>JADMNL010000028.1:130987500-136977500 GCA_016271365.2 Neoceratodus forsteri | reverse complement strand
GTTTATAAAATGGCATGGATCAGAGAGTCAGAACTGGTCACGAGACCATGCATTAATTTCATCTTACCACACAGCTCAGATTTTACTTTCTTTTTTTCTTGTTTTTGTAACCTTAAAAACCATTTCATAAGTGCAATAATACACACCAGGGTATGCATTGATACCATAAATTATCACACTTCCCAGGTGGTTGAATGCCCTCTGCTGCATCTCATGCCTCACATCCCACTTGGGGCATGCAGTAAGTTAGCATTACCACACATCCTGTTGTGTGTTATTGCTTACTTACAGTATTTGCACGTTTGTACTGATGAGTTATTGCTTCTTGCACTATTACTGCCAGTTTCCCTTACCACTAGGACGCATTTGGAAACAAGCCTTTAGCAGCTCAGTAGGTATTTTCTAGTGACACTATCAAAATAAGGAAATCAACAAATAAATAAACGTCACTGAAGCAATCTGGGGTTTTGTTTTCTGTTTTTCATTTACAATTCATTTTCCCAGGATAGCCCAACTGAGATGCAGCTGCTTAAGCTCAGTGCTTCAGTGGGAGGGGGCTGTTTCTAGTCCACTTGTGCAGCTAGGAGCAACTGAAGCACAGGAAGGTCAAATGGCTCATTCAGAATCACACAGTGAGCCTAGGGCAGGCTGAGATTCAGATTTTTTTCCTATCTTCTTTTAAGCCTCCTGGTCATTGGCCAGCCCTATTTGCTCTGCTGCCCCAGCACCATCACTCCCCTTCTCTGGGACTTCCGCCCTCCACTGTGTGTTCCCACAGAATACTCCCTGGCAGGCCATCAGGGCTGACTAGTCGCCTCCCTCCAGAACACAATCCAGAGTCCAGAGGGGAACTCAGTCAGTGATGCGGGGCCTGCAGGAGACTGAAACTTCATCCTGCTGGTTAGAAATTTACCACTGCCATTTTCTCCACATAGGCTGCCTTACAGCGCAATGATTCACTACGTGCAAGCATACAGAGGCATGTACAAACACAGACATCTAGCTTCAAGCATGCCCCTTACATGGTGCTCTGACTATGCTGCCATTGGCTTCCACCAGGGGGCAGGTAAGCAGAAAAGTGACCTGTCCCCTGAGAGAGAGAGAGAGAAAGAGATACGGGGGAGAACAGTCCATGGGACATGTATCCTCTCTCCCCCCATGTGACCTAAGCTCACTCCCGAACCCAGGTCATTGGCATGGCAGGTAGTGGCACTACTATGGTGTGCTACTCCTGGTTAAGCAATGTGCCCTTTCCCCGTTCCCTACTAAATTGCCACTGGGACAGCCACAGAGGTTAAAAATCACAGGAGTTTAACACTAGTTTAGAGAGGTACGTGAATGACACTGATCTAGATATAACTACTGAGAAGCAGGAGACAGCTGCTATAGGCACATGTGCCAGCTTCTGTGTGATATTCTTTTGTTCTTATAAATCTGTTATCTCTAGTATTTCAGTAACCACATGCCCACATTGCTTTCTTTAGGCAATTTTACGCTGGTTGATGCCTGGTGTCAGATGGCAGACAGAGGGCTCACCAGATTGTGTTACCATTTGAAAAACTTCATAGAGTGTTCTTTTAGTGGTAAGCTTTTTAGAAAGCTGGTGAAGGTCTCACAATTTTTATTATGATTTTATCTCCTTATGTCTGTCCCCTTTGGTTCCCCCATCCCCACACCCCAACAGTCATCAGTAACCGCAGCTACAGCCTTCTTCTTGCCAATATGGCGGGTGAGCAGCTGCCTTCACAGTCTATGAAGTCTGACGTCTTTCAGAGCTGCTTTTTGGTCAGCTTCCAACACAGGCGAGGCGCTGCCAGCCCAAAGCTAACTCAGGACAAGCAGCTTTCAAAGTGGGGAAGAAATGGAGTGAGCAAGAATCAAGTACTCATTCAGATGCGGTGTTGATTTTGCAAATAGAACCCCAGCTCTTTAAGCAGCACTATGAAGAGTAAAGGCTTCTCAAAGCACTGGGGTTCTCTTTACTGTACTGTAAGTGGGCTGCATCTAATTCAGTAATTTACTGTACCTTACATCTGGATGTATGGTAGGCCCAACTTTAAATAAACACTGCACCTGAATGAACACACGATGCCATAGAAACATAACATTTGTCAGCAAGAAAGGACCACTCAGCCCACCCAGTCTGCTCAAGTGTTCTGTACCTACTTGTAACTCCTGCCTGTATATGTTACTGTAGGTCTTATTCTGCCTGTGTCCATCAGGACCCCCTTGTGAATGAGCTTGCTCAGTGGATTTTTCCTGCAATGAACTTGAACCTACTCCACCTCCATAGCCCTATTGATCTCTGTTGACCCCCTCCTTCCCCTTTTTCTAACATACCCCTATGTCTGTCCAATGCATGCTTCATGCCCCCTACCATTTTAGCTTCTACCACTTCTCCTGGCAGTCTGTTCAAGGCATCTACCACCCTTTCAGTAAATAAATTTTTCTTCACATCTCTCCTGAACTCCCCCCCCAGCTTCATTGTATGCCCCTTGGTTTGGGTGCTCATCCTCATTTGAAGGAAACTCCCCAACTGTACCCTGTTTACCCCTGTGAGGTACTTTGTAGGTCTTGATCATGTCACCTCTTGCTCTCCTCTCTTCCAGAGTGTACATGTTGAGATTCTTCAGCCTTTCCTTGTAGGGATTCCTGTGAAAATCCTGAACCATTTTAGTTGCCCTCCTCTGGAAACCCTCACCCTATGTCCTTTCCGAAGTGTGGACTCTAAAACTGGACACAGTAATCCAGCTGGGGGTATAGCAGGGAGTGATACAATAGCAGCACAACATCCCTCCTCCTACTGGAGATGCCACTCCTTATGCACCCCAAAATCCAATTTGCCCTGCCCATAGCTTTGTCACACTGTACTACCACCTTGAGGTACTCTGATATAATAGCCTCAAGGACCCTTTCAAGTCTAGTGAGTATAAGTACCTGCCCCATCCTTCCTATACTCAGCATTGGGGTTCTTATGCCTTAGGTACATGATTTTACACCTGTTGGCATTGAACCCCAACTAAGTAAGAAAATGGAATTGATTTGAATGAATTGCAGACCTTTAAGCAGCTTTTCGGGGAGTGTGTATGTGTGTTGGTGGGGGCTCTGCTACTATAACTATTGACTTTTGATTTTGGCCTCAGATCAGGTGCACTCCTGTAAACAGACAAAACACGTTTAAGAAAGACTCATAAGAAATGTGATAAAAGTCGTTGCACATTAGCCAGGACTGAGCTTGCTGAACCCTTAACACTGCATTGCAGACAGGAGAGATGCAGCCTGTTCCTAATTAATGAGCTTCCCACTGGTCACCTGTGAGCCTCTAATAGGTCAGAGCTCACTACACAAGCATTTGTCAATGCCGAATGGTTGCTTGCTGGCATTAGCAGTGGAAGTGCAGGAGTTAGATGCAGTATAGGAATGGCAGTGAAGTATTGAACTGATGCCAACTCCACCCGCACCCTGCAGAGATGGATAGGCATTGGGGTGTCCTTTTGGGTCATCACCCATAATGGTCATGACATTTTACCTCACCCTACCCTGCAGACACCGACAAATGTCGAGGTGTGCCTTGGGTGTTCGGGCTTTACACTCACCTCATTCCATAAGGAAATATGCTGAAATGGGTGCAGTATAGGAGAATGGGGTGAACTCTGGGGCCAAACAGTACAAGGTGCACCTCGATGCCTGTCACTGGCTGCAGGGTGGGGGTGGGGGTGGAATGGCATGAGCATTACTGTCAACAATCCCAAGTCACACCCCTGACGCCTGTCAGTCCCTACAGGGTAGGGCGTTATGGTTGGAAACCCTAAAGCCCTGGCTGTTTCTTGGTATTTTTACTCCAGGTTTTCAACATGGCCTTTTGTGACCCCACTGCATGAACAGTGACACTACCAGTTCATTAGCCGGAAGGTGATTTTGCACAGTGACTGCACCATTTGGCACCACAGGTGCAAAAGCTCATTTCAAACAGGATGTGAAAAATGACAGCTGTACTGTTCATGAGGAGGTGTAAAAAAATGATAATGTTGAAAATCTGGAGTAAAAATATAAAAAAACTGGTGAGGTCATGAGCGTGGGTAGAAACTGTGCAACGCACACCCGTAATGTAATTATTGTGGGATTTCTTACAGCAGACTTTCGACATAGGCATTTTGGGACCTCCGCTCATGAACAGCGTCGCTGTGATTTTCTTAATCTGTCCCAAACATTGATTTCCCACAACGACTGTGCTATTCTGAGCCAGAAGTGCAAAAACACATTTTGGCCAGGATGTGAAAAATATCAGCTGTACTGTTCATAAGGAGGTGTGGAAAAATGCCAATGATGAAAATCTGGAGTGAAAATATTACAAATTTGTGAGTTACGAGGATGCGTGGAAACTGCGCAATGCACACTCATAATACAGTCATTTTATGGACTTTTGTCACCACATTTTCAACATAGGCATGTTAAGACCTCTACTCCTGAACAATATCACTGTCATTTTCGTAATCTGTCCTGAACATTGATTTTGCACACTGACCGCGCCATTGTGCATTACATGTGTGAAAACACATTTTAGGTGAAATGTGAAAAATGACAGCTGTGCTTTTCATAAGGAGGTATGGTCAAATGGTAATGTTGAAAATCTGAAGTGAAAATATTAAAAATTCTCGAAGTTATGAGCGTGCGCAAGAACTGCATAACGTACGCTCATAAAAAAGTCATTTTGGGGAATTGTTTCACCAAATTTTCGTTTTGTTAATCAGTCCCAAAAGGTGGTTCCATGCATGGACCACAAAATCACCTTTCAGGACCAAATAACAAAATGACAGTGACTGAGTTCATGAGGTGGGGTCCCAAGAAACCCATGTTGAAAATTTGGTGAAATAAATTCCCAAAAATGGCCAAGATATCCACCTAAGTTGAAAAAATGTTTTTTATGTCATTATATAGCTTACCGGTATTTCTTCAATTTGCGGTTGGCTTTGAAGAGTGCAGACGTGTTCACGGTCCACCAAAGATCATCGCTCCAGGCTCCAGAGGTAAGTATGGGGTGAGGGGGGTGTGGGGAGGTTGGTGCACAGTGGGTGGATGTGGGTTGGGGGTAGGGTCCACGAAAGACTATGAGGGACCATTTTCTGTTTTTACAGGTTTTAAAAATATATAGACGATGTGGGATGCTTTTTGGCATGCTGGGGTGGGCTCCCAACGTGGATTGGGCACACCTGTTGGCCATACACTGTGCTTGGGGAGTGTGCATTAGCTGAAGGGGATTGGGCACCCCTTCGACCCACAACAAATGGGGGCACATTATGCCAATGGGGACTGGGCTACCCTATCAGAAATGAACCGGGGAGGGTGCATGCTGACAGGGGGATTGGGCACCCCGTCAGCTTTTCTTTAATTTATTTATTGAAATGTTTCACCAGGAAGGCATACTGAATGGCAGCAGCATTCTGTTGGCTTTGTGGGAACTGTGAGAAGCCGACGGAGAAGCCGTCACCATGGGAACACCACACAATGCAGCTGTGTAATTGGCTGTTGCAGTCAGGGACACCCCGCAGCAAAAACAGCTGATTGCGTAGTGATGGGGCGCTCACTGATTGCAGCGGCTGAGTTTCTTTGATTACAGTGGAATGCTCATTAACTGCCCTCATTGACAGTATGCTCCTCTGTTAACTGCAGTAGAGACAAGCCCCAGAACGGACTGCTGCCATTCGGCACAACACTGCCACGCCTCCACAACCTGCTTGAGAAGGAATGTGACGCAATGTGTTTCTTGCACATGTGTGCAAGCAACACAAAAATGCATGTTACGATTGCTCACATTCAGTATGTAGCTGGTAGCTTGATTCTGATTCATTTTTTTCTTTTCAAAAGTGTAAAAACAGACCGTCCACCATATTGGTATTACCACACAATAAAAGTTTGTTCACATTCTTTGATTAATTTCCACTGCAACTTTCCTGAACTTGAAAGCAAGCCTAACACAATCTAGAAGAAGGAAGAGAAAAGACTATTGTGTCATGAGTGGCTGCATTGTTTGGGAGTGTTCCTAATGCTCAGAATGTATGCAATAAAAGTAGATGAAGGATTAAAAAAACAAGTTTGGGAAAAACTACAGCACTTTTATGCATTTCAGTTCTACTGAGAAAGGAAGTGAATCAAACAGCCAACACCTTCAGTGAATTTTAGGGAAGGTAAGCAATCATAATATGTGGGTTTTCAATGAGACATAATATGATGCAGAAAGAGTTGACAGTGACAGTGTTTGAAATTGCCAACCCCAGATCTATTTCCTCCTCGGTCACCGTAACTGCCACACACCCTTGGCTGCTGAGAACATTACTGTAGATTTATGTAGCTTTGGCAGTGACTCCCCTTCCTGAACAAATCCTGCGATACAAATGAGACATTTCTACTGCTACTTCTTGTAAACATTGGTTAGCACACAGTAACAGGTTCAGTACTGTCACATGCATTTGTGTACATGGTGCAGTGCCATGCACATACAGAACTTAAGATTATTTTACTGGTTGGAGTTTAAATTAAAAATAATTGGTTTCAGGAGTTTCACTTCAGCAACTAAGTGAACCAGCAAGGTAGCAGAGTCAAGTGCATTAAAGTAAAACCAGGATTAGGGATTGCAACATTGAGGAGCTGAGCACTGATATTTGTAGTAATTAGGCAACATTAATACTGGGACTTTTTCATAACCAGTGCTTGTGCTGTCTCAGTCAAATGGGTACATACGTGTTTCAGCCAATCAGCATGCAGAATTCTTACCAAACATATTTTTTTAATATGTAGATATATCATTTTGCGCATCAAGTACTTCTGCTACCTTCTGGAGAGAGTTTGCCTGGAAATGTTGCGTGTGTCTCTCTCTATATATATATATATATATGGAATAATGCATGTAGAAGTGTGGTTTATGAGAGTTTTATGCACCCCCAAGGTGTGTGATGCCCCATAAACCCTGAGGATGAAGCCCAAGGGGTTTATATGGGCATCACACACTGAGGGGGTGCATAAAATCTCCATAAACCACACTTCTCCATGTTTTATTTTTTATATTTACTGGTTTGGGGTGTTTTTTGGTTCAAATTGTCTTTTTTGTCACTTTGCAAGGATAACTGTTACTACTGACAAGCTTGTCTCATGTTGAGTAACTGATTGTGTAGCGCCTGTGAATATCCAGTGCGAGGATAGCTTGTTCAGTGTTTTTTCTAGTGATGCTGCATTACTGTTCTGCCCGTGGTTTACAGAGCTCCATAAACCACATATGTGGTTTATGGAGCTGTTGGGCACTCACTGGCAGTGGTTTATAACCACTAACCAGAAAAAAAAATATATATATATATATATATATATCACCAGTCATGAAGTACACTCTAGCAAGATACGGTTGGTATTGGAAGGGTAGTTGCAGACAGCCCGAGTGGGAATACCACCACACCTTTTGGTCTTGCCCAATTTTGGCCTCCTTTTATGAGACAATAGCAGACCAATTTAAAGAATTATCTCTCCCTTGAACTTTGATATCCCAGACAACGATACTGGTCTCTATCCCCCCTCCTGGGACATATCACACCCCCAAGTCTCTGGAATACACATATTTGTTGGCAACAAGAAAAAACATAACCTGCCTTTGGATAAAACCACAAGCTTCAGCAGTACACACTTGGAGCACTGCAGTATGAAATATTTATGCTATGGAGAAATGAACCCCTCTCTCCATAATTGGTCAGGCCAATTTTCCTTCTGGTGATAATGCTGGGTGTTATGTATTTCTGTCACAGACCAAGACTTTATTCCCTAACATGACATCCTGGTTGTTTCCTAAGTTTTGGTCAAAATTCCTGGATACCTGGGGTCAGGGTGGTGCTTGGACACTTCCCCCTGTTAATGTGGCTGTGGATGGATGGATGGGCTTTAGCCCTTGGAAAACCATCTCTTGGTAATACCTGTAGACTGGTGATTCAAGTTTCTGTACCTCTGTAACAGTATTCTGGCCTTTGCCTTGTTGTTGTTTCAATAAAAACTTTAAATAAAAAAAAATATTGCTGTGAATACATTATGTACCCCTGATAATCCCAATGACTGCTAGTAAGCCCCACAGAGCTGAAAGACTGATACAGATGGTCATGTACAGAACTCTCAAGCTAAAAGCTCAAGCTCACAACCCAGCAAAGAGACAGATAAATTCTGAACCAGGGCCTGAAATCTGCACTGCACAAGTGATACATGAATTACCAGTCTCCTGCCATGGTGGCACATCAAAACGTGTGTGTGGAGGCACGCATGCACTACAGAACTACAGCCCCTACCATCTATGTCACTCATGCCTGCACTACTGCCACACCTGTACTTGGTGGCAGTCAGATGCTGGGATGGCAATAATTAAGGGTATCCCCCCACTTCCCCCCAAAGCATTCGGGAGTCACAAAGGGTATCTACTGAAAACCCTGAGACACCTGAAGAAGTTGGGCAATCAGTTTCATGCTCTTCCCTTTCAGAGGACAAAAGTGCAAACAAGTTGCTGCTCTGACACCAGCGACAACAGCGGTGCTGCCTGGGAAAACTATTGTATTGCTAACAGCAGGTCCACTGCATGCACCTCCCCCAGAGGCTAACATGCACAAAGTACATTGTATGGAAAAACAGCTTTCTCACTCTGGAAGTATCGTTAACAATGTTTATTCCCATATAAAAGTGAGATACATATGTGTAGCTAATCATGACACAAGTAAAGTGATGCAGTCCAAACTACACTGCTCTGGTTACAAAGTGTCGTCCGTGTGACACTCCGCCCCTTTGTTCATGATTATTATATGATATTGGTATTATAAATATATGGTCTGTGTATGACATTTTCAGTGTGTGAGGAATTTGGCCTGTAATTTCAAAGTGTCAGTAGCTGAAAACCAGGAGGTAATAAAACAGACCAGAAGGAAACAGTTAATTGGAACATCCTCCAGAGACAGTTTATTGCCTGCTCCTGCCTTTGATGTTGGAAACCAAATGTGACTTTGTGACATCAGAAAAAGGACTTCATTAGGCTGATTTCTGTTGGCTTTTTAACACCTTGGTGCCAGTGTGGGATTGCTAAGTTCAAAGAGAAAATGTTTAATTAAAGGATGCCATATTTAGGAAATGTTTTTTTCGTCTGATGTTACCATTATTTTTAAAATACCTCCTGGTAGGAAATTGTGTTTGTAAGAATTAATTCTAAAAGGAGGAGCTAAATGACTCATCAAGGGAGTGGGGAGATAGAGTTGCAAATGTATCAGTGTGTCTGAAATGTGTGATATCATCTTGGGCTCTGAAAACAGAAACATCTAACTTAAAACGCACTTGCAGAGGTAATACATTAGATAGCAAATATCTAAAGTGTTGTGGTAGGAGTTTTGTTCTGTAATTTTTCCATTTTCTTTTGTGACTGTGAGCTCATGCTAGTTGTTCTGTATTTTATTGTACTTATTTTACAATTTTTGGTAAATAACCATTTTCTTGAACTACTGCCTGGGTTTCTTCTCTGTTTCTTTTTACATGTGAAGTGCCTGTATTTTAAATCTGACAACTGCTTAAAAGGCATGATAGTGTTACTAAGCTTGGAAAAGGTAAGAATATACCTACTTTCTCTTATAGAGCTTTACAGGTTCATTTTGGAGACCTGGCTAGGTGCCTCTGGCAAAGGATTGTACTGCAATCCCCAAAGAGGGTACATATCTGAGCCTGTACATTGGGTATGCTAGCATAAGGTTCACAGTTTGAATCCCCCCAGAACTTGAGGTTAACAGGTGATTCAGACCCACAGCAGACAGGAGGGTTACCCTGTCTGTTACCTGTTCACACTATTGCACTCTGAGGTTGGCACTGTGAGAGCAGAGGGCCTGACCTGTGGCGTGCATTTGTGATAGTGTTGGAGAAATGCCAAAATATGGCCTACAGGAACTGACATTTCACCCAGACAACACAGGGCTTCCTCAGAGTTACTCAACAGTGAAGGACCCGTCTGTTGTCAGGTCAGACTAGGTCACAATCTAGAACATATTGAGCTATGGTTTCCTTTTTGCAAAACATGCACTGATGACCAGTATCAAATCCCTTAACCCTCAATGTATGTAGTATTTGGAGTTATAAAAAAATGCTGGCTACTTTGGCTGTGCTTAATAATTTACCAAATAACATAATTTTTATACAATATACTAGAATTAAATCTATCTATGAGGTATCACAGGCAAAAAAATTATGGACGGCTGGGATTTCATATTGAACACAGGGGTCTAATGTCTATGATGGAATAGTAATATTGTAAAACAGTCAGAATTTTCTACCCATAGAGTTGTAGAAATTGACCTAGGGAGAGCATTGCTACTAGACAAGGAATATCACCATGTAAGATACCGTCTTATAAATGTGTATTTCCGAAGCCATTTCTGCATATGTGGAGCTTTTCAAATCTATCCAGCTCTTTCTGCACACAAACCATTTAGTAATTTATGAAGGTGGCTTTAACTGTGGCCTTTTCTTGGATGAACAAAGGTGCACCCACAACAACAAATTAGTGATACCAATGTACTCAGTGGCGTGGTTTAGACAGCACAATTATAGGATGGTTTTCAGAAATCCACGAGAAGGGAGGTAAAACATACGTGAGAGGAATGCTTGTGACCAGAATAGATTTTTTATTTCTTTCACAGAATACTAACTCATTGTATAGTACTCTGCGTGGCCGTTTTGTATCAGGTTAAGCAATGGAAGATTCACACTTCCAAGAGAGCTATTGGGTACAAGGAGTTAAAATACATGGAGCTGGTACAGTGGCAATTGAAACATTGAATCATTTAGAAGTGTCATGCAGTTGCTCTCCAGGTGAATTGTCCAAAAGGGACCCACATTCCCTGTAGAGAGTGAACAACTGAATACTGACAGATAAAAATGTATTCTATAGAAAGTGGCTAGCATTATTAGAGGCCAGAGTGTCCACTGAGCATGCCTTTGATTCCCCAGTTGAGTGGTGGGAGACTGCTAAGCAGCATGTCAGGATTTTTTCAAAAATAAGCAATGTGGACTAAACAAGTGAGGAATACACATTATTTGCAATTAAAAGATAAAATATCCCTAATGCCTATTGAAAAATGTTGTTTAACTGAGCAGATTAAACAACTAAAAGGAGAAATGTTTCAATTCCAATATAGTAGGGCTACATCTCTTAAGCAAGAAATGCAGTTTGGTACAGAAGGTTAGAAACAAGACCTTGACACGTTTAAAGGTAGCTTGAACAGGGATACCACATGGCTAATTTTAGGTCTCTCTTCCTCAGAAGAAGACACAGTTTATACTACTCCAAAGAAAGTTATGAAAATCTTCCACGAGTATATTAGTAACATATCTGAAATTCTACCCACCACAAAGGACGAATTCTTCTTTTTAGGCATTTTAATACCCCAGATCCCTGTAGATAAAATAACAGAACTTGAATCTCTTGTTATAGTAGCAGAAGAAGAGAATGCTATAAAAAAATCTGGATAACAACTGAGCTCTGGGGTCTGATAGCTTGTCATCAGCGTTCTACAAAACTTTTGTGAAACAATTTAGCCCAATTTTAGTAGAACTCTAGAAAGAAAATCCTTTTGGCCGGCTTGCTGCCATGTTACAAGCAATTTTGATATTTGTGTTTAAAAAAGGGGATACATTTAAATTAGAAAACTGGAGAGCTATAACTGCATTGAATGCAGATTTGAAAATATTATCCTGGACACCAGCTAATAAACTATCTAAAGTAGCAGATATAGTGTTATCCCCTTCACATTCATGTGCAATACCAATTAGATCTATTTTTGATAACCTCATTTTATTGCACAACATTTTTGACAGTGATGACAGTGGGGCAGCATCTGGATTCCTGTTGGCATTAGACCAAGAAAAAGCCTGTGATAGATTATACAATGGCTAAGGAAAAATCAAGCAATCTGATTGACCGACTGAATCTGTGAACCATTAGTGAATCCCCGTATAAATCATGGGGAAAAGTTCCAGTCAGCCTCATCAGCCCCATCACCTAAAAATCAATACCATCCCCCACAACTGAAACCGTTTGTGAATTTCCAGTGGTAGTGCACCAGTTGCCACAGCACTGAAGCCCCGAGAGGGTCATGCTCAGCTTGCATCATCACCATCCACTAATATGATATTTTAACAGTTTCAACAATTGTTAAGTAGGGATAGTGTTTCTTTTTTAAAAACAAAGCCTAAAACATACAGAAATAATAGCCAAAAAGTCGAGCCATGATACTTGGCATGTGCATATGCATAGGCACATGCCCATCATCACTTCTGGGCTTTTCAGGTGAGATTTCTCTACATTTCAGGCTTTGTTTTTAAAAAAATAAACACGTTTCCCACTTGACAATTGTTGAAACCATTAAAGTATTATATTAGTTGGCAGGTGATGGTGAGAGCCGAGCATGACGCTCCTACGGCTTCAGTGGCAGCCGCTAAGAGCATAAAACTGTCACTTTCACTTCTCTCTTTTCTAACTTACTGCAACTCAAATAAATAAATACATATATAAAAATCAGACAGCTCACAATTCAATGGCACATGCAATACCAGTGAATGAGAATGAAAGGGTCTGGCACTCGAGCTGCATATTCCTCTGCCTCCCAGTTGTGTCTCCTAATTCAATGCCAGCTGCAACATCAGTGAATGCCTCAGTACCAACAGGGAACTTTTTTGCCTCTGGCATAAGAATAAATTAAAGAAAAATAGTTTAAACTGGCAAAAAATGGGTTTTATTTTGTTTTGTTTTTTAACAAAAAAATATAGGAGGACATTGTATAATCACAATAATCCACTCCAGGATGTGGATTATGCTGAAATTTACTCATGCCTGGTGTGGATTTGGTCACTCAGCCTGTGGCCTTGTGACCATACCAGGCATGAGTAAATCCCAACATAACCCACACCCTGTCATGGATTATTGCTTAAGTGTCTCACACGTATCTTTTTCAAACTTTGAGTCACTATAACCTTGTGTACCCAGCTGTTCAACTCAGCATTGTGGTCTGTGCTACCACACCCCCAACCTCCTGAGCTGATTACCGATTTGGTTTACATGGCATCTCCCAGTGCCAATGTTAGACATACAGAAGAGGGCTATGAGTCAGGAGAGGTGCTGAGGAATACTTGGAGTAACTGTTGGGGAGGGCTTCTACATCGGAATGAGTGGCGCTGCCTGTCCACATGGCTGCTTACACTGCTCACTGTGAAACACAGTCTCAGTTTTGCAGTGGCTCTGGGAGAGGTGCAGTGACTGACTTATTGTTATCGGGTAAGTGTCCATATGGCTGCATTTGCACCATAGCAGCCAAAATAGTCAGCCAGTGCAAATGTGGACATGTAAATGGCCCTTATGGCATACCACAGCTTTCTACAAAATGGTTTAGTATTTTGTATCACCAAACCTTCATCATGCCTTATGCGATAAGCTGGCTGGGAAACATGATAACAACATGTAGAGGAGTAAGACAAGGGTGTCCCTTAATCTCCAATGCTACATTTTTGCCCTTGATCCTGACCCAGTCATTACAAGTATCCAAATCAGATACCCAAATGGGAACCCAAAGTAAAACATTAGTAAAACATGGAGCTCAGTGCAAAAGTAGCTTTACTTGAGTGCAAGCAAAAACAAAGGGGGGGCGGGACTGACACCAAAGACCCAACACATAAAACCCCTGTGAGTTCTTCATCGGGGGATGGGTGACCCAGATACTCAGGCTTACTTAAATAAGGAGCCAGTTAAAGACACAGTACATGTTAAATCCATAATCCTAAATGTGCAAAACAAGTTGAAATAAAATTGATAATAAACTAATAATATTGAAACAAGCAGGGAACAAAGCCACTCAGCTCATAATAGTTACTTGTACAACTAGCTTATCACAATACTAGTGAGGCATTAAATATTACATTCTTTGCAAAAAAATGCATTAATGCAGCATTTAGGGTTCAGACTAAAGTGACAATAGTAAGGAAATGTGGCCAAACCTAAAACCCCACCCCCACACCTAGAACAAATCAGGAGTGCACTCTTCCTTGGAGTTGTCAACCCTAAAGCCCACCCCATTCTATACACTTCAGAAACATCTGCACATATTGGGGTGAGCTTTAGGGCTGAAAACCCCAAGGAAGAGTGCACCCCTGATTTGTTGTAGGCATGGGAGTGGTGTTTTTAAGGTTGGAAACCCTAAAGCCACATTTCCCTACTTTTGTCACTTGAGCCCAAACCCTAAATGCTGCAGTAAAGCTGTTTTTTGCAAAGAATTTCCTTGCTTTTTAAGATAGTGTAATCATATACTTATTTGCCTGTGGGAGTGCAGGGCCCATCCTTCCATAGATCTGTATATGTATGGTGATGTGGAAACGCAGGGCCCAGAGGGCACTGCACTTCCATTTATAGGACAACAGCAACCAAATTTTCAGCATAACCTTTTTATTACCCCACCTCATGAACACAGAAGTAAAAGTGTTAAAATCCCCACCAGAATGTCATTCAATGCCCTGCACAGCCAGTATAGTGTTATGCTTGTGCAACTGTGTTAGTTTGGTTTTGGCAATTCACACTCTCTATTCCAGAGGAATTACCACCCTGTAGGGGTAAGAAAGGCAAGGAACCCTCGGAGAGGGTTCCACCCCTAGAGGTGCCATGGGATGATTCCCATGGCTAAAGGTACCTTAGGAATACCCCAAGGAGAGAAGTACTACTGCTGGAGGAGGAGGAGAGGATGGTAGGACAAAGAAAAAGTACTTCACAATTAGGCTGAGAGGAACTGCTTATATAGCTCAGGAAGTGGGAGTGGCTGGCTGCTTGGTCATTGAACTCCAGGCAAAGCCTTTCCAATTAATGTCCTACACAGCTAGTATAGTGTTATGCTTGTGCAACTGTGTTAGTTTGGTTTTGGCCATTTGCACTCTCTGTTCCGAGGAATTACCACCCTGTTGGGGTACGAAAGGAAAGGAACCCTCGGAGAGGGTTCCACCCCTAGAGATGCCACGGGATGATTCCCATGGCTTAAGGTGCCTTAGGAATCCCCCCCAAAAAAGTAGTATGATCATATCCCAAAGAATGAAGTGACACGAAGCTTATGAGCAAATAGTAACTGTGACGTAGGAGCAGTAACGGTAACATAGTAGAAGAGAAGCATAGACAGTTTGATAATGTAATGAGATGCTCAGTTTGATAACATAATGAACTGCCCAGATTTGCATAGCATGATACTGATGGTTTGCATTGAGAATGAGGGGATCCTCTAAGGAAAGAGGGAACAGCAGGGCATCCTCCACCTCCATCCAACAGCAGAACCTACCTAAAGAAACTAGGGGACACTACTATGCTAACTTACAGTTATGACCTGAGACAATGGAGGAGAGAGAAAAAAACATATGAGGAGGAAATCTCTAGGGATCCCAGGCCTAGGTCGCTTTCCCTCCAGGCGTGGGATAGTTTATTTAGTGATGGCTCTGCAGATGCAATTTGGAAAACTCAATTAAAGAGGAAAGGAAATCATTTCTAATTGTCAGTTGTTTATAAAGTTCTTATCCTCAGAAATTATATGCATTCCCCTAAATTATCCATATTTGACTGCACCTGAATAAAAAGTGATATGAAAACTGTATTTTGCATTGTCTTGTTTTTTTATGGGCAGCATTCTGTTACATTTCTCTTCATGGAACCATTCATTTGGAGTTTTAACTATGTCACGGTTTGTACAAGGAACTCTAAGCATAGTTCTGATAGGCCAACAGTGCATAATTAGCATTCCATATGCAAACCATGACATAGTAAAAACTCCAAATTATTGGTTCCATGTTGAGAACTGTAACAGAATGCTGCTCATGAAAACAAGACAATGCAAAATACAGCTTTTTATATCACTTTTTATTCACGTACAGTTAAATATGGATAATTTAGGTGAATGCATATCATTTCTGAGCATAAGAACTTTATAAACAGTTGCCAATTAGCACAAATTTCCTGTCCCCTTTAAAGGGGGGGTGGAAAATATTCCAATTTGGAGGAAGGTTCTCACTCAAACCCTCTAGGGGGAACGCCATGGAAGGTTGCAAGAAAACTCTGCAACAATACGTGCACCCAAGGCGGAGCAGGAGGAGAGCAATGACTGCTGAGGCACTCACCTGGCCAACCCACCCTAAACTCAAACTAGGTGAACCAGAGGCAGTCATAGGGAGAATGTGGTGAAGGTGCCTTGCTAGGGAAACCACTAAAGTCAATGGACAACCGTTATAGTGGAACACTAGAGCCAAAGGAGATCGTCGTAACCACCCTTCACCGCTAGTCTTAAATTCTACACCAGGAGCTGCTGTCATGTAGCAGGCAGCTACAGCCAAGCCTAATGTGAGGCCAGGTAAGAAGGATCCCACCCCAAGTTGTACATGCTCAAGATGCCAACTAAATGCAGAGCGAGACCATCGGCTGCAGGAACCCTACACCAGAACAGAATGGTTGGCATGCCCCAGAATTAGACTGAGAGCTGAGAAGCTAGTGAGCTGATTGAGCAGTGAGTGCTAAGACCTTGCAAAGTCAAAAGCAGATTGAGTGCAGCAGACTTCCCAGCGGCTGAAGTCGAGAGGATGCATTAGGCATGAGCAATCGATTGCATAAGCAAGCGAGGACCTGTACATAGGTCAGTAAACAGAGTAGTAATAAGTGTACCTGCACTTAGGTCTGCATAACATAGTAGCAATGAAACAGCACTGAATAGTGGGGCAAGCCAACTAGACATTTGAAAGCCAAATCAAGGTGACAAATACTTTGAGGATTTTCAGCGATGAAGGCAGGATTTAGAACAGAAAAAATTAGTCACATGAGGCCACGACTCCCCAAACACTTCCCAGTCCCAGTCCCCACCGTAGGACAAACAAGAAAATGATGGAAGGACAGAGAACCACATGCAGATATTAAAGCAAGTTTAACAGCCTCAGCAGGAGCTTTTTAGCTGACCTCAGAGTAGAACAGGGTCAATAAACATAAAAGCAACATCTGTATGGTGTACACTGAGTTGTAACTGCAATAAACATAAATAAGGAGACATAATGCTCTGAAAGCAGGTGTATCCAGGCAGTGCAATAAAGCTGCTACAATGAGGGAAGTAGAATGAGAGTGCATGATTGAGCTGCATAACCAGGTTCAGTGTAAGCCTGAGTCAGGTGAAAACAATTGAGTATGCAACATGGAGCAGCTATGGTTGAGCTGAAACACACAAATAATGATTGCAGTTGCATTGCAGTAGTTTGAGAGTTGTGAGTAACTGAAAGCAAGCAGTAGGAGCTCTGGAACAATATGCTAGAAGTTTAGAAGCAAAGCCCCAAAAAAAAACAAAGACACACAAACACAGAAAACAGGGAATAAAGACAAAAAGAAGCACACACACAGCTGAAGGCAAAATACAAACCAGAAGCAGGAAAATAAACACAGAATCCAGCAAAGACAAGCAGGAGCAGCAAGGTGGGGGGGGGGGCAACCAGCTCACAGGACAGACAGGCAGAGCCTTCGGCTGCAAAGAAAAAAGTGCTTTACAATGAGGCTGAGAGGAACTGCTTATATAGCTCAGGAAGTGGGAGTGGCTGGCTGCTTGGCCATTGAACTCCAGGCAAAGCCTTTCCAGTTCTGCACCACCACAATGTCATTCTGCACCAGAGGCATGAAAAAAACATTCTGCTAAAGATTTGCAAAATGAGAGCTGTCCCATTCATGACGTAGAGTAAAGACATGGCTATGTTGAAAATTTTGGGCAAAAATATTTAAAATGGTGAAAGTTACAAAGGGAGCATAGGTAAATGTCAGTGGATGTGCATAACTTTGGCATTTTAAGATATTTTCAACCCAAATGTTCAACATCCCTTCTTATGACCCCCACCTCATGAATAAGGGTGCTGAAAATGTTCAAATCCCACCCGGAAGGTGATTTCACCTAGCGACCACAAAATCACCTTTAGGGCTGGATTTGTGTAATTCCACTGATATTGTTCATGAGGTGGGGTGTCAGAAAGGCTATGTTGAAAATTTGGTCTGAAAATATGACAAAACAGCAAAGTTAAGTATCAAAGTTGAAAACCCCATTGAGATACATTGAACCGCATTTTCCTTAATTTCTCATTTTGCAGTTGGTAGTTCCAGCAGCAAGACGTGTCTTCAACAGGACAGTGGATCTTCACCCTGAGACCTGCTCGGGTGAATGAGGGTGTGTGGAGTGTGGGGGGGTGCGGGGTGGTGGACCCTCAGTGTGAGGTGCGGAGGGGTCAGATTGGCAAGGGACCATTTTCTATTTTACAGAAAAAAAGACATCAAGGAAAGGTTTTCTTTATTACAGGTTGTTATATAAGGGGACAGCAATCGAGGGGGTCTGCATCTGGACAACAGGGAAATTAAATTATAAGGGGGACAGATATCAGAGGATGTGGGTGCCACTGGACACCAGGGAAAATAGATACATAAAACAAATAAAGAAAAGAAAAAAATATATATAGAGAGAGAGATAGATATAGATATGGGGGGATGGCTAGGTAGGGACACCAAGCAGCCTTTGGGACCTTGGATGCATTACCAGCTCTGAGGTCCGGTGAATTGCTTCATTTGCATTCCAGATCCTATTGCATATGCTGCCCCCCGACACCATCCCATGTTTACGTGAGGTGACAAATGTGCCTCTCTCTCTCATTATATAGTAATTGCAACAGGCTCCAGTGCTGCCCTGGGACTGACATGGTCAGGCTTTAACTGTATCTTGGCTGTTATGTAAATGGAGGAACTGCAATGATAAATGAGGCAGTACCTGTAACAAATGGTTTCAAGACAACTGTGGTGATGGGGGACTCCCTCAGTCATCTCATGGGTCACCCACTTTAGGGTGAAAACAAACCAGGCATGGGAAAGACGAGCATAGGCAAAAGACTGAGAGCCACATGCACAACAGTCAGTTGCATCATGCCTGCAGCCAGATTACATAATCAGGGTTTTTTCCTGAGGCAAGCCACAGGCTGGGAAGAAAGAAACAATATGGAAAAGTACAAGTACCCTGTCTCTGGATAGCATCCCCTCAGTAGTAACAAAATTAGTTTACATTATTATTACACAATGCACACCATAGGTATAGCTGTGTGGGTGGGGGAAGGGTTCTGGATGACCAGAAACCCCTCCCATCTTGCTTCCAGTAAGCTTTATTAAAATATTTATGTAAACCTGGACTAAATACTGGGATTGCTATCATGGAAAGCCCCATTCCCAAATCCTGGCTATGTCCCTGCACACTAAGGCTGGGATATTCAGAGCTTTGCACCACGCGCAAACAGTTTGTGCTGGGTTAGCACCAAACTGCAGTATTCAAAACTGCAAATAGCGCTGTCTCAAAAAGATAATGTATGCATGGGACAAAGTGAGGGGCAGGACCATGCATACAGGCACAGTGTGATATTCAAATATTTAGAGCAGTGCAAGGCGTAATAGCACAACACTGAGTGTGGTGCTAGTACCGCCTATGAAAAGGTAGTCTTAAGTCCAGGCAAACCCAGGACAGGATGCGTGGACACAGCAGCACATTCACGCAAGTTCACACAATGTTACTATTGCGCTGCGCTGACCAACAGTACATATTACATATTAAACATCGGGAAGTCTGGGAACTCAGATGATATGCACACTCTCGGAGTGTGATGCCCAGAGAGAAACCCCTCGGGCATCATCCTCAGGGTTTGCGAGGCATCATACGCCTCGGATCTGCATAACATCTGAGTTAACCACACATCCCCATGCATTATTCGTTAAGTAATGTAATGTACTGTAATGTGTACCTACTGTGACATTTATATATTGCATGCTGTTGTGCATTGTATGTCTGTATCATACACCGTTGCATCACAGCCACACAGTTGGTATCTTCGGGTCATTCCCAACACTGGGCTGTGACCCAGTGTGGCCCACCCGGTGAACATAGTGAGACAAAACAATGTACAGAAAGCATACATGGTTGAGACATGCTGCACACAGATGGCACTGCCCATGTTGCCATTACCTGGCACCGGTCCTAACTCTGCCAGGCATTAGTGGTTGCTCCAGTGCCCAGGGGACACCATGGCAGTGCGTCTATGTAGCACACACCTCCATGTCCCCCACTGATGTACACCAACTTGATCCAGTGGACACATGCTGCACTGAGGGAATGGAGAGTGTACAGGTGGCCAGTCCACACCACATAGTGGGTACTACCACACAGCAGGGGCCATCCACACAGTGAAAACATTCACTAACAGTAATGCCCCTGACAGCAGTGTGCCAGTATGTTGGTATGTGTGCCACCCCCCCCCGGGACACATACCCTACACCTGTCCAGCCTCCCCACACACACAGACACCCATGTGTATTGTAGTGTGGGAATCACATGACACTGGTACAGCACACGAGGGTCACAGGACAGTATGACCATAGTGTCCACTGTTGGACCACACCATCCAGCTGTGCATGTCACAGTGTGGCTAGCACCAGTCACTGTTCCCTGACACACAGTATTGCCTACTATGGTACTGTACCATCTGATAAACACAGTGGCAGGAACAATGATGTGCCTCTGGCCTGCAGCATGCAGCATGACCATCCATTCCTATAGAGCTACTCCCCTGAGCCACATTAATCTTTGCATCTGTGTCCAAACCAAGTCTGCAACTATTGTTCTATGAGCTGTGAGCACATGTGGAATGTGGCTACTGGCCCGTAATCCCAGTCGGACCTACAGGTGGAGTTGTGAGCACAACCAGGAAAGTGCCTACCATCCTGTAATTCCAGTTGGACCTACAGGTGGAGCTGTGTGCACCATGTTATAGCGCCAGGAAATACACATGCCAAGCAGGCTGTAATAAGATACTAATAAGGCTGTTTGCCCTTGGATTACCCAGGTAGGCTCATTTGCATAGAAATTTTGAATATGGCAAACTTTAGTGTCAGGCAAATGGAACTGTGCTGGACAAACGTGCAGTGCTGTGTAAACACATTAGCACTGCGCAAGACTGTACTGTTCCATTACATGATTCTGCAGTATTTGGCCTGCACTGTTGTTGTGCTCCACTTCTTTGCACACACACATGTTGCTCACGTTGTTCGGCATTCACTAACTCCACCTCTGTGTGCACTGGGCCACTGTTGCAGTTTGCACTGCTCTCGATTGTTCTAGTCAATGCTGTCTTACTTCCTGGGCTATATAGCACTGCACCTGCAGACCAGTTTGCCCAGCTTCATTAGCATGGTATATTCAGCAGGTTTTGCACCAGGGCTATCCCTTTTGAATATAGCGGATTATTGGTTCCGAGCTAATTTAGCACGTGGGGCAGTGCTAATTTAGCCCTGGAGAAAAGTTTTGAATATCTGGCCCTGAGTCTGTTACTAGTGCGAGGACACTACCCATAGTCAGGATACTTTTTCCTTTCCATGCAAGCTTTTCTTCCTGACTGGTAGCTCATCTCGGTGACATACCTTAGTCACAGGGATATACCCTGATCAGGCCGAGCTCGGCTGCCATTTAGACACACAGTGATCAAATGTAAGAAGGGATTCTAGGTCCATCAAACCTGCTTGAGTGGGAAAACAAACACCAGGGGTAAATCCACAAAGCTGGCAAGGGGGGGCAACTTTAAAGAAAAGCACTGGATATTACCCAGATGGCAGAAGTTACTACAGAAGCACCTGATTAAGGTTTTTAGCAAAAAAGTAAAATTTTTCTTTATCTTTTGAACATGTTGTTTAGTCCTGGGTCCAGTGCTGACCTTCATGTTGGGCAAGCTACCCGTGACCATGTCGCACACACCAGGCAGATTCCACCATGTGAGCTATGTTAATAAAGGTGACCAGTTCTGCCATTAGTTGGTAGCCTTCATTAGCATACCTCATATGACAGAAGCTGCCTTGTATGCGCAACATGGCAGTAGGTGGCTCAGATGACATGACATTCAGTGATGAACTTTTAGGATTAAATAAAGCATGCAAAAGGTAAAGAAAAATTGTACTTTCTCGATAAAAGCCCTAATCAAATGTTTCTGCAGCAACTGCTGTCCTTGGGTAATGCCCTGTGTTTTCCTTTAGGATGGATACTAGAAAGTATTTTTTATGGAAAGGGTAGTGAAAGGGTGAAATATGCTGCTGAAAGAGATGGTCTATGTGAAATCATTTGGGGTGGCATTCAGACATGGGTAGGACACATACATGGGCTTGGTAAATAGAGAATCAAAAGGGGAAGGGTAGATGTGGTTGGAAGAGCCACTAGGGCTCTCACATTCCCCATTAGATAGCAGGCTCTCACATTCCACATTAAAATGCAGGGTTCTCACATTCCACATTAGATAGAAGGGCATTCACATTCCACATTAGATAGCAGAGCTCTCACATTCCACATTAGACAGCAGGGCTCTCACATTCCACATTAGATAGCAGGGCTCTCATGTTCCACATTAGATAGAAGGGTTCTCACATTCTACAATAGATAGCAGGACTCTCACATTCCACATTAGATGGCAGGGCTCTTACATTGCAGATTAGATAGCAGGGCTTTTGCAGTCTGCATTAGATAGCAGGGCTCTCACATTTCACATTAGATAGTAGGGCTCTCACTTTCCAAATTAGAAAAATAGGACTGGGCAGAAACAATGAGCTAAGGGCCTTTTTTCTGCCTGCAAGTTCAATTTTTCTGTTTCTATGATGAATCAGTATTCTGTGATGTACAAGGATTTTCTACTCACTCTACTGCCTGTACCACTAACAATGTATATGCTAGCTGAAATGAATGTGGAAAACAAACAATTATTTATGACAGGAAACTGTAGGAGATAGAAAAAATAAATTAAATTAATAATTTACCAAACATAATGGATTATTAGTTAAAAGGGGATGAAGCAATGAGAGATACTGGTGGTAATCCATCAGGCAGAAGCACAGACTCTTTCTATTTCTGTAGGTAATACATATGGTAGTTGTGTTCACACTGGGAAGAGAATTGGGAGACAGTTGAGAAGTGCGTTCCATACTGGTTAGTCAGTGTTGTGGTACTGCTGCCACTTCTGATGCTGGTGATCCGGGTTCAGGAATGAGCTGGGGTCATTGGGGGCTAGAAAGGGAAGAGGATGGTTCAAATGTCCCAGTGGATGCTGTCCTCCTCTGGGGTGGGTGGGTGACTGAGGCCATCATGTGAGTGCCACCTGGGTGATCACAGGTAATGCTGCAGGCAGACCTGCAGGGGAGGGTGGACGTCAGCTGGAGCCATATGAACCTACACACACATGCGCACCCTTAGCTGCAGACATGTGTGGGAGCGGGACCAGAAAGCAGAGGAAAACCCTGACTGCAGCAGGATGTTCCACGATCCCTTGTAGGCTTCTCACCATCCACTTGGCTCTGCTTTGAGATCTGAATTTGATTTCTGCAGGGAATTGAGGTCACTCCTGCAGCCCAACCAAGAAGGGCAATCCCTGCAGGAATTAAGGAGGTGGGTAAGTCAATGGATCACTGGTAAGGGGGCTCAGGCCAGTGGGTGCGAAGGGGCCAAAAAAGTAATAAAAAAAAGTTGATTCCACAGGGCTGCCTGATGATCCAGATGCAATGTGTTGTGCTGGCACATGAGCGGCAGTGGTTCAAGAGCAACCACTGGACATCTGGATTTGGGCAATCATGCTTGTGCTGTGCTTTCAGCTGTTGTGCCTGCTCAACCAGGGGAGAGCAGTGCTGTCTTCTGTGCACACAGCAATCCCTGTGGTGATCTAAGGTGCCCCATGGCCTTGCACCTTGAGAAGGTGGGATGGGACAAAACTAGGGGCGTAAAATTTGCAACCCCGCTGAATCTGAATAACAGCTGCCAGTGTTCTTGGGTCCCGTAGTGCAAAGAATGGTGGTGTCAGCTTGAAGGATGCCAGCAAAGTCCAAGGAGGGTGACGGTTGAGATAAGCATTTGTGTGGAAAAAAAGAAACATAACTTTACTCTGTAAACATACTGTGACCCAGGCAATGGAGATACTGACAGAGAATCGAACATATTATCCTTCTTTTTGCCTAAAAACAAAACTCTGCATTAATTCAAAGTGAGCAAGGCTATGAAAAGGGCATGTGCTCAGAGCAGCCCGGAAAAATAAAGACTAATGTTGAAGTTACAGGGAAATGTCAGAGCTATAATTCTTTATTCGAAATGATATCTTCACAACTGTCAAAATATTTGCATAGCGCTGACACTCCACCTCATATAAATGAGATTATTGTGCACGCACCAGCAGCATTAAAGATGGATCTCCTCCTACAGCTTTGTCAGTGTCTAGAGATGCATTATCAGCTTAAAGAGAAGGACGATACTAAACTAAAATCTACAAAACCATTGTCTTCATTGCAACTGTAGTCAATGTTATTGTTTTCCATGTTTTTAACTTTGTCGACATTATCAGTCATTTAAACATTTCACATTCAAGGGACACTGCCAATCCCTTTAGGCCTCACAGTATTTCTAGTTTGAAAAAAAACATTATAATTGCTCTCATTCTGTAGAGATTGCTGATGTAGCTGGGATTTTGATTCTGATTCCTTTTTTCTTTTTTTTAATATATATTTAGTAGGCTTTATTTCCCCTTATTCAACCGTCCCCCATTGTTCCTCCTCACCCATATACCCTGTCCCATTACCCACCTTCCCTCAGACTTACCTCTCTCTCTATGTACATCCTTGCTTGTCCCCAGGACAGGGCCATCAGAGGGTGGACCCTATCCTCCAGTGGAGACACGGTTAGTGCATAGTAGAAAGAGTGTCATGGTCAACAGTTTGGGGCCTACGGTAAGGGGTAGACATCCGCTTCCAGTGGTCAGAGTTGTTTTTCCCCAGCCACCTGTGTGTTGAGATGAACTCTACACACACACACACACACACACACACACACACTGGGTATGCATTGCATATCAGAGAATGTCAGTGTTCTCCCACCCTGATCCTTGGCTCCAACTGTACTGTCAGCTGTGGTCACCTAGATGGCAGTAGTCCGGCAGAGATCGAACTCCCTCCCTCCTCAAGGTGGAGAGTGTCCTCTGGGATGCTTGTTTCCCCTCCTCTGGCCAGCCCTCCAATGACTCGGGTTCATTCTGAACCCAGGTCATCAGTGTCGTTAGCGGTAGCGCTACCACTGCACCAGTGGGCTAGCTCCTATTTTCTTTTTAAAAGTGAAAAACAGACCAAACTGCCTGCCATACTGGTGTAACCACACAAAAATGTGTCTGTTTATATTCCTTGATTAATTCCCACTGCATCTTTCCTGGAGTGTGAAACACCCCCAACATAGTCTAGTCACTCATGATGCAATGGGAGCAGAGGAGACCGTGACATCATGAGTGGCTGCACTGTTTGGGGGTGTTCCTAACACTAAGGAAGTATGCAGTAAGAGTAGATCAAGTATTTGAAACAAAACACGGTTGGATATAATTACATGCATTTTTCTAAGCAAGGAAATGGATAAAACTACCAGCAACATCAATGAATTTTAGAGAAGGTAAGCAATCACAAAATGAAGGTTTTTAACTAGAAATAATGTGGTGCAAAAATGGTTGGCAGTGTCCCTTTAACAAGTATTAATTTCACTGCCTATTTTGTTATGGTGACATCACAGTCTGTTGTCCATAAAGATCCTATTCATGAAAACTACAGGGGACATGACATGGAGTACGAGGGGCTTTCATGGAGTCATATGCAAGTGGCCTGTATTATATCTATGGGAATAATATGCAAATGAGTGGAGGGGTCACATGATGCCCCCCCCTTAGTTTTTACAGCTACATAGTGGGGGCTATGCTGACATATTGCCAGCAAAGGAGGAGGGTAGGGGATAGGGTCTGGAAAGGCGTGAGTGAATACTGAACGCATCACATAATGTTTGCTCCATGCGTAAAGTTGAAGCATATAATGAATATGCAAGAACCAGTGTTCTTTCTCTCTCTCTCTTTCTCTCTCTACCCCTCTCCCTCTCTCCCTCTCCTCCCATGTACTTTTTCTTTCATTTTCCAAAGCTCCAATAGTGCCACCTCTTGCTCCTGACCTCAGTGTCTTCCCTGAGGTCATAGAGCAAGTAATGGCAGCACCAGGTGTTATCCACTCCTGACCCAACTGCCTGCCCTGGGGTTGGGGAGCTATATAGCTGTACAAACTCTTCTTGCTCCTTCCTTCTGCACAGTCTCCCACCCCCACCCTCTAACTTCATCCCCTAAAACAGACCAAATCCCTCCCGCTCCCTCCTACTGCATGATCTGCTGCCCCCAATCCTCTAGCTGCATCTTCCGACACAGATAAAATCCCTCCTGCTCCCTCCCTCTCTCTGCATGTTCTCCCCTATCCTCTAACCCTGTGGCCCCAAACAGACCAAATTCCTCCCACTCCATCCCTCTCTGTGTTTGCCTGCATGCACCCTCTAACCCCATCCCCAAAACAGACCAAATCCCTCCCACTCTTTCCCTCTGCGTGGTCTCTTGCCCCACCCTCTAACACCATCCCCCACAGCACCTGTAAAAAAAATGTTCCCTTGATGTTTTGTACCCCCCCCACTGTCTGTCCCCACCTTTCCTCTCAGAACCCACCACCCCACTACCTCTGCACCCTTCACTTAGCTAGTCAATGAACTCCTCCTATGACTGGAATGTTCTGCTGCTTCCATTGCTGCCTGCAAACTGACTGACAACAAGGTAAGTTTGGCTAATGGTGTTTTAATGCATTTTCAACTTTTACTCATAACTTTGTCATTTTTTAAATATATTTGCCCCAAATTTCCAACATGGCTTTTTTTACACTCCACTTCCTAAACCAGGAATGCAAATTTTTTTAAATCCCCCCATGTGTTTTCATAGTCACTCTGCAAAAACATATTTCAGACTGGATTTGAAAAATTTCACCTACCTGTTTCATGAGGTGAGTCACAAAATAACCATGCTAAAATTTGGGTTCAAAATGACAAAAAAAAAAGTTATAAGAAAATGTTGAAGTTTTTCAATGTTTATTCGTAAGTTCATGATTTTTGCAGATTTGGGGCCCAAATTGTCAACATAGCCCTCTTGTCATCTCACCTTGTGGGCATGACAGGTGTCATTTTTGAAATCCTCTCCAACACATGTTTTTTGCAGTCACTTCATGACATCACCTTTCAGAGTGCATATGAAAAAATTCCACCTGTCTTGATCATATGGTGGGGTCACAAAAAACATTTAAAAATTTGGGGTCAAAATGTCAAAAAACAACAAAGTGATGAGGAAATCTTGAATTTTCCACTGTTTACTCATAGATTTATGATATTTGCAGATTTGGGCCTGATATTCAAAGCTTTGCTCCTGGCACAAATTCATAATGCTGGAATAGTGCCAAATTTGCACCGGACTGCAATATTCAAAAGCCCTGTTAGCGCCGGTGTTATGTGATAGCGCTAATGCTAAAAGTTAATATATGCAGGGGAGGAAGGTAAGGGAGTGGCCATGAATGCCAGCGCATCAGTGTATTCAAAATTGTAGTGCTGTGCTATGGATTGTTGTGCAACCGCTATCACACCGCTAAATACTGCCTACAAAAAGCACGCAGTAAGTGGCGGTGGAACCCGTAGTAACTCGAAGTGACACTTCAAATTACTGCCAGAGGCAGCATCATGATCCCCCTCCCCACTCATGTGGCACACTGGGAGCCCACCCCAGTGTGCCCAAATGTATTTGTTATTCTCCACACCTGTAAATTAAGAAAACCATCCCCCGATGTCTTGTTTCTACAATGCAGGATCCTGCATCAACATTTTTGATGCAGGATCCTGTATCAAACTTCCGTAGTCTGTCCAAAAATCTACTGACATCGAGGTGCCCAATCCTCATTTCAGCATCATGTCCCCCCACTCCCCCAACTCATGTGGTACAATGGGAGCCCACCCCATTGTGCCCAAATTTATTTTATCTTATGTATCTTGCCAATGGGGGTGCCCAATCCCCTGTCGGCAGCATGTATCCCCCCACAAACTCATGTGGCACACTGGGAGTCCAACTCAGTGTGCCCAAAAGTTATCTCATATAATTTGCCTTGCCAATGGGGGTGCCCAGTCCCCCTGTCGGCAGCATGTATCCCCCCTAACTCACGTGGCACACTGGGAGCCCACCAGAGTGTGCCCAAATTTACTTATTTAGTCATTGTACCTGTAAATAAAGAAAACCATCCCCCAATGTGTCTTTTTTGTTTTTAACCTGGAAAAATGAAAATGGTCCCTTGTCATCTTCCCAGTCCCCACTTCCCCATCCCCATCCTCTCACTGAGCACCCACCTCTCTGCAGCCCCCCTTACCCCACACGTACCTCCGGAGATCGGTGCTGTCATCTTCTGAGGACCGGAACACGTGTGCACTCTTCAAAGCTAAACCAAAAACGAAGCATCAAAGGTATTATTTATTTATTTAGTTAGTTTTTGTTGACTGGGTAAGTGCACTAGGCAAATCCTGCCTATTTTCAGGCACAACCCCGGGGGGGGGGATACAGATGAATGCCAACTGACCTTGAACCAGATTAAGCTGTTGTAAGCACTGTATAATGGCTGTCAATGGGGGGTTTCAACTTATGATGATATTTGAGCCATTTTTAGGACTTTTGACCCCAAATTTTCAACATGGGGTTCTTGGGACCCCACCTCATGAACACTGTCCCTGTCATTTTGTTCCTTAGTCCTGAAAGGTGATTTTGTGGTAACTGAGTGGAATCACCTTTTGGGACTGACTAATGAAACAACAGTGCCACTCTTCATGAGGTGGGGTCCCAAAAAGCAAATGTTGCAAATTTGGTGAAAAAATTCCCAAACATGACTGCGTTATGAGCGTGCATTGTGCAGTTTCTATGCACGCTCATAACTTCGCCAGTTTTCGATATGATCACCCCAGAGTTTCAACATTGCCATTTTTTTCACATCTTCTCATGAACAGTACAGCTGTTATTTTTCACATCCTGCCCAAAATCTGTTTTCACACTTGTGGCACAGAATGTGTGCTCCCTGTGTGAAAACAACTTTCAGGATGAATTAACAAAATTGCAGTGCAACTTTTCATGTGCGGAGGTTCCAAAAAACTAATGTTGACAATTTGGTGAAAAACTTCCAAAAAATAAGAGAGTTACAAGCGCCAATTGCGCAGTTTCTATACACACTCATCACTTCGCCAATTTTTCATGTTTTCACTCCAGATTTTCAACATTACCCCTTTTTACACCAGCTCATGAATATTACAGCTATAATTTTTCAAATCCTGCCAGAAATGTTTTTCCACACCTGTGGTGCAAAACTGTGTTACAGTTGTGCAGAATGATATTTCCATGGGGATTTGAAGGTTTTCTGTACTGGGTACATGTGGTGAGGTGATAAGATGGTTATGTTGAACATTTGGGGTGAATATAATTTAAGATGGCACAGTGACAAAAGTGAGGAAATTTGGTGTTAGGGTTGAAAACCCCCCTTGGACCCCCCACAGCCCACCCCCCAACCAGCATCATGGTGCGCCATGGGGTGGTCGGCCCTAACTCACTCCACATCACATGTTTAAAGAATCTGAGGTGTAGGAAAATGGGGTGAGAGTTAGGACCAATGACCCATAGTGCACCAGTGCGGTTGGAGGTGGGCTGTAAAAAATCAAGGGGTTCAACCCCTAACACCAAATTCACTTGCTTTTATAGTTGTGGCACAACCTAACTGATGCATTAAATGGAGTTTTTGCCTCTAATTTCCCCTTCTTTTTAGAATGATGATTGAGAAATAGTGAATGGGACAGATGGTGGAGCATTTCAAAATGGGGTCTTATCGGCCCCATTTACATGATGTCTTGTGACATAGTAACAGGAACAGCAACACAAACAGAAGCGCCAACAGTGGCACACATGGTAATGCAAACGTAAATGCTAAAGGAAACGTTAATAGAAATGCAAGCGCAAAGTGATGCCGAAGCTAGCAGTGATGCAAACAGACATTGAAGCGCATGTGAAAATGCAACTGGTAACATGAACAGTGATGGCAGCAGTATTTAAAATGGAAATGTTAAGTGTAACAGCAAAAAGAACATGAAGGGGAACAGAAACATAAACGCAAGTGCACACGTAAATGCAAACCGTAATGTGCAAGGCATGGTACTGGAATTGTAAATGCAAATGGTAAAGATAACAGGAAGAATATTGCCAAAGGAAACAGAAACAGAAATGGGAACAGAAGCACGTACAGAAACACAAACCAAAATGCGCACGGGCACAGTACCGCAATTGTAAACGCAAATAGTAATGGTAACAGCAACAATAACAGCAAAGCAAACAGAAACGCAAAAGGAAATGCAAGCGCATATGGAAACGCAAACCGTAATGTGCACGGGCACAGTAAAGGAATTGCAAATGCAAATGGTAACAGTAACAGCAAGAAAGACACAAAACAAAAGAGAAACGGAAGTGCAAATGAAAGGGCTGCCATAAACAGAAATGGCAATGCACACGGTGACACAAACAAAAACACAAAGAGAAACAGTAGTGTAAACACAAATGGTAACAGTAACGAAAACGCAAGAGCAAATGACAATGCAAAGGGTAACGCACACGGTGGCATACACAGGAAAATAAATGCAAACCGGGACAGAAACGCAAGTTGAAACAGTAACTGCGACAGTAATGGAAGTGCATACCCAGTTTTTTGCTGAACAGGTGCATAGAGAAACACAGTGTGTACAAAGAATGTATGCATTGTAATGGGCATCAAAGCTGAAAACAAGCATTGGAAGTTCTTAATTGCTAATAGCTCAGCAACCACACGACGTAGGAAAAAAACTTACATTTCACAAAAATCATGATTTTCCTGGCTAAGATTTTGCTATTGCATAGCCAATAGGGCTATGCAACTTGCAACAAAAAATCTATATCTCGCATCGTTTTCGAGATACGAGTCCCGAAAGATGCTGCATACGCCACCATGTTAGTCTATGGGAAAAAATGCCAACTTCAGAGTACCGTAACTTTGCAGCCATGCGATAATTTTTCACTAAACTACCAAAAGGCACATCTGTGTGATGTTGGCTGTTCTCCCTTCAAATTTCAGGCCAAAAGACCTTACCATTCTTTTGCAACAAGGTGGCAAAGAACTCCGGTGATTTTGTCCATAGTGTTGCAAAGTACTTTCGTGATTTGCGAAAACTTTTGTACAGATTTGTGAAAGTGTCATGAGCACGACAGTACTTTGTGAAAGTACTTTTCCATAACTTTGAAAAACATATTTCTGGGGTGTTTAACCCCAAAATAAAGAAATGGCTAGCATCCTCAGGCTTCGACTAGGTGAATACAAAAATAATTGTGTCCCTAGATGGTCACAATTTTAAATGCCAAGCATTTTTCTGATCACCAACTGAAAACAAAATGGCAGATTTGTGAAAGTACTAGGGCCATTTGCGACAGTAAAAAGTGCATTTGCGAAAGTGTCGAACTTTTTAACTTTTCCCATTGACTTATAATGGGAACTTGTTTTTTGAATAACTTTTGAACCGTTCAATATTTTTTCACAAAATCTTCGACAGGCACATTGGGAACCCAGGCCACACATTCTCTGAAGTTTTCAGATGACTCGTGCAAACTGTGCGACTTGTAGGCATGAGCAAAGAATTCATTATATAACGTAAATGCGTGAGCGGATCATGCTTAATAACTCCGCAGCCCTACATCCGACTGATACAAAACTTGGCAGATCCCAAGGTGTATGGTTCTTAATTGTGCTTTCCTAATTTCAGGCACATCTGTTGAACGGTCACAAAGTTATTAAGGTGTACAATTTGACCCTTTAACCTTAAAAGGGCTGCTCAACCCTAACTATGGTAGCACTACTGTGCTACCATAATATATATGTATATATACATTATATATATGTATATATATGTGTGTATATATATATATATATATATATATATTTTTTTCATGGCAAAAAAACTCAGTTTAATGCATAAGTTAGGGTTGCTCCACAGCGACAAAAGCGAGGAAATTCGTTGTTAGGGTTGAAAACCCTAACTCCAAATTTACCACCCCAACACCACACACACACATGCAAGTAGGGGGGAGGACCAAGCCAACACGACCAATGATAGACAACCAGCAGCAGGTAACAGAAATAAAAAACAATTGTCTAAATGTACTACGAGACATCCCCACCCACCTGACCAGGTACTGCATGCTCAGTGGAGATCAACAGCAAGACTGAGGCCATGTACACCAAACGTACACATCCCTGATTGCAGGTGCACATAATGTACCACACTTAGTAGTTGCATGGCCTTACCTAGCGATGCCCCATGCACCACCACACCTGATGGGCCACCTCAGCAGTAGACCACAGGAAACCTAAGGAGTTGTACAGGTATGACATGTCTGTTTGATTTCATGTGTACACATTCTACCTCTGCTAGCCACCGCAGTACCTTGGCAAGGCAGTGCCTCATCCACTCAGAACATCTACTGTGTAGCCACTGGGAAGCAGCAGCTAACATTAACCCATGAAGATCAACACTGTTACTTGCTGATTGCAGCCATCCAAAGGTCAGTGTTATTATACCTGACAGCCTCTGTGATGGGGAGTTACCCCTCCCATCCTACAACACTTATCACATTGTGACTATAATATAGACTAACAGAAAATCTATTTATATCTACACTATATCTACTTGACTCTTGTTGTAGAACAATCAACATAGATAACACTTTGATAGCATCAGTGACAGAACTGTGTCAGACCCAAAGACTAAGTACTACAGCCTGAGCATAGAACAATTACTAAAAAAGTGAAGCTGTGTGCATAAGTGATATAGAACAGTCCTTGTAACAATACTAAACTTACAACTGTTTCAATAAGTAAGGTGTCGGAGAGTCAGTGACATTGTGTTTAACAGGTAGTACATCTTCAGTAAGTGCCTGCAAGAAAATTGAGCCTATAGCTATCTGTGGCACACCTACATCACTGTTGGTTCAGTAATGTTAGGATATTTAGAAGTTGCTTGCCATCAGCCAGTTAATAATGCTGTTTCTTGCAATGAATAGTTACTGCATTTTTAGTATACTGACACACTGACGGTATATATATATCTACAGCAGCAGTACACCTTCATCACTAAACTATGTGGCTGACACTGATATTTGGAGTTGCACATCCTTGTGCAGACAATCATTTTTCATGCCTTGACATCAGCCTCTGTATCTTCAGTGTACAATTGCAGTAAATTCACCACTATGTAAATCTCATAGTAAATGCAACAGTTCTTTTACCTTGATGGTGGCTGTGTCTTGTTGTAAATTTATCTTGCTTCCTAAATTTATTTTTAGTTATTAGTGTGAAAAGCTTTGTACAACTGAAATCAGACAAACTGCATCATTGATGTCCAGTAACGGTTTTATTTCTGTCACCTGCTGCTGGTTGTCTGTCATTGGTCATGTTGGCTTGGTCCTTCCCCCTACTTGCATATGTGTGTGTGTGTGTGTCTGTGTGTGTGTGGTGTTGGGGGGTGAATTTGGAGTTAGAGTTTTCAACCCTAACACCGAATTTCCTCACTTTTGTCGCTGTGGAGCAACCCTAACGTATGCATTAAACGGAGTTTTTTTGCCATGAATATCCTGTCTTTTTAAGAATGGTTAGTTCCAATACTATATGATTTTTTGCTGTGCCACTACTGCACATACACATTAAGATGCACCAAAATGAATAACAGAGTAAGCCATCTAATAGTGTTTTCTGTCATGAAGACTAAGACAACATCCGTCGCAACCAAACTGTTTTTATATACATATATGTACTTTCACTTACCACTGTTATGTCAATACTAAGTCATAATGTAACAGTGTTTTACTCATTATCTTTTTGCAATTGATGTACCTAGTTTTCTGACACATAAAGAAAGTAGTACTCTATTTGCTAACAACCTCTTAAATATTCATATTTTACATCTTCCCCCTCTGTGTCTGTTCTAGGCAAAAAAAAATTGATAGAACTCATAGTTGGTTATGCACTTACAAGGATGTTGTAATGACACTTCAACGCCCATAGCATTACAAAAATTCAAATGTACTATCTGTTTAAAGCTTGAATTCTTTCTATATAAATGTTTTTTTGCCGAAGTAGGTAAGACAAATGGTTTCTTATACAATATATAGACAATATAAATGCCCAGCAGTTGTAGTTATGGGCTGTTAATCACCTGCTTCTGGTGTGCAATAACTCAACGTGTACAGCCTAACAGATATACTCACAGGCTGGTTAACTGTCCAGTGACATAATCCCTTGAAGACCCTTATGGACACAATCATGAAGCTTATTTACAAAAAGTGTGTCACCTTTTTAGGAATATAGTAGCCTACATATCTATGTAGATTTAAATCCCACATCAATCTGCTAGAATGCTGGGAGACAGTATAGTGCAGTGGTCTAAGGCTCTGAGTTGCAAATCTGGTGACATCCAGCAGACCAGACCTGGGTTTGAATCCCACAGCTTCCACTTGCATACTGTGTGACCCTGAGCAAATCACTTAACCTCCTAGTGCTCCCAGGTCACTCCTGTAAAAAAGCTTTCAGCTTAGTGTGCTATACCTGGTTAAACAACTAAATAAAAAAAAAAGAATGTTTGAGGTTATGATAAAACCACAGTTCACTAACCCTTGTAACAAATATTGATGATAAACATTACTCAGAATTGAATAATAACACAAGCAAAAAGTGTTGTTGACAAAATTTTTTTTATAAAAGTAAAAAAATACTTCTTTAAAAACTCAAATTAAATATCTTATTGTTTAGAAAATACATTATTAAAAGAAAAAGCATTAACATATAAAATGAAGAGAAATAAAAATAGAACTATTCAGAAACTTGTAAAAATATAATACATAAAAAAAGATGATTTTTTTATTTTTACTTTTATTATACATAGAAAAAAAATATATAGGTCTAAAAGTGTTCTTTGTAATATCTGTTGCAGCCACTGCTTGCAAGAGGTGTGCTGCTGCTTGCGGTAGTCCAAGCTGGAAACTGCAGGTGCAATGGAAGTGGAAGCTGTTGCACCCTCTGGGGGAGATACCGGACTGTGGTGGAGAGTGGTCACTTCGCCCCGGGGAAGCTGGATGGGACAGGTGGTGGTGGAGGTGAAATGCTGGTACTGGCCACAGTGTCAGTGGCCGCTGTCACCACAGGCTCAAGCACTAGGTTGACGGTCCGATGTTGCGCTTCCATGGAGGACAGCATTCTCTGCTGTCCTTCAAGGAGTGCAACATTGTCTTTCTTAAGACCGTCAAACCTTGCGCTCAAGCCTCAGGTAACAGCAGCAGTGGCCAGTACAGCTTTTCACACGGCGGGGCCCTACAAAGAATCAAAAAACATTAATCAGTACATCAGCCGAAAAACAGTGATGTCCTTTCTGTGTTTCACCTTACAATATGTACGTAATAAAGTATTCTTAAAATCGTCTGAGAAATTGAGCTTACTGATTGGCTGTGAACATTGTATAAACCCTATGTAAATGTTTGAGGAACACACATGTACAGCCTAATCATATGCTGAACAAGGTGTCACACTATGTAGAAACATTGTTATAATAATATCTATAAAGCACTCCCAGACGTTATGTAAAATGGTCAACTAATCACCCTCTGGGGTATGTAGCACTAGGCTATGCCTCACACCACATTAAACCCCCAAGAAGTGCTGAACAGACCATTACATAACCTTTGCTTATGCCTTATTGCTTAAATATTTATACATTTTGTTGCCACAACTAACACAATTTAGAACTGTGATATAAATATATATTCTTGTTTTTTCTGTTCAGTGATAATACTTCCGTAGTATATTATGGTGTGTGTTTAAACATTTGAAAAGCTATAATATCCTGTTATTTTGCTTACCATATAGCAGTAGTCAGTATCTAAATGGTTTGGCATATAAACAGTTCATTGTATACAGTAAGACAACCTTTTCATAGTATGTGAACAGCTATACTTTAGCATCTGTGGCTATATTGTTTTGACACACCTGCAAGAGAATATTCGAGTGCCTGTACACCAACAGTATGTTAAGATATAAACATGTGTTCATGATCATCATCATTGTGACGAGTGCCACAAAAGACACACACACACATGTCAAGTTGTTATTCAACCTCTGCACATATTTCCATATATATAACTATTGTTTTATCAACATAGCATTGATTAAACAGTAATCCATTAAGAAAATGTTATTTGTATGTTACTGTGGTGATCTGCATGCCTGTAGTGTGGTGGAAACTGAAACCAAATGGCAAAATGTCCTAAACCGTGATTAACTAGCCATCAACACAATTAGTGAAAGTTTCTTATTTCTATTTTAATTAAGCACCTCTATAACACGCTTAAGCCTTCCTCACTACATAATCAATTTGACAGTAGTATTCGTGATAGATGTCTATGACCAGTAAGAATGATCACAGCTGATTTTTCAGTTCGTGTTCCACAATGGTATTCTAATACTTGAACACATCTTACAGATTTAGTAACTAGGGCTTGACTGACTTTGCCAAGCACTTACTCTAACATTTTGTTGTCAAAGTATGTAAATAAATAGTAGGATATATGTTCAAAAGTGCTGGACAAGAAACATAACTGTTACACCATGAGGAACACAGACATGCATGCTAGTGCACCATTTAATTGTGTCATCATAGGGCACAGTTGATTACCGTTCTATCTAAACAGAACAGTAGATAATGGAACACAATTAGCATGCTCATTCTCCTGGCATGTAACATAGGAACCCAATGTGCAGCATACGATGTAGGTACACATCAGATTGATAGCAAATTGTCTCCAGAACCAAACCCAGAGCTTCATAATTGGCAGGATAGTCTCATTTCCAAGACATTCAGTAGTAGATACCCAAAGGGGTTAGTACTTGAGACCGTATTGTTCACCACCTACATTGTCGGACATAAGGGCAGGTATCAGGAGTAAGATGAGTCTGTTTGCAGCTGACTGGAAAACTGGTGACTTTGGTGGAATGTGAAAAGGGGCAGCTGGGCTGCAGGCTACGCTGGAGGCTCTCAAAAGAAGTTCTAGACAGTGAATGCTAAGGTTCAATACACTGAAGTGGAAGGCACTGCAACTGGGACACAAAAACCCATACCAAGTGTCCATGGGGGGTTGAAATCTTACAAGTTTTGACCACTAACAGGGATTTGGGGCTGTTGTTTGATGTCACGCTCAACAATTTGAAGACTTGTTGCAGGGCAGTAGTTAAGTACTACAGCATGCATCACTAGTACGATTGTGTCCAGAAGGAGTGAAGTGATAGTACGTCTGTATTAGTGGGTGATGTGACGTCATCTCAAGCACTGTATGCAGTTGTGGGTGCCACACTTAAAGAGAGACATTAAACTCCTGGATAGGGTGTAGAGGAGGGCAACAAAAGTAATGTAGGACTTGGGAAACAGGATCTATGTGTAGAGGTGCGAACAGCTAAATAAGTACACATTGGCAGAGACAAGGTACCGGGGAGACATGATAGAGTTGTTCACGTACATGAAGGTTGTAAACAAGACAGCATTAGTTAGGATGCTTAGAAGTAAGAAGCAGGGTGCAACAACAGTATGTGGCTGCAAGGCAGAGGAGGAAAAATTCTTGGTGAAAGCAGGAGGTGCACTTCACTAGGAGGTTGGTAGATCCATGTAATGCGGTGCCCAGGGGGCTGATGTAGGCAGAGATGGTACAGGACTTTGAGAGGATGTTAGACACTTAATAACGGTTATGGCTGCAGAATAAAAATTCAGTGCATTAACAATATGTGGAACTGCGAAGGGATCAACCAGAGAACCTCAGGGGAAGGCAGTAGGGGCAGCTAACAAGGCAGCGGCTGTCCAAATGAGGAGACACAATAGACAGGTACACCTATTTTGATGCACTCTCACTATGTTACAATACATTCAGAAGTACTGCTTGTACTTGAATGAGTCAATTTTAGTCAGTTAAATGTTAAACGACTGTGACTCACAGCTTGGGTACCACATCACACTGTCCAACATGACAGCTGACAGCTGTAACTGACCTGCCAAGCTACAGCTGTACCTTCATCCTCCCCCTACACTGACTGTGTGTACATACATTGTTGAAGCACTATACTGGGACACTATGTTTTGCATAAATATCTGTTGTGATGGTACTTACGTGGAGAGCTGGTGCCTGGCTCCTGCTTCACCTCCTCTGATCTCTCAGTCTCAGCTTCCCCTGGCTCTATTAAGCAAACAAGTAAAAAAAATTATTACACATACCACTAAATATTTAGGTACACATCTACTTTTAGTAGTAAAATGATTTTTTAATACTGTGTCATTGTGCTACTGAAACACGTAAACACATCCCTGTTTTCAATGACACTTCTGTGTTTATGTCATGTAACTTTAGTATTCAACAGTGACATGCACACAGCAACTCTTCTCATTTGTACAGGTAGACAGTGACTTACATGAACAGTATCAACAATGGCAAAGATAATTCCTACAACTTGTGAACACATCATTATTCAACGCCACACTGTGATCTTAACAGTATGTGTGTACATTACTGTACATGTCCAGACACACATTTAGTAATGTCCACCCCATTCCCTGCTTGTGTGGCAGTGTCACCATGCACATACAATACTGTGCATTGACAACTTCACAGATTCTGTAAATATATAACAACAATAAAACAGTTTCAAAATCATGATCTGCGACATATACATGGATCATATCACCGGACTTCATGAAGAAATAAAACATTTTTTTTTATCTCAAATCACTATCTGCATAACATAAATTTTTTTGTGCATTTCGTATCTGGTGACATCAGTATGTATTACATGAGTGACCAGTAAAGCAATATTTTACAACTGTGTTCATAGACTACACAAAATCTAGGTTACATAGAAATCGTAGTTAGTGGTTGTATTAGTAATTCATATGATTACATAGCACACAAATACAATTCAAATGTGTACTAATATATTCTCATACTGCAATGACAACAACATTTACTTATGTAGCAAATCAAAGATAATACTACGTCAGTATTGTATGTTATTTCAACCCACAACTGATATGTACAATTACTGTTTATTTTCAGCTAAACCAAGTTGAGAAGTGTATGACTGATGTACGTCTGTGTATGATACCTGTTTCTAAAAAATCGTTATAAATATAATGAAGTACCATTGTTTTTTTTCTGTTACAATTCCCAAGTAACACTGAAACACGGTCTTTGTTCACTGTGGATGTCTCATGACTGCTGTAGTTCAGTCACAAATGACACGTTGGACACTTAAGCACGAAACATGTGACACAACCCTAGTATATACGTCCTCCCTTTATTAAAATATTTTATTACAAGAAAAACAGACATTCAAGCTGTGTCAGTCTATGATGTAAGCCCAGGTACAGCTAGGCAAGTTTGTGCAGTAGTGTCCACTGGGAGATGTTCAACACAGGTGCACCATGTCCAAGCATTGTTGAATACTGCACCCTGGCCATCATCTGTGCACATAGCACAGTTGCAGCATGCCAGAATCAGCACCCAGAATGCACCAAAGTGATACAGTACCACTAGCTGCATTTTTATAGCTGATGTAACAAGCAATATATGAAACTTTACTTAAAAATGGGGTACAACACATGCACAGTGCAAATGGGCAAGTAGATGTCATTATTAGACCATTTACATACATATCACTCCAATACCACGAAACTTGACCCAGATACACTGGCACTCCGCAGTTCTTGTACAACAAACCACCTGCATAACATGAATGTCCCTACAGAGCAAATGAACGCTGAACTACAATAACGTAAAGGTATATCCCTGCAGTTACAGTGGGCCTGTTTGTCCAATCCTGTGAAAAAGTTCATATAAAATTTAGGTATATCTGAGGTGATTCTGTGGACATGTCTGTCCAATCACAGGTTAAAAAAAAACAAAGAAAACCATCATGGCTAGTATGCAATGGACACCTCCCCACCACCCATCATCCCTAACATCCAAACACCCCCACCATTAGCGATGGACAGCAGTCACCTACCCAACCCGCCATATGGCAAGTTAAATCGTTGTTAGGACTGTGGATCCATTGTCAGACATTGCAATCTAATGAGCGCACAGGACATATGATAGTACACATTAGAAATATGTGAATTGGTCAATCCACAGATGTGTATTCTGTAGAACAATATGTTGTGCATGATGATTGGCTGACACCAATTAATTGTGAACATATAGCCATACTGCCAGTGCCGGGCAGCAGACCGCAGAGCAGCAGCTGGGTGCTGAATTGCCCGCCATCCATCAAGAGGGGGAGGAAGCATGACAGTGCGTATTTCTCACCAGCCAAGGAGGGCTTCCACTGTACTGACACAGGTAACAGTTAACTGTAATTTGTACTTTTATGCATAATTGAGCACACATGTCAACTGTAGTAACAGGGGAAACAGCTGATTTTTCTGTTACTTCTGGCTGCAACCAGTCAGATACCCACAGTACAGCACCAGGGTTAGTGGTAAATGTTATATTAATGTTACCAACAGTCAACTGGACAGTCATCCAGTGGGACACCAAGGATATTGAGAAATTTACCTTACAAACATACTCACATGCAAGGTACAGAGAAACGTCAACCACATTATCAATGTACTGTACAGTCGGCAAGTGGGTGAAATATGCAGTATGGTATGGTCTACACATCCATCAGTTCATGTTGTTCACCAACGGGCATACAGCCCTACCAAGCTATCAGTCAACAGCCATTGTGCCGTGAGGAGGGTGGCGTTCTGTTGACCAATGGCTGAACGGAGGTAAGCGTTCCGATGTATCTCAGTGTGCAGGTGGTGGAGGCACCACCACACTTCCAGGTACATTGGAACTATTTGTTCCCACAAATACCCACGAACATGAAGATATCATTCCAGTGTACCACCAGTTATATCGTACGAAGTCTTTTTCATTATACAGATGGACGCGATTGGACAGATAGTGCCCAACTGTACCACCAAGGATATTGGGTAATTCTACATCTATTTCTACAGATACCCCGTAGTCGATGGAATAGCATTCCACAGCAGCACCAAGAACATTGAATAGAATAGTGCTTGTTTTTAACTGCAAATGCCCGTGATTGTGCTGCACGTGGTGACTGTCCCCAACACCTGTTACCTGGGAGGGCGTCAGATGCAAAGCATGAGGGAACAGTGTGCCTGCATGCGAATGGGTCCATAATGTTATGCTAATGGACCGATGTGCACCGTACACGCATCATGGCAGATGTACATGGTAATTGTTCAATATTTTGATAGCTGTCCATGGCAAAATGTGACTTGCATCACTGCTTCCCTATACTGTACTCTAGCCACCTACGCTAGTGCAGTTGTGCTGCACCATGCATATGGGGGGGGAGTGCCTAGGGTGCAACATTCAACGCTGCTGACCCATATCATAGTTCTGTTGAATATTGATCAGTCCACATCCCTATGTTGCAAAGTCAAGTTCGCCAAAGCTTACGCCACAAACTGCCATACTTTGAACATTTGAAGTATTGTTGTCCATTTCTGCAGTGCTCTTCATATTTGTTTCTTTGCTGGGTTAACACTGATGAGTAACAGTGGTGGTGCATGAGGTGTTCGACCCTAATGAGGAATCACCACTTCTAATATGGTATTTTTCTGTTTTGCTACCTGAGCTAAAAACGTGTGTGTCACAGCTCAGTCAGCGGGCAGCCAAAGGAACATATGAGGCATGTGCAATTAAGACCTGACAGCAGGACTGAATGTGACACTGATATGCCCAATGTGTCTATGGGTGCATGTTTGTTTGTGTGTGTGTCTGTGTGTGTGGTTCACTTACATGGTAAGAAAAAAACGGTTGTTTTTTGCAATATGAACTTTCTATTTCAGCAATGAGTTGGAACCTAGTCAGGCAGTATACACAAGGACTTATTCTTCACTGGTCTGTATTGCCTGATGGCAGCCTGGCTGTCTGGTTGCCTTACTAAATCAGGTGAAACAATTCCCCAAACCCATTTTTCAATACCAAATACTACATAGTTGCATCAAGTAATACTTACTCACTACATAGTAAATCCTAAAAAGAATTGAGGTAAGCAGCACAGCTCACTCCTTACATGACACCCTCATACCACACCAATTACATAGTACAATTATTTATATCTGTATCTTACCATCGGACTCAGCAACAATTACAGAGTCGGTGTCCAAGTGACCACCCTCCACAGCTTCACACTGCACTGGTACTACCTCGTGGGCAGGCGGGGGAGTCCTACGTTGGCCTGTGATAAAAGACAAAAATAGACCTACTAAGTCTTGAGTGTTAATTGCTTCACATTTTAACAACATTTGATGCAATCATTAAACCTGCTTCAAGTAGTTGACATTGCCTCTCATCTGGCACACCACAAAAATTGCGGGTACATATTCAATTGCAAGTGCTGTCAATGTGTAAAATAATGTTTCGAGAGCAGTACAGAACAACAATACAATCAGCGTAACTAGTTGTTACAGTAACATGGACAACATTTTAACAACAACTCAAGACATTAACAATAGCCTAGTAACTACTAATGGGGATTTAACCACATTTCATATTAGATACCTAAACATCATGTATTACGCTACATGCTAAAAATAACACTGTTTGCATTCATCTGTCAGAATTCTGCAACTCGTGTACATTGTGTTTTTGTAATACCACAATCTCAAAGTTTACAATGTTATTTAACAGTTTGTCAAATACTAAAATTACCATTACTAACTAGCATAACTGCATACCATGTCACCTCATACACACGAGTCATACAGTGCAAAATTAAGTTAAAAAACAGCATGAACTGACTACAGTCACAAAACATGATAGCTATATAAAATGCACATGAAATAAAATCTTGTCTACATACAATGGATGCTATATAGTCACCACACCGTAATCATCAGCATATTATGCTGTTATCTAGTCACTCAGCTAAACCTCACAGTTGAAGTACGTCATAATGTACTATGAACTGCCATAGCATATGTAATGGTATCTATCTAAAGCTGTAGAAAGACTCATGTATTATAATAAGGTCTGTTGAGAAACTTACGATGGGTTAGCCGCTCCCCCACAGCTGGTTTCCCAGCAGCCTCCCACAGTTCATATGCGAGGTAGTACCAGCACGTATCATTGTTCGGTATCTCCTCCCACTGTTTTAATACATAAAGCAACTAAGCTGAAACTTCCTTCCTCTTCAGTTGTGTGATGTTTTTGTTTTTGACATAACGTGTAGGTAGCTATTTATGTGCCTCCTCATTGCATCCAGTTTCCGGTTCATGCTCCACATTAAGATGCGGGCACTCCCCCTTGCTTGGACCGCCTCAAGTAGCAGACACACCTTTCACAAGGTCAACTGTCTCATGATTCTAGTTGTTTCGATCTGCAATGGAAACATAAAAAAAAATATACATCACTGTAATGTCTCATTGTAAAATGTATTTTGATATTTTGTATACAATTGTGTGCTTAAAAATGACAAGAGCACATTTCACTATGCCATCAAGTACCTTGTGTCAGAAATGACTTTGTACATGCCTTGTTTTGTGGAACATTATAACTATTATGCAGGCTCAATACATACTGCTATTGACCATGTGACGCCATTAGTATCTCCAACCAAGCTAGACCTAACAATGTGATAAAGCATTACTTTAAGGAAACGCTACCCATTTTAACATGATAGGCAACGCTAAACTGTACTACCACCATTTGTTTTTAAAACAAGCATTTGTCAATGGCAAATGTTGTGACACTGGCATTAACAGTGGGAGTGGCATGGCTAGAGATGCATAATGATGTGATTTTGTCAATGTGTGTCAAAAGGCGACATCGCACAGCGAGCATGCCATTGTACACCACAGCTACGGAAACACATGTTGGGCAGGCTGTTAAAATATGTCAGCTGTACTATTGATAAAGAGTCATGCCATTTTGAACTGTAGCTGCGAAAACAGATTTTGGTCAGGATGTGAACAATGACAGATGTACTTTCATTAGGAGGTGCAGAACAGTGACACTGTGGAAAATCTGAAGTGAGAATATTGGAAGTTTACTAACGTGCAACCATGCGTGCAAACAACACAACGCACACTCATAACACAGTCATTTAATGGAGCATTGTTAGCAAATTCTCAACACAACCATTTTAGGACCTATGCTCATGAACAATGTCACTGTCATTTTAGTAATATGTCCCGAACAACAATGGGGGGGTATGCCAACAGGGAGTGGGCTCTCCCATCACCACACAAAGACAGTGGGAAGGTTAAACTGATACCAAAGTCAGCAGATGTTAAGCGGACGCCCACTCGCCAACCATCCACATAATGTCAGCAAGCACGGCAAGGAAAGGACTGCTGATTCTGACGAGCTTTGCTAGGATTGCAGTGGACCTTTCCTTAGATGTGTTCACCCCATTATGTATGCATAGTGTTGCACTGGCATGCAGGCTGATTGGGCAATACAGGACGCACCTACTGGTGCATGCCCTGCATTCGCCAAACAGTGACCGCGCCTTCAATTAACCACACTCTCGAAAGATGTTTGCTGTGCAAGCATGGCTACATAAAAAGGAAAAAAAATGCTGTAATACATTACCAGCAAGCTACTGGGGGGCATTACTAGACAACAGATCCTGAGTCACTCAATACAAGGAACAACTCACTAATAAAGAGGACACCTGCATACCAATAATGCCTTAAGATATGCAAAATAACTGTGTTTATGCCTTGCATGTATAATAGTTCCATTTGCACATATAGTACTAAATAGTGCAATGCATAAGCCTACCACCACTAACCTTCACTGTTCTGACACCCCTACTACTCTCTGCCCACCTACAGTTGTGCAGTGCCACAGCAACATGTTCAATGTGCCTTACAGACTGAAACATTTAACAATTCTAATCAAACCACTACATCATGAAATTGTGTACTAACAACAACATACTGCATTGCTATTCCACTTTCCCCAGTGTTGTAACATAGCATGGCACAATCTAAACATTCCCAACCCATGTGTTACATGTGTGTGGCTGATGAATGCAGCTGATCTGTTTTTTGACCACATTTTTTTGGTTCTGAAAAGAACCTTTGTTAACACTTTGACATTTGATCAAACAGTCTGACGTTCTTAGAGAACATTGAGGATTGCATCTCGAAGGTCTTGCAGGAAATGGCAATTGCCAGCATGCAAGAAATGTACACCGTCTGGTATGTATAGCCAATCATGACAATACTTAATTTCTGGGTGACGTATGGTGTACATTCCACGCATGCGTAGAAATGCAGATATTTGTATGTTAACTTTTCTTCGAGCTCTGTCAATCAGATACATATGGTGTTCTGCTTGCCAGACCCTGCGCTCTGTGATATCTGAAAATATGATAATACAAGCAGGCAACATACTCATAACAGAAGCAAGGTCCAATTTTGCTTCTCTTACTAAATCTACCCAGCATTTGGTGCCCATATAATTGCCTCCGAGATGTATCAGCAATATGTCACAATGAGGCTGAGTATGCAAAAGTCTCTGCATGGTTGGCATGAGGTGCTCCCACCTCATTCTACCCATACCAAACCATTTCACAGAGCAATTTGGGAGCTGCAGGTTTCTCCCAAAATCACTATTGTGAGCATACTCAGACACTCATCTCACGATACTGCTTCCAACTATCCACAAAGTCCTTTTGCTATTTCTGCCATTCTCAGTTTGTAAACTCAGAAGTGAACAAGAGCTACCAAAAAGTCAGTGTTCACCCTGCAGTAGCTAGGCTGTTGTGACAGTCAAACTGATATTTTTCCTCTTTAGTTCAAGACAGATTCACTGGGCTAATTAATAACACACAAATAAAACAAATCCTTGGCTACTGCTATGGCTTCATTAACCAATGTAGGCTATGCACTGACTATCGCTAGACCTCTGCTACTGCTAAAATTTGCAAACATTGAGAGGTGGGAAAAATGCATCCTTTTCATGGGCAGTTTTAAACAATTACAACCACACAGCCATGTCTGATTGGTTCCCTCTTCTCTTATGGGTCCACGTGCAGCTTAGTATCTCTCTCTATTTGCAGCTGTATCTGTACAAGTTAGTACTAAACTACTATGGGAGTTTAAACAGTTTTATCTAAATAATACAACTTAGGTTGTTACAAGTAACATTATCAAATACAGCAGTAAAAACATTTTGATTAATGGTATTAACATGTTGCTAACACTTTTTTAATGCTAGGAAAATGTTTTTTAAAATATACAGTAGTTACAGTTTTGAATAATGTTGTCTCTCAATTAGTACTAAGATGGCTGCTGTTGTCTTCTTTCTCAGTGTTGTCCATCTCTGATTGATTGTCTCACATGGCCTGACAAATCTTGCATTGCATTGGTAGAACAAGCTGTCAGTCAAATACAATGAGATCTGATTTGATAATGAATGTATTTGCCACTCCCAAGCTTGGAAATTTGTGAAACTGTTGAACGCATGAAAGTAATTTGCGACAGTGTCGAATGCACAAAAGCACTTTTTGTGACACTTTCAAGTGCACGAAAGTAACTTTTGCGAAACTTTCGAAGTTTGACAATATTTATTGCCATACTGTCGAATGCACAAAAGTAACATTTGCAACACTGTCGAATGCACGACACCACAATTTGCGGCACTTTCGTGCATTCGACAGTATTTTTCCAAAATTGTCTATTTTTACCACAATTTGATGCTAAATGACAAAATAACAATTTTGATGCTGAGCACTGCTACACAGCATTGGGACTGTCACAAGTGGACATAGTAGTATTGTAGTCTGTAAACACACCACAAAACAGGTGGCAATCTTCAGTGACAGCATCACAGAGCAACTGACTTGTAGTAATGCATTGTTTCCCATCTGCTAAGCACCCTCACAAAGCAGTCATTGTATGCACCATTAACAACTAATTTCCAACAATGTCATCTTAGGATGTAAATGCAACGTTCCCAAGCTGATATGGAGATATTGCAAACACACCAACTTACAAATGTGTCTAGTGAAGTCCATACGCACACTCACATAAACAGTCATATAACAGACTATCACTACTAAATTTTAGACATACTCATTTCCACACCTCTACTCATGAACAGTGTGACTGTTATTATAACAACACGCTCTGAACAGTGTTTTCACACAACACCTGCAACAATGGCAGCTGCAGCTACATAAAAAGCATCTCATAAGCATCTCAGAAATGACAGCTGTGTAATTTAATAAGCAGTTGTGTTAAAATGGCAACCATACCAATGTCACATGTAAACATACACATGCATTAACTCCGACTAAGTGTGCTACATTGACTTAGCAATGTGGCACTAATTGACAGGCAGAGCATTAATAAAGTCATTGTGTTACAAGCAGTGTGACAGCATCAGCTATGTCTGCGTATATGAATAATACAAATTATCAAAAAATTAACATTGAAAATGATACAAAACAAAATCTAGATGCTATACTGAAAAAGATATGCAAGACAATATAACAGAAACAAAATGCAACTGTTACAATGTTAATACCTTATGCGATAAAAAGCTTATAAGACTAGATTGTTTTAATTGATGCGATACTTAAATCAGATGTATCAATGAACAATGTTACAAGTCATGAACAGAGCCATATAGTAACATTGTCTGTTTCCCTGTCTTTCATACAGGTGCCTGATACTTCTGTAATATTGCTTCTCCCACTGTGGCTGTCATAAGGAAAAATGCCAACTAAATATAGATGTAGATGTGTAAGTAAACGAGACAGGCACCATAGTACTTCACTGTTGCTAAAGGCTGTTAAAGATAACACAAATTTGACACCAGAATATGAAGAGAAAGAGAACAACACTGCAACAGTTACCCCCACTATAACGCATTGCGCATCAAAAGCACATACTGCCTCAAGAGCAAGTAAAAAATGCTTACCTCTGCAACAGTTGTGTAAATCTGTCAGACGAAACACAACTATTGCAACTGCAACCATAAACAGACCTCCAAAGCAGCAGCGTAAACTCACACCTGGTGATTTTCATCTGAGAAAGCAAAAGTATTTTCAATCACTAGCAACTAAAGCTAAGATCGATAGACTTATTGCTGCTGTGATGAGACATGAACGCAAAAAGACAAAGAGTCATCTGTCTTTGATGAAACTGCATCTCAAAGTAAGCACTTTTGTTAACAGAGCAGTGTTTGTACTGCAACGTTTGTGGCGTAAGATGTCTCATGTGCTTGAACAATTTAGAAAAGCTGTGTATGACATAAAAAAAGGCTGCAACAGTATCCTTCTTTGACTGTCAATAATTTCTGTGATGTTTTCACAGTTCACTGGATGCACACACAGCACTCAGAGGCATATTTCTGGGAAGAATCTTATTCCCAGAAAAAGGAACTCAAGTTCGCCATTGATGAGTCCGGTAAACTGGTCAGTGTCCTCAGTATCTTTGATGACAGCGCAATGGACACAGATGATGACTGTGATGCAAACACTGTGCCCAATAAATGGCACTGTCTGACACGGGCATGTGATGACCCCTGCAACCATAGGCAATCATCATTTGCAAAAGTTGAACAGTTTGTCAACCTATTTGTGATTACAGATCGCAAAGAAAGATATAAACTAACAATAACAAAATTGACCATTGTGAAATTTGTCCACATACTGGACTTATGGGTCACTCACTTGCATGCCTTGATAGTGGTGTTTGTGATAGTATTTTTTACAACATGTGGATGCTTGGAGTGCATCAAACAGGCATGCAAAACTTTGTATACAGAGTATATGAAGTATGACGAGTTGTAAATCAGTACACTTGTTTAAATGACTTATTGCAGTCAGGTGACATGCAGGGTGCCATCACATTTCTCAAACAACTGCAACATGTCACTTTTGTACCAGACACAAAAATTTCTCAGTTTAACACTTCTGCTGAAACACCTGTTTCAGTCTTAGAAGCTGACATACTGAGACAGCAAAGAAAATACGGCAAAGAAATAGCAAAATTTGAGCTGGCAAAGTCTCAGAAGTTTGACTCTGTATGTGTGTCATGTGATTGTGCTACAGTAAACAAACAGTCACAGTGACTCTGGAAACCTTGTCACCATACAATGACATGTGGTTCCGTCTCTCAGCATTTTTGCTGATTAAATCTGACTTTCAGTTAGAAAACACCATTCTGCTGTGCAAACACTGTTTCTCCAAACTAAAGAGTAACATTTTGCCACCAAGGTCACTGCTGAATAATATGGAGGCACATGTTACACCAAGTGAGATTTCAACATTGAATATGTTTGAACGCATTCTAATTCAGACAATGAAACCATTCCAAACCATTGTACGTCTGAACACAAAGACACAGAACATTCCACAGAAAGAACTTGTTAGATCTCTAAAGGGTTCCGTGATGTATCTACCACTTCCTCTACAGGAAAATGTGGAAGCAATCTCTACAGAAAATAGTTTGGTGATTGTTGTAAATGGTGTTCCAACAAAGTCAAATGTCATCTGGCAAGATGTTGTCAATGTACAAAAGGTGAAGCATGCTCTTACTTATTTAAAGAGTAACAATCCCTTTTATACAGACCTTGAGATAGATCAGATGACCAGTTTCTCTCTCCAACATGATCTATTAGAAAAACCTAAACCGATCATTGAGAAGGTCAGTGGACACAAAAGTGACAATGTGTATGAACAGTACACAATTCACCCACTACATGGTAGAGATCCAGTAGGAGACAACATTGATCTCTATCAAATGAAACAGGTGGAAGGTGAGCCTGTCAGCATTTGGGAGGCAACACTAGTAGCACGCTGTTTCCCAGACCTATTCCCAAAGGGGTCAGGTGGACACCTAGATGAAAGAGAAGTGCGTGTACAGGGTGCTGAGTACCGCACTACCCGTGTCCTCAGTAAAGATGGCAAATTCAGACGTAACATACAGTACCTGTTTCATCTCCTCTGGGAGAGTGAACTTAGCATTCTGTCTGCATCCATTGCACATACTATTCGTCTCACAAGTTCATTAGATGGAATAACAGCTGCTCAATTTCTAGAGAAATTAAAGCAGAAAGTTGAAAATGTGCAAGTGAATCTGTCTTCTATTCTTTCAAGTCTTTGAGGTACCAAAGAATATTGGTATCGCAGACACTCTGAAGTGATGACAATGTTGCGAGAGTATGGTGCAGCCACATGGTTTGTCATACTTAGTTGTGCTGAATTTGCCTGGGACGAGCTCCTTCAACTGCTGAAGTGGGCAAATTCTGATGTCGACGGCATCTCATCAATGACTGTCGGAGAAATGTGTTCACTTGATCCTATGTCTGTCACAAGACATTTTCACAAGCGGTTCCATGACATTCTGGCTTTCATATTGTCAAAGCACAATCCACCTCTTGGTATTGTGGAGCATTACTTTTGGAGGATGGAGTATCAAGCACGGGGTGCCCCTCACATCCATATGTTATTGTAGATCAAGGATGCACCACGCATAGGTGAACATGAAGCTGCACAAGTGTTAGCATTCATCAAGAAATATATCACTTGTCACATTCCAGATAAGTATGATAGTCCTACACTATGGAAGTTGGTGCAAAAGTTCCAGTGACATATTTGTGCTCAATACTGCCGGTGAGTAGTCAAAAACAAATCTAATTGGTACACATGATGTCGCTTTGGATTTCCTAGAAGAGTTTGTCAGGATGGTGCCATGAATGACCTTTTCTCAGCAATGTGACACCACTTGAAGGCAAAATCAACCAAGAGGGTGTACAAGTTACCCAGAGATGAGAAAGAGGTGTACATAAATTACTACAACCCAACTCTTCTCCTAATGTGGCAAGCAAACATAGATGTTCAGTTTGTGGCTGATAACTCATTGGCCCTGGTGCAGTACATCACTTTGTGCATTACCAAACATGAGCAGACCAGCTTGCAAGATCTTTGGGAAGATATCGCCAGTTCAAGCAGAAGCCTGACATCTCAGATCTGGTCATTGGGCTTGAAGACTCTTTCACACAGAGAATGTGGAGCTTATGAAGCCAGTGACCATTTAATGGGTACACATCTGTACAGGAAGTCTGACGCTGTGTGGTTTCTCAGTGTAAACTACAAAGAGAAACGCAAATGTGTACTGATTCCTCATGCCGAAATTGAGGAGCTCACTGCCAATAGACCTTCTTCAAAACAGATCTTGAAGAATAACTCGATAGACACATACTACCCCCGTAGACATGACGACATGGATGATATGTGTCTCTTTCAGGTGGTTAAGTGGTATGACTACAAGGCAGATATATCACCTGACTCAACACGTCAGATTTACAAGGTGAATGGAGTGGATGGCTGTCTCATGAAGAGACACAAGCCATGGCTCATAGATCACTGTAGATTGCATCTAGGCACATTGGAGAGCAGAGAACACTACTACTTTGCTCTTCTATTCCTATTTAGACCCTGGAGAAGTGAGTTTGAATTAAAAGGTGACTGCGATACATTCGAGGAAGAATTCAATCACAGTTATGATACTTTCAAAAGTCAATACTCAGAGACATACATACAGAGACTAGAGGCTGAGAAAGAACAAATTGAGAAGGCAGAGAAGCAACTTCAGGAAGACACTCCTGTTAGTTCACAAGACAACCTTGATCCAGAAGGACAAGCTGTTCTAGGTGAACCTCTGCCCTTAAATGCACCAGAAGTGTTAATGTCAGAAATTGAGACAGCCATGGAACACGGAACACACTCCACTGTCAACCCAGCTGACTTGAAAAAAAGACTAAATCAGCAGCAGCATACAGTTCACTCTCAAGTAGATGGCGCTGTCCAACATGGCCTACAACATGAAACAAAAAAATGTGACTGTCATGACAATAAGCCACTACTGATCTTTGTTAGCGGTTCAGCTGGCACAGGGAAGAGTTTCCTAATTGAAGCCATCACTGCTGAAATATGGAGCCTAACGGGGTCATCAATGTCTGTTGCTGTTACTGCTCCCACAGGACTAGCAGCATACAACATTGGTGGAGTTACATTACACCGTCTCTTTATGTTGCCAGTAGAACATGGCAGAACTGGAGAGTATCGTAAACTGTCATTTGAGGTTGCATCTCAGCTCCGTTCCATGTTCACAAATATGAAGTTACTCATCATTGATGAAATCAGCATGGTCTCCAATGTCGTGCTTACCTGTATTCATCTACGTCTACAGGAGATCTTAGGTACTGACGATGGAGTACCATTTGGTGGCAAAAGTATTCTTGTTTTGGGAGGCCTTTTACAGCTTGCACCAGTCAATGCAGACCATGTATTTACAACTCTAACTGCCAAGCAAGCTAAGAATATCCTCGGCTGCATTGCAGGCTATAACATTTGGGAATTATTTACCTACGTTGAGTTATCTGAGAACATGTGCCAAAGTGGTGATCTGGCTTACAAATCACTTTTAGATGAAGCTCGCACAGGTTCTCTATCACCAGAACATGTTTGCATGTTAAACGATCGGAGAATCACAGTAGATACTGCATCCATAGAAACAGCATGTAATGTTTTCAGCGATGTCTACTCTACAGGGACACACATAATGTGTCTTATGCCACGACTAAAGAAATGCACTGAGTTCAACAATCTAATGCTGCAGAGAGAAAACCAAGAAATTCTAACTCTGCATGCTGTTGATACAGTTGATGGTGTCATTCTTAGTCACAACCTAGTAGCAAAGATGACTGAACGACTCAGTGAACTCAAGTCAGATGTTTCACGCACAGCTAGCCTAGAAGCTGTTCTCACACTTTGTAAGAATGCCGTATCATGCTGAGCGCAATCTAGATGTTGAGCGAGGCATGAGTAAGCGGTGCCATAGGAAACATTACTGACTTTGTCTACAATGTCCAGAAGACATATATCGAGACACTTGTAGTTCACTTTGACAACATGGAACAGCCTGTACACATAGAACGGACCTGCGTAAAATTCCAGGTATTTAAGGATATCTATGTAAACAGGAAACAATTTCCATTATGTGTTGCATATGCTGTGTCCATTCACAAATCTCAGGGCTTGAGTTTGGATTTAGCAATGGTGGACATAGGTACAGACATTTTCAAGGATGGCATGAGCTACGTGGCACTTTCACGTGTCCGCAGTCTTTCTGGGTTGCACATTACAACTCTAGCACCTCAGAAAATATGAGCTGACAAACGATGTATTCTTGAGTACAACAGGTTTCGTACTCTACATCAGCCACAAATGTCTTTAATACCACTGCCTACATATTTGGCTGTCTCACATCATACAGTCAAATCTACAGGTGTCAACAAACAGCCACAAGCTTCCAGAAGTTATTCAACTCAAAAGAGTTCAATAAAGGTCTCAACTTCAAGTAAACATTCACAGCCAGCAATTCATTAGAAATCAGTTGGAGTAGCCACTGTGCCAGTGTTTGACAACAGCACTAGAGTGAACTGCTATGCTTACTCAGCTATGCAAGTTTTTCTACACGTGCCACACTTTGTGCAGGCAATATCTGCTTCACAAGACAATGCCCTATCAAAGGCATTGAAACAGAGAATCAACATGACTTCTGACCAGTCTCACAATGTACAGTCACTAACACCACTTCGACAGCTGTTAGGTACATATGACAGATGTAGTACATTTGCTGCTGACATACAGCAAGACACTAGTGAGTTTATGATGGCTGTCATAAACAACTTGGATGAAGATGGCACCCCAATGCGCCACTACTTCACAGTGTCATATGTAAGCAAATACGTATGTGTTTTATGTGGCCATTCATAGCATGAAACCACAGAAAACATGCTGTGGATTACTCTTTTTGTCCCTCAAGCCAAAAGTGTCAAATTACGACAGCTATTCACCAATGCTCAATGTGGTCACTCCTGTAAAAGGTGTGGAGGCAGATGCACTCAGTCCATACGTCTCAGGAGTTCATCTCAATATCTGTTGCTTATGTTGCACAGGTTTGACTCCAACAGGCTCAGAGTTGACACTCCTATCACAGATTACACAGCTGGTAGAATAGTCTTTAACCAATCAGTATTTGACACTCATAGTATTATTTATCACCATGGCCAATCCATGCATTCTGGTCATTACACCTGCTTACTAAGGTACATAACTGGATGGGTAGAGTGTGATGGCTCTACAAGCAGTTTTAAACAGAGACTGCCACGACACTTAAAAAATGCATATCTTCTAATATTGAAGAATTATGATGACCTTCATATTTCAGAAGAATAGGACAGAACATGTTGCATTTTTAAAATGACTACTTTGTGACAGAAACAGTCGTAGGTCAGTACAATTGTTTCCAATATACGACTCTCAATAAACCATAGCATTTCAACAAAATGCCATACTGGCAGACACATTTCATGCACTATGACATCTAAGATCATGTGTGGATCAGTGACAACATGTAAATTGTTGTAGTGGCTTCAATTGGTGCCAACAGTATTCACAGTTACTAGAGAAGCCATGCTTACATGTCTATCAAAGATTGTACATGTAAAAACAGAGGCCTTACTGCTCTCCTCTTCTGTACATATCTTTTGTTGTTACTGTATCATACCCATACATAACAACAAGTTGCTGCCAGTTTGAAACTGTTACTCTCTGCAGATAAAGACAAGTTCTCAGTTACCATTGTAAATAACTGAGCAACACATGTCTCATTCACCAAACAGTGCAGTCTGTCACAAGTTGTCTATCACCACTTGATTTTGTCTATTAGCTGTTGACATGTACACAACAACATCATTCGTTCACCATGCAACAGTGTTGAACTATGCCTCCTTTACTTGTAATACTGATAATGTACATATGTACAAATAACAATCTTTATTCATTATACTTCAAGTTAAATGAAGCAAGTGTCAATAACGAATGATTGTATCTTTCCATTTACTGGATTTGCCATGGCTTTGTAATTACTTGTAAATAATATTTGCATTCTTATTCCACCTTGTCATTGTTGAGAACTACTTTTATTGTTCTACTAAAAGTATCACCATAGAAGTAAAGTACACATGAATTTTGACATATAATACAGTACTATACTGTTTAAGTTCAATGCACCATGTCTTTGATAAAGACAGCATACCATGCAAATTTTTTTACTTACTAGTTCAGAAGTAACATATAAACCAATGTGACAATTGAGAATAATGCTTTTTGTTCCTGTTATAATATGACTTTTTTTGTACTTGTCATACAAGTATTTCTAGCCTATGTAAACAATGTTGCCAATTGTAAATCAGACACTGTTACTGATCACAGCATACTTCATACCTGTTCCTGACAATATTTATGATCGCCTCTATTGAGGGGTCGGGTGGGAATTTTCGATATGTGACTAGTCAGTGACATATCATTAAATATTTAACTGAACATGGAGGTAATCTAATGTCACCGAAATCAGATTTCTTAAATATTCTATTACTTAAACACTTAGGCCCAGATATTCAAAAGGGTTGCACATGGCACAACAGTGTTGCACCATGGACAACCCACTGATGCACCCCGGCATGATATTCAAAAGGGAAAAGTGCACCGCTGAAGTCGATGTGCGGTGCATCAGTAATGTCTGAAGCACAGGTAGGGGGCATGCCCATGCATAACCTGCACAGCCCGATATTCAGCCCGGGATGTGCAGAGTCATGCATGCGCAACCCCTACCTGCACCTGCACAAAGTTACGCCATAAAAAGGGAACAAGTGATGGCCACCCACAGGTGAGCTGTCGCATTGCAGGGTGCAACACAGCAGCTGTCACCTGTGGGTGGCCACCTGAGTTCCTGCCGGACCTGGCAGCACCTCCCCATGCCCCATCACAGGCATCCATGCAGCGAACTCCCCCCAAGTCCAATATCCCTGGTGGTCCAGTGGACCGCACTGAGCCCGATCACGTGCATCAGTAATAGAACCCATCCCAAGTCCAATATCTCTGGTGGTCCAGTGGACTGATTGGTGCCCAATCGTGGGCATCTGTGCCTTATCAAATACCCTAAGACCTGGTGGTTTACTGCACCCCACCCATCTCGGCCGCAGTTCACCGCCCGCCTGTACCGGCGGGCAGCAGCACCACCCACCTGATGCCCAACTGCCCACTCAACTGACAGTTTCTCGGGAGCCCATTGTTCGCAGCATGAGTTATCGGCATGGTGCCCATAATCATAATTAGTCCAGATATGTGGAAATGAATTAATTCACATATCTGGACTGAGTAGTACGGTATGGCTTGGTGCGCCCATTGGCTCATGCGAGAACCAATGGGTGTGCAGCCCCACCGAGCTGTCAGTCGGTGGGTGCAGGGCTGCAGGCAGGTGGTGCTGCGCCACCGCTGACAGGGGAGGCGGTGGGCCCAGTGGGCGGTGGTGGGGAGGCACTAGACCACCAGGGTCTTAGGGGTATTTGATGAGGTCAGATGCCCACGATCGGGCACCAATCAGTCCACTGGACCACCAGGGATATTGGACTTGGGGGATTCTATTACCGATGCCCATGATTGGCTCAGTGTGGTCCACTGGACCACCAGGATATTGACTTTTTATAATAATGCCATGATCGGGCTGTAGGGGTATCGGTCCTCGACGGGTTGCTGCCTGGCAGGGTGCTAGGTAAGTCCTCGGGATTGCATACCTGCATGCTAATGGCATGCAAATGGGGCTGTAATGAGATGCAAATGGCCCCCTGTGCACCTTGCATAAATTATGGCCCCATTTGCATATCCCCTTTTGAATATCGCAGGTGCTGTGCATGGCACAATGGCACTTGCACCAGCGCATCTCCATGCTCCACTCTGGCCACTTGCGCTGGTGCAGTACCACTGTACCATGCACAGTGGGGGTGGCCAGGGTGCGATATTCAAAGCTGCTGCACCATAGCACAGCTCTGTTGAATATCGCCCAGGCCACACCCCTGCGCAACAAAGTTGAGCTGCACCCAGGCTTGCACCACAGCCTGGCGCAGTTTGAATATCCGGGCCTTAGTGTATGGTTTTTCACCCACCCAGGAACATCCACATTATCAGTCACACAATAACAACTACACATTTCTGTTTCATGTGTGTAATCACTGCTTATAAGATCCTGACATACCTTTATTAACATAGGACACAAGTAATGTACGATGCATAACTAGAATATTCTACTTCTTTAAAAACTGCCAACATTCTTAGACAAAGTCTCTTCAAGATTGGTATCAAATATACAATGAAGAACCACACAAGTAAAGCTTGACTGTCACAACTACAAGAGGAATGTCAGAAAGCACTTCTTCCCACAAAGAGTAGTGAACACTTAAACATCACTGTAAACACAGAACACCTAATTAAAGACAGTGAACAGCAATAAAAGAACCAGGTATATGCACAGAAGGTAGATAACAACCCCGCCAGCAAAAGATGGGAGAACACTGCAGGGATAGCAATCACTTAACCTTTAAGATGTCTATCCTGTAACACAATCACAATAAATAGAACAAAGTATCTTCTTATGCCACCTTCTCTCTATACTGTATTGCAATATCACATACTTGCTCCAATTCATATAATGTAGTTCCTATTAATGTGACACATTTGCATATATTCCAAGCAATGATTACACACATACAAGGATTGTATTGTGAGACTGATTTTGTAAAATTAATACAGTCTTAATTGGGCCTTTTTCTGTTTCACCAATTGGCAATAAATCTTTTTAAAACATAACCACCTGTGTTGAGTCTTTACTAAAAAATAGCATAACAACATCAGAACATAACTGTTGTTTCTATTAAGCATGCAAATCAACTGCAACAAAGTGCCACAACTATGTGTCCATGAATTTTTTTGGCTGCTATGCTGTCCACTCAGTATACACTACATAGGCAACGATGTGGTACATTGCATGTCACACTTCCCATAATTCCTAAGAGTGTAAAAAAACCCTGCAATGCACTTACTTTTCCTGTGCCTCTACAATCAGCATGTAGTAATTACTGCAGCAAGGTGCCGCACATCACCACCTAACACTATGCAGCTGTGACTATACACTTAGTATGCAGTCACTGCTATGTCTACTTCAACTCCCTGCTTAAGTTTCTGCAACTACTAACTGTGGCAACGTCACTGTAACTACAATTACAGAGGTGTGCCAAAGATCTTCAGTACCCTATGGTTCTTATAGATAACCAGTCATAATGCACTACAAATTTTGAGAGGTGCAGCAGCTCTAGCTGCCTAAATCCATGCAAATCCTAACTAAGTTAACTTCAGTTTACCTGAAATCAGTGATGTGTGCCAGTCATGTACAAATACTCACCTGTGTTGTGTGTGTGGACTGACATGTACATTCCCTAACTTGTGTTCTGTATCTGCACTTAAAATGTAGTAACTAATGTCACATTTGTAGACACATTGCCTACCTGAATCCATTCAAGTGGCAACTGTGCTAACTGGACTATTTTTGTAATCAGAGAGCTGTACAACTGATGTACATTGCGTATCATTTCCTGTGGTTGTTTACTCAGGATGCAGCAAGTACTGTGAAACAGCAGTTCCCCCATCACAATGTTAACCTCCATGTTTGTTTCTCTTCTGTACTGTCAACCCAGTGTACAATATGTGGGCTAGGTGTTCATACATTGAGTTACAGATCTCCTGTGATTCCTAACTAAGTTAACTACCATGTACCGCATTTACATCTACTGTCATTCTACAGTCAGACTGCAGTACCTGGTCTAGAGAGCTGTGTGACACTCAACCTAAGCACATGCAGTTGTGACTGTACAGTCAGTATCAGTAACTGGTATGCATGTGTAAATTGCCTGTGTGAATCCATAGCAACCCTAACTGTGCTAAGTTGTGTGTATCAACAATTACAGAACTCTACCATTGATGTTGCTTGCCTCATTCTTGCTCCATTGCCACTCATGATGCAGTACAAAATTTGGGGTAGGGCGTTATTACCTGTGTCAGCCAACACAAACACTAACTGTCCTAACTTGAGTGTCCCTGAAATCACTGATGTCTACCATTGATGTCCATACACTGAGCTGTGCTGTGCATCTCTACTAAGGACCCAGTACCTGGTGTTGCAGTTTGAAGAGACATTACCTGGCTGAAGCCATTCAAGTGACAACAATGCTAACTACACTTTACCTGTAATCAGGGAGTTGTACAACTGATCTGCACCATCCTTCTTTGCCTCTGACTCTTCACTCAACATACAGCAAGTCTATGATTGTTCCTGTTACCATGGCTCCTCCCCCCACATCCATCTGTGTCTGTCTCTCTGTGTGCCACTGTTTTTCAGGAGGAATATGTGTGACGTCATGTCTTCACACATACTAAAACAGTGGCACCAAACAGAAATTTAAATGCATATGGTAGCACAAATCAAAACACAAAGATAAACAATTCTGAAAAATACTGATTGTTAGAGTGACATTAGTGCAGTTCCCTTCAGGCCCCGTGCTCCTCCAACACAAAACACTAAAATCAACAGTACTGAAATACAGTAAATGTGAAACAGCAGTGGGAGCACAGGGCCCTTCCAACCCCACGCTACCACCACACAAAACACAAACATATACAGTACTATTAAATACCCCACACTCCCAGCACGTCATGCAGCAGTAGAAGCGTGGTGCTCTGCAGGCCCCACACTCCTGCCACGTGATGTCTTCTCACATAGTAACATTGTGCCCGCAAACACAAACCGTAATGCACATGGTGATGCAAAGCAAAACAGAAACAGAAACAGTACTGTAGACACAAACGTTAAAAAATATACTAAATTGTGAAACAGCAGCGGGAGCACAGGGCTCTTCCAACCCCACACTCCCACCACACAAAACACAAACATATACAGTACTGTGAAATACAAAACGTACTAGTGATAGGAGTGCAGGGTCCTTTGGGCCCCGCGTTCCCACTATGTAATGTGGCAGGGTGGGCTGGAGGTGTGCCAAGGAAGTTTCAACCCTAACATCGAATGTTCTCGATTTTGTTGCTGTGGAACAACCCTAACTGATGCAGTAAACATAGTGTTTTACCTCTAATTTCCCTTCTTTTAGATAATGATAATGAGAAATAGTGAATGTAATGCAGTGGCGGGAAATTGCATTCCTGCCACATAATGCAGCAGGGTGGCTAAAGTGGAGCAAATGGGGTTTCAACCCTGACATCGAATTTCCTTGCTTTTGTCATTGTGGAACAACCCTAAGTGATGCAGTAAATGGAGTTTTTGTCCCTAATTTGCCTCCTTCTTGACAATCATAACAAAAAAAATAGTGAAAGTAATGCGGCAGTGGCAACGTGGGTCCCAGCTCACACCACGTAATGCGGCGGACTGGGCTGCAGTGTTTCAAAGGGGGTTTCAACCGTAATATTAGATTTCCTCACTTTTGTCACTGTGTAACACCCTAACTTATGCAGTAAACAGAGTTATTTGCTTCTAATTTCCCTTTTTTTGAGAATGATAATGAAATACTGAAGATAATGAAGCGGTGGGGCCGAGGGCCCGAGATCACGGCAGTGGGGCGTGGGGTCCCTTTGGACTCGCTCCCACCATAGTGCAGCAAAGCATAAGTCCGGAGACCCACAACTACGCTACCCAACGTGATGTCTTCTCACATAGCAACATTGTGTCACAAACGAAAATCGTAATGCACATGGTGATGCAAAGCAAAACAGAAACAGAAATAGTACTGTAGACACAAATGTTAAAAACAATGCAAATGGAACCACAAATGAAAACAGAAAAGGTAATGCACATGGTGGCGTACAGGTGAACACTAAATGAAGCAGGTACAGAACCATAAACAGAAACAGTAATCATAACAGTAATGTAAGTGCACAGTCTGGTTTTCCCCAAAAGCTGCATAGACAAAGACAGTGAGTACAAACAATGCATGCAAAATAATGACTCTTGGAACAGAAAGTGAGGACTTGGAATACTAAATTGCTTATATGTCAGGAACCGTATGACATAGGAAAGAAATTTAAAAGTCATATAAATTATCACTTTCCTGGCTAGTTTCGTACTTAGCCTCCATTAGGGGGCTAAGCAGTTTTTTGACGAAAAATCCGTATCTCAAACTATTTCTGAGATATCGGGCCCTGAAAGGCGTGGCAAACGCTGTTGTTATCCTATGTGAAAAAAGAGAAGTTCAGAGTGCCATAACTTTGGCTCCCTGTAATATTATTTAACCAAACCACTAAAAGGCACATCTGTGGGATATTGGCTGTCTCACCTCCAAATTTCAGGAAAAAAGAGCAAACCGTTATTTAGCAGCACAGTACCAAATGATTCCTGTAATGCGTCGGTCACCGTAATGTTATCCTATGGGAAACAGCATCAACTTTGGAGTGCCGTTACTTTGCCATCGTATAATATTTTTTCAACGAAACAGAGAAAGGCACATCTGTGACATGTGAAGAAGCAGAGGTATAGGAGAATGGGGTGAGAGTTAGGATCGACGACCTGCACCCCAATGCCGGTTGGGGGTGGCTGGGGGATCCAATGGGGGAGTTTCAACCCTCACACCAAATTTCCTCACTTTAGTCGCTGTGGAACAACCCTAACTAATTCATTAAATGGAGTTTATTTCCCTTCTTTTTGAGAATGATAGCGAGAAATAGTGAATCTAATGCAGCGGCGGGAGCACGGGGTCCCCACCACGTGATGTCTTGTGACATAGTAACAGGAACAGCAATGCAAACAGAAGTGCTAACAGTGGCGCATATGGTAACACAAGTGCGAATGAGAACAGAAAGGGTAATGCACACGGTGGCATAGACGGAAGCGGTCCGCCACGTGATGTGTTGTCACATAGTAACATGATGCCCGCAAATGCAAATGGTAATGGGCATGGTGGCGCAAAGTGAAACAGAAAGAGAAACAGTACTGTAAACAGAAATGTTAACAGCAACAGAAAAGCAAGCACAAATGAAAACACAAAGGAAAATGCACATGGTGGCATAGACATGAACGGTAAGTCAAACAGGTATGGAACCACAAGCGGGAAACAGTAACGGTAACAGTAATGTAAGCACACAGGCTGGTTTTCCCCAAAAGCTGCATAGAGAAAGACAGTGACTACAAAGAATGTATGCATAATAATGGTTCTCAGAGCAGAAAATGAGGAGTTGGAATACTAAATTGCTTATATCTCAGGAACCATACGACGTAGAAAAAAAATTTAAAAGTCATATGATTTATGACTTTCCTGGCTAGTTTTGTAGCTATCCCCTTTTAGGGGGCTAAGCATTTTTCTGACAAAACTCCGTATCTCGCTCCGTTTCCAAGATACGGGACCTGAAAGGCGCAGTGAATGCCGTAATGTTATCCAATGGGAAAAAAAGAGAAGTTCGGAGTGCCATAACTTTGGCTCCCTGTAATATTCTTTCACCAAACCACTAAAAGGCACATCTGTGGGATGTTGGCTGTGGTCCCTCCAAATTTCAGGAAAAAAGACCAAACTGTTATTTTGCAACAGGGTGCCAAAGATTCCTGTAATGCGTCACTCGCCGTAATGTTATTTTATGGGAAAAGCGTCAACTTTGGAGTGCCGTAACTTTGGTGCCATGTAATATTTTTTCAACAAAACACTGAAAGGCACATCTGTGAGATGTCAGCTGTGTTCCTTCCCAAATTTCAGGCCAAAGCACCAAGCCATTCTTTTGCAGCAGGGTGCCAAAGAATTGCTGTCATTTTCCCACAGCCTAGAAAAGTTCTGTCGCAATTTGCAAAAGCTTTCCCAAATTCATTCGACAGTGTCAGGAGTACCAAAGTACTTTTGTGAAAGTACTTTCCAGAAATTTGAAAACATATTTCTGGTGTTTTACCCCAAATAAAGACATATGCTAGCATCCTCAGGGTCCACTAGTGAATACAAAAGAATTAGGTTGCTAGGGTCCCAATTTTAAATGACAAGCATTTTTCTGATCGCTAACTGAAACAAAGTGATGGATCTCTTGATCAAAGGGCCATTTCTGAAATAAAACTGCATTTGCGACACTGTCTAACTTTTGTCAACTTTTCCTATTGACTTATAATGGAACTTGTTTTTGAATAACTTTTGAACCGTTTAATATTTTTCATGAAATCTTTCAAAAGGCACTAGGGACCTAGCCCTCACATTCCCTGAGATTTCAGACCGGTCATAATAAACCCGTGCAACCTGTAAAGTAGCGACCATAGAATCAGAAAAATGTAAACGCAAAGCGCAGATCCGCTTAATAACTCCACAGCCGTATATCTGACCAGTACAAAACATGGCAGAGCCCAAGGGCATGGGTCTTGATCATGTGTATTCAAATTTCAGGCAAATCCATCAAAGCGGTTGCAAAAGTTTTTAAGGTGCAAAATTTTGGGTTTAACATGTAAATGGCTCCTCAACCCTAACTATGGTAGCACTACCATGCCTAACATAAGTGTGTGTGTGTGTGTATATATATATATATATATATATATATATTCATAAAAAAAACTCAGTTTAATACATCAGTTAGGGTTGTTCCACAGCAACAAAAGCGAAGAAATTCTGTGTTAGGGTTGAAAATCCTAACTCCGCATTCACCTCCCCCCAGCACACACACACACACACACACACACACACATATGCAAGTAGGGGGGAGGACCAAGGCAACATGACCAATCACAGATAACCACCAGCAGGTGACAGAAATAAAAAACAACTGTCTAAATGAACTACAAGACATCCCCACTCACCTGACCAGGTACCGCATGCTCAGTGGAGATCAACAGCAAAACTGAGGCCATGTACACCAAATGTACACATCCCTGATTGCAGGTGCACACAATGTACCACACTTAGTAGTTGCATGGCCTTACCTAGCGATGCCCCACATCCCACCACACCTGGTACTGCACCTCAGCTATAGAGCACAACAAAACTACGTAGTTGTACAGGTATAATATGTGTGGTTGTTTTCTCGTGTACACAACCTCACTGTTAGGCACTGGAGGCCTTTGGCGAGGCAGTGCCCACCCACTGAGACCAGGTACTGTGTAGTTACTGGAGGCAAGTTAAAATGAACCCATGAAGATCAACATGTTACTCCATGATTGCAGCCTTGCAAAGGTTTGTACAATTATGACTCACAGAATCTGTGGTAGAGAATGCCCCCTCCCGTCCTACAACACTTGGCCCATTGTGACTAAAAGCTATAGTAAAAGAAAGTCTGTTTATATCTATGGTACACCTACTTGATTTCTGGTGTACTACAATTAACACAGTTATCACTTGCATGGCGTCAGCCACAGAATGGTCTGCCAAACCCAAAGACTAGGTACTACAACATGAGTGTAGACCAACTACAAAAAAGTGAGGCTGTGGACATAAACGGTAGAGCTCACTCATTGCAAAGATACTCAACTTACCACAATTTGGATTACTGAGGTGTCAGAGAGGCAATGCCATTGTCTTTACCAGGTAGTGCATCCTCAGTAGAGAGCTACAGCAAAAGTGAGACTATAGACATCTGTGATACACCTCCTTCATTGTAGGTACAGTAATGTTAGCACATTTAGAAGTTGCTTGGTCTCAGCCAGCTAATTCTACTGCGTGTTAGACAGAGCAGTTACCGCATTCTTAGTATACAAACACAGTGAAGGTAACTACATGGACATCAACAGTACACCTACAACACTAAAACTGTATATCTGTTAGTGACATTAGGAGTTGCACAGCCTTGTACAGGCAATAGTTGCCCCGTACCTCCAGATCAGCCTGTGTATCTTGAGTGGACAGATGCAGTAAATTTACTACTACGTACATTACATAAATGCAACAGTTCTTGTATCTTGATGATGGATGTGTCTTTTAGTACATTGATATAGTTGTTTTTATTTCTGTTTACTCATCAGTGTACAAACCTTTGTACAGCTGCAATCAGAGAGTTGCATTGTTGATATCCAATCATGTGCAGTACCAGGTGGTGGGGTGTGGGGGCATCACTAGGTAAGGCCATGCAACTACTAAGTCTGGTATATCAGTACCTGCAATCAGGATGTGATGTGTGTTTGGTGTACATGGCCTCAGTTTTGCTTGTTGATCTCCATTGAGCATGCAGTACCTGGGTCAGGTGGGTGGAGATGCTCTTGTAGTTGTTTTAGACAGTTGTTTTTATTTCTGTCACCTGCTGCTGGTTGTCTGTGATTGTTGTGTTGCCTTGGTCCTCCCCCTACTTGCAGTGTGTGTCTGTGTGTTTGTGTGTGTGTGTGGTGCTGGGGGTGAGTCACAGGGTTAGGTGTGCTGACTAACTGCAAATTTCCCTTGCTTTTGTCGCTGAGAACAACCCTAACTGATGCATTAAATGGAGGGTTTTTTCCATGAATATCCTGTCTTTTGGGAATGATAAGTACCAATACTACCTGAAATGTTGTGTGGTACCTCACATACATAGCCAAATGCACACAAATAGAAGAACACAGTAAGTGATCTAGCAGAATTTTCTGTTATGAAGAGTCAGACAATATCCATCTCAAGCATATGCCTCTTAATATTTATCTATTTCCTTTGCTTACCATTGTTATGTCAGTCATAGTAATTTATGGTGTTTGCAGTGTTTCACACACTATCTTTTGCAGCCAATGAGACTACTCTTGTGGGACATAAACAATGTGGCACTCTATTCTCAGCACCACTGTTAAATATTTTGACATCTTACATGGTCCTCTTCTGCACCTTTTACTAAACACAAATTCTGAACATAACTCATACTTGATGAGAACCTACAAAAATGTTGTCATAACATCAGATATGTAACACAATAATTTTAATGTGTTATCTGTTTAAACCTGAAGCTTTGTGTATAATACCTTCTTAGCCAAACGAAACTAGATCTTTCTTGCCAGAATATTAAACCAATAAGGCATGACCGAGGTTCTGTTGGTCTGTTAATCACCTGCTAGGGTGTACTGTAGCACGGTGTAGCTGACTGCACATGCCCCTAGGGGTGATGTGATCATTAACATAATCCCTGGGAGGCTGTATTATATACTAATGAAACATGGTTTTTAAACAGTGTTAAACCTTGTTCAGCATGTAGTTAAACTCTACATGTATGTTAATAAAACATTAACATAAGGCTGGTAGAATGTTTGCAGCCAATCAAGCTGCATTTCAGACCTTTTTATAAATATTGATGACAAAGATCCCACAACTTTAATACCACAATGAAAAGTGTTATTTCAAAAAATATTTATTTTCTATATATATAGTGTAAAAAATATTATTTTAAGCTTCAAATGAAATCAGTCAGTCTGATAAAAAGTTTTAATAAATTCAATAATTTAATGCAAAATAAAAAAAACATAAAACTGTATTTTTATTTATCTATTAAAGTAAATGTTACATAAAAATAGATATATTCATTTAAAAACTTAGAAAATGCTTATGTAAAAAATATGTAGAAAAATATGTAACAAGCTAATTACAATATTAAAATACAACTCTTAGAGAGAGGTGTGCTGCTGCTTGAGGCAGCCCAACCCATAAGTTGGACTCGATGTGGTGGTACAATGGAAGTGGAAGCTGTCGCGCCTTCCAGAGGAGATACCAGAGCAGCTGTGGAGGCTGGTCACTGTGTCCCAGGGAAGCTGGATGCCACTGGTGGGGTGAAGTGCTGGAGCTTGCCACGGTGTACTAGCTGCTGTCTACAGGCAAAGCACAAGACTGACAGTTTTGTTGTGCTTCCATGAAGGACAGCAATTTCTCTTTGTCCTTCACGGGCTTTCACCTTGTTCTTAAATTTTTAAGCAATACACCTCAACAGGGTGTTGGTTTACGGAGATGCACCAAAACAGTGTATCAGTCTACGTGCAACGAGGACTGCCATGCCAAAGTGGTAAATCCTCAATGCCCACTCCTGGAGGTATTCAATTAAACAAACAGCTTGTTTGTTTTACCACAAATATTTAAACATCCATTTGATTTCAAACTTGCTGCTCGTTTGTTTACCATCATCCATTAACCGCAGTGGTGTGTTGACAAGTTGCCGAGTTCCTGATGTGTGGTGGTGGCTGGCACCTTTTTGAGAGTACACTGGAATGTTACAATGCTGTAAAGGTGCCAGCTAGACAATCAAATTCAAATTCTATTGATTTTTTGGTACGTCGTATTATTACAAATATTACATGGGTGCTGGAAGTCATATTAACTTTCTGAAAGTATTTCCTAAAGAAGTGAATTAAGTAGTCAGATCACATATATGATAGCTCATACCACCCCAATTATATAATACAATTATTTCTATCAGCATCACCATCGACTCGACAAGAATGACACTGTCAGAATGTCAGAATGCTCAACCTCCACAACCGGACTGTGCTGGTACTATCTCAGCTGCAACTGGGTGCCTGCTGTAGTCTGTGAAAGAAGATAATAAATAGATTCACTAAAGGTTGCATGTAATGTCACACTTCAACAACACTTTCTTTAGCATTCAACATGTTCAGGCACCTAACATTGCCAATCAGTATGCAGATCATGCAGACACATATAAATCCTGATGCAAATAAAATTTCATAATTAAAGATCATAAGCTGACTCATTACAACAATATAGCACTTATAGTATGAACAAAATACATTCTGTAAATAAAATCGATACTGGATAGTAACACAACACTGTCATTAGGTTATTCATTCAAAAGCATTATAAAATACATATTTTATCTAAGTCAGTATCAAGACATGTATTGTATGAATATATATATATATATATATATATATATATATATATATATAACCACAAAAATGCATCAGTATTTAATAAGTTATAAATACTTTTCCTTAACACAAAAAAAAACTAAAAAATAGCGTCTCTTGTGATGTAGAAATATTCACTAGTTTTACCTACAGCAACTTGACATAACATTTGTTGTGATACTAACATAGCTACAACAACAAAGACAATCAGAAAAGACTTTGTTTACCCGGTATGTACCTGTACATAATATCATAGATCTGAGAAATTTATTGGTAACTTATGGTGAGCTGGCTTCCCGGCTTCCCACAATTCGTACATGAGTAGTACCAGCATTTATCATTCTCAGTATCTCTTCCCTCTGCTTCAAAACGTGGAGCGTTGCAGCAACTTCCGCCGTCTCAACTGCTATGGATTTGTTTTGACTTTCAAAACCATGAGAAAATATCATCACATTGGTCAACTTCGGTTGTGCTCTGCATTAAAATACGACACTCCCCACTAGGACACCTCAAGCGAAGCAACAACCTCTCTCAGCTCACTGCCTCATGTTCAGTTTTGATTCTACAATAAAAACATACAAACATTCATTACTGTCATGTCTCAGTCTATATTTTCCTGTATTCTATAGTATTCTGATTAAAACATGGCAAACACAATTCCAACCCTGCCATACCACTTCACACAGAAATTATTTTCCATGGGTTGTTTGTGGTACAGTAACACTCCTATGCCAACTACATCCTAGTAGTGATCCTGTAATAACATGACCATCTGCAAACACAACCAGATTTGCTGTGCAGTTTGAAGCCCCCAAACAAAAAGTTTAAAATGACAAACACAGTGTACCTGCAGTATGCACACACAATATCACCAACAGGTGGGGTACCCAGGTCAGGGCTACCGTGTGTTGGCATCAGCCTCCCTCACCAACTGTGATTCTGCTAGATATATCCATGGAGTCCTCTACACCCCCTCCCCAATGTGGGCTTTCTGTTTAAAAGTAACCATTGGGCTGTACCACCTACAACTCAGCTCAATTTAATAGGGAAATAGAGTTAACAGGGCCACAAGGGATACATTTTACAATTAACCCATTATAAGGTGAGGTACACTGTACTACCCAGTATTTTTATAGAAAATCAAGATCTAGTTTAATGCATTACCACAAAGCACGGAGGAACATCACTAGCCAGCAGTACTGACTCAAATACCAGCGACAAGTTACTCTTGAACAGCACCTGCATCTAACCATGCCATTATTACATCAAATAGGTGTATTAACACCTTGCATACATGTAAGCTCCATTGCATGTACAATACTAAATACTGTAATACTTGAACCTACCACTGCACTTCAATTTGATCCCCCTACTCCTCTCTGCCCTTACATTTGTGAGTGCAAGTACATATGATACAGGTTGCAGGCTGAAATATTTAACAATACTAACCATGCCACAGCACAGTAAAATTGCCCAACTACCTGCACCGTACAGTTGCACTTTGCAGGCTGTTTCACAGCCTGGCACAGTCTCAACATTCCCAATCCATATGTTATCTATGTGATGATGTATGCAGCTATTCTATTTTTGACCAATATTTTTGGTTCTGAAAAGAACCTTTGTTGCACTTTGCTATTGTTCAACAGTCTGACATTCTTAGAGGACACGAGGATTGCATCTCAAGGTCTCCCGAAATAGCAGTGCCAGCATCACGAGAGTGTACCATCTAGTAGGTATAGCCAATCATAACAATATAATTTCTGGGTGGTATGGTGGACATTCCAGACATGTGTAAATGCAGATATCTGTGTGACTTTTCTTGGACTCTGTCAATCAAGTACATATGGTGTTCCGCGCAGACCCTACTCTCTAATATCTGAAAAATGATTTTACAGGCAGGCAACACAAGCAATAATAGAAACAAGGTCCAATTTTGCCTGTTACTAAATCTACTCAGTGTTTGGTTCCCAAATCACACCTCAAAGATCTATCAACAATATGTCTGGATGGGCTGAGGACTAAGTCTGTGCATGGGTGCTCCTGTACCTCATTCCACCCCTACAAACTACTTAACACAGCAATTTGGGGCTGCAGGTTTCTCCCAAAAATCACTATTGGGAGCATACTCAGACGCTTGTCTCACTATACTGCTTCAACTATCCACAAAGTCCTTTTGCTTGCCTACATTCTCAGCACCCAAACTTAGAAGTGGAGAGAGCACAAAAGTCAATGTCACCTACAGTACCTAAGCAGTAGTGAAAGTAAAACATGTTTCCTCTAACTTCAACCCAGCAGTGGGATGATCCATACCCAAATAAAACAAATATTGGCTACTACTGTGCCTTCATTAACAATGTAATCTGTGCTGACTATCACTACTTCTGCTACAGTTAAAATGTGCTAAAATTAAGAGTGGAAAATGCATCCTTTTGATGAAAGTTTAAACAATTACAGCTGAAACATGTCTGATTGGTTCCCTCTTCTATTGTGGGTGCAAATGCAACTTCTATCTCTCCTTCATTTACAGCTGTATCTGTGCAAGTAAATTAGCTACTATCTGACTTTAAATGATTTGTCATAATACAGCATCTAAGTTATTTCCAACATAATCAAATAGAGCGTAAAAAATGTTTTTGATCTACCTTTACCTGTGTAAACTTTTTATCATACTAGAAAATGGTTTAAAAATATAATGTACCTCATTATAAATCTACTGTCTCAGTGTTAACTAAGATAGCTGCTATTGCCTACTTCTTCAGTATTGTCTATCTCTGATTGGTTGTCACATGGCCTAACAAAGATAGCATAACATTGGCAGAACTAGCAATAGTCAAATAGCAATCAGATAGGATTCAATAATGAATCATTGACGCTCCCAAGCCAATTTGACACCTTACATACGACTACTTTTGTGCAATCAAATACCAACATCTTTTTGTGTACTATCAAATGCACACTATTTTGTGACCTGTCATGCACGACACTGTTTTCAAAACTTTAGTTAAAATAATTTGATAATTTTTTCCAAAAAGAAGCGATTCTCATAGCTCATAAAACAATCATTTATGGAGTGTGTCCCAAATTTTCAACCAGGCATTTAGAACCTCTGTTCATAAACGTGTCACTGTCATTTTGAATGCCAAAACATAATTTACCACAACAGCATATTCTGCCAAATGAAACACATTCAACAAGGATGTGAAAATGACACCTGTATGGTTCACAAGAAGGTCTGTAAAATGCCAATGTTGAGATATGACACGAAAATATTACAAATGTACTACAACATAAAGCTTTGCGGTTACTCACAGCATACTAATAAAACAGTCATGCAGTGGATATGTACCAAAGCACATTTTGGAACTTCTATCTGAACAGTGTCGCTGTCATTTCATAATATACTCTGAATTGATTTACTAGCGACCACGCTATTCTGTGCCAAGTGCGAAAACACACCAGGCAGGATGAAAAAGACAGCTGCACAGTTCACAGAAGGTGTGCTAAAATGCCAATGTTGAGAATGTGACATGAAAATATTGCAAATGTGCTAACTTACGAGTTTGCATTGCGCAGTTGCTACGCACGCTCGTAAAACAGTCATTTTATGGAATATTGTCACCAAATTTTCAACACAGGCATTTTAGGACCTCTGTTCATGAACAGTGTCACTGTCATTTTCAAAATGTGCTCCAAACACTGATTTCACACAGCAACTGCGCTATTCTGTGCTGGAAGTGTGAAAACACATTTCAGGCAGGATGTGAAAAATGACAGCTGTACAGTTCACAAGAAGGTGTGGTCAAATGTCATGCTGAGAATCTGGCATGAAAATACTGTGAATGCACTAACTTATGAGTGTGCATTGTGCAGTTGCTAAGCACACTCATGAAACTGTCATTTGATGGAGTATTGTCACAAAATTTTCAACACAGACATTTTAGGACTTCTGCTCATGAACAGTGTCACTGTCATTTTCATAATGTGCTCCGAACACTGATTTTGCACAGTGACAGCGTTATTCTGCACCAGAAGAGTGAAAACACATTTCAGCAAGGATGTGAAAAATGACACCTATACGGTTCACAAGAAGGTGTGCTAAAATGCCAATGTTGAGAATGTGGCATGAAAATATTGCAAATGCACTAACTTACAAGTCTGCGTTGCGCAGCTGATACACACACTTGTGAAACTGTCATTTTATGGAGTATTGTCACCAAATTTCCAACACAGGCATTTTAGGACCTCTGTTCATGAACAGTGTCACTACCATTTTCAAAATGTGCTCTGAACACTGATTTCACACAGCAATCGCGCTATTCTGCGCTGGAAGTGCGAAAACACATTTTGGGCAGGATGTGAAAAATGACAGTTGTACAGTTCACAAAAAGGTGTGGTAGAATGCCAATGTTGAGAATCTGGCATGAAAATAGTGTGAATGCATAACTCACGAGTCTGCAATGAGCAATTGCTTATGCACTTTAAAACAATCATTTTGTAGTATTGTCACCAAATTTTCAACACAGACATTTTAGGACTTCTGCTCATGAACAGCATCACTGTCATTTCATTATGTGCTTGAACACTGATTTCACAACAACTATACTATTTCTGTACCAGAAATGCGAAACACATTTCAGGCAGGATAACGAAAAAGAGTACAGCTGTAGAGTTCACAAGAAGGTGTGGTAAAATGCCAGTGCTGAGAATCTACCATGAAAATAGTGTGAATGTGCTAACTTATGAGTGTGTGTTGCGCAGTTGCTACGCATGCTCGTAATATAGTCATTTCTTGGAGTGTTGTCACCAAAATTTCAACACAGGCATTTTAGGACCTCTGCTCATGAACAGCGTCACTGTCATTTTTGTAATGTGCTCCAAACACTGATTTTGCACAACAACCCTGCTATTCTGCAGCAGAAGTGTGAAAACACATTTCAGGCAGGATGTGAAAAATGACAGCTGTACAGTTCAGAAGAAGATGTTGTAAAATGCCAATGTTGACAATCTGGCATGAAAATAGTGCAGCTTTGGAGATTTGAGCAACCAATCTGATTAAAACATTTTATGAATCTTTTTTTTGTAATATTTTATACATAAATCATCTGCCTCAATATACAATGTTAGAAGTGATCAACACTTGACATATACTAATATTGTCTTTTTCTGTCTTTTATACAGGTGTCTAGATACTTCTGTTACATTGCTGACTGCCACTGTGAACTAACAGATTGAAAGATTCCTAGTAAATACAGATGTGCATGTATAGAAAGATGAAACAGGTATCATAGTACTTCACTGTTGCTTAAGAATGATAAAAAACAGTAATGTGAGTTCAAGACATAAAACAAAACAGAGTTCTACTGGAATAGTGAGCTCTACAGTAACTCACCCCACAACAAAACCACATACTTGCTCAACAGCAAGTAAAAATGTTTACCTGAGCAACAGTTGCATAGATCTCTCAGATGAAACACAACTATTGCTACAGCAACCATCAACAGATCTTAGAAACAGCACCGTAAACTCACAGCTGGTGATTTTCATCTGAGAAAGCAAAAGTATTTCCGATCGCTAGCAAGTAAAGATAAGATCGACAGGCTTATTGCTGCTGTGATGAGACATAAGAGCCAAAAGACAAAGAGTCATCTGGCTTTGATGAAATTGCATCTCAAAGTATGCACTTTTTTTTAACAGAGCAGTATTTGTTCTTCAACGTTTATAGCATAAGATGTCTCATGTGCTTGAACTATTCAGAAAAGTTGTGTACGACATCAAAAAAAGGCTACAACATTATCCTACTTTGACTGTACACAATTTCTGTAATGTATTCACAGGTCACTGGATGCACACACAGCACTCAGAGGCATATTTCTGGGAAGAATCTTATTATTCACAGAAAAAAGAAAGCAAGTTCACCATTGATAGGTCAGTAAGCAGGTCAATGTGCTCAGTGTCTGTGATGACACAGCAATGGACACAAATGATGACTGTGAGGCAACCACTGTGTCCCATAAATGGCACTGTCTCTCATGGCCATGTGATGAAACCTGCAACCATAGGCAATCGTCATTTGAAAAAGTTGAACAGTTTGTCAACCTATTTGTGATAACAGATCGCAAAGAAAAATATAAACTGTTTAACAAGATTGACCTTTGTGAAATCCATCCACATACTGGACTTATGGGTCATTTACTAGCATGCCTCGATAGCGGTGTTTGTGGCAGTGTCTTTCACAACATGCGGATGCTGGGAGTGCATCAAACAGGCATGCAAAACTTTGTATACAGGGTATATGAAGTCCGACAAGTTTGTCAATCAGTACACTTGTTTAAATGACTTATTGCAGTCTGGTGACATACAGGGTGCCATCACATTTCTCAAACAGCTGCAACGTCTAACTTCTGTACCGGACACAACTATTTATCAGTCAACAAGTTCTGCTGAAACATCTGTTTCTGTGTTAGAAATTGACATACTAAAACAGTACGGCAAATAAATTGCAAAATTTGAGTTGGCAAAAGCTCAGAAGTGTGACTCTGTATGTGTGTCATGTGACCGTCTATGCTACAGCAAACAGTCACAGTGAACCTGGAAACCTTGTCACCATACAATGACATGTGGTTCCATCTCTCAGCATTTTTGCTGATGAAATCTGACTTTCAGTTACAGAACACCATTCTGCTGTGCAAACACTGTTTCTCCAAACTAAAGTCTAACATTCTGCCACCAAGGTCACTGTTGAATAATATGGAGGCACATGTTACACCAAGTGAGATTGTGACATTGAATGTGTTTGAACGCATTCTAATTCAGACAATGAAACCATTTCAAACCATTCTACATCTGAACACAAAGACACGGAACATTCCACAGAAAGAACTCATTAGATCTCTAAAGGGTTCCGTGATGTATCTCCCACTTCCTCTACAGGAAAATGTGGAGGCAATCTCTATGGAAAATACTTTGGTGATTCCTGTAAATGGTGTTCCAACTAAGTCCAAGGTCATCTGGCAAGATGTTGTCAATGTACAGAAGGTAAAGCTTGCTCTTACTTATTTAAAGAGCAACAATCCCTTTTATGCAGACCTTAACATTGATCACATGACTAGTCTCTCTGTTCAACATGATCTCTTAGAAACAACTAAGCCAATGATTGAGAAGGTCAGTGGACAGACAAGTGACAATGTGTATGAACATTACAATTCACCCACTACATGGCAGAGATCCAGTAGGAGACAACATTGATCTCTATCAAATGAAACAGGTGGAAGGTGAGCCTGTCAGCATTTGGGAGGCAACACTAGAAGCACGCTGTTTCTCAGACTTATTCCCAAAAGGGTCAGGTGGATGGCTAGATGAAAGGGAAGTGTGTGTACAGGGTGCTGAGCACCGCACTAGCCGTGTGCTCAGTAAAGATGGTAAATTCAGATGTAGCATACAGTACCTGTTTCATCTCCTCTGGGAGAGTGAACTTAGCATTCTGTCTGCGTCTATTGCACATACTATTTGTCTCACAACTCCACTAGATGGCATAACAGCTGCTCAATTTCTAGAGAAATTAAAGCAGAAAGATGAAAATGTGCAAGTGAATCTGTCATCCATACTTCCAAGTCTACGTGGCACCAAAGAATATTAGTATTGCAGACACTCCGGGTGATGACAATGCTGCGAGAGTATGGTGCAACCACATGGTTTGTCACACTTAGTTGTGCTGAATATGCCTGGGACGAGCTCTTTGAACTGCTGAAGTGGGCAAATTCTGATGTTGAAGGCATTTCATCAATGACTGTCGGAGAAATGTGTTCACTTGATCCTGTGTCTGTCACAAGACATTTTCATAAGCAGTTCCATGACATTCTGACTTTCTTATTGTCAAAGGACAATCTACCTCTTGGTACTGTGGGGCATTACTTTTGGAGGATGGAATATCAAGCACATGGTGCCCCTCATATCTATATGTTATTGTGGATCAAGGATGCACCATGCATAGGTGAACAAGAAGCCGCACAAGTGCTAGCATTCATAAAGAAATATATCACTTGTCACATTCCAGACAAGTATGACAGTCCTACACTATGGAAGTTGGTACAAAAGTTCCAGTAGCATATTTGTGCAAAATACTGCTGGTGAGTAGTAAACAACAAATCTAATTGGTACACATGATGTCGCTTCAGATTTCATAGACGAATTTGTCAGGATGGTTCCATGAATGAACTTTTTTCAGCAATGTGACACCACTTGAAGGCAAAATCAACCAAGAGGGTATACGAGCTACCCAGAGATTAGAAAGAGGTGTACATCAATGACTACAACCCAACTCTTCTCCTAATGTGGCAAGCAAACATAGATGTTCAGTTCGTGACTGACAACTCATTTACCCTGGTGTGGTATGTGACTTCATACATAACCAAACATGAGCAGACTAGCTTGCAAGATCTTTGGGAAGATATTGCAGGTCAAGCAGGAGCCTGACATCTCAGCTGTGGTCATTGGGCTTGAAGACCCTTTCATACAGAGAATGTGGAGCTTATGAAGCCAGTGACCATTTAATGGGTACACATCTGTACGGTAAGTCTGATGCTGTCCGGTTTCTCAGTGTGAACTACAAAGAGAAACGCAAATGTGTACTGATTCCCCATGCTGAAATTGAGGAACTCGCTGCCAATAGACCTTCTTCAAAACATATCTTGAAGAATAACCTGATAGACACATACTACCCCCATAGACATGATGACATGGATGATATGTGTCTCTTTCAGGTGGCCAAGTGGTATGACTACAAGGCAGATCTATCACCTGACTCAACACACCACATTTACAAGGTGAACAGTGTGGGTGGCTGTCTCATAAGGAGACACAAGCCATGGCTCATAGACCACTGTAAATTACATCTAGGCACATCAGAGAGCAGAGAGCATTACTACTTTGCTCTCCTATTCCTATTTAGACCCTGGAGGAATGAGCCTGAATTAAAAGGTGACTGTGATACATTTGAGGAAGAATTCAATCTCAGTTATGAGACTTTCAAAACTGAATACTCAGAGACATACACACAGAGACTAGAGGCTGAGAAAGAACAGCTTGAGAAGGCAGAGAAGCAGCTTCAGGAAGACACTCCTGTTAGCACACAAGACAATCTTGATCCAGAAGGACAAGCTGTTCTAGGTGAACCTCTGCCTTTAAATGCCCCAGAAGTGTTAATCTCAGAAATTAAGACAGCCATGGAACATGGAACACACTCCACTGTCAACCCAGCTGACTTGAGAGAAAGACTAAATCAGCAGCAGCATGTGGTTCACTCTCAAGTCATTGACGCTGTTCAACATGGCCTACTACATGAGACAAAAAAAGTGACTGTCGACTATAAACCACTACTGATCTTTATTGGTGGTTCAACTGGCACAGGAAAGAGTTTCCTTATTGAAGCCATAACTGCTGAAATACAGAGCCTGACAGGGTCATCAATGTCTGTTGCTGTTACTGCTCCCACAGGACTAGCTGCATACAACATTGGTGGAGTTACATTACACCATCTCTTTATGTTGCCAGTAGAACATGGCAAAACAGGAGAGTATCGTAAACTGTCATTTGAGGTTGCATCTCAGCTCCATTCCATGTTCACAAAGATGAATTTACTCATCATTGATGAAATCAGCATGGTCTCCAATGTAATGCTTGCCTGTTTACATCTACGTCTACAGGAGATCTTAGGTACTGAGGATGGAGTACCATTTGGTGGCAAAAGAATTGTTGTATTGGGGGACCTTTTACAGCTTGCACCAGTTAATGCAGAGCATGTGTTTGCAACTCTGACTGCCAAACAAGCTAAGAACATTCTCAGCTGCATTGCAGGTTATAACATTTGGGAGTTATTTGCCTATGTTGAGTTGTATGAGAATATGCACCAAAGTGGTGATTTGGCTTACAAATCACTTTTAGATGAAGCTCATACAGGTTCTCTATCACCAGAACGTGTTGCTTTGTTAAACAATTGGAAAATCAGAGTAGATACTACATCCATAGAAACAGCATGTAATATTTTCAGCGATGTGTACTCTACAGGGACACACATAGTGTGTCTTATGCCATGACTAAAGAAATGCACTGAGTTCAACAATGTTATGCTGCAGAGAGAAAACCAAGAAATTCTAACTCTGCATGCTGTTGATACAGTTAATGGTGTCATTCTCAGTCGCAACCTAGTAGCAAAGATGACTGAGCGACTCAGTGAACTGAAGTCAGATGTTTCACGCACAGCTGGCCTAGAAGCTGTTCTTACACTTTGTAGGAATGCACGTATCATGCTACGATGTAATCTCAATGTTGAACGAGGCATGGTAAACGGTGTCATGGGAAACATCACTGACTTTGTCTACAATGTCCAGAAGACATATATTGAGACACTTGTAGTTCAGTTTGACAACATGGAACAGCCTGTACACATAGAAAGGACCTGTGTGAAATTTCAGGTATTTAAGGATATCTATGTAAACAGCAAACAGTTTCCACTATGTGTTGCATATGCTGTTTCTATTCACAAATCTCAGGACTTGAGTTTGGATTCAGCAATGGTGGACATAGGTACAGACATTTTCAAGGATGGCTTGAGCTACGTGGCACTTTCACGTGTCCATAGTCTTTCTGGGTTGCACATTATAACCCTTGCACCTCAGAAGATACGAGCTGACAAGCGATGTATTGTTGAGTACAACAGGTTATGTACTCTCCATCAGCCACAAATGTCTTTAATACCACTGCCTACATATCTGGCTGTCTTACATCGTATAGTCATATCTACAGGTGTCAGCAAACAGGCATGAGCTTCCACAAGTGATTCAACTCTAAAGAGTTCAACAAAGGTCACAATTTCAACTAAACTTTCAGAGCCAGCAGTCCATCAGAAATCAGTTGGTGTAGCTGCTGTACCAGTCTTTGACAACAGCACTAGAGTGAACTGCTATGCTAACTCAGCTATGCAAGTTTTTCTACACCTGCCACACTTTGTGCAGGCAATATCTGCTTCACAAGACACTCCCCTATCAAATGCATTGAAGCAGATTGTCAACATGACTTCTGACCAGTCTAACAATGTGCAGTCACTAACACCACTATGCCAGATGTTAGGTACATATGACAGATGTAGTACATTTGCTGCTGACATACAGCAAGACACTAGTGACTTTATGATGGCTATCATAAACAACTTGGATGAAGACAGCACTCCAACGTGCCACTACTTCACTGTGTCATATGTAACCAAATATGTATGTGTATTATGTGGTCATTCACAGCATGAAACCACAGAAGACATGCTGTGGATTACTCTTTTTGTCCCTCAAGCCAAAAGTGTCAAATTTCAACAGCTATTTACCAATGCTCAATGTGGTCACTCCTGTAAAAGGTGTGGAGGCAGATGTACTCAGTCCATACATCTCAGGAGTTCATCTCAATATCTGTTGCTTATATTGTACAGATTTGACTCCAACAGGCTCAGAGTTGACACTCCTATCACAGATTACACAGCTGGTAGAATATTTTTTAACCAATCAGTGTTTGACACTCACAGTGTAGTCTATCACCATGGTCAATCTATGCATTCTGGCCATTACAGCTCTTTACTAAGGTACAGAAGTGGATGGGTAGAGTGTGACGACTCTACAAGCAGTTTTAACAGAGACTGCCATGACACTTAAAAAATGCATATCTTCTAATATTGAAGAATTATGATGACCTTCATATTTCAGAAGAATAGCAGACAACATGTGGCATTTTTTAAATCACTACTTTGTGACAGAATCAGTCGTAGGTCAGTACGATTGTTTCCAATCTATGATTCTCAATAAACCGTAGCATATCAACAAAATGATATACTGGCAGAGACATTTCATGCACTATGACATCTAAGATCTTGTGTGGATCAGTGACAACATGGAAATTGTTGTAATGGCTTCAATCAGCACCAACAGTATTCACAGTCACTAGAGAAACCATGCTTACATGTCTATCAAAGATTGTACATGTCAAAACAGAGTCCTTTCTGACTCCCCTGTTCTGTACATATCTTTTCTTGTAGATGTATCATACCCATACATAACAAGAAGTTGTTGCCAGTTCCTAACTTTTTGCCTCTGCAGAGACACAAAAGTTGACCCTTATCATTTTAAATAAGTGTGTAACACATGTCTCATTCACCAAAGAGAACACTCTGTCACAAGTTTTCTATCACCAGTTTTTTTTTGTCTATTAGCTGTTGACATCTAGACAACAGCATCAATCTTTCACCATACAACAGTGTTGAACTATGCCTGATGTATTTGTTACACTGAAACTGTACATATGTAAAAATAAAACTCTTTAGTCATAATGAAGCAAGTGAAATGAAGCAAGTGTAAATACTGAAGTATTGCAGCTTATTATCAAATGACTCTTGCACACACCTATGTAATGACATGTAAATAATATTTATATTCTCATTTCGTCTCACCATTGTTGTTAACTAGTTTAATTGTTCTAGTAAAAGTATTACTGTAAGAGTCAAGCAACAATTAATCCTTAACATATAATAGAATACTATAATGATTAAGTTCAGTGACCCATATCTTTCATAAAAACAACATACTACACACATTTGTTATTTACTAGTTCAGAGCTAACATAGTAACTAATGTAACCATTGAAAGAAATGTATATTGTACCTGTAATAATATGAAATCTGTTGTACTTGTCATACAAGTAAATGTAATCTATGTTAATAATACTGAAAATTGTAAATCAGACACTGTTACTGATCACAATGCACTTCATACCTGTTCCTGACAATGTTTATGAGCACCTCTATTGAGGGGTCGGGTGGGAATTTTTCATATGCACCTAGTCAGTGATATATCTTAAAATATTTAACTGAACATACCAGTTATCTAATGTCACTGAAATCATAAACTTTTTATATTCTATTACTTGAACACTTAGCATCTGGTTTTTTCACCCACCCCAGGAACATACACATTATCAGTCACACAATAACAACAAATCATCACTGTTTCATGTGTGTAATCATTGCTTAGAAGCTACTGACATACCTTCATTAATGTAGCACAGGACTAAGGGATGAGACATGATTGGAACATTCAACTACTTAAAAGGTATAAATAATATTGTTAACCAAAGTCTCTTCAAGCTGAGTAGCAAACATATCATGAAGGGGCACAGGCTTCAGCTTGATGGTGGGAGGTTCAGGAGGAATGTCAGAAAGCACTTCTTCCCACAAAGACTAGTGAACACTTACACTGCACTGCTAAAAAGAGGTCACCTCGTTAAAGGCAGTGACCAGTTATAAAAGAGCCAGGTATATGCATAGGTGGAAGATAAGGAATTATGCCTAGGGAAGATGGGAGGACTGTGCAGGGATAGCAGAGACATTAGCTCAAGATGAGAACCCTGCAACATGAGCAGACTTAATAGACCAATTGCCTTCTTTTCTGCCTTCTTTCTATGCTGTATTTCCATATGTACATACTTATTCCAATTCATATCATCTACTTACTATAAATGACACATATTTAGATATATTCCAAGCAATGATTACACACATGCAAGGATTGTATTGTGAGACTGATTTTGTAAAAAAAATAAAATCCTAATTGGCCCTTTTTCAGTTTCACCAATTGGCAATAAATCTTTTTTAAACGTAACCACCTGTGTTGAGTCTTTACTGAACCATAGCAAAATAACATTAGAATGTAACTCTTGTTTCTATTAAGCATGCAAATCAACTGGAAGAAATACCACCACAACTACGTGTCCATGGGCTTATTTTTTGCTATGGCTCTCCACTCAGTATCCACCACGTGGGTTAGGGTGTGACACATTGCCTGACACAGTTCCCGTAATTCCTAACTGTGTTAAGAAGTCTATACCACCCTTAGTTTTCCTGTGCCTCTCCAGTCAGGGAGCAGTAGCTGCTGTAGTGAGGTGTGGTGCATCGCAATGTAACACTATCCAGCTGTGGCTATACAATCAGGATGCAGTAACTGCTATGTGTGCTGCAATTCCCTGGCTGAGCCCATGCAACTCCTAACTGTGCTAACTTCATTGTACCTACAATTACAGAGTTGTGCCATTGATCTCCATTGCCTTATTGTTCCTGGGGATCACCACTCATGATGCAGTACAATTTTTTTGGGGAGCAGCATTAGCTGCCTAAATTCATGCAAATCCTAACTCAGATAACTTCAGTATCCCTGTAATCAGTGATATCTACCATTGATGTCCGTACCCTCACATGTGTTGTGTATCTCCACTGAGATGTCCATACCCTCACCTGTATTGTGTATCTCCACTGACAATGCAGTACCTGCTGTCATGTTTGATGACACATTGCCTGCCTGAATCAATTCAAGTGATAACTGTGCTAACTGGACTGTTTCTGTAATCAAGGAGCTGTACAACTGATGTACAGTACATTGCCTATCTTTTCCTGTGACTGTTCACTCAGGATGCAGCAAGTGGTCTGCAAGTGCAGATCCCCCATGACACTGTTCATCTCCATAGGTTTTTTGTTCTGTACCTTCACTCAGTATGCAGTATGTGTGCTAGGGGTTCAGACATTGCCTCACAGAGGTCCTGTAATTCCTAACTAAATTAACTAGTATGAACCACCCTTACTTTTCCTCTGAGTCTACAGTCAGAATACAGTAGCTGTTGTAGAGAGATATGTGACATTGCTAACTAAGTCCATGAAGCTGTGGCTGTACAGTCACAATCAGTAACTGGTATGCATGACAACATTTCCTGGGTGAGCCCATACAAATCCTAACTGTGCAAACTTGTGTCAACCAACAAATACAGAGGTGTACCATTGATATCCATTGCCTCAGTCCTTCTGTACATCAGTACTCATGATGCAGTACGAATTTTTTGGGGGAAGCATTACCTGACTGACCCACCCCCACAAACACTAACTTTGCTAACTTGAGTGTCCCTGCAATCACTGACATCTACCATTGATGTCCATACCCTCAGTTGTGCTATGGGTCTTTACTGAGGATCCAGTACTTGGTGTCACAGTTTGGAAAGGCATTACCTGGCTGAGGCCATTTAAGTGATAATTCTGCTAACTACACTGTACCTGTAATTATGAAAGTGTACAAGTGATCTGCATCACCCTTCTTTGCCTGTGCCTCTTCACTTAACATACAGCAAGTGCTCTGGAGGTGTAGTCCCCTACCCCATGAGACAGTGCAACTCCTAAGCATACTAACTTCTGTACAACTGCAATGATATTCCTAAGTGTGCTAAGTTCTCTACAGCTGCAATGACAGAGCTACACTATTCATGTCCATAGGCATATTTTTGCAGTGGCTCTCCACTCAGTATGCAGTATGTAGACTAGTTGCATATTATTTCTGACACCTCCTGCTGATTGTTTCTGATTGGCCCTGTTGTCTTGCTTCTCCCCCCACTTCCATGTGTGTGTGTGTCTCTGTGTGCCACTGGTGCTCAGGGGGGTGCGGGGTGAATGCACATTTATGCTTTTGAACCCTAACACACAATTTCTTCACTTCTGTCACTGTGGAACAGCACTAACTGAAACAGTAAACAGAGTGTTTCTCTCTAATTTCCCTTCTTTTTAAAAATTACTCTGACAAATATTGAATGTAATATAGCAGCAGGAGCGTGGGTCCCACACTCCTGCCACGTGATGTCTTTTCACACACTAACACAGTGCCCATAAACACACTCATGCCATGTGATGTCTTTACACAGTGTCAGCAAATGCAAATATTAATGCGCATGGTAGGACAAAGTGAAACACAAAGATAAACAGTACTGAAAAATACTGAATGTAATACAGCGACGGGAGCACGGGGCCCTTCAGGCCCTGCACTCCCACCATGTGATGTCTTCACACATACTAACACAGTGCCAGCAAATGCAAATGTTAATGCACATGGTAACACAAAGCAAAACACAAAGATAAACAGTACTCAGAAATAGTGAATGTAACACAGCGAAGGGAGCGCGGGGCCCTTTGGGCCCTGTGCTCCCACCACGTGATGTCTTAACACATACTAACACAGTGCCAGCAAACGCAAATGTTAATGTGCATGGTAGCACAAAGCGAAACACAAAGATAAACAGTACTAAAAAAAACTAAATGTAATACAGTGACGGTACTGAGAAATAGTGAATATAATACAGCAACGGGAGGGCCACGTGATGTCTTCACACATACTAGCACAGTACCAGCAAACACAAATGTTAACGCACATAGTGACAGAAAACAAAACACAAAGATAAACAGTACTGTGGACACAAATGGTTAAAATAACACAAACACAAGTACAAATGAAAAAGCAAAGGGTAATGCACATGGTGCTGTAGACGGGAACAGTAAGTGAAATGGTTACGGAAGCACAAGCAGAAGCGGTAAGGGTAACAGTAATGTAAGCGCTCAGGCTGGTTTTCCATAAAAGCTGCATAGAGAAAGACAGTGAGTACAAAGAATGTATGCATAATAATGGCTCTCAGAACAGAAAAATGAGGACTTGTAATAGTAAATTGCTTATATCTAACGAACCGTAAGACATAGAAAAAAAATTTAAAAGTCATACTAATAATCACTTTCCTGGCTAGTTTCATACTTAGCCCCTAGTGGGGGGCTAAGTATTTTTCTGACGAAAAGTCCATATCTCGCACCGTTTCCAAGATACGGGCCCCGAAAGGAGCGACGCACGCCATAATGTTATCCTATGGGGAAAAAAGACAAATTCACAGTGCCATAACTTTCCCTCCCTGTAATATTTTTTCACCAAACCACTAAAAGGCACATCTGTGGTATATTGCCTTTCTTCCCTCCAAATTTCATCCCAAAAGACCAAACCGTTATTTTGCAGCAGGGCGACAAAGGATTCCTGTAATGCAGCAGACGCCATAATGTTATCCTATGGGAAAAAGCGTCAACTTTGGAGTGCCGTAACTTTGCCGCCGTGTAATAATTTTTCACCAAAATACTGAAAGGCACATCTGTGACAAGTTGGCTGCGTTCCCTCTAAATTTCAGCCCCAAAACATTAAATCGTTCTTTTGCAGCAGGGTGACAAAGAATTGCTGGAGTGAAAACATGATAAATTGGTGAAGTGATGAGCGTGTATGGAAGCTGCACAACGCACACTCATAACTCTATCATTTTGTGGTGTTTTTTCACTAAATTGTCAACATGTGTGTTTTGGGACCTCCCTTCATGAAAAGTTGCATTGTGAATTTGTTATTCCATCCCAAAGTTTGATTTGTCACAGCAACTGCTCCATTCTGCGCCATACATATGAAAACACATTCCAGGCAGGATTTGAAAAATGACAGCTATACTGTTCATGAGGGGATGTGACAAAATGGCAATATTGAAACTCTGGGGTGAAAATATTAGAAAACAGAGAAGTTATGAGCACGCGTAGACACTGTGCAATGCACGCTCGTAACACAGTCATTATTTGGAATTTTTTCATCAAATTTGCAACATGGGCTTTTTGGGACCCCCACCTCATGAACAGTGGCACTGTTGTGTTGTTCATCCATCCCAAAAGGTGATTCCGCACAACAACCGCGAAATCACCTTTCAGGATTGAGTAACAAAATGACAGTGACAGTGTTCGTAGTAAACCCCATGTTGAAAATTTGGTTCCAAATCCCTCAGAATGGCTGAGATATCATCATAAGTTGAAACCCCCAGTACCAGCCATTATATGGCTCCGACCTCTGAGTCTTTATTTTGCGGTTCGGCTTTAAAGAGTGGAGACGTGTCCAGGTCCTCAGAAGATGTCAGTGCTGACTTCTGGAGGTAAGTAGGGGGTAAAAGAGGCATGTGGGGAGGTGGATACTCAGTGGGAGGATGGGGATGGGGGAATCAGAAGCGATGCAAGTCAAAAGTGAGGTACCTCAGGGATCAGTCCTGGGGCCAGTCCTCTTCAATATGTTCATCAGTGACATTACAGATTGGACTGGAGGGTAAGGTTTGCCTGTTTGCAGATGACACCATGATCTGCAACAGAGTAGATGATCCAGATGGGGTGAGCAGAATGAGAAGAGATCTGGAAAAACTGGCAAAATGGTTGGAAGAGTGGTAACTGGGGGTTAACGCAAAGTGGTGCAAAAACATGCACATAGGGAAGAGAAATCCTGAAGCCACCTATAGGTTGGGAGGGGAGTTGCTGGCAATCACAAGGGAAGAAAGAGACTTGGGCATCATCATCATCACCACCGATGACCTGAAATCATCCAAGCAGACCGCTAAAGCAGTGGGCTAGAGGGATGTTGGGGTGTATTAGTAGGGGTATCACAAGTCATAAGAGGGAAGTAATAATCCCTCTTTACAAGACACTGGTTAGGCCCCATCTGGAGTACTGTGTGCAGTACTGGAGGATGCACCTGCACAAGGACATTAACAAAATGGAGGCAGTCCAGAGAAGGGCAACCAAAATGGTGCAGGGACTGCATCAGAAAACATATGAGGATAGATTAACGGAGCTCAATATGTATACCCTAGAGCAAAGGAGGGAGAGAGACATTATATGATTGAAACATTCAAACATCCTAAGAGCATTAACAAGGTGAAAGAATAACGTTTCAATGTAAGAAAAATAGGACAAGAGAACACAGCATAAGATTAAATAAGAAACTGATTAAGGAGTAATGTAATAAAATTCCTTTCACAGAAAGGATGGTGGATGTATGAAACAGCTTACCTCAGGAAATGATGGATGTAAACACAGTATAGCCCTTCAAACAAGTTCAAGGTCAGCATAAAAGAGTAACATACAACACAAATTACAGACAAGCCATTAGCAGAGTTCAAGCCTAACACATATTCATAAAATAAGGACACTCCCAAAAAAAATTAAGCAGTCTAGCTAGACCATGTAGTCTTTACCTACCATAAATTTGTAGGACCACGTTTTATAAAAAGTTAGAAAAACTTCATTTTATAGCAAAACCTTCTTTACTAATATTGTGGGGACTACTATAGTTATGATGGACAAAATATTTTGTAGTTAGGTAGAGAACAAGTGTCAGAACATCTCCTTTATATTGTGGGCACATCTGTTTTATAGTATTAGTTTTATTTAAATTTTTTTTAATGAGGAAACACACCACATGTGAATGCACTACATCATGGTTATGCAAATACCTAATTGCCTAATACCGCATAACACACTACAGTGATACCAAGCAATTGATTATTTGCATACCCGTGATGCAGTGCTTTCACATGGGAAGTGTTTCCTCAAAAAAAAATGTTAAATTAATATGATAACTGCATGTACATAAAAGATTATTATACAGTTTAGCCAGCCTGGGAGTGGGTCCCAAGATGGTAGCCTGGGTAAAGAATTGGCTGGAGAATAGGACATAGAGGGTAATAGTAAACAGAGTCCACTCTGAAGAAAGGGGGTTACTAGTGGGGTACCGCAGGGTTCAGTAATAGGACCAGTCCTCTTTAATGTCTTTATAAGTAACATTGCAGAGGGACTGGAAGGAAAAGCATGTCTCTTTGCAGATGACACAAAGATCTGCAACAGAGTTGATACACAAGGTGGGGTGGAAAGGATGAGAAGGGACTTGGCAAGGTTGGAGGAATGGTCAAATATATGGCAGCTCAGATTCAATGCTAAGAAGTGCAAAGTAATGCACCTGGGAAATAAAAACCCAGGGGAAGAGTACACAATGGGGGTGAGATACTAACAACAACAAAAATGGAAAGGGACCTGGGGGTAATCATATCAGATGACCTAAAGGTGAGTAAGAAATGTGAGAGGGCAGTAAGGAGGGCTGGGGGGATACTGGGATACATAGGGAGAGGCATCACCAGTAGAAAACAGGAAGTTGTTATCCCTCTGTATACAGACAGCTGGTGAGACCCCATCTGGAGTACTGTGTACAGTTCTGGAGACCCAATCTCTGCAAAGACATAGACAGGATGGAGGCAGTCCAGAGGAGGGCAACTAAAATGGTGCAGGGTCTGCACCGGAACACATATGAAGAGAGACTAAAGGAGCTTAATATGTATAGCCTTGAGGAGAGGAGGGAGGGGGGTCATGACAGAAATTTTCAAGTACCTCAAGAGAATCAACAAAGTCCAAGAGGGTAGCATCTTTCAGAAAAAGAGGTGTGCAAGAACAAGGGGGTACAATTTCAAGCTGGGGGGACAGCTCAGAGGTAATGTGAGGAAGTATTTTTTCATGGAAAGGGTTGTGGATGCATGGAACCGTCTTCCTGAGGAGGTTGTGGAGTCAAAAAAAGTGGTGGAATTCAAGAATGCATGTGACAGTCATAAGGCAATTCTAGTGGGGGGTAGGAGGAAGCAGGCTGTTGGTTAACTAGGATCTGCAGCTTATCCATTAGGTAGGGAAATGGGCAGACTGGGTGGGCCAAGCGGTCCTTATCTGCCATCAAATTCTATGTTTCTATTCTAATTTTGTTCCTCACAATATTAAAAAATAAGAGTCATTGTATAATAGCAATAATGCCTTTGAGGTTCATGCTGTGTACAGATGATGTTATTTCTCAGTTGTGAGACACAGCTTGTGCTTTTAGTCATGTGCAGTATGCTGTTATTTCAGCTTGGTGTACTCTGTCAGACATTATTATTTAAAATTTGCATGTCATATGCTGTATCCTAAATAAAAAACAATTTCAAAAATGTATATCAACAAAACCGCACTGAAAATGAAGTACTGCATCTCAGCATGTTTTTCATGGGAAAAATAAACTGCATAAAAAGATGACTGACAATGAGATTGCATTTTAGCTGTGGTATACTGGATAAATACAGTGTCAAAATGTGTAAAACTAGCACTCCCACTGAAATGTATTTAAGAGTTTCACCAAGAAGGGCACATTGAACAACAAGTTGCTCATCTCACGGTGCAACCTGAGGGGTGGGGGAGTTGGAAGGCATACAATAGAACATAATCAACACAACAGTATACATTGCCAATATATGAGAATTGGAAGACATACAAATAAGACATAGGCAAACAACAAAACAGTATATAGTGCCAATTATGCATAGGGTGCATTACCAAGTAGAGAACAATTAACAAGCAGTAACAGGCAGCAAGAAGTTACAGTTGGTATGTATATTCCATTACATCATAGTGAATAGAAGACCCGCAAGTGCGGTAATAGGATAACTATTACAGTCCATTTAGATGCAACATGGTCTGCTCAGTTGCAGTTCACAGACAGGTAATTGTGTAAGGCTGATGAGATAGAGGAAGGGGAAGAAGAAAGGCAAATATGGAAGGAGGGGGGAATTCCACAGTTTAGGGAAGCGGTACAAGAAGGCTACCTGGCAGACAGTAGTCGTACGGCATGGGAAACCCAAAGTACAGGAAACTGAGGACCTAAGTGAATGGGTGGATGGTGGGGGGATTGTTAGGGAACAGCTGAGATAAGTAGGGAGGGAGCCAAACCAAAATTTGGAGGTGAATTTAGCACAGTGGAGAAAACGTCTGTTATCAAGAGACGGGAAAGCCAAAGCATGGTAAAGTTGATAGTGATGAGTGAGGGTATGAGCGCTGAGTGTGAAGCAGCAGAAGGAGTTAAAGAGGGTGTCCAATCTGGCTAGGGAGGTCTTAGACAAGGCACTGTAGTCTACGTCGCAGTAGTCAAAGCTGGGGAGGATCGTCTTCTGGACAAGTTCACACCTAGCCAGGAAAGGGAGGCAGTTCCAGTTCATAAATAGTGCACTAACTTGGGATGCAACTTTTTAAGGATGGTGTCCATGTGACCAGAGAAGGTGAGGTGTTGGTCAAGCCAAACCCCCAGATATCTGAATGAGAAGGTGTCCTCGAGGACTGTCCCGTTGAGGATGTGGAAAGTGGGCAGGGAAGGGAGGGGAGCCTTGAAAGTCTCTGCCTAGTGCTGAAGGTCATGGAGACAGTCTTCTTGGCATTTAGGAAAAGCTGATGTGAGCAAAACCAGTGCTGAACGGTGTTGAAATCATTCTGAAGTCTGGTTGCAACATCGGTGGGGGAGTGGCCAGAGGTGTAAAGGACAGTGTCATCAGCATACATATGAATAGTGGTAGATGTGCAGACAGACAGCAAGTCATTGAGAAAAATGGAGAAGAGTATGGGACCCGACACGGATCACTGTGGGACCTCTGTGTCTATAGGAAGGGGTGAGGATATAGAATCTGCTGTTCTAACTGACTGAGTATGACCTACCAGGTAGGCATGGAACCAGTTTGTGGCAGCAGTCAACAAGCCTGCAACAGAGGAAGAGTGCAACAGGATAGAGTGGGAGACAATGTTGAAAGCCTTGGCTAGGTGGACAAAGATGGTGGACATGATTTGACCATTGTCTATCCCAGTGAGGATGGAGTCAGTGAGCCTAATCAGGGAGTTGGTGGTGGTGGAGTGGTTTTACAAACACCAGATTGGAAGGAGGTGAAAAGGTTAGAGTGAGAGAGATAGGCAGAATGTTGGGTAAGAACTAGGTGTTCTTTCAGCTTAGCGAGGGTGGGAAGTAAGGGTATGGGGCAGTAGTTCCCAGGGAAGGATTGGTCACCGCCCTTAGGGAGGAAATGAGATACCTCATCTTGGGTCACCTGTGCTGATTAAATACATGAAAAAGATGGGTAAAAGCAAGACCCCTCAGAAAACCAGATATTACATCTCAGTTGAGCTACTGTACATACATTGTATAAACTGGCAAACATGCAAGACTTCACTGAAAACAAGATACTGCATCTCAGCTGGGCTATCCTGGAATTAGCTACTCTATATTGATTAATCTGCCAGTGATTTCCCTGCCTTTAGTACTACCCCCTCCCTCCCTGATCCTCCAATAACATTATCCCTGGTGTCTGCTGACACACCACCCACTATCTGTCCCACTGCCAATATCTCTAGTAGCTGGGGATACCCCCAATACCCACTAAACCCTAAAAACTCCCATCCTAGTCCCAGAATTCCACTGGTACATATTTTCTACTGACTGCCACAGCTAGGCGTCATCTGTCAAATGGAAGTCCTGTATCACAATACAAGCAATCCCAATAATACACTACTTGCTAGAGCTCTAAACCAATGATGAGTGTGTGTGTGTTTGTGTGTACATGTTCACATGTGTGGCTGTATTGGGGGGTGTACTGTATGTCCATAGCCAACAGCACCTAATTCTACCTTATCTTGACCTCAAAGGTTTTCTTTTTTATGTTCTCCCTTGTGCTCATGCAAAACAAATATAGTGGTATGATACTGGGTTTTGAGAGGTGTGTCACTGTCAGTCCAATGCAAGGCAGTCTGCAAGGGGCTTGACTGTGTTAGACCAGTCATCATCCTGACTGATCATGACACTGTTCTGGTCATGCTGGGTGGATCCTTTGTGCAGTCTGAAGAAAAAAGTCCTTCAAATCATAGGGCGGCTCTTTCCTTTGATCTGCATAATGCTGCCCAGCAAGCAGAGCTGGTCAGTGTCCTGCTGCGGTCCACCTCCCAACATAAAAACAATCCCTCCCACCCCTTCCTTCTTAATTTTCCAACTCCAGGGTGCCCAATCCCTGATGTTGGCTAGTAACCATGCCCCCACCGTACCCGTTTTCACCTCTGCAACACTGGGGAAATTTTTATTTTCATTTTTTATTGAGAGCAAAAAAGATGCACAATACATAATAAAGTCATAGCCCATTTTAGAAACATAATGAAGAAACTGAAATATAATTCACAAATAAACTTAATGTCGGAAATTCAGTAACTATAAAGTGAGGCTAATACTATACATCAAAAATCCCTATCAAACTAGACAGGACCATTTTAAAGAAAAGAATTCCCACAGTTCCACCATAGCTGTCTCACTTTTGGTTCTGCATGTTTTACAGTCCTGACTATAAACAGATGTAAGTGCGCACCCCACATTTTTCAGAATTTCCTGATAAAATACATATTTTTGCTGTAAAACCCAGAAACATCCTGCTTACCAAATATAATGCAGTAGTAGTGCACAAATTACTTGCGTAGTGCCTGGGTTATATCTGTTCCATTTAGCTGAGAAGATGCCTCAGATCAGTTCCTGGTAGGTTAAGGCTTGGAACTAATGTTCTCTCCATTGTGTTGCTGCATAAGACCAAACATGTCTGATATAAGGGCAATGAAAATACAAATGTTCCTGTGTTTCTAGAGATGTCTCACAACCCTCCCTAATACAGCATCTCTCACTAATAATCTGTTTATGTTTGTGGGAGTTTCTTGCTCCCAGCTCTCCATGGATGCCTAGCCACAACATATCTGATATAAAGACAGGAATTCTGGGGTTAAGTGTCATGATACTGTGCTCTGATCTGGAGCTGGACAGTGTGGATAAGTTAATTCGTTATCAAAGTTTGTGTAAGTATAATACTGGAATACAATTGCTTCCTAGTATGGGAAAGCATCGTATTATAGGATATTTTCCAAGTTTTTATCTTTTGAAAAACACAGAGAATATCATCAGGTATAAAAGAAGTCTTCCTAATATTTTATAGTTTCACTGATTTCCAGTCAGGAACATAAAAATTAAGCCCTAGTGCTTTGGATCAAGAGGTCCTTATTTGCCTAATGTGTACCCCTATATTTGTCATTAGAAAAAAACTGTAATAAAAAACAACAGGGTTAACCATCCCCACTCCACCGTGTTTTTTTAGTTTATAAGTAACGTTACATTTGACTGGATTCAGGAGGCTGCCCCAAAGAGCCTGAAAGAAAACATTATATATTCGCATTTCTAAACTTTTAGGAAGCAGAAACATATAGCTTACAAACCAAAAAAATTGGCAATTGCAAAGTCTTAATCAATAGAATCCATTTTAATTTGGAAATTCTTTTATATTTCCAGCTATTCACTTTTGCCTCAGCAGGTGCAATACATGAAGCCCAATTTATTTCAGCCATATTTTGAGTACCAACTGTAATACGCAGAATCTGTATATCTTTGGGGTCCACAGTGATAGACACTCTAGTCTGGGGATGGTTCTGAGCTGTAGATCCTAAAGGGAAACCCCAACTATTTTTGTAGTTTACATTAGATGCAGATACCAGTGGAAATCTATCCAAAGCGTGCTTAACTTCCTGGCCAGATGCTTCATTTTGCTACAAAAGTATGATATTGTCTGTGTATGCCATAACTTTTAAAGATGGAGAAGTAGGTGTCAAAAGTATTCCATCAATACTAGGGTTAGAGCTAATATACCGTAGCAGGGGATGCAATTCAAAAATGTGCAGTAATGGGCTTAGCGGACAACCCTGTCTGACTCCACTGCCAAGGAGGGTAGGATTCCCCAGCCAACCATTAACAAGTGGAAGAACTGTAGCATTATGACATAAACACCTTATCCACCCGACAAATGGAGAAAGCAAACTATAGGACTCGATGACTTTAAATTGATTTATTTATTTTAAACAAGTATTCATGTGAGAGTCTGTCAAATGCCTTCTCTTGGTCCACACTCAGAACAATCCCATTTATGGAAACATTGTTACCTCTGTAAAGTAACTCCAGAAGAAGGGATAAATGATCTTGAATTCATCTAGAATGAAGTGCACAGGTATGAAAGGGACTAATCAGTGTGTCTGCGACTATAGATAACCTGTCAGTTAAAATTTCTGTTAGAATTTTATTATCTGTGTTAAGTAGACTCAGGGGTCTCCAGTAACATAACTTGAACTTACCACCTTTTTTATAAATAAAAACTAATGGGGCCTGTGTCATGGATTCTGGTAAAATACCAGTCTGAAGACACTGGTTATAAACTTCTGCTAAAGAAAGAGCCAAATGATGTTTAAAAGTCTGGTAGAATTTCTTGCTTAACCCATCTAATCCAGGTGTGCTGTTTTTATTTTATTTATTTATTTTTTATTTATTTATTGTACCTATTTAAAATTCGATGACTGGGAAAGGCACACTGAGCCGAGGCTCATTTCCAGGTGCAACTCGGGTACAGTTTGTACTGAGAGTAGCAGTAGACTGAAGATACAGACAATTTGTACAACATTTTGCAACAATAAAATACACTGAATCAGTGGTAACACAGTAAAACAATTTCAAGTGGAGAGGGAGAAGGGAGATGAGATCAGCTAGTTCTAAGTGGCTGGGGTAGGTGGATGGGGATTGAGTAGTGCATCGGTTGCATTTTGGGACCATTTGAACATTTAGGGCATTGCGGGGCGGGTTGGCACTTGATGAGTTGAGTGAAAGTGGAACAGGAAGGGGCAAGTCAAAGGTTGGGAGGGAGGTTATTCCAGAGAAGGGGGAGGTGGTATGAGAAGGCAGCTTGGTCGGTCAGACAGTGAGGGCGAGGGAGGTGGAAGATGGCGTGTCCCTGTGGCAGAGAGGTAGCTTAGGGAGGAGGTTGGGGTGAGGGAAGGAGGTGAGGTGGGGGGAAGGACCCATGCCAGTATTTAGCTAAGAAGGAGGCACTGTGAATGGTATGCCTATGGGAAAGCGGAGCCAGGGAGAGGGGAGCGTAGAGCCAGTAGTGGTGAGTGAGAGGGGGTGAGGTGGTAGCAAAGCAGCAGAAGGAATTTAGGAGTATGTCAAGTCTGAAGAGAGAGGAGGCTGGGCCATACCATAGACTATGTCAGCACAGTCAATAACTGGTAAGATAGTTTTACCAACCAGCTTGCATTGGGTGTGGATTGAAAGGCTCTCTTTGTGGCAATAAAGGATGGCGAGTTTGGGCCAGAGCTTTGTGCAGAGTGCCTCAATGTGAATGGAGAAATAGAGGTGGCTGTTCAGCCAAACTCCCAGGTATTTGAAGGCTGAGACTTGTTCCAGGGGAGATTTGTCTCTGGTGGTGATAATAGCAAAGATATTTGAATTATCTATGCTATTATCTGTTGCAGTGATTGATGCTGTCAGCTTTCTATAATCTGAGTCTGTTAGGCTAGGTAGATTAAGATTCTGACAGAAAGCTTTTATTTATTTTTATTTATTATGGTCTCGGATAACACCTTTGAGCTGAAAGCTCGTTACATAGGTTCCACGTCAGGTAAGAACGTCAGGTAAGAACAGCATACAAAAAACAACAGGTAGCATAACAAGAATTGCAACACTGAGATAAACAGCATGCAAAAGCAACAGGTAGCATAACAACAATTGCAACACCGAGATAAACATATGGTAGGTGATAATTAAAAAGCATGAACTGATCATGAGTGGCTGTAAGGCATTGCCTAGCTTTGCCAGGTTACTAAGTGCTAGAGGAGGACAGTCCAGAGTCTAAGGAGTGTACAGAGTGGGAAGCAGCCAAGAGGCCTTGTTATGCAGGAATAATATGGTGGGGGTATTAACTATGTGGGCATACTCCATAGTGACAAGACACGGAATAGGGAGCTTTCTTTAATTCAGGGGTCGGGAAAGAGGGAAGGGAGAGGAGGAGGAGGAGGGTGAGAGTATAGGGGTAGTGGAAGAAGGGATGCTCAGGGGAAGGAGGGGTCTACAGCTGGTGGGGGAGCAGGTGAGGGGGAGGAAGAACAGAGGAGGGGGACATGGAGGCTTAGAGGAAGCTGTCACAAGTGGAACCAGTCACTATCTGTTGATTAAGGATCTGTTTAAAAGCACCTTGAAGTTCAGCAATGGGGGGTAATGAAGTACTGGTTCTCAAAGCTCCATGTAGGGCAGGGGTCAATGAACGGGATGAGAAGTTGCTGAACCCCAGGGGGCACCAAACCTAAGTAAATATTTTTGGCCAATAGGCAAGTTTGGTATTTTAGTCTTCCACTGAGTTGGAGTCAGTTTGCCTGGGTGTATAAGTCACAAGTGTGAGTCAGTCATGGTACACCTGTGACTAGCTGACAAGCTATGTTTAGTGCCATTCTGATGCGCTTAGGGACATAACGGAAGCTGAGCCATAGGCAGCAAGCCCGAAGTCCACTAGGGATATCACTGAGCTGCGCACGGCTATACTTAGGGCCTCAGGTGTCAAACTATGCTTGTGCCTGTGCAGAAGTTCTATGCACGTGTTGACAGCTTTGGTAGTGTTGTCAATATGGAAGGCATAGAAGAGGGTATTGTCAACCATGATTCCAAGGTATTTAAAATGCAGAATAAGTTGTAGTAGAGACTCCAAGTCATTGGAAATTGAGAGGGGGTAAGATTTATACTTGTTTTGAGGACTAGAGAACAACATGGGCTTTGTTTTTTAGTAGTTCATAATGAATTTGTGGTCAGTGAACTATTTCTCAACACTGGAAAAATCTCGCTGGAGCTGACTCTCTAGAGCTCGAGATTCCGGGTCACTGGTGAAGATGACAGCATCATCTGCATAAAGAAGGACGCGGCCCTTGCAAGCGAGTGGGAGGTTATTCAGAAATAGACTGAATAGGATGGGACTCAGGATTGACCCTTGAGGGATGCCCGAGCAGACAGGTTTACAGTCAGAGAGGGCAGTATCTATCCTAACTTGCTGTGAGCGGTTGTGAAGGTAGCTATGAAACCATGTAACAGTGTCAGCAGAAAGACCAGAAGCCACTAGTTGGTCGGTGAGGAGCACATGGTTTACCGTGTCAAAGGCTTTAGTTAAATCAATGTAAACTGCCCCAACTAGTTGCTCTTGGTCAAGGGATTTGTGAATATAGCCAGTGTACTCTAGCAGCACTATAGTGGTGCTGTGGCCAGTCCTAAAACCATGTTGTTCTGAACATTGTAGATTGTATTTTTCAATATACTTTACGAGCTGATCAGCAATGATTCTTTCTAACACTTTTGAGAGAGGTGGAAGAAGGGAAATAGGTCTGTAGTTCCCAGGTAAGACCCGATTGCCATTCTTATGTATGTGAATCACAACAGCAGCTTTCCACCTTTGGGGGAATTTCGACTGCCTAAGGGATAGGTTAATGATATGAGTTAGGGGAGACAGGATTTTCTCCAAGGTGAGGGCAACAAATTTGAGGTCTAGGTTGTCTCCGCTGAATCTTCCTTTCCCTAGCACCTTACACAAATACTTCCTGGCTTCAGCAGTCATTATGGCCCTGAAGTAGACAGTGGGGTGCACCAATGGCTGTGTGGGTTTGTCTGGGGTGGTATGGGAGAAGAAGTCAGGAGGGAGTACACCACTAAGATCGGTGAAGGCATTATTAAATGTGTTGGTTCTGGATTTAGGGTCAAGGGTGGGGGTATCATTTATATTGTGCATGGTGGGGGCAGATTTGGGCTCCTTATTCATCCAAGATTCATCTGGAGTTTTGCCAAGAGCTTTACCAAATGTATTGGTAATGTGCTTAGATACCTTCTGTAGTATTTCTGCCTTAGTGTAGAAAGTCCGACCCTGAGCATCGCTTAAGGATCAATATATTCTACTCTCCACTCGATTTTTACAGTCTTTATATGGGTCGAATGTTTGCTTCCTATTTTGTGTGCTAAATTGCATTTCTTGCTGAAGGGATCTTCCCCTATTATAATGTAGGTTACGCATATCAAGTTGTATTTTAGAGATCTGAGGGGCATAATCTGCCTCATGTAACTCAGCCCTAGAGATCACCTTTTGGAGTTGGCCTCATAAACTCAAATACTGCATATAAGTTGCATTAGTATTCTGTGCAGAATAGGTCTGAAACATCTCCCAAAAATCTCTCTTACTATCTTACCAACAGGTAACACTGAAGACTTGGTTTGCTGGCCAAGGCACCTAGCTTCACCTGAGCTCTTTCCTTCTAAGATTGCTTGAAAGGCAGAGTAGAGAACCTTACCAGAGCAAGGGAAAAGGATTAAGACTTATTTTGGCTAAGCAGATTTACTGTGTGTTGTTATTTTTATTTTGTACTCACAGGGATTGCTACTGTTTGTTGCTAACATTTCATTGCTTTATTTTTCTCTGATTCAAATTGTTGTTGCTAGTATACCTTCTTCTGCATTATTACAAGGTGTGCCTACAGGTGTGTGCTAACAGATTACTGCTGTACTCTTCTGATTCAAATTGTCTTTTGCAAGGTATGTCTTCTGTTACTGCTTTATTTTTCTCTGTAGCAAAGTGTTTCTTACAGAGCATATCTTCTCTGAAATTATTACAGGTGGAGCTCACATTTTTGTGACTTTTTTATCATTGGGCTAAGCAAAATTACTGTTTGACACTGTTTTATTTTATTCTTTTTTGTTGAAAAGGTTTGTTGTCTCAGAGGTGTTTCAGTCTCCTTCTCACATTGAAGGAGCTAATTGCTTTCCTCCCACAGCTCTTCCAAAGGATTAGGTGTGTATCTGGGGGGGTGGAGTTGGCAAACTGTCAGTAATTTCCAACAGAAAGAAGGGTTAAAAGGTCAGGTTAGTTGATATATTGGAGGTAGAAGACTTGGTTTGCTGGCCAATGCACCTAGCTTCACCTGAGCTCTTTCCTTCTAAGATTGCTTGAAATTTAGAGTAAAGAACCTTACCAGAGCAATGGAAAAGGATTAAAACTTCTTTTGACTAAGCAGATTTGCTGTGTGTTGTTATTTTTATTTTGTACTCACAGGGATTGCTACTGTTTGTTGCTAACATTTCATTGCTTTATTTTTCTCTGATTCAAATTGTTGCTGCTGGTATACCTTCTTCTGCATCATTACAAGGTGTGCTAACAGATTACTGCTATAATCTTCTGATTCAAATTGTCTTTTGCAAGGCATATCTTCTGTTACTGCTTTATTTTTCTCTGTAGCAAAGTGTTTCTTACAGGGTGTATCTTCTCTGAAATTTTTACAGGTGGAGCTTACATTTTTGTGACTTTTTTATCACTGGGCTAAGCAAAATTACTGTTTGACACTGTTTTATTTTATTCTTTTTTGTTGAAAAGGTTTGCTGTCTCAGAGGTGTTTCAGTCTCCTTCTCACATTGAAGGAGCTCATAGGTTCATAGGAAGATACGAACCCAGGAGGCAAAAAATGCCCTTAATGAGCTCGCCACCAACTTGGTGAAGTAATTCTAATACAGATATGCTGTTTTTTTACTTCCCATATAGTTATCTAACTGTTTTTTAAAAGATTCAATATTAACACTCTCCACTACTTTCCTTGGTAATGCATTCCATTGTATTACAACCCTTTGTGAAAACCATTTAGTCCTTTTTTGTGTTTTACAGTTTACCCCTCTAAGTCTGTGGCTATGTGACCTTGTTTGTGTCTCAGAGTTATTCTTTATTAGACCTAAAGTTTCAAATAGACACTGGTCATTAATTGCTTTATATATTGTACATAAATCTTCTTGTATTTGTCTATATTGTAGAGAAAAAAGACCCACATGTTGTAATCTTGATTTATATTGAAGGGATCCCAGGTCTCCAATTTTTTTAGTTATTTTCCTTTGCACCCCTTCAACTAATTTTTTTCCTTTTTTTGTGATTGGGCCACAAAAGGAAGAACAGTATTCTAGTTGAGTCCTAACCATACTTGTGTAGAGTGGTAGGATTACTTTTTGGTCTCTACTTTTAATATGTTTAAGAATACATTCAATAATTTTATGACACTTTTTAACTTTAACCAAAGTATGATTATCAAAGGTCAGATTGTTGTCATCAAAAACCCCTAAATCTTTCTCAGTTGTAGTTACTGCAAGTAGAACATTATTAATTTTGTAGTTAAACCTTTGGTTATTCTGTCCAAAGTGCATAACCTTACATTTTTGTTCATTAAAACACATCTTATCTTCAAGTGCCCAGGTACAGATATCGTCTAGTTCTTCCTGGAACTGGATTGCATCTTGTATGTTGTTAACTATACGGCCAAGTTTGCAATTGTCTGCATACTTGGCCATCCAGACCTTATTAGATGGTTGCATTGTTGATATTAATAAATTGAACAAAACAGGGCCTAAAACCAATCCCTGTGGGACTCCACTACCTACCTTTACCCATGGTGATAAATGTCCTCTAACAGCGACTCTCTGATACCTATTTTGTAACCAAGATTTTACCCAATTAATTATGTTAGGGTGAAAGCCTGACATACACATATAATTTATTATAATCTGATGTGAAACTTTGTCAAAAGCCTTGGAAAAATCCAGTAGGACAACATCCACTGGTAACCCCAAGTCAAGGGATGCACTTACATTCTCATAAAAGTTTAACAAGTTAGTCATACATGATCTACCCTGAGTAATTCCATGTTGAGTTATGTCCTGTAAGTTGTTATTAGAAATGTGTGCTTCAATTCTGGTTAATAAAGTTCTTTCAAATAATTTACCAATAACTGATGTGAGACTAATTGGTCTGTAGTTGGATACTAATTGTTTATTTCCGGCTTTATGTATGGGGGTAACTATAGCTTTATTCCATATTTGAATTGTCTTGCCTTGATTAAGTGATATATTGAACAAAACGGTCAAGGGTCCACATATAACATTAGCCGTTTCTTTTAGAAATCTAGAGTGTATGTTATCGGGTCCTGGCGAAGATTGAGTTTTGAGTTTTTGGAGTAAAGTTCTAACCTCAGTCTCAGTAATAGGTGGTATAGACTCTTTGTTATCCTGCTCCAAAGTTATTGGTAAGATATCATCTGAAGTAAATATACTAGCAAAATAATTGTTAAATTCGGTCGCCATTTCAGATTCTTCATTAATTGGACCCTTATTGTTGACAAGTAGTCCAACTGTAGAACTATTTTTCCTAAGAGCACCAACATAATTGTAGAAGGATTTATAGTTGTCCATGGTTTTAGATGCTAATTTTAGTTTGAAATTACTTTTTGCTTTTCTAATGTAATGTTTGACTTTTTTTGTTTTATCTTTATATGCACTCCAAGTAAATGGGGACGGATTTTTTTATATTTCTTATAATAGGCCCTTTTTTTGTTAATAGCCTTATTTATGTTCTTGTTCCACCGTAGAGGAATTCTATTTCCCTTATTATATTTAGGTCTATTTGGCACCCATGTCTTCAAACAATAATTAATTTTATCCCTTATATATTCCCATATTTGACATAGGTCTAGATGTTTAAGATTGTTTTCCCAGTCCCAGGAGCTTAAATATCTCAGTATATCATCATAATCTGCTTTATTAAAGTATTTTATTACGGTCACACCGTTATTGATGTTATTACATAAATTTAATTTTACTGATACCATATTATGGTCACTGTCTCCAAGTGGTGTTTTAATAGTTGGTGTAGTCATTCTGTCTTCTGCATTAGTTAATATAATATCAAGTATGTTGTTCTGTCGAGTCCCTTTAGTGACAATTTAGGTTAAGTTTTGTTGAATAGTAAATTCAATGAAAGCTTTTTCTACATATCCATGACCCTCCAAATTAGACCAGTTTATTTTTGGAAAATTAAAGTCTCCCATTAATATATAATTATGCAGTGTTCCTCTCTTATTTAAGGTTGACAGTAATTCTGTATCTTCAGTTAAAGATAAACTGGGGGGTCAGATGAATCTAATAGATTTCTTTGACTGGGTGACCAAAGTAGTAGACCAGGGAGGGGCTGTGGACATGGCCTACCTAGACTTTAGCAAGGCATTTGACACAGTCCCACACAAAAGATTAATAGTCAAATTAACCAGCCTTGGAGTGGGTCCCAGGGTGGTAGCCTGGGTAAAACATTGACTGGACAACAGGACACAGAAGTTAATTGTAAATGGAGTCCATTCTGAAGAAAGAGGGGTTACTAGTGGGGTACCACAGGGTTCAGTGCTGGTCCAGTCTTGTTTAATGTCTTTATAAGTCACATTGCAGAGGGACTGGAAGGAAAAGTATGCCTCTTTGCAGATGACACAAAGATCTGCAACAGGGTTGATACACAAGGAGGTATGGAAAGGATGAAAAGAGACTTGACAAGGTTGGAGGAATGGTCAGAAGTATGGCAGCTAGGATTCAATGCAAAGAAGTGCAAAATAATGCACCTGGGAAACAAGAACCCAGGGGAAGAATACACAATGGAGGGGAGGTAGTAACAACAACAAAAAAGGAAAGGGACCTGGGGGTAATCACATCAGATGACCTTAAGGTTGCAAGCAATGTGAGAAGGCAGTAGGGAGGGCTGAGGGTATACTGGGATGCATAGGGAGAGGCATCACCAGCAGAAAACAGGAAGTTGTTATCCCACTGTACAGACAGTTGGTGAGACCCCATCTGGAGTACTGTATCCAGTTCTGGAGACCCCATCTCCACAAGGACATAGACAGGATAGAGGCAGTCCAGAGGAGGGCAACTAAAATGGTGCAGGGTCTGCAAGAGAAGCCGTATGAGGAGAGACTTAAGGAGCTTAATATGTATACCCTTGAAGAAAGAAGGAGAGGGGGACATGATAGAAACGTTTAAGTACCTCAGTGGAATCAACAAAGTCCAAGAGGGTTGCATCTTTCAGAAAAGAGACATGCAAGAACAAGGGACACAATTTAAAGATAGAGGGGCAGTTCAGGGCAATGTGAGGAAGTATTTTTCACAGAGGATAGTGGATGCATGGAACAGCCTTTCTGAGGAGGTTGTGGGTCTAAAACTGTGAGAGAATTCAAGAATGCATGGGACAGACATAAGACAATTCTTGTGGAGGGTAGGAAGAAATAGGCTGTTGGTTAACTAGGATCTGGGGCCTATCCTGTAGGTAGGGAAATGGGCAGACTAGATGGGCCAAGTGGTCCTTATCTGCCATCAAAGTCTATGTTTCTATAACAATGGGCCACCACTAGTGATTCATTCTGTAGATTTAATTGAACCCAAATTACTTCTGTTGTATCTCCTAGTACCTCATTTGGGGTTATACTGTGGGCCATATAGTTATTTGAGATGTATAATGCGACCCCCCCCCCACCACCACCACCACCTCTGGAGTTACTTCTATTTTTGTAAAACTTATTGTAACCCTGAATTTCTGTGTTCCAATCCCGGTCAGAAAACCATGTTTCTGTGACTCCACAGATGGTTACATTTTCTTTTGCTAGAATATGTTCCAATTCTCAATTTTTTTTTATCAGACTACGTGCATTAACTAATAGAATAGTGATAAATCCTGTATCTTTATTCTTTTGTTTTTTATGGGATTCTGATTTATTGGAGTTTTTATTATTACTTTTAGTGTCTCTAACTAATTTTACAGGTGATATACCAGTTTCAGGAGGACATAGAGTAAATTGCCCTCCCCCCAAGGAAGTTAGTTTAAAGTGTTGGTAATAAAGTCTGTTGTATGTTTTGCCAATAAAAGATTTCTCCTCCCACTTAGATGTAGTCCATCCCAAGAATGGAATTCTTCGCAGTGGTTAAATTCTTCCCAGTGTGTAATACACGTTATTTCCTGTCTCAATGACCATTTTCTCATCCAGTTATTTATATTTCTAATCTTCAATGTATGGAAATAAGATGCTTTGGGAATTGGTAGGATTTCAGAAAGTACAGGAACACAGCCTAATTCTAAAAGTTTATTTATAAGTACAACAAAGTCCTTTTTTATACTATCTTCTGAATTTCTAAAGATATTATTCATTCCAAGGTGTATAATAACAATAGGGTTGGCTCAACATTACTTAATATATTTTCTAACATAATGACTATATCCATTATTTTTGCTCCACCAAAGCTTGATAAAACTCTAGAGGTCTTGTCAGGAATCAGGATTACACACTGCTCTATCAAGGTACTTAATCATTGAATCACCCAAAACTACTATATCTTGATTTACAGTTTCAGTAGTTTGGGATATAGTAGGAGGAATATTAACTTCAGTGGCTGTAGGAGCAGTAAAAGTAGTTGGTCTATGTACTGCAGATTCAAGGTTATCAGTGGATAAAGCATCATAAGTATTATATAGAGGGAGATGAAAAGTATCAGCTTTTCTTCCTTTTTTAGAGACCTGAGAATTTTGCACTGTAAACCATTCCTCATTTAAGTGTGAAGTAAAAGCCTCCTCTCTGCTCCTTTTATTTTTTGTAGACTGTACTGTGGGAGATACTACAATTACTGGTTGATCATTTATCTGGATATTTCCAGATTGCAATATGGTACCTGGTGTTTCAAATAAATTACAGGAATCAGTAATTATTACATTTTGTCCCACCATAAACCTTGAGGCCATTTGTTTTTGACTTGTTTCTAAGTGTTCTAGTCGCTCATTAAATAAGCTAATTTCTTTAAGTAATTCTATATTTTGTAAACACTTATAACATGTGAATAATTTTTTTGGGACTATATCCATAATAAGGAACATGTTGCAATTAGAGCATTTAACTCCAGGGTTACCTTCCAAGGTCATAATGGTGTCCATGATAACTTACAAAATTTGTTTTATACTTGAGTAATAAATGATAGACTCTGTAAACAACTTTGTTTTACAATTGGTAACACAATATTTGGGACTTACAGTTAGTGATTGCACAAAGGGCAGCGGTTTTAGTGTTTGATCCTGAGACACACAGTACACGCAAACATGCGCTGGACGCCAGGTTTTTGCAGACGCATCAGGAGACGTGGCGCCCGCCGCAGAGGCTGAATTGAAAGTCCTAGACCCGAAGTAGGCTGGGGAACGAGCGCTAGCATGTTCCAGTGATTGTTTTAAAAATATTTATTGTGCACAAATTAAAACTAGTTAGCTACCACTTATGCGTGGTTTTAGTTGTTTCTCCTTATGTGTACTCCCCAGTATGGAATATAAAAGAAAAAAAATAACACTAGTTGTAGTTTAAGCCTTAGTTCTCACAAACTACACAACTACAACTACTCCTCCTGCAAGTTTCAATTTAGCAGGGGTCCAGTATGTAGTGTAATACAAATCAGTGTGCAAAGCAACAGTTCAATATATGAAATAAGCATCTGCCCATTGTGAAAACAGCAGATCAGCCCGTAATGGAGTCAAAAGCACCCAGCTCACAGAGGGGCTGAATTTAAAGTCCTAGACCCAGAAGTAGGCTGGAGGGACGAGCGCTAGCACGTTCCAGCGATTGTTTTAAAAATATTTATTGTGCACAAATTAAAACTGGTTAGTTACCACTCATGCATATAGTGTAATACAAATCAGTGTGCAAAGCAACAGTTCAATATATGAAATACGCGTCTGCCCGCTGTGAAAACAGCAGATCAGCCCGTAATTGCTTTCATCCCACAGCTCTTCCAAAGGATTAGGTGTGTATCTGGGGGGTGGAGCTGGAAAACTGTCAGTAATTTCCAACAGAAAGAAGGGTTAAAAGGTCAGGTTAGTTGATATCTTGGAGGCAGAAGACTTGGTTTGCTGGCCAAGGCACCTAGCTTCACCTGAGCTCTTTCTTTCTAAGATTGCTTGAAATGCAGAGTAGAGAACCTTACCAGAGCAAGGGAAAAGGATTAAGACTTCTTTTGGCTAAGCAGATTTACTGTGTGTTGTTATTTTTATTTTGTACTCACAGGGATTGCTACTGTTTGCTGCTAACATTTTATTGCTTTATTTTTCTGATTCAATTTGTTGTTGCTGGTATACCTTCTTCTGCATTATTACAAGGTGTGCCTACAGGTGTGTGCTAACAGATTACTGCTGTAATCTTCTGATTCAAATTGTCTTTTGCAAGGTATATCTTCTGTCACTGCTTTATTTTTCTCTGTAGCAAAGTGTTTCTTGCAGGGTATATCTTCTCTGAAATTATTACAGGTGGTGCTTTACAGGTTTTACAGTTTTATCTAACATTAGGATAAGCTTTCAGGGTTACTGCATTTGTTGTTGACTGATTGTTTCTGCTCTTACTTCCTTGTTCTTTTGTCCGTGGTTCTTCTTTTTCAGCAGGGGAAGGTCCCAGACACCCACCTCCATCCCCAACCACCCCACACTACACTCATTTTATAGGGTACCACAGTTGTGACATTTCCTGTGGCAGAGCAGGAAGGGGCGGATCAGTCGGGCATCCACAAGGTGAGCTCATTTACAGGGGCACTAGTAATTTAACTTGTTATAACAAGTTATAAAAAAACAAAACACAAAATCAAACCATTACTTGCATTTTCTTCCTTCTAATTACTCTGACTAGGTTATAAACCCAGCAACTTATCTGGAATGGATATCATTAACTGCAGGTACTGTGGAGCAATTTTCAGAAGGACAGTCTTACAGGATTTAGGACACTGTCCTACATGCTGGGCCATTGGAGATCTTAGGGCTCAGCTCCGGCAACATGGGCAGAGATTGCACACCTCAAATTTCATATTCAAGAGGAAATACATTATAAGAACCACCCACCATTTCCCCAACATCCAACAGAAAACCTTGACTGCAGAGGGTAGTTGGTCCAGGAGGTTGGCAGGTGGTTAGGAGGCAAATCGGGTGCCCTATCACTCTCTGCTCTCCAACATATTACCTCAAAAACATATAAACACTACAAACAGGTATCTGCCTCTATCTCTGAAATCAAATAAAGGGCAGAGGACACTGCAGAGCAGGACACTGCAGCACAGGAGCTAGCACAACAAAACTCACCCAAATCAGGAACCAAAACAAAAAAAGCAAAAAGGAAATCCAAAAAACTTCTGATCATAGGAGACTCCATGATTCGGGAGTTGATACCCATCTCCAGCCAGGGGTAATGGTCAGATGTCTCCCAGGTACATCAGCGTGGAGAGACACTGACCGCATTGCTAAAATTGTTCACAAAGCAGGAGAAAACATTGATGTCCTGGTACACATAGGGACTAATGATCTTGCCAGCCAGTCAGTTGTGGAGACCAAGGAACACCTGACCAGGCTGGGTGACAAACTATCATCCATTTCATCTGGCATCTCCTTGTCTGAGATCCTGCCAGTCTGGGAGAGGGGGACAGATGGACGGAAGGTCAGAGAAGGGGAGATAGGGGAGCTAAACATGTGGCTGAAGGGCTGGTGCCAGGAAAAAGGACACAGATTTGTAGGGAAGTGGCAACAGTTCTGGGAGCGAAAGTTCTTTAAATTTGATGAACTGCACCTGACTAAGGAGGGAGTCAGTGCATTGGGGCAGAAGTTTGACATCTTTGCAGAATATTTAAACTAGCAAATGGGGAGAGGGGTGCAGCACCCCATACGTCGAATGGGAAGAACACCCCTCCCCCTCAGCTAGTGGTCAAACAAGGATTCAGCATGTTTGCAGTTCATTTGCATCACCAGGTAAGAAAAAAGGTCCATCTCCCCATACAACACACTGGAGAAATGCCAAACCTCACCCAACAACTAACACACCAAATTCTGGCCAATGGAAAATCATGTACACAAATGCTCACAGCCTGGGAAATAAGATCCTAGACCTTCAGGCAATAATGTCAGAGGCTAAACTGGACACAGTAGCAATTAGTGAGACGTGGTTTACCAGTAACCACACTTGGGAGACTTCAGTACCTGGCTATCTATTGTTCAGAAGAGACCGAGGTGCAAACGGGGGGGGGGTGGAGTGGCCCTGTATATCAATGAAAATATCAAAGCTACAGAAATTCAGAATACACATAAGGAGCCAGAAGAACTGTGGGTCACCCTGGAAACGGGAAATGGGACAGCCATAAGAACTGGGGTTGTCTACAGGCCCCCAGACCAGGGGGAGGACATAGACACATTGCTGCTAGAAGATATACAAAACTTGACAGCTAAAGGGGAGGTTCTGATAATGGGACACTTCAACATGCCGGATACAGATTGATCAATACCAGCAGGAACATCTGCCAGAACTAGACACATGGTGGATTCCCTGCAGGGAGAGGGCCTCAAACAACTGGTACAACAACCCACAAGAGACAGGGCTATCCTAGATCTAGTACTGACTAACAGGTAAGGATCACAGATCTCCAGGTAGAAGGTCACCTGGAGGCCAGTGACCATCACATGGTATGGTTCAATTTGGCCACTACATCTAAATCATCCCATTCCAAGGCAAAAATATGGGACTTCAGAGGAGCTGACTTTGATAAGATGGCCAACAGAGTTAAGCTAGCCCTGGCAAAAAGAAACACAGGTGAGGGGGTACAGGCAAAGTGGGCAAGCATTAAGGATGCAATACTTGAAGCAACATCCCATTGTGTTAGACAGAAAAGGAAGTGCAAAAGAAGAAGGAAACTACTTTGGTTCTCAAATACAGTAGCAGAAAAGGCCAGAGCCAAAAGGCTGACCTTCAGGAAATATAAGGAAACACAGCGGGATGAAGATAGGGAGGCATACCAAACTGCCCTAAGGGAAGCAGGGAAGGCAGTAAGGCAGGCAAAGTCCCAAACTGAGGAAACACTAGCACGAACAGTAAAGGAAGGTGACAAGACTTTCTATACATACATTAGTGAAAAGAGAAAGTCCAGAGGGGGTATGTACAAGCTCAATGGAGAAAAGGGGCATGTGAGGAGGAGGACCTGCAAAAGCATCTATCCCAAATAGATACTTTTGCTCAGTATTTACTGAAGAGAGGGTAGGGCAGGGCCCACAGCTCAGCACCATGGACACAGGGGAGGGAGGAGCACTACTCCTCACAAAAGAAAGGGTCCTACAAGAGTCTAAGCTCAGGGTGGATAAGGCAATGGGACCTGATGGCATACATCCCAGGGTACTTAAGGAGCTAAGGGTGGAACTAGCAGAACCATTAGCAGAACTGTTTAGTGAGTCTCTGAGCACAGGAGAGGTCCCAGAAGACTGGAGAAGGGCTTATGTGATCCCGCCCACAAGCATGGTAGCAGGGAGGAGGCAGGGAACTACAGACCAGTCAGTTTTACCTCAGTAGTGGCAAGATTATGGAGGCACTTAAGGAAAGGATAGTGCAACACCTGGAATCCATAGGGCACAGGATCCAAGACAGCATGGGTTTACAAAGGAAGGTCCTGTCAAACTAATCTCATAGATTTCTTTGACTGGGTAACCAGAGTGGTGGACCAAGGGGGAGCAGTTGATGTCGCCTACCTTGACTTCAGCAAAGTTTTTGACACTGTTCCACATAGAAGATTGATAAATAAGCTGGATAGGCTCGGGGTGGGTTAGAAGTTGGTCAACTGGGTGGCAAACTGGTTGATGGGCAGAAAACAGAGAGTGGAGGTAAATGGTATACAGTCAGAAGAGATGCAAGTCACAAGTGAGGTACCTCAGGGATCAGTCCTGGGGCCAGTCTTCTTCAAAATCTTCATTAGTGACATTGCAGATGGACTAGAGGGTAAGGCTTGTCTGTTTGCAGATGATACCAAGATCTGCAACAGAGTAGATGATCCAGATGGGGTGGGCAGAATGAGAAGAGATCTGGATAAACTAGCAAAATGGTCAGAAGAGTGGCAACTGGGATTTAATGCAAAGAAGTGCAAGATCATGCACATAGGGAAGAGAAACCCTGAAGCCACCTATAGGCTGGGAGGGGAGTTGCTGGCAGTCAAAAAGGAAGAAAGAGACTTGGGCGTCATCATCACTGATGACCTGAAATCATCAAGCAGACCTCTAAAGCAGTAGGTAAGGCTAGGGAGATGTTAGGGTGTATTAGTAGAGAATATCACAAGTCGTCAAGAGGGAGGTAATAATCCTCTTTATAAGACACTGGTTAGGCCCCATCTGGAGTACTGCATGCAGTATTGGAGGCCACACCTTCACAAGGACATTAACCAAATTGAGGCAGTCCAGAGAAAGGCAACCAAAATGGTGCAGAGACTGCATCAGAAGACATATGAGGACAGATTAACGGAGCTCAATATGTATACCCTTGAGCAAAGGAGGGAGAGAGGTGATATGATCGAGACATTCAAACACCTTAAGGGCATTAACAAGGTGAAAGAGTCTAACATGTTTAAATATAAGAAAATAGCAGGACAAGAGGACACAGCATGAGATTAGAGGGAGGCCGATTAAGGGGGAATGTGAGGAAATTCTTTTTCACAGAAAGGGTGGTGGATGCATGGAACCGCCTACCTCAGGAAGTGGTGGCTATGAATGCAGTGCAGGGCTTCAAACAGGCATGGGATAGGCATAAGGGAGCAATACTGATGAGTATGAATAGATAGGCCACTGACAGAGCAAAGGCCGATGGCACATTTATAAGGTAGAAAAAGAAATGAGCAGACTGGATGGGCCTTGCGGTCCTTATCTGCTGTCAACTTCTATGTTTCTATGTTTCTACTGTCATCAAAAATAACAGACGGCCTAGCATGCCACAGTGAGTCCCATCTCGGCAATAGGTCAGAGTCAGATAAAATGTGAGTGTTTAATCTACACGGACCCTTGCCATTGGTGGGGACATCACCCAACTATAAAGTACAAATCAATAGTTTATGATCAGATATTTCCATATTCCAGTTTTGTATTCCTGAAACTATAAATAAAGGAGACAAAAATAAAAAAATCTACCCTAATAGAGATAGCACCCCTGGTATATGTGTGTGTATCCACCCACCCTATGTTTGACTTGGTTTGCATCCCACAAGGAGACCACTGCACCCATTCAGGGCACCAGCATTAGTGCGCCCTTCATTAGGGTGCCAAAAACTGAAATTTACCACCCCTCCCTGAGGTCCGCTCCCACCCCCGGAGTTGGAATCCTTAGTTGGGGGGTGGTGGCACAGCCCCCTGCATAAATGGTGATTGGCAAAATTGCTGACTGATGCCCTAATGATGGGCTCACTATTGCTGGCACGTTCCAATGGAGGAACTCCTGGTGTACTATAGAGTGCAGACTGTCAGAGTCACAGAACAGCATATCAGTCTGCAGTCAATCCCCTGTCAGATTTTTCCAACCCACAATTAAAATCCCCTCCCCAAATGACCAAGTGAGATGTGTATAAATAAGGTTGCATGGCCTGAAATAAGTCAACTCATGCAGCTTTAGTTTGTAGGGCATAGATTACCACAATTCGTAATCTTTCCCTATTATAAGCTAGATCAAGTACCATAGCCCTGCCAGTTTGTACATCTACCAGTTTAGTCACCCAGAAATCAGTACCAGTTAAAAATACCCCCACTCCATCACATCTGTCAGAGCCAGTAGACCAAAAGGCAGGGCCTTTTATCCACAACTTATTAGCCTGGGAAATTCCAAATTGGGTTTTTAGCCTAGTGTCTTGTAACAATAGGATGTGTGCTTTGTATTCTAGTAATGTTGTAAATATAGCAAGACATTTTTTATGGCTTTTAACACTATTGACATTTGTGATGGCAGATATAGAACCCATGATGGTAACGTTTAATGGAAAGGGCTATAGTCACTCATTTGTTCCTAACACTTGACAGTTCCATGTGATGATGGTGAGTTAAATTAGTCGACCATCAAAACAGCGAACCTGGAAGTGCGAATGCACAAATGGCACCCTCAAGTTACAGTAACCATCAGAAATAGCACCATTTTCACTGATTTCCACCACAATATACCTCATAAGGCAGCAAAACTAAACCTGAAAGTGGAAATGTTATTCACGTGGGGGACTATGCCCCCCCACATCCCCCGTGGGGGGGTGTGCCCCCCAAACCTCCCAATCTCTAAATATACCACTCCGAGGTGCTCATTGACAGTGAAGATTGCCATGCCATTGGAATTGCCATTATTTCATGGTCACCGTGAATTGTATGTCGCCACTTTAGCATTCACCATTCTACCCTCACCCTTATTACTTTGCCCGTATAACTTTGCCGTATTCACGTGCTATCCACTAGGTCTAGTTCATCTGTTTTTCCTGTTTGAGCCTGTAGGCACTGAATTGTGCTCCTCCACATCTGAGGAGAAATCCTGTGTTGAGAATGTATTCTTACAATCTTTGGTTAAGTGGCCATGTTCTAAACAATTAGTGCAACGAGCACTGTCACAAGTATTACTCACGTGTGTTCGCGAGCCACACTTAAAACATGATTTAGGCTTCCCTTGGTAAAATAACATGCCTTTGTCCCATCCCAGAAAAAACTACTAGGTAGATGTAAAACACCCTAATCTGTCTGCAGCAGTTGTACTCTAATTTTCTACCGCCAGTCCCTATTTGTTCAGTATCAAGGATAGTTTCTGGATGATCCATAACTTCACATTGTCAGAGCCAATACAAGATGTCAGAGATACCAGCACTGTCATTATGAAAAAGAACAGTAATAGTTCTGAGAGTGGGATGATGGAAGCCACAGTGGCATTTCTTTCAGCTTATTATATTGCTTCCAAAATCTGTCCAAGCCTGTTATTTCTTTAAAACTGACATCTTAATTAGAGTCCCCAGTATGAATTAATGCGTAGATCGAGGGAGTCTATTAATAGGGTTCTAGCTAAATAAACTCTGTCAGGTGGAGTATCTAGTTCCCTTTATAGATAATACAGACTGCATTTTTTCAGGATGAAAGTTCACCAGTAGCATGAAATAAATTTGCATGTTGTCTAGGTCTGGGGGTCCTATCAGAAGTCTGACCACATTTCCCCATCCAGGAGCCACTAGCAGCAGAGGAACAAGATGCATCTTCAGCCCCAGCAGCAGCAGAAGGTCCAGCTGCAAGTCCCGAAACAATAGTTTGTTCAGTTACAGGTATTTCAATAAGATGCACAAACTAGGTGATTTGATACCGTTTATTGGACCAACAGAGATTACAAAAAAACCTTGAGCTTTGGACCTCCAACAGAGGTCTTCTTCAGAAGAAATGGCATATATTTAAGAGAGAGCACTTTTTAAAAACCCAGAAAAAATATAGATTTAAAACATGAGTGTGACAGATTAGTCATTAGTCAAGAAATACAACCAGAGATAAACATCCCCGAGACTAGTAAGTCAAAGGACATATGTAATAATTCCTCAGATGTTCCAAATTACTGAAGCCAAGTTAAAGAAAATGTGTGTGTGTGTGTGTGTGTGTGTGTGTGTGTGTGTGTGTGTGCACACGCTAAAGTATATTAATTAGAAATATGTAAAACACATAACTTTGTGTGTTCATTTGACAATAATTTTTGGTTTTTTATATTTTCTTTTTATTCAAGGATGTGACATATACATGAAATACAGTCATTATCTTGAGATCTACAATCATTGGTGGTATGAGTTGATACAATATATCCAGAGCAATAAAAATCATTATAATTTTACCAGTGTCTTTGCATTTTCATTTTATATAGACTGAAGTTATTAGCATGATAGTGGATTCACCTCATTATATAAATATATATATATTTTTTATGGTTCCTTCTAGGAAAGTTAAAAATGTATACATCACCCAGGTGTGATGACAATGTTTCAATTTCAATTTCAATTTTCAATTTCAATTTCAACTTTATTTTTAAAAGGCGCTTTTCTTAAATCAAAGCGCCTGTACAAATAAATATAACAATAAATATAGTAAATCAAATCAGCAGAAATCCTTAAAAGCTATATTAAAAAGGTGGGTCTTCAACTCCCTTTTAAAACTAAGGACTAGAAACCTTATGAGGGTGTTCATCTCTCCCGATGAAACATATATTGTAATAGTGTGGAGAGGCTCAGGGGACAAAATCTAGGTTGTGAGTAGACAAGTACAGTACCCAAGGTCTCCAGGAGATTTCAAATGTCTGGTATTTACCATGGAGTCTGGCTGTAAGAGATTTCATATTATAAATATCCAGGACCGCCCCCCTCCAGTCTTTTAAAGTGGGAACAACTGCGGTTCTCCATTGCCTAGTGATCACCTTCTTTGCAGCTAAAATATATATGGGTAACAGAGTATGCTGCCATGGGGGTCTGTGAGGAGGAAATATAGCCAAATGTATCAATTCAGCTGAAAACTCGACCGGCTCACCCAAACAGTCTGATACCTCCTGTTGGAGCATACACCAAAAGGGAGTTAATTGAGGACATATCCAGAATATATGACTCTAGTCAGCATGTGTGCATGCACAATTCCTCCTACATTGGCCAAAGCTGGATGGGAGATATTTTGCTAGGATAGCTGGGGAACGAAAAAAGCAACTACGGCACTTCCAGGCAAATTCTCGCCATTTTGTGGAATGTGTTACTTTACAAGCTAAGGGAGATGCCCGTAGCCAATCCTAGTCTGATATATCTTCAACTAAATCCTTACACCAGCTATTTAGAATAGTGAGTGAGGAATCACCCAACCCTTCTCTGAGAATTTTATAGATGTTACCCACTTGATGTCCCCATATATGACCATTTATATGGTCTTCTATGTATGTCCATGCCAAGGGAATAGATTCAGGTAATTTTGTTTTCATTTCTCTCTGTCTTAAAATATAATTTTTAACCTGGATTTACCTGTAAATGTCTGTTTCCGTTAAGCCATAGGTCACCATTAAAGTTTCAAAAGGGACAATGCACATGTGACATAGGAATTGTCTAAAGAATTGAAGACCCAATCTTCTCCAAATTGCAAACTTATGATCTATGGTAGATGGGAGAAACCTATCATCCCCTGCGTTTTGCGCATAAAAAAAAAGTGTTCTAAAAGCCTTATGTGTTTTTAACTTATACCATAGTTTCAGAATTTGTGCCGTAAAGGGAGTATAGTCTCTTATTGGTGCTGTCCTAGATGCCATAGAGAATATTATCTTAGTAATGTCAAACAAGTCATTAATGACAAATTCTAGCTCTTTCCAAGGGGCCTCATATGTTGCGGCTACCCAAAAAGTTAATATTCTAAAAAAGGCAGCCATGGCATATAATTTCAAATTTGGCAAGTTGGTTCTGCCCTGGGGAAGTGGGAGTTGCAATAAGGACATCCTAATTCTAGTGCATTGGCCATTCCATATAAAATTAGAAATAATTGTATCCCATGATTGAAAATAAAATTTGGATGGGAAAATAGGGACATTATGAAATAAGTATAAGAGTTTAGGTAGTATAATCATGTGGATTGTCTCAATTCTTTGAAAAAAACATAATGGTAGTTTAGACCAGCGAGCAAGTTCTGACTGAATTTTAATTGATAATGGTTCATAATGCAATAGTTCCAGGTTGTTTCGATTCTGCGGTATATGAATTCCCAGATATTGAATTTTAGTTTGATACCATTTTAAAGGATATTTCTTTTTGAGGGCTGGCGACGGAGAAAAATATAATGAAAGGAGGTCTGTCTTGGCTATATTCAATTGAAATCCTGAGACCACTCCAAAGCTGTCCAAGACTTCCCAAAGCGCCGGGAGAGAGATTTCTGGGATATGGTAGAAATCAAGGTATCATCTACGAAGAAGAGTACCTTATGTTCTTGTTGGCCCACTGGAATGCCCTCGATCTGAGGATTACTCCATATTGTTTCGGCCAGGGGTTCAAAATATAAAGCGTAAAGTAACGGGAACAAAGGACAGCCCTGTCTCGTGCCCCTTTGTATCATAATCGGTTGAGATATGGAGCCATTGACTCGTACATAGGCTTTACAGTGGGAGTAAATATTTTTCATACAAGAAAGAAAAACATTAGGAAAAGAAAATGTTGATAGGGTGGCCCATAATAATTCCCAATTCACCTTGTCAAACGCTTTGTCTGCGTCTACACTTAGTATTGTGGAGGGGATCTTTCTTGCATGTATAAATTCCATTAACAACATAATTCAGCGTAAATTATCAAAGGTATTCCTTGATTTTACAAAGCCAGACTGATCTTTATGTATAAGGTATGTCAGTATTGGTTCCATACGCCTAGCCCAAATAGCCATAAATATTTTATAATCCACATTTAAAATAGAAATGGGACAATATGATTGAGGGAGGGTGGGGTCTTTGTCAGGTTTCAGCAGGGGTGAGAGAACTGCATAATTCCATGACCGAGGTGGAGTCTCACCTTCAGCCACTGCCCGGCATGCTGAAAGAAGGCTGGGAAGTAGCTGTGGTATGAAGGCCTTGTACCATTCTGGGCTGAAACCATCTGGAGCAGAACACTTTAACAGTTTCAGTTTTTTAACCTGTAATAAAATTTCCTCAGGTCTAATTGGATGCTCCAACAGTTTGATACAATGTTCGGTCAATTTTGGTAATGAAAGATTATCTAAAAGGGCTGTTATTGCCTCCGATTGATTAGGAGAATAATCTGGGGCTTTATATAGGGTTTCATAAAAGAGTTGAAAGGCCTGACTGATTTGATTTTCTTTATAGGTGGCTTTATTGGAGGAGCTATTTTACATTTTTAAAATAGTTGAGGCTCATTTTTTTGCTCTAAGTTTTCTTGCCAAATCCCTAGCTCCTTTTGCCCCCTGTAAATGTACTGTTTTAGATAGTTCAGACTCTGGAAGGTTCTGTAGTCTAATATTTGTTGAATCTCTTGTTTTAGGCCCCTTATTCTGCAATGGAGAGTCACATCACCCTCCCTATATAAAAGTTGATATGACTCCAGGAGGTCTGTCAAAAATTTGAGACTGGCATTCATTTTTTTTTGTTTATGAGAGGCATATTCCAGCAGCTCCCCTCAGAGAATCACTTTCAAAGCATCTCATTGACTAGGACAAGAGGTTTTGGGAGAAATATTTTCTTGAATTGCTTGGGGAATACATTTCATAAAGTGGTCCCTGAATTCCTGATTGTGAAGAAGGGATGCATTGACCCGCCAGAGTCTGGACCTCTTATGTTTACCCAGATCTATTTTTAAAATTAATGGGCTGTGGTCTGAAAGTACTCTAGGCTCTATTATAATATCTTGAATTAGTGTAAGATGTTCCACTGTTATAAAAAAATAGTCTAGCCTGGAGTAGGTGCCATGTCTTGTGGAATAATGTGAATAGCCTGGAATCGATGGGAAGAGTCTCCACCATATATCCTCAATGCCTAAATGGGCAAAATTCCCCTTTAAATATTTAGCCACCCCAGAAAGCCTGGTTAAATTATGATTAGAGGAGTCAAAGTGTGGGTTGAATGGGACATTAAAATCCCCCCCATGATCAATATTCCCCTGAGCCTCTCCATCACCTTCTGTACAAATGTTCGTGCCACTGAAAGTGACGACTGGGGTGGAAGATAAACATTAACCAAGATCACAGTTTGAGAATAAAGCGAGCCTGTAAGAATCACATATCTTCCTTAAGAATCTAAGTAGGTATCTTGTGTCTCCAATGGAGTTTAAGATGGTATTAAAATTACAGTACCTCTTTTACGTCCCCTAGGATAAGAGGATGCGAGCACTGAATATTTCCCTCCCCAGTGTAGTTTAGAATGCTCCACCTCTGAGAGATAAGACTACTGCAAAAAATACAGATCTGCATTCTGTTTCCTTAAATGTTGCATGATCCTATATCGCTTTACAGGTGAATGCAGGCCATTCACATTCTGGGAGAAAATTTTTACTGGGGGATTAGCCATAGTCCCTCAAAGAAGGAGATAAAATTATAAAGGATGGAGGAGTTGGATCCCAAACAGGGGAAATCTTGAAAGCATTTTTTTGTATTATATGCCACTCTAACCCCAGTGGACTTTTTAGACCAAACTCAGCTGTGCCGGAGAGAATGGCATTGTTAAGCATGTCCATCCTGTTGGGAGCAACCCCTCTGTCCATATGTGGGGAACCAACTGTATTAGAAAAAAAAAATCTGTCATCATCCATTTTTAGACTTAACAATAAAACTAAAAAGTTTCTATATAACCTAACTAGAACAATAACATTAAGAAACAAACATTCCCCAAGGGAAGAACTATTTACAAATGGTCTTCCATGATAGGAGGAGATTTGCCTGTCTCCAACCTGGGTCCTGGGGAGAGAAACTCTTCCCAGGTAAGTGGGAAACGATCCACGAGATGTGGGTCTCAGCCCACTCAAGAGGGATAATCCCTCTCTAGGCATTAGGTCCTATAAGGACTCATTCCAGAAATGGTGGAATATAAGTACAGAAATGGCTTCAAACCATAAGGAAACCCTCCAAATAACAGAGGAGAGCTCCCCGCACATTGGGCCCACGTGTCAAGCCTCATAAAAAAAAATGGGGGAGGGGGAAATTGGGGGAAATGATAATTTTCCTCTTTAGTTATATCCAGAGGAAGTATGAAATAATGGCCCTCTTAGTAGTATGTTCAGCCAAGTTCGTCATAATCAAAACATATAATCCCCGAGGGGGGTAATGTCTATGAAAATATTTCAAAGTCTTTTCAAGGATCCAAAAGGATAGGAAGGTTCAGTCTACAGTCTATTTGTTGGCTAAGGAACTTAAGTTAGAGAGAATGGGAATGGAACTACCCACAGGTTCTAATCAAAATTCTGTGACCATGTAGGTAAAATGACCCAACATAATTCCAGTCCGTTATTATATTTTACAATTCCCTTTATCTTCTCTTGTTCTTCTTCTTCTTCTCTTCCCCTTTTCTTCTTTTCCCTTTCCCTTCCCCCTTCCATTTCTTATTTCCTCCCATTTACTTCCCTTTCATTTTCATTATTGATCAGAAGGCCCAACTTGTTCTCAATGTCAAGGCTCACTTACAGCTTGCAAGAATAAGTCCTGAACAGAAAGGGCCTAAACTATGGAATTATGTCTGAGGAGGGAAATATGGGGGGAACTAACAGGATGACCCATGTTCAGTGAAGGGCATATATAGTAACCTTGTGATATATATAAGTTTTATTTGCAGGCATAGCGTTACACTTAAGGAACTGAAACTCGCTCTCAACCCTCTAACTCACCAGCAGGCCTATCCGTCAGCCTCCCCCCCCAAAGCCCATCCCTCGGTATAGCAGCAAGAACAAAAGGTTTTTTCACAATGTACTTAGCTTCAAATTGGATACAGAGTTGGATTCCTAAGGGATTTCACTTTGTTCAGTAATTTCTGAATCTTTTGGTCTCCTTTATTTGGTTAATCAAGATCCTGAGGCTCATATACCACAGAGGGCTGTCCGGTCTTTGGTATCGTTTTGAAATCTTTGTCTAATACTATCCTTCTTTGGAGTAAATCTGATATAGCCTCTGAAGCTGAATTATATGTAGTAGGGCAGTTGGGTAGAAGAATCACCAGCTTTGCCGGGTAGGGGGTGCGAAATTTCAGGTTCTTTGCTCTCAGAATAGGGAACAAGGGTGAATAGTCCCTTCTGGAATGCTGAGTGGCTGGAGCATAATCGTTATCAAATAAAATACAATGTCCGCCCAACAGGACCTTTGCACCATGCTTTAATCAAGATCTAATCTTTTTGTACAAAGCTGCCAAATCTAATTACAAAAGATCTCGGTCTGGCGTTGGGTTTGGAGGGGCAAGGCCCTAGTGCGCGATGAGCCCTCTCGAGGTCAATCTGGAATTCAGGGCTCAAGTCCAGGGTTAGGCATAAGAAATGATCTGCAAAGGCATTGGGGTCATTGCCCTCTTCCCCCTCAGGTAGCATGTACAACCTGATGTTTTTTCGGCTGCCCCTATTTTCCACGTCCTCTTGTCTCATAGCTAAGTTTAGCTGTTCCTCAGCTAGGGAGAAAACTACTTGTTCCAGCTCTGAAATTTTAGCAGTGTTATCTGAAATCTGTATATCAGCCTTGTTAGCCCTCGTCTGTAATTCCCCCAGATCTGTGCGTATATCTTTCAGTGCATCTCGCATTTCGGATCTCAATTCTGAGATAGTGGAGAGGATGGCCTCTGAAGGTAGGTTTTCCATAGATGCTGACCTTTTCTTTTCACTTCTCTTGCCCCATTTTCTATCTAGCTGGGAGGCTGAATGGGAAGAAGCATCGCTATCGAGCAGGCCGCCGTCATCATTCTAAGGGAGATTTTGCAGCATTTGGAAACTATTTCTTTCCTGGCGTTTCCATTTCACCAGAGGCTTGAATATTTGATCGTACTGTCTCTCCCACATTGTCCTTTATTTAAAGAATCTGATTTTAAGTTTGTTTTCATTGAAATGTGGGAGAGAACTTAATTTTTTTATCGATGGTGTAGGGGAGCTCGATCTCCGTGTGCTCACACCGCCATGATTCCACTGGAAGTCCCTACATTATTATTTGTGAATATTTAGACTCACACTGTTTAAACATGTGCAGTCTGCAATTAGTGTTCATTAATCAATATTGTTTGTGAACATAGGGCCCGATTCTAGAAAGGTTACACCTGGCGTAACAGCAGTTGCACCAAGCAGAATGGTGCATGTAGCTACTTACACCAGCAGTTGCAACATGTGCGATTCTACAAAGTGGCCTGTGACATGTCACAGGCCACTTGCACCGAACAGCTGTTATGCTGCATAAACCCCCTGCAACATGGTGCTAGGGGGTTTATGGCAGCAGTTGCGCTCCATTCTAGAAGGGCAGCTGCAAAGTGCCCACATCGGGATTCTACAAGAACCCCCAGCAATGTAAGTTATACCAGCATTTAGCTGGTATAACTTACTGACACCCCTGGGGTCCTGTAGATCCGTCGGCTGTCCAGCGGACAGTGCACAGTTTCCCTCCCCCCATGCCCAGCACACCCCAGTGGGGCCCCACAGGGCTAGCCATACCCCCTGTCCCTCGAAACAGCCATTGGCAGATGCCCGTGGGGTGGTGCTGCCATCTCCCCACCCGTGCCCCAAACCGTGAGTCGCTCGACACATATGTGGCAATAATCCAGCCCTGGCAGTCTAGTGTTCCCCCCAACTGTACATTAATATGTGTGCCACTCCTGGTTAAACAACTAAAAATAAAAAAATAAAAATAAAAATATAATAACAAATATGCCTGTAACCCTGGTAGTCTAGTATTCCCCCACTGAACTGTACATCAATATAATAACATATATCCCTGTATCCCTGATAGTCTAGTGTCCCCCTGAACTATACATTAATATAATAACAAATATCCCGGCATCCCTGGTAGTCTAGTGCCCCCGCCCCCCAAACAGTACATCAATATAATAAACAATGATCCCATTTCCCTGGTAGTCTAGTGGCCCCCACTCAGCTGTGCCATCCCACCTAGCACCCCCACCCATCCCCAGCCAGCAACTGGTACAGCCCACCTCTCACCTCCATGGCCAGCTGCCGGATGAGTGCAGTATTAGTGCTGCTGTACAGACACGCTCAGAAATTTCAGAGCATGTCTGTGCAGTAGCGCTAATACTGCACTCAATTGGCGGCTGGCTGTGGAGGTGAGAGGTGGGCTGTGCCAGCTGCCAGCTGGGGATGGGTTGGGGGTGCTGGTTGGGCTGGCAAGGCTGGGTGGGGAGCCACTAGACTACCAGGGAAACAGGATCATTGTTTATTATATTAATGTACTGTTGGGGGGGCCGCTAGACTACCAGGGATACAGGGATATATGTTATTATGTTGATGTATGATTCGCGGGGGCCACTAGACTACCAGGGATATGGGGATATATGTTATTATATTAATGTACAGTTTGGGGGGACACTAGGCTACCAGGGATATGGGGATATATGTTATTATAGTAATGTACAGTTCAGGGGGGAACACTAGACTACCAGGGAAACAGGGATCTTTTATTATTTTACAGTTGGGGGGCACTGGACTACCAGGGCAGGTGACATGCCGCATATGCGGCGGGCAACCCGGGGGTCGGTCCTGGGCTAGGGGTGCACTTGCAACCTGCGGCAGTAGGTTGTGACATGCTAGCCAGGTACGCCCTCTGTGCAGCGTACCTTGCCGCATGTCACAAGTCACAGGATTTTGGTGCAGAGACCCTGCCCTTCTAGAATAGGGGCGCGGGTCAATGTCGTAGTTGCGGTGGTGCAAGTTGCGTTTGGCGGCAACTTGCACCACCCTTCTAGAATCGGCCCCATAAACTGTAACCTGAGACAGGACCACCTTGTAAACAGGGCTCTGTTGCCCTAATGATGTCAATGTACTCAATATATCTGTATGAAACTAAAATCTTTTACTACTAAATAGCAGTTCTGCATATGTGAAACAAAAGCCCAGGGAAACACCACCCACCAGTTAGAAACAAACCTCTGAACTTACATTTAAATAGAATAAATAAAACAATTTTATATTTAAGTATATTAGAAATTTGTAAAACAAATAGCTGTCCATGTGTTGTACCTGAAACCAGGGCAAAAAACAAGCAGGAGCATATAGATTTGGAACAGTAGTAGAGGAATTATCAGGTATGAAAAGCTCACCAGTAGTGTGTCCTGAGTTTGATGTTAGCCCATTTCCAGGCATGTCAGCAACAGAGAAGTGTCATGTAGCAACAGTCTCCATGGAGGATGAATCAATAGATGTCATTCCTGCATCTGGCAAGCAGCGAGAGGTGGCAGTAGTAGAGCGTAGGGTGTCCGAATGGCATTGTTGTACTGTAGGGTCCAAGTCATCTGGGGCCCCTTTCTCATGTAGTTGTTTGTATCCAGCCTGCTGATTCCAACTCTCTCTTGGGGGACCAGGCTGGTGCAATCAGTTCTGGTGTTGTCACAGCTATTTTCACAGGCTTTCTCAGTCCCAATGTTTTTTTTCCATTGCCGGGCATGGTTTGTACTGCTGCAGCAATAATTTCTTGGTCTGACAATTCTCCAGCTGCCACATCGGTGGTGCCTTTGATCTGGCAAAGTTGTTGTAAGCGGTCCTGCTGTGCTGTAACTCTGCATTCTGCAGCCTCCAGGAGTGCCAGTAGTTTGCTTTTATTATTCTCATAACTTGCAAGTAAGTCCCATTCCTCTTTTTTATCTGTACAAGAAACACTGGAAGAAGTCAGCTCACTTTCCTTAGTCTGCAAAAGTCAAACTGTCCAGTGCAATGTCAGACACCGCATCAAAGTCATCAGAAACCTCCATAACAATACTGGCTGGGGCCAAGGTTTGATCCCTAGCCAGAACATCAGCATCTCCCTCCTCTTTCTGCTCACCAGTGTCTGCCATCTTGGTGTGAGGTGATTCGATGTGATACGTGGAAAAATAGACAATGATGGCAGAAAAAGACCGATGGTCCATCCAATCTGCCCATATTTCCCTATCATAGCCTAGGAGCTATTGTCTCTGTGGGGTCTTTGCTTACACTATCACCCTCATCACTATCGCTGGCAGCTGTATACACTTCAACACTAGCACCATCATCTGCATCCCTTCCACCACTAGTGTCATTAGCTGTGTCCTTTTCACCTTTAGCATCATCAGCTACATTACTTTTGCCACTAGTTTCATTAGTTGTATCACCTTCACCTCTAGCATCATCAGTTGCATTACTTTCACCATTAGTGTCATTAGCTGTATCCCCTTCACCTTTTGCATCATCGCTACATTACTTTCACCACTAGTGACATCAGCTGTATACCTTTCACCTTTAGCATCATCAGCTCCATTACATTTGCCACTAGTGTCATTAGCTGTATTCACTTCACCTTTAGCATCATTGGCTACATTACTTTCTCCACTAGTGCCATCATCTGTATCCCTTTCACCAATAGTATTACTTTCACCACTAGTGTCATTAGCTTTATCCCCTTCACCACTAGTGCCATCATCTGTATCCCTTTCACTACTAATGTCATTAGCTGTATCCTCTTCACCTTTAGCATCATCGCTAAATTACTTTTGCCACTAGTGTCATTAGCTGTATCACCTTCACCTTTAGCATCATCAGCAACATTACTTTCACCACTAGTGCCATCATCTGTATCCCATTCACCACTAGTGTCATTAGCTGTATCCCCTTCATCTTTAGCATCATCACTACATTACTCTTGCCACTAATGTCATTAGCTGCATTACCTTCGTCTCTAGCATCATCAATTACATTACTTTTGCCACTAGTGTCATTAGCTGTATCCCCCTTTACCTTTAGCATCATCGCTACATTACTCTCACCACTAGTGTCATTAGCTGTATCATCTTCACCTTTAGCATCATCGCTATATTACTTTCACCACTAGTGTCATTAGCTGTACCCCTTCACCACTAGTGCCATCAACTGTATCCCTTTCACCACTAGTGTGATTAGTGGCATCACTTTCACCTTCAGCATCATCAGCTCCATTACTTTCACCACTAGTGGCATTAACTGTATCACCTTCACCTTTAGCATCATCGGCTACATTACTTTCACCACTAGTGTCATTAGCTGCATCATCTTCACCTTTAACATAATTGACTACATTACTTTCACCACTAGTGTCATTAGCTGCATCACCTTCACCATTAACATCATTGGTTACATTACTTTCACCACTAGTGCCATTAGCTGTACCCCCTTCACCACTAATGCCATCAACTGTATCCCTTTCACCACTAGCATCAATAGCTGTATCACCTTCACCTTTAGCATTATCAGCTACATTACTGTTACCTCTAGTGTCATTAGCTGTATTGTCTTCACCTTTCACATCATCAGCTGCATTACTTTCACCACTACTGTCATTAGCTGTATCCTCTTCACGTTTTGCAGCATCGGCTACATTACTTTCACCACTAGTGCCATTAGCTGTATCACCTTCACCTTTAGCATCATCTGCTGCAATACTTTCATCACTAGTGTTTTCTACTATACTTACTGGGATGGGTTTTCAAAGGTGAGGCAAGACTTTTATCAAGTCCTTAGTTAAACACATTTTTGTCACAGCTGTGCCAAACACCTTTGCTGCAACTGCTCTCAATTTTAGTAGGTCGGGTACCTGGTTTATGGCAGCTTGTACCAAATATCTGGTGCAAGCCCAGTAAAATGCTACCTGGGATTGCTGCATGCTAGATCAGAAAAAGTTGGTCAAACTTGCAGTAGTTGGCACACTGGATAGAAAATCTTGATCGCTGGCCAGGTGAATGCTGCAAGTCACATGCACCATATGTTCAGTGCACCAGCGGTTTGTGGCATTTGCAGCCCTTTGGAAATCCTGCCCATTGTCTCCACTAGTGTCTTCTTCTGTATCAGGTTTACTACAGTGGTATCCATGTACTATATATCTGGCTATACTGGGAATTATTAAAGAAATCCAGAAGAAATTAATTGGAATTTCCTGTTATATGTCATGATATATCAAGATATTCTGCCTCATGTCACTGGCTACCACTGTGTTAATAGCACTGACTGTTCCACCCTCACACGGATGCTATCACTTACTTCACCTGTGTCAGTCGAGTAGCACTGCTGTGCACCTACAGTCATGGCTATTGTCTTTGCTTGAAAATCACATTAAGAACTGCTTCTGCTCAGCACTTGTGTCATAACAGAAGCTGAAATGTTTGAAAAAAAGCACTCACAGAAACTGTTATAATATGAGCAACATATCCATGTCCTAGCTTTTAAAATTAATTAAGCGCTACTCTCAAATGTGCTGTTTCCATTTATAATTGGAGAGAAGAGGCAAACAAAAAAAAATCAATTAACATTAGATGTTTCTGACTGAACTTTTTTCTTGCTCATTGAAAATACATTTGTGAATCTAATTCCTAAATTTCTATTATGAAAGGCATTGTTGACTTCTCCATGAACTCAATAAGGCTAGCCCTACTAGAGATTCACATGGTCAGAAAAAGTAACATGTTCTGTTTCTTTTAATTGAAATATGCAATTTACATATGAAGAGATTTCTACATGTGGGAGGGGGATCATTTTGCCATCTTAGTATCAACTAAAGGGTGAACAGGTCAGATGAGAGCTCAAAAAGATGTTGTGTTTCTCAGTGAATGGTCAGGTATGAAGCAATGTGCAGGAGTCAGTAGTGGAATGTAATACATTGGACCATTTTAAGGTAAACTAGGACAGATACTTGACGTAGGTTGGTATCAGATGTTATAACCATGCCTTTCTTCCCCCCTCCTCTCCCCCATTGCACCTGGAAACAAGTTCCTCTTCTGTGTGATTTTCTTATACAACATTTCTAAATAAATTAATAAGCAGAATACTAGATAGCGAACCATCACTTGCAAGGCTATAATTTCACTGACAAGTTCTAGCGACATCATAACCACAAGGCCGAAGCTTAAGCAGCTCCTTGGTGTCACCAAAACCTCCAAAAATATAAGTGAGAGGTGCAAGACTGCATGCAGTGCCCCTATTGGGGCCTGACCAGAGTCTTGTAGAGTGGTAGGATTACTTCCTGTGCTGGTCACCCCCCCTTTTTTAGTTTACCCCAACATTCTGCTGGTCCTTTTAACAGCCGTCATGTACTGCTTGTCATGTTGCAAACCCATGTTGCAAACTCTTGCCTAATATGACTCCCAGGTCCTTTTCCTCCTCCACTGCAGCAAAAGAAGCCCCCCACATGACAAAGGTTCAACCGCTCTTTTTCCTACTGAAGTGCACCACCTTGTATTTGGATACATTGAATCTGAGACACCAGGAATCCACTCCATAATCAAGCTTGTTCAGGTCCTCCTGATGTTTCTTCCCATCCTCAAGGGAGCCTGCCACCCCCGCCATCTTGAAGTCATCTGTAGGTAACACTTTTTAAGTGTCAGTTAACTACGCTGTAGTTACAATGTAACTACATTGTAACTGCATTCCAATTGCAATGTAGTTGCATGCAGCAAACGTGTAACAGCAGTTTTCATCTCCACACAGAGTACTGCCTGTCAGCCATAACCCTGTGCTTCCTGCCTCGAAGTACATAGGTGTCAGTAGCAGGCATATGATGAAGGAAGCTCCAATATAAGAGGCTGTATCTTCAGGTGGGGCAGTGGAGGCCATTGTGGTGTGCTGAATCCTTTTGGTTACTAGAGCACAAATATACAGCTCCTGTTCACAGTTCAAGCAGAACGTTATAACACACTCAGGACTCACAAGTACAAGGGTAGCATATATAGCAAGAAGGCAGTTTGGTCTAGTGGTTAGAGTGCAGAACCCTGAAGCAAGAGATCAGAGGTTTGAGTCCCACCATGGCTAGAACTCTGCAGAATTTTCAAATTCTGTTTCTGTCGGAATTCTGCTGAATTTCCAAAATCCCACTTAATTCCACTGAAAGCAGAATTCTGAAAGTAGAATTTTGTTTAAAAAAAAACAAACAGCAGATTAGTAATCTGTGGTTTATCAAAACTGTGGAACAGTATTTTGCAGTTTTACACAAACCACAAACTAATGTTCTGCCAACCATGAAATAATATACCATGGAATACAGTACATAATATGTGGACTAATATTCTGCAGTATACATAGAAATACTTCTTGGAATTTCCACAGAATTAAAAAAGGAAATCTTGAAAAGCATTTTAGAAACATTATTGCCATTCCGCGTGGATTCTGTTGGTGCAGTTCCACATTCCACACAGCTCTAACCCAGTCCGCTAACTCACTGTGTGACCCTAAATAAGTTATTTGACCTCCTGATGCTTTAATCCCCTCCCCTTCACACCAACTGTAAAAATGGAGCATAAACCCAACACCACTGGGAATGTGATGGCAAACCTCAGTCTGGGATAACCTAGGTAAATAACTTGTAAATATTTATGTGTATCACTTTCTTTCTGTAAATTAAAATGAATCTCAGCACAAGTTACTGAGAGCAGTGCAGGGTGTGTGTCCCTTAGCATGTGCCTAAGCTGTGGACCTGCAGGGGGCAGGAGCAGTGACAGGGGCTCTTCACAAGGAGATGGCAGTTAAGTAAGCTACCTACCAGAGAACAGCAGAGGAGGAGGAGGAGTGACAAGAGTACTGCCACTTTGGGGAGTGACTCTACAAGCCTGAGCCTATCCCCTGTATCTTCCTTGGTAAGCAATATTGTGTGCTTCCCTGGATGCAACTACACATGGGTGGGGGGAGGTTGACATTGCCATCAATACTGTTGGTGTCCCTAAGAGAGAGAGTGGGAGATAGGGAGAGAGAGAGAAAGACAGAGAGCGAGAGAGAGAGAGACAGAGACACAGCAAGTGAGATGGGGAAGGAGAGGTGGATAGAGAGAGAGAGGGAATGAGAGAGAGAGAAGTGAAGGCAGAGAGAGGGAGAGATAGTGAGAGGGAGAAAAAGTGGGAAGGAGGAAGAGAAGGGGAGAACAATAGATAGGGGCAGAAAATGGGGTGAGAGTGGGAGGGAGATATGTGAGAGATAGAAGGAGTGGGAGAAAGAATGGGTGGAGGGGAGCTTGACATTGCAATCATTACTGTTGGTTTGCCCATAACAATCATATGAATTAATATCTGGGGCCATGAGGTCTACACACTATGAGGACCCTTTGGAACTCCCTGCTTTCAGGAAGTACACTAGTCTATTACATCTCTACTATGTCTAAGCACTAACTATATGGAACCCTATTCATAGTCAACTAAGCAACTTCAGAAAGGCAGATTGCCATGTTAATGGACTTGATGTACAAGGGACTGCAGTGACTGCATGAGGCTGGCAGTGCAGTGCACATGTGGCATTCACTGAAGAAGCAGCTGCATTCCTGTAAGCAATAAGAGTATTAGGGCCAAGACTTTGGCTCCCCGGATTCAACAGGGACCTGAGGCAACTGATTCTGAACAAAAAGGTATATGACTACTAGAAAGAAATGGGTTGCTTCTAGGCCAGAGAAGGGTACAGTGCAGCACTGAGGGACTGCAAAACTAGAAAGCCAAGGAAGGGCTTGAAGTCAGGACAGCAGCAGGTGCTGCAGACAATACCAAAACCTGCAGACAACACAAAAGCTGCAGACAAAACACAAAGTTGCCAACAATACCAAAGCTGTAGACAAAACCCAAAAATGCAGACAACAAAATCTGCGGACAACTCCAAAACCTGCAGACAAAACTCAAACCTGCAGATAACTCCAAAACCTACAGACAAAACTCAAACCTGCAGATAACACTAAAACCTGCAGACAACACTAAAACCTGCAGACAAAACTCAAACCTGCAGACAACACCAAAACCTGCAGACAAAACTCAAACCTACATACAACACCAAAACCTGCAGACAACACCAAAGCTGCAGACAATACCAAAGCCTTCTTCCAGAACATAAATGGAAACAGGAAGGTGACAGATGATAATGAGCCCTTGGAAACAGAGACTAGAAGAAAGGAACATGTGAGAGAGCTAGAAAGGATGGACGGGATCAGGACCCTGAAAACAAAGATTAGGGGAAAGGAACCTTACGAAAGAGCTATAGGGGATGGATTCGAACTGGCCCTTGAACACAGAGATTAGGGGAATATGTGAGAGAGCTATAGTGGATGGACAGGAGCAGGCCTTTGAAAACCAAGATAAGGGAAAAGAAACCTATGAGAGAGCTAGAGAGGATGGATGGGATCAGCCCTTGAGAATGGAGATTAGGGGAAAGGACCATGTGAGGGAGCTCAAGGGGATGGATGGGATCTGAAACAAATCCTTCACTTAAGTGTTCACCATAGGGCCCCTTTTGGGTTGAGAGGGCTCACTGGGAGAGCATCAGCAGTAGCCACAATGTAGCCAGTGGATGTCAAGCCTACCATGGTAACTGACTACCTGGCAAATATGGAGCCAAGTAAGTCCCAAAAGATGTGGACAGGATATATCCCAAGAGCATAGTGCACTAAATGTTGAGCTGGTGAAACAACTTGCCATAATCTTTCAGTAGACTGTCTGGACAAGTGTGATGCCAGAGCCTGTAAAGTGGCCAGTGTAGTCCCCATCTTTAAGAAGAGGAAAGGTCAAACCCAGGCAACTGCAGGCCCATCAGTCTGACATTCATGCTGGGAAAAGTCCTGGAGGCCATTATCAAGGATACAACTCAAAAGAACAGTGCATACATGTTCCAGCTAAGATGCAAGTGCAAGCAGAACTCAGTGGTGCAAAATGCAACATTACAGACAAAGAAAGAAAGAAAAAAAATTCAGCTCTGGTGCTTCAAAAATGCTTTGCCTCTCCTTATGCCCATGATGATGCATTTTTGCTCCAATAAATTCTGCATGGACTTGCATCTTAGGCAGGACATGTATGTGCTGTTCTTTTGTGTTGTACTCTACAGGTTTTGCCCTAATAGCTGCACTTAGTGTCAGTGAGTGCACGGCTGTGTGGATCAGGTTGGGAGTATTGTGAAATTTAGAAACGTGATATCCCAAGTTTCACTACTCCAAGTTCGACGGACCGAAACACGGTTGCCCGACATGGAAATTTTGCCCTCAGCTGAGTTAGACCTAAAAATAAGGAGGGTGAGCAGGTGAAACCCCTCACATTGGGGTGTGTGAGTGGCAAAGCTCCCTGAAACATAGAAAAAACTCTGTTGCGGGATGTTGGGCAACCGTGTTTCGATCCTCCGGACTCGGGGGGTAATGAAACTCAGGATATTGAGTTTACAGATTTCATAATATTTCCATTGGGTTTAATTATCAAGAACATAATAAGGAATCACAAAGTTAAGCCCAAAATTCTTGCCCCCATCAGCATCACTTTATGAGTGGCAGATCACACCAAACCAACCTGATGTCTTCTTCAAGGGGGTAACAGTGTAAACACAGGAAGGGCCATGGACATAGGCTGTCAGACAGGGCCACATTTGCCAATGACTATATCATGGACAGTTCATAATTTTGGGCTCCCCCTTTGCCACAGGCCTTGGTGACTGCCAGGCCCCTAAATTGGGGTCCAGAGGCAAGGTGAAAGCCACCCTGGAGTTGTTGAGGTTTTTAGTTTTTAAAGGGTGAAAATCCAGCTGTTCTAGAACTATTTCTGAGGAACTATATCTGTAATGAGTACTCACCATGCAAGATTAGTAATCTGATGCACTGTTTCCTTCAAAGGAGACCCTGCAAAGAAAACATAGTGCTTAGGACTCTCATTGCAGACAGAAGAGTTGTTGTCACTTGTCCTGGAGCATCTGCACGTGCACTGATAAAAATATAAAATACAGTAGTCAGGGGAAAAATGAAATGAAATGAAACTTTATTTATATGGTGCCTTTCTTAAACCAAGGTGCCTTACAATAGTTTAAAACAATAAACAATAAATAATAAACACAGGTCATAAATCATTTATACTATACTAAATCTGAGCTCCATCACAATAAATTAATTAAAATTAATCTTTGACCATATATAGGTCTTGAGGGCCTTTTTAAACTCCTCTACGGTCGCACACTGACGAAGCAGATGGGGTAGAGAATTCCAGAGGGTCAGAGCAACAAACATAAAAGCATGAGCACCTGAGGACTTCAAAGAAACCCTCGGGATCTCTAGCAACCCCTCGTCCACCGAGCAGAGAGATCGCCTGGGGCAATAGGGAACCAAAAGCTCTTTCAAGTAATCTGGACCCTGTCCGTGTAAGGCTTTGTAGGTCAAAAGACCTACTTTAAATGTGATCCACCACTGAATTGGCAGCCAGTGCAGATTGCGTAGTACCAGCGACATATGACAGGTACAATATGTACCCATCAACAATCGGGCCACAGCGTTCTGCACCAGCTGCAAGTGGCGGATATCAACCCCAGAAAGCCCTAGATAAATGGAGTTGCAATAATCCAAGTGTGAAGTCACAAAAGTGTGGACCAACGTAGGAAGGTCAGCTGGGGAAACAAGGTGCTTAATCCTGGCGATGTTCCTAAGATGTTAAAAGGAAAGTTTGACAACTGCCGACACCTGCATATGCAGTGTCAGTTCATTATAAAAATCACCCCAGGTTCACACCCATTCAGAGGTAGGGAGCTGGATACCTCCCAGAAATATACCTGAGGATACACAAGCTCCCATCCCCTCTACCCTGCGACCTGGGTCCACAACTAATACCTCCATCTTCTCCGAGATCAACTTTAGCCAGCTTGAACTCATCCAGCCTTGGATTTCAGCGAGGCAGCTATTAATGACCGAGAGCGCTCTATCCTGTTCGGGTGCAAAAGACAGGTAGAGGTGAGTATCATCTGTATAGCAGTAAAACTTCAGCCCATACCTTCTTACAATGTCTCCGAGGGGCAGCATATACACTGCGAACAACATGGGGGACAACACCGAGCCCTTGGGTACCCCACATGACAGTGAGAGTGGGCAGGAAGAATTTAATCCAGACACCACTCTCTGAGTCCCATCAGTGAGGAAAGATCTAAACCAACTGAGGACTGTTCCTGACAGACCACAGATAAACTCCAGGGGAGCGAGAAGTACCCTATGGTCCACAGTGTCAAAAGCTGATGAGAGATCAAGAAGAATGAGAATAGAATGCTTCTTCTGATCTCTGGACATCAGGAGATCATTGAGCACCTGAACCAGCGCTGTCTCGGTACTATGCCTCTTTCAAAAACCAGACTGGAGGGGCTCATAGATGTCATGGATGGTTAAATGGTTCTCCAATTGTGCTGCCACCACTTTCTCAATAATCTTCCCAACAAAGGGAAGATTAGAGATCGGCCTGTAGTTAGCATGGCAGTTGGGGTCCAAGGTAGCTTTCTTCAGGAGGGGTGTCACCACCACCTCCTTCAGGGAGCTGGGAAACTCACCTGTATCCAAGGAGCACCAGTCTATCTGTGCTAGAACCGGGCTGATAGTCTCAAGACAACCCTTTAGCAGGGAAGTCAAGCCCAGATCTAAACTACAGCATGTAGGGTGCATACTATGGATAATCCTCATGGCATCAATGAACTCAGGCCAGTCAAAGGAACTCCAATAGAGGCCAGAGGGAGCAACCAAACGCCGATCAAAAGTATCTCCAATAGAGGGAGCAGGATGGAGTGCTGCCCTAATGTCGGCCACCTTATCTGCAAAGAAGCGAGCAAGCTCATCACACTCTAATTGTGAAAAGGCTTTCCGAACCTGGAGACAGGCTGGGTTGCACAGTCTGTCAACAGTTCAAAAAAGCTGAGCTGGTCGGTTCTGAGCAGCCGCAATCTCTCTGGACAGGAACTCTGCCTTCTTACGCGAGACTGTGGAATGATAGGATTGATAATGTTCCATCAATCTAAGATGGTCGGCATCAAGAGCAGTTCTCTACCAACAATGCTCTAATCTTCGTCCTTGTCATCGCATCTCCCTCAAGGCCTCATCAAACCATAGAGACCAAGGTCAAACGGGGAGAGGATGAATGCAGACAGCAGCAATTTGATCCAGAGCTGAGGAGATGGCCCTATTATAGACCAGCACCAAAGCATCGGGGTTATTGCTCACTTCAGAAAACTCTGATAGGTTAAGCACTGCTATCAGGCCCACAGAGCTAATATCTCGTAAAGAGTGGCACTTAACCATCTCCACAGGGGTAGGCCTACAAGGGTGTGTGTGCAAAAACTGAAGCCCACAGTGTAATGATCGGACCAACTGATGGGTTCCACCCCCACGTCAGTAGCCTCAATCCCCAGGAGGAAGACTAAGTCCAGAGAACGACCACACTTATGCGTGGCAGAAGAAACCACTTGTGTGAGACCCAAAGATGTCATTAATTGGAGGAAGTGTTGTCCAAACTGCAAATATTCATCATCAACCCAGGCATTGAAGTAACCCAGGACCATCAGCCTGGGAGACTCAAATGCCATGTCAATGATGAAATCGGCTACTTCCTGTAGAAAACATTTCTCATCCCCTGGTGGACAGTAGATGAGAACTATTCTACATCCCACACCTGCCACAATGGTACACTTAAAGGACTCCATCTCCTCAACTGGTACACCTGTGAGTCCCAGTTCGGTCTTGAAACAGATCGCAACACCCCCCCACGGTCCAATCTCAGGCGGTGTATCACCGAGTACCTGGCTGGAATTGCTGCCTGCTAAATTTGATTGGCATTACCATCCAGCCAGGTCTTGGTAATGCAAGCCAGATCCACGGACCCCACCAAGTCTGCAATAACTGCAGTCTTGTTCCTAATGGATCTGGCATTGCACAACACCAATCGGGTTGGACGGGTAACTGAATTGGAACAGACTACTTGCCCAATACCATTAATAGTAGAGTTACCCTTGGGTATGGGACCCAGACAAGGAGAACCTCGCTCTCAAATCCATTTCGCCCCAGGGTGTCTTCTGGTCTCCACAACCCCAATCCGATGTCTCCGCTCATTTGGCCTCCACTGTCTGCACCCTCCAAAACCCCTCCTCCCCCTCCATACAATCCCCATTGCTCTACAGCACTGGTAAGTTGACAACTGTAATGGTAAAGGGGAGAAAGGGCGGAGGGCATGGAGTGCGGAGGACGAATAGCGCACGACCGTGGTGGCAGGCTCTCTACACATTACAACAATAAAACCAAACCCAAAACCCTAAATAAAATAAAATAAATAAATAATATAAAAATAAATAAAAGGCAAAATTAAATCAAATCAATCAAATAAAAATATCCAAATAACTAAGATTAACAACCAAAAATCCAGAGGCTCTCACCCTTCCTTAAATTCTAAAACAAATCATAAATATAAATCACATAACAGTCTCTAAAAGTCAGTGTCAGGGCAAAATGGCATCCCTCCACAGGAAAATGTAGAATCCAGATGACAACAAGAGGGGCTCTCACCCCCTCTTAGTCCAAATATCAGACGATCCTCCAGATGAAATTCGGACAAGCAGCAAAAAATATAAGTAAAAGAAATGCTTGGATAGCCATGGAACCCGCACATATAATTTGACCTCACAGATAAGTTGACCTCATGTACGAGTCGAGTCCTCTTTCTCAAGTACCTATATTTGGTACTAAAAACTCAGCTTACTTGCAAGTATGTATGATATCACTCTTGCTCTCTCTCTCTCTCTCTCTCCCTCTCTCGGTCTCTAGTTCTCCTTCTCTCAATTCAATGTTGCATTAATGGCATGGCTATTACACAGCTAGTATTACCAGTGATCATGGACTAGCAACATTAATACATAACTGAACTGCCTGTCTTGTAGAATCCAATTCACACAACATGTATCACATTTGATAATAGAGAACAAACAAAATACTGTAAGTGGCAGAGATATTGCTTCAGAATGTCTGACATTCTGGCACTGTATTAGAAACTCTGCACCTAATTTTACTGTTCGCACATTTTTACCCAGAATAATATGCAAGTTAGCCTCATCATTCAATGTTATAAATGTAGTATCTTTCTGGGAGAACATTGTAAAATAGTAGTCTTGTGTATTTAAGTAGTTGGAACAGTTTAGAATAAAATGAAGAAATTTCTCTCTCTCTCTCTCTCTCTCTCTCTTCCTCACCGCTCCCTCTTTCTCTCCCACTCTTACTCTTTCTCTGCCTCTTCCTCTTCCTCTCTCTCTCTCTCTCTCTCTCTCTCCCTTTTTCTTCTCTCCGCTTCACTCAGTATCTCTTTTCTTACTTCTGTCCCTCCATGTATCTATCTCTTCCTACCTGTCTCATCGCCCCTCTCTCCCTCCCTCTCTTTCATTCTCTCTCTCTCTCTCCCCCTCTTTCCTCTTTCCCTCTCTCTCCTGTCTCTCTCCACTTTCTCTTCTCTCTCTCTCACTCTCCCTTTTATCTCTCTCCCAAACTATCTGTCCCTCACATTCTTGCCAACGCTCTTTTGCTCTGTCACTCTCACTGTCTTTCCCTCCCACATCCCCTTTATCTCTTTTGCTTGCTCTCTTTCTCCATCCTTTCTTCTCACTCACTCTCCATTTCTCTCCATCACTTCTCTTTCACTCTCTCTCTCTCACCCTCTTTCTCCCTCTTCCAGATTTGGAATCCAGTGCCCTACACCTCAATATTAATGAGTTTTGCAATGACATAAGGGCCAGATATTCAAAGCTTTGCCCCTGGGCTAAATTAGCACTGCCCGGCGGGCAAACCTAGCCCGGAACACAAAGCAAGCTATATTCAGAAGGAATAGCCTGGGGCAAACAGCTTCTGAATATAGCATGGGAATGAGGCCAGGCAAACTGGGCTGGGAGTGCAGGGCAAACTTAGCCCTGGAATAAGACAGCTCTGAATATAGTGACCAGGAAGTGCAGACCACAACAGCAACACATTGCACAGCAATGTGAAGGTAGTTAGAGGTGACTTATGTGGCCAATGTGTGTTCCAACAAATGCATGGACCCAGTACAGCTGCAGGGAGCAGCCTATGGAAAGGTACAGTGTGCAAACCAGTATAATATTCCCCAAACCATTTGCGCGGACCTAACGTGTTTGTGCGGGATTAGCGCTGAGCTAAGCTGTTTGTCTGGTGCAAACACATTTGCCTAGCACTAAATATTGCCATATTCAAAAGTGACATGCAAATGAGCCTACTCAGGTAGTCTGAGGGCAAACATCCAGATTAGTATCTCATTATGCCCTGATTTGCATGCAGTTTGCCCAACTTTACTGCAGTTTCCCACAGAACCACCTGTAGATCAGTCTGGAAGTACAGGGGCTGGCCGGGTCCAACCACAGCTCCACCTGTAGGTCTGTCTAGCAGTGCACGATGATAGCTGTAGGCTACATGTACACAGTACAGCATAGCATAGCATATTGTACTCCAAGGGACAACACAGCATAGGCACAGGTGGTGGTGGTGCTGCATACAACTGTAACACCGTAGGGCATACTACAGTGCACAGCAGACACTACAGTAGCAAGGGGGCTAGTAGTGTGTGGGACACAGCACTGTCTATGGTGTGTAGGGCAGTGACACTGACTGCACTGTACACAGTGACAGGCCCAACTTGCAGGTGTTTCCTGACAGTGGACATTACTGTTACGCTGTTGTGTGATCCACAGATGCTGCACGTGCGGCATGGGATGCACACAGTGACATATACATGGACGGCTGTGTGTGCTGTGGCATCTGTACAGTTGTGCTGTATGTGGCTGGGGGGGGCACATAGGATCCAACAGGAACACAGGCAGTGGGGTATTCCCACTACTGGCTCATGTGCACTGAGTGCTGTGTCATAGTCCGGTGGCCACACCTGGGCTGTGGTGAGGTCTGGCCACCCGTACATCCTCCACCCAATGGCCACCATGCCCACAGTGCTACCTGTGTGTGCTGGCATGTGTTCAGCACCACGGCTGTATGGTCTGCAGGTGTGTGCTGTATGGCCACACTACCATGATGTCCCCTGTGGGCCTGATCATTCCTTACTGCCTGTGCATGGCTGAGACTTGTGGCAGCTGTTGGCATCATGGTGGTGCCATCAGTGAGCAGCATGTGTCCTCCTTATCTGGCAGTTTCTAAGTGTCATACTCATATGTTAGGGTCACGCAAGCCATGCTAATTCTGCGCTAACACCGCGCAAAGCAACAATGTCACACAAAGCTGTTTGTCCAGGGTTAAGACCAGCTTTTCCTGGGTGGTAATTTGAACCACGCTATGAGTCGTACTAAATCACACTAAACACCTTAGCGTGGTGCTAGTGCCTGTATTCATGTTCACGTTGCCATTTGCATATAATTATGGTTTGCCCGACGCTAATGCGGTTTGCCCGCTCTAGTTGGCCTTTTGAATATAGCAGACCAGTGCTAATCCTGCACTACACCCACGCAAATGTTTTTTGTCCAGTGCAAAGCTTTGAATATCTGGCACTAAGAGTCTTATAAATGATGTTAATGAAATAAGTAAATCCCTGAGCTCTGTTTCTTTATGTAAACTAATAAAATATAATAGTGATAAAAAAGAAATCTACAATTAGTAGGCTCAATTTTCAAAGGGTGACGCAGGGCTTGTATCAAGCCCTGCATCAAACCCATTCTTTGGCGCACCATCACGTTATTTTAGTACATCAGGTGCAGCTGTGACACTTTCCACACTTTATGGCAGCTTGTGCCAAATATTTGGCGCAAGCCCCATAAAAAGGGTCCCCCATCTGGCGCAAGTTAGACCAGGGAGAAGCTGGTCTAACTTGTGACCTTTGGTGCTTGGGATTGAAATCCCCTATCACCAGCCAGAAGAATGCCACATGCCCTGTGCACCAAATGATCAGCGCACCAGGGACTTGTGGCATTCATGGGGCTTTGGAAAGTGAGCCTAATGTCTCTAAATAAGAAGCACTGGAAAAGATAAAGTAAGAGGTTATAATAATTAAGGGGGGGCTGCTCAGCTTGGATATAATAGATAAAACCAGCCACAGACAGAGTCTTTGCTTCATTTACTTCATGGGGCTGGCCATCGAGGCTTATTAACTCAATTTTATTTTTGTGGTATTGGAGACTAACTGTATCCCAAACTTTTGGCTCCCAACAAAAACTCTCCCGTCAATCCCCCTGCACCCCTTTTAAAACACTGGATGGGCCCCCCCTGGAGAATTGCACTTGCTATAGGTATTTAGGTGTTTGGTTTGACCAACACCTAGATTTCCCTTTCCACATCGAATCCTTGCACAAGAAGCTCCTCCCAAAGCTCGAAGGCTCTACACTGAAACAAAAGCTGCCTCCCCCACACAGACTAGGCAAGCTATTGTCCAAAAATTATTCTGTCTGTTTCTAGACTATGGGCGATATAGTATACACCACTGCCCCTCAAGGCCCACTCTGGCTAGCCTCGACACCCTGTTCCACTCTTTCTGTCATTTTATCCTTGATTGCCCACACTCTACACACCACTGCAACCTTTACACTTCCCTAACCCTGCCATCCCTCCATGACCGTAGACTAATAAACAGTGCCAGGTTCGCAGCCAAATACTGGTCCCTCTCCCTCCCACCCTACCTGTCCTCTACCCTCTCCCAACAACCTCCACCCGCGTACTCCCTCAGGAGCACTGACCCTAGGCTGCTGCACATTCCGTTCATGCGCACAAAAAATGGCCAGGCCACTTTTAGCTACCGAATCCCTCAACTCTGGAATGCCCTTCCTGCCCCCATAAGACATGCCCCCAACCCATACCAATGAAATCGCCAACTCCGAGGGCATTTCTCCTCCAGCTGCTCCTGTTTCAATTAATTCAACCCTACATCTATTTGTGAAATGAACTGCTCCCAAGCTGACCACCCTCCAATTTTCCTCTACACTTTACATGTATTACCTCTGTCTGTAAACCATCTTCACTAACTGTGAAATATGATGCTTGTTGTCCTAGCTTGACTATGTAAATACTTTTTCTTGTAATCGAAAATGTTTGTAATTTGGGTCTCGGCCCCCAGGTCGCATCTGGAATTGCGCATGTTGCGCAGTATGCCAACCTGGTAAAACTCTTAAATAAATAAATAAATAAATAAATAATCCCTAAGTCCCCTCTGAACTGCTGACTGGGAACCAAGAATGCATTTTTATTAACTGCATAAATAATGTGCATATAAAATAATAAAATAGAGCAAATATGAACATATAAAAGCAACAGATAATGAGTGACACTAACACATAAACTGTTTGTACTGAGTGTACTGAGCAGGTTAGGGGTCAGAGCACAGTTTCACATGGTAGTGGCATTGGAGTACCTGACCAGGAGCGAGTTAGGGGCTGGCACTTCACCATGTGATATGTTGTTATATGAACGTAAAAGTTAAACCAGAAGTGATCACTCAACTTTTTGCTGGTGTAGCATTTACATTACGTTCAGGATTTCTTACTTACAGTGTACTGCATTCTCTCAGTGCTACAGGGCTCTGAGAAACACCAATTCACCAACCAGTCAACATGCCCACTCTTTTTCTCCCCTCTTCTCACTTTGAAATTAATCTAATCACCCTTGATTGAGTACAAATGTTTAATCCCCAAAACATTTCAAATTTAACTAGCCACATTCAACTGAGAGAAAATATTTACAAGGGTGTCTTTTTTTTGTTACCTTTTTTTGGACAGGAAAGAAGCACAGAGCCAAGGCTTGTTTCCAGGTGTGTCCATGGAGCAATGAGAAGTGACTTGCTCATGATCACACTGTATGAAAGTGGTGAGTGTGGGATTCAAACCTAGTTCTGCTGGTTCGCAGTTCTGTGCTTTTAAGCACTACACTATACTACCTCCCAGTTTATGAGTAACCAGAGGTTGCAGATAAGATAACTATGATTTTTTTTTTTTGCAACCCCTTTAATGTTCATTGCTACCCCTGAGACCCACTAATGCAAAGGTTTCCCTAGTGTTTATTTTTATAAATTTAGCAGAACTTTGTAACCCCTGCAATTCTGCTGAAATGGGAATTTGCAACCCTTACGATTCTGGTGAAATGATGCTACTAAATGTTTAATCCTGAGAAGCTGCTGTGCTGTGCCACAAGGCATGCTGACATGCTGAAAGGCTGAAGAGCTACTAGTCAGCTTCAAGTCTCTTATCCTCAAATCTCAAATATCAACTCTTACTTCAAGTAAAACAAAAAAAGACAATTTTAGATAGATGCTGAATACTGTAATATGGGATGGTGACAGATATCAAGCTTTGGGCATTTCAACAGTAGGAGTCCTATTTAAATGGCTAAAAATATTTATTGTAAAACTGTTTTCACAGAAAGCTTTCCACCTGCGAATATAACAAAATATTTTTACAAAGAAAATTTCTAGTTCTGCAGTATTGTATAATATTACATGTGCCTAAAGCAGTGACCAGCCAATGAAATAACCTGCATCCACAGATCCTAAGCATTCTAACTGGTAGCCCCTAAGGATGAAACTTTAGGTGTCGCTCCATGGTCCAGTGGGCAGTGAGTCATGCTCCCATGCCAGTGACCTGGACACAAGAACAAGGCTGAGATGCTGGCAAATGGGCAGCCAGTTATTGAGAGTTCTATCAGCGGCAGAATGTGCTCAATTGAGTGGGGTGGCACACAGCTTCCATGGCATCTGCAACCCCTATGCTAGGCTTCTAGTGGCAGGAGAAGCTGTAAATTATTGAGGCCTTCGGTGGCTATAGTGTGCACCACAGGCTAGTGAGGCAAGAGGCATATGCCAACTGCATTTAGCCACCTGGAAAATCTGTCTATCAGCACACCCAGATGCCTCAAAGGGTGTTATTCCACTTATAAAGTAAGTTTTAAATTGATTTGTGAAGTGCAAACAGTCATTTATTGTACTTCTGAACTGTCTGGGTCTGGTCTGATAACTGAGCAGTTAGGTGATGTTCCCGGTCTATCTGTTTGCAAGACTTTGATCACTTGTTTTATAATCCAGTACAGTCCACATCCTATTGTGTGTTGTGGCTTGCTTAGTGCTGTTTGACTCTGCTATTCATAGCTTTCACAACTAGATATTGCTGCTTGGTACAGACTCCTTTTTTCCATAAACAGTACATCACCAATTAACCAAACATTTTTTGACCTGGCTTCTAGTTTGGATTAAATGCCAGCACAACTGGAAACATCCTTAAAGATGACCAAAGGACAGTTTGTAGAAAGATCTCCAAGCAACATAATAAACAAACTCTGGCCAGAGCCGGTAGGGCTGCAGGAGAGGAATCTGGGTTGAAAATATTGGAAATTATTTTTTTTTTATATTTTTACACCAAAGTTTCAACACAGCCTTGTGATGACCCTGCCTCATAAAGAAGGGCAGAGAAAAAAGTCAACTCCTGGCCTAAAGGTGATGTTGTGCAGGGACTGCAAAATCAAATTTTAGGTCACAAACACATTTTGGGCAGGAGTTGAAAAATGACAGCTGTCACATTCATGAGTTGCTGTACCGAAATGGCTACTTTGAAAATTTGTGGTAAAAATATTGAATATTACCAAAGTTATGAGCCTGCATTTGCAAAATTCAACATAGCCTCATAACTTAATAGGTGAACATATTAGAATCATAGAACACAAAAATGTATATAGTATAATACCACCCCATATCACATTTATTCAAGGCTAGTCTCTTTTTTTTGGCATAGAAAAAGTTTCACTTCATCCACAGGGAGGAAATTTGGATACAGCTTTACTTAATCAAGCCCTAAATATCATGATATCAGGGCAGAAAGGGGTTAGGGTGCACTCAGATGGAAGTGAGGATAAGGTCAAGAACATTTATTGTGGTTCTGTGCTCTATAAAGACCCTGCCGAAAGAATGCAACACATGTGTCAAGCAGAGAAACACCAGCTTGGCATAGATGCTGAATTCTTTGGTGCGGTCTTATACTGCACCAAGTTAAATTGTGTCGGTATTCATTTTTGAGTGGGGGATTGTGAAAAATGTCAGATAGTTACCAATTCCAGCCCACCTTTTTTCTTCTTTGATGGCAAAATCACTGCTTTAAGAAAATGGGCTCTGTAGACCATTATGAGCCATCATATTTTCAATAACCCAAATTTTTTACACCCTGCGGGTCATTGTCCCACATAGGAAAACTGACCTTCTCACTCCCCTCTGAGTGCAGACCAAGCCCTCTTTTTGTGTTGACAAATCCTTCCCCCCCCCCATCTGCCACTTGATTAGTGGCAGTGAATTTATGCAGCATATTTCAATTCTGCATATTTATACGGTCACACAAAATGCCTACTGATATCCTTTGTAAGCTTCCCTCTATCAGTTTCTTCATATTTCCTCCACTGTTTACACTTACTGAAACAGTAAAGAGAATGTGTTCAGTACTAAAAATAAAAATAAATTTGCTCGTGGGCTTCATGTTTGGATACCTTTGTTAAGGGGAAGCTGCATTTTCAAAACAGGAATACCTGGAAGGATCTAACAGACAGCATCCACATTTATGTTTACCGGTAGTTGTTACTGTCTTCCTCCCTGCGGTAACAAGGCAAAACCGATTTGGAGTAGCGGGACGTAAGCAATACGGTGTTCAGCACGGGGTCTGAATGAAGCAAAAGGATGTGGAGTTACTGATAGGCAGTTGTCAGGCTGCAAATAGCCTGTGTCCTTATTTATTCAGTGAGCAGGCATTCATTACAGTGAGCATGGGGTGCAGAGTTGAGCTGCCTGAAACCGATTTTTGATTCTGCTAGGCATCATTACAGTGAATCACTCTGATGATGGACGGCAGGGGGCCAGAGAGACCTTTAGTTTCAGAGCTGCTCAGCTGCCATTTTTTTATGTTCACTATGTGTGGATGCACTATGCACTTTAGTTAAATAAAGGACTTTGAATAATATTTTTGCGGTCCTGGTGCTTTCTACATATGTGGGTGCTCCTCATCCTTTTGCTTGTCCCTGTGGAACAGCAGGCTGAGGTGGGATATGATCTCAGTCTTCTCATTCTCAGGGGTATTGACAGGATTGAACAAATGGACATGTTCTCAAGCAGGACACAGGGATATGCTCTGGAGGTCATAGATGGCAAGTTTAGGGGTAACATTAGGAAGCATATTTTGCCCCAGAAGGTGGTGGCTTTCTAAAATGACCTGCCAATAGAGACTATGGATATGAAGACAGTAGAGTGGTCACCAGTATTGCCGATCCCTTAGCTTTTTCCAGCATTGAAACCATCAGTGTGAGAACCCTGCACTGTCCCTGCCCACACTGTACCTACCCATGTGGATAAACAGAGGGCTTCAGCCTCTAGTGCTGTCAGTCTGCCACCTTTCATCTGCACTATATCTATCACAGTGCGGAAACCCTAGACTGTCTGTTCTACACTGCATCTGCCCCTGTGGATTTATAGAGGGCTTCAGTCTCCAGTGGTGCCAGTCCCTTACTGTTCACCAGTCACACACTGTACCTGTCACTGTAGATAAACAAAAGGCTTTAGTCCCCAGTTCTGGCAGCCGCTCACCATTCACCAGGAGTAAATGCAGACAGAGTGGAAACAAAGCACTGCCCCTTCCCCCAAGATTCAGAAACTTCACCTGGAAAGCGGTGAACCACACCTACTGGAAAACAGAATAGCTTGATACATGTATCTGTCACTGTGTGTGACCATTCAATTTCATGTGGGTCACTGACAGCTTTTGCAGTTTGCGCTTCTGTGGACTTTCTGTTACTCTTCCCTTTTGAGACCACATGCTTACTTCGTTTTGCAGTTGGAATATAGACTTCGTCATTCTGATTGCACTCTTCTTGGTCATATGGTGCTTGAAATTTAGTATGAGCCTGGCATTTGTTGCTTATTTTGCCTTGAGCAGTTGACATAATTTTTTCCCAGATTTTCCTGATTTGTGACACTTGGTTGTGTTTCATCAATTTTCTCAAGATAACCTAGTATGATTTCCATTTCATCTGTATGTAATGACATTACTGCTACACTACGATGCAAACACAGACAGTAAAGGTGTTTTTTTGGGGAGGACATATTTCTATTACTGCTCTTTGTATGTGTCACATCAGGACCACATATTCTTTTATCCATTGCTGACTCAAATCACAGTTTGTTCAAATATTTCCCTCCTTGATATTTACATTCCTTTACTGATACTTGCCTCAGTTTACAATTTTCATTTTTACTGTGTAATTCTGCAGTGACTTTATTTGAATCACCAGTGGATGTGGAGTTTGGAATAATGTCAGGTTCATCATTTGGTACTGAATCCACCACAGAACCATTTTTTCTGACATTCTTTTCTCTGTGTCCTGCATTTTTATATTACTGAGAGCTGGCCACAATACCTTAGGATCTGTTTCTGAATCACTGCTACTTTCACAGGATTTTGGATCATCAGTGGAAGTAAACATATCCTCTAATGCCTCCTTAGCTGTCTTTAGTGGCTTTCTTGATGATATTGTGCATTTTCCCACATAATTATTCAAAAACCCTCTGAGGTGATATGTTCTGAGAGACAACAGATTGTTTATTGATACTGTACAATAAAATAATCTGTGTGATAATGGCAAAAGTCTAAAGGCAATTGCTGTTATCCAGAAGTCAAGAGTGCTGAAAATTTATTTAGTTATTACCCTCATTATAAAACACTTTCTTATCAAAGTATGGATACAGCAAAATGGCACAGGGAACTTAGGTTTTTAATGTTTTATGTGGGGGGCTACACACCCCACACCCTCCTACTTAGGATTCTGAACTCAGGGGCTGCAAGCCTGTGAAACATTTAAAACAGGAAGTTAGCGATGGACGAACAAAATGCCCCAGCGCCTGAGATCTGAACCCAGTACCCTGCCAACCAACCCACCCACCACACCACAGGTTCAGCTCAGCAACCCACTATGGCACCACCCCTCACATACCCTCCTGCCTCTTGCTGTGTGTGCTCGCGCCCCCCGCATGCATATGTATAGCAACATCCCATCACTATATTCGCTGACTCTCTGATCCAGCTGCCCTACCCTACCCTACAGTAGCCCTCAACACATGTGCTGGGGATTGGGTCGCTGTTATTGTAGGCGCCCAATCCCTAGTGCTATTATATTGTGCTACCCAATAAAAAGACAAATAAAACTGTGTCCTGGGATTACATGGAATTTTATTGACATGCATGTATGAATAATGATTCTGACATAAAACCACTGTCATTCTTATAATTCTTATGAACATTGAACTAAAAAGAACACTCATCTACCTTGCACCTCTGTCAAGACAGCAGAATTACAATAGACATGGGAGGGAGAGAGAGAGAGTGTGGGGGTGGAAGGGGAAGGATGTTCCCAAACCACACCCAGCAGCTCACTCTTTGCATAGTTGTAAAGGACATACAGGTCACATGGAACAGCTTTAGGCTTTATGTTATCTGAACTAAAGTTCAACAAAGAAAACCCACAGTATTTTCCATGGCCTACTGCACATCGAGGATATATCAATGTGGATTACATCTGGGTCTGCAAACTAGATTGAAATGTATTTACAGTATTTGTTTTATGTAATTCTGAAGTCTGAAAAACTTTGCAAAATACAAGGGGGCGGCATTCTGCTGTATCCTTACTTTGATAACAAAGTGTTTTATAATAAGGGTAATAACTAAATGTTTGAAAGGGCAATGTGTTTGGAATAGTAATAGAAAACTATATAAATATATAAAAAACAGTGAGAGTTGTGAATTTACTTGGAGTTCTGTGAAAATGTATGCAGTTTGGTGCAGTCTTGAATCACTACTCTCTACAACAATTCTTGTGGGCTATCTTTCAGAATTACTATCCCTTTTTTAAGGGGTTATTACTGTTACCACTGTTACCAAAGTATTAAATGTAAACTTGTTTGTCATAACCCGCTCCCCAGTCTATGGAAATAAATGTAGTTTCAGTTTGCATTTGGGTTGCAATTTCATTATCTTGATTGCTTGCAGAGGCAGTTGATTTCTACTTTTACTTCAAAACCGGCAGACGCCTGCATGTGTGTAAAAAAAAAAGTTTTTAATATTTATGTGGCAATTTGAACTTCAGATACGGCTTCTCTTGCTTTTTGGGGTTTTACTCATGCTTCTGTTGTTTCACTTGATTGATTAGAGGCATACTATTTTAAGATGCAGTGTGGGTTACTGGTGTAGGTCCTTTGCGTGGCAATGTATGAACATCAGGCTACTGAATGTTTTATTTCCATGAAATAATAATTCTTTATATGCAAACATTGTTTTTCCACTTGTGCTGCACTGTCAGACTGGTTCAATCCATGTGGTGATTTGCACCTGGTTAGCACAGCTTATCATGGCTTTCACACAACTGTGTAACTTTGCTTTTGGGATCCTGCTTACAGCCAACTTACAGGCATAGACTAGTACCTTATTAGTAAAACCTGTTGATTCTGGATAAACATAAAAATGTGTAGTTTAGTTTTACTATGTTGTGTATTACCAGCTATGGATTGAGTTCAGTAGATCTGGCGTGCAGTGCCATATGAGAACTTAAACAGCAACTGACATGTCTAAACAGACATGCCAGTTGTGGCCTACCCTGCCTATAGTACTTCCTGGTACAGAGAGTACCACAAACAGAGGTACTATAAGGCAGTATTATACAGTAGAGATGCATTGGAATGCAGCCTCAGGTCCCCTTCCCGATCCAATCCTGAGGATGACATCAGGTCAGGATAGGGACCTGGCGAAATTCCATTTCACCAGCAAAAGTGTAGCGAAACTGGCTTTCACAGCAATTTCACCAGTGAAATACCACTTTCACCAGTGAAATGCCAATTCCATGGCACTTTCACTGGCAAAATAAAATTTCGCCAGGTCCCCATCCCAACCTGATGTCATCCTCAGGATGGGATTAGGAAGGGGACCCAAGGCTGTGGCAGGGGGCACACATTGCACTCTGCTGCATCTTTACTGTAACATCCTGCTTTACAGTACCTCTGTTTGCAGTACTCCCTGTACCGGAAGGTACTGTAGGCAGGGTAGGGCACAACTGGCATGTCTTTCTACAGAGATGTGTCAGTGGCTCTTTAAGCTGGCAATGCTTATGAGAAAGGGAGCTTACAATGATGATTTGCTTGCTGCAGAAAAACTCCATTTGTTTCTAAAATGTACCATTTGCACACATAATCATGCAAATTCTGTCAATGTGAACCACTCAAGGTATGCAAATGAACTGTTCCATTCAAACTACAGCAAGCAAATCAGCATTGAAAGCCTGTCTCTTATAATTGCCAGCCCGTGTTCTCATATAGCAATGCACTCGGGACATGAAGTACTCGGTCCTCACTACCTAATAAGTAAAACATTGAACTAAACTGTGCTCCACACTCACATCTCTCACATGTTATTTCTGAAACTATGAAGCACTTTAGAAAAAGTCAGCAATAGAACAGAGAAGCTTCAAAATACAGAGTTGTTGCTTCAGAGCTCCATGCATTTGAATATTTGGTGCGGTTACAGCTCAAGGGTGGTGCAAGTCACCGCCAAACACAACTTGCACCACCCACAACTGTGACATTGACCCTATGCCCTATTCTAGAATGGGCAGGGTCTCTGCAGCAAATTCCTGTGACTTGCAACATGTGGCCAGGTACGCTGAACTGCAGGCACACCTGGTGAGCATGTTGCAAGCTGCAACACAAATCACAAGTGCCCTACATGGCCAGCTAGCCAAAATAGGTGCCCTGAAGGGCTGCCCACATCAACTACCTCCCAAGGTGTACAAGTAGAGACCCACAGGGCTGCCCACATCAACTATCCCCAAGGTGTACAAGTAGAGACCCACAGGGCTGCCCACATCAACTGTCCCCGAGGTGTACAAGTAGAGCCCCACAGGGCTGCCCACACCAACTGCCCCTGAATCCCTGTGTATTTACTACCCTGCAGGGCTGCCAAACCAACTGCCCCTGAATCCCTGTGCATGTAATGCCCTGCAGGGCTTCCCACACCCCCAGCCCCATGAATCCCCTGATGTAACATGCCCCACAGGGTGGCACTATCATCCCCCCAACCGTACCCTGACCCAAGATTGCCTGCCACAAAGCAGTAAATACCTTCCCTGGTAATTCTAGTAGCTCTCACCAGCATGCTGCAGCCAACCCAGCACCCCCCCACCTGTCCCCAGCTGGTGACTGGCATAGCCTACCTCTCACCACCACAGCCAGCCACTGACTGAGTCCAGTTGGAGCGCATAATGTAAAGATGTGAGCATGTCTTTTCAGTACATGCTCTTACTGAACATAGTTGGCAGCTGGCTGTGATGGTGAGAGGTGGGCTGTGCCAGTCGCTGGCTGGGGATGGGGGTGCTAGGTGGGCTGGAATGGCTGGGTGGGGGGCCACTGGGACCACCAGGGCAGGGTATTTGCCACTTTGTGGTCGGGCGACCAGGAGTCGGGACATGGGTGGGGGATGACAGCGCCACCCTGCAGTTACATTGGGGATTCATAGGAGGCAGTTGGTGTGGGTATCTCCAAGGGCACTTCTACTGCGCCCAGGGCATGTACAGTAGGGGATGGGCAGATCATGGCCCCGAGTCTAGAACTGCTTGTGCGGTGCCCATTGGGGCAACAACGAGGGTGGTCTGGGCATGGGGGGCACATGGACCAGGTTCTACAGAACCCTCGGAGGATGTATGTAAGTTACACCAGCTAAATGCAGGTGTAACTTATGATGCTGGTTCTCCTCTTAGGGTTCTTGTAGAATCCTGACATTGGGGTCTTTGTTGCTTCCCTTCTGGAATGGGGTGCAACTGCTGCCATAAACCCTCTAGCGCCATGTCACTGGGGGTTTATGGCGCAACTGCTGGGATAACTGCTGTTCAGCGCAAGCAGCCGCGACATGCCGCAGGCCACTTTGTAGAATCACGCAAGTTGCAACTGCTGGCGTAAGTTGCTACTTGCACCATTCTACTTGTCACAAGTGCTGTTACACCAGGCATAACTTTTATAGAATCAGGGCCCATTTCTGTTATATTATGGATTCCATCTACTTGTAAAAACTCATTTTGCACAAATTTCAATAAAAGCTCATTTGCACAGTATGGAATTCTTGAGCTATGCAAATTAGCTGTGACACAGTAAAGCAGATTTAAACAGCATGGAGCTATTCAGTAGCAATCTGGAATTGTGATGCCTTTCATGTTCTGTCATTCTGTTGCAGTTTACTACTGTTTACTGAAATGCCTCAGAGTAAGTGTAAATGATATTTAGCAAGTTGATTAAAAAAAAAAACATGTGTTTCTTGTGCTCACTGAAGCACTGCAAGGTGGGCGAAGAGAGCTGATTGTCCAGAGCATTTGTTTCTTAACCCCTAGGCTGCCAAAAGAACTAGAATGAATCTATTTGATTGAACTCTGGACAGATGCTCAGTCTGCAGCCCTGCAAGGGTTAGATTGAAGGGCTGCAAAGAAGTGGAAGGGTCTGTAGAAAACTCCAAAGGAAGAGTTCCACGGTCTGAATCTGGTAGCTCATTTTTAGAGCTAATCCAAGAAGGCTGCAGGGTCCACCTATCTGCAGCCCTAAATACTGACTTTCCCAGGTGACCTTTCCATCAGAACAAGTTACTTATTTTTATTTATTTATTTTGTTTTATTTAAATTTTGATAACCGGGTAGGCCCACTGAGACAAAACAGTCCTTTTTTCAGTGGTGACCCGGGGAATCTAAGCATTCCACAAGTGATAAACATTAAACATAGTAGATGGACATTAAATATAGTACCAACAGTGGTACAAACAGTAGGAGCATTAACAAGTAGAAATATTCAACAATTTGATGCAGTAAGTACATAAGACAGAGAAACATCATGCACTTTAGGACATCAACAACTTTCAGACTCGTTGGTTACACAGGGTTCAGAGAAACCTTGACAGCATGATTTAGGATTAACCCCTGCCTGCTAGGCAGGGGATTATATACAGTTGCACATGCCAGTGGCAAGGAATAGGTCCTTGTAATGTTTTTTAAACTGTGAGAGGGATGTGCTGGATAGAAGTCCTATTGGAAGATTGTTCCATTTGTGTGCAGCTGCATACGATAAAGAGCTCTTTCCAACTGCTAAACAAGTTTTAGGTATACTTAGTAATGGTTGGTGAGATGTTCTAAGGGACCTGGTGAATGGTTTCCGGATCAGTAGATTAGACAGGCTTGGAGGGGAGGTGAATTAATTTGAAGGTGGTACACAGCAAGGGGTAGTCCAATTTCACCTCAAAACCTGGCCAATTTAAGGTACTGAGCACAGCACAGTGGTGAGTTTGGGCTGGGGCTGAAGCAAAAAATCTGGCAATATGGTGATATGCTTGTCTAAGTCTGTTCAGAGTAGATGACTTCACTGTGGAAAGCAAGGATGCACCATAGAGGAGACCTGGGAGTAGGGTTGCAGTAGAGATGGTCTTTCTGGATTGGGACGTGAGGCAGGGGGCAGTATGGTATAGTAACCCTAGTTTCTGGTGAGTTGATTTTATAATTTTATTGGTATGGATCTTGAAGGGTAGGTTTTCGTCTAAGGTGACACCCAGGTATTTAAAGCTTTTGACACATTCCAGCATCACCCATGCTGATGTTTTAACAACCAAAGGTGGTTGGTTATCAAGTTTATAGGAGTTGTGGTGGAATAACATGGTTTGAGTCTTTTTAGTGTTAAGTACTAACAGGTTGGCTTTAAACCAGGCCTCCAAAGCCTGAAAATACCTCTCGAGATTGACATTTATGACATTGATCTCTTTAGCAGACCTGTATAGAACTGTGTCATCAGCATATAATTAAACTGCTGCAGCCCCACAATTGAGTGGGAGTTCATTGACAAAAATGGAGAATAGGAGTGGTCCTATTATGGAACCCTGTGGAACACCGTCGGTTATGGGAGCAAGGGAGGACATGGCACCAGACCATTTTTCACACTGGAGCCTGTTGGTTCAGTAGCTGGCTAGCCAGGAGTGGATGCAGGGTCAAGACCTAGTTGATGGAGTTTAGTGAGGGGGAAGTTGGTGGTTGACAAGGTCAAAGGCTTTGGTCAGGTGAACAAAGGTGGCACCTGTAGCCTCGCCCTGATCCATTACCCTGAATATGTCCGAGGTTACACGTAGCAGTGCTGATTCTGTGTCATGCAGTTTACGAAATCCATGCTGATGGATAGTTAAGGCATTGTTGAGTTTGAGATGTGAGTAGAGTTGATTATAAAGAATTCTCTCCTTTATCTTGGCTGGGGGACATAGGATAGATATAAGCCTATAGTTTTCTACCAGGTTTGTGGGGCCACTTTTAAGTACAGGTACTACAACTGCAGTTTTCCATTTGTCCAGGATTGATTGAGAAAGGAAAGATTTGTTTAATAGCATTACCAGGTAGGCAATGACAGGTGCTCCTATCCTGATGAATTTTGGATGAAAGGTATCGAATCCAGGGGCACTGTCTGGGTTGAGACCCTAGAGTAGTTTGAGGACTTCTAGCCTTGTGGCCAATTTTAGGTAAAAGGTGGGGAGGGTACAGTCAGGGTTGGGCGATGTTGAATCAGCTGGGATGGGAGGCAGACCTTTTTTGTATTCGTCCAAGTCAGTGAAATAGTGATTTATATGAGTAGCTATGTCTGCGGGGCTCGATAGTGTGGCACCATTTGCCACCATGGACTGGGGAATGTTTCTGTCCTTCCCTTTAAGGAGGGAGGTTATTTGGGTCCAGAAAGTCTTTGGATTGGTGAAATTGTTTTCCTATTGGGAGTGGAGGTAAGTCTGTTTGGCCTTTGTGGCCTGGGTTTTTCAATCCTTGCGCAATCGACAATAGGATTGCCAGTCAGACACCTGTCCTGTTTTTTTAAACTCCTTCCAAGCTTTGTCACAGAACGCATCAGTGCTCTAAGATCATGAGGCAGCCAGGGGGAGTTTATTCCCTTAGCTCTTTGAGACTTAATAGGGGCTAGGGAGTCTAAGATGGTTGAGAAAGAGTTTATGAAGTAGGCTAATGCCTGGCTGACATCAGGGATGCAGTTGATAGGAGTCCAGTCTACTGACTTAAGACACTCAAGAAAGGCCTCAGCACTAAACCTCATGAGGTCAAGCATTTAATGAGTTTAAGAGGGGGTTTCTGAATATTATTTCTCCAGACACAGTAGGTGGAGGAGTGATCACTAAGAGCATCCAGGAATACTCCTGCGATTTTTACGTGTTGGCTGTTATTTGTTAAAACCCAGTCTAGGAGACTGTGATTACCTGATTTTCTGTTTAGTCTGGTGGGGTGGTGGATTAATTGTACTAGCTTTGCATCCTCTAGAATGGAAAGGTAGTTTGTCCTTTTGGCACTAAGCCAGTTCAGATTAAAATCTCCAGTTAGGATTAGGTCACCATGGGGTAATTTGTCTAGATTGGTTAGGAATTCTGAACAGGCTGAGGAAACAAGGTCCAGGGGCAGGAAGACACACCCACCCATTAACTTGGTGACTTGACCTAGGGTAATTGAGATTATGATGTGTTCATGTTCAGGTGTGTCTGAGATGGGTGGAAGTACGTCGGTCGAGAGTTCATTTTTGACGTAGATGAGTATGAACCCACACTTTCGGAAAGACAGTCCTTCCAGAAAGTGGCATGTCCAGTTAGTGCAGTTTCATGGAGGAGTATATGGGGTTTTAGCCAAAACTCAGTAATACATAGTATGTCTGGTTGTAATGTCTAGCCCATGCTTTGAGCTTGGGTATTTTACTGTGAATACTTTGTATATTCATATGGTCTATCTTAAGCCCCTTGAGGGTAGACCAGGTTGGTGGCGAGGAGAAGGGGGTCTGGGTTCTCATTTCATTTGGCCCAGGGTTTAGCTCAATATCCCCAGGTAGTAGCAGAAGACAGGTCAGCAAGTGGGTAGAGGGAGATGATAAGAAGTAGGATTTGTGCCAAGTTCTGGATTGAGTTTGGACTAATACAGTTTTATTGTGCTGTAGCATGACCACCATGGTCGGGGGTGAGACCTGAGATTGTGGGTGCCTGATACATGGGGTGTATGGTGTGCAAGACCTAGAACATAGGGCCTGAGGATAACGCAATAGATGAGGAGACCCTTCACCTTAAGGCTTTTCATTGTTATGACAATTGCTTTACCAAGGACTAAGAAAAGAAACTATCAGAACTGGGTTCTGTGGTATCTGTAGCTTTTAAATCTATAGATTTAACACCGCTGCCATAAGCGGATCTAGGGGTTTTTAGTGGGTGCAGGTGCACCCCTCACTGTAACTTACATGCTTGCTGCTTCTGCATTTCATTTTGCTAAAGAAATCCAATATATTGATTGTAATAAATATACATTGAAAACTACAGAGTATGTTTATAATTTTAGTCAAAAATGTAATGAAAAGGATAGTATAAAGGATTAAAAACATTATCAAAAGTTGCATATCAAGTGGGCACACCACTACAGCACCCCTCATTGTAAAATCCTGGATACGCCACTGACTGCTTCCCTCACGTGGCAGCACATCAGGAATGAGGTTTTACCCCTTTAAGGGAGAGAGAGAGAGAGAGAGAGAGAGAGCACGAGAGAGAGAGAGAGAGAAAGAGAGAGAGAGAGTGAAACCTGAGAGAAGAAGGGGCTGGTCACTCTGCCTCCTCACACCCCCACCTCACCCCATACTTACCTCCGGAGCGCGGCGCGACGATCTTTGGTGGACCGGGAACATGTCTCAATTTTAAAACTGACATGAACTGAGAAATGCCGATAAGCTGTATAATGGAATAAACAGGGTTTTACGACTTTTCATGCATATCTCAGGCATTTTAAATTTTCACCAAGTTTAACATGGGGTTTTTGAGACCCCACCTCATGAATTCTGTCACTGTCCTGGCATTAATCGGCCCCAAAAGGTGATTTCGCGGTCACTGCGTGGAACCTCCTTTCAGGACTGATTTATGAAACGACAGTGTCTTGGTTCATGAGGTAGGTCCCAAAAACCCTATGTTGAAAATATGGTGAAAAAACTTCCAAAGACTGTTTTAATTAGCGTTATGCTGTTCCTACGCACACTCGTAAGTTCGCGAATTTTCTATATGTTCACTCCAGATTTTCAACATTGCCATTTTACCACACCTCCTTATTAGCAGTACAGCTATCATTTCTCACATCTTGCCCAAAATGTGTTTCCGCGCATGTAGCGCACAATGGCGCAGTTGGTGTGCAAAATCAATGTTCAGGACATATTAAGAAAATCACAGTGACACTATTCATGAGCAGAGGTGCTAAAATGGCTATGTTAAAAATTTGGTGAAAAACTTCCCAGAAATGACTGTTTTACGAGCATGCATTGTGTTGTTCCTGCGCACTCTCGTAAGTTCGCGAATTTTCAATATTTTCACTCCAGAGTTTCAACATTGCCAGTTTACCACACCTCCTTATGAGAAGTACAGATGTCATTTCTCACATCTCACCCAAAATGTGTTTCTGCACATGTAGCGCACAATGGCGCAGTCGGTGTGCGCAATCAATGTTTGGGACAGATTAAGAAAATCACAGTGACACTGTTCATGAGCAGAGGTCTTAAAATGGCTATGTTGAAAATCTGGTGAAAAAAATTCCCATCAGTTGTTCTGAATTGTTACTAATGAAGACATTGAACAGGACTGGCCCCAGGACCGATCCCTGCAGCACCCCACTGGTCACCCCCTCTCCCTAGACTGCACCCGATTTACCACCACTGTCTGCCTCCTGTTTCTTAGCCAGTTTCTAACCCAGTTTACCATCCTTTCCCCATGCCTAGCCTACTCACCTAGTTTATCAGCGGCTGCTCCTATGTTGGATGGTGCCAAAGGCTTTGCTGAAATCAAAGTAAGCGTTGTCCACTGCCCCACCCTGATTCAGTTCCTTTGTCACCCAGTCAAAGAAATGAACCAGATTTGTCTGACATGACCTTCCCACTGTGAATCCATGTTGCCTATGGTCCTGGGCTCCAATGGCTTCTAGATGCCCCACTATCCTTTCTTTAAGCAATGTCTCCATGATCTTCCCCACTACTCAGGTGAGGCTTAACAGCCTATTGTTCCCTGCCTCCTCCCTGTTGCCAGACTTGTGTAGAGGGACCACATGTGCCCTCCTCCAATTCACTTGTGTTGAATGACTCAGTGAATATGGCTGCCAGAGGTACTGCTATCTCCCTTCGCAGTTCTCTTAATATCCTCGGGTGTATGCCATCTGGTTCCATCGCTTTGTCCACCTTCAATTTAGTGAGCTCCTGCAAGACTCTTTTGCCTTTGAATGGACTATTGTCCACCTCTTCACCCCCTTGGCAACTGCTGTACTGCTGTGGCCCTTTCCCCTCCCACTCTTCTGTGAATACTGAATGGAAAGACACGGTGCATGTCTTGGAAGAAAGGCATGGAACTATCACTTCCAAGTACCTAAGCAGCACATACAAGCAAGCAACATTCAGCATTGACAAATGTTTGTTTTACATCAATCACTAAAGAGCAGGTGCTTAGTAAGGGTACATATCTTAAAGAATGAAGGTTTGGGTCCTTTAGATGCCTCTGCAATCATTCAGTTTGCTTTTATTTGTTTATTTACTTACTTACTTTCCCATTTTTGTATTTGTATTTTGCCAATTGCTAGTGAAAAAGTGTCCAATGGAGTCCCTGTGTGATGATGTCATAAAATCCTTATTATATAATGACAAGAAAAAATTCCGGTCTCTGGTCAGTCTGGGACTGGACCCATGGCATAATCCCAGCACAACATCACGGGTCTAGTGTCATCATTATGGCTGCCCTCTTTTTTTGCATCTCCTCTTAAGAAACAAACATATTTTTCCACACTAATAAAAACATTCTTTAAAATGTTTTTTTTTTATTTTATATATAACAACAAGCCATTGTATAATAGCAATAATGCCCTCCAGGGTGTGTGTCGTTTGGGATAACGTCACTCCTCAGTTGTTGGACGCACTCGGCCTGCGGCCTCATGCCCAACCACCTGAGGTGTGACGTTATCCCAGCACGATACACACCCTGTTGGGCATTATTGCTTAACTAGCAAGGCTGCCAGTGTAGTTCAATGGGAAACTACAAATCTGTTTTCACATTTTTATGGAGAAATAACACTTCCTGCCACTAAAATATTATATATTTTATAGAAATACGTGATGTTTGATATAATGTGATCTTTTGTTATAATTTAGCAGATGACATTTTCTTTATTACCATAGTTTACTTGGAAAGAAGCAAAGAAAAGCTAATTATTGTATTCAAAAACGTAACATCATACGGATGGAACACTATAGTGCAAACATATAAAAGGCAAAGTTTGTTGATGAAATAAGTATCAATTTCATTTGAAAAAGATTGAAAAATATACTGTATTTAGTTTCTCATTGAAATACACTGGGCTTTGGGCAAGATGGGCCTGTCACTGTGTGGAGTGCAGCAGTTATTGCTGCCCTACAGACCATAGGCATTGCTGTGTCTCTCACACTACCAGCCACCTTGTTACTGTAGTGTCTGCTATGCACTGTAGAAGGAACTACAGTTTGACTATTGCATGCAGCACCACCACCTGTGCAGCACCCCCACCACCAGTGCCTGTTCTGTGTAGTCCCCTGGGGCACAGTAGTCTATGCAACTGTGTACAAACGTAGCCTGCAGCTACCACCATGCTCTTCTAGACTGACCTACAGGTAGAGCTGTGAGCAGACCCAGCCTGCACCTGTAGTTCCAGACTGACCTACAGGTGGAGCTGTGAGCAGACCCAGCCTACCCCTGTACTTCCAGACTGACCTACTGGTGGAGCTGTGAGCAGATCCAGCCAGCTCCTGTACTTTCAGACTGACCTACAAGTGAAGCTGTGGGACCCTGCAATAGTGCTGCGCAATCTACATGCAAATCAGGCCACAATGAGATGCTAATATGGATGTTTGCTCACCGACTGCCTAAGTAGGCTCATTTGCATGTCACTTTTAAATCTAGCAAATGTTTGCCCAAGGTAAATGTCCTAGCGCCAGGCAAACGTGTTAGCCCTGAGCAAATGCTATGCAAATGTAATTGTGCCGCGCAATCCTGTCTGAACTATAACACAGTTCTGGTTTATTTGGCCTGCACTGTTGTTTTGTTGTTTGCAGCTTTAGTGCATCCACTTCTCTGCTAGCACACACATTGGCCACGTAGTTCACCTTTACCTTCCTCCCCGTCTGTGTGCACTGGGCTGCTGTTTTGGTTTGCACTTCCCGGATGCTATATTCAGAACTGTCTTATTTGCTGGGCTATTATTGCACTGCACTTCCAGCCCTGTTTGCATGGCTTCATTTGTATGCTATATTCAGCTGCTTTAGCCCTGGGGCTACTCCTTTGACTATAGCATGCAAATGGTTTGGGGCTAATTCAGCACACCATGCAGTGCTAATTTTGCCCCAGGGCTATGTTTTGAATATCTGGCCCCACATGCTATCAAAAATCACATCTTTCTATTAAATATATAATATTTTGGTGGCTGGAAGTGTTATTTCACCATAAAAATCTGAAAACAGATTTGTGGTTTACCATTGAAATACACTGGCAGCCTTGTTAGTAAGGATTTTATGACATCATCACACAGGGACGTCATTGGACTTTTTTTTTCACCAGCAATTGGCAAAATACAAATACAAAGATGAAAACAAAAGGAAACTGAATGATTGCAGAGGCATCTAAAGGCCTCAAACCTTCATTCTTTAAAATATGCACCCTTACTAAGCACCTGCTCTTCAAATGTAAGTTGGAACGTGCTCTCAGAGGCAGATCAATGGAATAGAATAGGCAGTAAAATAATTATGTGCACCTTTTGAAACACTACACAATTACGGATGTATAATAATTATAAAATACATAATATTTACACAAAATTCACAAGTAATGCAGCAAACAAACTGGAAATACAAACACACCAAAAATCAAAGTGATCAGTTTTTGACTGCCACTAGGGGCTCTGGAGTAGATGACAGTCTGAAGCTACATCTCTCTAGCTGAGAGGGTCTTATCCAACAGAATCCAACATTTTTATGATCAGAATAAAGATTTCAAGCCTATAAAGTTATGCAGCACATCCTAAGGTACTCGGAGGTACCAGACTTAAGCCTCTAAGCAAAAGATTTCTGAATTTATCAAGGACTTACTTACCAGCAGACTACAGCTCTGGCATATGGAGCAACCTCCACCTCCAGTGGTTTGGGATCCAGCTTCGGTGGAATGAATGTTTGGGTAGTTGCTATCACAAATGGCCCAAGTTGCCATGGCCACGAATCACACTGCACAGGTCTTGCAGTCTATGGAAGCACAGATTTTTCAGAATGAGAACCAGCTGAAGGCGATGGAAGTCCACCTGCAAGATCACGAAGCCAGACTCAGGGAGCACCAGGCTACATTGATTAAGATGCAACACAAAACTGACGACCTCGAGAACCATGGAAGGAGAAACAACCTCCGGTTCTTGGGGTTCCCCAAGCAGGCGGAAGGCTGCCATACAGAAACTTTCCTGCAGGTGGCACTGGTGGGAATTCTACAACTTGATTCTGGGCACAAGTTGCAGGTGGAAAGGACCCACCACACTCTTGCACCTATGCCCAAACCTTCTGAGAGACCCAGGCCTATCATCGCCAGGTTCCTGGATTATTGGGATAAAGAACTGGTAATGGCAAAGTCCAGGGATCTGCAATCTATTATGTGGAGGAACCATTGAATAAATATATATTCAGACTATTCCAAGGACTTATCAGACTGAAGGTGGGCTTTTATGGAGACCCGTCATGCCATGCATCGAATAGGTCTCTCCTTCTCCCTCCAGTACCCGGCTACAATGCGGGTAGAACATAACGGTGTTCCTTTGTTTTTTGCGTCTCCAGAGGCTGTGATGGATTTTCTCAACAAAAACTGTCTGGGAGAATCCCAGATACAAGACCAGTAGCAGCGCGCATCGAAGAGTCAGTCAGGAGGGGTGGATCGGTGGTCCCCATTAAAGCAAAAGAAGGAGTCCACCAGGGACAGCAGGCCGGACAACTTGTGGGAGCTCCCCACCAGAACCAACAGAAAGTGACACACTTCCCGGTGACATGGGAGAAGGGACCACTTGATGGAGAGGCCCCGTAATTCCAGCCCTGTGCTCTGGCTTATGAACACTGATTCCAGCAGCATCCTTGCAGACTTTCTAACGATGAATCACTACACCACATTGAGGCCCATCACTCCAGAGCTGCAGATGAAGACCTCTGGGGGCCTGACTCTATCCCTGAGCTTGCCTCATTCCCGGCCACCCTCATCAAGCAGATTGTAGGCAGACCGGGTCATATCCCCCAGCAAGGCCTCTAGCAAGTAGGACCCGCCACCACCTCACCAACAATCCCCGGAGACATTGTTGGTCGAAGACGGGAAAGCACGGAGTGGACTCGGCCTGCATCTCCGGAATAGAATCCTGCTCCCCCTCTGGACTACATTACCCAGGACATTTAGATAAGTAGCCCCTGTAACTGTCTTTCAGGGGTTTACTGCATCAGGGGAAGGAGCAGGGGTTCTGGGGGGGGTTGGATCATAGTCAACTCACATGGCTACGAACTGAGTATTTTGGAAGGCCCAAGTGCTGGCCGGCAACCTGCTGTGTGAACCCGATCCCCCTTCCCATGCCACCAAGGGGTCCTCTCCTCCGAATCTTGCCCAAGCCTCCCCAGGCTCACCCAGTGAGAGCAAATATTCAAGGGCAAACAGCAGCCGGAGTGGGTGACTGGCAATGAGGAGATAGGTGCCTAATAAATAAATTGGCATATAAGGAAGTGGTGTCTCTCACCCCCCTTTTTTTTGCTTTTACTTCTTCTGGCTCTCCCTTCCAACAAGCCACCCCGGAACTATAGTAGGTGGATTAGAGGGTTGAGGAGCTCCCACTCAGGGGGTTCCCCATGCTAACAATGGGCAGGCCAAATATCTGCAAGGCCAGCTAGTGTAGGCAACTAAGCATGGAGGGTGAAACGAGTGCAACGGTGAAGGCGTTCCTCCTTATCCCTGAGGGAGGGGAGGGGTAGGGTGCACCTGGTAAAAGCAAATGTCTTTGGGAGAGTGTGATGCCCCCCCAGGTGCAGATGACCCCTACCCAGCCAGAGACAACCTGTCATGTCCTTGTAGTGCTAGCAGTCCTGCTCACAGGACTGGGGTAGCAGCAAGCGGGCTATATAGTGTCAGTGGCTCAGTAGGTAGTACACTCGCATCTGAGGCCGGGAGATCAGAGGGCTGTGGGTTCTGTTCCCACATCTGATACTTGGATTAATATCCCAGTATTGACACTGTAGTGCAGCATGAGAGGGGTGCTGCACTTCTGAGGTGCCGTCTTTCGGATGAGACGTGAAACCGAGGTCCCATCTGCCTGGATTGGTGGTAGTTCAGGTGGATGTTAAAGATCCCATGGCACTTCTCGAAAAGAGTAGGGGTGTTTTTATTTGCAAAACAAACATATACAACAACACTTGTTCGAGAAAGAAAACACAATCAATTCAAAAAGAATTTACACTAGACAGATACATCGCAGCAAATGATTTACCTAATAAGATAATTAATAAAGTAAACAAGTAGTGTTCTATCCAAATTTAACATTTACCAAGATCACTTGAATCATCATATTTTCAATACTTTTGATATTAATTACACTTTTCTTATTTAAACTTGATAAAATATAAAAAGCCTTTCCACCATTTACGTAAAGTTCCGGGCATAACTCTTGAAGCATCCAGAGTATAAATTTGCTCCAATTCCTTTATGATTAAGCTGCTTATACAAGAATATGGCATTTTCTTTTGGTATAGAACTCACTGAACTCTCGCTTGCCATAAGTAATACCTCAGGCATCCCAAAAATAAAGTTAAAGTCTCTGTATGAAAGTCCAATGAGGTGGTTGGGCAACATCCTAAAATCAAAAATTCATATGACATACTATGCATCCACTTTAAACCCCATAATTTCACTAAATAGTCCCATAAACCTGTAGCATATGTGCAATCCAGAAAAAAAATGCTCCATTGATTCTTCCACATTAATGCATTCTAAATAAGGACATAGTCTTTCCTGTAAGGCCTTATACTTTGCATTACCTCTGACATTTAGTCTTCCATAAAAAATTAATCACTGCGTTTCCCACTGTTTCTGTGGCATCCTAAGATTGTTTAATTGTGCCAGTACCATGGGATTTAGTGCTGAAGGACAATTTTTAAAACCAGGCTCTAGAGGATATAGCTTTAACATTAAATAGTGGTATAAACCCTTTGTATTATTAGTCAACTATCTGTTTCTATAATTTCCATTTGTATACTTTCTGAGCCATGAGCCTAAAATACTAAGGAATATACAAATGACAATTAAGTTTTAGGACAAATAATTGCCAATTCTTAAAATATTTGCCCAATGATTTTAAACTCAAAAGCCTCTGCCCTTAATTCCGCTTTCAATCCTCTTTAATCGAATTTGATATAAAAAAAAACATGTGATAAACTACAGGATCTATCATACCTAACCCTCCTGATTCTTCTTTAAATATGTATAACTTTAATGGGATTTAGCGGTTGCCCCAAAGCATCTGGAAAAATAAACTATAAATTTTGGTCTCCAATAATACTGGAAGTGGGAAAATCATGGCTACGTATTGTACCATGGGAAGAAGAAATTGTTTAATTACATGTACTCTTTTTAATTTGGATAACCTCCACTGCTTCCACCTATTGACTTTACTCTCAATATTTGTAATAACACCTTCCCAATTGTCCTTAGGCATATTCCATACCTCTCAACTGTACCACTTTACGAGGAACGTTCCTCATTTTACTTCACAAAATCTCCCTGTTCCACATTGTGAGGACTTGTCCCACATTCAATGTTAACATTTTAAAGCAAAAATCTATAGTAAATGATGCAAAAAATATATTATTCAATTAATAACAGACTTTCTGAACATAAATGGAAACATTTTAACAGTGTTCTGAGCTTCTTAGGTGAAGATTTGATTAAGTGTTCCACATTTTGCTCCTTTGTTCCACATTTTGAGAGGCAATGTTCCACATTTGGGGGACAAAAGGTTGAGAGGTATGGCATATTCTGAGAACCAAATTTGATCCCTAAAATTCTAAGCGGATTCCTAGATATGTGAATACCCTCCTGCCACGTTTCTTCAACACCTCTTGCACCTATAAATAACCCCTTAGTTTTCTTTATGTTTAACTTCGCATTTGAAACTTTAGCAAAGGCCTCAAAAGCCACCATAAAGTGGGAGACAGAGGCACTATCCTCAAAATATAACACCAAATCATCTGCATATGCCTGTAACTGAGAGTTGCTACAGTCATTAAAACGAATGCCCTTCCATTTCTGAGCTGATAACACAGCTTGCAAGAAAGGGTCTATAGCAAATGTGTATAAAAGAGGGCTGAGGGGGCATCCTAGACGAACACCAGTAGTTAGTTGTAATCCTTCAGCCTTGCAACCTTTCAAGAAAGAAAATACCATCACTTTATGATACAATTTCTCAATTAATTCCACCAATTGGAATGGGACCCCATAAAGTCTAAGAGTAAGAAAAATAAATGGTAAATGCACTCTATCAAAGGCTTTGTCTAAGTCTGCAGCAACCAAACATCTAGTTAATCCCATCTCTGTGAGATGATCAATCACATCTAGTATCAACATGATGGCATACTGTATTCTTCTATCTGGTAAACCACAGTATTGATGGGGTGAAATAACTCCTCCTGCGTATTTTTTAAGCCGGTTGTTCAAAATACTAGCAAAAATTTTGTAATCGGAATTTAAGAGTGTGATTGGCCTCCAATTGGCAATATTTTGTTTATCACCAGATTTAAATATATAAACCAACAACCCTTCTGTAAATGAAGGGAAAATAAAAGCTTTATCTAAGATAAACTGAAACAACAGGCTCAGACACTGACTAAGTTCTTCTGAGAAACATTTATACAAATTATGTGAAAGGCCGTCTATTCTGGGTGAAATATCCAGTTTCAATGACCTGATAGTATCTATGATCTCTGTTTGAGTAATAGGGTCCCATCCCTCTGACCTTCCGACCTTATTAACTGGGGCAGATATCTGGTCTAAATAACCCACTATATCTGTTTTTGAAATTGTTTACGTGAGGATTTAATGAGCAAAAATGACCAACTATTACCTCCGGTTCCGCCACTGAAGTTGCCAAACTTCCATCAGCTTTTAGTTTCTCCAATCTCATAGAATCCTTAATTGTTTGCACATCTCAAAGGGTCCCTATAGGTGATTTTTGACTCATTGATTAGAATAGCCTGCATGGTTTTGCCTCTATCATATTGAAATTCTCTCATTCTCTCTTTCAACACAGAGATTTGATCAGAATAATCCCACCTAGATGAGTAAGCTATTGTCAAAGTCTCTGTAATTGCTGTCTTAAACCCAGATAACTTAAAAATTTATCATTTTAGATTTTCTTCCTGAGTTTTAAACCAGTTCCTTAGATTACGCTTTTGTCTCTAACCACCATTCCCTAAGTCTGAATATAAAAAGGCCACTGATAGTCTAGCCTTCAACAGATTTTTAAACCCTGATTGAATAGAAGGAAGTTCTAGTAAGGAATTATTCAACTTCCACCTTGTTTGTCTTTTCTCTTGCCTATCAGAAAGAAAAAAAAGAGCTTAACAAGAAAGAATGTTCAGAAAATTCACAGGGGAATATTTTAAAGGATTCTAATTGCATATTGGGTGAGACTAGCATGTGATCAATCAGAGAGAGGGATTTCCCCTTTTTAAAAGAAAAACTAGTTTCAGCCTTTAAAGAGCCATTACAATTTATAAGACCAGCCTCTTTAATGATTTTGCTTAAAGCATTAGAATCACAATACATTTTCTTGCTGTTATTTTTTTTAAGAGAGAGAGCGGGAATTGAACAATTAAAGTCACCTCCCATAAAACCCTAACTGTAAGTTAATAAGAAAGGCTGAACCATTTTTAGACAGTTGACTCTACCAGATTTTGTCTGGGGGTTATAAATGTTAATAAAATGAAAACATAGGCCTAGCCACTTCCCGTCCACTATTAATACTCTTCCAGGTACCAGGTCAATTAAATTATGTAGCTGAAAAGTGTATGAATTAAATACTATACCTATACCATCTGCAGAGTCCTCCCCAAAGGACCAAAAAGATGGGCCCCAAACCCACTCTCTTTTAAATGCTACAAGCTGCTCGATGGAGTACATCCAAGTCTCCTGCAAAAAACAAACTGAAAGGGGATACTCATGTATATAATGGAAAGGCTTGTCTCTTAACTACATTCAGTAGACTGTGAGCATTCAGTGAACCCCAAATCAGCCTCATTTTAAGTTTACATGCTCATACCCTTATTTTTTTCTCTTTTCTTTTTTACCTTATAATTGTCTGCTACCTGTGATCTGGTTGAAAGGGAGGATTTTTGAGAATCTGAATCCTCTACCTCTAGCTCCACATCACCCCATGAGGAAAACAGAGCCGCATATGAGTTACTTGTCTCAATGTGTGTTGCCGGAGGAGGGGGGGGAGGGGGTCTGGGATGCAAATTTCTAGCTGATCTTCTTTGAGGCAATGCTGGCAAAGATTCATTTAATGCAGTAGTGTTATCTCCCTTTTCTGTAATCTCATCCTAAAAGCAGACTGGAGAAGACTTAAAGCATAGGGAACCCTATTAGCTTCGCTAAACTGGCTATATTTGAAGCCTGCCTTTGTTTTTCCACGCTACTCACCAAAGATGTCTTATTTTTCCAGAGACTGTATCTTTAAATTCTCCTTTAAGCTCAGCTGGTTTCTTAACAATAGCCTGGGAAATAACAGAAGGAGGGCACATTGGTGAGGGAGAACCTGAACAGTAGCTTCCTGTGCTTTCTGAATGAAACCTTCAGAGCTGGAGCAAGTTGACATATTGTGAGCAGCCCAAGGACAAACTTTAAACACATGCCCTTTGATTCACATAAATCACAACATGATTGATTATTACAGAACATAGTCAAATGCCCGACCTCCCACAATTGTCACATCTAGGTTGATCACACACACTGGAAAGGTGTGTTCTAGCCCCTTGTAACATGCACGGGTTGACCACTATAAAAACATACTCCTCTGTCTTTCCCCAATAAGAAAGAATTAGGTATATGCTCAATCCCTTCATCTGTTTGTTTTAACTTAATTTTATACTTCCACCCACCAGTCCAGAAATGCTCTGTATCTAAGATAGGTTCTGGATCACTCAAAACTTCGCACCTTTTCTTCAACCAAAAGGTTATGTCCTCTACCCAAACCCCTTCATTACGAAACATAACAGTAACAAATTTAATCAAGGGTTTAGAAAGAGGGATTACAATGAAGGGGGCCCATACTGGAGAAAACTTAACCTGATTGTATCTAGTCCAAAAATGGTCTAGAGTATGTGACGAGAACTTACATCGTAATTATCTTCTCCTGAAATATTTGTAAGCGTAAACATCCTGTGGGGAAAAATGTAATGAATCTTTTAGCGTCTTCCCACATAATGCCTATCTGGCTAACCTCCAAACCCCTTTATACCTTAAATGCACAGCATTCCTTCTGAACTGCTTCTCTATTTGAATTCAAAAAGTTCTGACATTAAAGGTTTTGTACTGTAAGGGGAGGGGGGTCAAAGGAATCTCTTTGAGGATATCTGTAAGTTATCCTGTAGCTTGAGTTTCCTGAGGTAAAGGTACAGAGTGGGCTTAAACAAAACAGTGGAACCACTGGAAGGCATAAAGCCTCTTTCTCTACTTGTTTACTTCCCAGTGATTACCCCTTTTCTGCTGCTGTATAACAGAAGCCCATTCAGGTGAATGTTCAGATAAAGATAACTCAGGAGCCCAAGTTGGATCAGGCTTCACACACCTGTATCAGTCTGAATCCAACCAGCCTCACTTAAAGCTTTATTTGTGACCAAGAAACTTGCAAATCATTCTCTATTAACAAAGGAGATTCTAACTTTCTAACCTGTACATTTAAATTTGGAATGATATTTTTTTTATTTTTGTCCAGGAAAAAGAACTCTGTCACCCAAGCTTGAGAGCCTTCTGAAGATTGATATATCACATTTGGAGCAGCTAAAGGCTCATCCTGATTTCGGCATTTTAAAACAAATCCTGCTGCTTTGCTCAAAGGAACAACATCATTGTTATTAAAGGTTGAAGTCAAGGTATAAGACACAGTTTTAGAGTTCACTTTCGCTTCGTTAGTTTGCTCTACCAAAGTTGAAGCAGGCTGTGGGCACTCACAACATGCTGCGATAAAGCTGCCAGCCTGATCCGAATTTAACAGGAGCGGTTTCCTTTTATCAGAAACTTTAGAGCCATTCATAACAGTGCTCCCGGTCAGCGAGATTACTCTCGTCTCTTAGCTCAGCCTGTAAGTTGGTTTCTGTGCTGCACACATACGTTTTCATTTTGCTGTTAATTAGACCAGCGAAGAACTGCGGAGCTTCAGACAGCTTAAGGGGAGCTTCTGTATTTATGACTGCAGAAAACACACTTTCAGATTGATTATTTTCCACCGAGTTTAAATTATAAGTGGACACAGTACCTGATGGCTTTTTAGGTTCTTCGTCTGAAACAGTTTCTCCGCTGGTAAAATGTGCACATTCTGACTTCTTCCGACCGTCGGCTCTCTCCACTGTCTCGCTCTACAAAATCACCTGCAGCAGTTAACTCCTTCAGAGCACTTAATGAAGCAGACCGCACTTCTCCGTAATTCAGACCGCGATTCTGCTGAAAATGAATTTCCTCTTCTGCTTTATGTATAGAGCCAGCTCCCAAGGACTCCTTTTCCATATTGGTAGATTTTATGCCACCAGAAATATCCTTGTTTGCCTTTTTCTTTCCATCTGAAAGCTCCCAATTTATAACTGCAGTTTGAAGTTCAATATCAGAATCAAATTCAGCCATTACCAAGGAGTCGAGGCTACCTCTCCCACTCTGCAGTCGTCCTCCTCCTCCTTCCGTGGTCCACTTCGGGTGGCCATCTTGAAAAGAGCCTGTCCCCCTACTGGCAGCCGAACAACAGCTGAGTAGGGGAATTTCCCCGGTGTCCTGGCCAAATTTCCCTCATTCACTAAAAATACCACCAACAGCTTAATCTGGTTCAAGGTCAGTTGGCATTCATCTGTATCCCCCTCCCCCGGGTCGTGCCTGAAAATAGGAAGGATTTGTCTAGTGCACTTACCCGGTCAACAAAAACTAAATAAAAAATAAAAATAAATGGGATGCAGGATAATCCTTGGGGGTAGTGCAACCCCCCAACAGATACACTTCCTTCACTGGAGGGCGGTTTGGACTCACAGAGCCCCCTGCACCCTAGTACTCAGTGTGGCCCCCCCACTCTAATCATGCTTAAGGGCCTAGGATACAGTCCCAACAGGGACTTGGACTCCCAGATTGAGAGCATCCCCCCTCGCTTTAGGGCCTTGTAGTCACCCCCAATCCTGTATTTCCTCCACTTCAGGATGTGTCCCCCTCCCCTACGTCACCCCTTCAACCTGAGCCTCCCCATGTACAGGGCCATAGAATGTCCCACTAACCCAATGCACAGCTATATCAAAATTCAAGGCCCATCGTAGGCTGATGTAGCTGTTCCTATGTCCATTGTGAAGTGTGCCCCCCCCATCAGCGCCCCAGGAACAGAGGTGGGCCTTCACCCAAGTGCTGCGGCCTATGGTACACCTCTGCCTCCTAGTGTAAAATGCCTATTGGCAATTGTATATAGTTTTTGTGTCAGGTTGATGGCATACTGGTATGGTTGTACTTACATGTTTGCAGATAAGGTAGTAAGTAGCTTGACTAGCCCCTCAAAGCTGGGTTACATACTGATTGCACCTGCTCTATGTCACAGTGCCCCACCAAACAGCTTACGCCTGCTAAGGGCCTGTGGATCTCAGACCTCAGTCTCAACCGAAACCCAACAAATCCGCTTGACACTGCCTCCTCCCAAAGCCCCTAATGGGTGATATTATAGTGTACTCGTGGAATGTGTGAGGGCTGAACACCCCCACAAAAAGGAGGCAGGTGATCACTCACCTAAGGAGACTGATGGCGAACCTGGTTTTCCTGCAGGAAATGAAACTGAACAAGGGGGATCACGACAACCTAAAAAGGGACTGGGTGGGTCTGGTAATACATGCTTTGGCCCTGACAAAAAAAGAGGGGTGGCCATTCTTGTCAGTAAAAAGCTCCGCTGGTTGGTGCCCAGAATGGTCACTGACCCAGAGGGAAGATGGGTGTTGGCACAAGTAGAAACGCCCAAAGGGCAAATGCTGCTGGGGAACATCTATGGTCCCAACCAGGAGGCCCCCACTTTCTTTCACTCCATAACCCAATGGACTGGGGAGTTGGCAATGGATGGTAGTTCCATGCTTCTGGGGGGTGATTTCAACCTGACTCTAGACCCATTCATAGATAGGTGCCTGTCCAATATAGAGCCTCACAACAGAGGCACTGCGGCCCTAGCATTACTCATGCAGGACATGGCCCTCACTGACATATGGAGGGTATTTCATCCCGGGGATCAAGATTACTTTTTCCATTCCCTGGTGCACAACTCCCACAGCCAAACTGACTTTTGGCTCATATCCCCGGACATTACCAAGGCATCCCTGAAAGCCATTATTCACCCAATTATTATCTCAGACCATGCCCCAATCCAGATAACCTTCGTGTGGGGCACCCCCAACCTTCTTTTCCCCCTCGTGGTGACTGGACCCTCTCCTATTGAGGGATCCAGAGTTTGCTCCCTGGCTACAAAAATAGGCCAGTTAATTCTTTCAAGAAAACCCAGTAGTGGACACTTCCACAGGTAATACTTGGGAGGCCTTCAAAGCCACTCTGAGGGGAGCAATAATGGGCTTCACACACAGACGGAGGGAAAAAAGGGAACAGCAGCTTCTGGAGTTGGAAAGATCATTGATGGAGGCCAAAGCCCTTTTCAAGGCCTCACCTAGTCCCTCCCTCCAATCACAGGCCAGCCGTAAGGTAGCAGGCATTCGGTTGGAGATAAACAAACTGGTGGCCAGGAAGGCAGAGGTCTCTATTCTCTGTCTTAAACACAAGTATTGGAAGGCTAGGGAAGTCTCAAGAAGCAACAGGGAGACAGGTACATTGCAGGCATGGCTGATAGCACAAGGAAGACACATACTACCCCGGACAAAATAAAGATTATGGCAGACTACTATGCCACTTTATACACCTCTTCGAGAGCCCCGCATCTGAAGGGTGTAGCCTCCTTTCTGCAGAGGTTGAACCTCCCCAGGCTAACCAGCCAACATGCACAGGCTTTAGATGCCACTCTGACTCTGGAAGAAGTGGCTGCTACCCTCCAATAATTGAAAACAGGAAAGGCCCCGGGTGGGGACAGCTTCCCCATGGAAATATGGCAGCTGCTATACCAGACGGTGTCCCCAATTCTCTGCCAGGTATACTCAGAAGCCCTGAGGGCTGGCTCCCTCACCCCATCTTTCTGGGAAGCAATAATAATGGTCCTCCCCAAAAAGGGTAAAGACCCTCATAAAGCCTCAAACTACAGGCCCATATCCCTGCTCAATGCGGACAACAGAGTCTTGGCTAAATTACTGGCCTACAGACTTAATCCCCTCTTGCCCCTCCTCATCCACCCTTCTCAAGTAGGCTTCATAAAAGACCGCTACAGTACAGATCGTATTAGATCCTTGATTAATCTGATGCAGTCTGCCAAGTCACTTCCTTTTCTCCGGCTGCAGCGGTGGCTATTGATTTTGAGAACATGTTCGACTCCCTAGAATGGGACTTTGTACAAGTCCTGCAATCCATGGGTTTCATTCAGGGGTTTCAGGCATAGGTAGAGGCCATGTATCACCTCCCCATGGCCAGGGTACTGACGAATACTTTGCTGTCCCCTCCTCTTCCGCTAGGGAAGGGTACCTGCCAGGGTTGCCCCCTCTCCCCATTACTCTTTGTTTTAGCAGTACAGCCTTTGGCTGCAACTATAAGGCATGACCCAGCCATTAGAGGTGTACAAATTGGAGAGGTGGAATACAAGATGCTCATGTTTGCGGATTACCTTCTCCTACCACTGACAGACACTGAGAGGTCCATCCCCCCCCTCCTGGTCACCCTATCTGATTTTGTGGTCTTTTCAGGGCTCTCCCTTAACCAGGCTAAAACTGAGGTTCTCCTTCTAAGCAATCACTGCACCCCCAGATGGCCATGGACCACAATCTCAGATGGGTGCCGAACGGCATCACATACCTGGGGATCCTAATCACCCCGCACATCTCGAAAATCTGGGAGGCTAATTTGAAACCCCAACTAGCCACAATACATATGGAATTGGACAGATGGAAGCCCCTCCAACTTACATTAGCAGGTAAAATCTCTGCCATTAAAATGGTCACCACCTCCAAGATCCTGTACATCATATCTCACCTCTCCTTTAAACTGCCCCCATATGGTACAACAGGATAGACACTTTGGTTGGTCAATTTCTATGGGAAGGGAAAAAAGCCCTGATATGGCAGGAATAAGCTGCGGCACATTGTTTGGAGGGATGCTGGTGCATGCCCTGGTTTGAAGGATACAAGTGGGCATTCCAAGCAGAGCAAACTTTGAAGTGGTTCCAAGTTCCCCTCGAGAGTGCACCACAGTGGCTGGACATGGAGCAGGTGTAAAGTAGAGTGACCCACCTTTCTTTGCTATTGTACAATAGCGCCCCCCCAGGAATATGTCAATACTCCACTATAGAATACTGGAGCAGACTACACAAGAAACTGAACTCTGACCCAACCCCCTTAATCAAACCCCATTGTGAAGTAATGCAGATATCACAATAGACCAGCACCCCATTTTGTGGCCACAATGGGCCAGAGCAGGCCTATGATTTTTGGAGGACACTTACAAGCCAGGCACCACCACACTGGACACGTACCAGGGAATCAGGGGGTGCCATGCTATTCCATCAACGGACCACTGGAGATGCTTGCAGATCAGGAGTGCCATACAGAAGCACATCAAGAAATACCCCAGGGGAGCAAAAACATCCCCAGTACAATGCTGGCTCTCCCTCAAGAGGGGCCAGTCCAGTGCAGTATATGCAGCTCTTAGAACTCAGATCCCCTCCAAATCCCTGGAAGCTAAGACTAAATGGGAAACAGCCCTAGGGATCCAAATCACAGATAGGGATTGGGCAGTGAGTTAGAGGCTCGCACACAGGGTCTATCCTGACCCCCGTAGTGCACTAATCCATAACAAGATAATGCAGTCCTGGTACAGAACCCCGGCAGTGCTTCACAAGGTGATGCTCACACCGGATGACTGTTGCTGAAGATGCCAAAGGCAAAAAGGGGATTTATTGCATATAATATGGGACTGCCCCTTGATCAGGCCACTATGGCAGCATGTCTGCTCCCTAGGGTCCCAGATACTACAGAAGCCAATCCCCCTCACACCAGAGATACTCCTTTTAGGCCGCCATACAGAATCATCACACTTTACCCTCCAGGAGCAGAAATAGACAGCTATCCTGAGTATGCTTGCAAAGAGGTTGGCCCTCTGTAGATGGAGGACACAAGATGTCCCCTCCATCATAGAAGTGTTGAATGCCCTGGCCCAAACAGCTACCCTGGCACGAATGACCCATGTGGTAGCAAACACGCTACCTCAGTGTAATAGTTTCTGTACCCATTTCCTAGTCCTGCTGAAACAAAAGAGGGGACTGGCTGTGGTGGGGGTGAGGGGCCATCTCCGCCTGGCCCCCCCACCACTGCCCCCCCCATCCATCCTATAACAGTCAGGCAGCGAGAGCTTAGTCATAGCTGTCAGAGCAGGTCTTTAGGTCATGTTGTAGACTAGAAAGTGTTAATTTTTCATGATTATGTATACCACACACTTAGATCCTTCAAGATTCTTTGTGTGTACGTGTTTATGTTCATACAGGACCCCATAAAGATTTTGAACCCAGTTGGCACTCTGGGAAACACTCCGAGAATCACCTCTTAGAGCTGATACTCCAGGCCACTCCAGGTAAGTAGTTTCTTAGTAATGTTAGTAAAGAATCTTTTAGTCACATTGGTTGCTATCTCCTTCCCTCATGTAACAAAGGCAGATGTTGGAAGCCTGAGGTGGTCGGAGTAGCTCCAGAGTATAACAGTATATGTTTTCCCCTGCTCAGTGAACTGCCAGTGGCAGACCGGTGCTGACTGCCTCCTGCATAGCACACATATATATGTGTTTGTTGTTTTTTTTTTAACCTGGAAAATAAAAAATCTTTAACAACAAGAACAAAAAAGTGATCAGGTTTTAATAACGGAAGTGCAAAGAGGAAAATACTAATTTACTGAACTAAATTCTTTGAATCTAAGCTTTATTCTGTCCTGATGTATCTAGTGTTAGACAACAAAAAAGTGGTCTACAGTGCTGCTACAAAGTCTACACTTGCCAGTCTGGGCCCCCTTTTTCTCTCCTGCTGCGCTGCTCTTAGCCCTCTCTCTCTGTCTTCTCTCTCTCTCTCTCCCTCTCCCTTTCCCTCTTCCTTTCTCTCTCTCTGTCCTCCCTAGAGCTCCAGCATCTCTTGCACTGTTCATCCTTCTTGGTCAATTACTGGCTTGCCACTGTTACCATCTACCTCTGCTCTTTTCTTGACCCTGCCCATTCTATCCTCCTACCCCCTCCGATCATCTGATCCCCATTCCTCTTATATGTCTGTGGGGAGTTTTATTTTTCAAGGTCCCGCTGAAGATTTTAAGTGATGGCTGGAAAAATGGCTGCCATTTGGAAGTTTTTAATGGGTGAAAGTTCCAAGAGGTAGCTGTGAGGATTTTAATGTAGGCAATGAGGCTGACTGCTCCTGTTGACATTGGTTGCTGTGGGATTTATTCACGGGTAAAGACCCATAGTGACTAATCAGATTGCAGGGTTTTTCCTGCCCATTTAATCATAGTCAATAATAAATTAAATAAATTGTGAATCAAATTGTACGATGGCTAATTAATTAACAAAAAATCTATGTAGCTGCTAATATTGTTAAGGTTGGCGTGAAGTGTCACTGCACCTTTCACAGGAAGTGTTAGCCTATTACTGAGACAATTGCCACCCAAGAAGTTGGGAGGAGATCTGACTGGGATTTAAAATAAACATTGTTCCATTTTTCCATCATGACTGGAGCTCCAGCAGTGTAAACAGTGTAACAAGGCATTCCAGCAGAACAGCTTCGTCCATGTTCATTCTCTTCTGGTTGATGAGATGCCGAAGGCACATAATGCCATCAGCACTTCCAGAACCCGTTTCCTTCAGAGCAACTACAATATGGTTTGTAATCTGCTCCTCTAATTGAGCATCTGTTGACTAAGATAATGAAACAGATGAGCTGTTGCAGAAACGGTTGCTCTCATCACCCAATAACTCATTGGTGGATGAGCATCTCCCTGTAAACAAACTTCTTTTGCCCGCATTTCCTAGCGATTAAAGCATCTCCACACAAAGAGATAGAGAGATGGAATCTTTCAACACTGCTACCACTGACTGGCTAGCAGGAGAGGTGGTTTGTGGCTATGTAGATCCATGAAAAACTGAAGTCATTGGACAGTTTGATACCTTTTATTGGACCAACAAATAATACTGAACAAAGAAGTTACAGTACCAAAGATTTTAGGTCACACTGGACCTTACATAAGGTGTTTATCTCTAATTTAACGCTAACACCAGAGAGGCAGCTAAACCTAGTGGTTAGAGCACAGAGTTGCGCATCTTGAGACCCGAGACAGAAGCTCACAACCACCAGTTAATTACTGTGTGACCCTAAGCAAGTCATGTAACCTCTCTGTCCCTAACGTCTCTACAATATTTCTATCTGCATGCTGTGTGAAGCTTCCTATGCTGCATGTCTGCCTGCTGCAGCATTCTCTCTCCTTTCCCTCTCCTGAACTGTAAATAGCTTTGGGATGCAGTTTGTATGAAAGGAGCAACATGGAATCAAACTCCTTTCTCCCCTTTATTCCTAACAGTTGACCATGGAACCTATGCAGCTCCAAAAACTTATGTACTGTACAGCTGGGTTCACTCAGAGGTATAAAACTGCACAAGAACTCACATGATGGACTGCTGTATCACACTCTGAATGATCCTTGAAATTAGATTTTCTGAACAATAAAATGAGCAGATCTGAAAATACATTTTGCATAAAAAAATTAAACGTCTTGATGTGGTGCTATTTACCATCAAAATATGTGCTAGCACTGTCATGATACCGCCACTGTGTGAATGCCACATTTATTTTATACAACTGTGAGAAACTCATGTATACCGCAGGAAATTTACCATACTGTTTTGTTGTTTGTGAGATGTCGTGTTTTTGTACTGTACCTTTTGCATTGTTTGGTTATTCAATAAAGAATTTAACATTAAATTCATTATTTACAGTCCAAAGGTAACTCAGCCGAAGGGATTATTGAATATTGTGAGTGGCGATCATCTTTAATTATCTGAGTCATTAATTAAAAAATAGTTTAAAAAGCTGTTTTTTAAAATATCTGAGGAAACTAAAAAGATATTAATTAATCCCAGATGTAAGAAATGAATTTTGCTAAAAAAAATACTTTATGACATTTTTTCAGACGAACAAATACTGCTGCTTTAACTGCCAGTTTGACAGAAAGCATTGACTTTTTTTGTGCCAGTGTTATTTGTTCTGCTAGCAAAACTAATCAAGGCCACGTGAATGTCTTAAAGCAACATTTTGTCAGAGTGCTTCAGTATAATGTTAAGCAAATTAGCACATACAACATCCGATCTCCCTCACAAGTACTCTAATTATAAAATAGAGATTTCTGAATAGTGGAAAACTATTTGTATTTAAATTAGATTTAAATGTGGGCCATTCATACATATTGATGACATTCAATTAATATTTCATCTGATTTGAAAAGATTGCTGGGCAGAATAGGAACTGGTCAATGTCAAATTAAAAAAATCCAATAAAAACTAATTATCAACAGACAGTTCTGCTGGAACTGCCAGAATTCAGTGAGCAATTACTGATACCATACCAAGCCAATACAAAAGGGAGGTTGCTATTTGTTGTACAGTGCAACATGGAACAGTGGCAATTGGAAGCAACAAGGGAGGCAGTGTGGTTTAATAGTTAGAGCACAGGCTTTGGAGCTTGGAGACTCAGGTTCTAATCCCACCAGAGACACTTCCTTGCTGGGTGACTCTGAGCAGGTCACTTACAGTGAATTTAAGTTTTAGTTTCCAGAGGAAGAATTACTGTTGCCATCAGCAGATTCACAGCTCATAACATTCCTCCCAAAATGTGAATTTCAGGACAACCCAATCTTTGTTCCTAAATACATTTGCATGAACACTGGCTCTGTTCCCTATAGACTTCACTTGTCCCTGCTGCGAACAACTGCCCTGAAGCCATAAATCTCTACTTGTGACATCAGAATCATTTCTGTGGTGACAGGCTGTGATGTCATAAGCATAGGATTATGCCCCCACCCCCAACCCATTCAGAAGGTTAGCACAGTCTAACACGCATAGCACCATGCTAACTGGACCTAGTGCATTCAATCGAGGCGGGTGTCATATTCAACAGAATCCCCTTGTGCCATGCACTGTGGATAGTACAGTCATGCTGAATACAGTACTATAGCGTATAGTAGAGTGATATTCTGCATAGAATCCATCCCTTTCAAAATGCTGTTGTACCACAGTTCAAATGTCATGGAATGTGATTCTACCCTACTGTGGTACAACAGCATTCTCGAACCTCTAGAGACTGCATAAGTCAATTTCATTTTGAAAGCAAAAGAACTCACAAACACATTTCATACAACACTATACACTATGAAAAATACAGGATGAGCAACTTTATGCACAACCAGTGCGTTTTGCCACCTCGGGGTTCTGATTCTCATGGATCACCAGCTTTGTCCTGAGGTGGGCCGAGGGAATCAGAATTTCTCTGTAGAACACATTGGTTGTACATAGTTGTCCATCCAGTATTTTCTATGTGCACATGCAAGTGAGAGAGCCTAGTTGCATACAGGGCGCGGTGGTTTATTTTGAGCGGGTTCTGGAAGCACTTACCACATGCTGAGGCAGCACTATTTAACCCTTGTAGAATCCAACTCTTATCACACTCACAGTGGTGCATGACGCCCCCTGGGAGCACGGGTGCTGGTGACACCCATCCTCTCCTGCCCGATCCCTGAGTACAATAGGCCTGTCATCCCTGGCAGTCTAGTGGTACTCCCTTCCCATATTTAAAAAAGCTGTTTTCTAATTATCTGAGGAAATTAAAAAGATACTAATTATGAATCCAGAATGTGAGAAATGTATTTTCCTAAAAAAAAAAAAAAACACTTTACAATGACATGTTTGTGAACTAACAAATATGTTTTACCTTCCAGTTTGAAAGAATACATTATATGTCAATATTCTCTGTACTACTAGCAAAACTAATCAAGGCACATTTATGCCTTAAAGCAACATTTTGCCAGACAGAGTGTTTCAGCATAATGTTGAGAAAATCAACACATACGACATCCAATGTCCCTCACAAGTACTCCAATCATAAAATAGAGATTTCTGAATAGTAGAAAACTATTTGTTGTAATAAAATTACATTTAAATGTGGGTCATTCATACATACTGATGACATTTGATTAATGTATCATCTAATTTGAAAAGATTGCTGGGTTGAATAGAAACTGGTCAATGTCAAATTTAGGAAAAAAAAAACTAATTATCAAAACACAATTCTGCTGGAACTGCCAGAATTCAGCAGTGCACAGTTGCTGATACTGTGCCAAGCCAATACATAAGAGAAGTTTCTCAACATGGAACAGTTATAATTGAAAGCAGTAAGGGAGTCTGTGTGATTTAGTGGTTAGAACACAGGCTTTGAAGCTGGGAGACTCGGGTTCTAATCCCACCAAAGTCACCTTCTTACCAGATGACCCTTAGCAGATCACTTACAGTGAATTTAAGTTTCAGTTTCCAGAAACAGAATTGCTGTTGCCATCAGCAGACTCACAGCTCATAACATTCCTCCCAAAATGTGAATTTCAGGACAACCCAGTCTTTGTTCCTAAATATATCTGAATGAACACTGGATCTGTTCCCTGTAGACTTCACCTGTCCCTGCTGCTAACATCTGCCCTGAAGCCATGAACCTCTACTTGTGACATCAGAATCCTCTCCGTGGTGACACATTGTGATGTCTGAAGCATAGGATTATGGCCCACATATTCAGAAGGTTAGCACAGCCTAACAGGCATAGCACCATGCTAACTGGACTGAGTGCATTCATACGAGGTGGGTGTTCTATTCAGCAGGATCTACTTGCGCCACGCGCAGTGGATAGTGCAATCATATTGAATACACTATTGAGCCCATGCAAATGAGAGAACCTTGTTGCATACTGGATGCATTGTTTTTTTTAAGAGGGTTCTGGAAGCACTTACAACCTGCTGAGGCAGCACTGTTTAACACTTGTAGAATTCTATTCTTATCATACAGTGGTGAATGATCCGCCATGGGAGCACTGGTGCTGGTGACACCCACCCTCTCCCACCTAATCCCCAAGTACAATAGGCATGTCATCCCTGGCAGTCTAGTGGTACCCCCCCCACACACACACCTGAACCCTGGGTAAGTGAAGGATTTGTCGGTTTCATCTCTAGAAGTGTAGTGCTACCTCCATCCCATTAATCCCTGGGTAAATGAAGGATTTGCCAGTTTTATCCCTGATAGTCTAGTGTCCCTCCCCGATTCCCAATTAAATGAAGGCTTGGTCAGTTTCATCCATGGTAGTCTAGTATTTTAATAAAGTCCACCCTGGTAGTCTTGTGATCCTCCAGATCCCCATCACAACAGACATAAACTCCCCCAACCCACCCACTCAGCATTCCCACCCCCATCAACACCTACTCACGTATCCCTAATGTGAAGTGCTGCCAGCAGATCGGCACAGACTGCAACCACCAAATATCCTCTGCTCACCATTTTGTCTGGTCACTGTCTGAAAGACAGCACTGAAGCATTTTGAATTTTTGTCATTTACATTTTCCCCTCCCTATCATGGTCCCCCTTGTTCAGGCCACTCTTGTCCCTACCATGCCTATCCAGTTATTTGTCTACCCAGTACCTTGCCAGCACAGATCTCCAGATGCTGGTGAAGCCCTGAGCTTTTCCCCTCCAGCAGCAACACCCTTGTTGGGTTGTGGTAACCCAAGAATAACATCCAGTATGCTGCCACCTGGGAGAGGCATGGATGGGTCCAGGACCAGTAACATGGGGCAGGAAGATGACCAGTATTAGTGGCCCAGGTAAGCCTGTTTTTCCCCCTGTTAGAAAGCTCTTCCTTCCCCCATTACAATGTGTGCCATGCTCGTGCCAGGTTGTGGGGGAGGAGCCAATATCATGTGATCATCCACAATGTTAAGGCTCCCCACAATCCACGTGAGGTACAACAGAGCAGACAGCTTTATCCCTGCCTTCCTGGGGCTTGAGACTGCAGTCTCTGTAGTGTGCCCAAAGCCCCACTGGCTCAGAGCACAGGAATCTGAATCAAAATTCAATCCCAGGTCCTCAGTGAACTACCAGCAGCGCCATAGGGCCATGTACTATGTCAAAATAACCACAAAAAAAATCACAAAGACAATAATAGTGCATGAAAATCAGTGACAACAAAAACAGCTTCTAGCAATAACATTGAACACTAAAAACAGTGAACACTTAAAAGTGAGAAACTCACTACCACAAGGATAGGAACGTCACTTTGGGGAGTGGGGGAGTCAGGAGGGGGCAGATAAAATATTCTCACTCTGGGAGATGCAACTCAGGAGCGGAAGAAAGTCAGGAGGGCAGATAAAATATTTTCACTCCGGGGGGGGGCCGTAATTTGGAAAGCAGGAGAAAGTCAGGAGGGGGGCATATTTTATATTACAACTCCATGGGGACAGAAATGGGTGGGGGAGCGTAAAGGTGGGAGTAACCTTTAAAAAAAAATAAAAAGCAGAGAGCATGAGTACTGAACCCAGGTCTGCTGGATGTAGCAATCACACACACAGGCAGCGATTCTAACTTCTAGGCTACTCTGCCAGTAACGGTTCATAGCACAAACCAGCCAGCTTACATCGTGAAGTACATTTCTGCCCATCACTACCTACATCACTGAAATAATCATGCGCTGTAATGACCACTTCACTAATACAACATTTGCTATATTTACCTTACTGTTATTCATTCGCTGAAATTCTCTCACTGTTTTGACAGAACACCACGGGCCAGCCTATTCATTTGAATTTCTTAACATTTAAGCTCATCCACTATTTTTTTTCCTCACTTACTAATCTTGTTCAAATCTTTTCAAATTTCATCCCCCACCTCTTGTGATATAACAACTCTTCCCAGACCTTAGATTGAGGGAGTGCTTCTGACCAACTGGTGCATTCCTTTCCCCCGCACATGGGATCCTCTTATTCTGTAAAGAGTGCCCCACACACAGGGGACCGGAAACAAGCTCATATAGGGAAGAGTTTGAATTTTTACATATTATTGAGTGACTTTGATTAATACTACCACAGCAACCACTTTTAGAGTTATAATAGTGGCCCCTCACTTCATTCTCAAGGAATCAGAACCCAATACACATGAGACCACTCTTACAACCGTAAGTGGGGTCTCTGTGGCAGTATTACCATTCATCTTGCCGTCATCTGCAAAATTGGTGATCTAGTTTCTGGTACTTATCTCTAGGTCACTTAGAAATATATTGAACAATATATTTTCCAGGCAGGCCTCTTTGAAGTTGTTATTTGAAGGAGGCAATGCAGTGCGTTTGTTATATTCGCCCCAGTTCGATAACTGAGTGTGAGAGGCGAAGTATCCCAAAGGGAAAGTGGTGCAGAGAAATGAGAATGGCTAATTCCCAGAAAAAAACAATCTTCTCCTACAAAAAATATCTTTGTACTCGGTGGTAACATAAAATTAGTTCATGCTCTGTACTGCACGATAGAAAGATTTATGAACATACAAGAGGAAAAAATCCTATCCAAACAATGCTGTTTTTGAACTCCATATCACAGCCTTTCAACACAACTGATACACTTTCAGAAGACTTTCAAAAACGCAGTTTGTTCATGTAGCAACTGGTACTAACTCTAGTTCATGTAGCATAAAGTGCATAACAGAAGTGCAGGTAGTGGACCGGGAGTGGAGGCAATGTATTTCCCCCTTTCTGCACTTTTGTTATGCACTTTATACTGTATGAACTAGAGCCAATGCCAGTTTCAGTGTGCATGTGAACAAACTGCATTTTTGAAAGTCTTCTGAAAGTATATCGATTCAGCTGAAAGACTGTAATATGGGGCTTAATTTTCAAATGACCGGGACCGATGCAAGGCGCTTGCATCACAAAGAAATGACCGAAAGGGGACAGTGCACCAGACCTTGCATCAGTCCCAAGTTTCAAAAAAGCCTGCACCCTCTGCAGAGCCACCTGCACCAGACTGACTTTCACGGGGTTTGCACTGAGCCATAGGCTATGCTGAGGCAGAGAAAGGTTTGCGAGAGACACAAGCTGCTACATCCCCAAAAGTGGGATTTTGGAACCCTGCCAGCCCCCTCTGTGCTTAGACCAGCCAGAGCTGGTCTATCAGCAGGGTGCACTGACACTGGCCATCAGAGCTAGAAGGCCGTGGACAGCAAGCATGGGCAGCATGGGGATAAATGTGGGCCAGGGCACAGGACCATCACCTGTCTGCTCCGGATGGATGGGAACTGCAGCACTGCAATGCCCTGCCAGGGATACCGGGGGACATGCAGTGTGGCACATGCCACTGTGGTGTATCTCATGCAAATGCCTGTGCACTGGTCATGGAGGTACCCTCCAGTGCAGCACTAGGGCATGTCATTGCCAGAGGCCACAGCAACAGTCCACATGACCTGGGGTACCCCAGCTCCTCAACGCCCCTGGGCCAAGCCTGTCACAGAGAGGCACCAGCGGAAGGACCTCTTGAGCTGCCAGTATCAGAGTGGTGATGCATACAGAGCCCAGAGGTTCCACCGCCCATCAATGCACTGCTGTGAGATGGCGCGAGTGACAGGTACAGTGGCATATGTAGCTTAGCATTGAGCAGATGGTGGCAATTGTGGTGCACATCCTTACACTGCACTGTGACAGTGGTATCCTCAGATGCATAGGAAAGTAGCCTGTGATGTGGGCAACCACAATTGAGTGACCCCCGAAAGGCGAGCTCAAATTGTGGCGCTCGTCACAGGGGCTACCAGGGAAGGGGAGTGACTGGATGGGGGGGTTGGTGACACATAATGACAGGAAGTTGCTACACGTACATACACGCGGGAGGGTGGGAGTGAGCACACGTGGTGCAGGGTGTTAGAGGATGTGATGGGTGATGCTGCAGTAGGCTGCTGAGCTGGCCCAATAGTGTAGTGGGTTGGCTCGCAGTCTCAGTTCCTAGGATGCTAGGTTCGGGTCCAGGTGCAGGTTCCTTTTTGCTGCCCGGCCCGAATTAAATTTTTTTTTTTATGTTTTGTACCCCCTGGAATTAAGAACCTTTAGTAGGATGATGCAGGGGCGAAGCATAATCACAAAAACAAAGTCTTCGACACCGTTTGTTGTGTGCGGAGGTCAGAGCAATCAAATTGATTTGGTGTTTAACTTTGCCATACCATGTCGCCTTTACGTCACCGCGGTGACACAGAACCCATATGAAGAGGTATTAAGGAGCAGAAAGCAGTAAGTTATCATGTCCTCTACAGATCCTTGGTGAGGCCACATCTTGAGTACTGTGTCCAGTTCTGGAGGTCTCACCTAAAAAAGAACTTCGACCGTCTGGAGACAGTGCAGAGAAGGGTCACAAAGATGGTGCAGGGGCTGCACCATGAGCCATACGAGACAAGACTCAAAGAGTTTAATTTATTCTCTCTGGAACACAGAAGAAACAGGGGGGACATGATGGAAACATTTAAGTATGTCAAGGGAATTAACACAACTCAGAAGGAAAACTTCTTCCAGGAAAACAGGGCAGCGCGTACAAGAGGGCATAACTTGCGTCTGGTGGGAGACAAGTTTAAAATCAACTCTAGAAAGTACTTTTTCACCAAGACAGCGATAGACCCATGGAACAGCCTGCTACCAGAAGTGGTGGCGTCAAAGACAGTAAGGGAATTCAAACTTGCATGGGACAGGCAAGGTGGGTAACTTAGGAAAAAAATATAATTGGGGGGTAGCCACCTTGGGCAGACTAGATGGACCACACAGTCCCCATCTACTGACACTTTTCTTATATTCTCATGTGACAGATCTACAGTATGTGGGTGCAATGTGCATATTTCCATAACTGCAGACCTTTACCTGTGGATGCCTTTGCTCTGTGCACAGTGCCATTGAGCTATGACATAGATGGCATGGTACTCATATCTCCATGCCTAGGGTGTTACCCTGCCCCCCTTTCTGGCACACATCAGTCCTATACTGGGGCACCTGTTGAGGGGCTCGTGTCAGCAATGGGCTAGGGGTTTCCTGAGGTCACTGCCAGTGCAGTGCACCATAGCATCTGTGAAATCCCTCCCATGTGCCTTTTCTTTGATGCACAGGAGTGGTTGCAGCAAACTGAGGGTGTCTGGCACTGGGACCCCTCCAAAGAATTGGATGCAGGGTCCCTGGTGCACTGGCATTCTACACAGGCTGCTGTTTGCCGCAGCTTATATTGTTTGAAGGGCCTATTTGAAAACCAAGCCCATGGACTTCAAAATGAGCATTGTTTGCACATGATTTTTTTCCTCTTGTATGTTAATAAATCTTTATACAGTGCAATACAGTGCAAGAACTAATTTTGTGTTACCACCGAGTGCAGAGATGTTTATTATATCTAGCTCAGTGCTAGAGATGCAAATGTTTTAATATGAGCCCCAAACCTCTGCTGAATGCCACTAGTGTAGTGCTCTGCAGAATTTTCAAAGTCAGACATTAACAAAATTTAACAGAAATTCTGAAAATTCCACGAATCCAGCAGCAACTGATTTGATACCTTTTAATGGATCAGCATAGATGTAACAACACAAACAAAGTGCTCTAGCTTTTGGACCAACAAGTCCTTCGTCAGAAGCGTAATGACAGTTATTTAGAAAAAAACAATACTTTTAACACCCAGATCATGCAGAAAAAAACAGAAAAAAATCCCCATTGGTTTAAAATACTAATTTAAGAAAAAAACAGAAGATGATGTCAGAGAAGCTTAACAGTACCATGTCACCTTGAGCTGGGAGAGTCTCAGGGTCAAAGGTGCTTAGTGCAAAAGACATACAAGGAACTCTACTGCATATAAATTAGATTGACATGAGATAACAACTACTTGGGCAGATGGCTCTTAAATCAAATTATGAGTGTCACAATGTGTATAAGAATGCAATTACTGAAAAACAACTCCGACCCGGATTAAAGACATACTAAGATTGTCTTAGGACTACAAGAAGCATCTATGAATGTATTACAGACAAAGAATAACCAGTAAAGCTTTCTTAAAAAGATCAGTAAGTACACACTGTATGATGTGTAAAACTTAGCTGGACCCATTACCCAGCTATACTCTCCAGCTAGATATCATGCCCCATAAACTTCAAAAGCCTGTAGTGTAGTAACAGTACTTTATAAATGATAATATAAATATAAATTGACAGTATTAATGTCAAACAAAAAACTCTTGTCAAGGACAGCCAAGGAATTAAGACCATGCAGCCTGATATGTACTGATGTCAATAAATTCTCAGTCTATAACAACTTGATGTACCGAAAATGTCCAAGGAATCTGAATAAGAGATAAAAATTAAATTCTCTCCTCCCCGCTACACACACAACACACCCTACCCCACCCCACATCCCCATAATGTGGGGGGGGATAACTAGTTTTAAGGAGATACATACACACACACACACACACACTCCTAATGCACCATCATTCACATCAAGTCACTGCAACTGTTACCCAAAGGAATTCAACTTGTCATGAAATCCCAAGTTAAAGGGCTCATGTATCCTAATAGCTACAGAATAAAAATGTGACACTATTTAACCTTACTCCTACCTGTGCAGTAACAACTCCAAGGATTCTGGATAGAACCACAATGAAATAAAACTTCCACCCCCCCCCCAAGGGTAAGGTAACTAGAAGTAAATATAAAGTATGTGTGTAAGACAAGAGTCCCAACATTCCTACATTTCCACAAATCACTACAATATTAGCCTAATGTAAATAGATCTGTCAAGGACCCCCATGCAAATGAGATCTCACACCCCAATATGTTCAGAGTTAAATAAATATGACGGTCTGTAATAACACTACTGTATATACAATAACAGGCTAGGGAATCTGAATGTGGCATAATGAAATCAACCCCACTGCCGAGTGAAGTTAAATAGTAAGAAGGGATTAATATTCATTATGTGTGTGAAGTATGAGTAATAACACACTGTGACTCCATGTATCTAAATAGAAGCCTACCTCAATGTGACAGCAAGCCCCAAACCTGCCATATTCACATACCTCCCACACACACACACACACACACATATACACACACACTCACACACACGCATATACACACACTCACACACGTACATACACACACACATACACATATACACACACTCACACACACACACACACATACACACATATATACATACACTCACACACATACAAATGCACACATACACACACACACACACACACACACAGACACACACATACACACACACACACACCCCTCACACGTGCTGAAGTCCTATAATATGTCAGTCCAAAGAAGAAGAGGTCTGTGGATGTTAAATTCTGTAGTGGCCCATGAAACCCAGATCTATGTTCATCCCATCTGCTACCATATTGAGGTGTAAAATAAATTTAATCTCAAAAGCTCTTCTCTGTTGTGTGCATTCTAGAATTCAGAAATATTTTTATTGATTGTTTGTCATAGATGAGTAATACACTGTTTACATAATCTGCACATTCCTTTCCCATAATCTGTGGAAAATTGCTCCTCTGTTTTTAGGGTTACCACCTTTGGACGAGGTAAAAACCGGATCCGAAACCACACCCCAAACTCCGCCTCTGGTGCCACCTCTTTTTTATGACTGGTGAGTATATCACTCCTCCTCCTCCAAAGCCATTTGTAATGTTGAAATAGACATTACTAGTGATAGAAAATTATTTTTATACTGTAATTTATTTGATTTATTTATTCAGTTATTTATTTTTATTCTTTGGCAACCAGGTTACCTCCCATAGGCCACATAGCCCATTTTACAGGAGTGACCCAGGAGCACAGGAAGGTTAAGTGACTTGCTTAGGGTCACACAGTATTTAAGTGGAGGTTGTGGGAATCAAACTCAGGTCTGCTGGATGTGCCAAGCTCAGCCACAGCTTACTGCTCAGCCCTCTGTTAAACACTTTCTTTTCCATGTCAGTCATGTATTCAGATTCTTTGACCAATTTTTGATAACTTAATTATCAGTGCTTGACTGTGGTACCCTTAATACTGCACTGTGTTCCCTTTTACCTCAGCAGCTACTGCTGTTTCTTTTCACATTTCTAAGAGATTCCATAATTTCAGATGCACCATTCCACGCTGTTTATCTGAATGACCTGTAAAAGTGTAGCTAATATCATGGAATGTTCAGGTAATACAAAAAAATTAGAGCAAATGTAGTGATAAAAGCAATAAAAGTTAGATTATTAATTTAACAAAAATGGGTTTAAAATTTACCATAATATAGAACAAACAAAAAGAAACACATGAGAGCACATAAAGGTGTAAAAACTGTTTCCTGTCATAGCAGTAAAAGATCATACTTAAAATTCAGAGTAGAAAAGAATAGGTTAATTTACTGCTAATGATCTTAATGGCCATACTTTACACCTCTCAGACAGTCTGGCTTTACAAACAGACAGGTCTGAATGACTGTGACAGCAGAACTTCTTTGTAACCTGGACATGTAATGCAGCCAAAACAGTGAATGATTTGATACATCAGTTTTAAGAGTATATGAGCACTCAAAATGGCCCAAACACCGGACTGCATGTAACCAAAACCGGATGACTGGATAAGGACACTAAAAACCGGATTATCCGGTCAAAAAACGGATAGGTGGCAACCCTATCTGTTTTAGTAATCCATGGAAAGTTATTCAGTGGTTTACATAGAAATGCTTTTCACAATTACGCGGAATTCATGAAGAAATTCTGAAAAGTATTTCGGAAGCAGAATATGCATTCTGTAGGAATTCTGTCAGTGGAATTCCACATTTTCCAATGTGTGACATTGTTGATCTCCCAACAGGTAAAACCATGGAGGTGGCTGAAAGAGACCTTTTAGAAGCAGAAAAATTAAAAACAAATAAGGGTCTGCAAGAGTCCTTATCTGCCAAAACATTCTGGCCCAGATATTCAAAAGGATTGCGCCATGCGCAATAGGGTTGCTCCAGCGCAAGTCCGAAAATGTGCCATTCTGCAATATTCAGCAGGAGGCAGCTGTGCCCCCCAAATCACACTGAGCAAGAGCGCAATGATAATGAATGCATGCACAACTGAAGGGGGAGGAACCATGCATAAATGGCGCAGTGTGATATTCAACAACATGCGCCATGCGCAATGGGGAGCAAGCGGAAGTTGCGCGATAGCGGAAATGAGTCAAAATAAAAATGAACAAGGGAGAGGTGCAAGAACACTACAGGAAAGGCACATGTGGCTGACCGCTAGGCAGACACACAGGGCAGGACAGACACACAGGGCAGGACAGGGAAAGGGCACTCTGAACCCACAGGCACAGGGAAGGTGTGTGGAGCCACAGCCAAAGACAGTGCAGAAGGGGGGGAAGTGCCACACAGCACTGAGGCCACCACAGGAAGGTGTTCCCGGTGCAGGGGAAGTAGCAGCCAGGACATCAGGGGGAACACAGTAACAGCTGCCGGGGGGGGACACAAGCCAGGGACATGGCCAGTGCCACCATCCAGATGGAGGTAGTAATGAAGGGGGTGAGAAGGCAGGCAGCAGGGGGGCGCGGCCATGGAAGGGCCCATCGGTGGTATGCCCCCAACAGGCAGTACCGAGCCCACACCAGCTTCGAGCTGTGCACTGATACAAGAGATTGTGGGCTGGTACCACCTGAATTGGGCAATTCTGAGGCGGCTCTGTGAGCTGTGCAGTGATGTGATGCAGGCGCCTACATGATGGAGCCATGCTCTGTCAGTGGAGACTAAAGTGACAGCTTGCATGTGCCTGCTCGCCACGGGTACCTTCCAGAGACCAACAGGGGACACCAAAGGCATAACCCAGTCGGCCGCGTCACGCCACCTCACCCAATTCATCAGTGCACTGCTGCCACATGCTGCGGAGTACATCCATTTCCCCAGCATACCGGTGGAGCACACAGCAAACATACAGGAGTTCCACAGGGTAGCACGTATGCCTGGCATGCTAGGGGCAATAGACTGCACCCATGTGGCCATCCACACACCACCTGGCCCTGAGGGGGCCACAAATATCAATCGGAAGGGCTATGCAAGCATCAACTGCCAGGTGGTGTGCGATGCCAGGGTGCGCATAATCAATGTCTGTGCCACGCACCCTGGGGGAGCACATGATGCCTTCATCTGGCACCAGTTGGCACTGTGCCACAGATTCGAGAGTGGGGACATCCCCACTGGCCACTTAGTGGGTGAGTATGCAAACCATGCAGAAAAACATAGAGCTTGGGAGGGGCATGGTCAGAGGTGACATGGCTAGTTGCCTACATGGCCCAAGGCAGGGCAACGCTGGTCACCAAGCTAACCTCCACCCTCTACACACAGGTGACAGTGGATATCCACTCCGTCCCTGGCTGCTGACACCATACCGGTGGCCTGCGACCCCATCGCAGCAACATTACAATGAGGCACATGACATCACACGCAATGTCATTGAGCGGGTGTTCGGGATGCTGAAGGCATGTTTCCATTGCCTGGACACCTCCGGCAGTGCCCTACAGTACAGCCCCTCAAAGGCCTGTGGGCTACTCCTGGCCTGTTGCATCCTGCACAACATGACCAATGACTGTGGGATAGCCATACAGGTCGAAGAGGGGGACAGCGATGGGGACGATGAGGATGCTGGTGAAGATGGTGACGGGCAGCCCCCCCTTGGGCGACGGGACCCCCAACTGCTCCGGCTGGCACAGCTGCACTGGGACACCATCACAGAGGAGCACTTCAGCCAACCCAGGTAAGTCATGGGGCCATGTGCAACCACCAGTGGCAAAGGCACAACCCACAAACACGCATGAACACGCACCAGAGGTGCATACCGTCAAAGGAAGTGGCCGAGCATGGAACCGCACACACCGCCAGGGATGGGTGAAGTCTAACATGGCACGCGGTCATACACACACACACACACACACACACCTCACAAGACATGCACAAAGGGTAGGAGGCACGACGACCCAGACCACCACCCCTAGCTACACACATGTCCACAGACCACCATGCCCACTGCCTGTCATTGTGCGTGTGTCAGACGCTGGGCACCATTGCACAGTGGTGTACAGTGCAATGCAGGCATCATTATGCACATGCCACAGTGGACAGCAGCCAGGAGGGTGTGCAGATGGAACGTGTGTGTGCGTGCAGGGCCAGGTACCCCACCCGTGCATTGCCTGCTGAACGACACAATGCATACAGGGCAGCATCAGACAGTAGCTGTGCTGGGAGACAGGTCAGTCACATGCCACAGTGCCACGGCCACTACAGATGCATGGGTGGCCCCACCAAGACCCACCAGCAGTGACAGGCTGACCACTGGCCTCATGGGGTGGCACCGACGGTCCCCCAGGGGTTCCACTGCGTGAACGCGACCATGCTCACCCAGGGGTCTGCAGCACACCGAACATGCCTGTGCCAGGTGTGCTCGGGATGCCCACAGCTGAACCCAGTGTCAACAAGGATGGTGTCACACAATGCCGGGAACAGGGGGTGGACATTGCACTGCGTGGTGTCCGCGATGCATGGGCAAATAACTGTGTGCCCACTGTGGCCATGACAGCTGTGAATGCCTGTGTCTGCCTGTCAATAGCAGCGGTCACATCCTCCCGCAACTGGTCCATCCCTGCCAGGAGCAGAGTGGTGTCTCTGCTGCGCCGCTCCTCTGCCTGGTGCAGAGCCGCACTCAGTGCATCCACTGCTGTCACAAGCCGCATCTGCTGATTGACTGATGCTTGCAGTATGCGGGTGTGCTCATCTAAGAGGTCATCTGCCTGATCGGCATGCTGTCCCTCAGGGTGTTCGTGGCCCTGATGCTCATCACCCTTTGAGGGTGGGCACTACACACTAGGGCCAAGCCTGTGCATGTCCACAGGTGGTGCACTGATGCCACCCCCTGACACTGTACCCCCATGGCCATTGGCCGACTGCTGATACTGCCCCTCTGGCTGCCGCTCTCCAGGGCTCAATGGTGCTGCCGCAGTGGTTGCAACAGTCCCACTGTCCTGGACACACACCAGTGCTGCCCCACTGGTGCAGACAGGCAGAGGCTGGGACTGTGATGACATGCAGGCCTCCATGGTGGCACCACCCACAGCCATGACTGCGATGTCACCTGCTGTGTGGCCATCCTGTGGCCCACCCGTGTCACTGCCCATGACGTTAGCTCCATCATCATCAGTGATGGATCCGGCACCAGCCCGAGTCTCAGCATGCTGGCATCCATGGACGCTGGCATGCTGGGACACAGGCAGGGCCTCCTCCGCACCTGCTCCACCAACATTAGTCCAGACGTTCAGGTGGGCCCACTGTCACCCTGACCCCCGTATTCCTGTGGAGGTGGACGGGCCCTCCTCCATCTCCATGATACTGGCCTCAGTGGAGAAGCCCACCACTGCTGACCCATGTAGATGCTCAGGAGCTGTAAGGGAAAAAAAGTAGCATTACTGCATGTGACCTACCCTGTCCCCCCCATAGACAGACCATGACCTACCATGCAGTGACGGGCTACCACCCATGTGGAATCCACCACCAATCCACACCCTCATTGGCACAATGCTGCATGCTGCCAGTAACCCACTCTTCCTGTGGGGTCAGGCGTTGCACCTCCGGCTGTCCCCCACTGGACGCAGACCGTGCTGCCCTGATGGCAGCCACCTTTTCTTTAATTCTCCGCCTGTCCGTGCCCATCTTCTTTTTGCACTCCTGCACGGAGCGCTGGTGGCTGCCATGCAGGTTGACAGCATGCACCACCTCCTCCCATGCAGCAGCACAGGTGGTGTTCCCTGGTGTCCGCTGAGAAGTGGCTCCTGGTCGAGGTAGGCCTCAAACAGGGCATCTGTCTCTGCCTTTGTGAAGTTTGGCCTCCTCTTCCTCCCACGACTCTGTTCCTCTTCCTCCACCACACGATCGGTCATGATTCATCCTGTGAGAATGACAGGTGTTATATGTAACTGTGCAGTCCCATGCATGTCCCAAACACCACAGTCCACACTCCCAAACAGCATGCAACTCACCGCAATAGACTGCAGTAACCGACTATGGCCAGTGCAGCCCAATGTCGCATTTTTATAGCGCAACCCATGCGAATGAGGTGAGGCGCATCTTTAAGTGGCTGCAAATGCAGTGACTGCACCATTGAATGGCTGCTTAGATGATTTGCATATGCCGGCTGAATATTGCGCTGTTGCACTTTGTGCAATTGTGTTGAACGTGCTGAGCCAAGGGCACAGTTCTGTGACATGCACAGTACACACCTAACTGCGCATGCCTGGGTTGATGATGCAGGCACCTGCCGCGCTGCTGACATGCTGTGTGCGGGAGGCAATGCAGGGCACGGCCACCACTGTGCCAGTGGCGCTACGGCGCTGTTCACATATATAGCGCTGTGGCACTGGAGCATCATAGGTGCACTGGGGCAACAGTGCTGTAGGCTGCTACAGGAGGTGGCACACAGGCACCCAATCGCGCTACACGCATTGGGTTCCAATCGCATTGTGGCTGTCAGTGCGCCAGAGACCCTTGACCCTGTATCCGACCTTTGCCCCCTAGGCGCCATGCGTCAGGCATGGGTGCACCACTATCGAGCTGTTCAGTGACAGCACGATAGGGAATGGCAGTGCTGTACCGCGCAGCATCTGCATGTGGCAGGACCACACTGCCGGGCGCCATTTTGATTCAACCACACAGCAGAGATGGTGCGGAGGTGTGCAGTCATTTGGAGCCAGGTTAAGCTAGCCAACCTGCTGGCTATAGTTGAGCCCCATGCTGGGGCTTTGTATGGAGAGGCACCCCTGGACAGGGCCAGGAATGCGGTCTGGCAGGAGGTGGCCGACACCCTGGAGGAGGCCACCAGTATGGGGTGCACAGCGGAGCAGTGCTGCCATCGTTATGGGGACCTGAGACACAGGGACCCGGACCTGCTTGCCCACCTGTGGGCGCGTGCAAGGAGGGGCACGGTGCCACGGCCAGGTAGGTGCAACATCCATACACTACTATCGTCCATATGGGTATCACGGTTGCATTTGTCCGGCACATGGGGGTGGGGGCCGTCCGGTGTTGGCCGTGGTGGTGGTGGTATCGGGGTGTGGGGGTGGATGGGTATGGCTGTGTGGGATTGCACACATGTGGGGGCAGGGGGACTTTGCTACCGGATTGTACTGATGTTCCTCTCTCCATGTTTGTACCTTAGGGCCTGAAGAACGCCGGCAGAACCGGAACTGGAGGTGCCACATGGAGGAGCAGCGGGCCAGGAGGGATGATGGTGGTCAGCAGCGCGTGGACCAGCCTGATGATGGTGAGTGCCTTACATCCTTGATTACTATTGCATGCCGTATAACTGGGCGGGCACTGGGGCATGACCACCATCCACTGACACCACTGCCATGCACGCAACTTGTTACAGTCAGCACTGTCCAGTGGTACTGCATGTCTGGGAGTGCGTCAATGGTGGTCCATGCATGCACCGGGCACATGGCTGTTCTACTGCCTTCACACCGCATAGCCAAGTCACTGTACGGCCATGGTGGTGCTGTGCAGGACATGGGCGGTGGGTGTATGCAGTGGTCCACATGGCTATGGCTGCCTGGATGGGCAGGTCTTGTGGACACGGTCACTGTGGGTGGACGCACACCATCACAGGGGTGTGGCACATGGCTGTATGCCATGCACAATGGGTGGGCTGCAGGGGGCTGGACAGTCACACTTATTGACTCTGCTCACTTGTCCTAGGTGGAAGGCGACTCCAGGAGATACAGAGGGGTATACGTGAGCTGCTCCAGGTGGCGAGGGAGATGTTGGAGCTGCTTCATTGAATCCACCACCACGGGCTGAGGAGGAGGAGGAGGAGGAGGAGAAGCAGATGTCAGCACCATGATGAGGAGGACCGGGGCGCACGTTGATGTCCCCATGCCCCGACTACCACCTTCCCCCCTTGACCCACCCTCACACCCCTTCTTCCCTCTCCCATATATTCACCCTGCCCTTACCGCCCCACCTGTTATGTAGCCCTTCCCCCCCTTGTAAATATTTGTAAATAGTTTTTGTTACATCTTTTAAATATATGCATTTTGTTATGACAACTGTGGTGGTCTCTGATTTGCAGTGGGCTACAGGTGCTCAGCTGCAGTGGTGTGCATGACGTCAGGGGTGGTGCATGCATGGGCGTGTGTGTGTGTGTGTGCAGAGGTGAACCATCTATGGTGTGGGCAGGGGGATCAGTCACTGTCTGTGGTTTGTGTGTTGTACTCTGTGCACTGGATGCCTGTGTGCAGTGGTTCATGGGGCCTGCACTATGTGCATGGCACCCCTGTCAGACCGTCCATGGCCTGTGCAGCTGACACCTTTGCATGTCTGTGATATGCACAGTCTGCTGGCGTGTCAGTGGTGGCTGTCCATGCTGGATAACAACTGTACCCGGCACAATGCCAGGTTGCCTTCCATCACCAGTATGGTGCACTTCTGCCTCCAGTGGCACTGTGGCCTCTGCTGTTGTTGTCCCCCCTCCATGCTGTCACTTGTGTCTGTTGCAGGGGATGTGCTCCAGTGTCTGTCACCTGTGCTCTGGTGGCATGCTGGTAGCATACAGCTTCATGGTGCCTGCACAGGGTGGCTGGCACACCTGTGCAATGTAGGGGTGCTGGCCGTGTGTACACGTCAGCCGTGGCCATACGCCAGTGGCTTAGTTGACCCACTACTGTGTCCCTGTGTTGGTGTACCCTTGGGTATGGGTGGGTGTTTGTCCATGCACTGTGTTGCATCCTGTGTGGTGCATGCTTCCATGCAACACTGTGCGTGTCTGTGCTGGCTGTTGTGGCCAGTGCTGGGATGGGATGTGTCCTTGGGAGGGTGTGCAGGGTGCTGTACCACTGGAGGTGGGGTCCAGGGCATGCCCTGTTGCATGTGGGGTACCTCGTGTGCTAACGCATGGTCGGTCTCTCAGCTGTACCTCAGGGGGGACGTGCAGTTCGGCACTGTGTATGCATCTGTTGCATCGCTGTCTGCTGCCGCCTACTGCAGGGTGCTCATGGTGGGGCTGCCTTGCATGGCTCCATGGTGCACAGGGTTGCAGTGTCACAGTGGGGTGGTGGCATGCATGGGGTGTCTGCACTGTTGGGAGCTACTCCTGGGCAGGGTGTATGGGGATCATGGTGCAGGGTGTGCTCTGCATTGGTGGGATGGTGTGAGTGCAGGGTGGTCGGCCCTCCTTGTGTGCTGGTCACAGCTTGCCAGGGGGTGTGCTGGGGCACCATGGCCCGGCTGTGGGTTGGTTGCTGGTATCCATGGGCCAGTGGTTATTCCAGCTGTCCCCCGGTTGTGCAGTGCATGGGGTGTGGGGGACGATGTCTGTTCTGCTGTGTGTTCCTCTGCCCATCTGTGGCATGGGTGGTGGGTCCCTGCATCCCTGGTTGTACTGTTGCATTGCTGCCCTGCTGCAGGGGGCATCCCTGGTTGTGCTATGGCACATCTGGACTGCTCCACTGAGCATCCCTTGTTGCGCTATGGCGCATCAGATATGCTCAGCTTCATATCCCTAGTTGCGCTATGGTGCAGGTGATGCGATATTTAGTCGTCGGCCGTAGGTGCATCTTGGCCTGCGCAGTTTTTGAATATCACGCTTCTTGCGCATGGGCGCAGTGGACTTGCGCTTACTCCTGCTGTTGCGCACTTTTTGGGCGCAGTTTGAATATCTGGGCCTCTATGTTTAAGACAGCATGCAGCATAGGTTTATCAGTAATAGTCGATGCTTGAAAAATCTGTTGACCTTTGAGAAGGTCAGCAAAACACTTGATGCTGGTTCATCTGTCGATGTATTCTAGCTGAACCTTAGTAATGCCTTTGCTATAGTGCCCGTCACCACCCATCACCATTCATGTAAACTAAAAAGCCTTGGTTTTAACTCGTATATGGTAAACTATATCTAAAATTTGCTAAATGACCAATAATAACCTATTAATATAAATGGAGCACTGTCAACCAGGGCATACTGACAAGTGAAGTGACTCAGGGTTCTGTACTGAGACAAAAGCTTTTTCACTATTTATTAAAGGCATGCATTTAAATGGGACTAATTGGCTTGATAATGTTACCGATTATGCAAAATAAAGAAGACCCTCAAACTACAAGGTAGGCACTGACTCCTCGCAGAAAGATTTTAATATGGTAGCCTTACGGGATCAGTAGAATGGCATGCAGTTTAATCATGAAAAATGTATAATGCTTTATTTTGGATAAAAAATATGAAACCAGATATTTTCTTAATGGTAACAAACTAAATAAAATGTCTTAAGAAAAAGACCTTGGTGCTACTGTCAGTAAAAAGCATTTAAGAAAAGGTCAGCAGGTGTGTTAATTCCACCGTGTAGTACCTATGTACATTCTCAGTCTTGACTACTGTTCACAGTGTTGGAATTTGTACCATCAGGGGGACAGTCAAAATTGAGAGGGTCCAGAGAAGGCCATCCAGGGGGCTAGTCTATGGCTTCAAAGACATAACTTATAAGGAGAAATAGAATACACTGAATCTCCTGAGTGTGGAATAGAGATGATTGAGGGGGGAGATCCCTTTTTTTTAATTCAGATTTTTCTCTCCGCAGGTGGTTGTTGGCAGGCTGGTACAGGCCTGTCTCTGCCTACCCATCCAGCAAACACCACCCTGACTCACTGCTCCCAAATATTCCCCCTTAGATTTCACCTCATGGCGGGGCAAGAAGGGGGGGGTCCATCCTCCCACCACCTGGTGATGCTCATCCAGAACCAGGGTGGCAGTCAGGCGGTGACATGGAAATAGGGGCAGGCAGGCAGGGCTTCATTAAGCTGATGCCCACCCTTTTTCCATTTTTCTCCCTGTTTTTTCCCTTGCCACGGCAGCATGTAAGCGTGTGTGTGTGGAGGCGCACACATGCCACGGAACCGTGGCCCCTCCCTACTGTGTTGCTCAACTCCGGCACTGCCACATGGCCTCCACTAGATGGCAGCCAAGGAGCGAGACAGTGTCGCTCTCCACCCAGGAGAGGAGCGCAGTCCCTAGGATGCTTCAATCCTCTCCCCCCACCCGGCCAACCCCCCGGGACCCAAGAAGCCTATCACCACTGCTGCTATTGTCATTGTCTTCATCTCTTTTCCTTCTCCCCAGTATAAATAACCACACACCGTATCCCTCTCTGGCATTCACCACCCTCCTCCTCACTCACCTCCAACATATGGGCCCTTGACAGAGAATGGGCATAGCCCTCCATCCACCTCTCCACATGCATTCTACTGTTAGAAACTGTACAAGTAAGAAAAAACAGACTGTGCATAACCACAGGCTTAAATTTTTGTTCCCCAGTTCAATTCTCTTTTACTCATAATTTTCATTTTTTTTTTTTTCTATATTGCTTTTTTCTCTCTGACCACAATGACTGACCTTCCCTCAGGCTTCGGTCTGTGCAACCCCATCACCCCAACATTCCTAGGACTCACCCTACCTCCCGTATCCCCCATGAATTTCTCTCATGGCAGGGACATCAGGACTCAGTAGGCCCCTACGGGGCACAGTCCAGATATGGCTCCAGATGAGGAGCTTAGCCCATGGGTGTGGGGCCTGTGGCAGGCCAAGCCATCATCCTGCTTGGCCAGCTGATATTTCCTCTTTTTTCTTTCCAGCTGCTAAGCATGCATTGATGCAGAGACAAGTGCATGTGAAGGAATGCACTTGCTTCATGTCTGCCGGTGACCCATCCCCCATGCCTCTCTGCAGCCTTGCCACCCATCCTGTGCTTGGTGGCAGTTGAAGAGTGGAGCAGTCAAATCCCGGAGAGAAAAACAGTTCCTGGGACACTTGCAACCCAGTTACCTGGCATAACTTTCAATTTTAAATATTTTTCACCAAAATGTCACTGCAAGTTACCACCCCCTCATGACCACATAAGTTGCCACTTATAAATTCCATTTGAAATGTGTTTATTGGGTTGCCCTTTTAGGTGGTTGACCCATGATTGGGAGCAGACTCCAGTGCCCTACAGCTAGGCAGCCAGGGATAGAAAGAACACTGACTATGGCAGCCCATCCCAGCCTGTGCAAGGGAGATGCAAATACCCACCCCTGCAATGGCCCCTAGTGATTCACAGAGGAGCCAGCTCCCTAGTAAGGGGTAGGCAACAATACCAGTGCTGCAGCAGGCATGGCCTGGGTGCTGCTATCTGTGGGGCCATGGGTAGAGGGAGGAAACTTACAGAGACAAAGCCCTGCTGCTGGATGGGTGACAGCCAGATACATGCCTTGCAGCCTTTGGACCCCTTGCATGAGGTTTTCAACACGAAACTAGGTGAGCCCTTCCAACCCTGCCACAGGGGACAAGCAGTGGAGGAACACAGCCAGAAGTTAGTGACTGTTGGGGCTGAGAAGATTACCTGGCTTAGGGGTGCTACCAGCTGGAGGGGGTAAATACTGCAGTTATATAAAAAAATACCATTCAGTGTAGCCCAGTGCTGCAGCAGCAGTGTGTCATACCTGGGACACAAGGGTTTGCATTCAAACAAGGGGTGATCAGATATTGCAAAATCCCATTTGTCAGTCCAATTTTGTATTTTGACTATCCTAATCTGAAATCTGAGTCCAATCTGATTAAGGAATTAAGTGTAACTGGGTAGCCATGTACACTTTCAGTTACAACCCCTGCCTTGCAGGCTCAACAAGGTTGAGGGGCCTGGATTCTGATTCAGATGGAAAAGGGAGGTTATTTCCCAAGATAAACTGATGAACGCAATGCCGCCACCCAGAGTAAAAATATAGTGGGTCAGCTGTCTGCCAAGTACAACCCCCTGGGATGCTATACCTTCCCGCCTCCCCTTACAGTCACTCTACACATAGAATACCACTTTAAGGTGTATCCTGGTAAAACACATGCATTTAAAGGCTATCAATAATAATATGCTCACAGACAGTATTGAATAACAAGAGTAATTGATTTATTAAATAGGGTAGGGGAAAAGGGATGCAGAATAAATAGTGAGATTTGCTGTAACTAGTAGAGCAGGAATAATCAACACTAGCAGTAATAACATTCAAAACTGAGCCCACCCTCCAACAGGAATATATAGCAATAGCCCACCTCCCCACTGGTACCAGTGCTCCCTTAAAGTTAGTTTGGGTACCCAAATAGTGGTGTGGCATGTTGTCTTATTGATCTGAATTTAGAATTGATATGCAAGTTGTTGGTTCTCACCATTGTACTTGTTGTTACTACAACTGACATTATGTCCTTGGTGTCATTTAATTGTACAATACTGTACCAATGTGAAAACAAGTCTTACACTGTATGTAACTTATCTTGGGTCACTTCTAAAAAAGAGAAGCAAGTCTTAGTGAGCCAACTTGGTTAACAAAATCCAAAAAATAAATAAAATTCTCTCCAGCCATGCTAGTCTCTCAGGGATATACCCTGTTCTGATTCATCAACCCCGATTCCACCTTGGTTCAAGTGCCTCCCATTGTTCCCCATGGCTTCCCTACATGGTAAGGATTCAGGGGAAGGAGGACCATACTCCTATACAGTGCAGTCCACTGTGTACTATGGTCCAATGTCTGTGGCCACTAGGATTCAGGGGACACCCAAAGCCCTGGCCCTCATATAGATGGTACATTATTTTTCTCCCTGGTATCTTCCTGCCATCCCTCCCTCCCTTCTTGGCATGGACAGAGATATGCAGTAGCGGCTCTAGCCACAAATAGTTACCAGGTCACAGCTGGGGCACAACAGATGGCAGCCAGGGCACTGATATATTGTTACTATGGGGGAAGCTCTGCACCATATGGGGCACCAACTGGGGCATAGCATTTTTTTACCGGGGCACGTGCCCTGGCGGGCCCTGGTGTAGAGCCGCCACTGGAGATATGCACTGCCTCAGCCCAAAATGCAACTGCTCTATTAGCAGACAAACAAACAGAGCCACTTGTGCATCCCTGGAAAAAAAGGTAATTTTGTGTAACCCCTAGGTGGCACTATCCCAAGGGCTACTACCCCTACCTGCTTGGCTAGCAGCAGGTAAAGGGGCCTGGATAATGAAATGGGTGCCTCCACCCAGAGGTTAGGGTTGTTAGTGGTCAAGCTAACCTGGGCACAGCCCTCCGGGACACTGTAACCCTCCTCTTTACCTTCCAGTGGCCTGAACAATACACAATATTTATTTTCACTATGACTCTTATTCACCAGGCAATTACCCACACTGTTTTCACTTACCGCCAGGGCTGGTTCCTCTAACATGACACTGGGAACCCCCTGTAAAACAAGGTTAAGCACAGCAAATAGCAACAGTACAATACTTTTGGCACAAACTGGAACCACAGTCAGGTGAAATGCAAACAAAGTTAAATCTGATTTATTCAGGGGACTTGAACAAGGGAGGGGCATAATCAGGTTGATTTGCTTAAAAGCTATATTAATCTGATAGTTATGCATGCAATTCAGAGTCCCCACACAATCACGCACTCTGGGTACCCAGGTAGGAAAATGGTGGGTTAGCCAGGAACATTGCAGCTGGTTGGGGCCCTGTGGTGGAAGAAAGCAACATGCACAACACACTATTTGTAATCCGGAGCCGGAGGGCTCAGTTCATGAAAGAAAAGGTAGCAAGACAATCAGGTGACAACACTTTAAGATTTAGCTGTTATTGCAGGGAGCTACCCGATGTTTACTCATGATACCCAATACTAAGGACAAAATCGAGACTGCATGCTGTTGAGCTGGAGTGCCCAGAGAAGCAGGGCCCACACGAATCACCAAGGCGTTGTTCCTGTTCAAGGCATTGAGCAAGGGGATGATCCCCAGGCCGGTCTCTCGTCAATGACTTTCTCTGTGTAGCAGGTATTCTGGCTGGGCCAGTGTAGCAGGGCTCAGGCCAATGGAAATGGATAGGGATTCAGTCCACGGAGCTGGATACAGCCTCCAGCAAGCAAAACACAGTTCAGATACACAGTGGGGAACCAAATCACGACCCACTATAAGCACACAGCACATTCACATGTAAGAAAATTCCACTGTACCAGGCAAATGGCTCTCTTGTCGCAATTACAGAGTCTCTGCACAATCCGAGAGTTCAGAGGTAGCTGGAAGTCCTGACAGGCTGATGGCATTCAGCAAATCTTCGGTCTTCTTCAGATTAAAGCCTGGTCACAATTCAGTGGCTCAAGTACTGTAGCTCTTCAAATTCGGATTCAGTCCGAAAAAAGCACAAGTTCCCTCTCAGGAACAGCAGGCAGGTATGCAGGCCAAACTCAGGCCTTTCCACAGGTCTCCCACGCAAATCCACTATGGATTGCTGCTCGAACTATCTCGAGCTGTTACTTCTTCACTTCCCAACTCAGATCTAACTGAAACTGCAAGCAGTGTGGGACTTTCCCAAGATCCAAAAGGTCTGTCTTATTGATCTGTCTGTCAGTCACAACAAGGGCTCCTCCATGTTATTTTAGGCACCAAAAGCCCAAAACTACAATTCCTACAAGTTTTGGCCCCACCAAACCCCTGTAGGCAGGCTCCATTTTAGAGTCCAAAATGTACTGATTGGCCCATTCTGCAGTCCAGGACCAAGATGATGGAAACAAACAGACCTGTTCATGCTGCAAAGAAGGCAGGTTAGAACAAACTGCAATATTATTACTACTCTAACAAATGATCAGCAAACAAGTACGGTGGCTTCAACTGCGTCTTGGAATTTCCAAGAAGTCTGCACCACAAATCGGAGATAATTATTTTGGGCGATTTTAACATAAACTGGCTCTCACCGGAGGCCTGTGTTTATAAGGATGTTGTCATGGCACAGCACCCTCATAGAGCTTGTCCCCGCCACCACTAGGTGCAACTATAGGAATGGAATGTTCACCCTTCTTGACTGGATTCTGTCAAACCACCCCGAACGAATCTCTCAGGTTTCAGTACTCTCTGACTCAATAAGTGACCATTCACCTGTCATCTGCTCCTGGGCTAACAAATTCACCAAGCCCCCTCCTAAGCTTATACACACCAGGGTACTTAAGCAGGGGCATCTCCAGCTGCTAAAATCTCATCTATGCAGCCTGGACTGGGCACCAATTGAAACAGTCAATGATATTAAGAAAGCGTTGGCCTTGTTCATCAACCGTTTCTCTGCGGCCTGTGATATCTATGCACCCCTGAAAAAGATTAAGGTCAAAGGTAGGGCAAACCCATGGATACCTGCTGAGCTTGTGGCATGGCTCAAAAACAGGGACCATCTCTGGTACTGTGCTCGAGCAACACCTACACGAGGGAACGTACAAAAATATAAAGCTGCCAGAAACGACTGCACTCGAGCGATTCAGAATACTAAAAGCAAATATTTCAAGGAGTCACTGACCAACTCTTGGGGTAACAGTAAAAACTTCTGGAATAATCTGAAAGAACTCACAGGCAAGGATCCAAAGGCACCACCCACTATGCTTAACATTGATGGAATACCAACACTTGACCTTGGCACTATTTCCAACACTTTCAACAATGCATTCTCCAATCTTGGCAGTGTCTTTCCACCAAACTTCTTTGATGCCCCTTCATCCACGACACCCAAAAGCACCACACTGCAGTTACACACAAATCCGCAGTTCTTCTTTAAAGAGATACTAACTCATGTAGCCAGAACCTATATCAGCAAGGCCATCTGCAAAACTGGGTACAGTGGTGACTCCCTGGACCTGAAGCTGATCTCGCTGGTTCTAGAAGAAATCCTTGAACCCCTGACAAAGGGATCTTCAACCTCTCCCTTAGACTAGGGCAATTCCCTTCACTTTGGAAACTGGCCACCATCAGACCTGTACATAAAAGTGGAGATAGGGCCCTACACACCAACTACAGGCCCATTTCACTCCCCATCTAAAGCCCAGGAACGTATTGTCTCGACCAGTTAGTTGAATTCCTAGATAAGTATGAAGTTCAATGTCCAGAGCAGCATGACTTCAGAAAGGGGCATAGTACCACCACGGCTCTGCTGGAATTTACAAGTTTCATCCATGTCTCACTTGACCAAGGGAACTGTGTGGGGGCAGTATTTATTGACCTAACAAAGGCATTTGACACCGTAAATCATCCACTCCTACTCAGGCAACTGTCTACCATTGGGCTCTCCAATGACACACTGCAATGGTTTGCTAGCTACCTCGGAGGTAGGGTCCAATGCGTTAGGATTGCCGGTGTCACGTCAGATGAAAAGCCAGTCCTCTTGGGAATCCCGCAGGGGTCAATACTGGGACCCCTACTCTTCTCCCTGTTTCTGAACAACCTCCCTAGCATCTGCCAGCAAAAAATACTACTCTACGCTGATGATGCAGTCCTGTTCACAAGTCACCATGACGCCAAACTCCTGGAACACCAGCTACAGGTAGACTTTAAGCATATTGAAGATTGGCTGAGTACACATAAACTCGTCCTGAACCACAGCAAAACTAAAGTCATAACATTCTGCCATGCAAGGAGCAAGTTTAAATCTCTGCCCCTTTCCATCAAGAACCACTCAGGGACTTCACTCGAACATGTCTCTCCGTTCAAGTACCTTGGCATCACTCTGGACAGTACCCTCTCCTATGCTCAACACATAGACAATGTAGCAAAGGCCACAAATATAAGAACTGTCATACTGCACAAGCACGAGCACTGTATGACTACAGATGCCTGTAGAATGGCTATTCACAGCTCTGTCACTTCCGTCATAGACTACGGTCTTGCCATCTATGGGTCTGCCTCTACAACTGCCCTCCACAGGATCTCAGTATCACTCAACAAAACCTGCAGACTACTTATGGGAGCTGCCCGTCAAACACACACCTGTGACCTGTATGCCCAGGTGGGTTGGCTTCCCTTACAAAGTCAAATACAATACCAGACCTGCCTGTTATCCAAAAAGGTACCCCTCGGGCTCATGCCTCCAGGGGTTGAAAAGCTCCTTACCTCCCATAACAATACTCAGCATACATGTAGCACCCAGCAGTCAATCTTCCAGGTTCCCAGGTGAAGGAGCACAATGGGCCAGCGGGCATTTACGCACAGGGCGCCGCAGTGGTACAACACCCTCAACAAGGAAGCACTTTCTTCGGCTTCTGCTTTGCTTGGACCCTTTAAAAGGAATCTCCGACAATATCTCACCTCAACCTCGCAATGTGACTGCTTCTCCTAAATAACTGGCTCTCCATTCCCCTGGTTGTTTCTGAACTGCGACCAGTAACCTTTAACAGATAACCTCCTTATGGCACCTGCCCTTCTGCCCTACCCATGTCCCCCCCCGCCTCACTGCTGCCCTTCCCCATTCTTTCACACCACCTCCCTCCACTACTGCACCCTACAGGCATCTGCCCCTTCTTCCATAATTCTGCTTACACTACTTCCAACCACCCATCACTCCGACAGAGGCACCTCCACCTGCCTACCTCTTCCAGTTCCCCCACTACCCTGCACACCCAAACTGTCCTCCTTATCGTTTCTTTTTTGGCTTTGCTACTCTGAAACTTTATTTAAGCTGCCCTCTGAATTCTAGCAACCATTTATGACTGTAACTGTAAAATGGGTTGAGACTGTAAACCATTGTCTACCTTTGTATGTATGTTACCCACCTCCTCTGATGTGGAACCTTTGTAAATGAGCAGTCCTTGCTCAAAGGTACTTGTAATCCTAGAGTTTAATAAATAAAATAAAAAAATAAATAAACATCTTCTAACAGAGCTCCCTCTCAGATTAATTATGACTGCAATCCAGGCAGCTTTTAAAGAGACAGTACACAGAGTCTATACAGGCACTCTCTGGCATTACATCCAAACTGCTAAAAAGCAAGACACCAGCCTGGCAGTGAGCATTTAGGCAAGCTCAAGGAAGACTTTTCATGAGCCCCCATTTGTAGGGGGTTACATTTGAAAAACTGACCTGATTCGAGTGAATGGAGTCTGGTTCAGTCCTCGCCACACAGCAGCATTCATGCAGAGAGCAGTCATGCTGGCAGTTGCCCTATTTCCTGGTGGCTCCACAGGGCTTTATTAAATTGCAGTAAAACTTGGTACTGAAAAAACACAATATCTTGGTTATTAAATGTTTCACGCTTCAGACTAAGTCACGATAGGGGGAAATCACTTCATTTTCCAGTGTTTGCTGGGGCAGAAGATAAGTGACAAAGAGGCTTTCCGGCTGATTACATGAGTTGCACTGAAGCTAGACAGGATTGGGTCTTCTTTCAATTTCATGGAAAGCAAATTACAGAAGTCAGGTGCTGGGAAACATAATGAATTTCTTTCCATTCTGTGCTTTGTGATCTGTTGTTCTGAGCTGGATAATACAACCATAACACACAAAAGGCAGGTGAGCTCAGTTTCATCGGCTCATCCTAGTATATGTGCTCTATTGTCAAAAGGGTATGACAGCATCCTGACTGGTGTCTGGGTGTTTGGAAATAATATATATGGGACACACACACACACACACGCACATGCGCACGCACGCACACACACAAACTACACAGATGTCTCACATTCCTAACAGACAGAGCTCCCTGAGTTTTGTTTCAGCCTTAAAATAGAACTGAAACATTTTTCAATTTCATCTCCTGCTGTCTAAGCTGATCAACCCAGTAGTGGCACTCAGAATGTAAAGTGTACCCATGCTCGTCTGCTCTTTTTGAAAATAGGTGCCCCACTCCTCATTCTTCCCTATGCTAATTTTAGACATCCCCTTTTCCTTGATTCAACAGATGAGGAAGTGCACCTCTCATTTGTGAAAGTGCCACCACTGGGCTGATTTAAGAACATTCAACAAGACAGACAGAGGGATCTGCAAGATTCTGTGTGGTTAGAGACATGCAGCTTCTAACTTCAAGCAGTCAACTGAAAATAAAAAAAATAAAAAAACCTGGGCTAGGATTGCACTGAGCTGGCCTTATACATACAGTACATACATACATACATTGACTTTGTCAGCAGATAAGGACCTCTTGGCCCACCCAGTCTATCCTATCAACCCCTACTCCTTCTAAAGCCTGATGCCCAAGCTAAACACTGGAGCACCTCCCCCCCCTTGCCTCCAGGATACCCCTGTGTCTGTCCCACTCATTCTTAAATCCCATAACTGTTTTAGCCCCAACCACCACCTCTGGGAGGCTATTCCATGCATCCACCACCCCCTTCATGAAAAAGTACTTTCTCACATTATCCCTAAACTGTCCCCCCTCCATTTTCATACTGTGCCCCCTTATTTTGGAGCATCTTTTACTTTGGAATATGTTCCCCTCCTGCACTCTGTTTATACCAGTAAGGTTTTTGAATGTCTCTGTTGTGTCCCCTCTCTCCCTCCTTAGCTCCAGGGAATACATATTCAGTTCCCTTAATCTTTCTTCATAGGACTTCTCATGCAGTCCCCATACCATCTTAGTAGCCCTCCTCTGCACCAACTCCTTTCTATATCCTTTCCCAGGTGGGGCCTTCAGAACTAGATGCAGTACTCAAGGTGAGGCCTCACCAGTGTCCCATACAAGGGCAAAATGACCTCCCTCCCTCCCTCCCTCCTTCTACTGGTAATACCCCTCCCTATGCATCCAAGCATTCATCTAGCCTTTCCCACCATCTTGTCACATCATCAGGCCTCTTTGAGGTCATCCAAGAAGATAACTCGCAGGTCTCCTTCCTGCTTCGTGACTGTCAGTTCCTCCCCTACTAGTTTGTATGTCCACCCCCCAGGTTCTTGTGCCCTGTTGATCATGCATTTATTTTGTGTTGAATACTAGTTTTCAGACTTCAAACCATTCCTCCAGCTTTTTAAGGTCCTCCTTCGTCCTTTCAAGCTCCCCCCCCCAGCATGTCCACCCTATTGCATACCTTCATGTCGTCCGTGAATAAGCATACCTTTCCACTCAGTCCCTCTGCAATGTCCCCAATAAAGACATTGAAGAAGACCAGCCCTAAAACCGACCCCTGCGGCACCCGACTCATCCATCTCCCTTTCCAGAGTGTCCCCCATTTACCACCATCCGTTGGCTCCTGCCGGTAATCCAGTTCTCCACCCATTTTATTATTTTAGGACCCACCCCTAGGTTGCACAGTTGTTTATCAGTCTTATATGAGGGATGGTGTCGAAGGCTTTTCTGAAGTTCAGATAGGCCACATCCACCACACATCCACCGCCCGCTCTGGTCTGCCACCTTAGTCACCCAATCGAAAAAGTCTATTAGATTTGTCTGGCAGGACTTCCCCCTGGTGAATCCATGTTGTCCCAGGTCCAGCAGGCCACTCATATCAAGGTATTCAACTATCCTTTTCTTCAACAGTGTCTCCATTACCTTGCCTACTACTGAAGTCAGGCTGGCAGGTCTGTCATTTCCAGCCTCTTCCCTATCGCCAATTTTGTGGAGTGGTACCACATCTGCTCTCTTCCAGTCACCTGGTACCTCCCTTCTCTCCAGCAATAAGTTCAACAGTGCCATGAGGGGTGCAGCCAAAACCTCATACCATTCCTCCCGCACCCTGGGGTGTACTACATCCGGACCCATCGCCATGTCCACCCTTAGCTTCTTTAGCTCACTCAGGATTCCTTCCTCCGTGAAGGGGCTGGTGTCCACTTCCCTACCCTTTTTGCCCTTGTCATGCCTCTCCGGCCCTGTCCCCTTCCCCTCTTCCATAAATACTGAGCAGAAGTACTTTAGTGCGTTCACTTTTTGACAGTCCTCTTCTACATGTACCCCCTCCTCCCCTTTCTGCCTAATTATCCCTCCCTTTGTTTTCCTTCTTTCACTAATGTACCTGTAGAATGTTTTGCCCCCTTCTTAATTGTCTTGGCTATAGTCTCTTCTGTTAATGCTTTTGCCCTCCTAACTGCCCTCCCTGCCTCCCTTTGCCTTTCCTGGTAACAATCCTTATCTTCCTCCCTCTGAGATATTTTGTATTTTAACATACTAACATACTAAAATGCCAGCAGAGGAGGCCTATTGGTCTTTCGTGTCTGCTCGATAGCCAGCACCCATACTAGGCGCTGATTTTGCTGTCCCCATTCCCGGGTTTCTCTGTCCCCAGTCCAAGATGTTTCCCTTGTATTGGACTTCATCAGCTTCACCCTCCCCTTATACCTGTACCAGTCCCTCTTAAACCCCAACCCCACAGTCTCCACCTCCACCAGTCCCTTGAGCAGTGCATTCCATGGTTCCACCACCCTCTCCATGAAGTAAAGCCTCCTCCTCTCCCCCCTTAGCCTCCCCCCCAGCTTCCACCCATGTCCCCTAGTTGCCCCCCCTTTCCTTTGGAGCACCTCGACTGAGCCTCCCCTATTGATCCCCTTCATGTACTTGAAGGTCTCAATCATGTCTTCTCTGTCCCTTCTCTTCTCCAGGGTGTACATGTTGAGCTCCCTGAGTCTCTCCCTGTAGGTCCTCTCCTCCAGGTCCCAGATCATTTTGGTTACCCTCCTTTGTACCCTCTCCAGGAGTGCAATGTCCCTCCTTAAGTGCAGTCTCCAAAACTGCACACAGTACTCGAGGTGTGGTCTAACCAAGTAGCTATACAGAGGAAGGATCACTTCCACCCTTCTAGAGGTAATCCCCCTAATGATGCAACCCAGCATCCTAGTGGCTCTTGCTGCTACCATCCTACAATTCTCAGAGTTCCTCATTCTGACATCCACCGCCACCCCCAGGTCCCTCCTGTCCTCTGAGACTTGTAGTATATCCCCCCCTGGCTATGCACTTGGCCCAGATTTCTGGCCCCCAGGTGCAGAACCCTGCATTTCCCTGCATTGAACCTTAGTTTCCACTTTCTTGACCACCTATCCAGAGCCTTCAGGTGCTCCTGCAGGGCCACTCTCCCCTCCTTCCCATCCACCACCACACCCAGCTGTGAGTCATCTGCAAAGAGACTCATTTCACTCCTGATACCCTTCCTTATGTCCAAGGCATATGCGTTAAACAGGAGGGGCTCTAGTAGTGATCCCTGGGGAACCCTACTAATGACCCTCCTTGGAGATCAGACTAACCCCCCCAACCACTACCCTCTGAGTATGCTCCGAGAGCCAATTTCCTATCTATCTCACCATCTGCATCCCCACCCCCATTTCACCCAGCTTTGCCAGCAGACCACCATGGGGTACCGAACCAAACGCCTCACTGAAATCTAGAAAGAGGACGTCCACTGGCCTGCCCTGGTCCAGGGCCCTCATCACCCAGTCGTAGAACTCCACAAGGTTGGTCTGACATGATCTTCCCAGGTTGAATCCATGATGTCCATCATCCAGGTGCCCTATTTTCTCCAGTACCCCTCCAGCCTTTCCTTGACAATACCCTCCATCACCTTACCCACCACCGATGTCAGGCTAACAGGCCTGTAACTCCCCACCTCTTTTCTTGTTCCTCCCTTGTGGATAAGCACAATATGGGCCACCCTCCAGTGTTGGGGTACCCACCCAGTCTTCAGAGAGATGTTAAAAAGCTCTGCCAGTGGGGCCGCCAAGACATCCGCCAGTTCCCTCAGCACTCTGGGATATATTTCATTCTGCCCTGGTGCCTTCTCCATCTGAAGGGACCTGAGGGCTTCCCTCACTCTTTCCACCAGAATTTCTACCTCCATGTCCTCCTTCCCCCGCTCCCTGTACTGTCACTCCCCTACCTGACTGTACTGGCCCTTCCCTTTCCCCAGATATGTCAGGGCTCCCTCACTCCCTGAGGGTCCTACCCTCCCCTGAGTTACCCCCTCCCTGACCAACGTAGCTCCCCCATCCTCCCTGGTAAAAACTGAGGCAAAGTACTCATTTAGTATCTCAGCCTGCTCCACCAGATCCTGTGCCCATCCCTCCCTGTCCTAATCCTACTGATTTGCCCCCTAAGTTTCCTTTTTTCCCCAATGTATCTAAAGAACCCCTTGTCCCCCTTCCTGAGCTCCCTTGCCAAGTTCTGCTCCTTCCTTGCCTTAGCCACTCTCACCACCCTGGTGACCCTCCTTGCCATCCATTCATATTTCCCCTGATCCCTTTCGCTCCTTGAGCTCTTGAAGCACCTATAGGCCACCTTCTTATCCCTCACCGCCTCCTGAAAGCTAGTTTTCTTTTGCCCTTACCACTTCTGCTACCTCCCTAGTGAACCAGATCAGCTTCCTCCTCCTCCTGCTTTTGCTGACCTGCCTGACACATTGCTTGGTAGCTTTATTGATTCCCTGTCTTATTGCAGCCCACTGTTCCTTCATCTCCCTTCTGTTCCCTCATCTCGGCCAGGACACCCCTCAGACATACCCTAATTTTCTTGAAGTTTGCCCTCCTAAAGTCCAGGACCCTTGTTTTGATATGGCTTGTCTCTGGCCCAGTCCTTAAATTAGACTTCACCGACCGATGGTCGCTGGTCCCCAGTTGGTCCAACACCTCCATGTTACCGACACTGTTCCCATTTGTTAGTATCAGGTCCAGCACCACTCCCTCCTGAGTGGATTCCATTACAAGTTGCCTGAGGCACAGCCCTTGCAGTGAGTCCAGGATGTCCCTGCTTCTTGAGGTGGCCACTGCTGAGAGGCTCCACTCTACATCCGCAAGATTGAAGTCCCACACCAGCAACAACTCTCCCTTGCTAGCCATCATTTGTATTTCTTGCAACAGTTCCCTATCTTTTTCTTCTTCTTCCTGTGCTGAAGGTCCCATTTCTCCTTCTGCTTCTCCAGCAAAATGAACATATGCAAACACACACACACACACTCTCACAAATACACACACACCCTTTTGATAATATTGTAAGCAAGTCTGCTTCATTTCACAAGGTTATCACTAGTGGAATCTGCACCAGGTTTCTAGTTTTAAATAGTGGTCCTGCTACCACCACAAATACTGTATCAACATTTGGCATCAAAAGATATCAGCTACTATATATTCCCCAAAACACTAATGTGAAGTCATTCCATTTTTTTCATATTGCTTTTTAACCCCTCCCCCTGCTGTCAGATCAGGGATATACCCTGCAAGAAGGGATATACATTGTTTACATGATTCCGCTGTCATTTAGATAGCAGAGGAGTGTTCCTTCCCTGTTTTTCCTACGATCCCTCCTTCCAACCCATGTCATGAGCAGTGCTAAGCTGGTTCTGTCTGCATGCAACATCCAACAGTGAGAACAAGCTGCCTGGTCTGGCCACAGGGGGCACCGTTCTGTCGACACCCACCGCCAACCCTCCCTGACTGAGGCACTCTGCTGCACAGCAGCTGCTTTGGCCTGGCCTTCCTTCTGACACGGTGATCCAAGCTTGGTCCTGAACTCATGCTGCCTGCAGGGCAGCGCGGCATGCTCTCACTGAGTAATTCAGGTGACCAAGTCATTCTGCTCTTGATTACTGAAGGAAGCTCAGCTTTGTCCCTTACAGTTCAACTACAGTTTAAGCAATTACACCTTAGGGATTAATGACTGGTTGGCGGATGGGTGGCTTGAGGAGCGGCCAAAGATCACCTCACTCTAGCTGGTCGTTAATCCAAGGAAATTACTGACTTCAAGGTTGTTAGAGTGATTATAAATCTAATTGCAATAACAGCTTCATTTTTCCCCATTTGTTTACATACATGTCAGGTTTGAGCAGAGCGGCGTGAGCCATGCTGCACAGCATCGGCTGGCAGCTGCATTGGTCATTGCTAAGAAGTTAATGGCCAATCCAGTAGCCAGTCAGAAGCCTCATTAGCGCCCATCGGCGCAGCGTGGATTTCCACTTATGACGCCAGCGACCCTGGTTCGGAACGGACTTGATCACAGAGGGTTGGCTGGGGAGAAGGATGGATGTCCGATGGCAGCCTCTTCCGGGGAAGGGTGTGGTACACTGAGCACTCAGGAGACCTCGCGCTGCTGATGTTCAGCAAGGGGAGGAAGGCGGGCAGCTGGCGCCATTGCACGCCCCCTTCCTCTGGGGAGGAAAACCAGGAAAATGGAAGGGCCAGACCACGAGAGTATGAAGCCCTCCTGAGGTCCTCAATTCACCGCCACCGCTGTAGGGACCCCGACTAGTCACAGTTCCGTGGCCACGAAGGTAGCCACAGCCCACCTCGAAGTGGCGGGGGTGACGAGGTCCTCGGCAGCAATAGGTGGTGGTGGAGGTCTCGGGGGGCCGTGACCAGGGCAGAAGTAGTCGGTGGTCCGACCAAAGAAAAAAGGAGAATTAAAAAAAAAGAAGCCTCATTAGTCTCATGAATATTTAATTAGAGCTATAATGAGGCTTATTCTGAAACTGAATGAAATGTCCTTCTTGTGACATCATATCCATTTCAGCAGCAACAGATTGAGAAGTCACTTGAACAAGTTCCAGCTGTATGTTGAATGCAAGGCAAAGGGACTGTGATCCAGTTTTCATGCAAATGCCCTTAATGTTACATGTCTATATGTACAGTTTCAACATCTCATGGTTATTAGAGTGCCTTCTCAAGTTCTTTGGGTGACAGAACTGCAAAGTGTAGCTGAGCAATTCGGGAACAAAAAGGACTTGAGAAGAAACTCTTGTAACCATACGAGAGGATGGAACTGTACGTATAAACATGTTATAAATCATGTTGAAGAGTTCTATTTTTTAAAAACTAAAACTTGATCTTAAAATCAGTGTTTTACTTTGTAGAACGTAAGAGAACCCCCCACCCCAATGTGAGAAACGGACTATGCCAACTGAACTTAGAACTTCAGAATTTTATAAATGTTTCCATAAAATACCCTCTTATGGTTGTAAGAGTGCCTGGAATGTTTAGAAATAAGCGATCCTTATTGGGTAAAAATGGCATTATGATTTAGAATAAAGAAAAGCAAGGCTTGTGATTCATCTTTGAGGGAATGCTGGGTAACTTTTTTTTTTTGCTGCTGACTGGAGCTCCTAAGTGGAAATGGTCTGATTGTGGAGAGTTTGACTGGAAAATAATATATTGTTATCTATTTTAATTCTAGAAGCTCAATTCCCAAACTGGATTATGCTAGGGAGTGGATACTGTGTTATAAACTGGACTTATTATTAATAATACCTGAAACATGGCTAAATTCAAAAGTGACTAACATCAGTGTTAGCAGAGAGGGCTACTAAATTTGGTGCAGAACCAAACCAAAGTGGTGCATTACTTGTATATGGAACACTGGGTTAGCTGCTACTGAAGTTAAATTTTGAAAGGAGGTAGAAGGATTAGAAGTAATGGATTAGGAAGTTAAACTGCCACAGGCTGAAACTATTTTATTTGTCAGTTTGCATCGTCTACCAAAATCCAAATTAAATATTTTTGAGACTTACAGGATTTGCTTGAGAAGCACAAATCGAGCCATGAATTATAGATTTTAGGAGATTTCAAAGTAAGTTGGCACTCAATAAATTTCTCCATTGTCTAAATGATTTCCAAAAAAACCTGGGACTGACCCAACTTATACAGGAGCTGACTAGAATTAGTTACAAGGGTCTGGCATTTTCCACTCTAATCAATTTGATTTTTACAAAAACGGTAGAAAATTACAGATCTGGGGTGTTGCTTTACCAGATTGCATTAGGGATCACCAAAGTATATTCTGTGTCAGAGCAAAGGATTGGTGCTTATGGTCATTACAAACTATTTCCCACAGCATCTTTAAAATTTTTGATTTCACCTCATTCATCCAGGATTTAGAATCCATTTATTGGAAAAGTCTTGGTTTGATACCTATGGTTTGTGATGCCTGGAGCTATTTTTTATCAAGAACTTATGCTAATACGCAACAAACATGCTCGAGTAAGGAAAACAATGGATAAAAGTTGATAATGTTCCATGGTATAGCTTAAAATGAAACAAACTGAAAAAGAAATGTGACAAGATGTGGATGAAAGCAAAAGGCACAAATAGACAGTCAGACTGGGGATGTGCAATGTTACAGAAGGAATCTGTATACAAAGGACATTAAACAAACTAAATAGAAAGTATTTTAAACAGGCTTTTGATACAAATAAAAGATTTCTGGAGGACCATGAAAAAATTGCACAACCAGCAAATTTTGGATTCTCCAAATTACTTCACAATAAATGGTCAACAGTTTCCTTTAGGGACTAAATAGTTGAAGAATTCAATAATTACTTCATTAAAACAGGAACAGAGACTATGGGTAATAATGAGTCTCAAACAATCTTGGATAACACTGGGCTTGAAGGAGAACTTGATATACAAAATAATTTTGAATTTTCGGAGTTTGAAATTGGTGAAGTGTGGAATGAGTTAAACAGACAGAACATTTTCAAGGCAGACAGACAAGATCGTATATCTACTGTCTTGTTAAAGTATATAGCCTCTGTTACTGCTTCCCCCTTAATGGTTCTTATTAACCTCTCCTTAACTATTGGTGAATGTCCACAGGCATGGAAAACTGCCAAAGTCTTCCCCATGTATAAATCTGGCACTAAAATAGACATCAGGAACTATCATTTGGTATGCCACTTGAACAGTGACAATTGCACAGTGAATGACATAACAGTGGCAATTCGCTGTTGCCACTATAATGTACCCGCGGAACCTCAGCACTGCTTTTACTGGATATTGCACCCCACCTCAAATCAACTCTGACTCAGAGCTGATAATCCTAAAGTGCAGGGAGTGTGGGGGGCACAGCCCCCTGCATGAGGGGTTCATAGGGTGAAGTCCCCTTAAATAAAGATGGTTTACCTGATTGATTTATGCCGACCACAACCTGCAGTCAACATAAATCCATCACTGTAACGTTGGTCGACAAAATTGTTGTTGAACTGGTGTTATGGATCCCCATCATCCCATCTCTTTACTGCCCATCATATCTAAGGTGTTTGAAAGATTAATAAGTAGTCAAATGAAAACATATCTAAACAAAAATAATGTCTTCAATGAATTTCAGTTGGGCTTTCAATCAGAGCACAGTACCTCCTCAGCACTGGTGAAAGTAATACTGGAGGCTCTGGACAGAAGAATGTCAGCAGGAGTGATCTTTATTAGTCTTTCTAAAGCATTTAATACTCTTAACTGTGACATTCACCTGTCCAGGTTTACAGCTCTTGGACCTTACCTTTAAAATCTTTTGAGGGGTGCCTTAAGGAATGTCAACAATTTGTTAGCATCAAGGCTTCTGAATCCAAGCCAACACATATTATATCTGGTGCCACACAAAGCTCAGTTCCAGTCCTCTGTTTTTCAGTCTGTATATGAATATTGTATCCTTTCATAATTTTTGATGTTAAATATCATCTCTACACAGACAATATGATTATATACATCACAGGAAGCAGAGCAGTACAGATTGAAAAGGAATTACAGAAAGTTTTTGATCATGCCCAATCTTTTTAGTACTCACAGACTTGTATTAAATGCAAACAAATCCCAAACTATTCTGTTTGGTGGGGAATCTAGACAATTCTCAACAAGGAAAATCCTAGAAATAGCAACAAATAATAATTGTGTTCTGCAACAAGTTCAAACCTATAAATATTTGGGGATTTGGCCGGATGAAGCATGGAAGTGGAACACCCATATCAATCAGATGGTTGTAAACCTAGGATGTAAACTTGGTATGTTACATAGGGTCAAAAAGTGTCTACCCACAGAAGCCTGTAAATGAATAGTGAATACTATAGTCATTCTGATCTTGGATTATGGTGATCTGCTCTACTTGGGGGAATCAGGGAGGGAGCAGCAAGGCTAGCAAGGCTAGATGTGATCTACAATATGTTTGCCTGCATTTTTCTCAAGGCTACCCACAGAACTCACAACTGTCAGCTGTATTCAGAAGTAGGGTAGATGAGGTTCGATGAATTAAAGGAATTTTCACATTCTTACTTACATGTTTAATTGTAATAAAGGAAGGATTCCAGAACAGAATCTGAATGGCTTGGAAAAAAGACAAATCAAGAAAAGGGTTAAGAGCAGCAGCAGGAGTGGAATACATATTGCCAGTACAGAAGACAAATATTGGAAGGACTTTGTTTTCTTATCAAGGACCTGTAACTTGGTCCTGCAGTATTTGAGACCAAACTCAGGCCCGATTGTTTTTGTTAAATTTAAATGTTGAGTTATGGATCAAGCATCCAAAACTTTACCTCATTGCCCAAATTATGATCCAGGATAATTATATTTAAACTAATTAGAAATTTTTCTCTGAATTATTAAAACAAATGATTTTCTACTTTGGCAAAGTGTATTCCTAGTGTCGCTAGTGCCCTTATCATTATTATTATTACTACTACTACTACTACCTTTGTAAATATGATGTACTATTGGTTTTGACTTTTATGACCTTTATTGCTGTATTTTTTATCCTTATGGTGATTTTGGCACTGTGTAAGTTTGTTTTCTATTTAATATGTAGCAACTTCCTTGTTAAGATATGTTGATTGCTCTATATGTATTTTCAGTGCAGCATTTTATTGTATAAACTTTTTGTCTACTGTAACTAAATGCTGTAAAGACCCCACTGAAAATGAGCATCTGGTTAACTGGGCAATCCTTGTTCATATATTCTATGAATTAAATATACACTACTACTACTACTTTAAATTCAACTTGAGGAGCAGCTTGCTATACCTGTCTCTCATAAGCCAAGAATATCCACCATGCATTCTATTGGGCACTGCCGACGCAGTGTGAAGCTGCCAAACTATAACGCATGCCAGCTGAAGTGGAAAAAAGAAAAAGGTATAAAAACAAAATCCACTCAGCAAACACTCACTGCAGCATGGAGCATAGGGTTACTGAGAGTGGGAAGAGCCCAGACAGCAGCGAAAGGTTTAATTGGAGGGACCAGATGACCTTTATGTGGGGATGGGGAAGCTAAAATTGCATCTTAGACTAGTGTGACTACTGCAGGTCTGGTAACAAATGATCAACACTTCATTACTTTAAAGGGCATTTCTTCTGCCTCATTAAGGGCTTCCTGCTGCATACTGCTCTCTAAGCCCATTGACTTTCAAGCATTTTTGAAACCTTCTCCCCGTTCTTGTCAACCTCTCTAGACAAACAATTTTCAGGCACTTTACTCTTCCTTGACTATTACTGTTGCTTTTTGGTTGTATGCTATAGATAGATAGATAGATATCAAATCAAATCAAATCATCTTTATTTTTATAACGCCTTTCAGAGCCAAGGCGCTGTACATAAAAACCATATACATAATAACAAGATTTTAAAACAAGCATTAAAACATATCATCCTTAACTAGGAAAAGCTAAATTAAATAAATATGTCTTTAACATATTAGATAGATAGATAGATAGATAGATAGACAGACAGACAGACAGATAAATATGTCTTTAACATATTAGATAGATAAATATACAGACAGATAGACAGATAGCTAGATACTGTCTATACATACTGTAGATGCATAAATACTGTCTATAGCTAAATAGATGGATGGATGGATAGACAGATAAATAGAGAGAAAGACAGATACTATAGATAGCTACAGTATATAGATAAATATCTAGATACAGTCTGTAGATAGATAGATAGATAGATAGATAGATAGATAGATAGATAGGTAGATACTGTCTGTAGATAGATAGATATATAGATAGATAGATAGAGAGATACTGTCAATAGATAGATACTGTCGATAGATAGATAGATAGATAGATAGATAGATAGATAGATAGATAGATATGCACATCCATCCCACCACTCAGAGAGCTTTCTTCCTGAGCTACCTTACTGATAAATCTATAATAACCCCTTGTTACTCATCACTATCAAGGCTCTGCTACCCACCAGAATCGGGGGAGAATATTAACCCAGCAGACTGGGCTGAAATGTGAACTAATACCTACAGACATAGTAGGAAATGACAGGGAAGAACAATTCCATTGAAAGTATTACACTTCTACTGTATTAATATTACTTTTTAGGATTGGAAAAAATGAATTGCCTTACTATTGGACATTGTTGGAGATGCCAGGAACACCAAACAAATCTACATCACATAGAAACAGAAAATGTTGGCAGAAAGAGACCATTGGTCCATCTAGTCTGCCCTGTTTTATCCTACACTACCCCAGGAATTCATGTCTACTTGGGGTTATTACCCTCACCTCCCTCCTCTTGCCCCCTGCCTTACTGTTTTCCCCTTGTGTAACTATTAAAGGGACACTGTCAACCCTTTTTGAGTCATATTATTTCTAGCTGAAACCTCATATCTTATGAGTGCATACATTCGTTAAAATTCCTTGAAGTAGTTGTTTGTTTGATCTGCTTCCTTTCTTAGTAGAACTGAAAAGCATGGGAATGGTGAAACTAAACCCAACTTTGTTTTGCTTCAAATCCTCAATCTAGTCTTATTGCATACATATTGAACATTAGGAAAATTCCCCAAACAGTGCAGCCACTCATGATGCAACAGTCTCCTCTCCTCCCACAATATCATGAGCAGCTAGACTGTGTTAGGGGTATTCCCAAGTCCAGGAAGAATGCAGTGGAAGCTGATCACAGAATGCAAACAAACAAGTTTTTTGTGTGGTAACACCAGTATGGTGGGCAGTCTGTTTTTTAATTTAAAACAGAAAAAAATGAATCAGAATCAGACTGCCAGCTACATCAGCAATCTCTACGTAATGTGTGCAATCATTACACATGTTTTTCAATCTAGTGACAATGACCCGTATGTTCGAAGGTGCAGAGCTCCTCGGTGCTGCGTATTTGAGGCACAGAGACACTCTGCACACTTTGCGCCACCCACATGGAATGCACAAAATGGGGCGCGCAGCCCCTACGCACATGATCCCCACCACACGGACCACAACATGCAGAGGGAGGGTGAGGAGCATGCCATCACTACGCACAGTACACAATGGTGTGTAGTTCTGGCCACATGGGGTGCAGAGGTGGACATGGGTTACACCATGGAGAATCCTGCTAAAAGCCCACTATGTGCCCCATGCCTCCATCCCTCAACAATGGGACCCAACAGAAAATGTAGCGACAGGCTGCCTGGAGTCACCCACCCCCTGCACCCAGCCATGCCCCCCACCTCCGCTGTGTATGCCAACCCCCCACAACCACACATACACTAATGCACATGGGGGCACCAACCTCTGGACTGCAGACCCCCACAAAACACTACCAGCACACCTCTGTGTCCCCTCACCCCACATCCCAGCCCCAATGGTGTGGTGAGCAGTGTGAATCCTTTCCCCCAACACACACCCTCAAGCCAATGCCCCTGACCCCCATACCTCCTCTTCATTTGGGGGCAAGGCATGGCCAGAGGCACATCGCACCTCTCACCTCCATGGCCACTGGCCATGTGGACATCCACGGGGGGAGTGCAGCCAATGCACCCCCCCACCACGTAAGTGATCCACTGAGGGATCCAGGACAGGCATTCCATTGGATTCATGCCCAGGTGTGTAGTTCCACCCATGGCAACCCTGCACAAACCTGCACATACCCACGTGCAGTGGATGGGGCCATGGACAGGTAGCCAGCAGTCGTGAATGCCACTGGTGCACACCTGTCCACAGGTGCAGAACTCTATGGGTGGGATATGCACCTTTGGCATGTAATTCCCACCCGTTAGAGCATAGGCCCCAATATGAGGCCAAATGGCATTGACTTTAAGTATAACATATGTTGTGGAGTTGTCCAAAGTTAAAAAATATAAGGGCATGTGTGCATGATTTCTGTGAGAAAGTGATATGCTAATTGATTCCTTTAACCCCGAGTATTAGAATACGTACATCTTAAATTAAGAAACTAGACAAGTTTCAATGACATTGTCTTTTAGCAGTGTCCATTTCACTAAAGCATCTTATAATATCAAATTGTAAACCCTTGTATCCTCCAGCATTTCTGGACTGGTTTAATAATGCTAGCATAATAGCTAATAATGAGAGAAGTAGCTACTGTCTTCTGGGGAAATTGGGAGTCTCTGAATGAATTTCTTCTGTTAAAAAAGGGAAGACAACTTACAGTATGATTTTTTTACTGATACTCATCATTGTATAATTGATTAACTTAACTGGCAATGTAATAAGGAAGAATACTGTGGAAGGTAGCAATATTTTGGTTGCACCAATACATTGCTTTTTTAATTTAGTTTTTTATATAGTGAAATTGTGTAGTTTCCATAACTATTCTATGTTCTCAGTATGTTTTGAAGTTGATCAGTTCCTCCTTTCTTGTTAATCAATTTAGGTCTCTTAAACATGTTATATCTTTGCTTTTAATAAAATAACCATTTTAGTGGGTAAAAAAGACTACTGCCACCCAAAACTTGTGCTGGAAACCTGAGGCCCTCCAACCATTAACTCCTAACTGTGGCTCCTGTCTCCTCCACTGTGGGACAAAGGGCTCGTCCCTCTTTGGCCCAAAACTCTGGAATGGTCTACTGAACACATTACATGAAGCTCCAATACATTCATTGGTTTAGATGCAAACTCAGGATGTATTTAAAGCTTAAATGCTCTTGTTTCAGTCTGTGAACTAAATATTGGTTCTTGATCTTTAAAGTGGGTTTCATCGATTTATGTACTCGGTACTCACACTATGTATTCTTGCTGTATGTGCAATCATGTAATTCAGTGTTGTCCCAGGCTCAGGATGATCCAGTATGTAGGTTATTTATCCCAGTTGTTTATATGCCACTCTGGTATACTAGTACAGTATGACATTTGCTCAAGTTGTTAATGCACAGAGCTGTGAACTTCGAGACCCGGGTTTGAATCCCACAACCACCACTTACATATTTTGTGACCATAAATAAGTCACATGACCTCCCTGTGATTGGTAGCTTTTTTTATCTATCTCTATTCTGTTTGAGTCTCCCTGTGTGCTGAAAATTCCAGCACCCTTTTCTCCCTCCCTCTCCTGAATTGCAAAGCACTTTGGGATACAGTTTGTATGAAAGATGCTATACCAAGTCAACTTCCTTCCTTATGTACAACAAGGGTGAAATGATCCCACTGAAAATAAAATTTTCACCACACCAATGAGAATACATTTTGCCAGATAAATTGTGTGTTTTTTGTTAATAATGTCATACTTTCAATCAAAATAACAACATACTGTACAAGCTGTTAGATATGTCACAAACACAGCATAGGTTAAATGTGACATATTGATGTACTTAACCTATGGGAGAACAGGTGAAAAAATTCCTGATGACATCATGGTGCAGTGATACAGCATTCTAACCAATGCAGCAAAGCTGGAAAAGGTCCAGTTTCCAAAAAAAATAACTAGTTTTAAAGGCTTAATTAGGAAATGTGTGGTATAAACCAGATACACAATGGTCTAACTCAGAATATGTGATTTATCAGCATTTGTAAGGGGGTAGAACATTCATAACTCATGGTCCTGTGACTCCTGCCCACTAACTATAGGGTCTATAGGAGATGTAGGGCTCTGGGGATTGTGAGGGTGAGGAGGAGGGCTGGGGCTGGGCCTGGGGGGGAATGGAAAGGAGCGGGCGGATAGGGATAGTGGGGTCAAGGAGACACCCTGGGGTGAAATGGGCACAGGAAAGGGGATCTCCCTGTTTGGTGCCCATACCCAAGGGTTCTGATTATGATCAGCAGGTAAGGCGGTCATCTTCAGAGGTTCATCCTACTCGGGCGGTGTTGTGCAATGCCAGGTCTATTAAAAACAAAACGGCTATTATAGCTGATTTTGTTGGGTCATCTGACTTGGCGTGCATCACCGAAACTTGGCTGGATGAAAATGCTGGGCCAGTCTTAACAGCAGCAGTTCCAGCTGGGTACTCGGTGATACACCACCCGAGGCAGGATCGAAGGGGCGGGGGTGTTGCCATATGTTTTAAGTCAGAACTGGGCCTGGTGGAGGTACGGTGGGAGTCACCAGATCCTTTGAGTGTATCTCGGCGAGTGTGGGGTGCAGAATATTGTGATACCATCCACCAGGTGAGCCAGAATGTTTTCTGCAGGAAGTCGCGAGACTTCATTGTCGACCTGATTGGGGTCCCCAGATGGTTGGTTCTGGGGACTTCAATGCCTGGGTCGACAATGAACTCTCACGCTTTGGTCAAGACTTCCTCCAGTTAATGATATCACTGGGCTTCACACAGGTTGTTTCCTCCTCGACCCATATTGGTGGACATTCATTGGACCTGGTGTTCCTTCTGGGGATGGGGATATCTGACTTGGTGGAGGAACTGGTCGGATGCTCCGACCATCACTCCATTAGGTTCAGTTTTGAGGCCACCTCTATTAGGTAAGCCTCTTTGGAGATGGTCCGGTACCGCCCTTTAAGGGGTGTGTCCCCGGATGACCTGATGGCGGTACTGGACCTATCGGACCTACCGATAGATTGCTCAGATCCAGGGGACCTGGTACATGCCTATAATAAGGCGGTGACAGGGGCCCTGGATTCTATTGCACCTGTTCGTGTTCGTCCTCTCACTCTTCGCCCCAGGTCTCCTTGGTTCGATGAGACCGTGAGGGGTTGAGGAGGGGCTGGACAAGGCTGGAGAGGCGCTAGTGAAGTCCAGTTTGATGATGACAACTTAGTTTGATGGACCATTGCATGGCCTATCAATCCTCAAACTCTCGTAAGAAGGCAGAATTCCTGTCCAGAGAGATTGCGGCTGCACAGAATAGACCAGCTCAGCTCTTTCGGACTGTGGACAGACTGTGCAATCCAGTCTGTCTTCAGCCCAGAAGAGCCTTTTCTCCAGAACAGTGTGAGGAGTTTGTGCTCTTCTTTGCAGATAAGGTTGCCAAAATCAGATCGGACGTCCGTTCTTCCCTCCCCAATGGGAGCGGTGATGGTCGGCAGGAGATGTCAAACACCCAGTTTGCATGGTCTGACTTCAGCCTCCCACAATCGATGACATTGTGATGATCATCCAGAAAGCGTTCGCATTCGACCAACTGTGATTTGGACCCTGGCCCCACACATCTCTTAGTGGATTGTGTGGATAAAATCGGCCTAGTCCTGGCTTCGATAGTCTGGAAGTCTTTGGAGAGGGGAATCTTTCCAGATCCTCTTAAGGAGGCTATAGTTAAGCCTCTATTGAAGAAGCCCTCCTTAGACCCAGATTGTCTAGCAAATTACAGACCTATCTCTAACTTACCCTTTGTGGGTAAAGTTATTGAGAAGGTGGTTGCAGTGCAGTTGGATGGTCATCTGACCAACAACAATGTCTATGATTCTCTCCAGTCCAGATTTAGGAAAAGGCATAGTACCGAGACAGCACTTGTTCGGGTACTAAATGACCTCCTAATAGCGAGAGATCGTAGGACCTGTTCTATCTTGGTACTTCTTGATCTCTCTGCAGCATTTGACACTGTTGATCATGGTGTGCTGTTAGAGCGTCTGTGGTCCATCTGTGGATTGTCTGATACGGTCCTCAGGTAGTTTTGATCTTACCTCGAGGGTGGTGTCAGGAATTTCTTCCTCGGCATCAGTCTCCCTATCCTGTGGGGTACTGCAGGGTTATATTCTAGCGCCCATGTTGTTTGAGGTGTATATGCTGCCGTTGGGAGCGATTATTAGATGATACGGTTTGGGTTTTCACTGTTATGCAGATGATACCCAGCTGTATATGTCTTTTGTGCCCGGCCAGGATGCTGCCTTTTCAGTATTTAATAACTGCCTTGCCGAGATCCAAGACTGGATGAATGGGAGCTGGCTGAGGTTAAACCCAGAGAAAACTGAGGTGTTGGTCATGGACAAGGGTCGCTGTGAGGCGGGTCTGCCGGATGGATCGCCCTCAGGCTTATGGCTTGGGGGCGTCCATCTGACGACCTCAGACCAGGTGCGGAATCTGGGCGTAATATTTGGACGCACCACTTGACGCTTAAATCTCAGGTGTCAGCGTGGTCAAAATTTTTCCATCTGGAGGAACATTGCCAGGGTGAAGCCCTGGTTCCTCCAGAGGATCTTCCAACGCTGATCCACGCTACATTCTCCCCGCCTTGACTATTGCAACCCCGTACCTAGGGCTATCGGGGTTGAACTGCCTGCAGCTAGTGCAGAATGCAGCAGCCAGGTTGTTGACTGGATCTTCTAGATCCAGCCCATAATGCCTGTGCTCATGGACTGCACTGGCTGCCAGTGTTTTGCTAATCACCTTCAAGGTCTGTTTGCTGACCTATAAAGCCTACACGATCAGGGACCTACTTACCTGAAAGAGCTCCTGTGCCCCTACTGTTCTTCCCGCCCCCTCCGATCCACTGACGAGGGATTGCTAGAGATTCCCAGGGTTCGTTTAAAAACTTCAGGGGCTAGATCATTTAGTTTTATGGTTCCGCCCCTGTGGAATTCTCTACCTCGTCAGGTGCGAAATTGCCCGACTGTCCTAAGCTTTAAAGGAGCTTTGAAGACACACCTTTTTAGTATAGCTTTTAATGACTTATGTTAGTTTTAAATTTGGTTTATTCATTGTTTTATGTAATTGTACAGGCGCTTTGGTTTTGAGAAAAGCGCCTTTTAAAAATAAAGAACGAAATGAAATGAACTTATGAAGAGAAATGGTTTACTCTGAGTCAGGCCATAGCAGGTCTCCAATAAATGTCAGTTGGGTGATCCTCGATGAAAAACTATACTAAGAAAACATAACAGTGGTCTGAAATTCAAACTCCACTTGCAAGGGAAATACGTTCACTCTGTTTGTGGGGTACATATGAACATACAAAGAATGCTAGCAGATACAGGCCAGATGGTATATCTAGTCTGCTCGAGTGTGCAGCTAGCAGTCTGTTACACTAAAGCTGCTCCCCCCTCTCCTACCCACATATCCAATTCCATGCCCATACTAGCTGTTACCCCTCCCTCCAGTGCCTCATTGGCTACCTTCCCCCTGACTTTGTCCTAGCCCCTCTTAAAACTGCCCACCATCTTCAAGAACACCATCTCCTTAGGCAGTGCATTCCACCCTGTCACCACTCTCTCCGTGAAATAGTGCCTTCTCATTTCCCTTCTGAATCTACCACCCTCCAACTTTAGACTGTGCCCCCTAGTGTCCCTCCCTCTCCTTAATCTTAAAATTCCCTAGGTACCATCTTTATGCCTTTCATATATTTGAAGGTTTCTATCATGTCCCCTCTATCCCTCCATTCCTCCAGGGAGTACATGTTGAGCTCCCTCAGTCTCTCCTCATAGGGTTTGTCTTCCATACTGAGAACATGTTTGTTTATGGTGTATTTACTCTCCATAGCCCAACTGAAAGGCAGCATCTTATTTTCAGTGGGGTACTACTTTTACCCATATTTTACAACTGGGTGTGCTGAATCACACAGAGAGGTTTAAGTGACTTGCTCAGGGTCACACAGTGAGTAAGTGGCTCTGGTGGGATTCAAATCCAGGCTCCAGTTTCCCAGGCCTATGCTCTAGCCATTTGAGCACATTGCCTCCATATGACTGTTTTTCACTGCCATGACACCTGCCTGCCTCTACAATCTCTGTACCAGCTGAATACTGGTACATTCAAACTGGAGTACCGGACCATCAACTTAATGCTCTTCCTGAGCTCTGAGCCAAAAATAATAGAAGGATGAAACAGTCTGTGACAAACCACCTGCCCACACCCCAGCCAGTGCCCCTCTCACCCCTGGCTACTGCAGACCTCCACTCTGGTGTGCCCTATATAATATCCTGCACCCACACACTTTCCTGTGAAGGTGGTATGCCCGGATACCTGGGGCCTGACTTTCAAAGGGCCTGACATGTCCCACAGTTGAAGTCCCTTATGCACAACTTCCTGATGCAAGGAACAATTCTCTCACCAGCACAAATCCGATTTTTAGCAGTTTATGAGCATGGGTGGCATTTTCCTTTTTCCTGTGGCTGCTGGAAAACTGCTATGCCAGAACTGAGCAAAAAATATGTGCAAGCTGCCATAAATTGTGGAAAACATTGCAAAAAAGACAATCTTTTTGGAAAATGAGTGCATCCAAAAAAGAAATTGTGTTTCTGCAAGGAAACCCTTCCTTGCATAACTTTTTTTCCTGCAGGTGTGCAATTTATCCACTTTTGTAAATCTGGCCCATGGAGTCTTGGAGCACAGTCACCAGTCCCCCCTGTACAAAGCCAAGCCAGACTGCTTGAACCCTTGTCCTATGAAAAATTACTCCAAATCAGTTCCTGCATCAGGAAGGATTATGTTTCTCAAATTACTTAAAGAGAACCAATTTCAGCACTGAAGTCCATCCCCCAACAGCAGCTTACCATCTCAGGACTTCTAAAGTCCACTTTTGATAATGTATTAATAGTCCTGTATGAAAGGGGAAGGGATCCTAATTCTTTGTTCAGTGGAGCTGGCCACCTGATCCCTTTCCCTTCCTTCCTTCTTCCTGAGCACGAAAGATGCCACTCCTCCACTCTTGCGTTTTGTGATGTATTGGTTTGGAGAGAGCAGAGACACACTCTATTGATGGCAATTGGGGTGCAGTTTGGAAATAGTATCTTTGATATTTTAGAAGGCCACAGAAGTCAAATGAAAGCCACTGCCCAACTAACAAGGCCCTTGTTAGTTGAGTAGTGGCTTTCATTTGACTCCCATGGCCCTCTAAAATACAAAAAAAAAAATTCAAAGTGCCCCCCCCATTGCTATCAGTACAGAATAACCCCACACTCTTCAAACTAATACATCACAAAATGTGAGAGCGAGGGGATAGTGCTTTCTACTTTCAAGGAATTACGATCCGTCCCCCTTTCACAGAGCTATTAGTAAATTCTCAAAAGTGGATTTTTGAGTTCTTGAGAAGGTAAGTTGCTGCTGGGGGGTAACCTTTTCAAACTTGGCACAACTGGTGCACTTTAAAATAGGTTAGCTAGTCCCTACAGAATGTAAGGCTCAGAGGCTCTTTAAAGCACCGCCAGTCTCCTATATAAGTGCACTGGTGTAGTTGAAGGCCCTCGTATGTATATAAGAGTGTCACCTCATGCATTCATAGAATGTTAGAACTGCGAACTGAAGGGGAGCAGTTATGGCATCCTAAGAATGTGCATGGCAACATCATATACATAAGAGGACCACCTATTGTACTAATAAACTTAATATAGACTGTGTAACATTTTTTGTTTAAAATTACTTTTTTTTCCTTCTCTGGATGCACGCAGCATGAGTGGTCATGGAGAAGCCCTTCACAGCGGCTACTCCACACATAAGACACTCTTACAGAAATAAGAGTACCTTATGCACAACTGAAGGAGGCACTGTGATTGGTCGGGAACATCACATGTTGCTCTTGCACTCTATAATGATAACTAAAAGGCTACTTTATCTACAGAATACACTAAGCATGGGCAACAGTTAAAACCAAAGGGCCTAAATTAAATGGAAGTGATGCCAAGTGAACCACTAAAGTGGCTCTTAGGTGTGAGAGGCTTATACCAAAAAAAAAAAAACACACAAACAAAAACAACATTTCTACATCCTTGTGTATCGAAGGTTCAAGCCTTGCTTGTTACTGATCGGTGCTCTTTCACAAGAGCTGCAGAGAAGCAGGGTAAACCAGATTTAAATTGACAGTGCAGTCGTACTTCAGTTTATACACTTAGCTATATTATTTCTACTTAAGATGACAAGACGAATCTAAGAGGTCTTTAGCTTGATGAGAAGACTAGATAGATTTAGCTCTCAAATAGCTTCCTGATATGGTTCCTCACAACAGTTAAGGTCGTACTGATTCTTGTACTAGGGAGAGGAACCCTCCCCCCCCCCTCTTGCTCATTCTCCCATTTAAGCAGTTTGCTATTGCTGAAGTGCTTATGAAATAAAACAGATTTATAGCTGAAGAAGGCTAGTCATCATGTAAGCAATAACACACGACAGGGTGGGCTTTATTGGGAAATACCGGACCGCCCAGGGGTGTAATGAGGCCCGACGTTGCAGGTGGAGGGCCTTATAGCCCCTGGAAGGTCTGGTATTTCCCAATAAAGCCCACCCTGTCAGGTATTATTGCACTTAGGAAATGGGCATTGTAAAAGAAAATATGTTTAATAAAAAATTAATTTAAAATCAGTGAAGAAACAGAAACAGCCTACTGTGGAGGCGACAACTACATATAACCAGCATATTTTTTAGGTAACTGAGTCTCTACTAGGACTAAAGTCATTCATTCTAAAGCAGCCAGAGGAACTATTTTATTACAAAACATTTTCTTAATATTTTTTATTTAACTTGTTTTCCTTTACAGTGCCCATTTTCTAAGCGCAATAATATCCAACAGGGTGGGCTTTATTGAAATACTGACCCTTTCAGGGGTTATAAGGCCCTCTGCCTGTGGCAACGGGCCTCATTACGTCTCTGGGTGGTCCGGTATTTCCCAATAAAGCCCATCCTATCGGGTATTATTGCTTACGTAGTAGTAGTATTTTATTCATGAAACATGAAGAGGTTGAGCCAGTGCTCCTTTACAAGGGTCACCTTTGTGCAAAGACATGGTCGCAAAGGAAATCTATATAGAGCAGGGATTGACTGTCCCAAAAGGGTTGGGGCTGCATGTCCACTCCATCGCACCCAAAAGTAAAGCATGATCTAATAGGCAGGAGCTTTAAATTTACCATCACAGCTCCACAGTGGCAGCACTAAGACTGAGAGACACAGACGACACATGTAAAACCAAGATGGCAGCTTGAGTAACTCTAGAAGTCTTGTCATTGGGAGTCTGGATTCAAATGGAATCAAATGGTTATGCTCAGTGTGCCACATCAAGGCAACTCCAGCAGCAGAGAATTAACTCTTCTGGGGCCTGATATTAAAAAATGGGCAAAATGGACTGCAAAGGTTTGTGCTATGCTTGCCCATTGCCCACGTCCCTGATGATGTTAATTTCAGTCAGATAGTGCACTGGTGCTATCCAAAGGAATATAGGGCATGTCAGCACAGCCCTAAGCTGAGTAGCATTGCCCCAACATGGAACCCAGCAGTGCAGGGGACAGCACCACCAGACCTGATAGTACCAGTTGCTCCCAGCACAATATTCAGATGACCTCATGCAAATAAACCCATTGGGCATGCAATGTGCTAATGGGCCATTTGCACGCCCATTATGGGCACATCTGCATGGGAAGCAGTGGCAGGGTTTGGCCCCTGCTACTAGCTCCACCACCACCCCAACTGCCAAGCCCCATGAAAGGAAAAGGTTCCTTGGTGTCCAGTAGTCCCCCCACCCTCCAAACACCATCCCCAGTACATTAAAAACCTGTCCCTGGTGTCTAGTGGCCCTCCCCGATTATCTGCCCTGTAGATTACAAAGCATTCCCTGGTGCTAGTGGTCCCCCAACCACACCCTCCGATCACTAGCTCTGTAGATGGAAATCATTCCCTGGCATCTTGTGGCCCCATGCACCATGGGCACTGATGAACCTACCCTGCCAACTCCCCCCTTAACTCAAGCACCAATGCCACATATCCCATACAGAGACCGGCACAGCCCTCCTCTAATCTCCTCAATTGGCCACCATATGGAAAGACAGGGAGTCTGTGCCCAATGTGTATACAGGGTGCACGTCCTCTGTCTATACAGGGAGTGTGCAGCCTGTGTTCTATACAGGTCACATGCTCCCTGTACAGTACACAGACCTCACTCTCCATACAGTATGTTGGACTCATGCTCCCTGTCTTTCCATATGGCGTCCAGCCGAGGAGGTAAGAGGAGGTCTGTGCCGGTCACCATATGGGATCTGTGGCATGGACGCTTGAGTTAAGGGGAGTTTACAGGGTGAGTTTATCAGTGCCTGTGATGCAGGGGGTCCACTAGATGCCAGAGATTGATTTTCATCTACAGGGCTGGTGATCAGCGGGCAGGGGGGGAACACTAGGCATAAGAGATAATTGAACTTACAGCAGGGATGGTGATTGGAGGGTGAGGGGACCACTAGGCACCAGGGAACAGATTTTACTTTACTGGGGATGGTGATCACAGGGCAGGGGAGAACTCTAGACAGCAAGGAAAGGAGTTTACCTTACCAGGGACATGGTTGGAGCATGGAGGACCACTAGACACCAGGGAAAGGATTTTACCTTACCAGGGATGGCAATCAGAGGATGGGGGGACCACTGAACACCAAGGATATTTTTTACTTTACCAGGGATGGTGATCGGTAGACAGGGATGCCACTAGACACCAGTGGGCGGGTATGTTCCCCCAGTCACCAATGTGGTTGTTTGCTGCAGTGGCTCCAGTGGCTGCTAGGGTTGTCTGGAGTAAGTCAGGGTTTTGATCAGTGGTATTTGCATTGCACAAAGAGGCCTGCGCTAACCCCAACACAAATGCACTGACTATCACACTGCGCCGGTATTCCAGTCACTGCCTCTCCCTTTGCCCAGCACATGCATTATTTTTTTTTTGTATGCACTAACCCTGTTGGCACATGCAAAAGCCCTCTTTGAATATTATACACAGATGCAAACCCCGGGTAAACAGGGCACAATCATTTTTCCCACCTGGCAAAGTTCTGAATATCTGGCCTCTGGTCTCCTGTGTAAGAGCATCTCTCAAAGCAGTATTATTAATACTGGCGTAAAATGGCAGATCACCAGCCCTCAGGTTCCCAAGGGTTTCTGCCACTAGTGGTCTTCCCTCTTTGTAGTACCATGTGCATAAAATCTTCGGGGGTTCCATATAATAATATCACTATTACGGTGAGTGCATTATCATGAAAAGCAATTCGGTGATATGCACTTGCAGGCAACCGAGCACACACAGTACTGTAAGTGTGTGTGCTACACCCCCCTGATTATGAAGTCTCAACTCTGGGCTGCATGTCAGGGAGAGGGCACAGCCTGGTTTAAAAAAAATATTTAAGGCCCGCAGCCATGGGAACAAGCAACATTTTCCAGGCCCCCAGCCCTGAACCTGCTCTGTTGGAGTCAACCTCCCTACCCACCACACCACATGATTAGCTTGACAGAGCAGGCACACTAGAGGGTAATAACCCTCTTCCCTATCCCTCCCCTTCCTCTCCCTCTATTCTCTTTCTGCTTGCCCAACCCTCCCCTTGCAGTTGCACTCCTGGTATTCCAGCAGGATGCTCATGATAATAGCACCCTCATGTGGGTTGCCATTTTTACAGTCACCGATATGCCAGCTCTATTATCATGGGATACCTTTTTGGGCAGTGCTGTTGATTTGTCAGTGGCTACAGTTATGTCACATGATACTGAATGCTGCAGTAGACTGGATAGCAGAAAATGAACATGCCAGACGCCATGGGTCTGTTTCTGTCTGGCATTTCCCATGTAGCTCTATGTTAGATCCTTCTGCTGACTAAAGACTTTTAGTTCAACTGTGAGATTGTAGAAACATCTGTGTATTGGAAGAGGAGGGTGGGCATGGGAAGAATTTTAAAGGGGGTTGCTGTCTACTTGGGGCTGAGTTCATCTTCAGGCTGAGCAAACCTTTCCTTGTTCCAATTACACCCTTCAAAGGTTCTGTTTTCAAACCCAGTAATCTGAATATATTTGCATATTACATACATACAGTTTACTCCTTTCAGTTTCAAATCACTGTTTATTTTGGTTTGTAGCCAGGATCCAGGGGTCTCTTTTTTATATTTGCTTGCCAATGACATAGCAAATATATTGGCATCATTTGGCAGAGTGGCTTTTAGCGGCTTGCTCCCCCTCAACCTATCACAATCCTAGAATCATCAGTCTCTGCCTCAGGGGTTGGGGAATGCTGTGAATGCTGATGTATGCAGCACACAACTGCATATGCATGTATGCCACATCATTGCATGCCAGCAGTCTTTGGGGGATGAAAGAGATGGAAACCACTGCAGCAGCAGTCTGGTGATTGGCTCTTCACAGGTCTTGAACCATCAATTACGCACCTAACTCCACCTTGATGCAGCTTCCACTGGGGAAAAGCATGCTCTTCAGAGGGCCCTGAGATGGGGGGAGCTACAGGAGAACTGAGAGGTCAGGGTAAGGACAGAATCTGAAGATGGCAGGTCATGGGGCTGATGGCCAATCAGATGTGAGATGCCTGGCAGGTCAGGAGCAGATATAATAGTTTGAAGGAAAAAAAAAATATCAAATGGCAAATAAAAGAACAATTACAGAACTACAACTAGTACTCTTCTGTAAGCAATGCTATGATTTACAGGTTCAGCGCGGTTCCCCTTTAAGACATAACTGGGTTAAGACGAATCTGTTTCATGATGAACCTTGTATGTATAATTAGAAATATAAAAGAGGGACACAATGTTTCTTTATCCAGGCTCTCTGAGAGGTGAAGAGTGTGCTTTTAGTGATTTTTTTATGTTTACCTCCTTATTAATTCTGTTTGAAGAGCACCGTTGGAAGGGCTAGAGAAATGAAGTTATCAATACTGACCCACCGATTTATATTCTGCCCATTAAGCACTCCAAGAACATAATTACCTGGAAAGGTTAAGAGATGGTGGGTTCTATGCATCGAGGGGCTAGTAATGGAAGCCTTCCCATCATGGACTCAGATGTGTCACATGAGGATAGTACATATTATGGAGCTATTAAGAGAATATTTCTGCTGACCTAAGTAAAGGCAGGTGAAAGGGAGATGTATTGATCTGCTGATTGCGTTATGGCTGCAACGAAGCTTCTGGAAAATGTGATTTGGACTAGTCTAATACACATGCAGAACCAGTACTAACAAGAATTTGAACTGGGTTGTGTGTAAAGTTTAGAAACCAAAAAGAACCTTATATTAAAGAAACAGATGGGCTGGATATGTAAATCAGGAATTTTGTAAGTAAATTGCTGGCATTGGCCTGATGAAAACAGAGAGGGAGTATAACTGTGGGACATTTGTCTCAAAAGCATGTTTGGTAGTACAATAAAAGCTTTCACCTAGGAGTCCCTGATGGCCCAATACACTACCAAGCAGGTGACGCGGGTTCAGGAATTAACTCAGGCAGCCTGTGCTTGGGTGTCCAGGCTTAAGGTGATGCTTTGGGAGGGTAGGCACCAGCATCGGGAAATTTCTATTATATTTGCAAAATGGAGTTAAATTACAGATTTCCCATGTCTGCAATTTTTGTCAAATTGTGCCAAAATCTAGCGTTCTATTGCTGGTGCATTTTTATTCAGATACAGTAGTGCCGTTCTTCCAAATGCTTTTTATGATCTATGTATGCACTTTTATTTATTTACTTATAGCCTGTGAATCCCTCTTGTAATCTCCTCCTGTCTGTGTAAATGTCTCAGGACCTCCTTGTTAATGAGCTTGCTCAATGGAGTTATTCCTGCAATAAACTTGAACTTGAAACTTGAAAAATGTGCAGTTTGAGCAACTTGTGCCATTTTTTTCTAAACTACAGATTTTTTTAATCAGTATTTTCTGTTCTTGAATGCCAAACTGCCCCCATCTGGACCAATCCCCCCCCCAGCCCCATTACTCAACATTTTTGTGACATATTTGCTCCAACTTTTTCCACCTCCCCCATTAAGGGGTTGCCGGGGGGTGGCCAGCCTCTCTCCAGAGCAGGATTTAGTGTTGGAGGCACTCAGGTCTGTCATCCAGGCTCGGCTGGTGTTTTACCCTCCATGTTTATGTTCCTTATGAGGCCACAAGCCTGACGTGTTGCAATGCACATGTTCTACCTCTGTGTGTGAGATACCCAGGGGTGTAGCCACACTGCTACCCCTTCCCCCCATGACTTGAGTCCAAGGTTCCTGGCTCCAATCAGATGATTCCCACATTAGACCTGCTGTCTGTCTGCACTGCTAGTGTGGTGCTCGTTGCCCACTGGTAAATGCAACTGACTGCACCACAAGTCCAAAACGACAGCAGAAATTTCATCTCTCTCCCCTGCAGGTAAGCAGGTTTGCTCCACTTGTCACTCCACATGAAGTCTTCATTCTTTTAGCTGGCTCCAAGTCTGTTCTTTCGTCTGCTGCTCCTCAGTTCTTCTACTGCTTCTCTCGCTCCTGGTACAATTGAACAATAGTATGGGTTCTAACTTTGCTGGGGTATTTAAACTCGCTGCCCAGGACTTACCACACCCTCTACCAGATGCCACAGCCAATCACTATACAGGCGGACCATGAGGACCTAATTGAGACCTTCAGCTTCAACGTCCACGGTCCACTCTTCCACCCCCCCCCCCAAAACAAAGCTGAAAGAGAAAAGAAAAAGTCTGTGAAGCCAAACAAAGGAATTTAAATGTGATGGACTAAAGAGGGCAGAGCAATGCTGGCCAGCTTGTTTTCTAACCCCTTCTACTAAACTTGGTACGCAATGGCTTACTTGGAGTATCAGTAGCTACGCCCTTGGAGATGCCCCCAGCATGTGGTACTGGAACTTCTTCCCCCATATGATCCCACAGCATCGTCAGCCAGGCTCCTCCATGTGGCAGCTGATCCATGGGACATGCTATCATCCTGATAGCGAGAGAGAGATGTCCAAGCGATGCTCAGTCCTCTCGCCAGTGGACAGACCCCAAGCAACTCAAGTCTGTTCACAAACTCAGTTCACAGACAAAGTGAGTGACACTGCTATCACTGCACTACTGAGATGGTCGAAACTGCAAAATTTTGTATTTTAAAAAAAGGCAGTTTTAAACACACTGTTTGTATACCTGAAACTATATGAAATTACATGAAACTGGCGCTACTCTGTGTGCTTAAAATGGATTGTTCTACTTTCACCTACACTATTAGGCATCATACTGCAGTTCTGCAGCAACCCCTGTGATAGGCCAGGGAGGGTACCTGTCTGCATGGAGCCAAGCCGCACGCATGTGAGGTTATGCTAGTGAGGCTGTGCGTGACACCGATGGCTGGTGGAAGGGCTCTAGGCAGGAGATGAAGCATGCCCTGGACATCTGCCAATCACTAAGAAGAACGGAACAACTCCCCCGACACTGCTGGTTGACAGCTCTGCTATTCTTGGACTTGTGTTCCAGGGGAGCACTCCCAACCCAAGAGACCTGCCAAGGTGGCAAGCCTTGATGGCCCACTGCTGGATGGCGGGTGGTGTTGGGGCTGGAAAGTTGTCAGAATCAGCCTGTAGGCTTGATCATGGATGAGGTAATAAAAATAAAGCTACTTTACCACTCACAGCATTTTTCTTGTTTTTTTCCAGCATGTCATTTGCAAATAATCGAGAAATACAAATTTATAAAAGTAATTGGTTTCCCCTTTTCAAACTAATGTGTGCGTGTGTGAGGGGGGGTGTTAAATACAAAATACAGTTTTGTGTTTAAAACCCCTAAATGAGGCCTAGCTTTAAAAAAAGAACAATTTTATTTTTAGTGCACGAGACCTTATAATAGCGATGACTCCATAGGCTTACAGGAAAATGGCTTGTGTGTTTCATACCTCCCTACTTTATACAAAATTTTAAAAGTCATCTAGTCTGCTCTGTGGACAAACTGACTTTGGTGCTGACTTTATTGAAATATTTTGTAACTGCTTACCCAAGGATCAATCAATCAATCAATATCTTTATTTTGCCAGGTGAAACGTCATTGAGACAAGCTCATTTACAAGATGGACCTGGGAGTGGTACAAAATCCTTGAGGTTAAGCATATATACAAACATAAATAGGACAACATAGCAATCACACAGGCATAAACAAGGTATGAAATATGTGACAGGTTGGGAGACAATGACAGGCTACATTCATTAGTGCTTATGAAGGACAATAATGCAACACATATGAAGAGAGAATACATGGCTTCAGTTGTGAGATGTACAGGCAAGTAGGTTGTAGCTTATACAGTTGGGTACAATTTTATATAACTGTGAGGTACATTGCAATAAACAGAAAGTCCAAGCCGAATGCCATGTAACTGTAGGATGGCAGATCAATTTGGTTTAAGTACAGCATACTAGGGTGTACAGCCTACTCATGCTAGGGTTAAGAGGGCTGAATCACTAAGCATGTTGGATTGAGGCGGCACTGGAGGAAGGGAGTAAGATAGGGAGTAAGTATGGGCAGTCAAACAGTAGTACTGGTAAGACAAAGTAGAAAAGAGATAAGCGGGGAGGGTATGTAAGGGCGGGTGAGGGCAATCAGGAAGGGGGAGAGGAAAGGGATATAGAGAAGAGTGTTTAGAGGCACTGCCTCTATCTGTAGCATTGCCACTAGCATGAAACCGAGGAGCTGTGGGCCCCCTGTTAGTGCAAGTCCTATACAACCACTCAAGTTGCTATCCCTCAATTATCTATGTCCCTGACAGCTACTGTCGTCGCATTTCTCTTTAGTGACACCCCTACAACTGCCTGTTGAAGTTCTACAGGCAGGGAGTGTCACTAATGATGTATCGGGAATAGTGTGAGTCCCCATGCTCTGTGGATGTACCTGGAGTTCATCTGCATAGGGAACCCCAGTCCCTTCCCTACATGGTTGCAATGGGGTTACCAACATAGCTTGGGGGAGCAAACTAGTAAGTGAGTTGAGAGTGGAGCCAAAGTAATTTTGTGCCAGTGTTTTGTTGCTCTGTATCAAGTATGGTGTTTTTTCATTGTTTTTCAGTAGGAGACGGTTACTCCTGAAAAGAGACAAAATTAGGAAGTGGGGGGGGCTTAACAATTTCGGAATCTAAATCTGAACTGGTTTGCCCATCCCTAATAACTGCTACCCACAGCATCCATTTACTGCCGAGAGCTTAATCATTGATTTTAATTCAGTTTAGAGTTCAAATGTAAGAATTTGTGGGGCATTTCATCCAACTGCAACAAACGCAGAGACAACACGCTGGATAAATGGGCTGTTAAGCCCACAGTGACCATTCACACAACAGATGGTCCTGGATGGCTACACTTCCCCACTACATTTGATCCAGTGCAAAGGAACAATCACGTTCTTTTTTGCTGGAAAGCCAGCATAGGAGTAAAGAGCTCCATTACCCTGGCTTGTCACTTGTAACCTGCTAAATTACATGAAAAGCAACAAAAGAAAAATGAAACACGTGCTGAGAAATCATATTTCAACTGTTTTAGGATTATTTGTAAGTATAAAAGGAACAGCTCATAAGTATAATCCCGCAGTTTCTCCTATATGTCCTAGATGTAATAACAACCCACCATCATACTACCATTATTTTTGGGCATGTCCAGTTTTGCAGAAATTTTGGGGGGAGGTAGTGTCGGAGTTGTGAAGGATAGGAGAACAGCAATATCCCATGTCCCCTTTATTACTGTTGTTTGGGATAGAGGAAATGGAGGAAGGAGACTGGGCCCCTGTACAGCGATGGCTTAGGGTAGTAATATACTGTATATGGCTAGGCACTGTATCCTTAATACTTGGGTAATGGCCGTGAGGCCTACTATAGCTCAATGGAAAGCCTTGATAATACAGGCCATTACTTTGGAACGATTGACAAATATTGTCAAGGATAAAGAGGAACTTTTCTATAGAACATGGCAACCATACCTCCTATCTTTGACAGTAGCAGAAAGTGTGATACTGAGAGAGGGCTGGGTTTGAAGTGAGTATAAAGGGGGAGGGGTAAGTAAGGGTCTCAAGAAACAATAGGGGCCCTGACTCCTTAACATCCTTGATAATTGCTTAAGATAAAAACTTTTTAACTGATTGGGTACAATGAGATTTTGTAATAAGGAAATGGATCTGGTTGTATATAGGTTATGAATTAAGGTTCATGTATTATATGTGTGTATGTGCGTATGTTTGTATGTTAACTTTATGGAAAATATATAATAAACAAATGATGCAAAAAAAAAAAAAAAAAGGAACAGCGAGATACCAGCAGGTTAACAGTTCACAGAGATTTGTAGGCTTCTGCTCTGCTGAGTCTCAAAACTGGAAGGATTTTTACTTTAGCTTGAACAGGAGCATGCATTGCTCTGCAGCACGGTCTGAGCCAAGAACACTGCTCTTAGAGCGTAGCATTGCTCTGCAGCACGGTCTGAGCCAAGAACACTGCTCCTAGAGCGTAGCATTGCTCTGCAGCACGGTCTGAGCCAAGAACACTGCTCCTAGAGCGTAGCATTGCTCTGCCCTCTCGTCTGATTCTTCCTTGATTCCTGTATGGCAGTCATGAATATATATACCATCTGGCATCTCAGGGTTCAGAGGTCAACAGAAATGGCCACAGAGTCAGACTGCTTCTTGCTTAGAGGTCTTGGGGGCTAGCTCTGCCTTCACCATGGAGTTAGCCATAACAGAGTGTGGCAGGAAACTAATAGTTCTAAGTTCAAATTCCCCCAGACCATATGACCATGGGAAAAGAAGGAAGAAAATTTGTTTTGTTTTTTTAAACCACTCTCTTGCACACTGTATTTTAAAGCACTTTACAGGTCAGGAGAGGAAGGAAAGAAAATGTTGCTGCCATTAGGTGCACAGGGAGATTTAAACAGCACTGTAGATTAGATGGAGACTGCAGACAACATAGAAACACAGAAATTGTGCAATCAGAGGCAAAAGCCTGAGAGCCTACTGAGTGCTCTGTTCTACCTAGACCCACTTCAGCCTACTGCAGTGTGGCCCTCCACTGAGTCCCACTGATGTAAGCTCAGTCTGCAGTGTATCGACTCTCCCCTTCTCAGTTCCTACAGTCACCAAATCCTTGTACCTGTCCATCCCAATGTAAACCTATGGGCAGTCTTTGATTTTATCGATTTGCTTAGCAGTCTGTGCCAGGTGTGCATCACCCTCTCTCCAAGAAGAAGTACAATACTTTGCTACCTCCCTCCTAATTTAACCCACACAAGTTTGTACTCATGGTCCCTGGTGACGGATCTTATACTTCGCCTGAACTATGTTGATCAGTTCATGCTATCCTCCCCACGGACATGTATTTTTTTTTTAATATGTAAATTTTACTGAATTTAAAAAAAATATATAAAACATATGCAACACAGACATCTTCAGAGCATTGTCAAGTTAATACATGGTACTCATTACATACCCGCTACCCCCCCATGCAATTCTAATAGCAAATGGCCCAAAAACACATATATTCTGATGGCAAACCTAGTTACTGCTAGTTTCCTATCTGTTATGTTTTGTAATGTATGGAACACTCCAAAGATTCAATATCATAATACCAATGATCTGATGTGAGAACGATACCGTTATGACTTTCTGATGTCAGCGTGCTGGCATTATCAGTTTTTGATGTCACTGATTCACTATGGGGAAAAAAAGGGACGCACATATTATAAATAAAAAAAACTGTTTAAACCCCATTATCATTTTCCCCTCATTCTCCTTTTATCCAGTGTAAAAATCCCTAGCTGCTCCACCCTTTCCTCAGAGCTCAAATCCTTTTATCCCCTGATCATTTATGTGACTCGATTTCATTTCCATTTCATGTTATTATAGGAAACCCCCGAGCTGGATTCCCATTTCAAGTGTTGTCCTGTAAGAACCTACTCAAGGCATAAGACAAAATGTAAAACATTTTACAATACATGTGCCACCCCTTCTCTATATCAGCAATATTCTTTTTATACTGCCATGACCAGAACTGCCTACGGGGGTCCACATGCAGCCTGACCCGTGCCCTATAAGGAAGGGGAAATGTTTAATTAGACAATGGGATCAGAGAGTGGGACACTCTGATTGACTGACTGGCACCTTTGAGCTGTGGTAAAGCCGAGCATAACCAATGCAAGAGATGCCAGTCAGCCACTTTACCAATTTATAGTATTAAAAATCACTCGTCTCATCCTGAAAGTTTCCGTTTCGCCACCATCTTGGCTCTCACTTATAAAAATCAAATGTTAATTTCTCATACAAATGTAACCCCCTTGTCACCCGGGGTTACTAGAATCCCATTTAGATCTAGTGGCAGACAGAGAAAGGCAGCTTGTGAGACACCAGTTAAATGGGTTTCACACTGTCTCACTCTGTCCTCAGTCTCAGCTGAGCTGGAGGGATGACATCACATAGAATTCTCGCAGCAGCATAAGCCACAGTGGAATGTTGCAGCCGGGAGTTAGGTGAGAACGTTAGGGTTTTCAAAGTGAGTCAGTAGTAGTCGAGTGGGAGACTTAGTGGAAGGAAGAGGTGCACTGTAGCTGGCAGTCCCTCAGAGCCCCAGCTCTGTACAGAGCTACTACAGAAGAGGGGGTGTGTTCTCACCCTAGAGAAGGACACAGAAGAAAACTTGCTAAAGTGGTTGAGACCGTTCCCCAGTGGATTCCAGTGCCCCATCCCTGAGAGGGATGGGGGAACCAGACCAGCTCTTCAGGGGCAATCCCCTGGCCCTGCTGGAGGAAGAAAAGCTGCCTGATGAGAAGATTTGTGCTGAGGTGCCAGAAATATGTTTTTACTGTGAGAGAAGCCCTGGGGCACCTGCGAACCATGGTGAGTCTGCTCTGCCAGGGAGCCTATGTTTTCACCAAGACAGTTGTGTTAAGTATCTGCTACTGTGGGTCAGGAAAGGACAGCCAAGTACAGTACTTTGAAGTTAAGTATATGACTTGAAATGCATCTAGTCAGTGGGGGTCTACAGGGATGGACATAGCCACTTAGAGAACGCTGCAAGTCAGGACACCAGTTACCAAAAACAGTAGATTGTTAAATGTGATATACATTTCGAGATAGCATTCTACAAACAGAGAGGTTCAAACGGAAAGGTGTTGACTCCAGATGAATGGCCTGGTATGGATTTGAGGACAAAAGGTGGGAGACCCCCATCTGGAGTAACCAGATTTACCTCTACGGATTCACTTTGGGCACCTATAGCTTTCTCCCAGGTACTTGGCCAGCGTCTGCAGAAACTACCCAGACATGGGATTAAGGATGTGTTTTTCCCTTAGAGCTAGGATATGCTCATGGGTGGTTGAGGGAGCCACCAACAGAAATGTCCATGCCATATGGAAAAGTGTACCAGAGCTGGCCAAGTGCCATGCCAGGGAATCCAAGAGAAAGAGTACCAGTTTGGGCGTGTGAGCCCAGATGTGTTCAGAACCTGAGGGTTTAGGTGTAGTGAAGAAGATGTGCTCTGACCTCTGTAAATCTGCATTTCCAGTGAACGTAGCCCTATGGGGGTCCATCTTGTTTTGTTATTCCAGTGTTGATGTGAATAAAAGCCACACTCTAGAATACCATTCCTGGTTTGGACATTTTCAGTTATTGCTTCCTGTGTCCAAAATTACTTGGGTGCCCCTGACCAGAAGTACAAACCTAGCCATGATGCTGAGCAAATGTTTTCTCCCTGAATCTAGGCTAGCCCAAGTAGTGGTTACAAAATGAAGGCACTGGACTAGGGCTCACAAAATGGAGGCACCGCTGGGATTTGGTTTGATTTTAGGGAGAAAGACAAGAAAGATTTGCTCGGATTATGGCTAACTTTTGGTTGTCTGGCAGTGAGTAGCCCAAAAAGTCAGAAGCAATGCCACCTAAATGTGTCACTGTGTGCTGCTGTTCATGTGCTGTTGTAATTGTGCCACCTGTTTACCAAGGAGCAGTAAAGCCAGATTGAGTATGCCCCTTGTTCTGCATCACAATTATAACGTTTGCCAGCTTTTAAAGTTTATGTGTAACAAGAAAAATGTGGGAAACAAACACAGATTTGTGCCCTAGACGTTGGAAGTGCTTACTGTATGGACAGAAAGAGTCAGTAAGTGAAATGCCATGAAAAATGGTTGAAATTGTGCTCCAGCCGAGGAGCTACAGTTGAAAAAATAAAAGTGTGGTTTGCAGATTAAATTTTGCCTGCTCGACGATCGCCGTGGAGGAGAAGAGCACAAAAAGAAAGAGGCTCATTTGCATGGTGTCAAGTGATTGGTGAGACTGCAATCAGTCCCGCCCCCAAGCCAGCTCTAGAGTGACTGCAGAGTGTTCAAGAGGGAGAGAGTAGTGTGCGAACTGGCTTGCCAGGAGGAGCGTCACAGTGACTGAAAATGTTATAAAAGTGGTAAAATCAGACTTTTCCATTTAAAATCAGGCTCAACCCACATTTCAATTCGTCTGGGAAGAGAGCAAGATGTTCAGAGGGACAATCGGTAAGACTGCCATCCTACTTCATTCCAGAGGCCTCCAAGACTGGCTGTAGGGCAAATTTTTCCATCGCAATAACCAGCTACTGATTAAGTGAGTACCAACCTAAAAGCAACTCAAACTGTGTGTGATTTCAACTAAAGCCAGCTGAATCTGTATGCAGCAGCGCGATCATTTTGCAAAGAAGGACAGTGAGCATAATTATGGGTTCAGCAACAGTATGATTTTCAAAGCAAAGTGAGAGACTGTGGGTCGTGTGATAGATGCAACACAAAATACAGGCAATCCTGTGCAATGAAATACTGTGGCATTAGGGACTTTAAGCAAGAACAGTGATTTAAAGCAAATGAAAAGTCCTGTAAAAAATCATATAAATGTGCTGAGAGAGCAGACAGTGCAGTTATGCAGTCTAAGTGAACTTTATCAGAAGAGTGTGTAAATCAGATGCGCTGTGGCTTGAGTCAAAAACAGAACATTGATACACCAGGAGTGTTGCAGCCGCCATTGCAGGGTGGGGTAGTAAAGTGAAGTAAACACAGCAGCAGGGGAGCCATTTTGTAAAAGTTTTCCAACAAAGTGGGACTTGAAATAACAGTGAGCTTTTGTTTTTCTCTGCAGTCATAGCTTCAGGATCAGTCCGTTACCCGGATCATGCCCAGGCTAAAATAGTAGAAGAAGTTAACAGGTTGAAGGACATTGAGAGATGTTTCTATGGGGGATGTTTGCTTCCTCATGTGATGATTCCTGGATATCCAGTTAGAGTGTGCATAATGTGCTTAAAGGCTGGAAGGGATGTCTTTATGGTTCCTCACTGTTCTGGGTGCCTAGAGAAATATGGCCTAACCCAAGCACCCAAGATTCATTTGGTGCCCACGTGGACAAAGCTTCAAGAATCTGCAGTTGGCAGCACATAACACCAGGTGGAGCCTGTTGACGAAGCCCAGCAGAGTGTGACACAAAGGAAGAGGGTGTAGATCTACAGGCAGAGCAAAGTTCTGATGTATACAAGTCTGGGTCACAGAGAGACAGTGTGGAGGGAGCATCAGCAGATCCATGGAGAGAGGGGCCAAGCCCTAGTCTCATCAGAGAAGATGAGATGAGAGAGACTCTTGAATGGGAGGTGTCGACCTCCACACCCAGTGAAGAGTAAATAGTCTCAGGAGTGAGGACGACTGCTAACCCCTGGGCTCAGATCCTCAGTGAGGAAGAGGATGAGAGGGAACCTATGAGGACTTATGAAGAAGGTGCAGGTCCACAGCCTCGGGTTCTTGCCTCAGAGGAGCAAACAGAAGGAGAGATGGGTGACTGCACAGCCCTGTCCCCACAAGGAGGAGTCAAAGATCCATTTTACATTGCATTGAGTATGCGTGGCTGGCAGAACCAGGACTGGCCACCCCCAAGCCAGGCCAGAGGTCTAAAGTTGACCAAGTGTAGTAAAGAGGAAAGACTGGTTCGTAGTAAAGCGAATGAGATCTATTGGATATCCTTTCCTACCTTTCCTCAGAGAGTCTGGGAGGAGACTGAAAGAAACAGGAAATCCTGGATAGTAGAAAAAGCAACAAAACATGTGCATCCAGGTGCAAGTCGGTATGTCCGAGACAGAGTGTTACAAGAAAAATTCAGACAATGGAAAGTGGGCAGGACACTATTCATAGACGCTGTTCGGATCGTGGATGGAGACGAACATGAAACCTTCTTCAGTGTGAATTATGAGCGCCCAGATGGGGTAATAATTCTTACACCTGACCCATTGTGTTACTTTCCTCAATGCATACAACTTCCTGCAAACATGCCCATGCCTACTAAGTGGAGAGCAGAGCAATGGTAGCCTGTGTTGCCATCCAGCCGTTGCCATACCTATGTTGTTCTGCCAGACTGGCATTCCAGGAACCAGGTGCTCCAGATTTGTCAGCCTTGCAGTGTACTGGCTTTCCATGATTCCATCACCTGGCCTTCCAGATGACTTCATATCCAGAGAGGACACCATCCCAACTGTATCCTGATTAATCACCTGGGATTTCGGATGACTTCAGACCAGCTGTTTTTTCCTGTCCTGTTTCCAAGGTTCCATCTCCTAGATGACATCAGACCAGCAGTTTCCAGATTGTGCCACCCTGTCATTTTCCGGAAGATGTCCACCCAGCTGTATCAAAAGAATGCTGCCAGGGAGAGTCTTCGGCTGGAAATCTAGGTGTTGTATTGATTTCATTCTTCAAAGGACTGGTAAGTCCAGACTTTTCTATTTTAATGACACTGCAATACACACCCTACACCAAGCAGACTTCAGACTGTTTGAACTGTCCTCAAAGACTCTCCCCTTCAGGATTACAGTCCTACCAGAACTGTGCTTCACTGGGCTCTGGCCCAGAAGAGACTCTTTCTTGGACTTGCCTTCGGGCACTGTTTTCACTACATGGGACTTTTAGGGCACTCCATCCCCAAATAATGTGTATTGTAAATAATGCCATTTTTTTTACTGTTTCTACTGTTTTTTACTTTTAAAAAAAATATTTTTGGGGATTCTCCAGTGTTTAGATGGTAGGGGTTAGATAGTACTGTGTTTGCAGATTAGGGGTTGTTTTGTCTTTTCTCTTGAAGGTGTTCCTGAAGAAGACAAGAAGAGAAGGCAATACGAGATGGGGGGACTCAGCAGAGTCTTCCATGTGCTTTAAAAGTAGTAGTGTTTAAAGTGCAGTGTTGTTTGCTGTGTTTAACTTTTCCTTCCACAGGTATGGTTGTGGGGGAGTGTGGAAGTAATACCCTGGGTATAGTATTAGCTCCTTATGTTTTGGTTGCAGGTGTCCAGGGTTGGGGGGAGGTTCCCCTGTTTTGGGGTAATTTTGGGTTTTGGTCAGAGGGCTGGAGGGGGATAGACAGGCTGTGGTCCTGACTGGCTGTAGGGGTCACAGTACTGATCTATTGAGGGCTATGCTCTGGATAATTCAACCAGGGTCACTAGGTAACAATAGAAAGATCATAGAGTAGAGGCTGATGCATTAGCCAATGGCCTCTGGGCCCTTAGTATTGCCTGCCGGTGCCTTGCACATGGTAGGAGAGGGCCTGATCACCACTCTCCATAGATAGCATACAGGGTAGGATGGCCTGGGCTGAGTCACTAATGACTGCAGACAGTCATTTTCCTGGCCGAGGGTGAGTGTAACCCCCTTGTCACCCAGGGTTACTAGAATCCCACTTAGATCTAGTGGCAGGCAGGGAAAGGCAGCTTGTGAGACACCAGTTAAATGGGTTTCACACTGTCTCACTCTGTCCTCAGTTTCAGCTGAGCTGGAGGGATATCATATAGAATTATCGCAGCAGCATAAGCCACAGTGGAATGTTGCAGCTGGGAGTTAGGTGAGAACAATGGGGTTTTCAAAGTGAGTCAGTAGTAGTCTAGTGGGAGACTCAGTGGCGGGAGGAGGTACACTGAAGTTGGCAGTCCCTCAGAGCCACAACTCTGTACAGAGCTACCACAGAAGAGGGTGTGTGTTCTTGCCCTTGAGAAGGACACAGAAGAAAACTTTCTAAAGTGGTTGAGACCGTTTCCCAGTGGGTTCCAGTGCCCCATCCCTGAAAGGGATGGGGGGAACCAGATCAGCTCTTATGGGGCAATCCCCTGGCCCTGCTGGAGGAAGAAAAGCTGCCTGATGAGAAGTTTGTGCTCAGGCACCAGAAGTATGTTTTTCCTGAGAGAAAAGCCCTGGGGCACCTGCGAACCATGGTGAGTCTGCTCTGCCAGGGAGCCTATGTTTTCACCAAGACAGTTGTGTTAAGTATCTGCTACTGTGGGTCAGAAAAGGACAGCCAAGTATAGTGCTTTGAAGTTATGTGTATGACTTGAAATGCATCTAGTCAGTGGGGGTCTACAGGGATGGACATAGCCACTTAGAGAACGCTGCAAGTCAGGGCACCAGTTACCAAAGACAGTAGATTGTTAAATGTGATATACATTTCGAGATAGCATTCTACAAACAGAGAGGTTCAAACGGAAAGGTGTTGAATCCAGATGAATGGCCTGGTATGGATTTGGGGACAAGAGGTGGAAGACCCCCCATCTGGAGTAACCAGATTTATTTCTATGATTCACTTTGGGCACCTATAGCTTTCTCCCAGGTACTTGGCCAGTGTTTGCAGAAAGTACTCAGATATGGGATTAAGGATGCATGTTTTTCCCCTTAGAGCTAGGAAGTGCTCATGGGTGGTTGAAGGAGCCACCAACAGAAATGTCCATGCCATATGGAAAAGTGTACCAAAGCTGGCCGAGTGCCATGCCAGGGAATCCAAGAGAAAGAGTACCAGTTCGGGCGTGTGAGCCCAGATGTGTTCAGAACCTGAGGGTTTAGGTGTAGTGAAGAAGATGTGCTCTGACCTCTGTAAATCTGCATTTCCAGTGAGCGTAGCCCTGTGGGGGTCCATCTTGCTTTGTTATTCCAGTGCTGATGTGAATAAAAGACACACTCTAGAATCCCATTCCTGGTTTGGACATTTTCAGTTATTGCTTCCTGTGTCCAAAATTACTTGGGTGCTCCTGACCAGAAGTACAAACCTAGCCATGATGCTGAGCAATTTTTTTCTCCCCGAGCCTAGGCCAGCACAAGTAGTGGTTACAATGTGAAGGCTCACACAAAAAAACTACAAACGCAACAGCAAACCATCACGCTGCCCCAACTCCTTTTCAATTGGATTCAACAATTTAAAAGACAAAATATGAGACAAAGTCAGATCAGAGCTTTTGGATGCTGACTCCTCCCAGTGGGTTGCACCTGGAAATGAGCCTTGGCTCGGTGTGCCTTTCCTGGTAAACAAAGTTTAAATAAAAATAAATAAATAAATAACTCTCCATCTGCAATTCACTGTACACACTGCCACATCGTCCGGGAACAGTGACTCAACCTAATAGATTATGAGAAGCACTTATGTAAGCCCACTTCCCTGATCTAGGGGTAAAAACTGATACAAGTCTTTTTCAGGGAAGGGACTCACACAGGATACCACAAGCACTTAATTGACCTCCCAGGCCTGACTCTGACCACCTGGGTAATCAGTGCTGCAAAAGAAGGAGTTAGCAGAATGTGGATGTAGAAAAGTCAAAAGTCCAAACAGGTTATTAAACAATCAGAATCCTTATTCGTCCTAAATGACATTGTAACCTTATTGTATACTAGCTACCTACTAATCGAGTATGATATGTAAACTGTCTGTTATTGCTGTCATTGTCACTGTTTGACGTGGAACCTTTGTAAAAGAGCTCTGAGCTCAAAGGTATGATCCAAATCCCTAAATAAATAAAATAAAGCAATAAAAATAAAATAAATGTGAGCTCATGGAAATTCTGATTGTAAAAGCTTCCTTTCACTCCATTTTTCACTTTCAAGCCAACACAGACTCTTTCTATTTGACCTTTTCCCCAAGGGGTGAACAGTATTTTATTCCTGGGTTGGCTGTAACCATGGCGGATTATGTCTAATGGCATAATTCTGGCCCTGCTGGAGGCACATGAACCCTCTGAGAGTCCACCACCCCAGGCAGCACAGGTGGGGACTCCCTGGGCATCTCCTACCCAGTCTTTCCCATTTCACTTAACATTAGCAAATTTACAGTTCCAGTACCAATGGCTGGGCAGCACTACTGGATCATGTCATAGAACTTTTGAACAAACTCTGTTTTCCCACAGAGTCCATTGACTTGAAACTCCTCTCACAGATTCAGACTTTAAAAATGTCACTCTTTTGCCCACAGGAGCATATGTCTTGTGCTAGGGGCACTCTCCAGAACTTTTTGAGTAATCTCCAGCCCACAGGAACACTCTGAGGTAAATTTTTGACTTGTGGCAGGAATTTTATTCTTTAATTCAAACAGTTACTTTTCCTAATTTGGGGAGGGGAGGGCACTGATGGATTCCAGAGAGGGTACCGATGGATGCCAGAGAGGGCACTGATGGATGCCAGAGAGGGCACAGATAAATGCCAGAACAGGTCACTTTACTTCATTAATAGATTGAACATCAACTTAGATCCTTTGCCCACAACTCTTTTGTGGACCCACTTTCTCTCAATCAGACCTAAACTCTGACTCCTTTACTTCTTTTCTCCTGCAGGAGAGGGGCACCCCCGTTTCAAGGCTCTGAGTCCACAACAGCCACAATGAGCTCCTCTTTGGAATACCAAGTCAGACCAGCTGACCCAGTCCTATAAGGGCATAGAACACTGGAACATCCTACAGGCTGACAGACACTCTTAAAGGTACAAAGCTCTTGAGGGGGCTACACTTAAAACCCACACCTGTGTTAAAAGCTGGCATAAGGACAATCACTCCAGTCTCCTGCAGTATACTCCACACTGCTCATTGATCACCCCTTTAGCAAGCTGTCTCTCCAATTGAAATATGAAAACTCATATGCGAGCCACTCGGAGCTCACAACACACTGCAGCCACTTAAAACTGCAGCACAATCTGTCTCTCACTGTAAAAAATTAAAATTAAAAGCAAACCTCACAATATTGCTGCGTGTGTGTGTGTGTGTGTGTGTGTGGTGTTAGGGTCTCAGCATTACCTCTCTTATAAACATATTCTACCTAGCAACAGGGGACTATCTAATCTACAAAGGAAGGATATTACACTTCATAAAAAGCAAGTTTTTTAAATAAAACTAATCATTATCATATTTTTTTTTTAATCCTTTACTTTCTACAGATTGCATAGAAACATAGATGTTGATGGCAGATAAAGGCCTGCAGGCACATCCAGTCTGCCCTATTTCCCTACCTATAGTGAGACCCCCCCCTTCAAGATCCCTTTGTGTCTATCCCATGTGTTCTTGAATCCTGTAACTGTTTCTGCCTCTGCCACCTCTGCTGGGAGGCTGTTCCATTTGTCCACCACCCTCTCAGTGAAGAAGTATTTCCTCACATTACCTCTGAGCCTCCCCATAATAGCAATAATTCACGCCAGGATGTGGAGTATGGTGGGATTTATCCACTTCTGGTGTAGCTTAGTCACTCAGCCTGCGGCGACATGACCAAATCACATCAGGCATGGGTAAATAAAAGATTAACATAAAGCTGATAGAATGCTTACAGCCAATCAGAAAGCTCTGTTTCTCAGACCTTTTTTATAATTCCTGTTTTAGGTCCTCCACCTTGCAGACATTTAGACAAATGCCATGAAACTGTATCCTGTGAGAACCCCCACCCCCCATGCGACTAGAGGTTATATTTTTGAATGTTTAAAACAAACTACCTTCAGACTTTGCAACCTTCAGTGTTTGGCTCTTTTCTGACCTGCCCCTGAGCTAGTTGAGGTTAAAGCAAGGAACATCACAGGCATCTGCACTGTTCCTTACAGCCTCCAAGAAAGGAGAAAACAGAAGATGAGGATCAATGCTAGGGGGCAAGATTCCTGTTTCCATGCAAACTAACCCAGCAATGAAGCACAAGAGGACAGGAAATAAAGTAAATATGTAAAATATTAGATGAATAGAGTCTTAATATTATGTTATCCCAAGCTTTCTCAGAAATAACAAAGTCAATTTATGTGGCCCGAACCTTGTCTTCCCTCTTTTTCCGAAATAAAAAACTCACTTTAAGTGGCCTGAGTCTTGTGTAAGGTGGACACAATGCAGCCCGCTAGACAGCTGGAACTAAACAATTCTGGGCTCAATGCCAGTCTTCAGTGCTTCAGCATCTCTCCTATTACCTGCATCAGCAATAGAGTCTGCATTATCTAATGAAGAAATAGGATTTCTATTCTTGTCAGCTGAGAGGAAAGAGGGCTAATAGACCATACAAGAAAATGGGTAAGAAAAATGAAAACAAGAAGAGACCAACATGTCGCTTAATAACTGCAGCCCAACTGACGCACACCGGAAGAATGAATAAATTGGAGTTGATTCTGTTGCTGCAGACATTAGTTTGAATCCTTATATAACGTTAATCCAGGTGCATTATATAAAACCAGTGGTAGAGCTGTCTTTGTATAGCCATTCAGTTAAAGTGCACATTGTGAACAAGCGATGTTCTATGACCCTTTTTAAAAGCTTTGCAAAGATACTGATTTGTTTAAGCACAGTCCTCGACTACGCAGCTAATAGTGCAGCCCTATATCTCCAGTCAGACTACTGTAACTTATTTACAAATGCTTTACAAAGATTACCAATGACACAAAATGCTTAGCTAAAGGAGGCCACGAATTGAGCTCTTTCCCTCTTGTATCTACCCTGCTGATCAGAGATGTCTGAAAGCATCTGTTTTAAAACTTTCTTTTCACTGCCTTTAATACCAGGATCACACTGTTAAATATGTATGCAGTAAATCACACAGCAGTTCATATTTACATATCATTATTGATATCTGACAGTATTATGCAGGCTTTCTTTTGTATGACTAAAAATAAAACATCTTTTATGTTATGATTAAGTAAAAAAAAAAAAAAATTCCCATTCATTTTGACCTTCAAGATGGGGAAGATCCAGTTATGAAGAATTCTATTTGTATTCATCACGCTATCTAGCTCCTGTTGCTGGGTGAATTTGTACAACACTAGTGGTGATAACGTTTCCCTGATAAATAGAATATATTTCACAGGGTATCCAGGAATATTATTCACTCAGGAATGTTCCCAGCAATGCTGCCTAACAACAGGTAGCACAGCAAGGAAGGACACCCCCCCCCAAAAAAAGGAAGGGGGAGCATGCTGATGACACACACGCATTGGCATTATTACCGTTTTTGGGGATTACCTTTCTTTTAGTCTGTTTCAGGAAATTTACAATATCTTGAGGCATATTGTCTACTATCTGCTGTACTATATCCAGTGGATAAGAAACTATTGGCTGTTCCCATGCTGATCAAGCAAGGACCACAACAAACATATTGGGTAAGCAAACCAAACCACAGTGGTATTTCCTTATTATCTGAAGTGCTGATGCTTTTGTGTTTGGGGACACTGCTTGCCTAGTAATCTCCAGTGTATCTGGCACCAGATATTAATGGTGGTGCAACAGTAATCCTGTGGTGAGCAAGTAACCTGCCTCTGTAAATTTAAGAGCTTTTTTCCCACTGCATTTGCCAGGTATGGTGGCGTAGGTTTGTAATCCCAACTACTTGGGAGGCTGGGTCTGTCAGAATGATCGTGACCAGTTCAGGCACACAGTGTGCTATGTCGATCAGGTGTCTGCATTAAGTTTGGCATCAGTATGATGCCCCCAATGGAACCCAGGATCATTGCTGTATTATAGTTTTTAGTGTCTATATTTCAATACAGTTTAATCAAATTAGAAACTGTCCATTAAGTAAGCCATGTAATTACATGAAGCATTCTCCAGTGGTAGGATTTCAGCCTCCTCTCTCATGTCTTCTCTGTCTTGCATTTAAGTTTTTTTCTCTTTAGATATTTCTTGCCACTTTACCAGCAATGAAGTGCTTCAAGCAAATTTTTTTTGCTACCAGATACATCTGTTTCATTACATTTAACAACTCCTCCCCTGAGTAGTCTACCCTGCGGAAGATGGCACCTTATGTGGACACTTAGTAGCATGCTTTGTCATGAGTCTGTGATGTCTGTGATTCAAAGATGCTCCCCTGTGAATTTTGTAAATGGTGTCTCTGCTTTTCTGTTAATGTTAGTTTCGGAAATATTTTGATTTTGCATTTTACCTTGTCTGTATGTGCATGTTATTATTTTTTTTCTTCATATTTTCCATATAGAGCTATGAATTTTGTAGTAATTCAGCCTCTTGGAAAGCTGCAGCAAAGCTCACTATTATTACTTGTTAATGCTGCCTGCCATCATCTTGTGGACAGCAGAACACAATTGCTACTCATTGTATGCTAATGAACACTGACAACTGATGACAACTGGATGTGTGGGGAGCTTGCTGGTGGCTCCCTGACCCCATCATGGAGCAGGGACTGGTGGGATATGCCAGTCCTCCAATGATTACCCTATCCCCACTGGAAATGTGCAAAGTTATCATTTGCACTGGGTGGCTATGGTACTCCCCCAGCCCATTGTGGAGGCCTTGAGGATGCTACAGTGGTCATGCAGAGGAGGAGGAGGATACATATCCACTATTGCTGCTCTTAAAGCGGTGTAGCCTCAACCCCCTCTGCCAGCCTTCCCCACTGCAGAAATTGTTTCATGGATGGGGTGCATGCCACCCCATGTCGATCCCAGTCCTGCCCATGTAGCCAAATGCACAGCATGGGATCAGTGGGCCGGCAACCAGGGCTGTGGATGCATGGAGCTCCCTGCAAGCATGGAGTGGGACCTTTGCACACCACAGGCCCTCACATGTTACAATGCTGTTGGAATTTACTTATGAAACAGATGTGGAGCACCCTACCTGAGTAACACTAGTGTAGAATTAATTGGCTGACAGTTGTCAGCTGGGATTGTTGAAGGCCAAACCCGAGTAGACTGAGGGAGCCCTCTGTCTCTCTTTACATGTTTAACACTAGATCAAAATTCACTGGTTGACAGTCTTCACCTAGGACTGGTAAAGGACATACAAACATAGACATTACTAGCAGATGAAGATAATGGGTCCATTCTGTCTGCTCCCCACCAGATCCCTACCTAATCCCTTGAGCTACCCTCTTAGGGGATATTTAGCCCTAATGCCTCTCCCAAACCACACCCTACATCAGTCTCCACCTCCCTATTAGTCCCCTATACTGGTCCCCTGCCTCTATCACCTGCACTGGTAATCTGTTTCTTGGTTCTGCCACCTTCTCAGTGAAGTAGAATTTCCTAATTTCTCGCCTGAAGTTCCCACCAAGAAGCTCTCTTGTTATTGCACCATTCACCCTGGTGAACAGGACCTCACTGTTCATGTTGACAAATTTGAATGGACTGAGGCAGGGAGTCCTCTGCCTGTCTTACACTACCACAGAATTCATTAGTTAAAAGACTTTACATGGGATTGTCAATGAGAAAAAGCAGAGACAGTGACAACCCTCTAGCTTTCTGAAATAAGCACAAAAGTCATTGACTCACATCCCTTTCTTGATATTGTCAAAGAATACACTTGCCTAGACTAACAGAGCACTGGCCTCTACCGAGCTTGGTTTCCAACTCAACCATAGGACGGCTTCCTAAAAAGAGGCAAGCAGGCCAACACTACATTCTTTAGCAATATAGAACATTGGCAACTGGCAGAAAACAAACAGTCCACCAGGGACAGTGCACTTATGTAACCCCTGAAGGCTACCAGAAACACCTCAGCTGCATTAGAAGTCTGGAACCAGCCACTGCTTAACCATGAAACAAAATGACAGTCTAGAATAAGAGGAACTGAAGAGCAAGTGACATCTGAGGGGAAACTTGAGGAAGCATTATAAAGCATGACATTGTTTGTAGCCAATCAGGATTATTTCTAAACATCCCACATACTCTTATAACCATAAGATGGCATCTTACGCACTTGTAAAATTCTGAAGTTCTAACTTTAGTTGGCAGAGTTCATTTCCAATAATAGGGATTCCGTGATCTTCTACCAAGCAAAACTCTACAAAGTATGCTGTTTTTGAATCAATGTCTTCCTGTGATTGTACTTAATCCTGTTGCTATGTTACCTGTGTCTGACATGGTTTTTGTATGTATAAATCTGGCAGATTGTGAAAACAGGCAACATAAGGTTGCTCGCAAGATAGAAACATAGAAACATAGAAGTTGACAGCAGAAGGAGACTGCTAGGTCCATCTAGTCTGCCCATTTGTTTTAGACCTATTTTTAAACTCTAGTTGTCCTTTGTAGTTAGGGCTTCCTTGTGACTATCCCATGCATTCATGAATCTCACCACAGTGTTGACCCCCACAACCTCTTGGGGCAGGTTGTTCCAGGTGTCCACCACTCTTTCTGGGAAGAAAAACTTCCTGGTGTTGGTAAAGAACCTCCCTCCTTGCAGCCTGAGGTCATGTTCCCTGGTCCTGAAGCTCTTCTTTTTTTTTTTTCCTCCTAAGTGCTCCACCACCCACCACTCCTTCGGGCTACCATGGCCCCATCCGATCCACCCGTTCCTTACTGAACTTCCAACCTCACACAGCAGCCACCCCCAGGGTAACCCAGACATAACCCTGCTGAGGTGAAGAGGCTCCTTCAGGGCATTGGTGGCATCAGTGGACCGGCAGCCATCATCCGGTCAATCATGGGGCGGTTTTCTGGTTTTCTGTGCTGTTCCCTCTTATGTCGCCTCTGCAGTGCTCCTGGTCTCCACCAGAGGCTGCTGTGGCATGACACCGCCCTGATACCTGCCCCAGGAGAGGAGAGCAGTCCTATGGACGCTCAAACCTCTCCCTCCCCTGCCAGTCCCGAGTCAGTTCCCAAACCCAGGTCGTCAGCGTGGTTCAAGATAAGGCACCAGCGCCTCAACCCTCTGCACCACCAGGCTGGCCTGGAGCTCTTCATGAAGTGAAAAAGTTCCTGTGCCTGTACCCAGTTAATGCCTTTTATGTACTTGAATGTTTCAATCATGTCCACTCTCTCTTTTCTCTGCTTCGGGGAGTACATATTCAGTTCCCTAAGTCTTTCCTCGTAGGACATGTACTGCAGACCCTGAATCATTTTTGTCACCTTTCTCTGTACTGTTTCCACCCGGTCAATCATAGGAATCACAGGAATTGTTACAGGTTTATCAGCACTAACCATTGTCAACCTGGTCCTTAGACTAAGTTTAAGTCTGATATACTGAACACGCCATGTGTTTATCCATTGCATCCCTAAACAACTTCATTGTTTCACTCTCTACAGCTGTATCAGGGAGTCCATTCCATACCTTTACCACCTTCTGTATAAACCAACCCTCTCTAAAATGTTTCCTATAATTTTCTCCCTTGATCTTTTTACTGTGGCCTCTTGTAGCCATGAAGGTTAAGTACTTTTCGTAAGCTTACACATTCCCAAATGTCAGGGTTTGCACATCTCCTCTGATTCATCTATATTGAAGTGAATACAGCCCCAAAGTCTCCAGTCTCTCCTCGTACAGGCTGTCCCTAATGTCTACCACCAATTTGGTTGCCCTCCTCTGCACCCCCTCAATCCTTTTGCAACTGGATTTATCAGATGGAGCCCACACCTATCTACAATACTCCATGTGAGGGCAGACCAGTGCTGTATAAAGGGGCATTACCACCTCTCTCTATCCGTGCTTCTAATGTTTCTTTTTATAAATGCCATGATCCCATTTCCTATCTTTACAATTTGGAAGCAGTGTTTGTTAAAATTCATGTTTTTTGTTATATATACTCCCAAGTCTTTCTCCTCTTCTGTAACACTGGCCTCCTGTCCTTCTAGAGAATACATGTAACATTTATTTTTTTCCCTAGATGCATAATTTTGTATTTATTTAGAATAAATCTCAGCTTTTTGATTTTAGCTTGACATGCTATTTTGTTTATATTCTCCTGGAAACTTTGTGCCTCATTTCTGTTTGTTACTATGGACCCTATTTTCATATCATCCACAAATTTAACCATCCAAGATTTGTTATCACACATAATGGAAGCAACTACTACGTTGAAGAGAGACAGCCCCAGGACAGATCCCTGTGAGACCCCACTCATCACCCTCACCCAACCTGAGTGGTGCCCCTTTATGCTCACCGTTTGTCTCCTATTACAAAGCCAACATCTTATCCAACTCACTATGTTATCATCTAATCTTAATTCCTTTAATAATTGTATAAATTCCCCATGTGACACACTGTCAAAGGCCTTTTCAAAGTCCATAAACAGGCAGAAGAGGAGAAAACTTCAGCAGAAGGGCAGACAGCAGGGATAACCAGGGATAAAGGACAACCAGGGAAGGGGCAGGAGTAGAATAGCTAAACAGTCTAGGGAGGTAAAATCATGGAAAGCCATGAGTGCGAATGCCAGGAGCCTTAGCAACAAGATGGAGGATCTGGAGACTGTCATGGTGCAGTCAGACCAGGACATTGTGGCCATCACAGAAAGCTGGTGTAATGATAACCACGACTGGGAGATGGCTATACCTGGCTACAACATATTCAGAAGAGACAGGGCAGGTAGAAAGGGAGGAGGAGTGGCACTTTATGTGAAAAATGACATAAGGGCCCAGATACAGAAGGAACAAAATGGGGGGAGAGATACTGTGGGTTAAACTGGAAAGGAAAATGGGGCCAGCCATCCACACAGGTGTGGTTTATAGACCACCAGCCCAGGAGGAAGAAACAGATAGGGAGCTGATGCTAGTCATCCAAAGGATAGCAGACAAGGGTGAGGTAGTGCTGCTTGGAGACTTCAATATTCCAGATGTGGACTGGAGCATCCCAGCAGCAGCATCAACTAGGAGCAAATTTATCCTGGACTCCCTTCAAGGTGCCTTCCTCGAGCAACTGGTCATGGAACCAACTCAGCAGAAGGCAATACTGGACCTTGTGCTCACAAACAGGGACAGTGTGATGGGGGTAACAGTGGGAGAGCACCTGGGGAACAGTGATCACCAATCATTGTGGTTTAAAATCACAGAAGGAGCAGAACCAAACCACACAAAAACACGTATCCTGGATTTTAGGGGGACAGACTTCCGGAAAATGGGGAGATGCTTGAAAGAGGCATTAAGGGGAATGGGGCAGGAATCAGGGGTTGAGAAACAGTGGGCAGTATTTAAAACGGGGATTACAAGAGCAACAGAATTATGCATTAAGCAGGTTAGCAAGGGGAAAGGAAGAGGAGGGCATTATGGTTTTCCAAGGAGGTAGCAGAGAAAGTGAAAGCCAAAAAGATAGCATTCTGACAATACAAAAAGACACAGGCAGGAGGGGATAGGGAAAAGTACCAGGAGAAGCAAAGGGAGGCAGGGAGGTCAGTAAGGGAAGCCAAAGCTCAGACAGAAGAGCACATTGCAAAATCAGTGGGTAGAGGGGACAAAACCTTTTACAGGTACATAAGTGAAAAACGAAAGGCAAAGGGAGGGATAGTGAGACTGAAGGGGGAGGATGGGGGCCGCGTGGAGAGTGACAACAGTAAAGCTGCCATACTGAACAGGTATTTTTCCTCAGTCTTTACTGAGGAAGAGGAGGGTAATGGGTCTGAAGGGAGTACAAGGGGTTGGAATGGTGCAGAAATGCACACAAGTCCCTTTACACGAAAAAGGGTCCTGAAGGAACTGGAAGTAATAAGAGTTAATAAAGCAATGGGGCCAGATGGGGTGCACCCCATGGTCCTTAAAGAACTAAGAGAGGTGGTGGCTGAACCTCTGTCAATCCTGTTTAGCCGATCACTGGAAACAGGGAGGTACCCAAAGACTGGAGGCAGCAGATGTAGTCCCCTTTATACAAAAGTGGGAACAAAGAGGAAGGGAACTACAGGCTCAGTCAGCCTCACCTCGGTAGTGGGAGGATCATGGAAGCACTACTGAAGGAGAGATTGGTGAACTTGGTTTTCAATGGACTACAGGACCCATGGCAGCATGATTTCACCAGGGGAGGTCATGTCAGACCAACCTCGTTGAATTTTTCGACTGGGTGACTAGGGAGGTGGATCAGGGGAGGGCAGTGGACATGGTCTATCTGGACTTCAGCAAGGTCTTTGACACTGTGCCACATAGAAGACTATTACACAATCTGGGGAATATGGGTGTGGGTAGGACAGTAGTGTGGTGGGTAGGTAACTGGCTGGGTGGCAGGACACAAAGGGTGGTGGTAAATGTCTGTCACTCCACAGAGGGAAGAGTGACCAGTGGGTTACCACAGGGATCAGTGCTGGGACCGGTCCTATTCAGCATCTTCATCAGTGACATTGTGCAGGACCTGGAAGGCAGAAAATCCCTATTCATTGATGACACAAAGCTCTGTAACAGAGTAGACACTCCAGAGGGTGTAAACAGAATGAGAAGGGACCTGCAGAAACTTGAAGAGTGGTCAGGGGTTTGGCAGCTGAAATTCAATGCAAGGAATTGCAATCTAATGCATATGGGGCAGAAAAACCCTGGCACAATATATCAGTTGGGGGGTGAGGATATAGCATGCACCAAGCAGGAAAGGGATCTTGGAGTTATCATCTCTGATGACCTCAAGGTAGGGAAACAGTGCGACAAGGCAGCAGGTAAAGAAAATAGGATGCTGGGATGCATAGGCAGGGGCATCACCAGCAGGAAAAGGGAGGTCATAATTCCACTATACAAGACACTAGTAAGGCCCCACTTGGAGTACAGTGTACAGTTCTGGAGACCTTACCTACGTAAGGACATAGACAGGGTAGAGAAGGTTCAGAGGAGGGCAACAAAGATGGTACATGGATTGCATCACAAGTCCTATGAGAACAGGTTGAAGGACTTGAATATGTACTCCCTGGAGGAGAGGAGGGAGAGAGGGGATATGATAGAGACATACAAGTATCTTACAGGGAGGAATAGTGTGCAGGAATACACTATTTTTAAATGAAAAAGATGTTCCAGGACTAGAGGGCATGGGATGAAGTTGGAGGGAGGATGGTTCAGAGGAAATGTGAGAAAGAATTTCTTCACAGAATGGGTGGTGGACAAGTGGAACACCCTGTCAGAGGAAGTGGTGGGGGCTGAAACAATCACGGGATTTAAGAATGCATGGGATAGACATAAAGGAATTCTGGAGGTCAGGGGTTAGAGACAACAGACCTCTAGGAAAACATAAAGTGAACTTACAAGCTCAAATGGGCCAACTGGGTGGGCCATAGGCCCTTATCTGCCGACACTGTCTATGTATCTATGTAACAGTACATTCACCGGTAGGTCATTTTCCCGTGTTCTATTTGTGTTTTCGAAAAAACACAATAGATTAGTGAGGCATGACCTCTCCTTTGTGAAACCATGCTAGGTTGGATCCACCTGCCCTTCATTACCAACTGATTTTCTATCTTTCCTTTTATAATTGCTTCCAGTATTTTTCCAGGGATAGAGGTTGGACTAATTAGTCTATAGTTTTTTTATCTGACCTTACACCTTTTTTTGTGAATTGGGATCACAGTAGCCAATGTCCAATCCTCAGGGACTTCTCCCTGGTCCAAGGATTTTTGATATATCTCTTTTAATGGACCACTTAACTCTGCAGTTAGTTCTTTTAGCAATTATGGGTGTAACCCAGAAGAAGAAGAATCAGCATTTATATAGCGCTTTTCATACATCCAAAGCACTTTAAAGCAATGCTAGACTGGTAGTGAAGTGACTGAATGTGTGGTGGCGGCTATATTGCACATCATCACCCACACACAGCCTGGATAATTGCAAGAACCAGTTTTATGGGAAGGGGAATGTTGGCCAGGACACCAGGAATGTTCCCTACTCTTTGCGAAGAGTGCCCTGGGTTCTTTTACTTCCACCTGGACACCCACCAGGACAACACCAGAATGGGCAGAAGGGACCTCGGTTTAACATCTCATCCAAAGGACAGCACACCCCAGCAGTACAGCACCCCCCAATACTGCACTCGGATGCCAGCAATTTTTAGGTGCAAGTCCAATCCCGGTGTGGGACGAGAACCCACGACCTTCTGGTCCAGAGGCGGATGAGCTACCAACTGAGCCACGCTGACACCTATCTGGACCCGGGAATTTATTCTGGCCCAACTCTAACGGTCTAATTTTTATATCCTCTTCTGATATCTGTAGTTTACTGGGGCTATTAACTTTCATCACTTTTCCTACCTGATCTTCTTTCAAAAATACACTCTTGAAGTATTTGATGAATATATCTGCTATTTCTTTACAGCCCATAATCTCCCCCTCCTCAGTTTTTAGAGGTCCAGCTTGCTTGTTACTCTTTTTTAATGATGTCACATAGTTATAAAATGATTTCTTGTTTTCCACTACCTTCTTAGCGAGGTTCTCAAAGTTACTTTTTGTTTGCTTAATAAGTTTTTTTTTACCTGTTTCAACTTAATCTTGTAATTTTATGGGCCTTATCAGAACCTGTAATTTTTGGTTTTTGATATGTCTTTGTTTTTCCTGTGTATTGCTTTCTTTATTTTCTTTGAAAACCAGGGAGGAATTTTCCCCTTTATATTATACTTTTTGTTAACAGGGATATATTCTCTAGTAACTGTATAGAGGCTTTGTTTTAATGCATCCCACATTTCCTGTACCCCCCCTTCCTCTAAAGTCTTCCAACCAATTCCACTCATTCAGTATTTCCCTGATAATATTGAAATCTGCTTTATAGTAGTTTGGTAATTCTGTAATTTCCGTTTGTCTTCCTATATTATTTTCTATTCCAAATTCTACAATTTCATGATCGCTCCCCCCAAGTTATTCTCTAGTGAAACAATAGGATATCTTCTTATCCATATTTGAAAGTACTAGATCCAGAATGTTATTCTTTCTGGTGTTACATCTGACATCATTTTTGAGGTTCAGACTCTCCAAAGACTACAGGAACTTGGTTTCCACCCTTGATTCTGCCGTTCCTATCCCAGTCAATATTCATACTAACATACTAAGAATGCCAGCAGAATAGGTCCAATGGTCTATTGAGTCTGCTAGAGAGTCAGTACCCTGAGTGGGCACCGCAACCATCCCCTTGATTACTCTCCCTATCCCCCTTCCCCCAGCCAGGGTTCCCCTCGCCCAGACCAGCGGCCCTCTTCTTCACCCCTCTCCTGTACCTGTCCCAACCTCTCCTAAACCTTTCCACCATGGACACTTCCACCAGTTCCTCAGGCAGTGCATTCCATGGATCTACCACCCTCTCAGTGAAGTATCTCCTCCTCCTTTCCCTCCTAAGTCTTCCTCCCTCTATCCTCCAACCATGCCCCCTTGTGGCCCCTCCCACCTTCCTCTGAAAGATCCCATGAAGGCACACCTTATTTACCCCTCTCGGATACTTGAAGACCTCAATCATATCCCCCCGTCTCTCCTCTCTTCCAGTGAGAACAGGTTGAGCTCCTCAAGTCTAGCTTCATAGGTCCTGTCCCCCAGGCCCCAGATCATCCTGAGTGCCCTCCTTTGACCCCTCTCTAGCAGTAGAATATCCTTCCTGAGGTGTGGTCACCAAAACTGTATGCAGTACTCAAGGTGCGATCTGACAAGGGAATTGTACAGTGGCAGAATCACCTCCCTACTTCTTGAGGTGACTCCCCATGGTGATACAGCCCAGCATTCTATTTGCCCTGGCTGCAGCCCTCCTACACTGTTCAGAGTTATTCATTTTGGCATCCACCAGCACCCCCGGGTCTTTCTCCTCACCCGAGACCTGCAATATGCCCTCCCTTGGGTATACACCTGACCCGGGTTTCCTTGCCCCAGGTGAAGCACCTTGCATTTCGCTGTGTTGAACCCTAGCTTCCAGGTACTTGACCAACTGCCCAGAACATCTAGATCTTCCTGCAGGGCAACCCTGCCCTCCTCCCCATTCATTACCACCCCCAGCTTAGAGTCATCCGCAAAGAGACTCATTTCACTCCTGATGCCTACCATGATGTCGGAGATGTAGGCGTTAAACAGAGCAGTCCCAGAACTGATCCCTGTGGGACCCCCACTGATGACTTCCCTGGAGGGTTGAGACTACCCCCCACCACCACCACCCACTGGGTATGATCAGATAACCAGCTTCCAATCCACCTGACTGTCCTAGCCCCCACTCCCATCTTCCCCAATTTATCCAGCAGACCAGTGTGGGGGACCATGTCAAACGTCTTACTGAAGTCCAGGAAGATGACATCAACTGGCCTACCCTGGTCAAGTGCTGCTGTCACCCATTCGTAGAACTCCACAAGGTTAGTTTGACATGATCTGCCCAGGATGAAGCCATGCTGGTGATTGTCCAGGAATCCCTGATCCACCAAGAACACCCCCAGCCTCTCCTTTACTATGGTCTCCATCAGCTTGCCCACCACCAATGTCAGTCTGACTGGCCTGTAGTTCCCCTGCACCTCCCTCGATCCCCCTTTATGGATGGGAACAATATGTGCCTCCCTCCAATCCTTTGGCACCCACCTATCTGTAGAGAAGCATTAAAAAGTGCCATCAGTGGTTCGGCCAGGTCATCAGCCAATTCCCACAGCACCCTCAGATTAATTCATCAGGACCCAATGAATTATCCTTTTCTAGGGACTGGAGGGCCACCTGCACCCTCCCAACAGGAATTTCCCCATCAGTGCTTCCACCCCCCTCAGCCGAACCTGCTCCCCCTTCCGTATGATTCAGTTTCCTCATTCCCCATTGTAACAAGAGGTACCCTGACATGTAATTGATCTGCCTCATCCCCCCCCACATCCCTCTTGCCTGAAGCTCCCCCACTTCCCTAGTAAAAACCGATGCAAAGAATTCATTGAGCACCTCCGCTTGTTCCCTTGCCTCCACCGCCCACCTCCTCCCCATCTCCAATCTACTGAACTGCCCTTTTACTCTCCTCCTCTCCCCTACATAACAAAAGAACCCTTTCTTGCCTTTCTTGATCCCCTGTGCCAATTTCCATTCCATCCTTGCCTTGGCCCCCCTCACCACCCTGGTAACCTGCCTGGTCATGGGAAGACACTCTTCCCTATCTAAGACCCCACACAATTGCTTGAACCTGCGGTAGGCTGCTCTCTTTTCCCTCACCACCTCCTGTACCTCCCTAATCCACCAGCATGGTCTCCTAGATCTACCTCCCTTGTGCCTCACCCTTACACAGGACGTGATCATCTCCTGCAGTCCCCTCCTGATGATTTCCCACCTACTCTCTACGTCCATGCCCTGATGAATCTCATCCAAGTGGTCCCTGAGAATCTGCTCCATGTGCTTGAAGTCTGCCCCTCTAAAGTCAACAAGCCTAGTCCTCATGTGGTCGCTCCCACCTCACAGGTCTAGTACAAACCAGACCGTGTCGTATTCACTTCCAGCTAATGGGTACCCAACCTTGAGTTCCCAAACTAGGTCACTGTCAGCCAGGACTGCAACCAGGATACAGCCTTCCCTTGTTGGGTCAGCGACCTGCTGCAGTCGGGAATTTGAAAAATTAAAGTCCCCCGCTATAATCTACACCCATGATCCTAGTTTTTAATATATTCTAAGAACTCTAGTGTTTGGTCGTGCGAGTATGACAGCGGTCTATAGCACACACACAGTATGATTTTATTTCTATTTGGTGGTATCACCTTAACCTAGAGCTATTCTAATTCAATTCCATTGGCTATTTCCAACTGGTGTACAATAATATCATTTCTCACAAATAGGGTGACTCCTTTTCTTCTTTATTTTCCCTGTCCTTATATATCACATGATATCCGTTAATCTCTCTACCCCAGATATCTGTGTTCCACCACGTTTCTGTGACTGCACACATGGCGATATTGTCCATGGTTAATAAATATTCTAGCTCCTCTTTTTTGTTTGTGATGCTCCTAGCATTTGTAACTAGAACTTTCCAGTTATTATTAAGCATTTTAAGCTCCCCAATATTTCTAGATTGAGCCTGTACTATATTCCTTTCCCCACCCTACTCCTGCACTAGTTTAAATTATTCTTAATCATTTTGTTTAATCTTTCCGCCAATACCCGTGTCCGTGTTCTATTAAGGTGGAGTCCATCAAGGGCATATAGGTGGTTCGCACATTCAGATCTACTCCAGTTTTCTATATACTGATGCTTTTCCCTAGTACACCATCTTTTAAGCCATCCATTGAATCTTATGGTTTCCACTGTTTTAAATTTCCCAGCTCTCGGTACAGGCAATATTTCTGAAACATGAGTGTACACTTCCTATTTTTTAATTCCTGACCCACAATTTCAAAGTCCCTCTGTATTTCAGTTATATTTCTCCTTCCTATATCGTTTGTCCCTACATGTAGGATAACTAGTGGGGCTACTGTGTGTTCTAAAACACAGGGTAGCAGCCTCTTGATGTCCTATATTCTTGTGCCTCATAAGCTGCTTACTGTGACCATTTCCTTCCTGTTATTGCAAATACTTTTATCCATGTGTTTTAACATCGAACCACCTATAACAATTACCTTTGTATATAATTTTGGGGGAAATTGTTCATTTGATGTTATTCTCTTTTCTCTAACATTGTTAGCTGTGTTTTGTGGGTTCCCATCCCCTATTGTCCCCTCTTGTTGTTCTATAGATGTAGTTTCTAATTTTATGTTAATCTTTTTATTCCCCGCCACTGATTTATTTTCACTGTCGTTTCCCCTGCAGGACGTCTACATTTACTTGTCCCTGAGTGTTAGGCTCTGACCCCTCAGCACCTGCAAGCATGTGGAATCTATTGCTCAATTCTATCTCTTGTGCTCCTTCCCTCCTTTTCCTTTTGAGCTCTTTTGGCACCAAGTACCATTTCTCTTCTGTTTCCCTCTCATGATCCACCTCCGATTCATTCAATGTTTTCTTTTATCACCACATAATGGGTCTCTATTTACAGTAGCATTTTTCTCTGTCTCCTTTAACATCTCTCTTGTGTTTTGGACAAATGCTTCTATTTCTTTAATCCCTGTTTGCACCTCCAATTTAGAGTGATGCATACTTATTTTTGACTCTAACTCCTTTATATAGTTAAATTGTTTACAAACTGTGTTCCAGCTTACAGCTTCATTTGAGTACATTTGACACTCCCCACATTGTTGCCAGCTTCTCTCCACCTCTTTATCACTTATCATTTTGCAGGTTTCTTCTTTTATATTCTTCTTTGGCTTACCTCAACTTGTAACAGTATTTACCCCTGGTTTCCTGGCTTTCCTAGCTGACACAGCACACACCATTGCTGTTGCTGTTTGCCTTTGCTGTGATGCCTTAGCGGTGGTCACCGACACTCAGCTCACCTGAAGCTCGCTAAAGAAGGTAGTATATAGTGGGGGAACTGGAAGTATCACTGTGATACCTTCCAGTTTCCTTACTAATTTAAAAGTCCAACCCACTGGTTAAAGCACTTTGAAAGTATCCTTAAGAGGACACCCAAACGTGTTCCGGACAGTATTTTTAAAATAAACCAGCATCCCTTAAGAGTTCTCTGACTTTCCTTTGTGCCCCCAATGTTCAGGCACTTCCTTTACTGTGCTCCTTGCAGAACACTCCCCAGTGTGTCTGAGGAGGTCTCCGAACGGCAGCCTGTTCAAAGTGCTGAAAAGTACTCAAAATCAGCTCCTATCTGAGCCTCAAGTGCTCCCAAGCTGCCAATTTCACAAATAAAATTGTCAGTTATGCCAGACGCTGCTTCAGATATACTGGGGGAACTGGAAGTATTGCTTCGAAATCTTCCGGTTTCCTCGCTAATTTAAAAGTCCAATCCACAGGTTAAAGCAATTTGAAAGTATCCTTAAAAGTATCCTTAAAATGTCCTTCCTAAGCTAAGCCCTCCAGAATTGGACTCCGTATTCCAGGTGAGGCCTGACCAGCGATCTATACAGTGGTAGTACCACCTCTCTCCTCCTGCTCGTGATTCTCCTCCCAATGCAGCCCAGCATTCTGTTGGCCTTCAATGTTGCCTTCTCACACTGCTTACTAACCTTCAAGTCATCTGAGATTATGATTCCCAGATCTCTTTCCTGGTTTTAGGCTGCCAGTCTTTGGCCTCCTAGGTAATACTCTTTTCTTGAATTTTTCTTTCCTATGTGCATGACCTTGCACTTTTTGATGTTAAATCTCAGCTGCCACACTCCAGACCATTCTTCTAGTTTCTCGAGGTCAGCTTCCATTTCGCTCACTCCTTTTGAGGTGTCCACCCTGTTACATATCTTGATGTCGTCTGCGAACAGACACACCTTCCCTTCCAGTCCATCAGCGATGTCTGCTATAAAAACACTGAAGAGCAGAGGCACCAGCACTGAGCTCTGTGGCACCCCACTGGTCACCCTGCCTTTTGTCGACTGCATTCCATTAACCTGTACCCTCTGGGTTCTGCCTTGTAATCAGTTTTGTACCCATCTGACTACTTCTGGACTACATTGTTAGCTATGTTTTGTGGGTTCCCATCCCCTATTGTCCCCTCTTGTTGTTCTATAGATGTAGTTTCTAATCTTATGTTAATCTTTTTATTCCCCTCCACTGATTTATTTTCACTGTCATTTCCCCTACAGGACGTCTACATTTACTTGTCCCTGAGTGTTAAGCTCTGACCCCTCAGCACCTGCAAGCATGTGGAATCTATTGCTCTGTGTGGTCAAGCTTCTTTACCAGCCTTCTGTGTGGAACCAAGTTAAAGGTCTTACTAAAGTCTAGGTAGACCACATCTACTGCCCCACCGTCGTCCACTATTTTTGAGGCATAGTCAAAAAACTAGAAGAGATTTGTCTGGCATGACCGACCTGCTGTGAAACCATGCTGTTTAGGGTCTTGCTGGCCGCTAGTTTCGAGGAATGCTATGATCCTCTGTTTCAGTAGTGTCTCCATTAGTTTCCCTACTATAGATGTGAGGCTTGCCAGTCTGTAATTACTAGCCTCTTTGCAACTGCCTGATTTGTGAAGTGAAACCACTATTACTTTTTTCCAGTCCTCAGGTACCACACCACTCTTCAAGGCTTTCATGAATAGAAGTGCCAGAGGGGCTGCTAATTCTGCCCCCAGTTCCATAAGAATTCTGGGATGCATCTCGTCTAGTCCCATGGCTTTGTCTGATTTTAGTTTATTTAGCACCTCTCATACTTCAGCTTCTGTAAAGGGACTCATGTCTACCCCTGGTCCTGGGGTGTTGTGTTTTTTCAGGGCTGGGCCATCCCCTGGGTCCTCTTTGGTAAATACCGAGCAGAAGTATTTGTTGAAGATTTCGTCTTTCTCTGAGTCATGTTTGGTGCATTTCCCTTCTTCAGTAGCAGTCTTTACCATCCCCCCTTTTGCCTTTCTACATTCCCTAATGTATCTAAAAAATTATTTGTCTCCTCTCTTTGCCCCTTCTGCTATTTTTTCCTCTGTCTGGGCTTTTGTCTTTCTAATATGTTTGTTAGACTCTCTTGTTTTTTCCTTGTACGACTCACAGTCTTTCTTAGTTTTGGTTTCCTGGTGTAGGCTGTACGCCTTCTTTTTTTCTTTGACTGTGGTAGCCACTTCCTTGGAAAACCATCGAGGATTTCTTTTTCTTTTTGCTTTGCTGAGCCATCTGGCACATTGATCTGTGGCAGTCTTTATTGCTCTCTTGAGAGTCTCTCCCCCACATGACTTCCACCTCCTCAACCTCTGTTTCCATTAACTGGCTACTTATGTTGTTCCTCATTTTTTGGAAGTCAGCCTTTCTGAAATCCAGCACCTTTATCTTTGAGTGTCTGGTGTCCTGAGTTATGTTTACCTTAAAGCATACCATGTGATGGTCGCTGTTGCCCATATGGCATCCCACTTCAATATCCTTGATCCTTTCTGAGTTTGTGAGGACAAGATCGAGAATGGCAACTCCTCTTGCTGGGGTTTTAACAAGTTGGCACAGTCCCGCACCTTGTAGTGACAATAAGAAGTCCCTACTTCTTCTTGTTGCTGCCATTAGTGTGCTCCAGTTAATATCTGGTAGGTTGAAGTCCTCCACCAGTATTACTTCGCCTTTATCAGATGTTTTGTGGATTTCCTCTATTAGGACTTTGTCTCCTTTATCTCCTTGATTTGTGGGCCTGTGCATGACGCAGATTCTGAAGGGTTTTCCCTTGCCTGTGTTTACTGTTAGCCACAGTGACTCGAAGTCCCCAGGTTGCCATTTCTGTGGCTTTTAGTTCCTCCCGAATGTAAATGGCTACGCCCCTCCCCCCCTCTTTTTTTGTCCTGTCTATCTTTCCTGAACAGATTGTAACCGGGAATGGCCGTAGTGCATCCATGGTTTTCCATGAATCACATTTCTGTTAAAGCTACCCAGTCCAACCTTTCTGTTTCCAAGATGGCTGTGAGTTTGGGAAGTTTGTTGGTTAGGCTCCTAGTATTTGCAACCATTGCCTTCCAGGAATATACATCCTCTTTTCGCAAGGTTGTACCCTCTTCCTGGACTGCTCCAGTTTGCTTTTTCTGGCTAAGAGATTATGGAAGTTACTGGTTCGTGCAGATATTGGCTCTGATTTGTTTTCCAAGGATGTATATGGCATTTGGCTTTTTGGGGAGTGATGACCAGCCCACCGATGGCAGGGATGTGAGCTGCTTCATACTCCCATTTATTTAGTTTAAACTACCTGTATAGACATCAAATTTTTGTCAGAGTGCTCGCACACCTTCTCTGATTAGGTGCAATCCATTGTATTTAAAAAAATGCTCTTTCCCAAAAGTTGTGCCAGTTCCCTATGTAGTGGTATCCCTTGTCTTGGCACCAATCATGCAGCCATGAGTTGAATTCACCTAATTCAGTCTCTGTGACTCACTTGGTACTTTTCCTTTTTCCCACACTAGCAGCACTTCTGAGAAGGCTAATTTGGACGGAAGGGAAGAAAGTTTGTTGGGCAGGTCCTCAAAGTGTTTCTTGGCCTTCTGAACTCTATGATTTACCAAGTCACTGGTACCAAGGTGTATTGTTATATGTGTAATATCCTCTGATTCCTGCACAGTTGTATTTATGCGGTTAGTGTTCCTACTAGCAGAGGCTCCTGGTAGACACTTTACAATGATGTCACTTTTAACATTTTGTGTTAGGTGGTGTTCCACTCCACTCATGGAATCCCCAATTATGAGAATTTTGCTTTTATTTATATTTTGTCGTTTTTATTTTGAGTTTTAGTATTTTTGTTGTTATTGCATTTGGTTTTGGTATTGTTGTTTGTTATACTTTGAGTATTAGTATTTTTGTTTTTATCGTAGCTTGTATTGGTTTTAATTGGCATGACAGCCTTTTTTTGGTGGTTTGATTTCTTTACCTTGTATTACTTTGTCTGTGGTGGGTAGCAGTGGAGCGAACCTGTTTTTGGTTTGGATGGCAGGGAAATGCTCCTGGTTTTTGGCTTCCTTCCTGGGCCTCCTATGATGCCTCTTTTTCCTTACCATCTGCCAGTCCCTGGGCCCTGCCTTGAGTCCTGGCCCCTGGCTGACATGCTGGTACTGGTGGGGGGGAGGCTTGAGAAGGTGTTCTATAGAGTTCCCTGTGTTGGAGGTCATATATTATAGTCTAAGCATCCTGTAGTTGGGCTGCAAGATCTGCTATGGTGCAGCACACACGGCAGGGTCCTGGCTGCCATTTGTAGACCCTATTGTACAGTGCACCGCAGTTTGGGCAACTAACAAGGTCCATTTTTTTTTGTCTTTTTTTTGTTTTAGCTGAGAGATGGTGCTGATTCCTGTTTCTTGGCAGGAAGAGTTGACGAAAAAGAAAACAGAACAGTAAGGGTTTTTTTTGTTTGTTTTTCAGATTTTTCAGTATAATAAATAAAATGAAATGAAAACTTTTTGATTTTGAGTTCAAGTTCCATTTTTTAAAAACAGCAATCTCAACATGATTTCTAATATGTTTAAATGTACAGTTACTATGTGCCCAATATTCAGAAGTTTGCATGGGTGCTAACTGGTGTTTTCCCACACAAACTGGGTTTTGCGCTGAAGCCCAATATTGAAAAGGCTCTGCTGTGCCACCAAATACAGGGGTACGGCCCGTGCAAACCAAAAAGGGGGAGTTATGTAAATGGTGGGTTACACAGTATAGGTAGGCATTGAAGGTTACACAGGATGAGTAGGGGTAAGCATTAAGAGTTACACAGTGTGAGTAGGGGTAGGTATTGAGGGTTACGCAGGATGAGTAGGGGTATGCATTGAGGGTTACACAGTGTGAGTAGGGGTAGGTATTGAGGGTTATACAGGATGAGTAGGGGTAAGCATTGAGAGTTACACAATGTGAGTAGGGGTAGGTATTGAGGATTATGCATGATGAGTAGGGGTATGCATTGAGAGTTACACAGTGTGAGTAGGGGTAGGTATTGAGGGTCACGCAGGATGAGTAGGGGTATACATTGAGGGTTACACAGTGTGAGTAGGGGTAGACATTAAGGGTTACACAGTGTGAGTGGGGTAGACACTGAGGGTTACACAGTATTGGTAGGAGTAGGCATTGGTGATTACCCAGTATGGGTAGGGGTAGGCATTGAGGGTTACACAGTATGGGTAGGGGTAGGCATTGGTGGTTACACAGTATGGGTTGTGTAGGCATTGAGAGTTATGCAGTAAGGGTAGGGGTATGCATTATACACAGTAGGTGTAGGCATTGTGGGTTACACAGTATGGGTATAGGTAGGGGTAGGCATTGAGGCTTACATAGTATGGATAGGGGTAGGTATTGAGGATTACACAGTAAGAGAATACAGACCAGCTAACTTAAAGCAAGGAAGGTAATTTAGGTAAATTCACACTTAAAAGATTTGGTAAGTAGGCAGAAGTACATGTTTTTGGATCCTTGTTTCAGAGGCTTTTCTTTACATTTGTGAAACTCTTATTAGCCAGGAGGGGACATAGCTGAGAGAAGATTTATAGTCTTTTTGGCTTGAGTGGGCAATTACACTCTGTGAAACAGTTGTTTGATAGGTAGAGGAGCTAAACTAAGCTTAAAGAAGATGGGCAATCAGGGAAGGAGGAAGGAGAGATGAACGTAGTAACACCCTATGTTGCGTCATGTAAATACTGCATGCTGCATTTTATCTGCAGTCATGTATATTTTGCTATAATCATGGGATAGTCGTATGCATGAATATATAAAGATTGTAAATATATTGGCCAAATAAATCTGAAAGCCCAGTTCTAATAAACTATTACGGTCAATAGCAACTATAGAAGCTACAACATCGATCTATAACACCTATACCAGAGTGGTACACTTGCTACTTCAGTACTGGTGTTTTGACTTTGATTTCCATTTTACTAGCATTTTTTATTTTTGTATCTGTCTCTTTACTTTGTTTCTCTTTACATGCTCCCCAGTGCCAGTAGCACCCTGATACGCACGTGGTCACCTCATCCCAGTACCATTTTTTTTTATTTAAAAGAGAGAAATGCGAAGGGTACATCAACTTAATCTTTTATTTAAAAAAAAAGAAAAGAAAAGTTTAGTCTATGGACCTTGATCTCGATTAATCGGCAGTCGCTCATCATTTCAATCAGCATGCACACTGCTGTCGCCTGACGCCATGCTTGATCACAGTTACTTTGTATCTTTCTCCTTCACCTGATTGCACAAGTGAATTAAAAAGAAAAAGGAAGCAACAGTGTTCAGACAGGTCTCGTGAGCCTCCTCAATCCTTGCTTTGGCAAAACCTCTAACGCAGTCATATTTTCTTGTGCAAACTCTGTGAAGTTTGCCTCCAACAATGTGCATGCCATTCCTCAAGGTAATGACATTTCCATAGGAGCCGGGTTTCTAAAATGTTTGGTGGGGCCAGAGATCAGGGTCAAAGCCCCGCCTGACCCAGGGTCGGGGGTCAACACCTGGTGGCCTCTATGGGAGAAGCACCCTTATGTGGTGATTAGGTGTTAAGCCAGACCACCACATGACCTCTGCTATTAGTGTGGCACTTGTTGCGCTACTTGCCCACTTATGGCACACTCTGCGCTTATGTCAGCTTGTTGGTTATTTTTATTCATTTACTTTGAGTTGGGGGGGCTTTGCTCCCCTCACCCTTGTGTTAAAAAAACAAGGGGTGTTGTGGAAGGCAGAGCCCCAACTGAAATAAACGGACAAAACTTAAAATAACAGCAAACACATGCTGAAAGTGGCCTTGTGCAGACACAGTAGTGCAGCAAGCACATGACAAAATTACACTGTATTCTCTGTAGCTCTGCGCTACACTAATAGGGTATGCACACGCTACTACGACATTTTGAGAGTGACCGACAATACCGCGACAACAGTGCAAGGTCACTGTAGTGTCAGTGCAGGATTCCAGCACTGCTTTCAGTGGTATTGCACCCCCTCCCCGAAACACCTCCGACTCAGAGTTGATTAGTTTAGTAGCAGGAGATGCTGAAGGAAGAGCCCCCTGCATGGGGGGTTTGGGGGAACCCCCCCCCCGATGAAAAGTCTGTCCTCTGACTCTCTCTCATGCAAACCGCAAATGCAGTTGACATAAGGGTGTCGCTGTAATGTTGGTTGACAAAAAATTTGTCGACTGACTGTCATGGATCCCACTAATAGCAGAGGCCTGACATTCTACACAGCAGAAGGTCACTCAGCAAAAGACTGACAGGGAAAAAAAAATGGATCTCTTGATCTTGCCAGTTTGGACCAGTTTAGGGATATTTGTTCAAGTTACACATTTTTACCTGCAAAAAGTACAGAGACAGAACTATCGGTACAACTCCTAGGCAAGGCTAGCACCAAACCATTTTAATATGTTGTATGGAGCAAAACGTGCATGAGACTAAACCCAGACTGGAAAAAATGGCAAGAGGAGCAGTATCAATAAAAAACGTTTCAGCAGTATTGAAAATTCAATTTTTCAAACTTCTTCCCAGCTGAAACTTGACTTATAATTCCACTTGAACCAGCACTCATATAATACAAAGCACTGTACAGTAAAGCAGTACACTAACTGCAAATGTTCTCTTTTTGTGATTTGTCTATCCAAACATCAGATAAACAACAAAAACAACAAATGGCTGGTAGGCTGTTATGGAATGAACTGTTTTAAAATAGCTTTAGAGTCTGGTTTTATATCCTGAGTAAGCACTATAACTGCTGCTTTTACTCTCCAGTCTTGCAAACCCTGACTCCTGCTGCTGGCCTGTGCCCAACTCCTTCCATGCCACGGAGGACTGGGATCCTAAGCCAGGAGATCTTTGTTGCACAGTACATTTTAAAAAAATAAGTGCCCTAGTAGTATATGAGTTGTATCCACAGATTACAAGATAAATTGCAAAACTTGGGGGACTTATGGCTGCATTGCTCAGCTGTGGTTCCTGCAGCATTCTACTTTGTTTTGAGTTGGGTTCCAGAATCTCTGTGCTGTTCTGGCATTCTGGTGTTGGGTTTTGCCAAGAATCAAAGAAGGAGAATGATCCTTGAACTGGAATGCAACCTGAACTACCACGAACAGGATTGAAAACTACGGCAAGTTTGGAAGAAATCAGTCAGAATACAGCCAGCAAACAAATCCCATCCAAATGCAAAATATCTGAACACAACACCAGTCACCAGGAAGGAACCAGATCTGGGATCCTCAGAACACAAACATGATCACCTATGAACATATTTAATATGCCAGCAGAAACAGACCACCTGGTCTATCTAATTCTGCTCAAGTGTGCAGCTAGCACCCTAGTTTACAGCTGCCCCACCCCTTCCCTTTGTCATCCCATTACCACCCCCACCTCACTCTCCTCTGTTCCTGTCCCATGCTTTTAAAGCTGTTTACAGATTTACATGATACCACCCATTCTGGTAGTGCATTCCATTTTGTTACCACCCTCCTGAAATAGTGTCTCCTCATTTCCTCCTAAATATTCCCCTCTATTCTTAGCCCGTGCCTCCTGGTGTCCCTACCCTCCTTAGCTTAAAACCCTGTCTGCCCCATCCTTATTGATTCCCCTCAGATACTTTAATGTCTCTATCATGTTCCCTCTGTCCCTTCTATCCTCCAGGGTGTACATATTCAGGTCTCCCAGCCAGCTGTCATAGTCGCCCCTCCATTCCACATATCATCTTTGTTGCCCTCCCCTGCACCCCCTCCAGTAGCCTGATATCATGCTTTAGGTAAGGCCTCCAAAGCAGCACACAATACTCTAAGTGCAGCCTTACCAGCGACCTGTAGAGGGGCAAGATCACCTCTCTTTGCCTGGACAAAAACCCCAGCATTTTGTTCACTTTGCAGTCGCTGTCCTGCACTGGGCAGTGTTTTTCACGGTCCCTGTTATCATTACCTCTAGGTCCTTCTCCTCCTCAGTGATCCCCAGCTTACTCCCCCCCCAGACAGTATTCTCTCCTTGGGTTCTTCACCCTGAAGTGCATAACCTTACACTTCTTTGCACTGAACCCCAGCTGCCACCTCTCTGATCACTCCTCTAGCTTGCTTATGTCCCACTGCAGCTGTTTCCATCCCTCCCATCCATCCACCACTCCGATTTTGGTGTTGTCAGTGAACAGACTTACTTTGCTCACCTGAATGGCCACTGGAAATACACCCCGACTATAGAGCCAGAGTCCTCATGACTGCATAGCATTGAACTAACTTTATGATTACTTGCAAGGCTGTGATTCTGTGAAGGCTCCATAGCGCTGCCTTGATTGTACAAACAAACAACTCGCACTATCTTACTCGGGCTCTCTGAATAATGCCACAGTTGCATTAGGGTACTGGAAGACAGCAAATATACCCAGCATAATAGTGAGAAAAGGGCCAGCACAAGACAGGGAACTACTGTACAGGCCAGTAAGCCTGATGTCCATTATACGTAAGATGCTGAAGACTATTCTAAATGAAAGACTGGTGGATTTTCTGGAGGCAAATGGACTACAGGAACAAAAGCAGCAAGTTTCATCAAGGGCAGTCCTATCAGATGAATCTGATAGACTTACTGAACTGGGTCACAAAAGCAAACTAAAAAACAAAGAACCTCAGTACACAAGCACAGAGGCAATGTTTACTCTAAAGGGCATTGGCCGAGAAGCCAAATTTCAAAGAAATACAATATCACACATACCACAAAAGCAGCTGATAAAGGTCAGGCAATGGATGCTCTATTCTAGAACATTAGCACTACGTTTGACTCAGTCCCACATGAATGATTGCTAAAATTAAATAAAAAAATGAGTGACCTGGGCATGTGAGGAGTCACAGGGGTGATCAGAAACTGGCTGAGTAGAAGAATGTAGAGGGTTGTTTAGATGGTGAATTCTCTGAGGTCAGCGAGGTCACAAGTGGTCCTCAAGAAGCTATACTTTGGCCCAGTCCTCTGTAATGTCTTTATATGTAACACTGGGGAGGATATACACAAAAAGATCTGCCTCTTTGCAGAAGGTACCAAAATCTGTGACAGAGTGGACAATGGGAAGGGTGCAAGCACAATGAGGGAGGATCTGGGTCCAGGCTCTGGCTGCTGAAAATGAATGCAGTAACATGCAAGATTATGCATACAGGGACCAGGAACTGGAGAAAATAGTACAGAATGGAGGTGGGGTAGTAAACTTAGAATAGGCAACCAGGTGAGGAGAGGGACCATGGAGAGGTAAATACAGACAACCTGAAACAATCAGTGCATAGATACATAGATACATAGACAGTGTCGGCAGGTAAGGGCCTATGGCCCACCTAGTCTGCCAATTTGAGTTTGTAACTTCAGTTTATGTTTTCCTAGAACTCTGTTGCCCCTTACCCCTGACCTCCAGAATTCCTTTATGTCTATCCCATGCATTCTTAAATGCCGTGATTGTTTCAGCCCCCACCACTTCCTCAGGCAGGGTGTTCCACTTGTCCCCCAACCGTTCTGTGAAGAAATTCTTCCTCATATTTCTTCTGAATCATCCTCCCTCCAACTTCATCCCATGCCCTCTAATCCTGGAACATCTTTTTCACTTAAAAATAGTGTACTCTTGCACCCTGTTCCTCCCTGTAAGATACTTGTATGTCTCTATCATGTCCCCTCTCTCCCTCCTCTCCTCCAGGGAGTACATATTAAATTCCTTCAACCTGTCCTCATAGGACTTGTGATGCAATTCATGTACCATCTTTGTTGCCCTCCTCTGAACCTTCTCTACCCCGTCTATGTCCTTATGTAGGTAAGGTCTCCAGAACTGTACACTGTACTCTAGGTGGGGCCTCACTAGTGTCTTGTATAGTGGAATCATGACCTCCCTTTTCCTACTGGTGATGCCCCTGCCTATGCATCCCAGCATCCTATTTGCTTTACCTGCCACCTTGTCACACTGTTTCTCTACCTTGAGGTCATTAGAGATGATAACCCAAAGATCCCTTTCCTGCTTGGTGCATGCTATATCCTCACCCCCCCAACTGATATATTGTGTCAGAGTTTTTTTTGCCCCATATGTATTATCTTGCACTTCTTTGCATTGAACTTCAACTGCCAAACCCCTGACCATTCTTCAAGTTTCTGCAGGTCCCTTCTCATTCTGTCTACACCCTCTGGTGTGTCTACTCTGCTACAGAGTTTTGTGTCATCAGCTTAACAGTGAAATTCCTGCCTCTAGGTCCCATGCAATGTCACTGATGAAGAAGATGTTGAATAGGACCAGTCCCAGCACTGATCCCTGTGGTTCCCACTGGTCACCCTTCCTCTGTGGAGTGACAGCCATTTACCACCACCCTCTGTGTCCTGCTGCCCAGCCAGTTACCTACCAACCACACTACTGTCCTGCCCACACCCATACTCCCCTAGTTTGTGTAATAGTCTTCTATGTGGCACAGTGTCAAAGGCCTTGCTGAAGTCCAGATAGACCATGTCCACTGCCCTCCCCTGATCCACCTCCCTAGTCACCCAGTCAAATAATTCAATGAGGTTGGTCTGACATGACCTCCCCCTGGTGAAACCATGCTGTCTTGGATCCTGCAGTCCATTGATAACCAGATGTTCCACCAATCTCTCTTTCAGTAGTGCTTCCATGATCTTCCCCACTACCGAGGTGAGGCTGACTGGTCTGTAGTTCTCCACTTCCTCTTTGTTCCCACTTTTGTATAAGGGGACTACATCTGCTGTCCTCCAGTCTTTGGGTACCTCCTTGTTTCCAGTGATCGGCTAAACAGGATAGCCAGAGGTTCAGCCACCACCCTCTGAGTTCTTTAATGACCCTGGAGTGCACCCAAACTGGCCCCATTGCTTTATCAACTCTTATTACTTCCAGTTCCTTCAGGACCCTTCTCGTGTAAAGGGACTTGTGTCCATTTCTGCACCATTCTCACCCTTGTACCCCTTCAGACCCATTACCTCCTCTTCCTTAGTAAAGACTGAGCAAAAATACCTGTTCAGTATGTCAGCTTTACTGTTGTCATCCTCCACATGGCCCCCATCCTCCCCTTCAGTCTCACTATCCCTCCTTTGCCTTTCTTTTTCACTTATGTACCTGTAAAAGGTTTTGTCCCTCTACCTACTGATTTTGCAATGTGCTGTTCTGTCTGAGCTTTGGCTTCCCTTACTGACCTCCCTGCCTCCCTTTGCTTCTCCTGGTACTTCTCCCTGACCCCTTCTGCCTGTGTCTTTTTGTATTGCCTGAATGCAATATTTTTGGCTTTCACTTTCTTTGCTACCTCTTTGGAAAATCATAAAGGCCTCCTCTTCCTTTTCCTCTTGCTAACCTGCTTAATGCATAATTCTGTTGCTCTTGTAATCCCCATTTTAAATACTGCCCACTGTTTCTCAACCCCTGATTCCTGCCCCATTCCCCTTAATGCCTCTTTCAAGTATCTCTCCATTTTTCCAAAGTCTGCCCCCCTAAAATCCAGGATACGTGTTTTTGTGTGGTTTGGTTCTGCTCCTTCTGTGATTTCAAACCACAATGACTGGTGGTCACTGTTCTCCAGGTGCTCCCCCACTGTTACCCCCCATCACACTGTCCCTGTCTGTGAGCACAAGGTCCAGTATTGCCTTCTGCCGAGTTGGTTCCATGACCAGTTGTTTGAGGAAGGCACCCTGAAGGAGTCCAGGATAAATCTGCTCCTAGTTGATGCTGCTGCTGGGATGCTCCAGTCCATGTCTGGAATATTGAAGTCTCCAACCAGTACTACCTCACTCTTGTCTTTTCTGGCTAAGAGATTATGGAAGTTACTGGTTCGTGCAGATATTGGCTCTGATTTGTTTTCCAAGGATGTATATGGCATTTGGCTTTTGGGAGTGATGACCAGCCCACCGATGGCAGGGATGTGAGCTGCTTCATACTCCCATTTATTTAGTTTAAACTACCTGTATAGACATCAAATTTTGTCAGAGTGCTCGCACACCTTCTCTGATTAGGTGCAATCCATTGTATTTAAAAATGCTCTTTCCCAAAAGTTGTGCCAGTTCCTATGTAGGTATCCCTTGTCTTGGCACCAATCATGCAGCCATGAGTTGAATTCACCTAATTCAGTCTCTGTGACTCACTTGGTACTTTTCCTTTTTCCCACACTAGCAGCACTTCTGAGAAGGCTAATTTGGACGGAAGGGAAGAAAGTTTGTTGGGCAGGTCCTCAAAGTGTTTCTTGGCCTTCTGAACTCTATGATTTACCAAGTCACTGGTACCAAGGTGTATTGTTATATGTGTAATATCCTCTGATTCCTGCACAGTTGTATTTATGCGGTTAGTGTTCCTACTAGCAGAGGCTCCTGGTAGACACTATCAATGATGTCACTTTTAACATTTTGTGTTAGGTGGTGTTCCACTCCACTCATGGAATCTCTAATTATGAGAATTTTGCTTTATTTATATTTTATCGTTTTTATTTTGAGTTTTAGTATTTTTTTGTTATTGTGCATTTGGTTTTGGTATTGTTGTTTGTTATACTTTGAGTATTAGTATTTTTGTTTTTATCGTAGCTTGTATTGGTTTTTAATTGGCATGACAGCCTTTTTTTGGTGGTTTGATTTCTTTACCTTGTATTACTTTGTCTGTGGTGGGTAGCAGTGGAGCGAACCTGTTTTTTGGTTTGGATGGCAGGAAATGCTCCTGGTTTTGGCTTCCTTCCTGGGCTTCCTATGATGCCTCTTTTTTCTCACCATCTGCCAGTCCCTGGCCCTGCCTTGAGTCCTGGCCCTGGCTGACATGCTGGTACTGGTGGGGGAGGCTTGAGAAGGTGTTCTATAGAGTTCCCTGTGTTGGAGGTCATATATTATAGTCTAAGCATCCTGTAGTTGGGCTGCAAGATCTGCTATGGTGCAGCACACACGGCAGGGTCCTGGCTGCCATTTGTAGACCCTATTGTACAGTGCACCGCAGTTTGGGCAACTAACAAGGTCCATTTTTTTTTGTCTTTTTTTTGTTTTAGCTGAGAGATGGTGCTGATTCCTGTTTCTTGGCAGGAAGAGTTGACGAAAAAGAAAACAGAACAGTAAGGGTTTTTTTTGTTTGTTTTTCAGATTTTTCAGTATAATAAATAAAATGAAATGAAAACTTTTGATTTTGAGTTCAAGTTCCATTTTTTAAAACAGAATCTCAACATGATTTCTAATATGTTTAAATGTACAGTTACTATGTGCCCAATATTCAGAAGTTTGCATGGGTGCTAACTGGTGTTTTCCCACACAAACTGGGTTTCTTGTGCTAACAATATTGAAAAAGGCTCTGCTGTGCCACCAAATACAGAGGTATGCCGTGCAAACCAAAAGGGGGATTATGTAAATGGTGGGTTACACAGTATAGGTAGGCATTGAAGGTTACACAGGATGAGTAGGGGTAAGCATTAAGAGTTACACAGTGTGAGTAGGGTAGGTATTGAGGTTCGTCAGGGATGAGTAGGGGTATGCATTGAGGGTTACAGTGTGAGTAGGGGTAGGTATTGAGGGTTATACAGGATGAGTGGGGTAAGCATTGAGAGTTACACAATGTGAGTAGGGGTAGGTATTGAGGGATTATGGGATGAGTAGGGGTATGCATTGAGAGTTACACAGTGTGAGTAGAGGGTAGGTATTGAGGGTTACGCAGGATGAGTAGGGGTATACATTGAGGGTTACACAGTGTGAGTAGGGGTAGACATTAAGGGTTACACAGTGTGAGTGGGGTAGACACTGAGGGTTACACAGTATTGGTAGGAGTAGGCATTGGTGATTACCCAGTATGGGTAGGGGTAGGCATTGAGGGTTACACAGTATGGGTAGGGGTAGGCATTGGTGGTTACACAGTATGGGTTGTGGTAGGCATTGAGAGTTATGCAGTAAGGGTAGGGGTATGCATTATACACAGTAGGTGTAGGCATTGTGGGTTACACAGTATGGGTATAGGTAGGGGTAGGCATTGAGGCTTACATAGTATGGATAGGGGTAGGTATTGAGGATTACACAGTAAGAGAATACAGACCAGCTAACTTAAAGCAAGGAAGGTAATTTAGGTAAATTCACACTTAAAAGATTTGCGTAAGTAGGCAGAAGTACATGTTTTTGGATCCTTGTTTCAGAGGCTTTTCTTTACATTTGTGAAACTCTTATTAGCCAGGGAGGGGACATAGCTGAGAGAAGATTTACAGTCTTTTTTGGCTTGAGTGGGCAATTACACTCTGTGAAACAGTTGTTTGATAGGTAGAGGAGCTAAACTAAGCTTAAAGAAGATGGGCAATCAGGGGAAGGAGGAAGGAGAGATGAACGCAGTAACACCCTATGTTGCGTCATGCAAATACTGCATGCTGCATTTTATCTGCAGTCATGTATATTTTGCTATAATCATGGGATAGTCTGCATGCATGAATATATAAAGATTGTAAATATATTGGCCAAATAAATCTGAAAGCCCAGTTCTAATAAACTATTACCGGTCAATAGCAACTATAGAAGCTACAGCAATCGCATCTATAACACCTATACCAGAGTGGTACACTTGCTACTTCTAGTACTGGTGTTTTGACTTTGATTTCCATTTTACTAGCATTTTTTAATTTTTTGTATCTGTCTCTTACTTTGTTTTCTCTTTTACATGCTCTCCCCAGTGCCGTAGCACCCTGATACGACCGTGGTCACCTCATCCCAGTACCATTTTTTTTTATTTAAAGAGAGAGAAAATGCAAGGGGTACATCAACTTAATCTTTTTATTTAAAAAAAAAAAAAGAAAAGAAAAAGTTTAGTCTATGGACCTTGATCTCGATTAATCGGCAGTCGTTCATCATTTCAATCAGCATGCACACTGCTGTCGTCTGACGTCATGCTTGATCACAGTTACTCTGTATCTTTCTCCTTCACCTGATTGCACAAGTGAATTAAAAAAGAAAAAGGAAGCAACAGTGTTCAGACAGGTCTCGTGAGCCTCCCGAATCCTTGCTTTGGCAAAACCTCTAACGCAGTCATATTTTCTTGTGCAAAACTCTGTGAAGCTTGCCTCCAACCAATGTGCATGCCATTCCTCAAGGTAATGACATTTCCATAGGAGCCGGGTTTCTAAAATGTTTGGTGGGGCCAGAGATCAGGGGTCAAAGCCCCGCCCTGACCCAGGGGTCGGGGGTCAACACCCTGGTGGCCTCTATGGGAGAAGCACCCTCTATATGTGGTGATTAGGGTGTTAAGCCAGACCACCACATGACCTCTGCTATTAGTGTGGCACTTAAGTTGCGCTACTTGCCCACTTATGGCACACTCTGCGCTATGTCAGCTTGTTGGTTATTTTTTTATTCATTTACTTGAGTTGGGGGGGCTTTGTTCCCCTCACCCTTGTGTTAAAAAAACAAGGGGTGTTGTGGAAGGCAGAGCCCCAACTGAAATAAACGGACAAAACTTAAAATAACAGCAAACACATGCTGAAAGTGGCCTTGTGCAGACACAGTAGTGCAGCAAGCACATGACAAAATTACACTGTATTCTCTGTAGCTCTGCGCTACACTAATAGGGTATGCACACGCTACTGCGACATTTTGAGAGTGACCGACAATGCCGCCGACAACAGTGCAAGGTCACTGTAGTGTCAGTGCAGGATTCCAGCACTGCTTTCAGTGGTATTGCACCCCTCCCCGAAACACCTCCGACTCAGAGTTGATTAGTTTAGTAGCAGGAGATGCTGAAGGAAGAGCCCCTGCATGGGGGTTTGGGGAACCCCCGATGAAAAGTCTGTCCTATGACTCTCTCTCATGCAAACCGCAAATGCAGTTGACATATAAGGGTGTCGCTGTAATGTTGGTTGACAAAAAATTGTCGACTGACTGTCATGGATCCCACTAATAGCAGAGGCCTGACATTCTACAAGCAGAAGGTCACTCAGCAAAAGACTGACAGGGAAAAAATGGATCTCTTGATCTTGCCAGTTTGGACCAGTTTAGGGATATTTGTTCAAGTTACACATTTTACCTGCAAAAGTACAGAGACAGAACTATCTATCAACTCCTAGGCAAGGCTAGCACCAAACCATTTTAATATGTTGTATGGAGCAAAACGTGCATGAGACTAAACCCAGACTGGAAAAATGGCAAGAGGAGCAGTATCAATAAAAACGTTTCAGCAGTATTGAAAATTCAATTTTTCAAACTTCTTCCCAGCTGAAACTTGACTTATAATTCCACTTGAACCAGCACTCATATAATACAAAGCACTGTACAGTAAAGCAGTACACTAACTGCAAATGTTCTCTTTTTGTGATTTGTCTATCCAAACATCAGATAAACAACAAAAACAACAAATGGCTGGTAGGCTGTTATGGAATGAACTGTTTTAAAATAGCTTTAGAGTCTGGTTTTATATCCTGAGTAAGCACTATAACTGCTGCTTACTCTCCAGTCTTGCAAACCCTGACTCCTGCTGCTGGCCTGTGCCCAACTCCTTCCATGCCACGGAGGACTGGGATCCTAAGCCAGGAGATCTTTGTTGCACAGTACATTTTAAAAACAATAAGTGCCCAGAAGTATATATGAGTTGTATCCACAGATTACAAGATAAATTGCAAAACTTGGGGGGGGGGGGACTTATGGCTGCATTGCTCAGCTGTGGTTCCCTGCAGCATTCTACTTTGTTTTGAGTTGGGTTCCAGAATCTCTGTGCTGTTCTGGCATTCTGGTGTTGGGTTTTTGCCAAGAATCAAAGAAGGGAGAATGATCCTTGAACTGGAATGCAACCTGGAACTACCACGAACAGGATTGAAAAACTACGTGCAAGTTTGGAAGAAATCAGTCAGAATACAGCCAGCAAACAAATCCCATCCAAATGCAAAAATCATCTGAACACAACACCAGTCACCAGGAAGGAACCAGATCTGGGATCCCTCAGAACACAAACATGATCACCTATGAACATACGAATATGCCAGCAGAAACAGACCACCTGGTCTATCTAATTCTGCTCAAGTGTGCAGCTAGCACCCTAGTTTACAGCTGCCCCACCCCCTTCCCTTTTGTCATCCCATTACCACCCCCACCCTCACTCTCCTCTGTTCCCTGTCCCATGCCCTTTTAAAGCTGTTTACAGATTTACATGATACCACCCATTCTGGTAGTGCATTCCATTTTGCTACCACCCTCTCCGTGAAATAGTGTCTCCTCATTTCCCTCCTAAATATTCCCCCCTCTATTCTTAGCCCGTGCCTCCTGGTGTCCCTACCCCTCCTTAGCTTAAAAACCCTGTCTGCCCCATCCTTATTGATTCCCCTCAGATACTTTAATGTCTCTATCATGTTCCCCCTGTCCCTTCTATCCTCCAGGGTGTACATATTCAGGTCTCCCAGCCAGCTGTCATAGTCGCTCCCCTCCATTCCACATATCATCTTTGTTGCCCTCCCCTGCACCCCCTCCAGTAGCCTGATATCATGCTTTAGGTAAGGCCTCCAAAGCAGCACACAATACTCTAAGTGCAGCCTTACCAGCGACCTGTAGAGGGGCAAGATCACCTCTCTTTGCCTGGACAAAAACCCCAGCATTTTGTTCACTTTGCAGTCGCTGTCCTGCACTGGGCAGTGTTTTTCACGGTCCCTGTTATCATTACCTCTAGGTCCTTCTCCTCCTCAGTGATCCCCAGCTTACTCCCCCCCCAGACAGTATTCTCTCCTTGGGTTCTTCACCCTGAAGTGCATAACCTTACACTTCTTTGCACTGAACCCCAGCTGCCACCTCTCTGATCACTCCTCTAGCTTGCTTATGTCCCACTGCAGCTGTTTCCATCCCTCCCATCCATCCACCACTCCGATTTTGGTGTTGTCAGTGAACAGACTTACTTTGCTCACCTGAATGGCCACTGAAATACACCCGACTATAGAGCCAGAGTCCTCATGACTGCATAGCATTGAACTAACTTTATGATTACTTGCAAGGCTGTGATTCTGTGAAGGCTCCATAGCGCTGCCTTGATTGTACAAACAAACAACTCGCACTATCTTACTCGGGCTCTCTGAATAATGCCACAGTTGCATTAGGTACTGGAAGACAGCAAACATACCCAGCATAATAGTGAGAAAGGGCCAGCACAAGACAGGGAACTACTGTACAGGCCAGTAAGCCTGATGTCCATTATACGTAAGATGCTGAAGACTATTCTAAATGAAAGACTGGTGGATTTTCTGGAGGCAAATGGACTACAGGAACAAAAGCAGCAAGTTTCATCAAGGGCAGTCCTATCAGATGAATCTGATAGACTTACTGAACTGGGTCACAAAAGCAAACTAAAAAACAAAGAACCTCAGTACACAAGCACAGAGGCAATGTTTACCTCAAAGGGCATTGGCCGAGAAGCCAAATTTCAAAGAAATACAATATCACACATACCACAAAAGCAGCTGATAAAGGTCAGGCAATGGATGCTCTATTCTAGAACATTAGCACTACGTTTGACTCAGTCCCACATGAATGATTGCTAAAATTAAATAAAAAAATGAGTGACCTGGGCATGTGAGGAGTCACAGGGGTGATCAGAAACTGGCTGAGTAGAAGAATGTAGAGGGTTGTTTAGATGGTGAATTCTCTGAGGTCAGCGAGGTCACAAGTGGGGCTCCCCAAGAAGCTATACTTTGGCCCAGTCCTCTGTAATGTCTTTATATGTAACACTGGGGAGGATATACACAAAAAGATCTGCCTCTTTGCAGAAGGTACCAAAATCTGTGACAGAGTGGACAATGGGAAGGGTGCAAGCACAATGAGGGATCTGGGTCCAGGCTCTGGCTGCTGAAAATGAATGCAGTAACATGCAAGATTATGCATACAGGGACCAGGAACTGGAGAAAATAGTACAGAATGGAGGTGGGGTAGTAAACTTAGAATAGGCAACCAGGTGAGGAGAGGGACCATGGAGGTAAATACAGACAACCTGAAACAATCAGTGCATAGATACATAGATACATAGACAGTGTCGGCAGGTAAGGCCTATGGCCCACCTAGTCTGCCAATTTGAGTTTGTAACTTCAGTTTATGTTTTCCTAGAACTCTGTTGCCCCTTACCCCTGACCTCCAGAATTCCTTTATGTCTATCCCATGCATTCTTAAATGCCGTGATTGTTTCAGCCCCCACCACTTCCTCAGGCAGGGTGTTCCACTTGTCCCCCACCCGTTCTGTGAAGAAATTCTTCCTCATATTTCTTCTGAATCATCCTCCCTCCAACTTCATCCCATGCCCTCTAATCCTGGAACATCTTTTTCACTTAAAAATAGTGTACTCTTGCACCCTGTTCCTCCCTGTAAGATACTTGTATGTCTCTATCATGTCCCCTCTCTCCCTCCTCTCCTCCAGGGAGTACATATTAAATTCCTTCAACCTGTCCTCATAGGACTTGTGATGCAATTCATGTACCATCTTTGTTGCCCTCCTCTGAACCTTCTCTACCCTGTCTATGTCCTTATGTAGGTAAGGTCTCCAGAACTGTACACTGTACTCTAGGTGGGGCCTCACTAGTGTCTTGTATAGTGGAATCATGACCTCCCTTTCCTACTGGTGATGCCCTGCCTATGCATCCCAGCATCCTATTTGCTTACCTGCCACCTTGTCACACTGTTTTCTACCTTGAGGTCATTAGAGATGATAACCCAAAGATCCCTTTCCTGCTTGGTGCATGCTATATCCTCACCCCCCCAACTGATATATTGTGTCAGAGTTTTTTTTGCCCCATATGTATTATCTTGCACTTCTTTGCATTGAACTTCAACTGCCAAACCCCTGACCATTCTTCAAGTTTCTGCAGGTCCCTTCTCATTCTGTCTACACCCTCTGGTGTGTCTACTCTGCTACAGAGTTTTGTGTCATCAGCGAACAGTGAAATTCTGCCTTCTAGGTCCTACGCAATGTCACTGATGAAGAAGATGTTGAATAGGACCAGTCCCAGCACTGATCCCTGTGGTTCCCCACTGGTCACCCTTCCCTCTGTGGAGTGACAGCCATTTACCACCACCCTCTGTGTCCCGCTGCCCAGCCAGTTACCTACCAACCACACTACTGTCCTGCCCACACCCATACTCCCTAGTTTGCGTAATAGTCTTCTATGTGGCACAGTGTCAAAGGCCTTGCTGAAGTCCAGATAGACCATGTCCACTGCCCTCCCCTGATCCACCTCCCTAGTCACCCAGTCAAATAATTCAATGAGGTTGGTCTGACATGACCTCCCCCTGGTGAAACCATGCTGTCTTGGATCCTGCAGTCCATTGATAACCAGATGTTCCACCAATCTCTCTTTCAGTAGTGCTTCCATGATCTTCCCCACTACCGAGGTGAGGCTGACTGGTCTGTAGTTCTCCACTTCCTCTTTGTTCCCACTTTTGTATAAGGGGACTACATCTGCTGTCCTCCAGTCTTTGGGTACCTCCCTTGTTTCCAGTGATCGGCTAAACAGGATAGCCAGAGGTTCAGCCACCACCCCTCTGAGTTCTTTAAGGACCCTGGGGTGCACCCAAACTGGCCCCATTGCTTTATCAACTCTTATTACTTCCAGTTCCTTCAGGACCCTTTCTCGTGTAAAGGGACTTGTGTCCATTTCTGCACCATTCTCACCCCTTGTACTCCCTTCAGACCCATTACCCTCCTCTTCCTTAGTAAAGACTGAGCAAAAATACCTGTTCAGTATGTCAGCTTTACTGTTGTCATCCTCCACATGGCCCCCATCCTCCCCCTTCAGTCTCACTATCCCTCCCTTTGCCTTTCTTTTCTCACTTATGTACCTGTAAAAGGTTTTGTCCCCTCTACCTACTGATTTTGCAATGTGCTGTTCTGTCTGAGCTTTGGCTTCCCTTACTGACCTCCCTGCCTCCCTTTGCTTCTCCTGGTACTTCTCCCTGACCCCTTCTGCCTGTGTCTTTTTGTATTGCCTGAATGCAATATTTTTGGCTTTCACTTTCTTTGCTACCTCTTTGGAAAATCATAAAGGCCTCCCTCTTCTTTTCCTCTTGCTAACCTGCTTAATGCATAATTCTGTTGCTCTTGTAATCCCCATTTTAAATACTGCCCACTGTTTCTCAACCCCTGATTCCTGCCCCATTCCCCTTAATGCCTCTTTCAAGTATCTCTCCATTTTTCCAAAGTCTGCCCCCCTAAAATCCAGGATACGTGTTTTTGTGTGGTTTGGTTCTGCTCCTTCTGTGATTTCAAACCACAATGACTGGTGGTCACTGTTCCCCAGGTGCTCCCCCACTGTTACCCCCATCACACTGTCCCTGTTCGTGAGCACAAGGTCCAGTATTGCCTTCTGCCGAGTTGGTTCCATGACCAGTTGTTTGAGGAAGGCACCGAAGGAGTCCAGGATAAATCTGCTCCTAGTTGATGCTGCTGCTGGGATGCTCCAGTCCATGTCTGGAATATTGAAGTCTCCAACCAGTACTACCTCACCCTTGTCTGCCATCCTTGGATGGCTAGCATCAGCTCCCTATCTGTTTCTTCCTCCTGGGCTGGTGGTCTATAGACCACACCTGTGCAGATGGCTGGCCCCATTTTCCTTTCCAGCTTAACCCACAGTATCTCTCCCCATTTTGCTCCTCCTGATCTCTGTGGCCCTTATGTCATTTTCACATATGGTGCCACTCCTCCTCCCTTCCTACCTGCCCGGTCTCTTCTGAATATGTTGTAGCCAGGAATGGCCATCTCCCAGTCATGGTTATCACTACACCAGGTTTCTGTGATGGCCACAATGTCCAGGTCTGACTGCACCATGACAGCCTCCAGATCTTCCATCTTGTTGCTAAGGCTCCTGGCATTGGCACACATGGCTTTCCATGATTTGACCTCCCTAGACTGTTTAGCTGTTCTACTCCAGCCCCTTCCCTGGTTGTTCTTTATCCCTGGTTCTCCTTGCTGTCTGCCCTTCTGCTGATTTTTGCCCCTTTTCAGCCTAGCCACCTCTTGGATGCTAATCTCCATCTTTTGCACACTGCTTTGTTGAGATATCCACTCCTCCGTTTCACTGGTTCCACTGCTAGCTGTGGGGGGTAAGCAAGTAGGTACCCTCCTTGCTGGCCTGCCACCCCCTTGGCTAGTTTAAATACTTGTCAGTGTAGCATTTAAAGTTATCAATGAGTGCTTAGATTCCCCTCCAGGATGGATGCAGGCTGTCAGGCTTGAACAAACCTCCATCCCTCCAGGCGGGTCCCCAGTCACCAATGAATCCAAACCCTTCCTCACAGCACTAGTTCTTCAACCATGAGTTAAAGTTCCTGGTGCATGCACCCCTATTTTCTCCCATGCCTCTCGCAGATAATACTTCTGAGAAGGTAACAGAAGTAGCTACTTGCTTGAGACCCCTCCCCAATTTCCTAAACTCTTTCTGAACTTCCTTTGGCTCCCTATTTGCCAGGTCATTAGTACCTAGGTGGATAATGACATCCAGCTTACCCTCCCGTCTTGCCTGCAGTCTGCTAAAGTAGTGGGAAGGGCATACCTAATGTTAAGGTACAGAGATAGCAGCAGCAGTAGACGAGAGGTACTCTACCCCTGTACAGATCCCAGGTGTAGCCACACCTAGAGTACTGTACATCGTTCTGGAGTCCACACTTGAAGAAGGAAAGCAACAGGGTGAAGCAAGTACAGAGTACTGCCAAGATGATTCAAGATCAGCACGGGAAAATGGCTGAAGGACCTGTATGTGTACATGCTAGAGACCAGGAAGGAGAGGGGTCACATCACAGAAACCTATACATTTCTACATGGAACTAGCAGGGTGGCAAGCAGTAATCTATCATCTGTTCACAATGATTACAGACATGGGCACGGGGGGGACTCTAAAATAATTGGCAGGAGGGAGGTTCAGAAAGTATGTCTGGAAGTATTTCTTTAAAGATCGGTAGTAGCGTGAAGTGGACAAAGTTGCCAAGAGAAGTGGTCTGCACCAAAATTGTAGTAGGGTTTATGTACAGGTGGCATATGGTAATAATGAAAGTAGGTGGGAATGATGGTATGCTAGATGGCAGTCTGAATGACCCCTAGGGTACCTGCAACATCCTGTACAATAGGGAAGATTGGACAGACTGGATGAGCCATGAGGCCTTTACCCATCATCACTGGCTATATTTCTGTACTTCCTTCACTTAGCTAACACTAGACCTTTCCACATCCCTCACTGTAAAACCTCCACTGGTCAGGCCACCTTCTCTGCCTTCTAACTTTCTGGAATAATTTTCTTCTTCCTTTATATCTCTTGTTTTTGCACTATTCTTTTAAAATTCTCCTGTGGCACATCTCTGACTACTCTGCTTCTGCAGCTAGCCACACACAGGCTTTGGTTGGCTGGTAATTTACCTTGGCACATGGTCACAAACTGTTGTGCAGTTCATGATTTATTACCTGTTACCACCATGCATCTTTGTAAAACTATGTACAGTATCGAGTGCCATATGATTTTTGCACTGTACATTGCATTCCCTGTCCTCACTTTATCAGACCCCCCCCCCCCATACTGGAAAATGAGCTCTGCTCAGTGTGTCTTTCTCAGTCAACAATGCCAAAACTGCTACCAAACAAGCCTATGTAAGCTGGTTGATTCTAGCCAGGCTATGTTCTATATAGCATGCTGTTATGCAAGAGCAACATGTAGCAATTTAAGTACACATGCTTCCCCTGCCCTCAGTAAGTCTGACTGTTCCATGTAGCTGGAGATTTCTGGTTAACAGTACTACTGTAAAAGTGCTCCCCACCCATCCACTGTTGGGATCTGTATCTATTATCAGATTGGAAATAGGGTTTGTGCTACTGCTTTGCAGACATTACACAGAAAACGAAATAAACATCTGTTCTACATGCTGTGGAATATGACATTGTGTAAACTGCAGTGGAAGCTAGATGTGTGCTAAGGTGCTTAGTTAGAAATAAAAGTACAGATCACCCTTAATGCCTAAAGGATTGGGATAGTCCACCTTTTTCTGCTTTTCAGAATGAGACCATCAGTAAACTTTCACAAATCTGCCCTGAGGATCTGGCTCCCCGTCTGTCTCCCTGACCTTATTTACCTGCTGCTGGCTCTCAGTCCTCCTCCGTTGCATCTGGTGGGTCTCCAAGACTAGAATCTGACCTCTTAGCAAGCTGCAGCTGCCCTGTCTCCCCTGCCTGACTCATCAGCGCAATGACTCTACGATGACCTGCCGGGCCACTCATGGCCTAATATCGAGTCCAGCCAGGACCTACCTGTACTGTCACTTGGTGTAGCGGTTATCCGCAATGGTCCTCCTTCTCAGCATGTGTCCTGTCCAGATGATGACGACTGCAACCGCTGCATCGTCCACCACCACTACGAGAAAAGGAGGACAACTCCCCCCTCCCCCGGCAGCCCATGGCCTACCGACTCCAGAGCCAGTCCCCTGCCACATCTGCCACTCTTCCGACCCCTGGCTCACTCTCTTTCCGGTCGTCACGCAGCTTCTTCTGGCTATGCCACCGCCTAGCCTGCTGTGGGTCTTCTCCTTGGCCGATTTGTCTCTGCACTGCCTAAATTGGCTCAACCGCTCGCACTGTCTCGGGACTCTCGCCATTGACTCATCGTGGCTGAAATCTCACGTCCGCCCAATAAGAGTGCCCACTCTCTCTGCGTGCAAGCGCACTGAATTTTCTACAAGCACAAGTTTACAAAAAAAAAGCCACTAATAGAGGAGGGAGGAACATTCCATTCACACAGGGGGCACTGCAAAAGGTCACACAGAGGGGGTGGTGTGCACCCAGCAGGTCAGAGGGGATAAATCAAAACTGACCTGGGGCAAATTATTGCTGGGGCTTGGCCCGCTTTTCAGATTATTGCAGGAGCCTATGCTCCACGGGCCCATATAACCCGGCGCCTATGGACATTTCAAGTCAAATTTTACATCTCTTGTGCCACTGGCCAGCTGTTTGGTTACAAGCCCAGCATACCAATTAATAAGGTTTTTCTTTCGGCAGTCCTGGAAGATCTTCTTTATGGACCTGTCCAGTGGTTGCAGCTGATCCATACAGGATGCTGGACCAAAACTGTGTACAATGTTACTTTTTTTTTTCCAGCGTTTAGAAGATTTCTGCTGTTGTGTGGGCACAGAAAAGATACATTATCAATATCATGTTCTGTTCATCAGGCAGGCCCAGGCAGAGTTTGGTGAAAGAGAAATATAGGATGGAAACCCAGTCTATAAATTCTAGCATAGTCGTCTTGTTTGGTAATGATTTTCTAAACACAGTATGCACCAGTCTGAGTAGGTGTGTAGCTAGGAACGTAAAGTTTGTACACCATTTTGGACACCATGACTCTCTTTGTTGCCCCTACCCTCTTTGTTGACCCACCTGCTCCCATTTTTGCTTCCCCTACCCTGCTTGTTCCCCCAGTCATACCCAGTTTTTGGCCCCTAGATGTAACCTGTTTGATGCTCTACAATTGTCTACCCACAAAATAAAGCAGCACCCAGTTATATGCATTTGCACAGTGACTTGCTTGCACAAAGCACCAACAATCATATTATACCATCAGACAGTGGGACAAATAGTGCCCTTGGGGTCAGGCAAAATGTTGCCCCTCAAAAATACATTTGTACACCATGGCTTACATGGTGTATGTTCTGCCTGCACCCTTGAGTCTGAGCAGAACTTGTGGATGGAATGGCAAGCACATGTTTTCCCCTTGTAAATTAACTGGGGGGGGGGGCGGCAAAGAGTCATCAGCAAGGGTGCATGACAACACCAGAGAGACCTGACACTTATTCCCAAGACCTGCTACAAAAACATGTTTTGACCCTGTTGCAGCCATGGTCCATTCCGAGCAAGGGACCATATGCATTCCAGTCTAATCCATGTGTATTACACGCTCCTGAGAAATCAGCTCTTCAGTGACCATTTGTGAAATTCATTTAAAAAAAACCTGCATGTAATTGTAGAATTCTGAAGGAGTCTCTCTGGTGGCTTTTGTTCCCTTCTGATTACTAAACCCCATTTTTTTTTTTACATTAGTATAGCTCATTGAAGTTTTTCAGTTGTGGCATACATTACAAAACACCACAGGACTTACACTAACTACATCTACTACACAGGGCATAAACAACCCCCTCCGCCCACCGATTATACAGCCACACTTCAAAGATGAGGAGAAATAATAGCATTAATTAAACATGTAATTCACTCTACTTATAACACGACAAAGATTATGTACCCTGACTTCTCTACATGTTACATTTAGCTATTGCCAGCAATATATATATAGTTTTTCCCATCTTTTTTTGGAACATATGGTATCTGTTCTTAACACTTGCTATAATTTGACTTCATTTGTAATGCATTCAGGCTATCATTGTGTCACTGTTTATAAGACGGCATTTCCGAATCCATCCAAAGCCTCATACTATCTTATTTGACAGTGAATGATATGAGGACCATGTGGTTGTTTTGTGCCCCTAACAAGTATTTACCATAGTCACCCAGAATGCAAATCTCAGCGGTAAATACTTCATCTAGACCCAAAAACAAGTCAAGCCTACTTCTGATCCCCTCACAAAGGGGTTTTGCTTTTAAACATTCCCATAATATGTGGAAGAGACTATCCTCTTGCTCTCCACATCTAGTACAATTGTTGTTAACAATGCAGCCTATTTTAAATAATTTAACAGGTGTAAAGTATAGAGTCCAAAGAATTTTATGGTGCATCAGCCTTAGCCTCTCTGTCTTAAAGTACTAATACAGATTCTCCCATATTACCTGCCCAGTGTCTCATACTGTCCTTTGGTGGCAAGGCTTGGTTCCAGTAGCTCTTAATTTTTGCCTCCTCCGAGAGACCTGCTTCACTAACAGCCTTATAAAGAGTGAAAATTGTACAGAGGCCTCTTGCTAGCACTGCTAAAGGTGCTATTACAGTTGAGTATATTGTGTTCCAGGGAGGGGGACCCGGACTGTGGGTAATGGCATGGACTAGATGTAGGAATTTAAAGGCTGTATTGTTACCAGTGCCATATTGCTTAAGAACTGCCCAAACCATTTTATGCAGTTAAACTTTTTATTGTAACATTTTGCATTTTACATAGTACGGTTGAAAAACAGAATGCATTCCACAACCATTTTAGATTTAGATTTAGACTGCCTTCGTTTTCCACAAGCATATGCAGGGAGTGGGATTTAACGATACCTAGGGCCACCGCCTGCACAACACTGGCATTCACCACTGCAACTTCGCATTGCAGGCTGGGAACAAATTGTTTTCAACTGGTCCTCCAAACCAGACTGCAGAAGGAGGGTCGCTCAAGAGGTTTTCTTGCAGAAGTGATGACAGCTTGGCAGAATCAGGAGTACACTGAAGTTGGGCCAAGTATTCAGGCTTAAATAGTCTCATGCTGCTCATGTTGACAGTACCATTGCGCTTCAGTTTGTATATACGCACAGCTGCCATTACCTCTTGTGAAATATACAAGCCATGAATATATAATGAAGTATACAATATATTTCTGTGGCCTACCTGGCTAATAGTCTCCTGTCCATAAAACTGATTGCAACTGTAGTTTGCAAAACTGATGTGCACATTTTGGCAAATATTTATTCTCCAAATGCTGACATTTTGCATAAAATAAATAGATTGAAAATCCCAATTTTCTAGCAGAAAAACATGTTTTTGTGCAGAAATTTATGTCTGCACTTAAAATCCAATGATTTATTTTGGGAGGGCTTAAGTCCAAGGTTCAATGTGAGGAATAGCTCCTCCCACAATCTCTACCTAACTCCCATAATTCGCACACCTCCCTTGCTTAGGGAGTGTTTTTTCCCCGAGCTCCCTGCGTGGCTAGTGTGGCAATGCCTCCTCTCTCCAGGGCCCTGATGCTGCTGCTGCCTACTTCATTCTTCTCCTTCTCCGTGAGTCTCCCCTCTCCTCTTGTTGTTGCTTTCTCTCTGCTTGTGTTTTTACCTGTCTTCTCCTGTGTCTGTTCGTCTCTCTCCTCGGCAGCTCGTTCCACCTCCCCGCTCCTTTTCTCCACTCTGTTCCATTCCCACTTGTGCCTGGGTTCCCCTCCTTTCCTGTTTCCTTTTTGGGCTTCTCCGCTGCATTCAGGCCCTGCCCAGCACCACGAATGCCCCTGCTCCTTCCCCTCTGTTTTCCCAGGTCTTTCCCTGGCCCCTTCCTGAAGCACGCCTGCTTCCTGTCCATCCCCCATAAGCGCCCCCTTTTCCCCTTCATTTTTTTTATTCCTTTAGCACTACAATCACACTGTCTGCCCCATAGCAGTTCAGTGCTCTCCTTCTTCACCATGCGCTTTCCTGACCAGTGGACCCCGAGTTCCAGCAACTTCCTTCCTTACTCCTTGCAAAAGATTGTAGTAAGTCCCTCCATGCTGCTTTTCTTCCTCATACCCTCGGAAACCTACTCCTGAAACCAGACAAGCCCCCTTCTCAGCCGTCTAGCTACTAGCCTATTTCCCTCCTTAACTATGATATTAAAATACATACTAAAATTTTAGCCTTGAGGATCGGTAAAGTTTGGTCTGGTCTGCTTAGCCCAGAACTGGTGGGTTTTGTTCCTGGTCAGTCTTCGACTGATCACTTGTGCAAGTCAGCCCATATCTTCTCAGTCACCAAAGACCTCCCTGTTCCCATGGCCTTAATCTCACTTGACGCAGAAAAGACCTTTGACAGAGTGGACTGGGCCTTCCAACAGGCCACTCTGTGGAGACTGGGTTTCCCTCTCACTTTCTCGCTGTGGATCCAAACCATTTACTCCTCCCCTATAGCTCAAATATACTGCAATGGTATATTTTCCTCTTGTTTTCATTTCTACACGGGCACCCGCCAGGGCTGCCCCTTGTCCCCCCTTTCTATTTAATCTCTACCTAGAGCCACTGATCAGACAAGTCAAAGCCTCCCCTTATATTTCCGGTATCCCAGTTGGAGAAACAGCTCTGACACTATTGGTTTATGCCAATGATATACTTTTACACCTCTCACATCCCAGTGACTCTCTTAAGGAGACCTTAAAGATTATAGATAAGTATAGCTCTTTCTCCAACTATAAACTTAACTGTAATGAAACCAAGATACTTCCTCTTAACGGTTACACTCATAAAGCTGATTTTGAGCATTTTGGCATGAAATGAACCCCAAGACACATTAAATATCTCGGCATTTTCCTTTCCAGTGAGCCTTCCCTCATGAAGAAACTTAACCTAGAAGATCTGGCCACCACTCTTCAGCAAAACCTTACAAGATGGAAGGCTCTTCCAATCTCAATGTGGGGTAGGATTAACATAATCAAAATGAATATCCTCCCCAGACTTTTCTACCCACTTAACATGCTGAATGCATGGCGACCCATTTCATTCTTCAGCCGTATCCATGCACTCATCACCAACTTCATCTGGTTGAACAAATCTTCTAGATGTTCTTACATCAAACAGGGCCTTCCCAAAGAATTGGGGGGTCTCCAGTTTCCTAATGTTTTACTCTATTGCTGGTCCAGCCACCTTCATAAGTGCTGTAAATTGCTTGCTACTCCCCAGGTTCATATGGAAGGGGCCTACACACCTCCCTGGCTAGAAATGGAGCTGTCTCTAATTTCCAAGTTTGGGCTATCCAGACCAGCTATTCTTTTCTCCACCTGGAAATCCCTTCTGGAACCCCTTCGGGACTCCGTGATTGGTGTCTCTGTCAAAGTTCTCTCACAACTGTGCACTTCCTTTAAACTCCTGCCCACCAAGGATATCTCACAACCACTCCTTCTCAACAACAATATTAGAATTGGTGGATGTAAAATACCTGCATCCTGGCTCCCACAACTAGCTGACTCTAAAGTATCAGATTTTTACTCTATGGGGCCCCTCCTTTCCTCACCAGAAATTCTACAGAAACTCCAGCTGTGTTCAGCACAGATTTTCAAAGTTTTCCAACTAAGACATACATTGCTTCAACAATTTGGTTCTACTCCCAGACACTCTGAATTTTCAGAGTTACTTAAATTACTTAAAGACTTAGCATGCAAACCTCATGGAATTGCCATGACTTACTCCCTTCTTCGCAACAAGTTATCCCCTACCTCCCTCAGGACGGCCAGGATCTGGGAGGCTCTGCTGCCAAACTGTAACTTTAACTGGAAACATGTTTGGAGGGACCTTTACAGGTACTCTACCCAGGACCGGCTTATCTCACCCAGTTTCACAGTTTAAATAACATGTACTACACCCCAATCAAGCTGGCAAAGATGGGACACTTCAGCTCTCCTACATGTACCAGATGCGGTTTAGCTGAAGGCAATCTCCTGCACATTTTTTTTTTTTGTGAGAAGGTTGCCCCGCTCTGGGCCTCGATTGAGTCAGGACTGACCCGTTACTGGGCTTGGAAGGTCTCTTTTCCCTGGAGACTTGTATCATTGGTGATTATAGCCAAATTTTGGTTAAAAAACGCAGATACCATCTGGCTTTGATATCCCTATCTGTGAAAAAACTGATACTTAAGCACTGGCTAGACCAATCTCCCTTGTCATACCGAGAGTGGTTACATGAACTTTCCTTCTGTCTCAGGACAGAACGTTTGATTGCCAGCACCCATCATAAGCTGCCTCTCTTAAATAAAAAATGAGGCAAACTGTATGACCTTTACTTGAACCCACTTATATCACACTCTCTCCTGCTCTTCCCCTAGGCTGTGGTTGTTATGGTTTTCTGTGGTTTTTTTTTCCTTCCCTGTCCAATCCATATGTCAGGTCTTGGGCACACTCTGTTGGGGGGGGGGATGGGCTATAGTGGGGGGTTGTTTCTTTTGACATGTGTATCTTGTATGTTCAGTTTTCTACCTTGTGTATTGTGTTTAAAATTTAATAAAGTTACTTCAATTTAAAAAAAATACCCTTGGAAACACTACTGCTATTCAACGATCTACTCAGCCAATCACTTACCTCTGTCCAGGACTTGAATCAACATGTTGCACTAACATGACCGCCCCACAATTGCTCCTATCCATACAGCCAAATGTTTCAATCAGTTTATATGCATTATACACTTGGCCACATACTCAGACTGTCACTTCTCTCTAATGTTACCTGCCTGGTGCCATCCTCAGCCATTTCTGGTGTCCATTTGTTACAGTACTATTCCAAACTCGGCCTTTCCTCTGGCACTTCATCCCTCACATTACTTGTATCACTATGGTACGTACTTTGGATGCCTAGGAAACCTGTACCACCAGCAGTGCTTGGCTGTCAGGCACTATATGTGCATTTCCTGGCCTTTCGGATTACACATTGCAAGTCTGCAGTTGCGGCTGCACTACTCACTTCAGAGCACCTAGATTCTACTTTCTGCCCCCCATGATCTTCCACTGCCTCCTGCTCAGAGCTATGACCCCTCTCTGGCACAGCTTGTGTCCGTGCTGTGTGTGGCCGTGTAGATGACACACCGGATCATCCACAGTGGTCATGACCTTTACAATTTATTGGTTTCTTCTATAGCCTCTCCCTTCTGAATGGCGTACAGTGATTTCCCCACACCGTACATATTTCCTTAATCAGACTCTGTTAGCACTCATGTTGTAATCTTGTTTTGTTTATGCATTTGCTCTCACATCGTTGGGTGCTGGTTGCACATTATGGGGCATACTACACTACAGCTCCGGATGTCCAGGTTATTATGGGGGGGTGGAGGGGAGGTGGGGGGTATTCCATTCTTCTAGTCCTAGTCATCCTAGCCTAATTGTTCCTACTACCTCTGTCCTCAGTCACCTATACCCACTTACTTCTCCCCTGGTTTATGGCAGAACCTTCCTTCCCTTACAGTTTACTGCTTCCACGGCCGGACCTTCTCTACATCAATGCCTGTTTCAGTGCCTCCAATTTCCATCATTCTATGTATGTTTTACCATATCTGTGTACTATTTATCATGCTATCTCATCTCAGTTCCCTACTCTATTTTCTTTCTACAGCAGCGTTCTGTGCTTCAGCCAGCCTATAGCAGCAGTACTCCGGACTCCATCCCTAACTCGCACCTTCTGAGGTGCCAAGTGAAGGCAGGCTTCCCCTGTCTACCGGGAATGGGATTCTGTTACATTCACTACTTCCTACTACTTACCAGCCTGACATCCTCCATCCCTAACTCTGCTGGACAGCATTGAGTGAAGGTTAGCTCACTCCCACTGCCAGGGGTGGGCGTCATGTCTACAAACTTCTGAGTCTTAACATGCCTTCTCCACCTCATACCAGTTACTGCTTCCTTTCAGGAATGGAACTTCTTCACCACATCTGCCCTCATCATCCTACCTATGCCTAGTTGCCTCAAGTCATGATCATCCCACCTCAGCCGTCACCGATGGGTGTCTGAATCCCCATTCCCCTGCTTCAACTTTATGCATTTTCAGCCTGATACCTGGACGCTGCTTCCCTTCAGGAACATGACTTTGCCCGACTTGCCTTCTCCATCCTACCTGATAAGTAAGCAATAAGACATGACAGGGTGTGTGTTAGACACTTTAACACACGGCTAGAAGGTGTAGTGAGGCACGAGGCCTCCGGCCAAGTGCGTCCAGCCTCCTAGCCGTGTGTTAAAGTGTCTAACACACACCCTGGAGTGGCTTATTGCACTTATGAATTGGTCAGTGAATTTTTAAAACATAAATAATGAGTCTACAACTTTTATATTAAAAGAAATTTATGTTTATTTGAGGAAAAATCACTGCGCTGGAAAAAATAATCCCATTTGTAGTTAAGTAAATTTAACATTTCATTTATATTGTAAACGATTGTAAACTTTATTTAGACCAGTACTTGTAAAAGTAAACATGACCATTGTGCAGCCTATTAGTGTTTGGTGTACTTTGATATTTATGGTGGTGGAATTTCTATTTATGCTTTTGGCAACAGGCAGTGTAAGGGAGGCGACGCCAGTACTGTTTCCCGATATGGGGAAACAGCCTTCGCGGAGAAGAGCCAATGAGGATAAAGAAAAGAACTAGCAAGCTGCTGGCAGGAGAATCACAAAGCTGTTAAGTGACAATATGGGCTGCACATTTAAAAAAAAGAGATAATTAGTACAGCTGAACAACTAAGGCAGGGAAAGTAAGGATGGGACATTGAGGAGGAGAGTGAGCGAGCCGTTGAAGATAGTCAGCGAGCGAGTGGTTGGGGGAGGGGGGGATTATGGCTGGCTGGCTGGCATTTTTTAAAAGGTGTGCTTTATTTAGTTAAAAAATAAAAAGTAAGGAGAAACACAGGAACCAGCGAGCGGATGGCAGAACAGCCGTTGAGGAGAGCGAGCGGACAGATAGGGGAAGAGATCTGAATATGCAGCAGTTTTGTTACCGTTTGTCTGTCGTGTGCAGCAGGAATTGAAACGATAGGTTTCTGTGTGAAAACGGAGGTTGCCTCTATAGCGTTTTCATTTGGCTGGCACAAAAAAAATGGCAGCTTTTATTTTTTTAAACATTCTAATTTGGAACACTGGAATGGGAAGATCAGTGCCTACCCAGCAGAGCACAGCCTGATCTTTTTCCCATGGTGTTAGACACATTAGCACACTCGTAGCAGCCAATCAGAATGCTGCTTTCCTACAAGCCATTTCATAAGGTCCTATCACACTGACTCCAGTGCGGGGAGTCTGACTCTGCATTCACCTGTTTCCCCTTCTGCATCCTATACATGATGTGGGTTGCTGCTTCCCTTCGGGAATGGGGCCTCTATACCTCATTTGCCTTCTGCCTCCCAACTCTACCTACCAGCATTGTATGAAGGTCTTCATGCACTGACTACCTGGTTTGGTTGCCTGTTTATGTGACTCCACTAATTCCGTACCGTCTCTTACTCATACCTAGTTACCGCTGCCATCTGGAGTGGGATCTCTTCCACTCAGTTGCCTCCATCCTCCTACCTATGCCTGCTAGTATCGGATTCCAGTTTTCTCCTTGACTACTAGGACTGGAAGTTCGTTTCTGCAGTCATCTGTTTTAACTTTGTATGCAATCTACTGGACCTATGCTTGCTGCTCCCTCCTGGACCTGAACCATGTACTGATTTGCCTCCACCATCATACCTTAACTGGCATGTAATGTCCAGGTCATCTCACCTCAAATTCCTTGCTTAGGAGCTGGCATCTGCACCTGACAGTTCCTCCTTTTGCATTTTCTCCCTCCTACCTGATCACAGCTTCCCTCCAGAAACTGGACCCCCTTGCTCCCAAAGACTTCCTTCCTTCCTTTCTCACCAGTTTCCATCCTGCACTTCCATAGACCATCACTAATGACCCCCTTGGTCTCCTTTCCCTCATGATTTGGATCCTGCCAACTTGTTCAGTCTCTGTCTCAATCCAGTCCAACTGCCTCATGGACTTCCATGCTGCAGGTTACCCCTTCCGGCTGCTCTACAAGTTCATTTTATTCTGATGTAGGAACCTTATCCTTCTTTGCTCTAGCACCTTCCATTCTTTCACTCATTGTTTGAAGCCTTTGTCAGATGTGGAACTCATGTTTCTCAACTCAGTTGCCCTTGGTGCTTGGCATTGCTCCTTGGCCTCTCATGAGTCATCCTCTGGTGCCTTGCTACAGCCTTCCTGCATTCCGCTGCTGTTTGCTGAAGAACTGACCCAGTCCTGTTCCTTCTTGCACTGTCCATCGCCTAAGTCATTGCCTTCCCTGGATCATTCCTTCAGTCCATCAAGATTCACTCTGGACTTTCCTTCCATCTTTGGATAGCTGCTTTTTTATCTCAGCCTTGCAGGCTCGGGGATTCATCCTGTTTGATGTGTCTCTTGAGCATACTACCCTGTATCCAGCTAGTATTCCTACCAAGTCAACTACTCCTCCCATTTCTTCATCTCATACTCCTACTCTAGCCATTCTAACAGCTCTCATCCACTACTCGATGGATCACTTGAGGAAACTGCTTCTAGAAAATGTCCCTTGGATACTTTGCCTCGTAAACTCTTTCGTCATCATAGAGTTTTCTATACTGCCCAATGAGCTCCTCACAATCATTCTTGGAATCCCATTCAACTGGACAGTAGAAATATTCCATCTCTCTATTGGATACTCCCTACAAATCTTGTCTATTGAAGCACTGGATTCCTTGTCTACCATGTCTCAAACACTATCCTCCTACACAGAAAGAACTTAGATTCTTCAGTTATGTTCCAACTTCGTAACCAGTATAGCTGCTACAGATACCAGGAACTGCAAAATACCTCATATCACTGTAGACATCTTTGTTTTACCTTCTGCAACCTCTCCTACTGACACCGATACTGTTGACCATGTTACTTATCTCCTACTTTCTCAACAGGCGTTGCTTGTCCTAATACCGTCTCAGCTGCCTTCCCATAACTGTCATCATTGGATCTCCAGTAGCTAGCCACTTACTAACGTCATGCTATCCAAATCACTGCTTCTAGCTCCTTGACATCTCCATACCTCATGCAATCATCTGCATGTCCTCATCTTAGTACCATTAGTCGAGGTAGCCACCCATCCAGCAGTCCTTCTAGTCTATCCTTCATGAATTATCTCCATTACTCCCTTCAGAGAAGACTTTCACCGAGAACAGGCTCCTCCGATTCTCAATTCGGAAAACTCAACCGTTACAGAGAATTCACTATCCCAGTCTTGCCACTTAACAGGTATCACTCAACCATAGCACTAGTCTCCTCTGGCATTCCGCACTACTCGACCTCACTTACTAACTCAGCTTATAGACTCTTCCATATGCCTGCATTCCAAGCATTCCTCAAGGATTCACGCATTGGATTACCTGTAAACCTTCCAGCCATAACCACCTCAGTGCTTCTCATGGACGATTACACACAGAAATACCCATATTTACTTCAGCCAGTGAACCAGCACAACATGTCCAAGTATAGCTATGACATCAATGCCCAAATAAGCTATCCAATTCCTTTTACTGAACTTGCACTCATTCTCTATATATATTCAATTACTATCTGGACTGCATATAGAAACATAGAAACATAGACTTTGACGGCAGATAAGGACCACTAGGCCCATCTAGTCTGCCCATTTCCCTACCTACAGGATAGGCCGCAGATCCTAGTTAACCAACAGCCTATTTCTTCCTACCTCCCACAAGAATTGCCTTATGTCTGTCCCATGCATTTTTGAATTCTCCCACAGTTTTAGACCCCACAACCTCCTCAGGAAGGCTGTTCCATGCATCCACTACCCTCTCTGTGAAATAATACTTCCTCACATTGCCCCTAGACCGCCCTCCTTCTATCTTTAAATTGTGTCCCCTTGTTCTTGCAAGTCTCTTTTTCTGAAAATGCTACCTCTTGGACTTTGTTGATTCCACTGAGGCACTTAAAAGTTTCTATCATGTCCCCCCTCTCCCTTCTTTCCTCAAGGGTATACATATTAAGCTCCTTTAGTCTCTCCCCTCATACGGCTTCTCTTGCAGACCCTGCACCATTTTAGTTGCCCTCCTCTGGACTGCCTCTATCCTGTCTATGTCCTTGCAGAGGTGGGGTCTCCAGAACTGGACACAGTACTCCAGATGGGGTCTCACCAACTGTCTGTACAGATGGATAACAACTTCCTGTTTTCTGCTGCTGATGCCTCTCCCTATACATCCTAGTATACCCCCAGCCCTCCCTACTGCCTTCTCACATTGCTTGCTAACCTTAAGGTCATCTGATATGATTACCCCCAGGTCCCTTTCCTTTTTTGTTGTTGTTACTACCTCCCCACCCATTGTGTATTCTTCCCCTGGGTTCTTGTTTCCCAGGTGCATTATTTTGCACTTCTTTGCATTGAATCCTAGCTGCCATACTTCTGACCATTCCTCCAACCTTGCCAAGTCCCTTTTCATCCTTTCCACGCCTCCTTGTGTATCAACCCTGTTGCAGATCTTTGTGTCATCTGCAAAAAGGCATACTTTTCCTTCCAGTCCCTCTGCAATGTCACTGATGAAGACATTAAAAAGGACTGGACCCAATACTGAACCCTGCGGTACCCCACTAGTAACCCCCCTTTCTTCAGAGTGGACTCCATTTACAATTACCTTCTGTGTCCTGTTGTCCAGCCAATGTTTTACCCAGGCTACCACCCTGGGTCCCACTCCCAGGCTGGTTAATTTGACTATTAATCTTTTGTGTGGGACTGTGTCAAATGCCTTGCTAAAGTCTAGGTAGGCCATGTCCACAGCCCCTCCCTGGTCTACTACTTTGGTCACCCAGTCAAAGAAATCTATTAGATTCGTCTGACATGACCTTCCCGCTGTGAACCCATGCTGTCTTGGGTCCTGTGCTCCACTGGCCTCTAGGTACTCGACTATTCTTTCCTTCAGAAGTGACTCCAACACTTTCCCTACCACAGAGGTCAGACTGACAGGTCTGTAGTTTCCTGCCTCTGTCTTGGACCCACTTTTGTGAAGGGGAATCACATCCGCCTTCCTCCAGTCCTCGGGTACCACACCATCCTCCCATGATTTATTAAAAGAGAGCCAGTGGTTTCACTAGTTCCTCCCTTAATTCTTTTTAGAATTCTGAGGTGAATTCATCAGGACCCATTGCTTTGTCCACCTTCAGTTTAGGAGTTCTTGCAGAACCCTTTCTTCTGTGAAAGGACTGGGATCGACCCCCTATCAAGAGTGCTTCTGTTAATTGGATTAGGCACTTCCCCTCCTCTTTGTGAATACTGAGCAGAAATATTCATTCAGTATTCCTGCTTTTCACTGTCCACCTCTGCCCACCCACTGTTCATTCTATTCAGCCTCACTATCCTCCCTCCCTTTGTCTTTTCGCTCACTGATGTACCTATAAAGGTTTTATCCCCTTTTAACTGAGTTGGCTATCTTTTCTTCAGTTTGGGCCTTTGCTATTCTGACTTCCCTCCCTGCTTCCTTCTGCCTTAACTGGTACAGCTCTCTGTCCTGCTCCTTCTGTGTTTCCTTATACTCCGGAATGCTATCTTTTCTTCCTGACTTTCACAGCCACCTCTTTTGAGAACCATACTGGCTTTTTCTTTTGTTTTGATTTGTTCATTTGCTTCACACAAAGGCTTGCTGCCTCTGTGATGGCAGTTTTGATAATTCCCCATTGTTGCTCACACTCCTTCTAGCCTGTTTGCTAGTGCTTTTCTGAGGCACTCTCCCATCTTGCCAAAGTCAGCCCTCCCAAAGTCCAGTACCCTCACTTTTGTATGGCTTGACTCTGTAGCTGAGTTTAATGTGAACCACACTGTTTGATGGTCACTTGTCCCCAGATGGCAGCCCACTTCTAGATCTGAGATCCTCTCACTGCCCCGTTTGAAATACGAGGTCTAAGATTGCTCCCTCACGAGTGGGTTCAAACTAACTGTCTAATGCCTGCCACCTGTAGGGCATCAAGAATGGCCCTGCTCTTGGATGTGGCTGCAGCAAATGTGCTCCAGTTAACATCTGGCATATTCAGGTCTCCCATCAACAGTATCTCCCCTTTCTCTGCCATTCTAAGAATGCCTTCTATCATATCCTTGTCCATTCCTTCCCCCTGACATGGGGGTCTGTACACAACCCCTGTGCGGATTTTGGTGCCCTTTCCAGTCTCCAAGGTGACCCACAGTGCCTCCTCTCCTCCCTGTTTACTCTTTTGTTCAGTTGCTTTTATCCCTTCCTTTACATAGAGAGCTACTCCTCCCCCTCTTCTCCCCTGCCTGTCTCTCCTGTAGGTTATGTACCCTGGTATGTTAACATCCCAGTCATGGTTCTCTGTGTACCATGTTTCTGTGCTGCTATGATATCCAGGCATCCTCTTCCATTAAGGCCATCAGCTCAGGAGCTTGTTGCCCAGACTACGGGCATTGGTACTCATTACCCTCCATTTCCTGATGGCCTTACTCCTTTTACCCCATCCCTGTCCTTCTTGCCTTTGTCACTTTCTTCATTTACCCTGCCCTTCCCTATCGACATCTCTATGTTGGTGTTTGCCACACTTACTACCGTGATTATTTGGGGGCTAGGATTTTCCTGCTCCTTTCAGTGCCTCCCCCTTGGCTGGTTTTAAAAGCTTGCCAATGAAGCATTTAACCTATCACCTAGGATCCTGGTTCCCTCCTGGACAGATGCAGCCCATCATGCCAGTATAGGCTTGCATCACTCCAGGTGGACCCCAGTCCCCAATGAAGCCAAATCCCTGAGCTCCACACCAGTTTTTCAACCACTGATTGAATCCCATGGTGGAACACCCTAGCCTCCCTCGCCATAGACAGGTAGCACCTCCGAGAAGGTTATCGTATGTGCTACTTGACTAAGCCCTCCCAATTCCACAAACTCTTCCTGTACTTCTCTAATCCCTTTCTTAGCCAGGTCATTTGTCCCTAGGTGGACAATGACATCCAGCTCCTCCTGTGCAGCTGCTCGGCAATCCTGAGGATTCGCTTCCTGTCCCTGCAAGCCATGGCGCCAGGCAGGCACCCTCCCTCTCCCTTCCTCCCCAGTTCTACCTTCCTAACAATGGACTCCCCACCAGGAGTTGTTTCCTTCCAGGGTCCCCTGCCACCCTCCTGTGGGTCTCCTTGTGGAGGTTCCCAGCATCTTCCTTGGTCTCCACTGTGGGTGCCTCCATAGAGGAACCACACTTTGCCAGAATGGCATGGGAATTGTGGAGAGGACAATGGGAGGATGCGCCTCTGTTCCACCACCCTCACCCTCCCTGAGCCCACTGTGGTCCAACCGCTCCTCTTTCTTGGCAACCTCTGAGGCAACGGCAGTGGCACTGGTGGTCCCTGGATGGAAGAAGAAGTCCCACAAATCCTGGCCAACTCAGCCTGTAGATGAGCAACCTCCTCCCTCAGCCCAGAGAGGTGCCTGCAGATGAGACAACACCGCAACCTCCAGAACATCTCCCAGAAGACTGCTTCTCCACAGCCACTGCACTGCACCACTCCAATCATGTCTTATTTCTGGACCCTTAACTGTTTGCAATCCTTACTCTTTCCTCTGTTTTTTCTCTCTCTCCCACTTTCTGCCTGTGTGCCCTTTAAGTTCCTGATTGTCCTGTTCTGAGACAAGAATATCCTATATTTCACAGTAGACCACTTACTTGCTCAGAGCAGACCTCCAGCAACTAGGGGCCAGAGGCTACTCTTGCCCTTCTAGGATGGTGGGTCTTTGGTGGTTCTGTGATCACTCACTCCTGCCCCTAAACAGGAAGTTCCTGTTGTCAGTCAAATTCTGTGCCTATAAAATAGAACTAGCTTTGGGTGGGAGGAAGGAGGCAATATAGTCCCAGCAGAGAAGTCCAGTCACACAGCAGTCCTTTCTCCTGGTGTCTTCTGCCAAGCTATTAGCAGAAGCTTTCTAAGGCAGTCTTTAAATGTAGCTTCCTTCAAGCTAAGCCACTCCCCTACTTACCAGATCTTTCTACAAGTAATTTAAACCTCACAGCAGTTAAGTCCTTTCAGTCCCCTGAGATTTACACCTAGATAACTCTTCAGATACCCATTCAGTTCAGTTAACCCAAACACACACTTTTTTTTTGTATGTTAGTTTTTTTACCCTAAATTAAAAGTCAAATACAAAAGTTCTTCTACTTTAGTCCCAGCAGAGAAGTCCAGTCACACAGCAGTCCTTCCTCCTGGTGTCTTCTGCCAAGCTATTAGCAGAAGCTTTCTAAGGCAGTCTTTAAATGTAGCTTCCTTCAAGCTAAGCCACTCCCCCTACTTACCAGATCTTTCTACAAGTAATTTAAACCTCACAGCAGTTAAGTCCTTTCAGTCACCTGAGATTTACACCTAGATAACTCTTCAGATACCCATTCAGTTCAGTTAACCCAAACACACACTTTTTTTTGTGTGTGTTAGTTTTTTTACCCTAAATTAAAAGTCAAATACAAAAGTTCTTCTACTTTAGTCCCAGCAGAGAAGTCCAGTCACACAGCAGTCCTTCCTCCTGGTGTCTTATGCCAAGCTATTATGCCAATCTTCCTGTATTTGTCTACAAATCACTTATGGCATTTTTTCTATCAGGCTCTCAAAGACTCTGCTTGACTCCTTCTTCCACTTCATGGATGCTTATTTGCAACTATCACTCACCACTGAATTTTTTACCTTCAGACTTTACCATGAACATCAAACCTCCCACAAATTGGATCATTCACCTATGACTTCACAACTCATTCCATTTCCCACAGTTCACTGTCTGGTAGCTTATAAATTAAATCATGCTTTCCCTGCTCATTGTGTCCCTGTAATTTATTTATTTATTTTTTAATTTAGTTTTTGTTGACCGGGTAAGTGCACTAAACAAATCCTGCCTATTTCAGGCACGACCCATGGGAGGAGGATACAGATGAATGCCAACTGACCTTGAACCAGATGAAGCTGTTGGTGGTATTTTTTTGTGAATGGAGGAAATTTGGCCATTGCACCGGGGAGATTCCCCTGCTCTTTTTGAGAAGTGCCATGGGATCTTTAACATCCACTTGAACTACCACCAGAACAGGCAGATGGGACCTCGGTTTAATGTCTCACCTGAAAGATGGCACCTCAGGAGTGCTGCACCCCCCTCATGCTGCATTACATTGTCAGTATTGGGATATTGACCCAAGTGCCTGGTGTGGGGATAGAACCCACAGCCTACTAATCTCCTGGCCTCAGAGGTGAGTGTGCTACCTGCTGAACCACTGACACAATAATCCCTTTGGACAATCATCCATCATTACCTTGCAAATCTGGACTTCATTCACCCTTCTTTGACTGGATCTGTTTCACACTCAGGATCTACTGCTCCTTCAGAAAATAATTACTTCTTCAACCTCAGGATTGTCCTCCAAACTACATCATCATCCATGGATTGAGAATAGACCATCATCTCTCCAAAAAGCTCACCTTCCTCAAAACTAGCTATGGTTATCAGAACCTAGGTCCTTCTCCTCTTAGTGCACCCAGAGGGCAGGCAGACCAATGGCATGGGTTCTCAGAGATTTCCTCCACCTGGGGGGTTTTCCTCTCCTGAATGCCAGAGGTCATACTGTCCATGAGTTGGAGGAGGAGATATCTTTTTGGGCTTTCTATTCCCTACAATTTCCTACCTACATACCTACTACTCAAGAGTGGGAATAGAGTAAAACCACAAAAAGTACTACAAGTTACACAAGCACTAATACCCTATCACTATTCCCCAAACATTGAATGGGAGGGCTTAAGCTCCTCCCACAACCTCTACTTAACTCCCATCATTCTCACACCTCCCTTGCGTAGGGAGTGTTTTTCATCCGCCACCATCCTCTCCTCCTCCTTCTCCAGCACTCTTCTCACCTTTGTTCATGGGGCTTCTATTCCCTACAAATTACTACCTACATACCTACTACTTAAGGGTGGGAATAGAGTAAAGCCACAAAAAGTACGATAAGTTACACAAGCACTAATACCCCATCACTATTCCCCAAACATTGAACTAACGATAACCGCAGTTTGCTAGTAAAAAAATGGTTGATTTTAATGTTATTTCACCAATGCGCTTAAAATGGCCAAATCCTATTATTTGCAATAATATCTGTTGTACTGAAATGGCATTTTATGTGTTTTTTGCTTGCAAATAAAACAAATTCCTCCAGCTGTATTTGCAATGCAATGCAAACTGATTATGTGTGAGGGTTTAGATGATGGCTGTAAATGTCTGTTTAATTAGTCCCTGCACTACCACTATCCAGCATTTTGCTTTGCAGAATAATTTGAGATACGTTGTGTATGAAAGGTGCTATATATTAATTCATTCATTCCACTGCAACTTATATACTTTGGTGGACGTTAACACAAAGTTGATCAGTTTAATCATCAAGGGGGCTGATGGTTTTGATATTCTGGCTTCACTTGTTTTTCATACTGATTACAATGGGCAGGAAAAATTTCAAACATTTCCGTTTTTTTTTTCCAGATACTCAGAACTCATTTTATCTAAATGTCAACTGCATTAAAAACATGCATTTCTAGCCTACGTTTGATGTTTCACAAAAAGCAATTAGAAAGGTGGAACGGATATTCTAAAGCAATGTTCTCTAACTCAGAAACATGAACAGAAAGCTACACAGATTAAAAGGGAACAGTCAGCATCAAAGGTCCCACACTCAAGTGCAGGGCTGGTCCCAATGTAGACTTTGTGTACAAAAAAAATGTTGGTTTACACACTGTTTACTGCAGTGTAGCAGATTGTAACAGAGTCGTTTTGCTTACTTCTAGGCTGACATCTTCTATTACTACATACCCAGAATCTCCTGCAGCTGACATCAGAGCAGTGTGTAGCAATGGGAGATTCAATAGCCTGCAGTGCATGTTAGCGTTTATATAAGCTCTGATCAGATATTTTCTGGTTCTGCCGTCCTCCAGTGGTTAAGTACAGTCCTCTGAGACTGTATGTAGTCCCAGGGAGGACAGCAGGACCAGCAAACAAAAGATCAGAGCTTATATAAACTCTAACATGCACTGGCTGTTGCATCTCCCACTGCTGCCTATCACTCTGATGTCAGCTACAGGGGAGTCTGGGATTTGTAGTAACAGGAGATGTCAGCCTAGAAGTAAGCAAAACTAGTCTGATACAGTCTGCTATGCTACAGTACACAGTAAGTAAACCAAAATGCTTTTGCACACAAAGAGCACATTGGGACCAGACCCATACCTGAGTGATGAGCCCTTTGTGCTGACTGTTCCTCTTTAAAATAAATTGGGGGGGAGGAGAATTATCTCTTTTATTTGTTTTTATTTTGCAATACTATTTCACACAGAATGGCCCAGCTCTGACGCAGCAACTCATTTTCAGTAGGGTCCAGCTCATACTGTTGTTTATAGCTAGGGAAATTGAAGCACAGGGAGGCTGTGGCTAGTGTTGGCTCAAAATATTAGCCACCGAGCCATTTTACTTTTTTAAAATTGTTTTAATTGTTTATGTTTTTGTTTTCATCCAGCTGTTTGGCCTACTGGTTGCTGCCTATTCCTTTTCTTTGGGCATCTCAGTGCCTCCAACCCCAACCACTACTCTCTATGTTGTCTTGTCAGAGGGGCTCTACATGGGGAGAGGTCCAGGGGCTCTGGTTCATGACCATGTAAGGTGACCACGGCATTTACCTTTTTCCCATTTCTTTCCCTGTCCCTCAGGCTGGCACACATACAATAGCATGGGCATACACCGTGAAGATGCTGCACATACTCAGAGTCAGTGCCGAGACAGTTGAAAGGTGGTCACTGAGCCTCCATTAGATGGTGACCACACAGTGACTCATGCTGTCCCCTTCCCTGAAGGAGGACAGCCATGAATGAACACTCCATCTTCCTTCCCCTGGTCAGCTCCCAAGAAATCCTGGTCAGTTCCTAAGCCTGGGTCACTGGCGTGGTGGCTGTTGAGGTCCCCAGCCCTCCACGCTGCTGGGTCAGCTTTTATGATTTATTTATCCTCCACACTGGACTAACCCATCTCTAGCCAGCCCACTAGCTCTGTCACCCACCTTCCCCGAGTACTTATCCCAGCCTCCCTCCCTCATGGTTTCCCCCATTATAGGGCTTTTGGGGATATACTCCTTTAGCTGTCTAGATCTGGTGGATGGGAGTGCTAGTCAGTGGGGAAGGATTTGTGAGGTACTGACTGTCACCCTGCACAACGAGGATTGTTTTCTATGAATTTCTTCCCTGGGACCACAGGCAGTGCCGAGAGTGCATAGGAGGGTCCCACCTTAAGTGTGTGTAATGTGCTACTGCTGGGAAAGCAAGCTCTCCAGCAAGAGCTTCTGCAGGCATCGGAGCATGCCGCCTCCATCCCATGGTCCAGACACATCACCATCATCAGTGCTGCCTCTGCAGCACTGGAGCATGCTGCCTCCCTCCCATGGCAGGGACACACCACCATCAGCTGCGCTGCCTCTGCAGCACCAGAGTATGCTGCCTCCCTCCCATGGCTGGGGCACATCACCATCAGCAGTGCTGCTTCTGCAACACCAGAGCATACTGCCAGCCTCCCATGGCCCAGACACACCACCATCAGCAGCGCTGCCTCTGCAGCGCTAGAGTATGCCACCTCCCTCCCATGGCCGGGACACACTGTCATCAGCAGCACTACTTCTGCAGCGCCAGAGCATGCTGCCTCCCTCCCATGGCTGGGACACATCGCCATCAGAAGAACTGCCTCTGCAGCATTGGATCATGCTGCCTCCCTCCCATGGCCCAGACACACCACCATCAGCAGTGCTGCTTCTTCAGCATTGGAGTATGCTGCTTCTCTCCTATGGCTGGGACACATTGCCATCAGCAGCGCTGCCTCTGCAGCACCGGAGAATGCTGCCTCCCCCCATGGCCAGAACATACTGCCACCAGCAGCGCTGCCTCTGCAGCACTGTAGCATGCTGCTTCCCTTCCATGGGTGAAACACACCACCATCAGCAGTGCTGCCTCTGCAGCACCAGAGCATTCTGCCTTCCTCCCATGACTGGGACACGCTGCTGTCAACAGCACACACAGCACCAGAGCATGCTACCTCCCTCCCATGGCCAGGACACATCGTCATAAGCAGTGCTGCCAGCCATCCTGGTCACCTGACTACTGGCTACCCAGTTCACTTCCAAACCTGCCTCGCTGGCATGGAAGCATCAGGTGACACTTGAATCTCAGGTGTCGTTCATGGTCCATAGTGGCTTTTACCACCTCAGAAACATTGCTCAGATTACAGTCTTGAACCCACCAGATGAGCTGCCATTACTGGTACATATCTTCATATCTTCCAGATTCAACTAGTGTAATGGTCTGTATCTCGTGGTTAGTGGATGGGGTCCTATGATGCCTGGAGTTGGTGACAAATGAAGCAGCCAGGTTACTGATAGGTAGCCCAAGGTACTGTCACATGACTCTGATCTTGCATGACCTGCACTGGCTGCTGGAGAAGTAGTGACTCATCTTCAGGGTCAGATTACTGACCTGCAAAGCTCTATGTGGACTGGGCCCAGGTTATCTGAGTGATCTCCTGTCTCCTTATTTCTCTCTTGCCCTCTCCACTCTTCCGAAGTGGGCCTCTTAGAGATTCCCAGGGCCAGAAAAAGACATCCAGGGATTGCACTTTTGAAGTGGCCAGCCTGGCCTTGTGGAGCTCGCTTCCTAGATCTCTGAGGGAGGCCCCTCGGTGGAGGTCTTTAAGAGGGACCTTAAGACCTGCTTCCTGAAAAAGGCCTTTGCCTTTAGTTAATCTCCAACAGGCTGCTTTTTAGCTATTTATGCTGTTTCTGATTTATTTATTTTAATTGTAGTTTTAATTTGTTTTATCATGATATGATCAAGGCCACTGGTTTTCATTTTTTACTGGAAAACCGAGTAAAAGTCTTGAATTTGGACAGACTGCACACTAGTAAAAACACCACATTTAATGGAATGTTTCATTTTATGCCAGATCGGTAAATTTATGGAACCTGTATTTTTCTTATGATTGCTTTCTGTACTATTTTTAATTTGCTTAATTTAATGCTTTGTCTAGTAATCCTCCTTTTAGTCTGATTATTTATACACATGCTAACAGAATGACATTAGAATTCTGGAAAATACGGAAATAGGCTTATAGTCACCGGTGCAATTCCCAGAATTTCAAGTCTTGAAAATGGAATTTAATTTCCTTAATCACCATAAATCAGTGGTATTGATTACGATTTATGATATTTTAATGATGTACAGTGCTCAGAGTGCATGGGATGAGGTACTTAATAAATAAAGTAGCTACTACTATTGCTATTACTACGTCTCCCTCCACTAGCTTGGCCTTTGGATTGTAGACCCAAGTTCACTCTTGAACCTGGTTCACTGTCAAGGAAGTATGGCATGGTTCCTTTGGGCCATCAGGAGATCTTTTTTAAAATTAATTTAGAAAAATAAATATTGGCTAGTACATTTCATGCCATGTTGGCAGGTGTCCTTTGAATAAATGGCAACAACTGCTAAATGGCTAAAACAACAGACATGGTGGCCATAAAATAATACAATGCACTGGGGGTTTAGTCATAAGGCTAATTGTTTTTGGCATCTAAACAGCCAATACTGGTCATGGGATTTGCTGTAGGTTATAAAGTGAGGAGGGGGGGCTTTGATGGGATTCAAACATGGATTGCTTGATTCACAGTTCTGTGCTCTAATCGCTAGGCAACACTGCCTCTATGCACTGGAGTTTTAAAACTGTCAGATGCAGATGCGACTGCAAGCTTCACTTGCATCTGCAGCTGTGAACTCTGCCTGCATCTGTGATTGTGAACTCTGCCTACATCTGTGACTATGAACTCTGCCTCCATCTGTGACTGTGAGCTCTGCTTCCATCTGTAGCTGTGAACTCTGCCTGCATCTCTATCCATATTTGTGTCTAAAATTGCACCTATATTTCAGTGGATAGATCTGAGTCAAGCCAAACCTGTTGGTGTGGCAGCAAAGGTGCTGACCATGGCACTGGGTGCTGACCATGGTGCTGGATACTGACTATGGTGCTGGGTGCTGACCATGGTGTTGGGAGCTGATTGTGGTGCTGGGTACTGACCGTAGTGCTGGGTTCTGACCGTGGTGCTGGATGCTGACCGTAGTGCTGGCTACTGATCATGGTGTTGGTTGCTGACCATGGTGCTAGGTTCTAACGATGGTGCTGGGTGCTGATAATGGCACTGGGTTCTGACCATGGTGCTGGGTGCTGACTGTGGTGTTGGGTATTGAATGTGGTGCTAGATGCTGGCCATGGTGCTGACCATGGTGCTGGGTGCCAACCATGGTACTGGATGATGACCGTGGTACTGGGTGCTGATTGTGGTGCTGGGTACTGATTGTGGTGCTGGGTTCTGACCATGGTACTGGGTGCTGACGGTGGTGCTGGGTACTGATTGTGGTGCTGGCTGCTGACCGTGATGCTGAGTGCTGACCTTGGTACTGGGTTCTGACCATGGTGCTGTAGGAACAGAACTAATTTGAATTAAATAATTTATTATAATATTATTATATCCTTAATTGTTATTTTATATCTTTATATTGGCATAATTATTAAGTCCTATAAATGTTTTTGATTAAATTAATGTCTAAATGAATCTTTAAAACAAGGACAATGCTGCTTAGGGCTTGAATACTAAAATAGAATAATGATGTCATGAAAAGGGAATACAGCATACTGTATATGGTCAACTTTAGAAAAAAAAAGTGTTTCTAGGATAGTCTGTTTAAATTGAATGGCCTTTTCCAATTAGCAGCAGAAGAGCTTGAAACTTGACATAATTTACAACCTTGTTTTTCAGTATCAGCCAGAGCACATCTCAGAGGTTAACATAGGTTTAGACTGGCTTTAAGAAATTAAGACTTTTATTAATAGAAAACATACAAAAACTCTGATACATTTCAAAATTATACATGTTATTGCAAATGCATTTACCTGTCCAGTGAGTAAGTTTTAAACCCATCAACAAAGAGTATTGTGAGCTATTTACAAAAATCTGTAGCCTCAAAACTGTTTAAAATATATTGACAAGTTTGATGTCTGCAGTAAACTGACCTTGCCACCTTTCCAGTGGAAAGAGGGTAAAGTGTTTATCCAATAGAAACAACTAGTTGGGTGGATTACAAGCATCTGGATAGCTACATGATGTCACGGTTTATTTATTTTGAACAAAGAAGATCCCTGTCTTAAAGAAGTTGTATTAAATTTACACAGTTCTAATGATAGCAGGTATGCCAAAGTAACATAATTTTAAACAGGAAAAAATGCACTTCTGAAAGTTGTAAATACTTTTTAGATATCTATAAAGGAAAACATTTTATAATGCTTTTATAAATTATAGATTTTATTTTAGAATTGACACCATTGTTTGGTCTCAAATGAATCCTCCCCTTTAGTTGCATCTAAAAATGTGAGTCTTATATATGTACAAAGGTGCACGTAGATGCAAGAATGAAAAGTTGTTTTATATCAAAAATAGTTTTTCAGGATGAGGTCATCTGAAAAAAAATGGCTTAGGAGGGGCTAACAGTAACACCCGCAAAGAGTGCTCAGACCAATCATAACTTGATGGTGATGTCTCCCAGTAAGTGGGACATAAATGGGATGCTGGCAAAGCCGGCCCAGAACTGCTTAATTCTTTGGTGTGTGAAGACCTGTGTTCAATGTGCTGACAATTTTGGATGAGCTTGGACTTATATTAGACCAAAAGCCTGAAGCCACACATGTTGGGAACATTATTTGGGCTTTAACATTGCCACCGCAAGGAGTGCTAAACCAGTCTGAAAGCCTGCACAACTCTGCCACAGGTCTAGCTGCTGAAACTGACTGTTACACAAATGACTTTCTTCCAGTATTGGATTAAGCAAGGCCTATGTTTTGCATACTGACAATTTGGACTAAAAGTAATGCTTTTTGTTAAAAGCCTGAACAAGAGACTGACTTTGGAATATACCAGCCAGCAAGCTTGCAGTGCTTTTAAATAGCAGTGAGTCCAGAGTTGCAGGTTCAAAAGCAGAAATTAACTGAAACAGAAAAGAGTCACAGAGTCCAGTTACCCAAAACAACATTGCTGTCCACAGGGAGAGATCGTTCTACACACTGTGCTGAATTGCTGAAATCTTGTTGTTTAATTTTTCCCACTAAAGCCTGAAGTGACTTTTGATGATTTGTGATGTCAAGCAAGAAGGACCCAGGCTGCATTGCTTCATTGATGTCAAAAGACTCTACAGTTCCACGTTCAAGGGGAAAAAGACAGCAGACTAAAGCCAAACTCACCACAAAGGACATTTGTCATCCAAAACCAAAAGTTCTCACCAAGACTTTGAAAGTTAAAAAGTAGAAGACCACATCTACAGATAACTAAAACAGAAGTATTCCTTTATCCTACTATTAGTACTTATTTGGCTATCTGGGGTGATAACTTAGTGCATTTTAGCTCCAAACCTTGGGTTCATGGTTAATCTGGAATTTAAATCTAAAGAAAATACCTTTTACATGCTATAAAGTTTAAACAAGAATCATACCAAGAAGCCAGCCTGGTGACGCTGAGGGCTGAGGCACTGGCGCCTTACCTCACACTATGCTGGTGACCCATGTTCAGGAATGAGCACGGGCCATCAGGGGTCGGTAGGGGAGGTGAAGGATTGAGCGTCTGATGGACTGCTCTCCTTCTCCGGGAAGGGGGGTTCTTGGTGGTCGGCGCTTGCTCGCCCCCCGGCGGAGGCTGGAGGACAAGGCACCACACCACAAGTAGTGGAGGAGTTGGGCCAGATGTCTGGAGGGATCACATGCAGATGCGTGCATGCTCCACTTCACTGACGTCATGGCACGGTCCCGACTCCTGGGAGAACAGAAGAAAAAGGATACCGCCATGCAGGATGGTGAAGGGTGCCTCGTAGGCTCCTCCCCCAGCTAGCCACAGTGCTGGCCACCTAATCTGGCTCTCATTGGGGGAGTTTGACTCCCCGCCAACCCCGCCAGGGGGGTAAGTGCTGGGGCTAGGTCAGCGTCGGCTGGTGGACGCCGGGGGACGGGGCTGGGGATGCCCTCCTGATATAGCTGGAGGTAGTAGGAGAAAAAGGAATAACCACAAAAAAAAAGAATCATGCCAAGATAATCTGAAACACTAATGTAATGAGTTGCAAGTTCTCATAGTAAAAAGAAAAGGTCATGATATTTATAAGTATGCTAAAGAAATAGTATAAACTGTCATTTATTATGCTGAATAGTGCTTAGTAATTTACATTGCTTATTTGCTAAAATGTATTTGTTTTATTTGTTTTATATGATTTACTTGCTTTTCTAAAAGCTGTTTTGTTTACATTACTTTTATTATGCTTGATATTTATCCTAGTTATGTATATTTTGGACTTGTACATATGTGAATAAAATATATTTATCTCTTATATAATCCAAAGTGTGGCAACAGTGTTTTTCACCGTCATTTTTGAATATGGAGAGCATAGAATAATATCACATGTGAATATTTATTGTTTTTGGTATTTTATGAAACTATTTTTGGGTAAGGCCGAAGGTGAATACAAGTGCATTCTTATAAAAAGTGATATTATAAGCCTTTGTTCCAACAGTGCTGGGTGCTGACTGTGATGCTAGGTACTGATTGTGTTGCTGGGTACTGACCATGGTGCTGGGTGCTGACCATGGTACTGGGTGATGATCGTGATGCTGGATGCAGATGACGGTGCTGGGTTCTGACCATGGTGCTGGGTGCTGACTGTGGTGCTGGGTACTGATTGTGGTGCTGGATGCTGACCATGATGCTCGGTGCTGACCATGGTGCTTGTTACTGACCATGGTGCTGGGTGCTGACCATGGTGCTGGGCGCTGACTGTCATGCTGGGTGCTGACCATCATGCTGGGCGCTGACTATGGTGCTGGGTGTTGATTGTGGTGCTGGGTACTGATTGTGATGCTGGGTGCTGACTGTGATGCTGGGTGCTGACCTTGGTACTGGGTGCTGACCATGGTGCTGGGTGCTAACTGTGGTGCTGGGTGCTGACCATGGTGTTGGGTGCTGACCATAGTGCTGGGTTCTGACCATGGTGCTGGGTGCTGACCATGGTGCTGGGTACTGACCATGATGCTGGGTGCTGACTGTGGTGCTGGGTACTGACTGTGGTGCTAGGTGCTGACCGTGATGCTGGGTGCTGACCATGGTACTGAGTGCTGACCATGAAACACAGAAACATAGAAACATAGATTTTGACGGCAGATAAGGACCGCTTGGACCATCTAGTCTGCCCATTTTCCTACCTACAGGATAGGCCACAGATCCCAGTTAACCAACAGCCTATTTCTTCCTAACCCCCACTAGAATTGCCTTATGTCTGTCCAATGCATTCTTGAATTCTCCCACAGTTTTAGACCCCACAACCTCCTCAGGAAGGCTGTTCCATGCATCCACTCCTCTCTCTTGAAATAATACTTCCTCACATTGCCCTGAACCGCCCTCCTTCTATCTTTAAATTGTGTCCCCTTGTTCTTGTAAGTCTTTTTCTGAAAGATGCTACCCTCTTGGACTTTGTTGATTCCACTGAGGTACTTAAAAGTTTCTATCATGTCCCCCCTCTCCCTTCTTTCCTCAAGGGTATACATATTAAGCTTCTTTAGTCTCTCCTTATACGGCTTCTCTTGCAGACCCTGCACCATTTTAGTTGCCCTCCTCTGGACTACCTCTATCCTGTCTATGTTCTTGCGGAGATGGGGTCTCCAGAACTGGACACAGTACTCCAGATGGGGTCTCACCAACTGTCTGTACAGAGGGATTACACCTTCCTGTTTTCTGCTGGTGATGCCTCTCCCTATACATCCCAGTATACCCCCAGCCCTCCCTACTGCCTTCTCACATTGTTTGCTAACCTTAAGGTCATCTGATATGATTACCCCCAGGTCCCTTTCCTTTTTTGTAGTTGTTACTACCTCCTCACCCATTGTGTATTCTTCCCCTGGGTTCTTGTTTCCCAGGTGCATTATTTTGCACTTCTTTGCATTGAATCCTAGCTGCCATACTTCTGACCATTCCTCCAACCTTGCCAAGTCCCTTTTCATCCTTTCCATGCCTCCTTGTGTATCAACCCTGTTGCAGATCTCTGTATCATCTGCAAAAAGGCATACTTTTCCTTCCAGTCCCTCTGCAATGTCACTGATGAAGACATTAAAAAGGACTGGACCCAATACTGAACCCTGCGGTACCCCACTAGTAACCCCTCTTTCTTCAGAGTGGACTCCATTTACAATTACCTTCTGTGTCCTGTTGTGCAGCCAATGTTTTACCTAGGCTACCACCCTGGGACCCACTCCCAGGCTGGTTAATTTGACTATTAATCTTTATGTGGGACTGTGTCAAATGCCTTGCTAAAGTCTAGGTAGGCCATGTCCACAGCCCTCCTGGTCTACTCCTTTGGTCACCCAGTCAAAGAAATCTATTAGATTCATCTGACATGACCTTCCGCTGTGAACCCACGCTGCCTTGGGTCCTGTGCTCCACTGGCCTCTAGGTACTCAACTATTCTTTCCTTCAGAAGTGACTCCATCACTTTCCCTACCACAGAGATCAGACTGACAGGTCTGTAGTTTTCTGCCTCTGTCTTGGTCCCACTTTGTGAAGGGAATCACATCCCCTTCCTCCAGTCCTTGGGTACCACACCATCCTCCCATTATTTATTAAAAGAGTAGCCAGTGGTTTCACTAGTTCCTCCTTAATTCTTTTAGAATTCTGAAGTGAATTCCATCAGGACCCATTGCTTTGTCCACCTTCAGTTTTAGGAGTTCTTGCAGAACCCTTTCTTCTGTGAAAGGACTGGATCGACCCCTATCAAGAGTGCTTCTGTTAATTGGATTAGGCACTTCCTCCTCTTTGTGAATACTGAGCAGAAATATTCATTCAGTATCCCTGCTTTTTCACTGTCCCCTCTGCCCACCCACCGCTCATTCTATTCAGCCTCACTATCCCTCCTTTGTGTTCTCGCTCACTGATGTACCTATAAAAGGTTTTATCCCCTTCTTAACTGAGTTGGCTATCTTTTCCTCAGTTTGGGCCTTGCTATTCTGACTTCCTCCTGCTTCCTTCTGCCTTAACTGGTACAGCTCTCTGTCCTGCTCCTTCTGTGTTTCCTTATACTTCTGAATGCTATCTTTTCTTCCTGACTTTCACAGCCACCTCTTTTGAGAACCATAGTGGCTTTTCTTTCATTTTGATTTGTTTATTTGCTTCACACAAAGGCTTATTGCCTCTGTGATGGCAGTTTTGATGATTCCCCATTGTTGCTCCACACTCCTTCTAGCCTGTTTGCTAGTGCTTTTCTGAGGCACTCTCCCATCTTGCCAAAGTCAGCCCTCCTAAAGTCCAGTACCCTCACTTTTGTATGGCTTGACTCTGTAGCTGAGTTTAACGTGAACCACACTGTTTGATGGTCACTTGTCCCCAGATGGCAACCCACTTCTGGATCTGAGATCCTCTCACTGCCCCCGTTTGAGAGTACGAGATCTAAGATTGCTCCCTCACGAGTGGGTTCCGAAACTAGCTGTCTAATGCCTGCCACCTGTAAGGCATCAAGAATGGCCCTGCTCTTGGATGTGGCTGCAGCAAATGTGCTCCAGTTAACAACTGGCATATTCAGGTCTCCCATCAACAGTATCTCCCCTTTCTCTGCCATTCTAAGAATGCCTTCTATCATATCCTTGTCCATTCCCTCCCCCTGACATGGGGGTTTGTACACAATCCCTGTGCAGACTGTGGTACCCTTTCCAGTCTCCAAGGTGACCCACAGTGCCTCCTCTCTCCCTGTTTACTCTTTTGTTCAGTAGTTTTATCCTTCCTTTACATGAGAGCTACTCCTCCCGTCTCTCCCCTGCCTGTCTCTCCTGTAGGTTATGACCTGGTATGTTAACATCCCAGTCATGGTTCTCTGTGTACCATGTTTCTGTGACTGCTACGATATCCAGGCATCCCTCTTCCATCAAGGCCACCAGCTCAGGGAGCTTGTTGCCCAGACTACGGGCATTGGTACTCATTACCCTCCATTTCCTGATGGCCTTACTCCTTTTGCCCCATCCCTGTCCTTCTTGCCTTTGTCACTTTCTCCATTTACCCTTGCCCTTCTCCCTATCGACACCTCTATGTTGGTGTTTGCCGCACTTACTACCGTGATTATTTGGGGCTAGGATTTCCTGCTCCTTCCAGTGCCTCCCCTTGGCTAGTTTAAAAAGCTTGCCAATGAAGCATTAAACCTATCACCTAGGATCCTGGTTCCTCCCGGACAGATGCAGCCCATCATGCCAGTATAGGCTTGCATCACCCAGGTGGACCCCCAGTCCCCAATGAAGCCAAATCCTGAGCTCCACACCAGTTTTTCAGCCACTGATTGAATCCCATGGTGGAACACCCTACCTCTCCTTTGCCATAGATGGGCAGCACTCGAGAAGGTTACCGTGTGCTACTTGACTCAAGGCCCTCCCAATTCCACAAACTCTTCCTGCACTTCTTAATCCTTTCTTAGCCGGTCATTTGTCCCTAGGTGGACAATGACATCCAGCTCCCTCCCCTGTGCAGCTGCTCTGGCAATCCTGAGGATTCGCTCCCTGTCTCTCCAAGCCATGGCGCCAGGCAGGCACCTTAGCTCCCTCTCCCCTTCCTCCCCCAGTTCTACCTTCCTAACAATGGACTCCCACACCAGGAGTTGTTTCCTTCCCCTGTAGGGTCCCCTGCCACCCTCCTGTGGGTCTCCTTTGTGGAGGTTCCCAGCATCTTCCTTGGTCTCCACTGCGGGTGCCTCCATAGATGAACCACACTTTGCCAGAATGGCATAGGAATTGTGGAGAGGTACAACTGGAGGGATGTACCTCTGTTCTACCACTCTCACCCTCCCTGAGCCCACTGTGGTTCAACCGCTCCTCTTTCTTGGCAACCTCTGAGGCAACGGCAGTGGCACTGGTGGTCCCTGGATGGAAGAGGAGGTCCCACAAATCCTGGCTAAATCAGCCTGGAGGTGAGCAACCTCCTCCCTCAGCCCAGAGAGGTGCCTGCAGATGGGACAACACCGCATCCTCCAGAATGTCTCCCGGAAGACTGCTGCTCCACAGCCACTGCACTGCACCACTCCAATCATGTCTTATTTCTGGCCCCTTAACTGTTTGCAATCCTTACTCTTTCCTCTGTTTTTCTCTCTCTCCTTACTTTCTGCCTGTGTGCCCTTTAAGCTCCTGATTGTCCTGTTCTGAGACAAGAATATCCTATATTTCTCAGTAGACCACTTACTTGCTCAGAGGCAGACCTCCAGCAGCTAGAGGGGCCGGAGAGCTACTCTTGCCCTTCTAGGATGGTGGGTCTTTGGTGGTTCTGTGATCACTCACTTCCTGCTCCCAAACAGGAAGTTCCTGTTGTCAGTCAAATCCTGTGCCTATAAAAATAGAACTAGCTTTGGGTGGAGGCAATATAGTCCCAGTAGAGAAGTTCAGTCACACAGCAGTCCTTTCTCCTGGTGTCTTCTGCCAAGCTATTAGCAGAATCTTTCTAAGGCAGTCTTCAAATGTAGCTTCCTTCTAGCTAAGCCACTCCCCCTACTTACTAGATCTTTCTACAAGTAATTTAAACCTCACAGCAGTTAAGTCCTTTCAATCACCTGAGATTTACACATAGATAACTGTTCAGATACCCATTCAGTTCAGTTAACCCAGACAAACACACACTTTTTTTTTGTTTTGTATGTTAGTTTTTTTTTTACCCTAAATTAAAGGTCCAAGTACAAAAGTTCTTCTACTTTAGTCTACTTTAGTCCCAGCAGAGAAGTCCAGTCACACAGCAGTCCTTTCTCCTGGTGTCTTCTGCCAACTATGCTAATCATGGTGCTGGGTGATGATCATGTTGCTGTGTGCTGACCGTGGAGCTGGGTGCTGACCACAGTGCTGTATGCTGACAATGGTGCTGAGTGCTGACCATGGTGCTGGGTGCTGACTATGGTGCTGGTTGCTGATCATGGTGCTGGGTGTTGACCGTTTTGCTGGTGGCCCAGGTTCAGAAATGTCTTCTGCATGGTGTTGGGTGCTCACCATGGTACTGGATGCTGACCATGGTGCTGGGGTTGATTATGGTACTGGGTGCTGACTGTGGTGCTGGGTGCTGACCATGGTGATAGGTGCTGACCATGGTGATGGGTGCTGATCATGGTGCTGGGTATTGACCATTGTGCTGGTGGCCCAGGTTCAGAAATGAGCCTGAGGTACAGGAGAGCTGGAAGGAGGCAGCGGAGGATGGAAGAATGTCTCACAGGACACTATTCCCCTTGGGGCAGGTGGTTGATCACTCCCCACTGCATTAGCGCCACTTGGGGTACCCAGGAAAGTACAAGCCAGTCAGGGATGGTAGGAGGAAGGGAGGCAGTAGCTTTGTGGTTCACATACTTGTTGTGTAACACACCGTACTTTCACTGCCAAGCATCCCAGGCAGGGAGAATGTGGGAAAATTCACTCCCATGGTGGGTTGACACTGGCATGCTCAGGCTCCATGCTACACACCCACTCAGGAGGGGACCACCTGCTGCCAAATCTAGAGATGATTGGCTGTAGATGTCCCTCCTGAAGTCCTTACTGTGAGGAGGGCTCCCAATAGGGCAGGTAAGAGAGCACTATAGCATCTGGGTTAAAAATGGGATTAAACAGTAACCAAGCTGATGTGAGTCAAGGCTGACCAGATGGGGGGAAAGTAAATAATTTAAAGGCAGGGCTATTTGACTTTCAATCTGAACCTGTCTCCTCAAAAAGAAGACCTAAATTCAATTTGCATCTAATTTTTAATGCAGCTGCTGGAACATCTAAAAGATGATGTCACATTTCCAGGCAGCCATAGATGCAAGCCTGCTTTTGAAAATCTGCTCAAACAGATCCTGGACTGAACCCTTTCAAAATCCTGCCTGGATCTCTCTGGACAGGAGTTCCAAAAGGGCAAACACACATGAAACTGCATGTTGTGCATGGGTCTATAGCCGCCCATTGTGCACAAGCATAACTGCTGTTATTTTCAAAATATGCATCCCTATTTGGAACAAAACATCACGGTTTACAGTAACAAAAAAAAGTTGTAAATGTAGTTTGCATACCTTTTGGTTACATTCACATCTTTTTATGTTGATTGCATGCATGTGCAAGAAACATATTGAGGCAGCTTTCTCCAAAAGCAGGTTGTGGAGGCGTGGCACTGTTGTGGCCAATGCCCCCACAGTCTTTAAAGGCATGGCCCGCTTCCCCCAATGCCATGGCATGCTGCTGCTGACACTAGTTCAGCCAGCATGCCACAACCTTGTAAAAATTTAGCCGCTGCAATCAGGGGCCACCTCGCCATTGCAGCGTCAGCCTTTCGCTGCAATGTGGGAATGACCCGTCAATGCAGGGCGGAACCTTAAAACACTGATATTGTTTGTGAACATGGCGGCGTCTTGCCACCATGTTCACAAACAATATTAAACCCCCCTGCCGAGGAGGTGCCCAATCCCCCTCGGCAGCATGTGCCTCCCCCTCACCATATTTGTTTGCCAATGGGAGCCCCAATCCCTATCGTCTTCAGTGGCCCAAGGTTTATGTTGCCAACGGAGGTGCCCACTCCCCATTGGCATTGTGTAACACCCCGCTTCCATTGTCTGCCGACGGGGTGCCCAATCCCTGTCAGCATAATGTCACTCCCCTTTTGTTGTGTGCCGACGGGGGTGCCCAATCCCTGTCGGCATAATGTAAACCCCCCCTTTTGTTGTATGCTGACAGGGGTGCCCAATCCCCCATCGGCTACAGATGCCCCTCTCAAAAAAAAGACTCCGTTGGCACACTGGGAGCCCACCCAGCATGCCACATGCCCCTGTAAAATGAAAAACGGCCCCACGATGTCTTTTTTTTTCTAACCTGTAAAAAAGAAAACGGTCCCTCGACGGTCTCCCTGCCCCCCTCCCACAACCTGCATCCACCCACTGCGCACTCTGCCTCCCCACACCTCATCACCCCATACTTACCTCCAGAGTCTGGCACGATGATCTTCGGTGGACCGTGAACACGTCTGCTCTCTTCAAAGTCGACCGCGAAATGAGGAAATGCCAGTAAGCTGTATAATGGAATAAATAGGTTTTTTCAACTTTGATGCATATTCAGGCATTTTTGAATTGTGCCACCAAATTTTCAACATGGGTTTTGAGCCCTCCTCATGAATTCTGGCACCTGTCGTAGACATTTGGTCCCCAAGGTGATTTCGCGTCATTGCGCCGGAATCCCCTTCAGGACCGAGTAACAAAATGACAGTGCCAGTGTTCATGAGGTGGGCTCTCAAAAAGCCTATTCTGCAAATTTGGTGGAACAAATCCCAAAAATTACTGTTTTACGAGCGTGCGTTGCGCAGCTGTTACGCACGCTCGTAACTTTGCGAATTTGCAATATTTTCACACCAGATTATCAACATTGGCATTTTTTCAGACCTCCTTGTGAATAGTACAGCTGTCATTTTCCACAGCCTGGCCAAAATGTGTTTTCGTACTTCCGTCGCAGAATAGCGCAGTTGGTGTGGGAAATCAGTGTTCAGGACAGATTAAGAAAATGACAGTGGCACTGTTCATGAGCAGAGGTACTAAAATGCCTATGTTGAAAATTTGGTGATGATACTCCATAGAATGACTGTGTTATGAGCGTGCATTGCTCAGTTTGCACGCATGCTCGTAACTTCACGAATTAATATTTTCACTCCAGATTTTCAACATTGCCATTCTTCTGCACCCCCTGATGAACCATACAGCTGTCATTTTTCACATCCTGGCCAAAATGTGTTTTTGCAGTTCCAGCACAGAATAATGTGGTCGCTGTGGGAAATCCATGTTCGGGACACATTATGAAAATGACAGTGACACTGTTCATTAGCAGAGGTCCTTAAATGCCTATGTTGAAAATTTGGTGACAAAAGTCCATAAAATGAGTGCATTACGAATGTGCATTGCGCAGTTTCCATGCACGCTTGTACCTTCGCAACTTTGCAATATTTTCACTCCAGATTTTCAGCATTGTCATTTTGCCACAGTTCCTTATGAACAGTGCAGCTATCATTTTTCACATCCTGGCTGAAATGTGTTTTCGCTCTTCCTGCGCACAATAGAGCGGTCGCTGTGGGAAATCAGTGTTCGAGACATATTAAGAAAATTACACTGACACTGTTCATGAGCAGAGGTCCTAAAATGCCTATGTTGAAAATTTTGTGATGAAACTCCATAAAATGACAGTGTTACGAGCGTGTGTTGTACAGGTTCCATGCACCCTTGTAAGTTTGCAAATTAGTAATATTTTCACGCCAGATTTTCAACACTGGCATTTGTTCACAGCACCTTATGTACAGTACAGCTGTCATTTTTCACATCCTGGCCAAAATGTGTTTCTGCACTTCTGGCGCAGAATACCACAGTCGCTGTTGGAAATCAGTGGTTGGGACAGATTAGGATCGAGTGACTGGAGGGGGGGAGTGACCGAGCTCAACTGAGCTCTGTCGAGACTGCTGTGGATTTCTTTGTGGGCAGGAAAAGGTGATGGCTCAGGCAGGAGCCCAGTACAAAAGGGCAGCCTGCAGTGTCAGGAGACACAGATCGAGTGAGTGGGGGGGAGTGAGTGAGCTCAACGGAGCTCTGTTGGGATTGCTGCAGATTTCTTTGTGGGCAGGAAAAGGCAGCAGTGCATGCAGGGGCTGAGTACAAAAGGGCAGCCTGCAGCAGTGGGAGAAACAGAACGAGCGAGTGAGAGAGGGGAAGTGGGCGAGCTCAACGGAGCTGTATCATAACTGCTGCAGATTTCTTTGTGGGCAGAAAAGGGTGGCAATGCAGGCACAAGCCCAGTACAGAAGGGCAGCCTGCAGCGCCAGCAGAAACGGAATGAGCAAGTGAGACTGGGGGAATGAGTGAGGCCAACGGAGCTCTGTTGGGACTGCTGTAGATTTCTTTGTGGGCAGAAAAGGGTGGCAATGCAGGCAGGAGTCCAGTACAGAAGGGCAGCCTGCAGCACCGGCAGAAATGGAATGAGCAAGTGAGACTGGGGGAGTGAGTGAGTGAGTGAGGCCAACGGAGCTCTGTTGGGACTGCTGCAGATTTCTTTGTGGGCAGAAAAAGATGCCGACAGAGGCAGGAACCCAGTACAAAAGGGCAGCCTGCAGTGCCAGGAGAAACAGACCGAGCGAGTGAGATGGGGGAGTGAGCGACCTCAAAGAAGCTCTGTCAGGACAGCTGCGTATCTCTTTGTGGACAGGAAAACGTGCCAATGCAGGCAGGAGCCCAGTACAAAAGGGCAGCCTGCAGCACCGGCAGAAACGGAATGAGCAAGTGAGAGAGGGGGAGTGAGCGAGCTCAACAGAGCTATGTTCGGACTGCTGCAGATGTCATTGTGGGCAGAAAAAGACAGCAATGCAGACAGGAACCCAGTACAAAAGGGCAGCCTGCAGCAGCAGGAAACACAGAATGAGCGCGTGATGGAGGGAACGTGAGTGAGCTCAATGGAGCTCTGTTGGGACTGCTGTGGATTTCTTTGTGGGCAGAAAAAAGCAGCAATGCATGCAGGAGCCCAGTACAAAAGGGCAGCCTGCAGCAGTGGGAGAAACAGAACAAATGAGTGAGAGAGGGGGTGAGTGGCAGCGCTCAACAGACTCTATCGTGACTACTGCAGATTTCTTTGTGGAGCAGAAAAGGGTGGCACCCAGGCAGGAGCCCGATACAAAAGGGCAGCCTGCAGCGCCGGCAGAAATGGAATGAGTGAGTGAGACAGGGGGAGTGAGTGAGGCCAACAGAGCTCTGTCAGAACTGCTGCAGATTCCATTGTGGGCAGAAAAAAATGCCAACAGAGGGAGAAGCCCAGTACAAAAGGGCACCCTGCAGCGCCAGGAGAAATAGAATGAGCGAGTGAGACGGGGAGAGTGAGTGACCTCAACGGAGCTCTGTTGGGACAGCTGCAGATTTCTTTGTGGGCAGGAAAAGGTGCCAGTGCAGGCAGGAGCCCAGTACAAAAGGGCAGCCTGCAGCACTGGGAGAAACAGAACGAGCGAGTGAGAGAGGGGGAGTGAGCGAGCTCAACGGAGGTCTAGCGTGACTGCTGCGAATTTCTTTGTGGGCAGGAAAAGGTGGCAATGCAGGCAGGAGCCCAGTACAAAAGGCCAACCTGCAGCCCCAGCAGAAACAGAACGAGCGAGTGAGAGAGGGGAAGTGAGCGACCTCAACGGAGCTGTGTCGGGACTGCTGCACATGTCTTTGTGGGCAGACAAAGCTGGCAACGCAGCCAGAAACCAAGTACAAAAGGGCAGCCTGCAGCAGTGGGAGACACAGAATGAGCGAATGAGGTAGGGGGAGTGAGTGAACTCAACAGAGCTCTGTTGGGACTGCTGTGGATTTCTTTGTGGGCAGAAAAAGGCAGCAATGCACGCAGGGTCTGAGTACAAAAGGGCAGCCTGCAGCAGCAGGAGAAACAGAACAAATGAGTGAGAGAGGGGGAGTGAGTGAGTGAGCTCAACAGAGCTCTATCGTGACTACTGCAGATTTCTTTGTGGGCAGAAAAGGGTGGCAATGCAGGCAGGAACCCAATACAAAAGGGCAGCCTGCAGCACCAGCAGAAATGGAATGAGTGAGTGAGATGGGGGAGTGAGTGAGGCCAATGGAGCTTTGTCGGAACTGCTGCAGATTCCTTTGTGGGCAGAAAAAAATGCCAACAGAGGCAGAAGCCCAGTACAAAAGGGCACCCTGGAGCACCAGGAGAAACAGAATGAGCGAGTGAGACAGGGAGAGTGAGTGACCTCAACAGAGCTCTGTCGGGACAGCTGCAGATTTCTTTGTGGGCAGGAAAAGGTGCCAATGCAGGCAGGAGCCCAGTACAAAAGGGAAGCCTGCAGCGCTGGGAGAAACAGAATGAGTGAGTGAGAGAGGGGGAGTGAGCGAGCTCAATGGAGGTCTATCGTGACTGCTGCGGATTTCTTTGTGGGCAGGAAAAGGTGGCAACACAGGCAGGAGCCCATTACAAAAGGCCAGCCTCCAGCCCCAGCAGAAACAAAATGAGAGAGTGAGAGAGGGGGAGTGAGCGACCTCAACGGACCTGTGTCGGGACTGCTGCACATGTCTTTGTGGGCAGACAAAGCTGGCAACGCAGGCAGAAACCAAGTACAAAAGGGCAGCCTGCAGCAGCGGGAGACACAGAATGAGCGAGTAAGGTAGGGGGAGTGAGTGAGCTCAACAGAGCTCTGTTGGGACTGCTGCAGATTTCTTTGTGGGCAGAAAAAGGCAGCAATGCATGCAGGAGCCCAGTACAAAAGGGCAGCCTGCAGCGGTGGGAGAAACAGAATGAACGAGTGAGAGAGGGGGAGTGAATGAGCGAGCTCAGCCGAGCTGTATCGTGACTGCTGCAGATTTCTTTGTGGCCAGAAGAAGGCGGCAACGCAGGCAGGAGCTCAGTACAAAAGGGCAACCTGCAGCACCAACAGAAACGGAATGAGCGAGTGAGAGAGAGGGAGTGAGAGAGCTCAACGGAGCTCTGTCAGGACTGCTGCAGATTTCTTTGTGGGCAGAAAAATGCGCCAACAGAGGCAGGAGACCACTACAAAACAGCAGTCTGCAGCGCCAGGAGAAACAGAATGAGTGAGTGAGACAGGTGGAATGAGTAACCTCAACAGAGCTCTGTCGGGACAGCTGCGGATTTCTTTGTGGGCAGAAAAAGGTGCCAACACAGGCAGAAGCCCAGTACAAAAGTGCAGCCTGCAGCACCAGGAGAAACACAATGAGCGAGTGAGAGAGGGGGAGTGAGCAAGCTCAACAGACCTCTATTGTGACTGCTGCGGATGGCTCTGTGGGCAGAAAAAGGTGGCAACACAGGCAGAAGCCCAGTACAAAAGGCCAGCCTGCAGCACCGGCAGAAATGGAATGAGCGAGAGAGGGGGAGTGAGTTAGCTCAACGGACCTGTGTCAGGACTGCTGCAGATTTCTTTGTGGGCAGAAAAAGCCAACAGAGGCGGCAGCCCAGTATAAAAGGGCAGCCTGCAGCACCAACAGAAACAGAATGAGTGAGTGAGAGAGGGGGTTGCCAGCAGTCAGCTGGGAGGAGGAGGGCTGGGAGTAGGACTGAGCGGCTGGCAAGCAGCTCTCCTCTCCCAGATTGGGGTGGTGTGGCTATCCCTGCCTAGGCTGACACATAGTGGGTGATGACGTCTCATGTCAGGAGGGTGGATGTGGAAGTGGGCCAGGAGCGCGGGTGTACCTCCATGTGCCCGCGCTCACCACATGCCACGACCTCAGGCCTCTGGGAGAAAATCAAGATGGAAAATAGGCATGGCTGTGGATGTATAATGCCTGCTCACCACACCTCTACCCATCATGTCACCAGATGAACATGCAACCCACCTGAATCCAGGCTTTTGGGGGGAGGGTGGCCCTTCCCCTCCTGACCCAGCCATGGGGGTATGTGCCACCGTGTAAATCTTGGGGATTGCAGCTGGTGAGAGGGAGTGGTAAAGCTGGCAGATGAGGGATCCCCACCATGGCCCAGAAGGATAAAATGTATATAGAAAAAAAAAAGAATTTAAGTACAACAGACCTTGGCTTAACTTTTGGGTTGGTAGACTGTTTGGCTAGGGCTCTATAGGCCTGGACAATATTTAGTATTTCCTCTCGTGGGTGATTCAGCAGTTCTTTTAGGAAAGAGTTGAGGAACTCCTCCATTGATCCACTTTTGGTGCCCTCAGGGAGACCCTGGATTATGAGGTTTTCTCTGTGACAGCAGAGCTCCAGGTCATTTATTTTATCTGTGAGCTTTTGTATCTGCTTAAGGAGGAATCTTAGTGTTGAAGTGTGCTGATTATTGGTCTCTGAGGCCTCCATCAGCCCGGCCTTGAGGACTGTCATACTCTGGGTTACACAACTGCACATGCCCCAATAATGCAAAGCATCATGAGAAGTATATGCATGAGAAGCTTATGTAAATCCCTACAAAGGAATGTGGACTGGCTCAACTTCTGGGATTCTTGTCTTTTGTAATTCTCTGGGTTACATCCATCAGGCCCTTAGCCATCTCCCCAACCACTTTTTCCAGGCAGTCCATATTAACACTGCATTTTCTAAGTTCATGGAATAGCCACCAAGAGGTTCTTGTAAATTCTTATGACTCCTCTCTCTACTCTTCACTTCCCTCGCTGTAGTGCTCCGAGACAACAGAGGCGAAACGGCTTCTGCTGCTGGCTCTGGTGTCTTGGGCCTCTGCTGATTTTGATCACTGCAGGTAGTCCAGGAGTGTGCCTTTAGGTTTGATTTTAGCAGGCATCCTTTCTGTTTGGTGAAGCCCACTGTTGTTCTAGCGATTGCTGGGTGGTTCTGGGTGGATTAAATTGGATTTAGATACCCAGAGGTTGGAACCAACACTGCTCATGTCCTTATGGGCTGAAGGTGGAACTGGAAGTCACAGGGTGTTTTTAAATAATGAAATAGTGTTTCATTTCTATACAGCGATAGGTAAATTATAATAAAATCCTGTAGTATGATAGATATGTGACCTCTGACCAGTTGTTCTCTGTCTACAGGGAATCTGAAAGTGGAAATCATCTTTGATTCTAGTACCTAAACTACTGAAAAATGTTGGGGATTTCTCCATAATACTAGCTGGTAATTCGAGAGCCTGTGAAGTTTTACATCACCAGCGAAGTTCTGGCGAAGTTGCAAAATTCATCTTAGTGAAACACTTTTCTAAGTCCCCACCTTGTCACTTCACAATGAGTTTTCCTGGCAAAGTAGTGCTTTTTCAGACAAAGTCAGGCAAAGTCATGACAGTGTTGTAACTTTGCAGATGAACTGCATGACTTTGCTTGAGAAAGTAGCAGTTCACCTGCCCAAGTCTTCATAAAGTGAACAACCTTTGTGAATGAATTTACGAAGCAAAATTTGCCGACATCACATATCTACCAGTAATTGACTAAGTACAACTTTGTGAAAAAAAAAAAAACACATAAATTTGCATCTGTCTCCAAACAAAAGAGCGACCAAATTTTTGCAGCATTCACAGTGGTAAGCACAAAATGGGAGGCCAGGTATAAATCAAAACATACCATTAAAACATACCCTGGCAGCTACCTCAATAGCCCAATGGCAGTGATAATCCGGGTTCGGAAGCTAGCCTGGGAAGTTGCATTTTGAGTCAGGCCAAGGCCAAAACAGGAGGTAGTGAATCTTGGCTGTGGAGGGTTGGCAGCTGGTATTGCTGTCATAGTGACCCCAACAGATGGGCCAGGGAGCTTGCTTCTGCCACAGAGCAAGCTGTGGCTGTGTGAGGCTGGAAGAAGCATTACCCCCACCACGGGAGGAGAAAAACTGAGGGAGAAAAACCCAGTAGCCATCTAACTGACGGCCAGTCTCGGCCTGATCAGGATGGAGTCACCCACTTTAGAGCAAAAGCAAACCAGGCACAGGAAAGACGAGCGCAGGCAAAAGACTGAGAACAACATGCCCTGTTAATGTTATACCCTAGGGGTGAAAGTAAAGGAAACAGGACATAATAAACAACAAAGCCTCCTGAGAGTTCTCTGCATAGCAGTGCAAAAAGATATCACAGCCAAATGGCTACAGGCAATGTCTCCAACTTCTGACTCTTGAGATGATAGGGTGGAAGATAGTAAAAGTATGGAGGACACAACACCTAAACTTAGGATCACTCTAGCGAAATACACAGATCTTGGGCTAGATGGGAATCTAGGTCGTTTGGCCAATTGACAGGTGAGGAGGAGGTGTCAAATTGAAGGACTGGGAGTATATACCCAAGGTCTGATCACCCACCCAAGTTACTCCGGAATCTACTCTCTGGTGACCATTCTTCTCCAAGTTAGAATTATTGACCCTAGCAACAGGTAACAGTGTCAGTTAAAGTAAATGTGTAAGGTTCCCCAAATGCCTTTCACACATAGCACACCATTGCCAGATATGCTTCAGATGTTGAAGCTGTAATTTTTGTAAAGAATCTGTCATAGTCATTTTATATTATGTTTTATCAGTGTTTTGTTCTCCAATTTCCTGTGTGTGGCCACACCCCCAAATTAACATCATACCAGGAAGCTGTAATTGTTTTTACATACAACAACAAGGAATTCTATTAATTAATAATGTTGTCTTAAATGTGCCTTACTCAGACATACAGTCCCTTATGTTGCTAGTGGTGAGCAATAATATATAATTAACTGTAGGGAGGCATTGTAGGTAAATACAAACCTATTTTATAGTTTCCTTACTCTGAGATGCTGGTCCAAATTTGTGTGGTGGTGGCAACAATATAAGCTTTTGTTTGTTTATTTTCACATCAATGCATTGTACATACTGTATCTAGCTACACGACTTCAATACTGAGAGATGTTGGCTCCTATTTCTTCAGTGAGCACAGAAATATAATACCCTGCATACTAATTTACATAGTGAGGCATTGTGGGTACAGTAACTTTGTTTCCCTGGTACGATGTCACAGCACTGAGAACAAAAGGGGCAGGTTATGCAAATGAGGCAGAGCGCCAAAATAAAAGGATTTTTTTCATGGAAAACAGCACTGTTTGACAGTTTGAATGGTAGGAGACTGATTCACAACACCTACAGGTTACTACTTCCATTTGCTATGGGAACCTTTAACATTTACTGTAAGTTACACCGTAGTTGGCACAGTCAAATTGACTTTACTGCTGGTTATAAGGGCTTTAAAGCTTGAGTGGGACATCGTTTTTAAAACTGAAGATACAAAGTAAGAAGTAAAAGCAAGGTGTTGGTCACTAGTGTATGAAAGACATTTATCATAGCGTTAAATAACTGTCTTGGTATAAAATGTTGTTTCCCATATGTAGTGGTTTGTGAACTGTTATGTCATGACTTGTAATGCTATTTATTTTATTTATTAAGTTCTTGGATTATAATACTTATAAGCCAGAGACTCTTTTACATAGGTTCCACATTGACTATTATCAAAATGATACATATAGAGAGATAATGTGCTGCAATTAACATTGTGACAAGTATATAAGTTACAATAATAGAAGGCTATTAGCAATTATATACGTGAGGTAGTTACAACTTAAAGAGAGCCAGAAGGTGTCATTGTGCAACAAGTGAGAGTCAGGCATGGGCAGCCAGAGGATAGCATTGTCAGATATAGGGATTGGCCAGTGATGGGTCATGTAGGGCCAGGAGCAGTCTTTGGAAATCATGGGGGGGGGGTCAGTCATTGATGAGGGCAGGGTAAGCAGAAGAATAACAAAAAGCGGACAGACAGGAAGTGACGGGGGGCAAATAAAGCTAGGAGGAGGGAGGCTATACCTTCTCATAATAAAGGTGAGCTTAAAAAATCCCATTTTAGAATCTTACAATCATGTTCTACTTGCAACTGTGAATTAATTTAATTTGTTTCATAGTGTATATGTTTATTGTATGTCTGTTTAGATGATGTTATATCTAATATTTGTGATACTGGTCGAATATGAAAAGGGACAGTTGTGCTCATTGTATTTACCAGTCTAATAAATGAAATGAAACACACTGTACAGTCTGGTAATACAGTCTGTTAACCCCCTCTACTGCTTTGCAAAGGCCTTCTTCGTTTGCCTCATGCAAGTTGCTGCAGGATAACTTGTCTTAATGATATTTCATATTGCTACCGACTGCGTATACTTGGTCTGTGATTTGGAGCCCTTAAGTTCAACACTCTGTCTTGTGAAACTTCTCAGCATTGGATCAGAAGGAAGGCTTGTTTTCTAAATGAGCCCGGCCATAGCTCACAAAATGTAAACTAGATCCTGAGTCAGCAACATATTGACAGTTTGTCAAGAACACAAATTCCCTAACTCTGTGAAATAACACCCGTCCCTGTGGCACTGATGCCAGAGACAGATGTGCTGTGTATCTCAAAGCTGTCAGGAGGAGATGTGTCATGTGGCAATGATCAACACTGCGACAGATTTTTAAGACGTCCCTTTTATTTAACTCCATGTTTCTTGGTAAGAGTGTAATTATGATGGAAATGATTTGATTAACATGGTGATGATCCCTTCGAACTTGCCAGCAGAAGATTGCTCATGTCAGCTCGCTAATTTCACCATCTGCCTTCTGACTTTTTGTCCTTTGAAGTGTGTAAATGGTTATCTGCACCCATGCCTCTCGAAGTATAACGTTATCCTGAGGCATGATTGCTGCATGGTGGGATGATTTGCCATATACACTACAGTGACAGACAAGCAATTTTTGTTTTGCTTTATTTTATGTGAGTAGCCCAGCTGAGACATAATTTCACTTTCATATGTTCAGTTGTGTGTGTAGACAGGGGTCCTGCTTCCACCCAGTTTTATAGCGGGTGAATGAACACCGTGCCTCCAACCCAGAGAGATGATGGGGGCAAGCAGTAATTTAAAGTAAATGTTGACGGTTCCCATAGCAAATGGGAGTAGTAACCTGTAGGTGTTGTGAATCAGTCTCCTACCAAACTGCCAAACAGTGCTGTTTTCCATGAAAAAAATCCTTTTATTTTGGTGCTCTGCTTCATTTGCATAACCAATCCCTTTTGTTCTCTGTTAACTATATACTTTATATGTTATTGCTTACTTTATTATTTATTTCTAATAACCAGAAAAGGCACACTGATCTGTAACACCTTGTTTCCAGGTATGTATTTGGGGGTTAGGTTACATTGGACTTTTTGTAGTGTGTCTCTTCTGGTAAAAAAAAAAGATCTGTTTCATTTATTTATTTGTAATGTTTGACCAGGAATGCACACTGAGGTGTGAGAACTAGTTTCCAGGTGTGTTCCTGGGCGAGGGTTATATAGGACCTGTTTTATTTATTTGTAGTGATTGACCAGGATAGGCTTGCTTGTCCCCCAGAAGCCCTCGTCTGGGCAGATCGCCTGCTTTCCCCTGATGGCCATGGTGGGAGAAGCCAGCCAGCCATGCTACGCTCCCTGCTTGCCGCAAACACTCCTCCACTGGGAGCCCTCATCTGGGCAGATCTCCTGTTTTCCCCCAGCAGCCATGCCTGAAGAAGCCAGCCAGTTGCGCTACACTCCCTACCTGTTGTGACAGGGAGTTCCTGCCACTCGAGGACTGACCTTTTCTTAAAATCTGTTGCAACTCTATTTCTTAGCCTAATCTATTCTTTACAATTTCTAGTGTATAAGGTTGGCCACCTATGGGCACCCCCCCCCCTTTCTTGACTATGCCATAGTGTCCTCTTTAATTTTCCTTTTCCCTCTCAGGTCCTTGTACAGGGAGGTTATTGTGGTGACCTCCAAGTGCATGTAAAACAGGTTGTGTTTATCATTGTTGGATTTAGTATGTAATAGCATTATGTCTAAAATACCTTGATGTATATACCTTATGTTAATGAAACCTGTAAATGTTAAAAATGCCATGGCACTAGGTGTTTTTGATAGAGGTAAAATGTACTAGGTGACTATTATAGAAATTGAGTTAGTTGTGTAATGTAAAATGCATGTAAATTGCTGTAAACTGAACAAGTCTGAAATTGCATGGTGATTTGCATATATCCCATGATGCTTTGCATTATGGAAGTATGTATGATGTATTTCTTTGAAACTTGATTTGTTGCCAATGCCCTTTGTGGTAACCCTTTTTTCAGTGATTCTGCATTGAGGTTCTTTATCTATAGCTTGTTTTTGTTTTTGAGCCCCCACTACCCAAGCAAACAAGGCCCGCATAGGTATTAAGGGTTTTCACTAACAAAAAATAAATAAATAAAAATGTAAATGTGAAGATCAGAAATCAGAAGATGCTAGCTAAGTACAGAGAAATGACACATAGGCTGTTGCTGCAAACTGATGTACACAGGAAGGACTATATCATTCCTGAAGATTATTTCTTATATTTTGAATGAGCACCACACTGAGATTGTGTGTAGAACTTAAAGTTTGGTGTCTGGTCTCTCTGTTATACCTTCACACCTGCCACCAACACTCCTTGACTGGGAGCATTGCTTGCTTTCACCTGGTGGCTGCGGCTGGAGAAGTCAGCCGGCAGTGCTGCACTCCCTGTCTGCTACCAATATTCCTCTTTTGGGTGGATTGCCTGTTTTCCCCCAGTGGCTGTGACTGGAGAAGCCAACCGGCCGCACTGCACTCCCTTCCCGCCTCTAACACTCCTCGACTGGGTAAGCCTACCACCACAGCCCAAGACCACATCTTGGAGCTCTGATTGGCCAACACACGGCTGAGCTTGCACCTGATTGGTTGCTTCTTTTACGGTTCCTCCTGTGATTGGACTGAGGGTCTTGCCTTGCTTTCCTCAGACCTTTTTTCTCTCTCCTACAGCTTTCTCTATCTGGAAACAGAGTCTGCTGTTAATTTGTGATTGAACTAAATGTTTATATTGCTGGTTATGTGCTCATATTTAATGGTGAAAAATAGCTCTGCTTAAGAGGGAATTCAGCTCTGCTTATAGATTAGTGGGGTTAGTTGAATACATGTTAGAGAATTACAAATGCTGTTTTTTGTATAATTTTTTCAACTGCCCACCTTTCTTCTTCTGCATTGTTCATAACCCCAGCTATTCTACTGCCTGCCTCCTCCCCCACCTTGGATTTCAGATTTTTTTTTTCTCTTTCTTTACTTGCGGTGCCTGATCCATACTACAATTAGCACTGTCATCTGGCTGACTGCCCCTCTCCCTCTCATGCTCAGCTTTGCTCTTTTGTCTGTCCCCCCACCCCTGATTTAGTCTGTGGACAAGCTTTTATTGTCTCAACCTTTTATTCCTGCTTTTAACTCCCTGCTCTTCTCTTGCCCCAAGAGCCCTCATCTGGGTGGATTCGCCTGCTTTCCCCTGGCGGCAGCTGCTGGAAAAGCCAGACGGCTGCGGTACACTCCCTGCCCACTGCCAACACTCCTTGACTGGGTAAGCCTACCACCACAGCCCAAGACCACATCTTGGAGCTCTGACTGGCCAACATACGGCTGAGCTCACACCTGATTGGTTACTGCCTTTATGGCTCCTCCTGTGATTGGACTGAGGGTCTTGCCTTGCTTTTCTCTGTCCTTTTCTCTCTCTCTCCTATGGCTTTCTCTGTCTGGAAATGGAGCATGCTACTAATTTGTCCCACACCACTCGGCCCGACCCCGGCCTCTATTAGTCTCCTAACCCTGCCCTATTCCCTCTCCATTGGTTGCTGTTGAATCCTTCCACAGGTAGCTATACTCAGCCTTGTTACTTTACACTCGAGCTGATCTTTGTACAGTCAACTCCAGGGGCTGTGTCTTTCCTGCATAGGCAGACTAACTAGGTGTATTACTCAGCATTGTTACTTTATACTTGCGCTGATCTTCGCGCTCAACTCTAGGTGTTGCATTCCTTTTGCATAGGCAGATTAACCTATCACCATGCTGCTTCACTCACCTCATGTTCTAGCGCTCTTAACATCTGGTCAGCTCATCTCTTATTGCTTTCAGTTTATCTACAGCCCTCCCCACCATGACTTGCCCCCTATCACAGCCTTCCCTTACACTGGCCCTGAGAGCCCTTTCCTAACAGCTACTTTGTTGCCCCAACTTTGCAACTTTAGCATCCCTCCAACACTCCCTGTCATCCCTATTCCATCATGGGACTATAACACATACCTGAGTTCCATAATACTCACGACCTCCTACCCCAGATCCTTTCGGGCATCTATGATTTTCTATGCCTTATTTCCATCCTACCAGTGCTACTACAGTGCACAATCACCCCCTATCTACCCCCACTCAGGTGCACAACCCTATTCAGAATTAAACTGCTATGCAGATGGTTCATGAACTTAATCTTCCTGTCACTAATCTACGCAGGAAATGTTGAACTAAACCCAGTCCCCTCTCAGTTCATAACTGTACCAGCCAATTTTGCATCCTTAAAAGGGCTTAAGTACTTACACATTAATGTGTGTAGCCTAGTAAAAAACTTGATCTTGTCCAAACATGGATCTCCCACTCAGACCCTGATATCCTGGTCCTAACCAAGACCTGGCTGAAAAACTCAACACCTGACACATCAATATCCATCCCTTCCTTCAACCTCTTCCGATGTGACAGATCTACTAGGGGTGGGGGGCTGGCAGTCTACATCAAAGACAGATTTACAGTATCTGATACTGCTCCTGCCAGTCTACCCAAGGAGTCTGAAGCCCTGACTTTAAATCTGTCACTATCCCCCATGGAAACCATTACAATAATAGGTTGTTACAGGCCTCCATCTGCTGGTCTGGAGCTCCTGAACTATGTGCAATTCATGTCTGACGTAAGACAAAATTAAATCAATATCCATGGTGACTTCAGTATTGAGTGACTAAAAAACTGTTACCCCTGCCATAAGCTCAAGGAGTTCTGCGACAAATCCGGCTTCTCTCAGCTTGTCCCTGAAGTCACTCATCCAAACCCCAAATCCCCCTCAAATGGATCCCTAATTGACCTACTCCTCACAAATAGACCCCATAAATTTACCCACATAGCTGTATTTAACAATAATGTCAGTGACCACTGCTCCATGGCAGGCATCGGAGGTCAACCACCACTCAAGCCAGCAATTAGATTCACCTGGAAAAGGAGCTTCCGTAAATTTAACTTGACACAATACCTATCAGACCTCAGAGATGTTGACTGGACTGACTTCTATCTGGCCCCATGCATTAACACCACTGCTTCCTTCTTCAACAACTTACTAACTAGCATTATCAACAAACATGTCCCCATGATCAAATGTAGGGTCTGGAAGTTTTCCTGTCCCTGGTTCACACCTGAGATAAAAGCAGCATTAAAAAGGAGGGATCATCTCTGGGCCACAGCCAGATGAACAAAACTTCCAGTAGACTGTGTTGCCTTCAGAACCTGTCAGAACACTTGCACTAAATTGATCAGATCCACGAAGGCGAATTACAATTTATCTGCCTTCAACTCAGCCAAGGGTAACTCCGCCAAATTCTGGCAAATCATTAAGTCAACGGAGGGTCAAAAATCGTCCTCCTCCTTGCCCAGCAAGATCTTGATCAACAGTAATACCCTCTCCAATAAGTCTGACATTCTACGTGGTTTCAATGACCACTTTGCTACAGTGGGCCTGGCCTTTGATACCTCCAAAGCAGCCACACTCACCACCGGCCTACCTAATACTACACTGGCCACTCTCACCAACAACTTCTCCTTTACTCTGTTTCAATACTAAAACGTTGAGGATCTCCTTCTCCATATTGACACTAACAAAGGTGCAGGTTCAGATGGAATAGAACCTATCTTTCTTAAAGCTGGCTTCCATTACCTCACAGCTCCCATACTGCACTTGTTTAGCCTGTCCATTAACACCAGTTTGGCTCCCAACGCATGGAAGGTGGCCCAGGTCATACCTCTGTTCAAATCTGGTGACCCTATGGATCTGAACAACTACTGCCCCATATTCATTTTACCTCTACTCTCTAAACTCCTCAAAAAATTAGTAAATTCTCAGTTAAGAGACTTTCTAGAAACTACTAATCTAATAAACCCTACTCAGTCTGGATTCAGGCAATCTCACAGCACCACCACCACAGCCCTGGCCTCTGTTACCAACAACTGGCTACTCTCCATGGATAAGAAACATGTGACAGGTGCAGTCTTTCTGGACCTCAATAAAGCCTTTGATATGGTCGACCATGCTTTACTTCTCAACACTTTACTCAGCCACGGCATCTCCGGCAAGTCACTATCTTGGTTCAAGAGCTACCTGGCTGATAGACGGCAACAGGTAAAAGCTGATAGCTTACTCTCTCTGCTCCTTCCCATTTTGAGAGGTGTACCACAAGGCTTGATTCTTGGACCTTTACTCTTCATGATCTACATCAACTCTACTGATAAGAACATCACCAATGCTAAGCTTCACCTGTTCATGGATGATACTGTGATCTACCTCTCCAGGCCTTCAATTTCTGGTGTCCAAATGGAACTCCAATCCCATTTTGATCTTCTCCAACTCAGACTGGTGCAATCCAAACTCCTTCTAAACGCCAAAAAAAAAAAGTCATGTGCTTCTATTCCAACCAGATCGCTTCCACTATGAATGCTCTATCATCCCTGTGTAGCACCCCCCTACAAATGGGGGTTCCCAAAAAGTCTTCCTTGAGCTTGCCTAAATGCTCACTGCCAGGCTGGTGTTCTGCGTTTTAGCAGTTTAAATGTGATTACCAGAGTTTGTATAGCCTCTGTGTACTGTCTCTTTAAGAGCTGCCTAATTGCAGTTTAAGTAATCTGAGATGGAGCTCTGTTGAAAGATGTAACTATTTGCTGAAAACCATTTAGAATGATAATGATAATGTAGTTTGTCTAACCTGCTTTCTTTGTAGCAAGGACTGTTTTGTTTGTCTCCACTATCTTGGTCCTGGACTGCAAATTGGACCAATCAGTTCTGGTGGGACCTAAAATGTAGCCGGACTACAGGAGCTGTCTGAATTCAAAATCTATAGGAACTGTGGTTTGAGTTTTTGTGCCTTTTTTGCAACTGAAGGGGGAGCTTTTGCTTTGACTGACAGCCAAATCAGCCAACCAAAGCTTTTGGATCTTGGGGAAGTCCCGGGCTGCTTGCAGTTTTCAGTTAGAATTAAGGTGGAAGCTAAGCAAGAAGGAGCTGAAGTGATTCTGAGAGCAATCCTGAGTGGATTCACATGGGAGAACTATGAAAGGGCTGAGAGTTTGGCCTCCATGTCTGCCTGCTGCTCCTGAGAGGGAGAGAAGAGAATTATTTCAGACTAAATCCAAGTTTGTGTGACTAAAGTAAGCTACTGAAGTGGTCCAGGCTCAACCTGAAGAAGACCGAATATTTTTGTTGAATGCAATCAGACTGTCAGGAGTACTAGCTATCCCTAAGCTCCCGGTGTGTGCAGAGGTTTTGCAATTGTGCCTGGGGAGCGCTTTGCCTGGTACAGTAGAATTCCCATACATGTAAATGTGCTATGAGCTGCTAGTGGGTTGTGAGTTAGTTCCCCACTGTGTGAACTGTGTTCTGCTTGCTGGAAGCTGTATCCAGCCCAAAACGGACTGCTTCTGAACTGTCTCCATGCGGTCTGGACTTTGCCAGACTGGCCCAGCCAGACTACCCACTGCACAGAGAAGCCATCGACAAGAGACCTGCCTGGGGATCAGCCCCCTGCTCCATGCTTGAACAGGAACGATGCCTCTGCGACTTGTGTGGGCCCTGCTTCTCCTGGCATTCCAGATCAACCACCTGCAGTCTCAATTTTCGTCCAGCCTGTGTCCAGTCTTGGGTATCGTGAGTAAATACCAGGGTAGCTCCCTACAACAACTTAATCTGAGTGTGTCATTTGATTGTCTTATTGTTTCGTTTCCTTTACGAACTGAGCCCTCTGGCTCCGGATTACAAATATTGGGTACTGTGCATGTTGTGTTTTCCATCACAGGGCCCCAACCAGCTGCAACCCCAGGCAACTGTCCTGTTAGCCCATCTCTTCTCTACCTGGGTACCCACAGGTGGACTGTGTGGGGGGACTCAAAGCGCATGCATAATTGCTTGGCTGATATAACCTTTAAGCTAATTAACCTGATTTTGCCCCTCCCTTGTTCAAGTCCCCTGAATAAATCAGATCTAACTTTTTCTGCATGTAATCTGACTGTGGTTCCAGTCTGTGCTCAAAGTACTGTACTGTTGCTATTTGCTCTGCTTAACCTTGTTTTATGGGGGAGGGGTTCCCTGGGTCGAGCCAGAGGAACCAGCCCTGGTGGTAAGTGCAAACAGTGTGGGTACTTGTGTGGTGTACCAGGGGTATTGTGAAAGTGATTATTGTACAGTGTTCAGGCCACTAGAGGGGAAAGAGGGAGGTTACAGTGTCCCGGAGGGCTGTGCCCAGGTTAGCTTGACCACTACTAACCCTGACCTCTGGGTGGAGGCACCTGTTTCAGAACTCAGGCCCCTTAACCTGCTACTAGCCAAGCAGGCAAGGGTAGTAGCCCTTGGGATAGCTCCACCTAGGGGTTACACCTGCCCCCCATTAGAACTCTCCTAGGTGATGACCTTGAGGTAATCAACAACTTCAAATACTTGGGCTCTGTCCTTGACCAACTCCTAACTTTAGTTGCCCACGTTACTTCCCTCACAAAAACACTGCGTCAACGCATTGGTTTCTTCTATAGGAAAAAATCACTATTCACGGCGGAGGCCAGACTATGGCTAGTTCAGACAACCTTTGTGCCACTCCTAGACTATGCTGACATTGTCTATGGCTGATGCTCGGGCTCCCTATTTCGCCAACTGGACACACTCTATCACAGAGCTATTCGTTTCATTTCCAATGCACACCATCGTATGCATCACTGTGAGCTATATACCCAAGTAGGCTGGTCCTCCCTATTGACTAGATGCCTCATCCACTCCCTCATCTGGTTATAAAAAGCCCTTCTGTCTAAGCTCCCCCTATACATCATGGCTCTCTTCCACCAAACTGCCAGCTTATACTCACAATGGATAAATCATTACATTATGTTAGAAGTACCCTACTCCCATACATGGCTTGGCAATATGGCCATAAGTCATGCCCTTCCGGCTGCTTGGAATAAAGCACAATCCTGCCTCAGACTTCAAAATCTCAGACCCCTACACAATTTCAAAGCGCTAGTTTCCAACAAAATTGGTGACTCCTGTGTATGCCATTGAGCCCTCTTCTCTCCCACTCAATCCTGCCCTTACCTATCTCTCCCTCCTTTATCACCCTCCCCCTCACCTTAACATCTTTCCCCACTACACCTCCCCACTCTTACCCCCTCCTCCCCTAGTTCACCTTCTTATACTACCTCACCCCTACCTAGCATTCCATCCCTCCCCTGCCTCCCCTACTTCCTGCTCTCCCGTGCCTTCTGCCCCACTCCCATCCCTCAATCCTCCTCTACCACCACCTTTTCATCCCTACCCTGCCCCCACCCTCAACATCCTCCCCCAATATCCCCCACTTCTGTGCTCTCTCTACACCTCCTGTCCCACCACTCACTACCTCCTCCCCTCATCTGCTACCACCCTCTCCCCTAATTCACCCCCTCCATTTCACCCCATCTTCCTCTTCCTCTAAAAATCCCTACTGGTCCCTTGTCTCATACCAAATCTGTCCAAATATTTATTCCTTATGCTCTGTATGTCTACCTCATGTTCTCACCTTTCTTATCCTTTACTTTTCTTTACCCCCACTGTTCAGCACACTGGCCTGAACTTGTGTATATAGGTATTTGCTGTGTACATATCCTTGTGAAGCTTATTGCTATGGTTATTGTTACTCAGTGTTACTCACTTGTATACATTATTGTTGTTACCCTCCCTTCTGAATGTATAATTGTTGATTATGTTTTGAGCCTTCTTATTCACTCAGGACCTCCTTGTAAATGAGCTTGCTCAATGGAGTATCTCCTGCCAATAAGCTTTGACTTTGACTTGACACTAAACTGTGACAGCTTACTTCCAGGTGTGTCCCTGGTGGAGCATTACACAGAAACATATAAACACAGAATCTGATGACAGATAGAGCCAGCCCATTGGCACAGAAGCATGGCTGCCATCGGTGACGCTGATGACCCAGGTTTGGGAACGGATCTGGGAGTTGGAAGGCCGGATGGGAGGAGTAGGATAGAGCATCCATTGGACTGCTTTCCTGCTTTGGGGGGAGGTGGGGGTTGAGTGTCCGATGCAATGCAGACCCCTAGCAGAGGCCAGGGCACCACAGTGATCGGCGCCAGTATGTACAGAGGTGAGGCAGACTCAGGCCATCATTGCACATCCCTCCCCCAGAGAGACTCACAGCACCAAAAAATGCCGGGCCCCTGCTAATGAGCCAGTTCCAATGCCATCCCCTCTGGCCACCTAATTCTTACGCTGGTGGCCCCACTTGGGGGGGCAAGCCCCAAGTATGAGGGGGCAGGTTGCTGGAGTCTGGCGAGCCCATTCATGGGGCTAGGGGATGCCCAGCAACAAAAAAAAATACATAAAAAAAAAAAAATAATCTGATGGCAGATAAGGACTGCTTGGCCCACCCAGTCTGCCCATTTTCCCCCACTTACCGTAACACTGCAGACCCCTTTACTCCCCCCTTCCTTACCACTAAGGTTCCCTTATGCCTATCCCATGCAATCTTGAATCCTGTTACAGTTTTTGCCCCAGCGCCTCTGCTGGGAGGCTGTTCCAGGTATTCAGCACTCTTTCTGGGAAGAAGTCCTTCCTCTCATCTCCCCTGAGTCTACACACCTCCAGCTTCATAGCATGACACCTTGTTCTCGAGCATCTTTTTTTCTGAAAGATGTGTCCCTCTTCAACCTTATTTGTACCCATGATGTATTTGAAAGTCTATCAAATCCCCCTCTCCCTCCTTTCCTCCAGGGTGTTGTACATATTGAGGTCCTTTAGTCTCTCATAGAAACATAGAAGGTGTTGGCAGAGAAGGACCATGTGGCCCACCTAGTCTGCCCCTTTTCCCTACCTAATGTAATACTGCAGACCCTAGCTGATCTGCAGCTTACCCGCTCTTCCCTATTGCAAAAGTATTTCTATGTCCATCCCATGCATTCTTGAATTTCCCTTACCATTTTTGCCTCCACCACCTCTACAGGGAGACTGTTCGAAGCATCCACTACTCTTTCTGTGAAAAAGTACTTCCACACGTTGCCACTTAGACTATCCCCCTCTAGCCTCATATCATGCCTCCTTTTTCTTGTATACCTTCTTTTCTGAAAGATGCTGTCCTTCTGCACCTTGTTTATACCCCAGAAGTACTTGAATGTTTCTATCATATCCCCCTCTCTCTCCTTTCCTCCAGGGAATACATATTGAGGTCCTCTAGTCTTTCCTCGTGTGACTTTTGGTGCCGTCCTTGCACCATTTTTGTTTCCCTTCTGTGGACTGTCTCTATTTTGTCTATGTCCTTCCAGAGATGCAGCCTCCAGAACTGGACACAGTACTCCAGATGAGGTCTCACTAGTGATCTGTACAGTGGCATAACCACCTCCTTTTTTCTGCTGGTGATACCTCTCCTTATGCACCCTAGCATCCCAGTGGCTCTCCCTACAGCCTTCTCACATTGTTTAGTTACCTTTAGGTCATCAGATATGATTACCCCCAGGTCCCTTTCTTGATTGGTGGCCATCAGTATCTCTACCCCCATCTTGTACTCCTCCTTGGATTTCTGTGCCCCAAATGTATGATTTTCCACTTCTTTGCACTGAATCCTAGCTGCCACACTCTCAACCATTCCTTAAGCATGTTAAGGTCCTTTCTCATTTTTTCTATACACCCCTTGGAATGTTGACCGTGTTGCAGATCTTGGTGTCATCTGCAAAGAGGCATACCTTCCTCTTCAGCCCTTCTGCAATGTCACTTATGAAGACATTAAAGAGGACTAGCCCCAGCACAGATCTTTGTGGCACCCGCTGGTCATCCCCCTCTCCTCGAATTGAACACCATTTACCACCACCCTCTGTGTCCTGTCACTCAACCAGTTTCTGACCCAGTTTACCACCTTGGGGTCCACTCTCAGGCTGCCCAACTTATTTACCAACCTCCTATGTGGGATGGTGTTGAAGGCCTTGCTGAAATCTAGGTAGGCCACATACACCGCCCTTCTGTGGTCTACCTCCCTGGTCACCCAGTCAAAGAAATCTATCTGATTTGTTTAACAAGACCTTCCTGCTGAGAATCCCACTCTCCACTCAGGGCTTTAGATGCTGGCCATGCACCATTTTAGTTGCCTTCCTCTGGGACTGCCTCTGCTCTGTCTATGTCCTTCCGGAGATGAGAGGCGATTTTCAAAGCCCCGAGTATGATGCAAGGTGCCTGTGTTAAACACAATTGATGCAAGTGGCACCTTGTGTCAAAAGATGCGGCGGTCCTGATTTTCAAACATGGTCTGCATCCAAAAGGGGAGCCGTTGTGCCAAAGTGGCACTGCACCAGCTTTGCTCCCAATATCAGGGAGTGCCAGGTCATAGAAGGGCTTGCACCACAGCGGGGGGTGCAGCATCCCCTTAATTGGGATTCTGAAAGTCCCACTGTGACTGCAAGTTCTGGCCATGGTTAGACCAGCCATGAGCTGGTCTAATTGCCCCTTCCTTGTCCCATCCGCATGTTTGTGCTATGCTGGGCACCAAGCTGGATAATGCAGAGGGTGACCTGTATGTGGGAGATTACTGACAGCAGTCCCACAGGTATGGCATTGCTGTCAGGGACAGAGTGATACAGTCCTGTGTACAGTGCTCCATCCTCCCCTACATGGCGCAAGGGTTCTCCTGTCTGTGTTCTCCCAACCCCCCCATGGTACCGGTCATAGCACTGCCCAACCCTCACCACCTCATACACCCTTCACCTTCTGTCCTGGGTCCATGCCACCAATCTCCCCCTTTCCATCCCCCACAGCCTCTGCTGGCCAGTAGAGCACACTGCTGCCATGTTCATGACACTGGCCGCCATGCCACATGTACATCCCACAGCGTGCGGCATTCCACTCCTGTGCGCCTTTCCTCTGATGCACAGGAGCAGGTGTGGCAAACTGTGGAAGATTGGTGCCGGGACTCTGCCTGTACAAGAATTGGGTGCAAGGTCCCTGGCACACCAGCAGTCAATGCAAGTTGCTGTTTGCTGCAGCTTGTGTCAATCTAGGACCAGTTTGAAAATTGAGCCCCTGGTATCCAGAACTGGACACAGTACTCCAAATGAGGTGGTGAGGTCTCACCAGTGATCTATACAGTGGTATCACCACCTCCCTCTTTCTGCTGGTGATACCCCTCCCTGTGTACCCTAATGTCCCACTAGTTCTCCCCACTGCCTTGTCACACTGTTTGGCCACATTTAGGTAATCAGATATGATGACCCCCAGATCTCTTTCCTGTGTTGTGGTCATCAGTACCACTCCCCCCATTGTCTACTCCACTCCTGGGTTTCTGTGCCCTAAGTGCATGATTTTGCACTTCTTCGCATTGAAAGTTAGTTGCCACACTCTTGACCACTCTTCAAGCTTTCTTAGATCTCTATCCATTTTTCCATCCCCTCCCTGGGGTGTCTACCCTATTGCAGACCTTAGTGTCATCTGCAAAAAGGCATACCTTCCCTTCTAGCTTGTCTGTAATGTTTCTAATAAAGACATTGAAGAGGACCGGTCCCAGTACTGATCCTTGTGGCACCCTCCTGGTTCCCTTCCCTTCCTTGGAGTGAACTCTGTTTATCACCACCCTCTGTCACCTATCCCCAACCAATTCCTTACTCAGTTTATCACCTTTGGCCCCACTCTTAGGCTGACCAACTTGTTTACGAGTCTCCAATGAGGAACAGTGTCAAAGGCCTTACAGAAATCTAGATAGGCCACATCCACCACTCCATCCTGATCTAATTCCCTGACCACCCAGTCAAAGATATCTATCAGATTTGTTTGACATGACCTCCCCCAATGAATCCATGCTGCCACAGATCTTGCAAGTCACTGTATTCAAGATATTCTACAATCCTTTCCTTCAGTAATGATTCCATTAATTTCCCCACCACCGAAGTCAGGCTGATGGGCCTGTAATTGCCATCCTACTCCATGATTTATCGGGATGTACTCCATTCATGGTTCTCATTGCACCATGACTCAGTAATGGTGACAATGTCTGTGACGTAGACAGCCAGCTCTGAGTGCTGTATCTAATTTTTTTTGATTACATATAAAATATGTGATGGGATAGGCAGTCAGAAGACCCACAGTCTTGCTGAACTGACACATCCAAAAATCCCCAAGGATAAGTTCAAAGGACAGGAGGTATTTAAACTACTGAGATCTGAGGTTCAATTAGCATGTTAAATTTGCTTTCATCCCAGGAAATGAAATTAGCCATTCATGGCATCCCCAGGGGACTCCTTTGATTTTGCTCTAGGTGTCATATGGAAAGAGCATGCATGGGTTATGAATAACCTTCCAGGAACCAGCTCATTTCATCAAAGAGATTGATGGCTGGGCCAAACAGGACACAGACGAATTTTGAAGGCCAAATATTCATTCCCGGGGAACCCATGAATTACATCAGAGAGACCTTTAAGGTGTAGATTCCAAGGCCCAGATGGGATTAAAGAGGCAAATACACTTTTGCTTTGAATACAGTGACTTAGATCAAAGAAATTTTTGAGATGTATGTGTAGCAGAGCACAAACCAGTTTTGTCTGGTTAACCTGAGGAGAGGAAAGTCAGTGAGGTCACCTATTATGTTTTTTAAATATTTTATTTAGACATCCTGTGTTATATAAAATATAGATTTTTATTACACCAAGGCGGAGTTTGGTGACCTCAGCGAAGACTGGCTCAGAACTGTGTTTAATTGCAGAGAGAACCTTGACAGAGACACACAAGACAATATTTCTGACTGAGAGAAGAAGGACAACATCAGCACTGTAGGAGAGAAGTATTATGTGGATAAGAGAGCTTAGTTTGTACCTTTAAAAACCTGTTTTGTTTTTAAGATTGTATGTGTTTTGGATATTTGTTCTGTATTTATTGTTCTGTTTTGATATTTTAAAGTAAAGATATATTTTGCCACGGAAACTGCTTGGAGTGCCTTGACATTTCTTTTTATTTAAGTAGAGCTTAGAGTGGTTATAAGTGACACTGTATTTTAAGCTTATTGATACACCAAACTAGGAAATGGATAGAGTTCTCTAAAGTCTTGCATAGAGTTCTAAGGGTTCATTTGAAAGACCTGGTTGGGTGCCCATAGGCAAAGATATCTGGCCCCCCGAAGACAGAATTATCTGAGCCTGGTAATTGGGTATGCTAACAAGAGATTATCAGTTTGAATCCCTCCAGAGCTTGAGACTAAGGTGGCTTGAACCCACAAAACAGACAAAAGAGTTACCTTGTTCTGTTCACTGTACACAAATCATACGCTCAGAGGTCATCACTTTGGGAGTAGAGGGCTGATCGGCTGAGCGAGTTTGTGACAATGTCCAGATCAGCCTCTGTCATACTGGCCACTAGGTCCGACATTTTATTTCTCAGACTTCAAGCATTTGCTCACATGGACTTCCAAATTCTGCCACCAAACTGCTTTTAAACACCCCCCATTTTCCCTTTTGCATTCTCCCTTCCCCCCCACCCTCATTCCCATCCCTCTTCATTTCTGCCATTTTGTTATTCTTGTTATTAGGTACCTTTGGGGATTTCCTTCCCCTCAGGGTTCTCCCTACTGACTACTTCAGCCTGTGGGGTTGGGGGACAGTTTATGTCTCCCTGCTTCCTTTAACCTCCCCCCTCAACTAGTTTAAATGCTTGCCAATGTAACAACATGGGACCTTTTTATTTGTTATTAATTTGTAACATTTGACCAGGATAGACACACTGAGCTGACATGGCTCATTTCCAGGTGTGTCGCTAGGTGATGGGGTTACGTGGACCTGTTCATTTATTTGTAATATTATTTGTAATGTCTGACCAGGAAAGGCAATCTATGCTGTGACAGCTTCTTTACAGGTGTGCTCCTGGGGAGGGGGGGTGTTACATGAGACCTGTTTTATTTATTTGTAATGTTGACCAGTATAGGGACACTGACCTGTGACAGCTCATTTCCAGGTGTGTCCCAGAGGGTTGGGTGGGGTCACATGGGACCTGTTTTATTTATTTGCAGTGTTTGACTAGGATAAGCACACTGACCTGTGACAGCTTGCTCCAGGTGTGTCGCGGGGACGGGGGGTTACATGGAACCTGTTCATTTATTTGTAACATTAGACCAGGAAAGGTATTCTAGGCTATGACAGCTTGTTTCCAGGTGTGTCCCTGGGGGTGAGTTACTTAGACCTGTTTTATTTATTTGAAATATTTGACCAGGACACTTTGCGCTTATTTCCAGGTGTGTCCCGGGGGAGGGGGACTACATGGACCTGTTATTTGTAATGTTTGACCAGGAAGGGCACACTGACCTGTGACAGCTTGTTTCTAGGTGTATCCCTGGGGGGCTTCATTGACCTATTTTATTTATTTGTAATGTTTAACCAGGATAGGCACACTGAGCTGTGACAGCTCATTTCCTGGCATGTCCCCCCGGGGGGGGAGGTACATGAACCTGTTTAATTTGTTTGTTTGTAATGTTTGACCAGAGGCAAGGGCAATATGACATAAGACACAGAAGAAGTGTATTATGATGTTTAATTCTGAAGATGAGGGCATGGATTTATTGAGATTCAGTGTAGTACTATGGAAACATCTTGTTCAAACGGACACAGTCGATGGAACTCTGCTGTGTGTATACCTCCTATTCTTGAGACTTGCAGTATCTCTTAACTAAGAATGGCAGTTGTTGCTAGGCAAGGACTAGAGCTATCAGAATTTGACTACTAGAACAAAATTAATTATAAATATTACAGATCAATTTCTGATACCTTTAGGTTGCATTATGTGGAAAAATGTTATCTATATGTTTACTGGATATGGAAAATACAAGTAAAAAGAAACTGATTTAGCTTTATTATCATATAAGATTTAAACAAATATACTGTAGCTATGCCCTGTGTTTCCTGAATAAATAGCATTTATGAAGCACAGTACATAGGTGTATGCTCTGAAGTTTGAGAAACCTGATGTGATAGCTAGATTAGAAAGTCATTTAGGAACTGTCGACACCGGCAGCCAGATTTGAAAAATGTTTAAAAACAGTTTTAGAACCGCTACCATACTTACTGCGCTACTGCATCTACATTTGTCGGTTGCCACCTGTCCACTCTCTAACTGCTGGAAACATACTAGCACACTGCAAGAGAATCCATGCTGGTGTTCATTCTTTCCCTTTTCCCACAATGCACTGTGTGATGATGGGAGGCATGCACGGGTTTTCCAAAAATATAATCGCTATTCCCAACACTGTTATAAAAAAAAAGTATCAAAAATATGATTTCTACCTAGGGGACATGACATATAGAATTGGAGGACTTTTGATTTATATATATTATGGCATGTCATTCACAGCAGCATAACAGCAGGACGTGTCACAACACAAAAATCAAACATCATCTGTTTGTACCATATCCCTTGGGTAGAATACATAGGACATGTCATAACATAGAAATCAAAAGTCCTCCAATTCTATGTGTCATATCCCCTGGGTCTATGTGATGTGATGTCTATGCGAATGCCTAAAGGCAATTACCGTTATCACTCAGTCAGAGTGCCGAAAATATTTTCGCACTCTGACAACCCCGTGCCTCAGGACAACGTGCCAGGACACTATTTTTACTGCTTTTCTGTAGGGGCTCCACACCCCACGCACCCAGCACTCTACTTAAGGATTCTCAACTCCAGTGGCGTGTATATCGAGGGGTGAAAGCAGGAAAAAAAAAGGTTTGGGCCAGGCGCAATATTGCACCAGCCTGACCCAACCCAGTACCTCTCCTGCCGATCCACTGCCAACCACTGATGCCACGATGCAGCTCAGCCAGCCACCGCAGCACCTCCCTCACAGCCTCTCCACCCCTCCCAGCCCACGCCACCATGCTCGCCTCCCACCCACCCCCGCACACACATACGCAGAGACATCCTGTCACCCACTCGCCCACAGCTTCATCCGTTGCCCAACCCTCCCCATCACTGTGAGGGATAGCACTGGGAAGGAGTCACTGTAACGGACGGCGCCCTTCCTCATGCGCCCACCTCATGGGTTACCATATCCCTTAGGTAGAATACATATTTTGGACACACTTATTTTATAACAGTGTTGGGGACATATATCTTTAAAAATAGAGTGGACACACAAAAAAGGAGGTGAGGTCAGTCTATACATTCAAGATGATATTCCATCATATGAATCAACAACTACTGTACATTCTGAAAGTGTCTGGGTCCATATTCAACCCACCAGTATCCATCAATTTCTTATAGGTACCTGCTATTGTCCTCCCTCTTCTGATATTGACCAAACTAAACAACTTTGTAATGAAATTACCCAAATCGTTAGTAAAGACCCAGTTCTCATTTTAGGGGACTTTAATCTTCCCACTATAAATTGGGATGCACTTTCTGGTATTAATAAACACGATGAACAATTCTTGTCAGTTATAATCAATATGGGACTCATTCAATGTGTAAATGAACCAACAAGGGGGAATAATATATTGGACCTAGTTATAACCAACCCGGAGACACATATACAGTATCTGACATCCAACTACTCAGCCCCTTGGGAAATAGTGACCACTTGTCCCTTTTTTTCTCCATCCAATTGCCCTTATTACCAAAAATAAATAAACTAAAAATAAAACAATATAATAGGGCTGACTTTGAAGCCATTAATCACCAGATGAAATCCCTTAACTGGGAACAAATAATGTATCCAATGAATACTGGGATGGCCTGGGGCTTTTTAAAAACAAAGATACAGCAACTGGAAAAAAAAATATGTCCTGGATAAACTTAAGTATAACAACAAAGGGAAAATGCCCCCCCATGGTTCAATGATAATATTAAAACATTAATCAAACAGAAAAACAAACTTTTCCTAGCCTTAAAAAAATGTTTATCCGATCAGAAAAACGTCATCCTACTTAAATATAGAGAGGTGGTTAGACAAATAAAGAAAACTATCATACTGGCAAAACGTAATTTTGAATTTAAAATTGTCCATACTAAGGATTGTCATAAGGCACTATATACTTACCTAAATGGTAAGAAAAGTAATAACAATATGATAGGTCCCCTAGTTTGTAATAACAGGACTATAACATCCAACATAGAAACAGCTTCACAGTTAAACAAATATTTTTCATCTGTCTTTACTCCAGAATCTACTAACATTGCACCTATTGTAGCAGGTTCTAAACTTGAACCATATGAAATTCTTTTTCAGGATATTCAGTGGGTCTTTGACACTCTAAAGCAGCATACTAGTTCTGGCCCTGACAATATTAGTTCTAGATTTCTTATAGAGACAAAGGATACAATAATCCCCCCTTTGATTATTATTTTCAAAAAATCACTTTATGAATCCTCAGTTCCAGTTGACTGGTGCACAGCCATTGTCACACCCATCTTTAAACAAGGCTCCCATTCTAAAATCGAAAATTATAGACCTATTAGTCTTACATCGATACCATGTAAATTCATGGAGAAAATAATTAAACATCAACTTGAAAACGAAATGTCTACATTAAAAATTAATGATGACTATCAACATGGTTTTAGAACAGGATTCTCGTGTACCACAAATTTGATCACTTTTTACAACTATATCAGTTCCAACCTTGACTGTAAAATACCTACAGACGTCATTCTTTTGGATTACAGCAAGGCTTTTGATAAAGTATCACACAGTATTTTGGTTAATAAACTTAACCGTTTAGGTTTCTCAGCACCTATTATATTCTGGATAAATAACTGGCTGAGTGGCAGAACACAGAGAGTTAGGGTAAATGGTGCACTATCAGAGGTGGGTGTGGTGGCGCTAGTGGTGTGCCACAGGGAACAGTCCTGGGCCCGGTGATGTTTAATCTGTTTATCAGTGACATATATATTTCACCAAATAACATAATGGTTAAATTCGCAGATGATACCAAACTTGGAGGAAAGGTTAACACCCCTGTAAACTGTCATAACTTAGCATTGGATCTTGCACTAATTGAACAGTGGGCTAGTATTAATAAAATGCACTTTAATATAGCTAAATATGCGGTACTCCATTTTGGAAAAGATAACCCTAAACAAAAATATTACCTGAATAACAGCATTATTAGGACATCTTCTATAGAAAAGGATCTGGGTATTATGGTTAATGACAAACTATCATCCTCCTCACATTGTTCAAAAATTGCAAATCAAACTAATGCATTGCTACGTAGAATAAATAAAACATTTATTTCTAAATCAGAAGAATGTCTCTTAACTTTGTATAGGTCACACATAAGGCCCTATCTTGATTATGGATCTCCATTTTGGAGCCCTTACTTAAAGACAGATATTAATAAAATTGAACAAGTTCAACATAGAGTTACCAAGTTAGTACCGCATCTTACTCACTTGGAATATGATACCAGATTAAAAAAAATGGATTACATTCCCTTGAGCGCAGGTGAACTAGAGGTGATCTTCTGCAACTGTTTAAAATACTTAAATCACCTGATCAAATGGAACAATGTGGTGTTGTTTATTCAGTAAGGAAAATTGTGCCAAGACTTCACAATAGACAATTGGAAGTGAAAAAAGTAAATAATAATAACAGACTAAATTTCTTTTCCATTAGAGCACCCAGACTATGGAATAAATTATCCCAGGATATTGTCGACTCAACAAATATTACAATATTCGAGAATAAACTAGATAAATGGATGAAGGAATGGGACATGGGTAAATGATCCATCAATATGGAGGCCAATCCCGATGGGCTATCAGCCTTCTTTTGTCCTAAAAACCAAGTAACCAAGTAAATCTTTGAAAAAATGTCCATGGAGTGTTGGAGGCTATTTAACTGTGCCAGGGAACAATGCGTTCTGAATTCTGCACCATTGGAGGAAGAGCAAGCTGGAGCACAGTATGAACTCCCATTCACACAGGTAATTTTTCCATGCTAGCTGTTAAACAGTTTTCATAACTGAGCTAAAAGCCTTGTTTCACCAGGGTTTAAACTCAGTTTTGAAGCACAGTTTAAAAACGTGTTTAATCTGGATGCGAACCATGTTTGGCATTCTTCTAACATTACAGACTAACAGTAATACTAGAAGAATACCAGTGTGGGCAGAGCCTAAAAGACAAGGTGGGTGCTGCTTTCAAAAATAATATTGAAAACATTGATTTTATAAAATGTATGAGATAAATGACTGATTTTTAAAGTCATTACTAGCTTCTTTTAACTATAGATTTTAAAATATTTTATTTTCTGATATGCTGGAGGAGTGTTATATATTAAAAATAGACACTCAAAAATATATTTAGAAAATTGAATGTTTTTATGTCATAAAAAGTTTAAATATAGGCCATTCTGAAGGGTTTCACCATGCCACAGCGACACGGAATTCGCCAACCATCAGCACAGCGACAGCACAACACTGCCAACTGGTGTTGTGCCATCACTGGGGGAACTTGTGTTTTCTGTGGGGGGCTTAGCCCCCTACACCTCCAATGCGGGGGTCTCTGTCCCCACACCCCCCACACTTAAATTAACCAACTCCAAGTTAGATTTGGTTCAGGAAGGGGGTGAACGCTCTAGAGGCAACAGTGTCGGAAGCCCAGAGGACCATCACAGCGAACTGCAGCAAATGTCACTGTGATGGTCTTCGCTGTATTCCCATTGCTGTTGCGAAGTATTACCATCCTGAAGAAGTGGCCATAGATGTAATAAAATGTTAACTATTACAGGCTGTCTGATTTGAATCTTTGAATAAATATTTTTATTCATTTATTTTATTTATTTGAAAATTGGTAACTGGGAGAGGCACACTGAGCCAAGGCTCATTTCCAGGTGTGACCTGGAAGAAGAGGAAGGGGAAAAGCACAATTACAAACAAAATGCAGCCAGCCTGGTGATGTGGTTACAATGAGGATGGCATAAAGAGCATACATTAATTGCAGCACAGACAAAATGGCAAACCATTGTATATGGAGGACAAATAAAATTAGCGTGCAAATCATCTGTGCAAATTGGGAAAACGCAAAAAGTGCATTGTGCCAGAGTGAAGGGAGGTTGAGCTGGTGCTGAAGGAAGGAGTCAAAATAGGTTGTTAAACCAAACGAGGTTGCTGCAACTATGAGGTTAGGGAAGAGGGAGATGTATGGGGTGGTCAAAAGCCAGGAAAGGGTAAGGATGGGTTCAGGAAGAGGGCTGGCAGAAGCAGGGGGAGGTGGGAGAAATTTTAGCTGGCATCTAATGGAGGGAAGGGAGACAGAGAGCTGGATGGAGGAGAGTAGTTGGTTCTAGAGGGAGGGGACCAATATATCAATGTTTGATACTATACTCCAATGAGTGGATATTTTATTCACCTTTTGGAATGCAATTATTTTTTTTAAAAGACTTTTTTCAGCCGTGGATTATTGTAGGATTTACCTATGGATAAGTACCTTAGCTGACCAATCAGGTTACAGGATTCTTTTTTTACTCCACTGTATAATTTGTATTATTGCTGTGATGATTACCATTATTAATATTAGTGCACAGCCTGGGTGAACCTTTTCAGATTCTAATTTGAACATAAGGATATAAACGGTTGGTATTTTCAAACCCCTAAACTGAAAGGCAAGTGTTTCCATTTCACATTTGCTGAAGGAGTTTGTTGGACATGTCCCTTTTTGCTACATACAGTTGAGGCCACTTAAAGGGGATGTGCTTAATGGGGATATTCGCTTAAAAGGGACGATCCCTAGGGCACCGATTAAGTGCCTATGTAATTCAATGGACTCCTCACACCTTTAAAGGGGACATAGGAAGCCTGTTAATAGGGATGATTTGTGCTGTCACTGCCATGAAAATCACCATTGAAATCACCTGTTAATTGACTGCTAAGCATAATTCAGTGCTGGAAGTGCTGTTGAACAATTAAAAAATTAACAAATACACTGCTGTGTCTTTGTTGCTACAGTACCTGTGCAACATTATCTGTTGAATGGGGGCTTTTGCTTGGGTGTTCAGGAAATAGGGGATAGTCTGGACACTGAAGAAGCAGAAGATAGCGCTGCTGCATTAATGCACAGCAAAAACCCACACGCAGATGTTCCCCTGCTGGATAATCTTACTCCAGTGGAATTTCTAAGCTTTGTCGACATTGACGCTGACGATGTGGCAGAGGGATTCTCACGATAGTTACTGCATATGTGAAGCCCTGAACAATACCATAAGATTCAGAACCCCTCGGATCATCAATAATTACAGACTCCTACCACAACGCCCACCGCAGGACTGTGCTGCAACCCCCCCCACACACACACACACACACAGAAATGATCACAAACTAGGATGTAGAAATCTACTGTGAGAATCTGAAGGATTGTTGCCTACAACATGACAGAATGGAGGTTCAAGAGCACATATTCAACCTCAAAGGTATCGTTATCCAGGAGATGGCAAGAGAATCATGCCAGATAAAAATTATTGGTATTTTTCAGTGAGGACTCCACCGGACAGATAAGTGTGCCACAAGCTGTTTTTAATTCTTGTTTGAAACCGAAACTGAGACAAACAGCATAACTGCACAAAAGAGCTGTAATCATTATGTGTGTTGTTTGTCTGTCAGTATATCAGTCTCTATTGCCACACAGTAGTCCCGCGCACCTGCGGTTTTCTCCAGCACTTGCAATGTTCATTATTAGCTTCTTCTGATAATGGAGATGGTTCGTTAAAGGGGACGATTAGTCATCCACGGAGGCATCCCCTTTAAGCGGCTTCTACTGTACTGCATGTTTATGTTTATACTTCAAAAAATCCATTTCCTCTGGCATGTGCAGAGCAGGAACTCTGTGCTCCTCAAGCCCGCAGAGGCACCCGTCCATGGCTGTGGATCGCTCTGTGGTTCAGTGAAGGCACCGCTCCACCATGGGTGCGGATTGCTCTGTGGATCAGTGAAGGCACCCCTCCATGGGTGTGGATCATGTATTTGATCAGTGAAGGCACCCTTTTGTGGGTGTAGATCGCTCTGTGGATCAGTGAAGGTACCCTTCCATGGGTGTGGATTACTCTATGGATCAGCGAAGGCACCCCTCCGTGGGTATGGATCTCTCAGTGAATCAGTGAAAGCACCCCTCTGTAGGTGTGGATTGATCTGTAGATCAGCGAAGGCACCCCTCTGTGGGTGTAGATCTCTCTGTGGATCAGTAAAGGAGTCTCCCTTTGGGTGTGGATCAGCAAAGGCACCTCCCTATGGGTGTGGATCACTATGTGGATCATTGAAGGTACCCCTTCGTGGGTGTGGATCACTCTGTAGATTAGCAAAGACACCTCACTGTGGGTTTGGATCACTCTAGATCGGTGAAGGCACCCCACTGTGAGTGTGGATTACTCTGTAGATCAACGAAGGTACCCCGCCATGGATGTAGATCACTCTGTGGATCAGCGAAGACACCCCCCTGTGAGTGTGAATCACTCTGTGGATCAGCAAAGGCACCCTCCTGTGGATGTGGATCACTTTGTAGATCAGCAAAGGCACCCCTCAGTGGGTGTGGATAGCTCTGTAGCTCAACGAAGGTACCCCTCCATGTATGTAGATCACTCTGTGGATCTGCAAAGGCACCTCCCTGTGGGTGTGGATTGCTCTGTGGATCAGTAAAGTCACTCCCCGTGTGTGTAGATCGCTCTGTGGATCAGGCCCTGAGACTGTTTTTATGCAAAATAATATGTTTAGTAATAATAAAATGGAATGTCCAGAAATGAAAATTTTTGGTTTTAAAATGGTATTCCATAATCAGTTTAAATGTCATTGTTATGATTGAACTTGATTACAAAATGTGATTTTGTTTAACAGTTGTGTGTATACATATATATATATATTGTTTGAATGTTTGGCTGCTATACCAGACATGGCTAGAAATGAGGATTAGTGATGCAACCCAGTTCCCTGGTTTAGCAATCACATCAATCCATCCATCGACTGAATTCTACTAATGCCAACAGTGACTATTTTGCTGGAAATTAGAACATTGCTTTAAAGTACTATGTTACCATGTAAATACTAAAAATAAATAGCAGGTATTTCTACCAAAAGTGATATAGTCGGCACCTGGGTCCTTTTCACTGGGAGTCCACTTTTCCCCAATTTTACAACTGGGGTAGCACACCACACAACCAATCAGCATTCAAAAGTGTAGCACTGGTCAAAAATTGCAGAACAAATGACCAAAATGTGTAGCATAGTTCTAAATTTAAAGAATAATAAGAGTACAACAGCAGGAATCATGGTGTTAAAGAACATTTCTGTAAAGCTGGTTTAATTTTGAATGGTCTGCATGTCCAAAAATAGCCCCAACATTGTGTGCGGCACATTAGTATAGCTTTGTGAAGGAAGGCTACATTGAAATGTACGTATGTAGTGCTATGTGAAATGCATAGCACAGGAGAGAAACAGATGACAGTGACTGAGCCACAGTGTGGTCAAATGGCTTGCTCAAAGTCACACTGTAAACCAGTCGTGGCAGCCGTGGGATATGAACCTGGTATTCGTAGTTTCACAGCTCTGTGTTTCAACCTCTAGATCAGACAGCCTGCCCAATAATACACACACATACACACACACACACACACACACACACACAGCATTTCAGAATATACAGAAACCAAGGTCATTATAGATTCTGGACATGTCATGTTTAATGTGGCAATCTAACTGACAGGAAGACAGCTGTCCAAATTATACCTTTATTGCATGTAAATAAAACAGACAGGCCAGGTACCACGGCAAGTCAGTGCAAAAGCCCTTTCAGCTGAGTTCCTTCCTTCTGTCAGAGCATGTCTCTGTTTTCTGGATTACCATGCCTGAATACAGATAGGTTCCTACCATAAATGAATTCCACTGCTACTGTGCTGACAAAGGTTTAAGCTGGGCATCATGTAACTCCAATCTCTTCTCATTTACTTTGGCTCCCTGTTCAGTACTGAGCAGATGTTAAGATCTCATAATTACACTCCTTTACTGATCTCACAGCCAATAAGAATGCTTACATTTTCCATGCCATGTCAAAAAATCCTAATACATGTGCGCAGAACTGTCCACAGTGTAGCTCCAAGGGATTTCATTGGCCTAATTATGACTTGCACACTGCCTCCCTATGATTTAAAGATCTGCAGGGGCTGGTTGACTTTGCATTTCTTCTATTAAAATAGATAAAAAACCCGAATTTAACAGGGGTTGTGCTTACATTTAGGACATTGTGCCAGGTGCTGAACCCTACTCAGATTCAGTTTTAAATTTGGATGAATTTTTTTTTTCATTTTATTTTTATCAGTTTGTGTGTCAAGCAGTAAATAACTGCTCCCTCGCAGGGGAAATAAGCATTATGGGAACACTGCAATATATTAGACTTCAAACTTTCTAAACAGTAGTGAACCCTCCCTGCATCCCAGGTGTATTATGGAGGGGGAGGGTATTCAAACTGTTCATTTAGAACTGTTAATAAATAACAATTTGCAAAGTCTCATGAGCTGTGGACTGATTACTTTATAAACTATACTGAGTAAGAATATAGGGTCCTATTCACCATTAAAGTGTGTTTCACATATTTCTGGTGTGTAGTGGTCTGCGCCTGGAGCACTCAAGCCTGTGAGAGCCAGCTGGCAGCATGCACAACAGCGGTGCATGCTGGTGCAGAGTCCTGCAATAGGGGCAGGGTCTGGCCAGGATGTACGGCATGATTAAGCACTGGGCATCCAATTACCTGGACATTCAGTGGATCCCCAGCTGCTCTCCCACAGGGGATTCTGGGAAAGGAATGGCCAGGCAATGATTGCTATATCCCCTTTGTGATGGGGAATAGGCAGCTGTAACAGCCCAGCCTGTGCCCAGCATACCCTGCACCCAACTGTGCAAAGGAGTGTCAAGGGTAGGAAGTCACTCACGTCCATCTGGTCTGGACTGTCCAGCCCTCGGGGTAGTTGGTAATGGGGGTGCAGAGACAGTTACAGCTAACATCTCCCTGGCATACTGTATGCACTCCCCTGCCACGTGAAGGTGGCAAAGTGCATGCCACATGTTGCAGCTGTTCCCCCCCCCCCGCTATTCCCCCTCCAACAGAGCTTTGAGCAGTGCATGCAGGCAGGGACTGGGGGACACAGGACCTGTGGTGTGTAGTGCTCTGCATACAGCAGGGGTTCCCATGACCCCCCATGTGCATCGGGGGTACATGTGGCATGCCTATACGTCATGCATAGCAGTGCGTAGGCATTGTGAACAGGGACAAAAGTGAGAATAAAAAGTAGGTAGGTGTCAGTATAGAGTTGGATGTACAATATGCAGGTGTGAATTGCGTGAGTCAGCCCCTAGTTCCCTGCAGCATGTTAGCTGCAATTTCTGCAGCAGGGATCCTAGGCTGCTGTAACAACATTCCTTCATTTCTGTGGCATGACTTGTTCATCCTGTGGTGGAGTGCAGTCCTGTCCCTCTGAGGGGAACAGATAATGGGAGTAAAGGAGCATTTTACTAGCAGTTTTGCATGCTTTACTCCCAATTCCTGATTTTAGGAATTTGTTTCCCATCCATTTAAAGCACACCAGTCATGCTCATTTCTAAAACATTTGCCAAAGGACCCACTGGTTGCTTACCTATGCCAGAGTTCAATAGCACAAGTAGGGTTACCACCTTTGTGGAAGCCCAAATCAGGACAGAAACTACGCAGCATGCTGGACACATGATGCGGCATCCAAAATGGCCATTCTAGATGCAGTGTCATGAGTCACCACCATGAGGCGCTGTTTGACAGGGCTTTTCATACATATTACACATTATTTTACCTGTGAAATAATTTTCAGTCTGAATTATGTAGAAATTAGGATAAACAATTAGTTAAATGTAGTTATTTCAAGACCAAAACAATGTTGGATAGCAATAAAAGAGATTTTACTTAAAGCAATCAATGTTAGGCACAGTTAAGCACACTATTTTTTTTCAAGCAACAACAAACACAACACAGTGACATATATAGCAATCAGATTATTTCTTCACTTTAGAACTGTACTTAGCTTTTGATTTTACAGCCTGCAGAAGAGCTGTAGTGCATTTCGTGAGGAAATTTGCTGCGATCATCAGTTCTGCTTTTATCAGTTACACTCAGAGGTGGTCTCTTGCATTTGCCCATTTGTTTTTGAGAAGAGAGAAAACTCTCTCAGCAAATGTATTTGTAAGTAGGATGCTCATCCCCTGGGCAATTACAGGAAACACTGCAGGCAAGAAATAAACACCTTCCCTCCCAAGGCTCAGTTTTTCAACGCATGGTGCTCAATATTCAGTGCAACACTTTTAGATGAACTAACACAGTGCCCAAAGTCAGTGGAGTAATATTAATGTTATACTTGTCATTCAAAAAAAAGCATAGTAAATGTGATTTACCAGTCAACACTGGTATGAAAGTCAAGTTCTTTTAATACCTTTTAAGTCATGTGCAGCTGGTATAATACCTTTCAGAGCAAAAGGAACAATACTAACAGAGCAGTGTGCCTAAATGTATCCCATTATTACAATATTAAAATTGATTATACGTATAGGGACACCCATTTTGTTGCCAGGATTATTTCACTGAAAATGGAGGCGCCATGCTCTAAGTTTGAACAGAGACATAATTTGATTATTTCTCTTTGCAAAAGTTCACATTTAAAAAAAAATGAGATTGAAGCAAGCATGCTTCCAACGTGTTAACATTCAAAGCACTCAAAGAACAGCAAATTGACTAGCTGAAGAAAAAAATGGGCTTAATTCTCAAAAGTCAGCACAAGCTGAGCCAAAGGTGGTTTGCACCAATTGCCAATGCGCCAGGGACCCTGCACCCAATTCTCTATCAGGTAGGGTCCCAGCGGCTAAATCCTGCTGCTTGCAGCAAGCTTAGCTATGTGCCAAGCAGATGGCGTATCATGAAGGTGTGCCACAAGTCATGGGGCAGCCATGCAGCAATAGCACCATGGACAGCAGTCCCTGGTAGCTATCACCCCCCCAGCCCCAACCCAGTGAAGATATTAAAGAAAAATCTCTGGTGGTCTAGTGACCCCGATCAGCCTCAATTCCTATATAAATAAAAGTAATAATTTCCTGGTAGTCTAGCGCCCCCAGCCCTGATCCTAGTTAATATATTAAAATAAAATCACTGGTGGTCTAGAAGACCCCCAATCATTCCCAATCCCAGTCAATACTAATAAAACATAATCCCTGGTGATCTACCAGACCCTCCCAAGCTATGACCCCCCTCAGTATGTATACTTCAACAGCCCTGGTGATCTAGTGGCCCCCATCCCGACAGGCAGTGTCCCATGACTCCACTTCCCCCAACACAAAACAGAGCCGGTGACCAGTACAGTCCTCCTCACACCACCGCATCCAGCTGCTGACTGAGCAGTCAATTAGGAGCGCATAGTGTATACAGTACAATACAGATATTATTTTTACCTTTATTGTTCCAGGGGAGGATCAAAGGAAGTGGCATCAGAAAATGCCTAACAAAGCTGAAGGCATTTAAATCTATGTAGCTTAATCACAAGGCTTGGAAATTCTCTAGGTGAAAACAAGATAAACAGGTGATCTCTTTGTAAATCAGAACTTATCAGAAAGCAAAAAATTCCCACAGCTATGATCAAGTCTAAGTTAGAACTCAAACAGCTGGATTTTAAAAGGGCTCTAATCTTTTTAGAACTAGTTCTGACAACTTTATCTCAAACCTTCCATTTTAAAAGAAGGTAGCTGAGAAGACTGAAGTGCTGCGGCTTAAGGTGTACTAGATTGTTATGACATCTACAACCCATTCCATTCTGACTTCGGACCTCAGCGCAGCATTGAAATGGCCCTTGTCAAGGTGCTAAAAGATCCTTCTTGGCAAGGGGGTGCAATCTGTTGCAGTTCTCCTTGATCACTCATCAGCATTTGACGCAGTGGACTTGAGTTTTGATTGGTTGCCCAAAGCTCTGTGGGAGGGCTTACTGGGACAGTTTTGACCTGTTTAGTTCCTCCCAGGCTGGTAGGAAGCACTAGGGACTGACCAGAAATTTCTTATCAGTGCCAGTGACTCTCAGCTGTTTGTCCCTGAGTTTTATTTTTATTTATGTAAACATTTGATAACTAGGAAAGGCACACTGAGACAATGCTCGATTCCAGGTGCGACCTAGGGAGGTGGGGTGATGGGAGTACATACAATTTGCACAAAAAGACAACAATTTCCACAATATTTCAGTAACAGCAGATACAGTAGTTCTGATTATTGCAGGTCTTGAGACAAATAGACAAGAATTACTGCAGGTATCATAAACGAGATACAGCAGTGTTGATCATTGCAGGTCTTGAAACAATGTGATACGAAATTTACAATAGTAAGTGCACTCACTGAGAGCGTAGTATAGTAAGTGCTTTGGAGGCAGTAGTCAGGAGAGACTGTGAAGTGGACGTTGGTCACCTGGGACAGAGGCAGGGGGGAGGTGGCAGGAGGCGTAGTTGTTGTTGGCAGGCAAAGTAGGAGGAGTTCCTTATGGAGGAGGCTAGTTTGTTCCACAAACTGAGGAGCCGGTAGGAGAAAGCAGCTTTGCCAGATGAGGAGGATGGTCAAGATATGCTAAAGGATCTTTCATTTCTGTGTCTCAGTACATAAGGGGAGTCAGAGGCTGGGGAGAGACAATCCGACAGGTAGGAGGGTAGCATGCTGAACCAGAATTTAGATATAAGGTTGAGGGAGTGGATATAACATCTGTGGAACAGTGGGGTTAGTCCTAGAAGGGAATATAAATATCAGTGATGAGTTCTGATAGGGCAGTTGGTAGCGAAGTGACAGAAAGAGTTCAGGGGGGTATCCAGCTTGGATAGGGTGCTTACAGGGGCAGGGCAGTAGGGTGAGTGGTACATCTTTAAAAATTGGTAAATTTTGCAAAGCATACTTGTTGTTTCCTGCTTATGAGGCAAAGGGGGTGGGACTTGATAAGCCTAGAGTCTCTTCTGGCCTTCAAGTACTAAACTACATCAGGAAATATCTCCTACTATTGAAAAAAGTGCCATGGGTTCTTTGACTTGCATCTGGACAGCACCAGAGACAGACAGAGGGAACACATCTATTTAATATCTCCTCTGAAGGATGACACACCTACAGAATACAATGCTTAAATCCCCCAGCATTTGGGTATGAGTTCAAATCATGGTGTGAACTATTCTAGAACCCATGACCACCAGACCCAGAGACAGATGTGCCACTAACTGAGACATGCCAACACACAGTGGCACACTATGACTAACTGGAAAAGAAGAAAACTTTCCTATTTGTAAAACATTTCTTCCTCCCTCTTTCTTCTTCAGTTCCTGTCCCTCTCTGTCTCTCCCTCCATTTCTCCCTCCTGCTCTTCCCCTCGCTACTTCTCTCTCTCTGTCTCTCTTACTCTACCACTGTCTCTTTCTGCTTCTCTCTCCCTCTCTCTGCCTCTCCCTCCATCTCTCTATCTACCTCTACCTCTACATCTCTCTTTCTCTCTCTCTCTCCTTCTCTTTTGCCCCCTCTTCTCCCTGTCTCTCCATGCCTGTCTCTTCCTCACTGTCTCTCCCTCTGTCTTTCCTGCTATCTCTCCCCTTTCGCTCTCTCTCTCTCTCTCTACCTCCATCTCTCTCTCACTCTCTCTACCTCCATCTCTCTCTCTCTCTCTCTCTCTCTCTCTCTCTCTACCTCTATCTCTCTCTCTCTCCCCCCCTCTTTCTCTCTCTCGCTCACATTCTTTCTCTATCTCTGCAAACTACAACTACAAATCCCTTCCAGCCTTGGATCTATAAACTTATCATTTGGACATAATACATTGTTGCTTTGTTTTGAGAAGAAAAATATCACAGTGACAGATTGCAGAAACAGAATGGTAATAAGCATGAAGGAAATGAAATGCCGCTGTAGCAAATTAGCAAACCAGCGATAAGAACCTCTATCTTATTTCCATATACTGAGCTTATCTTAGTGAAACTGACAAAGAGCTGGGAGGGAGGCACACTATTACTATGAAAAAGGAAGGAACCAGTGAGAGTAATATCTCATAGCAACCCATTCTCCACCCCAAGGTTGATCTTTCTAATAATCCCATTACCTCGATATGCAGCTAATTGCCTGTTGTTTAAAGGCAATTATATTTCAGCCGCTTCCCCTCAGGCTTTAATTTAATTAAATATTTAAATTACATGAAGTGTTGAAATCCTTACTGTGCTTCATTCTGATTAGAATATCCTGTAAAGGAAACAGCTTTAAAGGGGAAATGAAGGAAGGAAGGAAAGAAGGAACGAACGAACGAACGAACTCTCAACACCTTGGGTCTTAAAGTGCCTCAAGTTTAAAATATACGTTATGATTGGTTACATTCTGTAGAGATTGTTGATGTGGCTGGTGGTTTGATTCGGATTCTTTTTTCTTATTAAAAATGAAAAACTGACTGCCCACCAAACTTGTGTTACCCTCACAAAAACGTGTTTGTTCAAAGTTCTTGATCACCTCCCACTGCATCTTTCCTGGACTTTGAAAACATGGCTGGCATAGCAGTAAAGGTAGTCTGGCTGACTAAAGCTCAGAAGGAATTATGAAGGGAGAAAAGGCCTTTTTTCACTATATTAGTGAGAAAAAGGACAAAAAAGATGGGGTTGTTAGGCTCAGGAAAGGGGATGGGTGGGTGGAAAAGACTGAGGGCAAAGCAGAGACACAAAACAAGTACTTCCATCTTCACCAGGGAGAGAGACAGACCGGTGCCACTAGGGAAAAGGAGAGGAGGAGAAGGTGCGATGAAGGGCAAAGATGTTTTGATAAAGGTGGATAGGCTGAGGACAGGGTTGCTAGCACTGAGGATAGATACATCCTCAGTCTCAGACAACATACACAAGGGTGCGGAGGGAACTGGCAGAGAAGTTTGCAGGCCCCTTGGTTTGCCTCACTCATACATGTGCTTTCTATACTTGTACATGTGCTCTCTACAATCATACAAATGCTTTCAAGACTTGTACATGTGTTTACATACAAGTGCTTTCTACACTCATGCAACTACTTTCTACTCTCAAACAAGTGATTTCTATACTTGTACAAGGGCTTTCTACACTGGTACATATGCTTTCTGCACTTGTACATGTGCTGTCTACACTCGTGCAAGAATTTTCAAGACTTGTATATGTGTTTTCTACATTTATGGAAGTGCTTTCTACACATGTGCAAGTACTTTCTACACTTATACAGGGGTTTCTAGACTTGTGCAAGGGCTTTCTACACTCATACAGGGAAAGCACAAGTATCTGGATGCACTCCATGTACAAACCTCACCAAAGTCATTTGTGGCTACCAAAACATATTTTTATTAAATAATCAGGCTCTTGTACATAAGGAAATGGTGGCAATAATCAGGTTCATGTACATAAGGAAACGGTGGCAATAATCAGGCTCTTGTACATAAGGAAACGGTGGCAAAGAACCTGGCATTTACCATCCAACAGTGTGATTTCTTTGTTGTCTTGCATGTGCGCATGCAAAATCTTGCGGTAGTAGTAGCACAGTGAGAGATGTGTCGGTGCTGTCGAATGCAGGGCACGCTTTAGTAGGTGTGTCCTTCCTTCCCCAATTAGCCAGCATGTTAACACTGATGCAAAAATGATGTAAAGTGCCACCAACTTGAAAGAAATCTGCCGCTGCAATCAAAGAGAAGCTCATCATGCAGCAGCAGAAATGACACGCCTTTCATATATGCCCTTCCTGGTGAAACATTTCAATAAACATGGCAGTGGCATACAATCCACAAACAAAGCCGACATCAGGGGTGTAATCCCCGTGTTGGCATGTCCCCCACCCCCCTACATTGTGTCGCACACTGGGAGACCACCCCAGTACTCCGCCGGTCACACAAAATTGACCGTGTCAGTATGTTCCTCTCCCCACCCCACCCCTTATGTGGCACACTGGGAGCCCTCCCCAGTGTGCCCAACAAACCATGTCACAATGTCTGTTTTTTTTTTACCTGAAAAATAGAAAACGGTCCCTCATTGTCCGCGGTGCCTGCTCCCCCAACCCGCACCCACCCTCTGTGCATCCCACCTCCCCACACACACCCCACCCCATACTTATCTCCGAAAGTCTGGCACTACGATGTTCAGTGGAGTAGGAACACGTCTGGACTCTTCAAAGCCAAACTGCAAAATGAAGAAATGCCGGTAAGCTGTATAATGACATCAATGGAGGGGTTTCAACTTAAGTGGATATCTCAGCCATTTATTTGAATTGTAGCTCCAAATTTTCAGCATGGGGTTCTTGGGACACCACCTCATGAACACATGCAATGTCATCTCGTTATTCAGTCCTGAAAGGTGATTTTGCAGTCACTGCATGGAATCACCTTTCGGGACCAATTAATGAAACAACAGTGCCACTGTACATGAGCTGGGGTCCCAAAAAGTCTATGTTGCAAATCTGGTGAAAACAAGCATTTGTCAATGCCAAATGTTTGCTTGCTGGCATTGGCAGTGGTAGTGTAGAAGTTACAGAGCTGCGTAATAGGAATGGCAGTGAAGTATTGAACTGAAGCCAACCCCACCACCACCCTGCAGAGAGTGACAGGCATTGGGGTGTGCCTTTGGGTTGTCAGGTATATGACCATGCCATTTCCCACATCCCACCCTGCAGACACTGACAAGTGTCACGGTGCTCCTTGGGTCTTTGGCCTTATGCGCACCCCATTCCATCAGGAAATACGAGATGGGTGTGGTATAGGAGAATGGATGAACTTTGGGGCTGAAGAGTCCAAGGCATACCTCGATGCCTCTCACTGGCTGCAGGGTGTGGAATGGTATGAGCATTACAGGCAAGAATCCCAAGTCACACCCCTGATGCCTGTCATTCTCTACAGGGTTGGGCGATATGGTTGGAAACCCTAATACCTCAGGCATTCGTTGGTATTTTCACTCCAAATTTTCAACACGGTTTTTTTGTGACCCCACCTCATGAACAGTGGCAATATCAGTTTGTCAGCCGAAAGCTGCTTATGCACAGCGACTACGGCATTTAGCACCACAGGTGCAAAAACATTCCGAATAGGACGTAAAAAATGATAGCTGTACTGTTCATGGGGAGGTGTAAAAAATGGCAATGTTGCAAATCTGCAGTAAAAATATTAAAAAACTGGTGAAGTCCGCGGCGTGCATAGAAACTGTGCAACGCACACCGTAATGTAATTAGTTTGGGGATTTTTACAGCAGATTGTCAACACAGGCATTTTGGGACCTCTGATCATGAACAGTGTCACTGTGATTTTCTTTATCTGTCCGAACAATGATTTCCCACAGCGACCATGCATCTCTGTGCTGAAAGTGTGAAAACACATTTCAGCCATGTTGTGAAAAATGACAGCTGTACTGTTCATAAGGAAGTGTGGAAAAATGCCACTGGTGAAAATCTGGACTGAAAATATTACAAAGTCATGAACTTACAAGGGTACGTGGAAACTGCTTAATGCTCACTTGTAACAGTCATTTTATGGACTTTTGTTACCAGATTTTCAACATAGCCATTTTAAGACCTCTGCTCATGAACAGTGTAACTGTGATTTTCTTAATCTGTCCCAGATATTGCTTTCACACACCGACTGCATCATTGTGCGCTACATGTGCGAAAACACATTTTGGGCGACGTGAAAAATGGCAGCCATACTGTTCATAAGGAAGTGTAATAAAATGGCAATGTTGAAAATCTGGTGTGAAAATATGAAAATTTGCAAAACTACAAAGAATTATGCGTAGGAACTGCATAGCATGCGCCTAGTAAAACCAATCATTTTAGGAATTTTTCACCAAATTTTCAACATAGCCATTTTAAGACCTCTGCTCATGAACAGTGTTACTGTGATTTTCTTAATGTGTCCTATACATTGATTTCACACACCGACTGTGCCATTGTGCTCTACATGGGCGGAAACAGGTTTTGGGCAAGATAGTGAAAAATGACAGCTGTACTGCTCATAAGGAGGTGTGGTGAAATGGCAATGTTGAAAATCTGGAGTGAAAATATTGAAAGATCGTGAACTACAGTGTGCGTAAGACTACGCACACCTGCATATAAAAACAGTCATTTTAAGGAATTTTTCCATCAAATTTTCAACACTTAGGCTTTTTGAGGCCCACCTTATGAACGTGGCAGTGTCATTTTCGTTGCTTGGGCCCGAAGGTGATTTTGCGCGGTGACTGCGAAATCACCCTTGACCCTGAGAATGCCATGACAGTGAGACATTCATGAGAAGGGGTCCCAAAACCCCATGTTGAAAATTTGGTGCAAAATCTAAAAATGCCTGAGATATGCAGCAAAGTTGAAAACCCTATCTATCCCATTATATAGCTTACGGCATTTCCTCAGTTCGTGGTCAGCTTTGAAGAGTGCAGACGTGTTCCCGGTCCACCGAAGATCGTCGCGCCGAGGTCTGGAGGTAAGTATGGGGTGAGGGGGGTGTGGGGAGGCAAGGTGAGCAGTGCATGGGTGTGGGTTGTGGGAGGGGGGGCAGGGAGAAGCTCCGAGGGACAGTTTTTTATTTTCAGGGTTATTTTGTTACTGAGACGACGAGGGACGTTTGCCACTCTGGGGTGGGCTCCCAGCATGGCAGCTGAAAGGCTGTTTGGGGGGGGCTGGAGCCGATGGGGGATTGGGCACCCCCGTCGGCTATAACACATTTTGCCACGCTGGGTGGGCTCCCAGCGTGGCACCTGGATGCTTGAGGGGGGAGAGACAGTGGAGCCGATGGGGGATTGGGAACCCCCGTTGGCGACATCATCTGTTGCCACACTGGGGTGGGCTCCCAGCATAGCACCCTGTACTCTGGGGGGGAGAGACAGTGGAGCTGATGGGTGATTGGGCATCCCGTCCAGGCTATACATGTGTAGCCATGCTGGGGTGGGCACCCAGAGTGGCATGTGGAAGACTTTTGGGGAGCGCGGCACAGCCACGGCCAGTTGGTTCCCCGTCGGCTATACAGTGTGTGTGGGGGCAGCACGCGGTATGCGTGCGTGTGTGTGTGTGGGGGAGCATGCGCGGGCAGGCGATATCTTATCGCTGCTCACTGAAGCGTCCCCTTTCAACTGTACTCCACTGCATTTTGGAGCTGTCATAGACAGCTCGAGCAGGCATTGGAGAACTGCGGCCGCGCCTGCAAACACAGTGCCTGAATTGGAAGAGGGCTGCCACACCTCCGAAACCTCGGATGATGGCACTATGTTTCTTGCACATGCGTGCAAGCAAACATAAAAATTCCAAATAATGACTGTGTTATGATTGTGCATTGCTCAGTTTCTACTCACGCTTGTAACTTCAACAATTTTTAATACTTTCACTTCAGATTTTCAACACTGCCATTTTTTCATACCTCCTTATGAACAGTGCAGCTGTCATTTTTCACATCCTACCCAAAATGTGTTTTTGCACATCTGGCACACAGTGGCATGGTTGCTGTGGGAAATGAACTTTTGGGACAGGTTAACAAAATCACAGTGCTACTGTTCATGAGCGGAAGTCCCAAAATGCCTATGTTGAAAATTTGGTTAAAATATCCCCCAAATAATTGCGTTACAGGCGTGCGTTGTGCAGTTTCTACGCATGCTCGTGACTTCACCAATTTTTTCATATTTTCACTCCAGATTTTCAACATTGCCATTTTTTCAGACCTCCTCATGAACAGTACAGCTGTCTTTTTTCACATCCTGCCTGAAATGTGTTTTCGCACCTGTGGCACCAAATGGCACAGTCACTGTGCAAAACCACCTTTTGGCTAACAAACTGATTGTGCCACTGTTCATGAAGTGGGGTCACAAAAGGGCCATGTTGAAAATTTGGAGTGAAAATGCCAACAAACATCCGGAGCATTAGGGTTTCCAACCATAATGCCTCACCCTGTAGAGACTGACAGGCATCAGGGGTGTGACTTTGGATTGTCGTCTGTAATGCTCATGCCATTCCACCCCAACCCCCACCCTGCAGCCAATGACAGGCATCGAGATGTACCTTGGAATCCTCGGCCCCAGAGTTCACCTCATTCTCCTATACTGCACCCATTTCAGCATATTTCCTTATGGATTGGGGTGAACATAAAGGCCTGAAGACCCCAAAGGCACCACTGACACTTGTCGGTGTCTACAGGGTAGGGTGGTGAAATAGCATGGCGTTATGGCCGACCACAAGGCACACCCAATGCCTGTCAGTCTCTCATGGGGTATTGGCATCAGTTCAATACTTCACTGCCAGTCCTATTATGCATCTCTCTAACTCCTGCTCTACCAATGCCAATGCCAGCAAGACAACATTCGGCATTGACAACTGCTTGTCTTATTTTGCAGCCACAAATGACTTTGGTAAGGTTTGTGCCTGGAGTGCATCTAAATGCTTATGTTTTTGGTTTACAGCTTTTCTCAGATCATATTCACCATCAGTCTATGTGCACATGGCTCTGGTGTTTGTTTTACAGTTGTACAAGGGCTTTCTACACTCATAGAAGTGTTTTCTGCACTCATACAGACACTTGTGACTCCCATACATGTACTATTATAAACTTATATAAATGCTTTTTACACTGTACAAGGACTTTCTACACATGTACAAAAGCTTTCTATACTTGTACATGTGCTTCCTATACTTCTACGTGTGCTTTCTACTCTCCCATGTGTGCTTCCTGCACTCTTACAAGTGTTTTCTACACTTAACACATGTGCTTTCTATATTCATAAAGTTTATAATATGCTTTATTGAGGTTTTTACAAAAACAAACATTATGATACAAAACATTCCCTGTATCATCATTTTTCATCTGACGTGCTTTCTACATTCATACAAATGCTTGATACACTCATACAAAGGCTTGTACAAGAGCTTTCTACATTTGTACAAAGATTTCTACACTCACACAATTGCTTTTTATACTCATACAAGCATTTTCTTCTCTCACACAAATTCTTTCTACACCCATACATATACTTCCTACATTCACACAAATGCTTTCTACACATAAGTGCTTTTTACACTTCTTGTAAGTGCTTTCTTCATTCACAGATGTGCTTGCTACACATGTACGTCTGCTTTTTACACTCATACAAGTGCTTCCTACACTTGTCCTTCTTCACTCATTCAATGGGAAGGCTATGCCTGTGGTTCAACAGGTTGGGCAACAACGTCACTGCCCCATCAGGCTTTAAAAGGCCACTCCTCCTGGACTTTTCCAGGATTCATTTCTTTGCTGCAGCCAAAGGTGCCGCTCCTCTTGTCACCATTCCTGCTGTTGTCTTGGAGCTCTATGCCTTCCGTGGACCACTCTAGTGCTCCGCATAATTTTTGTGAGCCGCTCTTGCCTTCTAAGCATCACTTCGGGGCGCTTGCCCTGCATCTGTACCTTGCTGCTTCCTTCTTCTGCATTCATGCCAGTATCACCTCTGCTTGGTTTCCTCTCTACCTTCTCCTCTTCTCCTTCTCCCCCATGCCATCTTCTTCAGTGCTCTGTCTCCATTTTTGCACATAGTGCTTGTCCCCGCCTCTACAGAGGGCTCCTCACTCCTATCCTTTAGTTCTCTATGTGGCGGCTTCTTTAGCCTAGTGCTACTGAGCTCCTCAGTGGTCCCTGTGAGCTCAGGACTGTTGTTTGAACTTCATGCTCTCGACTTCTGTTCTTCCCATGGTCAGTGCTTCAGCTCCCCACCTCCTATACCTGTTTCTGGTCTCCATTTCCAGGGCCTGTCTTGCTGTTCTTGCCCTATGTTTCAGATCCTGATCTCCCATTTTGGTTTTTGGCTCCCATTTAGAGGGACCGTGGCTACTTGTAGGGACTGCAGCCCCCATTGTCAGTTCTCTGGTCTCCTCATATGTACCATTTTACCTAATTTTTCTTCCTGTTACTCGTTTCTCACCTTTCAGCTGCGGGCTTCTCCCAGCCCTCCTGCTTTCTGTATTTTGACCCTTCCTCTGTCCCCCCTGTCCCCAGCATGGTAGTCCATGAACAAAGTGACTGAAATTGAGTGCCTAGAAAGACGGCAACTCAGTTACAGTGACTGTTAACAGCTACCCAGAGAGGAGGGCGACCGGATACTGTGGTTGGCAAAAACTGCGACAGGAAGTAGTGGGTATACGCCTGTGCATTCACCTGCAGGAAGGGGAGAGGCAGGGGAGGGATGGCATGTGGGAGAGGTTGTGTCGAGCAGCTGCTGAGCTGGACCACTGGAATTGTGGGGAGGGTGGTTGGCTGGGAGGCATGGGGTAGCAGGTTCTGGTCCGGCGTGGTGCGGGGTTTTTTTTTGCCACCTGGTGGCATGTATTTGAATTAAATTTTTCATCCCCTCAACATGCACCCCCCTGGAGTTGAGAATCCGTAAGTAGGGGGTGCATGGGGCTCAGCCCCCACATTAATAATGAGACCTGTAGGTCTTGAGTGCCTTTTATTTCAGCGCTGTGAATGTACATCGCTGAAATTGATTTCAGTGATGTACACTCGCCATAATAGCGATCGCTGTTTCTCAATCACTATTATGACATGGAACCCCCCCTGGCATGCCGGCCTCAGCCAGCTTGCTGTCCACATTTTCTTTTTGGGGTTCCTGCCCTACCACTACTCTTTCACTACTCGCCTATTGGACAAACCCCTCATTTCATTCATTCCCATTCTTTGGCCCCTGCCAGCTTCATGGCTTTCCTCTCTCAGCATATCTCGTATATTCCTCTCAAACCTCCGCCCATCCATTCAACTTCACAGCTCCCAACTTGCTACTCCTGGTACTCAATACTTCCCCAGTCAGCTGCGGGCTTCACCCATCCATTCTCATTTTTACCTTCATGTTGTTCGATCCACTCCTAATTTGACTTCTCGATGGAACCAGTTGGCATGCACTCCCATGGTTGCTACTGCGACCTACCTCCTCAGGACCCTAGTCGGGGTCTCCTTCGCTCAATCTGACCTTTCCAGAGGTCTCCTCATTCACATCAACTATCCAAGCATACTCCTCATGGGGTCTCATGCTATCTCAACTCAACCTGCTCCCCATTCAGAGATGTGCCTTCCATGTCCATTGTTCCATGGCTCAGGGCTGTCCCATAACCAACAGTCTTACTCTGCACCCATGAAGTTCACATCTAGAGCATGTGAAGCTCAGAGTGGGGTCCTTCTCCTTGGCCCACAGTGAGAATGTCTTCACTCTGGGTGGCCTTTCAGTTGTCCTTCATCTCAGCAACTCCTCTGGATGTAGAATTTACGACTTCAAGCTGAGAAGGGTGGGGCTCTCTTCATCAGGGCCCGTTTGGCACCCTCTACGCTGTTCTCCATCTGATCAATTCTCCTTCACCTGGTCTGTTTTATAGGCTTGTATAGGCTGGCGGAGTGCCTCAGTGGTCACTTCTCTCCTCCTTTGCTTTTGGGCATCTAGTTGCAGAGACGTCGCTCACAACTCTCAAAAGCATTCCTTGTAGGCAGACAGAGTGGGAGCTTTATCTAAATTGGAATCTTTTCCTTTTTCCTCAATATCAACTTTAAATTGCAGTAGCTGAGCCATCACTTACCAAAACGTCCTTTAGCCTGAAGGGAAGGTGACCTAGGCCTTGGATCCCCAGAGGCTTCTTCCTCAAAGGGGGGTGTTTTCCTCTCCTCCGTGCCGAAGGTCATAATATTAGTCAGGGTTAGTGCTTTCATAGGTTGCGAATGGTTCCATGTCATAACAGTGACTGTGGAATAGTGATCGCCGTTACGGGGAGCGTACATCACTGAAAATGAATTTCAGCGATGCACACTGACGACGAGGGGAAAAAGGGTGCCCGAGACCTATGGATTATGTTTTTAATGCAGAGAGCTTTGCCTCCCACACGCCCCCCCACTTATGGATTCTCAACTCCGGGGGGGGGTGCATGTTGGGGGGGTGAAAATCTTAAAAATATTGAAAGCCACCTGCTGGCAAAAAAAAATGCACCGTGCACCTCCCAGCCAGTCACCCTGCCCACCACACTACCAGACCAGCTCGGCAGCTGCCCACCACACCCCCTCCCACATACAATCCCTTCCCTATCTCTCCCCCCCTTGCATGCGTATATAGGCACATACTTCCTGTATTTCACCCAACCCAGTATCCGGTCACCCTCCCCACCAGGTAGCCCTGAACACAGGCACCATAACTGAGTCACCGTTTTTGTAGGCACCCAATTGCGATCACCTTATTCACTGGATACCATTCCGTAGTTAGGGTCCACTGCTGGATGGAGTTGGATGGTGGCCCCGGCTGTTCCCTCTCCCCTTAGGAAGTCCACCCTTCTGCATCTTTTAGATTTCCTTTTGTTCATCATCCTCGTCATATCTCATTCTTCTCCTGTCCTTCCCTTCTGTGTCTGTCACATTATTTTCCAGTCTCAATATCTTCTGATTTCTTGCCTCTTCAACGCTGAACACCCTTTTGGATATTCTTTTTAGGCTTCTTCCTAACCTACCTTTAGCCAAGTGACTCATTCCTGCGGCACCTATGGGGTGGAACCCTGCTCTAGGGTTCCTTGCCATCATACCCCTGTAGGGAGGTATATCCCATGAATAGAGAGGCAAACAGCCACAGTGTATCTAAGTCATACAGGCATACATCATACCAAGTTGCGTAAGCACATTGAAATGTTCTCGATGCCCTTGCATGTACTTTCTACACTTGTATAAGTTCTTTTTACACCTGTACAAGGACTTTCTACATTCAGATATGTGCTTTTGACACTCGTACAAGTGGTTACTACACTAATACAAGGCTTTTCTACAATTGTGCATGCACTTTCTACACTTGCACAAGTACTTTCTACACTCATACAAATAGTTACTACCCGTACAAGGACCTTCAATACTCCTATATGCACTTTCTATACTCCTACATGCAGGTTCTATATTCCTAGATGCACTTTCTGTATTCCTGCATGCACTTTCTATATTCCTACATGCACTTTCTATACTCCTGCATGCACTTTCTGTACTCCTACATGCACTTTCTATACTCCTACATGCACTTTCTGTATTCCTACATGCACTTTCTATATTCCTACATGCACTTTCTATACTCCTACATGCACTTTCTGTACTCCTATATGCACTTTCTATACTCCTATATGCACTTTCTATATCCTACATGCACTTTCTATACTCCTACATGCACTTTCTGTTCTCCTACATGCACTTTCTATATTCCTGCATGCACTTTCTGTACTCCTACATGCACTTTCTGTACTCCTACATGCACTTTCTGTATTCCTACATGCACTTTCTATATTCCTACATGCACTTTCTATATTCCTACATGCACTTTCTGTACTCCTACATGCACTTTCTATATTCCTACATGCACTTTCTATACTCCTACATGCACTTTCTATATTCCTACATGCAATTTCTGTACTCCTACATGCACTTTCTATATTCCTATATGCACTGTCTATACTCCTATATGCACTTTCTATACTCCTACATGCACTGTCTATACTCCTATATGCACTTTCTATACTCCTACATGCACTTTCTATACTCCTACATGCACTTTCTGATTCCTACATGCACTTTCTATGCCTACATGCTTTCTATACTCCTACATGCACTTTCTGTATTCCTACATGCACTTTCTTATTCCTACATGCACTTTCTATACTCCTACATGCACTTTCTATACTCCTACATGCACTTTCTGTTCTCCTACATGCACTCTATATTCCTACATGCACTTTCTATACTCCTACATGCACTTTCTGTACTCCTACATGCACTTTCTGTGCTCCTCATGCACTTTCTATATTCCTCATGCACTTTCTGTACTCCTACATGCACTTTCTATACTCCTATATGCACTTTCTATATTCCTACATGCACTTTCTATACTTCCTACATGCACTTTCTGTATTCCTACATGCACTTTCTATACTCTACAATGCACTTTCTGTTCTCCTACATGCACTTTCTATATTCCTGCATGCAATTTCTATACTCCTACATGCACTTTCTATATTCCTATATGCACTGTCTATACTCCTATATGCACTTTCTGTACTCCTACATGCACTTTCTATACTCCTACATGCACTTTCTGTATTCCTACATGCACTTTCTATACTCCTACATGCACTTTCTGTATTCCTACATGCACTTTCTATACTCCTACATGCACTTTCTGTACTCCTACATGCACTTTCTATACTCCTACATGCACTTTCTATACTCCTACATGCACTTTCTATATTCCTACATACACTTTCTATACTCCTATATGCACTTTCTGTACTCCTACATGCACTGTCTATACTCCTATATGCATTTTCTGTATTCCTACATGCACTTTCTAAACTCCTACATGCACTTTCTATAGTCCTACATGCACTTTCTATACTCCTACATGCACTTTCTGTATTCCTACATGCACTTTCTATACTCCTACATGCATTTTATGTACTCCTACATGCACTTTCTATATTCCTACATACACTTTCTATACTCCAATACGCACTTTCTGTACTCCTACATGCACTGACTATACTCCTATATGCACTTTCTGTATTCCTACATGCACTTTCTGTATTCCTAGATGCACTTTCTATATTCCTACATGCACTTTCTATACTCCTACATGCACTTTCTGTACTCCTACATGCACTTTCTATACTCCTACATGCACTTTCTGTATTCCTACATGCACTTTCTATACTCCTACATGCACTTTCTGTATTCCTACATGCACTTTCTATATTCCTACATGCACTTTCTATACTCCTACATGCACTTTCTATACTCCTACATGCACTTTCTATACTCCTACATGCACTTTCTATACTCCTATATGCACTTTCTGTGCTCTATGCTTTCTTATTCCTACATGCACTTTCTGTATTCCTACATGCACTTTCTATTCCTACATGCACTTTCTATACTCCTACATGCACTTTCTGTACTCCTACATGCACTTTCTGTGCTCCTACATGCACTTTCTATACTCCTACATGCACTTTCTGTACTCCTACATGCACTTTCTATACTCCTACATGCACTTTCTATGTTCCTACATGCACTTTATTTCCTCATGCACTTCTTCTCTACATGCACTTTCTGTATTCCTACATGCACTTTCTATACTCCTACATGCACTTTCTGTACTCCTACATGCACTTTCTATATTCCTACATGCACTTTCTATACTCCTACATGCACTTTCTGTACTCCTATGCACTTCTGTCTCATGCACTTTCTATACTCCTACATGCACTTTCTATACTCCTACATGCACTTTCTGTATTCCTACATGCACTTTCTATACTCCTACATGCACTTTCTATACTCCTACATGCACTTTCTATATTCCTACATGCACTTTCTATATTCCTACATGCACTTTCTATACTCCTATATGCACTTTCTGTACTCCTACATGCACTTTCTATATTCCTACATGCACTTTCTATACTCCTACATGCACTTTCTATATTCCTACATGCACTTTCTGTACTCCTACATGCACTTTCTGTATTCCTCATGCACTTTCTATGCTCCTACATGCACTTTCTATACTCCTACATGCACTTTCTATACTCCTACATGCACTTTCTGTATTCCTACATGCACTTTCTATACTCCTATGCACTTTCTGTACTCCTACATGCACTTTCTATATTCCTACATGCACTTTCTATACTCCTACATGCACTTTCTGTACTCCTATGCACTTTCTCATGACTTCTATATGCACTTTCTGTACTCCTACATGCACTTTCTATGCTCCTACATGCACTTTCTGTATCTCCTACATGCACTTTCTATATTCCTACATGCACTTTCTATACTCCTACATGCACTTTCTATACTCCTATGCACTTTCTAGCTCCTATATGACTTTCTATACTCCTACATGCACTTTCTGTACTCCTACATGCACTTTCTATATTCCTACATGCACTTTCTATACTCCTACATGCACTTTCTATACTCCTACATGCACTTTCTTATTCCTACATGCACTTTCTGTACTCCTAATGCACTTTACTTCCTACATGCACTTTCTGTACTCCTACATGCACTTTCTATACTCCTACATGCACTTTCTATACTCCTACATGCACTTTCTGTACTCCTACATGCACTTTCTGTACTCCTACATGCACTTTCTATATTCCTACATGCACTTTCTATACTCCTACATGCACTTTCTGTACTCCTACATGCACTTTCTATGTCCTCATGCTTTCTATACTCTACATGCACTTTCTATACTCCTACATGCACTTTCTGTACTCCTACATGCACTTTCTATACTCCTACATGCACTTTCTGTATTCCTACATGCACTTTCTTATTCTCATGCACTTTCTATACTCCTACATGCACTTTCTATACTTCCTACATGCACTTTCTATACTCCTATATGCACTTTCTGTACTCCTACATGCACTGTCTATACTCCTATGCACTTTCTGTATTCCTACATGCACTTTCTATATTCCTACATGCACTTTCTATATTCCTACATGCACTTTCTATACTCCTACATGCACTTTCTGTACTCCTACATGCACTTTCTATACTCCTATATGCACTTTCTGTATTCCTACATGCACTTTCTATACTCCTACATGCACTTTCTATACTCCTACATGAACTTTCTATACTCCTATATGCACTTTCTGTACTCCTACATGCACTTTCTATACTCCTATATGCACTTTCTGTATTCCTACATGCACTTTCTATATTCCTACATGCACTTTCTATACTCCTACATGCACTTTCTATACTCCTATATGCACTTTCTATACTCCTACATGCACTTTCTATACTCCTATATCACTTTCTGTACTCCTACATGCACTTTCTATACTCCTACATGCACTTTCTGTATTCCTACATGCACTTTCTATATTCCTACATGCACTTTCTATACTCCTACATGCACTTTCTGTACTCCTACATGCACTGTCTATACTCCTATATGCACTTTCTGTATTCCTACATGCACTTTCTATATTCCTAATGCTTTCTCTATTCCTACATGCTTTCTGTACTCCTACATGCACTTTCTTATTCCTACATGCACTTTCTATACTCCTACATCACTTTCTGTACTCCTACATGTATCTCTGACTTTCTATACTCCTACATGCACTTTCTATATCTATCTATCCTACATGCACTTTCTGTACTCCTACATGCACTTTCTGTGTTCATGCACTTTCTATACTCCTACATGCACTTTCTATATTCCTACATGCACTTTCTATACTCCTACATGCACTTTCTTGTCTCATGCACTTTCTTACTCCTACATGCACTTTCTATACTCCTACATGCACTTTCTATACTCCTACATGCACTTTCTGTACTCCTACATGCACTTTCTATACTCCTACATGCACTTTCTATACTCCTACATGAACTTTCTATACTCCTATATGCACTTTCTGTACTCCTACGTGCACTTTATATACTCCTGTATGCACTTTCTGTATTCCTACATGCACTTTCTGTATTGCTACATGTACTTTCTATACTCCTACATGCATTTCTATACTCCTACATGAACTTTCTATACTCCTTACATGCACTTTCTATACTCCTACATGCACTTTCTATGCTCCTACATGCACTTTCTGTATTCCTACATGCACTTTCTATACTCCTCTATGCACTTTCATATTCCTACATGCACTTTCTATACTCTATATGCACTTTCTGTACTCCTACATGCACTTTCTATACTCTATATGCACTTTCTATACTCCTCATGCACTTTCTATACTCTAATGCACTTTCTGTATTCCTACATGCACTTTCTATATTCCTACATGCACTTTCTATACTCCTACATGCACTTTCTGTACTCCTACATGTTCATGCTTTCATGATTTCGTATCTACATGCTTTCTATGCTCTACATGCACTTTCTGTACTCCTACATGCACTTTCTATACTCCTATATGCACTTTCTGTACTCCTACATGCACTTTCTATACTCCTACATGCACTTTCTGTGTTCCTACATGCACTTTCTATGTTCACTCATGCACTTTCTATGTTCCTACATGCACTTTCTATACTCCTATATGCACTTTCTGTACTCCTACATGCACTTTCTATACTCCTACATGCACTTTCTTACTCCTACATGCACTTTTATTCCTACATGCACTTTCTATACTCCTACATGCACTTTCTGTACTCCTACATGCACTTTCTATACTCCTAATGCACTTTCTGTATTCCTACATGCATTTCCTACATGCACTTTCTGTATTCCTACATGCACTTTCTATACTCCTACATGCACTTTCTGTACTCCTACATGCACTTTCTGTATTCCTACATGCACTTTCTTATTCCTACATGCACTTTCTATATCCTACATGCACTTTCTGTACTCCTACATGCACTTTCTATACTCCTACATGCACTTTCTGTACTCCTACATGCACTTTCTATACTCCTACATGCACTTTCTATACTCCTACATGCACTTTCTATACTCCTACATGCACTTTCTGTATTCCTACATGCACTTTCTATATTCCTACATGCACTTTCTATGCTCCTACATGCACTTTCTATGCTCTCATGCACTTTCTATACTCTACATGCACTTTCTATACTCCTACATGCACTTTCTATGCTCCTACATGCACTTTCTATACTCATATGCACTTTCTATACTCCTACATGCACTTTCTATACTCCTATATGCACTTTCTATAGTTCTACATGCACTTTCTATACTCCTACATGCACTTTCTGTATTCCTACATGCATGTTCTATACTCCTACATGCACTTTCTGTATTCCTACATGCACTTTCAACATTCCTATATGCACTTTCTATACTCCTACATGCAATTTATGTACTCCTACATGCACTTTCTATATTCCTACATACACTTTCTATACTCCTATATGCACTTTCTGTACTCCTACATGCACTGTCTATACTCCTATATGCACTTTCTGTATTCCTACATGCACTTTCTATATTCCTACATGCACTTTCTATATTCCTACATGCACTTTCTATACTCCTACATGCACTTTCTGTACTCCTACATGCACTTTCTATACTCCTACATGCACTTTCTATACTCCTACATGCACTTTCTATATTCCTACATGCACTTTCTATACTCCTATATGCACTTTCTGTACTCCTACATGCACTGTCTATACTCCTATATGCACTTTCTGTATTCCTACATGCACTTTCTATATTCCTACATGCACTTTCTATACTCCTACATGCACTTTCTATACTCCTACATGCACTTTCTGTACTCCTACATGCACTTTCTGTACTCCTACATGCACTTTCTATACTCCTACATGCACTTTCTATACTCCTACATGCACTTTCTATACTCCTACATGCACTTTCTATTCCTACATGCACTTTCTATACTCCTACATGCACTTTCTGTACTCCTACATGCACTTGCTATACTCTATATGCACTTTCTGTATTCCTACATGCACTTTCTATCTCCTACATGCACTTTCTGTATTCCTACATGCACTTTCTATACTCCTACATGCACTTTCTGTCTCCTACATGCACTTTCTATATTCCTACATGCACTTTCTATACTCCTATATGCACTTTCTATATTCCTACATGCACTTTCTATACTCCTATATGCACTTTCTATACTCCTACATGCACTTTCTGTATTCCTACATGCACTTTCTATATTTCTACATGCACTTTCTATACTCCTACATGCACTTTCTATACTCCTACATGCACTTTCTATACTCCTACATGCACTTTCTGTATTCCTACATGCACTTTCTGTACTCCTATATGCACTTTCTATACTCCTGTATGCACTTTCTATACTCCTACATGCACTTTCTATACTCCTATATCACTCTTCTCATGCTTTCTATGCTCCTACATGCACTTTCTATACTCCTACATGCACTTTCTATACTCCTACATGCACTTTCTATTCCTACATGCAATTCTATACTCTACACTTTCTGTATTCCTACATGCACTTTCTATATTCCTACATGCACTTTCTATACTCCTACATGCACTTTCTGTACTCCTACATGCACTTTCTATACTCCTACATGCACTTTCTATACTCCTATATGCACTTTCTGTACTCCTACATGCACTTTCTATACTCCTATATGCACTTTCTGTATTCCTACATGCACTTTCTATACTCCTACATGCACTTTCTGTATTCCTACATGCACTTTCTGTACTCCTACATGCACTTTCTGTATTCCTACATGTACTTTCTATACTCCTACATGCACTTTCTATACTCCTACATGCACTTTCTATACTCCTACATGCACTTTCTATACTCCTACATGCACTTTCTATACTCCTACATGCACTTTCTGTACTCCTATATGCACTTTCTGTACTCCTACATGCACTTTCTATACTCCTACATGCACTTTCTATATTCCTACATGCACTTTCTATACTCCTACATGCACTTTCTGTACTCCTACATGCACTTTCTATACTCCTACATGCACTTTCTATACTCCTACATGCACTTTCTATATTCCTACATGCACTTTCTATACTCCTACATGCACTTTCTATACTCCTACATGCACTTTCTATACTCCTATATGCACTTTCTGTATTCCCACTGCATGTTCTATGCTCCTACATGCACTTTCTGTGTTCCTACATGCACTTTCAACGTTCCTATATGCTTTCTATGCTCCTACATGCACTTTCTGTACTCCTACATGCACTTTCTATACTCCTACATGCACTTTCTATACTCCTACATGCACTTTCTGTACTCCTACATGCACTTTCTATACTCCTATATGCACTTTCTTATCTACATGCACTTTCTATACTCCTACATGCACTTTCTATACTCCTACATGCACTTTCTATACTCCTCATGCACTTTATACTCCTACATGCACTTTCTGTACTCCTACATGCACTTTCTGTATTCCTACATGCACTTTCTATACTCCTACATGCACTTTCTATACTCCTACATGCACTTTCTATCTCCTACATGCACTTTCTGTACTCCTATATGCACTTTCTGTATCCTACATGCACTTTCTGTATTCCTACATCACTTTCTATGTTCCTACATGCACTTTCTATACTCCTACATGCACTTTCTGTACTCCTATGCACTTTCTATACTCCTATATGCACTTTCTGTATCCTACATGCACTTTCTATACTCCTACATGCACTTTCTGTATTCCTACATGCACTTTCTATACTCCTACATGCACTTTCTGTACTCCTACATGCACTTTCTGTACTCCTACATGCACTTTCTATACTCCTACATGCACTTTCTATATTCCTACATGCACTTTCTATACTCCTACATGCACTTTCTATACTCCTACATGCACTTTCTGTATTCCTACATGCACTTTCTATACTCCTACATGCACTTTCTGTATTCCTACATTACTTTCTATACTCCTACATGCACTTTCTATACTCCTACATGCACTTTCTATACTCCTACATGCACTTTCTATACTCTACATGCACTTTCTATACTCCTACATGCACTTTCTGTATTCCTACATGCACTTTCTATACTCCTACATGCACTTTCTGTACTCCTACATGCACTTTCTATACTCCTCATGCACTTTCTGTACTCCTACATGCACTTCTGTACTCCCATGCACTTTCTATACTCCTACATCACTTTCTATACTCCTACATGCACTAACTATAATTATATACATTTCAACAGTAACACTATATAATTTCTAAACAAAGGGATCCCAATATCAGTTACATTTCCACATAATGATTTGCATATATTTTATACCAGCAGATATGCAAGGGAGGAAAAGAGACAGAACAGCAAGTGAAGACTGAAAGACCGTGAGAGGCAAAGAACTGCGAAACTGTCAGAGTGATCAACTCCTAGGTCTCACAGGAAAATTTGGTTACGCAACCAGAGAGACAAGAGACAGGAAAGGAAAGAACAGAACACATCCCTGCATTCAAACTCTCCATTACAACTGGGATGGGGTTCTTTTCAACCCTGTCACAATGCATACAGGATAAATGATCTACTATACAATACATGATAATTATTTACAGTGAATACAGTCAGTACAATACATGAAATACTGGTTGAAATGAGAAATAAGCAACTTTACAAATGCACATTAAGATAAGTTGACTGGTTCATAAAATAGAAAAAATAACTAAACAAATGTCAAAGGCATAGGTACAAAGTTCCTAAGCAATCAAACAAGGTGGTAGTAAGCGGTTACCCTCAGAACCGTGACTTTAGTGCCGTACTAGCCTGGCAACCACTGAGCATAGACACAGGGAAGGGCAAAGGCACAAGTGCAGCAGAATAAAGAGAAAGGAGTGGTACAGCGGATGGGGTGGGGATGAGGGGCTACCTGGGAAGCAGTTACAGCAAAGTCCCCAGGAGCCAGGTACTTTGAAACTGGATTTAAAGGTGAGGTGAGAGGAGGCCAATCTGAGATATGAGGGTAGATTGTTCCACAGGGTGGGGGCTGTGACAGATAAAGCTTTACTGCCCTACTTTGAGTACATAGTTTGCTGAGTAAGGTATGATTGACTCAGAAGTCCAGTGTATAACAGCAGTGGAAAAAAGCCAGCAGTTACATTTGGCTGGAGTGAGGAGGGCTCCTTGAGGGTTAATTTGAAGGAGACTGGAGATTGATATTCTTTAATTATAGAGAGGACTTCTGCAGTGAAATGGCTTGGTATGCAAACGATCTCCATCATGTGTCTGGTTTTATGGAAGGATTGTAAGATGGTCCCAGGAGATGGACCTGAAGGTTAAAACATTGGCACAGTGTACAAGTGCAGTGGGCAGAGCAAATTGGATGCTGGGATGCAGAGGGAAGGGAATCACTACCAGGAGAAGGAAGTTGATCCTACCTTGGTACAGATCTCTGATTAGATGGCATTTGGAAATGCCGTTTTGGAGTCCAAACTTGAGGAAGAACAGGAATAGGCCTGAGCTGGTGCGGAGAAGAGCAGCCAGAATGGTGTGTGGGCAGCACAGGAAGTCGCATGAGGAGTAGTCAGAGGACTTCACTATTTACACATTAGAAAACAGTGGGGTGGGCATGGCAGAGACATTCAAGTACCTCTGTGGATAAATGAGGTAGACAGGAGGAGTTTGTCACACTGAGAGGAAACACAGGCATCATGGAAAACTCCTTGAATCTGGTGGTAGGGGACAGGTTCAGAAAGAACATCAGGAATAACTTCTTTGGGGAAGAGTGGTAAAACAGTGAAACAGGCTGTCGGAGGAGGCTGTCTGCACTGAAACAGCAGGTGGTTCAAAGGGGGCGGGACTGGCATATGGGAATGGTGCAGGTGGAGCAGCAGTGGTGTGGGAGAGAGGGCAGTAACCACTAGGAGCATTTCCCAGTACTGTACTAAGCAGGTTTAGGCAGACTGGATAGGCCATAAGCCTTTATCTGCCAACAGTTTTGGTTTCTATCAGGCCCCTCCCTTTTGATTCACCTAACAATGAAAATAATAATCCACGGGCGAGGGGAGGGAGAAAGAGACGGAGATTGATTAGGGTCTGCAGTAATACCGTAGGTAGGGAAAAATGGGCAGACTGGTTGTGCTAAGTGGACCTTATCTGTCATTAGATTTTTTGTGTTCTGTGTCCATTTATTCTCTGTGTCATTTTACCATTTAGGACACCTTTGTCAAAATCCTACCACAGTCTTCTCCATACAAGTGAGTCAGTAACTCTGGCCCCATAACTCTGGCATCTCACCCAACGTTGGTATATCTGGGTGGCACTTTTTTAGGGCTGTTCTATTACACCCTATGCAGGGGGTGCTGCCTGAGTACAGATCGCATCGATTGTTGCGGAAGTCACAAGCTTTTGCTGATATTTTTTAAAACTTTACAAATCACTGGTTTCCCATAATTTCTAGCTCCCTTCTCCTCTGTTTGTCCTGAAACCCTGCCCTTCGCTTAATGTTGAATGTTGTCACTCAGTGACATCACATAGCATTTCAACCAGTAGCTGACTGGACAGAAAACTTTTGTGGATATCAACCCATTTTGCCACTCCCATTTAGGAGACAAACTACAGAATTTTAGGTTGAAGTGTTGCAGAGAACAGTGGGTGCCAATCATCAGTTATAATTAAAGGTGACTAATAAAACTCAGAAAACTGTTTACCATTATTTATTCCTCCAATTGTTATTTAGATTTTGATTCTCGTTTTTACAACTAAAATGGTGTGAGTTATGATTTTTTTATGTAATGAAACTAGAGCTAAACAAAGGCATGAGATTGCAATCTGCTGTCACCAGTAGCACAACATTTCTACCACTAGACATACATAGAGCACGCTCATTTGTGGTGCTAGTGATGTCATCTGCTGCCCTCTGCTGGTGACAGAATATAATGCCATTTCAGGGCTTTTCATGTTATTTATTATGCATGTAAAATATATAAGTATTGTAATTTTAAATTTAGAAAGCAATGAAAATGAGATGAAATGAATGGGTCTTTCTGTAGTAAAGGCTGAAAAATAAAGATTTTTTCAACTATCATTAACATGTATTGGTTTAACTTCCAGATTTTCACCTATTTATATTGTAACCTGGGTCCCGGATCTCCTCTCATCTCTACAAGCCACTGTCCATTCTCAGAGCCTCTGGCAGCCCTCTCCCAGCTCTGGTCTTCGTAAGTCTGGGTTTTCACCTTCAGTTTCCCATCTGGAAGAGGAAGTGGAGCCACTTCTAACTTGGGAAGGCACTACATTACCCCGATAGGTGGTGGAGTTGATTTGCCCTGGACAGGCTTCTTTCACTTCCGGGAGTCTGCTTGACTGCTGTAGACATTTTATTTTCTGGTGCCAGGAACAAATAGATTTTTTGAGCAAATGTGCATCTTCTTTTTCTTTTTAGGATGTGGAGTGCCTCTCCCCAGTTACTTATTGTATTGTTTGGTTACTGGGCATTTCCAGTTATGGGAGAAAGTCCCCCATCAAACTTGTTAGTTTCTTTGTTGTGTAACAACCCCGTCCTTGAGTAGGCTTAAGATGGTTGTTTTGCGATGGGTACCCAGCCTCGGGTCTGAATGTCTGGAGTCAGCCTGAAGTGATAGTTTGGTGGGAGGAGTCTAGAGTACAAAAAAGGAGGGTACCTGCAAGGCACAAGAGAGTTCTTGGGTGAAATCAGTTGGAGCTGCCCTTGGAGGTGGGGTGAGTGCATGAGCAGCAGGGAAGTGGTACAGCTAGCACAGGGGGAGATGGTAAAAGACACTAGTGGCAGTGCACCAAGGGGCTACAGGGCCAGCCAACCCAGGGAGGCTTCCAGAGATGACTCTAGCAGGTTATTTATAGATGAGTGGTGTGAAGTTTGGGACAGATCCTAGGGGATGGGAAACCGGTGAGGTTTTCCTTGTAACTCGCCCACAGTGGGGAAGTATTTAGTGGAACCAGTGAGAGAATGTGGGAACCCGGGGGGGGGGGATTTCCTCTCAGGCAAACAACCCAACAACCCAATGGCTGGTCTGTGGTATGTTTCCCAGAGGATGTTGAGGGTGACCCTGTTGGGGAGGTGATGATTCTGGGGATGTGCCTGTGCCCACGACCAAACACCCGAAGATGCAAACAAGATTCCAGCAGGAAGAAGCACTTCCAGACAAGGTAGATCTGTCTCCAGCAAGGACAAGGTGACCCAAGCTGGTAGGCATCTAATGAATGAATGAATGAATGAATGAATGAATGAATCAATCAATCTTTATTTTACCAGGTGAAACACTATTAAGTAAAACTCATTTACAAGATAGACCTGGGTATGTTTACGAAACATTACAACTGAACAGGGAATTCATAATGCAGTACAGGAAATAGAACCAACAATAAATAAATGAGTCAGGTAGAACAAAATATATATAGTATACAAAAAGTATATGTACATTGAAGTTTATTATATACACTCTAGTACAGGGAGAGTAGAGTAATCAGACAAGACATAATAGGAGAGTTGCTCCAAGGAGTAGAGGGGTATGGGTCAGTGTTGAAAACAGTTGCAAGTTTCAATGAAGAATCATGTCAACAAGGATTTACAGGTGGCCAACTTGACAGGGAGTGCAATTTTTTGTGTCTTTTGGATGCTGTTCCAGAGGACAGGCAGGGCATGGCTTATGGAGGCTTCACCAAGGCGTGTTCTGACCCTGGGGACAACTAAGGTGATATGAGAGGCTTCTGAAAGGATAGTTCCCTCATGGTACAGGTAGGCAGACAGTCTAGAATATATTGAGGCAGACTATGTGTTATTGCTCAATATGTACAGGTGATTGCATTTTTCTGATGTCTAAGTTTAAGAGATAGCCATCCAAGATCTGAATATAAGGAGCAGTGATGGGTAGATAATGGGGCACTGGTAATGACTCTTAATGCAAGGTGGTAGAGAGTATCGAGCTTAGCCAAAGTGGTACTAGGCCTTGTCCATATATGAAATCTGCATAATTGAGGAGAGGAAGAAAGATGGATTGGACCAGACGAATTTTAGCTTCACGTGTGAGTAGATGCCTGATGCAGAAGAACAGACCAAGCCTTTGCTTCAGTTTTTTTGCAAGTTCCTCGATATGAACAACGAAGGACAATTTATGGTTGACCCAGAATCCCAGGTAATTAAATTTATTTATGAACTCCAAGTTTTCCCCAAGTAGAGTAGTAATTTGGGGTCCAATGCAGTGACTGGGTTTTTTCGCTGAAGGGGAAAGGAGCATTGCCTTGATCTTTTTGGCATTTAGCAAGCGCTTTAAATGAGCAAGACTGCAGCTGTCCCACTGTACAGAAATGATGGGTTGCATGGGCACAGTGGCTGTCAGGGCCACAGAGCACACATGGCAGCGTGTGGCTACTAGCCAGCAGTGCCTTGCTGGAGCTAGGACAGGTGAGTATCAACAGGTGGATTTGCAGGCAAGCACTAGGCCCTGGACTGCATGCCCTGGAATCTCCAAATGAAACAACAATAAGGTGAAAATCTGAGAACCGTGGCAAGCACCATCATGGTATCAAAGTAAGACAACACATGGGAAAAGTACTGAAGCACTGAACAAGAATCACACAGTGTGGGATGCCCATTGGTACAAGCTTGTTGCTCTCAGCCTTAGCTGACACAGAAACAGATGTAACAGCTTGCATAGAATAGGGATTTTGTTCTGGTGAAGTCTTGCCAGCCAACCCCTACACAAGTGTAACCCCTAGGTGGCACTATTCTATGGGCTACTACCCCTGCTTGCGTGACTAGGCACAAGTTGAGGGGCCTAAGCTCAGTGAATGGGTGCCTCCACGTGGAGGAATGGTTTTGGGGTAGCGTAGCTGCTGTTGGTATAGCTCTCCGGGGTGCTGTAACCCCCAATGAACCCTTCTAGTGGCCTAAACAGTTCAGCAACAGAACATTCACATTTACCATAAGACAATAATGATATGTTCACACTCCTTGCACTTACCACCAGGGCTGGATCTTCTGCAACTGCTCTAGAGCCCCCTGGAAAATAAGACCAGTGATGCAATAATACAATAGCAGTGCTGTATCCCCATCAAGAAGGTACGCACTACCCAGGTTAAACATGAAAAAACACAATCTGATTTATTCAGGGGGATGTGAACAAGGGTGAGGAGTGAATCTAGCAGGTGATTGGAAGTTCTGATTAAATTCAGGTTGATTAGGCATGCACAGTAAGTCCCTTTAACACAGTCCCCACAATCCTAGGTACCCAGTATTGTTAGCCTGAAGCATTGCCCGAGGTAGGCTGGCATTGCAACTGTTGTTGGGGCCCTTAGGAAGGAAAACAATTAACATGCACTCAACCCAAATATTTGTAATCCAGAGCCAGATGGCTCAGTCCATTGCAATAAACCCCAAAACAAGAAAATCAGATGACACACGCAACTGATTGCAGCTTTGTTATAGGGAGCTATCCTGTTTTGTACTCATGCTACCCAGACCAGGATGCAGGACAGGTGGGATGAAGACCTCGTGCTGTTGTACTGGATGGCCAGGGGAAGCAGGGCCTACACAACTCACCTCCTGGTGGTTGCTACCTGTTCGGTGGTGTTGAGCAGGGGTCTGAACTCGAATGGTCTTACAGAGAATGTTCCCTGAATCAGGAGCAGTGGCCTAGGCTAAGGTGGCAGGGCCCAGGCAGAGCAGACAGTTCAGATGAAGTCCATGATGAAGTACAGGAATAGCCTCCAGCTGACATAAGAGAACTTGTTGTGGGGAACCAAACTGCAACCCACAAAACACATTCAGCACATCTATAACACTTAAAATATGTTGCCACAGTTTGGACAAAGTCCGTTTGCAAATTGCAGCTTCTGTGTGCAGACCTTTTGATCTGAGGCTCACTTCAGTACTAGGCGGGCCGATTGCTTCTGGAGCAAGTCTTCAGTCCACTCTCAAGTAGCACAAACACACTTTCTCTCTTCAGATACAGGTCTCAACCTGGTAATCGGATAAGTCAGACTTTCACACTTAAGGCAATGCTTCATACTGGAAGATGTGACAGGCAGGCCAGCAGAGTCTTCCGATGATTCTCCATGCTCCTAACAGGAGCAGCTGCTCGATGGCTTGAACTGTTCACTCTCCAAACTCCAACTCTCGACTGACACTCTCTTTCAGGCAGTTCTGGGGGTTTCCCAGTAATCCAAAAGATTCGGTTGGCTGAGAGAACGGTCTGTCACAGAAAGAGCTCCCCCTCTAGGTTCATTTAGGCGCCAAACCCTTAAAACTACAATTCCTACAGAATTTAAATCCCACAAGACCTCTGGAGATAGTCTCCATTTTAGGTTCCCTGAGGTTTGATTGGTCCAACACTGGCAGTCCAGAACCAAAATGGTGGCTCTTATCCAAAAGTTCAAGCTGCAATTCAAAGCAGGTCAGACAAACTCCTCTGTCATTATTATTGTAGCAGTTAAACAGTAAATAATCACCTTCCCTAACACAGCTCCTTCTGTGCAAGTAGCGACTGCAGAGTGGAGCAGAAATATGGACTGTCTGGCTGGTCGCGAGCCTTGAATCACTTGGAACCAGCCCAGACTGATTTTCTAACACAGCATAGTGGTTCTTTTAAAGAGACAGGCATGGAGGCTTACTGAAACACTCTCATGCAGACACTTAGAATTACTGGACACAGGACACCATCCTGACAGTGGGCATTAAGCAGCCCAAGAAGACATTATAAGAACCCATATTGGTGGTGGTGGTGGGGGTTACACAAGAATTTGCATACCCATGATGCTTTACATTGTATTTGAGGTTTGGAGTGCATGTATGGGGATTTGAGACATCTACAGATACCAAACAATTTAAGAATGTGTTCTCTCCCTGTATCTTTTATGGATTCCACATCCATCTCTTTTTTCAATCAGCCTCTCTGGGATGCTGCCTACCAGTTTACTAAATGCCTGAAATGCTCTGGGCTGACTTGATAATTTGTTGGGATAACAACTGTACTGTACGGTGAAGTCCCGGTAGGACGAAACACGTGTTTTTGCACTATAAAATGCATGATTTTTAGCCAATCAATGTACAGAGACACTGTACTTTTACATACATATATACAGAGATCTCTTGTGCAGAATCATTAAGAGTGGTCTGTTCCACTTCAGTGCCAGGGATAGGAGTGACTTTACATAAATTCTGAAATAAAAAAAGTATTGAAACTTATAAATCACTGCAGCTAACTCAAGTGATTTATAATAAGTTAATAGGGCCTCTGCTGGCTGTCTCATATGGTATAAGAGGCTCCTCTTGTAGTAGCAGATCCAGGAATTGACAGATGGGGGTGCACTTAGCTATGAAAACTAAACCTCTCTGGGGGGTCTGGGGACATGCCCCCAAAACATTTGAAAATGTAAAGTGTGAAATGGTGCACTTGGTGCATTTTAGGTCCAGTTTCAGGAGCAAAGTGTTGACTACCCTCTCAAAAATCTCCAAATTCCCTTCCATCACAAAGCAGCTGCAAACAGTATTGGTCAGGGGTTAGACTGGCTCAGCTGTACTGCTGTATGAGGGCATTAGGCATGTTGAGGTTGAAAAAGGAAGGCTGTGGTGTGGTGGCCCTTTGGTAATGGAATGTGTTTCCTGACCAGAAGAGGAAGAGAAACTGACAGAATGATGGCCTGTACACCCTTGAAGGAGGAGACAGAGTTAAAAAAAACAAGTAAAGCAGACTGTATGCAACCAGTGGCAGCTCTACACCAGGGCCCGCCAAGGCACGTGCCCCGGTAAAAAAATGCTGTGCCCCAGTTGGTGCCCCATATGGTGTAAAGCTTCCCCCATAGTAACAATATATCAGTGCCCTGGCTGCTATCGGTTGTGCCCCAGCTGTGCCCTGGTAACCATTTGTGGCTAGAGCCGCTACTGTATGCAACCCTATACAAATAACTGCATACGCAATTCAAGCAAACCTTTCAAGTGTCCAGATTTTAGTACCATCCCAGATTTTGCCAAAAACATTTCCTGTGTTCCTCCTAAAAAATGCTTTTTTCCTGTGACTGATCAGTGGGCATTGTGAGCACAAAATAATTCCACACATCTAGGGTTACAGACTTGCTTTTCTTCACAAAATGCTTTGTAGGCTAAGCTCCCTCCTTACTCTATTACTAAATTCCTGAGTGGATATCACCAGTGTTTAAGATGTGTCCCTGAGTTGGTCCTTTGTCCCTGATTTATGAGGCAGGAGGCTGAGCGGTATGTCTTTCTTATGAAAGATTTTATACTTGGAAACCAGATATCTCCAAAAGGGAGTTAACTGTAGCCCTGTCTTTGCATTAGTATTGGGTGATAGATGCTCCCGTGTTTGCACTACTCTCGGCTCATTTAAGGTAAGTAAAGTACTCAGAGTCAAGATACTGTTGGTGAAAGATGCTATATAAAACAACAGCCTATTCCAAATATAAGGCAAACTCTTTCATAATAAAGACATACCTCTCAACCACAGCTTATTCTGCACCATTCCGACACAAATTATGTACTGTATTAGCATATAACATGAAGTTAAAGAGCAAGTCCTTAGTAAAGATATACATCTTAAAGAATGAAGGTCTGGGGTCTTTAGATACCTCTGCAGTTCAATTCATCTTATTTTACCAGGAAAAGGTTTCTGTCCATTGAGCAAGCTCATTCACAAGGAAGTCCTGGGTAGGACAGTTAAATACAATACACTACAGTAAAATTATTCATTTTGCTTTTATTAGTTTCTTTACTTGCCTTTTCACCATTTCATTTGTATTTTATGAACTACTAGTACAAAAAGAATCCAGTAGAATTCTTGTATTGTGACGTCAGAAAAATCTTTACTGGCAAGACTGGCAGTGTATTTCAATGGGAAACACAAATCTGATTTTAGATTTTAATGGAGAAAATAGTTGCATACTATGTTACTCTGAACAAGTCACTTAACCTCCTCAGTGCTTCCGGACCCTCCCTGAAAACAGGTGTCATGCATAGTGGACCTTACCAAGTTACCAAAGGGGAAAAAATGTGTTTTAAATTAGAGGTAAGACATAGATATTAGCCACCTGATAGAACAGTAAGGGCTGGTCTGTCTCTGGAATTGGTAAATACATCCTTTCCTGTGCACTGTTTACATATAACTAATTTGGATTATGTAAGTACAAAGCCTTAGTCCTATGCAAAATATTGAGAACTATAGGACAGGGGGTTATTGAAATGAAAACAAAGACAGATGTTGATCAAATGAGATGTTAAATCCCAGGTTTAAAATTACTGTAGGCTTATTATGAATGCCTAAACAGTTATAGCTTTCCAAATAATTTAAAATGCACTTATATGACAATCAGTTTCATCCCCATGGCTAACAAGAAGTGTGTGAAGCTGCCACGTACTTGCCATGTTAAGCAACAGGAACATCAGGTAGCTCTTACGGTGTAAACACACAGAAATAAATATCAGGTACAGTGTTGTGCCATTATTCTCAAGGAGACTGCGTGGTGGCCATTCTGTTGCACAGGCAGCACAGCACAGAGGGAGCACCACATTTACATGCTGGATAGGAGCATGAAGTATTCCCTGGCAGATAAGTACACAGAACCCCAGGTAAGATGTCCAGCTTGTCAGCATCCAGGAGCAGATGGTGTCTTGGGCATGACTGCAGTAAATGTGCTATAAAAAGGGTAGTATCTCCTATGAATGTTCAGGGTGGTTCTCTACAATCAGGAGGTGAGACATACTGAAATGTAATGTTAAAAGCATAACGACACTTTCAATGACTGGCACTTTATTTTTTGAGAGTAAATCTTACAAATTACTATACTGACAGACGGAGATCATATTATATCATCTCTGTCAGTATGGTAACTTGTATGGGGTGTAAATCAGTCAAACTACAGAACCATTACCATTTATGCATTCTGATCTATGTAGCACATTGTGTGACTGCGGTATTAACTGGCAGCAAGGTTGGCTTTTGCAGTCTTTCTGGCATGATAAATAAACATGACTGTACAAATGGACACAGCAGCAGTCAAAGGCGGTCAGGGATTGGGACAGGCTCAGTGACACTAGTCAGATAGAGGTGAGTGGAAGCGAGTTAGCAAGGCAGCAGTATCTATGGACTGAGCAGACCCTAAAGGCAATCTTATGCACCTCAGGGCTGCTGGCATGTAGCGAAGTAAAAAAACATTCAGACCAGAATCGGTAAGATTGGTCCAGCCTCCAGTGTCAACACTGTGTGCATGTGAAACATACATGAGTGGAGTGCTGGACCAATCTGTGTATCAAGGGGTTGTAAATTTTGGGCTGTGACAGCTCGAGCCGAGACCGACTGTCACTGGTGCCGACCCTGCTATACCCCTGTTGGTATGTGCCTTCCCCATGTAACTGTCTGTTGCTTGTCTTTGAATTACGTGGGGGAAGATTAGAAGACACTTACCAGCTTCAGCGTTAAATGAAAGCAGTTTGCAGCTAATCACAGAGGTGGTGCTCGCCCTGCTCATCAAAGGGGGTGGCATGCATGTGCCAATGCATGAATTCACCACTGTCTTGTGAGCTTTAGGTGACCAGAACTGCTCAGTTTTGCTTTGTAGTGCTCTTGCCCAAATATCATGTTCAGCATCTCTTAGACCATTAGAGACACCCAGTGGAGGCCCTTAACTTATATTGTTGCTCTCTGCCTTAAATGAAGCAGATTAAGAAGTCTGTTTCTAGAGAGATTCTTTTGTTATGGCTTGCCAGCTCACATCTATGTAAGGGTTTGATACCCATGATGCTTTGTGCTTGGTTTAAGGCTTCTGGGTATAAATGTGTGTGGTCTGGAGAAATATTCAGAAACCAAACTATATTATAAGGACAGGAATTGATTATTTGTGGGCAACTATTTGAAATGTCTCTATTTTCATAAATTATATTCATACCTCTAAAGCAGTGGTTCTCAAATGGTGAGGCCAGCCTCCCAAGGGAGGCCCCAAACTGTTCAAGGGGAGGCCCAGTAAAGTCTGAGAATGTACAGTATTTAAATTTTAAGTTGTGGATGTTTTGTGTGAAATGATGGCAGGTGAATTTCTTTACTTATGTACAGATTTGTGACCAAGAAAGGCCCATTGAGCCAAAGCTTGTTAAAGGTGTATTCAGATGTAAACTGGTGACTAGAAGGCAGACTGAGTTGAGGCTTGTTTGTATAGTAGGTGTTTATATGCAAAGTAGTGACTGGGAAAAGTACACTGAGTCAAGGCTTGTTTCTGCAGTAGATGTTTATATGTAAATGAGTGACTGGGAAAAACACATTGAGATGAAGCTTGTTTCTGCAGTAGGTGTTTATAAGTAAATTGGTGTCTGGGAAAGGAACACTGAGCCAGTGCTTGTGTCAGTTGTGACCTAGGGATAAGGGTACAGTAAGTTGCTTAACAACAGGGTAAGAGAGGGAGTGGCTATGGTAGTTTTTCCAGATAGAGAGGAAACAGTAACAAGGGTTCAAGAGTCGTAAAAGCAGAGTGATAAGAACAACCTGGGGTGTGGGGTTGGGGGTGGAGAATGCTAAGTTGAATAAAAAGAGAATATACTCAGCTTTATTGATCTCGTTGGTGCCTGGTGTACTGTGCAAAGTATTTTTTTTCTATGGGGAGGCCCAAGATTTTTTTCAAATTTGAGGGAGGCTTGAAATATTTTCTATGGCTTGGGGGAGGCTTACTATCACAAAATGTGAGAACCAGTGCTCTAAAGGATCCCTATTTAACTGTGCATGAAGAAAAGCTGAAGGTTTCAGCTGTGTTTTGTATTGTTTTCTTTGCATGGGCAACATTCTGTGCAGTTCCTTTCATGGAACCAAGAATTTGTAGTTTTGATTATGTTACTTCATGGTTTCAGAAATCTGAGCATGAATTTATCAGTACAGTGCCTATGGTTCTGAAACCATGGAGTGACACAGTCAAAACTTCAAATACTTGGTTCCATTAAAGGAACTGCACAGAATGTTGTCCATACAGAGAAAACAATACAAAACACATCTGACAACTTCCGTTTTATTCAGGCAACAGTTAAATAGAGATCCTTTAGAGGTATGAATATAATTTATGAAAATAGAGAAATTTTAAACAGCTGCACATAAGTAATCAATTCCTATCTCCTTTCACTTCTATGTTAAAGTGAAAATCTGGGACTTTAATAATTTTGCAACTGTTCAAGCAATTCATATGAAATTTTGCATATGCTGTTCAGGACCAAAGATCTGTTGATGTGGCATGTTTCATTCCAGTTGGATGTGTGGGTGTGGAGACACGTAGTGTCAAAAAACGAGTAAATTGCCACTTTTTGACAAATTCTTTGTCACTGCGTTGTGCAAAAAACTGAGTGGAATTTTGGTATGAAATTTTTAGGATATATAGGTCTTGGGTCACTGTGGTGCCTTTTGAAGGTTTGGTGAAAAAATATTAAACCGTTCCAAAGTTATTACATTTTAAAGTTTCCCATTATTTCCTGTGGAAAGTTAGATGTCAGTTTGAAATAGGATTCTTGATCGCAAATGCGGAATCCTAGTCCACAAATGAGGAATCCTATCCACAAGCGTGGAACTTTGTTTATGCTGCTGCCATTTTATTTTTGCTTAGTGAGGCAAACAAACTTAAAATGTAAAATAACAGCGGCATTTGATAAATACCAATACTTGTGTTTACCTAATTGGGACCTGAGGAATCGGATTCTGGGGTCAGTTGTTTTTTTAAAAAGGTCCAGAAATGTGTTTGTTTATCCACATAAAATCTTTTACTGCAAATCACGGAAATCTTTTACCGTGAAATGGGATCCTTTTTTGCAATTTGAGAAAAATGATTCTCTTTTACCACGAAACTGGATCTTTTTTGTAATTTGTGAAAAATAATTTTTCTTTTTTCGCAAATTGTGGAAAAAGAAGCTCGATAAAGGAATCTTTTTCACAATTTGTGAAAAAGGATTTTTTAAATAACTGTTTCTTTGTCCCTTCATAGCAAAGAAACTTTGGAATTTTGGGCTGCAATTTTCAGAGTACAAAGGGCTTGCGACACAAATGTTTCTTTTGGTGGTTTGGTGAAAATATATTACTTGACTGTGCAGTTCTGCAGGGTTAAATTTTGTTTAATTTCCCATAGGATAACATTGTAATAGACGTTTATCCAATCATTTCGTTGTCATGCTGCTGTAAAGAAACGGTTTACAATTTTGTTCTGAAATGTTCAGGATACAAAGGGCTTTACCCATCGATGTGCCTTTTGCTGGTTTCATTATAATATATTAATTTGGTATTGAGTTACACAGCTCTCAGATTTGCCTGTATTTTCTATGGGATAACATGTAAATGTCAGGTGTTTCTTTAGCTGTGCACAGTACAGGATGGGGGGCCCTGCACTCCCATGAGCCAACTATCTTTAGCAGTACATTATCTCAAAATGATGCATGGATGGGAGCACAGGTCCGGAGTGCCTGGTATTCCCATATGCAAATATGGGTACCATTAAGGACTTATGGGAGTGCAGGGCCCGGATCCAATTATGTAGAGAATTATGGAGTGATTGCCCTCTGGGCCCTGCTCTTCCACAGTAAAATGAAGACATAATTACAATCTCTGAAAAGCAATAAGCCTGTGATTATACTTTCTCAAAAAGTAAGAAAATTCTCTGCAAAAACTACATTAATGCACCATTAAGGTTAATGTGATAAAAGTAGGGAAATTATACTTTCTCAAAAAGTAATGCAATCCTTTGCAAAAAAACTACATTAATGCACCATTAGGGTTAAAGCATCTAAAGTAGGAATGCAACCTTAGGTTCCTGCTTAAGACCCCCCCCATCCTGTATGGAGGAACTGGCCTGAGGGTGTGTTTGGTTGTGAACCCTAATGCTCACCCCATTCTCCTGTGCTACCTGTCTTACCTTACTTAGTCATGGAATGGGGTGGAATTAGGGTTCACAACCCAAGGCACACCTCTCAGGCCAGTCCTTGCATACAGGGTGGGATGGGGTCTTAGGCTTGGGAACCTAAGGTCGATTTCCACTTTTGATGCTTTAACCCTAATACTGCATTAACATAGTTTTTGTAAAGATGTATATGTGCATATTATGGCAGCACGTAGTGATACCGAATTAAGGAGGAGTCATTTACATGTTAAATCCTAAAATTGTGCACCTTAATAACTTTGGAACCGCTTCAACAGATTTGCCTGAAATTTGGAATACTTGATCAAGAACCATACATCTTGGGATCTGCCAACATTTGCACTGTTTAGATATACGGCTGTGGAGTTATTAAGCGTGATCTGCGCATGCATTTACGCTTTTTTGGAATTCTTTGCTTGTCTCTACAGGTTATACGGTTTGTGCGACTGGTCCAAAATCTTCAGAGAACGTATGGCCAGGGTCCCCAATGTGCATTTTGAAGATTTCGTGAAAAAATATTAAACGGTTCAAAAGTTATTCAAAAAACAATTTCCCATTATAAGTCAATGGGTAAAGTTAAAAAGTTTGACGGTGTCTCAAATGCAGTTTTTACTGTCGCAAATGGCCCTTTTACTGTTGCAAATCCACCATTTTGTTTTCAACTGGTCATCAAAAAATGCTTGGCATTTAAATTTGGGACCCTTTAGCAACCCAATTATTTTTGTATTCACCTAGTCAGACTTTGAGGATGCTAGGCATGTCTTTCTTTTGGGGTAAAACACCCCAGAAATATGTTTTTCAAATTTCTGGAAAAGTACTTTCTCGATTTGCATACACTGTTGCATGAATTTGCTAAAGCTTCACAAAGTTCGACAGTACTTTTCCAGGCTGGAAAATGACAGCAATTCTTTGCCACCCTGCTGCAAAAGAATGGTTTGGTTTTTGGGCTGAAATTTGGGGGAACGAGCCAACATCTCACATATGTGCCTTTCAGTGTTTCGTGAAAAAATATTACAGGGCGCAAAGTTACAGCACTCAAAAGTTGATGCTTTTCCCATAGGATAACATTACGGCATCCACCGCATTACAGGAATCTTTGCTGCCCTGCTGCAAAATAATGGTTTGGTCTTGGGCTGAAATTTGAGGAAGAAAGCCAACATCCCACAGATTTGCCTTTTAGTGGGTGTGGTGAAAATATTACAGGGAGCCAAAGTTATGGCACTGCAAACTTTCTTTTTCCCCATAGGATAACATTACGGCATTCACTGCGCTTTCAAGGCCCCTATCTCAGAAACAATGCTAGAAATGGACTTTTCGTCAGAAAATGCTTAGTCTCTACCAGGGGCTATGTACAAAATTAGCCAGGAAAGTCATAAATCATATGACTTTTAATTTTTCTACGCTGACGGTTCCTGAGATATAAGCAATTTAGTATTCCAACCTCATTTTCTGCTCCGAGACCCATTATTATGCATACTTTCTTTGTACTCACTGTCTTTCTCTATGCAGCTTTTGGGAAAAACTAGCCTGTGCACTTACATTACTGTTACTCTTACTGCTTCTGTTTATGGGGTTCTGTACCCGCTTTCACTTACTGTTCCTTGTTCGGCACCATGTATGTGCTTCTTTTGCATTTTCATTTGCATTTGTGTTATTTTAACCATTTGTGTCTACAGTACTGCTTATCTTTGTGTTTCACTTTGCATCACCATGCGCGATTACATTATTTAGCTTTGCGGGCACCGTGATCACTATGTGACAAGACATCAAGTGGTAGGAGTGCAGGGCCTTCTATTTCTCATTATCATTCTCAAAAGAAGGGAAATTAGAGGCAAAAAATCCATTTAATGCATTAGTTAGGGTTGTTCCACAGTGACAAAAGTGAGGAAATTTGGTGTTAGGGTTGAAAGCCCCCCTTGGACCCCCCCACCCACACCCCCAACCGGCATCGGGTGAGCGTTGGGGTTGTCGGTCCTAACTCTCACCCCATTCTTCTATACCTCTGTTTCTTTACACATCTGATGGGGTGAGAGTTAGGGCTGAAAACCCCAATGCGCACCCGGTGCTGGTTAGTGGTGGTGGAGGGGTCCAGTGGGGCTTTCAACCCTAACACCGAATTTCTCACTTTTTTGTTGTGGAACAACCCTAACTAATGCACTAAATGGAGTTTTTGCCTCTAAATATATATATATATATATATATATATATATATATATATATATAAAAATGTATTAGCGGGAGGTGTCAGACAGTGTATGAGTAAATACAAGAGTGGAACAAGACAGCCCATGCATACAGCTGGGAGGCCAGGGAAAACACTGTGGGAAGTAGTTACTGTACCTCTCATATTCCTCTCCACAGTGATGAAGGCCAGCACATTTTTGTAATATTTTCTAAAGTGCCCATGTGGGTGAACTCATGGGCAGCGTGGAGCTGGGTAAAAGCCCTCCATTATCCATTCATCAGGTGTGGTCGGGAATACCAAAGAAAGCAAGAACTCATTTCTCTGTATGTAAGTCCAAATAATATACATCAGCCCCTGCATCAGGAGGGTTCTTTTCTGTTTTTTTTTTATCTTTTGAAGGAACTAGAAGGGGACAGGATCAGTTGTGTTTCAGTACAGTAGCTGCTTCTTGTTGTTTTTACAGGGTTTCTTGTGGATTTTACTTGGTAGAAGGTTATTTCTTTTCTTTCTTACTTCTGAAGGGGCTAGCAAGGTATTGTTTTTGGGGCTGTTGGAAGTTTGAAAACTGGTTTGGTGGCTGTAAATGGGCTCATTTGTTGGATGTTTCACTGTTTTACAGGCTGCGCTAGTGGAGGCCTGTTTCTTCTGATTTAAAACCTATTTGGTGGGATTTGCTTGGGGCTGGTTCTTTGGCTGCAGGGCTTGGAAGGGCAGACACAGGGCTGATACACTCTCTTGAGAGTTGGGTGGTCCAAATCCCACCCTCCCCCTCCTCACTCCCCAGAGCTCTGCTTATTTATAGTGGAACACCTGCCCTGCAACTGGAGGAAAAGGCTGCAGGTGCAGCTCATGTAGTTCTAGCTACTGTGGGGTGGATTTAAAGGCTGGGAGAGAGGAGCTTAGGGAGTTGTTCACTTCCTTATAAGTTTACTGTGTTGTACTGTACCTAGTAACAGGTTACGCGGTTTACTGTGGGACTGTATCTAGGATTAGTGGGTGACTTGATTAGGCAGTAGGGGTGTCTCTTGGACTAGTGGGGAACCTGGTGGCTCACCCAAGGAAACCTACTTGGAGAATGGGACCACATGTCATTAGGGCGGCATCTTTAGGAGGGTGGTGGGGTACACAGGGTGTGGGGCAGCCATGATACTGGACTGGGCTTGGAAGTTCAGTGGTTGGCCAGTGTGCTACAAGCTGGCACAGCTTAGGGAGGAGGTTGCAGGGATTAGGAGACAGCTGGGGAAGGTATGGTTGGGGAAGAGGGCAGGGGATCTCCCAAGGAGTTGCACCAAGCACTAGGGGTGGGGACATAGGGAAAGGAGTGCAGGAGAATACTTTGGGGTCACATAGGGTCCCTGGCAGAGGGGGCCCAAAAGGAGGACACTACCAAGGAAGCAGGCAGGTAACTGGGGATCCTCACAAAGGGGGGGCCAGAGGGACAACATTCTCAGGAAAGTAGGCAGATGGCTGGGGCTGGACAGAGGGAAGCAAGGCGGGGAGGTGGATTGGACCTTATGCTCAGTAACTGCTTCAATTCTCTTCTGCTTGAGGATGAGGGGGGTGCTGTAGCCATGACAGGGGTGGTTAGAGATGGAAAGGGAGTGGGGGCAGGAGGTGGGGCTAGATAGCAGGAGGAACAGGGGAACCTGTAATGCAGGAAAATGGGAATCAGAGCAGGAGAGGCAGGGGAAGAGGGGGAAGTGCAAGGAGAAGGACCAGTTGGGAGGAAAGGGCAAGGAGAAGGACCAGAAGTACAAGGAGGATACAGTAAAGGGAGCTGAGGGTTTGAGGCCAGGAGAGCACGAGAAGCAAGGAGGGACTAAATGGAGACAGGAAGGAAGGGAGGACGAGCCAGGCTAGTTTAGTGGATGGGGAGAAGGACCAGTCGCAAGCAGTGAGGGGAGTTCGCGGGTACAGAAGGATACTCGGGAGGAGGAGAGGCATAGGATCGGGGGAGGGGCAGCCAGGAGTAAATAAGGAGGCGGCATGTGGCACCCAGATAGGGGAGGAACAAGGAGACAGCTGGGTGGAGGGGCGTAGAAAGGATGAGGGACATGGAAGGGGGAAATGGAGGAAAAGGAGCGGTCAGAGTGCTCCTGTTCAGGGATTCTATGATCAGGGGTATCAAATGGGGTAGGGAGGGAGAAGCCTGGCCTGTTAGAACAAAATGCTTCCCTGGACTAACGGTGCACAGGGCCAAGCACGAGGTATATCAGCTGGCAAAGGATTGTGGGGGTTCCCCAGACATACTGGTCCACCTGGGTACAAATGACATTGAGGGAAATGGCGAGTTAGAGATACAGGCAAGGTTCAGGGAGCTTGCCAGGGTCTGTCATGATATAGGATGCACAATTTCCTTCTCGGAAATTCTCCCAGTGCCAAGGGCTAGTGGGAAACACAAAAGGAAGATTAGTGAGATAAATCAGTGGCTCAGGGAGTGGTGTGAGGCCAGAGGGCATGGGTTGATGGGGGATTGGGGGAGACCTGGGAGGATAATGAGCTGTATGCTAGAGATAGACTCCATCTCAATTTGAAGGGAAGGGAGATCCTTAAGTTGAAAATAGAGGGGTTCATTGGTGAAAAGTGGGGTTTAAACTTGTGAAGGGGAGGGATGGGAGAAAAGGCTGTTGAGGGGGTCCGATAAGGAGGGCTCTGTCTCCACCCCTCTGGGGAGCTGGAGGAATGCGGGAAAAGGCCGACTGGTAAAGTGCAGACCAGGGGAAAATGGAATCCCCATGGGAACACGAGCAGGGGAAATGGAAGTATAGGAAAAGGGTGGAAGGTAGTCCTACTAAATGCCAGAGCTTGGGCAATAAAATGCCTGAGCTCCAGGTGATGCTAACTGAGGGAGCAGTGGATGTGACAGCGGACACTGAGATCTGGGCCACCACAGGACACGACTGGGACCCGAACCTGGAGGGTTACACTATGTTCAGGAAGGACAGGGGTGAGGGAAGGGGAAGAGGGGTAGCAATGATAGTCAAAAACTGCATTGGCATGGGGGAGTAGGGGAGGTGGATGGAACCATGGAGGTGATTTGGATCGCCTTGATACAAAGAGGAGCAAGAGAGTAAAAATAGGAGTGGTGTATAGACCCCCTGCACTGGCAGAGGAGCTGGAGGAGAGTCTGGTGGCAGATGTTGGGAGACACTGCAGACTGGGCAGGGGAAGGGTGGTGGTGGTATTGGGGGACTTAAACATGCCAGAAACAGACTGGGAGACTATGACATCCTCAGTGGCCAGGGAACAGAGGTTGTTAGATGTCTTTCTAGATGCTCCTAACTCAGCAGGTGGGGAACTGACCAAGGAGGCGCGGTACTGGATGTGGTCCTGGCAGACAGTGATCAGATTGGGGGCCTGGAGGTAAGAGACCGCTGGCAGGAGTGACCATGCCACAGTCTGATTCTGCCTGGAACTAGGAGGGGTAGAAGGCTGCACAAAGACAGAGGTAACTGACTTCAGGGGGGTGGATTTTAAGAAAATGGGAAGGATCCTTAAGGAGCATTTGGATGTCATTGGGTCAGACATGGACGCTGATAGTAGGTGGGAAATCATCAGGAGAGGGGTGCAGGATGCTACCAGCACCTGTACAAGAGTAAGATGAAAATGCGATAGGGCCTGAAAACCCTGCTGGTGGACCAGGGAGGTCCAGGAGGTGGTGTGGGGAAAGAAGGCAGCCTATAGGCAATTCAAGTGCTCAAGGAGTGAAAGGGATCGAGGGGAGTACGAGCTGATGGCTAGAAGGGCCACTAGGGTGGTGAGGGCGGCTAAGGCAAGGAAGGAGCAGAACCTGGCCAGGGAAATTAGGAGAGGGAACAAGGGGTTCTTTAGATACACTGGGGAAAAATGAAGGGTGAAGGGGCAGATTAGCAGGATTAAAACAGGGGAGAGATGGGCACAAGACCAGGGGAGCAGGCTGAGGTACTAAATGAGTACTTTGCCTCAGTTTTCACCAAGGAAAATAGGGGTGCTGCATCATACATGGGAGGAGACAGTGATACTGAGGAGGGGGGGAATCTCACTGACCGTCGGGCGGGTCTAGGAGAGGGAGGCATCACTGGCAGGAGGGAGGGAGGAAGGCTAAGCAGGGAGAAGAGGTAGCGGAAGTGGAAACCATAGCAGACAGAGTGAGGGAAACCCCCAGGTCCCTTAGACGGAGAAAGCACGGGGCGGATAAATTACATCCCAGAGTGCTGAAGGAACTCTATGGATGTCCGCTGAAACCCCTGGCGGAGCTTTTATCATCCTCTGAGGACAGGGTGGGTGCCCCAGGACTGGAAGGTGGCACATATAGTGCCTATCCACAAGGGGGGATCAAGGGAGGTGGCAGAGAACTACAGGCCTGTCAGCCTGACATCGGTGGTGGGCAAGGTGATGGAGGGCATTGTCAAGGAGAGGCTAGGGGGGGACCTGGAAAAGTCAGGGTGCCTGGACGATAGACAGCATGGATTCATCCTGAGAAAATCATGTCAGACAAACCTTGTGGAGTTCTATGACTGGGTGATGAGTGCCTTGGACCTGGGTAGACCAGTGGACGTCCTCTTTCTAGGCTTCAGCAAGGCATTTGACTCTGTTCCTCACGATGGCCTGTTGGATAAGCTGGGAGAAATGGGGGTGGGGAACTAGATGATCAGATGGATAGGCAATTGGCTCCAGGACCAGACCCAAAGGGTCATAGTTGGCGGGATAGTCTCATCCCCAAGGAGGGTCATTAGTGGGGTCCCACAGGGATCAGTCCTTGGGCCCTTCCTGTTAACGCCTATGTCTCTGACATAAGGACAGGTATCAGGAGTGAGATGAGTCTCTTTGCGGATGACTCAAAACTGGGGGCAGTGGTGGATGGGGAGGAGGGGGAGGGTGGCCCTACAGGGGGACCTGAAGGCTCTGGAAAGTTGGTCTAGAAAGTGGAAGCTGAGGGTCAATGCAGGGAAATGCAAGGTACTGCACCTGGGGGCCAGAAACCTGGGCCAAGTGTACACCCTGGGGGGTGAAATGCTATAAGTCTCAATGGCTGACAGGGATGTGGGGGTGGTGGTGGATGTCAAGATGAACAACTCGGAGACTTGTAAGAGGGCAGCAGCCAAGGCCAGCAGGATGCTGGGATGCATCGCTAGTGGGATCACCTTCAGAAGGAGGGAAGTGATACTCTCTCTGTATAACTGCTTGGTGAGGCCGCACCTCGAGTGTTGCATGCAGTTTTGGAGGCCACACTTAAAGAGGGATATTAAACTCCTGGAGAGGGTCCAGAGGAGGGCAACCAAAATGATTTGGGGCTTGGGGGGACAGGACCTATAAGGAGAGGCTTGAAGAGCTAAATATGTACACATTGGAAAAGAGAAGGGACCGGGGGGACATGATAGAGGTCTTCAGGTACATGAAGGGGGGTAAATAGGGGAGGAGCAGTCAGGGTGCTTCGAAGAAAGGAGGAGGGTGCTACTAGAGGGCATGGGTGGAAGCTGGAGGGGGGAAGATTCAGGGGAGAAAGGAGGAGGTGCTACTTCACTGAGAGGGTGGTGGAGCCATGGAATGCACTGCCTGGGGGCTGGTGGAGGCAGAGACAGTGGAGGGGTTCAAGAGGGGTTGGGACAGGTACAGAGGAAGGCTTCTGGAAACAAAATCCATTGCAGCGAGAATATCCGGAACTGGGAAGGGAGAAGCCAGAGAAGGCGAGGGGTGCAGCAAGGTCAGCTCCCAGGCTGGGGGCTGACCAAACGAGAAGACGCGAAAGACCGTTAGGCCTATTCTACTGGCATTTTAGTATGTTTGTATGTTATTCTGTGCTGCCTTTTATTTTACTCATGCCCCTTCCTTAACCTTGCCCCTTGCCCAGCTTCCAGTTTCTCTCTCGCTGTTTTTATAGGTGTGTTGGAAAACGCTGGCATAGGGTGAGTTACATCTCCAGCAATTATATGTGTGAGAACAACCCATTTTTTCAAGTTCATTTTTCTCATGGGACATATAATGTGCAGAATCGGAGGAGCAGGTGTGTTTTCCACCGGCATTGCTGAACGGCTGGGTTCAGGCGGACTGCGCTGGGTAGTCCACCAAAGTTTTTTCCTTGTTGCTTCTCAGTTACCTTACCTACCTATTCACATAGTCAGCAGGGGAAGGGCTCCATGTATTGTCCCTGTTTTATTGTCAGCAGATGGGGCAAAACATTAAATGAGCACTGGAGCACTGTAGGAGGTGGCTGAGCTTTGACTTAGGCAAAGAACGCACTAAATTGTCACAAATTAAAGACATCAGAGTGGCATAACAGCCCTTTGAAATGATGGGCTCATCTCCATGGCAGTACCAGCTTTCCTCATGAACTGATTTTATTCTTTTATTTATATTTTAAAGCTGTATCTTATTAATGGAGGCAGTATAGAGCAGTGGGTATAAGAATCTGAGCTACAAATCTGGAGATCTCGGTTTGAATCCCACAGCCCCACTTGCATACTGTGTCACCCTAAGCAAGTCACTTAACTTCCCTGTGCTCCCAGGTCGCACCTGTAAACAAGCTTTCAGCTTAGTGTGCTACTCCTGGTTAAACAAAGGGGAGAGGAGGAGAGCAACTATAAATATGAGTAACCATGATGACCTGTGCTATGCACATTGTGTAATAAACATACTTTAGTGAGTTCATAGGCCTGGGGTGACACAATCCCTGCTGTGGCTAAATGCCATTTGAACCCTTTCTGATCAGTTAGGTTATAACGCACTTTCCAGGGATTCTGGCTCTGCAAACACAATAGTTGTTTTTTTGTTGTTTTTATGAACTCCAGAAACCCAAAAGAAAGACGCACCAGCCCCCAGCCAGCTCTGTTCTGGGACTCCAAGGTTCCCATGAGAACCCTGATCTCTCAGCAGGCAGCACCATGCACAACCACTGTGCCACTGAGCTGGACCACCTTTTGGGGTTTTAGTTAGAAATTAAACATTATGCCTATCTCCTAACATGTGCAGCGCCCCCGCACTTTGTGTTTCCCTGTGTGCCCACATAAAGTCATTTCTCATGCATGAAGGTTCTCCTATGACTGCTTGACTAGCAGGTCAGTATAGTCAGAATCACTAATCTTTGTTTTCACTGTGCATTATTAATCAATTTATTTATTAATAATTAATTTATCAAGATGAAGCCCATGTAGCCAATCAGATCTCTTTATTTAGAGGGCATTGTGTGGCAACAATGCCCTCTGAATAAGCATGAGGAACACAAAAGGCACTTTGAATATGCTAACTCGAGGGAAACACACTGAATAGGCCAAGGAGCTTCTGACTTAACATTCACCTGTCAAGCGCAGCTGTCAAAAAAAATGGATTTAGCTGAGCAGTTCCTCGCTGTCAGAAACTGCTAAAAATTAAACTTTAGCCTTTGAACACTGGTCACATAGTTCTCCTTCTGTGCATCGATATAACAGCGATAATGAGATGCACTGAAGGCTCAGCCCTTAGGAATAAGGGAACTATATTAATCTGTACTCTGTTTGCAATGTCCGCAGTGGTGTAATGTATGTCTTGATGTTCCCCATAATTTGTATTTCTCTGACATGGAACCTTTGTAAAAGAGCCAAGGCTCAAAGGTATTTGTAAAAAAAAAAAGAACTAAGCACCAACGATAGTGACCTCAGGCCTTAGGTCCTCAGTTTTTTTTATCTACACTGTCCCATGACATTATTCACTCATACACTGTCTGAAGCCTCCATAAATACTATATTCTTGCTAGGAGGGCTAATTTCTTGGTGAAATCTAGGAGAAATGGTTATGGTAGGAAAATGGCAGATAAAATAGCAATTACAGTGGCTATGTTGCTGTATTGACCATGCTGTACTTGCTGTCGCTGTATTCACTAAGCGCTATATGTGCTGTCACTGTTTGACCAGCACTGTATTTGATGTCACTGTATTGGCTAACACTGTATTTAATGTCGCCAGATTTGCTGTCGCTGAGACGCTGTATTTAAGTCGCTATTCTTGACCAGCACTGGATTTGCTGTCACTGCATTGACTAACGCTGCATTGCTGTCACTGTAATGACACCATGGGCCAACCTGGCGACATCACATACACAGTCAGTCAGTATACCGACAGCAAATACAGCGCCGCTCAATACAGCGACAGCAAGTACAGTGCTGGTCAAGATAGTGACAGCAAATACAAGCGTGTTCAATAGAGTGACAGCAAATACAGCACTGGTCAAGATAGCGACTGTAAATACAACGACACCAAATGCAAGCGCTGCTCAATCCAGTGACCTTAAACATCTGATGCTGGTCAAGATAGCGACAGCAAATACAGCGTGTTCAATACAGTGACTGCAAATACAGCGCCGGTCAAGATAGTGACTGTAAATACAATGACAGCAAATACAGCGACAGGAAATACAATGACAGCAAATACAGTGCTGCTCAATACAGTGACAGCAAATACAGCACTGGTCAAGATAGCGACTGTAAATACAATGACAACAAATACAGTGACAGCAAATACAGCGCTGGTCAATACAGCGACATAGTCATTGTAATTGCTATTTGTATCTGTTATTATCCTACTGTAACCCTTTCCACCAGATTTCAAAAAGAAATTAGCCTTTTCAGGGCATTAATATATTATATATATATGTATATATATATATATATATATATATATATATATATATATATATATATATATATTTTAGGGGGAGGCGTCAGACAGTGTATGAGTGAATACAAGATCGGAGCAAGGCAGCCCATGCATACAGCTGGGAGACCAGGGGAAAAACATTGTGGGAAATAGCTACTGTACCTCTAATATTCCACTCTCTACAGTGATGAAGGCCAGCACATTTTTGTAATATTTTCTAAAGTGCCCATGTGGGTAAACTCATGGGCAGCATGGAGCTGGGTAAAAGCCCTCCATTATCCATTCATCAGGTGTGGTCGGGAATACCCGAGAAAGCAAGAACTCATTTCTCTGTACATAAGCCCAAATAATATACATCAGCCCCTGCATCAGGAGGGTTCTTTTCTGTTTTTTTTTTATTCTGTACTGCCTTTTATTTGATTCATGACCCTTCCTTAACCTCTCCCCTTGTTCAGCTTCCAGTTTCTCTCTCGCTGTTTTTTATAGATGTGTTGGGAAATGTTGGCATAGGGTGAGTTACATCTCCAGCAATTATATGTGTGAGAACAACCCGTTTCTCAAGTTTATTTTTCTCATGAGACATATAATGTACAGAATCGCAGGAGCAGGTGCATTTTCTGCCGGCATTGCTGAATGGCTGGGTTCAGGTGGACTCGCTGGGTAGTCAACTAAACTTTTTCCTTGTTTGCTTCTCAGTTACCTTACCTACCTATTCACATAGTCGGCAGGGGAAGGGCTCCATATATTGTCCCCATTTTATTGTCAGCAGGTGGGGCAAAACATTAAATGAGCACTGGAGCACTGTAGGAGGTGGCTGGGCTTTGACTTAGGCAAAGAAAGCACTAAATTGTCACAAATTAAAGACATCAGAGTGGCATAACAGCCCTTTGAAATGATGGGCCCATCTCCATGGCAGTACCAGCTTTTCTCATGAATTGATTTTTATTCTTTTGTTTATATTTTAAAGTTGTATCTTATTAACGGATTATAGTGCAGTGGGTATAAGGCTATATATGTATAGTAGAAGCAAAAAACTCCATTTAATGCATTAGTTAGGGTTGTTCCACATAGACAAAAGTGAGGAAATTCGGTGTTAGGGTTGAAAATCCTAACTCTGCATTCACTCCCAACCCCTATAGCACCACACACACACACACACACACAGACACAGACACACACACACGCAAGTAGGGGGGAGGACCAAGGCAACACGACCAATCACTGACAACCAGCAGCAAGTGTCTGAAATAAAATACAACTGTGTAAATGTAGCACAAGACATATCCATGATGATGAGCCAACAATTGTAGCATTTAAACAGTTGATGTCTATGGCTATAGTGTTGCTGTGGCTTTCCAGTCAGGATGGAGTACCTGGTGTAGGGGTGTGGGGGGCTATTGCCTGGTCAAGGGTATGCAACTGATAACGGTACAAAGTTGTGCACACCTTCAGTGATGGAGGTATACCATTGATGTGTATGGAGTTAGTTTTGCTGTGGCTCTACACTCAGGATGCAGTACCTGGTGTGTGTGTGTGGGGGGGGGCAGTGCCTGACTGAGGCCATACAACTCCTAACTGTGGTAAGTGGAGTGTACCTGCAATTAGGGAGGTGTAGCATTGATGTCCATAGCCTCAGTTTTGCTGTGACTCAGCACTCAGGATGCAGTACCTTGTAACGAGGAGGCATTGCCTGTCTGAGACCATGCTTGTAATCAGTGAGGTGTACCACTGATGTCCATTCCCACAGTTTTGCAGTGGCTCTCCAGTTAGGATGCAGTAAGTGGTCTGGGGGTGCATTGCCTGGTTGGCACTGTGCAACTCCTAAGTGTGGTAAGTTCTGTGCAGCTGCAATCAGGGAAGTGCACTGTTGATGTGTATGTCCTTATCGTTGCTTTGCCTCTCCACTCAGTATGCAGTACGTGTTCTGGGAGGGGTGGCATTGCCTGGTGGAGGTCCTCCAATTTATAACTGTGTTAATTTGTGTGTATCTGCAGTCAGGGAGGTATACCATAGATGTGCATGGCCTTAGTGTAGCTGTGGCTCTCCACTCAGGGTGCAGTTCCTGGTTGGTAGGTAATGCATGCAACCCCTAAGTGTAGTAACTTGTGTGCACCTGTAATCAGGGATGCATACCATTAGTGTACCTGGCCTCAGTTTTGTTGTGGATCTACACTGAGTATGTAGTACCTGGTTTGGGGTGGTGGGGATGTCCTGCAGTACATTTTGACAGTTGTATTTTATTTCTGACACCTGCTGCTGGTTGTCTGTGATTGGTTGTGTTGCCTTGGTCCTCCCCCCTACTTGCATGTGTGTGTGTGTCTGTGTGTGTGTGTGTGGTGCTGTGGGGGTGGGGGTGAATGCGGAGTTAGGGTTTTCAACCCAAACATCGAATTTCCTCACTTTTGTCGCTGTGGAACAACCCTAACTGATGCATTAAATGGATTTTTTGCCTCAAATATATACACACACAACACACACACACACACACACACACACACACATACACACACACACACACACAGAATAAATATTAGGTAAGGGTAGTATACAAGCATGTATACCCATCAAGAGGATAATTAGGGCTATAAGGCCATGAACCCAAACAGTGAGTGGATTTATTGACCTAAAATACTTTGAATATGCCACCTTCACCCAGTGTTTGCGGAGATGACATTTGCTATCATGTTATGGCATCTGAAGGCCTCTTGAAACAAGGAGGAAATGGTGTTTACTGAGTGCAGGTAGGAGTTTGGGTGATTTCTGGGTTTGAAAGGAAGTGTTTTTTTCCGGTGTCTTTTGCAGCTTATTAACTGGTTTGGCTAGCTTCCTAATAATGTGTTAATTATGTTATTAGTATTGTTCCATATGGTTTATGTATTGAATCCCACAGTTGCTAGGTGCATACTGTGTGATACTGAAGCAAGTCACTTAACTTCCTTGTGCTCCCAGGTTGCATCTGGAAACAAGCTTCAGCTTAGTGTGCTACTCCTGGTTAAACAATGTTCTCTTTCTCTGTTGTAAGTATATACTTTTATTAGTGTAGGTATAAATGTTTAATTGTTTGATTGGTGTAGGTATACACATTTAATTAGTGTAGGTACATATTGTTAAATGTTTGATTAGTGTAATTGGTAATTTAGTTACAGCTATACAGGGAAATAAACAATGGCCTTTTGTATGGGGAAAATTCCCCATCCATCTACACACACACACACACACACATATATCTATATACACCATGGGAGGGCAGCTAGTTTTGGAAGATAAAAGCTGTAATTTTCACTGAAGATATAGCTACTGTGAGAATAACAGATGAAATCATGTGATTTGTGCAGTAGCTACAGCCCTTGTATTTCACATGAATGGGTCCCTACAACAACACATCAAACAGTGGCACTGTCACTTTAGCCATCACAGTTAACAGTTCAGATTAGGGCCAGTAATCAAGGCCCCTGGAATTCTGCAGTTCTGTGGTTGCGGAATTTGCTGCAGAATTTGCATCATGCTGCAGAATATATCTAGTGCCGCAGAATTCATTGTTTTTTGTGAATTTTCATATAAATATGCTGTTTTTCCATAGTGTCAGGCTTTCTTTCCCACCTTGTTTATCCTGAAGCTCCTCCGCTATGCTCAGCATATGATGTCATCGATGACATCACATCATATTTAGTCAATGACAGGACTGCATTCTGCCAGAGAAATGAATAAATCATGCCGCAGAAATCAGAAAATGTTGCCGCAGAAGTCAAGGAGCCCTGCTGCAGAAATCAGAAAATTCTGCCACAGAACACCAGGGGCCCTGCCAGTAATAAAGTGGGAAAGAAAGCAAAACTGTAAAAAGATAAGCCAGTTACGTAACACATTTTACCTACAGTATACAGTACACACAAAAAAGTGGGAACTCCCATGGCATATACTGGATATCCCATGAGATAACTCCAAATATGCATGTTATTTGGGTTGAAATGTTGGTGTTATTGCCACTGTGCACTCGCGGCTGCACCACCTGGCATATGTGAAGTAAAACCAAAATTCTCAACCAGATAACAGGCATATCTGAAGCTACCTCATGAGGTATTCCCTATCTGTTGAAGGCTAGGTTTGCTGGCCAAGGCACCTAGCTTCACCTGAGCTCTTTCCTTCTAGCTTGCTTGAAAGGACAGAACTAAGAACCTTACCAGAGTAAGGGAAAGGATTAAGACTTTTGGCTAGGAAGATTTACTGTGTGTTGTTGTTTTTATTTTGTACACACAGGGATTGTTACTATTTGTTGCTAACATTTTATTGCTTTATTTTCTCTGATTCATATTGATGTTGCTGGGTATAATTTCTGCTACATTATTACAAGGTGTGCCTACAGGTGTGTGCTAACAGATTACTGCTGTAATCTTCTGATTCAAATTGTCTTTTGCAAGGTATATCTTCTGTTACTGCTTTATTTTTCTCTGTAGCAAAGTGTTTCTTACAGGGTATATCTTCTGTGAAATTATTACAGGTGGTGCTTAAATTTTTCTGACTTTTTATCATTAGGCTAAGCAAAATTACTGTTTGCCCCTATTTTATTTATTTATTTTTTGTTGAAAAGTTTTTCTTTGTCTCAGAGGTGTTGCAGTCTCCTTCTCACATTGAAGACAGGGAGAGTGAGAAAGCAGCCACAGCTTCCTTGAATCAAGGAGGTTATTTTCTAGACTACACTGAACTGAATTATTACTTTTTGGACCTGTGTAAGTAACTAGTATTGATTCTGTTTTTGGGGTGGACTTTTCTTAGTTTTAACTTTAATTTGCCAGGGAGGAACTGTAGCTGGGAGATATTTACAGTCAGTTGTGACTAGACCTGTTACTTAGCCTTTGTGAAATAGGTGTCTGAAAATAAGGAAGGCACTCCCCGGGGGGGAGTGTAAGAGTGTTAGGTGATTGTTTCTGGACAGCATAGGTTTACTCCCACCCACCCTTCCCCTCACCCCACCCACCCCAAGCGCATAACTTCCTTTATAGCTGGGGCTCTGACATCACTTCCTCAAAACTGCTGACAACATACACCTGTTCATATCCTTAAATGCACAGCGCACTGAATGGGGTAGAGACACTCACAAGCTTGCACACACTAAAACAAGAACAAAAACCAAAAAGCATCTGTAACTGGAAGGGACACAGACATGTGGGGAGTGGTGCAATGCACTGGCTGTGGAGCAGCAGTCTTCTGGGAGACATTCTGGAAACTGCATTGCTTCCCTATTTGCAGGCACCTCTCTGGTCTGAGGGAGGAGGTTGTTCATCTCCATGCTGACCTGGAAAGGATTTGGGAAACCTGCTTCCTCACCTAGGTTCCACCCAGGCCACCACCACTACCTCAGAGATTGCCAAGAAAGAGGAGTGGTTGGACCACAGTGGGCTCAGGGAGGGTGAGGGTGGTGGAACAGAGGTGCATCCCTCCAGTTGTGTCTCTCCACAGTTCATTCACCACTCTGGTGAAGCATGGTTCCTCTATGGAGGCACCTGCAGTGGAGACCAAGGAGGATGCTGGGAACCTCCACAATGGAGACCCATGGAGGTGACCAGGACCCCATGAGGAAGGAAACAACTCCTGGTGGGGACTCATTGTTAGGGGTTAGAACTGGGGGAGGGAGGGGAAAGGGAGGTAAGGTTCCTGCCCAGTGCCAAGGCTTGGAGGGACAGGAAATGAATCCTCAGGATCGTGGGAGCAGCGGCAAGGGGGAGGGAGCTGGATGTCATTATCCACCTAAGGATGAATGATCTGGCTGAGAATGGGATCAGAGCAGTGCAATAGGAGTTTGTGGAGTTGGGGAGGGGCCTTAGACAAGTAGCACACATGGTAACTTTCTCAGAAGTGCTACCTGTCTATGGCATGGATGAGGCTAGGGCACTCTGCACCATGGGATTCAATGACTGGTTGAAAAGCTGGTGCAGAGCTCAGGGATTTGGCTTCACTGGGGACTGGGGCTCCACCTGGAAGGATGCAGGCCTATACAGGTGTGATGTTCTGCATCTATCCTGGAGGGGAACCAGGATCCTAGGTGATAGGTTTAAATGCTTCAGTGGCAAGCATTTAAACTAGCCAAGGGGGGAGGCACTGAAGAGGAGAAGGTAAATCCTAGCCCCCAAAAATCATGGTAATTAGTGAGGTAAACACCAAAATAGAGCAGTCAATAGGGAGAAGGGCAGGGGTAACTGGAGAAAAAGACAAAGGCAGTAGGGACAGAGATGGGGCAAAAAGAAATAAAGCCATAAAAAAATTGAAGGTAATGAGTACCAATGCCCATATTCTAGGTAAAAAGCTCCCTGAAATGGTGGCCTTGATGGAAGAGGGATGACTGGATATTGTGGCAGTCACAGAAACATGGTACACAGAGAACCATAACTGGGATGTCAACATACCAGGGTACACAACCTACAGGAGGAACAGGGAGGGAAGAAGAGGAGGAGGAGGAGCTCTCCATGTAAGGGAAGGGATAAAAGCAACAGAACTAAAGGGTAAACAGGGAGGAGAGGAGGCACTGTGGGTCACCCTGGAGACTGGAAATGGCTCCCTATCACACGGGGTTATACAGACCCCGCTTCAGGGGAGAAATGGACAAGAAAATGATAGAAGGCATCCTTGGGATGGCAGAGAAAGGAGATATTGCTAATGGGGACCTGAATATGCCAGATGTTGACTGGAGCACCTTTGCTGCAGTCACATCCAAGAGCAGGGCCATTCTCGATGCTCTACAGGGGGCATGCCTCAGACAGCTAGTTTTGGAACCCACTCGGGAGAGAGCAATCTTAGACCTGATACTCTCAAATGGGGATGGAGAGAGGATCTCTGATCTTGAAGTGGGTAGCCATCTGGGAACAAGCGACCACCAAACAGTGTGGTCACAATAAACTTAGCTGTAGAGTCAAGCCACACAAAAGTGAAGGTACTGGACTTCAGGAGGGCTGATTTTGTCAAAATGGGAGAGTGCCTCAGAAAAGCACTAGCAAACAGGCAAGAAGGTGGGGTGGAGCAACAATGGGGAAACATCAAAACCACCATCACAGAGGCAACAAGTCTTTGTGTGAAGCAAATAAACAAATCAAAACGAAAGAAAAAACACTATGGTTCTCAAAAGAAGTGGCAGGGAAGGTAAGGGAAAAAAGATAACATTCAGGAAGTATAAGGAAACACAGAAGGAGCAGGACAGAGAACTGTACCAGTTAAAGCAGAAGGAAGCAGGTAAGGCAGTCAGAATAGCAAAGGCCCAAACTGAGAAAAGATAGCACACTCGTTAAGAGGATAAAACCTTTTATAGGTACATTGAGGAGCAACAAAAGACTAAGGCATGGATACTGAGGCTGAACAAAGAGGAGGGTGGGTGGGCAGAGGCGACAGTGAAAAAGCAGGGATACTGAATGAATACTTCTGCTCAGTATTCACAATGGAAAAGCAGGGGAAATACCTAATCCGGTCAATAGAAGCACTCTGGATAGGGGTTGATATTAGTCCTTTCACAGAAGAAAGGGTTCTGAAAGAACTCTTAATACTGAAGGTGGATAAAGCAATGGGGCCTAATGGGATTCACCCCAGAATTTTAAAAGAACTAAGGGAAGAACTAGTAACACCACTGACTACCCTTTTTAATAAATCATGGGAGGATGGGGTGGTACCTGAGGACTGGAGGAGGGTAGATGTGATTCCCCTTCACAAAAGTGGGACCAAGACAGAGGCAGGAAACTACAGACCTGTCAGTTTGACCTCAATGGTAGGAAAATGATAGAATCACTTCTGAAGGAAAGAATTGTTGAGTACCTAGAGGCCAGTGGGGCACAGGACCCAAGGCAGCATGGATTCACAGTGGGAAGGTCATGTCAGACAAATCTAATTGATTTCTTTGACTGGGTGACCAAAGCAGTAGACCAGGGAGGGGCTGTGGACATGGCCTACCTAGACTTTAGCAAGGCATTTGACACAGTCCCGCACAAAAAATTAATAAACAAATTAGCCACCCTGGGAATGGGTCCTAGGGTGGTAGCCTGGGTAAAACACTGGTTGGAAAACAGGACACAGTGGGTAATAGTAAATGGAGTCCACAGTGAAGAAAGCAGGGTTAATAGTGGGGTACTGCAGGGTTCAGTACTGGGGCCAGTCCTTTTTAATGTCTTTATAAGTGGTATTGCAGAGGGACTGGAAGGGAAAGTATGTCACTTTGCAGATGACACAAGGATCTGTAACAGGGTTGATACACAAGGTGGGGTGGAAAGGATGAAAAGGGACTTGGCAAGGTTGGAGGAATAGTCAAATGTATGGCAGCTTAGATTCAATGCAAAGAAATGCAAAGTAATGCATCTGGGAAACAAAAACCCAAGGGAAGAGTACACAATGCGGGGTGAGATACTGACAACAAAAAAATGGAAAGGGACCTGGGGGTAGTCATATCAGATGACCTAAAGGTGGGCCAGCAATGTGAGAAGGCTGTAAGGAGGGCTGGGGGGATGCTGGGATGCATAGGGAGAGGCATCACCAGTAGAAAGCAAGAAGTTGTTCGCCCTCTGTATAGACAGTTGGTAAGACCAAATCTGGAGTACTGTGTACAGTTCTGGAGACCCCATCTCCTCAAAGACATAGACAGGGTGGAGGCTGTCCAGAGGAGGGCAACCAAAATGATGCAGGGTCTGCATCAGAAGACATATGAAGAAAGACTAAATGAACTAAAGATGTATAGCCTCGAGGAAAGGAGGGAGAGCGGGAACATGCTAAAAACTTTCAAATACCTCAAGGGAATCAACAAAGTCCAAGAGCATAGCATCTTTCAGAAAAAGAGATGTGCAAAAACAAGGGGGCACAATTTGAAGATAGAGGGGGGACGGCTCAGAGGTAATGTGAGGAAGTATTTCTTCACAGAGAAGGTTGTGGATACATGAAACAGCCTTCCTGAGGAGGTCGTAGAGTCAAAAACAGTGGGGGAATTCAAGAATGCATGGGACAGACATAAGGCAGTTCTAATGGGGGGTAGGAGGAAGTAGGCTGTTGGTTAACTAGGATCTGCAGCTTATACGTTAGGTAGGGAAATGGGCAGACTAGATGGGCCAAGCGGTCCTTATCTGCGTCACAATTCTATATTTCTATGTTTCTATGTATACCATGGGAGTGCAAATACATTTGGAAGATAAAAGCTGTTATTTTCACTGGAGACATAGCTACTATGCAAATAACATGTTATCTGCACAGTAGCTATGTTATTTACATAGTATCCACAACCCTTGCTTTTCATATGAATAGCTTCCTGTAAGCAGCACACCAAATAATGGTGCTGTCACTTTAACAATAAAAGTAAATGGCACAACATGTTATCATTGATAAAGTGGAAAAGAAAGAAAATCTGTAAACAGTTTATTTACATAATACAGCATTTTCTTACCTGCAAGAAAGACAGACAAAAAAGTAGGAACTCCTTGGTATGCATTGATTATCCGTGAGGTGGCTTCGAATATGCATGTTGTCTGGTTTGGAATGTCATTATTATTGCCACTGTGCACTCCTGGCTGTGCCACTCATGCAAGTGTGCACTAACACCAGCATTCCAAACCAGATAACAGGCATATTTGAAGCTACCTTTTGGGATAATCCCTATTTATACCATGAAAGTACAAATACATTTGGAACATGAAAGTTGTTATTTCACTGGAGACATAGCTACTGTGCAAATTATATGTTATTTGTGAGTAGCTGTGTTATCTGCATAGTCGCCACAATCCTTGCTTTTCACATGAACCAACTCCTTGTGAAGCAGCACATCTATATTTGTATCTGTATCTATAGCTGTACCTGTACCTGTATCTATATCTATACCTATACTTATACCTATACCTAAGTATCTGTATCTGTATCTGTATCTGTATCTGTATCTGTACCTATATCTATATCTATTTCTATACCTATACCTATATCCATATCCATATATCTGTGTCTATACCTGTACCTATATTTATATCTATATCAATATCGACATCTATATCTATATCTATACCTATACCTATATATCTGTACCTGTATCTATATCTATATCTATATCTATATCTATATCGATATCTATATCTATATCTATATGTAACCCCCTGTTACCCGGGGTTACTAGAATCCCAGTAAGACCTAGTGGTAGGCAGGGAAGGCAGCTTGTGAAACTCCAGTTAAATGGATTTCACACTGTCTCACTCTGTTCTCAGTCTCAGCTAAGACTGACGGATGACATCATTTTAGAACTGTCACAGCTGCATAAGCCATACTGGAATGTTGCAGTTGGAGGTTACAGTAGAACGTTGGGGAAATTGAAGCCAGTCTGTGTGCAGTCTTAGAGAGAGACTGCAGTGCAGCAGAGTGTGTGCAAGCTCTCTGAGCTTTAAGCTCTGTTTCAGAGCTACTTTTGTTCAAGGTGTGTGTTTCCACCTGAAGAGGAACACAGGAACTGGTAATTGAAGTGGTGGAGACTGCTCTCAATGGTTCAGAGCCCCATTCCTGAGGGGATAGGTGGAAGGTTCTGTTTGTTTTCCAGGGGCAACCCCCCGGGTCCAGCTAATGGAAAGAAGCTGCCTGTCTGAGTTGTGCTGAGGTACCAGAAGCTCTGTAAGAGATTCCTTGAGGAGGTAACGCCTGTGGGGCACCTACAACCAAAGGGTGAGTTCACTCTGAAAAAGGGCCAAGTGTTTTCACCTGAACAGAATGAAACTAAAGGGACTGGTACTGTGGGGTCAGGAAAAGACAGCCAAGTACAGTTGGAAGATGTGGGGATTGGACTGCTTAATTCAGTGGGGGGTCTAGAGTAATGGACAAAGCCAGTTATAAGTATGTTCAAGTCCAGCACAAAATGGAAAGAAAGAATGTGGGGATTGGACTGCTTAACCTGTGGGGGGTGTAGAGTAATGGACAATGCCACTTAATTTAAGTATGTTCAAGTCCCGCACAAATGGGAAGCAAGACAAGTAGATTGAAATACATTTAGCAAGAATCTACACAGCAGAGTGCTAAAGGATGAGGTGTTTACAGTCCAGAGAAATGGCCGGGGTATGAATTGTGGGAGCGAGAGGTGGGAGACCCCCGATCAACAGTAACCAAATTCACCTCTACGGATTTGCTCTGAGACACCTTTTGCGTTCCCTCAGGTACTTGGCCAGTGCCTGAGGAAAGTACCCAGATGTGGGAGTAAGAGGAAGATTCCCGGATGGAGCTGAGGTGTTCTTAGGTGGTTTAGGGAGCCACCAGAAAATGTTTCCATGAAGTATGGAAGGTGTCCAAGTGGCTGACAAGGGAGCCAATTCAGGGAAAACCCAAAGTAGTGTACAAGTTCGGTCTGTGTAACACAAAGCAGCGTACAAGTCCGGGCTGTGTGCCCAGTGTGATGTAGAGCCTGAGGACTAAAGTGATGAGGATGTGTTCTGGTCTCCTTTAATCTGCATTACCAGGAGTGTAGCCCCGTGGGGGTCCATCTATGCTTTGTTTATTCTGTTTGGATGTGAATAAAAGCCACACTTTAGAATCCCACTTCTGGTATTGGGCATTACAGTTATTGCTTCCTGTGTTCAGAGTTACTTGGGTGCCCCTGTGCAGAGTAGCCAAACCTAGCCTTTGTGCTGAGTGACCTATTCCTCCCCGAACCCAGCCCACCTGGTAGAGCTGTCAGATACAAATGGCATACCGGGTAGGGGTTACATATATCTATATCTATATCTATATCTATATCTATATCTATATCTATATCTATATCTATATCTATATCTATATCTCTGTACCTGTACCTGTACCTATACCTGTATCTGTATCTGTGTCTGTACCTGTACCTATATCTATACCTATACCATATCATATATATGTATATATCTATATCTATATCTCTCTATATCTATATATATCTCTATATATCTATATCTATATCTATATATCTTTATGTCTATATCTATACATATCTATATTTATAGCTCTATATATCTATATATCTATATCTATACATAGCTATACCTATATCTATATCTATATAGCTGTATCTATATATAGCTATATCTATATCTCTGTATCTGTATCTGTACTTGTACCGATACCTGTACCTATATCTATATCTATATCTATATCTATATCTATATCTATATCTATATCTATATCTATATCTATATCTATATTCATGGCAAAAAACTCCATTTAATGCATCAGTTAGGGTTGTTCCACACCAATGAAAGTGAGGAAATTCAGTGTTAGGGTTGAAAGCCCCCCTTGCACCCCCCAGCCTGCCCCCCCACCAGTATTGGGGTGTGCACTGGGGTCATTGGCCCTAACTCTCACCCCATCACATGTGTAAACAAGCTGAGGTATAGGAGAATGGGGTGACAGTTAGGACCAATGACCCCAGCGTACACCCCGATGCCAGTTGGGGCGGGCTGGGGTGCAAGGGGGCTTTCAACCCTAACACCGAATTTCCCACTTTTTTCTCTGTGGAACAACCCTAACTGATGCATTAAATGGAGTTTTTTTGCCATGAATTTCCCTTCTTTTTGAGAATGAGGACTATAAATAGTGAACAGAATGTGGTGGTGGGAGCGCCGGCCCTTCAGGCCCCAAGCTCCTACCACGTGATGTCTTGTGACATAGTAATGGTAACTGCAATGCAAATGCAAGCACCAATGGTTATGCACATGGTGTCGCAAATGTAAATGGTAATGCAAACGTTAATAGCAACGCAAGTGCAAAGTGACGCCAAAGCGAACAGTGAAGCAAACGGAGATGTAAGCACATACAGAAATGCAACTGATAAGATGCACGGTCATGGTACCGCTATTGTAAACACAAATGTTAACTGTTACAGCAACAATAATGCCAAAGGGAACAGAAACGGAAGGGCAAATGCAAGCGCATATGGAAACGCAAAGCGTAACGCACACAGTCACGGTACCACAATTGCAACGCAAATGGTAACAGTAACAGTAAAAATAACACCAAAGGAAACAGAAACAGAAAGGCAAATGCAAGCGCGTACGGAAACGCAAACCATAATGCGCATGGTCATGGTACCGCAATTGGAAACGCAAATGGCAACGGTAACAGCTAAGCTAACACCAAAGGAAACAGAAACGAAAACAAGAATGCAAGCACATATGGAAATGCAAACCGTAACACGCACGGTCACGGTACCACAATTGGAAACGAAATATTAACAGTAACAGCAACGATGATGCCAAAGGAAACAGAAATGCAAATGCAAGCGCGTATGCAAATGCACACTGTAACATGCATGGGAATGCAATTGGAAATGCAAATGGTAACGGTAACAACAACAATGACGCAAAACGAAAGACAAACACAAACAGAAAACTGAGGGGGCCACAAACGCAAATGGTAATGTGCACGTGACGCAAAGTGAAACACAAACAGAAACAGTACTGTAGACACAAATGGTAAGAATAACGCAAACACAAGTGCAAACAGAAACGCAAAGGATAACACACATGGTGGTGTACACGGGAATGCTAATGCAAACAAGTACAGAAACACAAGTGGAAATGCTACATGTAGCAGTAACTGGAGCACACACCCTGGTTTTCCCCAACAGCTGCACAGAGAAACACAGTGAGTACAAAGAATGTATGCATAATAGCAGAAATTGAGGATTTGGAATACTAAATTGCTTATATCTCAGGAACCACACAACGTAGTAAAAACATTAAAATTTCATATGAATTATTACTTTCCTGGCTAGTTTTGTACTTTGCTCCTATCTAGGGGGCTAAGGTTTTTTATGATGAAAAGTCCGTATCTCACATCGTTTCCAAGATACAGGCCCAGAAAGGTGCAGTAGATGCCACAATGTTAGTCTATGGGAAAAAACAACTTTGGAGCACTGCAACTTTCCATCTGTGCAAAATTTTGTCACTAAACCACCAAAAGGCACATCTGTGGGATGTTGGCTTTCTTCCCTCCAAATTTCAGCCCAAAAGACCAAACCATTATTTTGTAGCAGGGTGGCAAAGAATTCCTGTTATTTTGGGCATAGTGTTGCAAAATAGTTTCACAAATCACAACACTTTCACAAATGAAATCACAAAAGTGTCATGAGTGCGATATTACTTTGTGACACTACTTTTTCCAAAAAATTTCAAAAACATATTTCTGGGGTGTTTAGCCCCCCCAAAAAAGACATGGCTAGCATCCTCAGGGTCTGACTAGGTGAACACAAAAAGAATTGTGTCCCTAGAGGGTCCCAAATTTAAATGCCAAGCATTTCTGTGACCACTTACTGAAAAAAAAAATGGTTGACTCACAACACTACAGGGGTCATTTGCAACACTAAAAACTGCATCTGAGACACTGAACTTTTTATTAACTTTTCCCATTGACTATAATGGGAAAATTGTTTTTGAATAACTTGAACCATTCAATATTTTGTCACAAAATCTTCAAAAGGCACATCGGAGACCCGGCTGCATGTTCCTGAAGTTTTTGGATCAGTTACACAAACTATGTGACCTGTAGGCGAGCAAAGAGATGCAAAAAAAAACTAATTGTGTGCATGGATGTCATTTAATAACTCCACAGCCATATATCCAACCAGTACAAAAGTTAACATATCCCAAGATCTATGGTTATGCCCGTACCTGCCAAATTTCAGGCAAATTCGTTGAACGGTGGCAAAGTTATTAAGTGCAAAGTTTCACCATTTAACCTTAAATGGGATACTCAACCCTAATTGTGGTAGCACTACCGTGCTGCCATAATCTATATCTATATCCATATCTATACCTATATCTATACACATACCTATATCTATATCTGTATATGTACCTGTATTTATATATATATATCTGTATATATATCTATATCTATATCTATATCTATATCTATATATATCTATATCTATGTATCTATAGCTATATATCTATATGTATCTATATCTATGCCTATCTCAAACTATATATCTATATATATATCTCTATATCTATATATCTATATCTATGTATCTATATCTATATCTATATCTATATCTATATATATATCTATATCTATATCTATATCTATAAAGTAGGTGCCAACTTGTACAGACCCGGATGTGCCAGACATCTCACTCAGCTCTCATGACCACAGAACCCTGGTAGCCCCTCGATGCTCTACCACTGTAGACCAGTCTGCCTTCTCATACCATTTCCCAAAACTGTGGAATTCACTTCCAAAATAGATTCGAGACTCATCCTTGCCCTATCCATTAGCTGCAGCACTTCACAACTACCTCTCTGTTAATTGTTCCTGCACCTAACTCCTTTTGTGCCTGCCCAGCTCCTAGCCATTATCAGCACAAAAGTCACTGTAGTTACATTGGTTACTACTACTACGGCACTTAAAATGAAGTATTATGATTTCTGCTAATTGTATTCCTAAGCACTGTTTATTTCCGGCCAGATTATCCGACCTCTGTTTGTATATACAATTGACAAAATGCACAATCTTATTCCCTTAAGTTCTCTACCTGCTTTTTCATAATGTTAAGTACCTTATTTGTCATCAGTGTTGTAGATGGATTCTATTGTATGTGTTTATACTTTGCCAGTTGCATCTCCCATCACCCCTTCCCCCAGGATGCACCGTCAGACAAGCAACTTATTGTTCAGCGTGCCTTTCCTGGTGAAACATTTCAATAAATAAATACAATTAATAAAGTGGAAAAGAAGAAAATCTGTAAAGAGATAATCCATTTACACAACAGAGCTTGTTTTTAACTGCAAGAGCCACACACAAAATAAAAGTGGGAGAACTCCTATGGTATAAATCGATTATCCCATCACGTAACTCCAGCTATGGATGTTATCTGGTTTGAAATGTTATTGTCACTGTGCACTCATGGCTGTACCACTCGTGTAAATGTGCAATAACAACAACATTCCAAACCAGATAGCGTGCATATCTAGAGCTACCTCGTGAGATAATCCCTATTTATACAACAGGTGTGAAAAATACATTTGCTTGGATAAACATGTTATCTTAGGCAACATGAACAAAATAAATAAAGGTGGTCACTAAGCATGCTCAGAAATTTTCTCACTCATTTGTGTCCTACTGGGCATGCTCAGAAATGTATTCTCACCTATGAAGATACATTTCTGAGCATGCTTAGTGACCAACTTTATTCCCACAGGACACCTATGAAAATGAGCTAGTATGGCTCATTATGCATTTCCTGATAAAACTCTTAATAACTAAATAAATAAATACATGAATAAATGTGAGCTACCATTTCTTTTTTGATTGAATATACAGTAGTCTATGCAGTTTGCGTTTTACTTTTTTACTTTCATAGCTTTTTATGATTTCCATCAAAAACCACTTAAAAGCCTGATGTATAAATCAAATATGCCATGGGCTGAGCTAAGATAGCATTTTTATCTTCATTAGAAGGTATTGGTCTATTGTTGTCTCACTTGTGATTTTTCCACCCATGACATATCAACAGAACAATAGCCTCTCATGAAGATAAAAATGATATCTTACATCATCCCATGTCATATCCCCTGTTTATCTATATCTATACAGCAGGTGCCACTTGTACGGACCCAGATGTGCCAGACATCTGCTTGTACTGGACAAATTTCAGTTGCCAAAAACATTTTCCTATTTGTCCAATGTTAAAATAGAGGTTTAAAACAGACCTGTAAATCTGTTTTTTGTGGCGCTGGAAGGAGCTCAAGCAGTGTAAATAGCCAGGTTCCAAGTCATAAAAGAAGGTGCCAGAGTTGGTGTTGATGGGTTGCAAGTGGTTTTAAGTGGTCATTTAAGTGGGGTATATACACAGCAGCTCAAACTCACCACCTCCTTACTCGGCTGACACCCCCAACTCTGCACTCACTGAGCTCCGTAAACTGTTCCTTAGAGACTGTTCTCCTCATTAATTCAGCTCCTCCATAAACAGCTCCATGAGCACCTGATCTCTCCTTATCAGCTGACAGTGCTCACAGTGATGTAGCGTAAATTAAGATTTGATGCACTTTAATCTGCTCAGCCAGCCAAGTCATTGAAAACACAGGGAAAGGAGGGGAAAACTGATCTTAACTTCTTTGAATTTTCAAAAATCCTCCCCCTGCATCAGAGAAAGTTTGCTTTCTGCCCAGCTGTCCATGGAGATTTTTGATTTGCTGCCTGGCAGAAGTTATGCCGATTTGCCCAGCAGAGGAGTTTCGGGGTCTGGCCAATCAGAGAGCATCTGGAGCTAGGGTGCTATTTGTTCTGCCTGCAACAAAAATCACTAAAAGGGCTGTAATCACATCTATCACATCTATATATATATATATATATATACAGTATGTTTATCTTTGTTTATGTTTATGTCGGCAAGATCCTCAGAAGCAGCCACATTGATGTATCAGACACAGCTTGTAACAGATGTAAAGCAACATGTCAAACTAGTCCATTACAAGCGGCGCATACTGCATCTGTATCTATAGCTGTATCTGTATCTGTATCAATATCTGTATCTATATATTAGAGGCAAAACTCCATTTAATGCATTAGCTAGGGTTGTTCCACGACAGAAGTGAGGAATTGGTGTTAGTTGAAAGCCCCTTGGACCCCCACACAACCCAACTGGCATCGGGGTGAGCATTAGGGTTGTCGGCCATAACTCTCCCCCATCACATGTGAAAGCAGCAGAGGTGTAGGAGAATGGGGTGAGAGTTAGAACCGACAACCTAATGCGCACACCATGCCGTTGGGAGTGTGGGGTCCAAGGGGGCTTTAACCCTAACATCGAATTTCCTCGCTTTTGTTGGTGTGGAACAACCCTAACTAATGCATTAAATGGATTTTTTTGCCTCTAATTTCCCTTCTTTTTGAGAATGATAACGAGAAATAGTGAATGTAATGTGGCGCCGGGAGCGTCTTGCCACATAGTAACATTGTGCCCGCAAGCGCAAATGGTAATGCACACGGTGACGCAAAGCGAAACAGAAAGAGAAACAGTAGTGTAGACAGAAATGTTAAAAACAATGCAAAAGGAAGTGCAAATGAAAATGCAAAGGGTAACGCACATGGTGGCGTAGATGTGAACGTTAAGTGAAACGGGAATGGAACCGCAAGCAGAAATGGTAATGGTAACAGCAATGGAAGCGCACAGACTGGTTTTCCCCAAAAGCTGCATAGAGAAAGACAGTGAGTACAAAGAATGTATGGATAATAATGGTTCTTGGAGCAGAAAATGAGGGGTTGGAATACTAAATTGCTTATATCTCAGGAACCGTATGACGTAGAAAAAAAATTTAAAAGTCATATGATTTATGACTTTCCTGGCTAGTTTTGCACTTAGCCCCATTAGCATTTTTCCTGACGAAAAGCCCATATCTCACACTGTTTCCGAGATACGGGCCCTGAAAGGCATGGCGAACATGGTAATGTTATCCTATGGGAAAAAAAGACAAGTTCGGAGTGCCATAACTTTGGCTCCCTGTAATATTTTTTCACCAGACCACAAAAAGGCACATGTGGGATGCTGACTGTGTTCTCTCCAAATTTCGGCCCAACAGACCAAACCGTTATTTTGCAGCAGGGCGCCAAAGGATTCCTGTAATGCGTTGGATGCTGTAATGTTATCCTATGGGAAAAAGCGTCAACTTTGGAGTGCCATAACTTTGCCACCATGTAATATTTTTTCAATGAAACACTGAAAGGCACATCTGTAAGATGTTGGCTGCATTTCTTCCAAATTTCAGGCCAAACACCAAACCATTATTTTGCAGCAGGGTGCCAAAGAATTGCTGTCATTTCCACAGCCTAGAAAAGTACTGTCGGTTTAAAGCTTTAAGTCATTCGACAGTGTCAATGCAGTACTTTGTGAAAGTGCTTTTCAGAAATTTGAAAAACATATTTCTGGGGTGTTTTACCCCAAAATAAAGACATGGCTAGCATCCTCAGGGTCCGACTAGGTGAATACAAAAGAATTAGGTTGCTAGAGGGTCCCAATTTTAAATAGCAAGCATTTTTCTGATCGCTAACTGAAAACAAAATGATGGATTTGCGACAGCAAAAGGGCCATTTGTGAAAGTAAAAACTGCATTTGCGACACTATCGAACTTTTGTTAACTTTTCCCTTGACTTATAATGGGAACTTGTTTTGAATAACTTTTGAACCGTTTAATATTTTTCACGAAATCTTCAAAAGGCACATCGGAACCCGGCCGCACATTCCCTGAAGATTTCGGACCAATCGGCCAAACCGTGCGACCTGAGAAACTGACAGCAAAATTCTAGAAAAGCATAGCGGCAGACTACGCTTTAATAACTCCACAAAATGATATGCGAATCGGGGTACGTAAACTTGGTATCCTAAGGCGATGGGTCTTGATCATGTATTCCAAATGTCAGGTAAACCCATTAAACGGTTGCAAAGTTATTAAGGTCAAAATTTTGAGTTCAACATGTAAATGGCTCTCAACCCCTCAATCATAATTGCACTACTGCCACTATATATGTATCTATATATATATATATATATATGTGTAGATATATATAGATATATATATAACATGGTTGGCTCTTTCCTTCATAGGAACCATTATGATGTATTCCCTGTATACCTGCCAATTATAGCTGTATACCTCCCAGTTAATGCTATATACCTCAGATGTATAGCTGTACATGTATACTGTGGAAGAAACTTCCCTCCAGTCCAGGAGCATGCCCCCCGGTCAACACTCAAAACCTAACAATCAGAAACTTTGTAGGAACACCCCTACCTGGAGCTCCCCAAATCTAAAAATAAGAACAGTTAGAGACCAGCTGCAGGGAACACACAAGAACCACCCCCCCATACTTACCAACAGCCTTTCCCTCAAAGCTCTAGCTGTCTTGCACTCTGCTGCTGCCATCTGACTCCAGGCTAACTTACTCCACTGGCTCCACAGGTCCTGATGATACACACCGCTCCTCACCCACAAACCATCCTCTTAACCTCTGATGCCACTCCACACTGCCACTAACATGATGCACCGCCGCAATCCATGATCCCACCAACGATCTATAGAATGATTGGCCTGGACACGCCCCCTTTTATAAAGGAACCCTACACTACAGAAACAAGAAAAGACCAAAAGAGAGGCCTTTTCCAAAATGCCACGGTACTATGAAAACACATGGGGCGAGAAAGGGTCAAGGCAAACCCAAAAATGACCCCTATCCATGGCTCACCAGGAAACCAACCCGGCCCCACACAGTAGGTAAAGCAAAAAAAATGCCATATATTATATGATGGCTATGTATGAGTATACAAGTAAATATACCCACTCAGGGGGCACTAGATAAAAAAGCCTCCCTCTTCGGCTCATGGGGGCCTTATTATCTCATTGGTCTCCTCGTTGGGTATATTTCCATGTATACTACACATACCCATCATTTATTCTCTCTCTCTCGCTCTCTCTCTCTCTGGGATACACAATGGCCAGACTCAGAATATGTCATTTATCTTCATGAGTGAGAGGGTAAGACCATCATTCGCGAGTAGCAGAGCCACGAGTGATTCATGAAAGTCCTGCCCCCTCACAAGTGATGATAAATGTCACATTCTCAGTGAGGCCATTGTGTGTCCAGGTTATACAATGTGTTTTAAATTGTAAAGCTTTCAGATTAGTTTGTTTAATGAAGAATACGCTGTTTCTGTTTGATTTCACTGCTCTGTTTCTAATTGTAGCCGAGGTTATTATGATGTCATTAGGCAATGTGCAATCTGCTCTCCCATTGGTTAAGAGCTCATTTGTGACCCACCTGAAGTGGAAACAAATGCTGATGACCCACCGAATATTGAAATAAATTACTTATCTGCATTTAGAATGCTTCAGTGGCTAAATAAATCCTTTATCTGTAAGGTTTGCATCTCACCTACACTGTATAAATAGGGGACATCACATGGGACTCCAGTGTGTATGTTTTTTGTTTTGCTCTGGAATGTTGGCAACAATGCCCTCTTGGCATGAGTGGTGCAGCCACATGGCAGCGGAAAATAAAAAGCTTACACGCTGGAGTTCCATGTGATATTCTTCTTACACCATTAGGTCCCATCCTTGTGACTTATCTGCAGGGATGATAGCAACCCTGTAGGGAAATATAATGCATCATCCCTGCAGGTACCTAATAACGTGTGTTATCGAGTTCATTTATACTTCTCCCCAGTGGTATAAATATATATGTGTGTGTATATATATATATATATATATATATATATATATATATATATAAATATCTAAATATATCTATCTATAAATATGCATATACAGTAAACTGTATATATGTTATATATATATATATATATATATATATATACAGTATATAATCTGTATATTTGTCAGATTCCATTTAGCTAGGTTCAGGTGTTTATGTTTTAAAAAGACACCATTTTTGTGTATTTTACTTTTTTAGTTCAGGGGAAAATACAAGATGGCAGCCGTTGCAAGATTTTTTTTTGTGCTGTGAGAAGCAAGTGGTGAGAAACCAAAAATGTTCTCACGACACAGAAATTTTTCATATCAAATCAGACAGTTATCTAGAAAACCTACGTTAAATCATTATAACTCTGGAACTGTTTAATATTCTTTCACAAAGCCTTCAAAAGGCACTGCCTTGGCACAAGCTGCATCTGCTCTGAATGTTTTGGAAAAACATTCTGCTCCATTTTGGCTGTAGGTGTGAGAAAAAAAGCATGTTAAGTATAAGGAAAAAGAAATGAGCCCTCTACGGAAAACAACATATGCGGATCTCAGGAACTGCACAAGTTGCCATAATGAAACGTTCTACATATTTAGACCTTTCCTCCTAGACAATGCATGCAAATTTCAGGCACTTTCATCAAATGCCACCAAAGCTATTAAGGTGCAAAATTAGGGGCTTAACATAAAACTTTTCAGTCTACCCAAACTATATTGGTGCAATCACGCCAGTGTATTCTTAAAAAGCTATCAAACAGCCCTCTCACCAGCTCCATGATGCCGAGCAGTGGGGCGCCCCCTTGGCAGGCAGGTGACCAGGGTTCGTGACTCGCATCTGGGGCAACTGGAGTGGAGACTGGCAGGGAGGGTGAAGACTACCCACATGGATGCTGTCTTACCCGGGAGGGAGGGTATGGCTTGCATTGCCCTGGAGCAGCTCCTGGTGGTGGGCTGGTGGAGGCACACTTGGTGGTGTGGGTGACCACAGCTGCCATGCATCCTTCCAAGGACACCACAGATGCGCAGCCATGATATGGGGGAGGGATGGAGGGACGGAAGATAATGGAAAAATGGCCACCCTGCAGTGCCAGACGATGGCCTCCAACAAGTTCTCTCCCTGGCCAGACTGGACACCTCTCTTCAATTCCTTCTGCCGCTTTTGCCTGGATTCCTCCCCCGCACCTATCACTGCAATCTTTTATAGTGCCCTATGCCCCTCTCTTACAAATAGGCAACTCTCCCACTGTGCTAACTTCACCTCAAGCACTGGTTGGGTGAGCTCCTTGCTACTTCACCTCCTCCTTTATAACACCCCCACCTTCCCATTCCCTTAGATCAGCCGATTCCATACCCTGTTTGTCCCCGTGATCCACCCAAATTGGCCAGTCTGGTTACTCTCACCACCTCCCAAAATTTGGAATTCTCTTCCCCCTCAAATCTGGCACTCATCCTCCGCCTACTCCATCAGCTTTTCCTCAATAATTACTTGCATATAGCTGCTCCTGCCATATCCTCCCTAATTCCCTCCTCTAAGCCCTGGACAAACCCTCACCTCTATCCTCACCTTCATTTTACCCTGTGCACACCCAGCCCCAAATCTCTAACCTTCCTCCCTTCCTCCAAATTGCTCTCCTTACTGGCCTCCTTGATCTCTCACAGAATGTAAGGACCCAAAATGCTCTCCATGGGTCCTCTCCTACCCCCAAGGGGCTAGTATCTCTCATCTACCCTTCCCCACCATCCTAAAGGGGCTCTCTGGCACACTGCCTTATCCCCTCTCTCTGGTCCCTAGTCCCCTTGCAGGGTTCCTCGCATCCTGAAGGGTCTCCAGGTCATGACTCTTCCCTCCCCCACCTCACCCTCCTCTCCCTTCCCCATTTCTTTCACATAAGCACTTGTTTACTTATTAACCCAACACTTATTATTGGCCACTCTTTCTACATGTTATGCACAACACTGTTGTAACACTGCTTGTAACACCTGCCTTACAACTGTATGTTAATGTTGATCTTGTAACTTGAATGTTTAATGTTTCATTCAAATTGTACCCCTTCCCCGCAGGTCACACTGGGAGATGAGCAACTTGTTGTTCAGTGTGCCTTCCTGGTGAAACATTTCAATAAATAAATAAGCTCCGCCCACACCACCCAACCACCCAATGTACCATGCCTGCCCTCTCAACCAACAACCCAGTGAAACATAGAAACATAGAATTTGACGGCAGATAAGGACTGCTTGGCCGACCTAGTCTGCCTATTTCCCTACCTAACGGATAAGCTGCAGATCCTAGTTAACCAACAGCCTACTTCCTCCTACCCCCCACTAGAATTGCCTTATGTCTGTCCCATGCATTCTTGAATTCCCCCACTGTTTTTAACTCTACGACCTCCTCAGGAAGGCTGTTCCATGTATCCACAACCCTCGCTCTGAAGAAATACTCCCTCACATTACCTCTGAGCCGTCCCCCTCTCTATCTTCAAATTGTGCCCTCTTGTTTTTGCACATCTCTTTTTCTGAAAGATGCTACCCTCTTGGACTTTGTTGATTCCCTTGAGGTATTTGAAAGTTTCTATCATTTCCCCCCTCTCCCTCCTTTCCTCGAGGCTATACATCTTTAGTTTCTTCAGTCTTTCTTCATATGTCTTCTGATGCAGACCCTGCATCATTTTGGTTGCCCTCCTCTTGACAGCCTCCAGTCTGTCTATGTCTTTGCGGAGATGGGAGTCTCCAGAACTGTACACAGTACTCCAGATGTGGTCTTACCAACTGTCTGTACAGAGGGCCAACAACTTCTTGTTTTCTACTGGTTATGCCTCTCCCTATGCATCCCGGTATCCCCCCAGCCCTCCTTACTGCCTTCTCACATTGCTGGACCACCTTTAGGTCATCTAAGATGACTACCCCCAGGTCCCTTTCCATTTCTGTTGTTGTCAGGATCTCACCCCCCATTGTGTACTCTTCCCCTGGGTTTTTGTTTCCCAGATGCATTACTTTGCACTTCTTTGCATTGAATCTAAGCTGCCATACATTTGACCATTCCTTCAACCTTGCCAAGTCCCTTTTCATCCTTTCCACCCCACTTGTGTATCAACCCTGTTGCAGATCTTTGTGTCATCTGCAAAGAGACATACTTCCCCTTCCAGTCCCTTTGCAATGTTGCTTATAAAGACATTAAAAAGGACCAGCCCCAGTACTGAACCCTGCGGTATCCCACTAGTAACCCTCCTTTCTTCACTGTGGACTCCATTTACTATTACCTGCTGTGTCCTGTTGTCCAACCAGTGTTTTACCCAGGCTACCACCCTAGAACCCACTCCCAGACTGGCTAATTTATTTATTAATCTTTTGTGTGGGACTGTGTCAAATGCCTTGCTGAAGTCTAGGTAGGCTATGTCCACAGCCCCTCCCTGGTCTACTGCTTTGGTCACCCAGTCAAAGAAATCAATTAGATGTGTCTGACATGACCTTCCCACTGTGAATCCATGCTGTCTTGGGTCCTGTGCCCCACTGGCCTCTAGGTACTCAACAATTCTTTCCTTCAGAAGTGATTCCATAATTTTCCGACCACTGAGGTCAAACTGACAGGTCTGTAGTTTTCTGCCTCTGTCTTGGTCCCACTTTTGTGAAGGGGAATCACATCTACCCTCCTCCAGTCCTCAGGTACCACCCCATCCTCCCATGATTTATTAAAAAGGGTAGTCAGTGGTGTTACTAGTTCTTCCCTTAGTTCTTTTAAATTCTGGGGTGAATCCCATCAGGCCCCATTGCTTTATCCACCTTCAGTTTTAAGAGTTCTTTCAGAACCCTTTCTTCTGTGAAAGGACTTATATCAACCCCTAACCAGAGTGCTTCTATTGACTGGATTAGGTATTTTTCCCTGCTTTTCCATTGTGAATACTGAGCAGAAGTATTCATTCAATATCCCTGCTTTTTCACTGTCGCTCTCTGCCCAACCACCTTCCTCTTTGTTCAGTCTCAGTATCCCTGCCTTAGTCTTTCTTTGCTCCCTAATGTACCTATAAAAGGTTTTATCCCCCTTCTTAACCGAGTTGGCTATCATTTCCTCGGTTTGGGCCTTTGCTATTCTGACTGCCTTACCCGCTTCCTTCTGCTTTAACTGGTACAGTTCTCTGTCCTGCTCCTTCTGTGTTTCCTTATACTTCCTGAATGCTATCTTTTTTCCATTACCTTCCCCGCCACTTCTTTTGTGAACCATAGTGTTTTTTTCTTTTGTTTTGATTTGTTTATTTGCTTCACACAAAGACTTGTTGCCTCTGTGATGGCGGTTTTGATGTTTCCCCATTGTTGCTCCACCCCACCTTCTTGCCTGTTTGCTAGTGCTTTTCTGAGGCACTCTCCCATTTTAGAAACATAGAATTTGACAGCAGATAAGGACCGCTTGGCCCACCCAGTCTGCCCAATTCCCTACCTGATGGATAAGCTGCAGATTCTAGTTAATCAACAGCTTACTTCCTCCTGCCCCTCACTAGAATTGCCTTATGCCTGTCCCATGCATTCTTGAATTCTCCCACTGTTCCTCACTCCACAACTTCCTCAGGAAGGCTGTTCCATGCATCCACAACTCTCTCTGTACCTCTGAGCCGTTCCCCCCTTTATTTTCAAATTGTGCCCTCTTGTTCTTGCACATCTCTTCTTCTGAAAGATACTACCCTCTTGTACCTTGTTAATTCCCTTGAGATACTTGAAAGTTTCTATCATGTCCCCCCTCTCCCTCCTTTCCTCAAGGGTATACATATTAAGCTGCTTTAGTCTATCCTCGTATGTCTTCTGGTGCAGACCTTGCACCATTTAAGTTGCCCTCCTCTGAACAGCCTCCACTCTGTCTATGTCTTTGCGGAGACAGGGTCTCCAGAATTGCACGCAATATTCCAGATGGAGTCTCACTAACTGTCTGTAGAGAGGGATAACGACTTCCTGTTTTCTACTGTTGATGCCTCTTCCTATGCATCCCAGTATCCCTCCTGCCCTCCTTACTGTCTTCTCACATTGCTTGCCCACCTTTAGGTCATCTGATATAGTTACTCCCAGGTCTCTTTTGATTTTTGTTGTTGTTATTAACTCACCCCCCATTGTGTACTCTTCCCCTGGGTTTTTGTTTCCCAAATGCATTACCTTGCACTTCTTTGCATTGAATCTAAGCTGCCACGTATTTGACCATTCTTCCAACCTTGCCAAGTCCCTTTTCATTCTTTCCACCCCACCAAAATCAGCCCTCCTGAAGTCCAGTACCTTCACTTTTGTGTGGCTTGACTCTACAGCTAAGTTTATTGTGAACCACACTATTTGGTGGTCGTTTGTTCCCAGATGGCTGCCCACTTCAAGATCAGAGATCTTCTCTCCATCCTCACCTGAGAGTACCAGGTCTAAGACTGCTGTCTCCCAAGTGGGTTCCAAAACTAGCTGTCTGAGGCATGCCTCCTGTAGGGCATCGAGAATGGCCCTGCTCTTGGATGTGGCTGCAGCAAAGGTGCTCCAGTCAACATCTGGAATATTCAGGTCCCCCATTAGCAATATCTCCCCTTTCTCTGCTATCCCAAGGATGCCTTCTATCATTTCCTTGTCCATTTCCTCCCCCTGAGACGGGAGGGTCTGTATTCAACCCCTGTGCGGATTGTGGAGCCATTTCCAGTCTCCATGGTGACCCACAGTGCCTCCTCTCCTCCCTGTTTACCCTTTAGTTCTGTTGCTTTTATCACTTCCTTAGAAAGCTACTACTCCTTCTCGTCTTCCCTCCCTGTCCCTCCTGTAGATTGTGTACCCTGGTATGTTGACATCCCAGTCATGGTTCTCTGTGTACCATGTTTCCGTGACTGCCACAATATCCAGTCATCCCTCTTCCATCAAGGCCACCATTTCAGGGAGCTTTTTACCTAGACTATGGGCATTGGTACTCATCACCCTCCATTTTTTGATGGCTTTATTTCTTTTTGTCCCATCCGTGTTCCTACTGCCTTTGTCTTTTTCTCCATTTACCCCTGCCTTTTTCCCTATTGACTGCTCTATTTTGGTGTTTACCTCACTAATTACCCTGATTGCTTTGGGGGGGGGCTCGGATTTCCCTTCTCCTCTTCAGTGCCTCTCCCCTTAGCTAGTTTAAATGCTTGCCACTGAAGCATTTAAACCTATCACCTAGGATCCTGGTTTCCTCAGGATAGATGCAGACCATCGGCGCCTGTATGGTCTGCATCCCTCCAGGTGGAGCCCCAGTCCCCAATGAAGCCAAATCCCTGAGCTCTGCACCAGCTTTTCAACCAGTCATTGAATCCCATGGTGCGGAGTGCCCTAGCCTCATCCATGCCATAGAAAGGTAGCACTTCTGAGAAGGTTACCATGTGTGCTACTTGTCTAAGGCCCTTCCCCAACTCCACAGCTCTACAAACTCCTGTTGCACTGCTCTGATCCTATTCTCAGCCAGGTCATTTGTCTCTAGGTGGATAATGACATCCAGCTCCCTCCCCCTTGCTACTGCTCCTACGATCCTGAGGATTCGTTTCCTGTCCGTCCAAGCCTTGGCGCCAGGCAGGAATCTTACCCCCCTTTCCCCTCCCTCTCCCAGTTCTACCCCCCTAACAATTGAGTCCCCCACCAGGAGTTGTTTTCTTCCCCTGTGGGGTCCTGGGCCACCCTCCTGTGGGTCTCCATTGTGAAGGTTCCCAGCATCCTCCTTGTTCTCCACTGCAGGTGCCTCCATAGAGGAACCATGTTTCACCAGAGTGGTGAATGAATTGCGGAGAGGAACAACTGGAGGCATGCGCCTCTGTTACACCCCCAGTGTTAGAGGTTCTTCCTTCTCAGTAGCCCACGGGGGGGGGCATCTCCTGGGCAGGGATAAACTGGACCACATGGGGTATCGGGACTCTTGGGGGAGCCTGGAGGTAGGTATGGTAGTGAGGGGGCAGAGGGGGAAATGTGAGACAGCCTGAAGGCATACCTCTCAACTGTACCACATTATGAGGAACGTTCGGCGTTTTACTTCACAAAAGCTCCCTGTTTCACATTGTGAGGACTTGTTCCACATTCAAAGTCAACATTTTGTAGCAAAAATCCATAGTAAATGGTGCAAAAAATATATCATTCAATTAATAACATACTTTCTGAACATAAATGCAACATTTTAACAGTATTTTGAGCTTCTTAGGTAAAGATTTGATTACGTGTTCCACATTAAAGTGTACTGCAATATGTTTAAAATTTTATTGTAATTTATTATGTTTTTATGATGTATTTTATAATGTTTGTGGTCTTTGATGTTTTGTATGGAATGTTGAAGTTTTAATCAATTTGTTCAGCGTCTTGATATAGCGAAAGGCGCTATATAAATAAAATTATTATTATTATTATTATTATTTTGCCCATTTGTTCCTCATTTTGATAGGCATTGTTCCACATCTGGGGGACAAAAGGTTGAGAGGTATGTCTGAAGGAGTGGGGCTGCAGGGAGCCTGGGAGGAGCAAAAATAAATAAATAAATAAATAACACACACACATACACACACAAAACCACCCCCCCAAGTGGCACCAGAGGTAGCATGTTGTGCATCCATGTGGGAGACCTGTGGTAGTGTCACATTTCAGACACCGAGCCCCAGGATAGTGGAGCTCATTCTGCAGGGTGGGAACCTTTGCTCCTCATGCAGCACCTCCTGGGATGCTGTGGCACCACAGTCATCTGAACTCCTTTGGCTGTGCCTCCCCACCACAGGCTGAAGCTGCACAAAGACATAGATTCATTGTGGGGTTTGGGGGGTGGGGGTTGGTGGAAATGTCTCCATGGGGAAATCTTGGCTGCCACATATGCTGGCCATTTTGGGGCCAGCTATGTTAGTGGAATCTACATTGCGCTCCCCACCTTCCTCCTTGTGATCCAGAGTTACTCCAAGAATAGGCTGGAGAAGCCCAGCTAAAATGGGTCTCACTTCATGTGAGGGGGGGAGGGTATTCTGGGAGGGGGGATACTGGGATTGTAAAGGCAGTGGTCTGGTTGAGAGCCAGTACAAGCAGTCAGCAACCCTGATGAGAGGCAGCCTAGAGGTCTCCAAGTAGGAGGGAATGGAGATAGAGCAGGAACACAGTAAGATAAGGTAGCAAACTCTCTAGTGACTCTGGAGTTTGTTACAGATACAGTACAGAGAACTTCTCTGATGTTGCTGTCTTTGTCCTCTAAACTCAGGTGACTGCTGAACTAGCCCTCCTCTGATTTCCCTAATAATCAATGGCTGTGTTATATCCTATCACAGGTTTTGAACTATTCTTCTTAACTGGTTCCCATGGAGTGTCATCGTTTAATTGACTCCAAGCAGAAGTTCAGAACAGGATCTATGACCTGACATGAGAGACAGGATATTGCCTTCCACACTCCAAGGGGTAATACCCACTGATGTGTTCTCTAGGTCTCCCTTCCATGTAATTGGTTCTAAATCTCACTGTGTGCTCCAAGGAAGGGATCAAAGATAATAACTGACTGTCGGCGACAAGGACCCTCATACCAGGGAGCTCTTCTGATCTCTGAATGAAAGAAAAGTTTTTTTCCCTTCTGCTCTAGTTGTCTGCATCAATGTTCCATCTTGTACATCTGCAGTCTCTACTGATGCTCCTCTAGCCTTCTGTGATACATTCGTCACAGAAGTTCAATGAAACGTGACTTTGTGCATGACTGACTTGAAGGCTTCAGGGATAAACACGCAGCATTCAGTACCATCACAAAGCTAAGAATGAATGAATATCCCTTATTGTTGGCTGGAGCTCTTGTGACACGGAGATGGCTGTGGTGCCCTTTACATTCCTAAACAGAACCCAGATCTAATTTGAACCAATAAAGTTCTGAACTCTTTATGTATATGGGCCTTTTTAACCTAGTGGTTTGAATATCTTCACATATTAATTGTATGATAATTATTTGTTTGCATTTTAAACCACTAACACTTCTTTTTTCTTCCTAAAATGCATTTTGTTGATTTTCTTGTTGTGAATCCCTGTCCTCCACCACGGCAGTGTGAGTCAATGTATTTCCATACCTGTTTAGCAGGTATTGCCTACAAGCAGCTGTCTTCGCAGCAGTTGCCTTTATAGATCGAGGGAGAGCTCCCGACCAATCGGAGCACTCCTTTCCTCTGCATGTGAAACACTCTTTTTCTGTGATGAGGGTCTCATACTCAGCTACCCAAGAAACGGGGCACGTGCGGGGCTGTTTTATTTAGGGAATAATGCACAACTGAGTGTGTGTTGTACTGGGATAGCATCACGTCTCAGGTGGCTGGGCACAAGGCCACAGGCTGAGTGTGTTCAACACCCAAGAAGTAATGTCACCCCAGCACAACACACAGCCTGGAGTGTATTTTTCTGATTATACAATGCCTAGTTTGTATGTAGGAAAAAAACAATAAAATAGAAAAACTGTAAAAATGTATTTTTTAGTAATTTTTTATGTTGTCTTGCTCACAGTGTGCCTCTTCTGGTTAAACAATTGGACAAGCGAAAACAACACATTGTGGTAGCTTGGAGTAGCAGGTTTTGGAGGTGTGGTCATGTTGTGGCCAGTGGTGCCACTGTTTTTTTGGACTGGGCTGTGTGGCACCAATGACATAGCACGCTGTCTATGACAGTGCTGCAAAAGCATGCCACCAACTTGAAACAATTTCACTGCTGCAATGAGGGAGCGACCCATCATTGCTGGGTGTGCCTTGCCTGGCGTAACATTTCAATAAACATGGCAGCAGCTATCACCGTCTGCCTCTCGCAGTCCCACCTGAAAGCCGACGTCGGGGGTGCTCAACCCCCCGTCGTCAAGCCCCCTCCCCAGTTATTTGTCGATGGGGGAGCCCAATCCCCATTGGCATAATGTCACCCTATTTTAATTTGCCTGCTGAGGGGTTGCACAATTCCCCTCGGCATCTTGTGCCTTCCCAAACACAGACACATTTTCTGTGGGCTGGACTGCTGGCACAGTGGTTGGATTTCCATTTGTGATGCCAGCAACCCGGATTCAGGAATGGACCTGGGGAGCTGGAGGGCTGGCCATGGGAAGAAGGATAGAGCACCCTTTGGGCTGCTCTCCTTCTCCAGGGTGAGGGTCGGGTGCATGTCCGGTGCTTAGAGACTCCTGGTGGAGGTCAGGGTACCACAAGCTGCTGGCGCCTAGTTCCAGAGGGGCGGGGTAGATGCAGGCATCATTGCACATCCCCACCCCTGAGGCAGTCCAAGAAATAGCTCGCAGGCTGCCATAGATGACGTGCACCTGGTACTGGGACCTTAATAGCTTCAGTCTCCTCCACCGACCAATCTCAGTTCCACTGTGCTGTCCAGCCCAGAACCCTGCCCTGGGGGGGAAGCCAGGGAGGCATCACCTTTCCCATCAGAGATGAGCTGGATCGGGCATTGGTCCCACCTCGAGGGGTAAGTCGGGGGGGTATCAGTCAGGGGATGGCTGAGGTGAGGCAGGAGTGTGCAGGATAGAGCTGAAGGTTAGGTGGTCTGTGGGACAAAAAGAGGATTTAAAAAAAAGACACATTATCTGTGCTGATGGGGTGCCCAATCCCTGTTGGCTTCAGTCCCCCTCCCCAAAAAACACAAGTGGCACACTGGGTGCCTGCCCCAGTGTGCCAAGACAAACTGGTAAAAAAAATCTCCCACAATGTCTTTTTGTTTTTTAACCTGTAAAAGAGAAAATGGTTCCTCATTGTCTCTGGTGCCCCCTCCCCAACCCACACCCACCCTCTGCGCACCCCATCTCCCCGCACCCCCTCACCCCATACTTACCTCCAGAGCCTGGCGAGATGATCTCCGGTGGAGCGGGAACATGTCTGCACTCTTCAAAGCTGACCACGAACTGAAGAAATGCCAATAAGCTGTATAATGGCATCAATGGGGGGGGGGTTCAACTTAGGTGGATATCTCGGCCATTTTTGTGACCTTTAGCTCCAAATTTTCAACAGAGGGTTCTTGGGACCCCACCTCATGAACTCAGTCACTGTCATGTTGTTATTCCATCCTGAAAGGTGATTTCGTGGTCACTGCGTGGAATCACTTTTTGGGACAGATTAACGAAATGACAGTGTTGATGTTCATGAGGTGGGCTCCTAAGTAGCTTATTTTGCAAATTTGGTGAAAAAATTCCAAAAAATGACTGTGTTACGAGCATACATTGCGCAGTTTCCATGCACACTCGTAAGTTCGAGAATTTTTAATGTTTTCACTCTAGATTTTCAACATTGCACATCTGTCGCACAATGGCGCGGTCGCTGTGGGAAATCAATGTTCAGGACAGATTAAGAAAATCACAGTGACACTGTTCATGAGTAAATGTCCCAAAATGCCTATGTTGAAAATTAGGTGTCAACATTTCACAAAATGACTGTTATGAGCGTGCATTGCACAGTTTCCACACACGCTCATAACTTTGAGAATATTTGATATTTTCACTCCAGATTTTCAACATTGATATTTCTTCACACCTCCTTATGAATGGTACAGCTGTCATTTTTCACATCCTGCCTGAAATGTGTTTTCGCACATCTGGCACAGAATGGCACGGTCGCTGTGGGGAATCAATGTTTGGAACAGATTAACAAAATCACAGTGCCACTGTACACAAGTGGAGGTCCCAAATTCTTTCATGAGGTGGGGTCACAAAAAAGCCATGTTGAAATTTGGTGTGCAAATACCAACAAATGCCTGGGGCGTTAGGGTTTCTAACCATAACGTCCCACCCTGTAGAGACTGACAGGCATCAGGGGTGTGCCTGTGGATTGTCGGTTGTAAGGCTCATGCCATTCCACCACCACCCCCGCAGCCAGTGACAGGCATCAAGGTGTGCCTTGGACTCTTCGGCCCCAAAGTTCACCCCATTCTCCTATACTGCACCCATCTCAACGTATTTCCTTATGGAATGGGGTGAGCGTAAGACCCAGTGACCCCAAGGCACAACGCAACACTTGTCGGAATCTGCAGGGTAGGGTGAGGTGAAATAGCATGATCGTTATGGCTGATGACCCAAAGGCACACCTCAATGCCTGTCAGTCTCTGCAGGGTGGGGTGGGGTTGACGTCGGTTCCATTCTTCACTGCCATTCCTATTATGCATCTCTCTAACTCCTGCACTACCAATGCCAACACCAGCAAGACAACATTTGGCCTTGACAAATGCTTGTTTGTCTGTGTAGGTATATGTAAAGAAAACAAAATCCTTGTTTTTAAATCTGGACTGTAGGTTGTGCTGTGTGTTAATGTGCCTTTGAAATGTGTTTGTCTATCATAGTCCCTTTCTCTGGCAACTCAGTTCTTCCCCTCCACTCTTTTTACTCTCTGTGTCACTTATACTAATTGAATACTTCTTTGCTGCCCTTCGCACTCCTGGTTCAGACTTGGTCCCTGTGCTTGCGCTAATCGCTCACTCGTATGGTGCAGCTCGGCATCAGTGATTGGTAAGTCAAGCCAACAGGAGTGCAACGGCATCAATGGGGGCATTCAACTTGGGTGGATATCTCAGCCATTTTTGTGACTTTTGGCTCCAAATTTTCAACAGAGGGTTTTTGGGACCCACCTCATGATGTGCTTTTAAATTATAAGTTTTTTTTTGTGTGTTATCTCTTTATCCCTCCTACATGCTCCCTCTCAGCCACTCCTTCATGTGTGAGCCAAGACTGAATCTGACCCATCTCACTCCCCGATCCCACCGCTCCATATAGCAGCCCGACCCAGGGTTACCTCAAAGTACCAGCGGGGCGGGTCCTCCTGAAGGAAAAGGCACTGCCAAGGGGACAGACCAGCGCAATGCTTGGCCCCAGGGTGTTGCTGGAATGGATGGCTCTGTGGGACATCGATGGCCTTGGACAGCCAGGCAGCCATCATCCAGCTGAATATGGAGCAGGTATTTCCACTTTTCTAGTGGTATTCCCTCCTACGTTGCATCTGCAGTGCCTCCGGTCTCCACTGGGGGCCACTGCAGAGTGACGCCACCCCTGTACCCACCCCAGGAGAGTAGAGCAGTCCTACGGATGCTCAATCCTCTCCTTCCCCTGCCAGCCCCCAGCATCCTGAGTCCATTCCCGAACCCAGGTCGCTGGCGTGGCTCGAGGTAAGGCACCAGCGCCTCAACCCTCTGCGCCACTGGGCTGGCTTAAATTATAACCTTTTAACAGTATGAAGCCAGATGGAGTTGCTGTTTGTTTTTGCCACATTTGAGGAGTGGCAGAGTGGGAGGGATTTCTGTAAAGCCGATGTGATGGCATTCAAAAATATGCTTGCCATAACTGCAGGCAGGTTACTGCCAGAAGAGCAGGGAATGCTTTGAAACTGATCACAGTGATAGTGTTCACTTTGTTCTTTTTTTTTTTTAATTATGTAAATAAAAGTGATAGCAATTATCTGGTGGAATTTCTGAGGTTTTATATTCAGTTTTTGCTGGTTTGTGTGCTGTGGGAGAGAGGAATTTACATATTTCTGGATTTTAACATATTGGCAAAATGCTGAGCAGCCAGGCCAAGTGTGGACAGCTTGGTCGTGGCATGTGCAGTAATTTGTTTTTTTAGTTATGTCATTTGGTCATGTATGTGCTAGGACTAGATCCATGCTGGGAAAACATTACTAGTCTAGCACCAGACTGACCAATCAGAGTCTAGGGATTTTGCTTGCAATTGTATAATACATTTTAATATATTATTGATCAGCAACGATTAACAATACATTATTACAGCCACGGAGACCATTGTTATGGTTGAAAGAGTGGTCTCACATCCTTAGGGTATCAGAACTGCTCACCTTTGGTTTGCGGTTCTCATACCATAAGAATACACATAAGACTATTCTTAAAACCATAACAGTGGTCTCCACAGCTGTATTAAGATACAGGGCTGCTTCCAAGTCAGTCAAATAGGGTGCACAGCTGCCAGTCAACCTGTACTTTACCTCCCCAAGAATTAAGCACAGAGTGAATAAACTGAGTGAGGGTACCAGAGTTATGCTGGAAATATGAAAACACTGTTTTCATTATGGCGGTGATGTACTTCAGGGTGGGGGTGGGGTGGGGTGGGAGGGTCTAATGTAGGAGGGCGGATGTCAGTTCCAGATAGTAATCTCTCATTAAAGGGACACTTGCAACCCTTTTTGTATAATATTATATCTAGGTGAAAACCCACATTTTATGATTGCTTGCCTTCTCTAAAATGCATTGATGTTGCTGGTTGTTTTATCTCCTTCCTTTCTAAGTAGAACTGAAATGCATGCCACTGATATAGGGGATATGTCTTGGATGCTGTGAGAATACAGCGTTTACCGGGATGACTTGATTTCAGAACTTTGTGACTGCATCTTCTGGTGATGTCATGAAGGAGTAAACAGCAGGCATATGGGAGCACGCCTACTATAACAAACATTTTTGCCTCTAATTTCATTATTTTTTGATAATTCAGGGGGTTCTCTCCCTCACATCATTTTATCAGGGAAAGCGCTACAGAACAAAACAATTTTTACCTGCGGATGGCCCGAAATACTCAGAACCACTTCTTTTGCTTACAGGAGGGTGACAACCACAAGGAGAGCAGCCTCTCTGACTCGGCCCAGAAGAACCAACTAGCACGGCACATAGGGAAGAAATCAAAGGGCTTGAAATCTCAGCAGGGAAAAAACTTGTCTCAGATGAAACCGGTGCTTGAGGCCATTAAGGACTTTAGTGAGGAAATGCGCAATGCCCTTAAAGACACATGGGCCGACCTGGGCACCCTTCAAGACTGCATGGATGAAGCAGACTGACAAATTTCCTGCAATACAGACCACCTGGAAACACTAGAGGCACCAGTCACCACCCTAGCCTATGAGCAGCGACAAATATCTATGCGTCAGGAGGACGCTGAAAATCATGGTTGCCACAAAAAACATTAGAATATATTGTTTACCGGAGGGGGGGGGAGGGCTCTAACATTACTGCCTTCATTGATCACTTGCTCTATATGAAACTGGATCTAGGCCCCAATTTCCCCCTCGACATAGTGCTAGGCCCTAAGCCATCCTGGCCTGATGCACGACCCTACTCTGTGATGGTTTGCTTCATGAGTTATGCCACAAAAGATCAACTGCTTCTGAAGGCCTGGCAACAGCAAAAAATAATGTATTCCATGCATCGCCTGTTTTTTGATAATGATTCCGCTCCAACAACTTAGCGTCTAAGGAGAGAGTATATTCCCTGTTTTCCCACAGTTGAGAGCGCATTGACAGCAATTTCATACGCCTTACCCTGCAAAATTAGTGATTCAATTCCTGAATGGCCCAGTCACTTATAATAGTGCTTCTGATGCCAAAGCAGACTTGAAAGTCAGAGGGATCTACACTGAATGCAGTGAAGGGGTGGCTAACAGACATCAGGCAACCAGCAATCGATGAAGACAGGATGTAGCTCAACCACTGGCCGAGATTCTTCAAAGACTCCAGCAGTTTCGCAATCCCACTGTGGCTCAGGACTTGCAACTCAGACCACTATGATGTAGGGAGTTAATGGCCTTGGTTAATTGAACTACATCTGAACAACTGATAGGTTGGTGGGCAGGGGTTAGGGCTGCTGTCTGTTGGGTTGGGGCGGCGGCTATTGGTTGCCCTGGGGGGATAGTCTTGGTCAGCTGTGCTACAAATAACTATACATATTGTCTCTTTTTTCTATTCCAAGTGGCCAGCTAATGGTGGGATGAAAATTCAGGCTGGTTGACCAGGGAATAGATATGTCGGCCTTGCGTCATACCGGGTGTGGCCTGGCGGCTGTCCCTACCCCGTGACCTATGCTGGATGCGGCATCTGGTCCTGCAGACCCAGCTTCTACTCTCTCCATATCGGAGAAGAGGGCCCTATGGGTTTTTCTTTGAAGGATCTGGTGGTTTAATGTTTCTCCAATACTGTCTGCATCTGACGCAGAGAGTAGTGTACAAATATTACTCCCTGATTTGACTTTCTACTAAAGGATGCTATGCGGCTACCCAGATTATAGAAAGGCCTTGGATGTCTTTTTTTCCTTTTCCATATCCAGCTAATGCAGAGCAATTGGGCCCGGAAGAAACTCGGACTTAAATTATCAGTTTGAATACTAAAAATCTTTAATAATACTGTTCCCCTATTTTTCTTTGGTTCCACAGCTTCAGCTATAATCACAGTGGAGAAACCCTGCTTCTTGTTCTTGGATCTGTTTTTAACACCTCGGGGGATTTGGTGGAGGGGGAGGCTGTCTTGAGGAGGGATGGGGAGCTGATTGCTGTAGGCCACCGGGGGGAGTTGTCTGGCCCACTGATATGGTAGGGATTACCACATTAAAACAATTGGGACATCTCCAGGCAGACATATTTTATTTCGGGTCAGAGACCCAAGGCAACAGCTAGTGGTCTTGGTGTCTCTCAGGGTGGAGTCTTGGTGGTTCCTGCCCCCCATCTAAGGTTGGGATAATACCCTGGATCCCCAGAGAATTCAGTTGACCCAGACAATCAGACCACATTCTAGGTCAACTATTCCGATTTTTTTTGGGGTCAGGTTCCACCAAAACAGGAATGGCGGTAAGCCCTGTACCCCGCCTACTGTAAGGTAGGGGAAGATAATTCAAGGGTTTGAAATAAGGGCTGGTTGTTCTTAGGAGAATCAACAAGGGGGGTCACCGGGGTTTTTGTTTTCACTTGGAGGAGAGGTGGAATATATTTTTTGGAAGTAAGTTTGGATATCAAATGATAACTCCAACTTCAGAGGGCAAGGCCTTTGCCCACAAGGAGACCTGGGTTAAGGTATAATAACCTGGTAGCTCCTCCCAATTTTTTCTGATCGCTACATCTCTGCATTTGTAAGGAGCCTGGTAAGTTCTAACTCCAATGAACAAGGCCAGAGAGATTATATGGAGGAAGTGGGGGGGGGAAATTGTACAGCCTGGTACAACAGTTCTTTATTTATGGGATTTCTAGTTGATGAAGAAGGGCTTTGTATAATTTTGGTTACTGAGGGAGGGAACTCTATCCTTAAGTTAAAGAAAGAGAGGTGACACACATATTTTGAGTCTAGTTAGGTGGTGGTGGGGACCTAGTGGCTATTAGGGAGCAACCATGACATCACCAATGTGGGGTTAATGCTGCTTAATAGTGGTGATGACCACACTTGAGGCTTTCTTAGCCTCACAGGGGGTTGAAAGCACTCGTGGGGTGATGTATTCCCATTGCCCCGATGGGATCTCCACTGGAGCTCCCCTCTCAGGACAATTAAGGCAGATGTGTTGCCCCGCCTTTCTTTTGGAAGTCGCATTAAATATAGTTCTGGTTCTAGGTTTGTTCCTAGTTATTACCCTCTTAATATGTTCGGAGGGCTATGGGGGGATGGAGAGTAAGAGCTGGGTTACTGTTTAAAATGACAAACTACTTACTTCCTATAATGTTTACACAGATGGAAAAAAAGAGACATGAAGATGATTTACGTCACCTTGATAATTTTATTTGCAATACCAAAAGCAGGAAAAAGAACACTGTTGGTGGTGGATTCACGGGTTGACACTCTCCTTTGGTTTCCTGGTGTAACCCCCCTACAAATGGGGGTTCCCAAAAAGTCTTCCTTGAGCTTGCCTAAATGCTCACTGCCAGGCTGGTGTCCTGCGTTTTAGCAGTTTAAATGTGATTACCAGAGCCTGTATGGCCTCTGTGTGCTGTCTCTTTAAGAGCTGCTTGATTGCAACATAAGTAATCTGAGACGGAACTCTGTTGAAAGATGTAACTATTTGCTGAAAATCATTTAGAGTGATAATGATAGTGTAGTTTGTCTAACCTGATTTCTTTGCAGCAAGGACTGTTTTGTTTGTCTCTACTATCTTGGTCCTGGACTGCAAATTGGACCAATCAGTTCTGGTGGGACCTAAAATGTAGTCGGACTACAGGAGCTGTCTGAAGTCAAAATCTGCAGGAATTGTAGTTTTGAACTTTTTGCACCTTTTGGCAACTGAAGGGGGAGCTCTTGCTTTGACTGACAACCAAATCAGCCAACCAAACCTTTTGGATCTTGGGGAAGTCCCGGGCTGCTGGCAGTTTTCAGTTAGATCTAAGCTGGAAGCTGAACAAGAAAGAGCTGAAGTAATTTTGAGCAGCAATCCTGAGTGGATTCACATGGGAACACTGTGAAAGGGCTATGTTTTTGGCTTGCATGTCTGCCAGCTGCTCCTGAGAGGGAGAGAAGAGAATTATTTTGGACTAAATTCAAGTCTGTGTGACTAAAGTAAGCTACTGAAGTAGGCCAGGCTTAACCTGAAGAAGACCGAAGATTTTGCTGAATGCGATCAGCCTGTCAGGAGATCCAGCTACCCCTAAGCTCCCGGTGTGTGCAGAGACTTTGCGATTGTGACCGGGAAGTGCTTTGCCTGGTGCAGTAGAATTCCGGTACATGTAAATGTGCTATGAGCTGCTAGTGGATTGTGAGTTAGTTCCCCACTGTGTGAACTGTGTTCTGCTTGCTGGAAGCTGTGTCCAGCCCAAAACAGACTGCATCCGAATTTGTCTTCATGCGGTCTGGGCCTTTTCAGACTGGCCCAGCCAGACTACCCACTGCACAGAGAAGCCATCGACAAGAGACCTGCCTGGGGAACAGCCTCCTGCTCCACGCTTGAACGGGAACGATGCCTCTGCAACTCGTGTGGGCCCTGCTTCTCCTGGCATTCCAGATCAACCACCTGCAGTCTCGATTTTCGTCCAGCCTGTGTCCAGTCTTGGGTATCATGAGTAAATACCAGGGTAGCTCCCTGCAACAACAGCTTAATCTGAGTGTGTCATCTGATTGTCTTGTTGTTTCATTTCCTTTACGAACTGAGCCCTCTGGCTCCGGATTACAAATATTGTGTACTGTGCATGTTGTGTTTTCCATCACAGGGCCCCAGCCAGCTGCAACCCCGGGCAATAGTCCTGGCTAGCCCATCTCTTCTCCACCTGGGTACCCAGAGGTGTGACTCTGGGAGTCAACTCGCATGCATAACTGCTTAATTGATATAACCTTTAACCTAATTAACCTGATTTTGCCCCTTCCTTGTTCAAGTCCCCTGACTAAATCAGATCTAACTTTTTCTGCATGTAATCTGACTGTGGTTCCAGTTTGTGCTCAAAGTACTGTACTGTTGCTATTTGCTGTGCATAACCTTGTTTTATAGGGGGTCCCTAGGGTCGAGCCAGAGGAACCAGACCTGGTGGTAAGTGCAAACAGTGTGGGTACTTGTGTGGTGTACCAGGGGTATTGTGAAAGTGATTATTGTACAGTGTTCAGGCCACTAGAGGGGAAAGAGGGGGGTTACAGTGTCCCGGAGGGCTGTGCCCAGGTTAGCTTGACCACTACCAATCCTGACCTCTGGGAGGCACCCGTTTCAGAACTCAGGCCCCTTAACCTGCTACTAGCCAAGCAGGCAGGGGTAGTAGCTCTTGGGATAGTGCCACCTAGGGGTAATATCTTGGAGGGGCACCATTGGGATTAGCATCCCCTAGTGGCCAAATTTGCGAATTGCAGTTAAAAATAAATGGCTACCCCAACAGAATGGCTGTACACCAGTTGGTGGGGTGGTGTACTGAGCAGGAGATCGACCCCCCAAATGTTAAACTTATCCTGGATATTCCCCTGCATACCAATAAGAACACTGTAGAGGGAGTACTTTCCAAGGTTAAATGTTTACAAAACCCTGTGGTGGTGGGTCGACAGGCTAATCTGCTCGCCCAAAGTTTCATGGCATTAGTAGAGTGTAAGGACCCAGTAGATACTTCCAAAGTGCTATGAACTTCACCCCCGGAGCCCTCACTGCCTGGAGAGTGATAATTAAAGACAGTAAAGACCCCAGGGAGAATGAGCCCCCCCCACTATCTGAAATTTTTGAAGAGAAATTTGTTAAGTTGTTGCTGGACGAAGGGAAAACTGTGGAGAACTTAAAGAAACTATTCCTGCCACCTGGGGGTGTTCCTCCCCCAACACCCCCTCCCGCTCCAGCACCAGTTATTGCCCCTCCTTCTGTGCGCATGCCAATGCTGGCTCCTATGTCTGTACCTGCCATTAGTCACGACTCTTACCGAAAGTTGAGAATCTTCTCCGGCACCCCCCCCACCAAGGGGAGGATGATTGGGAGACCTGGATAGATTGTGTTTCCCCTTTGGTACCTGAATGGCAGTGTGCGGAGGCTGAGAAACGGAAAAGGATCATAGAATGTTTGAGGGGTCCCGCCGTAGAGGCCATTACATTTCTGAGGTCCACAAACCCTGATGCATCTGCCCAGAATTACCTATCTGCACTCGAAGGCAATTTTGAGAGCACTGAGTCAGGGGAGAACTTGATGTGGAAATTTCAAGGTACAAAACAATGGCCAGGGGAAAGTTTGTCTGCATATGTTACTCATCTGGAAAGACTGCTGCAGAAGGCTTACCGAAAAGGTGGGGTAGTCGCCAGTGACTTAAACCATATGAGGTTGGGGCACACACTGCAACATGCAAAGCATTCTAAACTGCAGTTCCTTCAATTAAGGCTCCCAGATAGAAGGGGTAACCCACCGGACTATTGTGACTTGATAAAAGAACTCTGGGAGGCTGAAGATGAAGAGGGGGATTGTAATTCTAGGGTGAGCGCAGCCCAAGTGATCACAGCATCGGAAAGCCCTTCCGAAGTAGGGACCATTGAGGGTGTGCCGTCATGGGATGAACTGCTGAGGGAGTTCAGGGAAACAAAAAACGGTCTCTTTATGAAGGCTGCTCCTGCAAGTACAGGCACCGACCCTTATCCAACTGCACCTGCTATAGGGGTGGGGGTGTCCACCTAGTCATCTCCTGCTGACAGCAGCTCGAAACTCGATGTCTTGACTATGGAAGTAAGAGAATTGACGAGATGTCTCCAAATGCTCACCACACAGCAGACAGAGATGGCACCAAGGTTTTCAGTTGGTAGTACCACCACCCCAGCTCCCAGTGTGATGCCTCGGCCACCCCAAATCCCAGAAAACATATTTTGCCATAATTGTGGGAAGGATGGGCACATGAAGAGAGAATGCCAGTCCACAAAAGACCTAGATAAAGTTGTATACAGGCTTCAAGGACAGCTTCGGAGAATGAATCAGTGGTCGAGGAGTGCCCAAAATGACCACAGTGAGGGTTCAAGAAGTAGTAACTCAAATCCCTATGTGGCTAAATCATCTGTCTAGGCCCCTGCTACTGTCCCTCCAGACTGGTCCAAAATAGTGGGCACTTCAATGGAGACTACCATGGCTGTGAATGGTATTCCTACTCGGGCTGTGCTGGACAGTGGGTTGCAAGTGACCATTGTATTTAAGGACTGGTATGACAAACACTTATCTGCTGTGCCCTTACAATCCTTGGAAGGCCTACATGTGTGGGGGCTGAGCGACAAGTCTTATCCCTACCTAGGATATGTCCGCCTCTGGTTGTCATTTCCTATAGCTGCAACTGGTGTAGAGGAGCAAGTCGAGACACTGGCCTTAGTGTGTCCCCCTACTGGACTGTATAATGGGGCTCCCCTCTTAATTGGGACCAATGCCCATATGTTTGGGAGACTGGCATAACTCTGTCATGAGAAACAAGTTCGACGGACTGGGAGGGCCCTAAGAATTCCCACTCTGATCAAGAGGGCCAATGATTTGCAGCAGAACCCCAAGGGAATGGACCAGGATAAACCAGTAGGAGTCGTGTGGAAGAAGGATCACGATTCAATGGTATTGGCCCCTAACACCCAGTGTACCGTTCAAGGGGAGGTCCACCTCCGCAAAGACGTCAAGAACAAAATACTGATGTTGGACGTGCCAGGCGATGGAAAATTGCCAGAAGGATTATTGGTTAAGTCCAGCATCTTGCCAGCTCGTGCTCATGCCTATGCACGACGAGTGATGGTCCATATTCATAATGTGTCAGATCGGGAGATCTGGGTGAACAGAGGATGCACCCTAGCTATGGTACACTGCACAGACACTGCAGTGTTGCCCAGCAACAAGCACCCTGGCAAGAAAGATAGAGTGACTCCCGACTTGTTTGATTTTGATGACTCCCTGTTGCCAGATGAATGGAAGACTAGAATTAGCCAGAAACTTGCCCAGAGAGATCAAGTGTTTTCATTGAAGGAATGGGACGTGGGATGTGTCCAGGGTGTGGAGCATCACATACAGCTGCACGATGAACAGCCATTTTGAGAGAGGTCTCGATGCCTAGCCCCTGCAGACATAGGCAATGTGAGAAGACACTTGTAGGAAATGCTTGCAGCTGGTGTGATACAAGAATGCAGGAGCCCATATGCTTCTCCCATTGTGGCTGTGCATAAGAAGAATGGATCTGTGAGAATGTGTGTTGATTATCGAAATTTGAATCGGCGGACCATGCCCGATCAATACACCATGCCCCATATACAAGATGCTCTGGATTGTTTGAATGGGAGCAAATGGTTCTCGGTGTTGGATCTTCGCAGTGGATATTATCAGATTCTGATGGCTCCGGAGGACCATGAGAAGACAGCCTTCATCTGTCCTTTGGGGTTCTATGAATTCCTGAGAATGCCACAGGGGATATCGGGTGCCCCAGCCACCTTCCAGCGACTGATGGAATGAGCAGTAGGAGACATGAATTTGCTAGAATGCCTGGTGTACTTGGACAATGTCATTGTGTTCGGGAGCTCCCTAGAGGAACATGAGAGTCAACTGTTCAAAGTACTAGACTGACTGGAGGATTTTGGCCTCAAGCTGTCCATCGACAAGTGCCAGTTTTTCCAAACCTCTGTGAAGTATGTGGGGCACATAGTGTCTACAGAGGGGATAGACTGATCCTGGTAAAGTTGAAGCCTTGACTACTTGGCCCCAGCCCCATAATTTGAAAGAACTACAGCGTTTCCTCGGATTCTGTGGCTACTACTGCCGGTTCATAAAGGACTATTCCAAAGTGATTCAGCCACTCTTGAATCTTACCCAGGGTTACCCCATACCAATTGAAAATACAAAAAAGGGTCCGTCAAAGAACCCAACAAAGCATAGTTCCACCCAGGTGAACTTTTCGGGTCCCGTTGGACACCTGACTATGAAGCAGCTTTCCACGAAGTCATATACCAGCTCACCCATGTCACCATCCTCGCCTATGCTGATCCCACCAAACCCTATGTGCTGCATACTGATGCCAGTCTTCAGGGTCTAGGAGCTGTACTGTATCAAGACCATGAGGATGGTTTGAGACCAGTGGCATTCGCCAGTAGGAGCTTGACCCCATCAGAGTGAAACTACCCTGTGCACAAGTTGGAGTTCCTTGCATTAAAATGGGCCATTGTCGACCAGTTTCATGATTACTTCTATGGGGCAAAAATATTGATGAGGACTGACAATAACCCGTTGACCTCTGTACAGACTTCAGCTAAGATAGATGCCACGGGGCACTGGTGGCTTTCTGCATTGTCAACATATGATTATGCTGTCGAATATAGACCAGGCCTGAATCATATTGATGCTGACGCCCTATCTCGGAGGCCCATTTCCAAGAGCGACTGGGTCTGGCTGTCTGAACTTGACATCCGAGCATTGTGCCAAAAGTTTGTTAGAAATGAGCAGATGTCTACGGACACAGCGGACTGCTTAGTAGATTGCTTAGGCTCCTCTGACACCTGCATACCGGCTGCATATTGCCACTTCTCTGCTCTAGATATCAGTGCACTACCTCAGTTTGACAATGACAGCATTCAGTGGGCTCAATCCCAAGATCCTGTGATTCAGCCAGCACTTGACACCCTTTGTGCAGGAAAAGATGTGTCCAAGTTGCGCTCCTCTGATCTGCGAACTGCTTTATTGTTTAAAGAAGGCCCCAGGTTGAAGCTGCTTAATCAGTTGCTGTATAGAGAGACTGTAGCTCGGGGTGGCCAAATAGACAAGCAACAATTGGTCCTGGCCACAGCCTTCAAAGATTTGGTACTGAGGTTCCTCCACAATCAGATGAGCCACCTTGGTATCGACCGGACCCTTGACCTAGTACGATCTCAATTCTACTGGCCCAAGATGGGGGCCAATGTTGAGCATCATGTAAGGACTTGTAGTCGCTGCCTGCAGAGAAAAACCCTGCCTCAGAGGGCTACCCCCTTGTCAACATTACTACCAGCACCCCAATGGAACTAGTCTGCATAGACTTCCTGAGTTTAGAGCCTGATCAGCAAAACATTGGCAATGTGTTAGTGGTTATGGACCATTTCACATGGTATGCAAGCTTTTCCCACTAAAGATCAAAAGGCATCTACTGTGGCCAAGATGCTAGTGGAAAATTTCTTCGTCCACTATGGTGCCCCCAGCGAATTCACTCTGATCAGGGCCGGGACTTTGAGAGTCGGCTAATCAAAGAAATGCTCTCTATGGGGGGTGTGAAAGTCAAGAACCACCCCTTATCACCTGCAGGGGGATCCTCAACCAGAATGCTTTAACCACACCCTGCTAGACATGCTAGACACCCTCCACCCAAAAGATAAGCATAAATGGAGCCAGCAGATTAGCACCTTGGTACACGCGTACAATTGCACGAAGAATGATGGTACCAGATTCTCTCCCTACCGCCTCATGTTCGGGAGAGAGGCCCGGCTGCCTGTTGGTTTCTGTTTTGGGGTTTCTCCCGATGGAGTCCGAGCTGAAGATTACCTGCAATATGTACAAAAACTGAAAGCTCAGTTGAACCATGCCTATCAACTGGCCCAGACAATGGCCACCAAAAGGAATCTAGCCAACAAAGAGAGACATGATAGAAAAGTAAAGGCTCAAGAGCTTAGGCCTGGAGACTGTGTGTTATTGCAAAATTTAGGTTTGCATGGTAAACACAAACTTGCTGATCGATGGCACCATCTTCCCCATGTCATAGTTGGAAAGTTGGATGATTTGCCAGTGTACAATGTGCACCCAGAGAATAACTCCAAAGCTGCCAAGACCATGCACTGTAACCACTTGCTACCTATTGGTCAAGTTATAATTGAGGCTGAACCCGCCGAGATTGATTTCCATGGACCAGTGACTCATGCTGCTGCAAGAAAGAAACAGAGTCAGCCTGCCCCCGTGGTTGCTGATTTAAGACTTCCCCTGCAGCAGGCCCAGAATGATAGTGACTGCCAGTCTAACTCGGATGACAGTGAGTGTGATAATGCCTATTACCCCTCATATGAACTGAGTCAGTTGTTTTGTGGAAATCCTATGTTGAATTATGGGGATGAGGCCGGGCCTTCTGGACTGCCTAACCCGACCCCCGGCATCATCCTTGGAGCCAATGCTCCCTGAAAGTGAAGTGCAAAGTATCACGTCTGAGGATGCTGAGTCTTTGTGTATCATGGAACTGTATGATTTGCCTGAAGGAGAGGTTGATGGTATGAGTCTTTCTGGTGACATGCCAGAATGTGAGGAACACTATGAGAGTGCTGATAACCCCCCTTCAGTGCCAGAGTGTCTTCAAAATGAGCTAAGTGTTGTAGAAATAGAGACTACAGAGCAAGGGGCTGACAGTGCTCCCAGCTTGGACATTCCCCTTCATGCAAAGGCACCCCTCACAAGTGATGAAAGCTCCAAGACCATTGCTGAAACTACAAAGACTGTGGTTGTTCACCCCAGAAAGACTGTCCGAGCTGTCAAGCCAGTGGTGCGCTTCAGTTACGATTCCCCCGGGAGGCCAGTGGATTTGCCACTCAATGTAGTCCACAAAGGTGTTTATGTCTCTCAGAGCTCACTGCCCAAATTGAGCTTGACGGCCCATTCCAGGTTACTTGTTTACCCTCTCACCATAGTGCCCCTACCCCATCCAGCCCCAAGTTAGCTGACAGGGAAGGGCCCCCTCTTGCATTGTTTAAAGTACAAGAAGTTATTACATGATTCTGTATAGTAATGTTCAATTTACCGGTGTGAAATATGCATAATGTATTGTCAGAATGGAAATGATATAGTGGAGTACATTGAAATGTATAGTAAAGTGACAAGTTATGCCAATTGATGAATCAGATAGTACTTGTATAGCATGCTAATGGTATAAATATCTTGTATATGTTGCATTTTCAATGTTATGATGGTACAGACTTGACGCGGATGCCAAGTTTTCACAGGCAGGTAACCGCCCCTACAAATGGGGGTTCCCAAAAAGTCTTCCTTGAGCTTGCCTAAATGCTCACTGCCAGGTTGGTGTCCTGCGTTTTAGCAGTTTAAATGTGATTACCAGAGCCTGTATGGCCTCTGTCTGCTGTCTCTTTAAGAGCTGCCTGATTGCAGCATAAGTAATCTGAGAGGGAACTCTGTTGAAAGATGTAACTATTTGCTGAAAATCATTTAGAGTGATAATGATAATGTAGTTTGTCCAACCTGCTTTCTTTGTAGCAAGGACTGTTTTGTTTGTTTCTACTATCTTGGTCCTGGACTGCAAATTGAACCTATCAGTTCTGGTGGACCTAAAATGTAGCCGGACTACAAGAGCTGCCTGAAGTCAAAATCTGTAGGAATTGTAGTTTTGAACTTTTTGCGCCTTTTTTTGCAACTGAAGGGGGAGCTCTTGCTTTGACTGACAACCAAATCAGCCAACCAAACCTTTTGGATCTTGGGGAAGTCCCGGGCTGCTGGCAGTTTTCAGTTAGATCTAAGCTGGAAGCTGAACAAGAAAGAGCTGAAGTAATTTTGAGCAGCAATCCTGAGTAGATTCACATGGGAAAACTGTGAAAGGGCTGAGTTTTTGGCTTGCATGTCTGCCAGCAGCTCCTGAGAGGGAGAGAAGAGAATTATTTTGGACTAAATCCAAGTTTGTGTGACTAAAGTATGCTACTGAAGTGGGCCAGGCTCAACCTGAAGAAGACCGAAGATTTTGCTGAATGTGATCGGCCTGTCAGGAGTTCCAGCTACCCCTAAGCTTCCGATGTGCAGAGACTTTGCGATTGTGACTGGGGAGCGCTTTGCCTGGTACAGTAGAATTCCCGTACATGTAAATGTGCTATGAGCTGCTAGTGGGTTGTGGGTTAGTTCCCCACTGTGTGAAATGTGTTCTGCTTGCTGGAAGCTGTGTCCAGCCCAAAACGGACTGCATCTGAATTTGTCTCCATGTGGTCTCGGCCTTGCCAGACTGGCCTAGCCAGACTACCCACTGCACAGAGAAGCCATCGACGAGAAACCTGCCTGGGGATCAGCCCCTTGCTCCATGCTTGAATGGGAACGATGCCTCTGCAACTCATGTGGGCCCTGCTTCTCCTGGCATTCCAGATCAACCACCTGCAGTCTCGATTTTCGTCCAGCCTGTGTCCAGTCTTGGGTATCGTGAGTAAATACCAGGGTAGCTCCCTGAACAACAGCTTAATCTGAGTGTGTCATCTGATTGTCTTATTGTTTTGTTTCCTTTATGAACTGAGCCCTCTGGCTCCAGATTAGATGTAGTATTGTGTACTGTGCATGTTGTGTTTTCCATCACAGGTCCCCAACCAGCTGCAACCCCGGGCAACAGTCCTGGCTAGCCCATCTCTTCTCCACCTGGGTACCCAGAGGTGTGACTGTGGGGGGGGGGACTCAAAGCACATGCATTACTTCTTGATTGATATAACCTTTAAGCTAATTAACCCTATTTTGCCCCTTCCTTGTTCAAGTCCCCTGAATAAATCAGATCTAACCTTTTCTGCATGTAATCTGACTGTGGTTACAGTTTGTGCTCAAAGTACTGTACTGTTGCTATTTGTTGTGCATAACCTTGTTTTACAGGGGGTCCCCAGGGTTGAGCCAGAGGAACCAGACCTGGTGGTAAGTGCAAACAGTGTGGGTACTTGTGTGGTGTACCAGGGGTATTGTGAAAGTGATTATTGTACAGTGTTCAGGCCACTAGAGGGGAAAGGGGGGGGGTCACAGTGTCCCGGAGGGCTGTGCTCAGGTTAGCTTGGCCACTACCAACCCTGACCTCTGGGTGGAGGCACCTGTTTCAGAACTCAGGCCCCTTAACCCTGCTACTAGCCAAGCAGGCAGGGGTAGTAGCCCTTGGTATAGCACCACCTAGGGGTTACACTTGTGTATTGCTTTGGATCCTCCGGGATGGCAGAGTGAAGTGGATCTTCCTTGGGGTCCACAGGTACCAGCAGCATTGGTAGGCTGTAGATTCACAGTTTGGAGTGTTGACTGGAGCAGTCCTTTTCTTTATTTATAATGTTACCACCAGAGGAACCTGTAAAGATATTTTCACAAAATCTTAATGAACTTCATAGTCTGATAAAAAGGTCAGGTGTCATGCAGTTTTTAAAAACACAATCAGCTGATCTCTACCTCATCCAACAGACACACCTCTCTGAATCTGAACATATGAAATTACATTGGGGTCAGAGGTACAGAACGTGTGCCTCCTCCCATTCTAGTGGGCGCAGGAAAGGTGTGGCAATTTTTGTTCCTCACACCACACCATTAGACATCAAGAAGAGCTACAGTGACCCTCAGTAGAGCTATAAAATCTTGCAAGGGGCATTATATTCCAAAGCAGTGACCCTGGTAAGTGTTTATTTACTACCCCAGTCCTCAATTCAGGTGGCCCACCTTTTTTAGCCAAGGTATTGGAGATGCTGGAGGATGTGTTGATGGGGGGGGGGGATTACAACATGACATGGTCACAGGGAATGGACACTAGTAATCGTGGTTGTCATAGATCTTCCAATGCCCTCCATTATTTGAGAAGCTCATTCGAGCAAATGGGCCTTACAGATGTTTGGAGGTCGATGTTCCCTACCCAACAGGGATTTACATATTTCTCCCCTAGATTCCATAGCTATTCCAGACTAGATTATTTTTTTATAATGTATAAGCATTATACCCAAGTAAGAGATATAACAATGGGACCTCGTATTCTTTCAGACCACCACCCCTTGATTCTAAAGTTGCCCAAAGGTAAGAAGTCAAACAATCGCTATGGCGTTTGAATCCCTCGCTACTGAAAGACCAACAATTCATAGATATGATACAACAACATGTTCCCAAAACAGTGAGAGAGATCACAGATATGGAAATATCAAAAAGTACACTCTGGGATACCATTAAAGTAGTGCTCTGAGGAGAGATGATAGCTGATGTGGCGGAATAACGCCGACAGGCTGAGCAGAAATATCAGGAATTAATGCACACGCTCCAGCAATACCAACTGTTACATAGAGAAGGGAGCAGGGAGATGCAGCAAAAAGTTAGAGACACACAAAGTGCTCTCCAGAAGCTGATGGACTGGAAGGTCCCACAGACCTTGCAATATTTAAACTTGACCAATTATGAAGGGGATACTTGGGGATTGTGTACTCTAGCATGCAAACTCTGAATGTGGAAAAAATATCCATAATTCTAAAAATAAAACAACATAATACTAATCTCTTAACATATAGAGAAGTGGAAATCTGAGATACTTTCGCATCCCATTATCAAACCCTTTATAGGTCAGATCATGAGCCGTCTTCGGAGGCCAGGAAAGAGTTTCTATCTAAATTAGCTCTTCCAAGGCCAAATGAATCTCAGAGTCATGAACTGGAGAGACCGATAGGAGCGGGTGAGATTCATTCTCATATTCAGGCCACAAAGCTCCATAAGCGCCCTGAGTCTGATGGGTTTGGATCGGAATGGTATAAAACATTTTCAAATTTATTTCTACCCACAGTGCTATTGGCAATTAGGGGGGTTGTGGAGGGTGAGGATCCCCCACCATCATGGACATATGCCGTTGTTGCCCCTGTCCCAAAACTGGATAAAGATGCAACGGAGATGGACTCTTACCATCCCATATCAATTCTTGACACAGATTGTAGCATTTTTATGGCTGGGGATATACAGTATATTCCCAAAGTTCTAAAAAAACCCTCTAAAGGAAAATGTCCCTCGGGTATGGACTCCAAAATGCTTTACTTGTCCGCTCCAGCCATCGCCACCCCAGTGACCGCACTATACAATCTCTCGTTCTCACTTGCTTCTGTCCCAGCCAATTGGAAGAGTACCACAGTCATACCTCTCCTGAAATGGGGCGATCCCTCATCTCCAGGTAACTACCACCCTATCTCACTACTCCCCATCCTAGCTAAAATCCTGGAATGCCTCGTACTAGTCCAACTCTCCCCTTTCCTCGACTCCACCTTCTACTTCACTCCTTACCAATCTAGCTTTAGGAAATCGCACTTCACCATCACCTCCCTCCTACGGCTCACCAACACTGTATTTACAGGTATGAATCATGGGCACATCACCTCAGTGATCTTTATCGACCTTGCCATGATGTTCAACACGGTCTCCCACACCCTACTACTATCCAAACTCACACAGGTGGGTCTGTCTATACCCAGTTCCAATTGGTTCCAATCCTATTTAGCTGGAAGGTCGCAAGCTGTAAAAGTTGGTCAACATACTTCTGCCCCCCTCCCAATTAATACGGGTGTCCCCCAAGGCTCAGTCCTCGGCCCCATCCTGTTCTCCATATTCCTAAACGACCTGTCCTCAGTATGTAAACATGCATCTTTATATATGTACGCAGACGAGACGGCCCTTTATGTGTCAGGTCCCTCCCACTCTGAGGTGGCCCCCAGACTACAGGAAGATTTCACCGCTGTCCAGAAATGGCTTCGCTCTAACCAGTTCTTCTTAAATCCCCCCAAAAAATCTCCATTACTTTTGGTACCAGGCAGCGACTCGCACGTCTCCCCACCACCACCTCTTTCTACACCTTAGATGGTATACCATTGGAGGCCCTCTCCTCCTTCTGGTACCTTGGGGTCTGGCTCAACCAGCACCTTGACTTCTCGGGGCACATTGACTCAATCCACAAGAAACTGTACCCCAAGCTTGGTGCCTTATATCATAACAGGGGCTGTATCCCTCTGGAAACCCGCAAAGCTATTCTATAGAGAATGGTCCTTCCGATACTGGACTACGGTGACGTAGTATACACAGCTGCCCCCAATTCCAATCTTGCCAAACTCGACCCCGTCTTCCACTCCTTTTGCCGTTTCGCCTTAGACTGCCCCCCCCATGCACCACTGCGAACTCTACAAGTCCCTTAACCTACCATCTCTACAGGACCGGAGACTACTCCACGGTGCAAGACTTACTGCTAAATTCTGGTCCCAGACCCTCCCCCCTACCTTGGGTCCACACTCCATACTCAACCACCCACAGTGTACTCCCTCAGAAACACTGACTCCCGGCTCCTCTATGTCCCATATATGGCCACTGCCAAAGGGCAGGCCACCTTCAAGTACTGTATGCCTAAACTCTGGAACTCCCTACCAGTGGCCATCAGGCTCACAGACAACTCACAGCAGTGCAACCTGTTACTCAAAGCGCACTTCCCACCCAACTGCTCCTGCCGACAGTCCCCTTGAGACCCCTAATGCTCCGCATCTCGCTCCTGCCCCCCTAACTGCCCCCCCAGGCCTTCGTGCATTTCCCTGGTTCGCGTAGGCCCACCTCACCATGCTGCTACTGATTTTTCCTCCTGTAGTAATAAGGGAGCGACACTATATGTATTAAGTAGGCTCCCTTACGGTGCAGTTGAGTTGCTGACTTGTGTAGTTAGACCTGCTTGTTAGCTAGCCTCCCCTCGTACTCTGTTGTATTAGCTCATTTCCTCATACATGTTTACCATTGATCAAGATGTAACCTATTTTATGCTTCGTTGGTACTCTGTACTATCTGCTTTATATGTTTTCATCCTTTCCCCCATCCCCCAGAGCGCATCTGGAATCGAGCAGTACTCTGCTCAGTATGCTTTCCTGGCGAAACTCTTAAATAAATAAATAAATAAATAAATAAATAAAAATATGGATGACTAGACTTGAAAGAATACTACAATCCTTGATTCATCCCAATCAGTCTGGCTTTATCAAAAACTGGAATACCTTGGACAATATTCGAACTGTACTGCTTTTGGTAGAATTCATTCAGACAAGACAAATACTAGCTGTCTTCCTAATTCTGGACATGTAGAAGGGGTTTGACAGGGTATCCTGGAAGTCTTTGTGGGACACCCTGTTGACCCTCCACTTTCCGGCAACATTTATAAAGTAACTCAGGAATATCTATTCAGATCCCCGAGCTAAAGTCAGAATCAATGGAGCAATAACTCCGCCAGTATGCCTCTAGCGGGGGACCAGGCAAGGCTGCCCGCTATCTCCCTTGCTGTTTGCACTTTATATTGATCCCTTGGCAGCGGCAATTTGAGGGGAGTGAACAATAGAGGGAATACCCCTGGGACAACTAGAATATAAATTGGGGTTATTCGCAAATGATGTGCTCCTTACCGTGAGTTCCCCCGAAGAGTCTGTCCCTGCTGCTTGATCCATTCTGGATAAATTTGAGATGGTGGTGAGATTTAAATTAAACAACTCTAAAACAGAAATCTTAACATATAACTTTTCTCCATCGGATATGTTAAAGAGTGCTCTTCCATTGCGCTGGCACAGACGATCTACTAAATACCTGGGGATATATATTCCCAAAGTTCTAAAAAAAACTAGAATTATTCAATTATGAACCCATAACAGAGGTCATACAATTGGATCTAAAGAAATGGGGTAATTTGTGGCTTTCATTCTTTCAAAAAATAGAGGCAATACAAATAAATATTCTCCCGTCTACTTTATTTATTCGAGACCGCCCTGTACTTCCTGGCACAATTTTATTTTAAATCATGGAACACAATGTTTTCTAATTTTGTATGGGGGGTGGGGTCAATGACTGAGAATCTGTCTATCCATTTTCCAGTTATCCCTGACTCAGGGGGATGAACCTATCAAATTTGGAGTGGTACACTATGGTGGCATTCCTCAAGATTGCATTTCAGTGGTTAACAGAATGTTTTGGATCGCCCTGGAAGGACATTGAATTTTCACTTAATGACTTGTTTGATATTTCCAGGGTGTTGTTTGCTTTGTAGGGGAACATCTCCCCTCTCAGGGATTTTACTGATATAACTTCTTGAATTGTAAGAGTCTGGATAAAACTTTGAAGGCATGCTAAATTTATAGACATTTTTACTATATGCGTTTACTACGTGCTGATTCAAGTTTCTTACCAAACCAATTAGATACCACCTTTAAACAATGGCGCCATATAGGACTACATTTTCTCCATCAATTTACGAATAAGGAGGGGGTAGTTCCTTTTGAGGAATTGCAACAAACTCATAGGCTGACCTCCAAAAATCAATATCGCTATTTACAAATGAAAGGGTATATTCAACAATAACAACAACCTGAGTGAAATACCAAACTTCCAATCCAGAAACCCCCTCTCTTTGCTTTACTAACTCAACACAGTGATGGACACTTAGACACACACCTAATAGGACAACTGTACAAAATATTATGGAATACACTAAGGGACACCATTTGTTCAATTTTAGATAGTTGGAATAATGACATGGGCTCTCAGATTTCACCTGAAGCATGGCTTGGATCGGTACTCTCAGCAGTTAAAATTACAGTCCTAGTTCCATAGCAGGAATTCGCATGGAAATGTAGAAGTCATTTTTTTAAGGCCCAGCAAGTCTCACAAAATATTTACCAGCCCAATATGGTCACTGTTGGAGCGGCTGTCAGTGCAGGCTAGCTGATTTAACACATGTTTTCTGGTCATGCCCCCTCCTGACCCCATTTTGGTGTTCCATTCAGAGTGAAGTAAGTGATTGCTTGGAGAAAATGCAGAACTCACTGATGAAATGGTCCTATTAATGATTATGCACCCACATTCTCCCCCATGGCATAAAACAATGTTACCAGCTCTTTTGTTGGCAGCAAAGAAATCAGCGATGAAATGGTGAATAAAGCCGATTATTCCCACTGTGTCAGACTGGAGAATGATTGTACTCTCCATCTACCAATTAGAGAGGCTATCTGCAGGCCAGTCTGACAGAATTCTGACTTTTACAACATGATGGCAGCAGTGGGTGTGGTACATGGCTCACGTTGATAATACATTTCTTCCATAATAAATGGGGACAGGCTGTGAATGGGGGGGACCATTCCGGTCATTAAAGTTGGAGGTAAAGTGGGAAGGAATGACTACAGTCTATGCCTTTACTGATTTTAGTTACCCTTTATTCATGAAAACTGTGGAAATGTCTATTTTTATAATTTTCGAGGAAATGGACTAAAAGAATATCTTTATTTAAACAATATGTAAAAGGACTTTAAAAACTCCAACTCTCAAAACTGATTGTGACCTTTTCAAACAACGTTTGGATGTAAATGTATTGTCTCTCAATAAAAAGGAAATTAAAAAAAAAGAACTTAGTGACTGCATGAGTGTTGGAGCATAGCAGAGCCGCAAGTGTGATCACTAAGTTCTGAAATCAGTGAGTCTGGAAAATGCTATATTCTGATAGCGTCCATGACATATTCAGTGTATGACGTGGGAGTGTGTTTCTCCCCAAATATTTTCTTTTCTATTATTTCTCTAGCTTATAGAAAAAAATTGCTGTTTGCCTCAGCTGAGCATCAGTTTCTAATGCACTCAGTGCAAGATAGCAACCATGCCGTTTTCACTTTCTGCTCCTGAAAGTGTAGTGCTGGCAGTAAATGATGACCACAACACTTAAAATGAGAATAAATGTGGAATGGAAACATGTTTATTCTTATTTCGGGTGTTGTGTCAGTGAGAATACTGCCTGTATCTAAGAAACAAGAGGCACACTCAGATGGCACATGTAATTATATCCAATCTTGCTTTTTTCAAATCCTTGATCTACTTTTACTGCATACTTCCTGAACATTAAGAACACCCCCAAACAGTGCATCCACTCATGATGCAACAGTCTCCGCTCCTCCTACTGCATCATGAGTGACTAGACTGTGTTGGCTGTGTTCCCAAGTCCAGGAAAGTTGCAGTGGGAGTTGATCAAGGACTGTAAACAAACATTTTCTTTGTGTGGTAATACAAGTATTGTGGGTAGTCTGTATTTTACTTTTAAAAAGAAAAAAGGAACCAGAATCAAACTACCAGCTACATCAGCTGTCTCCAGAATGTGAGCAATCATGTTTTTTTAAACTAAAGGCACTCTGAGGCCTAAGGGATGTCAACAAGTATCCCTTTGCGCCTTGCTCTTAAATAAAAGGTTATGTAACAGGCCATTCACTGATTCTGCAACAATGCCTGGTCCATATGACATAGTTACTACAGTCTATTGCGAAATGTATGTGAAGGATCCGATTTGCTTTTCGTCACTGATCAGCCGAACTGATACAAAACACTCTTTTTTTCAAGGACTTACTTTTACTGATTTTATCTGTTTCAGAAGTTCAGCACAGCCCATCCAGGAGATGTGGTGCTTCAGAGCCACACAACAGTAGTTGCTATATTATGTGGTCAATTAATCAACAGAAAGTGCAACACTTTTATTAAATCATTTGGTGAGTGAGTCATTCTTTGTCTCTTTTAAGAAAGAGGTGTCGATAGGGAGAAGGGCAGGGGTAAATGGAGAAAATGATAAAGGCAATAAGGACAGGGATGGGGCAATAAGGGGTAAGGTCTTCAAGAAATGGAGGGTAATGAGTACCAACACCTGTAGTCTGGGCAACAAGCTCCCTGAACTGGTGGCCTTGATTGAAGAGGGATGCCTGGATATCATAGCAGTCACAGAAACATGGTACACAGAGAACCATGACTGGGATGTTAACATACCAGGGTACACAACCTACAGGAGAGATAGGGAGGGGAGAAGAGGGGGCAAAGTAGCTCTCTATGTAAGGGAAGGGATAAAAGCAACGGAACAAAAGAGTAAACAGGGAAGAGAGGAGGCACTGTGGGTCACCTTAGAGACTAGAAATGGAACCACAATCCGCACAGGTGTGGTATACAGACCCCCATGTCAGAGAGAGGGAATGGACAAGGATATGATAGAAGGCATCCTTAGGATGGTAGAGAAAGGGGAGATACTGTTGATGGGGGACCTTAATATGCCAGATGTTAACTGGAGCACCTTTGCTGCAGCCAAAAGCAGGGCCATTCTCGATGCCCTTCAGGTGGCATGCCTCAGACAGCTAGTTTTGGAACCCACTCATAAGGGAGCAATCTTAGACCTCGTACTCTCAAATGGGGACAGCCTGAGAGGATCTCAGATCTAGAAGTGGGTAGCCATCTGGGAACAAGTGACGACCAAACAGTGTAGTTCACGATAAGCTCAGCTACAGAGTCAAGCCATACAAAAGTGAGGGTTCTGGACTTCAGGAGGGCTGACTTTGGCAAGATGGGAGAGTGCCTTAGAAAAGCACTAGCAAACAGGCTAGAAGGGGGGTGGAGCAACAATGGGGAAACATGAAAACTGCCATCACAGAGGCAACAAGCCTTTGTGTGAAACAAATAAACAAATCAAAATGAAAGAAAAAGCCACTATGGTTCTCAAAAGAGGTGGCGGTGAAGGTTTGGGAGAAAAAGATAGCATTTAGGATGTATAAGGAAACACAGAAGGAGCAGGACAGAGAACTGTACCAGTTAAGACAGAAGGAAGAAGGGAGGGTAGTCAGAATAGCAAAGGCCCAAACTGAGGAAAAAACTGGCAACTCGGTTAAGAAGGGGAATAAAATCTTTTACAGATATATCAGGGAGCGTAGAAAGACAAAGGGAGGGATAGTGAGGCTGATTAGAATGGACGGTGGGTGGGCAGAGAGGGACAGTGAAAAAGCAGGGATACTGAATGAATACTTCTGCTCAGTATTCACAAAAGAGGAGGAGGGGGAGGTGCCTAATCCAATTAACAGAAGCACTCTGGATAGAGGGGCTCGATCCCAGTCCTTTCACAGAAGAAAGGGTTCTGAAAGAACTCCTAAAACTGCAGGTGGACAAAGCAATGGGGAATGATGGAATTCACCCCAGAATTCTAAAGGAATTAAGGAGAGAACTAGTGACACCACTGACTACCCTTTTTAACAAATCATGGGAGGATGGTGTGGTATCTGAGGACTGGAGGAAGGTGGATGTGATTCCCCTTCACATGTAGGAGGCAGTATAGCGCAGTGGTTTAAGGCTCTGAGCTGCAAACCTGGAGACCTGGGTTTGAATCCCACAGCCCCCACTTGCGTACTGTGTGACCCTGAGCAAGTCACTTAACTTTCTTGTGTTCCCAGGTTGCACCTGTAAACAAGCTTTGGTTTAGTGTGTCTGTCCTGGTTAAAAAAAAAATGTAGGATCTGCAGCTTTATATTAGGCAGGGAAAAATGGGCAAACTGGATGGGCCAGCTGGTCTTTTTCTGCCATCAACCTCTATGTTCCTATGTTCTGTGTTCCCATGTTGAGGAACAGCAGGTGCACTGCCTTTTGCTCAACGCTGTTTTCAATAATAATGAGCAGCAGTAACACCAGTATTCTCTAGTGGTGAGATGCTGCAATAACTGAATCCTGTAGTGCTGAAGAACAGTAACACCAGCTACCTCTAGTGGTGAGATGCTGCAATAACAACATCTGCAGTACCGAGGAACAATAAAACTAGTGTCTTCTAGTGGTGAGATTTTGCAATAACAGAATCCTGCAGTGTTGAGGAACAGTGACACCAGTACCCTCTAGTGGTGAGATGTAACAATAACAGAATGCTATAGTGCTGATGAACAGTGACACCAGCACTCTCCAGTGGTGAGATACTACAGTAAAAGAATCCTGTAGTGTTGAAGAACAGTAACACACCAGCACCCACTAGTGGTGAGATGCTGTAATAACAGAGTCCTGTAATAATGAACACAGAAAAAGTAAGGAAAGCACACATACAGGTTTGTGTTAATTACAAACAGCATTTACTTGCCCATATGCCAAAACAGACTGCTGCTGTGCTAAAATAGTAGTAAAGTGCAGACCAAAATGTCTGCCGCTCATAACCACTGGCTCCCCTGTGTTGCAAGGTGTCCTGCCTTTTGAGAAACAGTAACACTGGCACCCACTAGTGGTAAGATGCTGCAAAAACAGAATCCCGCAGTATTGAGGAACAGTAATCCTATCACCTTCAAATGGTGAGAATCTGCAATGATACAGTCTTATATTATTGAGGAACAGTAACCCCAGTGCCCTCTGATGGTGAGATACTGCAATAACAGAGTCATGTAGTATTGTGGAACAGTGATACTGATGTCCTCTAGTGGTGAGATGCTGCAATAGCAGAGCCCTATGTATTGTGAAAGGGTAACAGTAGCCAGGGCCTCTAGTTCTCTGCAGCACTTCAGTCCTACATTTTGCAGCAGGACTCCTAAGCTGCTTCAGTGGGGTTTGCTTCTGTAGTATAAATTATTTGCTGCTGTGGCAGTACGCTGCTCAACTGTTGGCTAAAAATGATGTGATATCATCGATGACAGAAGATGCCAAACATGGGGAAGAACTTCAGGTGGAATAAAAAGTGGAAGGAAGGCAGATGCTATGAAAGAGCAGTAAGACGGATACAAAAATCACCACACATCATGAATTCTGCAGCCAGTTCTTCGCTTGTGAAACTGCAGAATCCTAGGTTCCCTTACAATAGCACCATCTAGTGGTGAGAGGCTGATATAATTTATTTATTTGGTAAGTAGGTGGGTGGTCTGGGCTTAGAAGAGCTCATTTTCAAGCATGACCTGGGCTCATTGACAGACACAGAGTAAAGTATGTCAGCACTGCACTCTAGAATATTGGGTTACATGCTGTTCAAACATTGCAAAGTGAAAAAACTTAGTCTAACCTTGCAGCTAAAGGGTGGGAGATTTCCTTTTAGTTGCTGGGGGATTGATGGCACTGTTTGATTCTGAGCAAGGGCTCTCTTGGTGACTCTGTCCAGCTGAGGGGACAGAGTTAATACTTTATAAAATGGCTTGCATCAAGCAAGCAATCTGCTTGGCAAAAACTGGTCACATGACCATGCATTCATTTCACATTACCGCACTGTTCAGATGTTACTTTCTCTTTTCTTGTTCTTTTTTTTTTTTTAACTATTGAACTCGTTTTATAAGTGCAGTATCACACTCTGGGGCATGGGGTTGTGTAGAATGAATGCACTTCCCGGGTAGTTGCAGGCACTCTGACTTTGAACTCATGCTTCACAATGCACTCAGGGCCTGCATTCATTCTAAAAAAACCTCATGCTCTGTTGTGGGTTATTACATACTTTAAAACTGAACACATCTGCCTGTAGGTAAACTGTCTGTTGGCAGCCTATCACTGTTTATTAGCAAAGGCAGTTTTTGGAATGAATTAACTTGAAAGCATTCACTTCCATATTAAATGATTATCTATCCTAAAGTTTCCCCTTGGTTGCTGTGCTTGGAGCTGCCAGGGCTACCTCCCATGGGAAGAATACACACAGCTGTTTAGCATTCAGGTCACATGGCCTTTCAATGCATCTACTGCCACAACCATCAATTAAATCTGAATTTCATCTGAGTAATGGAAGGATTTAAGATGTCCTGGGGACTTGTGGGAAAGGCCAAAGTGGAAATCCATCAAAGCAATAAATACATGTCCAGAATATGGAATGGTGTCCTACTCATGTGCCTCCGATATGATTGGGCATTTTCTAGGTTCATTTAAAATACATGCTGGGTGAAATAATGTACGATTGTCTTACTGTGTACAGTGCTTTGCTGTTGTTCCACAGTATACACTCTAACCTTGCTATCAATCGTATAGGATAAGCCAACTTTAATCCCTAATAACAAGAAATAGCAATAAAACAGGATGGGGGGGGGGCTTTTTTCCATACGGGAAAAAAGAAAGGATCACAGAGGAAATGATCACTGCGTTTAAATATTAGAAAGGTATAACACTATTAGACCAATGCACCTGTTCAGAATATGCATGAATGAGAGAACAAGGCTCTCAATGTCACTGAAGGGAGGACAATTTAAGGGGAAACATCAGGAAGAATTACTTCACAGAAAGAGTGGTGAACACTTAGACTAGCCAGCCAGAGTATGTGGTATCAGCTGATTCTGTAATAATAACCTGAAGCTCAGACTTGACCTGTTCTTGGAAGAAAATGGGGTGACAAGGTAGCCCCACTGAGCTGGTGGAAGTGAGGGAGGGAGGAACACGATAGACCAATTGACTTCTTTCCTCCTAAAGCCATATGTATATATCTATGTATGCATGTCTGTATGTAATAAAAATGTTATAATATTTTTTCCTGTACACTTTTTTAAAATTATTCTTTATTCACATTTGGCTGTTGTGCAAAAATGATCACATACATATCAAGACTGACTTCTTAAGTGCTTACTGGCCCCAATCACCTCCACTCTAGATTCAAGTCAATCCTTTAGTTGTTCTGCGGCTTCCCCCAGTACTGACACATGCACATCAGGCCAATGAGGAACATCAGTAGCTGGAGGTCAGGCGGGGGGGATGGGACGTTTGGTGAAATCCGGGATGGATTGTGATGCTGCCATCTGCTGCCTCCTGTGGTTTTCTTCTCTTTAGGCTCTCCCACCTACCCAACTAATAATCTATTGGTGCCTATCTCTGCTCCTTTTAGTGTATGTTTGTGTGGGGGTGGATAGTACCACGTGGTTACCTACAGGTGGAATGCCACTCCCACTTCATGCCATCAGGTGATGCTCCAAGAGTGGGATGCTCTGTTTCCCCCGGGGTCAGCTCAAAATGGCTTTGCATCATGCTCCTGACCCCACCAGGATAGGATAGGAGAATCAAGCTTGAGGCATAGACCCAGTTTACCACATAGTGGTACTGTGCTGCACCAGTCAGCACTGCTGGGGCTGTCCTGGACTCATGATTCACGTCTTACACTTTTAAAAATTGATTGTTTATGCTGCTGCCATGACTCAGCCATGTTCCCATGGGATGGCCTCACCCCAGTATCCCTGCTACTTGCCTCATGTACCTCCACCTGCAAACAGAGGGAGGAGTTCCGGGGTACAATAATGAGTGGACAGTGGCTAGGGTCAGGTCCCAAACACACCCAGGGTTATCCAGCATAAGTCACACCCAGGATCATTCTGCATGAGTCACACCCAGGATCATTCCACGCGAGCCAGGTCTTTTCTGTGTTAGGAGGTCTCCGCATTCGGGATCCTGGCATTCCAGGGGCTCCATGCTTGTGCACACAGAGCATACCTGAGCAGAACCCTTCTGGCATCCCTTCCCCCAATGTGCTGCCACTGCACTGCCACCTGTAATCAATCAGAGGGCAGTGTTGTAGCAGCGGCATCTACACTCCCTCCCTGGAGAGCATCTTCTGGGAGTCTTGATCTTCCTCCACCTTGCCAGCTCCAGACAGCCTGGGCTCATTCCCGAACTCAGGCTGCCAGCATTGCAAGTGGTAGCCCTACGACCCTTGCCAAGGGGCTGCACCATGTCTCACTCATAATTTGTTTTAATATACTCTGGGTTACCTAAGGCTCTTACAGTAGCCCATTTAACAGGCTGTGTTATTTGGACCAGTACAAATCTCGCCCACATTATTAGTGGCCAAAAGCACTCTTCATCTGATAGCTGTTTGGTGGGTGATGGCCATTCTCAGTCCGCGTGCTAGTGAACGGGGGATTACACCACAGAATCAGTAACAAAACTGGCACTAATTCACAGCCTTGTGTGTAGCTTCACATGAGAGGCCAAGGACTGAATGGGTATGGAGCCACAACTACCCCTCTTATTCACTAGAGGTTGTACTTCTTTGACAGAGTTGAGACAAATTTGCAGGCAGCGTGTAAGAAATCTTGCACCTTGACTGCCCGTGTAGTTACCTGATTTGTGGATAAGTAGATGACCTAAGTCTGAGAGCTGCCAGCCTTGTAGCTTTCATGAGCAATAACAAATTTAATAAGAAAGTAAAAAATTCAGAGATAATTTTTTGAAGGGGCGCTAGAGAGCCAGCTTCCAGGATGGACATTTCTGGCATCAACTCCCACTTTGGGCTCAGCAGAATACTCACAACACTTGTATATAAATTAAAAGTCAATGTTTTTCTTGGCAGATTTGACTTTCTATGAATACTAGAAACAGAAGTATATCTTTCTTCAATATGGGGTATCCAAAAAGTCAGCAAGGGCAACAAAAGCAATTCCAAACTGAAAGTAAAACAGATAATGCCATGAGTACAGCAGGACCTAGGAGCAGTGGGGGAACAGAGCCCCCTTGGCACACAATGGTGGAAACCATGAAGGCAATGGACGCTAAAATGGAGAGAACATTAACTAAACTAGAAACTCATGATATGGCTATTAAAGCACTTGCCGGTACCATGGCAGAGCAGGAAAAGAGAACGGCCTCCACATAGGCAGTGGTGGCCACCATGACTTGAGAAAATACTCAGCTGTGGGACCATCTTGAAGCACTTGAAAATGAAATGAGGGTTGGAAATCTATGTTGGATCAGTGCCCCCGAAGGAGTAGAGGGTACAGACTTCTTGTCATTTGTCAAATATTGGCTCAAAAATCATATTTAACTTCCTGAAGACTTCTGACGGGGTCTGTTAAAATGTGTCTATAGAGTCAATCTGAGAGTTCGGCCACAAGACACCTCGCAACCATGTACTGTCCTGATATGACCCTCCAGGGTAGAGGTTCATGACGTGGTGCTCAGAGCAGCTAGAGGGGCATACCCACTAATGATCACTGCTTCTGACATAAAACTTTTCCCAGACTTGTTATTTCAAATGGAGGCCTGCTGCAAGAAATTTGATTCTATCAGGCAATGACTCCACTCACTGGGAATCAATCACTCGTTCCTGCTCCCAGCTAGACTTCAAATAATGTATGGAGGGAAAAGTTGGCAGTTTTTGGATCCCAGCGATGCAGGCAGAAGGATGAAGAAGACAGAGGCAGAATTCACTACAAATGCCAGGCTGACTGAATGAGAGGGAGAATCCAACGATGAGAACTGACATTAAGGCTTGACAGCAACTTACAAAAAGCATTTGTCAATGCCGAATGTTGATTGCGTTGGTCTGTTGAACTCGCTCAGTGCCCCTCTGTCACTCGCTCAGTCTGTTACTCCTGGTGCTGCAGGCTGCATTTTTGTACTGGGCTCCTGCCTGCGTTGGCAGCTTTTTCTGCCCACTAAGAAATCCGCAGCTCTCCCGACAGAGTTCCGTTGAGGTGGCTCACTCCCCTTCTCTCACTCACTCATTCTGTTTCTCTTGGTGCTGCAGGCTGCCCTTTTGTACTGGGCTTCTGCCTCTGTTGGTGGCTTTTTCTGCCCACAGATAAATCTGCAGCAGTCCCAACACAGGTCTGTTGAGCCTGCTCACTCCGTCTCTCTCTCACTCACTCGTTCCGTTTCTGCCGGCGCTGCAGGCTGGCCTTTTGTAGTGGTCTCTTGCCTGTGTTGCCACCTTTTTCTTCCAACAAAGAAATCCGCAGCAGTCATGACAGAGCTCCGTCGAGCTAGCTCACTCCCCATGTCTCACTTGCTCATTCTATTTCTCCCGGCGGTGCAGGCTGCCCTTTTGTACTGGGCTCCTGCCTGCATTGGCACCTTTTTCTGCCCACAAAGAATTCTGCAGCTGTCCCGACAGAGCTCTGTTGAGGTCCCTCACCCCCCCCCCCACCATCTCACTCACTCATTCTGTTTCTTCTGGCGCTGCAGGCTGCCCTTTTGTACTGGGGTTCTGCCTCTGTTGGCGCTTTCTTCTGCCCACAAAGAAATCTGCAGCAGTTACAACAGAGCTCCATTGAGCTCGCTCACTCCCCCTCTCTCTCACTCACTCATTCTGGTTTTCCCACCACTGCAGGCTGCCCTTTTATACTGGGGCCCTGTGTGCATTGCTGCCCTTTTCGGCCCACAAACAAATCTGCAGCAGTCCCAACAGAGCTCCGTTGAGCTCACTCACTCCCCCTCCCTGACTTACTCGTTCTGTGTCTCCTACCGCTGCAGGCTGCCCTTTTGTACTGGGCTCCTGCCTGCATTGGCGGCTTTTTCTGGCCACAAAGAAATCTGAAGCAGTCCAGACACAGCTCCATTGAGCTAGCTCACTCCTCCTTTCTCACTCACTCATTCTGTTTCTGCCGGCACTGCAAGCTGGCCTTTTGTACTGGGCTCCTGCCTGCATTGACACCTTTTTCTGCTCACAAAGAAATCTGCAGCAGTCACAATAGAGCTCCATTGAGCTCACTGACTACTGCTCTGTCACTCGCTCATTCTATTTCTCTTGGCGCTGCAGGCTGCGCTTTTGTATGGGGCTCCTGGCTGCATTGGCACCTTTGTCTGTCCACAGAGAAATCCGCAGCTGTCCCGTCAGAGCTCCGTTGAGGTCGCTCAGTCTCTCTCTTTCTCTCTCTGTCTCACATGTTCATTCTGTTTGTCCTGGCTGTGCAAGCTGCCCTTTTGTACAGGGCTCCTGCCTGCATTGGAGCCTTTTTTTTGCCCACAAAGAAATCCGTAGCAGTCATGATAGAGCTCAGTCGAGCTTACTCAGTCCCTCTGTCTCACTTGCTCGTACTGTTTCTTCCACTACTGCAGGCTGGCCTTTTGTACTGGGCCACTGCCTGCATTGATGCCTTTTTCTGCCTACAAAGAAATCTGTAGCAGTCCTAACAGCGCTCCAGTGAGTTTGTTCACTCCCCCTCCCTCACTCCCTCTCTCATTCTGTTTTTTCCCCAGTGCTGCAGGCTGCCCTTTTGTACTGGGCTCTTGTGTTGGGGCCTTTTTCTGCCAGAAACAAATCCGCAGCAGTCCCGACAGAGCTCAGTCGAGCTCGGTCACTCCCCCTTCTCACTCACTCGATCTTAATCTGTCCCAAACACTGATTTCCCAGAGCGACTGTACTATTCTCTGGCAGGAGTGCAAAAACATATTTTAGCCAGGATGTGAAAAATGACAGCTGTACTGTTCATAAGGAGGTGTGAAAAAATGCCACTGTTGAAAATGTGGCATGAAAATATTACGAATTTGTGAAGTTACAAGGGTGCATGGAAACAGTTCAATGCACGCTTGTAACACAGTCATGTTATGGAGTTTCATCACCAAATTTTCAACATAGGGATTTTAGGACCACTGCTCATGAACAGTGCCACTGTCATTTTCTTAAACTGTCCTGAACACTGATTTCCCACAGCGACCACGTTATTCTGTGCCGGAACTGTGAAAACGCATTTCGGTCAGGATGTGAAAAATGACAGCTGTACTGCTCATAAGGAGGTGTGAAAAAATGCCATTGTTGAAAATGTGGCATGACAATATTATGAATCTGCAAACTTACAAAGGTGTGTGGAAAGTGTGCAATGTACACTTGTAACACACTCATTTGATGGGCTATCATCACCAAATTTTCAACATAGGCATTTTAGGACCTCTGCTCATGAACAGTATCACTGTCATTTTATTAATCTGTCCCAGACAGTGATTTCCCACAGCAACCGCTCTATTCTGTGCCGGAACTACAAAAACACATTTCGGTCAAGATGGGAAAAATGACAGCTGTACTGTTCATAAGTAGGTGTGGGAAAATGGCAATGTTGAAAATCTGGAGTAAAAATATTACAAATTCATGAATTTATGAGCATGTGTGCAAACTGCGCAATGCACGCTCGTAACACAGTCATTTTATGGAGTATTGTCACCAAATTTTCAATATAGGCATTTTAGGACCTCTACTCATGAACAGTGTCACTGTCATTTTCTTAATCTGTCCCAAACACTAATTTCCCACAGCGACCGCACTATTCTACGCCAGAACTGCGAAAACACATTTCAGCCAGGATGTGGACAATTTATTTATTTATTTAGTTTTTGTTTACCGGATAGGTGCGCTAGCCATAATCATGACTATTTTCAGGCATGACCTGGGAGGATACAAAACAACAAATACAGGGATGACATTCCAAATACAAGTACAACAAACAAAATCATTTCACGAGGTTACAAGTAGGTTGCAAGGAATTAGCTAGAAACAAGGATGTTTTTGGTAACAGTACACAAAAATATGGAGCAATACAAAAACAAAATTGAAACACAGTTTGCTTAGAGAGAAACATGATATAACAACATTATTAGCACTAATAAGGGATAGAAAGTTAACATTGGGGGGAATTTAGTAGGTGACAGAAGGTGATTAGGAAAGGGGAGGTAAAGAAGAAGTGCAAAGGAGGGGTAAAGGAGAAGTGCTTAGCGTGTAGGGGACAGATCAGGAGAAGAGGTAAGACTGGGGTAATGAAGGCTAGGGAGGCTTGAAACAGGAGCATTTGTGAGAAGTTTCAAGATAAGTACGTAGACCTTTTTTAAAAGACGCATGGGATGTTGATTGTTGCAAGATTAGTGGAAGGGAGTTCCAAAATTTGGGGGCATGGCAGGCGAAAGCAGTAGCACCTTTATTGGCGCAGTGTCTGGGGATGAAAACTGGGGTCTGGACCATGGAACGCAATCCATAGCACGGAGTCAGGATTTGGAAAAGGCCTGCTAGGGATTTAGGGATTTGTAGATGAACCATGTTGTCAATGACAGAGCCGCAAGCATGTAGCCTTAGTTCAGCAGGAGGAAGCCATCCCAGGTCAGTATAGAGGAGGCAGTGGTGTTTCAGCCAATGTGAGGAGCAGGCATAGCGACAGATGTTGTTATATGTAACATTCCATTTCCTAAGGATTGATTTGCACGCGGAAACATATGTTGGAGTCCCATAGGTAAGTGATGGTAAGAGTATGCCACGGGCAATGGCAAGCCTAGCAGAGGGAGTAAGCATATAGCTGGTTCGGTAGGCTATTCCTAGTTTGGCATGTACCTGTTTGCAGGTTAGATTGATGTGTAAGTCAGAATTTAGTGCTGGATCAAGGGTAATACCCAGATATTTAAATGAGGATACTACCCCAACTGCTGACCCATTTAAGGAGGTGACTTTGAATTGAGAATGGACATGCTTTAGTTTCGCATAGCTTGGGTTTTAGACTTGTTTAATACAAGTTTGTGAGTAAGTAGCCACTTTTGTATAAGCTGGAAGTCAAGAGAGAGTCATTTGTTAATGTCATCAGTGCTTTTAGCACTAGCATACAGCACAATGTCGTCAGCATATAGTAGGGAGGTTGACCTGTGGAAGTCAGTGGAGATGTTATTTATAAAAAGAGAAAAAAGTAAGGGCCCAAGGATGGAGCCTTGTGGCACCCCGATATTTATAATGTTTTTTTCCGAGAGGGTGGAATTGTATTTCACAGTTTGAGACCTATCAGCTAGGTAGTTTCCAAACCATCTAACAACGTTAGTTGAGAAATCTAGGGATTCCAGGGTGGTTAGAGGGATGGAGTGATCAACTAGGTCGAACGCCTTAGTCATGTCAATAAAAACTGCACCGGTGAGGAGGCCGGAGTCCATAGCCACTTGAGTATCTGATGTGAATTTGAGGAGGGCAGTAGTGGTGCTATGACCTTTGCGAAAACCATGCTGGGCAGCGGTGAGTAGATCATGCTCCAGTAAGAAGTCAATCATCTGGGCAGCTACCAGCTTCTCAAGAATTTTATTCAGGACAGATAGGATGGCAATAGGCCTATAGTTGGATAGGTCTTTATGATCTCCTTTTTTAAAGACTGGAGTAATTCTAGAGTAATTCTAGCTGTTTTCCATATGTCAGGGATGTGGCCCTGGCTCAGGGAAAGCATGAAAATCCTGGCTAGGGGAGCAGCGATAAAAGGGGCTGCAATCTTAAGAAGTGTGAGCTCTAGATTGTCCGAGCCAGCTGCTGCGCAGTCCAAGATATTGTTTAGCAGTCTGAGCACTTCACATTTTGTGATTGCCTTAAAAAAAAATTGAGAACCATTCGCAATAGGTCGGGTGGATGCTCTTGGTTGGGCAGGGAAAGAGGAGGTGTAGTTGGTTAAGTCTGAGAATTTATAGTTAAAGAAGTTTGCAATGGTTCTAGGATTGTTACAGTGTACCCCATCAAAAGACATGTCGTTAGGGGTGGATGTTAGAGTAGAACCAAGAAAGAATTTAATGTGTGACCAAAATTTATTGGGGTCACCATAGGAGTTGGTCAGTAGGTCTTTGCAGTATGCGCTCTTGGCATTTTTGATGTCCTTTTTGCAGGCATTTTGCAGAGCCCTGTAGTTGCTGAGGTCAGAGGCTAGCTTTGAGTTTTTATAACGGAGCCAGCTTTTGTCCCTTAGCTTGAGTTTAGCTAGTAGGTCAGCTTTCAACCATCAGGTTTGCCTATTTTTTACCCTGCGGGTTATGAGTTTGCAGTGCTTATCCTGGAGTTCTAGGAAGTGTTTCAAGAGCAGGTCCAGGGCAGCCTGAGCATCACTGGATAGAAGAATGGGGGACCAATCAGTAGAAGCAATGTCATTCAGGAAAGACTGAAGGTCAAAGTTTGCATAGTTGTGGAAGGTAATGAAGCGAGGTCCCGTCTGGGTAGGCCTGTCTTTTCCCCAGATACAATATGTTGGGGAGTGATCAGTGATGGCATCTGGCAGTACTCCGGAGGCAGTAACATTTTCAGGGCGACTGGTCATTATCCAGTCTAGCAGCATGTTGGATCGATGGGTATTTCTGGTAGGTTCACCAATAATCTGGTGTAGGTTATAACTCTGCAGCTTGGTCATTAATGTTGTTTGGTTACTGCCCAACTAATTGATGTTTAAGTCCCCAAGTATAAGGACCTTGTTCATACCAACAAGGCATGTGGTTTGTTCCAATAAGTCATCTAGCCCTACTAGTCCATTTGTAGGGGGATTGTAGACACACACGATGTGAAGTTTTTTAGTACCAAGAGTGAACAGTACATGAAGTGCCTCACAGTGGCATAAGGCAGATGCCTTAACAACAGAGACATCTAGGTGATCTCTAAAGTAGACAGCTGTTTCACCCCCTCTTTTGGGTGCAGTTCTGTCAAGTCTCAGAATATTATAGAGGGGAAGGGGGCATAGAAAATCAGGTATGGCAGGTTTTAGCTATGTCTTGGTTAGGCATATAATATCAGGCTTGTATAGGGTGGTCCAAGTTTCAAGCTCAGTAAGATTGTGAGCAAGGCTCCTGATGTTATGATGTGCTAGGATAAGACCTTTGGCATTGGTGATAGCGTCAGGTAGGACAATAGCTGGTCCTGGATTTAGCTGAACATCACCTGCGAGCAGGATAGCAAGCAGGAGAAAGTACCATAGTTTGTGGCGCATGAAAGAACCACAGGAATGTAGGTGCAGGTGGCATTTCTTATGTACGTGGGCAGCTATGTGATACCAGATCTTATTTAGTAGCACTGGGGAGGGGTCAAACCAGGGGGCAGGAAGTATTAGGAGATTAGAGTAGTAGTAATCCTGTGATGCAAAGTAGGGAGGGGTAGCTTTATTTTGGAAAGCCATAGGCATGGACAAGAATAGTAGTGGTAGTGTGATCATAAAAGTCAGTAACATCAAAGGGGTCATTTTAGATAGGGTTATTTTGGGGCTGTGATTAACAGCAGAAGGCCCTACGAGGCGGCAGTCACACTAGGCTAGCAGGAGTAAAGACAGAGAGAAAAACTTGTTAAGAAAGCAGGCACTGCAAGCAATTTAGGTATTACTGGGATTTTTGCCAATAAGTAATTTAATCCTGCCAGAAAGGGTGGTAGGAGCTTGGGGGAAATTTTTCCACCTCTGAGATTAGATTCAGATCAGGCCAGATTATTAAAGAAGCCACTGAGAAGCGGGGGAAGACCGAGAGGGAGGAGTTACGGTGTATTTAATAGAGTCCTGGGAGGGGGCAGGGGCGGGAGAAAAACCCCAGAGTAAAATGCAAGATCAGCTAAGGGCTCAGCCTTGCATAATAGCCAAGAAAAGGTGCTGAAAACACAGTCTATGGTCCAGAGAGTCTAAGGAAAAGGCGCACCAATTGGCAAGGCAGCCCACAGCCAGCGGACCAATCAGCGATCAGCGCGGAGGAGCCGCGCCAATCAGAAGAGCCCCAAAGGAGAATGAAGTGAAGTGAGTGGAAGCAGTATGTACCTGAACTTGTGGTCTGGGCAGGGGGACCAGGCAGGCAGCGAGAAGTAGATTGAAGTCCCGGTGAAGGCGGGCGGCGGCCAGTGAGATGGCCTTTCTGCTCCACCTCAGGATGTGTGGCACTGCTCCAGCGGAGACTGCCTGAAGAAGAAAGAAGACAGAGAATATATCATTAGAGGAGCTGTATCCACAGAGAGCAGGGAAATCAGGGGGCGGGGGGCCGGTGGCAGACCATCAGCAGGAGGTAGAGGTGATCAAGCTGAGAACAAAAGGACAAAGGACAGAGGTTTAAGATGGCTGGGGGTGGGGTCCTAGGTGCAAGTGAGAGGAGGTGGGTAGTTTGAAACACTGGGCCAGAGGCCGGTGGGGGGGGGGAAGGGAAAGCAGTTACACTATGCAGATAGGAAGAGTTCTTGTGAAACAGAAAAGCGAGTGATTTAGGAGAGATTTAGGAGCAGGCAGGGTAGGGAAAGTTGTAGACAGGTAGAGAGACTCAGGAGCAGGTAGGATCTGGGAAAGTGGAAGACAGGTAGAGATAGGCAACAAGGAGATAGAGCAAGGAAGGGTAACAGTTATAAGCAATCACAGCACTTTTAGTAATTTAAAATCGGCAGAAAAAAAATCAATCTAGTAATGTAACAGAGGCAAACTTATACACTTCAGCAAATAATCAGTACAAAAACCCCAGAGTAAAATGCAAGATCAGCTAAGGGCTCAGCCTTGCACAACGGCCGAGAAAAGGCGCTGAAAATGCAGTCTATGGTCCAGAGAATCTAAGGAAAAGGCGCACCAATCGGCAAGGCAGTCCATGGCCGGCGGATCAATCAGCGATCAGCACGGAGGAGCCGCGTCAATCAGAAGAGCCCCAGTGGAGAACGAAGCGAAGTGAGTGGAAGCGGTATGTACCTGAATTTGCGGTCTGGGCAGGGGGACCAGGCAGGCGGCCAGATGTAGATCGAAGTCCCGGTGAAGGCGGGCGGTGGCTGGCAAGATGGCCGTTCTGCTCTGCCTCAGGATGTGTGGCGCCGCTCCAGCGGAGACTGCCTGAACTTGCGGTCTGGGCAGGGGGACCAGGCAGGCGGTCAGAAGTAGATCGAAGTCCCAGTGAAGATGGGCGGCAGATGGCGAGACGGCCGTTCTGCTCCGCCTCAGGATGTGTGGCACCACTCCAGCGGAGACTGCCTGAACTTGCGGTCTGGGCAGGGAGACCAGGCAGGTGGTCAGAAGTAGATCAAAGTCCCGGTAAAGGTGGGCGTCGGCCAGCGAGACGACCATACTGCTCTGCCACAGGATGTGTGGCGCTGCTCCAGCGGAGACTACCTGAACTTGCGGTCCGGGCAGGGGGACCAGGCAGGCAGCCAGAAGTAGATTGAAGTCCCGGTGAAGGCGGGCGGCAGCTGGCGAGATGGTCGTTCTGCTCTGCCTCAGGATGTGTGGCGCTGCTCCAGTGGACAGCTATACCATTCACAAGGAGGTGTGAAAAAATGACAATGTTGAAAATCTGCCATGAAAATATTGCAAATTCGCAAAGTTATGAGCGTGCGTAGCAACTGCTCAATGCACGCTTGTAAAACATTTTTTTTTATTTTTTTCACCAAATTTGCAACATAGGCTTTTGAGAGCCCACCTACGAACACTGGCACTGTCGTTTACGTTAATTGGCCCGAGACGTGATTCCGTGCAGTGACCGTGAAATCACCTTTTGGGGTCGATTAACACCATGACAGTTCCAGAATTCATGAGGAAGGGTCCCAAAAACCCATGTTGAAAATTTGTTGCCAAAATTCCAAAAAAATGACTGAGATATGCATTAAAGTTGGAAAAACCCAATTTATTCCATTATACAGCTTACCGGCATTTTCTCAGTTCGTGGTCAGCTTTGAAGAGTGCAGACGTGTTTCCAGTCCACCAAAGATCATCATGCCAAGCTCCCTTGAGTAAGTATGGGGTGAGGGTGTGTGTGTGGGAGGCTGTGCAGTGGGTGGAGTGCGGGTTGTGGGGGGCAGGGGAGACCGCTGAGGACAGTTCTTTTACAGGTTAAAAAAAACAAAAGACATCACAGGACAATTTTTTATTTTACAGGGGCATGTGGCACACTGGGGTGGGCTCCCAGCGTGCCACTGGAGTCTTTCTTTTGGGGAGGATGGCTGTAGCCGACAGGAGATTGGGCACCCCCATTGGCACACAACAAAAGTGGGTGGGGGGTATTACATTATGCCGACGGGGATTGGGCACCCCATCGGCAGACAATAAAAGCGGGGAGGAGGGTTACATACTGCCGACGGGGTGGGGTCCCCATCGGTAAAATAAACATTGAGCCACCGAAGCTGACGGAGATTGGAGCCCCGCCGGCAAATAAACATGGTGGGGGGTTATTATTTGTGAACACTGTGGCAAGCCACTGCCATGTTCACAAACAATATCAGGGCTTCAAGATCCCACCCTGCAATGACGGGTCGCTCCCTCATTGCAACGAATGGCTGACGCTGCAATGAAGAGGCGGCCCCTGATTGCAGCGGCTGATTTTTTACAAGTTGGTGGCACGCTGGCTGAACTAGTGTCAGCAGCAGCGTGCCACGGCATTGGGGGACGCTGCACAAGCCTTTAAAGGCTGTGGGGGCATTGGCCACAACAGTGCCATGCCTCCACAACCTGCTTGTGGAGAAAGCTGCCGCAAAATGTTTCTTGCGCATGCGCGCAATCAACATAAAAATGAACACTGCAGTGACTGTTCACTTTGAAACTGACATATCTGTGCTACTCCTTTCTTTTTTGTAGCTTTTTAGAATAAAACCTCCCATTCCAGTTTGTTTAGAGAGATTTTCAGGGTTTGGAAAGGGCTGATGAGTAGGCCACCCTTTCCATGTGGCTTTTGCCATTTATTGAGTGAATAGGAGAGCTATATCTTCAAAAAGGAAAAAAAGGTGCAGCAGTGGGGTTTATCAGAATAGAATATTAAGGTAGAAAGCTTGTTAGTAGTTATTCTTATTCACTAATGTTATACAGTTGTTTATCACCTAAAGTAGTAAGTGGATAATGTGAGGGATATGCTGGGCTCATATGGGAGGAAGGTGATCAGTAATAATCTCACTTCTTCAAAGTTTTTATAAATGTTTAACAGCAAACACATGTTTGCGTTTTACTTCTGTTTTGATGTTATGCCTGTATGGACTTTACCATGCCTTTGAAGTGGCTAGCAAACTTTGGAATACTGCTTTAAGGACTTTAATTGAAGGATCCCCCTACTTCTATTGTACAAGAATATGAAGCCAGCATAGTATGTGACCCACAAATCTTTAATGGCTTGCCGTTTGCTGTATTAGCTATCAATTACCTTCTCTGATACTTTGTATGAGGATGTCTATTGTTTTGTCACTGTGATGAAAATAATAAATGTAACCCCCACAGTCCACTGGGGTTACTAGAATCCCATCGGTATTAGACCAGGTAGGTCTCTGGGCAGCTTGTAGGGAGTTTTTAGAAGCTCTCTATGCACACCTCTTTGTTTATCTAGCTAGGCTAGGTAGAAAATGTGTGATGTCATTTAGAACTGTTGCAGCAGCATAAGCCTTTTAGCTCAGCTGCAGGGGAAGCAGTTTGGAATCTTGGGAGTTCAGAGTGTGTGTTCCAGTTTGGTGAGTGAAGAGGAAGGAGCTCTCTGTCCAGCAGAGTGCAAGAGGTGCCTGCCAGCCTTCCTTGGGCTGGGTGAAGGACCTCTGGTTATCATTTTCTCACTCTAGCGTGTGGAACAACTGTGTGCCTAAAAGAAGTGGTAGAGGCCTGTGTCAGTGGGATCCCAGTGTGTTCACTTCTTTTGAAACGTGAACAGGGACTGAGAAATCAATGGTTCTATGGGGCAACCTCCTGATGGACTGAAGATTGTCACAGCTGCCCAGAGAAACTGGGGACTAAAAGAGCTTGTGGTAAAAGCTATGGATTTCAAGGAAGGAATGTTTCTTCAGCTATTGTCAGATGCCTGTAACAAAGGGAATACCAAACTATGAGTACAGTGAGCATTTGGTAAAGACTTTTGGATTGTCTGGTGGTGTATGTGCCCTCTGCCGGCTCGATTACACTTCACTCAGGACCCAGTTTACCACAGATATGTGCTGAAGTAATATGTCAAAGTAAAGGGTGTCTAGCAATCCAGGAGGGGTTGGGAAATCCAGAGTAAAAGATGCCTTTAGCGATCCAGGAGGGGTTGAAGGATCCAGCTGTGTATCCTAGGTGGAATGGCAGAGACTGACTGGGGCCAGGGTGGGCAGAACCTCACTTTTAGTCACAGGTCAGGGCTAACTGGTTACCAGATAGGCACCATTGCCTGCAGGTGTTAACACAGTCCATCTTGTCAGGAGTTTGAAGAAGTGTGGCATCCCCCACTATATTTACATGTGGTCAGAAATCCAGAGATCCCTAAGCAAAAGGGTAGATAGTTCATTTTTTGGAAACGTTTCATGCTGGAATGTACAGTACTGCTTCTGTGTGAAAACAAATGTTTCTTCTACTGCAAGTTGTGTCTTCTGTTTGGACAGTACAGCCTTGGGGGACCACCCTAATTCTGCTTAACATCTTGTCAGAAAATAAAGCCATGCAATACAATCCCAATTTTTCAGTGTGGACAATCCATCTGTGAGTCCAAGTGAAATGTTATTTGGCCCTCTCAGATAGGAAATACAGCATAGCCCTGGCACCTGTCTCCCAGACTTGGAGTAATATATATGTTATTTTGTGCCCGAACCCCCAACCTCTTAGATGCCCGAGCTGGGTATTTACCCTAATGCCAGGGTAATACCTATTTTCTGCCAGTCTGTGGTTTGTTGCCTTGTCTGTGTAACAAGTTAAGGGGTCCTGGTTGCAAGATGCCACTTACATAAACATAAAGTTAAAAAAACTTTTTACAGAGTGGTCTAGGGCAGATTCTTCTGGGAGACTGAATGGACCTGTTAGCTATCAGACAAGAAGTGTCTGGTTCCACCACAATCAAGTAAGCAGTAATCACTGACGAAGGTGGCATCTAATGGGGAGTTAATGCATGGTTGAGACTGTTGTGGCACAAGGCTGCAGGCCGAGTGTGTACAACGGTCCAACCATGCATTAACTCCCCATTAGATGCCACCTTCGAAGGGGATTAATGCGCTTGTAACATGGTGTGCACATGACTTTCCATGTCAGGGATGTGTTTGTACTGCTGTGATTCATTACACAATGATACCATTTCAGTTATTAAGTAAACTTTAGTGTTACTTTCGGAACTTTTCCTCAACCTCTCTTACATACCTATATATCTTTTCAAAACTTTTGCACATAGGTACATAGATATATTACTTAACCATTGCTGTGCATTTTTTTCTATTTGTGCCGGCTGTTCATTTTTTGTGCTTCTTAGGAGGACCCAGACTTCTTACTAATACTCGTTCCCCTTCAAGCTGTGTGTCTCATTTGCATACAGCGGTCGCCTCTTACCATGATAATATTAGTTTCTTTCCCTGACACGCTGCTGTTTACACTACTCGATCGATTATGGCACTGACATTCTCCTGGTCTGTTTTTCGTGTTCCATCTCTATCAATGCTATTGCTTACTTGACTTCTGCAATGTACCATCAACGGCTGCAAATTCAATCCGCTTCCACTTCCTCACTCTCTCACTGTGTTCCCTCTACATGTGCTGTCAATGTGCATCCCTTGCCCTTCTCCTATTGCTTCTCAGCCTACCTACTTGCTCTTAGAAACTTGATCTCTCCCATTTTGTTACCTTTCGTCTTTCTCTGCACTGCTCGTTTTCCCGCTGTGGCTGCTTTTTGTATTACACAAGCAACATGGCATTACCGTGCCATAATGCCGTGTTGCTCGTATACCACCTGATGCTATTGTACCAATTGTTTTCCTTGTTTGAGCTACTGTTGTTTTTGCCATGTTACAACTGCAGTTAACTGGTGTGAACAGACCGGGGAACAGAGTCAATGCATGCAACTCATGGCAGCTAATATGAGCACTTTAGCACAGTAGTTATAGGCAGAAAGAATTTAGTAGCAGAGAAACAGAATCCAATATTGTGCCACAGGCATAGAATCAGTGTGGTGCACTGGCTGTGGAATAGGGCTAAGGATACAGAGTTTAAAGTTTAAACCTTAATACTGCAATTGACCCATTGTGTGACCTTTAGCAAGCCCCCTGTGCTCCTTGTGCTTTAGTCCCTCCCACCTTTAAAATTAGGTAAAAGCTGAAACTACTAATGTGTGTGTGTGTGTGTTAAAACTAGTATTTTTTTGGAAGCCAGCAGCTGAAAGCCACTGGAAGAGCTTTTTGTATGATCACTGGACTGTTGCATTACATAGTGTGGAGGACACCACCTATTCTGACTGCCTTTGTGTGCATACAGCTGCCTGACAGTAGCATATGTGCAATAAATCTAAGTAGATAGACACAGAGTCAGGCAGAAATACAGACTGATAGATAGAGAAAGGGGAGATAAATGATTCATGGACATATGAGTAACTGTGCAGACAGACATACAAAGAGGGACAGAAAGCACGTACATGGGTGAGAGAGGGAGAGAGAGAGAGAGAGAGAGAGGGAGAGAAACCTAAGTGAATCGTGGTGTATTTGTTATGTTGGAAGTATCTCATTAACATGTCATGCCTATGACTTTTTTTTACTTTGGCTTGAACATTGAGCGAGAGACTAATTGATACATACATACTGTCTGTCTGTAAATAGACACAGAAGGCCGGATTCTCAAAGGGGGCTGCATCATGTGCAAACTGCGGCAAACAGCAGCTTGCGCCAAAGCCTCATGCACCAGGGACCCTCCACCAAATTCTGGTACAGGACAGGTCCTGGCACCTAAGTGCCCACACTTGTGGCAACCTCTCCCATGTGACAAATGTCCGGCGCACGGGAGAGGTTCGTCGGAAGTGCCTTTGGACAGGGCAAGCAGCCTTGTCCCCCATCCCTGGTGATCTAGCAGTCCCAAATGCCCGTTAACACCTGTACAACAATATTCTGCCCTGGTGGTCTAACGGTCCCTCCCCCCACCACTGATATGGGCAGTATTCACTTTCAAATTCATATAATACCCTGGTGATCGAGTATGGTCCCCACCCCTCCACCCTGGCGTATGAGTACCCTGCCCACTCCCCAAGCCGGCACTGGCACACCCTCCTTTCACCACCTCAGCTGATGCCGACTGAACTGTCAATTGTGTGCTTGTATTATAATACAGTACATGCACATTGCGTATACTGTATTATAATACAAGTGCTCAATGACAGTTCAGTCAGCACCGGCTGAGGTGGTGAGAGGAGGGGAGGGCTGGTGTCAGCTCGGGGTATGGGTTGGGGGGATCGGGGTGGGCACTACATGCCAGGGTGTGGTGGGTTGGGACCACTAGATCACCAGGGTATTATAGGAATTTGAAAGTGAATATTGGCCATATCGGGGCGGAGGGGGAAGGGACCGCTAGACCACCAGGATAATCCATTTATTAAAAGGGAATACTGGCCATATCAGAGTGGTGGGAGGGACTGCTAGACCACCAGGGTTATGTGTATAAATAAACAAATGTGGCACAGTGCCCCTACAGGCTAGACATCTCCAGGGGATGTTGTTCTAGGTACCCTTATACCAGCCCTGGCTGGTCTAAGGGCACATAGTAATGTGTCCTCTGGAGGACATCTGTGAATTGCATTCAGGGGGTTGTGGCAGCTTGCACCTGCCACATGCCTCCCAGCACCATATTGCAGCCCATTCTTGGGCACATGGGTGGCACAAGCCCTGTTTGGGGCAGACAGCCTGTGACTGATGCAGGCTGCCTTTGAGTATTGCTCCAAGGGGGATTTCTGGCACAAGGTGCCAGATGTGCCGTTCATGTTTGGTGCAGCACTGTGCGTCAGTCAAGGGGCTTTGTGAATCAGGCCCAGATACTGTCAGATAGATAGACAGACAGACAGACAGATACTGCCTGTAGATAGATATATTTTATTTGTTTTAATTTACAAGTTTTGGCCAGGAAAGACACACTAAGCCAAGGTTCATTTCCAGGTGCATTGTGGTTGCATAAGGAAGTTCAGTGACTTGCTCACAGTCACACAATGTGCAAGTGGCGGCTGTGGGGTTTAAACCCATGTGTCTAGATTGGCAGCTCACTGCTCTTGACCACTACATTATACTGCCTCCCCTAAGACAGATTATACTGTTTGTAAATAGATAGCTAGCTAGATACTGTATGTAGACAGATAGCTAGACAGATAGATACTGTATGCAAATAGATACTGTCTGTAGACAGATAGCTAGATACTGTCTGTAGACAGACAGATAGATACTGTCTGCAGACAGATACTGTCTACAGACAGACAGACAGATACAGTTTGTAGATAGACAGACAGCTAGATACTGTCTGTAGACAGATAAATAAACAGATACTGTCTGTAGATAGATGCTGTCTGCAGATGGATAGATAGATAGATAAATGAATAGATAGATACTGTCTGTAGGTAGGTAGACAGATAGACATACAGAGAGACAGATAGGTAGATAGATACTGTATTAGACAGATACAGTGGTAGCAAGTTACATGATGCATTGTACATCTGAATATATCAGGCAATATCACAGAAATACAATAATTTGTGATTTTGTGTAATATATCTGTATATTTTGCATCATGTCACTGGCTGCCACTGTAGATAGATACTGCGTGTAGACAGAGGGATAGGTAAATAGATACAGTAGATACTGATGACAGACAGATAGGTAATAGAGAGAGGGACAGAGAGAGGGAGGGAGAGATAGAGGGAGGGAGGGAGACAGAGAAAGAAAGAAAGAGATTGTGTATGTGTGAGAGAGCAATGGTAACAAATCTTAGCACCAGCAAATGTCGCTATTACAGCACACATGCAAATGAGATGATAACTGAAAGGCAGTGTTGGAATTACAAAGGTGCTTGCCAGAGCTCGGCTCCCCCCTCAGCTCTGAAGTGAGCCCCAGCAGCTCAGGCATCACTGCCTTTGACTTATAATGGGAAAGGGGGGCTTGATGAGCCTCTTAGGTCCCCCAGCTACCAAAGCTCATAAAGTGTAATTCCAATACTGCTTAAAGGCAACCAGCAATGAAAAACTAAAAATATATTTTCTCTTTGTTGATTCCAAGCTACCCATTTATTTAACTTTGAGTCCCTTTTTTCTACATGGCAAGTCACACACTACCTGACTGGAATTGCCAAATTTTTCATGCTGTGCTCTGTAAACAGTGATTCTTAATTCTTGTATTCGTTAAGTCTAATAAAGTTTTTACTGAAAAAATGAATACATTGCAAATCCTGCTGATTTTGTAACAAAATGCATTTTTCACATGTGAAAAACTGCGGCTATAAAAAGACTTGAAACTGCATTCTGCTCGGTCACCAGTAGGCGGCTGCACGGGACGTCACTACTACCATGCACGTAGCTGTGAATCTGGTGGTGGAGATGTCATTGGATGCTCTCTACTGGTAACAAATCAGAATACAGTTTAATGGAGTTTTATTCCCACACTTTCATCATGTAAAATATATAAAGCAACATTTTAGATTTAGAAACCAGGGGGGAAAAAAAAAACAACAACTAAGTTAATGGCCAATTATGAATAAATAATGCAAATGGCAGGACTTTTTCAATGTTCATCACTGGTCACCTTGAATGCTTCCTTTGGTTTCAGTGATTACCTGGAATGGAATACCCTGTCTCCCTCCCTGCTGCTCCTCGTCTGCTATTAACTGCGATGCGCTGTGTAGATCAGAGGGATGGAAACCAGGATGGCCTAGCTGATGATGGATGACCGTAATGTATCAGGAGAGAATCTGGCAGGTCACCTGGGGACTATTGCGAACAGCACTGTAAACAGAGATGTTTAGCTCCCCTCCCCCATCTGTAGATCACTGTACACCTCCGACCTGCCTTCCTTAGAAATCGGGGACAAAGCTTAAAAAAATCAAGGAAAAATGGTTAAAATTTGAGATTCCATCATAAAAAATGGCCATGTCTATGGAGTTTGTAATATACAGGACTGCATATGAGCACTTATACACAACATTAACATCGTGCCCACAGAATGTTGTTAGTTTGACTAAAGGCATTTTGTCCACAGAATGAAGTTAATAGTGTGACAAAATGAATTTTGTCCTCAGAACAAAGTTAGCAGTCTAGCTGACAAAGGGCACTATTTTGTCCACGTAATGAACTTAGCAGTTTGATAAATGCATTTTGCCCACAGAATTAAGTTAGCAGTCTGACAAAATCCATTTTGTCCTTAGAAAGAAAATGTTTCAAGACTGTATTTTGCTCAGAATATCCCCTTACAACCTCCCATAACCCAGTATCTGTCCATAACTACACCCCACCCCAGTATCTGCGTCCTTAACCACACATGCCCCAGTATCTGCTCTATAACTACCCCACTCCATTAACAATCCCACAGCTACCCCAAATTCTACCACACAACTATCCTAACCCTACCCCAACCTGCCTTATAACATCCACACCACTGTATCTGCCACCAAAGTGACCCACATCCCAATATCTACCATGTAACTATCTCAATTTTTATTCTTTTGTAAACAAGGCCCACTGAGCCCAAAGTCCATTTACAAGGGTTACTCCGGGAGCTCAGGGTGATTAAGTCACTTGCTCAGGGTCACACAGTATGCAAGGAGAGATTGTGGGAATCAAACCTGGGTCTGCTGCATGTAGCAAGCTTAATATACTCCTCCAGCAGGTCTTTATCTAGAGCAGATGCTGTTGGTGGTGGTGGAAAGACCCAGAAAGAAGTCTGGAGGTGGAAAAGGATGTAGTGACCTGCTCTGTATTAAGTGGTCCTACTCACAGTCGGTGTTACATAAGGGGTACTAACTAGCTATATGACACAAATGTTACGGCATTTACTGTAGTACAAGGATTCTCAGACCTTGCCATGGTGAGCCTCCCCTATTGGACTTGAAAAAATTCCAGGCCTCCCCGGCCTCCCCATGAGTCGTGACCACATTCGCATACAGCAGTAATTGCATAAAAATGGACCATTAGCATGCCACACTAAATTGCGCTTCTGGTCACCTTTTGCACGATTACCACTGTACCTTGCCAGATACAAGTAATGATGAATAACAGACGCGCAAAAGCACACACAGACACTGTTAAATAAAGAAAATAAGAAAAGTAAAAAACAGTGTGCCATTTCCACCCCACACCACCAGGAGACTTCATATATGCTCTCCCAGATGCAGGCCCTTTGTTTCCATTTTCACCACAGAGTCATTTGTTTCATTTTTAAACCCACCCAAACATATGCCCCCAGATGCAGGCTCATTATCCACCCCACACCCCCACCTTGAGGAGCCTCCCTTTTCCACCCCACCCCACACAGACGTTTCAAAAACCCAAACATATGCCCCCAGATCTAGGCCCATTATCTACCCCCTCACCATTACGAGCCTCCCTTTTCCAACCCACCCCGCCGCTCCAGCAGAGACTACCTGAACTTGCGGTCCGGGCAGGGGGACCAGGCAGGCAGCCAGAAGTAGATTGAAGTCCCGGTGAAGGCGGGCGGCAGCTGGCGAGACAGCCGTTCTGCTCCGCCTCAGGATGTGTGGCGCCACTCCAGTGGACAGCTATGCCGTTCACAAGGAGGTGTGAAAAAATGGCAATGTTGAAAATCTGCCATGAAAATATTGCAAATTCGCAAAGTTACGAGCGTGTGTAGCAACTGCGCAATGCACGCTTGTAAAACAGTCATTTTTTTCACCAAATTTGCAACATAGGCTTTTGAGAGCCCACCTGGACACTGGCATCAGTCATTTCATAATCGGCCCCGAGATGATTCCGCAGTGACCGTGGAAATCACCTTTCGGGTCGATTAACACCATGACAGTTCCAGAATTCATGAGGAAGGATCCCAAAAACCCCATGTTGAAAATTTGTTGCCAAAATTCCAAAAAATGACTGAGATATGTATTAAAGTTGGAAAAACCCCATTTATTCCATTATACAGCTTACCGGCATTTTCTCAGTTCGTGGTCAGCTTTGAAGAGTGCAGACGTGTTTCCAGTCCACCAAAGATCATCATGCCAAGCTCCGCAGGTAAGTATGGGGTGAGGGGGTGTGTGGGGAGGCTGCATGCGCAGTGGGTGGGTGCAGGTTGTGGGGGGGGCAGGGAGACCGCTGAGGGACAGTTTCCTTTTTTACAGGTTAAAAAAAAACAAAAGACATCACAGGGCCATTTTTTATTTTACAGGGGCATGTGGCACGCTGGGGTGGGCTCCCAGCATGCCACTGGAGTCTTTCTTTTGGGGGGGGATGGCTGTAGCCGACAGGAGATTGGGCACCCCCATTGGCACACAACAAAAGTGGGTGGGGGTATTACATTATGCCGACGGGGATTGGGCACCCCATCGGCAGACAATAAAAGCGGGGAGGAGGGTTACATACTGCCGACGGGGAGTGGGTTCCCCCATCGGTAAAATAAACATTGGGCCACTGAAGCTGACGGAGATTGGAGCCCCGTCGGCAAATAAACATGGTGGGGGGTTAATATTATTTGTGAACACTGTGGCAAGCCACTGCCATGTTCACAAACAATATCAGGGCTTCAAGATCCCACCCTGCAATGACGGGTCGCTCCCTCATTGCAACGAATGGCTGACGCTGCAATGAAGAGGCGGCCCCTGATTGCAGCGGCTGATTTTTTACAAGTTGGTGGCACGCTGGCTGAACTAGTGTCAGCAGCAGCGTGCCACGGCATTGGGGGACGCTGCACAAGCCTTTAAAGGCTGTGGGGGCATTGGCCACAACAGTGCCATGCCTCCACAACCTGCTTGTGGAGAAAGCTGCCGCAAAATGTTTCTTGCGCATGCGCGCAATCAACATAAAAATGAACACTGCAGTGACTGTTCACTTTGAAACTGACATATCTGTGCTACTCCTTTATTTTTTGTAGCTTTTTAGAATAAAAACTCCCAATCCAGTTTGTTTAGAGAGATTTTCAGGGTTTGGAAAGGGCTGATGAGTAGGCCACCCTTTCCATGTGGCTTTTGCCATTTATTGAGTGAATAGGAGAGCTATATCTTCAAAAAGGAAAAAAAGGTGCAGCAGTGGGGTTTATCAGAATAGAATATTAAGGTAGAAAGCTTGTTAGTAGTTATTCTTATTTACTAATGTTATACAGTTGTTTATCACCTAAAGTAGTAAGTGGATAATGTGAGGGATATGCTGGGCTCATATGGGAGGAAGGTGATCAGTAATAATCTCACTTCTTCAAAGTTTTTATAAATGTTTAACAGCAAACACATGTTTGCGTTTTACTTCTGTTTTGATGTTATGCCTGTATGGACTTTACCATGCCTTTGAAGTGGCTAGCAAACTTTGGAATACTGCTTTAAGGACTTTAATTGAAGGATCCCCCTACTCCTATTGTACAAGAATATGAAGCCAGCATAGTATGTGACCCACAAATCTTTAATGGCTTGCCGTTTGCTGTATTAGCTATCAATTACCTTCTCTGATACTTTGCATGAGGATGTCTATTGTTTTGTCACTGTGATGAAAATAATAAATGTAAACCCCCACAGTCCACTGGGGTTACTAGAATCCCATCGGTATTAGACCAGGTAGGTCTCTGGGCAGCTTGTAGGGAGTTTTTAGAAGCTCTCTATGCACACCTCTTTGTTTATCTAGCTAGGCTAGGTAGAAAATGTGCGATGTCATTTAGAATTGTTGCAGCAGCATAAGCCTTTTAGCTCAGCTGAAGGGGAAACAGTTTGGAATCTTGGGAGTTCAGAGTGTGTGTTCCAGTTTGGTGAGTGAAGAGGAAGGAGCTCTCTGTCCAGCAGAGCGCAAGAGGTGCCTGCCAGCCTCCCTTGGGCTGGGTGAAGGACCTCTGGTTATCATTTTCTCACTCTAGTGTGTGGAACAACTGTGCCGAAAAGAAGTGGTGAGGCCTGTGCAGTGGATCCCAGTGTGTCTACTTCTTTTGAAACGTGAACAGGGACTGAGAAATCAATGGTTCTATGGGGCAACCTCCTGATGGACTGAAGATTGTCACAGCTGCCCAGAGAAACTGGGGACTAAAAGAGCTTGTGGTAAAAGCTATGGATTTCAAGGAAGGAATGTTTCTTCAGCTATTGTCAGATGCCTGTAACAAAGGGAATACCAAACTATGAGTACAGTGAGCATTTGGTAAAGACTTTTGGATTGTCTGGTGGTGTATGTGCCCTCTGCTGGCTCGATTACACTTCACTCAGGACCCAGTTTACCACAGATATGTGCTGAAGTAATATGTCAAAGTAAAGGGTGTCTAGCAATCCAGGAGGGGTTGGAAATCCAGAGTAAAGATGCCTTTAGCGATCCAGGAGGGGTTGAAGGATCCAGCTGTGTATCCTAGGTGGAATGGCAGAGACTGACTGGGGCCAGGGTGGGCAGAACCTCACTTTTAGTCACAGGTCAGGGCTAACTGGTTACCAGATAGGCACCATTGCCTGCAGGTGTTAACACAGTCCATCTTGTCAGGAGTTTGAAGAAGTGTGGCATCCCCCACTATATTTACACGTGGTCAGAAATCCCGAGATCCCTAAGCAAAAGGGTAAATAGTTCATTTTTTGGAAACGTTTCATGCTGGAATGTACAGTACTGCTTCTGTGTGAAAACAAATGTTTCTTCTACTGCTAGTTGTGTCATCTGTTTGGACAGTACAGCCTTGGGGGACCACCCTAATTCTGCTTAACATCTTGTCAGAAAATAAAGCCATGCAATACAATCCCAATTTTTCAGTGTGGACAATCCATCTGTGAGTCCAAGTGAAATGTTATTTGGCCCCCTCAGATAGGAAATACAGCATAGCCCTGGCACCTGTCTCCCAGACTTGGAGTAAATATATATGTTATTTTGTGCCCGAACCCCCCCAACCTCTTAGATGCCCGAGCTGGGTATTTACCCTAATGCCAGGGGTAATACCTATTTTCTGCCAGTCTGTGGTTTGTTGCCTTGTCTGTGTAACAAGTTAAGGGGGTCCTGGTTGCAAGATGCCACTTACATAAACATAAAGTTAAAAAAACTTTTTTTACAGAGTGGTCTAGGGCAGATTCTTCTGGGAGACTGAATGGACCTGTTAGCTATCAGACAAGAAGTGTCTGGTTCCACCACAATCAAGTAAGCAGTAATCACTGACGAAGGTGGCATCTAATGGGGAGTTAATGCATGGTTGAGACTGTTGTGGCACAAGGCCGCAGGCCGAGTGTGTACAACGGTCCAACCATGCATTAACTCCCCATTAGATGCCACCTTCGGAGGGGATTAATGCGCTTGTAACATGGTGTGCACATGACTTTCCATGTCAGGGATGTGTTTGTACTGCTGTGATTCATTACACAATGATACCATTTCAGTTATTAAGTAAACTTTAGTGTTACTTTCGGAACTTTTCCTCAACCTCTCTTACATACCTATATGTCTTTTTAAAACTTTTGCACATAGGTACATAGATATATTACTTAACCATTGCTGTGCATTTTTTCTATTTGTGCCGGCTGTTCATTTTTGATGCTTCTTAGGAGAACCCAGACTTCTTACTATTACTCGTTCCCCTTCAAGCTGTGTGTCTCATTTGCATACAGCGGTCGCCTCTTGCCATGATAATATTAGTTTCTTTCCCTGACACGCTGCTGTTTACACTACTCGATCGATTATGGCACTGACATTCTCCTGGTCTGTTTTTCATGTTCCATCTCTATCAATGCTATTGCTTACTTGACTTCTGCAATGTACCATCAACGGCTGCAAATTCAATCCGCTTCCACTTCCTCACTCTCTCACTGTGTTCCCCTCGCTTGCATGTGCTGTCAATGTGCATCCCTTGCCCTTCTCCTATTGCTTCTCCAGCCTACCTACTTGCTCTTAGAAAACTTGATCTCTCCCATTTTGTTACCTTTCATCTTTCTCTGCACTGCTCGTTTTCCCGCTGTGGCTGCTTTTTGTTACACAAGCAACATGGCATTACCGTGCCATAATGCCGTGTTGCTCGTATACCACCTGATGCTATTGTACCAATTGTTTTCCTTGTTTGAGCTACTGTTGTTTTTGCCATGTTACAACTGCAGTTAACTGTGAACAGACCGGGAACAGAGTCAATGCATGCAACTCATGGCAGCTAATATGAGCACTTTAGCACAGTAGTTATAGGCAGAAAGAATTTAGAAGCAGAGAAACAGAATCCAATATTGTGCCACAGGCATAGAATCAGTGTGGTGCGCTGGCTGTGGAATAGGGCTGAGGATACAGAGTTTAAAGTTTAAACCTTAATACTGCAATTGACCCATTGTGTGACCTTTAGCAAGCCCCCTGTGCTCCTTGTGCTTTAGTCCCTCCCACCTTTAAAATTAGGTAAAAGCTGAAACTACTAATGTGTGTGTGTGTGTGTGTGTGTGTGTGTGTGTGTGTGTGTTAAAACTAGTATTTTTTGGAAGCCAGCAGCTGAAAGCCACTGGAAGAGCTTTTTGTATGATCACTGGACTGTTGCATTACATAGTGAGGAGGACACCACCTATTCTGACTGCCTTTGTGTGCATACAGCTGCCTGACAGTAACATATGTGCAATAAATCTACGTAGATAGACACAGAGTCAGGCAGAAATACAGACTGATAGATAGAGAAAGGGGAGATAAATGATTCATGGACATATGAGTAACTGTGCAGACAGACATACAAAGAGGGATAGAAAGCACGTACATGGGTGAGAGAGGTAGAGAGAGAGAGAGAGAGAGAGAGAGAGAGAAACCTAAGTGAATCGTGGTGTATTTGTTATGTTGGAAGTATCTCATTAACATGTCATGCCTATGACTTTTTTTTACTTTGACTTGAACATTGAGCGAGAGACTAATTGATACATACATACTGTCTGTCTGTAAATAGACACAGAAGGCCGGATTCTCAAAGGGGGCTGCATCATGTGCAAACTGCGGCAAACAGCAGCTTGCGCCAAAGCCTCATGCACCAGGGACCCTCCACCAAATTCTGGTACAGGACAGGTCCTGGCACCTAAGTGCCCACACTTGTGGCAACCTCTCCCGTGTGACAAATGTCCGGTGCATGGGAGAGGTTCGTCGGAAGTGCCTTTGGACAGGGCAAGCAGCCTTGTCCCCCATCCCTGCTGATCTAGCAGTCCCAAATGCCCGTTAACACCTGTACAACAATATTCTGCCCTGGTGGTCTAACGGTCCCTCCCCGCACCACTGATATGGGCAGTATTCACTTTCAAATTCATATAATACCCTGGTGATCGAGTGGTCCCACCCTTCCACACCCTGGCATGTAGTGCCCACCCCGCTCCCCCAAGCCGGCACTGGCACACCCCTCCTTTCACCACCTCAGCTGATGCCGACTGAACTGTCAATTGTGTGCTTGTATTATAATACAGTACATGCACATTGCGTATACTGTATTATAATACAAGTGCTCAATGACAGTTCAGTCAGCTTCCGGCTGAAGGATTGGTGAAAGGAGGAGGAACTGTCCTCTTCGGGGTATGGGTTAAGGGGATCGGGGTGGGCACTACATGCCAGGGTGTGGTGGGTTGGGACCACTAGATCACCAGGGTATTATAGGAATTTGAAAGTGAATATTGGCCATATCGGGGCGGAGGGGGAAGGGACCGCTAGACCACCAGGATAATCCATTTATTAAAAGGGAATACTGGCCATATCAGGGTGGTGGGAGGGACTGCTAGACCACCAGGGTTATGTGTATAAATAAACAAATGTGGCACAGTGCCCCTACAGGCTAGACATCTCCAGGGGATGTTGTTCTAGGTACCCTTATACCAGCCCTGGCTGGTCTAAGGGCACATAGTAATGTGTCCTCTGGAGGACATCTGTGAATTGCATTCAGGGGGTTGTGGCAGCTTGCACCTGCCACATGCCTCCCAGCACCATATTGCAGCCCATTCTTGGGCACATTGGTGGCACAAGCCCTGTTTGGGGCAGACAGCCTGTGACTGATGCAGGCTGCCTTTGAGTATTGTTCCAAGGGGGATTTCTGGCGCAAGGTGCCACATGTGCCGTTCATGTTTGGTGCAGCACACTGCGTCAGTAAAGGGGCTTTGTGAATCAGGCCCAGATACTGTCAGATAGATAGACAGACAGACAGACAGATACTGCCTGTAGATAGATATATTTTATTTGTTTTAATTTACAAGTTTTGGCCAGGAAAGACACACTAAGCCAAGGTTCATTTCCAGGTGCATTGTGGTTGCATAAGGAAGTTAAGTGACTTGCTCACAGTCACACAATGTGCAAGTGGCGGCTGTGGGGTTTAAACCCATGTGTCCAGATTGGCAGCTCACTGCTTTTGACCACTACATTATACTGCCTCCCCCTAAGACAGATTATACTGTTTATAAATAGATAGCTAGCTAGATACTGTATGTAGACAGATAGCTAGACAGATAGATACTGTATGCAGATAGATACTGTCTGTAGACAGATAGCTAGATACTGTCTGTAGATAGAGAGCTAGTTACTGTCTGTAGACAGACAGATAGATACTGTCTGCAGACAGATACTGTCTACAGACAGACAGATACAGTTTGTAGATAGACAGACAGCTAGATACAGTCTGTAGACAGATAAACAGATACTGTCTGTAGATAGATGCTGTCTGCAGATGGATAGATAGATAGATAGATAGATAGATAGATAGATAGATAGATAAACGAATCGATAGATACTGTCTGTAGGTAGGTAGACAGATAGACATACAGAGAGACAGATAGGTAGATAGATACTTTATTAGACAGATACAGTGGTAGCAAGTTACATGATGCATTGTACATCTGAATATATCAGGCAATATCACAGAAATACAATAATTTGTGATTTTGTGTAATATATCTGTATATTTTGCATCATGTCACTGGCTGCCACTGTAGATAGATACTGCGTGTAGACAGAAGGATAGGTAAATAGATACAGTAGATACTGATGACAGACAGATAGGTAATAGAGAGAGGGACAGAGAGAGGGAGGGAGAAATAGAGGGAGGGAGGGAGACAGAGAAAGAAAGAGATTGTGTATGTGTGAGAGAGCAATGGTAACAAATCTTAGCACCAGCAAATGTCGCTATTACAGCACACATGCAAATGAGATGATAACTGAAAGGCAGTGTTGGAATTACAAAGGGGCTTGCCAGAGCTCGGCTCCCCCTCAGCTCTGAAGTGAGCCCCAGCAGCTCAGAGCATCACTGCCTTTGACTTATAATGGGAAAGGGGGGCTTGACGAGCCTCTTAGGCCCCCCCAGCTCCCAAAGCTCATAAAGTGTAATTCCAATACTGTTTAAAGGCAACCAGCAATGAAAAACTAAAAATCTATTTTCGCTTTGTTGATTCCAAGCTACCGATTTATTTAACTTTGAGTCCCTTTTTTCTACATTGCAAGTCACACACTACCTGACTGGAATTGCCAAAGTTTTCATGCTGTGCTCTGTAAACAGTGATTCTTAATTCTTGTATTCTTTAAGCCTAATAAAGCTTTTACTGAAAAAAAGAATACATTGCAAATCCTGCTGATTTTGTAACAAAATGCATTTTTCACATGTGAAAAACTGCGGCTATAAAAAGGCTTGAAACTGCATTCTGCTCGGTCACCAGTAGGCGGCTGCATGGGACATCACTACTACCATGCACGTAGCTGTGAATCTGTGGTGGTGGAGATGTCATTGGATGCTTTCTACTGGTAACAAATCAGAATACAGTTTCATGGATTTTTATTCCCACACTTTCATCATGTAAAATATATAAAGCAACATTTTAGATTTAGAAACCAGGGGAGAAAAAAAGAATAACAACTAAGTTAATGGCTAATTATGAATAAATAATGCAAATGGCAGGACTTTTTCAATGTTCATCACTGGTCACCTTGAATGCTTCCTTTGGTTTCAGTAACCTGGAATGGAATACCCTGTCTCCCTCCCTGCTGCTCCTCGTCTGCTATTAACTGCGAAGCGCTGTGTAGATCAGAGAGATGGAAACCAGGATGGCCTAGCTGATGACGGATGACCGTAATGTATCAGGAGAGAATCTGGCAGGTCACCTGGGGACTATTGCGAACAGCACTGTAAACAGAGATGTTTAGCTCCCCTCCCCCATCTGTAGATCACTGTACACCTCTGACCTGCCTTCCTTACAAATCAGGGACAAAGCTTAAAAAAATCAAGGAAAAATGGTTAAAATTTGAGATTCCATCATAAAAAATGGCCATGTCTATGGAGTTTGTAACATACAGGACTGCATATGAGCACTTATACACAACATTAACATCGTGCCCACAGAATGTTGTTAGTTTGACTAAAGGCATTTTGTGAACAGAATGAAGTTAATAGTGTGACAAAATGAATTTTGTCCTCAGAACAAAGTTAGCAGTCTAGCTGACAAAGGGCACTATTTTGTCCACGTAATGAACTTAGCAGTTTGATAAATGCATTTTGCCCACAGAATTAAGTTAGCAGTCTGACAAAATCCATTTTGTCCTTAGAAAGAAAATGTTTCACAGACTGTATTTTGCTCAGAATATCTGCCCCACAACCTCCCCATAACCCAGTATCTGTCCATAACTACACCCCACCCCAGTATCTGCGTCCTCAACCACACATGCCCCAGTATCTGCTCTATAACTACCCCACTCCATTAACAATCCCACAGCTACCCCAAATTCTACCACACAACTATCCTAACCCTACCCCAACCTGCCTTATAACATCCACACCACCGTATCTGCCACCAAAGTGACCCACATCCCAATATCTACCATGTAACTATCTCAGTTTTTATTCTTTTGTAAACAAGGCCCACTGAGCACAAAGCCCATTTACAGGGGTTACTCCGGGAGCTCAGGGTGATTAAGTCACTTGCTCAGGGTCACACAGTATGCAAGGAGAGGTTGTGGGAATCAAACCTGGGTCTGCTGCATGTAGCAAGCTTAATATACTCCTCCAGCAGGTCTTTATCTAGAGCAGATGCTGTTGGTGGTGGTGGAAAGACCCAGAAAGAAGGCTGGAGGTGGAAAAAGGATGTAGTGACCAGCTCTGTATTAAGTGGTCCTACTCACAGTGGTGTTACACAAGGGGTACTAACTAGCTATATGACACAAATGTTACGGCATTTACTGTAGTACAAGGATTCTCAGACCTTGCCATGGTGAGCCTCCCCCTACTGGACTTGAACAAATTCCAGGCCTCCCCGGCCTCCCCACGAGTCGTGACCACATTCACATACAGCAGCAATCGCATAAAAATGGACCATTAGCACGCCACACTAAATTGCGCTTCCGGTCACCTTTTTGCACTATTACCACTGTACCTTGCCAGATACAAGTAATGATGAATAACAGACGCGCAAAAGCACACACAGTCACTGTTAAATAAACAAAATAAGAAAAGCAAAAACAGTGTGCCATTTCCACCCCACACCACCAGGAGGCATCATATATGCTCTCCCAGATGCAGGCCCTTTGTTTCCATTTTCACCACAGAGACATTTGTTTCATTTTTAAACCCACCCAAACATATGCCCCCAGATGCAGGCTTATTATCCACCCCACACCCCCACCTTGAGGAGCCTCCCTTTTCCACCCCACCCCACACAGACGTTTCAAAAACCCAAACATATGCCCCCAGATCTATGCCCATTGTCTACCCCCTCACCATTACGAGCCTCCCTTTTCCAACCCACAAAGACAATTAAAAAAACCAAATATATGCCCCCAGATGCAGGCCCATTGTCCACCCCCCAACCATGAGGATCCTCCCTTTTCCATCCCACCTCACACAGACATTTCAAAAACCCAGCCATATGCCTCCGTGGTTTCATTTTTTATCAGACATGTGCCCTTAGATGCAGACCCTTTACCTCCCCCCCCATGAAGAGTGCGCCTTTTCCACCACCAGACAGACATCATAAATGCCCCCTCCACCATTTCAAACCCCCTTGCCTAATTAAAAATAACATTATGCTTTTTGGCATAAAATGTACCCCATCCTTACCAGCCCTGAAGGAAGAAGAGGTCCTGGAAAGGTCCGGTCGGCCAGAGATGGTCTGATTTCCTGGTCCATGTGGATGGTGTGAATGTGTCCCAAAACTGGTAGCGGAAGGTCCGATTTTGCGGCGGGAGGTTCAAAGGTCCAATTTTGCAGTGGGAGGTCCAAAGGTCCGATTTTGTGGTGGGAGGTCCGGTTTTTCGGTGGGAGGTCTGAGTCGGCGGCTTCAGGAGTCAGGAGGTCAGAGTCAACATCTTCAGATGGTCAGGATCCAAACTTCAGCAGCAAAATAAACAAGATAAAGATCCACCTTTCCACGCTCCTTTATTGCCAGAACTCAAGACCTCAACACTCAGTGTGAGGCACGTGATTGGCTATGGAACCTTGCCCTATTATTGGCTGATAGCACTGCCACCACGATTGGATACAACAGCTTCTCTCTCATTGGTCCAAAATCCCCCCTCCTTGTGATTGGTTCACAACAGAAAATTTCTTGGTTGCCAGTTGGCTGGCTTATGATCCCTTCCTAGCCCCAGTTTAGTGCTCCAAGTGTTTCTGTGCTGATCAAGACTTAGCCCTGGGATTTGTATGAGCCAAAGAGGAAGAGGGGCGGGGTTCTACTACTTGTCCTTTGGGAGGAGTAAGTTCACCAGCCAGCCTGAATCCACATCGCCTAATCGACATGGCAGCAGAAGAGGTGGGGCACTGAATTGCTTGTTTAAGTGTTGTTACAGGTACAGAGGGGGGAGGGAGCGAGCGGGGGGGGTGGCACACACTAGGTCGGAACACGGAGGCGCATTCAGGACAGCGGACTCTTGGCCACTACTGCTTTTGCTGTGCAAACTGTTTTACAGCATTTTATTTTATAACAGTCAGAGTCACATTTCAGCCCAGTCTTCGCGCCTCTCCTGAAATGGGCCTCCCACTTGATAATCCCTGCTGTAGTACCACTCCAAGTTGTTTTAGAACCCATTCTTTCACTGACAGTGGCTTATGGTTGTAAAATGATGGTTAAAACCATTTTTGTACTTGGGTTCTGAAACTTCTGATGTACCCTAGAACTTTTCATGACTTACCAGAACCTTTCAGAACCTCAGAACCTTCCAGGACCTCAGAACAGTCTGTGGTTCTCCCATCCCTGGAAGGAAAACTAGACTGTAACACTAGATCAGTAACATTTTATTGAATTAAAATACAATACACAAAATAATGCCATAAGTAATCAACAAACACAATACAGCAGTAATCATTCATGCCTCACTTAAAAGATAAATAAGCATTACTTTAGTAACTTAACAGAGACTTCTAAAACCTACACACAGTACTCATTCAATTATTAATTATAAATTATAGACAAATTACCTTAGTAACAGGGGGAAGTTACTCCATTAATCCTTGAACAACATTCCCCCGAAGAAATAAGTCAACATGAGAAATACAGAAGAAAAAGCAGAAGGGGAGGGATAGGTTACTGGCAGACTAAAGGCTCACTAGGTTGGTGAAAAGAAACAGTTAGAAATTGTGCCCTACTTAGAGCTGAACATATGAGCCTGGTCTAGCATTACGTGAGCGAGCCTCTCCAATCTCGAAACTTCCAAGCACTCAGCCTTCAATTCGTTGAATGATGGTGTCCGCTCCTCCAGCCGTATTCTGAGAGTGGAATTACCAGCCGACATTGAAGTTAGAGCAATGGTGCAATGCTGTTCTTTACTGCATATTTTTGTTTCATCAAAATGACCAACAAGAAGAGTCCAGAGAAAGTTTGAAATAGAGCTCTGTATATTTATGAACCATTTTTACTGATGTTAAAAGGCAACATGGAAAATGTGTATAGACATTTCGGTAGTATCATCATTTTCACAGAGTCCAGGTGCCCCCACATACCAAGTGGTAGGTTGTGCCATCTAGTTAGATTGTCTTGTATTGATTTTTTAAGAAAGGTCAAGTTCTTACTAAAAGTTTTGGATATTGTCTTAATTACTTTAATTCCTAGATAGTCCAGTTTTTCAGATTCCCAATTCCGGCGCATGTCTAGGATTTCCTGCTTATTACAGTAGTGCTTTAGGGGTAGAAAAGCTGACTTATCTTTATTCAGTTTGTACCCAGAAAAATAGCCAAAGTTGGAGATTATCTCTAATATTTTCTTGATGGAAACACCTGGATCAGTGACTGATAGTACTATGTCATCAGTGTAAACTGACAGTATGTCTTCTTTGCCACAGAACTCAATAGCTCAAATGTCTTTGTCTGCAGAAAGTTTTCTTATCAAGGGATCTAAGGTCAAGTTAAAGAGTAAGGGAGAGATAGGGCAATCCTGCTTTGTACCTCTTTTTAAACAGAAGGACTGGGATGTGATCCCATTAGTAATGACTGGGGCAGAGGTTTTTGGTTTTTTATTTAACTTTTTGGTCCCCAGCACCTCCTTCTTCTAACTGGTGATGGAGACACATGGAGACACATGTATTTTTTTCAGATTTTCTCTTCTGACCCCCCCGAGGCCCCTGCACATTGCCATGCGAGCATGAGGAGGCACGCATCACACCCCGTGGCACCAGCTCAGCCCCTTCCACCTCCCAATACTTTTGCTGCCCCCTCTCTACCTATGCTACCCACCGGACCTCCACCTGGTGGGAGTGGAACTATGGGGGGGGTGCACCAACCCACCCTCACCACCCTCTGGAGAGGAGCGCTGCCTACCAGGATGCTCAATCCTGCTCTACCCCCATCCATGCCAGCACCCTGATGACCCGAGGTCGTTCCAGAACCTCGGTTGCCAGTGTAGTGCAAGGTGAGGTGTCCACTGCCTCAACCCTCTGCACCACTGGGCCGGCCATGGCAGAGGGGTTTTGGTAAAGTAGTTGCACCCATTTTATAAAGTCTGCTGGAAAGCCATAGAGTTTCAAAACCTCAAACAAGTGAGACCACAGAACCCTATCAAATGCCTTTTCTGCATCCAATGAAAACAGATCCGCTGCTGATTTTGACTTGTTAGTACTTCCATCAGATGGAATAGTTTCCTAGTATTGTCAGCAGCAAGTCTGTCCTTGATGAAGCCTGTTTGTTTGTTTTCAGTTAGCAGTGGAATAACTTTCTCCAACCTTTCAGGTAATATCTTGGCCAGTATTTTAGTATCACTATTGATTAGGATTATTGATCTATTATTCTTGAAATTGTTTGGATCCTTGCCTGTCTTGTGGATCAGGGTGATGAGGCCTTAAATCATATTAGGAGGCAGCTGACCTTTGTTGAAGGCTTCCTTAAACACATCCAACAAAATGGGAGCAACTTTATCTATTAGTTTATGGTAAACGTTGACTGAACACCTATCTGGCCCTGGGGCCTTGTTCATTTTCAGCTTACTAATCGCATCACTAATTTCCTGAAGATTGATGTCTTGCATGAGGGACTTTTTGAGATCCTGCAGAACACTAGGAATGTTCAGACTAGAGCAAAAGGTGCCTAGATCGCTTGGACAGAAGGGAACTGTTAGGTTATACAGATTCTTGTAAAAACTGAAAAAAAAATATCATTAACGTTCTTATCCACCGTTACTAGTCTATTGCTGTTAAGGTCCCTAATGGAACAGATTCTTGTGACATTACTGTTCTGCTGAAGTCTTATGGTAATGTAACCCTCTACAAATGGGGGTTCCTGAAAAGTCTTCCTTGAGCTTGCCTAAATGCTCACTGCCAGGCTGGTGTCCTGTGTTTTAGAAGTTTAAATGTGATTGCCAGAGAGTGCCTGTATAGCCTCTGTGTACTGTCTCTTTAAGAGTTGCCTGGATTGCAGTCATAAGTAATCTGAGAGAAATCTCTGTTGACAGATGTAACTATTTGCTGAAAATCATTTAGAATGATAATGATAACGTAGTTTGTCTAACCTGCCTTCTTTGCAGCAAGGACTATTTTGTTTATCTCCACTATCTTGGTCCTGGACTGCCGAATTGGACCAATCAGTTCTGGTGGGACCTAAAATGGAGCCGGACAACAGGAGCAGTCTGGAGTCAAAATCTGTAGGAATTGTAGTTTTGGGCTTTTGGTGCCTTTTTGCACCTGAAGGGTGAGCCTTTGTTGTGACTGACAGACAGATCAGCCAACCAAACATTTTGGATTCTGGCGAAAGTCCCTGGCTTGCTGGCAGTTGAATCAGATCTCGGTTGGGAGATGAAGAAGCAAAAGTTTGAGACAGTCAAGCAGCCGTCTGAGTAGTTTCATGCGGGAGAACTGTGGAAAGGCCTGAGATGTGGCCTGCATGTCTGCCTGCTGCCCTTGAGAGGGAGAGAAGAGAATTATTTTGGATTAAATCCAAGTTTGTGAGAACGAAGTTGGCCACTGATTTTTTACCAGGCTCATACCTGAAGAAGACCAAAGATTTTGTTGAATGCTATCGGCCTGCCAGGATTTCCAGCTGCTTTTGAATCCCCGGTTTGTGCAGAGACTTTGTGATCGTGACCGGAGAGTGGTTTGCCTGGTACAGTAGAATTTCCTTACATGTAAATGTGCTGTGTATTGAAAGTGGGTCGTGATTTGGTTCCCCACTGTGTTAACTGTGTTCTGCTTGCTGGTACCATAGAATCCTTTACATGTAAATGTGCTGTGTATTGAAAGTGGGTCGTGATTTGGTTCCCCACTGTGTGAACTGTGTTCTGTTTGCTGGAAGCTTTATCCAGCCTAATCGGATTGAATCCATGTTCATATCCATTCAGCCTGGGCCATACTACACTGGCTCTGCCAGACTACCCCACTGCACAGAGAAAGCCACCGATGAGAGACCTGCCTGGGGATCAGCCCCCCGCTCCACGCTTGAAAAGGAACGATATCTCGGTGAATTGTGTGGGCCCTGCTTCTCCTGGCACTCCAGATTAACCACCTGCTGTCTCGATTTTCATCCAGCCTGTGTCCAGTCTTGGGTATCGTGAGTAATCATCAGGGTAGCTCCCTGCTACAACAGCCTAATCTAAAAGTGTGTCATCTGATTGTCTTGTTGTTTTCTTTTCACGAACTGAGCCCTCTGGCTCTGGATTACAAATAGTGTGTGTTGTGCATGTTGTTTTCTTCCATCACAGGGCCCCAACCAGCTGCAACGTTCCTGGCTAGCCCACATCTGGGTACCCAGAGTGTGTGAATGTTTATGGACCCTGAAGTGCATGCATGACTGTTTGATTGATAGAGCCTTTAAGCAAATTAACCTGATTACGCCACTCCCTTAGCATCTGCCTCTCCCGCAGTGTGCGAATTCATACAGGCAACTATTGTATTGGGGGAAAAGAAGCTTCATATTATCTGTGCCAATAATCCCCCTGCTGGGGGAATAGTAGGTCTTCAAGAACTCCTTGACATCACCTCCCAGACTGTAAATCATAATGAGGCTGTCATCCTAGGTGATCTTAACCTCAGTTGGTTAGGGTTAGCTCAAATATCCTTGCAATCACTCACACTTAGTTATAATGTTCACCAGTTGATCTCTGAAGCAAGTAGAGCCATGTCATCCCATCAAACAGGTACACTCCTAGACTGATGGTTAACCGTATGGAACATGTGTCAAAAGCAGGAATCCTTGAAGATGCACTAACAGACCACTCACCCACTTTTTGTATCCTATCTATGGTTGCGCCTCCATCTCCTCCATCAAGACTAATCACGTTTACAAATCTAGCTCATATTGACCAGGATTCATTTCTCTATGATGTCTCCAATATCGACTGGGCAGGTATCTATCAAACAAAGGATGTGGAGGTTGCTCTACAGATATTCATAAATGAATTTCTTACCATTCAATATAAACATGCCCCAAGACTACTAGGAAGGTCAGAGAAACAGGACGAGGTGGCTGCATAAAGATCTCCTTGCTAATCTGCCAGAGGGACAAGCATTCGCTTACAAACAAACTGGCCTACAGTCAGATCTTATTGTCTCATCGTGAATTAAGGAACAGATGTAAGAGACAAGTTAGAGTTGCTAAAAGCAAGTACTGCAGGACATTCTACAAAGCTCAGCCTGCGCGACCGAGGGGTACGGGCCCATGTCAAAACATTTCCTGGGTACCTGTGATCGGTCACTCCTGATGAAATGATCATAAATGGGGCACATTGTAATGACCTAGGACCATCTCAAACAGTTTTAACAATCTTTTCTCTGATCTTTCATACTATACCTTGGCTTTACAACCTAGTGGATCGCACTCCAATCTACCTACCACACTACCATCAGACAACCATACTGCCCTATCGTATGATGCTCCTCCAGCTCCACCATTCTATTTCAAGGCTATGTCAAGAGCGGAAGTTCTGAAATTACTGAGATCCATATCTGCCAATACCAGCTCTGGTTCTGACTCACTGGAACCTCATCTTCTTAAGCTGGCTGCTCCACTCATTGCCTCTCTGATTGCCAGAATCTACACTTTATCCCTTATCCATAGCACTGTGCCAGACCTATGGAAATCTGCAAGAGTAATGCCTGTCTTTAAAAAAGGTGACCCAAAGGACATGGCCAATTACAGACCTATAGTAATTCTCTCTGTCCTTAACAAGATCCTAGAGAAAATAGTTGCATCACAGACCATTGACTACCTTACACGCTACAATCTCCTCTCAGACACTCAGTATGGTTTCAGAAAAGGCAGTATAGTGCAGTGGTCTAAGGCTCTGAGCTGCAAATCTGGTGACATCCAGCAGACCAGACCTGGGTTTGAATCCCACAGCTTCCACTTGCATACTGTGTGACCCTGAGCAAGTCACTTAACCTCTTTGTGCTCCCAGGTCACTCCTGTAAAAAAGCTTTCAGCTTAGTGTGCTATACCTGGTTAAACAACTAAATAAAATAAAAAAAAAATAAAATAAAAAAGGTCATAGCACCACCACGGCTCTTCTTCAACTAACTGCTGATATTCTGTCCAACATGGACTCTGGAAAACTCACAGGTGCCATCTTCATTGACCTCACTAAGGCTTTCGACCTTGTTGACCATCCCCTGCTTCTCTCCACTCTCCATAAATTCCATTTCTCTGCCCCTGTTGTGGACTGGTTCTGTAGCTACCTGTCAAACAGGTCACAAGCTGTCAAATTTAACTCCTCCCTGTCCAACACGTCTACTATCAACGTTGGGGTCCCCCAGGGCTCTATCCTTGGGCCCCTTCTGTTCTCAATTTTTATCAACAATGCAGCGGAGGTCCTGGAATCCTGCTCAGCTATTCTCTACGCTGATGACCTGATCATCTACACTAGTTCTGTATTGCCTGCATAAACACATCACTTACTTCAGACTTCAATAAGGTCTTAGACTGGCTACTAGACTGTAAGCTTGTACTAAATGAAAAGAAAACGAAAGCCATGCTCCTAGGTTCTGCACCGAAGATTAAGACCTGTTCTAGTTTGCTGAGGTTCTTCACCCAGGAGGATTTCACTTGAAAATATTACTTCCTTCAAGTACCTTGGGATCCTCCTGGACCAGTCCCCTAGTTTTAATCTTCACATTCAGTCCTCATGCAAAGCTGTAAACTCGAAACTAGGAGTAGCTTACAAAGCAGGCTACATGCTTACACCCTCAGCCAAATTAGCAATTGCCTGAGGTATTCTGCTCAACCCTTACTTATGGTGCCTCTATTCTTACCTCTGCCCATAAAACCTCCCTACTAAAATGGGACGTAACTTAAGACAATATATGCCGATTTGCCTCTTCGTCGCCTCGACTCAAACATCATTGCCTTCTTTATAAGGATCTGAATTGGCTCTCACCCTCTGCCAGTAGACAATACTACCTTGGATCACAAACGGACTCGATCATCCAGGAAAAAAATCCATCCCAGCTGGCGGCGTTGCTGGTTCCTCAACCATCCTCCCATGGCCTGTGATCAGCTGACAAATCCTTGCTCTATGTTCCGAGATGTCGGATGACTAAAGGCACAGGGGCCTTCCAGTTCTGTGCTCCCAGGCTATGGAATGCTCTTCCACTCAACCTCCGGCTGTCTCAGTCTCACTTTGGATTTAAAAGTGAATATCGTCGTTATCTATCCTTAGCTGATGCTTGTACATGCTTTGACCCAACCTGAAGCTCCTGAGACTTACCAGTAATGTCACCCCTGCTCTAATCCAGCTCCAAGACTGTCTCCTCTTCCTCTCCCCATATTTTTCCTTCTCTTTGTAAATAACTCTTGACTACTAGCTCTCTTCCTTCTCGAACCTTGTTGCTGACCATCCACTGTTGTTTTGCCAATTACCACCCGACCTTCCTTCTGTCAGTCTTTCTTGTTATATTTGAACATTCCTCACATTTCTCTCTATATAACCTTACTATCTTATTAACCCTTTCACTCCTCAGGTCGGGTCCATGGTTTCTGTACTTATTATATATTTTACTGCCATTATCTGTATAATGCTTGCCATTATTTTTTGTTGTTTCTACCCATTGTATTTTTGTAGCACTGCTGTACTGTTCCTCTAGTTGTATTATTGTACCCATGTTGCTGTTGTTCAACTGTTCTCCTTTTGTTGTACTGTCCCGGGTCGTGCCTGAAAATAGTCATTTTATGGCTAGTGCACCTACCCGGTTAACAAAAACTAAATAAATAAAATAAATAAATAAAAGTCCCTTAAATAAATCAGATCTAACTCTTTCTTGCATTTACCCTGACTGTGGTTCCAGTTTGTGCAAGAGTACTGTACTGCTGTTATTTGCTGTGTATAACCTTGTTTTACAGGGGGTCCCCAGGACAGAGCCAGAGGAAAGCCCTGGTGGTAAGTGCAAACAGTGTGGGTACTTGTGTGGTGTATCAGGGGTATTGTGAAAGTGATTATTGTGTATTGTTCCGGCAACTAGTAAGGAAAGGGGGGGTTACAGTGTTCCGGAGGGCTGTGCCCAGGTTAGCTTGACCACTACCAACCCTGACCTCTGGGTAGAGGCACCCGTTTAAGAACTCAGGCCCCTTAACCTGCTACTAGCCAAGTAGGCAGGGGTAGTAGCCCTTGGGATAGTGCCACCTAGGGGTTACAGTAAGTATTTTGGTAGCTTTAGGACCAGAATCTATGTACAGTAGTTGAGTTTAGATTTCCGTATGGTGAACTCCACCTCCCCCCTAATTAGTTTGTAATATTCAGTTTTAAGAGTAGGCCACTTAGCCCGTACTTCTTCAGAGGTAGCGGATAGTAGCTCCTAGTCTACTGCTTTAATGTTTCTCAGAATTTTGTCAGATTTCTTTTTCTGATTATTTTTTAAGCCCGAAGAAGTACTGATCCAAAAACCTCTGAGCATGCACTTCAAACTTTTCTAGTTACTAGCCCAGGATGTGTCTGAAGGATTGTTGAATTCTAGAAAATCTTGTATGGTATTTTTGGCCTGAGAAAAGACATCATTGTTATTCAACAGAAAATTATTTATTTTCCACCTACCTCTCTTTTTTGGCTCACCCCCCTCGATAAATGAGATTGAAACAGGGCAGTGATCAGAAATGACTTGCTTCCTAATCTGAGAATCAACCAGTCTCTTAATCATACCCTTGGGTACGTAAATCTGGTCAAGTATAGACCCAGATTTATAACAAGTACTCCAATATGTGAAGTTCTTTTCATCAGGATGCAGTACCTTCCAGGCATCCACCAATCTAAGCATCTCAATCAAGTTGTTAAGACCATCCAGAGTTAGAGTTAGCATGCCTGGTATTAGACATACCACAGAGAGGATTTAGGATGGTATTCATGTCCCCTGCAAGTATAACGGCAGTGTCTAGATAAGTAGCTAAGATGTTACAGAGGTCATTAAAAAACGAGTGAGAGGGGTCTGTGGGACCATAGACATTCACTAGCATACTGTCTTCCTCATTGTACATTCCTCTGACTATGACATACACAAGCAATAATACCTGACAGTGTGGGCAGTATTGGGCAATACCGGATGGCCTAGGGGTGTAATGAGGCCCGACGCCGCAGGCGGAGGGCCTGCCTCTGCAGGTCTGGTATTGCCCATACCACCCTGGAGAATGATTATGCAACGAAAAAATAGGCAAAGTTAACATTTTTTTTAGTAGTAAAATATTTGAATAAAAATGAACATAAAATCTTAAAAATACATTACTAAGAAAGTTTTATGTAAAGTAATCCCTGCCTGTCAGTTGCATTTCTCTGTTTGTCAGTAGAGGGCACTGCTGTAGGAGGCCAGTGCTCCTGGAAATATTGCCAGGAATGGGGCACTGCTGTAGGAGGCCAGTGCTCCTGGAAATATTGCCAGGAATGTCTCTACAGAGCAACACTATGACTTGATGCGGAGGGAATGGGTGGGGCAGGTTATAGGAGCAGGACACAGTTCAAAGAAAGTTGGTGTTCTAATCTTATTTAGAAGGGGGTTAAATTTTCAGATAGTTTCCACCATAGCTGACGTCAATGGACATTAGAAAATGGGCTAGATACTAGGGCTACTCTCATTGGCTGAGAGCCTTCACATGGGGGCACATTAACTATTGATAGACGCCCGGATAGAAACAAGTGCAAATTCAGGGTGCCCCATTACTGAGGGTATCCATGGGCACCCTGAATGTTAAAAGCAACTAGCCGCCATTTCTTCCCCTCACTTAGTGAGGCTCCGGCCCTCCCCACTCCATAATTATTTTCTTCCGACACACAAGAGGTTTGCACTTAGCGCTAGCACGTCGGGCACTAAGCGCTACTCTCAGGCACAAAAAACACGTTTTCTTCCCCTTCAGTTTGAAGTACTAGCCAAGTGCTAGCACGTCGCGTGCTAAGCGTCACTGTGAGACAGTCCCGCTCGCTTCTCCACTTTCAACTGACTGCATTCCTGCTAGCAGAACAAAACAGAAAAACTTTATTTTTAATCTGAATCAGATACCTTAATGAGAGGCTCCTTCCCTGCTCTGCCATTCTCAGCTCGTACCCCTGCCTCGCGCGATCACCGGAGAAGATAGAGACATTCCTGGCAATATTTCCAGGAGCACTGGCCTCCTACAGCAGCACCCTCTACTGACAAACAGAGAAATGCAACTGACAGGCAGGGATTACTTTACATAAAACTTTCTTAGTAATGTATTTTTAAGATTTTTTGTTCATTTTTATTCAAATACTTTTACTACTAAAAAAAAATGTTAACTTTTGCCCATTTTCTAAGTGCAATAATACCCTCCAGGGTGGGCAGTATGGGCAATACTGGACCTTGCAGGGGCTATAAGCCTCATTACGCCCCTGGGCAGTCTGGTATTGCCCAATACCGCCAACCCTGTCGAGCATTATTGCTTGCTTAGAACACCAGCTTTCTTTGAACTGTGGCCTGCTCCTATAACCTGCCCCACCCATTCCCTCTGTATCAAGTCATAGTGTTGCTCTGTAAGATGTGCCTCTTGGAGAAACATTATCTGGGAGTTTAACTTCTTTAAGTGCCTAAGAATCCAGTGTCTCTTGACTTTATGGTTAAGCCCTCTTACATTCCAAGTTACCAAGTTTGTCACTGAGTTATTAGACATGGTAAACTGTGGTTGAAAATGTTTTTATTTTTGTTAGCATAAGATATTTTGGCAATAACGTAACAAGTGTGAATCCCAAATGTATTTCCTGAGTCACTAAGAACATGAAATGACCAACCCCATTTGTGGCTCAAATATTGTAGGAATCCTATGGGAGGGGACGGAGGCTGGAAGGAGAAAGGGAGAGAGAAGAAAACAGCAAATAATAAAGGTGTAAACTCATGTGACTTCGGGTTAAGGACATTAACGTACATTGAACAAGTAGAAGAACCACTGGTCCAGGTGTGCAACAAGTCCCTGATACGATAGTTAACGGAGTTATTGCTGAGAAAATAAAATACAGGACTAGGCAATACCCCGACTACCCCCTTGATTATTCCCAAACAAGCACAGACAAAAGACTACACACTCCCTGAGCTCCAGTAGCCTCAATCACCCCTAAAAAGAATGAACAAACCCAATAGAACCTTATTTCTTAAATTGTTTAATTCTGTTATCTAACAAGATAAACTGTGACCCCCCCCCCAAGAAAGAGAAAACAGTATATTGCTTTGAATCCCATCCACTTTACCTACTGCCAGGTATCATAGAGCAAATAGAACAGTATTTAACTAAAACGTGTGAATTTTAGTGCCCAAATGTTTCAATGCTAATCTCTCCCCACCCTCCACATTAGTCACGATGATAGAACATGGGTTGTGAAGTGAACTGTAACACTAGATGGCATTGTTTGTGTTACAGATCTTAACTTTTCATTGCCAGAAATGCTGGGGGGGGGGAGCGGTGTGGGAAGGATAGCATGGTTCATGAGGGTGGTGGGCCACACCAGCGTCCACGCGCTCAGTTGAGACATGACACAGTGGCAATATGTGTCTAGAGCAGGGCTGACAGGGGAATTGCTCTGGGGGTTCAGTCATGGGGACTCGAGGACGGACAATTTTGGTGGGAAGGGGGCACAGACATTAGTTTGCCAGGGAGGCACACTGAGCAGAGTACTGCTCGATTCCAGGTGCACATTGATCACCTGGATCCGAAGAAGGATCTGCAGATGGAAGAAGTCCCATCCAGGATGCTCTCAGGATATGGAGCATAAATAGAAGCAGAGTGGGGACCTGGTAAAAGCCAGAACGGTTCCAGAACCAGAATGCCCCCCAAACAGGGACGGTTCAGACAACAGAATGGTGCCAGAACCATCCAGAATGCGGCTTGGGTACCTACTTTTGTGTGCTGGCACCATTCTGGTACCTGAACCATTCCAATTCTGGGCACAATCCAGTTCCAGCACTATTCCAGGTCTGGACCCAGAATGCCACCAGAAATGGAGTTCTGGAACTGGAATACTCCTGGAATGGTGCTGGAGTCACTCAGAATACCCACTTTTGGATTCTGGGTGGTTCCTGTTCCATAACCATTCCTGTTTTGTCTGGGAGTTCTGGACCCAGAATGCAACTGCAACACACACACACACACACACACACGGGTGCTGATAGAAATTTACAGGCCTGGGACACGCCTTTAGGTCTGGGGCCCCCCCTCCCATCCCCAAGACATATAAATGTGTAAATTTGGGTCCCCCTGAGCCACCTAGGCCCAGGACAGTTGTCCTGGCTTTCCACCCCTGTTGGGACCCATACACAAACACACACACACACACACACACACATTTTGTGTTCTGTAGAGACCAAGAAAGCATCTATTTATTTAAAGTTGTGTTTTGTTTGTGCAGTAAAAGAAATGCAAGCAGACCTGCCAAATATGGGCATATTTCTTGAGCCACCACAGCGTGCTCCACGGTTATTATTGCCGGTTCTAAGCTGAAGCAAACATTGTGTAAATGATGTCCCCAGAAATAGAACTGTTTCCTCTAGGTGTTTAAAGTAAAGAGCAGTGTATCACCTACCCTGCTGCTAGACTGATTAGCAGTTTGCTTATCATTTCCATTTTTAGCTATATATAGCATTGTTCAAGTAGTCAGATTGTTACTGCAGTTCCAGAGGCTGTAAACCAGAGCTCAGTGATTCTTTTTTAAAAGGTTTTTCACTGGGCTACAAAGGTCAGATAACAACTAGCCCCAATGCAACTGGGCTTTAGACTTCCACCAGAAGAGCTGCAATTAGATTAGTCAATGCTGCTTTTGTTCCTTCTTTTACAGCAGATGCTACAACTTCCCTTGCTGGGAGTTGAACTTGGGACCCCAACTCCCAAAGGTGGTAGCTCTAACCATTCAGCTGAAGGGGACCTCTAGCTGGGATGACTTTTATATGGCTGCTATCCTATGGACCACCTCTAGAGGTCCTATAGCTGTTCCAATTACTCAGCACTACTTTGAATGCTATTCGCTACTTTTACCATTAGATGGCACTGTTTGCACAGATTGTCTTCTTGTGTACAACACAGAGCCCCATGTTCCTTATACTGCACAATAACCCTTTCTTATGGCCCCATATTCCTTACACTGCACAATGTCCATTCTTTAGGGCCCCATGTTCCTTACACTGCACAATGTCTATTCCTTAGGGCCCCATGTTCCTTACATTGTACAATGCCCCTTCTTATATATAGCACTTAGGAACCCACCTTCTCATATACAACACTTGGAGCTCCATGTTCCTTGTTTTGCATAGTGTCCCTTCCTTGGGTCCCCATGTTCCTTACAGTGCACAATGCTCCTTCGACAATATACAACACTTAGGGACCTATGTTTCTTATACAGCACAATAACCCTTTTTTAGGGCCCCATGTTCCTCACCCTGCACAATGTCCATTCCATTCTTTAGGGCTCCATGTTCCTTACACTGCACAATGTCCATTCCTTAGGGCCCCAAGTTCCTTACACTACACAGTGCCCCTTCTTATATACAACACTTAGGAACCCACCTTCTTATATGCAACACTTAGAACTCCATGTTCCTTACACTGCACAGTATCCCTTCCTTAGGGCCCCATGTTTCTTACAGGGTGCAATGTCCCTTCCTTAGGGTCCCATGTTCACTACACTGCACAGTGCCACTTCTTATATTTTACACTTAGGAACCCACCTTCTTATATACAACACTTAGAGCACCATGTTTCTTACACTGCACAATGTCCTTTCCTTAGGGCCCCATGTTCCTTACAGTGCACAATGTCCCTTCCTTAGTGCCCCATGTTCCTTACACTGCACAATGTCCCTTCCTTAGGACCCCATGTTCCTCACACTGCAGTGTCCCTTCCTTAAGGCTCCATGTTCCGTATACTGCACAATGTCCCTTCCCTAGAACCCCATGTTCCATACACTGCACAATGTCCCTTCCTTAGGGACCCATGTTCCATACACTGCACAATGTCCCTTCCCTAGAACCCCATGTTCCATACACTGCACAATGTCCCTTCCTTAGGGACCCATGTTCCATACACTGCACAATGTCCCTTCCCTAGAACCCCATGTTCTATACACTGCACAATGTCCCTTCCTTAGGGACCCATGTTCCATACACTGCACAATGTCCCTTCCCTAGAACCCCATGTTCTATACACTGCACAATGTCCCTTCCTTAGGGCCCATGTTCCGTACACTGCACAATGCACCTTCTTATATACAACACTTAGGGCCCCTTGTTTCTTACACTGTAGAATGTCCATTCCTTCAGTGCATAGTAGCGTGCGGCACAAAGGTTGGCATATTCAAACAAGCTTGGTTAAATATACTCCATAGAGTGCCACACCAAGCAAGGCACTAGCAGATTGGCTTTGCACAAAATACAATTCCCTGCTGGTTACAGACAGGTATGTGGCCATTGTTAAGCAACAGGTTGCCAAGGAGCAAGGTATCAGGGTGTCCCAAAGGTGTTTATGCTGTTGTACTAAGTTGCCACATTTGAACGTCCCCATTCCCCAGGTAAATGACCTCATTATTCATGCAAGCCCTAAGATATCATTAACATCTCATTATGCATCCATTTAAATATGAGGAACAAACCTTAGCTCCTTGGCTTGCCTGAGGCTTGGTGCTCTGTCATTCTGGATACCAGTTATTCCTGTCATCCAGCCACACCCTCACCCGATTGCCAGAAAAACATTTCCTGACTCTAGTGGCACCCACCTCCCACTCCCATTTTTTCATAGATGAATGTACAGGTTTTTAGTGTTTCCTCCCTTCTTCACTCAGTCCTTGTTATTGTGTCCAGTGGACCTGCTCCCAGTCCCAACCCCGATCAATAAATCCCTAGGGTCTGGTGGTCTCCCTCCTGCTTTCCAACCTGATTAATACATCCCTGGTGTCTGGTGGTCCCCTCCCACTTCCTAACCTAATCAATAAATTCCTAGTGTTTGATTATCCCCCTCCCATTCCCAGCCCCAATCAAGAAATCCCTGGGGTCTGGCAATCTCTGTCCTGCTTTCCAACTCAATCGATAAATCCCAGGTACCTGATGAACCTCCTGCCACTCCCAACCCAATCAATAAATTCCTGGGGTGTGGTGGTCCCCCTCCCACTTTCCAACCTGATTAATAAATCCCTGGTGTCTAGTGGTCCCTCTTCCTGCTCCCAACCCCAACCAGTAAATCCCTCATGTCTGGTGGTCCCCCCTCCCACTCCCCAACCTGATTAATAACTCTCTGGTTTCATCTCCAGAGCCCCCCACCTCAGTGACTGGCAAATAATCCTCTGCTAACCTTCACAATTGGCCACTGTTATACTCCCCAAAAAACTATAATGATATAAATGCTCATACTTATCTTTACCGTGCTTGTGGAAGTCAGATGGTGGCCAGCTGTGGAGCTGACTGGAAGGTATGTGCTAGCCACTGTCACTGGGGTAGGGAAGTTGGGGGAGGTTGCCACTGGACACCAGGGCTTTATTTATCTGGTTGGGAGTGGCAGGCACAGGACCCCAGGGATTTATTTATCTAGCTGAGAGTGGGAGGGTGGGCCACAGGACATCAGGGATCCAGTTATGTGTGTGTGTGTGTGTGTGTGCATGTGCGCATGTGCTCGCGCGAATGTCTTTGTCATAGTATCTGCCTGTTTGTGTATCTATGTGTGATGCTGTGTCTAACTTCTAAACTGGTCTGTAATCAAACTCAAGGCCCAGGTCTCTGTGCAGTATCCAGTGTTCACTTATGAGGACCCAGAGTATTTGGGCAAGAAAGAAAACCCTGTTAGAATTTCATTCTCTAGTTGTAATTAGCGGATGTCTATTTAAATAAGATCAAAAATGTGTAAAACAGCAGCTCTGATGGTAGGTTAAATTAAATTTGGATTTTATTCCCAGTGGTGCTTCATGTTCACTTCCATGACAATGAGAAGAATGTGACAGCCCATGCTGCCTTATTAACTGGCAGCCTTGAACAGACTTCAGCGACACACTCTGAATCTGCTTTGCTCCAGTGCTATCATGAAACAGTTATTCCCAGCAGTCTGGCATTATTGTCAGGCAGAGATCATGGGTGAGGTGATAAGCCAGACACTGGCCAGCTTTCCTTCTATCTTTTCCTCCATCTGTCCTTTGCTTACCCTCTGAATTACCTCCCTCTCCTTCCCTTCCCTTGGTGCCAGGCACCTTGCCCATTGTGCCTCCTTTTATCTCCAGATTTTGGTTTTGTTCCCTCCCTTGTTACCGTGCCTCCCTCCCCTCTGCCCCCTACTACCTCTTATTCCCTTTGTAACTCTTGGTCTCCCTCCTTCCCTTGCTGTCATTCCAGTGAAATCCTCTGCTGGTCAAGCTGCCTTCTCTTTCTGTTTCTAAACTCTGGGGCTCTCTCTCCCTCTCTCTTCCACTCACTCTGCTCCTTCCCTACGTGCTCTGAAATCTTTCCTCCATGATTTCACTACTCACTCCTGCAGCTGCTCCTGACACTGGATGTTGGACTTTTGTCTGCTGCCCTCCACCCCTACACTGTCACAAGCACAGTCCTCTCTCATAGAATCATAGAAATTTGATGGCAAAAAAGGACCCTTCTGGCCCATCTAGTCTGCCCAACCCTCCCCTTTCACATACCCCCTCCTTGCCTGCCGCCACCCTCCCCCCAGTACTCAGTCCCATATGCCTGTCCCATGCCCTCTTAAATTCCTCCACTGTCTCAGCCCCCACCATTCCGTCTGGCAGTCTGTTCCAGGGCTCCATCACCCTCTCTGTGAAGATGTGCCTCTCACATTGTCCCTGAACCTATTTCCTTGTAACCTGAGGCTGTGCCCTCTAGTTCTGGCTCCCTCCCTCCTCTTCAGCAGACCCCCTTCACCTACTTTGTTGAGCCCCTTTACACGTTTAAAGGTTCCGATCATGTCCCCCCCTTTCCCTCCTTGTTTCCAGCATGTACAGATTCAGTTCCTTACACCTCTGCTCGTATACTTTCCCCCGCATACCCTGCACCATCTTTGTTACCCTTCTCTGAACCCTGTCCAATGCATCTATATCCTTGCAGAGGTGTGGTCTCCAGGATTGAACCCGGTACTGTAGCTGCAGCCTCACCATGGCTTTGTAGAGGGGCCTTATTACCGCCCTCCTTCTGCTGGTAATGCCCCGCCTATGCATGCCAGCATTCCGTTGACCCTTCCTGCCGCCCTACTACATTGGAAACCTACCTTAAGGTTTGAGGAGACTATGACCCCCATATCCCTTTCCTGTTCTGATTCTTTGATTCCCCCCCCCCCGCATGTACCCTTCTTACGTGGTTTTCTTCCCTAGGTGCATCACAGCGCACTTCTTGGTATTAAATTTCAGCGGCCATTTCCTGGCTCACTCCTCAAGCATCTTGAGGTTCCTCCTCATGTCCTCCACCCCCTTGGTGTGTCCATCTTATTGAAGATTTTTGTATCATCGGCAAATAGGCACATCCTCCCTCTCAAACCCTCCGCAATCTCACTGATGTAGATGTTGAAGAGGAGTGGACCCAAAACTGACCCCTGTGGCACTCCACTCCTTACCCTTGCCATCTCGGAGTGCACCCTGTTTAGCGCTACCATTGGAGTTCTTCCAGCTTGCCAGGCCTCCACCCCAGCTTGCTATTTTCCCTCCCAACTCCATGCTTTCCATCTTGCTCACCAACCTCCTATGAGGGATGGTGTCGAAGGCCTTGCTGAAGTCCAGATAGGCCACGTCCACTGCCCCTCCGTGGTCGATTACCTGAGTCACCCAATCAAAGAACTCACCCCTACCTCTCTTGTTATTGTATTGCTGTTCACTGCTTTTCCTTCTTCTGTAACTTCCTGTATTGCATAATTCCTGCTCAGAAGCATTGCCTGTAACTGCTCATTTTATTATACTCATTTCAGATTATTGCATTTTCGAACATTGTACTTTGCATTTGTACTATTCTATCCTCTTCCCCTTGTCCCCATGATGCGCCTGGAAGCGAACTGATACCAGCTTAGAGTGCCTTTCCTGGTAAAACTTTGGAAATAAATAAATTAGTGAGCTATCATATACTGAGCAGGGTTCCACGAACTCTGAAAGTCCAGAGATATCTGTCCATCTGCCCAGCACAAACAGCAGCCAGATGCTCACCCGCTAAAAGAATTTTTAGACTGAGAGACTCTCCACAGCACACAAATAATTTTCTGCTACAGAGGATCACAGTTAACATAATTCTTGATAAAAGAATAGACCCATTAAATGAATATCATACAATGGCAAAAACATGTCTCAAACTCTGGTCAGTGAGTGCCTAATGCAGAGAGATTTGTCTGAGCACAACTTCACAGCATGACATCCAAACATTTAAATGATTGCATAACAAACTAATTAACCACCCATAACCTCTCGTACCAAAAAAGTTTGATGCATTGCAATTGAAGTCTAAATGCACAAGCTGAGTTTCATATAAAAAAAAACGTATTTATTTATATTTGGGGGGGGGATAACATATATATATATATATATATATATATATATATATTTTTTTTTTTCATGGCTAAAACATTTCATAGGTAGAGAACAAGTGTCAGAACATCTCCTTTATAGTGTGGGGATATCTCTTTTATAGTATCAGTTTTACAGTTTTATTTTTATGAGGAAACACACCACCTATGAAAGCACTGCATCATGGATATGCAAATACATAATTGCCTGGTATTGCATAACACACTGCAGTGATTACAGACAATTGATGATTTGCATACCCATGATGCAATGCTTTCCTATGGGGAGTGTTTCCTAAAAAAAAAAAAAAATAAAACTGTACAACGGAGACTATAAAATAGATGTCCCTACACATAAAAGGAATGTTACAACACTTGTTCTCTGCCTAATAGCCATCTACATGTGCCCATTTTGGTCCCCACAGTACTAATAAATAAGAATCATTATATAATAGCAATAATGCATGCTAATGTGTGGGTTGTGCTATCAGTATTTCACCTCTGGGATAGTTATGGGTTTTGTACCAAATCACTTTAGGAATAAGGTTATTTGAACATCACCCATACTCTGTTATGCATTGTTTAATTTATTATGTATTAAATTGTTTTATATATATAATAGTATTTTAGTATACACTGTATTCCAAAGTGCTTTACAAGTGAAGAGAGACTGGTAGTGAAGTGACCGTAAATATGCACTAGTAACCATTTTGCATTTCAAGAACCTCACATCACCTTGGCTGATTTTTTCGCTTGAACCAGCTTTATGGGAAGGGGAACACTGCTCAGGATGCTAGGAAAAATCTACTTTTGCAAAAAGTGCCTTGGGTTCTTTTACTTCCACCTGTATTCTCAAAAGGGCAGCACCACCGATGGGCAGGAGGAACCCTGGTTTAACATCTCATCTGATGGACAGCCCACCCTGACAGTACAGCATCCCCCTAGTACTGGACTTGGGCGCCATTGCTTATGGTATGAACTCAGTCCTGATGTGGGACTAGAACCCATGACCTTGTAGATGTGCTGCCAACTGAGCAACGCTGACTAGAATAGATCTGTTAAAGAAGATATGTGTGAATTTGTATCTGCTTGTAATGTCCCTGTTGTCAGAAATATTACAGAGCCACCAATGCCTTGAGAAAAACTTTGGAATCCATCATATTTAGACACAAAGCAGCTTATATTTCTCATCAGCTCTGTATTTCATATCCCGATTATATACTACTGAGGTCATATGCATGAAAATAGGATAGTTGCTCCTTGAAGGTTCATCAGTTCTTATTTGTTCTTCCCAACCTGATGTCATAATACTCTGCTTGTGACATCACAGTTGTTCCCGTGGCAACAGGCTGTGATGTCACAACAGAGCATTATGATTTCAAGTAAGGAGTAAGCTACAGAGTCAGAGGAACTCTAAGGGAATATCCCTATTATCAGAAATATTAATGATCCCGAATGATCCATTTTGACATAGAAACAAACATTTTGCTGGCAAAAAAACGAAGTCCATGAAGTATACCTTATCTGAAGCTCATTGGAGAGATAGTCAAGATGGATGTGAAGACGTTAAAATCATTGAAACACTGAATTTGTCAGCAGAAAAGGTAAGCCCATCTAGTCTGGCCTATTTTCCCTGCCTATTTCTGCATCCTGGACCCTGTTTGGTCACAGGTGTCCCTCCCTCCTCCTTTTCATCTACCCTCTACCTGTTATGCCCAGGTTCCTAGCCCATGCATGCTTGAAGCTTCCCACTGTCTTCACCCCACCACCTCCTCTTTGTTTCTTGCTTGGTGACTGTAAATGCCTCTCCCCCTGTGCTATTCTATTTTACAGAGTTCTGTTTTACACAGAGTGTGGTTGAGCCATGAAATGACCCAAGGTGGGCGCCAAAATCATTAGCGGTTTCAATATGCATGCCCAGAGTCATGGATTCAATTTTCATTTGGAAAATTAAGCACGTTCCAATGCTTGTGTTTAAATTGGATCAGCTTTGGCAGGCATAGTTCTCTTAGTATTACCACACACTCATTTTAGTTGAGAGACTGCAAAAAATGTCCAACGAGTTTACCTGTGGCTTGGTGCCATTTCATCACATGGACACATGGGAGCTCCAGCCAGCAGGCATTTATGTTTGGATGCAGAAAATACACATTATAGTTTAAAAAAAAAAAATCAAATAATGCTACTTTTGTGGGACTCCAATGGCATTTATGCCACATGAAGGCATGAGACAGGCGACAAGGAAAAACTTGCATAAATACTTGGAAATTTACCCCAAAAGACTGACAGTGTCCCTTTAGTAATAAATCACTGTTTTGATTTTGGCCAGTCAGCATTGCCGTTGAGAACCATGGGAAATATTGTCCTGCATGATGTTGCCATCTCCTGTGGCAGCATGAAGTGAAACATTCTACTTCCACAATGTGGGGTTGGACCAGTACATTTTCTTTAAAAAACAAAGTTGGGACTATTGAAGACTTTTCAGTTAGCCCTACTCAGTAATTTGCATAATGCCACCTGTGATGTTTGCACTGGGTGTGACGGTTGGGGTTTGGCGAGAGACTCATAAACTGAACATGAAAGCCCTGTAGGACTGGGTATTGCCATATAAAATGGATTGGTGAAATAGAGCTTCCTGATTGGTTCTACACATTTTATTAGGCCTATGTTAATTTTAAGTAAACATATGTAGCATCTAATCAAATCCTAAACAGGATACAACCCTATTCTAAAATGGTCATTTTTACGTTCGCTTGTGGGTATGCGCAAGGAGCGCCTTGTAACAGTATGAGTTTTGGAGGTGTGTGTGACCCTCCTCCCCAGTGCAGTGCTCAGTGTAGCAGGCGTGACCCTAGGGGACCAATACATGCTGAGCTGTGTATGACAGCAGTTCGGCTGTGTTGGTCTTCACTTCTAAGAAAAGGTCCGCTGCAATCAGCGGTGGTAGTGAGTATGCAATTAGCATACCGCCTCAGCCGAACTGCTGTCATGCACAGCTTGGCATCAACACCCTCCCACTTCCTCCCTCCCTCTGCTAATTTCCTCCCCCTCCCTACTGTTCTCCCAGCCCCCACCTTGTTTGCTGAGGGGGATGCCCAATCCCCCACGGCTCATGTGGCCCCCCCAGCACACTGTGTGACCAACGGGGGTGCCCAGTCCCCTGTCAGTTGCAGCCCCCCCAAAAAAAACAACCAGTTGGCATGATGGGAGCCCACCCCAGTGTGCTCATGCTTGCCCACCCATCACACACACTGTATGGCCGGCGGGGGTGCCCAGTCCCTGCTGACTCCAGCCCCCCCACCCAGAAAACACATAGGTGGCACGTTGGGAGCCCACCCCAGTGTACCAACAGCATCAGTTGTTTTGTTTTTCAGTTCCTGTGAAATAAGAAAACAGTCCCTCAATGAGTCCCTCTCCCCCCCGCCAACCCGCGCCCACCCTCTGCATTCCCACCTCCCCCCCACCTAGGTGGCATGCTGGGAGCCCACCCCAGCGTACCAAAAGCATCCTTTCTTTTTTTTTCTTAAGTCCTGTAAACGGTCCTCGGTGAGTCCTTGGCCCCCGTCTACCGGTGCCCACCCTCTGCACCCCCCCCACACCCCGCCTCACCCCCTATACTTACCTCGAGGCTGGAACAACAATTCTTGTGGACTGGGAACACATCTGCACTCTTCAAAGCCGACCGCGAACTGAGGAAATGCCGGTAAGCTGTAGAATGGCATAAATAGGGGTTTTTCCAACTTAGGTGGATATCTCTGCCATTTTTTCGACTTTTGGCACCAAATTTTCAACATGGGGTTCTTGACACCCCTTCTCATGAATTCAGTCACTGTCATGGCATTATTCAGTCCTGAAAGGTGATTTCATGGTCACTGAGTGGAATCACCTTTCGGGACCTATTAACGAAATGACAGTTCATGAGGTGGGCTCTCAAAAAGCCTATGTTGCAAATTTGGTGAAAAAATTCCAAAAAATTACGGTTTTACAAGTGTGCATTGTGCAGTTTCCATGCACACTCGTAAGTTTACGAATTTGTTCTATTTTCACTCCAGATTTTCACCATAGGTATATTTCCACACCTCCTTCTGAACAGTGCAGCTGTCATTTTTCACATCATGGCCAAAATGCGTTTTTGCGCTTCTGGCACAAAATAGCACGGTTGCTGTTCAAAATCAGTGTTTGCTACAGAGTGAGACAATCACAGTGACACTGTTCATGAGCAGAGGTCCTAAAATGCCTATGTTGAAAATTTGGTTGCAAAAGTCTATAAAATGGCTGTGTTATGAGCATGCTTTGCACAGTTTCTACGCACACTCATAAGTTTGTGAATTTGTAATATTTCCATTCCAGATTTTCAACATTGCCATTTTCCCACATCTCCTTATGACCAGTACAGCTGTCATTTTTCACGTCCTGGCCGAAATGTGTTTTCGCACTTCCGGCGTACAGTAGTGTGACCGCTGAGGGAAATCATGTTCAGTACAGAGTAAGAAAATCACAGTGACACTGTTCATGAGTAGGCATCCTAAAATGCCTATGTTGAAAATTTGGTGCAAAAGTTCCAAAAAGTTGCTGTTTTACAAGCGTGCGTTGCGCACTTTTCATGAGCACTTGTAACTTCTCGAATTTGTTATATTTTCACTCCAGATTTTCAACATTTGCATTTTCCCACACCTCCTTATGAACAGCACAGCTGTCATTTTTCACATTCTGGCTGAATTGTGTTTTCACACTTCGACGCAGAATAGTGCGGTCACTGTGGGAAATCAGTGTTCAGTGCACAGTAAGAAAATCATAGTAACAATGTTCATGACCAGAGGTGACAAAATGCCTATGTTGAAAATTTGGTGAAATAATTCCACTGAATGACCGTGTTACAAGTGTGGGTTCCGTAGTTTCCACACAGGCTCATACCCTTGAGCACCCCCAGGGCGTTAGGGTTCCTAAGACAGACACTTAAGAAGTATGAGGGTGAAATGTTGATCAGATGCAAGAGGAGTTGCAGAGAGGTACTCTGTTGGGATATGGATGCTAAAGGGACATGGATACAACTGGGGGGCCTGCATAAATGCCAAACACCAATGCAAATACCTGCAAGCAAACATTCGGCATTGACAAATGCTTGTTATAATAGCAATAAGACACTTGCAGGGGTTAATGATAATGTTCAGTTAGTCTCTCTAGGGGCATGTAGCACTTGACTATGCCTTATGCCTCATTAACCCCTTAAGGTGATTAACATAACATTAGCATAACCCTGGTCTTGCCTTATTGCTCAATAAGTTGTCAGTTCAAGTCTGTTTTTGTGCTTGTGCACAAGCTAGCCACTGGCCAACATTTCAGAAATGGCTATCTTCCAACAGACGAACCGTGCACTCGGAATTAGCGGTGCATCTAGCCAAATAAACGAAAATATTTAAAACAAGCTAAAGCACACGCTCACCCATTAGAACTTCGGACACGGAGCTACTTTTAAAATCCCATTTATTAGGCACCAAGATACGCTTGGCGCATTTCCGAAAGCGTGTTCATCGCATCTTGGTGCCTAATAAATGGGATTTTAAAAGTAGCTCCGTGTCCGAGTTCTAATGGGTGAGCGTGTGCTTTAGCTTGTTTTAAATATTTTAGAAATGGCATTCAGAGCCCACTGAGTGGCACTGTCATTTGAGGCAGAGGGGTTCATGTTTAATACCCCAGAATCCCCCATCGTAGCTGGCTGAGGGATAAGCACCTTTGCAGAGGTTAGGGTCTTAACTCCTGGGGAGGCAGGACATTGGCACATAGTATTCACATGCCCCCTGCTGGCCAGCCACGGAGCGGCACTTGACTGCCGGGGAGGGAGAGCATGGTCCCCCAGTATTCAGACTCCCCCTGCTGGGCAGACATGGAGCTGCACTTCACTCCTGCGGAGGGTGGGAGGGCATGGTCCTCCCAGCATTCATTCTCCCCTTCTGGCAGACCACGGAGCTGCACTTGGCTCCCAGAGAGAGAGTGCATGGGCCCCCAGCATTCACACTTCCCCTGCTGGCTGGCCTCGGAGATGCACTTGACTTCCAGAGAAAAGGGAATGGGCCCCCCCCCAGTATTCACACTCCTCCTGCTGGTGGAACATGGTGCTATAATGGCACTGGCAGTGAAGGCCACCACTTGCCAGCCCTCCTGGTCAGAGGAAAGGTGCAACTGTGGCAACCCCATCATTGGGGTGGGGGATGGGGGATGGGGGATCATAAGGGGCAAAATCCCTGTGGTTGAGCCTCCTCCTCCTGGGTTCCACCTCTGAATGTACCATTCATTCTCCCATCCACCACTGCACTGCCATTTTTCAACTGCTCTGGTCACTATAATTGTGTATCAAAGTTGCTCATAGCATCAACTTTTGGCATCTTATTGTTACGGCACATAGCATGTAGAATTGTACTATGCTTGTACCTTCTATTGTACCATTTCATTACTAATGTGCATGCTTTTGAATATATTCCCTTTTCCTTTCCACTAGGTGGCACCTGGAAAAGAGTCTCAGCTCGGTATGCTTTTCCCAGTTACCAATTTTCAAATGAATAAATAAACAAACAAATAAATACAAGGGTAGTATCAGTAAGCACAGAGAAACAAAATGCAGAGATATCATGTTTAAATTTCCTCTTTGTGACTGAAAACATTTCCTTCTGGGCCCTCTGAAGGCCCAGGGGTAGTGTGTTGCACTGCTATGCCAGGGACTCGGGTTCAAGAGCAGAGCCTGTACACTGGCGACTGGGCGGTCTGGGGTGAGGCCCATTGCCTTGCTGCAGTGTCTCCTGCTGGTGGGCCAGGGAGCTCGCTGTCCCAGCAGGGGCACACTGCATGCAAATAAAGCTGGAATTAGGCTGCGTATTACCGCAGGGGTAGGGACACCAGGGTCCTTCAGTGTCTGCTCCACTCCCACACCAGATTGTTCTCTGCTGTCTGTGGTAGGGACATCCTCCTCTCCCCTGGCCCTGCCACAGGGGCTAAGCCTTGGTGGACTTGTGAGTGACTGCCAACAGTGATGGGACTAGCTGGCTGACGAATATGGCCTGAATTGGGTCATCTGGTCAGAGGATAAATTGCTTTGCCCAAATTGTGATGTAATTTCTTTTAAAGTTTGTTTTTATACATTTCTTTGATAACCAGGTAATGCCCACTGGGCACAAAGCTCATTTGCAGGGGGTACCTAGGAGCATTGGGATGATTAAGTGACTTGATCAGGGTCACACGGTAAGCAGATGCAGGTTGTGGGAATCAAACCCAGGTCTGCTGGAATGTACCCTGCTCATTCACAGCTCATTGTTCTAATATTTAGCATACGCTGCCAGCCTATAGCTATATTATATCTATATACAATAAATGGGTACGATTATTTTTTGTCACTTGAATCTTCACCAACTTGGGGCGTATATTCCTTGTTTTTCAGTTTTCTCTGTTAGTCCTTGATTTTGATTCATAGGTAGGAACTGAAGTACAATGTGTAAGTTTGTGCTTTGTTGGACTGTAGAATGCATTATGTCTTATGTTATATGCATGGTTAATAAAAAAAATAATAAAAGGGAGAACAAATATTAATAAAATGGACTGGCACTCTGCTGGTAAGCTGCCATCCCTGCAATTCAGTGGAGTTGTCAGCAGCTCATAGGATTCACCTGGTGAGGGCAGAGCATATTGTGGAAGAACAGCAGTTTGGATTTTGGGAGGAGTTTATGTCAGCCTCTCCTGTTGATTGACAGGTAGAGTTAGCAGAATTTTGGAAACGACACTGTCCAGTTATAGTTGGTGGTGTTCCTGGCCAGCTGAGGGAAGGTATTTTGTTAAATTTGAAGGCCCAGGCCATCTGGGCTGGAGTAACAGAAAGGCAAAAGAAGCAGTTGCCTGGGGTCCCCTCACCCTCCCCAGCATTCAAAATGTTGTGCCAGTCCACTGTCCGCCTGCCAAATGCACTCTGTGGAGGGATTGTGGGATAACAGATGGACCAGATACTAAACTTCAAGTTCAACACACAATCTCTGTGTGATATTTATTCAAAATACAGGAAACAACCTTCAGCAATGGTTTATTCCTTTTTCAGTACATCAGTTTGCAGCAACAAACTATGCATGCCATTCTTCTGCACTTGTCAACACTTACAAATCTAAACATTTTTAGGGAAAACCTTTCATCCCTATGGCTGCCTTGTTTGCTTGGGTGGAGGGGCTCAAAAAAGAAAAAAAACAAAACAAGCTACAGACAAAGAACCTCAGTGCAGAAGCATTGAAACATGGGTTACCCAAAGGGCATTGACAATAAGCCAAGTTTCAAAGAAACACAACATCAGACATACTTCCATAATGCAAAGCATCATGGGATATATGTAAATCACCTTGACATTTCAGACTTGTTCAACTTACAGCAATTTACATGCATTTTAAATAACACAACTAACTTAATTTCTATAATATACAGTCACCTAGTACTTTTTACCTTTATCAAAAACACCTAGTGCCATGGTATTTTCAACATTTACAGATTTTATACACAGAGGGTGGGATATTCAGAAATGCTCCAGGTAGGGGCGCAAGCCGGTCACAGCGCAACTGGGATGCACCAGGGCTTGGACTGGGCAATATTCAACGGTGCTGCACCATGGCTCAGCACCATTGAATATGACACCGTGGCTGCCCACATTGCACATGGCACAGTGGCATTGCGCCAGAGCAAGAGGCAAGAGAGGAGCAGGGGGATGCACCAGTGCAAGTGCGGTTGTGCTAGGCACAGGAGCCATGATATTCAGCGGTGAGTATGCAAATGGGGCCCTTATGCATGCAAGGTGCAAATGGGGCCATTTGCATGTCATTATGGCCCCATCTGCATACAGGTGCGCCGATCCCCAGTGACTTGCACCTGGCGCCCTGCCAGGTTGCCGCTGTCGGGCACCGACGCCCCCTGCCCCTCAGCGGCAACGCGTCCTGATGCCCGATTGCAGGCTTAGATAAATAAAGGTATTCCCTGGTGGTCCAGTGGACCAAATCCCTGCCCAAGCACAGGCATAAATGAAGAAATCTATTCCCTGGTGGTCCAGTGGACCGAATCCCTGCCCGATCGCGGGCATAAATGAAGAATTATATTCCCTGGTGGTCCAGTGGACTGAATCCCTGCCCAATCGCAGGCATAAATGAAGAATTCCATTCCCTGGTGGTCCAGTGGACCGAATCCCTGCCCGATTGCGGGCATAAATGAAGAATTCCATTCCCTGGTGGTCCAGTGGACTGAATCCCTGCCCAATTGCAGGCTCCCTAAACGAAGGTATACCCTGGTGGTCCAGCGGTACCCCCCTCCCCACCCGCCACCCTGCTCTCCCCCCTGGTCAGTGGTGGGCAGCAACTCCCCACCTGCAAGCTGCCCAGCCGCCCACCGACTGACAGTGTACAGTATGGCTGTATGCCCATTGATCCACTGCATGGGCCAATGGGCATGCAGAACGTACTGTACTACACAGTCCTGATATGTGAATGGCCTTTTTAGTCATGTGGAGATAGTTTATTTTGCTCTGTATTTTTCTCTGCTATCCTGTAATATTTGAGCTCACAGTTGGTTACCTTAAATTTTGAGCTCACAGTTCGTTACCTTAAATTTTGAGCTCACAGTTAGTTACCTTAAATTAATTTTTTCAGCCTTTCTCCCTCATTACTGCATTTTAATCTGTGTTCAGTTTGTTACCTTAAGCCTAATTTACAGCTGCTATACTTATTTATTTAATTGTTGAGCTGTTTTCCCACTGCAAACCTGTACTGTGAGCCCCCAGCTGGCTACCTTGAAGCAAAGTTACAGCCGTTCTGCTTGTTTGTATAAATTTAGCTCCCAGTTGGTTACCCAAATCAAATTTACAGCCGTTTCCTTGTACCAAATCAAAACGTGGTGCTCTCTCTGGCTGGGTTATAGTAATTTCTCTCTGAGTAAAATAAATCTCACTGAGTAGGCTTAACTTGCAGCTCGCTGTGGGCCCTAGACCCTCCCCCACTAAATAAAAGGTGCGGCAACAGTATATATTGACTCACCTACTCCCTGTTTCTTCCACAGCCAGCCAAGCCGCCCGGAGGTCACCGGAGGTCGAGAGGGACTTCTGGAGTAGCCCTCCCCCACCCCCCGAACCAAAATGCTGAAAACGCTGAAATAGGTAGAAGCTTTCGCTGAGCTGCGCATGAGGAGGATCTCTCTGTGTTATCCCCGCCGTCGCAGAGCATCGGCTCCCCGCCACTCCCACCACCACCCTTGGTGGACTTGCAACTACATAGCACGCGATACCACACCCCTAAAGGACTTTAACCAATCAGCCTGTTTTCTCATCAGCAGGTTGTACCTGCCCACCACTAGAGGTCCTATACTCTTTGATGCTCTTGTTCCCAAACGTTAAAGCAATAACACATCTCTCCAGCCACACCATGCTCCTGATCACCTTCTTTACCATTACCCTCCTGCTCCCCTTACTGTCCCACCCTCCCTTTCATGGGATGTGGAACATTACTATCACCTTCCATCTACAGGCTGACTGGCACTCTCCACCTTGCTCCCCCCTCTCCAGATTACACCTGAGCAGGGAGCGTGTACAAGGGCAGGCAGGCAGGCACCCCTCTGCAATCACCCACCTGTAGCACAAAAAACATTACCATAATCTTCCTCACCCTCACCTGCTCTCACAGTTGGCATCTCCTTGGGCACATGACTCTCTGTAGCCCCTCCTTCTCTTGGCAACTGCCAAATGACCCTCCCACCTCATCCTTTCCCCCTTCCCCACTTTCTCCTCCTCCTGTCGGCCCCCCATACCCTGAAACTCCCGACACCCATTTTCCAACCTGCCACAGGGCTCACGTCACGAAAATGTCACCGACTAAAGACACAAACCAGAAACAACTGCCTCAGGTCCCTCGTCCTTCTACTACTCCTTACAGGCAATGTCCACCCCAACCTTGGCCCTCCAGACTGCTCCCCTGTCCTACCCTCCTCCAGCCAGTGGGTTGCACATTGCCTCAATTTACATCTGCAGCATACAAAAGAAATGGGACTCCTTTCAGGGGTGGATACTTCAACACCACCCAGACTTCACAGCACTGGGCGAAACCTGGCTCTCCCCCTCTGTCCCAGACTTGGCTGTTAACCTCCCCGGTTATCTCCTCTTCCACTCCGATAGGGTGGGTAGTTAGGGGCGGCTAGCCTCTTCCTAAAGGACTGCTTTCCAGGCCACTATCTCTGCAGTCAATTAACATCGCAGGGCACAGGCTTTCACTCTAAAATTAATCCTAGGCAGGTCAACTTCCCCTCTCCTACTCACCATTGTCTACATCCCCCCCAGGGACCAGAAATAAGCTTTCCAGGACATCTTATCCTATCTTACCACCCTACCCCCACATCATGAAAAAATAGTTATGGAGGATTTCAACATAAATTGGTTAGACAAGACAGCCGCCTCGTACATTAATGATGCTACAGCACTTGATCTCACTCAGGTTGTCACCGTCCCCACCCAGGTAAACACCCGTATGGGGACTTCCTCCCTCCTGGATCTGGTTTTCACAAACCACCCCCATAAAATAACCAACCCCTTGGTACTTCCCAACGCACTAAGTGACCATTCTCCTGTACTCTGCAGCTGGTCCTACTTTGCCCCCCAAATCCCCCTTAAAATTACCTTATAATGCAAACTTGGCCCTGGTAAACTCTCTCAACTCAAGGCCCACCTCAGATACTGGGACTGGACACCCCTCGCGAACACCCTCGACCCAGGTCATGCGCTTAATCTATTTATCATCACCTTCAATGCTATCTGTGATAAATTCGTCCCCCTTACCAGGAGAATGTCCGAAGGTAACCACGCCCCTTGGTTCTCCGACCACCTCCTGGTCCTACTACATCAGCATGACTCCCTTTGGCATCTTGCCAATGAAACCCATCAGCCAGCTTACAGGAAATGGTATAGGGAGGCCCGTAACCAGTGCACAAGGACTATACGCACTGCCAAAGCAGATTACTACAAAGCATCCTTAACATCCACCTGGGGAGATGGGCGCAAATTGTGGAACAATGTTATGTGGTAAAGTCCCAAACCTGCCCCCGGACCAAATGGTAATAGATGGTAACCTTTCCTTGGATCCCCACAGTATAGCCTCAGCCCTAAACTCTGCTTTCTCTAATCTCAACCATGTTCTCCCCCTTAATTTCTTCAACCCCCCGCCTGACCGAACACTCCCCACTCTTCCCTCTGCTCCACCCTTTTATCTGTGCATTCTTACCCCTGAGGCTGCCAAACCCTACCTACCCAAAGCCCTAAGCCACTCTCACTATAGTAGCGATTCCCTAGACATGCAACTTCTTCGCCTCACTCTACCGGAAGTCCTAAACCCGCTCACTCACATTCTCAACCAGTCCCTCTGTCAAGGGAAATTCCCCTCCCACTGGAAATCAGCTTCCATCACCCCCATCTATAAGTGTGGGGACCGCACCTCCACTAACAACTACTGCCCTATCTCCATTCTCCACCCCATCTGAAGCTTTAGAGCATATTATCGCCGACCAAATCACTGACCACCTTACAAAATATAACCTCCTTTGCAGCTAGCAACATGGCTTCCGAAAAGGACATAGTACCACTACTTCCTCGAATACACCTCGCATGTCCATTCCGCCTTGGACAAAGGACACATTACAGGTGCCATCTTCGTGGACCTCTCTAAAGTTTTTGATACCATAAACCATACCCTCTTACTAAACACACTATCCTCCAGTGGCTTTTCAGATGATGCCTTAAGCTGGTTCGACAACTAGCTGGCAGATAGAACACAACGGGTCATGGTAGGCACCGTTCTGTCCCCCACCCTCCCTGTATACTCCGGTGTTCCACAAGGGTCCATTCTTGGCCCTCTGCTTTTCAGTCTTTATCTAAACTCCCTCCCATCAGCCTGCTCCGGCAGCCTGCTCCTTTACACGGACGATGCCGTTCTGTACACCTCAGATCCCAACCCCCTTAAACACCATCAAACACTCCAACACTCTTTCCAAGAGGCAGAACACTGGTTCACTGCCCAGCGATTAATAATCAACTACAAAAAGACAAAAGTCATGATCTTCTCACATCCACGGAACCCCTATAAGAACCTCTGCCCCCAATTTCTCACTGCCAATCAAACCCCTCTTGATCAAGTGACCCCCTTTAAATATTTAGGGATCACGCTAGACCCAGCCCTCAACTATGATCAACATATTCTACACCAATCTGCTGCCCTTAACTCTAGTTTAGGAGTACTTTATCAGTACAAACATTGCCTCACTCCTGAGGATCTACGGCTTACCGTCAATTCCTCCATCCTCTCCCTTCTGGACTACGGTATTCTCATTTACAGTGTTGCACCCACCTCCTCACTCAACAGACTCCGGCTTGTTCTAAACCAAGCCTGCCGCCTCATCCTCGGATGCGATTGTTTCACTCACACCTGCTCCCTCTACAGTACCACAAATTGGCTAAACCTAGACAGCAGAATCAGGTATCACACTTGCCTTATGACCAAAAAGTTGGTACTAGGTCTCACACCCACTACTCTCTCCACAATTATCCACCCAGCAGCGCCAGTCAGAGTCACCCGTAACTCAGACAAGCCTCTACTATGGGTACCCCCGCTGTCGGACAACCCAATTCCAAAGAACTTTCTGCTACCAAGCCCCTTCCTGGACAAACTTGCTCCCAAGCCAGATAGCCAATGAAATAGGGCTTGGCCCCTTTAAATCCAGACGGAGGGAACACCTTCTACCCTCCAACCTATGTGATTGCCCATGACCCCCCCCCCATGTGATGACTTCTCTCTCATTAAACTAATTACCACTGGTCCCCTTACCCAAATTGCACCAATGACTATCAGCCTACTACAGAGACTCCTGCAACTTTATGGCTGTGCTAAAGTACTGAATCCTCTGCTATCCTTGAATGAAACCCACTCACTGAACAACTATGTAATCTAATGCCTGTCATGTAATGTAATGTTCTGTAATCTGTAACAAATGTTGTCCCTGTACCTTCATGTATAACGTGGAACCTTTGTAAATGAGTCTTTGACTCAAAGGTCTTTCTGATTATCTTAATAAATAAATAATAAAAATAATTCTCTGACTGTGAATTTACTGTGTACCCTCTTTACCCACCCTGCATTGTCTACACTGTATTTCCTTGTTCGTTCCTGAATCCCTGGTCTCCCTCCCCCAGGTTGAAGCTGGGAATGAATCCACTAGGACTCTGCTTGCTTACCGGGTAAAATGTGTTCAAAATAAATAAACAAATAAATAAATAAATTGGGGTTACAGAGATAATTAAATGTCTGAAAATTAAGATTGATTTAAGTCTTAATTATGAGTAAACTGAATTGTAAAATGAAGAAAAAGGTAGTTTATAAACAATACTAAATCGGAAATTGATAAATATTGATAAATTTGTTTGTCCCACTGCTGCAGCCAAATTTATGTGTTCATCTGCGTCACCGACATCCCAGGTTTGGAGACGGACCCGGGAGTCAGAGGGCCAGCCGGGGAGAGAGGAATTGAACATCCTACAGACTGTTCTCCCTCTCTAGGGGAAGGGGGTAGAGTGACAGGCGCAATAAGGACCCCTGGCAGAGGCTGGGGATCCCGTGTGGCTGGCGCCACATGTTTCGGGGGGCGGGGTAGACGCTGCCATCATTGCACATCCCCACCCCAGGGGGAAAAAGCACAGTAAAAATCCATCCACAAATGATTGCCCCCGCCCTGCCACTGCTCCTTATCTGACCAAAGTCTGCTGGGGGGGTCCCGCACCTGTGACCCTGCCCTGGGGGGCAAGCCAGGGCTTCGTGATCTGTGTTCCTGTGGAGGGGTCACCTGCCTGGTGGCTCCGACTGGGGGGGGGGGCCTGGAGACCAGTAGAGCAGTGGGTGGGTGGAGGACCGCAGAACAGGCCAACAAAAAACAAAAAAAATAATATTGATAAATTTGGGTGATTATTGTCAAAGACTTAAAGTGGATTAAACATGACAACACTATGGCATTATAAACTGAGAAGTCCCCTTTATGGTGTATCATGCTTAAACAGGTAATATGGAGGGAACTGTATTGTGACCTAAATTAAGGCTAGTAATTGTAAATGTTCTTCTCCTGCACTTTATGTTTCAGAAGCATATGGGGTTACTGTAAATCTAATAAACGGGAAACAAAAATTACAAAGGTCTATGAAACAGTGCTTTTACTTCCCAGTGGAATTCCTAGTTGTGGAGTTAAGGAAGAGCTTCAAGTACTTCTGAGCTGTTTCTCTCAAAACAGGATTCCAGGACATTACCTTAAGGTTCAAAGTATGGATAGTAGGGTTCTATTTTCGAAAGTAATTTTCCCATTCTGGGCTTATGTCAAAAATCTTTTAAAATACGGTCCTATCTGTTTTGTGTTTAAAGAAAAAATAAAACTGTTTATTTAGAATAAGATACCTCATGAATTTTTTGCATAAAAAAATTACAATGTGTTTTGGGTTTTCTTTTTTTCATATGTTTTTTTTTCCCCCTGGCTGGTAGTTCATCTCAGGCATATACCCTGCTCACAGGCATATATCCTGATCTGGCTGAGCCCCGTCAGCATTTAGACAGTCACCAGGATTTTTTCTTCATTCCCCTTCCCCTGGCAGGGGCAGTGCCATTATTGGTCTTGCGCAGTCACAGTCCAACCTGTGGCAGGAGCAAAGTCCCTGGCCCAAGCTGCAGGGGTCGCAGTGGTGGTGGATCCCCCCACCATCAGCTCTCCCTGGCCAAGACACATTGCTGAGTGGCAGCTGCCTTGTTCTTGGCCTGCCTCCTAATGTGACTTCTTGGGCTCGCTTCCGAACACGGGTTGCCGCTGCGCTGCTGGTGGGCCACTGGTCATAGGACCTGTGTTTTCAGTATCGTCTGTGACTACTCGCAATGTGACATTTTAATTTCTTTAGCATATAGGGAAATAATAAAAGTAAATATTTTTTGACACAGGAAAACAGATAACCATTGCTCTAATAGGAGAAAATAGATTCAGTCTCTATCTTGCAGCTGCAAAAACAAAATACTGCTTCAGATCTTATCTAGGTATATTAAATGACCTAGAAAAAAATGTCTGATTCCAGCAGCTAGATATAATACTGTTCCATATAGCATTCTTAAATGCAGATGCAGAAAGCCATCGGATGCAAAAATTGATATGAATTGCCCTGCAATTCTGGATTTGTTGACTCATTGCCATTGGAAGATATCATTCTGACATGTCCTTGGTATAAAAATATAACAGATGAGTAGTTAAGTGATGTCCATGGCCCTCAGTTGTAATCAGCTATCTTATGAACTTGTCTAATCCAATTATTCTATCAAGCTCTGCCCAATGTTTAATATTATTTCTAAAAAAAAAAGACAAACCAAGATGAATGTATGGAAATCTGTCTAGTATCTATGCATTTGTTTGTAGTTTTGCACAGATAGATCAGCTTTCTTTGCACCAAACTGCATTGTTTACAGACTGTATTTTATGTTTCTTATAGCTCCAAGTATTTTAGGGCATGAGGCACCCAACAGGCTGGGATATGTACATATCCTCAGCATGGAGCTCTGCACCACGATGTTTGTCTGCATCAGATGGAGTCCACAGCCCCTGCCCTCCACGCTTCATGAGTGCGGAGCTTTGCATGGGAGCAGGGGACAGTGGGGGTGGGTAGTCCTATAATCAGGCTGGGGGGCATGTAAGGGCTGCAGAAGCCCCTTGGGCCATTTAGCCTCAGCCCCTTTGCTGCCCCTCCACATTGTGGAGCTCATTCCCAGACTCGGGCTTATGCATGCCACCCTCCTCCTCTGTGCCTGCCCCAACATGGTCATACACATACATGAATGCATAGCTGGGAATCATGTGCGGAGGGGGACCCACAGCCTTCTTTGTCAATGTACAGTGGTCTCTGCATGTGCAGAGCGGGATCTATGCTCTCCATCAGCACATACATGCACCCCTCTGTGGGTGTGCAGTGCTACGAGGATTGGGCCCTTAAAGTGAAACCGAAATAAGCTGTACAAAACTTGCTTATCAATTATGAATTTGAATTGTTTTGAAGACTATTTTATTGGATTGGATGGCATATGATGCCGATTGTCATTGATTTGTGTTCTGCTATGCGTTTTTTAAAATTATAAATCCCATGTGAACAACCAATAAAGACTTTGCTACTGATACCAATACATGTGTAATTCTAGTTGAGGCAGAAAGTGACATCATACGTGGGGAAAATGTGTGCTGTTACACACAGATTCCTAACCATTTCATCATTTTCTGTCTCAACGTTCCGCAACATGGCTGCTGCCATGAAACAATATAGGCACGCATACACCGGGACTGTTTGCCATCTACAGGTGATGTCAGTAACTGGTTTGAAAGGACTTTTCATGTTTTTTTTAGACTCTAAGGGGCCCTACACACACTTCTGTTCCCCTTTATTTTTTTCTTACTTGCTTGATTGTCCATTGTGCTGTGCTTCTGCTGGTGCCTTCCTCCATCTCCCATCTGGAGTCTCCATCCTAGTCACTGCTGTCTCTCTGCTGGCTACTGCTCTTGCCCTTTGGGGCAGGATCCTTGTTTCCAGCTGCCCTCTAACAGCATACTCTGTGGGATGTTCAGGATTGCCATGCCATGGTCATCAAGGGGGAGCTGTCCATTAGTAGGTGCGCCTATTGGATGTGGGTGGAATCAGACCCAATGTCACTGTGCTACCAGTAGGGGCTTTTCTCTATATTGTGTGTCCCACCCTCTTCCACATTGTAATTCTGCATGCCCACGATGCTGCTGGGAGGGGAAATGCCAGGCAAATGTGGCCACCCACATCGCAATCAGTGTCTCCACTAAGCCCCGCCAGGTGTCACTTTCCGAGTGGTACAGCACTGATCCCACCCCCTAGGAAAAGAGCATCCACAGGGACACACTGCACCCTCCCTGACACCCTGTGCTACTGACACACCAGGCCGAGGATATGAACCTGAGTCACCAGTGTGCCAGACTTGTCCTCCACCATTCAATGCCACAGAGTTGGCTTTAATTCTTCCCCTTAATTGCAAGCCAGTGTTTGCCCTCTGTGTACCCTATAATCAGGAGTTTAATCAATGTTCCTAGTTGTGTCAACCACATCAATACATCTAACTTTTGCTGCTGAAAGCCTGGGACCAGTACAGCTCGCAGAGTGCATAATTCACGTGTTCTGTACACCGGTTGAAACTAAGTCCATAAGCTGCTTAGTTTGCACAAACTTTTATATTGCTGGGTTGTATTTACTGCTCTGCATGCATTATTGAATTCAGCATTCTAATTTGTTTTAAATAATTGCTTAGTGTCTGCTCTACTGTGATATAAGTTGCCAAATATTGTTACAGGTATAGTTTGCATGCTCCTTTCCGCCCTGTAACCCTGCCTGAGCCGACAGAGTAGTGCTAAGCACTCCACAGTACCCTATATCCTCTCTTTTAATTTCTACTATCTGAATTAGTATCCTGCATTTTAGCACTGCTACCTATCTCTGTCCTTTGCCCTGATATCTCTTTCTTTTTTCCCTGTGCCTTTCCTTGTACTTGCTAATTGCCCCCCCCCCCCCAATAGCCTAAGGCGTTGCAGCTCTTTTTGGCTTACTTTTGTGCAGAGCCTTTGTTATGTAATCTGCCTTCCCACCTTCAGGGGTTTAGAGGATTAGCTACCATTGCCTTTGCATTTTTTGCTTTAAATTGACTGTCCCTTCTCCCCTCCACAGGCCACTTGCCCTGAACAGGTGTCTGCCTCCAACCTCTCCCGTGGGAGCTGTGCCTTCTCTGGCAGCTCTTCCACGGGGACCTGCCTGATGGCCTGCCCAGAGACCCACAGGTACGGACACAGAGACGCAACCCAGACTTTGGAGCTACCGGGCTTGAATCTTGATGCTTTCTATCTCCACTGGCTGATTTGGTTCTGTATCTCAGTCAGTTCCTCAGCCTTGATTGAACTCTTCAACTTTCTCCTACCCTCTTATTCGCTACTACATTCATCTCCCCAAGCTGCTTAATTTGCACAAACTTTTATATTGCTGGGTTGTATTTAACTGCTCTGTATACTTGTTTTTTTTTTTGTCTACTTTCCCATTTGCAAATTATACTGCAAAGCCACTAGAGGGCAGTCGACTCAAGTAACTTGCTGCTGCTGGCAACTGTCACTGTCCACCGCCGCTCAGTCACTTTACTTCTGCCAGTGCCACTGATCTACGTCCTACTTCTGAGTAGTATAGCCTGATCTTTTCTTGCTCCCCCGATCCATACAATATGCCCACCCTTCCATCACCACTTCCCCTCCTTCTAATTCTTCTATCAATTTTATTTACCTCAGCTCCGCACTCTCCTCAGTTTAATAAACCTTTCTTGCCTTTCCCCTCTGCTCTCATAGCCCCTACCTTTATCCTTGTCATAACTCCTACACCCCCTCAAATACTCTGGTTTCACTTCCCTCACCTCCCCCTGCTACTCTATTCTCAGCATCTAGCCACCTAGTTTTTCTTTGCCTCCTTATCTTGGTCTCACCTAGCCCCCACCCCCCTCACATACTTTCCAAATCCTCAGCCCATCACAAATGCCCTAAACTGCACTCCCTTATACTAGCACTCTTCTTACTTGTATCAGAAAATGTTCATCCCAGTCCTGGCCTCACTACACCCACCTCTGCCAGTTGCAATCCTTCCACTAACGTACCAACTTCCCGCACCCCTTCTGCCCTCCCCAAGTTAATGAAAATTCTCCACTTAAACATCTGCAGTCTCATCTCAGAAATTGACCTTTTACATCCTACGGTAAGCTCCCTCACACCTGATATTCTGATTTTAATGGAAACTTGGTTAAACACAACAATACCTGATCTCGCCATTAATATCCCAGGTTATTCCATAATCAGGCAGGATAGGACTGGCATGGGTGGTAGAGTAGCCATGTCTATCCTATCCTCACTTCAGTTCACAACCATTCTATCATCCTCATTATCCTCTGCCTATGAAGCACTCGTAGTAAACATTACCTTGCCTTTTTCCTCCCTTATCTTCATAGCCAGCATCTACTGTTGACCTGGTTTCAAGGCATTCAATACTTTGGATCTCATTACCTCTATAACCTCCCTCTCACATAAAGGCGAGCTAATCATCCTGGGTGATGTAAACATAAACTGGCTATCCACCAACAACTGCCAAGACACGTAATGACATCACGGCCCTCAGTCTCTCCCAACTCATCCTGGAACCCACCCGTCTAAATCATAAAACCCTTAACCACTTCCTAATAGACTGGGCTATCACCTCTCAACCCCACCAAGTCATTAAATCAGGTATCCTCCCAGATGCCCTCAGTGATCATCACCCAATCTTTGTAGTCAGGAAAGTCCATAGACCAAAACTGCCACACAAAATTCTGCAACTCCGCTCCTTCAGCTCCTTAAACCTTAATCCCCTTCTTAAGGAACTGGCCAGCTCCGACTGGCCCCTATTGCCTTTGTCCCTTCCATTGACCAAGCCCTCGCTTATTTTAAAGATAAATTTCTAACTAAATGGAACTCCTATGCTCCATTCAAACACACTAGAGTTTATGGCAACTATCATCCCTGGGTCTCCCCCGAGTTACTGACCTGCCTCAGGGAGCGAGACAAAGCTTGGAGGAAACATAAGGCCTCCCAGCTTCCCCCAGACTATGCCAGGTATCACATGTTAAGAAATGCCTGCACAAAAGCTACCAGACTTGCCAAGTCTGAATATTTTAAATAATCTTTTCTCAAAAACATCAATTTCCCTTCCAAATTCTGGAAAGTGGTCCATGCCCTATTCTCCCCCCTTCACATCCACCCCCCCAGTGCTTAAAATAAACAACTCACTGTCTCCAAACCGTGTGCAGTGGCTCAAGAGTTTAACTCCTATTATACCTCCTGCACCACAGCACTTCTAAAGTCCCTGCCCTCTAACCTCCCTCCTCCTTATCCTCCTACACCCAACACTCAACCCCTCCATACCCACCCTTCCTTCTTTTCTGCTGTCTCCCCAGAGGAAACACTTATGGCCCTTCTCTCTCTTAATCCTTCTAAAGGCTCATCACCGGATGACCTTGACTCTAAACTCCTCTACCTTTCAGCTTCTGCTATAGCCTACCCTCTCTCCTTAATCCTAAATCTCTCCTTCTCAACCTCATCTGTCCATTCATCTGAGAATCATGCGGTGGTCCTCCCTCTCCCCAAGGGTGGTGACCCCTCCTTCCCTGCAAATGTTCACCCAGTCTCCCTCCTCTCTGCCCTTGCTAAGCTCCAAGAGTACCTGGTCCTCTCTTAATGAACCTCCTTCCTCGGTGACTCTTCCTTTTTCACCCTGTTCCAATCTGGCTTTCAGAAGAACCACTCAACTACCACCTCCTTACTCAGGCTCACTGACTTCATCCTCACTGGGGTGGATAATGGCCTCATTACCTCTGCCATCTTTGTTGACCTGGCCAAGGCTTTCGATACAGTCTCCCATGTCCTACTTCTTGATTCCCTACAGCTGATGGGTTGTCTACTTCTGCCCAAAACTGGTTTAGAGCTTACCTCAGGCAGAACATAATCAGTCAAGATCCAGGCTACAATCTCTCCCCCTCCCTGTTTCCACAGGAGTCCCACAGTGCTCGGTGCTTGACTCATTCTCTCCTCCATCTTCCTAAATGACTTGCCTCAGTATGTTCCTCTCCTCCTCTATCCATATGTATGCAGATGACACCATCCTGTTCTCCTCTAGCAAATGCCCCATCAATGTAGCAACCACCCTTCAGCATGACTTCCACCAGGTTCAGCTATGGTTTGCCTCACATCAACTATTCCAACATGCCAAAAAGACTGTCTCCATGACCTTTGGCACTAGGCAGAGACTCTAGACTCCACCCTTTACCTTCTTTCCATACTCTTGATGGGACAATCCTAGAGGACACCTCCTCATTCAGATACCTTGGGGTTTGGTTGGACCAACACCTCAACTTCTCTGACCACATTGACGCCATCCTGGAAAAACTGTGCCCAAGCTTGGTGCCTTATTCTGGAACCATAGTTGCAGCCCTCCTACAGCGTAGCGTGAACTATTCCAGAAGATGATCATCCCCATTTTTAACTACTGTGTTGTAGTCTATGGTGCTGCTCCCAAATCCTCCCTAACCAGATTGGACACTCTGTTTAACTCCTTCTGTCATTTTGCCCTTGATGCTAGATCATGCACACATCACTGTGACCTCCACCATGCCCTGTCCTTTCCCCTGCTTGTCAACATTTGCGTCACTCATTGTGCCAAACTCACTTCTAAATTTTGGTTAGAAGAACTTCCCTCCTACCTCTCATGTTCACTCTCTTCCCTCCTTCCCCCTCCCATTCCCTCAGATCCTCTGACACTCGCACTTTGTTGGTCCCCCGTTGAACCACTCTCATTGGTCAGTCAGGCGTCACCCATAGTTTCCCGCAAATCTGGAACTCCCCCCCACCCAAATATGGCACTCCTCCTCCTCCTCCTACTCTGTTGCCTGTGCCTTACACAACTTTCTCTCATCTAGCTGCTCCTGCTTTAACCCTCCTTAACCGTTCTTCTATACCTCTGCTCCTCTCAATGACTCACATCCCCTATTAAACCTTCCTCCCCCCTGAACCTGCTTCTCAGCACGCTCTCCTCTCCCTTCATTGCTTAGCCCCTCACTCCTTCCCCTAACCTTCTTTCATTAGAAACTTGCACCTTCTTAGTTTTGACCTCTGGCAGGGTTCCCAGCATCCTGGAGGGGTCTAGCACTGGGCAAGCCTCCCCCGCTTTCTACCCAACTTGTCCTCACCTAAATCTGCCCTCTGTCGGATTCTTAGCACCCCAGCGATGTCTACTGTCAGGTAAGTTTCTTACCTCCCTCCCTCCTTTTTTTCTTTTCCTCTTCTATCCCCTTTTCCCTCTGACCAACTTTTCCTCACTTATTCTATCCCTGGTAGGATTCTCTGCATCCTGGAGGGACCCAGCACTGGCAATTACTCTTCCTTCACTCCCCTCCCCCATTATCCTTTCTATCCAACTAGTCCTCACCTGATTCTGCACTCTAGCAGGTTCTCAGCATCCTGGGTGGCCTAGTCTTGGCAGCTTCTTCTTTCCCTCCTCTTCCTCCTTCCTTCATTCTTTCTTTCTCTCTTCCCAATGTGTCCTCACCTAGTTCTTCCACCTGGTGGGTTCTCAGCATCCTGGAGGGTCCAGCACTGGAAATGACTCTTCCTTCCTCCCTTTGCCCTCTATCCTTTCTACCTAACTCTTCCTCGCCTGTCTTTGCTCTCTGGTAGGGTTCTCAGCATCCTGAAGGCTAGTCATAGGCAAGTTTCTCCACCCTCCTCCTCCTTCCTTTACTATCCCTCTACTATCTGTACCCAACTTGCCCTTGCCTACTCCTGCCCCTTATTCTAGGTCACTCACCTCATTCCATGACTGGCAGCGATCTCCACACTCTGAAGGTGCAGTTCCAGGTATGACTCATCCTTCCTACTCATATCCCTTACCCCACCTCCCTCCTGGAGCCCCTCACCCCTGCACTTAAACAAAGGATTAGTTCACTTGAGCCAATAACTTGACTTTTCGTTCTGTCTGAGGTGCTCCCAGATTGCACTAGCCCTGTGTTAACTTGCCCTCACGAGCTGATTTTTTGGCTCACTTTGCTCGTAAGCACTGCTACTATCTCTGTCCTTTGCCTGATATCTCTTTCTTTTTCCCTGTGCCTTTCCTTGTACTTGCTAATTCCCCCCAATAGCCTAAGCGTTGCAGCTCTTTTGGCTTACTTTTGTGCAGAGCCTTTGTTATGTAATCTGCCTTCCAACCTTCAGGGGTTTAGAGATTAGCTACCATTGCCTTTGCATTTTTGCTTAAATTGACTGTCCTTCTCCTCCACAGGCCACTTGCTCTGAACAGGTGTCTGCCTCAAACCTCCCCGTCGGAGTTGCGCCTCTCGGCAGCTCTTCCACGGGACCTGCCTGATGGCCTGCCAAGAGACCCACAGGTACGGACACAGACGCGAACCCAGACTTTGGAGCTACGGGCTTGAATCTTGATGCTTTCTATCTCCACTGGCTGATTTGGTTTCTGAATCTCAGTCAGTTCCTCAGCCTTGATTGAACTCTTCAACTTTCTCCTCACCCTCTTATTCGCTACTACATTCATCTCCCCAAGCTGCTTAATTTGCACAAACTTTATATTGCTGGGTTGTATTTAACTGCTCTGTATACTTGTTTTTTTTGTCTACTTGTCCATTTGCAAATATACTGCAGCCACTGAGGGCAGCTCACTCCAAGTAACTTGCTGCTGCTGGCAATCACTGTCCACCGCCGGCCAGTCACTTTACTGCCAAGTGCCACTGATCTACCGCCCTACTTGGAGTAGTATAGCCTGATCTTTTCCTGTTCCCCGATCCATACAATATGCCCAATTCTTCCATCACCACTTCCTCCTTCTAATTCTTCTATCAATTTTATTTACCTCAGCTCCGACTCTCCTCAGTTTAATAAACCTTTCTTGCCTTCCCTCTGCTCTCACAGCCCCTACCTTTATCCTTGTCATAACTCCTACACCCCCTCAAATACTCTGGGTTTCACTTCCTCACCTCCCCTGCTACCTATTCTCAGCATCTAGCCACCTAGTTTTTCTTTGCCTCCTTATCTTGGTCTCACCCCAGCCCCAACTCCCCTACTGTTCCAAATCCTCAGCCCATCACAAATGCCCCAAACTGCACTCCCTGATGCGCTCTTCTTACTTGTATCAGAAAATGTTCATCCCAGTCCTGGCCTCACTACACCCACCCCTGCCAGTTGCAATCCTTCCACTAACGTACCAACTTCCCGCACCCTTCTGCCCTCCCAAGTTAATGAAAATTCTCCACTTAAACATCTGCAGTCTCATCTCGAGAATTGACCTTTACATCCTACGGTAGAGCTCCCTCACACCTGATATTCTGATTTTAATGGAAACTTGGTTAAACACAACATACCTGATCTAGCCAATTAATATCCCAGGTTATTCCACAATCAAGAAAGATAGGACTGGCATGGGTAGAGTAGCCATGTCTATCCTATCCTCACTCAGTTCACAACCATCTCTATCATCTCTCATTATCCTCTGCCTAAGAAGCACCTAGTAAACATTACCTTGCCTTTTTCCTCCCTTATCTTCATAGCCAGCATCTACTGTTGACCTGGTTTCAAGGCATTCAATACTTTGGATCTCATTACCTCTATAACCTCCCTCTCACATAAAGGCGAGCTAATCATCCTGGGTGATGTAAACATAAACTGGCTATCCACCAACAACTGCCAAGACACGTAATGACATCACGGCCCTCAGTCTCTCCCAACTCATCCTGGAACCCACCCGTCTAAATCATAAAACCCTTAACCACTTCCTAATAGACTGGGCTATCACCTCTCAACCCACCAAGTCATTAAATCAGGTATCCTCCCCAGATGCTCCTCAGTGATCATCACCCAATCTTTGTAGTCAGGAAGTCCATGACCAAAACGCCACACAAAATTCTGCAACTCCGCTCCTTCAGCTCCTCCTAAACCTTAATCCCTTCTTATGAACCGGCCAGTCTGATCATTCCCCATTGCTCTTGTCCTTCCATTGACCAAAGCCTCGCTTATTTTAAAGATAAATTTCTAACTAAATGGAACTCCTATGCTCCATTCAAACACACTAGAGTTTATAGCACTATCATCCCTGGGTCTCCCCCGAGTTACTGACCTGCCTCAGGGAGCGAGACAAAGCTTGGAGGAAACATAAGGCCTCCCAGCTTCCCCCAGACTATGCCAGGTATCACATGTTAAGAAATGCCTGCACAAAAGCTACCAGACTTGCCAAGTCTGAATATTTTAAATAATCTTTTCTCAAAAACATCAATTTCCCTTCCAAATTCTGGAAAGTGGTCCATGCCCTATTCTCCCCCCTTCACATCCACCCCCCAGTGCTTAAAATAAACAACTCACTGTCTCCAAACCGTGTGCAGTGGCTCAAAGTTTAACTCTATTATCCTCCTGCACCACAGCACTTCTAAAGTCCCTGCCCTCTAACCTCCTCCTCATATATCTCCTCACCCAACACTCAACCCCTCCATACCCACCCTTCCTTCTTTCTGCTGTCTCTCCAGGAAACACTTGTGCCCTTCTCTCTCTTAATCCTTCTAAAAGGCTCATCACCCGGATGACCTTGACTCTAAACTCCTCTACCTTTCAGCTTCTGCTATAGCCTACCCTCTCTCCTTAATCCTAAATCTCTCCTTCTCAACCTCATCTGTCCATTCATCCTGGAAACATGCGGTGGTCCTCCCTCTCCCCAAGGGTGGTGACCCCTCCTTCCCTGCAAATGTTCACCCAGTCTCCCTCCTCTCTGCCCTTGCTAAGCTCCAAGAGTACCTGGTCCTCTCTTAATGAACCTCCTTCCTCGGTGACTCTTCCTTTTCACCCTGTTCCAATCTGGCTTTCAGAAGAACCACTCATACCACCTCCTTACTCAGGCTCACTGACTTCATCCTCACTGGGGTGGATAATGGCCTCATTACCTCTGCCATCTTTGTTGACCTGGCCAAGGCTTTCGATACAGTCTCCCATGTCCTACTTCTTGATTCCCTTACAGCTGATGGGTTGTCTACTTCTGCCCAAAACTGGTTTAGAGCTTACCTCTCAGGCAGAACATAATCAGTCAAGATCCAGGCTACAATCTCTCCCCCCCCTCCCTGTTTCCACAGGAGTCCCACAGTGCTCGGTGCTTGAACTCATTCTCTCCTCCATCTTCCTAAATGACTTGCCCTCAGTATGTTCCCTCTCCTCCTCTATCCATATGTATGCAGATGACACCATCCTGTTCTCCTCTAGCAAATGCCCCATCAATGTAGCAACCACCCTTCAGCATGACTTCCACCAGGTTCAGCTATGGTTTGCCTCACATCAACTATTCCAACATGCCAAAAAGACTGTCTCCATGACCTTTGGCACTAGGCAGAGACTCTAGACTCCACCCTTTACCTTCTTTCCATACTCTTGATGGGACAATCCTAGAGGACACCTCCTCATTCCAGATACCTTAGGGGTTTGGTTGGACCAACACCTCAACTTCTCTAACCACATTGCGCCATCCTGGAAAAACTGTGCCCAAGCTTGGTGCCTTATTCTGGAACCATAGTTGCAGCCCTCCCTACAATAGCGTGAACTATTCAGAAGATGATCATCCCCATTTTTAACTACTGTGTTTGTGTCTATGGTGCCGTCTCCCAAATCCTCCCTAACCAGATTGGACACTCTGTTTAACTCCTTCTTCATTTTGCCCTTGATGCTGTAGATCATGCACACATCACTGTGACCTCCACCATGCCCTGTCCTTTCCCCTGCTTGTCAACATTTGTCACTCATTGTGCAAACTCACTTCTAAATTTTGGTTAGAAGAACTTCCCTCCCACCTCTCATGTTCACTCTCTTCCCTCCTTCCCCCTCCCATTCCCTCAGATCCTCTGACACTCGCACTTTGTTGGTCCCCCGTTGAACCACTCTCATTGGTCAGTCAGGCGTCACCCATAGTTTCCCGCAAATCTGGAACTCCCCCCCACCCAAATATGGCACTCCTCCTCCTCCTCCTACTCTGTTGCCTGTGCCTTACACAACTTTCTCTCATCTAGCTGCTCCTGCTTTAACCCTCCTTAACCGTTCTTCTATGCCTCTGCTCCTCTCAATGACTCACATCCCTATTAAAACCTTCCTCCCCTGAACCTGCTTCTCAACCGCTCTCCTCTCCCTTCATTGCTTAGCCCCTCACTCCTTCCCCTAACCTTCTTTCATTAGAAACTTGCACCTTCTTGGTTTTGACCTCTGCAGGAGTTCCCAGCATCCTGGAGGGTCTAGCACTGGGCAAGCCTCCCCCCCGCTTTCTACCCAACTTGTCCTCACCTAAATCTGCCCTCTGTCGGGATTCTTAGCACCCCCAGCGATGTCTACTGTCAGGTAAGTTTCTTACCTCCCTCCCTCCTTTTTTTCTTTTCCTCTTCTATCCCCCCTTTTCCCTCTGACCAACTTTTCCTCACTTAATTCTATCCCCTGGTAGGATTCTCTGCATCCTGGAGGGACCCAGCACTGGGCAATTACTCTTCCTTCACTCCCCCTCCCCCATTATCCTTTCTATCCAACTAGTCCTCACCTGATTCTGCACTCTAGCAGGGTTCTCAGCATCCTGGAGTGGCCTAGTCTTAGGCAAGCTTCTTCTTTCCCTCCTCTTCCCTCCTTCCCTTCATTCTTTCTTTTCTCTCTTCCCAATGTGTCCTCACCTAGTTCTTCCACCTGGTAGGGTTCTCAGCATCCTGGAGGGGTCCAGCACTGGGAAATGACTCTTCCTTCCCTCCCCTTTGCCCTCTATCCTTTCTACCTAACTCTTCCTCGCCTGTCTTTGCTCTCTGGTAGGGTTCTCAGCATCCTGAAGAGGCCTAGTCATAGGCAAGTTTCTCCCACCCCTCCTCCTCCTTCCCTTTACTATCCCCTCTACTATCTGTACCCAACTTGCCCTTGCCTACTCCTGCCCCTTATTCTAAGTCCTCACCTCATTCCGCAACTGGCAGCGATCTCCACACTCTGAAGGTGCCAGTTCCAGGTATGACTCATCCTTCCCTACCATATCCCTTACCCCCACCTCCCTCCTGAGCCCCCCTCTACCCCTGCACTTAAACAAAGGAATTAGTTCACTTGAGCCAATAACTTGCACTTTTCGTTCTGTCTGAGGTGCTCCCAGATTGCACTAGCCCTGTGTTAACTTGCCCCTCGCAACTGATTTTTTTGGCTCACTTTGCTCCGGTAATGTTTCCCCCATCATTATCCTCTCTTTCCCCCAGCTGGTTTCTCTTGTTTATCCCTCTACCCTCCTTGATGTCCCCTCACCGGACCTCATTCTTTCAATAATTACTAAATGATCTGCCTCTTAACTATGATCCATTCCTGCAAGGAGTTGTCTCCAAGGCTACATTACATTTCTGTATTATGTTCCTCAGATATGCCACTTGTAGTTAAATGCATATTCCACAGGTATGATATATTATAACTGTATGTTATGTCACAAATGTGATTGTATGATTATTTATGATATTTTTTAACTGTATGTCTTGTTACAAATGTAATTGAATGCTTAATTTATTGACTATGTTAAATGGTAAATTGTATGTCTAATTCTTCATCCAATTGTATCCTCCCAGGTCGCACCAGGAGACGAGCAACTTGTTGTTCAGTGTGCCTTCCTGGTGAGACGCTTCAATAAATAAATAAATATAAAGTGTTATAGCTACTAGCCAGCAGGGCCAGTTACTGAGAAAATGTACAGGCCCCACAGACTTTTCAACTGGCCCATCTGGTACACTTAATGAAATGTTGCCTTCTTCAATCCAAGCAGACAGGACAAGTTAAAGGAAACATTTACTAGCCTGATAGTAAATCTACCATCATTTGGCTATTGGGTAGGTGTTAGTTTTGACTGCTATATACATTACTCTTGGTTCAATGGGTGTCAGTTTAAGCTAGAGGTTAGAGCAGTGAGCTGTAAACAAGCCTGGTAAATCCAGCAGACCAAGGTTTGATTCTCACAACTTTCACCTGCATACTGGGTGACCCTGAGCAAGTCACTTAACCTCCCTGTGCTCTCGAGTGGCCCCTGCAAATGGGCCTTATGCCCTGTGGGTCTTACCCCATTACCAAAGAATAAAAGGAACTCCACATGATGTGATATGGTGGCAGTGGAGGATACTCTGCTCATACTGTGTCATAATCCTTTTTGAATCATTTGAGATCAGAGAATTATCTGTGTAATCCTTATCACTTCCCAGCTGGAGCTGTGGTTATCTTTGTAACAGGAAAAGCAATAAAAATGTAAATGTAAAAATAAATGATGAGCAACATTGCTATGACACTCTAGTTCTTCAGAAAATGATTTCCACATGAAGCCAAATGTCTGAAACAGCTGCTGAACTAATATCATCATCCTTTTAAGATGGGTCACTGATTTCGCTTATTAGTTCCTGATTTTATTTAGCCTTGTCTCTCATTTATGAGGAAGGGGGCGGAGGATTGAGAGGACACTGGGACCAGCATGCAAGTCCTAGCAGTAAAAATATTACTAGGGAAGCACAACAAAACCCTCACCGTCCTCTCTGTGGATATCCCACCTGGCCAGAAGACCCCTGGGTTAGACTCATTAATGAAGTGCTTCAGCAGGTTCCACCATTGGAATGCACCTGTCTGAGTGCGCCCGTCATTAGGGTGCCAGGGATTTTACTTCACCTCCCGCTTTCCCACATAACCCCCTAACTATTTATTCTAACTCCAGGGGGGTGGACCTTGGGGAAGGGGTGGTGAATTTTGAAATTTGGCACCTTATTGATGGGTGCACTCAGACCAGTGCACAGATGGCCAGAAAGGGCCCCAGTATCCTGAACCTTAACACTGAAACTATACTTCTGGGTGATTTCAAGGTCAATTGGCTCTCCCCTGCGGCAACTCCATACAGGGATGAAGTCACAGCGATACACCTCTCCCCGCTTGTTGGCTCACCTACCATGGTAAACTACAAGGCTGGTACATCAATGTTACTGGACTGGGTTTTGTCAAATCGACCGGGACATAGCTCCCACACCACTGTACTCCCAGATACCTATAGTGACCACTCATGTGTTCTATTTCATTGGTCCAGTGCCTACTCCAACTCCCCCTGCCAGAACTGTTACAAATAGGGTCCTTAAGCAAGGTCACCTTGATTGGCTCAGAGCCGATCAGCATCAGCAGTACTGGTCTGCAGTCTATTCTTCCCATACCATTTACACAGCTCTACAGTGTTTCATTCAGTTATTCAGCGTGGTGTGTGATAAGCATGCCCAGATAAAAAAGTGAAAAATAAAAGGCTGCAACAACCCTTGGTTCTCGCCTGAGCTTCTTGAGAGCGTGAAAGCAAGAGATCACCTGTGGTACAGAGCCCGGGAGACAGGTAAACAGGCAGACATTCAAAACTACAAAAAGGCTTGTAATGAATGCACAAGGGCAATACATGCAGCAAAAAAACAATATTACAAGGGAGCATTTACCTATTCTTGGAGAGTCGATAGAAACTTCTGGGTTAACCTCAAGGAAAGTCACTCTTGAAAGATGGTTCAGGGATCATAAACTCGTTATGAATTATAAAGAAACTAAGACTATGATGTGTTCCAGTCCTCAGAACAGGCACTGAATGCAGCCCCTCACCACAACGAATGATGCTGGTGCTCCTCTGGACCTGGTACATCAATCTAAATACCTGGGAGTTACAGTTGACAGCTCCGTGTCTTTTGTCTGCCATACTGACAAAATTGTAAAGGCCCTCAATATACATACTGGCATTCTTCACAGGCATACACATAGTCTTACCCCCTGAAGCTCTCAACCTGGCCATCCATAGCTCAGTGATCTCTCTTGTCGAGTATGGAATTGTAATCTATGGGTCTGTAATGGACTCAGCCCTCCATTCCATCAAAGTTGCCTTAAATAAGGCATGTCATCTCACCACCGCTTCCGAGCGACTCTTGCACAGTTGTGACCTTTATGCCCATGCCAAATGGCTCCAGTCTGAGGGCAGACTCAAGTTCCAGACCTGCTTGCTGGCTAAAAAAGTGAGTCTGGGCATGCTGCCCATGGGTGTTCAGAAGCTCCTCACTCATGGGAGAAAACCTACTGGTGAAACCTGGTCAGGAGCTCTGCTGCTATAAGTCGGTTTGCATGGTTTGTAAAAATTATGTAGCTATTTTGCGCTTTTGCACATTTAAACCTTTAAGCTTTTGCTGATGCCTGGTTCCCTTTAAATGTGAGCTGAGGAAACATCTGGTTGCCAATGCCTGTTGTGACTGTGTTCTTTAGTGCCTCCTGATTACTCTTGTGTTGTCCAGCCAGAGCTCCACCTACTATTTCCTCCACCACATCTCCCCCTTCAAATCTGAATTGTCAGCTACTTTCCCTCCCTCTTCCTACCATCCCTCCCCTCCTTCTTTCATTCCTGCATTCCTTCTCCCTTATCCAAACACCCCTTGACCTGTTACGTGCTACTTAGTAATGGTCTTGCTCTCTCCCAATGCTTGGCACCTTTATGTACTCCATACCTCAACTGACGAGGCCAAATTGGGCTGATGTATTCTACACCACTTGGTTCCTCCTGTAGTGTATTCTCGGTGTCGCTTGTCCTCTCTCTCTCTCTCTCTCTCTCTCTCTTTGCCCCATACAGCCTGGGTTTGTCCTCCCCCTGTGTCACCCCCCCCCACCATCCTTCCTCATTTTTTTCTCAAGTCTGTGGTACACAGTGTATATGGTGTTATTGCCCTGAAACTATTTTGTATATAGCCTTGTCCATTGTTGTTCTTCCTTTATCGCCCGGCTTAACAATAATTTGTTTTTTGACTCATGCTTGTATAACTCTGACGTGGAACCTATGTAATGAGCCTGTTCTCAAAGGTTTAATCCGAGATTCTAATAAATAAAAAAATATTTTATAAAATGGACAATAAAAAGATCCTGCCTCTGACTGGTCAGTCTGGGTCTTTACCCATGAGTAAATCTCGCAACCTACGCAGGGGTAAAGTCCCAGCTGTTAGTTTTAATCTAATGGGAGTTGTTTCCATCTTTTTTTCTTTGGGTCTATTTTATAATTGCAATAATGCTCTCCAAGGTGTGTGATGCTGTGGTATTTATCCACTTTCTGTGTGGTTTACAGTACTCATTAGCTCCTCGTGCAACACAACATGATGTGTGGCTAAATCTGACAACATGCACCCTGTTGTACATTAATGCTTAACTATTCCTCAGCCCAGAAAAGGTTGGGTTATCGCTGTGGCTGTTCCAACTGTTTTTTATTTCTTAAAACATTATTGAATGAAAGTTCAAAGACACTACTGTCATGCATGTCTGTCATTGAAAAACTCCATAACTTGTATATTTGCCAGTTGTCTGTTACACTTTAAATTGTTGTAACATGTGCATGTGGTTGGTTCACCCATGTCGTGTCAACATGAATCTGGTCACCGTAAATGAGGGCACCAGAAACATGTCGCCCGCCGCTACAGCACCCATACATTTCACCACAACCCAAGTAGGGCAACAAGGGAGAGCAGGGCAGAATATAACCTCCTCTGGGTCTGAGCATGAAGGGACCAGAGGAGAACAGTGTCAGCAGCGAAAACAGTTGTGAGTGCAGGGTGCTGCAAAATCCAGCATGTCCCTGTCACTCATGATGTTTTCCCGTCGCTCTAACTGTGGCACCCTAATTGCGTCGCCCACACAACGGTATACGCATGCAGTGTATGTTTTCCAGCAGTCTGTTGTTGGCTTTCTGCTTGTAATTGTTGCAGTGGTATCAGTTCAGGTATCCCTCTTTGTAGACTCACCCTTTAGTCACACCCACCCTACATTTGTTCCAAAGTTGGCGTCTCTGCACCACTACTACTGCATTCTGCCACTGTTTTTTATTCAGCTTGTTTTTGGCACATAAAAAAAAATGATACATTTCTTCTAGTTTGTATGATTTTATCTGGAGCACCACTGACACTTTTTTAATAATATTCTCTTCTGCCTATTTTGTAGGTAAGTCACTGAGTGAATTGATTGCAGGAACAATTTCAGAGTGATTGCCTCTATAGTTCCTTTCCTCTAAGAAGGATTGTTATGTGTATAGATTTGTGCAGCTATCTAGATGAAAACAGACAGTTATCAGGCGACACTGGAACTTGGGGGTGAATTGCTTTTTTACGAGTGCGATGTTTTGGTGATATAGTGCTTGAATGAGATTTACAGTGGCATCTGTGCGTCCCTAATGGAAAAGAAACATACTGTAAATATATTGCAGTTTATACAACATCAGTGGAGATAAACTGGTTAAAGAGACAATAAACCCTAACTTTACCTTTTTTAATATAATTGGAAAGGTGGGTATGTGTGTAGAATTCCTGATCTCTCTACTGTGCTTTTTTCATTTGTTCATTTGTTCAGTGATTAAGGGCAAACTGCTCAAAGGTACAGTAAAGTATAAATATATAGCAGTATATAAGTGTGATTAAAGGCAATTTGCTCAGAGGGGCAAAAGTATAAGTACTGGTTGGCACCAGAGAGCCAGGGATCAGGGGGCTAGTTGGTTGGCTTCACAGTGCAAGTTTCTGTGCCGGGCCTCCACTCAACTGATGTGACTGGGTTCTGGAACTAATTGGCAATTATACAAATTAATATTGGGCAAGAAAAAGACAGCCTCAGCAATGGACCCTGAAATGGCCAAAAACAAGATCACCATATTGGAAAGTGAATCATAGAATCATTGAAATCTGACGGCAGAAAAGGACCCCATTGGCCCATCGAGTCTGCCCCTCCCCCCACTCATCTCCTTTTCCACGGGGCCCCCCTTTCCCCCACTTCCCAACCCCATATGTCTGTCCCATGCCCTCTTGAATCCCTACACCATTTCAGTCCCCACCACCTCCTCTGGTAGTTTGTTCCAGGCCCCCACCACCCTCTCCATGAAGAATTGCCCCTCACATTGCCTCTGTATCTACTCCCTCCAATATTAAGCTATGCTTTCTAGTTTCAGCCCCCTCCTTCCTTTTAAATAAGCTTCCCTCCTTCACCTTATTGTTCCCCTTCACAAGCTTAAAAGTTTCAATCATGTCTCCCCTCTCCCTTCTTGTCTCCAGTGTGTACAGATCCAGTTCCCTACACCTCTGCTCATATGGCTTCCCCTGCATATTGTGCACCATCTTGGCTGCCCTTCTCTGAACTCTCCCATCTATGTCCTTGTGTAGGTGCGTCTCCAGAACTGAACCCTGTGCTCCAGGCGTGGCCTCACCGTGGCTTTGTAAAGAGGTATTAGTACCTCCCTCTGCTAGTAATGTCCCTCCCAATGCATACCAACATTCCATTTGCCTTCCCCACAGCTTTGCTGCTTTCGCTACCTATCTTAAGGTTGCTTGATATTATAATCCCCAGATCCCTGTACTATTGTGTTTTTTTTTATTTCCTCCCCCCAAGTGTAAGCTGCTCATGGGTTTTTATGCCCCAAGTGCATCACAGCACACTTTCTGGCATGAAATTTCAGTTGCCAAGTTTCCGACCACTCCTCCAGAATCTTCAGGACCTGCCTCATGGCCTCCACCCCCCACCCGGGGTGTCCACCCTATTGCAGATTTTTGTATCATCTGCAAATAGGCACATCCTTCCCTCTGGCCCATCCTCTATATCACTGATGTAGATATTAAAAAGGAGGGGTCCTAATACTGACCCCTGTGGCAACCCACTCATCACCCCCCTCACCCTGGAGTGCACCTCATTTACCATCACTCTCTGGCTTCTGCCCGCCAGCCAGTTTTCCACTCACCTAGTTATTTTCTGTCCCACCCCTAAGCTTTCCAGCTTATTTACTAGTCTTCTGTGAGGGATGGTGTTGAAGGCCTTACTGAAGTCCAGATACGTAATGTCCACCGCCCCTCCTGGTCAACCACCTGCATCACCCAATTGAAGAACTCTATCAGGTTCATCTAGCATGATCTTCCATTAGTGAAGCCATGCTGCCTATCATCATGCAGGCCAGTATCCATTAAATAGTCCACCACCCTTTCCTTTTTTAGTGCCTCTATCACCTTCCCCACCACTAAGGTGAGGCTGACCGGGTGATAGTTCTCCGCCACCACCTTACTGCCCCCCTTGTGCAATGGCACCACATCAGCCCTCCTCCAGTCCCTTGGCACCCACTCTGTATCCAGGGACAAGTTAAATAGTCCCATCAGTGGGGCAGCCAGCTCTTCCCTCAATTCCCGAAGTACCCTCGGGTGCAAGCCGTCTGGTCCCATTGCCTTGTTCACCTTTAACCTGCCTAGTTCCTCCCTAACTCTGTCTATGCTGAACAGGCTAGGATCCACCTTTTTGTCTTACCTACCCTTCCCCCTCAGCTCAGGTCCCCTACCCCCCCATTCCAGGAAGACCAAGCAGAAGTAGCTACTCAGCACCTCTACTTTCTGAAAGTCCCCCTCCAGTTGTATTCCCCTTTCCCCTCACTCGTACTATCCCCCTGCCTTGCCTTCCTTCTTTCGTCCACATACCTAAAAAAGTTGTATCTCCCCTTTTGGCTTGCATAGCTATTTTCTCCTCAGTGTCAGCTTTACCCCTTCTTATCTTCTGCCCTGCTATCCTCTGCTTCTCCCTATAAGACTCCCGGTCTGCCTTCCTTTGTGTCATTTTACATTTTCTGAATGCCCTCTTCCTTTCCCTGACCACCCTGCCACCTCCCTTGTAAACCAGAGTGGTCTCTACCTTTTTTGTTCTTCCTCACCTTCTTATTGCAAATTTCAGTGGCTTTCAGTAACCCCCCCTTGATAGTTTCCCATAACTCCTCAACATCCAATATACTCCCCTTTCCTGCCATTTCTTCTCTAAATATCCTCCTCATTCTATTAAAGTCCATCCTCCTGAAGTCCATAACCCTTGTGCTTGTCCAATTTGACTCCCTCCTCGTTCTTACCCTGAACCTTACTGTCCTGTGATCACTGGAACCTAGGTCGTCACCCATCACCAACTCTTCCACGCTTTCCCCATTTGTGAGGACCATGTCCAGCAGGTTATCTCCCCTAGTGGGCTCCCTAAACAGCTGTTGCATGAATACACCCTGTCACAAATGCATTCCGCAGGTTAGGCCCTCTGCTCCCACAGTGCCAACCTCAGAGTGCAATAGTGCGAACAGGTAACAGACAACGTAACCCTCCTGTCTGCTTTGGGTCCGAATAACCTCAGCCTTGAGTTCTGGGGGGAATCAGACTGTGAACCTTATGCTAGCATACCCAATTATCAGGCTCAGATATGTACCCTCATCAGGGGGATGCGGTACAATCCTTCACCCAGGGGCACCTAGCCAGATTTCCGAAATGAACCCTTACAATTCTATATGAGACCAAGGTATTTCTTTCCTTTTCAGCAAGCTTAGTAACACCATGCAAGCCCTTACAACTGTCAGACTTAATACAGGCTCAGCAATCACAAGCAAAAAGGACTGTGAAGACACGGGCAGTATAATAAAGAAAGTGTTGTTTACTAAAAAAACGTTTAAAACAGGTATAATCAAACATATAACAATTATATCACAAATTTTACAGTCATATGAAAAATGGGAAGTTACAGAATATAAACTCCTACCACAAATATTTAAAATCTTTCTTATTCTAGATGTTACCCTTTTAGTGCTTTCAAAAGTTCAGAGAAATCTTTCTCTCTTTGAGTCCAGGAATAATATGTCACATATTCACCAGATGCTGGACCATTTCAGGAGACATCTCCCCTCTCCTTTTGTGAGGTCAGTTAGACCCTCCCTTAGTGTTAATTCTTAAAATTATCTATAAGGATGTATTTTAAATAATGTGAACATCAGCAAAAAGCCATTTCCCAAATATGACAGTCTTTGTTCAAAATTTCCTTTGAGGTTTACAACCCCACAATCTGTCACCAAGGTGTGAGAAAACCAAGACTTCTTCTTCCTGCTACTTCATAAAATAGATATATGTGGAACACTTCAAAGGCAGCACAGGTTATGAGGGCCATAAACTATCCCTCTGGAAGGAAGGCATTAATTAGGTTTTTTCCTGGTCAGTTTAATGACATCCTCACTGATGCCTTGAAGGTTAAAAGCCAAACTACTAACTTGTGTGAAACAATTACATACACAGACCATTTATTTCATTTTCCAGCATTCTATCTCCTTCGGGGGTTGGTAGCCTCCCATCTCTCCTGTCTCCTTGAGTAGTCTTTTTCTTAACCCCCCTGAATAAAGTTTAAATTCTATGTTTTTTCAATAAACTCCCCTAACTTTCTCTTTAGTGCTGCTGATCCCTTCTTGTTCAGGTGCAGTCTGTCCGGGACAAATAGGCTCTCATCCTTCCACGTTGATCCACAGTCCCCCACTAACCCAAAACCCATCTGCTTGCACCAACCCACCAGCCCTTGATTGAATTCCTCAATCCTCTGCTTCCTTGAGATGCTTGCTCTTGGCATGGAAAATATCTCCAAGAAAGCAATAGAATGGAAAACTGTACTACTGCAAAACCTAGCAAGCTGCCAGAATCTTTTTTTTTAAATTAGTATACTTTTTGTCGCACCACGGACCATCGGCATCTGCCCTGGTCACGGACCCCCAGACTCCCACTTCCCATAGTGCCTGTGTTCTCCCATCACCACGGCTTACCCCCCCAGGGGGTGGGGTCGCAGCACCGTGCCCCTATCAGCACCGCAAGCACTTATTCTGGTCAGAGAACTGGCTAGGAGCAGGGCTTCATTTAGATGGTTGTAGGCAGAGTTTTTCTCCCCGTAAGCAGGGGCGGGGATGTGCAATGATGACCAGAGTCCGCCCGGCCCCGCCCCTGAGTTCTTCAAGGCACTGGTGCTTGTGTGATGCACCCAGCCTGCACTGGGTATTGCTATGTGCACCAAGCACACACCACCCTCCCCCCTGGAGAAGGAGAGCTGTCCAAGGGATGCTCTATCCTTCTCCACCCTGCCGGCCCTCTGATGGCCTGGGTCCGTTCCCAAACACAGGTCACCGGCGTCGCAGCGGAAATCCAACCGCTGCATCGGCAGGCCAGCTAAGCTCCCTGAATCTTGCCTGCATCTCCATTAGACTATTCCCCCTCCAGGTCATTGGTACCCAGGTGGATCACCAAGTGTGGCCTCCCATCTTGCTGTTTTCCCCATGTGGGTATATTGTGCCATACCTCTAGTGCTGTAATTCCTGGCATGCACTCAACCCATATTGCACTGCTCCTGCCTCCCTTACCCCCCCCCCCAATCTAATTCCCTTTATTACTGAGTCCCATATGAGCAAGATCCTGCTACTCCTTTCATTCTGCCTGTACTTTTGGTTTTCTAGCTTACACCCTGTTCCTGGCATTCCATTTACTTCCCTGTTCTCATTCTCCCCCTTGTCCATCTCCTTCCCCAGAGTTCTGCTCTTCCGCTGGACTACATCCCTCTTTTCCCCCTCTCTGGTGTCACCACCAGTCCCACTCACCCTTGCCTCCTGTTTTGCAAGCACTGTCCTCTCCCTTTGCGCCTGTCCTGCCTCATTACTGTCTGATTCCCTCTGTAAATGGGTACCCTCCTCCTTCCCCCTCTGTTGATCCTGTCCCATCCTGAGCTTACTGTAGTCTCTTCTGTGGGGTGTGTCCCCCTTAAGAGAGTTTTCACCCCCACCCCTTGCCCCATTGGGCTACTTCCCTCTCGGTTCCCTCCCAAAGGTGCATCCCATTCCCCTTCCTCCAGAACAATCTTTTATCTTAGCCCTACCTCCATCCCCTATGGCCTCCTCGCCACCACTCTCCTTTCATTCATCCTTTTCATGTGTTCCCAGGGGTGCAAATCTGTTTTCCTGCTCTGTACCCTTGTTTTACAACCTACTGTCTGAAGTGCCCCCTCCTATTTTCTGCCCCTTCCTTGTCTGTGTTTGCTTTGCCCTTTTTGTTCTTACCGCCTGCCACTCCCCTGACCCCTCTTGTCTTCTTCTACACCTGTTCCTAAGTCCCCTGCATGCCTCCTTATGTTCTCCCTTTCACCTGTCACCTAGCTGGTGCATCCTTTGGACCTCCTCTAGTCCTCTCCCCTTCTTCTCCCATCTTTTGCTACACCTGTTCGTAACACCCCTGTAGACCCCCATGTTCTTGCTTCCTTTCCTCGCCCAGCTGGTGCCCCCTTTGGACCACCTCCAATCCCCTTCCCCTCTCTCTGCTTAGTGCCCACCTCAACCACCCCACCTCCTCCCTTAGCTGTGCAAGCTGTCTACACACCATGCAGCCCCCCCCAGCCTCAATGCTATAGCCAACACCATGGCCGTCCCACACCAATTGCACCCTATCACACTCCCAGAGTTGCCCCGTGCCCTAGTGGCCCAGAGACCATACTCAGGACCTGCCTGAACTCTTTTCAGGCTACTCCCCCAACTTCACTGTCCATTGTGTTATCAGGCAGTTTAGCAACCATGGTGTCAGGTCTAGTCAGGACACTCTATTTGTGATTAAAGTTTTTCTCTTTTTCATTTTGCACTTACTGAAAGTATGTGGTATCTTGGAAGTCCTCCCTCAGTTTGACCTTCCTGTGCTGAGGGAGGGAAGTCAGGGCTACCCTTTTGAGCCTGCCAGTCTTACTGCAGCACCCTGCCCTACCCCCCGATTTACCTTGTTTCAATCGGGAGTAGGCGAGTGCAGCTTCTGCAGTTTGGTCCCCTTAGGAGGTCCAACAGAGGCATGTAAAAGTGCGAACGGACAGCAAAGTAGCTATGTCATAATCAGAAAGGTACATGATATGATGACTATGGCCATGAGGGTGTCCATCGCAGCCTTGTTCTTCTCCAGGGCGGTGCTCAGATGGCTAGAAGCCACCCATCAAGACATCCCAACATCTAGTGCCCATGGGGCTACAATGGACTATACCATACAAGCAGTCAAATATGTGGCGGATGCCACAATAGACAGTTTTCAAAATGTTGTCCAGATTGGCAGGTGCTATTAACAGAGCACACCAGTCCTGTCTCACATTAGGGCCCACTCAACTAGAGTGGTCACTATTTCATGGGCGGAGTATGACTCAGCCTCCATAACTGAAATCTGCCAGGCTGCTACTTGGTCATCCTTAGGGATGTAAGTTTGTCATGGCAGTCATAAACATCATGGATTCCATGATGTTTGGTCTTTATTCAGGACTTCCATGACTTTCACTATTGTCATCAAAACGTAGCAATGATGACAGTGCCATGACATTTACTAATGTTTACTAATGATTTCATGAACAACCGATGGGTCATTAAAACCTCATCCATGACAAACTTACATCCCTAGTCATCCCCCCATACGTTTAGTAGCTTTTACTAGCTGGACAGCGGCCTTTCTGGTAGCTCAAATTTTGGCCATAAGGTAATTAAGACTGTATTAACACCTATTCCTCCTCCCACCCTACAAGAAACCAACACTGCTGTGTAATGACCTATGTGTTGTGACTTGGAGAGCTGTAAAAAGATGCAATAGATAATGGAAGTTTACTCACCTGGTAAAGGTGATTATAGGAGTACTTTTTTAGAGCACTCCATATCTCACCCAATGAGGAGGAAAGGTTCAAAGGAAAAAGAGATGTTGTGTTAACACATTCTAATGCCACAGGAAATGAGGTGAATGTTGTATATACCTGGAATAATCAGAAATGTCATAGCCTAAATAGTTATGCATGTATGCAATTACAATATAGTTAACTAAGCATAGTATGTTAGTAGGTATCATTAAAAGAAGGCGAAAGCCCTTTAAGGATGTAACATGCGTTAATGTCTATTATTTAATGGCACCTGGCTGGGAGCCGTTGGTTGTTTTTCTATTAGTACTTATATCAGTTTTGGGATTATTGCAAGCTGTGGAAGAATTCGTACTGGGGATTGTGGGAACCAAGAAGGAGGAGAGAGATCGGATTTCAAAATCTGGAATTCTTTTGTGCATCAGCCTATGAGGCGAGCTCACGATACCCCCATCTTATTTATAAAAGCCTTTTGTCCCATTGAGCAGTTTGACCTTAATCACATTTATATACTGCTATATACTTATTTACTTTATTTAGTTTTTGTTTACCAGGCATGTTTACTAGACATAGCAATTACTATTTTCAGTCATGACCCAGGAGTGTACAATACAAACAAAGCAAGCACACAATGCAATACAAAATATTGACATAATTGACAATAGAATACGGAGCAAGTATAGACATAGTAGACAATAAAATACAGAGCAAGTAGCTATAGACCAGGTAGATATGGTAAGAGTGTAAAAAATATACCAGAACAGAGTATACAAAGACATTCTGATAACCAAGGCTAATAACATATTGCATGATTTGTGGAAACAAGGTAAGATAGTAGTACTATGTTACATACAGGATTTTAAGGTAGTAAGAGAGGAAAACGGAGATGAAGTATGAGGCCAGAGTAGAGGGTTTAGGAAGAGGCAGTGAGAGGGAGGAAAAGGGAAAAGTGCTATACATTTGAAGGGCACAACAGAAGTGGCAGGAAGGAGGCTGGGAGGAAGGGCTAGGGGTTTGGAAGCAGGTGCATTTGTAGGAAGTGGCAAGATGGTTATGTAACCCTTTCTTAAAAGAGGTGTGGGATGAAGATTGGCATAGGGCTAGTGGGAGGGAGTTCCAGAATAGGGGGCATGACAGGCAAAAGCCATAGCGCCTTTGGAGGAATTATGTCTGAGGATGAAGACAGGCGCTTTGTCAGCAGACTACAACATAGCGAGGTGTCAGATTAAGGAAGAGACCTATCAGAGGTTTAGGTATTTGTAATTGGACAATATTGTCAATGATGGAGTCATAAGCATAAAGCCTTAGCTCCAAAGGAGGAAGCCATCCCAGAGCAGAATAAAGGAGACAGTGGTGTTTCAGTCGATGAGAGGAGGATGCATAGTGACAGATATTATTGTATGTGACATCCCATTTTTGAAGACTTGATTTGGACACAGAGATATAGGTGGCAACACCATAAGGGAGCGAGGGAAGGAGTATGCCATGGGCAATAGCAAGCCAAGCTGAGGGGTGAGCATATAGCTGGTTCGGTAGGCTATCCCAAGTTTAGCGTTGACCAGCTTGCAGTTGTGTTGGATGGGTAGATCAAAGTTTAGTGATGGATCTAGTGTGACACCCAGATATTTAAATGAATTCACTACCACTAGAGTTAAACCATTGGAGGAGGAGACTTTAAATTTAGGTTGGGAGAGTTTAAGCTTGACATTAGATCCAAATAGCATAGCTTGGGTTTTGGACTCATTTAGGACAAGTTTGTGACTAGATAGTCATTGATGGATTTGCTGAAAGTCAAGAGAGAGTTTTTGATTGATGACATCAATGCTATTATCATTAGAGTAAAGAACAATGTCATCAGCATATAGTAGGGAAGCAGTCCTGTGGAGGTTAGTGGTGATGTTATTGATGAAGATAGAGAAAAGCAGAGGCCCAAGGATGGACCCTTGCAACATCCCAATGTTTATGGTGGCCTTGTCTGAGAGGGTGGAGTTATATTTCACAGTTTGAGTCCTGTCGGATAGATAGCTGTCAAACCACCTCACAACATTACGAGAGAAGTCTAGTGATCTAAGGGAGGCTAAGAGGATGGAGTGGTCAACAAGGTCAAATGCCTTGGTCATATCACTGAAAATGGCCCCAGTGAGAAGACCAGAGTCCATAGCCATTAGGGTATCTGACGTAAATTTGAGAAGGGCGGTAGTGGTGCTATGGCCCTTGTGAAAGCCATGCTGGGCTGAGGTAAGATGGTCATATTTCAGGAGGAAATCAATTGTTTGAATGGATACAAGTTTCTCCAGAATTTTATTGAAAACTGATAGGATGGCTATGGGCCTGTAATTTGAGGGATCTTTACGATCTCCTTTTTTGAAAACAGGGGAAATCCTAGCTACCTTCCATATATCTGGGATATAGCTCTGGGGCAGGGATAAAGTGAACATTTAGCTAGGAGAGCAGCTATGTAGTGAGCAGATAGCTTTAGGAGCTTGGGTTCTAGGTTGTCTGAGCTGGCTGCAGTGTAGTCTGAGATTTTATTTAGTAATCTGAGCACTTCACGCTAGAGACTGCCTTGAAAAAGTAATGAGGACCACTGACAGTAGATGAGGTGGGTATGTTCAATTGGACGGGGAAGGAGGAGGTATAATTAGTTAAATCAGAGAATTTATCATTGAATAAATTGGCAATGGTACGGGGATTACTGCAGTGGACACCATTTAGTGACATGTCATCGGGGTGGATGTCGGATTCAAGCCAAGAAAGAATTTAATATGGGACCAGAATTTTTTTGAGTCACCATAGGAGTTGGTTAATAGATCTTTGCAGTAAGAACTTATGGCCTTTTTGATGTCCTTTTTGCAGGAATTATGCAGAGCCCTGTAGGTATTTAGGTCAGAGGATAACCCTGCACTCTTGTATTGGAGCCAGCTTTTATCACTTTGTTTTAGCTTAGCGAGAAGGTCACATTTTAGCCAGCGGGTTTGCCTATTTTTTACCCGACGAGTTACTAGTTTGCAGTGCTTATCCTGAAGTGCTAGGAAGTGTGTCATGAATAGATTAAGGGAAGTGTGAGCATCATCTGATATTAGAAGAGAGGACCAATCAATTGCAGCAATGTCATGTAGGAAAAGCTACGAGTCGAAATTTGCATAGTTGTGGAAGGTAATGAGATGAGGTTTGGATGGAATAGACTTGCTTTTACCCCAGATACAATAGGTAGGGGAGTGATCAGTGATGGCATTGGGTAGTACGCCAGAGGCAATAATGTGTTCAGGGTGGCTGGTCATAATCCAGTCCAGCAGTCCAGCAGCGTGCTCGTATTTGAGTGTGGGGTTGTTCTGGTGGGATCACATATAAGTTGGTGCATGTTAAAACTTTGCAACCTGGTCAGCAATGTTGATTGGGTATTCCCCAGCCAATTAATATAAGGTCCCCGAGTATAAGGACCTCATGTTTCCGAGCAAGGCAGGAGATTTGATCCAGCAACTCATCCAGTCCCTTTTGACTGTTGGACAGAGGGTTATAGGCACATGCAATATACAGTTTTTTGGTACCAAGGGTAAGAAGAGTATGAAGTATCTCACAATGGGCTAGGTGAGATGATTTGATGGCAGTGAGATGTAGATGGTCTTTAAAGTAGACAGCAGTACAACCCCCTCTCTTGAGTGCAGGTCTATCAAGACTCAAGAGGTTATAGGATGGAAAGGAACACAGAGAGTCTGCAGTGGATGGATTTAGCCAGGTTTCAGTCAGTCACGCAAATGATGTCAAGCTTGTAGAGGGAGGTCCAGGATTTAAGATCAGTAAGATTGTGAGTGAGACTTCTGATATTATGGTGTACTACAATCAGATCTTTGGCACTGCTAATTGAATCAGGTGTGGCATATGTAGGTCCTGGATTTATCTGAACATCACCAGAGAGCAGGACAGTGAGTAGGAGGAGGTACCAGAGCTTGAGGTGCAGGAAGGGACATGGGTTATGTGTACACAGGTGACAACTTTTTGAGGCATAAGTGACTAGGTGGAGCCAGGCTCTGTTAAGTAGTACTGGGGATGGGTCACAGTGGGGGGTATGAAGTAGTAAAAGGTTCGAAAAGAAGTAGTTGTTTGGCAGGAACTTGGGGACCATAAATACAGTTTGAGGTAAGGTAAGCATAAATAGGTGGAGCAGTGGCAGAGAGGACGCAAGAGTGAACAGCATCATATGCTGGTACATTTTTAGCTACCTTATAGGCAGACAGGTCAATTAAAACTGGAGGCAGCCAGGGGAATTATGAGGGACTGTAATTGAAAGTAGTCCTAGGTCACCTGAGGTTGGCAGTTTGAGGGATAGAGTGACCTTAAAATAGTAGTCCAGGCAAGACTGAAAGGGTGGCAGCAGACTAACCTATTCCAGGACTGACTGTGTAAAGGGGATAAGGGGATGAGATATCGTAATCAGAGTAAATCAGACAACCCCAATTGGAGAAGGACTGAACTAGAGAAATAGTTGCCAGATAGTGTGAGAGGGGCAGAAATCAGAGTGAGAAAAAAAATACAAATTTGGAGGGTAAGTTACCCTGACAGCACTGTGACACACAGAGGCAGGGAGCAGTTTAGTGTGGGGGTGATGAGTGGAATAAAGTAAGCAGAGAGCATCAGATACTGCAGAAAAGTGGAGTAAGAAATTGGTGAAAACTGAGGAATTACTTAGGGGAGTGATTGTACTGAGCAGCAAAAAATGGGCCAATGAGGAGAGGGAGTGCCGGGGAGCTAAAGCATATTTAAAGGAGGCCTGGTGGAGTTGGGGGCGGGAAAATATAGTCAAAGATTAAAACTGCCGAAATCAGAAACAGCCAAACAGCCATACTGAAAGCGCCTAAAACTACAGTTTGGAAGCCGAGAAAAAGGCACTCCAATCAGCAGACAGAATTCATGGCTGGCGGACCAATCAGCTACTATCAGCAGGGGGCACCACACCAATCCGCAGTTAGCAGACAGAGAAACAGGATAGCAGTTAGTACCTTAGCTTGGATCCACGTTGGGGAACCAGGAGGATGGCCGTAGATGCCGGATTTCGGTCGGGCGGCGGCCTTGAAGCTCCACCTCGTGAAGTGGGGTGCCGCTTGGGAGGTGCAGCCTTAGGGGGCAAGAGGAGACAGCAGGTTAAAAATAGAGTTTAACTTCAGAAGACCGGGCGGGGTTGCAGCAGGCCAGTAGGGGGTGGAGGTGATCAGGAAAACAAAAGGCCAGGGGCTAAAGACAGACAGTGGAGGGGTTTTAGAGGATTAAGTTAAAGAGTGTGCAATTGGCCTAGAGGGGGCCGAGACCTAAGAGGGGGTAGGGAAATTACAAGCAGAGTTTCTTAGCAAGTGAGCAAGTAGAGATGTTTAAGAGAAAGGTGGGGCAGGCTGGTAGTGGTGCTAAAGTAGTTTAGATTGAGAAGTAAAAGTAGGCAGTGAGCTTCGAGGAAGAAAGTAGAAAAAAAATTAAAACTTGTTACTGGAAAGGCAGGAGAAGGCAGTAGAAGGCAAACTATGCAGAAACAGGCTAGCAAGTTAAAAACAGTCACTTTACTATGATTGGCTATAGGATCAGCTCTTACACAATGTAAAATTAACAAAGCATGGATCCGTGTTGGGGGACCAGGAGGATGGCCGTAGATGCCGTATTTCAGTCTGGCGGTGGCTGTGCGGCAGCCGTGAAGCTCCACCTCATGAAGTAGGACACCACTCGGTTGGTGCAGTCCTCAGCATGGATCCATGTTGGGGGACCAGGAGGATGGCCGTAGATGCTGGATTTTGGTTAGGCGGTGGCCAGTGCGGTGGCATTGAAGCTCTTCCTTATGAAGTGGGGCACTGCTCAGGCAGTGCAGTCCTCAGCATGGATCCGTGTTGGGGGACCAGGAGGACAGCCGTAGATGCTGGATTTCGGTCGGGCGGTGGCCGGTGCAGCATCCGTGAAGCTCCATCTCATGAAGTGGGGCGCCGCTTGGGTGATGCAGTCCTCAGCATGGATCCGTGTTGGGGGACCAGGAGGATGGCCACAGATGCCAGATTTCAGTCGGGCGGTGGCTGGTGTGGTGGCCATGAAGCTCTGCCTCGTGAAGTGGGGTGCCACTCGGGCGGTGCAGTCCAGAGCAAATGCCCTGAGGCATGGGTTATCCCGGAGAATATTGGCCTTACAACCAAATTTTAAAGAAAACACAATTGCACATACCTCAATAATGCAAAGCATCATGGGAAACATATGCAAATCCCCATAAGAGAATTTGGACTGGCTCAGCTTTAAGCAGAATTACATGGTGCTTGAAGGCCTCACAGTGCAATCAGCAAAATAATTATTTAACTTTTACTCATTCGTGCTCAAGCATTTTTGGGGCTTCACTCGGGCAGGCAGCAGCTTCAGTCCAGGCACAGGTCATATCTCCAGAAACTACCCCCCCCCCTTCCCTGCCTAGGGGTTTTAGATGGAATTTCAGTCTCTGGGAAAGGGAAGGGGTACCATCTCGACTGTAAGCACATAGGAGGACACAAAACACAGTACCTTTAAAACTGCAGATTCGGGTTCTTCTTGGTGACGGCATGATCTCTGTCTAAGTGCTGACTGGATGGTACTTTCCTTCCAGCACCATGGGTGGTCACAGGCTCTAAGGCTTAGCTGTAAAACATTTGGTTAGGCAGGCAGCACAACAACACATTTTCCAAAGCTTCAAAATGATTCAGTCCCAAACAGGATTTCAATGCAACCAAGCATTATTTGTTCTCTTCTCTAAAAAGCTCAAGCTGTAAACCCAACAATTGTGATGATCCTCATTTAATTTCTAGCACAGTTTTCCATGGTTTCTGTAGCATCGGCCATGGCACATACTTGGGGGACTCAGGGATTGAACCTGGGACCTATGCACTTCTCAATTTCCTATTTTGAGCCAAATGGGCTCTGATTACCTTCAGGACCATTTCTCTGTGCCTTTTTTAATGACCTTTCCATTGAAACCCCACCTGTGGGAGCGGAGACACAATTTCTTTGCTTCAGGCAAACTTTCCTCTCAAGAGAGGGAGGAAGGGAGGTGGGTACAATGTTAAAATTACTCAGGCACTTCCAGTCTTTTCCTCTAGTGGCCACTGCACCTGTAGATCCTCTGGCAGGGTTCTCACGGTGCAGGGCCTAACTCTTCCCACACAACAGTCTCAAAGCTTAGCAGCACTTTACCTTGAGTGGACACTTCAAGCTAAGGGGTAGCTCTGCCACCTACCCCACTGGAGACATCACTGCCACCTCAGTCGTCGATGGGCTTTCCATGGCAGCCACTCTCTCCTTCAGATTTAAGAGCCTAGTGGGCTCTTTGTGACCCTCTGCATGATTGCTGCTCTTATCTGCCGTTGTTTCCCCACCCAATGCTCGTGGGGGTCCATCTATATGTTTTGGGACTGGGGGACAATCTCCCAACCCCGGCTCCAGGCCTCTCCAGCCCCGAAAATAGGCTCTCTCCTGTGGGCTCTGCGCAGGCACCTCGGCTCCTCCTTGAACTCTCCAAACACTGACTGACCCTGTTTCCCGTGCTGGTTGGCACTTTCAAACACAAACGCCAAGACGTGCTGCCTGGGCAGTGCCCACCATGTCCACGCCAAGACTTCCTCGGCTGCCGACAGGGCATCACACTGGTAACCCCGATCTGGCATGGGTGGCTACACTCCCTCCCACAGAAATGATACACCTCCCGGGGAAGCCATCTCCACCCTGGCCAACCATGGCTGCTGTACACTGTGGGATAATGCACACTCTCCCACAGGCCATCACATCCAGGCTCCACCAGGCTGACTGCTTGACAGTAGTCTAAGTAGAACAAGGTGGGCAAACCCACCTACCTGCAGTTCTCTGGCTACACTAGTGGCACGGCTACTCAACCTGGCTTTCCCAACACTGGCTGTTCCACCAGGCTGACGTCCCACCCCCCCCAGAGACACCCCATCAAACAATTTCTGGCTCCAATACTTGTTCCCCACTGACCCTTTTAGCAGTACCCAGCCGTTTAAATTGGCACTCCAAACATTTTCTTAAAATAACACATTTCCTGTCTATTTAACTGTAAATTTCCTGTAATAAACTACACCACCAAGGGGTGGCAGGCTAACCTCTACACTATTACTAACTGCAAAATACAGGTGGCTATTTATAATCTGACTGCACAGTTTAGATACCTCACAGAAAAGTCTGACTACTGCTCTCACTAAATCTATCTTACGACTATATTTCTATATTCTAATCTACTTAACAGTGGGAAGGGGGCACACTTTTACCCTTTTATTGTCCTCTGCAAAATGCACTGGTGCACCTTAAAGTCTCTGGATAGCTGTCTTTGTAGTTTAAAAGTCCAAGTAATCCTGTTTCCAGCACCAGTGAGCAAGTGTGCTTAATTACCATGGGGTCCCTCTTAGCATTTCCTAAAAATTCCTAAGCTACCTACTTAGACCACATTGTAAATGATTTTCAGTGAAATGGCACGTAAGAGTAAAAAAAGTTACAATTTTCTAAAACTGGAAAAAAAATTCAAAACGCTGTCAAAAGAGCTCTTGTAGATTTTTTTTTCTTACCCATCACAAGCTGATCAGGCTACTGTCCAGGCTACAGCAATTGTTCAGATTTTTCCAGTTTCAGTACAAAACAAACAGTCTTGGAGTAGCAGTAGTCCCTCAGACACAGTTTCTGCAACACCAGGGGGCGTCTTGGCATCTAAGATGCTTTTAGTTTCTGGAGGGTACAGTATTTAGCTGCAGGGTCCTCTGGTGCAAAGTAGAAACTAGGATCTGGTTTGGTGCACTCTCCCCCTCTGCAGTCATGGCTCACTACAAAATACTTTAGCCTGTGTCCAACTCTGTCCTGCACCAGCTCAAAAGTTTTGAACAAAGTGAGTCCCTCCCAAGCTGAGGAATTGCACATTGATCTAGCCAGTCTAGTGACCTTGTTCCTGTCATGGGCTACATCCCTTGCACATTGATCTAGCCAGTCTAGTGACCTTGTTCCTGTCATAGGCTACATCCCTGATGTCCACCTTGTGCCTAAGATGCACCTTTTCCACAGCCCCCTGGAATACCCAGTCTGATCTCCGGCACTTAATCAAGTCCCAAAGTCTCTCACTGATGTAAAGGTAATTGGTCCCAGGGTTCTCTACTTTGAGGTACCGCCTCACCCATCTCTCTGCCTGGCTCCAGTTGGGCAAAGACCTGACGTTGGGCCGTGGGGCCACTCCTCTTGGCAACCACATTCTCTCCCTGTAGTTAATAACCGTAAGGTCCAGCTAATGTCTAGCATCCATGTCTGTTAAATGCCTCTTAAAAATGTCTGGGAGCAATGGGGTGAGTTCCAGAATTCCTAGAACTGGCACTGCATAAGGCTTGGGAATATCTCTTTCTATCACCATATCCTCAAACATTCGGGTCATACCTTCGTCTGGCTGGTCATAAATAGAAATGGCTTCCACTGATCTGGCAACACTTTCCTCATCTGACCCATCATCTCTCTCCACTGCTTCTATAACCACATCTGAATGGTCAGGGCCAGTGACTTCTTCCTGCGCCTTGGGGAGTGGGGAACACAATTTTAAAGGCTTAGCTTCTTCTAATTTCTTTGGCAAGGTTTTTGCCCTCACCGTGGGTTCCTGGGTGGGTTTGGCTCTTGGTGAACTTTTCCTGGCTTCCTGCTCACCATGCATCACAACCTCAGGTGGCCCTGACTGCTCAGTCACGTCCCTCACGTAGCCTGCAGCAGTACTCCGAATGCGTGAGACTCACCCTCGGCTCTTCCCTCTGCCACTGGGAAGTTCTGGGGCACTCGGTGGTGGTACAGGGCTGGGCAGATGGCTAAGCCCTGGTACCACCTCTGGTTCTGATTCTTTCCTAATAACTGCGACCTTCTCCCACTGTTCAGATGGCTCCACTGTTGTGGCCATGCTAGTCGCAGGGGACACTCTTCTGGCCAATTGCGGCCATTGCCAGGGTATGGGAGTTGGTGGCTCAGGAACCGCATATTGTCTTTCTTGGTGCTGCATTTCTGCAGGCCTCACCACCCTGGGAACATTCCCACAAGCGCACGATGCACAAACTGGCTGCCTAATACCCCGACTCCCACATTGTCCACAAAAGATGCAGGACTCACCTGAACTGTCCCTCCCACTACGCTCCACAGCCAGTTGACCAATCCCTCTGGAACATTGATGTTCTGACCTCTGAATCCAGAGGCATAAGCCATGCTTGCTCTCCAAGAGTTCAGTGTAGCAGATTAATCCACAACAATTTGCCTCTAGAAGTCTTTCCAACTGTGAAGATTGTAATGTAATTCTCCCAGTCAGCAGAACATTTCTCTTTGTGCTCAAAAAAACTCTTCAGGATTGGGTGGCGGATACTAAAGTTATTTAACTCTGATAACAACACTCCTTTCGCCTCGAGGGTTTTTAGCAATCTTGTGCTCACACCACCTGACCTCCCTTTTCTAGTGCTACATCTCATTAAGTGCATCCACCAATCAGATCGCTTCCTTTTCTCATTTACAGTCGTCACTTTTTTCTTCATGTGAGGAGATGCCATTTTGTCTCCTCACAATGTAATTAAAACAGTGGCTAAGACTTCTACAACAGGCTGTGGCCCACCAACATTCTACCCTTGCCAACGCCATCCCTCGTGCCAGGTAGGCGACTGTGCTTCTTATTCGAATCCCAGATGACAGCCCCCATTTTTGTAACACTGCCCTCATTTAACTTTACAGATGGCACTTAAAATAACTCCAGCAGAATAATTATTTAACTTTTACTCATTCCTGTTTGAGCACTTTTTGGGCTTCACTCAAGCAGGCAGCAGTTTCAGTCCAGGCACAGGTCATATCTCCAGAAACTACCCCCCTCCCTTCCCTGTCTAGTGATTTTAGATGGAATTTCAGTCTCTGGGAAAGGGGGGGTACCATCTAGACTGGAAGCACATAGGAGGGCACAAAACACAGTACTGTTAAAATTGTAGATTCGGGTTCTTCTTGGTGACGGCATGATCTCCATTTAAGTGCTGACTAGATGGTATTCTCCTCCCAGCACCTCGGGTGGTCACAGATTCCAAAGCTTAGCTGTAAGACATTTGATTAGGCAGGCAGCACAACAACACATTTTCCAAAGCTTCAAAATGATTCAGTCCCAAACAGGATTTCAATGCAATCAGGCATTATTTGTTTTCTTCTCCAAAGATCTCAAGCTGTAAACCCAACAATTGTGAGGATCCTCGTTTAATTTCTAGCACAGTTTTCCACAGTTTCTGTGGCACTCGGCCATGGCACACACTTGGGGGACTCAGGGATTGAACCTGGGACCTGTGCACTTCTCAATTTCCCAGTTTGAGCCAAATGGGTTCCAATTCCCTTCAGGACCATTTCTCTGTGCCTTTTAACTACTTTTCCATTGAAACCCCACCTGTGGGAGCGGAGGCACAATTTCTTTGCTTCAGGCAAGCTTTCTTCTCAAGGGAGGGAGGAGGGGGTACGATGTTAAAATTACACAGGCACTTCCAGTCTTTTTCTCTAGTGGCCACTGCACCTGTAGATCCTCCTGACAGGGTTCTCACAGGGCAGGGCCTAGCTCTTCCCACACAACAGTCCCAAAGCTTAGCAGCACTTTACCTTGAGTGGACACTTCAAGCTAAGGGGTAGCTCTGCCACCTACCCCGCTGGAGACATCACTGCCACCTCAGTCGTTGACGGGCTTTCCATGGCAGCCACTTTCTCCTTCAGATTTAAGAGCCTAGCAGGATCTTTGTGACCCTCTGCATGACTGCTGCTCTTATCTGCCGTTGTTTCTCCACTCGATACTTGTGGGGTCCATCTGCATCTTTTGGGTCTGGGGGCAATCTCCCTACACCGGCCCCGGGCCTCTCCAGCCCCGACTGTAGGCCTCCCCTGCAGGCCTGCGAGCAGGTGCTCCACTCCTCCTCAAACTCTCTCCAAATGCCAGCTGACCCTGTTTCCCACGCCGGTTGGCACTTTTCAAACACAAACGCATGCATGCTGCCTGGACAGTGCCCAGCATTTGCATGCGCACCTCCCTTGATGCTGGCAGGGTATCGTGCTGGTAACCTCCAATTCTGGCACAGAGGTTACATAAGGAAAGGCTTGGAGGAATTCTATATTAGCCCTTCTGGAAAAAAAATGTCATGCTGTTCTGTAGGTTACATAAATAGAAACAGATGAGGGCACATGGTGTTATTCTCAGTGGCATGTCACTAAAAAAGAAATGTAATTTCTGAAAACACCAGCACTTTACAGCTTTAGTGTGAAAAAAGCACTTAAGAGATACACAGTTCCCATATGTTCTACTAGAGAGGTACTTAGCGTCTTGGTGCTTAAAGCACTTAACACCCTCAGTTTCTGTTATTTTGTGTTTCAATTTAATTTCCAGGTGCACGTGGGGGTGGGGGAGAGTGGAAGGAAGCCTTCTGGCTAGATCAGGACAGCAGGAGGACAGGAGGGGCTCTGGAGTGAGGCAGAACTTGAAAGGGATTGCTTGAAATTGTTAATTGTTGGAATTAGGTAGGGGATTTCGATTAAAGGGTACAGCCAGCCACTGCAGCTTTTTTTTTTTTTAATTACTATGCTTTTGTTCCCTTGCCAACTGTCAGAGTCTGCTCTGGTCACGGACCCCCTTGCCTCCACCTCCGGATATGCCCACACTCACCCTGTTATCCCTGGCTTTCCCCTCAGAGAGCGGGGTCATGGCACCGACCCCCATATTGGGCCGCTCTACAAATATCTGGTCGGGGAGCCAGCTCCTGGAGGCTGAGCAAGGCACCGGGCAGAGCTTCATTTAGATGGCCAGGGCGCGGATGTTATTTTCCCCTGTGAGCAGGGAGGGACGCAATGACTCACTGGCGTCCGACTCCGCCCCCCGAGTTCGACGGCATCAATGCTTGCGGTGAACCCAGCCTCGCTAGGTGTCGCCGGACACTGTACACAAACCCTCCTCCCGGAGAAGGAGAGCAGTCCTATGGATGCTCGATCCTCTCTCCCGCGCCGTTCTCCGACAACCCTGGTCCCCCTAACCCGGTTGCCGTGCCAAGCAGAATCCAACCGCTGTGCCTGCAGGCCAGCTAGTCACTGCAGCTTAACTGCTACATATTAAAAGTTTACACTGAGGATTAAAGGCTAAGTATGGTCACATAGGGAATTGTGGACAGCTGAGAGGTAGGTTCTGCTAGAGTTAAATCAGTATTAATTAATCAGCAAAACCTTTCATCACACACTTTTATTTTAATAGAGTGAATTTGCTACATTGTTAGATTTAGCCTCAGTATATTTTTGAGAGATTTTTCTTTATGTAGTGCCCCAAGGTACAGTCAGGCAGGTTGGGGGCTACAAAAATCATTCTAGGGATCTCTAGGTACATCAGTGGTTGGACAGTTAGGGAAACCCCAGGGGCAGTAGTGCTGATAGGGGGAGTCAGGGAAACAAGTTAACCTCCCCCACACATAAGCCTAAACATTTAAAAGCTGCCTCCCTAGCCCCCAGCCTAGAAAAGGTTTAGCACACAGCCCGAGGAAAGTGTGGCCAGTGAGGGTGGAGGACACAGGGCAAGGGTGGGTGTTGGCTTACCTGTAGAAGGTTGAAGTGAGTCCCTTAGCCCTGTTGGTGTAACTCCCTTTCAGAAGATCTCCACCAACAACCTCCGTCTGTCCCCAGCAGTGGTTCCCCATCTATCTGGTCCTCCAGTGTGGTGAGTAAGGCGCTGCAACTGGGTGACAGCCCTAGTGACCCTCAGTGCAACAGTCTCAGGCAGAAGAGGTCTTGTCTTTCCTTTGTGGTTTGGGAGTCCCCTGTGTGCAGGGAATCCCTGGTGAGCTCCTGCAGCAGTTCAGGGATGAGTAGGCTCGGTGCCAATCATTCCTTTTATAATTAGCCAGTCCTGCTTCAGAAAGGGAGAATTGTTTATGCAGCTGGTCCTTCAGGCAGAGGGAAGTTGTTTGCTCTGCCTGGTTTTATTGGGAGAGAGAGAAGGGGGAATTCGATGAGGCAGAGGCTAAGAGCGATGAAACCAAGTAATTTTGAAAGAAAATTGAAGGTGCTTGTGAATGCAACTTATAGAGGGATCTCTGTTAGTTTAACCAAGCAAGAGGGAGATACTGGGGAAGGGGAGGCAGAGTTGCTGATTTACAGGCAGTCTAAGCTCAAAGCAGAGAAACCTCTGCACTCATTCTCACAACAGAACGTCAAGGAGTGCTACTTAAAGCTAGATCAGGGCACTGGCTGTGGGAAGGGGAGGGATTCTTCACCTCGAGTCCTCAGCTATCTGGCTGCAACCTGGGCTGATTCTTGAAACATAGAGGCAGAACCTTAACTGTATTACTCACAAAAATCCCATTGTATGGTGTTCTTTGTGCCTCCTGTGCTGAGGGGAAGAGGTAGGACTTGGCCCTTGCTCAATATTTAATAGAGGGTCAGGGCAGCCCATTACTGGGAACAAAGAGATTTGGGACATTGGCCCTCATTAATATTCAGTGAAGGTGGGCCTACAGGGAGCAGAGGCACCAAAACTGATTAATATTAATAAAGGGTGGACTTTCCCCCTGGCTAGTGTAAAGGCATACAGGCCTAAAGAGTTATTTAAAGACCCAGCACACACTCAGAGTTCTTCACCACCAGACTGTTTTAATGCCCACTGAGGGATCTGCATGGTGGTGCCCCAAGCAATGTTTCATTTGACTAGTCTTAAATTCATTCTAGTGTGCCTATCCTTATCTAATATTGCTTTAACCAACTGCTTGGTAGTTAAGCAGTGGCCATGATTTGTTCCAAATGGCCATCTAACCTACATAAATTAAAATCTGAAAACAGCCCTCATTCATTTCTATGGAAGTGTACCACCACGGTCTACAAATAATGACATCACAAAATGAGCAAGCCTGGGGGCAGAATGGGGGGTGGATCGCCAGCTGAAATGGTATCAGGAAGTGGAAGGGTTCAGCGCGGCTTGGCTCCATGGAGCCAAAATATGATCCCTTCCCCTTCTGAATTGGGGGGCGACTATAACAAAAACTATGAACATCATAGGACTTCTGCTCAGGTAAGGTTTAGTTATGCTTTTTGGGGGCACTCATAAAAAAGATTGAGAAAGTTGCTCTTTAAGCCTACTTAGTGTTTCCCCCACAAACTGAACTGCATTGCTACATTTGTCCTATAGACTCAAACTGTACTATAGTGTGCCCATATGACCCCTAGAGACTGAACTCCTTTGCCTATGAACTGAACTGCATTGCTTACAAACCAAACTGTATTATTGGACCGTGTTCCTTGTATACCATGTGCGCTATGCTCCAGTGATATGCAACCAGAGGCAATAACTACACTAGCTGGGGTAATTATTTATTGCTCAGCCTTGACTCCTGCAATGTTTTCCTGGGGCACCCCTCCTGTGACTCTTCTCTGAGTAACATGAAATGCCAAGACATTTGGAGCCAGTTGTAGACGTAGTTGGCCATTAGTGAGGTTCACTAATTGAGTCAACTTAAGAGCCACCCAGGCTCCAATGTTAGGGCCTTCGGTCATTCAGTGGGCTAGGGATTCTTCTTCCAGGCTTTATTATTTGGATGTCAAGCTTTACTTCAGTTGCCAGCATCAGCTCCTTCAGCATTCCAACTCTAGCCTAGGGAGGTCCCTGGCCAGTTCTCCATCTTCAGCATACCTGCCTCCAGTGCCTTCGACCTGCTTTGAATTTCTGCCACAGTGTTCCAGCATCAGTCATGCGGTGGTAAGCTGTAGAGAGCTGCTAGTTAGATATCCAGAAGTGAATCAGCTTAGGAACTACCTTAGCTCAAGAGTGAGGAACAACAGTTGATGTACTGTCTGACCATTTTCTTATTCGGACCGTCAAGAGTTTTAAAACTGCCTTGAAAATGTACTTGTTTTGTTTAGCTTTCACTGATCTTAATGATAGCTGATGTACTGTAATTTTTATATTTAAGATTATGTTTTAAATATATTTTAGATTTTAATTATACTGTTCATTGTACAGTGCTTTGATCTTCTTGGAATAGCACTCATAAATAAATACAGTTGAAGTTGACACCAGCCCACAAGTCGTACACATACTAGTGCCACTCCACAGAGGCTGCGCTGAGGATCACATTGCAATAGTCTTCCTGTTGGGAGGTGGCCTGGGTGCCAGGGGCCTACCAGTGGTCATTGCAGTGAATTATCCAGTGAACCATCTACTTGACCAGGAAACTTTGGCTTCTCTTCATCTAGGACCTCCAGCTTCTTGCTAGGAGTCACAGTATCACCAAGTTCTTCATAGTCCAGCTAGCAGTGTTCTTCATTTTCTCTTCATCCGGGGGACATGGTCTGTTTATATATAATGCTTAGTGGAGCTAGTCCTCAATTGCTGATCAGCCAATGTGATACAAACCCAAGCTTGATTCATCAGTTGTCTCATCAGATCTCTATGATCTCGTCGTCTCTGTAAAGTGCACTCAGGACTGGAACTGAAAGGGTTAACCCACTGCAGTTGGTTAGGACAGTTGTTGGTCCTAATTGTATTGTTTTGCCTGCTTATTTTATTGTCTTTTAGCATTGCAGAAAATATTTACCCTGTTGTTCCCTTTGTCCCCTGTAAATAAGCCTTTCTCACCTTGGTCCCTGGGCAAGCTTCCTGCCTCTCCTTTCAGATTTGTCTGGCCTGTCCTAACTTTTAGGAGACATGAACCTCATTCCACTGGAGCTCCAGCCCCCTATAAAAACCTTTCAATTCAATTCAATTTTTTATTTAACCAGGCAATACATCTTTGAGCAAGTTCATTTGCAAGATGGTCCTGGGAGGACAATAAACATTTACAATGAGCCAGAGAAAAACTCACAGGCATACAATTATACACATATGTAGTACATGTCAAGATAACCTAAGTAGTGGCACACGTGGTTACAAAGTTGAACATTTTACAGAGAGTTACAGAGATAACATGTCTACAGTTACAGGATAACTTTGCACAGAATACAATACTTTTCTGTGAATGAAGAAAACAAAAAGAACAAAGTAAAAAATGGTGTAACCAGTGTCTAAGGCTATAGGCAGCCGGACAAGAAACAACAAGGAGCCTAAAGCTCGAAGCTACCTATACCAAGATGCCTGCAAGAGGACAGAACTGCCCTGGAGGAAGAGGAGAAGGATCAACAGAAATCTTGAACATGCCATTGAAGATGTCTCTCTACTGTTATGGAGCTCTACAGCTCCCATGCTTTATGAAAGAAGAACCAGACCCAATCACCGACAGGCTGCAGGAGTTCACCAATGAAATGAAAGCCTTCTTCTAGTTGTATGATGTACCTGACGCTCAGAGAGTCAAGATCCTGATAGGGCAACTGCGAGTTATAGCTCACCGGCAAGCATACTCCTGGCCAGGTGAAGAGAAAGGAACTGCAGAACAGACTTTTGTAAAATTGAAAGGCATCCTTGGCCCCAAGAGTCTGTAGAAGCTGAAGGTTCTATTCTTGTCTATGGTACTGGGAGAGAACGATACGCTCTGTGACTATGCCCTCAGCCTGTAGGAAATGCAATTAGGTGGGTCGATCCATAAGTGTTCTCCAACCCAGATGGAATCCTGATGAACAGACTAATTGAAGGGGTTAGAAGTGGGACCATCCGAAGCAAACTCTATGTTATGAAAGCAATAACCTGAGGTAGTGTTCTCCATTTTCAAAGAGGAGGCCATCAAGGTGGTTGAGCCTTGGTGAATTGGGAGCAGTGGGCCAATACAGCAGCACAGCATGCCGGCAAGAGGAAAGATGTGGTCCAGTTCCCATGTGAAAGTTCCCTGGTGCAGTCATGGGGCTGGTTGTCCAAAGAGGAACTGGATTCCTGCCATGGCATGCAAGAGAAGATGACATGGGATGCATGTCAGATACTGGATGTGCAACAGGAGCTGGAGACACTCAGGGCAGGGATGAAGCAAGAGGCCCAGCTTCAGGGTTTGCAGTGCCCAGACAGATTCAGGAGGAAAAGGAACAGAGGTCAAAGACACATGGATAGACTGGAGGAGCAAAAGCAGACCCATGTGCCAAACTGAAGGAACCATTGAGCCTGTTCAGCAGCCGTGTCAGAGGAGCAATGCCAGGAGCAGCAAGATCTAAACAGCTCAGTGTCAGCTGTATAAGGACACCAAGAGGGAGATGGAGAAGATTAATCAGAGCAACCAACCTGTCAGAGAACCTTCGGAAAGTCGGCCAAGAGTTTGGGAAGCCAGAACTGAGAAGCAAGCAAAAATGACCAGTGCTGTTGGCCATAACATGAGCCAGCAGTTTTTGGATCAGAATGCCCGAAGGGAGGCCCAGTATCAGGAGCTTGTACAGCAGGCTGCAGGACATGCAAAGCAAAATGCAGAGTTACAGATAGAATGTCAAAGCCTCAGGAAGAGTCTCCGACAGCAAGCACAGATGGTCAAGGAGCAGTCCAAGCAAGTACTCCGCAATGAAGAGACAGTGGCATGGTACACAAGAAGTATCCAAAAATATCAGATTATGGCCAGAGACCAGAACTGTAAGACACAGGCCAAAGAAGATCAAGAAGGAGAACTTGAGGCACACTTAGCAAACTACAAATCCAGGTTAGCCCTGTTGGAGCAGAAGGAAGAGCTCAGCGGACAATTGGTGGAACTGCAGACATCCTCGTGGGAGGAGGAGGAGTGCGTCCAGCTGAATGCTGTATGTCCCCAGGAACTGCCAAGACCCCTTGGGCCTGACTGCCAAGTAGTGTTGGATGAGCGAGCCAGCCAGCATTTGCGTCTAGAGGCTCCTGAATTCTGCAAGGCATCCAAGAAGGAACCGGAGAGAGAACCAGATCCAGTCTTGGCAACAGTGACTGATATCAGTTGGCAGAGCATGCAGGTGTCACCCTCCATTCAGGTGTACACTAAGGCAGTTGAAGCACACTGCCAGAAGGAGAAAAAAATCCTTCGTCGAGCAGAACCCAAGCCACTGACCAGTCTGAAAGTGTGTACAGATCATGGAAACTGGAAAGGGCCAGATGGCACCTGTGATTGAACAAAGTCCTTACTCATTTGAGAGCGAGTGATGTTAAATAAGACATAGCGTGGTGAGACATCATCCTGCATCACTGGCCAGATCAATCACCATTGGCCCAAGCCTGATTTCCAGCTTTCTCATTTGCTCAGAGCCTGACACAGCTCCAGAACCTGTTTTTTTCCACTAAAGCTATACCAATATGTTTGATTTGCCTTTTGCAGTCAAACATAAAAAGTGGTGACCAGATATTCCCACTCAGCTGTCAGGGAAAAGAAGTCCTCGATGGAACAATTGCCCTCTTTCCTTGCTTGTTTAATTCACCGCTGCACTGCAACTTTAAAAGAGATTGCCCAAAACAGCACAAATAGGAGAGATACAAGGGCTGCTTCAGCTTCGCTTCTTGAGATTAGTCTCCATAGTAACTACCTTTGTAACTGACTAACAAGCACCTGAAAGAAGTTTGGAACTAAGTATCTCTCCCTGCTCCCAGTCTCTGGCACATTTCCTATTAAAGTGACAGAACATCCTAAGTTTTTCTCTCTCTCTCTGCTTTATTGTTTCCATTTAAAATACATTCCCATAATGAGTATAATTATGTGTTAATTTCCCCTTATAGAATAAAAGCCCTCATCCATCAGTCACTTGGCAGCCTCCCAGACATGTTTCTTTCTTTGCAGTGGGATGATCTCTGCTCTTCCTTTATTGTGCGACATCAATTAGTCCGTTATCAGGCACTGCAACTGACTGTGTGCCGTAAATGTGCCATCAGCGTAAAAGATAAAATGTTCTATTTGTGCTAAATGGGAATATAAATTGGAACAGAAAGGCCACAAGATTTGAATGGCATTAAGGCTGAGTTGTATGGTGAAGACAAGAGATTGGGAGAGCCAAAGCTAATAGGACACACACATACACATACACATACACACACACACACACACACACACACACACACACACACACACACCCATGCACATGCACATCTGTTTATCACATGTTTGAGTGGTAATCAGGTTTGTGGATCACAAACACATGGAACAAATGAAGTATTTGATTCTGTAGGAACAATAATTCTCTTCCAGATTCGTGTGTTACATTCTGTGTACTTATGGTGGGGGACTAGGATATATCCGGGTACATGTGTTACATTCCCCTGTACTCATGGTGCGGTGAGTAGGATATATCCAGGTGCATGTGTTACACTCTCCTGTACTCATGGTGCGGCGAGTAGGATATATCCAGGTACATGTGTTACATTCTCCTGTACTCATGGTAGGGGGAGTAGGATATATTCAGGTGCATGTGTTACATTCTTCTGCACTCATGGTGCAGTGAGTAGGATATATCCAGGTACACGTGTTACATTCTCCTGTACTCACGGTGCAGTGAGTAGGATATATCCAGGTGCACGTGTTACATTCTCCTGTACTCATAGTAGGGGAGTAGGATATATCCAGGTACATGTGTTACATTCCCTTATACTCATGGTGCGGTGAGTAAGATATATCCAGGTACATGTGTTACATTCACAGAAGAAAGGGTTTTTTAAAAAGAACTCCTAAACCTGAAAGTGAACAAAGCAATGGGCCCTGATGGAATTCACCCAAATATTCTAAAAGAACTAAGGGAAGAACTAGTGATGCCACTGACTACCTTTTTTAACAAATCATGTGAGGATGATGTGGTACCTAAAGACTGGAGGAGGGCAGATGTGATTCCCCTTCACAAAAGTTGGAGCAAAGCAGAGGTAGGGAACTATAGACCTGTTAATTTTACCTCATGGGTAGGGAAAATGATGGAATCACTTCTGAAAGAAAGAATTGTTGAGTACCTAGAGGCCAGCGGGGCACAGGACCCAAGGCAGCATGGATTCACAGCAGAAAGGTCATGTCAGATGAATCTAACAAATTTCTTCGACTGAGTGACCAAAGTAGTAGATCAAGGAGGGGCGTGGACATGGCCTACCTAGACTTTAGCAAGGCATTTGACACAGTCCCACACAAAAGATTAATAAACAAATTAGCCAGCCTAGGAGTGGGTCCCAGGGTGGTAGGCTGGGTAAAAAATTGGCTGTACAACAGGACACAGAGGGTAATAGTAAACAGAGTACGCTCTGAAGAAAGGGGGGTTACTATTGGGGTACCTGAGGGTTCAGTACTGGGTCCGGTCCTTTTGAATGTCTTTATAAGTAACATTATAGAGGGACTGGAAGGAAAAGTATGCCTCTTTGCAGATGACGCAAAGATCTGCAACAGGGTTGATATGGGGGGGGTGTGGAAAGGGTGAGAAGGGACTTGGCAAGGTTGAAGGAATAGTCAAGAGCATGGCACCTTAAACCCAGGGGAAGAGTACACAATGGGGGTACTAACAACAACAAAAATGGAAAGGGACCTGGGGTAGTCATATCAGATGACCTAAAGGTAAACAAGCAATGTGAGAAGGCAGTAAGGAGGGCTGGGGGGATACTGGGATGTATAGGAAGAGGCATCACCAGTAGAAAACAGGAAGTTGTTATCCCTCTGTACAGACAGTTGGTGAGACCCCATTTGGAGTACTGTGTGCAGTTCTGGAGACCCCATTTCCACAAGGACATAGACAGGATGGAGGCAGTTCAGAGGAGGGCAACTAAAATGGTGCAGTGTCTGTACCAGAAGCCATACGAAGAGAGACTAAAGAAGCTTAATATGTATACCCTCGAGGAAAGGAGATAGAGGGAGGACATGACAGAAACTTTCAAGTACCTCAAGAGAATCAACAAAGTCCAAGAGGTTAGCATCTTTCAGAAAAAGAGATGTGCAAGAACAAGGTGGCACAATTTGAAGATAGAGAGGGGATGGCTCAAGGGCAATGTGAGCAAGTATTTTTTCATGGAGAGGGTGGTGGACACATGGAACGGCCTTCCTGAGGAGGTCATGGGGTCAGAAACAGTGGGGGAATTCAAGAATGCATGGGACAGACATAAGTCAATTCTGGTGGGGGGGTAGGAAGAAATAGGCTGTTGGTTAACTAGGATCTGCAGCTTATCCAATAGGTAGGGAAACGGGCAGACTGGGTGGGCCAAATGGTCCTTATCTGCTGTCAAAGTCTTTGTTTCTATTCTCCTGTACTCATGATGAAGGGAGTAGGATATATCCAGGTACATGTGTTACATGCTCCTGTACTGATGATGCGGTGAGTAGGCTATATCCAGGTGCATGTGTTACATTCCCTTGTACTCATGGTGTGGTGAGTAAGATATATCCAGGTACATGTGTTACTTTTTCCTGTACTCATGATTGTGGTGAGTAGGATATATCCAGGTACATGTGTTACTTACTCCTGTACTCATGGTGCAATGAGTAGGATATATCCAGGTACATGTGTTACATTCTCCTGTATTCTTGGTGCAGTGAGTAGGATATATCCAGGTACATGTGTTACATTCTCCTGTACTCAAGGCAGGGGGAGTAGGATATATCCAGGTGCATATCTTGCATTCTCCTGTACTCATGGTGTGGTGAGTAGGCTATATCCAGGTACATGTGTTACATTCTCCTGTACTCACAATGCGGTGAGTAGGATATATCCAGGTACATGTGTTACTTTCTGCTGTACTCACGGTGCGGTGAGTAGGATATATCCAGGTACATGTGTTACTTTCTGCTGTACTCACGGTGCAGTGAGTAGGATATATCCAAGTTCATGTGTTACTTTCTGCTGTACTCATGGTGCAGTGAGTAGGCTATATCCAGGTACATGTGTTACATTCTCCTGTACTCACAATGTGGTGAGTAGTATATATCCAGGTACATGTGTTACTTTCTGCTGTACTCACGGTGCAGTGAGTAGGATATATCCAAGTTCATGTGTTACTTTCTGCTGTACTCACGGTGCGGTGAGTAGTATATATCCAGGTACATGTGTTACTTTCTCCTGTACTCATGGTGCAGTGAGTAGGATATATCCAGGTACATGTGTTACATTCTCCTGTACTCATGGCAGGGGGAGTAGGATATATCCAGGTGCATGTCTTACATTCTCCTGTATTCATGGTGCGGTGAGTAGGACTTATCCAGGTACATGTGTTACATTCTCTTGTACTCATGGTGTGGTGAGTAGGATATATCCAGGTACATGTGTTACATTCTCCTGTACTCATGATGGAAGGAGAAGGATATATCCTTGTAGGTGTGTTACGGTCTCCTGTACTTATAAAATGACTGTAAGAATGCCAATTACTCAATAAGTGCATTTATTTTTATGGCATGCACAGCTGAAGTGGAAATAAATCATTTATTTTCTCTCCAGCTTACTGAGCAATGAATATTTTCATTTGAGTTTCATCAGCTCCTTCTAGAATTATGCATCATGTTTCAACATGCCAGATCACCTTACCATACTAGCCAGGTAATAGCATTGTATAAATGACATACTGTACACCATAGGCTGCCTTAAAATAAAGGATTTACTTTTAGTTGCAATGTTTGACCTCTGAGACCTCACTCGTGAATTCCAGTCATGAAGTCAAGAGGTCACAACCTGAAACTAAACAAATCATTTATTTTTGAGGCCACCCATGGCGTATCCCCTATATATTGAAAATAACCTAAATGATGCATGGCTGGCAAGCAGAGCTTATGAGGAATGGTTGATTGCCCTGAACATGTACTCACTGGATGCCAGACATGCGAGCAGAGACATGGTAGAGACATATACATTTCTGAGGGTATAAACAGGGTGAATAGTGAAGACTTGTTTATAAGAAATAGGGATGCAGTCACAAGAGGGCACAATTGGGGGATGGTGGGGGTAAATGCAGGAGGGATGTGAGGAAGGTCTAGTTCACTGAGAGGGTGGTTGTGCCTTGGAATAGTTTTCTGGTGGAAGTGGTGGGGACGGGTACCCTAAGTGGGTTCAGACATGGCTGGGGCAGAGCAAGAGGGCTCATACTACCTCGGGGGAGCACTGGGCGGAAGAGTTGATAATCAGAAGGTAGAGGTGGATAAGCCCCCAGGACATTAGGTCAAGGGGAGGTAGTATAATATGGGCAGATTCAATGGACCATCTGTCTCTTTCTGCTGACAGATTCTATGTTTCTGCATTGGTCACAGGCTACTCCGTGCCAAAACCAGAACAGCCTACAGCCAGTCCATGAACCTTATAGCAAAATCTCTGCTATGAAGGAGAACAAAAAAAGCTGTAGCACACAACACAGGATGCTGTAAAGAAAGTAAACTTTTGTTGATGAAAGAACACCATACCAATATCAAACTAGTTCCGGTGCTTCAAGACACTCTGCCTCTTCCTCAGGGGGCGTGGCTGGAGAGTTGGTAGAATGACAAGTCTTTTGAACTCACAAATCCAGCGCTGATTGGTTCACATTGTGAAATGGCAGCTGTCAATTAAAGCTGTCAAAGTGCCTTGGCAGTGATGTCACTGTCTAGACTGAGTTGCGGTCTGTCCTGTCGGTGCACCAACTATAATTTAATTAATAAATAGTAACAGCACTAAATGAGAGAGTTGTCATAAAAAAATTAATGGAGATGGACATAAATGGAATCACTACGGCAAAGTGAAACTACCACCATTATAAAGTGAATAAATGCAAAATTTGAACAAATATTACTCGAACAGATGGAGCAGATAGAAACAAGTAGACCATGTAAAACAGGGCAGAAGTAGGAAATAATATGAGAGCCAAACAGCATAAGCGAACACAAAGCTGAACAGTCTATATCAAAGGGAAAGGTTAGACAATGTGGTTGGGGTGAGGCGAGAAGGAAACTAACATAACTGACTAGGAGCACTAAGCGAAACAGACGTCAGAGGAACAGGGCAATAGGTGGGCGTGGGTGGGAAGAGAATGGACATAACTACCTGAAGGGCATAGCAGACAGTGCAGGAGAGCACAAATCCATACAGAGAACCTCATAGGGAATGGACAGATAATGAGGGAGGAAATTAACAAAATAGACTGGACAAGAGAAAGGGACAGATATACTAGCTCACACAGGAGAGCACAAAATGAAACAGACATCATAAAGGGTAAGGGCAACCAAAAGAGGGTGCACATGAACCCCAGTGAACTCTAACGGAGGAGCTAAAGCGAAGTGTGGACTAAATACATGATTAAAAATGTTTACTGTGCTTTAGCAAGTAATCTGAGAAAAGAAGGGGGGGATACAGGTAAAACCAAAAAAGGTAAAAGGTGAAACAGTTCAAACACATCATCTCAAATTCAGTCAGAAGGAGCTAGTAATGCATAATGAACAATTGTAGGCTAAGCTCAAAATTTGAAGAATAATATCTTAATGGAATATTTATTTATTTGGCAACCAGGTAGGTAAACTGGTCCTAGGGGCCATTTTCAGGCACGACCTGGGCCATATAGAATGGCACATGCAGCACAGAATGGAAGTGAAAAATACCTGAGCAATTTCAGTGTACAGTTAAAATGAGAGAACAATACACAGGGTTCAGTAATACCATAAACGTGTTTACCAAGAGCAGAACTGCAGTTCCCAGAGTGGATATCTCTGAGGTGTTCAAGTATTCGCTCCTTGGCTGGCCTGATCGTCCTGGCCACATAAATGCCTGGGCATGGGCAGGTGATAATGTGAACCACAAAGCTAGTGGAGCAGGTGGCAGCACCCTGCATAGTCAGTTTCATTTGTAACTCAGCACACTGAAATTCTTTGTAGTTCAAACTGTGGGGGCAGGCCATGCATTTACCACACACAAACAAACCTTTGGGTGTTGGTGGTAGCCATGTGGGACGGACGAATTGGGTGGGGTTATGGCAACTGTGTATTTCGCCAAATTCTTCATGTTTTTCCCTCACCTGTAGGTCACCTTAGGTCTTTCAGAGAAAAGGTTCAGCATGCTGCAGTGCTGTAAGATAGGGCAGTTCTTAAACAAGATGTCTTTAACCTGAGGGGCTATTGAGTTGAACTCAACTACACATGAGTTGATTACATTCAGATTGAGACCTCTGTCTGGGTTCAAGAGAGCTGTTCCTTAGGTGCCTTGTTTAGCGCTGTCTCAGTGTACCCTTTGACTTTAAATCATTTCATTTGCTTGTTTTTTTTTCATCTCAGTCTTCTACACTCTCCACAAGCTATTGAAGAAATTGGCTTGGGTGGCTGTGCACTGGCCACATGCAGTACAGTGTTGCCTTCTGTGGGTTTTCTAAAGCCTGCTGTCTCCATTTTCTTACCAGTTGAGCCTCTCAGTTTCAAATCCAGGAATTCAGTTTCACTTTTTTTCAATTTGGGCAGTAAATCTCAAATTAAGGGTGCTGTTGAGCTCCCTAACAAAGTCCTCAGCAGATTTGGTCATGTCACTCCACACCACCAAGATATCATCTATAAATCAGTACCAGTGCACCATTTGACCACAGAATGGATTATTAATGTTATCATATACAAATAGCTGTTCCCACCATCCCAGGAACAAATTTGCAAATGAGGGTGCTACTTTGGCCCCCACTGGAGTACCACGTTTCTGGAGAAATGTATCTCCATTGAAAGTGAATTATAAGTCTAATTAATTATTCATGAACTAGATATTATAAAGCATTGGGTTATCGATGAAGGTGGTATTCATCGTTGATTACTGCATGGTTGGGAGGGTTGTGGCCCGAGGCCGGAGGCCGAGGGCGAACAACAGCCCAACCATGCATTAATCGCATTAGATGCCACCGCCGGAGTGGCTTAATGCACTTGTAATATGGGCCGCCCGATGACAGAGTCACGAGGAGCCTATTTTGTGTGGATAGAACAACATTACACAGGGAGTAGGTGTCCTGATCAAAGATTTTTACTGCAGTTACAAATCATCTAACAAAACAGCATTATCATGCTGACGTGGTCAAAACATTGAGTAGCTGTAATGAAAGAAAACAGTGTGGCTCACATGCTAGTCCAAATACTGTGCCGATGTACGTGGGTATTTCTCTCATGCCAGGCGTTGGAGGTCTCCAGTGGACGGCTGCCTCGCCGCGGTGTGCGATCCGCTCACAAATTAACTTGCAGGCTGGGTCACTTCCCCTTGCTTCTCACAGACTCATCCAATGTCGGCCAGTGTGTCTGCTGCTGCATGTGCTGCTACTGCCTCTCTGGTGTGCTGCCTTACAGTGTCCTGCAGTCTGCGTCTAGCTGGTCTCCCTCTCCCTGTGCCACACTTGCCTCTCTGAAACTCAATCCCCGCCTGTGCAGAGTGCTGCTAACCTAGCTGTCTGGCTGATGGTAGTAGTTCAGTTTTGAGCACGATGGGTATCGTGGATTAATACCTGCTCTGACTTCGCCCTCATGATGTGCTTTGCCCAATCGCGGGTCCTCATTTTGGCATTCACATTATTGCCATGTTACAACACTGATTAGCTGCTGTGCCGGTCTGAGATCTCCTGGAAGTGCCCGGCACTGCAGCTGTTTGCATGCTATGATTCAACTGAAAATCTGTGAAAGAAAAAAAACAAGAGTGACCAGTTTGCCAATATTTTTACCACCAAGCAGTAACCAAAAACACGTATTAAACAGAGCAGCATGATACGCCCCCGGACACAGAAAATCAATAACAGATAGCACTGAACAGCACTGTGACTGTGGCGACAATCTGTCAAAACGGGTTGGGGGGAATAAAATTTGTCAAAGAAAACAAAAAAAGAAACACTAATGACCACTTTCTCACCACTTTAACCACCAAACACTTACAAGAAGATGTACTAAATAGACCAGAAAGATACCTCCTCGAAAATGGAAAATCAGTAAGACATATCACAAGCACGCAGCGGAACTGTCAACGCACTGCAAAGACAGAAAAACAGTGAAAAACCCCCCAAAAAACTCTCAAGTCATTACTGCAATGAGATTTATATTTGCAGTAATGACCTCAGATCCATTCATTTCCTGTCGACTAACGACCGGATGGGTGGGGTTGGCCCTCTGCTACACTTGGGGCCACCCTCCCCCCCCCAGCCAGTCGTTAGTCTCCAGGAAATGACCGCTCTTCGGTCATTATTGCTTAAAGAGTTGCTGGTCAGGATAAAGTCCAGTGATTTAAAAAGGAAAGCAGTGGGTGGTGCATTGCCTACATTATTTTTACATAGAAAGAATTCAACTGCTCTCACGCCAGCTTTATGTGGGATGGAGGTGTAGAGCAAGGTGAGCGATATGAAGGCCTGACTGGGAAGGGTTTGCTTGCTGGGATGACTGGGCACAAAGTCTTCTCCTCAGGACCACTCCTGCATAGACTTATCCCTGAAATGTCCCTTCTGGGGCCCCGTAATGGGAACTCAGAAAAATAAACAAGTTCACTTTTGCAATTGACTCCCTTAAGTGTAGAGTTACTATTCTGATGCCACACTGACGTGGACCATACCTCTCAACTGTCCCTGATTTTGCCTCAAAATTTTACTCTGTCCCTCCCAAAAATTGTGTTTCCATGACCAAACAGTGGGGGCTGTAAGCACAAAATAATGTCAAACATTAAAGTTTCAAACTTGTTCTTCCTTAGAAAATGCATTTTACACTAAGTCCCTTATTCTACCAGTTTCCTGAGTGGATATCATCAATTTTAAAGATGTGTCCCTGAGTTTGGTTCTTTGTCCCTGATTTTTTTAGACCTTGTCCCTGATTTATGAGTCAGGAGGTTGAGAGGTATGACATGGACAGCTACTATGGACTACGCTTCTTGCAAGCTGCCACTTTGGTATGGCCATCTCTGAGTGTACTAAATGTCTAATTTCCTTTGAGACTGGCCTGGCACTTGGCTGAGACAGTCTGCGCAGCACAAGGAGTCCCATACCCGTACCCATGATGCCTTGCACTGGATTTAAGGCTTTAAGAGTATGCCTGTGATTTGGAGTGATGGACAGAAACTAAACTAGAGGGCACTGTGGTTACCATTCCCCACACTATAGGACCATGTTACTGCAACTCTCCCATATAGATGGTGCTGCTGCACACATTCTGCATTTGACATATTCAGCACCCTGGGTGCACTCAAAGCACAAGGCATATTTCAGAGGATGATTTAGTTGTTTGTCTTTCAGAGGCCATGGGTTCTAACATTATAGGCACCAATCAGATCTGAGCAGCAAATGTCCATTTTCTATAATCTCATCCAAATGTGACTAAGCACTGTCAGCTGGTTCAAACAAGTCATACCATTCTCCTTACTGCACAGTCAGTTCCATCTTGTTACAATCCATCTAACTCATGTGCTCCCTCACTCCCTCCCTCCCTCCTCCTCCTCCCTCCTCCCTCCCTCTCTTCCTTAGAGCTTTACACAGGGGATCAGAACAATGTTTCTGTTTATGGAAGTCAATGCCTTCATGCTTCTAAACCCATTATCTTCTTGCTTTTCAAAACTACTAATGAGTCTCTTTCCATTGGCGAAAAGTCTTTGTCTCCTACAGTGCAATGGGAAACAGTTTTTTCTACTATTGTTCTGTCACATCTAACTGATTTCCATATTGAATGTTTTTTATCCTGCTTCAACTTATCATGTCAGGTGGGATTATGAAGCGGCAGCAAGGTCATTATATTGTATTGCATGACAAAAGTTTTAGCATCTCAGACAGATTTTGCAGACTGCAGATCCCCAGCAAGGGAAGGGAGGAGAGAAACTTTTTAATTAAAAAAAAGTTTTGATATCAGAAGAGCGTCACTTGCAGTCTGCAAAAGTGGAGCAATAATGCCAGCTCCATGGCACCAAGGGATATGGGACTGTTTGGCAGGCTGGGTACCAAGGTTTAGATCCCCAAAACACCTGCTCCCCAGGGAACAGCAACAGAGGTGGACATGGGATGGATGGAAACCACTTTGGTTCTCAAATGCAGTAGCAGAAAAGGTCAGAGCCAAAAGGCTGGCCTTCAGGAAATATAAGGGAACACAGTGGGATGAAGATAGGGAGGCATACCAAACTGCCCTAAGGGAAGCAGGGAAGGCAGTAAGGCAGGCAAAGTCCCAAACTGAGGAAACACTAGCACGAACAGTAAAAGAAGGTGACATGACTTTCTATAGATACATTAGTGAAAGGAGAAAGTCCAGAGGGGTATTGCTAAGCTCAAAGGAGAAAAAGGGGCATGTGAGGAGGAGGACCCTGTAAAAGCATCTATCCTAAATAGATACTTTTGCTCAGTATTTACTGAAGAGAAGGTAGGGCAGGGCCCACAGCTCAGCACCATGGACACAGGGGGAGGGAGGTGAGCACTACTCCCTTCACAAAAGAAAGGGTCCTACAAGAGCTCGCTAAGCTCAGGGTGGACAAGGCAATGGGACCTGATGGCATACATCCCAGGGTACTTAAGGAGCTAAGGGTGGAACTAGCAGAGCCATTAGCAGAACTGTTTAGTGAGTCTCTGAGCACAGGAGAGGTCCCAGAAGACTAGAGAAGGGCACATGTGATCCCGCCTACAAGAGTGGTAGCAGGAGGAGGCCGAACTACAGACCAGTCAGTCTTACCTCAGTAGTGGGCAAGATTATGGAGGCACCTTAAGGAAAGGATAGTGCAACACCTGGAATCCATAGGGCACAGGATCCAAGACAGCATGGGTTTACAAAGGAAGGTCCTGTCAAACTAATCTCATAGATTTCTTTGACTGGGTAACCAGAGTGGTGGACCAAGGGAAGCAGTTGATGTCGCCTACCTTGACTTCAGCAAAGCTTCACACTGTTCCACATAGAAGATTGATAAATAAGCTGGGTAGGCTCGGTGGTCAGAAGTTGGTCAACTGGGTGGCAAACTGGTTGACGGGCAGAAAACAGAGAGTGGTGGTAAATGGTATACAGTCAGAAGAAATGCAAGTCACAAGTAGGGTACCTCAGGGATCAGTCCTGGGGCCAGTACTCTTCAATATCTTCATTAGTGACATTGCAGATGGACTAGAGGGTAAGGCTTGTCTGTTTGCAGATGACACCAAGATCTGCAACAGAGTATATGATCCAGATGGGGTGGGCAGAATGAGAAGAGATCTGGATAAACTAGCAAAATGGTCAGAAGAGTGGCAACTGGGATTTAATGCAAAGAAGTGCAAGATCATGCACATAGGGAAGAGAAACCCTTAAGCCACCTATAGGCTGGGAGGGGAGTTGCTGTCAGTCACAAAGGAAGAAAGAGACTTGGGCATCATCATCACCGATGACCTGAAATCATCCAAGCAGACCTCTAAAGCAGTAGGTAAGGCTAGGGGGATGTTAGGGTGTATTAGTAGGGGTATCACAAGTCGTAAGAGGGAGGTAATAATCCCACTTTACAAGACACTTGTTAGGCCCCATCTGGAGTACTGCGTGCAGTACTGGAGGCTACACCTGCACAAGGACATTAACCAAATTGAGGCAGTTCAGAGAAGGGCAACCAAAATGGTGCATGGACTGCATCAGAAGACATATGAGGACAGATTAACGGTGCTTAATATGTATACCCTTGAGCAAAGGAGGGAGAGAGGTGATATGATCGAAACATTCAAACACCTTAAGGGCATTAACAAGGTGAAAGAGTCTAACATGTTTAAATATAAGAAAAATAGCAGGACAAGAGGACACAGCATGAGATTAGAGGAGGCCGATTAAGGGTAATGTGAGGAAGTTCTTTTCACAGAAAGAGTGGTGGATGCATGGAACGGCCTACCTCAGGAAGTGGTGGATATGAATACAGTGCAGGGCTTCAAACAGGCATGGGATAGGCATAAGGGAGCAATACAGATGAGTATGAATAGATAGGCCACTGACAGAGCAAAGTCTGATGGCACATTTATAAGGTAGAAAAAGAAATGGGCAGACTGGATGGGCCTTGCGGTCCTTATCTGCCGTCAACCTCTATGTTTCTATGTTTCTATGGATGAAGCACCTGATTAAAAGCTCTCCTCTCAGGGCTTGGTGAAAACTGTACTGCCTGATCTGCACCAGACCAGATCAGTAAAATCCAGACTGGCTGGTTCAGCCAGATTAGCTGAACAGGATGTAAATTGCATTAACATTACCAGTCTTGCTACACTGTCCAAAAAGTCTGGTCTGACTTACAGTTCTGGTCCGATCTGGTCCCAGTGGCTGGGTTTTCACCCTGTCCTTGGCAGGGTTGAAAATCAGACCATGGAGACTGGACCAGATGGGTAAAAGTCAGGTCAGCCCATCTGACTGCACTGGCTGGACTGGCCAAATTTGCACAATTTGTGCTGGGTCCAGATTTTATCAGTCTGGCCTGGTCTGGTCTCCAGTGGTCCAGTGTTTATCAATGCCCCTCCTCCCCGTCAGCGTGGGAGAGTAAATTACCCATGTGTTCCACTCCATTGCTTTCTCCTTATATTATTTGATAGCAATACGTGGTCTGTTTGTAATTCTGACATGTTCCTAAGTTGCAGGATTGTGCAACACTTGACAAAGAAATTTGTGTGGATTTAAGGGAAAACCTAAGGCCTGCTAGCCACGTGTGCCCATAGCTTAATGGTTGGAACACTGGAACAGTATTACCAGGGGTCTGGGTTTAATTCTCAGTGGATCACACATTTCCTGTATTATTTCCATCCTTGATAGCAATAAGTCATGCTACTCTACTCTAGCAGGTAAGGGAGGGACTCAAAGGCAGTCTAGTTGTCAAAGGAGCATGATGATGTCATCGCATGCCATCGAATAGGTGTAGCGGACCATAAATGTCATTATAAATCACTTATGTGATCTCATCCAATCAGCACTCAGAACTGCCAAGCATCTTATCCTGTGTGCAGTTGTTGTCTCCTACAGGAACATTAAAGTGGGATGTTCCGCTGCAGAGGTGTGAAAAGGAGTGTTATACTCATTTTACTAAAATAAATAAATCAAACGTAAAACATTATAAATCCCTCTAGCCAACTAGAATGATTTATAATGTTTATAAATGCTGTGAGATGTCTCTTGTTGTATAATATGTTTATAAATGCTGTGAGATGTCTCCAGTTTTATAATATGTTCATAAATGCTGTGAGATGTCTCCGGTGGTATAATATGTTCATAAATACTGTGAGATGTCTCTGGTGGTATATGTTCATAAATGCTGTGAGATGTCTCCTGTGGTATAATATGTTTATAAATGCTGTGAGATGTCTCCTGTGGTATATGTTTATAAATGCTATGAAATGTGTCCTGTGGTATAATATGTTTATAAATGCTGTGAGATGTCTCCTGTGGTATAATATGTTTATAGTGTATGGTAGAATGTTGTTATGAATAGAAATCCATAACTAGAATGGAGTTGTTATGCTGCAGTACCTATGTCATCACAGCTGCTATGCTGCACTAGCTATGTCACTATTGCAGCATGACAACTTGGAATGCTGCCACATAGTTGCTTTCCTCAATCCAGTTAAGCTGGAAGTTGCTGTTTTTTTTAAACTTGAACTTGCAGAAACATCTGCAGCACACTGTGTCAGTTAAAAAAAATGTTAACATTTCTATTCTCTGTTGTCTTCTCCAGCTGGTTTTGTGTGACTTTCTATGCTGTGACTGCCCATACATTAAAAGATTGTGTATGAGCAGTTATACAAACAGTAGACTTCTTTCATCAGTGCTCTTGGAACAGTACCTTCGAGCTGCGCTCTCAAGGTCATCTGTTACCAAGGAAACCTCTCGATACAAGAATATCCTTGTTATGTATGATTGCTCATACACAATCCTCTATATAAATACTGTGAGATGTCTCCTGTGCTATAATATGTTAATAAATGCTGTGAGATGTCTCTTGTGGTATAATATGTTTATAAATGCTGTGAGATGTATCTTGCGGTATAATATGTTTATAAATGCTGTGAGATGTATCTTGCGGTATAAGAGCAACACCTAGCATGGTTTGGGCAGATAGAGCTGCTCAGCTTCACCCTGCAGTCCTCTCATCCAAACAGCATGAGATTACACCTGTACCACAAGCAGCATCTCCCACGGTGACTAAACGTATAACTTCTGGCCCTCTGAAGCACGTGACATCCACCCTGTACCACTCTTGCTACAAGGTCAGTGCTTGCTATGGGCCTTCCTCCTCCTCCACCAATGATCCTGATCTCACCACCTCAACCCTTCTCCAAGGTCTGCCCACCCTTCATTGGGATTGCTTATAAAGAGTCTTCTCTGCAGTTAGGGATAGAAACAGAACCTGGATGGACTGGACCTCTCCAGATAGCCAAGAGAAAGCAGCCTTTGATTTAGTACCACTGGCAGTAGCTGGAACTCTGGCAGGACCCGAGGAAGTAACACTAAGGGGGCAAAGTATAGAGCACCCTCCAAAAGGCACCATCTCAGAGATGGACAGACTTGCACTGGTTCTGATAAGGACACAAAAAGTTTCTATTCATCTAACCCCTTTTAGTCCCTGTAGTTTGCATTTATGTGCATGCATTTCAACCTGCTTGTGCTGTTTGATGTAAGAATCTTAATTTTGGTTTCTTGCTTTAAAACCAGTCAGGTTATAGGGGCTTTTCGTTTTTAGAACTAGTTCTGACACCCCTGAATTGATTATTGCCCTGCAGTCTCATCCTTGGAAAAGGCAGACCCATGTCCCAAAAAAACTGAGTGCTGAGTTGGCAGTGTTTGACAGTTGCCAGCTTTCTCATCAAAGTAACTAGAGGGTCTTGACACAGAAAAATACTTTTGTTGCTGTATTGATTCTTGTAACAAAAGATCAAGAAAAAAAGATGCTTTGATATCTTTTATTGGACCAACACAGATGTTACAAAAGAAAACAGGTGCTTAAGTGAAATCTCAATAGGTTCATATAGGTTCATAGGTAGTTATAAGTTTGAGGGACAAGCCCACTTAAAACTTGCCACCATATATCCTAATCGTGGAAAAATAACTTTTGTTCACCCATATATTGGTCAAGCCTAGATTTAAATTGACTAATGTTAGCACCTGTTTTCTTTTGTAACATCTATGTTGGTCCAATAAAAGGTATCAAATCATCTTTTTCTTGATCTAGAGGATCTTGAGGGTGTTTAAAGTGGCAGTCCATGTTTTCTGCAAACATTTCTTGAATTACCAGTTTGGAAGGCAAGGAAAAGAAGGGAGACAGAATGGCTTAGTGGTTATAGTGCAGAGCAGTGCAACTGGAGGCCTGGGTTTGAATCCCACAACAGCCACTTATTTACTGTGTGACCCTGAGCAAGTCACTTAACCTACTATGTTTAATCTCTCTGTAATCTATCTCTATTCAATGTCTGGGCTGTTTGAATCTCCTTGTGCGCTGAAAATAGTAACAACATTTTCCTGTGTTTGAGATAGTATCACCACCCCTGTATAAGTTTAAAAGTGTCGGAGTTGTCCCTATAGAAGTTATGACAGTGCTCCTCTATTACTGGGTTTTTGCATTGCAATAATGGATCTATGTGATAACGGCAAAAGTCTAAAGGCAATCACTGTTATCCAGAAGTCAAGAGTACCAAAAATTTATTTTGGCACTCTGGCACCCTGGAGCACAGCAAAATGATGCCAGGGACTTAGGTTTTTAATGTTTTATGTGCACCTCCCATGGGGGCTTTTGCCTCGCACTCTTACTTAAGGATTCTCAACTCCAGGCGGGTGCATGTCGGGGGGGGTGAAAACATAAATAAAAAAAAAAGGTTCAGGCTGGGCACAACAAAAATGCACCAGCGCCCAGACCCAATACCCTGCCGACCAACACCACCAACCCACCCACCACGCCACTGGGTCAGCTCAGCAACCTACTGCAGCACCACCCCTCACATTCCCTCCCACCCCTCACTGTGCATGCTCGCTCCACCCCCACACATGTACATATAGCGACATCCCGTCACTATATTCGCCACCCCCTCATCCAGCTGCCCTACCCTACAGTAGCCCTCGACACATGTGCTGGGGATTGGGTGGCCATTATTGTAGGCACCCAGTTTCTAGCGCTATTATATCGTGCTACCGCAATAACTGACGAATTTTGGGTTTGGGTCAGTTTATATGGATTTTGTTAAAGAAATGCACTGCTGTTTAGTGCCTTTACCTTCAAGGTCATTCCAGTACCCCCTTCAGAACTCCCTGTGGGGCCCCAAATGGAACTGACCACTAATCTGCTGACAGTGGTGCAACATTCCGTGTCTATTTTTATCCCATTCCTTTTGAAAATAGGAAAGTTGGAAGCATGGAAGAAGTTCACATGTAGTGTGGTAGTTTGTCTCAAGGTTAAGGACTGAATGGGCATGGAATCTGAACATCCCTTTCACCTATGTGTCGGCATGTCCATGACAGGATTGAGGCGTGTTGGTGGGGCAGTGTGTAGGAAAGACTGCGCTGCAGGTCCCCCGTGCTGTACCTGTCACATGTATAAACAGAGGGCTTCCATCTTGACCATTTGTCAGTCTAGAACCTTTCAGGAGCACTAAATGCTGCTGCACAAACATAAGAAAAAAAAGTTGGGCTAGGTTAGACATTTTCACTTCTAATTTAAATTGGTGCCAATCTAACCAGAACCCAAAAGAATTCTAAATTGTTTTTTTTTTTTTTTAACCAGGAGAGACACACTAAGCTGAAAGCTTGTTTACAGGTGTGACCTGGGAGCACAAGGAAGTTAAGTGACTTGCTCAGGGTCACACAGTATGCAAGTGGGGGCTGTGGAATTCAAACCCAGGTCTCCAGGTTTGCAGCTCAGAGCCTTAAACCACTGCACTATACTGCCTTTTGTTTTGGTTTTTCTAACTCCATTTCAAACCTATGAATGAGTGTGCAGTTGCATATTAAGTATATGGTAATTGCATGTTAATTGTGTGTTAATTACAATGTTAACTATATGTTAATTGCATGCCAATTACTAGAGGTAGTGTGATCTAGGGGCTAGAACACAGGGGCTTGGGGAACCAAGAGACCATGGGTTGAATCCCACTGCAGGCACTTATGCACTGGGTGACCATGGGCAAGCCACATAAAGTGACACTGTCAACCCTTCTTGCGTCATTATATTTCTAGGTGAAAACTCACATTTTCTGATCGCTTACCTTCTCTAAAGTTCATTATTGTTGCTGGTTGTTTTATCTGATTCCTTTCTTAGTAGAACCGAAGTGCATGTGAATGGTGTAATGATATACAACCTTGTTTTGTTTCAAATCCTTGATTGGCTCTTACTGAATTCTTTCAGAACATTAGGAACACCCCTAAACAGTACAGCTACTCATGATGTAATACATTGAAACATAGAATCTGATGGCAGATAGGACCAATTGGTCAACCTAGTCTGCCTATTTTACCTACCTGCTGTAACACTGCAGACCCTACTTGATCTCCAGCTTTACCCTCCTCTTTCCTTACCACTAAGGTTCCCTTATACCTATCCCATGCATTCTTGAATCCTGTTACCACTCCCCCCCACCTCCGCTGGAGGTAATAGTCTCATACCACTGCATCTTGAGGTTTACTGTGCCCCCAGATCCTCTCGATGAATTACTGCCCTGTAATACACCAGAATGTATCTATTATTCTGTTTTTCAACCCTACTTACGCGGGTGCTATTACCAGCCAAATGGTGGCAATGCAGGTACTTTCATCACATCAGCTCCTGCAGATGAACACAAGCTGCTCGCTCAGCTCTGCTACTACACCACACTGTGTATGGCTTTCCATTTTAGCAGACATCACAGTAGTAGTCAATACAAGTTTTAAACATTTTTCATTTACCTTTATTCACATGTATCGTGGAGCTGATGGCAGTTCACTGTAGAGTTGATTGTAGCCAAACAGGCTTGTCAGATATCCACATGGAGTATGAGTCAGGTAGCAGAAGGGTACACCACGGGCAGGAAGTGGAGGAAGAGAGTGCTGTCCGATACTGCCATGATATACAGGAGCTGTCCTGATCTCCTGTTTTTTCTCTGATTGGTGTGATGGGGTGGCAGGCTGATCAGAGGAAGGATGCCACAGAGAGGAGTGGGAGTACAGGACTCGGCATGCAGGCTAGCTGGAAGCCAGGGAAAGGGGGGGGGAGAGAGAGAGAGAGAGAGAGAGAGAAAGTGCTGTCTTGAAGTGGTCATCACTGCGGTTCTCTTTTCTTGGTTCTGCAAAAAAAAAAAAAGTAAGTGTTTCACATTATTAACAAATTTGAAGTTAATACAGATGGCCATAAGATCAAGTTTAATTTTATACGTGGTGGTGGTGTGAATACTGACACAGACAAGCAATCATGTGTTAAATGTGGTGGAAAAACATTACAATTCTATAATACAGTGAGCATATTATAGAGCATGAATTGGAAACAGAGATGAAAACTGGTGTACAACTAATCTTACTATAATATACCTCATGTCTCCCATTTTTATGTTGATATGATTTGGATATGTGGGGAAAAATAATGGATGCCATTTCAAATGTTAACATTCTAAATTGCCCATTAATATTGAATGGCACTGTGCCTTGGCTGGCAGAGACTTGTTTTTAGCCATTGGTAGTGCTATCTTAATGGAATGGCTAGAAACATGCCTCAACCAATCAGAATGCAGGGATTTACTTGCCCATTTTATATTTGATTATAATTGTAACACAACAAATTGGAAGACAGTGGCTCTGGTGGGATTCAAACCTGTGAGTTCCTGTTTCTTAACCTTGTATTCTAATAACTAGAATACATTGCCTTCCCTAATATCCTAGTCATCCTTTTATTTTCTTGTGTTAAACAGATTAAAGAGCCTGTGATGTCACAGGGAAAATTAATATCTAGATATAATTCAACTTGTTATGCTGACAGTTCTGATCTTTACCCTCCCCTCTTCTTTATTATAAAGGGCATTTTCCATTAAAAGTTTTTATTATATTAAGTCAAAATACAGTGCAGTGTAATCTAGAATTAAGTATACAAAACTTGTCAGCAATACATCAATCAGTCTTCCACAGGACAAACATAATGAAACAAGATTATATATACAATAATGGATGGGAAGTGTGCTTAATAAAGAAATTAGCACGTTGTTGAGGAGTGGATGCTGTTACATAAACCCCAAGGGCAAAGCCCGAGGGGTTTATTAAGGCATCCCACATCAAGGACAACCATTAATTTTGAATTTAGCACACTTCCCCATCCCTTATTATTTATAATTTCTGGTCAGCAATTTTCTCCTATTTTTCTGTACTGTGACCCTGTCTCACCGACACTGAGAAACACACACACACACACAGAATCTCTTTTTCTGTCCTCCAGGTTTTTTTCTTTTCTTTTTTGTAGAGGTGTTTATTTAATTCAGCTTGTTTTTTTTTTGCTAAACAGTAGAACGTTTAGATTGAGATCATTATCACGATCAGCGCTTACCCTAGTCAGCCAAGTCGGATTCGGAGCCCTTCCCGGTTTCAGTGGCAGTTCCTGTCTCCCACAGCTGCTGAACAGCAGAATCAAGTGGACACCTTTTTTGTTTTTAATTTTTTAAGTTCTGGAGCATGGAGCTCATCAAAAGAAAAGGAAAAAGAAAAGCTACATAAACTCTCCGTCTGGCGGCTCCTCACTACTCGGGTTAAGGAGCGCCACGTTTGAAAAAAGTGATTAGCCCACCCAGGAGGAGCTGAACAGCCAATGAGGAAACAGCTGTTTCTGAGTGACTGGGCGCCCGCTCGCCATTATAACCCGCAGGTTATAATGGCAAATTATAACTGGTTCAGACCATAGAGAAAATTGCTGACCAGTTATTATAAAACAATTATTCACAATATTAGGTAGCAGTACCTTTAGATTTTCAGTTCCCATTCTTCAGCTCCAACAAAGGTAGCCAGATGTCCTTAAACATGTCCAACTTGTCTAAAATTTGATGACTGATCTCTCATTATTAGCCATTGTACTCCTATAGTCAAACCACTCTGCCATAGTGGGCACTCTATCAGTTCTCCAGTTTCTGAACAAATGTCTCTTGACACCTAAGGATGCCGCTAGTACCCATGATTGCTCATAAGGGCATTTTCATACAGTCAGGATCATTGCCACTTGGTCATTGTCGGCTTCTGCTGCTTGTCTGCAACTGACATCATGACCCTCTGCTTCTGACATCATAATCACTTTTACTGCAACTAGCTGTGGTGCCAAAGCAGAGGATTTCAATGCCCCTTGCAACAGGAGTCTAGAGCAGATACAGACTGATGCGTCCTAATGAACACGGAACAATTGTCTGTGTTCGCTGTTTCCAGCATTTACGGATTGTTTGCAAGGCCATTTGGCACCATTCAGTCCTACTTAAGGCCCAAGCAAAAAAGACTGAGCACTCATTCCTGTATTTCAGGGCTCCAGAGAAAGTACTATAAGACTTTTCTTCAGTTTTGCTACTTTATTCAGAGCAATGTTGTCAATGCATTTCCATTCTATCTGGTGATTACAGGAAGCCTCTGACCCAAAACTACCCACCCTGGCACTTCGACCTGTTGGTCTTCCACATGGGGATGCTAGTGCAGGTTGATATGCTGGAGCAGATTGCTGTGAATAAGAGACTTCCTGGATTCACCAGACAGAATGGAAATGCACTGGCAATTTTGCACTGAATAAAGGAGCAAAACTGAAGAAAAGTCTTATAGTGCTTTCACTAGGGCCCTGAGATACAGGAAGGAGTGCTCAGCTTTTTCTGTTTCTACGTATAGGCTGGCTACCCTGAAGTGCACCGTGTCCCATGCACCATGAGCATAAGCTAAGCCTTGTTGTTAAAACTGCTTAAAGCTGGTCCAGACTTAGTGCTTTTGTGATGATTTGCATATATTTCCCATGATGCTTTGCATTAGTGGGGAATGTGTAATTTGATAGTTCTTTGAAACTCGCCTTTATTGCCAGTGTCTTTCAGGGTAACCCTTGCTGCTGTGCACTTAAAATGCTTTCCTATTTTGGGGTTACCATAACCAAAACAACTAAGAGCATATCGCTGGGTTCCCCTCTTGGCAGGCTGAGCTACAGCTGTGACACAACTGATGAATTGAAACAAGGAGAGAACATGCGTCTGTGTCTGCTGTTTTCAGCCCTTGTAGCTTGTGAGGGCTTTTGGCACTATTTCCATCTGCTTCAAACTGAGCCAGCCTTAGTTCCTTCATGGTGATTTTCATAGGCCTCCAATGATGCGTTCTACTAGCAGGGAATGTGTATTTGCCAGTGCCCTTTTGAGGAAACTGTTTTAGATACGCTGATAGGTTATTCTTTGAAGGTATATTTCTTGGACAACAGCGACACATTTGTCAGCAAAGAATTCAGAAGTTTGACCCCAAAGCTTGACCTGGACCTCTCATCTACTATTGTCCTTGTGCAGATCTCTTGAAATTTTTTAGCTAGTTTCTTTCAGCACATAAGATGTTGGTTTGTGGTTAGTTCTTGATTTAAATCTAGGGGTAATTTTGAGGTCACACTTAGTAGTATATATGTGGCATAGAGAATTTTACACCAATGGGGGGGGAGGGTATCAGGGGATCTTGGTCACGCTTACAATAATGACTTCTAGGGTGCACTGATGTGCCAAAGTGGCAGACATTGTTAAATGTAAAATTATATTTCTTCTGAGCAATAACAGAGATACTGTAGTATGGTAAGGACCCATATCCTAACATGGGATGTGGGACTTTTTTGAAATAGCCTGCATAGCCTTCTTCATTAGCAGATCTTTCTTGTCATAGAAAAAAAAAAGTTTTGAATGATTTTCTGAAGATCAATTCAACTTGAGTGGATAACATTAACTTTTCACCCAGTGCTATACCTAGGTTTTTGAAATGGCTGTCATTCTCGATGGCATCACCATTTATCCCAATAATCTGCAGGGAATGTGATAAACTAGCCAGTTTTGTGGATATGCCAAATGTCTTTTTTTTATGTTTTCATCTTTTTGGGCATCAATTTTTGGTTAAGCAACTAGCTTTGAAGGGAGTTATATTTCTTCTGCATTAGGTTTTGCAGATCCATAATGTTTATGCTTGTGTTATATATTACAGCATCATTGGTGAACATATCTATTCTCTAGTTGGGGCATACAGCTGTCAGGTCATTAAAAAAGAATGAGAAGAGATGTGGTCTTCTTAAGGAGTTTTTAACTTTAGATATGATGCAGAACTGCACTCAGTAAACAACCCAAAATGTAATGGTGGGCCTTGATGACATGATTTAACAAGGTGAGTAAAATGGGCTCCCAAGAGTGGGTGAAGATCGAGTGACACAGATCCTATTTAAATGAAAATTATTAAGAGATAAAATATGGAAAGAGAACAATTATATGAAATAAAAGCTCAATTGTGTTGCCTTATTATATCTTTTTTAAGTTGGCCTGGTGGGGTCAGAGACTCTTGGCATTTAAAAAAAAAGTTCATTTCTTTTTATGGATGGACCCCTCAAATGTTTGTAACACAAATGAATGGAATTCATTATAAAACATTTACTTTTAAAGGTCACCTTTCCTGGTATTAGTGCTCAAAGCCAGGAAGGATCCTTACCTGCCCAGGAGTTTGACTATATAAAAAATAATTACATGGCACGGTTTTCCAGAGTGAAGGGATTGTATTATGGCTCTGAGGAGCTGAGCTGCCAATCCCTTCCACTTACCAGTATGGAGACAAACCCACAAGCTTTCTCATACTCTTGCATCACAATATGCTAGCACAGGGGCACACCCCATAGGCAATATGGAGAGTGCCCCCTGTGCTAGCACATTGTGATGTAAGAGTATAGGAGAGTGTGGGGGCGTGTCTCCAAACCAGGAAGTGGAAGGGGCTGGTGGCTTGTTTCCTCAGAGCCAAAATGTGATTCCTTCACTCCCTAAAACTGTGCCATATAAAATGTTGTTTTTTTCATATTGTCAAACCTCTGAGCAATCAAGTGTCTTTCGTGGCCTTTGGGGGGCATTTTGTGACAGAGCGTGGAAGGTGCTCTTTAAAACAATAAAGTATGGTTAAAAGGTTTGTTTGTACAACTCTGAGGTAGTTTTAAGCAGGAAAGGAACACTACAATCCCCTACTGACAATGGATAATACATGTTCTGATGCTGTGTGCCATTCCATCCTTTATAAAGTAAAGCACCAACGTCGCAGAACTGCATTCAGTATATGACCCAAAATGCATTGTTGGGCTGGGATTATATGATGTAATAAGAGGAGCAAAATGAGCACGCAAGCGTTGTAGATATGGGGTCACCTACCAGCTGAGCTAGGGGTGCTGCTCCTTTAGCTTGGTGGCAGAGTTCTAAGTTAGGAGCCAGAAGTTGTCAAGTTCAAATCCCGAGTTCCCAGCTTGAAAAAAAAAGAAGGATGTAGTACCACAGAATTCTCTGGGAGGTGGCTGAAGTAGTGCAACCGTTACATTATGTTGTAAGCAGTGGGATTCCGAACTAGACCCTGGGCAACTAGATACGCTGAGTAAGTTCCCGACTCTTGAGCAGGATGTTGTGTAATGGGGAGATGTTCTGTAATACAAGAGTGGACATGAGCGAAGAGTTAAGTATATAGGAAAAAAAACTGCAGGGTATAACCTACATATCCCCCCTGCTGTTTAAACAATACTCAGAAGTGAACAAAGGTATTTCTTATAAAATGACAAGTTGATTTGCACTAAAATGTCCTTCATCAGCTTAATCAAAAGCATACCTAAGTAAATTTGGATATAAAGTTTTTGACTGCATTATCTGGTGCAATGTACAGTAGTTGTAAATACCAGTTTCAACTGGCATGACCTTTGCAGTCCTACTGAGCTGTATTCAACAGGGTTCTCAGCCCCATCTTATGCACCCTCAGAGGTCACTGCGTGTGGTTGGGAAAGGGGCTGTGGGCCACTGTGATAATAACTTGCAAGGAAATCCACAGTCACATGGCAGTTCTCACTGGCTGGGCCACATGCTGTGATGCCTTGGCTGGGGTTCAGGCCATTAAAGTTTGCATGGGTGCATTTGGCAGTTGGGCAGACACAGTCCATCTACAGACATTGCAGGGTGCACTGAACCACCACTGAACTAGGTATGGGGGGGATATATTAGGGAGTGGGACCAACAGACGACCATGGAGTAATGGAATTGAGGAAGAGGGAGGGGGATCAGTGGCTCACCATGGGGATGATATCTGCACAAACCCATGGGGGTCACTGGACCATGGGGAACAGGACATTTGGAAGCATGGGGGGCACTTCCTGCAGGGATGCTTTTGTTCACAAATCTGCCAGAAGGTGCAGAATTTCATCGTGGTCCCACTTGCTAGCGTCAACATCTGGATTTGGAATTCAGGGTCAGTCCTGTAAAAGGAATTTTGGCTCCATTGAGTCTACCTGGTGAAAAAATAAACAAAGAAATAAATAATAATTTGCATTGCATGACATTTGCTGAGGAGACTCTGCCTCTCTGCAGATTTTACTCTTGTCTGTGTATCACAGTTTTGGTTGGTGATGCAAATTTGCAGGCCCAAACCAGGTGTTTTGCTTCCATCTGTGGCTGAGATTCTGGACCTTTGTTTATCATGTTTAAATAAGCTGCAGCAGTTCCTGAGGCACTCCAGCATTTGAGAAAGGCAGGCATTATCCTGCAGCCAGTGGATCAGTCCCCTCTCCCTTACAGCAGCAGGAAACCGGGATGCACGGACCACAGGCAGGGGTTTTTACTGCAAGCAGCAGGGACTCCACAGAGCTATTCTGAGCCAAGGGGTAGAACAACTGAGTTAGTAACCAGATTCCTTCTTACCTTGCAGGAGTGCAAGCTAGACCTCATCTGTTCAACAGCTACCTGATTGTTTTCTACAGCATACAGGGAACAGTCGGGAGTATGATGCAGCTTAGACCCCTGCCATCGGTGGGCTAGTCATCACTCCCCAAAATGCCAAATGCAAGCATACTTTCTCAGAAAACAAATAAGAGCCAACATCTGCCCAAACCAGCAACCTCCATAATCTCTTGGCCGGAAAGAGCAAACTGGTGCAGTCCAGGAAGAGGGTACAACCTCGCGCCAAAGAGGAAGTATATTTCTGGAAGGCAAAGGTTGCAAATACTAGGAGCCTAAACAACAAACTTTCCAAACTCACAGCCATCTTGGAAACAGAAAGGCTGGACTGGGTGGCTGTGACAGAAACGTGGTTCATGGAAAACCATGGGTGGTATACGGCCATTCCCGGTTACAGCATATTCAGGAAAGAGATGTAGGGCAAAAAAAGGGGAGTGGGTGTAGCCATTTACATTTGGGAGGAAATAAAAGCCACAGAAGTAACAGGACAACCTGGGGACTTTGAGTCACTGTGGCTAACAGTAGAAATGGGTAAGGGAAAACCCTTCAGAATTGGCATTGTGTACAGACCCCCAAATCAAGGAGATAAAGAAGACAATGACCTAACAGGAGAAATCCACAAAATGTCTGATAAAGGTGAAGTAATACTAGTGGGGAACTTTAACCTACCAGATATTAACTGGAGCACACCAGCAGCAGCAACAAGATGAAGTAGGGACTTCTTATTGTCACTACAAGGCACGGGACTGTGCCAACATGATAAACCCCCAACAAGGGGAGATGCCATTCTCGATCTTGTCCTCACTAACTCAGAAAGGATCAAGGACATTGAAGTGGGATGTCATATGGGCAACAGTGACCATCGCATGGTAAGCTTTAAGGTAAACATGACACAGGACACTAGCCACTCAAAGATAAAGGTGCTAGATTTCAGAAAGGCTGACTTCCAAAAAATGAGGAACAACATAAGTAGCCAGTTAATGGAAACAGAGGTTGAGAAGGTGGAGGTCATGTGGGGGAGACTCAAGACAGTACTAAAGACTGCCACAGATCAATGTGCCAATGGTTCAGAAAAGAAAAAAGAAAAAGAAAAAGAAATCCTCTATGGTTTTCCAAGGAAGTGGTTACCACAATCAAAGAAAAAAAGAAGGCGTACAGCCTATACTAGGAAACCAAAACTGAGAAAGACTGGGAGTTGTACAAGGAAAAAATGAAAGAGTCTAACAAACAAATTAGAAAGGCAAAAGCCCAGACAGAGGAAAAGATAGCAGGAGGGGCAAAGAGAGGAGACAAATCATTGTTAGGAACATTAGAAAACATAGGAAGGCAAAAGGGGGATAGTAAAGATTGCTACTGAAGAAGGGAAATGCACCAAACATGACCCAGAGAAAGCCAAAATCCTCAACAAATACTTCTGCTTGGTGTTTACCAAAGAGGACACAGGGGATGGCCCAGCCCTGAAAAAACACAACACCCTAGGACCAGGGGTAGACATGAGTCCCTTTACAGAAGCCAAAGTACGGGAGGTGCTAAATAAACTCAAAGCAGACAAATCCATGGGACCAGATAAGATGCACCCCAGAATCCTTGAAGAACTGGGGGCAGAATTAGCAGCCCCTCTGGCACTTCTATTCATGAAATCCTTGAAGAGCAGTGTGGTACCCAAAGACTGGAAAAAGGCAATAGTGGTTCCACTTCACAAATCAGGCAGTTGCGAAGAGGCTAGTAATTACAGACCAGTGAGCCTCATATCTATAGTAGGGAAACTAATGGAGACACTACTCAAACAGAGGATCATAGCATTCCTCAAAACTAGAGGCCAACAAGACCTTAAACAGCACAGTTTCACAGCAGGTAGGTCATGCTAGACAAATCTGCTCGAGTTTTTTGACTATGCTACAAAAATTGTGTATGATGGTGCTGCAGTAGATATGGTCTACCTAGACTTTAGTAAGGCCTTCAACTCGGTTCCACACAGAAGGTTGGTAAAGAAGCTTGACCACACAGGGGTTGGTCCAGAAGTAGTCAGATGGCTACAAAACAGGTTACAAGGCAGAGTCCAGAGGGTACAGGTTAATGGAACACAATCGACGGAAGGCAGAGTGACCAGAGGGGTGCCCCAAGGCTCAGTGCTGGGGCCTCTGATCTTCAATCTTTTTATACCAGACATTGCTGATGGACTAGAAGGGAAGGTGTGTCTGTTTGCAGGTGACACCAAGATATGTAACAGGGTGGATACCTCAGAAGGAGTGAGCAAGATGGAAGCTGACCTCAAGAAACTAGAAGAATGGTCTGGAGTGTGGCAGCTGAGATTTAATGCCAAAAAGTGCAAGGTCATGCACGTAGGAAAGAAAAATCCAAGAAAGAAGTATTACCTAGGAGGTAAAAGACTGGCGGCCTCAAACCAAGAAAGAGATCTGGAAATCATACTCTCATATAACTTGAAGGTTAGTAAGCTGTGTGAGAAGGCAACATTAAAGGCCAACAGAATGCTGGGCTGTGTTGGGAGGGAAATCACGAGCAGGAGGAGAGAGGTGGTACTACCACTGTATAGGTCACTGGTCAGGCCTAACCTGGAATATGGAGTCCAATTCTGGAGGCCTCACCTCAGGAAGGACATTGACTGGGTGGAAACAGTACAGAGAAAGGTGATAAAAATGATTCAAGATCTGCAGTACATGTCCTACGAGGAAGGAATTAGGGAACCGAATATGTACTCCTTGGAGCACAGAAGAGAGAGAGATGGGACATGATTGAAACATTCAAGTACATAAATGGCATTAACAAAGTACAGGCACAGGAACTTTTTCACTTCAATAAGGGGGTTCTAGGACTAGGGGATATGTCCTCAGGCTGCAAGGAGGGAGGTTCTCTACCAACACCAGGAAGTTTTTCTTCACAGAAAGAGTGGTGGATGCCTGAAAGAGCCTGTCCCAAGAGGTTGTGGAGGTCAACACTGTTGGGGGGATTCAAGAATGCATGGGATAGACACAAGGGAGCCCTGACTACAAAGGGCAACTAGAGTGTCAAAACAGGTCTAAAACAAATGGGCAGACTAGATGGACCTAGCGGTCTCCTTCTGCCGTCAACTTCTATATTTTTATATATTATACTTACTGTACTTAGCTCTGCTTTGTTTGAACAGTGGGGATGTTACTATTATATAGAAATTGTCTACGTGCTCATCGGGAGGGTTGCTGCTCCTCCACCTGGTGGCACAGTAATGGGATGGTAAACAGAGGGTCGCTAGGCAAACTTCTTGGATGGAAAAAAAAAAAGACTGCAGTGCCAGGGAGTGCTGAGCAGGGGGCAGCAGTGGTGGAACCCTTAGAATGACCCATATGCCAGTTTTAACAGTTTTAAAGCAAGTTTACTACTTTTGAAAGAACTTTGAATAACATGATATTTTGACCAAATTCAGCTTGTATATTATTAATTGCATACACTTCTCTCCCCTTTGTCTTTCATTACTAGGTAAACTGGGCTGGCAGTATAGCCTAGAGGTTAGAATAATAAACTGTGAATGAGTTTGGTACTTCTGGTGGACCAGGGTTTGATTCCAACAAGCTCCACTTGCATATTGTGTGACCCTGAGCAAGTTACTTAACCTCCCCAGTGCTCACAGGTTGTCCCAGAAAATAGGTATTGTGTTGAGTGGGCCTCACCTGCTTAACAAAGAATAAAAAGAAATATTGCATGGAAAGGATTGGGACTTAACAAACCTGTACCGTTAATGTTGTATATGTTTATAATAACTGGTGACCCTCACTAACAACTTGTTTTCAAATTGTTTCAAATGCTGTAATAACTTGTATGATGTCACATCTAGTAATTACAGCATTTCAATCTGATATTTTTTAACTGCTTGGCAGAAGCACAAACTTACATGCAGATTTCCATCTCAGCAGCGTAATGCTTTTTTTTTTTTTTAAAAAAAAGCTTTAGCTCTCAAAAGAACTTTTTGTAAAATTTCATTTGTTACATTCCTGTCTCCTGGTAGCCACAACTTTCTTGGTCATGCTTGCTCTTCAGATAGTCTTTAAAACAAATTCCTGCACTAGTAATTATAAAAAGTAAAACATAGACATGTGTGTCTATGACTTTATTTGCACAAACTTGGTGTGTGATGACCACATAAATCTGTTGAGCTTCACTCTCGAGGTTTATGGGTCATCACACACCTCGGGCATGGAAAATGCCTCATAACACACAGCTACCTGTGCATTATACTCTATAGTATATATTTATTATATTGTTTTGCATGATTTTTAGATGGCTATTCCATTGTCTCAAGTCAGGTTATGTACACATCACATCGCTGATGTTAGCTTGTCGCATCTCTTATGTCAGTTGTTGGGTATAAAAAGAGCAATTCGTTGTTTGATTCTACCCTTGATAAAGCACTGGTCAGGTGTAAAATGGTGTCGGGTGTTTGTGACTGTGAGTAGGGCTACAGTATATATTGCACTGCTTTGCACTTTCATGTATCCATCTGTAATAAAGGACATATTTTATCGGACATATTTTTTGTCAATAAGATTTTAGTGCAAAAATAAATCATTCTTGTTCTACCAGTCATATCAGTACGTTACATAAACAGAAAAGATGATCTGAATCAGAGGTTACAAATACCTCAAACACAACAATAAGAAATAATGTTACATAGTTTCAACAAATTCAAAAAATATATTTTATAACTGTTTAAGTGAATATTTGATCATTCCATGAGTAATTATTAACAGTTAAAAAGAGTAAATATAACCATCTCGTTCCCCTTTCACATTTCAGAGTAGACTGGTATACAAACAAGGATGTCATTCTCAGAATAGAAAACAGCAAAAGGAAACAATATGATGAAAGAAAAGAGTGCAGAGTATTATGCGTGGCATATAGTTCTTCCCAGTTGTATGACCTACATTTTGCCATGGAAATTGTATCAGATTAGCAATGCGGTGAGTGCTTTTGCTTCTTTGTTTTTCACTTCAGCAAAGGATCAAACAGCAGAAGCTGACCAGCTGAAGGGCATCAAGGACCCAGTTTCCATGAAAATCGATCTAGTGACAAAGATAAAAGGAGTAAAATAACAAAAAAATCTATAAAATCTTTGCTGAAGTGTGCTTAAATATTACACGAAAAAAGGATCAATGTCTATATATTATGATTCTCAGTATGTGCCCCAAAATGAGAACTCACTTTAAAAACACCACGCACCATTATAGACATAGAAAATAGTTCATTTTGACTTGGTACATGGTTGCGGTAACTTGTTACGTTTATTTTCATTCAGAAATAGTTCCAGATGGTTTGAATGTAATGGACTCTCTATGTATAACTGTATGCGACAGTTGTTAGCTGAGTTAGGAAAATGTTTCTACTCACCAGTGCAGGCACACAGTATCTTAGATTATGAGTGGGAATGAAAGTTGACACAGTGCTGGTATTGTATAACAAGTACCAGTGTTGCTTTCATTGAACTTGGCTATAGTCAATGCTCCTGATATGATGTTTTGACAGCCTGAGACAATGACAGTAACTCCACTTAGGGAGTCTCAGTCTCGTAGCCTGATGGCAAGCCTACTTAATTTGCAGGCGACATCTGTGATAGAGCTAGGTGGCTGAATGAGAGCTGCAGTCAGCAGGACCACCTCCTGCTCTTTGCTGTGGCCCAAATCCTCTAGATCATCACTGATGGTGCTTTATGACAGCATGGTGTCAGAGTAACAGATGTACAGAGCAGTCATGCTGGAGCATGAGACCAAACACAACTCTTAAGAAGCTTCATTACAATGGATACTTTGGAAAAACACGTCCTTTTCAGCCACATTTTAAGCTTCTATTTCATTCATTTTTGGAGTGCCCCTTTTTCTATATAACCATACACCTTGCCATTGTAACAAAATCACTGTCCCCATCGTCTCTGGCTCCTCACCAAGATCACTGTGTTTCAATTTTTACCAGAAAAACAGGTTGAATTCCAGAATGTGCACTTTCTACACACTGTTAAAAACAAATCATATTATGGAATCTGGCATTTTTACAAGATTAGTGACTACATAAAACTTGCAATTTTTTATAACTTATCCAAAGTACTACTTTTTTCGTTTTGCATTATTTAATTTGATGTATACTTAGCCTTCTTTTAATCTGAATATTTACATAACGTACTAAATGTGTAACAGTAGAGGCAGTAGAGCACAGTGGTTTAAGGCTCTGAGATGCAAATCTGGAGACCTGGGTTTGAATCTCACAGCCCCCACTTGCATACTGTGTGACCCTAAGCAAGTCACTTAACTTCCCTGTGCTCCCAGGTGTCACCTGTTAACAAGCTTTCAGCTTAGTGTGTCTCACCTGGTTAAACAATTGGAATAAAAAAAAGTAAAATCACATTAAAATCTGGAAATTAGATTAGCAATTAATAATGCAATTCTGGAATTTCAAATCCTGAAACTGGAATGTCATTGTTTCAAACACTGTAAAGCAATGGCCTTGCTGATCCCCTATACCTGACAGAGAAACATCGAAAACATGACAGCAGAGAAAGACTGCAGGACGATGCAGTCTGCCCAAGATCCTTACCTATCACAGTAGCTGCTCAGCTTATGACATCGCAGGCATCTCATCAAGAGCAGATTGCGATGGCAAAACTGAGGATTGTGATGTCGGGTGTAGACGGGCAGCCAAAGCATATTTCAATTTAGAAGCAGGGATTCTCTTTTCATGCAAGTATACAAAGTTGTAAGCATACATAGTTGTAATGAAAACGTGAGTCAACTTCAAGGCAACTACAGTGAAGAATTCATGGCCATCAAAACCGTTTGGAATGTAGAGCAACAAGCAGCCTCTGACCTTTTTGCACCTGATGTTCCCACTGTAGTATGGAAACCATTGACAGTTTTCTGAATTTTGTTGAACATAAGCATTTCTGTGCTGACAAGAATCAATGAATTGCAAGAGCTCCATGTATGTATGCAGAGTCCTGATTTTGCACTATTCTCAAGAATGTTATTTACCTTGGTGACACTGATGCTGCTACAATATACATAGATACATAGATACATAGACAGTGTCGGCAGATAAGGGCCTATGGCCCACCCAGTCTGCCCATTTGAGCTTGTAAGTTCAGTTTGTTTTCCTAGAAGTCTGTTGCCCCTTATCCCTGACCTCCAGAATTCCTTTATGTCTATCCCATGCATTCTTAAATCCCGTGATTGTTTCAGCCCCCACCACTTCCTCTGGCAGGGTGTTCCACTTGTCCACCACCCGTTCTGTGAAGAAATTCTTTCTCATGTTTCCTCTGAATCATCCTCCCTCCAACTTCATCCCATGCCCTCTAGTCCTGGAACATCTTTTTCGCTTAAAAATAGTGTTTTCCTGCACCCTGTTCCTCCCTGTAAGATACTTGTATGTCTCTATCATAACCCCTCTCTCCCTCCTCTCCTCCAGGGAGTACATGTTCAGTTCCTTCAACCTGTCTTCATAGGACTTGTGATGCAATCCATGCACCATCTTTGTTGCCCTCCTCTGAACCTTCTCTACCCTGTCTATGTCCTTACGTAGGTATGGTCTCCAGAACTGTACACTGTACTCCAGGTGAGGCCTCACTAGTGTCTTGTATAGCGGAATTATGACCTCCCTTTTCCTGCTGGTGATGCCCCTGCCTATACATCCCAGCATCCCATTTGTTTTACCTGCTGCCTTGTCACACTGTTTCCCTACCCTGAGGTCATCAGAGATGACAACCCCAAGATCCCTTTCCTGCTTGGTGCATGCTATATCCTCACCCCCAACTGATATATTGTGCCAGGGTTTTTGTGCCCATATGCATTATCTTGCACTTCTTTGCATTGAATTTCAACTGCCAAACCCCTGACCATTCTTCAAGTTTCTGCAGGTCCTTCTCATTCTGTCTACACCTCTGGTGTGTCTACTCTGTTACAGAGCTTTGTGTCATCAGTGAACAGTGAAATTCTGCCTTCTAGGTCCCATGAATGTCATTGATGAAGATGTTGAATAGAACCGTCCCAGCACTGATCCCTGTGGTACCCACTGGTCACTCTTCCTCTGTGGAGTGACAGCCATTTACCACCACCCTCTGTGTCCTGCCACCCAGCCAGTTACCTACCCACCACACTACTGTCCTGCCCACACCCATATTCCTCAGTTTGTGTAATAGTCTTCTATGTGGCACAGTGTCAAAGGCCTTGCTGAAGTCCAGATAGGCCATGTCCACTGCCCTTCCCTGATCCACCTCCCTAGTCACCCAGTCAAAAAATTCAACGAGGTTGGTCTGACATGACCTCCCCCTGGTGAAACCATGCTGCCTTGGGTCCTGTAGTCCATTGACAACCAGATGTTCCACCAATCTCTCCTTCAGTAGTGCTTCCATGATCTTCCCCACTACCGAGGTGAGGCTGACTGGTCTGTAGTTCCCTGCTTCCTCTTTGTTCCCACTTTTGTATAAGGGGACTACATCTGCTGTCCTCCAGTCTTTGGGTACCTCCTGTTTCCAGTGATCGGCTAAACAGGATAGCCAGAGGTTCAGCCACCACCTCTCTTAGTTCTTTAAGGACCCTGGGGTGCACCCCATCTGGCCCCATTGCTTTATCAGCTCTTATTACTTCCAGTTCCTTCAGGACCCTTTCTCGTGTAAAGGGACTTATGTCCATTTTTGCACCATTCTCACCCCTTGTACTCCCTTCAGACCCATTACCCTCCTCTTCCTCAGTAAAGACTGAGCAGAAATACCTATTCAAAATGTCAGCTTTACTGTTGTCATCCTCCACGCGGCCCCCATCCTCCCCTTCAGTCTCACTATCCCTCCCTTTGTCTTTCTTTTTCACTTATGTACCTGTAAAGGTTTTGTCCCTCTACCCACTGATTTTGCAATGTGTTCTTCTGTCTGAGCTTTGGCTTCCCTTACTGACCTCCCTGCCTCCCTTTGCTTCTCCTGGTACTTCTCCCTATCCCGTTCTGCCTGTGTCTTTTTGTATTGCCTGAATGCAATCTTTTTGGCTTTCACTTTCTTTGCTACCTCTTTGGAAAACCATAATGGTCTCCTCTTCCTTTTCCTCTTGCTAACCTGCTTAATGCATAATTCTGTTGTTCTTGTAATCCCCATTTTAAATACTGCCCACTGTTCCTCAACCCCTGATTCCTGTCCCATTCCCCTTAATGCCTCTTTCAAGTATCTCCCCATTTTCCCAAAGTCTGCCCCTAAAATCCAGGATACGTGTTTTTGTGTGGTTTGGTTCTGCTCTTTCTGTGATTTCAAACCACAATGACTGGTGGTCACTGTTTCCCAGGTGCTCCCCCACTGTTACCCCCATCACACTGTCCCTGTTTGTGAGCACAAGGTCCAGTATTGCCTTCTGCCGAGTTGGTTCCATGCCCAGTTGCTTGAGGAAGGCACCCTGAAGGGAGTCCAGGATAAATCTGCTCCTAGTTGATGCTGCTGCTGGGATGCTCCAGTCCACATCTGGAATATTGAAGTCTCCATAGTTCATATTGATACCATGTGCCATCTGCTAGGGACTGCGATTTGTACCTAGTGACCTTATGTATTCAGATTATTTGTACTTGACATGTATTGGTGTAGCAATGCATAGAAAGTGAAATCAGCTGAAGAATGAAAAGAGACATAGTTAATGTGCTTCCATGGCAAACTCCATTTTTTTTGTAATTGTTACATGCTGTACAGAAAGATATCTTAGATGAGTAGCTGCCCTTGAATAGTAGCTGCTCTTGAATAAAAGCTACATGACAAATGGAAAGTTATAATAAAAGTCACACTTGTATAAAGGCCGTGGCTACGAATTGAAGACATGCAGTAATTTCACGATTTTGTTTCCGCTTCCCAATGTTTACAGTACATTCTGCCAAGTGACCTGCACTGTTCAATTGAATTCATGTGTTCTGAACAGTTTACAAAAAGATTTTTTAGCCAGAGGATTTTGGACAGAGGTAAACATGGGGTGGGGGTCGGAACTCAATTCCAAGGGTGAAATTGAAGTCGGATTCAGTTCCAGGAGCACAATGGGTAAGGACTCTGCTCCTGAGTACACTGTACCCTATTAAAGGCAGAAAAATGGCTGAATAAAGATTTTAAATGTTCCAAGCTCCATTTAAGGTGTGTTTGATCCAACATCAAAGGTGATGGGTTCTCCTAGCATATTTGTTTCCATTTACAACTCTAGTTTTGGAAATCGGTACCTTTTCTGTTCCATCTGAGACTCTGGGGATCACTGAATATTTACACACCCAGTGATGCAGTGTATCGTGGAACATGTCAGAGTTGTCCATGTTGCCTGAGTGTAAGAGTGAACCCTGCTTTGTTTCTCAGTTCTCTCATGTCCCTTTCTGAACACACATTAGATGCTGACGAAAGGGCTATGAAGGTGAGCAGAGCACGATGGACAGTGGCGAGAGACAGAAACAGGAGCGGAGCAAAACTGTGCTGTGGGTAAGAGTTAAAAAAAAAGAAAAGATCAGTTTTGCTTACAGCAGGCACGGCTCCATACAGCTCATGGGGAGGAAGTATGTTCTGCTGTCTGCACTGCTATCAGATATAGTGAATATCCATTTATAGTGTGTATAACGGGTGTGGGGACTATCAAATAAAAGCCACCCTTGATTAGTAGCCGTGGCAAACAAAAACAATCAGATAGAGGCTGCAGTAATATACTAAAGTAAATAGAAGCCACAGCCAAAAAAAAATGTCTGAGAAAGGCACAAGGGACTCGGCGGGGTAAGGAAGGGGGAAGAGATTGTGCCATAGATCAAGTAAGGTTTGTAGCAAAAAAAAATTGAAGGTTAAAAAAAAGGCAGATTGGGTGGGTGCCCAGCAGCCCTTATCTGCTGTCACATTTCATGTTTTTATGTATAAAACACCACCCACATGTCCGAATGCAATCCTCATCCAAGATATATTCTGATCAGTTAACCAATAAAGTGCATCCGTAAGACACTTTCATTTCTAAATAGTAAAGACATTGTTTTCAAAGTAGGTTTGCCTGAGGGGATGGAAATAAAGGAGGACAACAGATGGGGGTTTCTAACTTGGTCATGTTTCTGCCAGAATCTCTCTAGGGACTGAATGGTTTTAAAATTTGCATTGTAGACAGATTCACCCCCTACATGAATAACTGCATACAAATTAGCAGAACCAAAACCCATAGATGATTTCAACAATTGCCTGATTAGATACTGTCTGTCTGGAGTTTTATCAATGTGGAAGTGATAAACAGCCCCTTTCTCATTTGTTTTTTTATTTTCAGTTGCCTGGTCCTCATTCCACCTGCCCAAGCCCTTCTACCCGCTGAAGCAGTACCGATATTCCAGCCCACCACTAGCCTCTGTTCGACATCCTCTCTGGATATCCTGAATGTAACCCACAGCTTGCTTCCTGTGGGTGGGATTCCCTCTTTCCCCAAACTGGGAAGAGGATATGCCACTCAACAGTTGAGGCCTGGGAGGAGCCAGTGAGGCTTGGGAGGAGTCATAAGGATTTTACTGTGGCATAGGGGTTGGGATGACTTCATCTGCCTGGTGCTGCTGGGGTACTTTCCCTTCCCCCCAAGCCTTCTGTTATCCCTCCCCAGGGAGTGGTACTGAGAAGTGACCCAGCAGAGTGCCTGTCAGGGCCATCAGAAGGGTGGGTGAGCCCTGACATATCTTCAGAATGCCCCTGTCGGCCCCACTCTGAGTGTGTGATGTCTCTGCATCACTCGCCAGGTAAGTGGGGATGTGCCAACATAAGGTCACCCCAGAGAGACCATTTGTTCCTTCCCACACAACACACCCTCTCTCTGGGCAACCAGGGGGCAGTCATGCAGTTGAAGGAGGTGCCCTCCCTCCATGAAGCAGAAAATGTCCCGATAGATGCCAGAACCCTATCTCATTGGTCTGCACCAGACATCCCAGACTCAGGACATGAATCTGGGTCTTCTGGATGGCAACCAGTAGCTCTACCACTGTGCTAGCTGAGTGCTGCCGGTACTGAATAACCCCATCCATGACTGTTGTAACAGCCTCTGTCCTGACGCAGTGACTGGCAAATCCTTTGATTCAGTGCCATGTCAGCCCTTCTAAGGCAATAGCAGATCCATTAACCATTACTTGGTTAAGAGAGCCTGCATTGCCAGGTGCATCATTCCAAGCAGTGTTTGCCAACTATGACGTGCCAAGGGTGTGGAATGCCCTGTCTCTAAAATTAAGCAACTCTGCTAACTTATCAATTTGTAAACAAATTGTAAGTCAAGAACTTATAGAAAATTGTGACTGCTATGCAGTCTGAAGAGGGTTATTGACCCTCGCGGCATATTACTGTGCATTAATTATCATTATACTATCAATGGGCCCTATGCACAAAAAAAGGATTGCCTATGTGCTGCATATCAGAGGCACGTAGGCAACCCTAAGTGGGGATGCCATGCAGGGGGCTCCCGCAGACCCCCGATGGCATTCATGGCCAGTGCATCGGCCAGTTACACAATGACTCCCTTGGCCATGCAGGCAGCCTCGTGCCATGGGCGGCTGGGGGAGGGAGGGAGTGTTGGGACAGTCTGCACTTCCTTACCTTTCACTAAGGGTCACAGAGTCAGACACAGGGGGCACAGGGTGTGGCAGCTAAGACCCTGCCATAACCTAGTGCATGCCTCCCAAGTTTAACACCGGTGAGCTGTGGCAGGACAGGGAGACAACCCTTCATGTTGCCTCAGCCCACTAGGCTGATGGGGAGGGCCAGGGGCAGCCTTTTGGGTGAGTGCCCATACTTTTAGTTTATGTGGGATCTGCACCTTCCTATGCACCCCTGCTCCCAGGGTGCAAGGGGATCCACTCCAGGACCCGGGTTGGGCATCCGATTGAATGCCTACCTGGGTCCATCCCTCCGCACCTGGCCACCACCATGAATCTGCACTCTGTGGGGGTACAGGGCCATGGACAGGTGCCATGTGGGTGTTTGAGGTCATGCATGCTGTGCTCCCTGCATCTGTCTGGGCCATGGAGCTATGTGGGTGGGGTATGTGCCTTTGGCGTGTACCTTATGCCCCGTTGGTGGCACCATTATTGATTACCTTTCAAGGTGGTAATTTATGATAATGTGAATTGGTCAGGATATTTTTCTTTTGTTTATTCAGGAATGTTTCATATTCTGTAACCATATACCTAACTGTTTTTAACACAGCTTTGTAAACAGGGCTCACTGTCATAACAGTTTCATCCTGTATAAAAATAAAGGTTTCACTACTACTAGTTTTTTTGCCTGACTAGCTCCCAAAGATCCTTGCAATACTGCAACTGATACACTGCTGCGCTGCCTTGTCTGTGTCACAGTTCTGTGTTCCAACCACTAAAGTACGCTGCCTAACCTGGCTGCCACCATTGTTCTTCTTGTGCTATGAGATGCTTCGATTTAAAAACAAATTGCTTCTGCAGTTAAGAGGTGGTTGTAACAGTTTGTTTTTCATGCACCCTGCTTGAATCATGTCTTGATTTGTTTTTATGGTGCTTTAGTAAGACAGCTGGAGTATCGACCAGCAAGACTATCACTCGGTTATTAAACATCATTTTATGATGCAGGTTGTAACTGTTTAATGGACAGGGGGCAGAATAAGACAGAGAAAGAATGAGAGAGCAGAATTCTGCAGTTTAAAGGTGGCTGGATCTTTCCTGCTTGGCACAGCCTTTTGCAGAATTTATTAATTTGTTTACTTACAAGTTGTCCAAAAGCAGCTGACACCTTAGGAGCAAGGCATGGAGCTGCCTGCCCCAGTACCAAACTGACCCGCCCCAAATAATTTTTTTATCCAGGGATTTAGTTATTTATCTAACAAGAATCGCAATCTCTCCTCCTGATTCAAAACAAGTCACAAGCGCCCATCACAGCCACGCCCAGAAAACTGCATTTAAATGATACAAAGGGGGAAGGAGCTGCAGGGCTATAGATAGCATTATAATGCTATCGGGGACAATGGTGGCCTATACATGTAACTTATATTTATTTCAGGCACTTATGTTGTATTTTTGTGTTAGTTATTTTCTTGTTTTATATTAAAATATGTGTGCAATGAAAGAAGTGGGTTTCACCTTTACTTTTCACAGTGCTAGTTAAAAAGAATTCGGTAGAATTCTGGTATTATGATGTCAGAAACTGCCAGCTGCTTATGAGCCCAATTCATGTCAGTGAGAAACTAAATCTATTTTTTTATTATTTTCAAAAGAAATAAAAGAAATAGATACTTCTATCAGCAACAAACTTTGCCTTTTATGTGTTTACACCATGGTGGTACAGCTGTATGATGTTACAATTTTTAAAACTGTTATTGGCTTCTCTTTTCTTCTTCCCAGGTAACATTTGGTTATGCAGAAAATGTCACTTGCTAAACCCTGAGAGCAAAGCTACACACCTGAGGTGTATGATGCTACATAAACCCTGAGAAGGGAGCTACACACTCGAGGTGTATGTTGCTACATAAATCCTGAGAGCAAAGCTACATACTTGAGGTGTATGATGCTCCATAAATCCTGAAAGTGACACTACACACCTGAGGTGTATGATGCTCCATAAACCCTGAGAGTGAAGCTACACACCTGAGATGTATGATGCCACATAAATGTGGAGAGCGAAGCTACACACCTGAAGTGTATAATGTTACATAAACCCAAGAGCCCTGACAGCAAAGCTACACACCTGAGGTGTATGAAGCTACATAAACTCCCATGAGCTAAGCTACATACCTGAGGTGTATGATACTAGATAAACCCAAGAGTGAAGCTACACACCTAAGGTATATAATGCTACATAAACCTGAGAGTCCTGAGAGCAAATCTACACACCTGAGGTGTATCATGCTACATAAACTCCCAAGAGCTAAGCTACATACCTGAGGTGTATGATACTAGATAAACCTAAGAGCGAAGCTACACACCTGAGGTGTATGATACTACATAAACCCCAAGAGCAAAGTTGCACACCTGAGATGTATGATGCTACATAAACCCTGACAGCAAAACTACACACCTGAGGTGTATGATGCTACATAAACCCCAGCAGCAAAGCTACATACATGAGGTGTATAATGCACATAAACCCTGAGAGCAATGCTACACACCTGAGGTGTATGATGTTACATAAACCCCAAGAGTGAAGCTACACACTTGAGGTGTATAATGCTAAATAAACCCTGATAACAAAGCTACAAACCTGAAGTGTAAGATACTACATAAACCCTGATAGTAAAGCTACACTCCTGAGGCATGATGCTACATAAAATCCCATGAGCTAAGCTACATACCTGAGGTGTATGATGCTAGATAAATCTGAGAGCGAAGCTACACCCACTCCCTCTTACTAAACAAACTTAGCTCTGCTGGACTTTCCACCCCAGTGGTAAACTGATTTAAATCTTACCTCTCCAGCCACTCCCAGCAAGTTGAAGTAGGTGGTGACCTCTCTCCTCCCCTTCCGCATCTGTGCTGGAGTCCCCCAAGGATCAGTCCTGGGGAAGATACTCTTTTCAATATTTCTAAATGATCGCCCATCAACCTGCACTGTTTCAAACATGTGAATGTACTCTGATGATACCATTCTTTATGTCTCTGGTCCCTCCACTCCCGATATTGAATCTCTACTCTAAGCCGACTTTCACTCAGACCTAAAATGAGTTCAGGTTAACCACTTCAAAGCAAATGCCAACAAAAACAGTTTCAATGACCTTTGGTTCCCCTCACAAACTAAAGAACCTATTCTCCCCACAAAAATTCTCAACCTTATATGGCGCCCAACTACAAGAAGTCCTCTGCTACAAATACCTGGCAGTCTGACTCGACTGCCATCTGGATTACTCCAAATCCATTGAGCACATCCACTCTAAGCTCTGCCCTAGGATAGGGGCTTTACATTGGAACAAAGTCTCCCTCCCTTAGTATGCTCACCTCATGTCACTCTCCTCACCAAAATGATTCTATCTTCCTTCGACTATGTGGATATCATCTATGGTACTGCCCCAGCCTCCACTCTGGCTAGGCTCAACTCTCTATACAATACCTTCTGTTGCTTTGCTTTAAACGCCCCTCCCCACACCCATCACTGCACTTTGTGTTCCTCTCTGTCCCTCTCCTCACTTCATTGACATTGCAAGCTGCATTCTTCGCTCTTCATCTCCAAATTCTGATTTGGTTCTCTCCCCTCCCACCTCTCCCCTCTCCTCTCCCCTGCTGTCAAACTCTCCTATCCCCTCTGATCTAGGGATTGCTGCACTTTCTCCCTTCCACACCCTATGTCTGGCACCTGCTCAGCTGCTTTCGCTTTTAGGCTACCCTCTATCTGGAATTCTCTTCCTTAGCCCATTCATCTCTCCTCCTCAACTGCCTTCAAAAGAGCCCTTACCGAACACTCTTTTGTCTCTGCACCTGCATGTGCTAGGTCCCTCAGATACCGCTCTCACTACTGCATACTTCCAAGTACTCACTGTTCTTCTCAGCTAAATTGCTTGACATATGCTGCCTTTCTACAGTCTGTATTACACTTTAATACACTATTGTTGTAACAAAATTGACTTTATAAGTGAAACAAAAATTGTAATTCAATTTTCTAGCATATTTTACTTGTGTGCAAATGCCTCCTGAATTGTTTGTATTTCCTCCCTTCTCCCCATCCCCTGGATCACACCTGGAAATGAGTTTCCACTCAGTGTGCCTTTCCCAGTCACCAGCTTCACATAAATAAATACACAGCTAAATTGTATGATACTACATAAACCCCAAGAGTGAAGCTACACGCATGAGGTGTATGATGCTACATAAACACTGAGAGCAAAGCTATACACCTGAGGTGAATGATGCTACATAAACCCTGAGAGCAAAGCTACATACCTGAGGTGTATGATGCTACATAAACCCTGACAGGAAAGCTACACACTTGAGATGTATAATGCTACATAAACGTCACAAGAGTAAAGCTACACACCTGAGGTGTATGGTGCTACATAAACCCTGACAGCAAAGCTACACAATGGAGGTGTAGTTTGATACATAAACCCCAGAAGCAAAGCTATATACTTGAGGTGTATAATGCACATAAACCATGAGAGCAAAGCTACTCACCTGAGGTATATGATGTTACATAAACCCCGAGAGTGAAGCTACCCACTTGAGGTGTATAATGCTACATAAACCCTGATAACAAGGCTACACAACTGAGGTGTATGATGCTGAATAAACCCCAGGAGTGGAGCTACACAGTTGAAGTGTATAATGCTATATAAACCTCAAGAATGAAGCTACACTCCTGAGGTGTACAATGTTACATAAACCCCAAGAGAGAAGCTACACACCTCAGGTGTATGATGCTACATAAATTCCAACTGTGAAGCTACACACCTGAGATGTATAATGCTACATAAACTCTGACAGCAAAGCTACACACCTGAGGTATATGATGTTGCATAAACCCCAAGAGTGGAGATACACACTTAAGGTGTATAATGCTGCATAAACTCCAAGGGCAAAGCTACACATCTGAGGTGTATGATGCTACATAAACCCCAAGAGCGAAGCTATGCACCTGAGGTGTATGATGCTACATAAACCCTGAGAGCAGATGTATGATGCTACATAAACTCTGAGAGTGAAGTTATACACCTGAGGTATATAATGCTACATAAATCCCCCAAGAGTGAAGGTACACACTTGAGGTGTATAATGCTACCTAAATCCAGACAGTGAAGCCACACACCTGAGGTGTATATTGCTTCATAAACCCCAAGAGTGATGCTACACATCTGAGGTGTATAATGCTACATAAACCCCAAGAGTGAAGCTACACATCTGAGGTGTATAATGCTACATGAACCCTGAGAGTGAAGCTACTCACATGAGGTGTATGATGCTACATAACCCCCCCCAAGAGTGAAGGTACACACTTGAGGTGTATAATGCTACATAAACCCTGAGAGTGAAGCTACACACCTAAGGTGTTTAATGCTACATAAACCCCAAGAGCGAAGCTACACACCTGAGGTGTATGATGCTACATAAACCTCAAGTGTGACACTACACACCTGAGGTGTATGATGCTACATAAACCCTAACAGCAGATCTCAAGAGGTTTATTCAAACATCATACACACACAACAAGGCTGTTTATAAAATTCAAGTTACTCAGACTATCCCATATTGTATTATATTTAATTGCTGGATCTGAGGGCCTTATGAGTAGTAGTGGGTCAGAAAATAGAGAAAAAGTTCCCTCAATTTACTGGCTCCTCGCAGCCCCATGTCTTGTACATGTTCAAGCTGCCCAACACCCATGGCAGACCCAAAAGAACTCAGTGAACCTTCTTCTTATTTATAGTTCATGCTGGTTTCTCCTTTTCACTTTATGCCCCTCCTTTTCTGTTGGTCTCTTACTTTCTTTTTTGAAGTCAGGACAAAATGACTCCCCCCTCTCAGCTTCCAGCTCTGGCTCACTGGGTGGGAAATGCAGCCAGTCGGGTGACAAATTGTGTTGAACACCGTAACTCTCTTCTTTATGGCAGAATTTTTTCCTTGAGGGGTTCAATTACTGAATCTCTGTGGCAAATGTATGCAAGTTTTGGAAGAAAACGTTTGTAGTCCTTCATTGATTTAGACAAGCTGTATTCTTCCATGGAAATGAGTGGTCTTGGGGCTGTAGAAATTCTATGTTGCATGTGAATGCTGTTATAACCAGCTGGTTATTATGCAGAAATGCACACAGTTTTCCTCACTATAAAAAATACAGGCCAGTAAAATAATGAAATAAAAAAATTATATAATCAACTGAAACAAACTCTGTTAGAAACATGGAACCATAGAATTTGAAGACAGGAGGCAAAAGGTTCATCGAATCTACACTTACTATACTACCTCTCCTCACTGACTTACCGTGCGGGTGGACTGTTACTCTCCTCCCCTACTCATTAAGCCATATTGGGTGGTCAGGAAGGAAAAGGGTTTTGACATTCAGAACCGAGGTTTCTAACAAGGGGCAATCTATGATCTAATTTATTAATCCAGAAAATCCCAGATGAGAGGGAACATCTCATTTTCAGTGGGAGAGCATTGCCTCTATCCAGCTTACAGTTAGAGGACTGAAATAAAAGATAAGTGACTTGCTCAAGTTCACAAGTGAGTCCATGGCTCTGGTAGGATTCAAACCCAGGGAACCCAGCGTACAATCTAATGTTGTATCCATTAGGTGTTACTTGAGCCTTAGCAAAAAACAAACCAAGCAAAACACTACAAATGCTAAGGTCACCATTTGGAGAGCACAATACTTTTTACTGGGGCAACGTTGCTTAAAAGGAAGAAAATGTCATATTAGTCCCACTTCCCCATCTGAAAGTAATGATGCAGACTCTGATGAATTTTTCTTTGACCAAAATCACAACTGCTCTGTAGGATGTAATTCTTAATAACATGCAAAATGTAGAAGGGTTAGGCATATCCTGCTGCTGAAGAGTGCATAGTAACTTTTAATGGAAGTTGGCATCACTGCTTGCTCTGTAATGTAGAGAAAATTACATCCTCTTGCCCAGCCTACATGCAGCAGTCAAGAAAAGCAAATGGTTTTAGAACGAGAAGACCAATTGCCAAGTGAAATGTTGTTTGTCTCTTTTCTCGCTTATTGAGAGATCTCTAAATAAAGGCAAGGGATATATCTGCCGCAGAATGCTGAGGAAGTTTCTATATTTGTATTTATGATTTGGGCAAGAAAAATGTCAGACTAGGGGACTTAAAGTAGTAATTTATGTTTCAGTACCAATTGTACCCCCTTGAATTTTAATTCCATTGTAGGTCATAATTTTTTCTTCAGTTTTGTAAGATACTCTGTTTTCCCCATTTTGAGTCTATTTAAGTATTTTTTTAATTTGCTGCCATAAATGGTGGACTTTAGAACTTGATGACATCATTAAGGAACAAGCTGCATTTAAAAACATTAGGGCCAGCCTGTCGGTGCAGCGGTTGGATTTCCGCTTGCAAAGCCAGCGACCCGGGTTCAGGAACGAGCTTGGGTCGCTGGAGGGTCGGCTGGGGGGAGGCAGCTTGAGCGTCCCATGACTGCTCGCTGTCTTCAGGGAGGGAAGGGGCTGCAACCCAGTGTTGAAGCAACCACTGGTGGAGGCCAGGGGTAGAGCAACACGTCAGGGTCATTGGGGTGGTGCGTGACAGACGTTGGCTCTTGCCTTGACGTCCAGACGTCACGTACCTTAAGAAAGCCAGGAAAATCACTCACTGGCTGCCAGATGATGGCTGTCTGCTCCCTGAGGGCCTCCAGCACCTTCCCAGGGCCTCCTGTTCCTCAGCAGCATCCCCGGGCCCTAGGAGTATATGCTGGGATCACGCCTCTCCCCCTGGTGCCTTCCCCCTTGGAGGAGGGGAACCCGCCCCACGAAGGGATACGCCGGGATATCCAGGGGGTTGGCTGCAATATGAAGATCAGAGGAGGGCTGGGTAAGGACAGTAGGGGCTGGGGGAACTTGGTAGAGCCCAAAGGAGTGGTGGACCAGTGAGCATGGGGAGGAAAAACAAAACAAAATAAATAAATAAATAAATACATAGGGCCCGATTCCAGAAGACATGGCGCAAGTCGCTGATGATTGTGACTTGTCCCAAATGCCGATGTGCCGGGGACCTTGCACCCAATTCCAGAACTGGCAGGATTTCCAGTGGCTATGTATGCAACTTACGGCACCCCAAGCACTGCACCAAAGAGAGGGTGCACCTGAACAGGGTGCCGTAAGCTACAGGAAATGCCCACTGACATGACTCAAGCCCCCCCATCCTCACGCGCCGATCCCCATTGGCCAGCTCACCATTAAATCAGAAGGCTGTGATGCCATGTCCTGCAATACAAACTGTAATAATATACAATAAATAGACACCTGTGGTGCTCATAATCCCTGGTAGACTAATGTCCCCCCCACCAGGTAGTGCTGGTCCACCCCCCACACCTGTGCCCAGTCAGCGACTGGCACAACCCACCTCTCTCCTCCACAGCCAGCCACCGACTGAGCTCCCCTGAGCATGTACTACTGTATACCATACGCACTAAAAGCTGTCATTCATTGAGCGCGCATACTGTATACAGTAGTATACACTCAGGGGAGCTCAGTCTGTGGCTAGCAATGGAGGAGAGAGGTGGGTTGTGTCAGTCACTGACTGGGCACGGGTGTTGAGGGGTTGGGGGTGGACCAGCACTGCCAGGTGGGAGGGGACACTAGTCTACCAGGGATTACGGGCACCGCAAGTGTCTATTCATTGTATATTATTACAGTTTGTATTGCAGGACTTGGCATCACAGTCTTCTAATTAATGGCAAGCTGACCAATGGGGTTAGGGGCTTGGGGACAGGGGGGCATAATCAGCCCTGTGGGGCATGTTGCGGGGATCAGGGCTTCAGTTTGGGGGGGCATGATCAGCCCTGTGGGGCAATGCTCGGGGATGGGGGTGTGGGGTGCCAGCAGCCCACAGAGGACTGTCCTGCCAATGGGGGATGGGTGGGGAGGCTTCTGTAGGACCGTGGGGAGTGGCTGTCGGGCAACAGGCACAGAGGTGCATCCCTGATGGATGTGGAGTACACTTAGACCAATGTCCACTGGGGTTGTCTTGGAATAGTACAGTTGCTGTTCTGACAGCCACCCTTCTGGAATCAGGCATAACTGCTGCCATAAACCCCCTTGCACTGTATCACAGGAAGTTTATGGTGTAACCAGTGGCATAAACCAACATTGGTGCAGGTAGCCTGTGACATGTGGCAAGCTGCCTTCTGAAATACAGATCATCATAATGCATGGCGCAAAATGCTACTTGCACCAACTTGTTTTGTGCAAGTCACTTTGCGACATGTGTAACTGTTCTGGAATTAGACCCATAGAGTCAAGCAGAGCTTGTGCCTTGATGACATCACAATTTCTGACTGCGACTGGCATCACTTTTTGCTATTATAATTGAAAGTTTTCATTTCTCTGGCCCTCCAGCCCAGCGGTAGTGCTACCGCTCATGATGCTGGGGACCTGAGTTTGGAAACGGACTCGGGTTGCTGCTGGAGGGCTGGCTGGGGGGAGGAGGCTGAGCATCCCGAGGACTGCTTGTGTCATCTGTGGAGAGGGGGGTACCTTAGCTTGGTGCATGTCTGACCTCTAGTGGCAGCTGGAGGAGTGGCATGCCCAAGCTGTACAGAAGGGGTGGAGCATGTCAGACACTGGCATTAGCCTTGGCATCAAGTGCACGCCATGTCTCCGGGAAGGGGGTTACATCTGGAAAAAATTCCCAAACCCAGCACGACACTGACTAGAGGGCTATGTAGGCCCTTGCCACCAGCTGGACCAGCTCAGGAGTGTGGTCCCTGACATGGTTTAAGGTATGAAACTGGGAGGGGCAGCTTAAAGGGGTTGATTGCCTACTCTCACTCTGTCCTCACCTGGGGGTAAGCCATGGCTCCGTGGTGGGGTTCCTCTGAGCTCGCTCCATGATGGTCCATCGGGTACAGTGTCAGGGCTCAAGGTGGGGGTAAATAGAAATTAAAAAAAAAAAAAGTTTTAATTTCTTAGTTTACCTATTACATGTTTTAAATTCTGTTCATTTAATTTACTCAATTTTTTTTGTCAACCTTCCACGTACTATAGTGTATTGTTACAAATGTTTATGTATAAGGGACTGCCTTGTGAATGAGCCTGCTCAATGATAGTTATCCCTTCAAATAACCTGAACTGAACTGAAATGGCTGCAATGTACTGATAATATTGAACAGACTCATTAGTCTATATCTCTGGGATACTTCCAGCTAGAATTCAGTCCAACACATCATTTGAAAGAGCTTTTCGTGGGCTTTCAAACCATGTAAGCTGCTGTAAATGACTGTTTCCCTTTAAAAATAACTGTTGCAAGGTTGCTGTCAGTATTCTATGCTGTGTTTGAACACCCATTACATAGAAACATAAACGGTGATGGCAGAAAAAGACCACTGGTTCATCTAGTCTGCCTGTAATACCCTATCCTACCCCCGAGACCTAGACTCTATATGGGGTTCGTGCCTGTGCCACCCATGCCATGTTTCCTGCCTTGCTGTTATCCCCCTGGGTGACTATTATGCCCTTAATTCTGTGCCGGCCATGTCTGAAGATGTTAACAGTCATAGGGCCTAGCAACTCTGCCAGCAGACTATTCCATGGCTCAACCAATCTTTCCAGAAAAAGAAATTCCTCACGTCCCTCTTGAATTTCCCTCCCGTCAGCTTCCACTCATGGGTCTGTGTTCTAGAGTCACTATTCCTACTAAGGATCACTACTAAGGATCACCACTGGGGATCACTACTGAGGATCACTACTAAGGATCACTACTAAGGATTGGGAAGGAACAAAAGAGCTGTGTAGCCCATAAAGCAGCTCCTATCATCTACCCATAGTAAGTAAGGGAGTTGTTGGAAAGGATAAAAAGATCAAGATTTTTTTTAAGTTAATTGATTATCACCAGTGATTATGGATGTAGGAAGTACATTCCATGGCTTTACAATATATTGTGAAAAGTAATAGACTCTTTTAGTTGTCATAAAGCTTTTTCTTTCTAGTTGTAATGGGAGACCCCAGTATTGATATTGATTTGCGGAAATTCCACACCTATGTCAGACATTATTTTCTGGTACCTAATAACTTCCCTAGTCAATAGAAGATCACTGCATAGTCTTCTCATTTCTAGGGACGTTAGGCTGAATTTGCTAAGTCTTTTTTCGTAAGTCAGACCTGCATAACCCTGCACATATCTGGTTACTTTGCGCTGTAATTTTTCAATCCATGAACTATTTTTCTTTTTATATGGGGACCATAATTGGGAAGAATAATCCAATAGGGGCCTCCATAGGCCCTCTATAATGGTAAAATGACTGATGGATGTCTTGATTTAATGTTATGTTAAATTGACCACCACTTTATTAGCTTTGTTAATGTGATTTGTGATTTGTTTATCAAAAGAGTGAGTATTGGAGACTGTAATACCTAGGTCTTGTTCGTTAAGCTGTTTTAGTACCTGTCCATCAAGAACATAATCACATTCTGGGTTATGGTTGCCGAAGTGAATAACACTGCATTTGTTCAAATGAAATAACATACCCCAGTGTTTTTTTCCAATTTGTGACTTTATCTAAGTCACTTTGAAGTAAATTGATACTCTCTTTGGAAGAATGGGGGCCTCCTAGTTTACAGTCATTGGCATACTTGATTACCCAGCAGTTTATGTTAGAAGACAAATCAGCAATGAAAAAGTGAAATATTAGAGGTGCCAGAACTGAACCTTGCAGAACACCACTATGAACAGGTTTCCAGTCAGACAGATGGCCATTGATTACTGCACGTTGACTGCGCTCATAAAGCCAGTTTTGTATCCAGGTGACATAGCATTTAGGTATATTGGCAGATTGTAGTTTGGTGGTAAGGGCCCAGTGTGGTACGGAATCAAATGCCTTCTTGAAATCTAAATATACTACATCACTGGGAATTTTTTTTATCTAGGTTATGATTAACAGTTTCATAGAAGCTGAATAGATTGGTAGTACATGAGCGACCTTTGGCAAATCCGTGTTGTATAGGATCAAAATTACCCAGCCATTCAACTAGTCTATCTTTAATTTGGCCTTCCATTATTTTGCAGAGTATTGGCATAAGACTTACAGGGTGATAATTGTCTCTATCCCCTTTATCATCCTTTTTAAACAGGGGAATGGCATTTGCCTTTTTCCATTCGACAGGGACTGATCCTAACTTTATGCTTTTATCAAACAGCAGCTTTAGTGGTAAAACTAGTTGATTTTTCATAATTGTAATCATATTAGGTAATGCCATCAGGGCCCAGAGATGAGCCTGGCTTAATATTAGAAAGTTTATTGTGAATTTCCTCAGGTGTAAATACAACATTGTAAGTGTCAATATCTGTGACTAATGGATCTGGAGTATGATGGGAGTTAAAGGCTTTACAGAAATGATAATTGAGGGAATTAGCCATTTCTAATGGATTATGTATAGCAGCATTGCCAATTTGTAATGTTCCAACTTTGCAATTTAGTTTTTTTAAGGAAATAATAAAACTGAATTTTTTTTTACTGCTACCTTTGACCTTTGGTTGCATGTTTAGCCAGTGATTGTTCTGCTTTTTTCTTTGCATTCCTAATCTATCTTTTACAAGCTTTTTTAAATTTTTTTTTATATACTTCCTTTAGGGCCTCCAGATGAACAGAAGTTTTGTACTTCTGATATTTTTGAAAATGCTATTCCTTTTTTAAGGAAATTAGTAATCTTTTTTGATAACCATTTAGGTCTGAATTTAGAATTGTTATGTTTATTAAATGTAGGAATCCATTTATTGGATGCCATCAGAATTTTAGTTATGAGGACGGACCATATTTTATCTACTGATAGATCAGCAAAGAGAAGATTCCAGTCAATACCTGCCAATTTTTTTTCAATTGATCTTATATCAGCTTTATTATAGTCATAGAACAATGTAGATGAGTGAGTTTTGAGTGGGTTAGTCATAATATTGAACTAAATAGAATTATGGTCACTGTTCCCTAATGGAATGCAAACCTTAGTGTTTTTATAATGAGATTTTCAGAACCTAGAACACTATCGAGAATGTTCTTGCCTCTGGTAGGTAGTGAAACATATTAAGTTAATGATAGTTCTTCGCATATGTCAAAGAACAACCTAGAATGACTTAAATTTTTTTTTTGCTCCAGTCAATATCCTCTAGATTGATGTCTCCCATAATAATAATATCGCCTAGGTCAGAGGCAGTTTCTAATTCCATTAGAATATCTTCAGTAACCACTACTTGATTATCTGGGGGCCGATAACATAATCCTAACACTACACTATCTACTGGTCCTTTATTGATTTTAACCCATAGTGTTTCAGTATGTGCAGAGGTTTTTATTTTGGTAGAAATATCACAAAAGATAATGCTGGATTTAATATAAATGGCAATTCCTCCCCAATTTTTACTGTTTCTGCAGAGTTTAACTAGTTCATAGCCTGCGATGGTCTGACCCCAGGTACTGGAGTCAGTCCACCAGGTTTCAGTAATACCCAAGACATCTGGTTTGTTAGCATCACAGTAAATTAATAGTTCATAAAATTTTTGATTTAGGCTGCAGGCATTAAACATAATACACTTTATACTATTTGAATCAAGATTTTGATCTTTACTATTTTTGTTATTTCTTTTTTGCGTGTCAGACTGTTGTTTGGCCCACAGGTATTGGTTTAAAGGAAGATCAGGTACAGCAGACCTAAAGGCAGCCGTAAGTTGGGAGGCACCCTTTTTGCTAAGGTGTAGCCCATCTCTTGCATATAATGATTTGTCATTATCAAATCTGTACCAGTGATCGATGAATAGCAAACTCTCCTTAGAGCACCTGTTTTTTGGGTGGGCATTAATACGAGCTATTGTTGCATTTTTTTTAATGATGTGCTCTGGGGATAGGTAGGATTCCTGAAATGGTTACTCTGCAAGCTTTATTTTATTAATATCTCTCCCTAAATCAAGTAATTCATGGTAAACATCTCTCTCATGCACGCAACCTACATTATTAGTTCCTACATGTAGAATAATTGCAGAATTTGTGTTTTTAATAAGCTGATCTATTCTTAAAGAGAAATCCTCAATTTTTGCTCCCGGAAAACATGTTATTAAGTTGTTATGTCTATCATTAGAAGGAAGATGTGAGTCTATGTACCGGACAATGGACTCACCTATGATTTGTACACAACTGTGCTGCGAGTAAGGATTTTCACTGACATTAGTTTGGTCATTGTTTTCCAAAACTGAATATCTGTTGCTTCGAGGTACACTTTGGGAAGATGTGGTATGGCTATTTGTAGTGATGCTTGTATTTGGTAATTTGTGACAGTCAGCTCTCCTTCCTTTTTTAAGCTTTTTTGTTTTGGCTATTTCCCAGTCAAGTTGAGCTAAATCTACTTCTGATGCTCTGTCTCTTTTGTCCTTCCTGCTATTGTTACAAGTTTGTAAAATTTTCACTGGAGGGGAGGTGTCATAACTAGTGCTTGCCTGCTCTACTTGGTTGGTATTAGTAGTCCCAGAGTTACAAACCTGTATTGTAGTATTTCTAATCATGTTGTCCATGTACAGTTCAAGTTCTCTCACTTCTTTTGATTTTTTAGTTCTGTTTTTAGAGTTTCACCTTCTTTATGCAGCTGTTAAAGGTTGGTGCATTTGGGACAAATGGAGAATGGATTATACATGTTGGGGTTGAGAGTATATAGAATAATGCATGGAGAAGTGTGGTTTATGGGGATTTTATGCACCCCCGAGGTATGTGATGCCCCATAAACCCTGAGGGCGAAGCCTGAGGAGTTTATATGGGCATCACACACCGAGGGGGTGAATAAAATTCCCATAGAACCACACTTCTCCATGTTTTATGGTTTATATTTACTGATTTTTGTTATTCTTTGGTTTAAATTGTCTTTTTTGCTGCTTTGCGAGGGTAACTGTTACTGCTGCCAACAAGCTTGTCTTGTGCTGACTGACCAATTGTGTAGCGCTTGTGAATGTTCAGTGCAAGGACAGCTTGTTCAGTGGTTTTTCTGGTGATGCTGTGGTACTGTTCTGCCTGTGGTTTACGGAGCTCTGTAAACCACATATGTGGTTTACAGAGCTGTTGGGCACTTGCTGGTAGTGGTTTATAACCACTCATCAGTAAATAATAGCAAATACATGCCTACAAACATTACATACTTCTATGGTATCACCACTCCTGTTGAATAGTTTCTCCCAGTTTATCTTGCTCTTTCCTTTCAGGAACATGCAAGTCTGTCTTATCTCTCCCTCTCTCCCTTCTTTCCTCCAACTAGTACATATTCAGTGCCCTAAACTGATCCTTGAAGGGTTGACCCTACGGGCCATGAATCATTTTTGTTACTCCACATTACACTGTCTCAAGCCTGTCCCTGTCTTTCTTCACATAAGGGCACCAGAACTGGGTACAGTACTTCAGCTGTGGCCTTACCAAGAGGTATATTATAAAGCAGGTGTCATAAATCCTGCCTCCTGATTGGCTGAGATCTGAATGAGTGCCACAGGATGTCATGTGTGTGTGTGTGCCCTGCTGTTGTGTTAAGCAGGGTGTGTGTCCAGGAGGATTTACATACAGTTTTAAATTAATTATTTTTTTTGCTCCCTGTGTGCCCACTGGCACCCCTCTTCCTCAGCCCTTAGTGGCACCTCTTGAATCTGCCAGACTCACCCTCTGACAACATGCCATTGGGGACACATCCAGTCCAGACCTCTGATCACCTGGGAGCCAGCTTGTCCTTGCCAGGAGGGTCTCCCCTGGCCATTGTCATAGAATGTCACCTGAGAGTTCCTTACTATCCCTTTCTGTTGGCCAGTATGTCCCTGCCGTAGTGTGCGCACCTGTGTGATTCCATCAGGACCATGGTTCCTGTTTCAATATCTCCATGGGAGAAGGAAAGACCACAGCTAGGAAAACTTAAGCTGATAATCAGCCACTGGGCAATATACTGTGTTTCATGGTAAACTGACTCTGGTGAGTGGGCAACCAGATGTGAAACCCAACCCCATAGCATATTCCACTCACCTTCTGCTCATGTGGGTTGAGGCACATTGGCAGGGCGTTCACTAGTGCTGGTCATATATATTTAAAGGAGCTTAGAGGAGTTCTCATGCAGTTATAAGGGTGTTTCCTCATGCATTTGTAGGTTGAGACAACAACAAACTGAAGGTGATCACTTTTGGAGCCCTAAGGATGTGAGTGGAGGCATGTAACCACACATAGTATTACCTACCGTGATTCAGTAACCTCATGGGGTAATATTAGCTACTGCTACTCATTGAACTCTTGGGGTAGTATTACCTAATATGATTCATTAACTTCATGAAGAGTTATTAGTCTATGCAACTCTATAACCTCATGGGGTAATACAGTATCACCTAATATGATTCAGTAACCTCATGGGGTAGTATTACTTATGTGACTCAGTTACCTCATGGGATACAGTAGTATTAGTTTATGCAATTCAATATCATGTAATGTGGATCAGATTCATTTCCTGATTTGGCTTCACACAGCTGGCCAGTTGGGTAGTGAGTGTGACTTTAAAAGCACAGCTGCTGTGCTTTACATTGTAAAACAAAATCTACCCATGTGAAAGGAGTATGATTACCATAGGAAGTTGTTTCTCTACAAAATGTTATCAGGTCAGATTTACGCCTCTAATTAATGGCACTCGCTACATTCCAGAAGCTCATCAGTAATGCCCCACTCCCCGCCAACTACTGATCAGGGCTATATAGATTACCATTATACAATAGTGTGTGAAAATCCTGTAACCTCAATGGTCAAAACATGTCACATGACTGTGGGTAAATCCTGCATAACCCACGGCTGAGGAATGGCATTTATAAAAAACATAATTAAACACATTTTAAATTTATTTTACACATGGTTCCATTGTATAATTGCAATAAGGCACTCCAGGGTGTGAGTTATTGGGGATTTATCCACTTCTTGTGTGGTTAAGTCACTCGGCTACACCTCATGACACACCACACACGGCATGGGTAAATCCCCAATAACCCACACCCTGTTGTGTCTTATTGATTAATTGCCCTTTAATTTTTTTTTTTATTCAGAAACTTTTTTTCATTGGAATTTGTACCTTCTTCAGCATTAGCTCTGTGGACCATGTTTGGCATTCACCAGTCCTGACAGTAGTGAGGACAGTCTGTTCTGAGGTGTAAATCCCTCTAATTGGTTAGAGAGCGTCTGTGTTTTTGCAGATCAGCGTGCCTGAGTGCAGAGGGTAGCAGTTTCAAATCGATTTACAGCATTGCAGTTTGACTCATAGTAATATACTACACTAATGAGGGTCACTGCCCTCTCCAGCTGCCACCTTGCTCGAAGGGACTAACCCATATTTTTGAAGCACTCTCTGAACTGCTTGTCAAACAGTGTTACATGCCATTTGTACTCTAAACAAACATATTTACATAGTTAAACAGTTACATAGTAGTTGTCATCAGAAAAGGACTACCTGGTCCATCTAGTCTGCCCTGTTTTTCAGATTCATTTTTACTTCTTTAGTATAGGTCCTGCTAGACCTGTGTTTGTACTTCCCTTCCATCCTAAACTTGCTACCTGTCTGTCGCAGTGTTGGAATTACAGTGGAGCTTGCCAGAGCTCGGCCCTGGTAGCTCACACATCACTGCCATTGACTTATAATGGGAATGGGAGCCCAATTTAAAGATGGGACCCTTATGGGCCCCTCTAGCCCCCAAAGCTCATAAAGCGTAATTCCAACACTGCTGCCCTGTGTCTGTCCCATGCATGTTTGAATGCCTCCAGTGTCTGCACCCACTACTTCCTCTGGTAGCTTGTTCCAGAGTTCAACCATCCTTTCTGTGAAAAAGTAAATAGTGTTGACAAATACGTGGTGGGGGGATACCCAACATTGACACTTCAGTGCTCTGCTTGGGGGAGCTGTACTGTTGAGGTGCTCTCATTTGGATGAGATATTAAACCCAAGACTCTTCTGTTGATCTCTGGTGGTTGACTAAGAGATCCTTAAAGATCTCAAAGAATTCACAAAAGAGTAAGAGGGTTATCCTTGGTATCCTGGCAAACATTTTTCTCTCAAAATAAAGAACATGGTGATTATTTTCTGATCAACACATACCTTACCTGACCTACATTTCTTTTAACAAATAAAAACCCATTTTATAAGTGGGATAATACATTTGAAGATGTGCAATCATAAAGGAATAATATGCTTCTCAGGTGGTTGCAGCTCTCAACTATGCTTCATGCTTAGCAGTCATCTGAGGCATGCATTATTCCCTTGTAACTGCACGCCCTGTCAGGTGTTATCCCTCACATGTTCTCTAATATTCACATATTGCTGCTGCAACTCCTACTATCTCTTCACATGCTCTTAGCCATGAATCAAAGGAGAAGTGGTTCTGGCACTCTGAAGATACAAAAAGTGACATTTGTTTTCATCAAGTTTTTTCACCAGTGCTGAATGCACTCTCATTCCTCAGGCTGGCCGCCAGCTAACCCCTGGACCTTTCTGCCATGGGGTTCACTATGGCATAGGGCTCAGGAATACTGGTGAACGTCATCTGGACATAAATCTGGCTTTTCCCTTTCATGACCCTTCTGACTCCCCTTGGTGATAGTGCACTTATCCCAGAGGTGACCTTACATGCACGCAGCATGCCTTCAGTGGAGGCTCAAGCTTCCTGGCTAGCCACTGGGGGGGGACTTGTTGGGGCTGTTGAATATGCCAGCCATCTTCTACAGGCTAGGACACACTGCCATGGATAACTCTTCCCAGCCAGCAACTCAGGTTTACTACCTCAATGCCAAGTGCATCCATCACCTGTCTGGATGCGGTGGGCATCATTTTAAAAACCATATCAGAGTTCAATAAAAGTAAGCAGTTTACAGAAGCAAGAAGCCATCTTTGGATGCATCTACCATTCAGGGACTAAGTCAAGCTAGTCCAGGTGACTTAGTTCCTGGCCCCGTGCATCCCCTGCTGGGTGCCTTGACATTTTCGAGGGTCTTCTTTACCTACCCGATGAAATGTGTACCTGGCATATCAGGGCAGATGTGAATCCTTTGTAAATATGCTCAGGGACAGGGTGGGTACTGTGCTTTGAAAAGTGGGGAAAACAAATGGTTATATTAAAAATTGTACAGTTAAATTAAAAGTGTCGGATTATATGCACTGTACCTTTAAATTCGAGGGGTATTTAAAGAGCAGCTCCAAGTCAAACCAAACTCTCTGATGAAGTTGGGTGAGTGCCATGAAACACCAAGGGGTTGGCAGCTCAGAGAGGTTTCACCAAGGTTTTTATATTCCATCACTTTGATTTGTAACTGATTGTCCTGTGTAACTGCAATTTGTTTGTTTCATGGAACTGTCAGTCACAACCTAGGCAGCAGCACTGGCTCCAATGTTTTATGCGCATCCTTACTTTTTATTCTTTGCTTTGAAAAGCCAACCCCTGCTGCCCAGAACAAGGGGTAGCCCTCTTTTTTGTGTGGTCCCAGCTCCAGGATGGCTTCCTTCAGTGGCATCTACCCACACTGGTACCACAGCTTCTCTGAAGCATACATTTCAACCCCTCCTCAAGGCGGGTCCCTCCTGCCTGGTGCTGGGGCTCAGAGAGCAGTTGGTCCTCCTACACTTAGGGATCTCCAAAGCAGGGGAATAGCTAGTCCCAGGCCTGAGCATGCCCTGTTATTCTGCCATCCTGGGGAATTTCTGTGTTCTTGTCCTTCCCAGCCTACAAAGAGGGCAGTGCTGGAGGCGCGCCAAGCATGGGGGGTGCAGCTGCATGACACTTGGCCAGCAGCTGCCTCACCCTCTGAGGCATTCCCTGCTGCACTACCTCCTGTGGTCACTCAGGGGGAAGTGTGGTAATGGGGAACATGACCCTCCTTCCCCAAGGAAGGAAAAGGCACTGTTGGATGTTCCATCCTCCCTCTGTTGCCCTCTGTCCTACAAATTGGGCTCGTTCAAGAACCAAGGTTGGCGGCTTCATTAGTGGCAGCCCCAAGGGGGAGCTCTTTAAAGCAAAGGGGAGAAATTTCTAAAATATGACAGGAATTTTTTTTTGAAACCCTAAGGGTAAAAAGAGTTTGGAGCAGGCTAGCGTAGTCCATGCTGTTTATGGGTAGCTTGCATCACTTTATGTCACTAGTCCTGAGTGGATCATATCCATGGGCAAACAATATTTAAGCAAAAGGGTAAGACAGGGTGCGCTTTTTCTTAGGATTATGGCACACCTCAGGTGGGTTGAGGCATGAGGCCAAAGGTCCATGGAGTGCTTCCACCACATGAAAAGTGGCATTACTGCAGCATAAGGCACACCCTGGAGTACTTTATTGCAAATATGAAATGGGTCTATTAGGATTAGCAAAAAAATATGTTTTTTTGAATTAACTATGTAAAAATGAGAAAAGGAAAAAGTAGTCCTATTGAGCCATTGTAATGTTAATGTTTGGCCAGTACATGGCAGACACTGCATGTTGTTTTTAAATACAAGTTAATTGAGGTGTATTGATACAGCTATGCCTGCTTGATGTAAACAGACCAGTGAGGTCATGGATCTTTTTCCAGTGCTGTTGTACTGGGATGTCAGCACTGGGTTCCCGGCTCTTCAGCCAATCAGGTTCCTGGATTTTTCTATACCCATTTCATAAATAAGCAATCATGCGTAACAGGGTGTGCGTTGTTTTATTTATTTATTGAAATATTTCACCAAGAAGGCACACCGAACAACAAGTTGCTCATCTCCCAGTGCAACCTGGGGGGAGAGGGTACATGGAGTATACATACACAAAATATTAAATCGACAGTTCAAATTGAACAGGTAGTACAGTAAACAGCTCATGAAACATAACAGTTATAGCATAGGCAGAGTATACAATATACACCATGAGTATTGTGTATAACAACAGTGTGTACAATTATAAAGTGCAAGACTGTAAAAATAAGTGCAATAGTATAATACGATACAGAATCGGTAAGGAGATGGGGTTACGTAAGATTGCAGAAACAGGTACAGTTTGGGGAGAGGAAATTCTGGAGGGCAATGGAGAGGGAGTGAAGGGAGGATGAGTGCTGAATTTGTGGAGGGAGGGCACTCCAGATTTTGGGGAATCGGTGAATGAAAGTAAACTGACCTGCCAATGTGGAGCAATGAGGGACTACCTGGTTATGCAAGTTTGAAGATCTTAAGGAGTGAGCAGGTGGAGGAGGGGTAGAGTGGGAGGAGGATAGATATGGAGGTAGAAAGCCAAAACAGTATTTAGAGATGGGTTTGGTGCCAGGGGAGAGGAGCCTGTTAGCAACTTAAGGGAAAGATAAGGAGTGATCACGGTGGTGAGTACATACAGGAGGGTCAAGGGTGAAGTGGCAGAAAAGGTTGAAAAGGGGTTGTACATCACAGTGGTCAAAGATGGGGAGGATCATCTTTTGGACAACTGCATGCCTGGCTGTAAGAGAGATGCAATTATAGTTCCTGTATAAGGCGCCAAGCTTGGGGCACATTTTTTTTGGGATAGCATCAATGTGACCAGAGAAGTTGAGGTATTGGTTCAGCCAAACCCCAAAGTATCTAAATGAGGAGGTGTCCTCAATCTGTGTCCCATCCAGGGTGTGGAATGTGAGCAGAACAGGGAGCCTAGCAAGTCTCTGCCTGGTGCCGAAGGTCATGGAGACTGTTTTCTTGACCGTTAGAAAGAGTTGATGGGGCCGGCCCGGTGGCGCTGAGGGTTGAGGCATCCACGTTACCTTGTGCCATGCTGGTGACCTGGGTTCAGGAGTGAGTCAGGGGAGCCGGGGGTTGACCAGGTAGGAGAGGATCAAGTGTCTGATGGACTGCTTTCCTCTACTGGGAGGGAAGGGGTCCAGGACCCACGATATGAGTGGTGCCCAGTGGAGACTGGGTGCACAGTAACTGGGAGATGAGAAACAGGGGATGGCATCATGCAGCCTTCCTGCAGGCATGGGCGGGAGTGCACACATCACATCCTGGACAGCATTACACGTCCTGCACTGGGGGGGGGGATGGGAGAACAAAGGAGAAATACCCCAGCTGCCGGGTGATGCAATGGTGGAGCTTCAGTGGCTGAGCCCACACGCCTAGTGCAGACCCTGACCCTGACTTGAGTCTCCGTGGTCCCTGCCTCCTCCTGTAGGGCCGGTGGGAGAGGGGGAACCCAACACCCAATTCCTCGGTTGGGGAAGGGATTCAGGCGGGTGGTGGAGGCAAGGCTGAGTAAGTCCGCCTGAGAGATGCCCCAGTAAGTTGGAGCAGAAAGAAAATTGATAGTGCTGGATCTTGTTGCAGCTGAGCTGAAGTCTGGCTTCCACATCAGAGGGGGACTGGCCGGAGGTGAACAGGATGGTATCGTCAGTGTACATGTGGATGGAGGAGGAGGAGTAAGCTATGGTAAGTCATCTAGGAATACAGATAAAAGTAAGGGGCCCAGTACTGAGCCCTGAGGCACACCAGTGTGGATTTGGCAGGGAAGGGAACTGGAGTTAGTGATTCTAACCAATTGTGTCCTCCCAGTGAGGTATGCCCTGAACTAGTTAGTAGCAGATGATGAGACCAGCTGAAGAGAGGGAGTGGAGAAGCAGGGTGTGGGAAACCGTGTCATTGGCCTTGGCAAGGTCGACAAAAATGGCGGAGGTGATCAAGCCATTGTTCATCCCAGTGAGGACAGAATCAGTGAGCCTGAGTAGGGAGGTAGTGGTAGAATGGTTTTTCTGAAATCCAGATTGGAATGGGGTAAAGAAGTTAGAATTGGAGAGAAAGGAGATTTGGAAGAGAACAAGATGTTCCTGGAGTTTAGCAAGGGTAGGGAGCAAGGAAATTGGATGATAGTTCCCTGGGGAAGTGGAGCCACTGCCCCCCCCCGGGATGGGGAGAACGACAACATGCTTCCAGGGCATAGGGATGGTAGCTGTCAAGAAAGAGAGGTTCAAAATTTCAGCAAGCAGGCAGGCGATTGCGGGGTAGAGAAGCTTAGGGTCTAGTTTGTCGGGAGAGCTGTCTTCGGATGGATTGATGGACAACAGGGCAGTAAGAGTGTCAGCAGGCAAGACCAAGGAAACTGAGAAGGGCTTGGAAGCAGGAGATTGGCCGAGGTCACAGTTAGCAATTTTGGATCGGGATGCCAAAGGGGCATGTGGGGGGGGGAGGCTAATAGGACAGAAACACATGATGTGAAGAAAGAGTTGAATTCCTTAGCCACTGATGCATAATCAGGTACAAGGGAGTTGTTTATTTTAATGACAGGGAGGGGCGGGGGAGAAGAGGCATGAACAACTTTCCAAAATTTAGACTGGGAAATTAAGTTTGTGTGGAAAGTGGAACTGAAATACTCTGCTTTAGCTAACCTAATTGCTTTAGTACACACGTTGCGGAGTTTACGGTAGATTGTAAAATCACTTGGTAACTTAGTTGTCTTATGCTTTCTCCAAGCTTGGTCACGTGCTCTGAGGCAAGCCAGCAGCTCCAGAGTGATCCACAGAACGTGATTACCTTGTACTCTGGTACGCCTATGAGGGGCATAATGATTCCAGATGGAGAGGAATTTTTCTTTGAAATTGTCAAGGGCAGCATCCATGTGAGGTGCAGAGGTTAACTGAGTCCAGTCAGTGTTTGCTAAGTCTTGTAGGAGGGGGTTATGTCAAGGGATTTATAGGAGCGTGTTTGAATTATTTTGTGAGGAAGTTTAGGCCTGTCAAAAACCAACAAACTGGAGTGGGCACAAGGACGTGGTGCTGCTATATTTACTCCAAATTCAAAATGAAACAAAAGAGTAGAGCACACACAACCTCATTAAGGCAAGGGTACTGGTCTTCAGAATAAAACTATTTTTATTTTAAACTGGCATAGCTGAAAGCCATAGAAACTGGACACGTTTCGGATGACCAGTCATCCTTTATCCCTGATGGTTTTCAGCTATACCAGTTTAAAATAAAAATAGTTTTATTCTGAAGACCAGTGCCCTTGCCTTAATGAGGTTGTGTGTGCTCTACTTTTTTGTTTTGTTTTTTTAAGTGTACCTTCCAAACTATGCAAATCAAGTAATGATCGCTTAAAGCGTCAGGTAGGATACCTGATTCAATGACTCAATGTGGGTGGGATGTGAGGGCCCAGTAAATCAAGGTGTGGTTATGGGGTTTTGGGTTCAGACGGGTTGTCATAGGATAATGCCACACCGTGGGCATGTTGTGAGGCACAAGGCATAGCCAAGGGCCTTCAACCATCCAAGAAGTGGCACTATCCCAAATCAAATGGGTTTAGATACATTACAAAAAAAAATTAGCAGGAACATTTTCTAGGCTGTGGTGTTATAATGGGATATTGCCACAGCTTTGAATAGTCCATTGCCAGTTAGATTGCAGGAATTCTCCTTCTCATTTGATAATCAGGTTACTACTGTTAGGATAGCAGGAAGATGGACATGATAGACCAATGGACTTACTTTGTCTCACCCCACCCCAGCCTCATTAATGCAACTTAGGGTTAAAGCAATTGCACGGTGGCAGCACATTGTATCAGACACCAGAGTTACGAAACAGCAGTGGGTCTTCAACCTTGGACTAGTGATACTGTGGGGTGGGTTGCAGGAGTGAAACACTTAATCCTGGGGGCTGGTATCAGGTCATAATGCCAATGGACTACTCCAGCAGCCTGCAATGGACACTGGTGTTTTCACCACATGTGATAGGCAAGGATACTGACTTGTTAAAAACAGGTGGGTGGGAGGAGGGTATTAACTCTGAGTCTATAGTTGTATGTTAGGTGATGAGCTGGGGGCATTGGGTTCACTTTCTGGGGCTGGTCAAGAGCTTTTGCCTTATGCCACCTATGCACCCAGTGACCAACAACATTAGTGACAGTGTGCAGAACAGTGAGGGAGCCCCTGGACCAGGGCGTACATCAGGCACAAATTAAGGAGAAAAGGAAAGCAGGCACAGCGATACATTTTTTTCTCAATTCAGGTATTCCATGATGACAGGCTGTGAAGTCACAAGCATAGCAAGCACAAAGCCAGCTATTGACAAACAGATTCTTTGGAAAAAGACATGTGGGCTGGCTGGTTGGCACGGTAGTAGTGCTGTCGATCATGACGCTGGCAACCCAGGTTCGGGAATGAGCCTGGATCATCTAGTCATTCAATCAATCAATCAATCAAAATCTTTATTTATTCAGGTGGACATCATTGAGCGTAGCTCATTTACAAGATGGACCTGAGTGGTCATACAAAGAAGGATACAAGTTTTTTACAAAGACATGAGAATAACATAACATTAGTACAATCAAATAAATAAGAGATATATACAAAATTTACAGATATACAAGGCACAGTAACAATAACTTAACCTGTAAAAATGACGAGGATAATCGATATAGAAGGGAAATAATCAAATAGTAGGGCTTCTATAGGCTTTTATATGAAATGTGATAACTGACTGGGTAGAAGAGTGAAACCAAACATAGTGGATTACAGAAGGGAGGGGTGTAGGTTGGGTGGGAGACTAAGCCTTATGGAAGCAGTTGCACAGTTCTGGAAATAGGGTGGTATACAATTTTTTGAAGGATGATATGGGTAAGAGGGTATTCAGATTCATAGATTTTTGGAGTGAGTTCCAGACAAATGCTAGGGAATAGCTGATAGCAGCCCTCCCAAACCGGGTGCAGGTATTGGGAATCTTTAGCATAATGAGCTTATTGGTCCTTAAGGTGTATGGCCTGGATGTGATTTGGGTGAAACAGTCTGAGATATAGGAGGGGAGTTTGCCTGATAAAGCTTTAAAGATCCAGATTGCAGCATTCTTCTTTCTTCTGTGCTGTAGGGATGTCCAATTGACTGCCATGTAAAGAGAGCAATGATGGGTGCTGGAGGGAAGGTCTGTAATAAATCTGATGGCTCTATAATACAGGGTGTCCAGCTTATTTAAGAGGAGAGTGAGCAATGGCAGAGAAAGTCAGCATAGTCAATAAGGGATAGGAATGATGCCTGGATTAATCTTTGTTTGGAGTCTCTGGTAAGGTAGTGTTTTATTCTGTAAAATAGGCCAAGTCTTTGTCTCAACTTTTTTAATAGCTCTTCAATGTGGACAGAGTAGTCAAGCTTATTGTCAATCCAGACTCCAAGATATTTGAATTTATCCACAAATTCCAACTTTTCTCCCAATAAGGTGGATAGTTGTGGGGTGATGAATGATGGGGTAGTGAAAGAGCAATTCTTTGTGGCAAAGAACATAGCTTTTGTTTTTTTGGCATTTAGAAGTAATTTTTTTTCCAATAGGTTGTGTTGTAGGATGGAGAATTCTGACTGTAACAGTTCACAGGCTTTTGATGGAGAGGGATTGCTGACATATAATACAGTATCACCAGCAAACAGGTGAATGTTAGATTGAGAGAGGTTGGAGTCAATGTTATTAATATAAATGGCAAAGAGGATGGGGCCCAGGATAGAGCCTTGCGGTACACCTCTTAGCAGTGGTTTAGAGGTAGATAGGTAATTTTCATTTTCACCAGTTGTAACCTTCCAGAGAGATAGCACCTAAACCAATTGGAGAGAGAGTGAATCAAGCGCTGCAGAGCTAAGAGAGGAGATTAATGATTCATGATCCACTGTATCAAATGCTTTACTCAAATCCAGGAATACAGCACAGGTACTATTCTTTTATCCAAGGCAGTCTGCCAATCGTTAGTGACTTTGGCTAGGCAGAGATGGTGTTATGCATTGATCTAAACCCAGATTGTGCTGGATTTAGGAGGTTGTTGGTGTTCAGATAGGCCCTTAACTGCGAATTTACTAATTTTTTCAAGCATCTTGGATAGTACCGTAAGATGGAAATGGGCCTGTAATTGTTAAGGTCCATGGGATCACCTGATTTAAGTAGTGGAACTACTTGAGCTGTTTTCCATATAGAGGTGGAACCAGTAGCTAGGGAAAGATTGAAGAGGTGAGTGAGGGGCAGCTGTGCAGTGCTACTTTAAGAAAGTAGGATCCAGGAGTCTGCACCTGCACTCTTAGATGTATCTAAATTGGATAGGAGGTCTTCTACTTTTTAAGGATATTGGTTGAAGGAGAATGTTGAGGCAGCCTTTGGCCCACAGTGGATTGAAGGTTTAATGATGATCTCAAGAGATTTGCAGGTGAAGAGTCAAATGCTAGGCCAGCTGTAGTGAAATGGTCATTGAAGGCATTTAAGATTTCTTGCTTGTCAGTGATTTCTATGTCACTTAGGAGCAGTTTGGAGGGTAAGACAGGGGTAGAATTTTGGCCTAGAATTCCCTTTATAGTACCCCAGAATATGGATGGGTTAGTATAGGATGCATCCAATTCAGCTCTATAGAAGGCAGCTTTGGCATTTCTTATTTGTTTTGTGCATGAGTTTCTTGCTTTTCTGAATTGAAGCCAGTCTCTAGGATCCTTTGTTTTTCTTGCCTTTTCCAGAGTTTGTCTCTCTACAACAAAGCTGATCTATAGTCAGCAGTGAACCAACGACAAGATTTTACTTTGGTTCTGACACTGGTGATTGGTGCATGTGTATTGAGGGCATTAGTGATAATATCCTTTAAGATCTGAGGAGCTGTCTCAACTGAGGTTGTAGGTAGAAATCTTGCCAATACGTTGTATTGTACAAATCATGGAGATATCCTGAGATGTTGAAATTCTTTTGACCTTTATGGAGAAATTTTGCAGGATTGGATGGCTTGAGGTAGATCTTATGCCAGCTATAGGACAATGATCACTTACGCACTGGGTAACACTACAGCATGAGAATATAAGTGAGGCTTGTTTACCATCATGATATCCAGGAGTGAACTGTTGGTAGTATTTTTAGGTTACTCTTGTTGGATCTTTGATTAATTGAGTGAATCCATAGCTGTCACAGAAGGTTACTAGGGTGCAGATGCATTAGATAACCAATTTAAATTCAAATCACCAAGGATGATGGTGTCTTCAGGGCCTAGATTGAGTATTGTCTCTAGGTGGGATAGGAGTTTGAGGCCTGCAGAGGGGGCCTATAGCAGCCAATCAATTTAAAGGAAGACATGTTAGAAGGGATATTTTGATTGACAAGCATTCAAATTCCTTTGGTTCGATGTATTAATAAGGCAGGATGCAGAGATGGTTCTTGACGAGATGGCCACCCAACCCCCTGGAAGGGTGATCTGATCTGAAGAGCTGGTAATTGGGAAGGTTTATATCACTATCTTTTGTTGTAGATCTGAGCCAAGTTTCAGAGATAACCAGGAAGTCAGGTAGGGTATGTGCAACCCAGGCCTGTATTAAGGAGAACTTTTTAAGGAGGCTGTAGGCATTGAAGTGAAGAAAACTTAGGCCATTTATGGAGGCTAGATCAGATGGGGATAAAAAACTTTCAGTGGGGCCAGGATTTATTTCAATAGTACCAATACTGATCAGAAGGAAGAAGATTAATTTGAGGAGGGCACCAAATGATAGGGATAGGGAATGATCAGAGCATTTCCTCCTCTTAGTGGGGAGCCACTGTGTAATGGGTGAGGGTCCTGTTGTATGGGTGTGGATTTTAACACAAAGTAACAATCTGATGGACAGGCATAGTGGGTTGATGTAATGCCAAATGGGTGCAAGGCACTTGGGGAGTGTTGTAAGGATAGAGAGCCTTTTGTGGGATACCCTAGGGATTGCAGTGTAAAATGGCAGGATATAAATATGGAACTGATAGGTGTCCACTGGGGATGGCAGGGGTGGGCAGGCCATATTCACTGCCTTAGTCACCATGGCATGGGGTATATCAATTATCATTTGGGATTGAGGAAGATGAGAGGCTCAGTAGCAAAAGGAAGCAAAGTAGCATTATGGAGGGAAGGTAGGGGTTAAAGTAGAGGAAGAGAATTAGCTATGGGCGTGGATTAGAGAATTGGCGGGAAAAAGTGTATAAAAGGAATCAACCAAGAGGGGGAAGGGGGGCAGGCAAAAATTTTGCGGCTTTGCCTGTACCTTTCTGCCTGCTTCTCCTGGCCTCCTGGTTCCCTGGTCAGCTTGTCGGTCGCCGCCCGCTGGCGGCTCGGAGCCCCTCCGGTCTCTGGGTGCTCGAGGGCTGTGCCGGCTGGAGGTAGGGGCCAGAGGAGAAGGCAGTGAGCAAAGGCACTTTATTGCAGCAATCTGCAAAAAGGTGCTAAAAAGCCTGAATTTGCACTACAAAGACTGGGAGGGTATGGGGGTTAGGCGCCTAAGCGTCTAGCCCACACAGAAACACAAAAAGGCTGTAATCACAGGCTACACTAGATATCTACACAACCCTCAAATAGGGCACATTAAAAAAGTAAAACAGCTCGTTTTAGATAGATTTAACAATAAAACATAATAGCAGAAATCCCGGCCAGAAATGGTGTTGCAAAGTCCAGCTAAAGTCTATGGGAAAGGCGCACCAATCAGAAGCAAGGCAGAGTTAGCGGTCGTTTTCCGATTGGTTTGCGGCTTTGCCTGTACCTTTCTGCCTGCTTCTCCTGGCCTCCTGGTTCCCTGGTCAGCTTGTTGGTCGCCGCCCGCCCGCTGGCGGCTCGGACCCCCTCCGGTCTCTGGGTGCTCGAGGGCTGTGCCGGCTTTCTGCCTGCTTCTCCTGGCCTCCTGGTTCCCTGGTCAGCTTGTCGGTCGCCGCCCGCCCGCTGGTGGCTCAGAGCCCCTCCGGTCTCTGGGTGCTCGAGGGCTGTGCCGGCTTTCTGCCTGCTTCTCCCGGCCTCATGGTTCCCTGGTCGGCTTGTCGGTCGCCGCCCCCTCAAGGGAAGGGGATTCAGTGTCCCAGTGAATGCTCTCCTCCGGGGAGGAAGGGCTGCCATCCCCGCTACAATATGCCATCTGGACTACCACAGGTGGCATGGTAGCTCTGGGTGCCGATTGATGGGGGAGGGGGGGAGATCTCAGAAGGGGGCCCATGCTGTGCATGCAATGTCAACTTCTTCCAGGGGTCTGAGGGAAATACTAGCACAGCATGAGGAAAATAAGACCAGTGTGAGTTCCTGGGATCCCAGTGTATTCAGGCCTGTCCTTGCCACCGCTCAATGCTGCAGATCCTCAGGGGTGCATCCCCCCCCAACTGTACCCCATCTGGGGGGTAAACTGTGGCTCCATAGGGGCTGGCAGCAGGTAAGCTTTGTGAGGGCCAAAGGGAGATGCTGGGGATTCAGATGGAACTGGTGCCAGTGTGAAGGGGGATGAAAAACCTGGGTTTGAGTGCTAACATATAAACCTGGAGAGAGACCCATGGGTTTCATTCTTTTTTGCTTTTTGCAGTTTATTTGCCCAGGAGAGCCCCGCTGAGAAATTAAAAACCAACAAAGCGGTGTGTAGCAGCTCCTCCTACTTCCTTAGTAAAAGGGGGAATGCTTGCCAGCAGTGCTCCTTAAATAGGAGGATGCTGCTGGAGCGAGTGTGGTGCATGCCCCAGGTGCGAGGATGCTCGAAGAATGGCATCAGAGAAACAAAGACAAACAGAAAATCAAAACCGAAAAGAAAGCATTACTTCACTCTGAGGGTAGTTAACATGCAAACTAGCCTACCCAGGGAGGTCATGGAAATTAGCAGCACTGATGCTTTCAAAGCAGGACTAGACAGTCAGATTTCTCAGGGGAAATGCCATTCCTATTAATTTCTACAAGTATCATCAATAAATGATTTTTTTTTAATAATAACAAACATTTAGATAAAAATGAAATTCAGATGTGCGCAATCACAGAAGTTTTCCATGCTGCTGAACCTATATTGTCACTTGTTAGCAATAAATCAGATTGATGAATCCTATATTGTAGCTCAAACTGTATAAACTGATATTTTGTCAGTAGCCCTGGAAACTGTAGGTGTCCACTGAGAGGCTCCAAACTCCTTCCTCTGGCTTTTCTGGGATCGCTCCCACTTATGCGTCGCAAACGGTACTGCCAGATCAGTGCGTAATGTAATGGTTTCTAATGTATCACTTATTCGACTGCCCCCGTCCCCCAACACACACACTTTTACTGCAGGAACTCTTGCTCTTTTTGCAGTAACCTGTTCAGACATTCTGATATCTCCACACTGCCCCCCTCTCTCTCTGTCTGTCTCTCACTCACTGTACCTACCTGCTTAGTAGGATACTGGTGTGCATGGGAAGGGGAATCTGCAGCAGGATAAGGGAGGTGATGCTGCCACTGTACTGCTCCCTGGTATGCCCTCACCTGGAGTACTGTGTCCAGTTTTGGAGACTGCATCTCAGAAATGACATAGATGGGGTGGAGGCATCTGGAGGAGGCGGGCTTGCTGAGGTGTTCCTGTCAGTGTTTTAGCAACCATAAGCAATTCAAATGGTGGGGTTTATTTTAAAAACACAAAAAAAAACCTTAACAAATCCTGAAAACAGCAGGTAACCAACATGTTTCCATGAGGGGAGGGTCATCTCGGTGGCTACGCCTTGGGGGCAAGCTATGGTGGACCAATGGTCCGTGGCTGCTTCCGGGGGGAGGGCAGTCCAGTGAAGCTGGGGCTGAGCTACAGTAGCAGGTCAGCACCAAAAAAAAAAGAAACTGCTACTGTTAAATATTTTTCAATTTAAACAAGTCTCCATACTTCTGACCCAAGTCACGACCCAGCCCCCCCCCCAACTCTAGTCTTCAATCACTTGGTCACCCATGTCACAAGTGTGCTTTCTAAACATTTTTACTACTTATCCATCAGGATGCAGCAGGTGTTGCTGGGCTCTTACAGCTTGAGCAGTGATATACTTTGCTGTGGTGTGCCTCACGGATGGATCTTGACCCCATGCTGTTCGCTGTGTACATGCTCCTATTGGGGGAGTTCAGTAGATGCTATGACTTGGGTTTTCATTTCTGTACTGATGATACCCAGCTGTATGCATCTTGTGCACCTGATGGGACTGTTGCAGTCTCAGGCTGAGGGAGTGCCTTAAGGAAACTCAAGACTGGATGGCCACCAGCTGGCTTAGACTTAAGCCATTTAAGATGGCGGTGTTGCTAGTGGAACCATGCCAGTATGGATTGGCAATGAACAGAGTGGATGCTGCCCTTTCATCCTTACATGACATAATGTTGGGAGCTGTGGAAAGAGTGAAGTCTCTGGGGTATCGGGTTAAGATAGAGCGGATAAAACCGCACATGAAAAACAGCACTGAAAGAAGCGCTAAAGGCTCTACAGCGACAGGGGTTTTTACAGTGTGTGGTAGAAACTGCTACCCCTGTCACTGTAGGCTGCCAGCAGGGGAGGTTAAGGATGCTGTCAAGGTGGTGCTTGGCCAAGCTGCTCCTGTGGTGGAGGGGCTAGAGCACCTGCCTCTGGCGGCGTTGGGGACCTGGGGCTGTGGTTCGGTTCTTCCCAGGTCCCACTATGCTGCAGCATTTGTTTCTTGCCAAAAGCAAGAATTTCCCCGAGTCATCAGAGGGCTGGCTGGGGGGAGAAGGATTGAGCGTCTGTTGGACTGCTCTCCTTCTCCGGGGGGAGGGTTGGGGCAGCATCCGGGGCGATGGGGACTCCTGGCGGAGGCCAGGAGCACCCACGCTGCCGAGCTTACGTACTTGGAGGTGGGGCGGATGCGGGGCGTCATTGCATGACCCCGCCTCCCTAGGGGAGAAAACAGGAAAAGGGTAGAGCCGTCCCGCCGCCATGAATGAAGCTCGCCGCGGCTTCAATTTGCCTTCAGGCCGAGCCCCACCCACTACAGTGCCCGCGGCAGTGGGGAGCCGTGGCATTGCGGGCCCCACCGGGAAAAGCCACGGGTATCGGTGGCAGCGCCGATCTGAAGGCAGAAGTCGCGGCCCGTGACTGGGCAGATGAATAGGCGGGGCTCTGAAAGGAGGAAAAAGTTAAAAAAAAAAAAAAAAAAGAATACTTCACTGGAGGTGAGTTTTCTCTTACTCCCGACATCCATGACTTTCTGGAGTTGATTATAATTAGTCCAGGGTGTGATGAGTAGAAGCCCCATGTCAGAGAGTATTAATGAGAACATAACCCCCCGTAAACTCAAGTTGTTGCTGGGTGTGCACTATTCGACATATTTTGCCGATGTTGTTTTGCCACATGCTGTTTTGCATGCGGCATTGCTGCGGTGCATGGTTTTGCCCACAACATTATGACCCTGTGCCAGAACCGGGGTGGCATTGTGGATTGCAAGCAGACCCTAAAACATCAGGGGCCCGATATTGAAATATGTCAAAAGTGCAGTTAAAAGGTTGTGCTGTACTTGCACTTGCACCCGACCCGGAGGTTGCAATATTTAGTGGGATAGGGCTCCGGCACCATCCAACTGATTATAGGGCCATGTCAGCACAGCACTGTCAAGTACGATTGCACTGACATGGACCTGGACTGTATGCAGCCCATAGGGAACTGTGCCCCTAGGCCAGAAAGCGCTGGGAGCCACGGTGCAATAATCAGCCAGAAAATGCAGATGGGCTCATTGAGCAAGCAAGGCATTACGGGGCCATATGCATGCCTATTATGGGCTCATTTGCATGGGAAGTGGTGGCAGGTTTGCACCCACCCTGTGGCTGCCCACCATGTTGGGCCTGGTGGCGAGTGGCTCCCCCACACCCCAAATGCCTGTCCCCTCAATTCACATGCACTCCTTGGTGTATATTGACACTCCCTGCTCCCCAGTTGCTCATCCCTGTATAATCATTGACTTCCCTGGTATCTAGTGGCACCTCCTGCCCTCTGATCACCCATCCCTGTATAATCACTGACTTCCCTGGTATCTAGTGGCACCCCTACCCTCTGATCACCCATCCCTGTATAATCACTGACTTCCCTGGTATCTAGTGGCACCCCCTGCCCTCTGATCACCCATCCCTGTATAATCACTGACTTCCCTGGTATCTAGTGGCACCCCAACCCTCTGATCACCGATCCCTGTATAATCACTGACTTCCCTGGTATCTAGTGGCACCCCCTGCCCTCTGATCACCCATCCCTGTATAATCACTGACTTCCCTGGTATCTAATGGCACCCCTGCCCTCTGCTCACCCATCCCTGTATAATCACTGACTTCCCTGGTATCTAGTGGCACTCCCTGCCCTCTGATCACCCATCCCTGTATAATCACTGACTTCCCTGGTATCTAGTGGCACCCCTGTCCTCTGATCACCTGTTTTGGTAAATGTAATATTTTCCCTGGTGTCCACTGGCATCCCATGCCTTCCAATCCCTGTCTCTGTATTATAAGTGACTTCCTTGGTGTCTGGCAGTACCCCCCACCCACCGAGAACCCGCCCGCTGCCAACTCTGAGTCCACGGTGGCTGGTGCCCCCCCACACTGCCTGCATGTAGCACACCACCCATCCAACTCCCCTGTACCTCTGTAGCCAGTGCCATGCGACTGGTCCGATACGGCGACTGACACAGCCATCCTCACACCTCCTTGGCTGACTACCATATGGAATGACAGGGAGAATGGGGGTTGGCACCAGAACTGATGCCCAGAAGGGTAGGGAGTACTGCAAGGTACCAGGGGAGTCATGTATAATATAGGTAGCTTGCCCACTCTTTGCATTTCCTGCCACAGGAACTAAATTCTATAACATAAAATGACCTGTTTTTTTCATCGAAATAAGAAGTTTCCTTTTGGACTTCACCTGCTCATTTTACATACAGAAACACAGAAACATAGACAACGATGGCAGAAAAAGTGTTGGTCATTTGCATACTGTGCTCCCCTGTGGCTTAATGAGATCCCGGCTCGCCTACTGACTAAGCTCTGCCTTAAAAGCAGGTAGGCTCGAGTTTAACAGTACCTCTCTGGAAGCATGGCCTGTTGCTGTAGGCAGTAATTACATTCCCAGCCCTGCAAGTCTTAAGACACAATCGCCTGGCTAACTGACATGGATCAAGTCATCTCCCACACCCTTTTTAACAAAGCCCCCACAGGTCTGCTGCCCACATCCTGGATCCCCCACCCCAACTCTCTACATCAATTTCTCTATGTAGATGGATCTAGCTCCCTGGCTGCTGAAGATTATACCTTTGTGCCTAGCCCTTGACTGTTGTAAATTATAGCTGTGTACCTGACAGTGTTTGGCCTTGACATGTTTCTTTGCACTTACCAGATAGCTTATGTCTCTGTTAGTAATATTTCACCCTTGTAATTTGCTTACACTAGGGCTCCACCCTCCTTTGTTTTCTTGTTCTCGATTGTTCATACTTTGTTGTACCTGACGTGGAACCTTTGTAAAAGAGCTTTTGCTCAAAGGTAATGTCTGAATCTTGAAATAAATAAATAAATAAATAGACTGACGGTCCATCCAGTCTCTTATCATACACCTTGCTTTTACATAGCTTGCCCATTCTTTGCATTTCATGCCATAAGGACTAAATTCTATAACATGACATGACCTGTTTTTCTCCAGGTGTTCCATCAGATCTTCTGTGACTAGTGTCTCCATCAGTTTCCCTACCACATGGGCAAGGCTGATGGGTCTATAGTTTCCCAACTGCTTCGTGTTCCCTCTCTCCTGCAGTGGAACAACATCCATCATCCTCCAGTCCTGGGGAACCACTCCTTGTGCATAGAGCCACTGAATAACCCTGCCAGGCATTTGGCTAACACCAATGCTGGCTCCCTTGGCACCCTCAGATGCATCCCACCCAGCCCCAGGGCCTTGTTTACCTTTAGAGCTGCTAGCCCATTTTCATCTCTTTTGCCAGTAATTTTCTACTGTTTCATTTTCAAGATCCCTCATCAGCTGCCTTTATTCTGCTGTCCGGCAAGGGCCAGATATCTCCCTAGTGAATACTGAGCAGAAGTAATCATTTAGAACTGTCACTTTCTGTCTGTCCTCCACTGTTACCCTGCCCCCTCCCATTAGATTGGCAATTCCCCTCCAATATTTCTTTTTTCTCTTCTATATCTAATGAACTATTTTCCCCTCCTTTAACCCCCTTCTGCAATACACAGCTTTGCGTCTGCCTTTGTGATCCTGAGTGCCTTCTGGGCTGCTCTAGTTTTCTCCTCTTACTCGTCTCATTCTTGATCTGCCTGCTTTTCTTTGTACCTTATAAAGGACTTCTTCTTAGCCCTCACTGCCTCCCTGGCCCTTTCAGGGAGCCAAATTGGTCTCTTATACTTGTTTCTGTTGATAACTGTTCTCGTGAATGTTTTTGTTGCCCTGAGAATGACCCTTTTTATAATCCCCCATCTGTCATTCACATCTCTGATGCTGTCTGTTGCAGCTACTCTGTACAGCACAATTTCCCTTCTATGGTTGAAATCTGCCCTCCTGAAGTCTAGCATGTCAGTTTAGATGAGGCATTACAGGTGTCCAGGGCAACCTTTAACAATATACTATTGTGGTCACTAGACCCCAGTGGTTCTCTGACCCGTACTCTGCCTACTCTTTCGGAGCTCGTGAGTACCACATTTAGAATGACTGACTAACAAATGGGATCCCTGACCTGTTGCACCATCATGCAGTTCTGCAAGACATCAAGCAGGGCCTGACTTTTGGTGCTCCTAACCATTGGCTCCCCCTTTGCTGCCCTCCCCACTTCAGCACCCAGTTTCTTATCTCTCTTTTCTCCCTGTCCTTCTGTGTGAGTTCTCCTGCCTGACAGTTCTGTGAGCTGAATCAGCAGTGATTCTACCTCCCACCCCCCCAATGATAGCATCCTCTGCTGCCTGGAGCCTTTCTCTGATGTAGATGGTCACTCTTCCACCTTTCCATGCCTCTGTAATGTCTATATAAGGTGTAGCCTGAGATTGTTAAGTCCCAGTCATTGTTCACAGTGTCCCAGATTTCTGTAACAGCCACTGGATCCAACCCATAGTCTGCCACCAAAGCCTGGAGATCATAATCTTATTACACAGACTCCTAGCACTGAGGCAAACCATCCTCTAACAAGCACCCACACCTCTACAGGTTCTCACTTACCCTCCCTCATCATCCTTCTCTAATAATTTTGGTGTAATTTCCCCTTTCTTTCATCAATATTGTGTCTACCCTGCCCTGTCCTCTGGACTTGTTCCTCCCGTCTGTTATTCCCTGAATTTCTTACCCCCATCCCCACTGCATATACCTGCTGGGAAGTTATAACCCTTGACTTATGACATCACAACCAGTTACTGCAGAGAACCATGACTTCAGGGCAGAAAATCAGATGAACTCTAAGGGGCCAAGAGCCTGTTTTCTTACATAAGAAATGGAACGTCCAGAAATTCAGATTTCTTTGGGGGAATTGATGGCAACTATCATTCTTTTGCAAGAAACTGGAAAATCACTTTAAGAGAATGGTATTATTAAGTTCTGCTGCTTAAAAAAAAAAATGACTTAAAAAAATAATTGTAGCCGACTTGGTGGCATGCTGAGAGGAGGCACTGACTGTCACACCTCCTGCCATGCCAGCGACCCAGGTTTGGGAACAGACCAGGATCTCTTGGGAGCCTATCAGGGGAAGTAGGACTGAGAGTCCATGGAAAACTCTCCTGCTTTGGGGAGGGGGGACAGTGCATGCTGCTGCTTGGCTGCCACGTAGCAGAGGTGAGGTGATGCAGCATGTAGCCCCCTCTCAGAGGGCTGGGCACAGGCATCTGAGTATGTGCGGCATCTTTACGCTGCACGCCCATGCCATTGTATGTGCACTGACCTCGAGGAAGGGTACAACATCGAGGTTGAAAATGTTGCTGTTGACAGGAAGACTCCAGCAGCCCACAGGCCCTGTGCCTGATGACTCAGGCGCCGCCACCAACTGGATCTATGCCTCTGCAGAGGTAAGGGAACCCCTGCAAACCCAACCGGGGGAAGGGGGGGGATAGAGTCCTGGGTGAACAGAGTGGTGAGGTAAGGCCTGGAAGAAGCCTGGATGTGGAACATAAACAGCTCTACAAAAAAAGAAAAGAACTGCGACTTTTCCTAATTGCTACTTATAAAATGGCAGGGTGAAATCCATTACTCTGAGTGATTCTTATTTATGTATAAAATATGGTTTACACATGGTTAAAAAAAGGACTTGGGAGTTCCACTTGTTTGTTTACAACTAGATCCCTATGTATGATGTCACAGGGTACAGGACCAGATCTGGCTCACCAGGTCCTTTATCCACTCCATGGCTTATTTATTTATTTATTTAAAATTGGTGACCGGGAAAAGCACGCTGAGCTGAGGCTCGTTTCCAGGTGTGACCCGGGTACATGTAGTACTAGGTGGTAGACAGGGAAATACAAATACAGCGATTATCAAGTAACAGACGAGTGATACATTATGGTACATTTACATGGAGTTTGGTGGAGAGGTTACACTTTAGAATGAACAGCAGGGTTGAAAAAATTACTTCATTTCATTTCTAGACCATTTATAACCTTAAATTTCAGGTGCGTGTATTTACATATTTACAGTAGTGGATTTATCGAGGAAATTGAGTTTTTCGGGGGAGAGGTGCGGTGGGGGGGGGGTGATTTAGCAGTAAGAGCTGGCATGAGGAGTTTATTTTTATTACCTGGTGAGGCTATTTAGGGTAGCGCTAGGACCGTATAAGGAGGGCTTGGGTGTACAGCTGTGGCAGGGAGTGGGAGGGAGAAGCCTAAGGAGCTGTTTGAAGGCTGATAGGGAGGGGGCCAGGTGAAGGTTGGGAGGGAGGTTGTTCCATAGGAGAGGGAGCCGGTAGGAAAAGGTAGCTTGTCCTGAGGCTGCAGGGGGCATGAGAGGTGGAAGGTACGTGCATGTTTGTGGGTGAGTAGCCAGAGGGGTTACTGAGAGAGGCGGAGGCTAGGGTGGGGAGGGAAAGGAGCGAGCCAATATTTCGCTATGGTGAGGCACGTGGGTGGTCCGCCTTTGTGTGAGTGGCGTTAGAGATAGAGTTGTGAACAGTTTGCAGTGATGAGTGAGTGGGGGGGGAGGCAGTGGTGAAGCGCATGAAGGAGTTTAGCAGGACGTCGAGTTTTGCAAGGAAGGAGGGAGGAGGGAGGAGCTATGCCATAAATGACGTTCACATAGTCCAGTATCGGTAGGATGGTTTTATGTATGAGTTCACTCCGAGTAGGGAGGGGGAGGCAGTCTTTGTGGTGGAAGAGGATGGCAAGTTTGGGCCGGAGTTTGGTGCAGACAGTGTCGACGTGGGTGGAGAAGTTGAGGTTTGTGTCCAGCCAGACTCCCAGGTACTTAAAGGTGGGTACAGACTCTAGGGGAATTTCATCCAGGGTGGAGATCGGGGTGGGGGGAGGCAGGCAGGGAGGCGAGTTTTTGTCTTGTGCCAAAAACGATGGAGACAGGTTTTTTTGCATTAAGTTTTAACTGATTTTTTTGGAGCCAGGCTTGTACTCAGTTGAAATCGCTTTGGAGGTTTGGATGGACACTGGCATGGGAGGGGCCTGAGGCATAGATAATGGTGTCATCTACGTATAGATGCACGTTTGAGGTGAGACAGGCTGAGGGGAGGTCATTTATGAAAAGAGAGAAAAGGATGGGACCGAGGATGGAGCCTTGGGGGACACCCATGAGGATGGGTAGAGGGTTGGAGATGGTGTCTCCAACTTGTACTTGCTGCATCCTGTTTTGGAGGTAGGAATGGAACCAGTTTATGGCCTGTTTAGCAAGGCCAAAGGAGCTCAATCTGCCTAGCAATAGAGGGTGGGAGACCGAACCAAAGGCTTTAGCTAGGTCGAGGAAGATGGCAGTAGTGGTTTGCCACGCGTCCATGGCGGAGAAAATGGAGTCGGTTACTCATAGTAAGGCGGTGGTGGTAGAATGGGATTTTCTGAACCCTGATTGAAAAGGGGAGAGGGAGCTGTTTGTGGAGAGGCAAGGAGACAGTTTTGATAGCATGAGGGATTCTTGGATTTTGGCCAGGGAGGGGAGGAGAGAGATGGGTCTGTAATTTCCTGGGAGGGAGGGGTCACCACCTTTATGGAGGGGTAGGATTTTGGCAAGTTTCCAGGTGGAGGGGACAGTGGCTGTGTTGATTGAGAGATTTAGTATGTGGGTTATAGGTGCGACTATGGCTGCTGCGGAGATGCGGAGCAGGCTGGGATGCAAGCCATCTGGACTGGATTTTGACAAGTTTAGAGAGGTGAGGGAAGTGTAAACTTCTAGTGGTGTGAATGGGGGAAGTGGAAGCCGTGGTGAGAGGGTGGGGGGTTAGTGTGGGAGGGTGAGGGGTGTGTGTTGGGCTTGGCACAGGAGATGAAGAAGGAGTTGAAAAGTTCAGAGACTATGGCAGGATCGGAGGCTATTTTGCCGTCAGTGTTGAGGCTGGGGCTAGCTTGCTTGGAGCGTGGATTGATAAGAGAGTTTATTACCTTCTAGAAAGGCGGCGGGGAGGCTTGATGAGCGGTAAGTTGGGCCTTGAAATACTGGGCCTTTGATAGTCGAATGGCTTTTGTGCAGATTGTTTCTAAGCGTTTTGTAGGATAGGAGGTCCCTGGATGCAAAAGAGGTTTTGTACGCCTCCAGGCCTTATCTCTGACTCGACCCAGGGAGATGAGGTCGGCAGTGATCCATGAGTGGTGATTTTTCCTAACTCTGGGTTTCCTGAGTGGAGCATGGTGGTCCCATATGCCTAGGAAGATACTGCAGTAGTGGGAGAGGGCAGTGTCGGCGTCAAGTGAGGCAAGGACAGGGAGTCAGTCTGTGTTTGACAGGTCATGTTGAAGGGCGGATTCGTTAAGGAGGTGTAAGGGGTGGGTTACAATGAATTTGGGACCAGAGCGGAGTGAATTGATTTTATGGATACAGTAGGTTATGCAGTGGTCACTAAGGGCATTAGAAAGGATACCTGAGGCGGTGATGCTATGGGGTGGGAGGTTAGGATCCAGTCAAGTAGGGTGTGTTTTTGTGAGCGGTGATTTAGATGGGTGGGTTCCTGGATTAGCTGGGTGAGATTTAGGGCTTCAATCCTCAGAGCTGCTGGTTTTGTGAAGGGGGAGAGCCGGTTTAGGTTGAAGTCACCTAATAGAATGAGTTCGCCATTTGAGGTGGTTGAAGAAATGGAGGAGATGACTGGGATAAGGGAGTCGGGTGAAGGCTTTGGAGGGGTACTTATATCTGAGTGAAGACCTGCTTGGATGAAGAGAGTGGGAGGGTATATTGAAGCTCTGTGTGCAATTGCTCACCAGATATTACAGTGCTTCACTATTCAAGCAGTTAGAAAGCTATTCTAATACATGCAACTGCCTTCAAATCCTAAGGTTCAGGCAGCCAGTCTTTCATAAGGAAGTCAGAGGTTGACGTGGTCTTTCTTGCGTCCTTATCTGAGTGAAAGAGAACAGTATAGGAGCAGAGCAACTTGGCCTGGTGGCACTGGAGGGTAGTACATCACAGTACCATGTGATGTACCCAGTTCATATCTTGAGTCTGACTGACCAACACACTTGCCCAGTGAAATCTGGAGTGTGCTATGGGGGCAGGAAATGCTGAGTCAGACACTTGGTGAGGGAATTCAGGTAGGGCATATCGATTCAGATCCAGATGACCTCCCTCTCTGCTCCAAGTTGGGTAGTTATGGATCTGTTTGGATCCTCCAAATAAAATTTTTGCAGATTCAAGTTGCTCCAGATCTAAATTGAAGCCAGACCACAAGGGGTTGCCTATACCCCAACATGTGGCCTCATGGCTTCTGTTGAGATCCAGAGCCCCTCCCAGGTGTACTGACTAGGACTGATCTAGATCATTTTCCTGGAGATCTGGGCTAGATCCAAAATGGGTAACAGTCACCTCACCCAGCCAAAGAGAGAATGGTCCTCCCGCATGCTTCCATGGCTGTGTAGTAGGAATGAGCCCCCATATCAGTCCCTCCCCCAAAGTCCTGACTCAGTATGGGAGGTATCAGAGTAGACCAGTGGGAGGGCTTACAGGAGAGAAAACAGGTTGTACTGGCAAGGATGACAGCCAGCCGGCCTCCACACTCCAATCGCATGAACACACCTCTGGAAATCTCAACATTCCCTTGTTGGGTCCTGTGAGGGTTAGGCCCACCAAGGAGAGAAAGCCACAGGGATAGTCGGTGTGGCATCAGAGGATAATTACAGATATGAAGCAAGAACTGGGAAGCAGGAGTTGAGGGTAAACCACGCTGCCTCAGTTGACTCTAGTGTCAGATGATAGAAGCAGATAACGTACAATCTGATGGATTTTTATTTATAATTTTAGTTTGCCAGGATAGCCCAGCTGAGATGCAACATCTCATTTCATGTGGGGTCCTGCTTATACCCATTTCTGCAGCAAGGCGGACTGGAGCACTGTATGGTTAAGTGGCTTGTCCAGGGTCAAACAGTGAATACTTAGTTGTAGCAGGATTCGAACATGCACTCTCCAGATTCCCAAGCCGGTGCACTAATCACTAGACCATGCTGCCTATTGATGTAATTTAGATTCTGAATCTAGAAGAGTGTATTTAATTGAAAACATACAGTAGTTTCATGCCTGACTATCCCATTTGGACCAAATATATCAAATTGGATATTTGAGTTAAACCATCTGACCTGGGGCAGTCCAAAGACCTGAAGCTGCTCCAGGATGGAGCTGTTGTGGAAGAACTAGAATCCAAAGATACACTACAAAAATGGGGCTCGGAGCAACCTGTGGGGTGCTTGGTTTGCAAAGGGAGTTCAGAAAAACAGAGAAGCAGCTTAGGCATATTCCTTCAAGCAAAATTCATAAATGAAGAGATGCTCTGCAGCTGAATGCTGTTCCCAGCCTCCAACATATTTCAGTTTTTGAGTTGCTGTGTGCACTGCAGTCCCAACATTTTGAGGGCTTCTGCCATTCAGCAGACTGTTCCATGCGGATGCAGCTGTCTGCCTTCTTACTGACACTTAGCATTCATAAATCTGCCCCGCTGTCACTTGACAAATAGGCAAGGGATTAGAGTACATGGTACACCAGGCTCAACAAATTGGAAGGGTAGTGGATAAATGTACTTTGGCATTGAGCACCCCACCCCCCTCTGCTTCCACACCACTCCCTTGACTATTAGGCATTAAGAAAGATGAAGGGTTTCTAGATAGTTAGGCCATAATATGTTATCCTGTTTCAGATATCTTGTCCATACAGAGAACAGAAGAACCGCTGAGGAGTGTTCAGTCCATTGTACAAAAGGGAGGAACCAAACAGCCCTTCACAGACTTGGACTGATGGGTCCATTTCGAGATGCCTTGACCAACAGTTAAATTGATCCAACTCAATTTGCAGAATGAGGAGGAAGAATAAATGTAGGCACTTGTTAAACATAGAATAATTAACCCCACAATATTGAGAACAGACTGATTCTTAACACAAAGTGTTGTGATCATGTGAGCCTGAGAGCAAAGACTGAGAGCTCCTGCTGTCACAGAACTGATGAGGTCTTACAAATTACCCATTCTTTACACCTGGGAGGTGATCAGTTCAGTTCAGTTTATTGGCAGGAAAATACTCCTTTGAGCAGGCTCATTTACAAGGAGGTCCTAAGCAGATAAGTCATATACATAAGAAAATGTAAAGAAGGCATATACTGTACATAGTAAATATAGATAACATTATACAGAATATATGAAGAAACACTCAAAATTTGTGTACATCTATATACAGTCAACATTATATACTAGTGAACTTCCATGCAATAGAACTAAGCAGTAATATACGGTCAAACACAAGGCAGTCCCAAAACCGGATTGCAGGATATAGGAAGAGTCAACTGTAAATAGAGAGATAGTAGACAGAGTAGGGCAATGAGGTAGAAAGCAGGTAAGAAGGAAGACAGGAAGAAAATAGAATGCAGAGAATGGAGATTGTGAAGGAGGATGTGTGAGGGTTGGAAGGTGAGGGTGATGCAGGGTCAGAAGTGGAAAGAGGTATAAGGTTTAGAGTAACTGGGTCTTAATCAGTGACAAGTGCATGTGTCAAACTGCTGTTAGCTAATTTTTTGAAGCTATTCAGTGTAATTAGATGTTGAAGTTTGAGTTTAGCTTGAGCTTTGCTCCAGGCAGCCAGTAGCACACGACTTAGGGCCATTATCTCCAAAACAAGAGCAAGGGCTTGGTACATCTAGCATAATATATGAATTACTGCAGAGGGGATATAAGCAGGCAGACTGCTGAAACTGATTCTAGATGTATGGGGGGAGTTCACACAAAATAACTTTGTAGAGCCAGGTTAGGGAATGAATAAGACGTCTGGTCACTAAAGAGGTCCAACCTAAGGAGGCATACAGATCACAGTGATATGTATGTCAGTGGGCGTTAGGAATGAATCGAATTGCTTGATGGTAAACTGTATCTAACTGGTGTAGCAGAGATTCAGGGCAGTGAGCGTATAGTATATTGGCATAGTCCAAGAGTGGGATGAAAGTGGTTTGAACCAGTCGTTTAATTGCTTCAGTAGGGAAGAGGGATTTGTTTCTGTAGAAGAAGCCAAGTTTTTGTTGCAGTTTTTTTGCAAGAGAGGCATGTGAGCTGAGAATGATAGATGTTGATCAAGGTCACAGCCTAGGTATTTAAAAATATTGACTACTTCAAGGTCTTCATTAAGAAGAGTCTTGATGGGAGGTAGGGATCCCAGAGTTTTCATGATATTTTATTTTATATAATATGAGGGTTACCTCATTTTTAACCACTAACATTTGGTTCTCTTGCTGTTAAACGATATTTAGTCTGTGCCCTTGGGTGCATAGAAAGAATCGGGTTGAGTGGGGGAGTAAACGCAATCATCGTTCTTTGAAGAGGCAAACAAGCAGGTGTCGTATTCCTGTGCATGGTTTCAGTTGTGGTTCGAATGACTGTAGCTGTACCCACTCATGGACTGAGCACATTGATTGACAGACTCACCTACAAAAAGTCATACTAATGTCCTAAGAGGTTCACAGCTAACAATTTATACTGGGTACTGCAATGCATGCTGGGACACTTGCGATCGGGCGAGGGGCAGAACTAGTGTTGGTCAGATAGTGCTTTTGTGAATCCTACCACTATCTGTCAGACAGTGCTGGTATCCTACCTTGGATCCTATTAGAAATTCTACCAAAGAGATGTAGGATGCAGGGCCAGATAGTGATGGATCCTAGGTAGGATCCAGAGATCCTAGTTAGGATCCAGGGATCCTAGTCAAATAGTTAGGATCCAGGGTCAGATCCAGGGATCCTAGGTCAGATAGTTAGGATCAGAGCTGGATCCTGGATGGTAGGATCCATAGTCAGATAGCACTGCTATCCTACTATAGCAACTATCTGGCCAAATGGGAGGTATCAGTTGGTATCCTAATTTCTAGGATACTATCTGAGCAACACTATTTCAAAACCATTTTAAGAGAGTTAAACTGGTTTAAAAGGCACAGTATGAACAGAATCTTAACCTTCAGCTGGATCCGTTCCTTGTGGAGAATCACAATATTGAGAGCAGCATTTCATTCATTGGGGGAAGGGTGAGTCAGGTGCGTTCCTCCTAGTCAAATTAGTATTGGCCGGGAGGAAGTGGCGAATCACTTGTCATTGGGTTCTTACAGGTTTCCACCACTGATAGTTTTCCTCTTCCTAGTGCCAAAGTCCTTAAGATTTACAGGTAGCACTGCCTATTAAACAAGGGCTACTGGCCTCCCACACTTTTTGAAATGGGCCATGGAAATTCTGTAACCTCATTGGTCAACACACATTACACAACCATTATTTTCTGACAACTGCACACCTCACATGAACTACATATATATAATATATATACACACACACACATATACATATGTTAGAAAAAGTGGGATAACACACTCCAGGGTACGCCATTATAAGTGAATAATGCAGTTCTCTGGTGGTTGCAGCACTCAGCCATACCTCGTGCCTAGTAATAACCACCTGTGGCATGCATTATTTCCTTTATAACCACACACCCTGTCATGTGTCATGTGTTACCCTTACATACTGAATGCTGCAGTTGCCTCACTGACAGAAGACACAAAGAATAAATTGTGGGGTGGGCGATTTTCAAAAGGGATGGATTCAGGCGCAGATGTGCTTTCCACCTGCATCTGCATTCACCCGATTGTGCCAGAAATCAAGAGCCCCATTCTCACAGGGTCTCAGGATTTCGCAACATCAAAAAAAGATGAAGCATGTATCCTTGTTTTGATACAAGCTCCGCATTTTGCATCCAAACTGTGTGACCATCTTATAGATTGTCTAACAGTTCTAGTGGAAGTCGGCTTTGAAAATACGATCAGATAGATCCAATTTGAAACTCCTGCCCCCAGTGGCTTTATCTGCCTCCTATAGTCCTACATTCCTAGCTGTCACTAATCAAATATCAATTTGCTAAGCATTTCTATTGTTAGCTATTAATAGCCTTGTTGGAAGGAGACCAATGTTGAACCCATAAGTCATTTTTTACTATGAAAGCTATTTCTTTTATGCTCGTTCCAGTTCTGCTATTGTTTCATAATAGCTGGTGGGGTTTGATATCAACCAGAAATTGGACCCTGTATTTTCTGTACTAATCTGGTATGACATCACACCAGGCTGTTACACAGAAAGTTACAGCTGATCAGTCACCCGTGTGGGAAGCCGCTACCCTGTCACACTAACCGAAATAGCTATCGCAGCTTCTGTCAGCTTACTAGTGGTCTCTCTCACACACACACATTTGCGCACTCCTCATTTCAGTTGATATCAGACCCTAGCAGATATTATAAATAATACAATATGGTGATGGTGTGATTACTTATTTGTTTTACACACTCTTGGTGTGTTTTGCCTTTATAAACTGATCAAGCTACCCTCTCGTGATTCGCGTGGCAAAACACTCCTTGGGCATGTACAAAAACTTGCATCACACAGTCCTACTTTTATCATTCTATATGTCTTTACTGGGCTTTAGTAAACTCAGTTGGTGTTTCTGGTTTACAAACATATGAAAATAGTCAGCTGAAAAAGACCACCCAGTCTATCATGTCTGCTCGGTAATTGATGCAGGGTCTGGCCTTACAATTTACGCCTATGACCCTGCCCCCAACTATCCCTCCCTCCCTCTCTCTTGCCCTTCTCCCCATCTGCTCTGGTAGTCAGTACCATGTTAAAACTGTACAATGTAGCTAATGCCCCTTTCAACCACACAAACCCATAATAGAACACAGAAGCACTGTGCCAACGTAGACACTGTCAATCATTTTCACATCATAATATTTCAAGTTGAAAACTCACGTTTTATGATTGCTTACTTCCTCTACAATTCACTGATAATGCTTGTTGTTTTATCTGCTTCATTTCTAAGCAGAACTGAAATACATGCCAATGGTGTAATTCTACCCAAACTGGTTTTGTTTCAAATCTTTGATTTACTCTTCTTGTATTACTTCCTGAACAGTAGGAACACCCCGAAACAGTGCAGCTACTCATGATGCATTAGTCTCCTCTCCTCCCACTGCATCATAAGTGACTAGACTCTGTTGGGTGTTCCCAAGTCCAGGAAGAATATGGGGGTGTCAATCAAAAAATATAAACAAACATGTTTTTGTGTGGTAACACCAGTATGGTGGGCAGTCTGTTTTTCACTTTTTAAAAGAAAAAAAGAAATCAGAATCAAAATACTAGCTGCTTCAGTAATCTCTACAAAATGTGACCAATTATTAAATGTGTTTTTATGTTTGCTTGCGCAAATGCGCAAGAAACATTATCGCGCAACAGAGGAGAAGCGGGTTGTGGAGGTGCGGCACTGTGGCTGCCACGCAGAACTGCATTTGGGGGCTTGGCACTGGTAGAAGAATGGCACTCTGTGCTGATGATATTGGTTTCAAAAGTGCCACCATGTTGAAACGTTTTTTTTGCCACTGCAATCAGGGCCACCAATCATTGCAGCTGGCGATTTCTCTGCAATCTCATTCACAGGCTGCCGTCCGGATGCCCCTGACCCATTTCATTTGCTGATGGGGGAGTCCACTCCCGCTGGCATACTGTAAACCCCCTCATCCATTTGTTGTCTACCCAAGGGGTGCCCAGTCCCCCTTAGCAACATGCACCCTCCCAACAGTCTTTCTTTGCCAGCGGGACTCAATTCCTGTCAGCTTCAGTCCCCCAGTTCAATTTGCTGATGGGGAGCCCACTCCCCATCTGCATGAAGTCCCTCCCAATTTGTTGTGTGCTGAGGTGCCCAAATCCCCTTGGCCTCCCCACTCAGTATGTGCCCGGCGGGGAGTGCCCAATCCCCGTGCTAGCAGCATCCCCAAAAAACACTCAGGTGGCATGCTTGAGTCCATCCCAGCATGCCAAATGTCTAATAAAAAAGTCCTGCAATGTTTTCTTTTTTAAACCTGTAAAACAGAAATGGTCCTCGTTGAGTTGGTTGGCCCTTCCCCAACCACGCCCACCCTCCGCGCACCCTGCCTCCCCACCCTCCTCACCCCATATTTACCTCTGGAGCCCAGCGCGATGATCTTTGGTGGACCAGGAAAATGTCTACACTCTTCAAAGCCAACCGCGAACTGAAGAAATGCCGGTAAGCTGTATAATGGCATAAATAGGGTTTTTTCAACTTTGGTGCATATCTCAGTCAATTTTGGGAATTTTGTCACCAAATTTTCAACATGGGGTTTTTGGGACCCGTCCTCATGAATCCAGCCACTGTCATGGTGTTATTCAGTCCCAAAAGGTGATTTCACAGTCACGGCACGGAATCATCATTCAGGACTGATTAACAAAATGACAATGCCAGTGTTCATGAGGTGGGCTCTCAAAAAGCCTATGTAGCAAATTTGGTGGAAAAAATCCAAAACAATGACTGTTTTATGAACATGCGTTGCGCAGTTTCCACGAATGCTCGTAGCTTTGCAAATTTGTAGTATTTTCACTCCAGATTTTCAACATTGACATTTTTTCATACCTCCTTATGAACAGTACAGCTGTCATTTTTCACATCCTGACCAGGTTTTGCACTTCCAGTGCAGAACAGCGCGGTCACTGTGGGAAATCAGTGTTTGGAGCACATTCAGAAAACCACAGTGACATTGTTCATGAGCAGAGGACCTAAAAAGCCTATGTTGAAAATTTGGTGACAGAAGTCCATAAAATGACTGTGTTAAGTGCATGCATTGCGCAATTTCCACGTATACTCGGAAATGCGAGCATTTTTAATATTCCCACTACAGATTTTCAACATTGCCATCTCTTCACACCTCCCTATGGATAGTACAGCTGTCATTCTTCACATCCTGCCCAATCTGTGTTTACATACATCTGGCGCAGAATGGGACGATCGCTGTTGGTACTCACAGGTTGGGGACACATTAACAAAATCACACTGCCACTCTTCATGAGAAGAGGTCACAAATGGTTTTATGAGGTGGGTGTCAGAAAAAGGCCATGCTGAAAAATTGTAGTGCAAATACCAACAAACGCCCAGGGTGTTAGGGTTTCTAACCATAATGTCCCACCCTGTACAGACTGACAGGCATCGGGGTGTGCCTTTGGATTGCTGACTGTAATGCTCATGCTATCCCACCCCCCATCCCGTCACAGGCATCGAGGTGTGCCTTGGACTCTTTGGCCCCAGAGTTCACCCCATTCTCCTGTACTGCACCCATTTCAGCGTATGTCCTTATGGAATGGGATGACTGTAAAGCCAAACACCCCAAAGCACACCTCAACACGTGTCAGTGTCTGCAGGATAGGGTAAGGTGACATGGCATGAACGTCATGGGCGATGGCCCAAACACATACCCCAATGCCTGTCCATCTCTGCAGGGTGGAGGTGGGGTTGGCATGAAGTTCAATACTTCATTGCCATTCCTATTCTGCATCTCTCTAACTCCTGCATTTCCAATGCTAATACCAGCAAGCAAACATTCGGCATTGACAAATGCTTTTTTTTAATTGGATTTTAAATGACAAGGTATTTATTTTTCCATAGTGCACCATCCAAATAGGCTTGGACCTCTTTACAAATATCAACATAACATGAAATAAACATAATATTAAATGGAAATGCAGTAAAGCATGAGGGAGGTGAGTGGTGACTCTGAGCTAAAAGTAAGTGGACAGCGGAGCACGCTGAGGCCTGTTTGCCCGTAGCGATAACGGCAGCCGTACTGACACCGAAATGGAGACAGTTCTGTAATGTTGTGAGCCACTCCTGGACTGCTGTGTCCTGAAGTATAAGATTAGAGAGATTGAAACACGCATAATGAAGCTACATATCTGTTGCCATAGTTTTGTGTTTTGTATGTAGATAGTTTTTGCATCTGACAAGGTTTTGTTTCTGTGTGCAGATGCAAACCGAAGATGATGGGTGATAAAGCAAAACACTTCCTATTACTAGTACTTGTATTTTGTTTCAAACTGTATTTAGTCTATATTCTTTGTTTTACTTTTTGTTCCTCTATTGCCCTATTTCACAGTTTTCCATCATTCATTGTTCTGGCAAAGGGTGTAAACACCAACTCTAGTTATCAACCCAGCTCTTGTTCAGACTAGTCCTCCATCGTGCTCCTATTGTTGTTAAGTTTGAACGTTAGCCTAGTGGTACCCCTCATTCTGGTGCCATGAGATCCCCAAATTACTCCAACAGAATGTGTAGTAACTCTCCGTCCCACTGATCACTGACCCTAACGGGCACTGTGCTACTGATGCTATCAGTCATTCCACTCACCACCAACTAGCTGCTGTCTGGGACCCCACCCGGTCATGGTGGGAGAGAAGGGCTGTATTGGTACATCATCAGTGGCACAAATGAAGTTGTGTGACTGGGATGATAGGTGCTAGCTGGGAGGGGTGATCAATCAATGGGAAGATTAGCTGCACATTCTGTTGAGCGGGGGATGATCATAGCAGTGTGGACACCACCACAGCCAGGCAGTTTTAGAGGGCTGGGCACACATGCGGAGGGAGGGGAGTGACTCAAGGAATGGAGCTGGTGTGAAAGTAATGGATTTATGAGATTTTAGGAGCTCATGCCTGTCCTGTATCGATGCTGAATAATACGCTGCCCACTGATAATGAACCTGCATTGGACCTGAAGAGAGTACTTTACCATGCTACAAATGTCACTGAAAGGCTTTTCGTAGTTATGAGATGGTGTGGCTGAACAAATGAGACCTGTAGAAAAAAGATGGATTTAGGTCAGAAACAACAGAAATGAAGAAAAATGTAGTTAGTGTAAATCGAAGGGAAGACACTTAAATGAGAAAGTATTCTGTGTTGTTTGGTTTAACTAGGGTTTATTTACAGTGTACTGCTGTTTAGGGCTCGATATCATGGACACCTAGTTTGTTTTCTTTCATGCTTTTCTGTACCATCACCACCATCATACTTTATATACACCTTCGTCTTTTTCAAATGTATCACCTTGCCTTTCAACATTACAACCCAGCAGCTATGTCTCTCCTAACCTACCAAGATCCTAAGGAGTTCTCGATCCTTCCTCTGTGTCTACTTATGCAGATTTTGGCTGTCTGCAGAGGGTGATTCTGCCATTCCCACATCACAACAAACACATTGAAACAGACTAGCCCAGCACCAACCCTAGGTACTCCACTGGTTGTGTCCCTTAACTATCTCTCATTTACTACTCCCCATAGCAGTTCTCTATCCCGTCATCCATTTTCATCCAGCCCTAAGTCCTTAACATTTTGACCAGCCTCCTGTGGGGGACTGGTTAAAGGCCTTCAAAATCCAAGTATACTAAATTGTTGCCTGTCCCTGGTGGCCCCTGTCACCCAGCCGCAGTCAAGAAGATTTGTCTGGCAAGATCTGCCTTTTGAACCCATGTTGTCTGGGGTCCTAGTCTACTTTCTTCAAGAAGTCTACTAGCTCCTCCATTAGTAGACCTATAATTCTCATTATAGTTATCAAAGTGACTTGTCTATATCAGTGGAGGCCGGACGCCCCTTTCTGACTTCAGCGAGGGTATTTGATTTGGTACCCCAATGCCCAGGATAACTGTAGGAAATGGGATAGGAAGACAGTTGTTAAGATGGATAGAAATTGGTCTCTGGGCATACCAGAGGGTGGTGGTTGTAGCTTCATCCCCAAAGTAGTAACTAGTGGGTGCCCTATGGTCAGTGCTGGCTACTCCTGTTTAACACCTATGTCTCAGACATAAGGAAGGATCAGGAGTGAAATGAGTCTCTTTGTGGTGACTCAAAGCTGTGCAGTGCTGGATGAGGCAGGGGAGGGTGGCATTGCAGGAGGATCTGAGGCTCTGGAAAGTTGGTCAGGAAAGTGGAAACCAAAATTCAGTGTGGGGAAGTGCAAGGTTCTGCACCTGGTCGAAACCAGGCCAGAGTATACCTTGGGAGAGACAAATTCAAGTCACAGAGGAGGGCTGGACCTGGGGTAGTGGTAGATCAAATGAACAACTCTGAGACCTGGAGGAGGGCAGTGGCAAGGGCAAATAGGATGCTGGGATGCATCGCCAGGGAGATTACCTCAAGAAAGGCGGAAATGATCCTACCCCTGTACAACTGCTTGGTTAGGCCACACCTTGAGTATTGTGTGCAGTTTTGGAGAACACATTTAAAGAGGGATGCTACAATCATAGAGAGGGTCCAAAGGAAGGCAACCAAAATGATCTGGGGCTTGGGAGAGAGGGCCTATGGGAAGAGGCTCAGGGAGCTCAACATGTACTCCCTGGAGGAGAGGAGGGACGGGGGGACTTGGTAGAGGTCTCTAAGTACATAAAAGGAATCAATAAGGGGGGCCCAGTCAAGGTGCTCTAAAGGAAGGAGGAGAGGACAATGAGAGGAAATGGGTGTAAGCTGGAAGAGGGCAGGCTCAGAGGGGAGAGGAGAAGGAGGTGTTTTTTTCTCTGAAAGGGTGGTGGAGCCATGGAATGCGCTGCCCAGGGAGCTGGCAGAGGCAGAGACTGTGGCTGGGTTTAAGAGGGGATGGGACAGGTACAGGGGGAAGATAAATCTGACCAGGTGCAATGCAGCTGGTAGATCTGTGACTGGGCACAGTATAACCCGAGGGGAGGGGAGGACACCAAACTTGGCCCTCAGTGCAGGTACTGAAAGTCAAGCAGACTCGAAGGACCGTTAGGCCTATTCTGCTGCCATTTTAATATGTTAGTATAATTCTCTGTCTCATCCTCTTGTTCCACTCTTGTGTAGGGGGACCACATCTCCTGTCATCCAGTCCCTAGGAATCACCTCCTAGTGTCCAATGAGCAGCTGAATATGTCTACAAGTGGTCCAGCTATCACCTCTGCTACCTTCTTAAGCATTCTTGGCTGTAAGCTATCAGGTCCCATTAGATTTATTTACCTTCAACCTTCTTGGACATCCTACTCCTTGTTATTCTAGCCATGCTACCTGACCACTTGCTTTCCAGTCTTCTGCTCTTAACCCACATTTCGATAGTGGCCTATCCTTCTCCCTAGTAAAGATGAAACACAAATATTTGTTCAGTATCTCTGCTTTTCCTTTGCCCCGCTCCTCCCATCCTTCCTCACTTTTCAGCCCCACAAAACTCCCATTAACCTTGCACGTCTCCCAGATGTATCTAAGAATGCCCTTTCCCCTTCCTTCAGTCCCATGGCAAGCCTGGGTTCAGTCTTGCCCTTGGCCTCCCTCACCATCTTACTGGCTACCTTTGTTGTACTTTTCTCTATTTTCCCCCCATTGGGCATCTTCTGTACTTCAAGAATGCCCTCCTTCTGGCTCTTACTGCCTTCTTTATTTTGGCCACGAACCACATTGGGCGCCTTGCCCTTTTTCCTTTGGACACTTTCTCATCTGAGCTTTCTGCCACCTCAGTCATTGCTTTTTAAAATTCTCCCCATGTTTCCTCCACTCTTTCTGCCAATACTATTTTCCATGTGCTTCTTTCCAATAGGTCCTGATCATTCCATTGAAATCTGCCTTTTTAAAGCCCCATACACTTTCTGCATTTGCTCCTTTGGCAGCCTCTATCTGGACCTCCACCGTCACTGTTCTGTGGTGGCTGGAATGAAGTGGCTCCTGGATTACTACATTTTGGATCCACTCACTGATCCAAGAGAACCTCTTCCTTTGTTGAACACTAGACTAGCCAAGTTAGGAATGCCTCCTAGCATGCATACTCTAGGAGATGATTCATAGTCAAGTGCTCCTTCTTTTATCTGCCAACCTCCGTACATCCTAAATGTTGGCGGATAAAAGAGGGTGGTGGATAACTGAGGGTGGCGGTTAAAGGGGGTGATAACATTTCTGGAAAATGGGACAGGAACTCGTACTGGTAGTACGTGAGGGTGGTGGATAAAAAGGGGGTAGTAAAGGAGTCAGCACTACGCTTGCCATAACTGGAACTTTCCAGTCCACATCTGGCTAATTAAAGTCCCCCATTACCTCCCCAGACTTGAATGTCTTCCTAGGCATCTACCCTAGTTTCTGCCCCTTGATCTTGATCTGGTGGTCTATAGACCACCCCGTCCTGACTGGTTTCCTGTTTCCTGTCCCTGCTAGCACTAGCAGACTTTCTAGTTTTCTTGAATCTCCTAGGCTGTCTATCTCAGTTGCCTCTGTCCCTTCTTTTACATACAGTGCTACTCCTCCACCTCTGTTGCCCTTCACTCTTTCCTTCCTGAACAGTGAGTACCCTGGTTTGGTCATGTCCCATTTGCTATTAAGGGCTGACAATGCATCTGTCACACCCACCAGGTCAATGCTCCCTTCTGTGACCATCGCCTAAAGTTCTGGCATTTTGTTGCCAAGACTTCTGGCATTGGTGCACATCATTTTCCAGTATCTATCATTGCCCTCTCCTTTTTCCCTCACCCTGATTGTACTTGATTCCATTGTATTGGTTGATGGGGAAAGGCCAACAAGTACCCTTTTGTTTGTGAAAAAGGATGGGTACCTTGCCACTCTAACTCTCCTCCTCATTAGTTTAAACAAGTTGTATATTCTTTGACTAGTGTCTCCATCAGTTCACCCACAACAGAGGTAAGACTAACAGGCCTGTAGTTATCCAATTGCTCCTTGTCCCCATCCTTCTGGAACATCCCGTCCTTCAGTCTTTCAGAACCACCCTGACTGACTCAAGCTATTGAGTAGCCCTGCCAAGAGAGCAGCCAATCCTGATGCCAGTTCCCTGAGCTATATTGGAGCATCCCATCTGGCCCAAAGGCCTTCTCTATCTTCAGGGCTGTCAGCCCTTTTCTGATCCTTTCACTTGCAAATACTCCCTGTCTCATTTCTGGGATACCCCTATCAGCAGCCTTTATGCTGCTTAGTGGCAAATACCTGCAGTCCTCTGTTAGCCTAATAATTCTTCCTCATGTCTTTCTTTTTCTCTTCATATATCTAAACAAAAAAATGTTTTCTCTCACCCTTGACCCCTCCATGATACGCAGCTCTGTGTCTGCTTTTGTGTTCCTCACTGCCCTCTTGGCCTGCCTTGATTTCACCTGGTACTCACTCTGTTCTTCATCCCTCTGTGTTTTTTGTTTCTGATGAAGACCTTTTGCTCAGCACTCACTGCCTTCCTGAACTTCTTTTTTTTAAATATATATTCTTTGTTTATTCACCCCCTTCTACACGACACCTGCTCCTATCCTCTGGGATTCCCAAGACTCCAACAGGCATCTTCAGGAGGCTTCAGAGGATTGACCCCCATCTGGCCGTGGTTCATCCCCCAGGCATGGAGGAGGGGGATCCCAGGTCATCCCCCTCCAGTCCATTGAGGGCATCAGGCAGTCCAGCTGAGCCCCCCCATAGAGTCTGTTCATATTGCTAATGCCCCAGGGCCTGTCTCCAGGCACATGTGTGGAGATTTTCCTTATTTCAGTGCCTCCTACCCCAGAGGATGACAGCATACAAGGAGATCCAAAGAGATGAGGGCATGCAGGAACATAACACCACTCCAGACCTCAGCCAACGTGCTCCCCACCTGTTCACTCTGCAATCCCACTGCACCTCCACCTGTGGTTCCCCAGGTGGTGGTAAAGCAACAGGACCTGCACCTCACCCTCCCCAGAGGAGCAGAGCAGCCCTCTGGGTGCTCAGTCATCCATTCCACAGTCAGCCCTCCAGCAACCTGGGCTCACTTCCAAACCTGGGTTGCTGGTGTCTCAGGTGGTAGCTCTACCACTGCACCAGTGGGACAGCTTCCCTGACCTTCTTAATGAACCACATTGGTCTCTTGCACCCATTTCTCTTGGTGACCACCCTCAGTCATGACTTTGTTGCCTCAAGAATAGTCCCTTTAATTTCACCTCATCTTTGCATTATTATATATTGTATATTGTAGGGTGGGATTGCTGGTCATTATTTACTCTAGTTAGTTCCTGGGGGGTGGTATTATCTCAGTCACTCAGGTGCTAGAACAGGCTTTCCCAGGTAAAGACACTGTCCAGGCAACTCCCACAGCACAGTAACACCAGATCTGAGACCACTCACTTGAAGGTTTAAAGGTAAAGTATCACAACCCTTAGAGAGCTTTACCATATACCTAGTGGGAGGGGGTTATTAATAAGCATGAAGTGTCATCCACTGCTGGCCCAGCAGTGGGTCATGACATTACTGTGAGCACCCTCCTCCCACCCAGTTGTGCTAGGCAGGATCCAAAGACATGCTAACCAGCTTTCTGTTCTCCCTTCCTTCACTCTCTGTGTTATTGTGCTGACTTACCATAGGTCACCCTTGCAAATGGGCACTTGATGCTTGAGGACCGTTCTGTACTTTAATACATTATTCAAAAAATATCAAGCACTCAATAAATCCATAAATGGACCGGCTCTGTGGCACTGAGGGCTGAGGCATGGATGCCTTACCTCGTGCCATGCTGGTGACCTGGGTTTGAGAGCCTACTTGGGTTATCAGGGGTCGGCGGGGGAGGAGAGGATCGAGAGTCTGGAGGACTGCTCTCCTCTCCTGGGGGGGGGTTATGGATTCCCAGCATTTGGCAACTCCCAATGGTGACTGGGGGTTGCTGCAGCCAGGGAATACCTGGGATCGACTTGAGGCGGTGGCGAACATCATGCAGGCAGATGTGGGAGCATGTCCATCACATGCTGGATGTCATTGCAAATCCATGCCTCCAGGAATATGCAAGTAGAAAACCCCTCTTGTGCACACATAAGGAAGCCCCTGACGGACTCCCAATCCCTCTGGCCTGAACAAAGCCCAGCATAAATCAGGGTGGGGGCTCAAGGATGATCTTGATCTCTCCCTCATTCCCCTCTAGAAGGGCCCTCTGTGGGGGGGGGACCACGGTCATCCCCATCCTTGCAGCTGAGGTGGAGGCCAGGTTGTGGGAGTGTTGAGGGTCCATGAGAGGGCTGACAGGGGGATAGGGCACCATCCCCGCCACACAAGAGGTGCACAAAGTAAAAAAAAAAATAAAATAATTAATTTAACTCTCTCTGGGGAAACCACTTTGCAAGGAGTACCCCGATCATCACTCAACAGGCTCCCCAGCTTAGTGGTACTTTGACATCTTGTAAGGACCCATCATGTGGCTTTCCCCCACCCAATCCCTGCTTTGGGGGGGGGCCCACTCTGATGGAAGTAAGCACTCCTCCCCCAGCAATGCTCAGTAGAATCTAGTGATAAACTCAACAGCTTACTGATATTTAAACCTCTTGCAGTAACCAATCATACAGTTTCTGCCTGTTCTGCACGGAGTAAGTTGCCAGATATGCTACTGCCATTCACAGATTCCTTCCAATGAAATTATCTTGATGTACTTTTACATTGCCACACAAATGCCAGTAAACAAAAATAAACTATTACTATACATATCTGTCTCTGTGGAATTATTCTACACATTTTGTATTTATTTATATAATTATTTGTTAACCAGATTGGGCCCACTAGGCACACATGCTTATTTTCAGGTGTGACCCAGGAGCACTGGGGCACTTAAGTGACTTGCTCAGAGACAAAAAAGTTAAGTGACCAGCTCAGAGGCAATCTGCCACTTGCATGCCCAGGTATGCAAGTGGCAGATTGTGGGATTCAAACCCAGATCTGTCTGATGGATGTACCATGCTCATTTATAGGTACAGTTTTATTTATGCTTTCTGTGACTCCAAGGATGTATTTTGCCAGCTTGTCCTTTACCATTTACACAGTGTCACACTGATACCAGCAAAAACAATCATTTGTCAATGCTGAATGTTTGCTTGCTGGCATTGGTAGTGTAGGAGTTAGAGAGCAGCATAATAGGACTGGCAGTGAAGTATTGAACTGAAGTTAACCCCACCACCACCCTGCAGAGACTGACAGATATTGGGGTGTGCCTTTGGGTCATCAGGCATAACGGTCATGCCATTTCACCACACCCTACCCTGCAGACACTGACAAGTGTCATGTTGTGCCTTGGGGTCTTTGGCCCTTATGCTCACCCTATTCCATCAGGAAATATGGTGAGATGGGTCCTGCATAGGAGAGTGGGGTGAACTTTGGGGCAGAAGAGTCCAAGGCACACCTCGATGCCTCTCACTGGCTGCAGGGTGTTGCATGGTATGAGCATTATGGCGAGAATCCCAAGTCACATCCCTGATGCCTCTTGATCTCTACAGGCTGGGGTGTTATGGTTGGAAACTCTAATGCCTCAGGTGTTCATTGACATTTTCACTCCAAATTTTCAACATGTTTTTTTTTGTGACCCCCACCTTATGAACAGTGGCAATATCAGTTTGTTAGCCAAAAGCTGATTTCGCACAGCCACTACGCCATTTGGCACCACGGGTGCGAAAACACATATCGAACAGGATGTGAAAAATGACAGCTGTACTGTTCATGGGGAGGTGCAAAAAATGGCAATGCTGAAATTCTGCAGTGAAAATATAAAAAAAACTGGTGAAGTCACGAGCGTGCTTAGAAAATGTGCAACGCATACCCATAATGCAATTAGTTTGGGGATTTTTTACAGCAGATTGTCAACACAGGGATTTTGTACCTCCGCTCATGAACAGTGTCACTGTGATTTTCTTAATCTGTCCTGAACAGTGATTTCCCACAGCGACCACGCATTTCTGCACTGGAAGTGTGAAAACACATTTCAGCCATGGTGCGAAAAATGACAGCTGTAATGTTCATAAGCAAGTGTGGAAAAATGCCAGTGGTGAAAATCTGGACTGAAAATATTAGAAATCCATGAAGTTATGAGGGTGCGTGGAAACTGGGCAATGGTCACTTGTAACACAGTCATTTTATGGATGCACTTCACCAAATTTTTAACATAGCCATTTTAACACCTCTGCTCATGAACAGTGTCACTGTAATTTTCTTAATGTGTCCTGAACATTGATTTCGCACACCGACTGCGTCATTGTACGCTACATGGGCGGAAACATGTTTTGGCCAAGATGTGAAAAATGACAGCTGTACTGCTCATAAGGAGATGTGGTAAAATGATGGCAATGTTGAAAATCTGGAGTGAAAATATTGAAAATTTGTGAATTTATGAGCTTGTGTAGGAACAGCTCAACGCATGCTTGTAAAATAGTAAATTTTGGAAATGTTTTCAACAAATTTTTAACATAGCCATTTTAACACCTCTGCTCATGAACAGTGTCACTGTGATTTTCTTAATCTGTCCCAAACATTGATTTTGCACACCAATTGCGCCATTGGATGCTACATGCGCGGAAGCACATTTTGGATCAGATGTGAGAAATGACAGCTGTACTGCTCATAAGGAGGTATGGTAAAATGGCAATGTTGAAAATCTGGAGTGAATATGTTGAAAATTCGTGAACTTATGAGTGTGCATAGGAACAGCGCAACGCATGCTCATAAAACAGTCATTTTGGGGAATTTTTTCTCCAAATTTTCAACATAGGGTTTTTGGGGGACTACCTCATGAACTGTGACACTGTCGTTTCATAAATCAGTCCCAAAAGATGGTTCCACGCAGTGACCACGAAATCACCTTTTGGGGCCGATTAACATCATGATAGTGACAGAATTCATGAGGTGGGATCCCAAAAACCCATGTTGAAAATTTGGTGAAAAAATTCCCCAAAATGCCCGAGATATGCACTAAAGTTTAAAAAACCCAGTTTATTACATTATACAGTTTACCGGCATTTCCTCAGTTCGCGGTCGGCTTTGAAGCGTGCAGACATGTTCCCTGTCTACCGAAGATCATCCGCCAAGCTCCGGAGGAAGTAAGGGCGAGGAGGGCGGAGGAGGGGTACACAGAGGGTGGGCACAGGTGGGGGGAGATTGGTTCAAGACCGTCAGCGAGGGAAGTTGTTTTCTTTCAGGTTTCTTTTTTTTGTTTTAACTTAGACGATGTGGGACTTGTGCCACGCTGGGCTGGGCTCCCAGCATGGCAGCTGGAAGGCTGTTTGGGGGAGCCGTGGAGCTGATGGGGGATTGGGCACCCCCGTCGGCCATATGATCTGTTGCTACACTGGGGTGGGCTCCCAGAGTGGCACCCTGTAGTCTCTGGGGGGGACAGTGGAGCCGATGGGAGATTGGGCACCCCCTTCGGCCATATGATCTGTTGCCACGCTGGGGTGGGCTCCCAGCATGGCATCTGGAACTCTGTTGGGGGAGTGCAGTACAGCCGGCGGGGTTAGGTTTATCAGCTATACACCTGTGTGCGTGGGGAAGCACGAGCACACAGTATGCATGCATGTGTGTGGGGAGCGCGCATGAGCACATGATATCTTATCGCTGCTCACTGAAGCATAGCTCTCCCTTTCAACTGTACAGCCACTGCATTTTCAACTGCTGTCATAGACAGCTGCAGCATTCATTGAAGAACTGCAGCCATGCCTGCAAACACACTGACTGAATTGGAAGACGGGTGCCACACCTCCGAAAACTCGGATGATGGCACTATGTTTCTTGCACATGCATGCAAGCAAACATAAAAATTATTGTAGCAGATGCCTTTCTAGGGACACCTGTTGTCTCCCTCTGTCTAGCCTGGTTCTGGGTTCTGGAACACCCCCCTCTCCCCCGTCTCTTTGCCAGTCTGTCTCTGTCTGTCTGTCTCTCTTTCTCTGACCTGGATGTCAGAAGTCCAATATTTCTTTCAGCATTCTTTTACTGACCTGTAAACATAGCCACAGTGAGGCCTGGAAAGTATACAGATCATTTTGTAGGCTTTGTGTGACTGCAACATTTTGTTGTCCCCTAGTACTACCTCTCTCTCTCATCTTTCTTTTTTTTTTTTGGGAGTGGGGGAATGAGTGGTAGCCTGCCATTGCTCCATACTTAATACCTATACACACCGAGGTTTGGAAAAGACAGCAAAGTTTGATTCAAGTTGTCGGTGTGTATGTAATTTCACTTCAGCCCCCATGTTTAGTTTAGTTTATTGTTCTAGGAATTACTACCTTTGAGCCAGAGGCTCTTTTACAAAGGTTCCACGTCAATTAGGTACAGTACAAAAAGGTTACATAGATAACACAACAATTTGTGTTGTGTCAAGAGCAAGAAAACATATACAAATACATATTAAATCACTTGTGCAAAAGGACATGAGATATCAATAATCACATTATTATTATTACAAGAAAGAGGTCATGCCAGATTAGGAGAAACAAATAGGGAAAAAGTCCAGAACAGAAAGGTTAAGTGAAAGGTGTGGGGAGCAGACAATAGCAGGAGAAAAGGTTTCCCAAACATGTCTTTGTCAGATAACGGAACAGGGTGGGTAGTGAGAAAATAGGAGGTTTAATCAGGGCAGTCACAGGAGCTGGAGGTGGCAAGGTGAGAGAAAAGCCTTGATTTGAAAATACCTAGAGAGGTGGAGGCAGTAATATGAGTGCTGAGGGCATTTAGCCAGCTGGGGGCACGATAGGCAAATGATCTTTGTCCCTGAGAAGTCCGGCATCGGGGGACTTGGAGAGGCTGGTGTTCTGATCTTCTGGTAAAATGGGTGCTAGCGCTCGGGCATAACAGGTCTTGGATACAGGGTGGAGGAGGCCTAGAGTGGATTTTTTCGCCATCAGGCAGGTAAGGTACTTTATCCGGTTTGAGAGTTGCAACCAACCTGAGTCAGCATAGAGTTCATGTGTGGGTACGTCGATGTGCACCAGTGAGCAGCTGACAGGCCTTATTTAGGAATGTTGTAATGCGACTAAGTGCTGTAGCAGTGGCAGATCCATATATAACTAAGCCATAGTTAACGACTGAGATGATAGAAGATTGGATGGCAATCCTCAGTGCAGAATGGGTAAGAAGCTGTCGGTTCCGATACAGAATCCCAATTCGCTGATTAATAGTTTTTGCTATACTATCAATGTGAGTTGCAAAGGTTAGGCCTTGATCAAAGTTGATTCCAAGATATTTGAAAATTGGCACTTGTTCAAGGGTATTTCCCAGGTATGTATTAATGGTGAGTGGGACTTGCCGTTTCTTGTTTTGCGGGTTAGAAAAGAGCATGGATTTAGTTTTTTTGTGGTTTAGAACCAGCTTATGTTCAAGGAACTACATCTCAACATCTCAACACATCTCATGTAGTCTCTGTCTCTCTCCCCCTCTTAATCTAGATAACACAATTATACTACTTCTTTTACCAGCAGTCCCTAGGCCGTTGTGCACAAACACACACACACACACACACACACACACACACACACACACACACACATTGAGGCATGGAAAACAAAATCAAATTCTCACTAGTGTGCAAATTGTATGGTGTAGTTAATAAGTAATGAGTATGTATTCCCTTTGTGTGTGGACAGCTTTCTTGGGTCGAGGAGTCAAACTGCAATTACTGTGAACAGTGTTAACACTTACACAGCATTGTGGCAACAGTGCAGTGCTCTTGTGTAGAGCACAGCCCCACATGGGAGCTGAACTCCAATGCAAGTTGGTTTCCTTTCAGACTACCCTGTAATTATCCAAGGCACAAAAGTCATTTCCTGATCATGCAAACTTCTAAACATTCTGTCTTTATTTGCTTTATTTATGTAATTCTTTGTTAACCAGGAAAGGCCCACTAGTCATTTCTGCCTGTTTTCATGGGCAACCTGAGAGCACTGGGGAGGTTAAGTGACTTACTAAAATACTACAAGGCCAGCAGATTAGGCCCTATGCTCTATTGAGTCTGCTCGATGGTCAGTGCCCACGGCACCGTTGGTAGCCCCCTCCCTTCCTACAAGGTGCCCTATTTCCCAGCGAGGCTCCGGGATGCACCTTCCCTCTATACCTCTCTCTCAGCCTTTCTTGCACTAATTCATAGTAGTAGCAGCCACCAACTCCCTGAGCTGTGCATTCCAGAGCTCCACCACCTACTCAGTGAAGTAGCACCACCTTGTTCCTTGTGGCTTGCTCACAGTCACACAGTATGCAAGTGGGAGATTGTGGGAAGCCACTCTGCACACCCCATTCCAAACCCTCAACCCCCCCCATCCACCATACCCATCACAACTTGAATGCATCATAGCAGAGAACACGCACAGATGTGAGAATACACAGTCAGTTCTGCAGTTCATTCCCCTGTGTATGGGTCATGTAAGTTAAGATGGGCATCATACGATGTGTTTCAATGTATTTCAGCCTGTCCTTCACTGTTTACACACATAGCTAGCCAGACTAATGCTTTAGCAAAGCATACTATTTGATAAATCAGTAAAAGTTTCAGCAATTACAATTTTTTTGATAAATAATAAAACATGCACACTTGCTTTACTTGCTTGTTTTATTAATTTGGATGTAACACAAGTAAGAAAAAGAAATCTGAAAACACAACAGGAATTCATGATAGCTTTTTGCAGTCATACTGTAGCACATCAGAGTTGGTACTTAAAAAAAACAAACAAACAAAATAAAACTGTGACTTTCCTCTATTGTTACATAAATATTGTGCTACACTGTTACCAGGAGTTGCAACTTCAATGCTACACAATCTGTTCACCTTTTATCAGTTCCTTTCAGAAACAATGTGCAACATTGTAACATACTTACCAACCTTCTTGCAGCTTTTGATACTTAGTATAACATATTATTTCAGTCAAGTCAGAAATCAAGCTTCTCATAAAGCATACTGGAGTTATGGGTGCTGGAGAGCATTTCATTGTTCTGCTTCTTTTCTGTGCTCTACCTGTGATATTTTCATTTCCTAAGCCCCTTCCTCCTTCCCCAACCCAGGGGCAGGATGCAATCACAGAAAATCTCCATTAAAAATTGTGCTGCACAACACACAGTCCAATTTGCAAGTACTTGGGTTTCCTGTAATTAAACACTTGCCTGCTCCCTGTCAGACTACTTTTTGCAAGATGTTGTAAAATATTATACTTTTAAGAGGAGACAAAAATGCAGGATGATCTGTCATTAATTCTGATAGGGCCACAGAAGTACTTATACCCACATAACTCTATGCTCTTACACACTAACAATGTCAAAACCAGCAAGCAAACATTCGGCATTGACAAATGTCTGCTTAAACTAGAGACACGCTGAGGTCTAAAGGGATTGATTCTGTCCCTATAAAGGAGAATACCTGGCTCTCCCCCCTTCCCCGATTAGGTTTTTAAGCTGAAAAACAATTTTGTTTTTCCTGGTCTGCGTTGTTTAACATGCACTCTTATTTAACATCCATAATGTAAACATCCTCAGATCCGCACAGCACCTTTTCACATTATCAGCATGGTGCTGTGTCGTTTACTGTATAAAGTGATATTGTGAGCAGTGAAGCACTAAGCTGAGGATGTGAACTGGTGCTGCATGGCTCTGAGGATGTTTACATCATGGATGTTAAATCAGAACACATATTAAACAACAAAGGTCAGACACATTTTTTTTTAGCTTAAAAGCATAATCGGAGTGGGGTGGGGAGTGGAGTTTGAGGGGTGGGGTACTGAGAGGGCAAGTGTTGTCTTTTAACAAGGCCGTAAACTACATCGCACAGTTTTAAAATGGTCTTTAGCAACCAGAGTGCAAATCAGAAATAGACACTGAATTTACTCGAAAGTCAGTACTGATGGAACGGTATTAAAATGTGGACTAGTATTTGAAAAAAAAAAAAAAACAGCTTCAATACAAAATACTGGCTTTTTAACTTGTTTTGGTTCCTAGTCACCAGACTCCTTCGAAAATAATTATACAGCATTAATGTCAATTATAACAAGCATTTGTCAATGCCGAATGTTTGCTTGCTGGCATTGGCATTGGTAGTGTAGGAGTTAGAGAGCTGCATAATAGGAATGGCAGTGAAGTATTGAACTGAAGCCAACCCCACTCCCACCCTGTAGAGACTGACAGACATTGGGGTGTGTATTTGAGTCATCAGGCATAATGGCCATGCCATTTCACCACACCCTTCCCTGCAGACACTGACAAGTGTCACAGTGTGCCTTGGGGTCTTTGGCCCTTATGTTCACCCCATTCCATCAGGAAATATGGTGAGATGGGTCCTGTATATGAGAGTGGGGTGAACTTTGGGACCGAAGAGTCTGAGGCACGCCTCGATGCCTCTCACTGGCTGCAGGATGTGGAATGGTATGAGCATTACAGGCGAGAATCCCAAGTCACACCCCTGATGCCTCTCAATCTGTACAGTGTGGGGCGTTATGGTCAGAAACCCTGATGCCTCAGGTGTTCATTGGCATTTTCACTCCAAATTTTCAACATGGTTTTTTTGTGACCCCCACCTTATGAACAGTGGCAATATCAGTTTTTAGCCGAAAGCTGATTTTGCACAGTGACTATGCCATTTGGCACCACAGGTACAAAAACACATTTCGAACAGGATGTGAAAAATGACAGCTGTATTGTTCGTGGGGAGGTGCAAAAAATGGCAATGTTGAAATTCTGCAGTGAAAATATTTTAAAAAATGCACACCCGTAATGCAATTCATTTGGGGATTTTTTACAGCAGATTGTCAACACAGGGATTTTGTAACCTCCGCTCATGAACAGTGTCACTGTGATTTTCTTAATCTGTCCCGAACAGTGATTTCCCAGAGCGACCAAACATTTCTGTGCTGGAAGTGCGAAAACACATTTCGGCCATGGTGTGAAAAATGACAGCTGTACTGTTCATAATGAAGTGTGGAAAAATGCCAGTGGTGAAAATCTGGACTAAAACTATTAGAAATCCATGAAGTTATGAGGGTGCGTGGAAACTGCGCAATGGTCGCTCGTAACACAGTCATTTTATGGACGTATTTCGCCAAATTTTTAACATAGCCATTTTAACACCTCTGCTCATGAACAGTGTCACTGTGATTTTCTTAATCTGTCCCGAACATTGATTTCGCACACCGACTGTGCCATTGTATGCTATATGGGTGAAAACACATTTTAGCCAAGATGTGAAAAATTACAGCTGTACTGCTCATAAGGAGGTGTGGTAAAATGGCAATGTTGAAAATCTGGAGCAAAAATATTGAAAATTCGCGAACTTACGAGCGTGCGTAGGAACAGCGCAACACATGCTCATAAAACAGTAATTTTTGGGATTTTTTCACCAAATTTTTAACATAGCCATTTTAACATCTCTGCTCATGAACAGTGTCACTGTGATTTTCTTAAACTGTCCCGAACATTGATTTCGCACACCAACTGCGCCATTGTGCACTACATGCACGGAAACACATTTTGGGTCAGATGTGAGAAATGACAGCTGTACTGCTCATAAGGAGTTATGGTAAAATAGCAATGTTGAAAATCTGGAGTGAACATATTGAAAATTCACAAACTTATGAGCGTGCGTAGGAACAGCGCAACGCATGCTCATAAAACAGTCATTTTTGGGAATTTTTTCACCAAATTTCCAACATAGGGTTTTTGGGGACCTACCTCATGAACTGTGACACTGTCATTTTATAAATCAGTCCCAAAAGGTGGCTTCATGCAATGACCGCAAAATCACCTTTCTGGGCCGATTAACGCCATGACAGTGACAGAATTCATGAGGTGGGGTCCCAAAAACCCCATGTTGAAAATTTGGTGAAAACATTCCCCAAAATGCCCAAGATATGCACTAAAGTTGAAAAAAACCCTGTTTATTACATTATAGAGCTTACTGGCATTTCCTCAGTTTGCGGTCGGCTTTGAAGAGTACAGACGTGTTCCCAGTCCACTGAAGATCATCGCGCCAAGCTCCGGAGGTAAGTATGGGGTGAAGAGGGGGTGTGGGGAGGCAGGGTGTGCAATGGGTGGGTGCAGGTGGGGGGAGATTGGGTCAGGACAGTCAGCGAGGGAAGGTTTTTTTCTTTCAGGTTTCTTTTTTTTTTTTTTTACTTAGATGACGTGGGACATTTGCCATGCTGGGGTGAGCTCCCAGCATGGCAGCTGGAAGGCTGTTTTGGGGGCTGTGGAGCCGATGGGGGATTGGGCACCCCTGTCGGCCATACGATCTGTTGCCACGCTGGGGTGGGCTCCCAAGCGTGGCACCCTAATCTCTGGGCGGGCAGTGGGTCGACAGGATTAGGCTTGCCCCAGCCCATACAATCTGTTGCCATGCTGGGGTGGGCTCCCAGTGTGGCATCTGGAACTCTGTTGGGGGGGGGAGTGCAGCACAGCCAATGGGGGGTTGGGCACTCCTGTTGGCTATACAATGCGTGTGTGTGTGTGTGGGGAGGAAGCATGAGCATGCAGTATGCATGTGTGCGTGTGTGTGTGGGGGGGTGAGTGTGCATGAGCACACGATATCTTATCGCTGCTCACTGAAGCGTAGCTCTCCCTTTCAACTGTACAGCCACTGCATTTTCAACTGCTGTCATAGACAGCTGCAGCGTTCATTGGAGAACTGCGGCCGCACCTGCAAACACACTGACTGAACTGGAAGATGGCTGCCACACCTCCAAAAACTCGGATGATGGCACTATGTTTCTTGCACATGCGTGCAAGCAATCATAAAAAGGGTGTGAGAAATAGAGCTTTCTGACTGACAGTAAGCATTCTATAAGCCTTATGTTACTCTTTTATTAACCTACATGTAGAGCCTAATCATATGCTGTACAAGGTTTAACACTGTTTAAAAAATAAATCTCTTTTTATAACAGCAATAAAGGACTCACAGCAGTTTTGCTAATGCTCAGTTAATCACCCTCTAGAGGCATGTAGCACTTGGCTATGCCTAGTGCAGCATCACACACACCTAGAGGGTGATTACCAGTTCATTAACATAACCCCTGGTCATGCCTTATGTGAACTGGTGCATAATGCCAGTTTGTAATGTATTATCTCGAACATGTCTGATTTTTGATAAAGATAGTAAATAGGTTGAATAACTGATAGGTAAGTAATATATAGATATAGTGTATGGTAGAATGCTGTTATGGATAGAAATTAATAACTGGAATGGAGTTGTTATGCTGCAGTAGCTATGTCATCACAGCTGTTATGCTGCACTAGCTATGTCACTACTGAAGCATAAGAACTTGGAATGCTGCCACATAGTTGCTTTCCTCAATTCAGTTAAGCTGGAAGTTGCTGTTTTTTTTAAACTTGAACTTGCAGAAACATCTGCAGCACACTGTGTCAGTTACAAAAAAAAAAAAAATTTTAAAATTTCTATTCTCTGTTGTCTTCTCCAGCTGGTTTTGTGTGCTTTTCTATGCTGTGACTGCCCATACACTATAAAAGATTGTGTATGAGCAATCATATACAAACAAGAAAATTATTGTATCTTGAGGTTCCCTTGGTAACAGAGTACCAAGAATATCCTTGTTATGTATGACTGCTCATACACAATCCTCTATGTTATGTATATTTGATTGTTCAAAGTCTCTATGGAAGCTGTCAAGTATTGTATTTTATGTTGTCCTCTAAAAGGTTTTTAATCAAAACTTATAAAGAAAAAAGAAAATAAGGTTGACTTTCATGGAGAATGGATCCCTGTCCCACCCCAACCCAGTTCTTCTGTTTCTGCTGCATGGGCCTTTGCCGGGGTCATAGTCGTCTGTCTGTGACATCACAGTTTGTTGCTGTGGAAATGACCAACATGTTACAGAGGATTGTGACCTTAGCCAGGGATTGAACTGCAAGACTAGAGCAGCTGTAGGGAACAGAGATCCTGTTTCCATGTAAATGAACCTTACAATAAGGAATGGAAATACAGAAATCTGTTAAAAAAAGTATTTGTCAGTGCCAAACATGTCTACCTGCATGCTGTTACAAATTAGAGCTACAATGTCTTGAGGCTGCGGGCAGACCTTTCTTACCCCCAGTTGCCATTGTCGCATGGACTTTGGGTTTCTCCGGCTAAGGTGCATAGGCCCCTATATTCATAGCCAACTTTGTGCAATGTGGTGCAATTAGCCCATGGCTGGCTCAGGGGTACTATTGAGACAATTAGTACACTCCGACTGAACATCCAGTCTTGAAAATTAATGCAATTCTCTTTTAAAAAGTCAACTTTCTACTGTAGTTGAAGACCAATATTCAGTGATTTCTTTTTTTTTTCAAAACTGTTGGCCATTGGTAAAATCCAGACTGTGGGACCTGGACCGGTCAAATGGTAAATACCAGACCAAGTGCAACTTGTGTGTAACCCCTAGGTGGTGCTATCTCTAAGGTTACCAACCCTGCCTGTATTTCTAACCACAGGTTGAGGGGCCTGGATTCAGTATTAAGGTGCCTCCACCCAGAGTAATAACAGTGAGGATATCTATCTGACCTGTTATAGCGCTCTGGGAAGCTATAACCACCCACCAACCATCCTGGTGGCTTTGTACGTTTAACAGCAGTTAACACACAGTCAGCAAGTAACATCAATAATATGCACATGCCCTATACTCTTACCACCAGGGTCTGGCCATCAGTAATTGCCCTGGAACTCCCTGTAAAAACAAGGTTAGCAGAGCAAGCACACACTTTCAGTTCTGTAACCCAACTAATAATATGCTCACAAGCCAGGTTAAAGGTGAAACAATAATCAGATTTATTAAGGGGGTGTGAAAAAGGAGGTGGCATGAATTTAGCTGAATGATTACTGTACTGATTGAATTCAAGTTCTTGGCATGCTCTTTTAGTCCCAAATAATCAGTTTTACAACACTGGGTACCCATGATGGTATATTGGCTAGCCAGAGGCATTGCCTGGGGGTGGCCAGTATTGCAGCTGTTATTGAGGCCCTTGATGGAAAGAAAAATGCAGTTAGCATGCACAACAGAGCTTTGCTTACTTGAAATCCTGGCCAGTTGGCCCAGTCTCTTGTAACCCAGAAAATTATTGTAACAATCAGATGGTACCACAGATAATTAAATGGTTATTTGCAGGGAGCTACCCTGGATTTACTCACACTACCAGTGGGCTGTGATGATCAGGTGATATGGAGACCTCATGTAATTTGTCGATGAGCATGGGGAAGCAGGGCCAACATGACACACCTCCACTTCCTGGCCTTGGCCGCAACCTACGAGTTGTTTCTGCGCAGGGGCTGGATCCCCAAAGCTGGTCTCTCGCCGAAGGCAGTCTCCGGTGCAAAACAATCAGTCTGGGCCAGGTTTGGCAGAGGCCCAGACATGATGATCACTTTGACAAAGCTCAGTTTGTTTTGCTGGTAAAGCCTCCAGCTGGAGCAACACTCTGGTCATGGGTAAGCAGGTCTTGATCCACGATGAACATGCAGCACATTTAACAAGAACAGCATTAAACTTTCCTTCACATAGATCAGTTCAATGATGGGTACTATTGCAGTCGATTCACTGAACAAACCTCTCAAACGTTAAATCAGTCTCAACAGCCTCTGGGCCGAAACGCTTCACAGGGAGCTTCTTCTCAGTCCAAATCTCAAGCTGTACCTTAAAATATTTTGGAGCTTCTGCTGCAGTTCAAAGTAAAAAAATCAGATTATTCCAAATTCTGCAATAGGCAGTCCCAAACAGGAGAATAGTAGCAGGGAGGCAAGTCAGGCCTTCTCCCATTGATTCCCCTAGGCTCCTTCTGGAGCAGCTCCTCAATATCTCAAGCTACTCATTCCTTAAAACTCTAACTCCAACTGAACCACTGTCTCTCACATTTCTGGAGCTTTCCCTTAGTTTTCAGAGATCTGGTTGGCTGGGGGATCTGTCCATCACAGTTTTGGGTGCCCCCTTCAGTTCAGTTTAGGCACCATCCTAAAAACTACAAAAACTACAGTCTTTCCTTCCCACGAGGCACTTTGGCTAAGGACCCTTTGAGGTCCCCTGAGTCCTACTGGTCCACTTACTGAAAGTCCTGGACCTAGCATGGTGGCTCCCATTCAGAAAGGCAAAGCTGCAAGGGAAGCAGGTTAGAACAAACTCTCTAATTTAAATATAACAGCAAGTTAGAAATAAATAAGTACGGTTTCAGTTCAAGCTCCCTCTGCTCTATTATCAACAGCAGAGTGCAGCAAATTAAAGTGGTGTCTGGCCAGTCATAAGCCTTAAAGCACTTGGACCCAGCCCTGACCATTTGCTATACAGATAATAGCTGAAGTCTTAAAGGGACAGGTGCGGAGGCACTGCATGGCACTCTCACGTAAATCAACAGAAACAAACCAGTCCCCCTGGATTTATTACCTGTACAGGATGTCAGCCTGGCAGTGGGCATGGAAGGAGCCCAGGAAGACATTAAGGTAAACCCCAAAATTGGTAGGGGTTTATGTGTGCGTTCTTGCTGGTCCAGCCAGGTCAGTCAGTCTGTGTTTTACCATTCTGATAAGTCTGTTCTGGATTTCATCTAGATGAGGGTATGGTTGAAATCCAGACTGCTGGACCCAGATTGGACAATTTATTGTTTCGGTCTGGTCCAAGTCCAGCAGTCTGGACTTCACCTATACCTATCACCCAACATGCGATCCCAACCAGCCAGAATGAACTAGCTGAAATGGAAAAAAGTGGACTGACTGGTCCAGCTGGAACAACTGGACAACACAAGTTGCACCAAGTCTGGACATTTATTAATGTTCCATTCCAGTCTGGGTCTGGTGGTCTGGATTTCGCCAATGTCCATTTTATCACTTGGCTAAAAAGTTCAGGTAACAATTAACCTAAATGCATTTGGGCTCTCAGCTTAAACTGCACTGATCATCTCATAGCTTTTAATCTAATCATGGCAAAATAAAAACAGTAATCACTGAAGTGTTCCACCTCAAACCTCGGTGTTATTGAACCTGAGTGAGACACTCGGAATACCAGTGGAGAAACAGGCACACACAGTTCTACATACACTGCAATGCATCTGTCTCATGAATGATGCTGGACCTTGCAGAAATAAATTGGCTTCTACTGAAGTGCGAATGTCTGAATTAAAACTCATGAAGCAAACTTAATCACACGTAACAAAGCCATGGTGGGTCTCAGCAGAGATTCCTGTTGTATCTCTCACTTATAATGAGCCATGAAAAAGACAGTAGGCCCTTTACCCTCACCATTTAGAACATGGATGCTGTTTTGATGAGGTCGGACATAGACAAACAATCCTGAAGTGTTTGGTCACTATGGTAACAGTTCAGATTCTCAGAAGTATCTTTTTGGTTTCTGCTTCACTGGTTTGGATCATAAACAATGACTGTCTGTGAGAACAGCACATTTAGTAGGGAGTCTGGCAGGCTGTGAGTAGTGATAAAGCTTTGGTTTTGAACAGATTGTGAAATTATTTTCTGACGTTCACGCCATAGCACAATGGCTCTGGAGTAATGGATCAGTGCAGCGAGCATGCAGGCCTGTTTCAGCATGGGCAACTGATCAGATGCTAGCGTTAGGGCCAAGACTTGGGACTGAATCAGTTTGCTACACAGTGCTCCATTATCAGACTTTGATGCTTGGAAATTACTTCATCACAGCTATGCAATGGACAATGTGTAGAGGTCTGAGGGGTGATCACGATCCATCACCCCATCTCAAGTTCAGAAAAGTAAACTCCCTTCGCTGGTTGTCAACCCTCCTCACTCCCAATCTGCGGGTAGTAGCAGTTCTTTTTGCCAACCAGGAACTTGGTACACAGTTGCAGTTAGGAGTGGTTATATTTGGGGGCACACAGAGGCTGGTGTCCCTTCAGTGCAGCAAAACCCTTACCTCGATGGCAATGTGGGCACTGCAACCCGATCAACAGTCATTCCATTGAGTGGGATTTTGCACTGTCTTGCTGCCCTGCTGGTGTTGCACTGTTTCCCCTTACACCTCTGATCAGAAGGTGATTATATTATATCTTGGGGGTGCGGGGAGTGAAGCCCCCATGGTGGAGGGTGCTAAACAACTGGGATGTGCTCTGCTGCTTTGCCGCAATGGTGGTTGGGTGGTGCAATTGTCGGTCATCATCATCGCCACTGGCATTTTGTGGCTGATGTGGTGTTGGTCGACATGATGGATGTTAAACTGAAATAGTGGAACCCACAGAGGCTTTCTGTTTCTCCACTCATGAAAACTATGATAAATGAAGCCCTGACTTAGCCACCGGAGGAGGAGGAGTACCCCCTGGTGACAGAGTTGCCACACAAATGAGGACTGACAGATATATGTGGTCATCATGGGGGTTAGTGACCTCTAACACTGTCACCACAGCACCCACAGACATTTAGGCATGTCAATGCACCAGCTGCATGGCACCCTCCAGTACCCAAGCGATAGTGTCTCAACACTTGCACCAAAGTTATCTGTGACCCAGTAATCTTTGGCCAATATTTGGGCATGTTTTATTTTTGGTGGCACATCCCTCATTGTTCCTTTCTGGTGATCCAGTGACCCCCCAATAACTCATTATTACACAGAAACAAAGAATATGTTGGCATTAAAAGACCAATGGTATAGTCTGCCTGGTGGCACTGAGGGTTGAGGCGCTGGACGCCACACCTCATGCTACACCAGTGACCTGGGCTTGGGAATGGACTCAGGTAAGCGGGGGTCAGCTGGGTAAAGGAGGGAGGGAGGATTGAGCATCCCAATGGATGCTCTCCTCCCTCTGGGGTGGGATACCAGGGGTGCTGTATGCACCTGACGCCCTAAGAGAGCCTGTGGAAAAGCAGGCTCATGAGGGGTTGGAGGCTCCATTCATTGGAGTTGGGGAGGGGAGATGCTGTCAGGCACTTAGTAGAGATGTGCCTCAGCATGTTGCCTCTCTGGACATACGTCCTGGTGCCGGTGTCTCAGACGGTTAGGGGTAAGGGACAACAGAAAAATGGAAAAACAACCTCGGTGGTCCTAGATGATGACCATTCCAAGCCACCAATTCCAGGACAGATTCCACTGTGCAGGTGGGGGCAGAAGGAGAAGGCACTCTAGGGGCAGATCCTGAGCAGAGGAGGCTAGCATGGGATGAATGGCCAGAAGGAGTGGGCACCAAGGGCAGGTAGGAGGGGATAAACAGAAAGTAAAAAAAAAAAAAAAGACCAATGCTACATCAAGTCTGCTCTAACCATACCTACACCATGCCAGTTTATTCCTGCCCTGGACTTAGGCAGAGAACCCTATTAGCTGCCTGGCCCCATCTCCCCTACATAGGCTTCCACCAACCCCCTGTATCTATTCTGTCCTCTCTTGAATCTAGTTCCTGTCTCTGCGTTAACCACATCACCAGACGAGTAAGTCCACCTATCCACCACTCCTGTTGTAAAGAAGTACTTCTTCATATCCCTTCCAAACCCCCCCCCCCAAAATCCACCAGCTTATAACTGGGTCCCCTTCTCATTCTACCCTCATATCACCATACAGCTATTGATAATCTACCCAGTTAGATCCCCTTAGAAATGTAAATGTCTCAATCATGTCCCCCCCCCCATTCTAGCCTCCAGCTTGGTGGACATGTTCAGGCTGAACTGCTCATTGTACAACTTCCCCTGCAATCCCTGAATCATTGTACTTGCCATCTTTTGTACTAATTCAATGTGATCCTTATTTTTTTTCACCTGAGGACTCCAGAACTGCAAGTAATAGCACTATGTATAATGTGGAATTGTACCAGTGGGATTCAGGCAAAAAAGCAGTTACTCTTCCAAAATGCTTTTTGAAATAAAAAAAAAAATCCATGCACTTCCAAAAGTCAGCTGTGGCAGACATCAGTAGGGACTCCAGCCTCTATTAGTTACCAGAGCACATGGGGGCACAACAGCTGGCAGCCAGGGCACCAATACAAAACACAGATATTACTGCAAGGGGGTATATACCATATGGGGCTCCAGCTGGTACACAAAATGTTATATACTGGTATGCTCAATGTTACAATCTTTAAGTGTGCTTGATGTTACAATTGTTATGCGTACTTGATATTATGATCTTGTAATGTGTGCTTGATTTTACAATCTTTATGGATGCTCAGTATTACGATATTTATTTATTTAGGTAACTGGGTAAGGCCCAGTAGGCCCAAGGATTGCTTTCGGGGGCAACCCGGGAGCATTGAGGCAGTTAAGTGACTTGCTCAGTGTCAGACAATATATGACTGGAGGTTGTGGGAATCAAACCCAGGTCTGCTGGATGTACCAAACTCATTCACAGCTCATTACTCTGACCTCCAGGCTATACTGGCACATCCAAGAGCAGGGTCATTATTGATGCCATACAGGGGGCATGCCTCAGACAGTTAGTGTTGGAACCCACTCAGGAGGGAGCAATCTTAGACCTGGTACTCTCAAATGGGGAAGGAGAAAGGATCTCAGATTTAAAAGTGGGTAGCCATCTGGGAACAAGTGACCACCAAACAGTGCGGTTCACAGTAAACACAACTATAGAGTCAAGCCATACAAAAACAGGAGTACTGGACTTTAGGAAGGCTGACTTTGGGAAAATGAGAGTGTGCCTCAGAAAAACACTAGCAAACGGGCAAGAAGGAGGTGTGGAGGAATAATGGGGAATAATCAAAACAGCCATCGCAGAGGCAACAAACCTTTGTGTGAAGCAAAGTAACAAAACTAAATGAAGGAAGAAACACTATGGTTCTTAAAAGAGGTGGAAGGGAAGGTTAAGGAGAAAAGGCTAGCATTCAGGAAATATAAGGAAACACAGAAGGAGCAGGACAGAGAACTTTATCAATTAAAGCAGAAGGAGGCAGGGAAGGCAGTCAGAATAGCAAAGGCACAAACTGAGGAAAAGATAGCCAACTCTGTTAAGAAGGGGGATAAAACCTTTTATAGGTACATTAGGGAGTGAAGAAAGACCAAGGGAGGGATACAGAGACTTAATAAAGGGGATGGAGTGTGGGCAGAGGGTGACAGTGAAAAAGCAGGTATACTGAATTAATATTTCTGCTCAGTATTCACAATGGAAGAAGAGGGGGAGGTACCTAAACCAAACAAGAGAGAAACTCTGAATAGGGGGGTTGATACCAGTCCATTCACAGAAGAAAGGGTTTGAATGAACTCTTAAAACTGAGGGTGGACAAAGCAATTGGGCCTGATGGGATTCACCCAAGAATTCTAAAAGAACTAAGTGTAGAACTAGTAACACCACTGACTACTCTCTTTAACAAATCATGGGAGGATGGGGTGGTACCTGAGGACTGGAGGAGGGCAAATGTGATTCCACTTCACAAAAGTGGGAGCAGGGCAGAGGCAGGAAACTATAGACCAGTTAGTTTGACCTCAGTGGTAGGAAAAATGATGGAATCACTTCTGAAGCAAAGAATTGTTGAGTACCTAGAGGCCAGTGGGGCACAGGACCCAAGGCAACATGGTTTCACAGCAGGAAGGTCATGTCAGAAGAACCTAATAAATTTCTTTGACTGGGTGACCCAAGTAGTAGACCAGGGAGAGGCTGTGAATATGGCCTACCTAGATTTTAGCAAGGCATTTGACACAGTCTCACACAAAAGATTAATATACAAGTTAGCCAGCCTTGTAATAGGTCCCAAGGTGGTATCCTGGATAAAATACTGGCTGAACAACTGGATGCAAAGGGTATTAGTAAACGGTGTCCACAGTGAAGAAAGGAGGGTAACTAGTGGGGTAACTCAGGGTTCAGTACTGGGACTGGTTCTCTTTAATGTCTTTATGAGTGACATTGGAGAGCACTTGGAAGGAAAGGTATGTCTCTTTGCAGATGACACAAAGATCTACAACAGGGTTGATACACAAGGTGGGGTGGAAAGGATGAAAAGGGACTTGGCAAGGTTGGAAGAATGGTCAAATATGTGGCAGCTCAGATTCAATGCAAAGAAGTGCAAGATAATTCATCTGGGAAACAAAAACCCAAGGGAAGCATACACAATGGGGGGTGAGTTAATAACAACAAAAAAATTGAAAGAGACCTAGGAGTAATTATATCAGATGACCTAAAGGTGGGCAAGCAATGTGAGAAGGCAATAAGGAGGGCTGGGGGGGTACTGGGATGCATAGGGAGAGGCATCGACAGTAGAAAACAGGAAGTTGTTATTCCTCTGTACAGACAGTTGGTGAGACCCCATCTGGAGTACTGCGTGCAATTCTGGAGACCCCATCTCCGCAAAGACATAGACCGAGTGGAGGCTGTTCAGAGGAGGGTAACCAAAATGGTGCAGGGTCTGCACCAGAAGACATACAAGGAGAGACTAAAGCAGCTAAATATGTATACCCTTGAGGAAAGGAGGGAGAGGGGAGACATGATAGAAACTTTCAAGTATGTCAAGGGAATTAACAAAGTACAAGAGGGTAGCATCATTCCGAAGAATAGATGTGCAAGTACAAGGGGGCACAATCTGAAGATAGAGGGGGATGGCTCAGAGGTAATGTTATAAAGTATTTTTTCACAGAGAGGGTTGTGGATTCATGGAGCAGCCTTCCTGAGGAGGTTGTGAAGTCAGGAACAGTGGGAGAATTCAAGAATGCATGGGACAGGCATAAGGCCATTCTAGTGGTGGGTTAGAGGAAGTAAGCTGTTGATTAACTAGAATCTGCAGCTTATCCATCAGGTAGGGAAATGAGCAGACTAGGTGAGCCAAGTGGTCCTTATCTGCCATCAAATTCTATGTTTCTATGTTTCCAGAAGAGGATGCAAATGATAACTTAATAGGATCTCATCAGGGTGTCTCTTAGGTATAAGAGACTCTGAGCATGAGGGTTGGGTGAGATGGCTGCAAAGCAGAGCTCAGTGGTTCTGGCTGCCTAGATCTCACGAGAAGACTCTCTTTTATCATAAGAGACACCCAGCCAAGGCCCTATTAACTTATAAATTATTCAAATTAGCAAAAGATGTTTTTAATATGTTTCATTTTTTATTTCAAAAGTTAAATTGAGCCATCCTCCTTGACTGTAAAGTGGAATCTTGTAACATATCAACCTGACTCTAATTAAGTTCCTGGCACTTGCAGTTCAAAAGTAAATCTTTTTTTTAAATTTTGTTGTGCAGCTTTTGGCCCTGGCAGTAACCTCACATTTAACCCCGCCCAGCACTAACCTCCCCAGAGTATCCTGAAACCAGTCCCCCAGGGATTCTCCCCTGTGCCAGGGTAGGCATGGGGAGGGCCATCCTCCCCCAGACAAATGATCCAGAGTCACTTTGGGTGTCCCTGCTGGCAGGACAGGTCTGGGGAGGTGTGTGGAGTGGTGGTCCACAGTCAGGTCCCTTTTTCCATTTTCTGCCCTCCCTTTTCTCACCATGGCAGCATGTCAGGATATGCTTGTCAAGGCACACACACCTTGAAGAACTGTGGCACCTCCCTACAAGTCACTCTTCTGCCTGCACTACCTCAGAGCCTCCACCCGGTAGCAGTCAAAAGTCGAGTTGACTGGCCACCCCTCCCCGGGAGAGGAGAGCAGTCCCTGGGATGCTCAGTCCTCTGCTGTCCTGCTGACCCCCGGCAACCCATGCTCATTCCCAAATACAGGTTGCCGATGTGGCAGGAGGTAAGGCAGTGCATGCCTCAGCCCTCCATGCCACTGGGTCAGCTCAAAGATAAATCCTTTTTAAAGATTTTTATCTTTAGAAACTGAAGAACGTTTAGGTTAACAACATGTACTGAAACATGTGTACAGCACAGAGACATCCTGTTAATACACTTTCAATTTATCAATATTCTGCAACTGTATTGATGGAAAAAGAAACAAGCATTTGTCAATGCCGAATGTTGTCTTGCTGGCATTGGCATTGGTAGTGCAGGAGTTAAAGAGATGCCTAATATAAATGGCAGTGAAGTATGGAACCGATATCAATCCCACCCCACACTACAGAGACTGACAGGCATTGAGATGTGACTTTGGGTCATCGGCCATAATGCTCATGCCATTTCACCTCGCCTTACCTTGCAGACCCTGACAAGTGGTGTATTGTGCATTGGGGTCATCGGGCCTTACACTCACCCCATTCCATAATGAAGTACATTGAGATGGGTGCAGCATAGGAGAATGGGGTGAACTTTGGGGCTGAAGAGTCCAAGGCACACCTTGATACTTGTCAGTGGTTGCAGGGATGGGGGTGGGGGTGGAATGGCATGAGCATTACTGCCAGCACTCCAAAGGCACACCCCGACACCTGTCAGTCTCTACAGGGTGGGACGTTATAGTTAGAAACCCTAATGCCCCAGGCGTTTGTTGGTATTTGCACTCCAAATTTTCAACATGGCTTTTTTGTGACCCCACCTCATTAAAGCATATGGGACCCCTGCTCATGAACAGTGGCACTGTGATTTTGTTAATCCATCCTGAACGTTGATTTCCCAGTGTGCAATCTAATTTGTGCCACAGAGTCAAGCCCAGAAAAACAGTGGCACTGGCCACAACACAACTGCACCTCCAAAACCTACTATTCCAAGCTACTGCAATATGTTGCTTGTGCATGCGCAAGACAACATATAAATGTTTAAAATAGCTGGCCCGGTGGTGCTGAGGGCTAAGGCACTGGACTCCTAACCTCACGTCACGCTGGAGACCCGGGTCCGGGAATGAGCCTGGGCTGTCAGAGGTCGGCAACGGGAAGGGACGGTGGAGCTGGATGGAGCTGCCAACAGGCAAACTCTCCTGTCTGGGGAGGTAGGGTGGCACCTCTCAGCTAATGGCTACCACCTGATGAAGGCTAGGGAAGGCACTAGGCCAATGGGGTGGGAGGAAAGGGGCTGTTACCGGGGCTGTGGGATTAATGCATGCCTCCACATGCATATGTACCCACTCCCGGGGCCCTTGGGAGAAAAATAGAGGAGAAAAACATCACCAGCAGCAGGATGGTGACCAACTCCCCACAGGTACCACTCCTGGGCTGGGCATAAGGTAAGCCCCGGTAATTCTGGGGGACGGGGCTGGGGTATCAGTAAGATGGGGGCTAGTCAGCGAAAGGAGTAGAAAATATGACATGTTAAAAAAAAATGTTTAAAAGACCCTTTCACTTTACTGATAGGTTTTCTAATTAGCGTACAGTAACACAAAGGTAAATTCAATTCAGTTCTGTTACAGAATCTAAAATAAAAAGAAAAGAAATATATGTGATCCCTGTATTTTGTAAATAAGAATAGCCAGTAAACAAAGAGAAGAGACCAAGCATTTATTACGAAAAAAAAAGAGATTGACTTCTAAAAAAAATAATGCTTTGTTGTTTGGCTCAATCTCCTGGCTATGGATAGGGTGCACCTGTTTGACACTACTAGCCCACTTAAGGCTGAAAGATGCAAGAAAGTCAATGTTACTCCTCTTATAAAATGCAATTGATTCAATACACCTAAGCAAATACTGCACTATTCCACATAAGTAAAATATATGTGTGTATGTGTGTGTGTATGTATGTAAATATATATATATATGATATATGACAGTGACCTATGAAATAAATTCATTATTTTTACTAGAGCAGTTTAACCTTAGGTAACCTCACAAGTGGCGTAAGCCATGAGTGATGTATTTATTTCACAGGGTCCCTGTTGCATATTTTACATATGCAACACAGATCCTTTAGAATAGTATAGGGAAATTTGTTTTAAAGTCTTTATATTTTTATTAAGTGAATTTGAATGGACTTTTTGGTGCTTTAACTATTGCATCTCTGTTTAGCATAGTGGTTGCTAGGGATGCTGCAACGTCGTGCCTCACCTGATGTCCAAGGTGTGTGCTTTAATGGGTTATTAGGTTGTGATTAGCATTATTTTGAAAATAATGGCATGGCATCTTAGCAAGCAGGTGAGTGAGGTACTAATGTGACACTAGTGACTTGTTGTGGTTCGATGTACGGTTTAGGAAACTGTTTTTTTAAAAAAGAAGAAGCTCAGATTTGTTTTAAAAGTTTTAATTATAGCTGCTGTACTGAGATTCTGTGAGCCTTGGGACAGAAAGGAGTAAACGCATGATGAGAGAGAGAGAGAGAGAGAGAGAGAGAGAGAGGAAGATGGGCTTCGGGATCAGCTTCAAGGTTGCAGATGAGAGCCTTTTTTTCCATATTCAATTTATTAGCCAGTGGCTCGGACAGGCTGGGCTCCCTTCAACTCAGCCCTACCAATCACCACCATCCTGCACCTCCCCAGGACTTATGTGAGGGCTGGAATACCCCCACAGATTCTTCCCCCATTAAGTCAGGAGGGGGAGAGTCTTGGAAATGTGATGGGTGAGAGATCAGCGGGCAATCTTTATGTATTTATTTATTTATTTAAATGTTTCACCAGGAAGGCACACTGATCGACAAGTCGCTCATCTCCTGGAGCGACGGGGGGGGTATAATAGGAATGAGACATTAAACATTCAAGTTACAAGATCAACATTAACATACAGTTGTAAAGCAGGTGTTACAAGCAGTGTTACAACAGTGTTGCACATAATAGGTAGAAGAGTGGACACTAATAAGTGTCAGGTTAATAAGTAAACAAGTGCTTACGTGAAAGAAAAGGGGAGAAAGGAGAGGGAGGGGTGAGGTGGGGAGGGGGAAGAGTCGAGTTCAAGTTACATTCAAGTTACAAGATCAACATTAACATACAGTTGTAAGGCAGGTGTTACAAACAGTGTTAAAACAGTGTTGTGCATAATATGTACAAAGAGTGGACATTAATAAGTGCCGGGTTAATAAATAAACAAGTGCATACATGAAAGAGAACAGGGAAAAGGAGAGGAAAGGGTGAGGTGGGGGGAGGGGGAAGAGTCATGTCCCTGGAGACCCCTTCAGGATGACAGGAACCATGCAAGGGGACTGGGGGGACCAGAGAGAGAAGAGGATAGGTAATATCTCAGAGAGACCCCTTTCAGGATGTGGGGAACCCTGCAAGGGGGCTATGGGTCTAGACAGAAAGGGGAATAAGGCTGTAGGGATTAAAGAGGGAGGAGGAAGAGAAGGAGGAGGTGTGACTTAAATGCTAGGAGGGAGAATAGGACCTAACCTAAGAGAGGACCCTTCAAGATGCGGGGCACCCTGTCAGGGGGTTGGGGAATGTCAGTAGATAGGGATTAAAACAGTGATAGGAGAGTGAGAGAGTGAGAATTGAACCCTTGAAGGGGAGAGAATTCATACCTTTGGAGGGGATGGGGTCTAATCAATAGTCTGTCAGGATGCGTGGACCCATGGGGAGCATTTGGGGTTCCCTTACATTCTGTGAGAGATCAAGGGAGGCCAGTAAGGGGTAGCAATTTGGGGGAAGGGGAGAAGAGCTAGAAATTTGGGGTGTGTGGGTGCACAGGGTAAAATGAAGGTGACGGTAGAGGGGTAGGGCTTATTCAGGGCTCAGAACAGGGAATTAGGGAGGGATATGGCAGAAGCAGCTAGGTACAAGGTAATTATTGAGGGCAGAGCTGATGGAGTAGGGGGAGGATGAGTGCTGAATTTGAGGGGGGAGGGAATTCCAAATTTCTGGGAGGTGGTGAGAGTAACTGGATTGGCCAATTAAGGTAGATCTGTGGGGGACTACCAGGGTACAGGAGTTGGTTGATCTAAGGGAATGGGAGGATGGGGGGGTGTTATAAAGGAGGAGAGGTGAGGCAGGAAGGGAGCTCACTCAACCAGTGCTTGGAGATGAATTTAGCACAGTGGGAGAGTTGCCTATTTGTAAGAGAGGGGAAGGATAGGGCATGATAAAAATCACAGTGGTGGGTGCGAGGGGGGGCATCCAAAGCAAAGTGGCAGAAGGAATTCAAGAGGGTGTCCAGTCTGGCCAGGGAGGACTTAGAGGCAGCACCATAGACTATGTCATAGTAATCAAAAATGGGCAGTATCATCTTTTGAGCAAGTTCATGCCTAGCCATAGGAGGGATGCAACTATGGTTCCTGAACAGGGCACCAAGCTTGGGGCACAGTTTTTTCTGGATGGCGTCAATATGTCCAGAGAAGTTTAGGTGTTGGTCCAACCAAATACCTAAGTACCTGAAGGAGGATGTGTCCTCAAGTAAAGTCCCATCAAGGGTGTGGAAAGTAGGTAGGGAGGGAAGCTTACAGAGTCTCTGCCTAGTGCCAAAGGTCATGGAGACAGTCTTCTTGGCATTGAGGAAAAGTTGATGGTTAGCAAATCAGAGCTGAACCTTGTTGAAGTCTTACTGTAAGCTGGTTGTAACCTCAGCAGGACAGGAGCCAGATGCATACAGGACTGTATCATCAGCATACATATGTATAGTGGAGGAGGGGGAGCAAACAGAGGGAAGGTAATTTAAGAAGATGGAGAATAGGAGGGGCCCTAATACAGAGCCCTGGGGTATGCCAATGCTAATTGGGAGGGAAGGGGAAGTGGCATCCAAGATCTTAACTGATTGGGTTCTGCCAATAAGGTAGGCCTTGAACCAGTTTGTGGTGGAGGGAGATAGGCCAGCTGCCAGGAATGAGTCAAGGAGAAGGGAGTGAGAGACAGTGTCAAATGCTTTGGCCAGGTCAACAAAAATGGCAGAGGTAATTTGGCCAATGTCCATCCCAGTTTGGATGGAGTCTGTGAGCCATAGGACAGAGGTGGTGGTTGAGTCGTTTTTCCAGAAACCAGACTGGAAGGGGTGAAAAAAGGAGGTGTCAGATTGAAAAGAGGTGACTTGGGAGAGGGCAATGTGTTTTTGAAGCCTGGCAAGGGTAGGGAGGAGAGAAATGGCGTGATAGTTGCCAGGGGATGTGGGGTCACCCCCCTTTGGGTAAAGGGAGGACCACTGCATGTTTCCATGAAGAGGGGACCAAGGCCATAGCGAATGAGAGATTTAGGATTATGAGACGTGGTAGGCAATGCCCAAAGCTTAGAGGGAGAGGAGTATTTGGTCAAGGCTGTCAGAGGAGGCACCTTTAGAGGGGTTGATGGTGAGGAGGGCACTTAGGGCATCATTTGGGGTTACAGAAGCAAAAGAGAAGGGGAGGTGGGAGGGTGGTGGAGGGGGCACACTGGTAGAGGGTGGGGAGGATGATGGGTAGGAGGGGAGGGATTTCAGTAGCTCAGTGGTGCAGGAGGTATAGTATGAGTTACATTCCGCAGACTGAGGCAAAAAGGAGTTCCATGGATCACTACTCAAGTGAAATTCTGAGCAAAAGAGAAATGAAAGGACACTGACTGGACTCAAACCCTGAACCTATGGTTTATGAGGCAGTAGAGCTATCCAATATGAAAGCTAAGTTGTTTTGCTGTAGAGGCTTCAGATCTGCGAGTGTTGTCCCCATGGAAGGACTGCCAGTGAGACTTGCTGCTCCTTAGGCAGCGCTGGCCCCAGGAAGACTCATGTGTTGCCCCCAGGACAGTGCTGCCCCCAGGGACCATTGCTGCTCCAAAGGAGTGCTGCCCAGGATGTATCTGAGGGCAAAAAACTTACATCTGTGAAAAGCAATGGCAAGAACTTGCAGGCAGTGTACTGTGGAAATTACGGGCAGAAAAAAAATCAGTTGTGTGTGGGGGTTTGTACTAGAGAGGGTACTGCTAGGCTGGGTTGAGAAGGTTTGGATAGCTTTTGCTGAAATTATTTAATTTAGAAATGAGAGAAGTGCTCCTGTTGCTGTGTGTCTAAAACAAAAGTGAAAGCAAGGGAACGTAGTGCTGGCAGGTGGTTGGGGGGCATATGTGATGTAGTAACTTTGTACTTAAATGGATGGTGACATACTAACTGTGTACATGAATCTAAGATTCTACATTTAGCAACACAGTTACTCAGATAAATGGATTTATCACACTCCATTTATATCCGCACCAATTTCATAAATATAGATATATATAATATGTTAAGAGATCATCCCTTATACCAACTCTGAATGCGAGTTCTTTATATAAATAAAAAATGAGTTTCAGATTCATCTGAAACACATTTTTTAGCATTTTGTGATGTTCGGTTCACATGGAAGCAAAACAGATAACAATGGTGTGATTTTTGTTACGAGAATGTCTTTCCACAGCTGGTCTAATTTTGTTACCTGAAATAATCATTTCCCCTTTAGGTGACCCTACATTTTCCATGTTTTCTCACCAGTAGCCTGTATAAGCATTGGACTCGATAACATAGAGCACATTTAAAGGTCCAGTCATCCGTCATGAAATGGTTAAAGCAGCAGTATTTGTTTATCACCATGTAGTTCTTTTCAGCAATAATGTTTCTCTGGCAAAAAACATCAATATACCCAGTTGTCTTGTCATTTTCATTCATTCCTGAACTAAGATACAGGATTTTTAAGATTTCCGAAGTTCCCGCTTTTGTGCCACATTAGCCACGAAACAATTACATATCTTGGTACAGTGCTGCACTCTATCATCAGAAACATGGGGTAGCACCATCCTAATACATCCACTGTATGAATCTAGCCTATACAGTCAAAGAACATTGTTACACTTTAAGTATCACTTAACTATACTGTAGTTACAGTGTAACTACACTAACTGCATTGCAATTGCAATGTAGTTGCATGCAACAAACAAATAACTACAGTGTAATTACCCTATTGGATGGAGCTAATGATTAGTTACATTGAAATGGACACTTATTCAGCCCGATGGCGCTGAGAGTTGAGGCACCGGACGCCACACCTTGCACCACACTGGTGACCTGGGTTCGTGAACGAGCACAGGTCGTTGGGGGTTGGCTGGGGGGAGGAGGTTTGAGCATTCCAGGGACTGCTCTCCTTTTCCTGGGAGGGTGGGGAGAGACACCCACCCATGTGCTGGCTCCTAGCAGTGGCTGGGGGCTAGGAGTCGCAGAGCAAGAAAGAGTCGGCATGGCAGATGTCTGAAGTGCAGTGCACTGGAGTGCATACCGCTGCATCATTGGCATCATTGCATACTCATGCTGTGAGGGGGACTTGGGGGTTAAAATCTGCTGAGTCCTCTGGAGCATGAGGGTCGAGCCACAGTGTGGCACCGATTGCTCCTAGGAGTACCCTCTGGCCCTGACCCTTTGGTCTGCCATGACTGGGGACTGCAATGTAGCCTAGAGAGAGGGTTACGGTGAGGAGGTGGTAGCTCGGGCATGGCATCCGATGCAGGAGCTGCCAGCCAAAAGACCTGATATGTGGCACCATAGGAACATCCCAGCCAAGGAGGTAAGGCTAAAAGAAATAAATAAAAAAAAAAGGAAAAAGAAATAGACACTTACAGTGTAACTGCAAAGTCAGTGGTAGAGATTTTTAAAAATTGCTAGTGGTGGCCATCTTTAATTACTTACAACATTAATTATAAAATTAGCTAAAAAAGCTGTCTTAAAAATGTCAGTGAAAATTAAAAATACACTGAGGATGAATATAAGGATGTCGGAAGTACCTTTTTGCTTACATAAATGATGACAATATTTCTGTGGACTAACAATCACTGTATTCTGCTTTAAATGCAGTAGGAAATGAGCATAAATCATAACATCAAAAATTAAAACATATTAGTTGCAGTTGGAACAAACATAAGGATACCAGTTTATCCGACCACTGTATTTCATTCCTAAGGCACGAGAAGTGTCTCTGATATTACTGAAAAATCCTGTTTCCTTGCCAGGCCTGATTGGATAAAGAAGTTCTGAGGAGCTGCACTCAGGATCAGTTCTGCAAAGTGATATTTATTTTTGCACAAAGTCGTACCCCAAGACACCATGGGCCCGATTCTCAAAGCCCTGTGTCTGACGCAAGGTGCCAGCACCAAACAGAAATGGTGCAAGCTGCACTTTGCATCCACGACTGACCTCTGCACATGCAAGGTTCCGGGTGATGAAAGTGTGGGGACTTAGCCACTGGGACCCCTCCTGTACCTGAATCAGGTGCAGGATCCCTGGCACGCTGGGCATCGGTGCAAGCTGCTGTTTGCCACAGCCTACGCCAGACACAGGTCCCTTTGAGAATCGGGCCTCATCAGTCTAATATGGATTAGTGGGCTACATTCTTTTGTAACATGTCATTGTGCAAATTTTGCCAATAAAATATCACTTTGCAGAACTGGCCTCAAGTGCAGCTCCATGGATTTTTTGGACATTGTTTATACACCAGACAGCACCAGGCAACACCAGCGGTTTAATGGAAGCGCACCCCTCTCTGTGTTTGTTTCTAGTTTCATAAAGATAAACAGGTTAGGGGTGGGGCATTACTATGCAGACAATCATAATAAACACATGCTGGCTTCACCTAGACATATCTGCAATCTGACAGACAGCTTTAACAGCTGAAGCGAAACCTCAGGGTAGACTTTTTATTTAAAACTGCCGGGGGGGGGGGCTGCTGCCTTCTTTATTGTGGATCACCACTAATTACAAAATTAATTCTAAATGCAATTTTAAAGGTGGTTAAATGGACAAAGAATATTGCAGTAAAAATTAAAAGGTTGCTAGAAATACACAGCTGCAGAAAATGGTATGATAACAGTGTTTGCCTGCTATCATGAACTGCCACTGTAATTATATGTACATTCAAATAATTCCTTGTTCCTTACAATTATATTTACTCTTCTGATCCGTTTTGGCTATTTTTGTTTCAAAAAAGACTGTTTTAAGTTTATTTACTGTGACTGAGTTAGTGTTGGTGTCTGTACTTTCAACGTGCACTCCATCTGTTCCTAGATTTTTGGACATTCCATGTTAACTATGTAGCAGGGGGAGCTGACCTCATAGAGTCAGTAAGAAATTCTTAAACAGAAACATACATTGAATAAAGGGTGTCAATCTAAGGTGCATCCAGTTAACTTTAAAAAGTGATTTTCAGAATAAAAACACAGCCACGCCTGTCAAACTATGGATCTCTGTGAAATGGAAGATAAAAGTTGGTGTTTAGAGAGATTTCAAATGGTTTCCCATCACCTTTAAGCTGCATTTAGATTTCCTCAAGGGGATGAATTCCGATGTTCTCAAATCCAGTTGGATTTTACTGCATGACCAAGATGTAGGATAACAGATGACATTCCGTCCTTGTATCACATTTAACTTTTGGGACTATCAGTGAGAGATCAGATTTAGATGTAAGGCTCTAAGAAAGGTCACAGGAACCAATTAAAGTTCTAAGGTATTCCAAGGATTTTTCTCCAGCAATACTTCATAGATGAAAAAGGAGTCGATGCAGCTTGCTCTATGCTTGGTCAGGGAGACTGACAAATCCATTCACAGGTGGTGATGAGGCTGAATGGACAGATGAGCTGCAAGCTGGCCTCTGGGGCTTTCAGGAAGGAGAAGAAACTGATAAAATTAAATATTTCAGTATAAAAAAAAACCTGCCCTAGTACGGCAACTCGTTTGGGACGTGGGATTGGGGGCTGACTTGTAATGCACAGGCAAGATGCCAGGACTGGGAGATACTGCTGCCAGTGACAGCAAGAATTAGCTTTGGAGAAATTGGAGATATATAGTTCAGTATAATTCAGTATTGGCACCCTTCATAAAAAATAATGATAACGTATAGGAGACATTATAGGTCGGGTAAAGAACACAAGAAAATCCAGACATAACCTCATAAGAATAACAATACAGAATATTGCACAAGACTGCACAATATTGTGACAAGCATATTAATTCATTATCAATAACGTTATATGTAATTATTTGTAAAACAGTTAATAATTTGTTACAATGATAGCTATAGAGTTACATATTGTTTAGTGTTCTAGATATCCAGTATTTGTTAATTATCATTACTTCACCTATTCACAAATGGATGTAACTTTTAATTAATGTACAATGTGAAAGTTTATATGTTGTAATTGTAATAATCAGTTGGACAAGCAGTCATTTGCTGTCAGGGCTGCTAATGGGTTAAACAAACTACCTGATATACTGCTGAATCTTCCCAAGATTAATCAGTTTAAGACATCTTTGTGGTCTGCCATTGCAGCCCATTGCAACTGTAACTGTTAAACCATTTTATTCAGTTCCTCTCTGTAGAAATCCTGTGACTTTTTGTTCAACGATCTGTATAGATTTTTTCAAAACTGTATGTAATTGAGCTGTCTTAAGTGCTTTGAGCCTGACTTGATTGCATTTCCACCAGAACTCCTTATTGTACTTGAGATGTTTTTTGTGACTGTGTATTTGATGTGGAATCTTTGTAAATGAGCACCTGTGCTCAAAGATAGTCTCCAAAGTTTTCAATAAATAAATACATAACTGTAACTTTGTAATCTTAAAACTTATATAAACAAAAAGACAACGCTTCCCCATCCAGGGAAGTAGATGGGGCAGTTTCAGCATAATAGCGACCCCCTGTGACAAGTCAGGGAGCCTGCCCCCACAGGGGATTCACAGCAGCATCTGAGGCTAGTAAATGGCATGGTGAGACCTTCAAGGAGGTGGAGGGACCATAAAAACCCAGATACAAACATTACACCTCAAAATGATTGAAGCAGGTATAGTTTGGCCTCAAGCCATGTACTCTAACACCTGTCTACAGATCCTGAGAAACAGCTGCTGGGGAGGGGGAGTGGGTAGTGCACCCAGGAACCCTGCCATGGTGGGAAGAGCTATAAGAGAAAGCAACAGCTGCTGGGTGTTGGTTGCCAGAGTTCTGGAAGAGGGGGAAGAGAGTCTGGCTGTGGAGAAAATCTCAGCCCACCCAAAAAACTAGCCAATAATTATGTGGTCTTAATTACAGTAAAGAGACCCCAAGAGTATGCCAAATTTTCTGACCCAAATAACATCCGCACTGCTACTAATTACCTAAATGTACTTTTCACTAAGAAAAAGAATGTTTATTCATGGTAAGAAAAAACATAGTGAATGAGAAAAAGAATACTACATTTAAGCAATAATGCATGCCAGGGCATGTGTTATGCTGGGATAATGTTATGCCTCAGGTGGTTGGTCATAAAGCCACAGGCTGAGTGCGTCCAGCTTCCGAGAAGTGACGTCATCCCCATGACAAATGCCCTGGACAGCTTTATTCCAATTACAAAATCATTTGTGTGCATTAAAATAATAAATAAATAACTAAAAAAGATAGAAAAATACATTTTTAAAATGAATTTGTAGTTGCTTTTTGAATAGGCATGATGTTGCACTGGAATAAAATCACTTTTGAAGGTCAGCATTAACCAATCAGAGCCCACAAATTTTTCTTGTCATTTTGTATTCTCAAATAATAACAATGCATTGTGTAATTTACCCAAACATGTGCTCTCTGCAAGTTCAGTCCTGTTGTCACAATATGAAACAGCACATAGCACAAATCACTTTGATAAACTTCCCCAAAAAAGCTGTTTATTTTATGAATCTATAGTTCTCTTTATTCATTTCCGACAGTTTTTCTGAACTCCTAAAAATTTTCATTTATACTGCAAAGTAATTAAGTTAATCAGTAATAGGTAAGATATTATTTTGGGCAGAAATTCTGTCACATTTTTAGGGTCACCGTACTGTGATGCAGCCCATGTGCAAACAGAGAAAGGACATGTAAACATGTAAAAAGCTCTTCTACTAGATTAGAAAGCATATGTACAGTTGTTGCCAATGTCCAGCACGGCTACAGTACCAATGTGGGCCACCAGGGAGACTCTCTTTAGAAATACAGTACTGTACTGTGAAATATCTTCCCGTATCTATGGCTGCAACTGTGCGACTGTGCAAAGCACTTATACAAGTATAGAAAGTGCATGTAGGAATATAGAAAGTGCATATAGGAGTATATAAAGTGCATGTAGGAATATAGAAAGTGCATGTAGGAGTACAGAAAGTGCATGTAGGAGTATAGAAATTGCATGTAGGGATATAGAACGTGTATGTAGGAGAACAGAAAGTGCATGTAGGAGTATATAAAGTGCATATAGGAGTAGAGAGTGCATGTAGGAGTACAGAAAGTGCATGTAGGAATACAGAAAGTGCATGTTGGAGTACAGAAAGTGCATATGGGAGTATAGAAAGTACATTTAGGAGTATAGAAAGTGCATGTAGAATATAGAAAGTGCATGTAGGAATACAGAAAGTGCATGTAGGAGTATAGAAAGTGCATGTAGGAATATAGAAAGTGCATATAGGAGTATAGACAGTGCACATAGGAGTACAGAAAGTGCATATAGGAGTATAGAAAGTGCATGTAGGAATATAGAAAGTGCATGTAGGAATACAGAAAGTGCATATAGGAGTATAGACAGTGCATGTAGGGAGAGAAAGTGCATATAGGAGTATAGAAAGTGCATGTAGGAGTATAGAAAGTGCATGTAGGAATATAGAAAGTGCATATAGGAATACAGAAAGTGCATATAGGAGTATAGACAGTGCATGTAGGAGTACAGAAAGTGCATATAGGAGTATAGAAAGTGCATGTAGGAGTATAGAAAGTGCATGAAGGAATATAGAAAGTGCATGTAGGAATACAGAAAGTGCATATAGGAGTATAGAAAGTGCATGTAGGAGTACAGAAAGTGCATGTAGGAGTATAGAAAGTGCATGTAGGAATACAGAAAGTGCATATAGGAGTATAGAAAGTGCATGTAGGAATACAGAAAGTGCATGTAGGATTACAGAAAGTGCATGTAGGAGTATAGAAAGTGCATGTAGGAATATAGAAAGTGCATGTAGGAATACAGAAAGTGCATATAGGAGTATAGACAGTGCATGTAGGAGTACAGAAAGTGCATATAGGAGTATAGAAAGTGCATGTAGGAATATAGAAAGTGCATGTAGGAGTACAGAAAGTGCATGTAGGAGTATAGAAAGTGCATATAGGAATGTTGAAAGTGCATGTAGGAGTACAGAAAGTGCATGTAGGAGTATAGAAAGTGCATGTAGGAATACAGAAAGTGCATGTAGGAGTACAGAAAGTGCATGTAGGAGTATAGAAAGTGCATATAGGAGTATAGAAAGTGCATGTAGGAATATAGAAAGTGCATATAGGAGTATAGAAAGTGCACGTAGGAGTATAGAAAGTGCATACAGGAGTAGAAAGTGCATGTAGGAGTATAGAAAGTGCATGTAGGAATACAGAAAGTGCATGTAGGAGTATAGAAAGTGCATGTAGGAGTACAGAAAGTGCATGTAGGAGTATAGAAAGTGCATGTAGAAATATAGAAAGCATGTAGGAATACAGAAAGTGCTATAGGAGTATAGAAAGTGCATATAGGAGTATAGACAGTGCACATAGGAGTACAGAAAGTGCATATAGGAGTATAGAAAGTGCATGTAGGAGTATAGAAAGTGCATGTAGGAATATAGAAAGTGCATGTAGGAATACAGAAAGTGCATATAGGAATAGAAAGTGCACGTAGGAGTACAGAAAGTGCATGAAGGAGTATAGAAAGTGCATGTAGGAGTATAGAAAGTGCATGTAGGAGTATAGAAAGTGCATGTAGGAGTATAGAAAGTGCATGTAGGAGTATAGAAGTGCATGTAGGAGTATAGAAAGTGCATGTAGGAGTATAGAAAGTGCATGTAGGAATATAGAAAGTGCATGTAGGAATACAGAAAGTGCATATAGGAGTATAGACAGTGCATGTAGGAGTACAGAAAGTGCATGTAGGAGTATAGAAAGTGCATGTAGGAATATAGAAAGTGCATGTAGGAGTATAGAAAGTGCATGTAGGAGTACTAGAAAGTGCATGTAGGAGTATAGAAAGTGCATGTAGGAATATAGAAAGTGCATGTAGGAGTATAGAAAGTGCATGTAGGAATATAGAAAGTGCATGTAGGAGTATAGAAAGTGCATGTAGGAGTATAGAAAGTGCATATAGGAGTATAGAAAGTGCATATAGGAGTATAGAAAGTGCATGTAGGAGTATAGAAAGTGCATGTAGGAGTATAGAAAGTGCATGTAGGAGTATAGAAAGTGCATGTAGGAGTATAGAAAGTGCATGTAGGAGTACAAGAAAGTGCATATAGGAGCATAGGAGACAGAAAGCATGTAGGAGTATAGAAAGTGCATGTAGGAATATAGAAAGTGCATGTAGGAATACAGAAAGTGCATGTAGGATATAGAAAGTGCATGTAGGAGTACAGAAAGTGCATATAGAGTAGAAAGTGCATGTAGGAGTATAGAAAGTGCATGTAGGAGTACAGAAAGTGCATGTAGGAGTATAAAAGTGAGGAGTACAGAAAGTGCATATAGGAGTATAGAAAGTGCATGTAGGAGTATAGAAAGTGCATGTAGGAATATAGAAAGTGCATGTAGGAATACAGAAAGTGCATATAGGAGTATAAAAGTGCACGTAGGAGTACAGAAAGTGCATATAGGAGTATAGAAAGTTCATGTAGGAGTATAGAAAGTGCATGTAGGAGTATAGAAAGTGCATGTAGGAATACAGAAAGTGCATTTAGGAGTACAGAAAGTGCATGTAGGAATACAGAAAGTGCATGTAGGAGTATAGAAAGTGCATGTAGGAATATAGAAAGTGCATGTAGGAATATAGAAGAGCGTATGTAGAGTATACAGAAAGTGTATATAGAGTATAGACAGTGCATGTAGGAGTACAGAAAGTGCATATAGAGTATAGAAAGTGATGTAGGAATAGAAAGTGCATGTAGGAGTACAGAAAGTGCATGTAGGAGCATAGAAAGTGCATATAGGAATAGTGAAAGTGCATGTAGGAATACAGAAAGTGCATGTAGGAGTATGAACAGTGCATGGGGAATACAGAAAGTGCATATAGAGTATAGAAAGTGCATGTAGGATATAGAGTGCATATAGGAGTATAGAAAGTGCATGTAGGAGCATAGAAAGTAATGTAGGAGCATAGAAAGTGCATGTAGGAGTATAGAAAGTGCATATAGGAGTATAGAAAGTATGTAGGAGTACAGAAAGTGCATGTAGGAATACAGAAAGTGCATGTAGGAGTATAGAAAGTGCATGTAGGAATATAGAACGTGCATGTAGGAGAACAGAAAGTGCATGTAGGAGTATATAAAGTGCATATAGGAGTAGAGAGTGCATGTAGGAGTATAGAAAGTGCATGTAGGAATACAGAAAGTGCATGTAGGAGTACAGAAAGTGCATGTAGGAGTATAGAAAGTGCATGTAGGAGTATAGAAAGTGCATGTAGGAATATAGAAAGTGCATGTAGGAATACAGAAAGTGCATATAGGAGTACAGAAAGTGCATGTAGGAGTATAGAAAGTGCATGTAGGAATATAGAAAGTGCATGTAGGAGTATAGAAAGTGCATATAGGAGTACAGAAAGTGCATATAGGAGTATAGAAAGTGCATGTAGGAATACAGAAAGTGCATATAGGAGTATAGAAAGTGCATGTAGGAGTACAGAAAGTGCATGTAGGAGTATAGAAAGTGCATGTAGGAGTATAGAAAGTGCATGTAGGAGTACAGAAAGTGCATGTAGGAGTATAGAAAGTGCATGTAGGAGTATAGAAAGTGCATGTAGGAGTATAGAAAGTGCATGTAGGAGTATAGAAAGTGCATGTAGGAATATAGAAAGTGCATGTAGGAGTACAGAAAGTGCATGTAGGAGTATAGAAAGTGCATGTAGGAATACAGAAAGTGCATGTAGGAGTATAGAAAGTGCATGTAGGAATACAGAAAGTGCATGTAGGAATATAGAAAGTGCATGTAGGAGTACAGAAAGTGCATATAGGAGTATAGAAAGTGCATGTAGGAGTATAGAAAGTGCATGTAGGAGTATAGAAAGTGCATGTAGGAGTACAGAAAGTGCATGTAGGAGTATAGAAAGTGCATGTAGGAGTATAGAAAGTGCATGTAGGAATATAGAAAGTGCATGTAGGAATACAGAAAGTGCATGTAGGAGTACAGAAAGTGCATGTAGGAATACAGAAAGTGCATGTAGGAGTACAGAAAGTGCATGTAGGAGTATAGAAAGTGCATGTAGGAGTATAGAAAGTGCATGTAGGAGTACAGAAAGTGCATGTAGGAGTATAGAAAGTGCATGTAGGAGTATAGAAAGTGCATGTAGGAATATAGAAAGTGCATGTAGGAATATAGAAAGTGCATGAGGATATAGAAAGTGATGTAGGAATATAGAAAGTGCATGTAGGAGTACAGAAAGTGCATGTAGGAATACAGAAAGTGCATGAGATATGAAGTGCATGTGGAATACAGAAAGTGCATAGGAGTACAGAAAGTGCATGTAGGAGTATAGAAAGTGCATGTAGGAATATAGAAAGTGCATGTAGGAGTACAGAAAGTGCATGTAGGAGTATAGAAAGTGCATGTAGGAGTACAGAAAGTGCATGTAGGAGTACAGAAAGTGCATGTAGGAATAGAAAGTGCATGAGAATAGAGAAAGTGCATGTAGGAGTATAGAAAGTGCATGTAGGAGTACAGAAAGTGCATGCAGGAGTATAGAAAGTGCATGTAGGAATATAGAAAGTGCATGTAGGAATACAGAAAGTGCATGTAGGAGTATAGAAGTGCATATAGGAGTACAGAAAGTGCATATAGGAGTATAGAAAGTGCATGTAGGAGTATAGAAAGTGCATGTAGGAATATAGAAAGTGCATGTAGGAGTATAGAAAGTGCATGTAGGAATATAGAAAGTGCATGTAGGAGTATAGAAAGTGCATGTAGGAGTATAGAAAGTGCATGTAGGAGTATAGAAAGTGCATATAGGAGTATAGAAAGTGCATGTAGGAGTATAGAAAGTGCATGTAGGAGTATAGAAAGTGCATATAGGAGTATAGAAAGTGCATATAGGAGTACAGAAAGTGCATGTAGGAATACAGAAAGTGCATGTAGGAGTATAGAAAGTGCATGTAGGAGTACAGAAAGTGCATGTAGGAGTATAGAAAGTGCATGTAGGAATATAGAAAGTGCATGTAGGAGTACAGAAAGTGCATGTAGGAGTATAGAAAGTGCATGTAGGAGTATAGAAAGTGCATGTAGTACAAGAAAGTGCATGTAGGAGTACAGAAAGTGCATGTAGGAGTATAGAAAGTGCATGTAGGAATATAGAAAGTGCATGTAGGAGTATAGAAAGTGCATGTAGGAATATAGAAAGTGCATGTAGGAATACAGAAAGTGCATGTAGGAGTATAGAAAGTGCATGTAGGAATACAGAAAGTGCATATAGGAGTATAGACAGTGCACGTAGGAGTACAGAAAGTGCATATAGGAGTATAGAAAGTGCATGTAGGAATATAGAAAGTGCATGTAGGAATACAGAAAGTGCATATAGGAGTATAGACAGTGCACGTAGGAGTACAGAAAGTGCATATAGGAGTATAGAAAGTGCATGTAGGAGTATAGAAAGTGCATGTAGGAATATAGAAAGTGCATGTAGGAATACAGAAAGTGCATATAGGAGTATAGACAGTGCATGTAGGAGTACAGAAAGTGCATATAGGAGTATAGAAAGTGCATGTAGGAGTATAGAAAGTGCATGTAGGAATATAGAAAGTGCATGTAGGAATACAGAAAGTGCATACAGGAGTATAGACAGTGCATGTAGGAGTACACCGAATACAGAAAGTGCATACAGGAGTATAGACAGTGCATGTAGGAGTACAGAAAGTGCATATAGGAGTATAGAAAGTTCATGTAGGAGTATAGAAAGTGCATGTAGGAGTATAGAAAGTGCATGTAGGAATATAGAAAGTGCATGTAGGAATATAGAAAGTGCATGTAGGAGTATAGAAAGTGCATGTAGGAGTATAGACTTGAAATGGGCACAGTCAGGAAAGTTTTTAAAATGTTTATATATTATTTATCAATCTCCACCAGTAATATCTTAATACCAGTCAGCAACTGGAGGAGCAGTTCTGCTTCTACTCACCCTCCCCGCCAGTGACCAGGTTCAGAAAAGGACGAAGACCATTGGGTGGGCTGCCTTGGTGAGGAAGGATCAAGTGCCCAGTGGCAGCTTTCCTTCCTCGGGAGGGAGACCAGTTCTCGCTGCATGGGCTGCCACCTGATGGAGGCCAGGAGGCAAAGCAGCAGGACTGGGCACAGAAGCAAGGTGGGTTGCAGCATGATGTACTGGAGGTACTGGAGCAGATGTCCTGAGGCTCCAGTCCAGGAGAAAACCTGGAGGAAAAAGATGCCTGGCTGCTCCTAGCCAGTACACCCTCCCCAGCAGGCTTTTGCATGATCAACATTGCTGACCACCTGTATAAGCAGTGGATGACTGATAAATCAGTAAGAATGTCAGTGATGGGGGTGCCATCCGGCAGACTGGGAGGGGAAGAAAATACTGATTGAGAAAACTAACTCTAAGAATGCATATAAGACCACTTCACAACCATAGGCATGGTCTATGCAGCGGTATTTACATATACATCCTTGCCCCTAGCGGTCAGCTTCTGCTGCTTTAGTCTTTGCTGAAGTCACAGTCCTGTTTGTGACATAACAGTTTGTTGTTATGGAAATTCTGAGGTTTGTACTTTTTGCAAGGAATTTAATTGCAGGAGCAGATAAGCTGTAGGGGACAAGGATCCAGTTTCCATGCAAATTATCCCAGCGAAGAAAAAAGGAACAGAAATACAGAAAATCCATAAAACACTGCATAAGTGCAATTGTCTCAGAATATTCATGTTTTTCAAAGTTTTTCCACAACAGACTTACTTTAATTACTGTAACTCTGTTTTATATGCCCCTAACCCCAAAATTCCAACCAATCACCTACCTGTATGTCCTAAACACCGCTGTTTCTTTGTCGGCACAAAAAAAAAACAAATCCCAGTACATGCTGCCCTCAGGAGTGAAGGAAATGTTCAAGCCAACAGGTTTGCTTGTCTTTTTTGCCTACTTTGAATCCTTCAACACACGAGTCCACCATATTCTTCAGAACAGTGCCACACATATTGGTCAAAACAGAACAAAACAGAATATTTTTTAAAAATGTATACATAAACATAGGAAAGCACTAAAAAGCATTTATAATACTTTTTTATTTACATTTTATCTTTTAATACAAAAAACAGATCCATTGCATAATACCAATCATGCACATCTGACTTTGGTATGTCATAGGATATCGTCACCTCTCAGGTGCATGAAGCACTCAGCCTTAGGTCTCATACCTCTCAATGCATCCAAGGCATGGGGATATCCCATGACACACTACACCCAGTATTACTATAAAACAAGGTCTGAAAAATACAGGTTTCTGATCAGCTGTAAGCATTTTATTAGCCTTATATTAATATTTTATTAACCTTCATGTAGAGCCTAGTTGTATGGTGAACAAGGTACATGGTTTAAAAAAACTTTTATTCTAACAGCAATAAGGCACTCCCAGGGGTTATGCTAACATCAGTTAACCACCCTCTAGGGGCATGTGTCACTCGGCTATGCCTTGTGCCACATTACACCCCTAGAGGGTGATTAACAGACCATTAACATAACCCCTGGTCATGCCTTTTTGCTTAACATTGCAGCATCACTACATCAGGAGCATAGATTTCAAAAATCACTCTATCAGAAGTGCAGTTTGGGTCCCTGCAAGCTTTTCTTGTGGATTGGGGCTGGTCCTCAGATATGCATGATCATTGACATGGGGTCCATAATGTCAGAATGGTTAAAAATGATGAGCTACTGTAAAGGATGGCAGACCCCCACCACCACCACAGTATAGCAGCAGCACTCCTAGTACTGCACTAAGTTTAGCTTGGGCCTACATCTAATTAGGGCTCCCAACCTTTGGCCATGAGAAGAGTGTGCACAATGAATCAATACCAAGATAGTCACGAAAACAAGTGAAGTATTTGGTTTCTAAAGTCCCTTTCATACAGACTATATTCCAAAGCACTTTACAATCCATGGGAGGGAGGAGGAGAATGTTGCTGCCATTTCCAGTGCACAGGAAGGGAGACTGAAATAGCACAAAGTTCAAAGTCAGTTCTCATCTACCCTTCCAAATTGCCTACATACAGCAGGTTGATGGCGGGAGCATCTTATACAATAACTGAAACCACATGGAGGCCCTATTAATGCACGTCATTGTAAGCTTTTCATTTTAATGGATATCTGTGCTTCAAAACTGAGTTGATTGTTTAAGCAATGAGGCAAGACCAGCACATGTTAATAACCCTCTAGGGGTGTAATGCGGCGTGAGGTATAACCAAGTGCTACATGCTCCATTGGGTGACTAACTGAATTTTAACATAACTCATGCAAGTGCCCTATTGGTATTATAACAAACTCTAGTCAGAGCCGATATGGCTGCACCAAGCTCTTACCTGTCTCAGTATGAGAGCGGCGGCAGCACAGCCTTTAGTGCACTGGAGCACCGGTGGTGACGTCCGGAGCCTGTCACAAAGTGGTGGTGAGCAGTTGCCCTTCAAAGATGGTGGCGGCAGTGACACTGTGCATGCTGCGATACTCGCACATGCACAGTGAATGCAGAAGTGTGCCTAGGAAGTACTGCAATGTGGGGAGAGGGAGCTCATTCTGCGAAGAGGAGCTCCGTCACAGAGGACAGCTGCTACACAGTAAGCACTGTCATGATGTTGCTGAAGCACCGTAGAACACAGGGTCACTTTCCAAAGCTGACCCCCTGTTCTTCTACTATGACGGCATAACGTCTGTTGAGCTCTGCCCATGCAGACGTAAAAATGGGTATTTTAGAATAGGGTTGTACTTTGTTTAGCATTTGATTGGACGCTACATATGTTTACCTAAAATTAATAAATGCCTAATAAAATGTGTAGAGCCAATCAGGGAGCTCTATTTCTGCAATGTTTTATAGTTTTCATTAACAATGTTTTTATCCTTGTTTTCCTCTTCATTCCCCTTCTGTAACCCCACACACACACACACACACTTTTCGACAATGGGGTGCCAGGCCCCAGGCTGTACCCTTCCTCTAGTCAGGAGGGCTCTCACAGCCAACAAGGCTACTCGTGTCACCAAGCAGGAGGCACCCCAGTCCAGGGCAGCCCACAACTTCTCTTTCTGGGAGTTGCATGACTCACCTCTGCTACCTATTCATTCCTCCAGCATTGGATTGTTTTGAGTTCACATGCAAATCCCAGTCTCCCTGGTGATGGTGTGATGCACAGCCTCAGCACTGCAGGGCCGGGCCCTGGTGACTGGTCACAGCCGTACAACAGTACTATCAAGATGTGCCAAGCTTTGCCTCTCTCTGCAGCACTCCCCACAGAACTCATTCACAAGACCTATAATGGCATGCAACTGCTCCCATGTGGTACACAGAAACGAGTGCCCTGACTCAAAGTCAGTTCTGCAGCTTAACATTCCAGAGCCTATAGCATCACTGGCACACAACTACAACACTACTGCCATGTTGATGTCAGCCCTTTAGTCTGTCTTAATCTGTTCAAAATTTTATTAGAATTGAACACAAGCAGTAATAAACTGCTCAGATACTCTGTGTAATGGAAGCTTGGCAGAAGACTGGTTTAAGTTAGTAAAAATGTCTCGAACAATACATACGTAGCATAGCAATGCTCAGCAGAACTGCTGAGTCTGCCTCAGGAAGTCAAGCCAGGAGCAAGAAAATGGGACTTATTAAAACCTAACCAGGTGAGTGCAGCAAGGGACCAAGAGCTGCAGTGTGACTCTTACTGAATTTTTAGCATATACTCTGCATGTACTGTGTAGACATCACACATGAACGCCAGGGCTCTCAGTACCTTTTGCCTCTTGGGATTCAGAACCCCCAAAATAAAAAGAAATCATGGGTTCCAGACCAAATTCTGGAAGTCCAGCTGTGTTCCACTGGAGCTGCTTTGGTGCATCCCACTACTGTGCGGGTGGGCAAAAGGTAGCAGCTTGTGCTCCTGAGAAGCCAGCAGTGCATCCCAGGGAAACGTAATACTAACGGCCTTTTTTCCAATGGGCTGCTGGAGCAAAGGATGCAGGGTCCCACATCCCCAAGGGCCCCAAACACATTCTAAACACTTAACCCCCCCCCACTCGAATAAGCCAGTGTCTTAAAACAAGCTAGCCCATTGCAGCCCACAGCACCAGTGAACCAGGTAGGGGAATGACCCTCCCAGCCTGTCACCAGAGAGTAACATTGTTTCTGCCCCAAACCAGCCAATCCACCGGGCTACTTTTGATGAGCAGGAGTGCAGGGGGAAGTATGCTCTATAGGACTATGACCTGGCAAAAGCTGAGCCAGGTAAAAAAAGGCCCACAAGGAAGGGCCAGAAGGCAGGTCTCAACGCCAGGTTGGAGAGTTTACAGCTTCTGTGACCTGCACCAGGATAGAAGTCAGTAGGTTGCCACTGATCTGTCTCCAGGAAGGTCTCTTTTGTTTGCTCCTCTCCCGGTTCCAGGCTTCCAAGCCTCCTTTGCTTAGTTTCCTCCTCCTCCTGCCCTCTTGCAGCCCAGCTGTTTGTTTTCTGCTCCCACTTTCCAGCCCCATTACACATACTACCAGAGCTCTTTGCTCCCTCCCCCTTTTGTTGTGAGCTCAGTTGTCCAGCCATCAATCCCCCTTCCCTGGCTGTGCCATCTTGCAGATCACTGGTGAGACCTCATCTGGAGTACTGTGTCCAGTTCTGGAGACCACATCTCCGGAAAGAAATAGACAGATTGGAGGCAGTGCAGAGGAGGCAATGAAAACAGTACACAGGCTACACCAGAAGCCCTATGGGGAAAGATTCAGGTACCTCAATATCTATTCACTAGAGGAAAGAAGGGAGAGGGGTGATATGAAAGAGACATTCAAGTACCTTACAGGTGTGAACAGGACACAGGAGGGAAGCATCTTTCAGAGAAAATGATGCAGAAGAACAAGGGGATACAATATGAGGCTGGAGGGGGAGAAGGCTGAAGGGCAGTGTGAGCAAGTACTTTTTCACAGAAAGAGTGGTGATCTGTGGAACAGCCTTCCAGCAGAGGTAGTGAGGGCAAAAAACAGTACAGGGATTCAAGAGTGCATGGGATAGACATAAAGGTGCCCTAGGGCTGGGTAGACAGGGAGAGTCGCACATCAAATAGGATCTGTGCTGTCACACTGAGCAGGGAAATGGGTAGACTAGGAGAGCCATATGGTCCTCATCTGCGAAAACTTCTATGCTTCAAAGTTACGTTTCTATTGCACTTCTTCTGCATGTGTGTTAGCAAAACAGCTATCCTCTTGTTACCCTAATATCGGTACTGTCTTGTGTGCAAAATAAATGACACAGCAAGAGAGTTTCAATATTAGGGTAATGCCAACCGTGTGTTGCAGGACCATTCAAACCCCAAGGAACACAACAGCACCAAATTACCAAGGTTTCAGAGACTCTGTACCCTCATTTTTAATTTCCATACTTTGCATGCTTTCTATTCATACCCCAATAGTTGCATCACTGTAATGTGTGTGTGTGTGTGTGTGTATATATATATATATATATATATATAGTAAAATGTAAGAAATTACATATAGCAGTATGAAACTAGGCCTTTTGTGAATCAGAAAAGGAAGAAAATAACTCAGTTATTTCATAGTAACATTCACATTTCATCATAGTATTGGTAAGAAAGTGTCATTTTGTTTTCTTTCAGAGATGGTGGTTAAAGTCTATAAATAGGACGTCTGAGTGTTTGGACTCATGAAATCAAATTAGAGAGAACCTACCTGTTGTAATTTGTATGTTACAATGGCAGATTCTTCCCTAACCAAATCTTATGCAGTAAAGGCTACCTTCCTAGTGTTGGTCTGCAAGGACTACTAAAGTAATAAAAAATATATTTTATGCAGCTTAAACAAGGCATTTAATCTGGAAGAAGAAGGCGTGCATTACAGTGTGGAAAGAGTGGGCAGAGGGGTGTGTTCCTCCACCCAAGGCTCCTCCTCTCCTTGGGCCAGACGTCCAATTGCTAGAAAAGGGCTGCCATACATTAAAGGGCAGTTTACTTAGTAAAGCAAATTTGGGGGGCACTTCATTTTAATGAAACTTATTAACCATTATTATTATTATGCATTTTCTTCCCAGTATTTCTAAATAGCAAAGAGGTTCCTCCCTCAAAGCCAGTGTCAGTGCATGTGTCTTACCATGTCTCAGAACCAAGCAAATTAATAGCCAGCACAATCTAGGAGACAGTATAGTGCAGTGGGTTAAGGCTCTAAGCTGCACATCTGGTGATCTGGGTTTGAATCTCACAACTGTCTAGGTGCATATTGTGTGATCCTGAACAAATCACTTGACTTCCTTTGTGCTCCCAGGTCGCATCTGGAAACAAGCTTTGGCTTAATGTGCTACTCCTGGTTAAACTATGTTCCCTTACAGCACAGGACTGAATACCATGAGATTTGGGTATGAATTCTGATTCCCCCTAACTCTCCTTTCCTCTTAGATTTCCCCCAAGGGGCGATCCATGACAGAATAGTATAGCTACACTGTTGGGAGCTAAACAGACACTGTCAACTCTTTTTGCATTATATTATTTCTGGTTAAAACCCACCTTTTATGATTGCTTTGCAACTGCTGATTATCTACTTTCTTTCTTAGTAGAACTGAAATACATGCTAATGGTGTAATTATACCTAATCTTGTTTTCTTTCAAATCCTTGATCTACACCTATTGCATAATTCCTAAATGTTGGGAACACCCCCAAACATGCAGCCACTCATGACACAACAATCCCTCTCCTCCCACTGCATCACGAGTGACTAGGCTGTGTTGAAGGTGTTCCCAAGTCCAGAACAGAAGCAGTGGGAGTTTATTAAGGACTGTAAACAAACACGTTTTTGTGTCGTAACACCAGTCTAGTGGGCAATCTGCTTTTCACTTTTAAAAGGAAAAAAGAATCAGCATCAAACTATCAGCTACATCAGCGATCTCTACAGAACGTGACCAATCATAACATGTGTTTTTAAACTAGAAACACTTTGAGGACTAAGTGGGTTGACAGTGTCCCTTTAAATGCAGAAAAGAGAGGATGCTATATAAAAAGTGCCTTGCTTGATGCAGCACTTTCAGTGGGCCTCTTAAGCATGGCCCTTGCCCCAATGTATTTTGACCACCTGCCCAGCTCCTATGTTTTCAAATGATGCTGAGCAGAATTTTAAATCTAAAAATGGACTTCTCCAGCTTTTTTCTCTCATAAACCTTTGCCATTGAATGTTCTTTGGTAAACCCTGCCCCACATCCTAACCTTACTCTCTAACTCCGCCACGTATAGCAAGGCATGATATCCAACCGCTTCCTCACTACAAGGGTGAATGATCTGATGCCACACAAGCTTCTCCTCGGCTGCCCTTCTATGTTCTTTCTGAATGGTTCAACTGATGCAACAGTACCATTGATTTGGAGGGGGTTAACAGGGTACCACGGGCAGCACCAGAGGAAGCACTGGAGGCAGTAAAGTTATGAAGGGCACACATGGGTGTGCTGACCTAGCGACAACGTGATGAAAGCTTTGGCCAAGTCAATGAAGACAACAGGTGTGAGCATGCCCTGCTCCATCCCTGTCAGAATGCTGGCAGTGAGTTGAAATAGGAAAGACATGGCGGTAGGGTTGGGCGGACTGTTCCTGTTAAAATCTGCCACCCCCCGATCCAGCCCTCACTCACGGACTCAGATAAATAAGGACTCATCCACCTGAGTCCTGTTCTGAGACCATTTGTGCAATATCTACCAATCAGCTACTGTTAGAGACAGAGAACAGTGCCCCTCCTGTGCAACATGACACTCTGCAGCTGTGCAACATGTTGCCAGAGCTAGGGCGTCTTTTCTGTGTCCCAGTGAGTGAGCAGCAGCCAACGTTTGAGGAGGTCATTGGGACTTGGGCATGCAGAAAATAAGTTTATGGGGGACCTGGTGCGACTGCACCAGTCATGATGTGGTCGGAATAGCACCTTATGGTCAGCAGGTCGTGGAGCCTGAGCTGGGACAATTCTGTGGTGGAGCACCTGCTGGGCAGCCAGGTAGGCAGACAGATTATTACTTTGTGTGATTCATGCTTTACCGGTACTCCCTGGTGCTGCAGAACCACTCACCAAAACCCCAGTACTTCACGACTAACAGGAAGAGACATGTTAGCCTGGAAGGCAGCACTAGGGATTTGCAGCTGATCAGCAGCACCAGAGATTTCTTTTGTGGAATGAAAGTTTTCTTATGGTGTAAATCTTCTTTCCAGGTACAGAGGCACCAGTCAGGAAGTAGTGGGAACAAAGTCACATTTAGCAGTGGCTAGTGTGATGAGCTGGGAGGGAGGTCCACTGGACACCAGGAATGATTTCTTATGGGATCAGGTGGGGGGCACTGGACACCAGCGAATGTAACTGTGCAGGTGAGCATGCATGTAGCACTGGAGGCAGGAGACAGTGAGGGAGGTGTGTCTCTGTAGGCCCTCGAGGATGTCTATTGATTAAGTTAGGAAAACAACTTAGTATTAGGCAGCAGGCTTGTTGGGCACAGTTAGGTAAGTCATTGGGAACAAACCAAAAAAAAAACAATACTTTCTTCAAATTTGTTTGTTCCTTTAACAATTGCACCTACTTAGGAAATTTTGAGATAAAGCAAAATAAAGCATGTGTGTGCCAATGGGCTCACATAAGAAATGAGTTATATATCATATGGAGAAGAAAGAAAGGCGTGCTTCTGACATCTCACCAGGAGGTGGTATCCTCATTACCCCTTTGCATTAAATACTACAAATTTGGCATCATAGTCTGCATTTTTGGTATTTATTCATTTGTTTATAAATAATCAGAAGCAGAACCTCCCAGTGTTCCGGTTCATATTTAATAAGAATCAGAAATTTTCCGAGTTCTACCAGCCCTACACAGTGGGGTGAGATTTTCCACAGTCAGACTGGAAAGGGGCTAGGAGGAAGGAGGAGAAGTCAAGTAAGAGTTAAGGGGTGGAGAGAGAGAGAGAATTAGGTGTTCCTGCAGCTTAACTAAAATTGAGAGGAGAGAGATTGGGTGGTAATTATCTGGGCAGAGGAATCACCAGCTTCTATGACTGGTGATAACCTTAGCCTTTGTCTAAACACCAAGAACGTTACTTGTGAGTAAGAAGAGGTGAAGAAGGGCACAGATAGGAGATGCTTGGTGCATTTGCAAAATTGCTTACATAATAAGGATGCTCTGGGCTTCCATGCAATTGATCCATATGGTCAGTCACTGAGTATGGTAGCCCTCATAACCCTTGCCACAGAGATGTATGACAGTCCTGCCTTTACCACTTATAAAGACAGGTGTGTGGTGTCACAAGGGTCTTGTTAGTTGACTGGTGCACTTGATTAATCACCAAATGTCCATTGCAATATATACAAAAATGATGTAAAAGCTGCCCCCCATAGACTATAATGAGCACATCCCATGCTCTCCTGGCTTTACATTATAATTTGGCTGTGCGTGGGGGCTCTATACCAGGAAGTCAGAGTGACCCAGTGGGACAATTTTACAGAGCTACTACATAAGCATTAAACCGTGAGAAAGGAGACATTACTAGAAATTACTGCATGGTTGGCAGGCTTGGCGCTTTCAAGGAGGCTGAAGCCAAGTGCTCCAACCACCCAACTATGCATTCATTCCATAGTAAATGCCCCCTTTCAAGTGGCTTAATCTGCTTTTAACATGGCAAGCACCGCCACAAATACTTTAAGAAAAGGCAAAGAGTTAAGGAAGTCTTGACATAATTTATATGAAAATTAGCATGTTACACTGTCAATAAGATGAAACTACAAACCATCTTTATTTATATAATGACTGGCACAATAATCACTTTTTAGAAAATATGGTATTTGCTTACTTACATTTTTTTTATTTATTTATTTCGTTTTTGTTAACCAGGTAGGTGCCCTAGCCATGAAATTACTATTTTCAGGCACGACCCGAGAGAGTACAACAATCAAAGACAGGTACATAGCATGAGTACAATGAAATTACAATTGCATAGATCAAAACAGTTAGTAGTAATGAATACATGTAGCCAGGACAATAACAGTCAATGCAATTCACATAGACTTTTTAGGCAGAGAAAACCTACACAGTCTAGGAAGCGATACCACAACATAGCAGCAAATAAATATTTTTCAAACTAGTCACAACAATGAAGATTCAAATAGACAGTGAAACAAGGCAAGGGCAAATTCCTGACTAGGCAGGATGCATTATCACGGCCTCTGAAACAAGACTCAGGTGTGTGTGTGGGGGGGTTGGGGTAGATTAGCTCCGAAAGAGATAGTAAGGGTAAGAAGTGCTATGAGGTAGGGAGGTTAAAGTTAGGCCAGGTAGCATCTGGCGGGTAAGTGGATTAGGGAGGATTAAAACAAGTGCAGAGATCAGCAAGGGATAGATGTAAGTATAGCTCTTTTTTGAAGCTGTCATGGGATCCAGATATTTGAAGTGCTTGGGGGAGAGAGCAGTGGCGAAGCCAGGTTTGGGAGTGTTTGGGAGCCAGGGGGGCCATTTAGTCAATGACAGGCTCCACAATGGGCACTAAACAGTGAATAAAGATGGTGGTGAGGCACCACTACTCACACTGGGGCAGCCAGAAGGGGCAACCACCCTCCAGACACCCCCTCTAGCTCCACCACTGGGAGAGAGTTCCAAAGCTTAGAAGCAGAGTGGTTGAAGGCAACAGAGCCTTTTGATGTTTTACATCTAGGTATATTCAGTAGGGATTTATCTACTGATCGCAGTCTATAGGAGGAGGTTTGAGGTACCAGCAATGTTGCGAGCATTGAAGGGGTCTGGTTTCTGAGTATAGAGTCAATCAGAGAGCCAAGAGAGTATTGACGGCAAGCTGAGGAGGATAACCAGCCCAGGTCCCTGTACAGTTGGCAGTGATGCTTAAGCCATGGTGACGAGAAGGCATATCGACAGAGATTATTATAAGTGACATCCCACTTATGAAGGATGGTTTTGTGTGTGGCAGCAAAGGTCGGCATGCCATAGGTGAGGGCAGAGTAACATGCCTCTGGCAATAGCAAGTTGTAGAGGAGTCAACATGGAAACTGGACTTGTAAGCAACCCCAGTTTAGCATTTGTAGATTGTATATACAGACTGAAGTCAGGGATTGGTCCACAAGAATTCCCAGGTACTAAAAGGCGTAATGCATTCTATTAGGTGCCACTGCGGTCTTGCACCAATAGGGGAGTTTGACATGTCCTAGGTTTAGGGCAGATCCAAGTAACATTGCTTGGGTTTTCTTAGCATTAAGTACAAGCTTATGTGCAGAGAGCCAATTTTGAACATTTGTGAAATCTGAAGAAAGGGATGCATTTATGCTGGTGACCTTATTAGACTTGAACAGAGTACAAGATCATCTGCATAGAGAACAGATGAGCATGAAAGAAAAACCTCATCTATGTTATTGATAAAAAGTGAGAAAAGAAGAGGTCCCAGTATAGAGCCCTGGGGAGCCCCAATATTGATGGTAGCACCATCAGATAAAGAGGAGTTGAATTTCACAATCTGAGTTCTCTTTGATAGATAGCTTCCATACCAGGCGACAACTGGGGGTGAAAAGTTCAGGTTGCAAAGAGTGGAGAGGAGCAGGGGGTTATCAACAAGATCGAAGGCCTTTGTAAGGTCTACAAAAACTGCCCCTGTCAGCAGGCCAGCGTCCATACTGGTAAGCACATCGGTAGTGAATTTTAGAAGTGCTGTAGAGGTACTGTGACCTTTATGGAAGCCATGTTGTGTGTCAGAGAGAAGGCTGTACTTTGTGAGGTAGTCAATGGTTTGATTTGCAACAAGTTTTTCCAGAATTTTACTTAGGACCGATAGGATGGCTATAGGCCTGTAGTGAGTAATCTCCTTGGTATCATGTTTTTTTAAGGACCGATGTTACACGGGCAATCTTCCAGAGGTCAGGAACTTGGCTATTAGAGAGCGACAAGGTGAAAATTCTAGCCAGAGGGGAGGCTATGTATGGTGCTGCTAGTGTCAGGAGCAGAGGCTCAAGTGTATCTGATCCAGAGCTAGTGTTGTCAGAGACAGTCCGTAATAGTTTTAAAACCTCATTCCTTGAGATTGCCTTGAAGAAGAACAGGGAATTTTTAGACATTTGTTGAGAAAGATAGCTGGGGGTAGTGGACTGTGCTGATGTTGCAAGCAGAGAGGCTGTCTGGGAAGACTGGAAGGCAGAGGTGTACTGAGACAGGTCAGAGAACATTTGATTGAAGGAATTAGCAATGTTGTTGGAGTCACTGCAATGTACTCCATTTAATACCATGTCACTGGTGCTAGTTGACTGGGACGCACCGAGAAAGGTCTTGACATGGGCCCAGAATTTCCTAGGGTCCCCAGCAGAGCCTAGCAGCAATTCTTTACAATAGGCACTCTTAGTTGTTCTGACCTGTTTTTTATAGAACTTATGTAGGGTTCTTTAGGTAGCATAGTCAAATTGTAGACCTGAGGCTTTGTACTTTTTCCAGCATTTGTCCCTAGAGCATAGATTTTTCAGCAAGTCTTTATGAAGCCATCTTGTTTGTTTACCCCTCACCCTCCGTGTCACCTTGGGGGCATGCTTGTTCTAGATGACCAGGAATTCATTAAGGAAGATACTTAGTTCAGACTCAACATTATGAGAAAGGTAAATACCAGACCAGTTTATCCTCGAGACATCATGTCAAAAAGCCTCAATATCCAGGTTGGCAAAATTTGTTAAGGTGATAAAGCACGGTGGAGGAAATGGAGCAGCCTCAGTACTCCAGATGCAGAAAACAGGAATGATCAGTAAGCAAATCTGCCAAGATGCCTGCTTGGTGTACATGTTCCTGATGATTTACCAGTACCCAGTCAATAAAGGAAAAGAATTTTAGCAGAAGAGTAACTCTGGTATTCTCCATTAATAGCTGGTGGAGGTTATAATTTTGTACCAGACAGAGCAGTGTGCTATGGGCAGTCCCTAGCCAATTTTGGTTAAGGTCACCCAATATAATGACCTCATTATGTTTCGAGTGCAAAGAGGTCTGATGTTTTAACATTGGTGTTCCACTTTTTAAAACGTTATCAAATATATTGTGCAAATGTGCACACTACTCACTAAATGTTTGCAAATGGATTCTAAGAATTGTGGGGTGAAAAATAACTTGCATATTCATTAGCAATCATTTCCCGAACACTTTCTGCGGTTGCTGCAATTGAGGGGTGCAATTATATATAACATTTTAACATTAGAAAGCACTTTATAACTGTAATAGGTAGTTTTAACAAACAATATTACAACACACAATAAAGGATCTGTGTGGAGCTCTAAAAACAGACATCACAGCAACCAAGAAGTGTTCCAGCTCAATATAGCATGGTAATCTTTCTACATGTGGCTGTGAATGGTGCTACACAACAGGGCGTTGCTGCACAGTTGATTTGTGGTCATGTGTTGTGTTTCATCCAATGTGCAATTAGTATTTCAGTTAGCATTAATTGCCATGTTACAGATTTGATCATCTATCAATACCATTTCACAGAGGTAAGGCACCGATACAGCAGGTGCAAATGCTAAGTTTATTTAACTTGGTGGATCTCTTTAATTTGTTGGTAACGCTTTGTAGTTCCACTAAAGTTTGAGTAGTTTATAAATGTTTTATTTTTTTTGCTTAAGAAGAAAAGATAGCTGCCTCATTTGGCTTAGAAATACCATTGTAGAGATGGTAACAGTTAGGATCCTGAAATAACAAAAACTCATGGGGGTCCAATATTCAGAAAAGCACAAATCAGAGCACAGAGGTTTGTGCTGCACTTTGCAATTGCCCCGGGGTCTGACGATGCTATATTCAATCAGACAGGGCACTGGCACTATCCGACTGAATATAGGGTCATGTCAGCGCTGCACTAAGCCAAGTGGCACTGCCAAGACATGGCTCCCAAAGTGGACCTCAAGAGTGGATAACGATGGAGCACTATCTGCAATTTTCAAAGTGATCCATTCAAATGAGTCCATTGGGCATGCAAGGCAATAAGGAGTCATTTGCATGCCCATTATGGGCCCCTTTGCATAGATAGCGGAGGCAGGTTACTGTGGTGCCGCTCCCCCCACTCAGGTCCAAGGCCTATGTTGTTATCCCTGCTGCTAGTGCCCCACCACCACCACCACCGATCGCCAGCTTGTATTGAAAAATAATACCTCCCTGGTGCTAGTGGTCCCCACTTCCCTCCAGTCTCCAGCCCATAAGTGCCAGCCTGTAGTATAACTTAAACCCACCTGGTGTTCACTGGTTCTCCCCTGCACTGATCCACAGTACCTCCGGACACAAGTTTGTAACCCCTGGTGTGTAGCAGTCCCCCCACCACCACCACCATGGCACTAAGCACACCCCCAGTCACCTTACCGGTATCCTCGATGACGTGGGTGTGCATATGGCAACTGGCGCAGCCACCTCACAGCTCCTCATCCATCCGCCATATGTCTAGGCAGGGAGAGCACATCTGATTTATAGGACAGTCCTATAAATAAGACACACTCTATTTTTTTCTCATCAGTGGCACCCGCAGACAAAGGCACCAGCAGCGGTCAGTGGCACCTGCAGTCACAACAGTTACCGAGGGCCCACACTACCGGAAACTAAGTCATCAGTCTTTAAAATTTCATGATGCATTTGTTTTTGGTAACAAGGTTAGCCCACTGGAACAAGAAGTCCCATTTTTTTAGTTATAGGCAGAAATACAACCAGTGTACAAACATTAGGGTACAAAATGCAAAAACGAATTTTACATATAGAATAATGTATGGGTTGCAGTGTGTAACAGAATTTTACACACGCTCAAGTTTTTGAAGGGCACATAAATCCCTGAGGACTTTATGTAGTCATCCAACAACGAGGGTGTGTATAAAATTCAAGTTTATACAATGCATCCTATACTTTGCTTTATTTAAGAGATCGAATTTTTTCACCACATTCTCTCACATAAACAGCCGTGTATTAAATACTATAATTAACACTCATGTATTATGGTATTTAATACACAGCTATTTGTATGGGGAAAAACATGAACCATTAATTAAAAATTAAAATTAAAATTAAATCAATTATAAAAAAGATGCAATTAAACAATAACACACAAGAGAATGAGCTGTCCTGAGAAAATCTCATGGCTAGAGTATACAAAACCAGAAACTAAGTACAGCCAACACTCTAAAAACAAAGGATATCTTGCTGGCTGATATCCTGTGTAGCTCAGCAGTCTAAGACACTGGCTTAAAGCTCCAGTCACTTTGGAGGCATGAGTTTTAGTCCTACCACTGCCAATGACACTTCATTATGTATGCTCTGAGTCCCCTGACTCCAGTGTATCTTACTTGCTTTTATTTGTACTTTGTATGTTCTTTTGATTTCCTGTACTCTCCCAGGTCATATCTGGAAGTAGGAATATGTTTTGTCTAGTGTACTTACCCAGTAAACAAAGGCTAAATAAATAAACAATAAACCTGCATTATTGCTCTTATATAATGGTTCTTATTTATTAATACTGTGGGGACCAAAATTAACACATGTAGATGGCTATTAAGCTGAGAACAAGTGTTGGAACCTCCCTTTTATGTGTAGGGCCATCTATCTTATAGTATCAGTTGTACAGTCTTATTTATTTATTTATTTTTTTGAGGAAACACTCCTGTGTGAGAGCACTGCATCATAGGTATGCAAATAATCAACTGTCTGATATCGCTGCAGTGTGTTATGCAATATCAGGCAATCAGGTATTTGCATACCCATGTTTCGGTGCAGTCTTATGTGGTGTGTTTCCTCATAAAAAATAAAACTGTAAAACTGATACTATAAAAGAGATGTTCCCACACTATAAAGGAGATGTTCTGACACCTGTTCTCTGCCTATGAAATATTTTAGCTATGACAACAATTTTGTCCCCCACCCCCAACCTCAACATGCACAATATAAATAAATAAGGTTTTTATATAAACCTAAGCTTTTGGTTCAATATTTTATTTGTGTAGTATCAAGTTTTTTTATTTTTTTGCTAACAGTGCTTGTGATTAATTATATACCTGTCCATATGGTTACAGGTAAAAATGCTAGCAAAAATTGTTGTCAGTCTATTGAATTTACTTGATTGTTAAGCTAGCTTCTCATAATATTGCTACTTTTTTTTCTGTATTTTGTTACTCATCATTCTATCCCAACTCATTTTGAAACTGTCTACTATCTTACAGGTCATTATTTCACCAAGCAAGGAGTTCCACTTGTCCACCACTCTTTCTGTGAAAAAATGTCTCCTCGTCTCTCTCCTGAATCTACTCTCCTCAATCTCAGTTTGTGTCCTCTCATGTTCCTCCCCTTACTTCTCGAAAATCTCTATATTAGTCTTGTTAAATCCCTTTAGGTACTTAAAGGTCTCAATCATCTCTCTCCTGTCCCTCCTCTCTTCCAGAGAGTACATATTCAGCTCCCACAGCCTTTCCTTGTGTGCCTTGCCCTCCAATCCCTGAATCATCTTTGTAACTCTACGCTATACCCCCTCCAACAATCTGACGCCCTTGCTCAGGAACGGGCACCAGTATTGCACGCAGTACTCCAGGTGGAGCCTGACCAGCGACCTATACAGGGGCAGGATAACCTCCCTACTTCTAGAGGAGAACCCCCTAGATATAAACCGTAACAATTTGTTGGCTTTTGCCACCGCCCTTCTGCATTGAACAGAGTTGTTCATGCTCCCTGTTATGATCACCCCTAGGTCTTTTCTTCTGTGGAGCAACCCAACTGAACCCCATTTAAGTGATGATCTCTCCCCTGATTCTGAGCTCCAAAGTGCAAAACCTTGCACTTCTTGGCATTGAACCCCAGCTGCCATTTATCTGTCCACTCCTGCAGTTTATTCAGATCCTCCTGCAACTCCTCCCCCACCGTGTCATCTACCACAACTCCCATCTTGGTATCATCATGAAGAAACCGATTTTACTCCGGATCCCATTTGAGATATCTGCAATGAAAATCCCGAACAGCACTGATCCCAGCACAAATCTATGTGGTACCCCGCTTGTCACTGCTCTCGGTGATGAGGTCTCCCTACCAACACCCTTTGTTATCTCCCTCAGGCAGTTCTTGATGTAGGTCACCATTTTTCGGTCTTGACCCCATACTCCAGCTTCCCCAATTAATGAATGGTTGGAAAATGGTGGAGCACAGGGGTTTGGCTTCCTTGGGGACTGGGGTTCCACCTAGAGGACACCAGCCTATACTGGCAGGATGGTCTGCATCTGTCCAGGAAGCGAACAAGTCTTTTGAGCAATCGGTTTAAATGCTTCATTGGCAAGCTTTTAAACTAGTCAAAGGGGGGAGGCACTGATAAGCAGCAGGAAAATCCCAGCCTCTCTCTACAAAACAGGGTACTAAATGAGAAAAAGACTGAGGTAGAAAGGTCAGTGGGGGATGCTGCAAAAGAAGGTAAAGCCATCAAAAAACGGAGAGCAATGAGTACCAATGCTCGTAGTCTGAGTAACAAGCTTCCTAAATTAGTGGCCTTGATGGAGGAGGAGGAACATCTGGATATCATGGCAGTCACAGAAACATGGTACACACAAAACCATGACTGGGACGTAAACATACCAGGATACACTATCTACAGGAGGGACAGGGAGGGTAAAAGAGGAGGAGGAGTAGCTCTTTACATAAGGGAAGGAATCAAAGCAACAGAACAAAAGGGAAAACAGGGAGGAGAAGAAGCTCTGTGGGTAAATTTGGAGATCGGCAATGGCATGACAATCCACAGGGGTTGTATACAGACCCCTTCTCAGGGGAAAGAAATGATAGAAAGAATACTTAGAATGGCAAAAAGGGGAGATATTGCTGATGGGTGATCTGAATATGCCAGATGTTAACTGGAGTGCAGTTGCAGCAGCCACTCAAGAGTGGGATTATTCTAGATGCCCCACAGGGACATGCCTTAGACAACTAGTATTGGAGCCCACTCAAGAGGGAGCAATCTTAGACCTGGTTCTCTCAAATGGAGATGAAGAGGATCACAGATGTAGAAGTGGGTAGCCATCTGGGAACTAGCGACCATCGAACAGTATGGTTCACAATAAACACAGCAATAGAGTCAAGCCATACAAAGGCAAAAGTACTGGACTTTAGGAGGGTTGACTTTGTCAAAATGGGTGAGTGCCTAAGGAATGCACTAGCAAATGGGCAGGAAGGAGGGGTGGAAGAACAATGGGGAATAATAAAAACTGCCATCACAGAGGTAACGAGCCTTTGTGTGAAGCAAATAAACAAAACAAAACGATGTAAGGAACCACTGTGGTTCTCAAAGGAAGTGGCAGTGAAGGTTCAAGAGAAAAAGAAAGCATTCAGGAAGTACAAGGAATCACAGAAGGAGCAGGACAGAGAACTGTATCAGTTAAAGCAAAATGATGCTGGGAAGGCAGTCAGAACAGCAAAGGCCCAAACCAAGAAAAAGATAGCCAACTCAGTTAAGAAGGGGGATAAAACCTTTTATACGTACATCAGAGAGCAAAGGAAGACCAAGGGAGGGTTAGTGAGGCTTAATAAAGGGGAGGAGGGTGGGCAGAGGGTGACTGTGAAAGGTGAGATACTAAACAAATATGTTTGCTCAGTATTTACAAAGGAAGAGGGGAGGTACCTAAAACAAACAGCAGAAACACTCTGGATACAGAAGTTGATACCAGCCCATTTACAGAAGAAAGGGTTCTGAAAGAACTCTTAAAACTGAAGGTGGACAAAGCAATGGGACCTGATGGGATTCATCCCAGAATTCTAAAAGAACTAAAGGTAGAACTAGTGACACCACTAACTACCCTCTTTAACAAATTATGGGAGGATGAGGTGGTACCCGAGGACTGGAGGAGGGCAGATGTGATTCCCCTTCACAAAAGTGGGAGCAAGGCAGAAGCAGGAAACCACAGACCTGTTAGTTTAACCTCAGTGGTAGGGAAAATGATGGAATCACTTCTGAAGGAAAGAACTGTTGAGTATCTAGAGGCCAGAGGGGCACAGCACCTAAGGCAGCATGGATTCACAGTGGGAAGGTCATGCCAGACACATCTGATAGATTTCTTTGACTGGGTGACCAAAGTAGTAGATCAGGGAGGGGCTGTGGACATGGCCTACCTAGACTTTAGCAAGGCATTTGACACAGTCCCACACAAAAGATTAATATACAAGTTAGCCAGCCTGGGAGGGTCCCAAGATGACAGCCTGGGTAAAGAATTGGCTGGAGAATAGGACACAGAGGTAATAGTAAATGGAGTCCACTCTGAAGAAATGGGGGTTACTAGTGGGGTACCGAGGGTTCAGTATTAGACTGGTCCTCTTCAATGTCTTTATAAGCGACATTGCAGAGGGACTGGAAGAGAAAGTATGTCTCTTTGCAGATGACATAAAGATCTGCAACAGAGTTGATGCACAAGGTGGGTTGAAAGGATGAGAAGGACTTGTCAAGGTTAGAGGAATGGTCAAATGTATGGCAGCTTAGATTCAATGCTAAGAAGTGAGGTAATGCACCTGGAAACAAAACCCAGGGAAGAGTACAATGGGGGTGAGATACTAACAACAACAAAAATGGAAAGGACCTGGAGTAGTCATATCAGATGACCTACAGGTGGGCAAGCAATGTGAGAGGGCAGCAAGGATGGCTGGGGATACTGGGATGCATAGGTAGAGGCATCACCAGTAGAAAACAGGAAGTTATTATCCCTCTGTACAGACAGTTGGTGAGACCCCATCTGGAGTACTGTGCAGTTCTGGAGACCCAATCTCCAAGAAAGACAATAGACAGGATGGAAGCTGTCCAGAGAGGGCAACTAAAATGGTGCAGAGTCTGCACCGGAAGACATATGAAGAGAGACTTAAGGAGCTAAATATGTATAGCCTCGAGGAAAGGAGGGAGAGGGGGGACATGATAGAAACTTTTAAGTACCTCAAGGGAATCAACAAAGTCCAAGAGGGTAGCATCTTTCAAAAAAAGAGCTGTGCAAGAACAAGGGGGCACAATTTGAAGATAGAAGGGGTGCGGCTCAGAGGTAACTTAAGGAAGTATTTTTTCACAGAGAGGGTTGTGGATGCACGGAACAGCCTTCCTTAGGAGGTTGTGGAGTCAAAAACAGTGGTGGAATTCAAGCATGCATGAGACAGTCATAGGGCAATTCTAGGGGGTGGGGGTAGGAAGAAGTAGGCTGCTGGTTAACTAGGATCTGCAGCTTATCCATTAGGTAGGGAAATGGGCAGACTGGGTGGGCCAAGCGGTCCTTATCTGCCGTCAAAATCTATGTTTCTATGTAATCTCCCACGCAGCACTGACTCAAAGTCCAAGTACAGGATGTCCACAGCATGGCCCTTGTTCATTTCCTGTGTCACCCAGTCACAGAACTCTACCAGGTATATCTGGCACGATCTGCCCTCGACAAACCCGTGTTGCAGGTCATCCTGGATACAGTTTGCCTCCAAGAAGCTCATGAGCCTCTCCTTTAGGATGGTCTCCATGAGTTTGCCCATAATCGAGGTGAGGCTCACTGGCATGTAGTTCTCTGGTTCGTCCTTTGGCCCACTTTTATGGATGGTCACCATGTGGGCTATCCTCCAGTCCTGTGGCATACATCCTGTGTCTAGGGAGGTATTGAACACGTCTGCCAGCGGCCCCCGCAAGGACCTCTGCCAGTCTCTTGGTACTCTAGGGTGAATGCCATCCGGCCCAGGCACTTTGTCCACTCTTGATGCCCCTAACCCTCCAGCACCATGCCCTCTGTAATCCCTATATCTGTCATCCCCCGCTTGCCTGAGGTATTTGCTCCCCTTCTCCTGTGAACTCAAAACAGAACCTGCTCTAGTGCCTCTGCCTGCTCCGCCTCTCTTCCACCTTTTTAAGCCTCAAGCCGGTCTTTGCTTCTCCTTTTCTCGCCTATGTAATGGAAGTCTTTTTCTCCGCTTTGATCCCCAGGTTGGGCTTGAAACAGTGAGGTTGTGCTCAGATAACCTTACTGCAGCAGCAGGGGCACACTGCCCAGAGTCCAGGAAATTTACTAGCCATTGTATAATATTTAATGTCATTCACAGTATCATTTTGAAACATCACAGACTGGCCATAACTCTGCCTCGCTGTGACAGGCACACGGCCAATAAGGCACTATAAATGAGAATATGGTAGGCTCTCCAGGCACCCCAATGAATGACCTTCGCTTGGACTCCCATTAGAACTCCAGCATTACTTCCACTCTCTACATTGCAATACACAGCTGCGTGCTGACGTCACATCCCCTCCGCAGCTTGCGCACCTTTTCCTGCCGCTGAAGCAACGCTTGCGCTTGCCCCTAGGACACGTCGGTCGCTAAGGGACGCCGTCACCCTGGAAACCGGTGTAAACTGCTCGGTGTCGGCTAGGCGGGTCCCTGCAGCAGCTGAGCGACAGCGACTAGAGCCAAGGGTGAACAGGCGGGAGCAGCGACGAGGCCAGGTCGGTGGGCAAAAAAGTGAATCGGGAGCAGTAGCCATGGCGGGCCGAGGAGGCGGGAGCCGAGTCCCGTCCGGGGCTTTCTCATCGGGAAGCATGTGGAGGGACGAGGTGGGGGTATCCGCAACGCTGTTCAGCTTTTGTCGTGGAGATTATAGGGACCCCACTACACACTCAGGCTGTGGGGAAAGGGAAAATGAAAGTCACTCCATGGCTATACCCACGATTTTTTCGGCGATATTGATCGATTACAGCCACATAGCTTTGCAGCGCTGCTTTTAGTGACTGCTAGGTACTGTTTGGAGCGCTGTACGAGTGACAAACAGCTGAGTCGCTATACACACTGCCACCTACCAGAAAGGCAAACCAACAGAGACCTAAATGAAGCAGAGACATACCTCTCAACTGTACCACATTACGAGGAACATTCCTCAGTTTACTTCACAAAAGCTCCCTGTTCCACATTGTGAGGATTTGTTCTACATTCAGTGACTTGTTAACATTTTAAAGCAAAAATATATAGTAAATGATGCAAAAAATATATAATTCAATTAATAACAGACTTTCTGAATATAAATGCAAACATTTTAACAGTGTTCTGAGCCTCCTAGGTAAAGAGATTTGATTAAGTGTTCCACATTTTGCTCATTTGTTCCACATTTTGAGAGGCAATGTTCCACATTTGGGGGACGAAAGGTTGAGAGGTATGAGCAGAGACCATGCTTATTAAAGTATTTATCAAATTTAAAACGAGTGCCTTGCACGTTATATTACGAGATTACAGCAAAATCAGTTTATTTCATTGTCTTTCAGCATGTCACATTTACCTCCTAAATCAGGTTCTGTATTGCACTTTATTAGGAGTGCTTTAGATCATTGGGGGACTGTGCCCCCATCCCCGTTTTTTTTTTTTTTTTTATTTGCATTGCTACTGTTGTTTCTTTCTTTCCTTCTGTGGGAGCGCACTCCGCTCCCTTCTATGTACGTTTTGTTTATATCGTTTATTATTGTTGTTTCTGCTGTGGTGGTGGGGGTGCCCACCGAGTTATATGCACTATGTGTCTATGTGCATGGTTTTCTTGGTTCTCCGAACAACTTGCCTTTCGTGACCGCACTAGTCGAGGCCGTGACTAAAAGCGCGACTTTGCTGTTGTCCAGGTACCGTATAACTTTTAGATTCCTAAGCAATTGGCCGTGAATCGATCAGTATCACTATTTTTTTCTACTGAGTATTCTTTTTAGGGTAAGAGTTTTTATTTTTTGCAAAGCGTACGAAAGAAGCTACAGAAAGACATAAAGCACCCCCAAGCCATGGGGTTTTAGCAGTTTGGGATCTTATTTTGCAGGTAAAACACAATTCTGTTAGGTGTAGCCCATCCCTGAAGCCAGGAAAATATAATTGGTTCGCTGTCCTCCAATATTTATGCCTGAACTTTCAAAAATTCTGACAAAGGACTTGCTTCATATTTCTGACTCACTACAAATCGTCCAAATGCTTGTGTGGGATTTCAAACATTTTGAGGGACTTTACCCTAAACCACACACACCATTTATATGTGCCAGATATCATAGTTGCTCCCATTTTACGCATTTGCGAACTCTTTTGACATTTTGTAGCAAGAGATGAAGCTATAGAGGACTCTCACATTTTCAAGTTTCATACTACACACACACACACACACAGAGTCACCTACTTAGAGATTTAAATCTATCTCTGTCCCAGACTCCTAGTAGGCTTGTCAATTATTTACTGTCTATTGACCCTGAGAGATGGCACTAAGTAAATGGCAGGCCCAGGAGGTGGTGTCAGTCAAGGCCACCCACCCTATAAGGTCAGTAGGTTGGAGTTATATACAGTCTTAGGTTCCCCTTATGTCATTGGCCACCTGAAAAAACTACCAAGGATAAGAAAGTTATTGATGAGGTACATGCAGGAGAGGGCCCATAACCTTGGCCCCCCCCAAGTAACCACACCTGTTAATGAGCTAGGAGCACCTTGAAACTCCCTGCCACAAGACTCATGATATGCAGCCAGCCCCCAGCCAGTAACCCTTACCTTGCTTCTGGGCTGTCTTGCCCTGGCTGAAGGTGAACACTTGTTGCTCTCAGAGACTAATCTTCCATTCCTGCTCCTCCAGTGGCGGTGTCTGATTCCATTGGGTGAGGATGGACACTGGTGTGGTTCTGGATCTCATACCGCTAGCAACCCAAGTGGCCAGTCCTGTCATTGGCATGGCCTTTTATGGACTTCTGCTGGGACAGAACTCACCATTTGGAGCTGCGTGAATGGACAGCACCAGCAGCTGCAGGGGATCTGGAAGGAGGTAGAGAGAGGCACATGGCTGTAGATCGGCTCTTCGTGCATCACCATGCATCGTCTGACACCTCACCCATGCTCTGTCTTTGTTGCTGCTCCAGTCCTCACTCACTCACTTTCTAGGCAGCAATGCCTTTGTATTTGAAAAAAGCCCCACTACCTAGACAAACCACTTGTTATTGCTACTGCTGCTCCAATCAAGGCACTTTCTACCTGGCCCAAGGGAGCGGTGTGGTAATGACAGTGCCTGAAAAAAATATTAAGGGCTATTTAGGTGGCCCAGATGACAACTAAGATTATGTTTCAGACAAAAAATGAGGTTTTGTAAACTATGGGAATCCCACATGCAACAAGCCTGCATACCCCTCAAAATGTGAGACACCAACAACAACACTCAGAATATGGGAAAATGTAGGACATTGACCCTAAACATCTGGGATGCTAACTCTCAAACTGCAGGACACTGTACCTCAAACTGTGGGGTACTGACACTCAAGCTGTAGGACACTGTCACTCAAACAGTGGGACACTGACATTCAAACTGTGGGATGCTGACACTCAAACTGTAGGCCACGGACACTCAAACTGTAGGACACTTGCACTGAAACTGTAGGACACAGACAAACTGTAGGACACTGATACCCAAACTGTGGGGTAATGACACTCAAACTGTAGGACACTGACACTCAAATTGTGGGACACTTACAGACACAAACTGTGGCACAACTATGCTCAAATTGTTTGACACTGGCACTAAACTGTGGGACACTGACGCCAAATTGTAGGACACTGGCTCAAATTGTGGGACACATACAAACTGGCACAGTGACGCTCAAATTGTAGGACACTGGCACCAAACTGTGGGACACTGACACTCAAATTGTAGGACACTGCCACTCAAACTGTAGCACACTGGCACTCAAACTGTAGGACACTGACACTCAAAGTGTAGGACACAGACACAAACTGTGTCACACTGACACACAATTTGTGGGAAACTGACACTCAAACTGTGGGGTACTGACTCTGAAACTGTGGGACACTGACAAACTGGGGGGTACTGACACTCAAAACTGTGGGACACTGACACTCAAATTGTAGGACACCAGCACTCAAACTGTAGCACACTGATACTCAAACTGTAGGATACTGACACTCAAACTGTAGGACACTCATACTCAAATTGTGGGACACAAACACAAACTGTGGCACACTGACACAATTTGTAGGACACTGACACTCAGACTGTAGGAAATTGACACTCAAACTGTGGGGTACTGACCCTCAAACTGTAGGACACTGACACAAACTGCGGCAAACTGACGTTCAAACTGTGCGACACTGACATTCAAATTTTGGGGTACTGACACTCAAGCTGTGGGACACTGACACTCAAGCTGTGAGGTACTGACACTCAAACTGTGGGACACAGACAGACTGGCACACTGACACACAAACTGTAGGACACTGACACTTAAACTGTAGGACACTGACACTTAAACTATAGGACACTGACACTCAAACTGTGGCACAGATGCTCAAACTGTAGACATTGACACTCCAACTGTGCTACACTGATGCTCAAACTGTGGAACACTGACACTCAAATTGTGAGGTCCTGACACTCAAACTGTGGGACACTGACGCTCAAACTGTGCTACACTGATGCTCAAACTGTGGGACACGGCACTCAAATTGTGGGTACTGACTCTCAAACTGTGGCATGACACTCAAACTGTAGAATACTGATGCTCAAACTGCTACACTGACTCTCAAACTGTGGGACACTGACACTTAAATTATGGGGTACTGATACTCAAACTGTGGGACACAGACAAAAACTGGCACATTGACACACAAACTGTAGTACACTGACCCTCAAACTGTGGAAACTGACACTCAAGCTTTGGGGTACTGACGCTCAGACTAGGACACTGACACTCAAACTGTGGCACACCGACACTCAAACTTTGAGGCACTGACATTCAGACTGTGGCACACTGACACTCAAACTGTAGGAGACTGACACTCAAGCTGTGGGACACAGACACAAACTGTGGCACACTGACACTCAAACTGAGTGTCAGTGTCCATGTCAGTACCCCACAGTTTGAGTGTCAGTTTCCTACAAACTGCGGCACACTGACACTCAAACTTTGAGGCACTAACACTCAAATTGTGGGGTACTAACACTCAGACTGTGGGGTACTGACACTCAAACTGTGGGACATAGACACAAACTGTAGGACACACACTCAAACTGTAGGAAACTGACATTCAAACTGTGGGGTACTGACACTCAAACTGTGGCAGTGACACTTACACTTTGAGACACTGACACTCAAACTGTAGGACACAGACACAAACTGTGGCACACTGACTCTCAAACTGTTTCACACTAACACTCAGGCTGTAGGACAGTAACACTGAAACTGTAGTACACAGACACAAACTGTGGGACACTGACCCTCAGACTGTGGGGTGCTGACGCTCAAACTGTAGCACACTGACACTCAAACTGTGGCACACTTTCACTCAAACTATAGAACACTGACGCTCAAACTGCTACACTGACTCTCAAACTGTGGGACACTGACACTCAAATTATGGGGTACTGACGCTCAAATTGTGGGACTCTGACACTCATATTGTAGGACACTGGCATTGAAACTAGCACACTGACAATCAAACTGCAGGACACTGATACTCAAACTGTAGGACACTGACACTCAAATTGTGGGACACAGACAAAAACTGTGGCACAGTGACACTCAAATTGTAGGACACTGACACTCAAATTGTAGAACACTGACACTCAAACTGTAGTACACTGACACTCAAACTGTGGGACAAAGACACAAATTGTGGGACACTGAATCAAACTGCGGGCACTGAAACTCAAACTGTGCGACACTGGCACTCAAATTGTGGGACACTGACATAAACTGTGGGACACAGACAGACTGTGGTAACACTGACACACAATTTGTAGGACACTGACACTCAAACTGTGGGGTACTGACAAACTGTAGGACACTGACACTTAAACTGGGACACAGACAAAACTGTGGGACATTGACAATCAAACTGTGGGACACTGGCACTCAAATTGTGGGACACTGACACTAAAACTGTGAATACTGATACTCGAACTGTGGGATACTGACACTTAGACTGGGACGCTTACACTCACTGTGGAACACTGACAATCTGTGAGACACTGACACTCAAACAGTTGGACACTGACACTTGAAGTGTGGAACATTGACACTAAGTGTTGGACGCTGACACTCAAATTGTGAGACACGTACTCAAACTATGGGATACTGACATTCAAACTGTGGGACAGTGATGCTCAAACAGTGGGGCAGTGACGCTCAATCTGTGGGATACTGACAGAATCTGCAAAACACTGACATTCAAACTGTGGGACACTGTACTCCCCTGTCACATCACAACACCCCTCAAAGTGATTTCTAGTCATCTCCTGGGGTCCATTTGGGTCCATGTTCAAGTCAGGCCCCTGTAAGGTAATTGGTACCATGCCCAGGTATTTGACACTCTTGATTAGCTGTCCAGTATATTATTAATCTAGTTCTATTTAAATGCTGTGTCGCATTGTTTCTTCTCAGAGACCCTATAAATAGTCCCATCTGCATAAAGCTTTCAATTTCTAGTGTTGCTTTGCTGTCCGTGAAAAATCCCTTCCTAGCCATACCTACTTACCAAGGAAATCTGCTGCTTACTCTTCCAAATATAAATTATAGTGTATGGTGAAACCCTGTTATGCATGCAGTTCCATGCCTGAAATATGCTTGTTTGCTGCAGTAGTGACATCATTATGTTGTTGTGCTGCAGTAATGATGCCACTGCTGCAGCACAACTTAGAATGCTGCCACACAACTGCTTTTCTCTATTCCTCTATCATATCGAGCTAGAAGCATTTTTTTTTTTAACTGAGCCTATAGAACAAGCTGGAGCACATTTAATCAGTAAGTTGAGCTTGCCATCAATCCTCAAGTGCCTCTCCCTCAACCCCCCAGTTCACTGACAGGAGCTAAGCACCTAAAATGAGTATAGATGCCCCAACACTGTAAAAGATAACATATGGTCATCCATACACAGACAAGCTTGTGTCTTCATCACAAGCTTTCTGTGGCATCCAGTGAACCTTTTGAGCTTCGCTTTCGAGGTTCCTGGCTGCTGTAAAAATCTCTTGATGCACACAGGCTTGTTGTGTATAGCTGCCCATACATTATCCTCTATATTGTAAGGTCCATGGCTCCGTAGCTTATATGTGTTGGGGTAAACATTCTACCTGCAGAACTGTGCATACATTTTAATCCTTATTCCGTGGTAAATATTCCATCAGCTGTACTGAATGTGGGGAAAGACAGAGAAGTCGAGGAGGCATTGGCCCTTTTTACTGACAACTTCAGTGCAATCTGCAGCAAGCACACCCCAGTAAAAAGGTCCAGAGTCCGAGGACACCATTTGCCATGGATGTTTCCCAACATAATTGAATTCTTTCAGTGCAGAGATCCTGCCTGGGCCATGCATAAAATCATAGGCCTTCCTTTGGACAGGGAAGCCTTCACCACCCTCCACAACCTCTGCACCAAGCTTACAAGAAAGACCAACACAACCTTCTTCCAGCGCAGGCTCGCATGTGAAGGTTCAGACCCAACTGAATGTTGGAATTACAATCCATAGCCTTCTTAACTCTCCCAGCCCTGTCGACAGTAGGGGATCAGGCCATTCCTGGTTCTACGCTAACAGCTGAACACTTAAACCAGTACTTTACTTAAAGGTATAAGGAGCCCCTGCAAAAGGACTTTGCAGGGTCTTTTTTTATAATTTGATGGTACTGAAATATGATTTTGGTTTTTGGTCACAGGATAATTAATTCTAGTCAACGATGGCAGATAAGCAGCCTCATAACAAAAAGGAGAAATTTGTTCCCAAAAACTGGAAAGTGGTGCCCCCGCCGGAACTGAGAAAGATGGCCCCGCAGCAGAGAGCCAAGTACTTGGCCTACGAAGAGCCTAGCAAAGAGCTGGCTACCTCAATGCAGGTCTCACAGAGGCGTCTGAAGGAGAACATCATGATGAGTCAGAAGTGGTGTAAAGGGGTTGACCCAAGGGTGGAAGTTGAGCAGAGCAAGCAGGAGAAGTTGATTGGGCAGTTGAAGGCAGCAGAGGCACGGGGTCGAGTGCGAGTCTTGAGGCTGCAGTTTCAAAGCATGAGAGTAAGTTAAAGCTACATCTGCTTCCTTGTTCTCTATGTTTTCAGGCAATGAGTATGCAGTAAGACATGTCACGGTGTGTAATTATGGGTCACAAATCACATCGTCAAGTGTGTTGTCAGACTTGAGGCATTTCACTCGATGCCTTTAAACACATGAGAGAAAAGTGCTATTCTAACCCAGGAATCCATCAATATATATTCACAAGCTGCATCTCAGTCCACTGGATCCTGTTGTTGGCCATAATTGCTCATCTCTGAAGTGTCTTATTTCATTTCGTTTTATTAATTATACTGGATATCAAGATGAGCTAGCTAGCCCATTTCCACAAGTGACCAGTTTAAAACAAGTAAAGAAAAACAAGTGCCAGCAGTTACAATAGTGCAGTCAGGTGTAACAATTTACAGTTGTATAATCGGGTACCACATTGTACAGGTGGAAAGATTAGTTATACAGTTGTACAGTCAAGTTTATGGGGCATGATATCTAGCTGGAGAGTATAGCTGGGTGATAGGTCCAGCTATGTTTCACACATCATACAGTGTGCACTGATGTTTTTAAGACAGTTTTACTGGTAATTTCTTGTCTATAATGCATACATTGAAACGTCTTGGTGTCCCAAGACAATCTCGGTATGTCTTTAATCTGGGTGGGGGTTGTTTTTCAATAATCACATCCTTATACACACTGTGACACTCGTAGCTTGATTTAAGAGTCATCTGTTCCAGCAGTGTTACCCTTAGTCAATTAAATATATATGCAGTAGGATTCTTTGTATGTGTTTTACACCATACACCTTTGACCCTGGGACCCTCCCAGACGAAGGTAACGTGATACTGTTTAACTTCTCTGACATCATCATCTGTATTTTTTAAATGAGTATTTTAAACAAATTTTTTTTTCTCTGTTTTTTTTTGCATGATCTAGCTGTTAAAAGTATTGTAATATATGGATAAGCCTCAAGGATACTATACTAAGTTATACAAAAATTTCCCAGTAATACATTACTATTCTCAATAATACTATTCTGAAACATGATAATACTATCATTTTTGCTGATAATATTACAGTTCAAAGGTCATCTCCAATAGTAGTATTATCAATGGATCCCTATATTACAAAAAATAACAGAAAGATAAGTGTTTTACAAGGCAGTAATACCATCTTGAGGTTTTGGGGACTTTAGGACCTCTCGAACTTCGCTCTCGAGGTTCCATGTCCCCAAAACCTCTCAACGGTATTACTGCCTGGTAATACATACTTATCTATCTATTATTCTATTTATTTTTTTTTAATTAATTGCCATTAGGCTTCTGAAGAAGGATTGGTTGGTCCGAAAGCTAGAGCACTTTGTTCTCCTTGTTTCATCTATGTTGTTCCATTAAAAGGTATCAAATCATTTGCTTCTGGATCTGTTCTTGCAAGGACCAATATGGCAAATACTAAATCTAGATTTCATTAGTGACTGGGGAAATTTGCCAGAACAGTGGGGAAAATTCCCAACTCTTATCGAGAAGTGCCATGGGATCTTCAATGTCTACCTGAACAACCACCGAACAAGCAGACAGAGCCTTCATTTGACTTCTCATCCATGCTATAAATCTTAATAAGGCAAGTACTATAAGTGAGGAAAATGGAACAAGATTTGACTGTTGCCAATGGACTGCTTTGCCACAGATAATACACCGATAATGCAATGAAAGTAGAAAAAAATGGATTATTTCAAAATAAGATAACATAGAAACATAGACTTTGACGGCAGATAAGGACCGCTTGGCCCTCCTAGTCTGCCCATTTCCCTACCTACAGGATAGGCTGCAAATCTTAATTAACTAACAGCCTATTTCTTCCTAGCCCCCACAAGAACTGCCTTATGTCTGTCCCATGCATTCTTGAATTATCCCACAGTTTTAGATTCCACAACCTCCTCAGGAAGGCTGTTCCATGCATCCACTACCCTCTCTGTGAAAAATACATCCTCACATTGCCCGGAACCGCCCTCTATCTTTAAATTGTGTCCCTTGTTCTTGCCGTCTCTTTTTCTGAAAGATGCTACCCTCTTGGACTTTGTTGATTCCACTGAGGTACTTAAAAGTTCCTATCATGTCCCACCTCCCTCTTCTCCTCAAGGGTATATATATTAAGCTCCTTTAGTCTCTCCTCGTATGGCTTCTCTTGCAGACCCTGCACCATTTTAGTTGCCCTCCTCTGGACTGCCTCTAGCCTGTCTATGTCCTTGCAGAGATGGGGTCTCCAGAACAGGACGCAGTACTCCAGATGGGGTCTCACCAACTGTCTATACAGAGGGATAACAGCTTCCTGTTTTCTGCTGGTGATGCCTCTCCCTATGCATCCCAGTATCCCCCCAGCCCTCCCTACTGCCTTCTCACATTGCTTGCTAACCTTAAGGTCATCTGATATGATTACCCCCGGGTCCCTTTCCTTTTTTGTTGTTGTTACTACCTTCCCCCCGTTGTGTGATCTTCCACTGGGTTCTTGCTTCCCAGGTGCATTATTTTGCACTTCTTTGCATTGAATCCTAGCTGCCATCTTCTGACCATTCCTCTAACCTTGCCAAGTCCCTTCTCATCCTTTCCACGCCTCCTTGTGTATCAACCCTGTTCCAGATCTTTGTGTCATCTGAAGGCATAGTTTTCTTCCAGTCCCTCTGCAATGTCATTTATAAAGACATTAAAAGGACTGGACCCAGTACTGAACTCTCAGTGTACCCACTAGTAACCCCTCTTTCTTCAGAGTGGACTCCATTTATAATTACCTTCTGTGTCCTGTTGTCCACCCAATGTTTTACCTAGGCTACCACCCTGGTACCCACTCCCAGGCTGGTTAATTTGACTATTAATCTTTTGTGTGGGACTGTGTCAAATGCCTTGCTAAAATCTAGGTAGGCCATGTCCACAGCCCCTCCCTGATCTGCTACTTTGGTCACCCAGTCAAAGAAATCTATTAGATTCGTCTGACGTGACCATCCCACTGTGAACCCATGCTGCCTTGGGTCCTGTGCCCCACTGGCCTCAAGGTGCTCAACAATTCTTTCCTTCAGAAGTGACTCCATCACTTTCCCTACCACAGAGGTCAAACTGACAGGTCTGTAGTTTCCTGCCTCTGTCTTGGTCCCACTTTTGTGAAGGGGAATCACATCCGCCTTCCTCCAGTCCTCGGTTACCACACCATCCTCCCATGATTTATTAAAAAGAGTAGTCAGTGGTTTCACTAGTTCCCCCCTTAATTCTTTTTGAATTCTGGGGTGAATTCCATCAGGCCCCATTGCTCTGGCCACCTTCAGTTTTAGGAGTTCTTGCAGAACCCTTTCTTCTGTGAAAGGGTTGGGATCGACCTCCCTATCAAGAGTGCTTCTGTTAATTGGATTAGGCACTTCCCCCTCCTGTTTTGTGAATACTGAGCAGAAATATTAATTCAGTATCCCTGCCTTTTCACTGTCCCCCTCTGCCCACCCACCATTCATTCTGTTCAGCCTCACTATCCCTCCCTTTGTCTTTCTACACTCTCTGATATACCTATAAAAGGTTTTATCCCCCTTCTTAACCGAGTTGGCTATCTTTTCCTCAGTTTGGGCCTTTGCTATTCTGACTTCCCTCCCTGCTTCCTTCTGCCTTAACTGGTACAGCTGTCTGTCCTGCTCCTTCTGTGTTTCCTTATACTTCCTGAATGCTATCTTTTTCTCCCTGACTTTCCCTGCCACCTCTTTTGAGAACCATAGTGGCGTCTTCTTTCATTTTGATTTGTTTATTTGCTTCACACAAAGGCTTGTTGCCTCTGTGATGGCAGTTTTGATGATTCCCCATTGTTGCTCCACCCCTCCTTCTAGCCTGTTTGTTAGTGCTTTTCTGAGGCATTCTCCCATCTTGCCAAAGTCAGCCTCCTGAAGTCCAGTACCCTCACTTTTGTATGGCTTGACTCTGTATCTGAGTTTAACGTGAACCACACTGTTTGATGGTCACTTGTTCCCAGATGGCAACCCACTTCTAGATCTGAGATCCTCTCACTGCCCCCATTTGAGAGTACGAGGTCTAAGATTGCTCCCTCACGAGTGGGTTCTGAAACTAGCTTCTGAGGCCTGCCACCTGTAGGGCATCAAGAATGGCCCTGCTCTTGGATGTGGCTGCAGCAAATGTGCTCCAGTTAACATCTGGCATATTCAGGTCTCCCATCAACAGTATCTCCCCTTTCTCTGCCATCCTAAGAATGCCTTCTATCATATCCTTGTCCATTCCCTCCCCTTGACATGGGGGTCTGTACACAACCCCTGTGCGGATTGTGATGCCCTTCCAGTCTCCAAGGTGACCAACAGTGCTTCCTCCTCCCTGTTTACTCTTTTGTTCAGTTGCTTTTATCCCTTCCTTTACATGAGAGCTACTCCTCCCCTCTTCTCTCCTGCCTGTCTCTCCTGTAGGTTATGTACCCTGGTATGTTAACATCCCAGTCATGGTTCTCTGTGTACCATGTTTCTGTGACTGCTACGATATCCAGGCATCCTCTTCCATCAAGGCCACCAGCTCAGGGAGCTTGTTGCCCAGACTATGGCATTGGTACTCATTACCCTCCATTTCCTGATGGCCTTACTCCTTTTTGCCCCACCCCTGTCCTTCTTGCCTTTGTCACTTTCCCCATTTACCCCTGCCCTTCTCCCTATCGCTACCTCTATGTTGATGTTTACCGTACTTACTACCATGATCTTTTGGGGGGCTAGGATTTCCCTGTTCCTTTCCAGTGCCTCCCCCTTGGCTAGTTTAAATGCTTGCCAATGAAGCATCTAAACCTATCACCTAGGATCCTGGTTCCCCTCCTGGACAGATGCAGCCCATCATGCCAGTATAGGCTTGCATCACTCCAGGTGGACCCCCAGTCCCCAATGAAGCCAAATCCCTGAGCTCTGCACCAGTTTTTCAACCACTGATTGAATCCCATGGTGCAGAACACCCTAGCCTTTCCTACGCCATAGATGGGCAGCACCTCCGAGAAGGTTACCGGCGTGCTACTTGTGTAAGGCCCTTCCCCAATTCCACAAACTCTTCCTGCACTGCTCTATTCCCTTTCTTAGCCAGGTCATTTGTTCCTAGGTGGACAATGACATCCAGCTCCCTCCCCTGTGCAGCTGCTCCGGCAATCCTGAGGATTCGCTCCTGTCCCTCAAGCCATGGCGCCAGGCAGGCACCTCACCTCCCTCCCCTTCCTCCCTAGTTCTACCTTCCTAACAATGGAGTCCCCCACCAGGAGTTGTTTCCTTCCCCTGTGGGGTCCCATGCCACCCTCCTGCGGGTCTCCTTTGTGGAGGTTCCCAGCATCCTCCTTGGTCTCCACTGCAGGTGCCTCCATAGAGGAATCACACTTTGCCAGAATGGCATAGGAATTGTGGAGAGGTACAGCTGAAGGGATGCGACTCTGTTCCACCACCCTCACCCTCCCTGAGCCCACTGTGAAGAGAATAAAGGGCATAAAATGTTTGAGAAGATTCCCCCCCACCAAGTAATACCTCGGTGAGTAAGTGATGGTTGATATCCAGCCAAACAAGCGCACGCACACATGCACAGGCACCACACTAGATAAACAGATGCAGTGTCAGTGGTTCAACAGGTTGCAGATTCACCTTTGAGACTGGAAGATCAGAAGGTTGTGGGTTCTAGCCTCCCACCAGGAACTTGGGGTAAAACCCAATACTGACACTGTAGTGCAGCATGAGGGAATGCGTTACCATAAAAACATAGAAATGTGATGGCAAAAAAGGACCCTTCTGGCCCATCCAGTCTGCCCAACTCTCCCCTTTCACATACTCCCTCCCAACCTGCCCCCACCTTCCCCCCGTACTCAGTCCCATATGCCTGTCCCATGCCCTCTTAAATTCTTCTACTGTCTCAGCCCCCACCATTCCATCTGGCAGTCTGTTCCAGGGCTCCACCACCCTCTCTGTGAAGAAGCGCCCCCTCACATTGCCCCTGAACCTATTTCCTTGCAATCTGAGGCTGTGCCCTCTAGCTCTGGTTCCCTCCTTCCTCCTCAGCTGACCCTCTTCACCTTCTTTATTGATCCTCTTTACATATTTAAAGGTTTTAATCATGTCCCCCCTTTCCTTCCTTCCTTGTTTCCAGCATGTACAGATTCAGTTCCTTACACCTCTGCTCGTATGCCTTCCCCTGCATGCCCTGCACCATCTTTGTTGCCCTTCGCTGTATCCTCTCCAGTGCATCTATATCCTTGCGGAGGTGTGGTCTCCAGAACTGAACCCCCATACTCTAACTGCAGCCTCTCCATGGCTTTGTAGAGGGGCATTATAACCTTTCTCCTTCTGCTAGTAATGCCCCTGCCTATGCATTCCAGCATTCCATTGGCCCTTCCTGCCACCCTACTACATTGGAAACCTACTTTAAGGTTTGAGGAGACCATGATCCCCAGATTCTTTGGACCCCCAGCATGTACCCCGCTTTCATGTTTTTCCTCCCTAGGTGCATCACACGGCATTTCTTGGCATTAAACCTCAGCTGCCATTTCCTGGCCCACTCCTTGAGCGTCTTGAGGTCCCTCTTCATGTCTTCAACCCCCTCCGGGGTGTCCACCCTATTTCAGATATTTGTATCATTGGCAACTAGGCACACCTTCCCTCCTAAACTCTCCGCAGTGTCACTGATATAGATGTTAAAGAGGAGCGGACCCAAAACTGACCCCCTGTGGCACTCCACTCCTCACCCTTGCCATCTCTGAGTGCACCCCATTAAGCACTACCCTCTGAGTTCTCCCTACTAGCTAGGCCTCCACCCAGCCTGCTGTTTTTCCTCCCAGCCCCATGCTTTCCATCTTGCTCACCAACCTCCTATGAGGGACAGTGTCAAAGGCCTTGCTGAAGTTCAGATAGGCCATGTCCACCGCCCCTCCCTGGTCAAATACCTGAGTCGCCCAATCAAAGAACTTAATTAGGTTGGTCTGGCATGATTTCCCCTTGGTGAAGCCATGCTGTCTTCTGGCCTGTAAGCCACACTCCTCCAGGTAATTCACCACCCACTCTTTGATTAATGCCTCCATTACTTTCCCCACCAGAGACATGAGGCTGACTGGGCAGTAGTTCTCCTTCAGCTCCTTGCCACCTTCCTTGTGCAAGAGCACTACGTCAGCCCTCCTCCAGTCCTCCGGCATCCTATCCATATCCAGGGACAGGTTGAAGAGCTCTGTCAAGGTGCGGCCAGCTCCTCCCTCAATTCCTTAATCACTTTGGGGTGCAACCCATCAGGCCCCATTGCCTTGTCCACCCATAGTCTATCCAGCTCTACCTAACCTATCCACAGTTAATGGACTCTGATTCATCCATTTTCCCCTCCTTACCCTTAGGTGCTAGTATTGGACCCCTGGCTTCCACCTCCTCCGTGAACACTGAGCTAAAATACTCATTTAGTGCCTCTGCCTTTTCGTAGTCCTACTCTAAGTTTATCCCCTCCTTCCCACCTCAGTCTAACAATCCCCTACCCTGCTCTTTTCCTCTCCCTCACATACTTAAAAAATATTTTATCCCCCTTTTGGCTATTTTCTCCTCAGTGGCTGCTTTTGCCCTTCTGATCTCCTTCCTACCAGACTCCTTTTCTCCTATACTCCTCCCTGTCCTCCTTTAAGTGTCAGCTTACATTTTCTGAAAGCCCTCCTCCTTCCTGACTGCCCCAGCCATCTCCCTAGTGGAACAGAGTGGTCTCCTCTGCCTCTTGCTCTCCTGACCTTTTTATACATTTCTGCTGCTTTCTGAACACCTCCCTGATAGCTTGCAGAGTTCCTCCACTGCCCCTATCTTCTCTGTCCCTCCATTCCCCTGTCTTTCTCATCTTATTAAAATCTGTGTGTCTGAAGTCCATGACTGCCTTATTAAGTCTTACTTGTCTCCTCCTGCCCTGACCCTGAACTGTACCGTGCTGTGGTCACTGATGCCCAAGGCTTCTCCCACCCGCACCTCCTCCACACCCTCCCATTAGTCAGGACCACGTCTAACAAGTTGCTTCCTCTCATTGGTTCCCTAACCAGCTGTTGAAGGAATACCCCTGCAGCTCGGCTAATACCTCCCTGCTCCTTGCCAGCGCTGCATCTGGGATTTCCGGTCCAATATCTGGGAGGTTCAGATCACCCACCAGTAGCAGTTCACCTTTCTGTGCCAGCCTTGTGATTGCCTGAGTTAGCCATCTATCATCTTCCTCTCCTTGCACAGGTGGCCTGTATACCACCACCAGCCACAGGATTCACCTGTCTTCCTACCTAGTGTTACCAAGAGCAGCTCATTCTCCCCATCCTCCTCCTCCTGCCCTTCAGTAACACTGATGACTTCCCTGATGTATAGGCAACCCCCCCTTGCCTTCCCCATCCCTTCTGAACAGTCTGTAACCTGGAATGGTTGTTTCCCAGGTGTAATGCTCTGTCCACCAGGTCTCACTTATTGCAACTAAATCTAATCTCTCATCCCTCATGATGGCCTCCAGGTCCACCATCTTATCTCCTAAGCTCCTGGTGTTTGCTGACAGTCCCTTCCAACAGTCTCCTCCTTACACCCATCTCCCTCTTGCCCAGCCATGTAGCGCTATCCTGGGGCTGGTAACCATCAAGCTTTCCTCCTTGTGGGAGCAGATTTGTCCCACCCTCCCAACCTAGTTTAAATTGTATGTGTCCGCTATGTATTCTTCCAGCTTGCATTTCAGTACTGCTACCCCTTCCTATTCAGATGCAGTCTGTCCAGTGCAAATACGCTCTCGTCCTCCCATGTAGATCCCCAGTCCACTAACAAGCCATATCCCATTTGCTCACACTACACCACCAGCCACTTGTTGAACTCCATAATCCTCAACTTCCTATCAGTGCTTGCCCTCAGTACTGGTAACACCTCTCAGAACATCACCAATCTAATCCCGGACTGCTACAGTAGCTAGCTAGAGCTCTGAATGTAGCCTGCACCTCCATCAGGCTACTTCCTGCCAGGTCATTTGTTCCCAGGTGGAACAGCAGGTGCGTTTTGTCTTCCTGACCTTCTCTGCTGTTGTGCCCGGCAGACACTCCACCACGCTGCGCTGTTTTTGTCTTCCCTTCCCTCCCACCTAATCCCTTTTATTATAGACTCCCAACCAGTAGAACCTGATCTCCATTTCCTTCTGATTGCATCTCACTACCATTCTTCCCCAACCCACTGCATCCTATTTCCTACCTTATTATCATTTTCATTTCATTTTATTGGTTATACTGGAAAGCATCTGGGCATTGCTGCCCATTTATACAGCGACAGTTACATACAACAGTCATGAGCCAATACATGAGCAAAGAATATTCACCATTCAGTGAGGTTAAAACAATGGTACAGTAAAAATCTGGACAATATAGATTTAAGGGTACTCTAGAAAACTAGCCTAGGTGAATTAGCAATACAACAAGTGACATAAAACATACAGTGAGGGTTTAAACAAATTACAATATAACATTGGAACCTATGGGTGAAGTGCAATCAGGACTAGCCTAGGTGGCTAAGCAGTTCTACAAGTGCTAGCAAGAGGGAGGTAAGTGCAAAGGAGGAACAGCAGAGGATGCGGGAAGAGAGAGCAGGAGGGAGCCAGTTTAGGGCTGCATGCAGGTGCAGGAGCAGGTGTGGAGAAATGTCTCCTGATGTTATGTTTGAAGGCGTTCGTGGCAGGACAGAGTTTTAGTTCTGGATGGAGAGAGTTGAAGAGCTTGGGTGCCATAAAGAGTGTTTTCTAGCCTTGGGTGGTGCGGCAAAGGAATGGTGAATGTGAGAGTGGAGGACAGTCTAGTGGTCCTGGTGGAGGCGGTTGACTGTAAGAGGAGGTGAGGCAATCAGGGAGCAGCTCACAAGAGAGTCTGAAGGAGAAGGTGGCCATCTTGCAGTTGAGGCGGGCATCAAGGGAGGGCCGACCGGTGAGCTTATAAAGGTCACAGTGATGTGTGAGTTAAGGGAATACTTCCTTTGCCCATTTTGCTTCCTGAAGCACTATCCTCACTCTGTGCTCCCCCAGCTTTGCACCCCCCCCGGCTCTATCTGTCAGGCTGTCCGCCTCTGCCCCTCCATTTTGTAACTTTTCCTTCCTTATTTATCTGTCCCTGCCCATGTCCTGTCTGATTTACCCTGGGAACCTTCCTCCCATCTTCCCCATCCAGCTTTTGCTCCTCTGAGCCAGAGCATGCTGTCCTCCCCTCCTTCTGGGCTTGCCTGTTGGTCTTACCTGAGGGCCTCCCCTTTCCAGTTGTTCTGTGCCTTCCTTCATGCGTGCTCTCCTTCTTCCCCTGTATGCTCTTCATGTCCCTTTTCCCTGATCTCCCCCAATTTAGCACCTCTAGTGGTGCAAATCTATTCTTCTTTTCTAAGCCCACTGCCTGTACCCCTTTGGTCGATAGTCCTCCCCTTGCTCCCTCTTCTCTTGCCCTCTGCCCCTCTGCACAGGCTTTGTACCTTTTATATTGTATCACCTGCCATTTCCCCAGGTTTCTCTTGTGCCCATTGCTGCCCTATATCTGGGATTCCAGTATCTCCTCTGGTGCTTTTCCCTATCCCCCTCCTCTAGTATTCATGCTCCCCAACTTTCCTCCAGTCCCCATCCCATCTTCCCCTTCTGCGACTGGGTTTGCTCCTTGTTCCCCTGCAGTTCCCCTTTTGTCTGTGCCTTGTCCCCACAGTCCTCCCACTTGCTGCTATAGCTCTCTTGGCGGGACCCCTCATGTCCCCCCCCCACTACTGCTCTTCCTTTCCCAGCTTAGTGCCCATCTCAGCCATCCCACCTCCTCCCTTAATTGTGCAATCTGCCTACATACCTTACATCCCCCCATTTTCCAGGCTATATTCAGTATCATGGCTGACCCACAATCAGTACACCCTACCACCCTCCCAAAGATGCTCCCAGCCCTTGAAGCATTGGGATCCTGCCCTGGATCTGCCCTCACCCTGCTCCATTTGTCCCTCCAGTGAGGTTCCCCCATATTCTCCTCTTGCCTGTGTAAAGCCTTTGATTTAGGACCAAGGGTGAGATTTTCTCTGTTTAAAAGCTATGTGTTTCCACGCCCTGTGGCTTTCATAATTCTGGCCAGGGAATGAAATGGGCTGCATCTGGCAGTCCTGTCCACCAATCATAGGGTAGCTCCTCCCATATAGATGCGTAGTACTCTGCGGTGGGGAGGGGGATTTGGGCCCTACCCCGACTCTCGTGAGAGTCAGTCAGCCCTGACCCTTTCCCCAGCAAGACCTCTCAATCCCCACACAAAGGTACAAGGCCAAACTGCAGCTTCCTGTTTGAACTCTACTTTAGTTAATCTAATCAGTAACAGCTCAAAAAATTCAAACAGCACAGATTAAATATCACAGCCCAGAATTTAACTCAGTAACAGCTGCAACTCATAGTACTGATTTAAATCCTCACCAACTTATTCCCTCACAGCACAGACAATTCCAATATCAAAATAAACTGAAAAATAAAGGAAAAATAAAACAAAGCACTTCCCTGAGCTGCACTCCTGCTTCTGTTGCTCCCTAGTGTTTCTGTTACCCCTGAGGTGCTGTCTTTCGGATGAGATGTTACACTGAGGTCCCGTCTGCCTGTTCTGGTGGTTGTTCAGGTGGATGCTAAAGATCCCATGGCACTTCTCGAAAAGAATAGCGGAATTTTTTACTGTGGTGACAAAACATTCCAATATTTACAAATACCCTAGATACATTACAACATTAAAGCAAAAAAAGAAAATACATCACAGACATCTTGTTAGGCTGTCATACAATTTTTTTTTAACACAAAAAAAAAGCAAGAATTTTGGAAACGAGGGAAAAGGAAAACAATAACCACAGCACTCATCTGTTATGCATTGGATTATTAATCCATGTACCACACCTCCAGAGATGCCCAAATTGGTGTGATGGTACAGTGTTTTTTTCCAAATGATTTATTTTCTGTACTGCTGTTTTCCCTATTAGGACAATATAAGTGGCCTGTACTATCTTCTGTTGCAATGTGAAAGCACATTAGCTTGCCATAGATAATATTTGAACATTGTGAAAATTAGCTGTAAAGTGCTGTTGTTATATTTTTTTGTACTCTATAGAGGAATACCACTAAAATCACCACTTCATAAATGATGGGGTACACATTCTTGTCCCCCCATATCTGTAACAAAGAGTCCTAGAAAGCTACTGTACACAGATGTACTAAAAAAACTTGTTCCTATATTTTGAGTTTCAGAGGGCAAGTAGACCTGGGGCATTTACAATCTTCCAGAGTCTTATGTTTGCTGGAGTTTCATACCCCACGTTTTCCATGGCAGGACAGCCAATTAACATCCTACATATGAATGGGGATTCTTTTATCTGTTAACTGAAGGAAAGCTATATCTTCCTGTCCTGCAGAGAAGAGAGGGAGAGAGCTGCAGTGGATATCACAAATTGATGTCTAAGATTCTGCAATAGAATTGCTCTCTCCTTTGGGAGATTACCATTAGTGGTGTAACATTCCAATGACGAATTTTAGAAATTGCTGGTTTCATGCTCGGTGGCAGCCTTATATTACTGGAAGCCGTTGGTATTCTTAAACATCCCTGATCCCATTTTCCCAACCATTCGGCTAAAAGTGAATACCATAAAGTAGCGTTACGACCTAATACTGAAGAAGTATTGCAATTTATAAACTTGCTATGAAAGAAGACAATTGGATTAATCATCCTAATAACACTTCTGTAATAGTCTAGGATAGGTGTAATCCTACTTAAGCGGGTTCAGATAACTGCCCCACAAACCTTGAAAGAATGTATTATATAGCTTTGCCTGTGTTGCAAAAAGGTGGAGGAAAAATGAGTGCCACATGTGAAAAAAAGGGTAAAAATCAAAGTTTTCAGTAGAAATATCCTTTTATGTTTTGATATCTTATTGTTCCTAGGTTTTACCTTGCTGCTAGCCCCAGATATTACCGATTCCCAATTGAATAAAGTACTGTTATAGTACCAAAGGTAATTGCCAGGATTTTCAGTGCCTCCCCTGAAGTGGGAATGTTGGCTACCTGTGCCACACAGTCTGCTCCCTTTGTGCTTATATTTGAATATCTCAGCTCCTATTGTACTTTAGTTTTGCCCCGAGACATATTCAAAATGTGATATAGTCTGAATTTCCACTGGACCAGAAGTTTCATCCTGTGAATAAAAGCAGATATCCTCTGCATATGCAGTTATATTTACTGCATCGTGCTATGGATGGACTTTGACCCCGTTTATGAAAGGATTTCCCTGTATTTTCCTAATAAATGAGTTTAGTAAAAAAAAAAATATATAGTAAAGGGCTCAGCAGGCACCCTTGTTGTACCCCTTTACATGCCTTAAAATTGATACCCATCCAGCCATTAACAAGAGGTGTAATGTTAGCATTACTATATAGAGAATACTGGATGGGCAACTATGCACGACCAGTGTGTTCTGCCACAGAGGGGTTCTGATTCCCTCTGACCTCGAGAGCGGAGCTCGAGAAGTCCTTGGGAATCAGAATCTCGAAGTGCAGAACACACTGGTTGTACATAAAGTTGCTTGTCCCATATTTTGTATAGCATATAGAATTACATGAACTGTGCGCATGGTGGTTCTGTTGCTTTCAGAATGAAACTGATTTGTGCGGTCTCTGGAGGTTCTAGAATGCTGTTCTACCACAGTAGGGTACAATCACATTCTATGACCTTTGAACTGTGGTACAAGTAAGCATTAAGCCACAACGAAGAAGGTTTCTACTGAGGAATTAATGCATGGTTGGGGGTTGTGGCATGAGACATGAGGTGATACCCAACTATGTTTGTCATTTGCACCAGGGACACGGTGCAGTCTCAGTTCTGAATTCCTGTCTAGCTGAAATCCAGGACTGGATGTCCTCCAACTGGCTGAGCTCAGACCAGATAAGATGGAAGTATTGGTGATCGAGCCTGGTCACCAGCGAGGAGCTGATGTGGGGAGACAGGAGACCAGACTAGTGCTTGGTTTCTCCTCTCTAACTACCTCAGGTAAGGTGAAGAATCTGGGCATTATTTTTGCAGTGAATTGACTGGAGGCTCAGGTGTCATCCATTGTCCATAATGGTTTTTACCATCTTTGAAGTATCACCCAGATAAATATGGGATATGACACGGGTGAGAGCGAGATAGCAGAAATATCTCCACGAACTGCCATTGAACTCTTGAGAATACCTAGAGTTCAGTGACAGCGAGTGAATATATTTCTACTATCTCACTGCCACCCATGTCATATTTGATTTATACAACAATTGTGGGTCTCTCTTGTTTCAGTTTTAAAGTTATTTACGTTTGTTTGTTGCAAAAAGTGAAAAAAAAAAGGATTTTGTGCTGTTTTTTTTTTTGCCAATTATAAAAAAAAAACTAAAAGGTATCCGTAAATGAAACACCACTCATTTTGTAGATCTTTTTATGCTGAATAACTTTTGTACTCGGAGTACCATGCTATTATTTTTCTTTTTTTTTTTTTTACAGATTTTATGATATCACACATATTTGCATTACATAAAATACTCAGAGAAAAGGGTGCAGACCCCTATATCGGATATATATATATATTGGAGGCAGTATGGCGCAGTGGTTTAAGGCTCTGAGCTGCAAATCTGGAGACCTGGGTTTGAATCCCACAGCTCCCACTTGCACTGTGTGACCCGAGCAAGTCACTTAACTTCCTCGTGCTCCCAGGTTGCACCTGCAAACAAGCTTTCAGCTTAGTGTGTCTCACTTGGTAAAATAAAAATAAATAAATATCGGATGTACAGGAATCAATACACATGTTCTATTTCTGATTAGCTATAAGTACATACAATCAAGGAGCTGCTAGGCAATAAATCAACAGTAAAGTCTGATCCACTTATGTTGTAGGTCTGTTACACTCTCACCTACATTTTATACTCAAAGCTTAAATGCCAATATAGAAGATTCCCTGCAGAATTAGTGCTAGAGGTGCACACCAGTTGGTACTAGTAGAAATATCGTTGTAGTGAAAGCCTGGGCTCAGTTAAGTTTTGAGGCTTCCCCACAGCCAATGGCAAGACAAACAACCTGCCCTGTAGGTTAACAGGTACTATTAAAGGATTTAAATCTGTTCACAAACTGAAATGGTGTGAATCTACACCCTCCGTTAAACAATTCTACTGTGCTAATAGAACATTTTAATAAATATATACAATGGAGGCAGCAAACTTGCCTTCATAAGACAAAACAGCATTATTCTAAAATTGTATAATAGCATCGATCCTGCAGTTAGGGCCTGGTAACAAGGATCTTGCTCAAAATTCAGGTTTATTGTTTGAGTGCAACTAGCACATTACAGCAATAAAAGTACATTAAAGAGCAGTCCCAGGCTTTGTAATCATTAGAAGTCCAGTAGTACTTCACTCTTCGTCATCATTGGAAGCCGTTTCTCTGGGTAGATGGTTAGATAAGATTTTCTTAGCAAAAGCAGCTGCAGAGATTGGGTCTACAAAGATATGGGCCTTAGAACTGTGATGCACCTGCAAGCGGGTGGGATAATTGAGCTGTGCTTCCACGCCATTTTGGAGAAGCTTCATTTTAATTTTCTGCAGCTCTTTTTTCCGGATCTGGGTTTGGGCCGCCAGGTCTGGGAAGAGAGTTATTCTACTACCCTCCCACTCAATGTCCCCTCTAGTGCGAGCAGCTTGCAGCAGGGGTATCCTCGCTTCAGAAGGAGATAAAAGTTATTATTGCTGTCACTGGCTGCTGTGTAGGATGCCCCCTCGCCCTAGCCCACTGAGGAATTACAAAGGCCTTGGTAATCTGAATGTTGGAGTCTTCTGGCAACAATTTCAGGTCTGTAAACACCAATCTGTTCACTGCTGGCAGTAGTTCCTCTTGTGAGCCAAAGTAGGGTGGGAACCCGACAATGCGGATATTGACGTGGCGCTGAATATTTTCCAGGCTTTCGATTTTATTTTTCAGTAATGTCGGGTCCCGAACCTGGGTGGCAGTGCACTCAGATTGCTGAGTATTTGCTGCCTGGAGGTCCAGAATAGCAGCTGAGTTTTCAGCAATTTTGTTGTCGGATTCTGTAAGTTTAGCTTCAAAGCAGACAAGCGTTTGTTTGTTTCATTTCTGGTTGCTTGTATCTTGGTAAGCTTTGCTAGTATTTGAGCAGTCAGGAGTTAAAGTGTGATCACACTAGTAGATGCGGAGGCCCCGAAGTCTTCGAGGAGCTGGATGAAAAAAGAAACACGTCCAGGTTCTGTGTCACATGTCGAATATCCTTTTTCGGGCTCATTGTGTTCTGCAGTGTTTTCGATACATGCTAGTGGCTTCAGCGATCAAGTTGTTGATGTTTTAAGGACTTTCTCTGCCAGTTTTGTTATAGTTTAGTTGGAGCTGTTTTATTTTCCAGCTGCCATGTTGCTCTCCACAGCACCCATTATAATTTTTCGTTTTAAAGTCATTTGCATTTGTTTGTCGAAAAAGTGAAAATACATTTTCTTTTGTTTTTTGTTAATTATAAAAAAAGTAAAAGGTAGCTGTAAATGAAACACCACTCATTTTGTAGATCTTTTGTACTGAACAACTTTTGTGCTCACAGTATATGCTACCATTTTCATTTTAAAGTTATTTGCATTTGAATATGGTTAGTACTGTTCCTGAGCCTGAACATTCTAAATGAATTCGAACCTTTTGTGCGTACCAGCTGTCTAAGATATCCATTGTGACATACCCAACTGTGAAGATATACATATCTCACATGTGGTCAGTGAGATATCTTTTTATCTTCATGAAAGAGACCACACATGTTACATAAAACCTTTTATCCTACCCAGCAACCTGCCATCACTGATGCATGCTTTTATTACGTCCAGACTCAGTTACTATAATGGAGTTTACCTTGGGCTAAATGGAGGACCCTATGTGCCTGCAGTTAGTGCAGAACGCTGCAGCTAAGTTATTGATGGGCCAGCCAAGGTCCTGTCATATAACCCCATTCCTGCATGAACTGCACTGGCTGCCGGTGAAGTGCGGATCTCCTTCAAGGTCGACTTGCTGACCTATAAAGCCCTACATGGATTGGGCGAGCTACCTGCAAGACCTTGTGTCTCCTCACCAGACCTTGCAACCCTCTGCTCCTCTGAGGTGGGCCTCCTAGCAGCTCTTGGGTTCACTTAAAATCTGCGGGTGAGCGGGTCTGTGATATTGCTGGCCCAACCCTATGGAGTTCATTTCCCAGATTTCTGAGTGAGGCCCACTCACTGGAGGCCTTGAAACAGGGTCTGAAGTCCCATCTTTATGTTTGCTTGCGTGCGCAGCGCACAAGAAACATTTTGAGGAGAGGAGAGTATTGCAGTATTGTGGCAGTGTTTGGCCAATCCAGCCAGTGCTTTCAGGGGCTCGTCCCTCGGCCACCAATTAACAGGGAAGCTGCTGATGATGGCAGTTTCAGAGCGAGTGCCAGACTTGAAAGAAATCTGCCGCTCCAGTCTCAGACAGTTTTGTCATTGCAGCGGCAGATCTCTCCCCGGCAACCAGGCAAGTTCCAGCCATGCGCATTACAGTGCACAGTAATGCGCATGGCTGGACTTACATGCAACTCATTTGCTTAGTGTGTCTTTTCTGGTGAAATAAATAAATGAGCCCACTGCGCATAATTGGCGGCTCCTGCTACCCACCACACACTCCCCCCAAAGCCGACATCGAGGTGCCCAATCCCCTTGTCGGCATGCCCCCCCAAGCCCGAACATATTTTTTGCCAGCAATGGGGTGCCCAATCCACGTGTCGGCATGCCCCCACTCCAACTGTTGTGGCACACTGGGAGCCCACCCCAGTGTGCCAAAGTATTTCTTATGTTTTTCCGACACTGGGATGCCTACTCCCGGTGTCGGATGTGCCCCCCCCCATGCCCCCTTTTTGTCAGCCGACCTCGGGGTGTCTAGTCCCCAGGTCGGCATTGATCCCACCCTCCACTAGTCTGGCACACTGGGAGCCCACCCTCAGTGTACCAAAATCCATTTTGTTTTCACCTGTAGAAAGGAAAACCAATTTTTTTTTTTTTTTTAAACCTGAAAAATAAGAGAACGGGCCCTGTCGCTCTCCGCTGGCCCACCTCCCCCAACCCACACCTGCCCCCACGCACCCTAATCTCCCTGCACCCCACCTATACTTACCTCCGAGGTCCGGCTCTGGCGATCTTCTGTGGACGTGGGAACACATCTGCACTCTTCAAAAGCCGACCGCAAACTGAAGAAAATCACAGTAAGCCCTATAATGGCAATCAATGGGGGGTTCAACTTAGGTTGTTATCTCAGCCATTTTTTGGATTTTTGGCCCAAAATTTTCAACATGGGGTTCTTGGGACCCCATCTCATGGCCACTAACACTGTCATTTCGTTTCTCAGTCCTGAAAGGTGATTTCTTGGTTGCTGTGTGGAATCACCTTTCGGGATTGAGTAACAAAATGACAGTGTCACTGTTCATGAGGTGGGGTCCCAAAAAGCCTATGTTGCAAGTTTGGTGAAAAATCTCCAAAAAATGACTGCATTACGCGCGTGCGTTGTGCAGTGTGTAAGCATGCTCGTAACTTCACCAATTTTTTATATCTTCACTCCAAATTTCCAACATTGCCATTTTTTTACACCTCCTCATGAACAGTACAGGTGTCATTTTTCACATCCTGCCCAAAATGTCTTTTTGCAGCTGTTGAACTGAATGTCACATTCGCTGTTCAGGATTGAGTAACGAAATGATAGTGCCACTGTTCATGAAGTGGGGTCCCAAAAAGCCCATGTTGAAAATTTGGAGCGAAAATTCCAACAAACACTCGGGGCGTTAGGGTTTCCAACCATAACACCCCCACCTGTACAGACTGACAGGTGTCGGGGATGTGGCTTGGGGTTGTTGGCTGTAATGCTCATGCCATTCCACCCCCACCCCCACCCAGCAACCACTGACAGGCATCGAGGTGTGTCTTGAGGTCTTCGGCCCTAATGTTCACCCCAGTCTCCTATACTACGCCCATCTCAGCTTATTTCCTTATGAAATGAGGTGAGCGTATGGGCCGAAGACCTCAAGGCACACCGTGACACCTGTCAGTGTCTGCAGAGTGGGGTGAGGTGGAATGGTATGAGCATTCTGGCCAATGACCCAAAGGCACACACCAACGCCTGTCAGTCTCTGCAGGATGGGGGTGGGAGTTGGCGTTAGTTCAGTACTTCACTGCCATTCCTATTATGCATCTCTCTAACTCCTGCAGTACCAATGCCAATGCCAGCAAGACAACATTCGGCATTGACAAATGCTTGTTTTTCAGCAGTATTTAATTTATCCTAGCATTCTTTTTATAATTCCATGCTTATTTTATTATTTTATTCTTTTTTATTTCATCTATTTTAGCCTTTTAAGATAGTGTGACTGTATAAATTATTGATTTTATGAGTTTTGTTGATGTATATATTGTGAGCTTTTTTATTGCTTTCGTGTGTATATTGTACAGCAACAACATTTTTTTTTATTGTTCGGTTTATTAAGCCTTTACAAAATCTAAAATATTATTAAAATAATTTAACAAAGACATAAAAAATACAAACACACATTAAAGATGTCAAGGTAATACACATTAAAAATATCAGGTGCAAAAAATCACACAATATATATAATAATTTAGAATCTTTCAGAGTTACAACAATATTGCACAGTTCAAATTATTCCAGAACACTCCGATAAGGAGAAAAATGTCCCGTATCAATGTAGACCATCATACTCAACAGAAAAGTAAGTTCAAAACAATTACTTAACCGTTCTATTCTGTTTGAGAAGTATTACATATATCCCTTTTCAGGGTTTTAAATAATCAATTAGCAGTTTTTCATGGGACAATGCTAACTGTACAGAAAGTACTTATAGGTTTTCTAGAAGTGTTATGTTTGTTAAACACAGTGAGGCAAGTGCTATGCATTTTCACAATGTTTTAGCACTTTTATGAGCAAAACACTAATCAATTTTGGGAGTTAAATAAAACCCTGCTTTTAATTGTACCAACACTCCCCTGGCCATATCTTGACTTTGCGGATGCATTAGAAGTCTCAAGAGTTTTTCTCTCAAAAAGTCTTCTGGTAATAGAAACTGAGTCATTATCTTGTTCAAAATATCTGTATATTTGGGGCAATGTAACATAATATGCAGTAAGGTCTCATCATCCCCTAAACCACAATTACAGCAAAGATCATTAGTTCGATCTTTATTCTTTGCAAAGATGTAATTCGGGTATTTAGAAAAATATATTTCCAGCCGAAATTTCGTAAAAATTTGTCTTTCTTTATTATCATTAAAAAAAGTAAAAAATAGGGTTCAAGTACATGATTTATTTTATTTGTTGTATATTCTACAGCTCTTAGAGCCCATGGAATGAGCGCTTCATAAATAATGTTTGCTTGCTTGAAATAAGTCAGTCAAGGCATGGTTGAGCTGCAGGCTAAATTTTTTGTAAAGCTCAGACGTCAAGCCATCCTCCCAGGGCTGAATTATTATGCAGTTCATTTATGGCCTTGGGTACCAAATTGTGTCTTTAATTTCAAAGACTGAGTTCTACTGTTTAGATATTTTGACATTTCCACCTCTATCTGTTAGATTTGTGATGTTAAGTTACACTTCTGTCCATGTGCTTTGACAACAAGTTGTTCTAGCTGTACCCTTTAGGATAAGGTAGTGTAAATACTTATCTCATGACTGACAGCCTGTTTTATAAAACTTCCTTAACATCTATTTTAGAGTCAAGCCACCATTTTGACATAGAATCATATACATAGAATAGAGGTTCTTGCCCAAAAGAGATCTTCCCTTTTCCAAGCCACCATGTCATTAGTCAGTAAGTGATTGTTTAGTTTCCATAGAATGTTTTTCTGTATCATTTGAATAACCGGAGTACAGCTACAGGATACAGCTAAGTGGTCTCATGTTTCTATCAGCATTGTACACCCCTTTTACTGTAATATTTTTTAATACAGATAAAAATCAACACGGGTTGCAACCACACTGCATATGTTTTGGCACCACCCTGATGTACCACTTTATAACTGTCTTGTAAGTAAACAGTTCAAATGATGTTATTCAAACAGTTCATATCACTGCAAAGTTTGGATGTTGCTTCACCTCTGTCCTATACAGACAGACAGGCTACAGTTAACATCTCCTCCAAAAATTAGCATTCTGTTTGTATGCAAAAATGGTTGCACTGTTTTAAATAGATCTACCCTTGCTGATATAGCTTGAGGGCCATAAATATTAATAAAGTGATACTTCACATGAAACGTCTAACAATAACGCTCTTCCAGGCTGTAGGTCTGTTAATGTTCTGACAGAGAAGCAGGTCCCTTTAACAAGATAGCTATGCCATCACAAATATCTTCACCCTGGGACCAAAAAGAACATCCTGCTGTTCACAGCCGTTTAGCCTGGGAAACCTCATGGAAAGTTTTGAGCCTAGTATTCTGAAGAAATGCAGTATTACTTGGCAGGTTATTTAGAGTATGCAAGGTTGTGAGACATTTGTTATGACTCTAAATGCTACTGACAGTATCAGTGGCTTCAGGATAGCTCCTCTACCCATGGGGAAGTATCATAGGATGTCAAGTAACCCTTGACTGAGATCTGGTTCCCTTTGTTAGTCTTTTAGCATTGCAAACATCAGTCTGGGAGTCCAATGAACAATCCATAACTGAGGAGGCCACAGAGGACATATCCAAATCCCCGTCCTCCTCCTCTGTGTCCCCCACACTGTTTATGCTTATCTTAAAGCACTGTACCTGTTCTTTGTAGGAGTAGGCTGGGGTTTTCATACTTTTCAGGTTTCCTGCTAGTGCGACCCCTCCTTTGCGGCAGTACCCCAGTCATAGATCTTTCAGGAGGGGGCATCTGGTCTTCCTCATCCGCCACCTGCATGGCAGCAGTTTCAAACCCCAGGAATCTCCCAGTAATATTAGACATATGCAGTCAGCTCAGAATCCCTGACTGCCCCGGAGCTATGATGTAATGTGGAATGTATGCAAATCATAGAACTTAGAATGATACATTCAAACTGCTGCCCCTAAGTGGACTGTTTGCCGTCTAACTGCCAGATTCATTTTGTCCGTTCAGACAACAAGATGCCCCTCAGAGCTCTCACAGCAGCATCGCTGCAAGATTGTTTATTTTGGTAAACAAAAAGTGGTATTTCCCAGTATTCTGTTCATTATTCTGCCTCTAGTAATTTTTTATAAAGGTTTAACTATTTTGGGTTATTTTACTCGATCCTAGAGGTTCCCTCATGGTTTCTGGGAACCAGAGGTTCAGGAGGTTGTACAGAAGTGTGCACCAGTCCTTGTGGGTGATCTACCCAACTGTGCAGGGAGTAGTGATGTCTGGACTTCTCATTCCTTGCCCTTCCACAGTACAACTTGAAGAAGGGGCATTGAAATCACCTTTTGAGACATTGCAGTTCTGGAGAATGCAGGGAGGAGACACAGATCCTACTGCTTGAGGGAGGCCCAGTTTCCATGGTGTGATTGGAGGGAGAATCCTCTGGGACCCTGAGCACATGCCTGGGACTCGTGATAAGCTGCTCTTATTCCTGTACAACCCTATCCAGGCAACTATGGACTACCAAAAACACTGTCTATAGAAGTGTCCAATTCATCACACAAGTTACATTGAAACAGATTTGGGCAATTCAGATTGGCGTGCCCATAGTCCAGAGACAAGTTGCACCTAAGCTTGTCAAAAACTGAACTAAGATGGGTCCTAGGGCCCTTATTCAGAGAGATATGCTGCCCAAAATGGAGATGTGCAGTGCATCTCAGAAAATACTGCAGTGTGATATTCAAAGGAGAGATGTATCGGCGCATTACCGAATGCAGCGATCCTTCTGAAAGAAATGTACAGCCCACCGGCACAGCGGTTGGATTTCCGGCTATGACCCAGGTTCGGAATGGATCTGGGTTATCGGAGGCCAGCTGGGGAGCAGGATCGAGCGCCCTAGGACTACTCTCCTTCCGGGAGGGGGATTGTGTGTCTGGTGCACTGGCGACACCCAGCGGAGCCAGCCACCCACAGGAAGGCCTCAGAACTGCAGACAGGCCATCCTGAGACAGCCCTTGGAGGTGCACCAGGACATGCTTCAGGCACCCATATACAGCAGTCATGCCAGGATGAAATTACCCAATGCCACAGGTGCTGGCACACCACAGGCACTGCCCAGACAGCCATCCCCCACACCGCACCCATGACATAGACACCCAGCTGCCACATGCCAGTGCTGTTGGGTGTCCCCCAGCACACCAGCGGAGCATATCACCACAGTTCCTCAGTTACTGATAAACCTACTATCCTGGACTCATTCAACGATCATTTTGCCACTGCCGGCCTAGCTTTTGATTCCTCCCCAGCTAGTACTCTTCGGGCACAACTTGGTCTTGATACCCCTGGCTCACCTGCAATTAACTCATCCATCTCTCTCTCCAAGCCACATCCTTGAAGGAAGTGGAGGATCTCTTGTGCCATTTGGATGACAGGAAAAGCCCCAGGGCTGACCTAATCGATCCCTTCTTTCTAAAGGCAGGCTCCTGTGCTCTCGCCGTGCCTATTATTCACCTGTTCAATTTATTCATCTCCCAAGGTGTCCTTCCTACTATTTGGAAAACTACCCATATTGTTCCTGTACTCAAGAATGGGGATCCTAGCGATCTGAATAATTACAGGCCCATCTCACTCCTCCCTGTACTGTCAAAAATGCTGGAGAAAATCGTTAACTCCAACTCTGGACCCATCTGGAAGCATTGAACCTCCTGAACCCACTCCAGTTCTGGTTCAGGGCTCAATATAATACTGTTTCTGCCCTTGTCAAACTTAGTAATGACTGGCTGGGTGAGCTGGACAACAAGAATTTTGTCGGTGCAGTCTTCCTGGACCTCAGCAAGGCTTTTGACACTGTCGACCACCCTGCTCCTTTCATCCTCCGGAATATTGGCCTGGATGCTCCCTCTTAGATTAAGCTCCCAAACTAACTATGCTCTGAGAAGTGCTTCTTACATAACCCTGAAAATTCCAAAGGTTAGATCCCATGGCAGGGCTGCCTATAAGCCATGTACTCCTTTGTTGTGGAGCAAGCTGAAAACCTGAAAATAAACCTCCCTTGTAGGCTTGCTGCATTTAAAGCTTTAATCATCCGCTGACTCAAGGAATCCTGCAACTGCTTCCCTTAATCCCTTGGACTGCGGCTGTTGTGCTTACTCCTGCTCCTCTCTGTCACCCTTTGACCCAACTCTCTGCCATCGCCTAACCCCTTCTATCCTATGCATCCGCTTACCTTTCTGCCCCTCTATTAAAAAAAAATAATAATAATTTTCTCCCTGATGAAGAACCGTAATCTAGTTTACACCAGTCCAGTGTATTACATTATACCATGCTTGTAACCTGTACATATCTTTTGCTGTACTTTATTTTGTATTCCTTGTGTGTGATGGCTCTGCGATAGCCTGTTCATATCTGATATGATGTATACTGCTGTGTTTGGCAGCAATTTCAATCCTGTTGTTTCCTTTTGTACCTTTGTATTATTATCCAGGTTCTGTGAAAATTAGTTCTGCTTAACGTGTCCGCATGGTTAAATAAAGATTTTGATTGATTGATTACAGCACATGTATCAGAGGCCATGGCCTGCACCATGTGGCCTGCAGGGCACCAACCAGCTGTCCAGGTAAAAACACAACCCATAGTCTTTACCTATATAAAAACTACTTGGCAGATGTCATATCCCTATGTTTGTTCACTTTAATTAAACTTTAAACCCCCAAGTCCAGACATAATCTATGTCAACAACTAGGGCTGGCAGTCCTGCATGTCACACCTTGTCATAACCAGTATAATCCATCAGATATGCGAACTCTTTCATTCTAAAAAAGTAAATAAGTAAGCAATAAGACATGACAGGGTGTCGTTAGACACTTTAACACGGCTAGGGAGGCGTAGTGAGCCTGAGGCCACTGCCGAGTGCGTCCAGCCTCCTAGCCGTGTGTTAAAGTGTCTAACACACAGACCCTGGAGTGGCTTATTGTGCTTATGAAATGGGCATCTACATTTTAGATGCATTTAAAAATTAAAATTATTAGGATTAAGTAACAAAAAAGTGATTTCTTGGTCTTTATTTTAAATAAAATAGTTCCTCCGCCTGGATGTTTTTTTTTTTTAGACTTAAAGTTTGTCCTACTGTGGTCCCCATAGCTGTAGGAAATGACAGGAAAGCCAGCATACTGAAGGGCACATAAATAAAGGAGGATGGTATTTAATTTGCCTTTTAAACACGGGAGACTTATAAAGCTCATCTCCATAGAATCACTGGCCTTTCAATAAAATCTGAATATAAAGCCACCGTTGAGCTGTTTCCATGGTAACAAAGTGCACCAGCTCGTGTACATTATTTAAACTCTCTCCCTCTCTCAACTGACTTTCTGACCAGGGACCCACCAGATCATTCTCCAAACAGCGTTTTAAATCCATAGTTCTGATTCGCAAAACCCCTAGGCACAATTATTTTTAATCCCCCGTTCATACCTGCAAATAAAGCATTTAGGCATTGAAGTGGGAGCATTACGGAAGTGCAAGTGCACCGGAGCGGCTGCGTGTACATTGTTTTGCTGCTTCTCGAGAGAACGATTGCGATTGTGGCAGTTTTTCTTCTTAAATGCTGCAGCTTGTACATTTCATTCTAAGATGTGTAAGTGAGTGAGTGATTGATGTTTGTTGCGTTTAGCGTCACAGTAAGGGTGGCATCGCTGTGGCACAAAACAAGATGGCAGCTATTTTATTTCTGAACATTCTTTGTGGGCAGCATCACCCATATCAATGCCTAGTGGGCATTGCCTGGTCTTATTCTATGTTGTTGAACACTTTAGTACACAGTCAGCAATCAGAAAGCTTGACTTGCAATGCCCATTTCATAAATATTTTTAACAGTATGTTTTTTATTTAAGTATTTATTTCAATGTTTGGTTAATGGAATTGGAAAACAGTTTCCACAGAGGAGTGCCTTTGACATGATTGTATCTTTGCTAAAAACATTCAAGGGACTGTACTTGCTTAAAACTTTTATCAAATACCAACTCTTGCCTATATTGATGAATGCATACTAATCTGCTGCACCAAAATCCGTAGATGACTTGGGCAGCTGTCGGATAACAAATTGTTTATCTGAGGTTGTGGCCATACCACCTTCATTTTAAAGAGTGGGGCATTTACGTCTTTGTGCAGGCTCACCTACTATTGAACAGATCCATGATCCAAAGCTGCCTTGGTTGCTCCTGCTGCTGCTCCCCGCCCCCGTGGATGCTCATCAGTAGTACTCTGTTCCCTGGTATCCTTAGTTGCATGATTGGTAGAAATGTTAGGGGCTGTATTATGATTAGCATCTCTTGTGGCATCTTCCTCAGAAGAGTCAGGGTTTGTGGTCCCAGAAAGAAGCTCACCAGTATGGCTCCCTGCAGTGGGCTACAGTCCTTCAGAGAAGCAATACCTGCACTTGTTGTATTGCGTAACAGTGAGTAAGCTGCAAACATTGGGGATCCACAGATGCTGGAAAAAAATGCAGTTGTACCATCAGGAGACAGTACCTGCAGCTGAGCGTTGCTAGGTGCAGCAGAGGAATGTGGAGTCGAGGGAGTAGTTGAGCTAGTGAGTACATATAACTCTGAGTAGTATTACTAGGGGAATTCACGCCTGGTGTTCTGTTTAAGGGTTTCGCTCATGGTGGGAAGAAGAAGCTGCAGGTGTTGTGTGTGTATTTTCTTGCACTGGCTCCTTCTGTGTCCTCATCATAATCTTGGCCACCAATGTGGGCCCAGGTGAAGTCAACACTTCCCAGTTTCATCATGCCTCCACAGCAGCTTGCCAGAGCAGTCTCTGGACACCATTCCCATTGTCGTGTCCGGTCATGGTGGGCTCAGGTGGGTCCATGGTGCAACCCCAATCTGTTACTAGCGTCAGGTTGTTTTGACCAATTACCCTGCAAAAGACACCACTGTCACTTTGCCAGCTGGCAGTGTATCAGAATGTGAACCCTCAAGCAGCTGCACAGGCTGACCCTCTTGCTTCACATATAAATGTTTGGAGTGTCCACTGGAAACTTTGGCAACCTGTTGTACCTTAGTGCTGGAGGACTTATGCTTGGCAGTTTTTTCATCCTCTTTGGCCAGTAATCGTAAAAAATAAGCTCTGCATTTAGTCATTGCCTTTTTAGGGATTTTATTCTCCTGCTCTCTCGGCTCCTCGTCCAATTCAGTGGCACCAGCAACATTCATATTCTGCCTCACAAATGTTTGTAGCATAGCCAACCAGGTGGCACTGAGGGATAAGGCACTGTTCTAGTGCCTTACCTAGTGCCATGCTGGCAACTGGAGTTCGCCAGGGGAGGAGGGCTGGGAGATGCTCGAGCAGCCACTAGGCAGTGCTCATCTCCCAGACTGGGATGCCGAGTTTCCTCGTTCTTGACTGACACCCAGTAGAGGCTGGGTGTCACAACAAGGAGCTGGGGGCTGATGCAACATCAGATGGGTGGATAGGGCTGTGTTTCGGGAGTGCATGTGCACCCCCACACGCATGCGCCTGCCATGCCCCCACAGTTCCAGGTTCAGAAGAAAACACAGAAAAGTCCTATGTCTCTCTGCTGCCATATGTGACAACCCCCGGTGCTGTCAGGCCCTGCTCCATGCAGATTCCCACTGGTGTGACAGTGGGGGGTGTGGCAGATGGGGCTGGAAGCCACCGAGTCAAGGGTTCGGAGACAGGAGTAGGTGGCAGTTGAGGGAAAACATTTGAATGAAAACAAATGTTAACAGCAGTTTGGAAAACTGTGCTGGTTCCAGTGACTTCAGCTCTGGTAAGTCTGATTCAGTATCCATTTTTTTCACTTAGTTGACTGTCAGGGACAGTAGTGGTGCTATCAGAGAAGCCAGAGAAATTAGGTGTAGAGGGAAAAGAACCTCCTCCTCCACCTCCATCTCTGTCCTCCATGTCTGCCATCTTGGTCAGACAGACAGGCCACATATAGAGTACAGTGCATAGTTCTGGATCCCTCACCTAAAAAAAGACAAGGATGGACCACCTGCAGGAGAGCAACTAAAATGATTCACAACCAGCAGGGAAGAACTTATGAAGAACGGATGGCTGACCTCCATATATATTCATGAGAAACCAGGAGAGGGGAGACCTGATTAAAACCTTCAGGTATCGGAAAGGTATAAACAGGGCCAAGAGTCAGAAACTGTTTAAGCTCAGTGAGGGGGTCCATCACAAGAGGCCACAACTATAAACTGGCAGGAGGGAAAACTTGGGAGCGACGAAAGAAATACTTCTTCGTGGAAAGGTGGTGGAAAAGTGGAACCGTCTGCCAGTGGAGTTGTTAACATGGTGGCAAGCTTAAGAAGGGTGGGATAGGCACTTGGTTAATTATGTGAGTGGCCATTGCACATACACTCCTGCATAAAAGAACCAGTCTAAGATCTTCCATAATGATTTACATATACTTCCCATGATGCTTTGCATTATTGGGCTATGCTTTGTTACTATTGCCTTTCCCAGGTAACCCTTGCATTAGTGCTTTTGTGTTGAGGTCCCTTGTCTTCTAGATTGCTTTGTTATTTTGCTCTGCAAACCTATTTGCCCTCCGTTGGTATACATCAGATTCTACTGTCAGGGCAAGTGTAATAACCCCTATGCATAGAATGGGCATTTCACAATCCTGCTTCCTAGTTCTCCACAGCTCGTAAAGTAATGCTGTGAGATTTTGTAGTGCCTTGTGTTGTTTGGAAGCCTATGTCAGCGGAATTCTGTTCGGCCACATTTTGTATTTTTAAATCCACTCCTGTATGAAAATAGAAGGGATTGTAATTTGGCCCCAGAAAGGTAGCCAGCTGAGCCCTTCACTTCCCGGTTGCTGAGATCCGCCCCCACACTCAGGCATGTAATGATATGTGACCAGGGAGAGCATGGGGGCGTGCCCCATTAAGGTCAATGGTGACCACTTTATGTCTGTTTTTCTCATAACAGTGGCCAGTTTGAGATTTAATGAAGGAGGCACTGCTCAGTTAAAGACAGCCCTTGTTAGTGGTGGTGCCTTCATTAATTTCAAACCGACCATTATGTGAAAAACAAGCAAAAGTGACCACATGACTTTAATGTGGTATGCCCTGCACTCTCCCTGGTCACACATCATTACATTCCTGAGCGTGGGGTGGCACTCAGCAACCCAAGAAGTGAAAGAATTAGCTGGCTACCTTCTATACAAATTAGATTCCTTCTATTTTATACAGAGTGGATTTAAAATACAAAATGCACCTGAATAGATTTTCGCTGACACAGGCCTAAACAATGTAAGTGTTACTCCATAATAAGACTATCACTAAATCACTTTAGTTGCGACTTATGTGGCACAATTCCTCATCTTGTACGGCAGTAGTTCTTCATTTCTGTGCATGAATTTTTGGTTTTTATGGCAGAATGCCATCCTGCCATGAACTGAAATATGACTGATGTAACAGATGGCACTGCATGCTAAGCATAGAGGAGGAGCTTCAGGATAACCAAGATGGGGAAGAGAGCCAGCCGCTATGGCAAATCTATAACACTGTAATGAAAAATTGGGAAGAACAATGAATTCCACAGCACTACGTCTATTGTTCGTCAGAATGCAAGTTCTGCGGAACATTCCGTGGCTGGGGGGTACCAGAATGTCAGTGTCCTTGTGTAGTATATCCTTTCCACACAGCTAAGCAGTTTAATCAGTTTTTCAGTCCTTTGATTTTCTCCTTCACTGCTGATCAGCCCCATCTGGCTGCCCCCATGTCCCCATTGGGTGGGGGTGCCTTAGGAAGTGCAACTTCTCTGATGAGTTCTGGATCCAGTTGTGGAGGCAGAAGCCTAATTGGCGGTGTGGTGCTTGTAGGGTTCTGATGTCATCCAGCTGCTCGGAGGATGCTTCCACCAGTATGCAGCGATGCACATGAGTGTGTGGGTTGGCTTGTGGGTACATCATCAGGCTCCAGCAGCAGCCCTTCCCCAGTGTGTACTTCCACTGTGATCTCACCCAGGTTCCAATGGGTGGCAGGTGAACAGTGGAGGATTAAATCCCCCCCCCCCAAAAGGAGAGCTGTTCTGTGGGACACTTATTGCTCCTTCCATGGCCGGCCTCCACCAACCCAAGTCTATTCTTGAACCCGGGTCACCAGAGTCCTGAGCAAAAACTCTACCACTGCCCTGCCTCACTGGCACTTAATCTAATCATTTTAGCAAAACTAATGGGATTGTTGGTGTCCATGCTAATAATTTTATGCAACTATAAACATCCATGCTGACCCCTCTGTGTGGCTGAAGACATCCATCTTGGCCCCTCCATATAGCTGAAGACATCCATGCTAAGGACCATTCCAGTGTCTGAAGACATCTATCATGGCTCCTCCATGTGTCTGAAGACATTTGTCCTGTCCCCTCCATGTGTCTGAAGACATTTACTCTGGCCCTTCCATGTGTCTGAAGACATCTGTCATGCCCCCATATGGCTGAAGACATTCATGCTGTCCCTTTCACAGGACTAAAGATGTCCATTCTGGCTTCTCATTATGACTGAAGATATACATGCTGGCTCCTCTGTGTGACTAAACACATCCATGCTGGTCTCTCCATGTAACTTAACACAGCAGTGCGGACCTCTCCATGTGATGGGACACATCCATGCTGGCCTCTCCATGTGATGAAACAAATCCATGCTGGCCTCTCCATGTGATGGAACATGTCCTTGCTAGCCTCTCCACGTAACTGAACACATTATTGCTGGCTTCTCCATGTGATTGAACATGTCCACGCTGACCTCTTCATGTAACTGAATATGTCCATGCTTGTCTGTCCAGGTGACTGAATATGTCCATGCTTGTCTGTCCAGGTGACTGAATATGTCTATGCTTGTCTCTCCACGTGACTGAATATGTCCATGCTGGCCTCTCCATGTGACTGAACATGCCCATGCTGGCCTCTCCATGTGACTGAACACGTCCATGCTGGCCTTTTCAGCTGACTGAACATGTACATGCTAGCCTTTCCATGTTACTGAATATGTCCATAGTGGCCTCTCCAGGTGACTGAACACATCCATACTGGCCTCTCCATGTAATTGAACATGTCAGTGTTGGCCTTTCCATGTGACAAAACATGTCAATGGTGGCCCATGTGTGTGGCTGAACATGTCCATGCTGCCCTGTCCATGTGACTGAACATATCAATGCTGGTTTCTCCATGTGACTGAAAACATCAGTGCTGGTCTCTCCATGTGACTGAACATGTCAGTTCTGGCCTCTCCATGTGATTGAACATACAAGTGCTGGCCTGTCTTTGTAACTAAGCATATCAGTTCTGGCCTCTCTATGTGACTAAACATGTCAGTGGGGGCTTCTGCATGTGACTGAACATGTCCATGCTGGCCTCACCAAGTGAGTGAACATGTCCATGCTGGTCTCTCCTTGTTGTAACTGAACACATTAGTGCTGGCCTCTCCATGTGACTGAACATGTCCAAGCTGGCCTTTCCATTTGACTGAACACATCCATGCTGACCTCTCCTTGTAACTGAACACATTAGTGCTGGCCTCTCCATGTGAATGAACATGCCCATGCTGGCCTCTCTACATGACTCAACATGTCCATGCTGGCCTCGCCATGTGACTGAACACGTCCATGCTTGTCTCTCTGTGTGACTGAACTTGTCTAAGTTGGTATACCAATGTGACTGAATAATCCAATGCTGGCCTCTCCGTGTAGCTGAAGACATCCAGGCTGGTCCATCAGTGTGACCGAAGAAGCCCATCCTGGGTCCTCTATGCTGCTGAAGATGTATATATACTGTCCCTTTGGTATGGCTGAAAATATTCATGCTGGTCATTCCAAGTGGCACAAGATGTCAATCCTGGTTATTCCATATGATTACAGATGTTCATGTCAGTCATGCCAGATGGCTGAAGATGTCTATACTGTCCCTCCCAGTAGCTTTAGATGTCCATACTGTCCTGTCTGTGTCCGAAGACATCCCCATAGGTTATTGTGTGTAATTTAACGCTTCCAGGGAGGTCTTTTGGCATTCAGGATGGCGCTTCTGAAGGACTGGGGACCTTTATATATCTGATCTTCCAAGCAATAACATTGTTTAGAAAACAGACCTACAAAAATTTTCTTTTTTGTTTTGGGTGGGCTGGGGTGTAAATCTCAGTTTCAGCGGCTTGTTTTTATTGTTTGTTCAAAGAGGAATGTATGTGTGCTGAATCATCAGTAATCTAAAAATCCACAAAAGGCTCTTTCGAACTAGGTACTGGGCTTACCTGTAGATGTTAGCAGTCTAGAGATATTCTTGTCTTACTCTGTCCTATCTTTTTTGTGTTATCTATTTTTTCTCCCCTATGTGCTACCGCCTCAGCCACTCCTTCAGGCTGTGCCAAGGCTGCATCTGATCCGTCTTGTTCCCGAGCCCCGGCCCTCATATCCACAGTCATCCCCCCGGGTAACCCGGACATAACCCTTCACTGGGCGGGTCCCCCTGCTCCAAGGGACAAGGCACCAGAGGGGCAAGGTAGCACAGTGCTTGGCCCTCGGGGAACTGCTGAGAGACCAGAAGCTGTGGGACACTGATGGCCTCAGATCGCCAGGCGGCCGTAATCCGGCTGAATGTGGAGCCATTTTCCACTTTTCTGGTGACGTTCCCTGGCATTGCGTCTGCCCTGCCTCTGGTCTCCACCGGTGGCCGCTGCAAAGTGACGCATCCCTACTACCCACCCCAGGAGAGGAGAGCCATCTTACAGACGCTCAATCCTCTCCTTCCTTTGCCAGCCCCCGGCATCCCAAGTCCGTTCCCGAACCTGGGTCGCCGGCGTGACTCGAGGTAAGGCACCAGTGCCTCAGCACTCTGCGCCACCATGCCGGCACAATCTGTCCTATCTTAATGAAAGGATGCAGCCATTTCTTAGAACCTTAATACAGGAAATGATGTCACAGTTAATGCCATACAGCTTGCCCAGCACTGACATCACTTTCTGTCTCAAGTTTCCACGGAATGACTGCATCTTTGCATATGTCTAGATTGCTGATAACTACAGTTAAGCCAAATATCTAATTTGAAGGAGTGTCCTTGGTCTTTCAGACTCAAATTTACCTGCACACCTGTGTTCTCCTTTAAAATAATTTGTTTTATTTTGGCCGGGGAGGCACACACTGTTTGTTAATTCTTACTCATGAAAATGTCATGTCAGGGGGACAACATCCTGCTGTGTCAGGTAGGTAAGCAGCCAGTAGGATCAACAGCTTTTAGATTTAGGCTCCTCTCCTGAGAAGGAATGAAGAGATTGCCAGCAGCCATTAACAACCTGACCTTAAACCGTAGTAACATGAGAACATGGGAAGTGCTAGATGACAAAAAAAGTTCCATCACGTCTACCTCCTGCCATTCAGGTAGCTATACCTTCAGCATTATGAACCATATTGGAAACCTTGGGGAACTCTTCCTTCCTCATTTGATTAAATGCTGTATGCTACAGTGTTATTCCCCATGAAACATCTGGGAACCTTTCATTCCCCACTGAATTAAATACTGTACCCTGCAGTGTTATTCCCCATGAAACATCTAGGAATCCTCCCTTCCCCACTGAATTAAATGCTGCACCCTGCAGTGTTATTTCCCCATGAAACATCTGGGAACCCTCCCTTCCCCACTGAATTAAATGCTGCACCCTGCAATGTTACTCTCCATGAAACATCTGGGAACCCTCCCTTCCCACTGAATTAAATGCTGCACCCTGCAATGTTACTCTCGTGAAACATCTGGGGACCCTCCCTTCCCACTGAATTAAATGCTGCACCCTGCAGTGTTACTCTCCATGAAACATTTGGGAACCCTCCCTTCCCACTGAATTAAATGTTGCCCCCTGCAATGTTACTTCCTCAGAAAACATCTGGGAACCCTCCTTCCCCACTGAATTAAATGCTGCAACCTGCAGTGTTACTCCGTGAAACATCTGGGAACCCTCCCTTCCCCACTGAATTAAATACAGTACCCTACAATGTTACTCTCCATGAAACATCTGGGAACCCTCCCTTCCCACTGAATTAAATGCTGCACCCTGCAGTGTTACTCTCCGTGAAACATCTGGGAACCCTCCCCACTGAATTAAATGCTGCACCCTGCAGTGTTACTTTCTGTGAAACATCTGGGAACCCTCCCTTCCCCACTGAATTAAATACAGTACCCTACAATGTTACTCTCCATGAAACATCTGGGAACCCTCCCTACTGTACCCTGCAGTGTTATTCTCTGTGAAGCATCTGGGAACCCTCCCTTCCCCACTGAATTAAATACTGTACCCAGCAATGTTATTCCTCATGAAACATCTGGGAACTCTCCCTTCCCCACTGAATTAAATACTGTACCCTGTAATGATATCCCCCATGAAACATCTGAGAGGTAAAGCAGAGGGAGGGTCAGATACTGTAATCAAGTACAGGGCTTAAAGGGAAATGTCCATGTACAGTCGGGCCCCACCTCCATGTGAAGTGGGGCCTGATTAGCAGATGCAGTAGAAAAAGTCAAAATTAAACTTACTCGCTTCTAAATTATTTCAAATTGTATCTGGTTGATTCTGCCCCTCCTTGCCCTGGCATTTAGAAAGCAGAGCCCTCCCATCACACTCACAAGCACCACGGCTGTCCCGTGATGACGTTCAGGCAGGGAGCAGCTGGGAGAGTCTCATATACTTATTGTGGCTTCTTTGCAAAATAGCTCCATGAATGTCCAGGCTCCAAACTGGAGCTATTTTACAAAGAAGCTACATAGTAAGTATAAGGATGCCCCGCCGCTTCCCACCTGAAACGTCATCATGGGAACAGCCGCTGGGTGCTTGTGCACAACGGGAGGGCTCTGCTTCCTAAAATGCTGGGGCAAGGAGGGGAAGATCAACCAGATACAATTTGAAATAAGTTAGAAGTAGTACATTTATTTTAACTTTTCTACTGCATCTGCTAATTGGGCCCCATTGCACATGGAGGTGGGGCCTGACTGTACATGGACATTTCCCTTAACGGCAGACTAGATGGGCCTAGCAGTCCTTATCTGCCAACAGTTTCTATGTTTCTAACCCACCCTTCCCCTTGAATTAAATGCTGCACCCTGCAGTGTTATTCTCCATGAAATATTTGAGACCCCCCTTCCCCACTGAATTAAATACTGTGCCCTGCAGTGTTATCCTCCATGAAACATCTGGGAACCCTCCCTTCCCCATTGAATTAAATGGTGTACCCTGCAATGTTATTCTCCATGAAACATCCGGGAATCACTCCTTCCCCTTAAATGCTGCATCCAGTCGGGTTATTCTCCATGAAATATCTGGGAACCTTCCTTCCCCACTGAATTAAATGCCACCTCCAGTGTGGTTATTCTCTATGAAACATCTGGGAATCCTCCCTTCCCCACTGAATTGAATGCTGTGCCCTGCAGTGTTATTCTCCATGAAACATCTGGGAATTCTCCCTTCTCCCTTGAATTAAATGCTGTACCCAGTGGGGTTATTCTCCAGGAAACATCTGGGAACCCTAAATGCTGTACCCAGTGGAGTTATTCTCCATGAAACATCTGTGAACCCTTCCTTCCCTAATGAATTAAATACTGCACCCTGCATTTTTAGTCTCCATGAGGAACTGATCCAACCTGAGTTTAAATCAGATTTGTCCCAAGATTTGCTGGGAGGGTCGATGCAGTGAGAGTCTTGGCCCCAAGAAGGCAAGTCTGTAGTATCTCCCGTAAACAACAGTGGTAGGGGGAGGGTGGAGAAAAGATGGTCAACTCCCATCACTGCCTCTCCCAGAGTTTTGTTTTTTAAACCAATTCTCCCAAGTATCCCAATAGGTTTATGTTTAGTAGTTGTGAAAATTGTGAAAGTACACGTAGAGATTCTGATAGTAATGAAATGAACTTTCTAATAGTCTTATTGGTTTCACAAAGAATAAAGCCTCTAGCTGCAAGCTGTTGTAATGTGCAATAGTTTTCTTCATATCTAGCCACCCAGGATAATAATTATGCAAATTACTATTAAATGGCCAGTTTATTATTTGGTTCATTCTACATGCTGTACAATTGTATAATAAAATTTACGATTTGGTGCTTTTAAACCTCCTGCATTAGTTGGAGTAGTGATTTTATTATGTGTGTGTCTAATATTTTTATTGGCCTACAAAAATATACTCCGTAAGCTCTCAGTTGTAGCAATCTAGGCTCTAGTGATTATAGTAGGGATCACAGTAAAGTGGAAAATTGCTAGCTGTAATATCAATGACAGCTAAAAACTGTATATTAAGATTATGGACAGAAAAAGACATCCATCAATAGGTGAATGGGAGAATTAAATTTCAGAAGCTGTTAGACTTGAAAGACTTCTCATATGGCTTTAAAGGCAAGATATAGAGAATACTGCATGGGAAACTATACACAACCAGTGTGTTCTGCCACAGAGGGGTTCAGATTCCCTCAGACCTCGAGAGCGAGCTCAACAGGTCTGTGGGAATCACAACCCTGAGGTAGAAAAACACACTAGTTGTGTGTTAAATTGCTCATCCTGTATTTTTTGTAGGGTGTAGTATTATGTGAAATGTGCATGCAGTAGTTCTTTCGCTCTCAGAATTAAACTGACTTGTGCAGTCTCTAGAGGTTTTAGAATGCTGTTCTATCACAGAAGGGTACAATCACATTCCATGACCTTTGAACTGTACTACAACATCATCTTGAAAGAGTGGAATTCTATACAGAACCGTGCTCTGTTATACACTGTAACTAGTTTCAGTAATAAACTAAGAACCCTTTACAACCTTCTGGTTAAAAACAGTTGAGAATACATACTACAGGTTTCTTTTTTCTCTCTTTTTTTTTTCTCTGTTTTCTTGTATCTTTCCATTCTTTCCAAGAATGCATTGCCAAACACATCTTTAGTCACATGAGTAGCCCATCATTCACACAAGTCCAAATTTGTACAGATTCTATTCCCTTTTAATATTCTCTCTTTCTCTTCCTCTATCCTTCGCTTTCTTCTGCTTCTTATTCTGTTCTAAAGTTCACTCACTATGTTAGAATTGTAGTTCATAAACCAGAGTTTTACCTGCTACAGATAAAACAACATTATTGTAAATAGATTGAATACTACCTAAAGTTAGAAAATTGGATTATTAGATACCTTTTGTTAATTGTTGCAGTCTGTAGGATGTTTATTTACTTGTAAACTTTATTATTAGTATGAAAACAGTAAGTATAGTGTTACTGTTGTATTTTGTTTTTAAAAGTTCAATAAACACATATTTTTAAAAAAAAAGTACCCCACGAGGTGTGGGGGGAAGGATTCTGGTTCCCATCACACAGATCTTAAACTGTCCAAGCAGGTTAAATGTTGAGTATAAATAATTTAAAGAAATGCTGCTGTAAATGATTCAAACTTATATTATCAGGCATTCAGGAATCGACGTGGCTCCAGCAGCAGCCCCTGTACAATTGTAATACAGTGTACTGATGGGGGATTTTTTTTATGTACTTTTTTAAGATTTTAAATGCTTGAAGGAGCTATCCTTTTAAGATGGCTTTCCCTAGGTTTTCTCAGCTGTTTTTGAACACTCTGGGTGGGATATTCAAACTGCGCCCAAAAAGTGCACAACAGCAGGAGCAAGCGCAAGTCAGTTGCGCACATGCGCAATTGTCGCAATATTCAAACATGGAGCAAGGCCAATTGCGCAAGCAGCCAATGTCTGAATATCGCACAAACTGCACCATAGCACAACCAGGAAGGGGAAGCTGAGTAGAAATGATGCGCCATAGCTCAAAAAGGCTAGCCCAGCTGAGCAGTCCAGAGGCGCCATAGCGCAAGCAAAGAGACCCCCGCAGCATAGTAATGGAAGTGCACAACCAGGGAGGTAGGCAGGGGCACACCACCCATGCCACAGATGGGCACAGGGACACACTGCCGAACCAACAATGTACCCCCACACCCCAAGCACAGCATAACTGGGGGAGGGATGGAGCATCCACTGGGCCATGGGGACAAGCAAACAAAGCACAACCTGGCCGTGTTACTGCAGCACACCTACTGTCAACCTGAGACTGGCACACAAAGGGGGCGGAGTACCCCAGTGTCCAGCGGCCCCCCCTGTGCACAGCACTCCCAGCACTGTGACCCCAAGACACCACCCATGCACAGTGACCAGCACTGCAGGAATCCCCAGACCCCCCCCCCGGAACACTGCAACCTTGTGAACCACAGAACCACACAAGCCAAACTCACCATGACCACCCAGCAGTGGTGGCAGCACACAGCAATACTGACTGGAAGCCCCACTCACACCAGAGACACCGCCCACACACACGCACACACAAACCCATGACCATACCACACCTGATGCCATGCACACCACTGCAACTGAGCACCTATAGCCAGCTGCAAATCAGAGACCACCACAGTATTCATATCAAAATATATATGTAATAAAGATGCATAACAAGAACAACGAACAGTAACATATGTACAAAGCAGGGTGGGGTATGGGTATGAGGTAGGTGGTAAGGGGAGGGTGAACAACTGGGAGAGGGGAGGTGGATTGCCGATGTCTGGCTACCGCCTGGCAGCCTGCCCTCCTCCTTCTGCCTGGCGCTGTGCCCGTGGCTTGCCTCCGCGCCACACATGCCATGCTGCTAGGTCGAGGAGGATGGTTGCGCAGTCCATGGCCACCGAGTCAGCCTCCACACGCCTGCTCCAACATGCGAGGATCCGGATACCTAGGACAAGGGATCAGAGTCAATGACTGTGACTGTCCACATCCCTGAATCCCACCCATCATGCATGGCATACAGCCTAGTGCCCCGCTCCTGTGATGGACTGCACCCACCCACAGTGACCGTGCACAAGACATGCCCAACCAGCCAGCAACGACCATGTGTACCACTGCACACACACACCACCCATGTTCAGCACAGCACAACCAAGGCTGCCCAGTGACGTGGCTACGTGGTGGGATGCTAGTGCCACAGCCATGTGCCCAGTGCATGCATGGACCACCAGTGACACGCACACACACACACACATATGCAGTGCCACTGGACAGTGATGACTGTCACATGTTGCGTGCATGGTAGTGTCATCCATGGAAGGTGTCCGTGCCCCCCCCAGCATGCAATAGCATCCATGATGTAATGACACTCACCCTCATCAAGCCGCTGCAGCAGGTGCTGCTGCGGCTGCGGCTGCTGCTGTGGCACACCTCCTCCGCCAGCCACCCTGGCACCGCCATCCCAGGCCTCAGCCTGTGCCCGCCTCTGCTCCTCCATGCCTGTGGAGACAAATGAAGAGAAACACATCAGTGAGATCCCAAAGCAGACAGCCCCTTGCCCCATTGAGTGTGTCTGCCCACAGAACCAGACCCAAACAGCACACACTGCAAACACCCACACAGCAAACCATAGCCCAACCCACCCCCATGCGCAGATCACTTACACAGTCACCCATGCGGACAATACCGTGCATACACAGCACACCCACCTGGCCTGGGCACAATGCCCCTCCTGGCACGCGACCTGAGGCGCCTGCAGAGCACGCCCTCCTCCGGCAGGTCGCTGTAGCGGTGCCTGCACTGCTCAGGGGTCCTCCTCCACCCAGTGGCCTGCTCCAGGGCAGTGGCGGACCTGCTGCCACATGGGTGGTGCGTGGCACCTGCAGGGCACTCCTCAAACAGTGAGCCATGGTGAGGCTCCACCACAGCCACTGGGTTTTCCAATTCCAAGGCCCCCATTGTGGTGCTCTCCCGCGTCCATTTTCAAAATGTACAGTGGCACATGGCGCCCGTAGCGCCGCAACCCCATGTGGAAATGTTGTGCAATACAACTCCATCACTGCCTATCGCGCTGTTCGACAGCACTGCGATTCACATCGCGCTGTCACCGAACAAGCGCGAGAGCTGTACACATGCCAGATGTACAGCGCCGGGGCAAAGGTCGCCACAAGGTCATGGGTCAGTGGCACAAGGCCACGCAGACGCCATTGGACGTCCACACGCCCTGTGCCGACTCGGTCACCGCGTCCAGTGCCACAGTGGACTATTGGTTCGCCACAGCGCCATATGGTGACCAGCACTGTAGCGCCACTGGCACAATGGTGGTCGCGGTTCCTGAATTGCTGATCGCACAGCATCGCCATCAGCATGGCAGACGCCTGTGTGCTACCTTGGCATGCGCAATGCAGTGTACCACACAGTCACAGAAATGCGCTATTGGCTCAGCTGGCTCAACCAGATAGGCGCAGAGCTTAACGGGCGCGCATTCAGCCGACACATGCAAATCATCTGATCAGCCATTCAAGGCGTTCAGGCGCGATTAGTATGTCATTAAAGTTGTGCCACTCCTAATTTGCATGCATTGCGCTTATAAATACGCTGGCATACGCTGCGCGCTGGCCAGATTCGGTTACTGCAGGTGAGAGGTGAGTTGCATGCTGTGTGATGTTCTGGCCAATGGTCATGGGATAATGCTGTAGACTGCACAGTGACAGGTGTCCACTTCCACCCATACAGACCGCCACATGACCGAGCAATGCCAAGGTGAGAGTGAGGATGGTGGGCGAAGGGAGGAGGCCCAACTTCACCACGTCGGAGACAGAGGCCCTCTTCCAAGCCTACCTGGAAGAGGAGCCACTACTGAGTGGACGGCGGGCACCCCTCAGTGCAGGCGCGGCATGGGAGGGGTAGTTCGATAGTGAACCTGCACGGAAGCCAGCAGCGCCCGGCAGGAATGCAAAAAGAAGATGGGGACAGACCACAGAAGGGTGAAGGAAAAGGTGGCAGCCCTCAGGGCGGCACGTGCTGGCACAGGCGGGGGCCAGCCAGCGGTGGTGGAGCTGACCCCGGCTGAGGACCGACTGGCTGCATCAATGCAGCGGAGTGCTGTAGAGGGCGTCCCAGGAGGTGGATTCCAGACAGGTGGAAGCCCATCACTGCACGGTATGACGTGGTGGTGTTGGGGGGGGAGGTTGATCACATGCACTAACATGTCCTCACTTTCTGTTACAGATCCTGTTCATCTGCAGGGGACAGTGGTGGTGGGACCATGGAGTGAGGAAGGCCTGCCAGAGGTGGAGGAGGGTCCATCCACCTCTGTCGCCAGCCGGCATGCACTGCACCAGCATGCACGCCTGGCTGCCACTTCTGTTGTCGGTGAGTCAGGTGGGGGTGCACAGCCTGTGTCTCAGCAGTCTGGCATGCAAGCATGTCAGCACGCCAGACTGTGGCTGTAGCACGTACCTGCACCATTGATGATGCAAGGACTGCAATGGGCAGTGACACGTGTGTGTCCCATGACGGACACACAGCAGGCCAGCACGCACCCCTGACCTAGCTGGTTCCAACGTGTGTGCAAGCACGTCAGCACAGTCCCAGGCTGTGTCTGTCCACACCGTTGGGGCAGCACCAGTGGCTGTGCAGGTCTCTGGCACTGTTGCAGCCACAGCAGTGGAACGAGTGGTCCCTGGGGCACAGCAGTTGGAGGGCAGCAGCAGCAGCAGTCACCCACCAGATCTGGGGGTACAGGGTCCAGCGGTGGCACATGCACACCGCCTGTTGACTTGCCCACACCTGGTCCTGGTGAACAGTGCCCACCCTCAAGGGGTGTTGAGCATCAAGCCCTTCCATACCCTGGGGGACAGAATGCCGATGTGGCACAGGACCCATTGGACGAGCACACCACCTCGCTGCGGTGCATCGGTCAGAGCAGCAGATGCGGGTTTCAACATCTGTGGAGGCACTGTGCGTGGCTGTGGAGCGGCACAGCAGGGACAATGCTTTGATCCTTGCAGAGATGGTCCAAATGTGGATGGATGTGACCGCCACCATTGACAGGCAGACCCAGGCATTGGTCGCTGTAGTGGCTGCATTGGGCACACAGTCAGGTACCCCTGTACCGCGCACCCCACACAGTACGCTTTCCACTCCCCGTTCCCGGCGTCGTGCGACACCCAGTCTGTCGACGCTGGTTCTGATGTGGCTATCCCGAGCACCCTGGTGCAGGTATGTTTGGCATGCTGCAGACCCCTGTGCGAGCAAGGTCGCGATCGCGAGTGGGACCCTGGTGGTCCATCGGTGCCACCCCACATGGCCCATGCTTAGCCTGCCAGTGCTGCTGGGTCACGGCGGCCGCCCACACATCCGAGGTGGCCGTGGCACAGTGCAACATGACTGACCTGTCTCCCAGTGCAGGCCCTGTCTGGTGCTGCCCTGTGTGCACTGTGTAGTCATGGTGGCAGTGCACTGGTGAGTGCCCTGCCCAACATGCCGACACACACAATCCACCTGCACCCCCCGACTGCTGTCCACAGGTGCGTGTGCATGATGATGCCTGCATTGTACTGTACACCGTTGCAAGGGTGCCCAGCATCTGACACACGTGCTTGGACAGTACAGGTGGTGGGGTGGTCTGTGGATCTGTGTGTTTGACATGTCTGTTCCTGCTCTGCTGTGCACCTGCCCATGTACTCTTTGGGCATGGTGTGTGTGTGTGTGTGTGTGTGTGTGTGTCCATATGACTGTTCACCCCTCCCTGATGGTGTGTTCATGTGCCTGGACCCTTACACTCCCCTTGCCGCCATACACCCCTGGTGTGTTACCCTGTGTGCCTGTGGGTTGCGCCTGGACAGTGTTGGCTGCACATGGCCCCTTGACTTACCTGTGTTGTGCATAATGCTCCTCCGTGATGGTGTCCCGGTGCAGCTGGGCCTGCCGGATCAGTCGGGGGTCCTGCCGTCCAAGGGGGGGCTGTTCATCGCCATCATCACCAGCGTCACTGGCATCCCCATCGCAGTCCCTCCTCGACCTGTATGGCTATCCCACAGTCTTTGGCCATGTTGTGCAGGATACAACAGGCCAGGAATATCCCACAGGCCTTTGAGGGGCTGTACTGTAGGACCCGCCCGGAGGGTGTCTAGGCATCGAGCGTGCCTTAAGCATCCCAAATACCGGCTCGATGATGTTGCGTGTGGCGGCATGTGCCTCATTATAGCGTTGCTGCGATGGGGTCATGGGGCGCCGGTACGGTGTGAGTAGCCAGGGACGGAGGGTATCCACTGTCACCTGTGTGGAGATAGTGGAGATAAGTATCATGTTCAGGTCCATATTGCCCATATCCCTGTGTGCCACTACCATGGCACCTGTGGCATTCCCACCCTTGCCCCAAGTTTGCAATTCCTACATGCATACTCACCCACTAGATGGCCTGTGGGGATGTCCCCACTCTCGAATCGATGGCACAGTGCAGACTGATACCATATGAAGGCATCATGTGCTCCGCCAGGGTGTGTGGCACAGACATTGATTATGCACCCACTGGCATCACACACCACCTGGCAGTTAACACTGGAAAAGCCCTTCCTGTTCCTGTATGCCGCCCCATCGGGGCCAGGTGGCGTGCGAATAGCCACATGGGTGCAGTCTATGGCCCCTAGCACGCCAGGCATACGTACTACCCTGTGGAACTCCTGCATGTTTGCTGTACGCTCTGCCGCGGTGCTGGGGAAATGGATGTACTCCGCAGCATGTGGCAGCAGTGCGCTGAGGAATTGGGTGAGGATGCGTGATGTGGCCGACTGTGTTATGCCTGTGGTGTCCCCTGTCGGCCTCTGGAAGGTACCCGTGGTGAGCAGGCGATGCAGGCTGTTTCCTTTGTCTCCACTGACAGAGCGTGACTCGGCGTGAGGGTGCCTGCATCACATCACTGCACAGCTCACAGAGCCGCCTCAGTATTGCCCTGTTCAGGCGGTCGCGCTACAATCTCGTCTGAATACGGCTCAAAGCTAATCAGGGCACAGTACTGCCTGTTGGGGCATACGGCCGACGGGCCCTTCCACGGCCACATCCCCTGCAGCATGCCTTTCACCCTTCATTACAGCTTCCATGTGGAAGCTGGCACTGTCCATGTCCCTGGCTTTTGTTCCCCTGGCTGTTCTTGCTGTGCTACCTCGCTGTCCTGCCTGCTACCTCCACTGCACCGGTACACTACTGGCCCTGCAGTCTGTGGCCTGACACACCCTCCTTGTCCTTCTCCTCTCCTGTGCACTCCTGGCCTGCACTCTTTCACTGTCGCACTCGGTTTCTCCCTGCCTCATGTGGCTTCCTGCAGCGTTTTGGCTTCTTCCTTGAGCCTTTTATTTTGGCTTATTTCCGTGTGTGGCGCACCTTCCAGCTCATCCGCTGTTGCGCATTGCGCAAGTCTTTGAATATCGCATTGCACTGTTTATGCATGGATCCACCCCCTTCAGTTGCGCATTCCTTCATTTGCATTGTGCTGTTGCTCAGCCTGTTTTCAGTGGCGCAACTGCCTCCTGCTGAATATCGCAGAATGGCGCACATTCGGACTTGCGCATGCGCAACCCTTTTGAATATCCCACCCTCTTTGTTTATCATCACTTTTCTTGCATCTAAGGTGGACTAGCATACAAGAGATTCTGATGTCTGACTTTATGGAAGGGTGGGGGTTCAAAGACAGCTGAGAATGCCTCTGAAAACCACAGGATAGACATATTATGGCATAGGGGGTGAGAATTAAAAATAATCCATAAAAGCATTTATACAATAGGGGTGAGCTGATAACACATGAAATAAAACACATATCACTCACCCTCCTTGTATGAATCATCAGTGACATATGCACTGTGATAACTTCTTAAGATATACACACATAGGCAGATATTCAAAAGGTTGTTGCGCATGCACAACTGAATGTTTCACCAGGAAGGCACACTGAACAACAAGTTGCTCATCTCCCATGTGACCCGGGGAAGGGGTACAATTTGAATGAAACATTAAACATTCAAGTTACAAGATCAACATTAACATACAGTTGTAAGGCAGGTGTTACAAGCAGTGTTACAACAGTTTTGTGCATAACATGTAGAAGTGGCCAATAATAAGTGTTGGGTTAATAAGTAAACAAGTGCTTATGTGAAAGAAATGGGGGAAGGGGGAGGGAAGGGTGAGGTGGGGGGAGGGGGAAGAGTCATGACCTGGAGACCCCTTCAGGATGCGAGGAACCCTGCAAGGGGACTAGGGGACCAGAGAGAAGGGGATAAGGCAGTGTGCCAGAGAGACCCCTTTAGGATGGTGGGGGAAGGGAGTAGATGAGAGATACTAGCCCCTTGGGGGGGTAGGAGAGGGACCCATGGAGAGCATTTTGGGTCCTTTACATTCTGTGAGAGATCAAGGGAGGCCAGTAAGGGAGAGCAATTTGGAGGAAGGGGAGGAAGGTTAGAGATTTGGGGGCTGGGTGTGCACAGGGTAAAATGAAGGTGAGGATAGAGGGGTAGGGTTTGTCCAGGGCTTAGAGGAGGGAATTAGGGAGGGATATGGCAGGAGCAGCTATATGCAAGGTAATTATTGAGGGAAAAGCTGATGGAGTAGGCGGAGGATGAGTGCCAGATTTGAGGGGGAAGAGAATTCCAAATTTTTGGGAGGTGGTGAGAGTAACCAGACTGGCCAATTTGGGTGGATCTGCGGGGGACAAACAGGGTATGGGAATCGGCTGATCTAAGGGAATGGGAAGGTGGGGGTGTTATAAAGGAGGAGGTGAAGTAGCAAGGGAGCTCACCCAACCAGTGCTTGGAGGTGAAGTTAGCACAGTGGGAGAGTTGCCTATTTGTAAGAGAGGGGAAGCATAGGGCACGATAAAGATTGCAGTGATAGGTGCGGGGGGAAGGAATCCAGGGCAAAGCGGCAGAAGGAATTGAAGAGGGTGTCCAGTCTGGCCAGGGAGAGAACTTGTTGGAGGCCATCGTCTGGCACTGCAGGGTGGCCATTTTTCCATTATCTTCCGTCCCTCCATCCCTCCCCCATATCATGGCTGCGCATCTGTGGTGTCCTTGGAAGGATGCATGGCAGCTGTGGTCACCCACACCACCAAGTGTGCCTCCACCAGCCCACCACCAGGAGCTGCTCCAGGGCAATGCAAGCCATACCCTCCCTCCCGGGTAAGACAGCATCCATGTGGGTAGTCTTCACCCTCCCTGCCAGTCTCCACCCAGTTGCCCCAGATGCGAGTCACGAACCCTGGTCACCTGCCTGCCAAGGCGCCCACTGCTCGGCATCATGGAGCTGGTGAGAGGGCTGTTTGATAGCTTTTTAAGAATACACTGGCGTGATTGCACCAATATAGTTTGGGTAGACTGAAAGTTTTATGTTAAGCCCCTAATTTTGCACCTAATAGCTTTGGTGGCATTTGATGAAAGTGCCTGAAATTTGCATGCATTGTCTAGGAGGAAAGGTCTAAATATGTAGAACGTTTCATTATGGCAACTTGTGCAGTTCCTGAGATCCGCATATGTTGTTTTCCTCAGAGGGCTCATTTCTTTTCCTATACTTAACATGCTTTTTTCTCACACCTACAGCCAGATGGATAGAATGTTTTTCCAAAACATTCAGAGCAGATGCAGCTTGTGCCAAGGCAGTGCCTTTTGAAGGCTTTGTGAAAGAATATTAAACAGTTCCAGAGTTATAATGATTTAACGTAGGGTTTCTAGATAACTGTCTGATTTGATATGAAAATTTCTGTGTCGTAGAGAACATTTTGGTTTCTCACCACTTGCTTCTCACAGCAAAAAAAATCTTCAACGTGACTGCCATCTTGTATTTTCCCTGAACTAAAAAAGTAAAATACACAAAAATGGTGTCTTTTAAAACATAAACACCTGAACCTAGCTAAATGGAATCTGACAAATATAAGATTATATACTGTATATATATATATATATATATATATATATATACATATATACAGTTTACTGTATATGCATATTTATAGATAGATATATTTAGATATTTATATATATATATATATATATATATATATATATATATATATATACACACACATATATATTTATACCACGGGGAGAAGTATAAATGAACTCGATAACACACGTTATTAGGTACCTGCAGGGATGATGCATTATATTTCCCTACAGGGTTGCTATCATCCCTGCAGATAAGTCACAAGGATGGGACCTAATGGTGTAAGAAGAATATCACATGGAACTCCAGCGTGTAAGCTTTTTATTTTCCGCTGCCATGTGGCTGCACCACTCATGCCAAGAGGGCATTGTTGCCAACATTCCAGAGCAAAACAAAAAACATACACACTGGAGTCCCATGTGATGTCCCCTATTTATACAGTGTAGGTGAGATGCAAACCTTACAGATAAAGGATTTATTTTAGCCACTGAAGCATTCTAAATGCAGATAAGTAATTTATTTCAATATTCGGTGGGTCATCAGCATTTGTTTCCACTTCAGGTGGGTCACAAATGAGCTCTTAACCAATGGGAGAGCAGATTGCACATTGCCTAATGACATCATAATAACCTCGGCTACAATTAGAAACAGAGCAGTGAAATCAAACAGAAACAGCGTATTCTTCATTAAACAAACTAATCTGAAAGCTTTACAATTTAAAACACATTGTATAACCTGGACACACAATGGCCTCACTGAGAATGTGACATTTATCATCACTTGTGAGGGGGCAGGACTTTCATGAATCACTCGTGGCTCTGCTACTACATGAAGATGGTTCCCTCTCACTCATGAAGATAAATGACATATTCTGAGTCTGGCCATTGTTATCCCAGAGAGAGAGAAGAGAGAGAGAATAAATGATGGGTATGTGTAGTATACATGGAAATATACCCACCGAGGAGACCAATGAGATAATAAGGCCATGAGCCCGAAGAGGGAGGGGCTTTATTATCTAATTAGGCCCCTGAGTGGGTATATTTACTTGTATACCATACATAGCCATCATATAATATATGGCATTTTTTTTGCTTTACCTACTGTGTGAGGCCGGGTTGGTTTCCTGGTGAGCCATGGATAGGGGTCATTTTTGGGTTTGCCTTGACCCTTTCTCGCCCCATGTGTTTTCATAGTACCGTGGCATTTTGGAAAAGGCCTCTCTTTTGGTCTTTTCTTGTTTCTGTAGTGTAGGGTTCCTTTATAAAAGGGGGCGTGTCCAGGCCAATCATTCTATAGATCGTTGGGTGGGATCATGGATTCTTGGTGATTGCATCATGTTAGTGTGGCAGTGGAGTGGCATCAGAGGTTAAGAGGATGGTTTGTGGGTGAGGAGCGGTGTGTCCATCAGGACCTGTGGAGCCAGTGGAGTAAGTTAGCCTGGAGTCAGATGGCAGCAGCAGAGTGCAAGACAGCTAGAGCTTTGAGGGAAAGGCTGTTGGTAAGTATGGGGGGGTGGTTCTTGTGTGTTCCCTGCAGCTGGTCTCTAACTGTTCTTATTTTTAGATTTGGGGAGCTCCAGGTAGGGGTGTTCCTACAAAGTTTCTGATTGTTAGGTTTTGAGTGTTGACCGGGGGGCATGCTCCTGGACTGGAGGGAAGTTTCTTCCCACAGTATACATGTACAGCTGTATACATCTGGAGGTATATAGCATTAACTGGGAGGTATACAGCTATAATTGGCAGGTATACAGGGGAATACATCATAATGGTTCCTATGAAGGAAAGAGCCAACCATGTTATATATATATCTATATATATCTACACATATATATATATATATATATAGATACATATTATAGTGGCACGGTAGTGCCACTATAGTTAGGGTTGAGGAGCCATTTACATGCTGAACCCAAAATTTTGCACCTTAATAACTTTGCAACCGTTTAATGGGTTTACCTGACATTTGGAATACATGATCAAGACCCATCGCCTTAGGATACCAAGTTTAGTACCCCGATTCGCATATCACGGCTGTGGAGTTATTAAAGCGTAGTCTGCGTTATGCTTTTCTAGAATTTTGCTGTCGTCTCTACAGGTCGCACGGTTTGCGCGACTGGTCCGAAATCTTCAGGGAATGTGCGGCCGGGGTTCCCGATGTGCCTTTTGAAGATTTCGTGAAAAAATATTAAACGGTTCAAAAGTTATTCAAAAAACAAGTTCCCATTATAAGTCAAGGGGAAAAGTTAACAAAAAGTTCGATAGTGTCGCAAATGCAGTTTTTACTTTCACAAATGGCCCTTTTGCTGTCGCAAATCCATCATTTTGTTTTCAGTTAGCGATCAGAAAATGCTTGCTATTTAAAATTGGGACCCTCTAGCAACCTAATTCTTTTGTATTCACCTAGTCGGACCCTGAGGATGCTAGCCATGTCTTTATTTGGGGTAAAACACCCCAGAAATATGTTTTTCAAATTTCTGAAAAGCACTTTCCAAAGTACTGTGCATGGACACTGTCGAATGACTTTCAAAGCTTTAAACCGACAGTACTTTTCTAGGCTGTGGAAATGACAGCAATTCTTTGGCACCCTGCTGCAAAATAATGGTTTGGTGTTTGGCCTGAAATTTGAGAAATGCAGCCAACATCTTACAGATGTGCCTTTCAGTGTTTCATTGAAAAATATTACATGGTGGCAAAGTTATGGCACTCCAAAGTTGACGCTTTTCCCATAGGATAACATTACAGCATCCAACGCATTACAGGAATCCTTGGCCTGCTGCAAAATAACGGTTTGGTCTGTTGGGCTGAAATTTGGAGAGAACACAGTCAGCATCCCACATGTGCCTTTTTGTGGTCTGGTGAAAAAATATTACAGGGAGCCAAAGTTATGGCACTCCGAACTTGTCTTTTTTTCCCATAGGATAACATTACCATGTTCGCCATGCCTTTCAGGGCCCGTGATCTCGAAAACAGTGTGAGATATGGGCTTTTCGTCAGAAAAATGCTAATGGGGCTAAGTGCAAACTAGCCAGAAAGTCATAAATCATATGACTTTTAAATTTTTTTTCTACGTCATACGGTTCCTGAGATATAAGCAATTTAGTATTCCAACCCCTCATTTTCTGCTCCAAGAACCATTATTATCCATACATTCTTTGTACTCACTGTCTTTCTCTATGCAGCTTTTGGGGAAAACCAGTCTGTGCGCTTCCATTGCTGTTACCATTACCATTTCTGCTTGCGGTTCCATTCCCGTTTCACTTAACGTTCACATCTACGCCACCATGTGCGTTACCCTTTGCATTTTCATTTGCACTTCCTTTTGCATTGTTTTTAACATTTCTGTCTACACTACTGTTTCTCTTTCTGTTTCGCTTTGCGTCCGTGTGCATTACCATTTGCTTTATGGCACAATGTTACTATGTGGCAAGAGCCGCCGCCACATTACATTCACTATTTCTCGTTATCATTCTCAAAAAGAAGGGAAATTAGAGGCAAAAAAATCCATTTAATGCATTAGTTAGGGTTGTTCCACACCAACAAAAGCGAGGAAATTCGATGTTAGGGTTGAAAGCCCCCCTTGGACCCCCCCACACTCCCAACCGGCATCGGTGTGCGCATTAGGGTTGTCGGTTCTAACTCTCACCCCATTCTCCTACACCTCTGCTTCTTTACACATGTGATGGGGTGAGAGTTATGGCCGACAACCCTAATGCTCACCCCGATGCCAGTTGGGGTTGTGTGGGGTCCAAGGGGGGCTTTCAACCCTAACACCGAATTTCCTCACTTTTGTCGGTGTGGAACAACCCTAGCTAATGCATTAAATGGAGTTTTTTGCCTCTAATATATAGATACAGATATTGATACAGATACAGATACAGCTATAGATACAGATGCAGTATGCGCCGCTTGTAATGGACTAGTTTGACATGTTGCTTTACATCTGTTACAAGCTGTGTCTGATACATCAATGTGGCTGCTTCTGAGGATCTTGCCGACATAAACATAAACAAAGATAAACATACTATATATATATATATATATATAGATGTGATAGATGTGATTACAGCCCTTTAGTGATTTTGTTGCAGGCAGAACAAATAGCACCCTAGCTCCAGATGCTCTCTGATTGGCCAGACCTCAAACTCCTCTGCTGGGCAAATCGGCATAACTTCTGCCAGGCAGCAAATCAAAAATCTCCATGGACAGCTGGGCAGAAAGCAAACTTTCTCTGATGCAGGGGGAGGATTTTTGAAAATTCAAAGAAGTTAAGATCAGTTTTCCCCTCCTTTCCCTGTGTTTTCAATGACTTGGCTGGCTGAGCAGATTAAAGTGCATCAAATCTTAATTTACGCTACATCACTGTGAGCACTGTCAGCTGATAAGGAGAGATCGTGGTGCTCATGGAGCTGTTTATGGAGGAGCTGAATTAATGAGGAGAACAGTCTCTAAGGAACAGTTTTACGGAGCTCAGTGAGTGCAGAGTTGGGGGGGTGTCAGCCCGAGTAAGGAGGTGGTGAGTTTGAGCTGCTGTGTATATATACCCCACTTAAATGACCACTTAAAACCACTTGCAACCCATCAACACCAACTCTGGCACCTTCTTTTATGACTTGGAACCTGGCTATTTACACTGCTTGAGCTCCTTCCAGCGGCCACAAAAAACAGATTTACAGGTCTGTTTTAAACCTCTATTTTAACATTGGACAAATAGGAAAATGTTTTTGGCAACTGAAATTTGTCCAGTACAAGCAGATGTCTGGCACATCTGGGTCCGTACAAGTGGCACCTGCTGTATAGATATAGATAAACAGGGGATATGACATGGGATGATGTAAGATATCATTTTTATCTTCATGAGAGGCTATTGTTCTGTTGATATGTCATGGGTGGAAAAATCACAAGTGAGACAACAATAGACCAATACCTTCTAATGAAGATAAAAATGCTATCTTAGCTCAGCCCATGGCATATTTGATTTATACATCAGGCTTTTAAGTGGTTTTGATGGAAATCATAAAAAGCTATGAAAGTAAAAAGTAAACGCAAACTGCATAGACTACTGTATATTCAATCAAAAAGAAATGGTAGCTCACATTTATTCATGTATTTATTTATTTAGTTATTAAGAGTTTTATCAGGAAATGCATAATGAGCCATACTAGCTCATTTTCATAGGTGTCCTGTGGGAATAAAGTTGGTCACTAAGCATGCTCAGAAATGTATCTTCATAGGTGAGAATACATTTCTGAGCATGCCCAGTAGGACACAAATGAGTGAGAAAAATTTCTGAGCATGCTTAGTGACCACCTTTATTTATTTTGTTCATGTTGCCCAAGATAACATGTTTATCCAAGCAAATGTATTTTTCACACCTGTTGTATAAATAGGGATTATCTCACGAGGTAGCTCTAGATATGCACGCTATCTGGTTTGGAATGTTGTTGTTATTGCACATTTACACGAGTGGTACAGCCATGAGTGCACAGTGACAATAACATTTCAAACCAGATAACATCCATAGCTGGAGTTACGTGATGGGATAATCGATTTATACCATAGGAGTTCTCCCACTTTTATTTTGTGTGTGGCTCTTGCAGTTAAAAAACAAGCTCTGTTGTGTAAATGGATTATCTCTTTACAGATTTTCTTTCTTTTCCACTTTATTAATTGTATTTATTTATTGAAATGTTTCACCAGGAAAGGCACGCTGAACAATAAGTTGCTTGTCTGACGGTGCATCCTGGGGGAAGGGGTGATGGGAGATGCAACTGGCAAAGTATAAACACATACAATAGAATCCATCTACAACACTGATGACAAATAAGGTACTTAACATTATGAAAAAGCAGGTAGAGAACTTAAGGGAATAAGATTGTGCATTTTGTCAATTGTATATACAAACAGAGGTCGGATAATCTGGCCGGAAATAAACAGTGCTTAGGAATACAATTAGCAGAAATCATAATACTTCATTTTAGTGCGTAGTAGTAGTAACCAATGTAACTACAGTGACTTTTGTGCTGATAATGGCTAGGAGCTGGGCAGGCACAAAGGAGTTGGAGTGCAGGAACAATTAACAGAGAGGTAGTTGTGTGAAGTGCTGCAGCTAATGGATAGAGACAGGATGAGTCTCGAATCTATTTTGGAAGTGAATTCCACAGTTTTGGGAAATGGTATGAGAAGGCAGACTGGTCTACAGTGGTAGAGCATCGAGGGGCTACCAGGGTTCTGTGGTCATGAGAGCTGAGTGAGATGTCTGGCACATCCGGGTCTGTACAAGTTGGCACCTACTTTATAGATATAGATATAGATATAGATATATATATAGATATAGATATAGATATAGATATAGATACATAGATATAGATATATAGATATAGAGATATATATATAGATATATAGTTTGAGATAGGCATAGATATAGATACATATAGATATATAGCTATAGATACATAGATATAGATATATATAGATATAGATATAGATATAGATATAGATATATACAGATATATATATATAAATACAGGTACATATACAGATATAGATATAGGTATGTGTATAGATATAGGTATAGATATGGATATAGATATAGATTATGGCAGCACGGTAGTGCTACCACAATTAGGGTTGAGTATCCCATTTAAGGTTAAATGGTGAAACTTTGCACCTTAATAACTTTGCCACCGTTCAACGAATTTGCCTGAAATTTGGCAGGTACGGGGCATAACCATAGATCTTGGGATATGTTAACTTTTGTACTGGTTGGATATATGGCTGTGGAGTTATTAAATGACATCCATGCACACAATTAGTTTTTTTTTTGTGCATTCTTTGCTCGCGCCTACAGGTCACATAGTTTGTGCAACTGATCCAAAAACTTCAGGGAACATGCAGCCGGGGTCTCCGATGTGCCTTTTGAAGATTTTGTGACAAAATATTGAATGGTTCAAGTTATTCAAAAACAATTTTCCCATTATAGTCAATGGGAAAAGTTAATAAAAAGTTCAGTGTCTCAGATGCAGTTTTTAGTGTTGCAAATGACCCCTGTAGTGTTGTGAGTCAACCATTTTTTTCAGTAAGTGGTCACAGAAATGCTTGGCATTTAAATTTGGGACCCTCTAGGGACACAATTCTTTTGTGTTCACCTAGTCAGACCCTGAGGATGCTAGCCATGTCTTTTGGGGCTAAACACCCCAGAAATATTTTTTAAATTTTTGGAAAAGTAGTGTCACAAAGTAATGTCGCACTCATGACACTTTTGTGATTTCATTTGTGAAAGTGTTGTGATTTGTGAAACTATTTTGCAACACTATGCCCAAAATAACAGGAATTCTTTGCCACCCTGCTACAAAATAATGGTTTGGTCTTTTGGGCTGAAATTTGGAGGGAAGAAAGCCAACATCCCACAGATGTGCCTTTTGGTGGTTTAGTGACAAAATTTTGCACAGATGGAAAGTTGCAGTGCTCCAAAGTTGTTTTTTCCCATAGACTAACATTGCGGCATCTACTGCACCTTTCTGGGCCTGTATCTTGGAAACGATGTGAGATACGGACTTTTCATCATAAAAAACCTTAGCCCCCTAGATAGGAGCAAAGTACAAAACTAGCGGAAAGTAATAATTCATATGAAATTTTAATGTTTTTACTACGTTGTGTGGTTCCTGAGATATAAGCAATTTAGTATTCCAAATCCTCAATTTCTGCTATTATGCATACATTCTTTGTACTCACTGTGTTTCTCTGTGCAGCTGTTGGGGAAAACCAGGGTGTGTGCTCCAGTTACTGCTACATGTAGCATTTCCACTTGTGTTTCTGTACTTGTTTGCATTAGCATTCCCGTGTACACCACCATGTGTGTTATCCTTTGCGTTTCTGTTTGCACTTGTGTTTGCGTTATTCTTACCATTTGTGTCTACAGTACTGTTTCTGTTTGTGTTTCACTTTGCGTCACCGTGCACATTACCATTTGCGTTTGTGGCCCCCTTCAGTTTTCTGTTTGTGTTTGTCTTTCGTTTTGCGTCATTGTTGTTGTTACCGTTACCATTTGCATTTCCAATTGCATTCCATGCATGTTACAGTGTGCATTTGCATCTGGCGCTTGCATTTGCATTTCTGTTTCCTTTGGCATCATCGTTGCTGTTACTGTTAATATTCGTTTCAATTGTGGTACCGTGACCGTGCGTATTACGGTTTGCATTCCATATGTGCTTGCATTCTTGTTTTCGTTTCTGTTTCCTTTGGTGTTAGCTTAGCTGTTACCGTTGCCATTTGCAGTTTCCAATTGCGGTACCATGACCATCGCATTATGGTTTCTGCGTTTCGTGCGACGCTTGCATTTGCCTTTCTGTTTCTGTTTCTTTGGTGTTATTTTTACTGTTACTGTTACCATTTGCGTTGCAATTGTGGTACCGTGACTGTATGCGTTACGCTTTGCGTTCCATATCGCTTGCATTTGCCCTTCCGTTTCTGTTCCCTTTGGCATTATTGTTGCTGTAACAGTTAACATTTGTGTTTACAATAGCGGTACCATGACCGTGCATCTTATCAGTTGCATTTCTGTATGTGCTTACATCTCCGTTTGCTTCACTGTTCGCTTTGGCGTCACTTTGCACTTGCGTTGCTATTAACGTTTGCATTACCATTTACATTTGCGACACCATGTGCATAACCATTGGTGCTTGCATTTGCATTGCAGTTACCATTACTATGTCACAAGACATCACGTGGTAGGAGCTTGAGGCCTATGAAGACCGCGCTCCACCACCACATTCTGTTCACTATTTATAGTCCTCATTCTCAAAAGAAGGAAATTCATGGCAAAAACTCCATTTAATGCATCAGTTAGGGTTGTTCCACAGAGAAAAAGTGAGAAATTCGGTGTTAGGTTGAAAGCCCCCTTGCACCCCAGCCCGCCCCAACTGGCATCGGGGTGTACGCTGGGGTCATTGGTCTCAACTGTCACCCCATTCTCCTATACCTCCAGCATTGTTTACACATGTGATGGGGTGAGAGTTAGGGGCCAATGACCCCAGTCACCCCAATACTGTGGGGGGCAGGCTAGGGGTGCAAGGGGGCTTTCACCAACACTGAATTTCTCACTCTCATTGGTGGGAACAACCCTAACTGATGCATTAAATGGAGTTTTTGCCATGAATATAGATATAGTATAGATATAGATATAGATATAGATATAGATATAGATATAGATATAGATATAGATATAGGTACAGGTATCGGTACAAGTACAGATACAGATACAGAGATATAGATATAGCTATAGATATAGATACAGCTATATAGATATAGATATAGGTATAGCTATGTATAGATATAGATATATAGATATATAGAGCTATAAATATAGATATGTATAGATATAGACATAAAGATATATAGATATAGATATAGATATATAGAGATATATATATAGATATAGAGATAGAGATATAGATATAGATATATACATATATATAGATATCGGTATAGGTATAGATATAGGTACAGGTACAGACACAGATACAGATACAGGTATAGGTACAGGTACAGGTACAGAGATATAGATATAGATATAGATATAGATATAGATATAGATATAGATATAGATATAGATATAGATATAGATATATGTAACCCCTACCCGGTATGCCATTTGTATCTGACAGCTCTACCAGGTGGGCTGGGTTCGGGAGGAATAGGTCACTCAAGCACAAAGGCTAGGTTTGGCTACTCTGCACAGGGCACCCAAGTAACTCTGAACACAGGAAGCAATAACTGTAATGCCCAATACCAGAAGTGGGATTCTAAAGTGTGGCTTTTATTCACATCCAAACAGAATAAACAAAGCATAGATGGACCCCCACGGGCTACACTCCTGGTAATGCAGATTAAAGGAGACCAGAACACATCCTCATCACTTTAGTCCTCAGGCTCTACATCACACTGGGCACACAGCCCGGACTTGTCAGCTGCTTTGTGTTACAGACCGAACTTGTACACTACTTTGGGTTTTCCTGAATTGGCTCCTTGTCAGCCACTTGGACACCTTCCATACTTCATGGAAACATTTTCTGGTGGCTCCTAAACCACCTAAGAACACCTCAGCTCCATCCGGGAATCTTCCTCTTACTCCCACATCTGGGTACTTTCCTCAGGCACTGGCCAAGTACCTGGGGGAGCGTAAAGGTGTCTCAGAGCAAATCGTAGAGGTGAATTTGGTTACTGTTGATCGGGGTCTCCCACCTCTCGCGCCCCACAATTCATACCCGCCATTTCTCTGGACTGTAAACACCTCATCCTTTAGCACTCTGCTGTGTAGATTCTGCTAAATGTATTTCAATCTACTTGTCTTGCTTCCCATTTGTGCGGGACTTGAACATACTTAAATTAAGTGGCATTGTCCATTACTCTACACCCCCCACAGGTTAAGCAGTCCAATCCCCACATTCTTTCTTTCCATTTTGTGCTGGACTTGAACATACTTATAACTGGCTTTGTCCATTACTCTAGACCCCCCACTGAATTAAGCAGTCCAATCCCCACATCTTCCAACTGTACTTGGCTGTCTTTTCCTGACCCCACAGTACCAGTCCCTTTAGTTTCATTCTGTTCAGGTGAAAACACTTGGCCCTTTTCAGAGTGAACTCACCCTTTGGTTGTAGGTGCCCCACAGGCGTTACCTCCTCAAGGAATCTCTTACAGAGCTTCTGGTACCTCAGCACAACTCAGACAGGCAGCTTCTTTCCATTAGCTGGACCCGGGGGGTTGCCCCTGGAAAACAAACAGAACCTTCCACCTATCCCCTCAGGAATGGGGCTCTGAACCATTGAGAGCAGTCTCCACCACTTCAATTACCAGTTCCTGTGTTCCTCTTCAGGTGGAAACACACACCTTGAACAAAAGTAGCTCTGAAACAGAGCTTAAAGCTCAGAGAGCTTGCACACACTCTGCTGCACTGCAGTCTCTCTCTAAGACTGCACACAGACTGGCTTCAATTTCCCCAACGTTCTGTAACCTCCAACTGCAACATTCCAGTATGGCTTATGCAGCTGTGACAGTTCTAAAATGATGTCATCCGTCAGTCTTAGCTGAGACTGAGAACAGAGTGAGACAGTGTGAAATCCATTTAACTGGAGTTTCACAAGCTGCCTTCCCTGCCTACCACTAGGTCTTACTGGGATTCTAGTAACCCGGTAACAGGGGTTACATATAGATATAGATATAGATATCGATAGATATAGATATAGATATAGATATAGATACAGGTACAGATATATAGGTATAGGTATAGATATAGATATAGATGTCGATATTGATATAGATATAAATATAGGTACAGGTATAGACACAGATATATGGATATGGATATAGGTATAGGTATAGAAATAGATATAGATATAGGTACAGATACAGATACAGATACAGATACAGATACAGATACTTAGGTATAGGTATAAGTATAGGTATAGATATAGATACAGGTACAGGTACAGCTATAGATACAGATACAAATATAGATGTGCTGCCCACAAGGAGTTGGTTCATGTGAAAAGCAAGGATTGTGGCGACTATGCAGATAACACAGCTACTCACAAATAACATATAATTTGCACAGTAGCTATGTCTCCAGTGAAATAACAACTTTCATGTTCCAAATGTATTTGTACTTTCGTGGTATAAATAGGGATTATCCCAAAAGGTAGCTTCAAATATGCCTGTTATCTGGTTTGGAATGCTGGTGTTATTGCACACTTGCATGAGTGGCACAGCCAGGAGTGCACAGTGGCAATAACAATGACATTCCAAACCAGACAACATGCATATCTGAAGCCACCTCACGGGATAATCAATGCATACCAAGGGAGTTCCTACTTTTTTTGTCTGTCTTTCTTGCAGGTAAGAAAACATGCTGTATTATGTAAATAAACTGTTTACAGATTTTCTTTCTTTTCCACTTTATCAATGATAACATGTTGTGCCATTTACTTTTATTGTTAAAGTGACAGCACCATTATTTGGTGTGCTGCTTACAGGAAGCTATTCATATGAAAAGCAAGGGTTGTGGATACTATGTAAATAACATAGCTACTGTGCAGATAACATGTTATTTGCATAGTAGCTATGTCTCCAGTGAAAATAACAGCTTTTATCTTCCAAATGTATTTGCACTCCCATGGTATACATAGAAACATAGAAATATAGAATTTGACGGCAGATAAGGACCGCTTGGCCCATCTAGTCTGCCCATTTCCCTACCTAACGTATAAGCTGCAGATCCTAGTTAACCAACAGCCTATTTCCCCCCTACCCCCATTAGAACTGCCTTATGTCTGTCCCATGCATTCTTGAATTCCCCCACTGTTTTTGACTCTACGACCTCCTCAGGAAGGCTGTTTCATGTATCCACAACCTTCTCTGTGAAGAAATACTTCCTCACATTACCTCTGAGCCGTCCCCCCTCTATCTTCAAATTGTGCCCCCTTGTTTTTGCACATCTCTTTTTCTGAAAGATGCTATGCTCTTGGACTTTGTTGATTCCCTTGAGGTATTTGAAAGTTTTTAGCATGTTCCCGCTCTCCCTCCTTTCCTCGAGGCTATACATCTTTAGTTCATTTAGTCTTTCTTCATATGTCTTCTGATGCAGACCCTGCATCATTTTGGTTGCCTCCTCTGGACAGCCTCCACCCTGTCTATGTCTTTGAGGAGATGGGGTCTCAGAACTGTACACAGTACTCAGATTTGGTCTTACCAACTGTCTATACAGAGGCGAACAACTTCTTGCTTTCTACTGGTGATGCCTCTCCCTATGCATCCCAGCATCCCCCCAGCCCTCCTTACAGCCTTCTCACATTGCTGGCCCACCTTTAGGTCATCTGATATGACTACCCCCAGGTCCCTTTCCATTTTTTTGTTGTCAGTATCTCACCCCGCATTGTGTACTCTTCCCTTGGGTTTTTGTTTCCCAGATGCATTACTTTGCATTTCTTTGCATTGAATCTAAGCTGCCATACATTTGACTATTCCTCCAACCTTGCCAAGTCCCTTTTCATCCTTTCCACCCCACCTTGTGTATCAACCCTGTTACAGATCCTTGTGTCATCTGCAAAGTGACATACTTTCCCTTCCAGTCCCTCTGCAATACCACTTATAAAGACATTAAAAAGGACTGGCCCCAGTACTGAACCCTGCAGTACCCCACTATTAACCCTGCTTTCTTCACTGTGGACTCCATTTACTATTACCCACTGTGTCCTGTTTCCAACCAGTGTTTTCCCAGGCTACCACCCTAGGACCCATTCCCAGGGTGGCTAATTTGTTTATTAATTTTTTGCGGGACTGTGTCAAATGCCTTGCTAAAGTCTAGGTAGGCCATGTCCACAGCCCCTCCCTGGTCTACTGCTTTGGTCACCCAGTCAAAGAAATCAATTAGATTTGTCTGACATGACCTTCCCACTGTGAATCCATGCTGCCTTGGGTCCTGTGCCCCACTGGCCTCTAGGTACTCAACAATTCTTTCCTTCAGAAGTGATTCTATCATTTTCCCTACCATTGAGGTCAAACTGACAGGTCTGTAGTTTCCTGCCTCTGTCTTGGTCCCACTTTTGTGAAGGGGAATCACATCTACCCTCCTCCAGTCCTCAGGTACCACCCCATCCTCCCATGATTTATTAAAAAGGGTAGTCAGTGGTGTTACTAGTTCTTCCCTTAGTTCTTTTAAAATTCTGGGGTGAATCCCATTAGGCCCCATTGCTTTATCCACCTTCAGTATTAAGAGTTCTTTCAGAACCCTTTCTTCTGTGAAAGGACTAATATCAACCCCTATCCAGAGTGCTTCTATTGACCGGATTAGGTATTTCCCCCTGCTTTTCCATTGTGAATACTGAGCAGAAGTATTCATTCGGTATCCCTGCTTTTTCACTGTCGCTCTCTGCCCACCCACCCTCCTCTTTGTTCAGCCTCAGTATCCATGCCTTAGTCTTTTGTTGCTCCCTAATGTACCTATAAAAGGTTTTATCCCCCTTCTTAACGAGTGTGCTATCTTTTTCTCAGTTTGGGCCTTTGCTATTCTGACTGCCTTACCTGCTTCCTTCTGCTTTAACTGGTACAGTTCTCTGTCCTGCTCCTTCTGTGTTTCCTTATACTTCCTGAATGTTATCTTTTTTTCCCTTACCTTCCCTGCCACTTCTTTTGAGAACCATAGTGTTTTTTTCTTTCGTTTTGATTTGTTTATTTGCTTCACACAAAGACTTGTTGCCTTTGTGATGGTGGTTTTGACATTTTCCCATTGTTGCTCCACCCCACCTTCTTGCCTGTTTGCTAGTGCTTTTCTGAGCCACTCTCCCATTTTGACAAAATCAGCCCTCCTGAAGTCCAGTACCTTCACTTTTGTGTGGCTTGACTCTACAGCTAAGTTTATTGTGAACCACACTGTTTGGTGGTTGCTTGTTCCCAGATGGCTACCCACTTCAAGATCAGAGATCCTCTCTCCATCCCCATTTGAGAGTACCAGGTCTAAGATTGCTCTCTCCCGAGTGGGTTCCAAAACTAGCTGTCTGAGGCATGCCTGCTGTAGAACATCGAGGAGTGGCCTTGCTCTTGGATGTGACTGCAGCAAAGGTGCTCCAGTCAACATCTGGCATATTCAGGTCCCCATTAGCAATATCTCCCCTTTCTCTGCCATCCCAAGGATGCCTTCTATCATTTTCTTGTCCATTTCCTTCCCCTGAAGCGGGGGTCTGTATATAACCCCCGTGTGGATTGTGGAGCCATTTCCAGTCTCCAGGGTGACCCACAGTGCCTCCTCTCCTCCCTGTTTACCCTTTAGTTCTGTTGCTTTTATCCCTTCCCTTACATGGAGAGCTCCTCCTCCTCCTCTTCTTCCCTCCCTGTTCCTCCTGTAGGTTGTGTACCCTGGTATGTTGACATCCCAGTTATGGTTCTCTGTGTACCATGTTTCTGTGACTGCCACAATATCCAGTCATCCCTCTTCCATCAAGGCCACCATTTCAGGGAGCTTTTTACCTAGAATATGGGCATTGGTACTCATTACCTTCAATTTTTTTATGGCTTTATTTCTTTTGCCCCATCTCTGTCCCTACTGCCTTTGTCTTTTCTCCAGTTACCCTCCCTTCTCCCTATTGACTGCTCTATTTTGGTGTTTACCTCACTAATTACCATGATTTTGGGGGCTAGGATTTACCTTCTCCTCTTCAGTGCCTCCCCCCTTGGCTAGTTTAAATGCTTGCCACTGAAGCATTTAAACCTATCACCTAGGATCCTGGTTCCCCTCCAGGATAGATGCAGAACATCACACCTGTATAGGCCTGCATCCTTCCAGGTGGAGCCCCAGTCCCCAGTGAAGCCAAATCCCTGAGCTCTGCACCAGCTTTTCAACCAGTCATTGAATCCCATGGTGCAGAGTGCCCTAGCCTCATCCATGCCATAGACAGGTAGCACTTCTGAGAAAGTTACCATGTGTGCTACTTGTCTAAGGCCCCTCCCCAACTCCACAAACTCCTATTGCACTGCTCTGATCCCATTCTCAGCCAGATCATTCATCCTTAGGTGGATAATGACATCCAGCTCCCTCCCCCTTGCCGCTGCTCCCACGATCCTGAGGATTCATTTCCTGTCCCTCCAAGCCTTGGCACTGGGCAGGAACCTTACCTCCCTTTCCCCTCCCTCCCCAGTTCTAACCCCCTAACAATTGAGTCCCCCACCAGGAGTTGTTTCCTTCCTCTGGGGTCCTGGGTCACCCTCCTATGGGTCTCCATTGTGGAGGTTCCCAGCATCCTCCTTGGTCTCCACTGCAGGTGCCTCCATAGAGGAACCATGCTTCACCAGAGTGGTGAATGAACTGTGGAGAGACACAACTGGAGGGATGCACCTCTGTTCCACCACCCTCACCCTCCCTGAGCCCACTGTGGTCCAAACCACCCTCTTTCTTGGCAATCTCTGAGGTAGTGGTGGTGGCCTGGGTGGAACCTAGGTGAGGAAGCAGGTTTCCAAATCCTTTCCAGGTCAGCATGGAGATGAACAACCTCCTCCCTCAGACCAGAGAGGTGCCTGCAAATAGGGAAGCAATGCAGTTTCCAGAATGTCTCCCCAGAAGACTGCTGCTCCACAGCCAGTGCATTGCACCACTCCCCACATGTCTGTGTCCCTTCCAGTTACAGATGCTTTTGTTTTTGTTCTTGTTTTAGTGTGTGCAAGCTTGTGAGTGTCTCTACCCCATTCAGTGCGCTGTGCATTTAGGATATGAACAGGTGTATGTTGTCAGCAGTTTTGAGGAAGTGATGTCAGAGCCCCAGCTATAAAGGAAGTTGGCGCTGGGGTGGGTGGGGTGAGGGGAAGGGTGGGTGGGAGTAAACCTATGCTGTCCAGAAACAATCACTCCAACACTCTTACATCCTCTCGGGAGTGCCTTCCTTATTTTCAGACACCTATTTCACAAAGGCTAAGTAACAGGTCTAGTCACAACTGACTGTAAATATCTCCAGCTACAGTTCCTCCCTGGCAAATTAAAGTTAAAACTAAGAAAAGTCCACCCAAAAACAGAATCAATACTAGTTACTTACACAGGTCCAAAAGTAATAATTCAGTTCAGTGTAGTCTAGAAAATAACCTCCTTGATTCAAGGAAGCTGTGGCTGCTTTCTCACTCTCCTGTCTTCAATGTGAGAAGGAGACTGCAACACCTCTGAGACAAAGAAAAACTTTTCAACAAAAATAAATAAATAAAATAGGGCAAACAGTAATTTTGCTTAGCCTAATGATAAAAGTCAGAAAAATTTAAGCACCACCTGTAATAATTTCACAGAAGATATACCCTGTAAGAAACACTTTGCTACAGAGAAAAATAAAGCAGTAACAGAAGATATACCTTGCAAAAGACAATTTGAATCAGAAGATTACAGCAGTAATCTGTTAGCATACACCTGTAGGCACACCTTGTAATAATGTAGCAGAAATTATACCCAGCAACATCAATATGAATCAGAGAAAAATAAAGCAATAAAATGTTAGCAACAAACAGTAACAATCCCTGTGTGTACAAAATAAAAACAACAACACACAGTAAATCTTCCTAGCCAAAAGTCTTAATCCTTTCCCTTACTCTGGTAAGGTTCTTAGTTCTGTCCTTTCAAGCAAGCTAGAAGGAAAGAGCTCAGGTGAAGCTAGGTGCCTTGGCCAAGCAAACCTAGCCTTCAACAGATAGGGAATACCTCATGGTGGCTCAGATATGCCTGTTATCTGGTTGAGAATTTTGGTTTTACTTCACATATGCCAGGGCAGCCGCTGAGTGCACAGTGGCAATAACACCAACATTTCAACCCAAATAACATGCATATTTGGAGTTATCTCAAGGATATCCAGTATATGCCATGGGAGTTCCACTTTTTGTGTGTACTGTATACTGTAGGTAAAATGTGTTCATGTGAACTGCTTATCTTTTTCAGTTTTGCTTTCTTTTCCACTTTATTACTGGCAGGGCCCCTGGTGTTCTGTGGCAGAATTTTCGATTTCTGCAGCAGGGCTCCTTGACTTCTGCAGGCAACATTTTCTGATTTCATGTGCATGATTTATTCATTTCTCTGGCAGAATGCAGTCCTGTCATTCTTAAATATGATGTGATGTCATCGATGACATCATATGCTGAGCATAGCGGAGGAGCTTCAGGATAAACAAGGTGGGAAAGAAAGCCTGACACTATGGAAAAACAGCATATTTATATGAAAATTCACAAAAAACAATGAATTCTGCGGCACTAGATATATTCTGCAGCATGATGCAAATTCTGCAGCAAATTCCGCAACCACAGAACTGCAGAATTCCAGGGGCCTTGATTACTGGCCCTAATCTGAACTGTTAACTGTGATGGCTAAAGTGACAGTGCCACTGTTTGATGTGCTGTTCGTAGGGAGCCCATTCATGTGAAATACAAGGGCTGTAGCTACTGCACAAATCACATGATTTCATCTGTTATTCTCACAGTAGCTATATCTTCAGTGAAAATTACAGCTTTTATCTTCCAAAACTAGCTGCCCTCCCATGGTGTATATCGATATATGTGTGTGTGTGTGTGTGTGTGTGTAGATGGATGGGGAATTTTCCCCATACAAAAGGCCATTGTTTATTTCCCTGTATAGCTGTAACTAAATTACCAATTACACTAATCAAACATTTAACAATATGTACCTACACTAATTAAATGTGTATACCTACACCAATCAAACAATTAAACATTTATACCTACACTAATAAAAAGTATATACTTACAACAGAGAAAGAGAACATTGTTTAACCAGGAGTAGCACACTAAGCTGAAGCTTGTTTCCAGATGCAACCTGGGAGCACAAGGAAGTTAAGTGACTTGCTCAGTATCACACAGTATGCACCTAGGCAACTGTGGGATTCAATACATAAACCATATGGAACAATACTAATAACATAATTAACACATTATTAGGAAGCTAGCCAAACCAGTTAATAAGCTGCAAAAGAACCTGGAAAAAAAACACTTCCCTTTCAAACCCAGAAATCACCCAAACTCCTACCTGCACTCAGTAAACACCATTCCCTCCTTGTTTCAAGAGGCCTTCAGATGCCATAACATGATAGCAAATGTCATCTCCGCAAACACTGGGTGAAGGTGGCATATTCAGAAGTATTTTAGGTCAATAAATCCACTCACTGTTTGGGTTCATGGCCTTATAGCCCTAATTATCCCCCTTGATGGGTATACATGCTTGTATACTACCCTTACCTAATATTTATTCTGTGTGTGTGTGTGTGTGTATGTGTGTGTGTGTGTGTGTGTGTGTGTGTGTATGTGTGTGTGTGTGTATATATTTGAGGCAAAAAAATCCATTTAATGCATCAGTTAGGGTTGTTCCACAGCGACAAAAGTGAGGAAATTCGATGTTTGGGTTGAAAACCCTAACTCCGCATTCACCCCCCACCCCCACAGCACCACACACACACACACACACACACACACATGCAAGTAGGGGAGGACCAAGGCAACACAACCAATCACAGACAACCAGCAGCAGGTGTCAGAAATAAAATACAACTGTCAAAATGTACTGCAGGACATCCCACCACCCCAAACCAGGTACTACATACTCAGTGTAGATCCACAACAAAACTGAGGCCAGGTACACTAATGGTATGCATCCCTGATTACAGGTGCACACAAGTTACTACACTTAGGGGTTGCATGCATTACCTACCAACCAGGAACTGCACCCTGAGTGGAGAGCCACAGCTACACTAAGGCCATGCACATCTATGGTATACCTCCCTGACTGCAGATACACACAAATTAACACAGTTATAAATTGGAGGACCTCCACCAGGCAATGCCACCCCTCCCAGAACACGTACTGCATACTGAGTGGAGAGGCAAAGCAACGATAAGGACATACACATCAACAGTGCACTTCCCTGATTGCAGCTGCACAGAACTTACCACACTTAGGAGTTGCACAGTGCCAACCAGGCAATGCACCCCCAGACCACTTACTGCATCCTAACTGGAGAGCCACTGCAAAATCATGTGGGAATGGACATCAGTGGTACACCTCACTGATTACAAGCATGGTCTCAGACAGGCAATGCCTCCTCGTTACAAGGTACTGCATCCTGAGTGCTGAGTCACAGCAAAACTGAGGCTATGGACATCAATGCTACACCTCCCTAATTGCAGGTACACTCCACTTACCACAGTTAGGAGTTGTATGGCCTCAGTCAGGCACTGCCCCCCACACACACACACACAGGTACTGCATCCTGAGTGTAGAGCCACAGCAAAACTAACTCCATACACATCAATGGTATACTCCATCACTGAAGGTGTGCACAACTTTGTACCGTTATCAGTTGCATACCCTTGACCAGGCAATAGCCCACACCCCTACACCAGGTACTCCATCCTGACTGGAAAGCCACAGCAACACTATAGCCATAGACATCAACTGTTTAAATGCTACAATTGTTGGCTCATCATCATGGATATGTCTTGTGCTACATTTACACAGTTGTATTTTATTTCAGACACTTGCTGCTGGTTGTCAGTGATTGGTCGTGGTTGCCTTTGGTCCTCCCCTACTTGCGTGTGTGTGTGTCTGTGTGTGTGTGTGTGTGTGTGTGTGGTGCTATAGGGTGGGAGTGAATGCAGAGTTAGATTTTCAACCCTAACACCGAATTTCCTCACTTTTGTCATATTGGAACAACCCTAACTAATGCATTAAATGGAGTTTTGCTTCTACTATACATATATAGCCTTATACCCACTGCACTATAATCCGTTAATAAGATACAACTTTAAAATATAAACAAAAGAATAAAAATCAATTCATGAGAAAAGCTGGTACTGCCATGGAGATGGGCCCATCATTTCAAAGGGCTGTTATGCCACTCTGATGTCTTTAATTTGTGACAATTTAGTGCTTTCTTTGCCTAAGTCAAAGCCCAGCCACCTCCTACAGTGCTCCAGTGCTCATTTAATGTTTTGCCCCACCTGCTGACAATAAAATGGGGACAATATATGGAGCCCTTCCCCTGCCGACTATGTGAATAGGTAGGTAAGGTAACTGAGAAGCAACAAGGAAAAAAGTTTAGTTGACTACCCAGCGCAGTCCACCTGAACCCAGCCATTCAGCAATGCCGGCAGAAAATGCACCTGCTCCTGCGATTCTGTACATTATATGTCTCATGAGAAAAATAAACTTGAGAAAACGGGTTGTTCTCACACATATAATTGCTGGAGATGTAACTCACCCTATGCCAACATTTCCCAACACATCTATAAAAAACAGCGAGAGAGAAACTGGAAGCTGAACAAGGGGAGAGGTTAAGGAAGGGTCATGAATCAAATAAAAGGCAGTACAGAATAAAAAAAAAACAGAAAAGAACCCTCCTGATGCAGGGGCTGATGTATATTATTTGGGCTTATGTACAGAGAAATGAGTTCTTGCTTTCTCGGGTATTCCCGACCACACCTGATGAATGGATAATGGAGGGCCTTTACCCAGCTCCATGCTGCCCATGAGTTTACCCACATGGGCACTTTAGAAAATATTACAAAAATGTGCTGGCCTTCATCACTGTAGAGAGTGGAATATTAGAGGTACAGTAGCTATTTCCCACAATGTTTTTCCCCTGGTCTCCCAGCTGTATGCATGGGCTGCCTTGCTCGATCTTGTATTCACTCATACACTGTCTAGCTCCCCTAAAATATATATATATATATATATATATATATATATATATATATATATATATATATATAATATATATATATAATATATTAATGCCCTGAAAAGGCTAATTTCTTTTGAAATCTGGTGGAAAGGGTTACAGTAGGATAATAACAGATACAAAATAGCAATTACAATGACTATGTCGCTGTATTGACCAGCGCTGTATTTGCTGTCACTGTATTTGTTGTCATTGTATTTACAGTCGCTATCTTGACCAGTGCTGTATTTGCTGTCACTGTATTGAGCAGCACTGTATTTGCTGTCATTGTATTTCCTGTCGCTGTATTTGCTGTCATTGTATTTACAGTCACTATCTTGACCGGCGCTGTATTTGCAGTCACTGTATTGAACACGCTGTATTTGCTGTCGCTATCTTGACCAGCACTGTATTTGCTGTCACTGTATTGAGCAGCGCTGCATTTGGTGTCGTTGTATTTACAGTCGCTATCTTGACCAGTGCTGTATTTGCTGTCACTCTATTGAACACGCTGTATTTGCTGTCACTATCTTGACCAGCACTGTACTTGCTGTCGCTGTATTGAGCGGCGCTGTATTTGCTGTCGGTATACTGACTGACTGTGTATGTGATGTCGCTGTGCTGGCCCATGGTGTCATTACAGTGACAGCAAATGCAGCGTTAGTCAATGCAGTGACAGCAAATCCAGTGCTGGTCAAGATAGCGACTGTAAATACAGCGTGGTCAATGCAGCGACAGCAAATACAGCGACATTAAATACAGTGTTAGCCAATACAGTGACATCAAATACAGTGCTGGTCAAAACAGTGACAGCACATATAGCGCTAGTGAATACAGCGACAGCAAGTACAGCATGGTCAATACAGCAACATAGCCACTGTAATTGCTATTTTATCTGCCATTTTCCTACCATAACCATTTCTCCTAGATTTCACCAAGAAATTAGCCCTCTCCTAGCAAGAATATAGTATTTATGGGAGGCTTCAGACAGTGTATGAGTGAATAATGTCATGGGACAGTGTAGATAAAAAAAACTGAGGACGAAGGCTGAGGTCACTATCGTTGGTGCTTAGTTCTTTTTTTTTTTACAAATACCTTTGAGCCTTGGCTTTTTTACAAAGGTTCCATGTCAGAGAAATACAAATTATGGGGAACATCAAGACATACATTACACCACTGCGGACATTGCAAACAGAGTACAGATTAATATAGTTCCCTTATTCCTAAGGGCTGAGCCTTCAGTGCATCTCATTATCGCTGTTATATCGATGCACAGAAGGAGAACTATGTGACCAGTGTTCAAAGGCTAAAGTTTAATTTTTTAGCAGTTTCTGACAGCGCGAGGAACTGCTCAGCTAAATCCATTTCTTTTTTGACAGCTGCGTTTCTGACAGGTGAATGTTAAGTCAGAAGCTCCTTGGCCTATTCAGTGTGTTTTCCCCCCCAAATTAGCATATTCAAAGTGCCTTTGTGTTCCTCATGCTTATTCAGAGGGCATTGTTGCCACACAATGCCCTCTAAATAAGAGATCTGATTGGCTACATGGGCTTCATCTTGATAAATTAATTATTAATAAATAAATTGATTAATAATGCACAGTGAAAACAAAGATTGCGATTCTGACTATACTGACCTGCTAGTCAAGCAGTCATAGGAGAACCTTCATGCATGAGAAATGACTTTATGTGGGCACACAGGGAAACACAAAGTGCGGGGGCGCTGCACATGTTAGGAGATAGGCATAATGTTTAATTTCTAACTAAAACCCCAAAAGGTGGTCCAGCTCAGTGGCACAGTGGTTGTGCATGGTGCTGCCTGCTGAGAGATCAGGGTTCTCATGGGAACCTTGGAGTCCCAGGAACAGAGCTGGCTGGGGGCTGGTGCTCTTTCTTTGGGTTTCTGGAGTTCATAAAAACAACAAAAAACAACTATTGTGTTTGCAGAGCCAGAATCCTGGAAAGTGCGTATAACCTAACTGATCAGAAAGGGTTCAAATGGCATTTAGCCACAGCAGGGATTGTGTCACCCCAGGCCTATGAACTCACTAAAGTATGTTTATTACACAATGTGCATAGCACAGGTCATCATGGTTACTCATATTTATAGTTGCTCTCCCCCTCTCCCCTTTGTTTAACCAGGAGTAGCACACTAAGCTGAAAGCTTGTTTACAGGTGCGACCTGGGAGCACAGGGAAGTTAAGTGACTTGCTTAGGGTGACACAGTATGCAAGTGGGGGCTGTGGGATTCAAACCGAGATCTCCAGATTTGTAGCTCAGATTCTTATACCCACTGCGCTATACTGCCTCCATTAATAAGATACAGCTTTAAAATATAAATAAAAGAATAAAAATCAGTTCATGAGGAAAGCTGGTACTGCCATGGAGATGAGCCCATCATTTCAAAGGGCTGTTATGCCACTCTGATGTCTTTAATTTGTGACAATTTAGTGCGTTCTTTGCCTAAGTCAAAGCTCAGCCACCTCCTACAGTGCTCCAGTGCTCATTTAATGTTTTGCCCCATCTGCTGACAATAAAACAGGGACAATACATGGAGCCCTTCCCCTGCTGACTATGAGAATATGTGAATAGGTAGGTAAGGTAACTGAGAAGCAACAAGGAAAAAACTTTGGTGGATTACCCAGCGGAGTCCGCCTGAACCCAGCCGTTCAGCAATGCCGGTGGAAAACACACCTGCTCCTCCGATTCTGCACATTATATGTCCCATGAGAAAAATGAACTTGAAAAAATGGGTTGTTCTCACACATATAATTGCTGGAGATGTAACTCACCCTATGCCAGCGTTTTCCAACACACCTATAAAAACAGCGAGAGAGAAACTGGAAGCTGGGCAAGGGGCAAGGTTAAGGAAGGGGCATGAGTAAAATAAAAGGCAGCACAGAATAACATACAAACATACTAAAATGCCAGTAGAATAGGCCTAACGGTCTTTCGCGTCTTCTCGTTTGGTCAGCCCCCAGCCTGGGAGCTGACCTTGCTGCATCCCTCGCCTTCTCTGGCTTCTCCCTTCCCAGTTCCGGATATTCTCGCTGCAATGGATTTTGTTTCCAGAAGCCTTCCTCTGTACCTGTCCCACCCCCTCTTGAACCCCTCCACTGTCTCTGCCTCCACCAGCCCCCTAGGCAGTGCATTCCATGGCTCCACCACCCTCTCAGTGAAGTAGCACCTCCTCCTTTCTCCCCTGAATCTTCCCCCCTCCAGCTTCCACCCATGCCCTCTAGTAGCACCCTCCTCCTTTCTTCGAAGCACCCTGACTGCTCCTCCCTATTTACCCCTTCATGTACCTGAAGACCTCTATCATGTCCCCCGGTCCCTTCTCTTTTCCAATGTGTACATATTTAGCTCTTCAAGCCTCTCCTTATAGGTCCTGTCCCCAAGCCCCAAATCATTTGGTTGCCCTCCTCTGGACCCTCTCCAGGAGTTTAATATCCCTCTTTAAGTGTGGCCTCCAAAACTGCATGCAACACTTCGAGGTGCGGCCTCACAAGCAGTTATACAGAGAGAGTATCACTTCCTCCTTCTGAAGGTGATCCCACTAGCGATGCATCCCAGCATCCTGCTGGCCTTGGCTGCTGCCCTCTTACAAGTCTCCGAGTTGTTCATCTTGACATCCACCACCACCCCCACATCCCTGTCAGCCATTGAGACTTATAGCATTTCCCCCCCAGGGTGTACACTTGGCCCAGGTTTCTGGCCCCCAGGTGCAGTACCTTGCATTTCCCTGCATTGACCCTCAGCTTCCACTTTCTAGACCATCTTTCCAGAGCCTCCAGGTCCCCCTGTAGGGCCACCCTCCCCTCCTCCCCATCCACCACTGCCCCCAGTTTTGAGTCATCCGCAAAGAGACTCATCTCACTCCTGATACCTGTCCTTATGTCAGAGACATAGGCGTTTAACAGGAAGGGCCCAAGGACTGATCCCTGTGGGACCCCACTAATGACCCTCCTTGGGGATGAGACTATCCCGCCAACTATGACCCTTTGGGTCTGGTCCTGGAGCCAATTGCCTATCCATCTGATCATCTAGTTCCCCACCCCCATTTCTCCCAGCTTATCCAACAGGCCATCGTGAGGAACAGAGTCAAATGCCTTGCTGAAGCCTAGAAAGAGGACGTCCACTGGTCTACCCAGGTCCAAGGCACTCATCACCCAGTCATAGAACCCACAAGGTTTGTCTGACATGATTTTCTCAGGATGAATCCATGCTGTCTATCGTCCAGGCACCCTGACTTTTCCAGGTCCCCCTAGCTCTCTCCTTGACAATGCCTCCATCACCTTGCCCACCACCGATGTCAGGCTGACAGGCCTGTAGTTCTCTGCCACCTCCCTTGATCCCCCCTTGTGGATAGGCACTATATGTGCCACCTTCCAGTCCTGGGGCACCCACCCTGTCCTCAGAGAGATGATAAAAAGCTCCGCCAGGGGTTTCGCCAGGACATCCGCAAGTTCCTTCAGCACTCTGGGATGTAATTTATCCGGCCCCGGTGCTTTCTCCGTCTTAAGGGACCTGAGGGTTTCCCTCACTCTGTCTGCTATGGTTTCCACTTCCGCTACCTCTTCTCCCTGCTTAGCCTTCCTCCCTCCCTCCTGCCAGTGATGCCTCCCCCTCTCCCTAGACCCGCCGATCGGTAAGGGTCCCCCCCCCTCCTCAGTATCACTGTCTCCTCCCATGTATGATGCAGCACCCCTATTTTCCTTGGTGAAAACTGAGGCAAAGTACTCATTTAGTACCTCAGCCTGCTCCCCTGGGTCTTGTGCCCATCTCTCCCCTGTTTTAATCCTGCTAATCTGCCCCTTCACCCTTCATTTTTCCCCAGTGTATCTAAAGAACCCCTTGTTCCCTCTCCTAATTTCCCTGGCCAGGTTCTGCTCCTTCCTTGCCTTAGCCGCCTCACCACCCTAGTGGCCCTTCTAGCCATCAGCTCGTACTCCCCTCGATCCCTTTCACTCCTTGAGCACTTGAATTGCCTATAGGCTGCCTTCTTTCCTCACACCACCTTCTGGACCTCCCTGGTCCACCAGCAGGGTTTTCAGGCCCTACCGCATTTTCATCTTACTCTTGTACAGGTGCTGGTAGCATCCTGCACCCCTCTCCTGATGATTTCCCACCTACTATCAGCGTCCATGTCTGACCCAATGACATCCAAATGCTCCTTAAGGATCCTTCCCATTTTCTTAAAATCCACCCCCCTGAAGTCAGTTACCTCTGTCTTTGTGCAGCCTTCTACCCCTCCTAGTTCCAGGCAGAATCAGACTGTGGCATGGTCACTCCCTGCCAACGGGTCTCTTACCTCCAGGCCCCCAATCTGATCACTGTCTGCCAGGACCACATCCAGTACCCGCGCCTCCCTGGTCAGTTCCCCCACCTGCTGAGTTAGGAACGCATCTAGAAAGACATCTAACAACCTCTGTTCCCTGGCCACTGAGGATGTCATAGTCTCCCAGTCTGTTTCTGGCATGTTTAAGTCCCCCAATACCACCACCACCCTTCCCCTGCCCAGTCTGCAGTGTCTCCCAACATCTGCCACCAGACTCTCCTCCAGCTCCTCTGCCAGTGCAGGGGGTCTATACACCACTCCTATTTTTACTCTCTTGCTCCTCTTTTGTATCAAGGGTCAAATCACTCCATGGTTCCATCCACCTCCCCTACTCCCCCATGCCAATGCAGTTTTTGACTATCATTGCTACCCCTCTTCCCCTTCCCTCACCCCTGTCCTTCCTGAACATAGTGTAACCCTCCAGGTTCGGGTCCCAGTCGTGTCCTGTGGTGGCCCAGATCTCAGTGTCCGCTGTCACATCCACTGCTCCCTCAGTTAGCATCACCTGGAGCTCAGGCATTTTATTGCCCAAGCTCCTGGCATTTAGCAGGACTACCTTCCACCCTTTTCCTATACTTCCATTTCCCCTGCTCGTGTTCCCATGGGGATTCCATTTTCCCCTGGTCTGCACTTTACCAGTCGGCCTTTTCCCGCATTCCTCCAGCTCCCAGGGGTGGAGACAGAGCCCTCCTATCGGACCCCCTCAACAGCCTTTTCTCCCATCCTCCCCCTTCACAAGTTTAAACCCCACTTTTCACCAATGAACCCCTCTATTTTCAACTTAAGGATTCCCCTTCCCTTCAAATTGAGATGGAGTCTATCTCTAGCATACAGCTCATTATCCTCCCAGGTCTCCCCCAATCCCCCATCAACCCATGCCCTCTGGCCTCACACCACTCCCTGAGCCACTGATTTATCTCACTAATCTTCCTTTGTGTTTCCCACTAGCCCTTGGCACTGGGAGAATTCCGAGAAGGAAATTGTGCATCCTATATCATGACAGACCCTGGCAAGCTCCTGAACCTTGCCTGTATCTCTAACTGCCATTTCCTCAATGTCATTTGTACCCAGGTGGACCAGTATGTCTGGGGAACCCCCACAATCCTTTGCCAGCTGATATACCTCGTGCTTGGCCCTGTGCACCGTTAGTCCAGGGAAGCATTTTGTTCTAACAGGCCAGGCTTCTCCCTCCCTACCCCATTTGATACCCCTGATCATAGAATCCCTGAACAGGAGCACTCTGACCGCTCCTTTTCCTCCATTTCCCCCCCTTCCATGTCCCTCATCCTTTCTACCGGCCCCTCCACCCAGCTGTCTCCTTGTTCCTCCCCCTATCTGGGTGCCACATGCCGCCCCCTCCTTATTTACCCTGGCTGCCCCCTTCCCTCCGATCCTATGCCTCTCCTCCTCCCGAGTATCCTTCTGTACCCCGCGAACTCCCCCCTCACTGCTTGCGACTGGTCCTTCTCCCCCATCCACTAAACTAGCCTGGCTCGTCCTCCCTTCCTTCCTGTCTCCATTTAGTCCCTCCTTGCTTCTCGTGCTCTCCTGGCCTAAACCCTCAGCTCCCTTTACTGTATCCTCCTTGTACTTCTGGTCCTTCTCCTTGCCCTTTCCTCCCAACTGGTCCTTCTCCTTGCACTTCCCCCCTCTTCCCCCTGCCTCTCCTGCTCTGATTCCCATTTTCCTGCATTACAGGTTCCCCCCGTTCCTCCTGCTATCTAGCCCCACCTCCTGCCCCCACTCCCTTTCCATCTCTAACCACCCCTGTCATGGCTACAGCACCCCCCTCATCCTCAAGCAGAAGAGAATTGAAGCAGTTACTGGCATAAGGTCCAATCCACCTCCCGCCTTGCTTCCTCTGTCCAGCCCCAGCCATCTGCCTACTTTCCTGAGAATGTTGTCCCTCTGGCCCCCCTTGTGAGGATCCCAGTTACCTGCCTGCTTCCTTGGTAGTGTCCTCCTTTGGCCCCCTCTGCCAGGGACCCTATGTGACCCCAAAGTATTCTCCTGCACTCCTTTCCCTATGTCCCCACCCCTAGTGCTTGGTGCAACTCCTTGGGAGATCCCCTGCCCTCTTCCCCAACCATACCTTCCCCCAGCTGTCTCCTAATCCCTGCAACCTCCTCCCTAAGCTGTGCCAGCTTGTAGCACACTGGCCAACCACTGAACTTCCAAGCCCAGTCCAGTATCATGGCTGCCCCACACCCTGTGTACCCCACCACCCTCCTAAAGATGCCGGCCCTAATGACATGTGGTCCCATTCCCCTCCAAGTAGGTTTCCTTGGGTGAGCCACCAGGTTCCCCACTAGTCCAAGAGACACCCCTACTGCCTAATCAAGTCACCCACTAATCCTAGATACAGTCCCACAGTAAACCGGTAACCCTGTTACTAGGTACAGTACAACACAGTAAACTTATAAGGGAAGTGAACAACTCCCTAAGCTCCTCTCTCCCAGCCTTTAAATCCACCCCACAGTAGCTAGAACTACATGAGCTGCACCTGCAGCCTTTTCCTCCAGTTGCAGGGCAGGTGTTCCACTATAAATAAGCAGAGCTCTGGGGAGTGAGGAGTGGGGGAGGGTGGGATTTGGACCTACACCCAACTCTCAAGAGAGTGTATCAGCCCTGTGTCTGCCCTTCCAAGCCCTGCAGCCAAAGAACCAGCCCCAAGCAAATCCCACCAAATAGGTTTTAAATCAGAAGAAACAGGCCTCCACTAGCGCAGCCTGTAAAACAGTGAAACATCCAACAAATGAGCCCATTTACAGCCACCAAACCAGTTTTCAAACTTCCAACAGCCCCAAAAACAATACCTTGCTAGCCCCTTCAGAAGTAAGAAAGAAAAGAAATAACCTTCTACCAAGTAAAATCCACAAGAAACCCTGTAAAAACAACAAGAAGCAGCTACTGTACTGAAACACAACTGATCCTGTCCCCTTCTAGTTCCTTCAAAAGATAAAAAAAAAACAGAAAAGAACCCTCCTGATGCAGGGCTGATGTATATTATTTGGACTTACATACAGAGAAATGAGTTTCTTGCTTTCTTTGGTATTCCGACCACACCTGATGAATGGATAATGGAGGGCCTTTACCCAGCTCCACGCTGCCCATGAGTTCACCCACATGGGCACTTTAGAAAATATTACAAAAATGTGCTGGCCTTCATCACTGTGGAGAGGAATATGAGAGGTACAGTAACTACTTCCCACAGTGTTTTTCCCCTGGCCTCCCAGCTGTATGCATGGGCTGTCTTGTTCCACTCTTGTATTTACTCATACACTGTCTGACACCTCCCGCTAATACATTTTATATATATATATATATATATATATATATATATATATATATATTTAGAGGCAAAAACTCCATTTAGTGCATTAGTTAGGGTTGTTCCACAACAAAAAAGTGAGGGAAATTCGGTGTTAGGGTTTGAAAACCCCACTGGACCCCTCCACCACACCTAACCAGCATCGGGTGCGCATTGGGGTTTCAGCCCAACTCTCACCCCATCAGATGTGTAAAGAAACAGAGGTATAGAAGAATGGGGTGAGAGTTAGGACCGACAACCCCAACGCTCACCCCGATGCCGGTTGGGGGTGTGGGTGGGGGTCCAAGGGGGGCTTTCAACCCTAACACCAAATTTCCTCACTTTTGTCACTGTGGAACAACCCTAACTAATGCATTAAATGGATTTTTTGCCTCTAATTTCCCTTCTTTTTGAGAATGATAATGAGAAATAGAAGGGCCCTGCACTCCTACCACTTGATGTCTTGTCACATAGTAATACGGTGCCCGCAAACGCAAATGGTAATGCGCATGGTGATGCAAAGTGAAACACAAAGATAAGCAGTACTGTAGACACAAATGGTTAAAATAACACAAATGCAAATGAAAATGCAAAGAGTAACGCACATGGTGCCGTAGACAGGAACAGTAAGTGAAACGGGTACAGAACCGCAAACAGAAGCAGTAAGAGTAACAGTAATGTAAGTGCACAGGCTAGTTTTTCCCAAAAGCTGCATAGAGAAAGACAGTGAGTACAAAGAAAGTATGCATAATAATGGGTCTCGGAGCAGAAAATGAGGAGTTGGAATACTAAATTGCTTATATCTCAGGAACCGTACGACGTAGAAAAAAAATTTAAAAGTCATATGATTTATGACTTTCCTGGCTAGTTTTGTACATAGCCCCTGGTAGGGGGCTAAGCATTTTTCTGACGAAAAGTCCATTTCTAGCATTGTTTCTGAGATAGGGGCCTTGAAAGGCGCAGTGAATGCCGTAATGTTATCCTATGGGGAAAAAAGAGAAGTTTGCAGTGCCATAACTTTGGCTCCCTGTAATATTTTTCACCACACCACTAAAAGGCAAATCTGTGGGATGTTGGCTTTCTTCCCTCCAAATTTCAGCCCAAAAGACCAAACCATTATTTTGCAGCAGGGCAGCAAAGATTCCTGTAATGCGGTGGATGCCGTAATGTTATCCTATGGGAAAAAGCATCAACTTTTGAGTGCTGTAACTTTGCCGCCCTGTAATATTTTTTTCACCGAAACACTGAAAGGCACATATGTGAGATGTTGGCTGCGTTCCCCCCAAATTTCAGCCCAAAAAACCAAACCATTCTTTTGCAGCAGGGTGGCAAAGAATTGCTGTCATTTTCCCACAGCCTGGAAAAGTACTGTCGAACTTTGTGAAAGCTTTCGCAAATTCATGCAACAGTGTCGCAAATGCGAAAGTACTTTTTCCAGAAATTTGAAAAACATATTTCTGGGGTGTTTTACCCCAAAAGAAAGACATGCCTAGCATCCTCAAAGTCTGACTAGGTGAATACAAAAATAATTGGGTTGCTAAAGGGTCCCAAATTTAAATGCCAAGCATTTTTTGATGACCAGTTGAAAACAAAATGGTGGATTTGCAACAGTAAAAGGGCCATTGCGACAGTAAAAACTGCATTTGAGACACCGTCAAACTTTTAACTTTACCCATTGACTTATAATGGGAAATTGTTTTTGAATAACTTTTGAACGTTTAATATTTTTTCACGAAATCTTCAAAATGCACATTGGGGACCCTGGCCACACGTTCTCTGAAGATTTTGGACCAGTCGCACAAACCGTATAACCTGTAGAGACAAGCAAAGAATTCCAAAAAAGCGTAAATGCATGCGCAGATCACGCTTAATAACTCCACAGCCGTATATCTAAACAGTGCAAATGTTGGCAGATCCCAAGATGTATGGTTCTTGATCAAGTATTCCAAATTTCAGGCAAATCTGTTGAACGGTTCCAAAGTTATTAAGGTGCACAATTTTAGGTTTAACATGTAAATGACTCCTCAACCCTAACTACGGTAGCACTACCGTGCTGCCATAATATGCACATATACATCTTTACAAAAAACTATGTTAATGCAGTATTAGGGTTAAAGCATCAAAAGTAGGGAAATGCGACCTTAGGTTCCCAAGCCTAAGACCCCATCCCCACCCTGTATGCAAGGACTGGCCTGAGAGGTGTGCCTTGAGGTTGTGAACCCTAATTCCCACCCCATTCCATGACTAAGTAAGGTAAGACAGGTACAGCACAGGAGAATGGGGTGAGCATTAGGGTTCACAACCCCAAGGCACACCCCTCAGGCCAGTTCCTCCATACAGGATGGGGGTGGGGTCTTAGGCTTGGGAACCCTAAGGTTGCATTTCCCTACTTTAGATGCTTTAACCCTAATGGTGCATTAATGTAGTTTTTTTGCAAAGGATTGCATTACTTTTTGAGAAAGTATAATTTCCCTACTTTTATCACATTAACCTTAATGGTGCATTAATGTAGTTTTTGCAGAGAATTTTCTTACTTTTTGAGAAAGTATAATCACAGGCTTATTGCTTTTCAGAGATTGTAATTATGTCTTCATTTTACTGTGGAAGAGCAGGGCCCAGAGGGCAATCACTCCATAATTCTCTACATAATTGGATCCGGGCCCTGCACTCCCATAAGTCCTTAATGGTACCCATATTTGCATATGGGAATACCGGGCACTCCGGGCCCTGTGCTCCCATCCATGCATCATTTTTGAGATAATGTACTGCTAAAGATATTTGCCTATGGGAGTGCAGGGCCCTCCCATCCTGTACTGTGCACAGCCAAAGAAACACCTGACATTTACATGTTATCCCATAGAAAATACAGGCAAATCTGAGAGCTGTGTAACTCAATACCAAATTAATATATTATAATGAAACCAGCAAAAGGCACATCGATGGGTAAAGCCCTTTGTATCCTGAACATTTCAGAACAAAATTGTAAACCGTTTCTTTACAGCAGCATGACAACGAAATGATTGGATAAACGTCTATTACAATGTTATCCTATGGGAAATTAAACAAAATTTAACCCTGCAGAACTGCACAGTCAAGTAATATATTTTCACCAAACCACCAAAAGAAACATTTGTGCGCATAAGCCCTTTGTACTCTGAAAATTGCAGCCCAAAATTCCAAAGTTTCTTTGCTATGAAGGGACAAAGAAACAGTTATTTAAAATCCTTTTCACAAATTGTGAAAAAGATTCTCTATCGAGCTTCTTTTCCACAATTTGCGAAAAAGAAAAATTATTTTCACAAATTACAAAAAGATCCAGTTTAAGTGGTAAAGAGAATCATTTTCTCAAATTGCAAAAGGATCCCATTTCACGGTAAAAGATTTCCGTGATTTGCAGTAAAAGATTTTATGTGGATAAACAAACACATTTCTGGACCTTTTTAAAAAAACAACTGACCCCAGAATCCGATTCCTCAGGTCCCAATTAGGTAAACACAAGTATTGGTATTTATCAAATGCCGCTGTTATTTTACATTTTTAAGTTTGTTTGCCTCACTAAGCAAAAATAAAATGGCAGCAGCATAAACAAGGATTCCACGTTTGTGGATAGGATTCCTCATTTGTGGACTAGGATTCCGCATTTGCGATCAAGAATCCTATTTCAAGACTGACATCTAACTTTCCCATAGGAAATAATGGGAAACTTTAAAATGTAATAACTTTGGAACGGTTTAATATTTTTTCACCAAACCTTCAAAAGGCACCACAGTGACCCAAGACCTATATATCCTAAAAATTTCATACCAAAATTCCACTCAGTTTTTTGCACAACGCAGTGACAAAGAATTTGTCAAAGTGGCAATTTACGCGTTTTGACACTACGTGTCTCCACACCCACATCCAACTGGAATGAAAACATGCCACATCAACAGATCTTTGGTCCTGAACAGCATATGCAAAATTTCATATGAATTGCTTGAACAGTTGCAAAATTATTAAAGTCCCAGATTTTCACTTTAACATAGAAGTGAAAGGAGATAGGAATTGATTACTTATGTGCAGCTGTTTAAAATTTCTCTATTTTCATAAATTATATTCATACCTCTAAAGGATCTCTATTTAACTGTGCCTGAATAAAAACGGAAGTTGTCAGATGTGTTTTGTATTGTTTTCTCTGTATGGACAACATTCTGTGCAGTTCCTTTAATGGAACCAAGTATTTGAAGTTTTGACTGTGTCACTCCATGGTTTCAGAACCATAGGCACTGTACTGATAAATTCATGCTCAGATTTCTGAAACCATGAAGTAACATAATCAAAACTACAAATTCTTGGTTCCATGAAAAGAACTGCACAGAATGTTGCCCATGCAAAGAAAATACAAAAACACAGCGAAACCTTCAGCTTTTCTTCATGCACAGTTAAATAGGGATCCTTTAGAGCACTGGTTCTCACATTTTGTGATAGTAAGCCTCCCCAAGCCATAGAAAATATTTCAAGCCTCCTCAAATTTGAAAAAATCTTGGGCCTCCCATAGAAAAAATACTTTGCACAGTACACCAGGCACCATCGAGATCAATAAAGCTGAGTATATTCTCTTTTTATTCAACTTAGCATTCTCCACCCCAACCCCACACCCCAGGTTGTTCTTATCACTCTGCTTTACGACTCTTGAACCCTTGTTACTGTTTCCTCTCTATCTGGAAAAACTACCATAGCCACTCCTCTCTTACCCTGTTGTTAAGCAACTTGCAGCCACCCTTATCCTAGGTGCACAACTGACACAAGCACTGGCTCAGTGTTCCTTTCCCAGACACCAATTTCACTTATAAACACCTACTGCAGAAACAAGCTTCATCTCAATGTGTTTTTCCCAGTCACTCATTTACATATAAAACATCTACTGCAGAAACAAGCCTTGACTCAGTGTACTTTTCCAGTCACTACTTTGCATATAAACACCTACTATACAAACAAGCCTCAACTCAGTCTGCCTTCTAGTCACCAGTTTACATCTGAATACACCTTTAACAAGCTTTGGCTCAATGGGCCTTTCTTGGTCACAAATCTGTACATAAGTAAAGAAATTCACCTGCCATCATTTCACACAAACATCCACAACTTAAAATTTAAATACTGTACATTCTCAGACTTTACTGGGCCTCCCCTTGAACAGTTTGGGGCCTCCCTTGGGAGGCTGGCCTCACCATTTGAGAACCACTGCTTTAGAGGTATGAATATAATTTATGAAAATAGAGACATTTCAAATAGTTGCCCACAAATAATCAATTCCTGTCCCTTATAATATAGTTTGGTTTCTGAATATTTCTCCAGACCACACACATTTATACCCAGAAGCCTTAAACCAAGCACAAAGCATCATGGGTATCCAAACCCTTACATAGATGTGAGCTGGCAAAGCTTCGAAAAACAAAAGTCTCTCTAGAAACAGACTTCTTAATCTGCTTCATTTAAGGCAGAGAGCAACAATATAAGTTAAGGGCCTCCACTGGGTGTCTCTAATGGTCTAAGAGATGCTGAACATGATATTTGGGCAAGAGCACTACAAAGCAAAACTGAGCAGTTCTGGTCACCTAAAGCTCACAAGACAGTGGTGAATTCATGCATTGGCACATGCATGCCACCCCCTTTGATGAGCAGGGCGAGCACCACCTCTGTGATTAGCTGCAAACTGCTTTCATTTAACGCTGAAGCTGGTAAGTGTCTTCTAATCTTCCCCCACGTAATTCAAAGACAAGCAACAGACAGTTACATGGGGGAAGGCACATACCAACAGGGGTATAGCAGGGGTCGGCACCAGTGACAGTCGGTCTCGGCTCGAGCTGTCACAGCCCAAAATTTACAACCCCCTTGATACACAGATTGGTCCAGCACTCCACTCATGTATGTTTCACATGCACACAGTGTTGACACTGGAGGCTGGACCAATCTTTACCGATTCTGGTCTGAATGTTTTCTTTTTTACTTCCCGTAAGCATGCCAGCAGCCCTGAGGTGCATAAGATTGCCTTAGGGTCTGCTCAGTCCATAGATACTGCTGCCTTGCTAACTCGCTTTCCACTCACCTCTATCTGACTAGTGTCACTGAGCCTGTCCCAATCCCTGACCGCCTTTGACTGCTGCTGTGTCCATTTGTACAGTCATGTTTATTTATCATGCCAGAAAGACTGCAAAAAGCCAACCTTGCTGCCAGTTTAATACCGCAGTCACACAATGTGCTACATAGATCAGAATGCATAAATGGTAATGGTTCTGTAGTTTGACTGATTTACACCCCATACAAGTTACCATACTGACAGAGATGATATAATATGATCTCCGTCTGTCAGTATAGTAATTTGTATGGGGTGCACTCATAAAAATAAAGTGCCAGTCATTGAAAGTGTCGTTATGCTTTTAACATTACATTTCAGTATGTCTCACCTCCTGATTGTAGAGAACCACCCTGAACATTCATAGGAGATACTACCCTTTTTTATAGCACATTTACTGCAGTCATGCCCCAAGACACCATCTGCTCCTGGATGCTGACAAGCTGGACATCTTACCTGGGGTTCTGTGTACTTATCTGCCAGGGAATACTTCATGCTCCTATCCAGCATGTAAATGTGGTGCTCCCTCTGTGCTGTGCTGCCTGTGCAACAGAATGGGCCACCACGCAGTCTCCTTGAGAATAATGGCACAACACTGTACCTGATATTTATTTCTGTGTGTTTACACCGTAAGAGCTACCTGATGTTCCTGTTGCTTAACATGGCAAGTACGTGGCAGCTTCACACACTTCTTGTTAGCCATGGGGATGAAACTGATTGTCATATAAGTGCATTTTAAATTATTTGGAAAGCTATAACTGTTTAGGCATTCATAATAAGCCTACAGTAATTTTAAACCTGGGATTTAACATCTCATTTGATCAACATCTGTCTTTGTTTTCATTTCAATAACCCCCTGTCCTATAGTTCTCAATATTTTGCATAGGACTAAGGCTTTGTGACTACATAATCCAAATTAGTTATATGTAAACAGTGCACAGGAAAGGATGTATTTACCAATTCCAGAGACAGACCAGCCCTTACTGTTCTATCAGGTGGCTAATATCTATGTCTTACCTCTAATTTAAAACACATTTTTTCCCCTTTGGTAACTTGGTAAGGTCCACTATGCATGACACCTGTTTTCAGGGAGGGTCCGGAAGCACTGAGGAGGTTAAGTGACTTGTTCAGAGTAACATAGTATGCAACTATTTTCTCCATTAAAATCTAAAATCAGATTTGTGTTTCCCATTGAAATACACTGCCAGTCTTGCCAGTAAAGATTTTTCTGACGTCACAATACAAGAATTCTACTGGATTCTTTTTGTACTAGTAGTTCATAAAATACAAATGAAATGGTGAAAAGGCAAGTAAAGAAACTAATAAAAGCAAAATGAATAATTTTACTGTAGTGTATTGTATTTTAACTGTCCTACCCAGGACTTCCTTGTGAATGAGCTTGCTCAATGGACAGAAACCTTTTCCTGGTAAAATAAGATGAATTGAACTGCAGAGGTATCTAAAGACCCCAGACCTTCATTCTTTAAGATGTATATCTTTACTAAGGACTTGCTCTTTAACTTCATGTTATATGCTAATACAGTACATAATTTGTGTCGGAATGGTGCAGAATAAGCTGTGGTTGAGAGGTATGTCTTTATTATGAAAGAGTTTGCCTTATATTTGGAATAGGCTGTTGTTTTATATAGCATCTTTCACCAACAGTATCTTGACTCTGAGTACTTTACTTACCTTAAATGAGCCGAGAGTAGTGCAAACACGGGAGCATCTATCACCCAATACTAATGCAAAGACAGGGCTACAGTTAACTCCCTTTTGGAGATATCTGGTTTCCAAGTATAAGGCAAAATCTTTCATAAGAAAGACATACCGCTCAGCCTCCTGCCTCATAAATCAGGGACAAAGGACCAACTCAGGGACACATCTTAAACACTGGTGATATCCACTCAGGAATTTAGTAATAGAGTAAGGAGGGAGCTTAGCCTACAAAGCATTTTGTGAAGAAAAGCAAGTCTGTAACCCTAGATGTGTGGAATTATTTTGTGCTCACAATGCCCACTGATCAGTCACAGGAAAAAAGCATTTTTTAGGAGGAACACAGGAAATGTTTTTGGCAAAATCTGGGATGGTACTAAAATCTGGACACTTGAAAGGTTTGCTTGAATTGCGTATGCAGTTATTTGTATAGGGTTGCATACAGTAGCGGCTCTAGCCACAAATGGTTACCAGGGCACAGCTGGGGCACAACCGATAGCAGCCAGGGCACTGATATATTGTTACTATGGGGGAAGCTTTACACCATATGGGGCACCAACTGGGGCACAGCATTTTTTTACCGGGGCACGTGCCTTGGCGGGCCCTGGTGTAGAGCTGCCACTGGTTGCATACAGTCTGCTTTACTTGTTTTTTTTAACTCTGTCTCCTCCTTCAAGGGTGTACAGGCCATCATTCTGTCAGTTTCTCTTCCTCTTCTGGTCAGGGAAACACATTCCATTACCCAAGGGCCACCACACCACAGCCTTCCTTTTTTCAACCTCAACATGCCTAATGCCCTCATACAGCAGTACAGCTGAGCCAGTCTAACCCCTGACCAATACTGTTTGCAGCTGCTTTGTGATGGAAAGGGAATTTGGAGATTTTTTGAGAGGGGTAGTCAACACTTTGCTCCTGAAACTGGACCTAAAATGCACCAAAGTGCACCATTTCACACTTTACATTTTCAAAATGTTTTGGGGGGGCATGTCCCCAGACCCCCCCCAGAGAGGTTTAGTTTTCATAGCTAAGTGCACCCCCATCTGTCAATTCCTGGATCTGCCACTACAAGAGGAGCCTCTTATACCATATGAGACAGCCAGCAGAGGCCCTATTAACTTATTATAAATCACTTGAGTTAGCTGCAGTGATTTATAAGTTTCAATACTTTTTTTATTTCAGAATTTATGTAAAGTCACTCCTATCCCTGGCACTGAAGTGGAACAGACCACTCTTAATGATTCTGCACAAGAGATCTCTGTATATATGTATGTAAAAGTACAGTGTCTCTGTACATTGATTAGCTAAAATCATGCATTTTATAGTGCAAAACACGTGTTTACGTCCTACGGGACTTCACCGTACAATACAGTTGTTATCCCAACAAATTATCAAGTCAGCCCAGAGCATTTCAGGCATTTAGTAAACTGGTAGGCAGCATCCCAGAGAGGCTGATTGAAAAAAGAGATGGATGTGGAATCCATAAAAGATACAGGGAGAGAACACATTCTTAAATTGTTTGGTATCTGTAGATGTCTCAAATCCCCATACATGCACTCCAAACCTCAAATACAATGTAAAGCATCATGGGTATGCAAATTCTTGTGTAACCCCCACCACCACCACCAATATGGGTTCTTATAATGTCTTCTTGGGCTGCTTAATGCCCACTGTCAGGATGGTGTCCTGTGTCCAGTAATTCTAAGTGTCTGCATGAGAGTGTTTCAGTAAGCCTCCATGCCTGTCTCTTAAAAGAACCACTATGCTGTGTTAGAAAATCAGTCTGGCTGGTTCCAAGTGATTCAAGGCTCATGACCAGCCAGACAGTCCATATTTCTGCTCCACTCTGCAGTCGCTACTTGCACAGAAGGAGCTGTGTTAGGAAGGTGATTATTTACTGTTTAACTGCTACAATAATAATGACAGAGGAGTTTGTCTGACCTGCTTTGAATTGCAGCTTGAACTTTTGGATAAGAGCCACCATTTTGGTTCTGGACTGCCAGTGTTGGACCAATCAAACCTCAGGAACCTAAAATGGAGACTATCTCCAGAGGTCTTGTGGGATTTAAATTCTGTAGGAATTGTAGTTTTAAGGTTTAGCGCCTAAATGAACCTAGAGGGGGAGCTCTTTCTGTGACAGACCGTTCTCTCAGCCAACCGAATCTTTTGGATTACTGGGAAACCCCCAGAACTGCCTGAAAGAGAGTGTCAGTCGAGAGTTGGAGTTTGGAGAGTGAACAGTTCAAGCCATCGAGCAGCTGCTCCTGTTAGGAGCATGGGAGAATCATCGGGAAGACTCTGCTGGCCTGCCTGTCACATCTTCCAGTATGAAGCATTGCCTTAAGTGTGAAAGTCTGACTTATCCGATTACCAGGTTGAGACCTGTATCTGAAGAGAGAAAGTGTGTTTGTGCTACTTGAGAGTGGACTGAAGACTTGCTCCAGAAGCAATCGGCCCGCCTAGTACTGAAGTGAGCCTCAGATCAAAAGGTCTGCACACAGAAGCTGCAATTTGCAAACGGACTTTGTCCAAACTGTGCAACATATTTTAAGTGTTATAGATGTGCTGAATGTGTTTTGTGGGTTGCAGTTTGGTTCCCCACAACAAGTTCTCTTATGTCAGCTGGAGGCTATTCCTGTACTTCATCATGGACTTCATCTGAACTGTCTGCTCTGCCTGGGCCCTGCCACCTTAGCCTAGGCCACTGCTCCTGATTCAGAGACATTCTCTGTGAAAGACCCGATCGAGGATTCAGACCCCTGCTCAACACCACCGAACAGGTAGCAACCACCAGGAGGTGAGTTGTGTAGGCCCTGCTTCCCCTGGCCATCCAGTACAACAGCACGAGGTCTTCATCCCACCTGTCCTGCATCCTGGTCTGGGTAGCATGAGTACAAAACAGGATAGCTCCCTATAACAAAGCTGCAATCAGTTGCGTGTGTCATCTGATTTTCTTGTTTTGGGGTTTATTGCAATGGACTGAGCCATCTGGCTCTGGATTACAAATATTTGGGTTGAGTGCATGTTAATTGTTTTCCTTCCTAAGGGCCCCAACAACAGTTGCAATGCCAGCCTACCTCGGGCAATGCTTCAGGCTAACAATACTGGGTACCTAGGATTGTGGGGACTGTGTTAAAGGGACTTACTGTGCATGCCTAATCAACCTGAATTTAATCAGAACTTCCAATCACCTGCTAGATTCACTCCTCACCCTTGTTCACATCCCCCTGAATAAATCAGATTGTGTTTTTTCATGTTTAACCTGGGTAGTGCGTACCTTCTTGATGGGGATACAGCACTGCTATTGTATTATTGCATCACTGGTCTTATTTTCCAGGGGGCTCTAGAGCAGTTGCAGAAGATCCAGCCCTGGTGGTAAGTGCAAGGAGTGTGAACATATCATTATTGTCTTATGGTAAATGTGAATGTTCTGTTGCTGAACTGTTTAGGCCACTAGAAGGGTTCATTGGGGTTACAGCACCCGAGAGCTATACCAACAGCAGCTACGCTACCCCAAAACCATTCCTCCACGTGGGCACCCATTCACTGAGCTTAGGCCCCTCAACTTGTGCCTAGTCACTAAGCAGGGGTAGTAGCCCATAGAATAGTGCCACCTAGGGGTTACACTTGTGTAGGGGTTGGCTGGCAAGACTTCACCAGAACAAAATCCCTATTCTATGCAAGCTGTTACATCTGTTTCTGTGTCAGCTAAGGCTGAGAGCAACAAGCTTGTACCAATGGGCATCCCACACTGTGTGATTCTTGTTCAGTGCTTCAGTACTTTTCCCATGTGTTGTCTTACTTTGATACCATGATGGTGCTTGCCACGGTTCTCAGATTTTCACCTTATTGTTGTTTCATTTGGAGATTCCAGGGCATGCAGTCCAGGGCCTAGTGCTTGCCTGCAAATCCACCTGTTGATACTCACCTGTCCTAGCTCCAGCAAGGCACTGCTGGCTAGTAGCCTGCAGCTGCCATGTGTGCTCTGTGGCCCTGACAGCCACTGTGCCCATGCAACCCATCATTTCTGTACAGTGGGACAGCTGCAGTCTTGCTCATTTAAAGCGCTTGCTAAATGCCAAAAAGATCAAGGCAATGCTCCTTTCCCCTCCAGCGAAAAAACCCAGTCACTGCATTGGACCCCAAATTACTACTCTACTTGGGGAAAACTTGGAGTTCATAAATAAATTTAATTACCTGGGATTCTGGGTCAACCATAAATTGTCCTTCGTTGTTCATATCGAGGAACTTGCAAAAAACTGAAGCAAAGGCTTGGTCTGTTCTTCTGCATCAGGCATCTACTCACACGTGAAGCTAAAATTGCCTGGTCCAATCCATCTTTCTTCCTCTCCTCAATTATGCAGATTTCTATATGGACAAGGCCTAGTACCACTTTGGCTAAGCTCGATACTCTCTACCACCTTGCATTAAGAGTCATTACCAGTGCCCCATTATCTACCCATCACTGCTCCTTATATTCAGATCTTGGATGGCTATCTCTTAAACTTAGACATCAGAAAAATGCAATCACCTGTACATATTGAGCAATAACACATAGTCTGCCTCAATATATTCTAGACTGTCTGCCTACCTGTACCATGAGGAACTATCCTTTCAGAAGCCTCTCATATCACCTTAGTTGTCCCCAGGGTCAGAACACGCCTTGGTGAAGCCTCCATAAGCCATGCCCTGCCTGTCCTCTGGAACAGCATCCAAAAGACACAAAAAATTGCACTCCCTGTCAAGTTGGCCACCTGTAAATCCTTGTTGACATGATTCTTCATTGAAACTTGCAACTGTTTTCAACACTGACCCATACCCCTCTACTCTTGAGCAACTCTCCTATTATGTCTTGTCTGATTACTCTACTCTCCCTGTACTAGAGTGTATATAATAAACTTCAATGTACATATACTTTTTGTATACTATATATATTTTGTTCTACCTGACTCATTTATTTATTGTTGGTTCTATTTCCTGTACTGCATTATGAATTCCCTGTTCAGTTGTAATGTTTCGTAAACATACCCAGGTCTATCTTGTAAATGAGTTTTACTTAATAGTGTTTCACCTGGTAAAATAAAGATTGATTGATTCATTCATTCATTCATTCATTCATTCATTCATTAGATGCCTACCAGCTTGGGTCACCTTGTCCTTGCTGGAGACAGATCTACCTTGTCTGGAAGTGCTTCTTCCTGCTGGAATCTTGTTTGCATCTTCGGGTGTTTGGTCGTGGGCACAGGCACATCCCCAGAATCATCACCTCCCAACAGGGTCACCCTCAACATCCTCTGGGAAACATACCACAGACCAGCCATTGGGTTGTTGGGTTGTTTGCCTGAGAGAAATCCCAGGTTCCCACATTCTCTCACTGGTTCCACTAAATACTTCCCACTGTGGGCGAGTTACAAGGAAAACCTCACGGTTTCCCATCCCTAGGATCTGTCCCAAACTTCACACCACTCATCTATAAATAACCTGCTAGAGTCATCTCTGAAGCCTCCCTGGGTTGGCTGGCCCTGTAGCCCCATGGTGCACTGCCACTAGTGTCTTTTACCATCTCCCCTGTGCTAGCTGTACCACTTCCCTGCTGCTCATGCACTCCACCCCACCTCCAAGGGCAGCTCCAACTGGATTCACCCAAGAACTCTCTTGTGCCTTGCAGGTACCCTCCTTTTGTACTCTAGACTCCTCCCACCAAACTATCACTTCAGGCTGACTCCAGACATTCAGACCGAGGCTGGGTACCCATCATAAAACAACCATCTTAAGCCTACTCAGGACGGGGTTGTTACACAACAAAGAAACTAACAAGTTTGATGGGGGACTTTCTCCCATAACTGGAAATGCCCAGTAACCAAACAATACAATAAGTAACTGGGGAGAGGCACTCCACATCCTAAAAAGAAAAAGAAGATGCACATTTGCTCAAAAAATCTATTTGTTCCTGGCACCAGAAAATAAAATGTCTACAGCAGTCAAGCAGACTCCCCGGAAATTGAAGAAGCCTGTCCAGGACGGCGAAATCACACTCCCACCACCTATCGGGGTAATGTAGTGCCTTCCCAAGTTAGAAGTGGCTCCACTTCCTCTTTCCAGATGGGAAACTGAAGGTGAAAACCCAGACTTACGAAGACCGAGCTGGGAGAGGGCTGCCAGAGGCTCTGAGAATGGACAGTGGCTTGTAGAGATGAGAGGAGATCCGGGACCCAGGTTACAATATAAATAGGTGAAAATCTGGAAGTTAAACCAATACATGTTAATGATAGTTGAAAAAAATCTTTATTTTTCAGCCTTTACTACAGAAAGACCCATTCATTTCATCTCATTTTCATTGCTTTCTAAATTTAAAATTACAATACTTATATATTTTACATGCATAATAAATAACATGAAAAGCCCTGAAATGGCATTATATTCTGTCACCAGCAGAGGGCAGCAGATGACATCACTAGCACCACAAATGAGCGTGCTCTATGTATGTCTAGTGGTAGAAATGTTGTGCTACTGGTGACAGCAGATTGCAATCTCATGCCTTTGTTTAGCTCTAGTTTCATTACATAAAAAAATCATAACTCACACCATTTTAGTTGTAAAAACGAGAATCAAAATCTAAATAACAATTGGAGGAATAAATAATGGTAAACAGTTTTCTGAGTTTTATTAGTCACCTTTAATTATAACTGATGATTGGCACCCACTGTTCTCTGCAACACTTCAACCTAAAATTCTGTAGTTTGTCTCCTAAATGGGAGTGGCAAAATGGGTTGATATCCACAAAAGTTTTCTGTCCAGTCAGCTACTGGTTGAAATGCTATGTGATGTCACTGAGTGACAACATTCAACATTAAGCGAAGGGCAGGGTTTCAGGACAAACAGAGGAGAAGGAGCTAGAAATTATGGAAACCAGTGATTTGTAAAGTTTTAAAAATATCAGCAAAAAGCTTGTGACTTCCGCAACAATCGATGCGATCTGTACTCAGGCAGCACCCCTGCATAGGGTGTAATGAACAGCCCTAAAAGTGCCACCCAGATATACCAACGTTGGGTGAGATGCCAGAGTTATGGGGCCAGAGTTACTGACTCACTTGTATGGAGAAGACTGTGGTAGGATTTTGACAAAGGTGTCCTAAATGGTAAAATGACACAGAGAATAAATGGACACAGAACACAAAAAATCTAATGACAGATAAGGTCCACTTAGCACAACCAGTCTGCCCATTTTTCCTACCTACGGTATTACTGCAGACCCTAATCAATCTCCGTCTCTTTCTCCCTCCCTCGCCTCGTGATTATTATTTTCATTGTTAGGTGAATCAAAAGGAGGGGCCTGATAGAAACCAAAACTGTTGGCAGATAAAGGCTTATGGCCTATCCAGTCTGCCTAAACCTGCTTAGTACAGTACTGGGAAATGCTCCTAGTGGTTACTGCCTCTCTCCCACACCACTGCTGCTCCACCTGCACCATTCCCATATGCCAGTCCCGCCCCCTTTGAACCACCTGCTGTTTCAGTGCAGACAGCCTCCTCCGACAGCCTGTTTCACTGTTTTACCACTCTTCCCCAAAGAAGTTATTCCTGATGTTCTTTCTGAACCTGTCCCCTACCACCAGATTCAAGGAGTTTTCCATGATGCCTGTGTTTCCTCTCAGTGTGACAAACTCCCTCCTGTCTACCTCATTTATCCCACAGAGGTACTTGAATGTCTCTGCCATGCCCACCCCCACTGTTTTCTAATGTGTAAATAGTGAAGTCCTCTGACTACTCCTCATGCGACTTCCTGTGCTGCCCACACACCATTCTGGCTGCTCTTCTCCGCACCAGCTCAGGCCTATTCCTGTTCTTCCTCAAGTTTGGACTCCAAAACGGCATTTCCAAATGCCATCTAATCAGAGATCTGTACCAAGGTAGGATCAACTTCCTTCTCCTGGTAGTGATTCCTTCCTCTGCATCCCAGCATCCAATTTGCTCTGCCCACTGCACTTGTACACTGTGCCAATGTTTTAACCTTCAGGTCCATCTCCTGGGACCATCTTACAATCCTTCCATAAAACCAGACACATGATGGAGATCGTTTGCATACCAAGCCATTTCACTGCAGAAGTCCTCTCTATAATTAAAGAATATCAATCTCCAGTCTCCTTCAAATTAACCCTCAAGGAGCCCTCCTCACTCCAGCCAAATGTAACTGCTGGCTTTTTTCCACTGCTGTTATACACTGGACTTCTGAGTCAATCATACCTTACTCAGCAAAACTATGTACTCAAAGTATGGGCAGTAAAGCTTTATCTGTCACAGCCCCCACCCTGTGGAACAATCTACCCTCATATCTCAGATTGGCCTCCTCTCACCTCACCTTTAAATCCAGTTTCAAAGTACCTGGCTCCTTGGGGACTTTTGCTGTAACTGCTTCCCCAGGTAGCCCCCTCATCCCCACCCCATCCGCTGTACCACTCCTTTCTCTTTATTCTGCTGCACTTGTGCCTTTGCCCTTCCCTGTGTCTATGCTCAGTGGTTGCCAGGCTAGTACGGCACTAAAGTCACGGTTCTGAGGGTAACCGCTTACTACCACCTTGTTTGATTGCTTAGGAACTTTGTACCTATGCCTTTGACATTTGTTTAGTTATTTTTCTATTTTATGAACCAGTCAACTTATCTTAATGTGCATTTGTAAAGTTGCTTATTTCTCATTTCAACCAGTATTTCATGTATTGTACTGACTGTATTCACTGTAAATAATTATCATGTATTGTATAGTAGATCATTTATCCTGTATGCATTGTGACAGGGTTGAAAAGAACCCATCCCAGTTGTAATGGAGAGTTTGAATGCAGGGATGTGTTCTGTTCTTTCCTTTCCTGTCTCTTGTCTCTCTGGTTCTTGCAACAAAATTTTCCTGTGAGACCTAGGAGTTGATCACTCTGACAGTTTCGCAGTTCTTTGCCTCTCACGGTCTTTCAGTCTTCACTTGCTGTTCTGTCTCTTTTCCTCCCTTGCATATCTGCTGGTATAAAATATATGCAAATCATTATGTGGAAATGTAACTGATATTGGGATCCCTTTGTTTAGAAATTATATAGTGTTACTGTTGAAATGTATATAATTATAGTTTAAGATGATTGCAGAAAGCTATTGTGAACTCAGTGGGTTAACCTGAAATGCAATTTTTAAGCCTTTTGCAGAAGTTGTGGAAAATGGGCCTCAGTTCTGGGACAATGTGTTCCTGCCTGCACCTGCCTGAAATATACAAGAAAATGTTAGAAAAAAATAGGACGCTTGATAAGAAGGGGGTTGCAAGGACTTATAAAAACAAAGCTGCAATTTCTTGCAAGACACACAGAGAGTAAATGAAAACTCAGATGGATCTGTTTTTTCTGCCTTTATAAATAGTTATTCTGAACAATTTTATTTTTTATATTACTGCTAGTACTAATAAACATTTTTTGCAAAATTACAACTGTTCCTGGTTTTTCCTATGCTTCCTGAACTGTGCCTCGATGACAGATGGTGTCAGCCTAAGTGGGATTTATGCCATGCATACTCTAAGCCAGGAGTTTTGTGCATGGGTACTGGACCTAGTACCAGGAATCATAGAGAAAGGTATGGATTCTGCAGCAGCAAGTCCAGGAGTGGTTACCAGGAGAATGGCAGCCAAACTAGCAGAGACACAAGTCCAAACTAAGACTGTGCAGCCAGCACAAGTTATGGAAAAAGAACAGGCAGTGACTGAACTTGAAAGCCTGATGGACTTTTTCAAGTGGTGGACTATACAACAAAGAGAGGTGAAGAAGCAGTGAGAAAAAGAGATTCAATGTTTAGAAGCACAGAGGAGAGAAGAGATGCAGTGACAGCAGCAGCAGAGGAAAGAAGAGATGCAGTGACAGGAGCAGCAGAGGAAAGAAAAGATGCAGTGACAGGAGCAGTAGAGGATAGAAAAATGCAGCGACAGGAGCAGCAGAGGAGAGAAGAGATGCAGCGACAGGAGCAGCAGAGGAGAGAAAAGATGCAGCGACAGGAGCAGCAAAGGAAAGAAGAGATGCAGCGACAGGAGCAGCAATGGCTGAATGCCTTGCAAGCTATCAAAGGCAGAGGATCTGGCACAGATCCAGATGAGGAACAAAACACAAGCAACTTAAAAGCCATTAAACTTACAAAGTTGTGTCCCTTGGATGATATCGAGGCATACCTGACAACTTTTGGAAAAGTTGCCACAGCCTGCCAATGGCCAAAGCAGCAATGGACAATCAGACTGGTACCCTACCTGACAGGGAAAGCCCAACTTGCCTACAGCAGTATGGACACTCCACAGTTAGAAAACTATGACCTGGTGAAAAACAAAATCCTGAAAAGGTATGACATCTCAGGAAAGACCTACAGGCAGAGATTTAGATATCTGAAGTACAACTCAGTCGACAATCCTCGAGAAGCTTTCACCTAACTCAGAGAACTCCTGATAAAATGGCTCCAACCAGAGAACAAAACAGTCCCACAGATCATCGACACATTTGCAATGGAGCAATTCATCAACATCCTGCCTTCATATCTGCAGCTTTGGGTAAAGGAACACCAACCAGAAAGTGGGGAAAAGGCTGTTTCTTTGGCCAAGGACTACAAAATGGCCAGACAGCAGCGAGGTAACAGCCAAGCACCGGTAAGACACTTTTATTCCCATTTAAACTCCAAGTCTGATAAGAACTCTGGTGGGGGTAACAAATCTGTGCCCAAAGACATTATTTGCTTTAACTGTAATAAGCCAGATCATATTGCAAGAAATTGCCATAAGAAGAGTAACACTGGAGCAGATTTGTCCTTAGTACATTGGGGGCAAGTACTTAGATGTAAAGCTGAGGATAAGACTGTAAAAAGACTCACTGATTTGGGAAGCAGCCAGACCCTAGAGCATGTTGAAGTGCTGGGAAAACAATGTGCAAAAGGACCAGGTATTGGTGTCATCTGCATCCATGGGGACACTTGATACTATCCCACCACCCAAGTGACTCTGACCATTAAAGGTGTGTCGCACCAAATCAAAGTAGGGGTAGCACCTAAGTTATCTGTACCCGTGATTATTGGAAATGACTGTACAGGATTTATTGAGTTAATCTCAAAGGAACAAAACCCTCCAGTTTCAGCAGCAGTGGTAACAAGAGCTCAGGCAAAGAAAATCTCAAATGGTGGGGACACTTTTCCTTTCAGTGATTTTGCTTCAGAATTGTCTGAGCACAACTCCAAGATCCAGAAATCCAGAAAAAGAAAGACAATGCCTGAAGAAACTGTGGAAACAAATGACTGATGGACATAAGGGGTTAATATATGAAAATGCTGACACTAAACTGATTATTGATTATGATTTTCTTTCAGAACAAGCTAACAATGTTTCTCTCCAAGGTTGTTTTAAGCAGCTGGGCGTGAAACCAAAACAGAGTGGACCAATGTTTAAAAAATGAAATGGGTTACTTTACAGAGTTTAGGTTAACTCTCACACACAGGAACAGACAGAACAATTGGTTATACCACAGAAGTATAGAACAGAGTTGGTACAGATAGCACATGATAGTCCTATGGCTGGTCACTCAGGGAGGGGTCGCTCACTTGCCAGATTGCTGTATAGATTTTACTGGCCTGGAATTCATGAAGATGTTGCTACCTATTGTAATTCCTGTGCTGAGTGTCAGAAGGTAGCTCCAGTCACTAGAAAAGACAAGGTGCCCCGGTGCCCCTACCCTTGATAGATGTGCCTTTTGAGAGAATTGCAATGGATGTGGTTGGTCCTTTAGACAAAAGTAAAAAGAGTAGTAGAATTATCCTGGTAGTATGCGACTATGCTACTTGATACCCAGAAGCAGTTCAAATGTGTACTGTCACAGCTCCAAAAGTGGCATTAGAACTTGCAAAAATTTTCAGCAGAGTGGGCACACCTAAAGAAATTATTACTGATCAGGGTAGTCATTTGGTGTTGCATTACTTAGGGAGCTGTAAAAACTACTAGGTATCACTACCATAAGAACCTCCCCCATATCACCCTCAGACAGATGGTCTTGTTGAGCGTTTTAACCAAACCCTAAAATGCATGTTAAAAAGGTTTGTAAAAGAGGAAGGGAAAGATTGGGACCAATACTTGCCTTACCTACTTTCTGCTTACAGAGAAGTGTCTCAGGCATCAACAGGGTTTTCTCCATTTGAAATGCTGTATGGTAGGTAGCCAGCCAAGAGGGTCACTGTATGTGATAAAAGAAACTTGGGACAGTAACCCCACTCAGAAACAATCTATAACATCTTATATGTGTACCCTAAGAAAGAAGCTGGCAAAATATGTTGAAATTGCCCATAATAATCAGGAAGAGGCCCAAAACCAGCAGAAGGTATATTATGACCATAGGATAAAAGAAAAAATGTTTGAGCCAGGTGAAAAGGTCTTGCTACTGTTACCCACAACAGAAAATAAACTGTTAATGAAGTGGCAAGGGCCTTATAGAGTGCTTAAACATGCTAGGACCGTTAACTATGAGACTGAGACCCCTGACAGGAAAAATCCTACAAAGATATACCCTGCTAACCTCCTCAAGAAATGGGTTGAAAAAATGCCCAAAGCTGCTTTGCAAGTTTTACCATAAACTGATAAAGATACTGTATTGATGTAGCTTATGATAGACTGGAACAAACTGTAACTGCTGACGCTGTAAAGGTGAATGTTTCCTTAACCTCAGAACAAACTGCAGAAATTCGTAATGTGCCAAAGACATTTAACAGTATTTTCATCACAGTAACAGGCCGAGCAAAAGGGGTCGAGCACGTAATAGTGCCAAGGAATGCTCACCCTATTAGGCAAAAGACATACAGGTTACCAGAGCGTTTAAGAGCTGATGTGGTTAAGGAAATACAAAAAATTAAAGAATTGGGTATCATAGAAGAGTCAAGGAGTGCTTGGTCATCTCCAGTAGTAACTGTAAACAAAAAAGAAGGGGATGTTAGAATCTGCCTTGATTTTAGGAAACTTAACCAAGTGACAGAATTTGACAGTTATCCTATGCCCAGAATAGATGATTTGGTGGACAGACTGGGGAGTGCAAAGTATATCAGTACCCTCGATCTCACCAAGGGTTACTGGCAAATCCCTTTAGCTAAAGAATCCAGAGACAAAACCACATTTGCCACTCCTGTTGGATTCTATCGGTTCACCATCATGCCATTTGGTTCATATGGTGCACCAGCTACATTCCAGTGGTACATTGATGTAATTTTATCCCCTCACACTGATTATTGTGCTACATACCTGGATGATACCGTGGTGTACAGTCCAGACTGGAAAAGCCACCTGGAACACCTATGAGCAGGCATCCAAGCTATCAAAAATGCAGGTCTGACTAGTAATCCTACTAAATGTGCACTGGGCATGCAGGAAACCAGATATTTGGGCTATGTGTTGGGAAATGGAGACGTTAAGCCAAAAATTGCTAAAACAGAAGCTGTAGCTAACAGCCCTGTCCCTAAAACAAAAACATGTCAGGTCATTTTTAGGGCTGGCTGGTTATTATCAGAGATTTGTTCCCAACTTTGTTGAGTTAGCTAATTCCTCCCCCCCCCACTGAACTCACAAAAGAATGGTACCCAAATAATGTGAAATGGACCCCAGGGTGTGATGAAGCTTCTCAAGCCATTAAGGCTGCATTATATTCAGCCCCTGCTTTAAGAAGCCCAGACTTTGAGAAACCATTTTTGTTATAAACAGATGCATCAGAGGTAGGCCTAGGTGCAGTCCCTAGTCAAAATGTAGATGGTACGGAACATCCTATTCTGTACATAAGTAGGAAGTTGCATGACAGAGAGAAAAGGTACTCCACCATTGAAAAGGAATGCTTGGCAGCATGTGGGCCATGAAGTCCCTTAAGTTTTATTTGCTAGGAACTGACTTTGTACTTACAACAGATCACAATCCTCTCTGTTGGCTTAACCAAATGAAAGATAAAAATGCCAGAATCACAAGGTGGTACCTGGCACTGCAGCCATTTAAATTCAATGTGATACACAAATCTGGTAAAAAGAATAGCAATGCTGATTTTCTGTCAAGATATGGATCAGGAATTGAGAGTTCTGAAAGTTAAAAAAACAAATGTATGGGTTTGAACTTTACTATTTGTTGTACTGTTATAGAAAAAAATATACTGCACATATGCTTAATTCCTGAAAGTTATAAGCTAATATTATTAGAGAATTAATAGAAAGTTTTGGAAACCGGTTTGATAAAACAGGTTCTCTCTTAAGGAGGGGGTGTATGTGACAGGGTTGAATAGAATCCTGTCCTAGTTGTTATGGAGAGTCTGAATGAGTTCTGTTCTATTCCTTTCCTCTCTCTTGTCTGTCTGGTTGCGCAATAACATTTTCCTGTGAGACCTAGGATTTGATCACCCCAACAGTCTCGCAATTCTTTGACTCTCAGTGTCTCTCAGTCTTCACTTGCTGTTCTGTCTCTTTTCCTCCCTTGCATATCTGCTGGTATAAAAATATATGCAAATCATTATGTGGAAACGTAACTGATATTGGGATCCCTTTGTTTAGAAATTATATAGTGTTACTGTTGAAATGTATATAATTATAGTTTAAGATGATTGCAAAAAGCTATTGTGAACTCAAGGGGTTAACCTGAAATGCAATTTTAAGCCTTTTGCAGAAGCTGTGGAAAAGGGGCCTCAGTTCTGGAACATTGTGTTCCTGCCTGTACCTGCATGAAATATACAAGAACATTTTAGAAAAAAACAGGATGCTTGTTAAGAAGGGGGGGTTGTAAGGACTTATAAAAACAAAGCTGCAATGCCTTGCAAGGCACACAAAGACTGAAGGAAAACTCAGAAGGATCTGTTTATTCTGCCTTTGTAAATAGTTATGCTAAACGATTTTAATTTTTAATGTTACTGCTAGTACTAGTAAACATTTTTTGCAAAACTACAACTGCTCCTGGTTTTTCCTATGCTTCCTGACCTGTGCCTCGATGACATGTATGTATGTATTCCTTGTAATTTCTGTGCCACTCCTGTGGCCTGGGCCGTACCTGAAAATGGTCCTTTGGATCAATATACCTACCCAGTAATCAAAATCATAAATAAATAAATATATATGCCTCTACCTGTTGTAATCTCTCTTTTCAGATTTTTTTCCACTTGTACTTGTCTATTGACTAACTGTTGTAATTAATAGAATGCATAAGAGGCTAATAAACAAGTTGAGCAGCCTAGGAGTTGGTCCCAGGATGGTAAACTGTGTTAGAAATTGGCTGAACAGTAGGACACAAAAGGTGGCAGTGAACAGAGTTCAGTCTGTAGAAAGCGAGGTGGCCAGTGGTGTGCCTCATAGACTGGTGCGAGGCCCATCCTCTTTAATGTCTTCATAAGTGACATTGCTGAGGGGTGGAGGGGAAGGTGTGCCAAAGATCTGCAATAGGGTCAACACTCCAGGGGACTGGAAAGATTGAGAAGGGACCTGGGAAAGCTGGAGGAGTCGTCAAGTGTATGGCAGCTGAGATTCAATGCAAAGAAGTGCAAAATTATGTGCTTAGGGCACGGGAACTCGAGGAGGAGTACTCGAGGGGGGGTGGAGGTACTGTCAGCTACCAAACAGTAAAGGGATCCAGGATGAGTATATCTGATGACCCAAAGGTAGCAGAACAGTATAAGAAGGTGATTAGAAGGGCCAGCAGGAGCTGGGGTGTATAGGGAGAGGCATCACCAACAGGAAAAAGGAGGTGGTGATGCCACTATACAAATCATTGGTGAGACCTCATCTGGAGTAGTGTCCAGTTTTGGAGGCTGCATCTCAAAAAGGACATAGACTGAGTGGAGTGGAGGCAGTCCAGAGAAGGGCAACAAAAATGGTACAAGTGCTGCACAAGAAGTGATACGAGGAGAGACTGAAAGATCACTATATGTATTCACTGGAGATGGGGGGGGGGACATCACAAAGATGTTCAAATACCTTAAAGGTGTAAATAAGGTACAGGGATTAGCATTTTTCAGAAAAAATGATGGACAAGAACCAGGGGACATGATATGAAGTTGGAGGGAGATAGACTCAGGGGTAATGTGAGGAAGTACTTCTTTACAGAAAGGGTGTTGGATGCTTGGAACAGCCTCCCCACAAAGGTGGTGGGGGCAAAAACAGTGAAGGAATTCAAAAATGCATGGGACAGACATAAGGGAACCCTAGAGAGAGGGAAGTGAGGGTAAACGGCAGAGCATCTACAGTCTGCAGCAAAAGTAATAGATAGGAAAAATGGGCAGACTAGATGGGCCAGGTGGTCCTTATCTGCCGACAAATTCTGTGTATCTATGTATCTAGAACTTTTGTAAGTTCTAGTCTCCTGTTTTATCTTATGCTCACATGTTTTTGCACAAACTGGTTTTGCACTGTGTTCAAGGTTTGATTCCTGTGTGTACTGTACCTCTCTTTGTAAATAATTTTTTCTGGGTCACCTCTAACAATGGGACTCTGGTTGCAATGGACCAGGGTAGTTACCAAAAATTAATAAATTATTAACATCCCTAGGTGCCTCTCTTTTATTGTTCTCTCCAACACAAGAACATCAGCATGGCATTATCTACGAGATCAGCTCTCGAGGTGACACAGGTGACTTGGTTTGACCGTTTAGTAACAGCAAGGGTCAAGTCTGGTGGCTCCTGAAATAGCTTATTCATGCTGAGCTAAGAGGAAAATTAATGGATCTTAGAAGGCGGGGAGTGGGGTGGCCAACCATCATACAGAGAAGATGTGTTCGGGGTTGGCTCTCCCTCTGGGAACAACTTCACACCATTAAATTAGTGATAAAATTTATAATTTTGCAGTAGAAAGTACTCTGTTGGGTAACTTAAGTGATTAGGTGACTGGTGGTAAAATTTGAAGCAATCCACTATGGATAACTCACAAAAAATGACTGGAGAAGGTTAGAAGGGATATCACATGGCTGGACCCAGCAGCATGCGGAATGTGCCGGCAGCTGGTGAACTGTCACAAAAAGAGTTTACAATCAACGATGCGATGCTCACAATTCGAGAGACCTAAGGTTTGTGGCAACAGATTCTATGCTGCCAGACCCACTCCAAAATGGCACTGGCAGAGGCAAAGGAGGTGGCAGGGTCCACTCTCTAAGCAGTGATGGTGTCGGCAGGCCTAATTAAGGAAACAAGATGCTGCACTTTAGACTTGCCTATTGGGGACCACTCTGGATGAATGACCTCCCTGCCCCCTCCTAGAGCTCACAAAAATAGGTCCCTTCAAAAAAGATCTGCATAACCTACAGACACCATCTAATCAATGTGACTACACTACCTAACGTAGCTCAACTTGAACCTCTCTGGAGATGGCTACCTACTCACTCTCCTCCTGTGACCACTACCTACTCACTCCCTCTACCTTCTCTGTACTTTTCTGACCTCCCAGTAATGGCAATGTCCCTTCTGGCTGTAACCTTTTTTTCTTTTTAACCCTCTCTTTGCTTTTTCCATCCCCTCTTGCCTCTTCACATTGACAAAGCCCCCTAGCGTCACAGAACTTAGAAACTTGTGTATTACTCTGCACCTATCTAAGCCTAGAACCTTAATATTTAGCACAGCAGCTTGACTATTTATCAGCTCCTAAGTTTGCATAATGAACCTGTGAATGTTTTAGCCGTTTTTGTGTAACTGAATCTGCAATCTGTTTTTATTATTACTGAATGTATTGTATTATCCTGTATTTGTCAACCGACTTGGAACCTTTGTAAAAGAGTCATCATGGCTCAAAGGTATTAATTTGAAACTGAAATAAATGAATAAAAAATAAAGACTCGAAGTACCTGAAAACAAGACTAGACCAATACACAAAAGGATTTTGGGACTAGCAGAAGTCATAGAGTCAGGATTCCTGTGAGTTTGCTGCTCAATGACTCGGGGGAACATTTAATACTTGTATTGCAACCCACAGTATTCGCAGCCTACCAGATAACATCCAGACAGTGCAGAGAAGATGAGTCAGGACTGAGCACAGTAGTTGTTACCTTCTCTGGGGAGCACGAGAGAGAGACAGAGCTCTTGCAACCGCAAGAAGAAATGGACAGCTGGGCACACACAAAGGCAGCATGATTTCTATATACCCTGACCTCATTTTTGCAATGAAGGACTGGAGGAAGAGCTTCGATGGTCTCTGGTCCAAAATGCAGTCCCTTGCTGTCACACACTTGCTCTAGTACCCTGCAAGGCTGTGGGTGATCTACTCATGCAAAGCATATCCATTTAACAATCCAGTAGAGGCAAGGTACCGTTGCAAATAAACTAAAAACCGACTTAGGCACCCAAGAACCTGTAGACAGTGACTCAGGCTGAAAGTGCCTCTGATTAAAAATGTGTCTCACTCATATGCTGATGATCTTCACTTGCATGTTGATGAACCTGCTCAATATATCCCAGCCCTCCTAGAGAAAGAAGACAAATTTCCCTCAGTATCCTCATACAAACTCAATCTATCTAAGAAAATGATTTTCCCCCTTAATTCACATCTCTCTAGAGCAGAGGTCAGCCATTTGGGCCTGTCATGGGAACCCACACTCCTTACTTACCTGGGGATCAAAATCTCTCAGGACGTCTCCACAATTGTTAAGGAAAACTTCTCTAGCCTGCTCAAAATTGTAAAGGCAAATCTAGACAGATGGGGACTTCTGCCGCTTTTGCTGTTGGACAGGATCAACATCATAAAAATGAATGTATCGCCCAGAATCTTATACCCTCTAGGTATGCTAGGCCTTTTCTTTACCAAGGCCTGGTTCACCCAACTTCAGAAGGTGCTTAATGCATTTCTTTGGAAAAACAAAACTGTAAGGAGGTCATACAGCAAACAAACTGCTCCCAAAGTGTGGAGAGGGCTCGCTCTCCCCTCCTTTTTCTTTTATTTATTGCGCTCAGCATGTCAGTAAGCTGACCTCCTAGACTACAGCCAACTCATAGGCATACACTCCTATTTGGGTGGATATCGAAAAGAGCCTGGCATCCAGCTGCCACGTCTCCCTCTCGGCACTTTCGTACCTTTCTCCTACCTCTCTTCCCCAGAGGCTCAAAAATACACTGATAGGCTGATCCCATAAAGCTCTGCATCAGATCCAAACTCATTTGTCAAAGACCTGGCATAGGTCCCTTACTCAACCCATCCTGAATAACCTGCATTTTCGAATAGATCATAAACCTATTCCAACTACCTTTCTTCCCCAGCTGAGAGGCTGCACTCTCGATATTGTTTTCCAGGGAGCTGATCTTGCCCCTTTTCCCATTCTCCAAGCTCGTTTACACCTTGGGAGTGAAGACATTTTCAAGTATTTACAAATTAAAAATGCAATTCTCTCCTTTCTAGGGCAGAAGCCCTGACCTCCCCCGCTCCCCTGATAGAAAATCTTACCATGTTGTAGTGGTAAAACAAGGGCATGCTGTCTTTAATCTATACAAGCTTAAAGTTTGGGACATGTCCTTTCCCTCCAGTGTTTGTTACTACTGGGCTCAGGAGCGTTCTCTCCCAATGGATCCTTCCTATTGGAAGCAAGCCTGGAGCACAACATACAAATATTTCAAACCAGACAGGCTCCGCCTAATTCATTTTAATATCATGCATAACTTGTATTATACACCAGCTAAGTTATTTGAAATGGGCAGGCTTGACTCTTCACTTTGTAAGCGTTGTCAGGAAGCCCCTGGATCCCTGTATCATCTCCTGTGGCATTGTCCTAAATTGCAATCCTTTTGGTGCTCCATATAGCAAACTTTAGACCCCTTGTTAGGTCTTGAGCCCCTTTTCATTCCAGAATGCTGTCTCCTCTTTGTGTTCCTGAAAGGGACTCCTAGGATCAGAAAAGCTCATCTCATTCTGGTGGCCTCCACAGTTAAGCTGGTCCTGTTACGGCACTGGAAAGAAAATTCTTTACCCACTGTGCTTGAATGGCATCGTGAAATTCTACTAGCAATACAGCTGGAGAGACATATCGCAAATATGCATCATAGACCTCATCATTATCAATCCACTTGGGAGCCCCTGTTAACTCTACTCTCCCTCTAGAAGCCCTGCCTACTGTATCAGAATTACCCTACTACTAAATGAAATCCTAGTGTATCCTATAAGGTTGTACCACAGAATGTTTGGGGAAAGGGGATTGGGAGGTGGGTGGGGGTTGTACTGTATGGGTTTGTTTTTTCTTGTTTGTCATTTATGTTTCTGTACTTTTGGTTTTTGTTTCCTATATGTTTTATTACAGCATCTAATTATCCCAAGTGTGCCTTACTGTATTTTAATGCTGTAGGAAACTTAATAAAGTATATTGAATGAAAAAAAATGTGACGCACAATTGACTTTACTGTTTAATGGTTACTGATAGGAAGGGAGATTTTGGTAGGATTTGCTGGCATTGCCAGTGTGAGTGGGCTAAATGCCCGCACTGGGTAAATCCTGCTATCAATAGAAGTCATAGTAGACTTCAAGGGTGCAGCATGTACGGTAAAGTTGATGGCCGCATGGCGGCACTTCTACCCCCGAATCTAATCACTATACTAGTCATTTGCTTAGTTCTGTTGTTATAAAGCATGCGAAATTTACATATGCTGCAAAAGTTTGAATATATGGAGATTTGCTTTAACCAAATGTAACAGTTTCTGCTGTTTGACATTTTCCACATTAAACAGGCTGCACAATGCTAAAGATGTGGCATGGACTTTTAGAGGGGTTTTATCAATCTTTGATGATTTCTGTTCTTGTTTGTTCCGGGAGGGAGGGGGACCTATGATGTGAGGAAACTTAGTGTTTAAACCTAAATCACTATAAGAACATAAGACCATCGGAGTAGGGATCCGAGACTCTGGGCGTAATTTTCAAAAACCCCTGAATGTCGCAAGACCCATGTGCACCGAACATATGGCGCACAAGACTTAGCATTCTCCCAGCCAGTTACTAGGATTTTCAATCCAGTGTGCCAACTGCCCGCAGGTTATGCCAACTTCTTCTGGTCTAGCTTGTGGCAATCCCACATACCCTTTTTATGGAGCTTGTGACAAATGTTTGTCACAAGCTTCCATAAACTGGTTAAAGTGTTGTAACTGTGCCCTGACCTACCAAAACTGGGAACAGTTGCAGCAAAGGCGTTTGGTACAGCTGTGCTAAGGACAGAGTTTGACGTAGGAATTGACGCAAGCCCTGTGCCAGCATCTGAAAATCAAACATGCTCCTTCTAATCCCAAAAGGTACAAGTAGAACTCTGTTTATGACAATGTTGGATTTATCCCTGGACTGTTTGTTTCAGATACATGAATATTTGTTAAAACTCCCTGTAACCCCCCTAAAAATGGGGGTTCCTGAAAAGTCTTCCTTGAGCTTGCCCAAATGCTCACTGCCAGGCTGGTGTCCTGCGTTTTAGCAGTTTAAATGTGATTGCCAGAGAGTGCCTGTATAGCCTCTGTGTACTGTCTCTTTAAGAGCTGCCTGGATTGCAGTCATAAGTAATTTGAGCGGGAGCCCTGTTGAATGCTGTAACTATTTGCTGAAAATCATTTAGAGTGATAATGATAATGTAGTCTGTCTAACCTGCCCTCTTTGCAGTAAAGACCGTTTTGTTTATCTGCACTATCTTGGTCCTGTACTGCTGAATTGGACCAATCAGTACTGGTGGGACCTAAAATGGAGCCGGACTACAGGAGCTGTCTGGAGTCAAAATCTGTAGGAATCAACAAAGACCAAGAGGGTAGCATCTTTCAGAAAAAGAGATGTGCAAGAACAAGGGGACAACATTTGAAGATGGGGGGGTGGCTCAGGGGCAATATGAGGAAGTATTTTTTTCACAGAGAGGGTGGTGGACGCATGGAACAGCCTTCCTGAGGAGATTGTGGGGTCTAAAACTGTGGGAGAATTCAAGAATGCATGGGACAGACATAAGGCAATTTTTGTGGGGGGTAGGAAGAAATAGGCTGTTGGTTAAATAGGATCTGCAGCTTATCCTCTAGGTAGGAAAATGGGCACACTAGGTGGGTCAAGCAGTCCTTATCTGCCGTCAAAGTCTATGTTTCTATGTAACTGTAGTTTTGGGCTTTTGGTGCCTTTTTGCACCTGAAGGGGGGAGCCTTTGTTGTGACTGACAGACAGATGAGCCAAACAAACCTTTTGGATTCTGGGGAAATTCCCATGCTTGCTGACAGTTGAGTCAGATCTAAGTTGGGAGATGAAGAAGCAATAGCTCAATACAGTCTCCATGGAAAGGCCTTCGTTTTGGCCTGCATGCCTGACTGCTGCCCCTGAGAGGGAGAAGAGAATTAGTTTGGACTGAATCCAAGTTTGTGAGAATGAAGTAAGCCTCTGAGTTGTGACCAGGATCAACCTGAAGAAGACCGAAGATTTTGCTGAATGCGATCGGTCTGTCAGGATTTCCAGCTGCTTTTCAATCCCCGGTTTGTACAGAGACTTTGCGATCGTGACCGGAGAGTGGTTTGCCTGGTACAGTAGAATTTCCTTACATGAAAATGTGCTGTGAGTTGTTAGTGGGCCATGATTTGGTTCCCTACTGTGTGAACTGTGTTCTGCTTGCTGGAAGCTGTATCCATCCCAAAATGGACTACTCGCTCCACAGAGAAAGCCATCGACGAGAGACCTGCCTAGGGATCAGTCCGCTGCTCCACGCTTGAACAGGAATGAATCGTGTAAATTGTGTGGGCCCTGCTTCACCTGGCACTCCAGATCAACCACCTGCAGTCTCAATTTTCGTCCAGCCTGTGTCCAGTCTCGGGTATCATGAGTAACCATCAGGGTAGCTCACTGCAACAGCAGCCTAATCTCAAAGTGTGTCATCTGATTGTCTTGTTGTTTTCCTTTCATGAACTGAGTCCTCCGGCTCCGAATTACAATTAGTGTGTGTGGTGTATGTTGTTTCTTCCATCACAGGGCCCCAACCAGCTGCAATGTTCCTGGCTAGCCCACCATTCTCCATCTGGATACCCAGAGTGTGTGACTGTTTTTGGACCCTGAAGCGCATGCATAACTGTTTGATTGAGACAGCCTTTAAGCAAATTAACCTGATTATGCCCCTTCCTTGTTTAAGTCCCTTAAATAAATCATATCTATTTTTTTTGCATTTACCCTGACTATAGTTCCAGTTTGTGCAAGAGTACTGTACTGCTGTTATTTGCTGTGTATAACCTTGTTTTACAGGGGGTCCCCAGGGCCGAGCCACAGGAAAGCCCTGGTGGTAAGGGCAAACAGTGTGGGTACGTGTGTGGTGCATCAGGGGTATTGTGAAAGTGATTATTGTGTATTGTTCCAGCAACTAGTAAGGAAAGAGGGGGGTTACAGTGTTCCGGACGGCTGTGCCCAGGTTAGCTTGACCACTACCAACCCTGACCTCCGGGTGGAGGCACCCCTTTCAGAACCCAGGCCCCTTAACCTGCTACTATCCAAGCAGGCAGGGGTAGCAGCCCTTGGGATAACGTCACCTAGGGGTTACATCCGTGTATGAGATGTAAACCTGTTGGGAGTGAGGGTTAGTGTATTGAATCCTATTATAAGGTATGTTGGAATGTATATTATGGCTCCAGTATATACTCTTTGTGGACATTGTTTTTAAAATGAACATTTTAAAACTCAATAAAAAGGAAAGTTCACAACAAAAAAAAGAAGGGGAAGTGTTGTTTCACAGATGAGCACTAGGTACATAAAAGGGAAGCTCAGAAGGAACGTTTTCAAACAGAGGGTCACTGGGTCACTGAATGCTTTGGCACAAGAGGCTATATATGTGGACCTGATTAAACCATTCAAGGATATACTGGGTGATTTACTTAAAAAGGAAGACTATTGAAAAATATGCAGAAAGAGAAAGAGATATGGAAAATATTAGTGTACTACAGCTCCAAGAGGGGGCTGACCATAGCACAGTCAAGAAGTACCAGATGTCGTCCTCCTGCATTTAAGTTTCTATGATTCTATAATCCAAAGCATAAACCACATTTGCTGCTGATGAGCCCAGCAGTTTGACTCATTAATGACCTGCTATGGGGGAATACGAAAGCAGCCGTGGCAGCAGGGCTTCACACTGTGCAAACAGACCAAACTTTATTACAAAGTGCTGAGACTACACAACAAAGCAACACTAGTAAGGTCTTATAAAAAAAAATATTGCAGCATTTTTCCACCCGACTCATTGGGATCAGACCTGGAGCCTTAACGAAGAGGACATGCAGTCAGAGACTGGAATAGACCTGGAGTCATACCGTGCCTTTCTACACAAACCCCCCCAAAGCACATGGAAGAGCAATGAGTTTGATGCTGATAGGTCACTGACTGAATGCAGGTAAAGGAAGCACCACTATGCAGTCAAGGACAATTGTATTTAGAGCCTGCTTTACAGAAGAAATGTTGGCCAGGACACCAGAGGTTAACCAGAACTCTATTTATGGGACCTTTAAAGTGCCTGCCACCCCAGGGAGAAACGTGGGCAAAAACATCATTTTCAGGCGCATTTCAATGATTTCCACACATTTCACTTCCTCCTTCCTTATATTATAAATAACATGAAAACAAGATTACTGCCCTCAACTCTTCATCATCTCTGGCTGCTTCAACACCTGACATCACAATTCTGCTTGTGACATCACAGTCTGTTGCTGGGGAAATGATTAGATGTCACAAACAGCATTATGATGTCAGTTGTAGAAAAACTGTTAGTCGATGGAGTCTAGGGGATGGCAATATTACTGTCACGTAAATAAGCTTGACCTGTCTATCGAAAACAATGGAAATATATGCCAAATTGAGTATAAAAACAAAGTTATAGGTACCCCACAAGACTACAGGAGCTCTTTGACATCCTCTCAACAGTCACATTTATCAGTGCATCCAAAGGAAAGTGCAGATCAGCACCCCCCACACACACACACACATACACACACACACACACTCAGTACCACATTGCAATGTTAGCATTCAGCAGGAACCTGAGTCCCTAGTGTGGGACACCAAAGTACTACAGCTAATCCCTGTTTATCTAAACCCTGAATATTCGAAAATCTGTTATCCGAAATGTAGTCATGTTCCCCATTCATTTAAGTAGCTGTTAAAATGTGCTCAGTCTGCTCAGAGGGTGATTAGTGCTTTGATTAGCACTAATCCTTTTACAGAGATTACAATGATTACAGGCTGTATGGCGCTCCAGCAGAGGTGTTAACTGCTCCCCTGTAAATAGCTAGCTGAAAAGGTCAGCACAGGTAACAGGCACAGACTGACTTTCATCGAGTTACTGTGAGTTACAGAGTCACAGAAATGGCAAAACAAAAAGGTCTGTTCTGATATAACTACCAAGCTGCAGGTCCTTGAATGTCTGGAAGCCGAGGAGAACGCTGTGGATGTAGCCTGCAGGTTTGGTATTGGTGATACCACAGTCTGTGATATTTGCTGAGCGAAGGACAAGATCCACAATTTTGTAGCATCAACGGACTCTGGAGTTAAGGCGGAGTCTAGGAAAATCATGCATCACTGCCATGATGAAACTTTGGACCAAGCAGTGTACATATGATTCATTTAGAACCACTCCAAGGGAACTGCAGTTTCAGGAACCATACTGAAACAGAAGGCATGAAGTTCCATGAGCAGCTTGGAAATGATACCCCATTTTCAGCCAGAGAGGGGTGACTTGACTGTTTATTTATTTATTTATTTATTTTGCTTTTGGTGACCGGGTAAGTGCACTAGGCAAACAATGCCTATTTTCAGGCACGACCCGGGAGAAAACAGTTTACAGACAGAACAATAAACATGTGATGCAGCACATGAAACAGTACAAATGGGTAAAAGCAGTGTATAGTAAGTACATTGACATACTAAATGGTGAAGGATAAGATACCATGAATACAGAAGGAGAAAACAGGATTGGTATCAAAAGAAGAAAACAACATGGAAGGTAGTAAGTTACAGTGCAGTAAGTGCCGTAAAAGGTAGAGAGGGAGAGAGAAGGAGAAAAGAGGGGATGAAAGAGCATGGCAGATAAAGATCATAAGTAGAGGAAGGGAAAAAAAGGGGGTAGATAGGATGAAGATAAAGGGAGAGAGCAAGCATTAGTAAGGGTTCAAAGTGGGTTAAAACAAGTGCAGGGATGTAGGGCGTGAAGGTGTTCACGATGTAGTTTCTTGAAGATAGCATGGGTGTTTGTTTGACGGATGGAGAGGGGTTAAGAGTTCCAGTATTTCGGAGCAGTGTAGGAAAACGCGCGAGTGCCCATTTTGTTCTACATCTTGGCACATGCAGAAGGGCTTATCAGTGAGATAGTAATTCATGAATAGGAGGTTGAGTTTCAGTGCAGAAGAAAGGGATAGGGGAGACCTGTTCTAATGACAGAGTCAATTAATGATCCAAAGGTCTGAAGGCGATGGTAGACGGGCTGAGCCATTTTAGGTCCCGATAAAGGTGGCGAGTGGTGCTTGAAGCGTGGTGAGGCCGCGGCACAGCGACAAATGTTATTGTAAGTGATGTCCCATTTATGAAGGGCAGATTTAGATGCAGATAGGAAGATCGGAGCCATATACTAGAGCCGTGAAAGGAAATCTTGAGCCACTGCTAGTCTGGCTTGAGGGGTAAGTGCATTAGCTAATTACATCAGATGAGCACTTCCAAACAGCATTTACTGACTACAAATAGTAGAGATATGAAGGTCAAGATCAAGTGATTCGGTCCAGGTGACACAAGATATTTGAAAGATTTGGTAGAGGGTAGAGGAGAGCTGTCCGCACAGGAGATGATAAGGGGATAAGGATTAGTTTTGAGTCTGACCTGGGAGCCAAACACCATTGAGTAAGATTTGCTAGAATTTAGGACAAGTTTATTATAAGTAAGCCAGGTTTGGATACTCACGAAATCCAATGCAAGGGGATGGTGTAGGGAGATTGAAGTTTTCGCACTATGATAGATAACCAGATCATCCGCGTAGAGCAGAGATGAACAATTCGGTACGACTGAAGGGATGTCATCAATGAAGATTGTGAAGAGTAGAGGACCAAGAATAGAGCCCTGTGGCACTCCAACGTGGATAGGTGCAGGATCCGAAATTGCAGAGTTAAAGAACACGGTCTGTTGCCTGTCAGTCAGGTAGCTCTCAAACCAGGTTATGGTATCTGGGGAGAAACCAAAGGACCGTAGTTTTGACAGAAGGAGCGAGTGGTTTACCAGATCAAAAGCTTTAGTTAGGTCAATAAAAACTGCTCCAGTCAAGAGGCCTAGGTCCATGGCTGAGTTAATGTCACTAGTCAGCTTTAGCAGGGCAGAGGTGGTACTATGGCGTTTACGAAAACTGTGTTGGGAACTGGAGAGGAGGTTACATTTTTGAAGGTATTCAATTGTTTGTGTGGCGACTAGTTTTTCCAAAACTTTGCTTAAGATAGAGAGTATAGCAATGGGACGATAGTTCTTTATTTCCTTTTGGTCTCCTTTCTTTGGAATAGGAGTGATTTTAGCAATTTTCCATATAGTTGGTACTATACACGGCATAAGGACATATTAAAAATTGTGGTTACTGGGAGGCTATAAAAGGGGGCACTGCTTTCAGCACCACTGGTTCAAACCGTCAGACCCAGGACTACTGTTGTCATTGATAGTAAGTAGCTTTTCAACTTCTCTTTTATGAATGATCCGGAACCTGAAAGGGGGTTTGAGGTAGTGGTTTAGTGTCACAAGAGGGCAGTGCAGTGCTAGCATTTTGGAAGGTGGACAGGTAGCTGAATAAATCTGAGAAAAGGGTATTAAAGGTATTGGCTATGGTTAACGGGTTATTGCAGTGTATACCATTAAGTAACATACTATTTGTATGGGACTTTTGATTAGAGCCGATGATAGTTTTTATGGTAGTCCAGAATTTCTTAGAATCACCAGAGGCGCTTATTAGCAGGTTCCTACAGAAGGTACTTTTGGCTAGACAGATGTTGTTTTTGCAGGCATTCCTCAATGAATGGTAATGGCAGTAGTCAGATTCCAACTTTGTGGACTTAAAAAGACTCCAGGCTTTGTCTCTGGCCCTGATCTAGGTTAGTAGATCTTTAGTAAGCCACTTCGTCTGAGTGCCTCGAAAGCGCCTGGTGATCCATGGAGCATGGATGTCTTGGAGCCGACGGAATATTGTGAGGAAGCTGTCTAGGGCAGACTGGACATCTGATGCATTATGAATGGAGGACCAGTCAATCATGGAAGAAGAAGAAGAAGAAGAAGAAGAATCAGCATTTATATAGCGCTTTTCATACATCCAAAGCGCTTTACAAGCAATGCTAGACTGGTAGTGAAGTGACTGAATGTGTGGTGGCGGCCATATCGCACTTCATCACCCACACACAGCCTGGATAATTGCATGAACCAGTTTATAGGAAGGGGAATGTTGGCCAGGACACCGGGAATGTTCCTACTCTTTGCGAAGAGTGCCCTGGGTTCTTTTACTTCCACCTGGACACCCACCAGGACAACACCAGGATGGGCAGAAGGGACCTCGGTTTAACGTCTCATCCGAAGGACGTCACACCCCAGCAGTACAGCACCCCCCAATACTGCACTCAGATGCCAGCGATTTTTAGGTGCAAGTCCAGTCCCGGTGTGGGACGAGAACCCATGACCTTCTGGTCCAGAGGCGGATGTGCTACCAACTGAGCCATGCTGACACCTACGTCATTAATAAAGTGAAAAGGGTTAAAATTGGAAAGATTGCGAAAAGTTACAAGTCTTGGGGGCAGAGATGGTTTTTTGTATGAGCTCCACGTGCAGTAGATCGGGGAGTGATCACTGATTACATCTGGTAAAGTACCTGCACAGCTAATGCTATCAGGGCGGTTTGTAAGGATCCAGTCTATAAGCATGCTAGACTGCGAGGGGGCCCTAATCCTGGTAGGGTCAGAGATCAACTGATGAAAATTGTGACTTTGCACTAGGGTATGGAGGGCTTGAGATGCTTTACTTGCCCAGTTGAGGTTTAGGTCACCTAATACTAGGACGTTATGACCAGTGGTACTATCAATGAGTTGGAGAAGTTCTTCTAGGCCTTTTAACCCTCCTGCCGGGGGGTTATAGACACAGATTAAAAGCAATTTCTTTGAACCAAGTAGGAGCGTAGCATGGATAGCTTCACAAAGAGATAGGGCAGGAAGAACATTTTGGCCTAACAGCAGGTGCTGTTTGTAATAGATAGCAACCCCACCTCCACACTTGGCGGCGGTTCTGTCTTGCCTGATAAGATTATAGTTGGGTAATGCACACAAGTGGTTAGCAGTAGAGGGCTTTAACCAGGTTTCTGATAGGCATAGGATGTCAGGAAGGTTCTGTGCCACCCATGCCTCAAGTTCCGGTAGATTACGAAGAAGGCTCCTAATATTCATGTGCGCAATCCGTAGTCCCTTTGAATCTATCCAGGTCACATTATTTGGTGACTGGTTCGTTGTTATAGGTCCGGGATTCTGTTCAATGTCCCCAGATAGAAGTATTGCTAGGCGGAGGAAGTGCCATAGCTTATGAAGTATTGCAAGGCGGAGGAAGTACCATAGCTTATGATGAAAGGATAGAGTTAGGAGGGGAAATTTGCAACCTACAGGTTTATGGAGGGAGTAGGCTAAGTGGTAAGCTAGTTTGTGAGGAATAATAAGTGAGACGGTATCAAAGGGATAAAGAAAGGGTGTTAGAAACGAACTGTGCCTGGGATCAATGGCTAGGAAACAACCCAGTGAAGATTTTTTAGTTCTGGAGGGGACTTGGACCAAATAATGGATATAAAAGGATTGTAATAAATAGAAAGGTTACAATGTATTTAATGTCCATATCGAGTATAAGTTTTAGCAGGATATTTAATGTCCGAGAAAGAGCTAAGTCTAAAGGGAGACCAGGTTAAAGGAATTAAAATTTTACTTACTACTTTAAAACAGTTATGATGTAGGATAAATCAGAATGCCCTCTAGTTGTAGACCAGTATAACCTGCAAATGGAAATCTGAGGAGATAGTAATTTTCCACCCAAGGGCGTTACAGGGGCATGTTAGAGGCGCGGCATAGCCCTATAAAGCTAAAGCCAGCCAGGGTGGGTGTGGTGGGGGCGGGTGGGGGTGAGTCGGAGCAGTTGGCGACGTCATGGAAAGAGAGCACACAGGTCCTACAGTCCAGCACTGAGCACCGCTGCAGGCCAGGGCTCTGCAGAGCGAGGGGCAGCTCGTTGAGTTGGGGAAGGCAGCGAAAGCCAGCAACTACACTTCAATAAAATGTTAATAGCCATGCTGCAACAGCATTTTAAGCTACAACGGTGCTACCATTCCAGCGAGAGCAACTTTGAGGCACCAAATTTAAAGGCAGACAAGGAGAAGAATGCTGTCGAGGTGTCTGCTTCAGCTACAGTTACCTTCAGGCAGGGGGGTAAATCTGTGATCGTCAAAGGAGCTCCAGGCAAGATGCCCTCCACCAACTAAGGAGAAAGAAAAGGGGTGAGTGATGTCCTATATAGGGAGGCTATAATCATAGGCAAGAGCAAGTTGGAGGAGCTTAGAAGGGGGAGCAGAAGGGGACAAAGAGATAGAGTTGAGGAGGGAGGGAACAGAGAAAGAAGGCGGGTAGCAGTATTTACAATGGCAGTCTGAAACTTTTAACAGAACACATCTAATAGAACACTTCTCTACAGTATGCAGCACAGGCACTATAATGCAATTCAATTCACAACAAAAGTGTGCAGTTTGAATCAGCCTTTACAAATAAGCAGCTTAACTATGCAAAACTGTATCTAGATTACATCAGCACTATCAAGTCCACTTTAGCCAGAGTAGGAACATGTAGCATATAAAAAAACGCCCTCCCTAACCGAGCACACAGGCCCTACAGTTCAGTACCGAGCGCCATTGCAGGCCAGGGCTCTGCAGAGCGAGGGGGACAGCTTGTTGAGTCAGGGGAAGGCAGCGAAAGCCAGCAACTGCACTTCAATAAAATGTGCTTAGACATGCTGCAACAGCATTTAAGCTACAGCTTGGTGTGCTACCGTTCCGGAGAGCAGCTTTGAGAAGGCGCCAAATTTAAAGGCAGACAAAGAGAAGAATGCTGTACGAGGTGTTGGTTTCAGCTACAGTTACCTTCAGGCGGGGCGGCTCAGGATCATCACCCAGGAGCTCCAGGGCAGATGCCTCCACCAACTTCAGGTGGGTGTGGCTCAGGATCGTTATATGGAGCTCCAGGGCAAGATGCCCTCCACTAACTTCAGGCAGGGGCGGCTCAGGATCGTCGCGGGAGCTCCAGGGCAAGATGCCCTCCACCAACTTCAGGCGGGGGGGTGGCGCAGGATCGTCGCGGGAGCTCCAGGGCAAGATGCCCTCCACCAACTAAGGAGGTTTCAAGCAAAAGCATAGTATCTGCCAACTATCCATAGCAGGAGAGAACCTGTCATCATCGGATGAGACAAGTGACCCATTTAGAAAAAAAACAGCTAGTAATGATGTCTGCAGAGGGATTTACAGAGGAAGCTATCCACAACGCTGAAAAAACAGGAAGCTACTGAAAGTTGCTACCTGAAAGACACTGGCCGCAGGCTCTGAAACTCATGCCCCAGGTTTCAAAAAGAACAGCTTCTCTACATCTTTTATGTACATCTTGCTGTAATTTTTGTTTATTTTATTATAGCATTTTATAAAGGGCTTAGAGTCACAATGAAATAGAGCGCTCTAACAAATAAATAAAACTAAACTAATCAGGGATTGTCTAAGTGTCCTTGTCTGAAGCAGTGCCAACAGATTTATATATTTATTCATTTATTGACAATTTTCACCAGGAAAGGTGCATTGAGCAACACGTTGCTTGTCTCCCAATGCATCCTGGGGGGAAGGGGTATAGGGAGTTCATAACATACATACATACAAAACAATCATAGCTATAATGATTAGTTAAGAGTAAAACAATACATACAAAATGATCATTAAGTGAGCAATTAGGACATGGGTAATACAACACAATGCATACACCAAAATCTACTAGTAACATAAGATAATAGCATGGCGTAAGGCAAAGAACACAGCAATGGTGACAGCAAAGTGATGGGTACCAAAAGTGCATTCAGAACAATAGTTTTGAATAGATCCCACAAGCTTCACCTTCTTGTTATCGTGAAGTCACAAAACCCCAGATGCTTCAAGCACATCAGCCTGAGTAACCTGCCAGTTATCTACCAGGCATAAGGGAGTGCCTGGATGAGCTGCTGACACCATCTGGCCAAAAGTGCTACATTGTAGCATTAGAATAAGCATATCCCCAGCAAACCACATTCCAAAAAGTAGATTTCTATGTTACTTCATTTTAAAGTTATTAGCCATTTTGTAACCCTGATTTCATTACCTGTTCAAAAAAAGCCTATATCAGTGAAGAGCTGCTGCTGATGTCATCTAGGGACCTTACAGTCTAGTATTTCCTGTCAGCAAGCATATAGGACCTGTTTCTCTAAAGTTGTATAGGTCATGTGCAATGGTTTTCATAAGTAAAACATACAGCACGAGTTAGCAAACATTGTTTTAAAAACTTTGGGCCAGAGAAAGGGGAGATATTGCCGATGGGGGACCTGAATGTGCCAGATGTTGACTGGAGCACCTTTGCTGCAGCCACATCCAAGAGCAGAGCCATTCTCGATGCCCTACAGGGGGCATGCCTCAGACAGCTAGTTTTGGAACCCACTCGGGAGAGAGCAATCTTAGACCTGGTACTCTCAAATGGGGATAGAGAGAGGATCTCTGATCTTGAAGTGGGTAGCCATCTGGGAATAAGCAACCACCAAATACTGTGGTTCACGATAAACTTAGCTGTAGAGTCAAGCCACACAAAAGCGAAGGTGCTAGACTTCAAGAGGGCTGATTTTGGTGGGGTGGAAAGAATGAAAAGGGACTTGGCAAGGTTAGAGGAATGGTCAAATATGTGGCAGCTCGGATTCAATGCAAAGAAGTGCAAGGTAGTGCATCTGGGAAACAAAAACCCAGGGGAAGAGTACACAATGGGGGGTGAGTTAATAACAACAACAAAAATCGAAAGAGACCTAGGAGTAATTATATCAGATGACCTAAAGGTGGGCAAGCAATGTGAGAAGGCAGTAAGGAGGGCTGGAGGGATGCTGGGATGCATAGGGAGAGGCATTAACAGTAGAAAACAGGAAGTTGTTATCCATCTCTACAGACAGTTAGTGAGACCCCATCTGGAGTACTGTGTGCAATTCTGGAGACCCCATCTCCACAAAGACATAGACAGAGTGGAGGCTGTTCAGAGGAGGGCAACCAAAATGGTGCAAGGTCTGAACCAGAAGACATATGAGGATAGACTAAAGAGCTTAATATGTATAACCTTGAGGAAAGGAGGGAGAGGGGGGACATGATAGAAACTTTCAAGTATCTCAAGGGAATTAACAAGGTACAAGAGGGTAGTATCTTTCAGAAGAAGAGATGTGCACGAACAAGGGGGCACAATTTGAAAATGGGGGGAATGGCTCAGAGATACAGAGAGAGTTGTGAATGCATGGAACAGCCTTCCTGAGGAAGTTGTGGAGTCAGGAACAGTGGGAGAATTCAAGAATGCATGGGACAGGCATAAGGCAATTCTAGTGGGGGCAAGAGGAAGTAAGCTGTTGATTAACTAGAATCTGTAACTTATCCATCAGGTAGGGAAATGGGCAGACTGGGTGGGCCAAGCGGTCCTTATCTGCTGTCAAATTCTATGTTTCTATGTTTCTAAAATGGGAGAGTGCCTCAGAAAAGTACTAGCAAACAGGCAAGAAGGTGGGGTGGAGCAATAATGGAGAAACATCAAAACCACCTTCACAGATTCAACAAGTCTTTGTGTGAAGCAAATAAACAAATCAAAACAAAAGAAAAACCACTGTGGTTCTCAAAAGAAGTGGCGGAGAAGGTAGGGGGAAAAAAGATAGCATTCAGGAAGTATAAGGAAACACAGAAGGAGCATGACAGAGAACTGTACCAGTTAAAGCAGAAGGAAGCGGGTAAGGCAGTCAGAATAGCAAAGGCACAAACCGAGGAAAAGATAGCCAACTCGGTTAAGAAGAGGGATAAAACCTTTTATAGGTACATTAGGGAGCAAAGAAAGACTAAGGCAGGGATACTGAGGCTGAACAAAGAGGAAGGTTGTTGGGCAGACAGCGACAGTGAAAAAGCAGGCATACTGAACGAATACTTCTGCTCAGTATTCACAATGGAAAAGCAGGGGAAATACCTAATCCAGTCCAATAGAAGTACCGGATAGGGGTTGATATTAGTCCTTTCACAGAAGAAAGGGTTCTGAAAGAACTCTTAAAACTGAAGGTGTATAAAGCAATGGGGCCTGATGGGATTCACCCCAGAATTTTAAAAGAACTAAGAGAAGAACTAGTAACACCACTGACTACCCTTTTTAATAAATCATGGGAGGATGTGGTGGTACCTGAGGACTGGAGGAGGGCAGATGTGATTCCCCTTCACAAAAGTGGGAGCAAGACAGAGGCAGGAAACTACAGGCCTGTCAGTTTGACCTCAGTGGTAGGGAAAATGATGGAATCACTTCTGAAGGAACAAATTGTTGAGTGCCTAGAGGCCAGTGGGGCACAGGACCCAAGGCAGCATGGATTCACAGTGGAAAGGTCATGTCAGATGAATCTAATTGATTTTTTTGACTAGGTGACCAAAGCAGTAGACCAGGGAGGGGCTGTGGACATGGCCTACCTAGTCTGTAGCAAGGTATTTGACACAGTCCCGCACAAAAGATTAATAAACAAATTAGCCAGCCTGGGAGTGGGTCCTAGGGTGGTAGCCTGGGTAAAACATTGGTTGGACAACAGGACACAGCAGGTAATAGTAAATGGAGTCCATAGTGAAGAAAGGAGGGTTACTAGTGGGGTACCATAGGGTTCAGTACTGGGGCTGGTCCTTTTTAATGTCTTTATAAGTGACATTGCAGAGGGACTGGAAGGGAAAGTATGTCTCTTTGCAGATGACACAAAGATCTGCAACAGGGTTGATACACAAGATGGGGTGGAAAGGATGGAAAGGGACTTGGCAAGGTTGGAGGAATGGTCAAATGTATGGCAGCTTAGAGTCAATGCAAAGAAGTGCAAGGTAATGCACCTGGGAAACAAAACCCAGGGGAAGAGTACACAATGGGGGTGAGATACTGATAACAACAGAAATGGAAAGGGTCCTGGGGGTAGTCATATCAGATGACCTAAAGGTGGGCCAGCAATGTGAGAAGGCAGTAAGGAGGACTGGGGGGATGCTAGGATGCACAGGGAGAGGACTCACCAGTAGAAAACAGGAAGTTGTTGGCCCTCTGTACAGACAGTTAGTAAGACCACATCTGGAGTACTGTGTACAGTTCTGGAGACCCCATCTCCGCAAAGACATAGACAGGGTAGATGCTGTCCAGAGGAGGGCAACCAAAATGAAGCAGGGTCTGCATCAGAAGACATATGAAGAAAGACTAAAAGGAACTAAAGATGTATAACCTCGAGGAAAGGAGGGAGAGGGGGGACATGATAGAAACTTTCAAATACCTCAAGGGAATCAACAAAGTCCAAGAGGGTAGCATCTTTCAGAAAAAGAGATGCACAAAAACAAGGGGGCACAATTTGAAGATGGGGGGATGGCTCAGAGGTAATGTGAGGAAGTATTTCTTCACAGAGAGGGCTGTGGATACATGGAACAGCCTTCCTGAGAGAAGTCGTGGAGTAAAAACAGTGGGGAAATTCAAGAATGCATGGAACAGACATAAGGCAATTCTAGTGAGGGGGTAAGAGGAAGTAGGCTGTTGGTTAACTAGGATCTGCAGCTTATCCATTAGGTAGAGAAATAGGCAGACTAGGTGGGCCAAGCAGTCCTTATCTGCCGTCAAATTCTATATTCAAAGCTTTGCGTGGTTCGCAAACAGTTTGCGCAGGATTAGCGTGGGTCTGCCATTTTCAAAAGGCAAACTAGCGTATGCAAACAGCAGTAGTGCCAGGCAAAGCATAATGATATGTAAGGGGCACAGTGAACATGAAAACAGGTGCTATGAGATATTCAGCGGCTAGCACCGCACTAAGTTGTTTAGCACAATATAGCGTGATCCTTAGCTTGGTACAATTTACCATCCGGGAAAAGCTGGTCTTAACCCTGGGCAAACAGCTTTTCATGCCATTGGTGCATTGCATGGTGTTTGTGTGGGATTTACGTGGATTGCACGACCCTAACATAGGAGTATGACACTTACAAAATGCTAGACATGGAGGACACATGCTGCTTACCGCTGGCACTACCATGATGCTAGCAGCCGCCAGCAGTTCCAGCTAAGCACAGACAGTAAGGGGTGATCCAACCCACAGGGGACAGCATGGTAGTGTGGCCATATAGCACACACCTGCAGACCATACGTCTGTGGTGCCTAACAGATGCCAGCACACACATGCAGCACTGTGGGCATGGTGACCAGTGAGGGGAGGGTGTATGGGTGGCCAGACCTCACCACAGCCCAAGTGTGGCCACAAGGTTGGGACACATCATGCAGTGCACTTGGGCCAGTAGTTGGAATACGCCACCACCTGTGTGCCTGTCGGATCTTGCATGCCCCCCCAGTCACCTACCACACAACTGTAAAGATGTCACAGCACACACAGCTGGTCATGTACATGACACTGTGTGCATCCCTTGCCACAGGTGCAGCATTTGTGGATCACACAACAGTGTAATAGTACTGTCCACTGTCAGTAATCACCTGCAAGCTGGGCCTGTCACTGTGTACAGTGCAGTGGTCATCACTGCCCTACATACCATAGGCATTGCTGTGTCCCTCACACTACCAGCCCCCTTGCTACTGTAGTGTCTGCTGTGTACTGGAGCATGACCTACAGTGTGACGGTGGCATGCAGCACCACAATCACCTGTGCCTATGCTGTGTTGTCCCATGGGGTATGATATGCTATGGTATGATGTACTGTTCACATGTAGCCTGCAGCTATCATCATGCACTGCCTGACTGACCTACAGGTAGAGCTGCGGTCGGACCTGGCCAGCCCCTGTACTTCCTGACTGACCTACAGGTGGAGCTGTGGGACCCTGCAGTAAGACTGGGAAAACCGCATGCAAATCAGGGCATGATGAGATGCTAATGTGGCTGTTTGCCCAGAGACTATCTAAGTAGGCTCATTTGCATCTCACTTTTGAATATGGCAAAGTTTAGCACCTGCTAATGTGTTTGCACCAGGCAAACTGCTTAGCTCTGTGCTAAGGCTGCGCTAATGTGTTAGCACGGCGCAAATGGTTTGGGGAATATTTTACAGTTCTGATCACTGTTCTTTCACATCTGCTGCCTGCAGCTGTACTGGGTCCACACATTTGCTGGCATACACATTGGCCACATAGTTCCTCTCTACCTAACCTCACATCACTGTGCACTGTGTTGTTGTTGTGGTTTGCACCTCCTGGTTGCTATATTCAGTGCTGTCATATTTCAGGGCTATGGTTCCCCTGCACTCCCAGCCCAGTTTGCACGGCCTCTTTCCCATGCCATATTCAAAGGCTGTTTGCTCCAGGCTATTCCTTTTGAATATAGCTTGCTTTGTGCTCTGGGCTATGTTTGCCCACCAGGCAGTGTCATCTTAGCCCAGGGGCAAAGTTTTGAATATCTGGCCCATGGTGTTTCAGACTTTGGCCCAGATATTCAAACTGCGCCCAAAAAGTGCGCAATAGCAGGAGCAAGCGCAAGTCCATTGCGCCCATGCGTAAGAGGCACGATATTCAAAAACGGAGCATGCCAAACTCCGCCTACAGCTGATGAATGAATATCGCACCACCTGCGCCAAAGTGCAACTAGGGAGGGGAAGCTGAGCAGATCTGATGCTTCATAGCGCAACAAGGGATGTGCAGCTGAGCAGTCCAGAGGTGCCACAGTGCAACCAGGGATGCCCCCCAGCAGCAGAGCAATGCAACTGCACAACCAGGGAGGTAGGGGCCCACCACCCATGCCACAGACAGGCACAGGAACACACAGCAGAACAGACATCGTCCCCCCACACCCCATGCACTGCACAGCTGGGGGAGGGCTGGAATGACCACTGGCCCACGGAGACAATCAGACAACCCATCACACCCCCTTGCAAGCTGTGACTGGCACACAAGGAGGGCTGACCACCCTGTGCCACACCATCCCCCCAATGCAGAGCACACCCTGCACCATGACCCCCAGACACCCTCCCCAGGAGCAGCGACCACCACTGCAGGAAATCCTATGCATGCCACCACCCCCACTGTGACACTGCAACCCTGTGCACCACAGAACCATGCAAGGCAGCCCCACCACGAGCACCCTTCAGCAGGTGGCAGCACACAGCGAAGCAACAACGGCATACACAGTGCCACCATGCACACTCCCCCCGAGGTACTGCTGAGAGACCAACCATGTGTCAGCACATGAGGTACCCCACACAAGACAGAGCTTGCCCCGGACACCACCACCAGTGGTACAGCACCCTGCACAGTATCCCAATGACACACCCCGATCCAGCACTGGCCACAACAGCCAGCACAGACACCCACAGTGGTGCGTGGAAGCATGCACCACATTGGATGCCACACAGTGCATGGACAGACACCCACCCATACCCAAGGGCACAACAACACAGGGACGCAGTGGTGGGGCAACCAAGCCCCCAGTGTGGGCCCATGTAAACTGTGTACACATAACCCACAGTCCTCCATGGCACTGGAATGCCAGCCACCCTGTGCAGGCACTGTGGACCCGTACGCCACCAGCATTTCCCAGAGCACAAGTCACAGACAGTGGTGCACATCACCTGCAACACACACAAGGCACAGCATGGAGGTGGGACAACAACTGTGGCGGCCACAGTGTCACCCAAGGCAGACATGCGCCACACCAGTGACATGAGGCAACCCAGCAGTGTGATGGGTACAGTGGCTGCCCTGCAGGGACTGCCACCACTGACATTCCAGTGGACCATGCAGGTCACAGACTTGCATGTGTGTCAGCTGCACAGGCCATGGATGGGCTGATAGGGGCACCATGGACACAGAGCATGTACCATGGACCACTGCACACAGTCATCCAGTGCACAGGGAACAACACACACACACACACCACAGATACTGCCTGATAGCTACCCCCATACCATAGTCACCTTCACATGGACACACACACACACACACACACACACACACACACACACACACATACCTGTGGTAGGGTGTAGGTATACGTGGGCAATCAAGCAACTTGACACCATAGCAGTATGATATATGTTCAGTAATTTATTCAATAACAGAAAAGTTCTTCATTTTAGCAGAGGGTATTTTCTTTGGATAATCATCAATAGTGCTCCAAACAGGCTGAAGACAGTCATTATACAGCAAGCTTCTTCATCTGTTAATAGTGCTTTCCAATCCTCAGTTACATTTTAACCCATAGGAATTGAACCAGCATCTTTAACCTTCTATTTGGAGTAAAATATACATACAGTCTTACTCCTCAGAGCACTTCAAAATGGCACTTTGTCAGCTTTCCCCGGAGTTCACCTCCAGACCCAAAGTCGATCTGCTCTAACTGAACTAAATGTTCAACCTTTATACCTTGGAGGGTCAGGTGACCTTAAACACCTCTCTCTAAGATTTTATAATCTTTATATTATATTTATTTATTTTATTTAAAGACGTTGTACAATTTTAAATTCATATACCAACATACCCTCCAACTCAAAAGTAATTTATATCCTTTGTAATCATTTTAAACTTTATTTCCCAATCAGGAAGCACCACCCTTTTGATAGTATTTAATAAGGAAAGAAATGGCCGGCCGGCTCTTAAGAGCAAGCTGCAACCCAAAGTGAAGAAACTCCAGGGCTCCACAGCGTTCACAATCCCCTCCTTTACAGACCAATACCAAATCAACTCTAAACCAAGCAAACTCACCTCCAAAAGGTAAGAAAAGAAATTCTCTATATTTTAAACAGAGATAAATTCAATTTACTAAGAACTAGAGGACCAAATGCCTCCACGGCTATGCGCACCAACAAGAATGAACAACCGCTCATACATTCGCACTGACACACTCAAACGGCAGCTGAAAATCGGAGCTCACAGCCGCACAGCCCCAAACAAAACATCCCACAGCAATGCCACAGCAAACCTAATTTAATAACCCGAGGATACCAAATATATAATTTTTACCTGAGGCTCCACCGCAATTCCAGACTCTGCAGTGAATCACAAAAAGCTGAACACTATGCAAGGGGGGGGGGCCCCCTCCTCCCTAAAACCAAAACAGCTAGAAGAAGGAACACCTCCGATACTTCACACTGCTGCACAGAACCCCAATGACACACCCACGTGTAGACAACCGCACTCCTCCATGTATTTACTAATAAGGATAACAAAGTAAAACTAAAGGACCAAGAGGTTCTTTTCACATGTCCAGAGTCTGTACAATAAAGCATCCTTACAGAGCACAATTCCAAGGACCCCCAAGCACAGTACCCTAAAACTCATACCAAATCCTCTCAAAATGCAACAAATATAATTACTGAAGTTGCACAGCATAAAGAGAGCCCATTTCCCGACTGGCTGACATTTCAGCCCGTCAACCAATATTCAGTTTGCCCTTTTTATCTAGTAGCTAACAGGACTCCCTGCTATTTGCAGCTTATTCTAGGAAAAGTTTCTCCTCCTGAACAAACAAAAATAATTATTACAGCCTAACTCTACACATACATTAAATTCTAGGGCAGCTGTATTTAAACGAATAAAACTGAGCTGACGGCTGAACACCCCCACCACTAACATGGGGCTAATTCCAAAAGGCAACCTCAATCTCTTTACAACAGCAAGTATCCACGGCTTTTAAGAAGACATTTACTTCTAGGATGCAAAGGAAAAGCCACTGCCCCTAAACACAAAAACCGGAACATTTTAAGCTGCACGAACGTGCGCACGATCGCACAGTCGCGCCGCTTTACCGATCGTTTAAACAGCAAAGCTGAGTATCTACTCGCAGGGTCCAAACAATTTAAATCTTTCACTGACACCTCCCAAGAACCACACTAAGGGAAAATATCATACAAATAAAAGAAAACAACATTACCAACTCCAAATTTAACTAATTTTCTCTCTTCAAAGGGAGAGCTTTCTAATACACCAATACAAAAAGAAAACAAACATCTAGCCCTAACATCTATGCATTTTAAATCTCACAGAGCCACTCTGTGACATTCCTCCCCACCTAAGAGGGCAACCATTTCCTTAGTTGTCCGACTTCATTAAGCACTTTAGTTCAGAACAGAGAAAAAGGGGGGAAATTCCCTTAGCACATCAATTTTACTACCTCAATGAACACTCAAAGATACTTTACTCTGAGATTTGTACTAAATACCCAATGTCTATATTCTATATCCCTAACTATGAACCTAATTTAATTTCTAAATACTGTCTAATTTGGCTGGGTGGGTATCTAATCTATAACACTATAAGATACCATGTCTAAATCATTTTACATGAATTTGTTTTCTTTACCCACATCGCCTTAACCACTAAAATCTATGTACTATGCACAAATGAAATATTAAGATTTTGTTTGAAAATATATTTTCTTCATACATATGAAAAGTACTTTTTAAACCAGCAGTTCCATTCTCTGAACTGTTATGTAAGGCCTATACCTTATTCATATCCTGGAACACATAATCTATCTTGTCTCACATTACTAACTTCAATTTCACTACTGACAGAAATAGGACAGCAATTCAAAACAACATATACGAAACAACATCTCTTAAGCAAACAAGCTATTATTTTGTCTATCTCAATACAGTAAAACTAAAACAAAGATAGGACTAAAAATATAAGAAAACAGAGTAAAGTCAACTGCAGGTGGCCAACCCTCCAGTCTTAGAAAGAATAAAGGAGATAGCGCTTAGCTTTTAAGCTTGTTGCTTTAAGATGTATTCCTTCATGTGAATTGAACTCAGATCTTTACCCTTTACTTTACTTTACTTCATCAAACTGTCCCAATCAATTACCCTGCACCCAGGATAATGGAAACCCCCATTATACTCATACTCTTTATTTTATTTCCAATTCTCAAACAATTTATCTAAATACTTTATTTTGGCACCTTCCATCCAGTACTCCTTTTATCTAGTAACCCTTTCATTACCCTCAGTACTTAAAACATACTGGGATTGGAGTACTGGACAGAAAGACACTTGAGTACTCTACCTACATGTGGCTATTCCTCTAGTCCCCTCACTCACTACATAACCTGTCTAGTACTATAGGTTTCTACCATCTACTACTCATATCCCTATGAATCACCCTCCCTTTTTTTTTTCTTTTCCAAGGGAGCCAATTATTATGTTCTTTTCCCTTCCCTTGAGTGGCTGCCAACCTCCTTAAATACAGAGCCACTTGACTGTACATCCCAGGCCAATGAAAAGAAGGAATGAGATGCCCTAACATTTCCTCTTGATTCATGTGTTTAGTGTTTATACATAAGGCATCTAAAACATCCTTTCTATATCTACGAGGTAACACCACCCTAGAATCTATCTGCTTTGTACGGGGGTTTGGTCTCGTGATACAATACCTCATCCTTCATTTCGTACCACCATAACTGCCCCTTTTCCCCATCCATACCTGTTCTATCTTTATTCAGGGTAACATGGCTACTTATCTGCTGGATTTCTGGATCCCTGGCTGCACAATTTTCCAGCAAGCAGCAGAAAAATTAATAACATTTTTGTTGTTAACATTATTACAAATCAATGAGCAAGTCCCTTTGGCACCTACTGCCTCTTCTGTTTTGCTCGCATCCTTCACCCCAGATACCAAAACAGTCTCACCTGGGGACCTGTCTGACGTCGATCTTCCATCATGTCCATCATCTCCAACCCAATACATTCCCTGGAACATGGGTAGAACAGGAAGCTGGTCCTCAACACAGTCCACACAATCCACACAGGACATCTTTTCAGCCCTCTTCATAGGCCTTTGAAAAACCAAATTGTCCCTCATTACCGTCAATTGGCTTAGCACCTCCTGGTACCTTTGTTCTGCTTCTTTACACCGACTCTCCACCTCCATCCAGCGATTAACTAACCATTGTATCACCTCCATCCGATCACTCTGGTCACTCTTCTGGTCACACAAAATTTTACAGTGGCTCCTCATTTTCATTTAGCTTATCCAAACAAGGCCTCACCACCATCCAGGTCCATCACTCTGTTGGCTTCATCTCACCAATAACCAGTAAAGAGGAGTTGGTTCAAAACATCATCTTGCTAGGCACGCCGCCCACCAGACCTTATACAGATCACGAACATCCCACTTCTGACCCCATATGTGGTAGGGCGTAGGTATACGTGGGCAATCAAGCAACTTGACACCATAGCAGTATGATATATGTTCAGTAATTTATTCAATAACAGAAAAGTTCTTCATTTTAGCAGAGGGTATTTTCTTTGGATAATCATCAATAGTGCTCCAAACAGGCTGAAGACAGTCATTATACAGCAAGCTTCTTCATCTGTTAATAGTGCTTTCCAATCCTCAGTTACATTTTAACCCATAGGAATTGAACCTGCATCTTTAACCTTCTATTTGGAGTAAAATATACATACAGTCTTACTCCTCAGAGCACTTCAAAATGGCACTTTGTCAGCTTTCCCCGGAGTTCACCTCCAGACCCAAAGTCGATCTGATCTAACTGAACTAAATGTTCAACCTTTATACCTTGGAGGGGTCAGGTGACCTTAAAACCCCACCCCTCCCTAAGATTTGTAACTATATTTCTTTATATTATATTTATTTATTTTATTTATAGACGTTGTACAATTTTAAATTCATATACCAACATACCCTCCAACTCAAAAGTGATTTATATCCTTTGTAATCATTTTAAACTTTATTTCCCAATCAGGGAAGCACCACCCCTTTTTGATAGTATTTAATAAGGAAAGAAATGGCCGGCCGGCTCTTAAGAGCAAGCTGCAACCCAAAGTGAAGAAACTCCAGGGCTCCACAGCGTTCACAATCCCCTCCTTTACAGACCAATACCAAATCAACTCTAAACCAAGCAAATTCACCTCCGAAAGGTAAGAAAAGAAATTCTCTATATTTTAAACAGAGATAAATTCAATTTACTAAGAACTAGAGGACCAAATGCCTCCACGGCTATGCGCACCAACAAGAATGAACAACCCGCTCCTTCCATTAGCACTGACACACTCAAGCAGCCCGAAAATCAGACTCACAACCGTACAGCCCCAAACAAAACATCCCACAGCAATGCCACAGCAAACCTAATTTAATAACCGAGGATACCAAATATATAATTTTACCTGAGGCTCCACGCAATTCCAGACTCTGCAGTGAATCACAAAGCCAAACACTATGCAAGGCTCCTCCTCCTAAAACCAAAACAGCTAGAAGAAGGAACACTCCAATACTTCACACTGCTGCACAGAACCCCAACGACACACCCACGTAGACAACCGTCATCCTTGTATTTACTAATAAGGACTAACAAAGTAAAACTAAAGGACCAAGAGGTTCTTTTCACATGTCCAGAGTCTGTACAATAAAGCATCCTTACGGAGTACAATTCCAAGGACCCCAAGCACAGTACCCTAAAACTCATACCAAATCCTCTCAAGAAATGCAACAAATATAATTACTGAAGTTGCACAGCACAAGAGAGCCCATTTCCCGACGGCTGACATTTCAGCCCGTCGGCAAATATTTCAGTTTGCCCTTTTTATCTAGTAGCTAACAGGACTCCCTGCTATTTGCAGCTTTTTCAAGGAAAAGTTCCTCCTCCTGAACAAACAAAATAATTATTACAGCCTAACTCTACACATACATTAAATTCTAGGGCAGCTGTATTTAAACGAATAAAACTGAGCTGACGGCTGAACACCCCCACCACTAACATGGGGCTAATTCCAAAAGGCAACCTCAATCTCCTTACAACAACAAGTATCCACGGCTTTTAAGAAGACATTTACTTCTAGGATGCAAAGGAAAAGCCACTGCCCCTAAACACAAAAACCGGAACATTTTAAGCTGCCTGACGATGCTACGATCACTGATCCGGCGCGCTTTTGGTCGTTTAAACAGCAAAGCTGAGTATCTACTATGGGGTCCAAACAATTTAAATCTTTCACTGACACCTCCCAAGAACCACACTAAGGGAAAATATCATACAAATAAAAGAAAACAACATTACCAACTCCAAATTTAACTAATTTTCTCTCTTCAAAGGGAGAGCTTTCTAATACACCAATACAAAAAGAAAACAAACATCTAGCCCTAACATCTATGCATTTTAAATCTCACAGAGCCACTCTATGACAATACCCATGACCGCACCACCCCTGACGCCATGCACACCACTGCAGCTGAGCACCTATAGCCCGCTGCAAATCAGAGACCACCACAGTATTCATATCAAAATAACTGTATTGAAAAAACATATAAAAATTAACTATTTACAAAACTATTTACAAAATATGTACAAGGTGGGGGTGAGGGCCACAAACAAGGTGGGGGTGGGTAAGGGGCAGGGGTGGACAAATGGGACAGGAAAGGAGGGGTGTGAGGGTGGGTCCAGGAGGTAGGGGATTTCATGGGCTGAGGGACTCCTAGCGGGAGCGCCACTCCCCACTCTGGCTCCGTCTCTGTCAGTGCCTCCGCAGGACTCCGGTGTCATCAATCCTACAGAGGATGTCCAGCGATGCCCTTGCCACCTGGAGGATCTCCCGAAGCACCTCCCTGATCTCCCGGAGATGACATGTACCTAGGATAAGGGAGTACAGTCAGTGTGAATGCACAGCCCCATACAGCCTGTCCACTGTGCATGGCATACGGCTGTGGGACATACCTCTGTGATGGTGTGTGACCACCCACAGTGATCACATCCACATGACCTGCCCACCCAGGCACATACAGCCATGCAGAACGCTGCACACACCCACCGGCCAAGTCAGGCACAGCACCACCATGGTCGTTTAGTGACATGGCTACGTGGTGCAAAGGCAGTGGCACAGCCATGTACCCGGTGCCCGCATGGACCACCATCGACTCACTCCCAGACATGCATTGCCACTGGACAGTGCTGACTGCAACAAGTTGCGTGCATGGCAGTGGTGTTGATGGATGGTGGCCATGACCCGCTGCCCACCCTGTTACACAACATGCAATAGTAATCATGGAGTTATGGCACTCACCATCATTGGGCCAGTCCAGTGGGCGGTGAGGATCCTCACCCTGCCTGGCTTCCCTCTGTTCCTCCTGCCGCCAAAGATCGCGGGCAAGGCGACATTCCTCTGGGCCTGTGGTGCAAACATGGAGAGAGGAACATCAGTACAATCCCGTAGCAAAGCCCCCCGCCCCCAGGTGTGTGCCCTCCCACCCAGCCAGACCCACTCACCCCACACCCTGATAGCACCACCACAGCCAACCCCGGACGGTCCCTCCCCCATGTGCTGGACACATACAACTGTGATACCCATATGGAAGATAAAAGTGTGTTGACGTAACACCTACCTGGCCGTGGCACTGTGCCCCTCCTGGCACGTGCCCACAGGTGGGCTAGCAGCTCCAGCTCCCTCCACCGCAGGTCCCCATACATGTGGCGGCACTGCTCTGCACTTCTCCCCCATCCTGTGGCCTCCTCGAGTACAGTGGCCACCTCCTCCCACACCTGGGTCCTGGACCTGTCCAGGGGTGCCTCCCTGAACAGTGGCCCATGGTGTGGCTCCACAATGGCTACTAGGTTAGCCAGCTCTATTTGCAACCACTGAGCAGCCCTCCTGTGTACCATGCTGTCTGCTCGATATGCAAATATGGCGCTCTGCAGAGCGGCTCCGCACGTGCACATGCTGCGCAGTACAGCGCTGCCATTCCCTATCGCACTGTCACCAAACAGCATGATAGAGGTGCACCCATGCCTGATGTATGGTGCCTGGGGGCAAAGGTCAGGCACAGGGTCAATGGTCCCTGGTGCACGGACACACATAGCACCATTGGAACCCAATGCATGTAGCGTGATTGCCTCCTGTGTGCTACCGCCAGTAGAGGCCTACCGCACAGTTGCCCCAGTGCGCCTATGATGGCCCAGTGCCACAGCGCCATGTAAGTGACCATCGCTATAGTGCCACTGGCACAATGGTGGCTGTGCCCTACATTGCTTACCGCGCACAGCACGTCAGCAGCGCGGCAGACGCCTGCGTCAGCAATCCGGGCATGCACAGTGAGGTGTGTACTATGCATGTCACAGAACTGCGCCATTGGCTCAGCACGTTCAACACAATTGCGCAAAGCGCAAAAGCGCAATATTCAGCCGTTATATGCAAATCATCTAATCAGCCATTCAATGGCGCAGCACTGCAATTTGCATCCACTTAAAGTTGCGCCTCACATCATTTGTATGGGTTGTGCTATAAAATTGCGACATTGGGGTGCAGTGGCTATAGTCGGTTACTGCAGTCTATTGGTGAGTTGCATGCTGTTTGGGAGTGTGGACTGTGGATTTAAGGACATGCATGGGACTGCACAGTCATAGGTAACAACTGCCATTCTTACAGGCTAAATAATGACCGAGCAAGTTGTAGGAGAGGAGGAACACAATGGTGGGAGGAGGAGGAGGCCAAACTTTACCAAGGCCAAGACCGAAGCCCTGTTTGAGGCCTACCTGGATCAGGAGCCACTTCTCAGTGGACGGCAGGGAACACCTCAAGCCCATGCTGCTGCATGGAAGGAGGTGACACGTGCTGTGAACCTGCATGGCAGCCACCAGCGCTCCGTGCAGGAGTGCAAGAAAAAGATGGGCATGGACAGGAGGAGAATAAAGGAGAAGGTGGCTGCCATCAGGGCAGCACGAGCTGCAACAGGTGGGGGACAGCCAGAGGTGGTACACCTGACCCCACAGGAGGAGAGGCTTACTGGAAGCATGCAGCGCAGTGCCATTGAGGGTGTTCCAGGTGGTGGCTTCCAGACGGGTGGTGGCCCATCACTGCATGGTAAGTCTTGGTCTGTCTATGAGCAGAGTAGGTCACATGCAGTAACGCGACTTTGCTTTCCTTTACAGATCCTGAGTGTCTGCATGGGTCAGCGGTGGTGGGCCTGTCCACTGAGGACAGTCAGCTGGAGATGGAGGAGGGCCCATCCACCTCCACAGGTATACGTGGCTCAGTGTGACAGTGGGGCCGCCTGGCTGTCCACACTGATGTTGTTGTAACAGGTGTGGAGGAAGCCCTGCCTGTGTCCCAGCGTGCTGGCATCCACGGATGCCAGCATGCTGTGCCTGGGGCTGGTGCTGAGTCCGTCACCGATGATGATGTCGCTAATGTCATGGGCAGCGACACATGTGTGCCACGGGATGGCCATACAGCAGGACACATCATGGCCATGGCTGTGGGTGGTGCTGCCGTGGAGGCCTGCGTGTCAGCACGGTCCCAGCCTCTGCCTGTCAGCACCAGTGGGGCAGCACTGGTGTTTGTTCAGGACAGTGGGACTGTTGCAGCCACTGTGGCAGCACCACTGAGCCCTGGGGAGCGGCAGCCGGAGGGGCAGCATCAGCAGTCGGCCAATGGGTTTGGGGGCACAGGATTCAACGGCGGTGTCTGTGCACCACCTGTGGACATGCCCAGACCTGGTCCTGGTACGCAGCGCCCACCCTCAAGGGGTGCTGAGCATCAGGGCTGCACACACCCTGAGGGACAGGATGCCGAGGAGGCAGATGACCTCTTGGATGAGCACACCTGCCTACTGCAAGCATCAGTCCGGCAGCAGATGCAGCTTGCAATCTCAGTGGATGCACTGCATGTGGCTCTGAAGCGGGCAGAGGAGCATCGCAGCAGGAACACTGCTCTCATCCTGGCAGGGATGGACCGGTTGTGGGAGGATGTGACCGCTGCCATTGACAGGCATGCACAGTCATTCAGTGCCGTCATGGCCACAATGGGCACACAGTCATGTGCCCATGTGTCGCGGACACCACGCAGTGCACTGTCCACCCCTCATTCCCGACGTCATGCGACACCCTCCCTGTCGACACTGGGTTCAGCTGTGGGCATCCTGAGCACACCTGGCGCAGGCATGTTCAGTGTGCTGCAGACCCCTGCACAAGCACGGTCACGCAGTGGAACCCCTTGGGGACCATTGGTGCCACCCCATGAGGCCAGTGGTCAGCCTGTCAGTGCTGGCGGGTCTCAGCAGGGCTGCCCATGCATCTGTGATGGCCAGGGCACTGTGTCGTGTGACTGACCTGTCTCCCAACATGGCCACTGTCTGGTGCTGCCCTGTGTGCATTGTGTCTTTCAGCGGGCAGTGCATGGGTGGGTACCCAGCCCTGCATGCAGACACACAGTCCACCTGCACACCCTCCCGGCTGCTGTCCGCAGTTGCATGTGCATGATGATACCTGCATTGCGCTGTACACCAATGTGCAATGGTGCTCATCATCTGACACACACACATGGACAAGCAGTGGGCATGGTGGTCTGTGGACATGTGTGTGGCTAGGGTTGGTGTTCCTTGGGTCGGTGTGCCTCCTGCCCTTTGTGCAAGTTTGGTGCATTGTGTGTGTGTGCGTGTGTCCATCTGCGTGGCATGTTAGTCCTCATCCATCCCTGGTTGTGTGTGTGGTTCCATGCCCTGCCACTTCCCTTGATGGCATGCACCCCTGGTGTGTGTCCATGCATGTTTGTGGGTTGTGCTTTAGCCACTGTTGGCTGCACATGGCCCCGTGACTTACCTGAGTTGGCTGAAGTGCCCCTCTGTGATGGTGTCCCGGTGCAGCTGTGCCAGCTGGATCAGTCGGGGGTCCCGTCACCCAAGGGGGGGCTGCCTATCACCATCGTCACTGGCATCCTCATCATCCCCATCGCTGTCCCCCTCTTCAACCTGTATGGCTATCCCACATTCATTGGCCATGTTGGGCAGGATGCAACAGGTCAAGAATAGCCCACAGACCTTTGAGGGGCTGTACTGTAGGGCACCGCCAGAGGTGTCCAGGCAATGGAAATGTGCCTTGAGCATCCTGAACACCCGCTCGATGACATTACATGTGGTGGTGTGTGCCTCATTGTAGCGTTGCTGCGATGGGGTCGCGGGCCACCGGTAGGGTGTGAGCAGCCAGGGATGGAGTGGGTATCCACTGTCACCTGTGTGTAGAGGGTGGAGGTTAGTTTGGTGATCAGCATCGCCCTGCCCCAGGCCATGTAGGCCACTACCCATGTCACCTCTGGCCATGCCCCCCCCAGGCCCTATGATTGTCCATGTGGTTTGCATCACACCCAGTGGAGGTGTCCAGTGGGGATGTCCCCACTCTCGAATCTGTGGCACAGTGCTGACTGGTGCCAGATGAAGACATTGTGTGCTCCCCCAGGGTACGTGGCACAGACATTGATTATGCACCCTCTGGCATTGCACACCACTCAGCAGTTGATGCTGGCATAGCCCTTTCGATTTATATATGCGACCCCCTCAGGGCCAGGTGGTGTGCGTATGGCCACATGGGTGCAGTCTATTGCCCCAGCACACCAGGCATACGTGCTACCCTGTGGAACTCCCGTATGTTTACTGTGCGCCCCACCAGTGTGCTGGGGAAAAGTATGTACTCCGCAGCATGTGGCAGCAGTGCGCTAAGGAATTGGGTGAGGTGGCGTGACGTGGCTGACTGGGTTATGCCCGTGGTGTCCCCAGTTGGTCTCTGGAAGGTACCCGTGATGGGCAAGCACATGCAAGCTGTCACATTAGTCTCCACTGACAGGGCATGGCTCCGTCATGTGGGTGCCTGCATCACATCACTGCGCAGCTCACAGAGCTGCCTCACAATTGCCCGATTCAGGCGGTACTGGCCCACAATCTCAGTATCACTGTACAGCTCGAAGCTGGTGCAGACTCGGTACTGCCTGTTGGGGGCATACCACTGATGGGCCCTTCCACAGCCACACCCCCCTGCCGCCCACCTTCTCACCCCCCTCATAACAGCCTCCATCTGGAAGGTGGCACTGGCCATGTCCCTGGCTTGTGTTCACCCCCCTCCCAGCAGTTGTTACTGTATTCCCACCACTGTCCTCACTGCTACTTCCCCTGCACCCGGAGCACCTGCCTGTGGTGGCCTCTGTGCTGTGTGGCATTTCTCCCTTGTGCACTGGCTGTGGCTCCCCACACCTTCCCTGTGCCTCTGTGTTCAGGGTGCCATTTCCCTGGCCTGCCTTGTGTGTCCCTCCTGCCCTGTTTGTGTGGCTAGAGTTCTTCCTCATGTGCCTTCCCTGTAGCGTTCTTGCACCTCTTCCTTGCTCTTTCTTATTTTGGCTCATTTCCGCTATGGCGCAACTTCCACTTGCTCCCCTATTGCACATGGCGTAAGTTGTTGAATATCGCACTGCGCCATTTATGCATGGTTCCTCCCCCTTCAGTTGTGCATGCCTTCATTATCCTTGCGCTGTTGCTCAGCATGATTTCAGGGCACAAACTGCTCCTGCTGAATGTCGCCAGAGATGAAGCAATTTAGGACTTTAGCGCAACCCCTATTAGCGCATGGCTCAACTTTTGAATATCTGGGCCTTTGTAAGAAAACTGACAATATTTTATCTGGGTGCCTTTTTATTGAGGTCCTTTTTTCCTGGGTTGCTGAATGCTGGGTTATAGGACATTGTTGAGAGGTTTGCAGACTGAATGAGCTTCTCATGTGATGAAAGGCTGTGCTCATTCATACCTATCAGTCAACTGAAGCAGCTTCTAAGAAAGGCAATTTAAAACAATTATTCCATGTCCATGTCAATGAGGTGGGCAGACTCATCTATTTTCTACTCTAAATTACAATGATCATTTTACCAGAGCCAACACTTCCACCCATAGTAGGAATTAACATATGTAAGGCCACTATTAAAACATATTGCAAAACAGACAATGACAAAACAGCAGTGAAATTACTGTATCAACATTACAATACTAGCAGCAAATACAATTTTCTAATAGGCACATTAGAGTAGCACTCCAAATGGCTTCAGCAGCTTGGAGGCATGCTGACTTGGCATCCAGCAATCCTGGAGAAACAGACCACACAAAAACAGCATTAAATAATACAATTTTATTAACTGTGATACAAAACCTGAAACTTACATAGTTTTTATAGCAATGTTTATTTACTGGTGCTGCCTGTTTTACTTGTGAAAACCATTGCACATGATCTTTACAACTTTGGAGAAATGGGTCCTATAAGCTTGCTGACAGGGATTACTAGACTTTGAGGTCCCTACATGACATCGTCAGCAGCTCTTTACTGACACCTGCTTTTATTGCACAGGTAATGCAATCAAAGTTTTTTTTTTTTAACTTTCTTTATCCTGGCGGGTCCTCTTGTCGGCCATCAGCCCTGGTCATGGCCCCTGGGACTTCCACTGCCATCTACTGCAGCTTGTCCCCAGTCACCCCCAGCTTACCCCCTGGGCTGGGCATTGGTCCCCTCATCCATGCCGCGGAACAAGTATCTAGTCAGGGATGTGGCGATGGCAGCTAATTGAAGCCCCAGGGAGGGCTTCACTTAGACAATGGACCTGCCCACCTACTTCTTTTTCCTGGTTTTCTTGGAGGCCGGGATGTGCAATGATGCCAGCATCCATCCCGCGTCCCAGTTGACAAGCGCTGGTAGCGTGAGTGACTTCCGGCCTCCAGCAGGGGTCTTCATTGCACCAGACACTTCCCCACCCTCCCCCGGAGAAGGAGAGCCATCCATGGGATGCTCTATCCTTCTCCCCCGGCCAGCCCTCCAATAACTCGGGTATGTTCCCAAACCTAGGTCGCCGGCACTGCAAGCGGAAATCCAACCGCTGCACCGGCAGGCCAGCACTAGTGCAATCAAAGTTACAAAATAGCTAATAACTTTAAAAAGAAATAACGTAAAAATCTAGTTTTTTTTATGAGATTTACTGGGAGTATGCTTATTTGGATTCTGCAATGTAGCACTTGCGGTGTCAGTGGCTCTTTAACAGTTTCATACCAGCAGTAAAAACTCATCTCCAAAATAAAGGAGTCCCAGTGAGCCAATCTCTGGACTGATAGTGCCGGTGGTTATTCCGATACTCTGATAACTACATGCCGCTTCATTCATTGTGAATTATTCAGCGATGGATCCAGGATTTTTTTTTTTATTAGTTATTTAACCAGGAGTAGCACACTAAGCTGAAAGCTTTTTTACAGGTGCAACCTGGGAACACAGGGAAGTTAAGTGACTTTCTCAGGGTCACACAGCATGTAAGTGGAAGCTTTGGGATTCAAACCCAGGTCTGATCTGTTGGATGTCACCAGATTTGCAGCTCAGAGCCTTAAACCACTGCACTATACTGCCTTTTACAATGGAGGGTATTGTGGTGGTGTGTGTAATTGATATGCAATTTTTTATAATTTTTTTAAATCCTTTATACTGTCCTTTTCATGACATTTTTGACTGAAAATATAAACATAATTTGTAGTTTTGAATGCAGATTTTCCTACAATCATATATTAGACTTCTCCAGCAAAGTGAAATGCTGCAGCAGCAAGTAAATTAGTTACAACAGAGGTGCACCTGCCCCCTCTGAAACCCCCTAGATCCACTACTGTAATTGTTACCTACCTGTACCACAGCACAAATCCAGCCCCTGGAGCAAGGGATTTCAGCCACAATGAAAAAATTGCATCAGATCAAATTCTCCCCAACATCCTAAATGAGGAGAATGACAACACACCTCTGTGCAAAATCACCAAGGCACTAAACATAAAGGATGCCCTCTAGACACTCGCAGAGAGCTGGGGTGAGATAAGGGCAGACACTATCAACAAATGCTAGGACAAGTCCAGGTTACTGAAAGACACTGACCCTGTTGCCAGCAGTACGGAAAGCATAGAGGACTAAGAACAGGAAGCACAGGTCAAAACTGCAGTGCACCCCGCTGCAGCTGAGCTGAAGGTCAGTGCTGACTATTGGGAGCTAGAAGACTCACAAGACCCAGGGTACGAGCAGCTCAGTGATGCCAAGACTGTGGTATCGGTGACAGTCGATGACAATGAGAGAAGTGAGGAGACAGACACAGCTAAGAAGAAGAGTGAAATGAAATACCAGCAGCACCAGTATACTGGGAGGCAGTGTACAGTTTTGAAATGTGCATTAGATGGCTTGAAAATCAGCCCAAAGCTGACCCGCTACAGATCCTCCTGTTGCTGCAACTAAGAGGTAAAGCCATGCAACTCCATTATCCAAAGCAAAAGTAGACTGCAATTTTTGACCATTTTAAAAAGTTGAAGTAGAACAACTACAGTGTATTCTAACCTTTTCTCATCAATAAATGATAAAACACTGGATAAATAAAAACAGCCTAGTGTACCTGTTATCTGAGTCTGAGAAAGCACTGTACTGCACGGTAAGTTATAGGACCCTCTTTTATCTGAAACTCTGTTTATCCAAAAGGTTTTTATGTCTCCCCTTACTTTCGGATAAACAGGATTTCACAGCACACTGCAGTGTCAGCATTCAGTAGGAGCCTGAATCAACACTGACAGATACCCAAAGTACTGCATTGCAGTGCCAGCATTCAGTAGGAATCTGAATCCCCAGCGTGGGATACCACAAGATACTACACTGCAGTGTCAGCATTCAGTAGGAACCTGAACCCCAGTGTGGGATACCCTATAGTACTACATTGCTTGTCAGCATTCAGTAGAAACTTGAATTCCCAGTGTGGGATACCTCAAAGTACTACACTGCAGTGTCAGCATTCAGTAGGAACCTGAACCCCAGTGTGGGATACCCTATAGTACTACATTGCTTGTCAGCATTCAGTAGAAACTTGAATCCCCAGTGTGGGATACCTCAAAGTACTACACTGCAGTGTCAGCATTCAGTAGGAACCTAAATCCCCAGTGTGGGATACCCCAAAGTCCTGCATTCCAGTGTCAACATTCAGTGGGAACCTGAATTCCCAGTGTGGGTTACCCCATAGTACTGCATTCCAGTGTCAGCATTCAGTGGGAACCTGAATCCCCAGTGTGGAATACCCCATAGTACTGCATTCCAGTGTCAGCATTCAGTAGAAGCTTGAATCCCCAATGTGTGGGACACCCCAAAGTACTACACTGCAGTGTCAGCATTCAGTAGGACCTTAAATCTCCAGTCTGGGTTAACCCAAAGTACTACACTGCAGTGTCAGCATTCAGTAGGACCTTGAATCCCCAGTTTAGGATACCCCATAGTACTACATTGCAGTATCAGCATTCGGTAGCAACCTGAATCCCCAGTGTGGGGTACCCCATAGTACTGCATTCCAGTGTCAGCATTCAGTAGGACCTTGAATCTCCAGTCTGGGATAACCCAAAGTACTACAATGCAGTGTCAGCATTCAGTAGGACCTTGAATCCCCAGTTTAGGATACCCCATAGTACTACACTGCAGTATCAGCATTCGATAGGAACCTGAATGCCCAGTGTGGGGTACCCTATAGTACTGCATTCCAGTGTCAGCATTCAGTAGGAACTTGAATCCCCAATGTGTGGTACCCCTTGTTGTGACATGGGTTTAAAGAATGCTGGATTCAGGCCAGCCTAATGGCACTGAGGGCTGAGGTGCTGCTGTGTGCTTTCCCGCACCCCACATCAGAGGCCCAGTTTAAAAACAAGCTTGGGTCACTGGGGTCAGCGGGGGAGGGGGGAGGGAGTAGATGCAGGAGCTGCCAGGCAGCTCTCCTGTCCTGGATTGGGAAGGCTTGCTGACTTGACTCTTGGCTGACATCAGGTGGCGGTCTGGTAGCAGCATCTGATGCCTGAGAGGTGGCTATATCTGCATAGCTGGGGTGAGGGGACAGCCGCATGGTTCTGAGTCACATGTGACCCTATAGTACTGGCGGACCTTTTTAACTCCTCCCTGCAGTTAGGGTGGGTACCTCATAACTAGAGGATGGCCCATATCGTACCTATACACAAGGGTGGCTTGCGAGAGGAGTCGGAAAACTATAGTCCAATTAGCCTGACGTCGGTAGTGGGCAAAGTGATGGAGGTTATCCTGAAGGAGAGGCTGGAAGGGGTTCTGAAGGCACGGGGCCACTTAGATGCTCGCCAGCATGGCTTTGTTAAGAGCAGATCATGTCAGACCAACCTGGTGGAGTTTTATGAGGGGGTGACCAGTGCGCTGGATCAGGGCAGCCCAGTGGATGTCCTCTTTCTGGACTTCAGCAGGGCATTTGACTTGGTGCCACATCCCAGGCTACTGGGGAAGCTGGAGGATACGGGGGTGGGGGGTGGAAGATGGTTAGGTGAATAGAAAACTGGCTAGTGGGGTGTGTACAGAGGGTGAGGGTGGGGGGAGGTCTCATCTTCCAGAAGATTCATTAGTGGGGTCCCACAGGGGTTGGTACTGGATCTACTCCTGTTTAACGCCTATATTTCGGACATCAGAAGCAGTATCATGAGTGGGATGAGCCTCTTTGCTGATGACTTGAAGCTGTGAGTGGTAGTGGAAGGGGAGGAGGGGAAGCTGGCTCTCCAGGAGGACCTGGAGACTCTGAGGAGGAGGTCATGAGCCTGGAAGCTAGAGTTTAATGCTGGGAAATGTAGGGTTCTGTACCTAGATACATACATAGATACATAGACAGTGTCGGCAGATAAGGACCTATGGCCCACCCAGTCTGCCCATTTGAGCTTGCAAGTTCAGTTTGTTTTCCTAGAAGTCTGTTGCCCCTTACCACTGACCTCCAGAATTCCTTTATGTCTATCCCATGCATTCTTAAATCCCGTGATTGTTTCAGCCCCCACCACTTCCTCTGGCAGGGTGTTCCACTTGTCCACCACCCGTTCTGTGAAGAAATTCTTTCTCATGTTTCCTCTGAATCGTCCTCCCTCCTCCAACTTCATCCCATGCCCTCTAGTCCTGGAACATCTTTTTCTTAAAAATAGTGTTTTCCTGCACCCTGTTCCTCCCTGTAAGATACTTGTATGTCTCTATCATATCCTCTCTCCTCCTCTCCTCCAGGAGTACATGTTCAGTTCCTTCAACCTGTCTTCATAGGACTTGTGATGCAATCCATGCACCATCTTTGTTGCCCTCCTCTGAACCTTCTCTACCCTGTCTATGTCCTTACGTGGTATGGTCTCCAGAACTGTACACTGTACTCCAGGTGGGGCCTCACTAGTGTCTTGTATATAGCGGAATTATGACCTCCTTTTCCTGCTGGTGATGCCCCTGCCTATGCATCCCAGCATCCTATTTGCTTTACCTGCTGCCTTGTCACACTGTTTCCCTACCTTGGGGTCATCAGAGATGACAACCCCAAGATCCCTTTCCTGCTTGGTGCATGCTATATCCTCACCCCCAACTGATATATTGTGCCAGGGTTTTGTGCCCCATATGCATTATCTTGCACTTCTTGCATTGAATTTCTACTGCCAAACCCTGACCTTTCTTCAAGTTTCTGCAGGTCGCTTCTCATTCTGTCTACACCCTCTGGTGTGTCTACTCTGTTACAGAGCTTTGTGTCATCAGCGAACAGTGAAATTCTGCCTTCTAGGTCCTGCGCAATGTCACTGATGAAGATGTTGAATAGGACCGGTCCCAGCACTGATCCCTGTGGTACCCCACTGGTCACTCTTCCCTCTGTGGAGTGACAGCCATTTACCACCACCCTCTGTGTCCTGCCACCAAGCCAGTTACCTACCCACCACACTACTGTCCTGCCCACACCCATAATCCCCAGTTTGTGTAATAGTCTTCTATGTGGCACAGTGTCAAAGGCCTTGCTGAAGTCCAGATAGGCCATGTCCACTGCCCTCCCTGATCCACCTCCTAGTCACCCAGTCAAAAAATTCAATGAGGTTGGTCTGACATGACCTCCCCCTGGTGAAACCATGCTGCCTTGGGTCCTGTAGTCCATTGACAACCAGATGTTCCACCAATCTCTCCTTCAGTAGTGCTTCCATGATCTTCCCCACTACTGAGGTGAGGCTGACTGGTCTGTAGTTCCCTGCTACCTCTTTGTTCCCACTTTTGTATAAGGGGACTACATCTGCTGTCCTCCAGTCTTTGGGTACCTCCCCTGTTTCCAGTGATCGGCTAAACAGGATAGCCAGAGTTCAGCCACCACCTCTCTTAGTTCTTTAAGGACCCTGGGGTGCACCCCATCTGGCCCCATTGCTTTATCAACTCTTATTACTTCCAGTTCCTTCAGGACCCTTTCGTGTAAAGGGACTTGTGTCCATTTCTGCACCATTCTCACCCTTGTACTCCCTTCAGACCCATTACCCTCCTCTTTCTCAGTAAAGACTGAGCAGAAATACCTGTTCAATATGTCAGCTTTACTGTTGTCATCCTCCACTTGACCCCCATCCTCCCCTTCAGTCTCACTATCCCTCCTTTGTCTTTCTTTTTTCACTTATGTACCTGTAAAGGTTTTGTCCCTCTACCCATTGATTTTGCAATGTGTTCTTCTGTCTGAGCTTTGGCTTCCCTTACTGACCTCCCTGCCTCCTTTGCTTCTCCTGGTACTTCTCCCTATCCCTTCTGCCTGTGTATTTTGTATTGCTCAATGCAATCTTTTGGCTTTCACTTTCTTTGCTACCTCTTTGGAAAACCATAATGGTCTCCTCTTCCTTTTCCTCTTGCTAACCTGCTTAATGCATAATTCTGTTGTTCTTGTAATCCCATTTTAAATACTGCCCACTGTTCCTCAACCCCTGATTCCTGTCCCATTCCCTTAATGCCTCTTTCAAGTATCTCCCCATTTTCCAAAGTCTGCCCCCTAAAATCCAGGATACGTGTTTTTGTGTGGTTTGGTTCTGCTCTTTCTGTGATTTCAAACCACAATGACTGGTGGTCACTGTTTCCCAGGTGCTCCCCACTGTTACCCCATCACACTGTCCCTGTTTGTGAGCACAAGGTCCAGTATTGCCTTCTGCAGAGTTGGTTCCATGACCAGTTGCTTGAGAGAGGCACCCTGAAGGAGTCCAGGATAAATCTGCTCCTAGTTGATGCTGCTGCTGGGATGCTCCAGTCCACGTCTGGAATATTGAAGTCTCCAACCAGTACTACCTCACCCTTGTCTACCATCCTTTGGATGGCTAGCATCAACTCCCTATCTGTTTCTTCCTCCTGGGCTGGTGGTCTATAGACCACACCTGTCGGATAGCTGTCCCATTTTCCTTTCCAGCTTAACCCACAGTATCTCTCCCCATTTTGTTCCTCCTGGATCTCTGTGGCCCTTATGTCATTTTCACATACAGAGCCGCTCCTCCTCCCTTCCTGCCTGCTCTGTCTCTTCTGAATATGTTGTAGCCAGGTATGGTCACCTCCCAGTCGTGGTTATCATTACACCAGGTTTCAGTGATGGCCACAATGTCCAGGTCTGACTGTACCATGACAGCCTCCAGATCTTCCATCTTGTTGCTAAGGCTGCTGGCATTTGCACACATGGCTTTCCATGATTTGACCTCCCTAGACTGTTTCACTGTTCTACTCCAGCCCCTTCCTTGGTTGTCATTTATCCCTGGTTCTCCTTGCTGTCCTGGGGCCAAAAATCTGACTCGTATATACCTTGGGGTGGGGGAAACACAGCAGGTTTCTGGGGGGGGGAGAAGGACCTTGGGGTGGTGGATGCCAAAATGAATAACTCAGAGCAGTGTAGAAGAGCTGTGGCCCAAGCAAATAAAATGCTGGAGTGCATAGCCAGGGGAATAACCTCAAGGAGTTGGGGGGTGCTCCTTCCACTGTACAATTGCCTCCTTAGACCACACTTTGAATACCGCATGCAGTTTTGGGTGTCCCTACTTAGAGAGGGACTTTGATCTACTGGAGAGGGTACAGAGGAGGGTGACAAGGTGATACTGGGGCTAGGGGAAAGGCCCTATGAGGAGAGACTGGAGGAGCTCAACCTGTACCCGCTGGAGGAGAGAAGGAACGAGGGAATATGATAGAGATCTTCAAATATCTCAAAGGAATGAATAGGGTAAGCCTTGAGGGGGTGCTTCAGCTGAGGGAGGTAAGAAACACCAGGGGACATTCAATGAAGCTGGATGGGGGAGGCTGAGGGGGGAAACAAGGAGACGCTACTTCACTGAGAGGTGGTGGAGCTCTGGAATGAACTGCCCAGAGAGTTGGTGGCTGCTACAACTGTGGAGAGGTTCAAGAAAGGCTGTGACAGGTATAGGCGGAGAGTGCATCCCAGAGCCCCACTGGGGAAGGGAAGGCACTGATCACCAAGCAGGCTCGATAGACCATAGGGCCTAATTTGCAGGCTTATTAGTATGTAAGTATGTTAGTATGTGAGCCTCCACAAGCATGCACCGCCATGTCACCACAGCTCAATTAGGGGGACAAGAAATGAAAACAGAACCCTAGGGTTAGCCAGTGCACTGTGCACCTCTCTGAACTCGCACTATCACCTGATCACCTCAGGTATATGTTCACGGAGGGGGGGTGATGGCTCTCCCCTCCTGGTCCCACTACAGAGTGGGAATCCGTGTGGGAACCTGCACAAGAAGTATGCTCAGGGGAGGTCATTGCTGTTCTGGGGGAGGTGAGGTCAAAGCAGTTGGCAACCTGAGGAGTAAAAAGCTATGGGGGGGAAAAAAGAATGGTGGATCTGGATTGGTCCAGAACTACCTTCAGCTGGGCCAATGTTACAGCTGAAAGTAACTCCTGGCAGTCAGTCTATGCGCTCATTCATTCAAGCGCTCAGTCAGGCTGCCTGCCGTGGAGGTGAGTGGAGGGCTATATTGGTGGCCCAATCAGGGTACTGGGGGGGTGAGCTGGGTGGAAGCTGCTAGGTAATGATGGGATGGGGGGGTCTTCTAGACACCAGGGAGTTGAGGTTGAATTTTTTTTCTTTAACAAAACAAATTGCCGGGGGCCAAGGTAACTTGGTGAGGGTGCCTACCTAATTAAATTATGGCCTGTGATCGGCGGAGGTGGGGCCACTAGACACCAGGGAGTTAGGGTTGAATTTTTTTTTTTTTATAAAACAAATGGCTGGGGTGATAGGTAACTTGGGGGGTGCCTACCTAATTAAATTATGGCCAGTGATTGGCCGGGGGAGCCACTGGACACCATGGGAAAGCAATTTAGCCCAGTGAGCGGCCAGGGGGAGCAGGGGGACCACTAGACACCAGGGAGAACTTTGGGAAGTGGCCAGTGGCCACTAACTTTCACCGCAGGAGGTGAAATTACTCCCACAGGAGGCAAAATTTCACCACAGGTGGTGAATTTTCGCCCACGGGTGGCGAAATTTCACCCACGAGTTAAATTCCGCCGGCTTGGGGTGAAATTTTGCTTGCAACAGAGGGTGAAATCTCACTTTTCACCCAGGGAAATACTTCACGAAATGCACTAATTATGTGGAATATTTCGCTGGGGGCGATATTTTCTAATTTCGCACATCCCTAATCACTGCGACCTTTATGCCTCCCTGGACTGGACCTCCCATACCACCAGATGACTCATCCACTCTATCACCTGGCTCTACAAAGCCCTGCTGTCCAAACTCCCCCCTACATTTCCAACCTCTTTCATCAGTCTGCCTTCCCTTACCCCTTGTGCAGTAACTCTTTCATTATGCTAGCGGTTCCAAGCTCCCGCTCCCAGTTCGGAGTCATGGCTATGAGCCGTGCCCTCCTGGCTGCCTGGAACAATGTCCAATCTAGGCTCAAACTTCAAAGCCTGATGCCCCTAAAATCCTTCAAAAGATGTGTCTGCGACAACATACAGAACTTCTGTGACTGCAGCTAATTAAGAGTCTTTTGTCCCACCCAGCAATCCCCGTATGTGTCAGCAATCACTCTTGTCTCCAGTCTCCTCCCCACATCACCTTTATCTGTCTACCCTCATTTCCCTTCCCTTCTCTCCTCTCCCCTGCTACTTACTCCCATTACCCCACCTACCTCTTGATTGTTTTTACTCTATCACTCCTTCTCCAGTTCCTTCCCCCACCCACTGCTAGCAATCTATCCCTTCTATCTGCTGTCTCACTATCTCCTCTCTCTGTGCCTCTCATAGTGACCTTGGCCTAGCCATCCGAGCCATCCCAATACCCTCAATTCTCTCTCCTCCTCCTCCTCCTTCTCCCTTGTCACCTGCCCCCTACTATCCTCGGTTCCCCCTTCTCATCTGCCCCTTCTAACCTCTAACCACATCCCAAACTAAGTCTACAACCCCTCTGTACTCAATACCTGTGCTGCTCTTAGAACCCCTGTTTTTACAAGGTGCTGCCGATGTACCCAGTGTTTATCATGTATTGTCTCCAAGCTCTGTGTGCCTTTGTATATATGATGTAAATAATCTCACTCTCCTTTTAATTAATATGTACCTGTATTCCTCTGTAAACTGTTGTATGTATTTATGAAAATTGTCTGAAATACTATATTGTTGTATATCAGGACCTTCTTGCAAATGAGCTTGCTCAGCAGTTACTTCCTGCTGATAAACTTGAATTGAATTGAATTGATCCAATTTTCCTGGCATGGGACACTCCCTACTACAGTGCTGTAGTGTCAGTACTGAGTGTGAGTCAATTTCCCTTGCATGGGACACCCCTTGGTATTGCACTGTAATGTCAGTGTTGGCTTTGAGTCCAGTTCCCCAGTGGGGGGGTGGGTCACCCTAGAGTACTGCAGTGCAGTGTCAGTATTGAGTCTGAGCCCATTTCCCTGGTATGGGGAACCCCCTAGTACTATACTGTAGTGTCAGTATTGGTTACAAGTCCAGGTGTCTAGTGTGGGATACCCCCTAGTACTGCACTGCAGTGTCAGCATTGGGTTTGAACCCAGGTACCCAGTGTTGGACACCTTCTAGTACTGCACTACAGTGTCAGCACTGGGTATAAGCCCAGTTCCCCAATACTCCAGTGTCAGCACTGGGTATGAGACCAGTTTCCCAGTGTGGGGCATCCCTTAGTACTGCACTGCTGGATGTGAGCCCAGGTCCCAGTGTGGCATCCCCCCCCAGTATTTCACTGCAGTGTCAGTACTGGGTATGAGCCCAGGTCCTCAGTGTGGGACACCCCCTAGTACTGACACCCCATAGTACTGCAGTGCAGTGTCAGCACTGGGTACGAGCCCAGGTCCCAGTGTGGCACACCCCCTAGTATTTCACTGCAGTGTCAGTACTGGGTATGAATCCAGGTCCTCAGTATGGGACACCACCTAGTACTGCACTCCAGTCCCAGCATTGGGTGTGAGCCCAGGTCCCCAGTGTGGAACACCACCTAGTACTGTACTGTACTGCACTCCAGTCCCAGCACTGGGTGTGAGCCCAGGTCTCCAGTATGGGACTCCCTAGTACTGCACTGCAGTGTCAGTGATGGGTATGATCCCAGGTCCTTGGAGTAGAAGGCCCCAGTACCGCACTGCAATGTCAGCACTGGGTATAAGCCCAGGTCCCCAGTGTGGGACACCCCATAGTACTGCACTGCAGTGTCAGTACTGGGTATGAGCCCAGGTCCCAGTGTGGCACCCCCCCCCCCAGTATTTCACAGCAATGTCAGTACTGGGTATGAGCCCAGGTCCTCAGTGCAGGACACCCCCTAGTACTGCACTCCAGTGTCAGCACTGGATGTGAGCCCAGGTTCCCAGTGCGGGACACCCCCTAGTATTGTACTGCACTCCAGTCCCAACACTGGGTGTCAGCCCAGATCTCCAGTGTGGGACTCCCTAGTACTGTACTGCAGTGTCAGCAATGGGTACGATCCCAGGTCCTTGGAGTAGAAGACCCCCAGTACCACACTGCAGTGTCAGCACTAGGTATAAGCCCAGGTACCCAGTGTGGAATGCCCCCTAGTACTGCATTGCCGGTGTCAGTGCTGGATATGATCCCAGGTCCTTGGTGTAGGACACCCCTAGTTCTGCACTGCAGTGTCAGCATTGGGTATGAGCCAAGGTCCCCGGTGTGGGACATCCCCTAGTACTGCACTGCAGTGTCAGCATTTGGTGTGACCCCAGGTCCTTGGAGTAGGAGGCCCGCCGTTCTGCACTGCAGTGTCAGTGTTGGGTATGAAACCAGGATCCCCTGTGTTGAACATCCACCAGTACTGCACTGCAGTGTCAGCACTGGTTATGAATTCAGGTTCCCTGGTGTAGGACACTGCAGTACTGCTCTGCAGTCTTAATGTTCAGTATTAGCCCAGGACTCTGGTGTAGGACACCCCCTAGTACTGAACTGCAGTGCCCACATCGGGTATGAGCCCAAGCTGCCTGTGTTGGACCCCAGTACTGCACTGTAGTGGCAGCATTCGGTATGATCCCAGGTCTTTCATGTAGCAAACCCCCAGTACTGCACTGCAGTGTCAGCGTTTGTTGTGAGCCCAGTTTCCTGGTGTGGAACACACCCTAGTACTGTACTGTCACTTTCAAATGCTCTGTTACCCCCCCGCTGACCCCAAATCCTAGCCCTAAATATTATTGCCCTTCCTGTCTGCACTCAACATGTCTTCTGGCAGCCTAAATAGTTGTGTTGGAGTCTGGTATGATTGACTGTCATTCAAACAACTATTAATGTTAGAATCCAAAAACTCTACTGTTCAGGTTAACTGGGTATTCTGTAATAAAGTTTACCTTTGTTGCTAGGTGTTGATGACATCTGTCCAGTCTAAACCAATCATGTCCCTCCCAGTCTGTTCAGTGTTACAGCTTTAAAAGCTTTGTAATTTGTTGTTCTTGCAGTCTTCATTTTACATGTACATGATCAAAATACCACATCTGACAGTTCTACTGGGGATGAAAATGCATTGTTCTTGCAATAACCACATAAGAAACAAGAAAAGAAAAAACAATTTGAGTGTCAAGTAAAACAAAACAATATGTTCCTCAAGTGTGTTGGGGGACCAAGATGGTAAAACTGATAAAGTTAATCCAATTCATATATTTTATTGTTTATATCTCTCAAAAAATATAGTTCTGCCAAAAGACAAAAAATTATTCCAGAGAGAAAAAATAAATATAGCAGAAAATCGCTTCTGCTACTTACTCTCAAGTGTTGGGCCATTCTCTGATATCTTTGCTAATTATTCACCCTCACAGGTTAGAACAACATAAATCAGATAAAGGGAATCATTGCAACCCCAGTTCCTGTTTGTTTACCCTCTTTTGATTCTGACTATGAAAACAATTGTAACCCCCCTTAAAATCTAATCCCAAAAGGTACAAGTAGAACTCTGTTTATGACAATGTTGGATTTATCCCTGGACTGTTTGTTTCAGATACATGAATATTTGTTAAAACTCCCTGTAACCCCACCTACAAATGGGAGTTCCCAAGAAGTCTTCCTTGAGTTTGCCTAAATGCTCACTGACAGGCTGGTGTCCTGCATTTTAGCAGTTTAAATGTGATTGCCAGAGAGTGCCTGTATAGCCTCTGTGTACTGTCTCTTTAAGAGCTGCCTGGGTTGCAGTCATAAGTAATCTGAGAGGGAGCTCTGTTGAAAGATGTAACTATTTGCTGAAAATCATTTAGAGCGATAATGATAATGTAGTTTGTCTAACCTGCCTTCTTTGCAGCAAGGACTGTTTTATTTATCTTCACTATCTTGGTCCTGGACTGCCGAACAGGACCAATCAGTACTTGTGGGACCTAAAATGGAGCCAGACTACAGGAGCTGTCTGGAGTCAAAATCTGTAGGAATTGTAGTTTGGGGCTTTTGGCGCCTTTTTGCACCTGAAGGGGGAGCCTTTGTTGTGATTGACAGACCAGCCAACCGAACCTTTTGGATTCTGGGGAAAGTCCCAGGCTTGCTGGCAGTTGAGTCAGATCTAAGTTGGGAGATGAAGAAGCAACAGCTTGAGACAGTCAAGCAGCCGTCTGAGTAGTTTCGCGTCGGCGAATTGTGGAAAGGCCTGAGTTGTGGCCTCCATGTCTGCCTGCTGCCCCTGAGAAGGACAGAAGAGAATTATTTCAGACTAAATCCAAGTTTGTGAGAACGAAGTAAGCCACTGATTTTTTACCGGGCTCATACTGGAAGAAGACCGAAGATTTTACCGAATGCAATTGGCCTGTCAGGATTTCCAGCTGCTTTTGAATCCCCGGTTTCTGCAGAGACTTTGCGATCATGACCAGAGAGCGGTTTGCCTGGTACAGTAGAATTTCCTTACATGTAAATGTGCTGTGGGTTGTTAGTGGGTTGTGATTTGGTCCCCCACTGTGTGAACTGTGTTCTGTTTGCTGGAAGCTGTATCCAGCCCAAAATAGACTGTATCCAAATTTGTCTCCGTTTGGCCTGGGCCTTGCCACACTGGCCCAGCCAGACTACCCACTGCACAGAGAAAGCCATTGATGAGAGACCTGCCTGGGGATCAGCCCCCTGCTCCATGCTTGAACAGGAATGACACCTCAGCGATTCCTGTGGGTCCTGCTTCTCCTGGCACTCCAGATTAACCACCTGCTATCTTGATTTTTGTCCAGCCTGTGTCCAGTCTTGGATTTCGTGAGTAATCATCAGGGTAGCTCCCTGCAACAACAGCCTAATCTCAAAGTGTGTCAACTGATTGTCTTGTTTTCTTTTCATGAACTGAGCACTCCGGCTCCGGATTACAAATAGTATGTGTTGTGCATGTTGTTTGCTTCCATCACAGGGCCCCAACCAGCTGCAACGTTCCTGGCTAGCCCACCATTCTCCATCTGGGTACCCAGAGTGTGTGACTGTTTATGGACCCTGAAGTGCATGCATAACTGTTTGATTGATGCAGCCTTTAAGCAAATTAACCTGATTCGTCCCTCCTTGTTCAAGTCCCTTAAATAAATCAGATCTAACTCTTTTTGCATTTACCTAACTGTGGTTCCAGTTTGTGCAAGAGTACTGTACTGCTGTTATTTGCTGTGTATAACCTTGTTTTACAGGATGTCCCCAGGGCCAGGCCAGAGGAAAGCCCTGGTGGTAAGTGCAAACAGTGTGGATACATGTATGGTGTATCAGGGGTATTGTGAAAGTGATTATTGTGTATTATTCCAGCCATTAGTAAGGAAAGAGGGGGATTACAGTGTCCCAGAGGGCTGTGCCCAGGTTAGCTTGACCACTACCAACCCTGACCTCCAGGTGGAGGCACCCGTTTCAGAACTCAGGCCCCTTAACCTGCTAATAGCCAAGCAGGCAGGGGAAGCAGCCCTTGGGATAGCAGCACCTAGGGGTTACACAATGAAACAGAGTCAACAGAAACAGACCCAGTGGTCCAGCCAGTCTGCCCATTGCCCAGCCTAGCTCCATTCGGGGCCTAACGCCAGGCTGGATTTAGAGATCTGATAGCTCTAGACAGTGGTTAATCTAAAAAAAATTTCTTCCTACGAGTGCATTCACCAGACTTGTTGTGATTAACTCGGGCTGGCCACCATCGAGTGCACTGACTGTTCATATCCAGAGCGTGCTGTTTTACTCGACTCAAGAAGTAGCCCTTGGGATAGCGCCACATAGGGGTTACATTTTGGAGGCTCACCGCTGGGATTTTGTGCCTTCTAGTGGCCAAACATTACGAATTATTGTTAAAGATTAATGGCTACCCCAGTAGAAATAGTTGTACACCAGTTGGTGGGGTGGTGTACTGGGCAGGAGATCGACCCCCAAAATGCTCTACTTATACTGGCTATTCCTCTGGGTACCAGTAAAGACACTGTAGAGGGAGCACTCTCCAAAATTGAATGTTTAAAAAACCCTGTGGTGGTGGGTCGGCAGGCTGATTTGATAGCCCAAATTTTCATAGCCTTGGTAGAGTGTAGTGACCTCATGGACAGCTCTAAAGTGCCACAGACTATTGCCCCAGAAGGGGTTCCAGCTGCCTGGAGAGTGATAACAAAAGACAGTAAAGACCCTGGGTAGGATGAGCTCCCACCATTACCTGAGTCTTTTGAGGAGAAATTTGCTAAGTTGTTGCTGGAGGAAGGGAAAACCGTAGAGGACTTTAAGAAACTATTCCTACCACCTTCCCCAACACCCCCTTCCACTCCAGCATCTGTTTCTGCCCCGCCTTCTGTGCCCATGCCAGTGCTAGCCCCTATATCTGTACCTGCCATTAGTCATGACTCCTACTGAAGGCTGAGAATCTTCTCGGGCACCCTCCCCAACCCCCAGGTGGAGGATGACTGGGAGACCTAGATAGACTATGTTGCCCTTCTAGTACTTGAATGGCAATGCTCAGAAGCAGAGAAATGAAAGAGGCTGAGTGAGAGCCTCCGAGGTCCTGCCCTGGCTACCATCCATGCCAAGCGGGCTAATAACCCCAAAGCAATTGCATAAGGACTATCTTGATGAATTGGAGAATGTATATGGGAGCCCGGATTCAGATGAGGATCTGTGGTGGAGAGTAAGAAATGCGCAACAGTACCCGGGGAGCCATTATCTATGTATGTACCTCGGCTTGAAAAGCTGCTACAAGAGTGCCTCAGAAAGGGTAGTTTGCCATCAAGTGAATTAGATCAAACTAGGCTGGACCGGATCCTTAAGTCTGCTTCATTTTCAGAATTGTTACTGCTTCAGTTGTGCCTTGCCACCAGACTGGAATCACCCCCCCTCCCATGATGAGCTAATGAAAGAAATTTTGGGGGTTGAGCAAAGGTGACCCCATGGAAGAACTGCACCCATATCTGCTGCTGCTGCACAAGCGTCCGAGAGTGATCAGCCAAGTGAGGCTCAGGGGCAAAAGTTGGCACTTAACGAGCACTCTGAGAATGCAAAGGACTTCCACCCTGGGCCCAGCATTGCAAAGACGAGCTACTAAAGGAAGTCTGAGAGTTGAAGACAGGTGTCTCTGCAAGGGTTTCCCCCATGGAACAAGATTCTGGTCCCTTTCAGGGCATGACTGCCATGGGGGTGGGGGTTCACCCTCAGGCATCCACTACCGAGGGTGGCTCCAAGGCTGAGATCACCGGATTGACTGCCACTCTAAAGGAACTGTTAAGACACGTTGCACCACTCTCACCACTGCAAGCAGATACTAGACCCCAATCTCACTACTGTTTCAGTTCCTCATATGATATTCTTTCCCAGGATGACCCAGGAGTCTATTATTTGTCACAACTGTGGAAAGGATGGCCATATGAAAAGAGAATGCTAGTCTCAGAAGGACTTAGAAAGAGTAGTAAACAGACTCCAAGGGGAGCTCCGAAAAGCAAATCAATGGCCAAGGGGTGCCTGAAATTACCACAGTGAGGGTTTGAGAACCCCAAACTCAAATTTCTTTGTGGCTAAATCATCTGTCCAGGCCTCTGCTACTGCCTCTCCAGACTGGTCCAAAATAGTGGGCCCTTCAATGAAGACTATGGTGACTGTGAATGGTATTCATACTCAGGCTGTGCTTGACAGTGGGTTGCAAGTGACCATTATATTCCAGGACTGGTATGACAAACACTTATCTGATGTGCCTTTGCAATCCCTGGAAGGCCTACATGTGAGGGGCCTGAGCAATAAGTCTTATCCCTACCTAGGGTATGTCCACCTCTGGTTGTCTTTTCCTGCAACTGTAACTGGTGTAGAGGAGTCAGTAGAGACACTGACCCTAGTGTGTCCCCCCCACCAGACTGTATAATGGGGTCCCCCTGTTAATTGGGACAAATGCCTATATGTATGGGAGACTGGCGCAACTCTGTCATGAGAAACAAGGGCGACGGACTGGGAGGGCCCTGAGAGTTCCAGCTCTGATCAAGAGGACCTATGATTTTCAAAAGAAACCCAAGGAAGTAGACCAGGATGAACCAATGGGGATCGTGAGGAAGAAGGATCCCAAGTCAATGGTACTGACCCCTAACACCCAGTGTACCTTTCAAGGGGAGATCCACCTCAAGAAAGATGTCAAGAACAAAATACTGATGTTGGATGTGCCAGGCAATGGAAAATTGCCAGAAGGATTATTGGTCAAGCCCAGCATCTTGCCTGCTTGTGCCCATGCCTATGCATAACGAGTGATGGTCCAGATTCACAATGTGTCAGATTGGGAGATCTGGGTCAACAGAGGGTGTACCCTAGCTATGGTACACTGCACAGACACTGCAGTATTGTCCAGCAACTAGCACCCTGGTGAGAGGGAGAGAGTGACCCCAGACTTGTTTGACTTTGGTGACTCCCCGTTGCCAGCTGAATGGAAGGCTAGAATTGGCAAGAGACTTGCCCAGAGAGACCAAGTGTTTTCATTAAAGGAATGGGATAGGGATGTGTCCAGGGTGTGGAGCATCACATATGTCTGCACAATGAACAGCCTATTTTGAGAGAGGTTCCCGATGCCTAGACCCAGCAGTCATAGATGATGTGAGAAGACACCTGCAGGAAGTGCTCACTGCTGGTGTGATACAAGAATCCAGGAGCCCATACACCTCTCCCATTGTGTTTGTGCATAAGATGAATGGGTCTGTGAGGATGTGTGCTGATTATCGATCCCTGAACCGGTGGACCATCCCAGACCAATACACTACGCCTCATATACAAGATGCCCTGGACTGCTTGAATGGGAGCATATGGTTCTCGGTGTTGGATCTTTGCAGTGGATACTACCAGATCCTGATGGCCCAGTAAGACTGTGAGAAAACAGCCTTCATCTGTTCATTAGGGTTCTACAAGTTTCTGAGGCTGCCACAGGGGATATCGGGCACCCCGGCCACCTTTCAACGACTGATGGAACGTGCGGTGGGAGATATGAATTTGCTGGAATGCCTGGTGTACTTGGACAATGTCATTGTGTTTGGGAGCACCTTAAAGGAGCATGAGAACTGACTGTTTAAAGTCCTAGACCGACTGTAAGACTTCGGCCTCAAGCTGTCCATTGACAAGTGGCAGTTTTTCCAAACCTCCGTGAAGTACAGTATGTGAGGCACATAGTATCTACAAAAGGGATAGAGACTGATCCCAGTAAGGTTGAAGCACTGGCTACTTGGCCCCAGCCCAATAATCTGAAAGAACAATAACATTTGCTGGGGTTCTGTGGCTACTACCGCAGGTTCATAAAAGACTATTCCAAGGTGATTCACCCACTCTTGAACCTTACCCAAGGTTACCCTCCTACCAATCGTAAGTACAAAAAAGGGGCCATTAAAGAACCAGAAAAAGTATACTTCCACCCAGGTGAACTCTTCAAGCCCCGCTGGACACCTGACTGTGAAGCAGCCTTCCATGAGATCATATACCAGAACACCCATGCCCCCATCCTCACCTATCTTGACCCCACCAAAACCTAGGTGCTGCATACGGATGCTAGTCTGCAGAATTTAAGAGTGGTGCTGTATCAAGACCATGATGATAGCCTGAGACCAGTAGCTTTCACCAGTAGGAGCTTGACCCCGTCCGAACAAAGCTACCCTGTGCATAAGCTGGAGTTTATTGAGCTCAAATGGGCCATCGTTGACCAGTTTCATGAATACCTCTATGGGCAAAGATATTGGTGAAGACTGACAATAACCCGTTGACCTATGTACAGACTTCAGCTAAGTTAGATCCCACTGGGCACCAGTGGCTTTCTGCATTATCAACCTATGATTATGCTGTCGAATACAGACTGGGCCTGAACCATATTGATGCTGACGCCCTATCATAAAGGCCCACTTCCAAGAGTGATTGGGTCAGGCTGTCTGAACCCAACATTCAAGCATTGTGCCAAAAGTTTGATAGAGATGAACAGATGTCTGTGGACACAGTGGACTGTTTAGTAGATTGCTTGGGCCCTTCTGACACCTGCATACCAACTGCTTATTGCCACTTTTCCGCTCTAGATATTAGTGCACTACCTCAATTTGACAATGACAGCATTCAGTGGGCTCAAGCCCAAGATCCTATGATTCAGCCCGCACTTGATGCCCTGCATGTGGGGAAAGATGTGTCTAAGTTACGTTCCACTGACTTGTGAACTGCTTTATTGTTTAAAGAAGGACCCAGATTGAAGTTGCTTAATCAGTTGTTGTATAGAGAGACAGTAGATCATAGTGGCAAAGCAGACAAGCAACAATTGGTCCTGCTCGTGGCCTTTAAAGATTTGGTACTGAGGTCCCTTCACAATCACATGGGTCACCTCAGTATTGACAGAACCCTTGACCTAGTATGACCTCGCTTCTACTAGCCCAAAATGGGGGCCGAAGTTGAGCACCATGTAAAGACTTGTACTCACTGCCTGCAAAGAAAAGCCCTGCTTCAGAGGGCTGCCTCCTTGTTAATATTACTACCAGCACCCCCATGGGACTAGTCTGCATAGACCTTTTGTGTTTAGGACCTGATCAGCGGAACATTGGTATTGTGTTAGTGGTTATGGATCATTTCACATGGTATGCACAAGCTTTTCCCACCAAAGATCAAAAAGCATCTACCGAGGCCAAGGTGCTAGTGGAAAATTTCTTCATCCACTATGTTGCCCCCCAGAGGAGCCACCTGATCAAGACAGAGACTTTGAGAGTCAACTAATCAAAGAAATGTCTCTCTATGGGGTGCAAAAGTCAAGAACCACCCCCTATCACCCGCAGGGAGACCCTCAACCAGAACGTTTTAACTGCACCCTTCTAGACATGCTGGGCACCCTCCACCCAAAAGACAAGCATAAATGGAGCCAGCAGATTAGCACCTTGGTACATGCATATAATTGCACAAAAAATTATGCTACTGGGTTCTCCCCCTACTGCCTCATGTTCAGGAGAGAGGCCCAGCTGCCTGTTGATGTCGGTTTTGGGGTCTGTCCAGATCAGGTCTGAGCCAAAAACTACTTGCAATATATACAAAAACTGAAAGCTCAATTGAACCATGCCTATCAACTGGCCCAGACAATGGCCGCCGGAAGAAATCTAGCCAACAAAGAGAGGCGTGATAAAAAAGTAAAGGTTCAAGAGCTTTGACCTGGAGACCATGTATTGTTACGCAATTTGGGACTGCATGGTAAACACAAAATTGCTGATCGGTGGCACTATCTTCCCCATGTAGTAGTTGGAAAGTTGGATGATTTGCCTGTGTACAAGGTGTGCCCAGAGAACAACTCCAAAGCTGACAAGACCATGCAGATGTTTGGCAGAGAGCACCAGGAGGAAGGAGTGCTGTGTGACTGGACTTCTCTACTGGGACTAAAGAAGTAGAACTCTTCTACTGGGACCTTCAATTTAGGGTAAAAAAACACACACACAAAAAAAGTTAGCATATTTTTTCTGAGTTAGCTGAAGTGAATGGTTATCTGAGCAGTTATCTCAGATAACTGAACAGTTACCTAGGTGTAAATCTCAGGTGGCTGAAGGGGATTATCTGTGCAATTTAATTATATGTAGAATGATCTATTAAGTAGGGGAAGTGGCTTAGCTAGAAGGAAGCTAGATATAAACACTGCCCTTGATAAATTCTGCCAGAAGCTTGGCAGAGAACACCAGGAGGGAGGAAGGAATGCTGTGTGACTGAACTTCTGTACTGGGACTAAAGAAGTAGAACTCTTCTACTAGGACCTTCAATTTAGGGTAAAAACACACACACACACAAAAAAAGTTTGTCTGAGTTAGCTAAAGTGAATGGTTATCTGAGCAGTTATCTCAGATAACTGAGCAGTTAACTAGGTGTAAATCTCAGGTAGCTGAAGGAGATTATCTGTGCAAATTTAATTACATGTAGAAAGATCTGTTAAGTAGGGGAAGTGGCTTAACTAGAAGGAAGCTAGATATAAACACTGCCCTAGATAGATTCTGCCAGAGGTTTGGCAGAGAACACCAGGAGGAAGAAGTGCTGTGTGACTGGACATCTCTACTGGGACTAAAGAAGTAGAACTCTTCTACTGGGACCTTCAATTTAGTGTAAAAAAACACACAAAAAAAAGTAAGTGTGTTTGTCTGAGTTAGCTGAAGTGAATGGTTATCTAAGCAATTATCTCAGATAACTGAGCGGTTATCTAGGTGTAAATCTCAGGTGGCTGAAGGGGATTGTTATCTGTGCAATTTAATTAGATGTAGAAAGATCTATTAAGTAGGGGGAGTAGCTTAGCTAGAAGGAAGTTAGATATAAAGACTGCCCTAGATAGATTATGCCAGAGGCTTGGCAGAGAACACCAGGAGGAAGGAGTGCTATGCAACTAGACTTCTCTACTGGGACTAAAGAAGTAGAACTCTTCTACTGGGATCTTCAATTTAAGGTAAAAAAACACACACAACAAAAAAGCTTCTAGAGGTCTGACTCTGAGCAAGTAAGAGGTCTACTGAGAAATTTGGGATCTTCTTGTCTAAGAACAGGACAATAAGGAGCTTAAAGGGCACAGAGGCAGTAAATAAGTAGGGTGTGAAGAAAAAACAAATAAACAGTGGAAAGAGTAAGGATTCCAAACAACAGTGAAGGAGCCAGAAGTAAGACATGATGGGAATGGTGCAGTGCAGTGGCTGTGGAGCAGCAGTCTTCTGGGAGATGTTCTGGAGGATGCAGTGTTGTCCCATCTGTAGGCACCTCTCTGGGCTGAGGGAGGAGGTTGCTCATCTCCAGGCTGAGTTGGCCAGGATTTGTGGGACCTCCTCTTCCATCCAGGTACCACCAGGGCCACTGCTGTTGCCTCAGAGGTTGCCAAGAAAGAGGAGCAGTTGGACCACAGTGGGCTCAGGGAGGGTGAGGGTGGTGGAACAGAGGTGCATCCCTCCAGTTGTACCTCTTCACAATTCCTATGCCATTCTGGCAAAGTGTGGTTCCTCTATGGAGGCACCCGCAGTGGAGACCAAGGAGGATGCTGAGAACCTCCACAAGGGAGACCCACAGGAGGGTGGCATGGGACCCCACAGGGGAAGGAAACAACTCCTGGTGGGGGACTCCATTGTTAGAAAGGTAGAACTAGGGGAGGAAAGGGAGAGGGAGGTAAGGTGCCTGTCTGGTGCCATGGCTTGGAGGGACAGGGAGCGAATCCTCAGGATCGCTGGAGCAGCTGCACTGGGGAGGGAGCTGGATGTCGTTGTCCACCTAGGGTCAAATGACCTGGCTAAGAAAGGGATCATAGCAGTGCAGGAAGAGTTTGTGGAGTTGGGGAGAGGCTTTAGACAAGTAGCCCGCATGGTAACCTTCTCGGAGGTGCTGCCTGTCAATGGCGTAGGTGAGGCTAGGTTGCTCCACACCATGGGATTCAACCAGTGGTTGAAAAACTGGTGCAGAGCTCAGGGATTTGGCTTCACTGGGGACTGGGTTTCCACTTGGAGTGATGCATGCCTATACTGGCATTATGGGTTGCATCTGTCCAGGAGGGCAGCCAGGATCCTAGATGATAGGTTTAAATGCTTCATTGGCAAGCATTTAAACTAGCCAAGGGGGGAGGCACTGGAAAGCAACAGGGAAATTCTAGCTCTCCCAAAAAAGTCAGGGTAGTAAGTGAGGTAAACACCAAGATAAAGATGTCGATAGGGAGAAGGCCAGGGATAAATGGAGAAAGTGACAAAGGCAATAAGGACAGGGATGGGGCAAAAAGGAGTAAGGTCATCAGGAAATGGAGGGTAATGAGTACCAATGCCCGTAGTCTGGGCAACAAGATCCCTGAACGGGTGGCCTTGATGGAAGAGGGATGCCTGGATATTATAGCAGTCACAGAAACATGGTACACAGAGAACCATGACTGGGATGTCAACATACCAGGGTACATAACCTACAGGAGAGACAGGGAGGGAAAAGAGGGGGAGGAGTAGCTCTCTATGTAAAGGAAGGGATAAAAGCAACTGAACAAAAGAGTAAACAGGGAGGAGAGGAGGCACTGTGGGTCACCTTAGAGACTGTAAATGGCACCACAATCCACACAGGGGTTGTATACAGACCCCCATGTCAGGGGGAGGGAATGAACAAGGATATGATAGAAGGCATTCTTAGGATGGAAGAGAAAGGGGAGATACTGTTGATGGGAGACCTGAATATGCCAGATGTTAACTGGAGCACATTTGCTGCAGCCACATCCAAGAGCAGGGCCATTCTCGATGCCCTACAGGTGGCATGCCTCAGACAGCTAGTTTTGGAACCACTCATGAGGGAGCGATCTTAGACCTCGTACTCTCAAATGGGGGCAGTGAGAGGATCTCGGATCTAGAAGTGGGTTGCCATCTGGGAACAAGTGACCATCAAACAGTGTGGTTCACGATAAACTCAGCTGCAGAGTCAAGCCACAAAAGTGAGGGTACTGGACTTCAGGAGGGCTGACTTTGGCAAGATGGGAGAGTGCCTTAGAAATGCACTAGCAAACAGGCTAGAATGAGGGGTAGAGCAACAATGGGGAAACATCAAAACTGCCATCACAGAGGCAAAAAGCCTTTGTGTGAAGCAAATAAACAAATCAAAATGAAAGAAAAAGCCACTATGGTTCTCAAAAGAGGTGGCAGGGAAAGTCAGCGAGAAAAAGATAGCATTCAGGAAGTATAAGGAAACATGAAAGGAGCAGGACAGAGAGCTGTACCAGTTAAGGCAGAAGGAAACAGGGAGGGAAGTCAGAATAGCAAAGGTCCAAACTGAGGAAAAGATAGCCAACTCGGTGAAAAGGGGATAAAACCTTTTATAGGTACATCAGGGAGCATAGAAAGACAAAGGGAGGGATAGTGAGACTGAATAGAATGGATGGGTGGGCAGAGAGGGATAGTGATAAGGCAGGGATACTGAATGAATATTTCTGCTCAGTATTCACAAAAGAGGAGGAGAGAGGAGGGAGGGAGGGAGGGGAGGTGCCCAATCCAATTTTAATTTATTTATTTATTTAGTTTTTGCTGACCGGGTAAGTGCACTAGACAAATCCTGCCTATTTTCAGGCACGATCCAGGGGAGGGGGATACAGATGAATGCCAACTGACCTTGAAACAGATTAATCTGTTGATGGTATTTTTAGTGAATGAGGGAAATTTGGCCAGGACACTGGGGAAATTCCCCTACTCTGCTTGCCACAGGGCACTGTACCGTTTCGTCTTCCCCTCAGTGTGTGAGGGATTTTCGTGGTGACAGGACGTGTGGGAGGCTGAGGAGCTGGTCACCTCCTCAGCTCCCGATGGATGCAGTGGTCAGGTCATTTGTTGGGGCTGTGGTGGATAATGATGAAGTAATGGATAGTGACACTTTACCTGCTGAGGCTGCTGTTTCGAGCTGTGTGTGTTTTGCGGTGGGTGAGTCGCTGTCGGAGGATGCAGTTGCGACTCTGCGTGTCCAGCTTGAGGAGTTGGAGCAATGATGGAACCTTTTGCTGCAGGAATTGCAGCATACATGATCGGGAAATTGTGGCGCACCAGACCAGGAAGGGACGAGTCACCCTGCTACACTGGCTCCTTCAATGCAGACATCAGTTATGGACCCTGTGGAGATTTTGTCTCCTGTTTCTTTTGGCGCTCCAAGTGCGATCATTTCAGCGCAGGGTGAGTCTACAAGTACTTTTTCTGCTACTCTGTTTACCCAGCCCCAGATTTGCAGCAGTGAGGTATCTGCTCCTGCTGGTAGCGCAGTTGGATCTGTAGGGACTTTTACAATAGGCCTATCCCCGAAGTCCAACCATACAAGGGGGGGGGATTCATGCCACGGTCCCTGCTGGAGGTATGATCCTTCCTTTCCAGACATCAGTTTCCTTTTCATCTATGTCTCTTTCTGATCAGGACTTAAATGCCCCAGCTACATGGGTGGAGACATCCCTGGAAGCTGCAGGGTGGGTTAAATCCCCAGATGGGAAATCTTGGGATGCAAATATGCCATCTGGAGATGGTGTCACTCTTTCCTCTCCGGTTGCAGACACCGGATTTCCACCAGGACAATTGTCTAATGATGTTTCTGCTCCTGCTTCTCTTATTCCTAGTCCTCGCCTAATGGAGACCATTAGGCAGTTGGAAGATGAAGGTTTGTCGCTTTCCACTGACCCCCCCCCATTCTGAGGCCTTGTCTGAAGGCTTAGCACCTCAGCCATCTATTGCTACAGCACCTGTGATTCCTGAGCCTGAAGCAAGCAAACCTTCATCAGTGTGGCATGGCAGGATAAATGAGAAGTTATTTCCTGCTACTCTTGGTTTATTAAATGAACCCGCTGCTAGACGTAATGCGGTACGATTGAAGTTTCAGGATTCTATGGAAGATGTTCCCAATAGACTTTTTATTGGACGGGAGTTGCTGAAAACAAGCAAGAAGTTTTACACATATGAATTCATATGCCTGGGGATACCACTTTTGATGTTAGTTTCAAGCATCCTGCAGGATTGGACAGATTCTGGAAGCAATGTCAGGCTTTAAAAAGTACTCCTTTATGGAAACCTTTTCTGGCTATACCTTTAACGAAGCCAGTCACAAAGAAAATAGCTGTACTGTTCAGGAATGAAGGGGTAAATGTTGCCGATATAACCTACTGGTTACAGCAGCGCTGTACTGTAAAAGGTCCCCCTGACCCCATTCTTGATGACGAACATCTTTGGACAGGGGGTTGGCGTTATTCAGTTGATTTACATTTAGAAAATGGGTTAACTAAGCATCTACCTAATTGTTTTTTTTTTGAGAAGACACAGGGGAGTTCTTTTTTATCTGGGGCAGCCAAGGGCCTGTTATAAATGTGGGGCTTTGGGGCACTTGAGTAATGTATGTGATCAGCAAAAGTGTGGGCTTTGTGGGGATTTAGGTCACACGGGCTCACTGTAGACGTCCCATGAGGTGCAATTTGTGTGATGAATAGGGGCACACTTTTTGTTCCTGCTCTTGGGCCTCCCATAATCAGGCTGATCCTGCCATTCGAGCAGAGGAAGATGTTTATGTTGCCAATGCACAAAAGGAGCATCAAAAAATGCAGGCCTTGCTTTTGCATCCTGATTTGCCAGTTCATGATTCCCACCTGTCTCCTTCTTCTTCTTTAGTTATTACTGCAGAAGAAGTAATACAGGTTCCAGTATCAGAGCGTATGGATATTACTACTCTGGTTCCGCTCTCCCCTTCCATTGCTGGTGTACATACTGAACCTGGTATGAATCTCCCTTCCTCTCCTATGGTTCCTGATCATGAGGCGGTTGCATTGGTTTCTAAGACAGCCAAGGCCTCTGCTGTTCCTCAGGCCTGTGTGCCTATGGAGAAGCAGGAGACTCCTAGTATGACCCCCAGGAGTTCAGTCTGATACTCCCTTTCAAAGAGTCACTCGTTCTAGGTCTACTAAGACTGGCTCTTCTGTCCCTTCCTCTTGTTCTGAGCCTGAATTAGTAATTGCTGCTAATCCTTTCACCCCTTCACTGGATCACGAGGGAGATGATGATGGGATGGATTCAGACTTTTCCTCAGTTGTCTTCTCACTTCCAGATCCTACTCATGATACAGAGGTAAAAGATAAGCCCAAGCCTAAGAAACAGAATAAAAGGAAATGACTTTATTACACAAACTGGGGAATATGGGTGTGGGCAGGACAGTAGTGTGGTGGGTAGGTAACTGGCTGGGTGGCAGGACACAGAGGGTGGTGGTAAATGGCTGTCACTCCACAGAGGGAAGAGTAACCAGTGGGGTACCACAGGGATCAATGCTGGGACCGGTCCTATTCAACATCTTCATCAGTGACATTGCACAGGATCTAGAAGGCAGAATTTCACTGTTCGCTGATGACACAAAGCTCTGTAACAGAGTAGACACACCAGAGGGTGTAGACAGAATGAGAAGGACCTGCAGAAACTTGAAGAATGGTCAAGGGTTTGGCAGTTGAAATTCAATGCAAAGAAGTGCAAGATAATGCATATGGAGCACAAAACCCTGGCACAATATATCAGTTGGGGTGAGGATATAGCATGCACCAAGCAGGAAAGGGATCTTGGGGTTGTCATCTCTGATGACCTCAAGGTAGGAAACAGTGTGACAAGGCATCAGGTAAAGCAAATAGGATGCTGGGATGTATAGGCAGGGCATCACCAGCAGGAAAAGGGAGGTCATAATTCTGCATACAAGACACTAGTGAGGCCCCACCTGGAGTACAGTGTACAGTTCTGGAGACCATACCCACGTAAGGACATAGACAGGGTAGAGAAGGTTCAGAGGAGGGCAACAAAGATGGTGCATGGGTTACATCACAAGTCCTATGAAGACAGGTTGAAGGAACTGAACATGTACTCCCTGGAGGAGGAGGAGAGAGGATATGATAGAGACATACAAGTATCTTACAGGGAGGAACAGGGTGCAGGAAAACACCATTTTAAGCGAAAAGATGTTTCAGGACTAGAGGAATGGGATGAAGTTGGAGGAGGACGATTCAGAGGAAACATGGAAAGAATTTCTTCACAGAACAGGTGGTGGACAAGTGGAACACCCTGCCAGAGGAAGTGGTGGGGGCTGAAACAATCACGGGATTTAAGAATGCATGGGACAGACATAAAGGAATTCTAGAGGGCAGGGGTAAGGGGAAACAGACTTCTAGGAAAACAAACTGAACTTACAAGCTCAAATGGGCAGACTAGGTGGGCCATAGGCCCTTATCTGCCGACACTGTCTATGTATCTATGTATCTATGACTTGAGTCCAGTCTTTGATTCTTTTTTCCACTGTGGCACAGGGTTTTACTTTACTCACTGTTAATGTTAACAGTATTAAATCCCACTTAAGACAACATCTTACTTTTGCCAGCCTTAGTGAGCATTCTGGTTCTATTATCTTATTACAAGATACCAGATTGGGCTCTCTGACAGATATAAGAGCAGCAGAAAAAGACTGGCAATGGGGTGCTTCTTATTGGTCTCTGGGAGAAGATGTATGGGATGGTTTAGGAGTTCTGTTTTTCTCTAGTCTTGCTATACAAGTATTGCAAATGTTAGACATTTGACCAGGTAAGGCTATGCTAATGGATATTATTGTATGTCATTGTGCATATCGGCTTATAAATATTTATGCACCTCAAATTAAGGCTGACAGATCAGCCTTGTTTACTCGTATATCTCCATACTTACATACATCAAAATTGGTCTTGTGGGGTGGTGATTTTAATTGTGGATTAACAGCTAGAGATTGGGGACGTAAAACTCAAAAACTGTTTTGTGATGCAAATGCTTTATTGCGAGTTTTGAATGCTAATAACTTACTGGACGCTTATGATTTATTAGAGCAGTTGCCAGAGCATACCTTTTATAAGGGGACTATTTCTACCAGGATAGATTTCTGTTTTTTGTCTGAGAGACTTTCCTGTCTTGCAGTCACAGTCTTGCCACTGGAGACCTCTGACCATTTAGTTCTCAAATTGACCATTGTTTTTTTTCCAAGAACTTGTACTGGGAAGCGCCTATTGGAGACTAAATACATCCTTGTTACAAGCTGAGGATTTGTCCTCACAGATACACACTTTTTTTTGGTTAGGGAAAATATTGCCTTTTTGTATGATAGCCCACTGGAATGGTGGGAAGACACTAAACTTGATCTAAAGCTGCTTTTTCTTCAGGTCTCCCGGACAAAGCTCAGAATTCTTATCTTACTTATTTAGGTTATGGAGCTCAGTATTTGAAATTGCTGTCATAGGCATGTTCCTCACAGGGTACTAAGCGTCAGCAGTTTTTAGATATTAAAACCAAAATGCTCGATTTTCCTAAAACCCATGAGCAAAGGTATAGGCATCAGTTAAAATATGTTGTTGTAGGCACCCGTGAGCAGGTCAACCCCTTAGATCTTTCTGACCAGGAGCGGCCACACCTATGTATGTTTGCTTTACAAAATTTGGATGGATCATTACTACATGATACTAGGGGTTTACGGAATCTGGTGCAGTCCTACGTTACTCAGACTTTCCAAAAACCTGATTCTGGCTTTTCCCCTTTTTTTAGTCATCTTGAAATTCCGTCACTATCAAATTTAGAAATTGATGCACTGGACTCTCCTATTACTTTGGAGGAAATTAGCCAGGCTACAGGCCATTTGTCTACACACACCAAACCGGGAATAGATGGCCTGCCAAACGAATTCTATAAAAAATATGTGGATATTCTAGTACCTTGGCTACTTGTTATTTTTCAAGCTACAGTATTTGGGCAGAACACCGACTCTCCTCAAGTATGACAAATGGTGTACTAATTTTTTTATATAAGAAAGTGAATCCTGCACTTTTACAAAATTGGAGACCTTTGAGTCTATTAACTTCTGACTATAACATTTTGGCTAACATCTTAAATTACAGTCTTTCTAAGCTTGCCAATAAATTGTTAATCCCCACACAATCCTGTGCTGTTCCTGGCAGAAACATCTCCCAGAATTTAATTTATGTTAGGAAATTAATTGATCAAGGCCTTCAGAATAAACTATCTGGATATTTGTTAAGTTTGGACCAGGAAAAGGCTTTTGATGCCTTACGTCATGATTATCTTTGGGCTGTTTTGGTTTATTATGGTATTCCACCGCATTTTATAGAATTACTGCAAACTCTTTATTCTTCAGCAAAAATAACACCTATGGTTAATGGGCATTTGGGTGTCCCGGTTCCTTATCAGGTTGGGGTTCATCAGGACTGTCCTCTGAGCCCTTTGTTGTTTGTTTTTGGTTTAGACCCTTTATTGCATTGTATTGACATGGATCAAAACATTGTGGCCATTGTTTCTTCAGATGGCTATTCCTTTTCCAAGGTTCTGGCTTATGCGGATGATTGTATTTGTTCTATGGCTGATATTGACTCTGGGAGATGAGTTCTTGGTTTTTTTAAAATCAGTACAGGAGAGCACTGGGTTTAAAATCAATACTGCTAAGTGTTCCTTAATGCCTTTAGGTATAGTACCTAATATACAGATTTTCAATATTCCAATGGTTAATACTACCTTGAAGTTCTTGGGGATATTTTTTGGTTCTCCAGAGTCAATACAGAGTAATTGGGATATGGTTTTTGATATAGCATTACATAAGTTCAAGAAATGGCAATCCTGGAAAATGACACAGAAAAAATGTGTGTTTCTGTTAAAATCTTACATTGCTCCTCTTTTTTGGTACCTTTCTCAAATTTTTCCATTACCATTTAATATGCATTCAAAAATTTTGAGTCTTTTTTTTCAGCTGGTGTGGGGCAGTCGTTTGAATCCAGTGAAGAGGGCACACATCTACAGACCTTGGAAGGAAGGTGGATTGGGTATGATAAATCCCATTGTTCATTTTTTGGTAATTTTTTTTTATAGTTCGATCAGGTCTATGTTGTTGGAACATGATGAAATGGGTCATATGTGTATGTCTCTGTGAGGGCGACCTTTTTTAACGGCATGGGGACGGGGAAAGTGGCACCCTATGGATAAACAACTGCCTTTGTATGTTCAGTTAACTTTGAAGTATATTAGATTGTGAAAAGTGGAACGTGGTTTGTTTCTCATGAGCGGAAAACCTTTTATGCTTATGTGGTTTCCACTTGTTATTTTGAGGACCCCCTTTTTTCTGTTCCTACTCATATTAACACAGTTTCATTATTAGGAAGTATAACAGAACTTGGAAACCCAAAGAAAATGCAAGATGTAGTTTGGTTATGTGCACATCAAAGGCTTAACGTGAGGGCTAATCATAAGCATAAGCAGCTCAGTGATAGACTTCGTCTGGAACCCTCCTGTCAGGGATTGCCTGAAACTATGCAGCACTTATTTTTTGAGTGTTCCCTTGCTCTGCTCTTTTGGTCTGCTCTGGCACACTGGTGGGGAGAACCGTTTTTTGAAAATATTACTTATGACATTTTGGTTTTGGGGCAGATTCCTGCAGAATGGGGCAAATGGCACAAAAGTACAGTGTTTGTTTTATTGGCTTGTCTTAAATGGCATATTTGGCAGGCTTGGTGTTTAAGAGTGTTGCAGAACAAAGTTTTACAATTGCAGGAAGTTTTTTTTCATCTCCAGGAAGAATTGAATGCTCTCTATGCTTATGAATTCTGTACACTGGGAGACGTTGTAGGTACTTTTCTTTGGAAGAATGTTACCTGGGTAGGCTGAATTTTTTTGTTATTCCCTTTTCTGATTAATTTTTATATATATGTTTGGTTTCTGATTATATTGTTTTTTCTTCTCTTTTCTGTATGATGTTTTGGTGATTTATTTCATTTTTGTTGTCATGGTTTTTGGTTTTCAATAAAAATTTCCCCTACTCTTTTTCGATAAGTGCCATGGGATCTTTAACATCCACCTGAACTATCACCAATCTAGGCAGATGGGACCTCAATTTAACATCTCATCTGAAAGACGGCAACTCAGAAGTGCAGCACCCCTCTCATGCTGCACTACAATGTCAGTATTGGGATATTAACCCAAGTGCCAGATGTGGGAACTGTACCCACAGCCCTCTGATCTCCCAGCCTCAGAGGTGAGTGTGCTACCTACTGAACCACTGACACTGGTAAATTAACAGAAGCACTCTTGATAGGGGGGTCGATCCCAGTCTTTTCACAGAAGAAAGGGTTCTGAAAGAATTCCTAAAACTGAAGGTGAACAAAGTAATGGGGCCTGATGGAATTCACCCCAGAATTCTAAAAGAATTAAGGGGAGAACTAGTGACACCACTGACTAACCTTTTTAACAAATCATGGGAGGATGGTGTGGTACCTGAGGACTGGAGGAAGGCGGATGTGATTCCCCTTCACAAAAGTGGGACCAAGACAGAGGCAAGAAACTACAGACCTGTCAGTTTGACCTCTGTGGTAGGGAAAGTGATGGAATCACTTCTGAAGGAAAGAATTGTAGAGTACCTAGAGGCCAGTAGGGCATAGGACCCAAGGCAGCATGGGTTCACAGCAGGAAGGTCATGTCAGACGAATCTAATTGATTTCTTTGACTGGGTGACCAAAGTAGTAGACCAGGGAGGGGCTATGGACATGGCCTACCTAAAGTTTAACAAAGCATTTGACACAGTCCCACACAAAAGATTAATAGTCAAATTAACCAGCCTGGAAATGGGTCCCAGGGTGGTAGCCTGGGTAAAACATTGGATGGACAACAAGACACAGAAGGTAATTGTAAATGGAGTCCACTCTGAAGAAAGAGGAGTTACTAGTGGGGTACCACAGGGTTCAGTACTGGGTCCAGTCTTTTTTAATGTCTTTATAAGTGACATTGCAGAGGGACTGGAAGGAAAAGTATGTCTCTTTGCAAATGACACAAAGATCTGCAACAGGATTGATACACAAGGAGGCGTGGAAAGGATGAGAAGGGACTCTGCAAGGTTGGAGGAATGGTCAGAAGTATGGCAGCTTGGATTCAGTGCAAAGAAGTACAAAATAATGCACCTGGGAAACAAAAACCCAGGGGAAGATTACACAATGGAGGGGTAGTAACAACAACAATGGAAACGGACCGGGGGGGTAATCATATCAGATGACCTTAAGGTTAGCAAGCAATGTTAGAAGGCAGTAGGGAGGGCTGGGGATATACTGGGATGTATAGGGAGAGGCATCACCAGCAGAAAACAGGAAGTTGTTATCCCTCTGTACAGATAGTTGGTGAGACCCCATCTGGAGTACTGCGTCCAGTTTGGAGACCCCATCTATGCAAGGACATAGACAGAATAGAGGTAGTCCAGAAGAGGGCAACTAAAATGGTGCAGAGTCTGCAAGAGAAGCCATATGAAGAGAGACTAAAGGAGCTTAATATGTATACCCTTGAGGAAAGGGGGGGGGACATGATAGAAACTTTTAAGTACCTCAGTGGAATCAACAAAGTCCAAGAGGGTAGCATCTTTCAGAAAAAGAGATCTGCAAGAACAAGGAGACACAATTTAAAGACAGGGAGGCGATTCAGGGGCAATGTGAGGAAGTATTTTTTCACAGAGAGGGTGGTGGACGCATGGAACAGCCTTCCTAAAGGAGGTCGTGGGGGTCTAAAACTGTGGAAGATTTCAAGAATACATGGGACATACATAAGGCAATTCTTGTGGGGGGTAAGAAGAAATAGGCTGTTGGTGAACTAGGATCTGCAGCTTATCCTGTAGGTAGGGAAATGGGGAGACTAAGTGGGCCAAGCGGTCCTTATCTGCCATCAAAGTCTATGTTTCTATGTTTCACCGTAACCACTTGGTACCTATTGGCCAAGTCATAATTGAGGTTGAACAATCAGAGATTGATTCCACTGGGTCGGTGACTCATGCTGCTGCAAGAAAGAGACAGAGTCGACCTACCCCAGTAGTTACAAGTTCATGGTTTCTCCCGCAGCAGGTCCGGAATGATAGTGACTGTCTGTCCACCTCAGACAAAAGTGAATGTGACAATGCCTATTACCCCTCTTATGACTCGAGTCAGCTGTTATGAGGTAACCCTATGACTAATTGTGGCAATGAAGCTGGGCCTTCTGGACTGCCTTACCCCCAGCTTCATCCTTGGAGTCAATGGCCCCAGAAAATGAAGTGCACAGTATCAAGTCTGAAGATGCTGAGTGTCTGTGTATTGTGGAACTGTATGATTTGCCTGAAGGAGGGGCTGATGGTTTGAGTCTTTCTGGTGACATACCAGAATTGAAGAACACCATGAGAGTGCGGACAACCCCCTGCAGTGCCTCAAAGCTTGATTGTGCCTGAGCCGTCGCAAAATGAGTCAAGTTTTGTAGAAACAGAGCCTGAAGAGCAAGGAGCCGACAGTGCCCCAAGTTTGGATGTTCCCATCCAGCCAGAGGCACCCCTCACCAGTGACAAGAGTCCCCAGACCAGTGCTGAGAGTACAGAGACTGTAGCTGTCCCCCTCAGAAGACTGGCTGAGCTGTCAAGCCAGTAGTACGCTTCAGTTATGATTCTCCTGGGAGACCAGTGGATTTGCCTCTCAATGTGGTCCACAAAGGGATTTATGTTTCTCAGAGTTCACTGCCTAAACTGAGCCTAAGTGCCAATTCCAGGTTGATTGTTCCACCTTCTAGGTATGGTGACCCTACCCCATCTAGCCCCAAGTTAGCTGATAGAGAAGGGCCCCCTCTTACATTGTTCAATGTACAAGAAGTTATTACATGATTCCGCATAGTAATGTGTAAATTACTTGTGTGGAATATGCATGATATATTGTCAGAATGGACATAGTATTGTGAAGTGTAGAGAATATGTATAGTAAAAGGTATAAGTTTACATTGACTGAAGCATCAGATGTCACTTGCATAACATGCTAGTGGTATAAATGTCTCATATAGTTTGCATTTGCAATATTGTGATGGTACAGACTTGACACGGACGCTAAGTTTTCTCCAGGCAGGGAAGGGTGCAACCCCCCCTACAAATGGGGGTTCCTGAAAAGTCTTCCTTGAGCTTGCCTAAATGCTCAGTGCCAGGCTGGTGTCCTGCGTTTCAGCAGTTTAAATGTGACTGCCAGAGAGTGCCTGTATAGCCTCTGTGTACTGTCTCTTTAAGAGCTGCCTGGATTGCAGTCATAAGTAATCTGAGAGGGAGCTCTGTTGAAAGATATAACTATTTGCTGAAAATCGTTTTGAGTGATAATGATAATGTAGTTTGTCTAACCTGCCTTTTTTGCAGCAAGGGCTGTTTTGTTTATCTCCACTATCTTGGTCCTGGACTGCCGAATTGGACCAATTAGTACTGGTGGGACCTAAAATGGAGCCAGACTACAGGAGCTGTCTGGAGTCAAAATCTGTAGGAATTGTAGTTTTGGGCTTTTGGCGCCTTTTTGCACCTGAAGGGGAGCCTTTGTTGTGACTGACAGATCAGCCAACCAAACATTTTGGATTCTGGGGAAAGTCCCAGGCTTGCTGGCAGTTGAGTCAGATCTAAGTTGGGAGCTGAATAAGCAACAGCTTGAGACAGTCAAGCAGCCGTCTGAGTAGTTTCGCATGGGAGAATTGTGGAAAGGCCTGAGTTGTGGCCTGCATGTCTGCCTGCTGCCCCTGAGAGGGAGACAAGAGAATTATTTCAGACTAAATCCAAGTTTGTGAGAATGAAGTAAACCAATGATTTTTTAACAGGTTCATACCTGAAGAAGACCGAAGATTTTGCTGAATGCAATTGGCCTGTCAGGATTTCCAGCTGCTTTTGAATCCCCAGTCTGTGCAGAGACTCTGCGATCATGACCGGAGAGCAGTTTGCCTGGTACAGTAGAATTTCCTTACATGTAAATGTGCTGTGAGTTGTTAGTGGGTCATGATTTGGTTCCCCACTGTGTGAACTGTGTTCTGCTTGCTGGAAGCTGTATCCAGTCCAAAATGGATTGTATCTGAATTTGTCTCCATTTGGCCTGGGCCTTGCCACACTGGCCCAGCCAGACTACCTGCTGCACAGAGAAAGCCATCGATGAGAGACCTGCTTGGGGATCAGCCCCCTGCTCCACACTTGAACAGGAACAACGACTCGGCCATTCCCGTGGGTCATGCTTCTCCGGGAAATCCAGATTAACCACCTGCTGTCTCAATTTTTGTCCAGCCTGTGTCCAGTCTTGGGTATCGTGAGTAATCATAAGGGTAGCTCCCTGCAACAACAGCCTAATCTAAAAGTGTGCCATCTGATTGTCTTGTTGTTTTCTTTTCACAAACTGAACGCTCCAGCTCCGGATTACAAATAGTGTGTGTTGTGCATGTTGTTTTCTTCCATCACAGGGCCCTAACCAGCTGCAACATTCCTGGCTAGCCCACTATTCTCCATCTTGGTACCCAGAGTGTGTGACTGTTTATGGACCCTGAAGTGCATGAATAACTGTTTGATTGATACAGCCTTTAAGCAAAGTAACCTGATTATGCCTCTCCCTTGTTCAAGCCCCTTAAATAAATCAGACCTCTTTTTTGCATTTACCCTGACTGTGGTTCCAGTTTGTGCAAGAGTACTGTACTGCTGTTATTTGCTGTGTATAACCTTGTTTTACAGGGGGTCCCCAGGACCAGGCCAGAGGAAAGCCTTGGTGGTAAATGCAAACAGTGTGGGTACTTGTGTGGTGTATCAAGGGTATTGTGAAAGTGATTGTTGTGTATTGTTCTGGCCACTGGTAAGGAAAGAGGGGGGTTACAGTGTCCCAGAGGGCTGTGCCCAGGTTAGCCTGGCCACTACCAACCCTGACCCCTGGGTGGAGACACCCGTTTCAGAACTCTGGCCCCTTAATCTGCTACTAGCCAACTAGCACCACCTAGGGGTTACACAATGAAACAGAGTCAACAGAAACAGACCCAGAGGTCCAGCCAGTCTGCCCATTGCCCAGCCTCGCTCCATACGGAGCCTAACACCAGGCTGGATTTAGAGATCTGATAGCTCTAGACAGTGGTTAATCTTCACCCCCTTCCCCAGGTATCCCTTTCCCGCTTCTGTCCGTGTGTCCCCCTATTCCCTTATATCTGTTCCACCCACGCTGAAAACCCAACAAATTCTTGGCTTCAGCCTCGTCTCTGGGTGGTCTGTTGCATTCGTCCACCACCCCCTCTGTAAAGAACTTCCTCCTGTCTCTCTTGACTCTCCCCCCAACACACACAACAATGTCCACCTGTATCCTCTAGTTACTCTCCCACATTTCTCACGAGCTAGTCCTCACAATCCGCCCTCATGATTCCTCGCAATAAGTACAGTATCTCAGTAATATCCCCGTTTTCTCTCTCCTGGCCTCCAGTGTATACATGTTATGGTTTGCCACCCTTCCCTCATATAGCCTTCCCTGCTACCCTGGGATCATCTTTATGGCCCTCCTTAGTATGTTCTCTGAGTGGTCTATATTTTCTTTGAGGTGTGAACACCAGAACTGTGTGCAGTACTCTAGATGCAGCCTTACCAAGGACCTATATATCCATCCTTCCTCCAACTGTCAAATCCCCTTCCCATTACACTTTAAGTATCACTCAACTACACTGTAGTGTAACTACACTGTAACTGCATTGTAATTGCAATGTAGCTGCATGCAACAAATATAAAACGGCAGTGTAATTACATTGTTGCATGTAATTAATGATTAGTTACATTGAAACAGACACTTAAAATAAAGTGTAAACCCCTCCCTTCCCCATACATTCTCAGCATACTGTTTGCCTTCACATACACTTTGTTGCACCCAGTAGTGGACTTGTCTTTCTCTATTTTTGGTTTCACTTGTTTAACAATCAGTTAGTATGTACCCTTCCGCCACCCCATTGTGCTATCATAGGAGCTTCCACCAGTCGCACCACTGGTTTCAGTCAGTCAGTATCTCCTGATGCGGATACTGTTACTTGGGTGAAGGCACCTTATGAGTGCTGTAAAGGGGGATGCTGTGTAATGGCGGTGGGAGGTAGAGAGGATAATGAGGGTGGGGACCCTGAACCTCCTAAATCATACACACTGGTACAGTGGCAGCCAGGCCCATCAGCAGCGATATCCAGACGCAGCAGCTGCTACCATTTTACTGGTATTGCATTCTCTGCATCAGGCAGCAGATATTGCCTCATGGCACACTATAACATATAACATCTTTACTAATGGTGTTGGCTACCACTGTCCTCTAAGGCCCTGGGCCACACACTGTAGCTGTGCAGTGGTGTCTGGGATGAAGGGTTGTTGGTCCAAGGATGGGGGGGGGGAGGTAGAAAAACCTGAATTGAAATCAAAGTGCCAGGGGTTTGGGGGTGATAAAAAGAAGGATTGAGAAAGAAAAAACTGCTGAAAGATAACATTTCTGAGAGAAAGTTTTAGTGGCAGAGTGGTTTAGTGGCTAGAAAACAGGCTTGGATCCAGGAGACTCAGGTTCAAAGCCCACCATGGCCACGTTCTCACAATGTGATCCTAAGCAAGTCACTTAACCTCTCAGTACTTCAGACCAGCCAGTTGTTGAAAACCGGAAAAAAGATGGATCCAGATGAAAACAAGATATCGCACCCCAACAAGGCTACCCTGGGGAAATTGTTTATAAAGATAGAAAGGGATTCACAGAAGTTAAAATGTAATTACATTGTCTGGAAAGAGAATGCTGTTAATACATTCTCATGGAGAATAAAGTACCAGCCTTAATGTTTCACATTCCTTGGGAAATGACAAATCAGGCATTAACCTTTACAGGTTTAAGTGGAGCATTCAGACACTCACTTCCTAAGTGCTGTTCTCAGAAAGGCGGAAGACAAGCTAGGAATAAATGCTACTTCCAGTAGAGCGAAACTGGGGCAGCTGCACCTCAAATGTGATGTAAGACAAAGCCATAAAAAATTTTATATTTTTGATAATAAGCAGAATGAAGAAAGGTTAATTTTTAAAGCTTGTAGAAAAAGAGCACAAATGAGTCTGGGGATTCTGCACGCATATGCATTCATGCATCTGAGGCTGGTGTTGGTGCTGGAACTGTACGCCCCCTGCCCCCCACCCACTTTCAACTTCTCCCTAAAGGAATTGCAGGTTTTGAATACAGGATGTGATATGCATAAAATAGAAATGTAATTTAGAAATGAGAAAGAAATTAGGTGCACTAGACTGGATTTGAACCCAGGCCTGCAGAAGTTAAGAAGTCTTTGCAAACCATGCATAAGGCCATTCAAAGCCTTTAATGTAAATTTGATGATTTTAAAGAGAGGTTGGGAGGGAGCAGTAGGCGGGGGGACGTTGCGGCAAGGGTCAACACTGGAACTAACCATGCAAAAAATGGCCATGGCAACCTCATCTCTACTTGTGACAGAGAACAAGTAGTGCCAGTAGTACAGCCTACAGGTTAGAGCAGAAAGTTGTGAATGAGCTTGGTACATCCAACAGACCTGGGTTTGATTCCCACAACCTCCACTCACATACAGTGTGACCCTGATCAAGATGCTTAAAGATAGAAACACAGACAAATGTCATCAGAAAATGATTGCTAGGCCCTCCCAGTCTGCCCAAGGTTTCCCTGCCTGTTGTACCTCCACAGAGTCCAACTAGCACCCAGGAACCTTCCCCACTCCATTTCCATAATATGCCCTTGTATCTATCCCATGCATGCTTGAAGCTTTCCATCATTCTAGCCTCCACAGCTTCAGCTGGCAATCGGTTCCATGCCTCCACCATTCTATCTGTGAAGAAGTATTTCCTCACATCCTTTTAGAACTTTCTCCTTCCAATTTCATTACATGCCCCTAATCCTAGAGCTCATCCTATCTTGGAATAGGATCTTTCCCTGTGCTCTGTTTACGCCTGTGAGGCACTTAAAGGTCTCAGTCATGTCACCCTTCACTCTCCTGTCCTCCAGAGTGTACATATTGAGATCTGGCCATCTCTCTTCATAGTGCTTCTATTGCAACCCTTGTACCATCTTGGTGGCCTTTCTCTGGACCGTCTCCATCTTGCCTTTGTCATTCCGGAGGTGAGGACTCCAAAACTGGACACAGTAATCCAAGTGGGCGTGTACTAGAGAGTGGTACAGCGGCAGCACCACCTCCCTCCTCCTGCTGGTGATGCCCATCTCTATGAACCCCACCATCGCACTAGCCCTGCCCACAGCCTTGTTACACTGCATTGCCACCCTGAGGTCTGAAATAATAACCCAAGACCTTTCCATATCCTTTCCTCTGAAAATTTTCATATTTCTACTCCCTCTCCACCTATGTTCTCACTCCTCTCTGGTGACCCGTACACCCTTTTCTCTACTGCAAAAACTGAGCAAAAGTGTCACCTTAAAATGTCAGCTTTATCATGATCACCTTCCACAGTCTCTCCCTTCCACCCTTCTTATCCTCACTAGCCCACCCCTAACTTTTCTCTTCTCGCTGATGAATCAGAAAAAAGTCTCATCCCCCCTCCTCACTTCCCTTGCAGTTCTTTCCTCCATCTGTGCCTTAGCTCTCCTAACCAACTTTCCTGCTCCCTTCTGATAGGCCAGGCACACTTCCATGTCTACTTCTCTTTGAGTTTCTTTGTACTGTTTGAAAGCTGCCCTTTTTCCTTTCACTGCTTTTGCCATCTCCCTGAAGTACCATAATGGTCTCCTTGTCTTGCTGCATTTTCGTAACTGTTTCATACATAGACTTGTTGCACTAATTATGCTGTCCCTTATTCCCTTCCATTGTGCCTCCACCCTTCCCTGGCTATCCTCCCCCCCATGGCATTTATTGAGGCATTCTTCCATTTCCTTGAAATTCACCCTCCTGCAATCCAGGGCCCTTATCTTTGTAAGGCTCACCTGAGCGCCTCTCCTTATGGTAAATCACACTGAACAGTGATCACTGGTACCATGGGGATGTCCCACTGTGATGTCTGCAATGCTGTCCCTGTTTGTGAGTACTGAGTCCAACACTGTCCCACCTCTAGTAGGTTCTTCTACAAGTTGCCTGAGAAAAGTTCCCTGTAGGGGGTCTAGGGTGGCCCTGCTCTTTGCCCGAAGCTGCAGCTGGTATATTCCATTCCACGAGTGGTAGACTGAGGAACTCTCCAACTAACAGCACCTCGCCCTTCTCTGTCATCCTGACGATGGTCTCCCCTAGGGCCCTCTCTTTGTGCTGGCAGCCTGTGAACTATCCCAATCAGCATAACAGTCCCACAGCCTGTCTCCAGGATGACCCTAGACCATCCTCACCTTCATGTGACTGCACTTCAGTGTACAAGAGCTAGTGTATTGCCTAAAGCAAACACTAGCTTTTAAAATCAGGCAACTATTACTTTGTATACCTAAGGTACTTCTTCTTTTCTCTTTGGGTAATTAGAATTTATTTTTACCTGATGTTAGTAGGTGTGATGTGCGGAAAAGCACTCTGCCTGGCAGCTGTCATATCCAGCTCTGTTCCTCCCACTACATCATCAGCATTGTGATCTCACTGACTGTGACATCACAGCTGACCAGGAAGAGCCACTCAGCAGCTGGCAGGTCAGTCACCTGTGATGTAACAGTCAGTGAGGTCATAGTGCTGATGATGTCGTGGGGAACATAAAACTAGATATGTCAGCTGCCAGAAAGAATGTGGTTGACCAGGGGAGGGAGGACTGAGCATCCCTCAGACAGCTTTCCTCCCGGGGGGGGGGGTTAGCATGCGCCACTGGTCACCTGCCACCTAGAGCAATCAGGGATGCAGCACAGCAGGACCACGTGGAAAGGAATTCTACAGCCAGGGGCGCCTTCGCAGAGGTGAAGCATGCAGATCACATCACTGCATGCAGGTGGACCTATAGGTGAAAAAGGGAAGAAAATACCTCAGACTGTGGCTGGGTGATAGCCCCGGCCCTATGCAGGTTGCAAACAACATGCAGCGGTGACTAAGAAGTAAACAAATTTCATGCTCAGAAAAAGTGATTGCCAGCCTGTATTTAATTATCCATCTCAACTTTAATTTGTTTTGTAACATCTGCTCTCTGACAAGAGAGTTCCTAATCAACCAGCTAATTGAGGTGGTGTGGCCTGTAGCACAGAAGAAACAAGAGCGCCTAGTAGCCAGTGCCGCTGCTGTGCAGCAGGATAAATTGGTGTGAATGTGAGGGTCTGATGGGTCACAATACCTCCTCCAGTCATTTTTATGAGATAAATGTTGTCAGTTAAAAACATATACCTCTCATGTTGCATCGTCACCTGCAAATTGAAGGCCTGCACAACAGATGGAAAAGCGTCTGCATTTTTCTCCAAGAGTATCTTGTTAAACTGTTTGAAGCTCAAGCACTTTGCAGGAGTGATACAAATATACATAAATGAAGATAAGCAGGAAATGCATTCTCATTGCAGTATGAAGAGAAACATAGACTAGAGCAAACTAGAACAGAATTTGGTTTTATATAGTGCCACTCATACACACTCCATCCCAAAGTGCTTTACAAAGCAATGAGTTAGATACTGTTAGTACAGGGACGGTAGAACAGAACAGAATTTGTATTTATATAGCATATTTCATACACACTGTATCCCAAAGTGCCTTATAAATCAATGACTTAGATACTGGTAGTGCAGGGACTGTAGAATAGAATACAATTTGCATTATATAGCAGCTTTCATGCACAGTGTATCCCAAAGTTACAAAGCTACCAGTGGTCAACCCCCCACAACAAATTTCAGGTTGGATTTACAAGCTGGCATTTACATAGTCATGAGGAGGGGTGACAACTTGGACACTTTGAAAATCTGGGCCAGAAATGGCCACGTTATATGAATTAAGAAAAACAAATGATACTTGCATGTTTATCAGAATCTTTAGTTTGTAGCCTGCACTGTCAGGAATGAAACGCATCTTTTAATGAAAAATGCCTTCTATCCCATTCCTCATAGTAGAGAACCAGCAGTGTTTTTTTTTTGACATACTCCTTGAAAGAAAAACGCGAAACAGTCCTGGCTTTGTGGTAACCTGATTGCATCATGACAACTGAAAAATTAGATGCCAGTCACACTGCGGTCTATCCCACAATCCAGCTTATAGCCCAGCGTTCCTCTGACAGGTTGATAAATGTCTTCACTTTGTCAGACTGTGCTCTGCTCTTAGGGATTTCATTTTCTTTCTCTGCATTCATGGTGTTGTGTTCCATTTGAGATGGTCCTCCTGAGCCGCACAAGACCATATGTGCGCGTCTTAAGACAAGGTTACTCTATGGCTGTCCATATAGAAACATTCAGTACACATTTGTAGTAACTTTTTTGCACAGTGGTTGGAGGGCTGGTCGAGTAAGTCCCTTATTCTAAACTTACGAGGGCCTCCCTAATATTGTAATGGTAAGTGATGCAACTTAACATCCTGCAACCCAGGTTCATGTCCCAAGCTCAGACTGTCACATATCAGTCGGTAGGGGCAGTCTTGAACTTCAGTTTCAAATGCCTTTTGCCACAGAGAGAGTGGGTGTCTCCCACCTCAAGAAGTGTATGTGGTTCCTGCCTCAGGGAGGGTGAATGGTTCCTGTCTCAGGGAAGGTGGGTGGCCCCTGCCCTGGGGAAGGCAAGTGGCTGCTGCCTCAGGAAGGGAGGTGACATCTGCCTCAGGGAAGATGGGTGACTTCTGCCTCAAGGAGGGTGAGTGGTTTTGCCTTGGGTAGGGTGGATGGCTCTTGCTTTGGGGAGGGTCGGTGGTTACTGCCTTGGAGAGGGTAGGTGACTCATACTCTGGAGATACTGGGTGGTTAGTGCCTAGTGAGGGTAAGGAGCTTCTGCTTCAAGGAGGGCAGGTGGCTTCTGCCTCCTGTAATCTGTTACTTGATAAAGTAATCTGATTACAAGGAGCTAATTACTGCATTATCTTACTTTAATAACTATGGTGGCAGGTATCATGGACGATTCCTCCACTGAACGAAACAGACTTGTGAAAACCATTTCCCGCTCCACCAAACAGACACTCAAAATGAATTTCATGCTTTGTGTGTGCTCAGTCAGTACGATATCCAAAAGTCAGAAATTATTCCTACCGTGTAACACTGAAACACAGAATGTGATGCTTTAAGGCCTACTGGCCCCTCCAGTCTGCCCAAGTCTACCTATTACTCATGTGCGATGGCCCTAGAGACCATCTCCCTCCCTATTTATTTATTATTTATTAAATTTTGGTGACCAGGTAAGCCCACTGGGCCCTGGAGGTCCCTTTTTCAAAGATGACCCGGCATTACATAACATAGAATAAATCACAGTGCGGTAAATGAAGAAAATACAGTATGATGCATTTTCCCTCCCCCTTTACACCTCCTTCTGCCCTTATCTGGCCTCTCTGCCTCTCCTGACCATGTCTGAATCCACTCACTGTTTTGGCACGGACCCCCTCCTCCAGTGGTTTGTTCCACCTTCCCACCACTCTTTGAGTGAAAAAGTACTTGCAGACATCCCCCCTGAACATTTCCCAGCCAACTTTAGTCAATTCCCCACTGTGTTCCTGTTTTCTGTTGGTACTTTAGATAAATAGAAACATAGACTTTGATGGCAGATAAGAACTGCTTGGCCCACCTAGTCTGCACATTTCCCTACCTACAGGATAAGCTGCAGATCGTAGTTAAACAACAGCCTATTTCTTCTTACCCCCCACGAGAATTGCCTCATGTCTGTCCCATGTATTCTTGAATTCTCCCACAGTTTTAGACTTCACAACCTCCTTAGGAAGGCTGTTTCATGCATCCACCACCCTCTCTGTTGATTTATCGCATTTCAATTTGCTAATCCCAATGAGATGTTTCTATGGTTGAACCCCCCTCCCCCGTGTCTATTTTGTGTACCTGCTTGGGGAGGGAGACATGCCAGGGGGATATACACCTTGTCAAAAAAGAGGTGAACAGTTCCAAGATCAGACAGGTAGGGACTTTCTGGACTGGCTGAAGGAGACATGTGTAGGACGGTAAGGGATCGACTACAAATAGAATCAAACACATAATTACTTCACAGGAGGATTATTGTAAAAAAAAAAAACCCTCATATGTCATGGAATTAGCACACAGTTGGGAGTGGAAGTGACAAGTGAACTGGAAACTGATCACCCATATGACACACAGCACCTTTAATTAAATAGCATCCGCATGCTAAAGAACCAGCCTGTACCTTTCTGATACAATGGGTGAATGCCAAATAAATTCATTTGGAACTGCGAAATGCAGCCACTGGCTAAGCTGGAGCCCAGTACACAACTGTTAAAGCAACCAGCAAATCCAGAACTTGACGCTGACCCAAAGCGGCAGCTGTCCAGGCTGTTTCAGCATGTGTCTATTTAATGCCCAGCTTTGGCTGTGAAATGCCTGCTAAACAGGGGGCATGCCATGCTGTTCAAGGACGCAGTATCCCGTTAGACTTCAGAGGCCTCAGAGCTGTGATAGTGGTTCAGATTTTTATGCAAAAACGCTGCTGCTGTCTTAGTACACTGGCATGTTTTAAAGAGACCCTCCAGTTCTCACTTCAGATTTAAAGCTGTGGTATTTGTTAGGAGGAAAATATTCATCATAAAGTTTTCCAGTAATGGTGCATTTCTGGCAAGAAAAAAATTACATCCCAATTTTTGTTTTCACTGTGTTTCCCTCCTAAACTGAGATATGGGTTTTAGAAGTTTTCAAAAGTCCCTATTCTCTGGCCACGCCTACAATGACTAAATTAAACATTTCAGTCTTTGTTTTTTTTTCCCTACAGAAATGTGTGCTAGAACCTCCTTAATACATCCACAGAATGACTCTAGAGTTTAAAGTTAAAAAGTGACTGAAAGGGAAAGGATTTTAAAAAATTGTTAGTGGTGCTGAGGCAGCCATCTTGAATGACTTGAATCAATAATTATAGAATTAGTAATAAAAGCTATTTTAAAAAGCATTTGTAAGAAATAATACCATACTAATGATGACTCTATTAATGTCAGAAATATATGTTTGCTAAAACACTGTATGATGACATGTTTGCTAACTACCATATATTGCTGCTTTAAGAAGCCCGGTGTTTGGCATGAGCGGCTATAGAAGTCGCCTACTGTAGAATGATCAGCATGAATGCACTTAGTACTCCAGTTTTATTTTACCCTACTATTCATGAAGTCTTTCGGCGTGTACTTTTATCTCATTTGACATAATTTTGCCTCTTGCTGCCTTTCTCTGTTCACTCCATAATTGCAGATACATTAGCCATCCATTGTCACTGATGTATTAGCCCATGCAACTAGCAGTATTAGCTTCAGGAACCACTGACTGAGTGCAACTGATGATGTCACTAGTTGGAGAACTTATGTATGATGGCACAGTGGGGGGCTACATACAGAGTGAGTGTTAAAGCCCAAGGAGACAGGAAATGAAAAATGAGAGATTCAGTATGTAGAAAGGGCCCAGGGGATATGCCAGCATGCCTTGAGAACACTGTGGCGCCGACTTCACCACCTTTTTGGGCCAACTAATGGCCCAGCGGCATCATATCCTCCTGCCATGCAGACGACTGGAGTTCAAGAGCAGATGCCATTTGCCACATCGGAAGGCAAGCAGGCTGCAGGTGGCTGCTGGAGGGAAATGCACCTCAGCCGCAGAGGGTTAGAGATGGGTTCCAGCATGCGGCAACCCCCGTAGTAGGTCAGGAAGCTTGCTCCTTCATAGGGATATGCTGTGTAGCCACGGATATAGGGGAAGGCCCACACTAAGACCAGGAGGGTGGATAAGAGTGAAAATGGGAAGTCAGCCCCGTGGTGTGGAGGGCTAAGGTGTTGGATGCCTTACCTTCACTCACACCAGCGACCAGGATTCAGGAACAAACCAGGGTCACTTGGAGGCCAGCAGCGAGAAGGAGGATCTAACGTGCCAAGGATAGCTCTCCCACCTTGGGGAGAGGGTTGTTGACTCCTGTCTCTTGACTGACACCTGGAGGAGGCTGAATGGCAGTATCAGTGGGAGCAGTAGACACTGGAGTGAGTCCACTGATGCAGCACACAGGTGCACCAAGACACATGTGCATGACCACTTTGCACGGCAACTCCCCTGGGGAAGAAAAATTAGGCAGAAAATGCTCTAGCCCGCTTGGCTTCTCCCAAAGGCACCGCACCACCCTACATGGCAGGCACCCACCAAACATGGCTCTGTGTAACCAGTGGTTAACCTGTATGTCCACAAGATGGGTCAGTGATGGGGCTGGAGTGCCACCAAGACCAGGGGATGGAAAGCAGATAAGACAGGAATAAAGAAAAGGGATGAAAATGTGAAAAGGTAAAAAATATTCCCTGTCATCCGTATGGCTCCCTGACGAAAACCTTAGGTGGCAAAGCGCTGGGGCATCTGGAGTACAGAGTGTGTATGGCTATGCACTGTGTAACTGACTTGTGATTTACTTGCCACAAATAAATAACTTTAAGGTTAATTCCAGTTTGGCTGTGGATTTTCACTCAGATGTTACACTTCGGCTCTGGAGTGCTAGCCAACACTGCCTTTTCATCCGTATGACATTGACTGCTTGAACAGTGTATACTGTATCTCTGAACAGCACAGCATATACCTGAGCAACAGCAAGGAGGAAATAAAAATGTATATGGGGAAAAAATGGCCTCACCTCTGATTTCGAGGTTCCTTTTCCCCCACATTTAACTGGGTTCAGCGGTCTGCTACGTCACTGTCGTCAACCACTGTTTCATAATCAGGGGTTCTGGCCCTCTTTCTGCAGCAGAAGTCAAAAACATCCATGGGTCCAAATCTGGAAGTTATTCCGGTTTCTTGGAAGCCAAAATACTATTCAAGTTTCACATTTTCGTAGTCTGTGCTCAGAGTGAGAGAGAGAGAGAATGAAATCAGGTGTTGGCAGTTATCACAACATTTTAATATTAGGTTATTCTCATCTTTCAGAAAAAAAATCAATCATTTTAACTTTAATGCCTGCAAATTTGGAAGTCTCCAAATTATCATAATTTTGACCCTTTTTGGAATTTAATTCTTCCTGCTCCTTTTTTGAATTTTTTTTTCACACTCTTTTTATCTGATGACACCCAGCTGGCCCTTGGCCCCTTTTTGTTCCCTCTACCAAATCCCAGCTTCTACACCCCACGTTCTCCAAGGGCTCACCTGATCCCAGTTTATTCCCATGGATTGCCCCCATCTAAGGGACCATGGCTTGGGAAAAGACCATTCAGAAAATCTCTGCCAGTCATCTGGGGAGTGTACCCAGGTCAGCGTGGGTGAGGCCTGTGAGTTTGGTGGGGTCGTCGAGCTACTTCAGCCAGAGGATGTTCCCTCCTGTGTCTCCCCATGAGGATGCTGCATGCTAGGACATTGTGACATATACATGCAGAGCACACAGCTGTCAGCATTGGCAGTGTCCTCTCCTCTTGTGGTCACCCAAGGGGCAGTATCACAATGAGGATTGATGCCTCCCGAGGAAAGGAGCGTTCCCTAACCCAGGTCACTGGCATTGCGAACGGTAGCTCTGTCACTGTGCCGACAGGACGGCAGTATTTTGAAACTTTGTACTTCCTTTTGGAAGTCAAATATCCCTAAAATAGAGTTAACTGAAGCCCTGAGCAGAGAGGTTGTGCTTCTTCTGCCTTGTGGATACAATACTAGAGAGTGTTTGTTTTTTTTAATAGATTTTTGAGCCCCTTTCACTGCTGGACCCCCATCAGCCCACAACTGTCCCCCAGCCCTGACACCCACCATCCCCAGGCTTACTTGGCCGGCTGTAACCCCCATGGATTACCCCTCCATGGCAGGGCCAGGTGGGGAGGGCCTCCCCTTCCCCCAGTTACTCATCCAGATGCCAACAGAGCCCAGTCGCTGGTGCAGGACCTGCTGGGGACAGCAACACATCATCCTGTCCTCACAAGGCTTTTCTTCCTTAGTTTTCACCCTGCCCACCTCCATGGACATTGGCACAGCCCCGTACTGGCCTCGACATGCTTGGCTTCCCACTGTGGAGCGATAGCTCCCCTGCCCAACCACAGGGGGTCGCTCAGGCGGCAGAACATGATGCCCATTCCACCCCTGGCTGGGAGCACTGATGAATGTCAGTGCCATCCCCCAGCTTTGGGTCACACTGACAACTTCCTGAACTTGCTCCCAACTCAGGTCAGCGGCGCGGGAGTACAATGCGCTATCCATCAGGCGACCCCTGCAGCATGTCAGTAACTGTTTATTGCTCATATATTTTATCAGATTTCTTATGGACCATTCAATACTGTTCTGTGCTACATTATTCTGTGAAGTAGTGTGAGACAAGGCTTGCCTGAAATGCTGGCACTAAACAGATGGGATTGTTTTGTGTTGGATAGAGCTAATGCACTACTCTGTTATATCGTACTGTTTGCCAACCACAATGACTCAACTGCAGTAGCTAAGAGCAAAAAAAAAAGCTCCCAATGGTACCATCAATCACAGTGAGACACAGCCTATTTGTTGCACTGGCTTACAATGCTGCATAAAATACCAGGGTCCCTGCAGGAATGGAAGGCATTCTTGAAGTTCAACAGAGGTGTAAAATAAACAAATGTGCATTATACAATGGCAATAAAAAATCCTTGAACCTAACTGGCTCTCTGCCCTTGGCAACAGTGAGGTTATCTAAGCACAACCTCACAGTATTGATTTGATGCTTCATCATTAGCATTGTTTACATCTTCTCTTAAGAAACACAGATATATCGGCACACAAAAAATCTATAAACATTTTTTTTTTTTTAATTTTTTTTGTATGATGAGCCATTGTATAATAGCAATAATGCACTCTAGAGTGTGGGTCGTGCTGGGATAACCTCACTTCTGGGCTGTTGAATGCACTCGGCCTGCAGCTTCAAGCCCAACCACCCAGGCAAGAGGTTATCCCAGCTCGACCCACAGCCTCTTGTGCATCATTGCTTAATTAAACCACTGAGTCCTGATGACTTTTGCATTAGTGACTAGCCATTACTATTAATATTATTATTTTTTTTATTTTACAATGTTTGGCCAGGAAAGAGACACTAAATCGAGGCTTGTTTCTAAGTGCAACCTGGAAGCACAGGGAAGTTAAGTTACTTGTTCATGGTTCTACCACCTTGTCACTCCACATCCTGCACTGAGGAAGCAGCTATAGAACCCACAAAGCAATCACCCAATAGGAGCTATGCTGTGGTACTGAAGGTCTGGGGATGAGTGCAAAAGAAGGATGGGGATTGGGAGTCCCCAAGGCTGAAGGAGGCAGCATCGGTAATAAGGAGATATAAGGTATAATGAATGAACTGCAGTTGGGAGGCCTAGAGTAGCAAGACGGACCTCCATATTGGTCTTTTATTAGTAGATAATGACCAGGAGAACGTAAGTTTATTCTGCTAATAAAGGACCATCACGGAGATCCTTAATAATTAAAGAGATTCACCAAGCTAACATTATACACCCCATGGTGTGGTGCCTTACCTTTGTGGCACCCCATCTGGCCATTTTAGATTAAAAAAATAATTTGATATTTAAGAGTGGAAAGATCATAAATCTCTGCTCAGCCGATCTCTTCCTCTTCCTGGTCCTGGGAGTTGAGTAAAGACCCGCCCCCGCACTCATGCACGTAATGACGTGTGCCCAGAGACAGCACGGGGTGTGATCCATTATAGTCTAAGAGAGGCAACTTTTAAAATATTTCTTCTATATTGTAACGGTCATTTTATCATTAAGCAAGGGCACCGGGTGACTAACAAGGCCCTTGCTTAATACTGAATAATTTTTTAATCTAAAATAGCCAAACGGGGTGCCACAGAGGTAAGGCACCACATCATGTGGTGCACATTTGATTTAAATTAACTTGGTGAATCTCTTTAATTTTAAAATAGATAGAAAAACTGCTGAATGCTGACTGGTGGAGAGCCCGTTTCACCTGTGATGTTATCCCGGCATGACCGCAAGGGTTAAACTAATGTCCACAAAATTGCCTACACATGACCATAAGAAAATAAATTGATCTATTTTATAGTCATAGTAAGGCATTTCAGGGCATATGTCCCTGAAATAACATCACTTCTCGGGTGGTTGAAGGCACTTGGCCTGTGGCTTCATGCCTCGCAACGTACTCAATGCGTGATGTTGTCCCAGCATGACACACACCCTGGCATGCCATATTGCTTAAGTATGATGGCTTGATCCCTTCCTAAGTGACACAAGTTATGCAGACCACATCTTTTCCATAGCTGACCCAAAGATAGAAGCACTGTGTAGAATTAAGCGGTGACCTAATGGTTTTGCAACACAACAGATCTCGCACCAGTATCTCTTCACTGTACTAGACTATGGGGAACCTACATTACTTTACTAGACACTTGGACAACTTATAAATCTATTTTGAACAAAAAAAACTGAATGCCTTGTATAATGAACTCTGTAATTCTGTATTTTACTGTATACCAGTCTCCAATGATTGAGCACAGCAGTACAACAGAATGGTTACCGGCTAACCTTCCAGTACAGATACACATTTGGATCAACCACTAGGCTATCGTAAAGCCCTTCTTGTGCCAGCAGCATCGAGGGAGCTCACAGTGCTCAGCAGTAACGAGGCAGACTCTTATTTGCAGACAGGGCTCTGCATGCCTGGAAAGAGCACCTCATACTTCTAAAACAAGTGACCACATCCGCAGTCAGAGACCTCGCCACCTGCAACCTTAGGTAAACCATGCACCTGCTTCGTGGTCTGACGCAGAGTCTGTGATGACTACCTGCCTGTAATACAGCACTGGTCCTTGTGATCCCATGACCCTGTGTGAACCTCCTAACTGAAGCCCCAAATTAGGAGTCAGGAGCCCCGAGGAGCACCCATATCACTGTGGTGACCGTCCTATATCTTCCAGTTCTGCTAGTGTTGTGTTGTTTTTGCACTCTCCATGAGTTAGAATTTACTCCCTAACAGCTGAGATGCACACATCAGTGATAAATTGGGGAGAAATCTGGACAGCGACCAGAGGAAAAAAGGACAACAATTGGACTGCTGAATCTTTTGGGGGCCCCTCTGCTCCTGGGGCCCTGTTAGGATGCACCATTCACACTATGATAAGGCTGTCTCTGCTGTGATGCACTGCCGTTGAAATATCATTCCTTGAAAGCACAATTGTATCCTGTTTACTACTTGTTCACTTTCTAAATGTTAATTCTTTAACTAGTTACGCCCACTCAGTATCACATTAACAGCATTCATTTCTGCTGTATTACAGGCTCTAAACATCACTCTTTCCTTATGGTATTTATGATGTCTTACAAAGCTGATCAAATAAGCTTGACTACTGCTGCTCTTTTCCTAGGGAGAAAGTAAATATCCATATATTATTATTACACATAGTTAGCAAGGCTTTCTCTCTCTCTCTCTTTCTTCAATTCCCATAACTCTATTGGAATGATGTGATATACAGGTATTGCCAAAGTATGTACATGAAACGGTTCATAAAACATAAAAATACTAGTGCACTTTAATACATCTATGTGTTTTATTTCAAAGCTGGTGACAGGATGCTGTGTACTTTGCAGCTCTCTCTCTCTGTCGCTCTCTCTGTCTCTGTCTCTGTCTCTCTCTCTCTCTCTCTGTCTCTGTCTCTCTGTCTCTCTCGCTCACTCTGTCTCTTCCTGATGACACTTTCTAAATGTATTCTTCATCTAGCAACTAGTGTCCCAACTGCAGCTGCCTGCCCCCACTACAGCTGCCTGCCAGCACTCTGAAATAACAGACATTAAGGTGTTTAATGAAGGTATTACCACTGCAACAGTCCTTTCACAGATACTTCATTGCTGATAAGTGGCTGTGAATTGAGTGAGATGACAACTTGCTGCAGTGTCTCAGCATAACCTGGTGAGTTCAGGGAAGCTGGTGGTGCTTGGCAGCAGGCAGACTGAGCCTTAGATATGCTCACACTGGTTTAAAACCAGACAGCTGAAGATTCCTGCTCTTTGCTAAGTTATGCAGTCAACATTGCTTAGCACAAGTCTTATGCCTCTCAGCTACAACTACGGAGATTGACGGCTTTACTGACGCATAACCAATGCCATGTCTGATGCAGCACTCATCTCCGAATATCAAGTCAAGCATACAGTTAGGGATTCCCAGCATGCTGGAATATGTGCCTTTCATTGTTTTGTTTGATGTATAAATCATTCTGTTTTTTATGCCTATGACCACACCTCAGTGATCCCCACCTCTGCTGAAATCTTCTTTCATATGTTCTGTCTCATCTGACCTGCAAGTGATTCTGTTACTTTTGAGAAAATTTTGAAAAACATTATATTTTGACAGAATCATATGCATTATTGCCTATAACTGTGTTACTTGACCTAGCACTTTACCTGCACTGTACTTCTGTTATTGTACCCTTGCACTCCTCTATTTGTATTTGCAACTGTTGTACCAATGTATCCTAAATGTGTTGACTCTGTTACATAATCTTGTACCATTCCTAACTGAATGTCTTATGAATTGCATGTATTACCCATTGTGCCATCTCTATGGCCCAGGTCGTACCTGAAAATGGTCCTTTGGATCAGCGTACCTCCCAGTAAACAAATAAATAAATAGAATTGAGCCACACCGGCTCCGTGGTGCCGAGTGAAGGGGTTCGCTCGGCATGCTGGTGACCCAGGTTCGCACCCCAAGCGCAGGTACCAGGAATGGAGACTGTCAGGGAGGGGTTTCACTGGCATCCATTGGACACTTTCCTCCCAGGGTGGGGGAATGAGCCTGGGCTCCTGCAGGTGGATTGGTGGATGAGTACAGAGAGTGTGAGGCCTCGACACGCCCTCCTGCACGTCCCCACCTCAGGATGCTGTCCTTACGGCTAGATCGCGGGGCGGGACAAAAAAAAAAAAACAGAAAATAGGCTCCCTGCCAGCCGGATGATGAGCACCTGACCCACACCACCACAAAGCCCCGGATGAGCCCGAACCGACCCTGTGGCAACTTCCCAGGATACTTTGCTTGCCTGGTGGCACTTCCCCCTTGGAGGAGAGGGACCCTCCCAACACAGGGAAAGGTCAGGTAACCTGATGGAAGGTTGTAAAGCAGGGTCGGGAGAATGGTGGTGTGGGGCTGAGGTGGAGGTGTGGTGGGTGATGGCACTCTGAAGGAGTGGTCGGCAGGGGTGCCATGGGGAGAAGCATAAATAAATAATACAACAAATAAAGAAAATTGAGCCACTATTTTATATATTGCCTCTATTTCTGCTCCCTTTGTTCATCATTATTAGATTAATTTGCATGTATTCTTGATTATTGAGCAAGTGAGTACTCCTGGCCAATCGGAGCACTCGCTCCTCTGCACATGAGACACTCTTATTCTATGAAGAGCGTCTCAGAGGCAGCTGCCTTGGAAATGGGCACAGTCAGGGAAAGTTTTTAAAATGTTTATATATTATTTATCAATCTCCACCAGTAATATCTTAATACCAGTCAGCCAACTGGAGGAGCAGTTCTGCTTCTACTCCACCCTCCCCCACGCCAGTGACCCAGGTTCAGAAAAGGACGAAGACCATTGGGTGGGCTGCCTTGGTGAGGAAGGATCAAGTGCCCAGTGGCAGCTTTCCTTCCTCGGGGAAGGGGAGACCAGTTCTCGCTGCATGGGCTGCCACCTGATGGAGGCCAGGAGGCAAAGCAGCAGGACTGGGCACAGAAGCAAGGTGTGGGTTGCAGCATGATGTACTGGAGGTACTGGAGCAGATGTCCTGAGGCTCCAGTCCAGGGAGAAAACCTGGAGGAAAAAGATGCCTGGCTGCTCCTAGCCAGTACATACCCCTCCCCCCCCCCAGCAGGCTTTTGCATGATCAACATTGCTGACCACCTGTATAAGCAGTGGATGACTGATAAATCAGTAAGAATGTCAGTGATGGGGGTGCCATCCGGCAGACTGGGAGGGAAGAAAATACTGATTGAGAAAACTAACTCTAAGAATGCATATAAGACCACTTCACAACCATAGGCATGGTCTATGCAGCGTATTTACATATACATCCCTTGCTCTAGCGGTCAGCTTCTGCTGCTTTAGTCTTTGCTGAAGTCACAGTCCTGTTTGTGACATAACAGTTTGTTGTTATGGAAATTCTGAGGTTTGTACTTTTGCAAGGAATTTAATTGCAGGAGCAGATAAGCTGTAGACAAGGATCCAGTTTCCATGCAAATTATCCCAGCGAAGAAAAAGGAACAGAAATACAGAAAATCCATAAAACACTGCATAAGTGCAATTGTCTCAGAATATTCATGTTTTTCAAAGTTTTTCCACAACAGACTTACTTTAATTACTGTAACTCTGTTTTATATGCCCCTAACCCCAAAATTCCAACCAATCACCTACCTGTATGTCCTAAACACCGCTGTTTCTTTGTCGGCACAAAAAAAAAACAAATCCCAGTACATGCTGCCCTCAGGAGTGAAGGAAATGTTCAAGCCAACAGGTTTGCTTGTCTTTTTTTGCCTACTTTGAATCCTTCAACACCGCAGTCCACCATATTCTTCAGAACAGTGCCACACATATTGGTCAAAACAGAACAAAACAGAATATTTTTTAAAAATGTATACATAAACATAGGAAAGCACTAAAAAGCATTTATAATACTTTTTTATTTACATTTTATCTTTTAATACAAAAAACAGATCCATTGCATAATACCAATCATGCATCTGACTTTGGTATGTCATAGGATATCAGTCACCTCTCAGGTGCATGAAGCACTCAGCCTTAGGTCTCATACCTCTCAATGCATCCAAGGCATGGGGATATCCCATGACACACTACACCCAGTATTACTATAAAACAAGGTCTGAAAATACAGGTTTCTGATCAGCTGTAAGCATTTTATTAGCCTTATATTAATATTTTATTAACCTTCATGTAGAGCCTAGTTGTATGGTGAACAAGGTACATGGTTTAAAAACTTTTATTCTAACAGCAATAAGAACTCCCAGGGGTTATACTAACATCAGTTAACCACCCTCTAGGGGCATGTGTCACTCGGCTATGCCTTGTGCCACATTACACCCCTAGAGGGTGATTAACAGACCATTAACATAACCCCTGGTCATGCCTTTTTGCTTAACTGTGCAGCATCACTACATCAGGAGCATAGATTTCAAAATCACTCTATCAGAAGTGCAGTTTGGGTCCCGGCAAGCTTTTCTTGTGGATTGGGGCTGGTCCTCAGATATGCATGATCATTGACATGGGGTCCATAATGTCAGAATGGTTAAAAAATGATGAGCTACTGTAAAGGATGGCAGACCCCCCACCACCACCACCAGTATAGCAGCAGCACTCCTAGTACTGCACTAAGTTTAGCTTGGGCCTACATCTAATTAGGGCTCCCAACCTTTTGGCCATGAGAAGAGTGTGCACAATGAATCAATACCAAGATAGTCACGAAAACAAGTGAAGTATTTGGTTTTCTAAAGTCCCTTTCATACAGACTATATTCCAAAGCACTTTACAATCCATGGGAGGGAGGGAGGGAGAATGTTGCTGCCATTTCCAGTGCACAGGAAGGGAGACTGAAATAGCACAAAGTTCAAAGTCAGTTCTCATCTACCCTTCCAAATTGCCTACATACAGCAGGTTGATGGCGGGAGCATCTTATACAATAACTGAAACCACATGGAGGCCCTATTAATGCACGTCATTGTAAGCTTTTCATTTTAATGGATATCTGTGCTTCAAAACTGAGTTGATTGTTTAAGCAATGAGGCAAGACCAGCACATGTTAATAACCCTCTAGGGGTGTAATGCGGCGTGAGGTATAAACCAAGTGCTACATGCTCCATTGGGTGACTAACTGAATTTTAACATAACTCATGCAAGTGCCCTATTGGTATTATAACAAACTCTAGTCAGAGCCGATATGGCTGCACCAAGCTCTTACCTGTCTCAGTATGAGAGCGGCGGCAGCACAGCCTTTAGTGCACTGGAGCACCGGTGGTGACGTCGGAGCCTGTCACAAAGTGGTGGTGAGCAGTTGCCCTTCCAAAGATGGTAGCGGCAGTGACACTGTGCATGCGCGATACTCGCACATGCACAGTGAATGCAGAAGTGTGCCTACGAAGTACTGCAATGTGGGGAGAGGGAGCTCATTCTGCGAAGAGGAGCTCCGTCACAGAGGACAGCTGCTACACAGTAAGCACTGTCATGATGTTGCTGAAGCACCGTAGAACACAGGGTCACTTTCCAAAGCTGACCCCTGTTCTTCTACTATGACGGCATAACGCCTGTTGAGCTCTGCCCATGCAGACGAAAATGGGTATTTTAGAATAGGGTTGTACTTTGTTTAGCATTTGATTGGACGCTACATATGTTTACCTAAAATTAATAAATGCCTAATAAAATGTGTAGAGCCAATCAGGGAGCTCTATTTCTGCAATGTTTTATAGTTTTCATTAACAATGTTTTTATCCTTGTTTTCCTCTTCATTCCCCTTCTGTAACCCCCCCCCCCACACACACACACACACACTTTTCGACAATGGGGTGCCAGGCCCCAGGCTGTACCCTTCCTCTAGTCAGGAGGGCTCTCACAGCCAACAAGGCTACTCGTGTCACCAAGCAGGAGGCACCCCAGTCCAGGGCAGCCCACAACTTCTCTTTCTGGGAGTTGCATGACTCACCTCTGCTACCTATTCATTCCTCCAGCATTGGATTGTTTTGAGTTCACATGCAAATCCCAGTCTCCCTGGTGATGGTGTGATGCACAGCTCAGCACTGCAGGGCCGGGCCCTGGTGACTGGTCACAGCCGCATAAATAGTACTATCAAGATGTGCCAAGCTTTGCCTCTCTCTGCAGCACTCCCACAGAACTCATTCACAAGACCTATAATGGCATGCAACTGCTCCCATGTGGTACACAGAAACGAGTGCCCTGACTCAAAGTCAGTTCTGCAGCTTAACATTCCAGAGCCTATAGCATCACTGGCACACAACTACAACACTACTGCCATGTTGATGTCAGCCCTTTAGTCTGTCTTAATCTGTTCAAAATTTTATTAGAATTGAACACAAGCAGTAATAAACTGCTCAGATACTCTGTGTAATGGAAGCTTGGCAGAAGACTGGTTTTAAGTTAGTAAAAATGTCTCGAACAATACGCACGTGGCATAGCAATGCTCAGCAGAACTGCTGAGTCTGCCTCCAGGGAAGTCAAGCCAGGAGCAAGAAAATGGGACTTATTAAAACCTAACCAGGTGAGTGCAGCAAGGGACCAAGAGCTGCAGTGTGACTCTTACTGAATTTTTATAGCATATACTCTGCATGTACTGTGTAGACATCACACATGAACGCCAGGGCTCTCAGTACCTTTTGCCTCTTGGGGATTCAGAACCCCCAAAATAAAAAGAAATCATGGGTTCCAGACCAAATTCTGGAAGTCCAGCTGTGTTCCACTGGAGCTGCTTTGGTGCATCCCACTACTGTGCGGGTGGGCAAAAGGTAGCAGCTTGTGCTCCTGAGGAAGCCAGCAGTGCATCCCAGGGAAGCGAATACTAACGCCTTTTTTTCCAATGGGCTGCTGGAGCAGGATGCAGGGTCCCACATCCCCAAGGGCCCCAAACACATTCTAAACACTTAACCCCCCACTGAATAAGCCAGTGTCTTAAAACAAGCTAGCCCATTGCAGCCCACAGCACCAGTGAACCAGGTAGGGGAATGACCCTCCCAGCCTGTCACCAGAGAGTAACATTGTTTCTGCCCCAAACCAGCCAATCCACCGGGCTACTTTTGATGAGCAGGAGTGCAGGGGGAAGTATGCTCTATAGGACTATGACCTGGCAAAAGCTGAGCCAGGTAAAAAAAGGCCCACAAGGAAGGGCCAGAAGGCAGGTCTCAACGCCAGGTTGGAGAGTTTACAGCTTCTGTGACCTGCACCAGGATAGAAGTCAGTAGGTTGCCACTGATCTGTCTCCAGGAAGGTCTCTTTTTGTTTGCTCCTCTCCCCCGGTTCCAGGCTTCCAAGCCTCCTTTTGCTTAGTTTCCCTTTCCCTCCTCCTGCCCTTCTTGCAGCCCAGCTGTTTGTTTTCTGCTCCCACTTTCCGGCCCCATTACACATACTACCAGAGCTCTTTGCTCCCTCCCCCCCTTTTGTTGTGAGCTCAGTTGTCCAGCCATCAATCCCCCCTTCCCTGGCTGTGCCATCTTGCAGATCACTGGTGAGACCTCATCTGGAGTACTGTGTCCAGTTCTGGAGACCACATCTCCGGAAAGAAATAGACAGATTGGAGGCAGTGCAGAGGAGGGCAATGAAAACGGTACACAGGCTACACCAGAAGCCCTATGGGGAAAGATTCAGGTACCTCAATATCTATTCACTAGAGGAAAGAAGGGAGAGGGGTGATATGAAAGAGACATTCAAGTACCTTACAGGTGTGAACAGGACACAGGAGGGAAGCATCTTTCAGAGAAAATGATGCAGAAGAACAAGGGGATACAATATGAGGCTGGAGGGGGAGAAGGCTGAAGGGCAGTGTGAGCAAGTACTTTTCACAGAAAGAGTGGTGATCTGTGGAACAGCCTTCCAGCAGAGGTAGTGAGGGCAAAACAGTACAGGGATTCAAGAGTGCATGGGATAGACATAAAGGTGCCCTAGGGCTGGGTAGACAGGGAGAGTCGCACATCAAATAGGATCTGTGCTGTCACACTGAGCAGGGAAATGGGTAGACTAGGAGAGCCATATGGTCCTCATCTGCCGAAAACTTCTATGCTTCAAAGTTACGTTTCTATGCTTGCACTTCTTCTGCATGTGTGTTGCGCCAAAACAGCTATCCTCTTGTTACCCTAATATCGGTACTGTCTTGTGTGCAAAATAAATGACACAGCAAGAGAGTTTCAATATTAGGGTAATGCCAACCGTGTGTTGCAGGACCATTCAAACCCCAAGGAACACAACAGCACCAAATTACCAAGGTTTCAGAGACTCTGTACCCTCATTTTTAATTTCCATACTTTGCATGCTTTCTATTCATACCCCAATAGTTGCATCACTGTAATGTGTGTGTGTGTGTGTATATATATATATATATATAGTAAAAATGTAAGAAATTACATATAGCAGTATGAAACTAGGCCTTTTGTGAATCAGAAAAGGAAGAAAAATAACTCAGTTATTTCATAGTAACATTCACATTTCATCATAGTATTGGTAAGAAAGTGTCATTTTGTTTTCTTTCAGAGATGGTGGTTAAAGTCTATAAATAGGACGTCTGAGTGTTTGGACTCATGAAATCAAATTAGAGAGAACCTACCTGTTGTAATTTGTATGTTACAATGGCAGATTCTTCCCTAACCAAATCTTATGCAGTAAAGGCTACCTTCCTAGTGTTGGTCTGCAAGGACTACTAAAGTAATAAAAAATATATTTTATGCAGCTTAAACAAGGCATTTAATCTGGAAGAAGAAGGCGTGCATTACAGTGTGGAAAGAGTGGGCAGAGGGGTGTGTTCCTCCACCCAAGGCTCCTCCTCCTTGGGCCAGACGTCCAATTGCTAGAAAAGGGCTGCCATACATTAAAGGGCAGTTTACTTAGTAAAGCAAATTTGGGGGGGGGGGGGCACTTCATTTTAATGAAACTTATTAACCATTATTATTATTATGCATTTTCTTCCCCAGTATTTCTAAATAGCAAAGAGGTTCCTCCCTCAAAGCCAGTGTCAGTGCATGTGTCTTACCATGTCTCCAGAACCAAGCAAATTAATAGCCAGCACAATCTAGGAGACAGTATAGTGCAGTGGGTTAAGGCTCTAAGCTGCACATCTGGTGATCTGGGTTTGAATCTCACAACTGTCTAGGTGCATATTGTGTGATCCTGAACAAATCACTTGACTTCCTTGTGCTCCCAGGTCGCATCTGGAAACAAGCTTTGGCTTAATGTGCTACTCCTGGTTAAACTATGTTCCCTTACAGCACAGGACTGAATACCATGAGATTTGGGTATGAATTCTGATTCCCCCTAACTCTCCTTTCCTCTTAGATTTCCCCCAAGGGGCGATCCATGACAGAATAGTATAGCTACACTGTTGGGAGCTAAACAGACACTGTCAACTCTTTTTGCATTATATTATTTCTGGTTAAAACCCACCTTTTATGATTGCTTTGCAACTGCTGATTATCTACTTTCTTTCTTAGTAGAACTGAAATACATGCTAATGGTGTAATTATACCTAATCTTGTTTTCTTTCAAATCCTTGATCTACACCTATTGCATAATTCCTAAATGTTGGGAACACCCCCAAACATGCAGCCACTCATGACACAACAATCCCCTCTCCTCCCACTGCATCACGAGTGACTAGGCTGTGTTGAAGGTGTTCCCAAGTCCAGAACAGAAGCAGTGGGAGTTTATTAAGGACTGTAAACAAACACGTTTTTGTGTCGTAACACCAGTCTAGTGGGCAATCTGCTTTTCACTTTTAAAAAGGAAAAAGAATCAGCATCAAACTATCAGCTACATCAGCGATCTCTACAGAACGTGACCAATCATAACATGTGTTTTTAAACTAGAAACACTTTGAGGACTAAGTGGGTTGACAGTGTCCCTTTAAATGCAGAAAAGAGAGGATGCTATATAAAAAGTGCCTTGCTTGATGCAGCACTTTCAGTGGGCCTCTTAAGCATGGCCCTTGCCCCAATGTATTTTGACCACCTGCCCAGCTCCTATGTTTTCAAATGATGCTGAGCAGAATTTTAAATCTAAAAATGGACTTCTCCAGCTTTTTTCTCTCATAAACCTTTGCCATTGAATGTTCTTTGGTAAACCCTGCCCCACATCCTAACCTTACCTCTAACTCCACGTATAGCAAGGCATGATATCCAACCGCTTCCTCACTACAAGGGTGAATGATCTGATGCCACACAAGCTTCTCCTCGGCTGCCCTTCTATGTTCTTTCTGAATGGTTCAACTGATGCAACAGTACCATTGATTTGGAGGGGGTTAACAGGGTACCACGGGCAGCACCAGAGGAAGCACTGGAGGCAGTAAAGTTATGAAGGGCACACATGGGTGTGCTGACCTAGGCAACAGTGATGAAAGCTTTGGCCAAGTCAATGAAGACAACAGGTGTGAGCATGCCCTGCTCCATCCCTGTCAGAATGCTGGCAGTGAGTTGAAATAGGAAAGACATGGCGGTAGGGTTGGGCGGACTGTTCCTGTTAAAATCTGCCACCCCCCGATCCAGCCCTCACTCACGGACTCAGATAAATAAGGACTCATCCACCTGAGTCCTGTTCTGAGACCATTTGTGCAATATCTACCAATCAGCTACTGTTAGAGACAGAGAACAGTGCCCTCCTGTGCAACATGACACTCTGCAGCTGCAACATGTTGCCAGAGCTAGGCGTCTTTTCTGTGTCCCAGTGAGTGAGCAGCAGCCAACGTTTGAGGAGGTCATTGGGACTTGGGCATGCAGAAAATAAGTTTATGGGGGACCTGGTGCGACTGCACCAGTCATGATGTGGTCGGAATAGCACCTTATGGTCAGCAGGTCGTGGAGCCTGAGCTGGGACAATTCTGTGGTGGAGCACCTGCTGGGCAGCCAGGTAGGCAGACAGATTATTACTTTGTGTGATTCATGCTTTCGGTACTCCCTGGTGCTGCAGAACCACTGCAAAACCCCAGTACTTCACGACTAACAGGAAGAGACATGTTAGCCTGGAAGGCAGCACTAGGGATTTGCAGCTGATCAGCAGCACCAGAGATTTCTTTTTGTGGAATGAAAGTTTTCTTATGGTGTAAATCTTCTTTCCAGGTACAGAGGCACCAGTCAGGAAGTAGTGGGAACAAAGTCACATTTAGCAGTGGCTAGTGTGATGAGCTGGGAGGGGAGGGTCCACTGGACACCAGGGAATGATTTCTTATGGGATCAGGTGGGGGGCACTGGACACCAGCGAATGTAACTGTGCAGGTGAGCATGCATGTAGCACTGGAGGCAGGAGACAGTGAGGGAGGGTGTGTCTCTGTAGGCCCTCGAGGATGTCTATTGATTAAGTTAGGAAAACAACTTAGTATTAGGCAGCAGGCTTGTTGGGCACAGTTAGGTAAGTCATTGGGAACAAACCAAAAAAAAAAAAAACAATACTTTCTTCAAATTTGTTTGTTCCTTTAACAATTGCACCTACTTAGGAAATTTTGAGATAAAGCAAAATAAAGCATGTGTGTGCCAATGGGCTCACATGTAAGAAATGGTTATATATCATATGGAGAAGAAAGAAAGACGTGCTTCTGACATCTCACCAGGAGGTGGTATCCTCATTACCCCTTTGCATTAAATACTACAAATTTGGCATCATAGTCTGCATTTTTGGTATTTATTCATTTGTTTATAAATAATCAGAAGCAGAACCTCCCAGTGTTCCGGTTCATATTTAATAAGAATCAGAAATTTTCCGAGTTCTACCAGCCCTACACAGTGGGGTGAGATTTTCCACAGTCAGACTGGAAAGGGGCTAGGAGGAAGGAGGAGAAGTCAAGTAAGAGTTAAGGGGTGGAGAGAGAGAGAGAATTAGGTGTTCCTGCAGCTTAACTAAAATTGAGAGGAGAGAGATTGGGTGGTAATTATCTGGGGCAGAGGAATCACCAGCTTCTATGACTGGTGATAACCTTAGCCTTTGTCTAAACACCAAGAACGTTACTTGTGAGTAAGAAGAGGTGAAGAAGGGCACAGATAGGAGATGCTTGGTGCATTTGCAAAATTGCTTACATAATAAGGATGCTCTGGGCTTCCATGCAATTGATCCATATGGTCAGTCACTGAGTATGGTAGCCCTCATAACCCTTGCCACAGAGATGTATGACAGTCCTGCCTTTACCACTTATAAAGACAGGTGTGTGTGTCACAAGGGTCTTGTTAGTTGACTGGTGCACTTGATTAATCACCAAATGTCCATTGCAATATATACAAAAATGATGTAAAAGCTGCCCCCCATAGACTATAATGAGCACATCCCCATGCTCTCCCTGGCTTTACATTATAATTTGGCTGTGCGTGGGGGGCTCTATGCACCAGGAAGTCAGAGTGACCCAGTGGGGACAATTTTACAGGGCTACTACATAAGCATTAAACCGTGAGAAAGGAGACATTTACTAGAAATTACTGCATGGTTGGCAGGCTTGGCGCACAAGGCTGAAGGCCAAGTGCTCCAACCACCCAACTATGCATTAATTCCATAGTAAATGCCCCCTTTCAAGTGGCTTAATCTGCTTTTAACATGGCAAGCACCGGCCACAAATACTTTAAGAAAAGGCAAAGAGTTAAGGAAGTCTTGACATAATTTATATGAAAATTAGCATGTTACACTGTCAATAAGATGAAACTACAAACCATCTTTATTTATATAATGACTGGCACAATAATCACTTTTTAGAAAATATGGTATTTGCTTACTTACATTTTTTATTTATTTATTTCGTTTTGTTAACCAGGTAGGTGTCCCTAGCCATGAAATTACTATTTTCAGGCACGACCGAGAGAGTACAACAATCAAAGACAGTTACATAGCATGGTACAATGAAATTACAATTGCATAGATCAAAACAGTTAGTAGTAATGAATACATGTAGCCAGGACAATAACAGTCAATGCAATTCACATAGACTTTTTAGGCAGAGAAAACCTACACAGTCTAGGAAGCGATACCACAACATAGCAGCAAATAAATATTTTTCAAACTAGTCACAACAATGAAGATTCAAATAGACAGTGAAACAAGGCAAGGGCAAATTCCTGACTAGGCAGGATGCATTATCACGGCCTCTGAAACAAGACTCAGGTGTGTGTGTGGGGGGGTTGGGGTAGATTAGCTCCGAAAGAGATAGTAAGGGTAAGAAGTGCTATGAGGTAGGGAGGTTAAAGTTAGGCCAGGTAGCATCTGGCGGGTAAGTGGATTAGGGAGGATTAAAACAAGTGCAGAGATCAGCAAGGGATAGATGTAAGTATAGCTCTTTTTTGAAGCTGTCATGGGATCCAGATATTTGAAGTGCTTGGGGGAGAGAGCAGTGGCGAAGCCAGGTTTGGGAGTGTTTGGGAGCCAGGGGGGCCATTTAGTCAATGACAGGCTCCACAATGGGCACTAAACAGTGAATAAAGATGGTGGTGAGGCACCACTACTCACACTGGGGCAGCCAGGAAGGGCAACCACCCTCCAGACACCCCCTCTAGCTCCACCACTGGGAGAGAGTTCCAAAGCTTAGAAGCAGAGTGGTTGAAGGCAACAGAGCCTTTTGATGTTTTACATCTAGGTATATTCAGTAGGGATTTATCTACTGATCGTAGTCATAGGAGGAGGTTTGAGGTACCAGCAATGTTGCAGCATTGAAGGGTCTGGTTTCTGAGTATAGAGTCAATCAGAGAGCATGAGAGTATTGACGGCAAGCTGAGGAGGATAACCAGCCCAGGTCCCTGTACAGTTGGCAGTGATGCTTAAGCCATGGTGACGAGAAGGCATATCGACAGAGATTATTATAAGTGACATCCCACTTATGAAGGATGGTTTTGTGTGTGGCAGCAAAGGTCGGCATGCCATAGGTGAGGGCAGGGAGTAACATGCCTCTGGCAATAGCAAGTTTAGCAGAGGGAGTCAACATGAAACTGGACTTGTAAGCAACCCCCAGTTTAGCATTTAGCAGATTGTATATGCAGACTGAAGTCCAGGGATTGGTCCACAAGAATTCCCAGGTACTTAAAAGACGTAATGCATTCTATGCGTGTGCCACTGCGGTCTTGCACCAATAGGGGAGTTTGACATGTCCTAGGTTTAGGGGCAGATCCAAGTAACATTGCTTGGGTTTTCTTAGCATTAAGTACAAGCTTATGTGCAGAGAGCCAATTTTGAACATTTGTGAAATCTGAAGAAAGGGATGCATTTATGCTGGTGACCTTATTAGACTTGAACAGAGTACAAGATCATCTGCATAGAGAACAGATGAGCATGAAAGAAAAACCTCATCTATGTTATTGATAAAAAGTGAGAAAAGAAGAGGTCCCAGTATAGAGCCCTGGGGAGCCCCAATATTGATGGTAGCACCATCAGATAAAGAGGAGTTGAATTTCACAATCTGAGTTCTCTTTGATAGATAGCTTCCATACCAGGCGACAACTGGGGGTGAAAAGTTCAGGTTGCAAAGAGTGGAGAGGAGCAGGGGGTTATCAACAAGATCGAAGGCCTTTGTAAGGTCTACAAAAACTGCCCCTGTCAGCAGGCCAGCGTCCATACTGGTAAGCACATCGGTAGTGAATTTTAGAAGTGCTGTAGAGGTACTGTGACCTTTATGGAAGCCATGTTGTGTGTCAGAGAGAAGGCTGTACTTTGTGAGGTAGTCAATGGTTTGATTTGCAACAAGTTTTTCCAAATTTTACTTAGGACCGATAGGATGGCTATAGGCCTGTAGTGAGTAATCTCCTTGGTATCATGTTTTTTAAGGACCGATGTTACACAGGCAATCTTCAGAGGTCAGAACTTGGCTATTAGGCGACAAGGTGAAAATTCTAGCCAGAGGGAGCTATGATGGTGCTGCTAGTGTCAGGAGCAGAGGCTCAAGTGTATCTGATCCAGAGCTAGTGTTGTCAGAGACAGTCCGTAATAGTTTTAAAACCTCATTCCTTGAGATTGCCTTGAAGAAGAACAGGGATTTTAGACATTTGTTGAGAAAGATAGCTGGGGTAGTGGACTGTTGATGTTGCAAGCAGAGAGGCTGTCTGGGAAGACTGGAAGGCAGAGTGTACTGAGACAGGTCAGAGAACATTTGATTGAAGGAATTAGCAATGTTGTTGGAGTCACTGCAATGTACTCCATTTAATACCATGTCACTGGTGCTAGTTGACTGGGACGCACTCGAGAAAGGTCTTGACATGGGCCCAGAATTTCCTAGGGTCCCAGCAGAGCCTAGCAGCAATTCTTTACAATAGGCACTCTTAGTTGTTCTGACCTGTTTTTATAGAACTTATGTAGGGTTCTTTAGGTAGCATAGTCAAATTGTAGACCTGAGGCTTTGTACTTTTCCAGCATTTGTCCCTAGAGCATAGATTTTCAGCAAGTCTTTATGAAGCCATCTTGTTTGTTTACCCCTCACCCTCCGTGTCACCTTGGGCATGCTTGTTCTAGATGACCAGGAATTCATTAAGGAAGATACTTAGTTCAGACTCAACATTATGAGAAAGGTAAATACCAGACCAGTTTATCCTCGAGACATCATGTCAAAAAGCCTCAATATCCAGGTTGGCAAAATTTGTTAAGGTGATAAAGCACGGTGGAGGAAATGGAGCAGCCTCAGTACTCCAGATGCAGAAAACAGGAATGATCAGTAAGCAAATCTGCCAAGATGCCTGCTTGGTGTACATGTTCCTGATGATTTACCAGTACCCAGTCAATAAAGGAAAAGAATTTTAGCAGAAGAGTAACTCTGGTATTCTCCATTAATAGCTGGTGGAGGTTATAATTTTGTACCAGACAGAGCAGTGTGCTATGGGCAGTCCCTAGCCAATTTTGGTTAAGGTCACCCAATATAATGACCTCATTATGTTTCGAGTGCAAAGAGGTCTGATGTTTTAACATTGGTGTTCCACTTTTTAAAACGTTATCAAATATATTGTGCAAATGTGCACACTACTCACTAAATGTTTGCAAATGGATTCTAAGAATTGTGGGGTGAAAAATAACTTGCATATTCATTAGCAATCATTTCCCGAACACTTTCTGCGGTTGCTGCAATTGAGGGGTGCAATTATATATAACATTTTAACATTAGAAAGCACTTTATAACTGTAATAGGTAGTTTTAACAAACAATATTACAACACACAATAAAGGATCTGTGTGGAGCTCTAAAAACAGACATCACAGCAACCAAGAAGTGTTCCAGCTCAATATAGCATGGTAATCTTTCTACATGTGGCTGTGAATGGTGCTACACAACAGGGCGTTGCTGCACAGTTGATTTGTGGTCATGTGTTGTGTTTCATCCAATGTGCAATTAGTATTTCAGTTAGCATTAATTGCCATGTTACAGATTTGATCATCTCTGCATCAATACCATTTCACAGAGGTAAGGCACCGATACAGCAGGTGCAAATGCTAAGTTTATTTAACTTGGTGGATCTCTTTAATTTGTTGGTAACGTTTTGTAGTTCCACTAAAGTTTGAGTAGTTTATAAATGTTTTATTTTTTTTGCTTAAGAAGAAAAGATAGCTGCCTCATTTGGCTTAGAAATACCATTGTAGAGATGGTAACAGTTAGGATCCTGAAATAACAAAAACTCATGGGGGTCCAATATTCAGAAAAGCACAAATCAGAGCACAGAGGTTTGTGCTGCACTTTGCAATTGCCCCGGGGTCTGACGATGCTATATTCAATCAGACAGGGCACTGGCACTATCCGACTGAATATAGGGTCATGTCACGCTGCACTAAGCCAAGTGGCACTACGCAAGACATGGCTCCCAAAGTGGACCTCAAGAGGGATAACGATGGAGCACTATCTGCAATTTTCAAAGTGATCCATTCAAATGAGTCCATTGGGCATGCAAGGCAATAAGGAGTCATTTGCATGCCCATTATGGGCCCTTGCATAGATAGCGGAGGCAGGTTACTGTGGTGCCGCTCCCCCCACTCAGGTCCAAGGCCTATGTTGTTATCCCTGCTGCTAGTGCCCCACCACCACCACCACCGATCGCCAGCTTGTATTGAAAAATAATACCTCCCTGGTGCTAGTGGTCCCCACTTCCCTCCAGTCTCCAGCCCATAAGTGCCAGCCTGTAGTATAACTTAAACCCACCTGGTGTTCACTGGTTCTCCCCTGCACTGATCCACAGTACCTCCGGACACAAGTTTGTAACCCTGGTGTGTAGCAGTCCCCACCACCACCACCATGGCACTAAGCACACCCCAGTCACCTTACCGTATCCTCGATGACGGGTGCATATGGCAACTGGCGAGCCACCTCCAGCTCCTCATCCATCCGCCATATGTCTAGGCAGGGAGAGCACATCTGATTTATAGGACAGTCCTATAAATAAGACACACTTATTTTTTCTCATCAGTGGCACCCGCAGACAAAGGCACCAGCAGCGGTCAGTGGCACCTGCAGTCACAACAGTTACCGAGGGCCCACACCATCGGAAACTAAGTCATCAGTCTTTAAAATTTCATGATGCATTTGTTTTTGGTAACAAGGTTAGCCCACTGGAACAAGAAGTCCCATTTTTAGTTATAGGCAGAAATACAACCAGTGTACAAACATTAGGTACAAAATGCAAAAACGATTTTACATATAGAATAATGTATGGGTTGCAGTGTACAGAATTTTACACACGCTCAAGTTTTTGGAAGGCACATAAATCCCTGAGGACTTTATGTAGTCATCCAACAACGAGGGTGTGTATAAAATTCAAGTTTATACAATGCATCCTATACTTTGCTTTATTTAAGAGATCGCAATTTTTCACCACATTCTCTCACATAAACAGCCGTGTATTAAATACTATAATTAACACTCATGTATTATGGTATTTAATACACAGCTATTTGTATGGGGAAAAAACATGAACCATTAATTAAAAAATTAAAATTAAAATTAAATCAATTATAAAAAAAGATGCAATTAAACAATAACACACAAGAGAATGAGCTGTCCTGAGAAAATCTCATGGCTAGAGTATACAAAACCAGAAACTAAGTACAGCCAACACTCTAAAAACAAAGGATATCTTGCTGGCTGATATCCTGTGTAGCTCAGCAGTCTAAGACACTGGCTTAAAGCTCCAGTCACTTTGGAGGCATGAGTTTTAGTCCTACCACTGCCAATGACACTTCATTATGTATGCTCTGAGTCCCCTGACTCCAGTGTATCTTACTTGCTTTTATTTGTACTTTGTATGTTCTTTTGATTTCCTGTACTCTCCCAGGTCATATCTGGAAGTAGGAATATGTTTTGTCTAGTGTACTTACCCAGTAAACAAAGGCTAAATAAATAAACAATAAACCTGCATTATTGCTCTTATATAATGGTTCTTATTTATTAATACTGTGGGGACCAAAATTAACACATGTAGATGGCTATTAAGCTGAGAACAAGTGTTGGAACCTCCCTTTTATGTGTAGGGCCATCTATCTTATAGTATCAGTTGTACAGTCTTATTTATTTATTTATTTTTTGAGGAAACACTCCTGTGTGAGAGCACTGCATCATAGGTATGCAAATAATCAACTGTCTGATATCGCTGCAGTGTGTTATGCAATATCAGGCAATCAGGGTATTTGCATACCCATGTTTCGTGCAGTCTTATGTGGTGTTTCTCATAAAAATAAAACTGTAAAACTTGATACTATAAAAGAGATGTTCCCACACTATAAAGGAGATGTTCTGACACCTGTTCTCTGCCTATGAAATATTTTAGCTATGACAACAATTTTGTCCCCACCCCCAACCTCAACATGCACAATATAAATAAATAAGGTTTTTATATAAACCTAAGCTTTTGGTTCAATATTTTATTTGTGTAGTATCAAGTTTTTTTATTTTTTTGCTAACAGTGCTTGTGATTAATTATATACCTGTCCATATGGTTACAGGTAAAAATGCTAGCAAAAATTGTTGTCAGTCTATTGAATTTACTTGATTGTTAAGCTAGCTTCTCATAATATTGCTACTTTTTTTTCTGTATTTTGTTACTCATCATTCTATCCCAACTCATTTTGAAACTGTCTACTATCTTACAGGTCATTATTTCACCAAGCAAGGAGTTCCACTTGTCCACCACTCTTTCTGTGAAAAAATGTCTCCTCGTCTCTCTCCTGAATCTACTCTCCTCCAATCTCAGTTTGTGTCCTCTCATGTTCCTCCCCTTACTTCTCAGGAAAATTCTCTCTATATTAGTCTTGTTAAATCCCTTTAGGTACTTAAAGGTCTCAATCATCTCTCTCCTGTCCCTCCTCTCTTCCAGAGAGTACATATTCAGCTCCCACAGCCTTTCCTTGTGTGCCTTGCCCTCCAATCCCTGAATCATCTTTGTAACTCTACGCTATACCCCCTCCAACAATCTGACGCCCTTGCTCAGGAACGGGCACCAGTATTGCACGCAGTACTCCAGGTGGAGCCTGACCAGCGACCTATACAGGGCAGGATACCTCCCTACTTCAGGGAGAACCCCTAGATATAAACCGTAACAATTTGTTGGCTTTTGCCACGCCCTTCTGCATTGAACAGAGTTGTTCATGCTCCTGTTATGATCACCCCTAGGTCTTTTCTTCTGTGGAGCAACCCAACTGAACCCCATTTAAGTGATGATCTCTCCCCTGATTCTGAGCTCCAAAGTGCAAAACCTTGCACTTCTTGGCATTGAACCCCAGCTGCCATTTATCTGTCCACTCCTGCAGTTTATTCAGATCCTCCTGCAACTCCTCCCCCCCCACCGTGTCATCTACCACAACTCCCATCTTGGTATCATCTGTGAAGAAACCGATTTTACTCCGGATCCCATTTGAGATATCTGCAATGAAAATCCCGAACAGCACTGATCCCAGCACAAATCTATGTGGTACCCCGCTTGTCACTGCTCTCGGTGATGAGAGTTCCCCCCTACCAACACCCTTTGTTATCTCCCCCTCAGGCAGTTCTTGATGTAGGTCACCATTTTCGGTCTTGACCCCACATACTCCAGCTTCCCCCCAATTAATGAATGGTTGGAAAAATGGTGTGGAGCACAGGGGTTTGGCTTCCTTGGGGACTGGGGTTCCACCTAGGGGGACACCAGCCTATACTGGCAGGATGGTCTGCATCTGTCCAGGAAGCGAACAAGTCTTTTGAGCAATCGGTTTAAATGCTTCATTGGCAAGCTTTTAAACTAGTCAAAGGGGGAGGCACTGATAAGCAGCAGGAAAATCCCAGCCTCTCTCTACAAAACAGGGTACTAAATGAGAAAAAGACTGAGGTAGAAAGGTCAGTGGGGGATGCTGCAAAAGAAGGTAAAGCCATCAAAAAACGGAGAGCAATGAGTACCAATGCTCGTAGTCTGAGTAACAAGCTTCCTAAATTAGTGGCCTTGATGGAGGAGGAGGAACATCTGGATATCATGGCAGTCACAGAAACATGGTACACACAAAACCATGACTGGGACGTAAACATACCAGGATACACTATCTACAGGAGGGACAGGGAGGGTAAAAGAGGAGGAGGAGTAGCTCTTTACATAAGGGAAGGAATCAAAGCAACAGAACAAAAGGGAAAACAGGGAGGAGAAGAAGCTCTGTGGGTAAATTTGGAGATCGGCAATGGCATGACAATCCGTACAGGGGTTGTATACAGACCCCCTTCTCAGGGGAAAGAAATGATAGAAAGAATACTTAGAATGGCAGAAAAAGGGGAGATATTGCTGATGGGTGATCTGAATATGCCAGATGTTAACTGGAGTGCAGTTGCAGCAGCCACTTCGAAGAGTGGGATTATTCTAGATGCCCTACAGGGGACATGCCTTAGACAACTAGTATTGGAGCCCACTCAAGAGGGAGCAATCTTAGACCTGGTTCTCTCAAATGGAGATGAAGAGGATCACAGATGTAGAAGTGGGTAGCCATCTGGGAACTAGCGACCATCGAACAGTATGGTTCACAATAAACACAGCAATAGAGTCAAGCCATACAAAGGCAAAAGTACTGGACTTTAGGAGGGTTGACTTTGTCCAAAATGGTGAGTGCCTAGGAATGCACTAGCAAATGGGCAGGAAGGAGGTGGAAGAACAATGGGGAATAATAAAAACTGCCATCACAGAGGTAACTGAGCCTTTGTGTGAAGCAAATAAACAAAACAAAGCGATGTAAGGAACTGTGGTTCTCAAAGGAAGTGGCAGTGAAGGTTCAAGAGAAAAGAAAGCATTCAGGAAGTACAAGGAATCACAGAAGGAGCAGGACAGAGAACTGTATCAGTTAAAGCAAAATGATGCTGGGAAGGCAGTCAGAACAGCAAAGGCCCAAACCAAGAAAAAGATAGCCAACTCAGTTAAGAAGAGGGATAAAACCTTTATAGGTACATTCAGAGAGCAAAGGAAGACCAAGGGAGGGTTAGTGAGGCTAATAAAGGGAGGAGGGTGGGCAGAGGGTGACTGTGAAAGGTAGAGATACTAAACAAATATGTTTGCTCAGTATTTACAAAGGAAGAGGGAGGTACCTAAAACAAACAGCAGAAACACTCTGGATACAGAAGTTGATACCAGCCCATTTACAGAAGAAAGGGTTCTGAAGAACTCTTAAAACTGAAGGTGGACAAAGCAATGGGACCTGATGGGATTCATCCCAGAATTCTAAAAGAACTAAAGGTAGAACTAGTGACACCACTAACTACCCTCTTTAACAAATTATGGGAGGATGAGGTGGTACCCGAGGACTGGAGGAGGGCAGATGTGATTCCCCTTCACAAAAGTGGGAGCAAGGCAGAAGCAGGAAACCACAGACCTGTTAGTTTAACCTCAGTGGTAGGGAAAATGATGGAATCACTTCTGAAGGAAAGAACTGTTGAGTATCTAGAGGCCAGAGGGGCACAGCACCTAAGGCAGCATGGATTCACAGTGGGAAGGTCATGCCAGACACATCTGATAGATTTCTTTGACTGGGTGACCAAAGTAGTAGATCAGGGAGGGGCTGTGGACATGGCCTACCTAGACTTTAGCAAGGCATTTGACACAGTCCCACACAAAAGATTAATATACAAGTTAGCCAGCCTGGGAGTGGGTCCCAAGATGACAGCCTGGGTAAAGAATTGGCTGGAGAATAGGACACAGAGAGTAATAGTAAATGGAGTCCACTCTGAAGAAATGGGGGTTACTAGTGGGGTACCGCAGGGTTCAGTATTAGGACTGGTCCTCTTCAATGTCTTTATAAGCGACATTGCAGAGGGACTGGAAGGAAAAGTATGTCTCTTTGCAGATGACATAAAGATCTGCAACAGAGTTGATGCACAAGGTGGGGTTGAAAGGATGAGAAGGGACTTGTCAAGGTTAGAGGAATGGTCAAATGTATGGCAGCTTAGATTCAATGCTAAGAAGTGCAAGGTAATGCACCTGGGAAACAAAAACCCAGGGGAAGAGTACACAATGGGGGGTGAGATACTAACAACAACAAAAATGGAAAGGGACCTGGGGGTAGTCATATCAGATGACCTACAGGTGGGCAAGCAATGTGAGAGGGCAGCAAGGAGGGCTGGGGGGATACTGGGATGCATAGGGAGAGGCATCACCAGTAGAAAACAGGAAGTTATTATCCCTCTGTACAGACAGCTGGTGAGACCCATCTGGAGTACTCGTGCAGTTCTGGAGACCCAATCTCCATAAAGACATAGACAGGATGGAAGCTGTCCAGGGAGGGCAACTAAAATGGTGCAGAGTCTGCACCGGAAGACATATGAAGAGAGACTTAAGGAGCTAAATATGTATAGCCTCGAGGAAAGGAGGGAGAGGGGGACATGATAGAAACTTTCAAGTACCTCAAGGGAATCAACAAAGTCCAAGAGGGTAGCATCTTTCAAAAAAAGAGCTGTGCAAGAACAAGGGGGCACAATTTGAAGATAGAAGGGTGCGGCTCAGAGGTAACTTAAGGAAGTATTTTTTCACAGAGAGGGTTGTGGATGCACGGAACAGCCTTCCTTAGGAGGTTGTGGAGTCAAAAACAGTGGTGGAATTCAAGCATGCATGAGACAGTCATAGGGCAATTCTAGGGGGTGGGGGTAGGAAGAAGTAGGCTGCTGGTTAACTAGGATCTGCAGCTTATCCATTGAGGTAGGAAATGGGCAGACTGGGTGGGCCAAGCGGTCCTTATCTGCCGTCAAAATCTATGTTTCTATGTAATCTCCCACGCAGCACTGACTCAAAGTCCAAGTACAGGATGTCCACAGCATGGCCCTTGTTCATTTCCTGTGTCACCCAGTCACAGAACTCTACCAGGTATATCTGGCACGATCTGCCCTCGACAAACCCGTGTTGCAGGTCATCCTGGATACAGTTTGCCTCCAAGAAGCTCATGAGCCTCTCCTTTAGGATGGTCTCCATGAGTTTGCCCATAATCGAGGTGAGGCTCACTGGCATGTAGTTCCCTGGTTCGTCCTTTGGCCCACTTTTATGGATGGTCACCATGTGGGCTATCCTCCAGTCCTGTGGCATACATCCTGTGTCTAGGGAGGTATTGAACACGTCTGCCAGCGGCCCCCGCAAGGACCTCTGCCAGTCTCTTGGTACTCTAGGGTGAATGCCATCCGGCCCAGGCACTTTGTCCACTCTTGATGCCCTCAACCCCTCCAGCACCATGCCCTCTGTAATCCCTATATCTGTCATCCCCGCTTGCCTGAGGTATTTGCTCCCCTTCTCCTGTGAACTCAAAACAGAACTCGTTCAGTGCCTCTGCCTGCTCCGCCCTCTCTTCCACCTTTCTTAAGCCTCACAAGCCGGTCTTTGCTTCTCCTTTTCTCGCCTATGTAATGGAAGTCTTTTTCTCCGCTTTTGATCCCCAGGTTGGGCTTGAAACAGTGAGGTTGTGCTCAGATAACCTTACTGCAGCAGCAGGGGCACACTGCCCAGAGTCCAGGAAATTTACTAGCCATTGTATAATATTTAATGTCATTCACAGTATCATTTTGAAACATCACAGACTGGCCATAACTCTGCCTCGCTGTGACAGGCACACGGCCAATAAGGCACTATAAATGAGAATATGGTAGGCTCTCCAGGCACCCCAATGAATGACCTTCGCTTGGACTCCCATTAGAACTCCAGCATTACTTCCACTCTCTACATTGCAATACACAGCTGCGTGCTGACGTCACATCCCCTCCGCAGCTTGCGCACCTTTTCCTGCCGCTGAAGCAACGCTTGCGCTTGCCCTCTATAGGACACGTCGGTCGCTAAGGGACGCCGTCACCCTGGAAACCGGTGTAAACTGCTCGGTGTCGGCTAGGCGGGTCCCTGCAGCAGCTGAGCGACAGCGACTAGAGCCAAGGGTGAACAGGCGGGAGCAGCGACGAGGCCAGGTCGGTGGGCAAAAAAGTGAATCGGGAGCAGTAGCCATGGCGGGCCGAGGAGGCTGGAGCCGAGTCCCGTCCGGGGCTTTCTCATCGGGAAGCATGTGGAGGGACGAGGTGGGGGTATCCGCAACGCTGTTCAGCTTTTGTCGTGGAGATTATAGGGACCCCACTACACACTCAGGCTGTGGGGAAAGGGAAATGAAAGTCACTCCATGGCTATACCCACGATTTTTTCGGCGATATTGATCGATTACAGCCACATAGCTTTGCAGCGCTGCTTTTAGTGACTGCTAGGTACTGTTTGGAGCGCTGTACGAGTGACAAACAGCTGAGTCGCTATACACACTGCCACCTACCAGAAAGGCAAACCAACAGAGACCTAAATGAAGCAGAGACATACCTCTCAACTGTACCACATTACGAGGAACATTCCTCAGTTTACTTCACAAAAGCTCCCTGTTCCACATTGTGAGGATTTGTTCTACATTCAGTGACTTGTTAACATTTTAAAGCAAAAATATATAGTAAATGATGCAAAAAATATATAATTCAATTAATAACAGACTTTCTGAATATAAATGCAAACATTTTAACAGTGTTCTGAGCCTCCTAGGTAAAGATTTGATTAAGTGTTCCACATTTTGCTCATTTGTTCCACATTTTGAGAGGCAATGTTCCACATTTGGGGGACGAAAGGTTGAGAGGTATGAGCAGAGACCATGCTTATTAAAGTATTTATCAAATTTAAAACGAGTGCCTTGCACGTTATATTACGAGATTACAGCAAAATCAGTTTATTTCATTGTCTTTCAGCATGTCACATTTACCTCCTAAATCAGGTTCTGTATTGCACTTTATTAGGAGTGCTTTAGATCATTGGGGGACTGTGCCCCCCCCATCCCCGTTTTTTTTTTTTTTTTATTTGCATTGCTACTGTTGTTTCTTTCTTCCTTCTGTGGGGGCACCCCCGCTCCCTTCTATGTACGTTTTGTTTATATCGTTTATTATTGTTGTTTCTGCTGTGGTGGTGGGGGTGCCCACCCCCAGGTTATATGCACTATGTGTCTATGTACACGGATTTTCTTGGTTCTCCGAACAACTTGCCTTTCGTGGACCGCACTAGTCGAGGCGTGATCAAAAGCGACTCTGCTGTTGTCCAGGTACCGTATAACTTTTAGATTCCTAAGAATTGGCCGTGAATCGATCAGTATCACTATTTTTTTCTACTGAGTATTCTTTTTAGGGTAAGAGTTTTTATTTTTGCAAAGCGACGAAAAGCTACAGAAAGACATAAAGCACCCCCAAGCCATGGGGTTTTAGCAGTTTGGGATCTTATTTTGCAGGTAAAACACAATTCTGTTAGGTGTAGCCCATCCCTGAAGCCAGGAGAAAATATAATTGGTTCGCTGTCCTCCAATATTTATGCCTGAACTTTCAAAAATTCTGACAAAGGACTTGCTTCATATTTCTGACTCACTACAAATGCGTCCAAATGCTTGTGTGGGATTTCAAACATTTTGAGGGGACTTTACCCTAAACCACACACACCATTTATATGTGCCAGATATCATAGTTGCTCCCATTTTTACGCATTTGCGACTCTTTTGACATTTTGTAGCAAGAGATGAAGCATATGAGGACCCTCCACATTTTCAAGTTTCATACTACACACACACACACACACAGAGTCACCTACTTAGAGATTTAAATCTATCTCTGTCCCAGACTCCTAGTAGGCTTGTCAATTATTTACTGTCTATTGACCCTGAGAGATGGCACTAAGTAAATGGCAGGCCCAGGAGGTGGTGTCAGTCAAGGCCACCCACCCTATAAGGTCAGTAGGTTGGAGTTATATACAGTCTTAGGTTCCCCTTATGTCATTGGCCACCTGAAAAAACTACCAAGGATAAGAAAGTTATTGATGAGGTACATGCAGGAGAGGGCCCATAACCTTTGCCGCCCCCAAGTAACCACACCTGTTAATGAGCTAGGAGCACCTTGAAACTCCCTGCCACAAGACTCATGATATGCAGCCAGCCCCCAGCCAGTAACCCTTACCTTGCTTCTGGGCTGTCTTGCCCTGGCTGAAGGTGAACACTTGTTGCTCTCAGAGACTAATCTTCCATTCCTGCTCCTCCAGTGGCGGTGTCTGATTCCATTGGGTGAGGATGGACACTGGTGTGGTTCTGGATCTCATACCGCTAGCAACCTAAGTGGCCAGTCCTGTCATTGGCATGGCCTTTTATGGACTTCTGCTGGGACAGAACTCACCATTTGGAGCTGCGTGAATGGACAGCACCAGCAGCTGCAGGGGATCTGGAAGGAGGTAGAGAGAGGCACATGGCTGTAGATCGGCTCTTCGTGCATCACCATGCATCGTCTGACACCTCACCCATGCTCTGTCTTTGTTGCTGCTCCAGTCCTCACTCACTCACTTTCTAGGCAGCAATGCCTTTGTATTTGAAAAAAAAGCCCCACTACCTAGACAAACCACTTGTTATTGCTACTGCTGCTCCAATCAAGGCACTTTCTACCTGGCCCAAGGGAAGCGGTGTGGTAATGACAGTGCCTGAAAAAAATATTAAGGGCTATTTAGGTGGCCCAGATGACAACTAAGATTATGTTTCAGACAAAAAATGAGGTTTTGTAAACTATGGGAATCCCACATGCAACAAGCCTGCATACCCCTCAAAATGTGAGACACCAACAACAACACTCAGAATATGGGAAAATGTAGGACATTGACCCTAAACATCTGGGATGCTAACTCTCAAACTGCAGGACACTGTACCTCAAACTGTGGGGTACTGACACTCAAACTGTAGGACACTGTCACTCAAACAGTGGGACACTGACATTCAAACTGTGGGATGCTGACACTCAAACTGTAGGCCACGGACACTCAAACTGTAGGACACTTGCACTGAAACTGTAGGACACAGACAAACTGTAGGACACTGATACCCAAACTGTGGGGTAATGACACTCAAACTGTAGGACACTGACACTCAAATTGTGGGACACTTACAGACACAAACTGTGGCACAACTATGCTCAAATTGTTTGACACTGGCACTCAAACTGTGGGACACTGACGCTCAAATTGTAGGACACTGGCTCTCAAATTGTGGGACACACACAAACTGGCACAGTGACGCTCAAATTGTAGGACACTGGCACTCAAACTGTGGGACACTGACACTCAAATTGTAGGACACTGCCACTCAAACTGTAGCACACTGGCACTCAAACTGTAGGACACTGACACTCAAAGTGTAGGACACAGACACAAACTGTGTCACACTGACACACAATTTGTGGGAAACTGACACTCAAACTGTGGGGTACTGACTCTGAAACTGTGGGACACTGACAAACTGGGGGGTACTGACACTCAAAACTGTGGGACACTGACACTCAAATTGTAGGACACCAGCACTCAAACTGTAGCACACTGATACTCAAACTGTAGGATACTGACACTCAAACTGTAGGACACTCATACTCAAACTGTGGGACACAAACACAAACTGTGGCACACTGACACAATTTGTAGGACACTGACACTCAGACTGTAGAAATTGACACTCAAACTGTGGGGTACTGACCCTCAAACCAGGACACTGACACAACCGGCGCAAACTGACGCTCAAACTGTGCGACACTGACATTCAAATTTTGGGGTACTGACACCAAGCTGTGGGACACTGACACTCAAGCTGTGAGGTACTGACACTCAAACTGTGGGACACAGACAGACTGGCACACGACACACAAACTGTAGGACACTGACACTTAAACTGTAGGACACTGACACTTAAACTATAGGACACTGACACTCAAACTGTGGCACAGATGCTCAAACTGTAGACATTGACACTCCAACTGTGCTACACTGATGCTCAAACTGTGGAACACTGACACTCAAATTGTGAGGTCCTGACACTCAAACTGTGGGACACTGACGCTCAAACTGTGCTACACTGATGCTCAAACTGTGGGACACGGGCACTCAAATTGTGGGGTACTGACTCTCAAACTGTGGCACGCTGACACTCAAACTGTAGAATACTGATGCTCAAACTGCTACACTGACTCTCAAACTGTGGGACACTGACACTTAAATTATGGGGTACTGATACTCAAACTGTGGGACACAGACAAAAACTGGCACATTGACACACAAACTGTAGTACACTGACCCTCAAACTGTGAAACTGACACTCAAGCTTTGGGGTACTGGCGCTCAGACTAGGACACTGACACTCAAACTGTGGCACACCGACACTCAAACTTTGAGGCACTGACATTCAGACTGTGGCACACTGACACTCAAACTGTAGGAGACTGACACTCAAGCTGTGGGACACAGACACAAACTGTGGCACACTGACCTCAAACTGAGTGTCAGTGTCCATGTCAATACCCACAGTTTGGTGTCAGTTTCAACTCTTGACACACTGACACTCAAACTTTGAGGCACTAACACTCAAATTGTGGGGTACTGACACTCAGACTGTGGGGTACTGACACTCAAACTGTGGGACATAGACACAAACTGTAGGACACACACTCAAACTGTAGGAAACTGACATTCAAACTGTGGGGTACTGACACTAAACTGTGGCAGTGACACTTGGCACTTTGAGACACTGACACTCAAACTGTAGGACACAGACACAAACTGTGGCACACTGACTCTCAAACTGTTTCACACTAACACTCAGGCTGTAGGACAGTAACACTGAAACTGTAGTACACAGACACAAACTGTGGGACACTGACCCTCAGACTGTGGGGTGCTGACGCTCAAACTGTAGCACACTGACACTCAAACTGTGGCACACTTTCACTCAAACTATAGAACACTGACGCTCAAACTGCTACACTGACTCTCAAACTGTGGGACACTGACACTCAAATTATGGGGTACTGACGCTCAAATTGTGGGACTCTGACACTCATATTGTAGGACACTGGCATTGAAACTAGCACACTGACAATCAAACTGCAGGACACTGATACTCAAACTGTAGGACACTGACACTCAAATTGTGGGACACAGACAAAAACTGTGGCACAGTGACACTCAAATTGTAGGACACTGACACTCAAATTGTAGAACACTGACACTCAAACTGTAGTACACTGACACTCAAACTGTGGGACAAAGACACAAATTGTGGGACACTGAATCAAACTGCGGGGCACTGAAACTCAAACTGTGCGACACTGGCACTCAAATTGTGGGACACTGACATAAACTGTGGGACACAGATACAGACTGTGGCACACTGACACACAATTTGTAGGACACTGACACTCAAACTGTGGGGTACTGACAAACTGTAGGACACTGACACTTAAACTGGGACACAGACAAAAACTGTGGGACATTGACAATCAAACTGTGGGACACTGGCACTCAAATTGTGGGACACTGACACTAAAACTGTGAATACTGATACTCGAACTGTGGGATACTGACACTTAGACTGGGACGCTTACACTCACTGTGGAACACTGACAATCTGTGAGACACTGACACTCAAACAGTTGGACACTGACACTTGAAGTGTGGAACATTGACACTCGAAGTGTTGGACGCTGACACTCAAATTGTGAGACACGTACTCAAACTATGGGATACTGACATTCAAACTGTGGGACAGTGATGCTCAAACAGTGGGGCAGTGACGCTCAATCTGTGGGATACTGACAGAATCTGCAAAACACTGACATTCAAACTGTGGGACACTGTACTCCCCTGTCACATCACAACACCCCTCAAAGTGATTTCTAGTCATCTCCTGGGGTCCATTTGGGTCCATGTTCAAGTCAGGCCCCTGTAAGGTAATTGGTACCATGCCCAGGTATTTGACACTCTTGATTAGCTGTCCAGTATATTATTAATCTAGTTCTATTTAAATGCTGTGTCGCATTGTTTCTTCTCAGAGACCCTATAAATAGTCCCATCTGCATAAAGCTTTCAATTTCTAGTGTTGCTTTGCTGTCCGTGAAAAATCCCTTCCTAGCCATACCTACTTACCAAGGAAATCTCTGCTGCTTACTCTTCCAAATATAAATTATAGTGTATGGTGAAACCCTGTTATGCATGCAGTTCCATGCCTGAAATATGCTTGTTGCGCTGCAGTAGTGACATCATTATGTTGTTGTGCTGCAGTAATGATGCCACTGCTGCAGCACAACTTAGAATGCTGCCACACAACTGCTTTTCTCTATTCCTCTATCATATCGAGCTAGAAGCATTTTTTTTTTTAACTGAGCCTATAGAACAAGCTGGAGCACATTTAATCAGTAAGTTGAGCTTGCCATCAATCCTCAAGTGCCTCTCCTCAACCCCCAGTTCACTGACAGGAGCTAAGCACCTAAAATGAGTATAGATGCCTAACACTGTAAAGATAACATATGGTCATCCATACACAGAACAAGCTTGTGTCTTCATCACAAGCTTTCTGTAGCATCAATGAACCTTTTGAAGCTTCGCTTCGAGGTTCCTGGCTACTGTAAAATCTCTTGTTGCACACAGGCTTGTTGTATAGCTGCCCATACATTATCCTCTATATTGTAAGGTCCATGGCTCCGTAGCTTATATGTGTTGGGGTAAACATTCTACCTGCAGAACTGTGCATACATTTTAATCCTTATTCCGTGGTAAATATTCCATCAGCTGTACTGAATGTGGGGAAAGACAGAGAAGTCGAGGAGCATTGGCCCTTTACTGACAACTTCAGTGCAATCTGCAGCAACACCCCAGTAAAGGTCCAGAGTCCGAGGACACCATTTGCCATGGATGTTTCCCAACATAATTGAATTCTTTCAGTGCAGAGATCCTGCCTGGGCCATGCATAAAATCATAGGCCTTCCTTTGGACAGGGAAGCCTTCACCACCCTCCACAACCTCTGCACCAAGCTTACAAGAAAGACCAACACAACCTTCTTCCAGCGCAGGCTCGCATGTGAAGGTTCAGACCCAACTGAATGTTGGAATTACAATCCATAGCCTTCTTAACTCTCCCAGCCCTGTCGACAGTAGGGGATCAGGCCATTCCTGGTTCTACGCTAACAGCTGAACACTTAAACCAGTACTTTACTTAAAGGTGTAAGGAGCCCCTGCAAAGGACTTACCGGGGTCTTTTTATAATTTGATGGTACTGAAATATGATTTTTGTTTTGGTCACAGGATAATTAATTCTAGTCAACGATGGCAGATAAGCAGCCTCATAACAAAAAGGAGAAATTTGTTCCCAAAAACTGGAAAGTGGTGCCCCGCCGAACTGAGAAAGATGGCCCTCAGCAGAGAGCCAAGTGACTTGGCTCACAAGAAGCCTAGCAAAGAGCTGGCTACCTCAATGCAGGTCTCACAGGGCGTCTGAAGGAGAACATCATGATGAGTCAGAAGTGGTGTAAAGGGGTTGACCCAAGGGTGGAAGTTGAGCAGAGCAAGCAGGAGAAGTTGATTGGGCAGTTGAAGGCAGCAGAGGCACGGGGTCGAGTGCGAGTCTTGAGGCTGCAGTTTCAAAGCATGAGAGTAAGTTAAAGCTACATCTGCTTCCTTGTTCTCTATGTTTTCAGGCAATGAGTATGCAGTAAGACATGTCACGGTGTGTAATTATGGGTCACAAATCACATGCGTCAAGTGTGTTGTCAGACTTGAGGCATTTGCGCCGATTGCCTTTAAACACATGAGAGAAAAGTGCTATTCTAACCCCAGGAATCCATCAATATATATTCACAAGCTGCATCTCAGTCCACTGGATCCTGTTGTTGGCCATAATTGCTCATCTCTGAAGTGTCTTATTTCATTTCGTTTTTATTAATTATACTGGATATCAAGATGAGCTAGCTAGCCCATTTCCACAAGTGACCAGTTTAAAACAAGTAAAGAAAAACAAGTGCCAGCAAGTTACAATAGTGCAGTCAGGTGTAACAATTTACAGTTGTATAATCGGGTACCACATTGTACAGGTGGAAAGATTAGTTATACAGTTGTACAGTCAAGTTTATGGGGCATGATATCTAGCTGGAGAGTATAGCTGGGTGATAGGTCCAGCTATGTTTCACACATCATACAGTGTGCACTGATGTTTTAAGACAGTTTTACTGGTAATTTCTTGTCTATAATGCATACATTGAAAGCGTCTTGGTGTCCCAAGACAATCTCGTATGTCTTTAATCTGGGTGGGGTTGTTTTCAATAATCACATCCTTATACACACTGTGACACTCGTAGCTTGATTTAGAGTCATCTGTTCCAGCAGTGTTACCCTTAGTCAATTAAATATATATGCAGTAGGATTCTTTGTATGTGTTTTACACCATACACCTTTGACCCTGGGACCCTCCCAGACGAAGGTAACGTGATACTGTTTAACTTCTCTGACATCATCATCTGTATTTTTTAAATGAGTATTTTAAACAAATTTTTTTTTCTCTGTTTTTTTTTGCATGATCTAGCTGTTAAAAGTATTGTAATATATGGATAAGCCTCAAGGATACTATACTAAGTTATACAAAAATTTCCCAGTAATACATTACTATTCTCAATAATACTATTCTGAAACATGATAATACTATCATTTTTGCTGATAATATTACAGTTCAAAGGTCATCTCAATAGTAGTATTATCAATGGATCCCTATATTACAAAATAACAGAAAGATAAGTGTTTTACAAGACGAGTAATACCATCTTGAGGTTTTGGGGACTTTAGGACCTCTCGAACTTCGCTCTCGAGTTCCATGTCCCCAAAACCTCTCAGCGGTATTACTGCCTGGTAACATACTTATCTATCTATTATTCTATTTATTTTTTTTTAAATAATTGCCATTAGGCTTCTGAAGAAGGATTGGTTGGTCCGAAAGCTAGAGCACTTTGTTCTCCTTGTTTCATCTATGTTGTTCCATTAAAAGGTATCAAATCATTTGCTTCTGGATCTGTTCTTGCAAGGACCAATATGGCAAATACTAAATCTAGATTTCATTAGTGACTGGGGGAAATTTGGCCAGAACAGTGGGGAAAATTCCCCAACTCTTATCGAGAAGTGCCATGGGATCTTCAATGTCTACCTGAACAACCACCGGAACAAGCAGACAGAGCCTTCATTTGACTTCTCATCCATGCTATAAATCTTAATAAGGCAAGTACTATAAGTGAGGAAAATGGAACAAGATTTGACTGTTGCCAATGGACTGCTTTGCCACAGATAATACACCGATAATGCAATGAAAGTAGAAAAAAATGGATTATTTCAAAATAAGATAACATAGAAACATAGACTTTGACAGATAAGGACACGCTTGGCCCTCCTAGTCTGCCATTTCCCTACAGGATAGGCTGCAAATCTTAATTAACTAACAGCCTATTTCTTCCTAGCCCCACAAGAACTGCCTTATGTCTGTCCCATGCATTCTTGAATTATCCCACAGTTTTAGATTCCACAACCTCCTCAGGAAGGCTGTTCCATGCATCCACTACCCTCTCTGTGAAAAATACATCCTCACATTGCCCAAGAACCCCCTCTATCTTATAAATTGTGTCCCTTGTTCTTGCCGTCTCTTTTCTGAAAGATGCTACCCTCTTGGACTTTGTTGATTCCACTGAGGTACTTAAAAGTTCCTATCATGTCCCACCTCTCCCTTCTTTCCTCAAGGGTATATATATTAAGCTCCTTTAGTCTCTCCTCGTATGGCTTCTCTTGCAGACCCTGCACCATTTAGGTTGCCCTCCTCTGGACTGCCTCTAGCCTGTCTATGTCCTTGCAGAGATGGGGTCTCCAGAACATGGACGCAGTACTCCAGATGGGGTCTCACCAACTGTCTATACAGAGGGATAACAGCTTCCTGTTTTCTGCTGGTGATGCCTCTCCCTATGCATCCCAGTATCCCCCCAGCCCTCCCTACTGCCTTCTCACATTGCTTGCTAACCTTAAGGTCATCTGATATGATTACCCCCGGGTCCCTTTCCTTTTTTGTTGTTGTTACTACCTTCCCCCCGTTGTGTGATCTTCCACTGGGTTCTTGCTTCCCAGGTGCATTATTTTGCACTTCTTTGCATTGAATCCTAGCTGCCATACTTCTGACCATTCCTCTAACCTTGCCAAGTCCCTTCTCATCCTTTCCACGCCTCCTTGTGTATCAACCCTGTTCCAGATCTTTGTGTCATCTGCAAAGAGGCATAGTTTTCCTTCCAGTCCCTCTGCAATGTCATTTATAAAGACATTAAAAAGGACTGGACCCAGTACTGAACTCTGCGGTACCCCACTAGTAACCCCTCTTTCTTCAGAGTGGACTCCATTTACAATTACCTTCTGTGTCCTGTTGTCCACCCAATGTTTTACCTAGGCTACCACCCTGGTACCCACTCCCAGGCTGGTTAATTTGACTATTAATCTTTTGTGTGGGACTGTGTCAAATGCCTTGCTAAAATCTAGGTAGGCCATGTCCACAGCCCCTCCCTGATCTGCTACTTTGGTCACCCAGTCAAAGAAATCTATTAGATTCGTCTGACATGACCATCCCACTGTGAACCCATGCTGCCTTGGGTCCTGTGCCCCACTGGCCTCAAGGTGCTCAACAATTCTTTCCTTCAGAAGTGACTCCATCACTTTCCCTACCACAGAGGTCAAACTGACAGGTCTGTAGTTTCCTGCCTCTGTCTTGGTCCCACTTTTGTGAAGGGGAATCACATCCGCCTTCCTCCAGTCCTCGGGTACCACACCATCCTCCCATGATTTATTAAAAAGAGTAGTCAGTGGTTTCACTAGTTCCCCTTAATTCTTTAGAATTCTGGGTGAATTCCATCAGGCCCCATTGCTCTGCCACCTTCAGTTTTAGGAGTTCTTGCAGAACCCTTTCTTCTGTGAAAGGGCTGGGATCGACCTCCCTATCAAGAGTGCTTCTGTTAATTGGATTAGGCACTTCCCCCTCCTGTTTTGTGAATACTGAGCAGAAATATTAATTCAGTATCCCTGCCTTTTCACTGTCCCCCTCTGCCCACCCACCATTCATTCTGTTCAGCCTCACTATCCCTCCCTTTGTCTTTCTACACTCTCTGATATACCTATAAAAGGTTTTATCCCCCTTCTTAACCGAGTTGGCTATCTTTTCCTCAGTTTGGGCCTTTGCTATTCTGACTTCCCTCCCTGCTTCCTTCTGCCTTAACTGGTACAGCTGTCTGTCCTGCTCCTTCTGTGTTTCCTTATACTTCCTGAATGCTATCTTTTTCTCCCTGACTTTCCCTGCCACCTCTTTTGAGAACCATAGTGGCGTCTTCTTTCATTTTGATTTGTTTATTTGCTTCACACAAAGGCTTGTTGCCTCTGTGATGGCAGTTTTGATGATTCCCCATTGTTGCTCCACCCCTCCTTCTAGCCTGTTTGTTAGTGCTTTTCTGAGGCATTCTCCCATCTTGCCAAAGTCAGCCCTCCTGAAGTCCAGTACCCTCACTTTTGTATGGCTTGACTCTGTATCTGAGTTTAACGTGAACCACACTGTTTGATGGTCACTTGTTCCCAGATGGCAACCCACTTCTAGATCTGAGATCCTCTCACTGCCCCATTTGAAGTCAGAGGTCTAAGATTGCTCCCTCACAGTGGGTTCTGAAACTAGCTTCTGAGGCCTGCCACCTGTAGGGCATCAAGAATGGCCCTGCTCTTGGATGTGGCTGCAGCAAATGTGCTCCAGTTAACATCTGGCATATTCAGGTCTCCCATCAACAGTATCTCCCCTTTCTCTGCCATCCTAAGAATGCCTTCTATCATATCCTTGTCCATTCCCTCCCCTTGACATGGGGGTCTGTACACAACCCCTGTGCGGATTGTGATGCCCTTTCCAGTCTCCAAGGTGACCAACAGTGCTTCCTCTCCTCCCTGTTTACTCTTTTGTTCAGTTGCTTTTATCCTTCCTTTACATGAGAGCTACTCCTCCCCTCTTCTCTCCTGCCTGTCTCTCCTGTAGGTTATGTACCCTGGTATGTTAACATCCAGTCATGGTTCTCTGTGTACCATGTTTCTGTGACTGCTCACGATATCCAGGCATCCTCTTCCATCAAGGCCACCAGCTCAGGGAGCTTGTTGCCCAGACTATGGGCATTGGTACTCATTACCCTCCATTTCCTGATGGCCTTACTCCTTTTTGCCCCACCCCTGTCCTTCTTGCCTTTGTCACTTTCCCCATTTACCCCTGCCCTTCTCCCTATCGCTACCTCTATGTTGATGTTTACCGTACTTACTACCATGATCTTTTGGGGGGCTAGGATTTCCCTGTTCCTTTCCAGTGCCTCCCCCTTGGCTAGTTTAAATGCTTGCCAATGAAGCATCTAAACCTATCACCTAGGATCCTGGTTCCCCTCCTGGACAGATGCAGCCCATTATGCCAGTATAGGCTTGCATCACTCCAGGTGGACCCCCAGTCCCCAATGAAGCCAAATCCTGAGCTCTGCACCAGTTTTTCAACCACTGATTGAATCCCATGGTGCAGAACACCCTAGCCTTTCCTACGCCATAGATGGGCAGCACCTCCGAGAAGGTTACCGTACGTGCTACTTGTGTAAGGCCCCTTCCCAATTCCACAAACTCTTCCTGCACTGCTCTATTCCCTTTCTTAGCCAGGTCATTTGTTCCTAGGTGGACAATGACATCCAGCTCCCTCCCCTGTGCAGCTGCTCCGGCAATCCTGAGGATTCGCTCCCTGTCCCTCCAAGCCATGGCGCCAGGCAGGCACCTTACCTCCCTCTCCCCTTCCTCCCTAGTTCTACCTTCCTAACAATGAGTCCCCCACCAGGAGTTGTTTCCTTCCCTGTGGGGTCCCATGCCACCCTCCTGGGTCTCCTTTGTGGAGGTTCCCAGCATCCTCCTTGGTCTCCACTGCAGGTGCCTCCATAGAGAATCACACTTTGCCAGAATGGCATAGGTTGTGGAGAGGTACAGCTGAAGGATGCGACTCTGTTCCACCACCCTCACCCTCCCTGAGCCCACTGTGAAGAGAATAAAGGGCATAAAATGTTTGAGAAGATTCCCCCCCACCAAGTAATACCTCGGTGAGTAAGTGATGGTTGATATCCAGCCAAACAAGCGCACGCACACATGCACAGCACCACACTAGATAAACAGATGCAGTGTCAGTGGTTCAACAGGTTGCAGATTCACCTTTGAGACTGGAAGATCAGAAGGTTGTGGGTTCTAGCCTCCACCAGGAACTTGGGGTAAAACCCAATACTGACACTGTAGTGCAGCATGAGGGAATGCGTTACCATAAAACATAGAAATGTGATGGCAAAAGGACCCTTCTGCCCATCCAGTCTGCCCAACTCTCCCTTTCACATACTCCTCCCAACCTGCCCCCACCTCCGTACTCAGTCCCATATGCCTGTCCCATGCCCTCTAAATTCTTCTACTGTCTCAGCCCCACCATTCCATCTGGCAGTCTGTTCCAGGCTCCACCACCCTCTGTGAAGAAGCGCCTCACATTGCCCTCGAACCTATTTCCTTGCAATCTGAGGCTGTGCCTCTAGCTCTGGTTCCCTCCTTCCTCCTCAGCTGACCCTCTTCACCTTCTTTATTGATCCTCTTTACATATTTAAAGGTTTTAATCATGTCCCCCTTTCCTTCCTTCCTTGTTTCCAGCATGTACAGATTCAGTTCCTTACACCTCTGCTCTGTATGCCTTCCCTGCATGCCTACCATCTTTGTTGCCCTTCGCTGTATCCTCTCAGTGCATCTATATCCTCATGCGGTGTGGTCTCCAGAACTGAACCCCATACTCTAACTGCAGCCTCTCCATGGCTTTGTAGAGGGCATTATAACCTTTCTCCTTCTGCTAGTAATGCCCCTGCCTATGCATTCCAGCATTCCATTGGCCCTTCCTGCCACCCTACTACATTGAAACCTACTTTAAGGTTTGAGAGACCATGATCCCCAGATTCTTTGGACCCCCCAGCATGTACCCGCTTTCATGTTTTTCCTCCCTAGGTGCATCACCACGGCATTTCTTGGCATTAAACCTCAGCTGCCATTTCCTGGCCCTCCTTGAGCGTCTTGAGGTCCCTCTTCATGTCTTCACCCCCTCCGGGTGTCCACCTATTTCAGATATTGTATCATTGGCAAATGAGGCACACCTTCCCTCCTAAACTCTCCAGTGTCACTGATATAGATGTTAAAGGGAGCGGACCCAAACTGACCCCTGTGGCACTCCTCCCTCACCCTTGCCATCTCTGAGTGCACCCATTAAGCACTACCCTCTGAGTTCTCCCTACTAGCTAGGCCTCCACCCAGCCTGCTGTTTTTCCTCCCAGCCCCATGCTTTCCATCTTGCTCACCAACCTCCTATGAGGGACAGTGTCAAAGGCCTTGCTGAAGTTCAGATAGGCCATGTCCACCGCCCCTCCCTGGTCAAATACCTGAGTCGCCCAATCAAAGAACTTAATTAGGTTGGTCTGGCATGATTTCCCCTTGGTGAAGCCATGCTGTCTTCTGGCCTGTAAGCCACACTCCTCCAGGTAATTCACCACCCACTCTTTGATTAATGCCTCCATTACTTTCCCCACCAGAGACATGAGGCTGACTGGGCAGTAGTTCTCCTTCAGCTCCTTGCCACCTTCCTTGTGCAAGAGCACTACGTCAGCCCTCCTCCAGTCCTCCGGCATCCTATCCATATCCAGGGACAGGTTGAAGAGCTCTGTCAAGGGTGCGGCCAGCTCCTCCCTCAATTCCTTAATCACTTTGGGGTGCAACCCATCAGGCCCCATTGCCTTGTCCACCCATAGTCTATCCAGCTCTACCCTAACCCTATCCACAGTTAATGGACTCTGATTCATCCATTTTCCCCTCCTTACCCTTAGGTGCTAGTATTGGACCCCTGGCTTCCACCTCCTCCGTGAACACTGAGCTAAAATACTCATTTAGTGCCTCTGCCTTTTCGTAGTCCTACTCTAAGTTTATCCCCTCCTTCCCACCTCAGTCTAACAATCCCCTACCCTGCTCTTTTCCTCTCCCTCACATACTTAAAAAATATTTTATCCCCCTTTTGGCTATTTTCTCCTCAGTGGCTGCTTTTGCCCTTCTGATCTCCCTTCCTACCAGACTCCTTTTCTCCCTATACTCCTCCCTGTCCTCCCCTTTAAGTGTCAGCTTACATTTTCTGAAAGCCCTCCTCCTTTCCCTGACTGCCCCAGCCATCTCCCTAGTGGAACAGAGTGGTCTCCTCTGCCTCTTGCTCTCCCTGACCTTTTTTATGCACATTTCTGCTGCTTTCTGAACACCTCCCCTGATAGCTTCGCAGAGTTCCTCCACTGCCCCTATCTTCTCTGTACCCTCCATTTCCCCTGTCTTTCTCATCTTATTAAAATCTGTGTGTCTGAAGTCCATGACTGCCTTATTAAGTCTTACTTGTCTCCCTTCCTGCCCTGACCCTGAACTGTACCGTGCTGTGGTCACTGATGCCCAAGGCTTCTCCCACCCGCACCTCCTCCACACCCTCCCCATTAGTCAGGACCACGTCTAACAAGTTGCTTCCTCTCATTGGTTCCCTAACCAGCTGTTGAAGGAATACCCCCTGCAGCTCGGCTAATACCTCCCTGCTCCTTGCCAACGCTGCATCTGGGATTTCCCGGTCAATATCTGGGAGGTTCAGATCACCCACCAGTAGCAGTTCACCTTTCTGTGCCAGCCTTGTGATTGCCTGAGTTAGCCATCTATCATCTTCCTCTCCTTGCACAGGTGGCCTGTATACCACCACCAGCCACAGGGATTCACCTGTCTTCCTACCTAGTGTTACCAAGAGCAGCTCATTCTCCCCATCCTCCTCCTCCTGCCCTTCAGTAACACTGATGACTTCCCTGATGTATAGGCAACCCCCCCTTGCCTTCCCCATCCCTTCTGAACAGTCTGTAACCTGGAATGGTTGTTTCCCAGGTGTAATGCTCTGTCCACCAGGTCTCACTTATTGCAACTAAATCTAATCTCTCATCCCTCATGATGGCCTCCAGGTCCACCATCTTATCTCCTAAGCTCCTGGTGTTTGCTGACAGTCCCTTCCAACAGTCTCCTCCTACACCCATCTCCCTCTTGCCCAGCCATGTAGCGCTATCCTGGGGGCTGGTAACCCATCAAGCTTTCCTCCTTGTGGAGCAGATTTGTCCCCACCCCTCCCAACCTAGTTTAAATTGTATGTGTCCGCTATGTATTCTTCCAGCTTGCATTTCAGTACTGCTACCCCCTTCCTATTCAGATGCAGTCTGTCCAGTGCAAATACGCTCTCGTCCTCCCATGTAGATCCCCAGTCCCCTAACAAGCCATATCCCATTTGCTCACACTACACCACCAGCCACTTGTTGAACTCCATAATCCTCAACTTCCTATCAGTGCTTGCCCTCAGTACTGGTAACACCTCTCAGAACATCACCAATCTAATCCCGGACTGCTACAGTAGCTAGCTAGAGCTCTGAATGTAGCCTGCACCTCCATCAGGCTACTTCCTGCCAGGTCATTTGTTCCCAGGTGGAACAGCAGGTGCGTTTTGTCTTCCTGACCTTCTCTGCTGTTGTGCCCGGCAGACACTCCACCCACGCTGCGCTGTTTTTGTCTTCCCTTCCCTCCCACCTAATCCCTTTTATTATAGACTCCCCAACCAGTAGAACCCTGATCTCCATTTCCTTCTGATTGCATCTCACTACCATTCTTCCCCCAACCCACTGCATCCTATTTCCTACCTTATTATCATTTTCATTTCATTTTATTGGTTATACTGGAAAGCATCTGGGCATTGCTGCCCATTTATACAAGCGTACAGTTACATACAACAGTCATGAGCCAATACATGAGCCAAAGAATATTCACCATTCAGTGAGGGTTAAAACAATGGTACAGTAAAAATCTGGACAATATAGATTTAAGGGTACTCTAGAAAACTAGCCTAGGTGAATTAGCAATACAACAAGTGACATAAAACATACAGTGAGGGTTTAAACAAATTACAATATAACATTGGAACCTATGGAGTGAAGTGCAATCAGGACTAGCCTAGGTGGCTAAGCAGTTCTACAAGTGCTAGCAAGAGGGAGGGTAAGTGCCAAAGGAGGAACAGCAGAGGATGACGGGAAGAGAGAGCAGGAGGGGAGCCAGTTTAGGGCTGCATGCAGGTGCAGGAGCAGGTGTGGGAGAAATGTCTCCTGATGTTATGTTTGAAGGCGTTCGTGGCAGGACAGAGTTTTAGTTCTGGATGGAGAGAGTTGAAGAGCTTGGGTGCCATAAAGGAGAGTGTTTTCTAGCCTTGGGTGGTGCGGCAGAAAGGAATGGTGAATGTGAGAGTGGAGGACAGTCTAGTGGTCCTGGTGGAGGCGGTTGACTGTAAGAGGGAGGTGAGGCAATCAGGGAGCAGCTCACAAGAGAGTCTGAAGGAGAAGGTGGCCATCTTGCAGTTGAGGCGGGCATCAAGGGAGGGCCGACCGGTGAGCTTATAAAGGTCACAGTGATGTGTGAGTTAAGGGAATACTTCCTTTGCCCATTTTGCTTCCTGAAGCACTATCCTCACTCTGTGCTCCCCCAGCTTTGCACCCCCCCCGGCTCTATCTGTCAGGCTGTCCGCCTCTGCCCCTCCATTTTGTAACTTTTCCTTCCTTATTTATCTGTCCCTGCCCATGTCCTGTCTGATTTACCCTGGGAACCTTCCTCCCATCTTCCCCCATCCAGCTTTTGCTCCTCTGAGCCAGAGCATGCTGTCCTCCCCTCCTTCTGGGCTTGCCTGTTGGTCTTACCTGAGAGGGCCTCCCCCTTTTCCAGTTGTTCTGTGCCTTCCTTCATGCGTGCCTCTCCTTCTTCCCCTGTATGCTCTTCATGTCCCTTTTCCTGATCTCCCCCAATTTAGCACCTCTAGTGGTGCAAATCTATTCTTCTTTTCTAAGCCCACTGCCTGTACCCTTTGGTCGATAGTCCTCCCTTGCTCCCTCTTCTTGCCTCCTCTGCCCTCTGCACAGGCTTTGTACCTTTATATTGTATCACCTGCCATTTCCCCAGGTTTCTCTTGTGCCCATTGCTGCCCTTATCTGGGATTCAGTATCTCCTCTGGTGCTTTTCCCTATCCCCCTCCTCTAGTATTCATGCTCCCCAACTTTCCTCCAGTCCCCATCCCATCTTCCCTTTCTGCGACTGGGTTTGCTCCTTGTTCCCCTGCAGTTCCCCTTTTGTCTGTGCCTTGTCCCCCCACAGTCCTCCCACTTGCTGCTATAGCTCTCTTGGCGGGACCCCTCATGTCCCCCCCCCACTACTGCTCTTCCTTTCCCAGCTTAGTGCCCATCTCAGCCATCCCACCTCCTCCCTTAATTGTGCAATCTGCCTACATACCTTACATCCCCCCATTTTCCAGGCTATATTCAGTATCATGGCTGACCCACAATCAGTACACCTCTACCACCCTCCAAAGATGCTCCCAGCCCTTGAAGCATTGGGATCCTGCCCTGGATCTGCCCTCACCCTGCTCCATTTGTCCCTCCAGTGAGGTTCCCCATATTCTCCTCTTGCCTGTGTAAAGCCTTTGATTTAGGACCAAGGGTGAGATTTTCTTTTAAAGCTATGTGTTTCCATGACCTGTGGCTTTCATAATTCTGGCCAGGGAATGAAATGGGCTGCATCTGGCAGTCCTGTCCACCAATCATAGGGTAGCTCCTCCCATATAGATGCGTAGTACTCTGCGGTGGGGAGGGGGATTTGGGCCCTACCCCGACTCTCGTGAGAGTCAGTCAGCCCTGACCCTTTCCCCAGCAAGACCTCTCAATCCCCACACAAAGGTACAAGGCCAAACTGCAGCTTCCTGTTTGAACTCTACTTTAGTTAATCTAATCAGTAACAGCTCAAAAATTCAAACAGCACAGATTAAATATCACAGCCCAGAATTTAACTCAGTAACAGCTGCAACTCATAGTACTGATTTAAATCCTCACCAACTTATTCCCTCACAGCACAGACAATTCCAATATCAAAATAAACTGAAAAATAAAGGAAAAATAAAACAAAGCACTTCCCTGAGCTGCACTCCTGCTTCTGTTGCTCCCTAGTGTTTCTGTTACCCCTGAGGTGCTGTCTTTCGGATGAGATGTTACACTGAGGTCCCGTCTGCCTGTTCTGGTGGTTGTTCAGGTGGATGCTAAAGATCCCATGGCACTTCTCGAAAAGAATAGCGGAATTTTTTACTGTGGTGACAAAACATTCCAATATTTACAAATACCCTAGATACATTACAACATTAAAGCAAAAAAAGAAAATACATCACAGACATCTTGTTAGGCTGTCATACAATTTTTTTTTAACACAAAAAAAAAGCAAGAATTTTGGAAACGAGGGAAAAGGAAAACAATAACCACAGCACTCATCTGTTATGCATTGGATTATTAATCCATGTACCACACCTCCAGAGATGCCCAAATTGGTGTGATGGTACAGTGTTTTTTTCCAAATGATTTATTTTCTGTACTGCTGTTTTCCCTATTAGGACAATATAAGTGGCCTGTACTATCTTCTGTTGCAATGTGAAAGCACATTAGCTTGCCATAGATAATATTTGAACATTGTGAAAATTAGCTGTAAAGTGCTGTTGTTATATTTTTGTACTCTATAGGAATACCACTAAAATCACCACTTCATAAATGATGGGGTACATTCTTGTCCCCCATATCTGTAACAAAGAGTCCTAGAAAGCTACTGTACACAGATGTACTAAAAAAACTTGTTCCTATATTTTGAGTTTCAGAGGGCAAGTAGACCTGGGGCATTTACAATCTTCCAGAGTCTTATGTTTGCTGGAGTTTCATACCCCACGTTTTCCATGGCAGGACAGCCAATTAACATCCTACATATGAATGGGGATTCTTTTATCTGTTAACTGAAGGAAAGCTATATCTTCCTGTCCTGCAGAGAAGAGAGGGAGAGAGCTGCAGTGGATATCACAAATTGATGTCTAAGATTCTGCAATAGAATTGCTCTCTCCTTTGGGAGATTACCATTAGTGGTGTAACATTCCAATGACGAATTTTAGAAATTGCTGGTTTCATGCTCGGTGGCAGCCTTATATTACTGGAAGCCGTTGGTATTCTTAAACATCCCTGATCCCATTTTCCCAACCATTCGGCTAAAAGTGAATACCATAAAGTAGCGTTACGACCTAATACTGAAGAAGTATTGCAATTTATAAACTTGCTATGAAAGAAGACAATTGGATTAATCATCCTAATAACTTCTGTAATAGTCTAGGATAGGTGTAATCCTACTTAAGCGGGTTCAGATAACTGCCCCACAAACCTTGAAAGAATGTATTATATAGCTTTGCCTGTGTTGCAAAAGGTGGAGGAAAAATGAGTGCCACATGTGAAAAAAGGGTAAAAATCAAAGTTTTCAGTAGAAATATCCTTTTATGTTTTGATATCTTATTGTTCCTAGGTTTTACCTTGCTGCTAGCCCCAGATATTACCGATTCCCAATTGAATAAAGTACTGTTATAGTACCAAAGGTAATTGCCAGGATTTTCAGTGCCTCCTGAAGGTGGAATGTTGGCTACCTGTGCCACACAGTCTGCTCCCTTTGTGCTTATATTTGAATATCTCAGCTCCTATTGTACTTTAGTTTTGCCCCGAGACATATTCAAAATGTGATATAGTCTGAATTTCCACTGGACCAAAGTTTCATCCTGTGAATAAAAGCAGATATCCTCTGCATATGCAGTTATATTTACTGCATCGTGCTATGGATGGACTTTGACCCCGTTTATGAAAAGTTTCCCTGTATTTTCCTAATAAATGAGTTTAGTAAAAAAAAAAATATATAGTAAAGGGCTCAGCAGGCACCCTTGTTGTACCCCTTTACATGCCTTAAAATTGATACCCATCCAGCCATTAACAAGAGGTGTAATGTTAGCATTACTATATAGAGAATACTGGATGGGCAACTATGCACGACCAGTGTGTTCTGCCACAGAGGGGTTCTGATTCCCTCTGACCTCGAGAGCGAAGCTCGAGAAGTCCTTGGGAATCAGAATCTCACAATGCAGAACACTAGTTAGTATCATAAAGTGCTTGTCCCATATTTTGTATAGCATATAGAATTACATGAACTGTCTGCATGGTGGTTCTGTTGCTTTCAGAATGAAACTGATTTGTTCGGTCTCTGGAGGTTCTAGAATGCTGTTCTACCACAGTAAGGGTACAATCACATTCTATGACCTTTGAACTGTAGTACAAGTAAGCATTAAGCCACAACGAAGAAGGTTTCTACTGAGGAATTAATGCATGGTTGGGGGTTGTGGCATGAGACATGAGGTGATACCCAACTATGTTTGTCATTTGCACCAGGGACACGGTGCAGTCTCAGTTCTGAATTCCTGTCTAGCTGAAATCCAGGACTGGATGTCCTCCAACTGGCTGAGGCTCAGACCAGATAAGATGGAAGTATTGGTGATCGAGCCTGGTCACCAGCGAGGAGCTGATGTGGGGAGACAGGAGACCAGACTAGTGCTTGGTTTCTCCTCTCTAACTACCTCAGGTAAGGTGAAGAATCTGGGCATTATTTTTTTGCAGTGAATTGACGCTGGAGGCTCAGGTGTCATCCATTGTCCATAATGGTTTTTACCATCTTTGAAGTATCACCCAGATAAATATGGGATATGACACGGGTGAGAGCGAGATAGCAGAAATATCTCCACGAACTGCCATTGAACTCTTGAGAATACCTAGAGTTCAGTGACAGCGAGTGAATATATTTCTACTATCTCACTGCCACCCATGTCATATTTGATTTATACAACAATTGTGGGTCTCTCTTGTTTCAGTTTTAAAGTTATTTACGTTTGTTTGTTGCAAAAAGTGAAAAAAAAAAGGATTTTGTGCTGTTTTTTGCCAATATAAAAAAAACTAAAGGTATCCGTAAATGAAACACCACTCATTTTGTAGATCTTTTATGCTGAATAACTTTTGTACTTCGGATACCATGCTATTATTTTTCTTTTTTTTTTTTTTACAGATTTTATGATATCACACATATTTGCATTACATAAAATACTCAGAGAAAAGGGTGCAGACCCCTATATCGGATATATATATATATTGGAGGCAGTATGGCGCAGTGGTTTAAGGCTCTGAGCTGCAAATCTGGAGACCTGGGTTTGAATCCCACAGCTCCCACTTGCATACTGTGTGACCCCGAGCAAGTCACTTAACTTCCTCGTGCTCCCAGGTTGCACCTGCAAACAAGCTTTCAGCTTAGTGTGTCTCACTTGGTAAAATAAAAAATAAATAAATATCGGATGTACAGGAATCAATACACATGTTCTATTTCTGATTAGCTATAAGTACATACAATCAAGGAGCTGCTAGGCAATAAATCAACGAGTAAAGTCTGATCCACTTATGTTGTAGGTCTGTTACACTCTCACCTACATTTTATACTCAAAGCTTAAATGCCAATATAGAAGATTCCCTGCAGAATTAGTGCCTAGAGGGTGCACACCAGTTGGTACTAGTAGAAATATCGTTGTAGTGAAAGCCTGGGCTCAGTTAAGTTTTGAGGCTTCCCCACAGCCAATGGCAAGACAAGGCAACCTGCCCTGTAGGTTAACAGGTACTATTAAAGGATTTAAATCTCGTTCACAAACTGAAATGGTGTGAATCTACACCCTCCGTTAAACAATTCTACTGTGCTAATAGAACATTTTAATAAATATATACAATGGAGCAGCAAACTTGCCTTCATAAGACAAAAACAGCATTATTCTAAAATTGTATAATAGCATCGATCCTGCAGTTAGGGCCTGGTAACAAGGATCTTGCTCAAAATTCAGGTTTATTGTTTGAGTGCAACTAGCACATTACAGCAATAAAAGTACATTAAAGAGCAGTCCCAGGCTTTGTAATCATTAGAAGTCCAGTAGTACTTCACTCTTCGTCATCATTGGAAGCCGTTTCTCTGGGTAGATGGTTAGATAAGATTTTCTTAGCAAAAGCAGCTGCAGAGATTGGGTCTACAAAGATATGGGCCTTAGAACTGTGATGCACCTGCAGCGGGTGGGATAATTGAGCTGTGCTTCCACGCCATTTTGGAGAAGCTTCATTTTAATTTTCTGCAGCTCTTTTTTCCGGATCTGGGTTTGGGCCGCCAGGTCTGGGAAGAGAGTTATTCTACTACCCTCCCACTCAATGTCCCCTCTAGTGCGAGCAGCTTGCAGCAGGGGTATCCTCGCTTCAGAAGGAGATAAAAGTTATTATTGCTGTCACTGGCTGCTGTGTAGGATGCCCCCTCGCCCTAGCCCACTGAGGAATTACAAAGGCCTTGGTAATCTGAATGTTGGAGTCTTCTGGCAACAATTTCAGGTCTGTAAACACCAATCTGTTCACTGCTGGCAGTAGTTCCTCTTGTGAGCCAAAGTAGGGTGGGAACCCGACAATGCGGATATTGCGTGGCGCTGAATATTTTCAGGCTGATTTTATTTTTCAGTAATGTCGGGTCCCGAACCTGGGTGGCAGTGCACTCAGATTGCTGAGTATTTGCTGCCTGGAGGTCCAGAATAGCAGCTGAGTTTTCAGCAATTTTGTTGTCGGATTCTGTAAGTTTAGCTTCAAAGCAGACAAGCGTTTGTTTGTTTCATTTCTGGTTGCTTGTATCTTGGTAAGCTTTGCTAGTATTTGAGCAGTCAGGAGTTAAAGTGTGATCACACTAGTAGATGCCGGAGGCCCCGAAGTCTTCGAGGAGCTGGATGAAAAAAGAAACACGTCCAGGTTCTGTGTCACATGTCGAATATCCTTTTTCCGGCTCATTGTGTTCTGCAGTGTTTTCGATACATGCTAGTGGCTTCAGCGATCAAGTTGTTGATGTTTTAAGGACTTTCTCTGCCAGTTTTGTTATAGTTTAGTTGGAGCTGTTTTATTTTCCAGCTGCCATGTTGCTCTCCACAGCACCCCGTATAATTTTTCGTTTTAAAGTCATTTGCATTTGTTTGTCGAAAAAGTGAAAAGAAAATACATTTTCTTTTGTTTTTTTTGTTAATTATAAAAAAAAAGTAAAAGGTAGCTGTAAATGAAACACCACTCATTTTGTAGATCTTTTTGTACTGAACAACTTTTGTGCTCACAGTATATGCTACCATTTTTCATTTTAAAGTTATTTGCATTTGAATATGGTTAGTACTGTTCCTGAGCCTGAACATTCTAAATGAATTCCGAACCTTTTGTGACGTACCCAGCTGTCTAAGATATCCATTGTGACATACCCAACTGTGAAGATATACATATCTCACATGTGGTCAGTGAGATATCTTTTTTATCTTCATGAAAAGAGACCCACACATGTTACATAAAACCTTTTATCCTACCCAGCAACCTGCCATCACTGATGCATGCTTTTGTTACGTCCAGACTCAGTTACTATAATGGAGTTTACCTTGGGCTAAATGGAGGGACCCTATGTCGCCTGCAGTTAGTGCAGAACGCTGCAGCTAAGTTATTGATGGGCCAGCCAAGGTCCTGTCATATAACCCCATTCCTGCATGAACTGCACTGGCTGCCGGTGAAGTGCCGGATCTCCTTCAAGGTCGACTTGCTGACCTATAAAGCCCTACATGGATTGGGCCCGAGCTACCTGCAAGACCTTGTGTCTCCTCACCAGACCTTGCAACCCCTCTGCTCCTCTGAGGTGGGCCTCCTAGCAGCTCTTAGGGTTCACTTAAAATCTGCGGGTGAGCGGGTCTGTGATATTGCTGGCCCAACCCTATGGAGTTCATTTCCCAGATTTCTGAGTGAGGCCCACTCACTGGAGGCCTTGAAACAGGGTCTGAAGTCCCATCTTTATGTTTGCTTGCGTGCACAGCGCACAAGAAACATTTTGAGGAGAGGAGAGTATTGCAGTATTGTGGCAGTGTTTGGCCAATCCAGCCAGTGCTTTCAGGGGCTCGTCCCTCGGCCACCAATTAACAGGGAAGCTGCTGATGATGGCAGTTTCAGAGCGAGTGCCAGACTTGAAAGAAATCTGCCGCTCCAGTCTCAGACAGTTTTGTCATTGCAGCGGCAGATCTCTCCCCGGCAACCAGGCAAGTTCCAGCCATGCGCATTACAGTGCACAGTAATGCGCATGGCTGGAATTACAAGCAACTCATTTGCTTAGTGTGTCTTTTCTGGTGAAATAAATAAATGAGCCCTGCGCATAATTGGCGGCTCCTGCTACCCACCACACACTCCCCCAAAGCCGACATCAGGTGCCCAATCCCTTGTCGGCATGCCCCCAAGCCGAACATATTTTTGCCAGCAATGGGTGCCCAATCCACGTGTCGGCATGCCCCACTCCAACTGTTGTGGCACACTGGAGCCCACCCCAGTGTGCCAAAGTATTCTTGTTTTTCCGACACTGGGATGCCTACTCCCGGTGTCGGATGCCTCCATGCCCCTTTTTGTCAGCCGACCGGGTGTCTAGTCCCCAGGTCGGCATTGATCCCACCCTCCACCAGTCTGGCACACTGGGAGCCCACCCCAGTGTACCAAAATCCATTTTGTTTTCACCTGTAGAAAGGAAAACAGTCCCACTTTTTTTTTAAACCTGAGAAAATAAGAGAACGGGCCCTGTGGATTTCCGCTGGCCCACCTCCCCAACCCACACCTGCCCCCACGCACCCAATCTCCTGCACCCCACCCTATACCTCCGAGGTCCGGCTCTGGCGATCTTCTGTGGACCGGGGAACACATCTGCACTCTTCAAAAGCCGACCGCAAACTGAAGAAAATCACAGTAAGCCCTATAATGGCAATCAATGGGGGGTTCAACTTAGGTTGTTATCTCAGCCATTTTGGATTTTTGTTCCAAAATTTTCAACATGGGTTCTTGGGACCCCATCTCATAACCACTAACACTGTCATTTCGTTTCTCAGTCCTGAAAGGTGATTTCTTGGTTGCTGTGTGGAATCACCTTTCGGGATTGAGTAACAAAATAACAGTGTCACTGTTCATGGTGGGGTCCCAAAAAACCCTATGTTGCAAGTTTAGTGAAAATCTCAAAAATGACTACGTCTGTATGCGTTGTGCAGTGTGTAAGCATGCTCGTAACTTCACCAATTTTATATCTTCACTCCAAATTTCCAACATTGCCATTTTTTCACCTCCTCATGAACAGTACAGGTGTCATTTTTCACATCCTGCCCAAAATGTCTTTTTGCAGCTGTTGAACTGAATGTCCATTAAGCTGTTCAGGATTGAGTATGAAATGAAGTGCCACTGTTCATGAAGTGGGGTCCCAAAAAGCCCATGTTGAAAATTTGGATTAAAAATTCCAACAAACACAAGTAGGGTTTAACTATAACACTTCACCTGTACAGAGACTGACAGGTGTCGGGGATGTGGCTTGGGGTTGTTGGCTGTAATGCTCATGCCATTCCACCCCCCACCCCACCCAGCAAACCACTGACAGGCATCGAGTGTGTCTTGAGGTCTTCGGCCTAATGTTCACCCCAGTCTCCTATACGCCCATCTCAGCTTATTTCCTTATGAAATGAGGTGGCGTATGGCCGAAGACTAAGGCACACCAGTGACACCTGTCAGTGTCTGCAGAGTAAGAGGTGGAACAGGTGAGCATTCTGGCAATGACCCAAAGGCACACACCAACGCCTGTCAGTCTCTGCAGGATGGGGTGAGTTGGCGTTAGTTCAGTACTTCACTGCCATTCCTATTATGCATCTCTCAACTCCTGCAGTACCAATGCCAATGCCAGCAAGACAACATTCGGCATTGACAAATGCTTGTTTTCAGCAGTATTTAATTTATCCTAGCATTCTTTTTATAATTCCATGCTTATTTTATTATTTTATTCTTTTTTATTTCATCTATTTTAGCCTTTTAAGATAGTGTGACTGTATAAATTATTGATTTTATGAGTTTTGTTGATGTATATATTGTGAGCTTTTTTATTGCTTTCGTGTGTATATTGTACAGCAACAACACATTTTTTTTTTATTGTTCGGTTTATTAAGCCTTTACAAAATCTAAAAATATTATTAAAATAATTTAACAAAGACATAAAAAAATACAAACACACATTAAAGATGTCAAGGTAATACACATTAAAAATATCAGGTGCAAAAAAATCACACAATATATATAATAATTTAGAATCTTTCAGAGTTACAACAATATTGCACAGTTCAAATTATTCCAGAACACTCCGATAAGGAGAAAAATGTCCCGTATCAATGTAGACCATCATACTCAACAGAAAAGTAAGTTCAAAACAATTACTTAACCGTTCTATTCTGTTTGAGAAGTATTACATATATCCCTTTTCAGGGTTTTAAATAATCAATTAGCAGTTTTTTTCATGGGACAATGCTAACTGTACAGAAAGTACTTATAGGTTTTCTAGAAGTGTTATGTTTGTTAAACACAGTGAGGCAAGTGCTATGCATTTTCACAATGTTTTAGCACTTTTATGAGCAAAACACTAATCAATTTTGGGAGTTAAATAAAACCCTGCTTTTAATTGTACCAACACTCCCCTGGCCATATCTTGACTTTGCGGATGCATTAGAAGTCTCAAGAGTTTTTCTCTCAAAAAGTCTTCTGGTAATAGAAACTGAGTCATTATCTTGTTCAAAATATCTGTATATTTGGGGCAATGTAACATAATATGCAGTAAGGTCTCATCATCCCTAAACCACAATTACAGCAAAGATCATTAGTTGATCTTTATTCTTTGCAAAGATGTAATTCGGGTATTTAGAAAAATATATTTCCAGCCGAAATTTCGTAAAAATTTGTCTTTCTTTATTATCATTAAAAAAAGTAAAAAATAGGGTTCAAGTACATGATTTATTTTATTTGTTGTATATTCTACAGCTCTTAGAGCCCATGGGAATGAGCGCTTCATAAATAATGTTTGCTTGCTTGAAATAAGTCAGTCAAGGCATGGTTGAGCTGCAGGCTAAATTTTTTTGTAAAGCTCAGACGTCAAGCCATCCTCCCCAGGGGCTGAATTATTATGCAGTTCATTTATGGCCTTGGGTACCAAATTGTGTCTTTAATTTCAAAGACTGAGTTCTACTGTTTAGATATTTTGACATTTCCACCTCTATCTGTTAGATTTGTGATGTTAAGTTACACTTCTGTCCATGTGCTTTGACAACAAGTTGTTCTAGCTGTACCCTTAGGATAAGGTAGTGTAAATACTTATCTCATGACTGACAGCCTGTTTTATAAAACTTCCTTAACATCTATTTTAGAGTCAAGCCACCATTTTGACATAGAATCATATGCACATAGAATAGAGGTTCTTGCCCAAAAGAGATCTTCCCTTTTCCAAGCCACCATGTCATTAGTCAGTAAGTGATTGTTTAGTTTCCATAGGGAATGTTTTTTCTGTATCATTTGAATAACCGGAGTACAGCTACAGGATACAGCTAAGTGGTCTCATGTTTCTATCAGCATTGTACATGCCCCTTTTACTGTAATATTTTTTAATACAGATAAAAAATCAACACGGGTTGCAAGCACACCTCGCACATATGTTTTGGCACCACCCTGATGTACCACTTTATAACTGTCTTGTAAGTAAACAGTTCAAATGATGTTATTCAAACAGTTCATATCACTGCAAAGTTTGGATGTTGCTTCACCTCTGTCCTATACAGACAGACAGGCTACAGTTAACATCTCCTCCAAAAATTAGCATTCTGTTTGTATGCAAAAATGGTTGCACTGTTTTAAATAGATCTACCCTTGCTGATATAGCTTGAGGGCCATAAATATTAATAAAGTGATACTTCACATGAAACGTCTAACAATAACGCTCTTCCAGGCTGTAGGTCTGTTAATGTTCTGACAGAGAAGCAGGTCCCTTTTAACAAGATAGCTATGCCATCACAAATATCTTCACCCTGGGACCAAAAAGAACATCCTGCTGTTCACAGCCGTTTAGCCTGGGAAACCTCATGGAAAGTTTTGAGCCTAGTATTCTGAAGAAATGCAGTATTACTTGGCAGGTTATTTAGAGTATGCAAGGTTGTGAGACATTTGTTATGACTCTAAATGCTACTGACAGTATCAGTGGCTTCAGGATAGCTCCTCTACCCATGGGGAAGTATCATGGGATGTCAAGTAACCCTTGACTGAGATCTGGTTCCCTTTGTTAGTCTTTTAGCATTGCAAACATCAGTCTGGGGTCAATGAACAATCCATAACTGAGGAGGCCACAGAGAACATCAAATCCCGTCCTCCTCCTCTGTGTCCCCACACTGTTTATGCTTATCTTAAAGCACTGTACCTGTTCTTTGTAGGAGTAGGCTGGGGTTTTCATACTTTTCAGGTTTCCTGCTAGTGCGACCCCTCCTTTGCGGCAGTACCCCAGTCATAGATCTTTCAGGAGGGGGCATCTGGTCTTCCTCATCCGCCACCTGCATGGCAGCAGTTTCAAACCCCAAGAATCTCCCAGTAATATTAGACATATGCAGTCAGCTCAGAATCCCTGACTGCCCCGGAGCTATGATGTAATGTGGAATGTATGCAAATCATAGAACTTAGAATGATACATTCAAACTGCTGCCCCTAAGTGGACTGTTTGCCGTCTAACTGCCAGATTCATTTTGTCCGTTCAGACAACAAGATGCCCCTCAGAGCTCTCACAGCAGCATCGCTGCAAGATTGTTTATTTTGGTAAACAAAAAGTGGTATTTCCCAGTATTCTGTTCATTATTCTGCCTCTAGTAATTTTTTATAAAGGTTTAACTATTTTGGGTTATTTAACTCGATCCTAGAGGTTCCCTCATGGTTTCTGGGAACCAGAGGTTCAGGAGGTTGTACAGAAGTGTGCACCAGTCCTTGTGGGTGATCTACCCCAACTGTGCAGGGAGTAGTGATGTCTGGACTTCTCATTCCTTGCCCTTCCACAGTACAACTTGAAGAAGGGGGCATTGAAATCACCTTTTTGAGACATTGCAGTTCTGGAGAATGCAGGGGAGGAGACACAGATCCTACTGCTTGAGGGAGGGCCCAGTTTCCATGGTGTGATTGGAGGGGGAGAATCCTCTGGGACCCTGAGCACATGCCTGGGACTCGGTGATAAGCTGCTCTTATTCCTGTACAACCCTATCCAGGCAACTATGGACTACCCAAAAACACTGTCTATAGAAGTGTCCAATTACGTCACACAAGTTACATTGAAACAGATTTGGGCAATTCAGATTGACGTGCCCATAGTCCAGAGACAAGTTGCACCTAAGCTTGTCAAAAACTGAACTAAGATGGGTCCTAGGGCCCACTTATTCAGAGGAGATGTGCTGCCCAAAATGGAGATGTGCAGTGCATCTCAGAAAATGCACGGAAGTGTGATATTCAAAAGGGAGAGATGTGTCGGCGCATTACCGAATGCAGCGATCCTTCTGAAAGAAATGTACAGCCCACCGGCACAGCGGTTGATTTCCGGCATGCCCCAGGTTCGGAATGGATCTGGGTTATCGGAGGCCAGCTGGGGAGCAGGATCGGCGTCCTTAGGACTACTCTCCTTCTCCGGGAGGAGTTGTGTGTCTGGTGCACTGGCGACACCCAGCGGAGGCCAGCCACCCACAGGAAGGCCTCAGAACTGCAGACAGGCCATCCTGAGACAGCCCTTGGAGGTGCACCAGGACATGCTTCAGGCACCCATATACAGCAGTCATGCCAGGATGAAATTACCCAATGCCACAGGTGCTGGCACACCACAGGCACTGCCCAGACAGCCATCCCCCACACCGCACCCATGACATAGACACCCAGCTGCCACATGCCAGTGCTGTTGGGTGTCCCCCAGCCCACCAGCGGAGCATATCACCACAGTTCCTCAGTTACTGATAAACCTACTATCCTGGACTCATTCAACGATCATTTTGCCACTGCCGGCCTAGCTTTTGATTCCTCCCCAGCTAGTACTCTTCGGGCACAACTTGGTCTTGATACCCCTGGCTCACCTGCAATTAACTCATCCATCTCTCTCTCCAAGCCACATCCTTGAAGGAAGTGGAGGATCTCTTGTGCCATTTGGATGACAGGAAAAGCCCCAGGGCTGACCTAATCGATCCCTTCTTTCTAAAGGCAGGCTCCTGTGCTCTCGCCGTGCCTATTATTCACCTGTTCAATTTATTCATCTCCCAAGGTGTCCTTCCTACTATTTGGAAAACTACCCATATTGTTCCTGTACTCAAGAATGGGGATCCTAGCGATCTGAATAATTACAGGCCCATCTCACTCCTCCCTGTACTGTCAAAAATGCTGGAGAAAATCGTTAACTCCCAACTCTGGACCCATCTGGAAGCATTGAACCTCCTGAACCCACTCCAGTTCTGGTTCAGGGCTCAATATAGTACTGTTTCTGCCCTTGTCAAACTTAGTAATGACTGGCTGGGTGAGCTGGACAACAAGAATTTTGTCGGTGCAGTCTTCCTGGACCTCAGCAAGGCTTTTGACACTGTCGACCACCCCCTGCTCCTTTCATCCCTCCGGAATATTGGCCTGGATGCTCCCTCTCTTAGATTAAGCTCCCAAACTAACTATGCTCTGAGAAGTGCTTCTTACATAACCCTGAAAATTCCAAAGGTTAGATCCCGCTTTGGCAGGGCGTCTATAAGCCATGTACTTCCTTTGTTGTGGAGCAAGCTGCAAAAAACCTGAAAATAAACCTCCCTTGTAGGCTTGCTGCATTTAAAGCTTTAATCATCCGCTGACTCAAGGAATCCTGCAACTGCTTCCCTTAATCCCTTGGACTGCGGCTGTTGTGCTTACTCCTGCTCCTCTCTGTCACCCTTTGACCCAACTCTCTGCCATCGCCTAACCCCTTCTATCCTATGCATCCGCTTACCTTTCTGCCCTCTATTAAAAAAAATAATAATAATTTTCTCCCTGATGAAGAACCGTAATCTAGTTTACACCAGTCCAGTGTATTACATTATACCATGCTTGTAACCTGTACATATCTTTTGCTGTACTTTATTTTGTATTCCTTGTGTGTGATGGCTCTGCGATAGCCTGTTCATATCTGATATGATGTATACTGCTGTGTTTGGCAGCAATTTCAATCCTGTTGTTTCCTTTTGTACCTTTGTATTATTATCCCAGGTTCACCTTGAAAATTAGTTCTGCTTAACGGTGTCCGCATGGTTAAATAAAGATTTTGATTGATTGATTACAGCACATGTATCAGAGGCCATGGCCTGCACCCATGTGGCCTGCAGGGCACCACCCAGCTGTCCCGGGTAAAAACACAACCCATAGTCTTTACCTATATAAAAACTACTTGGCAGATGTCATATCCCTATGTTTGTTCACTTTAATTAAACTTTAAACCCCCAAGTCCAGACATAATCTATGTCAACAACTAGGGCTGGCAGTCCTGCATGTCACACCTTGTCATAACCAGTATAATCCATCAGATATGCGAACTCTTTCATTCTAAAAAGTAAATAAGTAAGCAATAAGACATGACAGGGTGTCGTTAGACACTTTAACACGGCTAGGGAGGCGTAGTGAGCCTGAGGCCACTGCCGAGTCGTCCAACCTCTAGCCGTGTTAAAGTGTCTAACACACAGACCCTGGAGTGCTTATTGTGCTTATGAAATGGGCATCTACATTTTAGATGCATTTAAAAATTAAAATTATTAGGATTAAGTAACAAAAAAGTGATTTCTTGGTCTTTCTTTTAAATAAAATAGTTCCTCGCCTGGATGTTTTTTTTTTTAGACTTAAAGTTTGTCCTACTGTGGTCCCCATAGCTGTAGGAAATGACAGGAAAGCCAGCATACTGAAGGGCACATAAATAAAGGAGGATGGTATTTAATTTGCCTTTTAAACACGGGAGACTTATAAAGCTCATCTCCATAGAATCACTGGCCTTTCAATAAAATCTGAATCTAAAGCCACCGTTGAGCTGTTTCCGTGGTAACAAAGTGCACCAGCTCGTGTACATTATTTAAACTCTCTCCCTCTCTCAACTGACTTTCTGACCAGGGACCCCACCAGATCATTCTCCAAACAGCGTTTTAAATCCATAGTTCTGATTCGCAAAACCCCTAGGCACAATTATTTTTAATCCCCGTTCATACCTGCAAATAAGCATTTTAGGCATTGAAGTGGGAGCATCAGTGCAAGTGCAGGCGGCTGCGTGTACTTGTTTTGCTGCTTCTCGAGAGAACGATTGCGATTGTGGCAGTTTTTTCTTCTTAAATGCTGCAGCTTGTATATTTCATTCTAAGATGTGTAAGTGAGTGAGTGATTGATGTTTGTTGCGTTTAGCGTCACAGTAAGGGTGGCATCGCTTGTGGCACAAAACAAGATGGCAGCTATTTTATTTCTGAACATTCTTTGTGGGCAGCATCACCCATATCAATGCCTAGTGGGCATTGCCTGGTCTTATTCCTATGTTGTTAGACACTTTAGCACACAGTCAGTGGCCAATCAGAAAGCTTGACTTGCAATGCCCATTTCATAAATATTTTTAACAGTATGTTTTTTTTATTTAAGTATTTATTTCAATGTTTGGTTAATGGAATTGGAAAAACAGTTTCCACAGAGGAGTGCCTTTGACATGATTGTATCTTTGCTAAAAACATTCAAGGGACTGTACTTGCTTAAAACTTTTATCAAATACCAACTCTTGCCCTATATTGATGAATGCATACTAATCTGCTGCACCAAAATCCGTAGATGACTTGGGCAGCTGTCGGATAACAAATTGTTTATCTGAGGTTGTGGCCATACCACCTTCATTTTTAAGGCGTGGGGCATTTCGTCTTTGTGCAGGCTCACCTACTACATTGAACAGATCCATGATCCAAAAGCTGCCTTGGTTGCTCCCTGCTGCTACCCCGCCCCCGTGGATGCTCATCAGTAGTACTCTTCCTGGTATCCTTAGTTGCATGATTGGTAGAAATGTTAGGGGCTGTATTATGATTAGCATCTCTTGTGGCATCTTCCTCAGAAGAGTCAGGGTTTTGGTCCCAGAAAAGAAGCTCGCAGTATGGCTCCTGCAGTGGGCTACAGTCCTTCAGAGAAGCAATACCTGCACTTGTTGTATTGCGTAACAGTGAGTTAGCTGCAAACATTGGGGATCCACAGATGCTGGAAAAAAATGCAGTTGTACCATCAGGAGACAGTACCTGCAGCTGAGCGTTGCTAGGTGCAGCAGAGGAATGTGGAGTCGAGGGAGTAGTTGAGCTAGTGAGTACATATAACTTGTGAGTATTATTACTAGGGGAATTCACGCTCTGGTGTTCTGTTTAAGGGGTTCGTTCATGGTGGGAAGAAGAAGCTGCAGGTGTTGTGTGTGTATTTTCTTGCACTGGCTCCTTCTGTGTCCTCATCATAATCTTGGCCACCAATGTGGGCCCAGGTGAAGTCCAACACTTCCCAGTTTCATCATGCCTCCACCCAGCAGCTTGCAGAGCAGTCTCTGGACACCATTCCGGTATCGTGTCCGAATTCATGGTGGGCTCAGGTCGTCCATGGTGCAACCCCAATCTGTTACTAGCGTCAGGTTGATTTTGACCCAATTACCCTGCAAAAGACACCACTGTCACTTTGCCAGCTGGCAGTGTATCAGAATGTGAACCCTCAAGCAGCTGCACAGGCTGACCCTCTTGCTTCACATATAAATGTTTGGAGTGTCCACTGGAAACTTTGGCAACCTGTTGTACCTTAGTGCTGGAGGACTTATGCTTGGCAGTTTTTCATCCTCTTTGGCCAGTAATCGTAAAATAAGCTCTGCATTTAGTCATTGCCTTTTTAGGGATTTTATTCTCCTGCTCTCTGGCTCTCGTCCAATTCAGTGGCACCAGCAACATTCATATTCTGCCTCACAAATGTTTGTAGCATAGCCAACCAGGTGGCACTGAGGATAAGGCACTGTTCTAGTGCCTTACCTAGTCCATGCTGGCAACTGGAGTTCGCCAGGGGAGGAGGGCTGGGAGATGCTCGAGCAGCCACTAGGCAGTGCTCATCTCCCAGACTGGGATGCCGAGTTTCCTCGTTCTTGACTGACACCCAGTAGAGGCTGGGTGTCACAACAAAGGGCTGGGGGGGCTGATGCAACATCAGATGGGTGGATAGGGCTGTGTTTCCGGGAGTGCATGTGCACCCCCACACGCATGCGCCTGCCATGCCCCCACAGTTCCAGGTTCAGAAGAAAACACAGAAAAGTCCTATGTCTCTCTGCTGCCATATGTGACAACCCCCGGTGCTGTCAGGCCCTGCTCCATGCAGATTCCCACTGGTGTGACAGTGGGGGGTGTGGCAGATGGGGCTGGAAGCCACCGAGTCAAGGGTTCGGAGACAGGAGTAGGTGGCAGTTGAGGGAAAACATTTGAATGAAAAACCAATGTTAACAGCAGTTTGGGAAAACTGTGCTGGTTCCAGTGACTTCAGCTCTGGTAAGTCTGATTCAGTATCCATTTTTTTCACTTAGTTGACTGTCAGGGACAGTAGTGGTGCTATCAGAGAAGCCAGAGAAATTAGGTGTAGAGGGAAAAGAACCTCCTCCTCCACCTCCATCTCTGTCCTCCATGTCTGCCATCTTGGTCAGACAGACAGGCCACATATAGAGTACAGTGCATAGTTCTGGATCCCTCACCTAAAAAAAGACAAGGATGGACCACCTGCAGGAGAGCAACTAAAATGATTCACAACCAGCAGGGAAGAACTTATGAAGAACGGATGGCTGACCTCCATATATATTCATGAGAAACCAGGAGAGGGGAGACCTGATTAAAACCTTCAGGTATCGGAAAGGTATAAACAGGGCCAAGAGTCAGAAACTGTTTAAGCTCAGTGAGGGGGTCCATCACAAGAGGCCACAACTATAAACTGGCAGGAGGGAAAACTTGGGAGCGACGAAAGAAAATACTTCTTCGTGGAGAGGGTGGTGGAAAAGTGGAACCGTCTGCCAGTGGAGTTGTTAACATGGTGGCAAGCTTTAAGAAGGGGTGGGATAGGCACTTGGTTAATTATGTGAGTGGCCATTTGCACCATACACTCCTGCATAAAAGAACCAGTCTAAGATCTTCCATAATGATTTACATATACTTCCCATGATGCTTTGCATTATTGGGCTATGCTTTGTTACTATTGCCTTTCCCAGGTAACCCTTGCATTAGTGCTTTTGTGTTGAGGTCCCTTGTCTTCTAGATTGCTTTGTTATTTTGCTCTGCAAACCTATTTGCCCTCCGTTGGTATACATCAGATTCTACTGTCAGGGCAAGTGTAATAACCCCTATGCATAGAATGGGCATTTCACAATCCTGCTTCCTAGTTCTCCACAGCTCGTAAAGTAATGCTGTGAGATTTTGATAGTGCCTTGTGTTGTTTGGAAGCCTATCAATGTGAATTCTGTTCGGCCACATTTTGTATTTTTAAATCCACTCCTGTATGAAAATAGAAGGGATTGTAATTTGGCCCCAGAAAGGTAGCCAGCTGAGCCCTTCACTTCCCGGTTGCTGAGATCCGCCCCCACACTCAGGCATGTAATGATATGTGACCAGGGAGAGCATGGGGGCGTGCCCCATTAAGGTCAATGGGTGACCACTTTTATGTCTGTTTTTTCTCATAACAGTGGCCAGTTTGAGATTTAATGAAGGGCACTGCTCAGTTAAGACAGCCCTTGTTAGTCGAGTGGTGCCCTTCATTAATTTCAAACCGACCATTATGTGAAAAAAACGAAAGTAAAAGTGACCCCATTGACTTTAATGTGGTATGCCCCTGCACTCTCCCTGGTCACACATCATTACATTCCTGAGCGTGGGGGTGGCACTCAGCAACCAAGAAGTGAAAGAATTAGCTGGCTACCTTTCTAAGGCCAAATTAGGATTCCTTCTATTTTTATACAGGAGTGGATTTAAAATACAAAATGCACCTGAATAGATTTTCGCTGACACAGGCTTCTAAACAATGTAAGTGTTACTCCATAATAAGACTATCACTAAATCACTTTAAGTTGCGACTTATGTGGCACAATTCCTCATCTTGTACGGCAGTAGTTCTTCATTTCTGTGCATGAATTTTTTGTTTTTATGGCAGAATGCCATCCTGCCATGAACTGAAATATGACTGATGTAACAGATGGCACTGCATGCTAAGCATAGAGGAGGAGCTTCAGGATAACCAAGATGGGGAAGAGAGCCAGCCGATATGGCAAATCTATAACACTGTAATGAAAAATTGGGAAGAACAATGAATTCCACAGCACTACGTCTATTGTTCGTCAGAATGCAAGTTCTGAGGAACATTCCGTGGCTGGGGGGTACCAGAATGTCAGTGTCCTTGTGTAGTATATCCTTTCCACACAGCTAAGCAGTTTAATCAGTTTTTTCAGTCCTTTGATTTTCTCCTTCACTGCTGATCAGCCCCCATCTGGCTGCCCCCCCCATGTCCCCCATTGGGTGGGGGGTGCCTAGGAAGTGCAACTTCTCTGATGAGTTCTGGATCCAGTTGTGGAGGCAGAAGCCTAATTGGCGGTGTGGTGCTTGTAGGGTTCTGGATGTCATCCAGCTGCTCGAGGATGCTTCCACCAGTATGCAGCGATGCACATGAGTGTGTGGGTTGGCTTGTGGGTACATCATCAGGCTCCAGCAGCAGCCCTTCCCCAGTGTGTACTTCCACTGTGATCTCACCCAGGTTCCAATGGGTGGCAGGTGAACAGTGGAGGATTAAACCCCAAAAGGAGAGCTGTTCTGTGGGACACTTATTGCTCCTTCCATGGCCGGCCTCCACCAACCCAAGTCTATTCTGAACCGGTCACCAGAGTCCTGAGCAAAAACTCTACCACTGCCCTGCCTCACTGGCACTTAATCTAATCATTTTAGCAAAACTAATGGGATTGTTGGTGTCCATGCTAATAATTTTATGCAACTATAAACATCCATGTTGACCCTCTGTGGCTGAAGACATCCATCTTGGCCCCTCCATATAGCTGAAGACATCCATGCTAAGGACCATTCCAGTGTCTGAAGACATCTATCATGGCTCCTCCATGTGTCTGAAGACATTTGTCCTGTCCTCCATGTTCTGGAAGACATTTACTCTGGCCCTTCCATGTGTCTGAAGACATCTGTCATGCCCCCATATGGCTGAAGACATTCATGCTGTCCCTTTCACAGGACTAAAGATGTCCATTCTGGCTTCTCATTATGACTGAAGATATACATGCTGGCTCCTCTGTGTGACTAAACACATCCATGCTGGTCTCTCCATGTAACTTAACACAGCAGTGCGGACCTCTCCATGTGATGGAACACATCCATGCTGGCCTCTCCATGTGATGAAACAAATCCATGCTGGCCTCTCCATGTGATGGAACATGTCCTTGCTAGCCTCTCCACGTAACTGAACACATTATTGCTGGCTTCTCCATGTGATTGAACATGTCCACGCTGACCTCTTCATGTAACTGAATATGTCCATGCTTGTCTGTCCAGGTGACTGAATATGTCCATGCTTGTCTGTCCAGGTGACTGAATATGTCTATGCTTGTCTCTCCACGTGACTGAATATGTCCATGCTGGCTCTCCATGTGACTGAACATGCCCATGCTGGCTCTCCATGTGACTGAACACGTCCATGCTGGCCTTTTCAGCTGACTGAACATGTACATGCTAGCCTTTCCATGTTACTGAATATGTCCATAGTGGCCTCTCCAGGTGACTGAACACATCCATACTGGCCTCTCCATGTAATTGAACATGTCAGTGTTGGCCTTTCCATGTGACAAAACATGTCAATGGTGGCCCATGTGTGTGGCTGAACATGTCCATGCTGCCCTGTCCATGTGACTGAACATATCAATGCTGGTTTCTCCATGTGACTGAAAACATCAGTGCTGGTCTCTCCATGTGACTGAACATGTCAGTTCTGGCCTCTCCATGTGATTGAACATACAAGTGCTGGCCTGTCTTTGTAACTAAGCATATCAGTTCTGGCCTCTCTATGTGACTAAACATGTCCATGCTGGCCTCGCCATGTGACTGAACACGTCCATGCTTGTCTCTCTGTGTGACTGAACTTGTCTAAGTTGGTATACCAATGTGACTGAATAATCCAATGCTGGCCTCTCCGTGTAGCTGAAGACATCCAGGCTGGTCCATCAGTGTGATCGAAGAAGCCCATCCTGGGTCCTCTATGCTGCTGAAGATGTATATATACTGTCCCTTTGGTATGGCTGAAAATATTCATGCTGGTCATTCCAAGTGGCACAAGATGTCAATCCTGGTTATTCCATATGATTACAGATGTTCATGTCAGTCATGCCAGATGGCTGAAGATGTCTATACTGTCCCTCCCAGTAGCTTTGATGTCCATACTGTCCTGTCTGTGTCCAAGACATCCCCATAGGTTATTGTGTGTAATTTAACGCTTCCAGGGAGGTCTTTTGGCATTCAGGATGGCGCTTCTGAAGGACTGGGGACCTTTATATATCTGATCTTCCAAGCAATAACATTGTTTAGAAAACAGACCTACAAAAATTTTCTTTTTTTTTTTGGTGGCTGGGGTGTAAATCTCAGTTTCAGCGGCTTGTTTTTATTGTTTGTTCAAAGAGGAATGTATGTGTGCTGAATCATCAGTAATCTAAAAATCCACAAAAGGCTCTTTTCGAACTAGGGTACTGGGCTTACCTGTAGATGTTAGAGTCTAGAGATATTCTTGTCTTACTCTGTCCTATCTTTTTGTGTTATCTATTTTTTCTCCCCTATGTGCTACCGCCTCAGCCACTCCTTCAGGCTGTGCCAAGGCTGCATCTGATCCGTCTTGTTCCCGAGCCCGGCCCTCATATCCAGATCATCCCCGGGTAACCCGGACATAACCCTTCACTGGGCGGGTCCCCTGCTCCAAGGGACAAGGCACCAGAGGGCAAGGTAGCACAGTGCTCAGCCCTCGAGGGAACTGCTGAGACCAGAGCTGTGGACACTGATGGCCTCAGATCGCCAGGCGACGTAATCCGGCTGAATGTGGAGCCATTTTCCACTTTTCTGGTGACGTTCCCTGGCATTGCGTCTGCCCTGCCTCTGGTCTCCACCGGTGGCCGCTGCAAAGTGACGCATCCCTACTACCCACCCCAGGAGAGGAGAGCCATCTTACAGACGCTCAATCCTCTCCTTCCTTTGCCAGCCCCCGGCATCCCAAGTCCGTTCCCGAACCTGGGTCGCCGGCGTGACTCGAGGTAAGGCACCAGTGCCTCAGCACTCCTGCGCCACCATGCCGGCACAATCTGTCCTATCATTGAAAGGATGCAGCCATTTCTTAGAACCTTAATACAGGAAATGATGTCACAGTTAATGCCATACAGCTTGCCCAGCACTGACATCACTTTCTGTCTCAAGTTTCCACGGAATGACTGCATCTTTGCATATGTCTAGATTGCTGATAACTACAGTTAAGCCAAATATCTAATTTGAAGGAGTGTCCTTGGTCTTTCAGACTCAAATTTACCCTGCACACCTGTGTTCTCCTTTAAAATAATTTGTTTTATTTTGGCCAGGGGGAGGCACACACTGTTTTGTTAATTCTTACTCATGAAAATGTCATGTCGTAGGGGACAACATCCTGCTGTGCAGGTAGGTAAGCAGCCAGTAGGATCAACAGCTTTTAGATTTAGGCTCCCACTCCCCGAGAAGGAATGAAGAGATTGCCAGCAGCCATTAACAACCTGACCTTAAACCGTAGTAACATGAGAACATGGGAAGTGCTAGATGACAAAAAAAGTTCCATCACGTCTACCTCCTGCCATTCAGGTAGCTATACCTTCAGCATTATGAACCATATTGGAAACCTTGGGGAACTCTTCCTTCCTCATTTGATTAAATGCTGTATGCTACAGTGTTATTCCCCATGAAACATCTGGGAACCTTTCATTCCCCACTGAATTAAATACTGTACCCTGCAGTGTTATTCCCATGAAACATCTAGGAATCCTCCTTCCCCACTGAATTAAATGCTGCACCCTGCAGTGTTATTTCCCATGAAACATCTGGGAACCCTCCTTCCCACTGAATTAAATGCTGCACCCTGCAATGTTACTCTCCATGAAACATCTGGGAACCCTCCCTTCCCACTGAATTAAATGCTGCACCCTGCAATGTTACTCTCGTGAAACATCTGGGGACCCTCCCTTCCCACTGAATTAAATGCTGCACCCTGCAGTGTTACTCTCCATGAAACATTTGGGAACCCTCCCTTCCCCACTGAATTAAATGCTGCCCCCTGCAATGTTACTCTCCGAGAAACATCTGGGAACCCTCCCTTCCCCACTGAATTAAATGCTGCAACCTGCAGTGTTACTCTCCGTGAAACATCTGGGAACCCTCCCTTCCCCACTGAATTAAATACTGTACCCTGCAATGTTACTCTCCATGAAACATCTGGGAACCCTCCCTTCCCACTGAATTAAATGCTGCACCCTGCAGTGTTACTCTCCGTGAAACATCTGGGAACCTCCCACTGAATTAAATGCTGCACCTGCAGTGTTACTTTGTGAAACATCTGGGAACCTCCTTCCCACTGAATTAAATACAGTACCCTACAATGTTACTCTCATGAAACATCTGGGAACCCTCCCTACTGTACCCTGCAGTGTTATTCTCTGTGAAGCATCTGGGAACCCTCCCTTCCCCACTGAATTAAATACTGTACCCAGCAATGTTATTCCTCATGAAACATCTGGGAACTCTCCCTTCCCCACTGAATTAAATACTGTACCCTGTAATGATATCCCCCATGAAACATCTGAGAGGTAAAGCAGAGGGAGGGTCAGATACTGTAATCAAGTACAGGGCTTAAAGGGAAATGTCCATGTACAGTCGGGCCCCACCTCCATGTGAAGTGGGGCCTGATTAGCAGATGCAGTAGAAAAAGTCAAAATTAAACTTACTCGCTTCTAAATTATTTCAAATTGTATCTGGTTGATCCTGCCCCCTCCTTGCCCTGGCATTTTAGAAAGCAGAGCCCTCCCCATCACACCCACAAGCACCCACGGCTGTCCCCGTGATGACGTTTCAGGCAGGGAGCAGCTGGGAGTATCTATATACTTACTATGTGGCTTCTTTGTAAAATAGCTCCATGAATGTCCAGGCTCCAAACTGGAGCTATTTTACAAAGAAGCTACATAGTAAGTATATAGATGCCCCCGGCTGCTTCCCACCTGAAACGTCATCATGGGAACAGCCGCGGGTGCTTGTGGGCACAACGGGGAGGGCTCTGCTTCCTAAAATGCTGGGGCAAGGAGGGGGCAAGATCAACCAGATACAATTTGAAATAAGTTAGAAGTGAGTACATTTATTTTTAACTTTTTCTACTGCATCTGCTAATTGGGCCCCATTGCACATGGAGGTGGGGCCTGACTGTACATGGACATTTCCCTTTAACGGCAGACTAGATGGGCCTAGCAGTCCTTATCTGCCAACAGTTTCTATGTTTCTAACCCACCCTTCCCCTTGAATTAAATGCTGCACCCTGCAGTGTTATTCTCCATGAAATATTTGAGACCCCCCTTCCCCACTGAATTAAATACTGTGCCCTGCAGTGTTATCCTCCATGAAACATCTGGGAACCCTCCCTTCCCCATTGAATTAAATGGTGTACCCTGCAATGTTATTCTCCATGAAACATCCGGGAATCACTCCTTCCCCCTTAAATGCTGCATCCAGTCGGGTTATTCTCCATGAAATATCTGGGAACCTTCCTTCCCCACTGAATTAAATGCCACCTCCAGTGTGGTTATTCTCTATGAAACATCTGGGAATCCTCCCTTCCCCACTGAATTGAATGCTGTGCCCTGCAGTGTTATTCTCCATGAAACATCTGGGAATTCTCCCTTCTCCCTTGAATTAAATGCTGTACCCAGTGGGGTTATTCTCCAGGAAACATCTGGGAACCCTAAATGCTGTACCCAGTGGAGTTATTCTCCATGAAACATCTGCGAACCCTTCCTTCCCTAATGAATTAAATACTGCACCCTGCATTTTTAGTCTCCATGAGGAACTGATCCAACCTGAGTTTAAATCAGATTTGTCCCAAGATTTGCTGGGAGGGGTCGATGCAGTGAGAGTCTTGGCCCCAAGAAGGCAAGTCTGTAGTATCTCCCGTAAACAACAGTGGTAGGGGGAGGGTGGAGAAAAGATGGTCAACTCCCATCACTGCCTCTCCCAGAGTTTTGTTTTTTAAACCAATTCTCCCAAGTATCCCAATAGGTTTATGTTTAGTAGTTGTGAAAATTGTGAAAGTACACGTAGAGATTCTGATAGTAATGAAATGAACTTTCTAATAGTCTTATTGGTTTCACAAAGAATAAAGCCTCTAGCTGCAAGCTGTTGTAATGTGCATAGTTTCTTCATATCTAGCCACCCAGGATAATAATTATGCAAATTACTATTAAATGGCAGTTTATTATTTGTCTATTCTACATGCTGTACAATTGTATAATAAAATTTACGATTTGGTGCTTTTAAACCTCCTGCATTAGTTGGAGTAGTGATTTTATTATGTGTGTGTCTAATATTTTTATTGGCCTACAAAAATATACTCCGTAAGCTCTCAGTTGTAGCAATCTAGGCTCTAGTGATTATAGTAGGGAACACAGTAAAGTGGAAAATTGCTAGCTGTAATATCAATGACAGCTAAAAACTGTATATTAAGATTATGGACAGAAAAAAGACATCCATCAATAGGTGAATGGGAGAATTAAATTTCAGAAGCTGTTAGACTTGAAAGACTTTCATATGGCTTTAAAGGCAAGATATAGAGAATACTGCATGGGAAACTATACACAACCAGTGTGTTCTGCCACAGAGGGGTTCAGATTCCCTCAGACCTCGAGAGCGAGCTCAACAGGTCTGTGGGAATCACAACCCTGAGGTAGAAAAACACACTAGTTGTGTGTTAAATTGCTCATCCTGTATTTTTGTAGGGTGTAGTATTATGTGAAATGTGCATGCAGTAGTTCTTTTCGCCTCAGAATTAAACTGACTTTGTGCAGTCTCTAGAGGTTTTAGAATGCTGTTCTATCACAGAAGGGTACAATCACATTCCATGACCTTTGAACTGTACTACAACATCATCTTGAAAGAGTGGAATTCTATACAGAACCGTGCTCTGTTATACACTGTAACTAGTTTCAGTAATAAACTAAGAACCCTTTACAACCTTCTGGTTAAAAACAGTTGAGAATACATACTACAGGTTTCTTTTTTCTCTCTTTTTTTTTTCTCTGTTTTCTTGTATCTTTCCATTCTTTCCAAGAATGCATTGCCAAACACATCTTTAGTCACATGAGTAGCCCATCATTCACACAAGTCCAAATTTGTACAGATTCTATTCCTTTAATATTCTCTTTTTCTTCCTCTATCCTTCGCTTTCTTCTGCTTCTATTCTGTTCTAAAGTTCACCTACTATGTTAGAATTGTAGTTCATAAACCAGAGTTTTACCTGCTACAGATAAAACAACATTATTGTAAATAGATTGAATACTACCTAAAGTTAGAAAATTGGATTATTAGATACCTTTTGTTAATTGTTGCAGTCTGTAGGATGTTTATTTACTTGTAAACTTTATTATTAGTATGAAAACAGTAAGTATAGTGTTACTGTTGTATTTTGTTTTTAAAAGTTCAATAAACACATATTTTAAAAAGTACCCCACGGGTGTGGGGGAAGGATTCTGGTTCCCATCACACAGATCTTAAACTGTCCAAGCAGGTTAAATGTTGAGTATAAATAATTTAAAGAAATGCTGCTGTAAATGATTCAAACTTATATTATCAGGCATTCAGGAATCGACGTGGCTCCAGCAGCAGCCCCTGTACAATTGTAATACAGTGTACTGATGGGGGATTTTTTATGTACTTTTTAAGATTTTAAATGCTTGAAGGAGCTATCCTTTAAGATGGCTTTCCTAGGTTTTCTCAGCTGTTTTTGAACACTCTGGGTGGGATATTCAAACTGCTTTGAAGTGCACAACAGCAGGAGCTGGCGCCGTCGGTTGCGCACATGCGCGGTATGTTCAATATTCAAACATGGAGCAAGGCCAATTCGCGTAAGCAGCCAATGTCTGAATATCGCATAAACCGCACCATAGCACAACCAGGAAGGGGAAGCTGAGTAGAAATGATGCGCCATAGCGTAAAAAGGCTAGCCCAGCTGAGCAGTCCAGAGGCGCCATAGCGCAAGCAAAGAGACCCCCGCAGCATAGCAATGGAAGTGCACAACCAGGGAGGTAGGCAGGGGCACACCACCCATGCCACAGATGGGCACAGGGACACACTGCCGAACCAACAATGTACCCCCACACCCCAAGCACAGCATAACTGGGGGAGGGATGGAGCATCCACTGGGCCATGGGGACAAGCAAACAAAGCACAACCCGGCCGTGTTACTGCAGCACACCTACTGTCAACCTGAGACTGGCACACAAAGGGGGCGGAGCACCCCAGTGTCCAGCGGCCCCCCCTGTGCACAGCACCCCAGCACTGTGACCCCAAGACACCACCCATGCACAGTGACCAGCACTGCAGGAATCCCCAGACCCCCGAACACTGCAACCTTGTGGAACCACAGAACCACACAAGCCAAACTCACCATGACCACCCAGCAGTGGTGGCAGCACACAGCAATACTGACTGGAAGCCCCACTCACACCAGAGACACGCCCCACACACACGCACACACAAACCCATGACCATACCACACCTGATGCCATGCACACCACTGCAACTGAGCACCTATAGCCAGCTGCAAATCAGAGACCACCACAGTATTCATATCAAAATATATATGTAATAAAGATGCATAACAAGAACAACGAACAGTAACATATGTACAAAGCAGGGTGGGGTATGGGTATGAGGTAGGGTGGTAAGGGGCAGGTGAACAACTGGGAGAGGGGTGGGGATTGCTCGATGTCTGGCTACCGCCTGGCAGCCTGCCCTCCTCCTTCTGCCTGGCGCTGTGCCCGCGGCTGCCCGCCCACATGCCATGCTGTAGGTCGAGGAGGATGGTGTGCGCAGTCCATGGCCACCGAGTCAGCCTCCCACGCCCTGCTCCAACATGCGAGGATCCGGATACCTAGGACAAGGGATCAGAGTCAATGACTGTGACTGTCCACATCCCTGAATCCCACCCATCATGCATGGTATACAGCCAAGTGCCCCGCCTCCTGTGATGGACTGCACCCACCCACAGTGACCGGTGCACAAGACATGCCCAACCAGCCAGCAACGACTATGTGTACCACTGCACACACACACCACCCATGTTCAGCACAGCACAACCAAGGCTGCCCAGGACGGGCTACGCAGGGATGCTAGTGCCACAGCCATGTGCCCAGTGCATGCATGGACCACCAGTGACACGCACACACACACACACATATGCAGTGCCACTGGACAGTGATGACTGTCACATGTTGCGTGCATGGTAGTGTCATCCATGGAAGGTGTCCGTGCCCCCCCCAGCATGCAATAGCATCCATGATGTAATGACACTCACCCTCATCATGCCGCTGCAGCAGGTGCTGCTGCGGCTGCGGCTGCTGCTGTGGCACACCTCCTCCGCCAGCCACCCTGGCACCGCCATCCCAGGCCTCAGCCCGTGCCCGCCTCTGCTCCTCCATGCCTGTGGGAGACAAATGAAGAGAAACACATCAGTGAGATCCCAAAGCAGACAGCCCCTTGCCCCATTGAGTGTGTCTGCCCACAGAACCAGACCCAAACAGCACACACCGCAAACACCCACACAGCAAACCATAGCCCAACCCACCCCCATGCGCAGATCACATTACACAGTCACCCATGCGGACAATACCGGTGCATACACAGCACACCCACCTGGCCTGGGCACAATGCCCCTCCTGGCACGCGACCTGAGGCGCTCAAGCAGAGCACGCTCCCTCCTCCGCAGGTCGCTGTAGCGGTGCCTGCACTGCTCAGGGGTCCTCCTCCACCCACTGCCCTGGAGCAGGGCAGTGGCGACCTGCTGCCACATGGGTGCGTGGCACCTGCAGGGCACTCCTCAAACAGTGAGCCATGGTGAGGCTCCACCACAGCCACTGGGTTTTCCAACTCCAAGGCCCCCATTGTGGTGCTCTCCCGCGCCATTTTCAAAATGTACAGTGGCACATGGCGCTCGCAGCGCCGCAACCCCATGTGGAAATGTTGTGCAATAACCCATCACTGCCTATCGCGCTGTTCGACAGCACTGCATTCACATCGCGCTGTCACCGAACAAGCGCGAGAGCTGTACACATGCCAGATGTACAGCGCCGGGGCAAAGGTCGCCACAAGGTCATGGGTCAGTGGCACAAGGCCACGACAGCGCCATTGGACGCCCACACGCCCTCGCGCGATCGGTCACCCGCGTGCCAGTGCCACAGTGGACTATAGTGCGCACTGGCACAATGGTGGCCGTGGTCCCTGAATTGCTGATCGCGCACAGCATCGTCATCAGCATGGCAGACGCCTGTGTGCTACCTTGGCATGCGTAATGCAGTGTACCACACAGTCACAGAAATGCGCTATTGGCTCAGCTGCTCAACCAGACAGGCGAAAGCGCTAACGGCGCGATCATTCAGCCGACACATGCAAATCATCTGATCAGCCATTCAAAGGCGCAGGCGCGATTAGTATGTCATTAAAGTTGTGCTACTCCTAATTTGCATGCATTGCGCTTATAAATACGCTGGCATCAGCCGCGCTGGCCAGATTCGTTACTGCAGGTGAGAGGTGAGTTGCATGCTGTGTGATGTTCTGGCCAATGGTCATGGGATAATGCTGTAGACTGCACAGTGACAGGTGTCCACTTCCACCCATACAGACCCGAGCATGACCGAGCAATGCCAAGGTGAGAGGAGGATGGTGGGCGAAGGAGGAGGCCCAACTTCACCATCGCCGGAGACAGAGGCCTCTTTCCAAGCCTACCTGGAAGAGGAGCCACTACTGAGTGGACGGCGGGCACCCCTCAGGCGCGGCGGCGGCATGGGAGGGGTAGCTCGGCAGTGAACCTGCACGGAAGCCAGCAGCGCTCCGTGCAGGAATGCAAAAAGAAGATGGGGACAGACCACAGAAGGTGAAGGAAAAGGTGGCAGCCCTCAGGGCGGCACGTGCTGGCACAGGCGGGGCCAGCCAGCGGTGGTGGAGCTGACCCGGCTGAGGACCGACTGGCTGCATCAATGCAGCGGAGTGCTGTAGAGGCGCGCCCCAGGAGGTGGATTCCAGACAGGTGGAAGCCCATCACTGCACGGTATGACGTGGGTGGTGTTGGGGGGAGGTTGATCACATGCACTAACATGTCCTCACTTTCTGTTACAGATCCTGTTCATCTGCAGGGGACAGTGGTGGTGGGACCATGGAGTGAGGAAGGCCTGCCAGAGGTGGAGGAGGGTCCATCCACCTCTGTCGCCAGCCGGCATGCACTGCACCAGCATGCACGCCTGGCTGCCACTTCTGTTGTCGGTGAGTCAGGTGTGGGGGGTGCACAGCCTGTGTCTCAGCAGTCTGGCATGCAAGCATGTCAGCACGCCATGACTGTGGCTGTAGCACGTACCTGCACCATTGATGATGCAAGGACTGCAATGGCAGTGACACGGTGTGTCCCATGACGGACACACAGCGGCCAGCACGCACTCCCGGACCTAGCTGGTTCCAACGCGGTGTGCAAGCACGCCAGCACAGTCCCAGGCTGTGTCTGTCCACACCGTGGGCAGCACCAGTGGCTGTGCAGGTCTCTGGCACTGTTGCAGCCACAGCAGTGGAACGAGTGGTCCCTGGGGCACAGCAGTTGGAGGGCAGCAGCAGCAGCAGTCACCCACCAGATCTGGGGGTACAGGGTCCAGCGGTGGCACATGCACACCGCCTGTTGACTTGCCCACACCTGGTCCTGGTGAACAGTGCCCACCCTCAAGGGGTGTTGAGCATCAAGCCCTTCCATACCCTGGGGGACAGAATGCCGATGTGGCACAGGACCCATTGGACGAGCACACCCGCCTGCTGCGGGCATCAGTAGAGCAGCAGATGCGGGTTTCAACATCTGTGGAGGCACTGTGCGTGGCTGTGGAGCGGCACAGCAGGGACAATGCTTTGATCCTTGCAGAGATGGTCCAAATGTGGATGGATGTGACCGCCACCATTGACAGGCAGACCCAGGCATTGGTCGCTGTAGTGGCTGCATTGGGCACACAGTCAGGTACCCCTGTACCGCGCACCCCACACAGTACGCTTTCCACTCCCCGTTCCCGGCGTCGTGCGACACCCAGTCTGTCGACGCCGGGTTCTGATGTGGCCATCCCGAGCACCCCTGGTGCAGGTATGTTTGGCATGCTGCAGACCCCTGTGCGGACAAGGTCGCGATCGCGCAGTGGGACCCCTGGTGGTCCATCGGTGCCACCCCACATGGCCCATGCTTAGCCTGCCAGTGCTGCTGGGTCACGGCGGGGCCGCCCACACATCCGAGGTGGCCGTGGCACAGTGCAACATGACTGACCTGTCTCCCAGTGCAGGCCCTGTCTGGTGCTGCCCTGTGTGCACTGTGTGTCATGGTGGGCAGTGCACTGGTGAGTGCCCTGCCCAACATGCCGACACACGAACCACCTGCACCCCCCCCCCGACTGCTGTCCACAGGTGCGTGTGCATGATGATGCCTGCATTGTACTGTACACCAAGTTGCAAGGGTGCCCAGCATCTGACACACGTGCTTGGACAGTACAGGTGGTGGGGTGGTCTGTGGATCTGTGTGTTTGACATGTCTGTTCCTGTTTGCTGTGCACCTGCCCATGTACTCTTTGGGCATGGTGTGTGTGTGTGTGTGTGTGTGTGTCCATATGACTGTTCACCCTCCTGATGGTGTGTTCATGTGCCTGGACCCTACACTCCCTTGCCGCCATACACCCCTGGTGTGTTACCCTGTGTGCCTGTGGGTTGCGCCTGACAGTGTTGGCTGCACATGGCCCCTTGACTTACCTGTGTTGTGCATAATGCTCCTCCGTGATGGTGTCCCGTGCAGCTGGGCCTGCCGGATCAGTCGGGGTCCCGCCGTCCAGGGGGCTGTTCATCGCTCATCACCAGCGCCACTGGCATCCCTATCGCAGCCTCTCCTCGACCTGTATGGCTATCCTACAGTCTTTGGCCATGTTGTGCAGGATACAACAGGCCAGGAATATCCACAGGCCTTTGAGGGGCTGTACTGTAGGACACCGCCGGAGGTGTCTAGGCATCGAGCGTGCCTTACATCCCAAATACCCGCTCGATGATGTTGCGTGTGGCGGCATGTGCCTCATTATAAGCGTTGCTGCGATGGGTCATGGGGCGCCTCGGAGCGGTGTGAGTAGCCAGGGACGAGAGTGGTATCCACTGTCACCTGTGTGGGAGATAGTGGAGATAAGTATCATGTTCAGGTCCATATTGCCCATATCCCTGTGTGCCACTACCATGGCACCGTGGTATTCCCACCCTTGCCCCAAGTTTGCAATTCCTACATGCATACTCACCCACTAGATGGCCTGTGGGGATGTCCCCACTCTCGAATCGATGGCACAGTGCAGACTGATACCATATGAAGGCATCATGTGCTCCGCCAGGGTGTGTGGCACAGACATTGATTATGCACCCACTGGCATCACACACCACCTGGCAGTTAACACTGGAAAAGCCCTTCCTGTTCCTGTATGCGGCCCCATCGGGGCCAGGTGGCGTGCGAATAGCCACATGGGTGCAGTCTATGGCCCCTAGCACGCCAGGCATACGTATACCCCGTGGAACTCCTGCATGTTTGTTGTACGCTCCTGCCGCGTGCTGGGGAAATGGATGTACTCCAGAGCATGTGGCAGCAGTGCGCTGAGGAATTGGGTGAGGATGCGTGATGTGGCCGACTGTGTTATGCCTGTGGTGTCCCCTGTCGGCCTCTGGAAGGTACCCGTGGTGAGCAGGCGCATGCAGGCTGTTTCCTTTGTCTCCACTGACAGAGCGTGACTCGGTCGTGAGGGTGCCTGCATCACATCACTGCACAGCTCACAGAGCCGCCTCAGTATTGCCCTGTTCAGGCGGTACCGGCCCACAATCTCTACGTCTGAATACAGCTCAAAGCTAATGCGGGCACAGTACTGCCTGTTGGGGGCATACCGCCGACGGGCCCTTCCACGGCCACATCCCCCTGCAGCATGCCTTCACCCTCATTACAGCTTCCATGTGGAAGCTGGCACTGTCCATGTCCCTGGCTTTTGTTCTCTGGCTGTTCTTGCTGTGCTACCCCGCTGTCCTGCCTGCTACCTCCACTGCACCGGTACACCTACTGGCCCTGCAGTCTGTGGCCTGACACACCTCCTTGTCCTTCTCCTCTCCTGTGCACTCCTGGCCTGCACTCTTCACTGTCGCACTCGGTTTCTCCCGCCTCATGTGGCTTCCTGAGCGTTTCGGCTTCTTCCTTGAGCCTTTTATTTTGGCTTATTTCCGTGTGTGGCGTGAATTTCATTCCCATGTTAGCATTGCGCAAGTCTTTAAATATCGTGATTGCACTGTTTATGCATGGGTCCCACCTTCAGTTGCGATTCCTTCATTTGCATTGTGCTGTTGCTCAGCCTGTTTTCAGTGGCGCAACTGCCTCCTGCTGAATATCGCAGAATGGCGACATTCGGACTTCTGCGCAGCAACCCTTTTGAATATCCCACCCTCTTTGTTTATCATCACTTTTCTTGCATCTAAGGTGGACTAGCATACAAGAGATTCTGATGTCTGACTTTATGGAAGGGTGGGGGTTCAAAGACAGCTGAGAATGCCTCTGAAAACCACAGGATAGACATATTATGGCATAGGGGGTGAGAATTAAAAATAATCCATAAAAGCATTTATACAATAGGGGTGAGCTGATAACACATGAAATAAAAACACATATCACTCACCCTCCTTGTATGAATCATCAGTGACATATGCACTGTGAATAACTTACAGATATACACACATAGGCCCAGATATTCAAAAGGTTGTTGTGGCGCCATGCACAACTCCACTGATGCGCCCTGGCGCCGACTATTCAAAGGGAAAGTGCGCGCAAAATCCCGATGCACCAGAGCGCATCAGTAATGTATGCAGGTGGTAGGGGGGGCGTGCTCTATGCATACCCTGCACAGCCCGATATTCAGCCCGGATGTGCAGAGGCCATGTATGCAACCCCTACTCGCGCCAGCACAAAGTTGATCCAAAAAAAGGAACAACAGATGGCCACCCACAGGTGAGCTGCCACATTGCAGGGGCGCAACACGGCAGCTGCCACCTGTGGGTGGCCACCGAGTCCTGCCAGCCTGGCGGCGCCCCATGCCCAATCGCGGCATTTGTAAAATGAAAGAACCCTATATCCCTGGTGGTCCAGTGGACCACTGTCTGCCCGATCGCGGGTTTAAGTATTAGTATAAGAATTCGTCCAATATCCCTGGTGGTCCAGTGGACCGCTGACTGCCCAATCACGGGCTTAAGTATTAGTATAAAGAATTCCGTCCCATATCCCTGGTGGTCCAGTGGACCACTGACTGTCCGATCGTGGGCTTAGGATCAGTATAAAGAATTCTGTCCAGTATCCCTGGTGGTCCAGTGGACCGACTGCCTGATAGCGGCATTTGTAAAACAAAATATGTCCAATATCCCTGGTGGTCTAGTGGTGCCCTCCCACCTGCCCACTGAGCCCCCGCCCGCTCCCCACCTTGGTCAGCCGGGCGGCAGCCACCGCCTCCGCCGCCCCACCGCCCGCCAACTGACACCGCCGATAGGGCTGTACGCTCATTGGTCCACAGCACATATCTGGAATGTGTAGTAGATGGGCTGCACTCCCATTGGCTCCTCTGTGGACCAATGGCGACAGCCCTGACCGACGGAAGTCGTCAGCGGGCGGCAGGCGGGTGGTGCTGCCACCCGCCGCTGACCGGGGTGGGGAGCGGGTGGTGGGGCTCAGTGGGTGGCTGGGGAGTGGGCACCCCAGACCACCAGGGATATTGACTTATATTTTTTGTACAAATGCCCACGATCAAGCAGCCAGTGGTCCACTGACCACCAGGGATTTTGATGGAAATCTTTATATTCAATACTTAAGCCCACGATTCAGCAGTCAGCAGTCCACTGGACCACCAGAGATATTGGACGGAATTCTTTATACTAATACTTAAGCCCGCGATCGGACAGTCAGTGGTCCACTGGACCACCAGGGATATTGGGGACATTATTTATTTACTTAGCCCGCAATCAGGCAGGCAGGTCCACTGGACCACCAGGGATATTGGGGACATTATTTATTTACTTAGCCCGTGATCGGGCGAGCAGGTCCACTGGACCACCAGGGATATTGGGGACATTATTTATTTACTTAGCCTGCGATCGGGCGGGCAGGTCCATTGGACCACCAGGGATTTCTGATTTTCCTTTTTTGACTGCAGCCTGCAGTCGGACTGTGGAGCACATTGCCGGCTGCAGGGGGCGTCTGTCCCCGACGGCTGCTGCCTGGTAGGGCGCCAGGCACAAGTCACCAGGGATCGGTGCACCTGCATGCAAATGGCCCCATTTGCACCTTGCATACATTATGGCCCCATTTGCATGCAGACTTTTGAATATCGCAGTTGCTGCACATAACGCAATGGAACTTGTGCTAGTGCATCCCCATGCTCCACTCTGGCCACTTGCGCTGGCACAGTGCCACTGCGCCATGCACACTGCGGGTGGCCAGAGTGAGATATTCAATGCTGCTGAGTCATGGCGCAGCTCAGTTGAATATTGCCCAGTCCACACCCCTGTGCAGCCAATTTGAGCTGCACCTGGGCTTGCGCCACAGCCTGGCGCAGTTTGAATATCTGGGCCATAGTACGTACATCAGCAGGTGATATTCTCACAGTCGTTATGACACACTACCCAAATTCCAAGCTAGCTCCCTGATTAAACTACTGTCAAAAGTGTCGAATTAGAAATCAGAATCTCCTGCTGACAACTGCCACAAAAATCACTTCACAAAAAAAAACTCTACACATTCTTACAGCAGTGAAACATGAATATAAACTTTATCTCAACCTGCACAGCATTCTTTCTCTCTCTCTGGAGATATCAAACAGTGCTGCAGTAAAACTAAAACTGTGACCCACAGAAGCTCCGCTGATATTAACTGGACAAGCACTTCACCAAAAATATGTTCCACATGTGAATTCAAGAGTCAGAAAGAAATATTAACATTATGTCTACCTGCACAGTCTAGTGTCTCCGGTGATAGGAAACGCCACTGCAGAAAAAGTGAAAGCATCTCACAGAAACTCAAGTGAAGTCACCCGACGAACAACATGATTAGAATAAAAAAATTAGTACAAAGTACCACACACGCCCTATAAAAACAAAATGAAGTTGCAAAAAGCATAATAAATTAAAATTAAGAAATAACACCTAAAAGATGCTAAACTCCCAGATAGATGGCACCAGAAAACCCCACCCACAACCCAAACCACACCAATGAGAACTGATGCACAGACAACGAAAGACCCCCAACAGCAAATAAAATCACAGAAACAACACTCATATACCCCACTGTCCAATACAAATACAGGGAGACCAGCCATTTATACAAACAGCAGCTGAACTGACAGACACCCTAGGAAACCATTCAACCAACAAAATAACACCACAGAAAACACAGAATGTATCGCACAACAAATATTACAAGCCCATATTGTATAAAACACACACATGATGGGCAGATCGTGAGCTATGACAAAATATTCTCACTCCTGCATCGTCAGCTCTGGATACTCTCCATTGTGCCTTCAGCACTCGTGAGTATCCAGAACTTACTCTGCAGGAGTGAGAATATTTTGCCATATCACACTCTTGTCCTTCATGTATCCCCGATTTATTTTGCAGCATGACATTCCTGAAGTAAAAATAAATATAGAATAAGACATGGGCAACCATATGCAGCAAGGCTATGTTTCCATCGAGGGGTTGCGATGACATCATAGGGAACTCAAGAGTAAAGCTCAAGAGGTCCCTGATAGAGTCTCAACCCCGAGACAGAAACACATGCCAAGTGGTATTTGGTTGCCCATATATTATTATTTTTTATAGTATATGGGTTTTACAGTAAATAAGTAAATAAAACAGACCAGGCTGTAGTACTTCTGTTCTTAGTAAAAACAAGGAAGAAAATTAGTTTTAAATTCTAAAATATAAAATATGAATGGCAGATTTGTGTTTTGGGCAAGGGTGGGGGGCAGGGAAGAATCACGAGGAGAGATTGTTGAGACAAGCTACAAAGTTAAAAGTTGTAGTGTAGTAGTGATGTCACTAGTATACTACAACAACTTTTAGTGACCTTTGAACTGTGCTATGACAACTTTTGGTGACCTTTGAACTATCCTGCAACAAGAAAATTGTATAGAAATCCATACACAATAGGGACTAACCATATCCTATAAATGTATTACACTCCAGGAGCATCACATGCATTTATTTCTGCTTGAAACACATCCGCAGGAACATTGGCTTGTTTCGTGTTCCAGTCATGTTCACAGCACAAGCTAGGTGTGACAGGGTGGAATAGGACCCTGTCCCAGTTGTTATGGAAAGAGTTTAACTGCAAGGATCTGTTCTGTTCTGTTCTGTTCATTTCGTGTCTCTTGTCTGTCTGGTTGCACAACCAGATTTTCCTGTGAGACCTAGGATTTGATCAACCTGACAGTCTCGCTATTAATTGCCTCTCACTGTCTCTCAGTCTTCCCTTGCTGTCGGTCTTTTTTTCTTTTGCATATCTGCTGATATACAAATATATGCAAATCATTATGTGGAACTGATATTGGGATCCCTTTTATTTAGAAAATATATAGTCTTACTGTTGAATGTATATAATTATATTTTGAGATGATTGCAGAGAGCTATTGGTAACTCAAGAGGTTACCTGAATGCATATATTTAAGCCTTTTGCAGAAGAGCTGTGGAAAAGGGGCCTTGGCTCAAACACACTCTATTCTTGCCAGCACCTGACTGAAACACATAAGAACACGATGCTTGTTAAGAATGGGGGTTGGAAGGACTACTTATAAGAGAGCTGAGCTGCAATTGCTAGAGAAAAAAAGGGACACAGAGATTGAAGAAAAACTCAGATTAACTTTTTCTATTTTATTTGGCCTCTGTAAATAGTTATAGTGAACAAGTTTTAAACAACAAGACATCATAGCGAGTCAGGTTGTCACCAGTATTCAGTCTCTATGGAGCCTTATGTACTAGGTATAAAGATTACTAGTATATGTGTCATGCTTATCTTAATCATTATTTAGCATGTACAGTACACTTACTGCACATGTTAAATAAATAATTAAGATGGCAAGGTAATATATATGTATAGCATTACGCCCCCTAATATATAAGGCCCCATAGGGACTGAATACTGGGGATGCTTGACTCGCTTAAGATGACTTCATCATGCTGCACAATCCCAGCAGCCTTAGCCTCTGATCAGCGCGGCATTGAAAAAATGTTTCCTGGTTTCGGTGCTTACAAAAAAGTCGTTGAAAACATATTAAACAATGGATTTTAAGGTAATGCTTTTCATTATACAAAGCCTCTCCCTGACTGCTATGCTTCCAAAACAGTGTACCCCCTTAGAATTTTGTTTAGGTAGCCTTTAACAGTGCTAGGATAGTCTCCTTACATTTGATTGGTTCACATGCTTCCAAGTTTAACAAGTGACCTCCCCCTCCCTCCCATTTTGTGACCATGAAGCAGAGTAGTCACTTTGTAGCATTTATGCAAAAAAAAAAAAATCGAAGCACAAGTTTATCAAATTTGATGCATCCGCTTACTAAAAATATGTGTGATCCTGGAGCATTCATAAAGGGTGTGTTTGTTTGTCAGTGATGACATTGTCCTGCAGGCCATTATAGGCAGTCACCACGGCTGGGATTTTCCTTCTCCCACCCGACCATGAACTTGCCTCTAAACCAGTGTATGCTTAATGAAACGTGGCACTGAGATGAGGCTGCCAAGTGCACTGACTTCAGTCTACTGCACATGTGAGGACTCCAGACATGTCTTCCAATAGCGGGCTTTCTCATGCAGTAGTGCAAAGACATCAGTACACACGGCTTCACGCTAATAACACACAGATTCAAAAAAGAAAATAAAAAGTCTTAACTCTTGGTCATTTTCATAATTTTTTATTAATTAAGGAAATTGATCTGAAACACAAAGCAGCAACTGAATTTATTCACACCTGCATGGCATGAACGGTATAACCATGAGCGGTATACACCACGGGCTGCCTGGAAAGAAATCATTTATTTTTTTTGTCTCAGTGATTGACCTCTATAGACTTCACGAGTGATAGAACCACAAATGAGGTCAATAGAGGTCAAAACCTGAGACCAAAAGTAAATGATTTATTTCCAGACAGCCCTCAGCGTATCCCCTATTTATAGGAAAATAAACGAAAAATTCCTTCAGTATTGAAAAGTGGAAGATCCTGAAACTCAGATTTTTGGGTTATTTTATGTAACTGAATTCTGCCAATAACAACTGATTTTTTTTTTTTTATGGGTACCAAAAAATCTCTCTAAATGTTTGTGGTGTGTATTTTTAATTAATTAGTGAAAGTCACATGATGTCAGTTGCAGAGTATGACTTTGCATATAGAAATTAACCAACAGGTACGTTTCCTAACTATATTCTCTTATACTTGGCTGATAGCATGCCTGTGTGAGCACATTTTATTTAGAAGTGAAAAGCCATTTCTTTCAGGAGTTTATCACTTCATTTCAGCTTCTGAGTCTGCCTTTGGCCCTTGCCCTTCTGCTTTTGCAGTACGACATCACTCATTCTGCCATTTAGTTTTATTTGTAATTTCAGGCTCAGGAAATCAACCACCTGATATCCAGCCAACCAACGGCCAGAGATGCAGTGCGACTAGAGGTCCTTCTCCCACCCCGGAAAGAGAGTCTAAACCTTGATGACCCCCTCGAAAAACTTGAGGCAAGTCTGCAATGGATAGTGGTTCAAAAGGAAACTCCATCTCTCTCTTCATCAGTGATTATGTATGCAATAAATGATAGGCAACTGTGGTGTACATGGTCATATACCATCAAAGTAAGTTCATAAGGTAAGCAGCCACATGCCTGCAGAGTGAGTGACATTAATTACCTCATGAGTTCTCCTCGATGGTATATTTCCTAGTATACCACAGTTGCCAGTTGTTTAGTTTATAAAATACATTTGGATGGTTACCATTAGTTTTGATTACAATTGAGTATACAAGGTAATGGTATACAGTGAAATAACTCTTAATACCGTCTATGTAGAAAAAGTCCCATCCATGTATTTGTATTTAAAAAAATGGCAAGGAAAAATCTAGAAACTTCATTGGTTGAGGGATATCACCTCACCATGCATTAAATTCCGAGCACCATACAGTCAGGTGTTGGAGCTCATCACCAAGGCAATAAAACCCTCATTTATTTATTTTTTATTTATTTAGCTTTTGTTTACCGGGTAGGTACACTAGACAAGTAGTATGCCTATTTTCAGGAACGACCCGGGAGAGTACAGAACATACAGAATACATACAAGGCAACTTAGGAGATACATCTTATAACAGGAGGTACTAACAATTGTGGTAAGACATATACACGGGCAGTAATAACATCACATGACAGTCAATGTGTGGGTAGACATTTGTGACAGCTGAGATTCATCAGGGAGAATAAAGAGGCATCCCCCTACGGAGGCTTGAAACAATTACACACTGATGATAACTTTAAGTGCGACCACAGGGTTGAGCGAAAAGACCCATGGGAGGGGGCCATGCGGACATGATCCGGTAGGGAGTTCCAGAGTCTAGGCACGAGGGCAAAGTCTCGACTCCCCATGAGGGACCGAGTGGAAGGAATTTTGAGCAGTCCAACAGACTGTGACCTAAGCTTGTAGGGCAGAGCGGCCCATAATTGGGAGGAGATCCGCCAGTCCCTGGGGAGCCAGTAATGGTGCACCTTCTTGGCTAAGCATCCAACCCCAAAGTCCAGGTATTCAGCTGGGGCAACCAGCGGAGTCTATCATAGAGATCACATCGATGGGTGAGTTTAGGGATGGCAAGTGCAAACCGACATATATTGTTATATGCCGTGCTCCACCGGGCAAGGTGGTTTTGGGGGGACCGGGCAAATAGGGGGAGTCCGTAGCTGAGAGAGGGAAGAAGCACACCTCGAGCAAGCGTGAGTCTTGCCCCTGGGGTCACATTGTATTTGGCCCTATAGGCCATACCCAACTTACAGTGTGTACTTCTACAGATGTTGAGGATATGACTCCCCATGTCAAGTTGGGGGTCGAGAGCAACTCCAAGATATTTGATGGAGTTCACCAATGGCAGCGGGGATCCCCCATCACAGGTTATGTGGAGCGAGGATGATGCAGCTTTTATCTTGGCTGCGGAGCCAAAGAGCATGGCCTGTGTTTTATTGGTGTTCAATACCAGCCTATGGTGAGTAACCCAGGCCAGGACTCTCCCGGGTCATCGGTCAGGCTCTGGTTTAGTGCAGCGACAGTGGGGAATGGGCCACTAGTACCAGATCATCTCGTATAAAGTGGCTTGGCAGTGAGAGGTCACCAGTGGCAGCTGATTGATAAAGAGCGAGAAAAGGAGGGGCCCAGCACTGATCCCTGTGGACTCCCAGAGTCATCGCCTTGACTCCGAGAGAGGACCTTTGTTGAAGCAGGTGCGCTACTGTCTACCCTGCAGATAATCCGTGAACCAATTTAGGGCATGGAGGAGAGACCAACGGCCCTTAGTTGCTCTCCAAGAAGGTCGTGATTAACAAGGTCAAACGTTTTTGATAGGTCTATAAATATTGCACCAGACAGTTTACCTTGGTCCATGGCAGATCTTTATACTGGAGGTGACTGTGATCAGTGCAGAAGTGGTACTGTGACCTCTTCGAATCCATGCTGTGCTCTGGAGAGCAGTGCATGAGAGTACAGATACTCAGAGAGTTGCTCTGCCACCACCTTTTCAAGAAGTTTGCTAAGGGACGGAAGGATAGCAATGGGGCGTAGTTGTTAGGAAACGAGGATTGCCCTCTGCTCAGAACTGGAACTATCCTTGCTTCCTTCCATATGACGGGAATAGTCCCTGAGTTAAGGGATAGATTGAAGATGTGTGCAACCGAGAGGCAATGATGGGTGCTCCTAGTTTGAGAAGTCGGGTTCCAGGAAATCGAGGCCAGGGCTGGAATACTGGGCCAGGGCAGCAAGAAGTTTCTGAACTTGGAGGACTGATACAGCCCTAAGATTAAACACGCCCCGATGTTGAACTCCCTGACTCGATAGGGACGGGGTCGTGGGCAAGCTCCCCCAGCTCATTGAGAGACGGGAGGTGAGGGCCGAGTGGTCCGAGAAGTGACGGCGTCAGCTATGGTTTGGGGGTTATTGCAAGAGACACCATTTAGGACCATATCCGTGACACCCGTGCTGGAGGACCCACTGACTAAGGTTTTAATGTTACTCCAGAACCTCCTGGGGTCACTGGCAGAGCTGAGTAATGCAGACTTACAAAAGTCGCTTTTTGCTACCCTTATAGCCTTCTTACACTGGTTCCTGAGGTGCCGATATCTCTGGAAGTTAGAGAGATCACTGGATCGCCTGGCCTGGACCCAGCATTGGTCTCTTTCACAAGAACTTGGCTAGCAGATTTCCATTCAGCCAGTAGGTGGCCGTCCCCCTCACCCTTCGGGTGATCATGGGTGCGTGCCTGTCCTGGATGTCACCAAAGGTATCAATGAAACAGGAGGTACCTACTGTGGGGTCAGTGGCCTCCAATACCCTGGTCCAGTCAGTAGATCTTAAGTCTGCCATGAACCTCTCTTGGTCAAACCTGGAATAGTTTCTAACTCGAATAATTTTGTGAAGGATTTTATAGGTGGGAATTTTCCAAACACAAAACACTGGGGAGTGATCAGAGATGGAGTCCGGTAGGGTACCTGAGGTAGATATTCTCTCCGGACGGTTGGTAAGAATCCAGTCCAACAGGGTACTCGAGGACCTACTAGGACTGCCTGGTCGGGTCCTTAATGAGTTGGGTAAGGGATAGGGTGGCAAGAAGAGATCTGTTTTTTAATGTTACCACTCTCTCAGTTTAGGTTGGTGTCACCCATAATAATAAGTTCGTTGTCTCCTATACTGGCCCTGACCGTGTCTAGGAGATAGGTAAGCCCCTCTAGGCCTCCTCTGGGAGGGATATATGCACATACCAAATGCAGCTTCTTTGTATCCCCTAGCAACAGAAGTCCATGCAGGATCTCACAGGGAGGGTGAGCGCGGCACCATACGTCACCAGGGAGATTTTCAGGTGGGCTCTATAGTAGATCAGGATGCCCCCCCCCTCCTGACCCCTGGCCTGTCAAGGCGGATAAACTCGTAACTCTGTTAAGGAGCAGGCGGAGTCAGGATAGAGAATTTAAGCCAGGTCTCCGTAATCCCTAGGATATCGGGTTTGTATAGGTCAACCCATGCTCTCAGTTCATCACGACTGGGTAGCAGACTCCTGATATTCAGGTGAGCTATTTTTAGCCCCTTACTCACACTCCAGGTGGCGGGAGGGTTATTGGCCATTGTAGCAGGCCCTGGGTTACTTTCTATGTCCCCTGCCATGAGCAAAGCAAGGAGGAAGAGCCAGGGGAGGAGCCACCTGTGGAGTGGATGCCCTCCCGTGTTCTTTACAGGTCTGATTCTCTTAACCCTGGCCACGTACATAATACATTTGATATCAAGACTGAGTGAGGTACTGTAGTGCATTACAAAGGAGGAGAGGAGGTTAGAAAAGAAGAAGTCAGTGTCGTCCAAGGGGGAGGACCGCTTCCAGGTCACCTCCAGGGATAGGGGGGGAGAGAGGTAGCCCAGAGTAGGAGGACCAACCCTAGTGCCACCACTACAAGGGAGGTGGCCATACCGATAACGGACAGCAAGACTCTAGGCATCAGAAATAGACCGATTGACCTCAACTGCACCCAGCCGAGGTCAAGAGATCCCGGCAAGGCACGACAGACCAGGTAGTCCACTCCTCCAATGGGACAGGGAACGGACACTTGGTCACTGACAGGCAGCCCCAGTCACTGCGGACAGCTCGGTCAGGGCAACCAAGGTTATGGAAAAAGCCCAAAGCCAACACCCCTCTCTAGTGGCAGGGGGCAGAGGATACCAACAGAAAAGAGGCTGCCACAGTATTTTCTAGAATTGAGAACTGAAAGGAGGCAGAGAGGTTCAATGATTTAGCAGTACTGTAGATGCAAAATCATCCCCTGGTAAGCTCTACACAGCATGCACAATGGTTTATGATTGAAAGCGTAAGTAGTCCACAGTGGTATAAGCCAGACCCGGACCAATTTGTCAGGCACAACAGCAGCTGAATGCTCCAGGGGTATCCTTATCATGCACACGGACCTGTCTGTGAGGAGAGGAACGCCCTAGAGGCACATGTCACACCCCGTCCAGGATCGAGTGTGGGAGAGTAGGGCAGGAATAACACCCTTACATAACACGGGTAGTACCTCCCCTTTCAGATTGAATAGGACAGCATGAAATGGTGGGCGGGGCCAGAGACACGCATAAAAGCTTCACCTCACAACAGGACGGGTGGGTGGGATATTAAAAGCTGTCGCTTCTGCAGGGATCGCTGCTGTGCTTCTCCGAAACCAGTTTCTCCTGCAACCAGCAGGGGCACGCCGTGAGTCCAGGAATTTATGTAGGTCTTCCGACTGTGTCCCGAGGAGGCCCGCCGGTGCTTGCCAGAACAAGCCGGCACCTCCACTCGGGACGCTCGAGAAATGTTGCGAGGGCGAGGAGGGGGGACCCTCCAGGTCAAGGTCTCCCTCTCTCCCCTCCGAAATTGTCCCAAGGAATGAGTCAGAAAAAGCAGCAGGGAGCTCCTTTATGTCGGGAGGGCTTGGGTGGGGAGCGATGTCGTCGGCCAATCACCGACAAGGAGAGACGAGGACGGATTTGGCGCTAAAAGTTGAATTTGGGAGCAGATAAAGGACCAGGAGTTCGTCTGGGTCAGCTTCTGTAGGATCGCCGCTGTGCTTCTCCGAAACCAGTTTCTCCTGCAACCAGCAGGGCACTGTGAGTCCAGGAATTTATGTAGGTCTTCCAACTGTGTCCTGAGGAGTACGCCCGCGTGCTTGCCAGAACAAGCCAGCACCTCCACTGGACGCTCGAGAATGTTGCAGGGCGAGGGGCCCTCCAGGTCAAGGTCTCCCTCTCTCCCCTCCGAAATTGTCCCAAGGAATGAGTCCATTACCTACAGTCGGGGACTATTTCATGTATATATTTTGTTAATTAAAATATATTTAAACAAATGATTTATTTAAAAAAAAAATATTAAAAATGTTTAACTTTACATATACAAACGAACAGTGAGCCATTTTATAAGCACAATAAGCCACTTCAGGATGTGCATTAAAGTGTTTAAACGCACTTCCCAGAAACGTTAAGAACACTCAGCGTTCTCCTTTACACCCCTGGGGCCTGCATTAAAATCCACACCCTGTCATGGCTTATTGCTTACATATAGGGTATGGCACAGGCTCAAGTAAAGCCCTGTTTGATGTTTTTTTACGGGCGGTCTGTGACCGCACGACATCACGAGTGGTAAAGTCGCAGAATTCATGGATCATAAGTAAAATATCAGGCATATTTTTTATCAGACCTCTGTCATATTTGATTTACAATAAAATACTTGCAATGGCTCTGACAATAAACTGCACCAAATAGCCCTGATATTTTTGCTTGTCATGGACCTACAGTGAGAATATCATGACATTTTTACTCCAGGTAAATGACGAAGTAAATATTTTCACTGAAGGTCCTTCAGAATAGAAACCTAATATCATTTAATTCCGGGAGTTGATTTTTCACAGGAAGTTCTACTTACAGAACTGTCACTGTAACTTGCTGGAGACAACGGCATAGCCAACCATCTTACCACACACACCAATGTCATTACATAAATCAGATATTGCACAGGCCCAATAAAAGGAAGGCAATCTTTATTTGCATAAAATATGTTTGATATTTTTACTGGTAATCCATGAGCCTTGTGACATTGTTTGTGGATTCCCCAATCGTGATGCCATGGGGTTATGGATATATCAGGCTCATTTTTACTTGGCCATTGCCATAACCCTTATTGGTTCTATGTGATAACGGTGACTGCCAAATGGCAAGCCGCGTTATCACGACGTCAGAGCGGCAAAACATTTTTGCCACTCTGGACATCCTTGACGATGGAAGAATGGTGTCGGGACTTAGGTTTATTGCTTTTGTGGGGGTGCTCCCCACACTCCACGTGGGGCTTCACCCCCGCACTCTGCTACTAAAGGATTCTTAATTCCAGGGGTGCATGTGGGGGCGAATAAACGCAGCAGCGCCCCAACCCAAACCCAGTACCTCCTCCACTGCAACCGCAGGCCAACCCCAACACCACAGCGCAGCTCAGCAAACCCACCGCAGCACCACCCCTAAATCCCCTCTGCCTCCTCCCAGCCCAGGCTCGCTCCCCCCCCTGCACGCACGTGTACATATAGTGACATCCTGTCACTGCATTCCCCCATCCCACCACATCTGGTCGCCCTACCCTCCCCATCGCCATTCGAGCTTTCGACCATAACGCGTCGCCATTTTAGACGGCGCCTAAGTTCAGGCACCAACATCACAGGCTACCACCCTTATTTCATATATTCATTGCAAAAACTACATTAATGTATATGTCAGGGTTATAAAACCACAAAAGGAGGGAAATGTGGTGTTTTTTTTTTTTTTTTTCCAAACCCCCTCACCCAGCCCCCGCCCTCACTAGCCAAAGTCAAGCTACAGGTCTGGGGCTGTGTTATGTCTCCTGCCTGTAAATTAAACCATTTTTTAGGAAACAAGCAGTTAACTTGATATATGAAAGATCATTAATCCTAATTTGAGATCCTATACTTATCACGTTAGAAAAACAAATACCCTGTCTAGATTAAACTACATATTTATTTCCAAAGCGCTTGTTTCCAGTGTCTTAAATGCTGAAATAGATTCAATATGTATGTCAGACCATGCCCTAATTGTATGTGAAATTTATATTAGTGGTCCCAATAGGCAATATTCCCTTGCATGGAAATTTGATAATGAACTTCTTAAAGAGCAACTGACGCCACAAAGAAAACTTTAAAAAACATAATAATTGGGTACAATACTACCTGCATTCTATTTATATTTTTATAGTTCTCCTCTCCATTATTTATTACTAAGGAAATTTGCATGAATATATGATCTGTATCCTTTAGAGTCCATCTACCTCTATAGCTTACTCCCTACTTCATGTCATAATCCTCTGTTGTGACATCACAGTCTGTCGCCATGGGAGTAATTGTGATGTCACAAGCAGTGCATCATGAACTCAGGTAGAGGGAAAACAACAGGAACAGATGAACTTTTCAGGAACAAAGATCCTGTTTCCATACAGATGACCTCAGTTATAAATAATGGGGAGGAGAAATACAGAACTAGTGTGAAATATAAGCCGGACTGTGTCTAAATATTATGTTTTGTTAAACATCTCTCTCTCCTGATTTCTCTACTCCCTATACTGTCCAAACTGTTGGAAAAAATCATAAGCAAATAGTTGAGAACCTGTGCAGAAACTATGAACCTTCTAAACCCAATGCAATCTGGCTTTAGAGCACAGCATGGCACCATTACGGCCCTAGCCAAAGTGAACAATGATTGGCAGAGAGACCTGGAGAATCGAAACTTCGTCTGTGCAGTGTTCTTAGACTTAAGTAAGGCTTTCAACACCGCTGATCATGACCTGCTCCTTTCCTTCCTGAGGGCGTTAGGACTGGACTCACTATCCTTGCATTGGTTTGCTGACTACCTCTCTGACTGGTGGCAGCAAGTCAAGGCAGAGCGTGAACTTTCTCCCCTTAAACCTCTGCAAAGAGGGGGTCCCCCGGGATCGATTCTTGGTCCCCTACTTTTTGCAATTTACATAAACAACATTGACACCAACATAACTAAGGCCAATATCCATATGTTCACAGACGACACGGTTCTTTATCTAAGTCGTCTTTTGCCAGAAGCTGCCTATGCAAACCTACAATCTGAATTCAGTCTGCTTCAGAGCCAACTCCTAAACAAAAAGCTCCTAAACGCCAAAAAAAGTAAGGCAATGTTATTTTCTCCACTTCTCCATGCTGCAAACCCGGCCAGTGCTGGCTCCATTCCACAAATCACAACAATCCTGGGAGAAAACCTAGAATTTGTCAATAAATTCAAGTACTTGGGAGTGTGGCTCAACCATAGACTTTCCTTTACAGACCATATCGAAGATCTGCTGATGAAGCTGAGGCAGAGGCTTGGACTCTTTTTCAGGATTAATAACTTCCTTACTAGCAATGCCAAGTGGCGGCTGGTACAAACAACGTTTCTCTCCTTGGTCAACTATGCTGACTTTCTTTATAGTCACTGCCCTGTCTCTCATCTTGTTAAATTGGATACATTGTGTCACAGGGCTCTGATATTCATTACTGGCCTACCTTTTTCCACTCATCATTGTGCCCTTTATGCTGCCATGGGGTGGCCCTCCCTTCAGTACTGGAGAAACAGAAATGCTGTACTCTGGACGTTCAGAGATATTATCAAAAAACTACCCCTATATATCTCTGATTGTCTTCCGCTATGCCAGCTTGGGAACTACAGTATGCACTGAGAAGCTACTCCTTTATTTCCTTAAAGGTACCTAAGCTAAAAACATGCTTTGGGAGAATGGCTATAAGCCTTGCGCTGCTGTCTCTATGGAACAAAATACTAGTACCCCGGTCAGTCTGTCCTCCTTCAAGATACTATATGACCATTCAGTCAAGGAAATTTGCAACTGCTTCCCCCGATCCTAAACTTCCCTGCACTTCCAGCGTACCATGATGGCATTGTCCTCTTCACTACACCTGACCTTGTGGCCTCTCCTTCACATTTCTCTAATACCTAATTGTGCTCCCCACCCTCCTGTCCTGTGTCCTCTCTGAGGCTTCATCTGTCCCTCGTCTATCCCCTGCCACCCTGCCTGTACCCTATCTCGCCTCGCCTACCACACACACCCTTCTAGCCTGTTACACTGTTTTTTTTTCTTTTTTTTAACTCATTGTCTGTCTTGTTTCTTATGGCATTGTATGTAATATACCATTACCTAACAATTGTCATAATTAGTACTTCCAGCTACTGTTACTAGACTCATTATACACCACGAAGGAACTGAACCACTGTTTCCAAACTGTTCTTCACTTATGACTACGTTTAACTATTGTATCTTTGTATTGTATAATATTACTGAGGTGTTATGTTATGATTGTTCATATATTGTATATCCTGTGTTCCTGTGCTAACCAGGTCCATCTTGTAAATGAGTTATGCTCAATGGTGTTCACCTGGATAAATAAAGATTTGATTGATTGATTGATTGAAGATCTCCTGAACATGTCACCAGCTCTTTAAGAACCCTCCGTTCATTGAACAGATAAACAAAGCCATTCAAGAATTTTGGCTATTTAATAACACTGAGAACAGAACCATATCCCAAATGTGGGATGCTTTTAAAGCAACTATAGGAGGGGTGATCATTTCCTTTCAGATTAGAAGTAATAGAGCCAAACGCAAATGTATTTCTGAATTAGATAATAGATGAAAGCAACTAGATCAATTAATATTAACAGACTATGGTCTTTATAAAAAGGAATGGGAAATCTGCAGAACTAAAATACAAGAATGGATCCATCAAGACACAATTAAATTAGCTAAAACAATTAGTAAAACCAAGTATTTTCATATAGATAAGTCAGGCAAACATTTGGCTTTATTACTCAGACAAGAAAAGCAAAAACATGTTACTGTAAGAATCAGTGATACTAAAAGTCAAATTTATAATTCTGACAAACAAATAGCTAAGGTATTTGTAGATTATTATAAAACCATTTATAATAAAAATCTTGATCCAGACACTAATCAGATAGCCAGTTTCCTCCACAATTCAAAAATTCAGCCATATCCTTTTCAATTTTTAGAATTTACCAACGAAGAAATAATAGCTGCTATGAAGAAACTTCCTAGAAATAAAACACCTGGTTTAGGTGGCCTAACAAATTTTAAATCGCCTTTGCCAAAGAACTCGCCCCCTGGATTAAGCTGCTAATTGCTGAATCCGGAAATAAATGATTTACCACTATCCATGCAACAAGCTAAGATTATATTGACTTTAAAACAAGATAAACCACCACAAACCCCAGAAAGTTATTGCCCAATAGCATTATTAAATTAGGATTATAACTGTTAGCCAAATTAATTAATGCTAGCATCCAAACACATTTACATAAATATATTCCTTCCAATCAGTATGGTTTTATGCAGGGTAGAAAAATATCTGACACCAATATCAAAATACAAGCCTTTATTCATTTAATTAATACCAATAAGATATTTACAGTATACCTTTTTTGCCATTGTATTAGATGCTTGTAAAGCCTTTGACCTAATAAATAAAAAAATCATGACACACACTTTACAGTATTGGGCTGTACCTAAAATTATAACCTTAATTTCCCAACTTTATAAAATAACTAAAGTCAAACTTCATATCAATAATATGCTCTGAGAAGAATTTGATATTCTCAGTGGGGTGCGACAGGGCTGCCCACTCTTTCCCACCCTGTTTATATTAACTTTGGAACCATTATTAAATTTAGTAAGAAACAGTCCTCAAATTGAAGGAATACAGTTAGAAAAGGAACAGATTAAGCTTGGCGTCTTTGCAGACAATATTTTATTGATAGTTAAAAACATAAATTCATCCCTGGATGTATTTTTACAAACTACCCAGAATTATTCAAATGTATCCAGATACACTAATAATAAAAATAAATCTGATCATGCAAATTTCTAACCACGGAACTGTAAATATAGAAAAATATAAAAATGAGTTTAAAATCCAGGACTACATTAAATATCTTGGGATCCATTTAACCCCGTATCAAAATAGGAATATAAAAAACAATTTTAATAAAGCTGAAGAGAAAGTATCTTCCCTACTGGATACGTGGAAGAATTTTACTTTGTCAATTTGGAGCCATATAGATACCATTAAAATGATGGCCATGCCACATTTAATTGTTGTGATGCAGAACATATTAGGAGCCCCTAATGACAGATGGTTTGAAGATTTAAAAAGAATATTCAAGAAATTTATTTGGAGAGGGGGTAAACCGAGGACTGCTTGGGCATCATTTATACTCCCTAGAAGATTAGGTGGTTTGAGCTGCCCAGACCCTAAAACCTATTCAGAAGCAACCCTTCTTTCACTTGCTTTCCAATGGACATTCTCTAATCACAAGGATCGGGAACTTTTTCAGGAGATATTCCTTCCATGTAGTTGTTATAGTATCGCTGACCTCTTGTTAAGCGCCAAGGTATATTTTGAACATATTGAGTTTCTCACACAATGGCTGAAACCTCTTAAAAGATTATTAAAAAATCCTAGAGTCTTAGAGCTGCCCTGGTTATATTTCAAAATAAACTGTGGCATAAGAATTCGGGGCCAAAACCCTAACATAGATTTCAGATTCTTACAAACAAAAGGCATATCTACATGGAAGGACCTGTTAGTTAATAGCCAATTTCCCTCTTATCCACAGATTTTGAATCTTTTGAACATACAAAAATGGAACATACTATACTATTACACTTTAAGAAGTAAATTTAGTAACATTCAGAGAATCTTTGATCCCCCAGGGCAAAAGCTAAATATTCATTGTACACAGCAAAAAGAAATTATGGATAAAGCGGCAACTAAGAAATTAGCCTGTTTATATGAGCAACTCTTTTCTAAATTCAAAAACGCCTAGAACAAAATAAATAATAAATGGAATTTGGAGGCAGCATTAAATTTTGATAATTTGCAATGGCAACACTTAAGAACTAAAGGGAACAAAATACATATTTCAGCTAAGAACAAATCGATTCAAAGGAACATGATGAATAGAGCATATTACACACCAGCGCAGATCAATAAAATAAATAAGGAATACCCTAGTCTGTGCTGGCATAAATGTGGGCAAAATGCAACATTAACACACTGCTTATGGGACTGCCCTAAGATCCTGTGCTGGTGGATCAAGGTAAATCAGACAATATCCCAGTGGCTAGGTGTGGGTATACCCTGTGTTAAAGAAATATACCTATTTAACCACGACTGTAACCTCGTTTTCGAACCTGTGCAACAAAAAATCATAGCAGTAGCTGGGCTGGTCATCAAAAGACTTATACTGTAAAATTGGAAAGAGCGGGGCCTAATAAATTTCAATTTTTTAAGATGGTGGACAGTTTTAAGAGAAACATTGTTTTGTGAGAAGCTCTTCTTTATTTATTCATTTTTATATTTTTTTTAACCAGGAGAGACACACTAAGCTGAAAGCTTGTTTACAGATGCGACCTGGGAGCACAAGGAAGTTAAGTGACTTGCTCAGGGTCACACAGTATGCAAGTGGGGTCTGTGGGTTTCAAACCCAGGTCTCCAGGTTTGCAGCTCAGAGCCTTAAACCACTGCACTATACTGCCTCCTCATCTACTGTTTAGATGAAGACTACAATGATATTTTTGCTACCAAGTAGAAGGCTATAGAAGAGAAGAGAATATTCCACCTTATTATCAATATAAGGTTTAAGCAGGCGACTTGCAATGATCTAAAGCCAGTTCTTTGTGGGGACTAAGTAATGTCGAGGGGGGCCGGAGTACGGAACTGTTAACATGAATGTAATATGTAATGTATGAAGACCTACCTTACCAAACCTTTTATATTGCTCAATTAATTTGTAATGACTGCAAGATATGTATATTATTATAAGAAGAGCATGTGTTTATTGCTGTTTCCTAATAAAAGTACTATATAAAAAAAGGTCTGGGGCTGTGTCTCCTGGGTCTGCTGCTGCCTCAAGCTACAGGCTTGAGCCATGTTCAGCAAGTCTACTGCTTCATGTTGGGCCCACAGGACCACTCAGAACTTTATTTGCGTAGGACCCTGCAGGCCCTGCATGAAGCAGCAGCTAAGTTATAACTTTCTTCGTGCAACGCCCAAATGTCATATGTTCAGGGGCATAGTATTACATTTATAAACCCCCTTAAACATGTACAAATCCTGCAACATTAGAGAAATAAATGTAAAGGCAGGCACTTCCCTGATCTTACTTTCAGTCAGTCATTACCAATATAGCCCCATTTCCTCCTTTGTGTCATTAAAACACAGATTTTAGGGGCAAGGCTGTGGCAGTCCTTGGCTGCTCAGCACGGTTTTGGAAGTGCGATCATAACTAATTTGTAAGAATGTTATGAATAGGAATATAATCATAAAAGATTTGGGAGCTTATTTTTAGCTTTTAATGCTCCTATAACTAATTGTTAATGATAAGTGTTGTCTGACATATACTGTATATAGTTTAGTAGCAGTAGCTGTTTATGGATCTACAACACTGGTGCGACAACCCTGACACTGATGCGTCCCCATAACGACCAGCAACACTGCAACACCCACGCGGGCCAGCCCCTCACCCTCTTCATTTTAGATATCTAACGCCACGTCGCACAGACAGTGGAGTTAGATATATACCCCCTATCGCCACAAAGTCCATTGAAGTGAAATCCCCATCACTGCCAATATAGGCACAGCCAGGGTTTCGCTGTGGGGGGTTCGCTGTGCTGGTGTCGCCATAGCGACAGCATACCACTGTTTATAGGAATGCCTAAATGGAAACTATACTATAAGGAACTTGATCTATGTAAAATTCTCACAATGTTTTTCATCTTACTGATGTTGTATATGTTTTATTTAATTGTAACTGTTTGAAAGTCTTGCAATTTTTATAAATCAATAAAAATATATTGACAAAGAAAACCTACAGTAAGGTAAATAACAGCAATATGCTTTTTCAGAAAATGCTAAGTGTGGCTTCTTTATCTCTTTGGGCAGGCAACTCCTTAGCATGAGTTGTCTGCCCAAGGGTATACTCAGGACAACTGCTCTTTAAAGAGCAGCTGATACCTTTGGAAAAACTTTACAAAACATAATATTTAGACATAGTTTGGCTTGTATTTCATACGAACATACGAAAACGCTGGCAGACAAAGGCCTAAAGGTCAATCAAGTCTGCCCGAGCATGCAGCTTGCAGTATGCTTTAATTTTAATATATTTCATATATTTTGTACAGCTTTCTGCTCTCCATTATTTTTACTGAAGAAATTCCCAAAAGAACAAGATCTTTATCCCTTAGAGCTCATATGCCTCTGTGGCTTATTCCCTACTTGAAATTATTATGCCCTGTTGTGACATCACAGTCTGTTCCCATGGGAATAACTGTGCTGTCACAACTAGAGTATTAAGACATCAGATTGGGAAGAAGCAATAGGAGCTGATGAACTCTTAAAGAACAGCTATCCTATTTCCATGCATATGACCTCAGTAATAATTAATGGAGATAAGAAATACAGAGCTAATGAGAAACATAAGCTGTTTTGTGACCAAATATAATGTTTCTCAAAGTTCATCTTGAGGTGTCGGTGGCTCTTTAAGAATCACAGGTTTATCTGTGGATCTGCAGAATCAAGCATCTGACTTCCCCTTTGAAATGACATCTCTCTTTGGAGATCAGACAGAGACCTAGATGAATAAGGTTGATAAAAACAAAACTATTTTTAAGAACCTTGTAGAAAACGTAAAGTCAGAAGGTACTACAGACCCTATAGCAGGGAACGCATAGGAAGGTGGTACTATCACAGGCTGTAATGCTATACACCATATAGTGCATCAAGAGGTTCAAATAGATGCAGAGGTAGAAGAGGTAGCAGGCAAGCAACAGTTGCAGCTCAGCCACCACAGACAAAACCTAATTCCTGATGAGTTACAGGTCACCGCACCTCACCCCCAGTGAGGGTATGCCCCTCTCACCACTTCCAGCCATGGCAGTCTGTTACAACAGACAAATTGGTGCCAGCCCACAGGGGTAGGGTGCCCATCTGCAACACTGACGACCCGCATTCGGGAACAGACTCAGGACGTCGGAGGGCTGGCCGGGGGAGAAGGATTGAATGTCTTAGGGGCTGCTCTCCTTCTCTGGGGGTGGGAGGGGGTAGAGTGTCTGGCACAATGTGGACCCATGGCGGAGGCTGGGGCTACCTCTGTGCCGGCACCGTCACTTCTGGGGGACTTCATTGCACGTCTCCACCCCCAGGGGAAAAAATAGCCTACAAAAAATTTCAGCCGCCCGCTCCTGGCTACAGTCACTTCCTCCAGCTCTCCTGCTGACCAATTTAGACATCTGGGCCTCTGGTGATCTTGAACCCCACCCTGGGGGGAAAGCCAGGGAGGCAATGTTGGAGCGATCCTGGCTGACACCTTCTCCCATCATTGAGAGGATTGCCAGCGCCATGGCCCTGCCCTGGGGGGGTAAGCCAGTGAGTATCGGAGGGTGAGTCCAGGGAGAGCAAGGCAGGGGTCGGAAGTTTGGGCAGAAGAGAGAAGGAGCGGCGTGCAGCCCAATAAAAGGGAAAAAAAAAACAAATTGGTGCTGGAGATTGTGAAAGAAGTCCTCAGTCCCTCTTTGGTTACAAGTCCAAACAAAAGGAAATTCAAAATTCTCTAGCCAAATTCGGTAGCAGAGATGCAGCTATTTAAGTTGGAAGTTCAAAAGCTGCAAGCTCTGATTTCTGCGGAGAAACTAAGTAGCAGTAACATAAATGAGGATTTTTTTTTTCTCAAGGTACTTTCTTATAAAGAAAAAATGAGCAGAGTGGAGACCAATTCGCCACTTAATGTATCTGAACAGACACATAAAACAGGAAAGATTCTAAATGGTCATCTTGCAGACAGCAATCTCATGCTTAAAGGCCGGCCCGTCGGCGAAGCGGTGGGATTTCCGCTTGCGACGCCGGTGACCCGGGTTCGGGAACGGATCCGGGTCGCCGGAGGGCCGGTCCGGGGGAGAGGATCGAACGTCCCGATGGGCAGCTCTCCTACTCCGGGAGGGCGCGCAGCACTGCGCGAGGACCCCTGGTGAGACCGGGAGTTCCACGGAACCGAAGCTCGGAGGGGGGAGGAGGCTGGGCGGACGCTGGCGTCATTGCACGCCCCGCCTCCGGGGAGAAAATCTGGTGGAAAGAAGGCGGGCAGGACCACAATCTATGAAGCCCTCCTGGAGAGCCTCACATTGCCCGCTGCGGGACCCGACCAGTTACAGTTCCGGGGTCACGGCGGTGGCTCATGCCCCACCCTCCGGGGGCAAGCTGGGGGTGACTGTGGGTCCCCAGCAGCAATTGATGGAGGTAGAGGTCTCCGGGGGCCGTGACCAGGGCGGATGGCCCCGGTGGTCCTGCCAGAAAAAGGAAAAAAAAAAAAAAAAAATCTCATGCTTAAAGCAACGGTACTGGCCTTGCTCATTGTATCTAAAGGATGCTTACTTCCATGTTCCAATAAGAGCAAGCCACAGAAAATATCTGCACTTGAGAGTAGTTATGAGTCAGTATCGATGCAGGGCAATGCCTTTCAGCCTGACCTCTCACCAAGAGTGTTTACAAAGTGCACAATGTGGCTGAGAAGCACTTTGAAAAGAACCTTCCTTGTGAATTTTTTTTTTAATTTTAAAACTAGAAAGAGTGAGCTTCTTTACCTAATTGGGAGCTCCTCCATGATGCTTGCCAAATTTTTCAAATGGCTCCCAAAGGAAGGGAAGGGATCGTAATTTGCCCCCAAGGGTCTGGCCGCATGATCCCTTTCTACCTCCTAACTCTCTGATCCGTCCCCACACTCCGACGTTATGTGAAGAGAGAGCGTGGGGGCGCGCTCCATTCACTTGAGTGGAGTATCTCTTTCAAAGGTGATTTCCAGATTTTAAATTGGGTTTTGTACCAACTAATGCCAGGGTTCAACTAATAATGTCCTCGCATGCTTGCTTGCTGTCAGCATGTACTGGGGAGGCAGGTACCTTCACACTTTCCCTCCCTTCCTCCGATACAGAATGTGCTTCCAGAAGCTAGAGAGGAACACATAAGCAAATCATGACCCTGGTGGCACTAGATTGATCCAGACAACCACAGTACTCACTGCTACTTCAAATGTCCACAAAAGCTCATACTCTACTCCCATGTTGAGATCTTCTGACAATGTCCAAAGGTCAGGTGAACCACCTAAACTTGGAATCCCTTCACCTGAAGGAATGGTTCCTGAAGGGATAGAGTTTTCAGAATTGAACACATCTACTCAAGTTTTACATTCCTTAAGGTAGTTAGAAATCAACCACAAGGAAAATGTATTCAAAATGGAAATGTTGCAATCAGCTGAGAATGCAGAAAGTTCACTGATCTTAGATTTAAGCAATAACAGCCAAGAAGCTGGTAATTTCTGAGGGATTTGTGACCCATGTGGGGGATTGGGGGTCCGAGGCACAGTTGAGAGATACTTCCTCCAGACTATTGTTAATCCAAGAAAATGGCTAGCTTTGACTACCAACTTCTGATTTTTTTCCCCATCCTTTCTTTTATTCCCCAATTAACCCTAGCCTGCCCCTTCTGTCCAGTCCCCCCAGCCCTGTCACCCGGCTTCTCTGGGACTCACCTTCTTGACAACATCCTCGTGGCCTACAGGACTTGTGGCAGGGTGCCCGCTCACCGGTGCAGGGCCTGTGAGGGCCTGGACATCATCCTGTGGCCCGCAGGATTTGTGACAGGGTGCCGGTCACCAGTGCAGGGCCTGCAAGGGCCTGGACATCATCCTGTGGCCTGCAGGCCTTGTGGCAGGGTGCATGGTCATCGGTGCGGGGCCTGTGAGGGTCTGGACAGCCTGTTGCCTGCAGGACTTGTGGCAGGGTGGTTGGGCACCGGTGTGGGGCCTGTGAGGGCCTGGACATCATCCTGTGGCCTGCAGAACTTGTGGCAGGGTGCCCAGACACCGGTGGGGGGCCTGCAAGCGTCTGTACATCATCCTGTGGCCTGCAGGACTTGTGGCAGGGTGCCGGGTCACCGGTGCAGGGCCTACGAGGGCCTGGACATCATCCTGTGGCCTGCAGGACTTGTAACAGGGTGCCCAGTCACTGGTGCGGGGCCTGTGAGGGCCTGGACATCATCCTGTGGCCTGCAGGACTTGTGGCAGGGTGCCTGGTCGCTGGTGCAGGGCCCGCGAGAGCCTGGACATCATCCTGTGGCCAGAAGGGTTTTCCTCCTTGATTTTCTCCCCTGAGTCACACACATGCAATGGCGTAATGGGCAAGCTCCACCGCCACAGAGATGTCCTCGAATGGCTGTGCATGAACTGCCATTCTACATGTTCAGACTGTACTGCCACCCAGATGCCTCCAGGTGGGAGACTAGCAGCAGGTCACATAACACCCCCTCCCTGAGGGAAGAGAGCAGTCCTAGAGACACTCAATTTTCCCTTCCCAGCCAAGCCCCAACCTATCCAAGTCTGTTCCCGATCCCAGGTCACTTGTGTGGCAGGAGGTAACGCATTAGTGTTTCAGCCCTCCACACCACTGGGCCAACTCACAACTGTTGATTTTATAGTTTTTTTTTCACTTAGTTTCTGTTTTCAGTAGTGTGACACGAGCTGTGCGGCACAAGTACATCTTATATTTAAGACATTACATGCCACATAGCATCACTTGGAAACTGGAACAGTCATTTCTAAGATGTTAATCACTGATCCAGTAGCCAATCAGGAGCCTTACTACGTTCATGAATATTCATTTAGATTTATAATATCTGTCATATTTAAAGTCCCTGGGCTTAAAGCCAGCTTATTTGAAGGTACATTTGTCAGTGAGTTCTGCATGTAGATCCAAGTCCTTAGCAGAATCATTGTTTGCAAATCCAGTGTTTAAGAGGTTCCTTAAAGGACTCTCACACATGTTCTGTCCAGTGAAGAAGCCTGTGCTAGCCTGGGAACTGAACCTGGTCCTCATTCAGTTAATATCCAGCCCCTGTGAGCCTGTGGCCACCTCTGTGCTTAAATATCTCACATGGAAAATGTTGGCTATGGTGGCTATTACGTCAGCAGGTAGGGTTAGTGAGCTGCAAGCACTCTACATTGATCCCTCATACTGTACCTTGTTGTTCAGAGAAAAAGGGTTTTACTGAGCTGTTCTAACTCCTTTAGTTAAAAGGAAAAGTTCTTCACCATATGTACAGCTTTACTTCTAAAGGGTTAGAACAACCAGTAAAACTATCCTTCCCTTCCTCCCCTTTTTAGGATGAAGTAGTCAGGTTCTTCTGCATCAGTTATTCTTAAATACAACTTGAGCTTTTAATGATTACTATCACTTGTTCTATGCTATTAAAACTCTCATTTTTAATTTGGAATTTATATTTCTATATTTGGCATCTCTGTTTCAAATTAGGTCTTTGGTCACTTGGCCATTTTAGTTCATAGATCTACCATTGGAATGCTGGGAGGCTTGCCGGCCCGCTGACACAGCAGTAGTGCTGCTGCTTATGATGCCGACAACCCGGGTTTGGAAGCGAGCCTGAGGTGTTGGAGGGCCTGCCGGATGGAGGCGGATTGAGCATCCGCAGGACCCCTCTCCTTCTCCAGCGGAGAGGGAGGGAGGGGAAGAGCTCGGTGCTTGTCAGGCCCCTGGCAGAAGCCAGGGGAGAGGCAACCCAAACTAAAAGAGGTGGGGGAGACATGGCAGACATCAGTGCGTGCGCCTTGACATCAATGCATGCCATGTCTCCCAGAAGGGAAAATGGAAAAACTCCCGGTCACGCATGATGACCACCAGCCTCCACAGGCCCTGCACCGGTGACTCGGGCACCTCCCGGAATCTGGATCTGGTCCTGGCAGGTCGAGGGACTCCCTGCCACCTTGCCACAGAGAGCAAGCCATGGGGGACTATGGGAGAGGTAAGCCCTGGGGGAAGCCGGGGTGATGGGGCTGGGAGGACCAGCGGGAAGGAGAGCCGACTGGGATGGGGAGCATGAAATAAAAAGCTGGGAGGCTTGAGACAAACACAGTGAGAGAGAGGGAGAGAGAGAGAGAGAGAGAGAGAGAGAACGAGAGAACGAGAGAACGAGAGAACATGTCTGAAAAATATTCTACATTCCATGGCACCGTATTCCTCAAGGAGATCCTGCATAGGTTTTACCGGCTGTTCTGATCCTTTAGAAGAAAAGCTGTTACTAAAGTGACTAAGTTTTCATCCTTCATAATATGCAAGAAAACGTAATTAAGGCAATGACAACACAAGAGGTTATTGCTCTATTTTCTCATCTTTTCTCTTTGACTTCTGCCCTGCCTTCATTTCCTTTTTACTTCTTGGTATAAGCATTTGCAGATACCACAACATTAAAATTGCTCTCCAAAATAAACAGCATTGTGACTGCATTGTGAGGCTGGAATGCTATTGTAGCATGTATGCACAATATCTGTGTTGATGCTTTAAATGATATCACTGGCCAACAAGGCTAAATGTGTTTAACAAGAACGATAAATATGACATATGCCATGGGCTAGCTAAAAATATCACATTTATTTTTTTCTGCAAGTTTTGACCTCTATGACCTCAAGAGTGGTAGAGCCAGAGGTGGGGTCTAGCGGTGAAACCCTGCAGATACTGTAAAAATAAATTTAATATTTTTAGCCAGCTCACGGCATATGCCATTTATACAATGGCAGTGTCTCTCTGCCAGATGAGTTCTTTCAATGAAGATTTTATTCTTTCTGTTTGATTTCACTGCTCTGTTTCTAACTGCAGTAGGTGCTGTCACTATGTAATGAGGCATTTTGCAAGCTGTTCTCCCATTGGTTAAGAGCTCCTTTGTGAACAGCCTAAAGTGGAAATAAGTGCTGATTACCCATCTAAGATTGAAATAAATTATTTTATTTCCACTTCAGGCCTGTCACACATGCAAATAAATGCATTTTATTCTCGCAGTCATTGTATACATGTTAACATTTACAAAACCTGTTTCTGTTTTTCATCTATTATCCTTTTAATGATGTAAGAATAACCATAATGGGCTGTTCTAACATAGCCTTGAATTGAATGTGTGAACTCTGAATTAAGGCTTTTTTCATGGTATTTTTTTTTCTATTATTAATGACTGCCCATGTCATATCATATATTCTAACCCCAGTAATACTCAGGTATTCACAACTTCTGCAGTGACCCTTTAAGACAGAACTGCTCGGAGAGAATGGAACACATGCAAATGATGGAACCTTTTGCATGTGACAACTTTTCCAATGCTGCATTGAACTAACTGCTTTAGTTCTAAACCCCTCAGATTTCACTCTCCGCCTGTCAAGTCTAGATGCTCAGAGTTTCTCTCCTCAACTTCTATCTGTGGCATGAAGAACTTATAAAAAACTTATAAGTATCTATTTCCTTTCATTTGCTGCCTTTTACTTATTGTATATATAGTTAAACCATAGTTTTAGTGTTAAATTGTTATTTTTAGGGGGGCTTGGCTAGTCAGTAAAGATGGCAGACGCTTTCTAGCGCAGTCCCTCTGAGCACCAGCGGTAAAAGTGTTTTAACAGCTACCTGAATGTGGCTATAATGGTTTGCTTCGATATTTATTATAGAGCTCACATTATGGCATCGGGCAAACATAAAAACAAGCAGGCAAAGGTATCTTTTAGCTCCCGAAACTCGTCTAAGTCGAGCGTGGCTGAGGTGCACAGCCCTGGGCCGTGGGATTCAGAGCAGGAGAACGCGGGAGATCATCAAGACCTTGCCATGGAATCCCTCACGAAATCGCTGGGTGGGGTCCCTTCCACCCTGCTGCAAATGCAAATGCAGCAGGAGATGAAAGCCGGATTCGTTAATATCACGACTCAGCTAACCCATCTTCAGACCATGGTCACCGATCTCGCCGAGACTTCGGCAGCACATGCTTCACAAATTTCGAAGCTCGAGCGCTGGGTGGGGGAGCTGGAAGACTCATATGCGGGAGTCTCTGCAGAAAGAAATGGGCTCCTCTCCCACTGGCAGAGCTGAAGGAGCGTATCGACAAGCAGAAACCGCTTCAGGGAAAGTCTAACATAGGCGATTTCATCGGCCTCCCGGAGGGTACTGAGTCGCGCAAACCAGTAAAAAGGCTGCATCACTGGCTGGTATAGCAGTTAGGCCTCCCGGAAGAGTGTGAGGCCTTCAAGATAGAGCACACCATGTAGGACTACCTCCGAAACCGAGCGACAGGCTCCACCATTGCTTAATTAAATATCTCTGGTATACCGACAAGGAGGATTGTGCTGCAGAAGGCAAAGAAAGTGGGCACAGTTTCATTTGGGGAGGGTAAAGTATACGTCTACCAAGACTATAGTAGGGACCTGCAGGCCTGGAGACAAAAATTTAACCAAGTCATAAACAAGCTGTACCAACTTGGGTGGTCCTTTTCTTTTCTCTACCCTGCCTGCCTGTGAGTTGACAGACCAGGCCAGAGCACTCGGTACTTCATGTGTCCCAAAGCTGCAGAGAAGTGGATCGGGGAGGAGGAGGCCAGGAGAGAAGAGGGGCAATCTGGTCCGCCCTGAATGTGATGCCTCTACTAGCAGATGAGCAGTCACTGTATTCTATTTACTTTTTTGTCCTGGGGCTCTTATGTCCTCCTGCTGGAGAAGGGCTATATGGTTGATATCTGGAGCCTTCATGGAGCGGAGTAAACCGGTTCTGCTTTTGGGACTTTGCTGGTCTTTACCTCTTGGTTGAATGAAGAGAGTGTGTTCCTATGTCAGCCTTTTTCCAGCACTACCCCCCGACCATGTCCAAGGGCATGGGTAATAGCGGGAGGGCATCCGGCTGTATGCGCATTCTAATACAGTGGCCGGGACTGTTGCTATATTTCAGGTTTCATTTCCTTATTTTCTGCATGGGCTTATTATTATTGTGCCTAGACACTGATGAACAGTCCTATGCTCATATCCCCTGGTGTTCCTTTGCAGTAAGACCTATACTTTTAAAGTGTGGGATCTGCCCAGTATAACGGTTACGCAGATGTTTGGCTCCATGTTTTTACTCTGGTGAGCCGCTTTTGGCGCTCAAGTTATGGTGTATATAACGTCACCCAACCGTGCCTGTGGGCACAGGTATCAGCGGGTTTCTGGGAGATAGCCTTGGACAATTTAGTGACCAGTGATGAATCTGCTGTGCTGCTTGCCAGAATGCAGTGTTTTAACTGAACTGTTTCACTATATTTTCAAGCTCTCTTGTTAGGTGTTTAAAGCTCTGGATCTGTTTTAATAATTTAGTTTTTAGCTGCTTGAGTTCATGCCTTGTTGTACATATGGTGTCCCACTACCTTGATGGTAACTCTGCGGTGAGCTATGTGTTCACCTTCTGCCTGCTGTTTGCAGTGGGAATCCTGGCGGGCTCCTGACCTGCCTGGGGGAGGGTTCTGTTGGGCCTGGGCCTTTTGGGGGTGCTAGTGTGAGTGTTAGCAGTTTGGGGGGGATTACCATGTTCGTAGAGAGGGAGGATTTGCGGAAAGGGGGGGACAAGCACCTAGTTGTGGGTCTTGTATGAGGCCAGCTGTGGGGATCTCTGCCAGTGCCTGTAAAAGCTGTCTGTGGCATCGGATTTGAGTGTTTTCACAGTGCAACCCTGATTGTCTATGATATGGGTACTGAGTCAGGACTTTTAGTTCGAGGTATTACTGGGATTCAATGCTGGGGGAAGGAGAGGGGTTGGTTGGTTTATTCCTTCATAACTTTTGGGAGAAAAATGGTTCTAGATGTGCATCCTTTACATACAGTTAGTTTATTGAGTGTATTTAGGTTTGACAGTCATGGCTCACAATATTAAATGTGTATTCTGGAATATAAATGGCCTCAGATCTATATTAAAGAGAAGGAAGGTCCTGGTGGAAATACGCAGGGTAAAGGGGCAAATTATATTATTGCAGGAAATGCACTTCTCGCCCACAGAGGCCCAAAAAATGGCCAGGTTCATGGGTAGCACTTGGATATCAGCTACCTTTTCCTTGAAAGCTAGGGGAACCTCGATTTGGATCCCTCGGGGAGTGCCTTTCCATATTACGGAGAGCCTTGTTGACAAAGCTGGTAGATATGCCCTAGCAAAAATAAATATACCAGGTAAGGGAGTGTTTCTAGTGGGTTCAGTATATGCTCCAAACGTTGAATGCCCAGGCTTTTTTCAGAAGCTTGCCCTGGATTTGTCGAGTTGGGATGGCTCGTGGATCCTGGGGGGAGACTATAACTGTGTTTTGGCCTCCATTCTGGACTGGTCTAGCAGATTCCCAGCACCCAAGACACAAAATGCCAAGGCTTTGGAGGAGTTACAGGCAGGCCTGGATCTGGTGGACGCCTGGCGGTATACCAATCCCACAGGCCGAGACTATAGTTTCTTCAAACACCATGAAGTCTTGCTATATTATAACAATAGCAGTCAGCCACTGCAGCTGAACTGCCCCGGAGAGGAAGGAGTTAACTCCAGAAGATCTGGAGTTCTACAGCGCGAGGGCGCTGTGCCCAAAGCTCTATCTGGCAGTTTCAAATGAAACTGTCAGATTCTTCCGCTTCACTGAACAGTCGCCCGGAGATCAGCTCCTTCAGCTCGGTTCATTCTCGGTTCAAGCGGTATTTTCAGTTCATTTGAACCGGCAAAAGTTATTATTTTTACCGCATTTCGGTTTTAAAGCTCTATCTGGTAACCGTAAGTACTAAAATTTAAGTCTGTGTGGAAAATTAATTATCGGTTCGGTTTTGAACCGATCGGTTGGTTTTTTCTGCATTTTAAAAGTGTACAGTGGGTTTTAGAGTGCGGTTCCCGGTTCTTATCGGTTCTAAAAAAAACGGAATTATAACGTTTTTTTCAAATACCCGTGACACGGTTAGGAACCGATAAGGGTGTCTTGCCTGGCACTGCCATCAAAAGGGCAAGTTTTGGTTAGGCTGGCATTATGTCTGAGAAACCCAAAAGAAAAACCGGGCCCACTGGGTTTCAACACTGTGATGTCTGTGGGGACGCCTTTGCCAAGGCTGACCCACACACCACTTGTGTTTATTGTCTGGGGGCTGACCACCTCCTGTCAGACTGCCAGGTGTGTAAAAATTTCCCTGCAGCCACCCTGGAGAAGAGATTGGGCCGCTCAGGGAACGAGAGGCCAAAAGTCCGCTGACCTGATGGCCAGCCCGGTCCAGTACCCACTGGACCAGAGGAGTGCCCTCTGACCAGGGCGCAGACTTCTTCGGCAAAAGGGAAGGCTGGTTCAGAGGAACCAGTCCCAAGTAAAAAGACAAGGAAATCAGTAGGTCTGAGTCCAAAATTGTGTCTCCAATCATGCAGAGATAGCTAAAGCCATTCAGATTGTCCAGTCACTGTCTCAGGGATCTGTAGAACCACCAACAGCTGGTAAAAGGTTGGTTCGTTCAGTCCCAGTGGTTCAGGATTTTGAAGTTGAGGATTTTATGAACCACAGGAGGAGGAGGAATTTGATCAATATATGTGTGGCTGGGGGGGTCTGACATGCCTATTGAACCGACATCTCTCCAGACAGACCTTTAGAATCTCCTCCTATTCTGTCTGAGTCCCTTCTTTTATTTTTTACAAAAGGTTGCAGAAACCCTCCAGCTTCCTTTAGAGGAGGCTGTGGATGAGCAAGAGGAGCCTGATTATGTGGAAATGATGGATATTCCAGAGTCTAGGAGGTTGTCTATTCCTTTGCATAAGTCATTTAGGAAGCAAACAACAAAGATTTTAAAAAATCCTCATTCTGTCCCTCCTGTAGATAAAAAAATGGACAGAAGGTATACTTTGTCAGGCTTGGATACAGACTTCCTTACTGAGCAGTGTAGTCATGTAGGTGTGGTACAAGCTGCAGCCTGTGACAAAGCTAATATTCCTCTGGCCTCACATCCTCCTGATAAGGATTCCAGGAAGATTGATGCCATGGCGAAGAAACAGTATATGGCAGCTTCTTTGGGACTCAGGCAGGCAAATTATATGGCTTATGTAGCTAGATATCAGAAATCTAGGTGGGACACAGTATTGCAGTTAGCCTAGCAGGCCCATGGCCAGCTGGCTAGTGAGTTGGAACAGGTGGCTGCTGATGGCATTGAAGCCTCTAAAGTTCAATTTCATACTGCTGTTGATGTTAATGATGTTTCTTCTAGGGTCATGGCCACTTCTGTAGCTTTCCGTGGGTTGGCATGGCTCAGATGACTAATCTGTCCCAAGATACCCAGTCAAAGGCTATGGATTTTCCTGTAGTGGGAAATTCTCTTTTGGGAGCAAACAGAAACTATATGAAAAGATGGATGAATACAGAACTACCTACAAAAGTGCCCAAGCTAAGGAGAAGCATGCCATGCCACAAAGGCATGCTCCCAGAGGTAGGGGCAGGCCCTTTTCAAGGCCTTTTACCAATTTCAAGCCTCCTCTGCTGTCCTAGAGGGTTTCTTCAGAGGCAGGGGTAGACGGGCACAAGTGGACCGGCCCTCCCCTCAGCCTAAGGCTGCTGCTAAGCAGGCACCCTGATGGGGTGTCCAGGGCCGATTCTCCTGTACCGGTGGGGCAGGTTGGCCTATTTCAGCTGGAACTGGCTGTCCCAACTACGGACAGATGGGTTCTGGAGGTAATAGGCCAGGGTCTGGTTCTCAGCTTCAAACACTTTCCAAAGATGAGAGCCAGGCATTTTCCACCTGCAAACTGTCAGAAGCCCTTGCTTTGGAAGCAGAGGTTTCTGCTCTGCTGGACTGCAAAACAGTGGAAATGGTTCCTCCTTGCCATCAGGGCAAGGGGCTTTATTCAAGATACTTTCTTACCCCAAAAAAGACAGGAGAATGGCGCCCCATTCTAGATTTAAGATACTTGAACAAGCATCTGTTGAAACCAAAGTTCAAAATGTTGACTCTGGCAATGATATTGACTTCCCTAAGGCCAGGGGACTGGCTAGCTTCCCTGGACCTCAAGGATGCCTATTTTCATGTTCTGATCAGGCCTTCTCACTGAAAGTACCTCAGGTTCGAACTGCCCTCAGGCCACTACCAGTTCAGGGCAATGCCCTTCGGCCTTACCTCTGCGCCAAGGGTATTCACAAAATGTCTCGCTGTAGTAGTGGCTCACTTAAGAAGGCAAGGGGTTGCTGTGTTTCCCTACCTGGACGACTGGCTCATTGTGGGTCAGTCTCCAGGTCAGGTGAAATCCCACTTGCAAGTCACCCAGCAGTTTCTCACTTCCCTGGGATTCCTGCTAAACTTACCAAAGTCAGTTCTGGAACCAGTTCAGGTCCTAACTTTCATAGGCGCAGAATTGAACACAAGGTTAGCCAGGGCTTTCTTCCCTCGGAAAGGGTGGACAGACTCATCACCTGGCATCCTCCTTTACCCCTGCGGGTTTCTCGACCAGCAAGGCATTTTCTGCAACTCCTCGGGCACATGGCTGCTTCCACAGCTGTCGTGCAGGGAGCAAGATTCCAGATGAGGGACATTCAGTTCCATTTGAGGGCCTATTGGTCTCAAAGGAAGGACCCCTACCAAGTTGGTCCCAGTTACTCAAACTCTGATCCTAGCCCTCCACTGGTGCAGGTCCAGAGCAATTTAAGACAGGGGGTTCCCTTCATTCCCATTTCTCCTCCCTCACCTCACCACGGATGCCTCCCTGTTGGGGTGGGGGCTCACCTGGGCGACCTTGCCACCAGGGGTATGGTCTCCTCAGGAGTCTCTGCTCCACATCAATCTTTTGGAACTCAGAGCTGTCTTTTAGCTCTTCGGTGTTTTCAGATTCTGTCCAGAACAAAGTGGTTCAAGTCAGGACAGACAATACCACCACAATGTGGTACATCAACAAGCAAGGGGCACTCGGTCTTCAGCCTTGTGCACCGAAGCAATGAAGTTGTGGTCTCTGGCTTACTCCTGAACACCTCCCCTGATAGCGGTTCATCTCCCAGGAAGGACAATGTCCTGGTAGGACCCTCAGCAGAATTTCTCAGGGCCATCACGAATGGGCTCTGAATCCACAAGTGCTGGGGTCTGTCTTTGCCAGATGGGGCACTCCTCAGATAGATCTTTTTCGGACCCAGACAACCACCAACTTCCTCTTTTCTGTTGCAGGCCTCAGTTCTGGGCTCAGTCCTCTGGCACGCTTTCTGTTGTACTGGAAAGGGAAGTTCCTGTCATGCTTCCCCTTCCTCTCCTTTTCAGGGTACTAGTAAAATCAGATCTCAACCTTGCAGAGTGATTCTGATTGCCCCACATTGGGCCAGACAGCCCTGGTACCCTCTGCTCCTGTCCTTGGCAGTCCACCCTGCCCTGAGCCTGCCCAGAGTCCACGACTTACTGGCCTGTGCACAGGGAGATGTGGTATCCGGACCTCAAATCCCTCCACCTCAAGGCTTGGCTCTTGAGGAGCTAGAATTTGCTGACTTACACCTTCTCAAGGTGTCATGGATATTTAAAGGCTTCAAGGAAGCCTTCCACTAGAGCCACTAATTCTAAGTGGAAGAGGTTTTCCATCTGGTGCTCTGAGAGGCAGATTATCCCAGAATCTGCTGATCTTCCCATTCTACTGGACTATTTGGTCCATCTGAATTCCCTAGGCCTTAGACCAGCTACCCTGAAGGTTCATCTGGCAGCTGTCTCTGCTTTTGTGTCAGCAGGGAAGCCTGCCTCCCTTTCTTCTCACCCGGTGTTCTCCAAGTTTTTTAAAGGGTTACTTCTTACTAACCCTCCTTTTCGGGAACCAGCTCCCGCCTGGGACCTGAATATTTGCATTGCTCAGTTAATGCAACCCCCCTTTGAGCCTCTGTCTTCTGCAGAGCTCAAGTATTTAACTTGGAAAACCGTTTTCCTAGTAGCTATCACCTCTGCCAGGCGCATAGTGAGCTACAGGCCCTGTCAGTGGAAGAAGATTTTATCTCTTTCCACAGAGATAAGGTAGTCCTTAGGACTAATAGAAAGTTTTGCCTAAGGTGGTTTCTGATTTCCACCTGAATCAATCTATCTCTCTCCCAGTATTTTTCACTGAGCATTCTTCCTCAGGTGAGAGGAGACTGCACAGCTTGAGTCAAAAGAGCCTTAAGCTACTATTTAGAGCGCACCAGAGGTCATAGGTCTCGAATCCTCCAACTCTTTCTTACCTATGGCGTAGGTTGGCAAAGGGAAACCTGCCACTAAGAGAACAATTGCAAGGTGGATTGTTTCTTGTATCCAATTCTGTTATCAGAAACTGGTAGAGTACCCCCTCAGGATTGAGGGCCCACTCCACCAGGGTACAGCTGCGTCTCTAGCGGCTGCTAGAGACATCCCCATTCTGGAGATTTGTCAGCTGCTACCTGGAAGACAGTTCACACCTTTACCAAGCATTATTCCCTGGATGTCCAGTCCAGGAGAGATGTCGGTTTTGCACAGCTGTGCTTCAGAGCCTATTTTCTCAAGTAGGTTCTGACCCTCCTCCATGGAGAGTACTGCTGTGTAATCTGCTATTGTTATAATATAGCAAGACTTCATGGTGTTTGAAGAAAAATTACTCACCTTAGTAATTGCTTTTCTTCTCATGGAGTCTTGCTATATTATAACCACCTCCTCCTACCCCTCTCAGAACTTCTACTTGGGTAGGGGTGGCGAATTGGTGCAAGCACTGTGTCATGCCATTGTAGTTTTCCCCTTACCCTCTTTTCCTTTGGGTTAGGGATCTAGATTGTTTCATTTAGGTTATTTATATTGCCCCCTTCCTGGACTTGAGTCTTTGGGGGAAGGGGGGGGTTCATATGTGCTTGTCAAGGGTGGTAAAACGAACCATAATACCATCAATTTTTGTTATTTTGGCTCTGAGTGTTTCTTTATTCTTTATATTGTTGTTATTACTACTAGTAGGTAGCCATGGGCTAGTGTAGTTTTTTCCACACAGACTTTCCGTCCTTTGATGTTAGCTTCGTAAAGATCTGACAGTTTCATTTGAAACTGCCAGATAGAGCTTTGGGCACAGTGCCCTCGAGCTGTAGAACTCCAGATCTTCTGGAGTTAACTCCTTCCTCTCCGGGGCAGTTCAGCTGCAGTGGCTGACTGCTATTGTTATAATATAGCAAGACTCCATGAGAAGAAAAGCCATTACTAAGGTGAGTAATTTTTTCTTCTCGCACATGCACCACTCCTATGCTAGGATTGACAGAATCCTAGTATCTCGGCCCTTGCTGGGGGGGGGGGTGACCTATCGTCTGATATTAGTCTCGGACCATGCCATTCACTATGTCACCCTTAGAGGAAATGGGGCACCCAGAGCAGCGAAAAATTGGAAACTCGATCCACTTCTTTTGAAGGATCAGGAATATATTCAATACATGAGTGAATGTATTCAGGAATATCTCCAGTTAAATGGTAGTGGGGAGACCACACATGGAACCAGATGGGAGGCTCTAAAAACATATGTCAGAGGCCAAACCATCTCCTTCACTTGTCATCGGAAGGGGAAGGGGAAGGTGGCACAGGAACTTTCTTTCCTGCAGACCAAAATTGAGGCATGTGAAGAGGCACACAAGCTGAATCCCTCCGCTCCTCTTTATAATGTTCTTCAGAAATTAAAGTGGAAATTTATTACCCTGTCTAGTGCCCAGCTGGAGCGATCCAGCCTGTTAACTAATGCTGGGACGTATTTTGATGGGGATCGAGTGGGGAAGTTTTTAGCATGGCAGCTGAAGTGTAGGGAATCTGAATGTACGGTGGGGCAAATATATAACACCCGAGGGGACCTTGTACAATGCACAAATGAGATTGGGCAAGCCTTCGGTGAATTTTACAGCTCCCTTTATACCTCTGAGTATAATCCCACTCAGGCTGACCTTGATTGCTTTTTTTGCAGGGTTACCATTCGGGAAAATAATAGGGTCCTTGGGTGAGGAACTGGATGCCCCTTTAACTAAACAAGAGATTTTGGCAGCTCTCAATGCTCTTTAAGAGTGGCAAGGTTCCGGGCCCGGATGGGCTACCGATAGATTTCCTTAAAACATTTTCCAGTCTCCTTTTGGACCCACTTTTTGATACGGTTGAAGAGAGTTTGGCTAAAGGTGAATTGCCTCCCTCCACGCGGTCCGCCACAATCATGGTTTTACCAAAGCCTGGGAAAGATCCCACTAAGTGTGCCTCATACAGGCCAATTTCGCTCTTAACAGCAGACTATAAAATCGTGGCTAAAACCCTCGCCACTCACCTAAACCCCTTATTGCCAGATATAATTCATCAAGATCAAACAGGCTTTGCCAAGGGACGAATGGGGAAGCATAACATTAGACGTATTCTGAATATAATTTACAGATGGGGTCGTCATAGGTGCATTCATGGGTCTGCCGTGGTTGGGTTATTTGTTGAAACCACAAAAAAAAAATTGGGAGTGGCAGCCTGTCTAGACCTCCGGGTACTAAACAAGAACTTGACAAAGCCAAAGTTCAAAATGGTAACACTGGTATTGATTCTGCTAACACTTCAAAAAGGAGAGTGGTTGGCATCACTGGACCTAAAAGATGCTTATTTCCACATCCCCATAAGGGAGTCTCACAGAAAATACCTCAGGTTCAGACTCCCATCAGGTCACTATCAGTTCTCAACCCTGCCATTCAGGCTCACTTCAGCTCCAAGAGTGTTCACAAAGTGCTTGGCAGTGGTTGTAACACACCTTCGTAGGCAAGGAGTCACAGTGTTTCCATATTTGGATGACTGGCTGGTGGTAGGAAAATCACCACAGCAAGTCAGTTAGTACCTGCAGATCACCCAGAGGCCCCTGGAGTCCCTGGGGTTTCTGATAAACCACAACAAATCTGTCCTTCTACCTGCACAAATGCTGCAGTTCGTTAGGGGCAGAGAGCAACATCCTGCAAGGCAGGGTCTACCTGCCTTTAGACAGGGTAAGAAGTATCCAGCTGATAGCAGGCTAATTCAGTCTGCACAAGCCAAAAACTGCAAAGCAGTTCCTACAGCTCCTGGGCCACATGGCTGCGGCCACAAGCACAGTCCTAGGTTCCAGGTTCCAAATGAGAGACATTCAGTTTCATCTCAGGGCACATTGGTGTCAGAGAAGAGATCCTCTCTCAAAACTGATCCCAGTATCAAAAACCTTGTTACAGGCACTTCAGTGATGGAAAGAGGGAACCAATCTAAGAGAAGGGGTTCCCTTTTAGCAGGAGTCCCCATCGGTTGTTCTCACAACAAATGCATCTCTACTGGGGTGGGGCGCCCATTTAGGGGACCGCATAACCCAGGGCACTTGGTCAAGTACAGAGTCACTCTAGCACATAAACCTGCTGGAACGCAGAGCAGTGTTTTTGACACTAAAGACCTTCACAACACTAGTACAGGGAAAGGTGGTACAAGTCAGGGCGGACAATACCACCACAATGTTCAGTTTATTGTGAAGGGATGGATTCCATTGAACACGCTCATTTGCAAGGAGGTCCCTTAAACAACATACTTATTAGACACAGATTTACATCAAAAACACAGTTTCAAATACAGCAATGATACAAACAACATAGTATACAGAGTGCAATACAGTAACACATTGTTATACAAAGGAATACTGGAGAATAAACTGTACATCTTAACATGATACACTAGTAATGACATAACAGAAAACGTACACTTGCTACATGATGGGGGCACTAGCATCTGGGGAAGGAAGGGGAATAAGGGGAAAAATGCCACGTAAGATCAGCTGGGCAAAGGAGAGGTATAGGGGAAGGGATAAGTGCCTGACTGGGCCCAGACAGAGAAGAGGAAGAGGCAGCAACAGCATGAGAGTCTAACTACAATGACACGACTTAATGGTAAGTTCATTGACCAGCCTAAGGAACGCTCTTAATGGTATTAGGGTGTGTAATTTTAATGTAGCTTGAAGCTTATTCCATGTGGCAGGGAGGAAATAGCTTATTGATGCCATACCAAAACGGGTTCAACACTTTGGAACCTTCATAGTGATATACAAGCAGGTCCCGAGGGCGTATGAGCTACTTGCCTGAGTGAGGACATTTGAGATATAAGGAGGCAGTTTATTTGGAAATGCTTTATAAATCCAGGAGTAGGTATGCACAAGCCTCCTGGTGTATAGGGAGGTCCATCCAACAGCCTTGTACAAGATACAATGATGGGTTCCAGCTGGAGCATTGAGTATGATGCAGATGGCCCAATGGAAGAGTACGTCCAGATTGCAAAGATATTTGGATGCACCATTATTGTAAATAGTGCCTGCATAGTCAAGGAGGGGCATAAATGTGGCCGGGTTGTATTTACCGACGCGACAAAAAAGATCGCGACCGGCATTACAGTAGCGGGCTCCATGTCGATCACAAGTTGCAGTCGGCATGGAGCCGCACTGTTCGAGACTATTTTTTACATCAGGGGGCTTTGTCCCCTGCACCCCCTAAACTAATGTATTCTAACTCCAGGTCGGAGTTAGTTTGGGGAGGGGGTGCAAGTCGAGGGAAGTAGTTTCCCCCTTCCAGAGGCACTTCTACGGCGGCATGCAGCTGTAGTCGATATCAACACATGTCACCGTAGAAATGTCGCTGTTAGGGTGGCATACCAATGTGGCCTGTACCAGTCTGCTTCTGGACTCCTGGGAAAATAGGGACTTGTTTCTATAGAAAAACCCGAGTTTTTGCTTCAGTTGTTTAGTGATTGTTTCGATATGCGAAGAAAAGGAGAGATGCGAGTCAAGAGTGAACCCTAGATATTTGAAACTTTTTACGACCTCCAATATGTCCCCTAGGATAGTGGTTATTGGCACAGGTGGTTTTGCTGAAGGGCAGACTAATGTGGTATTAGGTGGGTAGAAGAACATTACTTTTGGTTTTTTTTGCATTTAGAAGCAGTTTGTTCTGAACTAGGTTTTGTTGGAGTTTGTCAAAATCAGATTTGAGTGTTGTGCAGACTTGATCAACATTTGGCTTTGAAGTGTAAAGAACTGTGTCATCCACAAAAAGATGGCTATTGGAGTCAACTATGGCTGAGCCAAGATTGTTGACATATATCAGGAACAGCAGCAGACCCAGGATGGATCCTTGCGGATCCCCTCTTAAAAGTGGGAAAAGAGAAGAGGGGGAAACATTTATTTTAATCCGTTGTTGCCTGTTGTCCAGGTAACTGGCAAACCAACACACCACTGAGTCGGACATGCCATGGATTTTGAGGCTATAGGGGATGATCCATGGTATCAGAAGCCTTGCTAACATCCAGAAATACCGCTCCAGTTATGAGTTTGCTATCCATGGCCTCGAACCAATCACTGGTGACTTTAGACAGTGCTGAGATGGTACTATGGTTTGATCTAAAGCCCGATTGGAGGAGACTTTATAGATGATGTGATTCGAGGAATGATCTTACCTGGTTGCTGACTAATTTCTCTAGCATTTTTGACAGGGTTGGTAAGATCAAAATTTACCTATAATTATTTGCATCAGCAGGACCACCTGATTTAAAGAGAAGATTAAGGTGCGCTACTTTCCAGTCTTGAGGCACTGTACATTCAGCTAAGGAGCGATTGTATGGGTGGGTGATTGGGGCAGTGAGAAGGTAGTATCCCAGTTTCAAAAAGAATGGATCTACATTGTCAGCACCTCCAGTCTTTTTTACATCCAGCTTGAGCATTTGCTCCTCGACCTGTTAGAAGATGATGGCCGAGAAGGTGAAAGATGCAGGGGGCATGATAATTGGAGGTGCAGCTGATTGTATGGTGGCGGGTCAGATGGTGGCTAGTGGGGAGGAGTCGAAGGTCAGGCCTGCAGTGGTGAAATGTTCATTTAGAGCATCGAGTATGCTGTCTTTGTCTGAGATTGGTTTACCCCGATGAGAGATAGTGGCAGGAAGGGAAGGTGGGGCTCTGCTCCCTTCAGCTAGCTTAAAGGTATGTCAGATCTTAGCAGGATTTCCACTAGCTGATTCCAGGGCATTAAGATAATACTGTTCTTTTGTGGTTCTGACCAGTTTTGGACAGGCATTTTGGCAAGTCCCAAAAGCTGACAAGTCTGCTGGAGATTTCATGCATCTAGCTGTAGCCCGTAGCTTATCTCTCTTAAGGAGCATGGATTTAATTTCAGTATTAAACCATGGGCAGGAGGATTTTTTTACCCTACAACTTATGAGAGTCACGTGGCTGTTAATGATGTTGATAAGTGCAGAACGGAATATGGATAAGGCTTCGGTAATGGTAGGTGCTAAATAGAATTGTTGCCAATTGACATTCCTCAGGTCAGTTAAGAAATTGGCTGGGGAGAAATTTTTGAGGGATCTTTTGGATATGGTTTTATTGGGTCTGATTAATTTGGGCAAGTTCCTGGCACAGACCACAACAGTGTGATCACTAAGGGAGTTATGCTATACAGCTTCATGGGATAGCTTATGTAGTCTGTTGGTCAGGATTACATCTAATAGAGAGCAAAAAGAGGAATTTGCACGGTTGTGCCTGGTGACTTCTGAGATAATTTGTGTAAGGCCAAGGTCATCACAGACTGTTTTCAGTGGGACTGATTTTGCACCCAACCAGTCCATGTTTAAATCACCTAATATTAGTGTTTCGTTCATGCTGGTGTCTATGAAAGGGCGTAGATGAGATAATATATCTAGACCTGCAGAAGGTGGTCTGTAGCAGCCAATTATATTAACAGCCTCAGTTGATGAAATGGCTATTTTGAGAGCAAGGTACTCAAACTGTTTCTGCGTGGAGTTTGATTCGAGGACTGAAACAGAGAATTTTTCATTGATATATATATATATATATACACATATATATATATATATATATATATATATATATATATATATATATCCACTTCTCCACCTCTAGTGGGTCTGTCTGTGCGGAATAATGCGAAGGATGGCAAAGATAGGGCATGATCCTCAGTTGAGCTTTTTAGCCATGTTTCTGTGACAACCAATACATCTGGCATGGTATAGGAGACCCATGCTTGTAATTCTGTGAATTTCATCTGGAGACTACACATATTTAAGAGCATAATTTTAAGGCCCTTTGTGGAAGCATAGTCCGAAGGGATTATGTTTACAGATGGCCCAGGGTTAAGCTCTACATTGCCAGAGCAAAGGAGTAACATTATTAAGATTTGAAGTACCCAAGATCTGGAGGTGATATTATGCAGTTTGCACTGGGGAGCAGATTTGAGCCATAAACCGATGGCCCAAATTCTATAGGGGATGGTGAAGCAAAGCACGGTTGCCACCATGATCAGAATAGCCTTGATACTGTGTGGGACGTATCAACTAATAAAAGAGACAGTCTCATAGAATGCATGTCCCATGTTGGATGTGGGTTCAGGGAACGCGATTGTGATATAGTTGGGGAATACCCCGAATACTGCTGCTCCTGACAATTGTCACATGCGTTACTATGGATGAAAGAGAGAATATGAATATGAGAAACATGTACATTACTAAGCTTCTGGTGATAATGCAAGGACAAAAACAAGTATAAGGTCCTATCCTTGTAGCTAGGGAAGGGATGCAGCAAGGCAGAACAGTGTAATGTCCTAGACAGAACGCTTATCTTGATTATTACTGGGGGAGTAGCTTAAGGATACATCCTGCAGCCTACTCAAAAAGCCCAGAAGGATTTAGCTTGCTGCATAAAGCATGAGAGGAGGGTGTGTCAAAGACTGGGGCATGACGCACGTAAGAAGAGCTTGTGTCGGCAACAGCCAGTGAGCAAGGGATGAGGAGAGGGAGGAGTGGTCACAGTAGATTTAACTAAGGCTGGAGGTGGGGCGGAGAGGGCGGGCCGAAAAACAAGTAGACATGGCAGCAGCTCAATGAAGTACAAGAGGCAGCTTCAGTATTCAATTTAACAACCGAAGTGATGTACAGTATCCGGAGCTCAATTACAAACCAGAAGTGGCTGGCGCTCAGTTAAATAAAATTATTTAAGTTAAATTAGCTGCCAAAGCCTAAAAGTGGCAAAAAAAATGCCAATCAGAGCTCAGCTGAGAGCAATTTAAAAGCCTGTTTAAAGAAGGCACCTGAACTGGGGGACTGCCAGTCCTGTCCCAGCACCAATCAGTAATGCAGCTTTCAGGCCAGCTGTTTTGTGAAGCTCAGTCCGTATCTGTTGTCTGTGGCTGGGGTAGATGTTTCCGCGGTGTGGGCAGCCGGCTAGGAATCACGGCCGGCGCTGCTGATGTGGGGGAGCCCAATCGGGCTGTTCTGAAAGAGAGAACAAAAGGTGGTAAGGCCCCTATACCAAGTTCGTGTCTGTGACCTGACAAAGAGTTAACTGAGGGAAGGGGCTGATCTGGATAGAGATGGATTAAGGAAATAGCTGGGTGGGGGACGATCAGGGGAGCCAAGTGGGAGGTACAAGGTCAAGCCCTCTCTGCACAGAAGCCATGAAAATCTGGAGCCTGGCATACTCTCTGGGAGTTTCCCTACAGTCAATCCATCTGCCAGGGAAAGACAGTACCCTTGCAGATGCTCTGAGTTGAATCAACCAGGCCCATCATGAATGGATCCTGAACAGGCAGGTGGTGGAATTGATTTTCAGGAGGTGGGGCACCCAAGAGATGGACTTGTTTGCGTCCCACCAGAACCACCACCTGCCACAATACTGTTGCAGACCACCAGATCAGGGAACAATTCATCTGGATGCTCTAGCTCTGAATTGGTCAGGGAAACATCTGTATGCTTTTCCTCCCTTCCCTCTGGTGTACAGGGTATTGCTTAAACTCAGATCCCCATCAGCCTCAATGATCTTGATAGCACCAGACTGGGCCAGGCAGCCATGGTACTCTTTGCTGCTCTCCATGGCTGTGGCCAAGCCAGTACACCTTCCTCAGAGGCACAGTCTGCTAACCTCCAACCAGGGGAGGCTCCTGTAACCAAACCTCAGATCATTCAGGCTCAAGGCATAGCTCTTGAGGACCTAGAATATGCAGGCTTGCATCTTTCTGAAAGTGTCTTGGATATTTTAAGGGGTTATAGGAAGCTCTCTACTAAGAAAACCTATGCTTCAAAATGGAAAAGGTTTTCTATTTGGTGCTCAACCAGGGAACTGGTACCAGCACATGCTGGGGTCCCAGCTGTGATTGACTATCTTACCTATTTACATTCACTGGGTTTGCAGTCCAGCACCCTCAATGTCTACCTAGGTGAAGCATCTGTTTATATATCAGCAGGACAGAGTGCTTCAATGGCTTTGGATCCTGTCTTCAAAAGGTTCTTTAAGGGCCTGGCCCATTTGCACCCCCACCCCCATGGGACCTAAATGTGTGCATAGCCAAGCTCATGGGGCCTCCCTTCGAGCCCATGTCTTTGGCCCATTTGAAATATGTCACATGGAAAACAGTTTTCCTAGTGGCAATGACTTCTGCAAGAAGAATCTGTGAACTCCAGGCTCTCTGCATTGAACAGGACTACATTTCATTCCACGAGGACAAGATAGTCCTGAGAACGAACAGGAAATTTCTCCCTAAAGTGGTTCTGATTTCCACTTGAACCAAATCATTACCCTACCTGTCTTTTTCACTGAGCACTCTACTTCTGGTGAAAGGAGACTCCACAATCTGGATGTCAAGAGAGCTCTTAGCTACTATATGACAGCCACTAAGGACCTCAGACAGGACAGAAAACAGCTGTTCCTGACTTATGGGTATGTGGGAAAGGGCAACCCAGCATCAAAAAGGTCCATTTCTTGCTGGATAGTACAGTGTATCCAGTTTTGCTACACTAAGGCTGGAAAGGAACCCCCAACAGGATTGAGGGCCCATTCCACAAGAGACATAGCTGCTACCATAGCAACTGCCAGGGATGTTCCATTAGTGGACATCTGTAATGCAGCTACCTGGAAAACAGTACACACCTTTACAAAGCATTATAGTCTGGACATCCAGTCCAGGGGTGATGCTAGATTTGGCACAGCAGTCCTGCAGAGTGTTTCCAAAGAAGGTTCTGTGCCCACCTCCAAAGGTACTGCTTCTTAGTCTTCAGAAGTTATGAATACCTGAGTATTACTGGTGTTAGAAGGAAACATTACTTACCATAGTAATGTTGTTTCTTCCCAGTGATACTCAGGTATTCAGAACTTCCCACCCTGCCTCCCCTTCTAGAACCAGTAGCCTCTATACTCCAAAATATTATGTGCTCAGGGGTACGAGTGTCACTTCCTGGCACTGTGTTTTCTACTATGATCACAGTGGTTTTCCCCTTTTTCAGGTGATTCTGACATTTTTGGGGTACCTCTTAATGTTTTACCCTCCAGTTGGAGGGTTTATATGGGGGATAAGGATATGATTATCACTATTATTATCTTTCTTATTTAATATACTTAGTCCTCAGGGCCTGTCTTTCCAGGCATCCAAGAAACCTGAGGGGTTTAGAACTAAGGCAGTTAGTTCAAGGCAGCATTTGAAAAGTTATGTGCAAAAGGTTCCATCATTTGCATGTGTTCCATTCTCTCCAAGCAGTTCTGTCTTAAAGGGTCACTACAGAAGTTCTGAATACCTGAGTATCACTGGGAAGAAACAACATTACTATGGTAAGTAATTTTTTCATATATGCTAACTTGTAAAACAGTTTGTGTTATTCAGAATTACTGCTTGTTGGTTGAGGGTTTTTTTTTTGCATTTGCCATCTAGAATTCTGAATGTGAAGAATCTCTGTATCTGTTTAAATGCCTGTCAAAATTCCTGATATAAGTACAAAGATAGTTCCTTTATAAATAGATGGAAAAAACAGCATAAAATTATGTGGAAAAAGAAGAAAATGATTTCATAAGCACAACAGTTCTCTCCATGCCAGTCTGTGTTGTTATATAATTACCCCCATCAGATGTCAAGGCAGATCTGAAATATTTTGTCATGTATTTTATACTGCTTACACTGGCCCGCAGGCCAAATGAGGGTGCCTTGATGTTAGAAATTAGATCTTACTTCGAGAGGGTTCCTTCAGTAGGTCATTACATATAGGACTAGCGCCACCTGGCGGCTGGGGCGCATGGCAGACTTTTCTAGCAATACCTGACGGGGGACCACCCACCCGACATCACGTGACCGACGTCAGCATGGCCGTATATAGTGGGTGGTCCATGCCCGCCCTCCAGTTCTTTCCCGCTGTTGCCTCATGTGAGTCACATTGCAGACTTCCATTAGCGATCATCGTGAATAGTTCTTGCATCAGATTTTTCCCTCGCTATTTTTCTAATATCTCTTAAAATTCTGCTTATGTCTTCACCTAAGAATAAGTGCTTATTCTTGGCACACAAATACCCCACAAGGATGGCCATCATAAGTGTGTGATCTACCTGGGCCCAGACCACCCTGTCTCATCCTTCCCAGAGTGCCAGCCTTTCAACCAGGTCACCAGAAAGCGGAGCCAGCAGGCTTTGGAGGCCCACCTTTTAAAAGTCTGTCTTGCTTCATTAGAAAAGCAAATGGACTGGATCCACGAGTCCTCTTCAGAGAAATCTTCTCTCTCTAAGAAAGAGCACCGCAAGGAGAAATCTCAGGAGCAGGAGTACTCCGCGGAGACCCAGCCAGAGGCCTTTCAGCCCTCGACGAGCAAGGCCGCTTCTCAGGTAAGTCAGACAAAACTTCCATGGGTAAGTCGTCCATTGGCTCCTCGGCTCCTCCGAAAGTCCTCACCGCTACTGCTGCTAAGTCGGCCCCTGGCTCCTCTGGGGACTGCCCGTCCACTGGTAAGTCAGCTCTCCAGACCTCGGGGACCCACCCGGCTACAGCTGATAAGTCGGCCAAGGGCTCCTCCCTCACCCACTGGGCTCCATCTGGTAAGATGCCCTTCTCCGGCGGCCGCTTAGGCGTGGTTCTCCCATCGAGGCCTAACGGCACCTCTCCCGATGTCTGGATGAACCAGGGGGAGACTGCCCCCTCTCCTCTTCTCCCCCGCCAGTACCCTCCCCTTCTCAGGTGGGTACTTCAGGCGAGAACAGTGCGGAGCCCCTTGACGTGGAAGACCATTCCTCAGGGTCAATTCCATACTCCCCTAACAGGGTCACTGGGAAGGAAGCCCCTCCTCAGCTGTCAGGCTTAACGGTGGAGGCCCCTTCCTCTTCCATCGGGTGGGATTCCTCCAGATCCAGCGACTATCCCTGTTCTCGATCCCACCGTCAGATTCGGCAAACCCACACCCAATGCCGGAACCTCCAACGACAACTTCAGAGCCCAGGCTCACTCATCTGCCCAAGCCTTCGGCTCCGGTGTCAGACATGGTCCCTCCATCGGGTCCCCTTCATCTGGTCTTGACGCTGGCCCCTCCGACACTGGATCTTTTTCCAGTGCCGGATCGGGTGGTGCCAGTCCCAATGTCAGTACCTCAGACGTTGGCTAATCCGACACCGGATCCGTCACCAATTTATACGATGGCGGGTCCGACATGGGTCTCCCCTCTGTCAGACCCCCTGACATTGGGAATTTATTCTAGACCCTGGACTGTTCCTCATTAACCCCCGTGGGGTATCCTGGGGACCACTACCCAACTGGTCCTCCTCCTGATTGGAGTACTTCAGGACAGTACAACCCTGGGTACAATCCCTACCTGGACTACCATTTCCATGGTTACCAGGGGTATCACTACCCACCTCTCCCAGTAATCCCCCTTCCTCCTCCTCCTCCTTCTCCCCCCCCCAGCCTGAACCTCCTCCCCCAACCCCTCCATCGGCTCCAGCTACGCCGGACTTCAAAACCTTAATTCAGTCTTGATGGCAGGGGGTGCACTCGGAGTTGGTCTCAGATCTGGAAAGCAGGCTTCCATACCTGTGCTCTCCCAGATCTCCATCCCCAAGGAGTTCTTCTCCTCCATCCATTGGTCCATGTCTCAGGGACAGTCTGTAAAACTGTTGTTCTCCTGGATCTTCGCGACCTTCTGGACAAGGGGGTGGATGACAGTGATGATGATCGTGATGATGAGGATGTCCATGAGTCAGCGGAGGAGCCTTTGGACAAACCAGAGGTTCCAAAGGGCAAGGTTCCCCCCAAGTCCCCCCCAGAGGACCCTGCCTTTTTGAACCTCTTGAGGTCCATGAAAGACTTTTGTGACTGAGAGTCGGAAGATCAGGACCCCATGCGACAGAAGCTCGCTGAATGCCTGGACTTAGAGTCTCTGTCCCCGGTACCGATTCCTCCTTGGATTGGACCTCACCAGGACCTCACCTCTACGGTCTGGCAGATGCCTCATTCCCTCCTGGCTGTCCCCAAGATGGTGGGCAGAGTGTACCGGGTGCCTAAGGAAGCTCCTTTTCTTAAAGCTCATCCAAAGGCAGACTCTGTCATGATTTCAGCTGCTCATGATCGCTCGTCTGCACCCCAGCACATGAGCACCTCTCCTCCAGACAAGGAGTCAAGGCAGATGGACCAGTTCAGTAGAAAGGTTTATGTTTCAGCCACATGCGCTCTCAGATCCCTAAATTATGTGGCCCATGTGGTGTCACATCAGAAAGCTACCTTGACCGGGCTGGAGGCCCGACTCCAGCTATGGACCCCTTAAGCCTCAAAGAGGAGCTCGGCAAGGGTCTCTGCCTCTCATGCGTTTCCTGTAGGCATGCTCTGCAGGCTACATAAGACTCCATTGACTCTGTAGCCCATGCCCCAGCGAGGGCCGTCGCCTTAAGATGGCATGCCTGACTTTGCATTTCTGGCCTCGCCAATGAGGTACAGTCTGTGATTCATGACGCGCCCTTCTGAAGCTCGGTGCTTTTTGGTGACGATACTAAAGACATCATCACTGATCTTCAGGATAGAGGCCTCGCCCTGAGATCAGTGTGGTCCATGTACCGATCAGGCACTCAACAGCAGCAGCAGCCTTTTCGCAAAAGGACCTGGAGGCAGAGGAAACAGGCTCCGGCTCAACACCAGGGGAAACGCAAGGCCACGGGTTCCACCACTCCTCCTATCTCCAAAAACCAGAGATGCTCAGGAGGCCCTCCTCCTGAACGCCCTGCCACATCCTGACTCCCTATCCCCGTCAACTTCACAGTCTCACGGCGAGGAGCGGGTGGGGGGAGGTTCACCTGCCATGCGCAGGACTGGCAGAACGTAACCTCCGATGCATGGGTCTTGCAACTGGTGTCCATTGGACACATCATAGAGTTTCTGGAGTTCCCACCAGACTCTCCACCAAAAAGGTCTTCCTACTCCAGGGATCAGGCTCTTCTCGTTCGAGAAGAAATTCAAAGCCTCTTGCTCAACGAAGCAATAGAGCACATTCCCCTCCGGCAAAGGGGAGGGGGGTTTTACTCCCACTTTTTCCTAGTCCCAAAAAAGACGGGAGACTTGAGACCCATCCTCGACTTGAGCAGTCTCAATCTGTTCGTCGAATACAAAAAGTTCCAGATGCGGACGCTCCGGAGCCTTCTCCCACTTCTTCTGGAGAATCATTGGCTGTGCGCTCTGGACATGCAGGATGCATACCTGCACATCCCGATCTTCCCCAGCCACCACCGATTCCTGCAGTTCTTATTCCAGGGGGAGCACTTCCAGTTTCTGGCCGTCCCCTTTGGTCTGTCCTTGGCAGCTCAGGTGTTTACCAAGTGCCTAGTGGTGGTGATGGCTTTTCTATTCCACCAGGGTATTGCGGTTTTCCCTTACCTGGATGATTGGCTGATCTTGTCCCCTTCCAGGGATTCCTTACTGGAGGCTCTGTGCTTTACTCTGGACCTTTTTGGCAAACTGGGAATTACAGTGAATATTCCCAAATCATCCATGTTACCGTCCCAGAGACTTCAATTCATTGGGGTGGTTCTGGATACGGTCCAATGCAGAGCCTTTCTTCCTCCAGACAGGGTGGAGACACTGGTCCATCAGGCTACTTTAGTGACTTTGTCCAGGACCATCCCGGCCTGGGAGTTCCTTTGACTTCTTGGCCTGATGGCAGCCTCCATCACCACCGTTACCCTTGTGAGGCTACACACGAGAGTTACTCAGTGGTCCTTGCGGGTGCAGTGGGATCAACTCCTGGATGACCTGGACCATCCAGTCCTGGTGTCATCAGCAGTCCAGAAAGAATTCACCAGTGTCAGTGGCTCAGTAGGTAGCACACTCGCCTCTGAGGCCGGGAGATCAGAGGGCTGTGGGTTCAGTTCCCACATCTGGCACTTGGGTTTATATCCCAATACTGACACTGTAGTGCGGCATGAGAGGGGTGCTGCACTTCTGAGGTGCTGTCTTTCCGGTGAGACGTTAAACCGAGGTCCCATCTGCCTGGATTGGTGGTAGTTCAAGTGGATGTTAAAGATCCCATGGCACTTATCGAAAAGAGTAGGGGAAATTTTTATTCATAACATCAAAAACAAAATTATTGCAAACAAGAAAGTCTCACAAACCAAGGTATAAATCATGTGAATGAAAAAAAAAAAAAGTGTTACAATCACACAGAATCAGAGCAAAATAAGCAAGTTATTTAGAAACGGTCCCCCCTTTTTTTTTTTTGAAAAACAAAAAAATTATAAACTGTGTTAAGTCACACAAAAAATATACCAATCATAATAGAAAGAACATGAATAATAATACAGTCATATAGTATCAGAATATGGTGTAAGATCACCAAGGATATACCCTCCCCCAACTTGAAAGGTGGGGGAATTTGGTATATTATAAATTATCTAAACAACATGGAATAAGCATTAATGCCTACAATGTTACCGTCGCACTGATTATTCCTCTCTACAAAACGTCCTCTTCTGAGGCTTGCCAAAAACTGTACTGAATGCACTGTGATTCCTAAACTCTACTTATTTATATTCTACAAACACTGAAAAACCTTTCCACCAATTATTCACTTTTCTAGTGGTATGAACCTCTGAATCTTTGACATACACCCTCTCCTTGGCCCCTTGAATCAACAAACCCACTGTTTCATGAGGCATTAATTTCTGATATAAAACCCATTGGCATCTTGCCAGCCATAAATAATATTTTAGGCAACAGCAAAAAATATGCAACATAATATGCAAGGCAAAGGACATGATAATGTCTCCCAATATTATGAAACTGTCCAAGGACTAAAATATCATAATTTAATCATAATAACCACCCCATCTTCCATTTTAAGGCAAGGAATTTCCAGAGGAAACTAGCAAAAGAGCAATGAAACAAAAAATGATCCATTGACTCTTCTTGATTAATGCAGCCTGTGAAGGGGCAAGTTCTTTCTTCTTTAGCTTTATGTTTGGCATTGCCCCGAACCCCAGTCCTCCCATATACTGCTAACCACAGAAATTCCCACATATATCCTGGTAATCTGGCATTATTTTGTTGAGGAAGCACCCCGGAATCATAGTAGAAGGACAATTATTAAAGACAGGCTCAGAAGAATAAAGTAATGACATCACTGTGTCATACAGCTGAGGCCCCTTACACTCTCTTAAACATTGTTTTGTGATACCCCATTAGAAAAGTTTTTGAACTACTGGTCTAAAAATCTGCGTAACATGCAGATGTTGTGAAAGTTCTGGAGGAGTTATATGCCAAGCTGAATAATATCGAGCTAAGGAATGTTTTATTAAGAAATTATGCCGGGAACTGGATGTCAGTAATCCTTCCTTAACATTTTGTACTGCGAAAAGAGTATGAAAAAATATGACCAGGTCTACCATTCCCAAACCACCCTTCTCTTTAGCTAAATATGTATATTGTCTCTTAATGGAGTTCAGTCTATTTCCCCATACCATCTGAAAAATAGACTACAATTTGGTCTCAAGAGTGACTGGAAGGGGAAATATCATTGCTGTATACAGTAACATGGGAATAAGAAACTGTCTAACTATTTGCACTCGTTTCAACTTAGCCAGTTTCCAGTGTTTCCATATTTGTACTTTATGTTCAGCTGAGGTTAAAGCGGTTTCCCAATTCAAATCTGGAATATTTTGGGGTCCAAACATTATTCCTAAAATCTTGACAGGATCTGAAGAGATCCACAAACCTAGTATACACACGTCATCCGGATATCCAACATCTATAAAAAGCCCCAGACTCTTTTGGGTATTTACTTTGGAATTAGAAACTGAAGAATAAGTGACCATAAAGTCAAAAAAGACAGAAACTTGATTATGGTCCGAGAAAAATAAACAAACATCGTCCGCATAGGCCTGTAAATGCAACTCCTCTACTGAAGGTTATCCCAGCACCCCCTTCCAATGTGGGTACTTTGATAAGGACCAAATCAATGGATCTATAGAAAATAAATATAACAGCGGACTTAACGGGCATCCCTGACATACCCCAGTAGTAATGTGGAACCCTTCTGTTATTTCGTTTCTAATAACTGGATGAACAATGGCACTGTCGTAAAGGGATTTTATCCAGTCTAGAAAGGGGGCTGGAACCCCATAATGTTTTAGGGTTAAAAACAAAAAGGGGTGATAGACCCTGTGAAAAGCCTTCATTTGATCCACTGAAATAATACACCCAGAAGTCCTGTGTAAGGAAAAATGTTCTATTAAATCCCTAATAATCATTAAAGCATGTTGTATTTTTTTTTTACCAAGGAGCCCACAATATTGTAAAGGGGAGATCACTGCCCTTGCATAGGTTTTAAGTCTGGAATTTAAAATACTAGTTAACAGTTTATAATCTGAATTTAGGATCGTAATAGGTTGCCAGTTTTCTAGATTCTCCCTATTCCCTGGTTTGAATAAAAAAATTAACAAACCTTCAGAGAACCAAATAGGGAATCTAAAATTACCTAGAAAAAATTTAAAAACCAGCTCTAAACATAATGAAACTTCTCAGGGATAAGTTTTGTATAAGACCATCCACCCCTGGGGATGTTCCATTCTTTAAGGATTTAATAGCTCCCTCAATTTCTGCTGCTGAAATAGGGTCTACCAATCTAGAGATATCATCTTGGACCTTTGACATTTTTATAGGTTGTAAAAAGTTCCTAATGTCCCCAGCACTAGGGGGCACCACTGGGGTATGAGACAGCATAAAGCTTTTTATTGCTTTATGGAGGCCTGCAGTATCCTGAACAGTCTGTCCCTTCTGATCTAAGAGAGAAGTCAAACTGATTTTGTTTTTATACCTTTTAAAGGCCTCATGGGGTCTCCTTGAGGGTGTCTGTTTGTGCCATATTGGAAAAGTGCATTCATAGTAGCAGCCCTGTCATACTGGACTTCCTGAATTTGCTTTTTTAAAGTAGCAGTTTGAGGAGTATAGTCAAATTTTGAAGTATTAGCCATGGAAAATAAGTAATATAATCACTGACGTAATTTCAAATAGTGCAAACATTTCACATTTTCTCCCGACCTACCCTGATTCTTTAACATAACTTGCAAATCATCCTTAGGGTCTTTCCACCAATCTCCCAAGTCATCTTATAAAAAGGAGACTGAAAGCCTGGCAAGTAGCAGTGTCTTATTGTTTTTTTAACACCAAAGGGTGTTTTAAAATGGCTGAACTTAATTTCCATCTTGACCTCTGTGGTGATGGTAAAGAAACTGAGGAAAAAAATACACTGGAGAAGCAAGTGGTCAGAAAAGGCCATCGGGAAAGTTTGAAAGTTAAAGGGGGGAAGATTACGTGAGAGAAATATATAATCTATTGTGGATGTGTATGCATTCCGTTTATAAGTAAATTTAGGGCCACTGTGTTGGTGACATTTACTATCTAGGAGGCCCAATGAGTCTAAGTGCAACAAAGCATTAGAATCACAGTAATTTTTTTTTCCCATAACTCGTAGTACCTCCATTTTTGGTCTTAAGCTCGCAATTAAAATCCCCACATAAGAGAATTTTAAAGGAAGATACTAAAAAGGGTCAGAGTGCCGAAAACAGTGCAACTCTTTCCGCCTTCACCTGAGAACAATATACATTAATAAATCTACAGGTCATAGTATTCCATACACCGTCAAGAATTATTAGTCTCCCTGAAATTAAATCAATTAATTTGATTAAAGAGAAGCTATAGGAATTGAAGATAAATCCTATTCCATCTGCTCTCTCTAGTCCAAAGGACCAATATGAGGGTCCCCAAATCCACTCCTTCTGGAACAACCTAGCTTGATCATTTGTGTACATCCAAGTTTCTTGGAGTAAACGAACATCTATTGAATTATCATGAATATAATCATAAACTTCCTGTCTTCTCCTAGAGTTCAATATACTGTGAACATTCAAGGACCCTATACTAAATGAAGCCAGATGTAGTTAAAAATTCAACTATCTTTTTTTCCTCCTCTTTTTCTTCTTCCCTTTATAACCTTCTTGTGGGTGGAAGGGGGGTGGTGGACTGTTCTGTAATGGCTGGGAGTCGGGTTCTGCACATTCCATTTCTGAATCACCCCACTGTGTACACAAAACAGCAAAGGGATTCTAGACTCAATGTCCACGGGGTGGGGGCAGAAGGAGGTTTAAAGTTCCTTGAGGACCTCCGAACTTAGATCACTGCCATAGGCCCTGCTGGAGGGTCCGGGAGTACTGTCTCCTGTGGTGCATTGTAACATACAGGGGAAAGAAGAGGGGAAACACTGGGAGGGGAGGAAAGGGGTTTCTCCGAAGGTGATCAGTTTCATGTAATGGAGCCAAGGGAGGGATAGAAACTTCCGGGGGAGGGGGGGGGGCCAGGCCAAGCCTGATCTGGGCAAGCAGCTAAGCCCTTGGCTTGTTGAATCAATAAATCTGGGCAACCATTGGAAGCCTTATTCTTTGCTGCCCAGGAGCATTCAGAGAAAACACGGCCATTGTCTTCACAGAGATCGCATTTTGTGAGGTTTGCACATTGAAAGGCTATATGGCCTATTTCTCCACAGTTATCACATCTGGGCTTGTCACAGGAACTGGACAGATGTGTTCAAGATCTACATTTATAACATGCTCGGGGCTGCCCAGCATAAAAAACACCCCCCATCCCAGCCCAGCCGAAAAGAATTAGGGATATGGTCAATACCAGTGTCCGTGTGCCTAAGCTTTACTTTGTATCGCCAACCCCCTGTCCAAAACTGTTCGGTGTCAAATATAGCCTCAGGAGGACTCACTACCTCACATTTTAGGGACAACCAGTAAGTAATGTCATCCACATGAACCTCCTCATTACGAAACATAACAGTAACGTATTTAATCAAAGGCTCAGTTAATGGAATTTACCAAAAAGGGGGTCCATGTGGGTGAGAACTTCATCTGGTTGTACCTCTCCCAGAATAAATCGAGAGCATAGGCTGAATGAAAACTAACATCAAAGTTATCTTCACCTGAGATGTTAATAAAAGCAAACACTTCTCTTGGAGAGAAGTGCAAGGAATCTTTCAACAAACAATGACCGAAGTGATGCCTATCAGGCCTAACATCTAACCCCCCCCCTTATAGCGGATTGTAGCCACATTCCTTCGTGGTGCTGCTTCCCTTTTAATTTTAGAAAATAAGTCTGATAACAGTAGCTTCTCAGGTTCTGATTTATCCTGTGGTACTGTTATAGACAGTTCATTGTCCTTTATGGGGGAAGAATCAGAAATGTCCTTAACTGAGGGAGTGGTAATTTGCAAGGCCGTAGCAGGAGGCCTAACTCCACTTCATACCCCAGTAGTGTTCTCTGATATTAAAGGTACTGCAGGTAAATTAGGTTTCCAATCAGGTTCATTTTGAGAAAAATTTAACTTAGGGTTCCACTCAGGAGTGGGAAGTCAAGTCCCTCACTGTAACGTCCAACCTGCCTCGCTCAAGGCTCTCTGTGGGGACGATGTTTCTTCAGTGAGAAGTGCTGATTGGGGAGCAGGTGATGCAGGCAGTGAGATCATACCAGCATTCATTTCTGGTAGAGCCTGAGCTGTAGCATTTTTAGAAACCTCTATTTTCCCCAAATTCCTTTTAGCAAAAGTCACAGCGGTCCGGTTATCTTTCCCTTCATCCCCAAACCCCACGTGAAACGGCTGGCTCCATTTGGCCAAAGAAAATTCTGTGGCACCATCTTGAATAGAGGGAGTTGTCTGAAAAAAACAATTTACCTCTGAAGCAGTAACCCGATCAGGGGATTTCATTAGATTCCGAAATACAAAACCCGTAGTTCTAGGTAATGTAGCAGTATGTGGGGTAAGAACCAGGCTTGGATTAACAGAGTTCAACCCATCCGGTTCTTTAAACTGTTCCATAGCTTCAGACGGCAGAAACAAAGCAGGCAACAACTCCTTAATCTCCACTAACGGCTTTTGGCACTGAACCTCGCTGGGTTCTGAACTGCCAGCCATGAGGAGACCGTTATCTTTTACAGTTTCGAATGGTTTAACAGGGAAATGGTGCAACTCACCCGACCACTCTCTCATTTCAGGAGCTGCCACGTCATTCAAAGAATCCGGCTGAATGACAGCCTGCTCTTTCAGTTTGACAGACTGGATCTCGGCTTGCAATAATGCAAGCTGCTTTCATAGGCGCTCTTGTTCTAGTGCGTGAAATTCAAGCTGATGCTGTAGCTGTGCATGAAGTATTTCCTCTGTAGCAAGGGCTGCATTTTTTTCTGATACCTCAACAGGTCGTATAGCCGTCTGAGTTAAATCCTCCATAGAAACAAAAACTTTGCCATCATATGTTTCTTGTTTAGTAGTAGTTGGTTTATCAGATAACATAGGTTCCTCAGAATGCAAGGTGGAACACAGAATTCACTCTCCTTCCTCTGGGACATCCATCTCCTCCAGGGCTTCAGCAAAAGTGACCAGAGCTCCCAGTCCCCAAGTCCCCATACACTCAGAGTAGGGGAATTTCACCGGTGTCCTGGCCAAATTTCCCTTATTCACTAAAAATACCACCAACAGCTTAATCTGGCTCAATTTCAGTTACTTACCATCTGTATCCCACTCCCCCCACCCCCCAGTCGCCCCTGAAAAAGGGACTTCTAGGCCCAGTGGGCTTACTGGGTCAACAAAATTTAACAAAACAAACAACAAACAATTGCTGTAGTGGAGGCACCCCTGCAACCTTTCCTTGGGTCTTCCTTTCAGGAGCCCGGCTCCCTCTGCATCCCTGACTATAGATGCTTCAAACATGGGATAGGGAGCACACCTAGGGGAGCACCAAGTACAAGGACTGTGGTCCAGCTTGGAAGCATCACTACACATCAATGTTCTGGAGATGAGGGTGGTCTTGTACACTTTACAGGCCTTTCAGACCCTCCTTCCCAAGGGATCACTGCTTGTCCAGATGGACAATATGTCGGTAGTTTGGTACCTCAACAAACGAGGAGGAACTCGCTTGTACCTCCTTTGCAGGGAGGCAATGCAGGTGTGGAACTAGGCCGTCCAGCATAATCTGGCCCTAGTGGCCCGTGCAGGTTCCAGGTGTTCAAAATGTCCTGGTGGACAGTTTCAGCAGGTCTTGGACCCTAAATCATGAATGGGAACTAAATCAAGACGTGGGAGTGTGTGAAACTCGACCTGTTCGCCTCCCACTCCAACGCAAAACTTCCTAGTTTTTGCTTGATCGTTCCAGGGCATGGTGTTTCCTGGCATGACGTGCTGCCTCTCTCTTGGACAGGGACATTTTTGTACACCTTCCCTCTGTTTCCCATTCTCCAGAGGGTTCTCCTCAAGTTTCAGGCAGAGAAGGTGAGGATGATCCTCATTTCCCCTCTCTGGCTGAGGCAAATTTGGTTCCCGCTGCTGCAACAGCTAACAAGAGAGCCACTGGTTCCACTTCCAGTGACTCACGACCTCCTGACCCAGGATCAAGGTCATCTTGTTCATCCGGGGCTCAGGACACTGCATCTTCATACGTGGCTCCTGCAGACATAGCGGGGTCCCGCTCCGGGGTCCCCTCTCGAGTCGCTCAAGTCCTAGTAGAGGCTCAAAAATCCTCTACTTATTCCACTTATGCCATGAAGTGGAAACATTTTTCCATTTGGGTGACTTTCAAGAATTGGAATCCTTTTTCTTGTTCTGCCCTATAAGTCATGGAATATCACCTCCATCTTTCAGACAGGTCTGTTGTATTCTTCCTTGAAGGTCGACCTTTCAGCAATTTCGGCATATCACGAGGTGGTGGATGATAAACCCATGGCTCAGCTGGAGGTCTCAAAAACCTTTCTGAAAGGGATCCTCCATCTGAAACCCCCCCATCTGCAGCCCTACACCCCCTTGGGATTTGAACTTTGTGTTGGAGAAACTTACTCTTCCCCATTTGAACCAGCGATGAGCTGCGATTTACACTTCCTCTCTTGGAAGACATTATTTTTGGTTGCTGTTACTTCAGCTCGAAGGATTTCAGAGCTTCAGGCTCTAGTATGTAAAGAGCCTTATCTTATTTTCCGCAGGGACCGGGCGGTCCTCAGTACAAATCCTAAGTTTTTACCCAAGGTGGTGTCAGAAGCCACACTGAACCAGTCAGTGGAGCTTCCAGTTTTCTTTCTGTCCCCTACAAACAGAGGTGAGGCCTCCTGCACACCATGGACGTCCATCAGATCCTTCGGTGTTACACACACTGAACAAAAGATATCCGTAACTGTGATCAGCTCTTTGTTTCCTTTGCCCACAGATCAGCAGGCAAAGCTGCTTCTAAGCAGTGCCTTTCCAATTGGTTAGGTAACTGTATTCACTACTGTTACCAAAAGTATGATAAACCTCTGCCAGGTCCTATCAGAGGTCATTCTACTAGGGGCATGGCTACTTCCGCTGCCTTTTTGCAGAACGTTTCCACAGCCGATATTTGCGCTGCAGCATCTTGGAGTTCTGTCCATACCTTTACCAAACACTACAGTCTGGATATTGCTTCTAGGTGGAGGGCAGGTTTAGGCCTAGCTGTCTTGCTGGGCCTTCTGTCCTAGGCTGGGTCCAGTCCTGTTCCCAGTTTTGTTGGAGTTTGTTTTTCTACTCCTCCCTTGTTTCTCTCGGCCTCTCTTATGAGGGACTGCTTGGGATTCAGTCCTATATGTAATGACCTACTGAAGGAACCCTTTCGAAGTAAGATAGTACAATTAGGTAGGAACTTACCATAACAGCAGATCTTCAAGAAAGGTTCCTTCAGTAGGTCATATTTTTCCCTCGCTCCTTCCTCCTTTTATTTTATACACAGGGACTCCAAATCCTGTTTATTCCTGCTGTCAGGCCTCTTCCAGGCTCCAGCGGGAGAACTGGAGGGTGGGCGTGGGGACCACCCACTATATACAGCCATGCTGATGTCAGTCACGTGACACTGGGTGGGTGGTCCCCCGTCAGGTATTGCTAGAAAAATCTGCCATGCAGCCAAGACGCCAGGTGGCGCTAGTCCTATATGTAATGACCTACTGAAGGAACCTCTCTCGAAGATATACTGTAACAGTAAGTTCCTACGTAACTGTACTTTCTTAGTATTAAAGATGTTTCCAAACCTTACCATCCTGAAGTCTCACAATACCCACTTCCTCTGGGTTTGTTTTGCATCATCAGTGAGACTCAATGATGAGAAGAGCTGGGAAGGTCTGTCCATGTAGTGTCCTCTCCCCAAATCCTAGCCAATGATTCCATTTTAATCCAGTGGTCATTATTTCCTTACCTCCCAACCATGCAATCCTTTCCTGGTGGTTCAATGGTGCTTCCCACCATGCAGTTTCTCCCTGGTTGTCTGGTAGTTTCATTGCCTCACCTTCATGCAATCACTTCCTTGTGGTTCAGTGCCCCCCTAACACCCCTCAACCCTTAAGCATGGCTGATGCTTCTTGTGCCCACTTGCATGCTTGTGACCCCATTACTAACCAGAAACAGCAGGGGCATCAGAGTGTGATGAAGGTTAAGAGGGACACTATCTGCAGGGCGTTAATGGCTCTGTGGGGCATTTGAATAATTGTCCCCACCATAATGGGCTACATTTCTTTTCCATTGCACCTGCAGTGCTTTTTGCAGGTGCAAGGGAAAGGTTTGCGACACCATCGAGCCATGTGACCATCATATGCCACTGCGTGTGACTCAGCATTGCCTCCCCACCACCAACAACCATCATCTGAAAACTCATCTCCTCCCTTGCTGTCAACTCCTAACGGAACCCCACTGCCTTTTCTCTTGGTTTGTGCACATTCCTTCATTGTATATCCAGGGCTCTGCCTGCTGTATTCAATTCTTCTTAGAGGAGAACTGTGGGCTCACCTTTTCAAGAATGCAGTGAAAAGATTGGGGATATTGGAAACAAACTGCTTGTCCAGATTCAAAATCCATTTCATGTATTGAAAATATGGAGACCTAGCAAAAAGTTGCTGTCTACACAATGCAGTCAGATGTTTCATGCTCTGCCCGTACCCACCTCCTTGAAGCCGCTTGATGTGCGTGGTAATTCCACCAGATGATAACACGCTAGTGTACACATAGTACAGTGCCCTATGTTCACACATTTCAACTTCATATATATATCATTTTTGTGTCACTCCAAGTTGCCAGTGGGAATTGCTTACAACCTGAGTAATGTGTACCTCAACCAGGGGCTCACTGGTACAGCCCTAGGTTATTGTTTTTAAAATTGTTTTTATTTTATTTTCAGAAATATTATATCATATACACAGAACATAAGGAATACAAACATACATATCAGGACCATATTCCTCACCTCTATGAAATGTTAGATTACAAACATTTTACTGTACACTGGGCATATAAGCAAAGATTCAACCAAACAATGTTACCCTAAGGCAGTGTTGAGTACAAAAGATACAGATCCACTGTTCAAAGCTGTCCACTATATTCTGTGCTTTTACAGCACTGCACATCGACTTATGAGACCTTGGAAATAGTGCTAGCTTCCTAAGCAGATACGTTGCTGTACTGTATCCATATCTCGCTGTACCTCTTAATAGGCGACCCCATCTTCTGTTGAACCATCTGTCTTCAGTCGGAGTCAAAGTTCTCTGCATCCACTAGCTGTACATGCTTGCCATATTTTCACCACAGGTTTTCTAGAGTTGGCCTGACTGGAAAAGAGGAAACTCGTACCTCCAAAATATAGCTTCAGTAGAAACCCATTTTCTTACTTAGCTAGATCCTTTGTAAGAACTTTAAAGACATTTTTTGAAAACCAGGCCTGTTTTTCTCTGGATTAGGCAAGAGTGTTTTGGAGGGGCAGATTACAAATGTATGTTATAAAGAGCGTAGTAATAATTTTGAGACTTGCACTGGCTGAAGAAATAACATTTTTTTCCTTTTTTCAGAGAAAACGGATTGAGCAGATCCTGGAAGATGAACAAGGATTTACAATCAACAGGAAACCTTGACAGTTAACTCCCACAAATGGAGCTGACTTCTGAACCACAAGCTCAAGGAATGTGTGAGATGGTCTGTCAAACAAAACAAACAAAAAGAAAAAAACAAGAGAATCCAGAGCACCTCAAGAGGCATCAGACACACCTATACAACCTCCAGTTTCTATATCTTGAGGCATTTCCTTTTTGCGGTAACTCTCGGAGTAGCTGCGGCTGAGACAACAGAATCTGATTTGTCATGAACATTGATGTCAGTCTGTGCTTTACTGCTCAAGTACGAGCTATGTAGGGGTAGGGCTTGTGATTAGTAAGTGAATGCTATGGAATTAGGAGCTGAAAACCTTTCAGCAGGTCGGGTTCAAGTTACTTTGGGCTCAGATTGGTTTGGGTTCAGATTGGGTTGGGATTGAATTGTGTTCCTGGTTCAGATCAGTTAAGATTCAGATTGGTTTGTGTTCAGAACGGTTTTTGGTCAAATTGGTTTGGGTTTAGACTGAGTCAGAATCAGACTGGTAAGGGTTTGGCTTTGAAAGGGTTCTAGTCTCCAAACTCCCTTTGAGCTACAAATTACCATATGAAAAGTAAGATGCAGTCTTCTTTTATGGATGTATTTGTATTTTTATGATTTTAGTCCCTCTGTGAATTTTAGTGCTCGTGGAAAGTGCTGGATTGACAGCACTGGAACCTGAAGTCCTCTGTTTATCCACATGATGGGTACAGAACAGGTGATTGATCACACTGCAAGTTTCCCCACATTGCCCGCAATGTGCCTCAACCCTGCTATGGAGGGATCACCACATAGGTGAGATGGTAATTCAAACTCCATGCCTATTCAGTCTTTGGTCTCTCATGTGACACTGCCAACAAGGGTGCCAATTAGTGCCAACTGTGTTGTTGGTTTTGTGATGAGGATACCTGCCCACTGAGAACTGGACTGAGACCACCACAACTCATTTCACATAGGCCACTGAACAGCCCTCACTCAGGTGATAATGGCTGTCAGTTACTTTATTTATACTGATTATAGTTAAGCATGGATTCACAGTTGGGACTGGCTGTAGTAATATGGTGGCCATCAGCAAAGTTATCAAATCTTGCATATAATTAATGCTAACCATCATGCTAATTGTCCAGATTGCATATGGTACCAGTTGTACCATATCCATAAGGGAGTTTTGAACTTAGAACTGGCTCAGTAAAAGAGGGATTTTTTTTTTTCTGGACTGGCTCACCCACCAGGGTCAGTGCCATTGAATTCCATTGAAATCCATGGCTTTGCCTTTGTAACTAACCCAGATACAATATTTCTCTTGTGCCTCATCTAGGGACGGGCAGAATCAAATAATCAATGTTTATTGGAGGGCAAACTGAAAGCAAAATCTCTCTTTTACAATTGTGTCCTGCACATAAAGACAACAACAGCATGAAACACTAGGTAATACATTCAGTTGCAACAAATAATTACAAATGTTATATCTCAGTTTTAGTAAGTGACTTTTAGAATCAGTCCTAAAAGAAAAACAAGAACTTCGTAGAACCTGGCCGGTTCTAAAGGTATGGTTACACTAGAGCAGTGTTCTCCCAGGGTTACAGCACGTGTGTGTGTGTGTGTGTGTGTGTTGCACATTGTTGCAGCTGTTATGTGCACTTCTGCACATGGGAGTTGTGGAACGCTGTAAGCAGCTTGATCCCCCCCGGCCTGATCCTTTTTTTGTTTTGTTTTTAAGGCAGCAGAACATGTTACGGTGAAAGTTTTGACCTTATACTTTTTTAGTGCCCTTTATCTCTCATCTTTTATAGAAGCATAAAAACATAGAATCTGATGGCAGAAAATACTTCTTAGCCCATCTAGTCTGCCCCTGGTATTCACTACCTATTCTGTCTCCACAGACCCTAGCTGGTCTCAGTCGACCCTCCCACCTCCCTGCATCCTATCTCTCTGAAGGCGGTGGGGCAGTTGAAAGAGTGCAAAGCTGTAAACCATGAAATTGCAGGTTCAAATCCCATCACTGCCTTGGTTGCATTGTGTGTCCTTAAAGAGCCGCAGCTGTCAGAGTGGCAGTTTTGGAAAAACCTCACTGCTGGACACATTTTTGCTTCTTAGCCTATTTATTCTCTGCATCTGGTGTCTTCATTCATGACGGCTGGGCACAGCAACATGAAACAGGATCCCTGTCCCCTGCAGACTTCATCTGCTCTGGCTGCTTGTGTACACCTGACATCATTATTCTCTGCTTGTGTCATCATAATCGGTTCCTGCGGAAACCATACAGATGTCATAGACAGAGCATCACAGTACATGGTTCAGTGTTGTTGTGTATGGAAATGCATACACCTCCAGATGCTGCTGTACTGCACTAGTGATGTCAGAATGCTGTTGCGCCACAGTGGCTACAGTAGGTCACTACTGTGGTTCAGCACCATAAAATCCCGTGTCTCTTCAGAGTCGTCATGCATTCCTACACACTGCAGATCCCCCTTTATCTGTAACTCCCTCCAGTCCACCTTAGGGGTCCACTCTCAGTGGAGATGCTTAAATAAAATTGGCTAAAATAACATTTATTCTTATTAACCTTTGGAGACTGTTCTCTTTTTTCCCTCAGTATCATGTTTTAAGCTGTATGTTTTTGTAATCTGTTATGTAGTTTGTTGTATGTATTCTGATGTTATTTAAAGACCGCCAGTTGTGCTCATTTTCAGATATTTCTGCAAGCCCCCCTCCCTCCCCATGGCAGCAGCTTACCTCTGAAAGAGACTTCAAAGTCCACTTCTTTGACTTTTTAAAGGCCTCTGTTTGTAAGGGGAAGTTATAATTTCTCGGTCTGAGGAGCTGGCCGCCTGATCCCTTGCCCTTCCCCTTCCTGGTCCCTGATTTTACAGGTGCCACCCCTGCACTTTCACCGTTTGTGATGTCTTCATTCGGAGAGCGTGGGGATACACTGTATTGACTGTACTGAGCCATCCTATTTTTATATTTTAGAGGGTCACGTGAGTCGATATAAAAAATAGGATTTTAAAAATGGCTCCCATTACAATCAATACAGCACATCCAGATGCTCTCCAAACGAATGCATCACAAAACGTGAGAGCATGGGGCAGTGCCTGTAAAATCGGGGACCAGGAAGGAGAAGCGATCAGGCAGCCGGCTCCTTCGACCAAGAAATTATGATCCCTTCCTCTTAGAAACAGAAGCCTTTAAAAAGTCAAAGAAGTGGACTTTTGAAGCCCTTTAGAGGTAAGCTGCTGCGGGGAGGGGGACTTGAAGAAAGAACTAAACCTGGCACTCTTTAATACAGTGTAGCACCCTGATCCATGCAAAGAGGGGCTAAATAAAACAAAAATACCTTGCAAAGATGCAATGCCTCTCATAATGAAGATATGGGCAAGACTGAAAACACTACAAGTGCACTGTTAGTTAAAAGATAAACTACTAGAAATCCTGCCAGCTCATGTAGCTATTACTGAAATTACATTAAATGTTTGGAATCTTATCCTTTTGTTTGCTGTTTTCTGTTAATTTGACTACAGTTCAACACAGTCAGAAAGAAAGTGACTTCATTAGAACAAACATACAATATAAAATAACTTATGGGCAACCAAACACAAGTCTGATGTTTCTATCCAAGGATAAAGAGCTTCACTTCTGAGGTCTTAGATGACATCTCACCCCTTGATGGAAATGCAGTCTTGTGGTACATGGTTGCCCATACAGTACTCTGTATGTTATGATGTCCAAAGGGCCCTGTGCGTCCTACTCTGGCAAAGCAAGTCAGGATTCGGGTCCTGGTTTGGGCCTTGTATGATGCAAGCTATGATGTTCTCAACAAGTAATGAAATTCATTGCGAAAAAACTACTTATGTTAATGCATTCGTTAGGGTTACAAAGCCACACATGGAGGGGGATGTGGCATTAGGGTTAAGGCAGCAGTGCAGTGAAAATTGTTTTTTGCAAAAAAAAAATTGCTTTCACTACAATTAATACAGCTATTAGCATTCCTGTCGAATCTACTTTTCTAGGTACCTCCTATGCTGTGAACCATCAGTTATTTTTTTTTTATGTTCTCAAGCTTAAGCCTTGCTAGGTCTGCCATGATATTTCTGAGCCAAATGTTGATTTATTGATGGGTGGACAGATGGATGGATAAATTCTGGCCAATGCCCTAAGCCTGATAGGGGCTGCGTCCCACGAGTGGTCTCTCCTGCCGGACGTAGTACAAGATCTGTTCTCCCGCTGGGGCATGCCTCAGGTGGACCTGTTTGCCTCCAAGGAGAATGCGAAGCTGAGACTGTTTCATGCCCCCCTTCCTCAGCAGGGCTCGCTGCAGGGGGATGCCTTCTCGAGGCCGTGGACCCCGGGCCTGTTCTATGCCTTTCCCCCATTTCTCTTGATCCACAAGGTGCTCCTCAAAGCGAGGAGGGACAAGGCGCAGGTGATTCTGGTAGCCCCAGACTGGCCCCGCCAGTTCTGGTATCCAGATCTCCTCAGTCTCAGCTCCAGGCTTCCGAGGCGGCTTCCAGCCCGCCCTGACCTGATCTCAGTCAATCAGGGGAAGGTATTCCATCCGGACCGTCAATCCCTGCACCTGACAGCCTGGTTCCTGAGTGGCTAGAGTTCCAGGCCTTGGGTCTTTCCAACGAGGTCCTCAACGTGGTTGAGGCGTCCCATAAGGAGTCGACCAGAAAATGCTATGCCTTCAAATGGAAGAGATTCTCCATTTGGTGTCAGGGCAAGGGCCTGTACCCTTCCTCCTGTTCCTTGGCAAGCATTCTGGACTACCTGTGGTCCCTTTCTCAGCAAGTGCTTCAGACGACGACCCTTAAGGTGCACCTGGCAGCCATCTCTGCTTATCGGGCATGGGCCGGGAAGCAGTCGGTGGCGCAGGAGAAGGTGGTCGGGCGCTTTTTCAAAGGCCTTGATCACATATCCCCTCTGGTGCGAGAACCTCCACCTCCGTGGGATCTACTGCTGGTATTGGCTAAGCTCATGGGCAAGACATTTGAACCGATGCACAGGTGTGACATCTCTCACCTGTCATGGAAGACTGCCTTCTTGGTGGCTATCACATCAGCCAGAAGGATGGGAGAGCTCCAGGCACTTTCTATCGAGTCTCCTTATCTGGTCTTCCACAGGGACAAGGTTGTCCTGCGCCCTCACCCGAAATTCCTTCCGAAGGTGGTGACGGAGTTTCACCTTAACCAAGTGTTGACTCTGCCGGTGTTCTACCCCAGTCACACCTCGGAGGCTGAATATAGGCTCCATACTTTGGACCCTAGAAGAGCGCTTGCTTATTACAAGGAGCGGACGGCTGAAGTTCGGGGAGAGGTTCACCAGCTGTTTGTCACCTACGCTGAAGCCGCACCTGGCAGACCTGCAGCCAAGCGAACGATAGGCAGGTGGGTCACCTCCTGCATAGATCTCTGCTATAGGTTGGTGGGCATGGATCCTCCCAGAGGGATAAGAGCTCATTCTACCCACCATGCCGCTGCATCGGTGGCTGCTTCCAGGGACATCCTTGTCCAGGAAATCTGCAGGGCTGCTACCTGGAAGTCAGCACACACTTTCAGCACCCATTACCACATCGACCTTGAGTCACGCCAGGATGCTGGTTTTGGGGCCTTGGTTCTCCAGTCATTATTCCCTAAGTAGGGGGTGTGCGCCTTGCCTCCCTCCTCCCAGAGAACTGCTAGGAGTCTGCCAGACAGTGTGGATGAACAACATATCCATGTCCCTAGAAATACAGGTTACTCACCTGTAACAGGAGTTCTAGGAATGATATATGTTGTTCATCCACGACTCACCAACCTCCCGGCTTTGGCCATTAACCTGGCTTCCAGCGGGCTAGATCTGGCATCATGGGGCGGAGCCGAGGTTTTACCACCCGAGTGGGTGGGAGGAGCCAGCTTGAAGACCTTCCAGCAAGATTTAAAGCAGCAAGGAACCTGCCAGACAGTGTGGATGAACAACATATACCATTCCTAGAACTCCTGTTACAGGTGAGTAACCTGTATTTTATACAGGCACATTCAGTTAGGGATAAACCCCATTTTCTGTTGTAGTCCTGATACATTTGTTACGAACATGATGTGGCAGCCATCTTTTTTTTTTTTTTAAACTTTATTTTCTTTATTTTGTGGTGAACAGATACTGAATAAAACAAGGTGCATAGCCACAAGTCAGAAGACTTGTCCATGATATCAAAGGTTTACATTAGAGAGTACTTTGTGCAGCAATTTGATATGTCATAAGCACATATTATTATTGTCCTGCTAATAATGTCAATAAAAAGTTCTGCAGATGAACAGCGTGACCCTGGGTCAAATGTCAAGAAATGTTTATCAAGACTGCATCCCTTTTAATCCTAGCTTCAGAACAGCAAGCCATTAAGGTCCAGATTTGCACATGTTGACCTTGAAAATAAATTTCAAATAACACTCGATTATGTCACTCTGTAAAATAGAACACTGCTACAGTGCTTATGGATCGAGACAATCAAAGGTAAGATGCCTAACAATGCATTTAGACAAATTTATAAAATGGGTTCCAAAATCCTGTATTCTGAATCATCAAAACAGTTCACTTGACCATGGATTAATCCACTGTAAACCCACAACTGCCTTGCTGCACTACAAAATCCTGACTGACAGCAATGTAAAGTGACATTTTCATAGCACTCCACCAGAGAAACATGTAAAAAACTACAACTATGGCTTCCTCATTAGGACAAATCCGCCTAGTGGAGAACTACAACTATGGTATCCTCAGCAGGACTAACACATTAAGCAGAAGAACTATTTTATTACAAATGCATGTAGACAGTGGTTTTTTTATATTTATTGAGGTAAACCTCTAAAATAAAGTTGCCCATTTTATAAGCGAATTAACCCAACTCCAAGACATGAGTTTATTGAGCATTAATCCATGCCTAGATGGTTGAAGTCACTCAGCCTGTGGCCTCGTACCTCACAGCCCCCCCCAACCCCGACATGGATTAATTCTCAGTAAACCCATGCCCTGTCATGGGTTAATACTTATGTAAACTTCATCTAAGAACTATAACTAGCAATATTCTGCTACTTCATACCATGTAATATTTTCATTTCAGAAAGGTGGTTTACCTCAAGCTGACTGGCAGTAATCTGGGGGACTGCAAGTTGGCTCCGTGTCATGTGCTCCATTGCAGCTTATGAATTCAGTCTCATTGCTACCTCAAAGGGCATGAAGAAGGCCACAAGGCCGCCATCATGCACCATTCCCACTCTTTCAGAAAGTACTCTTGAAACTAGGAGGGAATGCGCAACAATGATCCAGTTAGCTCCATTCTGGGCCAGACAGACCTGGTACTCGGTGCTTCTGGTCCTGTCCAGCAAGAATCCAATCAGCCTGCCACTCTGTCACAATCTGTTGAATTTGTCCCAGGGCAGAATAACATTTCTGAACCCCAAGACCCTACACCTGAGGGCATGGTTCTTGAGGAGTTAGAATTTTGGGGATTGGATCTCTCAGAGGCAGTCCTGGATGACCAATCCTTTAGATAGCAGTTATAAGAATCTGGCACAACGCTGTGCTTTTCTCGTGACAATCCCAAGGCAGTCACATGATTTGTTGGCCTTTAAACTGTAGCTCATTTTCTGTACTGCCTAATTAGATTGAAATCTAGATTTAGTAGTTGCCGTATTGGTCCTTGCAAGAATAGATCCAGAAGCAAATGATTTGATACCTTTTAATGGACCAACATAGATGTAACAACAAGAACAAAGTGCTCTAGCTTTCGGACCAACCAGTCCTTCTTCAGAAGCTCATGGCAGTTGTTTAGAAAATACAAAAATAATTAGATTGAGAAACTATTTATGTTAGTTGTACAGAGCCCGTGCCTAAATTTTCCTCAGTTACAGCCTGAGGTGCTGTGGCACTCGGTATGGATATAAATCAAATGTTACTCAGCACTTCCGTAGGAAATGTCAGGAACAAAGCCAGTATTTATAGCAAACACTTGTATTGTTTTGCTGGTGCACTTCGGACACAGCTGCCTTCCCACATGTTCTGAGGATTCCCATCTTCCATCTAAAAGAGAGAGAGAGAGAGAAATACAGACACGCTGCATGAGAAAATTGTTTTTTTTATAATTTAATTCCTTGCCAAGAATAACAAATCTTTAATAATGAATTCTGTGGAAAGCCAACACTGAGGCTTAAAAGTACTTTGCCCCCACCCCTCATCACCCCCCACCACCACCACCACCACCAGGACCAATGTTTGTGCCTCACCCCAGGGTGCACTATTATCCCAAAACCACTGCACACCCTGTTGTGTCTTATTGCTTCTATGGTATCACCAGTTTAAAGCTCACACTCATAGTATAATAAACAGTTATTACATGGAGGGGGAGAGATAACACATTTAGAAGAATTGGATGTGTTTCTAACCAGCTTTCAGAAGCTGTAGAATGGAATTATATATGGGTATGACATCACAATTCCTGTTATACACAGTGGTGATCTCACACCTATGAAAAATGATATTTTTGTGGTGTTGAGAAAGTGTCACTCTGCTGGTATTTCTTTGTTTCCTCCCCTGCTCTCCTAGCCCCTACCTCACATATTCAACATTAAATGCATCCCAACCAAATCCCCCCCCCAGCTGTGGCCCCCCCAGACCCACTATGGTCCGTAAATTTGTTTTGTAATACTTTCATTGTCTTTGTTTTTTTAAGATTGAAACACCAGTTAAAATATAAAATAACATATAGAGACTGTGTCAACTTGTTTTTGTTTACACACACTCGGTTTGCGATGACCTTGTAATCCTTGGATTGTGCCGTTTATTTTTTGAAGCACCATCAGACCTGTCCTGGTGCTCTTTTCTCCTTGTTACCAGAAAAAAATTTGCTAGTTGCTACAGTTGTTTAACTCTGGCTGTGGGCTTTGCTTATGTAACCCCCTACCGTCCACGTATTTAACTAGTAAGCACATCTCCCATAGTTTTCTGTCTAGGGGAAAGAGTGGGGTGGGGTACAAAGCATTAAGTAAGTACTGAAACACAAAATGACCATTTCTAAACCCAGGTTCTGAGGAGAGAATTTTTGCTAGGGGCTATGCTAGGTCTGAACATCTAGTGGGGTACCCAGTAATTCCACACAGGAAGCAGTAATAAGATTGTCCATACCCGGCTGGGGTTCCAGAGTGTGGCTTTATTCCAAAGTTGGTACACAAAAGCAAAGGTGGACCCCCAAGGGTTTACACTTCATGGCACAAGGCAATGCAGAACAACATCTGTAGCAAACAGAAACTCTAAACTTCCCATATTGCATAGGACTTTGAACCTTTTTCAGCGGCAAAGCCTCAGCTGAAGCACACATCTTCTAGTGGCATTGTTTGTTCTAGTGGCAAGGGCTGCAACTTAGAACATTTCCCATATGGCATAGGATTTAGAGGTTTGGCAATGTGCCAACTGGCCACGACAGAGCACACTGGCGCTCAAAATTAGAGCAACCCACACTAGTGGGTAAACTTTCTCCTCAGGCATTGGCCATATGACCTGAGAAATAGGTGCCCTTACAGAACCCGAAGTGCTGAACTGGTCACTCCAGATGGGGGAATTGCCCACCTTTTGCTTCCTCAGTCCATACCCAGCCATTCTTTCGGAGTTACACCTCAACATTTGAAATTAGTAGAACTGTGCATCTTGGAATGACTTTCACATTCAACCTGAGGAAAAACACTACTTCTGAGTGCAGGTTAAAGTTCTGTACAATGCGTTAAGTCTCACTGGGGACTCTATAATTGTCAGCCAACTTCAGCAAAAGGCATGAGAACAGTCTCAAACAGAACTGGGTGCATAGGTCCCTTTGTCAGAGTAACATCCCAAAGAAAACAAGGTAGGTGCATCTCTCCTGGGATACCCAAAGTCAGATTACTCACAGTTTGTACACAAAAGGCAGCTTCAAATGTCCTGGATCAAATCAGGGGATTGCCCTCGGATACATTCTGCAGTCCTCCTCATCTCACCGGGGATGAGGAAATCAGGAACTCCAGCTAGATGGTTTCCATCACTTCTACAAAGCAGGTAGATGTTCCTCGGCACTAGGGTGATAAAAATTAGCTCTCCTCAGAGCCCACACTGCAGCTCTTCATTCCTCCACTGCTCACTCTGAGCTCCACTCACAGACTAACTGAAAATTCTAAAGCTCCCCACTCACAGCTAGCTACCGTGGCTTATGCTGCTGCAAGAGTTCTAAATGACATTGCCTCTCTCCTCTCAGCTGAGACCAAGTAAACAGAGAGGGAGCAGGTGAAAATCTATTTAACTAGTTATTCACTAGCTGCCTTCCTTACCTAGCATTGACACTGATGGGATTCTAGTAACTTCAGGGGACCAGGGAGTTTCACTCACCTCTAGCCAGGTAAATGACCATCCGCAGTCATTTCTTTACCCAGCACCAGGCCATCCTACCCTCTGTGTTACCTACACTGAGGTAGCGCTACTTCTCCCCAACCATGTGCCAGGCACAGGCAGGCAACACTAAAGGCCCAGAGGCCGGCTGATGAAACTTCAGCCCCTATCCTACAGTCTATCTATGGATACTCAATGGCTCCAAGAACTGCCTGAAGCATGCCCTAATAGACCAGAACTGAGGTCCCTACTGCAGGTCAGGACCACAGCTTGCCTAGGGAAAATCTATCTGACTAGGCTGCTCACTTGGGAACCTCCCCCCAAACTCCCAGGGTACCTGCAAACAAAAACAACAAGGAAACAACACATTGCAATGCATTACATTTCCCAACTTCCCCACAATCTCACACCTGTGAAGAAAAAGCATGTTAACACCCTGTTAAACACAAACAATCCTAAATCTGTAGGAAAAAAGAGGAACTCAGCTGAGCTCCCACATCCTCTTTTTTTCTTCTCTTCTTTTCTTCCTCAGGAACACCTGCAAGAGAAGAAAAACAAAATACATTCTGCATACCACGCAGTGTCTAAACCTCCATCTGAACTCTAGAGAATCCCAAAAATATTTTTCTATAAAAGTACAAAAGCAAAAACCGGAAACAATACAACACATTTTGGGGGGCGGAATGCCCTAAATTGTCCATAATAGTGACAGAATGTTTCTGCCCGAGGGCAAGGTCCATAAAAGAGTCTCTCCTGGCCAAAGTCCACTAAAGAACAGTTCTGGAACAGGGCATGGCCTGAAAAGCACTGCAATCCATGGGGAGAGTCTTTGAGGACAATTTAGTTTGTGGTCAGTCTGTTAGTGTATGGTGTGTTGTGCAAAGTTAGTTAGAAAATAGAAAATTTGGCCTTACCAGTTCCTTGAAGACCAAAAACAAAGGATCACCTTACTTCTCTGAGCTGAGGATCCTCTCCCTGCAGGCAGCATCTTCGGATACAGCTGGATTGATGTCCTCTGGAAAACCAGGCGATTAAACAGGAAAACAGCTGGACTGATGTCATCTGGAAACCAAACAATGGAACAGGAAAGCTTCTGGAATGATGTCATCTGGGAAACCAGGCGATGGAACAGGAAAACAGCTGGGTTGATATTATCTGGGAAACCAGGCGATGAAATAGGAAAACAGCTAGGGTGAAGTCATTTGGAAGGCCAGGTGATGAAAATGGGAAAACACTGCTGGGAGAACAAATCTGGATGCACATGGAGAATCCTGGAATACCAGTAGAGCTGCATCTTCCTCCTTGGACACTGCTGCTGCTGGATGACAGACACCAGGCTGCCACTGCTCACTTCCCTCTGGGCATGCTGGACATATTCACAGGGAGTGGCGCCATTAAGGGTAATACCACTCAGGGTGAGGTGCAAGAACTATGACACCATTTGGGCATTCAGAGTTGCTGCATTGGAATGTCTCATTTCCTGCCTTGTCCACAATTCCCACAGTGTCCATAAACAGAGTTCTGCCCAATTTTCAGAATTTCAGTCGATCATTTATGACTCTGTCCCTGACACATTCTGCTGCACTAGAGTACACATTCTTGCTTGCCTCTTTCAACAACCAGGACTTCCTGTTATGTTCAATTTCCTCCCAGACTCTATGAGGAAAGGTAGGAAAGGACTTCCCATATATGGCGTCATCCCTCTTATGTACCAGTCTCTCCTCCTTACTACTCTTCACAAGTGTGCGGCCCATGGCTTGGCTTGAGGGTGGCCAGTCCTGATTGAGCCAGTGCCGCATACTTAAAGGACAAAAGAACTTGTCCCCGATCATCTCTGTGGGCAGGGTACTGGAGTCTTCTTCTTCTCCTCTCTCTGGCTTTTCTGAGGCAAAAGCTTGAGGCAACTCACGGGGACCCACAACATGAAGATACATTTCTTCATCCTCCTCTTCCTCACTCAGGATCTGAGCCCATGAGTGAGCAGATGTCCTCACTCCTGAGAGAGTCCACTCCTCACTGGGTGCAGAGGTAGACACCTCCCAGTTCAGTGTCTCTTGCAGGTCATCCTTCCCTACTAGCCTAGGACTTGGACCCTCCTTCCATGGGTCCACGGATCCTCCCAATGCACTGCCCACCTGGGACACAGGTGTAGAAACCTCTCTTTGTTCCTGCCCTTGCAGTAGATCCATGCTCTCTCTCTCTCTCTCTCTCTCTCTGTGCCACACTCTATGGGGCCTCCCTCAACAGGTTCAACCTGGAGCTGCATGCTGCTACTTGCAGAGTTTCCTACTGTGGTCCACGTGGGAGCCAAACAAATTTGTGATATCCTCTCTGGAACTGCACATCTGCTCATACCATACATCACAAGGCAATCCAAACAGTGGGGTATCAGAAACACATCCCTTCCAGCCCTGAGGCACAATGCATAGTCTCACTGGATAGCTAGTGTAGTATATGCATGGATATGTATGGTAGTATATACATAGATATATATGGTAGGAAGTTGATTAGAGTTGTAGTTTATACATGTGGGTATTGTAGTCCATTATATATGTACGTTCCTGTCATGCACAGTAAGCCTTTCTTTGTGTATGTCCAGTGATGTAAGACCACTGTCTCTGAGTAGAATGAAAGATGGCCACTGAAATAACATATTGTGTATGAGTCTCTTCTGTACTGACCCACAATATATTACATTGGTGATGAGGATCAATGCCAGAACTTCTACGGGTGCAACTGAAGGGTCATGCAAAGTAATGCATTTTTTTTTTATTTAAATTGCATAGTAAATCTTTCCAGCTCTTTGCTTCTATTCTGTACGTTGGGCTGCTTAACTGTCTCTCTCTGGCTACTTGCTGAAAACTCCATAAATTGCTCACTTGTATGCTCTGGGTACATTTTTATCTACAGACAGATAAAACAGAAACCTACAGAGCTATTTGCTACTTTGATGTATTGAAAAACAGACAACACAGCTAATAGCAGGTCTGCACGAGGCACATGAATTATGGCTTCAACCTGAAACATAACATTCCTTTGCTTCATCTCGGCTGGTGTATATCCTCAGACACTGACAACAGTAGCAAAGCAGAAGCCTTTTGCGGCACACCACAGAAACTGCATCACACACGGGGGGGGGCAGAAAAATGCACTTTTTGGTTTTGTGTGTGAACACTGCAGCTCCTGAGCACCTACCTGTAGCCACAGACATCATGACTACAATTGGTAGAGTACCTGAATTTGATGAATCTAAGGAAACATTTGATTTATATCTAGAGCATTTCCAACACTGGCTGAAGGCTAACAAAGTAGCAGAAGATGAACAAGTAGATGTTGTCTTAGCAGTCTTACAACCACAGATTTATGCCCTTCTATGGAATTTAGCAGCCCCAGCTGATATCCTGACCTTGATATATGCACAAGTCACTGAGGCACTTGCAAAGCATTTCAAAACCCAGACCCTTCTCATTGCTGAATGGTACACCTTCTACCAGCACAACCAAGAGGAAGGGGAACCTATTGCTGACTACATCATCGCATTAAAGCGTCTAGCACACACTTGTGAGTTTGGCCAGTCCCTGGATGATGCCCTCCAGGATCGCTTTGTCTGTGATCTGAGAGGGGAAGCTTATAGAAAAAGGCTTTTGCAAGAAAAACTGGACTTTAAGGCAGCTGGTGACATTGCAATTGCTATAGAGCTCAGTCAAAAAGGCTCTCAAGCACTGGCGGGACATTCAGAACCCCAAAGAAATGAAGTTCATAAGGTTACACATACCCTAGAACTGAAGGGACATGCCACACTACACAGTGATCAGTCACATGCTCGTCAGCAACCCCAAACATTTAGGAAGCCAGCACCACAGGGCACTTCTGCAAAGTCAAAACTGTGTTACCGATGTGGAGGTAACCACCATCAAAGCACATGCCGCTTTCAACACGAGAAATGCCACAGCTGTGGAAAAGTGGGTCACATACAAAGGGTGTGCAAAAGTACATTACAGACTGCTACTGCACAGTATGTCACAGATGGCACTGCAACCACTGAAATAGAAGATGAGGCATTACACCTGTTCATGATTTATGCAACACAGGCAACCGTAAAGGAAATTTACCTCTAGCTTGAGCTAGCAGGCAACTCGGTGAACATGCAGCTAGACACTGGAGCCTCAGTATCTCTTGTTCCAGAGAACATCTACAGAGAGAAACTTCAGCAGTGCCCATTGCAACCATCATCTATTCAGCTCTTGACTTATCTTGGAGAGCAAATCCAAGTGCCAGTCATCTATGAGGGAGGAAAGTGGACCTTGCCTCTGGTGGTGGTATAAGGAGAAAGACCACATTACTAGGCAGAGACTGGCTCGTGCAGATCAAATTGAACTGGGAAAAGATCTTCAGCTTAAATACAGTGACCAAAGCACCGCAAGATGCGCTAAAGAAAATATTGGACAAACATGATCCTGTTTTCTAGGACGGTTATGGCACAATCTGGGATTTCAAGGCAAAGATCCGAGTGTAACCGGGAGCCGTTCGAATTTTCCACAAACCTTGACCAGCACTGTATGCTTTAAGGGAAGCAGTAGAGAATGAACTGGACCATCTTGAAAGCCATGGTATCATCTCACGAGTAGAGAGGAGCGACTTGGCTGCCCCTATCATTGTGGTACCAAAACAAGACAAAGCAGTGAGGTTGTGTGGTGACTACAAGGTGACAGTGAACTGTTGTATACAGAAAGATCCATACCCATTACCCAATGCAGAGGACTTGTTTGCTACACTCTCAGGGAGAAAGTTCTTTAGCAAGTTGGACTTATCCTTTGCAGACCAGCATTTGGAACTGGAACCAGAGTCAGAACCACATCTAACCATTAACATCCACAAGGGACTTTACCGATATCATTACTTGGCATATGGAGTTTCCACAGCACCAGCAATTTTCCAGAACACAACGGACCAGATACTGCAGGGACTGGACCATGTAGTATGCTTTATGGATGATATCTTGGTAACAGCACCCACAGTAAAAGAGCATCTGACAATCCTGGACCATGTTCTAACCAGACTGCAACAGTATGGACTGAGATTAAAGCTAGCGAAATGCCAATTTCTGCAAAATTCTGTTGAGTACCTAGGTCACCGGATTGACGCCCAAGGCCTACACCCAACAGACAGCAAGATTTTGAGACAACTTTTCACCTCTTATGGACTACCACAGGAGTTAGTGTCGGACAATGGTCCCCAATTTTCTTCCCATGTCTTTAAACTGTTCTTAAAGTAGAATGGCATCCAACATATTTTGACTCCTCCTTATCATCCAGCATCAAATGGTGCAGCCAAAAGCGCTCTACAGACACTCAAAAAAGCTTGAAATAAACCAGATTCATGGCAAGTACCTACAGCTCAAAGGCTGGCTCATTTTCTGTTTGCTTACAGAAACACTCCTCACACAGTCACGGAGCGAACACCTGCTGAACTGTTCCAAAAACGTCAACCTCATACCCGTTTGTCGTTGCTCAAGTCAGACTTTCCAACACTGTTGCAAAGCATCAACTATAACAGCAAAAGGGTCACGATATGTCTACCAAGCCAGTACGGATTTTTCATCCTGGGGAGAGGGTGATGGTTTGAGACTGTAGACATCCCAGAGGTTCTTGGATTCCTGGGGTGGTGAATGAAACACGTGGACCTTTGACTTATGCAGTTTGCGTGGGACAGAGACTTGTTCATATACATGTGGAACACCTGCTGCATTCCAAGGTTTCAGCAAATGCAGCAGAAGACATCACGCCATCTGAGGACAGTGACACAGAGGACTGTGCTCCTACCCATGAAGTTCCACCAGAGCTGGTGCCAAATAATAATGAATCTCCTGTTCCATCAGCAGCGGTTATTCCAGCCCACAGATAGCCTCTGAGGCACCAAAGACCACCACAAAGAATTGACCTTTAAAGTCATGTAATGAATGTGTACCTCTGTGTAACTGAACTCTTACTTGTACTGTTACTTAGTTAGTGACAAGTTCTACCCAAGGGGCAGAATAATCCCCTGCACTTTTTTCAGGGTACCAAACAGTCTACTTCAGCCTGGAAGTTAGGAATGTTACTGTTGAAGTATTTTAGACAAGTTTCTGTCTAAGGGGAGGAGTGTAGTATATGCATGGATATGTATGGTAGTATATACATGGATATATATGGTAGGAAGTTGATTAGAGCTGTAGTTTATACATGTGGGTATTGTAGTCCATTATATATGTAAGTTCCTGTCATGCACAGTAAGCCTTTCTTTGTGTATGCCCAGTGATGTAAGACCACTTCTCTGAGTAGAATAAAAGATGGCCACTGGACTGACATACTGTATATGAGTCTCTTTTGTACTGACCCACAATATATTACAGCTAGGGCTTGCTACATCTGGAGGCAACCCTTCACCATAGAAAGTTCTCTCTATTTCTTTTAGTGTGGCCACCTCCTCTGCGATCATAGCTCAGGTATGATCCGGATAGCGGGAAGTTCCCGAAGCCATGTCTGCATCAAAACATGTAAAAGTTTGTTATTAAATTGCTCACTAGGCCCATTACAGTATCACAAAATGGCCCCCTGCTGCTGTGTTTACATTGCTAACCCTGCCCTATAATGGTGGTGGTAGCTCTCCTCATGCATCACATCTGTTTCTGCCTCAAAATGGTGTTTTTGACCTTCTCTGGCTACTGATTTTGCTCAAAACTGTAATCGATTGCACTGCTTGTATCTCTCTCAGCACATTCATATGATTGTTACTTGACTGCGATCAGCATCAAATCAAAGACTATTTACACATGCTCAAAGTCACTTGCAAGCCACAGTATTTCTCTTGCACAGGATTACCTGTTTGTTGCAGCCTAATACACAAGTCACAGTCTCTCTTTTGCCTAGAACCATTTACTGTTGCTGAACCCATCATAAATTCTTACAATCTATGCTCAGAATTTTTGTTTGCTGCCGAGCTCTTACAACTCACAGTCCTTCTTTGCAAAACAATCACACTGCTTGCACACAGATTCAGCTGGCTTGAGAAAATTAACAACAGTTTGATGCTCAGTTAGCCAATTGTACTCACTGAAATCAGTAGCTGGCTTTCTCCGGTGGAAATTTTTGGCCTGGTGCTGATCCTGGAAGGCCTCTGGGGTGAAATGGGCTGGCAGCCTCACCAACCATAGCCATGAATGCCACACTCACTTTTCAGTCGGTTGGACAAAGGGTTGAGACTGAATTTACAAAGCAAAAGTCTGTTTTTTACAGATTAGAACGTTCACAAGCCCCTCGATGGTTGATCTTGATCTGATCAACTCACACACCACTTGCTCTCTCCACCTTGAAAGCTCGACTGCACACAGAACCTGGCTTGGGGGCGAGACTGAATGCAGTAGCACCAATCACTCAACACCATGCAAATGAGCCTGTCTCTCTCTCTCTCTCTCTCTCTCTCTCTCTTGCTCACTCTTCCTTCATGGCGATCGTCGAGCAGGGCAGATTTAAACTGCAAACTGCAACTTTTTTTCTCGGCTGCAATTTCAGTGGCGGGAGTGCTGTTTTGACCATTTTCGCCACATATTTTGGCAATTTCTTTAGTGACTCTCCCAATTTACACACAAAGTACATGAAACCTTTGGAGCACATTTCTCTCTCTCTTTCCTAAAGTCCACACTACTTTTGGCATTTGAAACTTGCAATTTAAAAAAGCTCTGTAAACGTTCTGGATGCAGAGACAAGGACATACACTTTCTGGCTTTCCTGTCCATTGTAAGTTGGCACACACACACACACACACACACACACACAGAGCAGCACTCTGATGTTTCTGTACTAGCAGGCATGCAAGCGGCACATACAGATGGCACTCGCCTGGGCAAAATCCTTTTGTGCAAAGTTTCCATTCCTGTCTGGGCTACAACGCTACCAGACAGACAAACACTAGCCATACCCTTGGCAAAAATCTCTAGTTCTGTCCCCAAATTCAACAATATCCTTGGATGAGCCCCCATTTTTGTAATCCCCCCCACCAGCCACTTGTTTAACTTGTTAGCACACCTCCCATATTTTTCTGTCTAGGGGAAAGAGAGGGGTGGGGGTACAAAGCATTAAGTAAGTACTGAAACACAAAATGACCATTTCTAAACCCAGGTCCTGAGGAGAGAACTTTTGCTAGAGGCGATGCTAGGTCTGAACTTCTAGAGGGGTATCCAGTAATTCCACACAGGAAGCAATAACAAGATTGTCCATACCAGGCTGGGGTTCTAGAGTGTGGCTTTATTCCAAAGTTGGCACACAAAAGCAAAGGTGGACTCCCAAGGGTTTACACTTCATGGCACAAGGCAATGCAGAACAACATCTGTAGTAAACAAAAACTCTAAACTTCCCATATTGCATAGGACTTCAAACCCTTTTCAGCAGCAAAGGCTCAGCTGAAACACACATCTTCTAGTGGCAATGGCCACAGTGGAGCACACTGTTTGTTCTAGTGGCAAGGGCCACAACTTAGAACATTTCCCATATGGCATAGGATTTAGAGGTTTATCAGTGTGGCGACTGGCCACGATGGAGCACACTGGTGCTCAAAATTAGAACAGCCCACACTAGGGGGAAAACTTTCTCCTCAGACATTGGCCATATGACCTGAGAAATTGGTGCCCTTATAGAACCTGAACTGCTGAACTTGTCACTCCAGATGGGGGATTGCCCACCTTTTGCTTCCTCAGTCCATACCCAGCCATTCTTTCAGACTTACACCTCAGCATTTGAAATCAGTAGTACTCTGCATCTTGGAATGACTTTCACATTCAGCATGAGGAAAAACACTACTTCTGAGTGCAGGTTAAAGTTCTGTAGAATGCATTAAGTCTCACTGGGGACTCCACAATTGTCAGCCAACTTTAGGAAAAGGCATGAGAACAGTCTCAAACAGAATTGGGTGCATAGGTCCCTTTGTCAGAGTAACACCCCAAAGAAAACAAGGCAGGTACATCTCTCCTGGGATACCCAAAGTTAGATTACTCACAGTTTGTACACAAAAGGCAGCTTCAAATGTCCTGGATCAAATCAGGGGATTGTCCCTCGGATCCATTCTGCAGTCCTCTTCATCTCACCAGGGATGAGAAAATCAGGAACTCCTGCTAGATTGTTTCCACCACTTGTTCTGTACAAGGCAAGTAGATGTTTTTCAGAACTAGGGTGAGAAAAATTAGCTCTCCTCAGAGCCCACACTGCAGCTCTTCACTGCTCCACTGCTCACTCTGAGCTCCACTCACAGACTAACTGAAAGTTCTAAACTCCCCACTCACAGCTAGCTACCATGGCTTATGCTGCTGCGAGAGTTCTAAATTACATCGCCTCTCTCCTCTCAGCTGAGACCAAGTAAACAGAGAGGGAGCAGGTGAAAATCTATTTAACTAGTTATTCACTCACTACCTTCCTTACCTAGCACTGACACTGATGGGATTCTAGTAACCCCAGGGGACCGGAGGGGTTACACTTACTCTTGTGTTCCTGACTGAAAAGGTCATTGGCAGCTTCATAGGGCACTTCTTTGTGTCCTGCAAAGGGCAGTTTCTGTGGCCAACTTTCTTTGAGTCTTCCGTTGGTTCACATGGGATAGAGTTTTGGGAGGCCAGGGTTGAATGAAGGTCCTTTTTAGCCCCTCCCCCAGAATGCATTTCCACCAATACATTTTTTTGGGGGAGGGCTGAAGTTAAGTATTCATTTTGGTGCCACTGGGCTGGGGTTGAGGTAATGGGGGAACTATTGTTTTCAAAATTGCAGCAGTTTGGAGAAGAAAAGTGGACCAGTTGCTGCAGTTGTTTAATTCCAGCTGGGGCTTTGATTACACTTGTGTTCCTGACTGAAGAGGTTATTGATAGCTTCAACAGGCACTTGTGTGTGCCCGGAACAGTGCAATTTCTGTGCCCAGCTTTCCTTGCTTTGAGCGTTCCTTTGTCATAGAGAGGCACACATAGGCTGGTGGGAGGGAGAAAGAGCCACTGTAGAGGGTATTTTCATGTGTACAAAGAATGCACTGATGGGGGGATCAGGAAACAGTCCTCATTGAGGATGGAATGGATGAGAGCCTAATTGACAGCTCAAGGAACAAATCACAGGCTGCCAGCAAGATAGCTCACCACACCAGTCACATCCAAGTAACTGAACAGGAAAATGTCGGTGGGTGAGGACATGCAAAAAGTGTCACATGTTGGTATTCAAATCAGAAAAGCACACACTACACCACTGGCTGAAAAGTGGGAGTGGTTGTGTTCTCCATTGTTCACAGGCTGAAAGACTTGACACACCTACAGACTCCACCATACTACCAAGATGTTTTCTTGCATTACTAAGCAACTACCCAAGCAAACATAAAAAAAAGTACATAAGCAGAATCAAAATGGGGAAAAGGGCATCTTCCAAATCAGGAGAGCATGGGCACTGTAAGTAAGGGCTACTATATGACAGGGTGTGCATTTATAAGGAAATAAGGCATGCCTATGGTGGTTATTAGAGAAAGAGGAAATTGTTTAACCAGGAAAGGCACACTAAGCCAGAGCATGTTTCCAGGTGCGACCTAGGAGTACAGGGAAGTTAACTGACTTGCTCAGGGTCACACAGTATGCAAGTGGGGGCTAATAGGTTTCAAACCCAGGTCTCCAGATTTGCAGCTCAGTGCCCTTAACCACTGCGCTATATTGCCTCCAAGCACAAGGCATAGCCGAGTGCCACAACCCCCTGAGAAGTACATTATCCCCTTATTATCACACACCCAGGAGTGTGTCATCCTACTTATAAAATTGGCTTTTATTTGTTTAATGGTTCCACCAAGCCACATCGACAACCAGGTTGTCAAAATGCGGCACAGCGACACCAACAATGTCGACAGGCGAAATTTCACCTGTCAGACATTGAGTGTTTTTTTACAGGGGGCTGCACCCCTCACATGAGGACTCCACCCCCAGCACCCACCGATTTTAATATAACAAACTCAGAGTCAGAGTTTGTTCGAAGGGGGTGTTATACCTGCAAAATGTGCAAAATTTTGCCATCGGGTCCATTAAAGCGACAACCTCAAAGTTGTCGCTGTAATGGATTTTGATGTTGAAATTTTGATACTTCAACAGTATACATTGTTTAACAATATATGTAGTTCAGGTTAAGTGTGCGGTTGTCAGAAAATAATCCATGGTTATGTAACATGTTTTGACCAATAAGATACAGAATTTTCATGGTCCATGTTATAAAACAGCATAAAAAAGGTACATGCCAAACTTTTCACCATGACAAGCACTGCTCTTTCAAGCTGGTGCAAAGTCTGACGAGCCCCACCCCCCAAAAAAAACAATATCTCATGTCCTGTATTTTTTCCTGAATTGTTTTCTTTATGATCAATGTACTTTGAGTGGAAAATTCCCCAACACACGCATACACACTCTATTTATTGCTTTCTATACTTTCCAAGTCTCCCTATTTTGAGAGAGTAAGTCTGTTTTTGCCTATTTTTAATATCACCTCCAGCTATTGATGCACCATTCCAAATTCCCTTTCCAAATCATTAAAATCACGGAACTGTTCCATTTGTCTCATTATGGGATAAGTGCTGTATTTTCCATCATCAGGCTCAGTGTCACTATGCTGTATTGTTCCCTCTGGGGATGGTAGATCAGCAGGATGTGAGTTTCAGTCCCACACCAGGAATGGGGGGGCCGGTACTGCAGTGTTGAGGTACCATCCTTGGGATGAAATGCTAACCCAAAGTTCCTTTTGTCCATCTCTGGTGGGTGTCCAGGTGAAACTCAGTGATGCCATGGCACTCATCATAAGAGTAAAGGATTTCCCCAGGTATCCTGGTAAACATTACCCCTGCCAATAGATGCATGACAGCCCCTCCCTCCCGACACACCTGGAAATGAGCTTCTGGTAAAAACTACAACCACATAAATAAAACAGGTCCCATGTAACCCCCTTCCCGGGACACAAATGGGCGCAAACTGTCACACTTCAGTGTGTGTCTTTCCTAGTCAAAAACTATAAATTAATTAAACAGGTACCATGTAACCCCCTCCCCGGGATGCACCTGGACACAAGCTGTCACAATTCAGTGTATCTTTCCTGGTCAAACACTATGAATAAATAAATAAAAGAAATCTCATGTAACCCCCTGTACCTGGTATACACCTGGAAACAAGGTGTCACGGCTCAGTATCTTTTCTCATCAAAAACTATCATAGAGAAACATAGAAACATAGAATTTGACGGCAGATAAGGACCGCTTGGCCCACCCAGTCTGCCCATTTCCCTACCTACTGGATAAGCTGCAGATCCTAGTTAACCAGCAGCCTACTTCTTCCTACCCCCAACCCCCAGAACTGCCTTATGACTATCCCATGCATGCTTGAATTCCACCACTGATTTTGACTCCACAGCCTCCTCCGGAAGGCCGTTCCATGCATCCACAACCCTCTCTGTGAAAAAATACTTCCTTAAATTACCTCTGAGCCGCCTGCCTCTATCTTCAAATTGTGCCCTCTTGTTCTTGCACACCTCTTTTTTTGAAAGATGCTACCCTCTTGGACTTTGTTGATTCCCTTGAGGTACTTGAAAGTTTCTATCATGTTCCCCTCTCCTCCTTTCCTCGAAGCTATACATATTAAGCTCCTTAAGTCTCTCTTCATATGTCTTCGGTTGCAGACCCTGCACCATTTAGTTGTCCTCCTCTGGACAGCTTCCATCCTGTCTATGTCTTTCGGAGATTGGGTCTCCAGAACTGCACACAGTACTCCAGATGGGGTCTCACCAGCTGTCTGTACAGAGGGATAATAACTTCCTGTTTTCTACTGGTGATGCCTCTCCCTATGCATCCCAGTATCCCCCCAGCCCTCCTTGCTGCCCTCTCACATTGCTTGCCCATCTTTAGGTCATCTGATATGACTACCCCCAGGTCCTTCTCCATTTTTGTTGTTGTTAGTATCTCACCCCCCATTGTGTACTCTTCCCCTGGGTTTTTGTTTCCCAGGTGCATTACCTGCACTTCTTAGCATTGAATCTAGGAAGTGCAAGGTAATGCACCTGGGAAACAAAAACCCAGGGGAAGAGTACACAATGGGGGGTGAGATACTAACAACAACAAAAATGGAGAGGGACCTGTCAATCAGTCAATCAATCAAAAAACAGGTCCCTTACAGTCCCCTCCACTGGGGACACACCTGGAAACAAGCTGCCACAGCTCAGTGTATCTTTCCTGCTCAAACACTACGAATAAATGAAATGGGTATCATGTAACTCCTCCAGAGGACATACCTAGAAACAAGCTGTCACAGGTCAGCATGTTTTCCTTGGTCAGACAGTACAAATAAATAAAACAGGCACCAGTCCTTTTCATCTGCTACTGAGTGCTAAGAGCGCCTGCATCCATTTTGGTCCTTCACTTTCATGTGTTAGGCCACCTCAGAGATGTCCGGGTAGGTTCACCTCAAGGAAGTCCGGAGTAGGTTCAGGTGTGACCTGAGCTCAAGGTGTGGATTCATCCATGTCCTGCCCTGTGTTACAACCTTCTTGCATCACTTGAACCTGTAGTTCTATATTTCACTGAGCTGGGTTAACAAGACATGTTTGCTGCTCTAACAGGGTAACCGCCACTAAGTGATAACAAACATTTGTCAATGCCGAATGTTGATTGCGTTGGTGTGTTGAGCTCGCTCACTGCTCCTCGGTCACTCGCTCAGTCTGTTTCTCCTGGTGCTGCAGGCTGCTCTTTTGTACTGGGCTCCTGCCTGCATTGGCATCTTGTTCTGCCACTAAGAAATCCGCAGCTGTCCTGACAGAGCTGCGTTTAGGTGACTCACTCCCCCCTCTCACTCATTCCGTTTCTCCTGGCGCTGCAGGCTGCCCTTTTGTACTGGGCTCCTGCCTCTGTTGGTGGCTTTTTCTGGTCACAAAGAAATCTGCAGCAGTCCTGACTCAGGTCTGTTGAGGCTGCTGACTCCCCATCTGTCACTCACTCATTCCGTTTCTGCCAATGCTGCAGGCTGGCCTTTTGTACTGGGCTCCTGCCTGTGTTGCCACCTTTTTCTGCCAACAAACAAATCCACAGCAGTCACAATAGAGCTTCATTGAGCTCACTCACTCCCTTTCTGTTACTCGCTCACTGTGTTTCTCCCAGCGCTGCAGGCTGCCCTTTCGTACTGGGCTCCTGCCTGCATTGGTACCTTTTTCTGCCCACAAAGAAATCCACAGCTGTCCCAACAGAGCTCTGTTGAGGTCGCTCACTCCCCCTGTGTCACTCACTCATTCTGTTTCTCCTGGCACTGTAGCCTGCCCTTTTGTACTGGGATTCTGCCTCTGTTGGCGCCTTTTTCTGCCCACAAAGAAATCTGCAGCAGTCCTGACAATGCTCAGTTGAGCTCACTCACGCCCCTTCTCTCACTCGCTCATTCCATTTCTGCCCACGTTGCAGGCTGCCATTTTGCACTGGGCCCCTGCATGCATTGCTGCCTTTTTCTGCCCACAAACAAATCTGCAGCAGTTCCAACAGAGCTCCTTTGAATTCACTCACTCCCCCCTCCCTCACTCGCTTATTCTGTGTCTCTTGCCGCTGCAGGCTGCCCTTTTGTACTGGGCTCCTGTCTGCCTTGGTGGCTTGTTCTGGCCAGAAAGAAATCTGATGCAGTCCCAACACAGTTCCATTGAGCTCGCTCACCCCCCCCTCACTCACTCATTCCGTTTCTGCCCGCGCTGCAAACTGGCTTTTTGTACTGGGCTCCTGCCTGCTCTGTCGCATTTTCTGCCCACAAAGAAATCCACAGCAGTCACAATAGAGCTCTGCTGAGCTCGCTCACTACCGCTCTGTCACTCAGTCATTCTGTTTCTCTTGGCGCTGCAGGCAGCGCTTGTGTACAGGGCTCCTGGCTGCTTTGGCACCTTTGTCTGTCCACAAAGAAATTTGCAGCTGTACTGACAAAGATCCATTGAGGTCATTCAGTCTCCCTCTGTCATGCACTCATTCTGTTTGTCCTGGCACTGCAAGCAGCCCTTTTGTATGGGGCTACTGTCTGCATTGGCGCCTTTTTCTGCCAACAAAGAAATCCGCAGCAGTCCTGATAGAGCTCCGTTGAGCTCACTCAGTCCCCCCGTCTCACTCACTCATACTGTTTCTCACACTGCTGCAGGCTGGCCTTTTCTACTGGGCCCCTCCCTGCATTGACACCTTTTCCTGCCCACAAAGAAATCCACAGCAGTCCTGACAGCACTCGGTGAGTTCGCTCACTCCTCCTCCCTCACTTGCTCTCTCATTCTGTTTCTCCCAGTACTGCAGGCTGCCCTTTTGTATTGGCCTCTTGCACTGGGGCCTTTTTCTGCCCACAAACAAATCTGGAGCAGTCCCGACAGAGCTCAGTTGAGCTTGGTCACTCACCCCTCTCACTCATTCCATCTTAATCTGTCCCAAACACTGATGTCCCACAGTGACCGTGCTATTCTCCGTCAGGAGTGCAAAAACATATTTTAGCGAGGATGTGAAAAATGACAGCTGTACTGTTCATAAGGAGGTGTGAAAGAATGCCACTGTTAAAAATGTGGCATGAAAATATTACAAATTTGTGAAGTTACAAGGGTGCATGGAAACAGTTGAATGCACACTTGTAACACAGTCATGTTATGGAGTTTTGTCATCAAATTTTCAACATAGGGATTTTAGGACCTCTGCTCATAAACAGTGCCACTGTCATTTTCTTAATCTGTCCCGAACAATGATTTCCCACAGCGACCGCGTTATTCTGTGCCGCAACTGTGAAACCACATTTCAGGCAGGATGTGAAAAATGACAGCTGTACTGCTCATAAGGAGGTGTGAAAAATGCCATTGTTGAAAATGTGGCATGACAATATTAGAATCTGTAAAGTTACAAGGTGTGTGGAAAGTGTGCACCATTCATTGTAATACACTCATTTGATGAGCTATCATCACCAAATTTTCCACATAGGCATTTAGGACCTCTGCTCATGAACAGTATCACTGTCATTTATTAATCTGTCCGGACAGTGATTTCCACAGCGACCGCTCTATTCTGTGCCAGAACTGCAAAAACACATTTCGGCCAGGATGGGAAAAATGACAGCTGTACTGTTCACAAGTAGGTGTGGGAAAATGGCAATGTTGAAAATCTGGAGTGAAAATATTATAAAGTCACGAAGTTACAAGTGTACGTGCAAACTGCGCAATGCACACTCATAACATAGTCATTTTATGGAGTATCGTTACCAAATTTTCAACATAGCCATTTCAGGACCTCTGCTCATGAACAGTGTCACTGTCATTTCCTTAATCTGTCCCGAACACTGATTCTAACAGCGACCACGCTATTCTGCGCTGGAAGTGCAAAAACACATTTCCGCCAGGATGTGAACAATGACAGCTGTACTGTTCACAAGGAGGTGTGACAAAATGCCAATGTTGAAAATCTGGCATGATAATATTGTAAATTCACGAAGTTACTAGCGTGCGTAGCAACTGCTCAGCGCATGCTCGTAAAACAGTCATTTTTTGGATTTTTCCCACCATATTTGCAACATAGGCATTTTGAGAGCCCACCTCATGAACACTGGCACTGTCATTGCATTAATCGGCCCCCAAAGATGATTTCGTGCAGTGACCGCGAAATCACCCATTGGGCCCGATTAACTCCATGACAGTGACAGTATTTATGAGGAGGAGTCCCAAAAACCCCATGTTGAAAATTTGGTGTCAAAATTCCAAAAAATGCCAGAGATATGCAGCAAAGTTGGAAAAACCCTATTTATTACATTATACAGCTTACTGGAATTTCCTCAGTTTGCGGTCGGCTTTGAAGAGTGCAGACGTGTTCCCGGTCCACCGAAGATCATCATGCCCAGCTCTGGAGGTAAGTATGGGGTGACGGGGGTGTGTGGGGAGACAGGGTGTGCAGTGGATGGGTGCAGGTTGCAGGTGGGAGGCGAGAGACTACAAGGGACAGTCTCCTTTTTTTCAGGTACAAAAAAAAACTAGACTTCACGGGACCATTTTTCCCTTTACAGGGCTATGTGGCATGCTGGAGTGGGCTCCCAGCATGCCACCAATGGCTTTCTTTTTTGGGGGTGCCAGCTGTAGCTGACGGGGGATTGGGCAACCCCGTCGGCGAACAACAAAAGGGGGGTTCCTTTTTGCCAATGGGGATTGGGCACCCTGTAGGCAGACAGTTAAATGGGGGGATTCCTTTGTGCCGACAGGGACTGGGCACCCCTATCGGCAAACAACAAAAGAGGGGATTCCTTTTTGTCGACAGGGATTGGTCACCCCATCAGCAAACAGTTAAACAGGGGGAGGGCTACATTATGCCGATGGGGAGAGGGCTCCCCTGTCGGCAGAAAAACATGGTGGAGGGGAGGTTAATATTGTTTGTGAACACAGCGACAACCCGCTACCATGTTCACAAACAATATCAGGATTTTCACATCCCGCCCTGCAATGACGGGTTGCTCCCTCATTGCAGCGGATAGCTTACGCTGCAATGACGAGGTGGCCCCTTAATTGCAGTGGCTAAATTGTCACGAGTTGGTGCAAACATTCCAAACTTGTGTCACCAGCAGCCTGCCATGGCATTGGAGGAAGTGGGACAAGCCTTTGCAGGCTGTGGGGGCATTGGCCACAACAGTGCCCTGCCTCCACAGCCTGCTTCTCAGCAAGCTGTCCCAATATGTTTCTTGTACTGCGCGCAATCAACATAAAAAGGTGTCACAATACTGCACATAGCCTGTCATGCCTAAATCATGTGAAAAATGTAATGTAAAGGAGTTAATTCAAACTCAGAGCCACATACCTCTCAACTGTCCCACATTACAAGAGATGTCCCTCATTTTACCCCTTAACAGTGCTCTGTTCCACCCCGTCACACATGGAACATGTGCTGTCTACACAGAAAATATACTCTAAACTCAGACCTAAAAGCAGAAATTCATAATATCTATGAAACTAAATCAACATCAAACCTTGCAAACACAGAGTCACTAGTTTCCACACTGTTCTGAGCTTGTATGTCTGTGTTTGATGATGTGTCCCACATTTTGATAGCCAGTGTGTTCCACATTTTCATACATTTTGGGAGTCATTTTCCCACATTTCAGTGACAAAAGATTAAGAGGTATGCAGGGCTGTATGTCAGACTGTCCTTCTGTGCCTTGAGATGTGGCGGACCCAGCAAAATGGCAAAAGGCTCTTCTCCACAGGTATCTGGAGGTGTGATATAATCAAACCGAAAGCTCCACCTAGTGATCAAACACGGCATCTCATCTTGGAAGAAGAAATTGCAATCCAGGATTTTGAAAGCATACCCCTATTTTATTTGAATTGCTGGCTTCAATAGGTCCTGGAAACCTGCCAATGCGCACTTGGATGCCACAAGGGCACCTTGAAATTTAATCAACAACTCCCTGAGCACAGTGTTTCAGGGACAGAAGATGTGAGAAGTAGAGAGAAATCAAATGTTAGCTACCAAAACTAAGGGGAGTATATCAATGCAACAGCAAAAAGGCCTCTTCCTAGCCATGTGCCCTTCTGGAGACACTATATTTACAACAAAACAAATGTGTGCTGTTTGGAAATTGTTTACCTACAACACTATGGGTCACATTTGTACATTTGTAAATATGCTTGTGTCTAGGTTTTTATAAGCATCAAATGCATACATTATCATCCTGAATTTCAAAGTGCTGCTTCATACACACCCAGACCTGCCTGGAATCAGCTAATGCTCCAATTCTAGATCAGCATGAACGTTGACCACCCTGGGGAAAATACAATAACTATTACCTGCAGTGATGAGCTAGGAAAGACCAAGCTATTCATGCCTTTCCCACCCTGCACTGGGTCACAGTGAGCAGCCTCTAGACTTGAAGGGCATGCACAATGACCCACATCTGCAAACCCCTGTTGCTGGGACCCACCATGCTGTGCTGAGAGGAAAATGCACCTGAATACTCCCCTTTCTGCACTGGATCAACTGTGATGACAATTTTAGGGCCTAGAATATGACTAGGCCAGTCAGACCCTCCATGCCACAATGAGCAGGAGCAGAACATCGACACAAGCCATAACAAATCCTGGTCATCCCAGAACGTCCCAGCCCACCAGTTGGGCACAGCAGGCAGTTGCAGGGGCTCACGTGTGTCCCTGACACCTGGGACAGACTAGGAAACCTCAGGGAAAAGGATTAGCATGAAGAATGGGAATCATCACTGATCTGGCAATCTGGGAGAAGGGAAAAAAAGGAGAGGGAGTGCAAACTTACTGCAGCAGCAGAACATGGTGCGAAGAACTAGGGAAAGGTCTTCCTCCAATGCAATTTCTAACACCAGGACTCCCTCATTTAATGGTTACACTCTAAGCATCATCTCCTAGGAGACAGATGCCCTCCAAACAGAACCCTATTCTAATTACCAGAATTAAGAATTTGGTCTGCCCTCCCCTGTTGCTCCCACCTAAGAAGATTTGGAAGGAGTGAGAAAGGGTCCTCCCGGTGAGAGCCCTGGAGGGTCAGTCCCACCTTTATTAAACATGACATGCCTCAAACAGCAGCAATAGGCTTAAAGAGGCTTTTATTAGAAAACTGAAAAGCAGTGCAAAGGCCCACTATGGAAGACTGCTGCAGACATATGGGGTTAGTGGCATCCAGTGAATCCATCAGCTATGCTATTCTTGAAAAATCAGATGCATTAAAAAGATATGGACTCCCTTTTTACAGTTTTCTAATTCATAAATAATCTAGGCAAATTATGCAATCATTTATTTTCTTAACCAACTTCTAAAGATGTAATCATCAGTATAATTCTTTCTCACAGAACAGTAGCATATTTGTTAAAGCTTTTTTTAAAATATTTAGGATATAAATATATTAAAATATTTAAACCTTTATTTTTAGTATTTAGGATAGAACTATATTAAATTGGAATAGGTTTATTAGACATAGTCCATGTCGTTTATGTTAGAAATTAGCTTAGTTGATTTAAAATTCATGATTTAGAATATGTATTATATATTCATGTATAGTTTTTGACCTATCATTTTTCCATTTTATTGTAAATGTATTATTTTGTTTGCTGATATTTTTCAATACCTTGGTGGCTTTCTGTTAATTGAAAACATTTTAATAAAAACTATGACTGAAAAATAAACTGACACACCTCACGCACTGCATCTAGCAGTTGAGCCTAATCAGCTTGGGGGGACAGTTATTTGAGAGTAGATATTGATTAGTGCATGAAATCTAGAGACTGTTACCGCAAACATTAACACCATTTTATTTTGCTTTAAGTAATCCAATTCAGCAATCTCCTGTGTTTTTCAAAGGCACATTGTTGAATTGGGTTAAGTAAAATGGTATCAACGCTGGAGGTAATATTTGTGAATACAAACCTGAATGTTTGTGAATATCGGCCTGCAGGTTTAAATTCAGAGTCTAGAACCCCCAGGATAGCCCAGCTAGGATGCAATACACTGTTTTCAGTGAGGTTCTACTTCTACCCATTTTCACAGCTGATGAACAGGATGTGCCAAGAGGTTAAGTAACGTAATAGTGCACAATGATAAAGGGGCTGCAGAGAGACTTGAACCTAAGACTCCTGGTCCCCAAGCCCTCTTCCCCTTCCCTTTCAGTTCAATTCAAATAACTTTATTGGCATGGCAAGATATACAGGTGTTGTCAAAGTTTATACATCAAACTGTTCATAAGACATAAACATTCTGCAATGCACTTTAATACATCTATGTTGTATGTCAAAGGTGTATCTCTTTGTCTATGTATTTCTCTCATCTTTATCCATCTCCACCCCCACATCGTTCTCTCCCCTCTTCTCTTCCCTCCCCCTATTTCTCTCTCTCTCTCCGTCTCTCTCTGGTGAGGATCTTTATCCCTCTCTACACACATCTCTGCATCATAAATTACAGTATCCATTCTTTGATTCTAACTTTTTTTATTTCTATAAACATCACAGACTTTAAAGTGCAAGATAATGGCTTGTTTGCAAAACAAACAAAATATATATTATGGACAGTTTAGCTTTTTAAAAACATTCAGATCAGAAAAATAAAAGCAGGTAGCAAAATAAATGTAGTACAATATGGTAAAGACACAAAGAAAGGACTGGTGAGTTCTTGATTTTAAGGAATGCAGGGAGTTTCTTCTGACCAGAAGTAAAGGTTGTGTGTGGGTCTAGTTCTGTTCTTGAGATTCTCCATTGAAAGCAGCCTTCATGTAATGGAAAAAAATAAATGTCTACCTTTTTATTCCATTTTAAGATTGTTCATATTCCCTTTTACAGGTTATGAGCCTGCTTTAGCATTTTTTAGATTTGAAATAATTAATAGTGAGCATCATTAAATATGGTGGGCCCCAGGTGTTCAGCAATACTCTCAATATTCTGCATTTAAACACCCATATTTTAAAGCAGAAGTGTATGTTACTATGAAGATTTTGACCAGTACTTTTTTATTCTATGTAAGATCGCCCTTTTTTTTCCCTGTCTTGTAAGATGCCATCAACCCCATTATGAACCATTATCTGCTTACTGTGGCTGTCCTCTGGTTTTTCTCAATACAGTATTCTCAGCTGTTTTTGAACACCCATTGTCTGGTAAGGTGAGAGAAAAGTGACAGTGGGGAGCTTCAAGCATGTGCAGTATGGCACAGGCATGTGGGCATAATAAGTAGCAGTAACAGAGTAGGGAGGGACATCTGTGACCAGCTAAGGTCAAGGGTGTAGTGTTAGGCAGGGAAAACAGGGCAAGCTAGAATGGACTACTGGTCCTTTTCTGTTGACATTTTCTATGTTTCTATGTATTTTGCATGCTGGTATGACGTAGTCACCAGAAAAGCAATATTAAAGTAGCCAGGCAACAAAATTGGGCAAAACATTTGACCCTACATTTTTTCACTACAAAATATTCCAGGCATTTTCCAGTTTTATTTGGTGATAAAGTTGTCTAGTTCCATCAAAATGTGAGTATTTTATAACTGTTTAAATTTAGTTGTTTTTTTTTCTCAAGAAACAAAGATGGCTGCCACATTTGGCTTAGAAATATCGTTGTAGATCTGGAAAGGAGAAGAACTGAGCAAATAAAAAAGTAGCTGCAACTAGTTTTTTGGAAAAACTGTTTTTTGTGGCACTTTTGCTTCAAAGCAGTAGTATTTTTTAGTGACCATATGTATTTTTTTTAGTAATAATATTTGTCTGGCAAAAATATCAAGATACATTTTTCCTTTTAATTTTTTCTCATTCCTGAAATAAAAGACGGCATTTTGAAGTTTTTAAAAGTGCCCACTCCTGTGCCATGCCAACCATGAAAATATTAAATATATTGGTACTCCTAATACATCCACATTATGACTCTATCATGTACATTCAACAGGTAACCTCAACTTAAAAACATTTTTAAACTGTGGGTGGTGGCCATCTTTAATTACATGAGTCATTAATTACAAAATTAGTTGTAAAAACAATATCTGAAAAAACTAAAAATGAACTGAGCATTAATTAAAGGATGTTAAAAACACATTTTGACAAAAAATTATATGCTGAAATGTTTTGGCAACTAAATACTGCTGCTTTAAACAATGGGTGATCAAAAACTGCTGAAGCTACTGAAGAAAATCATTGCTAATGCCTCATCCGATGAGACCACTCATATTCGGGGTCTGTGGTCAGTGATCCTGAATTTGGATATCACCAGTATAGCTTGAGACCAGGTAATGCAGTTTGTCCACACCTGTGCAGACAGCAGCCATCTTCACAGCACTTACCTTTATCAAGTTCACCCCTGTATGGCTTCACCACATCTCATCTGAGAAATCTGACCTTTGCCCAAAATGTGAGCATCAGGAGGGTACTTTTTTCCACATAACCCTGTCTTGCACCATGGTGACCCCTTTCTGGTTTAAGGCAGTTGCTCTGATGCAAAAGGTAACACTACTAGTATTATACAGATTCCCAGAACACTTCCTACTTGGAATGGTTGCATATTCCTCCATGATAACACTAAGATCTCCTCACTTCCCACTCTGGAGGCTAGTTTTGGCCAGTGTAAAATAAGCAACTGTACAGAAGTGGATGGGATTGACCCACCCTGCAATTGCCCCTTGGGCAGCCAGTCTCATTTCCGGTATAGCACGTGACTGTATCTGCCACAACACCCTGGGCACTGCCCCAGAACTTGACAAAATACTGAGCCCCTTGCAACAAGCTATAGAGGCAGGGTGTTTTCAATATAAGAGGTTGGCTGGGGGGTGGCACCCAGATATTAGGGACCCCAGGGGTGGAATATACGGGTAACTGTGTACAATGTTTCTGGTGTGTGCTGGTAATTTGCTTTGATGATATGCTGTATATGTCATTTGTCTGTACATTTTGTGCTGGACTTATATACTCAATAAAGAAATGTTATGCTAAAATACTGAAGAAAATCTAGGAATAGTCAGATTATAAAGAGCAGTCCTTAAAAAAATTCAAATCTGAAAAAGCAGACTCTAAATGGGGAAAGGGACATCTTACAGGACAAGAGAAAATGGGCATTCTAAAATGGCATAAAATGGTACAAGGTTCACAGAGTCAACATTTGCAAAAACATATACTGTGCAAGGGGGGGGTTGATTTGTGAGTGTGTAGTCCTAGTGTATTCTTTCCTTTGTTTGCTGTTAGAAGTGTTTGCACTTTTTATTGTTCTTTTTCCCCACAATGCCTCCTATTCCATGTGACTGTGATGCATCTAGGACCACTAGTTCAGAGAGTAACAGTTCCTGCAGCATGAACCTACTGTTAGGAGCATGATATTCCGGCCTCAACTAAATAACTCTTTCTAGGTATGTGTCTAGGTCTTGCCAGTAGGAGTCAATATTTTGTATTTAAAGCTTTTCGTTTCATCCCATCACCAGTGCTGTAATTAGTGAACACTCTAGCTGTTTCTTTACAGAATAGCCCCCTCAGTTATCCCTCAAGGGTTTCCCATCTGTAAATGTAGCTTTCATTAGTGCTTCTAACAATAAGAGTCCAGCAGTGATGCTATACAAAAAAATGCATCATCTCCATTCTAAGATGTTGCCTCAGAGTTTAGAATGGTGCTGTGGAATCAGAACTCCATTCAAATATAACTTATGTAAGCGCCGTGCCCAAATTGGGGGGTCTCCAAAGTGATGCCCTGCTGGCATCAGGAGGTGTGCGTGCTGCAAGGCCAGGGGCATGGCGTAGGCAGCGAGTGAGTTTCTGAAGCACCAACTGGCATGAGAAAAAGCTGTTAGGGGAGTTTGAGGAGAGTCGTTGAGAGGAGAGGGCCGTCACCAGTGGAATCCCAATCTACAAAAATAAGGTGTACTGTGTTAAACTCTACTATTTGCTGCCAACCGAGATGGTGCCCTTCCCTTTTCCCAGAGATTGTATTCCACCAAACCCCTAGACAGGGAGGGGAAATGGGGTAGCTGTCTGAGGTATTTGATCACTGTTTGGGACTGAAAGCTGCTGCCTGCTCAAATGTAACCAACCAGACCCCTCAAGCAGGAGCAAGTACCAGCAAAAGAACTGTCTAATTTGAAAGGAAACAGCTATGCGATAAATAGGGGCAGAAGAGGTTACAAAATTGGGGGCTCATCCTGGATCCTAAAGATGAGTTGCAAATCACCTACCTGGCATGATGGGATGGCATTCACAGAGATGGAATGTTGGTGGGCCACAGCTTGTTTAGAAGTTTAAGCTACTGTTTTAAATTAATCATGAGGAGACAAAATGGCACCTGCCTCACATGAAGGAAAAACATGATGACTGAGAATGAAGAAATGGAGTGATCTGATTGGTGGATGGGACTAATGAGATGCAGCACTAGAAAAGGGAGATCGGGTGGTCTTGGTTTCAGATTGCTGAAAACTTCTGAAGAGAAAGGAGTATTGTTGCTGTGCTGAAAACTTTATGTTCCACACCCAATGGTGGAGCCTGCTGTTTAAGCTACTGCTAGCCGAGAAAAAGAAGAAAGTTTTACTCACTTTCTGCAGTTGCAAGAACTTTGTGGAGGCTAATTTCTAAATGCTTTTGTTTGGACTATTCTGCAACACTGGACATTGGAAATGGCAAAAATGGCTTATGCCCCTGGATTCAGAGATCAGACCATTAATGTGCCAGAGGGACTGGTAAGCTGGTTGTGGAGCATGGTCGAAAGGAGCTGCTCGGGTGAGTCGTGCATTTTCTGTGGACAATGTGGGAGTGGGGTGATAAGACTGTGTGTATTTCTTGTGCTTGTAGGACTGTTCCTCAGGTGACTGGACCTTTTGATATACCTCAGCAGGAAGAAAGCTATGTGGCCCCTGTATCACCGACCCCTGTGCCTTGGCAATGGCCACAATCAGCTGGAAAAGTCTCTCCTACAGCTAGTGTGGCCACTACAGTGGAGCCATCAGAACAGTAGGAGGAGGTTGCAACCATTGAAACTGAAGTAAAGCCAGAGGTGGTACCAGGGCCTAGCCATCTGCACAGCTCTGTACCACCACCAAGTGCCCCAGAACATTCCAGTGGCAGAGAGAGGGACTGAGGGTGGATCTCATGAATTAGGAGTACTGCCGCCGGGTACGTGAGGAATGTAACTGACCAGTCAGGTTTTCCTGAGGCTGTGGTGCGAGGTGCGCAACATAACATCAAGATGTCACCAAAACCTAAATTCACCCAGGAACCCACAGTGCGGGCTAAGAATTTGCCTAAGAAACTGGAAGAGGCTAAACCTTTAAAACTACGACCCCCACTCCCCATGGCACAGGAAAAAGCTCCTGGTGCTGATGACCCAGAGGTCATAATAGAAGCAGTAGAAGGAGACAATGGATCTGAGGAAGAGAGTGCTGTTGGGGCTTCTGAAGTAATTTCTATTTATGATCAGCCAGTGGAGGGTATCACCAGGATGTTCAAGGATATGGTCAGAGAGAGAGACATTCCAAAGCCCTATGCAATGTCTATCCTAGGAATAATAGAAATCACCCCTCTGCTCCCCGAAACCTGTAAGAGACACTTGGTAGACATGGATGCCAGGCATCAGTTGGACCTCACGTGCTTAATTATAGAGAGGGACTTTGGTTGCCCAGAGGAGGGGCCCCACGGCTCAGCATCCGGTCCTTACCAAATTAGAGCCAGGCAGAAAGATGGGTAAGGAGATACCTTAAAATGGAGTATCCTGGATCAAACTACCCATATGTGAGTGAGAGAATTTGGGACTTAATTGAGTGTAAAAGTTTGGACTGGGTGTTTCAAGGAGCTGTGGAAAAGGTACACCTCAGACATAAGGTGGACCTTCAGGATTCGGCCTACGACAGAAACAAGGTAACTTCCCTGGCAAGATCCATGCATACCTCCTCGGCCTGGGGAGGACTAACTCTATTCAAGACCTTTGCTTTGGTGCAAGACAGAATTGGACACTGCTTAAAGTACGTTGTGGCTAGTCATGACAGTTGAGGGGAAGAGTGCACCAAACCAGACCCTTGTTTTTATTTTGCACCAGAGGACCCAGCTGCCAAGTACAGGACCCCCCCAGAAAAAGAAAACCCCCTTAGAAGACCAATGCCTCCTGACATTGTGAGACTGTGCCTTTAGGGACTGCAACTACTCGTTGAGACTGTTTAATTTTATATTAAAAAGCAAAATGGACAATTGACTGTAGCATGGACAGTAGCCTGATCAGCCTATGCTCAGGGTAAGAAAAAAAGAGGTTTATGAATTTTTTTCCAGTTTTTTTTTTGTTTGTTTGTGTAAAATTTATTTTTATACAGGATACAGATTGGTTAGGGTGTCACCCCCATTTGCAACAATGTCCTGTGGCTTATAAAATACAAACTAACATTAAGTTACATAATACTAACTGACAAACAAATAAGTTCAACAAAACTTTACAAAAAAACACAGTAAGTTATTTATAACATGCACAAGTAGATGTCAAATATTTGTACAAAGCCATCTTAAAAGTTGAAGAGCTTACCAAAGAACTTCGATCGTGTGGTAATTTATTTCAGTGAGTTGCTAAACAATTTTGTAATATGGAATCTCCTAATCTATTCTGGGATCTTACCAACGATATTTTAAATTTCCTTCATTTCATAGTTCTTTTACTGGGGGGGGGGGTTCAAAAATAATGTAACCAGCGAGTGGACGGGCTCCATTAGTATGAATCAACTTGAGAGACCAAATTAGCCACAAATACCTTCTTTTTGTCTCTGGTTATAGCCAATTCAATTCACTATAGATGTCACAGCGGTGGGAACCATAGACACTTTTTGTTATAAATTTACTTAATCTTTAGTAAGTTTGGTTTATCTTATTTAGGGATTTCTTGGTTGAATTCATATAGAGCAATGCACCGTATTCTAATACTGGTATCAGCAATTGTCCCACTACCTTCTTTCATGCTTCTGTTTCCAAACACCCCGATACGCTTCTCAGAGTCCCCAACCTCTGATTGACTCTCTTAACTTGTTGGTTGATATGATCAATATAAATCAACCTTTGGTCAACCAGGACCCCTATTTATTTATAATTTTAAACATTTTTTAGAGGAGTTCCATCCATTAGCCTAAGTCATAATTCAAGATTCTTTGTGGGAGTTCCAACAGAAAATAGCATGCTTTTTTTTTTTTTTTTTCACTATTTAATAAAAGACCTGAAGAACTAAACCAATTCTCCATTTTCACAAGATCCTTCTGGAGCTTGAGTTCTAAGAGAATATGGCTATGTGCTGATGCCAATAATATTGTGTCATCAGCATATAGTCTGACTTCACTATTTTCTATAATTGTTGGTAGACTGTTTACATAGATGTTAAAAAAAATAATAAAATAAAAATCTTTTATTTAAATTAAGCGCCTTTCAAAATATCAAGGCACTGTACAGTAAGGTTAAAACAGCAATAATAAAATCGACAATAAAATAATCTGTCGGGGTCCCTTCAATCCATTACACTAAAGGCCTGATAGAAACATAGACTTTGATGGCAGATAAAGACCTCTTGGCCCACCTAGTCTGCCCATTTCCCTACCTACAGGATAGGCCGCAGATCCTAGTTAACCAACAGCCTATTTCTTCCTACCCTCCACAAGAATTGCCTTATGTCTGTCCCATGCATTCTTGAATTCTCCCACAGTTTTAGACCCCACAACCTCCTCAGGAAGACTATTCCATGCATCCATTACCTTCTCTGTGAAAAAATACTTCCTCACATTGCCCCTGAACTGCCCCCCTCTATCTTTAAATTGTGTCCCCTTGTTCTTGCACGTCTCTTTTTCTGAAAGATGCTACCCTCTTGGACTTTGTTGATTCCACTGAGGTACTTAAAAGTTTCTATCATGCCCCCCCTCCCTTCTTTCCTCAATACCATAAAAATGTTTTCAACGCCTGTTTAAATCCCCCCACAGTCGTGCACTCCCACAGCTGACTGGGTAGAGAATTCCAGAGGGTAGGGGCCACGTACATAAATGCACGGGCCCCAGAAGATTTTAAAGACATCCTCGGAATCTCCAGCAACCCCTCGTCATCTGAACAGAGCTGTCACTCAGGGCATTAAGGTACAAGGAGCTCTTTCAAGTAGTCAGGACCAAGTCCATGTAGGGCTTTGTAAGTCAGTAATCTCACTTTAAAGGTGATCCACCACTGAATCGGTAGCCAGTGCAGATCGAGCAGCACAGGGGTAATATGAGAAGATTGAGAAGTCCCCATCAGCAACTATGCTGCAGCATTCTGCACTAGCTGCAGGTGGCGGATATCAACCCCAAGTAGCCCCAAGTACAGGGAGTTGCAATAATGAAGGTGCGAGGTCACAAAGACATGGATCAGTGTAGGCAGGTCACCAGACAGAACAAGGTGCTTGATCCTGGTGATGTTCCTGAAATGGTAAAAGGAAGACTTGATGACTGCTGACACCTGAGATCATAGTGTCAGCCCGTCCTCAAGCACCACCCCCAGGTCTCACACCTGTTCGGAGATAAGGATCTGGGAGCCCCCCAGACAAAGTCCAGAGGGCTGAACAGCCCTCAACCCCTTTGTCCGGTGATCCAGATCCACAACCATCACCTCGGTCTTTCCCGCGTTCAACTTTAGCCTGCTCGAATTCATCCAATTCTGTATTTCAGCAAGGCAGTTGTTAAATATCAAGAGAGCACTATCCTGGTCAGGTGCAAAAGACAGGTAGAGCTGGGTATCATCAGCATCGCAGTGAAACCTCAGCCCATGCCATCGTACAGTGTCTCCAAGGGGCAGCATATACACTGCAAACAACATGGGGGACAGCACTGAGCCCTGAGGGACCCCACATGGCAGAGGGAGTGGGTCAGAAGAATAAATCCCAGACACCACTCTCTGAGTTCTGCCAGTGAGGAAAGATGTAAACCACCTGAGGACTGTACTAGTTAGGCCACAGATGAACCTCAGGCACCCAAGCTGCACCCCATAGTCCACAGTGTCAAAAGCTGAAGAGAGATCAAGGAGCACCAAGATGGAGTCGCTTCTCTGATCTCTTGCCGTCAGGAGATCATTGAGCGCCTGAACCAGCACAGTGTCAGTACTGTGCCTCTTTCAAAAACTGGATTTGAGAGGCTCGTAGATGTTATGGATGGTCAAGTGGTTCTCCAACTGTACTGCTACTACTTTCTCAATAAACTTCCCTATAAAGGGGAGGTTTGAGATTGGTCTGTAGTTGGCCAGAGAGTCCAAGTCCAAAGAAGCCTTCTTCAGGAGGGGTTTCACCACCACCTCCTTCAGGGAGCTTGGAAACTCACCCGAATCAATGGAGCACCAGACTATCTGCACCAGGACCGGGCCGATAATATCACAATAACCCATAATCAGGGAAGTTGGGCCCGGATCCAAACTACAGCATGTAGAGTGCATACTGTGGACAATCTGCATGACATCCACGAACTCTGGCTAGTCAAAGGTACTCCAGAAAGCATGAGGGAAAGTGACCGGGCACCGATCAATAGCATCCCCCAAAGAGTGAGTCAAGAGGATCTCTGCCCTGATGTCAGCCACCTTATTCGCAAAGAACTGACCAGCTCATTGCACTCCACTTGCAAAAAGGCTCTTCGGAGTTGCAGACAGGCTGGGTTGCACAGCTTGACCACAGTTCGAAAGAGCTGAGCCAGTCAATTCTGAGAAGCAGCAATCTCCCTGGACAGGAATTCTGCCTTCTTACAGGAGATCGCTGATTGGTAGACTTGATAATGCTGTACCAATCTAAGGTGGTCATCCTCCAGGGTGGATTTCCACCAGTGCCGCTCTAGCCTTCGTCCTAGTCATCGCGACTCCCTCAGGGTCCCATCAAACCAAGGGGCCCGAGGGCGAAGGGAGAGAGGGTGAACACGGACTGGAACAATCAAATCCAGGGCCATGGAGATGGCCTTATTATAGGCCAGCACCAAAGTCTCTGGATTCGTGCTTGCCACAGGAAACTCCAAGAGGTCAAGCACCACTGCTAGGCTTTCAGGGCTCACATCCCATAAAGGGCAGTAACTGACCATCTCCACAGGGGCAGGCCTACGAAGGGGGCACAAAAGTTGAACCTCAAGGTGTAGTGATTGGACCAACCGACAGGTTCCACCCCCAAGTCGGAGGTTTCGATCCCCAGGAGGAAAACCAAATCAAGGGAGTGACGGTATTTATGGGTAGCAGAGGAAACAATTTATGTAAGGCCCAGCGATGTCATCAACTGGAGGAAGTGCTGTCCAAATTGCGAGAGTTCGTCATTGATCCAGGCATTAAAATCACCCAGAACCATCAGCCTGGGTGACTCAAATGCCATGTCAAGCACAAAATCCGTTACTTCCTGCAGGAATCGCTTCTCATCCCCAGGTGGACAGTAGACCAAAGCTATCCTGCAACCTACACCTGCTACCGCAGTACACTGAAAAGATTCAGTCTCCTCAACTGGTACACTCATGAGGCCCAACTCGTCTTGAAACAGACCACAACCCCCATGGTCCAATCTCCAGTGGTGTATCACTGAGTACCCGGCTGGAATTGCAGCCTCCAGCGTGGGGCCAGCATTTTCATCCAGCCAGGTCTCGGTGATGCAAGCCAGATCAGTTGTTCCAAAGAGATCTGCAATAATTGCAGTCTTATTCTTAACTGATCTGGCATTGCATAACACCGCTGAAGTTGGACGGGTTTCCGGGGCCACCCTGGCTACTTTCCCACCAAAAATAGTGGTGACCTTGGGTATGGGGACTAGACATGGTGAACCACGTTCCAGGCCCCATTTCGCCCCAGGGCATCTTCTGGGCCTAACTACCCCGATGTGAGAGACCTGTTCATCAAACAATTAAACATCAAAGGGCCCAAGATTGAGCCCTGTGGCCATGCCATAGGCTTTGCAGCCTCTGTTTACCTCAATCAGTTCTGAATCAGTAAACCCACATGAAACGCATTGCTTTCTATTTGAGTTTCAGAGATTGCTAAAATGTCAGGTCTTTTTTCACCTACCCAGACACTATATTCGTCTATCTTATTTACCAAGCTCTGCACGTTTTCATGAATTACTGTTAACCCATTGTTCTCTTCTGGCCCTGGATTGGGCTCTATATCTCCACTCTGAGCCAAGGGGAGCATCAGGCACCACATTTCTTTGTTACCATTTCTTTTTCCTAAAGTAAACTTTTGTCTAAGGCAAAATGGCCCAGTAATTAAATTCCATTCATTCATAAATGGATTACGTCATTTAACTGTAGGAGTTTCTTCAGGTTGCAATATACTCCTAAACCTAAACACTTTGAGGTTCCACTCCCTGTTCAGGTCATTATTTGTTGTTGTTTGATCCCCCAAAAGCACCAAGTAGGATTCCAGGCACAACCACCACCATACAAAACTTATCAAATGCATCCTGTATTCCTAAAATTAATTATAAAATGATAAATATCTAATTTCAATAAACTATCTCACTAATCTAAAACATCAATATAAAAATAAGTCAGAAAGTGCTACCAAACATCTAACAGTTTTCCCCTCCGAGTGGTGCTCACACCACTCAGTCCGCTCGCGCCATGGTGCTCGAGTCTGTGGGTGGCGTGGGCTTTTGTAGTGTGCAGTGCCCCCGCCCCCAGAAATCAGCTCTTTGATGTGGTCCACCGCCAGACCCACTTGCCTGCCGAAAGTTCAACAGAAAGCAGCACAGGTACAAATATCACTGTAGCTCAAGTCCTGGTATTTGAAGAGCAATGTAATGGCATACCTTTTGGTGTTTCTAAGTTCTGGTGGTCTCCAGTGTCAACTCCTGCAGCTCTCACCTGTGGCCAGTGCTCTCCCGGGACCTTCCGATGTTGATGAATCATAAGTCTGGGTGGTGCAGACTTTTGTAGTATGCAGTTTCCCCACCCCCAGAAATCAGCTTTTTGATCTGGTCCACCGCCAGACCCCCTCGCTTGCCGAAAGTTCAACAGATTGTAATTTTTTTTACTCTTATGTACCAGTCAAATGACAAGAATTTGCAATGTGTAATTGTAGTTAGTTAGCTTAGGACTAAGATATGTCTGTTATATTTTAAAACACCAATGCCGTCTGAAAAGGACATTTAAAGGGTAAAAGTGTGCCCCCTTTCCCACTGTTAAGCAGGGTAGAATGATAGAAGTGGAGATGTAAGTTAGGCTTAGATAGAATTTATGTACCTCTTTTATAGATCTTTGAGTAGTAGCTAGACATTTCTGTGGGGGGAACAAGTCCAGTCCTGTGTAGAATGTGTAAGCAGAATTAAGCATAGCCCTCAGTAAGTTGCAGTTTGGAGTAAAAGTGTAGAGATTAGCCCACCACCCCCTGGCGGTGTTATATAGCCCAGGAATTGCTAGCAGTAGATAGATAGGAATGTTTGTGTTTTGCAAAAAATGATTGAGGTGCCAAATAGGCCTGGTTGGATACTGTTGCAAGGTCCAATGGGGAAAGTTTTAGAGCCGGAATTAGTCAGAGAGTGCTGTCCCTAGGGGGGTGAGTTGGGTGGGACATCAGACTGGTGGAAGAGCCATTGTTGGGAAGCCAGATCAAGTTTCCAAGCTCCTTAGTGGAGACAGAGAACCGCAGGTAGGTGGGTATGCCCACCTAATTCTAACTCAACTGCTGCCATGCAGTCAGCCTGGTAGAGCCTGGATGTGACGGCCTGTGGGAGTGCGCATTACCCCAAGGAGCACAGCAGCCGTGGTTGGCCAGGATGGAAACCGCTTCCCCAGGAGGTGAAGCATTTCTGAGGGGGAAAAATGTAACCCCCGTGCCAAAACTGGAGCCATACCAAAGTGATGCCCTGCTGACATCGGGAGGTGCGAGGGCTGCAAAGCCAGTGGCATGGCCTAAGCAGCACGTGAGTTTTTGAAGCACCAACTGGCATGAGAAAAAGCCATTAGGGGAGTTTGAGGAGAGTCGTCAAGAGGAGCAGGTCATGCCTGCTCCAAGGCCTAAGGGATGGGCCTCTAGTTGGGGCTGAAGAGGCCCGCGGCTGGGGTGGGGAAAAAAACCCTGGTCCCAAAGTAACAGCATGGGTACCCACATTCCAGCAGTGGGGCAGCAGATCCAGAGGGAGCAGCAGCCAGGGAGAAACTTGAAAGAAGCCTTCTGGCTCCAAAGGTCAGTCAGAGAGGAGTGGCTGCCATGGAGGGCCCGAGAGGCAGAGGTGGCAGTGATGTCTCCAGTGGGGTTCATGTGGTAGATGGGACCCCTTGCATATCCGTATCCACTCAAGATAGGAGCTCCTAGCCTGGTATGGGGACCACTGGTACCGCAGGAAGAGTTTGGCCCTGCACTGTGCAAACCCTGCCAGAGGATCGGCAGGTGTAGGTGCCGCTGAGGAGAGGACTGCATCCTGTATAACAACACCCCCCCCCGCTGAGAAAAGATTTGCAAGTGTTTGAGAAGCATGCACCCCATTCCCACTGGTGAGGATTCTTTAAACGGTGACCAGCTTAGTGACAGGGAAGATGTCCCAAAAAGAATTGGAGTCCCTTTGGCTCATATGGAGAAGGATGAGTAGCGCAGGATCCAGGTTCAAATCCATATCCCCCAAGAGACTGTGCCACGGTGCTGGGCTGTAGAAAAATGGGAACTGTAACAAATTATTATGAGCACCCTCCATTGAGGTTTTTGTGTGTGTCAGCTTGAGCTTTCTGGACTAAATAAAAATGCCTGATTGCATCCCATTCCGGTTTGGACTAAATCATTTGGGAGTTCTGATCTGCTATGCTGTGCTTTTGCCTAACCAAACTGTTTTCTAGAAAACCAACCGATCCTGTGCCACCAGTTGTGAAGCGTAGGAACAACAACAGCTTAATCTGATTCAAGGTCAGTTGTCATTCATCTGTATCCCCCTTCCCCATGTAATGCCTGAAAATAGGCAGGATTTGTCTAGTGCACTTACCCAGTCAACAAAAACAAAATAAATTCCATCCAGCCTGCATCTTGATGGAAATACAGCCATCACCAGTGGAATCCCAATCTACAAAAATAAGGTACTGTGTTAAACTCTATTATTTTGCTGCCAGTAGAAATGGTGCCCTCCCCCTTTCCCAGAGACAGTATTCCACAGACCCCTAGACAGGGAGGGGAGGGGGTAAGCTGTCTGAGGTATTCAATCCCTGCTTGGGACTGAAAGTTGCTGCCTGCTCGAATGTAACCAACCAGACCCCTTGAGCAGGAGCAAGTACCGGCAAAAGAACTGTCTAGTTTGAAAGGAAACAGCTATTTGAATAAATAGAAGCAGAGGAGGTTACACTTAAAATCACAGCTCTGCTGCTGTGAACTTGACACAAAACCACTACTTGCTGAATTAGTGGTCCAGGAAGTATCACTGCCACATGATATAGAAGACATTGTACGAAAAACAAGAGCAATAAAAACTGCAAACATGGAGACCCCAGCTGCCACAAAACTAGCAGGCAAATTTAGAAAATAAACTCCTAACAGCAAACAAAGGGAAGGACACACTAGGAGTACACCTGCAAATCAAAACACTCTCCACAACATATATTATTTTTTTTTGTAAATGTTTACTGCAGTTCCCCTTTAACTTGCACTGCTGCTTTAACATCAGTGTTCTTGTGATTAAGGCGAAACTAGCATACATTAAACACTGCTCCCTAATCCTATGGGATAGCGGGATATCTGGGCTAACTCCAAAGCACAAAACTAATGCTGCAACATATCGTGCACATAAAAAGTGGCACCATACAAATTCATTTCAAAACAAACTGTGAGCAGCAAGGAACAGTACTAGGGCTGACAAGGAATGCAGAGTTAAGCATCTACATTGTCTTAATACGAATTGCTGCTTTAAAGGGATCCAGACATCCCAGGGGACACTTTAAAAAAAAAAGTCATGTTTAAAATCCTCTCAGCTTATATTTTTTGCTGATAATCATTTTTATTATAAAAGCAAACAGACATTACAACAGTACATAACACTAAACCACTGACAGTGAAAACAGCAATACCATCTGAAAAATGTTATCAAAAACATGGTGTACAGTCAGTCTACTTACATCAATTAGTGTTGCCCAGATAGTGCTTTTGTGGATCCTACCACTGTCTGTCAGATAGTGCTGGTATCCTGACTTGGATCCTACCAGATATCCTACCAAAGACAGATGCAGGATCCAGGGTCAGATAGTGATGGATCCTGGTTAGGATCCACAGATCCTAGGACAGATAGTTAGGATTGGGGCCAGATAGTGATGGATCCTGGTTAGGATCCAGGTATTCTAGTTAGGATCCACAGGTCCTAGGGCAGATAGTTAGGATCGGGGCCAGATAGTGGTGGATCTTGGTTAGGATCTAGGTATCCTAGTTGGTAGGATCCATGGTCAGATTACTATCCTACCACAGCAACTATCTGGCCAAATTGGAGGTATGTGTTGGTATCCTGATTTCTAGGACACTATCTGAGCAACACTAACACTAATACAGTTACAGAATCTCAGCGTCACTCCTTGCCTGAATGTGACACAACAAAATACTCTGAAACAGCATTTAAGCAAAATTAATTTATGCTTTAATGAAAAAATTACAATTCAGTCACAGTACAAACTCTCTTTCACCCAGTGTGCAAACAAGCGCCAGTACTTTGGCCACTGAAGAAGGCTTTTGCCAAAGCATTGGGGCTTGTTTGCACACTGGGTGAAAGAGAGTTTGTACTCTGACTGAATTGTTATTTTTTCATTAAAGCATAAATGAACTTTGCTTAAACGTGATTTCAGAGTATTTTGTTGGGGCACATTCAGGCAAGGTGTGACGCTGAGATTCTAAAACTGTGTGCTGTAATAGGGTAGCCACCATTTCTCAGCGCATCCTGCTGCTGTCATTGTGTGCAGGGTGCAATTGTATGGAGTTGGTACCTACACCAACATATTACCTCCCCATGAGAGACATGCAGAAAGCGTACAACAAAGCGACCATAAAACGTACCACTCCACAGGCTGAATTAAAGGCCTGAGACTGGAGGGGTGAGAAAGGCATAGCTAAAAACAGTGAGGGGGTACCTACAGAAACCTGTAGCTAACTATGCCTGAGCAATGACTAGGAACCCCAGGGGGACTCAGAAGGACCAATGGTGGGTTACCTCACAAACACTGGAAGTTAAAATAGGTCCCTATATTCCTGTGGAGGGAAATGGGGACCTAGAGTACACCAGGGTTGCCTCACATAGGCTGACCAGTAGGCTTAATATTTATTCAGGGAATTGTTGGCCTTATGGGACATCCGAGGGACTATAGCTAGAAAAGAGACTGCCGCCCTCTGTTCAGACACAATGGAAACAACTGTGGACCTCCTGCACCATAGCAGGAGCTGTTCTGCCTCTATGGACACTGCCTCAAGACACAAGAGGTGTGGGTCTACCCTGGAGACCCCTGGGGAGCTCCCAGTAAATACCGGAACAGCAAGAAGCAGTATGTCATGCCCACTACCTTCTGACAATCCAAATGTACCTTTTGCAAGTAGTTTTTATGTTGGCGTGCTTGTGCAGCCAACATCTTGGGACAGTGCAGCTTTGGAGGCGCAGTCGCTGTTGGGCAAATGCAGGGCATGCATCAGTAGGTGTGTCCTGCATTCCCCAATCAGCCAGCAGCAGTGGCCAACACCCTACCTGGCTAATGAGGCAATGAGATCAATCAAAAGGTCCTCGGCAATGAGAGTGAAGCTCTCATGCAGCGTGACCACAGCACGCCTCTCCCTAAGTGCAGGCAACATGGCGGCAGTGACTGCCGCTGTTGTGTGAAAACCCCCCCTTCCTTTATCATGTGCTGATGGAGGTGCCTAATCCCCATCTGCATCATGTAATCACCACACGATTGCCGGGGTGCCCAATCCCCCTCGGCATCATGCACCCCTCCCCAGCAACAGTTTCTCTTTGCCGGCGGGGGTGCCCAATCCCCGTCGGCATGTATCCCTCCCTCCTTCCCCTTGACTGTTGCTGATGGGGGAGCCCACTCCCTGTTGGCATAATGTCATCCCCCTTCCATTTCTATTGCCGAGGGGGTGCCCAATCCCCCTTGGCTCCTGCAGCTCCCCCCCTTTCCTTGTTTGCCGATGGGGGTGCCCAATCCCCTGTCAGCTACACCACCCACCCACCCACACACACACAGATGGCATGCTGGAGCCCACCCCAGCATGCCAAAGCACCTGTTAAACAGCAAAACGGTCCCCCGATGTTTTTTTTTTTTTACCCTGTAAAGAAGGAAACGGTCCCTCGGAGCTCTCCCAGGCCCACCTCCCACAACCCGCACCCACCCACTGCACACCCTGCCTCCCCACACACCCCCACCTCATACTTACCTCAGGAGTCTGGCGTGATGATCTTCGGTGGACCGGGAACACGTCTGCACTCTTCAAAGCTGACCGTGAACTGAGGAAATGCTTGTAAGCTGTATAATGGAGTGAATAGGGTTTTTTCAACTTTGCTGCATATCTCAGGCATTTTTTGGAATTTTGGCACCACATTTTCAACATGAAGTTTTTGGGACCCCTCTTCATGAATTCTATCACTGTCATGGCGTTAATCGGCCTCGAAAGGTGATTTCGCAGTCACTGTGCGGAATCACCTTTTGGGACTGATTAATGAAATGACAGTGCCAGTGTTAATGAGGTGGCCTCTCAGAAAGCCTATGTTGCAAATTTGGTGGAAAAAATCCAAAAAATGACTGTTTTACGAGCGTGCATTGCACAGTTGGTACACAGGCTCATAACTTCGTGAACTCGCAATATTTTCATGCCAGATTTTCAACATTGTCATTTTTGTATACCTCCTTGTGAACAGTACAGCTGTCATTTTCCACATACTGCTCAAAATGTGTTTCTGCCCTTCTGGCGCACAATAGTGAGGTCGCTGTGGGAAATCAGTGTTCGGGCCAGATTATGAAAATGACATTGACACAGTTCATGAGCAGAGGTCCTAAAATGCCTATGTTGAAAATTTGGTGACTATACTCCATAAAATTACTGTGTTAGGAGCGTGTGTTGGCAGATTGCACGCACGCTCGTAACGTCGTGCATTTGTAATATTTTCACTCTGGATTTTCACCATTGTCATTTTTCCACACCTCTTGATGAACAGTGCAGTTGTCATTTCACATATCCAGCCCAAAATGTGTTTTTGCACTTCGCGCAGAATAGCACGGTCACTGTGCGAAATCACTTTTTGGGATAGTTTGAGGAAATAACAGTGACACTGTACATGAGCAGAGGTGCTAAAATGCCTATGTTGAAAATTTGGTGCCGAACACCCATAAAATGACTGTGTTCCAAGCGTGCGTTGTACATTTCCTACACACCCTTGTAACTTCTCAAATTTGCTATATTTACATGCCACACACACAACACTGGCAATTTTTTACACCTCCTTATGAAATGTACAGCTGTCATTTTTCACATCCTGTCCAAAATGTTTTCTCGCACTGCTCTACCAATGCCTGCGCAACAACATTCGGCATTGACAAATGCTTGTTGATAAGGGGACAGGCCCAAATTATATGGAGGAGCGATTCCCCAGCTGCTGAACACCTCCAGCAGTTGTTGTCAGCCCGGAGTCCCCTTGCATGAAGCTTGCCTGGGGTCCGGAACCAATCATGTAATAGTTTGTTCTGTATCAAGTAGCTACAGCTGCCAGGACATGCCCTGTGGGCAAACTGCCAACAGGCATTCCACAAATTATAATCAACAGGGCCCCCAACGATATTTCCCACTTTTGGCAGGCCTTATGGGTCTGCTTTGGTCGCATCTCCCAGATTGCCTGATGCAACGTGCTAGTACTCCCCTTCCTCACCTTAAGCTAGGAGATAACTGGGGAAATACCCCCACTGCCCTGATCTTTTTGCTGGGATAGCACCCAGTGTAGAGTTGTGCATAACTGGAGTAACCTCCAAAAGTCCTGTTTATGTAGGTCATATCTACACTGAAGGTTCTCTAAACATGCTAGATATGTGGTTCCAGGTTTGCATAATACTGTATGCTCATATCCCTCCATTCCTGCCAGCTGATTGGCTACTTATTGACACATACAAGTTTGTTACCCCACAAGGGAGTCCACTCCAGTGAAATGAGGGGAAGTTCAGAACTGCTTACCCAGTTGCCTCCAAGCATACAGAGGCCCAAGTCGTAGGATAAAGTGGAGTACACACCTTCTAACCCCAGGAATCCACTAATACTATTACACTTGCAGTGCCCCTTTAAGTCAACACTGCCCTGAAGCCAAATGGAATGCTGTACTAAGGATGGAATCTTTAGCTGGTGCATCCAGTTTCAAACTGCCCAGCGTAACTGCCTACATTCTAACCTCAGATTTCTTCTATCTGCTGCAAAGTTCAGATGTCCTGGAGATCTTCTCTCAATCAAGACAGATTCCTGTAGTGCATAGAACAAAAAAACCTTGAGTATTTTGTTTTACTCTTTCATTACTGCCTAGTATAATTGTTTTTAGTGTTTTTTACCTCATAGTTTTTAATTTTAGTTTTGTTTACTGGTTCCTCGCAGTTCCTTTGAACCGAGGGGCAACCGATCCTTTTCTCTTTTGAATCTTAACCTTTTTTTAAGGGTTCTGGTTACTTTTTTCTTTATTTTTATTAAATGTAACCACATTTGAACAGAGGTTTTCAGTTCCCTCTGCGGTTTTCTCGGTTCCGGATACCATCGGAACCGCTAGTTTTTTCTACTTATCAGTTCCTGAACCGACTGCTTATCTTTTAGGAACCGACCGCAAATATTTAAATTCTTTCTGTTTTTGTCAGTTTCCGGTTCCTGTTTTCTAAAATTTCAGATAAGCCAAAAAAGAAAACAGGACCTCCTGGTTTTAAGAATTGCCTGAAGTGTGCAGAGGTGTTTACCAAGGCAGACAAACATGATCTATGTTTGATCTGCATTGGCCAATAGCATTTTTCTGAAAATTGTGAAATTTGTAAATCTTTTCCTGACAAAACAGTGGAAAAATGTAGGAAGAGGCTTAAAAGAAAATTGGAAGAGGAGTCCATGGGTATCTAACCAGTCTACCCCCTCTAAAACTGTGGCTATTCCTTCCAGAGCCTCCAAATCCACCCCTGATATGGGCGAGAGCTCTGGCAAGAGAGACAATGAACCGGATGACTCCCCGGTGCCTGTCAAAAAATGTCAGAAAACAAAGCATACTGAAACCCCAGCTGAAACACCTCAAGGGGTCCCTCTGGTGCCTGTTCCTGCTCCTTTGCCTGCTGTTTTAACTCAGGCTCTTTCCTTACTTCAGGTGCTGCAGGGCTTACTTCCCCCTAAGCAGCCTGTGGTCACTCCTGCTGAAAAAGCTACTGTTGTTGCCCCCCTTTTGCCCACTGCCACAGTGGAGTATGAGGAGGATGATCAGGATGAGGAGGGCATTGAACCTGAGGTCTCAACAGAACAAGATTTTGGTTCTCCTCTCAGACTCACAGAGGATTTCTCATCCCATTTTTCTTTTGTTAAAAAATTGTAGAAACCCTGGATCTGCAAACAGCAGAGGGGATCCAGGATGAAGAAGAGGCACAATATATGGAGCTCATGGGACTGGCACCCACCAAAAGGCTCCTCCTGCCTATGCATAAATTCTTTAAAAAGGATGTTCTGGAAATCCTCAAGTCTCCTAACACTGTCACACCCACTGACAAAAAGTGTGACAAGAAATACCAGCTTGAAAGGTCAGGGGCTGAGTTCCTGTTTACTCATCCAGACCACCAGGGTATTGTTCAGCAGGCTGCCTGTGAAAAGGCTAAAATTCCCTTGTCCTTTCACCCCCTCCCCCCCTGAGAAGGATTCGAGGAAAGTGGATAGCATGGCAAAAAAGGGGTACCTTTCAGCATCCCTGGCAGTTCAACAAGCCAGCTATCGGGCTTATGCAACTCTCTATCAGAAGGCTCTTTGGCAGTTGGTTGTAGATAATGCTGAGGCTAACCCCCCCCCCCAACAGTGTCAGAGCTGCTGGACACTGCAAGACTGGGCTTGGAGGCTTTCAAGTACCAGTTTCAAATGGCAGCTGACACAAATGACACAGCTGCTAGATGGATGGCAGGTACCATATCACTAAGAAGGTTTGCCTGGCTGAGAGCCACTAATCTCACCCAGGGCAACCAGAGTAAGGCTATAGATTTCCCAGTCAAGGGACACTTTCTTTTTGGTGCCCAGACTGAGGCATATGTGAAGAAAGTAGATGAATACGAAGCTACTTTCAGGAGCAATTCTACCAGAGAGAGAGCCTCTCCTTCCATTTCATCCTATGCTAGGGGAGGCAGGGGTAGGTCCTCCTTTAGGAGGCCTTTCTTCCAAGTGCAGGCTGTTCCCCAACAGCAGTACCAGCCACAGCAGGGTGGCTTCTACAGAACTAGAGACAGAAGGGGTTCCAAGAGAGGATTCCAATCTGCACAGCCACAGTAGCATGCAAAGCAAAATCCCTGACTTTTCTCCTCAGGCAGCCTCTCCACCTCCTGTAGGGGGCAGACTCACTCATTATTTTCAGGACTAGTTGAAAATAGCCACAGACAAGTGGGTCCTGGAAATAGTGAGTCAGGGTTTGTCTGTTTGTTTCAAGTCCCTTCCTCCTCCTCCTCCTCCTCCAAGATTAAAGCCATTTGCACCAGCTCCTTGTACAGAAAGTAAACTACTGGAGCAGGAGGTGCAGGCTTTACTGCTGGAAAGAGCAGTGGAGCCTGTTCCCCTCAATCAGATGGGTCAAGGGCTTTATTCAAGATACTTTCTAACAACAAAAAAGAGTGGAGAGTGGCGGCCTATACTAGACCTCAGACTGCTAAACAAGTACCTGGTAAAACCCAGGGTCAAGATGGTCACACTGGCCATGATTTTGCCAACTCTGCAAAAAGGAGACTGGCTAGCTTCCTTAGACCTAAAGGATGCATATTTCCATATTCCCATAAGGGAGTCACACAGAAAGTATCTCAGGTTCAGACTCCCATCAGGCCACTACCAGTTCTCAACACTTCCCTTCAGCCTCACCTCTGCACAAAGGGTATTTGCCAAGTGCATGACAGTAGTAGTGGCACACCCCAGAAGGTTAAGTGTCACAGGTTTTCCCTATCTGGACGATTGGCTAATCATGGGAAAATCTCACTAGCAGATGTCAGACCACATTCAGGTAACCCAGGATCTGTTGCTCTCCCTGGAATTCCTCCTCAACATCAAAAAGTCAGTCCTGACCCCTGTGCAGGTTCTGCAATTCATAGGTGCAGAACTAAACACTGTAGTCGGAAGGGCTTTTCTCCCTCAGAAGAGGGCAGAAAGCATTCAGCTGTTGGTAGGCTCATTTGCCCTGGGCAGGCCTAAGCCAGCAAGGTAGTTCCTACAACTGTTAGGTCACACGGCTTTAGCAACAAGCACAGTCATAGATGGCAGGTTCCTGATGAGGGATGTTCAGTTCTACCTCAGAGCACACTGGTGCCAAAGGCAGGCCCCCCTCTCAAAGCAAGTACCAGTCACAAAGGTGTTACTACAGGCACTCCAATGGTGGAGGGAGATGGAAAATTTGAGAGAAGGGGTTCCATTCCTGCAGGAGCCCCCTTCACTGGTTCTCACAACAGATGCTTCCTTGTTAGGATGGGGTACTCCTTTAGGGGAACACACCTTTCATGGTACCTGCGAGAGAGCAGACTCACTCCTGCACATAAACTTGCTGACGTTAAGAGCTGTTTACCTAGCCCTTCAGGCTTTCTCTCATCTAACACAGGGAAAGGTGGCACAAGTCAGAACAGACAATACCACAACAGTGTATTACATCAACAAGCAAGGAGGGACAAGGTCCACTCCACTGTGTACAGAGGCAATGAAGATATGGAGCCTTGCTTACCCCCTAAATGCCTCTCTGCAGTCAATTCATCTGTCTGGCACAGACAATACCTTGGCAGATACCTTGAGCAGGATAAACCAGGCCCATCACGAATGGGCACTGAACAAGCAAGTGGTGAATGATCTATTCAGGTGTTGAGGAACCCCAGAAATAGATCTTTTTGCATCCCACCAAAATCACCACTTACCTCTCTATTGTTGCAGGGCCCCTGTGAAGAGGACAATTCCCATGGATACCTTCATTCTGGATTGGACAGGGAGGCATCTCTATGCCTTTTCCCCTTTTCCCCTGATACTCGGGGTGCTCATCAAGCTCAGGTCCCAGCCAGCTTCAATGATTCTGGTAGCCCCAGACTTGGCAAGACAACCTTGGTACTCCCTCCTGTTCTCAATGTCAGTGAACAAGCCAATTCACTTACCACAGAGGTACAACCTGCTGACCTCCTTTCAGGGGAAGGTAGTGTACCCCAATCTCAGGTCTCTCAAGCTCAAGGTTTGGCTCTTGAGGACTTAGTATATGCAGACTGGCAATTCTCTGAAGGAGTATTGGAGGTCCTTAGAGGCCATAGGAAACTTTCCACTAAGAAAACCTATGCCTTGAAATGGAAAATATTTTCCATTTGGTGCAGAGATAAGGGTATAGTCCCAGCCCAAGCTGGCATCCCAACCCTTCTGGATTACTTGTCTCACCTGCATTCCCAAGGGGTGCAGCAGTCGACCAAAAGGGTGCACCTGGCTTCAGACTCAGCATATCTTTCAGCTGGAAAGGATACCTCCCTGGCATCAGATCCTATCTTCAGAAGGACTCTCTCATTTGTTTCCCCATCACAGGGAACCAGTGCCATCATGGGACCTTAACATTTGCATTGCCCAGCTTATGCTTCCACCCTTTGAGCCTATGGCATTTGCAGAGCTTAAATGTATTACTGGGAAGGTAGTCTTTCTGGTAGCAATCACTTCTGCCAGGCGGATAAGTGCGCTTCAGGCCCCTTGTGTGGAAAAGGACTATATCTCCTTTCATAGGGACAAGGTAGTTTTAAGAACTAATAGGAAGTTCCTCCCTGAGGTGGTCTCTGACTTGAACCAGTCTATAACCTTGCCAGTTTTCTTTGCTGAACACTCTAGCTCAGGGGAGTGTAGATTGCACAGCCTGGATGTAAAAAGGGCTTTGAGTTATTACATGACTTATACCAAGGACCACAGGCAGGACAGGCAACAACTGTTCCTCACCTATGGAGAGGTAGGTAAAGGGGACTCCTGACTCAAAGAGAACTATCTCTCGGTAGATAGTTCAGTGTATTCAGTTTTGTTACTCAAAAGCAGGTAAGGTACCCCACTCTGGTCTTAGGGCCTCCTCTACAAGGGGCACAGCTGCCACTATTGCAGCTGCCTGAGAGGTACCTTTGAAGGAAATCTGTGAAGCAGCTACTTGGAGGTCAGTCCACACCTTCACTAAGCATTATAGCATGGATACCCAGTCCAGGAGTGATGCTAGATTTGGCACAGCAGTTCTGCAGAGTCTTTTTCCTAGATAGATTCTTGCCCACCTCCTTGATGTATTGCTGCATAGTCTGCAAGAGTAATAATATTAGTGGATTCCTGGGGTTAGAAAAAAAATTACTCACCTGTAGTAATCTTGTTTCTTCCAAAGGGATCCACTAATATTATTACTCCCCATCCTGCAGAATCAGTAAACAGAAAAATCCTCTCCACAGTTGATCATATGTATACTTGGAGTGGTATGCCACTTACTGGCTCTTCTTAGCAGTGTTTTATACCTTGTAAGTTATTTTTCTTAGGTAAATCTGACTTTAAGAAAAAGGGATATTTCCTTTTTGGTCATTTGCTTAATGTTACTAGTTGTCTCAGTTAGGGCCCCCTTTTTTCTATAGTTATTTTATTACAGGTTATTATGGCCTCTTTGCAGGCTTCTAAGAAATCTGAGGTTAGAATGTAAGCAGTTACACTGGGCAGTTTGAAACTGGATGCACCAGCTAAATATTCCATCATTAGTATAGCATTCCATTTGGCTTCGGGGCAGTGCTGACTTAAAGGAGCACTGCAAGAGTAATAATATTAGTGCATCCCTTTGGAAGAAACAAGATTACTACAGGTGAGTAATTTTTTCTTCCGGGGAGCATAAAGCAATGAGTCAGGGGAAGTGCCCCTGTGAAGCTCCCATTCCACAGTGTGCCACATAGGGGAGTGAGTGGGGGGGGAGGTGAAACCACCGTAATGTCTGGGCACCCAGAAAGGAAACATGGTAAACAAACACCCATGACAGATGAAAGTACCCATTTCACCAGTGAGTCCTGAAATTTGATCTGCTATAACAGGGGTTTTACTATCCCAGAGAACCACCCCACCCCACCCCCACAGAGAGCATCTATTTTCTGGAAGCAGAAGGATGGGGTGTTAAGGAGGAGGTGGGCTGATCTGTACAACAACTTGGGTGCAGTTATCATATTAACCATTGCCACCTTACCCATCAGGGATAACTGGAGCTTAGACCATCTGTCCATTTCAGCTTGAAGGTCGGCCAACAGCGGGGTGATATATTAAACCTGCTGGGACAAATCCAAAGTCAGCTGCATCCCCAAATACCTAATGGCCTGAGGGGAGCATTTCGGCCCTAGCTGTAGAAGAGAGATGCAGGGGCAGAGGGTAATCAGAAGCAATACCTCCATCTCCACAGGGTTAACGTTTAGGCCAGATAACAAATAAAATTCCTTTAGTAAGTCAAGGAGTGCCTGTATACCTGTGGAGGCATTTTCCATAAGGACTAGAAAGACATCAGCATACAGTTTTGTGGAATACATATTGCCCCGACTCTAATCCTGGACAGACCAGCAGCTGTGCAGATTGCTATGGCCAACAGCTCAATTGCCAATGCAAAAAGCGGGGGGGAGGGGGCACCCCTGCCTGGTGCCCTTAAACAAAGGGAAAGGCTCTGACATGGTTTTACTGGTCAGTACCTTGGCATGGGCCTAGCGTATCCAAGAGATGAACTTGGGTCCAAAACCCATACCTGTCAGAACTCCGGTGAGGAGCCCCACTTCACCAAATCAAAAGCTTTCTCAAAATATATGGCAATTGCTGCAGCTGGAGGGGAGTACAGTTCACCGAGTGAAAAATATTAATGAGGGATCTAAGGTGATATGAGGTAAGGTGGCCGTTCACAAAGTCCACCTGGGATGGATGGACCAGGTCAGGGAGAATGTGTTCCAATCTAATAGCCTGTGCTTTCACCAAAATTCTTTGCATCTGCAGTTATAAGTGAAATGGGGTGATAGCTGCCCAGGGACAAAGGGTCTTTACCCTCCACTGGCAAAATCGTGATCATAGCCTCATTTAGGAAGGGTGGCAGTGCCTTCTGGGCATGAGTCTCTGTAAACAGGGAGGAAAGATGGGAATAAAAGTCTAGGGGAAAACCATTCCCCCTTCCCCCTTCCCTGGAGCCTTGTGTTTATTCATGGACAAGATCACCCCCTTGATTTTGGCCTCTGTGAGGTGGGTTTCCAGGTGTTCCCATTGCTCCATGGCCAGGATTGCAGCTTTTCCCATCCATAGGACCACCAGAAGTGTATAATGACTAATAAAAGGCCTTCATTACACCGTTGGCAATTTCAGATTGTGGCATGGATTTTCTGCTTTCCCTTCCCCACTTTACACCTGCAGCTATACCTGACATCACAATCCTCTGGTTGTGATGTTACGATCCGTTGGTGTAGGAATGACTATGGTGTCACAGAGGATTGTGATGCCAAGTGTGGTGCTGGGCAACATTTTTATAACACTTGCAAAACTGCAGATTTCACATTAGCCTAATTTTTCTGAAACTGCATCAAAATGTGGCATAAGTTCAACACTGCTTTTTTATTCAAATGGTGCCATTTTTTCCCAAGCTGCACATTTTAAAAAATATAAAGGCTTAAAAATGCACAATTTCAGCAAATGGCACCATTTTTTCCCAAATTCTGCATTGTTACAAGTGTCATTTTTTTCATATGTAATTTCTGGATTTTTGTGGGTTTTCTCCCGACCCCTACACCCATGCATCCCTGATGTAGTGTGCGTATGTGGAGGCACGTGCACACACACCATTCAGGATGCCCCTCCCTTCCAGTCACGCCATTGACCACCTGCGCCGGCACTGAACCTCTATTCGGTGATGGTGGGACTATGGGTGAGCAACCTCACCCCTTACCCGGGAGAGGAGAGCCAATGCTCGATGCTGCTCCCCCCCCCAGTGCTGGCACCCCAGCGACCCACGGTCATTCCCTGACCTGGGTCACCAGCATAGCGTGAGGTGTTGCGTTCAGCGCCTCAACCCTCAGTGCCACTGGGCTCACTTTACAAGTGTAATTTAAAAAAACAAACATAATTTTATAAAATGAATAACTTTAACACACTGTTCTAGTTTGATATATTGCAAGAAATTGGCACAATTTTGTGAAAAGTGCATGAAACAGATTTGCCTAATTTTGCCCACCCCCAGTTAGATGTAGACGAGCAACCTGAGCAGATGGCATCTAGGGGGCAGTGCTCCTGTTTCTATGTGAATATGTACAAAATAGAGCTAAATAAAGAAAAGTACATTAAATAAAAGCTGAACTGTATTTAAAAATGATGTTTTCCAAAAGTCTCCCCATGACGTTGGGATCTGTTTAAGTGTACTGACTCTGGAAGGGGACTTTGAACTTGCAGATCAGAAACAGCAGCTGATGTGCTGCAATTCTGAGGTTAATGATCACTCGACCCCAGAAGGATTTTAACTGAACTGAGGCTGTAAAGTGGGTTCCTGATTATTGCAAGGTGCATTTTTTTCATAAGTCAGTCACTGGGAAGTCACATATGCCCCTTAGCTAATCAAGACTGTCATTTTGTGACATCTTTGGGATTCGAGAACCATGAAGCTGAGCAGTTCTGGAACCCCACGATGTCACAAGACACAGAAACATATAATCTGTCGGCAGATAAGGACCATATGGCCCACCTAGTCTGCCCATTTCCCTACTCACTGCTGCAGCCCCAGATCCTATTTGATCTGTGGCTCTCCTGTTCTGCACATCTCCAGGGTACCCTTATGTCAACCAAGCACTCTTGAACCCACGTAATGTTTTTGCACCCACCACTTCTGCTGGAAGGCTGTTCCATGGCTCCACCACCCTCTCAGTGAAAAAGTACTTCCTAACAAACCCCTGAGCTTTCCACCCTTCAGACTCGTATCATGCCCATTTGTTCTAGACGATACTACTGATTCACCAAGAGATGTCTGTGACTTGTTTTTCACTTTTTATTAAGCCTTTCTTGTTTCCTAATAGCAGATGCAGATTTGGTATAGTATTATAAGTGCCACTGTGTAAAAATACAAATTATAAGTCTAATTAAATATTCATGAGCCTAGCAAGGATCCTGATTGGCTACTGGATAGGTCCTTAATATCTTAAAAATGACCGATCTAGCTGCTAACTGACGCTGTGCAGCAAGCACGACTCAAGCCACTCCTTTAAAAACCTAAAGTAAGTATAAAATAAATGGTAAAAATGAAATTTGTTTTTGAGATTAGACTTACAATTGCAATAACAACTGCAAAGCTCATTTACTTAGATTAATGATTGGCTGGAAGGAGGTGGCCCTCAGCTGTACCTCAAGCCACCTATCCCCTTAACCAGTCATTAATTCCTTGGAATTGACCAGCTTCTCAGTGGTTATTGTTTAAATAAAAATACCATTTTGTTTTTAGGAATGTCTGCTAGCATGCCCACCACAATCAGGCAGCCAAATCACCTTCAATAGAATTACATTGTACTCGTCCGAGTCCTGCTGCCACATTTCGTGGTCCTGCCATTGCTTCTCCCATCTCCTCTTCCCACTGGGTCCAGGTACCACTGCTGCTCTGTTCTTCTGTACCAACTGAGTCCCCTGCTGCTCCATTCTTCCTTTCTGCTGGCACCCAGATTCTTTGCTGTACTGCTGCCTTCCCTCACTGAACTCACCTCTTGGTGCAGAGATGGAAGGTAGATGTCTGTCTCGGGTTGCCCTGGCACAGTGATTGCAGCAAGGCTCTTGAGGAACTGAATGTTGTTTGACTTTGGACACCCTTCAACAGCAAATAATACAAGTAGTTCTTGCACTGCAATCTTATACATCACTACAGGCCGGATATATGACGGAATGCCAACAATCACAATCCGACACCCAGGAGACTGAGCCCAACATCCCGACATTGCATTCACCTGATGGATTGCCATCCCATCTGTGGAATGCCTGACCCCACAGTTATGCCATTTCCATAGGTGGGCGAGGGGGGGCTCAGCCCCCCACACTCCCCTAAAATAATATAATCAATTCCACGCCATTACAAGTTGGGGAGTCGAGCATTCCACAGTTGGGATGGCAATCCTTTGGGTGAATGCAATGTTGGGATGTCAGGCTCGGTCTCCTGGGTGTCAGGATTGTGAGTGTCAGGCTTTTAAAATGATACCCTACAGGGCTATAGGAATGCATTACTGCAGCATCCATATGTGTGATCACAGGAGTCAGAGGCAGCAAAGTAATGCAAGGTTTCTGTTTTTGGCACAGTCCCATCTTTAGAGTAACCCCAAGAATTCAGTTTGACTCTGCAAAGCAGCCTTAAAAATGACTGAGAGGGTATTCTCACCAAGTTTGTGTTTCAAGTTTTAAGTTTATTTGATCAGCTTTTGCCATTACAAAATAAAACAAGCATTTGTCAATGCCGAATGTTTGCTTGCTGGTATTAGCATTAGAAATGCAGGAGTTAGACAGATGCAGAATAGGAATGGCAGTGAAGTACTGAACTTCACATGAACCCCACCTCCATCCTGTAGAGATGGACAGGATTTGGGGTAAGTTTTTTGGGTCGTCACCCATGACGGTCAAGCCATGTCACCTCATCCTATTCTGCAGACACCGACACGTGTTGGGCTGTGCTTTAGGGTGTTTGGCTTTACAGTCAGCCCATTCCATAAGAACATACACTGAAATAGGTGCAGCATAGGAGAATGAGGTGAAGTCTTGGGACGAACAGTCCAAGGTACACCTCGATGCCTGTCAGTGGCTGGGGGGTGGGGGTGGGATGGCATGAGCAGTACAGTTGGCAATCCAAAGGCACACCCCGATGCCTGTCTGTCTGTACAGGGTAGGACGTTATGGTTAGAAACCATAATGCCTCGGGCGTTTTGTTGGTATTCACCGTACAAATTTTGAACATGGCCTTTTCTTGTGACCCCACCTCATGAAAGCATTTGGGACCTCTTGTCATGAACAGTGGCAGTGTGATTTTGTCAATGTGTCCTGAAAACTGACTTCCAACAGTGACAGTGGCATTCTGCACCACATGTACAAAAACACAGATGGGGCAGGATGTGAAGAATGACAGCTGTAACATCCATAGGGAGGTATGAAGAGATGGCAATGTTGAAAATGTGTAGTGGGAATATTAAAAATGCTTGCACTTCCGAGCATATGTGGAAACCGCACAACGCATGCACGTAACACAGTCATTTTATGGAGTTTCATCACCAGATTTTCAACATTGGCATTTAACGAGCTGTGGTCATGAACAGTGTCACTGTGATTTTGTTACTGTGTCCTGAACACTGATTTCCCACAGCAACCATGGTTTTCTACGCTGTAACTGCAAAAACACATTTCGACCAGGATGTGAAAAATGACAGCTGTACTGTTCATAAGGAGGGGTGGAAAAATGGCAATGTTGAAAATCTCGAGTGAAAATATTATAAATGTACGAAGTTATAAGCGTGCGTGGAAACTGCGCAAAGCACACACTCGTAACACAGTCATTTTATGGACTTTCATCACAAAGTTTTCAACATAGGCATTTTAGGACCTCTACTAATGAACAGTGTTACTGTGATTTTTGTAATGTGTCCCAAACAATGATTTACCACAGTGACCGCGCCATTCTGTGCTGGAAGTGCGAAAACACATTTCGGCCAGGATGTGAAAAATGACAGCTGTGCTGTTCATAAGGAGGTGTGAAAAAATGGCAATGTTAACAATCTGGAGTGAGAATATTGCAAATGTGCAAAGGTATGAGCATGCTTAGAAACTGCGCAACGCACGCTCGTAACACACTCATTTTATGATCTTTTCTCACCAAATTTTCAACATAGACATTTTAGGACCTCTCCTAATGAACAGTATCACTGTGATTTTCTTAATCTGTCCCAGTGATTTCGTACACCGACTGCGCCATTGTGCGCTACATGCGTGCAAACACATTTTGGGAGAGATGTGAAAAATGACAGCTGTACTACTCATAAGTAGGTGTGATAAAATGGCAATGTTGAAAATCTGGACTGCAAATGTTAAAAACTTGTGCATACACAATGACGTAGCGGAACTGCGCCAGCGGACGCACTAAATAAAACAGTCATTTTGGAATTTTTTCACCAAATTTTCAACATAGCCACTTTAAGATCTGTGTTCATGAACAGTGTCACTGTGATTTTCTTAATCAGTCCCAAACATTGATTTCGCACACCAACTGTGCCATTGTGCGCTACATGCGCGGAAACACATTTTGGGCGAGATGTGAAAAATAACAGCTGTACTGCTCATAAATAAGTGTGATAAAATGGCAATGTTGAAAATCCAGACTGCAAATATTAAAAATTTGCGCACTTATGAACGCGCGTAGGAACTGCGCAACACACGCTTGTAAAACAGTCATTTTTAGGGAATTTTTCACCAAATTTTCAACATAGCAATTTTAAGACCTGTGTTCATGAACAGTGTCACTGTGATTTTCTTAATCTGTTTCAAACATTGATTTCGCACACCGACTGCGCCATTGTGCGCTACATGTGTGGAAACACATTTTGGGTGGGATGTTAACAATGACAGCTGTACAGCTCATAAGTGGTTGTGATAAAATAGCAATGTTGAAAATCTGGAGTGTAAACGTTACAAATTCGCGAACTTACAAGCATGCGTAGGAACTGCGCAACGAACGCTCGTAAAACAGTCATTTTTAGGAATTTTTTTACCAAATTTGCAACATAGGCTGTTTAAGAGCCCACCTCATGAACACTGGCACTGTCGTTTCATTAATCAGTCCTGAAAGGTGATTCCACGCAGCGACTGTGAAATCACCCTTCGGACCCAATTAACGCCATGACAGTGACAGAATTCATGAGGAGGGGTCCCAAAAACCCCATGTTGAAAATTTGGTGCCAAAATTCCAAAAATGCCCGAGATATGCACCAAAGTTGAAAAAACCCTATCTATCCCATTATACAGCTTACCAGCATTTCCTCAGTTCACGGTCGGCTTTGAAGAGTGCAGGCGTGTTCCCGGTCCACCAAAGATCATAGCGCCAGACTCTGGAGGTAAGTATGGGGTGGGGGTGTGGGTAGGTAGGTGCGCAGAGGGTGGGTGCGGGTTGTGGGAGGGAGGCCCCGGAGACCGCGAGGGACCGTTTTCTGCTTTACAGGTACAGAAAAAAAAAACAGACAACGGTGGATGTTTTTTTATTTGCAGGCATTTGGCACACTGGGGTAGGCTCCCAGCATGCCAGGGAGTCTTTTGGGGAGGTACCACAGCCGACGGGATTGGGCACCCCGTCGGCACACATGAAGGGGGACATTATGCCGACAGGAATGGGCCCCTCTGCCGCAGACAACACAAGGGGGTTACAGCATGCTGACAGGGAGTGGGCTCCCCCAACGGCAGACACAGACCGTTTGGGGGGGCTCATGCTGCCGAGGGGGATTGGGCACCCCCTCGGCACTGGGGCCAGTAATACTGTTTGTGAACAGGGCGGCAAGTCACCGCCATGTTCACAAACAATATTACAGCAGCAACGTTCCGCCCAGCAATGACAGGTCACTCCTTCATTGCAGCAAATCGCTGATGCTGCAATGATGAGGCGGCCCATGATTGCTGCGGCGAAAACGTTTCAACTTGGTGCAGCTTCTGGAAGCCAGTGTCATCAGCACACTGTGCCACCATTGGTGCACCATGGCCAAGCCCCAAAATGCTGTGCCTCCCTTGGCTGCTACACTGCCGCGTCTCCCTAACCCACTTCTCTCCTAAGCTGTCACATAATGTTTCTTGTGCATGCGCAAGCAAACATAAAAATTAAAAACAGGTTAAAATGAAGATCCTCTGCATAGAGCATTTTTTGTTTGCAGAATTGACATGGAATAATGTGGAATATTACACATATTTTTTTATTTATTTATTTCACAATCAGAATTACAACCTTTGAGTCAGAGACTCCTTTGCAAAGGCTGCACGTCAAGATACAGAGTTAGACAATTACAATACAAAGTTAGTCAATTACAGTACACACAGTTTAAAGAACAAAGTATTCTAGGATTTGGTAGACCCAGCATTTACACAGTGTAAAGTGACTGATACAGTTTAGGGTAACAAGTTAACCCAGCATTAGTGGTGGAATACAAACAATCCACAGAACTTAGCAGGGGACAGGTCAGTCCCAAAAAGTAGCCCCAGTAAATAAATGCAGGTGCAGACAGTGAGAGAGTGCTAGGTGCAGTCACAGGATGAGTTCTCTAGAAGTAGGTTCTTGAGGCTGGTTTAGAAGGGGCCCAGTTTGGGTTCAAGTGAGATGGAGGCCGGGAGGCCATTGAACCAGAGGGGGGCACAATGAAGAAGGCCCTTTGTCCCAGGGAAGTCCTGCAGCAGGGAACAAGGAGAGAGGACTTGGAGGAGCTTCTAGAGGCCCTGCATGAAGGAGCAGGTTGGATAAGGGAGTAAAGTCCCGGGGGGGGGCAAGTCTGAGGTAGATTTTCTTGGCTAGCAGGCAGTTGTGATACTTAAGTCTACACTCAAAGTTTAGCCAGTGGGAGAGCCTGTATAGATCACATGTGTAAGTGAGGTTATCGCATCCCGTGACTAGGTGACAGGCCTTGTTCAGGGCAGTTTTGACATGGTGTATAGCAGTCACGTCAGCTGAGCCGCATATTACAATGATGTAGTCCAGCAGGGAGAGGACCGAGGAGGATATGGCAAGACAGAGAGCCTCTGGAGGGAGGCAGTGCTTGTGACGGTACAAGATCCTGAATCTGGCATTGAGAGAAGTGAACAGGAGTTGGATGTGGGCATGGTAGGTGAGGGATGTGTCCAAGGTTATACCCAGGTACTTGAAGGTTGTGACTTGCTCTAGTAAGGCTTCTAAGGAGTTACGGATGTTCAAAGTGAAATTCCTGTGTGGGTTCTGGTGGTGTGCGAAGATCATGGTTTTGTTTTTCTTATAGTTTAAGATTAGTCAATGGGCTACAAACCAGGTTTCAACTTTGGTGAAAAGGCCCTGGAGGGCTTGTTGGAGAGTGTTTGGGTGCGGGGTGGCTCCAGAAAATGATGTCGTCGTCAGCGTACAGCAGAAGTTTACCAGAGCAGGAGTTAGGATGGGAGTTTAGGAAGAGACTAAAGAGGAGAGGCCCTAGGATAGAGCCTTGTGGCACTCCCGAGAGGACTGGGCAGCTGGAGGAAAAGGTGAAGTTAACCTTGACCTGCTGGGATCTGCCAGAGAGGTCATCTGTAAACCAGGATATGGCCTCATGGGAGAGGCCCAGGGATGGAAGAGTGTTGAGGAGCAAGGCATGATTGATGGTATCAAATGCCTTAGTTAGGTCAGTGTAGACTGACCCAACTAGATGCCAACGGTCAAGTGCATTGTGGATATAGGAAGTGTATTCTAGGAGAGCTGTGGCAGTGCTATAGGCCCTATGGAAACCATGCTGGTCGGGGCACAGCAAGTTATGCTATGACAGGTAGACAGTAAGTTGGTCTGACACTATTTTTTCGAGGGCCTTGGAGATAGGTAGTAGAATAGAAATGGGACAGTAGTTGTTAGGGGAGGAGCAGTCACCACTTTTCAGGATGGGGGTAATGACAGCACGTTTCCAAGGTGATGGAATTGGCCCAGCCAGAGGGACAGATTTAGTATTTTGGTGAGTGGGGAGAGGACCTCGTCAATGGTTTGGTGGAAGAGTTTTAAATCCAGGGAGTTACCACTGTGACGGGACTTGCCCAAAACTTTGATTACTAATTTATCTCCCCATGTACACATTGCACATCCATAATTATAAATGCTAATTTTCCAAGGGGTATTATCTCAAAACAAACGTGAGAGTAGTGGCGATCCATTTATATCATGTTATAGTTTGGAAGTAATGCTTATTGAGTAATAACATTTTGTAACTGCCTTTTCCTCATTTTTTCAGTGTCTATTAAGAAACAGGCCATATCATCTCATATTTGAGGGTTTTCTGAATTAAATATAAGATCTAATATATACTTTGTTGATACATAGAGTGAACCAATGTATTTGCCTAAATATTTTTTTCTTGATTGCAGTAGAAAGAGCTTCATTGGTCAGTTTTTTTTTCTTTCTTTCCTAAATTTATATTTTCATAAATAAAACTACCACAAAATACAAAAAGGATTTCACCTCTGGGAAAAGAGCAGACTACATGAGCAGCTAATTGACAGAAATGCTGTGATAGAGAGAAAACGGGAGATGAAACTTGGTGAAGCAGGATGTCAATGTAAGTGACACAGACACCAATGCAGGTAACACAATCAGAGAGTTTAGAAACCAGCAGCGAGCCTTGTCAGTTGAGGCATGCCATTGACTTGACCCCAGTGATCTCTTAAATATACAAAAAATCTTTGAAAAATCTCTTCCATTCAGACCAACAGAGCGGGCATGGGAGCAGTGCCTTTTTCTGAGTGTACCAGGAAGGGAGCGGGATCTGGCAGCCTGTGCCTCGATACAAGGATGGTCAGTCCCTTCCCCTATGAAAACAAAGGATAGAAATTCTGAAACAAAGACTGTTTATGTCCTTCTTAGGTAAGCTGACACTGGGGGGTGCTTGGGGATTTTTTTTAATATATAATCGACTGTTGCTCTTTAATGCTCCCCTACAGGGATTCTGACCACAGATGCATCCCTCCTAGGTTAGGGTGGACATCTAGAGGGAAGAACAGTACATGGGATTCGAAATCCCCAACAAAGAAAGAAGCACATAAATCTGATCGAACTCAAAGCAGAGCTCCTGTCCATGAACCCCTTCTCCTTCCTGTTGCAGGGCAGAACATCCTAATAAAGACCCACAATCCAGCAACCATGTATTAGATAAACAAACAGGGAGGCACCAGATTATCAAAACTCTGTACAGTGGGTAAGGATCTGGAACCTGGGTTACAGTTTAAATGCAAGCAGTACACCAAGCAGGAAAGGAGCAAGTGCTAGCAGATTCACTCAGCAGGATGGAGCATGTCACCATGAGTGGTCTCTGAACCACAGAGTTCTAAACTGTGTGTTTCAGGGACAGGGAGTACCAGAGTTAGAATGATTTGCCTCATGGGAAAACAGGAAGCATCCCCAATTCTGTTGCAGATCTCCTACTGTGGGAACAATTCTGTGGGATGTTGTAACCTTGTCCTGGAGGAGCACGTTCCTGTCTGCATTCTCACCCTTTCCACTAATTCATAGAGGATTGTCGAAATTGAGAAGGGATGATAGCACTAGACTGGACAAGGCAGTCCTGGTACTCACTACTAGTAATAATGTCGCAAAGGAGTCCAATAGATCTTCCACTGGGGAAGGACCTCCTGACACTGTCACAGTGTAGCTAACAGATCTGCCACCATGGAAGGACCTCCTGACACTGTCACAATGTAGGTAACAGATCTGCCACCACAGAAGAACCTTCTGACACTGTCACAGTGTAGGTAACAGATCTGCCACCACAGAAGGCCCTTCTGACACTGTCACAGTGTAGGTAACAGATCTGCTACTGAGGAAGGACCTCCAGACACTGTCCCAGTGGGTTTCATGTCAAAAAGGCTAAGAAAAAATATCAAACACAAAAACAGCGAGTCTAAAATGGCACATCCACTAACAGTGTCTGCAAATAAGAGCGATCCCTTAAATGGGGAAAACAGTGCAGCAGTGACTTTCTGCAGGGGGCTCTACCCCCCACACCCACTTAACATAAATAGCCATCATGGGGGGGAACAACTTGGGAATGGGGAGAAACTCCAAAGGGGGGAGACATTCTCCAGGAGGCCCCAACTCGGGGATGGGGCAATGGCCAGGGGGGTCAGATTAAATATTATCACCCCGGGGGGACACAACTCAGGGAGGGGAACAAAGTTGGGTGGGGGGAAATTTCTGCATGAAACCCAGTGCAATGCTACAAAGAAAGTTCACTCACGTCATGTATCAAACCCAGGTCTGCTGCACCTACAAACTAAACACATGCGGTGACCCTAACCTTTACGCTATGCTGGCAGCATGGCTCATACCTCAACAGCGGCTGACTTACATAGCTTAACAATAGCTAACAATATCACTGCCTTCCTCGCTAAACTACCTATGCGCTGTAAAGACAATGTTGCTCACTTTGCAGTCGTTATTATTGACTCTCTGCTTTTAACTCACTGTTTTCCACTTGCTATCTTGACAGGATACCGTCCCAGTGTAGGCAACAAATCTGCCACTGAGGAAAAACCTCCTGACATTGTCCCAGTGCAGGGTGACTCACCCAGACCCCAAATCCCTTCATTCAAGAGTATGGTTCATGAGGAGTTAATAAATCTGTCAAACCAGGTCCTGGGAGGTTAGAAAATTGCTAGAAAGTCAGCAACTAGGAAAACTTATAATTCAAAATGGAAAAGATTCAGTATTTGGTGTGACTCTCAACATTCACTACAAAAACTGCAGATTGATCAGTGGTTTGGGGCTAATTGGTACATTTGCTGACCCAAGGTCTAAAACTCTCCACACAGAAGGTGCATTTGCCAGCTATTTCAACTTTCAAATCAGCTGGCAGGCAAAAATCTTTTGCAGGTCACCCAGTGTCCAAGCGATTTTTCAAGGGCCAGGACCACCTAAAACCTTCTGTAAGGTGACCAGTACCAACATGAGATTTAAATCTGGTTCTCTCTCAATTAATAAATCTTCCTTTTGAGCCTATGTTTTCCATAGAACTCAAATATCTATCTAACATGGAGAACTATGTTTTTAGTAGCTGTTACTTCTGCAGGAAGGGTCAGTGAGTTGCAAGCATTTTGTACAGACCCTAATTTCATGGTGTTTATCCAAGGTGGTTCCCTTATTTCACATTAATCAGTCTGCAACATTGTCTGTGTTTTTTTCCAAAGTCTCAGTCAAATGCAGATGCTAACTGGAATTTATTTGCTGTAAACTGGAAAATCAAGTGAAGGTGTTATAATGGATGGAAGGTATACAGTGTGTCCTGGTCAAAATATTGTTAACTACTAAGTCTGGTTTGCTACCTATTAAAGTCGATCCCAAGCAATGCTCATGGCTCAGACCTGTTGCTCGGTATTTGATTATCTTCTGATGCTTTCACTGGTAAAAACTGTGAAAGCGATAAAGATTTGGTACTGCTGGGGGGGAGGGTCTGGAATGTTCACCATGCAATTTAAGGCATAAGATGAATGTTTATGGCTCCTACACTGATACAGATACTATTTAAATTATGGGGACTAATTCCAAAATTCAGAAAAAGTGCAAATTTTTTTTTAAATGTCATGAAATTTGCCATGAGAATATTTAAAAAGTATAATGATATATGTTGTCGTTATGGAAAAAGTATATTGATAACATTTATTTTATAAAAATATTCTGTCATGATGTACATATCTATCTCGGTATAGCTAGACAAAACTGCCTGTTCTATAACGATAACATAATTACTGCTGTTACATGATAATGACATAATAACAACAGCATTTCTTTTTTTAAACTTCATTTTTATTGCAAGTTTTTAAGATGCAACTCCACTGTTGTTCATGTCACATCATATTGTCAGTTACAGTTATGTAGTTATTGCAAGGCTAATGTTTTTATCAGATATTCACATGTAGATATACTCTATACTGTACATAAATAGTTCAAATTGGTATTGGTGATGGGGGGAAGGGGGTCCAAGCCTCCAGTCATAGACATTCAGTTTAAGTATATGTTTGCCAGGTGCTGTTTGTCTAGTCCAGTTGTTCCTCCATCTTCAGATCTGCCTGCTCTTGATTAATGAGTGTTAGGGTTATGGTATTACATCTGATCTTCGGGCCATGATATATAGTTACCAGGAGTTCCATCACTACAGCATTTCTTAATAGTGGAACTCCAAGTTGTTGTTTTTTTTAAATTAAGCTTACAGCCTCAACAGTTTTGAATTAGACCTTTTAAAATATATTTTCTTTAGAATGTGATAACTTTGGAACCATAAGGGCTACAGACTTATTTTAATGAAGTCTTGGAGTCTGCTAAGTAGATATATCGGTAAGATAACACTACAGTCACTATATATTGATATAAAAATCATGATGTAAAAAAGATAAACTACTTCTGGCTCATTACTACTATGCTGTATGTTGGATAATCTCAGTGTTAAATTAAACCCTTATTGCCATCTGTATACAACTTCTATATAGTGCCTAAAATACTTGAATATTTCTACTGTATATATGCACTTCCTTTATGAATGTATTATATATGTATGCGTGTGGTTTCTCCTGTATCTGTCTTATATTGTTGTTATTTTTTTTCTTATTATTATTGATTTTTTTTAAAAGAAAGTTTAAAAACAATGTCCTTTTTGTGGCAGTTTTCAAATCGAAATTCCTAGTCTTCAAGTTCCCTCAAGCTGCAATGGTTCCTTGCTTCTGTGTCCTGAAGCAGCCCTGTGTTTGTCATCCTGAGCTGTGCTGTTGCAGTGTGATCTGGGCGATGGGCATCAAGTGTGTGCCTGCTGGCAGTGATTTGGCACCAGGCCTATTATAATCCTTGGTGGCATCCCACTGATAAACTAAATAAAGAAATAAAAAATGCAATATAAATAAAAAAGTAAAATAAAATAAAATTACAAAATGAATAAAGGTAAAATAAAAAATTATGACAAAAATAAATCAAAAATTAAATAAAATTGTCTTATTCTTCATCATTCATCATCCAAGTGACTGAGTGGTGTAGCAAGCATTAGGAAATGGAGCAACAGAGAGGGCAAGGAGATGGTGGCATGGGATTAGCCAGTCACAAAGAACAACAAAAGCATTGTGGGTTTGGTAATATACCCTCTGCCTCAGTGGGAAGTACAAGTGTGGAGAAAGATGACAGTAGTGGTTAAACAGTCCATAAAGTATCTCAAATTGTAGGAACCCCTTGCAGTGGCACTGTAAGGGCTGCAACACGAGCAATCATTGTAGAAAAAGAGGAATAAAAAGGAGGTACTTCATTTAGTAACACAAGCAGAGGAGGAGGAGCAAAGTGATTTGGTGGAGCTTGGGGACAGAGATATGAACTGCGATGATACACCTGATAAAAGTGATAGCAGCAGCAGTTCTTGGGAGGAGGAGGTGGAGCAGGTGGAAGTTTGACTTGGGGTAGGTGCCCAAAAGAGATAAAAAAAAGAACCAAAACTGCTGGTACGACAAGGAAAAAAAAAGAAAGGACATGAAACAACGAGGGGAAACACAACAACACACATCTGAAATGACAGCAGATAAAGAAAACGTAAGTAAAACTGGTGGCTCAGGTCACTTGAAAGAGGAAGAAGAACCATTCCATGACCCTGGAGAACTAGCAGAGGATGAGGAGGAGGAGGATGTGGAAGAAGCCCACATTAGCCTGCCCATTAGGCAACAGCCAAGAGTACCATTAGGAAAGACGAAACCTGTGACATCAGTGGTGTGGGATTTCTTTGGAGTGGACAAAGAAACACGGACACATGTAGTGTGTCTTTTATGTAAAGACAGGCTGAGTCGGGGTAAGGAGGGAACAAGGCTGGAAATGTCTACCATGAAAAGGTATTTGCTGAAGTCCCACAGATGTCAGTATGAGGAGGCATGCCAACACATGGCTTCAGCAGCACCACCACCAAGCTGCTGCTGATAATGATGATGGCCAGTGGGAGGAGAACATTAGGAGACTAGGTAGAAAGAATAAGGAAGAAAGTCTTTCAAGTGGTAGCCGATGCACAACTCCAGCATCTTCCATTCATCACTTCTTTACCCCATTGACTCCCACACCTGTGAGGATCCACAAATCCCTAGCCACTGTCACCCCCAGGGGCATCAAAAGTAGTAGCCAACTGTCTCATCCAGGGGAAAAAAGCAGTCAACTCACACTGGTCCATTCCTTGGAAATGGGCCAGACATATAAAGGAAACAGACCCAAAGGAAAAAAAGTTAACAAGAGCAATTGTGGAAATGCTAGCCACTGACTTGCTACCATTCTCCCTTGTGAGCAATGCTGGTTTTCTATTGCTAATGCATGTTGCAGTTCCAAGGTATGAAGTGCCCAGCCATAACTACTTTTCCACAGTGGCTGTTCCTGATTTGTATCAGCGTGTCTACAAAACTGTCACATGCCCTGAAAGCATCATTTGTTCCAGCCATTCACATCACCACTGACATGTGGACTAGTGGTCAGACTACTGATTACATGGCAGTGACTGCTTCTTGGGTCAGTTTCCCCTCTTCATTCCCTTCATCTTCCTTCTCCTCCTCCTCCTCCTCCTCCTCTGGGTTAAGTGCCAGCATCAACAGTAGTCACAGGTCAACTGGTGCTCTCCAACTTCTGCAAGCAGGCAGCTTTGTGCATTGCTGGCTTTGACAATGACCATCGTGCAGAAAACTTGTTACACCTCCTTCAACAGAAGCTAGATGAGAGGCTGACACCAAACTCATTAACATCAGGATTTATACTATTAGATAATGCAAAGAACATTGTAAAGGTAGTTGAGGAAGGGGATTATACACGTTCCATGTTTTGCTCACTACATAAATCTAGTTCAGCAATTCCTACATGAGGAAAGCAGGTCTGGCCAAAAAGGTTTGTGGTCATTTTAGCCATTCTGTAAAGGTCCAAAAGCTATTATGAAAATTCAGCTGTGGCAGAAGACTCCAGGAGAAAGGACTGCTGTGTGACTGAACTTCTCTGCTGGGACTAAAGTAGAAGAACTTTTGTATTTAGACCTTTAATTTAGGGTAAAAAAACTAACATACAAAACAAAACAAAAAAAAGTGTGCGTTTGGGTTAACTGAACTGAATGGGTAACTGAAAAGTCATCTAGGTGTAAATCTCAGGTGACTGAAAGGACTTAACTGTTGTGAGGTTTAAATTACTTGTAGAAAGATCTGGTAAGTAGGGGGAGTGGCTTAGCTAGAAGGAAGCTACATTTAAAGACTGCCGTAGAAAGATTCTGCTAATAGCTTGGCAGAAGACTCCAGGAGAAAGGACTGCTGTGTGACTGAACTTCTCTACTGGGACTATATTGCCCTCCTTCCCTCCCCTCCACCCCCCACCCAAAGCTAGTTTTATTTTTATAGGCATAGGATTTGACTGACAACTGTTTAGGGGCAGGAAGTGAGTGATCACAGAACCACCAAGGACCCACCATCCTAGAAGGGCAAGAGTAGCTCTCCAGCCCTCTCTAACTGCTGGAGGTCTGCCTCTGAACAAGTAAGCGGTCTACTGAGAAATATAGGATATTCTTGTCTCAGAACAGGACAATCAGGAGCTTAAAGGGCACACAGGCAGAAAGTAGGGAGAGAGAGAAAAAAACAGAGGAAAGAGTAAGGATTGCAAACAGTTAAGGGGCCAGAAATAAGACATGATTGGAGTGGTGCAGTGCAGTGGCTGTGGAGCAGCAGTCTTCCGGGAGATGTTCTGGAGGATGCGGTGTTGTCCCATCTGCAGGCACCACTCTGGGCTGAGGGAGGAGGTTGCTCATCTCCAGGCTGAGTTGACCAGGATTTGTGGGACCTCCTCTTCCATCCAGGGACCACCAGTGCAACCGCCGCTGCCTCAGAGGTTGCCAAGAAAGAGAGCTGCTGGACCACAGTGGGCTCAGGGAGGGTGAGAGTGGTGGAACAGAGGCACATCCCTCCAGTTGTACCTCTCACAATTCCTATGCCATTCTGGCAAAGTGTGGTTCCTCTATGGAGGCACCTACAGTGGAGACCAAGGAGGATGCTGGGAACCTCCACAAAGGAGACCTACAGGAGGGTGGCAGGGACCCTGCAGGGAAGAAAACAACTCCTGGTGGGGACTCCATTGTTAGGAAGGTAGAACTGGGCAAGGAAGGGAGAGGGAGGTAAGGTGCCTGCCTGGTGCCATGGCTTGAGGGACAGGGAGCGAATCCTCAGGATTGCCGGAGCAGCTGCACAGGGAGGGAGCTGGATGTCATTGTCCACTTAGGGACAAATGACCTGGCTAAGAAAGGATTAGAGAAGTGCAGGAAGAGTCTATGGAATTGGGAGGGCTCTTAGTCAAGTAGCACACGTAACCTTCTCGGAGGTGCTACCCATCTATGGCATAGAGAGGCTAGGGTGTTCTGCACCATGGGATTCAATCAGTGGTTGAAAACTGGTGTGGAGCTCAGGGATTTGGCTTCATTGGGGACTGGGGTCCACCTGGAGTGATGCAAGCCTATACTGGCATGATGGGCTGCATCTGTCCGGAGGGGAACCAGGATCCTAGGTGATAGGTTTAAATGCTTCATTGGCAAGCTTTTAAACCAGCCAAGGGGAGGCACTGGAAAGGAGCAGGAAAATCCTAGCCCCCAAACAATCACGGTAGTAAGTGTGGCAAACACCAACATGGAGGTGTCGATAGGAGCAGGGCAGGGTAAATGGAGAAAGTGATAAAGGCAAGAAGGACAGGGATGGGGCAAAAGGGGTAAGGCCATCAGGAAATGGAGGGTAATGAGTACCAATGCCCGTAGTCTGGGCAACAAGCTCCCTGAGCTGGTGGCCTTAATGGAAGAAGGATGCCTGGATATCGTAGCAGTCACAGAAACATGGTACACAGAGAACCATGACTGGGATGTTAACATACCAGGGTACATAACCTACAGGAGAGACAGGCAGGGGAGAAGAGGGGGAGGAGTAGCTCTCTATGTAAAGGAAGGGATAAAAGCAACTGAACAAAAGAGTAAACAGGGAGGAGAGGAGGCACTGTGGGTCACCTTGGAGACTGGAAAGGGCACCACAATCCACACAGTGGTTAGGTACAGACCCCATGTCAGGGGAAGGAATGGACAAGGATATGATGGAAGGCATTCTTAGAATGGCAGAGAAAGGGAGATACTGTTGATGGGAGACCTGAATATGCCAGATGTTAACTGAGCACATTTGCGCAGCAACATCCAAGAGCAGGGCCATTCTTGACGCCCCTACAGGTGGCAGGCATTAGACAGCTAGTTTCGAACCCACTGTGAGGGAGCAATCTTAGACCTCATACTCTCAAACGGGGCAGTGAGAGATCTCAGATCTAGAAGTGGGTCCATCTGGGAACAAGTGACCATCAAACAGTGTGGTTCACGTTAAACTCAGCTACAGAGTCAAGCCACACAAAGTGAGGGTACTGGACTTTAGGAGGGCTGACTTTGGCAAGATGGGAGAGTGCCTCAGAAAAGCACTAGCAAACAGGCTAGAAGGAGTGTGGAGCAACAATGGGGAATTATCAAAACTGCCATCACAGAGGCAACAAGCCTTTGTGTGAAGCAAATAAACAAATCAAAACGAAAGAAAAGCCACTATGGTTCTCAAGAGAGGTGGCTGTGAAAGTCAGGAAGAAAAAGATAGCATTCCAGAAGTATAAGGAAACACAGAAGGAGCAGGACAGAGAGCTGTACCAGTTAAGGCAGAAAGAAGCAGGAGGGAAGTCAGAATAGCAAAGGCCCAAACTGAGGAAAAGACAGCCAACTCAGTTAAGAAGGGGATAAACCTTTATAGGTACATCAGCGAGCGAGAAAGACAAAGGGAGGGATAGTGAGGCTGAATAGAATAAACGGTGGGTGGACAGAGGGGGACAGTGAAAAAGCAGGAATACTGAATGAATATTTCTGCTCAGTATTCACAAAAGAGGAGGGGGAAGTGCCTAATCCAATTAACAGAAGCACTCTTGATAGGGGGTCGATCCCAGTCCTTTCACAGAAGAAAGGGTTCTGCAAGAACTCCTAAAGCTGAAGGTGGACAAAGCAATGGGTCCTGATGGAATTCACCCAGAATTCTAAAAGAATTAAGGAAGGAACTAGTGAAACCACTGGCTACTCTTTTAATAAATCATGGAGGATGGTGGGTACCCGAGGACTGGAGGAAGGCGGATGTGATTCCCTTCACAAAAGTGGGACCAAGACAGAGGCAGGAAACACAGACCTGTCAGTCTGACCTCTGTGGTAAGGAAAGTGATGGAGTCACTCTGAAGGAAAGAATAGTTGAGTACCTAGAGGTCAGTGGAGCACAGGATCCAAGGCAGCATGGGTTCACAGCAGAAAGGTCATGTCAGACGAATCTAATAGATTTCTTTGACTGGGTGACCAAAGTAGTAGACCAGGGAGGGCTGTGGACATGGGCTCACCTAGACTTTAGCAAGGCATTTGACACAGTCCCACACAAAAGATTATTAGTCAAATTAACCAGCCTGGGAGTGGGTCCCAGGGTGGTAGCCTGGGTAAAACATTGGCTGGACAACAGGACACAGAAGGTAATTGTAAATGGAGTCCACTCTGAAGAAAGGGCGGTTACTAGTGGGGTACCGCAGGGTTCAATATTGGGTCCAGTCCTTTTTAATGTCTTCATCAGTGGCATTGCAGAGGGACTGGAAGGAAAAGTATGCCTTTTTGCAGATGACACAAAGATCTGCAACAGGGTTGATACACAAGGAGGCGTGGAAAGGATGAAAAGGGACTTGGCAAGGTTGGAGGAATGGTCTGACGTATGGCAGCTAGAATTCAATGCAAAAAAGTGCAAAATAATGCACCTGGGAAACAAGAACCCAGGGGAAGAATACACAATGGGTGGGGAGGTAGTAACAACAACAAAACAGGAAAGGGACCTGGGGGTAATCATATCAGATGACCTTAAGGTTAGCAAGCAATGTGAGAAGGCAGTAGGGAGGGCCGGGGTATCTGGGATGTATAGGAGAGGCATCAGCAGCAGAAAACAGGAAGTTGTTATCCTCTGTACAGACAGTTGGTGAGACCCCATCTGGAATACTGTGTCCAGTTCTGGAGACCCCATCTCCACAAGGACATAGACAGGATAGAGGCAGTTCAGAGGAGGGCAACTAAAATGGTACAGGGTCTGCAAGAGAAGCTGTATGAGGAGAGACTAAAGGAGCTTAATATGTATACCCTTGAGGAAAGAAGGGAGAGGGGGGACATGATAGAAACTTTCAAGTACCTCAAGGGAATCAGCAAAGTCCAAGAGGGTAGCATCTTTCAGAAAAAGAGACTTGCAAGAACAAGGGACACAATTTAAAGATAGAAGGAGGGCGGTTCAGGGCAATGTGAGGAAGTATTATTTCACAGAGAGGGTAGTGGATGCATGGAACAGCCTTCCTGAGGAAGTTGTGGAGTCTAAAACTGTGGGAGAATTCAAGAATGCATGGGACAGACATAAGGCAATTCTTGTGGGGGGCAGGAAGATATAGGCTGTTGGTTAAATAGGATCTGCGGCCTATCCTGTAGGTAGGGAAATGGGCAGACTAGATGGGCCTAGCGGTCCTTATCTGCCGTCAAAGTCTATGTTTCTATGTAACACCCTTCCCCTCCACCACCTGAAACAGGATGCGGCAACAAGATATAATTTCACCTATTAAATGATGGAACAGCTGGTAAACAACTGAAGTCTTCACCAGTATGTCATTGAGCATGGCACTGGCAAGAGAGACGTAAACATCAGCCCAAATCAGTGGTTCCTGACGGAGACCTTCTGCACTGTGCTAAAGCACTTTGAGGAGGCCATAAGGGTGGTTAGTGCTAATGCAGCAGGTCTAGGCCAGGTACTCCCCCTCATTGCCCTCATTAAGCTGCAACTTCTTCATATGAAAATTCAATATGAGGAAAAGGACACCACTGCTGTCAATCTAGAAGGAAGGATACGATCATGTTTCTGGAATGAAACATGTATTTCACAAATGTGAACAAATGACCACTACATCCTTGCTAGTCTCTTGGGCTTTCGGTTCAAAGACACATTTGAGAAATTCTTTGATGCACAAGAATGCAATAAGGATCAGCAGTCCTCTAAAGCCTTGCTTATACATCTGGGGCTGGATTTTCAAAACGAGCCATTTTTGGGGCCCATGTGGGAAAACATTGCATGTCCACAAGGTTTTTCAGCATGTACTGTATTTTCAATCATAGAGCAACTTGCAACCGGCTCCATGATTTATGGCAGCTTGTGGCCATTCTTTGGTGCAGCTGTACCAGAATGTTATGCCTGACTGGACCAGGTGTAACAGCCTTCACATTTGTATCTGCCTCCTGCATGGCAATTAACATTTGGCACCAGTGCAGAGATTTTTTTATTTTTTTTTTATTTATTGATTTTGCGAGCAAAAACGTACAGCACCAGTATACATAGGAGGATAATCAAACACTATATCATACAGGACCTATACTTAGAAAGTACTAATGCAGGACACCCTCACTGTTGTTACACCATGGGGGGAATTACCTAAGGAAATACTACCTTAGAATGAATAAACCCAACTAATACTGAGTCCACAGCCAGGAAGGCCAAAGGGGAAACATTACAAGGATATTATTAAAGTAAATTGCCCTGTTACCATAGAAAACTACTGTCCAAGAGTTTCCCCCAGAAATATATTAAGAATTGTTATAAGAAAAGGAGATTTCCCCATGCTCCCAGAGGAAAAAAAAATAGAGAAAATCAAGGACATAACCATTCGTGCACCCCAATTCAAATACAGGTAACTTACCTAAAAATACAACTACAGAGGAAGAAAGTTATAACAATTGGCACTGAACCTGAACACCAGAGTCCCAATTATCAGCACTGAAAATTCAGTCCATGTTGCACCCATGAGGGAACTTGACAGTAAGTACAGACATTTTCAACTTACAATATACCTATATAAGGAAAATAAAAAGACTCATGGTCCTCAGTAGAGATAAAAACAAAGATCATGCAAAGACACATTAATCGTAACTTAATCCATAAGTATTCAAGTCTCACAGATGAGTGTTGTGCAGTGGAGGCCCCACCAGGCCACAGAAAATAATACCGGGACAGCCAATACTGTAGTCCGCATCTGAGAAGGACCCCTCATCACCCTCTGTCGCCTCAGCTTCTATTCTTGTGAGCAGCTTCTCTGCCTCCCGAGCATCGTTAAATAAGAACTGTTGGGCTCCCCACACTATCCGGAGCTTAGCCAGCAGCAACAATTGATGAGAAACCTTCAGGAGCCAAAGCCTACAACGGAGGCCATCAAAGGCCTTGCACTGAAGACGTGTGCTGTAGGACAGGTCGGGAACATCGAGAGAGAGTCTTCTCCATATTTTAGGACTCAAGTGTTGTCCAGTGACTTGCAGAGCTCTGTCCCTATCCCCAATGCCTGTCCAGATGACTAAGAAGGTTCAAGGAGCCAGAGGATCAGCCGCAGCGCGTCGAGGGGAAATGCAATAGGCCTTCTCAATAGAAAATGGGGAATCTGATTCTTCTGGGCCTAAAATGGCTGGCAGTAGAGTTTTTGCAAAGTTGAGAGGGTCATCTCCCTCGGCTCCCTTCGACAGCCCAAGAATTCTCAAGTTGTGTTCCCGGGCTTGGTTCTCTACCATTTCCAGCACTGTCGGAGGAGGGTATTTTCTTTTACCAGGTTGGCTGTTGCATCAGCCGACCGGAGAACAGAAGTATCGGCTCTTTGAACAGTAGCCTCACACTGCTCCATGTGGGTTTCTAGTGCAGTCACTCGTGGGGTAAGGCTGTCAAATTTCTTATCAAGATCTTGAACAGTTTTTACCAGCTGATGCAACGTACTGTAGTCTGGATAGTGCTGAGTGAGGCCGTTTCAGGTGATTCAGGAACAGGATCCGCAGTAGCACCACATTGCCCAGGCCTCTCATCCTGATTCTGATGTTTGGGAGCAAAGAAGTCACCTGCAGCTGTAGCAGATCCCTTATTCTTCCCCATTTTGATGTTTTAGTAGTAAGGGATAGACCAGTTAGCCTTCAGGAGTCAATCTGTCAGCTATTGGTGCAGAAAAAGTATTTATTTAAGTATGATTGTAGTTTACTCGTGGAGCTCAAGTGAAGTGCTGCTTCCTATTCAGCTGCTCAGCAGCGCCCCCCTTGTGCAGAGATTTTTTCTGCACCAGTAGTTGCAGAGTGTGCCGTAGTCCCACGACGACTGAAAATCCAGTCCCCTGGTTTCTGTACATATTGCACAAAACGAAAGGGACACAAATACAGCGGAATAACAGCGCTCATCATCATCCCTTGTTGCAATCACAGTGACAGGCCAGATGGAGGAGAGAGAGCAGAATGAAAATCCCAGTGTGTGTTTCTACAGCTACTGCACATCACAGGAATCACTCATTTTATTTCCAAGTCAATGTGCTACTAGTGCTTCTGCTTTTGCTGCACTCCCCCACAGAAAGACAGCACTTGATGGCAAACCACTATGGAAACAACTGTCTGACTATGGCTCGACGAAAAAGCATGGCACGTCCCTTTCTGACACAGTGATGCCTAGGACACCATCAGACAAAGTGGCACAGGATTATCTGGATGAGAGTGTGCCACTAGCAGAAGTAGAAGAGCCTCTATTATACTCGTACCAAGAAAAGACCATTTTGCCCTTTTTGACACAAGTAACTGTTGAATACTTCAGTTGTCCACCTGCAAGTATATACTCAGAGAGGATTTTCAGTGCTGCAGGCAATACTATCACCAACAGGAGATCATGCCTTTCGACCCATAATGTAGAGAACCTCGATTTTGTTTAAATGATCCTGCCCCTTTTTCCAGAACTGTTTTTGCATGGTTTATGGATAATGACTCTCCTACACTTCCAGCTGGGCTAGAAACAGAGGAGGAGAAGGTGGATGGGGAGGGCTTCTGTGTCCATTAGTTTTTGGAGTTTTTTGAACCAGTAGCTTAGACACACATTGTGGGATGCTGCACTGTTGTCTTCACTCAGTTAATGGTTGCTCAATTTTTACCAGGCCTGCACAGGCCAAATTAATAATTTTTGGGGTAATACCCATGAAACCAGTGTGTACAACACTTAGCCATGGCATAACCAGAAGCTTTGTCCATGTATGGCACTGTCCTAATGGACCCACAAATTTTGGAATTAGTAGCCCACACTGTGGGATGCTGCACTGTCTTTACTCAATCTTCTTTGGATTAATACAAACTCAGAAAGGCCACTCAATAGCAGATGGGAATGGTTCCTCAGTGTATTGAAGTCATACTCACAGGTGGTCACAACATTCCACGCTGTGGATAAGAACTGGAAGCCACATCATTGCTCCAAATTTAAACCTTTATTCACAAAACAATAACAGGTACAAAACCCACATGTACACTCACATACTCCTCCACTGTTTCAAGCTGCTCCTTAAGCCTTGTCCATGAGTGGCACTTTCTCCATGGGCACACAATTTTTGGAACCAGTAGCCCACACTGTGGGATGCTGCACAGTTGTCTTCACTCATTTTTTCTTGAGATTGTTTGCTCAATATTTGCCAGGCCTGCACAGGCCAGCCCGAATTTATAATTTTTGGGGCAACATTGCCCATGAAATAAGTTTGTACAACAACACTTAGCCATGGCATATCCAGAAGCCTTGTCCATGTGACGCACTGTCCCCATGGGCACCCAATTTTTGGAACCAGAAGCCCACACTGTGGGATGCTGGGCTCTTGTCTTCACTCTATCTTCTTCAAATGAATGTGTGCTCAATCTTTGTCAAGCTTGCATGAGCCAAATTAATAATTTTGGGGGCAACGCTGCCCATGAAACCAGTGCACGCAACACTTGGCCATTGCAAAAGCAGAACTCTGTTGCTGGAACCAGTAGCCCTCAGTGTGGCCCACTGAATCATCCTGCTGTTTTGGGGTGCTTCATCATCACAGTGCATTACACTACTCATTATCCAGTTTCCTAATGCTTTTTTTTTGTTATCTTTTTTCCACCCGTGACTTTGCAGCCATTCCAGCCTCTCCTTCAGGTGAGCCAATGCTGCCTCTGACCCATCCTGTCCCCTGAGTCCTCCACTCTCAGATGGCAGCCAATCCCAAAGGTAACCCAGCGTAACCCTTTGCTAGGTGGGTCCCCCTCCTCCAAGAGGGAAGGCAACAGCCAGGGGCCTGCAGACCAGCGCAACTTCTTGGCCCGGAGGGTGCTGCTGAGGTGGAGGGCTTCAGGGGCATTGATGGGCTTGGAGAGCTAGGCAGCTCTCATCCGGCTTGACATGGAGCATTTTCACGTTTTTCTGGTTGACAACCCTACGCTATCATGCAGTACTCCTGGTCTCCACCAGAGGCCACAGCTGACCGATGTCTTCCCTAGCCCAGCCCCAAGAGAGGAGAACAGTCCCATCAGACGCTCAATCCTCTCCCACCCAACCAGCCCCCAAACCCAGGTCGTCAGCATAGGTCCAGGTAAGGCACCTGCGCCTCACCCCTCTATGCTACCGGGCCGGCTCCTAATGCTTTTGAAAGGTCCCACCAGCGCAAAGTAATTTGCCATTTAACTAAACTGTGGGGAACTTTACATGGTCCAATAGCCAAAATTCATGAGGTCAAATTTCAGAAGGTTCTCAGAGCCCTACCAAAGACCCACGTAGATCCTAGATATTCACTGGGGTGTCCTATTGTTTCTGGGATGGGGTCTCTGACTCAGAACCTTTCCACCTTTATTGGCACTTTATTTACAGCTGTCAGTTCTAGGTCTGAGATCCCACCTCACAGATAGTATGGACTTGCTACATCAATAAGGTTTCATTTGGAACGGTGAGTACAGCTGGTTTACAATAGATGTGCCAAGTTTTTACACATCAATACACCATCATCAAGGCTTAGACACTGTGAAGTATTTGCTGTCATGTCAGGGAATCAAGATTTGCCACCAGTGTTTTTTTTTTATTACAATCACTAGAATTTGTGTTAACACACAATTGCTTTGTCTTTCACAGAGACCACTTCTTACAAAAATGTGGCATGGCTATGTGGGTAGCAGTAGCCCCTGCATATGCCAACCTTTTTTTGGGCCACTGGAAGGATAATTTTATCTTCGACCTTAACTGTAATCAATATTTGAGCTATATTAAATTATGGCTCAGATTGATTGACAATATTATTTATATTTGGGCAGGGGATATGCCCGCCATCCAGGATTTCATAATGTACATTAATCACAATGATTAAAATTGGTCCTTCACCTTTGAAACTAATAAGCATACTATAAAAGTTTTGGATCTGAAGCTTATTGGCTCCCCAGATCAGACAATTAAGTCTAAGGGTTATCACAAAGATATAGCACCTAAGTCTGTGCTACATGCATGGAGAGCCCACCCTAGGAAATTGATTGAACAAATTCTTTATGGGAAACTAATCTGCTTGAGACGGAACTGTTCTGATCACAACACTTTCTTAAAACAGGCTTGTGAAATGAAGGCATGTTTTAAATGGGAGGGGGATAGGAAAAAGAAATACTGGATGTGGAATTACAGAAAGTATTACAACTGAATAGGGCAGTTCTCCTCATACCAAAGGGTGGGAAAAACAAACTGGAAAATTCATAAACCCAACCTGTTGTTGTCACAATCTTGCTCAGCTGGTCAACCCTCTACTCCCAAAGTGCCAACCTCTGAGCATATGATTTGTGTACAGTGAACAGACAAGCTAACCCTCTTTTCTGTTTTGCGGGTTCAAGTCACCTTAGTCTCAAGCTCTGGAAGGACTCAAACTGATAACCTCTTGTTAGCGTACCCAATTATCAGGCTCAGATAATTCTGTTTTCAGGGGGCCAGATATCTTTGCCTACAGGCACCCAACCAGGTCTTTCAAATTAACCCTTAGAACTCTATGCAAGACTTTAGAGAACTCTATCCATTTCCCGGTTTGGTATACAAAAAGCCCATACACAGTGTACTTATAACCTTTAAAAGTTCCACTTAAAATAAAAAGAATTGTCAAGGCACTCCAGCAGTTTCATTTGTAAAAAAATATCTTTACTTTAAAAATATCAAAACAGAAGAATAACTACAGAATAAATATATATCCCAACGCATACAGCCTTAAAACAAACAGGTAAAAAAGGACAGTTCCTACAATTTATAACTTCAGACTGGTATAATCTAATGCTTACTTTCTTTCAGTGTTTTGAGGGTCTTCTCTCAGTCAGAAATATTTTCTTGTGTCTCTGTCCGGTTCTTTCAGCAATTAAGCACACTTCTGAGCCGGCCTTCTCATGAGGTCACTAACTCCGCCTTGGTGTATCAAACTCTATATTTTACAATACAGGGTCTCCAAATAAAATATTTAAAAAAACATATGAGATGACCTCACTGACTTTCCTCTCCACAGGTTAACTGGTCAGAACTGGTTTGTGCTCTGCTACACATACATCTCAAAAGTTTCTTTGATCTTAGTCACTGTATTCAAAGCAAAAGTGTACTGGCCTCTTTAATCCTGTCTGGACCTTGGAATCTATACCTCAGGTCTTTCTGATGTAATTCAAGGGTTCCCCGGGAAATGTATTTTGGACATTCCAAATCCATCTGGGTCCTCCCTGACTCAGACATCAAACCTCTTCAATGTCCATTCTGGCCTCTCTCCGATGCCCCTCCCCACAAGTCCTTCCTGGCAACCATGTAGGTCAAAGGATCTTCCTGAGGGCATTATGAATGGCTAATCTTATTTCCTGGGATGAAAGCAAATTGACAAGGTAATTGCATCCCAGATCTCTGTAGTTTAAAATACCTCCTGTCCTTTGAACTTATCCCTGGGGGGGTCTTGATGTGTCAGTTCCAGTAAGACAACCTTTTCCTTGAACTGACCTTCCCTTCACATATTTTATATGTAATAACAAAAATTAATACAGCACTCGAGCACGCAGAGCTGACTGTCTATGTCACAGTTGTCACTTTTGTAACAAAGTATGGACCCTTAGTGGGCAGAATAGGTAATGCAGTTCATAAGTTATGGCCAATTGTACTAACTGATTTGGTTGTACAAAAAAGTATTTTTAATAGACCATGAGTCACCTTTAGCAAAGGACAGAGTTTGGGAGACAGACTAATGAACGCTTATTTTATAGCCTCGCAACAAAGTACACATTTGAACTGCTTGGCTAAGAAGCCCAATGGTTTGTATAAATGTGACCAATGTTGGCGTGTGAGAGTTAGCAAACACAGGGAGTTCCTTGGATGTCTCTGACAGGCATACCAACATTAAACAGTTTATGACGTGTATTACAGCATTTGTTGTGTATATTTGTTGGTATCCTTGTGGTCTATGCGGGCAGCACCATTCACCCATTCAAGGTCCATATTCAGGAGCACTGTAGAGGGATTTTTAATGCCAACCAGAAAGCTGCACTTCGTAGCTGGCCCGGTGGCAATGAAGGTCAAGGCGCTGGATGCCACACCTTGCTCCACGCTGGCGACCTGGGTTCGGGATTGAGCCCAGGTTGTTAGGGGTCAGCAGGGGGAAGGAGGATCGAGCATCCCAATGGATGCTCTCCTCCTTCAGGGTGGGTTACCAGGGGTGCTTCATGCACCCGACGTCCTTGAAGGTCTGTGGGAGCACCTACTTTTGGGGCATTGGTGGCTCCTATAGTGTGGGAGTTGGGGAAGGGAGTACGCTGTCAGGCACTTGGCAGGCATAGTGCATCAGCACATAACCCGCCTGATCTGGAATCTTCAGGAGGATAGAAAGGGACCACTAAAGAAAAGTGAAAAACACCCTTCGGAGGTCCTAGAAGATGGCGACTCCGAGCCATCCAGTCATAAGATCTACAGGCAGACCCTGCTGTGTGAAGGCACTCCACTAAGGAGGAGGAAGGTAGGTCCTTCCTTGCCCCATCTGGAGGGTTATCCGGGCACTTGAAGGGACCAGTGGTGTAGCCGGGGGCACTCTAGGGGCAAACCCCAGGACTGAGACAGGGGATGGTATGAGAGGCCTGAAGGAGTGGAACAATGAGGGCAGGTCAGGAGGAATAAAATGAAAGTCAAAAAAAAAAGAAAGCTGCACTTGGAGTGCTCTTTCTTGAGTCCCACCACAGTGATGGCAACTTTGCATATCCCACCCCTGGTTAGGGATGGAGATAGGCTCAGTCTTCTCTTGCAAAAAGAGACAAAATGGATTGCTACACCGCAGACTACCTTCCCTAAAGGTTTAAATGAGGAATAGATTTTACTCTGTTTTTGTAAATATTAGTTACTAGTTAGTAGATTTAACATATGACAGTGACTATTGTTGTTTTTAAGAGTGAATATTGCTGTTTATAAATATATTTTGTTGTATTTTTTTAGATGGTCACCTTATTGGAATTCCTTTAGAAGAAATCTGAAACCTGATTAACAGCACTAAGATTTTCCTTATTTATACAATTCACACAGGGATCCAATATGAGTGCATTCTGTTGGACATATTGAGACGGATTTTCAAAGGTTCATGCAGGTCTTGTGGCAAGCCCTGTTTCAAAGTTGTGCATCAGCATGGCTGTGCCAGTCCTGACTGCTGCAAACTGTACCCGATGTTACGATCTCAGGCACAGTTGTGACAGTTTCCGTAAATTACGGCAGTTGGCACCAAATATCTGGTGCATGCTCTGTAAAAACAGCCCCCTGGGATTGCCGCAAGCTAGTCCCCAAAAAGCTGGCCTAACTTTCATCAATTGCTGCACAAGATGGAAAATCCCATTAGATTGTTGCAAACCCAGTGCATCCTATCATCAGTGCACCCGGTCTCGCAGCAGTCCAAGCCATCTGAAAATCCAACCTATTTAGTTCTTCTAGTATTGCTGTTGTAATCATTGTAATTTTGGTGCTGTTTGTTTTAGGCTGTCTTTCGACCACCCATATTTTTCATATGTTTCTTTTATGTTATTCTTCCTGTTATGCTACAAATTAACTTTGTATTATTTATTTTTGTACCCCTTTTCTTTAATTCATTCATTTTTCCTTTTTTCCTTTTTTTTCTTTACGCTTTATATTGCACTGTGCCTTGTCTCAGCCTTCTGACCCACAGGATATCCCTCAGCCCCTACTACCCCAATATAATCCCTTTTGTTTACCTTTAAAAATATGTTCCCCCTTCCCTTCTCTTATTTTCTACTTCTGTTTTTGGTGATCATTCTCTGTTCCATCCCATACAACTATACTATATTTCTATTTTTGGCACATCGGGGCAGTTTATAATTATGTAATATACTGGTCTCTACCCTTTTCTCTCTGTCTTTACGTCTTGTGAATGCAAGCTTAGTCCTCCCATTTCATCAAATTTGGATTTTGATAAGTTTTTTTTTTTTTTGCATAATTCTATGTAATTGAATGCTTGAATGTAATATTTATACTGGTTTTGCATTGACCCTTTCCGATCTATTTTTGATATCTCCTTAGTAGTAATTAGTGTGTTTAATCAGGGACTTTTACACATGCACTGTTGTATCTTTTACTACATGCTTTTGCACTTTAACTGTTTACAGGTGATAGTATTTAATATGTTATGTCATCTATAAAAGTACTTGTTCTCATGACTTAGCTGGACACGTCCTTGACGAAGGCCCTGTGTTGGACTGAAGTGCTGGAGTCATGGGCTCAGTCAGTATTCTTCACACTGGCTTGTAATAATACATGATACATCTTCGCAATTTGTACTGTACTATTTTAATAATGATTGTGATAACTGCCTGTATTACCTGTTTCTCTTGTTATTGCCTGTACAAACTGTACCCGGGTTGCACCTGGAAATGAGCCTCGACTCAGTGTGCTTTTCCCGGTCATCAAATTTTAAATAAATAAATAATAAATAATAAACCTCATTCTGCAAACTTTGTTATTTTGTATTTTTTTTTTCACTGTAATCCATGAGTGCAGAGAGTTTCTTTCTGACACAGTTCTCTATGCCTCAGGTTCCTCTGCCTCTGACCTCCAGATGGATTTCAACAACATCCAGTACTGGTTTTGAGCCAACCACCTGTCTCTCAATGCCAAGAAAACAGTTTCCATGACCTCTGACACTAGGCAGAGACTTGCCAAGCTCTCCCCTCCCCCCTCCTTCCTGACTCTTGATGGTGTTGTGTTTGAGGATGTTTCTTCCTTTAAATACCTCACGGCCATCTGGACGTCTCTGCTCATGTGGATGCCATCCACAAGAAGCAGCAGCCTAAACCTGGGTACTTTACAGACACAAAGCAAGTATCCCGCTTCCTGTTCTTAGAGAGCTTGACATGAAGATGATGCTACCTATCTTCGATTACAGTGACGTTGTAAACAACACTGCTCTCAAGCCCACCCTTGCCAGTCTGGTGCTCCTCTTTCACTCCTTTTGTCACTTTGCCCTGAATTGCCTTCCCAAAACCTACCACTGAGCCCTGTATCCCCCCCTTCCTGACCTCTCTTGATGCCAGGTGCCTAGCTCATTGTGCCTCCTTCATCTCCAAATTCTGGCAGGGCTCCCTTCCCATTACTGTTCCTCATTTTGTTTCTCTCGTTCCACCTCCTACTCCCTTCACAGCTCTGACAGCCGCTCTCTCACTCTTCCTCCTGTAAAACTGTTAGCTGGTCAAGCTGCCTTCTTCTTCCATTTTCCCAAACTTTGGAGCACCTTCCATGTTGCTGTCTCAATGCTTGCTCTTCCCTATCACTAAAATCCCTCCTCCGTGACTTCACTACTCACTCTTGCAGTTGTTGCTGATCCTAGGCCATTCCACTATTCCATACTCCCCCCCCCACTGCCCTGGTTTATGGGCCCACTTCCCCCTCTGACTAGTCCCCCACTGTACTCGCAGTCACCTTCCCTCCCTCATTTTGCTGCTGGTTGCACTTTACTGTTGCTACTGATATACTATGTTGTGCATTAATTACTTTGGGCTTCCTCTCAATTGTTGACTGCACAATTTTTACATTTTATACTTATTAGTATTGTTTTATAATTGTGACATTACTGATGTAACTTATTACCGCAATCTCCACATTCCCTTCCTCCCAGGACACATTTGGAAATGAGCTGTTAGCTCAGCATGTTATTCCCGAAGTCCACACACCCTCAGAGATAGATAGATATTTATATTTCAGGGAGTGTGGGGGTGGAGCCCCCCCTCAAAAACAAAGGTATTCCTCCAGTGTGAACTTTTGATTCCTGGTCAGCGTGTTGTGCCGATGTTATTTTGCCACATGCTGATTTGCGTGTGGCATTCTTGATATGTGCAGCATTGACTGCGACATTATGATCCCATGCGATTAGGGAAGCTGGTCTGGTGCACCCATGACAAAGCAGTGACCTTGAATTTTCTAGATGCCTTGTGTGGCATGCAGCAGAAATTTACATTGTGATGATGCACACTATGAGCAGACAGGACTGTCCATGTGGAAAAGGAAATTTCTAGGGGTACAGAACTGCAGGGTTATTTATTTTTATTTATTTAGCTTTTGTTGACCGGGTAAGTGCACTAGACAAATCCTGCCTATTTTCAGGCACGACCCGGGGGAGGGGGGGATACAGATGAATGCCAATTGACCTTGAACCAGATTAAGCTGTTGGTGGTATTTTTAGTGAATGAGGGAAATTTGGCCAGGACACCGGGGAAATTCCCCTACTCTTTTCGATAAGTGCCATGGGATCTTTAACATCCACCTGAACTACCACCAGTCCAGGCAGATGGGACCTCGGTTTAATGTCTCATCCGAAAGACGGCACCTCAGAAATGCAGCACCCCTCTCATGCTGCATTACAGTGTCAGTACTGGGATATTAACCCAAGTGCCAGATGTGGGAACTGAACCCACAGCCCTCTGATCTCCCGGCCTCAGAGGCGAGTGTGCTACCTACTGAGCCACTGACACTGCACTAATGGCAAATGTACAAGGAAGAGGTATCAATTCAGGGAACCGAGAGTCACGGTCATAGAAAATTGTAGGGCTGTGCCCATAGTTTAGAGGGACAGCAGGTGACTGCTTCATGCCCCCCTCTGTGCTGGTAAAACTGCACATTTGCAAGTATCCTTCAGATGCTCAGAAGTTTTATTGTGGCTATGTGGCTGCTTCTTACCCTGCCAGCCACCCCATCCCTGTACCTTACAGCCACACAACTACCTCCTGGAGCCCTTCTGCCTCCTATTTCTTGCGCAGCCCATCATCCACTTTGTCTGCCTCCTGCTGTCTCTTGGGTTCTCCTGCTTTTGGCAGTTTGCAGGGATCCTGGCACTTCCATGAGCACTCCTGCTCTGCTCCATCTAGGGGGTTCCTGTTCTGACTCCGGCCCTCTTTCAGTGTTCCTGCTCTATCCAGGGCCTGTTTCTGCCCACAGCCACCTGAAAGTTCAGCTCATTTCAGTTCCCGAGCTCTGCTGTTTGCACTCCTGCAATTCACGCTGTAAGGCAGGTAAAAGAAACTTCTGGGACCTAAATTAGCAAGTTATTCCATGCTACTCAAGTAGGCCTGTAGAAAGAGGTGGAACTCTGCTGCTCCACTCATTCCTTTGATAGCAGTGGCTGGAATACGCATCTGTCTGATGTATACCTACTGCAGCGCCTTAAAATGGATTGCTTCAGCCCATATATTTATCCCTGTTCAGTCACATAGTCTCACCACTTCAGCAGCTGTTCTACCAGTTTTCAGCCTATCTGGCCTATATCTGTAACCAGTAATCATCACCATCCTTTCCCCACAAAATCAGCTGGCATGTGCCCGTCATTTGTTTCCCAACCATATCATCAGTTTCAGACACATATTCTACCAGTTTCAGTCCATTTTCATTTGCCATGCCATGCCTCAGTAAGTCATTCAGTCTTGCCTTCATTTAATTTCTACCCTGAAACTCAGTGGCTGTAAGGCTTCACCATCAGCCTCCCACTACTCTCCTCCACTCAGATGCATGCTAGCCATGGCCGTAGCATGGCTTCCAGGGCCTCTGCCCTGTAAACTGACAGTCTCGCTCTGCCCCCGAGAAGTCAGCATCTTGAGGGCAGGTCCCTCAACTGGGAAAAGGTGTCTTTCTTTCTGCCTTTTGGGTGAGAATGTCCTACACTCCGGGGGAAACGTCAGCTATGCAGATTGACTTGGCAGCATCTCTTGATGCAGTATTTAAGACTTCAGCTACTATAAGGTGGGGCCTCTCAGTCCTTTGGGTCTCTTTTAGCTGTATAGACCACATTGGCAGCACCTTCACCAGTTATTTCCCCCTACAGCCATCTAAGGCTCACTTACTCTCCACATACTTCCCTACCTCTGCCCCTCAAGGGTGCAGATCATACAACTTCTCAAACTTCCACCCCTCAAGAGCCAGTTCTGATGCCTTGCCCCTTAAGGGCTCAGCTTCCTCTCTAGGCCTCCTCTCAGTTAGAGGCCAGGTGAGTGCCTTTCAGTGTCTGTCGCTCTCCTTCATCCTGCCTTAGGAGGTGGGCCTCCTTCATGGAGAACCTCTTTTACCTCCAGAGATTGGCTCATGGCTTTGGGACAGAATGAGAGCCCTTCTCTAAAATTGCTTCTCTTCAATTGGGTTTCTAAAGTGCAGTTGCTGAGCCATCACAGATTCTATCCCTAGCCTGGGACCAGGAAAAAGAAGAAATCCTGAACAAATATTTTTGTTCAGTGTTCACAGTAGAAGGGGATGGGGAGGGACCGCAGCTAGGTGTAAGAAGTACCAAGGGGAGGAGTGTAGATACCAGTCCATTCACAGTAAAGGGAGTAATAAAGGAATTAGAAAAACTGAAACTAGATAAAGCAATGGGGCCAGACAGAATACAACCCAGAATTCTAAAGGAACTAAGAAAGGAGCTAGCAGGATCAGTGACAGCCTTGTTCAACAAATCATTAGAAATGAGTGTGGTTCCGGCAGACTGGAAGAGGACAAATGTTATCCCTCTCCATAAAAGCGCGAGCAAGGAGGAGGCTGGTAACTATAGGCCAGTCAGCCTAACCTCAGTGGTAGGAAAACTGATGGAGTCATTACTGAAGGCAAGGATTGTGATATACCTTGAATCCAGCAGACAGCAGGATCCGAGACAGCATGGTTTCATGGCAGGCAAGTCTTACCAAACAAATCTGATACATTCTTTGACTGGGTGACAAGGGAGATTGATCAGGGATGGGCGGTAGATGTGGCTTACCTGAATTTTAGCAAGGCCTTTGATACTGTTCCACATAAAAGGCTAATAAACTAATTGAGCAGCCTGGGAGTTGGATTCAGGGGCTGTTGACTGGGTTAGAAATTGGCTGAGCAGTAGGGCACAAAGAGTGGTAGTGAATTGAGTTCAGTCTGTAGAAAGGGAGGTGAACAGTGGCGTGTGTCATGGATAAGTGCTAGGCCCAGTCCTCTTTAATGTCTTCATAAGTGACATTTCAGAGGGGCTAGAGGGGAAGGTGTGCCTTTTTGCAGACAACACAAAGATCTGCAATAGGGTAGATATGCCAGGGGGTGAAAAGAATGAGAAGGGACCTGGACAAGCTGGAAGATTAGTCAAATATATGGCAGCTGATATTCAACACAAAGAAGTGCTAAATGATGCACTTAAGTCATGGGAACCAGAGAGAGGAGTACCTAGTGGGGGGGGGGGGTACTGTCAACCACCAAACAGGAGAAGGATCTAGGAATAATTATATCTGAGGACCTAAAGGTGGCTGGACTGTGTGAGAAGATGGTTAGAAAGGTCAGCGGGATGTTGGGGTGCATAGGGAGGGGCATCACAAGCAGAAAAAAGGAGGTGGTGATGCCACTACACAGATCATTAGTGAGACCTCATTTGCAGTACAGTGTCCAATTTTGGAGGCCACATCTCAGGAAGGACATAGACAGAGTGGAGGCAGTCCAAAGAAGGACTACAGAAATGGTACAGGGGCTGCACCAGAAGTCATATGAGGACAGTGGCAACAGCTAGTAAGGCACAAAGGACTATGAATTCTCTTTTCAAGAATATAAACAGTAGACATGGTAATGTCATCATTCCTTCATATTCCTCACTGGTGAGGCCACATTTTGAGTACTGTGTTCAGTTTTGGGCACCGTATAAAAAGAAGGACAAGGATTATTGGAGAGAGTCCAGAAAAGGGCAACAAAATAAATTAGTAATATAAGGCACTTGGATTACTAACATAGGTTAAAGCAACTGGGCCTTTTTAGTATGGAGTACCGTAGGCTTAGAGGTGATTTATGCACTGTATTTAAGGCATTATCAGACAGCAACCTGTGAGAAATTGTAGGGTTAGTAAGAAGAAATAATATTAGAAATAGAATTCATAAGTTTCAGTTAAGGGGTGAAAACTACAGATGCAACAATGAGGCTGAACCAAAGGGTCATAAGCGTTTGGAATGGATTGCCTCAGGATGTGGTTACTAGCACTTCATTACAGTGTTTCAAGAAATCACTAGATGAATTTATGGGGGATAAGAAGTGTATTTATTCTAGGTATAAATGGATGAGTCCATATGGCCTTTAAGCTCCCAACTCATAATTTTGTCTGTGATTCTGTGAGAGGCTGAAAGACCTCAATATGTATTCTCTAGAGATGTGAAAGAGAAGGGGGACATGATAGAGATGTATAAATACCTTAAAGGGATCTATAAGGTACAGGAGGGTAGCATCTTTCAGAAAAGAAGATGGGCAAGAATTAGGGGATGTGAGATGAAACTGGAGGGTGGAAGAATCAGAGAGAATGTGAGGAAGTATTTATTTACAGAGAGGGTGGTAGATGCTTGGAACAGCCTCTCCACAGGGGTGGTAGGGGAAAAAATAGTGGAGGAATTCGATAATGCATGGGACTCACACAAGGGAACCCCAGAAAAAGGGAAGAGTAGAAAAGCCACAGATCAACTACAGTCTGCAGCATAAGTTAAAGACAGAAAAAATGGGCAGACTAGATGGACCAGGCAGCCCTTATCTGCTGAAAAATTCTATGTATCTATGATACCTCGAGTGGTTAGAACCTTTGCCGGGGTTCCACATCCTTGTATCACCGCGACAAGGTGGTAGTCCCCGAAGCAGAGAAAGATAGAGAACAAGACAAAGTTCACAGCTGCACAGGCACTACATTTTTTTATTTATTTAATTTTAAAGTTGAAAACTGGGAAAAGCACACTAAGCCAAGGTTCATTTCCAGGTGTGACCTGGGGGATGGGGACAAGAGGATTTACACAGTGAGTATACAATTCATCCATTTGAAGTAGAGACCAACAAGTAGTGGCAACCGTAAAAAAAATATTTTTCAATATTTACATATTCAATTGACAGAGATAGGGAATAGAATTAGGAGATAATAAGCAATGTGACATTATGGCAAGAAGATACAAACAAGGGGCTGCAACTGTACAAAGTATTCTTCCAATATTTCCTTAATTCGTTGACAGAGGTAGGACAGCAACAGGACAGAACTGAGCTGAGGGAGTTGGGTTTTAAGAGGTGGTGGGAAAGGGGAGAATTGGAGGGGAGGCAGACACAGTGTGGTGGAGGGATGCTCTTAATTTGGTGCCAGCTAAAAAGTCTATGCTAGGGCTTGCATCTCCTGGTGTTCAAAGCCTTCTCTCCCCCACTGACAATACCTGCACCACTAGGGGGTCCAACATCCTGACCTTAAAAAGTCCCTTTCCACTACACCACCCAGGGCCAGCGCTCCTTCTTATATTGTGCTCCCCTCTGGCTGAACTCTCTCAGTGAGGACATGCTATCTATTCAAAGCTAAGCTTTGTGGCTATCTTGCAACCCTAAGCTGTTGTGACTGTTACCTTTAACCCGCTCAAGCCACTATCAACACCTACACTTCCCCCTCCTACATCCCTCTGCCTTGATATTTCTCTCAATGCCTCCCTAAGTTTCCCCAGCTATGTCCCTCCATCTCCCCCAACCCCACCCAGATCTACTGTACATGCCCCTCCCCCATCCCACCTCACTCCCCCCTCTATCTATTCCCCTCATCCACTAAATTTTGACAAGGCCTACTTGGCTGGTCCAGTCCTCCCCTCATCCCCTCTCTTAGTCCTTCCTTCACTATCCCTCTCCTCCCCTCATCCCCTGCTACCAGTCCCTTCCCATCAATGGTCCTCTCTCTCCTTCTCCTGCCTTGCATTATTAGTGCACTTGTTACACATGATTTTGTTGCTGCATATACTGTACTTTTATAATCCTACATGTTTGTTGGCTGTATCAGAATTGCCTGCTTGTTTTCTTTGTTAACACTGTTTTGACTTGTATAATTTAACTACAGTATCCATGTTTTGTCATGACGTGAAACCTTTGCAAAGCAGCTTCCAGCTCAAAGGTTGTAATCTAAGATTTCAATAAATAAACAAATAAATAAAAATATAGTAGGAGGGGCGAGTCACGGAGGAGGAAGAGAAGCTGATTCCAGAGGTAGGGGAAGCAGAAGGAAAAGACAGAGATTCCGGAAGAGGAGCTACAGTGGGGAATTGAGAAGGAGCAGGGGTGGCAAGACTTCAGTGAGTAGGAGGGGGCAGGGGTTGGAGAGAGGAGGGAAGAGATATGGAGGAAGCAGGTTGAACCAGTACTTGGCAATGAGAGTTAAGGAGTGAATGTACCTCCTGTGTGACAAGTGGGGGAAGGTTTAGGGAGGAGAGTAGGGTGCAATGATGAGTCCATGGAAGAGAGTTTGTTGCGAAGCAACAGAACGCCTTAAGGATGGTGTCAAGATAGGAGAGGGACGTGGCAGAGGTCAAAGCGTAGATGATATCACCATAATCAAATAGAGGGAGTATGGCTTTGGATACTAGGAATGGTGAAGATCCAGAGGGATGGAATCTTTGTTTCAAAAGAGCACACCAAGTTTCAGGCATAGATTTGTGCAAACAGAGTTAATGTGCATGGAGAAATTGAGGTGTTGATCAAGCCACAGGCCAAGGTATTTGTAGGATGAAACATACTTCTCAGTCTCAATCAGTGCTAACCTACTCAAAAGCCTGTTGACCCTCTGAATTCTAAGGCTTTGCCCATAGTTTGGAAGGGCAGTGGGCAACCATGCCATGTCCCCTCTGCACAGTTAAAACCATGCATGTCCAAGCACCCTTTGAACTCTCAGAATTTTCATTGTCACCTTCCTCTCCTCTTCCTCCTCCTCCTCAACTGCCCCTCTCCTTGAGGTTGGCCCTTCTTCCCTAAGGTGCCTTTGGTCCTGGAATTCGTCCCTGCAACACCTTGAGTGGTTGGAATCCTTTGTCAAGGTTTCACATCCTTCTGACACTCCAGCAGGGTACTAGTCCCCGTAGCAGGGACAGAGAGAGAGACACACACACACACACACACACACACAAAGTTCAGAGTTGCACAAGCACTACATATTACTCTGTCTCAATCAATCCTAACTACTCAAGAGCCTGATGACCCTTTGAGCTAAGGCAGAATCAGGAAGGTTTGAGCTATAGCTCATATCCATTTGGGATCAAAGCAAAACGTCTTTGTATAAACACCATCTCCAATTTCAAAATGACAATCTTTCGCATGCTCGTCATACTGTTGCTTTTGAGCAGTTTGTTTTTGCTGAATTATTTCCATAAGATAGGGGTGCATAAGATCTAATCTGGATTGCAGCATTTCCTTCCTGTTAGTATCTCAGCTGGTGACAAGCTAGTAGTCGACTGGAGTGTTATCCGGTAACTAAACTAGTAAAGAGATAATTTCATGGCAATAAAGTCCCAAGGTATTTATTTCGGTACCTTCTTTAAAGTTGATAGAAAATGATTTGTACAAACGCTGGTGCCAGCCACAATGCAACGTAATTCAGAATATACATAAGGAGCCAGAAGAACTGTGGGTCACTCTAGAAACAGGAAATGGGAAAGCCATACGAACTGGGGTTATGTACAGACCTCCAGACCAGGGAGAGGATATAGACACATTACTGTTAGAAGATATACAAAACATGACAGTTAAAGGGGAGATTCCGATAATGGGAGACTTCAACATGCCAGATACAGATTGGTCAATACCAGCAGGAACATCTACCAGAACTAGACACATAGTGGATTCCCTGCTGGGGGAGGGCCTCAAATAACTGCTACAACAATCCACAAGAGACAGGGCTATCCTAGATCTAGTAATGACTAATGGGGAAAGGATCACAGAACTCCAGGTAGAAGGTCACCTAGGGGCCAGTGACCATCACATGGTATGGTTCAATTTGGCCACTAGAACTAAATCATCCCATTCCAATACAAAAATATGGGACTTCAGAGGAGCTGACTTTGATAATATGGCCAACAGAGTTAAGCTAGCCCTGACAAGAAGAAATACAGGTGAGAGGGTACAGGCAAAGTGGGCAAGCATTAAGGAAGAAATGCTTGAACCAACATCCCATTGTGTTAGGGAGAAAAGCAAGAGTAAAAGAAGGAGGAAACCACTTTGGTTCTCAAAAACAGTAGCAGAAAAGGTCAGAGCCAAAAGACTGGCCTTCAGGAAATATAAGGGAATACAGCAGGATGATGATAGGGAGGCATACCAAACTTCCCTAAGGGAAGCAGGGAAGGCAGTAAGGCAGGCAAAGGCCCAAACCAAGGAAACACTAGCACAAACTCTAAAAGAAGGGGACAAGACTTTCTATAGATACATTAGTGAAAGGAGAACGTCCAGAGGGGGTATTGCTAAGATCAAAGGGGATAAGGGGGAGTGTGTGGAAGAGGACCAAGGAAAAGCATCTATCCTAAATAGATACTTCTGCTCAATGTTTACTGTGGAGAAGGTGGAGCAGGGCCCACAGCTCAGCACCATGGACACAGGGAGGAGGAAGGTGTACCCAAGTCCCTTCACAAAAGAAAGGGTCCTACAAGAGCTTGCTAAGCTCAGGGTGGACAAGGCAATAGGACCTGATGGCATACATCCCAGGGTACTAAAGGAGCTAAGGGTAGAACTAGCAGAGCATTTATCAGAACTGTTTAGTGAGTCTCTGAGTACAGGAGAGGTCCCAGAAGACTGGAGAAGGGCTCATGTGATCCCGCTCCACAAGAGTGGTAACAAAGAGGAGGCAGGGAACTACAGACCAGTCAGTCTTACCTCAGTAGTGAGCAAGATTATGGAGGCACTCCTTAAGGAAAGGATAGTGCAACACCTGGAATCCATAGGAGCACAGGATCCAAGACAGCATTGGTTTACAACGGGAAGGTCCTGTCAAACAAATCTCATAGATTTCTTTGACTGGGTAACGAGAGTGGTGAACCAAGGGGGTGCAGTTGATGTCATCTACCTTGACTGCAGCAAAGTTTTTGATATTGTTCCACATAGAAGATTGATTAATAAGATGGGTAGGCTTGGGGTGGATCAGAAGGTGGTCAACTGGGTGGCAAACTGGTTGGCAGGCAGAAAACAGAGAGTGGTGGTAAACAGTATACAGTCAGAAGAGATGCAAGTCATGAGTGGGGTACCTCAGGGATCACTCCTGTGGCCAGTCCTCTTCAATATCTTCATCAGTGATATTGCAGATGGACTGGAGGGTACGGTTTGTCTGTTTGCAGATGACACCAAGATCTGCAACAGAGTAGATGATCCAGATGGGGTGGGCAGAATGAGAAGAGATCTGGATAAACTGGCAAAATGATTGGAAGAGTAGCAACTGGGGTTTAACGCAAAGAAGTGCAAGATCATGCATATAGGGAAGAGAAACCCTGGAGCCACCTATAGGCTGGGAAGGGAGTTGCTGGCAGTCACAAGGGAAGAAAAAGACTTGGGCATCATCATCACAGATGATCTGAAATCATCCAAGCAGACCACTAAAGCAGTAGGTAAGGCTAGGGGGATGTTGGGGTGTATTGGTAGGGGTATCACAAGTCGTAAGAGGTAATAATCCTCTTTACAAGACACTGGTTAGGCCCCCATCTGGAGTACTGCATGCAGTACTGGGCCGCACCTTCACAGGACATTAACAAAATGGAGGCAGTCCAGAGAAGGGCAACCAAAATGGTGCAGGGACTGCATCAGAAAACATATGAGGACAGATTAATGGAGCTCAATATGTATACCCTACAGCAAAGGAGGGAGAGAGGTGATATGATCGAAACATTCAAACACCGTAAGGGCATTAACAAGGTGAAAGAGTCTAACATGTTTCAATATAAGAAAAATAGCAGGACAAGAGGACACAGCATGAGATTAGAGGGAGGCCAATTAAGGGGTAATGCGAGGAAGTTCTTTTTCACAGAAAGGGTGGTGGTTGCATGGAACGGCCTACCTCAGAAAGTGGTGGATATGAATACAATGCAGGGCTTCAAACAGGCATGAGACAGGCATAAGGGAGCAATACAGATGAGTATGAATAGACATGCCATTGACAGAGTAAAGGCCTATGGCACATTCATAAGGTAGAAAAAAAAATGGGCAGACTGGTTGGGCCTTGCGGTCCCTATCTGCCGTCAGCCTCTATGTTTCTATCTAATAACTTCCAGTAAATTACACGCCACAAAATACTGCAGTAAAAAAGGGTTAAATTGCCAGGCCCTTCATGTCATGTGGTTGGGAGAATGTTTCAATTGTGTCTTTAAACCGAGGATCCAAAAGTGTGACCAAAATATAATGTTCAGGTTTGCACATATTTATAATGTACTGGTCACTCAGAAAGGTGTTCAACATTTTTCCCACAAGTGATGCAGCATTGACATTATCATTGTCGAGAAACTGTGACTTGAAATGCTCCAGTCTCAGCTGGCTGAGTGAAATTAAGGGTAGTATCTGGCTTAGCGCATCATTGGTGCTTACCACTCAGGTAGCCTCCTCAAAGGGTTTAAGGACAGAACACACATTCTCCATCAGATGCCACTGATTGGGGCTGACATTCATGTCTCCTTTCCCAATGCCATGTTGGACTGCATATTAGTGGGTAACTTTCTATTGTTCAAGGCTAGCATTCCCCACATCATGTAATAAATGGAATTCCACTGGGTTGGAACTTCATGTATCATCTGGTGGAGAGGGAGGCTATTTTCCACCTGAATTTGCCACAACAACTTTCGAGCTTTTACAGAATGGCTAAAGTGAGTGCACACAGTGTAGGCAGCTGCAATCAAGCTCTGAACATTTCTGTCTCCATCAGTGAAGTCTTTCACCACCAGGTTTGTAGTACGTTCAAAGCAATGGTGCATGTGTAAAGTTACCAAGCCTTACAACCTTCATGATATCTGAAACATTGTCAGACACTATAAACCCAGTTTGCAAGGACTTCGGATCAGTCACACAGCAAACTCTTCTTGAAGGCCCTTTAGAAGATGTTTCACTTTGTGGTCTTTCTTAAATCCATAAATACATAATGCTGGCTGCCTGTGAACAATGAAGGTCCCTTGCATCTTGTTGCTGCTGACCGTGCCACCTAGATGACGTGGATGAGAAGGATGAGGAGGGAAAAAAATTTACCCAATTGCCAGTCACAGCCACATTGTCAGTCATCTGGCCCCTGGTTCACATATCTATGGTGACATGAACCTTTTTGCCTACTAAACCTTTCGGAGAATCAAACATGCTTTTCTGAACAGCGTCATATAAATTTGGGATAGCGACAGTTGAGAAATAGATTTGGCTAGGGACTTTGTACTTTGGCACTATGATTTCCATAAGTGCCTTAAAACCTATGTTAGCTACAAAGCAAAATGGGAGCAAGTCAGTGGCTATCATCTCCCCAGCTGCCGTTGTTGATCGCCTTGCCCCAGGCCTGTTGGGCTTACATTTCTGTGTCTGCTCAAAAGAGTCTTTCAGAGAAATTTGATGGCCAGTACATTGGCTGAAATCATCAGATTTTTAAGGGTGCTTCCCTTGACCTTCACCTCCATGGGGGGGGGGGGGCGGATGTCATGGTCCTGAATGGTATCTGACTCCTCTTAGGCTGTGGTGGTGGACTCAAAGGGGTAAAGAACTAAGAAATTGAAGATATTGTGGTTTGACTGGAAGGCAGACATTCAACATCCCCCCACTCTTCATCAAGTACTTCCTCGCGGTGGTTACCATCCAAGTATCCTCTTCCTCCTCATCTGAGTCCAGCAGTGCAACAAGTTCTGTGTGTTCCTTTTGTGCATTTTGATACTGATACACATGAGACTTGTTCATATGTCTTGCCATTGTTGATATTCCGATCCGAGTCCCTGCTTTACTGCGACTTAATTTTGTTTTGTTTGATTCACAAATGACATGGCTACAAGACAATTTATCTTGCGTGAAAAAATCCCACACCACAGATTTCATACACTGCTGCTTATGAGGAGAGAATGTGCACTGCCACAAACACTCCTTCAACCACAGCCCCCAAGGATTGTCAATATCTCTTTGATGTCTTTCTATTTCAACCTGCATGCCTTTTTGACACAAAACTTTTCTGACTGGCCCAATCAATCTATTTCTACTCCTCTGGAACCCTGTCCTTCCTTTCTTTGTTTTCCCATGTATGGGATGTGTGGGTGTCTCCTTATGCCCTACTGTCATTTTTTTTTTACCACCACCATCCTTTCTATCTCTCTTTTTTGTTCTTTTTCTGGCCCTGGGTTCCTCCTGTTCATCGCAGTCCCCAGAACTACTGCTACTTGACAGACTGACTGCTACTTTATCTACTACAAACACAGGATCTGTGCCACTGATCTCCTCCTTACTGACACTGTCCATGTCTGTTTCCTCCTCCTCCTTCTCCTTCTCCTCCTCCTCCTCCTCTTTCTCTTCATCATCAGTCTCTCTACTTGTTAAAATTGGCTGCCATAACATGCTGGCCCTTGTGCTCATCCTCTGAGTACCATAACGTGTTACTCCTGCAACGTCATGAATTTTCTGCGCTGTTGATACTCTACCCTGGATTGCTTCCAAAGTCCTAGTCCTACTGCCCTTTTTTTTAGCACACATGGTTTTGCCAGAAGGCCTGCAAATATTTCCCCTGTCTTTCCATAATGGCAATGATTCTTTCTAATTATTTTTTTTAATAGCAAATAGTGGATGCGTCAAGGTGCAAACATGGGGGAATTTATTCCCAGTCTAATAAAGCACTCAGTAGTGGCTACGGTTTCATGAGTGTGACACAGTTGTGAATGAGAAGAATAATTGTCTTGCTGTTTAATTTAAACTTTTTATTAACAATTTATCTAACCCAATTCCCACCACTATAGTGTAGTAGCTGACTAATTCTGGTGTTAATTAACCTTTTGCCAAGCTGCTCCCAGACTAAAAGACCAGTTTGCCTAAAAATATACATATTTTTTTAATTCTCCAGTGTCTCTCTGTAATTGATTAAGATTTATAATTTGACTATTTGAGACAATCACAGACATCACTGAAACGATGAGGCAACACAGACTCATATTTTTATTCTACTCTTCTAGCTGTTTTTTTCACTTTGTTTCCAGGCTCTTTAAATATTTTTTCTGTTCCTCCTGTAAGCCTGTAAGCCCTGTATAAGACTAGTTTTATTTTTTATTTTGTTAGGTTTGTGAATGTGTGCTGTACATTGCACAGTAGCACAAATGCCTCAAACTGTGACTGTCTGATTGTGAATCATGACAGAGGAGCTGCAGGAATGAAAAGGCTGCCCAGCATGCACACAAGTTCAAAACATCTGGCCTCACACTTCTCCACCCACACGCACTGTCTGCGACTCAGCCCTATGCTAAAGTTTAGCTTTTCCTTTCCTTCCCTTCCAAGTCCAAAAAAGGTCTTTAAGCTGCCAAAGCCCTAAGTCTCTGTGCTGCCTGTTAAGATGAGAAGACAGGGGCAATAGAACATTTTTTTTTTTTTTTTTAATGAAGCTGCCGGCCCACTGCCAAATTGAAGCGAGGAGACTGAGACAGGACAGAATCACTCTTTCCAGTTGCTCTTAAAAATGTGTGCACACTGCAGCAAGCAACCTGAGTTAACCTGTGAACCACATGGGTCTCTGTGACCCCCTCCAATAGCTGCCTGGCTCACTAGAGAGTCAAGACGGGAGACACAGTAAATTATTCTCCTGCAGTCAATCACCCCTTCCCATCTTCAGACAGCCCTCCTCCCTTCTAATCCTCCATTTCTTCCATGTGGTATGCATGAGTCGACAGGATGGCTGGCAGTTATGGGAGCTAGTGAACAGCACGCTGAGCAGCACCCCGTGACGACATTGGAGAGAGTGCAGCGGAGCATGCACTGTATTCCAGCATCTGGTACAGGCGTTTTATTTTTTTGTTTTGTTTTTTGGGCAAATCAAAGTTTGCCTTTTTTGGCTAAATGTTCTCCCATTTGCAGACTATGAAGAACCACAGGGGTTTGACTGTTTTTTACAGTTTGGTTAAACCGAATGTGCAACCCTAACAACTAGCAAGGCAAACAGAATCATGGCATAGATCACGAGAAACTTGCTAAGCTGATCAAGAAATTCTGTATTGTCCTTGTATTGATCCTTGGTCAGGTCCAGTCTTGAACATAGTATTCAATTCTGGTACTATATCTGAGAACAGATACTGACATTATCCCATCATGCATGGGACAAGAGACAATGTGGTGTTTGTTTTCCATATCGGTATTTCTCCACGGGAGTTGCGGCAGCTTCTTGGCCCTGTCCCTGGCTCCATGGACCAGTGTCTGCATCCTCCCCAGAATCCTCTGTAGCTGGTACCCCCACAGATTTCACACACACACACACACACACACACATACACACACACCCCGTGCCTGGGTCTGGAGAAGGGAGGGTCATCCTCCCCCCCCCCAAGCATACAATCCAGTTAGATCGCAGGTCTTCCAGGTGACAATGCAGGTCTGCAAATGGGCAGGGAGGGCTTTTCACAGGAACAGACCCCCTTTTCTGCTTTTATCCCTGTTACCCTTCTGAGGCCATATGTCAGCATGCATGTAGAGGCATGTACTACTTACCAGGCAGCAGACCCTCCCATTCTATGTCACCCTACCCTGCACCACCACCAGGCCTCTATGTGGTGGCAGTCATAGGCCAAACTAAAAGACCCACCCTCCCAGGAGAGGAGAGCTGTCCCTCAGATGCTCAGTCCTCTCCCTGCCTAACCAACCTCAGCAACCCAAATCCACTTCCAAACCCAGGTCACTGGAATGGTGAAAGGTGTGGCACCCAGTGACTGAACCCTTGGTGCCACTGGGCTGGCTCAATAATGTGTTCTTTGATCTGCTGGTGAGTAGTGGAGATTACAGGGTCAAAGTAGTAAGAGTTGGGTAGTGGGTAACAATGACCACAACATAACTGAGTTTGAGGGGATTTGGGGAAGTTGTGTCATAGAAAATTAAACCAGGATATTAGGTGTCAGGAGTAGGGGTGATCAGATATCTCAAAGTTCATTCTGTTGGTCCTTTTTCTTTTCTTTGTTTGGTTGCTTACAATTTTTGGCCAGGAAAGACACAGTAAGCCAAAACTTGTTTCCAGGTGCATTCTCAGAGCACAGGGAATTTAAGTAACTTCTCATGGTCACACAGTATGCAAGTGGTGGCTGTGGGATTCAAACCCAGATCCAAAGGTTTGTAGCTCATTGCTCTTAACCACTGTGCTATACTGCCTCTCATTTTCTGATTTTCAGAGTATTCTAATCCGAGTCTGATCTGATTACTTAAAATTTCAATTTCAAACACAAATTTTTCATTTCAGAATTTGAATTCAATCTGAATCCTAGCAGAATCATATTGATTAGGATTTAGTCTTTTCAACAGCTAAATCTAAAAATCCAAAATCCTAACTTTAAGATCAGAATCCACTGTATCAGAATCTGGAAATCGGAATTCATGCACCTCTAGTCTGGAGACCAGATTTTAAAAAGCTAAGGCAAATGGCTGTGGGGAACATGGCAAATAAATCACTGACCTGGAGTGCTTATGCCCAGCGTGGGGGGGGGGCTGAACTTCATCTCCATGGGTCATAAGGGCAATCTGGACAGATGGAGGTGTATGAAAAGTGGAAAATTCAGGGCCTTGGCTGTGCAGGCCAAGACAGGTCAAAAAGACAGGATTGTGCAAAGTATCAAGAGGAATCATTAACCCTTTTATGAATACATAGAGAAGAAAAGGAGAGTCGGACATAAGGTGGGGGCCCTTGATCGTTTGGGGGAAGGGCAGAGCCATTAACTGAGGCAGGGTGAATAACAGAGGAACTAAATGAGTTTGTGTCGATATTCGACTAAGAACTTACAGGCCAAGTCCAGCTGGCAGTGGCAGTTGTTGGAAATGTGTCAGCTGAACAGGAGGCAGCATTGATCATTGCAGAATTAATAGGGCAGAGGACTTCTAGTGTAACCTCTTTCCTAATGGCCACGTAGTTTCCAAGCTCCTCTTCAGCTTGCCTACAATTTGATAATTGACCTTGCTCAATTGACTAAATTTCGACAGAGCAACAAGAAAAAAATACATGGCTACCAGTTTGCACAAAGGGGGAAGTAATAGATTTCACATTCTGGCAAGGGAAACCGAACAATCGGACGGTGATCAATCTGACTCTATGGCCTCAGTACGCTCTGTTCAGACGGCCCGCTCTACCCCAGCAAAAACTTCTAAATCTAAACCCAAAATGGGGAAAACAAGCAAAATGGATCAGAAACTGGACAAGAATCTCTCCAAAATACACAACTTTAAGGAAGAATTCCATAACGTCAAACATACCCAAGAAATCTTCCAGGCAAACCTTTTGGACATGCAAACTAAAATCTCTACATTGGAACAAACCACACAGCAGCAAACCGAGTCCACCACCCAGTTACAGATGACCATGGCTCAAATTATTAAAGTATGCCAACTAACGACTGAGAGACAGGAGGATGCTGAAAATAGGCATCGACGCTGAAATCTTCGAGGATATGGTGTACCTGAAATAGTGACGGGTCCAACATCCAGGACTTCACAGAAACTTTATTGAAAACAGCTCTTTCACTAGACCCTGACTTTGCATTTGAAACTGAATGAGTACATTGAGCTCTCAGCCAAATGCTCACCCAAGATCCATATAATTATCAGGTTCCTTTGATTCCAAACAAAGGAGTTACTCTTTAACAGGGCTTGGGCTCAGGGTAAGGTTTTCTTTGATACTACAAGAATGTTCATTGATAACGACTATGCACCTACTACCAAGCAGCAGTGCAGAGCCTATATCCCCATGTTTGCCCTCTTACTTCAACAAAAATTAAAGTTTTGGACCCCTTACCTGAGCAAATTGGTCATCTAATACCCAGGTGGCCAGCAGACATATGAGACTCCAGTGGAAGCCTGCGAGGACCTGCAAAGCAGAGGGTATTCCTTGCCTATAATAGCAGCCCTACCTCAGAGATCTCAGGCCTCCCCCATTGCAATGAGCATGGCTGCCCAGGGCCTCCAGAGCCAGCGAGTAGCACTGGATTTGATCAAGCAGCTCCTCTCCCAGTTTTCTAGACAGGAGCCCTGAACATTACAGTGAACTCTCCTCTTTAACGCAGTGAGTAGTTTCTAGGGGGGCCATCCTGGTTCTCATTCTGGCACCCAATGGGGGGGCTGGTGCCTGGTCCCGCAGGGTGGCTCGCCACGGGTCTGTCCTCGGGGATGGGCATGGTCCTTGCTGGTCCTCCTATGTTGGGGGGGGTTTTTTGGGCCTGTGGCTACTTTTGATTCTGTCTCCCCACTCTGATTGGAAGCTGAGATGGCCCTGTTTTTAAGGGCAGACGATTGATTTGATGGAGGGAGGCTCATAAGGCAGAACAGTAAATAGGAAATAAATGGGAAGGCAGAGGTGTACCAGGACTCTGTAAACCTGAGTATCTCTGTGTGAGACCCTCTATAACTTTGACCTGATAAATTGGGTATACCTTCCTGCTAAACTCTGCTTGATGAGTCCGAACCCAACTAGAATATATGCCTCCTTGGGGGCAAGCATGTAGGTGGATCCTTTTGGGGTTCTTCCGTTACGTGCCCCCCCTGTCCTTAGTATTCCCCATTAAATAGGGGTTCTATGGGACTCAATTGAGATATGATGTGTCTGCCTCACCGTTAAATATGAATCATTATGATGACGCTTCCTGGCAGGAACAGGGGTGATGGATCCATACCCAAATGAAAGGGTGGTGATGAATCTAATTTCTAGCCGCAGGTCTGGTCACTCTATTTGACTGGAGGGATGGGTGGGGGATGGCGTGTGTTCCCCCTGTCTTGGGTGGGAGGGCCTGGGGATGGGTGGCCGTGGGGCCTGGTGTTGGACAGGGGGAACTGTCTTAAGTTTAGGTCCTCCCCTTGGCTTCCCTGCTCCTCTTTATTCTCGGGTGGCAGGTGGGGCCTGGGGTGTGGCTCTGAAGGCTGCTGAAGGACCATTTATAGTTACTCTTGTGGGTATGCATGCCCTCATGGGAGTGCTCCCATTATGGACAATGGTGAATTTTCTCACTCTTCATTGCATCATATGACATTAGCAGACAGACTTTTCCTTCTGACTCCTAAATTCAAATATATCCTAATAGAATAGTTTGGGACTAAAACAAACTGTACAGAATGTAGAGTTCTTTTGTTCTTAATTGTTTGATTCCACTCCCCTCCCCCCCCACCTTTTCTACATTCTAAATTGTTTCTCTGGATTTATATTCCCCACAGGGACATTCATAATTAAACAAACTAGGTATATTTATCTGTGTGAAAGAGGGGTGCCTGCTTGTTTTCCCCCCTTTTTTCTTATATATTGTACTAAGAAGTTAGTTAACTTAAGAACTAAGCTTGTTTCTCCTCCTAGATCGTTGTAAGGTAGGCAGCTGATGAGGGGGAAGGTCATTACTACAGCGAAGTGAATAATGCACCCTTTGCCCCATCCCTACTTCATCCCTATCCTATATCTCCACCTGGCTTTTTATTTATTCCCTGTTATTGGTTTTCCCATAGCCACCCCCACCCCCACAATTTTGGGGAAAGATATCCCCTAAGGGACCCCTCCTTTTATAGGAGAGCAGTTTCCCATAGGGCAGTTCACTACACTGCCTCCATCAGCAACACAAATTTGTGTTTCCCTGATGTTGGAAGTTCATTCGCATTCACTCTCTGTTTTAAGAGAGTCCTCCACAATACATCAGTTCATTATCTTTTGGCCCTGCTGGTCCCTAACAAGTTACGTCCAAGTTTTATGCCCAGTTAATGGTTATCCTCATAGTAGTTCCCATTGTTTAGTAGATGACACAAATGTTATGAAATACAAAAGGCTTACAGGGAAAGTTGGCATATTGCAAGTGGAGGGGGGTTCTGGTTATGAGAAGTTCAACTTTGATAGTCTTTGGCAAGAGATCCAGGGACAGGTGAAAAACAAATTCTATTTAAAATGAGTATCCCCTTTAAGATAATCTCGCTTAATGTAAATTGGCTAGCTGGTCCCATTAAATGTTACTGAACTTTAAAAGCATTGAAAAAACCAAAACTTGACATATTGTTGCTGTAGGAGACCCACCTGTCATCTGCAGAGCATCAAACGTTATTCAAAATTGGATTCTCCCGAGTCCCAGGTGGTCGAATCCACATATAAACATGGTAGACACAGAGGGGTGACGATACTGGTCCCAAAATCATCCTCATTTCAAATTACAGACTCCCATGTGGATAGAAAAAGGAGGGTGGCCCTGGCTACAGGCATGATACAGGGGCATACCTTGACAGCACATATATCACACTGAATAGTGACGCCTCCTCCATACAATAAATTATGGATTTTATTGTAGTCCATAAAAGAGGTATTTTAGTCCTGGGAGGAGATTTACATTGCCTCTTGAACCCCTCCCTTAATATATCAGCTCCCCATCCTCCATCATTAACCACAGGCCAAAAGCATCTTAGACGCCTAATATGGGATTTGGGCCTACTTGATATGTGGCGCTGGTCACACCCTTCTCGGAGAAGATTCTCGCTCTATTCCTACACCCACAGACATTATTCCAGACTTGATTATTTATGTATCAGTGGGGAACACAGAAACCTTTTTTTAATTCTGTTTTTACCTCCCCTCCTTGACCCCACAACCGCCCAGTGTTTGGACTCTACCTCCCTTGCATGACCTGACTCGTCTACTCTCCCCCCCGGCACCGGGCATCCCCCGGGTCTACCCTCAGGGGAAGGGTCACCCCTGCCCAGGGCACTCTTTCTTATAGGGTTGAGCACCGGGCACAGGGAGGAGGAGGACCAAAGAGAGAACCGCGCCTGACTTCCAGGAGTGTGGTCCTTGGGTGGGAGGTGCCATCGCCTATCGTTGGAAGGAGGGGGGTATTGACTTAGGTAGTTCCCCTGTAGAGCCCAGCTGTCAAGGCAACGTACTTCTGTGGCTCTAGCTCCAGACATATGCCATGACGCTGTGTTTGGCTACCCCAGCGGCCGCCAGAGGTCGCTCCTCAAGTGATCATTCTCCCCATCCCTCCCCAGGAAGAGAGAGCAGTCCTCCAGATGCTCAATCTATTCCCTTCCCTGCCGATCCCCGGTGCCCAGGCTAGCTTCCGAACCCAGGTCACCAGCATGGCGCGAGGTGTGGCGTCCAACACCTCAACCCTCAGAACCACCAGGCCAGCTGGGAACACAGAGACTTAATTCAAAAACCAGACACCATGAATATACATCTCTCAGATCATGCCCCCATCACCCTGGAGTTAAGCATATTGAGAAAGCAGAAAAATATCCTCTAGAAATGTAATCCTTCCCTACTTCGAGGCCCTGAGTTTAAAGACTTTCTGAACGATAAAATCCAAGAAATACTAGCAGATACTTGAACTCCACAGACTTCCCCTCAACTACTTTGGGATACACTTAGCACTGTCCTACGAGGCTACATTATTGCCTTCTCAGCTAAGAAAAAAATACAGATTGAGGTGAGGCTACAAGACTTGCAGGATAAGCTTCAATTTCTCCAGAATGCTCACATGCAGGGAGACCACAGTTTGGCGGACAAGGTGACACAAACACAAAATGAAATCCAGCGTCTTTTGATGGCTCAGACGAAACAGGCATTAGTATGCTTACACCAGAGATACTATGGGGGGGGGGGGAGTCAGAGCTTCTCATGTCCTGTCCTACCGACTTTGCAGACAGACACAAATGATGACCATTACCAAAATAAAAGATCCTACCTCAGGCCAGGTTAAACATACAACTTCACAAATACTAGAGGGCTTCTGGAAATTCTATCAGGATCTCTATATGGAATCTACTCTGCCTAACCCACAACAAGTGACATCCTTCTTTTCTAAATTGAAATTACCATTCCTACATGATAACCACAAGGAAAGACTCCTGGCCCCAATTACATGCCAAGAACTTATTGTCACCATCTAAAACCTAAAAAATGGGAAAAGTCCAGGACCAGCCAGATACGGGGCAGAATTTTATAATGGAACACTGCACTTGATTAAAGATCCATTTCAAATGGTCCTACAAAGAGACCATGACACAGCAGACTAGCCAGTATCTTTGTAACATGTGGTGATCTCTGCCATACTAAAACCTCAGAAGCCCCCTTACCTTTGTGACTCATTTCATCCCATATCGGTCCTGAACAAGGACTATAAGGTATATACAAGTATTATAGCCCATAGACCAGATGACATTCTCCCAAAATTGATCCACCTTGACCAGTCCGGCTTTATTAAGTCCCGTCAGACCACTGATAATATAGAACTCACTCTATACCTAATAAACCACACACACGCTCCCCACTCCCCACTATTAATAGTGAGTTTAGATGCCCAGAAGGCATTTGACAGGGTCTCCTGGTCCTCTTACAATTGGCCTTGGTGCAGTTCGATTTCCCCTCAGAATTTGTAGTTAAGTTTAACAGATCCCATTCCTCCAGATTTTCACTATCCCATGGAACATAACAGGGTTGCCCCTTATCCTCTTACCTCTTTGCAATATATGTAGAGTCTATAGCTCAATACCTAAGACAGCATGAGCAACTACATGGTTATTTTATCAATGGTGTACAACACAAACTACCATACTATGCTGATGACCTCCTTCTCTATATCACTCAACCAGAGACTTCTTTATGCTAATTAGAGACTTATCTTTCTTATATTGAACAACTCACGGGATATAAAATCAATTCAGATAAATCAGAGGCCCTACTAATACCACAAACCCTCCCTCAGACCATTTTTTCAAAATATTCATATAAACGGAACTGCCCCTATCTTACATACTTAGGTATTCGACTTTCCCCAAATCTTCATAATCTCTTTCAGTTAAATTATGAATCCTTGTTTACCCAACTTCAGATTGACTTGAAAAGATGGATGCATCTTCCTATTTCCTTAATGAGTAGAGCACAATCTATTCAGATGAATGTACTTCTCCAAATCCTTTGTCTCATGCAGAATATCCCCATTCCACTTCCTTAGAAGGGAATAAGTGGCACAGGGCAATATCTAATTTTTTATGGGAAGGAACTAAACCACGTCTATCCCTGCGGAAACTCCAACTCCCAAAACAAAGGGGGAGGGCCTGGCCCTGCTGGACTTTCATAAATACTCAATCTCTGCTATACCTCTGCATCTATTGGGATGGTTCAAACAGATATCGGTGGTCCAAGTTGGTTACACATAGAGCGGACTCTGTCTGACCCTGCTTTGGACTCCGATATGATATTTCAACCCTGTGAATTATCACACATTGAATCTTGCCCCTTTTTTACAAAGGTCCTGATGTTGGGGTGGGTAAGGTTTCTATGTCTCCCTGAGAACCAATTTGGGGCTTGTTGGATGGGTATCTCAGCTCTGAACCCAAATTTCCAACTGGCACTTTTGGATGCAACATTTAGAAGCTGGAACAGACATGGATTAGTCCACTTATACCAGTTTTACAATGATTGTATATTTAAAAACATATGAACAGTTGAAGAATGAATTCAATCTGACCCAAAGAGACTTTTTCCAATATTTGCAAATCTATCATTTTCTAAATAAGGAACTGGGCTTGGATATTTCTGCATTCACACCTCCTCCCCTATTCCCCTTACTTATGCAAATACAAAACAGTCCTTCCCCCCACCATTTGATATTCAGATTTTACAAGGCTATTGTTTGGGTGCCTACACCTGATATGGAAAACATTCAAACAAACTGGGAGGCAGAATTGATGCAAGAATTCACACCACAAGACTGGATAAACATATGGCGTCATCAGCACAAAACTACTAACTCATACACATGGCATGAGTTTTTGTGGAAAGTGGCAGTAAGGTACTTTCGCACCCCACAAATAACAGCCAAATACTCCTCATCCGGTAACTGTTCCTGCTGGAGGGAATGTGGCACTGAGGTAGCCACCCACTCCCACATAGTCTGGTTTTGTCTGGTTCTACTCCAGTTTTGGGGTGGGGTAGATACAATCATAAAAGAATTATTCCCGGATATGGGGGACCTTCCACCTGAAATAGTCCTATTGCTCCATTTTCCCAGACAAATCCAGGCTGCACAACAGAAATACCTCATTAGAAAATTATTAGGAGCAGCAATAAAAGTGATAACCAGACTGTGGCTTCAGTCCGTTCCTCCACAGATTTAAAACTGGGAGTCCACTATCTATGACATATACAAAATGGAAAATTTAACAGCTAAATTACAGAACTGGCTCCCGGCTTTGATAAATAGATGGAACCCCTGGCTTATGTACACAGCAGACCGTAGACCTGACCTGGTGCCCTGAAAACCAGGGAACCATTAAGGTAGGCTTCTGCTCTTCTCCTGCTTTCTGGGACCGGCTGGCCAGTTAATCCATAGGCCCTCTATATCAAGTATGGGGTAACTTGACTGTTCACCATGCATAATACCTGAAATGGTAGTATAGTTAGCCAGCCCTAAGATAATGATGAAGTGCTCCCTGGATCTCAACCAGTACATAGACATAATGGCCCAGATATTCATTCACATATCTGGACTGTGTAGTACGGTACGGGCTGCACGCCCATTGGCTCACGCTGTGGACAAATAGGCGTACAGCCCTACTTACAGTGTCAGTCGGCGGGCGGTGGGGGCGGCAGGCAGGTGGGGTGCTGCCACCACTGCTGACCGGGAGTGGGGTGGTGGGCCCAGTGGGCGGGTGGGGAGGGGGTACCACTGGACCACCAGGGATATTGGACTTACTTTTCTGATACAAATGCCCACAATTGGGCTGCGAGCAGTCCACTGGACCACCAGGGAGACTGGACTTAATATTTTAATATAAATGCCCGTGATCAGGCTGCAAGCAGTCCACTGGACCACCAGGGAGATTGGACTTAATATTTTAATACAAATGCCCACGATCGGGCTGTGAGCAGTCCACTGGACCACCAGGGAGATTGGAGTTATATTTTTTATACAAATGCCCATGATCGGGCTGCGAGCAGTCCACTGGACCACCAGGGATATAGGGCGTGCTTTTATTTATACATAAGCCCGTGATCAGGCAGTGGGGCACATTGCCGTGCTGTGCACGGGGCGTCTGTCCCCGGCGGCTGCTGCCTGGCAGGGTGCCAGGTGCAAGTCGTCGGAGATGCGCACCTGCATGCAATGGGTTAGCAATGACATGCTAATGGACCCATTTGCACCTTGCATATTATAGGCCCCATTTGCATGTGCACTTTTGAATATCGGTTGTTGCAATATGCGAACGGAACTTGCACTAGCGCATCCCCCTGTTCCACTCTGGCCACTTGCGCTGCCGCACTGCCACTGTGCCATGCACACTGCGGGTGGCCAGGGTGCGATATTCAATGATGCTGTGCCATGGCGCAGCTCCATTGAATATCACCCAGTCAACACCCTTGCGCAGCCAAGTTGCGCTGCACCCAGGCTTGCGCCATAGCCTGTCCCAGTCTGAATATCCAGGCCAATGTATATTATCCTTGTTGGATCTAGTTGATCTAAGGTAATACCCTCTTACTTTGCCCAGATATCTCCTGTAATTGTAAGCTTTTAAGTGAATGTATAAGCAGATAACTGTCATCTCAACAAAAACTAAATAAAAAGTTAAAAAAAAAAAAAGAATTAATAGGTCAGTATCAAGAGGGTTCGACTATGGTAATATCCCAAGGTCTGATAATAGCTACCCAATGGACTAATAGTAAACTTTAGTTTTCTAATTTTAGTTTTTGTTGTCTGGGAAAGGAGGGCTAGGAAATTCTACCTAGTTTCAGCCTCATCCAGGAGAGGAAGGGAAGGAAGGGATACAAATGGTAACCAGCAGAAACTGAACCAGATTAAACCATTGGTGGTATTTTAAGTGAATGGGGGAATTTGGCCAAAACACTGAGAAAATTCCCCTACTCTTTTCGAGATGTGTCATGGGATCTTTATGCCCACCTGAATAACCACCTGAACAGGCAGACAGGACTTCAGTTTAACATCTCATCAGAAAGACCGCACCTCAGAAGTGCTGCATCCCTCTCATGCTGCACTACAGTGTTAGTATTGGGATTTACCCCAAGTGCCTCGTGTGGGGCTAGAACCCACAACCTTCTGATCTTTTGGCCTCTACGACAAGAGTGTAACCTGCTGAGCCACTGACACTGATAAAATTAAAAGGGGTTCTGCATAAGTCACTCACTAATATCTTTAAGGACTCCTTCCAGGGAGGGTTAGTACCTGAGCATTAGAAAACAGCACCATTGCTTATTTCAAGGGCGGGCAAAGTTTAAACTCAGGTAACTTAAAACTTGTGAGTCTTACCTGCATGGCCAAGCGTTTGAGTCAGTCAAAACATATGTAGTTGTTCTGCATATGGATAAAAATGGGTCATTCTGTAGCATACAGCATGGTTTCCCAGCAGGTAGATTCTGCCAAACTGATTGCCTTCTTCAAGAGGTTAACTGGGGGCTGGGTGGGGTTGAATGGTTGCTGTAGTGTTTCTGGACTCCAACAAGGCCTTTAACACAGTACTGCCTGGAAAACCAATGGAGCAAGTAACATATGGAGCCTACATGGTGTACAGGAAGTGGACTGGCTGACTGGTAGGAAGCAGTGAATGGAGTGGACGGTCACCATTTATAGTCGAAGGATGGTCAGAGTGGTATGCCCTAGGAATTAGTGCTTGCTCAGTTGACCCTTAACATATTAATGGCCTGGAGAAGGGGTCAGGAGAAGGCAGCTTATGTTTGTAGGTGCTATTATATTAGAAAAAAGAGACGATAAATCTGAAGGGGAGGCACTACAGGGGGACCTTCACACAGTGGGGGTATGGGTCAGAAACTGGAACATAGATTTAATGGGGGAAAGTGCAAGGTACTACACCTAGGGGCAAGGAATCTGGGTTGCACTCATACCAGGTGTGGTAAATCAGCTCACATTACAACAGAGGAAAAGGGTCTAGGTGTAATTGTGGAATGAAACATAGGAACATAAATTTTGTCATCAGAAAACGACCACTAGGCCCATCTAGTTTTCCATTTTTTTCCTGTCTACTACTACACCCAGGACTTTATCTGGTCATTGGTGTCCCTCCCTCCTCCCTTACCTCTACATATTAAGCCCATATGCCTATCCCATGCATGCTTGAAGCTCCCCACTATCTTCGCCCCCACCACCTCTTCTGGCAGGCTGTTCCAGGCATCCACTACCTTTTCATAGGAATACATAGGAATGTGACAGCAGATAAGGACTGCCAGGCCCACGCAGTCTGCCCAGAGTGCCTAGAATTCTGTGAAGTATGTCCTCACATCCCTCTTAAATCCCCCCTCCCTCCAAGCTTCATTGTATGTCCTCGTGTTCTGGTGCTCCTTTCAACTGAATGAGACTCCCCTCCTGCACCTTGTTCACCCCCATGAGGTACTGTACATACACAGGACTGTAAGCTGAAGCCAGACAGGCAGTGTGCTGCTGCTGTCACAAAGGAAAATGCAATGTTGGAATGCATTGGGAGAGGGGTAAGGAGCAAGTCAAGGGAACTGATCCACCCCTAAACAAGACCTTGGTTAGCCCACACATAGAGTAGTGCATCAAGCTTTTTTACACCGCATTACAGAACAGAAACTAAGGAGACTGAGAAGGTCCAGGACAGGACCACCAAGCTGCTTAGCTGCTAGGAGGCAAGAGTGATGAGCAGTGAGTGGACACATACTCAAACTATTCAGCCTACAAAAATGAAGGCTCTGTGTGGACATGATCAGTGTGTTCTAAGCACTAAAGGGGATAGAGTGGAGTACACACAGCTGTTTCAGTTGATAAGTGAAAGCAAAAGCTCAGGACATGTGCTGGGAAGGGATGGTGGGATAATCAGAACAATTAGAATGCATTACTTTACATATGCAGGGTGATTAACATATGGAATAGCATACATTGTAAGGCTGTGGAAGCTAGCACTGTGCCAGCTGTCATAGCAGGACTGGACAGATTCCTCAGTAAGATTAATACTGAGGGTTACACAGCATTAGTTGGGATAACACAGGACTAGACAGATTTCTGAGGGAGAATGGCACTGAGCATTACACAGCATGAGTAGGGGTAACACAGGACTAGACAGATTCCTGAGGGACAACATCACTGAGAGTTGCACAGCATGAGTGGGAGTAACACAGGACTAGACAGATTCCTGAGGAAGCATGGCACTGAGAGTTACACAACATGGGTAGGGGTAACACAGGATTGGACAGATTCCTAAGGAAGAATGGCATTGAGGGTTACACAGCACGAGTAGGGGTAACACAGGACTGGACGGATTCCTGAGGGAGAATGGCATTGAAGGTTACACGGCATGAATAGGGGTAACACAGGACTAGACAGATTTCCGATGGAGAATTGGATTGAGGGTTACACAGTATGAGTAGATTCTTTCAGCAGATAAGGACCGCTGTACCCATCCAGTATGCCCCTTTATGCTAGCTCACAAAGTGACCAGTGAGTAGTAGTACCATAGGATTAGACAGATTCCTGAGGGACAATGGTGGTGCGGGTTACACAGCATGGGTAGAGGTCACACAGGACTAGAAAGATTCCTGAGGGAGATCATCACTGAGGGTTACACAGCATGAGTAGGGGTAACATAGGACTAGACAGATTCCTGAGGGAGAAGGACATGGCTCCTGGGTGCCCCTGATCAGGCCATTGTTGCCACTCCACACGGCTCCCAGACCTCTGCAAGATCCTGCCAGCCCACCCCAAAGCCAGCAAGGCTCCTGGGTGCCCCTGATCGGGCCACTGTTGCCGCTCCATGCAGCTCCCGGACCTTGGCAAGATCCTGTCAGTCCATCCCAAAGCCAGCAAGGCTCTGGGGTGCCCCAGATTGGGCCCCTGTTGCCGCTCCACATGGTTCCTGGACCTCAGCAAGATCCTGCCAGCCCACCCTGAAGCCAGCAAGGCTCCTGGGTGCCCCGATCGGGCCACTGTTGCTGCTCCACATGGTTCCTGGACTGCGGCAAGATGCTGCCAGCCCACCCCAAAGTCAGCAAGGTTCTTGGGTGCTGCTGATCAGGCCACTGTTGCCACTCTATGTGGCCCCCAGACCTTGGCAAGATCAAGCCAGCCCGCTCCGAAGCCAGCAAGACTCCTGGGGTCCCCTAAATGGGCCACTGTTGCTGCTCCATGCTTCTTCTGGACTGTGGCAAGATCCTGCCAGCCCACCCTGAAGCCAGCAAGGCTCCTGGGTGCCCCTGACTGGACCATTGTTGCGCTCCACGTGGCTCCCAGATCTCAGCGAGATCCTGCCAGCCAGCCCCAAAGCCAGCAAGGCTCCTGGGTGCCACTGATCCGGCCACTGTTGCTGCTCCACGACTCCTGGACCATGGCAAGATCCTGCCAGCCTGCCCCGAAGCCAGCAAGGCTCCTGGATGCCCCTGATCGGGCCACTGTTGCTGCTCCATGCAGCTCCCAGACCTCTGCAAGATCCTGCCAGCCCACCCCGGAGCCAGCAAGGCTCCTGGATGCCCTTATCGGGCCAGTGTTGCTGCTCCACGCAGCTCCTGGACCTTGGCAAGATCCTGCCAACCCCACCCTGAAGTCAGCAAGGTACCGTTGAAGACCCCAGGCAACCTACTTTTGAATTTTGGTGCCTTTCTGAAGTGGCTCCCTGCTCCACATCTCAGCTGCATCTAAATATAAACTTTTACTCTGCTAAGCAGACCAGACAGGAGGAGGCTACTGTTTTCTTTTCTTTTCTCAAACTGTTATCAAAATTTGTCTGCTCTACAAACTTTCACATTTATTTTGGTTTGCTCTTGTAGCTCGTTCTAAGTCCATTTCTAGTTAGCCTGCAAAGTTTAATTAAGTTTTGACTGCTCTACTGCTTAAAGGTTTTAAAACGTTCTTGTTTAATTAAATTTAGCTCCTTCTAAGTCTGTTTTTTAGCCAGACTGCTTCTTTTTGCTCTGCTCTGCTAAGCCAGTGTTTAGTGTTTAATTAAGCTACTGGACTGCACTGCAGTTAGCATCTGAGGCAGAGACTGACTCAGATTTTTCTCCTGCCCACCCTCCCCTGCCCCATGGCTCTTAAATGCTTGTTCCTCGAATGCTTAGGAGGCGGTAGTCCCCTGTCCATTAGTGACTGGACCATATTGCTGGTGGTGGAGTGAGGGCAGCAGAGCCGTGAAATTCATTTTATCTTGTACCGGTGAGTTGGTACTGTCTCCTCATTTTAAGGCAAACATAGTGAGAGTTTTTGGTGAAACTCATACGAATATCCCTAAAGTTTGCCTGCTGGGAAATCTTGTCCTTGTTTTAGCTGGTTTCCCACCTCTGCAAACAAATTGCAGGATCCACAAAGTGACCTCCTCTCTTACCCTGTATCACTGTCTTTCTCTGTCATTACCTAGGCTCTACCTGTTTATCTATCCTTCACCAGTGAACACTATGGGGGTGATTTCACTACACAGCCACTCGGTAGGAATGTTTTCCCTTTTGCTAACCCTCCAAGGTCTTGACAGATCTCCTATATCAGCCATCTACTGACCCTGGCTACTTCCTTAAAGCTAAAGTCTGGAGCTTTTGTTTCTCTAACCAAATTGTCAGGGCTGACACCTACATCCCTGAAACCTGGATCCTAAAATTTATCCCATTTGCTAGAATAGCTGACTACCTTAGCTGCTGCCACTTCCATGTGCTGCAAGGAGGGATATTCCGAACCTCTCTCGTTGAAACCTGGGTACCCCTATGCCATCTCTCTCTCTCTCTCTCTCTCTCTAAGCAACATAGAACTAAACCCGGGCCCCCCTGATGTTGCTGCTCCTACGGACCCTTCCTATTGGTTCACTAAAAAGGGGATTAGGCTTGCGCATATGAATATTAGAAGCCTTACAACTAACTTTGTACAGCTTGAAGCCTGGATGGCGCACAACTCCCCTGACATGCTAGGTTTATCTGAAACCTGGTTAAAACCCCATACACCAGACTCCTTTTATATGATCAATGGCTATAAGCTACATAGGTGTGATCGACCAAATGCAAAGAAGGGAGGAGGGATTTTATTCTATACCAGAGAGGATCTCGATGCCATGGTCTCCAAGATTAATTCCTCTTGCCTATGTGAATCTATTCACATAGTTATAACACTCGGTCTCACTAAGAAGCTAAACATTGTTTGTATTTACAACCCTCCTAAAAATGGGTTAACAGGTCTGACTAATGTAATTGACTATCTTACCTCTTTAAAAGGCAGACAAGAGCTTAACATAATGGGGGACTTAAACCTGGATTGGCTGGTGAAAAACTATAATGTTTATGCTACCGAGTCAGCCAAGGGGAGGGGGTGGTAGAGGCACTCCAGAGGGGCCAGGGAGGGAGGGAATCTGCCAAGAGTGGGAAGGAGGAGGGAGGGAGGGAGGGAAAATTATGCCAGAAGGGTGGGTGAGATAAGGTCTGAGGGGGGGAAGCAGGAGGAGAGCAGTAGGAGGGGATCTGTAGGCTCTGACCCAAAAAGGGAGTCCAGGGGAGCAGGGGGCCAGCTGTGCTGACCAGGAGGTTGGGGGGGAGAAGAGTAAACTGGAAGCTGCATGCAGAAGGAAGAGCACGGAGGTCACATACAGACTAGTGAACACCGGGCAAATGGGGGTGCAAGAAGTAAGCTGGGCTCTGATGATCAGAGGAAGAGCCTGGAAGGGGTCAAAAGGGCCAGTAAGGGGGGGTAAAGGTGATCCTGCTGGGGGACTCCATGACCAGGGGCAGACAGTGGGAGGGAGTAGGGGAAGGTACAAGCAGCAAAGTCAGGGTTAAATGTATCCCAGGACTATCCGTTCACAAGGCCAAATTCCAGCTATATTCCTTAGCTTTGGAATGCGGGGGAACCCCTGATTTCCTAGTACACCTGGGCACAAATGATTTGAAAGGGAACAGCGAACTGGAAATCCAGACGAGGTTCCGGGAGCTAGCCAAGGTCTGCCATTCTATTGGGAGATCAATCTCTTTCTCAGAAATCCTGCTGGTGTCTAGGGCATCTGGGGAGGCCAAGCACAAACTAAGAAGTGTGAACCAGTGGCTCAGGGAGTGGTGCAAGGAGGAAGGGTTTGGACTGGTGGGGGATTGGGGGGACACATGGGAAGATAAGGGGTTATATGCTAGGGATAGGCTACATCTTAACCTAGAGGGGAAGGAGATCCTAAAGCTGAAACTCGCTGAATTCATAAATGTGAAGTGGGGTTTAAACTTGTAAAGGGGGGAGAGACTAGTGCAGGACTGGAGACAGGAGGGCTGACCATGGTCCCTGGTCTACGGTGGCAAATAAGGGCAGGGGACTCCAATGAACACAATGCAAGAGATGTGCAGGAGAGGTCAAACAGGGAGTGCGCAGGGCCAAATCAGCTGTGCAGCGGAGGGGGAGTGGGGTGGAGGACGGTCCTGGTCAACACCAGGAGTATGGGCAACAAAATGCCTGAGCTACAGGCAATGCTGGCCGAAGGATCAGCGGATGTGGCAGCAATTACAGAAACATGGGCCACCCAGAAAAATGATTGGGACCTAAATCTGGAGGGCTATAAAATATTCAGGAGGGATAGAGAAGTGGGTAGAGGAGGAGGCGTAGCTCTGATAGTCAAGGATGGAATATTGGGAAGTGGAGTGGAAGAGGCAGAGGGGGAGTGAAAGCTATTTGGGTAACCCTACAATCGGGGGGAGGAAAAAGATTAAAAGTATGTCTGGTTTACAGGCCACCCGCAATGGATGAGGATCTGGAGGGAAATTTGGTACAGCATATCAAGGGGCACTGTGACCAGGGAAAGGGTAGGGTGGTGGTCATGGGGGACCTGAATATGCCAGGGGTAGACTGGGACACCATGACATCAGCAGTGGCCAGGGAGCAGAGGCTGATGGATGTGTTTCAGGATGCCTTTCTGGTCCAACAGGTGGGGGAGCCTACTGAAGGGGAGGATACTGGACATTGTCCTTACAGACAGTGACCGTATAAGGGATCTGGAGGTGTGTAGCCTGCTGGCAGGAGGAGACCATGACACGGTCTGGTTTATGCTGTGCCTAGGGGTGAAGAAAACTGCTCAAACACAGTGGTAATGGATTTCAGGGGGGTGGATTTCGTGGGCATGGGCAGGATACTGATGGGGAGCTTGAGCCAGATCAGGCCAGACATGGATGTAGATAGATTGTGGGAGGCCATTAAAAAAGGGGTACAGGAGGCTACTAGCTTGTGTGCAAGGGTAAGGAGCAACAATGGCAGGGCCAGCAAGCCATGCTGGTGGACCAGGGAGGTGCAAGAGGTGGTAAGAGGTTAGAAGGCTGTCTACACATGTTTTAAGTGTTCCAGGGGGGAATGGGAGAGAGGGGAATACGAACTGTTGGCTAGAAGGGTCACAAGGGTGGTGAGGGATCGAAGACGAGGATGGAGTACAACCTGGCTAAGGATATACGATAAAAGGGCTTTATAGATACATAGGGAAAAAAGAGGAAGCGAGAGCACAGATCACCAGGATTAGAACTGGGGTGGATGGGCTCAGGATGGGGAGCAGGCAAAGGTACTGAACAAGTATTTTGCCTCGGTTTTTAAGGAGGGAGACAAGGACTGCATTAAATCAGAAAACGGGGGCAGCTGAGAGGATAGCGCATAGGGAGATGAGAGGATCGAAAGAGGCCGGGGCACCAGGCGGGCCAGGCCCTGAAGAGAACAGGACTTTTACTGAGGAGAGAGCTAGGGAGGGGGAAATCACAGAGGGCAGTCTGAGGGAGGCCCTATGGGCACTGAAAACTGACAAGGCACCAGGACCGGACGGGCTGCATCCAAGGTACTGAAGGAGCTGGCAGAAGAACTAGCAGCTCCACTAGCTGGGCTGTTCAACACTTCTCTCCAGACAGGAAGGGTGCCCCAGGATTGGAGGGTGGCTCATGTAGTGCCCATCCACAAAGGGGAACTAGGGAGGAGATGGGAAATTACAGGCCTGTCAGCTTAACGCCAGTGGTAGGCAAACTAATGGAGGGCTTCATCAAAGGGATGCTCAGGAGGCAACTGGATAGGCTGTGGCACATGGATGACAAGCAGTATGGTTTCATCCCAGGGGAGATTGTGCCAGACCAACCTCATAGATTTCTATGACTGGGTGACAGGGAACCTGGACAGACAGAGTCCAGTGGACGTCTTATATCTGGATTTTAGTAAGGCGTCCAACTCTGTACCCGACTTCGGGTTGTTGGCAAAATTGAGGGAGATGGGGGTAGAAAGACAGTTGCTTAGATGGGTGGGAAACTGGCTTACAGATAGAACACAGAGGGTGATGGTGAGAGGGACTGTTCCCTCCCCTAGGAAGGTCATCAGTGGGGTGCCCCAGTGGTCGGTACTGGGGCCACTCCTGTTCAACGCCTATGTCTCCAATATAGGGACAGGAGTTTGGAGTAGGATGAGTCTCTTTGTGGACGACTCTAAGCTGGGAGCATTGACTGATGGGGAGGAAGCAAGGGTGGCAGTCCAGAGGGATCTGGACACCCTGGAGGGCTGAGCAAGGAGGTGGCGGCTGAGGTTTAACCTGGAGAAGTGTAGGATGTTGCATCTGGGGGTCAGAAACCCAGGGCATGTTTATACCTTGGGAGGGGTTCCACTGCAAGCCACTGCGAGTGAAAGGGACCTCGGGGTGGTGGCAGACACCAGAATGAACAACAGTGAGAACTGCAGAAGAACAGCAGCAAAGGCAAATAGGTTACTGGGCTGCATAGCCCGGGGAATAATGTCCAGGAGGAGTGAGGTGATCCTACCTCTGTACAATGCCTTGGTTAGGCCGCAGCTTGAGTATTGCATGAAGTTCTGGAGGCTGCACCTTAAGAAGGACATAGTACTGTTGGAGAGGGTCCAGAGGAGGGCTACCAGGATGATCCAGGGCATGGGGGATAGGACCTATGAGGACAGGCTGCAAGCCCTTGGGCTGTACTCACTGGAGGACAGGAGAGGAGAGATAGGGGGGACATGATTGAGGTTTTCAAATATGTGAAAGGGATTAACAGGGGTGGAGCCAAAAAAATGTTCAGGCTAAAACAAAGGGGCAAAACCAGAGGGCATAAGTGGAAACTGGGGGGAGGAACCCATAGGGGAGAACATAGAAGGCATTACTTCACAGAGGAGAAGAAGAAGAAGAAGAAGAAGAAGAAGAAGAATCAGCATTTATATAGTGCTTTTCATACACAGTATCCCAAAGCACTTTACAAGCAATGCTAGACTGGTAGTGAAGTGACTGAATGTGTGGTGGTGGCCATATCGCACATCATCACCCACACACAGCCTGGATAATTGCATGAAGTGGTTTATGGGAAGGGGAATGTTGGCCAGGACACCGGGAATGCTTCCTGCTCTTTGTGAAGAGTGCCCTGGGTTCTTTTACTTTCACCTGGACACCCACCAGGACAACACCAGGTTGGGCAGAAGGGACCTCGGTTTAACATCTCATCCAAAGGACAGCACACCCCAGCAGTACAGCACCCCCCCAAAACTGCACTCGGATGCCAGCAATTTTTAGGTGTGGGATGAGAACCCACGACCTTCTGGTCCAGAGGTGGATGTGCTACCAACTGAGCCATGCTGAGAGGGTGGTAGAGCCATGGAATACATTGCCCTGGAGCCTAGTCGAGCAAGACACTGTAGAGGGCTTCAAGAGGGGGTGGGACAGATGCATGGGGGTACTGAAGCCAAGACTGACCCTCACGGGGACGGTGGGGGCACCCACTAAGGGCTGCATACCAAGCAGACTCGAAAGACTGACAGGCCTATTCTGCCTTTTAGTATGTTAGTATATTTATTTTATTTAGTTTTTGTTGACTGGTAAGTGCACTAGACAAATCCTGCCTATTTTCAGGCATGACCGGGGGTACAGATGAATGCCAACTGACCTAGAACCAGATTAGGCTGTTGGTGGTATTTTTAGTGAATGAGAGAAATCTGCCCAGGACACCAGGGAATTCCCCTACTCTTTTCGATAAGTGCCATGGGATCTTTAACATCCACCTGAACTACCACCAATCCAGGCAGATGGGACCTCGGTTTAATGTCTCATCCAAAAGATGGCACTACAGAAGTGCAGCACCCCTCTCATGCTGCACTACAGTGTCAGTACTGGGATATTAATCCAAGTGCCAGATGTGGGAACTGAACCCACAACCCACTGAACTCCCAGCCTCAGAGGCGAGTGTGCTACCTACTGAGCCACTGACACTGACATGTTAGTATGTTGTAGTGTGTGTGAACATATGTGTGTGTGTGTATGTGTGTGTGTGTGTGTGTGTATTAGTGTGTGTATTGTGATATGTGAAGATCTGTGGTGCTGTAGTGTGTGTGTGAGTGTGTGAGTGTGTGTGTGTGTGTGTGTGTGTGTGTGTGTGTGTTAGAGAGTGTATTGTGGTGATATGTGAAGGTCTGTGGTGCTGTAGTGTGTGTGTTTGAGCGTGAGTGTTTGTGTGTGTGTGTGTATTAGTGTGTGTATTGTGGTGATATGTGAAGGTCTGTGGTGCTGTAGTGTGCGTGTGTGAGCGTGTGTGAGTGTTTGTGTGTGCGTGCGTATTAGTGTGTGTATTGTGGTGATATGTGAAGGTCTGTGGTGCTGTAGTGTGTGTGTGTGTGAGCGTGTCCGAGTGTTTGTGTGTGTGTGTGTGTATTAGTGTGTGTATTGTGGTGATATGTGAAGGTCTGTGGTGCTTTAATAGGTATGCTGTTGTGTTTATGTAGCACTGATCAATGTGGTGGTGGTACGTGTGTATGAGTTGTGGTGGCAGTGGTGTGTAGGAGCGCATGTGGCATTGGGGTGTGTGTGTTTATTGTGTCGTGATGATGTGCACACATGTGGTATTGATGCATGTCTATGGTGGTGTGCATGTGAGTGAGTGAGTGTGTGTGTGTGTGTGTGTGTGTGTGTGTGTGTGTATCTGTGTACAAGTCTGCATATGAATGCAAATATATTCTCTTTGTTACATTAAAAATTGTGCATAATGCAGGCTGCACTTTTTGAGTTTGCCTGTTTCATAGCCATCAAGCTGCTCTAGATAGCAGGACTGACAGACACCAACAGTGCCCTGTGTGCAGCTGATCTCAGCTGCATGCTAGAATGCTTCATTTGTGTTTCAGGAAAGGAAGGACAAGGGGAAGTGTGGCTGTTAATCTGAAGCATTGTGGGACGTAGTTATGTTTTGTTCTTTTTTTTTTTTTTTTTAGCTTTTTTTTTTCTTCTTAAGTCGGGAGGAAGCCTTCCCCGGTGGCTACGCCCAACATGAGTTAGAGTAACTTTTAGCTCCCTGTAACACACTGAAGTCACCCACTCTCTGCCAGGTTTTTTACAGCATCTTGGAGGTGTAAGAAGGACAAATTAAATGCAACTGGCAAAGCAGGAGAAAGATGAAAGAGAAAAATAAGAAAGACAGAAAGAAGGTAAGAGAATGTATGGCAAAAAAGGGGAACTTATTTGTTTGAAGCTCTGGGTCATACCAAGCAGGGCTTTGCAAGGCAAAGTAAAAACTGTAACAAAAGCCATGTTGTCAGGTATAGGTTTCTGATAAAATATGATAATATTTTGGGGGGTTGGGGGCTGCAAAAATAAAGATTCTTTTACACAGTTCTTTATTCAGAGATTCTGGTTATGCTTTGTGTAGTCATCAGCTAGTCTCCAGGCCTCTCTAGTTAGTTATTTTTTTAATTAGTTTATTTATTCATTTACTCATTTATTTGAAAATGTTCACATTAAGATGACCTTCTTTAGGTTGGTGGAACTCCTATTGTTTTTGTTTTAGGACAGCCCCGAGGAAAACATTACAGTTGCAGAGTACGTACAGGCTCGTTACAATGGTAAAATTAATGCATTGTTAAGCACAGTATACAACAGTATTTCTAAATGAATATGCAAAGCTAGACTATTTAATGAGTTAGTGAGTGGGTGGAAGAGGAAGCTGGTAGTGCAGGGCAGGGCTCTGACTAAGTTAGGGTGAAGGAACGATACCGTAAAGGAGGCGGTTAGTGAAAAAATATAGTTTATAGACTGCAAGTATCCACCACCCTCACCAATACACACAGAATTCAGGGGATCAAATCCATTTTACATACAAAATGTACTGCCATATCATCCGTTGGGTGGATTTCATTGCAATTTGTATATTCAGTGTAATTTATGTTATGCATTTTGTTTGTTATGGAAGCGTGTTTTTTTTATTAACAAATTTATGTATCCTGTGTAAGATGCTGTATAGGTATTCTGAGCATTGCAAGGGCACCTTCCATAAACAATAAAACCCAACCTACTGGAGTGGATTCTCAGGAAATCTGTAGGAAGGGAAACCTGTAATGTTCTGGGTGAACCTCTAGGAAACAGGTTAAAGAACCTAAGAAGGAGGTGAACAAAAATAAATAAAATAACCCCAGGACTCTGAACACGGAGACAGTGTTGCACTTTACTGAGAGGTTATACAATGTTTCTGTAACTGTAATACCTGACTTTTTATTAGTGGGTTGTTATTTTTTCTTATGCTTATACTGCTAAGCCTTACAGGTCACCAAAATATGGGATAAGAGCCCTCAAATTGTGAGTCATCATATGTTCTCAAAATGTGGGAGGCATCAACCCTCAAAGTGTGGGGTACTAACCCACAAAATTTGGGGCACTGACCTTCAACATGTGTGGTGCACGCCCTCGAAATGTGGGATTCTAACTCTCAAAATGTGAGGTACAAGTATTGAAGATTAGTGACCCACATCTTGAGGGTTAGCATCCAGAATTGTGAGGGCTTGTGCCACACATTGTGAGGGTTAGAAAACCACATTTTGAGGGCTTGCGTCCCACATTTTGATTGTCAGTGCCTCAAATTTTAAATTAAAAGTTAGGTAATACAGTTACGGAACACTGTATAATCTCGCATTAAAGTACCTTATAGTTTGAGGGTAAGTGCCCCACATTTTGAGGATTGGTGCCCTATCTCTTGAGGGTTAGTGTTCCTCATCTTAAGGGTCAATGCCCCACTTTTTGAGGGCTATTGCCTCACTTCTTGATGGTTAGTGCCCCATATTTTGTGGGTTAGTGCACCACCTATTGAGGTATAATCCCCCACATTCTAAGAATTAATGCCCCACATTTTGTGGTTAGTGCTCCACATTTTGGGGGTACTAGCCCAAACAATGTGGGGCAATAACCCTCAAAATGTGGAGCACTAAGCCTCAAATTGTGGATCGCTATCCATCAGAATTTGGAGCACTAACCCTCAAGAGGTGGTGTAGTAACTCTCAAAATGTGGGGCACTAACCCTCAAAATATAAGGCAACAACCATCAAAATGTGGAGTACTAACCCACAAAATGTGGGGCATTAATTCTCAGAAATGTGGGGGATTATACCTCAAGAGATGATGCACTAAACCTCAAAATGTGGGGCACTAACCCTCAAAATATAAGGCACTAATCCTCAACAGGTGGGCACTAACCCTCAAAATGTGGGTCACTAACTCTCAAGAGGTGGACCACTAACCCTCAAACTATGAGACACTAATCCACAAAATGTACAGAATAAATAAAGCTCTTACCTTCAAAATATAGGGCATTAACCCTCAAAACATGGGGTACTAGTCATCAAGATGTTGGGCAGTAACCCTCAAATGCAGGGCATTAACCTACAAAATCTGGGTTTCTAACCCTCAAGAGGTGGGGCACTTACCATCAAAATGTGGCATACTAACCAGCAAAATGTGGTGCACTATCCCTCAAACTACGGGGCACTAACTTTCAAAATGTAGAATATTAATGAAACTCTCATCCTGAAAATATAGGGCAGTAACCCTCAAAATGTGGGATATTAACAATCAATATGTGGGTCAGTAACCCTCAAAATGTGGGGCACTAACCCTCAAGAGGTGGTCACAAATCCTAAAAATTTGGGGCATTAACCCTAAAAAGGTAATGCAATAACCTCCACAATGTGGAGCATGAACCCTCAAAATATGCCTCACTAACCCCTTAAAATGTGGGGTGAAGTCCTCAAAAAGTAGCATGCTATCTCTCAAAATGTGTGGAACAAGCTCTAAAATGTAAGGCACTATCCTAAAAATGTGGGTCTTTTACCCTGAAAATGAGGGACACCAACCCTCAAAATGTGGGACATAAGCCCTCAAATTGCGGGGCACTAACCCTCAAAATATGTGGCACAATCCCTTATATTGTGAGGCACTAGCCATCAAATCATGGTGCACGAGCCCTCAAAATGTGGAGCACTAACCCTCATAATGTGGATAACGAGCTATCAAAATAGAGGACACACCCTGAAAATGTGGGGCACTAATCCTGAAAATATGGGTCATGAGTCATCTCTATATAGGACACCACCTCAAAGTGTAGGGTACTAATCTTCAAAATGTGGGTCACCAGCCATCAACATATGGAACGCACCCTCAAAATGTGGGGCACAAACTTTAAAATAGTAGGACACCAACCCTCAAAATGTGTGGCACAAGCCCTAAGTTGTGCAGCACTAACTCTGTTGAGGTGGTGCATTAATGCTCAAAATGTGGGGCACAAGCGCTCAAATTAAAAATGAGAGTTCATGAAATCTTGAGGACAGATCTTAGACAGCAATGTAAGACTGAATCCATTAATGTTGAATTTTTATTTTACCTGTATGCATATTTTTAGATGCATTTTCTATGTTTCAAGGCATCAAAAACACTCATGAACTGAGTCTAAACATAGCCTGATGATGAATTTGAATTTCTGCTTTGACAAAGAAATATGGTAGCCGTGTTAGTCCAGTCATGATGTAGAAGGAAACAAAAAAACGGAAAACACATTGCAGGTGATATCTTTCACAGGACTAATAAAATTGTTTTGGAGACTAAATTTTAAGAGTCATATTTCCTACATCAGGTCAGTGGAAGCAGAGCTGAATGACATGCCAGATATACAACCTGGATGTTGATTTAAATGAGACATGGTGTAGTTGAATTCCTGCTTTAAAAGCCACAATACGAGACTACCATCACCCTTGGTAAAGAGTTTGGAGTGGCTCCGATTTGATTAAATGGGGATAATGTCCCCACCAAATGTGCACAGGTGGGTTGTATGGGTTTCCAAGTTTTTCAGTCTTCTCTTGAAAGGGGGAAAATGTGATAAATTAGTTATTACATAGTAATGGCTGGAAGAGACTCTAGGTTCTCTATGAGCACGCCACAGTGCTTTATAAGCAGGGATGAGTCAATATGCTGTGCAGATATCTACAGGGACTCCTTCCCTGCCCACTCTACTACCCAGGGTACCCTGTGATTTCCTTGGTAAGCATCAATTTGTCCACACTTACCTTGAAAGCATGCACAATCTTCATGTCCACCATCTGCACTGGTAGACTGGTCCACAGGTTCTCAGCCCCCTGAGAGATATTTAGACCTCATCAATGCTCGATGAAATGTTTAGGAACAGTAGACATGTTAGATTATTTAAATCAGTAGTGCAATGAAACTGGGCAAAAATGTGACCCTACCTTTTTTCACTATAAAAGATTCTAGGCCTCTTCTAGTTTTATTTGGTAGCAACATTTTCTAGTCTTACAAAAATGTGAGTAATTTCTATATGTTTCAATGTAGTTTTCTCTCAAGGAAAAAAAGATGGCCACCACATTTTGGCTTAGGAATTGTATTGTAGTCCTACAAATGGTCAGGATCAAGAAAATACAAAAATGCAGGCTGAACAGCATTGGAGGTACCAAGAAAAGAAGATTTGACAGGCATGCTAATATTTGTATTATTTGTAGCTGAAACTAGATTTTTGTGGAGAAAATTGTTGTACTGCTGCTTTAAGGATTGTTTTTGAACTTTTCATCTACTCAAGATTGAAGGCAAGAATTTATTTATTCATTTTATTGATTTATTTTTGGTAACCAGGTCAGCCCACTGGAATAAGAAGTCCCGTTTGTAAGAGTGATCCGGAATTATGTTTGTAGTTGTACTTGCCTTGAATTACATACTCTTTAAATTTGGCTTCAAATCTGGCAATGGTCTTAGCTACATTTTTTGCCTGTGTACACTACCGCTTTCTATCTGTGTCTTGTTTGCAAGTGGGGTAGGCAGCGCCCGTGGTTATACCAGCAAACCTGCACTGGGTGCACACTAGCCTGTCCCTGTCTTGCATACATACACTGGGGTACAGAATGAAAAGGGAATCATATAGGGCAATTGCAAAAATTGTTGAAACAGTGGACAAGACGTCCAAGATACAATTATTACATTATTAATCACAAGACCTAATCTACAAGGTAAAGAGAAAGAGAGAAAGAAAAGAGAGAGAGAGAGAAGAGAGAGAGAGAGAGAGAGAGAAGAGAGAGAGAAGAGAGAAGAGAGAAAGAGAGAAGTAGAATTCCAGTTAGATGAAAATAGAGCAGTATCAACTGTTTTTGTTTATTAATCTGTAATGTACCTGTTCTTGTTGCGTTTATGTTACTATTGATTTATTATTGATGTGCATCCTTGTATTGTATTGTATTGTAATGTATGTTGAAATTTCAATAAAAACTGTAAATTAAAACTAATAAACTGGAAGAAGTTCTTCCTACTGTTACCCCTACATTTACCACCTCAGAGCATCTGGCCATGTTCCCACAAACTACTGGATGAAACTAGATCAGATATCTCTGTCTTTTCGATCTTGTCACTACTGTTGAATAAGCAGCTGACTCAGATCATGTCTCCTCTCTGCCTCTTTTATGGCCACAACCCCTCATCCTAGCATTTGCTCCCTGTACCCCTGATCATTCTCATGGCCCTGCACTACACCCACCCAACTGCCTCTGTTCATTGATGGAAGACCTTCCCCCTCCCAATGTCCTTTTTACAATTCCAGATCCATTATGGAACGAGGAAATGGGCCACACTGTAACAATTAGCTGAGGGGCTGGCACATGAAATGAGATTACAGATCGAAGGAGCACTCTCAGCTAACTGGAGTGCTCCTTTCCTCTGTGTGGGAGACACTCATTCTGTGAAGAGTGTCTCATGCGCAGCTGCCCTGGAAATGGGCATGTTTGGAAAAGGTTTTTTTTTAAATGAATGTATTATTGATCAGGCTAGATCAATAATATATTAATACTGCTGCTGAGACCACTCTTACAGTTGTAAGAGGGGTCTCACATTCATAGACATCAGAACCGCTCACCTTCAGTTCGTGGTTCTCTTACCCTAAGAATGTCCGTGAAACCACTCTTACAACCATAAGAGTGGTCTCAGCAGTGGTATTAACATACAGATGTTTCCAGCCTCTCAAAATAGCATAGCAATCTCTTATATTCTGCAGTGGGGCTGTGTTTGTATGTTTAAAGCTCAAATGTACTATATACTGCTCACTCCAAGAGGTGTGTGAGACAACTTCCTGACCTATTCACTATTGTTTCTAGCAGCCCAAACAACATTTGGAGTATGCAGCTGGAACAAGATTTAGAATGATATTGATCCAAATATCAAACAACTGGCAGCCAATCCAAAGGCATTTAGCACAGCTACGAAACAGGAACTGAGTACATGCTGCAATTGTATGAAATGAGTCATCAAAAGTTGGCCATATTGTGTATGTTTTTATAGTACCTGAATTTGTTTTATGTTGTCTGTACTATAAATCAATTACTAAATGATCTTCCCGTATAATTAAAAGCATATGCTTAAACAGGACCACCTTGCAAATAGGGCTTTTTAGTCCTAATGGTGTTACTTGTACCAACATTTTTACCTGTATAACAATAAGTTTCTGTTACAAACATTTTTAAATGGTTCACAGTTTTGTGTACATGGACCTGTGGAATAATCTAAAAAAATAAATAAAATCTCAGTTTACACAAATAGAAATCAGAAACGATGATTAAATCTGCCTTGCTTATACTATGCTGTGCATCTGCTTGTCTGAATGCTTTCATCTAGTTGACCCAAGACTAGAGAAAGTTACCAAAAATAGTGTAGTTTGCTAATACTGTAAGTGATGGGGATTCAGAAAATGCATTGCCTCCCCCCCACACACACACGCAGTACATTTAGGTTTAAGGGGTACAGGAGACTGTGAAGAGCCTGAGCATATCGAACTTCATCTGTCAAGCCTCTGAGGCTGGAAGATCAAAAGGTCCTGGGTTCTAACCCCACACCAGGTACTCAGGATAATAGCCATAACTGGCATTGTAGTGCAGTATGGGGGGGGGGGTCCTGCACTGCTGAGTTGCCATCCTTAAGATGAGATTTTAAAGCAAGGTACTCTCTGCCCATCTCTGGTCACTGTCTAGATGAAGGTTAAAGATCCCATGATGCTTTTTGAAGGGGAGTTTCCCTGGTGTCATGGCCAACACTCCCACAGTCAATAAAACCGGTCCATGTACCCCCCCCCCCAAAAGGATGCAGCTGGAAATGAGTTGTCACAGCTTAGTGTGCCTTTCCTGGACAAAAACTTCAAATAAGTCCATTTCTCCCCAGTAAGCTGATGGCTGGGGGTTCCAAAACTCGCTCATACATGCAACTGCATGGGGATGCACACAACCAGCCAATTCCCTCCCTCTCTAGCTAATCTGCCTGCACATGCACCTGTTCTCACCCAGGCAGTAGTGCTGTTGAAGCATAAACCCTCCCTAGAGAAGAAGAACTGCAAAATATATTATAGATCACGAGAGCGTCCCCGACCAATCACAGCGCTTCCTTCAGTTGTGTGCAGTACTCTTATTGCTGTAAGAGTACCTCATGTGTTGAGCAATGTAACTGTCTTTTCAATTACCACTGCTCGCACCACAGAAAGGGAACGTAAAAGGGGTATTTTTTTTTAAATGGTGGCACAATCATAAATGTATAAGGACACTAGGAGGGTCTCTTATGGATATAAGAATGTCACCTCTTACATCCTTAGTGCACCAGAACTGCTCAACTTCAGTTCACAGTTCTCTTGCCCTAAGAAACATGTGAGGCAACACTCTTATATCCATAAGAGACTCTCCTAGTGCTCCTATAAACTTATATAAGAAAAGCTTTAGAGCAAAACTAGATTTGAACTTTTGCCTCTGCTATAGACTTTGTTAACTATATTATATCAAAAGAGCATTGTGTTCCGAGGAGGTAGAGTGGCAAGTGGGGTGCCACAGGAGTCAGTACTGGGGCTGGTCCTCTAATATATTCATTAGCGACATAGCAGAGGAGCTGGAGGGGAAAGTCTGCCTTTTTGCAGATGACACCAAGATCTGCAACAGAGTGGACACTCCAGAGGGAGTAAAGGGTGGTAAGAGATTTAAAATGGCTGGAGGAGTGGTCAAATGTTTGGCAGCTAAGGTTCAATGCAAAACAGAGCAAAGTTATGCACTTGGGCCACAGTAACCCAGGGGTGGTGTACAAAATGGGAAGGAGATACCTGCAATGACCAACAGGAAAGGGACCTGGGAGTAATCATAGTGGATGACCTGAAGGTGGCCAGATAAGGTGACAAAGTGATCACAAGGGCTAGTGGGATGCTGGGGTGTATAGGTAGGGGTTTCGCCAGCAGGAAGAGGGAAGTGGTGTTGCCCCTATACAGGTCATTGGTGAGACTCCACCTGGAGTACTGTGTTCAGTTTTGCAGACCACATCTCAGGAAAGACATAGGGTGAAGGTGGTCCAGAGGTGGGCTACCAAGATGGTAAAGGGTCTGCATCAAAAGCTCTATAAGGAGAGGCTAAGGGAACACAATATGTACACCCTGGAGGAGAGGAAGGAGAAGGGGGATATGATTGAGACCTTTAAATACCTTACTGCAACGAATAAGGTACAGGTGGGAGGGATTTTTTGGAGGAAAGGGTGCTCTAGAACAAGGGGTCGTGATATGAAGCTGGGGGGTTCAGGAGAGATGAGAAGAAATACTTCTTCACAGAAAGGGTGATGGATGCCTGGAACAGGTTCCCAGCAGAGGTATTGGGGCGAAGACAGTGGAGTGATTCAAAAAAGCCTGAGATAGGTACAAGGGAATTATAAGGGAAAGGAAGAGGGTGGAAGAGTCAGTGCCATAGACCAAGAAGGGTCTGCAGCATAAGAAATCACAATGAAAATAAACAGACTGGATGGGCCAAGCAGCCCTTATCTGCCATCAGTTTCTATGTTTCTATGCTGCTATTTACATGTGAACATAAAAGTTTAGGAAAGGCTATTGGTCTGTCAGGTTCTTCTCCCACCAACACCAACTCTGTTGGAATACCTTGTCACCCCTTTTTCTTCAAGGTATATGTCCAGTTTGCACAGGCAGTGGCTCAGTAGATGGCACACCCAGTTCTAGGGCTGGAAAATTGGAATGTAATGGGTTCTACTCCCACTACAGGAACGTGGAATAATTATGCAATAATGACAGAGAAGCCAGTCATTTTCAAGGAATTAATGATCAGTTGAGGGATGGGTGGCCAGAAGCAGCTGAGGCCACCTCCCTCACCAGTCATTAATCCAAGAAATAACCGTCTTCGGAGTTGTCATTGCGATTATAAGTCTAGTTACAGTAACAATTTCATTTTTTACTGTTTATTTTAAAAAATTTCTTAAAAAGATCGACCAAGATCAGCCTCTGCACTTGATAAATAGGTGCCTTACCACCACAGCATTCTTAAATTGTGCAGATTCCTCCAGATCATGCCACAGATAAAACATTATACCACTCATAAAATTAATTAAACCGAGTCCCAAGGATTTCCTGTTTTTTTGCAACCACCTACGCTCCAACCCCACGTACACTAATGTTATAACGAGATGTTAGGGAGAGCGTGGGGGCGTGCTCCATCATAATCAATGGGCAGTGGCTTTGCAATCTTTTTTTAACATTATATTGGCCACTTGGAAATGAAGCGTGGGCACCAGTTGACGTAACCTTGTTGGTGGGCGGTGCCGCACCGTGCACCTGGTGGCCATGTAAGATCATCAAGCTGCGCAGTGATTATAATGGGCGAACCCCATGCTCTAATCTCGTCATGGTGGTGGGGGTGGGCGTGAGTGGCTGGCTGGGGAATCGCAGGATCAGTTCAATTAATTTTGTAATCAGTACTGTCTGTGGGTATGATTTGGGAAATCTGCACAATTTAAGAATGCTGTGGCAGTAAGGCACCTATTTATCAGGTGCAGGGGCACTACAATATACCTTGGTGGATCTCTTTAAGGTTTTAAGCAGAGTGATGTGAGCGATCAGCTGAGCATCTCTGCCATGCCGGGCATTTCTAAGAAATTTTAGACTGGCACAGCAGCCAATCAATGAGCTCATTTAGCTCATGAATAATTAGTTAGATTTCTAATACACAGTACTGACACTGTAGTGCAACAGTAGGGCTATAATTCACGATGCTGGCAACCCAGATTCAGGCACACACTCGGGCTGCTGGGGGCTGGCCGAGGGAGGAGGGAGGGAGAGAGGGAGGATTGAGCTTCTCATGGACAGCGCTCCTCCCTTGGGATGGGGGGGACACAGCATCCCCCTGTTCAACTGTCACCTGGTGGAGGCCACACTGTAGGAAAGGGCCTGTCATCAGACCCCATGCATGCATACTTGCCACCACATGCCTGTCTGCGCATCATTGTATGATGGTGCCCTGGGGAGAAAATCAGAGGAGAAACAGCCCTAGTCTGACCTGGCACCCCCCACCCCAGCAGCCCACGCACTGCTGACATGGCAGGCCACACCACCACCATGCATGGTGCTGGGTAAGTGATGAATAACCGGTAAGTCCATGAGAATGTTGGTAACAGGGCTGGGGAGCAGGGTTGCAGGGCTGGGAAAGAGGGTTACAGGGCTGGGGGAGGAGGGCTGCAGGGCTGGGTTCAGAGGCACAGAAACACAAGGGGGGGAAAGAAAGTGCTGTACTGTTGAGGTGCCATTCTTCAGATGAAATGTTACACCAAGCTTGGCGAAAGCACTCCCCGGAGAAGAAGAGTGTCCTCTGGGATTCTCTCTCCATCTCTCCCTTGTCAGCCCTCCAACCACCCAGGTTAGCTATTTTCAATGATTCAGGTTTATAAAATATAAAACAAAAAGAAAGTAAATATCAAATATATATTGTAGATCAAGGGAGCTCTCCCAACCAATCGGAGCACTCCTTTCCTCTGTGCATGAGACACTCTTACTCTGTGAACAACATCTCATGCGTAGATGCAGTGGCAAAAAATATATATATTATTGATCGCACTCAGTCATTAATATAATAATATGTCCCCCATTGCTACTCGTTGCAGGATAAGAGTATTTTCACTTGCCTTCTGTTCAAGTCAGAACAGATCAACTTCACTTCTCTGTTCTCTCTCAAGCATAACGAGTGTGAAACTACTCTTATCCAGCAAAGAGTGGCTCTGTGTGACATAGTAATATATATTATACAAGCACGGCAGCGCCCCGATAGTTAGGGTTGACCAAGAGATTCTATGTTAAACCACTGACTTTGCACCTTAATAGCTTTGGCAGTGTTTGACAAAATTAGCTGACATTTTGCATGTGTTGTATAAGAGGCAAAGTCTAAGTCTGTGGAAAGTTTTGTGATGGCAGTATGTGTGGTTTCTGAGATCTGCATATGTCATTACCCTGTAGATGTCTAATTTTTTTTTCCAATACTTGACATGGGATTTGAGTTTGTTCTCACGTACAACCTATGTGGAATATCTAAAAAATTATGGATGGATGGCACGTGCACTCCCACATACAAATATGAATACCATTACACAGTGATGGGAGTGCAGACCTTATGGATGGATGGCAGTGCAGGGACTGCGCTCCCACATGCAAATATCCATAGCATCTCCAGGCCTTGCACTCCCACAGGAAAATAAGGATACAATTGCAATCTCTCAAACATTATGGATGGATTAGAGTGCAGGGTCCAGAGGGCCCCGTGCTCCCACAAGCAATAAGGCTGCATTTATACTATGTCAAAAAGCAAGGAAATTCATTGCAAAAAACATTGTTACTGTATCAGTTAGGGTTCCAGCAACAAAAGTTGGGAAATTTGGTGTTAGGGTTTCCAACCCTAACGCCCCACCCCCGCCCTGCACACAAACAGGCATGGGGGGTGTGGTTTGGGGTTGTCAGCCCTACACTTACCCCATTCTCCAATACTGTACTCATCTCAGCTTATTTACTCATGGAATAGGGTGAGTGTTAGGGCTGACAACCAGGGTGGGAGTGGGTGTTAGGGTTGGAAACCCTAACACCACATTTCTCAACTTTTGTTACTGGAACCCTAACTGATGCATTAACAATTTTTTTTACAACAAATATATATCTATATGTAATATAGTTAGAGTTGAGTAGTCTGTTTAATGTTAAACCCCATTTTTTACACCTTAATAACTTCTGGGTTCTTTGATAAAATAGCTAAAAAATTTGGCTTGTGCGTTTAGGCTGCCAGAGTGTTAAGACGAGGAAAGTTTCATGATGGCATCTTGTACATTTTTCAAGATGTGGCTTGCCAAAAAACAGGGGGGAAAAAAACACATCTTTTGGTTTCCCTATGCTTAACATTGAGAATTTTTTGCTCTCACCTACAGCCTAGACCATGTGAAATTTTTTTCATGAAATTTTCAGGGTTGAAGGGGCCCATGCCTTCAAATATCTGAAGGGGATAAATAGGGTAAATATGGAAGGTCTGCTCAAACTAAAGAGGGAGGGGTATATGAGAGGTCATAGTCTAAAACTAGTAGCGGGAAGTTACAGAGGGGAAGTGAGAGACATTATTTCACAGAGAGGATGACGGCACCCTAGAATGCATTACCTGAGCAGATGATAGGGATGGAAACTGTAAAAGGGTTCAAGAAGGGGTGGGACAGGTATAGGGGTATGGTACAGGGTGGTAGGAAGGGCAACAGAAGGGGGGGTTCTGGGTGGTGGGATTGGGAGTAGGGGGTCAAAAAGGGAGGTGGAGCAGCAGCAGTAACTATACTGGGAGCTGCATCTCAGGCAGACATGATAGACCATTAGAATTAATCTGCCGGCAGCTTTGTATGTATGTTAAGGGTGTACCTTTGGAAGGTTTGGTGAAAAAATATTATACCGATTTAAAGTTATATTGTTTTTTTTTTTTCCAGATAATGTTCTGGTGCAGCTGGGAAAAAAATATGAACGCGAACGCTAAACAAACATCACAAATGATTATTTGCATGATTAACTTATCATGGGGGAAAAACAGTCGAGATGGCCACTATTTTCCTTTTACTGTTTAAACTTATAAACAGTAAAAATCATACAAATTCTGTATTTTTTGGAAAACAAACACCAGAACCTAGTTAAACGGAACCCGTTTAGCTAGATTCTAGTGTTTGCTTGTTTTTCTAAAGTTGACAGAAATAAATTTTTTGAGCACCCAAAATCCAGGGTGCTCAACTTAGTGAGAGGAGCCATTGCCCTGCTTTCTTTGTATGAGAACAGCAGGATTTTCCTGACTTCTGCAGCCACAGCTGGAACTCATGCTGTGGCAGCAGTGAGAGCAGTGAGCCGCCATTTCCCTGGTGTCTAGTAGTTCCCTCCTTCTCATCCCTTTCTCTATGCAATGTTGCCCTAGTGTCTAGTGGTACCTCCCCTCCCTCTGATTGCCGTCCCCCTAATATTATTTGTATTTCCCTGGTGTCTAGTGGCACCCTCCACCCTCTGATTGCTGTCCCATAATCAATTTATCTTTCCCTGGTGTTTAGTTGCACACCCACTCTCCAATCACCATCCCAGTACTTCATTTATGTTTCCCTGGTGTCAGGTGGCAACACTCACCCTCTGATCACCATCCCTGTAATGATGTTGTCTTTCCTTAGTTTCTAGTGGTACCCCTACCATCTGATGGCCATCCCCATACTGCTTCTGTACTTCACTGGTGTCTAGTGTCACCCCCACCCTCTGATCACTATCCCCATTAGGTGTTTGACTTTCCCTGGTGTCTAGTGGTGCCCCCCCCCCCGAGTGCTATCCTCATAATGTTTCTGTATTTCCCTGGTGTCTAGTGGCACCCTCCACTCTCCTTTCACCATCCCCATGATGTTAAGTGTTTGACTTCACCTGACTTCACCTGGTGTCTAGTGGCACCCTCACCCTCCGATCACTGTCCCCGTTATTTGTTGGTCTTCCCCTTGTGTATAGTGGCACTCCCACCCACTGATCACTGTCCCAATGATGTTAGTTGCATTTCCCTGGTGTCTAGTGATACCCCACATTCTCTGATCACCATTCCTGTTACTTGTTGTTTTTTTCTGGTGTCTAGTGGCATCTCCCACCCTCCAATCACCGTACTTATTACTTTTCGGTCTTTCCTTGGTGTCTAACAGCATCCCCCACCCTCCCACTGCCATTCCTATACTGAAATAAAGAAAAAAATCCCTTTTTGATCTGACTCCCCCACCTCCCACTCAGCACCCACCACCGCACACACCCCAGAACACCCTCACACACCCTCACCCTCACCCTCCTAAACAGGTCACAGGGCAAAGATCCACTCTCCTGTTGAAGACATGTCTTGCTGCTGGAACTGCTGACTGCAATATGAAAAACAAAGGGAAGTGCTCACAATGTATTTCAATTGGGTTTTCAACTTTGATGCATAATTTTGCCATTTTTGCATATTTTGAGCCCTAATTTTCAACATGGGCTTTTTGGGACCCCACCTTATGAACAATGGCAATGGAATTATACAAGTCTGGCCCGACAGGCAATTTCGCGGTCACTTAGCAAAATCACCTTTTGCATGGGATTTGAACATTTTCATCACCCTTGTTCATGAGGGTATGCCCCCTGTACAGTGACATCTTTACAGCGAACATGTCGATGCTGACAACATTGACAGTTCACTGTAATGGTCTGCCTGAGACCCTGGCACTCTGTCCCCTGGTCCTGCACACCCTCCCCAAATCAACTCTGACTCGAAGCTGATAATCCTTAAGTTCGGGGGATGCGGGGGGCAGAGCACCCCCACATGGGAGGTTTGGGGGGCCAAAACAACTGGGGTCTCCTGCCAGATTCACGTCAACCACAACTTGCCGTTGACATAAATCCATCACTGTGATGTCAATCGATAACATAGTTGTCAAACCAGCATCGTAGAGCCGTTCATGAGGTGGGGTCATAAGAAGGCCATGTTGAAAATTTGGGCTCAGAATATGTAAAAATGGCAATGTTTTGCACGTACATTAAAATTTTACTAAGCTCACTCATTACTTTGGTCATTTTAAATATTCTGACCCCAAATTTTAAACATAACCATTTTTAAACCACTTCATGAATGTGACAGGTGTCATTTTTCAAATCCTGGCCAAAATGTGTTTTCACACCTGTGGTGCAGAATGATGTTTTGATGCCATGGAATGATGTTTCAGTGGGAATTTGAACATTTTCATTACCAGGTTCATGAGGTGGGGCAATGAGAAGGCTATGCTGACAATTGGGTTGCTGTTTTGGCAGAAATACAAGCAGGGCCCTGTGCTTCCACAGCAACATACACATATGTATCTATGAACTGATGGGAGCGCATGGCCCATAGGTAAATGAGGGTATGATTATACTGTCTTACAAAATAAGAAAATTCTGTGTTAATGCGCCAGTAAGGGTAACTTTAATACCACAAAATTACGGAAATGTGACTTTTGGGTTTCTAACCCTAACGCCCCACCCCCACCTCCCAGCAGCAAAAAGGAAAAACATTAGGGTTTTGGGTCTCTGGAGTCTTGGCAAATCAGTGGTGGGGTCTTCCTTGGGGATTGTCAACCCTAATGCCCTCCACAGCCCCTAGCCTCCAATCTGAAGCACAAGGTACAGCTCCAAGCCACTGCCTCATAATGATACACTCTTCAAAGGTAGAGAAGCATGTCTCACCACAGGTTGCCAACGCAATTTGTTGTACCTTCCTTCACGTGGGGCTCTGCACGAAGAAAGGAGATCATGTGTGAAGTTTTTTGCTTATGGACTGGGGTGGGCATTAGGGTTGACAACCCCCAAGGAAGACCCCACCATTGATTCGCCAAGACCCAAAACCCTAATGTTTTTTATTTCTGATGCTTGGAGGGTGGAGGTGTTAGGGTTGTAAACCCTAATGCCACATTTCCCTACTTTTGTGGCGTTAAGTTACCCTAACTGGTGCATTAACACAGCTGTCAACCTGAATGCTCAGCCCATTCAATACGCTCCTGAAATATACACACCTGTGTCCATCACATCTGAGCTTTCTTGCTACCACAATGGGGTGAGCTTTAAGATTGACAACCATAAGGAAGACTGCACCCCTGATTTTAGGAAACCCTAAAACTACATTTCCCTACTTGTGTCGCTTTAGGATGAACCCTAAGTGTTGCTTAATGCAGTTTTTTGCAAAGAATTTCCTTACCTTTTAAGATAATATAATTGGATCCTCATTTGCCTGTGTGAGCGCATGGCCCTCCAGGCCCTGCGCTCCCATCCCTCCATAGATGCATACATGTATGTAGCTGTGCAAGCACAGAGCCTGGAGGGCAAAACAGAAACCACATTGTCAGCATAGCCTTCTTATTACTCCACCTCATGAACCTGGTACTGAAAATGTTCAAATCTCTGCTGAAACATTATTCCGCCCCAATGCAACATCATTCTATGCCTGCCCACCTCCGCACTTATTATGCCGGAAATACTTATCAATTTTCAGATGCATTGGAGGCAGGAAAGCGGGTGGACTTGATTTGCTCTGAGTTCAAGGTGGTACACTCCAGAGACATAGAAGGTGATGAGGACAATGTTGCAACCTGAAGGCAATGTAGCGGAATGGGAATCTGTTATCTTTTGACTTTTTACTCTATTGATGGTGAAGGGCCACTTAATGTTTTAAACACTGTTTCCATGGGAAAGGTTCTGAAGGGGGATAGCCCTAAGATTATTTTTTATGGTTCTGGTCCTCTGATGTAAGTTGGCTTTGCAACCTTTTACTTACAGTCTTGAAGCTTACTACCACCATATCCTTAGTTTTTCCGTGTTCTTTACTTCTCTTTATCTCTGAAAATAGCGGTGCCCTTGTGGTTGAGATGAAATTGGAATGCCTTCGGGGACTATAAATATTTTCCCTAACTTGCATTGAGGACATATTATATTAAGATGGGCTTGTTTGTGACGTACTTCCCCTGCAGACGTTTAGAGGTCGGGATAATCTATAAACTTCAGCGTTATTTACGTTTATTCCTAATCTGCATTATTCAGTGGCATTCTTCCAGTTATAGTGCTACAAAGCTTTTCTGGCATGTTTAATTTTGGATGGTAGTGGTCCTGTGGGGCTATGGAGGAAGCTATAACTGTTTGGTATGTTACTCATGTTTGAACTGAGAGCATATCCCAGCCTTCAGCAGGAATCTAAAAGTATGGTTGGTTACAGATATTTTGAATGCTCTCTCACTCTTGCAAGGTGCAACTATAATGCACTAATTCTTTAAAAACCTGCATGTTGGAATAGCCCCACATTCTTAATCCAGAATGTTTAGGCTACCATACCATTTTTCTGTATTGAATGTATCAATGCCTGTATATCGATGTCTGATATGAGATGTATGGATCTATGATGCCAGTTCGACAACACTTTTGTCGACTGGCATCAGAGCAATGGGATTTATGTTGCTGCAAGTTGCAGTAAACATAAATCCCAAATGTCTACAGGTCCCGTCTTTTTATCGGTGGTAGCTCTGTCCCCTGCACCCCCCTATACTAAAGATTCTCAACTCTGAGTCTGAGTTGATTCAGGGAAGGAGTGCAGGACTGGGAGACAGTGTGCCCCTGTCTCGAGCGCACCAACACAGTGACCTGTCAGCAAATTGTTGATTTTGTCGATAGCGACGTAGGTCACTGTGTTGGTGTTGCTGTCGGGGGGGAATACCGAGATGTACAACTTATTGTTTTCTTTTATAAGCAATAACATATAGATTTTTATAAGAAGAAACTCATCCCAGCTCTCTTTTCACTGGTGCCTCCATGTCACTTGCCAAACTAACAGACACACATGGCTTTGAGAAAAAAAGTGTGCTGCTTTGGCTTTAAAAAACATTTGTTGGTTTGGCTTTAAGAAAAAAACATTCTGGTTTGTGTGTCAGGCCGCACTTGGAGTACTGCACGCAGTACTGGCAGCCATATCTGAAGAGGGATATCAGGCTGCTAGAGGGGGTGAAGCGTAGGGTGACAAAAATGATACAGGGGTTGGTAGGCAAAATCTATGAGGACAGGCTGAAACAACTGGGTTTGTACACTTTGGAGGAGAGGAGGGATTGAGGTGATATGATTGAAACATTCAAGTATCTGAAGGGGTTCAACAAAACACACTGATAGGTTATTTCAGCTGAGGAAGGGAAGGGAAGGGACACAAGAGGCCACAGGCTAAGAGTGGAGGGGGACGATTTAAGAGAGAGATGAGGAGGCATTATTTCATGGAAAGAGTGGTGTCAAAATGGAATACTCTGCCAGAGGAGGTGGTATCATGTAGGTGGGTGCTTTCAAAAGGGCATGGGACAGGGCACAGGGGGTGGTCTGGGTAAGTAGTAATGAGAAACTGCAGATGGAGAGAGAGAGAGAGAGAGAGAGAGAGAGGTGGGCAGCTGTGATTTAGGGGTGCTAGCTGCGCACTCGAGCAGACTTGATAGACCATAAGGCCTGTTTCTGCTGGCACATCTGTATGTATGTATATATGCTGCATTGGTTTGGCCATTTCAGGTTTTAGAGTTAGAAACTCAACCCCCCCCTTCCCGCCCCCCCCAAACACTCAAAATTCTGAAGACCAAATCCCCAGACCAGTTAGCAGTCCAAAGGATATCCTCTAAATGGACACTACTCATGAATCCCTTACTGGCCATCATCCCTCTAGGGAGTGGGCCCGAACATGATCTTTTCTATCGCCAACTCTGGCATGGTCCATCGGATCCCCTTCACATCCGAAAGAAGATCCTTCTCCATGGAAGAAGGAGGGGAAGCTGTATCTAAAGTTCCAGAAGGGACAGGAGCCATGGTGTGGCTTGGACGGATGAGGAGTGGTGACTGATAACCCTGGCTAGGTTCCAAATCATGGCTTGCTCCCCCGAGTAGCTTGAGTAACTCCTTCTTTATGCCTTTGACCTTGATTAATGGCGGTTTGATGCAGGCTTCAATTGAGTCTGCCTTGAACCCCAAGAAAGAGATCATCTGGCAGGGGGGCAGGATCGACTTGTCCTGACTGATGACAAAGCTGGAGCATTCCAGCAGGAAGATGGTTAGGTGGAGGTGCTTCACTAGGAATGGAGCATCTCAATCCATAACCAAGATGTCCAGGTAAATAATAAGTCTGGAACATGCGGCCCTAAACCAGGCCACCATTGGGCACAGAAACTTCATAAAGCAGCATGGAGCTGAGGAGAGGCAGAAAGAAAGGCAAGTGAACTGCCAGATCATCCCTTCCCATGAGAACCTAAGCCACCTCTTGTTGTCCAAATGGATAGGAACTGTTAGGTAAGCATCCTTGAGGTAAAAATCAACCAGCCAATCTTCTTTGAGGAAGGTGTCTCAGAGAAGATGGATATCATCCATCTTGAAATGCCTGTAGACTACATGATGAATGAGGTCTCGTAGGTTGATGACCAGCCAATGACCTCCATATTTTTTGGAAACCAGGAAGATGGAACTGGTCCAGCCTTGATGCCTCAGTGGGACTCAAACTACAGCTCCTTTGGAAAAAAAGGAGTCCAGTTCCTGGGAAATCTGGGTCATTTCTTTTTTGGAGAAAGAAGGGGAATGATTTGAAAGAGGAGAATGGGTGGGATTTGAACTCAATCCAGTACCTCCGCACTGTGTTCAGAAGCCATGTGTCCTGAGTGATGAGTTCCCTGTTGTGAGAGAAAATGTGCAGTTGACCCACCAGTTGAAGTGAGCCTGGGATGAAAAAGAATTGTTCAAAAGAGAGGCTGAGAGGATTCCCCCTGAGGGAGACCTACCTGTTTGGGGAGGGGGGTTGAGTGTGACTGAGCCTCTACCCCCATGGAAGTGTCAACTGCTTCTAAATCCCTGATCTCCTCTTGATTGGATCCATAACCAAAGGAACCGTCAAATGAGGAGCCCTGGCGAAAGCCTTGGGTCTGGTCACAGCTGAAAGGGTGGCCCCTGCCTCTTCCACCCCACCCAAAAAGGGGGTGCTCCATTACCCTAAAGAAAGATTGGTTCTTTTTGATCCAAGAAAACTCTCTGCCCACTTTCTTGAGCTCCTTCAGTATGGGTTCGCCAAATAACAGGCCATCTGCCTCCGGGCCAGAATCTTTGGATGCCAGTTCCGAAGAGTCCGGGTGGAATTTCAAAAGGATAGTCTTTCTTCTTTCTGAGTAAAGGGCCACATATAAATTACCCAGAAAACAAATTTTACGTTGGACCACATCTTGTAGATTATCTGGATCAATTGGGCTGTGATTTAAAAGTGCTCCTGGAATACATCACTAAGTAGTACCAAGGATCCTACTAGGTCCAGCAGTTTGTCTTGGACTGCTTTAAGGCTTTAATCTAACCTTTCTTGGGGTCTTTGGCGCTATTGGCCAGATAAGTGGAGAAACCTTTATCAAACTCTGGAGCCAGGGCAACCTTAAAAGGGATTATCTCTTTTCAACCTGAGCAGACTAGACCTTGGTCTGCACCCTGCCCACAGAAACTAGCCTATGCCTATCAGGCCGAGCGAGACCCATGAAGAGAATTTGCATGGGCACAAGATTTTAAGGAGTGCATTCATTTTAGTCAGATTGAGGCGGCCCAGCCAAGAGAAGGGATAGGTCATGCCATCTTTCAAAATCTGCTAACAAAACTGCTAGCAATGGTTTGTAATTAGTAAAGTACAGCTCCTCAAGTGCTGGACCCACCTTCAAACCTAAGTAGGTAATACATTTATCTGCCAATACAAAAGGGGTCTGGAGCAACCCCATCTGCCCTCTGGATGACCTCACCCCCATCAGGCATGATTTCTGTACATTGTCAAACTCATTTTAAAGCAACTGTATTTGTTAGTGGAAAAACTATTCATTATATAGTTTTTTAATAATAATGTATTTCTGGAAAAAACAACAATATATCAATTTTTCTTTTCATTGTATTTAACTCCTGAACCGAGATATGGGGGTTTTAACATTTTCAAAGGTCCCTGCTCTCTGGCCACTCTCACTATGAATAAATTAAACATTCCAGTGTGGTGCTGTGTTGTTTACCATCAGAAATGTACACAAGTCAATTCTGGCAAGGTATTAATAGTGAACTGTCAAAGATGTGGCACCTGCCAGCTCCTATCCCAGTTACCTTTGCATGCCTGGTGATGGGGTGCCCCCTCCAGTATTAGGGGTACACCTCAGCGGGCATTGTTGCTATGTGTGTTGCAGTCCTAAAAAGTATCACTTCCCAATGGTTAACAAATACTGTTCCATCTCTAATAGCCTGAACACAATGTGTAAAAGAGACAGAATGTATGGAACGTATGACAATTACACTACTTCTCTCCCTAGACCAATTTACTACCCAATGGCAGGTCTGGGAATAGTACACAGGTTATTTCCTGAATGAAGAGCCCATGCCGGGGTGACCCCTTGGCACTCCACTCATCCTTGCCTGGATAAGGCTTATGAATACAAGAGTAGCTACCATCCGTTAATAAGATGTAATGCCTTTATAAGGTGGTTGGCCACATAACAGTTCGTCCAGTAACAGTTAACAGTTTACATTTCCCACTTTCTCAGGTGTTTTCTCAGTTTGAAGTCTGTTTAACTGAGTCATGATAGTAACTGTACAACTGTGACATTCTGAAGCCCTGGCTGTGATCAAATGAAGCTCTCATGATGTCATGTTACTATTTGCAGCTACATATCATCAAATGTGATATGCAATGATGTACTACTGTATCAACATTGCTGTGATCTGCTCTAATAAACCTGAGTTAAAAAACAAAAGAAATGTGCGCTAGCACTCTCCTAATATGTACACATTATGGATACAGTAAGTGAAGTCAAACAGTAACCTCGAGGACAGGATTTTTTGTTAAATTGATAGTGGCAGACATCTTTAATGACTTGAGTTGTTAATTATAAAATTGGTAATTAAAAGCTGCTTTAAAAAACATCATAGAAAAAATATTTATTGATGATGAATTATGTTAGAAATATATTAATGCAAAAAAAATATGGTATTTTTGCTAACTAACAAATACTGCTGTTTTACATTTCAGGGAAAAAATCCACATTTCAAAGATCCATTTAATACCCCCTTCACTACTTTCTCCAACTAAAATAGGCAGATGGCTGGAGTAAACGATAGTCCTTTTTTTTTTTTTATTTTCCAAGCGGATATACATTATTCCTCCAATTCAGGCAGTCAGGTAGGTCGCCATTTCATCTTTAACTTTCATTTTCTTTCTGCTTAGTCAGCTTAGCTTATTGCAAAATGATAAAGTCTTTCAAATGATCCAGATCATAAAATACATATTTGTTTGATTTTATGGAAATCACACATTTTTCTGGAAAGGGAGTAAAAACATATCTCCCAACTCAAGCACTTCCCTGTAGACAAAAACATTTTCCTCCTCTCTTGTGTCAAAACGGACATACTTGGTTACTTGGTGGATTTAGAAAAAGGAGGCCAAAGGCCCATAGTGATTGTCTCCCACGATTTAGTGGGTATATTATTTATTTCTTGATTGAATGATAAATTTATCCAACACATGTTTAAAGCTGACTAATGACTGGACATTTATTAAATACTTAGGTAATGAGTTCCAGAATCTAGCTGCTCGTATACTGAAAACATTATCCCTTTTGTTTGTGTTTGCCTTTGAAATAATAAGTTTTTTATTATGAGACCTTAGGTGGATAGTCCTCATATTAAATTGAAAGCAAAATTGTTCCATAAGGACTGAGTCTTTCAATTCAATTCAGTCTGACTTTATTTATAAAAACGCTATTTGCACTGATCATAGCGCATGTACAATAAAACACAATAAATACCATACTTAAAAACATAAAAAATACTAATCAGATATCTTTCAGTGATAATCAGAAAAGGCAAGATCAAACAGGTACATTTTCAGAGTGGTTTTAAAGCTCTCCACCATCAGGCACTCTCGTATCTGACAAGGTAGAGAGTTCCACAGGGTGGGGGTCACAAATGCAAATGCCCAGGCCCCAGATGTCTTCAACTGAATCCTGGGAACCTCAAGCATCCCTCACTGGTGAAGTAGAGTGGTTGGAGGGGGCAGTAGGGATGCAAGAGCTCTTGCAGGTAACTCAGTCCATCCATGTAGGGCTTTAAAGGTTAGCAAGCTGACCTTGAAAGTGATCTGCCACTGAACTGGCAGTCAGTGCAATCTGCACAGCACAGGCGTGACATGACTAGATCGAGACAGCCCCATCAACAACCTGGCTGCCACATTCTGCACCAGCTGCAGGCAGTGGATATCAACCCCAAGTAGCCCTAGGTACAGTGAGTTACAGTAGTCAAGGTGGGGGGGGTCACAAAGGCGTGGACCAAAGTAGGTAGATCGCTCGGTGGAACAAGGTGCTTAATCCAGGTGATATTCCTCAGGTGGTAAAAAGAGGACTTGATGACAGCTGACACCTGAGAATGCAGCATCAGCCCATCATCAAAGATAACGCCCAGATTCCATGCTCATTCAGAGGTCAACAGCTGGCTACTACCAAGCCAAAGTCCAGAGGCAGAACCAGCCACCAACCCCTCTACCTGATGTCCCAGGTCCACTACCAAAACCTCGGTCTTATCCAGATTCAACTTCGGTCAGTTGGCATTCAACCAGTCTTGGATCTCAGTGAGGCAATTGTTAAACACCGAGACCACACTATCCTGCTCAGGCACAAAGAACAGGTACAGTTGGGTATCATCTGCATAGCAGTGAAAATCCAACTCATACTGCCTTACAATGTCTCCCAACAGCAGCACGTACACCGCGAACAACATGGGTGATAGCACAGAGTACTGCAGTACCCCACATGGCAGAGGGAATGAGTCAGAGGAATAAAACCCTGACACCACCCTCTGAGATCCACCGGTGAGGAAAGAATGGAACCATCTGAGGACTGTACCCCACAGGCCACAGATCAACCGCAAATGCTTCAGCAACACCACATGGTCCACGGATGGTATCAAATGCTACAGAGAGATCAAGAAGAACCAAGATGGAATGGCTCTTCTGATCCCTCACTATCAGGAACTCATTGAGCACCCAGACAAGGTCAGTCTCAGTGCTATGCCTCTTCTGAAATCTCAACTAGAGAGGATCATAGATATCATGGATGGTAAAATTATTCTCCAGCTGCAGCATGACCATCTTCTCAATAACCTAACCCACAAAGGGGAGGTTAGAGACTAGCCTGTAGTTAGCAAGACAGTCCAGATTGAGAGAGGGTTTCTTAAGGGGGTACATTGCCACGGCTTCCTTCAGAAAGTCCAGAAACTCACCTGTCTCTAACAAACACCAGACGATCTCCACTACGACCGGGCTGATGACTTCAACACACCCCACAAGGAGACGGGTTGGACCTAGGTCCAAACAACAGCATGTCAGCTGCATACTCTGGACAATCTGCATTTTGCAATATATTGCATAGAAATAACAAGCCACCTGTACGCCTCCTTTCCTGTAAACTGAAGAGACAAAGAAGTTGGAGTCTATTATTGTAATCCAGTGTGCCAATTCCACAAATCATTTTTGTTACTCTCCTTTGTGGTTTTTCTAACAAGTTTATGTCCTTCTTTAAGTAGGGATTCCAAAATGGAGCACCGTAATCTAGATGGGGATCACAAATGTCTTATAAATTTGTATAATTCAATGTGAATCTCATGAGACAAAAGAACATTTTATTGAGCATATCAGGTGATCTGCTTTCCTTGACACTTGTGCGCAGTAGTCCATTGAAGACAATTTGTTTTTGATGATCATTCCCAGGTCTTTTTCTTTGTTGATTGAACTAAGAGGAATGTTGTTCATATAATATTGGTATCTAGGATTATTCCTACCAAAATGCAACACAATGCATTTGTCAGGGTTGAAGGACATACAGTTAGTAATCGCCCAATGTCTGGAAAAAATGGATTCAATTTACTTGTAAAAAAAGAGCTCCCTTTTTACGGCTGCGTGGGTGGAGCTCCGCAGACATTTTGCCATCACTGTAGGGTCACAACCGGAATGCGACCCTGTGTTCTTGTACAGTGATGCGGCAACGTCTAGACAGTGCTGACTCCATTAGCGATGTCCTCCATGACGGAGCTCTACTTTGAGAATGAACTTCCGTGAAAATTGTGCATGCACGAGTATCACACATGCGCAGTTTTGTCACCGCCATCTTGTGAATGGTACCCAGTTGCAGGTCCGGCAGTTGTGCCATCCACTAAGACACCACTGCTTCCACCACACTGATATCACCGTCACCGCTCTGAGAGCTGTGCTGCCACTGTACAGCCAGGTAGGCGCTTGGTGCAGTTGTATCAGCTCTGACCAGGGTTTGTTTTATATGCCATTTGGATCAGGATTTCAAAAGGGATTACAGTGATAGCTACAGTCCATAATGCCAATGATGTGATGTCATGATCCAATAATACCACTGACCTGACATCACATGATGGTAATAAGAGACTGAATATTATTGACGATCACCATGCGCAGCGCAAATCAACTTTTACTGTATCAGGTATTTACAGTAAAAGCTGACACTTCTCATAAAAAATGACATGGCTCCATATGTTACAAAAAATAACAAACAGGTAACTATCAAAAATCCTCTATAATTCCTTCTTGAGATTCTGGTGATATGAAGAAACCACTTATGATGTCACCAGACCTCCCAAATGCACATTATAGCCATGCAATTGATGATTACCTATTAGTCTATTTAGAACCATCCAACTTCCAGACTTCTGCTGCCCCCCAGTAATTCTTTTGAAGTGTCTTAATGAAGGTCTGTGTTAGTAACAGGTGACGGTACATTTAGGCTTTAGTTAGTTTCCTTTAGTTTTTTCCCTCAGTTTAGTTGGAATATGACACACCTTTGATAAGAAAGCACAAGTACATCTTGTGCCAACCTTGGTAATTATCCTGTTTGACTATTTGTACAACAGGTGTGAATATAAATTTGCCAAGATAAGCACGTTATCTTGGGCAACATGAACAAGATAAATGAAGCTGGACACGGAGCATGCTCAGAAATTGATCTCATTCATTTTTGCCACACTAAGCATGCTCAGAAGTTTGTTCTCACATGTGATGACAGATTTATTTTTCCCCCATTATGTACCATATTTGTTTTTTCAGCTATAACGGTGGATAAGTACAGTGCTCAAGCCAGCTGAAATAGTTGTACACTTCTATTCAAACAAAAAAAATGCTATCTTAAGGAACATACTATGTAATAATTGCACTAGTCCATACAGATATTATGAGCAGCATGTAAAGATGCCAGGGAAGCTCCACTACATTCCTCCTAAAATTAACCTACTTGAATTCAAGGAAAGGCAACCAAATTCTTTGGAAGATGTTTAGTCTGTCATTTACTGAGTGCCTAATTCATTTCGCCATTGCCAAGAAAGCACATTTGATCAAACCACTCTTTCAAAGATGGTGTGAACCCATGTCTCCAGTTTCTTAACAACATGCGTTTAATACTTAATGATGCATGCGAAAACCATACTTTCTGGTGTATGTCAAGGTTAGATTGACATGGGAAAATCCGCAGTAAAAATACCATCAGGAGAAAGGAATGACCCCTTCTGTGAGTTTTGAGCATAAACTGTGAACAGTGTGCCAAATACTTTGAACAATCCTATGACATATGTGCCAAACTTTCATTTGTTTGATTAATTTCTCCAACAATTAGAATTAGTGGAATACCCCATTCTATGTAACCTGGCTGAAAACAGATAATATCCATTTTTTTTGCACTTCCCACACTTGCCCGACCGGCCACTCCTTCAGTGCACCAGCACCTACCTACCACCCTCTGACCTCCTGCCACCTTCCCCCAGCCCCATTGCAGCCTACCTTGAGTAGCCTAGCATATCCCTCTGCCAGGAGGGTAACTCTCTTCTGGAAGGGAATGGCCTCAATGGCCAACATCACATCTCAGGCACTGTGGGGCTGGATATGGGCTGGCTCCGGGTGGCAGGGGCCAAGGAGCTCATCATCTGGTCAGTCAGGGGCATTTTTTTCCTATTTTCAATGCCCCACCCACTACAGTTCTTGGCCTTGCATGAGCACGGGAGTGTCCTGGGGCGGAGGCATGCAGGGGGTATGTTGAGGCAGCATGTCCCCCAAGCATGCTGCCAGTCCACCTGTAGGTCCCTAGGCAGATCCCACTCCCCCCCCAGGAGGGAAGTGTCCAATGGAAGTTTACAGAACTCTCCCTGTCGGTCTCCGCTCCTGGCACCTGAGCTCAGGGTGCGAACCCCAGTCACCAGTGTGCCGAGTGAACCCCTTCGCTCGGCACCATGGAGCCAATATCCATTTCTTACCTGTGCCCATAAGTGTTTACTGTTGCTAAACTGTATTCTTACTGTATTGTTTTGTACAATTTTGTACTGTATTGTAATGAGCTGAACTGTATACCTGCAAATCTCCTGTACTTGCTATTTTGTGTTGTATCTGACTCTAACTCCTTTGAAAATAAGCTCTGCCTGAAGGGTTTTATGCAAAATAAATACACAAATAAATAATTAAATAAATGTAAGATTTTAGTCAGAGTCTACCTTGAAGTTCTTTGAAGCTACAGCTTGCAATTTTCCAAGTCGATTCCAAGTCTTCTGTTAGGCGCTATGTCAATACCATGTCATTAAAAACAGGGCAGGTCAATAGCTACGCCACACGATTAGTGCAAAACTGCATGGTACAAAACCATGCAAGATTAGATATACAAACTCTGAAACCAGGCAGCACTGTTTTGACTGCACGGATTTTGACCACACGTATTTGCTGTCGCAGTTTTGACCGAACACCCTTCTGTTGTACTTCTGGTTTGGAGTTCCTCTTCCCAGGATTCTTTGGCTTTATTTGTTAAAGACATAGATAGCATATTATTACCTAGACTTTTTTATATTAAGCCTGTTCTTTTTCTAAAAGGTCCAAGTTTAATCAGCTGATTCCAGTCTTCAAATTTAAGCAATGTGTATTCCTTTGTTAAAATGTGTTTACTGAGAATGTCTTTAAGTTGCAGGTAGCTGCAGAATTAGAATTTATGTGTTCTGTATTTCTTTTCAAGCTCTTCAAAAGATAATAAAGATCCACTATCCTGATTTATAACATGACAAATCCTTACTATGCCTGCTTTTACCCAATCAAGGTTGGGCAGAGTCTTGTTACCATAGACAAGTAACGGGTTGGACCAGAGTGCCATAAAATCTGATGGCATTTTATTCAGATTGATTATGAAGTTTACTTTTTTAAGAGTTTTAATAGATCCTAGTGTGCAGGGGTTATCCCTCACTTGCAAGTTTAGTATGCAGAAAATGAGGATATATTTCTGAGCATGCTTAGTGAGCAGATTCATTTATTTTCCCTCAGGACAACTATGAAAATTAGCTATTTGGTTCAGTAGTTTGTTTTTTTATAAAACCCTTAATAAATAACATTTAAGATGCCATTTATTTTCTGATTGAATATATAGTAGTCTATGCAATTTCTATTTTTTACTATTTTATTTTTGTAACTTTTTTTACCACTCTATCACAAACCACCCAAACACTTGTTGCATAAATCAAATATGGCATGAGCTGACACAAGATATCATTTTTATTTTCATCTTAGTGCACTGGTCCATTGCTAGCTCATGCATCGCTTGCCACTTGTGAGATATCAACAGACTAATACCTTCCCACAAAGATAAAAATGATATCTTACATCAGCCTATGTCATATCCCCTATGCCACATGTGGCTGTGCACTGTATAATATTAGGCAATTATTTTCTGGATTATGATAAATCATTTATTTGAACCACCACGTGGCGTCACTCTAGAGAGGAGATCTATCACTAAATATTAAGTATTGCCTTCATGTGAATTGACTCTCTAAGATATGTGCTTGTATCACATTCTTTTTAAAATAATAGAAGTTAAAAAAATAAGAAAGAAAAGAAAACCAGCTTTCTGCAGTGAGATCCAGATTTCAATAATTACATTTTTTTACAAAGTCTCTAGTTGAACCATAATCAGTAACTAAACCATTTACACATCAATTTTGCATCAACAGTCAAAACCTCAGTTTAGAGGCTTAGTTGTTTTTGTTTGTTTTTTTGTTACTCTCAGTTTTTACCTTAATCTCTTCAACCTCCCGCTTTATTTTTAAAGATGGATTTTCCAGTTTTTCTTGTCTGCTGAAATTCAAGCTGCCCATAAATTCCGTGGTGAAAGGCAAAATGGGTTTCTAAAAGTAAAGATTACATAATAACAATGTTCAATTTTTTTAACTTATGTCAGCAGATCTGATGAGGCTGACATCGGCTTTGCCCCAAGATTCACTTTTCCTTTAGCATCAAGTCCATGAGCAAACTCTAATTCGGCCATCAAGTTGATACCCTCCACTACCTCCAGATCTGTGGTCAGTATACAAGCACCTAAAGATGCCATGGCTGCAGCTGTGACAGATACAGCCTTCCCAGGGCCAAGCTCAAAAGAACAAACCAAGCAGTCTAGGGACCTCTCTGTAATCATATGTCTCTTTCAGTTTAGGAAGTTTCTTTTCTGATGTCTTCTGGAGGGGTTTGAAAATGTTCTTATTCTTTTTTCCAAGTTCATTGGTTCATTTTAGAGAGAGCTGTTGACATGTGGCTTTTTTCTTGGCACCATCTTGAATTGGGTGGCCACCACATAGCCTTCAGTATTGTTTCAGTCTCTTCATGTGTCACACTCATGCCCTGCAGCATGTCCATCTGCTTCCCTATCAACTTCTTTTTGCTATACAATATCATTCCATCTCTTTCGTCTGTGAATACCAGTGCAAAATGTTAACTAAAAGAGAGTTCCCAGTGTAGAGGGAAACATTTTTATAAGTTAATAGGACCTCCATGGGGTGTTTCTTGTGGTATAACAGACTCTGAGCATGAAGTTTGGGTGAGAGGACCATGAACCAAAGCTGAGTGGTTCTGTTTGCCTAAAACTCATGAAAGGAGTCTCTTATAGCATAACTCACACCCCATGTAGGCCCTATTATCTTATATATTATTACTGGGGTTTAGCTCAAGTGATTTATAATAAGTTTAGAGTCTTTTTTTTTAATTTTACTGTACCGTCCTCCCACAACACTGAAGTGGAATGCTCCCTCCTAATGCTTCTCCATAAGCATGCGCTGTACACAGGAGGATAAGCGGAACAGTGGCCATGTGCACGGATTGGCTGAAGTCACATTATTGATTTATCATACTTATAATATTCGGATGTAATTTAGCTTATAGATAAATGATTTTCTCTGTTTATCATCCGTAATTCTTGGTCACTGAAGACGTTCACATGAACAGAGGATTTTTGTATCCCAGACTTCCTCTCACTCTCCTCCTATTCCCTCTACTAACGTCATAATCCAGTGATTGCAGCATCATAATAATTTCCAAATTAGCAGATTATCATGTGAAATATACAGGGAAAGGTTGAAAGACCTCAGTATGTATACCCTGAAGGGGGGGGGGCATGATAGAAACATATAAATATCTCCATGGGATAAAGTCAGATAGAGTTGTTCCCCCTGAGTGCAAATGCAAGCACAAGTGTAGTCCACTGAGTCAGGCTCAGGAAGTTCAGGTCACATGTCCAAAAGTACTTCTTTACACAAAGAGTGGTGGACGGGGGAACAGACTGCCAAGTGAGGTAGTCTGTGCTGAAACAGTGAGGGGATTCAAACAAGAGTGTTACTTCTATGATCAGGCCATGTGTTGCTTGCTCCCTAGGCTTACATTGCACATGTTGTATCAGACAGAAGTCTCCAACAATATCACAAAAACTGCTTACTCAGCCTGTCTTAACAATTCCCTCCTCCCAATCTATGCCTGAGTTTCTTGAGCACCAAACATCCCTCAGCCATCACCTCTCCTGGATTACATTATGAACTTTAAGGTTCTGGTTCTCCTTCTGTCCTGCTGATCTAGGCATAGGCTCAGTGTGCACATGTCTTTTATTCCAACTTAAACTCTCAGTCAGGGTCTCAGTCTCTTCTGTGTTAACATAGAAACATAGACTTTGACGGCAGATAAGGACCACTTGGCCCACCCAGTTTGCCCATTTCCCTACCTATTGGATAAGCTGCAGATCCTAGTTAACCAACAGCCTACTTCCTCCTATCCCTATTTCAGTTACACTGGTAGCCAATGACACGATGCTCAATATCAACTATAGTTGCTGGAAATTCTATTCATTTCACCTAAATTTCTACCATATTTCCCTGATAGAGTTAGATACATGGTGAATTCTGTCAATTAGCTCTAAAAACCAACAATAGTTCATCCATGCAACTGCATAAATAGAGATTCTGTTTAAATATTTTTGCATTTTTAATATGATACTTATATGTTAATTGTTTCCTGATCCCATTCATGTCCTTTGTGTACATCATTTTATGTCCATTGTACTGCATAAAACAGGTCTGCAGCTGTAAATAGGATTTTACATCCTAACCATATGTACAGGGATAAAAAATAGTTTAATGAAATGCAAATTTGCTACCACTTTACCTGCAATCATCTTTTGATTTACATGATCTAGTCTATATTTCCTGTGCCATGCTCTACACAGACACCAAGATGGTAGCCAAATTCAAGCTGAATTTCTATTTTGCCATCTAAAATCTCAGGAAGTGGTTAGTTTGCCTAACTGAAAAACAAAAAACGTAATTAAAAAAAGAACACAAGCTATTTTTTTTTTACACAAAATATATTAGTCACTCAAAATATGCTTATTGTTTGGTGTAGACTGTTGGTGTTATTCTTCCCTTGCACGAGTGGTTGAATGAGACCACTCATGCTAGGGAAAACACCAGCATTCCACAACAAATGACAATCTTATTCTGTGCTAGCTCATGGGATATTTTATTTATACCATGGGCTTTCAAGGTTATCTCAATCTTTTATGGGGAAGAACAGGGGCCACAGAAAAGTGACAGGATCAGCAAAGGAAGGGAGGTGGATGCTAGTCCATTTACACAGGAAAGAGTCCTGAAAGAACTCACAAATCTGAAAGTGGATAAGGTCATGGGGCCAGGCGGGGTCCATTCAAGGATACTGAGGCAACACAGGGAGGTGCTGGCTACACTTCTGACAGTCCTGTTCAACCTCTAACTGGAGACAGAAGTGGTTCCTGGGGAATGGAGGAGAGCAGAGGTAGTCCCACTTCACAAAAGTGGTAGTAGGGAAGAGGCTGGCAACTACTGGCCAGTCAACTTGACTTTGGTGGTGTGGAAATTATTGAAATCACCACTGAAGGAAAGAATAGAACCCAGTGGCTTACAGGACCCAAGACAACTTGAATTCATGGGGGGAGGTCTTGTCCAATGAATCTAACAGATTTCTTTGACTGGGTGTCCAGAGAATTGGATCAGAGAGGAGCAGTGGATGTGGCCTACCTAGATTTCAGCAAGGCCTTTCACATCGTTCCACATAGGAGATTAGTAAGCAAGCTGCATAGCCTAGGAGTGGGACCAAAGGTGGTGAACTGGGTAAGAAATTGGCTAAGGGATAGAAGGCAGAAGGTGGTGATAAGCAGAGTTCACTCTGAAGAAGGGAAGGTGATCAGTGGGGTACCACAGGGATCTGTACTGGGACTGGTCCTCTTTAATGTCTTTATTAGCGACATTGCGGAGGGGGCTGGATAGAAAGGTCTGCCTGCTCATGGATGACATTAAAATCTGCAATAGGGTAAACATTCTGGGGGGGGGGGATGAGAGGGGATCTGAAAAAGTTAGAGGAGTGGTCAAGGGTATGGCAACTGGGCTTCAATGCATAAAAGTGCTAAATCATGCACCTGGGGCACAAAAACCCAGGGGAGGAGTACAAATTGGGAGGAGAGGTGTTGACAACCACCAAGCAGGAAAGAGACCTTGGGCTTATCATATATGATGACCTAATGGTGGCTAGGCAGTGAGACAGGGCAATAAGGAGAGCTAGCAGGATGTTTGGATGCACAGGGACGGGTATCACTGGCAGAAAGAGAGAGGTGGTGTTACGCCTGTATAGATCACTGGTGAGACCTCACCTGGAGTACTGTGAGCAGTTCTGGAGACCTCACCTCAAGAAGAACACAGAAAGAGTGAAGGTGGTCCAGAGGAGGGCAACAAAAATGGTGCAGAGTCTGCATCAAAAGCCCTATGACAAAAGACTGAAGGACGTTAATATGTATACACTGGAGGAACAGAGGGAGAGAGGGGATATGACAGAAACTTTCAAATATCTCACAGGTATAAATAAGGTTCAAGAGGGAAGCATTTTTCAAAAAAAAGATGCTCAAGGACAAGTAGTCATGGTATGAAGCTGGAGGGGGTAGACTCAGGGGCGATGTGAGAAAGTACTTCTTCAAAAACAAGTAGGGTCTGCAGGGATACAGTAGGCAGGGAAAAAACAGGCAGACTAGGTGGGCCAAGCGGTCCTTATCTGCTGTTAAATTCTGTGTTTCTATGATTTTTGGAGTCCTTGTTAGGATGCCTGTCGAACGTTCCTGCAGTGCAATGAAGTTAATTCATTTAACATGTGAGCCTAAATTTCTGAGCATGCTCAGTGTGACAAAGTGAGTGAGATGAATTTCTGAGCATGCAGAGTGACCAGCTTCATGTATCTTGCTATCTTGGTCAGGATACTTTTTATTTGCTAAATGTATATATAAACATATATTTATGAAATGGGTAAGAAAAAATCTGTGAAAATCTAGTCTCCTGATTGGATGAAACATGTCACATGACCATGCATTATTCCACAACAACCACATGCCTGCACTTCTTTTCATCCCTCAGAACCTTCTGGACATTTTACAAGACAGATAATCCACTACAGGGTCTACAGCTGTGCTCTGAAATACGCATTCTTTGGGTGGTTCAACACACTCGGTCTGCAGGCTCATGTGTCACAATGCACATCAAGGCATGCATATATTATAGCATGACTGCATGCCTTGTAGTGGATTATCTATTACAAATATATATATATATATATATATATATACACACACACATATATATAGCCAACCAGGGACTTTATGTTGGTCAATTAGATTTTTAGTTGGTGGTCAAAGTGATTGTTTGGAAACACTGTAGAGTATCATTTCTGTATACATTAGTTTGTAATTGCCTGTCTCCATTAGGCCTATTATGTGCTGTAAGTTTCTGAGAGATGTTTTACTAAAGCAATTATAAAAGAAAAATCACAATAAAAACTAAAACCCCACAGAATTATATGAAACGTGGGTATTTAAATGTTTTATTTGTTTGATGCGAGTAGGGGTGGGGGGGAAAAAACAGTGCCCCCTCCCCGATTCAACCAGTCTGAGGTACAGAGTTGAGTTCAAGAGGTTGCTGCTGCACGGTACTTGATGCCCAACAGTGGCCTCCAAATGGGAACATTTACTGCAGCTAAGCAGCAGGGCTCACATGAAAAGCTGTGCTCAGCTGAAGAGGCAACCCAACCAATGCTGAGAACAAGAACAAAAGATCTATCATTGGTATTCATTGTGTGTTTCCACTCTCAGTGGGCTCTACAATAACACAATGATACAATACACTGTGGACTAGAGGGAGTAAAACATTTAGAAAAACATCCTTATTCCACCCTATACCATACCTCTCATCTGTTACTCACTGTCAGGGGCATCCCTTAGTTTACCCCTTGGAGGTGCTCTGTTCCACGTCCATCCCACGTTGAAAAGGTGCTGTACACATAGAATCACTGTAAACCCAGACTTTAATGCAGAAATCCCTAACACTGGTGATGTTGAAGACAAAATTAAACTTTGAGCACATAAAAGCACTAGTTTTCACAGTGTTTTGAACTTGCACCTTCATGTTAGAGGAAGGGTCTTTCATTCTGAGGGCCAGTGTCCCACATTGTCCTTCATTTTGAGAGTCTGCGCCCCTAATTTCAGTGACTAAAAGTTGAGAGATTGGTAGGCTGCACCCTATACATCTCTCATTATTATAATGAATAAAGTATCACTTAAAAACGGAATCTGACCTTTTACCCCAACCAGAAAATAACAACTGGACACACACACACACCTCTTATTTTTTTTTTTTTTTTGTGAAAGTAAAAAAAAAAAAACTTTCATTGGTCCAAATTTAAGTCATTTCTGTTTTTTTAGCAACCAAAGTACTTCCCATTAGCCAAATTGTGGGATTCTATATTCTAAGAGATCATTTTATTTGAATACATAACTGGAAAAATATTCTTTCAGAAAAATAAACCACTTTTTACTCCCCTGCCTGCAAAACTGGATGTCTCCTATTTTTAGTGTTCCTCTTTTGGGTTCAAACGCTGCTTTTCGTTATTTTGGGCGTTTCTGCCTCATTTTGAGAGGTCAGATACGCCCCAAATGAAAGCCCTGCACACGTATGCCATTTGAAACCAAAAGTGACACTTCAGTATTGTGTACTACTTGTTAAAATGTCTGTTAAAAAAGACAATACACAACTAGGTAAATGACAGTGCTGCTAGTTGGTAGGGTTGACCATAACAACACAACACAAGTCATTTGAAATGAGTGTAGGGAGTCGTCTATTTTTAGAACGTGTCATGCCATGCCATTAATAGCACGAAAGGGGAAAAATCAGCAATAAGTGACAATGTGTACAGGTTGGTAGGCTAGACTCACAACAACACAACATACACGTGGCAACTGAAACGCATCGTATGAAACTTCCATGTTATTTAGTAGATTTTATCCGACCAAAAGGCACAAACACACACAAGAAATTACAAATGGGACAACTGGATGGATGACACTAGTGCTGTTTGGTAGAACTTACAACAACAACAACACCACACACACGCACACTAAAAGTAGATACATGTCCCTTTTATATTAGGAAGAGTTTTGACGCGTGGAAAAACACACACACACAAGAATTGCCCTAGACTAGCCAGCTTTAGGAAGTCAATGGCAGGGACTGTGGTGCGGCTGCGCAGTGCACCCCCTTTTCTCTTCTCTCTTCTCTCTTCTCTCTCCGCTGCCAGCCTCCTCTCTCAGGGTGTCGATACTGGAGCTTAAAAAAAAGAGAAAGAAAAAAAAACGGATGTGCTTCAGAAAACGAAACGGCTATACCCCTCCGGATTATTTTCATGCAAGAATCGTGAGTATCTGGAGGCTCTTTTTCTCACATCTGGCACTGGGGTCGGGGGTGCCTTCAATCCATGTTGGTATTTTTGTCTTTTTGCACAAGGATCTGGGAATCGCCGACTCTGTGTTGAGGAAGGGGTCCGTTGCAGTGGGTGTGTGGCTATTGTGTGTATGTGTGGTGCAGCTCAGCTGCGTGTTGCATTGCTGTGTGGGTACATTGCATAGATGGACGGGGGGGGGGGGCGGTTCTGCCTTCTGCATGGATGGAGCCCCCCTCCCCCCGTAGCCGTGGTGGCTGGCTGATTGCACCGCTTCCTGGATTCTTACTCCTTCGGCAGTATTGGCTGCTGCTGCTAGAACTGGAAGTGCGAGGGGAGGGGGTAGGATGTCCCGATCAGCTGTGTGTGTGTGTGTCCCTGCCCCCCCCAAGACACACACACACACACATCTTCCTCCTCCCCTTTCCTCTCCTCTGCGAGTCAGCACAGCCAACGTCCTGAATTTGTGTTTCTGTTATATGGCTCCTGCACGATGCAATGAAAAGTAACATTCTGGGTTGTTGTGTAGCACTACCATGAGGTCTTTGCGCGCGCCTGTGTGTGCACAATGAAATGCTTGAAGCGGACATCCCTTTGCCTTTCTTCTTGTGTGTTATACATTGGGGTTGTGTTATTGTGTTTTTGTGGTATTCCCTTCTGGAGGGATGTCCCGTCTGGCTAGTCAATGGCAACAGCAGGCAGTTGTTCCTCATAATTCGGCTCCCTATTTACACCATGTGCACACACACACGTGTCAAGTAACACACATACGCGCACACACTCTCACACACCCAACCTCCATCACATACACACTCAAACCTCATACATACAGACATTCACACAGACAGACATACAACACACACACACACAATTTAGACACACCACTTGTACATTCAGATTCACAAAAACTCAGACACATGCCTACACAGACACTCAAAAATGCCACATGTGCTAACACTAACACACACCTTTTGTGCCAACACATGCCACATGCTAACATACACCTTACACATGCTGACCAGCACACTACACATACTAACACATGCTATTCATGCTTACACAAACACACACCATGTAGGCTAACATACATAATGCATGCAAATGCTCACTTTACCAGTGCTAACACATACCACCTGTGCTAAAATACATACATACCATGCACGCTGACAGCCCCCCATGAACACACATCCCATATGCTAACACACAAGCATGTTAACACACATGGTGAAAGCTAACACATGCAGGCCACACACATTCATATACTACCTGTGGTAACACATTACCGACAGCATGCATTATGACACACACCAGGTACATGAAAACATACAGTCTGTGCACTGACACACATACCATGCATGCTAACACACATTGTAAGTTTACACACCACATGTACAAACACACCAAGGGCGCTACACACACCCTGCATGTGAACATACCCAGTATAACCAAGAGGATAGAGGAAGGAGGTGTGAAGGAGCTTGAAACATCCAGCAGACCAGACCTGAGTTTGATTCTCACAACCTCCACTTGCATACTGTGTGACTCTGAGCAAGTCACTTAACCGCCCAGTGCTCCCAGGTCGCCCCTGAAAACAGGCAGTTGTGCATAGCGGGCCTTACCCAGTTACCCAAGACTAAACTATAAACTAAAACAAAATGCACCAAGTATGCTATAGATACTACACACCACAGGCTAACACATTATACACACACTGCATGCTAGCACTCCATGGGCATTAACACACACCACATAAGCTCACATCATGTGCTTTTACACACACCATTAGCAGTAGCACACACTTATAAAATAGCTAGAAAAAATCTAGAAATGTCATTGGTCCAGTGAGGTCACCAGACCATGTATTAAATCTCTATTAAAGGCATGATCAGGTGCCAAGTCATATCCCCCAAAAAAAAAACACTTAGCGCCATTTTATATGGGTAATAAGCCCCATCCAGGGTGTGCATCATAGGATTTTAATGCACGTCCTAGGGTCATAAGAACACTTGGCCTTCGTCCTTGTACCTAACGCCACCCCTGCAGCCTGCATCAAAATCCTGTGTTTCACTGCAGAGTAGGGGTTAGAAGTTCAAAAATCAGGGACACATAAAACCAACTTAATCGCTGGACAATACAACGCTGAAAACTTAAAACAGAGTCAATGATTTAGGTAAAAATAATTTCGTGAAGGAAACGTTCAAAGTTCCTTCACGAAATATTTTTTACTCAAATCATTGACTCGTTTTAAGTTTTCAGCATTGTATTGTCCAGCGATTAAGCTGGTTTTATGTGTCTCTGATTTTTTCAAGCCGCCTCTCATTTGGCATGCAGTAGGCAAGCGGTTCAGAGATATGCCATGAAACACCCACAAATACGCACGCACATCACACATAAACACTGCTTGCTACATATGCAATGTGTGTTTTCTGGTTGGAATTGGTGACGTGCCGATTGTGAACAGGACAGCTGTGGTCGTGATTGGTTCTGTGGCACGGAGGCACTGCAGTGGTGGGGCGGAGGTTGACTGAAGCACGGAGCTGTCGGTAAGAAGCCGTCGGAGAGACGCTAAGCCAATGAACCGGACAGCTAGCGGCTGCTGCGGGGGCCGTACAGCTAAGGAAGCTAAACCGGCATGTGGGAACCAGCGCGTGTGCATGAGGCCGCGCGGGATCCTGCAACCGAGGGGCGGGACTGGCCCAGCTAGATGCGTGTCGCATGGCTGCAGCCGGAGCGCTCGCGCTGTGCAAGGGAAATACAGCTGGAGTCCCAGTCTCCGCGCGAGGGTAGAGATGAGAGAGCGGGTGTTTGAGTGGGCGGTGGGGCTTTGCCTGTGCCATGCCTCTCAACCTCCAGCTTCCTAAATCACGGAACAAAGCTTAAAAAGCACGGATAATGGACCAAAAAAATTCAGGGATCCATCTTCAAAACTGATATCCACTCAGGAAGCTGGTGGAATAAAGGGCTTAGTGTAAAATGCATTTTCTTAAGAGGAGCAAGTCTGTAACGTTAATGTCTGACATTATTTTGTGCTTACAGTCCTCACTGTTTAGTCAGGGGAGCACACATTTTAGAGAAGGTCAAAGTAAAAATTCTGAAGCAAAATCATAGACCTCTCTGAAAATCAGGCACAGTTAAGTGATATGGACTATGCCCTCAAGACCCCACCCCCTCCCCTATGGGGCAATATTATGAGTGGCCTCTTGTGGTAGTGCGGCCAGTGTGTGTGTGTGTGTGTGTGTATATATACCTCTCAGCTGTCCCTCATTATGAGGGTCCTCACTCATTTTACCCCTCAGAGGCATGCCTCTCACCTTTTGTCACTGAAATGAGGGACACCAACAGTGTGGAACACTGGCCCTCAAAATGAGGGGCATATCAAATAAAGATACCAGCTCAAAACAGTGCTTTTGTTTCCTTAAAGTTTAATATTTCTTTAACATTACAAAAGATTAACAAGTTTTGCAGCATCTGTGTGGGGCAGCACCTTTTCAGTGTGGTATTAGATGTGGGACTGAGCACTTCTGAGGTGTAAACAAAATGAAGGACACTCATAATGACAGTTGAGATGTATGCTCAGATTTGCTCTGTCCCACACTGAAAAGATACTACCTATATAGAGGAGATACTACAAGCTGTGATGTTAAAACAAAATCAAACTTTGAACAGTTAAAAGCACGGGTTGCCACAGTGTTTTGAGCTTGCATCTTCAACGTGTGATGATCTGCCACTCAGTTTGAGGGCCTGCGTCACACAGTGTCCCTGATTATGAGTGTCATGTGTCCCTCATTTCAGTGAAAAAAGGTTAAATGCTGTGTGTGTGTGTGTGTGTGTGTGTGTGTGTGTGTGTGAGAGAGAGAGAGCACAGGGCCCAGCAGCTGTAAGTGAGATGAAAATCTTAGGTCCACAGGCTGGGGGAGGGGGGAGTGTTTGTGCCACCCCCTATTTGTGACGGCTTATAACTTGGCTGTCTTAGGATCTAGGGATTTGAGAATTGACAAAGTGCAGCTAGAAACAGTGTAGGGGAGGGTGCAAAACTGTAAGTTAAATGTAGTTGTGGTCTTCAAAACTCAGGTTTATTTTCAGGTAATCATGGCTTACATCACCCTAAGTGCATGCTGATTGGTTCTCACTCTTTGCCACTACAATTACTGTCAGTTGAGTGCCTAGCCCCACCATGGGTATGCCTGTCTTCCAACACAAACACCATTCCCCATACCCAGTGTCCGGGAAATCTTACCCTTCACTCAGTCCATACAACTCCCCACCCCACTCTTACCCACTCTCTAGCACCCATGCCCCCTCCCCCCATGATGTGGTCCTGAGATGGTAATATTTCCTCATATATGGCCCTTTACTGTCACATGTTTTATATATCACATTAGGTCAGTTGTATATTATGCATTTGGGATTATTTCTGTGTTTTGCGGTTTTAGTGTAAGTAGCTTAGTGTTTTTCCATAGTGTAGCAGTATGTCTGGGTAGTTTACTTTGTTGTTTTTCTTTTGCTATAGTATAGTGGTGTTTGTGGGGCATTTCATATTTTGCCCTCTTTCATTTTCCATAGTATAGGATTCTCCTATAAAAGGTGGAATGGTTCTGGTGCTGCATCCTCTAGTCACATTCAAGATGGTATCCAGGAGTGGCATGGTGTATCTTTGAAGGAGCCATAAGTTGGGTGCAGTTTTCAGGATGGTCCTTGAAGGTGGCATTGTGTCCTTAGATCAGTGCTGTATCTAGTTTGTGGTCAGGAGAGTTGGAGGCAGTAATACTCAGTTTGCCGAAGCAGTAGCAGCATGGAGGATTTGCTGGTGGAGGAGAGAGATGTAGAGTTGAGAGACACAGCTGTTTTGTAAGTGTGTGTGAGGAGGGAGTGTTTTGTGAGTGGTAGGATTTTAGGCTAGGGCAGATTTGTAGGCTGAGTGGGTTTTTTTGGCAGTCTTTCAGGCGCTGTAGTTGTCAGAGGTTTTTAGGTTTTTATGGTGGTTGTTACCTGTTAAATAAGGTGGCTATTACATTTGTTTTTAATGTGGTTGTTACATGTGTTATTACGGTTGTAAAGTGGTGGTTTGTTGTATTTATTAGCTAGTAATGTGTTATTAAAATGTTAATAACACAGTAATACAATGGCAGCAGTTAACTGGTTGCCTGTCTGCTAACTGAGCACCATTAGGTACAGAGAAATATCGGATAAGTTTATCCATGGTGACAAGGGCCCAATCATTATATATAGAGAGAGAATATTATCTATGGTGACGAGGGCCCAACCATTATGTATAGAGAATATCTGATATCAAAGTGCCATACAAGGAAATATTACTATCAAGGGACCTGTTGAGCTAATAAAGCCACGAGCCTGAAGGAGTGGCTTTTATGATCCTGTTAGGCAGAGAGATGGTCATATTTCACTAGTGTGCGTAACTTCACTACCGTATGTTTTATATATTACAAAAGGATAGACACAAAATAGATTGTTTAGAAGTTGTATTACAGCTGCATTGTAGTAACATTTTTTTGTTATTTTATTAAAAAAATTGAAATAATGTAAGTACAAAGCAATAACAACTATGTAACTAACACTACAAAAAATGAGAATATACAAAAATAACTTTGAATACAGTAACAATGTCATTGTAGGATATTAGTAGGTACTGATTCATAAATAATGCACCTATATTTCTAAAATACATCAAGAAGTTAATACAGTATGCAAATTATTCAAGGTCAAACAACATGTTATAAATTAGGTTAAAAGAGCACTATTCACTTAACAGTAACATAATTGATCTTTAGCAATGTAATTTAAAAAGGGTTACCATATTTTCCTAAAAACTTCAGATTTCTCAGGTATAACAAAGTCTCATTTGCTACAAGTATACTCATTTGAGAGTCACCATTCTTCTATAATGGTGTTAGAATCTGTTTTCCGATTCCTTTAAAATTACTTTTTTTTTACTACTTAGAGGTGCCGGCTGTAGTCAGGATTTCAGGTAGATTAGCTTGTGGAACCTTGGAAGAGTTGCTTCAGATCCAGAGCTCAGGATCAAGTGGCAGACTAATGTTTGTTATATTTATACAGATCTCTAGTACGTCTTTCCAGGCTGTTAGAATTTTTGGACAATCCCAAAGCATGTGTGATAAAGATGCATGGGGATAGTTACCTCTCCAGCAGAGTCCATTCCGGAGAAGACCCATAGGGCCAGATTTTCAAAGGGCCCTTAGAGCAATGCAAGATGTGTCCAAGAGCCAGCTTGTGGCCAAGCGTGGTGCACCAGGGACCCTGTGCTGGATTTTGGTACAACACAGGTCCTGGTGGCAAAGTCCCCACAGCTGCTGCAAGTGGTTAACTGCATTCAACACATGACGCAAGGGACTGGCTGATGGAAGCTGATGCACAATTGACTGTCATGGCACCCACCGAAAACCATAGCCACAGTAGGAAACAGTAGCCACCTGAAGGCCTGAAAGTGCTGTCCTTGAGCCTCACCCCAGCTGGAACTAATGAAAAAGATGTGTGCCAAATACCAAGCATGCAAGTCCGTGTCCATCTGTGGTAGGACAGGTACCTAGTAAGCATGAGCAATGCGGAGAGATGGATGTATCGCAATGTGGCCAGGGCACTGCCACAGTGGGGTGCCTACCAAAGGTGGATGGCATGCAGGTATGACGGCAACATAGTCCCACACATGTACATGTCAGTGCAAACCATCATGTGCTCATCTTTTGATGTGGCATACCAGCCCTACCAATCAGGGATAACAGACACACACTCGTCACTGCCAACTGTAGAGTACGGACAACATTGGGCACCAGCTCCAGCATTGTAATGGGGGTGGACACTGTACCATGCATTGAGGGATTGTACACTGATAGATGTGAAGCCCATCTAATGCAGTCTTGAATGCAGCAGTCGGACATCTGTAGGTTAATGCAGTGTGACAGGTGTGTACTGGGTCCATGAAGTAGCCCTAAGATATGCCAGGCCCACAGATGTGCACAGGATATATTACCCTCAGCACTACCTGGCGTGCATGGTGCAGCTGGTTAGATTCCACTGCAATGTGGCACAGGAGATCTGCCAGCCTATCCCCACTGCTACTCCCCTGACCAGGTTCCACCACAAGGGTGCCTGCCCCATTTGGGTCACAACCAGAGCTATCTTAGGCCAGTTGTTCCAGTTTACCCAGTCCACTACACGCATAGTACTGACATGGTGCAGTAGGACACCTAACAAGTTGTGTGTTCCTGGTAGCCGATGTGCAGGGTAACACCTGATCTCGGCTGCCAATTGTGAGACAGTAAGTGTACCAGGTGGCTTGTGGCTCTGTTGTCCTGTCCAACTTGCCTGCCGTTGGCATCAATGTTGGCGCACCTGGCCGGTATACCAGCTCTGGCTAGTCTAAGCACTGGTGGGACCTGCTGGATTTCAGAATCCCCCATAAGGGGATAGTGCATCTGGTTTCTGTCACAAGCCCCCTCTCTGCCATGGTGCTACTAGTTGCATGCCGCAAGCCAGTCTGGTGCAGGCAACTCTGATTTATTTATTTATTTAGTTTTTGTTGACCGGGAAGTGCACTAGACAAATCCTGCCTGTTTTCAGGCACAACCTGGGGAAGGGGGGATACAGATGAATGCCAACTGACCTTGAACCAGATTTAAACTGTTCACCACAAGCTGCATTTTAAAATCAGGACTGGCGCATGATCTAGCGCAGTATGCTCCTTGTGGCATTTCTTTTTTTTTGCATAAAAAGGATTTTATTCAACTTTTGTGCACACATAGTCAATTCCGCATAGAGGTTCATTTGTAATCAAGTACAGCAACCACATTCCCATAATTCTTCACATATCAAGTTACAGTCTTGAGTTTTATATCCACGGCCTTGTGCATGGGAACGCGTACCCCCATAGTGTGTGTATCAAACAGCTCTAAAACCTCTTGATTCAATTCCTTATCCAAAAAAGATAAGATGCCCACTCCGAGGTCCCCCAAATCTTTCCCACATATTTTATATATCTAGATATCTATACCACCCCATAAGGCCATATTCTCTTGTTGGGACAAGTCTGTCAGGAAGGGAGCCCATTCCCTAACAAACTGGTCCAGCCTGTCTTTCACCAAAAAGGATAGCCGCTCCAACCCCAGGGCATGCAGGGCAAACATTCACCATCCTCTTACTGTGGGGGCCACACAAGACACCCAAGTGTTCTGTATACAGTGCCTGGCTAAAATCAATAGCACTCTGACCCATCTTGGGAGAGGGTGCCAGTCTCCTTCTTCATCTACCTCCACCCCAAACAGGCATACCACATGTGTGAGTGGGACTGTCCTACCCCACATCCTGCTTATTTACAGCACAACTGATTTCCAGAATAGCTGCAATATACTACATGCCCAAAAACAGTGCAAATAGGTGCCAGTCTCCCTCCCGCACCAAGGTGAGATAGTCGGATGAAATTTATGTACCACAGCCGGAGGTCTGTATATTCTATGCAAAAATTTGAAAAATGCTTCCTGGAATCTATTACAAATTAGAAGTCCCCTGTACATAGCCATTAGCTGGAGCCAACTCCAATCCCCGATCTGCACATTCAGATCTTGTTCCCAGAGTCTCCGAGTTTTAGTAGTCAAGTCTGGTAACCCTTGTCTAGTATCCCGCACCATTTTCCCTATGAAGCCCTTGGGGTCTATCCTAACAGACTGAATTATTGTCTCCATTCTTCTCAGCTCTCCTATCCCCAGTCCATCTCTCTTTAAGTTTGTTATATATGCTCTCACTTGAAAATATCTAAACATATGTCCTTTTTCCAACTTTAATCTATTTTGTAATTCCGGGAACGTATTAAGTCCCTTCCCACTATTGAGGTCTTCTAGGCTCCTTATTCCTCCTGCCTCCCATCTCCTAAAACCAGGATCTTCCCAACCTGGTAGGAAATAAGGGTTCCTGGCTACTGGAACCAGATATGTATCTACTCCCTTCACACCCCTTCGTTTCTTTATTCTACTTCAACTGTTCAGGGTTTGTTCCACTAACGGATTCCGAACTTCCCTTCTTCCATAGGCTCCTTTCCCCCTACTTTCCAAATAGGCTGATAACCTGGCCTCGCATCCCCTCTGTTCCAGATCCACCCACCGCACCGCTGGAGGTATATGTACCCAATCACTTATATACTTCAATTGAGCAGCAAGATAATATAGCTCAATGTCGGGGAAGCTCAGACCTCCTTTCTCCGTAGCCATTTTGAGTCGTTGCAAACCGACTCTAGGCCGCTTCCCCCTCCAGATAAAAACTGAAAACATTCCTTCCATTTTTTTGATATCCTTCCTAGTCATTCCCATATGTAGCATCTGTACTAAATATACCAGCCTGGGGAGAATATTCATTTTAATTAAGTTTATCCTCCCCAGCCATGAGATTGGTAGGGAGGACCACCTCTTCAAGTCCATTTCTATTGTCTTCGAGACTCTACCATAGTTTAAGCTATATAAAGACCCCAGGGACCGACCTACTCCAATCCCTAGAAATGTCAAACCCCCCACCTTTTAAACCCCAGCTCCAATCTGCACCTACTGATTTAGAAATCCTCATAATTTCAGACTTGTCTACGTTAAGTTTATAACCGAAAAGATGCAAACGTCCCTACTAGTTGCAAAAGGGGGGGCATAGATCTCTCAGGCTGTGTAATAAACAGCAACATATCATCTGCATACATTACCAGCTTATGTTGTTCTCCCAAAGAACCCCTTACTCCCTGAATATCCCCATTTTCCCTGATAGCAATTGCCAAAGGCTCTACCACTAATGCGAACAATAACGGGGAAAGCGGGCATTCCTACCTTGTACCTCTACTAAGGTCAAAACTCCCAGAAAGGTCCCCATTCACTAATACCCTCACATGAGGGGATCTGTACAGCGCACGCACCCATTCCACGAAAGTTTCCCCCAGACCAAACCGGGCCAATACCTCAAATAAGTAGTCCCATTCCACCCTATCAAATGCTTTTTCAGCATCCATTGAAATAACACAGGTGTCCTCCTCCCAATTTTCTGCCCCCCAAATCACATTCAAAAGTCTTCGCATGTTATGATAGGAGGAACGTCCCCTAATAAACCCGGCCTGGTCTGGGTGAACCACGTCCGGGAGAACCATCTCCAAACGCCCCGCCAACACCTTCTCAAAGATCTTGGCGTTACAATTCAAGAGCGAAATGGGATGGAAAGAAGCACACTCCTGTAGATCCTTCCCTGCTTTAGGGATCAAACAGATCACTGCCTCAGAGAACGTATCTGGCAACCTCAAGGTCTCCCCCTCTGTCTGTTGGAGAGCGTCACATAATGGTCCAGCTAACTGCCCCGCTAAACATTTGTAATATTCTACCAGATATCTATCCGGCCCGCTAGCGTTCCCATTCTTGAGTTTCTGTATAGCCCCAAGGACCTCCGATCTAACAATAGCAGTATTTAATAGCTCTCTTTGCTCCCTTGTCAATTTGGGTAATTTCAACTCCCCAAAAATGCCTCCCCATTCCCCACTCCTCCCTCCTTTTTATATAGGGCTTCATAAAAAACTCTAAAACAATCCCTTATCTGCTGAAAGGATTTACACAACACTCCCCCTTTATCCTTAATAGCGGCAATATGGGTTGCCGTTTTTTCCCCCCCTTCATTAGTCTAACCATCAGTGGTCCTGGTCCTGGTCTATTTCCCCATTCATACAATTTCCTTTTACCGAATGTGCAAGCTGTTTTGGCCTCTCCACTGAGCAACGTGTTCAGTGGTTCTCTGGTGGCTCTCAGTTCCCCCCGAACCACATCCTCCTCCCCACTTGCTGCTCTCCTCTCCAAGCCTCTTACTCTAGCCTCCAATTCCTGTCTCTGTTGTTGCTTCTGTTTTTTAACTCTGGCTACAGATTGTATAATCATCCCTCTCATATATGCTTTTCCGGCTTCCCATATAATTGCCTTACTAGTCAGAGTATTGATATTTGCTGTAATATACTGTTCCCATTGATCCCTAAGATACCCTTTAAAATTTTTGTCCCCCAGTAAATAAACCGGAAGCTTCCACGAAGGCCAACCCTCTCTCTGCCTATTCATTTCCAGTGAGAGGATCACCATGGCATGGTCTGAGATATGGATTGGGCCATCTTTAACCTCCTTCACCCTTCCATGCCACGCTTGTGGAAAGAAGACATAACCAATCCGAGACCAAGTGTCATGCGGATTTGAATAAAATGTGCATTCTCTTCACCAGGATTATATTCCCGCTATCCATCCACCATCCCAAGATCTACCATCCCCCTTCGCCATTGACGGATTGCCCCATGCTGTCGGCCCTTTTTCTGAGAGTGATCCATTACAGGGTCCAGGGTACAGTTCAAGTCACCCCCTAGGAGTAGGCCAAGGAACTGCTCTTTTATCATGAGCGCCAGAAGATTCACATAGAAGGAGGCATCAAACACTGCAGGGGCATATATTGAACCAAATGTAACCTGTTCCCCCCATAATTCCCCTACCACAAATATATATCGCCCTCCCATCTGATCTTTAACAACACGTTTCACCTGAAAAGGAAGATGTTTATGCAGAAGGACAGCAAACTCCTTTTATGCGCTTTAAATGACGCTGCAAAGCAATTCCCCACCCATCCCCTTGCCAATTTCCCATGCTCTTTCACAGTGAGGAATGCTTCTGTAGCAAAGCTACCTGAATATTCTGTCTCAAGCGCCTGTAAGGAGACTGTCTGCTTTGACTGGGGTTGCTATCCCTCTAACATTCCAAGAGCATACATTCAAGCCTTGCGTATTAGCCATTATTAAAAGAAAAGTAGGTTATGTTCAGATAGCTCCCTCCAATATTCATCAAATCTCCCCACTCCTCTATGGCCCAAAGATCCTGTAACCTCTTATTACAGATAATATCCCACAACAACAATTGAGGCACCCCAGTGCAGCATCTATAACTCTGTGTGCAACAATATTGAAACAACAAAACTAATCGGACTATAAAAAAAGTCCCACTACTAACCATGTGGACAAACATGCCCTCCCAAACCTCAGCCAACAACAAAATAACCAATTCTCTTTCCCCCTTGTTTCCTCTACAAAACTTTGTCTCTTTTGCTTCCTTTCCCGAGTCAAAAGACATTCCCCATGACCCTATCGCTGACACTAACTGCCAACACTGCAGAAGTGTCAAAACCTCCCTCAATGCAGCTGTGCCCAGTCCCCGCCCCGAGATATATATCTTAGTGCCCAACATCCACCAATTCAGACCCACCATTCATCCAGTATAGAGTAGTTTGCCTCTCATATCTCCCAACCTTACCCCCACTCTCTTGATATTTTATTTTAAATGCACAGAGCAAGCTCCCCCCACATATCCTTGATTCAGCCCTTCGAGAGCCTCATGCTCTCCTGCCAATGTGCTCTCCCCGATCCATCATGAGACAAGACCATGGATAGAGATGGCATGTTCCCATATGGTCCTCCCCTCCTCCCCCCCATCACCACCCCTTCCCCTTCCAATATGTCCACCCCTTCCCTACCAGAATCCTCCCCCATCCATATTCATATTTGTTATATATCAGATATTATGTGCCTATGCCCATGTTTTCTAACAGTCTCAACACATGCGCCCTGCACCTCCTTAAACCGGAGAGCGGGAGGGGAGTCCATCCAAGTCGCATCCTCAGAAATAAATCAAAAATGCCGTACATATCGAATGTCCAGTCCAGTACCAATCTTAGCCTCCGAGGAGTCACATCTCACACTTCATCCTGCCTGTTTACGCAAGTCCTCAGCGAACTTCATTGCTTTCTCAGCATCCATGAATGAATGTGTAGTGCCCTCATGTTTCACTTTAAGAATGGCTGGATATATTAAGAAGTTCTCTATTTTAAGTGAGCGCAGGATAGCCATGGATTCATTAAATTTCTTATGCCGGTTCAGAAGCCGTGCTGAGTAATCCTGAGACAGGTATAAACGACAATCTTCCAGTAAAAGCTGCTTTTTCTCTCTGTAGGCTTTTAGCATCATCTCCTGATCCTGGTAATGGTGAAATCTCATGATGATTTGGCGGGGTGGTTGTCCTGCAGGGGGTCTGGGTATGACCGCCCAGTGCATGTGCTCCAACTTCAACTTCCCATTCTTAGGCATTAGGCACAACAGCTTAGGCAGGGTCTCCGAGCAGAAACCCAAGACATCACCCCCCTCCATCCCTTCTGGCAAGCCACGTAAAAGCAAATTTAATCTTCTATGGTAATTTTCTTGATAATCAGCCGCTTCTTTCATATCCTTCAGCTCACTTTGCAGCGCTAGAATCTGCGCTGGCACCCCCTGCAACTCATCCTCCAATCTAGAGATTCAGTCCTCCACCTCTGTAATTCTAGATCCCTGTGCCGCCTGCTGAGTCAACACTTCCTGCAACCGGTCATCGATTCTAGTCTCAAGCTTACATAGTCGGGGGCTCCAGTGCTGCTAAAACTTGGCCCGTCAGCTCCCGGCCCAGTGCGCTCACTTCCGCAGCAGATAGAGAAACTACTTGATGGCTTTCACCTTGAGAACAGGCCGCATTCTTCTTCGTGGATTTACTGACTGCCCTCTGATTTTTACCCGCTCCTGACGTCAGAAATTCCTCCATACCAGCTTCTCACACGATCTTATTGCAAAGTAAACCATCTTTACAGGCACTTTCGAAGTTTTTCTATAATATTTTATCTCGGCAAGATGGAGCGAGGTCTAGGCACATCTGTACTCTTCAAGTGCTCATTAGCGCCCCCGTGGCATTTCTGTTTGATGCAAGCACCATGTGTCATTCCCCAGCCTTTGAAAATCCAGTTCATGGACTCTAATCTGCAGGACTATGGTGATAATAGTGGAAGTGTTTTAAATTGAATTAATTTTCCTTGAGTATCTTTGCTGGCCTTAAAAGCGTTATTCCAAAGTTTTTTTCCAGAGTTCTTCACTGATAGAAATATTTAAGTCAGCCTCCCAATGAGAACTAGCATTTGATGTAAGAGATACTGGGGGATCTATGATGGTTTTGTATACCATGCTGATCCCTTCTTAAGTGCAACAACTTGGAGGAATTTATCTAATTTCTTATCTAAGAGAATGCTATTATCTGAAGAAAACAGTGCATTTTGTTATGTGTTTCTAATCTGTAGATAATTACAGGATTGAAACCTATGCAGCCCAAATTTTTCCCTATTGTTTCCGAAGGGTAGCATGTTCCCAGACACTGGGTCTATAACATCTTGAATATTAAGGATTTGAGCATTTTTCCATATGTTAAACTCAAAGTTAAATTTTCCTAGTTGTAGGCTAGGATTATTCCATAGAGGAGTAATTTGTAATAGAAAAGCACCCCATCCTATGATTTCTTCAAGTGGCCTTATAGCGTTTAATGTTCCAATGCATAGTTGGATGGGACTTAATGTTGGGTGGCTCGGTGAATAGAAAATCAGAAAATGTATATAGTAAGGTGGTTGCTAGGCATGTTAATAATGTTGTAATAAGGTGGTTGTTACACATATTAATAGTGTTGTAATATGGTGTATATTTTGTGTCTATACTTGTAGTGTTTGCATAAGTTCTTTATTACATTGTAATTAGCAGGTGCAGTTTCATTAGTAGTGTATGTACTAGTTGATTACTGTCAGATATGGGGAAATATATGATGGTTTTTCCTTTGGTAAAAAGTCCCATCCATTTCATATGTATGTAAGGAATAAGACACAACAAGGTGCAGTTTATGGGCTGATAAGGGCATCTGTGCCCTCTCTGTGAGGATCTGTGATTTTTTTTGTATACATACTTGATCCCTTCTTATGTACAACAACTTGGAGGAATTTATCCCATTACTTATCTAAGAGAATGTTAGCTGAAAAAAACAGTACGTTTTGTAGTGTGTTTCTAATCTGTAGATAATTACAGGATTGAAAGTTATGCAGTCCAAATTTTTTTCTGTTGTTTCCGAAGGGTAGCATGTTACCAGATACTGGGTCTATAACATCTTGAACATTAAGGATTTGGGCACCTTTCCATATGTTAGTATCAAAGTTTAATTTTTCTAGTCGTAGGCTAGGATTATTCCGTAGAGGAGTAGGTTGTAACAGAAAAGTTTCCCATCCTAAGATCTCTTCAAGTGGTCTTATAGCCTTAAGTGTGCCATGCATAGTTGGGTAAGATGTAATGTTGGGTGGCTCAATGAATACAACATTTGAAAATCTGTATAGTATGGTGGTTGCTAGGCATGTTAATAGTGTATTAATAAGGTGGCTGTTACACATGTTAATAGTGTAATAATAAGGTGTTTATTACATTATAATTAGCTGGTGCAGTTTCATTAGTAGTCTATGTATTAGTTAATTACTATCAGATATGGGGAAATAAAGGGGCAGACTCAATGGGCCATTTGGGTCCTTTTCTGCCGTCAGATTTCTATGATTCTGTGTGATGTTTTTTCCTATGGTAAAAAGTCCCATCCATGTAAAATATATGTAAGGAATAAGACACAATGTGGTGTGTTTTATGAGTTGATAAGAGCATGTACCAGGTGCATAATGAGGCACAAGGTGCTTGTGCTGAGTGCCTTTAGCACCTGGGAAGTGCTCTTATCAACCCATAAGCCACACCTGGGAGTGTCTTATTCAGCTTACAAAATGGGTCCCCCCTGTAAAAACCCTCCCCAGGAAAAAAAAAATATTATTAAGAAGTCTAATAAAAAAAAAAAGTGTTAACATTTAAAAAGTACAAACAATGGAAAAATAGTGCTTACATTTGTAATGCAGACCACATGTAAAATTCAGCCATTAAAGGGCATTTATGTCTGTCTGTCTGTCTCTCCCCCACATGCACTGCTTCTCTGCCCCCCCCACACATTTCATTTTGTTACATTTTGTTGATATCTTTCTTTTAGAATTTTTTATCTCATCTTGTGTGGCAGTCACCAGTAAGCGAGTGTGTCCCTTGCATGCCACCATACCAAGACTCTAGTGAGCAGCATATTTGCTCGAGTGAGTGCAGCTTGCCTTTGCAAGCTGTGAGTTAGGAGAGCGGCTCTTTTTCCATCTTGCCAGTTGGATTGGCAAGCTGCAAGTGAAAAAAGCAGATGTTTTGAAATATTGTACTGGTAAATTGGGAGGAGGGGCATTAGAATGGATACTGGAGATCAGAGAAGCTGAGAACGGGCAGTGGTTGTGTCGATGACTGGGCATGGTGTAGACCTTCAGCATTCAGGATCAGCGAAAGAGCCAGGGAGTTGAGGCCTAGAAAACAGTTTTTGAAAAAAAAAAATAAAATAAATTAAAATGAAATTGTGCTGCTAAATGTCTGGAACATGAATGTTGTCACTGTTTGGTAGTTTGCAGTGGTTGGAAGTTTTTGAAAAGGGTGAAGAGGTAATTTTTACTTTCAGGGTAAGTACTGTATTGCTATTGGTTTTACAGTAGGAACATGGCTGGCTGCCAGAAAAGTTTTTTGGCAGGCATGGGTTTCTGCCTGCATTATGTCTTGGTTGGCGTAAGAACTAGCGGTTGGCACAATATTGTGCTGATAAGGACATGGCAAATGGTACTTCTTAGCTAATCAACATGCAGAAAGCTCCTGACCCATTTTATAAGTAAGTGATAACCCACAACAGAGCAAACAGGGAATGTGTTTCTAGAGAATTAATGCACACCCTGGGTGAACTGGAAGGAACGAGGTCAATGGCTGAGTGACTTTCAGTGCATCTGGAAAGTGCATTAATTCTCTATGAACCCATGCCCTGACGTGGGTTATTGTGCTTATAAAATTGAATTGTTTTATTTAATGGAAAAAGGTTTTACTTTCCTTTAGTTTGGTTTTTGCAAGATAGGATAGATGAGTTTGGTAACAAAGGCTATGTGTGCTTTTGAATTAACGTGGAAACTACTTTTTTTTTGTAACTTTTTATTTTTGAATTTTCATCAAACAAGTAGTCACATGTACACAGTACAACGTACATATTCCTATAATGGCAGCAGGTACACATAGTCTGTACAGTACTTTTTGAATTTAAATATTATAGCTTACTGTACACCTATGATTTTCTCAGACCTGAGCCCTCCGCCATGCAGATTACACTAGGAGTAAAAGGTCTGGGGAAGTAAGCCCATAGAATATTATGCTGTCACCACAGAGCAAACACTTAAAGATCAGTACTCCGAACTTCCTCCCCACTCGCAGACTCAAGTAATAGTTGTTTGGGGGGGTAAACAGATGCAAATAGGTACTATATAATAACTAGATTATCTGAGCTCGGTCAAGTTAAGCTTAAACCATACACACTAAAGCCCCTTTTTTGGGACCATGTAGGGGAGAGAATATTAACGAGGAAACATTTAAAGTCCACAGACTGAGCAGAGTATGACTGTATCACTAGTAGAACTCTATCCCATTGCAAATAACGCTGAATTGTGAGCTGATCGGGTAAAACAACAAAAGAAGAACTTTTCTTAAGGATGCTAAACCAGCTAATTGGCTTACTAGGTTATCACAATAATGAGCATTCAACTGTCATTCCACTTATTATGTTCAGGGAACTGAATCAGGCTACACAGGCAGCCGAGAGAGTGATCACAGTCCTGCTATAATCACTCCAGCTCCCCCCTCTGAATCTTGATCAGAAACCTTGGATTCCAGTTGGGATAACAGTTTGTCTGAAAAATTTGATGCAGCCTCGGGATCCTTGAAAAATGTGTGACTTTTGCTGGTGGTGGATTTGCAGATGTGCAGGATATAGCATCTGGGCCCTCACTCCCTTAACCAAAAGTCACTTTTTTACTGCTTATAGCCTTTTTTTTCGATCTTGCATTTGGGAGGATGGGTGTGGGAAAACACCCAAACGATTCCCTTCCCATACTATGTCCCCTTTCTTCCTCGCTGCTTGCAATAGAGGAATTTGAGCCTCAGGGGTAGACAGGTTTGCAATTACAGTTAATGGCCATGTATCAGGAGTCCCTTTTGGGCCAGGTCACAAAGGAACGGCAAAGGTCTGCACCAAACTTATCCCCCTATCTCTATGAAGGAGTTGCAAGTCCTCAAAAATGAGGCGATCAAGCACAGAGAAGCTCAGCACGGCTGGCAAATCGAGGTGGGGAATCCAACGATATGAATGTTCCTCTGCCATTGTCTGTTTTCAAGCATGTGTGCATTCTCCCTCAAAAAATTTACATCCTGGATCAGGCCTGTAGTGACCTCAGAGTGCCATTCAGAGGATGTTTTGAGGTCCGCTCTAGCTACAGAATTGCCCTCGCTCTTACTGTCCATTTAAGTGAATTTTTGTTCCAGATTCACCAGCCACTTGTTAGTTTCATCTCCCGTCTTCTGAAGCTTCGTAAAGAGCAGGAGTATCTGCGCTAGGTCCGCTGGCGAAGTCGAAACTGGGCCTCCAGGGTTAACTGCAGCGCTGGGCCCCAGGCCATGAAAGTAAGTACTGAACCCTGTAGAAGCACGGTGGTGGTGTTTTTTTCCGGCTCACGTTATTACCGGGAGCTTCCAACTTCAGTTTTGTTGCTTTTATTTAAAAGTTTAGTTAGTTAGCAAACACCAAACAAGATTTTTAATCGGTAGGTGATAGAGCTTGAAAAAATCTGGCCACCCTGTTGAATGCTCCACAGTTCCCACCCCACCCCTGGAAACTACATTTTAAAGAAACCTATGCCCCATTGTGAATTGCTGTATTTAAAAAGTGGAAAAAAATGGACTGTAATATAAAAATGTTTTATTTTCATTTAGTTAGGTTGTTGCTAGGTACAATAGATGAGGGCAGGTTAGTTATGAACTGTGCAGTTTCTAGGTAGATAATCAACGGTCAGGTACTGTGTTTTAACAAATGAAGTTATTCAATTTGGTCAGTGTTTTATACCCTATTTTATAAGAAGGTGATATGCAATTGGCTGACTTAAAATTAAGCAATATACCATGACAGAGAGTGGGTATATTTAATCAATATACCATGACAGAGAGTATATTGGTGGATTTACGCACTGTGTGGTTTGGAAGTTATGAGGCGTAGCCGGGTGACTTAACCACACCAGAAGTGGTAAATCCACCCATATACCCACTCTCTAACATGGTATATTGCTATTATACAATGTTCAACTTGTTTTTTTTGTTTTTATAGTGATATAAAACTTTTACAGTGGGTATACCGGAGGATTTATCACGGTCATGTGATGTGTTTTGACCTATGAGGTTACAGGATTTTCATACCCCATTGTATAATGGTGGATTTACCATGCCTGGTGTGGTTTGGTCACAAGGCACAGCCGAGTGACTTAACCACACCAGAAGTGGTAAATCCACCCATATGCCCACTCTCTATCATGGTATGTTACTATTATACAATGTTCAACTTGTTTTTTTGTTTTCATAGTGATATAAAACTTTTACAGTGGGTATACTGGAGGATTTATCACGGTCATGTGATGTGTTTTGACCAGTGAGGTTACAGGATTTTCATACCCCATTGTATAATATGCTATTTATCTTCATGTCTGAGGGGGCAGGACCGTAATTCATGAGTGGCAGAGTCACGAGTGAGGCACAAAAGTCCTGCTCCCACATAAGTGATGATACACTGGGTCTTTTAAGTCAGGCCATTGTATATTCGATTTATACATCAGTTTACTAGTTATACTTTTAAAATGTGCTCTTTCTATGAAGATGAAACAGTTTCTGTTTGTTTCGGTTCCACGTCATGTCAGCTAAGTTTTAACAGCACTGACAATTACAGCGAGTCAGGGATCGACAAATTTTAAAATGGCATGTTAGTCCAGGACAACTGACCTTGTCAAAAATGGTAGTCCTGGAGTTCCGAGTGGTAGCCCAGTACATTTCAATGTAAATTTTAAAATAACTTACATAGCAAGAAATTACATGGTGTGACCAGGGTTGTATTGTACTATTATTTCATAGGATGGGATTTACTAGACTACTCTGCTTCTGCATGCATATTGTTACACTCTTTCTGTTTCCATGCTAATAAAATATATTTAACCAGTCACTGTGTGGTGTGTGTTTCAGTGGGTGCCGGGGTGGTGTGGACTGGGTGGTAGGCTCAGGGCTGAGTCAGACACTAGTAATGATGCTTATTTTTATTTGCTTACCTTTTTAATAGCTCTCTCAGCCCCATTTACAGAAACTAACACTTACAACAAGTTTTTTTATGTGGGGGGCTATCCCTACACCCCATCATTACTATAATCAAATCCGGAGGCACGGAAAACTGCAAATTAAATGTAGCAAAATTTATTGCACAACACAAGCTCCGAACCCAGAGCCTTCTGCAGTAATGGCATACACCCTACCACTATACTAGATGGCCAGCTCGAAACTGCACCGCCAGACTGCTTGACATATCCTGTTACCACCCTTCCCCTGTCCCACATGTAGCCTGATCCTGCACTCGCTGTTGTTGTAATCCCTCGCTATTCCTCTACTAGCTATTGTTCCACACTCGCTTTTCTAATGGGCGGTCAAATTGAATAGCTCATATTGAATCACTCAGTTTGACCTCGCCAATATCACAGGATACCATTTAATTTCAACTGTTGGCTTCAGTGCTACACTTGGCTATTGTGATGTCATCAGCATTGTGAAGGCTACACTCTGGTTCAGTATGAATTGTGACATATCGTACTTTGCAACATAATGTTATCTTGCTATGTTAGATCAAGATTAACACCTTTTATCTTGCTATTTATCCTAACACATAGGATGTATTATAGTGGCGCGGTAGCACTACTATGGTTAGGGTTGAGAAGAGGTTTATGTTAAACCTAAACTTTGCACTTTAGGGTTAGATCCCTTGACATTTCAAGTTTAATTCCAGTTGGATGTGAAGATTCCGAATGGGGATAGTGAAAAAAGTAAAAAAAAATCACTTTTTATTGCTGTTTTTTTTTTTTTTGTCATCACCTAGCGTCCAGATGGTTTGGAATTTTGGTCTGAAATATTCAGGATAGAAAGGGCTTGGCCCACAGATGTGTCTTTCTCTGGTTTGGTGAAAAAATATTAATTTGAAATTACTCTTTTATCCACCTACCCAGCCTGCCACCCCGACCCATCAGGGAAGACAATGCAGACATCCCACTGCCAAGCATCTACCCAAATGGATCCTGCATCCCCATGGAGCCACGGCTTAACCCCCCGGGTGGGGGTGGGGACAAGGTGGGGAACTAGCACCCCGTAACTTACGTTTTGTCGGCTCAGGTCCACTGGGTGGGTGCAGGTACATCGTGGGCATGTTCCCTGGCTCCCCATCTCCCTGGCAGTGGCAGGCTTTTTTTCTATTTTTCTCCCTTTCTCCATGACATGAACCCCCAGACGTCATGGCGCAGAGCACCGACATCCACGCCATTCATAGGCGGCACATTTCCTGTGGTTGGGGCTTGCAGTACTCCGAGCTTCTGCTCGGAGTCAGGCAAGTGCGCTGGCAAGGCCTCTACCCTCCCCAGAGAAGGCAAGCTGTCGTGGGACACTCAAGCCTGTCTCCCCCTGGCCGACCCACCAGCGACCTGGTCAGTCCGAACCCAGGTGTGACGGAAGCGAGGTGTGGCGTCCAGCGCCTCAACCCTCAGCGCCACGGGCAGCAAAATATTAATTTGTTCCAAAGTTATTAAATTTTGAATTTCGGTTCTGAGCATGCTCAGTACAGTCTTTTGGATAGCTGCTCGGAATGAAAAAAGAATTTGGTCCATAGAAAACAGGATCCTTTTTTTTCAGGATCCTTTTTTAGAACAAGATGCTTCCCTGGACTAACGGTGCACAGGGCTAAGCACGAGGTATATCAGCTGGCAAAGGATTGTGGGGGTTCTCCAGACATACTGGTCCACCTGGGTACAAATGACATTGAGGGAAATAGCGAGCTAGAGATACAGGCAAGATTCAGGGAGCTCGCCAAGGTCTGTCATGACATAGGATGCACAGTTTCCTTCTCAGAAACCTGCCAGTGCCAAGGGCTAGTGGGGAACACAAAAGGAAAATTAGGAGATAAACCAGTGGCTCAGGGAGGTGTGAGGACAGAGGGTAGGGTTGATGGGGGATTGGGGGGAGACCTGGGAGGATAAGGAGCTGTATGCTAGAGATAGACTACATCTCAATTTGGAGGGGAAGGGAATCCTTAAGTTGAAAATAGAGGGGTTCATTGGTGAAAAGTGGGGTTTAAACTTGTGAAGGGGGTGGGATGGGAGAAAAGGCTGTCAAGGGGGTGCCGATAAAGGAGGGACTCTGTCTCCACCCCCCTGGGGACCAGGAGGATTGCAGGAAAAGGCCAACTGGCAAAGTGCAGACCAGGGGAAAACAGAATCCCCATGGGAACACAAGCAGGGGAAATGGAACTATAGGGAAAGGGTGGAAGGTAGTCCTGCTAAATGCCAGGAGCTTGGGCAATAAAATGCCTGAGCTCCAGGCGATGCTAACTGAGGAGCATGGATGTGGCAGTGGTCACTGAGACTTGGGCCACTGCAAGACATGACTGGGACCTGAACCTGGAGGGTTACACTATGTTCAGGAAGGACAGGGAGAGGGAAGGGAGGAGGGTAGCAATGATAGTCAAAACTGCATTGGCATAGGGGAGTAGAGGCGGAGGAACCGTGGAGGCAATTTGGGTCACCTTGATAACAAGGGGAGGCAAGAGAGTAAAAATAGGAGTGGTGTATAGACCCCCTGCCCTGGCGGAGGAGCTGGAGGACAGTCTGGTGGCAGATGTTGGGAGACACTGCAGACTGGGCAGAGGAACGGTGGTGGTGTTGGGGGACTTAAACATGCCAGGAACAGACTGGGAGACTATGACATCCTCTGTGACCAGGGAACAGAGGTTGTTGGATGTCTTTCAAGACGCGTTCCTAACTCAGCAGGTGAGGGAACCGACCAGGGAGGCACGGGTACTGGATGTGGTCCTGGCAGACAGTGACCAGATTGGGGGCCTGGAGGTAAGGGACCCATTGGCGGGAGGACCATGCCACGGTCTGTTCTGCCTGACCTAGGAGGGGTAGAAGGCTGCACAAAGACGGAAGTAACCGACTTCAGGGGCGGATTTTAAGGAATGGGAAGGATCCTTAAGGAGCATTTGGATGGGATTGGGTCAGACATGGACGTTGATTGTAGGTGGAAATCATCAGGAGAGGGGTGCAGGATGCTACCAGCACCTGTGCAAGAGTAAGACGAAAATGCGGTAGGGCCCAAAAACCCTGTTGGTGGACCAGGGAGGTCCAGGAGGTGGTGCGGGGAAAGAAAGCAGCCTATAAGCAATTCAAGTGCTCAAGGAGTGAAAGGGATCGAGGGGAGTATGAGCTGATGGCTAGAAGGACCACTAGAGTGGTGAGGGCGGCTAAGGCAAGGAAGGAGCAGAACCTGGCCAGGGAGATTAGGAGAGGGAACAAGGGGTTCTTTAGATACATTGGGGAAAAATGAAGGGTGAAGGGGCAGATTAGCAGGATTAAATCAGGGGAGGGATGGGCACAAGATCCGGGGGAGCAGGCTGAGGTACTAAATGAGTACTTCACCTCAGTTTTCACCAGGGAAATAGAGGGTGCTGCATCATACATGGAGGAGACAGAGATACTGAGGGGGGACCCTTACCGATCGGGCAGGTCTGGGGAGAGGGGAGGCATCACTGGCATGTGGGGAGGGCTAAGCAGGAGAAGGGGTACGGAAGTGGAAATCACAGCAGAGAGGTGAGAGCCCTCAGCTCCTTAAAGACGAGAAAGCACGGGGCCGGATAAATTACATCCCAGAGTGCTGAAGGAACTTGCAGATGTCCTGGCAAACCCCTGGCAGAGCTTTTCACCATCTCTCTGAGGACAGGGTGGGTACCCCAAGACTGGAAGGTGGCGAATATAGTGCCTATCCACAAAGGGGATCAAGGAGGTGGCAGGGAACTACAGGCCTGTCAGCCTGACATCGGTGGTGGGCAAGGTGATGGAGGGCATTGTCAAGGAGAGGCTGGGGGCTCTGGATAAGTCGGGGTGCCTGGACGATAGCATGGATTCATCCTGGGAAATCGTGGCCAGACAAACCTGGTGGAGTTCTATGACTGGGTGACAAGTGCCTTGGACCTGGGTAGACCAGTGGATGTCCTCTTTCTAGACCTCAGCAAGGCATTTGACTCTGTTCCTCATGTGGGCCTGTTGGATAAGCTGGGAGAAATGGGGGTGGGGAACCAGATGATCAGATGGATAGGCAATTGGCTCCAGGACCGGACCCAGAGGGTCGTAGTTGGTGGGATAGTCTCATCCCCAAGGAGGGTCATTAGTGGGGTCCCACAGGGATCAGTCCTTGGGCCCCTTCTGTTCAACGCCTACGAATCTGACATAAGGACAGGAATCAGGAGTGAGATGAGTCTCCTTGCAGATGACTCAAAACTGGGGCAGTGGTGGATGGGAGGAGGGGAGGGTGGCCCCTACAGGGGACCTGGAGGCTCTGGAAAAATGGTCTAGAAAGTGGAAGCTGAGGTTCAATGCAGGAAATGCAAGGTACTCCACCTGAGGCCAGAAACCCAGGCCAAGTGTACACCCTGGGAAATGCTACAAGTCTCGATGGCTGAGAGGGACCTGGGGGTGGTGGTGGATGTCAAGATGAACAACTCTGAGACTTGTAGGAGGGCAGCAGCCAAGGCCAACAGGATGCTGGGATGCATCACTAGGGGGATCACATCCAGAAGGAGGGAAGTGATACTCCCTCTGTATAACTGCTTGGTGAGGCCGCACCTTGAGTACTGTGTGCAGTTTTGGAGGCCACACTTAAAGCCTGGAAAAGGTGCAGAGGAGGGCAACCAAAATGATTTGGGGCTTGGGGGACAGGACCTATGAGGAGAGGCTCAAAGAGCTAAATATGTACACATTAGAAGAGAGAAGGGACCGGGGGGACATGATAGAGGTCTTTAGGTACATGAAGAGGATAAATAGGGGAGGAACAGTCGGGGTGCTTCCAAGGAAGGAGGAAGGGGCCACTAGAGGGCATGGGTGGAGGCTGGAGGGGGGAAGATTCAGGGGAGAAAGGAGGAGGTGCTACTTCACTGAGAGGGTGGTGGAGCCATGGAATGCACTGCCTAGGGGGCTAGTGGAGGCAGAGACAGTGGAGGGGTTCAAGAGGGGATGGGACAGGTACAGGGGAAGGGTTCTGGAAGCAAAATCCAATGCAGCAAGAATATCTGGAACTGGGAAGGGAGAAGCCAGAGAAGGCGAGAGGGACAGCAAGGTCAGCACCCAGGCTGGGGACTGACCAAACGAGCAGACACGAAAGACCGTTAGGCCTATTCTGCTGGCATTTTAGTATGTTAGTATATGGGGGTAATCCTTTTTCGTGAAGAAAAATTATTTTTTCATATGGACACCATCTTGTTTCCATTTAAAAAAAAATTCAAACCCCACAAAAATGACATTCTGCACAAACACCAACACCTGTATCTTGCTAATCGGGACATTGTTAGGTGGATTCTGCCTGATCTGTGAATATGCAGGAGAGGTCAAACTGTAATGGTGTTTCCTGTTGTTGCTTGCAGGGTGAGGATAGGGTGTTAGGGTTAGGAACCCTAACACCACATTTTCTTACTTTTGTCACTTTAACCCTAACTAGTGCATTAACAAAGTTTTTTGCATCAATAAGTATATAAATATATATAATCTATATACACACATACCTAGAGAGAGCGAGAAAGAGAGAAAGATCTTATAGTAGCATGTTAGTGCCAGTATATTACAGTTCCGTTAGTGTTTGTGTCTAATCCGTTATTTGTGACAGCTTATAACTTGGCCATCTTAACCTGGGGTTTGAAAGTTGACATGCACACATTTGGTCCTAGAGGCTAAGCACATTCCAATTTTCAGAACACTGGTTCAATAGTTTTTAAGTTATAGATTGTACAAATTACACAAACATACCTGTTTTAAGATGCTTTATTCTCACTTAAAGAAAAAAACACTGATTTAAAACTTGTAACTTTCAGGTGTTAGATATTGTCCCAGAATAGGTTTATTTTACTGTTTTTTTTTCAGTCACCCATAACTTTAATATTTTTTAAAATTTTAAGCCCAAATGTTGGTAACTGGCTATCACCCAACATGGCAACTTTCAGATTACCTGACAGGTGTTTCATATTGAAAGCATCTTACAGATCTAGCGCCATGCCCAGTGGATCTGCGACTTGGTGTAGGGCCCTCAGGGCCCCACACAAAGCAAGCTATAGGTCCTGTGCCATGCCTGACATGCCTGCTACTTCGACAAGGGCTCTCAGGGACCTGCAAACAGCAAGCTACAAGTCCGGCACCATGCCTGACATGTCTGCTACTTTACTAATGGTTCAGAGGTTCCTGCAAACAGCAAGCTACAGGTCCAGCACTCTACATGATAGGTCTGCAGCTGTGTGTCATGCCCTCAGGGCCCTGCAAAGCTACAGATTCAGCACTGTGCTTGGCATGTCTGCTACTTCGCTAAGGGCTCACTGGGTCCTGCAGACAGCAAGCTACAGGTCCAGTGCTGTACATGATAGGTCTGCAACTTTGTGTCTCTGCCTTCAGGGCCCTGCATGAAGGAAGCTACAGGTCCAGGACCATGCCAGTTTGTTGCAGCAGACCCTTCACAAAGAATGCTGTAGGATTGGTGCTGTGTCTGGTGGATCTGTGACTTCATGTAGGGGCCATAGGGCCCTGTATAAAGCAGTCTACAGGTCTGGCACTGTGCCCATGGGTCTGCTGCTTTGCAGATGGCATGCAGAGCCCAGCAGATAGCAAAATACAGGTCTGGCACCATGCCCCATGGATCTTCTCAGTGTAGGGTCTGCTGGGCTCTACCCAAAGCAAGCCACATCTTGCTCTGTGTTTGACAGGTCTGCTTTATCCAGGGCCCAGCACAAAGTGAGCTACCAGTCTGGCGCTGTGTCTGCTGCTTCTGGGCCCTGTACAAAGCAAGCTACATATCTGGCACCATGCCCAGTGAGTCTGCTACTTTGCGTAGTGCCCATGGGGCACTGTGTGAAGTAAGCAGTAGCTCCAGCACCGGGTCTGACAGCTCATCTGCCTTATGTAGGGTCCAGGGGGCCCTGGGTAAAGCAAGCTACAGGTCTGGTGCTTTGCCTGAATGTTGACTTTACCTTAACTTTGGCACTGACTTGTCAACCAGAGTTGAATACTGACAAAGTAATGCTTGTATAGAGTGCTTCTTCATATTCCAATACTGGTTTGGGTCCCTTCCCTCTTACTGTTCATCACTTCTCTCCCTCATTTCCTCTGTTTCCTGCTCCTCCGCTCCTGGGATCCTCTCATTTTCATCATTCCTCATCCCTGCTCCTCTGCTGGGCAATCAACCTTTTCCTATTATCTTCCCACACTTTGGAATCAGCTTCCCACATCCCTCCACTTCACTGCCTCAGCTGGCTCCCTCAGGTATCAGCTGAAATTCCTTCCCTTCCCTCCCACTCCTGTTTTCCCTCTCCCTGACATTTTACCAGCAGTTGTAATACTACTCCAGCGTAGAGGTGGCTGAGGTGCCTAAGTGTTCTTTTTTGCCTTGCCTTTTCATTGTGCACTCATACCTGTATTCCTTGTATTATTCTGATTGCACTTTATTTTAATGGCAAATTGTGTGTGCGCTGTTTTATTTTGTTGTTGTATCCCTGTCCCCTTTCCCCGGGTCCTACCTGGAAATGAGCCTCAGCTCAGTGTGCCTTTCCTAGTCACCAATTAAAAAAAAAGAAAAGAAATAATTAAATAGGGTGCTGAAGTTAGGATAACGTCAGTGCTGCATCATGTGATCATTCAAACTCTGTGGAACAGCATACCATAGAGTCACTATGGCTCCTTTTCCCTGAACTTTTTAATTCCCTACTTTTTACATTTTGAGCGTCAACTCTAACAGATGCACTAACAGTTTTTTGTAATTGACATATGGAATAATGTATGAGGTGGTGTGCATAATGAGAATTTTATACATACCCGAGGTGTGTGAAGATTTAAAAAGTTCATAAAGCGTAACACACTGAAGGTGTTTTATTTCACATAATTGCTGGCTCTGAAGAAGTTACCTCTGATACAAAACAAACTCTAGCCAGAGCCGACATGACTGCAGTCGTGCTCGCTGAGCTCATGGCGGAACAGTCCACTGTGCTCAAGATGGCTGCTGATGCTGAGTGCACATGTGCAGCTACTCATGCATGTGCACTGAGCATCGGTGGCCATCATGAGCATGGTGGGCCATGGTGGGTGATGGCTGCAAAAGTAGTGTGACTGCGGAGGGTAGGGCCGGGGGCTGAGCAGAGTGTTTTGGAGCTGCGGAATGATTGTACTGCAATTTCAAAACTGTTCTTTGGCATCAACCCAATGGCTCATTTTTAGAACTCTCAAAAGACGGCTGCAGGCTCCACCCACTGCAGCCATAAAAAGAACGCAGACTCCCCTTCACAACATTTGAAATCCCATTTTTAGTTCCCCCTTCCCAACATCGACAACCCCCAGTAATCTAACACTCCAAACTAGTTTTTTCCTGTGGAGGTGTTTCTCCCCAGCCACTTATTTTACTCCAGGGATCTACCCTGATCCCAGGCATTTACCCTGTTCTGACTTGCATTCTCTGACCACTTCCCTCCAGAGGCCCAGGCTGTCATTTAGATGGACATGGGTTTGTCCGCCCCTCTTCTGTCCCTCCTACCTCCATTAATGAGAGCACAGCTGTCCAGTTGCCTCACAGGCACACAGCAGACCCTCCGGCAACAGCAAGCTCCATAGCACAGCCACAGGGGTCACTGTGGTTCCAGAGCTCACCGCTGACCCTCTTCAACCAAAGCACATTGTTGCACAGCAGTTGTCCAATCCTGGCCTGCCTTCTGATATGGTGATTCACGTTCACTCCCAGACTCCGATCACCTGCCCTGACAGTGCGGCATGCTTCCGCAGGGTGACTGGAGCATCCCCCAAATTAATTTTTGTTTGATCAACTCTGACCTAACATGGAAAAGCAGACTCATACCCTGCATTGGGTTTTTCACAGGCAGGATGAAACCAGAAGCAACATGCGCTGCAGCTTCCATTTTTTAGTTTCAGTTCGGAAAGAAAGAGAACTTGGCAGGATCAATCACATAAAACTCATTTGGGGGTGTGAGATGATGGGAGTTCAGGATTTTGGGAAGGAGAAACAAGAAACAGCAGAATCTTGTGTGAGAGGAGGGAGAGCATGCTGTCTTGAGACAGCACAAGATGCTGTGTATGGCATGCAACGTTCGTTATAGCCAGCTGTTAATAACAGATAATTACATTTTTTTAACTGAAAGAAAATATTGGCTGGTGATTATATATTATAGGGACATTGCTGTGCCCTTAAATAAACTCCAGGATGTGCAGGACAAGTACACCCCCCTAATAAGGCATAGGGTTAGAGGAGCACACACTAGATGGGTACACAGTGACGTGGTTGTATCACTCAAAGCAAGGGATAAATGTTAGTCTAGATTTAAGGTTTCGGGGGGGGATGCTGCTAAGCAGGAAGCAGCATTTCCTTGGCGCTCCAGAGAAACTTTAAACTATATTAAAAGTTGTTTTTTGGGCATTTCTTGCTACCAAAAGAACTTCTACAACATTGGAGGTCAGAGCTGTATGCAAGATGGGAAAAACCAAAAGAGCAGTGGCAGCACTAGCCAATTTCTTCCAGCTGAAGGGGCGGCAGAGTGAAAGCAGGCCTGAACAGATCACTAAGGCGGGGGCTGCTGGAGCACTTGTAGCAGAAGAGATAACATTTATTTTATTTGTTTAGTTCTTGGATGATACCTTTGAGCTAAAATCTCATTTACAAAGGTTCCTCATCAATAGAAACAAGAAGAAGCAGGGAAAGACAAATGATTACAGCAGTTTCAATGGGACAAATTGCAGCAAATAAGCAGTGTCAATAATACAGTAATCGAGGAAACACAGATGCAAGTGTAGGTTATACCCAAACCTAGCATATGCCTGCATTCAGCCCGAAGTGCATAAGTGAGGTAGGAGGTGGGCCAGGTGTGGGGGAGAGGCAGGGAGAGGATTTGAGGGAATAGGGCAGAGGGAAGGATTAGGGAGGTGAGGCAGCAGAAGGAGAGAGGGGGGGCTTTCACTTGGCTACAATTAACACCACTTTGGGGCAACTGGTATGGACGGTGCAAGATCTTGACCATAAATTTGATGCCCTAACTCCAAGAGTGATATCATTAGAGACAAAAATGGATTTATTGGACCAAACCGTCTGCAGAGTAGAAAACAATGTTAAAACAGCTGATGTCACTACTAAGCTTATCAAGGAAAATACTCTATTGCACCAATGTTTAGAGGTAGTGGAGAACCAGAACCGGGAGAGGAACATTAGGGTGATCGGTTTTCCAGAATGGGCAGAAGGTGAAGATGGACTAGAGTTTGCACGGTCTGTTTTGTCCAGACTTCTCGGCTTTACTGAGGATGAACCACTGCTCTCCTTGGAAAAGGCCTACAGGATTACACCGCACTGGGTGGCAACAGAGTTGTCTGCCCCTAGAAGTTTTACTTGTCTGCACAGGTATAGGTGACAGGGATTGGATCCTAATTGCTGTGAGGCAATCATCGAGGCACAGTAGTCTAATTGAAGTATAGGGATTCTAATATCTACTTGTTCCCCAACCTCTGTTATAGTACTCCCCAGCGCCGTAAACTGAGTGACGGAGTGTGAAGCCATTTGTGCCAGCTTAACATCCAACACCGGCTACTCCTGCTGGCCAAACTCTGCCTCTCTTGGAATGGGAAAACATACATGTTTAACAAGCCAAAAGATGCTGAAAAGATGCTCAGTTTTTTGAACAGGAGTTGACTCATGACAGTGCTGAGGATGATGCTTTGAATGGAGACTGACTCTTTGGTATTATTAATGTGCCAAACTGTTCTGTATGTACAATTTTATTGTTTCCTGTGGTCAGGGTGTACTTGTTTAGTTTGCAGGGGTCCTTGGGATGACTATGTGTTATCCTGTGTTCGATGGGGGCCTTAATGGACTGCAGATTTTATACTGGTGCCTGGCGGTGTCTTCTGCTGTTGTTTATCCTTTAGCCCCCTCTTGCAACTTTAATGCTCTTTCCCCAAGATGCTATTAGAATGACTATGCATCACCCTCTGAATCTGGTTGAACTGAGTCAGTGGCTCTACTGGTGTGTTGTCTACATTTTTTATGGACTTTTTTTTTTTTTTTTTTTTTATGGACTCAAGTCTGTTTCACATGTAGTGTTGACCTCTATTTGCTGTTATATACTTGTTTTGTATCTTGTGCAGCTAAGTTTGGCAGTTCTTGGTGCATGATTGTTATTGTGCCTATAAGTTATACACAGGTAATTAGAGAAGAACCTGAGGGTATATTTTTTTCTGGGAGTTTTAGGAAAATTATGGTGCAACAATATATCTGCTATAAAACTGGGGATTTGTTCGACCGGGAGATCGTTGTGGTATGTTAAGCATTTCTTGACTTGCTTTAATATATGTAATTAATCCCCGTAAGTTTCCTTGGCTGCATGTTTCAGCAATGTGCTATTTTCTATTCTTTATTATTATTGGTATGTCCCTCTATGTTGTACCGAAAGGGGTGGGGTCCATGCTGGTATCCAGTGCAAATATCTATTATTGCTTGTTAAACATTAACGTGGATTCACCTGTGGATTTTGTTTGTAAGTTTAACGTAGCAATACTCAATAAATACATAATACAAAAAAAAAGTTTCAGGGTTAACTACTGACTGGCTGAATTATACAGAGTGGAGAAAAAGGTGTACGGGTAGCCAAAAGTAAGTACTGTAAAACATTCCTTCAGTCCTCTGTAGGTGACTCCTGTAGGTTCTGGAGTCATATCAAGGGTCTTATGGATAAAGGTGCTAACCAAACAGTGTCTGACATGATATTGCATGGCACAAATTTTATTAACACTGACACATTTGCAAATGCTTTTAATTCTCACTTCTCTGACCTCACCAAATACTCCAGTGTGTCTCGCTCTGCCACTGACCAAAACTGTCTAGCAGAGCAACCAGCCACCCCCCCCCACCTCAGGGCTGTCACTCACAGCAAGGTGTGATGCCTTGTGACGACTATAGCTCCCTGCAGGTGTGTTGGTCACAGTGGCTTCAAACCTAGGCTTCTCAGGATTGCTGCACCCCAGCTAGCTAGCCTCCCCAGTAACTCAACTGTTTAACTTGTCCCTCACCTTGAAAGGGGGGGGGGCTGCCTTAAATCAGGAAGTTTGCTAAAGTAGTGTCAGTGTTGCAATAAAGATGATGCAAAGTACACTGAAACCTGTAATCCTGTTGTAATCCTGTCAGTGCTCAACAAGGTGCTGGAAAAGCTAGTGGCCTTGCAGGCTACAGAGCACCTTCAGAAATATTACATTTTATCCACAGCTCAACATGGTTTCAGGCAGGCCCATAGTACATCACCTGCCCTCATCCCAGTTACTAATGATGTCAAAGTGCCCATGGATAGGGGTATGTACACAGGGGCTGTTTTTATTGACCTTACAAAGGCTTTTGACCTTGTGGACCACTCCCTAATCAAAACTAAATTATTTGCCGTTGGATTTTTGCCCACTGCTGTTACCTGGTTTTCTGGTTACCTTGGTGATCGACAGCAGTTTGTTAAATTCAACCCATCCAGATTTGACCTCTCCACCATTAACATTAGTGTTCCTCAAGGCTTCCGGTTGGGTCCGCTGCTTTTTACCCTGTTTATTCATAACCTGCCCAGGTCCACAACTTCCTGCTCTACCCTGCTTTATGCAGATGATCTGGTGCCATAGTAGCTCCAAGACCACTACTGAAATTAACTTACAGCTCATTGCCGACACTGGGGGACTCAGCCATGGCTAACTCAAAACAGGCTTACCATGAACTCTAGCAAAACCCACTCCATGCTCTGGTTTGGCACCTAAGTGAAGGGTTTTTCCCCCTGCCTCAGCTGTTTACTGCTCTTATGCCTCTCCCCTTACTGCTGTTGACTCCTTCAGATACCAGGGGTTTACCCTTGATCTTTCCCTTGATTTTAGCCTGCACTTGTCTGATGCCTGCAAATCGGTTAATTCTAAGCTAGGACTTGCTTATAGAGCCAGACATGCCATGACTGCTGTTGCCAGGCTAGCTTTTGCTCAGGGTGTTCTATTGCCCAGCTTCACCTGTGGTCCTGAGCAAATGTAACCTAAATCAATGGAGCACCAGTTATAACATCTACCACTTTGCCATATTTGGCCCAGACTGACTCACCATTGCTCTCCTTACTTGAGGCTAAGGTGGGTATCCCCAACCTCACATAGATACATTGACACTGTCGGCAGATAAGGGCCGCCAGGTCCATCCAGTCTGCCCATTTATGCTACCTGACAAAGTGGTCAGTGACCCTATCTGGACACTGGCTTTAGTTGTGAATGAAAGCTTACAGTAGACACCTCAAGCCCATTGGTCGACAGGGTCTACCAATGGGCTTACAGGCATACTGTACGCTGTCATTCACTGACAGCTCAGTCAGTGGGCAGCCGTGGTGGTTTGCGGGTGGGTTGTGCTGCCTGCTGTTTTTCGCACATGCTGGTACAGGGCGAGTGGGGTAGGGGTGCCTGAGTGGGTGGGGGGTCCACTGGACCACCAGGGATACTTTGGAATTGTAAAATCAAAATGTGACCAGGCCAGGGAAGGGTGAGGGGTTGCTCTAGACTACCAGGGATTGTGGACAGTAGTGTACATTATGAGGATACGGGCAGGGAGGGGGTACTAATAGACTACCAGGGATTGTGGCCAGTTGTGTAAATTACAGGGCTACAGGCAGGAAGGGATGGGGGACCTCTGGACTGCCTGGGTCGGCAGGCTGCCATGCTGCTGTCTGCAGTACAGCAGCCTGCCTGTGGGCGGATACCCACTCAAATCTACTGTTTGTAGACTTATCTTTTGGAGGTGCATCTGCGGACTTACTCCGAAGATGCACCTCCAAGATGGGTTCTGAATAGGGACGTGCCCCATATGTATGGACACACTCCCTCTAGATGCACTGTGACACCATTACGGGTGGTGTTCGGCACATCAGAGATGGGCGGTGCATCCTAGATGTGCCAGCGCATCTCAGCCCTTTCTGAATTGTAGATGGGCGCATCTCTTTTGTGACACCCCACCCCAGTGTATGTTCAAAAATCATTCTTTTAAAATTTATTTGGGAAGGCACACTGAGTTGTGACAGCTCCTTTTCAGGTGCATTCTGGGGCAGGTTACATTGACTTGTTTTATTTATTTGTAATGTTTATCCACGAAAGGCACACTGAGCTGAGCGATCTCATTTCCAGGCTGAGCTTTCTCATTTCCAGGTGTTTCCTGTTGCAGGCTACAAGGACCTGATTGATTGATTGTTAATGTTTGATCAGGAAAATCATGCTGGGCTGTGGCAGCTGGTATGTCCTGGGGCAGACTACATGGACCTGTTTTATTTATTTATTTGCATGTTTGCTTGTTTTTTTGTGTGTAATGTTTGACCAAGAAAGGCACACTGATCTGTGGTAGTTCATTTCCTGGTGAATTCTGGGGGTAGGTTACATAGACCTGTTGTATTGTTTGTTTGCTTGTTTTTATTTTGATGACCGGGTGAGATACACTGGCACCAAGGGCACCTTTTACAGGTATGACCCGATGTACAATAGTACAATAAACAACAGTATATTGCAAAACAGATGAGTAACAATATGCCCAGGTGCTATAATATGTAGTTGGGACATGGTTGGACCACTGAACAGTGTTAAGGTATGGGCATACATAGTACAATATTGACAGGGAGAATGTTGTCCGGGACACCAGGGAAAATCTCTACTGTTATAAAACTGCCATGGGATCTTTTAAAGCCAGGTACGCACTGTTGACTTGGTTTTAATAACATTTTCAAAAACATTAATATAGTTACAGAGTTTGTGTGTCCCTACTGTGGTGAACCTGTGTTGAGACACAGTTGTGGTGCATCCACACATAGGCAACGTTTTGCTGGGTTATGATCTGTGGCAAGTTCCTTGTTACTATTCCAGAGCCTCATGTTGCATGGAAAGTGAGACGATGAATCATTTATACGTAGAGTGCCCTTTGGCACTTCTGTGCTTGAGATGTTTTGACAATTCTTAGGGAACTAATGCTGAGCAAGTCCATATGGCAATATCGTGCATGGACTTTTTCCACAAGGTCTGCCTAAGTATGATAAAAATACAAGCATTCTTTTCTATTCTGAAATATTTTTGTGGCAGGCTAGATGCCAAGCATTCCTGAAATAGGTTCCCCCCTTCCGGAAATTGTGATAAAAGAGTTTGTGGGTTTTTTGAGGGGAAAGCCCTCTGCATGAGGAGATTGTTTATAAAAAAAAAAAAAACTACGGAGTCACAAATGGATAGTACCCCGAATGATGTGCTGTGGTCTAGGCTTTGTATATTTCGTGTGTAATGTTTTTTTGGCGAATGATCAGTATTGCAGAGTGGGTCTTTGAATAATGTGTATGTTTGTCTGAATTATTGGTTGTTTTTTTTTTTTTACACGTGATTTTTCCTTTTGCCTTTGTTTGCATCACATATGACTCGTGTCTTATCATGCAATGTTCAAGCATTGTTTGAAAAAATATTTGATTGTGAGTTATGTTTGTAGCTGTTTTTAATTTGTCAACATCATGTTTTTGATGTATTTCTTTTTAAGTGTGATATTGTTCCTGTATCTTGCATGTTTAATGACTCTTGTCTTCTTTGTTGCTTGTGGCACGAGGGCAATTCTAAAACTAGGCCTTTGGCTCAGTGAGTTTTACTCGGTCGGCAAATGGAAGGAGTGAAATAAAAACAACTAAATAAATAAATACCTTTCTCTTACAATAAGTGCCATGGGAGCTTTAAAGAAATCACTAAGTTGCTTTTTCTGCAGTTTTTGGTTTTAAACACAAATTGCATTTCCTTACCCCTTCATGAGGTTCAGTGGGTAATTTTCTGAATTTTTACTGGTGTCCCTGTCAGGAAGGAAGGGATCAGAAATTTGGTTGAAGAGATGGCCAGCCAATCCGTTCCCCTTCCTGTTGTCCCAGCCCTCCCTCTGTGCTCAGATGTTTTGTGACGCCTAACAAGGGAGAGTGGGTGCATACGCACCATGGAAGTCAATGGAGCTATTTTGGCATGTGAGTTTATGTGTAGTTTTTAATATACATGAATACCACAACTCAACTATGGATGCAGGAAAATGCAACAAGTGGGTGAGGAGTAGCAGATTGGGTACGTCACATGTGGAAGCACTTATGACATCACCCTAGACATCATTGCTTGCATGCTGCTTAGTGGCAGGACAGAAAATCAGAAACACATCCTGGCTGGTAGGATGAGCACTGACCTTCCGCAGGTCCTGCACCGGTGACCTAGGCACCTTCCAAAGCTGGATCCATGACAAGATGGGTCAAGAGACTCCCCACCACCCGACACAGGAGGCAAGCCACAGGGGACTTGGGATGGGTAAGTCCGGGAGAGGTTGGGTGACAGGGCTAGGGGGGATTCAGTGTGAGGGGGGTCAGTCAGGACAGAAAGGGAATAAACAGAATAGAAAAAAATAATAGATTTTCTTCTTTTACAAACTGCTAATCAAATCAAATTACAGAAGTACCAGAGTGTATGTGATGTAGAAAGAGACAGTTTTTTTTTTTTGTTTTTGTTTTATTTTATTTTTTCACCATTTGGTTTCAGTGTCCTTGTGCTACGGCCAGTCACACAGCTGTTTGTGCTTGCGCTCAATGTTCCAAGTTGCTTCTCACATTGTAAGTTCTTCATCATTCTGCATGAAGAAAAACTTTTAGAAAACACTGGTGTAACAAGAAAATAATCTGTTATACAGAAATTACTGGAGATCCAGGGATATGTGAGAGAAGACAGGAGGCATGAGTCATAGCGCAGAGGTGTAACTAGCCAACTCTCTGGTCAGCTGCCAAAGGAACAGAATGACCAGATAAGAAAAGCGAGGACAGCAGTAGGGTTACTGATTTTCCATTTTCAAAAATGGGCAATTACATATTACAAAATCTTTAAATCTTTTTTTTTTCATTTTTTTCTTCCCAAAATGTGAGTGTAAATCAGCATGTTTTGCATTATGTGAATGGCGCAAAATAAGAGGGTTTCACACAAATTTGGCACCAACTATGGTTGCAAATGTTGTGCAAACACGTTTTTATGTGAAAAATTGTCTCTCGGTGTTTAAAAATTTCAAATTCAATTTTTAATCTCAGATTTTTCATATTTGTTGAAAAATGGTGGTTTCCTATGTATTCAGGGTTGGCGGGTTTGAGTGGAACCACCAATGAAATGCCATCTGGATAAAGAAGAAGCCTGGGTTAGCGATATTGGGGCCACTGGCATATAGAACTACATCACCCTAGAGTGGTGACAGAGTATGACCAGTTATTACATTAAGATCGACAGTTATGAGCACTACCACTGAACATTTTATCTCATTGGCATACCGGCCGCTGCAAAGCAGTCACAGAGCAGCAACTGAGAAGATTCAGTTTAGGTGGTTGGAGGAGATGGCAGTGACATTAAGTAAGGGAAAATGGCAGGTAGCATACTTCGACAACAGAAGATCACTTCAGCCTATGTGTGGAAGGAATCTGAGTGGAAACTCTCATCAGACCCCACACATCACATCGAAATTTGATTCTCAGTCCAGAACCTCCTGTTGGAAAGGATGTGGTTCTTCTCCAGCTACCCAACAGATGTATTCTGGGAATGCCAGGTTCTTAGGCCACGTTGGGAACACATAGAAACATCCCTAAATGCTTTAATAACTAACTCCAGAACACTAACTACGCAAGCAGGACTCCTCTCGCTTTACTCACCTGATATAACATCAGCAATCCATAAAACACAATTAGCAGTCTGGCTAACGGCGGCCAATAAAACAGTAACAAGACTTGCTAAAGCCGGAGGCACCAGCCCAAGCTGAATGGGAGGAGGTGGTATTAAGTATTTATAAAATGGAAAAAAAAAACAGCTGGTTTAAATTATCAGTCCCAAAAATATACCAAATTTGTGAACCTTTGGAATGGGTGGCTTGTTTGTCTAATGGATCACAGGGATGATATTGTCTCATAGAGTAGAGGAAGCCCCAAGGCTTGATGGGGTGAGATGGGGACATGCATGAACCATCAAGAGTTGTGGAAAGAATTTTCTCGTCAGACCTTCTCTCACAGGCTCAAACTCAGCCACGTAAATGAATAGAGACACGGGTTTTTTTAATATACATTCTTTATTTACAACTATGACAACTTACCCAGTTAGTATACCTTTGATAGGCCTGAATAAGAATGCATTGTATGATAATGTACTGCCATGACTGTGTAATGTTGTAACTCTGAAAATCTTTTAAATAAAGAATTAAAGCAAAAATAACTACATCATCCACATGCATGTGTTTATGGGATGAGATACAGATAGAGGGCAGATCATTAAGGAATATGATGACTCAGGTGTGGTCCAGAACTGAACCTTGGTAGGACAAGCCTGTATTGTCCATACATCTTCAGTAGGTCTGATTGGGAAACTGTGTTAAAATCTTTAGCAAGGCTGGTGAACATGACATAAGGAGTGCTTGATCCATTCATGTGAGGATGGAGTCCATGATCCTTAGCAGGGTGGTGACTGTCAAATAACTGCACTACAGCCAGACTGGAAAGGGCTTAGGAAAGTGGGAGAGGGGAAAGTGGTGAGCTGGTAGTGGATGAATCTTGGCATGGGCAGGGAAGAGAGAGGTAGGCCTATGATTCCTAGGTACTGTCGGGTGGATGCCTGGAACAGCCTTCCAGTGGAGGTGGTGGGTGCCAAAACAGTGATGGGATTCAAGCACGCATGGGACAGATACAAGAGGACCTTGGTAGTAAGGCAAGGGGAGGAGACATAGATGGAGTAGGGTCTGTGTTGGCACAATATGCAGGGAAAACTGGGCTGACTAGGGCCAAGAGGTCCTTACCTGCCGACAACATCTGTGTTTCTATGAGCTAAAGTGCTGGGTTGTTTCTGAGAGGCCCCGACTTTGTGAGTCCATATTTTGCAAATTGTGGCACTTTATTTTGAGGCATACCATTGTACAGCACTGCTGCTCCACCAAGCATTTTCTCATGTTTATGGTTTGGTATTGTTCGCTCACCCCTTTTGTGTAGCAGAATGATGTTTGTAATCTTCCAGGCCTGGGGAACTGTGGAGGAGAGGAGGGAGAGGTTCAAAAGGGTTGAGATGAGAGTGATAATGTCTTGGGTAACCAGGCAAAGGAGCATCTGCCAGGGACTGCCAGGGTTGCTCTGCTTCAAGGGGTCAAGAGCTTGGAGGACCTTCAAGTTAGTGGAGGGGAGGCAGAAAAAAAGTCTATAGGAGGACTAGGGGATGTAGAGGGAGAGGGGCAGGAGAGGACTCAAGAGGAGAGAAGGTGGGGCCGAGAAGAGAGAAGGTAGGGAACATTATGGTGGGACTTAGCACAGCTGGTTAAGTACTTTTTGAAAGTGTCACCAACTTCGGGGAGGCAGAGCTTAGGGAGCTGACAACTCATTATGAGGGGATGGTGGAATAAAAGAAGGGTTGGGAAGGGAGAACCACAAATGAAAAGTTCTCAGAGCCTTATAAGAACTTTCAGAACTACTTAGTTTAAAGTACAAAAATTGTTTTAAGCATTATTATACAATGTCAAGGAAATTTCCTGACCTCTGATTGGTCAGTGGGTGCCTGGAACAGTGATGTTATGAAATCCAGGCACATACATGACCACATGAGAGAGGGAGAAATCATGCATCCTCTCCAGAAATGACTGCTGCTCCTGGCTACAGCTGTATACTACATCACCCCCCCCCCCGAGAATGTCACCACCACAAAACAGCAATTCAACTAATAACGCAAACACTACAAAGAAACACAGTAATACAAGATAAAAATAAAAAAATGCCCAGTTTTTCCTACAAAGTGAGTAACTTTACTGAATCGCTCTGATAATGGCCATTTGCGTGCTTCGGTGACACTGCTGGATTCGACATAAAAAAAAAATTAAAAAAATCACATAAAAAAACTACATTATGCCCAGGGCCCCTAGTGCTCTGCGGCAACATTTTCTGATTTCTGCGACATGATTTATTTATTTCTCTTGCAGAATGCAGTCCCGCCATTGGCTAAATATGATATGATGTCATTGATGACATCACATGCTGAGCGCAGAGGAGGGGCAGCAGGATAAACGAGATGGGAAAGAAAGCCTCACACTATGGAAAAACAGTATATTTGAATGAAAATTCATCTAAAACAATGAATTCTGCAACACTATACATATTCTGCGACACGATGCAAATTCTGTGGAAAATTCCGCAACCGCAGAATTCCAGGGGCCTTGATTTTGCCACTTAAGAAAATAACTCTACATCCGTCTGTCGTAACAAATGTCACTTCACTATAATCCACTGAAACAGAAACAAGCCGTGGCTCTAAGCAGCTTTTGCAACCCCCGATCAACATCACAACTAACAGCACGTGCATGTTTGAGTGCCACGCTAAACAGTCACTAAGGCACAGCTCAGTGATTCCAGTCACAGCCCTCACTTTTTTTCATAGTCTGAAGTCAAACTTCAACAGAAATTACACCACCAACAGCCTCTTTCTCTTCCACTCCTGCTGTGCTCCAGGTCCCGGCACCACTTTCACCTGACCTGACTGCACTGACTACAGTGAAAGACTTACAAGGCAATACTTGGCAACCATATATAAGCACTGTCACCTGCTTGGCAAAGCAGGAACTGTGGACTTTTTTTCAGTAGGTATAACTCCCCTACCAAAAAATTTAAAAATTATAGATATTTTTTAAACATATTTTCCCATTTTTCTGTTGTAAAAAAAGCCACTGTAAAATAGCAATAAGGCACTGCAGGGTGTGTGTTAGTGTGTAATAATGTCACACCTCGAGTGTTGAACGCACTCGGCCTGTGGCCTCATGCGTCAACCACCCACAGTATTACGTTATTACACACCATGTCATGCCTTATTGCTTAATTTGCCACCCATAAGTATTGTCAGTGAAGGGACGGAATCTAATAACAACTTGGAGTGGTACTATAGTAAATATAATTAGTGCCACATAGCTACTAAGTACCTTGTGTGTAACACCACTGTGAGTATGACCACTCAATACAGAGCTGGCTCCAAGACCCTCTCACCACTGTCAGCCTTCTTTCTAGATAAAGACCTGCTGGGGGAATGTATTAAGCCAAAACTCAACGTTTAAAAAATGATCATAACCTGAAGAAAAGTTCTGATAAAGTTCTTGTACAGAAATTTGCACAGGTTCTGAACTTATCTGAACCAGTATATTAAATGCCCAAATCAATGTTTTTAAGAATAATCAGAACCAGGAAAAAGTTCTGATAAGGTTGCCACACTGCTTGCCACAATGGAACCAGCTCCCAATCATTTTGTAAAATTTCTTTTTATTCATGTTTTTTTTTTTTTAACTCTACGGTTGCCCCACCTCCCCCAAACCCCCACGCTGAGGGTCATTACCATCCTGGCTAGGTAGGAGTTGCCTGTTTCATCTCATCTCAACAACTGGTACAGCAACCCACAAGAGACAGGGCTATCCTAGATCTAGTACTGACTAACAAAGAAGGGATCACAGATCTCCAGGTAGAAGGTCACCTGGGGGCCAGTGACCATCACATGGTATGGTTCAATTTGGCTACTACATCTAAATCATCCCATTCCAAGGCAAAAATATGGGACTTCAGAGGAGCTGACTTTGATAAGATGGCCAACAGAGTTAAGCTAGCCCTGGCAAAAGAAACACAGGTGAGGAGGTACAGGCAAAGTGGGCAAGCATTAAGGATACAATACTTGAAGCAACATCCCATTGTGTTAGACAGAAAAGGAAGTAAAAGAAGAAGGAAACCACTTTGGTTCTCAAATACAGTAGCAGAAAAGGTCAGAGCCAAAAGGCTGGCCTTCAGAAAATATAAGGAACACAGCGGGATGAAGATAGGGGCATACCAAACTGCCCTAAGGGAAGCAGGTAAGGCAGTAAGGCAGGCAAAGTCCCAAACTGAGGAAACACTAGCACAAACAGTAAAAGAAGGTGACAAGACTTTCTATAGATACATTAGTGAAAGGAGAAAGTCCAGAGGGGGTATTGCTGCTTAATGGAGAAAAGGGAGCATGTGAGGAGGAGGACCCTGTAAAGGCATCTATCCTAAATAGATACTTTTGCTCAGTATTCACTGAAGAGAAGGTAGGGCAGGCCCACAGCTCAGCATCATGGACACAGGGGAGGGAGGTGAGCACTACTCCTTCACAAAAGAAAGGGTCCTACAAGAGCTTGCTAAGCCAGGGTGGATAAGGCAATGGGACCTGATGGCATACATCCCAGGGTACTTAAGGAGCTAAAGGAGGAACTAGCAGAGCCATTAGCAGAATTGTTTAGTGAGTCTCTGAGCACAGGAGAGGTCCCAGAAGACTGGAGAAGGGCTCATGTGATCCCACTCCACAAGAGTGGTAGCAGGGAGGAGGCGGGAACTACAGACCGGTCAGTCTTACCTCAGTAGTGGGCAAGATTATGGAAGCACTCTTAAGGAAAGGATAGTGCAACACCTGGAACTATAGGGCACAGGATCCAAGACAGCATGGGTTTACAAAGGAAGGTCCTGTCAAACTAATCTCATAGTTTCTTTGACTGGGTAACCAGAGTGGTGGACAAGGGGAGCAGTTGATGTCGCCTACCTTGACTTCAGCAAAGCTTTTGACACTGTTCCACATAGAAGATTGATAAATAAGCTAGGTAGGCTCTGGTGGGTCAGAAGTTGGTCAACTGGGTGGCAAACTGGTTGACTGGCAGAAAACAGAGAGTGGTGGTAAATGGTATACAGTCAGAAGAGATGCAAGTCACAAGTGGGGTACCTCAGGGATCAGTCCTGGGGCCAGTCCTATTCAACATCTTCATTAGTGACCTAGCAGATGGACTAGAGGGTAAGGCTTGTCTGTTTGCAGATGACACCAAGATCTGCAACAGAGTAGATGATCCAGATGGGGTGGGCAGAATGAGAAGAGATCTGGATAAACTAGCAGAATGGTCAGAAGAGTGGCAACTGGATTTAATGCAAAGAAGTGCAAAATCATGCACATAGGGAAGAGAAACCCTGAAGCCACTTATAGGCTGGGAGGGAGTTGCTAGCAGTCACAAAGGAAGAAAGAGACTGGGCATCATCATCACTGATGACCTGAAATCATCCAAGCAGACCTCTAAAGCAGTAGGTAAGGTAGGGGGTGTTAGGGTGTATTAGTAGGGTATCACAAGTCGTAAGAGGGAGGTAATAATCCTCTGTACAAGACATTGGTTAGGCCCCATCTGGAGTACTGCGTGCAGTATTGGAGGCCACACCTTCACAAGGACATTAACCAAATTGAGGCAGTCCAGAGAAGGGCAACCAAATGGTACAGGGACTGCATCAGAAGACATATGAGGACAGATTAACGGAGCTCAATATGTATACCCTTGAGCAAAGGAGGGAGAGAGGTGATATGATCGAGACATTTAAACACCTTAAGGGCATAAACAAGGTGAAAGAGTCTCAACATGTTTAAATATAAGAAAATAGCAGGACAAGAGGACACAGCATGAGATTAGAGGAGGCCGATTAAGGGGAATGTGAGGAAATTCTTTTCACAGAAAGGGTGGTAGATGCATGGAATGGCTTACCACAAGAAGTAGTGGCTATGAATACAGTGCAGGGCTTCAAACAGGCATGGGATAGGCATAAGGGAGCAATACAAATGACTATGAATAGATAGGTCACTGACATAGCAAAGGCCGATGGCACATTTATAAGATAGAAAAAGAAATGGGCAGACTGGATGGGCCTTGTGGTCCTTATCTGCCATCAACTTCTATGTTTCTATGTGTTTTTATGAGTCTGTCAGTTGCGAACGTGATACAAATGTATCTTACGACGTAATATGTTTAGATTTTAGTAAAGCGTTTGACGTAATGCCACATTGGGCCCTATATGTGAAACTAAATAATATGAATATTAATCTTCATATTACTAATTGGATAAGCAACTGGCTCACTGGTAGATCCCAAAAAGTAGTAATCAAGGGAACCTCATCGGAGCCTAGAATTATTACAAGTGGGGTCCCTTAGGGCTCAGTTTTAGGCCCTTGTTTATCTCAACTGTTTATTTCAGATTTAACTAAGGACTGCTTATCAAAAACAATTAATATGCAGATGATGTAAAAGTTGGTGGCCCCTGTTCCATCTTGGAAGATTCATATATAATCCAACGTGATCGTAATAAGATTTATGACTGGGTGACACCTTGGGATATGAGACTTAACACAGAAAATGCAAAGTTATGCATTTAGGAAGAAAAAACCCTAATGCCTCATATACCCTAGGTGACATTACATTAAAATCGTCACAGGAAGAGAAGGATCTGGGTATTATTATTTCTAATGATTTTAAACAATCCTCACATATAAATCAGGTGATTAATTAAACAAAAAGGGTCATTTGATCTATTAAACGGACTATAAAATCACGAACCCCTGCTGTTATGCTGCCATTATATAGAGCCTATGTCGGGCCACACCTAGAATATAGTCTCCATTTAGAAAGTCTGACTGCATCTCTTTAGAAAAAGTTCAACGTAAGTACACTACACATATTCATGGCCTGACAAATGATCCATATGAAAGCAGATTATCTACTCTAAATTTGATGTCTCGGGAGACTTGTAGGCTCAGAGGTGATCTATTATTTTTATATGATATTATACAAGATCCCTTTCTGATGACTGAGCTAGGGCTTGAGTTCAAAGAAAGTACATGCTATACTAGAGGCCATCCACCACAGCTTAATGGTGAAAAATGTAACCATATTTGTAGGAAGTTTTTCTTCACCTTAAGGGTTATAAACCCCTGGAATAGTTTACCGTTAAACACTGTGATCAGTGAATCAAAAGGTATGTTTAAGAAAAGACTTGATACCTTGTTGCTTTCTGGTTGCAAGTTAAAATATTATTTTTATTAAGGTATAGGAGCACCTATGGGCTCACCAGCCCCCTGGCTCCTCGTCTGTTTTAGTATGAGCCTTAGTATGGCTGCAGCCTTCTGCCATCTGGGAGGGCTGACAAGTGACTGCTTTTACAGCCACTGCCAATCGAGCCTTAGCTGTCCAGAAGGGGGCGCCAGACTGCAGGACACCCTGCATGTGGGAGCCAAGCACCTTACCTACCTTTGCAGCAGGTTCAATCCCTGCCAACCGAAGTATGGTATTTCTGGGCACATGAACACGAGTCTCCAGAAGTAGGATGTGCCACATCAGCCAGGGGCTCCAGCCGCCCCTTCCATCCCATTACAGCATTGTGTAGGCCACAGAGGCTCACTTCTAATCTATGGGAACCACACCCCTGTGTACTCCCCAATAATTCCAACACTGCCCCTCCCCTAAAGAAACCACCACTCTTGTTTATCGATCCCCACTAGAACTTGTGGAAACATTCACACCAATGTGAGGAGAGGACGGGCTACTCAGTAGGGGTGAAGCGAGACCCTCTGAATTTAGGGGTGGGGGTGTCTTTTATTGGGGAACAGCAGCAAAGTCCAAACAGAAAATCTGGAAGGTTCGAACTAAAGACATTTAATCCAAAACATTACATCCAGTACAGGAACTGAAGCGTGTCTCTGAAAGACAGCTGGGCAGATGACATGTTTCAACACTTCAGGGAAAGGAAAGGAAAGGAATTTGGTATTATGCCACACTTCATTTCATACACAATATATCCCAAATAAACCAAAAGAGTTAGATTAAAAAAAAACACAGAAAACAGAAAATAAGTTAAAAGTCAAGGTTTTGACTCTTAGGTCTTCTCTCAGAAAGATGCAGAAATGAAAAGTTTGAAGAGTTGCATACTAACATAGTAACTTATGGCTGGAAAGAACTATGGGTCCATCATGCCCCTCCCCCCTTCCCAGCTTCATAAACTGGGATAAAAAAATAGTTATAGGATGGCAGGTACTGAGTAGGTACTGTGGCAGGTTAGGATGGCAGGTACTGAGTAGGTTCTGTGGCAGGTTAGGATGGCAGGTACTGAGTATCTTTGGTAGGTTAGGAGGGCAGGTACTGAGTAGGTACTGCAGCAGGTTAGGATGGCAGGTACCGAATAGGTACTGTGGCAGTTTTGGATGGCAGGTACTGAGTATCTTTGGCAGGTTAGGATGGCAGGTACTGAGTAGGTATTGTGGCAGGTTAGGATGGCAGGTACTGGGTAGGTATTGTGGCAGGTTAGGATGGCAGGTACTGAGTAGGTATTGCGGAGGGTTAGGATGGCAAGTACTGAGTAGGTACTGCGGCAGTTTAGGATGGCAGCTACTGAGCAGGTACTGTGGCATGTTAGGATAGCAGATGCTGAGTATGTACTGTGGCAGGTTAGGATGGCAGATGCTGAGTATGTACTGTGGCAGGTTAGGATGGCAGCTACTGAATAGGTACTGTGGCATGTTAGGATGGCAGATGCTGAGTAGGTACTGTGGCAGGTTAGGCTGGCAGGTACTGAGTAGGTATTGTGGCAGGTTAGGATGGCAGGTACTGGGTAGGTACTGTGGCAGGTTAGGATGGCAGGTACTGAGTAGGTACTGTGGAGGGTTAGGATGGCAAGTACTGAGTAGGTACTGTGGCAGTTTAGGATGGCAGGTGCTGAGTAGGTGCTGTGGCAGGTTGGGATGGCAGGTACTGAGTAGGTACTGTGGCAAGTTAGGATGGCAGGTACTGAGTAGGTACTGCGGCAGGTTAGTATGGCAAGTACTGAGTAGGTACTGCGGCAGTTTAATATGGAAGGTACTAAGTACTGTGGCAGGTTAGGATGGCAGGTACTGAGTAGGTACTATGGCAGGTTAGGATGGCAGGTACTGAGTAGGTACTATGGCAGGTTAGGATGGCAGGTACTGAGTAGGTACTGCAGCATGTTAGAATGGCAGGTACTGGGTAGGTACTATGGCAGGTTAGAATGGCAGGTACTGAGTAGGTACTACGGCAGGTTAGGATGGCAGGTACTGAGTAGGTACTGCAGCAGGTAGGATTGTAGGTACTGAGTAGGCACTGCGGCAGGTAGGCTTGCAGGTACTGAGTAGGCACTGCAGCAGGTTATGATGGCAGGTACTGAGTAGGTACTGCAGCTGGTTAGGATGGCAGGTACTGAGTAGTTATTGTGGGAAGTTAAGATGGCAGGTACTGAGTAGGTACTGTGGCAGGTTAGGATGGCAGGTACTGAGTAGGTACTGCGGCAGACTAGGATGGCATGTACTGAGTAGGTGCAGTGGCAGGTTAGGATGGCAGGTACTGAATATGGACTGCGGCAGGTTTGGATGGCAGGTACTGTAGCAGGTTAAGATGGCAGGTACTAAGTAGGTACTGCAGCAGGTTAGGATGGCAGGTACTGAGTGGGTACTGCCGCAGGTTAGGATGGTAGATGCTGAGTAGGTACTGCAGCAGGTTAGAATGACACCCTTTTCTGGATGAAGGTAGATTTATGATCTACTGCCTTTTCTTAGCACTGCTAGTGGGCCAGAACGCCTGTTAATCATCCCAGTAGAGCTTTCTGGGGCCCACACAAAGCCGTACTGGGCATGAATTCATCTGAGCTGAGCAATAACAGGAAGTGGTAGAGGATCATCCTACAGTGTTGTACCAAAAAAGTGCACCAATATTAAAAAGCAGAGTGACTCGGTGAGGCTCTGGGTGGAGTACGTTTTTATTTATTTATTTTAAAAGTTTCACCAAGAAAGCACGCTGAGCAGGTGTTGCTTGTTTTGCAGCTAAGATATGCAGGATAGATTTTTCTTGTTTGATGAGAGGGCAGAGTACTGGCTCAGGGGAGACCTTACAGTACTTCAAAGGGAGGAAGCGGCAGATGATCATTGTACAGTGTTGGACTAGATGATGACAAATGTAAAACTATGAGGCCATTCAGTGGTGGGTCTGAGATGGGCAGGGGTAGGGTTTTGTCTGTTTTAAAACCATCAGAGGAAAAGTGTTTGCTGGGGCAGAGGGCAGTTTGCAATCCTTTTGGGGTTAAGCACAAGTAGTAGCTGTGGATGGGGCTGGGAGGTTGCCAGCCTGATGGGTCAGCTCTGGTGCCTGGGGGAGAAAAGTGTGAACTATAGAAAAAGGAAATAAAGGGACAGCTAGGTTAAATTGTTGAGGCAGGAAATGAAAGAAAGACTGCTTGATAAACTGAAGAAATTAAAAAGAGGAAGCCAAGCTAAGAAAAGTAAAATGCCAAAGCTAAACATTATTAATGCAGAATGTAGTAACTAAATAAGGGAAGAGAGAAACATACTGACAAATACAGAAAAAAAATCACAGTGACTCTACAGATGATACATGTTTAAATGTTTACATGTTGCTTCGGGACAATATTATATTGGCACTTGTACAAAATGGAAGGGTGGGTGAGGGATGTGTGGGCAAGACACATTTTAAGCTCACTGCATCTCAACTAAGAATGTCACTGAGGGAAAAGTTGATTTACCCAAATAGCACCAATGCAGCTTCAAAGTTTTTAGTTTTTTAAGGCATACATAGTTTGACCTTTCAGTACAGTAGTCAAAGTAATAAAATAATTATTTGAAGATGGTACTTACTTAAGTGAACGAATCAAATGTTGTCTCTGTGTGACTGATGGCCCTGTTCTCCTACACTTCCCTAGTCTTATGGTCAGCCTGAGTGTGTCAATGTTCTGCGATGAAATTGTTTGGCAACCACGGCAAATACCGTCCGTTTCCTTCTTGGGGTGGAAGGTAGGGCTGTGATGGGCGGGGGTGGGCTTCACTGGATTAAAAAATGGGGTCCGCAGAACTGTTGATGGGGGAAAGGGTCATGTAAGGGAGAAGGGAGTGAATCTTGCTGCCATTGGGTCCAGGGTGGGGTAAGTTGCAGGAAGCATTACTGTTAAGGGGGAGGTGGAGGATAGAAAATATTGCTGCTATTTTGTCTGGGGGAAGACGGGGGAAGGGAGAGCATTGCTGCCATTAGGCAGGTGGAGGATGAGGGAGGAGAATGCTTGTCTTTTTCTAAGATGGAGGGGAAGGGGGGGGAAGAAAGCAGAGAGCATTTCAGCCTTTTGGTCTGGGATGGAGGAGAGAGCTCTGCTGCCATTATTTACTCTGGTGGAAGGGAAGCTTTGCCTGAGATACTGTAGAAACATAGACAAGTCAATGAGGGTACAGAGACAAGCCAGTAATAGCACATCAACATTCCATGACGGCAGTCCATGTTCAGGCGTGATCCTGGGATCCCCTGGCCTGCTCTAGAACAGCCTATGCTCAGGGTGAACTGCAGATCCCAGGACTTTCAGGCTAGGGTAAGGAGGTGCACATGAAACAAAATGAAGAAAAGATGTACTGAAGGTAAGAAAGATGACAACCAAGCTAAAGATTTGTTCAAAATGAATAAACCAAGCAAGGAAAGAGTGAAACAGAAAAAAAAAGAAATAATTACACTGACACTGCAGATGCTTAATGTTTTATATTTTTACATATGGCGATTATTTTGGGTGGCAGTACTGGGAGCCTCTGTATCCATCCCCCAAAGCCCCCCATCCCCAACTGCGACTGTATGGGGCCCCTGATAGGTGTTCAAAGAACAGGGGAGTCTTGGGTGCTCCATGGCTCGGCTACTTGAGGCTCCCATGTGGGGAACTACCATTCAGCCGTGTGTCTGCTGCCAGCAGGTTGGGGGTGTGGGGGGGTGCCTGCCAGTAGCTGTTAATGTTGTTACACACAATGACACAGAGCCCTCAATAAATATAAATAAGGAGAGCCAGAACAGGGGAGTCTTGGGTGCTCCATGACTCGGCTACTTGAGGCTTCCCTGCAGGGAACTACCATTCAGCTGTGTGTCTGCTGCCAGCAGGTTGGGGGTGTGGGGGGGGGTGCCTGCCAGTAGCTGTTAATGTTACACACAATGACACTGAGCCCTCAATAAATATAAATAAGGAGAGCCAGAACAGGGGAGTCTTGGGTGCTCCATGGCTCGACTACTTGAGGCTCCCCTGTGGGGAACTACCATTCAGCTGTGTGTTTGCTGCACAGGTTGAGGTGCCGTAACAGTTAATGTTGCATACAATGACTCTGAGCCCTCAATAAATATAAATAAGGAGAGCCAGAACAGGGGAGTCTTGGGTGCTCCATGGCTCAGCTACTTGAGGCTCCCCTGCAGGGAACTACCATTCAGCTGTGTGTCTGCTGCCAGCAGGTTGGGGGGTGCCGGAACAGTTAATGTTGCATACAATGACTCTGAGCCCTCAATAAATATAAATAAGGAGAGCCAGAACAGGAGTCTTGGGTGCTCCATGGCTCAGCTACTTGAGGCTCCCCTGCAGGGAACTACCATTCAGCTGTGTGTCTGCTGCCAGCAGGTTGGGGGGGTGCCGTAACAGTTAATGTTACACACAATGACTCTGAGCCCTCAATAAATATAAATAAGGAGAGCCAGAACAGGGGAGTCTTGGGTGCTCCATGGCTCAGCTACTTGAGGCTCCCCTGCAGGGAACTACCATTCAGCTGTGTGTCTGCTGCCAGCAGGTTGGGGGGTGCCGTAACAGTTAATGTTACACACAATGACTCTGAGCCCTCAATAAATATAAATAAGGAGAGCCAGAACAGGGGAGTCTTGGGTGCTCCATGGCTCAGCTACTTGAGGGGAACTGCTGTTCAGCTGTGTGTCTGCTGCCAGTAGCTGTTAATGTTACACACAATGACACTGAGCCCTCAATAAATATAAATAAGGCAAGCCAGAACAGCTGCTAAAAAGCTTAAAACTGGATGTCTAAGGGAAATTATGTAACTTATATTTATGTGGTGGGAGTTAGGAGTCCTCCAAATTGGCCCTTCATGCTGGGTCTCCCAAAACTGTAATGCTGGCTCTGTATGATTTATTTATTTATTAATTTGCCAAAGAATATTAAACCTTGCTGCAGAACTTGAGCTAACAGTTCCGCAGAGGTTCAGAGTCCCTGCCATAGAAGTTACATCTGCAGTGCTGTGAAGAACAGGGGGCCTTGATTAAAGCCAACACATCTCTTTCAAAGTGGTGATAGGCCTTTTCTTCTGTCTTGAAGCGATCCACCCTCCCGAAGGTGTTGCAGGGCTGGCAGTACACCAAAGGAATTGCTATGCTGTAGACTTCTCCCCCAGGGAGGTGCCAGGAGGCAAAGCCTGATGCCAAAGAAATGACAGGATTTCTGAAGGAACTCTGAGGATAAGGAAGACTTACTGACAGGTGCATCAGGCTAGGCTTCTCAGATACTGTCCTCTGAGAACAAGGCTCATAGGTGGAATAATGGTGCCAAGCCCAGGGCGAGGAGAGTATTGAAGTGAGAATCTGGCAGTTGTTGGTGAAAATGAGTTCTAAGGGCTATAGGAGCTGGGCTAATGTCCAGACGCTGAAGGTAGGGTATGGTATGTATGATACTGAAGGCAGGGTATGTATGATGCCAAAGGTAGGGTACATATGTTACTGTAGGTAGGGTACATGTGATAACAAAGGTGGGGTATGTATGCAGAAGGCAGTACATGTATGTTGCTGAAGGCAAGGTATGTATCTTGCTGTAGCTAGAGTATGTATAATGCTGAAGGTAGGGTACCTATAATGTGGAAGGTAGGGTATGTATAATGCAGACGTTATGGTACATATGATGCTAAAAGTAGTGCACTTAGGATGCTGTAGGTTGGATATATGTGATGCTGAATGCAGGGTACATGTGATGCTGTGAGGTAGGGTATGTATGATGCTGTAGGTAGGGTATGTATGATGCTGAAAGCAGGGTATACATAATGTTGAAGGTAGGGTACGTATGATGTTGTAGGTAGGCTATGAATGATACTAAAGGTAGAGTACAAATGATGCCGAAGGAAGTGTACGTAAGATGCTCAAAGGCAGGGTATGTATGATACTTTAAGATAGGGTACATATGCTAAAGGTAGGGTATGTATTATGCTGTAAGGTATGGTATGTATGATGCAGAAGGCAGTGTATATACAATACTGAAGGTACTGTATGTATGACACCAAAACTAGGCTGCGTATGATGCTGAAGGTAGGGTACGTGTGATGCTGTAGATAGGTTGTGTATGATGCTGTAGGTAATTTGTTTATAATGCTGTAGGTAGGATAAGTATGATGCTCTTGATAGGGCATGTATGATGCTGTGGGTAGGTTGTTTATGATGCTGTAGGTAGGGTATGTGTGATGCTGTAGGTAGGTTGTGTATGATGCTGTAGGTAGTTTGTTTATAATGCTGTAGGTAGGTTAAGTATGATGCTCTTGGTAGGGCATGTATGATGCTGTGGGTAGGTTGTGTATGATGCTGTAGGTAGGGTATGTGTGATGCTGTAGGTAGGTTGTATATGATGCTGTAGGTAGGGTATATATGATGCTGCAAGTAGGTTGTGTATGACGCTGTAGGTAGGGTATGTATGATGTTTTAGGAAGGTTGTGTATGATGCTGTAGGTAGGATGTGTATGATGCTGTAGGTAGGTTGTGTATGATGCTGTATGTGGGGTACATATGATGCTGTAGGTAGGTTGTATATGATGCTGTAGGTAGGTTGTGTATGATGCTGTAGGCAGGGTGCATATGATGCTGTAGGTAGGGTACGTATGATGCGGTAGGTATGTTGTGTATGATGCTGTAGGTAGGGTATGTATGATGCTGAAGGGAGGGTATGTACAGTGCTGAAGGTAGGGTAAGTGGTGCTGTAGGGAGGGTATATATGATGCTGAAGGTAAAGTATGTATGATGCTGAAGGTAGAGTACATATGATGCTGAAGGTAGGATGTGTATGATGCTGAAGGTAGAGTACATATAATGCTGAAGGCAGGGTACATAAGATGCTTGAAGGTAGGGGTAGCAATAATAGTCAAAAACTGCATTGGCATAGGAGGAGTGGAGGAGGTGGAGGGAACTGTGGAGGCGATTTGGGTCACCTTGATAACAAATGGGGGCAAGAGAGTAAAAATAGGAGTGGTGTATAGACCCCCTGCGCTGGCGGAGGAGCTGGAGGAGAGTCTGGTGGCAGATGTTGGGAGACATTGCAAATTGGGCAGGGGAAGGGTGGTGGTGTTGGGGGACTTAAACATGCCAGGAATGGACTGGGAAACTGTAACATCCTCGGTGGCCAGGGAACAGAGGTTGTTGGATGTCTTTCAGGATGCGTTCCTAACTCAGCAGGTGGGGGAACCGACCAGCGAGGCACAGATACTGGATGTGGTCCTGGCAGACAGTGACCAGATTGGGGGCCTGGAGGTAAGGGACCCGTTGGCAGGGAGCAACCATTCCATGGTCTGGTTCTGTCTGGACCTAGGAGGGGTAGAAGGCTGCACAAAGATGGAGGTAACCGACTTCAGGGGGATGGATTTCAAGGAAATGGGAAGGATCCTTAAGAAGCATTTGGATGGGATTGGGCCAGACATGGACACTGACAGTAAGTGGGAAATCATCAGGAGGGGGGGTGCAGGATGCTACCTGCACCTGTGCAAGAGTAAGACGAAAATGTGCTAGGGCCCGTAAACCCTGCTGGTGGACCAGGGAGGTTCAGGAGGTGGTGAGGGGAAAGAAGGCAGCTTATAGGCATTTCAAGTGCCCAAGGAGTGAAAGGGATAGAGGGGAGTACAAGCTGATGGCCAGAAGGGCTACTAGGGTGATGAGGGCGGCTAAGGCAAGGAAGGAGCAGAACCTGGCCAGGGAAATTAGGAGAGGGAATAAGGGGTTCTTTAGATACATTGGGGGGAAACAAAGGGTGAAGGGGCAGATTAACAGGATTAAAACAGGGGAGGGATGGACACAAGATCCGGGGGAGCAGGCTGAGGTACTAAGTGAGTACTACGCCTCAGTTTTCACCAAGCAAAATGGGAGGTCTGCATCATATGTGGGAGGAGATGGTGAAACTGAGGGGGGGCCTTGCCAATCGTCAGGTCTGGGGAGAGGATGGGCCATCACTAGCAGAAGGGGGGAAGGCAAGGAAGGGGGATGAGGTAGCGGAGGTGGAAATAACAGCAGAGAGAGTGAGGGAAGCCCTCAGGTACCTTAAGGCGGAGAAAGCACCGGGGCCAGATAAATTACATCCCAGAGTGCTGAAGGAACTGGCGGATGTTCTGGTGAAACCCCTGGCGGAGCTTTTCAGGATCTCTCTGAGGACAGGGTGGGTGCCCCAGGACTGGAAGGTGGTGCATATAGTGCCTATCCACAAAGGGGGGTGGTCAAGGGAGGTGGCAGGGAAATACAGGCCCGTCAGCCTGACATCAGTGATGGGCAAGGTGATGGAGGGCATTGTCAAGGAGAGGTTGGGGGGGACCTGGAAAAGTCGGGGTGCCTGGACGATAGACAGCATGGATTTGTCCCAGGGAAATCATGTCAGACAAACCTTGTGGAGTTCTATGTCTGGTTGACGAGAGCCTTGGACCTGGGTAGACTGGTGGACGTCCTCTGTCTTGACTTCAGCAAGGCGTTTGACTCTGTTCCTCACGGGGGCCTGTTGAATAAGCTGTGAGAAATGGGGGTGGGGAAACCAGATGATAAGATGGATAGGCAGTTGGCTCCAGGACCGGACCCAGAGGGTTGTGGTTGGCTGGATAGTCTCATCCCCAAGGAGGGTCATTAGTGGGGTCCCTCAGGGATCAGTCCTTGGGCCCCTTCTGTTCAGTGCCTATGTCTCTGACATAAGGAAGGGTATCAGGAGTGAGATGAGTCTCTTTGCGGTTGACTCAAAATTGGGGGCAGTGGTGGATGGGGAGGAGGGGAGGGTGGCCCTACAGGGGGACTTGGAGGCTCTGGAAAGGTGGTCTACAAAGTGGAAGCTAAGGTTTAATGCAAGGAAATGCAAGGTACTGCATCTGGGAGCCAAAAACCCGGGCCAAGAGTACACCCGGGGGTGGGGAATGCCACAAGTCTCAATGGCTGAGAGGGACCTGGGGGTGGTGGTGGTGGATGTCAAGATGAACAACTGTGAGACTTGTAGGAGGTCAGCAGCCAAGGCCAACAGGATGCTGAGATGCATCGCTAGGGGGATCACCTCAAGAAGGAGGGAAGTGTTAATCCCCCTGTATAACTGCTTGGTGAGGCTGCACCTGGAGTACTGCATGCAGTTTTGGAGGCCACACTTAAAGAGGGACATTGAACTCCTTGAGAGGGTCCAGAGGAGGGCAGCCAAAATGATCTGGGGCTTGGGGAACAGGACCTATTGGGAGAAGCTCAAAGAGCTAAATATGTACACATTGGAAGAGAGAAGGGACTGGAGGGACATGATAGAGGTCTTCAAGTACATGAAGGGGTTAAATAGGGGAGAAGCAGTCAAGGTGCTCCAAAGGAAGGAGGGGGGCCAACTAGAGGGCATGGGTGATAGCTGGAAGGGGGAGATTCAGGAGAGAAAGGAGAAGGTGCTGCTTCACTGAGAGGGTGGTGGAGTCATGGAATGCGCCCAGGGGGCAGGTGGAGGCAGAGACGGTGGAGGGGTTCAAGAGGGGGTTGGGCAGGTACAGGGGAAGGGTTCTGGATGCAAAGTCCTGTGCAGTGGGAATGTCCGGAACTGGGAAGGGAGAAGCCAGAGAGGACGACAGGGGCAGCAAGGTCAGCTCCCAGGGTGGGTGCTGACCAAATGAGCAGACACGAAAGACCGTTAGGCCTATTCTGCTGGCATTTTAGTATGTTAGTATGTAAGGCAGGGTATGTACGATGCTTTAAAGTAGGGAACATCTTCTAAAGGTAGGGTATGTATTATGCTTTAAGGTATGGTATGTATTGTGCAAAAGCTATTGTATCTATAATGCTGAAGGAAGGGTATGTATAATGTTGAAGGTATTGTATGTATGATGCCAAACGAAGGCTGTGTATGATGCTGAAGGCAAAGTATGTGTGATGCTCTAAGCAGGGTACATATGATGCTATAGGCAAGGTACATATGATGCTATAGGTAGGGTACGTATGATGCTGTAGTTAAGGTATATATGAAGCAGGAGGGAGGTTATGTATGATGCTGAAGGTAGCTTATGTATGATGCTGTAGGTAGGGTATATATTATGCTGTAGGTAGGGTATGTATGATGCTGAAGGTAGGGTATATATGATGTTGAAGGCAGGGTATGTATGATGCTGTAGGTAGGATATATATGATGCTATAGGTACGGTATGTAAGATGCTGAAGGTAGGGCATGTATGATGCTGTTGGTAGGGCATGTATGATGCTGAAGGTAGGGTATGTATGATGCTGAAGATAGGTTAAGTATAGTGCTGAAGGTAGGGTGAGTATGATGCCGTATTATGATGCTGAAGGTAGGATATGTATGATGCTGGAGGTAGTGTATGTATGATGCTGAAAGCAGGGTTAGTATGATGCTGAAGGTAGGGTTAATATGGTGCTGAAGGTAGGGTAAGTATGGTGTTGTAGATAGGGTATGCATGATGCTGTAGATAGGGTATGCATGATGCTGTAGGGAGGGCATATATCATGCTGATGGTATGTATGATGCTGTAGGTGTAGTATGTATGATGCTGAAGGTAGGGTAAGTATGATGCTGAAGGTACAGTATGTATGATGCTGAAAGAGTAACTTTGGACCCAGTCCCACCAAGAGCTTCCAACAACCCCAGACACTTATTTCCAGCCTTTAAATCGAATTTGACGACTTTTTAGGGTTCGATTTAGAAGGAAGCGACCGTGCATTTGCTCACAGGAGTTTGTCTGCTGATCCCTCCACTTTGTGCTTCGCACAGCAGACGCCGCACTTACCTTTCACTATCGTGACGGCGGGCGTATGAGGAGTGCAGGGCGAAGATCCATTGCATTGTGTGATCAGTATTTAAAGTTTAATTATGAAGTTAGATGGCAAGTCGGAATAAATCAAGGCTACTGCTTAACTAACAAAGACCGTGTTAATTAAGTGGTAACCATGATTTATTCCAACTTGCCATCTAAACTGCATAATTTAAACTTTTAAATGCAGCCCCATACAATGCAATAGACACTCACCCCCACGCTCCTCATACACTTATGTCACAAAACATAGTAGCGTGGAGCGGATCGGGGGCAGAGTACACTGTTCAGAGGTACAAGGAAGTGGAAGGGATCAGCGAGATGGAGCTCCATGGAGCAAAATTACGATCTCTTCCCTTCCTAAATCGGGGCACTTCATAAAAGAAATCGAAATCAAATTCGATTTAGGGGCAGGTAAGGGTTCTTTGGGCCTCTCGGGGAATTGTGGAAAGCGCAATAGTTGTTTGAAGGTAGAGTGATATGCTGCTGAAGGCACTGATATGTATGATGCTGTAGGTAGGGTATGTATGATGCTGAAGATAGGGTAAGTATGGTGCTGAAGGTAGGGTATGTATGATGTTGTAGGTGGGGTACATATAATGCTATAGGTAGAGTACATGTGATGCTGTAGGTAGGGTAAGTATGATGTAGGTAGGGTATGTATGATGCTGTAGGTAGAGTAAGTATGATGCTGTAGGGAAGGTAAGTATGATGCCGTAGGCAGGGTATGTATAATGCTGAAGGTACGGTATTTATGTTGCTGAAGGTAGAGTAAGTATGGTGCTGTAAGTAGGGAAAGTATGATGTAGGTAGGTTATGTAAGATGCTGTAGGTAGGGTGTGTATGATGCTGAAGGTAGGGTATGTATGATGCTGAAGGTAGGTTATGTATGATGCTGTAGGGAGAGTATATATAATGCTGAAGGTAGAGTATGTAAGATGCTGTAGGTAGGGTGTGTATGATGCTGTAGGTAGGGTAAGTATGTTGCTGTAGGTAGGTTAAGTATGATGCTGAAGGTAGGGCATGTATGATGCTATAGGCAGGTTATGTATGATGCTGAAGATAGGGTATGTATGATGCTGAAGGTAAGGTAGGTGTGATGCTGAAGGTAGGGTAAGTATGATGCTGAAGGTACGGTATGTATGTTGCTGACGGTAGGGTAAGTATGATGCTGAAGATAGGGTAAGTATGATGTTGTAGGTAGAGTATGTATGATGGTATAGGTAGGGTACATGTAATGCTGAAAGTAGGCTAAGTATGCTGCTGTAAGTAGGGTAATTATGATGTAGGTATGGTAGATATGATGCTGAATGTAGGGTATGTATGGTGCTGAAGGCAGGGTATGTATGATGCTATAGGCAGGTTATGTATGATGCTGAAGGCAGGGTATTATGATGCTGAAGGTAGGGTATGTATGATGCTGTAGGTAGGGTATGTATGATGCTGAAGGTAGAGTATGTATGATGCTGTAGGTAGGGTAAGTATGATGCTGAGCGTATGGTGTGTAGGATGCTGAAGGTAGGGTAAGTATGATGCTAAAGGTACGGTATGTTTGATGCTGTAGGTAGGGTATGTATGATGCTGAAGATAGGATAAGTATAATGTTGTAGGTAGGGTGTGTATGATGCTGTAGGTAGGGTATGTATGATACTGTAGGTAGGGTAGGGTAGGTATGATGCTGTAGATAGGGTGTGTATGATGCTGTAGATAGGGTAAGTATGGTGCTATAGGTAAAGTACGCATGATGCTGTAAGTTATAAGTATGATGTGTAGGTAGGGTACGTATGTTGCTGTAGGCTGGGTAAGTATGTTGCTATATGTAGGGTGAGTATAATGCTGTAGGTAGGGTGCATATGATGCTGAAGGTACGAACATATGAACATACAAAAGAGCTAGCAGAAGAAGACCATCTGGTCTATTGAGTCTGCTCACTATTGCAGGGTCCCTAGTTGCCACCATTGGTATGTAGGGTACATGTGGCGCTAAACATAGAGTATGTATGGTGCTGAAGGTAGGGTGCATATGATGCTGAAGGTAGGGTATGTATGATGCTGAAGATAGGATAAGTATAATGTTGTAGGTAGGGTATGTATGATGCTGTAGGTAGGGTATGTATAATACTGTAAGTAGGGTAGGGTAGGTATGATGCAGTAGATAGGGTAAGTATGATGTTGTAGGTAAAGTACGCATGATGCTGTAAGTTATAAGTATGATGTGTAGGTAGGGTAGGTATGTTGCTGCGGGGTTGGCAAGTATGTTGCTATATGTAGGGTGAGTATAATGCTGTAGGTAGGGTGCATATGATGCTGAAGGTATGAACATATGAACATACAAAAGATCTAGCAGAAGAAGAGCCATCTGGTCTATTGAGTCTGCTCATTATTGCAGGGTCCCTAGCTTACACCATTGGTATGTAGGGTACATGTGGCGCTAAACATAGAGTATGTATGGTGCTGAAGGTAGGGTGCATATGATGCTGAAGGTAGGGAATGTATGATGCTGAAGGTAGGTTATGTATGATGCTGAAGGTAGGGTATGTATGATGCTGAATATAGGGCGCATATAATACTGAAGGTAGGTTACGTATAATACTGAAGGTAGGGTGTGTGCTTGCTACTGTAGTTAGGGTACATATGATGCTGAAGGTAAAGTATGTATGGTGCTGAAGGTAGGGTGCATATGATGCTGAAGGTAGGGTATGTATGATGCTGAAGGTAGGTTATGTATGATGCTGAAGGTAGGGTATGTATGATGCTGAATATAGGGCGCGTCTAATACTGAAGGTAGGTTACGTATAATACTGAAGGTAGGGCATGTGTGCTTGCTACTGTAGGTAGGGTACATATGATGGTGAAGATGGAGTATATACGATGGTGAAGGTGGGTTATATATGATGGTGAAGGTAGCGTATATATTATGATGAAGGTAGAGTATGTATGATGGCAAGGGTAAGTTATGTATGATGGTGGAGGTAGGATATGTATGATGCTGAAGGTAGGGTATGTATAATGCTGTAGGTAGGGTATATATGATGCTGAAGGTAGGGTAGGTGTGATGCTGAAGGTAGGGTAAGTATGATGCTGAAGGTACGGTATGTATGTTGCTGATGGTAGGGTAAGTATGATGCTGAAGATAGGGTAAGTATGATGTTGTAGGCAGAGTATGTATGATGGTATAGGTAGGGTACATGTAATGCTAGTAGGCTAAGTATGTTGCTGTAGGTAGGTAATTATGATGTAGTACGGTAGATATGATGCTGAAGGTAGGGTATGTATGGTGCTGAAGGTAGGGTATGTATGATGCTGAAGGTGGGTATTATGATGCTGAAGGTAGGGTATGTATGATGCTGAAGGTAGGGTAAGTATGATGCTGGAGGGGGTATGTATGATGCTGGAGGTAGGGTATGTATGATGCTGTAGGTAGGGTATGTATGATGCTGAAGGTAGGGTATGTATGATGCTGTAGGTAGGGTAAGTATGATGCTGAGTGTACTGTGTGTAGGATGCTGAAGGTAGGGTAAGTATGATGCTGAAGGTAGGGTAAGTATGATGCTGAAGGTAGGGTATGTATGATGCTGAAAATAGGATAAGTATAATGTTGTAGGTAGGGTATGTATGATACTGTAGGTAGGGTATGTATGATACTGTAGGTAGGATGGGTATGATGCTGTAGATAGGGTGTGTATGATGCTGTAGATAGGGTAAGTATGATGCTGTAGGTAGAGTATGCATGATGATGTAAGTTATAAGTATGATGTGTAGGTAGGGTAGGTATGTTGCTGTAGGCTGGGTAAGTATGTTGCTATGTGTAGGGGTGAGTATAATGCTGTAGGTAGGGTGCATATGATGCTGAAGAGTGGCATATGAACATACAAAAGAGCTAGCAGAAGAAGACCATCTGGTCTATTGAGTCTGCTCACTATTGCAGGGTCCCTAGTTGCAACCATTGGCATGTAGGGTACATGTGGCGCTAAACAGAGTACATGTATGGTGCTGAAGGTAGGGTGCATATGATGCTGAAGGTAGGGTATGTATGATGCTGAAGATAGGATAAGTATAATGTTGTAGGTAGGGTATGTATGATGCTGTAGGTAGGGTATGTATAATACTGTAGGTAGGGTAGGGTAGGTATGATGCTGTAGATAGGGTAAGTATGATGTTGTAGGTAAAGTACGCATGATGCTGTAAGTTATAAGTATGATGTGTAGGTAGGGTAGGTATGTTGCTGTAGGTTGGGTAAGTATGTTGCTATATGTAGGGTGAGTATAATGCTGTAGGTAGGGTGCATATGATGCTGAAGGTATGAACATATGAACATACAAAAGATCTAGCAGAAGAAGGCCATCTGGTCTATTGAGTCTGCTCATTATTGCAGGGTCCCTAGCTTACACCATTGGTATGTAGGGTACATGTGGCGCTAAACATAGAGTATGTATGGTGCTGAAGGTAGGGTGCATATGATGCTGAAGGTAGGGAATGTATGATGCTGAAGGTAGGTTATGTATGATGCTGAAGGTAGGGTATGTATGATGCTGAATATAGGGCATATATATACTGAAGGTAGGTTACGATAATACTGAAGGTAAGGCATGTGGCTTGCTACTGTAGTTAGGGTACATATGATGCTGAAGGTAAAGTATGTATGGTGCTGAAGGTAGGGTGCATATGATGCTGAAGGTAGGGTATGTATGATGCTGAAGGTAGGTTATGTATGATGCTGAAGGTAGGGTATGTATGATGCTGAATATAGGGCGCGTATAATACTGAAGGTAGGTTACGTATAATACTGAAGGTAGGGCAGGTGTGCTTGCTACTGTGGGTAGGTACATATGGTGAAGATGGAGTATATCACGATGGTGAAGTTGGGTTATATATGATGGTGAAGGTGGCGTATATATTATGGTGAAGGTAGAGTATGTATGATGGCAAGGAGTAAGTTATGTATGATGGTGGAGTAGGATATGTATGATGCTGAAGGTAGGGTATGTATAATGCTGTAGGTAGGGTATATATGATGCTGAAGGTAGGGTAGGTGTGATGCTGAAGGTAGGGTAAGTATGATGCTGAAGGTACGGTATGTATGTTGCTGATGGTAGGGTAAGTATGATGCTGAAGATAGGGTAAGTATGATGTTGTAGGCAGAGTATGTATGATGGTATAGGTAGGGTACATGTAATGCTGAAAGTAGGCTAAGTATGTTGCTGTAGGTAGGGTAATTATGATGTAGGTACGGTAGATATGATGCTGAAGGTAGGGTATGTATGGTGCTGAAGGTAGGGTATGTATGATGCTGAAGGTAGGGTATTATGATGCTGAAGGTAGGGTATGTATGATGCTGAAGGTAGGGTAAGTATGATGCTGGAGGGGGGTATGTATGATGCTGGAGGTAGGGTATGTATGATGCTGTAGGTAGGGTATGTATGATGCTGAAGGTAGGGTATGTATGATGCTGTAGGTAGGGTAAGTATGATGCTGAGTGTACTGTGTGTAGGATGCTGAAGGTAGGGTAAGTATGATGCTGAAGGTACGGTATGTCTGATGCTGTAGGTAGGGTATGTATGATGCTGAAAACAGGATAAGTATAATGTTGTAGGTAGGGTATGTATGATACTGTAGGTAGGGTGGGTATGATGCTGTAGATAGGGTGTGTATGATGCTGTAGGTAGGGTAAGTATGATGCTGTAGGTAGAGTATGCATGATGATGTAAGTTATAAGTATGATGTGTAGGTAGGGTAGGTATGTTGCTGTAGGTTGGGTAAGCATGTTGCTATATGTAGGGTGAGTATAATGCTGTAGGTAGGGTGCATATGATGCTGAAGGTACGAACATATGAACATACAAAAGAGCTAGCAGAAGAAGGCCATCTGGTCTATTGAGTCTGCTCATTATTGCAGGGTCCCTAGCTTACACCATTGGTATGTAGGGTACATATGACGCTAAACATAGAGTATGTTTGGTGCTGAAGGTAGGGTGCATATGATGCTGAAGGTAGGGTATGTATGATGCTGAAGGTAGGTTATGTGATGCTGAAGGTAGAGTATGTCTACTTGCCTGAGGTAGGGTACATGATGCTGAAGGTAGGGTATGTATGATGCTGAAGGTAGGATATGTATTATGCTGAAGGCAGGTTATGTATAATACTGAAGGTAGAGTATGTGTACTTGCTACTGTAGGTAGGGTACATATGAGGGTGAAGGTAGAGTATATATGATGGTGAAGGTGGGTTATGTATGATGGTGAAGGTAGCGCATATATGTTGGTGAAGGTAGAGTATGTATGATGGCAAGGGTAGGTTATGTATGATGGTGAAGGTAGGATATGTATGATGCTGAAGGTAGGGTATGTAGGATGCTGAAGGTAGGGTATGTATGATACTGAAGTTAGGGTACTTATGATACTGAAGGTAGGGTACGTATGATGCTGAATGTAGGGTACATATGATGCTGAAGATTGGGTATGTATGATACTGAAGGTAGGGTATATGTGCTTGCTACTGTAGGTTGAGTATATATGATGCTGAAGGTAGTTTATGTAGGGTGCTGAAGGTAGGGTATGTATGATGCTGACGGAAGGTTATGTAGAAAGCTGAAGGTAGGTTATGTAGGATGCTGAAGGTAGGGTATATATGATGCTGAAAGCACAGTATGTATGATGCTGTAGGTAGGGTATGCATGATGCTGAAGATAGGGTAAGTATAATGTTGTAGATAGGGTATGTATGATGCTATAGGTAGGGTACATGTGAGGCTCTAGGTAGGGTAAGTATGATGTTGTAGATAAGGTAAGAATGATGATGTAGATAGGGTGTGTATGATGCTGAAGGTAAGGTATGTATGATGCTATAGGTAGGGTACATGTGAGGCTGTAGGTAGGGTAAGTATAATGTAGATATGGTAAGTATGATGCTGTAGGTAGGGTGTGTATGATGCTGAAGGTAGGGTATGTATGATGCTATAGGTAGGGTATGTATGATGCTGTAGGTAGGATGTGTATGATGCTGTAAATAGGGTGTGTATGATGCTATATGTAGACTATGTTTTATGCTGTAGATAGAGTGTGTATGATAATGTAGATTGGGTTTGTATGGTAGGATGTGTATAATGCTATAGGTCGGGTATGTATGATGCTGTAGGTAGGACATGTATGCTGCTGTTGGTAGGGTAAATACGATGCTGTAGGTACGGTAGGTATGATGCTGTAGTTAGGGTGTGTATGATGCTGCAAGTTGGGTAAATGTGATGCTGTAGGTATAGTACGTATGATGCTGTAAGTAATAAGTATGATGTATAGGCAGGGTAGGTATGTTGCTGTAGATTGGGTAAGTATGTTGCTATATGTAGGGTGAGTATAATGCTGTAGGTAGGGTGCTTATGATGCTGAAGGTACAAACATACAAAAGAGCCAGCAGAAGAAGACCATCTGGGCTATCGAGTCTGCTCATTATTGCAGGGTCCCTAGCTTATGCCATTGGTATGTAGGGTACATATGATGCTAAACATAGAGTATGTATGATGCTGAAGGTAGGGAATGTATGATGCTGAAGGTAGGTTATGTATGATGCTGTAGGTAGGGTATGTATGATGTTGAATATAGGGTATGTGTAATGCTGAAGGTAGGGTATGTGTGCTTGGTACTGTAGGTAGTGTACATATGATGGTGAAGGTAGAGTATATATGATGGTGAAGATGGGTTATGTATGATGCCGAAGGTAGTGTATATATGATGGTGAAGGTAGAGTATGTATGATGGTGAAGGCAGGGTATATAGGATGCTGAAGTTAGGGTATGTATGATGTTGAAGGTAGGATACGTATGATCCTGAAGGTTGGGTATGTATGATGCTGAAGGTGGGTTATGTAGGATGCTGAAGGTAGGTGATATACGATGCTGAAGGCACGGTATGCATGATGCTGATTGCTGATGGTATGTAAGTGAGGATGAAGCCTGGGTAGGTGGTATGATAAAAAGGACACACTCAGTAGGGGTTGCATAATAAGAACATTGCGCTTAAAGGAGAGGGCCTGGATGATCACCTGGGAAAGCTGTTGAACACAGTATTAAAGATGAACCAGTAAGACGAGAGCCTATTTCAGGCAGAAGGGACAAAGACATAAAAAAGGCTCAGCACTGCCGCAGTAGCGATGGCCGGCCAGGGAAGAGATGATGCAGGGGACAAGGGGAGGCAGAGGAAGGCAGGAGAGAAAATGGGCAGGTCCACCACGTAACTGGGCTGAGAAGCAGCAGAAAGGAGGAAGGGCCACGCAAAGAAGGAGGAGGCAGCACAGGAAAAAAACAGTGAACTGGGGAGGTGTCGGGATAGCTGAGGCAGGGAGAGTGGGCAGGAGGTGGGGGAAGGCAAAATGATGGGGACCTAGGATGAAGGTAAGTGAATGGCTGGGGCAGGCAGCACAGAAAGATGAGCAGCTGGAGATGGAAGGAGGTCAGCTGGAAAAAGAGAGGGAAGGCTTACCAGAAGGTGGAGTGACTTATGGAGAAACAGAGGAGGACATCTCGAGCCGAGACACTAGCCTAGGTAGGAGGAGGGTGAGGGAGTGAGCAGGGGAAGTAAGCTGGCAACCAGTCACAATAAATCTTGGAGCATGCATGGTATAAATACTGCTTGATGGAGGGGCATGGTACGCATTGCCTGCTGACCCATCAAACCACAGGCAAAACCCAGCATATGTTGAACTGGAAACAGCAGATCAAAACTCAAAAACTAAAGTGTTACAGATCCCTTCGCAGAAACTTCAGCCTAGAAGTTTATCTTCATATAGTTAAAAATGCTAAACAGACAAATTCTAACTAAATATAGAATCAGTGACCACAGTTTAGAAACAGAGACAGGCAGGCACAAATTAACCTAGAAACCTAAAGAAGCCAGACTCTGTACTCGGTGTGAAAGCAGAGAACTTGAAACAAGTGCATTTCATTCACCACTGTACAAAACACAACTGTATATGAGAACGTTTTCTCGAGGTATCGGAAAAGTAGAAGATTGCCAGTTCCTGACTGATGAAGCTACACTGTGTATACTGCTGAGACAAAGGAACAATGTTGTAGAAATGGCAGTAAACTATGTTGCATCCTGCCACCAGCTTTGAAATGCAACAGATGTATTCATTTAAGTGCCCAGAAGTATGTTTATGTTTGATGTCTAAACTTTCGCAGTACCTGTATATCTTGTCACAGCAATAAAGTTATTTGAATTTAGAGAAACAGAAACACAGACCATGTCAGCAGAAAAAAACATGTTTCATCCAGTGTGCCCAGTTTTCCCCTACTCTACCCCATGACCTATTGTCCAGACAAGGTTTTCACCCTCCCCCCATGCTCCCTGCCTAACTCTTACCCCCTGAATAACTATTAGACCCGTTACTCTATCCCAGCCATGCTTGAATCCATTAATGGTTGTTGTGCCCACAATCTCTGCTGATAGCTGTTCCATGGCTCTCCACCCTCTCTGTAAAGTAAAATGTTCCAGCATCCCTCCTGAATCTCTCAGCCCCTGTTCACCAGCTTGCAGTGTCAATGGCTCAGCAGGTTGCACACTCGCCTCCCAGGCTGGAAGATTAGAAGGCTGTGGGTTCTATCCCCGCACTTGGCTTAAATCCTAATACTGACACTGTAGTGCAGCATGAGGGGGATGCTGTACTCTTGAGGTGCCGTCTTTCAGATGAGACGTTAAACCAAGGTCCCATCTCTATGTGTTCTGGTGGTAGTTCAGATGGATGTAAAGATCCTAGGGCACCTCTTGAAAAAGAGTAGGGGTGTTTTTTAATTGAGAACATGAAAACTTATACAAACATTACAGTGTAAACAAAATAGAAACAAACATCAAAAAGTTGCATTCACAGATATTTAAATAATAATCTCATCAAAAATATGTCAAAGAAAATGTTTAAATATTGCCTAACCAGTTCATCATGGTGGATGGTACCACCGATTTTCACAATTAATCCATAAAGATAGAAGTTCTTTCTGAGTTAGCCTTATCTGATCTTTGTTATATACATCAAGGGCTGGATATTCAAACTGCGCCATTCTGTGGTGCAAGCCCTTGCGCTGCTCAAAAAAGTTGCGCAGGGGTGTGGCCGGGGCGATATTCAACGGAGTTGCGCTATTGAGCAACTCCTTTGAATATTGCCCCCCCGGCCACAGCCACTGTGCATGGTGCAGTGGAACTTGCGCCACCGCAAGTGGTCAGAGTGGAGCATTCAGGATGCGGTGGCGCAAGTTCCATTGCGCGATGTGCAAATTTCCGATATTCAAAAGGTGACATGCAAATGGGGCAATAACTTATGCAAGGCGCAAGGGGGCCATTTGCATCTACTTACGGCCCCATTTGCATGCCATTAGCATGCAGGTGCTCCAGTCCCTGACAACTTGCGTCTGGCGCCCTGCCAGGCAGCAGCCGTCAGGGACTGACGCCCCCTGCAGCCCGATTGCGGGCAGTAAATCCCCACTGGCCTGATCGCGGGCATAACAGTATTAACCCTCGACTGGCCCGGATCAAGGGCATAACAGAATGACCTCCACTAGCCTGACGCAGGCAGAACTGAGTTCAACCCCACCGACTAGCCCAATCACGGGCAGAAGGGAGTTCAACACCCCCAAAGACCAATATCCCTGGTGGTCCAGTGGACCACAGCCTGATCGGCGGGCATTAGAGTCAAACCCCCAGGTCCAATTTCCCTGGTGATCTGGTGGCCCCCACCCCACCACCCACGGAGCCCACCACCCGCTCCCCGTCAGCCGGTGGGCGGCAGCACCCCTACCTGGCTGCCGCCTGCCGCCGACAGCTCGGTAGGCCTGCACGCCCATTGGTTCAGAGCAAGAGCTATGGGCGGCAGCCCATACCGTATAAGGCAGTCCAAATATGTGAATGAATTGTGATATGTGCTGCCGCCCGACGGCTGACGGGGGAGCGGGGTAGTGGGGCTCCATGGAGGGGTGAGGTGGGGGGCCACTGGACCACCAGGGAAATTGGACTTTGGAGGGGGTGGGTTTGACTCTAATGCCCGCGATCGGGCTTCGTGGTCTACTGGACCACCAGGGATATTGGTATTGGGGGGGGTTGAACTCTGTTCTGCCCACGATCGGGCCAGTCAGGGGTTTCTATACAGCATGCCCGCGATCAGGCCAGTGGGGGGTTTCTATACAGTACGCCCGCCGATCGGGCTAGTGGGGGGGAGTGTGTTCTGTCTACAATCGGCCACGGGGTTACTATTATGCCCGCGATCGGGCTGTGGGGCACAGGGAATATGGAGGCCACCTACAGGTGGCAGCTGCTGTGTTGCGCCCCTGCAATGCGGCAGCTCACCTGTGGGTGGCCCTCGACTTGATCCTTTTTTTGTCTCAAAGTTGTGCAGGCGCAGGTAGGGTTGCGCCTGCACAACTCTGCACAGCCCGGCTGAATATCGGGCTGTGCAGTTTATGCATGGTTACTCCCCCTCAGGTTGAGCATGCCTTCATTAGCATTGCACTGTTGCTCAGCATGACTTGGGGGGCGCAACTGCCTCCTGCTGAATATCGCAGAATGGCGCAATTTCGGACTTGCGCAGGTGCAACCCTATTGCGCATGGCGCAACCCTTTTGAATATCCAGCCCCAAAAACTTGTCTAGTTATACAATGCATAAGTTCTTCTTGGGTCCAATAAGTTTGTTGTAAAACAATTACATCTTGTTATCCATATGTTATATTTTATTATCCCAAACACAACACCTAACGTACTAGGATAAATCTTTTCCCATTAACCAGAATAAATACCTAGAACCAGTGTACTGTAATTTATAGTAGTGAAAGAAGGCATGCAATAATAAGAGGACAAAAGTTTCCAAAAAGAAATAATATAAGGGCATGTTAAGAAAGGTGTTCTTGTGTCTCTAGGATGCTGTTACAAGTATCTCTGGGGCAGAATCACTCACTAAGCAGCTGCTTATGCTTGTGGTTATTTCAGACACCTAGGCCCAGATATTCAAAGCTTTGTGCGGTGTGCAATCCATTTGCATGGGTTTAGCACGGGTCTGCTATATTCAAAAGGCCAAATAGTGGGCGCAAAATGCATTAGCACCGGGAAAACCATAATTATATGCAAGGGGCACACTGAACATGAATGCAGGTGCTATGGGATATTCATCGGCTAGCGCCGCGCTAAGGTGTGTAGCGTGACTTAGCGCGACCCTTAGCACGGTACAGTTTACCACCCAGGAAAAGCTGGTCTTAACCCTGGGCAAACAGCTTTGCACGACATTGGTGCTTTGTACTGTGTTTGCGCAGGATTTGTGCGGCTTGCGTGACCCTAACATATGAGTATGAAACTTAGAAAATGCTAGACATGGAGGACACATGCTGCTCAATGATGGCACCACCATGATGCCAACAGCTGCCACCAGTCCCAGCCATGCCAGGCAGTAAGGGGTGATCTGACTCACAGGGGACATCATGGTAGTGTGGCCATACAGCACACACCTGCAGACCATACGTCTATGGTGACCAACAGATGCCAGCACACACATCCGGCACTGTGGGCATGGTGGCCATTGAAGGGAGGGTGTATGGGTGGCCAGACCTCACCACAGCCCAGGTGTGGCCACAAGGCTGGGACACATCATGCAGTGCACATGGGCCAGTAGTGGGAATACCCCACCACCTGTGTGCCTGTCGGATCTTATGTGCCCCCCTAGCCACATACCGCACAACTGTACAGATGCCACAGCACACACAGCCAGCCAAGTATATGTCACTGTGAGCATCCCATGCCACAGGTGCAGCATCTTTGGATCATACAACAGCATAATGGTACTGTCCACTGTCAGTAATCACCTGCAAGCTGGGCCTGTCATTGTGTACAGTGCAGTGGTCATCACTGCCATACATACCATAAGCATTGCCGTGTCCCTCACACAACCGGCCCCCTTGCTACTGTAGTGTCTGCTGTGCACTGTAGCCTGACCTACAGTGTGACAGTTGCATGCAGCACCACCACCACCTGTGCCTGTGCTGTGTTGTCCCCTGGAGTATGATATGCTATGCTATGCTGTTCTGTTTACATGTAGCCTGCAGCTATCATCATGCACTGCCTGACTGACCTACAGGTGGAGCTGCTGTCGGACTGGGCCAGCCCCTGTACTTCCAGACTGACCTACAGGTGGAGCTGTGGGACCCTGCAGTAATGCTGGGCAAACTGCGTGCAAATCAGGGCATAATGAGATGCTAATGTGACTGTTTGCCCAGAAACTACCTAAGTAGGCTCATTTGCATGTCACTTTTGAATATGGCAAAGTTTAGCGCCGGGCAAACAACTTAGCTCCGCGCTAATCCCGCGCAAACGTGTTAGCTCCACGCAAATGGTTCAGGGAATATTATACTGTTTTGCACACTGTACTGTCCCATAGGCTGCTCCATGCAGCTGTACTGGGTCAACGCATTTGCTGGAACACACGTTGGCCACATAGGTCACCTCTACCTACCTTCACATCGCTGTGCACTGTGTTGCGGTTGTGGTCTGCACTTCTTGGTTGCTATATTCAGAGCTGTCATATTACAGGGCTATGTTTGCCCTGCACTCCCAGCCCAGTTTGCCCGGCCTCATTCCCATGCTATTCCTTTTGAATATAGCTTGCTTTGTGCTCTGGGCTACCTTTGCCCGCCAGGCAGTGCTAATTTAGCCCCGGAGCAAAGTTGTGAATATCTGGCCCCTAGTTTCCCATGGCGAGTTAGCCATATGGTGTCCCTCATATGATCAGATAGTCTGAACTCTACTAAAAGTTTGAGGGTCTGTTCAGTTGTCTCTGTTGTACCCAGAGGGAATAATAAAGGTTCCCAAAATTGTTTAAGTGTTGATAAAATCCTGTCCTAGAAAACAAAAGAACCTCTTCCATAGTGATTTTCCACTGTTTAATCTTTTTAAAAGTGATGGTCATACAAGTAGAAATATATTCTTTTTTCCAGATAGTATGAAAATGGGATTTCCCATTTTGCCAGAGAGATAAATGGTCTTTCAATTCTGTGCATAGCCAAAAATGTCATGCTTTAACTTTAGTTTGTAGAAGAGGTTTTATATTATAAAAAAGGAAATTAGTAATAAAAAAGGCTACAGGGTTTATCATCCCCAAACCTCCTTGTTTTTGTGTTAAATAGGTGACATTTGGTTTAATAGGATTTAGACGATTTCCCCATAGTGCTTGAAAAAAAGGCTATAAAGACTAGTTTCTAAATCCCTAGGTAAGGGAAAAATTGCACTCAGGTATAGGAAGATGGGTAATAATAAGAGTTTTGATCAGACTTATTCTCTTCTTTTTTGCAATTTGCATATTTTTCCATTTTCACTTATATGTCCTGCCTCAGGTATACCAAAAGTTATTGCCAGTAAAATAATCTGTCCAGTACTCAATGGAATGCCAGCTATGTTAGAGACGGGCGGTGTGCCTGTCCCTAGAAAAAGAGTAGGGTAATTTCCCCAGTGTCCTGGCCAAATTTCCCTCATTCACTAAAAATACCACCAATAACTTAATCTGGTTAAATATCAATTAGCATCCATCTGTACCCCTGCCCCTGGGACAAGGCCGAAAATAGGCAGAATTGTGTAGTCCTCCTTTCAACAAAAACGAAATAAATACATGCATGTCCCCTTGTTTTTGTCCTGTCGTTCCTGCTAAATAAGAGAGAGAGAGAGAGAGAGAGAGAGTGTGTGTGTGTGTGTGTGTGTGTGAAGGATAGAGACTGGAGAGAGCTAGAGAAAGCTTAAGTACAGGAAGGTTAGGTGACTTGCTTTCAAGGCTGCAAAGTGTGTAACTGGGTCGGTGGTTAGATTATGTAATATTCAAGATTCACGTGGGTCCTGAACATTACTCCATAATGTCAAAACAAATGTCAGCTCCTGTTGTCTGCCCGCTGCCTGCTTTAAACTCTGCTTTGGATGTAGTGTTTTGGATTTTACAACATTACTTTATTCATCACATTTATAGAAAGCTCTGTATTTGAAGAAAAACCATTGTAATTGGCTTTAATGGTGTAAAACATTGTAAAATTTGTAGAATTAAGAAGAGGGAAGCAGGATATTTTTGCATGCTGAGCAAACTTGGCTGTACCCAGTGTCAGCCCTAGGAATTGCAGGATAGGGCTGAATGTTGAGCAAACCTACCTCCTCTACCCAGTGGTGGTCCTAGCGACTGCAAGCTTTCTGCATGGTGAACAAACCTACCCGTATCCAGCACAGGCCCTGGTGATTGCAGGATATGTCAGTACACTATCCAAACCTACCTGTATCTAGCGCAGCCCCTAGTGATTGCAGGATATGTCAGTACACTAACCAAACCTACCCATATCCAGCGCAGGCCCTAGTGATTGCTGGATATGTCAGTACACTAACCAAACCTACCCGTATCCAGCGCAGGCCCTGGTAATTGCAGGATATGTCAGTAATCTAACCAAACCTACCCGTATCCAGCGCAGGCCCTGGTGATTGCAGGATATGTCAGTACACTAACCAAACCTACCCATATCCAGCGCAGGCCCTGGTGATTGCAGGATATGTCAGTACACTAACCAAACCTACACGTATCCAGCACAGGCCCTGGTGATTGCAGGATATGTCAGTACACTAACCAAACCTACCCGTATCCAGCGCAGGCCCTGGTGATTGCAGGATATGTCAGTACACTAACCAAACCTACCCGTATCCAGCGCAGGCCCTGGTGATTGCAGGATATGTCAGTACACTAACCAAACCTACCCGTATCCAGCGCAGGCCCTGGTGATTGCAGGATATGTCAGTACACTAACCAAACCTACCCGTATCCAGCGCAGGCCCTGGTGATTGCAGGATAGGCATCCAACCTAACCCGCATCCAGCGCAGGCCCTAGTGATTGCAGGATATGTCAGTACACTAACCAAACCTACCCGTATCCAGCGCAGGCCCTAGTGATTGCAGGATATGTCAGTACACTAACCAAACCTACCCATATCCAGCTCAGGCCCTAGTGATTGCAGGATATGTCAGTACACTAAAAAAACCTACCCGTATCCAGCACAGGCTCTAGCAATTGCAGGGTTTCTGCACAGTGAATAAATGGGCTTGTACTCAGTGCTATCTGTAGCACTCTCAGGATAGGGCTATACACTGAGCAAACATAGCAATCATAGGATTTCTGTATGGTGAAAAAACCTGCCTATACCCGGTGCTGGCCATTGGGATCATAGGATTTCTGTACAGTGAACAAACCTACCTGCACCCAGTGCTGGTCCTAGCAATCATAGGATTTCTGTATGGTGGACAAACCTGCCTGTACCCAGTGCTGGCCCTAGCAATTGAAGGATTTCTGTATGTTGAACAAACCTACCTGCACCCAACGCTGGCCGTAGCGATCATAGGATTTCTGTACGATGAACAAACCTACCTGTACCTGGCATAGGCTGTAGGGACTGTAGGATTTCTTTATCGTGAAAAAGCCTACTTGCACTCAGTGCTGGCCCTAGCAATCACCGGATCTGTATATGGTAAACAAACCTACCTGCATCCAGCACCGACCCTAGCGTTCATAGGATTTCTATATAGTAAGCAAACTTACCTGTACCCAGTGCTGGCCCTAGCAATCATAGGATTTCTGTATGGTGAACAAACTTATCTGTACCCAGTGCTGGCCCTAGGGATTATAGGATTTCTGCACCGTGAACAAGCCTACTTGCACCCAGTGTTGACCGTAGCGATCATAGTATTTCTGCACAGTGAACAAACCTTCCTGTACTTAGTGCTCACAGGATAGGGCCATAGGCCGAGCAAATTGACCTGTACCCAACACTGGCATTAGCAGTCACAGGGGACCCTATGTGAACCTTCTTACTGGTACCTTATAACTGCAGAGGAAATTCCCAGGCAACTACCTTCTCAGTTTCCTGTCGTCATGTTTCTCTGTTCAGTTTAATAAAGTTTCTTGCTACATCCCACCTGTTTCCTGAGTATGAATATAATTGTTTAGGACAAAGAACTACACAGAATTGGTAGCAGATGTTTTGGGGAAAACTAGAAAAGAACACAGAAAACCAGGAAGAAGTGAGGTCAGCTGCCTGAGGATCTGAAGCCTTTTAAGGGTCCCAGTCCCTAGGCTCACTCTGCTCAATGCCACCATGACAATCAGCTGCCTTCCTGCCATGTTCCCCTTCCCTCCAATATGCTCTGTCACACACTCACTCACACACACGGTTGTGACACCCATGCAACATTTCTTCCACTCCAAGTCCCTTCCTTCCCATCTATACACACACACACACACACACACACACCCCTTCATCAACTCCAAGGCTACAACTCAAGTCCTTTGTCTCCTCAGAAGAGCAGAAGCACACAGGCAGCAGGCCAGGCAATTGTCAGTAACCCTTCCCCCACACACACCTCCCACCCAGTCACTACTACATTTTTTAGCTCCAGCCTTCAGAGGGTGCAGCACAGCTGCTGCTTCTTACTTCAAAGTGCCAAAATGGTGAATGATGCCAGCAGCAGCTACCAACTGTATGAAGAGTGTGGGCAGGGAAAGACCACCCAGGCCCTTTACGGTTTATGCAGCAAGTCTGGCTTGCATCAGTCACCCCCGAGCAAACCTTCCCCAGAGCCAGTGATGAGAACCAGTATTTCAAAAGGAAAGATGCACAGTGAATAAGGAGATGGTAAGCAAAAGGTGGGATAGAGAGGTTAGCGTGAAAGTAGAAATGGTGGGCACAAGAGTGGGCATTAAAGGACAAAATGGCAAAAGGCATTACAAAGTGTGTAATCTGGCAAGAGAGGTGATAGGGATGGCACCATATACCACCTCTGCCTAATTAAACACCCAGAGCACTATTTTTGTGACAATCTCAGGGCAGACTAGAAGTGGCAGGCAATCCTGGTTGTGGCAGAGGGCACTGAGTTTCAGTGGAGCCTTCTGTGAATGGCATTGATAAGGGTGGAGAAACTGAATCTTCTAGCCAAACCACACACCGAGGTACTCAAAGTGGATGATCACTTGAAATGAGGTGCCATCCAGGGTAGAAAAGATGAGGAGGAAGGGCTTGTGCCAAAAGTCATGGGCACCATCTTCTTTGCATTGATCTGACATTGGTGGGATTGGAACCGGTGCTGGACATTACAGAAGTTATGCTGAAACAGTATTTCCAGGGCAAAGACCAAGGCACTCAGGGCATATAGCATTGTCTGCATACACGTGAATATGCAAGCTAAAACAAGCTGAGGGGAGATAATTAATGAATACAGAGAACAAAATGGGGCCCAGTATGCAGCCATGCAGAACCCAGACTGAACAAGGGGGACACGGCATTGCTAACCTGGACCGACTGGTGGTGGCCAGAAAAGTAGGATCTGAACCAGATGATGCATACAGACCCACACCTCTCAGCTTATACAGAACAAACTCTGGTCAGAGCTGACATGGCTGCATAGCGCCACCAAAGCAGTTCCAGGAGGTGAGTCTGAGGTGAGTGACAGTCCCGGGAAGACGGAGCTCACAGCACAGAACAGCGCTCTGTGCTGCTAAAGGAGTTCTGGGAGGTGAGTCTGAGGACAGCAACAGTTCTGGGAAGGCAGAACTCATTACACAAAATAGCACTGTGGCTATGATGGCCACTGTACTTTCGCTCAAGCACAGTATTTTGCATATGCGCAGTAAAGAACAGTGGCTATCTTGAGCACAGTGGCAGTTGCCACATTGTACTGTGCGCACATGCGCACAACAGAATGTGGAAGTACGACAGAAAAATAGTGCGCTGAGGGAGGGTAGCTGACTGCTCCATGGAGGGGAACTCTGTCCGTGGAGGGGAAGGGAGGAATAGATACCACACACCACCAATGAGGTGAGCTGTGTGGACAACACACTGCAGCACTGTAGGAGACCATGGGGATCATTTCCAATCATGGTCCCCTGTCTCCTACAGTGATACCAAAACACCTGCAGGGCTCCACCCGTGCAGCCGTAAAAAGGGAGTGGGCTACCTTGTCAAAGTCCTTTGCAAGGTCAAAAAAGATGGCAGCAGTGAAGTGCCCCTGGACCATTCCCTTAAGGATAGAGTTAGTGACCAGTAGGAGTGAGGAAACAGTGGAATGTTTTTTATTGTAGCCAAACTAGAATGATTAGAGGAAGTTAGTGAAGTGGAAGAAATCAAAAAGTTAATTGTAGGCAAGCTTCTCTTGCAGTTTGGCGAGAGCAGGAGCAGTGAGATAGACAGAAAGGTACCTGGAGAGGCGAGGCCAGCACCTTTGTATAGAGAAAGGACCTTGATAAACTACCAGGACTTAGGAACAGAGCTAAGGTTAAAGGAGAGATTGTTGGCAGGCCCAGTGACACTGAAGGGTAAGGCACCATGCACCTTACCTGCCGCCACGCCAGCGACCTAGGTTCAGGAACGGACTCGGGTCACTGGGGTCAGCCAGGGAGAGGATCTAGCATCTCAGGGACAGCTTTCCTCTCATGGGTGTGGGAGGGCTTGTCACTGTGCTGTTGACTGCCACCAGGTGGAGGCCTGGTTTTAGTGCAGGTGGAACGACATGAAGGGTCTACAGCCGATGCAGTGCATGTGTTTCTCCACATGGCACACAGTGTTGTCCACTGGCCTTAGCAGGGGTCGGGCAGAAAAAGTGGGAAAAAAAATGGCTGAGTGGGCTTGTGAAGCCCCGCCCACTGGCCCCAACCCATGCCACCACCACCTGGGGATCGGTCCCATGATCTGGATTGTGTCTCGGTGGGGGAGAATGGCCCTTCCTGTCCTGGCATAGTTACTGAGGGGAATCAATAGGGCACTCTGTGGGCTAGTCCTCAGAGGAGGTGGAAGCCGGTCAGTGGCTTGCAGGGATGAGGTTGCTAGCCCTCCCACTCAGGCCAGGAGAACGAACACCTCTATATACCCAAAAAAAGGTTAAGGAGGGTGAGAGCCGAGTGGCATGGACAGATGAGGCATGGGGCCTTGATGCTTGCCACACTGGCAACCCAAGTTCATCAACAAACGGGGGTCACTCTGAGGCCACCCAGGGAAGGAGGATCAAGTGTCATGCGATGACTGTCCTTGTTTGGGGAGGGGGAACATCACGTAGCACTGCTCGATTGCTGCCAAGTGGAGGCTAAGTGGCAGAACAATGGTCACCTACCTGGTTGCACGGGTGCCTGTCACTGAGGCATACTGTGTTTTCATGCTGTACATGCGCACCATAACACACATATTGGCCCTGGGAGAAAACAGCTTGGGTAGGCAGGATAATGGCAATGTACCCTGCAGGCCCCGCACCACCTGACAAGGCACCCACCCACCCATGGAGGTAGAAGAGGTTGAGGTCAGTCCTAGGTTGAGTGGCTGACGGGGCTGGGGTTAGTTGCCAGATAGGGACCACCCAAGTGTCAGGTGAAAAATAGAAAATGAGGGAGAAAAAGGTGGTGAGTGGGATAGCAATAGAGGGGGTAGAAAGATGGAGTTTGGTGCAAAATTCCATATGTGGAGCAGAAATTTAAAAAACGTCCAGTTCCATCTTCTTCAAAAATGCTTGATTCTGTTTTTTCTGTTCTTTAATTTTTATGCAAAATCAAGGGATCTCAGGCACTTACTGTACCTGAACATACTTGAAGCATTTTGGGAATGAATGTCTTCTTTCTTAGGGGGGCATCACTCCAAAAGGTGGGCACCCCAGTGGTTTCAGGTGATCATGCAGAATACATGGGATCCTCAAGAATGAGCCTAGGGATACAGATCCAGGGGTTTGGAGAGTAGGTGGAGCCCACTCCATTTTGGGGTTTTACACACCTTAGGCAGCGCATCTCTCCTAGAGTTCAAGTAATGTGGTGCAACTATTGCTGTTGTGTGGGTAAGAAATGGAAAACGCGCTTTATCACACACAGTCCTATCTTTAGCATTGCTATAGATGCTCTCTGCTAAGAGACTTCCAGTTTGCTCCCCTTCCCAAATCTGTTTTGGCAAAATTGCTTATCTCTGAACAAATGGTAGCCCTAATGATAAAAAAATACATGTGTCTAAGGCCATTTTTCTTCAGTTGCTTCATTGACTCCTGTACCAACATAGGGGTTGAAATTGTCACTGGAACACTGACCAAATGCTTGTCAATTTTTCTTAATCTCTTTATCTTTACCTGGTAAAACAGTTTCAGTAACTAAATACATCTGTCTAGTCTTGCATTGCCCCCTACTTATGTGGAGCGACCCTCAATCCTGTTCTTCCTCAGGAATCGGTATAGTCCTGTTGTGAAACCTTGAGTTGCCCTAACTTTCACAGCCTTGCTGTGTGCAATTTCACCCTCTATGTGAAGTAATGCTAACTCCTACCCCCCCCCCACACAGTCTGAGCGCATGTCCTTTGGGGCTTTCTGCTGGAATTCACCAGCCCACACAGCTGCGCGCACTTCCCCCTGTCTATCCCATCCAGTATTCAGAACACAGTGTTTATGCCATTTGTGTTCCCTTTTGGCCGATTCTACACACTTAGTGGCTTTTTTTTTTTTAGCTCTGATTCCATACTAAATTGCTAATTTATGTAGGAAACTAATGGGATTTACTACTTTGTTGTGCGCTCAGTACTAAAAGGACTTCCCAGATCACAATGCAGAGGTTGGAAGTGAGCCTAAAAAGCCAATTTTGGCCAGCACCATCTGGCGTGGAAGTCCGGAATGGCATACGAGGGAGCTAGCAGTGGATATTGGGGGGTCAATGGTGATGGTGCCAGTCAGCATGGAATCAAGGGCTTCTGGAGGCAGCCTGATCCACCCAGTGGGGAGGGAAAAATAGGAAGCAAAAAAGTAAGTCAGTTTTGAAAATCAGTAGCCAGCTTATAAGATCAGCAGCATTCAACTGTTTTGCCTACTAAGCAAGTTAGGGCTGGTGAGAAGCTGATTAGGGTCTTTCGAATCTTGACCCTCCCCTCCCTGCCACTCCCTAGGTTGTGGGGTAGAGGATGACCTTGCCTAACGCTGGGAAACAATCCAGTTTTAATCGCACGGTGGTCCTGTGTTTAGCAGTCTTCTTATCATTTATTTCTCAGTTCCCCTTTCTCCTTTTTTCTGCTTGAGCTATTTCCTCTTTGCGGAAGTTATTTCAGGTTTCTTTTTCTCTGTCTTTTGCAATTTAAGAGCCATTCATTTCCTTATTCTTTGGTCTGTCTTGAGTTTTTTTTTTTACTTTATTCTCTGTTCTTTCCTTTTTGTTTCTCAGTAGAAGCCTCTGTGCAGTTGATATCTGACTAAAGTGTTAATAACTAACAAAGTGGGTGATTTGATACCTTTATTGGACCACCAAGAGATTTACAAAATTTAAGCTTTCAAGCTATACAGAGCTCGTCATCAGAATTTTCTGTGTAGCCTGAAAGCTTAAATTTTGTAAATCTCTTGATGGTCCAATAAAAAGTATCAAATCACCCACTTTGTCCTTCTTTTTGTACAAGGACCACTACTGCAACAAACAGTTCTCCTGTTATGGTATTTCAGAGACCTCCTAGCTGCAAGACTTGCTCTGTCTTCTGTGACCCTTGACCTACCTGTCACCTAATTTTTTTATCATGATTAAATTTGTTGTAAGGTTTCTCCCTTTTTTGCATCCGTTTTCCTCCTCCAGTGATGGAGCTGCCTTGGCTTCACACTTTCTCTAGGCAGGAGGGCACGCAAGTGGCTGCTTTTTTTATTCAACAAAGTTACTGCACTTTTATTTTCTTTTTTACATGTGATTTTTTTTTTTAATCCTTTGGACTCTATGCAATAACATGTGTATTGCCTATGTGCCATGTATCTGAGGCACATAGGCAACCCTAAGTGTGAATGCCTCACAGCGGAGCCCAGCGGCATTCCTTATTGGAGCACATGCCAGTTGCACACTGGATCCCCCACCTGCATGCCACGAGTGGTTCTGGGGGAGTGTCGGTGGTGTGTGCCTGAATTATGCACCATTCACTGAGGCGCATAGTGCCTGGCACAGGGGGGGCTCAGGTTACGGCAGTGGGGACTCTGCCTTAACCCAGTGCACGCCCCCACGGATGACACCTGACAGCCATAGCATGACCGGGAGTCAAGCCGAAATGTTGCCACAGCCCACTAGGCAGGTGGGGGAGGGCTGGGGACAGCCATTCCGGCATGTGCCCATCTTTGATACTAATTTAGATCCACACCTTCACACACTTCCCTCCTCCCATGGTGCAGGGGATCCACTCTGGGACCCAGGATGAGAATCTGTTTGGATGCCTGCCTGGGCCTGCAGCTCTGCACCCTTCTGCCCCTTGTGAACCTGTATGCCTGGGGAGGGGCCATGGACAGGTGGCTGGCGATGATAAATATTGGCTGGTGTGCACCTGTCTACTGATGAGGAGCTGCATGGGCGAGGTACACGCCTTTGGTGCGTACTTTACATCCTTTGATGCGTAGAGCCCATTGTCTGACTTTGCTGCCCAGCCACCTCCATTGGACTGACCCCCCCCCAACTCCTTCACCTGGCTTCTCTGGGGCTTACCGCACTTCTTCCTCAGGCACAGGGTCTCCTCAGGGGTGCCCAGTCACAGGTGCAGCCTGTAGTGGGTTGGGCATCATCCTGTGTCTCAGTGGGTCTGGCGTCATCCTTCATTTGGGTTTTTCTCTGCTTTTTCACCCCTAGGGGTTGCCATGCATGCTATGGATGCAATGCGTGTGCTCTGCTGCCTTTAAGATGCCCCCAGCATCCTGTGTGCGGTCCCTCCCACCTGTGTGACCCCGCTGTACTCCTACCTAGATTCCTCCAGGTGGCAGATGAGCAGAGCGGCACTGTAACACCCCTCCCCGAGGGAGGAGAGCTCTCCTGGGGATGCTCAACCCTCCCTCCTTGGTACCCCCCCCCGAGTGACCCGCATCCATTTCCAACTACTGAGCATAGAAAGCGCTGCTCTGTTGAGCACCGTTGTTGATCGTGGGAGCTGTCCCAACCAATCGGAGCACTCCAGTCCCCTGTGTCTTGGATTCCCAGCACTTCAGCCCTTCATGCCACTGGTCCGGCCATTAAATGTGTTTTTTATTTATTGTTTATGTTCTTCTTGCCTTGGCCCTTCCTCCCTCCCTCTAAGATAGCCTAAGCCCCACCTCCCACCCCTGACATCCCTGACATCATTTATTTGGAATAGCTTTAAACCTCGTGGGCTTAACCCATTGTGGGGGGGTCTGGCAATGCTGCATCCAACTTCCTGCCTCCTCCTGATCATGTATACAGGAGTTCATGGGGTGCTGAGTCCAGTAGACTGTGACTGAGTTAGGCCCTAAACATACCCAGGGCTATCCTATGTGTGAGAGAGGCTTTTTTCCTGTTGATTGATCCCATCCCCTGGGATGTCCACACGCTAGCAGTTCCAAGGTGACACCCCCACCCACTTTTGCAAATAACCCAGATGGCAGTATGACAGTGACAGTATCTACCCTCCCTCTCTGGAAGGAAGAGAGTATCCTCTGGGCACTTGATGTTCTTCCTCCAGCTAGAGCAGGAGCAGTAGCTCTGCCACTGTGCTGACAGGGCAGATGCAGCAATACTGCTTCTCGATCTGCTGGCAGGGGCTGCAGAAAAGCTGGTTGGCTCATGCTCACCCTCCCCGATGAGTGCCTCACATCCGCACTGCTCCTAACACCTATCCGGCTCAAATCAAAATCTCGTACTTCACAGCATGTGACTCAATCAAAATTGTATTTATTAAAAATATAAACAAGACGGTGAAAGGTCATATGAGCTTAAAGGCTAGTTTTCAATGACATCCTTGTCAATCATAATTTTTGTTACTTTGTTGCAATAACATACAACTTACACAAGATTACAAAGAATACATATGAACATGAATAATATACTCAAGTACACAAATAACAGAATTAAAGATTCATAATATCACTGACACAGTTTTGGGTGGCACCCACATATTTTTCCCTCCCTGTCTTTCAACCATTTTTGGTCTGGACCAATAAAAACTGGAGCATTGCGACGTGAATGCAACTGAAGCTGAGGAAGTCCAATACAAGGGAAATATCTTGGACAGGGGGTTGAGAAGCCCAAGGTGGTTGGGGGGACAGCAGAATCGGCCTGTGGCCTCGTGCCTCACTACATCCCCATAGCCGTGCATTAGAACTGTCTAATGCACACCCCATCGTGTCTTATTGCTTACTTAGAATCAATCTCATCTATGTAACTTGTCTGTGACAATAAGGCTGATAATGTTATTGTGTGCCCTGTCTGTGTAAGAAATTAGGCCATTAACCTTGCTGTGTACCTTGTCTGTGTAAGGAATGAGTCCATTAACCTTACAGTGTATCCTGTCTGCCGGGAATGAGGCCGTTAACCTAACTGTGTACCCTATGTGGGAAATGAGGCCATTAACCTTACTGTGTACCCTCTCTGTGTGGGAAATGAGGCTGTTAACCTTACCGTGTACCCTATCTCTGTGGGAAATTAGGCCGTTAAACTTACTGTGTATCTGTCTGTATGGGAAATGAGGCCATTAACCTTACTATCTACCCTGTTTGTGCAGGAAATGAGGCTGTTAACCTTACCGTGTACCCTATCTCTGTGGGAAATTAGGCCGTTAAACTTACTGTATATCTGTCTGTATGGGAAATGAGGCCATTAACCTTACTATCTACCCTGTTTGTGCAGGAAATGAGGCTGTTAACTGTAATGTGTACCCTCTCTGTGTGGGGAATGAGGCTATTAACCTTACTGTGTACTCTGTGGGAGGAATGAGGCCGTTAACTCTACTGTGTACCCTGTCTGTGTGGCGAAATGAGGCCATTAACCTTACTGTGTACCCTGTCTGTGTGACAAATGAGGCAGTTAACCTTACTGTGTACCCTGTCTGTGTGAGGAATGAGGCCGCTAACCTTACTGTGTACCCTGTCTGTGTGAGGAATGAGGCTGTTAACCTTACTGTGTACACTGTCTGTGTAAGGAATGAGGCTGTTAACCTTACTGTGTTACCTTGGTATGCAGGGAATGAGGCCGATAACCTTACTATGTTCCCTGTCTGTGTGGGGAATGAGGCCATTAACCTTACTGTGTACCCTGTTTGTGTGGGAAATGAGGTCGTTAATCTTACTGTGTACTCTGTGGGGGAATGAGGCCATTAACTCTACTGTGTACCCTGTCTGTGGGGGAATGAGGCCGTTAACCTTACTGTGTACCCTGTCTGTGTGGGAAATAAGCCCATTAACCTTACTGTGTACCCTGTCTGTGGGGGAAATGAGGTCATTAACATTTCTGTGTACCCTGTCTTTTTGTGCGAAATGAGGCTGTTAACCTTACTGTGTACACTCTCTGTGCGGGAAATGAGGCCGTTAACCTTACTGTATACCCTGTCTGTGTGGAAAATGAGGCCACTAACCTAACTGTGTACCCTGTCTGTGTGGGAAATGAGGCCATTAACCTTACTGTGTACCCTGTCCGTGTGAGGAATGAGGCTGTTAACCTTACTATGTACCCTGTCTGTGTAGGAAATGAGGACATTAACCTTACTGTGTACCCTGTCTGTGTGAGAAATGAGGCAGTTAACCTTACTGTGTACCCTGTCTGTGTGAGGAATGAGGCCATTAACCTTACTGTGTACCCTGTCTGTGTGAGGAATGAGGCTGTTAACCTTACTGTGTACCCTGTCTGTGTAAGGAATGAGGCCGTTAACCTTACTGTGTAACCTGTCTATGCAGGGAATGAGGCCAATAACCTTACTATGTACCCTGTCTGTGGGGGAATGAGGCCATTAACCTTACTGTGTACCCTGTCTGTGTGAGGAACAAGGCCATTGACCTTACTACGTACCCTGTCTGTGCTGGGAATGAGTCCATTAACATTACTGTGTATATTGCCTGTTAAGGAATGAGGCCAATAACCTTACTGTGCACCCTGTCTGTGGAGAAATGATGCCGTTAACATTACTGTGTACCCTGTCTGTGTGTGAGGAATAAGGCTGTTAATCTTACTGTGTACCTTGTCTGTATGAGGAATGAGGGTGTTAACCTTACTGTGTACCCTGTCTGTGTGAGAAATGAGGACATTAACCTTACTGTGTACCATGTCTGTGTGAGAAATGAGGCAGTTAACCTTACTGTGTACCCTGTCTGTGTGTGGAATGAGGCTGCTAACCTTACTGTGTACCTTTTCTGTGTGAGGAATGAGGCTGTTAACCTTACTATGTACCCCATCTGTGTGAGGAATGAGGCCGTTAACCTTACCGTGTACCCTGTCTGTGTGAGTAATTAGGCCATTATCCTTACTATATACCCTGTCTGTGGGAATGAGACTGTTAACATTACTGTGCACCTTGTCTGTGTGTGGTGAATGAGGCCGTTAACATTACTGTGTACCCTGTCTGTGTGAGGAATGAGGCTGTTAACATTACTGTGTACCCTGCTTGTGTGTGATGAATGAGGCTATTAACTTTACAGTGTACCCTGTCTGTGTGAGGAATGAGGCCATTAACATTACTGTGTACCTGGCTATTGGAATGAGGTCATTCACCTTACTGTATACCCTGTCTGTGTGGGAAATAAGGATGTTAACCTTACTGTATACTCTGTCTGGGAATTGAGGCCGTTAACCTTACTGTGTACCCTGTCTGTGTGGGGAATGAGGCCAATAACATTACTGTGTACCCTGTCTGTGTGTGAGGAATGAGACTGTTAACACTACTGTGTACCCTGTGTGAGGAATCAGGCTATTAACCTTACTGTGTACCCTCTCTGTGTGGGAAATGAAGCTGTTAACCTTACAGTGTACCCTGTCCATGCAGGGAATGAGGCTGTTAAACTCACTATGTACCATGTCTGTGTGAGGAATAAGGCCGTTAACCTTACTGTGTACCCTGTCTGTGCGGAGACTGAGTCCATTAACATTACTGTGTATACTGTCTGTGGAGGAATGAGGCTGTTAACCTTACTATGTATCCTGTCTGTGTGGGAAATGAGGCTGTTAACCTTTCTGTGTACCCTGTCTGTGGGGAAATGAGGCTGTCAACATTACTGTGTACCCTGTCTGTGTGTGAGAAATGAGGCTGTTAACCTGCTGTGTACCTTGTCTGTGCAGCAAAATGAGGCCATTAACCTTACTGTGTACCCTGTCTGTGTGAGGAATGAGGCCGTCAACATTACTGTGTTCCCTGTCTGTGTGGGAATTGAGGCCATTAACCTTACTGCGTACCCTGTCTATGCAGAGAATGAGGCTGCTGACCTTACTGTGTACCCTGTCTGTGTGGGAAATGAGGCAGTTAGCCTTACTGTGTACCCTGTCTGTGTGGGAAATGAGGCCGTTAACCTTACTATGTACCCTGTCTGCGTGGGGAATGACTCCATTAACCTTACTGTGTACCCTGTCTATGCAGAGAATGAGGCCATTAACCTTACTGTGTACCCTGTCTGTGTGAGGAATGAGGCCGTTAACTTTACTATGTACCCTGTCTGGGGGAAATGAGGCTGTTAACATTACTGTCTGCCCTGTCTGTGTGCGATGAATGAGGCAGTTAACCTTACTGTGTACCCTGTCTGTGTGGGAAATGAGACAGTTAGCCATACTGTGTACCCTGTCTGTGTGGGGAATGAGTCCGTTAACCTTACTGCACTGGCTGCTGATTCAGTGGTGGATCACCTTCAAAGTCCAACTTTTGACTTATAAAGCCCTGCACAGACTGGGCCCGGACTACCTGAAAGAGCTTCTGTCCCCCTGCCGTCCCGAGGGATCGCTCCACCCAGGTGATGAGGGGTTGCTAGAGATTCCAAGGGTATTCTTAAAATCTTCAGGGGCCCGTGCACTTATGTATGCAGCCACAGCCCTTTGGAGTTCTCTACCCTGTCAGCTATGGGAATGTGCGACCATGGGAGGCTTCAAGCAGGCATTAAAAACATATTTGTGGTGCCAAGCATATGCTGTTTAACTATACTGAATTTTACTGGTTACCTGTTTTATACTGTGTGTTATATTTTTACCTTGTTCTATTTATTCTTTTATGTAAAGCACCTTGATGTTTCTGACAGGCACTCAATAAATAAAGCTTATCATTATTATTATTATTACCCTATCTGTGTGTGAGGAATGAGTCTGTTGTGTACCCTGTCTGTGTGGGAAATGAATCCGTTAACCTTACTGTGTACCCTGTCTGTGTGGGGAAATGAGGCCTTTAACTTTACTGTGTACCCTGTCTGTGTGGGGGAATGCGTTTGTTAACCTTACTGTGTACCCTGTCTGTGTGTGAGGAATGAGGCTGTTAACCTTACTGTGTGCCCTGTCTGTGTGGGGAATGAATCCGTTAACCTTACTGTGTACCCTGAATGTGTGGGGAAATGAGGCCTTTAACTTCACTGTGTACCCTGTCTGTGTAGGGGAATGAGTTTGTTAACCTTACTGTGTACCCTGTCTGTGTGTGTGTGAGGAATGAGGCTGTTAACCTTACTGTGTACCCTGTCTGCGCGGGGAAATGAGGCCTTTAACCTTACTTCGTACACTGTCTGTGTGGGGGAATGAGTTTGTTAACCTTACTGTGTACCCTGTCTGTGCAGAGAATGAGGCCGTTAACCTTACTGTGTACCCTGTCTGTGTGAGGAATGAGGCTGTTAACCTTACTTTATGTTCCCTGTCTGTGAGGGAAATGAGGCCATTGACCTTACTGTGTACCCTGTCTGTGTGCAGAAATGAGGCCGTTAACCTTTCTGTGTACCCTGTCTGTGTTGTGAATGAGTCCGTTAACCTTATTGTGTACACTGTCTGTGTGAGGAATGAGGCCATTAACCTTACTGTGTATCCTGTCTGTGGGGGAATGAGCCATTACCATTACTGTGTACCCTGTCTGTGTGTGAGGAATGAGGCTGTTTACCTTATTGTGTACCCTGTCTGTGGGTATCAGGCTGTTAACCTTACTGTGTACCCTGTCTGTGGGGGAATAATGCTGTTAACCTTACTGAGTACCCTGTGTGTGTGTGTGTGAGAAATGAGAACATTATCGTTACTGTATATCCTGTCTGTGTGGGAAATGAGGCCATTAACCTTACTATGTACCCTGTCTGTGTGAGAAATGAGGCCATTAACCTTACTGTGTACCCTGTCTGTGCAGAGAATGAGGCAGTTAACCTTACTGTGTACCCTGTCTGTGCAGAGAATGAGGCAGTTAACCTTACTGTGTACCCTGTCTATGCAGAGAATGAGGCAGTTAACCTTACTGTGTACCCTGTCTGTGGGGGAATGAGGCTGTTAATGTTAACGTGTGCCCTTTCTGTGTGGGGAATAAGGTTGTTAGCCTTACTGTGTACCTGGTCTGGGGCATGCAGTGAAAATTGGAGGAGGGAAATTTCAGGATGGATGTGAGGAAATACTTCTTTACAGAAAGGGTAGTAGAAGCATGGAACGGACTGCTAGTCGAATTTGCAGAGACTAGAACAGTGGAAGGCTTGAAGCATGCATAGGATAGTTATTTGGACATATTAGTATAAAAACAGGGAGGGGGAGGGTCCCTAGAAACCAGATAGAGTCTGCATAGGTACAGTAGTCAGAGAGCACTTGGGCAGACTGGGTAAGCCTAGCAGTTGTTTTTTTGTGTTGTTTTATACTTTGCTAACCAGGTCAGGCTCACTGGGAACCAAGGCCCGGTAACAGGGGTGACCCAAGAGCACAAGGAGGTTAAGTGACTTGCTCAGGGTCACACAGTATGCAAGTGGAGGCTGTGGGAATCAAACTCAGGTCATCTGGATGTACAAAGCTCATTCACAGCTCATTATTCTAACCTCTTGACCATATTGCCAGCCCTGCTTTTCTGCTGACAGTTTTACATAGAAGTTGACAGCAGATGAGGACCGCAAGGCCCAGTCTGTTTTTATCTTTCATCTGAAAGAGGATAAGGAGAGGCTCAAAAATATCCAATGAGGGGCAACAAAAGAGGTTCTACAGGGGTCTCTTATGCAAAGAGGCTGGCGGACCTAAACAGGAACAAATTGAGGGGGGTCTCTAGCCCCTAATCCTGGTGGCCATAAAGTGCCTCATTGTGTGTACACCGGAACTTAAGTTACTGGTGGCCTCACTCCTTATTTTGTTCACCCCAAACCTTCTATTATACCCCAAACCCCATAAAGCAACAACATTATTTTAGCACAGTATGCATTAAATCAAATGTCTGTAGTATTTTCACAATGAAATGTATCTCTTGTGTTTTTTAAATGTAAGAAATTTCCCAATCTATTATCTGCGTAAGAGGAGCTCTAAAGAGCTCTGTGGCTGCACAGAAATGTACTGGTGACCATATGAGCACTGGGCTGGCAGTATAGCCTAGAGATTAGAGAAACGAGGTGCGAACGAGCTTGGTACATCCAGCAGACCAGACTTGAGTTTGATTCTCACAACTTCCACTTGCATACTGTGTGACTCTGAGCAAGTCACTTAACCGCCCAGTGCTCCCAGGTCGCCCCTGAAAACAGGCAGTTGTGCCTAGTGGGCCTTATCCAGTTACCAAAGACTAAAATAAATAAAATAAAAGGAATAACATAAATAAATAAATATGCGGCCATGGTGGCCTCTTTGTGAAACAATGCTAATTGGAGGACAGAAGGGAGAGCAGGGCATGATAGAAACTTACAAATACATACAACGTAAGGCAGTGTTTCTTGATATGGCACCTATCCCAAGGGCTCAGGGCACCATACAGTGAAACGTAACAATGGGAATATAAATACCGAATAACACTTAAATATTAATACATAGATACCACTAATTAATTAGAACAGTAGGGTTGCTTGAAAAAGTAAAATTGTAATGACTGGGACATAAGGTAAACACCACAGGTTTATTTAAGATAAAAGGGCAGATGACCACGCAGAGGTCACAGCCTCAGACTAGAAGGAAGGGGGTCATTTCATGAAAGACATAAGTCAGTATTCCTTTACTGAAAGGGTTGTGCAGGGGTGGAACAGGCTGCCCAGAGACGTAGTCAGTTCTAGTACAGTGTCGGCTAGCTACATGGGGGGGTAACTAGAAATTAGTGGAATGTCCAAGGGAGCAATATGGGCTCTTTTAATTTTTTTATCTGCTTCTGCGCCCACTCCGCTCTGGCATGGTGGATATACCTGCCTGTCGGATATACTAGACTTCACAGAGTTACAGGTAGAGTGGGACATTTTTCCTTTAGTAGTTTCGCCCACATCGTTTTGAGCTTTGTATCTCCAGACTCCACAGGGACGCTGGCATTTGGGACATAGTCCCTCGCGTGAGCATGCGTTAGCACACTTGCACGATACGGAGCGCAGTCCTGAGCCCTCTGCCACCCGTACATCTGAAGGTGGCAGTAGTGCAGTAGGATGTGGCACCCTTCCCCCAGAAGAGGAGAGTCTCCACCGGAACACTCAGTCCTCCTACCACCTGGCCATCCTCCAACAACCCAGACTTGTTTCCAAACCCAGGCCGCTGGCGTCACAAGTGCTAGCCATACTGCTGCACTGATGAACCGGCCAACACTAGGAGCACTGAACTGATTAAATTAGTCTAGCCAGGGAAAACCTGACAGACTGAGTATGCCCAGTGGTGCAGAGGGCTGCAGCACTGGTTCCTTACTGTCTGACGCACCGGCAACCCAGGTTTGGAAACACCCTCAGGTTTATTTATTTATTTGTTTCAATTTTGGTAACTGGGTAGGCCTGCTGAGACTATGCAATCCCTTTTTCGGGGGTGTCCCAGGGGAGGGATACATAGGACAATTAGTTTCCAACTTCCAAAGCGACGCAGTAATTTACAAAGATTAAACATGACAATAAAACTGATGTATCAAGGGTTGCTCAATAGCTAGCTGGAGGGCGGGAGAGAGGGAGGCATGCCCCATGGGTCAGTTTCCACCTGGAGGAATCTGGGTAGCAGCACTGTGGGACTGCAAGGAGGGGAGGGAGACCCAATGCCTGGATGCGGTGGGTGTCCCCATGAAGGTGGAGCATGCATATTACATCAGTACATGTGTGTGAACCCCAAAGGTGAAAATGGAGAGAAAAAACTCTGACCGCAGCATGGTGATGGCCTGGTGCTAACCTGGCCCAGCACTGACAACTGGGCTCCTCCACTAAGTCGTGGCAGAGGATGCCATGGAGTAAGGTAAGACTCAGACAAGTCAGAAGACTGTGCCAGGGGCACTGGTCCAGTTGGGAGCTGGCTGGAGAGGATGAAGGAGACAAACAATTGGATAAAAAAAGTGGCAGACAGAATGGACCCTTCTCTTTACCCGTCCTTGCCTGTCTGTCTAGACTCACAACCTTGAAGTGCGGAGAGTGAAGGTAACAGTACTCTTCAGTTAACATCCCTCTCAACCAGCTGAACCTACAGTGCTGGGATTCAAACTCATCTCCTCAGGGTATACAGAGTAAAAGTAGCACTTTGTGGAGTTTAGACTCCCCCCCCCGAAAGAAAAATCTAGACTGGGCAGTGCTAGGGGTCAAAACTGGATCCTCGGTAATGGAAAGAGCCAATGTCCCAGCTCACACCAGATTTGAGATGCGTGGTTTGTTTACACAGCCTGAAGGGCAGAATACAAAGCTACACTGCTTCTCAGCTGCTTTTAAAAATGTCAAGCTATTTCTGCGCCTGTCAGCTCAGGCTATATCTGCTGAACACCATACCACAGTTATGAAATGAAAAAAACGTCAACAGATATAATTGTGAATGAAATTCCAACAGTACCGACAAGGAGCTGATCCTCACCTCCCCGGAGCACAACAGCAACTACAAAGGAGCCCCTTTTTGTCCCTTTCTAGAATATACTGGCTATATATGAGCCCTGGGGGGAATCTACGCATCATATGAGAGACACAGAAGCTTTGGTTTAATGTGCAGACCCAGGATCACTTCTTCATTAGACACAGAGCCACCACTTCCTCATTTCTGATGGTTGATTCATTACTGGCATTGTGGAGCCCAAGATATACAGTCAGCAGTATAGTATAGGCAGAGCGGCATCTTATGGTCTCCCCAGCCCTCCCTCCCCACCCCCAATAGTTCTGCATCACTCCCAACTCACCATGACGTAGCTGGTCCCCAACTACAATGCAGTCACAGTAAACCAAGGCCCTAGACTGCCCCATCGAACCCTATGGACACGTAACAGCAGTTTTCCAAAAATGACATTTAACTGCTGCATGTTTATAGACTTTGCAGATTCCAAGCATTGACCATTTACAGACCCTCATCACACATTCCCAAGCCTCAAGGAATTTTGTCATTCCACAGCATTCTGCTGCCTGCTGGCAAGGAAGAGCCCTTAACTGCCTGCATGCTCTCAGTTTGCAAAGAGACACCAGGAGTGCATCCCCAGCTCCCAACTAATTTATGTTTAGTGCCAGGAGCACATCCTCATTGGTGCAAAACACCCCTTAGGCTGCCTGATGGACTGTCAGATGGCGCGTTGAGCTCCCATGCCAGGGACCCAGGTTCTGGAGCAGAAGGGTAATGCCGCAGTGACCCTGGCATGGCCCAGAGAGCTTGCCTTCTCCTCAGGGGTTTGCTGCATGCATGTGATGCTTGAGGAGGCACTGCCCAGCATCAGAGGAAGGTGGGCCGGACTTCTGGAGATGGGGAGAAAAATGCCAAAAATCCATACACATAAGCCACCTATATGATGGCTGCCAGTACCTCCATGCCCACTCTGTGTGGATCCCACTGGTGAAATGGAGGGGGGGGGGGCAACTGATGGGGATGGGATGTCACTGGCACAAAGGTCTGAATATCAAGTGAAAGATGCAGCTAAGGAGCAACACGTTTTGTGTCACCCCCTTCCCCAGCATTTTGTGTAGCAGGAGGGGCCCATTCTTAGTGCCACAAAACACGCCATACTGCAGCCCATCCCCCTTAAATTTCTGTGTGGCATCGGGAACACTTGGTGCCCACCAAAGCCTCACTGCCACCCCCTGAATGCTTAATGTCACAATAGGGTCCTATCTCTGGTGCTGGCAAACCACCTCCGACCTCCAATCGTTCGGTGCAGTAGTGGAAGTCTTTGCCTTGTGCAGCCGAAATCCACACCCCCACTTCAGTTGTTTAATGCAGAACAGGAAGCTCCTTCACAGCACCACCAAAGCCTCTCCTCCTTCTCCCCCAACTGCTCAAGAATGGCACTGGGAGTGCATCCCTGGTGCAGCTGAAGTCTCCCCCAGACAACATAACGTGGCAACTAGAGCCCACCCCAGTGCTGCTGAACACCCTCCATCCCAAGCCCTAAAGTTAAAGTCTGGGGTTGGGAGTGTATCCATGCTGCAGGGCCACGTTCCCACCACAATACAAGCACCCTCTCAGAATGACTCCCTGTTATTATGTGAATTATTTTCTGCTCCTCATGGCTTCTCCTGGGTCCCCTCACCTAGATATTTTCTCCAGCTTACTTCCCTTTGAACTGCTTGCAGGGCTGAACCACATTTGGACTAACACTGAACCACCCAGCCTGGAATTTCTCCTAAGTGTCCATTTCAATGTAACTGATCATTAATTACATGCAGCATGTTAATTATACTATAGTTACATGTGTGTTGCATGAATCTGCTTCACAATTGCAATGTCGTTGCAGTGTAGTTAAGTGACATTTAAAATAAAGTGTAACCACCTTTTGGGTCTATGGCTCTGGATTCAGTACCACCTTGCCTCACCAAACAGCAACTCAGAGTCATTTTGCCGACTGCAACAAAGAGATCACCGGGACTGTCTGCCCACAGCCAAAGGGAATGCCGCCAGCCTCTGCCTAGACTGGAACTGCACTTCCAGCTCACAGACCAGGACATTCATATTGTCTTTGGGCCCAAGTGTCCACCAAGACTAGGCTCCTGAGTGAGCTTTTCAGGGTTGCATACTAAAACTGAACCCCTCCAATCAGGAGGCTCTTAAGCCATGCCATGTACCAATCAGATGCCCGAAAGCTGGAGTCCGGCAGTTTAAAAGACCTGCCCTGACTTGCAAAGCCCTCCATACCAGCCACAACAAAGAGACTGTCAGGGCTATCAGTGGCCAAAGGGAATCATCACCAGCACCCCCCCCCCCCCGCTTGGCCAGAACTGAACTGCTAGAGCACCAACCAGGACTTTCATCTCACTTCTGGGCCCAAGCTTCCAACAAGACCCAACTCTCAAGTGAGACAATCAGCGCTGCACGCTGCAACCAAGCCCCTCCAGTCAGGAGGCTCCTGAGCCCTGTGATGCAAAAATCAGATTCCTGAAAGTCAGATGGTCTGTTTAAAAAGCCTGTTCTGACCACCACAAAGCACTCCGTGTGCACCGCAACAAAGGGATGACTGAGGCCATCCATCTGTGGCCAAAGGTAACACTACCCACCCCTGCCTTGACTGGAACCATGCTTTCAGAGCACCGACCAGGATTTTCATCTCACTTCTGAGCCAAAGCTTTCACCGAGATCTGGCTCCCAAGTGAGCCAATCAGCACTGCTTACTGCAACCAAGCCCCTCCAATCAGGAGTCTCCTGAACCATCAGCTTGGAGAATCAGGACTGAGGCACTACATGCTGTCAATCTGTATCAGGACTGTAGCTGTGTAAGTACTTATCCATATTTTGCTTGTAACAGAACTATAATAACTGGGGAACATTTTCTCCCATAGGGAAACCCAGTTATAATTCGCCCTTATAACCAGCGGATTATAACAATGAACACGCACCGGGTTTCCCTTGATCTGCACCTGTGCCAGCCGCCGCTTTTCCCTTTCTGTGTGCCTTCGGCCTTTCCTTACTGCTCTTTGCATCACCGCAACTAGGTAATCAACGGTAAGTACATTTAAAAAAAAAGATAGCAGAGCATTTTTAGCCAAAACCAGGCTGCTTTTGAAAAAGAAAAGAAAATATTTCATCCTCCAGTCCCTTCCGACCATGCAGACCTTGAAACCAGACCGATCGGAGGCTCCACAGTGGATGTTTGGTTATTTTATATAATTGCTGTGGTGAGCAAATGCTCCCCTGCAATTATATAAAATAAAGGCTGAAATGAAGTGTAAACATGAATTTACCCTTGGTGTGGGATGCCTTAATAAACCCCTTGAGCTTGGCTCTCGGGGTTTATGGGGCATCTCACACCTCGGGGGGGGGCGTAAAATCCTCATTATAACCCCCTACCCAGCCATTATTCTATATATAATAACTTGTGAGAATTTTTTCCCTTAGGGAAACCCGGTTATAATTCACTGTTATAACATGCCGGTTATAATGATGAACACACGCCGGGTTTCACTAGGTTCACGCATGTACCAGTTGCCACTCTTCCTTTACTTCTGTGCCATTCCTTGCTCCCAGTCACCTGACCGCCACTCGCACAGTCACACTTGGAGGTAACTTCATTTTAAAACATTACCTGGACTCAAACATTAACTGGGCTCTGTTATTACACTGAAGCATTAAAAAAAGGGAAACTGTTTGTTTTGCCATCCGCTTTGGACCACGTGGATCACACTGAAACCCAGACAGACTGGTATAGGGATATGTGTTGTTGTTTTTTTTTAATATAATGACTGTGGTGAAAAAACACTCCCCAGCAATTATATAAAATAAAACATGGAATAGTGTGTTTAACTCGAGATTTTACATACACCCTCAGTGTTGGATGCTTAAACCCCTCGAGCTTCGCTCTTGGGGTTTATGTAGCATCCAACACCTTGGATATGTGTAAAATCCTTTTAAACACACAACCCCATGCATCATTCTATATATAATCACAGCATGCCTGCTAGCTACTGTGTCCACTGAATCTACAGCACTTTAGAACACTGTAAAGTGCCAAACAGTTGCAGAGTATGTAATGTAACACTGGTTATGTAGTGCTGCTTTTAGTGTAGCCCTTAGCTACTCCCTGTCTGGGTGAGCATCACAGTAGAGTACGCTGCTCTTGGGTATTGCTTGTTGTTCCAACCACGGGGATTAGCTTATGGGCCTGACATTATATTTGCATCCAAATAACACTTTAGCTGTTAATCCATTGAGCTTGGGTAAGAAAGAAAAATGTGGTTCTTGGGCCGTTTTCTCTCAGTAACTGCTTGGGTACTACCCCACAAAGAAGTGATAATCAACCACTCCCTCAAACGTTTACTAGCAACTCCGCACCGGGTGTAGATGCGTGATGGTGCTGCGCATGGACAGCAAATAGCTCCCAGCGAGCTACACTTCTGCTCACCCCTGCTTCTCCGGTTTATAGACACCTAACTGCTGTTATACCTGAGCACTCCTCTTAAATTATATGGTATGCCACTGAGTCATTGGACTTCTAAAAACACATTATATCTGAGGAAGTAGATCATTTCGTGGACTTGTCCAAAGCTTTTAATTCAGTAGGCCACAAAACCCTTCTAGATAGATTGAAGAACACAAGAATTGCAGATGGACCTTGTAGGTGGTTCCAATCTTACCTTTCTGACCGATTGCAGCCGGTCACTGTAGGTGGGAGAAACTCAAATACATTTCCAGTGACACGAGGTGTGCCACAGGGGTCTGTACTCGGCCTCTTATTGTTTCTCATATACCTGAATGATTTGCCAAATTGCATGAGTCAGACAAATATAAGATAATACGCCAATGACACGGTGCTGGTGGCCGAGGGGAAAGACATTAGGGAAGTAGAATATAGACTTCAGGCAGATTTCAATAATTTGCAAAACTGGTTCACCTCTTCGAAACTATTATTAAACACTGAAAAAAAACACAAACTATGTTTTTCAGTCCAGTCCCAACTAGAAACACAGGAAGAGTAAATAAATTAGAAATAAAAACACTCAATGGGACAATTTTAACACGGGTTTCCACTTATAAATATTTGGGAGTTATTATAGATCAGCATTTATCTTTTGAAAAACATATTGTGGTATGAACAAGGAAAGTGAATATAAGAATGGGAGCTTTAACGAGCTTCTGACACAGTTGAGACAACTTTGCAAAACTGTAATATTGAGACATAAATGTAGCTTACAGTTCATATTTTATTCTGTACTTCACACCCTTATTTCCTTATCACTAAGGGTATTTGCATAAAAACAGTATCCATACCCTTTCAGCTCTCCCTGCTTGCCTACACCTGACATCACAATTCTGTTTATGACATCACAGTCTGTTGCTGTGGAGATACATATGATGTCATAAACCGGGGATTGTGATGTCAGGTATAGGAAAGCAGGCAGAGAAGATGAAGTCTGGGGGCAGGGATCTTGTCATCATCTAACTCTTTCAGTAATAAACAAAATAGAGAACTAATTACTGAAAATATATGAAGTAATAAAGAAAATGGGATGGTGTTGAATATAAATCTTATTTTCTTCAGTGTTTTCCAAATGCTGTCAGGAGCTCTTTAAGGCAAGTGTCACATTGTTTAACCAAGAAAGTCTGCCAGACCGTGGCTAATCATTTAATCATACCCTTAATAGATTATGGGTGCCACGTTTATAGCCACTCAAATAAAAATGTACTACACACATTAGACATTTTTTAATTTTTTATTTTATTTAAACATTTGGTGACCAGGAAAGACACACTGAGCCAAGGCCCGTCTCCAGGTGCGACCCAGGGGACAGGGAACATGGGAATCACAGTATATAGTACAAGGCATTCAATGCAAAATTACACAATAGTAAGCATAATAAAATATTTCAGTGAATACAATACATCAAAACAGGCTATGCAAAGAGACAACTGTACATGGAATGGAGTATCACAGATCAGAGTAGTTACAACAAGGGACAAACATTTCAAGCGCAATGAGACAACTGTACTTGGTGTGGAGTAACTCAAAATCAGTGTTGTTACAACAGAGGACAAGCATTTCAAGTGCTAAGAGGTGTTATGGGAGCAAGCAGGGAAAGGCAGGAGATGGAGCAGCGATTTGACAGAGGAGTGAGAGGAAGAGTTGCATAAGAGAGGAGACTGAGTGTTCCACAGAGAAGTGAAACGATAGTGGAAAGCAGATTTGCCCATGTTTGAGGATGGTGTAGGGAGTAAGAAAGAGCATGAGTCCCTACAACGTAGGGAGTATGTTGAAGCTGTGGCAGCAGAGAGGAGGGAAGTGATGTATGTGGGAAGCAGATTGAACCAGAATTTGGAAATGAAGGATAGAGAGTGGATGAGACGCCTGTGTGTGAGCGGAGGGAGGTTCAGAGAGGATAGTAGAGAACAGTGGTGGGATCTGTATGGAGAGTTGGAGGCGAAACAACAGAAGGCATAGTAGAGGGAATCAAGTCGAGAGAGTGATGTAGAGGGTGCAGTAAACAATGTCAGCATAATCAAAGACTGGCATAATCATTTTTGTTAGAAGTTCCCTATGTACGGGGAGAGGGAGAGAGTCTTTGTTATGGTATAGTATGCCAAGCTTGGGGTGGAGTTTAGTGGCCATGTAATCAATGTGGATAGTGAAATTTAACTGTGGGTCCAGCCAGACTCCTAGATACTTGTATGAGGGGACGATCTTTAGAGGGGTGCCATCGAGAGAGGTGCTTGGAGGGGCATTGATAGCTTTGGCTAATCTTTGAGTGGTTCCAAAAGTCATAGAGACTGTTTTGGAAGTGTTGTGCTTGAGCTGTTTTGATTGGAACCAGGACTGAACTGAGTGGAAGTCATGTTGCAGCACAGAGTGGACAGTGACTGGGTCAGGGCCGGAGGTGTACAGAATGGTATCATCTGCATACATATGTATGAGGGATGAGGAACAGGCAGATGGAAGATTGTTTATAAATATAGAAAATAGGATGGGACTGCGTATTGAGCCTTGAGGGACTCCAGCTAGGATAGGAAGGGAGAGGAGGAGTTTGCAATTTTTACTGATTGGTGTCTGTCAGTGAGATAAGATTTGAACCATTGTATGGCAGGTGGGGCAAGCCTTGCATCCTCTAGAGTGTCCAGGAGAAGAGGGTGGGATACCGAGTCGAAAGCTTTTGCCAGGTCGATGAAGACCGCAGCAGTGAGGTGGTCTTTATCAGCAGCAGATTGAATGTGACCTGTGACACAGAGAAGGGAGGATATGGTGGAATGTTTTTTTCTGAAACCTGACTGGCAGGGGGATAGGAAGTTGGTGGTAGAGAGGAATTTAGTCAGCCTGGATTGTACAAGACGTTCTTGGAGTTTTGCCAGAGCAGGGAGGAGGGAGATTGGGCGGTAGTTCCCAGGTAAAGTGGGGGTCATCTCCTTTGTGAAGAGGGATGACGCCTGCAAATTTCCAGGCCTTTGCAACAATGCCCAAGGAGAAGGACTTGTTTATAATGAAGGTAAGAGGGAGTGTGATTGCAGGAGCAGAAAGATGTAGGAGACTAGGATGTAGACCACTATAATAGATTGGCCAGGGTTGTTTTAAAATGTGACTAGAACACACACCACTGTCAGTTATGCCAACGGTTAGATTGAATTTCTTTAGAGCTAAAATGAAAAAGGATCTGGGAAATTTCAGTGTACAAAATATTTAAAAATGGAAGACCAACTGGATTATTGGATAAACTGGTTAGGCCTAGTCACAACTTCCAGTTAAGAACTAAAGGAGCAAGAGAACTGGTTGTGCCAAATGTAAAAAAACAATTATAGGAACATGACATTCCAATATAAAGCTGCTAATACATTGAAAGAGCTGCCATCACAAATGCAAAAGCCTGAAATGTCAGTAACTGCATTCAAAACTGCTGTGAAACAAGAATTGTACTTTAGATGTACATGTTATAGATGAATTGTAATTCAAAAGCAATTCATGTTTTTGTTGTATGTTCAATAACTTGTTAGAATACATTGTTTTAGTTTTGAATAGGTGTCTCAAAATGTTTTGTATTGTCTCTATTTGAAACTTGTAACTTATGAGTAACACCAAACAGGAACACCTTGTAAACAGGGTATACAGTTCATTCCACTTGTACGTCTTTCGGATGTATGCCGTTTTCGTTTATATGCCCAAATTGCACCGGTCCCAATTTTTACCCTGTCTCTACAATGTTATTTGTTCCACTTGTAAGACTCATAATTTTGGGTTGTATGCCTCTTTTTTTCTAGCCAAACTGAGCATATAAGTGTTGGTTTGCTAGGTGCGGTTGTTATAATGAGGTGTTAATTGACTGAATGTAGCAGTTAAATAGCTTTGCCTTACACCTTCTTTGTCCCTTGCTCCTCAGTCAGCTCAGAACTCAGAACTCCGCACCTCACAATGGAAAAAAGCAAGAGGAATGTTCTGTCTCTTGTAAAAAAAAAAGCTGAGCTGATTGAAAAAGCTTCTGTTACTGGGGTGTCCCGAAAAGAACTTGCAGCCGAATTCACGGTGGACATCTCGAGTGTTGGCAGGATTCTGAGAAACCAGGAGAAGATCCCGCAGGAATGGAGCACTAGTGTAAACACCAGCAGGAAAAGAAAAAGGGAGGGGAAAGACCCTCAAGTAGGGGGGTCTTTGCTACTATGGTTCTTCACCTCCCGAGACCGTGGGGTTCCAGTATCGGGGCATATCTTGATGGGAAAAAGCCCCAAGCCTCTTTCAATCCCTCGGGCTCAGCTTTGAGCCAACAGCTGGCTGGCTGTCCAGATGGAAAGAGCACAATAGCATCTGCTATCGAGGGATTCATGGTGAGAAGGCAGAAAACGACACCACTGCAGCTGAGGAGTGGATAAGAGCTGTACTGCCCACCATACTACAGGATTATGCCCCACCTGATATCTTTAGTGGTGATGAAACTGCCTTGTTTTTTCATGCCTCCCTAGATGGTACCCTATCATTCTGCAGCCAGACACCCACTGGTTACAAAATATAAGGTGTGGTAGAGTTGGCACAGATAATGTTGCTACCAGTCTTCCTGATTGTTTATTTGACGGAGAGCAGGGGCTGTCTGCTGCTGAAAGTTTTACATTAATTCTCACTACACTTAATGCAGACATTCCCAGTGTCAGTGAACAATGAAGTGAAAAGTTAAAGCTGGACTTTTAACATTGAATATTTTATGTGTTTTGAAGGAACATTTTCAAGTTATTAAAGTTAGATTATATTCCTCCCGATTACTATATCAGACCATTCTCCTATAAAATTACATCTTATTTGGGGTCTGCCCCCATCTAAATCCCCCTCCTGGTGTCTAGACCCACTCTTATTGAAATACCCCGATTTCTTACCTTGGATTAGATCCGAAATCCAATAATTTCTTTCCTTTAACAACACTCCTATTGTATCTCAAGGTACCATCTGGGAAGCACTGAAAGCAACAGTTAGAGGGAAAATTATAAGCTATGCAGCATACAAGAAAAGACTAAGGGAACAGCAATTGGCCAATTTAGAGAAATCTCTTAAAGAAAAAGAAACCCAATATTATAAAACAAAAAATCCAGATAATAACTCACAACTTCACCTTGAAATTCTTCAGCTTAGAATTAAAATCAACAAATTAATATCCAGAAAAGCTGAACTCACCCTCCTGAGACTGAAACACCGTTATTGGGAACAAGGGGATAAATGCGGGAAGCTGCTTGCCTGTCAACTCAAGAATCAAAAGATGGAGAGACATATTGCCGGTTTGAAAGATCCTTCAGGCAAAATCCATACAGATAACCCCTCAATTAACCATATTATGCAATCCTTCTACCAACAATTATACTCTCACCCCACACAACCTGAATATATACAACAATTTCTGAACAATTTACAGTTACCACACCTCTCCCAACAAGATATGGCTTTGCTAGACGAACCCTTTTCCCTTAAAGAGATACAAGTAGCGCTAAATTCCCTTAAATCTGGTAAAGCTCCTGGGAGTGATGTTTTTTCTGTAGACTTTTATAAACCCCTAGCTGACATCTTATGCCCCTTACTGTTTAAGGTCTTCAAAGAGGCATCTTCACAAGGTAAACTTCCCTATTCTATGACAGAAGCCATTATAACTGTCCTACCAAAAAAAGATAAAGACCCTTCTCTCCCATCCAGTTATAGACCGATATCATTACTTAATATGGACGGGAACATTTTTGCTTAAACATTAAACACTCGTTTAGAATCAATAATTTCAAAACTTGTCCATACCTCCCAAGCTGGATTTATCAAAAATAGAACTGGTTCTGATCATCTCCGCTCATTATTTAATTTAATCTACAAAGCTAAATCTCTTAAATCACATGCCACAGCTATAGCCATCAATTTTGAAAAGGCATTCAGTTCTCTCAGCTGGACTTATTTGTATCGTGTTCTATCCCACTTTGGTGTCACTGATAAATTTTGTACATGGATTCAATTACTATACATCCTCCCCTCCGCCCAGGTTCTTACTAACTCTACCCTGTCCTCATCCTTTCATCTGGCAAGAGGTACCAGGCAAGGGTGCCCCTTATCCCCACTCATTTTATTCTAGCTATGGAACCCCTATCAGCTGCTCTTCATCAATCCTCCATGATACAAGGTATCCATACTGGTAATTCCCGCTATACTACACTATCCTACACTGATGACCTCCTCATTCTACTCAAAAATCTTGGAATTTCAGGACCACCCTTAATTAAGTTACTTTGCAACTTTATTTCACTTTCTGGGCTTGCTCTGAATCTAAACAAATCAGAAACAATGCCATTGAATAATTTTTGTAACCCTTCTATGAATACAATACATTTTCATTGGGCCCATCAAAGTATCTCTTACCTTGGAATACAGATCACCTCTAAATTGGACAAGATATGGGACGCCAATCCTTCCCCGTTATTAACAAATATTAAAAACACTCTCAACATATGAAAACTGCTTAACCTCTCTTTTAATGGGAAAATCTCCGCTATCAAGATGTCACTTGCTCTCAAAATACAATATCTGTTTTCTAATATCTCTCTAACCCTCCCTACTTTTTATTTTGTCAAAATTGATGATATAATGGACAACTTTTTATGGGAAGGCAAAATTCCCAGCTTTAGTCATTAGAAACTGCGTTCCCATTGGTCCCAATGGGGCTTTGGGCTCCCCTGGTTCCAAGCATATTTTTGGACCTTCTGCACTGCCCAAACTGTCAAATGGTTTAATAAACCCAGCAATAAATCACGATTGTGGGTCAATATGAAAACATCTCTATGTCCGGGCAATGTCACCACTTCCTTCATTTATAACCCTCTCCCCCCAATTTAAAATTTCACCCTACTATAGCAACATCCATATCCTACTGGAAAATAATTCATAAACGCCTTCAATCCAACCCAACCCCTCTCATATATGCCCCCATTTGGGGGAACCGTAACATCACTCTTGATAATCACCCAATTTTTTGTTGTAATTGGAAAAACAGGGGCAATTTTTTCTTACCTAAGACTCTCAAATTAAAATCCTTTTCTGACCTGTGCAAACAATGGAATATTCCCCAGCATGATTTCTGGAAATATTTACAGTTACGCACGGCATGGAACCTTTATCTTCCTACTATTCCTCATCAATCTATATATGATGCTTTTATTTCTAAATGGATCAAAACAAACTCTAAATTAAATAGAATAATCTAAAAACATATCAGAAATACACTTCCATATCAATCTATCTGGCTATCCTGCCATAAATCTTTCAAGGTTAATCGCAGTTCACTCATACAAACCAAAATTCTGCATCTGTGGTACAGAACTCCTGAGATTTTGCAAAAAATGGGTTTAATGAATAATAAATGTTGGCACTGTAACTCCCCCAATGGCAATTTGCTACAAATTTTATGGCATTGTCCTCCCATACACAATCTCTGGTGTCATATTCATCTCTTTGCAATGAAAGTGATTGGTCTATCCTTTGCATTAGATCCAAACATTGCATACTTGGTATTTTCAACGTTCATTCATACAAAATATCCCATCCTCAGAATAGATGATTATCCCTACTATTCCTTCAGGTTTTATACTAATGCATTGGAGATCCAACATCATTCCCACCCTCCCAGATATTCTCAAACAATTATCTCAATACACCATCCTTGATTGTATGTCACACTTAGCCTCTGACCGACTTAATTTATATAATAAATGCTGGCAGGGCTATTTTAAATATTTAAACATGTCCACACATATCGTCACTTAACCCATGGGTTGTTATATGTTCTCATTGGAATCTCGCTTCTAGCTCTTTTCGTTCCTTTTTCATCTCCTCTCTTTCTATCTTTTTATCTCCTTTTCTTCTTCCCTTTCCTTCATTCTCTTTCACTTTAAGATATTTTTTCTCCTTTTTGTATTCTTCCTTTATATAATCTTACATATACTTGTTTTAAATTACAGCATAATAGAAGAACAATCACGACCGTTCATATTTCTTGTTTGTATCTACTCCTTTTGCCCCTTGAGCCATAAATTGTCATATTTTCTCTTAACCATACAGATTGTACTACTACATATTGTTCTTCTCAACATTTGTTTTCCCCCTTAATATCATTGCATAATACTTCAGACAACATGATTTTTCCCTTCTCCCATTAAGAATTTATGTAAGTGTATATTGGAGAATGTAGTGTATTTGTATGTATAATAACAATAATCACAATAAAAAGATTAACTGCAAAAAAAGTTAGATTATATTAAAGTTACATATGTTTGTATGTTTATACCCGACACTGACCCTTGTTATTAAATGATCTTTTTGATAAATTTGAAACTGTGAAATGCCTCTTGCTTTATCACAGCCACATGGCATTGCGCAAACATGCTTCCCGCTTGTATGCCATTCCGCCTGTATGCCATATTTGCCATGGACCAGTCAATGGGCATACAAGCAGAATTGACTGTATATAGCCCTAATGGTGTATGTTTTTCCTTAAACATGCCTGTATAAATAATGTGTTTTACTACTACTACTACATTTCATTATTGTTTATCTGCTCTGGTAACACGGTAGCCCGTGATGAGGTAGCTGGGGAGAGGGCACCAACAATAATGGTGAACCACTCACCAGTGCATTGCAGGAATGGCTCTGAGGGGATACGGTGGCCGGATGGGGTGGGTGGGCAACTACAGCGACATCATGTCACTATACGTACGTGCATGTGGGGGGGTGGGAGCTGGTATGCCCAGTGAGAACCCTTTAGTAGGGAGATGCGGGGGTAAAGCCCCCTGTGGGGGGTTGTGGGGGGGCACAGCCCCCACAGAAAACATTAAAAACGAAGTCCCCGATGTCCTTTTGCTGTTCGCCGGAGTGTTAGAGTGCCAAAATAAATTTTAGGCACTCTTGACTTCTGCATAATGGCGATCGCCTTTAGGCTTTCACCATTATGACATACATAGATCCGGTAACACAGAGCTAAACCCTGGGCCTCCTGCTCTGAGCCTCACACCCACTGATTTTGCTAAACTCAATGGGCTGAAAATCATGACCATTAGTACTTGTAGTATGATAAACAAACTGGATAATTTAAAGATCTAGATTGCTCATACCAACCCTGATATTTTGTTATTAACTGAAACTTAGCTTAACAACAACATTGATTGCAATCTAGTCACTTCGACAGACTATGAGCTGTACAGACTTGACAGGCCTGCTAGGGGAAGAGGAATCACATCATGTTAGAGATAGGCTGCCTTCCTCCATGGCTTCCTCCATCTCACTGGCAGCTAAATATGAGTGCCCAGTAGTTACTATAGCTATATCCAAGGCTGAAGCTATAAATGTGGTAGGCTGTCAGAGACCTCTAGCAGGTGATTCAGAAATGTTGAATTACCTTGCTAAGATTGTCATTTCTAACAGTAATCAAACCATAATCATCGGGGACCTAAATTGCAGCTGGCTCACCTCCAAATCATGCGATCTAAAGATGTTATGCAATGAGTTTGGCCTAACCTAGCTCATCTCAAAGCCCACTGGACCCACCCTAAAAACCATTTAAACTCATCCACAGTAGATATTATTCTAACCAATAGACCCAAGAAAATTAGCTTTACAGCTGTGTTTGACAGTGAATTCAGTGACCATAATGTGGCGGTTTGTGTCAGAGGGTCTAAGAAACTTAGTAGTCAGTCATTATTTGTTTACAAGAGATGCCTTACCCATTTCTGTGAATCAGATTTTTTACATAACCTAGCTGCTATAAATTGACAGAGGTTCTATCTGGCCCCATCGATTCACACAGCTGCTGAAATCTTTAATCAGTAAGTCCTTACGGTTGTAAGTACACATGCACCCATTGTAATAGAGAGCAACAAAGAGAAGCTACTCCTGGTTAAATCATGAAATAAAATCAGCCATGAGGGATAGAGACACTCACTGGGCCAAAGCTAGGCATACTAAATCACTGTATGATTGGCTGGTTTTCAGACAACAGAGGAAGTATTGCACTAAATTCATACATGCAGCTAAAGACAATTATTATTTGAAACTTCTGGAAAATAGCAAAATAGACATGTCCAAATTCTAGAAATCAGTTAAAGTTCTAGAAGGGAGGACCATTTCCTCATCTATGCCAAATCAGTTTTTAGTTGATAATAAGCCTATCTCAGATAAAGAGTTGATAGAAGAGGAGCTAAATTCCCATTTCACTTCTGCCAGAACACCGTTTGATAAATCGCTTGCTATTTCCATTCCTTTACCTGATCTAGTGCAAACTAAATCTGCCCATGGCACCAATGCCTCCCTTCACTTTCATCCATTCTCTTTCTCAGGAGTGGAAAGACTCCCCTGTAACCTGGATTCCAAGAAAGGTGCTGGGGTTGATAACCTTGACCCATTCTTTCTAAAAACTGAGCACTGTGTGTTGACCCCCCCCAACCCATCTCTTTAACCTCGCCATAAAAAAAAAGATACCTGTGCTTTGGAAAATGGCACACATATCTCCACTATTCCAAAGCAGATGATAAAGCATCCTAGAGTAATTACAGGGCCCTCTCCTTCCTCCCTCCCTCTTCTGGCCAAGCTACTAGAAAAATTGGTCAATGGTCAGTTATGAGACTATCTCTGTCACTTCACTATTATTACTCCTACACTGTCAGGTTTCAGAATGTGCACAGTACCTCGATGGCCCTGGTTAAGGTCTCCAGTGACTGGCTCACAACCCTCGACCAGAAGCTTACAAATGCTGCCATATTCATTGACCTCAGTAAGGCCTTTGTTATGGTTGACCATGACACCTTGATATATAAACTTGCAAGCATAGGTATTAGTAGTAAGGCTGTATCCTGGTTTAGGAATTACTTATCAGGTCATTTAACACTGTAAGATTTCTCATCCTCTTGCACTCCCATGTGTAAAGGAGTTCCACAAGGGTCTATATTAGTGCCACTTATTTATGATCTACATTAATGACCTTGGGGCAGATATCAAGAATGCTAACTTACAGTTATATAGATGATATTGTATGTCAATAAACACACCAAATGACCTTCTGGCTGCATTTAACACACTGCTGCTCAATCTCTGTGCCTCAAAACTTCTCCTCAGTGCATCCAGAACGAAGTTCATGGGGTTCATCCCCAATAGTAAGCAGCCTCTGGATGCTTCCCCTCTCAGCATCAGCACCTTGATAGGAGACAAGTTGGAGCTTGTTTGCTCATTTAAATACCTTGGCCTTTGGCTAGATAGTAAGTTATCCTTTTTCAGTAAACAAATTGGCAGTCTCTGCAAGATGCTCCACCCCAGACTAGATTTCTATTTTAGAAACTAATTGTTTCTCTGCCAAGCCAAAAAAAAAAGATTAATGTAAGCTACAGTCCTGCCACTGTACTGCACTATGGTGACCTGATGTACAGAAGTGCAGCTGCTGTGCAGCTAGCCAAACTGGATGTTCTTTACCACAGAGCATTTTGGATTATAAGTTGTTTACCACCTAGGACCCACCACTGTACTTTCTATACAGCTGTCGGATGGCTAATGCTGACTATGAGGAGATTGAGAAACCTGTTATCTGTGCATGCAAGGCCTTTGAAGCACCCTGCCTCAGTACATCACAGCCCTTCTCATGTGATCCACATGGCTGTACAACCTAAGCAGAAATAATGTTGTCCACCTGGATGTCCCTAGGCATTCATCTCACTTTGGCATGATGGCTTTTAGCTGGCTAGCCCTGGCCCCCACTCTCTGGAACAAGTTACAGGAAACTCTTAAAGAGCAGTCAACGCCTTCAACTGAACTTTCACAAAACGTAGTGTTTTTAGACACAGTTCAGCTTGTGTTTCACATTAGTTTTGTATGTCTCCCTATTATTTATTATTGAGGATATTTGTAAGAAAACAGGAGCTCTGCTCCTAAAACTTTCATCTATTCCTGTTGCTTTCTTCCTACCTGAGGTCATAATGCATTGCTTGTGACATAATAGTTTTTCCCATGGCAACAGATTGTGATGTCACAACAGACGATTATGATATGAAGTAGGGAGTAAGCTGTAGAGGCAGATGAACTCTAAGGGATAAAGATCTTGTATTCATGCAATTTCCTCAGTAATAAATAAATGGGAGGAGAAATCTGTAGAATATATATTTAATGCATGCTAAATTGTATCTAATTATTATGTTTTTCAAAGTTTTTATTTATTTATTTATTGAATTGTTTCACCAGGAAAGATACACTGAGCAACTTAATGCTTGTCTCACGGTATGTCCTGGGGGAAATGGGGAGAGGGATGTACAAAGTGAGAGTTCTTAGATACATACATAACAGATGGTGAATACATATATACAATTTCAAAACAGGTTCCAGGCAATTGGGTACGTAATAGGCTGATGCAGCAGTTACTGTACTGGTGGTTCATAGGAGCAGCATACATAAAGAATCAGTACAGGGTCGAAAGCATAGGATGCAAGGTTGACAATGCATACATTACAGACGGGTCATAGGTGATACAGATGCTGCAAGGGTGAAAACATAGGAACCAGTCACCTTTTTAAGAGCAATTCTATAAGGGGCAGTAGTGCAGATGGGGGGGGGATGAGAATGAAGAGAGCAAGAGGGAGAGAAAAAAGAGAGAGAGAGAGGGAGACAGGTGGGCAAGGAGGGGATCATCTTGGAGGGAGGGGGAGAAGTCATCTTGGAGGTGTCAGCAGCTCTTTAAGCTTAGCACGCTAATTAGTCTCAACTGTTTCAAGGTGCTCCTAGAAAGTCACTGTACAGAAAAGTGTGTGAATGTAGAGAACATAGAAACATAGAAGGTGATGGCAGATAAAGGCTGCCGGGCTCACCTAGTCTGCCCATATTCTTTTAACCTTCATTTTTTGCTGCAGACCTTTACTTGATCTACAGTGCCATCTCTTCCCCTCCTTTCCTTTCTCCTACCATTCCCTTGTGCATATCCCAGACATTTTCTTTTTATCACAACTCGCTTTTTCTGCACCTGCTGCGCCACCTACCTACAGGAGCATCCAGCCACCGGCCCTGTCCACGGGGAGAGCAGCAGGCTCACTCACTTGATGGGGGGGTCTGGCATGGCCGTGGCCAATTCGCTGGAGGGCTCCCCTGTCCCAACCAGCCGGACCGGTGCCACACCCCCCAGAGCGATTCCACGACAGTCCTCCCCACATGGCAGGGCGCGGCCATCAAGCTGCTCAGTCACGCCCAGCCTTTTTCCATTTTCTCCTAATGGGAGCATGGATGTGCAATGATGTCCAAGCACCAACATGCGGAGTGCCCCCCCCCAGGCACCCACACATCTGCAGTGCTGCCGAGAGTCCCCAGGGACCGCCAGAGCACGGTGTGGATCCCACCCTTCCCCCAGGATTGGGAGAGCAGTCATCAGACGCTCAATCCCAGTCCTCCCCTGCTGACCCCCAACAACCTGGGCTTGTTCCCGAACCTGGGTCACCAGTGTGGAGCGAGGTGTGGCATCCAGCGCCTCAACCCTCAGCACCACTGGGCCAGCTATATCCCAGACATTTTTAAACCCCACCACAGTTTTTAACCCCACTACCTCAACTGGAAGGCTGCTCCTGGCATCCACCACCCTTTCTGTAAAGAAGTACTTCCTCAGATCCCTCCTGAATTTACCCGTCTCCAGCTTCATAGCATATCCCCTTGTTCTAGAGCACTTTTTCTCTGAAAAATACCCACCTCCAGTACCTTGATAATCCCCATGAGGTACTTAAAGGTCTCAATCATATCTCCCCTCCCTCGTGTCTTCCAGGGTGTATATATTTAGCTCCTTTAGCCTTTTCTCACAGGGCTTATGATGCAGACCCTGTACCATTTTGGTAGTCCTCCTCTGGACCCCCTCCACTCTGTCTGTGTCCTTCCTGAGATGTGGTCTCCAGAACTGGACACAGTACTGAAGGTGAGGTCTTGCCAGCGATCTGTATATGGGCAGCACCACCTCCCTCTTCCTGCTGGTGATACCCTTCCCTATGCACCCAGCATTAGCCCTTCCAACTGCCTTGTCACATTGCCTGGCCACCTTTAGGTCATCGAATATGATTACAGTCTCTTTCTTGCTTAGTTTTTGTCAGTATCACTCCACTCATTTTGTACTCTGCTCCTGGGTTTCTATGGCCCAAGTGCATTGTTTTGCACTTTTTTACATTAAAACCCAAGTACCATACTATACCTTTGACCACTCCTCCAGTCTTTTCAGATCCTTTCAACCCCCCCCCCCGAATGTCCACTCTGTTGCAGATCTTGGTGTCATCCACAAAGAGGCAGACCTCTCCCTTCAGTTCCTCCGCTATGTCACTTACAAAGACATTGAAGAGCACTGATCCCTGAGGTACCCGGCTGGTTATCTTCCCTTCCTCAGAGTGAACTCCATTTACCACTACCCTCTGTGTCCTGTCCCCTAACCATTTTTTTACACAGGTTACCACCTTAATACCCACCACCAAATTCCCAAACTTGTTTTTCCAGTCTCCTATGAGAAATGATGTCAAAAGCATTGCTGAAGTCCAGTTAGGCCACATCCACTGCCCCCTCTTTGATCCAACTTCTTGGTCAACCAGTCAAAGAATATGATATTTTCAAGATAAAATGCTTCTATTTTGAAAAAGTCTGATTGTCTTCTGATGGCGCTTGACACTGTTTACTCAATGCTCTTCCATTGTAATGTTGCTGTATGTTATTGTCTACATGCTCCTTTGTAGAATGTAAACTGCACTTGTCACTCTTTGAACCCATGTGTTTCACTGTGTTTTGATTTCACTGTGCTGTTTGCCTGTCCTAACCAGGACCTCCTTGTACCTGAGCACTGCTCATTGGAGCTTTTTCCTGGTAAAACAAATAACTACAACTTCACCCCCTGTTCCCTGAAGGTGCTGCCGATAATTCAGATGCAATAATCTGAAAATAAAAAAAGGCATCGCACACAGCATGGCTGAGAAAATAAGTTTCAATTTTATTGTAATGCAGTAGTACCTTCTAGAATGCAAACTCGGAACACCAAACAGTGATTATCACAGCTCTCCTCTTGCCCCCATGACCAGTTGCCATCTGGGTAACAAGAAGACTGAACTGTGACAATCTAGTGTTATTTTGGATCAGATGATGGAGAACCTAGGAGGTGAGAGAAGGACTGTGCTGGTTGTCATCTGGAACTGGGGGGAGGGGCTAATATGTGAATGAGAGTGCTGCTATACACCAAGGACACTTAGCATGGTAAGGGTTGCCACTGGACACTAGAGGGCAAATGGCATGAGATAGGGAGAGAGCGGGAGTACTACTGGACACCAGGAGGTGCTTGGCAGGGTACAGGTGAGATAAGGATGGGCCACTGGAGACCATGGAATGCTTACCTTGCTATCTGTCTGTCTGTCTGCCTATCTATCTACCTACTTACCTATCTACCTATCCATCCATCCATCTAGCTAGCTACAGACAGTATCTACCTCCTGACGAAGGGGTAGAGAACCCTGAAGCACTGAGGGCTAGTTCAACTTCATATTGGGACCTGGATTACATTGTTTTGTTTATAATTTTTGCACACTGCTGTGATTTGTAAGTACTGAACATTTTTTTACACAGTAAAACATTATTATTACTCTCACTGAATTATGTGTCCAGAGTGCTGATTCCATAAATACTGTAGTATCTGTCTGTCTGTCTGTTCATCCATCTGTCCATCCATCCAGCCAGCAAGTCAGCCAGCCAGCTAGTTAGCTACGTACAGTATCTATCTGTCTGTCTGTCTGTCTGTCTGTCTATCTATCTATCTATCTATCTATCTATCTATCTATCTATCTCTCCAGCTACATACAGTATCTATCTATCTATCTCTCCAGCTACAGACAGTATCTATCTAGCTATCTAGCTCTCTCCAGCTCCAGACAGTATCTGTCTATCTACAGTATCTATCTATCTATTTATCTATTTTATCAATAACATTTTATTGAATGAAATAATGAAATAATGATCCAACATTACAATACACAAAAGATAATAGAACAATAAAATATTAAACAGAACAGTACAATAATAGATTTAAAGTATAACCAATACAAGTAGAAGATCCTCACTGGCATTACTAACAAAATACATTAGATCTTCCATAATCATGGTATAGATGGTGGCGACTGGCACATAAAGGTTTTATAGATCGCCATTATCAACTTATACAGAAAAAACCTTTAGGAAGATGGCATAGAATGCCTGAAGTGCTATCGAAAATGGGTATCCTAATTCTAAATGAATGTTGGAGATGCCACCAGTCTCCTGGAACTATAGCACATATAATTAGGACCTGTCCAACTTTTTTACAGTTCTGGGAGGCAGTTCAACTTAGAGCTGAGCAGGTGACGGGTTCATCTTTACCATACTCTGCTCTATTGTGGCTTTTTGAAGATACTTTCCTTTTGGTAGGGGACTTAAAAAAAATGTGCACATTACTTTACGCTGTGGCCATGGAAGCTAAGCAACAAATCTTAATGAAATGGAAACAGTCAATTCCACCTTCTATATCAGAACGGGAATCTGGTGTTTCTAGAATAGCATCATATCTCAGGGTACAATATGAAATAAAAGGTTCATTAGCATTATTCGAATGTAATTGGCAACCATGGTTTAAAAATCTCGAGGTATTGGCATGCACAGGAACTGGCTAAACTTTTTGGCTGTTAGCCTTTACAGGTAAAAGTTTTATGAAGAGAGAACAACCAATCTCGTGGTCGTTAATAAGGCCTTTACATAGAAGTGTGGAATTTTACAATAACTTTCAGGGGCTTGGATTTTAGTTCTAACACTCTCGTATTTTTTAAATTGGTTTTCCTCTCTTCTTTTGTCCAGCACTAATGTTTTTGGGCCAGTTCTTTCTTATTAAACTAGATTTTACATGATAATTTTTAAGTCAATTGACAAGGGTACTAGGTGCTCTATATATCATACATAAGATATAGTAAAAGTCATTTTAATAAATACTCTTCTCAGTATTATTTTATATGAAGTTTGGCATTTTAAGATAAAGGTTATATTGTCCAGGGTTAATGAAAATGTTTTTAGTATTCATATATTGGTATAAAGAATATATTTATTTGATATCTATTATATTTTAGATCCTTGATGGTTTATACTTAGTATTATTTTTACTATTTGATTGTAATGAAAACTATAAACTATACTTAATGTTTGTAATTTGTTTATGTGTATAAGGAGAATGTGATGTTCAGGGAAACAACATTTAATTAATCTGTTTTATTTTATATTTAAGGTAATTTTATTTTTAGGGCCCAGTGCAAGTAAATGTGATTCTTCAGTTACAGGGCAAAAACCAATGGCTGCCAGTTGAATTCTTACCATTCTGTTAGCGTAATGATTCCAGTGGTGATCAGTGCACATTTGCAGCACTTTTTATTTTCCATGTATGGAACGTAATTGCTACATGAACAACAGCCAATCAGATTTCAGGATTTTCCCTTACCGTTTTATAATTGGTGTTAAATATAAAAGGTTATTGTTTATAGAAGTATGTAATTAATATGCTAAGTTTTGTTTAGAGCTATACTTTTGTATTTGATATACTTTAATGTTTTTGTTCTTTCTTAAAACTTAAACATTTACTTATAAAAAAAGATGCACTAGATCTCTGATTCATCACTTAACTTGGATATGTATAAACATATCCACACAGAGTAAGCAGAAAACTGTTGTTCTAAACAATTCCAATTATCTAAACTGAAAATGTTCCCCTGTATTCAGTCTCGTATTAAATAAGGAAGGGAAGAGAGGAAAGAAGAGATAGTCCTTATTAAAAGTAATTGAATACAGAGACAGATATCAATTCTAGTATTACTGGGGTCTTGTAAAGCGAGGAAGGAGGTGTGTTAAAAAAGGGGCATAACGTGAATAACTAAGTTTTCTGAGACTCATCTAGAGGCCATTAACTCTGTTTGGATCTTTCCTCTAATGAGCCTCTATATGGTACCCCACCTTTTTTCAAACTTACATGCATAGTCTCTCAAGTGGAGAGCTAATTTGTCTGTTCTCAGAGTTTCAGTAAGATTTGCTTTCCATTCCTGAAAAGCAGGAACTTTGTCATTTAACCAGTACTTAAGGATACAATTTCTAACTGACCCAAAATCAGTAAAAGGGAATATTTCTGTTCTTGTGACCAGTACCAAGCATCACTAAAATGCCCTACAATACAGGTTTCTATACAAACTTCATTACATAAAAAGGGGATGTCCTGGAACATCTGTTGTACCTCCTTCCATAAAGACAGACATAATGGGCATTCCTAGAACATGTGGACCAAATTACCTTTCCCAGACTTACGTTTATTAGAGTTCAGAGCTGTCCTAAGACCCATTTTAAACATATGGAATGGTGTGTAGTATAGGTTATGTAGTGTTTTAAAATTAAGTAATCTCAAATTAACTGCGCTGAACGCCTTAGCAGAGAAAGACCAAAGTTCTGACCAATTCTAGTTGTCTGTACTCACTGCCAATTCTTGTGCCCACCATCTTGTGGGTTCCTTCACTAGGCCTCTAATGCAGTTTAAAAAGAGACTGTACAATGATGAACTTCTAGGAGATACTATTTACCTATCTGTCTGTATGTCTGTCTATCTATCTAATGACTATCTACAGACAGTATCTATCTGTCTGTCTATCTATCGTAGCTATCTGTCTGCAGACAGTATCTGTCTATGAATTGAGACAGCCATTGTTTACTAGTGAAAGGGTTCTGAAAGGGCTGGCTGCCTTCAGATAGATAAGATCCCAAGACCAGATGGGTTGCATCCGGGGATACTCACGGAATTAGCGGTGGAGCTGGCTGAACCACTAGTATGTCTGTTCAACAGCTCACTTAGGTCTGGGGAAGTTCCAAGGGATTGGAAGGTGGCAGACATAGCGCTTCATAAAGGGGGGGAGGGCGATAAGGAGCAACCAGGGAAGTACAGGCCTCTCAGTCTAGCCTCTATAGTAGGGAAGCTGATGGAGTCCCTGATCAAAGAGGACCTCATAGACTACCTGGAGAGCAACAGGCTCCAGATTAGTAAACAGCATGGTTTTGTGGCAGGAAGATTTTGTCAGACTAACCTGATAGTATTCTTTGACTGGGTGACAAAGAAATTAGACAAGGGCCACACTGTGGATCTGCTCTACTTTAAGTTCAGCAAGGCTTTTGACTCAGTACCTCACAAATGATTGCTTAAGAAGATGGAAGACCTGGGTGCAGCTAAACCCATAGCGAACTGGATGGGTAACTGGCTAGAGGGGAGGCAGCAGAGGGTGGTGGTAAATGAGGTTAAATCAGAGGAGAGGGAGGTTATGAGCAGGGTTTCACAGGGATCAGTCCTGGGTCCAGTCCTTTTCAACATATTCATTAGTGACACTGGAGAAGGAATCCAGGGTAGGTTGTGTTTCTTCACAGATGACACAAAACTATGTGGGAGGGTGGATAGTGATGAGGGAATAAGGGAAATGCAAAGAGACCTACAAAAGCTAGAGGGGTGGTCAAAGGTCTGGCAGTTAAATTCAATGCTAGAAAGTGCAAGGTAATGCACCTAGGGAAAAAGAACCCCAAGACAGAGTACTGGATGGGAGGTGAAAGACTTACCACTACAGCTGAGGAGCGGGATCTGGGAGTTATCATTAGTAACTCACTTAAGCAATCAAATCAGTGCAACAAGGCCTATAGCAACGCTAACAGGATGCTGGGGATGTATTGGGAGGGATATTGATAGCAGAAGAAAGGAGGTAATACTTCTCTACAGATCCCTGGTGAGGCCTCCCCTAGAGTGTTGTACCCAGTTCTGGAATTCTCACCTCAGAAAGGATAAGGATGGGTTGGAGACAGTGCAGCGCAGAGTAACAAAAATGATTCAGGGCCAGCAGGGGCAAATCCTATGAGGAGCGCCTGAAGGCACTAAATATGTACTCACTGGAAACCAGAAGGGAGAGAGGAGATATGATAGAGTCCTTCAAATTCCTTAAAGTAATTAACAAAGTGAACTGTGGGGAACTATTTATTCTGAATACCAATTTGCGATCATGTGGATATGAATCGAAATTAACAGGAAGTAGGTTCAGGAGAGATGTGAGGAAGTACTACTTTACGGAAAGGGTGGTGGAACGTCGGAGCAGTCTGTCAGCTGAAGTGGTGGGTGCGAAAACAGTCAGGGGATTCAAGCAGGGCTGGGACATAATGAAAGGAATAGTGGTTACCGGGGGCGACAGGACCAAGGAGGAGAATAGAGAGAGGACGGAGGGTGGGGGGTTAGTACCCTGGAGGAACAGTAGGTTCCAGGGATTATAGGGAACTTGGGCAGACTGGATGGACCCCTGGTCTTTTTCTGCCGTCATTGTCTATGTTTCTGTGTTTCTTTCTTTCTATCTATCTCTCTATCTATCTAGCTATCTATCTATCAATCTCAAAACGTGCTGACATGGGGGGGGGGTGTCACTGGACACCAGGAAGTGCTTGACATGGGAAGGGGGTCACTGGACATCAGAAAGTGCTTGGCATGACAAAGGGGTTACTGGATACCAGGAAATGCTTGGCAGGGTGAGGGTGAGATATGGATGGACCACTGGACACCAGGGAATGCTTGCCATGGGATACACTAATTTGCAGTTAACTCTGTGGAACCAGGTATTTGTGGGGTCAGCCAGCCTATGTTCTTATTAATCCTCATACCTTGCTAGGGTCACCACCCTCTCCAGGAGCATTGCTAAGGATGCACCCAAATTTATTGACCACAGGGCTGTAGTGTTTACCCCAGCCTTGTGACTTTGGCAGCTGTAAGCTTTTCTCAAACTGGGACATCTTTGGCCTGTTCCCAGGTGAGGCTCATGGTGGCTTATCAGGTTTATTTATTTAGTTATGTATGTATGTATGCATGTATACAAGTATGTTTGTATGTATATATTTATGTATATATGTATGTATGCATGTATGTATGTGTATATATGTATGCATGTTTGTATATTAGTGTGTATGTATATATGTTTGCATATATATATGTGTGTGTGTATATATATATTATATATATATATATATATATATATATATATATATATATATATATATATATATATATGCATTTAATATGGTACCTCTAGGACAGATGTCTCATTGCTATAGATGTTCTGAGGAGAATGCATATGATCCCTAAAGCAGGTAAAAGAGCTCATTGTACTCTTAGCAATGGTTACAGTACATGCAAATTAAACAATTGTCACTTCTAATAAATGTTGAATGTGAGGTCATTTAGAGCAGATATCAATAGACGGAATATCGGCAGGAACGTATTGCTGCTGTGGTTGAGGGATCCCACAGCAGATTTAAAAGCACAGAGTTTAGGCAGTTTCTCCTGTCTAGCGGTAGCAAGGTCCTTTCCTCAGGAGCTGTTTAGGTAAGGGGTTGGGGCTCCTGTTTTTGAAATGAGGATAGTAAGGGTCATTTGATCATTGCTTCTGAAAAAGCATACAATGTCTGAATGGGAGGACAATTTCAATTAGGTAATCTCACTTGATGTTAAAAAGTGCTTCTGAGGAGGAAATCCCACGAGGAGCTCAGGAGGATACAGTTACATTTGTTTGACTAAGGAATGTAAAGATGGGTGAGGCACAGGGCATGTGGAGAAAATCTGGCAGCTCTGTTGTAGAGGTGGGGGTCAAGTTAGGGTTGTATCTGAAGCTGATAAGTACTGATGACTGACAGTTTGAGCATTTACTGTTTTGTGTAAAGAGATGGAGTAAATGTCATACAGTTGCTGTAGTGGTAGGTAAGTAAACTTTATTTATATGGTGCCCAATCCCAGAGGCTCTGGGTACCTTACAAGGTCAAAACAGAGAGGGTAGACACATCAACATACAAATAAAAGCTGCACAAGGGTTATATAAAAATAAAATCTAAAATTATACAATAAATTAGCATGAATAAATAATAAATACGCATTAATAAATAATAATAAATAGGGCATGGAAGCTCAGTGGCGTTCCAAGGAAGGATGATGACCCACCTCAAGGGACTTCACGTGGAACTTATTTGCATCCTTCTTGTAAACTTTGAGTGCAATGAATGCCACTAATGATGTATGAATAAGCCTAGGCATTCACTGAAAAAGTCTTTCCCATTACTGTTCATACAATGAGCCATTACAGTACACTACATTGCTGTGTATGGGGGAATGAGGTTTATTCCTACAGCTTAAGAGAAGGCACACTGGGATAAAGTTTGTCTAGCAGTCCAGCCCAGAAGTCTCATAACTTTTTCTTTTAAGAGAACCCACTGTGACAATTTTAGTCCCCCCCCCCCGTAAGGTTCAGTTTCTTTAAATAGCTCAGATACAGAATCCCCACCAAAGGGTGGTGTAGCTTACATTGGCTCAGATTATCCAAGTTAAATACTTAGAGAACCAAGCCTCTCTGGATCTTAATTGGAGCAGACATTCAGGGATTGCCTTTACCATGGTGAGATGGTGTTGTCTAGGGTTTAGAGCACAGACTTAGGAACTGGGAGACTTAGGTTCAAGTCCTGCCAGGCTGACTGACTTGGATTGGTCTAGAATCTGAATCAGGTCACATCCACCTTGCTGACCCTAATTTAATTCAGCTTGAAGCTTCATCTATTCAGTTTCACTTTCTCTCCATGATGCACCTCCCTCACCCCTACCACACTCAGTTAAATCCTTTCTGCCCCTCAAAAATCAGCTGAAGCCCTTCTGCCCCAATGCATTCAGCTAAAGTTCTGTAGTCCACCCACACAGTCAAAATCCTGCCACCCACCTATGCTGTTAGCTGAAACTTTGCCCCCAGCATACACAGTCAGCTCAAATCCTGCTTGTGCACTTCACTGAGCTCAGCTGACAACCCAGCATCCCCCCCCCACACACACAGTGCAGCTAGCTGAAACCCTGCTAGTGCTGCCCCCTACACTCAGCTGACAACATGCTGAGCTGAGCCCTTGCTGCCTCCCCCCCTTTACAGTCAACTGCAGCCCTGCTTTGCTTTGCATAAGAGTAAGGGCTCCTCACCACAGTGTGCAGTGCGTGACTTCTGCTTTCATTTTCAATAGGTCAAAAGCCATGCATATTGCAGCAGTAACACCAGAAAAGCTATAATTTTTTGCTGTCTTCCAACCTCCCCCCCCAACTGTCTGCATTTGTATCAGGATTCCTAAGAAAGAAGCGGGGGCTGCTCCCCAGTGCCCTGTCAGTATCTGATTACTGCAGACCATGGTAGTCATGCGGTTTCCTTTGTAGGCCCATAATTTTTTTGCGCAGATCACTGAAAAAACAGATGGAATCTAGTAAATTACCATTTCCGCAAGGTTTCTGTGGACTCGACAGTTGCAGTAAAATAATGGCATCGTCGTAAAAATGCTTCACAATTCGTCACTTTTTACCACAATTGGGGTAAAAAGCCAAATTGCTGTAACGTTCTTCTGCGATTTTGACACTTTTTACTCTAACTGCAGTCCTTTTGTACATGCAGCTGCCGTAAATAGTAACTGAACTGTTTCAATTGTTTTGCGCTGTTCCGTACCTTACACTGCAGGTGTAGACTTCTGAACAGAAAAAAAAGTGGAGAAACTGAGGGAAGGGATAGAAAAAACTGATTTGACCATTTCCGAAGGTGTTGTGTCCGATTCTACAAGTCAATCAATAAATAAATAAAATTTATGAACATGGAAGGTTGCTGTCTGGCTCCAAAATTCAGCGAGGAACTCTGGATTATACCTGATAAAGTTTAAAATAGAATTAGAATTGATACGGCGCCTTTCATACATACTGTGTCCAGAAGTGCTTTACAAAGCAATGAGTTTGATAGTCATAGTGCAGTAACATCTGTATACAATTACATCACCTGCTATATACCTGCACGCACTCAAAGAATATACTGTAATTGTTATGATGTCACTGTATGGGAAATAGGACGGTAACAGCATCCCCCGGTGGACAAGTATAAGAAGACAGCGTCCAACCTGAACATTTTAATAAAATGTAAGTTAAAAGAAAGAAGGCAATGTCCAGAACGGGGGGTTAACCGAGCTGTGTATAGTTGCAAAATCTGAAAAAGTTATCTTTCATAGGCTTTGGAATAATGTTTTTTTGGTGTAGATAAAAGCTTCCCTTTCAGTTTCACAAAGTGCCCTAAAACTAACAGTAAAGCTTTAAAATGTAGCACGCCGTAGAGACACAAAAGAACAGAGGTAAGTAACACCTCTTGTTTAGCTTCTGGTGTGGGTTTCAGATAAGTATATTGATTTTACATTTTGGGGAATATCTTAGATTCTACCCCCAAAAAATATACATCAGAAACAGTCAGATCCAGGAAAGATCAATGTATGGATTTCTGATGCTGCTCACACAGACTTATCACTGATCACTTCGACCTAAAAAGGGAATTCTGGGAACTGAACTTCTTGAGAGACCTCTGGGTTAGAACTAAGGTTGTTCAGACTCCACGAAACGGAATCGGATTCCGATCCAGTGTTCAGAATGGTAGTGCGAAAATCCTAATTCCTAAAAAAAAAAATCCTATAACCAAGTTTTACATAGGAGTTTCAGATTTCGGATTCCAAATCCAAATCCATTTTCAACTGAAAGGTCCACTTAAGATTTTGGGAGATTCTGAACAAGCCTAATTAGAACTTAGTTTACAGGATTTCAGGTGGAAAACACCAGTTTTCTACAGAACACACACACATTTTTAGTATTTTTGTTTATTTATTGAAATGTTTTACCAGAAAAGGCACACTGAACAACAGGTTGCTTATTTCACGGTGCGTCCGGGGCGGAGGTGAGGTTAATGGAAGTTTACTCACCTGGTAAAGGTGATTATAGGAGCACCTTCTTACAGCACTCCCAGTCTCCACTCATGGGTAATCTCCGGCACTCCTTTCAGGCTGATGCACAAAAGAATTTTCTTTTTTCAGGATCAAAATCCAATCCCTCTCCTCCCCTGCTTCCATCTCCTCCCTGTAGTTCCCAGACTCCTCAGTACGAGATCTTCCCGAGCTTTTGGAACCTTTTGAAAATATGAATTAGCAGTAAAGAGGCCCGGTGGTCTCCCTGAGGAATGCCACCTGTTAGAAAAAACATACCACACGTTGTGAAGTTGTGTAAACTGTTAATCCTTTACTCTATATTTTTTTGGAGGCATACAATGTACATTAATCGAAGTCACTTGCCTACGCCTTCATGAGTGTACAGCCTTGTAATCACCATATTGTTTAAAATCAGCATTAATGAATGTACAATGCATTCTTCAGAATCTTAATTCATGGTTTGTTACTGTGTGTTCCTCCTCATTGGGTTGGCTACAGAGTGCTGTAAGAAGGTGCTCCTATAATCACCTTTACCAGGTGAGTAAACTTCCATTATCAATCACACCTTCTTACAGCACTCCCAGTCTCCACTCATGGGTGATTATACAGCAGTATTGGAATTGACGGGAGGGAGGAGGAACCTGACTTGAGGCTGTTTGAATTACTTTTCGGCCAAATTTGGAATTGCCTGTCATCCCTGTATCCAAGCGGTAGTAGTTGGTAAACGTATGGGGGGATGGCCAAGTAGCCGCCTGGTAGATCTCCCTTACTGACACTAAGCTTCTTTCTGCCCAGGAGGTGGCTATTGCTCTAGTGGAGTGGGCCTTGATGATGGGCAGTGGATCGGTCTCCCTAGCCTTATAAGCCTGGGAGATGGCATCTCACAACCATCTGGTGACCGTAGACCTGGAGGCTGGTAAGCCCCTCTTTTGTCCTTGGTGGAGGATGAAGAGTCTATCTGACTGTTGAAAAGATTCTGTCTTGTCCAAGTAGATGAGAAAGGCTCTAGCTGGGTCTAGACAGAGGAGGGTGTCCCTGTTAGTATCCTGTTCAGTTGGGCTAATGGTTGGGACTGTAATTTCTTGACCTGTGTGAAAGGCCGTCGCCACCTTAGGGATGAAAGACGGTATGGTTCTTAGGACCACTCTATCTGGAAAGAACGTGAGAAAGGGTTCTCTGCATGATAGGGCCTGTATCTCACTGGTTCTCCTAGCTGAGGATATAGCTACCAGAAAGACCATTTTCATGGTTAGGAAGGATAGGGGAACTGAATCCAGAGGTTCAAAAGGATCCTCAGTTAAGGCGTCTAGTAATAAGTTAAGCTGCCAGGGGACCGCAACTGGTCTAGGGGAAAAAGTGATGTTGGTGGCTGCTCTTAGGAAGGACTGCAGCAATGGGTGTACCCCAGGCAGCTGTCCATCTGTTTTCTCCCGTATTGCTCCTATGGCGGCTGTTTGAACCCTTAAAGATGCCGCCGTCAACCCCTTGTCTAGACCATCTAGCAGAAACTCTAACACATGTAAAATATTGCAATTTGAAGCCTGAAATTGTTTAGCGTTACACCAATAAACAAATGCCCCCCAGTGTCTGTTATGTTTTGTTAGTCGAGTGTCTTCTGGCCTGTAGTAGAGTATCTGCTACCTTGGTCGACACACCTAAGTTTAGCGGTCTGACCCTCTGAGTGGCCATGCCATCAGCCTCAGTGGTCATGGGTCCTCATGCCAAATTGGCCCCTGTTTGAGTAATGTCTGGTATGGGGGTGAGTTTCATAGGCTTGTCCATCAACATTTTTTTGATGAGCGCATACCATGTTTGTCTTAGCCAGTCCGGGGCGATTAGAATCACTGTGGTGCCCATGTCCCTGATTTTCTGTAGAATCGCAGGTATCATGGGATTTGGGGAAAAAGCATAAACTTTCTGGAAGTTCCATGGGGTCGAGAGAACATCTACTCCCGCCGCGTTCTTGTCCTTGTACCTGGATATGTATATTGGTAGCTGAGCATTCGTTGCCGATGCCATGAGGTCTACTTGAAACGGACCCCATCTCCTTTGTAGTTTGTTGAATATGGCTGGGTTGAGTTGCCACTTCTCCCTATTGTAGGGTTTGCCTGCTTAGCCAGTCTGCCTAGTGTTTTGCATTCCTGCTAGGTGTACCGCTGTGAGGCTGAGAAGGTGTCTCTCTGCCCACAGCATTAGGAATTCTGTCTCCCGGGCCATGGCTCTGCTTTTTGTTCCTCCTTGCTTGTTTATGTAGGACATTTCTACCTTGCTGTCTGTTCGCAACTTTACGTGGTGCCTCGTTACTTGTGGTTTGAAGCACTGTAACGCCAGTCAGATTGCTCTGGTCTCCAGGATGTTGATCGGTAATTTTGTTTCTGGTTCTGTCCACCTTCCTTGGACTGATCGCCTGTCCATTACAGCACCCCAGCCTTGCAGGCTTGCGTCTGTTTCAAGGATTCTGGTCGCTCTTTTTTCCAATTTCACTCCCTGATTTAGATTGTGTGGGTTTGTCCACCATCTCAGTGACCTTTGTACTTGCGTAGGTATGGTCACCCTTTGATTGTAATTTTGTAAGTTATAATTCCATTTCTCTAGAAGTAGATGTTGTAATTGCCTTATGTGTGCTCTGGCCCAGTCGTGTAGGTCTATGCAGGCTGCCATTAGACCTAACAACTGCATGAGGGTGCCACAGTGTCGTCGTTTTGCAGTGTATTATGTGCTTGCATTGGTTCACTAACACCTTGATGCGTGTTTCCGAAGGTTTGACTGTCCCGGTGACTGTGTTGAACACCGCCCCTAAGTGTTCTATAGTTGTGGTTGGTGTCAGGTGGCTTTTGGAGGTGTTGACTATCCATCCGTGTCGGGTGAGTAACTGTAGCACTGTCCAGGTTGCTGCTTGGGATTCCTCCTGCGATTTTTCCCGAATTAGCCAGTCGTCCAGGTAAGGAATTACATGGACTCCCTCCATGCGGAGTTTGGCTGCTAGTGGAGCCATGACCTTGGTGAAAACTCGGGGCGCTGATGCCAGACCGAAGGGTAGGCATTGATACTGGAAGTGATAACCCAAGATGCTGAACCTGAGGAATCTCTGATGAGATGGTCTGATTGGGATGTGGAGGTATGCGTCCCTCAGGTCTATGGATGTTAGTAGGTCCCCCTTGCGGATTGCTGCAATGGTGGACCGCAGGGTCTCCATTTTGAATCTTTGATACTTTACAAATTTGTTCACAAATTTGAAATCTAGAACTGGGCGTAGATCCCCTGTCTTTTTTGGAACCAGAAAGAATACTGAGTAGATGCCTGAGCATCTCTTGTGGTTTGGAACTGGTTTTATGGCTTTGCTGTTGAGCAGTTGTTGTAGAATTGCTCTGACTTGTGCAGGTGTCATCTTGTCTTTTGTAACATGAGATTGTATGTATCTGTCTTGTCTTGGCAAGGAGTTGAACTCGATGGCATAGCCTTGTTTGACTATTTCTTTGACCCATCGGTCTCTGTTTTGGCCCAGGTTGCGGAGAAGAGCTGTAGCCTTTCCCCCACTGCGTCTGCATTGTCCTGGGCCTGTGGATTTTCATTGTCCAAATCCTCTGTTTTGCCTGTTGGGTTTGTAGCCTTGTTTGGGATTGAAGTGGCTACCACGGTCCCGGTTTGAATGATATTGGGGTTTTTGGCTGAAGAAATTCGGTTTGAACCCGAAGGCACACCTTTCTTGGCCTTGGTACCTAGAACCCTTCTTTCCTCTGTTTTGAATAGGGATGAAATCTGTTATTCCAAAAGGAAGGCAGAGTGCTCTGGCCCCTTGGTTGTCCTTGTCTTCTCCCTTCTTTACGGTAAATTCTTCTATGCCTGGTCCGAACACCTTATCCCCTGAGAATTGAAGCTTCATGACCCTGGACTTTGATTCTTGGTCAGCGTTCCAGAGTTTAAGCAAAATTAATCTTCTGGCTCTGTTTACTGATGCTGCTGATCTTGACGCCATTTTAAATGTGTCTATAGTGGCATCTGCCATGTACTTAATTGCTTGGATAGCGTAATCCATAGTGGCCCCATGGGCGCTGGTTTCCGGAATGTCTGATCGAGCTGCTTCCAGCCATCTGAGAACAGCTCTGGAGGAATACGTGGATGCCATGGAAGCTCTCATGTTCATGGTCAGCATGTCATGAACTTTCCGGACTATATCGTCCACTTTCCTGTCCATGGGGTCTCTTAATGCGGAAGCTGACTCGGAAGGTAAAACCATCTTATTACTCAGGGCCGAGACCTCGGAATCGACTTTTGGGGCTGTAGCCCAAGCCTTCTCTTTCTCCTGTGCTAGTGGGTATCTCTTCTCAAAGGTCCCATTCTCCCTGGTCTTTATTGGGTCTGGAGCCTCCCATTCCCTAGCCAGGATGTTATCCAGGGCTGGGCAAAAGGGGAAAAAAGTGGTGGAGCGTTTTCCATCACGTACTAAAGGGTCCAGTCTGTTCTCTGGTTCTTGTATGGGCTCATTAATCCTGAGTGTTTCTCATACTACCCTGATGATCTCAGGGATGGAGTCAAAGGGACATAGCCTGGCGGCCATGTCTTCTTTGGCCTTCTCCTCCTCCTCCTCCTCTGGGTCTTCGTCCCCAAGTATGGAGAATCTGATCCATCCTCTGGGATAGGAATTGGGGCACCCCTCTGACGTTTTGGTGGAGGGGGTCTCTCAGGGGACCGGGGCCGTTCGTCTGCTCCCAATGCATCCATTTTGTCCAATAGTTTTTTGAAAAGTTGAACTACCACACTCTGAGAAGAGGTGGAAGCGCTATCTTGCAGTATGTCCTCCTCTGGGGACCCCGAATTCGAATTAAAAATATTTGGATCTGCATCAACCATGCATAGGGAACATAGGTCTCCCAAGTTGGAGGTTAAAAGAATATGGGGGCATTTCCTGCAAATCCGTCTGGAAGTCATTTTGTCTCCACTGAAAAACACAATAGAATAGAGGAGGAGATATAACAGATGATATGCACCTTAATGTAACTGTTTAAACACTATTTAAAATACTATTTAAATGCTGTGCAGTTACTAGACAGAAGCATGGAACCTAAACCTGGTTTAGCTTCTGAAGTAAGGACCAAGGCAAAATGACTGCCCAGAAGAACTGCTGCCCCTGCCTTAATGAGCAATGAAATCCTGTTACTGTTGCTCAAAATAGTTTGTCTGCTTCCCTTGCTGTGCCTCCAAATGCATTCTTGTATCCCCTTATAAGAGGATTTAAATCGCCCCAAAATTAAGCATTTCCCTTTTAAATTGTAAAATGCCATGGCCCCTTTAAGAATCGCTTGTCTTGCGCTGCCATTTTGGTGAAGTGGAATGTACTCAAGGTGCCGCCATCTTAGATGGGAGATAAAAGGAGTCCTGATAGGCCAGCGTGGGTCTCGCGAGAGTGAGGGCTCTCGAGACAAAGGAGGAAGGGATAAAGCATGGCCTGTCTCACAGCGTGGAGAACGCCGAGCAAGAAAAAGCTGCCGAAAAGCACCTGGATTAGCAGTGCAATCGCACCAAGGGGGCAGGTAGGCATACTGGAAGGAGCAGAGGCTCATTGAGTATAAAACCACGAGGCGCGCATCCAGCGTTTTCTTAATGAGGCACCAAACTCAAGGGCAGTACTGTGCATTAATAGCTTCTGCTCGCCGGCTGAACAAGGTAAGCCAGTGGGAAGCTGGGTGCATAGGCGATCCTTTCCTCAGCAGAACAAGGTGTACTGAGGAAGGAGAGACAGATAATTTCCAGTCATTCTGGCTACATTTTAAGTTACTGTAGAAGTCCCTGACGGTCCCTAACGCTCGTCGATTTGCTGACTAAATATGTGGCAGTATTAAAAAATATGCTGGCTGGCTCTTGGAATTGAAATATAGATTTTGTTAAATTCTTACCTTTCTTGGCACAGAGCCAACAATCTGTGACCAGCCTGGAGTGATGCACAAAAGAAAACTGAGGAGTCTGGGAACTACAGGGGAGGAGACGGAAGCAGGGGAGGCGAGGGATTGGATTTCGATCCTGAAAAAAGAAAATACTTTTGTGCATCAGCCTGAGAGGAGTGCCGGAGATTACCCATGGGTGGAGACTGGAAGTGCTGTGAGAAGGTGCGATTGATAATCGCTTAATACAATCAACAATTGAACACATAAACAGAATAATATGACAGACAATTGTTCTGATGGGTTACAACAGAATATGTATGAATTTATTTATTTATTTAAGAGATTTACCAGGAAGGCATACTGAGCAGAGTACCGCTCTATTCCAGATGCGCTCTGGGGTAAGGGGTTACAGGAGTTCAGTACAAAAATACAAAAATCAGTACATACAAAATCAGTAGGTAACAACAGTGGCCCATAATTCAGCACATGAGTAATTGCAGATAACAACAAATGGTCCAGAAGGGTGGATGCAGAAGCTGAGATGAATGCAAGATATATACACATAATTAGATAAAAATGCAAAAAAAAAAAAAATAGAGAGAGACGCATATGGGAGTTGATATGGAGTTTTTCTCATTACGTTGTGATAATATGTAAAACCTCGGAGCTAAGCTCGAGGTTTTACTATTATCACACAAGCAGGGTGTGTGAAAAATCCATTTCTACCCCTACATATGTTTTATTTTTATAATAACTGGCAGTAAAAAAATTCAATAGAAGAATTACCACTACAGGAGAGCATGGCCAAAACGCTCATACTTCCATTAATAGGCACTTCACGCTATTCAAGGACTGACATCACATAACGCAGCTAGCGTGTGTGCCTACTAGTAAGGAAGCAGTCGCTTTGCCCGCTGGTCTTCATGTTGGTTTTACTAATAAATAAATGCTGCACACATACAGATTTCTAAACCGGAGGGTAAGCTACAGAATTCATTTAAATGATTACGCTTCTCATTTGGATCTGTGTTATGGAGGTCATGCTATGAGTTTGAATCTGTTTACTCTGGAATGCGAAAAGCTGCAGGCTTGCAAGATTAAAAGTCGTATCAACCTGCGGGTTGATACGACTTTTTTCGTATCAACCTCCGGGTTGATACGACGTTTTACAGTACTCGAAAACGGGTTGATAACAGAATCATCAGTTATTATATACACATAATAGATAAAAATATACCTGTTACACTTACATTATAAGGCAGAATTAGAGTATAAGTTAATAGGGTCTCCGATGGGTGTCTCTTATGGTATAGTTTAAGAGACACTGAGCCAGAGGGTTGGTCGAGAGGCATGCAGAGGGAAGCAGAGTGGTTCTGGCTGCCCAAACCACATGAGAGGAGATTCTCATGTATCATGAGACACCCTGCGGAGGCCTTATTAACTTATTATAATAATTGCCCATCAATTTTTTCAATGGTGATGGCCAGTTATTATTTGCCATAATAACCAGCCAGTTATTACAGCAAACACATGCTCACTAAACAGTAGCTGCTATCTCGAGACACCCTCGAGCATTGCATTCCGTGAGACTGCACCATTAAAGAAATTACAGTGTGGTAATGAATTTTGGCTGAGAATGTAAAAAAGTAAGCTTACACTAAATTAAACATGCTGTGTGATCCCCTCAGTACTGGTAAACATCCAATGTGATCCCGCTGACCCGGAAGCAGATCTTTTTTTGGGGGGGGGGAATGAAATCGCAATGCTGTTCAATTTGGAGACGTTTTGTGGAAACTTAAAAAAATGAAACACTGTGAATCAAAATATCCTGTGTGATCCTGCACAGTACTGAAAAACGCCTTCTGTGATCCTGCCGTCCGGGAAGCAGCTCCTCTGCATGGAGGGAAGTGTATGTGATACTATTACAATTGCAAGGAACCAGCGTGATTAACATTGGGTGGGGTAGAAGGAAAACAACTGATGACCAGTAATTATATAAAATAAAAAATGGGGTGATGTAATTACTCGAATTTAATAACATAACCCTCGGTGTGTGATGCTTGAATACACCCCTTGAGCTGCACTCTCAAGGTTTATGTAGCATCACACACTTCGGGTGTGTATTAAATTCTCATAACACACACCACCCCATGTATTATTCTTGATATAAATTACTCAAATTAGAGTGATTTATAATATGTTTTAAGTCTTTTTTTTACTGCAGAAATTAAATAAAGCTCATCCCTTCCCCAGCTCTGAAGTGGAACGTGACACTCCAAACGCTCCTGCATGAGAGACCACTGTACACCAGATGAGACACGCAGTGGCTTTGTGCATTGATTGGCTGAAATCAGATACGTGATTTATAGTTGGCAACGTGTTTATTTCTAATATAAATAGCAGCCTGCAAATAAGCCCTGTACTCTTTCACAGACAGCAACAAACAAGGAGGAATACAAAAGATTGAGAATATGAGGTCTTTTAGGGCAGAACTCTGTCCAAAACTGCTATAGGATTTCTATAAATCCCATACTTACAAACACATTATCACACTTGACTAAAAACATAAGCAACACTGTAAGAATTATTAAAGTATTAACACCTACACTGCAAAACAAAACATTGTTTTCATATAAAGAACGACAGCAGACGTAGCAGCCAGATACCCCCCTGACTCACCTTTTACCCAGTAAACTAGATCCAGTAGCATAACACAGGCAGCATGGGTCAAGTGGCTACAGCACAGGCTTGGGGATCAGGAGACCCAAGTTCAAATCCCACAGAGCCACTTACTTACTGTGTAACCCTGAGAAAGTTACAGTACAGTCTCCGTGCTTCAGTTCTGCTAGCTGTAAAAATGGATAGAGGTAGGACACCACTGAAAATGAGATCCTGTATCTCAGCTGGGCTACCCTGGATAAATAAATTGCAATAAAAATAATTAATGTGTCTAACCTCATTGGGCAAACATGAAAAGGGGAGGCAGGATCGTCTAGTGGTTAAAGCACAGCCCTCTAAAGTGGAGGAACCCGAGGTTTGAATCCTACCCATCATATACTGTAGGTGTAGTCTGACACTAGGTCAGATCAGTGCCTGCATGGATAGCGCTGTCAAGAACAGCACAGTCTATACAGCACTGATCAGAACAGCAGCAGTACACAGTGCCGTGAGTAAACACAGTGCCAGTGGTAGCGATCGCAAGTATGGTATGTGATAAAATTTGGAAGACCAGGATTAGAATCCTGGTTTCCACCACCATTCCGGCCGAGCTGCTCATGTACCAGCACTCAACGCCACGGGAGCAGCTCGGCCAGGCTCCTCACTTCCTTTCCCCTTCTCCTGCATCTAGTACCATGGACAGTGACCTGTGGAGTGCTCAGTGCATAGCGCGCTTTTTCCCCTATCGCTGCCAGTGGTGGCACGGTATAGACCGTGCATTTCTTACTGACGCTATTCTTGTAGCGCTCTTATGACCAGGTATGATGTAGTCTTGTGCAAGCCTCTTCACTACCCTGTGCTTCAGTACACCCGGCTGTAAAATGGGGTACACGCAGGACACCCTTCATAAACACTCACACATAAAACATTTAAAGCGGGACTGCACTAATGGCCCAGGGCAGTGGGTTGCACTGCTCTGCTGGTGATCCAGATTTGGGAGCGTAATTGAGGCACCATGTTGGGAGGCCAGCCAGGCGCTAAGCAGCTGTAGACAGGCTGCATGCCTTGGCTGGCGAGGGCTGGCGGCAGGTCTGGTGCCACAGTGATTCCTACAGACAGGTTAGTGAGCATGCTCCTTCCTCTGGGCCATACTGTGCCTGTTCGAGGCCGGTTAAAGGCACTGCCCATGCCACAGGGAGGAACCTGGATGAAAATGATTTTTTATTTATTATTTTTATTCTTTTGGTAACTGGGTAAGGCCCACTAGGTACAATACGTGTTTTCAGTGGCGACCCAGGAGCACTGGAGTAGTTAAAAGGGAATAGTCAGCACAAAGGGCCCCACACTCAAGTGTGGGGCTGGTCCTAATGTGAACTTTGTGTGCAAAAACTTGTTGGTTTACTTGTTGTTTACTGTAGTATAGTAGATTGTACCAGACTAATTTTGCTTAGTTGTAGTCTGACATCTTCTTTTACTACAAATCCCAAAATCCCCTGCAGCTGACATCAGACCAGTAGCCAGCAGTGGGAGATACAGTAGCCTGCAGTGCATGTTAGAGCTTTTATAATCGTCGATTAGATGTTTTTCGGTCACTGTTTTTCTCCGGGACCTAAGTACAGTCCTCTGTAACTGTACATAGCCCATACAGGACAGCAGGACCCGCAAACAAAAGACCAGAACTTATTTAAACTCTAACATGCACTGCAGGCTATTGAATCTTCTCACACAAGAATATTTTTGCCCAGTTTCTTTTGAGTGGTAGGTCCATGGTGGCGTGGTGTTACAACAGTACATATCGATCAGTTTATAATTCATATATTTTCTGTGTTTAGCTGTTTTATATTAATTATAACGAGGCACAGTATGATGGAATCAGGATCACTCTCCCCACAACTTCATCTGCTCTAGCTGCTCATCTACACCTGACATCACAGTCCTCTACTGGTGACATCATTGTAATTTCCATAGCAACAGTTTGTGATGTCACAAGCAGAGTATTGTAAAGTCAGGTGTAGACAAGCAGCCAGAGCACATGGGAGTCCAGAGATCCTGTTTTCATGCAAATGTGCAGAGTTATCAAAAATGTGGGTGCACTAATTACAGAAAGTATATGAAAAATAAGCTGAAGTGGGTCTAAAAATTCTGTTTGTTTGTTTGTGTTTTTTTGAGGTGGCCCCTGATGTGCCAGGGACTCGTTAAAGGAGATGCAGTCGATGCTGCTGGTGTGCCTTTTGAAGATTGCGAGACCTGCCGAATTCTGGTGACGTGGAAAAGAGGAACTCTTCATTTCCTGTGCATCAGTGGTCAGTGAGTAAGCAAAAAAAGGAAACCTCAAGAGGGTGCCACTTGAGTTTAATCGTTCTTTCAACAGTGGATACCATGGAGGAAAGGGTGCAGCCTTACCATGAAAACTGATATTGTTACAGAGAGGAGAGCCCGACCCCAAGGTAGAATTAAACCTGTGACATGCCGGCTGAGTTTACCTGTAACCTGGCTCTGAAAAGTAGAAGGAATGGACTTTAAATACCTTTACATTTAGAGGGAGCTAGTATGGCACAGGGGTTAGAAAGCAGAGCTGTGAACCTGTAGACCCTAGGTTTGAATTCAAGGCATATCAGAAGGGGAGATTTCAAAGAGGAAACGGGCATGTAGTTAAAGGTGCACATACAGTATATCAAAAACTGTTGTCAAGGGCTGCTGGTTGGCTGGATGGAGCACCTTCTGATACCACTCAGGCGTTATTTATTATAATTATTGGTGAGACTATATATTGACTGGACTGACACCAGTTTCTCATGCTGCAATAACTGGGTTCCATTCTATAGTAACCAGCCAGTTATTAATGGCATGGGTGTCAGCCAGTCAACAGGAAAAACTGAAACAGAGAAATTATTTAAATATTGGTTAAAATATGTTATCCTTATATCGATCGCCAGCATCGAGAGTGCTAAACTTTTAAAAACTGACCATTTCAAACCAAGGAAATGTTTAAATCCTTGTTTTGTGAAAATCTTGTTTCTATCTTTATGCCCAATGCAGTCTTACTACGGCAAAGTCATTCTCAAAGCAAAAGCCGCTACCACCACCACTCCTCCTCCACTCATTCAACAGCAAATGTACAGTTAATCAGTGTTACTGTTAGAACTCGCATGAAATCAAAGGTTCTTCTGAACACACTCATTTGTTAGAAAAATCCTGCTTTCAAAATACACACTCTCACACTGCCATGCGCCACAGTCTTCTGTCTCCTAATGGCAGTTGTTTTCTGCCTTTAGACTAGCAATTATATAAAATAAAGTTTGGGGTGTTACATTTTTTTTATTTTTAGCACACCTTTGGTGTGTAATACCATCACAAGCCACTCATGCTTCACATTCATGGTTTATGTGGTATTACACACCTCGGGTGTGTGAAAAAAACATGTAGGCCCGATTCTCAAAGTGTGGCACCCTGCACCCGATTCTCTATCAGGTATTGTCCTGGCACCAGAGTCCTGCGGCTTGCAGCAAAGATGACCGTGCAGCACAGAGACAGCACACCTGAGAGGTCTACTGCAAGCTGTGGGCCAGTCGAGCAGCTGTCCTGGATGGTTAGACAAAATATGCAGGGGTATGCAAAACATGCCAGAACATTACGGGAGTACATGTAATGTAACCACCAGCATACATACTATAACTAATCTTACAGAGGACAATGACAGTAATCACAGATGAGTCGGACATTAACATAGAAACATAGAAACATAGAAGTTGATGGCAGATAAGGACCGCAAGGCCCATCCAGTCTGCCCATTTTTTCTACCTTATGAATGTGCTATAGGCCTTTACTCTGTCAATGGCCTATCTATTCATACTCATCTGTATTGCTCCCTTATGCCTATCCCATGCCTGTTTGAAGCCCTGCACTGTATTCATTTCCACCACTTCCTGAGGTATGCCGTTCCATGCATCCACCACCCTTTCTGTGAAATAGAACTTCCTCACATTCCCCCTTAATCGTCCTTCCTCTAATCTCATGCTTCGTCCTCTTGTCCTGCTATTTTTCTCTTATATATATATATATTTTTTTTTTTTACAACTATTTTTCTGGCCCTTTGGCTTGGAACTCTCTTGGGCCACTGCACTCGCCGACTCGCTCTACTGCCCGCTGTGTTCCCCTACATCTTCAATTTTGTCATGGTTCCCCAGGTCGGGGGGAGGCAACCTGGGGAAACCCAGGGGCAGTGACGGGAGCCAGTGTTAGGCGGTGGCGGTGGTACTGGCAAAGCCATTGCCTATCTGAGCCGGAGGGGTATTTCTGGATGTTTACGCTCTCAGCGTTGAGCGTGCAATGCCGCCCAGCCGGCGTGGGTGCTTCCACCCGTCCATGGCTGGCTGCCAAGCGTCTTCCCCACTCTGGAGCCCCTGGGTGCCGGGTGAGTGCTGCCGGTCTCCACCGGGGGCCACTGCTGCACCAGGCTACCCTGGATCCCTCCCTGAGAGAGGAGAGTAGTCCTCCGGACTCTTGATCCTCTCTCTCCTCTGCCAACCCACAACGGTCCGGGCTCGTTCCCGAACCCAGGTTGCCGGCGCGGCACGAGGTGTGGCATCCAGCACCTCAACCCTCAGCGCCACCGGGCTGGCTCTATTTTTCTTATATTGAAACATGTAAGACTCTTTCCCCTTGTTAATGCCCTTAAGATGTTTGAATGTTTCGATCATATCACCTCTCTCCCTCCATTGCTCTAGAGTATACATATTGAGCTCCGTTTATCTGTCCTCATATGGTTTCTGATGCAGTCTCTGCACCATTTTGGTTGCCCTTCTCTGGACTGCCTCCATTTGTTAATGTCCTTGTGCAGGTGCGGCCTCCAGTACTGCACTCAGTACTCCAGATGGGGCCTAACCAGTGTCTTGTTAAGAGGGATTATTACCTCCCTCTTACGACTTGCAATACCCCTACTAATGCACCCCAACATCCCTTTAGCCTTACCTACTGCTTTAGTGGTCTGCTTGGATGATTTCAGGTCATCTGTGATGATGATGCCCAAGTCTCTTTCTTTCCTTGTGATTGCCAGCAACTCTACTCCCAACCTATAGGTGGCTTAGAAACATTGAAACATAGAATTTGATGGCAGATAAGGACCACTTGGCCCACCCAGTCTGCCCATTTCCCTACCTGATGGATAAGCTGCAGATTCTAGTTAATCAACAGCTTACTTCCTCCTACCCCCCACTAGAATTGCCTTATGCCTGTCCCATGCATTGTTGAATTCTCCCACTGTTCCTGACTCCACAACCTCCTCAGGAAGGCTGTTTCCTGCATCCACAACTCTCTCTCATGAAAAATACTTTCTAACATTACCTCTGAGCCGTCCTCTCTATCTTCAAATTGTGCCCCCTTGTTCTTGCACATCTCTTCTTCTGAAAGATACTACTTGTACCTTGTTAATTCCCTTGAGATACTGGAAAGTTTCTATCATGTCCCCCCCTCTCCCTACTTTCCTCAAGGGTATACATGTTAAGCTGCTTAGTCTCTCCTCATATGTCTTCTGGTGCAGACCTTGCACCATTTTGGTTGCCCTCCTCTGAACAGCCTCCACTCTGTCTATGTCTTTGCGGAGATGGGGTCTCCAGAATTGCACGAAGTACTCCAGATGGGGTCTCAGTAACTGTCTGTAGAGAGGGATAACAACTTCCTGTTTTCTACTGTTGATGCCTCTCCCTATGCATCCCAGTATCCCCCCAGCCCTCCTTACTGCCTTCTCACATTGCTTGCCCACCATTAGGTCAGCTGATATAATAACTCCTAGGTCTCTTTCGATTTTTGTTGTTGTTAACTCCCTTCCCCATTGTGTACTCTTCCCCTGGGTTTTTGTTTCCCAGATGCATTACCTTGCACTTCTTTGCATTGAATCTGAGCTGCCACATATTTGACCATTCCTCCAACCTTGCCAAGTCCCTTTTCATTCTTTCCACCCCACCTTGTGTATCAGCCGTGTTGCAGATCTTTGTGTCATCTGCAAAGAGACATACTTTTCCTTCCAGGTGCTCTACAATGTCACTTATAAAGATATTAAAGAGGACCGGTCCCAGTACCGCAACCTCTGTACCCCACTAGTTACCCTCCTTCTTCACTGTGGACTCCGCTACATTATTACCATTTGCTCCTGTTGTCCAGACAGTTTTTTATCCAGGCTACCACCTTGGGACTATTTTGATCTTGCACTTCTTGGCATTAAACCCCATTTGCCACTCTTCAACCATTTTGCCAGTTTATCCAGATCTCTTCTCATTCTGCCCACCCCATCGGGATCATCTACTCTGTTGCAGATCTTGGTGTCATCTGCGAACAGACAAACCTTACCTTCCAGTCCATCTGCAATGTCACTGATGAAGATATTGAAGAGGACTGGCCCCAGGACTGATCCCTGATGTACCCCACTTGTGACTTGCATTTCTTCTGACTGTTTACTGTTTATCACCATTCTCTGTTTTCTGCCCGCCAACCAGTTTGCCACCCATTTGGCCAACTTCTGACCCACCCGAGCCTACCCAGCTTATTAATCAGTCTTTTATGTGGAACAGTATTGAAAGCTTTGCTGTAGTCAAGGTAGGCAACATCAACTGCACCCCCTAGGTCCACCACTCTGGTTACCCAGTCAAAGAAATCTATGAGATTAGTTTGACAGGACCTTCCTGTTGTAAATTCACGCTGTCTTGGTTCCTGTGCTCCTATGGATTCCAGGTGTTGTACTATCCTTTCCTTAATGAGTGTTTCCATAATCTTGCCCACTACTGAGGTAAGACTGACTGGTCTGTAGTTCCCTGCCTCCTCCCTGCTACCACTCTTGTGGAAACGGGATCACATGAGCCCTTGTCCAGTCTTCTGGGACCTCTCCTGTGCTCAGAGACTCACTAAACAGTTCTGATAATGGCTCTGCTAGTTCCACCCTTTGCTTCTTTAGTACCCTGGGATGTATGCCATCAGGTCCCATTGTCTTGTCCACCCTGAGCTTAGTGAGCTCTTGTAGGACCCTTTCATTTGCGAAGGGACTAGTGCACACCTCCCTCCCCCTCTGTGTCCATGGTGCTGAGCTGTGGGCCCTGCCCTACCTTCTCCTCAGTAAATACTGAGCAGGATGGGAGGGCTTTAAGCCCATGGTTCAATGGGTGGAGCAACAGCGTCACTCCCCCATCAAGCTTAAAAGGTCACTACATCCTGGGACTTGCCAGGATTCTTTTTCATTGCAGCTGGAGGCCTAGTCAGCTGTTCTCTTGCTGCTCTCCCACTACCTTGCATTTCTGTCGCTTTACCTCCGGAATTTTCGTTGTCTGTCCCCGGCCTCTCCCATTTGGCTGTCCTGGAGCCGCTCCTCACATCGCTTGCTCTGCATGGGGCATGCCCCCCCCCCCGCGCTGCTTGGGGTGCGTCCCGTCTATTCTCCCATTCCCTGTCTGCTCTCCATCGCAGCTACCTCTGCTTCTGCTGCCCATTCCCATCATTTTCCCCCCTCGAATAGTTGGCAGTCTGCTTTATTTCCTTGCTACGCTCCACATTTTGGCTACCATTCAGCACATTAAGGAGTTGTTGTGGGACGGGCAGTGCCTTCGTGTCGCCCATGACCTTCCCTATGCTATCCAAGACTGGAGAGCTGCTCTGCACCCCAGTAGTTTCTAATCTCCTTGCTGCATGTGTGAGGGTGCGGAGTACACTATCCTGCCTCTCTTCCAGTGTTCCTCGATGGCGGTACAGCTGGTTTTCGAGACGTTGGACATGGCTATGGCTGATTTAAACGGATGTTTCCTGAGTTGTTCAACTGAGTCTCGGGTTGGTTGCCGACTTTTTCTGACACGACTATCTCCTGGCTAGGGGATTGATCATTTTATTTCTACTATGGATGGTGATCTGGCCCTAGCCTGGGTGCCTACTGGATGTTCATTCAGCTTGTTCACTCTGTACCTGCTGGGGTACTACTTTCACTGGCTTGATTGCTGGAGGGATGGTGGTGTCCTACAAAGGGTAAGCTCACAGGCTTTTACATTGCTGGGCAGATTCCTGTGATGTGTGTGACTGTCAGGGGTAATCTGTGCCTTTTGTCCTGGCCTGCCAGTCCAGCCTCGGCTGTGTGCAAAGGGTTTGCTTTCTTCCACTGTGGACGTTCCGCCTGTTCTAGATCCCCACATGCTGTGGCATGGACTGGTCCGATGTGTACTTGCACTGCTTTGCGGTGTCCTTCACCTGCTGCATTTGCACATAACATTTTTAAAATTGCCTAACCATACAAATAAAATCCCCTTCCTTTTCTGGATGGTCCCTGGTGCTGCTCCTGTACATTCTTGACCCTCACTACTGTTTCTGTCTCCCCGCCCCTCCTGTGCTGCTGTCCAGTATTCCACAACTCTTTCGGTGACTCGGCTTGGCCTCCATTCTGCATTTCGTGGAACGGCTTCGGCCCCACTTCACAGTGCCTCGTCCTGTGCCTTGATCCCCTGACCCCTATGATCTCCTGCACGTCTCCACTTAATGGGTCAGAGTGGGCTACTGAACTTCAATTTAAGTCTCCCAGGTGCCAATTCTGCACCATCTCAGGCACATTCGACATGGCAGTTGTGGGACTCCACCCTGGTCTGCTACTTGTGCCTGGTTCATTCGCCATTCATTGCTCTTGCCTCTAGGCTACACTGCCCGCTCTGCTAGCTCCCCTGACTTTTGCTTTGTTCTTTGGTGCCCTTGCTTTCTTACCTTTTAAGGATATGCGGCACTGCTGTGGATTTTATCTCTCTTGCTTGTCTCCAGTAGTAGCTGTTTTCCAGTGCTGTCTTTCAGTATACCTCTTCTCGCACCCTGTGCCCATCGATGTCACCATTCTCCTGCTCCGCTTCATCGACCTGCGACCCTCTTGCTCATGTCTCCCTACCATATCTTTCTTCCTCGCTTTCGAGCATCTAGTCTCAGACGCATGTGTCATTATTCCCATTTTTTACATCCTACCGGCCATCAGGGTCCACCTCCTCCAACTCACCTACCATGGTTCTCAATCTTGCACCGGCCGTCCAGGATTCGTTCCCTTTTGTGGCCTGCATTCAATATTTCTTTTAGGCCTCCCTATCATGGCTCCTATTCCACCTCATCTCCATGCTACCTCGAATCGACTCGATCTGCAGTCAAGGACATGCTGGTCCACTATACCGCGACTCAACCTACTCCTCTATTTCACTCGCTCATTTAGTATGCCTTGGCCATCTCCATCAGGCCATACTACCTTCATGCAAGTTCCTTTTCCAGTTCATTTTTCCTCCTCTTCCAGTTTTGTTCTGGCCTTCCATGATTCGCTCCACTCGAGGCCTGCTGTGGATATTTCATTTCCTTGTCTACTCCTCTACCACATGCTGCACCCCTCTAGATGTCTCCTCTTCTGGCAGCAGGTGTGCCTGTGTTTTTTGATGCGTCCCCATACTGCGATCTACCTCTGTTTTATTTCAAACCGGGTAGGATTACCTGTGCTAACCAGGTTCATGGCAGTCAAATCATGGACCTCCTCCAGTGGGGCCATCCGCTACCCAGTTCGCCCTGTCCTTCAGAACCCTCTGGTTGTCTCGCATGATTATTCCTGCTCCCATCGCTTACTCCCCCTTTCCATCCCCCTGTTTCCTCATTCGCCATGCCTATCTTGTATCTGTTTTGTTCTCAATATTTATTTCAGGCATATGCACTCCTCATCCTGCTTCCATCCATCATCAGCCATCAAGGATTCCTTGCATGATCTAGCATGTCTCATCAGCCTCGGTGTCTGCTCACCGGTACCTCACCTCAACCTGTTTCTCTACTTGGATCATATGCCACCTTATCCGACTCTTCTTGCTGCAGTTCTCATCTCGTCCCGGCTGGGTCTTATGCTACCCCTTTGACCTCCCTCCGTCCTTTTGTCCTTTTATTCCTCACTTCCTGTACCGGCCTCCATGGCTTCACTCCCTCTTTGTACCTCATCCGTTTCCTAATTTTACCTTCCTTGTCCTAGTATCTTTTTTAGTCCACACCATCTTGGTTTCGCTCTGTTCTTGGCTTCACTCCTCTTCATGCATCATCTACTTTTGCTCCCTCCTCATCATACCTCGTCCAGTTTTTCTCGATCACTCATCTTGAGTTGCCGCCCTGCTTTTGAGGGGCCTATTTCCTTTTCTTTCCTTCGTACAAGTTCATTCTCAAGTTCTTTCATGTCTCCTCCTCTTCTAATTCCCTCCTTATCTCTCTTGACAACTTCAGCCTTCCAGGATTCAGTCCAGTCATGGCTTCTGTCTCATCGTGCCACAAATTATCTATTTGTTTGCTCTACCATTCCTATGCCTGGGCCATCCCTGGCTGACTCCATCTGACCTTCCATCGAACCGAGCCTAAGTGCCACCTCATCCAGCTCACCCTCCTGCCCCCTCGAGGAGCCTTTCTCCTTCCCGGAGTCTGCTTGCTCCATGTCATCCATCATCGCTTCCTTCATCGGCGATCCTTTGACTCCTTAGCTCCCTTAGCGCCACGATGCCTGGCCTCGACCTGCTCATCTGCTTCAGTCCCTCTCTCAGTATGCCTTGGCATGGTTCACTGCCATATCTGAGCTGTTCTCTTGTTCTGTCTGGCCATACCTGTCATGGTTCATATACTGCCTATTCCGACTTGCCCCCGTGCAGCTCTCATCCCGTACCAGCTGGGTCCTATGCTACCATTGACCTCCATACCATCCTTCGTCCTTTCCCACCTCGCTTTCCAGTACCTACTTTCATGGCATCAATCCCTCATTGTGCCTCATCCGTTCCTGTTGCCATCCTCAGCCTATCGTTTATTTTTGTCCTGACCTTCATGGATTCTTTCCACTCCTAGCTTCCCTCCTCATCGTCTGTCATCTGCATTGTCTCCCCTTGATCGCTGTCCTGTGCTTGCCTTCTGATTTGCATACCCTCTGGTTCCTGTCATGCCTTCTTAGCCTCGGAGTCTGCCTCCTTTCAAGGAATATCTTTGTTTGTGTCACTCCATGGTGCACTTTTCCTTTATTCTGGTTATTTTCTTGTTCATTCCCTTCTTCTCTTCTTCCCGTTCCATGCCGGCTCTTCAGGATTCACTCCACTCATGGCCTAATGTTGATATTTCTTTTCGGGCGTACCTACCATGACTCCTATGCCACCTATCAACTGCAGCCATCCTGCCGTATGTATAGAGTTCGTAATTCTAGTCATATTGAATTCATAAAACCAGTCATCATTTACTCAGCATTACCTCAAAGTTTATCTATTTACATCACTTACTCTAACATTCCTATCACTGAATTCCATACTACCACATTGATTACAACCTCAGGGTCTAATCGTTCAGGATCTAATAGTTTTACATCGCATAATCAAGCATGCCTCTTCAACCTCGGGTCTGCTCACTCGCATCGCTCCATCAAGCGCATCGCTCAATCAAGCCAGTCTGCAGTATTTGTCTCCTCATCAGCACATCTGGAATATCCTCATGAGCACATCTGGATACCCCTTGCTCCTCTGACTCTTACATGGATTTACTCCCTCCCGTCCTTGCTTCCCCGATCTACTATCTCTCATCGACTACTCGAGCATACCTTCCTTGGGTCCAGCACGGTTTATCTAGTTACATCATTCTCGCAAGCATTCCATCATTGACTCCAATGCTACTCATCAACCACAACATCAGGATCTAATTGTTCACATCGCATAATCATGCCTTATCGACCTCAATATCTAATTCCTCTCCTCGCTCGATCGTACCTCTCAGTGAATCTTATGCTACCTCATCGACCTGCCAACCTTCTGCGGTGATCATCACCACCAGTATTCATTGTTGCCTCATGTTCCTTATTCGATCTGCGCGCAGCCTCATGTTCCCTCTTTGATCTGTGCTTTCTTTTGGAGATTTTCCCTATTCCATCATCATCCTCCTTACTCATATCCCTCTAGTTACTGAACCCTTCTTTTCAACGATATACATCCTCAAATCAAACGTCATCAGCCTGGAGGGAAGGCGACCTAGGCCTTGGATCCCCAGAGGTTTTCTCCTCAAAGGGTTTTTTTCTTCTCTTCCGTGCCAGTGGTCATAATATTAGTTAGAGTTAGTGCTATCTACAGTTAATTGGTTTGTTGATGCTTTCTTCAGTTAGTTAGTTAGGTTCTGCTGTTGGATGGAGGCAGATGGTGGCCTTGGCTTTCCCCTCTCTCCTTGGGATGTCAGCCCTTCTCTTCTCAGAATTCATTCATCATCCTTGCCTCTTTGAAGCTCAGCATATTTGGGTATTCTTTTTGGGCTTTTTCCTAACCTACCTTTAGCCGACGCATTCATTTCCAGCACCTGTGGGGGGGGCCCTCCTCTAGAGTTCCTAGCGCCGTACTCCTACAGGGTGGTATATCCCACAGATAAAGAGGTGGAAAGTCACAAACCAAATCAAATTACACAAGCATCTCATTATCTCATCCAGTTGCATAAGCACATCAAATGGGATGGCTTTAAGCCCGTGGTTCGATGGGTGGAACAACAACATCACTCCCCGATCCAGCTTAAAAGGTCACTACATCCTGGGCCTTGCCAGGACTCTTTTTCGTTGCCCACCATCCACCCCTCCTCCTCCAGCGGCTCATCTCTTTTACCCGTGGGCTTCTTCCTAACCTACCTTTAGCTGATGCATTCATTTCTGGCACCTGTAGAGGGAGGAACCCTCCTCTATGGTTCCTTGCATCGTACCCCTACAGGGTGGTATATCCCATGGATAAAGAGGCAGAAAGCCACAAACCAAATCAAGTTACACAAGCATCTCATTATCTCATCCAGTTGCATAAGCACATCAAAGTATCTATTTAGGATAGATACTTTTCTTTGGTCCTCCTCCACACACTCCCCCTTATCCTCTTTGATCTTAGCAATACCCTCTCTGGACTTTTCTCCTTTCACTAATGTATCTATAGAAAGTCTTGTCCCCTTCTTTTACTGTTCATGCTAGTGTTTCCTCGGTTTGGGCCTTTGCCTGCCTTACTGCCTTCTCTGCTTCCCTTAGGGAAGTTTGGTGTGCCTCCCTATCTTCATCCCGCTGTGTTCTCTTATATTTTCTGAAGGCCAGCCTTTTGGCTCTGACCTTTTCTGCTACTGTTTTTGAGAACCAAAGTGGTTTCCTCCTTCTTTTGCTCTTGCTTTTCTCTCTAACACAATTGGATGTTGCTTCAAGTATTGCATCCTTAATGCTTGCCCAATTTGCCTGTACCCCCTCGTTGCTTAAATGTAACTAACAATTATTCAACAGTGTATTCTAAAGTGAGTAATGTGGCTATGAAATGAGTAAACCAGTATGTGGATGTCATAATAGGTTCTAGGTCCCTATCGGTGACAGATTTGTAATCCTTATAATATATTTTTGTATATTTTATAACCTTTGGTCAGGAAAAACACTAAGCAGAGGCTGCCATTGGGGCGTGGAGGACCACAACACATGTTCCCTACCACCCAGGAAGTGCTCTGGGGGTGGCGCAAGGATCGTTAGACCAGCCTTGGCTGGTCTAATGATACTTGGAAGTCTTTCCTCTGGGAGGTGTTCCAGAGTCCCGATTTAGGGGATTGGGCAGCTTGCAGCAGACGCAAGCCTCCTAGTGCCCTGGCATACCCAGCAGGTTTGGTACAGACCTGGTGAAGGGCCAGTCTGGCACACTGAGTCCCAGTGTGGTGCAGGGGGGCTTTGAGAATCACAAAATCTGCATATTTTGATGCAAGGTGCCCCTTGTACCACTGCTGTGTAATGCAGGCACATTGCGTCAAAGTCAGGCTTTTGAGACTGGAGCCCATAATGTACAGCAACCCATACATTATTCTCTGTGTACTGACTTATAAGGAAAGGCCACTGAACTGTGGACATTCATTTCCAGGTGCATTCTGCACATGGTGGGGGTTGATACATGGACCTGTTTTATTGATCAAGTAATTTAGTTTTTTGTTTGTAATGCCTGACCAGGAAAGGCCAGTGAGCTGTGACAGCTCATTTCCAGGTGTGTCCCTGGGGGAGAGGATTACACTGGACCTGTTTGTTTATTTGTTTTTATAGATGTTTTAGATGCATGGGTGGTTCACACTTTGCTACAGTCATGAGCATTAAGCATCATCTTCACCCATAAGACCCTATTCTACACTACATTTATCCTCAACTGGGCATGAGTGTGAGACACTCTTTTATGGTCCTGAGTTTTAAAATGTTGAAAATTTTTCTAATAAAGAAAGTCCACATTTCCTTAAAAATATGCCAGCTACCATCTAGTTTATGAAATGCCTTCTCCGTTTTATTTAAATTAATCATTTGCACTAGCCACTTTATTTGTAATGTTTCACCAGGAAAGGCCAACTGAGCTGTGATGACTCATTTCCAGGGATGACCCAGCGTGGGTTACATGGATCTGTTTAATTTAAATATTTGTAATGTTTGACCTAGATAGGCACACTGAGCTGTGACAGCTCATTTCTAGGCGTGTCTCTGGGTGAATGGTGGATGCATATAGGGTTGTCAGAATCCTCTGAAGTTCTGGGTTCTAGTCTAGAACTTGTAAACAAAAGTTCTAGGGTTCTTATCTTTTTCAGAACCCTATTTTTGATAGGGCTGCAGATGGAGAAGATGATAATGCAGTACGTGTCTTGAAAGGGAGGTGAACACAATGAAAATCTGACCTGAGTATGAGATGAGAGAGGGTCATGTGACATAACTGGCAAGCTTTACAGTATCTGTGGTTTCATCATTTTGTCAATGCAACAGCCACCTCAGGTGCACACTGATGAGAAGCAAGCAAAACCATACAGGGCCTCCATGTGCTTTGAAAGCGCCGTATAAATACAAATTTGTCTCATTTTTCTTCCCACTTACTCACGTTAGAAGATTTCCTGCTGCGGCTGCATCAGACATACTTAGTACAGACAAATCAGAAAGTGCAGTGGGTACACTCAGAGTGCACAGAAGGCAGGTAACAGAACTCACAACATATTTTTATAGTATTTGGTCTTCTTTTTATGTAAAGGAAAACTGCACACACAGCCGTTCTCTCTCCCGGTGCTATAAAAAACCCTGATTAGGGGTTTTATGCATAAACAAATTTTCTCTTTACTTGTTTATTTGTATAATCTAGTAAATATAGGCACGGTATATAAACATGGGTGCTTTCAGTCTGCAGCACAGATTTACATAGTGAGTGCAGAGGAAGCCGGCTGTCAAGCACGGGATGGTCACAGCTGTCCCTGTATATCGGAAGTTGTGGCATACTTATATTTAATAGGTACACAAATAAACAGGTGAAGAGAAACAATTAAAAAAATGTATTTATGGCTAAGACCCCTAATGAGTAGAGATAGGTGAAGTTGGTAAATTTAAAATTCGCTCCACGAATTTAGTGCAGATTGATCCGTGAAGTGCGAATTTTCACCTGCGAAGTGCAGAATTTCATTATTTGTGGGCAAAAGTCCGCTCTTTGTGGGTGAAATTCCACCATTCACAGGCAAAATTCGGCACTTCGCATTGAAAATGTCGCAATTCTTACATAGTTGAAGTTGCTGAGGGCAGGGAAAACTTTGCAAAACTCGACTAATTCGAATTTCGGTCACTTTGCAGTAACTTCACTGGTGAATTAAAACTTCGGCACATCTCTACTAATGAGACAGTGATCCATCATGTTGCCCTGATCGCATCACTTAAAGGGGAACTGTCAGCACTAAGAACATACATCCAAGTGTGAGGGTAGTCCTTGTTTGCACTTCATGTGCAGAAACATTTTTTTTTACTTGCTGTTTACTACAGTAAAATATATTGTATCTGGCTGATCTTGCTGACTCCCAAGCTGACATTTGCTGTTACCAGAAATCCCAGAATCCACTGCAGCTGACAGAGCAGGGCTACAGCAATGGGAGATTCAACAGCCTGCAGTGCAGGTTAGAGATTTTATAAGTTCTGATCAGACGTTTGTCAGCCCCACCATTCTCCCTGGGCTATGTCCAGTCCTCTGGGACCATACTTAGCCCCGAGACCAGCAAACAAAGGATCAAAGCAAAGTAGGTGACCGCTGCTGCAAAACATCCTATTAATGTGTGTTTTGATACTTTCTGACTTTATCAGACTGATTTCCACATGGATCCAGGTTTCCAGCTGCACAGCATGGGGGTTCACATGGATTGTCTCTTTGTTCTCACCCAGGTTGGGCCATGAAAGGGTGATGTGCATCATATGTTTGCCCCCCCGCCCCGAGAGACAGGAGGAGGCTGTGCAGTGACGTCGTGGGAAGAGTATGGTGGGGGGGGGTGATTGCTTCATTAGGCGAGCATGGTGAACTAATTCGGAAGTGTGCAATCTCTGGGCTGTGGGTTGCACAACACTGTGTTTCATTCTGTTGAAAGGGCTGCAAGGGACAGTGAGGGTGTCACAGGAGCTGTGAAAATGGGAAGTCAGCAGTGTGACTTCAACAACAGAGAGGGGGTGCTTGGTTCTCAGCAGAATTTCTTCTCAGTGCAGTCTAGTGTCAAAAAAAATATGACATTAAGCAGGAAAAATGTATCTTTAGAAAGGAACATTAAGAGTGTTTTCATGAGTTTGACATTTTAAAAACTTGTATTCTTTTATCTTTTTTTTTATTTACTGTACTTTTATCTTCCACACTCGACCAGTCACCAGTTAGCCACTCTCTCCCTCTGCGTCTTCACCTGTTGTCCCTGGGATGTACCTCCGATTTGACAGTGCCCGACGGTTTTCCGCCATCCCCATGACGGAGCCTCCTCGGTTCCCCAGGCCTGGGAGGAGTTCAGCTCAGATGTTGATTGGCAGTCCAGTGAGCAGTGTAAGGCCTGTCAGGAGAGATATGGCATCATCATGCAGCCGAAGGCTCCATTTTCCTGTTTCCCCCCCCCCCTCTGTGCACCTCGCAGGCGAGGACTGAAGTAGACGTCGAGGCACCTGCCCACCAGGTGGCAGTGTTGCAGTGGAGCTCACAGATCCCCCCTTCCCAGAGAAGGCGCTCATCCTCTGGAACACTCAATCCTCCTCCCCCGCCCACAACCGGCCCCTGGCAACTCAAGCTCTCTTCCGAACCCAAATCACCGACATTGTGAGCAGTAGTGCTACTGCTGCACTGACAGGCTGGCTTGTGTTCTTTTATCTTGTTTTAATTCATTTATCCACTTGTTTATGGTCACCCCGCAGACCATACCCATCATGCTGTTCTCATGGCAACATTCCATCCTCAAAACCAGACAACATGACTACAAATATGACCTTGAAGCATAGGGCCTGTGAATGTCGTGGGTCATAATCCTACAGTGAGCTTGATTTTTCATGTTTTTGCGCATCCCACCACCTGCAGAGGCCCACCCTCACCGTCCTGTCTTTGAAGAGCGGAGGGCTGATCATGTGGGGTACCCCATGATTTCAGACCATATTCCTATCGCCTGGCTAAGTAGGTGCATTGCAATGGGGTTTGTGTAACCCTTCTGCCCCAGAGTCCAAGAATGGTGCCTGTGCAGTGTTCTTGGAGGACTGGCCAGGAAGTTGGACTTGGACCGTAAACATGGCTCTCCCACACAGACCAACAGTGTCCCTCCAGCACCAACAGGCCAAGTGTCCCAATCGTGTTTAAGTAATAAGGTCTGAGAACCAGATTCATTCCTACAGGATAATGAATAGGTTCATGCAATCCATGCCCCAGGACGCACGTGGAAACAAGCTATCATAGCTTAGTGTGCCTTTCCTTGTAAAGAAATCACAAATAAAAAACTAAATAAATAAATAATGACTTGAGGGGAGAGTGAAGCCTTGGGTTGTTGTTCTCTAGCAAAGGCTGTCATCAGACAGAAGATTATAAAATATAATAAAGACACTATAACAAAACTATCCCCCGTCTTCAGAACACTGCATGAGGGTCCCATGTCATTTCAAGAAGTCCTGATGTGCAAGTACAGTAGTGTATCACTTCGCTGATTGGTTGAATCAGTAGCGATGATTTAGAATAATCAATAAAACATATGCTTCTGATCAGTCAGCAGGAATGGCACCATACCACAGCCAAATGGAGTTTATACCAACGAATCATTAATTACTCAGAAACATCAAACGAAGTGCAGAAAAAGCTAATATAAGCATCCCAAAGTGTAATAATCAATATAACACATATCGGCCTGATCAGTCAGCACACAGCTTTCGTAGGCGATGCATAGAAAATATTTATAACTTGGGTTGAAGAAAAGCACTTTTGGCCCATAATGCAGATATATAACTCGCAATTCAAACAAAGGCAAATTAGCACGTACAATGTGTATGTGGGGGGGGCTAGATTTCTTGTCTCATATCTTTTTTTATCCCTCCCCCTAGCAGAGTGCCTTCAACTACCTGGGAAGCGCTGTTTGTAAAGCAGACCCCCAGGACATCTTTAAGTGTGCTACTGTGTTTTTAAAATGCTGAAAAAAAAGAAAAACACTCAAAAGCTGAAAAGAAAAGCAGTTTTAACTGGCCCGTGCAGTTCACCATAAGGTCATGTGACTGGATCCTACCAATCAGAGTACAGGAGTTCTCTGACCCATTTTATAAAAGTGGAATGACACCCCAGGGTGTCGGGTATCCTGTAATAATATTTGGTCATCCCTTGTAATTCAGAGATAGCCCATACACTTTTTTTTTTGTTTAGCTGCATTCATTCAGAGCTGTAACCTCAGAAGGCCCACAATTCACAGCTGTATGTCAGAACAGAGCATTGTGGCTTCTTCGGAATGTGTGTGTCACTCAAACTGTCTGTCTGTTCCACTTCCTCTACAGTGCTCTGAGGTAAACAGTGCCTGCTGGATTCATTCTGCTGACAAGAAAACAAATGCATTCAGCTGTAATCATTTTAAACCCTGTAAACAGTGTTTGACTTTATACTATCTGAAATAAAAAATAGTCCTTTTGAAAAATACACTGCTTGCACTTCCATCTCTGTACAGTTATATTGGCATTTACAAATCAGTCGCACTTGGCGTTCTTGGTTTACTGTGTGACCAGAACCCCTCAAAGGAATTGTAACCTTGTAACTCAGTTGCCTATCATTTATTCTTTTGATAACCACACTTCCCAGGTGGTTGAAAGCCCTTGGCTGTGCCTCGAGCCTCACTACCCACCCAGGGCAGGCAGTTACTGTAGAATTTCAAAACTAAACACAACTGCACCAGGTGTAGTGGAGCACTTGACGCTGCAGCACCAGGATATACCTCCAAACATTTTGCACTCAACGCCCACCAAGTACATGAAAAGACTTTAAAGCAGTATTGCTCAGGAACTCAGTTTAATTAATGCTGAACATCATAAAAGTGCATGAAGTGCAATCAGTGAAATAAAGAGACATACAAGCAGCAGTGGTGACCCATGCCAAGGTTTCACACTACACGTCCACTTTTTCAAGGCAGCAAAATAAGGGCGCACGTTTGGCGTGAAACGTTGGTATGGTTTACCACTGCTGTTAGGCAATAATAAAATCGAGCTCTTGAGCAATATTGCTTTAAAGTCTTTTTATGTGACTTGGTGGGTGTTGAGCCCAGACTGTTTGTTGTTACTACAGAATCCCCACCCACCCTGTCCTGTCTTATTCCCTCCTTATTATATAGTATGACCAGTATTACACTTAGTCTGTTTTAGACCCATGGCTTAGTAGATGACTTCCCTTGGAGAGTGAGAGGAGAGGTTATGGAAGGGCCCCTCAACATTACTGATGCCATTAGCCTTTTTGGTGACTCTGGTTTTCATTATTACTGCTGAGTTAGACAATGTAGGGTCGAGGTTAAATCAGCCTTGCTTGTTGTTATTTTTTTTGTCCAATCCTTAATTTGTTCACCTTTCTAACATACCTGTCCCCATCTGGACCAGTCCTCCTAGTGTCGTCACCCGACTTCCCTAGGATGTCCCATGCACTGGTGTGTCTCATTATGGGACCTGTTCTGGAGGGACCCATTCAGTGGTGCAGAGCCTGCGAGGGACCAGGCTGTCACCCAGCTGCCATTGCTATTTTTCCCTCCATTTTTGCCCTGGGTCTACATACACGCAAAGGCTCGATGTGTGTACTCTGCCTCCATGCAGATGCCCTCAGTGTCCAAAAATGGTGTTCTTTCCCATGTGCCTGCAGTCTCACTGTGCTGCCTCCCAGATTTCTCTAGGTGGCAGCCGACCAAGGAGCATGCAGTTCCCCCCACTTGAGGGAGGAGAGCTGTCCAAGGAGCACTCAATCCTCCCTCACCCTGTCAGCCTCTGCTGGTAGCTGTACTGCCATGCTTGGCAACCTTTTTCAAAGACCCCTTCATATAATTTTTTTTAACTTTCTGTTTCTCTCTCTCCTCCTTGCCTCCAGCACCCCCCTCTCTCTCAGAAGCTCCCATCACACACCTGGCCTTCTGCACCCCTTATATGTGATCGCCAACCTCCATGGAGCCTTGGATTTCCCACCCAGGCAGGGATGGAGTGAGGGGGATTTACCCCAATCTTCAGTGTGTCATTTTGGAGACACTATGGTGGGAGTGCAGGGCTCAGACCGGGGGATCCTGCAACCCTTAGATGAGGAAGAGCATTTATGAAAAAATAAAACATAATTAAAACACATTTTTAAGGTCACCCTGATGATGCACTGTTGTGCAGTCGACCTGCACTCTGGAGCGAACTCGGATTGCTGCATCTGGAGGCAGACCGGGCTGGGTCAGCTGCCTCATGGCACTGTGCCATGGTCATGGAGGGTTGACAGCACATTCTGGTGCCACAGAGACCCCTGGGGTGAGGTCCGGGAACTTGCTCCTGCTGCAGGGTCTGGTGTGGACGGCGCTCACATCAGGGGAGCTGGGAGGGACCAAAAGTAGGGCAGTAAACATCTGTCTAACTGGCAGCCTGGGTCTCTGGGACTCCCCAGGTCCTAGTGCCTGTTGTTACTGGATCTCAGTTCATATAGTAAGATGTTTTAGGGGGACACAGCCCTCCCCTCGGAGCCCCTCCCATGGAGGATGAGCTGTGGGGGTAATTGGTGGGTTGCTAATGATCTGGGTGAGTCAGAGGATGTAGGCTAGAACAGGGTATGTCCGTGGGATGATATGATGTGGCCAGGGAGAAAAACATCTGTAGACAAAAACAGCAATCCATTTTTAAATTGATTTTACACATGGGTGTATAACTGCAGTAAGGGACCCCAGGACTTGGGTACTTGGGGGATTACCCACTTCTCATGTGGTTACATCACTTGGCTTTGCTTTGTGACACACCAAGACAAATGATGGGTAAAATCCCTCAGTAGCCCATGCAGTTAACTGCTACTTACTCAGTGCATTCTCTGGATCCAGCTAACAACCATATGAACACTGGAGCACCATGCAAGGCTGCGTTCTTAAAGGGACACTGTCAACCCCATTTGGCCTCAAAGTGTCCTCAGTTTAAAAAACATATTTTATGCTTGTTCTCATTCTATAGAGACTGCTGATGTAACTGGTTGTTTGATTCAGACTCCTTTTTCCTTTTAAAAAGTAAAAAACTGAGTGTCAACCATTCTGGTGTTACCACACCAAAACATGTTTGTTTACTTTTCTTGACCAACTACAACTGAATTTTTCGTGGACTCAGGAACACACCCAACACTATCTAGCCACTTATTATGCACTGGGAGTAGATGAGACTATTGTATCACGAGTGACTGCACTGTTTGAGGGTGTTTCTAAAGTTCAGGAAGTATGCAGTAAACTAAGGTGAACATTTTGGAGCAAAACAAGGCTGTGTATAGCTATATACTCCCATGCATTTCAGTTCTAATAAGCAAGGAGGCAGAATAGAGAACCAGTAACATCAATGAATTTTAGAGAAGGTAAGCGATCATAAAATGTGGTTTTTGATCTACAAATAATATGATGCAGAAAAGATTGACAGTGTCCCTTTAAACAATGTTAGTCATCAGAGTTCAGAAACTTCTACCCCATGTAATTAACCTGGTAACATTCCAGACTGGGACACTAGGTTGTCAAGTCTGTCTGTCCCTTCCCACTACCCCTGGCTCAATAAAGAGGGATGAAAGAAAGGAAGCATTGAGTGCAAACATGTAGTAATTCATAAGGATTTCCCAACTACTGTACAGCATGCAGGGTACCCTGCGATTTCCTTAGTAGGCAGAAATTTGCCCTGGTTTACCTTAAAGGCCAGTGCTGTCTTCATATCCACTATTTATGCTAGTAGGGTGTTCTGCAGGTTCATCACCCTCTGGGAGAAAATGTGCCTCCTAATGTTACCCTTGCCAAATACATATAAAATAAGCTGAAATGGGTTCCCCTGGAGAATGCCAAGTTCCCTTTAAAACCAAGTCACGCCTCCTCAGCTAACTTAGTTTAGGTTTTATATAGTTGGTCAGTCATATGATGCAGCTGCATTCTGGAAGGATTTTCACTCCAGAAAAACTACTTATTCAGAGATTTACCCTAACTTTATTTTTCTTGGCCAGAAACTTTTGAACACAAACAGAAATGATTTTATTCCTCCTTAAAGCTAAATTTAGGTGACCTGTTCTGAGGTCTTCTCTCTCTCTCTCTCTCTCTCTGTTTTCGCTGCCTCACTCCAGATGTGCATACAAGTCTGAATCAGCAGGCAAGCTAACACAGAATATGGCGGCAGAAAAAGGCCCCTGGCCCCTGCAGTCTGCTTAACCCAACCTGTTGCTTATGTAAGGGCCCGATTGACCATCCTGGCCCTGTTTTCCCCACCCCTGCTTTCCCTATTATATTGACAATAGCCGTATTTAAAGCGACGGTGCAACCAAAAATGTTTTTTCTGAAAGCTAGTTTCAGCTACAATTAATAAAAATATTATCATACCTGTCCAATCGACTTTTCTAAGTATCTTACATGCTGTGTACCATGAGGTATTTATTTTTTCAGTCCTAACCCTTGCCAGGTCTACAGTGGTATTGCTAAGCCTTAAACATAGTGGCCATCTTTCTTTCATGAGAACAAACTAAGTTAAAACAGTTATAAAATACTCAACTTTGGTGGGACTAGAACATTTTACCACCAAATCAAATGGGAAGATGCCTGGAATCATTTGTAATGAAAAAAAAGGGGAAGGTCGAGGTTTTTGCCCAATTTTGTCACACTGCTGCTTTAATTTAATTTTTTTCTATTTTTTATTTTATTTTCCGGTTTATTGATCTACTGAATGTGTCTTTTTTTAAAGCAGCACTTTTTTTCACTCAGCTAACTGCTCCCACCTCATCCCACAATCGCTATTTGTGTGAGCACTCCGATGTCATAAACAAAAGCACTGTGAAGTCAGTTCATGACAGGCTAATACTTTTGGTGCAGACTTTTTGGACAGTCTCCCAAGATGAATCATAAACCCTGGAAAGGAAAAGTAGCAAAATATATTTGTTCATCGAGCCCAACTCGCAGTGGCAAGGGACTGGCAGTAAATTGTTGGAAAACAATATAGTGCCCATTCCTTGCTTGTGACCCCATGAACTATGCTCACGTGGTCAGGGAGCCCTTTCATGTAGTGCCAATGATTTCTTGTTTTTAACGGAAAACGCTGGTAAAAATCTGAATTTGTCATTGTTAAAATAACACTTGCGAGTTAGGTTTTCATGAAGAAACCCAATCTGCACCAGCTTTTAGAACAAACCATTCCATTTCAAGCCAAAGTTTTGTACAACGCATGTTGATTTGCCCTCAGTTTGGGTCAAAAAATGGAAAAAAATGGATTTTGCTGAGTGGAACTGGCCATTTTTGAAAATGGAAAATCTTCTGCTGTACCTTCCACGCTAGTGCACATCAAAGTGTGCTGGGTGCGTGGAGGGAGGCAGAGTCAGCATGTAAATGGCACACTGTGACACTTACATTGCCAGCTACTGGCGGCACAGTTTGGTGATGCAAAACCTAGCAGTAGGGAGTCTTGGAGTGCTGTGCTGCATACACACTGACATAGGGGAACACAGATGGCATGGGAACAGATCGTCAAAGGATGTTTTAGTGCAACGGGAGTTAGGGAGGGGTGGAACTGTTAGACTACCAGGGTTTTATATACATGGAATAATGTGCTTGGGGCCCCCTGGACTACCAGGGAGGACATTAGGGGGACTGCCAGGGAGGATATCATTGGAGGACCAGATGAGGTCAGCAGGTATGGGTCAGGGGGCCGGGGAAGTATTTTACAAGAATACCACTGCACACATGTATGAGCAATGCAGTGCACCATGTACAGTCCTGTCTGTGGCGGCATTGTGCACCATCACTGTGTGAATACCATGTCTGTGCACAGTAAAATCTGGGCACCTTCATTTACATATGAGGATCTGTGCTGAGGGGTCTCTCATGCCCGGTGCAGATCCTATGTTCTCACCATAGCACTTCCATGTGCCAGCACAACAGGAAACACTTCTTTTGCCCCATTTTCTGGCAAACATGCTAATTTCAGGATTTTCACTACACGAGTGGCAAATTCCCATATTTGCACAGGCTGTTGTAAATCATGTAACTGGGCATGAAAAGGCAATCTTTTAGAAAATTGCGCTCACATGGTGGAAATTATGGTTGCACAGTGGGACCCCTCTGTGTGCAGCATTTCTGCTGCAAATGTATGACTTCAGACTTTTAAAAATCAGGCCTCAGATCTTTAAAGAGGGGCTGTGCTCAGGGTAAATGAGAAAATAAGCAGCGCGTTTTCCAGTTGTCCAGCAGTAGCCCATTGTGCTACCATGCAGGCGACTCGTGTTCAGGAGTGTACACAGTTCACTGCGTTGGGAGGCAGGTCAGGCTAAAGTAGCTGCTGCGCACAGTGCATCTCAGTTGGCGGGAACTGGCATTGGGTTCTTCTGCAACAGCAACTCCTATGTTGAGCGAGAGAGCTTGTCTTCCCCACAGGTGGGTGTGCTGTGTGCAAGGGAGGCTGACAGAGGCACTGAGAACACCAGGGGGTGTAGAGAGGAACTCTGCGCTGGTGAAAAAAAGACACATGCACTGAACCATCTAAATGGCACTCACTGGTGCCCTCGGCTCGCTCTGTGTGGATCGCCACTGACTGCAATAGTGAGGGAGGGGCTGGCAGGACTGAGAGGTTGCTAATACTGCTGAGCTCCACAGTGTGTAAGTTGCCACCACCTGTGACAGTTGGGGGAGAGGCTGGCAGGGTCGAGAGATCACTGGCACCCTTGGACCCCTCTGTCTGGATCCTCACTGGTCCAAGAGTGGGGGAAGAGGCTGAGTGGGCTGGGAGGTCGCTGGCACCCTCGGGTGCCGTGCTGTGTAAATCCCCACTGGCTGCGACTGTGGGGGAGTGGCAGGTGGGGCTCAGAGGTCACTGGTAGTGCAATACTCCTTGAGGCAGGAGTTGGTGGCAGCTCGCGGGGCAAACAGGTGTATGAAAAAAATTAATAAATAAAAAATAAGATTTGGCATTGCAGAGCTCTGTTACAAGACATTCCAATGCAATTAAGACTTTCTTTTCAGTTCTTTATCATTAACGAAATTTACACAAAAACTGCATCTTTGTCCATATGGTCTGCTCGCAGCTGAGACTGAACAGGCTGTGTTGTCACAAGTGGCAAGGAGTTCTGACTCCCACTCCTGAATTAGCCTGAGCTGTAGATGAACTTAAGGGACACAGCACCTGTTCTATACATTCATAGGTGCTCCATACGATGCCTCTTACGGAATAAGCAGCTGTCTTGTGCAGGTTGGGCTTCATTTTCCTGTTCACTCCCTTTTCAGAAGAGCAAACTTCAACAGCATGAGGGAGCTGGTATGAGACAAACTGACTGGCGTGGGCATCATCGAGAGTGTAGAGGAAAAGATGGAGGCAATCATGGGGACCATTCTCAAGGCAACAAAGCCATGCACGAGAATTGTTACCAAATGCAACAGGTACGAGAGGCCAATATGGTTCTCCAAAAGGGTCTGAGAAGCAGAGAGGGCCAAGAAAAAGGGTTTCGCCAGGTAGCAGCAAAAGCAGGAGGAGGAGGAACGGGGAGAGTCCCAACTGAGAACTAGAGATACTAAGGGGACGGTCAGGGAGGCAAAGGCAGACATGGAGCTGCATACTGCCAAGGGAGTCAAGGGTGGGGAAAAGCAATGTTTCAGATATATATATTAAGGAAAAAAGGAAGTGGGGGTTATTGTTAGGCTACAAGAAGATGGTAGGGTTCTAGAGGAAGATGAGCAAAGAGCATCCATCCTTCAAGGAATACTTCTGCGCTGTCTTCACAAGGGAAGATGGCGGGCCCCTGCCTGAAAGTGGTATCGAGGTGGTTGTCAGGGGCATTCCTGAAATGAGGCAGCCAGTATTTACCAGAGAAAGGGCCCAGGAGGGGCTTGATGCTCTAAAGGTAGATAAGACCCCAGGGCCAGATGAGATGACCCAAGAGTGCTCAAGGAACTGGCAGCAGAACTGACTGAACCTCTAGTGGGGCTCTTGAATAGCTCAGTAGGTAGTGGACGAAGTCCTGCCACACGGAGGGGGTGATAAGGAATTATAGACCTGTCAGCCTTATATCAGTAGTGTGTAAACTGATGAGTCACTGGTCAAAGAGGACCTTGTGGATTACTTAGAAAGCAACGATCTACAGGATAGTAATCTTAAGGATTTTGTAGTCCATAGCAGACAACCAGTGTCAAAGAAGAAGACTTGGTTTCTCCCTCTGCTGCCTGGTTGTAAAAAATGCAACCATTGTAAGTACTGTAAGTGTGATTTCAAATACACTGACTTTTTTAAGCCCCAAGGATGGTCCTCTCTAGCTTACAAAGAGTTTGATTACATGGGACACCACGCATCATGTACATAAGGGGTCTGTTATGTGGGGCCTGCCAAAGAGAGGCTGAAAGATTGGGCTGAGAAACATATGACAGCAGTCATGCAAAAAATTGAAAAATATGCTGTCACCATGCATATCGATGGGCTGGGGAAGGGGATGCACATATACCAGAGGAGGGCAACTAAAATGGTGCGGGGTCTGCAAGAGAAGCCATACGAGGAGAGACTAAAGGAACAAGGAGGGAGAGGGGAGACATGATAGAAACTTTTAAGTACCTCAGTGGAATCAACAAAGTCCAAGAGGGTAGCATCTTTCAGAAAAAGAGATGTGCATGAACAAGGGGACACAATTTGAAGATAGAGGGGGGACGGCTCAGGAACAATGTGAGGAAGTATTTTTTCACAGAGAGGGCGGTGGACGCATGGAACAGCCTTCCTGAGGAGGTTGTGGGGTCTAAAACTGTGGGAGAATTCAAGAATGCATGGGACAGACATAAGGCAATTCTTGTGGGGGGTAGGAAGAAATAGGCTGTTAGTTAACTAGGATCTGCAGCTTATCCTGTAGGTAGGGAAATGGGCAGACTAGGTGGGCCAAGCGGTCCTTATCTGCCATCGAAGTCTATGTTTACCAGTGTTTGTTGGGATTGAGCATGTCACGCTGAGTCAGATTGGGGGTGATATATTACATCTTTGAAGGGAATTGAATGTTGATTTTCTGTAATGCCTTTGTTTATCCTTGTCTTCTTCAAAATCACTAACAATTTTAAATTATAAAAAAGAGAGGGGTGATATAGAGAACACTTTAGCCAACTGAGAAACATTCTGGATTTACCAGCTCCGGGCACTGCCCTGGCCTGGCATTAATGATCAGGTGGAGCTTGAGAAACTTTTGTGGACCCATTAGAAATGAAATGTGTCAAATTCTTATGTGCCAGAGAAATGAATTCTGATGGTTGAGTTTGGGCTGCTTGTTTAATACATGGTAATTTATCAAGTATGATTGTGTTTTTACAGTTGCCATCCTTTTATTATAAAATATCCAAATATTTTAAAATGTTTTTTCCCCATAATATTTTTTATTGATTTTAAACAAGTTTGCAAAACATTTTACAAATATGAATATTCAACGTAATAACATAGGATAAACTAATTCTTATTGGAGATAAAATCAATTCCTAATGTGTTAATCTGCTTAATAATGTTTGTTCAAAATTTTCTTAAAGTAATATGTCTGTTTGTACTGACGTGGAGCCTTTGCAAAAGAGTCTTCGACTCAAAGGATTGTAATTCTGAAACCTTAATAAATAAATAAAATAAATAAATAGAATTAAGTTAAAAAGTTCAAAAGGTAAATGATTTCATTACCAATTAAGTGCCAATGAGTATATCCAGAAACCATCAAACATCTGAGAAATAGCCATCTTATACAATAATAAAGGGTTTGAATATTTTTAACTAGTTTTATGTGAATATCAGACATATACTCTTCTAAGTCGGGTTTCAGAAGGGTGACCAAATGTAAAAAAACATGTCTAATTTGTCCACAAGAGAGTAGCATATTCTTTCATTGTTATACAAGTATACCATCTGACTATACCATTCACTAATAGAAGGAGGAAGGGTACTGGACCATTTCTGCAGTATTAAACACTTCATACTAAGGGCCGCATAAAAAAAACAAGTTTTTTGAAATCTATCTAGATTCAAAGATTCCGGGATTATTCCTAGAATAAAAATTAGTGGAGATAAAGGAATGGTTTTCTTTGTGACCTTAATACAAATGGATTGGATGTCTTTCCATATGTCTACAAGCACTGGACATTCCCATATCATATGAGTGAGCCCTGCATCAGGATGGTGACCTCTCCAACAGTCAGAGCTACTCAAGTATCCCATAGCATGCAATTTGTCTGGACTTTGAAAATGTAATGTTGGAATTTTAGGATGGCTATGAAATCTAGCATTTGGCTGCAAAGAAAATTGTACACTAATTGGCGTTTGTAGCTTGCTATCCTAGTTATATGGTATATCTGTACAATTGCTGTTGTTTTGTTGGATAATTTTGGACGACTAGTAGAATGTGGTTTGGGCTAATTAAGAATTTGAATGCATAACCATCAAAATGTGTGTGCCAGGAGACATTATTAGCCTTATGTATGTTATTTCTGGTAGCAGATAATCTGTGTGCAATTTTCATTATGTGTTTAAATTTCACTTTATAATGTTTCACATTAGCACTTTTTTTGGTAATGCTGCCCCTTTAAGATACAGGACTATAAAATGAGTCCACATGGGGGAGCTAGCCACCTTGACAAAGCACCTGTGATGTGGTTGCAAAATGTTGGGTGTCAGTGGGTCCTGTCTCCCGAGACCTATTTTGTGCTCTGTTAATTGCTATTTACTCTTTCATACTGAATTAATACAGTTTAGCACAAAATATTGACCTCCAGAAATCTTTGCATGCTGCGAGCTGTGTACCGAGTCTTGTACACCTTTCCATGAATGATTGGACTTTCAAGCACCAAAGCTGAAGCCAGTGAGCCTTTCCATTCAGATAGGATAGTAAACAGGATAGGTTTGTGGCAGGGAGGTGTTGTCAGACCAACCTGATAGTTTTCTGTGACTGGCAAGAAGGGTAGTAGATAAGGGCCATGCTGTGGATTTACTCTGCTTCGGTTTCAGCTTGACTTTTTGACTCAGTGCCACACAGAAGATTGCTGAGGAAGCTGGAGGACCTGGGTGCAGCTAGGAAAATAGATGCATGAGAAACTGGTTGAAGGAGAGACAGCAGAGGGTGGTGGTAAATGGGGTCAGATTGGAAGATAGGGAGGTCATGAGCAGGGTGCCACAGGGATCTGTCCTGGGTCCTGTCCTCCTCAATATGTTCATCAGTAACATTGGAGAGGGCACCCAGGGCATGTTGTGCCCCTCTGCAGATGACACACAGCTCTGTGGGAGGGTAGATAGTGGCAAAGGGATGAGGGAGATGCAAAGGGTTTGGCAGTTGAAATTCAGTGCCTTAAAGTACAAGTTTATGCACCTGGGGGAGAAACCCCAGGTCAGAGTACTGGATTGGAGGGGTAACACTGAACACTACGGCAGAAGAAAGGGACCTGGAAGTCATCATTAGTGACTCCCTCAAACAGTCAAGCCAGTGTAACAAGACCTATACTAAGGCTAATAGGTTGCTGGGGTGTACTGGAAGGGGTATTGACAGCAAGAAAAAGGAGGTACTACTACCTCTATATAGGTCACTGGTGAGGCCGCACCTGGAATACTGTGCTCAGTTCTGGGGTCCTCACCTAAGGAAGGACAGGGACAGGCTGGAGACGGTGCAATGCAGGGTGACCAAGATCATCAGATCATATGATTATCGTCTCAAGGCACTGAACACACATTTGCTGGAGACCAGGAGAGAGAGAGAGGGTGGATATGATAGAGACTTTCAACTTCCTGAAAGAAATAAACAAGGTGAACTGTGAGGAGCTATTTAGCAGGAGTAATGATTCAAGAACCTGAGGTCATTAGTGGAAACTGGTAGGGGGAAGGTTTAAGAGGGATATGAAGAAGTTCTGTTTTACAGAAAGGGTGGTGGAGCCGTGGAACAGTCTGCCAGCAGAGGTGGTGGGGGCCAAGACTGTAAATTGTTTCAAGCATGGCTGGGACAGAATGAAGGGTTTGGTGGTTGCTTAGGTTAGTAACATTAGGTAGGGGAGCAGGGGGTGGACCAGGAGGGATAAAACCTCATATGGAAAATAGGTCCTGGGGCAGATAGGGAATTCCAGGCAGACTAGATGGACCCTTGATCTTTTTCTGCCATCATTGTCTTATGTTTCTGTGTTTCTTCCTGCATAAACTATGTGAAATGATATTCTTATACTGTCACGGATTTCTCATGGAGCACCTAGCAACATACCATAAATTACCTGAGTGATTGACAAGTTTAAGTTCTGCTGGCCCATTGCCATCGCAGTAGAGCTGCTGCTCACAATGCCAGTGACCTGGCTTAAGGAACAAGCTGGCGTCATCCATGTTGGCCAGGGGGTGGAGGGCTGAGTGTCTCAGAGGATGCTCTGCACCTCCGGGGAGGGAGGGCAGCCTGCTCCACTGTGATATGGCCACCTAGATGACCACAGATGCAAATGCTGTCAGGAGCAGCTTCGTGGGAATGAAGACACTGGCTGGTTCAATGCTATGCATGCTTGCATACACACCCTCTTCACTAGTGTCCTGTGGGTGTGTGACAGGAAAGCAGACACACCCTGACCAGGCAGGATGAAATGTAGCTTCCCGCAGGCCCTGCACTGGTGATCTTGGCACCTTCTTTGACTGGATCCAGATTGCAGCAGGAATTGGAGACCCTTGTCTCTCCCACCAAGGGGGATAAGGAGTCATAGGGTAAGTCCAGAAGAAGTCAGGTGATGGAGCTGGGGAGGCTGGCAAGAAGGCCTGGTTGGTGATGGAGGAGTAACAGAGAAGGAAAAAATGGTTGTATCACTCTCCCCTTCCACCTCTGAAATGGAATGTTCGACATTAATGCAGCCACAAGAGAGGTGACTAAACCCTGATTAAGTGGGGTCTGTGGTTCTCGATGTTGATTGGCTGAAATCATGTAAGTCGCCAACAGTGGCACAAAGTTCTTTATAAATGTGTAAATGGCCTTAATCCCTCCCTCTGGAGCCCCTGCCATGGAGGAAGGAAGCATGGGTGACATTAGGGTGGACAATGACCCAGGGAAGGCAGCGGTTAATGGGCTTGAAGTGGGTATATCCCTTTGAAAACAGGGCATACCCCTGACAAGCATAGCTGGGGAGGTAAAGCCATAGGGGCAAAAAAAATCATGTCCTGGAATCTCTCTGTCCTTCAAGTACGATTGCATTTGACAGGTTTTGTACCTGTGGGCGATTGTTTTCTCCATATTTTGTATAATATGTTTCTCTTTGTAACTGATTGCTAACCAGTTGATCCTGAGATTGGGCTCATGCCCAGAGCGCCTAAAATGTATAAAAATTAATAACAAATTAAATTATTCTAATCTGGTGAATATCCTCAGTAACGAAGAACAAAATGGCCTGAAATTCCATTTTTTCCATTTTTTGGGGAATGCTGTGCAGTGTAGTCCTGTTGATGCCAACTGATTTTTTTTTTACTTGTCTCTGGATCTCCACCGTATGACAACCCTTCCTTGCAGTACTGTATTTGAAACAAGAAATAATTCAACAACATCTGCTTGAAGATTGTCTGGTTACTCCAAATGCAGTTAAAAACTTCTTTGTGAAACTAGAGAACTGGATAAGGCCCCCCCGCCAAAAAAAATGGATGATCTAGCCCAAACCGGACAAGTTACAACCTTAGACTGCTGCTCAGAGGAGCTTAGCAAACCCGCTGTGTTGGCAGTGCTGTAGGGGTTAATTTTCCAAGTGCTGCTTGGCAGTTTATTCCGGGAATCCCATATGCCTTTTTTAAGGAATGCTGACAAAAAATAGCAACATAATTACTGGCACAGTCAAAACACATGTGGTGGGTGTGGGGAGGGGGGACTGGGCAAATGGATAAAGGAACCAACTGAGAGACGAAGCCAGGGGTGACAGTGAAGGGTAAACAGTTCAGGATGGAAAGAGGTTACTATTGAAGTGCATCCACAGGGATCAGTATCAGGATAACCATTGTTTATTTTGTATGTTAATGACCTGAAAGAGAGAAGGTTCTTGGAGCTGGCAAAGTTAGCAGATGCTACAGAGATGGGGTGGAAGCTGCCTCTACGATGGAGCTGGGTAAACTAGATTCAGAAGGACTTGGATAAACTGGGATTATGTGCAGAACGTGTCATGTGATTCAGCGCAGACAAATGTGAGTCTGTGAGGCCATTGGGCTAAACATATAGATGAGGAGTGGACCCTAAGTGGACATGTTTTACAGAACCCAGAATTGGGACAGGCACCTAGGGGGAGATCTTGTGGCTGTAATTCTGAAACATTTTCCGCACGGTGTTTGTCAGCACTTGGCTTTGATGGTTCTGTATAGCATGTGTTTATTTTCAATTGAAGAGCCACTGATGGTTCTTACAAATTCTTAACTGGTTGTCCCACCCCTCCTCCCATTCCACAAACAACGGGTTATCACTTGCTCGGGGTGGGGGGGACATGGCCAGGGATAGTGAGGATATTCTGTATTAACTGAGTACATGAATGCGTGAAACAGTGTGCTGGCTGCCAGATGATTAGTTATTAGGGTCAGTGACCATAGTCTGATTCAGGGGTGGCACTGGTAGAAGTGTGTGTGTGTGTGTGGGGAGGGTGAGTTTAAAGGGGCTAAATGGTACTCCCTGATGATACTACACAAAATTATTTTGCCCAGTTTGGGGTCATTATCTAAACATTTAAAATCGAAAGCATAAACAACTGAGGTTCATATGCTTGCTTTTGAGCTACTGGGTGATATTTGATGCCTGATAACAGCACACATCAGGAATGTCTCTGATTATTATAACAACAACAACATCAGCTGTTGTAGGCATCAATGTGAGTGTAACCTCAAAAACCAAAACACAGACACACCATTTCTAATGATGGTTGCTTATTTTCCCACCAATGTAACATTATAGAGTAAATTAGCAATGTGACACCCCATGTGTACTAACTTCCCCCAAAAAATATCCCCCCTTAAAATGTAAGGATTTTGTATGTTTTTATGTATTAAAGCACATAAATCGTATGTAAGCTACATAAAATTATTTCCTATATGCTGGTGTTAATAAATTGCATCTAGGCCAGCCGGCTCAGTGGCACAGAGGGCTGAGGGGTTTGCATTTCACCTTCCTCCATGCTGGCAATTCAGGTTCGGGAACAAACTCAGGTTCTGGGGGTTGGCGGGGGGGGGGGTGGCAAACATCCCAGAGATTGCTCTCCTCTCCTCTCCTCTCCCAGGGAGGGATGTCCAGCTGTCTCGGCCTTTAACTGCGACTGGGTGGAGCCCTGGGGGTAGTGCAGGCTCTGAGAAACCTTAATGAAAGGGGCAGCGGTTCCACAGTGCATGTGTGCCTTCATGGATGTGCAGTGACATGCCATGATGGGCAAGGAAAGGGAGACAATAGAAAATAGAGGCCAGGCTGGCTTTGTGATGCCCTCCACCCCACCCACTCTCCCTTGACCTTTGATCCCAGGGACACTTCTGGATTATGTCTGGGAGAACAGCCCTCCCTCCTCTGGCCCAGCTGCGGGGGGGGGGGAATCCACAGTGGACTTAAGCCCAGGAACTGAAGGAGGCAGTAGCCAGTCATAGGGAATGGGGACAGGGCTGAGAAAATCCGACCACCTGACTCCAAGGATAAAAAGCATTGTGGGGGAAAAAAAGTTGCCTATCGGCCAGCCTGTAAGTGCAGCAATAGCGCCACTGCTCGTTATGCCAGTGACCAGGTTCATTAGTGAGCCTCAGTCAATGAGGGCTGGCTGGTGGAGGAAGACTGAACATCCCAGAGGTTGTTCTTTTCCTCTTCGTAGGGTGGGTGACTGCATCTGCTGCAACACTGCCACCTGGGAGACCATGGGGGCAGTGCATGGAGGTACAGACAGGAGAGGAGACATCAGGCGGCCTTCACTCATATGCACAAGCATGGAGATTCCTGAGCACACCGATGTTCTGAGGGGGCAGGCTCCAACAGAACAAGGCAAACCCAGACTTGGGCAGAATGAGCTTGGGGCGCGCTCAGTCCCCGATCATTGCCACTGGCTGCTTTCTCCACACCAGGAACTTCTGCTTGTGTACTCAATAGGAGTTGGGAAGATTGAGTCTGACTTAGTAGGCTCTGTGGGGGGGTGTTGTAAGCTAGACAGAAGGTAAGCACTGGAGATGCCGAGGGATGGGTCTGGTTCTGAGTTGAGGGGAGGGGGGCCAAGCCAGAGAGCAAGCATAAATGATAACTTAAAAGAAATACATTAAATATAATGGCAGGAAGAATTAGAGGGGTTGCCTGGATGTTTTCTGATATACTGGATTTCATAGCAACCAGTACAGAACTGATAGGCTCTGGACAAAAATAATTTTATCTAGTTTAAGAAAAAACAAGCATGCCAGAAAGCAATTAAGTTAATTCAAAAATATACACAGAATGACAAAAACTTTTATGTGAAAGAAAATAAGTTGCTCAGCATCCTTTATGCAGTCATTGCCCCATAAGTTGCCCCATCATACATGGGAGGAGATGGTGAAACTGAGGGGGGGGGACCTTACCGATCGCCGGGTCTGGGGAGAAGGGGAGCCATCACTGGCAGGAGGGGGGGAAGGCAAAGCAGGGGGATGAGGTAGTGGAGGTGGAAATCACAGCAGAGAGAGTGAGGAAAGCACTCAGGTCCCTAAGACGGAGAAAGCACCGGGGCCAGATAAATTACATCCCAGAGTGCTGAAGGAACTGGCAGATGTCCTGGTGAAACCCCTGGTGGAGCTTTTCAGCATCTCTCTGAGGACAGGGTGGGTGCCCGAGGACTGGAAGGTGGCGCATATAGTGCCCATCCACAAGGGGGGATCAAGGGAGGTGGCAGGGAACTACAGGCCCATCAGCCTGACATCAGTGGTGGGCAAGGTGATGGAGGGCAATGTCAAGAAGAGGCTGGGGGGGACCTGGAAAAGTCGGGGTGCCTGGATGATAGACAGCATGGATTTGTCCCGGGGAAATCGTGTCAGACAAATCTTGTGGAGTTCTATGACTGGGTGATGAGTGCCTTGGACCTGGGTAGACCGGTGGACGTCCTCTTTCTTGACTTTAGCAAGGCATTTGACTCTGTTCCTCAAGGAGGCCTGTTGGATAAGTTGGGAGAAATGGGGGTGGGGAACCAGATGATCAGATCAATAGGCAATTGGCTCCAAGACCAGACCCAGAGGGTCATGGTTGGCTGGTAAGTCTCATCCCCAAGGAGGGTCATTAGTGGGGTCCCTCAGGGATCAGTCCTTGGGCCTCTCCTGTTCAACGCCTATGTCTCTGACATAAGGAAGGGTATCAGGAGTGAGATGAGTCTCCTTGCTGATGACTCAAAACTGGGGGCAGTGATGGATGGGGAGGAGGGGAAGGTGGCCCTACAGGGGGACGTGGAGGCTCTGGAAAGGTGGTCTGGAAAGTGGGAGCTGACCTTCAATGCAGGGAAATGCAAGGTACTGCACCTGGGAGCCAGAAACCCCAGCCAAGTGTACACCCTGGGGGAAGGGGCAATGCTACAAGTCTCGATGGCTGAGAGGGACCGGGACGGGGGTGGTGGTGGTGGATGTCAAGATGAACAAGTCGGAGACTTGTAGGAGGGCAGCGGCCAAGGCCAACAGGATGCTGGGATGCATCGCTAGGGGGATCACCTCCAGAAGGAGGAAGTGATACTCACTCTGTATAACTGCTTGGTGAGGCCACACCTAGAGTACTGTGTGCAGTTTTGGAGGCCACACTTTAGAGGGACATTGAACTCCTGGAGAGGGTCCAGAGGAGGGCAACCAAAATGATCTGGGGCTTGGGGACAGAACCTATGGGGAGAGGCTCGAAGAGCTAAATATGTACACGTTGGAAGAGAGAAGGGACCGGGGGGACATGATAGAGGTCTTCAGGTACATGAAGGAGATAAATGGGGAGGAGCAGTCAGGGTGTTCCGAAGGAAGGAAGGGGGGCAACTACAGGGCATGGGTGGAAGCTGGAGGGGGGGGAGATTCAGGGGAGAAAGGAGGAGGTGCTACTTCACTGAGAGGATGGTGGCGCCATGGAATGCACTGCCCAGGGGGCTGGTGGAGGCAGAGACAGAGGAGAGTTTCAAGAGGGGGTGGGACAGGTACAGGGGAATGGTTCTCAAAGCAAAGTCTAGTGCAGTGAGAATATCTGGGGCTGGGAAGGGAGAAGCCTGAGAGGGCGAGAGGGGTAGCAAGGTCAGCTCCCAGGGTGGGGGCTGACCAAACGAGCAGACACGAAAGACCGTTAGGCCTATTCTGCTGGCATTTTAGTATGTTGGTATGTAAGTTCAGGGAGCAGTGTCTGTTGCATGCTGGTTCATCATCTTAGGCACAAGAAAAGTGGTGTTAAAGCAGCAGCAGTGCATGTTACATTGAACATTTTAACCTATACTGTACTTTTTTATTTTATTTTAGATTGCCCCTTATCTCCTCTCCTGTATGATGCCCTTCTTTCTCCATTTTGAGTCTGCTTTAGCCCTCTTTTTTGTATTTGAAACAATAAAAGGAGTGATCCTTTTAATATTGCCTGGACCAGTAATTCATGGATATTAGCTGTTTTTGTACACCTGACTTGTCACATGGCCTGGGAGCCCTGTCTGCTGGTTTGTTTTTGTTACAAGAAAAGTGATGTTAAACAACGGATGTTCACAAACAGCAGAAAATACTGCTAAAAACCTGGACCAAGCCATAATACCTTAATAACCAAACTCGGTGCACTATACCGCAGCAAGGATTGTGGCTCCCTTCCAATCTGTGAAGAGCTGGTCTCCAAATTAATCCTCCCCAATTTTGACTACACTGACATGGTCTACAGCTCCACCCCCTCCTCCTCACTCACCAGACTGGATACCCTCTGCAATGCTTTCTGACGTTTTGCCTCCAACATGCCTCCCCCACACACTTACCACTGTTCACTATACTCCTCTCTGTCCCTGCTTCCCCTGTCCCTATGTTGCCAGACACACTGCTCCATTTTTATTAGTAAATACTGGTTTGGTTCACTACCCACCTACCTGTCCTCTGTCCTCTCCCCTCTAGCTGCCTCAGTCTACACTCTACGCACCAGAGGCTCATGCACCCTCTCCATCCCTCTCCCACACTCTGGTTCTGGTCAAGCTGCTTTCTCTCACTGGTTCCCTGCCCACTAGAACCAGATTCCCTCCAGTTTCCCCCCCTCCATCCTTTCTTTTAAATGCCTACTAAAGTTCTCTACCCAGCTGTCATGCATATGAACCCTCCCACTGAAACTGTATAAAAATACTGTACTCCTTGCTGTGTACGTACCTTGTAACCTAACTGTGTTCTCTGACTATGTTGCAATTCTAGCACTGATATTATTTGTATTAATTTTACTGTCTTTGTACTGTGTCATAATTTACATTACTGTGACCCTTCCCCCAGATCGCACCTGGAAATGAGTCTCGGCTCAGTGTGCCTATCCCGGTCACCAAAATTTTAAATAATGAAGGGAACCCTCCTTTTATTATTTCAAAAATAAAAACAAACTGCCACAGCAGACTGAAAATAGGGAAAGAAGGGCATCCTATGAATCAGAGGATAAGGGGCAATCTAAAAATAGAATACAAACGTATAGATCAGACTTTTCACCATAACGTTTTCTGCGGTGGATGTTCAAAAACAGCTGAGAACAATGATACAAACCATCATTTGTTTTATTGTCGCTGTTATTTGCAACCAGGACACATACATTGAGCAGTTGTTCATATACGAGTGTGGCCGCGGGGACAGAACAGTTAGACACAGTTACACATGTACAGTTTTCACTTAGAAAGTCATTATCACAGTGGCAAAAAACGGCAGCATTGTTTATTTACTTATGTATTTTGTTAACTGAGTGGCCCCACTGAGACTCAAGAGTTCCATCTTCAGGGGTGAGCTGGAGTTAAATACAGAGACAAATAAAAATTACAGAGAGTCGAGAACTGAAGAAAATACTGTAAGAGCATACAATAACACAGAGTGCAGGAATAATACATATGTCAGTCGTAAACTATTCTACACACAGGGGTATGCAGAATTAGTAAAAGCAGTGCATTTACAACACAATTAACAATCCGGTCAAACTATGAAAGTTAACATCAACATACTGGCAGCATATTTAAAATGTAATCAGGTACAGAGCTGCATGGTTTAGGGTGAGAAGCTGGGGAGAGCCACAGTAGTAGCAGCAGTAGTAGTACCCCTTGTAGTTAGTTCAGTGTAAGAGAAACGCTAAAGCTGCCTCCAAATGAGGAAAAGGGGCTTCATACTAGTCAGGCAAAAAGGGAAATCTAAAATGGATTAAAAAGGAATAGAGCCAACAACACAAGAAAGGCTGCACATGGAAGGAGTGCTGGGATAAACTTTAAAGCAAGTATGTAAACAAAGAAGTCCCACACTCACCACCTCAAAGTAAGGAGACTGCTCAGGTTCTTATAAAGTGCTTCATTTTGCCAGCCCAGTGGCACTGAGGGTTGAGGCGCTGGACACCACACTTGCACCACACCAGGTTCGGGGAACAAGCTTGGGTCATCGAGGTCAGCCGAGAATTGAGCATCCCAGGGACTGCTCCCGCGACCCGACGTGCGGTACGTGGGAGTGTGCACGTGGCACCATTGGTGTCATTGCACGCCCGTGCTGGGGGGGGGGACTTGTTGGCTAAAATACCGGTGAACCCTCGGTGCATGATGGCGGGCTGCGGCATTGCATCTGCTGCTCCTGGAAGCTCCCTCCGGTCCTGACCCCTTGGCCTTCCACAACTGGGGACCACGATGCGGCCTAAGAGAGGGTGAGGGAGTGGAGGTGTAGCTCAGGCAAGGCGTCAGATGCAGGAGCCACCAGGACAGCTGGACTTAGGGATCCATAGGAACACCCCAGCTGAGAGGTGGGCCCTAAAGAAATAAACAAACAAAAAATAAATAAATAAAGTACTTAATTTTATTGCACAGGAATAAAATGAAGCACTTTATAAGAACCTGAGCAGTCTCCTTACTTTGGGGTGGTGAGTGCGGGATTTCTTTGTTTACATTAAAAAGGAATAGGTGCACATCAGCTTGGTAACACATGGTTTGCATTACTGCCTGCCACACCAGTGACCCAGGTTCAGTAACGGATTTCGGTCACATGGGGGTCGGCCAGATGAGAGAGGACTGAGCATTCTGTAGACTGTGCTGCTCTCTCTGGAAGGGGGGTATGATGCGCTGCTACTTGCATACCACCTCGCAGAAACTGGATTGCAAAAGAGTGGGAAGGGCTATGCAGGGGTGGGCCTGCCTTCAGATGCTGATAAACCCATGCATGCCTCCACATGCTCACCCGGTGTATCACTGCATGTTCAGTGGTCCTGGAGGAAAAAAATAGAAGAAAAGCCCCTGACCAAGCAGGTTTGCACGCCATCCACTGCATTGCTCTGCCCCACCATCTAGGCGCCTCCTCCAGATCTCTCTGGATTGTGCTTCAAATTGCGCTAAAGACAGTGGGCATGCATTTCACTGCTCATGAACGACGTGCTCATAAGAGTCAGTTTCAAACATCAAAATAAGTTTACCCCATGCTTGTGTTTGGTTTGGACACCACCCTATCAGTTTAAGTAGGTGTCTTTTACCATTAGCTGCAGTATTCCTATATACTTGATGTTGCACCCCATTAACTAAATAGTACCACAAGATCCAAGCTGCCTGTAGGAAGGGGCATGTGCTGTAGAGTGCATTCAGAGCCGGGGGTGAGTGCATGGCAGTGCCAGATAGTCTTATGACCGGGAGTTTTTTGATCCAGCATCTGCTCATTATGAAGATCTAAGAAACATGTGGCTAGGCGTGGACAAGGGCCACTTATGTATGTACCTGTCACCTACTGTACAGTACATGTGACTACTACCTGTAACACTATTGTATGTATTATTACCTGTATTGCACCTGTATTGGGATTTACCTGTAATACCTATGTATGTTAATTGCCACTAGCTGGCCCGGGGTAGTGCCTGGAAATGGTCCCCAGGATCAATGCACTTACCCGGTTACCAAAGAATAAATAAATAGGTAAATTAAGCTGGTATGTATTTTGGGGGCAAAACTGTGTCATAGGTGTGCACTGTGCACACTATAAGGCTGGGGTCTGGTGGCTAAACATCCACACTCTTACCAAGTGGTGAGGCATGAATGTCATCAAGATGGCCAATGGCTTGGAATATGTGACAATATTGGGGCAAGGTGGTGCAGTGATTTGGGTTACTGGGGGGGGGGGCTGTAACAGGTAACAACAGTGTATTTAGGAGTACTAGTTGCACCAGCCGTTACTCTAGGGCTAGGTCAGGTGGTAAGGGTCTTATTTCTCTAACGTTGTTAGTCAAGGTACACATTCCCTTTAAGGATACTGCATATTGGGGAAAGTCGAATTCTTGATGTTAAGGACATTTCTTGTTGTCCCAGCTGCAGTTTTTCAAGCACTGTGCAACTTGTGCAATAGCTGGTGGCATGATAAATAACAGACAGAAAATTTTATTGTTTTTCAAACATAGCTAGTTGTTACTTTTTATTCCTGAAATATTTTTCTTTCTCCTGTTGCTCCTTGGAAAGTGTAATGCTTGAGATAGTATTACGTGTGATGTGAAGAGCTGTACTTTACCCAGAGCCTGACTTATCTAATTCTGCTCCCCTTCATACCTCACCAGTGCTGTGACCACACTGATAGCAACATCACAAGTGACTGATCTGTAGCACAAGTGATTGGCTCATCAGGGGCGTTTATGATGTCACGGTCAGTGAGGTCACAATTCTGATGAAATATGAAGGCCCAAGGGGATGATCTGGATAGGGAGTTAGCTGAACAAATCAGGAGGGTCTGTAGGAAAGGGAACACTGTGGTGGTGGGGGACTCCAACCTACCAGGGGTGGAGTGGAGTGGAGCACCCCAACCACCACGGGCGCAGAGGAGTAGATCATATTAGAGGCATTTCAGGACAGCTTCCTGGTGCAGTTGATCCGTGAGCCAACTAGATTGGACAGGACTCTGGACCTGGTTCTATCAAGTGGGGAGACTATAAGGGATCTGGAGGTGGAGGACCGTCTGGCTAGGAGTGACCACCACATGGTATGGTTCACATTCAACATGGGCAGGGAAACAGGAGGTACGGGTACCAGGGTGATTGACTTTAAGGGGGCGGACTTTAAAAATATGGGGGAAATTTTGGGCTGGCATCTGACAGGAATTCAACCACACATGAATGCCAGCCAAAAATGGGAGTTTATTAGGAAAGGGCTGGTGGAGGCTTCTGGGACATGTACAAGAACTAGGAGTAAGAAGGGAAGGGTAAAAAATAACCTAGCTGGCTGATGCAGGTGGTCATGGAAGGGATGAGTGTGACGTAGACAGCCAGCTCTGATTGCTGTATCAATTTTTTTATTACTTATAAAATATGTGATGGGAAGGTCAGTTTGAAGAAACTACTGTCTTACTGGAACTGACACATTAAGACCCCCCAGGGATAAGTTCAAAGGACAGGACATAGCTGAACTCCAGATATCTGGGGTGCAATTACCTTGTCAATTTGCTTTCATCCCAGGAAATAAGATTAGTCATTCATAATTCCCTCAGGGAAAATCCTTTGACTTACAATAGTTGTCAGGAAGAACTTGAGAGGGAAGGGTGTCAGATAGAAGCCAGAATGGACATTGAAGAGAGGTTGATGTCTGAGCCAGGGAGGACCCAGATGAATTTGGAAGGTCCAATATACTTTCCCGGGGAACCCTTGAATTACATCAGAGAGACCTTTAAGGTGTAGATTCCAAGGTCCAGATGGGATTAAAGATGCAAATACACTTTTGCTTGAATACAGTGACTTAGATCAAAGAAACTTTTGAGATGTACGTGTAGCAGAGCACTAACTGGTTTGGTCTGGTTAACCTGAGGGAGGAAAGGCAGTGAGGTCACCTATTATGTTTTTTTAAATATTTTATTTGGACATCCTGTGAGATAAAATATAGATGTTGTTACACCAAGGCAGAGTTAGTGACCTCATGAGAAGACCGGCTCAGAATTGTGTTTAATTGCTGAGAGAACCTGGACAGAGACACACAAGGCAATATTTCTGACTGAGAGAAGAAGGACAACATCAGCACTGTAGGAGAGAAGTATTATGTAGATAAGAGAGCTTAGTTTGTACCTTTAAAAACCTGTTTTGTTTTTAAGATTGTATGTGTTTGGGATATTTGTTCCGTATTTATTGTTCTGTTTTGATATTTTAAAGAAAAGATATATTTTTACAACGGAAACTGCTTGGAGTGCCTTGACATTTCTTTTTATTTAAGTAGAGCTTAGAGTGGTTATAAATGATACTGTATTTTAAGCTTATTGATATACCAAACTGTGAAATGGATAGAGTTCTCTAAAGTCTTGCATAGAGTTCTAAGGGTTTATTTGAAAGACCTGGTTGGGTGCCCGTAGGCAAAGGTATCTGGCCCCTGAAGACAGAATTATCTGAGCCTGATAATTGGGTACGCTAACAAGAGGTTATCAGTTTGAATCCCTGCAGAGCTTGAGACTAAGGTGACTTGAACCCACAAGACAGACAAGAGGGTTACCTTGTTCTGTTCACTGTACACAAATCATACGCTCAGATGTTGGCACTTTGGGAATAGAGAGCTGACTGGCTGAGCGAGTTTATGACAGTGAGGGCCAAAAAAAAGGCATTTCGGAGACTCAGGAAACCGGGGGGGGGGAGAACAGGGAGGTGTATATGAAGAAGTCCAGGGAGGTTACCAGGCTGGTCAGAGCAGCCAAGGCTTCCAGAGAACTGAAATTGGCACAGGGCATTAAGAATGGAGAAAAGGACTTCTTCAGATACATCAGCAAAAACGTGAAAACAAAGATCAGATTGTGAGGATTGGAAGGACGGGGAGTTGGGTGGAGAAGGGGGAGGACTAGACAGAGGCACTTAATGGTTACTTCTGCTCTGTGTTCACGAAAGAGAAAGAGGGGCAGACACCTCCTGGGAGAGGAGGAGGAGGAGGAGGAGTGGGGGGGTGACTGATATAAGTATTACAGAGGCTAGAGTGCTGAAAGGATTAATGGCACTGAGGGGGGCTAAGGCAAAAAGTCCAGATGGTATTCACCCTAGGGTACTCAAGGAACTAGCGGAGATCCTGGCAGGACCACTGACTGACCTATACAATACCTCCTTGGACACAGGATGCGTACCACAGGACTGGAGGATGGCCCATGTGGTACCCATTCATAAAAGTGCACCTAAGGACAAACCAGGCAACTACAAACCAGAGAGCCTCACATCGATTGTGGGAAAACCTCATGGAGACAATCTTAAAGGAGAGGCTGGTGACCTTCTTGAAGAACAATGGTCTCCAGGATGGTCAGCAGCACGGGTTTGTCTCAGTAAGATTTTGCCAGACAAACCTGATTGAGTACCTATGACTGGGTGACAAGGGAACTGGAAAAGGCCATGTGGTGGGTGTACTGTATTTGGATTTCAGCAAGGCCTTTTGATTCCTTGCCGCATGGGAGACTGGGGGAAGCTAGAATATATAGGGGTGGGAACAAAGATGTTTAATTGGATCACCAGTTGGCTGAAGGAAGGCAGCAGAGGGTGGTGGTGGGGGGACTGTCATCATGGTGGGAACTCTCATCACCAAGGGATGTGATAAGCGGGGTGCCACAGGGATCAGTACTGGGACTGGTGTTGTTCGGGATATTCATAGCTGATATCTCCCACAGGGTCCAGAGTAAGATCAGGCTCTTCACAGAAGACAGAAAGATAGGAGCTGTGGTAGATGACATTGAAGGGTGAAGGGGGCTGCAGGAGGATCTGACCAAACTACAGGAGTGGTCGGATGCATGGCAATTGGTGTTTAATGCCAAAAAGTGCAAGGTATTGCACTTTGGGGCTAATAACCAGGGGAGGAGCTACCTGCTGGGGGGTACAGCTGGAATGCACCGAGGAAGAAAAGGATCTAGGGGTGCTTATAATGGGGAGTATGAACAACTCAGCGCAGTGCAGGAAGGCTGCAGCAAAAGCCAACAGGATGCTGGGGTGTATAGCGAGGGGAATCTCGTCCAGAAATAGAGAGGTGATCGTGCCTCTCTACAGGTCACTGGTCAGGCCACACCTGGAATACTGCGTGCAGTACTGGTGCCCATTCCTGAAGAAGGATATCAGATTGTTGGAGGGTGTACAGTAGAGGGTGACAAAGATGATCCAGGGAATAGAGGGCTACTCCTATGAGGAGAGGCTGTGTGAGCCGAACATGTATTCCCTGGAAGAGAGGAGGGATATTGGGGACATGACTGAAACCTTTAAATACTTAAAGGGGATAAACAAGACTAGTACAGAAGAGATTTTCCAGATTAGAAGGGGAAGGGTCACGAGGGGGCACCAGCTGAAATTGGAGGGGGAAGATTCAGGAGGGACGTTAGGAGACATTATTTCACAGAGGTGGTGGTGGACAAGTGGAATACTCTGCCTTAGTAGGTTGTAGCCTGTAGCATGGTAGGTGGTTTTAAGAGGGTATGGGACAGATGAGGGGATGGTAATCATGAAAGGGGAGGATGGGTGGGCAGCTGCAAGGTGAAGCGAGCTGCACAATCAAGCACACTCGATAGAACCATGAGGCCTGTTTCTGTTGGTGTTTTGTATGTTCGTATGAAGAGGGAAAATAACTAGTTGTGTCTGCCTCCAAGGAAACATCACACTCGGTACTGACAGTTAGAAAATCTCTGCTCAAACTTGTTGCAAACCGTTATTAGATTTGAGACTATACTGTGCATTCTTGGTGATTGCTCAACTCGGTACGTGATTCCACCCTCTCTTCAGTACTGGGTATTAGCTGCATGTTCAGATTTGAAAAGCTCACATCCCAACATTTCAGGAAGGGGTGCAACTTATGGAAAGACTTGCATTCAATGAAAAAATATTTGGTCATCTTTCTTCATGAGAACTTATTTGGAATCCTTTCTTATAATAGTTGGACTCAATCTAGTTTTATTTAAAAATATACATGTAAGAATTTATAACCTAGATGATTTTATTCTTACAATTTTTATTTTATTTATTTATGACTTTGTTGACCGGGTAGGGTGCTCCGGTCCAGGGGGCTGTTTACAGGCACGACCTGGGCCAAGTAGACACAGGCAAGTGACAGATTACATATAACAAAAGTATAACAACAGCACTAGGTAAAAACACAATATACAGAGTGTACAAAGTATAGGCATGTACAAGCAGACCGTGGTAAACTTACAGGCCAATTTAGGTACAGACCAGTATAAGGATGCAGTACAGTTTTCGAATACAATACAGTGGATACAGTGGTAACAATAATTAGTTGCACTTAAGGCACAATGAGGAGTTTACCTATTCACCCCCCCCCCGACACAAAAATGTCCTGAACAGGCTATATTACTGCAGTAAAATGAGGGCAAAATAGGTATCCGTTCCAAGGGTAGTTGAAATGTGAGTGTTACCTGGGGGGACAGGTGCAGCTGTCCCTAGTGAGGAGCCAGGATTTAAAGTTAAGCTTGAAGGCATGAGCTTTGTTGGATGCTCTGAGTTGGGCAGGCAGCCCAGCCCCATTCCATAGCAGGGGAGCCACAACTGATAGGGCTTTCCCACCCATGTTAGTAGTGATTCGTGGCTTCACCAGGGGAGGGACAAAGGAGGAGCAGAGATGCCTAGACGAGGTACGGGGCTTGAAGAAGTTGGATAGTGGGGAGGCAGGGTGGCTTCTGATGCAAGTATCAGTGAGGCAGCCGAGGGTGAAGTCAAAGCAACCTGGCAGTAAGAGCCAGTTTAGGGAGCGGAAAAGGTCACAGTGGTGGGTGGAGTAGGTGGCAGACAGGGTAAAGTGGCAGATGCTATTGTAGACAGTCACGAGTCATGTCTGAAGGGCAGAGGAGACACAAGTGTAGACTGGGGAGCAGTAGTCCAGGATGGGGAGGAGGTTTCCTCTTGCAATAGCAATGCGAGCCTCAGGCGTCAGGAGGGGTAGGATTCGGTATGCTGCACAGAGTTTCAGATTTATCCTATGGCTACTGCATTAATATGATCAGTGAAAGAGAAGGAAAGGGTCTAGTGTGACCCCCAAGTATTGGAAGGAGTGGGCAGTTTTGAGGGCAGTGCCACTGGGAGGATGGATAAGGAGAGAAGAGTTGGTTTCGTGAGCTCTGGTAAGGAAAGGTTTGGACCTAAACTGCATTGCCTTGGTCTTTTTGGCATTAACTAGCCTCAAGTTGTCGGAGAACCAATTGTAGGCTGCACAGTAGTTCTGGGTGAGGACAGAGGATGGGGGGGGGAATGGATCTGGTGCTGTGGTATATAACCAGATCATTAGCATGGAGGAGGGATTTGCAGGTGAGGGTTTTAACAAAAATGGTAAAGTGATAGGGCCCTGTATGGAGCCCTGGGAGACCCCAGTGAAGACGGATAAAGCGGGAAAGGTGGCCTAAGCCTATGCAAACAAATTGATAGCAGCCGGTAAGGTAACTCTGAAACCAGCATGTGGTTTCCTCAGAGAAGCCAATCAGGCTCAGTTTGGAGAGGAGGAGAGAATGATTTACCAAATCAAAAGCCTTGGACAAGTCCTCAAATACGGCGCCGGTGGCCTGCCCTTGATCCATATTAGTAAGGATATGGTTGGTGAATAGGGCTAGGGCTGTGGTGGTGCTGCGGTGCCAGCGGAAGCCATGTTGCTGGCTACATAGGATATTGTATTTGGTGAGGTACTCCGACAGTTGTTGATGCACAACTTTTTTGAGGAGTTTACTTAGGTGGGGGAGGATTGATATTGGTTGGTAGTTATTGGAGGAGAGGGAGTCACCTGTTTTGAAGATGGGAATAACTTTGGCAGATTTCCAAGGGAGAGGTAGTCAAGGCTAGACTGAAAATGAAGGTGAGGGGTTTGGCGATGACAGAGGCCACAATTTTGAGGAACACAGGGGAGAGGCTGTCAGAGCCTGGGCTGCCATGGTTAGGTAGTCCCTGGAGGAGTTTGAGAGAATCTTTTCGGGAGATGACCTTGAAATGAAAAGGGAGGTGAGGGGGAGGAGGAGGAGAAGACTGAGTGGTGCCAGGGTGTGCCGAGTGCCTTGCAGGGGGGTGTGGGGAGATAGGCATAGGTGCCTGACCGCATATTGGAGGGGATGCAGGAAGGAAGTTTGCTCAGGAGGGTCGACAAGTCAGTAAATCTGAGGATAAAGTTATTGGCTACCTCAGCGGGGTCAGTCAGGAGGCCAGATGGGGAACTGAGATGTACATTTAGGCTGTTGGTGCGAGGGGCGAGAAGGGAGCTGATGGAGTTCCACAAATTTCTAGGATTACTGAGATTCTTCCTCTGCAACTTGGTGCAATAATCCTATTTGAGGGATCGGGCCAGGTGCTTGCAGTGGTTGCGCAGGTACCGGTATTCATTCCACAGAGCAGGGAGGGGGTTTGTTTATGCACAATCCATTTGCGGCCCCTCTCTTTCATGATGGAGAGGAGTTCCTTTGTGATCCCGCGAGTACACCTGCCACGAACTCTCCTAGTAGTTATGGGGAAATGTCAGTCTTGAATGTCTAGGAGAATGTTAGTAAAGTGGGTGACGGCGAGGGTTACGCCTGAGAGCGCATAGAGGGCATGCCAGCTTATGTCCCTAACCACTTCTTTTGGTGCGGAGGTGTCAGGGTGGATAAAATTTCAGAATGCTATATATGGGGGACTTTGGAAGACCAAATGGCATAGGTAGGGTTGTGATCACTTATTGAGTCCGATAGGGTACCCACATGAGGGATGTGGTCCCCACTGTTGGTAATCACCCAATCGATAAGGGAGTGTGTGGAGGTCCAATGATTGGGTCGGGTAGGGAGTGTGAAGATTTACACCAGGCTGTGCTGCTTGAGCATGTTAACAAAGTCTGGTTCTTGGGAACCCACCAATTTAGGCTGTAGTCACCAAATAGGATAGTTTCTCTAGCTGGGGAGAGAGATCCTAGGCCCAAGAGCAGGCTCTGGAGGCCAGCTATGCCGCCACTTGGTGGGTTGTAACAGCAACCCAGGTAAAGCTTCTTTGTAGAGCCAATAGTAATTTCGGCAATGAGCCAGTCACTTGGGGAGTCATTTTCGCACGAACGGCGATGCAGGCAGAGAGAGGGTCCCTAACTAGGATGGCAGCACCAACACCCTTATTTTGCCTGGTCTGTCTCTGTGTAGAAGGGTGTAGTCAGCCGACTGGAACATGGCATCATTGTGCTGGGGCTTTAACCAGGTCTCTGTAAGACAGAGTGCATGAGGTCTATGCTGAGAAACCCAGGCCTCGAGGTCGGGAAGTTTGGCAGGGAGGTTGCACACATTCATATGTGCAAATTTCAGAGAGGGAGCGTAGGCCCAGATGCCACAGGTGGATGCGATAGGGGTGTTGGTGGGGCCAGGGTTGGTTTCAATATCTCCCCTCAATAGGAGCAGGGAAAAAAAGTCAGTAATAGGGGTACTGAGTGCCAAGGAGTGGGGTCGAGAAGGAGAGGGAGTGAAGGAAAAATCCGAGCAGGGGATGCTCTAGGTTGGGGCAAGCGTGAGGGGTCCGAATGACGTAAGTTCCCATCTTGGTGGTGAAGGGATGTGATGGGAGTGGTTGGAGGTGACACAGAAATGCTTGAGTTCGACATAGTCAGCAGTGAGGATTAAGGCACAGAAATTAGCTGCCAAGAGGGTGCCTACCAGAGAGACAGCTATAAATGGCAGTAGCAGAAACTTCAGAGTTGCTCTGGAAGGCATGAACAGGATGTTGGTTGTAGGCAGTGTGCTGCCTGTCAGGTGGAGAGGGGAACTGATGAGCAATGATGCACAGTGCAAAATAGAAGTGGACGAGATAGAGTGAGAGGCTTACTTTAAGGGACAGATGTGCTCTGATTAGGAGAGAGCCCGTCTGTAGGGGGAAGGGGGGAGGAGACTAAATAAGGTGGATTTAAAAAGTGCCGGTGCGTGGGAGAAAATTAAAGCAGGAGAAGGCCGCGGAAGGCATCGCCAACTTCTAAAAGTGCAAATCGCCGAAAGAAATGCGGTCAGAAATGGAGGGGGTCAGGAAAAAAGCACAGTAGAGAACAGCAGCGAAGATTTAGCAAAAACAAAATACATCAGGTGGTCAGTTGAATCTTTATGAAAGAAACATGCTGGTTATCTAACTGCTTTAAATTTGACTTGCAGGTTACTGGTGTACTGCAGTAAGGCAATTAACGTATTATAGATAGAAAAGAAAGCTGGCTAGGACTATCTACCTGCATTTAAACTAATCATGCAAAATTGACTTTTAGCAATGAAAAAGATGATGGCTAGCTGCTCACTTATCTAGACAGTAAAAAAAAGCTAATTTGCTAAGACAGTATGGCATTAACTGGCTAAAGCAGCTTGCTTGCAAAGAAAATTAACACAACAGTAATGCAGGCAGGTAAAAATTCAAGCAGGAGAAGGCTGTGGAAGGCAGCACCAAATGCAAAAAGTGCAAATCGTTGAAAGTCTGAGCCCAAGTGCCTGAGCTTGGCCTACAGCACTGGGTTAGGAGGCACACCAATGGCAAAGCAGTATCTGGTGCAGTCATCCAGTGGTGGGCCCCCCTCAGTCTAGGAGCAGCCAATCAAGGAGCCGCTAGAGGTCCAGGGAAGGACAGCATACCTTAGAAGCAGCGCTGGTGGTGAGGGGAGGCGTGGCAGGCAGGTGGCTGCTTCCCTTGGGTCCATCGGGATGTGCTCACCTGAATAAGAGTTCTTGCAGGAATCTTAGGAGCAGTGCAGGCCAGCTGGTGGTGACGGGAGGGCGGCAGGCAGGAAGCCACTTCCCTGGGGTCCTTCAGGGCGGGGTCACCAGATCAGGAGCACTTGCAGGAATCTTAGGAGCAGTGCAGGCCAGTTGGTGGTGAGGGGAGGGCAGCAGGCAGGAAACCGTTTCCTCGGGGGCTGTCGGGGTTGGGTCGCCCGATCAAGAGCTCTTGCAGGAATCTAAGGAGCAGCGCAGGCCGGCTGGTGGTGAGGGGAGGATGGTAGGCAGGAAGCCGCTTCCCCAGGGTCTGTTGGGGCAGGGTTGCCAGATCAGGAGCTCTTGCAGGAATAAACATTTAAATATGATGAAGTTCCAGATATGAAAATAATCAATATAATAATCATCTTAGTATTGTTTTGTGCTCACTGATCAATGTTCTTTTGCCTCTTTTCAAATTTTACTGTATGGTAATTAACTGCATAAAAAATTTTATTCTTGAAGAATTTTCTTGTAATCTGTATATATTGTTATACAATTTCCATATTATTGTATTATTTCTTTACATTGTACTTTGGATCTGTTCTGTTCTGTTCTCTTCCCCCTTCCCCAGGACACATCCAGAAACAAGCTGTTACCAGATCAGTATGACTTTCCTGGCAACACTTATGAAGGCTCAGAAACTTCCTGCTTAGCTCTCGCAAATGCAACTGCCGCTAGCCTAGTGTAAAAAAAAAATATATATATATACTCTGTTTGACAATGCTCACTGAGCAGCTCCCCCCCCTTCCTTTCCCTACTAATTCCTCCTCCCCTATCTCCCTCCCTCCCTTCTACTCCCACCAGCTCTCCCCCGACCATAAGTTTTGCACCTTTTGTTATCTTTTGCTTCGTTGGAGATTGTATTCTATTGTAACAAAATTGTAATTGAACTGTAACTTTTTTGTTTGTAAGTACTGTGTCCCTTGTACTACTGTTCTGATGTCCTCTTTGTGACGAGGTACCTTTGTAAATGAGCCTCTGGCTCAAAGGTTTCTAAACTGATGTTTAACTAAATAAATAAAGCATTTGTAATGGAGTAATATGTATTTTTATGAAAATATTACTGTAAATAATGTTACTGTATATAGTTTATTGTTTAAAACTTTTTTCACTAAAAAAGTTATGTAACAAAAAAAGAAAATCTTATTTAGCCAAAAGGAAAAAAAACATAGACATAAACATAACATTTGATTGCTTTTAAAAGTAAATATTAATGTCAGGCAGTGACAGGTCTTTAGGGGAACCTTTGATATTACGGACATACATACCCTTTGATCCTAATGGTGTCCAGAACAGACAAGTTGCACAGTAGGTAGGTAACACATTCCCTTGCTGTCATCATATTTAGATTCTCAGCTGTACATAAAGTCAAAGTAAGATAAAGTCTTCATCTAATAATGGGTTCGTATATGCATGGATGTGTTTGTGTCAATAAATAACCTTGAAAATGTTTTTTAAGTTCGTCATAAAAATGCAAATCTGAAACACCAGGAACTGCCCCAAAAGCAGCAGTCCCTGTTAAAGAGTTGTTTTAATACACTTCTTTACTTTTTTATAACTATTTTAATGATGTTGAATCCTGCAGTTCCTCCTTCCCAACCCCCAATGCTGATCCATGTGGTTCCTCCTTTTTCACCCCTGATGATGATCCGTGCTGCTACTGCTTTTCAGTGCTCCATGGTTGATCCCTGCGGTTCCTCCTTTTCAACTCTCAATGTCGATCCCTGCAGTTCCTCCTTTTCGACACTCAGTGTTGATCCCTGCTGTTCCTCCATTTCAGCTCTCGATGTTGATCCCTGTGGTTCCTCCTTTTCACCCCATGATGTTGATCCCTGCGGTTCCTCTTTTTCAGCTCTCAATGTTGGTCCCTGCGTGTCTTCATTTTTCACCTCGATGTTGATCCCTACGATTACTCCTTTTCACCCCCGATGTTGATCCTTGTGGTTCCTCCATTTCAACTCCTGATGTCAATCCCCGTGGTTCCTGAATTTCAGCTCCCGATGTTGATCCCTGCTGTTCCTCCATTTCAGCTCCCGATGTTCATCCCTGTGGTTCCTCTTTTTCACCCCCTGATGTTGATCCCTGCAGTTCCTCCTTGTCAGCCCCCAATGTTGATCCCAGCGGTTCCTCATTTTTCACCCTGATGTTGATCCTTGTGGTTCCTCTGTTTCAACCCCCAATGCTGATCTCCACAGTTCCTCCATTTCAACCCTGATCCCATCAATTCTTGCATTTTCTCCCCATTATGTCAGTCCCTGTGGTTCTTCCCTTTAACTCCCAATGTTGATCCCTGTAGTTCCTCCTTTTTAAACCTGGATGCTAATGCCTACAGTTCATTAATGTTTCCAAATACATTTCTGTGCTGTGACATTTCATTTTATGTTCACTGTGTTAGAACTTCTTTGTTTTGTCACCTGGAATTGGTGAAAACCAAAGATTTAGTGCACACCAGAGCTGCGAGCCCATAAAGTTCGTTGACATCCACAATTAAATACAGGAAAGAAGTGATAAATTGCAAAACTTTCCATCCATTTATTGGAATGACATGCACTACCTAGTGCAACACAGAGAGTATAACAGACCACCAAACAACGGTCCACAGTTTACTCCTGCGCTTCGCTCAGTGGAGCTTCCTAAGGGGGCATCTTACTGTTCCCCATCCTGCTCAGAGTCTGTAGAAGCTGCACTGAACGGAGCAAGTGGGTGTGCAATTGTGAGGGAGGGTGCGAAGCGAGTGTGTCATTAGGGATGCTAAGCAGACTGACTGGGTCACTCTGCCTAGTGTCACTAGTGATGCAGTCACCCCTCCCCCTCCCTTCCGATTGCACACCCGCTCACTCCATTCATTACAGCTACTGTGGATTCAGAGCAGAACAGGCATGCTGTGAGGGAGGGATGACTTAGCTAGCTGCTTTGACTTTATAGTGCCCCCCTCAAAAAAAAAAAAACTATGTATGGGGGCAGGATGAAGAGCTATATATTTAATGCTTGGCGTTGGAGAGGTTCACACTAGGGTGCAGGGTGTTTTTAAAAGATGCTGTCAGCTTCTGGCATGTTTTAAAAACTACCTTTACAAAACACTGGCCAGCTGGCAATCTGTACTTGTATGGCTGAACTGTGACCTGCTGATCTTGTGCTGTGTGTACAGTATCTAATTAGATGAACAGACTGACTGCGTGTCCTCTGTGATGTGTTATCTTTCATCCCCAGGCGAGGCAGAAAGCAGGACAAATGACCCAGTCCATCTCTTGGTAAACCCATTTAACATGCCTCCCCCAAAAAAATCATTAAAATACTGCCATTTAGCAGGAGCAGTGAAAATGGGGGAGGGGCTCACAACATAGTCCCCATAGGGCCTGTTGATTGTGTTGTTGTTTAAAGGATTTATGCCATTTGAGGCTAATAACCCTATTGTTCTTATGCACGTAGTTGTATTGTATTTGAAAGGTTCTTTTTAACCTGCATTGTGGTGAATTTCTTGGGAGGCTAGTATTATGTTTGTTGATGCTCAATTCATTTTTTTATTGTTTTTGCTGTTGTAAACTAAATGTCGACAAAAATAAGGCAAGAAGGCAACACGGACCATTCCAGCTTGATGAGCAGTGCTGACGTTTCCAGATGCTGAGCAGGCTGCATTGACTGGTGGTGCCAGTGCCGGCTGTCTGTTCCCACTATTGAATACTAGTCAGAAGGGGTAGGGCTGTTGGTAGTTTTTGCCTCCGAGAGGTCAGTGACTCCCAATATAGAAAAATTAATCATGGCTCTGGGTCCAAAATTTTGGGAATCCATTTGTCCCCCTTTACTGCGTCCCGCAACAGCGTCTGCCAGTGGCTTATCCATCCTAAAGTACCAACAGTGCATCTCAGGCGAGGCCCCTGGAACTCTGCAATTTCATGGCCATGGAATTTCCCATAAAACTTGCATCCTACTGCAGAATGTATTTACTGCCACAGAATGTATTACCCTTGGTGATTTTTTCATTAAAATGTACTGTTTTATTATAGTGTGTGGTTCCCCCTCTTGTTTATCTTACAGCCCCTCCTCTGTGCTCAGCATGTGATGTCAGTGATGGCATCATATGTTTGCCAATTGCAGGACTGCCTTCTGCTACAGAAATGAATGATTCCTACCACATAAATGATAAAACCTTGCTGCGGAAGGCTGGGAACCTTGCCGCAGAAATCACATCTGAAGTACTGCAGAGAATGAGTGACCCTGGTCTCAGGTGTGCAATGTACTGACATTGATGGCATTCCTAAGAGCCCTGAGGGAGACTCTTCTTATGGAAACATTGGCATTGGCACTCTGCCCAAAGACACAAAATAGAATCAGCACTCAAGCACAAAACAAATGTCTAGAATCTTTTCTTCCTCCTTTATTTATAAATTCCTACAGTGTTTTGTATGTGTGTGTTGAACAACTGGTGTTGGAGACTGAGTTGGGTGAAGTTCTGCAGAACTCAGTGGGAGCCTGTTAACTGCAGTGGGGTTTTCCTGGTGCGACTATATTTCAAGCACTGGCTCTTTCAAAACAAAGTTCCTCGATGCAGCAAGTACTATACACATTAAGGCTTATCTTAGCTTGTTTTTAAGGGGTTACTCACTTTGAATTTGCAGCAATGAAGTATTTGTGAAGAAATTGTCATGAAGCGGTACATTCTTGTTAGTTTAGCCTGCTATTCTTGAAGCAGCTTTAAAAAGTGGCAAGGGCTTTATTTAACCTTATTCCATTCTTGTTTCACCCTAGTCATAGAGGAAGTAAAATCCACAAGAAGAGTGCAGGAAAAAAACAACAAAAATCTGAAAAAATGTGTCATGAATATCGAGAGGGGTATATCAAGCTCCTTGTAAAGTTTTGTGATACTTTATTCAAGTTTAAAGCAACACTGCTTGTTAGCAAAAACTTCCATCATGTAGTAACTCTTGCATCAATGTATTTTTGACATTCTTGGAGTAGTCATCGGTGTATTTTTTTTCTCTCAGATGTTTTTAAAAGAGTGTTTTTATTACCACTTTTTTGGTTAATGCCTTGAGTCAAGAAACATGTCTGCCACTAGCACTTTTTAAACATCTCTTCCACTGAGATTACTGTTTGACGGTGCGTACTAGATTTGCACTGTGCATTGATTAGGATGATGTGTTAGCCAATGTTTCTGATACTGAACAGCACAGCATCCCACCAGGCTGTGACATTTCTTCATGGTGGGCATGGCAAGGAGGGACAACTTTACAAAAAACCCTCTCAGTTTAGGAATTAGATAAAATGAAAATAATGGGTATAAATGATAGATACCTAGACAGACAGATAGATGCTGTCTGTAGACAGACAAGACAATCTCCTGCCTGCTTGTGTCTGTTTATCTATCTAACTACAGCTAGATAGACAGGTAGGTAGATTGATATATACTATTTATCTGTCTTTGTCTATCTGTCTATCAATATCTCTGTCTGTTTATCTATGTATTTATATCTTTGACTGTGTATCTATCTATTAAGAGGTAGATACTGCCTGGGGATAGAGAGAGAGAGAGAGATTGAGATAGATATTTAAATAGATATTATCTAACTATCTGTCTACAGAAGGTATTCATCCATCCATCCATCTCGCTAGCTGTCTGTCTGTCTGTCTGTCTGTGTATGCCCGCCACCTGTGCTGATCTGAGCTGCATTCTCCTGGTTTGGGTTCCTGACACTGTCCCCAACGTTAGGAGGCAGTACAGCCTAGAGGTTAGATCACTGAGCTATGAATCTGGAGACAGCAGGTCCAGGCTTGAATCCCGCAACCACTGCTTGCATACCATGTGATCCTAAGCAACTGACCTAAACTCCCAGTGCTCCCGGGACACACCTGGAAATGAGCTTCAGCGGGCAACATTACAAATTGTCCTGCAGGTAGATGTACTGCTTTGGTTCTGAAGTGTCCTGATTTGGATTCGTGAAAGAGGGTAACCCTTAACTCACGTCACCATGTTACATCTTCTACCCAGGAACACCCTTTCCGGGGGAACTTCCAGCATATCAGTTACACCCCTTGCTTACATTTGGGCTCCCCCCAGTGGCCACATTGCAAACAACAGTAAATGTATAAGGTAGAGTACAGCAGAAGTAACAGTTTCAAAAAAACTCACAATTCCAGAACACATTTCATTACTGTACATCCTTAATGTCCAGGAAAATCGCTTCCTGTATATAGGCCAATGTGTTTTGTTTCAAAGTATACCATGTTTGATAAAGCATCAATATCCTCACAGAAGTATGAAGTAAGAAAGAAAGGGTGGAGGGACTTTCATGCCCCCTCCCCATTTCATTTCAGCATTGTCCCACAGTAAAGATAGAAACATAGAATTTGATGGCAGATAAGGACCACTTGGCCCACAAAGTCTGTCCGATTTCCCTACCTGCAGTATCACTGCAGACCCTATTTGATCTCCGGCCCATTCTCCCTGCCCCCTGTCTTTCCCCCAAGATTCTCTTATGCATATCCCATGCATCCTTGACCTCCATCACTGTTTTCACCCCCACCACCCCGGCTGGTATGCTGTTCCATGAATCCACTACCCTTTCTGTGAAGAAGTACTTCCTCACATCTCATCTGAGTCTAACCCCCTCCAGCTTCATAGCATGTCCCTTTGTTCTTTAGCACTTTTTATTCTGAAAAATACTCCCCTCCTGTACCTTATTTACCCTTATGAGGTATTTAAAGGTCTCTATCATATCCACCCTCTCCCTCCTCTCTTCCAGGGTGTACATATTGAGGTCATTTGGTCTCCCCTCATAGGGCTTTTGATGTAGGCCCTGCACCATTTTAGTTTCCCTCCTCTGGAACGCATCCACTCTGTCTGTGTCCTTCCGGAGATGTGGTCTCCAGACTGGACACAGTTCTCCATGTAGGGTCTTACCAGCGATCTATACCTCTGAAGTGCTTCTTTTTTTGTGGACGTTCCACATGTCAGCAAATATATCCATCTGTACCTCACAACAGTACTTTCTGCTTCAGTGAGTGCCTGTGCTGGTAGCACTCTCCGTTCTGAGCCATGAAGGCTGGATATTCAGTGTTCACATCCCCACTCTCCCTCTTCTTTTCTGGGGAACACAAGTTGAGATCCAAAACAAAATGGTAGTAAATGCTCGCTGAAAATAGAAAATAGAGTTAGAATTGACGTTTCGACCTGGAATTATCTAAAAGAGAAAAAAGCAAAGTTAGTGGAGTGGTAAGTGGAAATAAGGGATATATATGTGAGGAAAGAAAACAGGGGGAGGCTGTATGAGATAGATGATAAAAATATGGAAACCAAGCTGAACATCAGCCTAGGCTCCCAACAGACCTCTGGTTTAAATGACAGACTTATTTTCTACTAATGTCTTTCAGTCACCTTATGGTTTGCCACCGTAGTCTGTCTTTTTTACCCCCACCCCTGTCATATCTTTGCTTGCATGTGTGCATGGTACGTTTGCATGTGTGGGTATGCCTGCACATACTTCAGTCCAGTGTGTGTGTGTCTGTGTGTGTGTGGGGGGGGGGGGACACACTGACATGGGTATTCCAGCTATGTGTGCACCTCTGTTTTCATTTCCCACAGATGTCTCTGTCTCCTTCTCCCACATTTGTCACATCTCAGCCTTCTTACTAGGCCCTGTTAATTAGTCCCCACTTGAGGACTCCTCAGCTCATTCACTCCTACTATGCCTTTCATACCCATCATCCTGTTTTTGTTTTCCAGATCTTACTCTTAGTTTGCCTGTTATCACTTTTTCTCCCAGAGCCTCCCCTTTTTTCTTTCCCCATTTACAGTATATCCCTTATTTCCCTTACCTCTCCACTAACTTTGCTTCTTTCTGTTTTATATAATTCCTGAAGAAGACCAATGGTCGAAACGTTGATTCAAACCCTATTTTCTATTCTCAGTGTGCATTTAATATTATCACTTTCTTTTGTTTTCACACCGCGCTCTATTGCAGCACTTTTGTTCATGTTGAAATCCCTCAGTCTCTCTCCTCTTAGGGCTTTTGATGTAACCTCTGCACCATTTTGGTTGCCTGCCTCTGGACTGCTTCCACCATGTCTATTTCCTTACTGAAATGTGGCCTCTAGAACTGGATACAGTATTCCAGGTGGGATCTCACCAGCAACCAATACAGTGGTAACACCACCTCCTTCCTCCTACCGGTGATACCTCTCCCTGTGTACCCCAGCATCCCACTGACCCTGCCCACTGCCTTGTCACACTGCCCAACCACTCTGAGATCATCTCAGTCTTTAATAGCTGCCTCACAGAAATCCAGGAGTGGATGGATTCCAGTTGGCTAAAGTTGAACTCCGAAAAGACTGAGGTGTTGGTTGTGGATCTAATGCACCGAATAGGGGGGCCCGGGGTGGGTTCACCCTCAGGACTTTTTCTTGGGGGTGTATCACTCCTGACCTCTGAATGGGTGCAAAACCTGGCGGTAATTTTTGATGAAGGGCTGACCCTGCATTCACAGGTGTCAGTCGTTGTCAAATCCTCGTTTTACCATCTGAGGAATATCTCCAAGATTAAGCACCTTGTTCCATCCAGCGATTTGCCTACGTTGGTCCACTCCTTCATATCCTTGTGCCTTGATTGCTGCAACTCCCTTTACCTAGGGCTACCTGGGGTGGAAATTCACCACTTGCAGCTAGTGTAGAACGCTGCAGCTCGGCTTTTGGTGGGAACTTCTAAATCCTGTCACATTACGCCGGTGCTGCGTGGACTGCACTGGCTGCCGGTACAGTGACAGATCACCTTTAAAGTCGGTCTTCTGACTTTTAAAACCCTACATGGACTAGGCCTGGATCTCCTGAAAGAGCTCCTGGTTCCCTACTGCCCTGGACGATTGCTCCACTCAGCTGACGAGGGGTTGCTAGACATTCTGAGGGTGTGTTTGAAATCTTCTGGGGCCTGTGCATTTATGCACGTGGCCCCAACCCTCTGGAATTCTCTACCCCATCGGTTACGAGAGTGCACGACCATGGAGGGATTTAAGCAAGCCTTAAAAACACACTTGTGGGTTCTAGCTTTTGGTGAATAAATTATGTTGTAATTGGGTTATCTGTTTATACCATTTTAATGATCTGGATGTTTGATATGTTTTTTAAATTTGTTAGGCACCTTGATGCTTTGAAAGGCGCTTTAAAAATAAAGTTATTATTATTATCAAATATGATAACCCCAAAGTCTCTTTCCTGCTTAGTGACTGTCTGTACCCCCATTTTATACTGAGCCCCTGGGTTTCTATGCCTAGGTGTATGATTTTGCACCTTTTGTCATTGAACCCCAGTTGCCATGCCCTCAACCACTCCTCAAGTTTTCTAAAGTCCCTGCTTATTCTCTCCAACCCCTCCTGAGAATCCACCCTATTAAAGGTCTTGGTGTCATCTGCAAAAAGGCATCTTCCCTTCCTTTTCTTCTGCAGTGTCACCTATGAAGTCATTGAAGAGGATTGGTCCTAGAACTAAGCTGTGTGGTGCCACCCTACTGGTCACTCTTCCCTCATTTGAGTGAGTGCCATTTACCACCACCGTCTGTCACCATCCATTAACCAATTTTTCATGCAGTTTACCACTTTGGCTCCCACCCCTAGACTGCCCAACTTCTTTATCAGTCTCTTATGTGGCACAGTGTTGAAGGCCTTGCTGAAGTCCAAGTAGCTACATCCATTGCCCTTGCTTGATATATTTCCCTAGTCACCCAGTCAAAGAAATCAATCAGATTCAACTGGCATGACCTGTCCGATGAATCCATGCTGCCTTTGGTTTTGTAACCTGTTGGATTCAAGATACTTTACTAGCCATGGAGGCAAATGTAGACCAGGGAGAAGCTGGTCTAACTCCTTCTGGACTTGCTGCAGGGCTTTTGCGGCAAGTGCCTTTTGGGATTGCGCTTGCTGCATTGTTTTACAAAAGTCGCAAGTTGAGTTAACTACCCTGCAGCAAGTCCCCTGCGATGGCTGCTGCACACCCTTTCAGAACTGGGCCCAGACTAGGCAGGGAACAACTGGGCAGACTTGGTGGGCCAAGCGGTCCTTTCCTGCTGACAAATTCTGTGTTTCTATTCAGAATTAGCTTGTTGGTTGATAGTCAAGATTGGACAATAGTGAAGATGTCAAAGAGGGTTTGTCGTATTGCAGGAGCAGCAACTGCACTGTAGCAGAGGACAAGGTTATCTGCATACAGCAGGGATCGGTAACCACTGGCAGAATCTGGGAAACTATTTATATGGAGACAGAAAAAAGTGGGCTCAGGACTAATCCTTGGGGAACACTGACAGTTACAGTATCTCAGCAAGGTTGGGGGTAGCTGAGTGCAGTCTAATTTGCTGTTTTCTACCAGTTAGGTAGTTAGTAAACCAGGAAATGACATGGGGGGAGGCAGAAGTGAGGTTAATTTGTTGCAGAGGGGCGAGTGATTCATCAGGTCAGATGCCTTTGTGAGGTCAATGAACACCATACCATTTAGAAGGCCAGCATCCATAGTTGGGCTGATGTCACTGGTTAGTCAGAACCTAATGGGACAATAATGAAAATGGTGCAGGATTTTTAAATCTTGTTAACCTACCCCTTAGCTTCCTACTACGGATATGTTTTTTTTTCCACTTAGCTGACCAAGAAATATTACTTTCTTGTGGCCTAATTACTGAATGTAGCACCTGGATTAAAAACCCTTAAACCGTTACCCTTCTGCTGGCCTATTGGCACAGCAGTGATGCTGCTGCTCGCGACCCCAGCAGCCTATGTCCGGGAATGAGCGTGGACCATCAGGGACCGGCCCAGGTAGGAAAGACTGAGCATCCTAATGGCTGCTTTTCCTTCGTGGGACACTGCTCCAACTGCAAGGCTGCCCCCTGCTGGAGATGAGGAGAGAGCACAGCTGGGAAGCGCAAAAATGGGGGAGGGGTAGCTGCTGGACACCTGGCACATATGCATTGTAGCATACCAGCGCCCCTGTGGAGGAAAACCAGAGATGGAGGAAAAAGTCTGCTACAGCCCTATGCCAGCACCCTTCTGCAGGCTCCCGCAAGACTGCCACAGCGGGCCACGCACCACTATGTGGTCCTGGGTAAATGGTGGGTAATCAGTAAGCGCCTGAGAATGCTGGTGATGGGCTTTGGGGGGAGGGTGCCATCAGGCAGAACCAGAAACAAAAAAAGCTTGATTGATAAAAATAAATAGTTATCCTCCAGGATATATAGTATTTACATTTTTTTTTTTTTTTTAAGAAAAAGTACCTTTCTTTAGCATTGCTGCCAGAGAAAGGAGTAGCAGGAAGTTTTGTGCATACCACAGGAAGTTATTATCTCACACTGTATCTGGCTTACACTTTTCTTGCACACTAAACAGTTCTTTACTGGATCAGCAAGTATTGTGCCAGAGAGCTAGAGGCAGGCGGGGGCGGGGACATAGCTCGTGCCTCCAAACCCGGTGCTATACTGCGAACTGGAAATCAGGTGGAGGTGCTGAATAACTAAATGTTTACCACACTGCCTCTGAAGAAAGGACTATAAGCCTTTGGATTTATTTAACTTAAAAAAAAGATTTGCCAGGGAGACAACAAGTATTAAATTACAACCCCACCTTCAGGTATGCTGCTTTACATTACTGAGGTGTTTTTTGTTCTTTTCATTTCGTGGGTATGTTTGTTTTCTGTGGCAGGTTGGATGTGGAGAAAAGCTTGTTAATATCTGAGCTGAATAAAATGTTTAAAAAAGGTACAGCAGATTATGCATAACTCATATTTATTAACCAAGGAAGAGTTTGAACGTTGTCTTGTGCCTTGGCCCAGTCGGGTGGGGGGTGGGACACAGGGATGTCATGACAACAGAGTATGATGATATATCGGGATGACTCCAACTAATGATGATTTATCGTTGTAAAGAAATATCAAGACATAACACTGTTTGCCATGCTATACCATGGTAAACCACCTTGATATTCTCCATGCTGCTGCTCCCACATCATGTTCCCCTCCAGGTGTGACCGAGACTCCCAATTCCCCACCTGTCCCCAGTCATATTTTTTTCTATTTCTTCCTAAAATCCTAAAATTAGAAATGTCGCAGGTTACTGTGAAAATCCATTTATTGTGATTGTTTTTACACTAATATCGCAGTACTCACAATTTGATGTTACAACATCCCTAGCAGGACATGGGGGAAGAAAAATAGGTTCAGGTGGATTACACCACAGTGCCCTCCAACCCAGTTGCAATAACTGCACCACCACATATCGGTGGCTACTAGTTTCAGTCTGTTGGTCACCCCAAAGTACAGGCTACACTGTTGCAGCTTGGCTAGTTCAGGTGTCGTCCTAGTGTGTGAGTCGATTGTGAGGTCTGAGTAGGGTCATGGCTAACAGAATATAGTACCTGTTGAAGAGATTTATTAAACAGGTCAACCCTGAAAGATTTGTATGCCCACATTACACTTGTTTTTTAAGCTTTAGAATACAAGCACGTGCATTTGCGAAATGTACAAAAACAAAAATCAGAAATTATCAGCCTTCTGGTATTGTTTCTGCATTCTAAATACTGCCCTTTTTGAAAACTGTCTCTGGAAACATAGAATTTGTCAGCAGATAAGGACATCTGGCCCACCTAGTGCACCCCCCCTTTCCTTGCCCATTTTGCACTACAGACCCTACCTGGTCTCAGGCCTCCTCCTCCTACCCCCACCCCCACTTTGATACCACTTTTCCTTTATATCTATCACATGCATGCTTGAAGCCCACCGCTGTTTTCCCCATTACCACCCCTGCTGGAAGAGTGTTATAGAATAGAAACATAGAAACATAGAATTTGATGGCAGATAAGGCCCACCTGGCCCACCTAGCCTGCCCATTTCCCTACCTACATAAGCTCCAGATCCTAAATGATTCTGCAGCTTACCTTCTCTTTCCTACCCTTATGGTTGCTTCCTATCTATCCCATGCATTCTTGAATTTCACCTATTGTTTTTGCTGCTACAACTTCTGCAGTGAGGCTGTCCCATGCATCCAACACCCTTTCTGTGAAAAAATATTTCCTCATGTTACCTGACCTCTTATACTCCCCCAGCCTCATACTGTGACCCCTTGTTCTTGCACATCTCCTTTTCTGAAAGGTGCTTCCCTCCTGAACCCTGTTTATCCACATGAGATACTTGAATGTCTCCATCATATCGCTCCTTTCCCTTCTTTCCTCAAGGGTATACATATTGAGGTCTTTCAGTCTTTCCTCATATGTTTTCTGGTGCATTCCTTTCACCATTTTCGTTGCCCTTCTCTGCATCACTTCCATTCTTTCTGTGTCCTTCCAGAGATGTGGTCTCCAGAACTGAACACAGTATTTCAGGTGTGGCCTTACCAATTGTATGTACAGTAGCATCACCACCTTCTGTTTTCTTCTGGTGATGCCTCCCCTATGCACCCCAGCATCCCTACAGCCCTCCCCACTGCCTTCTCACATTGCTTGGCTACTTTCAGGTTGTCTGTTATAATTACCCCCAGGTCTCTTTCTGATTTTGTTGTTGTTAGTATCTCCCCCATCCTGTATTCCTCTCCAGGATTCCTGTGCCCCAAGTGCGTGACTGCACTTTTTTGTATTAAATTTAAGCTGCCACACTCTTGACCACTCCTCCAACTTGCCTAGGTCTCTTTTCCTTCTCTCTGCCCCATCTGGAGTGTCTGCCCTACTGCAGATCATGGTAACGTCTACAAACAGGCTTACTTTCCCTTCCAGACCCTCTACAATGTTGCCAATGAAGACATTGAAGAGAACTGGCCCCAGTACTGAGCCTTGTGGCACCCAGTTGGTCACCCTCTTGTCCCAGGATTGAACTCCATAAACAACCACCCTCTGTTCTGCTGCTCAGCCAATTTTTGAACCAAATTCACTACCTTGGGGCCATCTCCCAGACTGCCAAACTTGTTTACTAGCTTCCTGTGTGGGACGGTGTCAAATGCCTTGCTAAAATCTAGGTATGCCATGTCCATGGCCCCCACCCCCGATCGACCACCCTGGTTACATAGTCAAAGAAATCTATCAGATTCCACCTCAGTGAAGAAATACTTCCTCACATCCCTCCTAAACATCCCCCCTGTAGCTTCATTGCATGCCACCTAGTTCTTGTACACTTCTTTTCTGAAAAATGCTCCCTTCCCATACCTTATTCACTCCTGTGAAGTATTTAAAGGTCTCTGTCATGTTCCCTCCCTCCCTCATCTCTTCTAGGGTGTACATGTTTAGATCCCTCAGTCTCTCCTGATGTGACATTTGCAGCAGTCCCTGCACCATTTTTGCTGCCTTTCTTTGGATGACCCTGTCTGTGTTCTTTCTGAGGTGTAGCCTCCAGAACTGGGCACAGTACTGCAGGTGTGGTCTCACCAGCCACCAATACAGTGGCAACACCACCTCCCTCCTTCTGCTGTGATACCCCTCCCTTTGCAGGTCATGTATGCTATACCGACTGTAAAGGGTCAATAAATAACAGAGTTTGGAGGATATTTATCAACAGGATGCATTGCCGAACACTGCCATGGTTTGCTGAGGCTCACTGTTGTCCACTGTTGGTGATCAAGCAGATTCTCTGTCAGGGTGGGCCTACAAACCAGGAAATGCAATGACAGAATATAATGCCAAATGAGAAAGATTACTTAGGCATCTCTCATCACCTTTCAAACTCTGATTATTGGCAGCGTATGACTGCTGTCATGTGTACTCTTTGTGCAGATTATAAAGATCATCATTACATTTAGAGTATGCGTTGGCTGTAGCAAGATCTGAACAAGGATATGGCCAGCAGAATGCAGTGCCTGTTGAAGAGCTTTCTTATAGAAACATAGAATTTGTTGTCAGAAAAGGACTGGTAGGCCCATCTAGTCTGCCATATTTTCTTTGCCTATTACTACATCTTGGATCCAATTTAGTCACAAGTGTCCCTCTCTCCTCTGTTAAACAGTTACCCTGAAGGACTTGCATACCCACAATGCCTTGCACTTGGTTTGTGCCCTTTAGAATACACGCATATGCCTTGAAGAGATTACAGAAGCTAAACAAACTGGATGCTGCCTTTTTTGCTAACTGTCTTTGAAGAACATGCCTGTCATGCCAACTGTAATGGGACTCTAACAAGAGGAGGCATTGTCAGATGTTGCTGTGGATTTCTGTGGTTGGTAGTGCTGACATGAACTGATGACTCACTGTTGTCCACTGTTGGTGATCAAGCAGATTCTCTGTCAGTATGGTCCTACAAACCAGGAACTGGAATGAAAGAATGTAATGCAAAATGAGAAAGATTACTTAGGCATGTCTTTGCACCTTTTGAACTCAGAGCAATGGGAGTTCATGTGTACTCAGAATGTAAAAATTGTCATTACATTTAGTGTTTGTGTTTGTTGGTTGTGGTAAGGTCTGAACAGGGACATGGCCATCAGAATGCGATGCCTGTTTTCTTTACAGCTCACCCGCAGTTAATGGAAAGAGTGTCTTAAGTCCTGCTCAGTAATAGTGGGCATCCTGAGGAGATAACTGTAGTGTCACCTGCATACAAACAGATATTACAGGACGGGGACCCAGTACTGATCCTCAGGGGACTCCGAGGGTGACTGAAAGTGGGTATTAGATGGAGAGCCCCAGCTTGACTGATTGTATCCTGCCAGACAGGTAGGACTTGAACCAGTGGAGGGTGAAGTCATAGACCAGTCCCTGAGGGCACTAATGTTCAAAGGAGCAGGGAGTGATTTACTATGTCAAACACTTTGGCCAAATTTATGAATATGGCCTCAGTGCCCCACCTAGAGTCCGTATGGGAATGGATATGGTTGCTTATTCTGAGAAGGGAGGTGGAGGTAGAGTGGTTAGGATGGAAGTCAGATTGAAGAGGGTGAGGCAGCCAGGGCTGTCATAGAAACTGGAGCACTTCCAGCTAACTCATTTCTCAAGGACTTTGGGCAGGATAGGTAGAAACAGAAGCATATAATTTGATGGCAGAAGGAGACCAAAGGCCCATCAAGTCTGCCCTTACTAGGTAACATGGATATAGGGCAGTAGTTTCTTGGGACATTAATGGTACTTCCCTTATGTAGGGGGAACACCATGGCATGTGTCCACGTGGAAGGAAAATAGCCTGTGAACAGAAAGTGATTGAAAATGTGTGTGAGCAGTTTGGGCCAAGGCAGGGGCCCCTAGAGTGACCAGTTTGGGTCAAGGCAGAGGCCCCCAGAGTGAGGAGTTTGGGGAGATGCCATCTGGGCTTCCACTGGAGTGGGCATTTAAAGTGGGCAGTTCAATCAGCCTTAGGGATGGGGAGAGTGTGAAAGTGTCAAGACTGATATGAGCACTCGAGGGGTACAGGACGAAAGAGGGAGAGATGAGAGCCTTTGGGCTTTCTGTGAATTGGTGGTTTAGTTAATTTTCAGAGGGGAGAGGAGGGGAAGGGAGGGTGCAGGTAGCAGACTGGAACCATATACCATACAAAATCTTAGGTGAACAAATAAGGGTAGGTTAGTGTGTAGCTTGACAAAATCCACACAAGTACAAAAAGATACACTGTAACCTCATTTATTTCGTTATACATCAGTTCTTGGGTTACATAGAAGTGCCTTTGCTTGAATAAAGTGCTTTTAAATAAAGTGCTTAGACTATTTAGAACCAGCTATCATACATTTTGCTATTAAATTACATCAGAATACATTCAGAAAAAGCAAAACAACCTATCCAGTCTAATGCGCCAGTCACCACTAACCCCTGTGCTTCATCTCACTGGCTTCCTAAGAGGGCGTAGAGTCAAAACTCCAGCAGTCTTAAATACCCAAAGTGCACATGCAATATAAAATTCAATTAAACAATCAACGATCACAGACAAAAAGTACCTGTTTTAAAGAATACAGGGGCTCTCCGTTCCTTCACAATACATCATATTAATTCTTATTTTCATGTTTCTTATTTATAAACACTCTTAAATCCCCCATTTTGTTTTTATACTTTTATATTAATGTTCTAAATTACATTTCTATCATTTAAATCCATATCTTTACTAACATTATGCTTTTCTATTGTTCTGCACTTTAAGATACAATCTCCAAATAGATATATAAAACATAACAAATAAACTTTATCAAAAACGTAAGTTTATTTTGTGGATTTTCTGAATCTTCACTTGGGGTTCCTTTTTTCTTTAATGTTCTTATATTTCAAGATCCATTCGAAGCCTGAATACAGGCAGTTAGAGCATTCAGCAACACTTAATTTCTTCTTGTACATAGAAATACATTGAACTAGGAAACAACAAGGGACATAAATTACCAATCACATTTTTGTACATATTTTGACTTAATTGATCTAACAAAACAAAAGTTCCGACGAGGAAGAGGGGAGAAAAAAAGGGGGGAGGGGAAGGGAGAAAGGGGAAGGAAGGGGAAAAGAGAATTAAAGAAGATATACATACTATCCTGATTAAACAGAATATAAACACATGTTCTATTCTACATCTTTTTAATTTGATTTTAACTATATATTATTAAAAAAACTCCTTCATATCCTGGAATACACAATGAATGCAAGCATGGTTAAATATCAATGGACTGACTAAGATAAAAAGAAGAACGAGGAAAAGGGGAACACAAAGGAAAAGAAGGGGAAAATTATTTTTTACATCATCTCTTTAATAAAATTAAAACATAACTATTGTTGTAATCTAATATTTAACAACATTTATTTGAGATGTGATTTTAAATCCAACACATTATTTAACCCCACTGGCTTCAAACTTCTAAGTTTCCAAATCCACTAACTGTCCCTCTGTTGTAAACGAGTTTTTATTGACATTCCAGATCTACCTTTATTTTTACTTTTAACACATTGTAATCCTATGAACTGCAAGCCATCCGGACTACTGTTATGTGCTAGCTCAAAATGTACTGCTACTGGATTATTCTGATTTTTTGTTGATAATGTTCCTAATATGTTCCTGAACCCTCTTTTTAACTGGTCTTTCTGTCAACCCAACATACAGTTTGTCACACGGACCTGCACTACAGTAAATGACACCTTCAGTGCTACAAGTAATGCATTCATTTATCCTGTATTTCTCTTTATGTACTGGATGGGTAAATTCTGTTGCTTCAATAGCATAAACACAAACATTACACTTTCTGCACTTTTTAAAGCCACGTGGTAACAGTGGCAGCCAATGGGTAACTGTTTCTTTTCCATATCTGCTGTTTAGTATGAGATCTTTAATGTTTTTGGCTCTTCTAAATGTTACCCTTGGTTTGTTACCAATTTCCCTTACCAGACTCTTATCATTTAACAAAACTGGCCAATATTTGTGTATCAGAACAGACAGACTAGGGGAAGAGTTAAGGAGGCAGGACACAGCTTTCCAGAACTTGGTAGGACTGGTGTAGTTGGATATGATTTGTTTCTGGAAATAAGCAGCCTTAGCCTGTCAGCTCATTTTTGGGTCATTTTGATGCAGTAGCTTTGGAGTGCGGTGAAAGACGACCTGTGACTGGGGACCCAGAAGACTTATGTTTAGCCCATGCTGTTTCCCTCAGGTGGAAGAGGTCAGTAAGCGCATAGGAAATCCAGGGGAAGTGGGACCACCTGAATCTGGCTCTCTTTTAGAGGGCATGGCTGTCAGACACAGAATTAAAGGTAGAATGGAAGTGAGTTACAGCTTCATCCGCGGTCAGACGTGGATAACGTGAAGTGCCGTTTGGCTGAGTGCCGGTCGTGCAGAAATTATTCTAGGTGGAAGGTCGGAAAGGATATGGCCACATGCCATTGTGAAGGGCTTTAATTGTTTAGATTTTTTGCACACAGTAGGTCATGTGGTGGTCACTGAAGATGTCTGGCAGGGCGTCTGCAGACACTGTTCTGTGTGAGGGGACACACCAGCACCCAGCCAATAATTTTGTGGATAGGGGACTTGGTATTGATATAGAGTAGGGATGATATGCATTGGGAGTGGTTAAGTGCTTTCATTTTGGTGTGCAGATAAGAAGACAGACAAGTCTTACCACATGCGGGGACCAAATGGCATTAAAATCACCCAGGAGAACATGCTCATAACTAGGAGACAGATAAGAATTAAGTTCTTTCTTTTTTTTTTTTTAATTCAAGCTTTACTGAATTATAGGTATATGGTATGACAACATAACATACAGTATACAGACAGAAATGTACAAACCAGATATTTGTCATGCCCCACCCCACCCACCCCGGCCGCACTGTCACAGTAGTGCACATTACAGGTATCTAATCCTTTACATCATCACCGTTTTACAATTATCCAACCTTTTAGGAATTGGATCTTGACACACTTCCTGAGGAAGGGCGTTGCTGTAACAAGTATAAGGAGTGAAAACCTTCCCATAAGTTTTTATAGTTAGACAGTGAACCCCATAACCTGACCCGCATCTGCTCCATTCTAAGATTGAACAGTAGGTCTTGGAGACACTCTTTATTAGATATGACCTTCCCGTCAAGCCAGTGGTGAAGCTCTAGTTTCTTCAGGGTCAATGACAGCAAGGCCATGTAATATCTACGGGTTTTCACTGGTATCGATGAGAAGGACCATAAAACACAGATTTCCAGGGTGAATAAGTTCTCCAGACCTAGTAAGGGGTCTGTCTTAGATTTGATAGTGACCCATAGCTTTTTGATGAGGGGACATTCCCAAAACACATGTAATAGGTTTCCCTCATGCTGCTCACATCTGGTGCATTGTGGAGATGGGGAATGGTTCAAACTGTGTAACTTCACTGGGGACCAATACATGTCTTTGAAAATTTGGTACTGAGTTAACTGGAGCCTGTCTTGGGGAATATATAAGTGTAGATCCTTCCAGATAGGTTCCCAATTTCCCTTAAGTTGTGGGAAGACTTTGATCCAGTATTTTGGATCTTTATATTAAGCACCCATGGACTTAGACACTAGCATCGCGTGCAGTAGGAAGACATCATGAGGTTTACCACCAACCAGGGACCAAGAGGAGTACCAGTCTTCATCCCTGACTGTAACATTCAGACCCTTTAGTACTTGTACTACCAAGTGGCGTATTTGATACACTTTGAAGGCTTGGGTCCTAGGAATGTAAAATATGGCCAGAATCTCTGCTGAGGACATGCATTGGGGCCCTCTTTGAGGAAGTCACCTAACTTGGAACCTCTAAAATGAGGAATCCAGTTTCCCAGAATTTGTTTCCCCCCAATTTCAAGATTGGGATTGACTATCACTGGTTGAAAGATACTCTTAGTGTGTTTGAGTGATAAAAAGGAACACAACTGGGTGTGAATTCTTATCGAAGTGACAATGGGTGAAGGAGCCGTGCCCTTCGGCAATACTTTGGGAGATGTGTACAGCATTGCTTCATGATTTATCCCCATTTGGGAGATCAACTCACTTTCCAGTGACAGCCATGCCAGAGTATACAAATCTGATTCTGCCCTTTCATCAGGCCCACTCCACCTCAGGTATTTGTTCATATGACTCGCCCAGTAATAAATACAACAATGCGGTAGCCTCAAGCCACCAAAATGTTTAGATGCAGCCAGTTTGTTATAGGCCCTGTGGGAGGATTTCCTCCTCCATATGAACGAGGATACAATAGAGTGTACTTTTTTGAACAATGCCAGGGGCACCCAAGAGTTCAACATGCACAGGGGATAAAACAATCTAGGGAGGACATTCATTTTGATTAAATTAATATGCCCCGTAATGATATAGGTAAGGACTACCACCTCCCCAGATCTTGTTGAATTGTTGCCAACAATGGGTCCAGGTTCTGGTTTTTCACCTGGGCTTCTCCCCTAGTTAGAAAGAGACCCAGAATTAAGTTCTTTCTGAAGAATCCTAGAAATATAGTTGGGTAAATAGCATAGTATGTAGCGTATCCCTTTTATCAGCATGAAAAAAAGTGGGGAAAGGAGATTTTGCCTGTAAATAGTTTATGGGACTTAGAGATGGACTCCTGGTGGCAAGCATTGAACTGCAGATGAGAAGCAGTCTATATAAGGATATTGAGAACAGCACGTGATCACATGGGGGCCTATGCATGAAGGTGCGGGTCACCTATGCACCGCGAATCCATGAAGCGTAGGCAATATTACATCCTTAAGCCATGCATCAGGAGCCCCATGTAACCCCTGTGGTATGGATGGAAGGGACGCGCATCACTGATGCACCCAATCCCCTAGTTGGTCATGCAGCTGCATGTGTGGCTGGTCCAGCCGCATGTCTGGGGTATGCTCGTACTCTGCACCATTCAGGAAGACATGGAGTGCTGGGCAAAGGGGCACAGGATACAGCAGTGTGGACCCTGCCATATCCTTTATGCACCCCCCATGAGACTCACCAGCTGTGGTGGGACAATAAATCCCTTCACAGTGTTGCCTCAGCTCACCAAGCTTGACAGAGAGAGCTGGGTCAGCCATTTGGGCACGTGCCCATACTTTAAAAACACCCAGCCCCACGCTGTCCCAGAATCTGCTGCTCATACAGAGCAGGGGATCCACTTTAGCAGCCAGGATGGGCATCCGATTGGATGACCACGTGTCCCATTAAACTGTCCTCCATGCAGCTGCTCACTGGAAGGGGGCACAGACCGGCACCCTGCATGTGCACGTGGTTGTGCATATCACGCATCCTCTGCCTGCCCCCAGGTGCATAGCTACATGGGCCAGATATGCACAGATCATGCGTACCCAGCCTCTCATTAATGCATAGCCCCCATGAAGATCGGATGCTGCTGAGAACAGTAACTAACAAAAAGCACAAAACTGTGCAGTGCTAGACAAGGAAAATAGAAGTGCTATTGCAAAAGTATAGTGCAAGAAAATGTTTTAAAAATTCATTTATAAAAACAGTGCATCACCAGTCAGAACACCACACTAGCACCATTTTATATATCGATACTCCGCCTTGTTTGGATCTATCTTGTCTATGGGTTGCAAAACCAGGGATGGTGATTTGGTCCATTGGGGAGCAGGCTTGTAATGTTAGTGTGGAAGCTCTACACGGACTTGTGATGTATAATGTGCTGCTTATTCATGCTTATCTTGTATGCCATTGTTTTATGTCTGAGGCAAACTTGAAAATTGACACCATGATGCTCTTGGAGTTACCTGGTTAACAAATTAATGATGATGGTGACTGTGATACAGTTTAGAATAAAAACTATGAAATTCAATAAAAGAGCACATATCTAGAATCCAGTATAGAATAAAAATGCAATAAACAGAACACACATATAGACTACACGATACATTAAACAGAGTACATCATCTGGAATTCAGCACAGAATAAAAATAAAATAAATACAGCACAGACCTAGAATGCAGCATACAATACAAAATACATTAATGAGCACATATCTAGAATACAGTATAGAATAAAAATGCAATAAACAGAGCACATATCCAGAATAGGATCTAGTCGAAAACTGCTAAAATATATGAATGCAGTGTAATACAACGCAGAAGAAATAGAGCTGGGAAATAACAGCCAACAACAACTAAGCACGCATTCCACCATACTACCTATGCGACAATCTAAGCAGGATATAATCAATTCGGGGGAGGAGGACAAACTTGGGGGAGGGAGGAGGACGTTGGCACGGGGGCAGATGTCCTATTTGGCACATAAGTTGGTGGGGGAGAAGCAAGGGATGGGCGCAACATGGAAACCATCCCAAGCCAAAAAAAAAAAAACACAGAGAAAAACATGGAGATATACCAAAATGAAAAAACTATACAGAAGCACACTGCAAGGCTGGGACTAGAACCCTTGTCTTTCTGACAGCACATTGCTTCTCAATACTTCTGACTCTAACTGCTGAGCTATGAGGGCAGTGCAGCTCATTGCCTGACTGCTGCTGACTGAGAGAGGTTCATGAGATCAAACACAGCTACAGATACAGCACTGTAATGCTCAGTAATTGTTTCCCTGTAGCTGTATTTGCTCAGGCTCTTTTCACTGTACAGTTTGTACCGCACTCATATTGCCTCACACTTTTGACTGGCTACCAACAGAATACAGCATAGAATAAAAGTATAATGAACAGAACACATATTTAGGATACAGTTTATAATAAAAACTATGAAATTCAATGAAAGAGCACATATCTAGAATCCAGTATAGAATAAAAATGCAATAAACAGAACACACATCTAGAATCCAGTATAGAATAAAAATGCAATAAACAGAACACACATCTAGAATACAGTATAGAATAAAAGTATAATGAACAGAGCACATATTTAGGATATAGTTTAGAATAAAAACTATGAAATACAATAAAAGAGCACACATCTAGAATCCAGTATAGGATAAAAATGCAATAAACAGAACACACATCTAGAATACAGAATAGAATAAAAGTATAATGAACAGAGCACATATTTAGGATACAGTTTAGAATAAAAACTATGAAATACAATAAAAGAGCACATATCTAGAATCCAGTATGGAATAAAAATGCAATAAACAGAACACACATCTAGAATCCAGTATAGAATAAAAATGCAATAAACAGAACCCACATCTAGAATCCAGTATAGAATAAAAATGCAATAAACAGAACACACATCTAGAATCCAGTATAGAATAAAAATGCAATAAATGGAACACACATCTAGAATCCAGTATAGAATAAAAATGCAATAAACAAAACACACATCTAGAATCCAGTATAGAATAAAACTGCAATAAACGGAACACACATCTAGAATGCAGTATAGAATAAAAATGCAATAAACGGAACACACATCTAGAATATAGTACATAATAAAAATGCAATAAACAGTGCACATTTATTTATTTTTGGTAACCGGGTAAGTACACTAGACATAATATATGCCTATTTTAAGGCACAAACTGGGAGAGTACAAAAGAAAATGAACAGAGTCAGAAGTCATAATACAGAAGAGAAAGGGAACATATAAATTGGTATACAAAGCAACTAAAGTGTCACAGTAATATACAGTAACTTGAGAGAAATAATAAGAGTAGTATGGCTTGTGCAAGGCATAATGAAACAAAACATCACATCATATCCAGAATACAGCATAGAATAAAAGTTTAATAAACAGAACACATATCTAGGATACCATATAGAATAAAAACTACAAAATACCATGAAAAGAGCACATACCTAGAATACAGTATAGAATGAAAATACAATAAACAGAGCACATATCCAGAATACAGTATAGAATAAAAGTACAGCAAACAGAGTACATATCTAGAATACAGCATAGAATAACAACTAAAATAAACAGAGCACATATCTAGAATACAGTATAGAATAAGTAAGCAATAATACCTGACAGGGTGGGCGGTATTGGTCTATACGGACAGCCCAGGGGCATAATGAGGCCCAACGCCATAGGTAGAGGGCATTATAGCCCCTGGAAGGTCCGTATAGACCAATACCGCCCACTCTGGAGGGTATTATTCCACTTAGAAAATGGAAAAAAACCCTCAGACACATTTTGTTAAAGGTTTAAAACATTTATATGATTTATTTAACTTTTTATTACATTTCATGTCACGTTGAGAGGAAAAAGTAGTCCCTTTTTTAAACTAAAAAACAGTAAATTGTACACTCATTTGCACTGTGAGCACTACTTGTTTGCGGAGATAAGATTAATTGGGGCATTAAAGGTGCAATTCACTGGGCTGAAGTTAGTGGTTGTGGTGCTGGATGTTGCTGGTTCATGAACTGGGAGTTGATTGCTGGCTCCCACAGGTGGCATACTTGCTCCTGCTGCGCCTGCTGGTTGGATCCTCCTAGCATTGTACTCCAGTTTCTTCTGTTGTCTATGGATGCTGACCAGTAGTGCTGCAGACTGGCCTCACATCTGTGGCCAGTTACACTGGTGATTTCCCGAGCTGATAGTCCTGCTTGAGTTAGCAGTGTCACAGCTGTTGAACATATGCTGTGATTGGTGTATCTTGTGGATAGCTGTGTTTCTTTGCTAAGTCTTGACATCATATTTCCGAGATAATTCTTGCCCATTGGTTCTTTCATGTACCAGCAGTCCTGGATGTCAAGGTGAGTCTGAGGTAGCTTCCTGGGATGAAGGTAGAATGCAGGGTCGTCCTCTGGCAATTTTGACAGATACTTGCAGAACAATAGAACAGGGCAGAGAGGGTTGCCACGATCCACAAACATAAAACTACGTGAATATTCTTTGCTGACCTCTAGTGGATTCATATGATTTTTTGAGGCTGGATTATGGGAAATTGTCACATACTTTTGCCCATGTTCATCACTTTTGACTGTGAATGAATCTGTTTGCAGTTCTCATAATCCTTCTCTTCCTGGAGGGCCATGTGGAGCTGGAGGTCAAACCAAACCTCGCGGACCAATCCCTGTGTTGTGTCTGGTGACATGGCTGATGAACCTTTTAACTTTTCCAGATCAGTTTTAGTGATGGACAGGTGGTGGACAGCAACATTCTTCTGCTCCTTATGAAGTTTCTTTAATATGGACATCATGATATTGTTGCTGGAACGCTGGTTCTGATATTATACTGGTGTGACATCCTACTTCCAGGGAATTTAGGTGGTGGTTGATGGCTGCACGAAGAGTGCAGTACCCAGACACTGAGTACTGCTCACCTGATGTAGTTCGGGCTTCTGCATAGAATTTACGTAGGTGGCTATTTAAGATGTCAAAACTGCCATTTAGCCAGACAATTTCTATGGTTTCTTTTTTAGCCCAACTCTGCAAACACTGCCAATGCCCACTATGTATTTTTCTTGGTGTTTATTTCTTCCCTCTGACTTTCAGTGCTGTTAAGGTCTGATGCAGTCACACTGATAAACCTCGAGGTTCCTTTAAATTTCTTGCTGGTGGGTTCTGGTGCCAGCTCAACTATGTTGTCTGCTTCAGGAAACAAGCAATTTACAGTCTCTTCAGGTGGCATGTTGAATATGCTTCTGAGGACATCTGACATTTTTTATGGCTTTTGTGTGGTCTCTGTGTCCTTCTTCGGTACTGTAGCGGTTTGAATAATTTTTTAAAATGCATATGCGTGCATCTACGGGACGTGCCTGCTCATGTTGCGCTCAGGGCTGCCTTAGGTTACTCCTGGTAAGAAGACGCTTCAGCTTCTTTGCTCGTTTTTTTTTCTCCTTATGTGTACAGCTAGAGAGCTAAATTATTTATTGCGCTGGAGAACGATGATTTACTTATGTTTTACTGCCTTGCTTGCCATCTAAGGGGAGGATTCTGTGCTACTTGGGAGATCACCGGTATTTGCTAGTAGTTCCATGCCGCATATGGGCTTACAACTGTGGTACGGAGATCTGAGGAAATATCGGTGCTCTCATGCTCGGTTTCATGCTGGCAAGCAGATTGCGGGGAGAATTACTACAGCTGTTGTTTCGTTCACCAGAAACTTTTTCTGTGCTTGTGTGATTCTACTATTGCTATTTTAAGTGTGCAGTCTTGTTATTTTTTACATACGAGGCAATGGCCTGAACGGTGAATATTTAAATGCTTTGCTGAGCTGGGCAAGATGGTGGAAGCATTTTATGAACGTTCGAGGTGCACAATGATTGTTTTTGTTATGGGGCACCATGAGTAGGCTCTAATTTTCACCCGGGCTGTATCGGAAAATAAATGCATCTCTGCTGACATGTTTTCACCAATGAGATACTTTTGTTTTCCGATGCCATTTTCTAAAATGGCAATAAACAGAACACTTATCTAGAATACAGCAAAAAATACAAAATACAATAAAAAGAGCACATTTCTAGAATACAGTATGGAATAAAAATACAATAAACAGAGCACATATCCAGAATACAGTATAGAATAAAAGTACAGTAAACAGAGTACATATCTAGGATACAGTATAGAATAAAAACACAATAAACAAAACACATATCCAAAATACAGCATATACTAAAAATACAGTAAACAGAGCACATATCTAGAATACAGCATAAACTACAAAATGCAATAAAAATGGTACATATCTAGAATACAGTATAGAAAAAAATACAACAAACAGAGCACTATCTAAAATAGTGCATAAACTACAAAATACAATAAAAAGAGCACATATCTAGAATACAGTATAGAATAAAAATGTAATAAACAGCACATATCTAGAATACAGCATAAAACACAAATTACAAAAAAAGAACACATATCTAGAATACAGCATAGAATAAAAATATAAGTAACAGAGCACATATCTAGAATGCAGCATAAAATACAAAATACAATAAAAAGAGCACATTTGTGGAATACAGTATGGAATAAAAAGAATTATTACTTGCTGCTCTAATTGTCTACCTCTCTGTGATTATTGTGTTATTTATTCATGCTGCACTCCACTGCCTCTCGATCATGGTGTACATTATATATGTTATACATGCTGCATTATCTGTTTTCTTTTCTGTAAATATTGTGAAACTTAACTTACTTTATGTATGTAACTAATACCATTGTACCTTGTATGTATATTAATTTTATGCTTTCTGTAAATGATGAATACTTTACTCTCCCACTGTACGTAACTTATTCCAGTGAGCTCCTGAAAAAGGGACTTTTTTGTCTCAGTGGGCCTACTTGGTCACCAGATTTCAAATAAATAAATAAATAAACAATAAACACAGCACATGTCCAGCATACAGCATGGAATAAAAATACAGTAAACAGAGCACATATCTAGAATACAGCATAAAATGCAAGAAAAAGAGCACATATCCAGAATACAAATGCAATAAACAGAACACGTATCTAGAATACCACCAGCCTACTTCCACCCTGAGCAGAGCCAGACCAACAACGGATTCTCCGAACACTCTCACCCACCTTTCTACCTTAAAAGGGTGACTGTGAAGGAGGCACTAACTAAGGTCAGGAAAGTACTGGGTAAGACAAGAAAGGGTAGTGATGGAATCGACATGAAATTGCTATCCTTCACCTTGGATGTCCTCATAAAGCCCATCATTAAGCTGTTCAACAAATCCCTGACTCTTGCTCAATTCCCGGAGGTCTGGAAGCAGGCTCTAGTCACACCTGTGCACAAGGGAGGTGACAAATCCTTGGTAGCCAACTATAGGCCCATCTCAATACTCTCTCCACTGTCCAAAGCACTGGATAAGATTGTGGCTGGTCAGCTCATCGACTACCTCAACAAATATAATCAGCATGGTTTCAGACAAAGCCACAGCACAACCACTGCTCTGCTGGACTTTACAAACTATGCACACAAGGCCTTCGATGAAGGCAAACTGGTGGGGTCTATCTTCATAGACCTCACCAAAGCCTTCGACACAGTCAGTCACCCCCTGTTACTGACCAAAATGTCTAACATGGGTGTAGCACCTAGTGCACTATGCTGGTTCCAAGACTACTTCACAAGCCGAACTAAATGTGTCAAAATTGGAAATACAGTTTCCAGTGGAAGAGAGGTATCGCTAGGGGTGCCGCAGGGATCAATCCTGGGGCTCCTATTCTTCAGTATCTTCCTAAATGACCTCCACAATGCCCTCAACACCAAACTGATACTCTACGCTGATGATGTGGTGCTCCTGGGCAGCAGCACGTCCCTTACTGATCTGCAAATAGAGCTTCAGGCATCTTTCTCCTCTTCGGAGATCTGGTTCTGCAGTCATAAGCTGCTACTTAACTATAAGAAGACCAAGGCCATGCTTATTACCGGCACACACAAAAAAATCAAGCAAAACCCCCTCATCATCACTAACTCCCGCAATGAGCCACTGGAACAAGTCTGCACGTTCAACTATCTGGGGATCACACTGGATGAAACCCTTACATTTGCTCAACATATTGACTCACTGGTCAAGACAGTCAGCATTAAGATTGGTGTCCTTTACAGGCATAGGCAGTACCTCTCTCCTGAGGCCCTCCACCTTGCAGTACACAGCTCCATAGTATCACATATCAACTATAGAATAGTGGTATATGGGGCGGCAACAGATACTGCATTGAAACGGGTCCAGGTGACACTAAGCAAGGCCTGTAGGCTAGCCCTTGATGTAGAGCATGATATACACACCTGTACACTGTATGAGCTAACAAATTGGCTATCCCTAAGGAACAGGGTCATACATCAGACGTGCACCCTAGGGAAGAAAGCACTCAAGGGGAAAACACCACCATGCATTGGCAATCTGTTAGTGGCAGCAAGCTCGCCAAAGGCCACAAGGGGGAAGTCAAGAGGGGCCCTGTCCATCCCTTTCTGTCGTACTTCACTTGGGCAGTGGGCATTTGCCTACCATGCCCCCCCCCTGTGGTTGAATGAATTACCTGAGCACCACCTGTCTAGCCAAATTCAAAACTGACCTCAAACAACACCTAAGTACAATCTCCAGATGCTCTTGCAACTAACCTAGGGTATCTCAATTCTCCTCCAATTTATGATTGACGCAGCACTTGTCTCACCTCACACGCCCTCCTGGCTGCACTTGGTCACGACATGGCCCCCACAGCGTACCCTTCACATGACCCCCCCTCCTTTTGCTATACAATTCCCCTCAACCATCCCCATCCCCCTATCTGATGACAAGGCTCCTAGGGGCTGCATTAATGTTGCCTTTATAACCATGTTCATGAAATGCATTGTTCTAACCTGTAACCACGAAGTCTTTGTGTACATGTCCATACTGGTTGTTGTTTTTATGCTTTCTACTTTGAAACTTGCAAAATTCACAGATATGGAACCTTTGTAAAAGAGCATGTGCTCAAATTTATCTTCCAAATCAATAAAATTGAATTGAAATTTAATTGAATACAGTATAGAATAAAAATACAATAAACAGAGCACATATCCAGAATACAGCATAGAATAAAAGTACAGTAAACTGAGTACACATCTAGGATACATACAGTGTAGAATAAAAACTACAATAAACAGAGCACATATCTAGAATGCAGCATAAAATAAAAACACAATAAACAAAATACATATCCAAAATACAGTATAGAATAAAAGTACAGTAAACAGAGCACATATCTAGAACACAGTATAGAATGGAAGTACAGTAAACAGAGCACATATCTAGAACACAGTATAGAATGGAAGTACAGTAAACAGAGGCACATATCTAGAACACAGTATAGAATGAAAGTACAGTAAACAAAGCACATATCTAGAACACTGTATAGAATGAAAGTACAGTAAACAAAGCACATATCTAGAACACAGTATAGAATGAAAGTGCAGTAAACAAAGCACATATCTAGAATAAAGTATAAAATACAAAATACAATAACAGAGCACATATCCAGAATACTGTATAGGATATAAGTACAGTAAACAGAGCACATATCTAGAACACAGTATAGAATGAAAGTACAGTAAACAAAGCACATATCTAGAACATAGTATAGAATGAAAGTACAGTAAACAAAGCACATATCTAGAACACAGTATAGAATGAAAGTACAGTAAACAAAGCACATATCTAGAACACAGTATAGAATGAAAGTACAGTAAACAGAGCACATATCTAGAACACAGTATAGAATGAAAAGTACAGTAAACAGAGCACATATCTAGAATACAGTATAGAATGAAAGTACAGTAAACAAAGCACATATCTAGAACACAGTATAGAACGGAAGTACAGTAATCAGAGCACATATCTAGAACACAGTATAGAATGAAAGTACGGTAAACAAAGCACATATCTAGAATAAAGCATAACATACAAAATACAATAACAGAGCACATATCCAGAATACTGTATAGAATATAAGTACAGTAAACAGAGCACATATCTAGAACACAGTATAGAATGAAAGTACAGTAAACATGGAACATATATAGAATACAGCTTAGAATAAAAATACAATAAACAGAGCACATATCTAGAATAACGCATAAAATACAAAATGCATAGAATAAAAATATAATAAACAGAGCAGATATCTAGAATACAGCATAAAACACAAATTACAAAAAAGAGCACATATCTAGAATACAGCATAGAATAAAAGTACAGCAAACAGAGTAAATATCTAGAATACAGCATAAAATACTAAATACAATAAAAAGAGCACATCTCTATAATACAGTATATAATAAAAATACAATAACAGAGCACATATCCAGGATACAGCATGGAATAAAAATACAGTAAACAGAGCACATATCTAGAATGCAGCATAAATACAAAATACAATAAAAAGAGCAGATCTGTATAATACAGTATAGACTAAAATGCAATAAACTGAGCACTGTATAGAATAAAAATGCAATAAACAAAGCACATATCCAGAGTACTATATAGAATAAAAGTACAGTAAACAGAGCGCATATCTAGTATACAATATAGAATACAAACTATAATAAACAGATCGCATATCTAGTATACAGTATAGAATTAAAATACAATACATAGAGCATATATCCAGAAACAGTATAGAATAACTATAACCAGAACCATCTCACTGGGGATGCTAGATGCATTACTGTGGCCAGCTCCATTCTGTCACTTATAGATTAAGGACTCCTTGTCTGCATAATTGCCTGTGGCATGGTGCAAAACAGAGTATAGCTGATCTGTAATAAAGCCTGCCACATTGTACTGCACTCCTAACTGTACCCTTTACGTGCTCACTAACCGTCTGCCTTTACCTTGCAGAATAAAGCTCCAGACCTGTTTGTTAGCTAAAAAGGTGCTCCTGGGCCTAACACCCCTGCTTTAACAAACTGCTTCCATACGGTCTCCAACCAGTACAACACCAAGAATACAGCCAGGAATGCCCTGAGGCCTCATTTCTGGCATTCTGAGCTGGGCAAGTGGTCAGTTGCTGTCAGGGCTGCTAACTGGTTAAACAAACTGCCTAATACTCTGCTGACTCTTCCCAAGATTAATCAGTTTAAGAGAACTTCACAGTCTGCCCTTATAGTCCAGTGCACCTGTAACCATGAAACTGTTTTATCTGGTTTCCTTCTGTACATGTTCTGTGACTTTTTTATATAACAATCTGTATGGATTTTTTTCAAAGCTTTATGTAATTGCTTTGTGCTAAGTGCTTTGAGCCTGACTCACCTGCATTTCCAATGGAACTGGTCATTGTACTTGTAGGGTGGGATATTCAAAGGGGTTGCGCATGGCGCAACCCACCAATGCACCCCGGTGTGATATTCAAAGGGGCTGGTTGCACTGTGCAACCCCCGATGCGCCACAGTGCACCAGTAATGTATGTGGCGCAAGTGCAGGGGGCATGCCCTTGCATATGTGGCACATCCCGATATTCATCCCAGGATGTGCGGTGCATATGCTGGCACATACCCACCTTGCGTCGCACAGGGGAGCGTAAAGTTGTGCCCAGCGAAACCTTGAACAAGTCCTGGCCACCCACAGGCAAGCTGCCATATTGCAAGGCACAACACGGCAGCTGCCTGCTGTGGCCACCCAGGACACAGACCATGAGCCCCCTACCCAAGGGGCGTCATGCCCTCCCCTCACCCAATCGCGGGCATGTGTAGATACAATCCCTGGTAGTCCAGTGGGACCGCTATCCCTTCGCCCACTCGTGGGCATAAGTAATGACTCCCCAGTGGTCAGTGGACTGAATCCCATTGTCCGATCACAGGCATAACGTACATAGCTGTGGTGGTCCAGTGGACCCCTGTAAGAGGTGTGGGAAAGGAAGGACACAGACACAAGTGTATGGTTCTACTGGACCCAAAATAGTGGGTTTAATTATTTTTATTAATACTTAATAAGTGGACTTATACTCGGCAAAATAAAAAAAATTAAAAAAATCTAAATAGACATTAACATTCCAGATATAGCTCAAAGCGACATCACAGTTCTAATCACTGTTCAGCTTCTGAAGTAAGCTATAATAATACAGGCTGGGTAGTAATCCCACCTGTCTCCTCAAGGTCTGAATGATGCTGCAGACCTGCTAGGCTCAGTATTACTCTGAACCTCCAACTCATCTTTCTACCAGGGTACCCATTATTGACAGGGGTCACCCTGTCACACCCCCCCCCCAGTGCCTGATCACGTACGCCTTATTGGTCCACAGCGGCCAGTAGTGTGCAGACCATACTGTACTACACAGTCCTGGGTTGTGAATGAACACTCATTCACAATTGACTGGTGTAGTACAGTATGATCTGTATGCCCATTGGCCCGCCACAGTGACCAACAGGCGATGTGCCCTACTGTATGCTGTCAGTCGGCGGGCAGCTTGAGGGCGGGGAGCTGCCACTCGCCGTTGACTGGGGGGGGTGCAGGGTGGTGGAGGACACAGTGGGGAGGGGGGTACCACTGGACCACAAGGGTTTTAAACCTATGCCCGTGATCGGGCGCTGGGGGGGTGTCCACTGGACCACCAGGGCTATGTACATTACACCCATGATTGAGCAATGAGGATCGGTCCACTGGACCACCAAGGAGTGACTGAACAGATGCTCGTGATCAGGCAGTGGATAGCGGTCCACCGGACCACCAAGGAGTGAGTGAACATATGCCCGCGTCGGGCGAACGGGAGCAGAGCCTGCTGAGGGGCTACAGGGCGTCTGTCCCCGATGGCTGCAGCCTGGCAGGGCGCCAGGTGCAAGTCACCAGGGATCAACGCACTGCATGCAAATGGGGCCATAATGACAAGCAAATGGCCCCATTTGCACCTTGCATGCATAATGGCCTCATTTGCGTGGCCTCAGCTGAATATCGCAGTTGCTGCACCTAGTGCAACCGCACTTGCGCTGGTGCAATCCCCTGCTCCCCTTTTGCCACTTGCGCTGGCTCAGTGCCACTGCGCCATGCACAGTGCATGTGCTCTCAGTGCCATATTCAACGGCGCTGAGCCATGGCGCAGCACCGTTGAATATCGCCTGGTCCCTGCCCTGGCTCAACCCAGGTGCACTGCACCCTGGCTTGCGCCCCTGCCTGGCGCAGTCTGAATATCCCACCTGTAATGTTTTTTGTGACAATGTATTTGGCATGGAACCTTTGAAAATGAGCACTTGTGCTCAAAGACAATCTCTCCAAAGTTTTCAGTCAATAAAAATAAAAATGCAATTAACATAGTACATATCTTGAATATAGTATAGAATTAAAATACAGTAAAGACTGCATATATGTAAAGTGCAGCATAGACTAAAACTTGCAATAATTTAATAGAACACTTATCTACAATACAGTATAGAATAAAAAATATACAGTGCAAAATACAGTAAACAGAGCAGGTATATAAAATACATTATACAGTACACAGAGCTTATATATTGAATTCACTATACAATAAAAAATACAATACAATGCACAGTACACTTCAAAATAGAGTACAATATACAGCTCATGTTTAAAAAAATGTGCTTCGTATATGGTACAGAGTGCACTATAAAAATCAATGTACAGTACAAAATACAATAAAAAGAGCATGCATACAGAATACAATGCAAAATACAATATACAGAACACACATATTAAATACAGTATACAATACAAAATACAATATACAGAACACTTGTATAAAATCTAACATACAATCAACAGAGCATCTGTCATATATAATACAATATACAGTACTAGGTACAATACACAGAACACAATATATACAATACAAAATACGATACCTGAAACACCTACATACAGTAGAGTATACAACACAAAATACAATATACATAGCCTGTAATGTATATAGAATACTAGTTACAATACAAAATACAAGATACACGGCACATAGAGTATAATATACAATACTGAATACAATAAACAGAACATGTCTATAGAGTACAAAATAGAATACACAGAACATGTATACAGAATACAATATACAATATGACATACAATATTCAGGGCATGCACTGTATATAGAATACAATGTACAACATACAATATGAAGAGCATGTACAATATAGAGAATGCAATATACAATACAGCATATAAGCTACAGTGCACATATACAGAATACTATATACAATACAATACAAAATACGGTCTGGAGAGCCATATATAGAATACAGTTCACAATACCAAAATATAAGTTACAGAGCATGTTTATCAAATACAAATTCAATTCAAAATGTAAGACACATAGCATACATAGAGAATAATATTTACAATACTAAATGCAATTAACAGTGCACATTTATTCAATGCAATAAGCAAACTACAATAAACAGAGCACATATTTAGAATATAGTAGGTTTCACCCCCTTTTCCACAACACCAAACTGGGTTCATTTCAAAGGGGCAGGTGTACAGTAGGATGATGAGTTGCTCGTGCATTCCTGATTCACTCAATTAAAAAGGCATGTTGCTTCATCCAAGCAGAGTATAAATGTAACTGTTGGGCTTTCATACACAAGGGTGAAGTGTGCACATATATGGTTCAAATCCCAGCTAAGGCACTTATTTCTTTCTCCTGCGTTTGTTTGGGTTCCATATATATGCACACCCTACCCTTGTGTATGAAGATGAAATTATCTGTACAGCACCAGGCTGTGCATTAGAGAAAGATGCTTCTGGGAGTCCCAGATTTTCAGTTGCCTTTGTTGTGTGACTGGTAGCGCAAACAGAATGGTATTCCGGGCAGCCTGGGTTTAAATCCCAGATAAATAACTGCTGCGCTTCTGGTATAAAAATGGATTGTCTTTATTTGAGGCAGAAGGAGTCTGAGTTGTACCATGAAGGTTTCTGAGTGCCTGAGTCACAATGCAGAATTGACACCTTCTCCATAGAAGCTCTTTCCAAGTGACCCCCGGGAGAAAGAACAGAGAAGAACACATCTCTAAACTGCACATTTAGCCTGCCCCCACCCTGAGAGAGCAGAATTTTTTTTCTAACTATATGTCCAGTGCTGACTTTAGTCTCATGTGCCAGAGCTCATGATGGGAAGGGTAAGACCAGATCTGCAGGCCAGCTCTGTAGTGTGAACCCCTCCCACACACACAGAAATGTCATAATGCTGTTTTTTTAACTTTCTGTTTCAGTACACTGGACCTGAGTCAACAGAGAGACAGACTTCGATGTCAAGGCATGAGACCTCCCCGACTACAGTGCAACCGGCGGGCAACAACCGCCCCAACGCCTGCTGCTTCTGCTGGTGCTGCTGCTGCAGCTGCTCCTGGTAGGTCATACCATCTAGCTGCTTGAGCCCCACGAAATCAGGATTTATTAATTTTGTAATTTTGTTTTTTGTATTCCGCCATTTCACTCCTGTCCCCACCCACCAACAGTCGGAGTGTCCACGACTGCACCTGTCCTTCATAGCCAATGCCAGTGTTGTACCTTGGTCGGCCAGCAGGGGGATAAGTGTCTGTAAGTCCACATCCTCCATTCCTGAGAGCAGAGAGCCTTGGATGCGCAACACACTCCGTAGCCCCTAGCTGGACTTCACATGGGAACTTTGGTGCTTTCATGCAAACACCAGTGTCTCACACTGCAATACAGTACCCTGCTGAAGCTCCACTAGGGCTTTGTATCCCATGGAACAATGTAATAACACTCTCAGGACTACAGCACAAAAGTCTAATTAAATAATGACGCTATGTTATCTTAAATGCAAGCCCTACCCCCTTTTGCCAGTATTTTGCTTTGTATTTTACTGTGAAATCAGTCTTTAAATGTTTTATCTTATTCTCAGAGGTATCTCTACAAGTAATTTATCGAATATGTCCAAAATACTGTAGATGGCAGCATCTCAATTGCAGTGGGGTCCTGCTTCTAACCAGATTTTTAGCTCAGAGGGGCTTAACCACTGGAAGGGCAAGGAACTTGTTCAAGATTACCCAAAGACTGCATGGCATAACCCCAGTGCATGTCACTCAACAGATTAATACTTTGAACAGGACTGACCCCTTGGGCACCCCACTTGTAACATCCCTTTCCACTGTCTCAACTCCATTTATAAAATGGCAATAATAAAATTTAGAAATTTCATTGGGTGAGAGACATTACCTGATGTGCATTAAATCTCTATAAATGCACGGTCAGGTGCCGAATCTCATTTTCCACCCCCCCCCCCAAAAAAAACTACTTAGAGCCATTTTAAAAATGTAATAAGCCCCTCCAGGGTGTGCCTTCTGCCTGTTGCCTTACTACACCACCGGGACATGCATTAAAATCCTTTAGAAAATGGCCAAAGTAAAACTCTCCTCCTCATTGGCTGAAACAGCCTGACACCCCGGGCTGTTATTTCTTGACAACACCCGGTCAAAAACGAGTTCCAATTCGGGGTGCCCTATTCCTAAGACTATTCTTGGGCACCCCGAATTTCAAAACCAGTCAGCTGCCATGTTTCTCCCACTCGTTTAACGAGACTCACATCCATGAACAGTACACGGCCACAGAACAGTAAAAAAAATGCCTGCAGCAGTATTTTTTTTTTACTCATTTAATTTTCCTTACTGAGTGCGATTGCGCTCCATGTCACCACAGTCCCGATTCTTACATTAACCCGCGCACTCCCGCAACTCCACATTCAACAGTGCCAAAAAACATACCTGTCTTAAAATATAATCAGGCAACATTTCCTGTTCCTAATGAACAATCCAAGCAAGTAAAATAAATGGCTCTCCTCTCTAACTCTGTCTCTTTTTTGCATGTCAGTGAGCGATCAACAAAATACAAACCAAAACTACAAGCTCAAGAAGCAGCTCTCGTATCTTTGACACTACGTGAAAAACAAGTGGACAAAGTCACCGCACACACAAACACAACAGCACCCTCCTGTGGTGATTCCAGCAACACAGGGAATATTTTACTACAAAATTTACCTTTTTCTATTTTCGATTTATTTCCTATACATTAATTTTTTTTTTCAAAAAAGTACACCTATTACCATTTTCTAAGTATAATACCCTCAGTGTGGGCGTTATAGGATACTTAGGACCTTCAGAGCTGTAAGGCCCTTCGGGCCTCATTATGCCCCTGGGCGGTCCGTTATATCCCAGTAACGCCCACCCTGTCAGGTATTATTACTTACATAATGTACAACCTGTCATGGCTTATTACTTTCTTATTACCGCTGTCTATGTCATTCCTCCCTTCCAATTTCCTATCATTCTTACTAGACTCTCCCATACTTTTTTAATTTTATTTATGTATTTATTTATTTATTTTTACAATTTTTTGGCCAGGAAAGATACACTAAGCTGAGGCTTGTTTCCAGGTGCATCCTGGGAGCACAGGGAAGTTAAGTGACTTGCTCACAGTCATACAGTATGCAAGTGGTGGCTGTGGGATTCAAACCCAGTTCTCCAGGTTTGCAGCTCACTGCGGTTAACCCCTGTGCTATATCGCCTTCCCATACTCCCATTACTAAGTTACCTGGACTCATTCTAACCCTATGGTGCTCAAATGGCATTAGGTGAAAACAGTACATTTTGCATTTTGTCTTAGATTAATGAAGGTGACCCAAATCTTGGAATGCCTATATGTAAACTAATATGGTTCCTTTATTAATTCATGTTTTTATAGGTTAAATTCTTATTGTTTTGTTGTACCGTATATGAGGGTTGCTAATGTTTAACAGAATCCATCCTGAAATCATTTCATAACACTGTTATTGGGAGTTCACGTTCACACACCACCGGTTTTCTTCAAAATGTAATTGCTCTGTCTACCATGGGAGAATAACAGCACGAGGAGCTGTTAAGGAGCTACAGCCCGTTGTCTACTGTTTATCCACTTGATAATGCCCCCCCACCCCTCCAGAGGAAGTGAACTCTGTAAATGGAACCAGAAACTAAGCAAGAAAACAAGCACAACTTGACTGTCTGTATTCTCCATCAGCCCACTTGTTAAAAAAACTAACTGTGGATAGTTGGAACTTGCGAGTTTGGACAGGTAATCCTTAAGGTATGTGCCTGCCAGAGTTGTTGAAGAGAGATTACTCGAAATACATGATGCACACAGCTGAGTAGCACTCATCTCCTGGTTCCTTCTATCCTGTTCTGTACAGTGATGTAACAGTTACGGGATTCAAGAATGCATGGGATAGGCATCAGGGGATCCTAGCAGTTGGGGGGAAGGGGACAGCCCAGTTCAAGAGACGCTTGAAGAGGCAAATTACATGCACAATTGGGCAGACTAGGTGGGCCAAAGGCCCTTATCTGCCATCAGTATCTATATATCTGTGATGCAAGAATGGGTGGGTTGATGGTGATAGAAAAGACAGATACATAGATAGACAGAGGGACACTGATGGATTGGTAGAACTAGCTAGACTGACAGCTACAGCAGATAGACAAGGGTGCGCGTGTGGTAAAATACAAAGAGAGCTCACCCTAGCTGCTTATCTGCATACGATTAAAAAAATACTTAACGCAAACTAATTCTAACCAAACACAGACTCATTGACCACAATTTAGAAAAAGAAGCAGGCAGGCAGAAATTAACCTGGAAACTTAAAGAAGACTGACTCTGTAGTCAGTGTGAAGGCAGTGAAATTGAAGGAAAAATTAATTTCATCCTCCACTGTACAAAATACATCTGCACACAAGAACAATGTCTTCTAGAGCTAGCAAGAAAGTAGCAGATTTCCAGCACTTTAATGATAAAAGCCAAACTCTGTATAGTACTGAGGAAAGGAACAACGTAGCAGCTTCAGAATTCAACACAGATATATTAATGTACGTGTGTTGTAGTATGTTTATGTTTTATGAATAGTTTGATGTATAAACTTGCCAATACAATAAAGGTATTTGAATTTAGAGAGAATGAGAGAGAGAGAGGGAGGGAGGGAGAGAGGGAAGGAAGGAGAGAGGGAGGCGACGGGAGATGGATGGAGGGAGGAGGTGGACAGAGAAGGAGGGATCGAGAGAGAGAGAGAGAAGCAGAGGGAGATAGAGAATGAGAGAGAGAGAGAGAGAAGGCTGAAACACAGAGAACTTAGTGAGACTAAGCACTGGGGTGGGGGGCACAAGGGGGGACGAGAGAGAGAGAGAGAGAGAGAAAAGCGAGAGGGAGACAGAGAAAGAGAGAGAGAGAGAGAGAGAGCTTGATTAACTACAGGAAAGTTAAGTGACTTGCTCAAGCCAGTACTGTAGTTATTTGTTTGTTGAATTTTGTTGACCCGGTAAGCCCACTGGGCCTAGAAGTCCCTTTTTCAGGGGCGACCGGGGGGAGGGGGGGATACAGATGGTAAGCAACTGAAATTGAACCAGATTAAGCTGTTGGTGGTATATTTTGTGAATGAGGGAAATTTGACCAGGACACCGGGGAAATTCCCCCACTCTTGGCCAGTAGGGGGACTTGCTGACTGTCAGGATGGAGGGCCCAGTTGCTGAGCAGCCTTCATTGCAGCAGGATGTGCTGCAGGCCGTGGGGCCAACTGCTGTTTCTACATCGGAGAATGTGGAGTCAGAAATCTTTTTTGAAGCACCCGTGGAGCCGGGCTTATATGCCGAAACAGAAGGTTTGATGGATGTTTCAGCCCTGCAAACAAGTAAGGTTGCGCATTTCTTGCCAACTTCTGATTTTACTGCAGAACACCAAACAGATTTGACTGCCTGTCCTTCAGTGCAGTCTTTGCCTCCTGACAAGCAGCAGAATGCAGAAGCATCATCAGAGGTATCCATGACAGCTGAGGGATTGTAGACTGACAGTGAGGTCGTCGCACCGCAGACTCCTGAAACTAACCTGCAAGCTAATGCAGCTACAGCTACAACACTGCAATCTTTTTGCCCAGGAAAGTCAGTAGCAGGTACTGTTTATGCTTCCTCTGTTTCGGACCAACAGCATGCCACGGTCTTTTCTTTCGCTGCTAAACAGTGGGTATTTAAAAATGTGACTAAAACTGCTTCTGAGCAGAAGCGCTCATGGGCTGACCAGGTAGAAGAAGCTGACGCTTCATGGTCAGTCAGTAAAGCCTTGACATTGGCGGGCTGGGCACAGCTCCCGGATTCTGGCAAATGGATTTCTGTTTTTTCCCCAGTCATTATTCCTGGGGTTCATATGAAGGGGAAAGACCTGCATGCTTCATCTTCACTGGCTATAAAACCTACTACCTCCGTACCTCAAGGCATGGTCGGTCAGGCCCACCCTATGGGGGCCCAACCTTTGGGCACTGCAAGTTCACCTCTAGTCCTTCCTCCCAAACTGTCTTTCACACAGAACACAGAACCTGGTTTTAAACCACAGGGAGTTTTGCCTTTTACTGAGGAACTTCCTCCTCGGCTGGTGCCCTCTTCATCTATAGAGCGAATAGATGACCAGGCCTCTGAGGAAGCCCCTGCAGGCCCATCGTCAGGACCTGTACCTGGCCTAGAACACACTGCACCACGCTCTTATGCTTCATTTTTTCGTTTTTCTACCTTTTCAGCTAAAAGGCATAATGCAGTTCATTTTGTTTATAAAGGAGGGATGGATATTTTTCCTGATAGGAAATTTGTAGCAAAAACATTGTTAAAGGATAGTTTGCAGTTTACATCAACTGAAATGTATGCCTTGATACATGTTTCAGGGGAGAAGATTTTTGATGTTAGCTTTAAGTTAAACAGTGGGCTAGATAAATTTTGGACTATCACAAAGTTCGACAAACTCCTTTATGGTCCCCTTTTGATGTTTTTCCACTTACTAAACCTGCTCGTAAAACCGTTACTGCTCTTTTTAGAAGTGAGGGGGTGAGTGTTACAGATCTCATTTATTGGTTGAAGCAGAGATGCACAGTATTGGAACACCCAGAAGCAATATTTCATTCTGAGGATATCTGGACAAGGGGTTGGAGGATCAGGGTAATATTACGCTCTGCAGAGGATGGCTTACAGCACCTTCCAAATTGTGTTTTCTTGGGGCAGGATAGAGGGGTTCTTTTTTATGCAGGACAACCCAAATCCTGCTATAGATGTGGGAAATCAGGTCACATCAGTAGTGCCTGTGACCGTTTGCGTTGTACACTTTGCAATTCTTTGGGGCATGTGAGTGAACACTGTAGAAATATAGCAGTCTGTTCCTTATGTAGTGCACTCGGGCATTCTTATGCCACTTGTCCTGAGGTAGCTCATCGGCAATCAGACCCACATGATTCTGAGGAACAAAGACTGCTGATTGCTATTGCGCAGCGTTCCTGAGCCACTCACTCTTAAGTATCCACCCCACTTTCAGTTCCCCCTCCTTTGGTATCACCTAGTTCAGAGCCTTCTGTTGTTGTTTCGGAGCCTTTGGATACTGCTCCCCCATTTGCATACCTCGTCTGAAGTTTTACTAAGTGACCCTTTACCTCAGGTATCAACCCTTCTCGACGCCCAGTCCATGCCCCCCAGCTTCCTCAAGAAGTACCTTTTCATGCAAGGGAAATGAGGCGTACGTCTTATACTACTCAACCAGCCTTGAAAGTTCCTAAATTAGTTAGTACTCCTACAACTAACCATTTCCATGCCCTTCTCCTTGCTCAAGATGTATCCAATGCGGAATCTGAATCCTCCCAGCCAGGGGCAGATCCCTTAGAAAAAGCCTTGGAAGTGGAGTCTGTAGGGGATCAACTCTCAGTTTTCCCGCTTAAAACCATCTCCACAGCTACCAAGAAAGGGAAGAAAAATAAACATAAGCCCCCGTGAAATTGCTTTCCCATTATCTGAATGCTTCCTTCTCTAACTTTCTGTTCGCTTAATGTGAATAGTATCAAAAACCAGTTATGACAGTCTGCGTTATTTTCTTTTCTGAAGTCCTTACATTGTAACGTATTCTTTTTACAGAATACGCGATTACATACAATCACTGAGATCTCTAGTGCTTCAAAATGGTGGCATAGAGGGGTTTCCTATTGGTCATTAGGACTGGAACCATGTATTGGGGTAGCAATACTTTGTCATGAGCTTGATGTGAAAATTTTGAAATGAATTGATCTGGTCCTGGGTGAGGTATTAATTTTGGATATCATACTTCAGGGGGTGTGTTTTAGATTAATTAATGTGTATGCACCTCAAACTAAAGCAACGAGGGTTGATTTGTTCCTGCTTATACGACCATATTTGCATACCTCCTTTCATGTTATTTGGGGGGGGGTGATTTTAATTGTGGTTTATCTAATGAAGGTAAGGGGGTTAAAACCACTAAAGTTTTTGTGATCTGTCCTGTATGGCTAAGGTTGTTCAGACTACGAGTTTAGTTGATGCATATGCTTGATTGCATGACACTGCTGTTCCTACCTTTCGTAAAGGAGCCTTGGCCACCAGGATAGATTTCTTTTTTATTAATAAAACCTTACCACTGAATTCGGTATGGGTTACCCCAGTGGAATTCTCTGACCATTGTGCCCTATGCATAACAGTTGGGTCTACAGTCGCATTCTCCTTCGGTAGGGGCCTCTGGAGACTTAACTCTCAGCTGTTGTTCCATCAGGACATTTTGCAACATTTGCAATATTTTGAACAAGCTAGAAAGTCTTTATATGAGATGTATGAGGATCCCCTTTTATGGTGGGTAGATACTAAAGCAGATGCTATTTCACTATTAAATTTTTTGGGAAGTCTCAGCGTGAAACAGCCTATTTTTCTTATTTAAAACTCAGAAAGCAGATGCAGAAAATGTATATGGCCCAGACCACTAAACATGACTTTTCATCTCAAATAAAAATACTTAAGGAGAAAATGGTACCCTTTCATAAGCATCAGTCAACAGTTTTACACTTTCAACAAAAATTTGGTACGCAGGGCCATTTTGCTACTATTTGTCCCTTTCTTGGTAGTAAAGAAAGGGTGGGGGAAAAAGGGTTTTGTCAGTCTTATAGGGCAAGATGGTTAGGAGAAGGTTTCACAACATGATATGATGTCAGAGGTGACGTCATACACAGCTTCACTTTTTAAAGAACAGCCTATTGATTTAGTTTCTGCTCAGGCTTATCTACATAATGTGACTGTCCTTCAGCTATACTATCCTGCTTACTAAGTCCCCTCACACCCCATGAAGTTTTTACTGCCATTCATTCCCTTTCTCATAATAAAGCACCGGGTAAAGATGGTTTGACTGCAGAGTTTTATAAAATAATCAGTACTGTGTTGTCACAGGAACTTGCCGATGTTTATAATGATTTGTTAATGAATTCTGAATTCCCTTTAGAGATGATGTGGGGAATTTTAATTTTCTTACATAAGACAGGTGATAAGAAACTCCTTTCTAATTGGAGACCAATTAGTTTATTAAATGTTGACCTAAAAATTTTAATGAAAATTTTGAATACACATCTTTTGGCAGTATCCTAACATTTAATTTCCCCAGCACAGTCCTGTATGATCCCAAACAGATCCATAATTGATCAGTTGCTTTTTTTACATGAACTTTTTGATAGATCCCATACGGTTGGACTACCTGGGTTTGTTTTGTCCTCAGACCATAAGGGAGTCTTTTATTCTGTGAATCATGACTTTTTATGGCTTACTTTACAGCATTATGGTATTTCTTCTATTTGTATTTCTTGGTTTGCGAAAACTTTGTAAGTCCGCTACAGTATCCCCATTGGTTAATGGACATCTCGGGCCTATGCTTCCGGTAAAAAGGGGAGTCAGGCAGGGTTGTCCAGCTAGCCTTTTATTATATGTTTTTAGTATAGATCCATTGTTACGTACTTTGAATAAATTAATACCTCCTATTACAGTTCCAGGAGTGTTAATTCTTTTTTTCAGCCCTTGCCTATGCAGATGACATTTGTATCTGTACTTCTACTGTTTCTTCAGTCCACACGGTTGTTAAAATGTGTGATTTCTTTGGCTCCTTTTCTGGTACATCTTTAAATAAAAACAAATGCCTTGGGTATGATTTGGGTGGAGGTACCCTTGCCCGGGCTCATGTATTTGATATAAGTTTTGCGTTCAACCCCATAAGAATTTTGGGAATTGTTTTCAGTTCCCCTACCCCGGCTAGCCACAATTGGGATATACAACTTGAAAAAAGTAGAATTATGGTGCAGAATTGGAATAAATGGCAGTTTTCCAAGTTTAAACGTATCTATATGATACAGACGTATTTACTACCTCTGTTTTCATTTTTAAGTAATATTTTCCCCCACCAAAGCAAAGGGAAGCAACTTTATTTAGCATTTTTTTTTTTCAGTCTGTCTGGGGTAGCCACCTCAATCCTATCAAACGTAATATTCTTTATTTGTCTGTATCTCAGGGTGGTTTGAATATGATAAATCCCTTACTGTTTTTTTATTGTCAATTCTTTTTTTCTAATTTCCCACCGTTATTAAAACACCTCCCTAAATTATGGACAGGTCTCTTTCAGCAAGCGATAGGGACTTGGTATCAAGATCTAGGTCATCTTCACACAACAGCCATTGTGAGTCCCTATCAGCGTGAGATTTTTCTTAAATCATGACAGTGGAATATACCAAGTGACTGGTTACTCTCTAAACACAAGAAATTTTTATACCAGTCTGTCCTCGATTCACATTTTTCTGAACAAGTTACATTTCTGAAATATCCTGATGCGCAGCTTTTGTCCCTACAGGGTTTAATAGCTAATAAATGTATTCCCCCTAAATTATGGTACATTACTTGCTTGTGTGGTCACGAGCGGCTTAATGTTAAGGGTAATCAATTTCATAAACAGGTGCAGGAACGTAATTGTTCTCATCCTGGTTGTTCTCAAGCCCTCGAAACTATACAGCATTTATACTTTTTATGTCCATATATTTCTAATTTTTGGGGTTATGTAGCTAACGTTTGGAATGAACCAGTATTTGAAAATGTTACTTATGGAATTCTGATTTATGGTTCATATACTCCGGATTGGAGCAAATGGGATACTAGTACATTGCATGTCCTTTTTCCAGTATTGAAGTGGTTTATTTGGCAAAGTAGGTGTCTTTTTACCTTACAGCAGAAGGATCTCTCTTATATGGAATTTTTGTAGAAAATTCACTCAGAATTGTCTACTATTTATAAATATGAAGCTGGACTATATAACTGTGCTCTTTTAAGGATGAATTGGAGGAATTTGCCATGGGTAACAGACAATGATGTTCCTGTCACATGAATTCACATTTTTCTTTGTAATTTTGGTTTCCTTTTTGTTCCTTTTCTAGTATGATGTAATACTGAATCTTGTGTTCTTTTTGTATTGGTTTTCTTTATCATTGGGTTTCTTTTTGAACATTTCTTTTGTTTTTTCCTTATTAGTCGATCTTTTTTGTCAACATTGTGAATTAACATTGTTTTTCCTTATTTTGTTTTGAAGTTCTGTTAATAAAAAATTCCCCTACTCTTTTCGAGAAGTGCCATGGGATCTTTAACATCCACCTGAACTACCACCAATTCAGAGAGATGGGACCTCTGGTTTAACGTCTCATCCGAAAAACGGTAATTGAATTGAGAATTGAACCCCCCCAACATGTGCCTCTTTGTGGATCTTTGCCCACTTGTCAGTCACTATTTATGGCTCATTCACTCCAGAGTGGTGGTGGTGGTGAATTCCTTCCCAGATGTCTGCTGTGTTGAGTGTGGCACTTGTGGACATACTAGAAATGCATCTGACGTGCTAATAGTACTGAGCTTGTTATGATGTTTGTTTATAGGGTGTGTGTGTGTGTCTGTGTGTATGTGCATGTGTGTTTCAGTGTAAATGTTTGTCGCTGAGTGTGTTTCAGTGTGTGTGTGTGTGTGTGTGTTTCATGATGTGTGTGTCTGGGTGTGTGTTTAGATGTGCACATATGTTCTATTTTATGTATGTGTGTGTCCATGTGTGTATGGGAATGTGTGTGTTTGTATGTCAAGAGTGTGTGTATGTGTGTGTGTGTATATATCTGTGTATATGTAGTACTGTAAACGTTCAATCATTTGTGTATGATAATTTGTCTCTGTACTATGATGCTACTGTCTGTATGTGCCATTTATATGGCCTGGGTTGTGCATTGCGCAAAGATGGCGACCACGCTGGGTCAGCCACTGAAGACTATCAGGAGTTACTAGTTTAAGTTTTAAGTTTAGCGTTTTTAAGTTTAAGTTTAGCGTTTAGCGCTTAAATAATTTGATGTTTGAAGTTATGTTTTAGGTTTTGTTAATTGTGTCTTTCTGCAATCTGGATACCTGACCTTTGCTATCGCTTCATCGGAACTAATGACTGATCACATTTGGATATTTGACTTTTGCCACTGTTTGCTACTGGAACTAAGGATTGTTTACTTAAATCGTGGATTAATTTTGGTTTGCCGTTTGTTTCGTTTCATTGGACTTTCACAATCTCGCCAGGCTAGAGGCGTCTTGGATGCTTTAAAGATCATATAAGAAGGGAAGGAGCTCGGTTCTGGAAGACGTGTTGGAAGCCGTGGATCTGCCTTGTAGCAAGGGATACCCGTTTTAATTAGTGGGCTTAAGCAGGATTTATTCATCCAGATACGGTTTAGAGGAGACTGGACTGAAGATCTATTTGAGCACAATGGGAGTGACTGCCACCGTTTTGGTCTTCGACCAGGGCAGGAGTTGCCTCGGTTTCTCCCTAGGGAGCTGGGAGGACTGAGGCCTCTCCTAAGCCACCTCAGGGTTTAGCTGTTGGGCTGACTGTCGAGGCATCTGTAGCCACTGGTCGTCGACCAGCTGGGGGTGTCTGCTTCCATTAGTGGATGGGCTGGCGTGCTTGACTGCGATTGCTTTTCTGAATAACAGTCTCTCGGTTTTCTGACCATGATGTGAGGATTAGTTGCCTGTGGATTGTACTAAAGAGCTGCCTGGCCTCCCCTGGATTCGATTTGGACCCCTGCTATGTAACCGGGTTGTTGGAGTAACTACCTTGCCTTCCCTTGTTTGGATTTGATCTCGACTTTTGCCTGTGCTTGGACCTGTTTGAGAACTGACCTCCCTGTTCTTCCTTGCTCCTGGACATGGGGTGGTGAGATTGTGGTGTATATTTATTTTATAATTATGGATTAAATGCTTGGTTTCATTTATGAATGGTCCCCCATCATGTGAGAGATGGTATTGGGGAATATACAACATTTTTCTGATGATCTGTTGGATTGCTGCACATGAGAGGTGCCGCATTGAATTTAAATTATAAATTTTCGTTTTCTTTTTTCAGTTATTAGCTTGGGTTTAGTATCCAGTTGCATCTGATTACATTGACACTGTGTTATTTTGGACAATTTGATATTACTTTATTATTATTATTATTATATTTTCTGTTATTTGGGTTATTTTTGGGCAGGGGTTTAATTTGTGATAGGGTGGGTTTTATTTTATATTTTATTATATTGTTTGTTTTATTTGCTCCCCCTCTGTGAGAGAGAGTGGAGAGTGTTTTTATTTATAGTTTTGATATTAATAGGCTTTTGTTTATTTTTGTTTTATATTTGACTTGTTTAATTAAAATGTGTTGGACAGGCGTAGAGATGGTTGGGCATTATTCCCCCACTAGGCTCAAGGAATTACGTCCTTTTGAATGCCCACCATTAACATCCGACATCTATTTTAGCTGTCATGCGCTGGGCATCTTGAGGAAGCGTAGACAAAGATGGAGAGCCAGGCCTGGTGGGGGACAGGAAAGGGGAGGACGGATTGGGGTTTTGGAGCCCAGGAGACTCCCTGGGGCAAAATGGGGTCAGGATAGAGGTTACTCTTGTCTTGTCCCCATACCCAAGGGCTCCAAAATAATTGGACAGGTGCCGAGGTCTTCTCCGACAGCTCATCCCACCTTGGCGGTGTTATGCAATGCCAGATCAATTAATAACAAGACAGCTATTATTGCTGATCTTGTTGGATCATCTTATCTGACTTGCATCACCGAGATCTGGCTGGATGAAAATCCAGGCCCTGTTCTGGCCTTGGCAACCCCAACCGGGTTCTCGGTGATACACCGTCCAAGGCTGGATTGTAGGGGCAGGGGTGTGGCCATTATGTTTAAATCTGAGCTGGGCCTTGTGGATGTGCCATGGGGAAAACACCAGTTCCTTTGAATACATCCTGGGAGAGGGTGCAGGCTGCGGGATTCTCCTCGTCTACCGTCCACCAGGTGACGGCGGAGTATTCCTGCAGGAGATAGCAGACTTCATCGTCGACCTGGTGCTGAGGTTTCCCAGACTGATACTTCTGGGCGACTTCAATGCCTGGGTCGACGATAAACTCTCTCATGTTGGTCAAAATCTCCTCCAGCTGATGAACATGCTGGGCCTGACACAGGTTGTTACCTCCTCTACCCATATAGGTGGTCATTCATTGGATATGATCTTTCTCATGGGTATGGAGATCACTGATTTGGAGGTGGAACCTGTCAGTTGGTCTGACCATTACACCATAAGGTTCAGCTTCAGAGCCCCCTCTAATAGGTCTGCCCCTACGGAGATGGTTCAGTACCGCCCTTTAAGGGGTGTTAACCCCAATGACCTAATGGCGGTGCTGGATCTATCGAATTTGTCGGGTGAATGCATGAGTCCAGATGATCTTGTATTAGCCTATAATAAGGCTGTAGGAGTTGCTCTGGACAATTGCTCCTGTGCGTGTTCGGCCTCTCACCCCTCCGTCCAAGGAACCCGTGGTTGTTAATCGCCCAGAAGGTTAATGAGTTGGCCGAAGGCTGGAGAGCCTAGCGGAACGGGCCTTGATGCGACAGGCTTAGATTGATGGCACATTATGACAGCTATCAATCAGAAATCACTAAGAAGGCAGCATTCCTGTCCAGAGAGATTTCTGCTGCACAAAATCGACCGGCTCAGCTTTTCCGGACTGTGGACAGACTGTGCAATCCAGTCTGTCTTCAACCCAGAGAAGCGTTTTCTCAGCTAAGATGCGAGGAGTTTGCTTGGTTTTTTGCGGTTAAGGTTGGCAACATCAGATCCGGCATCGGCCGACCTCTCCTATGGGGGATTGCGGTGGTCGACTAGAAGTGGCCTGTCCTAGGTCTGTCTGGTTAGATTTTCACCGGCCGGAATTTGTGGACATTGTGAAGATCATCCAAACAATGCGACCAACTAGTTGTAGTTTGGATCCGGGTCCTACACCACCCTTAGTAGGTTGTGTAGAGGCCATCTACCCAATCCTTGCAGACATTGTCTGGAAATTTTGGGAGAGGGGAGTTTTTCCTGACCCCCTTAAGGAGGCGGTAGTTCGACCACTCCTTAAAAAATCCTCCTTGGATCCAGATTGTCTAGCTAGCTACCGGCCTATCTCTAACCTGCCATTTGTTGGTAAGGTTATTGAAAAGGCAGTTGCGTTGCAATTGGATGATCACCTTATATCTCACAATGTCTATGATACTCTCCAGTCTGGTTTCAGGAAAAGGCATAGTACAGAGACTGCCCTTGTCCGGGTATTGAGCGATCTCCTTATGGCCAGAGATCGAAAGGCGCGTACCATTCTGGTCCTTCTCGATCTATCTGCTGCATTTGACACTGTAGACCATGGAGTGCTATTGGAGCGCCTGCGGGTCTTCTGTGGGCTGTCTGGTACAGTCCTCAAATGGTTTCGTTCTTACCTCACAGGCAGGTTTCAGAGAGTTGTCACTGGAATTTATTCCTCTGGTGCTCACTCCCTGTCTTGTGGGGTACCACAGGGCTCCATCTTAGCTCCCATGTTGTTTGCAGTGTACATGCTGCCATTGGGAGAAATCATCAGGCGATACAGTCTCGGTTTTCACTGCTACGCAGATGATACTCAGCTGTATCTGTCCTTTCTCCCCAGTCAGGGTGATGCACTCTCTGTACTTAACAACTGCCTCGATGAGATCAGACTTTGGATGAGTTCGAGCTGGCTGAGACTCAATCCGGACAAGACTGAGGTATTGGTGGTGGATCCAGGTCGTCTGGAGATGGGTGTGGGAGCTGGTCAGCCATCAGGTTTATTACTTGGTGCTGTACCGCTCTCTACCTCTGAACAGGTGCGGAATCTTGGCGTTATCTTTGATGATGGTCTGACCCTGAAATCTCAGGTGTCAGCTGTTGTCAAATCCTCTTTTTACCATCTGAGGAATATCGCCCGGGTGAAACATCTGATTCCCCCGGGTGACCTTCCAACATTGGTCACGCCTTTGTCACTACCGTCCGACTACTGCAATTCCCTCTACCTAGGGCTACCTGGGGTTGATATCCGCTGCCTTCAGCTAGTGCAGAACGCGGCAGCCAGGCTTTTGACTGGGACTTCGAGAACCAGCCATATTACGCCTGTGCTCCGTGAACTGCACTGGCTGCCTGTATGGTGGCGGATCACCTTTAAGGTTGGTTTACTAACCTTTAAAGCTCTACATGATCAGGGACCCGGTTACCTGAAAGATCTCCTGATTCCCTACTGCCCCCTCTGTCCTCTCCATTCCGCCAACGAGGGATTGCTGGAGATTCCCAGGGTCCGATTGAAGTCATCAGGATCTCATGCCTTTGCTTTTTCGGCACCAACCCTGTGGAATTCTCTACCTCACTGGTTGAGAGAATGCCCAACCGTTGATAATTTCAAGGTCGCCTTAAAAACATATCTGTTCGGATTAGCATACTCTTGTTAGTTTGTGGCTCACTTTTAAATGACTTTTAAATGTTTTGATTTTATTAATTTTAATGGTTTGTACAGCGCCTTGATTTTGAAAAGCGCTCTATAAATAAAATTGAATTGAATTGAATTGAATGTAAACGGTCCTTGGGACCAGTGTACTTACCCGGTTAACAAATACATAAATAAAAAAGTAAAAATAAATGTGTGAGTATGTTGGCGTGTGTATTTGTATGTCAGTGTGTGTATTTTTCTGTGTGTCAGTGTGTGTATTTGCATCTGCGTGTGAGTTTTGAAAGGGATTTATTTTGTTCACTGAGCTTTGTGAAACTTTCCTTGTCTTTGGCACTCTCACACAGTGGGTCAGTGGTGGCAATGAGGTTGGGGGGGGATTGCATCTGGCCAGGAGGACAGTTTGGCACTGTGACCAGGTGCAGGTTGCAGTGCCATACTATGCAGTGGTCACAGGAGCACGTAGGCTGTTAGTGGGCAAAAATGCAGTTTGCATGCACCAGTATCTGGGCCACCAATTTGCAGTGTGACATAGTCATGGTGGGTAAGGCTCCTGCTTCCTATGATATGCCTAAGTTTGTGTCTGGCCCTCCCAAGTGAGAACGTAGTGGTATGAGCGTAAAGTGTACATTTTGCACCATGCCCGTCAGAAACTGCGATCAACTCTGAGTCTCTGTGGAGAGAGATAGTTCTGCATTGTAGCATAGCTGCACCCTGGTGGCACAAAATGTACAGCAGCTCTTGGGGAACCAATACTGTGAGGGGCGTTGGGCGGTTCAGCATGGGCACATCATTGTGTGCACACATTTGGGATCACAGAACCAGCATCCCTGTGGATAAACAAAAGCAGGGCTGCGGAAAAGATACCATAAGCAAATGCCAGAGCTTTGTGATGACAGCAGGCCACTCTGCCCCGCCACCTCCTCTGACAGTGCTGAATTCCTTTTTGAACTTTCTGTTTCTGGCCCCTTTCCACCTCTTCCACCCAGTCCCATCACCCATCCTCTATGCAACATACTATCATGTACCTCTGGCCCCTGTGATCGCCCACCCCCCACCCCCACCCCTCACTGTGGGGCTCCTGAGCATCAATGTAGGGCAACCAAACTCGGTATTTCTCGACCAGCTTTTGTAGGATAGGAATCCAGTTGATGTTACAGAGCATGCGGTCGGAGACAGAATTATCCTGCTGTGGGGGGGGGGGGGTTCCATTGTTTTCTTTCCAACCCCTGAAGACGTTTGTGTTAGAGGGTCTCAAGGGCAGGAGGACACGTGACTGCTCATCCACCATGAGCCCAACTGACATCCCCTCCCACTTTACCTCAGTTTCACCTCCATGGTTGTCCTCCAGCTGGCAGCACTGCAGCAGGGGCAATGACCCTTTCTCCAGTGAGGAGGATTTATCCCCAAGGATGCTCAGTCCCCCCCCCCCACTAGCCCTCTGATGACTCAGGCTTGTTCCCAATCCTAGGTAACTGACATCGCAAGTGTTAGCTCTGCCACTGTGCCAACAGATCAGCTACTGCACTGGAGTTTTGCATTCAGATGGGTCTTCACCAGCCAGTCAGGGCACACTTTTCTTTTACAGTTTATCTACCCTAGATAGCCCAGCTGAGATGCAGTATCTCATTTTCAGTGGGGTCCTGCTTTTACCCATTTTTACAGCTCGGTGGATTAAAGCACTGAGACTTTAGTTGACTCATGGTCACATGGTGAGTAAGTGGCTCTGGTGGGATTTGAACATGGGTCTCCTGATTGCCACACCTGTCTTGTAACCACTAGACCAAGCAGCTTTTCTGATGAAATTATTCATTTAAACGTTAGCCCCATCCCTATTGGTTCCCCCTTCCCATCATGACAGTACAGCCCCGCAGTAAAGGCAGTTCCAAAGCAGTGTACTGCAAACTGCCAAAGCAGTGGGGTGCTGAGGTGAGCTGGTGGCCATCCCGAAGCAAACACGTTTCCAAAAGAACCCTGCACTCAAAACTGATGAAAGATATTGCACACTTAATCCACAAAATACTGTAAAGGCTTTTATTAGCCAAAGGGAAATAAGGTATATACAGATTATAGCTGCAACCTTGCCCCGGCACTTTGAGATTGCTCTCTTCATCGGAGGGCATCAAGTAATGGCAGCCTTAGCGGTCCCTGGGCATGCCCCCCCCAGATCAGTGACGAAAATCTTTGAAGCCCTAATACATCCTTGGTACTGAACTGGAGGGAGATGCTGATCCAGGAGGAGGGGTTAACAGTATCTCACAGAAACAGGTTTTAGTGACAAAAGTTACCGGGGTTCTGAGAGGTACCGTGTGACAAATAAGATCTGCTTTAAAGAAACCAGTGCCCTCATTGCTGTTTTAAAAAGGAAGAACCTTTTTTTTTTATCTTGCAAGGCCAGAGAGAAAAAAATGATGTTGCAAACAGGAACTGTTTGTGGTCTCAGGCTTCAGTGATGTCAGTACCAACAGGGTGGGTGTAGGCAGAACACAGTTATCAAACTTACATTTTCAACCATATTTTGGAAAAATAGGATATTTGTCAGAAACAAAATAGAATGACATGTATAACATAGTAACCAAATATTATGATGATGGATGGGACTTGAGGTCCATCTTGTCTGCCCCTCCTGCTGCACAGCAATGACTATACCTAATTTATGCATGGGCACACATCTAAGCATAACAGCAACAATACTACCTCTACTCATGTTGTTTAGCCCTCAGTGTCATTCTCCCTCAAAATCTGTCTAGTCCTGTGTTACCCTACTCATGCTATGTAACCCTCAATGCCATTCTCCATTAAGGAATCTGTCTAGTCCTGTTACTTACTCATGGTGTGTAACCCTCAGTGCCATTCTCCCTGAGGAATCTGTCTAGTCCTGTGTTACCCCTACTCATGCTGTGTAACCCTCAATGTCATTCTCCGTCATGAATCTGTCTAGTCCTGCGTTACCCCTACTCATGCTATGTAACCCTCAATGCCATTCTCCCTCAGGAATCAGTCTACTCCTGTGTTACTCCTACTCATGCTGTGGAACCTTCAGTGCCACTCCCCCTCAGGAATCTGTCTGGTCCTGTGTTACCCGTACTCATGCTGTGTAACCCTCAGTGCCATTCTCCCTCAGGAATCTGTCTAGTCCTGTGTTACCCCTACTGATGCTGTGTAACCCTCAATGCCATTCTTCCTTAGTAATCTGTCTAGTCCTGTGTTACCCCTACTCATGATGTGTAACCTCAATGCCACTCTCCTCAGGAATCTGTCTAGTCCTGTGTGATATACCTTTATGTGGGTGAAGCAAATTGAGCGACTCAAATATGAACGACTCCATTTTCGCACCTGTATAAACAGCTACAGTGAGGTTGTAGTGCAGGGAGGGAATAGTGAGGGATTAGGCACAGAATGGCAATAGCGAATGATGGGGGATTTAAATGATGTAATGGGTTAAGGAGTGGAGTGCAGCCTGCTGCTGCCGAGCTGGCCACCTAGTGTGGCAGATGCTGCCTATGGTGACGATGGTCCTGGGTTCGGGACTGCCAGTATGCAGGTATGTTTTTGCTAGTTTTAGAGGCATTAGATTTGTTTTTTTGTGGCCATCCTGTGGTCCGTTGCCCCAGCTGTGGTATGCCCCTGTTTACTGTACCTCCCCCGTGCATTCTCCTGTCCCCCAGTGTCCACCACCCCCAGAGATGATTACATAGATATATGGGGTGCAGGGGGCTTGCCCCCCATAAAGGAGGTACGAGGGTGTGTAGTCACCCACTTGAAATGGTAATTTTAATGTGCCACTGTTTAATTGTAGTGGCATCGCTGTGTTGATGTTTGTTTAGCTTGGCATAGTGGCGAAATTGTATTTGGCAAAATGTACTCACTGAGTTGCAAGTCACCAAATATTTTTCGCAATTATGAAATGGAACCGTCTTGTGTTAACCCTACTCATGCTGTGTAACCCTCAATGCCATTCTCCTCAGGAATTCATCTAGTCCTGTGTTACTCCCTACTAATGCTGTGTAACCCTCAATGCCATTCTCCCTCAGGAATCTGTCTAGTCCTGTGTTACCCCCTGCTCATGCTGTGTAACCCTCAATGCCATTCTCCCTCAGGAATCTGTCTAGTCCTGTGTTAGCCCCTACTCATGCTGTGTAACCCTCAATGCCATTCTCCCTCATGAATATGTCTACTCCTGTGTTACCCCTACTCATGTTGTGTAACACTCAGTGCCATTCTCCCTCAGGAATCTGTCTAGTTCTGTGTTACCCCTACTCATGCTGTGTAACCTTCAATGCCATTCTCCCTCAGGAATATGTCTACTCCTGTGTTACCCCAACTCATGCTGTGTAACCTTCAATACCATGCTCCCTCAGGAATCTGTCTAGTCCTGTGTTACCCCCTGCTCATGCTGTGTAACCCTCAATGCCATTCTCCCTCAGGAATCTGTCTAGTCCTGTGTTAGCCCCTACTCATGCGGTGTAACCCTCAATGCCATTCTCCCTCAAGAATCTGTCTACTCCTGTGTTACCCCTACTCATGTTGTGTAACACTCAGTGCCATTCTCCCTCAGGAATCTGTCTAGTCCTGTGTTACCCCTACTCATGTTGTGTAACCTCAATGCCATTTTCCCTCAGGAATCTGTCTAGTTCTGTGTTACCCCCTACTCATGCTGTGTAACCCTCAATGCCATTCTCCCCCAGGAATCTGTCTAGTTCTGTGTTACCCCTACTCATGCTGTGTAACCTTCAGTGCCATTCTCCCTCAGGAATATGTCTACTCCTGTGTTACCCCAACTCATGCTATGTAACCCTCAATACCATGCTCCCTCAGGAATCTGTCTAGTCCTGTGTTACCCGTACTCATTCTGTGTAACCCTCAGTGCCTTTCTCCCTCAGGAATATGTCTACTCCTGTGTTACCCCAACTCATGATGTGTAACCCTCAATGCCATTCTCCCCCAGGAATCTGTCTAGTCCTGTGTTACCCCTACTCATGCTGTGTAACCCTCAATGTCATTCTCCCTCAGGAATCAGTCTAGTCCTGTGTTACCCCTACTCATGCTGTGTAACCTCAATGCCATTCTCCTCAGGAATCTGTTTAGTCCTGTGTTACCCCAACTCATGATGTATAACCCTCAATGCCATTCTCCTCAGGAATCTGTCTAGTCCTGTGTGGTATACCGTTACCTGGGAAAAACAAATTGAGCGACTCAAATATGAACAACTCAATTTGCGCACCCGTATAAACAGCTACAGCGAGGTTGTAGTGCAGGGAGGGATTAGGCACAGAATGGTGATAGCAAATGATGGGGGATTTAAATGATGTAATGGGTTAAGAAGTTGAGTGCAGCCTGCTGCCGCCGAGCTGGCCGCCTAGTGTGGCAGATGCTGCCTCTGGTGGCGAAGGTCCTGGGTTCAGGACTGCCAGTATGCAGGTGTGTTTTTGTTAGTTTTAGAGGCATTAGATTTGCTTTTTCGTGGCCATCCTGTGGTCCGTTGCCCCAGCTGCGGTATCCCTGTTTACTGCACCCCCGTGCATTCTTCTGTCCTCCAGTGTCCACCACCCCCGGAGATGATTACATACATATATGGGGTGCAGTGGGCATGCCTCCCATAAAGGAGATGCGAGGGTGTGTAGTCACCCACATGAAATGGTAATTTTAATGTGCCACTGTTTAATTGTTGTGGCATCGCTGTATTGATGTTTACTTAGCTTGGCATAGTGGCAAAATTGTATTTGGCAAAATGTACTCACTGAGCTGCGAGTCACCAAATATGTTTCGCTATGATGACATGGAACTGTCTTGTGTTACTCCTACTCATGCTGTGTAACCCTCAATGCCATTTTCCTCAGGAATTCATCTAGTCCTGTGTTACCCCTACTCATGCTGAGTAACCCTCAGTGCCATTCTCTTTCAGGAATCTGTCTAGTCCTGTGTTACCCCTACTCATGCTGTGTGACCCTCAATGCCATTTTTCCCCAGGAATCTGTCTAGTCCTGTGTTACCCCTACTCATGCTGTGTAACCCTCAATGCCATTCTCCCCCAGGAATCTGTCTAGTCCTGTTACCCCTACTCATGCTGTGTAACCCTCAATGCCATTCTCCCTCAGGAATATGTCTAGTCCTGTGTTACCCCTACTAATGCTGTGTGACCCTCAATGCCATTCTCCCCCAGGAATCTGTCTAGTCCTGTTACCCCTACTCATGCTGTGTAACCTCAGTGCAATTCTCCCTCGAGAATAGGTCTAGTGCTGTGTTACCCGCACTCATGCCGTGTGACCCTCAATGCCATTCTCCCCCAGGAATCTGTCTAGTCCTGTGTTACCCCTACTCATGATCTGTAACCCTCAGTGAAATTCTCCCTCAGTAATCTTTCTAGCCCTGAGTTCCATTTTTCAATCCCAAGAGTGCTGTGTGCACATTGATGGAACACATACAAACAGAAGAGAGAAAGAAATAAGTGCCTCAGCTGGGACTTGAACCCACGCTGCCCGGAATACCATTCCGGTTGTGCTACTAGCTGCGCTACCAAGGCAACTGAAAACTGGGCCATCCCGGAGCACCTTACTCTTTCTCCAGTGCACAGCCTGGTGCTGCACAAATAAGTACATTTTTCAGTCACAAGCATGTAGGGTCCCTTACTTACTGTGTGACCCTGAGCAAGTCACTTAACGTCTTGGTGCATCAATCCTCCTAGCTGTACAAATGGGTAGAGGCAGAATCCCACTGTAAACCATACATTACATCTCAGCTGGGCTATACTGGGTAAATAAACTACAGAAAATAAATAAATAAAATACAATAAAAAAAAGAAAGTTCACTGAGAAAACAGCACCTTGTCTGGAGTAACCTAGACGAGAAGTGTTCACTGTAATGCTGCTGTCAAACTAATCCCTCCTCCCACCTCGGAGAAAAGTGGGGTATTCAGAAATGGTTGGCACTGAATTTCTCAAATGCTTAACCCTCTGGAGGAAGGTTTTCATCAGAACCCCACCCCAAGAAAACTCTTCAGAAACGTGATGATGTGAAACAGTATAGTATCAATACAGTGACTTGTATAGTAAACTGGCCTTTATTTCTCAGTCAGACAGTACCCTACTGCAGCAGTGAGTGGAGGGTAAGTGCCAGCCATTCTCTTGGGGTCGGGGGGGGATAGTTAGGACCAGGACTGGGAGGTGGTAACCCTGAAACCAGGGAAGAATGGATTACTTAAGTGGGACCATGCCTGGGAAGGGGGTACTACTGGAACCAAGGAAGAATGGATTACTTAAATGGGACTGGGATTGTGAGGGGTATCGCTGGGACCAGGGAAGAATAGGTTACTTTTGTGGGACTGTGACTGGTGAGGGAAGTACTACAGTGGGACCCACTTATAACGGACACCCTTATAGCAGACACCCACTTATAACGGATGGCTCTACCTTGCCAGAAGCCAAAAGCTGTGTCTGTAATGTTAAAAATTACATTCATGCCATGCTCTGCAGCCCTTGTATAGAGGACACTGTGAGCTCCTCTGTGCCCCTGTTACATGCTGCAAACTGCCTGCTGTTATCTGATCAGAATTACTGCTCAGCCCCCGATCCCCCAGTCAGCACAGGTACTGTACAGCAAAATCTTTCTAGTCTTGTTTACTGCTCAGTTCCTAGACAGCTGCAAATAGTGGTTCCCTGTACCCTTGGTTGGCAGAGGAGGGGGCATGTTCTGATTTTAACTCTTGAGTGTGAGCTGTGGTAGAGGAGAGTTACATTTTAAGATTTTAGGATATAGTGGACACCCCTTATAGCAGATAAAACCTGCTTGCACAAACATGTCCATTATAAGAGGATTCCACTGTATTGGCATCAGGAAAGAATGGATTATTGGAATAGAACCAGGACCAACAGCAGGCACTGTTGTGCAAAATGGTGCCACATAGTGTACATTGGGGATAGGAAGCCAGAACCCCTACATACTGTTCACTGGGGTACACTGTGCTCACGTGCATTCTCGACACGTGAACCATCCTACGTACACACACAGAAGCAGCACGCATTCTGAAGAAGTTTACCACTCACTCACAAGATGCTAAAGCACTGTTCGCAGCTTAACCAATATTGTACTTAACAAACTGGGACAGCAGTAGCAGCCAATAGTGAGCGAGTTCGTGCCTTTATTTCCAGTCATTAGCTCTGGTCCACAGTGTTTTGCAGTGACACAGCTGCAAAACACTTTCTGACGTCAATGGCAATAGGAACTGGTCTGCAACATAGTCCAGCCCTAATAAAATGCGATGGCCAAGCCACGTCAACCAGTTCCATCTTTTCCAGTTCAGATAACGGTGACCAGAAATGCCAGATCCCACTGTGGTACTTTGCCCAAGTTGCATCTTGCTTTGCCTAAAGGGACCATGATGTTTTTTACTGCTGAGAGGCAGATGCGGCCACAGCCTGGTTTCTGTTGGTTACACCACAGCTGCAGTTCGGTGCTGCTGCTGGAAATCCTTGCAGACGTGATGCACTGCGAATGAAGGGAGATATTCAAGGACATTGGCCAGAAGGTCAAGTCTTGAGCCCAACACCGTCATCACCAACAACAGCACTACCCCCATCATCTGTCCAGTTCCCCAAAAGAAAATGAATCTTTAGCTTTATCAAAATCAGGGCAACAGGAAATAAGGTTTAGCATAACTTTCAGTGAGAGTCAGCATTTCCCGGTTGTGCCCTCCCTCTCTGAGTGCTTCTAAACCACTTGCATTCAGGTTGATTTCTTTAACATGAATGTATTACTTCCCTTCTGTCTTGTGAGGTATGCACGTGAACACACACACACGCAGTGAATTGAAATCTCTCAAATTAATTTTTTTGGGGAAGCTCTAGAATATGTCTAATCTTGCTTTGAAAGTCTAAAGAGTGCTAGCTTGTAGAACCTCCCCAGCTAGGCCATTCCACATTAACCACCCTTGGTGTGAAATAATATCTCTTAATGTTTCACATATCCTGCACAGCCCCAGTTTGAGTGCATGTCTTCCAGTTCTGCTGGCACTCACGTGCCGATGGCAAAGCCCCAAGTCCATGACACAGAGACAGCTGGCATCTCTCCCGCCCACTACTGAGTTCCATGGTTGCTGTCTCTTGAGCCACTAGGATCAGAAAATTCCTGGACAACCAGCCTTCCTCCTCTAAGAGACTGAGAGCACCCAGCAGTCATTACTCTAGCTCCCATCCAGAGAACAAGTGTCCAGGAATTACCTCTGCTTCCTCCCCTCCCCAGACACTAAGCGTGTCCAAGCAGATGTTACCTCAACTCCCCCCACCCTATCCCCACCCAGAGACTGAGCATGTCCAGGCAAATGTTATCTCGGCTCCCGCACCCTCCCCACCCAGAGAATAAGTGTCCAAGCAGATGCTACCTCAACTTCCCCACCCCACCCCACCCATAGACTGAGCATCTCAAGCGGATATCACCTCAGCTCCACCCCACCCCCAGACACTGAGAGTGTCCAAGTGGATGTTACTTCAGCTCCACCCCACCCCACCCCACCCAGACACTGAGAGTGTCCAAATGGATGTTATTTCAACTCCACCACACCCACCCCCACCCAGACACCAAGAGTGTCCAAGTGGATGTTATTTTAGCTCCACCCCACCCCCACCCAGACACTGAGAGTGTCCAAGTGGATGTTATTTCAACTCCACCACACCCCACCCCAACCCAGACACTGAGAGTGTCCAAGTGGATGATATTTCAGCTCCACCCCCCCCACCCAGACACTGAGAGTGTCCAAATGGGTGTTATTTCAACTCCACCACCCCACCCCACCCAGACACTGAGAGTGTCCAAGTGGATGTTATTTCAGCTCCACCCCCACCAGACACTGAGAGGGTCCAAGTGGATGTTACTTCAGCTCCACCTCACCCCACCCAGACACTGAGTGTGTCCAAGTGGATGTTATTTCAACTCCACCCACCCCACCCCCACCCAGACACTGAGAGTGTCCAAGTGGATGTTATTTCAGCTCCACCCCCACCCAGACACTGAGAGGGTCCAAGTGGATGTTATTTCAGCTCCACCCCACCCCCAGACACTGAGAGTGTCCAAGTGGATGATATTTCAGCTCCACCCCTACCCAGACACTGAGAGTGTCCAAGTGGATATTTCAGCTCCACCCCACCCAGACACTGAGAGGGTCCAAGTGGATGATATTTCAGCTCCACCACACCCACCCAGACACTGAGGTGTCCAAGTGGATGTTACTTCAGCTCCACCCCACCCACCCCACCCAGACACTGAGCATATCCAAGTGGGTGTACCTAGCTCCCCTGTCCCACCCAGAGACTGAGAGTGTCCAAGTGAATGTTACCTTACCCCCACCCAGAGACTGAGCACATCCAAGTGGATGTTACCTTAACTCCCCATGCAGAGACTTAGAGTATCTAAGCGGACATTACCTCCTCCCTGTCCCCACCCAGAGACTGAGCATGTCCAAGTGGATGTTACCTCAGCTCCCCCACCCCTCCCCCACCCAGAGACTGAGAGTGTCCAGCGGATGTTATCTCAGCTGCCCCCACCCCACTCCACCCAGAAACATACAAACTGACAGCAGATAAGAACCACTGGGCCCCAGACTGAGACTGTCCAAGTGGATGTTACCTCAGCGCCCCCCACTCACACCCAGAGACTGAGAGTGTCCAAGCGGATGTTATCTCAGCTCCCCCTCCCAACCCCCAACCTCACCCAGAAACTGAGTGTCCAAGTGGATGTTGCCTCAGTTCCCCCCACCCCCAACCAGAAACTGAGTGTCCAAGCGGATGTTGCCTCAGTTCCCCACCACCATCCCCACCCAGAAACTGAGTGTCCAGCGGATGTTACCTCATCTCCCCCACCCAGAAACTGAGTGTCCAAGTGAATATTACCAGCTCCCCCACCCAGAAACTAAGAGTATCCAATCAAATGTTACCTCTGCTTACGCACCCCACCCCCACCCAGAGACTGGTCTTGTCCGCGGATGTTACCTCAGCTCACCACACCCCACCCCACCCAGAAACATAGAAAATAGAAACTGGCAGCAGATAAGTGCCGCTGGGCCCGAGACTGAGTGTCCAAGTGGATGCTACCTCAGCTTCTCCACCCACTGCCCACCCCAGAGACTGAGCGTGTCCAAGCAGATGTTACCTCAGCTCCCCCACCCAACCCTCACCCAGAGACCAAGCGTGTCCAAGTGAATGTTACCTCAGCCATCTGCTGGCCAACTGCAAGGTCCTGCCATGGAGAATAAACCCATGTCACAGGACAAGTGGCTACGCAGGAGCTAGAACCCAGGTCACAAGATAAGTGTCTCCTTGGTAGCTGGGAACCAGGTCACAGGACAAGCAGCTCCCCAACAGCTGGAAGCCAGGTCATAGGACAAGTGACTCCCCGGCAGCTGAAACCCAAGTCACAGGCCAAGTGGCTCCTCAGAAGCTGAAATCCAGGTCACAGGGCAAGTGGCTCCCTGCCAGCTGGATTTGATCTCTCAGCAGTCCCTGCTGTGAGGGAAAGACATGGGAAACTCTCTGTGGTGAAAGTTCAGTGACAGAGATGGAGGTGACTACATAGGGTCCTCAGGCAGGAGTGAGGAATGTGGCTGACCAAGGAAGTCCTAGGGTGCAACTGTAAATCCTCAGTAGGGGGGGCCCCCCAATAGCCTAGAGGTAGGTGTGACATCAATACCTTAGAATGCCACCAGGTCACCATAGATGTCAAGGGGAACCCTGGTTTATCTCCTTCACTCATGAGGGGAGTGAGGGGGTTCATATCCAGGTAGCAGAACTAGCGTTGTGCCTCCTCCCAAAGAAAGATTTAAGTGGGCCTAGTGACTGGGCAGTACAACCCTCTGGGATTCCATACCTGCCCACTTCATCACAGTGGTCATCCCTCCTGCAGACCCCAATCAGAAGCAGTCCCTCCCCCTCAGTTAGCATGAACTTATGCTGCATGTAGACAGTGATGAGCTATGGCTTACCAAACATTACTTTATTTGGGGAGGTGCCCTAAGGGACAAAATAACGGGGTAAGTGCAAATGAGGTAGCTGTGGCAGTATGTTTTCTGGTGGTTGTGGTGGGCTCAGCCAAACGGTAGCTGCTGCTATTGTATACTGTCCTGAGCAGGCATGACCAAAATAAACCTCTCCTTGGGCTATCACTAACAAGGCCCAACTAGCTACAGCCCTGCCACTAACACCCCCATACACAGTACATTGATCTGACTATCACTCCTGCACTGGAGGCATTACCCTCTCCCCCGTTACCTGTGTATCTGTCCCTTTATATTCTACAATACTCCCATATTGTAAAAAGGTACCCAGTCACTGACTCCGTGTAGGCCTGTGGAAGCTTCGACTGGTTGGTTGGTGGTCATGCACTTTAAATTATACTGTAGCAATACTTGGCGAGATCCCAAACCCAAACACCATGCAGTTGCAAAATGGCAAACTGAACTGCAACAGAGATGTTTGGGCTGGCCCAGTGGCGTAGAGGGCTAAGGCGCTGACTGTGTTAACAGTCACCACCCTGGTGACCTGAGTTCGGAAATGAGCTTGGGTCTCTGGGGTCAGCATGGGGGGAAGGGGGAGTGGCTTGAGCAGCCGCTTGGCAGCTCTCCTCTGCTGGATCAGGGCGGTGTGTCATTTCAGCTCTTGGCTGCCATCAGGTGGAGGCCTGGTGGTAGTGCTGGTGCACGAGTGGCAGACTGATGTCAGGAGAAGGGGAAGCCACAGGTCTGGGATATGTGCATACCTCCACATGCATGCGTTTCCCCGTGGCACCACGGCTATTTGGAAAACTTGGGGAGAAAGGGGAAAAGTGGTCAGCTCAGGCTCCGTGATGTTCTCCCCTCCAGCCCTCTGCCCCCACTGCTGCCCTACTGGGACCCAGTACTGATGTGTGCATCTAGGTGGGGGGGAGGATAGCCCTCGCCACCTGGCCTGCCATGGGTGGAAATCTGTGGGGCTCTTAAGATCCCAGTCATGGCTGAGGTAGAGGCTGGGTGGATTGGGCAGGTGCAAGACTGACAAGCCTGCGTGGACCAACCTGCAGGAAAAAGCATGATGGAAAAAGAAAATAGAGGTATTTGTAAATTCCTGGCCCCATGGCCAAATGCAGTTAAACATCTCACAACTGTCACAGTCACAGGGCGGAGCCCTGAGTTCACTAAGGGTTTCGTCATACAGAGGTGCTTCCTTCTGGATGTAGGGCTCTGCAAAGCCAGTCTCAGCCATCTCACTGAGGCCATCCAGTTGGCCCTTCAGTCCCTTGCTTCTGCCCTCTCCATGGATTCTATGATAGCAATCCAGGTAGAGGTTCAGCTGTATCTCTGTCAATCTGATCACTACAGGCCCAGTGGCACTGAGGATTGAGGCGCTGAACGCCACACTTCGCACCATGCTGGCGACCCGAGTTCGGGAGAGAGCTCGGGTGCCAGGGGCCAACAGGGGAAGGACTGGATTGAGTGCCCAATGGGCTGCTCTCCAGTCTGGGGGGGGGGTGTTGGGGAGCTCGGCGATCCGGCAGCCCCTGGTGGAGACTGGGGGCACCACAGTAGTGTGGAGCAGCACGTACAATAGCGTGCCTAACGCTGGCAGGGTTGCCGTGCGCCAAGAATCAGGAGCATGCACATGCTGGACTGGGGGTTGGTGGAACAAGAACAGAGGAAAAACCTGGCTCATGGGGCAAGTGACGGCACTGGTCCCCCATGCCCTCCGCCGGGTTCCGCCTCGGATGGCCTTCCAGTATCCTCCCCCAGGTGCCAACCTGTAGTTGGAGTCTGAGTCGCAAGGAGCCCAAGAGGCGCAGGGATACCCTCCTCGGGTGGGTTAAACCGAGGGTGCCAGCTGCAGGTTGGGGGGGAGAGAGGAGGTAGAGTCTGGAGGGGGCCTCAGGCGGGCAGGACAAGGACCAGTTGCCAGAGAGACATCCTCACGAGCCGCGACCAGAGCGAAAGAAAGTTGAAAAAAACAAAATCTGGCCACTACATGTCTGCACCAACCAACACATCTAGGCCTCTAAACCTTCAGGGCGGTAGCATTCTGCCACAGGGCTCTAGTACCCACTAGCAGACCTTGCAGGAGTCTGAGTGGCAGACTTCTTCTCACTCTATCTCTCTGTGCTGGCGGGTTCCATGTGATAAGGGCGACTGTGCGATCGTGAATGATGAAAGAGCCCAGCGGCCACAGTGCAGACTGGGTGGGCAGTGGGAAGGACACCAAATGCCACAAGGGTGAGAGGCAACCCACAGAGGTGGGCAACAGCACACAGGGGGGCCCAGAGACGGCACTCGTGGAGAAGTGCAACCGTCACAACAGTGAATGCGAGGGGGGGGAACGCTACCACCACCACTAGGGTATGCAACCGGATGGGGGGTGGTGAGGGGTGGACAGGGTGGGTACACCAGTGCAGGGGTCACCGACGATGGGAGCCATGCCAAAGACACGAGGAGGGGCACCATGGGGGGGGCAGCAGCAGAGAAAGAGGGCTACAGTACTGTGACTGTGCAGTGATGATATGCACACAGCTGCCAAATGGTGTGTTGGCAGGTGGTGAACCACTGAGTGCCACAGCAGCCAGACACTACAGAGCTGAACAGGTAGAGGGCACACCCGTGGGCAGCAATGGCATGCTGCCACAGGCACACCCGGCTACACCTACATCTGAAAGTTGTACGCGAGGCCCCGCAGGTAGTCTGGTGTGCCCCAGTTGTCATAGTCCCCCACGATCAACTCGTTTCGGCGGGTGAGGTCCCGGTACTGCCGCCTCTGTGCCGGCACACCCATGCCAGACAGCAGCTGCTCAGTATGGATGGCAGTGAGACGCTCCTCCTCCTGGAGACACTCAGGGAAGTGCCACAGGCTCGGGCTGCTGGCACCCAGCCTGGTGCAGAAGGCACGGTGCCAGCCCTCAACCGTGTTGTTCATACAGGCAAGGCCATACAGGGTGGACTGATACATGTTCCACTGCGGGACTGGGAACAAGGGATGCTTTCGGGCAGATCTGCCCATTGACCTGCCGACCTACGTGTGCTCCATGTAGTCCAGGAGGGGCTGGAGCAGCTCAGCATTGGTCTGGTAGAAGGGCTGCTCCAGGAGTACGCCGTAGGCACCCTCCATGGCATCCACAGGCCCGTATGCCAGTGCGAGGAGCATGTGGATGTTCAGGGCAAACTCCTCATCACTGGCATACTGGGCATGCAGGTCAGATATCTGCTGTACCCTGCGCCACACCGCCTGGCAGTAGTGGAAATAACATCCAACCACCACAACTCCTCCAAAGGTGGCCATGAATGCTCGCCAGGCTGCACGCTCAAAGTCAAGAAGGGCCGTTGCAGGGCACACGTTGCCAAGAAGCCACTGCAGCTCACCAAACACAGCCGCATACATTCGCTTCATCCGGGATGGCATCAGGATGTAGACCACCAGTGGCACGATGCCCATCCACAGTCCGTAACTGGTGTAGACCTGTGCAAATAGTGGTGGTGTGCAGTGGAAGGTGCCATCCAAAAACCAGTCACTGCAATTGGCAGGGTACTGCAGGGCCCTCTGTGTGGCAAACAGCAGCACACAGTCGTCCCCAGGGCTGCTGTCGTGCTGCAAGAACATGTCGCCACCCGGTGTGACAGCATGTTCCAGGGGCACTGCCAGGTCATGCTACAAGATGGATGTTGCAGGACCCCCCATGCATTCCTACCGGACATGCTGCATGGTTCGCTTGAGGTGCGGCAGTGTGGGCAGACATCCAGCAATCACGTCCGGCACCTCTGTGGTGCTCTGTGCCTCCACCTGTGCAGTGCTTTCCATGCTCCTGCACGCATGGTCACGCACATTGCTGACCACCTCCCAGACACCCGCCTCTCCTGCATCGGGTGCATGGTTATGGGGCCGCCAGGTGTACGCTACTGCATCCACCTCGGTGTGCACACTGGTGGGGCAGTTATGGCGATGATCCTGAATACATCGCCAATAGGTCTTCTGTTTGACCTCCTTGTCCCACCGGTAGAGGTTTTCTCGGTGGGACAGGAAGGTTTTGCCTTTCTGGCTTTTAATGTGACTGCATTCAGCCATCATGCAGTCGTTCCCAAGTTGGGTGGACTCTGCTTCCGCATTGCCCCCTTATATGGGCGTGGGCTGTCCAGGGGCTGTCCATCTGTGTGTGCGTGCACCAGCACATCCCATGGTTCAGTGGCATAAAATAGGGTGCGTGTGGCCGTCAAGCACACTATGTGGCTCTGCTGTTGTGGTGTCCAGTGTCGGTGGTGTGCCCTGGCAGCTGTGGCTCGGTGGTCGGCAGCATGGAGGCATCCAGTGTGGTCCGGGATCACTGTTGAGCTGCCGACTGGTGTTCTGTCTATAGAGTGCGAAGAGCACTATGCTGGGGGCCACTGCAGGTTTTGAACCCACAGCTCGGAGCCCACTGTTGATGTCAGGGTCGGGTGCACACAACCTGCAGCACCGTGGCGACTTGGAGGCAGCACTCACCACCCTGCCTGTTATCCCCTTCCTGCTGCAGTCTGCACCTGTCCCTGTGCACCTGGGGGGGGGTTGGCCAGTTCCGTAGCAGTGGGGGCGCATTGGGTGGTGCGTTGCAATGGGACTGCCACAGGGGGCTATACATGAGGTGCATGTGGGTCCTCCACTGGGCCACAGGGTGGTTGCTGTGTGCACGCACATCTGTGCCTTCACCCATTACGGCGCTAGTCTTTTTTCCCCTTCACCCTTTGGTGAGTTGCCCTTCCTCAAGTTGTCTAAAAGTGCTAGTCCCCTTAAAGCACAAGTCGCCCTACTGTGCCCGGTGCACACACATCCCTGTTGCCCATGTCACACTCGCCATGACAGGGAGTCACACTTCTGACAGCCGCCCATCTGGCAACTGGCCCAACCGCCTTGGGCCAAGCAGGACTGTGCACAGATGACAGTCTCACCTGGGGGTAGCCCATATCCCATACCCTGTTCTAGGGACAGCCCTTATCACAGGATACCGTGCTGGTTATGCTTAGTGTTGACACCAAGCTGGGCTAGCACAAGAACGCCTCCTTTCCTCAGCCAGTGAATACTGCTGCTACTCACAGATTATCATTTGCCAGACACACATTATGTTGCAGCACATTCAAGTCGCTCTCAGATAACACTCCTATCTGATGAAATCAAACCCCAGTCTGCCCTGTGGGTAGCTCAGCCCACTCCACTTCGTGGAGCAGCAACAATACTGATTTGTCCACAGGCACTGTCAGTCAGAGCAGGTAGTTCTGGAGTTCTTATACAAACAGAGGTGAGAAAGAATTAAGTGCCACAGCTGGGACTTGAACCCAGGCCGCCCAGAATACCATTCCGATTGCGCTAACCAGCTGCGCCACTGAGACAACTGGAACCTGGGCTGTCCCCAAGCACATTACTCTTTCTCAAATGCACAACCCAATGGCAACTCAAATATTTACTTGTAACAATCACACAGGAGTGCAGTATGCTTATTCTGGAGGAATTTGTGTTCTGGAGGTCTGACACAGGGCATCGGATTGAGAGATCAAAAGGCAACTGAATTAATTGGGTTCACTTGTTGCCCATGATGCTCTGTGGCTCATTAACATCATCAAGCACTCCTCATTGAGTGATGCAGTGCCCTGCAACCCCATTGCCATGGCAGGTTGGGTCAAAGGGCAGCAATATGGCTACTGATCATTAGCTCATACGGGCAGCCTGTAAAAAACCCGTGTCCCACAAAATGCACAGTCCAGCCCCCTTTGGACACCCCATGCAAATCCCACAAGGGTGCACGCTTATGTCCATTGATGGTGACGGACAGATCAGGCAACTTCCAACCCCATGGCTAACCCTGCAGTGGAATCTGCAACGGTGGCGGTGCACACTTTTGATGGCCATAGTTGTTACCAGGTAGCAACAACTATGGGCAGACTTCATGGGCCATCAACTTCCATCTGCCATCAGATTCTCGGTTTCTATATATTTCTATATTCCTGGCAACCAAGGAGTCTTAAAGGCACAGCAACCTACCGGGGGTTACACTACCTCATTAGGTAGCAGAAAAAAAAAAATTGGAAAACAATCCCCACAAATACCCTAACATGCAGCAAACAAGAAACAGTGACTCAGTTTATGAGCCTCATACATTTCTGTGACGTGCAGCCTCAATTACGAACATACGAAAATTGCCACCAGAAAAAGGCCATTTGGTGTATTGAGTCTGCTCGATTTTGCAGCTGTCCCCCCTCCTCACCCAACCCCTTATCCTCCCAATTAGATGGAGATGGTCAGCTTCAATTAGAAGAGTTTGCAAGTGTTTCTAGTAGGACAGACAAGCCAGGTCAGTGTCCTTTTTTAATTCTTGTCAGACTTCATATTTATTCCTCGGGGCTTTTCAAATTCCAATGCAGCAGGAGGACAGCATGCCTGGGTGAGCTCTGGTATCACGTTGCTAATCCACGAGAGACTGGTCTGTTAGTGCAGAAGTAGGGCTACTGCTGGTGATGTCGGCAACCTGGGTTCAGGAATGAACTTGGATTGCCAGGAGAGAAGGATCAAGCATCCCAGGTGGTGCTTTCCTTCTCTGGGGAGGCAGGGAATGTGCAGCCACAGCTGCACCACCTGGGTGATCAGAGGCAAAGGTTCAGGGAGGGGAAGGGAGACTCTGCCTGACACCGCTGAACAGCATGCTCAACATGTGCGTTTGTGCATGGCATCATTGAGCTGGCTGTCTCTGGGGGAGGCTAAAATGGACTCGACAGCCATAGATGGCAGGCTCTGGCTCCCACCCTGCTGCCACCTGTTGAACAACCGCTGTCAGAAGCACATGTAATCCCCTGCCCTGCCACCACCTACCACCTAATAAACAGCTGCTGCCAGGGATACATCTGGTTCCCCACCCTGCTGCCACCTGATGAACAACCGCTGCCAGGGGTACATCCAGTCCCCTGCCCTGCTGCCACCTGCCACCTGATGAACAACCGCTGCTGGGGATACATTCAGTCCCCCCGTCATGTTATGGACAACTGCTGCTGGGAGTAAATCATTCACCCGTCCTTCCACCACCCACCACCTGATGAACAGCCATTCCCCCACCCTGCCACCACCCACCACCTGATGAGCAGCTGCTGCTGGGGGTACATTCAATCCCTGTATTCCACCACCTGATGAACAATTGCTGCCGGGGGTTCATCCGGCCCCCCGCCCTGCCACCACACACCATCTGATAAAGAACTGCTGCTGGGGGTACATCTGGTCCCCCACTCTGCTGCCACCCACCACCTGATGAACAGTTGCTGCAGGGGGTACAACCGGTCCCCCACCCTGTCTTCACCCGCCACCTGATGACCGACTACTGCTGGGGATACATCCAGTCCCCTGCCCTGCTGCCACTTAACACCTGATGAACAGCTGCTGCTGGGGGTACATCTCGTCCCCCAACTCTGCCTCTACCTGCCACCTGATAAACAGTCGCTGCCAGGGGTACATCTGGGCCCCCATCCTGCTGCCATCCACCACCTGATAAACAACTGCTGCTGGTGGTACATCCAGTCTCTTGCCCTGCCACCACCCACCACCTGATGAATAACTGCCGGGGATCCATTCGGTCTCCTACCTTGTCACCACCCACCACCTGATGAATAACTGCCAGGGATACATTCGGTCTCCCACCTTGTCGCCACCCACCACCTGATGAATAACTGCCGGGGGGTACATTCGGTCTCCCACCCTGACGCCACCTGCCACCTGATAAATAACCACTGCCATGGTACATCTGGCCCCTGCCCTGTTGCCACCCACCACCTGATGAACAACCACTGCTGGTGGTACATCCAGTCCCCTCCCTGTTGCCACCCACCACCTGATGAACAGCAGCTGCCAGGGATACATTCAGTCCCCTGCCCCGCCACTACCCACCATCTGATGAACAGATGCTGCGGGGGGTACATCTGGCCCCCCGCCCTACCACACCTACTACCTGATGAACAACTGGTGCTGGGAGTACATCCGGCCTCCAGCAGGCCTCCACCCACAACCTGATGAACAGCTGCTGCTAGTAGGTACATCTGGTCCCCCACCTTGCTGCCAACCACCACCCCAATGAACAGCTGCTTCCAGGGGCACATCTGTTCCCACATCCTGTCACCACCCACCACCTGGTGAACAGACACTGCTGGGGATATATCTGGTCCCACGCCCTCCTGCCACCCGCCACCTGATGACTGCTACCGGGGGGTATGTCTAGTCCCCTGCACTGACACCACCCACCACTGATGAACAGCTGCTGCTGGGGGTACCTCCTGTCCTCTACCCTGCCACTACCTGCCACTTGATGAACAGCCACCTACCAGCGGTACATCCGGTTCCCCGCCCTGCCACCACCCATCACCCGATGAACAATTTTTGCCAGGGACACATCTGGACCCCCTGCCCTGCCACCTCCCATCACCTAATGAACAGCTGCTGCCAGGGGTACATGCGGTCCCCTGGCCTGCCACCGCCCACCACCTAATGAACAGCTGCTGCCAGGGGTACATCCAGTCCCCTGCCCTGCTGCCACCCGATGTACAGCCACTGCCAGGGGTACATCACCGACCCTGGCATTGTGGAGGGCTGTGGTGTCCATGACAGTGGCATAGGGTCCAAGACAATAAAAAGAAGAAAGGATGCGGCACCCATTCAAACTGCAATTTTAAAGTGTTTTATTTAGTGCATTACAGTTGCTTGCATTATGGTCATCAGTAACACACTGGCACACACAAAAAATGACCCTGGCGCTTTGAGGCACTCTGCCCCTTTGCCAACAGTTAGGGGCTGAGGGGAAATATTGGAGCTCCTGAAGGAGTCTGGTGCCTGGGGTGGTAAGGAAGAAAACCAGAGCACCCAGCAGAAATATCTCTGAATAAATTTTGTACAACTTTGCTTTCATTGATGTCTGTCACCATTTCTTCCCTTCAGGCAGGGTGTACACACATTTTTCCCCCCAACATAACAGGTATGCCCATTTGGAATATTTCTTTACCACTTGCGAACACTTTTCCATTGTATGGGACCTCTTTTTCTCTCTTCAGATTCTTTTGGATCACTGCTGTCTCCTTCTTAAACTGGACCTGGGAAAAGAACCAAAATCTTCCTTTTGGAGATTTAACACTTCCTTGCTGAAAGATAACTCTTTTCATTTTCGGGTAATGCTGCAGACTTGGTTTCCACACCGATTTTATGGGATATTATCAAGACAGTCCTGCGCAGGGAGATTAGTTCATATGCCTCAGCTAAAAACAGTAGAGAAGAGAGGTACGAGCCCCCTACGGGACAAGTTGCGTACCCTTCAGCTCCTCTAATTTCATGGTGACAGGGTGGTGGCAGATCAGGTCAGAAAAGTAAAGCTAGAGATACCTGCCATGTTAGATGAACAGGTCCAGCAGGCCTTGCATTACCTTAAACAATCCCAATAAGAAGCTGGAGCCTGTGGCACGTGCCTCGGCATGGCGTTTACATGCTCGTTGCTGAACAGCATGTGTCTTGATTCTCCGGGGCACAGTCGCAAAATAGTGTACGCATTACACTAAATGAATCAAATCCATTCTTAGTGAATTCTATCGTGTTCTTTACACCAAAGATTCCTCTCCTCACCCAGTTGCTATCACTGCATTTATTTTTTCATTAACGCTACCCACTCTAACATATGATTAAGCAATGTCTTTACTAGCTTCTATTGGCCATGACGAACTCCTGAGTGTTTTACCAGCTGCAAAAACTCAGAAATGTCCTGGTTCAAATGGCTATCCTGTAGAGTGGTATAAGGCTATTCGAACACATTCTTCGCATCTGCAGCAAGCTCTTTTGGCAGTTGCAATTGGTAACACCCCGGTTCTTTGCTACCATTTCAGCCATTCTGAAACTGGAGAAGGACCCCTTCTGCTCATCCTCTTACCAACCCATTTCCATTTGAAATGTTGATTATAAATTGTTTGTGTCAATCTGGGCCACTCGGCTTGATACAGTCCTTCCTTCTCTACTACACCCAGACCAAGCTGGTTTTGTCCACCGACAGACAGCAGATACATAGAAACACAGAACTTGATATCAGATAAGGACCACTTGGCCCATCCAGTCTGCCCATTTCCCTATCTATTTTTATAACCAAGGACCCGAAATGATCCTTGATTTATCCTTTCCTTCCTGTTGCTAGGGTACCTTTATGTCTATCCCATGTGTTTTGAATGTGTGATAACACTGGGAGAACACTCCAGAAGCTCCACTCCAGCAGCTTTTGTCAGCTTTGATGCAGAAAAGGCTTTTGACAGGGTGTCCTGGGGCTTTCTCTGGGGCACCATGTTAGCCTTCAGCTTTCCTCCTGATTTTCTAACAGGGCTTCAAAATCTGTATGCCACTCCCTAAGCCTACGTCCAAGCAAATGGTTCTTATGCCTCCCCCATACATTTGTCCCAAAGCACCAGGCAGGGATGCCCATTATCACCTCTCTTATTTGCTTTATACATAGAACCATTGACCATAGCCCTACATGGTCACCCGGGGTGGAAGTTATTCCCTCTGGGAGGGAGGTCTGTATATCAGCTCACTCTTTACACAGAAGATATTCTGCTGTCTGCTGTTAATTCTGAATCCAGAAGCTTTCATTTCCAAGGCTTGCTCCAAACTTGATCACTTAGGATGCTTTGCTGGAGTCTCTATGAATACCTGGGCACCCCGTTGTTGGTACACACCCTGTATTTGCAGATATTGCAATGGACACCAAAAAAAACAGGAATTGGACTCCTTGTAACCTAAAGAGTTCTCAGCAGCTTTTTGGGAAGGGCATTTTATTTTCACGTGTTGGTTTGTGCATGTGGTATATGCAGGAGGGGGGGCCAAAAATGTTTACAGTATATCTCCAGTGTGCAGAGTCCCAGGGTCCATGCCCACCCTCTCAGGTTACTGGAGGTGCTAAGGCCGAAACTGGTTTTGGTAGGGGGTTGTGTGTTTGTGGTGATGGCCCTGGTGTCAAAGGGCCCCCCCCCCTTCAGTAAACTTTATTTGAACAAAACAAAAAGGTAATATTAAATGCATATTGAAAATAAACATAGTTAGACTCAACATTTCGACCATAGGTCTTCTTCAGGAATTATCTGAAAGAGAAAAAAAAGCAAAGACCTTTATCCAAAGGTACTCAGTTAATAATAATAACATTTATTTTTCAGAGCGCTTTTCAGCCATTAAGGCACTTTACAGAAAGATAAAAGATCATGATAAAACTATGACAAACAGTAAAATAATCAGAGGATCAAATTTAATTAGTGCCAGCGAAGGCATGGCACCATAAATAGATTTTCAGTGTCTGTTTAACCCCCACAGTGCGTGCAGTTGAAACCATTTGGTTGGGTCCTGTCTGATGTTGAGTTTTATGATTGTTGTCCATCGGTTGATGGATGTAGGGGGACTGGGGATTTCATTCTCTCAACCAGCTGGTTCTATGTAATCTCCAATCCCATTCCTCCCACAGGAACTGGCCTTGAGGAACATCCGGTGTAACGTGCCACGGGGCAGGTTGGCACACCCAGTCCTCCTTGTTGTAACTACCTGTCCCCGACCCAGGCCTGTATATGGACCCCTTCATATCATGATGCCAGGTGGCCTAATCTGCTTTGGCAGCAGAGTGTGTTCAGTGGCACCCTTGTGCTGGTTCCCATGATCCTCCTCCTCACAGGCCAGTGGGGGGGCAGTCACACAGTGCCAGATGCCATGCTCCCTCGCTGGAGGAACCACACGTCCTCTGGGACTGCATTCTTTTGTCCCATTGTACAGGGCTTTGGAAGCAACCCTATGTCTCCCTTTCAGTTAGCCAATCACATCAGGCAGGTCCTGCAGCGTATGACTTTAAAAGTTAGGAGGTGAAGATCTTGCTAGCCAGTAGGGTTGCTTGGATTCCAAGTCACGGAACTGGATTTGTCGGATTCTGACCTGATTTTCAGAATCAGAATTTTTGGAATTGTAGTCGGAAAATCCTAATTCTGAAATTTAAGGATAACATGTGTTTTTAAACAGGAATTTTCATTTCTGAGGTCCTTTTCAGAATCAGATGAGAATCTGATTTTGAATTGGAAATCTCCAAATTCCTGAAAAGTACAATCAGGTCAGAATCAACCAGTTCCAATCACCCTACTAGCCAGTGATACTGAACCCTTGTGACACATCAAATTTTCACTAGCCAGATGACATTTGGCCAGTAAATGCCAGTGAAACTGTCTCAGCATACAGCTGAGATTGTTTGGAGCGGAGTGGACATTCACATCACCCTAGGTATTCTCCAGAACACAGTGCTGTCTCATTTCCTCCCCTGATGCCCATTTGCCTTTGCTATTTGGGGCTAGTTCATAAAACAGGAGTGGGGGGCCTTTTCTTTTAATGGCGCCCGATAATTACAAGTATGTATCAGGTAGTGCTGGCACATGTGCCCCTCTGGGCAGCCTTGTGCGCTACGGATAGCTCATTCAGCTGCGATGTAAGAAACCCTGGGATTTGAAGGTGGGATCAGAACTCAGTCCTTGCACAGATGGAGGCTGGGTGGGTCAAGGAGAGAGCACATTCAGTATTGGCTTGTCAGTTGCATTTTTCCAAGGCCTGGCATTCCAACCCAAAAGCTTCCTGACCCGAGTCTCCCAAGTTCACTGCGATAGTGCGGACATGCAAAACCTATTGTGCATGTATCAGGTTTATGAGCCCCCAACAAAAAAGATCTGAGAACCTCAGATTCGGATCTTTCAGCAAGATTTCTGGCCAGAACTGCTCTGTGCCTACTGGTGTTGACAGCTGCAAGGTTCAGCGGCGCCCTCTACTGTCCCTTCTATTAAGTGACATCAGACACAGTTCCAAAGGGAGCTACAACCCCAGTCCTCACTGCATATGTGCAAAATGTCATCATTGGCACTGCAGGAAAAAGAGCGTGAGGGAAGCAACGGCGGTGGGATACATAGGTATGTAAGCAGCAAGCCACAATGGGGTGTGCAGTGAGACAGAACTGTCTGCACGCCCCAGATACATTGTGAGGCATGAAGCATGGGCAAGTACCAGGAACCACCTGGGAAGATGCAGTAAGATCTTTCTTACTGGCACACCCTGGAGTGGTTTCCTGTTGCTTGTAAATGTGCTGCTTAGGCTGAACAATCTCTGAGCAAGACATTTTATCAGTTAAAAAAATAGCTCTTCATTTGATTGACAGCAAAATATGCAGTACAGACAAATGTAACCACATGGTCACTCAATGGTGTTCAGCTAATCCCATCCTGCCTTTCCTCACTGTCATTTAATCATGGAGACGAGTGTAAACCAGAAACTAACAGACGCTCGGGGCCCTCTCCTGGAATCAATTGAAGACACTTTGGTGGGTTTGTGTCATCTCAGGCTTCCCTCTCTGTGGAGCCTTGCCTGATAGTAAGCAGAGCAGAAACGCAATTAAATCTTCAGCGGAGCTAATGAATAGATTCCTTGAGTGATGACTGGTGTCTGGCAGGCTGGGACCCATCGGTATGGAGTAGCAGTAATAAAAATGGACATGGGAATAGGAGCATATACAGTACCTGCCAAGTACGCCATGGCTTACAAGTAGTTTTTCTGGGGGAGCTCCATTCTAGGCCCTCCCGTCTTTTGATTTTGATTGTTCCCACAATGTGATCCGCACCCCTACTGAAAGACATTTCTCAGTGCATAAAGCTGGGTACTGCTGTCATTCATCAGCTCACACTTCTATGCATTTCCTACAGCATGAGGTACACCCAGAAGCAGGGCAACAAACAGGACTATATGAACAACTGGGAGGGCAACAAAAATGTTTGTGGTGCAGAACAACAGCACAGGGTATACAGGGAAGCAGGACAACTCGCTATGCTAGTTATAAGACTGGAGGACACTAAGAGGTTTCTGGTGTAGAAACGTTAATTTCCTAGCTGCACTCTAGAATCAAACATCAGGGTTGCCTTTGGAATCTTTTGCTATTTCCTGTTTTCATCTGTATTGGTTTATTACCCTTTTAATGCACCTTGACCCAGGGGCCACCTTATGAGGTGTAATGTATTATTTTACTGGCTCCTCTGGTGATGTAACATATTATTTTTCAGGCTTCCCTGCCAGTAGTAATCCAGACTGTAGCATTCAGGCTGCTCCCCATAGTGGGTAGAGGTGAAGTCACCCTGAAACTTTCTCTACTATAACCCTGCTCTTGTCTCTGGATGTCTCAGTTGCTCCTTTTCTGCACTCATCCACAAGATAATGGTATTTTCTTTATGTGGCAGACAAAATGTATTTGAAACATAGAAACATAGGGGCTGCTGGCAGATACAGACCGGGGCTCCATCCTGTCTGTCTAGAAGCATTTCCTTCCTATCCCCTTATTATAAAAGCTATTTTCCAGTTTCCAGGAAACAATTCACAATTGGTATCAGCAAAGCTCAGTTATGCAGAATTACCCCCCACTTTTAATTTCTAGGACCTTCCATTTTTTAGTACCGAAGACATTTTATTTTTTCAATTTAGTTGGTCTCTGCCTGGTGGCCCAGGCAAGCAGGGCTCCCTTCGACCCTGTCCCCCACCATCCCCAACATCTTTTACTTATCGGTCAGCAGACCTTCAAGGATTGCCCCCCATGGTGCAACCTGGAGAGGGAGGGCTGTACCCTGCCCCAGAGTTCCACATTACCGTCCAGGGTCTCTACCAGCATGCAGGGCATCATGCATGCCTGCCTCACCACTATTACACCTGAAGCTTTTCTAGGGTTGCCACCTTTGGATGAGATGAAAACCGAATATGAAACCACACCCCCAAACTCCACCCCTAACCCCACCCCTTTTATGAGTAATGAGGACATCGCTTAGACTCTGATTCACTTGATTTATTCAGAATCGCTGCTGATATAACATTGTTTACAACTTCTTTAAATTACATCATGATTATTATTTTTGGTTTGTTTGATTTAGATTTAAATATTTTAAATTTCAGTGTGTGTTAACATTTGGTTGGGTTAGAAAGGGGGTTCATGGGACTTTCCATCCTGTGTATACAGCTTAGCTGACAAATCGAATGACTACAAGGACACCTCTAACAACTGGTTAGTTCGGATCAGTTAGCCTTTTCTGGTAAAACTCTTTCAATAAATAAACAAACTACACCAGTAATGGTGGACGAGATATAATTACAAATATCATCTGCCATTTTAAGATGTGCTACTGTCCCTCTCATTGTTCCTACTCTAAAGTTATTTGTAATGTCAGAGACGTTTTTAAAAGTGATAGGAACTATTCTGTGCTGTTAAATACCTTATTTTGTTTTCCATGTCAGTCATACATAGCAGATAGCATGATATGTGATACGTAGTGTGGAGGCAGTATAGTGCAGTGGTTTAAAGCTCTGAGCTGCAATTCTGGAGACCAGGGTTTGAACCCTACAGCCCAACCGTACATAGTTTGTGACCCTACACAAATCACTTAATACCCTTGTGCTCTCAGGTTGCACCTGTAAGCTTTAGCTTACAGCACCTGCAGCTTTAGCTTAGTGTGTCTCTTCTGGTAAAAAAAAATAATAATGTTTTGAAAAAATGTTGATAAATTGCCTAAATTTGCAGTGCCATCAAATCTAGATTGTGTTCCTGTCATCTCATCAGCTACTGCTCTCTCTCTCTCTCTCTTCCTTTTCTCATCTCTGTAGTTTAGCATGACATTAGCCACACTATTCTGTGCTGTTCATCTGAAAGGCCTGGATTGGTCTTCATGGAATATCTAAGTAGTATGAAAATTGACAACAATAACTACTGAGAAGAGAGAGGCATAGTATTGCTAGAAATTAAATAAAATATTAGATTATTCATTTAACAACAAAGGGGGTAACAAATATTGAAATATAGGACAGACCCTAAAAGAAAAAATGGTGAACATTTGAAGGTATAAAAGTATTCCTTATCACAGCAGTCAAAGACCAAATTCACAATGCAGCCTGGAAAGGATTAGTTTGATTTGCTGCTAATGGTCTTAATAGCTCTACTGTACACCTCTCAGACTGACTGGTATACAAACAAAGGTCTGCATGACATCAGAATTTGTTTGTAATCCGACCATGCAAGTAAAATGGTGGAGGATTTAACAGAATCTGTTTTACAAGCATTCAAAGTGACTGAAAAAGTACTACCTCTGAATAAAACTGGATTAGCAGGTAAAGTTTCTGAAACACATTGTACAGTCCACACTGGACAAGAGGTTACCCTAATGTGGTGCCTGTCTGAATGTCTAAGGATTTCAGAAAAATGAAGGTGTTAATTAAGGTGGTATTGTTTACCCTTCCTGTAAATAATCTTCCAATTTGCTGGTGTGAAGTTAGAGGTGACAACTGACAGACAGGGACACATTTGGCTCTTTAAGTGCCCTGCTCTTGAAGGCACTTCCTGATTAGCATGCACTGCAAGCAAGCAATCACACTAAAATGTCAAACAATTGCTTACAGTCAGATGAGAAGAAAATGACAGAAGTTAGTGGGGAATAACAGGTGCTGCTTGACCCACCATAAAAACCCAATTTGCAATGGTGAAAACAGGAGGACCGAATCTGGACCTAGAAAACCGAATCATTCGGTCAAAAACCGAGTAGGTGGTAACCTTAAGCTTTTCTCCCCAATCCCCATGCTGGGGCAGGCATGCAGACGTGTGCACATGTGGAGGCACTCACATGCGCCGCAGAAGTCCCACAACTTACTCCCTTCCTGTGTTTTGCTGCAAGCTCACATTGCCACCAGGCCTTCAGCTGGTGGCAGCCATTCGGCAGGAACAGCGCACCTCTCTCCCCCCCCAAATGAAGAGAGCAGTTGATTGGACGCTCATCCTCTCCCCCACCGGCTAGCCCCCAGTGACCTGAAATCACTCCCGATCCCGGGTCGCCGATGTGGTGGGCAGTAATGCTACCACTGCATCACTGGGCAGGCCTATTGAAGACATTTTAATTTTTTTTAATTATACTTTCTTAGGCTCCTTCATCACAGCTTGTGCCCAATCGACCCAGGCTTCCAGCCTTTCTCTGACACTTACCTCACCTCTTCAGTGCCACAGGTGCAGCTTCCACCATGTGATGCTTCCAGGGGGGAGAGGGTCTCCACTAAACTACCCCTCACCTTCTAGTGTGGAGGAGTGAGCAGCTAGTTATAAGGGCAGGCTTGAAAGCACTGGGTGTCATCCTGCTCGCACCCGGGTGAGGGTGGGGGGGGTCCGCTCTGTTTCTCCCTACTCTCAGGATTCCAGCAGCAAGGCTGTGAATTATGCAGAGGCATGCAGGTACGTGGCTACGCACAGCAGCAGCTGGCATTCTCCAGCCTCAAGCCGATCTGTCTGCATTGCCACCAGGTGGCAGTATTAGAAACATAGTGATGGCAGAAAAAGACCAAGGGTCCCTCTAGTCTGCCTGGAGTTCCCTGTCTGCCCCAGGACCTATTGTTCATATGGGGTTTTATCCCTCCCCATCCACCTCGCTGCTTCTCTCCCTACTGCTACTGGCTAAGCAACCACCAAACCCTTCACTCTCTCCCAGCCATGCTTGAAACCATTTACGGTCTTGGCGCCTCTGCTGGCATACTGTTCTATGACTCCATCACCCTTTATGTAAAACAGAATTTCCTGACAAGCGACTTAAACACCCCCAATTTCTACTTGTGACCTCAGGTTCTTGACTCTGTAGTTTTGCTAGATAGTTCCCCACAGTTCACCTTGTTTATTTCCTTCAGGAACTTGAAGCTCTCTCTCATATCCCCCCTCTCTCACCTGGTCTCTAGTGAGTACTTGTTCAGTGCTTTCAGACGATCTTCATAACATCTGCCCTGTTCACCCTGAATTATCTCTGTCACCCTGCATTGCACCATCTTCAGTCTGTCCCCAGCCTGCCTTACAGGAGGACGCCAGAACTAAGCAAAGTTTTCTAGAAGCGGTCTCACCATTGACCTATATAGAGGTGGTAGAACCTCCTTTTTCCTACTGTCAATACCCCTTCCGAAACACCCCAGCATCCTGTCATTTTAGTCGTGCTATATAGGCCTTGCTACACTGGCTTGATTGTTTGAGGGAGTCACTAATGATGACTCCCATGTCCCTTTCCATTGCTTAAGACTTTGGACAATAGCTTATCCAAAGTCTTAAGCACACATTAAATGTTTTCTGTTTTTTATGTACTACTTTTGTGAGTGCCTAAAGTCTCTGTGAGTGCTACATGCCAGCTGGAAGTTTGTGATCTGTAGGGCTGGCTGCCCTTTGATGTTTAGCACCACACCCCACTGCCACCATCGTGGCACTTCTAAAGGAACTGAAACTGACACAACCCTTTCCAGTGCTGTTGTTCTCAGTGTAACCCCTCCCATTCAGTACTCTGTCCTGTTTTTTTGTTTTTGTTTCACTAGGTGCATAACCATGCATTTGTTGGCATTGAATTTCAACTGCCAAACTTCAGACCACCTCTCTAGCCTTTGTCGATCGCTCTGCATCTCCCTGATCCCTTTGTTACTATCTACCTGAGCACAGAGCTTCGTGTCATCTGCAAAGAGGCACAACTTTCCCCAGATGCCCTCTCTAATGTCGCCGATGAACATACTGGGGAGGACAGGACCCAGGACAGATCTCTGTGGGACCCCACTCATGACCTCCCTCTCTTCTGATTTGACCCCATTTGCCACCACCCTCTACTGTCTATCCTTCCACCAGTTTCCTGCCCATCTAACTATGTCCCTAGCTACACCCTGGTCCTCCAGCTTCTTCAGCAGTCTTCTGTGTTGCACCAACTCAAAAGCCTTGCCGAATTCAAAGTAGAGTAAATCCACAGCGTGGCCCTTATTTACTACTGTTGTTACTCAGTGAAAGAAATGTATCAGGCTGGCCTAACAAGACCTTTTGCCACAAACCCATGCTGCTTACTATCTTGTAGACCGTTGCTCTCGAGGTAGTCCACAAGTTCCTCTGTGATCAGTGACACCATCCATTTGCCCACCACAGAGGTAAGGCTGACAGGTCTGTAATTCACGAGTTGTTCCTTGTCCCCCTTCCTTGTGTAGTGGTATTATGTCCTCTACCCTCCAGTCTTTCATAACTAACCCTGTCTGAATTGAGTTATTGAACAGGCCTACTAGGGATTTAGCCAGTTCCGCAACCAATTCCTTGAGTACCTTTGGGTGCATCCCATCCGTTCCTGGGGCTTTATCTGCCTTTAGGGCGTCAAGCGTAATGGAGTCTGCTGCCATCCCTCCCTGGAGGAGGAAAGTAGCCTCTTGGATGCATGATCCTCCTTCTCACATCAGCCTCCAGTGCTCCAGCCTTCTTTCAGAACCTCCTGCCACTGTTAATGTGGGCTGGTAATTAAACCTATGTCTGTGTCCCTTAGACCTCATCTTTTCCTGTTGCTTATTCCATCCGTGAAGTCTGAATCCTCTGCATGTGACATCATAGCCTGCTGCCATGGAAATTATTCTGATGTTGCAAGCAGAGTATTATAACTTCACAACAGGAATAGCAGCAAGGACAGGGGAAAGGGCAGTAAGCCTTTTTTGAAATATCTTCAATATTAAAGAAAGGAATGTTTTGAAGGTTATATTTTGGGGAATGTTGTCTAGTAATATAAAAACAGAGGAAATATTGAAAATGTTATAATACATAACAAGAAGAGGATAAAAGCACAGAAAACACTAGAGATGTAGACATCCTCATTCAAAACCGTTCGTTTTCTTCGCTGTTTTGCATAAGAACATTTTTCACTTTATGTTTCAGGGCACAGCTGGCATGGGTCGGCTGTGACAACTGGTGACCGTCTCTCACCATCTGTGAATGATCAGATACTTAAAGCTGTGGATGTGGCGAAGGATCTGGGCACTGTTCTGCACTGCATGCTGACATTAGAATAACAGGCATCAGCAGCAGTCAGGAACAGTTTTCACTATCTCTGTAATATTGCCCAAATTAAGCCACATCTAGCACCAGCTGACTTGGAGACAGTAGTCAACGCCTTTGTCACTTCCAGACTGGGTTACTGCAAAGCTCTTTGCCTAGGGTTACCTGGAGGTTTGACGTGCCACCTGTGGCTGGTCCAGAATGATGTGGCTTGGGTGGCGGTGGTGGTAACTTCTCATAGGGATCACATCAAGTCAGTGCTGCGCGGTCTGCATTGGCTGCCTGTATGGTGGCAAATCACCTTCAAAATTGTTAACATTCAAGGCCCTGCATAGATTGGGTCCAAGCTACCTGAAAGAGCTTCTGATGTCCTACACACCTACTTGCCCCCTCCAATCCACTAATACGGGCTTGCTGCAGGTCCCTTATTCCCACCTCAAGCAATCTGGGGACAGGGCCTTTGGGACTGCTGCCCCTCTACTCTGGAACGGTATCACATCAATTCAGCGCAACAAACTAAGGAAAAACATTACAGCTAACATAGCAATTTAGAGCAGTCAATTCAGCGCATTTTGCCTGTACCAAGTCTTGCACAGATTTAAGCTTTGCTGCATTCTAGGGGTCCATCCCTGACTTAGCCCTGGTCCAACTCAGCCGCCAGCCTTTGACATGGAACCCCTAAAAGATGGTCTAACTTTCAAGTGCATTTGCAGTAAACACTCCAGCCATAACCAGACGATTGCGCACATTTGTGGTTTGAATCACGCTAGTCCAGCTCAGGTTCAAATTGCCATGGTACAATTCAGCCAGCAGCCCACTCCCTGATACAGCATTCTAGGGGGTCCAGTCCTGACCAAGCAAGTGTCTCCTAATCTGAACTGTGTTTGCGGATCATATCACCCTGGTATAACTCAGCCGCCAGACAGCCGGGCAAGCATCTCCTCATCTGAACCGCATTTGTAGTTCGAATCACCAACAAGTGTCTCCTCATCCAAACCAAGCCTGCTCCCTGACACAGCAGTCTCAGGGGTGAGTATTGCGCTGTGCATAGGGATATGTATTGCGCTGAACAGACTAGCTCTGAAAACATTAGATGATGAAAAGGATTGCTCTGAAATATCTGTGCTGTAAATGACTGCGCTTACAAGTTTTGTGCGCAATTGGCATGGAACCCTCTGGAACACCCTGCCAGAGGTAGGAAGAACTCATACAGCAGAGGCCTTTAAAAATCAATTGACGACCTATTTGTTTGCATAGGCCTACCCAGTTTAGCTTATTGAGATAGTTTACTGGTTATTAATTATATTTGTTTATTTAACTTTCTTTCATTTAAACTGTTTTTATGCTGTTTTTTATTGTTGTAAAGTGTCCTGAGCCAATGGAAAGGGCACCAAACAAGATTGCATTGCCTTGCCACAGTTACATGGCAGTAACTGTATAACAACAGGGTAACTGTTGGTATTAGCAGATAATGTACATCTAATAAGAGGGTAGTTTCATGGTTGGTAACTGCTATTACTATCTAGTTGCATGATTACTATTTCTATAGTTAACTAATACCCGCCAAGTTAGTTAGAATGTTTGTATCATACGGTTACAGTGAAACTACCTAATTATTACACATAAATCTGTTATGTGGAAATAGAAGTAGTGACTATGTTATTCTACAGTTACTACCACTTAAGTACCATACAACCTGTTCCTTAAAACATGAAGTGGTACCGGAAATGTGTTTGGGGACAGAAGGATAGTCAGGAGAGTCGAGGGATAAAGTGTACGTCAAGGCTGAAGCAGGGCTAAGAATGGAAACCTAAATCGGAGTGCGAGCAGATCTTCTCATATGTGACCCATGTGGTCACTAAACTAAACATTAACAGTTAAAGTTCTTGTAACGGTGGCTGTTTCATGCAGTTGCAAAACACAGGCTCAGAGACTCGCGAGGGGGAGGCACATGCCCCCCTCCCTCCCAAAGTCTCATCCAGATAGTGCTTTTTGGGACTGAGAAAGTCTGTAAAAGTGTAATTTAGTGTTTCCTGTAGTCTTCTTTTCAGTTAGTGCCTCCCCCCCCGAAAAAAAATTGTCTTGGCATGACGCCCTGAGGGGCCACGTGGGCTCTTTCTTTAATAACTTAGCTTTATTGATCAAAGGTAGATAAACATTCAGTGCAGATCAACAATTGATACAGATAGAAGGCACCCTGTCACCTCCACTACCCATCCAGGCTGGGGTCCCACAGGGCTCCATTCTTGGGTTCTGTCCTCTTCTCCATTTTCCTGAGTGGCCTCCCCTCTGCTTGTGCCAACTTGCATATTCACATGTATGCCGATGATACGGTCATCCTCACCTCCAGTCCCTCTACTGCAGTTGTGGAAGGTCTGCTCCAGCAGGACTTCAGCAACATTCGGTACTGATTCCAATTAAGCCAGCTCTGAGTCAACAAAAAACAGTGTCCATGACCTTTGGAACAGGTCAGAAACTGGCCCCAATCATGCCCTCCCCCTCACTTTCCCCACACTGGATGCTGCCCCCCCCTTGAAGTGATGCAGTCCTTCAGGTATCTTGGTGTGGCTTGACAGAATGCTTGACTTCTCTGCCCTCATTGCTGCCATCCATGCAAAACCCCATCCCAGGCTTGGTGCCCTGTACTGCAACAAAGACTGCTCATCTCTGCAGCTCCGCAGGGAGCTTGTTACCAAAATGGTGTTTCCTGTCTTTGACTACACAGATGTAGTCTATGGCGTCACACCCTCCACTTCCCTTGCCAGATTGGACACCCTCTGTAACTCCTTTTGCTGCTTTGCTACAAACTCCCCCACATTGTACTCACCACTGCTCCCTATATTCCTTCCTTTCCATCCTCCCTCTGCCCTCATGTCGCCAGGCTCACTATACCTCCTCCATATCCAAATACTGGTTTGATTCCTTCCCTCCTACCTCTCGTCTCTTAACTCTCCCCACCTCCATTTCTCTCCATGCCAGGGATCATCGCACTTTCTCTACTCCTTATCTTCACTCCTCTTCTGGGCAGTCTGCCTTCTCCTATCAACTTCCCTCACTCTGGAACAAACTCCCCTTTGCTCCTCCTTCTCCCCTGGCTTCCTCAGTCACCAGATGAAACTCCAACCCAACCCTACCTGCTCTTATTACCTGTCCTCCTGACATCTCCTCAGCATCCATGGCTAGGCCTTCGGCTGGGTCTCCACTACTTGTTTACTGGTGGCAGTTCCTTACGACCACTGCTCTTCCCTCTACAACGGGGTTTGGCAAAGCTTATCTATGGATCTTTTGCCTGTTGTCAGTTTAGTAACTGCACGCTGTGTACTGCTGTATTGCTGTTTTACTTTATGAAATTGGCTTTTGAGCTCTCTGATTCATTGATAGCCATGTGCTGAAAGTGTCTAGTGCACGGCTAAAACTAGTTCTGGCATTCAGGATGTAGAACACCTTTTAAATCCTTTTGCCTGTAGTATGTTCAAGTTTTACTCAGCCGTCATCTTGTTTTTTTCAGTACTAAGTCAAAACTCCCAGCATTCCTCACATGCTGCCCTCGAAGTGAATTGTCAAGTAAAACAAACAGAACCTGCAGATCAGTTGTGTGATTTTTTTTAAATCACTTTTGTGCAAGTTACTGGTACACTTTTTTACCCTGCATTTCTGCTGCAGCACGGTGGCTTTCCCTCCGCCTGCCCACTCGCTTGCTCACTCACTCGCTCGTCTCTTGGTCAGTTACTCTCACCCGAATGCCAGATACAAACCACACTCTGTGTTAACCTGCCCACCTCAGACTCAGTTTAAATAAGAAACAATTTAAAAAATACCAGCATTTGTAAAACTTCAGAGTTCAAGTTCCTGTCTGTAGCCGCTGCTCTCGCAGCACACATGCCCACTCCTTGGTATTTGGTGCTGCACCAGTCCGCATGCTTGCTCACTCCTTGCAGCGCCAGTCCAATTCAAAAGAAAAAATGAAAAAAGAAATGGGAATCATGTGTCTGTGTTGGGGGGGGAGACCATGACAACCACTACATAACAAAAAAAGGAAAAAAAAACTACAACTACAGAGGCCACTGTAAAACAGCAGTTCTTAAGTTAAAAAAAAAATACATCAAACTCATGCAGACAGAGCACTTACTTAAAATAAAGACAAAGATTTAACTTTTTTGTTACTCAGTCCTATTAATTTAATTTTGACATGCAAGTACATTTCAGATGCCCAATTCATAAGTGCAATAAGACACTTTGAGGTTGTGGATTAGACACTTCTAGCACATGGCCAAGGGCTGAAAGCATTCGACCTGCAGCTTCATGCCTCAATACACTCCTGGCCATGCACTAGAAGTGTCTAGCACACACACCCTCATGTCTTATTGCTTACTTGCACTTGAACTGGTGTCTCATACTGAGCTATGACTCCAACTTTATTTTTGTACCAGTCTAGTTTCCTAATGTTGCTGTATTGACTTGTTTCATGTATTGTACTGATGTTACTCCTGTTCCCCTCCCCAGGGTTGCATCTGGAAATGAGTCTCAGTCCAGTGTGCCTCTCCCGGTTACCAATTTTCAAATAAATAAATAAAATTGTCAGTTTATACCTATAACAGAATCAGTTTTACGATCAAAAGAACTGTAGGCCACGTGGCTCAACAAAACTGTAAAACAAGACATAACAGCAGCTTGAATCCCTTGATAACTGATAAAAATACAGAATATAAAATTACTTGTGTGGAAGGATATTGTACTTTGTGGAATTCATGACTCCCTGAGCCACCGCTTTATTAAAGAGGTCAGCAGGAAGAATAATTACTAAAGAATAAAGAGCTGGTGGCAGATTTGAGTGACTATCCATCAGATATGAACTTCCCTCCGTGGGGCACAGACACAATTTATAATTTTTCTGGGAAAGAGACAGCACTAGGAAACATAAATGCAATTAGATAAAAGTCTCTGACAATCACCAACCGCACTTTGGCAGAAAGTTGTTGTCATAGGGTGTTCCCCCTTCGAAATGTAAGTCCCAGGGGTGCCAGAATGTAATAAATGACTCATGTCATAGTTGTAAGTCCGAGGTTACCCTTTCTGTGTTCTAACATTCCCAGGACTTTTTTAATCCAGGTGGATACCTGTGGAGTAACATCAGACAACCACAACAGAGGGTCAATCGCAGCTAGCAACAGTATGTGAAATAGTCCCCCAATCTGTTTATTTCTGATTAATGTAGGTAACAGTCCAAAAATGAAACCAGGGAAGCCAAACAGGGTATTAGTGATTATAATCCATTGTATAATCCCACGGATGTCCAACCAGTGGCCCCATATTATAGGGTATTCCCAAAATATGTGGAAGTACGAACCCCTATTTCCAACACAGCCTCCAGCAGAGGTCCTCCTTAGTGGTATTAAAGTGTTTGATGAGTTTTGGGGTGTGGAAATAACGGACCACCACCTTTCATTGATACTCCCTACATACTAGTGAGGAACTGACTTTCCATTCTGTCTGCAGGAATTTCTCCCGTGCTTTAGATAGGAGTACTACCCCACTTTCATGCTCCTGTTTTGAACTGAATTTATCTAGAGGTGGTGGTCCTGGGTTTCGTAATAAGCCACATGGCCTCTTGAGCATAATATTTAGTGGCCACTGATCGTTTCAAACTATGTGGTCACTGGCCTCCTGGATTATTACAGCTCAGTATAAACTGTTGTCACTGATTCAGGAAAAGTGAACTATAGGAACTGGTCTCTAACTAGCACCCCAGTGGTTGAGACAGGTGATGGTGCAGAGCGTTTGTTGCATTTAAGAGTCTCCCCCACACTTACACACATGCACACATATATAAAGACATTTCAAATAGTAGAACTGCGCAGAATCTGGATTTCCGCCAGCAGAATTCCTGTGGAATCACCAGTCCCTGTTCCGAAATGCTTCTCAGAATTTCTTTTTCAATTCCACAGAATTCCAAAAAGCATTTCTATGTAAATCATGCAATAATATTTCATGGATGATGTAATCTGCAGAAGATTATTCCATGGTTTGCTGATAGGAATACACAATTCATATATGCAAACCACGGATTAATAATCTGAAGGTTTTTTTATTCCACTTTCAGAATTCCATAGGAAGTGGAATGTGAAAATTCTGTGCAACTCTTAAAAAAAGGAAAAGACAATTGAAATTGTGTACTGTGATAGGTGGAAGTTAGTCACATGGCCATGTGGTTATAACTGCAGGTCAGTTAAAAGGTCTTTCTTTTGAGCTTCTGTGGCTTTGATCCATCGTTGAAGTGGGATGAGATCCATACAGGATGCGTACGTCTGATGTAACCACTGCACCTCCCCAGTGGCTAAAGAGCCTCCTCATCTTCACAATGCACCAGAACATGCAGTAATTTAAGCATTAAGGCACAACCAGCAGTTGGGTTATAGACAATTAATCTAATCTTAGGGGGAGTCATCAGGCACGAGGAGTAGCCGAGGGCCTTAAAGTCTCGAGGGTTAGATTAACAAAGGAAAACCAATTACACCATTTAAGTGCCTTAGTGCTATTATTAAATTCTGAATGTTTTTATTTTTTAGCTAATATTTTTATGGTAAATGTTCTATTAAGCATTATTAACATAACCTTTTCAAAATGCCATCAGCCAATCAGAATGTTTCATTTTCCAACCACTATTTTATAGTCCAGCAGAACCGCATCCCAGCTTGCTTATTGCTGGCATAAATGATGCATCCGTGGTATTCTGTCTGATCACAGTGTGGATAAAATAGTCCAAGCTGACACCCATTATCCAGTCTGTACTTGCCTTTTAGGGACCACTGGCATGTCTTTGTATAAGCCCCGTGAGACTGCCTGTTGGAGTGGATTGCTTTAGAGCTGACAGTATGGTTAGGGTCTCAAAAGCAACAAGGATCTTTTTTTTTTTATTTTAAATTTTTCGATGGGGCTTTGCCATACATTCTTCTGTCATTGGTAGTATGCCAGTTCAGAGGGCCATGCAGAGCGTAGTAGCCGAGCCAGTGGGTGTGAACAAGTTGATGTGCTGTTACTTCTAAATGCGGTTTACTACCTTTCAGTCTTACTGTTAGGAATGAAGACCAGGACCGAACAAGGAAGACCTCCCGAGATACAAAACTGGAGACCATACCAAACTGTGAAACCTGGTGAGTTGCTGTGGCCTTTCTTTGCCTTCCCTGTCAGACATGGTATGGTGTAGGACAGATGTAAATGCTGGTATGGGAATTAGCAGTAGCAGCATGCAGTCACAGTAGTCCCACCCAACAAGCCAAAATGGACTCACTTTTGTTTATCTTGCAGCTATGTTAATCGTAATGGTGTAATCCCCCCCCTCCTGCACTGTTGCCCCCTTTGTTATTAAGAAAGCCCTGTGTTTAACATACAAGCCTTTTAGAATTTTTGCCCAGAAAAGGCAAAAAAGCAGCTTGTTTTCAAGTGCATCCCAAGAGCACAGGGAGATTAAGCGACTTGTTCAGGGTCACACAGTATGCAAGTGGTGGTTTCAAACTGAGGTCCGCTGGCTTTCCAGGTTCCCACCTTGGTGCTTTAAAGAGCTAGTAGTGCAAAACGTAGCAGGCCAAAAATGTTATTAATTTGTAGATGTAGTCAGTTGTTACTGTTTATTTCGGAGGTATTTTTCCTTTCCCATTTGCTCATTAGAAGGTTATATACCTGACAAGTTTATGTGTGATGTAAAGAGCATTACTTTACCTGGAGACTGTCAGATCTCATTCTCTTCCCCCTCATGCCTCATCAGCACTGTGACATTACCTATTGTGACATCACACGTGATCGACCTTGCAGCAGATGATTGGCTCTTCTTGGTCAGTTGTGATGTCACAGACACTGAAGTCACAGGGCTGATGATAATGTATGAGGGGGAACAGAACTTGCTATGTCAGCCTTCAGGTAGAGTGCAGTTATACAAATCACATTAAGTATTGTCAGGTAGAACATTTTCTAATCAGTAAAAGGGAAAATAAAAATACTTAAAATATAAGAAATAATAGTTTACTACTTTCAAAAGTTGATTATTACTTTTAGGCAGTACATTAGCTCTTTTTTTTTGCAATATTATTTTTACTTACATACTCATTTCATATCATAAAATACATTTAAATACATAGATAATATAATACATCTAAATATAGTCCCAGTATTATATGCAATCTAGATCACCTTCTGTTTTCCTTTTAATGTCTGTCCAATATTCTGATATGTTTTGACCTTTTTTTGTTAAATTAATAATTTATTTGTGCTGCCTTTGTCACAACCCTGAATCTCTATTTCTTCTTGAGGAGGCAGTATAGCATAGTGGTTAAGGGCACTGAGCTGTAAACCTGGAGACCTGGATTTGAATCCCATCAGCTTCTGCTTGCATACTGTGTGACCCGGAGCAAGTCACGTAACTCCCTTGTGCTCCCAGATTGCACCTGGAAACAAGCTCTGGCTTAGTGTGCCTTTCTTGGTTAAACAATTTCCCCTTGTGCAGTGGCTGCTCTTTCTTAAATGCCTGAACAGTCTGTGACATCAGTAACACCATCCCAGGCTATTCAGATGAACGGCATGGAATGATGAACTGATGTCATGGGATGTCTTTTTTTTTTATTTTAAACTTTTAATTGATTTTGTTTTTTAAATAATGCACGGAACACATAATGAACACCAAGAACAGGTGCATAAATTCAGTGACATTCAGAACTGTTTTACAGGCTTAATTCAGTAAGAATTAGCTAACTCATATCTACCAGTAAAATACTATTATGTGGATGGATGGGGTAAATCAGTTGCATACAGTTTATTGAGAAAAGGATCTCGTATCTCATTTTACTGTGCAAGTTTATCCAATGCCAGCAAACTTAGTGTTTCATTGGCAGTCAGTCTCCCCATGTATGATAACCAAAGAAATCAGTACCCCATTTTGCAGTTAACCTCTTGAGTCCCATGGTGGCTGCAAGAATCCAGATCTGTTGATGTTTAGCGACAAACTGTATTTCTGTATAGTCTCCTAAAATAACAACTTTCTGACATGAGGGTAGAGTTGTTCATGTCACTAAGGTAGAAAAGCATGTTAGCTGCTTCCAAACATTTTTAACATGTGTACAGTGCCATAAAATATGAGAAACACCCAGGTTCCCACACATCCAACATTTACCATTAACACTAGGGTCCATTTCTGTCATATCTTCAGGAGTATAGTAGGTATCATGCATTATCTGGTACCGAATCATTCATCTTTGAATTTCTCTGTTGCTCAAGATGGAATGTCTTATGGAAAAAAGAGCAGTAACTGTTGAAGCAAATGCTAGTTTATATATTTATTAAAAATTGTTTACAAACAGCCGGCCCGGTAGTGCTGAGGGTTGAGGTGCTGGATGCCACACTTTCTGCCATGCCAGTGACCCGGGTTTGGGAATGAGCCCAGGCCATCGGAGGTCGGCAGGGGAAGGAGAGGATTGAATGTCCAATGGACTGCTCTCCTCTCTCGGGAGGGGGGGGTAGCGCTCGGCACTTGGCTGGCCTCTGGTGGAGGTCCAGGGCTCAGCAAGCATAGAGTTAGCTGCAAGGGGATGGGAGGTGGCTACGTCGGCGGTGAGGCCATGACGCTGGGTTCGAGCCACTCCCCCGAACAGGGAAAAACAGGGTACAGTCTCCTAGATGACGGAGCACTGTATGCAGAGACCCTGATTGCCCATGTGCCTGCCTGAGGTCCGATGAAATACTGAAGCATCAGGGTGTACTGCCCTGCCCCACCCCGTACCTGCCTGGGGGGTATAGCCAATGCTCCATGGGGACCAACCGTACCTGCCTTTGGGGTATAGCCAAGGCTCCATGGTGACCAACCGGGAGTTCAGGCAGGCTGTGTGTGCGGGGATACCGCATTGTGTCTCCCAAAGGAGTGGAGACTGTGTGCAGAGAGAGAGTACAAAAAGTAATTTAAAAAAAATTGTTTACAAACATACGAACATACGAAAAAAGCCAGCAGAAGAAGGCCTATTGGTCTATCATGTCTGCTTGGTAACTGAAGCAGTGTTCATGGCTTATGCCAAAGACATTTCCCCCCTCCCACATTTCCCCTGAGCATATCAGAATACATAAGTAATAAAAGAACCAGCACTCCAGACATCAAATCAGTGAGATTTCTTTACTTATATGGACGTCATACTTCCAAAATCAATTAAATCCAAAACATGGTGAATTTTACAAAGGCTCCCACGCCCACTCCAGCCTCAGTACTTCAGGTTATGCTACCCCTTGGTTAGGAGGCGTGACACCTCCTAACCAAGGGGTAGCAAGTCTGAAGGGACAGATCCTTGGACCGCTCCACCACCTCCTGGGATTGACTGGCAATCAGCCAGTCATCCAGGTAAGGGAAAGGGAACATTGTTTAACCAGGAGTAGGACACTAAACTGAAGCTTGTTTCCAGATGCAACCTGGGAGCACAAGGAAGTTAAGTGGCTTGCTCAGGATCACACAGTATGCACCTAGGTGGCTGTGGGATTCAAACCCAGGTCTCCAGATCTGCAGCTCAGAGCCTTAACCCACTGTGCTATACTGCCTCCAATAAGGGTACCCAGGTAAAGGTAGACCTGGACCCCACAGCTCACCAGGAATACTGCCACCACTGCAATGCACTTGGTAAAGACCCTGGGGCTGAAGAGAGGCCAAAGGCATGACCGGAACTCGTGCAGAACCTCCTCTGTGTGGAGGCAGAATGGGAACACCTGGATGATCGCCAGCATGGCTTTGTTATGGGCAGATCGTGTCAGACCAACCTGGTGGAGTTCTACGAATGGGGGACGATGGCGCTTGACCAGGGTAGGCTGGTGGATGTCCTCTTTCTGGACTTCAGCAAGGCGTTTGACTCGGTACCTCACACTGGTCTGCTGGATAAGCTGGGGAGGATGGGGGTGGGGACCCTGATGGTCAGGTGTCAGGGAAGGTATCAGGAGCAAAATGAGCCTCTTTGTGGACGACTCTAAGCTGGGGGCGGTGGTGTATGGGGAAGAGGGTAGGGTAGCCCTGCAGGGGGACCTGCATGATCTGGAGAGATAGTCACGCACCTGAAAACTAAAATTTAACACAGAGAAGTGCAAGGTGCTGCACCTGGGGCGTAGGAACCCAGGCCAAGTGTACACTCTAGGTGGGGACACACCGCAGACTTCAAGCAGGGAAAGGGATCTGGGGATGGTGGTGGATGCCAAATTGAATAATTCTGAGCAATGTTGGAGGGCAGTGGTCAAGGCAAACGAAATGCTGGGCTGCATCACCAGGGGGATTACCTCAAGAAGCAGGGAGGTGATTCTGCCGCTGTATAATTGCCTGGTTAGACCACACCTTGAATACTGCGTGCAGTTTTGGCGTCTGCACTTAAAGAAAGACATTGCACTCCTGGAGCGGTTTCAGAGGAGGGCAACCAGGATGATACAGGGTCTGGGGACAGGTCATATGAAGAGAGACTAAAGGAGCTCAGACTGTTCTCACTGCAGGAGAGGAGAGACGGGGGGGAATATGATTGAGATCTTCAAGTATCTAAAAGGGGTAAATGAGGTAAGCCTAAATGGGGTCTTTCAGAGGAAGGTGGGAGGGGCCACCAGGGGGCACAGTTGGAGGCTGAAGGGTGAGAGACTCAGGGGGAGAGAAGGAGGCGATACTTCACTGAGAAGATGGTGGAACCATGGAATGCACTGCCCGAGGAGCTGGTGGCGGTATCTACAGTGGAAGGGTTCAAGAGAGGCTGGAACAGGTACAGGAGGAGGGTGAAGCTGAGGAATGTCATCTATGAGGGAGGAACTCTGCTGGGGGACAGGGGGATGATGGGGGGGCAGGAGGGTGGTAAGATACCCATTTAGGGTACTGACTCTCGAGCAGAACCAGAACACCTACAGGAAGGAGTCATATTCCTCTGTTCAGAGCTGATCGTCTTTCTAATGACCGATGCATCTCTGGTGGGATGGGAGCTCACTTGGGGGATCACAGAGCCCATGGGCTGTGGGCCCCCAAGGAGTCCCAATACCACAGCAGCTTGTTGGAGCTTCTTGCAGTGTGTCTAGCCATGACGCCATTCACTCCTTTGGTTCAGGGTCAGATCATGCAGGTCCGGATGGACAGCACCATGACCATGTACTACCTCAACAAGCAGGGTGGAAAGCATTCCCTCTGGCTGTGCCAGGAAGCCCTCCACATCTGGACCCTTGTGCACAGTGTGGACGCCAATCTCTTGGCGATCCACATGGCTGGAGCCTCAACCAGCTGGTGGATGCCCTCAGTTGAGTGGGCGCAGTATATCATGAGTGGTCTTTTCATCTGGAGGTGGTGGATCACCCGTTCTTCCAGTGGGGTACCCCTCTGGTTGACCTGTTGGTCTCCTGGGAGAACGCAAAGCTTAGGCTATTCTGTGTCCACCCCTTGAAGTGTGAAACACTGATGGGAATGCCTTCATGAGACCCTGGACCTCTTCTGTGCCTACCCTCCCTTCCCCCGATCCACCGGGTGCTGGTCAAAGTGCAGAGGGACAACATGCAGGTGATCCTGGTAGTTCTGGACTGGCTGCACCAATTCTGGTTCCCAGATCTCCTCAGCCTCAGTAGCAGCAGCCCTCTGTGGCATTTGCCTCTATGCCAGGACCTTCTCTCCTTTCACAAGAGGAAGGTCTTACATCTGGATCTTCAGTCCCTGCACCTGACAGCCTGGTTAAGAGTTCTAGGCTTTGGGTCTCTCCGAGGAGGTTTTCTGGGTTGTGGAAGCCTCCCAGAAGGGGATGACCCACCAGTGCTACGCCTTCAAATGGAAGCACTTTTCCATTTGGTGCCAGGGCAGGGAGCTGGGCCCCCTGTCCTGTCCCCTGGCTAGCATCCAGGACTACCTATGGTCCCTCTCTTAGTTGGGCCTGAGGTTGACGACCCTCAAGGTGCACCTGGCAGCCATCTCGGCATACTGGGGGTGGGCTGGTATGCCGACGGTGGTGCAGGAAAAGGTGGTCGGCACTTCTTTAAAGACCTTGACCACCTGTCCCCACTAGAAACATAGACTTTGATGGCAGATAAGGACTGCTTGGCCCACCTAGTCTGCCCATTTCCCTATCTACAGGATAAGCTGCAGATCCTAGTTAATCAACAGCCTATTTCTTCTTACCCCCATAAGAATTGCCTTATGTCTGTCCCATGTATTCTTGAATTCTCCCACAGTTTTAGACCGACCCCACAACCTCCTCAGGAAGGCTGTTCCATTCGTCCACCACCCTCTGTGTGAAAGAATACTTCCTCACATTGCCCCTTGTATCCCCTAGGTGGCGCTATCCCAAGGGCTACTACCCCTGCCTGCTTGACTAGTAGCAGGTTAAGGGGCTTGAGTTCTGACACGGGTGCCTCCACCCGGAGGTCAGGGTTGGTAGTGGTCAAGCTAACCTGGACACGGCCCTCCGGGACACTGTAACCCCCCCTCTTTCCCCTCTAGTGGTCTGAACACTGTACAATAATCACTTTCACAATACCCCTGGTACACCACACAAGTATCCACACTGTTTGCACTTACCACCAGGGCTGGTTCCTCTGGCTCGACCCTGGGGACTCCCGGTAAAACAGGTGTAACCCCCCTACAAATAGGGGTTCCTAAAAAGCCTCCTAGGAGCTTGCTTAAGTGTTTCCCTTGCCTGCTGGTGTTCGGCGTTTAAGCCGGTATAATGACACTGTGAGTGCTGGTAGAGCCTCCACATACTGTCTCTTTAAGAGCTGTCTGCTTGCAGACATAATTGATGCTTTTCCAGGGGTGCTGGTGTTTCCCTGCTCGAATCCCGCCTGAACTGTGGGGTAATCACTTCATTTGGCGGCCACTGAAGGCACAAAGGCAGCCCCTCTGAAAGATATATTTGTTTCCCTGTAAACATTCAAGGCATTAGTAATATTGTAGTTTATCTAACCTGCTTTTGTTACAGCTGGGACTCTGTGTGTGTTGCCCCTCCATTATGGACCTAAACTGCTGTGCTGGGCCAATGAAATAAGGGGAGCTATAAAACGGAGACTGTTTGGACCAACCAGAATTCGGACTCTCCTGGGAGTCAGCTTACAACGGGTCGGTATAACTAGTAATTCTGGGAAGTGAAGTTTTGGACTTTGGAGCCTTTTTGCACCAACTGAGAGAGCTTTGGAGTGATTGACGGCTGAGTCCACCAACTGGACCGGGTGGTGCCCGAAGGGAATGCTCTGCCCTGCGACTGGGAGATCAGATCAGTTGTGACCGTGAGGAGAGAAGGAGCTCTGTGCTTTTGCATTGTATAGTTTTGCGCGGGAAGCGCGTGAGAGGCCTGAAGTCAGTCTGTTGCCGTTGCAAACTCGAATCGGACTGAATCCGAGGTGACTGAAAGGAAGGAAGGCTGAAATGTGGAAACCAGGCTCACCCTGTAGAAGACTGGAGAAATTGCTGAATCGCGCTCAGTCTGTCAGGAACTGAAGCTGCTGTGTGAACTCCCTGGTATTTGCAGTAAGTGCAATCGGGACCTAGGAGCAGCTGCCTGGTATAGTAATTTCCTTTACATATAAATGTGTTGAATGCTTGTGAGGAATAGCTATTCCAGTTCTCTTGTCACCGTGCAGTGTAAGCTGAAAGCCGAACTGAATGTAATCGGACTAAATCCGTCTGCTAGTCAAAGCAGTTGGGCCTGGCCAGTAGAATCTAATCTCCCTGCCTTGCTTGTCTGATGATCCAGAACAGCCATCTGCATGAGGTTCTCAGCGTGGGGTAGTCTGAGTACAAATCAGGGCATCCCCGTGACCTGTTAACAATCACCAGTGTTTCATCTGATTTTCTTTAATTTCCTCAAGGACTGAGCCATCCGGCTGTGGATTACAATTGGGTTTTGTGCATATCTTTTCCCTACATGGCCCTATCCATCCGCTTCTGCTGGCCAAACCCAGGCAACGGACCTGGCTAGCTACCCCCCAACCTGGGTACCCAGAGTGTGACTTTTAAGACCCTGTATGAGTGTACAGTACTGTGATTTAATTCTGCCAATCAGCTTGATCTCCCCCTCCTGTGTTCCACTCCCCTTAAATAAACTAGATTTGATGTTCCTGACTTTAAACTCTCTGAAGTGTCAGTACCTATATAGCAGGCATTGCATTGGTTTGTGTATGTTGATCAACCTTATTTTACAGGGGGTTTTCCAAGATGAACTTCAGAATCGGTCTTGAGAGTAAGTGGTACCTTATGATTGAACCATGTGTACATGTGGAGTATTGGTACTGTAATTCTCGTATATTGTGTGGATCTCTAGAGGGATCAGAAGGGGTTCTCAGTGTCCCAGAGGGCTGTGACCAAACTCGACCAACCAATACAAACCCTGACCTCTGGGTGGAGGCACCCGCCATAGAACCTAGGCCCCTCAGCCTGTTGGTAGTCCAGCAGGCAGGGGTAGTAGCCCTTGGGATAGCGCCACCTGGGGGTTACACAAGGTTATGCACAGCAAATAGCAACAGTACAGTACTTTGAGCACAAACTGGAACCACAGTCAGATTTCATGCAGAAAAAGTTAGATCTGATTTATTCAGGGGACTTGAACAGGGAAGGGGCAAAATCAGGTTAATTAGCTTAAAGGTTATATCAATCAAGCAGTTATGCATGCGCTTTGAGTCCCCCCACACAGTCACACCTCTGGGTACCCAGGTGGAGAAGAGATGGGCTAGCCAGGACTGTTGCCCGGGGTTGCAGCTGGTTGGGGCCCTGTGATGGAAAATACAACATGCACAGTACACAATATTTGTAATCCGGAGCCAGAGGGCTCAGTTCATAAAGGAAATGAAACAACAAGACAATCAGATGACACACTCAGATTAAGCTGTTGTTGCAGGGAGCTACCCTGGTATTTACTCACGATACCCAAGACTAGACACAGGCTGGACAAAAATCGAGACTGCAGGTGGTTGATCTGGAATGCCAAGAGAAGCAGGGCCCACACAAGTCGCAGAGACATCGTTCCTGTTCAGGCGTGGAGCAGGGGGCTGATCCCAAGGCAGGTCTCTCGTCAATGGCTTCTCTGTGCAGTGGGTAGTCTGGCTGGGCCAGTCTGGCAAGGCCTAGACCACATGGAGACAAATTCGGATGCAGTTCGTTTTGGGCTGGATACAGCTTCCAGCAAGCAGAACACAGTTCACACAGTGGGTAACTAACTCACAACTCACTAGCAGCTCATAGCACATTTACATGTACGGGAATTCTACTGTACCAGGCAAAGCGCTCCCTAGTCACAATCGCAAAGTCTCTGCACACACCGGGAGCTTTGGGGTAGCTGGAACACCTGACAGGCCGATTGCATTCAGCAAAACCGTTGGTATTCTTCAGGTTGAGCCTGGCCCACTTCAGTAGCCTACTTTAGTCACACAAAGTTGGATTTAGTCCAAAATAATTCTCTTCTCTCCCTCTCGGGAGCAGCAGCAGACATACAAGCCAAAAACTCAGCCCTTTCACAGTTTTCCCATGCGAATCCACTCAGGATTGCTGCCCAAATACACTTGAGCTCTTCTCATTTCACTTCCCAGCTCAGAACTAACTGAAAACTGCCAGCAGCCCGGGACTTCCCCAAGATCCAAAAGATTCGGTTGGCTGATTTGGCTGTCAGTCAAAGCAAGAGCTCCCCCTTCAGTTGCAAAAAAGGCGCAAAAAGTTCAAAACTACAATTCCTACAGATTTTGACTTCAGACAGCTCCTGTAGTCCGGCTACATTTTAGGTCCCACCAGAACTGATTGGTCCAATTTGCAGTCGAGGACCAAGATAGTGGAGACAAACAAAACAGTCCTTGCTATAAAGAAGGCAGGTTAGACAAACTACATTATCATTATCACTCTAAATGATTTTCAGCAAATAGTTACATCTTTCAACAGAGCTCTCTCTCAGATTACTTAGGCTGCAATCAGGCAGCTCTTAAAGAGACAGTACACAGAGGCTATACAGGCTCTGGTAATCACATTTAAACTGCTAAAACGCAGGACACCAGCCTGGCAGTGAGCATTTAGGCAAACTCAAGGAAGACTTTTGGGAACCCCCATTTGTAGGTGGGTTACACTTGAACCGCTCCCTCTCTGTCTTTAAATTGTGTCCCATTGTTCTTGCACATCTCTTTTTCTGAAAGATGCTACCCTCTTGGACTTTGTTGATTCTACTGAGGTACTTAAAAGTTTCTATCATGTCCCCCCTCTCCCTCCTTTCCTCAAGGGTATACATATTAAGCTCCTTTAGTCTCTCCTCGTATGGCTTCTGTTGCAGGACCTGCACCATTTTAATTGCCCTCCTCTGGACTGCCACTATCCCGTCTATGTCCTTGCGGAGATGGGGTCTCCAGAACTGGACGCAGTACTCCAGATGGGGTCTCACCAACTGTCTGTACAGAGGGATAACACATTCCTGTTTTCTGCTGGTGATGCCTCTCCCTATACATCCCAGTGTACCCCCAGCCCTCCCTACTGCCTTCTCACATTGCTTGCTAACCTTAAGGTCATCTGATATGATTACCCCCAGGTCCCTTTCCATTTTTGTTGTTGTTACTACCTCCCCCCATTGTGTAATCTTCCCCTGAGTTTTTGTTTCCCAGGTGCATTATTTTGCACTTCTTTGCATTGACTCCAAGCTGCCATACTTCTGACCATTCCTCCAACCTTGCCAAGTCCCTTCTCATCCTTTCCATGCCTCCTTGTGTATCAACCGTGTTGCAGATCTTTGTGTCATCTGCAGAGAGGCATACTTTTCCTTCCAGTCCCTCTGCAATGTAAGGTTGTAAAGTCCTCAACTGGGTGTCGAATCAAGGGTCTCCATCACCACCAGCCACCAACCAGAATAATTATACTGTACACCCAAACCTAGGACCTATGGCTTCCAGCCCTTCTAAACCCTGTACTGCAACTGGCCTCCGCTTTGCATCCTTAAACATTTGCAGTCTCCTAAAGAAATCTGGTGCCCTCCAGTGCTAGGTCGTTCAACATCAACCTGACATAATTGCACTGATAGAGACTTGGCTCTCCAAAGCCACCCCTGACTCCGCTATCACCCTCCCTGGATATACCATCTACATGGAAGTCCAAGGAGGCAAACGCGGTGGTTGTGCACTACTCGTACGGGACTCCCTTATAGGTCAGACACTCCCAGCTCCTAAACTTGATTATGGAGCCCAAACCCTCACCTTAAAAATCACACCTGACCCTCCCAAGGCCCTCTCTTCCTCACGGTCTCCTTCGTACCCCCCGAAGAATCAAAACCAAGTGGTCCAGTCCCTCATTGACTACCTCACATCTCTCCCTCATAAAGTGGAGCAAGTCATCCTAGGTGATCTCAATGTTAACTGCCTTGCCTCCACTGCCTCCCAACTAAGGGACTTCTTTGCTGCTCTGGATATGTCCCAGTTAGTCACCCAGCCCACCAGATTCAACCACTCTACTGGCACCAGCACTCTCCTAAATGTTGTTATATCTAACTGCCCCTACAAAATCCTGGATGTCACTGTCCTCCCCGGCTCTCTTAGCGATCACTCCCCAGTCCTCTGTCTCTGGTCATTCTCCACTCTGAAGCCAGTGTCCCAGGCCACTCTATACCACCGTTTACGCCCCGGCGGCCTCAGAAAATTAAAACATTACCTAGCCCAGCTAGACTGGTCCCCGATCCAGCGTGCCTCTGACATTGACTCAGCTCTTGACCACTTCACAAATGCCTTGTATAAGGCTTGTGACCTTTTCGCCCCCTCACCAGAATCTGCTTCAAAAAGTGCAGTGCCCCATGGATCACCCCAACCCTCCTCCAGAGACTCAAAAACAGAGATAATCTCAGCACATTGCTGTAGAATCTGGAAAGGCGTCTGATAAGAACAGGCCTACAGCGCAGAATGCAATAAGTGCGCCAGGTGCATTAGGCGGGCCAAGACAGAGCCACTACCAGACCACCTCGCTTCCACTTGGGGTTCAGCCCGACCTTCTGGGATAATGTGAAAGAGCTAAATGGGAAGTCCCGCTCCCCCACCATCTCAGCTCTCCATCAGTGGCACCCCCACCACAGATCCACTCCTTATAGCCGATTGCCTTAACACTGCCTTCTCTGACCTAGCTCGGTCCTCCCCAGCAGCTTCTTTGACCCAATCCCCACCTCTCTCCCTCTGGTCCTACATTGCCCACCATTCTACCTGCACACCCTATCCCCCCAAGAAGCCAGGCCGCACCTGCTTAAAGCCTTAAGCAGCAATAACCCCAGCAGTGACCCCCTTGACTCCAGGATCCTCCATATGGTCTTGGACGAAGTCCTAGTCCCCTCTGACTAGCCTTCTAAACCGGTCTCTATGCCTGGGTCAGTTCCCAAGTGCTTGGAAAACTGCTAAAAATCACACCCATACTTAAGAGTGGGGACCGGTCCACCCACAACAATTACTAGCCAATCTCCATCCTCCCCCCCACTCTCTAAAGCCCTTGAAAAAGTGGTGTTGATCCAGCTCTCTGAATACCTAACCAAGTACGACATTATGTGCCCAGAACAGCATGGTTTCTGCCCAGGACACAGTACAACCACGGCTGTCCTGGAATTCTCCCAACACCTGCATGCTGCTCTCGACTCTGGCAGCCTTGCAGGAGCAGTGGTCATTGACCTCTCCAAGGCCTTTGACACTGTCTGTCATCCCCTTCTACTCGACTCTCTCCACCAACTTGGCTTCTCTGGTGGTCCCATTTCATGATTCTGTAGCTACCACTCTGCTAGATCCCAGCATGTCAAGATCAGAGGCTTCCTATCCTGTTCGCTCCAGGGTCCCTCAGGGCTCCATCCTGGGTCCAATACTTTTTAGTCTTTATCTCAACACCCTCCCCAGCTCATGTACCAGTAAAATGCTGCTCAGCACCGCCAATGCAGTCCTCATTACCTCACATCCCAATCCCACCTCCCTCCAATTATCCCTTCAACAAGCTTACAACCAAGCCGAAAGGTGGTTTGTCGTCCACAGACTGGTCATTAACCTAAAGAAAACCAAATCAATGCTCTTCTCTCACCACCAAACTAAAGCTAAAAATACCCCCCTCTTGATTATCCCCAGCACTCTGCACCCGCTAGAACAAGTGACCACATACAAGTACCTAGGCATCACGTTCGATACTGCCCTCTCCTTCCACACCCACATTAATGCCCTGTCAGCCGCCATTAACTCTTGGATTGGCCTGCTATACTGGCACAGGGACTGCCTACCTCAGGTTGCCCTTAGGCTGGCCATCACCTCCTCCGTCTTGTCCCTCATAGACTATGGCTTGCCCATCTACGCCGCAGCTGACAACACTGCCCTCTCCAAAATCCAACTCTCCATCAGTAAGGCCTGTAGGCTCCTGACTGGTGCCCCCAGCCACACTCACACCTGCCTTCTCTATACTACCGCCAATCTGCTCAACTTTGAGGAGCGACTGCTCTACCAGACCTGCCTTCTCGCTAAGAAATCACTGCTAGGACTCTCCCCGGGGTCTCCACCTCCCTACAGCAGTCATCATCATCCGTCACCACCCACAGCTCTGTTAAGGCCACTTTCAAGATGCCCAGAACCAAGACCTCTCTTGCCCAGAGATCCTTCCTCTACTGAGCCCCCACCTGGTTCAACTCCCTCCCTAGCTGCATCTCCCAACTTGCCAAAAATTGGCTCCTTCAAGAACAGCCCTTCGGAACCATATCTTTAATACCTGCTGTTGTAGGTGCAACTAACCCCCTGTTGTAACCTGTGGTACCCGCCCACCTTGCCCCCTGGCTCGATAACATCCACTGGACAGCCTCTCCCTCCCCCAGACCCACTCCTTCCCTACTAGGTCCAAACAGGGATGTAATCTGCTGTCTTCTCTGAGGACCTACTATATCCATGAGTGTAACTCATGATTTTGTAACACTATGTAACCTAAGTAACATACAAACTACTACATTATGTAACCTAAGTGTATCTATGTTAAATGTTCCTTTTACTGCACCTGTAATGTTATCCTCTGTTTTAATCTGCACTGTAATAACTGTCTTGATGTCTGCCCCCCCTGCAATGAGGTGCCTTTGTAAATGAGTCTCTGACTCAAAGGTTGTAAACCCGATTTGTAATGAATAAATAAATAAAATAAAAATGTCACTTAAGGACTGGACCCAGTACTGAACCCTGCGGTACCCCACTAGTTACCTCTCTTTCTTCAGAGTGGACTCCCATTTACAGTTACCTTCAGTTTCCTGTTGTCCAGCGAATGTTTTACCCAGGCTACCACCCTGGGACCCATTCCCAGGCTGGTTAATTTGACTATTAATCTTTTGTGTGGGACTGTGTCAAATGACTTGCCAAAGTCTAGGTAGGCCATGTCCACAGCCCCTCCCTGGTCTACTACTTTGGTCACCCAGTCAAAGAAATCAATTAGATTCATCTGACATGACCTTCTCGCTGTGAACCCATGCTGCCTTGGGTCCTGTGCCCCACTGGCCTCTAGGTACTCAACAGTTCTTTCCTTCAGAAGTGATTCCATCACTTTCCCTACCACAGAGGTCAAACTGACAGGTCTGTAGTTTACTGCCTCTGTCTTGGTCCCACTTTTGTGAAGAGGAATCACATCCGCCTTCCTCCAGTCCTCAGGTACCACACCATCCTCCCATGATTTGTTAAAAAGGGTAGTCAGTGGTTTCACTAGTTCTCCCCTTAATTCTTTTAGAATTCTGGGGTGAATTCCGTCAGGCCCCATTGCTTTGTCCACCTTCAGTTTTAGGAGTTCTTTCAGAACCCTTTCTTCTGTGAAAGGACTTGGATCGACCCCCCTATCAACAGTGCTTCTGTTAATTGGATTAGGCACCTCCCCCTCCTCTTTTGTTAATACTGAGCAGAAATATTTGTGCAATATCCCTGCGTTTTCACTGTCCCTCTCTGCCCACCCACCGTCCATTCTGTTCAGCCTCACTATCCCTCCCTTTGTCTTTCTACGCTCCCTGACATACCTATAAAAGGTTTTATCCCCCTTTTTTAACCGAGTTGGCTATCTTTTCCTCAGTTTGGGACTTTGCTATTCTGACTTTCCTCCCTGCTTCCTTTTGCCTTAACTGGTACAGCTCTCTGACCTGCTCCTTCTGTGTTTCCTTATACTTCCTGAATGCTATATTTTTCTCCCTGACTTTCCCCACCACCTCTTTTGAGAACCATAGTGGCTTTTTCTTTCGTTTTGATTTATTTGCTTGACACAAAGGCTTGTTGCCTCTGTGATGGCAGTTTTGATGTTTCCCCATTGTTGCTGCACCCCTCATTTCTAGCCTGTTTGCTAGTGCTTTTCTAAGGCACTCTCCCATCTTGCCAAAGTCAGCCCTCCTGAAGTCCAGTACCCTCACTTTTGTATGGCTTGATTCTGTAGCTGAGTTTATCATGAATCACACTGTTTGATGGTCACTTGTTCCCAGATGGCAACCCACTTCTAGATCTGAGATCCTCTCACTGTCCCCATTTGAGAGTACGAGGTCAAAGATTGCTTCCTCATGAGAGGGTTCCGAAACTAGCTGTCTGAGGCATGCCACCTGTAGGGCATTGAGAATGGCCCTGCTCTTGGATGTAGCTGCAGCAAATGTGCTCCAGTTAACATCTGGCATATTTAGGTCTCTCATCAACAGTATCTCCCCTTTCTCTGCCATCCTAAGAATGCCTTCTATCATATCCTTATCCATTCCCTCCACCTGACATGAGGGTCTGTATACAACCCCTGTGCGGATTGTGGTGCCATTTCTAGTCTCTAAGGTGACCCACAGTGCCTCCTGTCCTCCCTGTTTACTCTTTTGTTCAGTTGCTTTTATCCCTTCCTTTACATAGAGAGCTACTCCACCCCTCTTCTCCCCTCCTTGTCTCTCCTGTAGGTTATGTACCCTGGTATGTTAACATCCCAGTCATGGTTCTCTGTGTACCATGTTTCTGTGACTGCTACAATATCCAGGCATCCCTTTTCCATCAAGACCACCAGTTCAGGGAGCTTGTTGCCCAGACTACGGGCATTGGTACTCATTACCCTCCATTTCCTGATGGCCTTACTCCTCTTTGCCCCATCCCTGTCCTTATTGCCTTTGCCACTTTCTCCATTTACCCTTGCCCTTCTCCCTAGTGACATCTCTATCTTGGTGTTTACCTCACTTACTACCCTGACTTTTTTTTTGGGGGGCTAGGATTTCCCTGCTCCTTTCCAGTGTCTCCCCTCTTGGCTAGTTTAAATGCTTGCCAATGAAGCATTTAAACCTCTCACCTAGGATCCTGGTTACTCTCCTGGACAGATGCAGCCCACTATGCCAGTATAGGCCTGCATCACTCCAGGTGGATCCCCAGTCCCCAATTAAGCCAAATCCCTGAGCTCTGCACCAGTTTTTCAACCATGGATTGAATCCCATGGTGTGAAGCACCCTAGCCTCACCTATGCCATAGACAGGCAGCACCTCTGAGAAGGTTACCGTGCGTGCTACTTGTCTAAGGCCCCTTCCCAACTCCACAAACTCCTCCTGCACTGCTCTGATCCCTTCCATAGCCAGGTCATTTGTCCCTAGGTAGACAATAGCATCCAGCTACCTCCTCCCCTGTGCAGCTGCTCTGGCGAGCCTGAGGATTCGCTCCCTGTCCCTTCAAGTCATGGCACCAGGCAGGCACCTTACCTCCCTCTCCCCTTCCTCCCCCAGATCTACCTTCCTAACAATGGAGTCCCCCACCAGGAGTTGTTACCTTCCCCTGTGGGGTCCCATGCCACCCTCCTGGGGGTCTTCCTTATGGAGGTTCCCAGCATCCTCCTTGGTCTCCACTGCGGGTGCCTCCATAGAGGAACCACACTTTGCCAGAACGGCATAGGAATTGTGGAGAGGTACAACTGGAGGGATGCGCCTCTGTTCCACCTCCCCCCTCACCCTCTCTGAGCCCACTGTGGTTCAACCGCTCCTCTTTCTTTGCAACCTCTGAGGCAATAACAGTGGCCCTGGTGGTCCCTGGATGGAAGAGGAGGTCCCAAAAATCCTAGCCAACTCAGCCTGGAGATGAGCAACCTCCTCCTTCAGCCCAGAGAGGTGCCTGCAGATGGGACAACACCGCATCCTCCAGAACGTCTCCTGGAAGACTGCTGCTCCACAGCCACTGCACTGCACCACTCCCATCATGTCTTATTTCTGGCCCTTTCACTGTTGTTTGGAATCCTTACTCTTTCCTTTTTTTTTTTCTTTTCTTCTCTCCCTACTTACTTACTGCCTCTGTGCCCTTTAAGCTCCTGATCATTCTGTTCTGAGACAAGAAGATCCTGTATTTCTCAGTAGACCCCTTACTTGCTTAGAGGCAGACCTCCAGCAGCTGGGGTGGGGTGGGCGGAGAGCTACTCTTGCCCTTCTAGGATGGTGAGTCGTTGGTGGCTCTGTGATCACTCACTTCCTGTTCCCAAACAGGAAGTTCCTGTTGTCAGTCAAATTTTGTGCCTATAAAAGTAGAACTCGCTTTGGAGGGGAGGGAAGGAGGGCAGTATAGTCCCATTAGAGAAGTCAAGTCACACAGCACTCCTTCCTCCTGGTGTTCTCTGCCAGGCCTCTGGCAGAATCTGTCAAGGGCAGTGTTTAAATCTAGCTTCCTTCTAGCTAAGCCACTCCCCCTACTTAATAGATCTTTCTACATGTAATTAAATTTCACAGATAACAATCCCCTTCAGCCACTTGAGATTTACACCTAGATAACTGCTTCAGATAACCATTCACTTCAGCTAACTCAGACAAACACACTAACTTTTTTTTTTTACCCTAAATTGAAGGTCCCAGTAGAGAAGTCCAGTCACATAGCACTCCCTCCTCCTGGTGTTCTCTGCCAGGCCAAGCTAGTGCGTGAACCACCACCACCTTGGGACTTATTGCTGGTACTAGCAATGTTCATGGGCAAGCCATTCGAACCGATGCACAGTTGTCATATCTCCCACCTGTCATGAAAGATCACCTTCTTGTGGCTATCACCTCCACTAAAGGATCAGTAAGCTCCAGATGCTTAGTGGAGTCTCCTTATTTGGTGTTCCACAGGTACAAGGTTGTCCTCCACCACAACCCAAAGTTCCTCCTGAAAGTTGTTTCAGAGTTTCACCTTAACCAGAGGATCAATTTCTGGTGTACTTCACCAGTCCGACCTCAGAGACTAAGCATAGGCTTCATATGATGGACCTAAGGTGAGCACTCACTTATTATAAGGAGCACACAACTGAAGTTTTGGGAGAGGTTCGACATCTCTGTCACCTACATTGAAGCCACACCTGGCAGACCAGCAGCCAAGCAGACCACTGACAGGTGGATTGTATCCTACATCAACTTCTGCTATAGGTTGACTGCATGGGGCTTAGGGTTCATTCCATCAGACATAACGCTGCCATGGTGGTTGCTTCCAGGGACGTCCCTATCCAGGAAATCTACCGGGCTGCTACCTGGAAGTCAGCACACACCTTCATTTCCAATTGCCACATCAACCTTGAGTCACACCGGGATGCTGGTTTTGGGACTTCAGTTCTCCAATCTCTGTTTCCTAAAAAGGGGGAGTGCGCCTTGGCCCCTCCTCCTGGAGAACTGCTAGGAGTCTGCCAGAAGCAAAAGTATGGACAGTGCACCATATCCACATCCCTAGAAATGAGGGTTACTTACCTGTAACCATAGTTCTAGGAGTGGTATATGGTGTACATCCACACACCCCACCCAACCTCCCTAGCAAGTGGCACACAGATCCCTGCTTCCAGCATGCAAGATCTGACATCACAGGGTAGTGCCAAGGAGGATACCATCCAGGTGGGTGGTAAGAGCTTAACTTGAAGATGTTCTGTCTGGATTTAAAGGGGAAGGAAGACTGCCAGAAGTGTGGATGTGCACCGCATACCACTCCTAGAACTACAGTTACAAGTGAGTAGCCCTAATTTCTGTTCCCAGACAAAAACACAGGGACAAGAAGGGATTCCTAAAATGTGGGCATTAAGGGGGGAAATTAAAGGGAAAATGAAATGTATAACATTTTATAGAAAATGTAGCTCCCAGTGCATACAGATACACTGAATAAAGTGTTAAAATGCACAGTGAATGCCGGCCCATCAGTGCGGTGATAGTGCTTCTGCCTCCGACCCTGGCAGCCCGGGCTTGGGAACGAGCCCGGGTCATTCAGGCCAGTTGGGGGGAAGAGGTTTGAGCATCCTATAGGATGCTCTCCTCCTCTGCAGGGGGTGGGATGTTGCACGGGGAGGCACGAGACCCCTGGTGTGGGGAGGGGAGGATGCCGTTAGGTGCTTGGCTGGGACATGCCTCCGCACGTCCACAGTCTGGACCTCAGTCCTTGCGCCGGCATCTTCAGGGGGCAGGATTTCCAGGAACACCCCAGATGGTCGGCATAGCCATCACCGAGCCCCTGGCCGGGAGTAGGCGATAAAATTTGATATTTAAAAAAACGCACACTGAATGGGGAAGCCCCATGGCAGTCACATTATGTGGGTAGGATGTAGTGCTGTCAGATATAGGGACCCATGGGAATCCAGGAACTCAGACTGTTATTCAGAGGGATATGCTTTTTTTTCCTGTTTTTCTTTTTTTTTCCCCATATGTAATTTGTATGATTTGTTTTCATTTTTCTCCCCAATCCTCGAGTCCATTGTTGTGCTATGCTTGTCATGTTCTGCGGCACACATACCACACCCTATAGGACACCCCCCCTACTTGTTGCTCTGTTGCCTGCACCTGTCACGGACCTCCATCCGGTGACGGTGGGACTATGGGCGGGCAACCCACCCACTGGGAGAGGAGAGTCAACACTTGATCCTGCTCCCACCCCACCCCGTGCCAGCACCTCAGTGACCTGAGGTTGTTCCCGAACCCAGATTGCTGGCATAGTGCGAGGCAAGGCATCCAGCGCCTCAGTTCTCAGCACCACCGGGCCGGCTTTTCCTGTTTTTCTTGTTCCCTCCTGCCTCCCTGATGTTAGCATAGCATATGCCTGCCTCGCTTGCACAGAGAACATCACTCTCCTTGGTGCAGCCACAGGTTTCTCTGCAACACAAGAACTTACATTCAACCCTCCCTGGCTGAGGCAGACTACTGTGTGGCAACTACCTGCACATGCCCTGTCTCCTGATGCGATGACTTGGGTTCGCCACAGGGCTTGGGTTATTTGCATGGTAGTTTAACATACCTCTCAACCTTTCTTCACCGAAATGTAATATCACCTTCCCCATGTGGACAAAGGATTTCTGAGAGATAAATGAGTGGCATACCTTGTAATGTGTGACAGTTGAGGGGCACATTGGTGCACAGCTACAAAGCCATCAGGGCCATGTGAAGTAACACTTCCTAATGTTTCTCCATCTTCTAGCCTGCTGTAACTTGAAAAGAATTACATCAAGTCGTAGGTCCTGTTGTGGTTATTTTTGTCAAATACTGTATGTGCAATGCTCTCCTTCTGTTTTTCCTATAAATCTCACTGTTGCTGCACAGCTCCACCTGCTGGCAGCAGAAGGCATTGCGTCAGCTGTATTATGCCAGTACCAGCTATGCTCCAGCAAGACTGGCTCCCCAGTAGCCTGCTTTGTGCACTCTGTTATGCTGCTTTTTCCCTCTTACATGTAACATGAGCACAAGCCCAGTCCAGTCCAGCAGCACCCTGTACAGTGCTTGGCATCAAGTGTCTTCCACTGATAAGAAAGTTGCAGGAAAGTTGCCTTGTTTGTTTATTTGAAATTGGTAACCAGGAGAGGCCTGGGTAGTGACCCTGGGGCAGCTAAGCCCGAACATAGCATCAAAGTAACAGTACAAGGTAAAGTGCAAATGTATGCAGATCAGCAATGGAGAGCTTATAAGGATGAGGAAATAAAAAATGTGGAATTCTTGCGTTTTGCTAACTTTTTTTTGTAAACATATTTTATTAGAAAGCTTCATACCTACATTACATACAGATATACCATTGATCTTGAAATTTACAGGTGTACATCCATAGACAGTGGTTACATACATATAGGAACTCATATTATTTATTTATCTGAGTTTTGGTAACCAGGTAGGTCCACTGAGACAATTACAGTCCCTTTTTCAGGGGCAACCCAGAAGTGCAAAAAGTATACAGTAGAATGCATAAACATAAGAATGGCATTACAATGGATAGATTAGTTATACCGCAATTCAAAGTTCTACAGTATTAAGGTACATACAGATAGAGCCGAAAGAAAATATGATAAACAGATAGACTCTACAATATTGCAGTGAAAACAAGGTTCATACAAGGGAGTCAGCTACGTAATAGACATAATTAGCTCAAGAAAGCAAATACAGGAGGCAGGGACAAGCTGAAACAGTGGCCAAGTATAAGGCTAGGCAAGGAAGGGAAACAAGGGTTGAGGGATTAGAGCAAAGAGGAGAAGAAAAATAGAGCTGTTAGTGATCGGGTCTATAAGGCATCATCATATGGCTAAAAGAGTATTGCATAAAAGAGCATTGGATAAGAGAAGTATATTTTATACATAGGGATTCTTGTCCACCCTGCCCTGTAAAATCTAACATTTTGCTAACTTAAACATTTTGTTATGTCTACATAGAAACCGAAAGATATGAACAGTCCCTCCTACAGGGACACATTTCCAAGATGTTTTCTTTAAACTCAAGAACCAGCTGCTGCAGACCTTCCCTGGATGACCCCCACCATGTATACACACACACACACACACACACACCCCTACCGTAGGGGCTGCTTATAGTGTAGGTGCCCCCCCACACACATAGTAGGGGCTGCTTATACTGCAGATGCACCCCACACACACACATGGTAGGGGCTGCTTATACTGTAGATGTACCCCCACACACACACACACACACAAACACACACGGTAGGGACTGCTTATACTATAGATGCATACCCCACACACACATAAACACACACATGGTAGGGGCTGCTTATACTGTAGATGTACCCCCCCACACACACACACACGAACACACATGGTAGGGGCTGCTTATACTGTAGATGCATACCCCCCACACACATAAACACACACATGGTAGGGGCTGCTTATACTGTAGATATACCCCCACACACACACACACACACACAGTAGGGGCTGCTTATACTGTAGATGCATACCCCCCACACACATAAACACACACATGGTAGGGGCTGCTTTTAATGCAGATGCACCCCCCCCCACACACACACACACACACACACACATGGTAGGGGCTGCTTATACTATAGATGTACCCCCACACACACACACACACACACAAACACACACGGTAGAGGCTGCTTATACTGTAGATGCATACCCCACACACACATAAACACACACATGGTAGGGGCTGCTTTTACTGCAGATGCACCCCCCCACACACACACACACGGTAGGGGCTGCTTATACTGTAGATGTACACACACACACACACACACAAACACACACGGTAGGGGCTGCTTATACTGTAGATGCATACCGCCCACACACATAAACACACACATGGTAGGGGCTGCTTGTGTTGTAGATGTACCCCCCCCCACACATACACACAAACACACACGGTAGGGCTGCTTATACTGTAGATGCATACCCCCACACATACAAACACACACATGAGGAGCTGCTTGTGCTGTAGATGTACACACAAACACACACGGTAGGGGCTGCTTATACTGTAGATGCATACCCCCACAGACATAAACACACACATGGTAGGGGCTGCTTGTGTTGTAGATGTACCCCCCCCCACACACATACACACAAACACACATGGTAGGGGCTGCTTATACTGTAGATGCATACCCCCCACACATACAAACACACACACATGGTAGGGGCTGCTTGTGCTGTAGATGTATACACACACACACACACACACACACACACACAAACAAACAAACACACACGGTAGGGGCTGCTTATACTGTAGATGCATACCCCCCACACACATAAACACACACACGGTAGGGGCTGCTTGTGCTGTAGATGCACCATTGTCTAGGTTGAGAGGCCAAGCTAGTGATCAGCTGCTGACACACCGGGCACCAGACCAGCTCAGCAGCTACCAAGGGGGGCTTGTGTGCCAATCAACCAGTGCCCCTCCCACAAGTCCTCTGCTTTACACTCTGCCTCTACAGGATTGGGGTCAGAGATTCGAGAACCCAAGGCAGCTTCCGGACCTGCGTCCTCCTAGCGGGTGGTGTAGAAGGCTTCCACCTTACTATCAGCCAGCACCCTGCAACATGTTGGAGGTGATTTAGAAAGAAAAACAGGAGTAAGTGGCTCTCAACAGATGAGGCATAAAGCAGGCAATCATCTGTATAAGGCAGGAGAGGAATTACATTTTTTTGTTAATAAAATGTTATATCATATATATTAGAACTTCACAATTGTGATGAACATTCATATCTATAACTTAACCAAACAAAATAGTAACATCTTTTAACAACTGAAGATAACTAAGAAGGCAAATCTTAAAACATTAAAATCAAAGCATACCTCTAATGGTGTTTGTTAAAATACTATACTTATTTTGTAATATTATGAGGAATTTGATTTTGCATATCATCTTTCTTACAGACTGCATCCCAAACTGCTTTACAATCCAGGAGACAAAGAGTAGAGACTGTTGTTATTTGTAGTGCACAGAAAGATTCGAAGTGGCAGAGGTAGATTAGAGAGAGAGAGAGAGAGAGAGACAGAGACAGAGACTGCAGACCGGGTCATCTTTGTGATCTGTTAGGCTAGACTGCAACATTTCATTCAGAGCAGCAGTTCCAATTGGATCGTATGTTACAGCTAGCAGAAATTGAAGCCCACGGAGGATAAAGGACTTGCTTATGGTCCCACACTGAGCCAGTGGATGCAGTGGGATTAGAACTTGGAAACCTCCCATTCATTGTTCTAACCACAGCACCACACTGCCTTCCTTAGTTCCTTAGCTGGTGCCAAGCTGTGGACATTATCCAGTTGTGTCAATGATAGAGTTTAAAGAGGGTCTGGGGGGGGGGGGTACATATCTGTGATGTGGCAATAGCAGATCTAAGAACAGCCTGTGTATGCAGATGACGCTCATAGATGGCCAGCCTAGCCACATAAAGTCAAATGCTTTACTGCTGTTCTCTGCCATCCACCTGAGCTGTGACACAGCAGACTGCATCCAGACTGATGGTCTGCTATACCTCAGCATGTCTCAGCCATGGAATCTTATTTATTTTATTTTGTTTATTGAAGTGTTTCGCCAGGAAAGCACACTGAACAACAAGTTGCTTGTCTCCTGGTGTGACCTGGGGGGAAGGGTACAATGGAGTAACCAACAATAATACATTGAGGACATCATTTACAAAAAGATACTTACATTGAAACAAAACATTTGGCAGCAATACCTGGAAATAAGAAACAAGGATTGAGAACATGAGCGTGACACAGGGAGGGACCTAGTACAAAATAAAGGCTGGGAGACAGGGTTACTAAGGGAGAAGAGATGTGAAATACAGATAGGGGTACCAGGGAGGCAAGGAAGTATATTTGTAAGTGCATAAGTAAGGGAGGTTCATAAAGTGCTAGGGAGGGCGAAAAGGGAGAGAGGGATGGGGATGAGAGGGGGAGGGAGGGCAGCCACTGGGACCTCTACAGGATGTTGGGAACCTTGCAAGTGGAGGAGGGAAGAAAGTGGATGGGAAAGGCTGCAGGGAGATGACAGGGGGGAGGAGGGAGGAACAAGGACTGGGAGGGGGAGCAGAGCCCTCAGGGACCCCTTGAGGATGTAAATGAACCCTGCAGGGGGCTAGGGGTAACTGCAATGGATGGGGTGAAGAAAGGTAGCTACAAGAGCAAGGAGGGTGGGTCAATAGATAGGGTTAGTTCAGGCAAGGGGCGAATGACTGCATAGGCGAGAGGCGAGAGGGTGGTTTTGGAGGGTGGCTACAAGGGATGGGGTGGAGAAAAATGATAGCTACAAGAGAGTGGGGGAAGGATAAATAGGCAGGGGGGAGATTCAGGAAGGATAGATGACTGTGCATTAGGTGAGTGTGTAGTTAGGGAGGGTCATGGCAGGTACAGTTTGAAGAGAGATAATTGTGTAGGGCAGAGCAGAGGGAGTAGGAGGAGTGGTGGGGTTGAGGGGGAAGGGAGTTCCAAATTTTGGGAAAGCGGTAAGAGAAGCCAGATTGACCAATTTCGGTTGAGCACCTAGGGATTACCAAGGTGCGTGAATCAGTGGATCTAAGAGAATGAGTGGGAGAGGGTGGTGCGATAAAAGAGGAAAAGAGGTAGTTAGGGAGAGACTCTAACCAGTGTTTAGAAATGAGCTTAACGCAGTGGGATAGGCATCTATTTGAGAGAGATGGGAGGGATGGTACATGGTAGAGATCGCAGTGGTGTGTGCGAGAGGGGACATCAAGGGCAAAGCGACAGAATGAGTGAAATAGTGTGTCCAATTTGGTCAGGGATGTTTTGGGAGCAGCACCATAAACTACATCACAGTAGTCAAAAATGGGGAAAATCATCTTTGGGGACAGTTTCGCGCCTAGCTGTAAGAAGGATGCAGCTACGGTTCCTGAACAGGGTGCCAAGCTTGGGGCACAGTGTTTTCAAGATAACATCAATATGTCCAGAGAAGTTACAATTGTTTAACCAGGAGAAACACACTAAGCTGAAAGCTTGTTTACAGGTGCAACCTAGAAGCACAGGGAAGTTAAGTGACTTGCTCAGGGTCACACAGTATGGGGGCTGTGGGATTCAAACCCAGATCTCCAGATTTACAGCTCAGAGCCTTAAACCATTGCACTATACTGCCTCCCTAGTTGAGGTGTTGGTCCAGCCAGACCCCAAGGTATCTGAAGGAGGAAGTGTCCTCAAGAATTGTTCCATCCAGGGTGTGGAAGGAGGGGAGGTTATGAAGCCTAGAGAGTCTCTGCCTAGTGCCGAAGGTCATGGAGACAGTCTTCTTGGTGTTGAGGAAGAGGTGGTGGTTAGCAAACCAGAGCTGAACTTTGTTGAAATCATGCTGCAGACTGGTTGTAATCTCAGCAGGACTTGAGCCAGACACAAACAAAACAGTATCATCTGCGTATATGTGGATTAAGGAGGAAGAGGAGCAGACAGAGGGCAGGTCATTTAGGAAGATTGAGAATAAGAGGGGACCACGCACAGAACCCTGTGGGACACCTTTGTTGATCGGGAGGGGAAGGGAGGTGATGCCTGAGATCCGAACTGACTGGGTTCTACCAGTGAGGTAGGCCCTGGACCAGTTTGTGGCAGATGGCGAGAGGCTTGCTGTTGAGAGGGAGTCCAGGAGTAGGGAGTGGGAGACTGTGTCAAACGCTTTGGCAAGGTCGACAAAAATGGCTGAGGTGATGAGGTCATTGTCCATTCCGGTTAGGATGGAGTCAGTAAGCTGGAGCAGGGAGGTAGCGGTGGAGTGGTGTTTCCTGAAACCAAATTGGAATGGGGTGAAAAAGGAGGAATCAGAGAGGTAGGAGGTAAGTTAGGAGAGTGCCAGGTGTTCTTGGAGTTTAGCAAGAGTTGAGAGGATGAAGACGAGGCGATAATTACTAGGGGAAGCGGAGTCACCACCTTTGGGTAAGGGGAGAACCACTGGATGTTTACATGAGGCAGGGACTGAGCTAGTAGTGAAGGAGATGTTTAGAATGAGAGAGAGAGGGTATGCAATTGCATTGGCTGAGAGTGAAAGGAGTTTGGGGTTGATGTCATCAGGGGAGGAGCCCTTACCAGGGCTGATAGTGAGGAGGGCATTTAGAGTATCTTCAGGGGTGATGGTTGAGAAAGAGAAGGTAGGGGAAGGGAATGGGGGGTTGTAGCGGAGTAGAGGAAGGAGTGAGTGGTGGGGGGGATGGTAGTGCCTTCAGTAGTTCAGTAGCGTAAGTGGTGTAGTAGGAGTTGAATTCAGCAGGAACTGTGCATGGCTCATCCACCAGAGAGTTGTTTATTTTGAGGACCAGTGGTGGAGGGTGGGATTGGGGTGTGAAAAGGGCATGGACCACCTTCCAGAATTTTGATGGGGTATTTATATTTGTGAGGAAGGCAGATCTAAAGTATTCAGATTTAGCTAATCTCGTGATGTTCGTGCAGGCATTCCGGAGCTTACGGTATGCGGCAAAGTCACTAGGGGACTTGGTAGATTTATGAAGCATCCATGCACAGTCTCTGGTTCTGTGGCAGGCCAGGAGTTCAGGGGTTATCCAGGGCAGGTGATTTCCCCGACTCTGGTTATTTTTAGAGGAGCGAAGGTATCCCAAGTACTTAGGAATATACCTTTGAAATGGGTGAGTGCCTTTTCAACCAAGGAGAAGGAGGTTATGGGAGACCAGTCAGCGATGGATAGGTGATGTAGTAGGGGTTCAAGGTTCAGTGAGGTGAAGGAGCATATTTTCAAGGATTTGGGGGGGGGTGGTTTGGCCTATGAATTTTACGGTCTAGGAAGATTGGATTGTGGTTGCTTAGAGCGTCTGGAAGGATGCCAGGTTTTATTACTCTGTGGGGGGTTGGAGGTGAGTGCCCAGCCAATCAAGGAATGGTTTAGTGTCTTGTGGTTAGGACGGGTGGGTTACAAAATCAACTGAGTGAGGTTTAGGGCTCCTATGTCATTTCTTGTTTTGTCCGACTTAGGTGACAGCCAATTTAGGTTGAAATCAACGAGGATATGTAGTTGACCTGATGAGAAAGGGCAGAGATGGAAGTGACTGGTTCGAGTCACTGCCAATATGCAGCTGTTCATCATATCATTTTGTGAAATTTGTTGCGTGGCAGGGTTCCAGAAAGAAATGAGACAAAACAGAGAATAAGTGCACGAAATAAACAAGCCAGGAGGCTCACTGTGACTGCTAGAAAAAAATTAATGTGGTCAAACAGGAACAATCTGCAGAAATTTGAAGCACGGGGGGAAAAGGGCTGTCCATTTTTCTGTTTGACTGCATTAAAGTTTTTCTAGCAGTCATGCTAAGCCTCCTGGCTTGTCTATTTTGTGCACTCATTCTCTGTTTTGTCCTATTCTGGTATTTTTTGAGTGCTGCAATATTTTCTATTGGGCCTGCGCAGCTTTTTCCTTTACAAAACTAAACACCTGCAGTCAGCTGTCTAAATGAAGCATGCAGCACAGATGGCAGGAAACCTGAATCCTTCTACCGGGGCTTATGTTCAGAGTACTTGTACAACTTTTGCTGATATGGAGTGGCTTGGGCATTGGGGAGAGGGTGCCACATGTGTTTGTATCTAAAAGCAGCCTGAAGGCCGGAGCTAGTAGGCATCATCAGCGTTTGAAATCTACATATATGACATCTGTGAGCCCTTGCTGCAGCAAGGCAAGGCACATTTTATTTTGATGGCACCCAATCCTGGAGGCTCTGAGCACCTACCAATGAGGTAAACAGTAACACAAAACACAACATATTAAAATATAGCAGTATAAAACATAACAATTAGAACAATGTTTAAATATTAAAAATTCCTCAGCAAATAATCATTAATCAGTAGTCAGGGGAGATCATACAGCATCATCCGGAAAGGCAAGACGGAATAAGTGGGCCTTTAACCTCTGTTTATACTGCTCGACCAATGGGGCCTGCTGGACAGCAGCTGGTAAAGTGTTCCACAGTTAAGCCCAGTGACACTAAATGCACGGTTGCCCAATGTCTTGAGTCAAACCCTGGCAATGTCCAGGAGGCCCCTGGTCAAAGAATGGAGAGAGCAGACCGAGGTGGCAGGTGAGAGGAGCTCAGCCAGGTAGCCAGGATCCAGTCCGTATAGTGCCTTATAGGTGAGCAAGCCCACCTTGAAAAGCAGTATTTTTTATTAGTCAGTAAAACCTTTCATCACATTGCCTCTTAGTAGAAATGTTATTTCCAACAAACACAACAATATACCCATTTTTAATTTTATTTAATCCCTAAACTGAAATATGTTGATTTGAAGCCAGCTGCTGGCACAGTGGTAGCACTACTGCTCCAGACGCCAGTCACCCAAGTTTGGGAGCAAACTCGAGTCACCAGCTGACGGCTGGGAGGGAGAGGACTGAGCGTCCCAGAGGATGATTTCCTCCTCCAGGGGAGGCAGCCAGATCTGCTACTCTACTGCCACCTGGTGTTGACAGGTGGCAGTGCAGTCAGAGCAGCTAGTGAGCAGGTCAGGAAGGTGTTGACTAGTGCAGCACAGCGCATGCTCCCGTGGGTGCATGCTTGCACCCTCAAGCCTCTGATGATGTAGGGGGAACTGGGATGGAAATCAGGAAAATGCTTCAACCGGGGATGACGCTGGCCACTATCAGGCCCCGCACCTGGCTACCCAGGCACCACCTCCCAACCAGATCCATTCCGTGGCAGGATTTGGGTAGTCCCACCACCACCCACCAGAGGGGGAACTCTGGGGACACACAGACGGGGAAGGGAAATCCTGGGGGATGCCAGGGTGATGGGCCAGGGGCTATCAGACAGAAAGGGGGCAAAAAACAGATAAAACAAGAAATATGTAGGTTTCAAGTTTGTAAAAGTTTCTGATCACTTGCCGCACCCACCGCAAAAAAAATGAGACATCCTGGTGCGGGGCTATGTTGATTACCACCAGAACTAGCGACCATCGAACAGTATGGTTCACAATAAACACAGCAATAGAGTCAAGCCGTACAAAGACAAAAGTACTGGACTTTAGGAGGGCTGACTTTGCCAAAATGGGTGAGTGCCTAAGGAATGCACTAGCAAATGGGCAGGAAGGGGGGGTGGAAGAACAATGGGGATTAATAAAAACTGCCATCACAGAGGTAACAAGCCTTCATGTGAAGCAAATAAACAAAACAAAACAATGTAAGAAACCACTATGGTTCTCAAAGGAAGTGAAAGTGAAGGTTCAAGAGAAAAAGAAAGCATTCAGGAAGTACAAGGAATCACAGAAGGAGCAGGACAGAGAACTGTACCAGTTAAAGCAAAAGGAAGCTGGGAAGGCAGTCAGAACAGCAAAGGCCCAAACCAAGGAAAAGATAGCCAACTCAGTTAAGAAGGGAGATAAAACCTTTTATAGGTACATTAGGGAGCGAAGGGAAGACCAAGGGAGGGATGAGTGAGGCTTAATAAAGCGAAGGGAGGATGGGCAGAGGGTGACTGTGAAAAGGCAGAGATACTAAACAAATATTTTTGCTCAGTATTTACAAATGAAGAGGGAGGTACATAAAACAAACAGTAGAAACACTCTGGATACAGAAGTTGATACCAGCCCATTTACAGAAGAAAGGGTTCTGAAAGAACTCTTAAAACTGAAGGTGGACAAAGCAATGGGGCCTGATGGGATTCATCCCAGAATTCTAAAAGAACTAAGGGTAGAACTAGTGACACCACTGACTATCCTTTTTAACAAATCATGGGTGGATGGGGTGGTACCGAGGACTGGAGGAGGGCAGATGTGATTCCCCTTCACAAAAGTGGGAGCAAGGCAGAAGCAGGAAACTACAGACCTGTTAGTTTAACCTCAGTGATAGGGAAAATGATGGAATCACTTCTGAAGGAAAGAATTGTTGAGTATCTAGAGGCCAGAGGGGCACAGGACCCTAGACAGCATGGATTCACAGCGGGAAGGTCATGCCAGACGAATCTGATAGATTTCTTTGACTGGGTGACCAATGTAGTAGATCAGGGAGGGGCTGTGGACATGGCCTACCTAGGCTTTAGCAAGGCATTTGACACAGTCCCACAAAAGATTAATATACAAGTTAGCCAGCCTGGGAGTGGGTCCCAAGATGACAGCCTGGGTAAAGATTGGCTGGAGAATAGGACACAGAGAGCAATAGTAAATAGAGTCCTCAGAAGAAAGTAGGGCTAGTAGGGGGTACCCATGAGTTCAGTATTAGAACCGGTCCTCTTCAATGTCTTTAGCGACATTGCAGAAGGACTGAAGGAAAAGTATGTCTCTTTGCAGATGACACAAAGATCGCAACAGAGTTGATGCACAGGGTGGGGTGGAAAGGATGAGAAGGGACTTGACAAGGTTAGAGGAATGGTCAAATGTATGGCAGCTTAGATTCAATGCTAAGAAGTTCAAGGTAATGCACCTGGGAAACAAAAACCCAGGGGAAGAGTACACAATGGGGGGTGAGATACTAACAACAACAAATATGGAAAGGGACCGGGGGGTAGTCATATCAGATGACCTAAAGGTGGGCAAGCAATGTGAGAGGGCAGCAAGGAGGGCTGGGGGATACTGGGATGCATAGGGAGAGGCATCACCAGTAGAAAACAGGAAGTTATTATCCCTCTGTACAGACAGCTGGTGAGACCCCATCTGAAGTACTGTGTGCAGTTCTGGAGACCCGGTCTCCGCAAATACATAGACAGGATGGAAGCTGTCCAGAGGAGGGCAACTAAAATGGTGCAGGGTCTGCACCGGAAGACATATGAAGAGAGACGAAAGGAGCTTAATATGTATAGCCTCGAGGAAAGGAGGGAGAGGGGGCACATGATAGAAATGTTCAAGTACCTCAAGGGAATCAACAAAGTCCAAGAGGGTAGCATCTTTCAAAAAAAGAGGTGTGCAAGAACAAGAGGGCACAATTTGAAGATGGGGGGGTGGCTCAGAGGTAATTTAAGGAAGTATTTTTCTGAGAGGTTGTGGATGCATGGAGCAGCCTTCCGGAGGAGGTTGTGGAGTCAAAATCAGTGGTGGAATTCAAGCATGCATGGGACAGTCATAAGGCAATTCTAGGGGGTGGGGGTAGGAAGAAGTAGGCTTGTGGTTAACTAGGATCTGCAGCTTATCCAGTAGGTAGGGAAATGGGCAGACTGGGTGGGCCAAGCGGTCCTTATCTGCCATCAAATTCTGTGTTTCTATGTTTAACTGTACACAGGCACTATCCTTATGCAGCCACAGTACGAATCTAGCGTGTGGAGTTAAAAAGAAATAAAAAGGGGTTAGATTAAATGATGCTGAAAATAAAATAGTTTGAATTGGCATTTCAACCATGGGTCATTATCAGGAATTACTCTAAAAAGATAAAAGTGAGTACATTTAGTAAACTCGTGGGCTCCTGTTCCAAGATGTGATGTGAAGTATGGAGGAAGACTGTCAGATGGTTCAGAGGGTAATTGTGTAGAGTGAGACAGTTATGGGAAGGATGAGTTGTGTAGCAACTTAAAAAAACTCAAAGTTGTGAGTAAGAAATGTAGAATTGTTAGTGGAGGTCTGGGAGTCTAAACATTTTACCTCTGTTCCTTTGTGGTCAACAGCACTAGCCCAACCCTGGACGAAGTATGTCTGTGGGGCCAGTCCTTTGACAGGCTGATGAAGAACCCAGCAGGGAGGAATGTCTTCAGACAGTTCTTGCGAACTGAATACAGTGAGGAGAACATGCTGTTTTGGTTAGCATGTGAGGAACTCAAAAAAGAAGTCAACAAAGGCACTATCGAGGAGAAGGCACGGATGATTTATGAAGATTACATCTCAATACTGTCACCAAAGGAGGTAGAGTGCAAATCCGTTATGTTTTTTGTTGTTGTTTGTTTTCTATTAAAATATTTATTATTTTCCATAGATAATATACAAAGATTTTCATTGACTAGCAAGCAGTAAAAGCATAATAGAATTAACATTAAAGCAGCAAGTTTGAATAGAAACAATAATCTAGAAAGGAAAAAATGATCTAATAGTTCTTTAAGAGGAGTGAGTAGCTATGGAGCATAAATAAGGCAGTTCACTGGAGTGCTAAGAAAACATACTTAAAAACACTGTGTAAATCTGTTGTTTTTCTTGTACCCCCACCTAAATGTCATCCCTCCCCGATCACCTACAGGTTCAATTAATTTGTTTTGGGAGGAAGTCAAACTCTCCCACTGCTCCAAATGTGGAGCATATTTCAGTGTTCTGGAGCTCCAAATACGTATCAGGTTGCAAAGATCAGAAGTTGGTGCTCTAGCAGGGAGACTAATATTTGGAAGTTAATATACATGATTATTAAAATAACTGTATCTTTCAGACAAAGTAATCATTTTTTACATTTGCTTTTTTAACCCCCTCCTTTCATATCTGATGCTCAACTCCCTTAGGAGCTTCCAGGAAATACTCATCACCACCTACCCATGTCTACCTGCCTCCACAGAGCCATTGTTTACACCCCAGGCAGGGTTGGGGGATATACCTCTGACAGCAGATGCCCATCAGTGGTCATGTAGTGAAGGCGTGGGCCCCCTCCCCCAATGTACCAGGATCCATCATCCTAAGTGTCAGGGTTATTTTCCTCTGATCTGCTGATGCAGCCCCCCCCTTCCAAAAGACCCCAGTGCTAGTGGTGCCATGCACAGGCCTGCAAGTTAACCATGCTACTGTATGGCACCTGCCAGCATCTCCCCACCCCACAGTGTACCAACCATGCAGCTACATCTGAAAACACCAAGATGGCACTGTTCTGGTAATGTCACTCAGCCTCCCTTCACCCCTGGAGGAGAAGGAGAGCATCCTCTGGCTCAATCCTTAACCCCTTCCCCGGCCGTCCCCCAATGACCCAGGCTCATTCCTGAACCCAGGGTCACTGGTGTTGTGAAAGACAGCCCAACTGCTGCACTGACAAATAAACCATTTTGACTTCCTCCCTGTTTATTTCAGACATTTTTATTTTATTTGAAGACAGGTACTTCCAGAATAGCTTTAAGTGAAGCCCTGTCTGCACCATTCCTTGGTCGGGTGGGGGGAGTGGGACCAGCAGCAGCCTTCCTCTAGCCGGGATGGCTGGCTGGTGAGTGGTTGTACCCCTTCTTCATGCTGTGGGTGGCAAATGAGTAGCTGCACCCTTTTCTCAGCCCAAGAGTACAGGTGAGTGACTGCCTTCACAGCTGATTGCAGTGCTGCTCCACGATTAGCCCGTGCTTTCCTTCCCTAGGGATATACAGGATTGATTTTGTTTATGTTCACTATTCATACTACTCTCTGTCACTATCCCGGGGGTCTCCATTTTCTGGTTGTTGAAATCTCATTGTCACTGAGAGCTGCATTAGTATAGGAGAACATGATGTGTCAGCACCCTATAGACTCCACAGTATGCTTATCTGCTTAAAGTTCAACAAACAAATTGCAGCAAGGTGTGAAATACCACATTTACCTTCAGTTAGCTTTGCAAACTGAGTTGTACTGCAGAGTATTTCCCTTTAAAATGCATTCAGTTTGTGTGTTTCCAGAGAGTTTTTGCAGGATATTTGTTCTTTCAGCATAGAGATACATGCTATACATCAGTGATCTGACATCATGTTCTCATATGCGAATGCAGCTCTCGTGGACAATGAGATTTCAACCATAAAACCGAAACCCCTGGGATAGTCATGGGGGACTAGTATGAACAGTGAAAACATACTAAAGCAAACATGTATATCCCCAACACTACAGGAAAAGAGTTGTTAGTTGACATGAAAACAAAAATTTACAAGATATGAGAGCGCAGTTTTCCTTTAATGTGGGGCTTAAAATCTCTTGCGTGCCTTGATATTGCAGTGCTCTGCAACGTTTTTCATTTTTACACATTCTGATGTGTCTCCATTCAGTTTTTCTTTTGGGGTGAGTTTATTTCTGTAAAAATAAGTATTTTTTATTGTCCAGCCATCCATTCCCACCATGTTGCAATCCCTCCCCCTGCTCCTTTTGTTTCCCACTGAAATGGAGTTAACATTTTTCATACTTACTCCCAGAAGCAAGTGCTTGCTTGTTCCCAGTCCATTTTCGGCAGCATAGGAAACCTACACCTTGCAACCGGGATAGCAGCATACCTCCCCACTGTGTCTGATTTTCAGATGTGTCCATCATTTGCCTTAAAAGTGTCCTCATTCCCTTCTAAATTTGGCATTTCTGTCAGTGAAGAGCCAGGATGCAAACCATAAAATGATGGCTGACATCAGTGTTACAGTCAAGTTCTCCTCAAGAAATGACTTTTCCAACTGATCCACACATTGCAAGAGCTTTCTGATCCGGTATTCCCATTTATAAAGCTGGCTCCCTGAGTTTGGTAATTTGTCCCCAATATATATTTCAGAGAGTGGGAGGTATGGGTGCCAGAATGTATCAAATCAAGGTTGGCAGATCTGAAATGCTGCAAATACTGAAGAAGGAACCCATTTAAGTAGATTCAAAATTGTGTTTGTTCTTTATTTTTATTTATTGTTTCACCAGGAGGTTGACTGGGCCATACGTCCCATTTCAGTCACACCTGGAGGTTCAAAATACAATACAGTAGATACAAGTGGATACAGAGACATTATATACAGCGTTGTACATTCGCAGCAAGTTCTTCAAACACAGTTTTGCAGTACAAGCAGAATTTGACATTGGAAAACTCTTTTTTGTACCTTGGATGCATTGATAGGTAGACATTCAGAGGAAGATAAGAACAAAGTTACTGTAATAATGTTTTTTTTCCAAGGAATCACTCACTTATGTTTAACAAATGCAAATCATTCCCCTGGAATGAGCTGCCCCAGAGCCTAGAATGTTATGCTAATTATGGAATCTTAGAATGAAATTCAAAACTGTGCTGCATGGTCAGGCTCATCTCTGTCCTCTAACAGCAGATTTATTACAGCTGCGTGGGTAGAGCTCAACAGATGTTATGCCATCATTATAGAACAACAGGGGGGTCGGCTGTGGAACGCGATCTTGTGTTCTCCTACAGTGATGTGGCAACGTCAGGACAGCGCTGCTACCATAGGTGCTGTCCTCCGCGGGAGCTCCTTCCACAGCACCATCACCCCTCCCCACAGCGCACTTCTTCATGAGTGCACTTCTGGCATAACTGCACATGCACGAGTATTCGTATGTGCAGTTTCTCACCGCCATCTTGTGAGTGGCAACTACTGCTCTGCCACTGCTCCACCAGTGTTCCGTTGTTACCACCACTCTGTGACTCCATTGCCACTCTGAGAGCCGTGCCGTGTGTATGAGCTCACCGCAGCCGTATAGGCTCTGACCAGAGTTTGTTTTTGAAGCTAGGGTCAGCAGTGACCACTAAACTAGCTGAATGACTCTAAAATGTTAAATTATTTTGATGCATTTTAGGTAAAGACTTTTAAACATGGTAGAACAGATTTAAAAAGCTTAGACCACTGAGTATCAGTTGTAAGGCACTGTAACAAGTAATGCTCAAACAGATAGAAAGAACTGATCCTTGTGGTAAACTTTTTCCAGGTCCTGGAAGGGGAGGTAGTGATGGGATTATTAAGCATAGTGAGGGATCCCTTGGAAGAAACAACATCACTACAATGAGTAATTTTTTTTTCAATCCCCAGGACTCCCTTACTTATGCTTAACAACTGCAAACTCTATAGTGGTACCTTAGGATGCTGGGTACAGAACCTGTTTAGGGAAACTGTTCTGCAAGACAGCAATGCCATAACCTGGCATTGCTTCTGGACTGTATGTCCAGACAGTAGTGCTTTGTGAAAGTGTGTACTGTTTTCCAGGTAGCTGCTTTAGAGGTTTCCTGCAGGGAAACACCTCTTGGCACTGCCACCGAGGCAGAGGTGCCTCTTGTGGAGTGTGCTTTAAGGCCTTCACGTGGCAGCTAGCCAGCTTTGCCATAACAGACCCGGTTCTCTTGAATGCTGGTTTACCGTTCCTCACTTCACCATAGGTAACAAATAGCTGCGTATTAGTGGAGCTTGCATCCTTTGCATGGTCCAAGCAACAGCTCAGAGCTCTCTTAACATCCAGACTGTGGGGCTTTTGTTCTCCTAAGCAGGATTTTGTTGTGAAGAATACTGGAAGTGTAATTGATTCAGATGAAAAACAGACACCACTTTAGGGAAGGATTTTCTGTTGGTTCTTAAGATGACCTTGTCCCTGAGGAATATGCTATAGTTAGGATCTGTGCAGAGGGCTTGCAGCTTGCTCACTCTTCTGGCAGAAGTCACTGTCACCAGGAAAACCACTTTCCAGGTGACCAACCTCAAAGCAGCAGTTGTCATAGGCTCGAAAATAGCCTCCATCAGCTGGGCAGTGCACAGATTCAGGGCCCATAGCAGGACAGGATCCCTTACTAGAGGGTACATGTGATTAAGGCCTGAAAATGGACTGTGAGGCCACTAACCTGACACTGCCTCCAAATGAACCTTCATTGTTGAGGACCTGAGGCCCAGGGACTGCAGGTAGACCCAGTAGTCCAAGAGTGCAGCAGGGCCTGCCAGAAATGGGCTGCGCTGCCTGGAGTACACCACAGGGAAAATCGTTTCCTCTTTGAGGCATAGATTGTCCTCGTTGCTGGTATACTGGAAATCTTAAGCAGAGAACCCTAACTCTTCAAGCACCATGCACTGAGTCGTAGAGCTCTCGGATCTGGGAATGTTATCCTGCTCTGAGACAAGGTCAACAGATTGAACCTCAGGAGAATGGTGATGGGATGGGATGTTTGATGGAAAGGGTCAGGAGAAGTGAGTACCAAATCTGCCTGGCCCCATCTAGAGCTATTAGGATCATTGTTGCAGACTCCCTTCTCAGTTTCAGAAGCACTCTCAGTAAGAGTGGGCATGGAGGGAAGGGATAAAGAAACGTCCCTGTCCAGTCGAGGACTACGGCATCCACTAGGACTGTACCCACTGAGGAGGGCCTGCAACTGAACAGAGGGAGCTGGTTGTTTTCCCAGGATGCAAATAGATCTGTCTCTTGTGTACCCCATGTTCTGAACACTGTAGTCAGCACCTGCTTGTTTAGAGTCCATTCATGATTTCCCCAGCTGATTCTGATCAAGGAATTTGCCAAGACGTTGTCTTTCCTTGCAGATGTACTGCCAATGACTGAACCTCTAGAAAATGCACTACGTTCCAGATCTTCATTGCTTCTGTGCATAGTTTTGAAGATTGTTTTCCTCCCTGCTTGTTTATATGATACATTACAGTGGTTTTGTCTGTCCTGATCTTGAGAGGCTGACCCTTGATGTGGGAGGAAAAGGCTTGCACCGCCAGATACACTGCCCTGAGCTCCGGGAGGTTTATGTGCTCCCAAGACTCCTGTGGGCTCCACACACACACACCGCTTACAGTGAGGTCATCCAGGTGGGCGCCCCAGCCCAGGATGGAGGCATCTGCAGTGAGTACGACTGTGAGTGATTGCTGGAGAAGGGGACCTCCCTCTCTGCAGTTGTCTTCTTTCTTCCACCACTCTGGTGCCCTTAGCAGACACCTTGTGACAGGCACTAGTTTTGATAGTGGTTCCCACCTTTGGGGCCAATGGATCTCTTTCATCAGGCCACACCTATGGAACTACAGACACCAGGCACTAGGACCACACAGAAACTTTATGCAAACAATCCGATAGGGGCCACCCACAACATCCTATGTCAGCACTTGCTAGGTAAATGTGGGCAGCCCCTTCCCTCCTCAGTTCTTTTCCTGCTGTTGACTATGCTCGCTGCATCCTATACGGAAATGCTACCGCTATAGTCAATGGCTCATATAGTTATTTCTCTCACTAGTTCATTATCACTTTGTATAAGTGATACCCGATGTCATGTATGTTGACTAAAGAGCCATTGATGCTCTTCAGATACTGCGAATGCAGTGAGGAGATATTTTCATGCGACTCACACGCCATCTGCGTGTGCTGCCTTGGAACGGCCTATAACATCAAGGCCAGCCAGATTTGCTGTGAATTCAATACTGCTACCCATCAATGCTGAAAGAACGCCTTGGAGACCCACCTACTTAAACAGCAGATAGCCAGAATGAAAAAAGAGATACAGGAAGAGAGCTCCACTGCATCGCCTGCCTGCTCCTCGGGCTCCCATTCCTCAAAATCCACAGAGAAGACGTCAGGACAGGACAAACACAACCACCAGAAGAGGGAATGCAGTAAGGTAAAAACCTCCCTGGTTCACTCACGGTTGCCCCTTCACCCTAGCATGACCAGTTCTGCGCCACTGACTGCTCCAGTGACGAAGCTGCCAGTCACCCAGACCATCGATCTTCCCAGGTTGGGGCAGGCTGTAAGCACCACTAGGCCTAGCATGGCAGCTGGTGTGTTGCCATCGACATTGGGGATGGTGCCTCCCCCGGCAACATCATCCGGTGTTCCCGCCGACTAAGCAGGCGCCGACATCCAGGCGATACTTTTGGCCTTCACAGACATACTTAAATGCCTGCTACCTCTTCCTCCTCCTCCTCCTCCTCCTCCTCCTGTAACAGGAGACACATCAACGGGGCAGCTTTGACAAACCCCAGTGCTGACATCTGCCTGGCCAACACCCCAGCTCACGTCTCGGGCATCAACAGCTTCAACTGCTCCCTCCTTGCAGCCTACTGAACACTTTTATGTGGATCAGGAGTACAGTCCTGACCTTATTATGCAGGAGGAAGAAGAGGAGGAAGAGTATGTGGAAAGCTTCTATGAGAGGTCCAGTTCCAGTATATCAGTAGGGAGTGAGAAATCAATAGTGTATACACCAAGGTCCCCTCCTGAAGACTTTCCTGATACTAACCACTCATCTAGGTAGGGAAAGACCACCACCACTTGTCTCCTCAAATATGCCGGCGCTATGGTTAGGTAATTTGTGAATACTCTGGGAGCTCAGGATAGGCCAAAGGGTAGGACTGCGAACTGGTAGTTGCAGTTCCCTACCGTAAATCGAAGGTACTTTCTCGAGAGGCCCTGACTGGAATATGAAAGTGGGCACATTTCAGATCCAGTGACCCTAGTCAGTCTCCTTGCTGCAGAAATGGAATTCCTGATCTGTTACCATCTTGATTTTTTCCTTTTTTAAGTGTTGGTTCAGGTATTGCAGGTCTAGAATGGGTCACCACTCCCCAATTTCTTTATTTTAATTTATTTATTTATTTGAAAAGTTTCACCAGAAAAGGCACACTAAGCAGATGTCGCTCATCTCACAGTGCGTTCTGGGGGAGGGGGTAGAGCGAGGCACATAAACGTAGAATATAACATCAGAGTAACAACAAGGGCACAACAACAGAGTACATTACAACCTGAATAAACAAAGTATGCAGTCAAATAACAATTCCAAGGTACAATATAATAAAGGGTATGGCTGCAACAATAACTAAAGCGGTAGACACCGACAAGTGCACCAACAAGTGCAAGGGAGCTGTAAATACTGTAATGTTAAGTGCCAGAGTTTTTTGGTTGCAGGGTACGTAGAACTTGGAACCAGTTTCGAGTCAATAATAGGCAGGGTAAGAGAGGGTGGCAAAGTTAGGAGCATAACAAATTTGGGGAGCAGAAGTTAGCAAGAGCACTAGAGATGGAGTAAAGGGAGGAGGAGCACCAGATTTGAGGAAGTAACAAGTTCAATAGTTTAGGAAAAGAGTAGAAGGCCGACTGGCCAGCAGAAGTGAGCCTGCGAGGGATGGCCAGTGTCCTAGCATCAGAGGATCTAAGTGAATGCACAGGGGGAGGAGGAATAGACAGAGAAGAGGAAAGGTAGGAGGACAGAATTGAACCAGAATTTGGAGGTAAATTTGGCCTTATGGGATAGAGGTTGATTTGTTATGGAAGGGAACGCAAGGTGGCGGTGAAGGTTGCAGTGGTGGGGGGTGGGAGAGAATCCAGTGCAAAGTGACAGAAAGAGTTGAAAAGGGTGTCCAGTCTGGTTAAGGTGGACTTTGGGGTGGCACCACACTACATCACAGTAGTCAAAAATAGGGAGAATCATTTTCTGGACCAATTCTCGCCTTGCTGTTAGAGGTAGACAGTAGTGGTTCTTGTAGAAAGCACCTAACTTGGGGCACAGTTTTCTCAGGATGGCATCCACATGCCCAGAAAAGTTGAGGTGCTGGTCTAACCAAACCCCAAGGTATCTGAAGGAGGTGGTGTCCTCCAGTGAAGTCCCATCTAGGGTATGAAAGATAGGAAGAGAAGTGATCCTAGAAAGTCTTTGACTTATGCCGAAGGACATAGAGACAGTCTTTTTAGAGTTTAGGGAAAGTTGATGAGTGATGAGCCAGCGTTGGAGCTTGTCAAAGTCCAATTGGAGTCTGGTTTCGACATCGGAGAGGGAGTGGCCGGAGGTATACAGGACCATGTCGTCTGCATACATATGAATTGATGATGTAGTGCATACTGATGGGAGATTGTTTAGGAATATTGAGAAGAGTATTGGACCAAGCACTGATCCTTTAGGGACACCAGTGTCTATGGGAAGGGGGTGGGGGTTAATGCGTCAGCAGTTCTGACTGATTGAGCCCTACCAACCAGGTAGGCTCTGAACCAGCTTGTGGCAGAATCAGACAGACCAGCTGAGGACAGGGTGTTTAGGAGGAGGGCGTGAGAGAGTGTGTCTAAAGCCTTTGCAAGGGCGACAGAGATGGCTGATGTGACTTGGCCACTGTCCATCCCTGAGAAGATGGTATCAGTGAGTCTAAGTAGGGAGGTGGTAGCGGAGTGGTGTTTCCTGAAACCAGATTGGAAAGGTGTGAAGAAGCTAGTATCTGAAAGATAGGAAGAGAGCTGAGAAAGGACAAGGTGCTCGTGGAGCTTGGCAAGGATAGGGAGAAGAGAAATAGGATGGTAGTTACCAGGTGAAGAGGGGTCACCACCCTTGGGAAGGGGTAGGACTATTGGCGTGTTTCCAGATTTTCAGTACAGCAGCAGTAGCAAAGGATAGATTTAGGATGCAAGCCAGAGAGGAGGCTATAGCAGGGGCAGAAAGATAAAGGAGCTTAGGGTCCAGACAGTCAGGAGAGCTTCCTTTAGAAGGGTTTAGAGCAAGGAGGGCAGACAGGGTGTCCGCGGGTGAGATTTTAGAGAAGGCGAAGACAGAGTTATACTGTTTAGGGCTAATTGGTGTTGGGGTAAGCACTTGGGAGGGAGGGGATGTGGGTAGGCAGGCAAGGAGTGAGGTTGCACAGGAGGTGAAGTAGGAGTTGAATTCCATGGCAACAATGAGGTGGTCAGAGATTAGTGAGTTGTTTATCTCCGGGGGGAGGTTTATTTTGAGGGGAGAACAGTGAATGGACTACTTTCCAAAATTTAGAAGGGTTGTTTTTATGAAAGGTGTTACTGAAATACTCGGCCTTAGCTAACCTAGTAGCTCTCATACATTTGTTGTGTAGGGTGCAGTTGGTTATATAGTCATTAGGACACTTTGATGCTTTGTGTTTTCTCCAAGCTAGATCGCGAGCACATAGGCATGCTAGCAACTCGGGGGTGATCCAGGGAGATGGTTGCTGTGAACCCTAGAATGCCTAACAGGTGCGTGTTTGTTCCAGATATCGATGAATTTGTCATTGAAGTAGTCTAGGGCCTCATCCACCGAATTTGCGGAAGACATGGGGACCAGTCTGTCTATGCAAAGCTGCGGAGTAGTGGGTCAAGATCGAGGGATGTGAAAGATCTCAAAATAATTATTTTGTAGGGCACCTTGGGTCTGTGAATTTTCCGAACCACAAAGATAATGTGGTGATCACTGAGGAAATCAGGTTGCAACCCAGATTGTATAACACTATGCGGAGGGGTGGTGAGGACCCAGTCAATCAGTGAGTGGTTTTGTGATTTGTGGTTTAGTCAGGTTGGCTCTTGGATTAATTGTGAGAGGTTTTGTGCGTAATATTGTTTTGGAGCTTGGTTAGGGAGGGAGCAACCCAGTTGTGGTTGAAATCCCCCAATATGTACAACTCCCCCGCAGGGGAGAGTGAGGCAATAGTGGAGATAAGTTCAGAGACAGTAGATGGGGATAGGCCAGGTCTGCAGTAGAGCCCTGCTACATATATTGGGACAGAGAAAGGCAGAGTCAGCCTAACTATCGGGACCGCATAAGACTGAGTGCGGGAGATGGATAATATGATATCTGAGATGAGATTTGATGAGATATACATTGCCACACCACCACCCCTACTTGCGCGGTCTTGCTTTTTCTTGTGGGCAATCAACCAATCTATAAATCAATCAAAATCTTTATTTATCCAGGCGAACACCATTGAGCAAAGCTCATTTACAAGATGGACCTGGTTAGAGACCGGTCAAGATACAGTTCATAAAAATTACAATCAACAGAGACAAATAACATAAATACATGTACAATCAGCAAAAAATATACAATAAAGGCCGTATCAAATGACTGAACCAATGACACAGCAGGCTTACAACAGATCAGAGGGTGAACTTATAGTATATATAGGTAGTACAGAGATACTTTCGAGGAAATATTGGCAAGGGTGCAAGGTTAGCAACTTGGTGAGTGAATGGCAAGGATATGTAACGACTACAATACCTAGCCCGGGCCAGAGAGACACAGCTAAATTGAAGGGAGGGAGAGAATTATCAGAGAGACTAAGGCAAGAGAATGGAGAGGAGGAGGAAGACACAGTGGGGAGGGAGGGAAGTATAGTATGTGCACTAAGGGATGTGGTGTGAAGGGAACCGGTGGCCATGACCAGATGTACAGTCAAGTAGGATGCTGCATGCCTAGGATTCAGAGGCAGGCTAAGGGTGTGGGACGCAGTTACAGGGTTCCCTCACAGAATGAGCATATAAAGTCTTAAAGGAATCCAAACTGATGGGGATGCATGGTAACAGCAGTTTTGTAGTTTATTCTGCTGAGAGCTGAATGCCTAGGATTCAGAGGCAGGCTAAGGACGGGGGAAGCAATTACAGGGTTCCCTCACAGTTCGAGCATATAAGGTCTTTAAGGAATCCACATTGATGGGGTCAGGAAGTGTCTTGAGTAAAGCCCCTTCCCCCATTGTTTGGGGAGGACTTTCTCCACTGCATTTGCTTGTAGCAGCTTTTTTACCTCTAATTCCAGCAAGAGTTTTATTTTTTTTATTTTATTTTTTGGTAACCGGGTAAGTTTTTCCTGCTGGGGTATGAGGGGTGAAGATTTGGTGACTCTGCAGTCTCAGAAACATTTTGAACTTCAAGGTCGGGCCCTGACTCACTAGTTCCATAACCCACCGGTCTCTGGTTAATGCTTTCCTGTGCCTGGAATTAGTGAATCCACCTTCCTCCCACTGAGAATGGCTGGGTGACCTGTGCAGACTTGTCAGGGGTTCTGCTTTGCCTGCAGTTTGGGGAGTGGTGTTGCATCCACACACCTGGGACCCCTTCTGCCCCTACCTCTCAGGAAACCTTTCTGATGGGTGAAGTCATAAGCAATATAGCCATGGGGGTAGAATCCCCTGCCTCTCTACCTCCCCTTCCATAAGGCCTGCCAGAAGTGGAGGCCTTTTCCTTATCACCGTCGCTCTTGTTGGTGGTCTTGTATTCATCTGCCTTCTTCATGTATGCCTATCTTGTCACCAAGCAAGGAGTTTCCCTCACAAAAGAAATCTGTTGCTTTTGTTTGAGTGTCCTGGGAGAGGTTTGGGGTTCTGATCCAAGCAAACCTTAGGGACACTGCATGTGCCATGATCCTAGATGCAGTGTTACTGGCATTTACTGCCATGTGGAACTGGTACTTGGTGGCACCCATGGTGATCTTCACTATATTCACTAGATCCTGTGCCAAGTCACCAGTAGCTTTTTTGCTCATTGCCAAAATGGAGCCCCAGAGGGCTTTTTTGTATTAAGCTGTGTGGGCTATGTATGCTGCCTGCCTTAAAAGCAGGGAAGCTGAAGAATAGACTTTTTTGGCCATACTATCTAGCTTTCTGGAATCTTTTTCAGGTGGCTGGGCAGAAAGAGACACTTTAGCCTTATCACAGGCAGCAGTCTAGACTACTCCCTCAAGATCAGGGTGGGAGTAGAGGTACTCAGTGCCCTGCTTGTCCACCTGATATTTCTTTTTTGTTTTCTTCTCTATGCCAGCAGCTGAAGTGGGTGCTGACAACACTCTGCAAGTGGCCTTTTTGAGGGATTTGTGGATGGGCAAAAACAACCTTTTTGTGGGGGTTAAGCCCATCACATCCAAAAACTCCACCTCATCCTCAGCAGTCCTCTGCAATGAGATATTGAGAGTGTTAACTAATTGCCTCAAAAAGATGTAGTGCAGTGCCAACTTTCATGAATTTTTGCGGATGCTGACTGCCAGTAGGTGGTATTTTTCCTATGGCCAGGTTCACTAGTAATCCTTTTTTGCAGGCTCCCCCCCAAAATATTGAGGGTGCTTAAGTCAGCTTTGTGGGTGCTTGAGTACCTCAGCACCCATGGAGTTTGGCACCTGGGTGTAGTCATCTGTGGGTGGAGGGGAACTGAACTCTTGTTCAGGAGAAACATCAGGCTCTATAAGTTATCCTTCCTTCCTCCTCCTCCTCGTAGTAAAATTCAGTCTTCTACTCCACAGGCACTGGAACTGGTACTGGAGCCTAGAGAGGGCAAGCATATTCATGAAGCTCCCCATAGTCTGGAAAGCCTGAAGAAACTGCCACACCTTAATCATGTCCCTTATTGGGGGCATCCTATTTTTGTCCACTGGCATCTCCTTTCCTTCTTCAAGTGGGTGACAGCAACATGCTTTTGTTTTTGCATTTTCTTAGGTACCAAATCTGATGCCTACTCAGAGACTCTTTTATTTTTGCTGGATTCAGGGTCCCCCCGTTCAGACCTCCTGATCTCTGAACCATCTTTAGCAGCCATTTCTTTCTGCTTCCTTTGAGGGGTTGGACCCTCCTTTCAGCCTTTAGGCGACGTGGAGGCAGACTGAGAAGCCATAAGGTCTTTTTATTTTTTAACCTTTTTCTTTTGCATTGTGGGGCCAAACCTAATACAGAGTTCACAACTGACATAATTGTGATCGGGACCCAGGCACCTCAAACACAACTCATGGCTGTCTGCCTTAGTCAGGAGTTGGAAGCAAATCTTACAGTTTTTAAAGCCTGTAGGTCCTGTCCTCTTTTTGGATCTGTTAGTCATGCCAAACACTTATGACTGTAGAGGATTGCTTCAGTTCCTAACACACCTCAAAATTATAAAATGTGGTTTAGTTCCTCTGTAATGAGCTGCTGTAATAATAAGCTTAAAATAGGAAAAAATATAGTCAGATAGTATCTCGGTTCTGCTAAAAAAGGGGATGGGACCAAGGAAATAAAGAACTGCTAAGTGGTTTCTAAAGTTTTAGTTAGAGAGTGAGTTAGTTAGTGAGTAAGTGAGCTAGTTTGAAATTTAGTAAAGTGGTTCCTGAGACGCAGAAACCACACCGCAACTGACCTTTCTCCAGGTCCTGGGAACTAATGTGGAACTGAAGAAAATATCAAAACAACGCAAACACCCTAATGCTGTTATTGAAAACTAACTACATATTAAACTAAATAAAGATAGAAAATAATAAACTGCAAATGGCTCTGAAGTAGGAGAGAGGCTTCAGGGTGACAGCTTCCTCAGGTGGAGAAATAAATCTGCCGTTAGAGGGCAGAGGTGAGCATAACCACACAGCAAAGATTTTAATTTCATTCTAAGATTCCATAATTAGCATACAGTTATAGGCTCTGGGGCAGCTCATTCCAAGAGAATGGTTTGCGTTTGTTAAGCATAAGTGAGGGATTCCTGGGGCTTGAACACTAAGCTTTTTAAAAATAAAAATCTTAAGTATATTCAGTTAAAAAAAAGCACTGCAGATACAGAGAGGACAGTACCTCAACATATCAGTGGCTCACTGAACAAGCAGGCAAGAGACTGTGCATTGTTTGGCAAAGTTACTCATGTTTCTTCATGTCCGGCATGGAATCTCTGGTCAGATAAGTAAACTGAGCATCCAGTGCTGTCTGCTTAAATGCAATCCCTCTTCGGTATCTGCAACTTTTTTCTGGATTTTTGGAACTGCAGTGCAGCCTGCTAAGAGTGTCTACTATGTTTTAGAATTCAAATTCTTTTGCTGATCTCTTTCTCTCCTCCATCTCCCACTGTTTAGGTCAGCCTGGATTCCCGAGTACGTGAAGGCATCAACAGAAAAATGCAGGAGCCAATGGTGCACACTTTTGATGAAGCACAGCTTCAAATTTACACGCTAATGCATAGAGACTCCTACCCAAGGTTCCTGAACTCTACAATATACAGATCACTGCTCCAGAGTGTTTCACGCTCCTCCTCGGAGTCCTAGGTCTTTTACCATACAATCATGGAAGAAAAATTTACATTTTTTTAAATTTTATTTTAATTTTTTTACACCAGTGTCAAAAAATCTATATATAAAAATCTATATATATAAATCTATAAAAATATGGCAATGTCAGTGAATCTGGAGGTGTTTGGGACCAGGAGGGCTTTAAGAACCCTCTCCTACTGCAGGACGATTTGAATCTCATTTGCCATGGATTAGAAACTTAGGCCTACTGGCCATATGTGTGCTTGCTTTTCCTCTATTTCTGGACCTGCTCCCTGTTCCCAGATCCCTCCTCACCCATCCTACCATTTGCTCCGCCATCCATTCTGCCCTCAGTGTTTGTCCAGAGACATGGATCACCACCACCAGCGGACTGAAGGAACAGCGTTTTTCCATGTGGACCTCAACTCAGGCTTCTTCAACTACTGACGTCCTGTGCCAAAAGCAGAACAGAATATGTCAAAAAGGAGAACTGCCAAACCACAGGTTGTGAAGAAAGAAAGAAAGAAGAAGAAAGAAAGAAAGAAAGAAAGAAAGAAAGAAAGAAAGAAAGAAAGAAAGAAAGAAAGAAAGAAAATGAATTTCAGTATTGGTCCTCATGTTTCTCCATAAATGCTGAAATATATGAGGTGGGGACATGGTGGGGGGAAGGGGCACTTATTCTAGTTTCTAAGGGAACTTGCTGCCAGTGTTAGTCTAAGTAAACAAAAAGTTAGGAGGTGAACATTCTAGGATGACAGCCACTGTCCTGCCATGGCCAGCTGAGCTTGTGCTCATTTCCTCCAAGCTGCATTCCTACTGGAAAGGAGAGCCTAAAATAGATATCGTTTGTTTTGTTCCATGTGTGTGGGGTACGATAGCCTCGAGATGAAAAAAACCAAAAGACCCCGTGAACATTCCCCAACTAAACCCCTTGCTATATCTATATTCTCAGTAGTGCAAGTGCTATTGATGGGAATTTCTTGAGTGAACAGAAATCCAGTGGTGGAAATAAAAGGAAAAGTATCCCAGTGAGAGTCACACTTTTCATTTCCACAATTGGATTTCTAAATAATGCCTCGCAGTGGCTTAATGCATTGACACTGAGCGAGAGAGAGAGAGAGATATAGTTATTTGGGTCTTTTGAGTAAACAGAGGAACTCATGGGATACCTTGATGGATAATGGAGATGGTATTTTGTTTAGTTCACAGCTAGCCTGTCATCTCATCCCTTGTAGACGGTGACTCCGAGCCTTTCATACTCCCAGATCTACAGGGGTTCCTGTATTTTACAGGGACATACAACCGTGTGTACTGCAACTGTTACACCAAGGGTGGGACAAATTAGTTTGTGGACTGAGTTGTAAGTTGGCCACTAGCTTTCCAAATCTGGTAAGCCAGACCAATTTTAGTGGCCTTTTTTAAGATTCTACTCAGCATTACTCACACTGTGGAAACAAATCACTTTTTGTGCAGGTGGCCACTAATTTTCCTAATCTGGTAGCCAAAACACATTTTTAGTGGTCATTAATTTTAAGATTCTATTCAGCATTATTCCCACTACAGGAAAAAAAAACAGTTTGTGGGCAGGTGTCCAGTTGGTCACTTTCAAAATCTGGTAGCCAAACCAGTTTATTTTAGTGGGTATTTGCTGCTTGGCTACCTGATTTGTCCCACACTGCTTATACCAGAAAACTGAGCCAAGGTTGAAATTAGGCTGTACAGCTACATGCCATTGGGGCTAGTGACTGGGAAAATCCACTGGCCCAACAGACTTTGCCATTAAGCCAGCTGTTGTATTTACCGAAATGTTACTTTCCTCAGTACTAACCGGCAGGACTAGTTAAAGGGCAATTGTACTAGCCCAATCCAAACTCTACTAGCATTTGGCAGTGGGTCACTGACACGTCCAGCCCCTGCAGATCAAATTCCATTGAAAATAGTTTGATTTGATTTATGGGAAAATGGAGGAACATCCTCCTGTAATTCCATGCTAAATGTCAGACTGATCTGGGTGGCCTGTGTTTTATAGTTTCCACATGATGAGTCCTCTGTTTCTGCCTGCTGACTCAAAACTGGCTTTGCCATAAATCTGTAGTTCCTTTTTTCTCAATGCTGCACACTGTTTTGGCAAAGCCAGTAACGGTATAAGTGACCTCGTCATGGGCACAGATATTTTCCTTTTGAAAATATGGAAACTGTTCAAAAGTATGACAGCAGAATTCAGAGCAAACATTAGATGTACTGAAGATAACAGGTTACAGTATGGTGCACTGCACTAATTGCGGCAGATTGTTCACGGGGCAGCCGTGGTCCATGCCGTGGATGTGTCACTGAAATAAAACACTCCTCCACCCTTAATGACCAAACACCCGTAATTCCCTAGTGTGTGTGTACAGGAGACCAAGCTTATTACACCTGTGGAATTTGTTGAAGAAAACGTTTCTTACCATGCTCCCACATGGGACCCTAAGACAAAGCTTTTTTTTTTTTTTTTTTTTTTTTTGTAAGAGCTTGATTGATACTCATGGCAGGTGTCAGAGTGACAGCTCTGGATACTGAAACCCTCAACTAATCCCCATAAAAGGCACAGGGCAGAAGATCACAGTGTAAGCTTCCCTATACACTGCCCTACCAGTGTGCCTCAACTCTATCATGGAGGGCCCCCCCCCCCCAGTGGGGGAGAGGGGTAGTTCGGACTCCATGCCCACTTAGTTCCTAGCCTCTCATATAAGGCTACCAACAAGAGTGCCAGTTTTGATGGTGGTTTGGTTGTGTGCATACCTTGCTTCACACAAGCTACAGAACAGTCATATATACAGATATGTATGTTAGTTTTTCTGATAAACCCCAAACTGTGACACTAACATTATTTCCGCAGTGGGAGGGTCACCAGCATGCTATTTTCACAGCAGATGGGCCATCGATGAAATGTTTAACGAGTGGTGAGGGCAGCCCACACACAGCTTAATGACATCACAGAGGCCCTGTGCAGCATCTAGAGTAGCAGCTGAACCCAAATAACAAACAGTTCAATCTTTATAAAAAAAAGCTCATTGTAAACATTTGCAGTTAAAAATACAGGTGTTTGATGAATGGAACCTGTTGTGGACTGGCTTAAAAGAATATACTTATTTACACTTGCTGGATTAGACCTCTTATTCAAATTCTTTTAAACCGGCCCACTCTGGCACTCGTAGAAGAAACTGTGCACCAATAAGTTACATATTTTTTGTTGGTGACGCAGCTAGTTGCTGCTGGTACTATTGACTGCTGTATCATTAGTGGCCATTGAGGTGTTTTGCAGATGCTCCCAGCCCCTGAACAATGAATGCCATGTAAGTACCACTTTGGGGTGCGGGAGGGGGTAGTGCATGCTGCTATTTTAAATGAGTGCACCCCTACCTCTCAACCAGTATTTTAAAGGAAACGTTTGATGCCCCACCCAGGAAGGACAAGAAGAACTCCACTGGTGTTTGTGAAGTGTGTCCGTGTCAAGAGAATAGTATTTCAATTTATACAGTGCCTTTCATTCCTGAGGTTTCTCAAAGTGCTTTACATCTCAGATCGATGAGCTAGATACTAGTAGTGCAGGAACTGTATACAGAAAGAGCAGGCATTATGTACCAGTGAGTTATATACTGGTAGTGCAGGGACTGTATACAGACTGACAGAATAGACATTATGTACTAGTAGTTAAAAGTAACACCACACCTACACACAGTGTGAATTTTATCAGTTTGCTTGTCACCAGTTAACTCCATTTGTATAGTAGTTGGAGATAGAGACGTTTGCTGTAGTTTATTTGTTTCTGTTGGTAGTAGTTCTCTGTAACTGTCCTGGGTGCCTCTGTTTTCTGATTGCAGAACTCTCAGTTTGTTCCCTACAGCTGCATCAGCAGCGGGAAAATGATGTCACTGACTCCCCTTTACACAATGCAGCAAGTCTAATAACCCTAAATTTTCAAGAATTACACAAAGTAAAAGTGATTTACAAAATCCTCTCTACCACACCAGAGATGTAAGGTACATGGGGGGGTATTTCACACCATTCCTGCATTTTGTTATTCTAACTCAGCAGACAGGAATACTGTAGAGACTGATAGGCTTTGACACATGGGGTGAGATTTTCAAAGATGTGGATGCAGCATTAGCGTCTGTATTTCAGACACCTCATGCACCCACACAGGTCCTTCCAAATGTCTGCACCTTATTCACAAACATCTGGATGCATCTGTAACAGTTCCCATGGTTTACAAGCAGTTTCTGCCACAACTGGAGGGATCATGTCTGTTTTTCAGACGCAGCTCCATTGATCTAGCTCCCTGAATGGAACTTGGCAGCTGGGTCCAAAAAACGGATGTGGCTCTCTAAAAATACTGCCCATTGTCTTCTGCCTGCTAATGCAGCTCCCAGGAACTAGATACCAACAATCCAAACATGGAGTTGCCCAGGACAGTTACAGAGGACTACTGCTAACAGTACAAGAAAACAAAAACATACTTTTATATCCCCCAGCTGCTACAAAAATTGAGCTTATTGGTGACAAGAGAACTGATAACATCTACAAAATGTGAGTGCGTAGTTCTCCTTTAAGTTCAGGTATTGGAGATGTGCCAAAAGATACTAACTATATTGTAATGACAAACCATGTCGAACAAATAAAGATAAAAGATCAAGAAATATTTAGATTTATACCGGCAGTGCAAAGAACTATATGCAGATAATGAGTTCACTACTGGTAGTGCAGGGACAAAATACGGATGGACAGAGCAGGCATTATGTACCCATGAGTTAGATACTGGCAGTGCCGAGAGTGTCTGCAGACAGACAAAACAAGCAATATGTACTAGTGACTCAACGTACTGGTAGTGCACATGTGCCAGTTAGCGAGACACATACTGGAAGTGCAGGGCCTACGTGCAGACGAGGCTTGGAACGCAAGTTTTTGTTTTTTAGCACACCCAATCCTTGCATCTCTTTGTGCCTTACAGAGACAGCAGAATTACAGGATGAACATAAATTACCTTTAACACATCATATTGATGGCTACTCATTTTCAGTGGGGCATTATATACTAATGAGTTAGATACTGGTACTTCTGGGACTGTATGCAGACAAACATTGCAGCCTGCATTTTTACAATGGGAATGGGGTCCAGAAAATTGGGGTTATTTGAAAGAAGTGGATGGAAGGGGCGTCTCCCTCAGCCTTTGTTGCAGGCCTCCCCATCCACCTGAATTGTCAGCGGTGGATAAAAAAAATTAGCCATGGGACTTGAAGTCATGGACTTGTGGTTCAGTGGTGAGAGGGCTACCAACTGAATATCGCTGAGGTATGGTAAATGTGTTTCATCTTCTGTGGCTCATTAAACCATACCAAAGACTTTGGCACACTGGCCACAACAGACAGTTTTGGTGGTTGCTGTTAATGGGACCTATCATCTCCTGTTGGCTACTCAATGTGACTGAGAAAGTTGCCTCATTGAGTGTAATCTTGATTGCCCACAAATGCAGGGGAACAGCAAACCCTCTTTACACATTTACTCTCTTAACCCCCAGCCCCCACCCTGTGTTAGGGAGAGATGGCAACCATTTTCTTATAATCTAATCATTACAATGACCAACAAAATAAAATACTGCTTTCATTGGCATACCTCAATACAAAACATAAAACATTAGCGTCATCCCTTATGGTTCATCTGCAGCCGAGGCTTATGAAGGAGCTAAAGTCATAGGTGAGGATTTTCTAAGCCTTGGCTGCAGCACTGCCATCCATACATCAGATGCATGCTGCATCAGGCAAATGCGTCGGCATGCTTGCGGCATATTTACAGACTCCCAACACATTTGTGAGAATTCCTGCAGTTTACAGCAATTTCTGCCATAACTGCAGAATAGCGGACATCTTTTTTGGATGCAACTCCAGAATTCCATCCCAGGAGTTAGACCACGTTTTTGTGGTCTAACTCCTAGGACGTGTTTTGGCAGCTGCATCTGAAAAACAGATGCAACTCATTGAAAATCCCCCTTATAATAGAAACATAGAAGTTGTTGACAGATAAGGACCTTCTGGCCCACCCAGTCTACCCTATATTCCCTACTTACTGGGCCACTGCAGACCCTACTCGATCTCTGGTCTTCTCCCCCCCCCCCACCTTCTAAGTTTCCCTTGTGTCTATCCCATTCATACTTGAATCCCACTACCGTTTTAGCACCCACCACCTCTGCTGGGAGGCTGTTGCAGGCCTCCACCACCCTTTTCGTGAAGAAGTATTTCCTCACATCTCCTCTGAGTCTCCCCCCTCCAGCTGTCCTGCATGTGACATTAAAGCCATGTCCATGGCAACAGTCTGTAATATCACAAATGGGATACTAATGACTGAACAGCAAGTCATTTCCCTGGGGATTATTAACTGACTGGGGGGTGCCCAAGGTGCAGCTGAGGGCCAACCCCCCCCCAAGCAGGTCATTATTCCCATGGAAATGACTGGCTGTGAGGTCATTATTGCTGTTATAAGTCTAATCACCTTAGTAATGGGAGGAAACAATGGCACACACCACTTTGAGCTGTACCAGACATTTTTTTCCCCACAAAAATTGTTATCCTCCCCTAGCTGACCTGGGCAGTTATCAGCCCTGACCCCATGCCCAGCAGTTGTTCCTTACCTCTCTCCAGTCCGAGAGCTCATTCCACTGCAAATGTCCCCTTGTGGTAGAGAGGAGGGGGAGAGCCATCTCCCCTTTCCCCGGCAGACATATCCAGATTCACTCCAGGATTGGAGCAGCAGGGCGGCCCACCGAGACATGGGCAGGGCTTCACAAAGCCCCACCCCTAGATTTGTTTGCTTTTTCTTTGCCCTCCCTGTGCAGCGACACCAGGACATGTGTGTACAGGTGCACTCATCCTAAGCAGCTGCAGCCCTCCTTCGAGTTGCTAGTGCCTGCACTATCCCCAGGCCTCCACCTAGTGGCAGTCATGGGCCAAGATAACTTGGTTATCTCCCTCCCCGGTAGAGAAAAACAATCCCTTGGACACTCAATCCTCACCCTCCCCACCGACCCCCAGCCACCTCTGTTTGTTCCCAAACACAGATCAACGGCATGGCAGGAGGTAAGGCATGCGATGCCTCAGCCCTCCCTGCCACTGGGCCAGCCCTGTACTGGGCATTTCTAAGGGATTAATGCCTGGCACAGCAGCCAATCAGACTGCACATTTGCCCCATGAATAATTAACACTTATAACTTATGACTTAGTCACAGCTGTAAAAGTGAACTTTTTGTGGAGTTTTTCCTCATGGATTTTCCAGTTGCCTGAAAAATAAATTCCAACTGGAATTGTCAGGACGGAAATCTCATGACATTCCCCAAAAATGCTGCATTTCAGGACATTCTGTTCTTTATTACTGAAGACATTTGCAGGAAAATCAACTCTTTGCCCCATGGCCTATATGTGTCTCTGCCACGGCTACCTTTCCTGCCCTGAAGTCACAATCCTATGCCTGTAAAAGCAGCATAATTTCTGAGGCTGCAGCTTCTGATGTCAGAAGCAGAGGACTGTGACTTTAGGGCAGTAATGTACAGCTTGGACAGAGGAAGTCTGAGGGAAAAAGATCTTTTTTTTTTTTTTGCTGCCTCCTGGTAGGTTTGTGCCTTCATCCAGACTGACCCCCCACAGTCCCATCACCCGGCTTCTTGTTGTTTTCCCTGCTTTTCCCCTGCCTGCCTCCATGCCTTCCCCCCCACCCCGTGGTGGGGTGTGGCAGGACTCCCAACTGCTGCAGAACAGGATTTGGTTCCTGGGGAAGCTTGCCACCAGCGAAGGTTTGGTGCATCATTCAGCCCTAGTCTACTGATCTTTCCTCCACTTTTCTCCCCACCTTCAAGACGCTGGCCTGGTGAGTGCCACAAGCATGAATGCAAGCATGGTGCATGTCATGCACAAGCATCTCCCCTCCCACCAAGCTGCTCCTGGGTGTACTGCCCCCTGTGGTCAGCTGGCTGGCAGTCGTGCAGCGGAGCTGGCTGCCCTCCCTCCCTGCCTCAAGGAGAAGAGCGTCCACTGAAATGCTCATTCCTCCCCCCCCCCAATGACTCAGGCTTATTTCTGAACCTGGGTCGCTGGAGTAGGGAGCAGTAGCCCTATGACTGCACTGATGGGCTGGCCCCAAAAGATCCTGTTTTAATGAAAGTGGTCTGAATACTGGAGCAGCAGTGCATCGAAAAATGTTTTTTTTTTCCAATAAGCAAGTTTCAGCTGCAATTAATAAAAAATATTAGCATACCTGTCAAATCTACCTTCCTAGGCACTTCCTCTGCTGCAACCATGAGTGTTTTGTTCTTTTTTATTTTCTCTATCCTAACCCTTGCCAGGTTTACAGTGCTATGTCTGTGAAAAATGAGGCAGCCATCTTTTTTTTCTTCTTGAGTAAAAACTAAATAAGAATATTTTGGTGGAACATGAATATTTTACCACCAAATTAAACTGTAAGATGTCTAGAATCGTTTATAGTGAAAAAAAAGTTAGGGTCACATTTTGTGCCAAATTTCATTGCACTGCTGCTTTAAAAGTCTGGTTGCAGCAGCTGTGGCAGTTGTACAGCCCCAGCTGCATCCCTGTAAATGCACCTGAATGTTTGCATACAATTTTAAAACATTCGGACTCATTTACAACATTTTGCTCAATTTACAGTAGACAAATGACGCATGTGCCATTTTCGGGGTGCAACTTGCAGCGAATGTGACAAGAAGACAGATCACATTTACCAGCCTTGTTGTATGCAGCATAAGTATGGCTGAATAAGTATGGCTGAATCTTGCTGGAACTAGCTGAAAATGTAGCCATGTGACTTTTAGTAATTAAAAATCGAAGGTTTCTGAAATTCAGATGGGGGGTGGATTTTGTGTAATAAAGTTCTGCTTATACCAACTGTGAATGTTTTATCTCTGGTGATAGGAGCATTTCTTAAAATGTACCTTACGCATCACAGAGGGTGAAGCACTTGTCTTTTTACAAATTGTATTTTTGTTAAAGGTTGGTTTTAGCCTGGGTCTCCCAATGTATTTTAGAAAATGTATCCCCCAGCTCCTTTTACTGTAACTGAGAATTTAAACAGCTGTTTTTGCTTGTTTGAGGAGGGTGGAGGGTGGGTTTAGGAGGTCATAGCTTATCAAAAAAAAGTCTCCAAACCAAAACAAACAGTATTTATGTAAAAAGAACATCTTTCTTTGCGTTTGGCTACAAGGAAACGTATCAACAAAGTCCTGAATAAAGCAGCAGCATCACAGAGAAATTCATTCGGCTCATCCAGAAAAGATGGGCAGATGACAAGTGCTGGATGAAATTTTAAGTAATGCCAGCAAAACTGTGCAGATGCCTATTTTGCTTTTATACAGTTTCATAAAATTTGTGCAAAACATTTCACAAAGTTGCAGTGCAACTTGTTTGCGCAGTTTTTCAGTACAGCTTAAAAATGTGCAGTTTAATGAAAGATGACCTACAGTTCACCAGAGTACATGATATTTACACTTTGCATTTCACAAATGCACCTAAGTATTGAAAGTACCCATTTTGCATATTTATATGAAAGCAGTTCACTGTAACAAAACTTTCCCCAAAACAAAGTGTGCAATATTTGCATTTTTGTATTGCACAGTTTCAAAAGTGTGCAAGAACAAATAAAAAGTATTTAAAAAGTCACACTTTTGAAATAGAGTCTATTTTTGCAAGGAGTGCAAAAATGTTGCCCGGTTTGACTGGTGCCAAATCAACAGAACTAAAGTGCATAACTGTAAGCAAATACATATTTATTGCAAATCGAAAATTTCTTTAAATGTAACGATCCCCCCCCCAAGCTATGGCAGTATCCAGTTATGATGCGTTTAAACATAGGTATGCACACATGATGCTTATATGCAAGTTATCACACTTGTGACTAGACATGATGCACAATTTTACTTCACTGGCAAAGTTCAGGCAAAGTTGCAAAATCCACCTTCACAAAGAACTTTGCAAAATGCGCATTTCACCACTTTGTCACATCGCTTTGAGTTTTTCATAGGTAATGCACTTTATGAGGTGAAGTTAAGGTGAAGTTGCAACTTCGCCTGAAAAAGTGCCTGTTCACTTGCCAAAAATGTCATGAAGTCGACACTGCATTTCGTGAATTTGGCAAACTTTGCAGATTATTTTGAGGAGCAAACTTGGCCAACTTTGCACATCTGTTCCCAAGACCGAGGGCAGTGTTTTCATGGGAAAACAATTTGGTTTAAATCCCTTCAATAATGTCAGCTCTTTTGATTTATTATAGTTGGGAATGCAGACAGCACTGGTAAAAAGCACCAAAATCCTATGTTCTAAAAAAGGTTTAGATTTTTTTCAGAAATCATAAAAGGTTGTCCCTGTTTTTTTTGTTTTTGTTTTTTTTTGCTAGCAGAGCTGGTCTTGTTTGGGGAAAATATAGTATGTCTTCATGTGACTTACAGGGCAATCATTTTTTTTTTTTGTAATTCTGATTTTTGAGAAAAAACACTAACCCCCGCAACCGGAAGTGGCACTGATTAAATCCGCTTAGAGATTTTATTTTTGTTACAGGACAGGTTTCAAAGATACAGTACTAACATTCAACTTTAAAAAAGGAAAAAATGTTTTTAATTAAATAGATTTCTACTCCCTGAAAAATTCAGGTTACTTTTTTTATAAATACTGTATGTGCTCAAATGTTTTTCTTCAGTTTTCTCTGAATTGTTTGGTTTGTATTTGACCAGAAGCACCAGGCTTGTGTCTGACAGAGCACATCTGTTTTCATGGTCACTGTAGACCTTTAGTCTTGTGGATCTGGAATGAGACTTGAAATGAAAACGAAAGCAGTGACGTGCAGCTAAAACAGGAAGTAGTGATGGAAGTACAGATGGCTGCAAAGCACTGCTTTTTCTTTGCTCTTTAAGCCTTGCCCCAGTGCACAGACATATGGCAGATTGAGTGTCCCTAATAGTAACATGGAAAAGAGGATGCAGGCCGCTTCCATCATCTTGTCCCCCCCTTTTTTTTTTGGCTGGCTACCTTGGTGAAAAGGGGGACAAAAAAAGAGCAGCAAACAGAGACATTTCCATACAGACATTGCACTGTCGAGGCTAATGTTTGCACAGCCCCACTGTCACAGCGGTTCATATCACTCTAGATCCATATACTGCCCAGCCTTCCATGGGTGACCACAAAGCAGCTTTCCATGGTACTACTAAAATGTTGCACCCATCCTCTTAGTCCCAATGGAGCCTGTCTTCCCCATCGTAACATGTCCTCTCTTTTCCATTTCTTTTTTTTTTTTATTCTTGTTTAGGTTTTAAATAGTTAGAAGCAACCCTTTTTTAACTAGGGCCACCCCTCAAGTTGTCATAATTTCTTCTAAGTTCTTTTGATATGCTCATTATTGAGACAGTTTGTGTATTGCACACAAAGGCCACCCACTGCACTAGGTTCAATAGTGAGGTAGTTTGACGTTTTTATATTTATTTGATAACCTGGAAAAAAACTGATTGTGATAACCTTTTTTTTCATTCTGTTTCTAGAATGTCCCCCATGTCTCTCCCCCCTCATGTTCCAATGCCCCCATGCTCACCCCGGGTCCTGTGTTCCACAGCTACGACTGCCCTGGTTTTCTGGCAGCTTGATCTCATCACCTTGGTTCACCCATTGTTGGACACCCCTTTGACAGTAAATCAGTTTGTACTATGGTAGTCATGTAGGTAGGGGAAAAATGGGCAGACAGGATGGACCAAGTGGTCCTTATTTGCCGTCAAATTCTATGTTTTCATTGGGGGGATGTGGACTGACCTTGGGTCCCGGTGCGTGATGCTGAGGTGGAGGCCACATATTACCCACATCATGTCAATGCCCTGCCTCATGTTAAGGGGAGGAGCTTGGAGAGAGGGCCCACCACACAAGGTTCTGATATGAGCTGGGGTCATCGTGGGTCAGAACTTTTATGGGACTTCTCAACTGCCTCTTGTCTGAAACCAAAGGTGGCCTTAGGCTTTCTAAGTCACAATGGTTGGAAGGGGCCCCCGCCAGGCCCATTGCTAGGTATTGGCCTTTGAGATTCAAGTGATTTTTCAGTTATTTATGTTTTACTGCATCCAACACACAAGAAGAATCATTGGGTAGGACAGAAACTTCCTATATGACATCATAATGCCTTGCAGTTATTTGCTATGATACAGGGTAACAGCCCCCATGGCTGACCTTGCTGGGACCCCCGCACAAACATAAGACCTCCTCTACCCGAAACCAGAAACTAGCAGTTTACATTTTAGAGGCCTGTCTGAGTTTTTAAAAAAATGATTCTATCTTATAAGTATTTTGAGTACTCATAAAGTAATAAATTTTTATGTATGTGCCCAGGATAACCAAACTGTGATGGCTGCGATGTGCCATCTTGATTTAAGCATGTGTGTACTAGGAGAGGGGGGGTGCTGTTTCTACCTGGTTTTACAGCTGGGATGGTCTGAGCAGCATGGATGTCATGTGACTAGCTCAAGGTCACAGCTAGCCAGTGACTGTGACAGGACCGGAACCTGTGCCCCCTCTTCCCATTGCATCAGCATGGTTGATGCTAGACCACATGGGCTTCCAAATTTAAATTCAGATATTCAGTGCCACAGAAATGTGTAAGGCAGCTACCAAAATGAATCTGTTTGCAGCATTAGAGTACGTAGTTCACAAATTAAGCACAGCTTCCTGGCAAATTAAGCATGGCTCTGTCTGACCGTGGATGAGGATGAGTTTAGCCTCCATGAAGGATACTTCTTCACCATCCCTCATCTGGAGGGATGTCTCTCATTTTACCAGTTGGAACCTCTCTGTCCATACCTCTTAACTGTCCTATATTAGGAGGGATATCCCTAATTTTATTATAGAAATTATGAATTTGTCAGCAGAAAAGGACTGCTTCATCCACCCAGTCTGCCCAGTTTTTTTCCCTGCATAATCTGTCCCAGCAGACCCTAACTGGTCTCCGGTGACCCTCACTGTTTTCATTTACTAATATTCCCCAATGTCTATCCCTTATATGTGCCCCCCACCACCAGTTTTTGCCCTTACTACCTCTAGTGGCAGGCTGTTCCAGGCATCTACCACTTTTTCAGTGAAGTAATATTTCCTCATGTCCTTCCTAAATTTCCCTTCTAGCTTTGTTTCTTGCTGTCTTGTTCTGTTGCACTTTTTCATTTGAAACAGGCTTCCCAAGTGTACCTTGTTCACTCTCATGAGGTACCTGTAGGTCTCTATCATGTCCTGTCTCTCCTGCTTCTCAAGGGTGTACAGACTGAGATCCCTCAGCCTCTAGTCATACTATTTTGTGCAACCCATGTACTACTTAAGTTGCCCTCCTCTGGGCTACCTCTACCCTGTTGATGTCTTTCCTGAGATGTGGCCTACAGAACTGTACACAGTATTCCAGGAACCCAGAGCCCGTTCTATTGATACCTCTCCACTGTCCCACATTAAGAGGGACATTGTCTCATTTTACCATTTAGAACCCCTCTGTCTGTACCTCACAACTCCCCCACATTCATTCCTCTTACCTATCCCATATTAGAAAGGATGTCCCCATTTTCATACGAGTCTGTCATCTTCAACTAACGTAAATCCTGAAGCAAGAACACAATGGTTTACACTGTGTCTCAAATTTGTATCTCCAACTCAGTGCTTCTTCCTGCATCATGTCAGTTTTCACCTACATACTTGAGGGCTGGTATCCTACAATCAGGTGTTGAAAAACTGAAAGGTGTTGGTGTGGCAGAACAGGACACACACACACTCCCTCCCTTCATTGTATATTCTAGTAAATGTGCAGTGAATTATTCCCATCAGGAACATTCTGTGTTTTCGATCATTTGTAATATACCAGATATGCACCTGCCTGGACTAGAACCCAGGTTGTTTACTTCATAGGTTGTGACTTAGTCTTCATTCCACACCACCTGCAGTGGACTCTGGTGCAGCTCTGTGAGGTAGTTGGTTTATCAGTGAGCTAGAAAGCAGAACAGGGAACAGAATAGACCAAATGATTTTGTATTTTGAGCAACAGACGAAGGTTTGAATCCTGACTTTTAACATTTTCTGTCAAATATTTATTCCAGTTTTACTGGAGTGGTGGGTGATCCTTGGTGGGGTGGAGATGGAATAGTTAAATTGATAGAAAACAGAATGTTTTGAGCAAGAACTTGTGCTGAGAGAAAAGGGTCTTGGCAGGAACAGTTTGTGTCACCTTTGCTAGATGAGGCTTCGATTGTTCCACAGACCCGGGATCAGTTTACTACCAGTGATACGGGATTAGTGTACTATGAGAGTCCATACTTTGAGGTGCTGTTCTTATGTGCACATAACACCCTTTAATGTAGATTTACTATTCCCAGTTCCATAGCACTATGGTTCTTTTCTCCAGTGAGATTTGAGGGGAAAAAAAACTTAAAAATGTGTACACTGTTGGTGAGATTCAAACCCCAACCTGAGATCAATGCTGTTCGTAAACTGATCCTGGGTCAGTGGCCGGGTTGGGGGTAATCTGTCTGCATCTCAGTGAAGCCTGTGATGGACACTTGGCTTCACTCATTATTCTTAGTCCCCACCCACCACCCCTTGGTTTGTCCAAATAATGCAATGAGAGGACAGCAGTAAGCTGCAGTCTTGTTCAGCTGTGGCAGAGTTGCGAACCACCCTCTTACTGTACCCAAACACTCCTGAGATAAAGCTATGGAAATTTAATGATGTATTTATGTATGACGGGTGGGCAGGGGTAGTATTTGGGAGTTTGGGTTATAGCGCTGAATGCTTTTTATACCTTGATGCAACCTCAAAGAGAAATAACATTGCACTTCATCTCGACTACTGAGGGAGGACATGATGACCAGTACAACCAGTCTGGGGTTTCTACTGTGCTGCTGGACCAGGCAGAGGTTACAAACAATGGGGGGAAAAAAATAGAGAAATGTTTTTGTTACACAGCAGCCTGTAATAGTCTGATGTCTTATATTGTCGTTTGGCCTCTGTGCCAGTCTGTTAAAATGGAAGCTGTCACTTTAGAAACATTTACCGTGCTGCTATGTTCCATTTGACTTTTATTGCCATTCTTTGGTTGTTTAAAGGGGAAGTCAGCCATTATACAGTGAGCATCTGTCCTGTTCTGAAATGCCAAAGATTTAAGTACACATCACCGTACATTTAATAATGCGGATTCTAGGCACTGGAACTGCAGATGTATTACAAAAAGGTGATGACTGCCTTGTGTTTTGTTTAATTTTCTCCTCTAACCCCCTTAGGGCCTGCTACCTCACTGGGTGCTGTCAACTCAGTGATGGTGAATGCCTCCCGGTGAACCCTCCAGTTCCCCTCTCCTGATGCTCTTATGGACTCTTCCCCCCACAGGTTTCTGTTTTAGCCACCACGAGCCAGCTTGAGGCACAGATCTTTTGTTGACAGCAGTGGGCTTCTAGGGCATGGGTGAACCAACAAAATGCCACCCGCCTACTTTGAGATTTTATTTACACTTCAGGGGCCCTTTTACCTCCCTCCATGGAGCTTTTCTGCTGTGCTAAGTATTGGAGGTTGGGTGGCATAATGTTATGAGGTCACACAGTGCTGCTCTCATGTCCCGACAAAAGGGGCACTGCTGGAATAGGATGCACTCACTGCCTCACTCCCTGGCCAGGCTCCAGGTTAAGCTGCATGCTCAAACCTAGGCCTCCTACATGGTGTGGCACCACGCTACACCCAGCACCATCTGACAAGGCAAGGACTTCCTTAAAGATCACTGGGAAATCCAAAAATACACATAGTGTTATTTTCTTTCTGTTGAGGTGTATTTATTTTAAACTTCTCAGTTTAAAAAATAACATTGCGATGTACCAATGAATTGCATTGATGCCCCTGCTGTCTCTGCCTGAGTTCTCAGAGGCTCAGCATTCCACGGGAAACCGTGTACAGTAATGTTATTTTAGTCTCAGCACGGATTTTCTGCTGCTATAAATGTGCCTATTGAAAATCTTGGTGTATAGCAATGAATGTGGTCATGTATCTTATTTCTTTTTTTAAAAGAATACATTTTCATAAAGGGCTTGGGGCAGAAATAATTAGAGAACAAGGACTAAAATGGCTTCATCAAAGTCGTGTGAGTCAGAAGATCGAGAAATGAGTAGCATATCTCAGGTCAGAAATGAAACACAGTGAAAAGCAAAATGGATATGTTGTTTTACATTTATAGTACAGAACTAAACTGCTGATAAATACTGTTGCTATACACAGTTACTGTTGCTAGGACACGCTACAAGTACAAAGGAAACAACCTATATTAGGTATTATCACAAAAACACTTATTAGTGTAAAATTTAAAATCAAATAATTTCTGTTTGTTTCCCCAAAACAAAGCTATTCATCTTGACAATCGGGTGAATGGAAGTCTTTCCTGGGAGCAGCTATTCCCTCAGCTCTTGGAGTCAGTGTAGACATTCTTTTTTTAATAAATTTCCAATGATCTTTATATTTGACCAAGATGAAAGGACTATGCTGGTTCTCTTCTCCCCAGTGGAAAACAAACTATTAAATCAATGGGCCAGCAGTGTGGAGGCAGAGGTTGTACTGCCACTTGGAGGACTGGTATTTGTATGCAAAAACCATAATCCCTCACTGGTGCCGGCTCAGGGCCAGGTGTATCACAGAAGTGAGATGCTCAAGTCCCAGGGAGGGAGGGAGAGAGGGATAGCACATAACCCCCCCCCAGCCAATCACAGCGCGACATTGGCAATAAAGGCAGCTGTTCATTCGCTTTCCCAGACGGAGGAAGGGGGCAGTTGTGGTGACACCAGTCACTGGGATATGGGATACTGGGGAAAAGTTATTTAAAAAAATTGTTGCATATATTTCTAAAAGTTTTAATAAAATCTGAGAAATGGCACAGTTGCCATGTACTTGACCAACATACCAGCACCCGTGACAAAAAAAAAGTCAGTTGATATATACAACAGTAGTTTACAAGTTTCAGCTTTTAAATATGCAGTTTGAAGATTTTGCTGTTTTTCTTTGATTTTAACAGCTGGCTTCAGTGCTGCACTAGACATTATGATGTCATTCAGCATTATGGAAGCTGCCCTATGATTGGTTAGTATTCCACTGTGATGACAGTAGCCTTAAAAATATGCACTGTGACAACAGTAACAGCAGCGTATTTGTGATATGTTGCTGTTATTGATGTCACTAGCTAAGATATCTTTTTATCTTGTCATGTTTACTCCCACTCCTGTTGTGTGTGTGTATACACACACACGCATGTATATACATAGGATATGACATGGGCTGACTCAGGATATAATTTATATCTTCATGAAAGGGTGTTGGTCTGTTGATATCATGCGTGGTGAAGCCACATGTGAGACAGCAATAGACGAATACCCTCAAATGAAGAAAAGAATGGTATTTTAACTCAGTCTATGACGCATTCAGTTTATGCAGCAGGTGTTTTAGGTGGTCTTGTGACAAAAATGGTAAAAAATTACAATGTGTAAAATATGCCCCACTTTTCTTTGCTCAGTATAAGAGCAACTGATCAGTACAAGGACTACTGTAAATGACGTCTCAGAAGTGAGAATGTCTGAGCATGCTCAGTGTGCCAAAATGAGTTGAATAAATTTCTGAGCATGCTCAGTGACCAGCTTCATTTATTATGCATGTGTTGCCAAAAATAACATGTCTACCTTGCTAAATTTATTTTCACTCATATATATATATATATTACATGTTTCCCTTCTCACTTGAGCAACAAGTGCATCACTTCTGCAAAGATGCTAAATTCTGAAATGATGGATGACTTCCTCTTGTAAAGTTTGTTTGTAAAATCAGTCCTGCTTTTTTAAGTAGCATTAGTATCATTTGTACCAGTTCAGTGTTTACTTGAGAAACCTCTTGTTAAAATGTTCCTAAAAAATACAAGGTGCTGACCACGTCTACCACAGGGTGAAACTAGAAACTAGTGACTGATCCATGCATCGTAAAACAGGATGCATGAGAGGCGCACACTTGGACCATTGCTGCCCATCATGGCTGCCACATGAATGCAGTAATTGTTGAAAAATAGCAAAAAAAAATAGCAGTTGCTTGGTGTTTATGGCGTTGGACACTGGTGAGCTATATTTTTTAAGTAGCAGTATCTGTTGCCAAATTATCATAGTTTTTTTTTTTTTTAACAAAAATGCATTTCTGACATAAGTTTATCATCATTATATTTTTCATTGTTTCTGATACATTTGCAACAGCTTTTATTCCTAATGTTATAATTAATGACTCACGATAATTAACTATGGCCGCTCTGTCAATTTTTAAAGCTCTCTTTCCTTGAGGTTATGTTTTTTTTATTGTACATACCAGATTCCTGCTGTGTTTGTACTTGGTTGGTGCTAGCGCACATATTTGGATGGTAAACCACACAGCATCACACCAACATATTTTGTCATGGTGGGCATAGTAAGTAAACATAAATAATTAAAAACTTAAAATCCAATATCTCGGTTCAGGAATGAAAAGAATATTGGATAATTTGTTTTTGCCAGACACACAGTATTACCAAAAAATGTGATTTTTTTTAATGCTAACAGATACTGCTGCTGCTTTAAAAATATAACTTTATTTTTGCTATTAAAATTTTTAGACTGTTGGAGCTCTGTAGTGACCTTTGCCAGGTGTGCAATCTTCAGTTTACTGGAGAACGGGACAGGCATTTGCAAATAAGGATTTTGCTGGACCCCCTTAACGCCGCCACCACCACCACCTGGGGAGTGCCTCCACTTTCTTCTCTCTGCATGTCTGGTGCTGCAGGTCAAAAAGCAGCTGGGAAAGAAGGGACCAAAAACACAGTGCACTGTCATAATTAGTTAAGAGCCTTTCTGATCATTCCTGTTTAAGATAAAAAAAAAGTTTCAAAAAAGAATGCGAACTGGATTTAACGGCCCTGCTTCTCTTCGATTAGATTGCGAACCTTTTTTTTTTTAAAACAAAATAATGGCAGACACACTGCCGCAAATATAGACTGCTGTTTAAATAAACCCTTAACACGTTTAGATTGGTGGGTGAATAACAAAGTGACTCCTGACTTCCAAAGGTTCTGCATCACAAAAATTTTTTTGCAAGTGTAATTCAAAATTAAAATAAATAATTTCTATTGCGGAACATTTTCCTGGCCACTCCCTTAGCTTTCAGCATCAGTGCAGAAATTAAATTTTTACAGAATTGGAAACAATAAAGGAACTATAAACCTTATTTTTATATTTTTTTAAATATAATTAGGAATGTTACCATGTGTGAAGTCTGTTTAATATGTTCCCTGTATTTTTTGTGTTTGTTTTAAAAGTTACATTTTCTCTTTATTTAGGATCCCTTTTTAAAGGAGAACTGTCAGCACAAAGGACCCCACACTCAAGTGTGGGGTTGGTCCCATTGTGCACTTTGTGGGCTAAAACATTTTGGTTTACTTACTGTTTACTGTAGTTTAGTAGATTAAGACTAAATGTGCTTAGCTGTAGGCTCACATCTTCTTTTACTACAAATCCCAGAATCCCCTGCAGCTGACATCAGAGCATTAGGCAGCAGTGAGAGATTCAGTAGCTTGCAGTGCCTGTTAGAGCTTTTATAATCTCTAATCCGATGTTTACTATGTCTGTTTTTCTCCAGGGACTAAGTACAGTCCAGGGGCTAAGTACAGTCCTCTGTAACTGTACTTAACCCAGGGAGGACAGCAGGATGAGCAAACAAAAGATCAGAGCTTAGCTGGCCCGCCAGCGCAGAGGCAAGGTGTCCATCTGCGGTGCCAAGATCCCGGGTTCGGGAATGGACTCAGGAGTCAGACGGCCGGCCATAGGGGGGAGAAGGATTGAGCATCCAGAGGACTACTCTCCTCCAGGGGGAAGGGGGCTGAGTGTCCAGTTCACTACGGACCCCTGGTGGAGGCTGGGGGTTCAATAGTGGCTGGCGCCACTGTGTATGGGGGCGGTGTGGACGCTGGACATCATTGCATGTCTTCACCCCTGGGGCTGTAGCATCAGGAGAATGCTGGCCCCTGTGTATGATGCCAGCTCTGCTGCTGTCCTTTCTGCCCACAAGTGTCCAGTGGGGAGGTCCCACTCCTATAGCCCCAACTTGGGGGTAAGCCGGGTCTCACCTAACCCAGTGTTTGTTGAGAGGGGTGCCCTCCCAGTGGCCCCTTTTAAAGGGTCAAGCCTGAGCATGGGGGGGGCTGTTAGCAGAGCAGGGCTAATTTCCGATTGGGGGTTCGGAACAACAACAAAAAAAAGATTGGAACTTATATAAACTCTAACAGGCGCTGTAAGCTATTGAATCTTCTCACTGCTGCCTACTGCTCTGTCGTTTGCAGGGGATTCTGGGATTTGTAGTAACAAACGATGTCAGCCTACAACTATGCAAAATTAGTCTGATACAAATCAAGTCAGTGAGCACTACACTGGGAAAGATCCTGTTCTGTGTTTGTGGTTCCTGTTGTCTGTTGTGTTTCTCCCTATATTTTTGCGGTTGTTCCATTTATTACAACTACATAGCATCTTTTTTCCATGATTTGGGCATGCAATTTTTACTGTTGGATATCCACATACTGACCATATGTTTTGATTGTGTACACATTATGATTTTACATTATGTAACTGTTTCTAACCTATGTATATTGCTAATAAAAAGATTAACAGCAAAAATTACTCGGAGACAACCTACTATACTACAGCAAACAGTAAGTAAACCAAAATGTTCTTGCACTCAAAAGTGCACACTGGGACCAGCCCCCATTCTTCAGTGTGAGGGCCCTTGGTGGTGACTGCGCCCCTTTAATTCTACGTCTTTCCACCTCAATATTCATTTCTCTTAATTACTTATCAGTTCCGGAGCCCAGTGACATCAGCTGAGTGGAAGTCTATGGAGAAGCTTTCCATGTAAGGCTTCAGCTTAGCTGATGTCATTAATTTCCTGAACTGAGAAGTAACTAAAAACTGTATATTGGGTGTGAAAATGGCAGCATAAGCAAGAAACCCTAAATAAGGAAAAAACAGTACTATTTCAAAACAAAGACATGCAACGATATACTGAGTGTATGAGACAGACCACACATGGCAACACTGTACACTCCAAGTTTATGTCCCCTTTAATGTTTTGTACACATGTATTAAATTCTCTTGCTTCCTCAATGGTAACATTTTTTAATATGCCTTGCCTGTTTTCTGTTTTACAATTATTTTTGTACCATTCCGTGTTCCAAATAAAAAGTGTTATTCAGCATTATATTGAGGGAACACCCTATCAGCTGGGGTAGCCAGTCAAGACCACACAGCAAATAACCGTGCAGCAGTAACAACAGGTGCATTAACAATGCGACGCACAATAGAGCGCCATTTCAGAGTAGCACACCTCTTCTGTGTTAAGTGTGACACAGAGTTAAAATAATTAAGTTATGGGGGGGGTGAAGCTTCCACATGATAAGCAGACAATAGTGTTTTTTTGCTGCTCTGTATCTTAGCTGTTATTCCCGGGATGCTATTTTTACACGTGGTATTTTACTCACATGATTATTGCTTGTGCTGTTTTTCTTTAGCACTTTTCTACTAGCTCCTCAGCTGGCATATTTACAGTACGAACACCTGGCTACAAAGGCACTGAAGACATGCAAATAAGAGGAAAAGGCAATCCAGATATGTAAATGAGGGGAAAAGGCATTCATGATATGTAAATGAGAGGAAAAGGCATTCCAGATATGCTGATGAGAAACTGCCATAGAAGTCACATTGTGAATGTTCTGTCAGTAGCTTGCAGCAAGAAGAGAAACAAATCAAATTTTTCATACAAAAATAAAACTAATTCCAGTGCCTTAATATAAAAATGCTAATGGTTAATGGTTCACACTGAGTTATAAGCCCACTGGGTAATGACAAAAATCTTAGCCTTCAACCTCAATCTTTCTTCTTTTTTTTTTTTTTTTAACTGGAGCCCAGTGTACTTATAACCTCTTACAGCCTCCACCCCTTGGCATTATTGCTATATTTTCCCACCACAGTCCTTTACGTATCCCCTATTCATTCATTTTTTTGCTACGCAAAAATCTTAGCCTTCAACTTCAATCTTTCTTCTTTTTTTTTTTTAACTGGAGTCCAGTGTACTTATAACCTCTTACAACCTCCACCCCTTGGCATTATTGCTATATTTTCCCACCACAGTCCTTTACGTATCCCCTATTCATTCATTCATTTTTTTGCTACGTAGTGGGTGTCTTGTTCACCCTTTTCTTCAGTGGGTTTTATTGCTCTCCATGCCTGTGGGTTCCATGTCAGTTCTGCCATTTCACACTGCTGAGTGAACAACTCTGTTTGTTTGAATGAACATAACAGAATGTCCACAAAAACCTTGAAATGGGGAGTGGAAAAATAGTGGGGAAGGAGAAAAGAACGGAGGTATGATGACTGCAAAAATAGTAATATAAATTATACAAAATTGGGTAAAGCATATCAGGAGAGGTTACAGTTTCTGGATGAAACTAGAGGGAAGCTCACGGAATCAGTTCCTGCATAGTTATTACATGGTCACAGGGTGGGCCATGGATTGTAGTAAATCCCATCAGCATCAAGACATTCAGCTAGGAGGTCTAAAGTTTGTTTTTTTTCAAACCAAAACCATTAAAATAACATAAGACATTCCAGAGTTTTATGAATGAAGCTGCAGTACCATCCCCCCCCCCCATCGGTGTTGCATAAAACACGTCTCTTTGCCCCTTAGACTTCATCTGTTCCTGCTGATTTTCCAGGGTTCAAAATCATCTGCTTGTGGCATCAGAATCATTTCCATGGCAACAGGTTGAGTGATGTCATAAGCAGAAGATAATGACATCACATCAGGAGTAATTAATATGAAAACATAAAGCCGAAGGGCAAAAGAGCCATTTTAATTAGTGTCTTAAGCAATTAAAAAAGTGGAAGATCCTGCAGTTCAAAATGTGGAATGCTGTGCAACAGACTTTTGCTTATGCTACTTGTGTATATTTGCTGGGAACTGGAAAATCCATTTAATTTCCACAGAGCATTTTGCTAGGCTTCTCATAGTTATCTTCCCTTCTTATACCCCCAAAGGTTCTTCTGCATGTTGCTATAGAGCGTGCTTACTTTAGATTCTGCCTCAGCATAACAAATGATGAGCCAGTCATCCTCAGTTGAATGCTTTTATTTATATATGTATTCTTAAACTGGACTATTTCACTGTAAGAGGCTTGACAGTCGAGGGCATTGAACCCATAGTGACTTGCCCTGCAGAGCTAGTGTAGAGCCACTTGGGCCTTTTTAAATATGGTGCCATCCTCTTTGTGGCTTCAAGGAAAGGTCTGACTAAATTGCTGGGGGGGAGGGGAGCCAGTTGTGGCAATTTCTTACATTTCTGTAGGGCTTGGTGTCCTAGTATTTAAGGTTTAATTACAAACATCATCAAAAGCAAGCATCTGTTGACGGGTTGGATTTGCAACATGCCAAATTTTGATTAAACATTTAGTAGATCGGGACTTATCAAATCTTTCCCTAATAGCCCGACCAGGACACAAGTGACCTTGCATTCTCATTTTTGAGAGGAACAGAAAATTTGGGAAACTGCCAGATTGGACTGAAAACATGCATTGGGGTAAATAAACTGCTCCATGTGATTCTAGGGAAACACATGTTAATTGTTTTAATGCAATCGACAGCTAAAAGTTATGGTCATTCAGCACTGTGACAAATGTTATGCCAAATTACAATCTGAGAATTATTAAGAAAAAGACAACACATGCAGCTTCCTACATGCTGCTGTTTTACGGATTCGTGGATCAGTCACAGTGTTCAGCTGCCTAACATTACTGTCATTCAAGTGTTACCATTGCCACTTGTTCTGTTGCAGTTGGAGAAATTCTAGATAACTGGAAACGAGATAAAGGGACCTTTTTCCAGAAGTAATAAAGCACAACCAAGTTCCCTTTTTACTGTATACTGTGATTGTAACTGCTGTGTTTGTTCCTTCTCCTTTTGGCGTTCCAGAAGAATATTGTTGATGTGACTGCAGACGCAGCACTGTACTTTAATCTGTGCTAGCCCAACAAACCCCTAGACACAAACCCCCTGATTCTCTGTGGCAGAAGTATTTTTCATTTAGTCCTCATAAAATGTCAGGCACTAATATATTCCTGCCATCTGTAGATGCATATTTTCAGAGCAATTAAATTCCCTCGGATATGGTTTTTAACCTCCTCCATCCCAGGTGTTCCACTCTTTAAGGTCTATATTGTGTTGGTTGTAACAGGTATCTGCAGCCATGCAGTAATGACAGTTTTTTTTATCTGTCTATGTTATCTAGGGCTTATTAGCTTCAAGTCCTGTATAACTTTTTTTATGTGAAAATTGCTGCACTCTACAGGTCTGCTGTTGCTGTTATCTGTCTCACTAAGGTGCTTAGCCTCTCAAGGTAGTCTCTTTTTTCTATGCAGGAAATAAAGGAGACTTGGAGTAGCTGAACATGTCCTACTCGAGACTACAGTGTTTTCCACTTGAGAAGGCGTTTTGTTCAGCTAGTGTTGTCAGACACATACAGTCCATTTCTACAAGGAGCATGTCCTGGACCCAGCAGAGAGCAGACTAGTATCTCTCAGAGGGCATCTGCCCCGAGTTTCCACCCTTTAATTATTTTTCAAGGATTCTTTCCTTGAATGGGTGTTAACCGTCTTCGCTTTCACTCTGGTTACCCTTATTACAGTACCTACTGCCCCCTGAAGAGGGCACTGATCAGAAAGGGATGGCCTTCCCTTCTCTGTTAGGTTGGTAGTTTCTATTCACTTCTTACAATCCTCAGTGGCCCCTGCCTGGTTCTGCACAGTCCTTGTTTGAACCTAACCAAGGGGATCCTTCCTCAGAGTGCCCTTCCCACATGGAGATCCTTCCCAAGACAGGCCATGCAGATGGAATGTCAATTTTTGTGGCAGTGGTATTCCTACATGAGCAATGCTCAAAAGGAGGGTCTTTTTCAGTTGCTGATACCCAGGGGCCTATCTTACATCCACTATAGAAAAATAAAAATTATGTACGCACCATAATTCTTGATCTTCTATGAATATCTTCATAATTGATTCACACTAATGGGTCTGAGCCAGATGAGCTAGGACCCTGCAGGAGACAAAACCTTTCAGGAGGGCTGGCACCAAGGCTAGCTTTGTACATGTGTGGTGCCGTGAGACTGGCTTGCATCACATGACTTACCAGCTCTCAACCACTTCAGTACCTTTTTTACTGAGGAGGTGCAGCATAACAAGTGTCTGTGCACTAAACCTAAGGGCATAAGATAGCTCTGATGACCCGTGTAGGAAAGGGTCATCAAACCAGTTAACTGTGTCTTCACATCCCAAACCAAGAACAAGGGTGAAGACCTATAAAACAGACTGGAGTGAGCCCAAGGGATGGTGCATGGGTGTGTGAATCAATGGTAAAGATATTCCTAGAAGATCAAGCATTACGACAAGTATATAATTTTCATATCTTCCAGCAATCAGTCTTCATTAATGATTCACACTAATGGATCAGAGTACCAAGTTCAGACAAAAAAAACCCAGATTAGGGTGGTAGGTGCCAAGGGCTCACTCAGGACAGAAGTTCCTTCAGGACAGTACTGCCAAAGGTGGCATGTTGCCTGGCATGGACATTCCAGTGCATAGTGCTTAACAAAAGTGCACACTGTGCTCCAAGATGCAGCTCTGAAAATATCACCAATAGGCACAGAGTGAATCTCCGCCAGGGACGTGGCAACTGCTCTTATGGCGTGGGCACACACCTGACCTTCCAGCTTGACTTATGCATTGGTATAGCAGTGGCATAAGTAGCTTACAATCCAGGCAGAAATGCATTTGATTGTAACAGACTGTTCCTTTTGACTGGGATTTAAAGAGAGAGAGCTGTTTGGATTGCCTGAAGTCCTTGGTTCTGTCCAGGCAGCCTAAGGACTCTTGTAACATCCAGAGAATGGAGCGCATGCGCCCCTTCATTCTGGAAGTTGGCAAAGTAGGTAGGCAGCACTAGTGGCTGATTCAGATGAAACTCTGACACCACTCTTGGTAGGTACTCATGGTGTGTGCGAAGAACCACTAGTGTACGGTAGGGAGGATCTGTGACCAAGGCATGGATTTCAGACACTCTGCGAGTAGAAGTTATGGTCACTGAAAAAACTGCTTTCCAAGTTGAAACCTTCAGCTCACATGTTGCCAGAGGCTCAAAAGGCTTATGGGTGAGCATATCCAGCACAAGGTTGATATCCCAGTCAGCTACCAGCTTCCTAATGGGAGACCTTGTGTGTAAAATGTACTTTAAGAACCTCTTTAGCCAGCCTGGTGGTGCTGAGGATTGAGGCGCTGGATGCCACACCTCACACCATGCTGGCGACCCGAGTTCGAGAGTTAGCCCAGGAGTCAGGGGTCAGCAGGGGACAGACTGGATTGAGTGCCCACAGGGCAGCTCTCCTGTCCCCGGGGAGAGGGCATTGGGTAGCTCAGCATTCCAGCAGCCCCTGGTGGAGATCAGGGGTGCCACAGTAGTGTGGGCGGCACATAACAGTGTGTCCAACATAAGGCAGGGTTGCTGTGTGCCTTACAGTGTCGGCGGATGCACACGTAGGGTGCAGTGGGTGGAACAGAACACAGGAAAACACTGGTGCCGAGGATCAGGTGATGGCACCTGTCCCCCATGCCCAACGCTGAGTTTCCCCGACTGGCCTTCAATTTCCTCTGCCTGACCCCTCATCCAATGCCAGAGTCTGATTTGTAAGAGTGCCCCAAAGTTGGTGGGGGGCGACCCTCCCCGGATAGGGTTAGCCGGGGGTGCTGGCATCGGTGAGGAGGGGAGAGAGGAGGCACAGTTCGGTACTCACAGGCAGGCAGGACAACAGATAGACTGCCTGAGAGAGGACCTCGGGACCATGACCGGAGGGAAAAAGAATTGAAAAAAAAAAAAGAACCTCTTGAAAAGTGGCAGCTGTGCCAGGTAGAGAGTACTGTAGGGCTCATGGTATGCAGAAATAGCACACAAGTAGACCTTAACTGTGGAATATTTAGGCCAGCATCTGAAAGGTCCAGCAGACACTCCAGAACCTTGTCAGGTGGGCACCCAAAGGGGTCCATGCAGGTTTTGGAGCATCAAATGAAAAATCTTTTCCATTTGGCTGTGTTAAGTCTAACTAGTGGCATGCTTACATGAAGCCAAAAGTATTTCAGAGACCTGAGATACCTTGTACCTGTTCACTTCTATATCTTGAGTAGCCAGGCCTGAAGCTGAAGGGAGTGCAGGTTGGGAGGGACCAGAGGACCCCAAGTCAGTAAGTCTTTCCTGAGTGGAAGAATCCTTGGTTTGCTGATTGATATTCTGTTTAACTGAGGAAAACAAATTTGTCAAGGCCAGTAGGGGGTGATCAGTATCATCTCACCCCCATTTGTCTGGAGTTTGAGCAATACCCTCTGCACTGGGGGAGATTGGAGGGAATACATAAAGAAAAAGCTTTTGCCATTGCAGTCTGAATGCATCCTGACAGAAAACGCCATGTCCTGGATTGCTGGGGCAGAATCAAAGCAGTTTGGTGCTGAGTGGGGATGTAAAAAGGTCTACATTTGGGGTGTCCACTTGCTAAACAGCAATCTCACGATGTCTGGAGCTAGTGATGACTCATGGGGATCAACCTATGTTCAGCTGAGCTCATCTGCCAGAGTGTTCTGGACTCCTGGCAAATAAATGGCCAAGAGTAGGATCCCCTGCTCCAGGCACCATTCCCACAATCTCGCTTCCCTGCAGAAAGGGTGAGAGTGTGCTCCTCCTTATTTGTTGATATAATACATCACAGACCTGTTGTCTGTCTGAAGGAGGACAGTTTTGTTGCTGACGAGATCCACTACGACTTGCAGGCCATACAAAACAGCTTGCATCTCCAACACAGTGATGTGGAGATGAGACTGACAGGTCCTAGACACCTTGTGTTTGGAGGTCTTGACAGTAGGCCCCCCAACCCAGCAGGGAGGCATTTGTGGTGAAAGTCACCTAAAGCTCTGACTGGAAGAAGGGGAAAGCACTGGAGGAGACTGTCCTACACTGAACATCAAGTGAGTAACTTAACCAGGGCCTTGGTCACCAGAATGGGGTAGGTCTGTGGACGGGATGCTTGTGACCACTGTGCACTGAATGCACTATCCATTGAGTCGTTCTCATGTGCAACTGTGCTAGGGGCACTGTGAACATTGAAGAGGCTATCAGACCCAGCATGCATTGCATGGAGTAGGCTTGAACAGATTTGCTCTCCATAATGTACCATGCCATCTGTAGGAGCACCTGCACTTTGCTGTCTGGAAGGAAGGCTCAGGCCTTGGTAATATCCAGGAGAGCTCCTATGAACAGCAGTCATTGTGTGGGTTGGAGCTGAGATTTTGCTAGATTCAGCAGAACTCCCATGGAGATAAGGAACTGAGTGGCTGTGGCCACTGCCTGTTCCATTTCCTGCCTGGATGGACTGGCTATCAGCCAATCATCCAGGCAAGAGTAAACCTGGAGCACTATTTTTCTGAGGTGCACTGCAAGTACTGCAATGCACTTTGTAAAGACTTGAAGCACCAAGGACAGGCCTAAGGATATGACTGTGAACTGATAATGCTGTCCCACCACAACGAATTAAAGGTATCTGTGGTGGCAGGGTTGTACCAGTATGTCCTGATATGCATCCTGAATATTCAGGGAAGCTAACCAATCCCCAGAGAAATCATCTTGAATTTCCCTTGATCCATAAAATAGTTCAGGTTTCCTGAGGTCGAGAATGGAGCGCGTGCCCCAATTTCTTTGGTGACAGAAAGTAGTGAGAGTAGAAGCCTGTGCTTTGTTCTGACTCCAGCACTATTTCCACTGCCCCATTGTTCAGAAGGCCTGCAGTCTCCTGCATCAGAAGCTCTGACATATGAGCTGATAAGAGAGGCTGTCTTCTGGGTGGATAGTTCGAAGGGATTTCTTTGAAGTCCAAGAAGTATCCCCTCCCAGATGATCCTGAGGACCCACTTGTTTGTTGTAATGGACTCTCACTGATGGTAAAACTGGGTCAGGTGCTTCGGAGAGTGACACTGGGTGCTTTCAGCACCTGTGCCTTCAGTTGTACCTATTTCTGCAGCTGGGAAGGCTGAGATTTGTTTTCGCTTCTCCTGCCTTTCCCAAGAATAGATGACTGGTTCTGAAGGAAACTACATCCTTTTCCCCTCTGAGGGTTAGCAGCAGCTGGCCTGGAAGACTTAAGGGGTGTTCTAGTTTTCTGAGATGCCTCAAGAGATTTTTCAACCTGCTGTCTAAACAGGTAAGTACCACTGAAGGGAAAGAACAGTTATGTACTTACCATAACAGTAGCTCTTCGAGAGAATCTCTTTTTAACAGGCCACACCTATGGAGCTATAGCTACCAGTCACTAGGACCACAAGGAAGCTTTTTTTGCAAGTAGTCCACTAGGGGCTGCCCATGACATTGTCTTAAGTCGACACTCTGTACATAAACGTGAGCTGGCCCTCTCTCTCCCTGTTTGCCCCTGATGACAAATGTGGATTAGTTGGTTACAGTATCTGTATTTCAGTCACTGTTATGTCCCATGCTCATGTTTGTATGAGCGGTTATTGCATTCGCTGTAGCTAATTCACCATTTTGTGTTTTGCTGTTATTGCCTCACCCATATCACATAGAACCAGTCAGACAGGAAAAGCAAGTATTCCAGCACAGAATTCACAGGACATGTAAAAAGGGTCCATATTCTGGGATGCAGACCACAGAGTGAAATGCTTCCATTTCAGGGAATAATTATGTCTGGTAGAAGGCTTCCTAGCTGCAAACAGGACATCAGCCACCTTAGGGGATACCCCCAAAATGTACAATGGCTGTTTTCGGTAACAATGCATACAGATGTAGGGACTTCTGGTCCAGATGGATCAGGGGCCCCTTTGCCTGTAACAACAGATCCTGACACAGAGGTAGAGGAGCAGAATGCTCCACCACCAGATGTTGAAAAAGTGGAAACCATATCTGGTGAGGCCAGAACAGAGTGATGAGGATGAGAGTGGCACTCTCCACCTGTAACTTGAGCAGAACCCTCTGTATTAGAAGAACGGGGGAAATACATACAGAAATTTCCCTTTCCAGGAGGACAATGCATCTCACCAAAAAACTCCAGGCCCTGGAGCAAGCAAGCAGAACTATGGTGGTTCTGCATTGCGTGGGGACACAAAAGGGCCCAACTCTGGATGACCCCATCTTGTGAAGAGCTTGTGCACCACTGAGGCCAGCAGTTTCCACTTGGGAACTGCTGAATGGGACCTGGTTAAACTGTGTGCCAAGACATTTTGGAGACCTGGGAGAAACATGACCAACAGCTGAAGGCTACCATACCATACAGTACCATACTCTCTTCGACTCGTGCTTAGGGGATAGGAGCAATTGTCCCCTTGTTCGCCGAAGTAATGTATCACACTGACATTGTCCATCTGGATTAGCAGAGGACTGGGGTGGAGACAGCTCTGAAAAGCCTGGGGGTTGTACAGGACAGCTGGCATTTCCAGGATATGATTGTGCAGCTCAGCCTCCACCTAGGTCCATGACCCTTGTGTCACCTCATCTGGAGCCCACAGCATCCGTAGTTAGGATCTGTACAGGAACTGGTTTATTTATTTAGTGTATTTATTAAAGTAATTTGAATTACAAACCTCTGAGTCCTAGACTCTTTTGCAAAGACTCCACGTCAGCAATTACAGACAATTTGTAGGACAGTATTTACAGACATTTTACAGATTATTTTTTTTTACACAGTGAGGTAAATATAGAGGACAATGTATACAGAAGTAGACATATAAGAACATTCAGAGAAATATCCTTTAGTTCTAGAAACTACAGCAAGGTCATTTATTTGGATTCACCTTATCTGAAAGGGAGAGAGAGAGAGAGAGGTTTGTTGCAGTCACATGCCAGACCCTCTAGCAGGAAATCCTTTAGGCAGGTTTTGAAGCGGCCAGTCTTATGCTCAGCTGAAATAGAGATAGGGAGTCCACTGAGCCATAGAGAAGCCCTATGGTAGAAGGTTCTTTGACCCAGAGAGGTTCTACAATGAGGGACCAGGTAGGGAGCCCTGGTAGTACTCTTGGATACCCTGAGTTGGGGGATGGGCTGGATAATGGGGTGCAGACTGGGGGGGGAGTTTACAGTGGATTTTCTTGGCTAACAGGCAGGTGTGATACTTTAGGCGACCCTCAAAATGTAGCCTGGTACTACTGTAAAGATCACACATGAGGGTCCATCTATCACAATCCGTCACTAGGCAGCAGGCTTTGTTCAGGGTGGTCTTTATTCTGTGCAGGGCAGTATCATCAGAGGAGCCGTAGAACACAATCCCATAATCTATGACTGAGAGTATCGAGGATTGCACAGCTAGGCGAAGGGCATCCAGAGGTAGGCAGTGTTTGAGCTGGTGGAGCTGACCAAGTCTGATGTTGATGGTGGAGCTTAATGAGTGAATATGCTGGTAGTAGGTGAGGGGTGAGTCAAGAGCGATGCCCAGGTATTTGAAGGAGCTTACCTGCTCTACCGGTGAGCCACAAGTATTGCTAATATGGAGGATGAGATCCTTAAGTGGGTTTTGGCGATGACAGAAAACCATTGACTTGTTTTTTTTAAAGCTGAGAACCAGCTTGCACTCTGCAAACCATGTTTCGGCTTCAGTAAAAAATGCTTGGATGGCTTGTTGCAGTAGGGAGGGAGAAGGATGGCTTGTGAAGATGACGGCGTCATCAGCGTATAGAAGTAAATGAGCAGGCACTGGGCAGTGAGTTTAAGAAGAGGCTGAAAAGGAGTGGGCCAAGTATGGATTCTTGAGGGACCCCAGAACATACCAACAGGCTAGAGGAGAGGGTTGAGTTAATTTTGACCTGCTGGGTCCTGTCACTTAGATAGCTCTCAAACCAGGATGCAGGTTTGTGGGCAAGACCCAGGGAGGATAGATAGTTCGGTAGGATGGTGTGATTGATCATCTCAAACTCCTTAGTTAGATCAATGTAGACAGCTCCAACTAAGTGTCCTTGGTCGAGTGCCTTGTGTATGAAGGTGGTGTATTCCATAAGGGTAATGGTGGTGCTGTGACCTTTGTGGAAATCATGCTTTTCGGGGCACAGGAAATTATATTTAGATAAGTAGTCTGTGAGTTGGTCAGCCACCACTTTTTCTAGGGCATTGGAGAGGTGTGGTAAGATGGAGATGTGGCGATAATTATTGGGCGAGGTATGATCACCCGGTTTGGGCATGAGGGTAACAACTGCCCTTTTCCAGAGGGTGGGAAACTGACCTAGACACAGGGAGAGGTTAATAATTTTGGTTAGGGGGTCGATGATGGTGTTGAGTGTGAGGTGTAGCAGTTTTAGGTCTAGCATATCACCACTATAGCGTGACTTGCCCAGGACTTTGGAGAGATAGGTTTTAGCCTCATGCATAGTTGTAACACAAAACCAAAAAGGGGGTGGGCCAGTGGTGGTGGTGAGGAGAACAGTCATGGGGGTCAAAAAAGTTAGGAGGGAGTACGCTAATGAGGTTGGAGAAAATTATGTTTTGCGCATCAGCTATTTGTAGCAGGGTTTGTTATTGGGACGCCATTCACAGTGATGGGGGGAGATACAGTTTTGCCACTAAGTTCTTTTATGGTGTCCCAGAATTTGTGCCCTTTGCCCAAGGAGGAGGAGGACAGTGCGTGCTGACAGTAGGTGGATTTGGCTTGGTGCAGGGCCTAGGTGCATTTGTTTCGGGCCTCTCTATATTGTTGCCTGTTTAAGGAATGGAATGCCCTTTAATAAATTCTCACTGTTCATCCACTTGAACAATGTTCTGCAGATTGGAAACGTGAGAAGAGCCATTTGCTCCAACTTGTCTGTCAGCTGATCCCACTGGACCCTCATTGTTCACTGTGGTATCCACATATAAAGTCCTGCTAGTGGCACAGTCATTATGGCTACAGCCATGAGGCTCACTAGATGTAACACTGTTTGTGCAGAAGCATAATGCCTGTTGTGCACCAAGTGTGCCTGAGTGCTCAGAGTGTCCGCCCTGTCCTGGGGCAGGAAGGCACATCCCTTTTCTGTGTCCGAGACAGCCCCTATGTACTACAGTCTTTGGCACTGAGTCAGTACAGACTGTGGCACATTCACTGTGGCCCCCAAGTCATTAAATAACTAATGTGTTCGGGACAGTGTGTGAAGCAGAGCCTCCCTGGAGGTGGCCTTCGGAAGCTAGTCATCCAGATAAGGTAAAACATACAGGCCTTCACTTTGAAGGGCTGCTGTAACTACTTCCAAGCATTTTGTAAAGACCTGTGGTGCAGAGAGCAAGCCAAAGGGCAATACCATGAAGTGATAATGCCTGCCCTCCAGTATAAACAGAGGTACTGTTTGTGGGACTTCCTGATCTGTATATGAAGGTATGCACCCTTCATGCCTACAGAATAAAGCCAGACCCCTGTTTGTAGTAGGGGAATCAGGGCCTGCAGCGATACGATTCAGTGTATAGGCTGAAATCTCAGATCTAACACAGGACACAGGCCCCCTGTCCATTTTGGGACTAGGAAGTATCTGGACTAGAACCTTTTGTTCCATTACTGAGGAGGAACTGGTTCAATGATATGTTTCTGAAAGAGGGTCTAAATCTCCTTTAGAAGGAACAAGTGGCCCAGAGGATAAAAGGAAGGAGGTGGAGGATAATCTGGTGGGATTTCTCACAGATCCAGAGCATGCTCCCTTGCAATTATTTCCATAGCCCACTTGTTTGTGGTGATTTCCTGACACTGAGTTAAATGCAGAGAGATCCTGTCTCCCCCAAACACTCACCTCTCGTGGCAATAGCTGAGGGGGGGGCAGAGAGACGGAAGAGAGTTGGGCAGAACTCGGGGGCAGTAAGGCCACTGGAACTGATTCCTTTAGGTGCTCTGACATGGGCACCAGGACGGAGGAAACCCAGGTGTACCACCACCCCTGCAATGGCCTTGTTGATGGTATACACAGCCACCTCTGGCAACAGGCCTACGAAAAACTAAAATTACGTATCTTCTGTAATTCTTGATCTTCTTGTATATCTTCACCATTCATCACTGGTGGGTTATATGCCGGAGGCATTATGACCCGAGGAGCTCATAGCTTCAAAATTTTCTAGGCGGAGGAGCCGGCACTGGGGATGGTGCCGCCCATGAGGGCGACGCACTGCATGCTGCTCTTACGATGGCCAGTAACCAATGCCAACTCCTCCCTCGCCTCAGTTCTGTCTGCAAGAGAGAATGAAAACAAATATAGAGAAGAAAGAGGGTGGGGCAAGGGAGGTCGAGTGATAATAAAAAGAAAAAATACAAAACAGAAAGGAGAATAAGCTAACACAAGAGAAGAAGGAGGCTACCTGAGGGTGTGGCATAGGGAGGCCCCAACCACTGGGCAGTCCCAAGGGGATAGAGGAGTGGAGGGGTTGGGGAAAGAGAAATGGAAAGAACAAGACAGAAAGACAATGACAGAGCATTTGGCACCCTACTCCTCTAGGGCTGCCAGGGAGCATCTAGGTGCTAAAAAGGAACAGCACCTGCCTCCATACTCCCTAACCACTCCAGCAGGCTGGGGGTGAGAAGACTAGAACAGTATGTCATCAGGAGAATGTCCAGACCAATGAAATGTTAGGCACTTTGGAGAGAAGTTGGAGGAAAATCAGTCTAGGGTTGTGCTTTGCTGACCCATAGAGGGTGGGTACCAGGGTCTCTCAAGTCTGTCCCAGGACACGGAGGTGGGAACATGACCCACCCTGGGGTAGGACCCCTTTCCCTCAACCCAGGCCTTTTGGTAGAAAAGCCCAGGAGGTTTTTTTTTTATTCCAAGCCAACAGGCAAGAAAAGATGGGTTGACCAAGGGGTTCTCCTTGAGGAGAAGAAGGGAAACTGCCCCAGGTTAACTAGGCTGGTTAACCAAAAGGAAGAAGGGAAGGGAATCCTTGGAACCCCTAAACCCCTCTATGATCCGCAAGGGTCCCAAGTCCAGGACACCGGACTGGACTCCGATCCTCCCTCCCCATAAAGGAGAGCAGAGCGTGAGGGAGGTATCCCCATCTGGACCATGCAGAAGGGGTCCTGAGGAGCCCACATTAGAAGGGGGCAAGCAGCCCTTTTTGCCCTCCCCCCCAAGGAGGGTCACTAATGCTTAGCTGAAGGATCAGTGGACTTGGAGGAGCCAGTAGGACTCCGCCCACAATTGGCCTCATTTGGGGGAAAAGCATGCAAGGAGGAGGCACTGCTCAGAGGTTTAGGCCCAAGAGTGGATGGTGGGCAGGAAGCAGTGATGACTGGTAAAGATATACAGGAAGATCAAGAATTATGATAGGTACATAATTTTCATATCTTCCCTGTATGTATCTTCACCATTTATCACTGGTGTGTGAGTACTAAGCCCCCTTCGCACCTCCTTGAGGGAAGAGCTTCCCTCAGCTCCTTGTGGGGGAGAATCACAGGGGGAAGAAGCCCCCTACAGGTCCAGCAAGATCCGAGACTGGTCAGGGTGAGATGGGGACTCCCGTGGCCTGGGAGAAGGAAGGCACCCCGTTAATTCCCATCTCACCCTGCGGGAGCAAAAGTGGGTGCCTTGGAAAGGGGAGGCAATCACCTATGCTGGGCCAAGGGCAATAACCTGGAAAGGTGAAGCCATGTCATCCACCTTATGCAGACCGCAGTTCCTGCCAGCCTAGAAGCTAACTCATTAGCACTGTATGATGCTCTTGACAGGTGCCTAGCTAGCTGTAGGCCACTAGCAGAAAGGCAAGATAGCTTGCCTGGTTGCCTCTGAGTCAGACAGAGTGGCTAGGAGCTGTCCTAGCACCATCCATAAGTGTCTAGCATAGGCAGCCATATGGGCCTGATGAGCTGAGATACAGAGGAAGAGATGCACCGCAGAGAAAACCCTTCTCCCCCAGTGGTCAAACTTGTCCGAGTCAAACTCCGGGGGAGGAGGGGTGTCGTGTCTCGGGCGATGATGCCCAGAGGGAGTATCCAGCAGCTCAATCCCAGAAGTGGGGTGAGGCATGGAACCTGGAGACCAGTTAGGTACACAGTATCTGCACTGGCAGTACCTCGGGGCAGGGGAGGGGGCAGAGGGGTTCTGCCAGACCTGATGTTATGCCTCTAGAAATGCAACAGGCCATTGAGGAATAACAGTATTCTCCGAGGAGAACTCCCCAAAGAGACAACGCATCACATGAGCAGGATTGCAACTTGCAAAGTGAGATATGTGGAGCTCTTCCAACAACCTCAACAAGAACCGCTGATAGCTAGTGATATCAGCATCCAAGGACAGATGGACCAATGATTCTTCTTCCTCTGGGGAGGAAGATGAGGAAGCAGAAGAGCTCGATTTAGACTCCAGCGCAGCAGGGGCTTCTGGTCTGAAGATGACCTGGTCCAGAGCTCTTATGTAGCGAGAAAATGCTGCAGCCAAGGCTCTGAATTGGTCCCTAAGACAAGGGCCCTGCAGGACCAGAAATGCCTGGGAGAGCAGAAAGGTGAGGCAGAGGACTGGAGAGAGAAAGAAGGAGCAGTCTGGCAAACCAGAGAGGGATCCCTGCCAGGACTTTGGGAATGCTCATGTGACCCCTCCCGAAGGGTGGGGCTATGCAGAGTACTCACTGTAGGTTGCCCAACCATACAGGAGTGGCCCAAGTGGTGCCCTAAGGAAAAAGCCCCATCAGAAGGAGACTGGGGTTGATTTGGCCCTTAAGGGTGGCCCCTGACACACCTGATGCAGATCCACCGCCCCCCCCCGCCGAGGAGAAAGAAAATGTGAGGGGTCGGCACTGTGGCTCCTCTCCGAGCCACCAGCAGTCCTGAGAGGATGCCTCTGAACCACCCTAGGCCTTCTTAAACCCTCCCCTTCAGAAAGGGTCCTGCTCCTCAGCTGTCCCTGATGCACCAATGGAGGAAGCTCTGGCATGGCTCCAGACACTAAAAGACCAGTTAGAGCCATCCCCGAACCCACCTCTGTAGCAGAGACTGGAGCGGCACCACCCCCAATTCTAATGCCAGACTCAGTATCAACGGTGGTGCTGACATCCGACTCAGCTCTGGGTGTGGTGCCATTCCCAGATCCGGCACCACCCTCCTCCTCGGCACCGGGGTCAGTGCCCTGAGTCTCCAGCACAGACAAGTGTGCCAGAAGACCCAAAGGAGTTGGCTCCAAGGACAGGCCCAGTCAGGGAGGTAGAAGACAAAGATACCTCCGGAACCTCATCACTAGGCCTAGGTAGGCGCCACGCCACCTCAGAATCGAGAAACCCCTCAGAGTTGGGCAACCACTCTGGGTCATCCTTATTGTCCTCTTCCGAAGAGGAGGAGACCCGGACGATCCAGAGAGATAGGCCACCCCCATCACTCTACCCGGTCTGGTGCCACTCACAGGATCGGAAGTAGGCCTAGCTCAAACCTTGACCCCACCCTACTCACTAACCCCAGGAATGGGGCTAGGAGCCAGAGTAGAGTCAGCAGATGGAGCCAAAGGCCCCACCGGTTCAGGTCCAGCGTATAGCTCCGACCGTGTCACGGGGGTGGTCGTGGCTCCGAGGAGGCTGACGACTGAGAGTGGTACTCAACCTGCCCCCCAGTGGAGGCTGACAGTCCACCTGACCCCTCTGGTGAGCCAGAGGTTCCAGCGAGGTCAGAACCAACCGCGGCTCTCTCCCTACTGGTACATATAGTATCGGGGGGTGAGCAGGGGAAGGGTCTAAAGTTCTTGCCTTGGCATCCCTGGACTGATGCCATCCTCCAAAGGTGGGAGGTTTCTGACCCACCTTCATTGCTCGTGTTTCGAGGACCCAGTGGTCCATGTAGCAGCACGCATCACAGTTGTCCATATCATGTTGAGGGCCCAGGCAAGATAGACATTGATCATGGCAATCTGTTATGGAGATGAACATGCCACAGGGTCACCAACGCATGGGGGCACATCCCGCCTTCAACGATTTAGGCCCTGAACCGGACATGATTGACCACAAACAAAATAAAAACAAAACCAGAAAAAGACTTGGCGTTGTATAAGCAAATAATATAAGAAACGGTCTCACCCATGTGAAGATCTACGCTGTTGAGTAATGACGAACAGAACTTCGGCAACAACTTGAACTACGACTGCATAGTAATGGCTCTTCAGCTCCACAAGGTGCACTGTCAATGGCGGGAAGAACAGAACTGAGGCAAGGGGAGGAGTCAGTGTCTGTTACTGGCTAGTGCAGGAGCAGCATGCTGTGCATCGCCCTCATGGGCAGCACCATCCCTGGCTCCTCCTCCTCCTCCTCGAAAAATTTCTAAGCTATAAGCTCCCGCAGGTCATAGTGCCCCTGGAGTATAACCCACCAATGATGAATGGTGAAGATACATACAGGGAAGTTCAGTCCTTACCATGACCTCTACTGGGAGTGGGGTGTAAGGACTTAACAGACTGTAAAGTCATCCAAGAAGTCTAAAGGCCATACAAGGCTTCTTCAACATCATAACCAAACAGTTCTGAGCCCTTAAAAGGAGCATTTAAAACTGCCTGTTACACATCAGTGGCAAAGCCAGCTATCCTGAACCAAGAATATCTCCAAATGCAAATGCCAGAGGCTGCAGCCCTGGCAGAAGCATCAGAAACAATGTACGATGAACGTAGCAAATGTTTGCCAAGTTCAGCCCCAGCAGAAACAGTTTCAAACACGTCATTCTTAGTAGAACCATCAGGCGAAACTTGGACAGCAGTGCAAGCAGCTTTCCATAGGCTGTTCTGGTATTTAATCATATGGGCCTGGTAATTTGTAGTCCTAAGGCCAAAGGATGCCAATGCATATGCGCACCTGCTCATTACATCCAGTCTTCTGAATTCTTTATATGGAGGTAAAGTGCTGATGTGTCTAGGAGCCCAAGACCTATCATAAGTTGCCATGATGACTACAGTTTCAGGTTGGTTAGCCTAAGCATAGCAGGTGGAGCAGGGTACTGCTTATCAGCCTTTCTAGGGACTGCAGGCATTTAGCTAGGTCTATGCCATGCAGCAAAAGTATCATTCTCTAAGAATAGGTGGAATAATGACAAGAGAGTGCAAGGCACCTCCAGTAACTCCGTGAGGTTCCTTTTAGTGGACTCTTCCTCTTCAACATAAAATCCATGGCAGACTGCATCTGCTGCATCATGGTCTGAAAAGAGGGGTCCTCAGGAGGAGAAGTTAGGGTATCAACCATTGAGTCCTCACTGCAGGATGTGAGAGTAGAGCTAGAGGGCAGTATTCTCTCTTCAAACTGCTCCTCACCCTCTTCCTCATCCTCTAAATCTGCCTCAAGGTCTATGAGATAAGGATTATACTGGAGAAAGAGCTAGCGATGCAGGCAGCAGCTGAGAGGCAGGAATCTGCAGTGTGCTATTAAACACTGACATACCAAAGGCCCTAAACCAGATGGCCCTCATTGTCAGTAAAGCTACCTGCAAAAGCAACCCCGGTAGTATGCATCATATCATATCTGAAAATGACACCACCACAGCCTGGGAGTAAGTTGATGGTGCCTGAGAAGGGTCCAGGACTACCTGCTTTGAAGGGCCAGAATCCAATGATGGTGACAGCGTACCATCCATAGTAGGTGACGGAAGTGGCTAAGCCAGACCCCGACCTTGGTGCTTGACAGATTGGGGGGCTTTTGTCAACACCATGAGAGTGGGCATTGATGAGGATGTACCTGTTATGAATGGTAACTGGGACCTCCCTGGTGAAGCAGACTTATCTTTATCCATTTGTGCTTATGGTCGGACAAGGAGGCTGAGATGATGTCCATTCCTTTTCCTTTTCTTTTAACTTTGATGACCATTTTTCAGATAGCGATGAAGGAGAAGCAGACTTTGAGTCTCTTTCCTTCTCCATGGCTTTCCATGCTTTTTGAACAAGGAAAGTGTCTAAAACCTTCCGACGGTGTCACTTTGTAGCCTGGTTGAAACTCTGGCAAATCTCACAAGGCTCCAACTTTGCAAGGTCCTGATGAGAAATCAGAAAAGGTAACCAGGTAGGTAAAATGTAGAGCCAGTCCTGCAAAGTGGCTATGCTGCAGACAGGTAGGTTCAGCCTGTTCTTGGGCAAAACAAGGCCACAACAGTTTAATTTCTTTTTTTTAACCCTGTATTTATGCTCCTGACTGCTCCCTCTCTCCACTCTCTCAGACTGCCTCATCCTGCATGATCCTCTCTCGATGGGGTCTGCCCCTAGAGTACACGGTTCCACTAACCTAGGTGCCCGGATAATCCCCGGGTAGGGTGAGGAGGCATTCCTCGCTTACCTCCCCCAAACCTTGCATGCTGTGATGTGGACTGGTACAGCGGAGTCTGCTCCGATGAACCTGAGGATGTACAGTGAGGAGTCATCCCCTAGGAGAGAGGAGGGTGGTTTCCCCCTGTTCGTCCCTAACGTCAGCGTGCAATGAGGGCCACTGAGCAAGCCTCCTGCTCCACCCCTCTGCCGATGTCTGCCCTATCAGTATGCTTCTTCTCCCCCCTCCTACCACACCTTCCACCCAGCCTCCTCTAGATGGCAGTATTGTGGTGGGAGCATGCAGGTAACCTCCCCCACCAAGAAGGCGAGCAGCTGTTGAGTGCTCAATCCTTCTACTCCACAGCTGACCCTGGCAGCCCATGCTTGTTCCTGAACACAGGTTGCCGGCGTGGTGCAAGGTGAGGTGTCCAGCACCTCAGCCCTCAGCGCCACTGGGCCAACACTGTAAATCTTTGAACATCTTCCTTTTATTTAAAACCACAATGTTTCTCCATGACATTTATGGTTTCTTTCAGCAAGATATAAAATTTTAATATAGACAGAATATCAATGACAGTGAAATTACATATAGGATTATCAATTCATTCTAGCTTGCACACATATAGAACACCTAAAACATACCAAATTCTATATTCTGAACTGCTCGCTGAGAGATACATGAATGCTCAGATTTCGATACCTTTAGCTGCAATCAAAACCAAAAAGTACCAGTATTGATACATCACTGGGTCACAATAAATCCCCACGTGCCACCACATACCAATCTTTTTTGTGCCAAATGCTACAATCACTATGGTAACCAATCTCTGGGGCCCGACTGCCAAGGTTCGAGTTGGCAGTTGTTCCTGTAATTATGCCTATGGATTCTAAAATTGCTAAAGACGCAGTAATATTCCCAAATTGAATATTCAATGTCACACAAAGCTGAAGAATGTATTGTAATTTGTGATGTAATAATGCTGAATAAATGACATGATACCTCTGTAGGATCACATAAGTGTCTCCCTGTAAAAAGATTTTAAATACATGTGACTGGTCACTCACAATTACTGCAACCTTCCTTTAACTCCTCAACACTGATAGCAGATTTTGGTGTATTTACACTTAAAAGAGTACATTGAATAGAATATATTACAATACAAGTAGTCCCAAAAGGCTTTTTTTGCTATCCAGCACACAAATTCACATTTAAATGTGTTTAAGAAAGTTTTCAATGTATTTAATGGATACATAAAAATAAGAATCCAATATTCTAATTGCTGACACTAAAATTCCATCCAGATATCAGTATCATACACCATGTCATCCAATATCAAACTGATGATAACAAAAGTAATGCCCTGGCACATACTGACACATTCATATACCTAACGTATACCTACATATTGACATTTGGAATGCGCTGCTGAAAGAGGTCATTTTGTTGAAGAGAGTGGGCTGCTTTAAGAGAGGCTGGGATAGGCATAGGGGGAAGGTAAGGATCATGGGTAGGGAGGGAGAATGGGAGGAGTGGAACGAGAGAGCAGGGACAGTTGCTCAGGCTGTGGACCCTGCAATATGAGCAGACTTGATAGACCAAATGGCTTTCCTCTGCTGGCTTCTTCATGTGTAGCTTGTTCCTAATTGTATAGTGAACAGAGTCCTTTGAAGCCTCACTTGCTTAATGCCACTTATTGATCTAATCCTAAAAGATTTTTATGTATGCTTAAATGGAGGCATTAGACCTTTAGATGGCCTTCTGTTTAGAATATAGCTGCAATAAATGTACTTGTTATCAAGGAATTCAACCTACAGCACTTGTAACTTAACCCACACACAGATTAAGTGGCATTAGTCTTAAACAAGAGAGTCTTCAATCAGTTCTGTTCACTATATAAGTAGGAACAAGTTACTTCGTAATGAATGTGTCAGTGCATTACTTTTGTTATCAGTTTTATATTGGCAGACATGGTGTATAATATTGATATCTAGACAGACTTTTGATGTCAGCAATTAGAATGTTGGATTATTAGGTTCATGCAACCATTACCTACACTAAAAACTTTCTTAAACACATTTAAATGTGAAGTTGTATGCTGGATAGCAAAAAAGCCTTTTGGGACTACTTGTATTGTAATATATTCTATTCAATGTACTCTTTTGTAAAGACACTAAAACCTGCTATCATTATTGAGGAGTTACAAGAAAGATGCAGTAATTGTGAGTGGCCAATCACACATATTTAAAATATTTTTACAGGGAGACACTTACATGATCCTATAGAGGTATCATGTCTTTTATTCAGTGTCATTACCTCACAAATTACAATACATTCTTCAGCTTTTTGTGACAGAATATTCAGTTTGAGAATATTACTGTGTCTTTAGCAATTTTCTAATCCATTGGCATAACTATAGGAACAATTGCCAACTCAAACCCTGGCAGGCGGGCCCCAGAGGTTGGCTACCATAGTGGTTGTAGCATTTGGCACAATAAAGATTGGTACATGGTGGCACATGGGGATTTATTGTGGCTCAGTGATGTATTAATACCGGTACTTTCTGACTATGATCCCCTTCAGTGAGGAGTTCAGAATATAGTGTTAGGTATGTTTTAAGTGTACTTTATGCATGCAACTTAGAATGAATTTATAACATGGTATGAAATTTCATTATCAATGATATTCTGTCTGCATTAAAATTTCAGACTTCCATGGAAGAAGCCACATATGTAATGGTGAAATGTTGGGGTTTTAAATAAAAGAAGATTTTCAGATTTATGGTATTGTGCCATCTTTTTGCCCAAGAGTGGTCCGACCCTACCTGTCTACAGCAAATCTCACAAGTCCTCACACTGTGAGAATGGCCCAGAAAGCACACACAAATGGAGCGGTGTATTGTCTTTGTAGATTTTATAACTGCAAACACAGTATCTGAACAAAAGATTTCGGTGGCATGCAGAGACAGTGATAATAATACTGGGAAATTACACAAAATAACAAAAAAAGGTTTGTCGACATTGTTTCCTTCAGCAGGTCTAACAAGGATGATCAACGGTGGGAGAAAGAACTAAGGAGTGATGGGGCCACCCATGTTACACCTGTCAACACTGCATGTTACTGTGGGTGGCCCCTGGCTAGCAAAACGTTTCTGTGTGGTCCTGACACTCATGGCTACAGTTCCAAAGGTCTGACCTAATGGAGGAGACATTCTTGATGAAGATCATATTCTCACTGTTCCTGAAAATCAGCTCAGCGTGTAGGCCCCTCCACAACAGCGCAATGCTGCGTGCCCCATGCATCCAAGAAGTGCCTTCATCCCATGCTACACACATGCTGGAGTGCCTTATTGCAATTACAACATGGTTCCTCTGATTTTTATTTTAAAAACTGAGTAAGTTCAAAAAGTTAGATATTTATGAACTGTGCTGGAATAATGCATGGCCACGTGATTGCATATGACCAGACCAATCAGTCTTGGTTTCACTAACTCATTTTATAATTCATGGTATTGTAAACATTTTGTACTTACACTTAATAATTCCATTTTAGATTGCTGCATTTTGAGTATGCTTTAAAAGACTGGGTGAAAAAAACTTTCAGATACAGTTTTCATCAGTATTCACAGCTATTTTTGAACACATAATGCTCATCATCTCTTTTCCTGTGACTAAGACAAACTAGTGTGTGGGCTCTGGTGACATTGCTGCTAACTCCAGGCCACTATGCTAAAACTGTTGACATGAAGAACAGAAACTGAACTTCATATAGATCAATTTGGAAAAAAATTAACAGAAGGGATCACAATAAGGTTAAAATGGAGCCAGAATGAAATAGATATTAGTTTTTGTTTCATTTTGAATTGATGCTTTTAAGGGTACTTGTGTTAGTGGAGTGTGGGCAAATTGTAAGACAGCAATCTCTTGACTGTATGAACCCACTTTAAAGGTAGCCAGGAGACTTAGGAGACTCCTGTATACCAGCTGTGCTCCTATGTACTGTAGTTTCAGCAGGTCTGACAAGGACGATTGATGACGCGAAAAGAACTGCAGAGCGATGGGGCCACCACCCACGTTTATACAGACAGACACATTATGTCATTGTGGGCAGCCCTCAGCTAGCAAAAGTTTCTGTGAAGTCCTGGTGTCTGGTGGCTGTAGTTCTAGAGCTGTGGACTAATGAAGGAGATATCCTCAAACAAAATCCTGGCAATGCTGTGATCAGAGGAGTGAGGCCGCAGCAGAAGCCAATCATCACGCCCACCCTCCCTGAGCCTCAGAGACAGTGAATTAGAGGACGGGGAGACCAGGAGCTCAAATGTATATTCAACAATTTCCAGTGCATCAAGACAGTAGCAGCAGACAACAGGCGGGATCTCCACAGGGTTGAGAAGCACACAGCCGCAGTGCACTCCTGCCTAACTGAATACATGGCTACAACAGATCTACACACGCCTGCCCTACTCCAGCTACACCAAAGGGAATTAGCACTAGAAGCCAAAATGGAAGAGCTGGAGAATCGGAACCAAAGAATCAACATTGAGAATCCTAGAAAAAAACGGAGACTGGAGAAATAGTGTCCTTTATGGAACATTTTATCAAACAGTACTCAACTTGGACCAGGACTTTGCCTTAAATCTTATCAGGGTACACAGAGCTTTATCTCTCCCCCTAAGACTCCTCTGCAAGAGCCCGCTCTCTGTAATTCTCACCTTCCTAGATCACAGGGTAAAGACAGAGGTATTGCATAAAACATGTTCAAGAAAGGAAACTGTTCAGTCACACTAGGCTTTTTTTGTTTGTTTCAGCATGATTATGGCCCCAGTACTCTCCCAAACAGTAAAAAGGTACTGTTGGTGGTAAAAGAACTAAAAGCTAAAAACATCAGGCTTATATTGAATTTCCTGCTAGAATGAGAATTTTCCATGATACTGGTTCCACATTATGCGAAACCCTAGATGATGACAGAAGCTTTCTGCTAAAACAAAGCATCCAGGTGGATGATGACCTTAAAGGCCAACACATGGCAGAGCTGAAGCACCAGCAGTGGCAACAAAAGAAATCAAAGAGAGTAGCAGCACCGTAGTAGCCATCCACCTCAACTTGGCTAGTGCTAGCAGGAAATAAAAAAACAGGAGTTGGGAGAAAGGGGACAAACACCACCTTTTCAGTCAAAATGACCACAAGAACAGCCTTCTACATCCCCACTCACCACTGAGGCAAGTTCTGAGGGAGAACAAGCAACTTCAGAAAAAGGAATGGACAAAAGACAGAAAACATAAATAGAACTTCAGCCCTCTTTCCTTACAGCATGAAGAGTGTGAATTTGGATTAGACAGCTCACAACTCTCGACACTTTTTGCTATTTCATCTTAAGCAAGATGATGAAGGTAAGGCACCTAGCTCTTTGGGGGGGGCTCTCACCCTGGGGCGGGGCATTAACCCATAGCACTCGTGGGGTGGGATAGTGGCCACGCAGCTGGGCCCTCTCACTCACCCCTTCCCTCCACAGACCTACCATTTCAAATATGGTGGATCATCAACTTTCTAAGTGGATGGAGAGAGGGACAAAACAGCAACCAAAATCTGATAACATGGGAAACGTCGGCTTCCGATCCTGATGGCTGTTAATATTCACAACGAGGGCTGCTTGGGGCCTGGGCTGGTCGCTAAGTAAATCCTCTGACTTGCAGCTTGAGTTGCTGGACAGCAGGTCTAGGAGCTGGACATCTGGAGAGGCTTGTCTCAGAGTCCTGGGGAAAGTGGCTATCACAGAGCTGAAGTTTAGTCAGCATATTAGCTGGGATCTGCTCACACCTTGGAGCCCTCACAGATAAAGGCAGTGCAGAAATTAATGTGAGGCCCAGGATCCCCCATGGGGGCAAGGCTAAAGAGTAAAAATGAGAGGGGATGGGGGGCACAGTGGCTGGCCCGGTAAATGCTTGGGAGGGGCCTTATAAGAGCCAGAGGCCATGCAAGTCAGGGAGGGGGAATCACCTTCCCCTTCTTATCAATCAAACTGATCACATGGGGGGACACCCATTATACCTATTGTTCAACCACATGGTGGTCTGATAATGAGTAGAAAGATCTGTAAAGGTTTCCTAATGTCCTGTCTGGCACAACTGCAGAGGTCAATCATTCGAAGGTAGGGTAATTTGAAGAGCATATTTCTTTGGTAACTGAATACTAATATTCAGATTTCTGTGCATGTTGGTGGTAGTTTTGTTTTAGCACTGCTGCCAGCGGATCATTTGTTAAGTTGCCACCTGTGGGCCAGCTCAGTGGCACAGAGGGTTGAGGGGTTCATGCCACCCTGCTGCCACATGCTGGCAACCCGGGTTCAGGAATGGACTCAAGTCACTTGGGGGCTCGGCCAGAGAGGGAAGATTGAGTGTCTGTAGGACAGCTCTTTTCCCTCGGGGGGAGGTTCCCACAACTCGCCGTTCAACTTCCCCCTCGTGGAAGCCAAGTAGTGGCACCTACGAGTCCCGCAGACTAGGGGAAGGGCTGCATACAGAGTTCTAGAATGCCTCCTCGGAGGTAGACCGCACTTGCGCACTCACTGCACGTCTGCCAGCCCCAGGGAGAAAATCAGGTGGAACATCAATGGAGGATGGAGCTTAATGAAGCCCTCCTAGCAGGCAATGGTGATCTGTCCTATCTCAGAGGGGGAGACGGGCAGAGACTCAGGATGGCAGCGGTGCCATGGAACAGCCTGATGCAGCCACTCAGCCTGCAAAAAGGTGTAGAAAAAATTCTATGGAAAAATACTTTTGCCACCTATTGTTGCTGTAGGTTCAATATTTAACTTGGTTTGATATTGCATTTGCTGTGTCACGCTTACAACACCTGACCAGAGAGTGTTGGAGAGGGAGCTGGGAGAGGAGTATCTCTGCTGCTTGCTGATGAAATTACTCAGAGGGCACTGGCCAGGTAACTGCCCTAGATACATAGAAACATACACAATGACAGCAGAAAAAGGCAACTGGTCCACCCAGTCTGTCCATAAACCCTCTACCTCTAGAGAAGGTCATCTTGGACACCATGCAGATAGATGCTCATTTTCATATTATGGGGGTGGGGGGTAGGGAGTTTAACTCTACAGTTTCTGATATGTGGGAGTCGCAGGAAACACTCCATCAAACAAAAGGCTAGGCAGACTCATGGAGGAAATAGGCTTTAGGGACATTTGGAGGCATGTGTAACCCCCAGATGGCGCTATCCCAAGGGCTACTATGCTGTCTGGTTGGCTACTGACAGGTTGAGGGACCTAGGTTCTATGACGGGTGCCGCCACCCAGAGGTCAGGGTTAGTAGTGGTTAAACTAGCTCGGGTACAGCCCTCTGGGATGCTGTGACCCCCCTTTGTTCCCACCAGTAGCCCACACAATACACGGGAGATACCTTCCCAATACCCCACATATGTATACTTTTTACACATAGAGATATCACTTACCCTCGAGACTTATTCTGCAGCCCATCTCGGAGGACCCCCGGTAAAACAAGGTTAAACAACATACACAACAATTTGCAATACTGTTCTAGATGCATTAACACCACAGCCAGTATATAGTATAAAAACAACAAATCTGGTTTATTCAGGGGACAGTAACACGGGAAGGGGGTAATCAGGTTGATTAGTTTAGATAAGTTCAAATCACAGTACTGTGCACATATATTTAGGGTCCAAAATGTCACTCTCTGAGTACTCAGGGTGGGGAGGGGGTTAGCCAGGTCTATTGCCTGGGGTTGGCCGGCTGGTGCAGCTGGATGGGGCCCTGTATGAAGAAAATATATGCACAAACAAATTGTAATCTGGAGCTGGATGTCTCAGTCCACAAACAGAAGAACACAAAACAATCAGTTGACACACTTTGATTAAATATAGGTGAGGGGAGTTACCCCTAGTTGTACTCACAAACCCCAAACCAATAGCTGAATTGAGTAGGTGGCTCTAGATAGCCAGAATGAGCAGGGCATGGAGATGAGACCCCTGTGACAGGGCCTAAAAGTTTGGATAGCAGACGGATTCAATCCGATTAGCTTTGAGTCCAGCTTCCAGCTTCAGCTCACAACTCACAAAACAAGGGGAAAAGGAATCGCGATCCCCTACAAACACTAGACACATTTGTATGTAAAGGAAATTACTATACCAGGCAGCTGCTTCTCGATTCCGATCGCAAATACTGCAAAACCCGAGAACACACGCAGCAACAGAGTCCCCAACAGGCTGATCGCACTTCTGCAAATCTTCGGTCTTCTACAGGCAAGCCTGGCTCTGCACACTTCCTCCTTCTCTTTCCACAACTTGGATTCAGTCTGAATGAGCACTCGCTAACGGCTACAGGCCAACTTCAGGACCTTACACGCGTTTCCCGCGTGAACTGCACATCGCAGCAGAACAGAGCTCCTACTCCCTTCACAGTCCACCTGCATCTCCCCTCCAGAAACAGTTCAGGGAATTTCCCATAGGCTCCATCTAGGTTCGGTTGGTGGATTCAACTGTCAATCACTGCAGGGCTCCATCTGTTGGTATAAAAAAGGTGCTACGGTCCAAACTACAGCTCCCAGAAGCACCTGCCATACATTCCCCCTTTAAGCAGGCTCCAGGTGAGAGTTAAAGTTCTGGTTGGCTCAGACAGTCTCCATTTTAGGGCTCCCCTTACCCAATTGGCCCAGATTAGCAGTTCAGGTCCAAAATGGAGGAGCAACACACATAGAGTCCCAGCTGCAATAAAGGCAGGTTAGTCAAACTGCACTTTTACAAATGCTCTACATGATTTCAGGAAAACAGTTACATCTTTCAGATGGGCTCCCTCTGCGTTCTTAGCGACTGCAGAAATGGAGCGATCAGATGGTAGTTCAGGACAGGATTCGAGCAGTAACTACACAGTCCCCCCATTCAAGCTAATTTAGCCTTCGAGCAGGCAGCTCTTAAAGAGACAGTACCAGAGGCTCTAAAAGCACTCACAGATAAACGGCTTGAACGCCGAACACCATTCAGGCGGGGAGCACTTAGCCAGCTCCTAGGACCCCCATTTGCAGGGAGGCTACACCCTTCCTGGTCTGAAAAATCTTGGCGTCCGAGTCAAGTAAATACCCTTAAACCACTTTAAGACAGAACAGTTTAAACTTGCATCCCTTTTAAACAACAATCAGCATATTAAACCTTTGTTACATACACTTATACTGTATTACACAGTCTACTACAGGTTACACAACATTACACATACAAACATTTTAAAATCAGGTCATTACTTCCTGCACATGAAACCTGGATAGAAGGGGCCCTTCCCTATCAGCTACCTCCGGGTTGGATGGGGCAGGGGCACCATACTTAGAGGGCAAGACAAGTAACCTGGAGTTAGCACCTATGCTCAGTTTGGGCAATGAGCTTGGGGACACATACACTCTCTTATGGACCACATTGAGAGGCAGATCTACAGGCCTCCCAGGGGAATCTTAGCTTAAGTGCACTACAGGCTTCACAGCTGAACCAGTCTGGGGACTCCTGTTTTTCATAACACAACTGCGCCAACCATCCAAACATATGTGCATTAGTCCCAATTAGTAGAGGGACCCCATCATACAGTCTGGTAGGGGGACATACTAAGGCCAAGGCCTCCACTTGCTCTGACACTCCAGCCACAGAGGCAGGAAAGGACAACCAAATTTGAATATAGCCAGAGTAGGGGTAGGTCTTCTCACTTAAACCCCAGACATGCAGTCCCTCCAATGGTTGCAGGGGCACATCAGGCAAGTGCTTCTGATACCAATCCTGGAACATAATTGTTACTTGGGAGCCACTGTCTAACACAGCTCTTGTAGGCACTCCATTCACTGTTACAGTGGTCTCCATGGAGGGACCCACCACTTCAGACCATTCCGGTGGCACTGGCCTGGATGTCGATTGGGCATTGGCCCTGGTGGCATAACTTTTCTGAATAGCTCCCCCTGGCGATGTAATGCCACCAACCTATTGGTAACTTTTCTTAGGTTTTCTGGCAAGCGACAGACTGACTGAAAATACCCGTCCTCTCCACAACAGTAGCAGAACTTAATATCTCTAGTGTCCTTGGAAAGTGGGGAGTCTCTTTTCTGTTGGGGCACTTCTGGAGTCCTGCGGAGCTCTTCTTGGACTGGGGGCCTACTCCTTTGGACCACTGAATCTCCACTATGGTCGGGGGTTAGGACAGTTCTTTGCAGCTCTCCCACCATGGCTCTCAACTCTCTGATCTCTGCTACCAGGTTACCCTCTGTTCGGGTCTCAGGGGAAACAACATGCACTCCCACTCCACTCTTGGGCTCAGAGGAAGCCAGATACAGATCCAGTTCTCTATATGCCTCAGTCAATTCTTTAATCAAGTCTCTTAATTGTTCGGCCTCAGGCAACTCACTCCGTCCGGGGGTCTGATCAGTATTCACTGCCCCAGCACAGGGCTCCCAGCCCTCTTCATCAGTTTCAATCTCATGGATTTCTTTCATCAAATGACAGTACTCTGGAGGGCTTGCCCTCCTGTCTTGCAACTTGAGCTTCAGTATCATCACGCTCGAGAATCTAGCTGACTTTAGGATGTGGTCTAGTCAGACCCGGTTTAGCTCCTTGGCAGACACTCCCCCTTTTCTGTGGGCCCTCTGCAAAGCCCTCTCTATCCTAGCAACAAAAGCAGACAGCTTCTCATTTTTCTACTGTTTGGCTGATTTGAATTTCCACAACAAATCATCCCGATTCTGTGCTGCCAAACACCCCCTCAATGGAAAAGAGATATTCTTCTGCAGTGGCCTCCGGACTAGTAGCACGTGGGAACCGAATGGCTTCCAGGGCAAGGCCTCTCAAGCTCTCCATCAAGCGCTTTCTTTTCCCCCCCTCTGAACATTGCCATTCTTGTATTAAAGGGATGGCATAGTCCATCCAGGTCTCCAGATCATCTTCCCCCGAAGGCACTGGGACAGTACCAGAAAAAAGTCTAAGCCTTCTATAGGAGTCCAGCTGTATCAGGGGAATAATGATGGGGGAGGCAGCTATTGGGGAGCACTTGGGAGACACAGGAGAGATGGTTGGAGAATGCAAGGGAGTATGGTATCCTGACAGGTCTAGTACTTTTACCACTTCTTGGGCAGTTTTTCTTTTGGATGCTAACAGCCTAAGCAGCTTTTCTTTAAATCCATCAGTACTAGGGGACCCAACCGGGGTGGCCTGACCACTATGTAAGTGAATGACCCTCCATCCCTTCTGGGCGCCCTCAGGAAAAATCATAGGGGGCACCTTCTCAGGGTCTATATGGGAACTACACGAGAGTAGCACTATCAGACTTTGGTCGAATAAGTCAGCATCTCATCCCTTTACCTCCACCTTGCCCACGCACTTAACATGCTCTACAGTGGAGACAATGTCAGCATTGTTAGTCCCCAAGGGGACACCCAGCAACAGGATAGCCTTTTGGGGATCTACCTCCTCAGCTTCACTCCATCCCATCAATTTGTTTACCATCAGCTTATGGTGGGCAAGTTTTAGCTTGGGCATAGCAAGCCCTTCCATCTTTTCCCCTAACTTGGACATAATGGGGTAATTCTCTCATGTGGCCACTAGAGGATGCTAATCCCAGCGGTGCCTCCAAGATGTAAACTCCAGATGGCACTATCCCAAGGGCTACTACCCCTGCCTATTTGGCTACTGACAGGTTGAGGTGCCTAGGTTCTATGACGGGTGCCTCCACCCAGAGTTCAGGGTTAGTAGTGGTTAAACTAGCTTGGGTACAGCACTCTGGGATGCTGTGACCCCACCTTTGTTCCCACTAGTGGCCCACACAATACACGGGAGTTACCTTCCCAATACCCCACATAAATACACTTTTTACACATAGAGATACCACTTACCCTCGAGACTTATTCTGCAGCCCGTGTCGGAGGACCCCCGGTAAAACAAGGTTAAACAACATACACAGCAATTTGCAATACTGTTCTAGATGCATTAACACCACAGCCAGTATATAGTATAACAACAACAAATCTGGTTTATTCAGGGGACAGTAACACGGAGGGGGGTAATCAGGTTGATTAGTTTAGATAAGTTCGAATCACAGTACTGTGCACATATATTTAGGCAGGGCCGCAGTAATGGGGGGGTAAGTGGGGAAGTTGTCCGGGGCCCCAAGCTCAGGAGGGGCCCTCCTGAGGAGCTGGCATTACCTCTGTCATTAGCTGGTTTGGGAAACAGGGGCCCATTCCAAGTGACTTGTCCGGGGCCCCAGGATTCATAGCTGCAGCCCTGTATTTAGGGTCCAAAATGTCACTCTCTGGGTACCCAGGATGGGGGGGGGGGCTAGCCAGGTCCATTGCCCGGGGTTGGCCGGCTGATGCAGCTGGATGGGGCCCTGTATGAAGAAAATATGTGCACAAACAAATTGTAATCCGGAGACGGATGGCTCAGTCCACAAACAGAAGAACACAAAACAATCAGTTGACACACTTTGATTAAATGAAGGTGAGGGGAGGTACCCCTATTTGTACTCACAAACCCCAAACCGATAGCTGAATTGAGGAGGTGGCTCTGGATAGCCAGAATGAGCAGGGCATGGAGATGAGACCCCTGTGACAGGGCCTAATGGTTTGGATAACAGACGGATTCAGTCCAATTAGCTTTGAGTCCAGCTTCTAGCTTCAGCTCACAACTCACAAAACAAGGGGAAAAGGAATCGCAATCCCCTACAAACACTAGGCATATTTATATGTAAAGAAAATTACTATTCCAGGCAGCTGCTTCTCCATTCCGATCACAAATACCGCAAAACCCGAGAACACACGCAGCAACAGAGTCCCCAACAGGCTGATCGCACTTCTGCAAATCTTCGGTCTTTTACGGGCAAGCCTGGTTCTGCACACTTCCTCCTTCTCTTTCCACAACTCGGATTCAGTCTAAATAAGCACTCGCTAATGGCTACAGGCCGACTTCAGGACCTTACACGAGCTTCCCGAGCGAACTGCACATCGCAGCAGAACAGAGCTCCTACTCCCTTCACAGTCCACTTGCATCTCCCCTCCAGGAACAGTTCAGGGAATTTCCCTTAGGCTCCATCTAGGTTCGGTTGGTGGATTCAACTGTCAATCACTGCAGGGCTCCCTCTGTTGGTGCAAAAAAGGCGCTAAGGTCCAAACTACAGCTCCCAGAAGCACCTGCCATACATGCCCTCTTTAAGCAGGCTCCAGGTGAGAGTCCAAGTTCTGGTTGGCTCAGACAGTCTCCATTTTAGGGCTCCCCTTACCCAATTGGCCCAGATTAGCAGTTCAGGTCCAAAATGGAGGAGCAACACACACAGAGTCCCAGCTGCAATAAAGGCAGGTTAGACAAACTGCACTTTTACAAATGCTCTAAATGATTTCAGGAAAACAGTTACATCTTTCAGATGGGCTCCCTCTGTGCTCTTAGCGACTGCAGAAATGGAGCGATCTGATGGCAGCTCAGGGCCGGATTCGAGCAGTAACTACACAGCCCTCCCATTCAAGCTAATTTAGCCTTCGAGCAGGCAGCTCTTAAAGAGACAGTACCAGAGGCTCTAAAAGCACTCACAGATAAACGACTTAAACGCAGAACACCATTCAGGCAGGGAGCACTTAGCCAGCTCCTAGGAGACGTTTGGGGACCCCCCTTTGCAGAGGGGTTACATATGTACGTCCTCGAAGCCAAGACACACCTTTTATTCCACAAGGCACAGGTCCTATTTCAGGAGAGGTCATTTTTTAATGCCAGCGGAATGGTTACAAGAAGTACACAACTTTTTCATAAAAAATATTACAGCTCCACATTATGCTCCAATAATCTTAGAGATACAGGCAACCCCACGGTTAGAATCAGCAGCCAGATATAACAGTGACCATGGTGTGGGACAACCTGAAGGCACATTTGCAGAGAGAAATAATAAAAGTTGTCTCGACAAAAAAAAAAAAAAAGGGGACCAGGCCAGGTTGGATTTGGAATCCATAATCTTTGACCTAGAAGTACTGCATCTAATTTCACTGAAAAAAAGTCAGAGCCAGAAAAGTTCTGGTATGGCAGGCTAACAGGACAGTGCCACAACTGACAGAACCTGACAGCCAGAGGGGTGTCAAGGGTAACCCTTCCAAAATTTTGGAGCAATCATCAAATTCTGTGGTGAGCTGTATACAGCAAGACAAGGCACAAGGAACTGATACAGAGCAGTTACATAAGAATTTATCATAAAAGTGGATCTTTGAGAGAACCTCCTCCATTATGCCATACCTTTGAAACTGTAAGCCATCGGTATACGGACCACATGGAAACATTTGGTATCTGGGGCTGCTCACAATGACGTGCAGCATTGACATGCATGTAACGTTGGTGACCCCAACACTCCTCAGTTCCCTGATGGAGATTAGCCTTGAAGAAACCCTTATCATGAGGAACCAGGAGACCAAGCCAGCAGCAGGCAAATAAGGAGAAGCATGGGACTGGAAACAGCATGCATGGAATAAGGCCTAAGGCACAGCATCTGATATAACCCTCAAAAGACAAAGGGATTAAGAGAGTAGCATATGGCATAGCCTAATGGAGGAGATTCTCTCGGAGATCTACTGTTATGGTAAGTTCTTACCTAACTGTTCTAGCTTCACAAGAATACCACCTCCATTAGGCCACACCTTTGAAATGATTTCCAAGCAGTACAAAGCAGCCTGGGAGGATGGCACAGTCTGGTATGTGATCAGGACAGAAGGCCTTGAGGTACAGCAAGCCCCAGGTCAGCACCTCTACGACAGCCGATGTCCAGATGGTGATGTTTAGTGAAAGTGAGTACAGTGCTCCATGTGGCAGCAGCATATATGATAGGAGCAGAGTCATTGCTGAAACAAGCAACAGAGGTGCCCATATCCCTTGTGGAGTGACCACAAATAATACCAAGAAGTTTCTTACCATACCATGTACAACATTCTGGATGCAATGCAGGATACACAGGAGGACTTACAATGGAAGGTGTGCAATGAACCTCCAAAAATACCATAAAATTATTTTTTCTGGAATCTTCTTCCTCAACAGCAAAGCCCATGGCAGACTGCAGATCTGGGTGTGCAAACCACACAGTCCTCACTGCAGGATGAGAGGGTGAAGCTGGAAGGCAGATTCCCTTCTTCAAACTGCCCATTACCCTCATATTCCTCCTCCAAATCCCCTTCAATATCCATGAGATCAGGACTACATTCAAGCTCATCATCACAATCAACGACGGCAGCCACAGAGGGAACTGGCGACGTCAATAGCTGAAAAGGAGGAATCTGAGGCATGCTACAAGAAGTCACTGACGAAGGTCCTGAAATAGATGGCCTTGTCATTATTACAGCTATTGTCTGAGGCATGGTTGGTAGCAGGCGTCATAACATGTCAGAAAATGATGTCAGCACAGCCTGGGAACTGACAGCGTCCTGAAAGGGGCCTGGGACTACCTGCACTGAAGGGCCTGAGCCTGATAGCGGCAGCGATTTACCATCCACAGTCGGTACAGCACCACCTGAGGTAAGCCTTGACATTGGTGTCTCAACGATGGTTGGGGTGGTGGTGTTTCGTTGATGCCGCCAGAGTGGGCACTGATGAGGATGTATCTGATTTCCTTAATGGCAACCTGGCCCTTGCCAGTGCAGCAGATTTTTCTTTATGCTTATGGAGAGACAAGGACGCTCGTGATGACTATCATCCCATGTCCATGTCTTTTGACTTCAATGACTGTTTCTTGGTCAATGGCAAAGGAAGGAGACCTGGAAACTGCAGCCTTTCCATGGCTTTCAGCACTTTCTGAGCAAGGAAGGTCTCCAAGGCCTTCTAACAGTGCTGTCTTGTTGCCTAGTTGAAACTCTGACAAATTGCATACACTCATGTTATGAGACAGGCCCAAACAGCACGCACAATCAGTGTGAGTGTCATCCTTGTAGATTTTGTAGCCCAAACACAGTAATGTAATAAATGCTCTTTGTCCTTCCGTTGCATATAGAGACAATGGTTTTACTTAAAGTACTTAAAGAAAATAAACAGCAATGGCTATTTTGACATTTCTCTTCAGCAAGTCGGACGAGGATGATTGACTGTGGGAGAAAGAACTGAGGAGTGTTGAGGCCATCTATGTAATATATGTGTAACCCTCCTACAAAATGGGGTTCCTAAAATGTCTTCCTAGGCTTACCTAATGCTCATTGTCAGGATGGTGTCCTGTGCCTGCAGTAGTTTATTGTGTTTGCATGAGAGCACTATAGTATGCCTCTGTGCCTGTCTCTTTAAGAGAATCATTATGCTGTGTTAGAAATTAGTCTGGACTGGGTCAGAGTGGTTTAAGGCTTGTGACCAGCTGGGTGAGTGGTATTTCTGCTCCATTTTGCAGTTGCCAAGTGCGCAGAGGGAGCCCATTTAGGAACTGTGAGTATTTGCTGTTTATCTACTTTAATAATAATAGTATAGGAATTTATCTAACCTGCCTTCCATTGCAGCCTGAACCTTTGCATCAGAGCCACCATTTTGGTTCTGGACTGCCAGAACTGGACCAATCGGAACCTCAGGGGACTTAAAATGGAGAGTGTCCCCAATGGTCTTGTGGGATTGAATTTCTGTAGGAATTGTAGTTTTCAAGGTTTGGCACCTAAATGGACCTGGAGGGGGAGCCGTTTCTGTGATAGACAGTTCCATCAGCCAGCCAAACTTTTTGGATTACAGGGAAAACCCAGAGCTGCCTGCAGCAGTAAGTCAGTTGAGAATTGGAGTTTGAAGAGTGAACAGCTCGCGTGTTTCGAGCAGGTGCTCCTGCGTAGTAGTGTTGGGAATCAGCAGAAAGGCTGTGTTTGGCCTGCCTGCCACCATCTTCCAGTGTGAAGGAGTTCAGTGAGAGTAAAATCGGACTTATTTCCGACAACTTTGATTGAGACCTGAACCTTGAAGAGAAAGTGAATGATCATTGCCTGTGTGTGGACTGAAGACTTGCTCCAGAAGTGATCTGCCTGTCAGGTACCAAAGACAGCATCAGAATGAAAGGTTTGTGCAGAAACCCTGCTAAATTGCAAACAGACTTTATCCGATCTGTGGCGGATAGCTGTGTTGCTTATAAGTGTGATGAATGTGTAATGTGGGTCACGACCTGGTTCCCCCTTAAAGCTCATGTTATGCTAGCTGGAAGCTGCTCCAGCACTCGTTAAAGACTAAATCCGAAATGCTTGCTCTGTCTGGGCCCTACCATCTCAGCCTAGACTGCCACTCCCACTGCAGAGATTTTTCCAACGAAAGACCTGCTCGAGGATTCAGCTTCCTACTCAACACCATCAAACAGATAGCGACCATTACAGTGAGTCATGTGGGTCCTGCTTCCCCTGGCACTCCAGTACAGCATCCAGAGGTCTTAATCTTGTCAGTCCTGCCTCCTGGTTGATAGTGTGAGTGCTAAACAGGGTAGCTCCCTGCAACAAAGCTTCAATCATTGTGTGTCATCTGATTTATTTGTTTGTGTTTACTACAACAAACTGAACCCTCCAGCTCCAGATTACAAATTCAGGGTTAATGTGCATAGAAATTGTTTTTCTTTCCTGAGGGCCCTGACAACACCTGCAATGCTGGCCTACCCCAGTCAACGCTTCAGTCTAGCCTGCTTAACAACTGGGTACCCAGGGTGTGTGACTGTAACAAAGGGACTCTTTGTGTGTGCATGTTCAGCCTGAATTAATAAGATCTAAAAGATCTGTCTGGCTTGTGAGCTGTGGGCTGACCAGAAGCGGGTTGAGGGCAGAATAGAGGTGTTCGGATCGAGGAGATGCCCTGATTTATTTAGGGCACCTAGGCGACGCCAGACATGGTTGGTGCCCATTTCCAGGGAAACCACCAGACCGAGTGATCAGGTAACCCGAGGGGTTACACCACCTGCCATTTCTCTGTCGGCGGTGCTGTGCAATGCCAGGTCAATTAGAAACAAGACGGCAATTATTGCCGCCTTGGTTTCTTCAGTCGACCTGGCTTGCATAACGGAGACCTGGGTGGGAGATGATGCTGGCCCTGTTTTTGAGGCTGCAGTCCCCCTGGGCTATACCATTGTGCACTGCCCCAGAGAAAATCGCAGGGGCGGAGGTGTAGCCATTTGTTTTAAATCTAACCTGACCTTCACCGTGCACCCAATGGGAACCCCGGACTCATTTGAGTGTGTGGCCGTCCGTGGAGGACTCGGCGCTGGCTGCAGGATCCTCCTCATCTATCGCCCTCCTGGCCCGATGGGGGGGTTCCTGCTGGAATTTGCTGAGTTCGTTGCCAGCGAGACGTTGGACTCCCCTAGATGTGTTATTCTGGGGGATTTCAATGTCTGGGCTGAGGATAGAACTCAAAGATGTACTGACGAATTTTTGCAGAATATGTCCTTATTAGGGCTTTTGCAGTTCGTTGATGCACCTACCATCGGAGGGCCACACATTGGATCTAGTGTTCTCACTGGGATTGAGATCTCGGATCTCATGGTTGATCAAGTACTTTGGTCTGATCATAGCACAGTGAGGTTCATGCTTGGGGCTCCGCCGTAAGTTTTCCCTGCTGAGATGATCCGCTGCCGCCCTTTAGGAGATCTTACCCCTGAGGGTTTTGGATGGCTGCGGATCTATCTAGTTAGGTGGTGTATCCATCGCAGCTGTTGGTGTCAGTGTGGATACCTATAATAAGGTTCTATCCGATGCCATCAACTCCCTCGCACCTATCCGTGTACGACCCAGAACTTCGTACTTGAGATCTCCATGGTTTGATGGAGATCTCAGGGAAATGAAGAAGATGGGTCGGAGATTGGAGCGCTGCTGGAGGAAATCCCACCTGGAGACAGACAAACTGGTCCTGCGTGCACATTATTGTGCATATCAGGAGGAAATCGACCGAAAGAAGACATTGTTTCTGTCTCGGGAGATTGCTGCTGGGAGAAACCGACCATCCTCGCTCTTCCGGACTGTTGACAGACTTCTTCATCCTGTCTGTCTCCAGCCCGGCAGAGTCCCTTCTAATGAGGATTGTGAGGATTTTGCTAGTTTTTTCTCGGACAGGGTGTCTTTTGATCCAGTAGGAGGTTTCTTCAAGCCAGCAATATCATTGCTTCAGGTGGTCGCAGTCGTGTATTGAGTGCACTCCACTTGACTGGGGTGAGTTTAGGTCAGTGGGAGGACCTGAGGTAATTGAGGTGGCGGTCAATCTGAAGCATACCTTCTATGAACTGGACCCGTGCCAACGCCGCTTTAATGAGATGCATTGGCTCTGTCGGTCCGGTGTTTGCCCTGATTGTCTGGTGCTCCTTAAGTCAGGTGTCTTTCCAGATGCCTTGAAAGAGGCTCTGGTCAGACCCCTTTAAAGAAATCTTCCTTGGACCCGAGGTCAGGGCAACTACCGTCTATCTCGAATCTCCCATTTTGGGGAAGATTGTTGAGAAGGTGGTATCGCTTCAGTTGGAGGAACATCTCATGACTCCACAGGTTGTATGATCCTTCCAGTCGGCTTTTGGGCCGGGTATAGCACTGAAATCGTGCTAGTTCGTGGCAAATGACCTCCTCAGGGCTAGAGACCGAGGAGACAAGACAATTCTTGTTCTCCTCAATCTCTCTTCAGCATTTGACACTGTGGACCATTGTGTGTTCTTCTCCGCCTGAGGGAGTTATGTGGACTCACCGGTATTGTCATCAAGTGGTTTGAGTCCTTTCTCACAAATAGGAGACAGCGGGTTGTGATGGGAAATTTCTCATCAACACCCAGTCTCCTTTTGTGCAGAGTCCCTCAGGGTTCGGTGTTGGCCCCAATGCTGTTCGCAGTGTATATGCTACCCCTTGGGAGGATCATTAGAAAGTATGGGCTGAGTTTTCATTGCTATGCTGATAACACTCAGCTATACCTATCTTTTGGCCCAGGAACACCCAACACAGTAGATGTGCTAAATATTTGTCTGGCTGAGATTAGTGGCTGGATGGCCTCCAGCTGGCTCAGACTAAACCCCGATAAGACTGAGGTATTGGTAGTGGAGTCGAACAGAGTTCGTGATGGGATGGCCTCTGATTCTGCAACTGGCCTTGTGCTAGGGGCTGCGTCATTGATGGCCTCCCCTTGGGTGCGAAATCTTGGCGTGATGTTTGACAGGAATTTGTCCATGGAGGTCCAGATCTCTTCTGTGGTCCGCTCCTGTTTTTTCCATCTTCGAAACATTGCCAGGATTAAGCCCCTTGTTCCGCCTCTGGACCTCCCTACCTTGATACATGCCTTAGTCATCTCTAGGCTTGACTACTGTAATGCCTCTATCTCGATCATTGGGGTTCTCTCCGCAGACTGCAGCTCGTGCAGAACGCTGCTGCCTGACTTTTAACTGGGCAAAATAAATTCTGTCACATTACACCTGTGCACACGAACTGCACTGGCTGCCTGTCAGGTGGAGAGTGCTCTTCAAGGTGGGATTTCTCACCTATAAGGCCCTACATGGACAGGGCCCTGGTTACCTGTTAGATCTCCTGATACCATCCTCCTCTTCCTGCAATCTCCGTTCTTCTGGTGTGAACCTCCCTAACTGTTATTCCAAGAAGCGAGGAGTTAAATCCATGGCGAGCATTCAGTGTGCTTCGCTCGCTCTTTGGAATTCATTGCCAGCTGCAGTTAAGGAGGCCCCGAACCTTACTACCTTTAAGGTTTGCCTAAAGACCTATCAATTCTCACATGCTTTTGGGGTTTGATTATAACTATGTATATGTGTTTTACTCTTTTATGTATTTATATGGCATGAAATGCTATAACATTTTTCTCTGCTTCTCTTTTATTGTGCGGCGCCCAGAGCCTCTGGGATTGGGCATCTTTTTTAAATAAACATGACTTGACTAATAATCATCTGCTAGATTTCTGCCCCACCCTTGTTCAAATCCCCCTGAATAAATCAGATTTTTTCTTTCTGCATTTAACCTGGCTAGTGTGTACCTTCTTGGAAGGGGTACTGTACTGCCATTGAACTGTTGCATTACAGGTCTTATTTTACAAGGGTTTCTCAGGGCATTTGCAGCTGATCCAGCCCTGGTAGTAAGTGCAAACAGAGCGGGTACAGTATTGCTATCATATGGTATATGTGGTTGTTTATCTGTTGATCTGTTTAGGCCACTAGAAGGGTTGGTGGGTGGTTATAGCATCCCGGAGGGCTATACCAACAGCAGTTACGCTACCCCAAAACCATTCCTCCAGGTGGAGGCACCCGTTCACCGAGCTCAGGCCCCTCAACCTGTGCCTAGTCACGCAGGCAGGGGTAGTAGCCCATAGGCTAGCGCCACCTAGGGGTTACATGTACTTCAATGCTGCATGTCACTGTGGGCAGCCCCCAGCTAGCAAAATGTTTCCGTGCGGTCCTGACACTGACAGCTTACAGTTCCAAAAGTGTGGCTTAATGGAAGGGATATCCGCAATGAAGATTTTCTGTACCGTCTGCACCTTCCCAGCCTGTCAGAGTAAGTGACTGAGGCCCTGGATGCCCCCATTACAAAATATGAGATTTTGCAAAACAAGTAAAGGATTGAAAAATAGCAAATCCCCTGGCTGTGATGGCCTACTGGCTGAATGGAATAAATAATTTAGTGAAGAACTCACGCTACTATTCCAAGGTTTTTAGGGAAATGAAGTTGGTCCACCCCCACCCCCTTTCCTGGTAACAGGCACACATCAGCATCCTTCCAAAGCCAGGCAAAGATCCCCTGGAGTGCAGCTCTTAACGCACCATCTCTCTATTAGGGGTGGATTGTAAGAGCTGGCATCATGCCAGACAGATTATAAAAATGTCCTAGACTGTAGACCCAGACCAGACTGGATTCATATAGGGCTGCTACATTTTGGATAACATTAGACACCTGTTGAATATTTTCTCGGTGCAGAGGCAATCAATGACTTGCTATTGCTATGGAGCAGAGAAAGCATGATTTGACAGGGTAATATGGCACTTTCTAAATTACATAAATCTCAGAATCCATCACTTTCTAAATTACACCTTGCAATCTTTCAAATGTGACTTGAAATGTATCCACAGCACCAACACCCTGTATGCTAATCCAGAGGCAGTTGTAAAAGTAAATGACTTGCATTCTAACAGATTTCCCTTGCAGCGGGGGACTAGGCAAGGGTGTCTTTTACTGCCCTTTTTATTTGCGTTGAGACTTACACCCCTGGCAGTAACAGTCTGGCAGTGATTCAGGGCATTAAAGCAGGCCACGGGGCATGAGACCACAAGCTGTTGCTTTATGCTGGTGATTGCATCTTCATCTCTAACTTGCAAACCTCAGTCGTGGCAATGACAGCATTGTTAGAGGTGTTTGGAACTGCAGATTATAAAATGTATTACTCCAAATCAGAAGTGGTGTGAAACAGTGGTGCCTGTACACATCAGATTAAAGAGTTAATCCCCCTTCACCTGGGCAAAAAATTAAAACAAATCAGATATCTGGAGGTACAGGTTACCCCAGCAATTGAAAAATCATTTGCGATTAACTACAGATCCACGCACTTTGCACTACAGTGGGATATAGCCAGATGGGTCACGACACCATTCTCGTTAAATGGCCAGGCAGATGCAGTATAGAAGAATATCCTCTCACACCATCTTTTTTTGTTTCAGACCCTCCTGGTCCCCTTTCCAGGATCCTTTTGGTCTTCCATGCTTAAAGATTAGATTTGTGTGGGGTGGCACACATCCCAGAGTGAAGCCGACAATACTGACAGCCCCTAGAGAAAGAACAGTTACGAACTTACCATAACAGTAGATCTTCAAGAGAATCTCCGCCATTAGGCCACGCCTTTGGAACTATAGCTGCCTGGCATTAGAACCGCATGGAAAATGCTGCCAGCCAGGGCTGCCCACAATGATGTCATGCATCTGCATCTACATAAACATACGCCCCATCACTCCTCAGTTCCCCATCGGAAGTAAGACTCAGAGGACCTCTAACCATGGGGAACCAGGAGATCAGACCTGCATCAAGCATACAAGGCGAAATATGGTGCTGGATGCAAGAGCAATGGAGGGACAGCATGGCCTAATACAAGAGATTCTCTCGAATATCCACTGTTACAGTAAGTATGTAACTGCTCTATCTTCCTCGAGGATATTTCCTCCATTAGGTCACACATTTAGAATGAGTCCCAAAAGCCAGTGGGAGGCTGGTGCAGTATGATATGGGCATTCAGGACAGCAGGCCTGCAGTACAGTAAGCCAAAATCCAACATGTCACCTAGAGGCTACGTCCAGACTGTAATGTTTAGTGAAAGTGTCGACAGTGCTCCAAGCAGGTGCAGCATGTCAACAGCAGAAACATTTAAAGTAAGAGAAGTGGCCATTCCCCTGGTGCAGTGATCACAAACCGCACCAGGAAGTTCCTCACCATACTTCCTATAACAGAACGTAATACAATGTGCCAGCCATTTGGACAGGCACCATTTAAACACAGGTGCGCCCTCTTTTCCAAGCGCAAATGAAACAAAAAGCTGAAAGGACTTTCTGCAGTCCTTGGTGCGATTCATATAGTATCTCAGTACTCTATGAACATCCAAAGTATGGAGCAATACCTCACCAGACTGGCATGCTCAGGGTAGTTAACAGGAAGGTGGATAGTTTGATTCAATGTAAGTTTGGATACCACCTTTGGTAAAAACTTAGGATCTGGCCAGCCCGGTGGCACTGTGGGTTGAGGCGCTGGATGCCACACTGGCGACCTGGGTTCGGGAATGACTTTGGGTCATCAGGGTGCTGGCATGGGGGAAGCAGGATTGAGCAAGCTGACAGGCTGCTCTCGTGTAGTTCCACTCCCACCGGGTGGAGGTCCGGTGGGTAGCATAGGCGGGAGGGGTGGCACCATTACAGGTGGGCGGAAGGGGCTGAGCTGGTACCATGGTGTGCTTGCGTGCCTCCACACGCACACTCGGCCGTCTGCCGGGGCCTCGGGCAGGGAAGCAGGAGAAAACCCACAAAACTACCATAAAAACCTATATAACAAAAAAAAAAAAAAACAGGATCTGTATGGAAAGAAACCCTATCTTTGTGGAAAATAATATAAGTCTCACTGGGAGTGTTACAATACGGCAGCCACTCTTGAGTGAGTGGAGGTGTGGCTGCTACTTTCTAAGCACAGATGCTTCCCCCCCCCTCCCTTTTCTTTCTCTCTTGAATATGCTGTGTCAATACAAATGATGGTGCTATGAGATGTAACTCGCTTGAGTCTCCAGCCTGCGGTATCTCTACAAACTTCTCCCGCAGTAGATGAGCCACGTGGTTTGTGAGACACCAATGGAAGAAAACTGCAGCATATAAAATAAGCAGATACGTGTTGTGTTATTTTTCCTTCCGCTCACCTTCTTCTTTCAAGTCGTAACTATTCTATTATGGCTATATGAAGAGACATTTTACAAGGGGTGGAAACATCATTTAAAGGAAAGTTTACCAGTACTAAAAATTACCCATCTGGGAAGTGGCTCTTCATACTTACATTTTGGGTTCTCTTTATGAGCTTGTGGAGAAATTTTAGCAGTGTGAGATAAGAGATTCTGTATTTTTTTGTATTAGACTCCTGCCTGTCATCCCCCTGTAAACACCTGTGAGGCTGGTGAGCAGTGAGGTTTGGGAGACACCGCAGAAGAAAAAGTTGCTGCACATAACAAGGAGACAAGTGCTGTATTGTCTTTAAAAAAACAGAAACACTCGCCTTTCATTTTTGATGAAGTAATTATTACAGTCACTATAGATCCGCAAAGTAAGATTTGGTAAGGGATGAAAAGATCGTTTAAGGAAAGCATATTGATACTGAGCAGTACCCATATGGGGAATGGCCCTTTACACTTACTTCTTGGGCTCCTTCACATATTTGTATAGGATCTGTAGAAGGGAGATTATCTCGTGCTTTTACAAAAACACTGAATATAATGGAGCTGGCCAAAGATCCAGCTACAGCCTTTGTGGCTCTGGATGCCAAGAAGGCCTTTGACAGGTAAGGGTGTAGCTACTGATACTCCACGTAAGCCATGGCATACCAAGTTTAGCAGCAGGGGGTAGCAAACAAGCTGGCCAGCATTGCTCTGCCCTCTCTAGTCCATCGCATTTAAATCCCTTTGTTTGGCTTTGCAGGCTTTTTCTTTTCTCTTTCAGCTTTGTTTTGGGGGGGGGTGGCAGAGGGGACCACGGACATTGAAGCTGAAGGTCTCAATTAGGTCTGCATGGTCCGCCTGCATAGTAATTGACTGTGACATCTGGTAGGGGGTGAGGCAAGTCTTGGGTGGCAATTTTAAATGTCCCAGCAAAGTTAGAAACCATACTATTAGTTCAGCTGTACTGGGAGCGAGAGAAGCAGTAAAGGAACTGAGGAGCAGCGGATGGAAGAACAGACTCAGAGACGGCTAAAAGAATGAAGACTTCATGTGGAGTGGCAAGTGGAGCGAATCTGCCTACCTGCGGGGGAGAGAGAAAAAATTTCTCCCATGGTCTTGAACTCGTAGTACAGTCAGTGGCATTTTAACAGCGGGCAGCAAGCACCACACTAGCAGTGCAGACAGAGAGAAGATCTAGTGTGGGAATCATTTGATTGGAGCCAGGAACCTTGGACTCAAGTCCTAGGTGGGGGGAGGCATGAACAACAGGGTGGGAGGAGGTAGCAGTGTGGCAGGTTGGTGTACAAATCTGAAATACCTGACAACACCCCTGGGGTGGACTGGAAATTTTTGGAGTCCACCCTGTCAAAGGCTGGAGTGGGACAAAATATGTTAGCTTGGATTACAGCAATATATTCAACACCTCAGGCTAAGGTTTATGCCAGTTCTATCCTGTCAGACTCATTTAAATGATATACAGGTAACGGCAGGGCTGCCCATTGTCACCAGCCCTATCTGTACTGCATTTTCATTTCCACAACATAACTGTGACAATTTAACTCATTCACTCTGGTAAACATCTGTAGGTGGCAGCAGAAAACACCCCCCTTCACTCTGGTAGACTTCCGTAGTTGGTGGCAACTCACAGTCACTCCGGGAGGCTCCAGGGGTGGTAGCTGTGGTCTGCCTTTTCCTCCACTTGGACCAGTGGAGGAAGGTAACTTCAGATGCTTGGGTTCTGCAGATAATAGCACAAGGCCATGCTCTGGAGCTTCTGGAATTACCTCCAGACCATCCACCGGTGCCTTTCCATTACGCTCCAGAACACATTCCAATGCTTCTGTCCCCGAGGAAATTCACAACCTACTTCAAGAAAGGGCAACAGAACCTGTCCCCTTGGAAACAAAGGAACATAGAATTCTATTCTTGGTACTTCCTAGTTCCAAAATGGACAGAAGACCCAAGACCCATTCTAGATCTCAGGGATCTGAACTTCTTTATAGCATACAAGAAGTTCAGAATGGTTACACTGTAAGGCCTGCTTCCATTACTGCAAGCAGGAGACAGGATTTGTTCTCTAGATGTGCAGGATGGTTACCTGCATATCATGATCTGCAACTCACACAGGAAATATCTAAGATTCCTGTTTCAGGGAGAACACCACCAGTTCAGAGCCTTGCCCTTTAGCTTGTCATCTGTGCCACGGGTATTTACTAAATGTTTAACAGTGGTGACAGCAGCCCCCCACAGGGACAGCCTATATTTCTTGCCATACCTGGACTGGCTTCTCAAAGCTCACTCCAAGGAGCAGCTTTCCAACACCCTAGAATGAACCAGACACCTGTTCAATGCTCTAGAGCTTACTACCGATGTGCTAAAGTCAGTCCTGACCCCTTGCCAATGTCTGTAGTACATAGGGGCAGTCTTGGACACAGCCCAAGGCCTAGTCTTCCTGCCACATGATAGGGGGAGCATCTGGCATAGGCCCAGATGATCTACAACAACAGGTATGTCACAGCCAGGACATTCCTGAGACTTCTAGACCTGATGGCAGCGGACGTTACCACAGTACCACTGGCAAAGCTGTACATGAGGATCCCACTGTTGACATTAAGGCCCTGTACACACTAGGGAGCTAACTGCCTAAACCGTTTTAAGCTCCCGGAACACAGTTTGCATCCGTACTGTAACACAGTTAAAACTGTGTTGTAATCATCTTCTAAAACTGTGCTAAAACCCCGCTAGAGAGGAAGTCTTTAGCATGGTTTTAGATAAACACAGTTGCCTTAATCCCTGTTACCAGCAGTGTGTACGCAAACCTTGCTGTAACACTGGTTAAGGCAACCCGTCCTCCAAGAAAAGCAGATTTTTCCAGTAATGCAGTCTTTAAAAAGTACCTTGCTGGCAAAGAAGTTCCGGATCATGATCTGTAATTTATTCTCCGATCAGTTTTGCTGCCCGATTATGGGTATCCCGACATGCACTGCGCACCAACTGCAGCATCCATAAAGCTCTGAGTTGGTGGTGCAGTCATGCCTGGGAACATGCTCAAGCTAGCACAGCTGTCAGAAAGCAATGTGGAAGCTCCAATAACCGTGCTAGGGACCAGTTTATAAAACATTTTTAATAACGTTTTAAAACTGGTCCCTAGTGTGGACAGGGCCTAAGAGTTCAGTGGTACCAATGCACTGATGACCAAGAACAAAACTTTCTTGTTACCTCTCCTGTCAGAAGTGTACTTCAGTAGTGACTGGAACCCACCGACTTGCTAAAGGGGGTTCCTTTCCTGATCCCGTCCCCTCATCTGATTCTCACCACAGATACCTCAGAGATGGGCTGGGGGGTGCATCTAGGGCCTCATCAGACACAGGGAACATGGATGAAAGTGGAGAGTACCCTCGACATAAACATCCTAGACATGAGGGCTGTTCTGTACAACCTACAGGCCTTCCAGTCCCATCTCTCCTCGGGTCCCCTGCTAATTGAGACAAACATCATATGTGTGATGTACCACATCAACAAGCAAGGAGGAACTCATTCCTATCCCCTGTGCAGGGAGACAATGAGAGTTTAGCATTAAGCTCTGGAACACAGTCTTGAATCATCAGCAGTGCATGTTGTAGGGGCCCAAATCATCTTGGCAGACAGACTAAGCCAGTCACAGTCCAAGATGCATGAGACAAAGCTGCTGATCTTTGTTGCAGAAGACCTGGTTGACAGATGGGGTCATCCAGAGCTGGACCTTTTTGCTTCCCAACACAACACATAACTACCACTTTTCTGCTGTCTTGCTCCAAGGCCTGGAGTTTTTTGGCAATATGCATTGTCCCTCTCTTGGAAAAGGAAGTTCCTGTACACCTTTTCTTTAATCCAGAGAGTACTAATCAAGCTTCAAATGGAGGGGGCAACTCTGATACTCAGTGCCCCACTGTGACCTCATCAGATTTTGTTCCCCTTACTACAACAGCTGGTGGTGGGAACTCTAGTACCCCTGCCATTATTTATTTATTTATTACATTTTGATGACCAGGTAGGCCCACTGAGCCCCGGAGTTCCCTTTTTCAGGGGCGACCCGGAGAGACATTGCATGGAGCGTTATAGGCAGTAATCAGGTATTAACTAACATACAGGTTCAATAGTTACAGCTTTTTGACATTGAATCACAACATTAGAGGCATACCATCCATAATGGTTTGGCACAACTCCTGATCATAGGTGAGTTACCAAGATAAGGTAAGAAGTTGGAGCAGGTCAGGTGAAAGGCGTAAGTCTACTGGGGGGGGGCGACTGTCAGGTGCTATGACATTGGCAAGTACTTGCCTCAATTTGGTGCACCTTGAGCCTGGTATGGAAGGTCATGAGTGAGGGGGCTTCCTGTATCACTGGTGGAAGCTTGTTCCACAGATAGCGGGCCGTGATGGAGAAAGATTTCTGGCCTGGCTGGTCCTGACCCTGGGGATTTCTAGCAGAATCCGCCCAGAGGTTCTCAGGGTTTGGGGGTTATGTTTGGGGACTAAGGTAGCTGAGAGGCTGGGCGGAGCTGTGGGGCTGAGTAATTTAAATGCTAGGCAGAGAAGAGAGTATTGGAGGCGTGCTTCAAAAGAAGGCGACTGTAATTTGGCTAGTGTGTCGCAGTGGAGGCTTCTTGAATGATCCTAGGTAGCGAACCACACTACTTAGTTGTATAGGATCTTCAGCCAGCCTGTTTGGTCATTCTCATGAATTACAGGGGCGAAGTAGGTCAGTGTGGGGAGCAGGATGTTTGAGGCAATGGAGAGCCTGGCTTCCGGGATAAGCTGATCCTTAATCTGATACAGAATGCCAAGTTTCCCATGGAGGGTCTTGGTCACTTGTTCCTCATGGTTCTTGTATGTGAGACCTTGGTCAAGCGTAAACCCTAGATATTTTAAAGAAGGCACTACTTCAATGCTGGTCCCAGCCAGCGATTTAAGCTGTAGGAAGCTGGTCCTGTCTAGCCCCAGGGATCTGGGCCCAAACAGCATGGATTTTGTTTTCTTAGCGTTCAGGACCATTCTGTTTATCTCTAGCCAGCTCTCCAGTGACGTTAGGTCAGACAGGAGTAAGGAGCTGAGAGCCCCCAGGTTATCCGAAGAGCGATATATGACAGTGTCATCCGCGTATTGTACTACTGTGCTTTCCCTGCAGTGGAGTTTTCAGTCATTGGTAAACAGTGAGAATAGTAGGGGCCAAGAATTGAGCCTTGTGGTACTCCCTCTTTTAGGGGTAATGGGTCAGATAGCGCACCCTTCCAGCTAACTCTCTGGGTGCGGCCTGATAAATAACTCTTGAACCACTTGAGAGGCAGGAGGTCTAGGCCTAACTTTTTGAGTTTTGCTAGCAGGAGGTGGTGGTTGACAAAGTCAAAGGCCTTGGACAGGTCAATAAATACAGTGCCAGTGGGGGTCCCCTTATCCATGGCCCTAAGTATGTCTGTCATGAGGTCCGTGAGGGCAGTGGCCGTGCCATGGATTGTTCGAAAACTGTGTTGAGAAGAGGCCAGTAGTTGGTGGTTCTCCAGGTAACTGCGGTGTTGACTGTATATTAGTCTTTCCTGCAGTTTGGCAAGCAGACAGAGCAGAGAAATTGGCCTGTAATTGCTAGTGTGTTCCCTGGAGCCACCCTTATGGATGGGAACCACATTTGCCTGTTTCCACTGGTGTGGAATGGTGCCTTCCTGCAGGGACCTATTTATGAGCCAGGTCAGGGGTCTGGAGAGGGAATTGGCTCCATCTTTGAGTAGTCTAGGATGTATTCCGTCAGGTCCACCTGGGCCTTTGATTTTCAGGGCCTTCAGGAGAGTTTGCACCTCTTTGGTCCTGACCAGGCTGAAGTGGAATAGTGATCGCTGTAGTATTGTGGGTTCAGTGCCATTGGGTGCCAGGGTGTGAGGGGGTAGTCCAGCCTTATATGAGTCAAGGTTGGTGAAGTGGAGGTTGAGAGCTGCTGCAATTTGTGGTCCATCCTGCACGAGCTTACCACTGACTTCCACAGGGCCCAGTTTGGCCTTGATGTTACCTCTGATCAGCTCATTGATATGAGACCAAAATAGCTTAGGGGTACCTAAGCTATTTTTTTGAAGGCGGGTGATATACTCCCTTTTGGTCAGTTTTGTTGTGCTCTTGCATTTATTTTGCATGGCTTTATACACCACAAGGTCGGCTGGGAGAGAAGACTTCTTAAACCTCTTCCAGGTCTTGTCCCGGCTGATCATGAGGACTTTTAGAGCTGGAGAGATCCACTTGTAGCAGCTACCTTTTACTCTGCGCTTCTTTAGTGGGGCAAAGAGGTTGGCTGCTTTGGTTAATGAGTTTTGGAAGTACTCTAGTGCCTCATCCAAGGAGGGGAGGAGCCTGATAAGTCTCCAGTCCAGACTATTAAGGTAGTCATTATATTGTGCCTCTGAGAAGCTTGAGTAATCTCGGGCGGTCAATATTCTTAGTTGGACTTTGGGCACATTGTTCCTCCAGATGCAGAATATAGAGGAGTGGTCACTCAGGGCATCTCCCATGAGCTCCACTTTCTGGACATTGGTAGGGTTTGTCACCAGAGCCCAGTCCAGGATGGTGTGGTTCCCTGACTTCTGGTTCAACCGAGTGGGTTCTGAAATAACCTGTACCAGATCTGCCTCCTGTGTTAGAGACATGAGGTTTTTTTTAGGGTCATGAGCCCAATTTAGGTTGAAGTCCCCCAGAATGAGGAGCTCCGTGGTGATGTCTTTGGTCATGATTCTGGTGATAGTCTCTAGAGATTGTAGAGCCGTCTTTGGTGGATTGTATACACATCCTATAATGAGGTGCTTGGACTGACCGAGGGTGACTTGTATGAATATTGATTCACTGTCTGGGGCGTGGTCACAGAAACATAGAATTTGACGGCAGATAAGGACCGCTTGGCCCACCTAGTCTGCCCATTTTCCTACCTAACAGAGAAGCTGCAGATCCTAGTTAACCAACAGATTTTTTCCTCCTACCCCCCACTGGGACTGCCTTATGTCTGTCCCATGCATTTTTGAATTCCCCCACTGTTCTTGACTCCACAACCTCCTCAGGGAGGCTGTTCCATGCATCCACAACCCTCTCTGTGAAAAAACACTTCCTCACATTATCTCTGAGCCATCCCCCCTCTATTTTCAAATTGTGCCCCCTTGTTCTTGCACATCTCTTTTTCTGAAAGATGCTACCCTCTTGGACTTTGTTGATTCCCTTGAGGTACTTGAAAGTTTCTATCATGTCCCCTCTCTCCCTTCTTTCCTCAAGGGTATACCTATTAAGCTCCTTTAGTCTTTCTTCGTATGTCTTCTGGTGCAGACCCTGCACCATTTTGGTTGCCCTCCTCTAGACAGCCTCCACTCTGTCTATGTTTTTGCAGAGATGGGGTCTCCAGAACTGCACACAGTACTCCAGATGGAGTCTCACCAAATGTCTGTACAGAGGGATAACAACTTCCTGTTTTCTACTATTGATGCCTCCCCCTATGCATCCCAGTATCCCCCCAGCCTTCCTTACTGCCTTCTCACATTGCTTGCCCACCTTTAGGTCATCTGATATAATTACCCCCAGGCCCCTTTCCATTTTTACTGTTGTCAGTATCTCACCCCTCATTGTGTACTCTTCCCCTGGGTTTTTGTTTCCCAGGTACATTACCTTGCACTTCTTTGCATTGAATCTGAGCTGCAATACATTTGACCATTCCTCCAACCTTGCCAAGTCCCTTCTCATCCTTTCCACTCAATCTTGTGTATCAACCCTGTTGTAGATCTTTGTGTCGTCTGCAAAGAGACATACTTTTCCTTCCAGTTCCTCTGCAATGTCACTTATAAAGACATTAATAAGAACCGGTCCCAGTACTGAACCCTGCGGTACCCCGCTAGTAACCCTCCTTTCTTCACTGTGGACTCCATTTACTACTACCCTTTTTGTCCTGTTGTCTAGCCAATTTTTTATCCAGGCTACCACCTTGGGACCCACTCCAAGGCTGGCTAACTTGTGTATTAATCTTTTGTGTGGGACTGTATCAAATGCCTTGCTAAAATCTAGTTAGGCTATGTCCACAGCCCCTCCCTGGTCTACTACTTTGGTCACCCAGTCAAAGAAATCTATTAGATTCGTCTGACACGACCTTCCCTTCGTGAATCCATGCTGCCTTGGGTCCTGTGTCCCACTGGCCTCTAGATACTCAACAATTCTTTCCTTCAGAAGTGATTCCATCATTTTCCCTATCACTGAGGTCAAACTAACTGATCTGTAGTTTCCTGCCTCTGTCCTGCTCCCACTTTTGTGAAAAGGAATCACATCCGCCCTCCTCCAGTCCTCAGGTACCACCCCATCCTCCCATGATTTGTTAAAGAGAGTAGTCAGCTGTCACTAGTTCTACCCTTAGTTCTTTTAGAATTCTTGGGTGAATCCCATCAGTCCCCATTGCTTTGTCCACCTTCAATTTTATTAGTTCTTTCAGAACCCTTTTTTCTATAAATGGACTGGTATCGACCCCTGTCTTCAGAGTGTTTCTCTTGTTTGGTTTAAGTACCTCCCCCTCCTCTTCCTTTGTGAATACTGAGCAGAAATATTCGTTCAGTATCCCTGCTTTTTCACTGTCACCCTCTACCCACATTCCCTTCCCTTTACTAAGGCTCAGTATCCCTCCTTTGGTCTTTCTTCGTTCCCTAATGTACCTATAAAAGGTCTTATCCCCCTTCTTAACAGAGTTGGCTATCCTTTCCTCGGTTTGGGCCTTTGCTATTCTGACTGTTTTCCCAGCCTCTTTCTGCTTTAACTGATAAAGTTCTCTGTTCTGCTACTTCTGTGTTTCCTTATATTTCCTGAATGCTATCCTTTTCTCCTTAACCTTCCCTGCCACCTCTTTTGGTCAGGCTTAATGGTTAGGTTTGACACTGTTAGGTTGTCTTTTGTGTAGATTAACACACCTCCCCCTCTATTTCTTTCCCTATACTTGCGGAAGGAGTTATATTCTTGTGCCATGATCTCATGGTCGAGGATGTTGATCTTAAGCCAGGTCTCAGAGATGGCCAGTATGTTTGGCTTGTACAGGTCGAGCCAGGCTTGTACCTCTGGCATTTTCGGTCTGAGGCTGCAGACGTTCATATGTGCAATCTTCAAACACTTAGAGAGTGCCCACTGGGGGTCCTGTGGGGAGGATATTAATATATTGGTGATAGGAGGACCCAGGTTGGGCTGAATATCCCCTGCCAGGAGAAGCAGCGCCACCAGCAGGCTTAGTAGCTTGGGGCTGGCTGATAAGATTAGGTTACATCAGAGTCTTCTACTTGTGAAGTGGAGTGACTCGTAGCAGACACCCCATCTCACTAGGTCATGAGCTGTAAGTAAGGATTGCAAGCTCATGTAGGACTTGGTGTGGTGTAGGTCCCAGAGTGGGGTAACACTATCATGCCTTCCTCTAATGTCTGGATTTCCTTGACCTACCATCATGTCCACCCAGAGAAGTGACAGAATGTAGAGTATTGCCAGGAGTACTCCCTTGTTAGGGAGTAGAGTTCCTGGCTTTGTTTCACCACACCTACCTGGACAGGGTGGGTGGGGGGCCCCGGTTCTGTCTCATGGTCGAAGATGTTCAGAGAGCGGTGGTGCCATGTGAATTACTGAAAGAGGTCTCAACCATCACTAGGATGTCATACTCACCTAGCCCTGTTTCAGATAGTTGGGGTTGAACAGGGTTGAGTAAGACAAATAAGAGTGCTGCTGCCCAGTCAGTCAGCGCTAACAATTTGTTCAATGCCTACAATAAATTCTATTAGCCTAGTGCGCTATACAAATCTATTTGTTAAGCGTTCATTAAATCCAGAAATACTGTTCTTGTGCCCTGTCTTCAGCAAATTGCAGGCTGTGATTACCTAGGGAATCATAGTAACATGGGTAACAGTCCCAGCAGGGAAATCAGTTATCAGCCTATTCTAGAGGATGGGGTAACTCCTAGCCTTTGAGCAGGTAGTAGCACATAGATTCTGACAACTAGAAAAATCAGCTTACATAAGGAGAAAAGAAAGGGAGCAAGATAAGCATAGATTCTGACCACTAGAAAATCAGCTTTACATAGGGAGAAAAGAAAGGGAGCAAGATTAGCACCATTTGCAAGAATTCACTGAATTTAGGACAGTAAGGTTAAGCTGTAAGCAAACATACACAATGCATTTTGTATTGAGTCCCTTTGGGTCAAGACAGCCTTGAAGTGCTAGTTTGCTCTTGTAGTCCTCTTTTGCAATACAAATAATCCCGTGGTTCTGCCTCTGTGTCACCTGAACAGGCAACCGGAGATATATGGGATCAGACAAGCACTGGGGTTCTTTGTTCAATCAGTGGGTCAGCCCCTTTTTGAGAATACAGTGTGAATGAAGTACTCACTCCAAGAGAGGCCCTGTGTTGTGAGTGGGCATGGCCACTGAGCTTTTAAGGGGAGGAGGAAACGGGGTAGGTAGGGTGGGAGAAAACTTTCTCCGATGTGCAGCTCCTGCTCGACACAGGAACCCTTTGTGTCCGGTAAGAGGATTTAGTCAGAAGCACAGTAAAAAGTTCTCTTTCTGTCTAAGGCAGCTCCTGCACCAGGCAGGGGAACAGAAATTCTTCTTTAGGAGTTGCGAGGGTGGTCTGCCGAGCTCAGCTCAGTAAGCCAGCACCTCACCCCGGTAGCGGACTAGCGGCACCTTTGTGTGTGGAGGGACCACCCCGGAGATTGAAAGTTTGATTCTCGGCTGTTAGTGAGCCGCTGGGCTCCAATTTCTGCCTTCGGTAGCAGGTGAGGTAGATGTCACACAGCGACTGTAGTCCAATTGGATGCTGCTGCATCATTTGAAATTCGCACCCACCAAGCAAGACAAAGCAGTCATGAGAGAGAGATTTTAAAACTTTCTCTGATGTGCAGTTCCCACTTGACACCAGAGCCCTTTGTGTCTGGTAAGTGGATTTAGTCAGAAGCACAGCAAAAAGTTCTCTTTGTGTCTGAGGCAGCTCCTGCTCCAGGCAGGGGAACAGAAATTCTTCTTTAGAAGTTGCGAGGGAGGTCTGCTGAGCTCAGCTCAGTAAGCTGGCACCTCAACCCCGGTAGCGGACTAGCGGCGCCTTTGTGCGGGGGGGCACCCACTTGCAGAGAGGTCTCCCTCACTGCCCCAGAGATTGAAAGTTCGATTCTCAGCTGTTAGCGAGCCACTGGGCTCCAATTCCTGCCTTTAGTAGCAGGTGAGGTAGACGTCACACAGTGACTGTAGTCCAATCAGATGCCATCGCATCATTTGAAATTTGCACCCACCAAGCAAGACAAAGCAGTCACGAGACAGAGATTTTAAAACTTTCTCCGATGTGCAGCTCCCGCTTAGATCTGCCCAACGTCAGGTGTGGTATAAAGGGGGTGGCCCCCCAGCACCATCTCAGTTCTTCCGCCGGAGACCCAGCTAAATCAGCATTGGAGAACCGAGAAGAAACTCCCCACCCTTTGTGTCCGGTAAGTGGATTTAGTCAGAAGCACAGCAAAAAGTTCTCTTTGTATCTAAGGCAGCTCCTGCACCAGGCAGGGGAACAGAAATTCTTCTTTAGGAGTAGAGAGGGATGTCTGCTGAGCTTAGCTCAGTTAGCCGGCACCTCAGCCCTAGTAGCGGACCCCATCTAGACCTCAAGTCACTCCACCTCCATGTATGGCTCCTCAAGACACAGCCATTGCCAGGTTTGAAGTGTCCCAAAAGGTGGCTGATGTCTTGGTGGCTGCCAGAAAGCCTTCCACCAGAGCCACATATTCCATGAAGTGGAAACAATTTGCTTTGTGGGCTACCTCTCACCAACTGGATCTTTTAACTTGTCCAGTAAGAAAAAATTACTCACCATAGTAATCTTTCTTCCAAGGGGTCCTTCAGCATCAGTAAGTATAGCAGTTAGCTGGCTAGGTGCAACTGCCTCGGAAGTACGCCTTTAAGATAATTAGCATAATGAGCATGGGCATCAGCCAATCAGAAAAAAGGAGGGGAGTGTGCTGAGAGGCAGCAGCCTGAAGGGCTTCAGAATTTTTTCAAAGACAAAAGGCACATGCCCCCTAAAGTGAACCAACAGGATTCAAATGACATGCAAATATCCAAAACCAGAAAAGATAACAGCTTGAGCTCGAAAACTTTTGAAAAAGACCAATTTTGGTGATAAAACTGAGAAAGTACAGTTACGTAAGAACTTACCATAACAGTAGATCTTCGAGAGGAGCACTTGCAGCGGGTAATACCATTAGAACTAAGCCAGCAGGTGTTAGGACCCCACGGAAAACTTGTAGCTAGCAGTCTGTGGTGGGGACCGCCCCCAACGTTAGATCTGCCCAACGTCAGGTGTGATATAAAGGGGGCGGCCCCCCCAGCGCCATCTCAGTTCTCCCGCCGGAGACCCAGCTAAATCAGCATTGGAGAACCGAGCAGGAACTCCCCAGCCTTATGTAGGTGAAAAAACTCCAATTCTTGGGGGATGGAGGGTTGGAAAGTCATCTGCTGCAAGAGCTCCTCTCAAAGACCTACTGTTATGGTAAGCTCTTACGTAACTGTACTATCCAACTTCGAGGGTGGAGCTCTTGCAGCAGGTAATACCATTAGGACAGAGTCCCAAGCTGTACCCCAAGATAGGCCCAGGTCTGAGCGGGAAGTGGGGAGAAAACTGAAAAAACCTAGGAAGATGACAAATATTCTAAGAGAGTAGGCCCTGCAGGACAGCTAATCCAAAACCTGCTCTCCTCCTAGAAGCAATGTTCAGGCTACAATGCCTGATGAAGGTATGGACTGTACTCCACGTCACAGCAGCACAAATGTCTGCTGAAGAGATATTCCTTAGGGAAGCAAAGGAAGTGCCACAGCCCTGGTAGGTGGCCCTTAGGGGACACGGAAGGGGTTTACCATGTTGCTGGTAAAAGAAAATATAGTGCACTAGCCAACGGGCTAGAGACTGCTTGGAGACAGGAGCCCCTGTCATCCTTTTTGCAAAGGAGATGAACAACTGGTCCATCTTTCTGGAGGAACGTGTTCTGTGAAGGTAATACCTTAGGATTCTATGAACATCCAAGGTGTGCAACAGCACTTCACCTTGGTTGACAAACTCAGGATAATAAACCGGAAGGCTGATGTCCTGATTCAGTGTCAGTACGGACACCATCTTCGGTAGGAACTTGGGGTTTGTACGCAGGGTTACCCTGTCCCTAAGAAAAACAATATAAGGTTCCTTCCACATCAATGCCTGAAGCTTGGAAACCCTTCGAGCCGAGGTAATAGCAACCAAAAGGCGAGCTTTCCAAGAGAGGAAGCATAGCTCGCAAGAAGCAGCTGGCTTGAAGGGAGGAAGGGTGAGTTTCTCCAGGACAAAAAGTAAGTCCCATGGAGGAACAATGTCCCTCCTGGGAAGTCTGATGTGTAAGACCCCTTTGAGAAAAGTCTTGCAGACATTCAGTTGTGCTAGAGTTCTCTCCCCGATCGGCTCATGATATGCAGAGACCGCACACATGTGAACCTTTATGGATGAATAGCTCAGTCCCAAGTCCAAGAGGTGGAGGAGATAGTCCAGGACATGTCTGACTGGACAATTCAAGGGATCTATGGCATGGGCTGTAGCCCAGAGACAGAAATGCTTCCATTTCAGAGTGTAAGTAGCTCTAGTGCAACCATGAAGTCTGCCACCCTGCTTGACACTCCTAGTCTCTCTTCCGCTAAGACTGCAGGAGCCATGCATGCAGGTGAAGAGAATGAAGAGCAGGATGGACGAGTGTCCCCTACTCCTGTGAGAGCAAGTGGGTGGAGAGTGGCAACTGTGTTGGAGATTCCAAAGACTGCTGCTGGAGCAGCGGATACCAGATCTGTAGAGGCCACACAGGAGCAGTCAGGATCATCCTGGCCCCCTCTGACTGCAATTTTAGCAGTACTCTCTGAATGAGAGGGAAGGTGTACAGGAACTTCCCTGTTCAGGACAGAGACAATGCATCTCACCAGAAAACACCATGCCCTGGAGCGAGCAAGCAAAAATTTTGCAGTTTGGCGTTGCACGGGGACGCAAAGAGGTCCGACTCTGGACAGCCCCAGTGACCAAAGAGATTGTCTGTGGCTTCTTGAAGTAACTCCCACTCATGATTCAGAGAGGTACAACGACTGAGACTGTCGGCGAGAATGTTCTGGACCCTTGGCAGGCACACTGTGATGAGGTCTAGACAGTCTTCTACTGCCCAATCCCACACTGTCATGGCCTCTCTGCAAAGGGGATAAGAGCAAGTTCCCCCTTGCTTGTTGATGTAGAAGACCACTGGTGTGTTGTCTGTCTGCACCAGAAGAGGACCCAGTGAAAGTCGGTCTCTGCATGCATGAAGAGCATTCAGAACTGCTCTGATTACCAGAACACATATGTAGAGAGCTGTCTGTGGGGGACCAAGATCTCCAGGTCCCGTGATCCCCTAAATGAGCCCCCAACCAGTCAAAGAGGTGTCTGTGGTTAGAACTTGAGGCGGAGTTGTCCTCCAGAAGGAAACCCCTCCCTCTAGATTCGCATGGCAGGTCCACCAGTCGAGGGAATGATGGACTGCCTGAGAGATCTGGATCTGGAGATACAGATCATCCACCGCTTGGTCCCACTGGACCTTAAGGTGCCACTGAAGGACCCTCATGTGCAGTCTGGCAAGGGGTACTGTGGCTATGGCGGCCGCCATGTGGCACAATAGCTGAAGGATGACCCGGCAGAGATAGAGGGTGCTCTTTGGACCTTGCTTGCCAGAGCCCAATGACGTTCTGCTCTGTCTGAAGGCAGAAAAGCTCTCCCCTGTTCAGTGTCCAAAACTGACTCAATGAATGGCAGCCTTTGCGATGGCCATGGGTGTGACTTTGGCCAGTTCACTGTGATTCCCAGGGAACAAAACAGACTCTGTGTCTCTTTTATATTTGGAGCTGCCCTTTTCCAATGATGTGGAGCGAAGCCAATCATCCAGGTAGGGGTAAACAAAGAGGCCTCTCTGCCAGAGTGCCACTGCTACCACCGCAACACACCTGGTGAATACCCAAAAGGCTGAAGGGGAGTAACCTGAACTGGTAGTGCTGGTCCTGAAAGCTGAAGAGAAGAAACCTTCTGTGAGATCTCAGGGCCTTGATATGCATGTACGCATCTTGCATATCGAGGGAGAACAGTCACCTTGATGAAGCAAGCGGAATAGGTCTGCCAGAGTAACCATCCAAAATCTCTGGTACTTAACTGAGAGATTGAGCTGGCTCAAGTCCAGAATGGGGTGAAGGTCTCTGGTGTTCTTTGGGACCAGGAAGAAATGGGAGTAGTAACCTTTGCCCTTCTGGGGTTGGGGAACTGGCTGGATGGCCATTTTCTCCAAGAGCAGCTGGATTTCTGCAGCCAGGAGGAGAATGTGTGCCAGTGGACAAGTGACCGGGGGAGGGGACTGTCCGGTGGAATAGAAAGCAATTCTATGGCGTACCCGTTTCAAATGGTGTCCAGTACCCATTGGTCTGAGGTGATACTGGACCATTCGAGTGGGTAGAGGGCAAACCTCCCACCTACCTTCTCATTCTGCATGTCCCTGAAGAGAGGAGGGCAGCAGGAAGAGTCAAGCGGAGGGGGTGGTGGGTCTTTGGGCCCTAAGAGATTTGGGCTGCTTACAGCCCTGGGAACCTTGGGGGCAGGATGACCCTGCCTCTTGAACCCTTTGCCTTGGGAAGGTTTGTTCCCCGTCCCTGTCCTTTTTTGAAAGGGACGGTGATGGGGTTCTTGAGGCTGGGATTTGTACATGCTGTGTACATCAGCCACTGCTTTACCAGACTCCTTTAGCTGCTTGACCATGGTTTCAACCACTGGGCCAAACAGAACTGGGCCTTGGAATGGGGAATCCAAAATGGACTCTTGTAAATCTGGTTGGAACCCCGTCAACCTGAGCCATGCTTGCCGTCTCAGACAAACCCCCGAGGCAGCAGCCCTGGAGGCCATGTCCACTGCATCATACGAACAACAGAGGACATGTTTGTCAACATCCAGACCTGACTAGGCGCAGACAAGCACCTCCTCTTTAGAGTCCAAGTCCAGCATGGACTTGACTAGGTCCATGGTCTTCTGCCATAAGGATTGTTGGTATGTAACCATATGTGCCATGACGTTAAGTGATCTGATGGCACCTGTGGCAGAAGGATAAACCTTCCAGCCCCAGCTGTCCAATTTTTGGGGGTTTAGGTCCGGGGGTTGGGAGCTCAAGTGTTTGGGCTGGGAGCCCCTGCCATGGGCTGCAGTCAGAACCAGAGAATTCGCCTTTGGCTATTCTGCCAAAAAGGGTTCAGGTCTGCGTGGCTTGTAAAGCCTGTCGGCCTTCTGGGAACTGCAGGTACTGAGGAAGGACCATGCCAAATCAGGTGAGTGACATCATGGAAAGGCTCGACAAAAGCAGGGATTACCAAAGGCTTAGATTCTTTTTTGTCCAGGAACTTGGCCAGGCACTTGCGCTCTGGGTCCAGGTCCTCTGCGTCTCACTCATAAATAGTCTGGATGTGCCTCATTATATCTAAAAATGAGGGACCATCCGGAGGGGACTGTGGGGAATCATTAGGTCCTGGGGAGGGAGGAAGGAATTCCCCTTCTGAATCAGGCTCAGATTCTGTGTCTCCCTCTTCTGAGGAGGACGAGGGAGGAGAAGAAGGAATGGGAGACTGCTACGCTTCCTCTTTTTGCCCTTAGAATCTGGGCATGGGCTCTCACCCCCATCAGAAGTTGGGGTGGGGGGAAGTCCCATGTGTGGTGGATTTGGGGTGGTATCTGAGGGTCTGTAAAGAAGATCCCCCTTTACCGTATTCCACCATGTGGTGAATAAAAACAGGTTATTCACCTGTAACAATAGTTCTTGGAGTGGTATATGTTGTTCATCCACACTGTTTGGCATGTCCCTTTCCCCTTTAAATCTTGCCGGAAGTCTTCAAGCTGGCTCCTCCCACTCACCCAGGTGGTATATACCTCGGCTCTGCCCCATGACACAGATCTTAGCCCGCTGGAAGCTAGGTTGTGTGCATCTGCAGCCGGGAGGTCGTGGCCAGTGATAAACAACATATACCATTCTAGAGCTACTGTTACAGGTGAGTAACCTGTTTTCTAGGATCGTGGATATGTTGTTCATCCACACTGTTTGGCAGACTCCTAGCAGTTCTCTGGGAGGAGGGAGGCAAGGCACACACCCCCTACTTAGGGAACAGAGATTGGAGAACCGAGGCCCCAAAACCAGCATCCCGACGTGACTCAAGGTTGATGTGGTAGTGGGTAATGAAGGTGTTTGCTGACTTCCAGATAGCAGTCCGACAGATTTCCTGGATAGGGATGTCCCTGGAAGCAGCCACCGATGCAGCAGTATGGCGGGTAGAATGAGCTCTTATCCCTCTGGGAGGCTCCTTGCCTGCCAAATCATAGCACAGACCTATGCACGATGTAATCCATCTTCTCCATTTGGCTGCAGGTCTGAGAGAAGTGGCTTCAGCATAGGTGACAAACAGCTTGTGAACCTCTCCACGAATTTCCGCCATCCTCTCCTTATAATAGGAGAGAGTACAACTCAGGTCTAAGGTATGGAGCCTGTACTCGGCCTCCAAGGTGTAATTAGGGTAGTATACTGGCAGAGTCAACACCTGGTTAAGGTGAAACTCTGACACCACCTTCGGAAGGAATTTCAGGTGGGGATGCAGGACAACTTTGTCCCTGTGAAAGACCAGAAAGACCGAAAGCAGCTGGAGCTAACCTGTCCTTCTGGCAGACATGATAGCCACCAGGAAGGCCTTCCTCCATGACAAGTGTGACAGCTCACACTTGTGCATTGGTTCAAATGGCTTGCCCATGAGCTTTGCCACTACTAGCTGTAGATCCCATGGAGGTGGAGGTTCATGCACCGGAGGGGATATGTGATCCAGGCCTTTGCAAAAGCACCCGACCACTGTCTCCTGCGCCAATGTCAGCTGACCGGCCCGTGCCCGGTAAGCAGAAATGGCTGCCAGGTGCACCCTAAGGGTCGATGACCGTAGACCCCCTTCGGAGGGAGACCAAAGGTAGTTGAGAATGTTAGCCACAAAACAGGATAAGGGGTCCAGACCCTTACCCTGACACCAAATGGAGAACCTTTTCCATGTGAAGGCATAACATTTCCTGGTCGATTCCTTTCAAGATGCCTCCACCACAGTGCAGACATCTTTGGAAAGACCCAAAGCGTGGAACTCTAGCCGCTCAGATACCAGGATGTGAAGTGCAGGGATTGAAGGTCTGGATGGAAGACCTTCCCCAGTTTCAGAGATATCAGGTCCGGGCGTGAACAAAGCCGCTCCGGGGGCCTGCAGCTGAGGCTGAGGAGATCTGGATATCAGAACTGGTGCGGCCAGTCTGGGGCTACCAGAATCACCTTCGACTTGTCTCTCCTCACCTTGAGTAACACCTTGTAGATCAAGGGAAATGGAGGGAAGGCACAGAGGAGGCCTGGGGTCCACAGCCTTGAGAACGCATCTCCCTGCAGTGAGCCCTGCTGGGGGGGGGCCGGCATGATACAGCCTCAGCTTGGTGTTTTCCCTAGAGGCAAACAGGTCCACCATCGGTTTGCCCCAGTGGGAGAACAGGCTGTAAGCTACCTTTGGATGGAGAGACCACTCGTGGGATGTCTGGCCTATACGGCTGACAGCATCCGCCAGCTGGTTTGAGGCTCCTGCCACACGGATGGCTAGGAGATCAGCCTCCAACCGGCTTACAAGGGTCCAGATGCAGAGTGCCTCCTTGCACAGCAGGTGGGAGTGTGTGCCACCCTGTTTGTTGAGGTAGTACATGGTCGTGGTATTGTCTGTCTGGACTTGAATCACTTGACCCCGGAGCTGAAGAGCAAAAGCTGACAGTGCCAGTCTGACTGCTCTGAGCTCCAACAGGTTGATGTGGCATCGAGATTCCTTGGGGGTCCAGAACCTGTAGGCCCTGTTGTCCCCCATGTGGGCTCCCCAGCCCATGAGAAAGGCATCGGTCATAAGGATGATCGTCGGCTTGGGGTGAACAAATGGGATCCCTTCCTGCAATAGGTCTGGAGCACTCAACCACTGGAGAGTGTCCCACATCTTCTGGGTTACAGTGAACAGCTGGTCAAAATGACCATGATGCTGAGTCCACTGGGTGGCCAGCTCCCATTGGAGGGGGTGCATGTGTAACCGGGCCCAACGGACCGCTGAGGTGCATGCCGTCATGTAACCCAGAAGGCACAGAAAGCCCCGGGCAGGGCTCAAGTGCCCAACCAGAAATGATTGCACAAAGGAGAAGAGAACCTCTGCCCTGTCAGCCAGGAGCCAGGCTCTGGCTTGACAAAAGTCAAGCTCTGCCCCGATGAAGCCCATCAGGTGGGAAGCCACGAGTTCCGACTTGGCCTCGTTGTTCAGGAGGCCAAGTTGAGAGCAGGTCTGGAAGGCCAGATCCCTGGACCTCTCCACCTTCTGTTGAGTGGATCCTGCCAGTAGGCAATTGTCGAGGTAGGGGTAAATTCTGACCCCCGACACCGGAGGTGAGCCACCACCACTGCAATGCATTTGGTGAAGACCCGTGGGTCCGATGACAGGCCAAACGGTATAGCTCAGAATTCGTACAGGGTCCCTTTGACCCTGAAGCGGAGGAACCGCTGATGAGATGGATGGATTGGGACATGAAATAATGCATCCTGCAGATCCAGTGAACAGATCCACATGTTTTCGCCCCAAGGATGGTATGATCTGGGACAGAGTGACCATCTGAAAAGTGCCTGACCAGAGAAACTGATTCAGGTCGTGGAGATCAAAAATGGGGTGCCAGCCCCCCAGTCCGTTTGGGCACCAGGAAGTACCTGGAGACAAAGCCTGGGTCTGCAGATGGATCTGCCACGATAGCTACTGCCTCCTTGAGGAGGAGCTGAGCAATGTCTCGAAGAGCTAACTGGGTACATGCAGAAATCCGTTCTTCCTAAGGGGCTTGACTTGGCTGGGAGGGTACTGCTCAAATTCTAGAGGCAGTCCCTGACCGACCACTTCGAGAGCTCACCTGTCCATAGTGATAGCAAACCAGGCGGAAAGAAAGTGGTGGAGCCGTTTCCCTACAGGAGGACCCAGAGCTGACGTGACGGAGATAGTGGTGGCAACCCCCACCCCATCACTGGGCAAGCTTAGAGAAGGAGGATGCTTCAGGACCTGAGTCTTGGCCTCCTTTGCGGGACTGTTGGGGTCCAGGCTTAGGCCGAGAGCACCAAGCTTGAGCCTGCTGCTGATGCTGCTGTCCTCCTTGGTAGGAGGACTGCTGAACTGCAGGGGAAGAGTGCCAAAAAGGCTTCTTCTTTTTCCTCTGCTGGTTCTTGCCCAAAGAACTCTTGGCAGAAGTGGTGTCCAAGGTAGCATTGGACTGCTCAATGCACTGTAGGTGATCGGCCACTTCTGGGCCAAACAAGTCGGTCCCAGGGAAAGGCACATCAGCTAACTTATGCTGAGTATCTGCCAGGAAGGAGGGCAGCCTCAGCCAAGCCCTGCGGCGAGAGGCCACTGCGGCAGCCATCGAGCGGGCACAAGAATCCCCAATGTCCAGGACCGTCTGGAGCTGCTGTTTGGCAACAGCATGGCCCTGGTCCGGACCTGCTTAACTGTGATTTGCATGTCCGCAGGGAGATGTGGGAGGACTTCATCTAATTACCCAAGAAGAGCATTAGAGAAATGTGCCATCATGATGGCCGAACTGGCCTGATGAAGGCCCAAGGAGGAACCCGCATAGACTTTCTGTGCCGAATGGTCCAAAAGCTTGGACTCCTTATCAGGGGGACGGTCAGTGTCGGCAGAACTGCCAGTATGCCTGAACACAGAGGCAGTCACCAGGCTCTTGGCCGAAGTGTGCTCTGTGAACCCCGCAAGGGACCCCATGGGCACTGCGTACTTTTGGGCCATGCGGGCAGAAGGTGCTGGACATGAGGCAGGGCACTGCCATAGTTCGAGTGCTGGACCAACAATGACCTTATCCACAAGAAAGGCCTCCGTCATGGTTTCCCCTCTCTTGAGGATGTCCTTGAGAGGGTTCTCTGCCTTTTTCTGGATGGGTTCCAGGGGCATCCCTGTAGAATCAGAGATGAGACGGAGGATCCCTTGGAAGGACCTTCCTCCATCCCTGTGCCAATGGACAACTCATCATCCCCAGGATGAGCGTGGAGCCCGGTGACATCTGAGTCCGAGAAGTCAGGGTACAGCAGCCTGCCACCCAAATCACCCTTGACCCGTTGAGGATGGTCTGGGGTGACCATGACTGACAGACGTCAGGGAAGCCTGGTATCTGGTCGGTCCTCTTTGGAAGGAGCCCCTCCCACAGGCTGCTTAGGCGGTGGTTCCACCACTATCGGTGGAGAGACTGGCAAAGGCCAAACCTGAGGACGGGCCAGCCCCGTGAGTGGGGGAATCAAAGGCTTCAGTTCCGAAGGGGTCACCTTTGACCTGGGATGCGACAGCCAAGTAATGGCCAGGGTAGGCAGTGGAGCTGGCTTCTACCCAGTCAAAATCAGCTGTTACCAGATCACATCCTCGTGGCGCTGATGGAGTTTCCGTCGGAGCCTCTCCTTGTCCGAGGAGTGCGAGGATGACCTGTGGCGTTGCCTCTTTTTGGAGCACTTATGACTCTTCCTTGGCCATTCAGCCCAGAGGGTTCTAGACCTCGAATGAGATTGGGCAGACCGACTCGGTCGCTCGGGAGACACCAGAGGAATCGGTGAAACCCGGGGGTCTGGAACCGGGACCTCGATGGGGACACCAGTGGGCTGGGTTTCCTCATCGGGGAACATGAGGACCAGAGTCCTCTCCAAGGAGTCATTGGCCACAGCCGGTGACAGGGGGTCGATTGGGTCGAGAACAATCTCGACCTCATCGGCCACTTCTTCGGTTGTCTAGCCAGACAGAAGGTCCGTGAAGCCTGCAGCCGAGGAAGCAATCTCAACTGACGTTGAGACCACATGCTCCTGGGACTGAGACCTCTCTTGGTCCCATGAGCGCCTTTGTAGAGATGAAGACAAGCTGGGTTCTTTGTCCCTCTTTTGAGAGTGGGAGGAGTGCGAGCCTGCGGGCACCTCACTCCGGGTGGGGAGAGACTGGCACAACTCCTTAAAAGAACCTGTGAAGGTGGAACTCAGGTTGAGTGGAACGAAAAAGCTTTGATTCGCTGAAGCGTGGGCGGCTTCTTCTTCAAATGCCTTCATGCGTTCCAGCTGCTCGGTGGAAGCCACGACCATGGAAACCATCTACCTAGCCTCCTTAGACTTTACCGGAGGATTCCTTTTCTCCGGTCTCCCCAACTTCAAACATGCCAGGCAGTCATCCAGGACATTGGGATGAAAGGCCAAGCAAAAACTGCAGGACGAGGTGTCATGGCCGACACCTAGGCAGTAGACGCACGTGAGATGGGGATTGGTGCGTGACATCTTCTGGCCGCAAGGACACCGGCAAAATCCCAGAGAAGATTTCTCTTCCATGATCGAGGATGCAAAAGTGCGATCACCAACTGGAATGAGTTTAAATCTCAGCAAAACCTAAGTTTTGAAAGTCAGGCCAACAAAATGCGTGAGCATGAGGGAGGCAACCTGTATGGTCCAGCGCAAAGGAAGATCTGGTGTCATGGGACGGAGCCAAGGTACATACCACCCGGGTGGGTGGGAGGAGCCAGCTTGAAGACTTCTGGCAAGATTTAAAGGGGAAAGGAACATGCCAAACAGTGTGAATGAACAACATATCCATGATCCTAGAAAAAGCCTATATCCGCCAATGAGCCGAACACGGGGCCGGACACTGGGTTCACCGGACCGGGCATCGGGCCCGCCGGAGCAGGTGTCTGAGGTTCCTGAGGTACTGGCGTTGGGTCCGGGACCCTGGCATCAGTGGGCCGATGTCTGGTGTTGCCTTCGCCCAGACAGCTAACATCCAGAGTAGGTCTGTTCGGCGACCGAACCCTGGGAGGGGGTGTGGGTATCTGGTCCTCCACTGGCGACCACCCCGTATCAAGCATCGTGGAGCAGGACAACAGAGAAGGTGACCGGTTAAGCTTTCACCGTTTGACTGGGAGGCGAACCTTAGCCGGAGGAGGGGGAGGTGTCCGAGCCCAGACAACCTCTTGCCTACCTGAGTGTTCGAAGGCTTCCTTTTTTCGGATGAACTAGGCCTGTCCTTCGAAGACTTGGACTGGCCCTCCTGGGTCGACCCAGAGGAAGATTTATGAGGTCGATGAGCCAGAGAAGACTGGTGTCCCAAAGAGGCAGACTCCCAGTGCCTGTCCTGAGAAGAGATGGGAGTGGACTTACTCAAACGGGCATGCTCAGTCGTCAGGGCTGGCACTGAAACAAGTCCTCTGGCCAGAGGTCGAAGAGGAAGCAGCCTTCTTAGACAGCAACTTAGGGTAGGACTCAGACCTGGCCTGAACATTTTCCCTGTGGTGATGCTTCCCCAACCGAGGACTTCTCTTTTGGTGGGGAATCCCTGGTGGAAGAAGAGGAGCTAGCCCCTGAGCCATGCTGCAGCACCGCTAGTTGTTTCTCAAGAAGGAAGGATTTGAGTGCGTTGGCTCTCCTGTCAATGAGTCTTCTGATTGAATTGCTGGCAGTGGGTGCAGGCGTCAGGCCAGTGGTCTGGGCCTAAGCAGATGAGGCAAGCCACGTGGCCATCTTTGGCCAGAATCTGCTTGCCACACGTACACTTAGCTTTACGCCGCGGTGGAGGAGGCGACAACATACACAAGGCAAACTAAACGAACGACTGAGAAAATAACTTTTCTTTACGCTGTCGACTGCTGAAGAAGGCATCTGTGGAGCTGAACTACGTGGGCCAACGGTGAGAAAAGAACTGAGATGCGCTGGGGGACCACCCCCTTTATGCCATGCCTGACATCGGGTGGGGCTGATGTCAGGGGTGGTCTCCCACCACAGACTGCTAGCTACAAGTTTTCCGTGGGGTCCTAATGCCTGCCGGCATTAGTCCTAATGGTATTACCTGCTGCAAGAGCTCCACCCTTGAAGTTAGATCAGAGCCCTTCTCCTAAAAGGTGAACCAGGGAGGAAGGGTGGGAACATACTGGTGCTAAAGTACCCCTTGGAAGAAAGATTACTGCGGTAATTTTTTCTTCTTACCCCAGGAGTCATTTAGCATCAGTAACTATAGCAGACTACTGAGCAGTACCGAGTGGGAGGTGGGCAGAGAACCTACTTACGAAAGAGGCTCTGCAGACCCGCCCTGCCAATTTTTGGCACCAGTTCTGGACTGCATGTCTAAGCTGTCGTGCTTAATGAAAGTGCGTGCAGATTTCCAGGTAGCTGCTTTGCAGACACCCTGAGGGGTACATGTCTTGCTGTTGCCACAGAGGCTGCAGTGCCCCTGCTGGAGTGGGCCCTGAGCCCCACAGGAGGTTGATGACCAACATTTTCATAGTAGACTCTGATACAAGAGACTAACCAGCGGGAATCAGTCCTCTTGGTAGCTCGTCTACAACCCCTTAGGTGAGGAACAACTGAGTGGAAGAGCCATTGACCTGTCTCATATGCTCTAGATCAGTGGTGTACAACTTTTTTTGGAATGGGGCCAGACCAGGGTCCGAGGTCAGTGTCGAGGGCCAATGGCGACAGCGACACATCCACCGATTGAACATTTACTTTGTAAATCAAAACATATACATACGTATTTTATTCTATTTATTTTATTTTAATTGTTTTATTTAATGAACTTAAAAAAAAAAAGGTTAAATACCACATATGCAAAAAAAAGCTCTGATTTTTAACACTACAAACACCAGTCACACTAAACACCACTAACGCATCAACCCTCAACATGTGTAACACAACTCCCCCTTTTAATATAGTGGTTTTATCACAAGCAGGTTAGTGAAGTTAATGAGACTGTCCCCACCACTAACCACACTCACATACATTGAGCGAGTGCAGCTCAGCTGTTTTTAGTATTCAGCATGTGCTTGAAAGTAGTATGAGACAGTCCCCTCCCCCCTCCACAACTTCAAAAGTTTACTCAGGTGCCTTAACTCTGTCGGACTGTGTGAGAGCGTCAGTGGAGAAAGCCACCGAGAGAACCGCCAACCCCCACGCCAGTGGAGAGAACCGTAGCTTCAGTGTCAGCTGGAAGAGTGTCGGTGAAAACACAGATCAGAACTGAGGTACATTTTTTAGCAATCAAAAGCTGGAGAGTCAGTATTACTCACTTGTGGGCAACAGCAGGTGTTTTCACTCAGGTGCCATAACTCTATTGGACAGTAAACTTTGGGACAGACTTTGCCAGTGTCAAGTGAGATGGAAGACTGTCAGTGGAGAAAACCGTCGAGAGAACAGAATGTAACACCATTAAACACCACTCGTTAAGTTACTAAGAAGGGTGTGGGCTGGTGTTACATCTGTTAAGCACCTTATAATGAAGCAATTTGCACTTGTCAGGCAGACACATTCAGACTGTGAACTTAGAAATGTTGCAATCATGCGCTGTATACTGTATAAAACTGACGTTTCTGAAATGGCCTGAAAGGACTATAATAAAAATGAAAATGACGGAGGTGTCCACGGGCCACAGAAGACCATCTCAGGGGCCAGTTGTGGTCCTTGGGCCCATGTTGTGCACCTCTGCTCTAGATAGTAAAAGAGAGCTCTTTTGTCATCGAGATTGAGAAGCTTCTGCTTGCCTGGAGTGGATTTCTCGGTAAAGAAGACGGGCAGAGTAATAGACTGGTTAAGGTGAAATTCAGGAAACACCTTAGGCAGGAACTTCCTATTTGTCCTAAGATCAATTTTTTCTCTGTGGGGAATGATGTGATTAGGCTGAGTGCACAGAGCCTGTAGCTCTGAAATCCTCCTCGCAGAGGTAGTGGCCACCAGGAAGACAGATTTCCTGGTTACGAACTTGAGGTGGGCAGTGGCCATAGGCTCAAAGGATGGTTTCATAAGCCTGGCTATGCAGAGATTCAGGCCCCAAGGAGGAGCCGGCCCCCTGAGTGGAGGGTGGAGGTGCAAGAGGCCTTAGAAAAAGTGTGAGAATTTGGTGTGGGAAAAAACACTTTTTCTTCCCCACCGAAAGATAGGCCAAAGTTGCAGCCAGGTCTAGGTTGCAAAGGGAGGGTTTCATGTCTGACGCCTGCAGATGTACCCGGTAATCCAACAGCTGAGAGTCTGAAGCTGTAAGAGGATTGACCTTTTTGCTCTTGCACCAAAGGGAGGCCATTCTCCGGGTCATAAGGACTTGCTCCAAGTGCTGAGAGGATGAAACTCTAACCCCTCAAAAACAGGTTACTCACCTGCAGGCCTAGAATTCTCTGACTGAGATTTTTTATGCAGAACTTGCAATTATCTCAAGAACTTCTGATGTGTCAGAGAACTCACTTTTCTTGGTGATTTTTATTAATATTTCTGTTTATCCATAGAATCTGGTTCCTTCCCCTTTTTATATCCAAATCCCCTATATGCTCAGAATGTGATGTTATCATTGCTATAACATCATACATTAGCTAACTAAATGGCTGCACTCTGCAACAGAAATGAACAGTCACTTATCTACCACAGTTCCCACTGCCAGAGATGGTGGCACAGCACATCATGCATGGTGATATTTGCTCAACCTGCACTACAGCCTAATACAATTTTCAGTCTTACATTATTGCACTAGGGCAACTTAAACAAAACATTGTCAATAGTACAGACTTGTTAAGTCCATACCTCACTTTGTACAAACCTGTTTGTGTCTTTAATGTATAGAGATGCCATCTGAAATGAATAACTGGTAAATAATTTAACTGTCATTTTAAGAAAATAAAGTAATTATGCCTAGAAAAGAGAATATAATAATGTGTAGACCTTCTGAAAGGCTAGACCTGTTAAATAATTGCACTGTATGCATTTTTGCCAGGGTTAGTGATTACATATTGTCATTGGTTGATAAAATCACCTAAAAGTTATGGAGAAATGTTGTGTGCAGGGACAGCTGTTGGGCCAGAGGGTAGCATGCTGTGTTTCCGTGCCGGCAACTCAGGTTCAGAGATTAGCTCTGGGAGCTGGCTGGGCAGCACAAGGACTGGTGGAACACATCACTGCTCAGAGCCTGGGAAGGTATGGCGCAGTGTTCTGTCACATGGTGGACACACTGTGATGGGCTAGAGAGCTCTATCTCACAATTGTTTCACATGCATGTCATGGCCTGATAGTGTTACGCAGTGTGTCAGGGTAAGCAGGTTGGTGACATGAAAAATTAGTTTTGTAATAACTCCTCTAATCCATTTCCAATGGGACCCGAATGAGGATGTAAGTTCATGGAAATTAAAATATATATATATATACGCACACACACACACACACACATATACAGTATCTCTGTCTCACCACACGCACATTTGTATGTATGTTACAGATTGCATATAAATATATAAGTGATACACAGTGGGAACCTCATGAGTGGTGTAGAAAGCACATACAAATATGTAAGTGATAGGCAGTGGAAACCTCATTAGTGGGATAGATAGCATGCATATGGAAATACCTTATTTATCACATAAGATCCCTTCTGCATATGTCATTTATGCAACAGGCTAGGACCTTAAGGGAGAGACATTTGTTTTGCCTTTTTAGGCATAAAATTATTTTTATAAGTCTGTTATTTTTTGAACTAGTGGTACTGTGCTTTCCACCATCCTGATTGCTATAACCACTGCCATGAAAGTGAAGTCAGGATGACAAGCTGACACTGTGATGTGGTAATTTGTTGGTGCCGCAGAACTTCCGCAGAAATTACAAACCACCGCCGCAGAAGTTCTGCGGCAAATGGTAGTCTTGCGGCAGAACTTAGTCCCACTGTGCCGCAGAAAAGTAGGGGCCCTGCTCACCTGTAACAGTAGTTCTAGGAGTGGTATATGTTGTTTATCCACACTTATTGGCAGAGTCTCTTTCCCTTTAAATCAGCTGGAAAGTCTTCAAGCTGGCTCCTCCCACCCACCCGGGTGGTATAACCCTCGGCTCCGCCCCATGGCGCAAGATCTCATGCTGGAAGCCAGGTTCCGTGCATCCGCCAGCCGGGGATGTCGGGTGGGTCCGTGTGCATGAACAACATATACCACTCCTAGAACTACTGTTACAGGCAGTAACCTGTTTTCTAGGATCGTGGATATGTTGTTCATCCACACTTATTGGCAGACTCCTAGCAGTTCTCCAGCAGGAGGGAGGCAAGGTACACACCCCTACTTGGGAAACAGAGACTGATGCCCCAAAACCAGCATCTCAGCATGACTCAAGGTTGATGTGGTAGTGGGTAATGAAGGTGTTTGCTGTCTTTCAGGTAGCAGCCCGACAGATTTCATGGATAGGGATATCCCTGGAAGCAGCCACCGATGCAGCGATATGGCGGGTAGAAGAGCTCTTATCCCTTTGGGAGGCTCCTTTCCTGCCAGCTTGTAGCACAAACTAATGCAAGATGCCGTTGAGCAATTGTCCACTTTGCGGCAGGTCTGCCAGAAGCAGCTTCAGAGTAGGTGACAAACAGCTGGCAAACTTCTCTCAGAATCTCTGCTGTCCTCTCCTTATAATAGGAGAAAGCTCATCTCAGGTCCAAAGTATGGAACCTGTATTCGGCCTCCGAGGTGTAATTGGGGTAGTACATCAGCAGAGTCAACACCTGGTTAAGGTGAAACTCTAACACCACCTTTGGAAGGAATTTTGGGTGGGGGCACAGGACAACATTGTCCCTGTGGAAGACCAGATAAGGGGACTCCACCGAGAGTGCCTGGAGCTCCACTGTCATCCTGATAGACATGATATTCACCAGGAAGGTCGTCTTCCACGACAAGTGTGACAACTCACACTTGTGCACTGATTCGAATGGCTTGCCCATGAGCTTTGCCAGTACCAGCAGTAGATCCCACTGAGGTGGAGGTTCATGCACCGGAGGGGATATGTGATCCAGGCCTTTGAAAATGCGCCCAACCACTGTCTTCTGTGCCAATGTTGGCTGACCAGCCCATGCCCGGTAAGCAGAGATGGCTGACAGGTGCACCCTAAGGGTCGATGACTGAAGACCCCCTTTGGTCAGAGACCAAAGGTAGTCAAGAATGTTAGTCACTGGACAGGACAGAGGGTCCGGGCACTTGAGCTGACACAAAATGGAAAACCTTTTCCATTTGAAGGCATAACACTTCCTGGTCAACTCCTTCCTGAATGTTTCCACTACTGTGAGGACATCCTCAGAGAGACCCAAAGCCTGGAGCTCTAGCCGCTCAGGTACCAGGCTGCCAGGTGCAGAGACTGAAGGTCCGGATAGAATACCTTCCCCTGATTGAGTGACATCAGGTCCGGTGTGCTGGAAGCCGATCCAAGGGCCTGTTGCTGAGGCTGAGGAGATCTGGGTACCAGAACTGGCATGGCCAGTCTGGGGCTACCAGAATCACCTGCACCTTGTCCCTCCTCACCTTGAGGAGCACCCTGTGGATCAAGAGAAATGTAGGGAAGGTGTAGAAAAGGTCTGGGGTCCACGGCCTCGCAAAGGCATTCCCCTGCAGCGAGCCCTGCTGAGGGGGATGGGCATGAAACAGCCTCAGCCTGGTGTTTTCCAGGGAGGCAAACAGGTCCACCAATGGTTTGCCCCAGTGGGAGAACAGACTGTATGCTACCTCTGGATGGAGATACTACTCATGGGATGTCTCGCCTATGCAGCTGAGATCATCCGACAGTTGGTTTGAGGCTCCTGCCACATGGATGGCTAGGAGATCCATCTCCAGGCATCTCATGAGTGTCCAGATGCAGAGCGCTTCCCTGTGTAGCCCATGGGAATGCGTGCCACCCTGTTTGTTGAGGTAGTACATGGTCATGGTATTGTCCGTCTGGACTTGAACAGCCTGACCCCAGAGCTGAGTAACGAAAGCTGCCAGTGCCAGTCTGACTACTCTGAGCTCCAACAGCTTGGTGTGATAACAGGAATCCTCATGGATCCAGATGACAGGCCGAATGGCATGACTCGGAACTCGTATAGGGTTCCCTCAACTATGAAGTGGAGGAACCGCTGGTTGGACGGATGGATTGGAACATGAAAGAATACATCCTGGAGATCCAGTGAGCAGAACCATATGTTTCGCTTCGTGGTTGGTATGATTTGAGACAGAGTGACCATCCGGAAGGTGCGTGACCTGAGATACTGATTCAGGTCGTGCAGATCTAGAATGGGGCGCCAGTGCCCCCCCCATCCACTTGGGAACCAGGAAGTACCTGGAAACAAAGTCTGGGTCTGCTAGAGGGTCCACCACTGGAGCTACTGCCTCCTTGAGGAGAAGCTGAGCAATGTTGTCTCAGAGAACCGACTGAGTGTGGGCAGATACCCTCTCCTCCCTCGGGGCATGAGCTTGGCTTGGAGGCTACTGCTTGAATTCCAGAGGCAGTCCCTGGCTTACCAATTCTAAGACCCACCTGTCCATGGTAACAGTGGACCAGGTGGAAAGAAAGTGGTGGAGCCTGCCCCCCACGGGAGGACCCACAGCTGGCGTGATGGGTGTAGGGGTGGCAGCCCCACCCTGTCACTGGGCTGGCTTGAGGGTCTAGAGCCTGAACTCTGGCCTTCCTTACAGGTCTGGGAGGGTCCGGGCTTGGGCCAGGGGTGCCAAGCTTGAGCCTGCTGCTGCTGACCCCCTTGAAAGGAGGACTGCTGGGCCACAGGGCAAGAGTGACGAAAAGGCTTCTTCTTCTTCTGCTGCTTCTTGGTACCAGAAGAACCCTTAGGAGAAATGGCATCCAAGGTGGCCCTGGACTGCTCAATGCACTGAAGGGTGACCAGCCACACCTGAGCCGAAGAAATCGGTGCCCAGGATAGGTACATCAACTAGTTTGTGCTGAGTATCCACCAGAAAGGAGGAGAGCCTCAGCCAAGCCCTGCAGCGAGAAGCAACTGCGGCTGCCAATGAATGGGCATGAGTCCCTGATGTCCAGAGCCGTCTGGAGCTGTTGTTTGTCAACAGCACAGCCTTGATCCCAGACCTGCTTGACTGTGGTCTGCAAGTCTGCGGGGAGATGTGGAAGGACTTCGTCCAAGGACCCCAAAAGGGCATGGGAGAAATGTGCCATGATGATGGCCGAGCTTGCCTGATGGAGGCCTAAAGACGAGGCCACACAGATCTTCCAGGCAGAGTGATCCAAATATTTGGATTCCTTCTCAGGAGGTCTGTCAGTATTGGTAGAACTACCAGTACACCTCAACACAGAGGCAGTCACAAGGCTTCCCTTGGGCACCGTATACGTGCTGGCCATACGGGCAGACAGAGCTGGACAGGAGACAGGGTGCTGCCAAAGTTCTAAGGCCAGGCCAATAATGGCCTCGGCCACAGGAAAGGCTTCCATTGGGGTATCCCATCTCTTGAGGATGTCAGTGAGAGGGTACTCTGCCTTTTTCTGGATAGGTTCCGGGGCATCCCTGTGGACTCAGAGATGAGGCGAAGAATGCCCAGAAAGGACGAAGGACCTTCCTCCATCTCTATCCCACCAGCCAGTTCATCATCCCCTGGATGAGAATGGAGGCCAGTTTCATCCGAATCCAAGGTATCCGGATACAGCAGTCGACCGCCCACATCACCCTTGACTCACCGGGGTGATCAGGAGTCACAGTGACCGAGAGACGCCGGGCAAGCCAGGTGTCCAGTTCTAGTTTCCTTAGAAGGATCCCCTCCCACAGGCTGCTTGGGCAGTGGTTCCACCAAAATCAGTGGAGAGACCGGTTTAGGGTGAACCGGAGGTTTCATCAGCTCCGTGGGCAGAGGAACTGACTTAATCGGCTCCAGAGGAGTCGGCTTCAGTCTGGGAGGCGACAGCCAAGTAATGGCCGGGGTAGAAGCCAGGGTAGGCTTGTGCTCAGACAAAATCAGCTGTTGCCACGAGGTCCTCGTAGCGAGCCTCTCCTCATCTGAGGCATTGCCTCTTTTTAGAGCGCTTATGGCCCATCCTCAGCCTTTCAGTCGAGGGGGTCCAAGACCCCGATCGAGATCGGGTGGGCCAACTCGGTCACTTGGGAAACACTGGTGGGACCAGTGACTTCCCGAGGTCAGGGACCACTTTCTTGGCAGGATTCCAAAGCAGGCTGGGTCTCTTCATCGGGGAAAGCAAGGACCGGAGTCCAAGTCTTGGAGTCGTCAACCTGACTCGGCGACAAAGGGTCGATCGGGTCACAAATTATCTCAATATTGTCAATCAAAACTTCGGTCAACTGGCCAGATGGCAAGACCAAGAAGCCAGAGGCTGAAGAGGCGATTTCGACTGAGGTCAAAATGGCTGGTTCCTGGGACTGAGATCTCTTCCGATTTCAAGAGTGTCTCAGTCGAGACGAAGATGGTCCTGGGTCCTTCTCCTACTTACAGGACTGAGAGGAGTGCATGCCCACAGGACTCTCACCCTTAGTTGGGAGAGAGTGGCACAACTTTCGGAAGGAACCCGAGAAGGTGGAGCCCAGGTTGAGCGGAACGAAGAAGCTCCGAGAGGAAGATTCCGTGGTACAAGCTGCTTCCTCCTCGAATGCTTGCATGCTCTCCAATTGTTTGGCAAATCCTGCAGCCACGGAAATCGCCCACTGGACCTCCTTGGATTTCACTGGCGGCTTCCATTTTTCGGGCCTTCCCAGCTTATGACATGCGAGAGGGTCGTCGAGGACGTTGGGCTGGAACACGAGGCAAAACTCACACATCGTGGTGTCATGGCTGACACCCAAACAATAAACACATGCGGCATACAGGTTGGTGCGCGACATCTTCTGGCCGTACAAACACCGGCGAAATCCAGGGAAAGACTTGTCTTCGATGATAGAGAAAACAATCGCTAACACGAACAAGGCGAATTTTCGGAAGAATCAAAGGTTTTGAAGCCAGGGCCTACTAAATGCGGGAGCACGAAGGAGGCAACCTGAATCTTCCAGCGGAAAGGAGGACCTCGCGTCATTGGACGGAGCTGAGGGTTATACCACCCAGGTGGATGGGAGGAGCCAGCTTGAAGGCTTTCCAGCTGATTTAAAGGGAAAGGGACTCTGCCAATAAGTGTGAATGAACAACGTATCCACGATCCTAGAACCAGACCTTGAGGTGAAGACAGCATATGTCTGGATAATGCACTCCTGTCTAGGGAAGGGTCAACAGAGTGTGTTGGTGGCAGGTGAATGGGCCTACTGCAGGACAGTGAGAGAAGGAGAGGGCAACAGACTTGCCTGGGTCAATCCGGAGCCACCAGAATCATTGATGCTGGCTGTTGCCGGGACTTGAGACCTACAACAGTTCTGGTGAAGCTGGAAATTTAGGGGCAAGGTGAACAGATCCACTTCTGGAGTGCCCCACCACCTGAACACTGTGGCTGGTACTTGCTTGTTCAGAGTCCATTTGCTCTGATCTTGACTGATGTGACTTAGAGCATCTGCCAAGATATTGTGCTTGACTGGGAGGTAAATAGTTGAAAGGTTGAGAAGAGGAGAGACCAGATTTTCTGAGCCTCTGAACAGACTATTTCCTGATCTGGTACCACCCTACTTCATTATGTAAACATCACAGCGGTGTATCTGTTTGAAACATAGACTTTGACGGCAGATAAGGACCATTTGGCCCACCTAGTCTGCCCATTTCCCTACCTACTGGATAAGCTGCAGATCCTAGTTAACCAACAGCCTATTTCTTCCTACCCCCCTAAGAATTGCCTTATGTCTGTCCCATGCATTCTTGAATTCTCCCAGTTTTCGACCCCACAACCTCCTCAGGAAGGCCATTCCATGTGTCCACCACCCTCTCTGTGAAAAAATACTTCCTCACATTGCCCCTGAGCCGTACCCCCTCTATCTTCAAACTGTGTTCCCTTGATCTTGCATACCTCTTTTTATGAAAGATGCTACCCTCTTGGACTTTGCCGATTCCCCTGAGGTACTTAAATGTTGCTATCATGTCCCCCCTCTTCCTCCTTTCCTCAAGGGTATACATAGTAAGCTCCTTTCGTCTCTCCTTGTATGGCTTCTGTTGCAGACCCTGCACCATTTTAGTTGCCCTCCTCTGGACTGCCTCCATCCTGTCTATTTCCTTACAGAGATGGGATCTCCAGAACTGGACGCAGTACTCTAGATAGGGTCTCACCAACTGTCTGTACAGAGGGATGACAACTTCCTGTTTGAAATGGTGATGCCTCTCCTTATACATCCCAGTATCCCCCAGCCAGGTCCCTTTCCATTTTCGTTGCTGTTACTACCTCCCCCCTATTCTGTACTCTTCCCCTGGGTTTTTGTTACCCAGGTGCATTAGTTTGCACTTCTTTGCATTGAATCCAAGCTGCCATACTTCTGACCATTCCTCCAGCCTTGCCAAGTCCCTTCTCATCCTTTCCACACCCCCTTGTGTATCAACCCCGTTGCAGATCTTTGTGTCATCTGCAAAGAGACATACCTTTCCTTCCAGTCCCTCTGCAATGTCACTTATAAAGATACTAAAAAGGACCAGACCCAGTCCTGAACCCTGCGGTACCCCACTAGTAACCCCCCTTTCTTCATAGTGGGCTCAGTTTACTATTACCTTCTGTGTCCTGTTGTCCAGCCAATGTTTTTCCCAGGCTATCACCCTAAGACCCACTCCCAGTCTGACTAATTTGTTTATTGAATTTGTAGTCTGCCCTTTTATGACAGGAGCATATGCTTTGGGGCTAGAAAGATTGCTCAGAGTTTCAAAAGGTTTATGTGCAACTGTGACTCTTGGAACAGTCCAGGTGCCACTCACTGAGGCACTGTCCAGATGAGCTTCCCTGCCCAGGAGGAAGGCGTCTGTGGTGATCACCTCTGTGGGAAGTGGAGCTTAGAAGGGGATCCCTACTGCCAAATTTTCAGTATTCTTCCACCCAAGCAGAGAATGAAGGAACTACTCTGCCGCCGGTATCAAGTTTGAAGGCTTGCTGCTTCTTTGAGACCAGTGAGCTCTAAAAAAAAGCTTGCAGGATTCGCATCCAGTACCTGATTCCTGGGACCACTGCAGGCTTTGAAGTCATGTGTCCCAATAGCCTGAGGAAATGTCTGGCTGGTGTTGGCTGTCCCTGGATGAGAGAATCTGCCACTGAGGGAAAGTTTGAATTCTCACCTGTGGAAAGAAGGCATATCCTTTCTGGGTGTCCAGCTGAGCTCCTATGAAGGTGAGTAGTGGGGTCGGTTCCAGGTGTGACTTTATTTTGATTTACCAGGGAACCCAGAGACTCCAGAGTGAGCCCTATAAGGGAAAGGGACTCCTTGATCTGAAAAGGAGACGTTGGCACTATGAGCCAATCATCAAAATAAGGGTAGATGTTCGGGAACAGATCCGGGTCGTCAGGAGGACCAGCTGGGGGAGAAGGATAGAGCGTCCCAAGACTGCTGTCCTTCTCCGGGGGAGGGTGGACTGAGTGCTCAGTGCAGTGACGACATTAGGCAGAGGCTGGGTTCACCACTATGCACCAGCGCCTACTAGAATTCAGGGGCAGGGTGGATGCCAGTCGTCATTGCATGTCCCCACCCCTGTTTACAAGGGAGAAAAATGTGTGGGGCCTCTGTCTCTATGAAGCCCTCCCTGGGCTTCAATTAGCCTCTGTCGACGGCTCTCCCAAACAGATACTGGTTCCGCAGTGCTGGGAAAGGGGACCCAGTGCCACGGCCCTATCCTCTGGGGGGAAAGCCGGGCGGGTGCCTGGAAGAGTGCTGGCAGTGCCGGTTGGTGGGAGTCCAGGGGCCGTGACCAGGGCAGAGCTTGACAGGAGGCCCCACCAGAAAAAGCATACTAAATAAAATTAAAAAAAAAAAAAAATTAATAGGGGTAGCTAGAGACATCCAGCTTCCTGAGATGTGCTACTACCACTGCCAGGCATTTTGTAAAGATTCTTGCGGCCAAAGATAGGCTGAAGGGACGCAGTGCCCAAATGGAGTTTAAACCTGAGGAAACTTCCTGTGAGACCTCCTTATGTGTATATGGAAAAAAGGAGTCATGTAGGTCCAGTGAGGCAAGCCAGTCTCCCTGCTGTAAGGACGGTATGATTAGTAACAGAGTGACCATTGTACATTTGGGTTTTAACAGCAAAATAGGTTGTCACTCCCCAGTTTTCTTTTGTGTCAGAAAGTACCTGGAGTAGAGGCCCTTGCCTCGTTCATGGGCCGGGACCCTCTCCACCACTCGCAGAGCTAAGTTTTTCACCTCCAACTCCAACAGTAACACTTGTGTTGGGGTTAGAGGCTTTGACACCTGGAGGTCTGCATATAATCACATAAGGGCTTAGACTGCAAAGCTGCTGCCTGAGTAGAGATGGCCCTGCTTTGGCCCCTTCTACCCCTCCATCTGAAAGCACCCTTGTACTGAGAGAAGTCAAACTGTGGGTAGGGAGTGTAATGCCTAGGAAAATAACCACTGCCCCTACTGCCCTCAGGTGGGACTTCCACGGGGCAGGAGGCTTAGGTTTAACCAAGAGGCCTTGTTGCAGTCCATTGTTCTGGAATTGAACAATATGATTTGATCACAGGGAAAGTCCATGGCCTTAGACTGGGTGTCTGAGTTTAGACTGGTAGTTCTAAGCCAGGCAAAGCGCCACAGAGAGATGGCATGGGCTATGGCTCTGGAGGCGGCATCCTTGTTGTCATCTGCCATGTAGAATTGGTACTACATAGCTTCCACGGCAGTTTTTGCCGTATCCACCAGCTCCTGTACCATTGCATCCAATCCCTTGCAGGTAATGGTCAGTGTGACATGGACAGCCAGTTCTGAGTGCTGTATCATTTTTTTTTAATATAAAATGTATTACTGTTTCTGCTGAAAATCTGGTGCTTTAGGAGTTACCCCCCCCCAGGTTTCAGCTGAAAGATGAAAAGCCATGAGAAAATGTTAAAACAGCATGTGAGATCACCCACACACAGGTTTTTAGATACCAGGTGTTACATGGCAGGCCTGAAGCTAATAATGGAGTAGAACAGACCTTGATCAAGGATATCCTGTTTTATCTAAAGTTAATTACAGGCTAGTAGAAGCTTGAGTTGAGCATATTCATTTTGTGACAGTTCCAGAGGAAGAAAAACAGGTTGTGATGTATTAGTGCGAAAATCATAAAAATACTTTCATGTCCTGGAAGGGGGAAGCTTATCATGAGATTAAAGAATTGTCATTTGCAGAACATGAATCATGCTGAGGTTGCAGAATTTAATACTGGGAAAAGCAATCCTGTTTTTATAGATATATGTTTTTCATATTGTCAGTGTTTTATGTTGTCAGTGTCAGTGGCTCAGTAAGTAGCACACTCGTCTCTGAGGCCGGGAGATCAGAGGGCTGTGGGTTCAGTTACCACATCTGGCACTTGGGTTAGTATCCCAGTACTGACATTGTAGTGCAGCATGAGAGGGGTGCTACACTTCTGAGGTGCCGTCTTTCAGATGAGACATTAAACCGAGGTCCCATCTGCCTGGATTGGTGGTAGTTTAGGTGGATGTTAAAGATCCCATGGCACTTATCAAAAAGAGTTGGGGAAGTTTATTGAACAAAGAAACATAACATCACCATAAAGCAGAATACAATGCAAACATACAAAAGGTTAACAATAAAAGGCAGCCAAAACAATATGAAAGTTAACAGAGGGCATCAAAATTATAAAAAGAAATGAGTCCATAAGGAACGAAACTTAACTGCAGAAAATCTCCGTTGATCAGTGCATTTAACAGTTAACAAACCATCCTCAACCTGAGATATTATAGTAGAAGACAATACAAGCTGTTGCTGAAATATAAATTGACATCTAGCTTGCCATAAATAAAATTGAAGCAATGCAAAAAAAACTTTCAAAGTACTGGGATGATAAACGTTCCATGCCCCAGTATAATCCCCTAAAAGTAAAGAGTTATAAGTTATACATGACAATGCAGGCATCCCCCAATGAACAGCAGCAGCAGTCCAAAAACTTTTAACAAAGGAACATGTAATAAAAAAATGAGAAAGGCTTTCTTCTATGTTAATGCATAATGGTCTTGGACAGAATCTATCCGTTAAGGGTTTATATTTAAGATTGCCACGTACCCCTAATCGACCCTGAGCAGACATCCATACTATATCCCACACAAAGGTAGGAAGCCTAAAGTCTGTTAACTTGTGAAGAGCAAGACATTCTGGTTGGAACACACTCCGGGAAAAGCAAAATTATGCCCTGTACTTCAAAAACTATATAAGAATAAAAGGATTTCCTATTATGGGACTGTAAAGTAGGAAGCGACAACTTCCATTGATGGCATTTTTTTAAAGTAGAAATCCCATAAACTGGTAACTGATCCTGTTGTAAAATTTTGGGGGGTAAATCAATCCATTTTTGAAGAAAGCGAGCCCAAACAAAATGTGACCAAGTCTGCCAAGTTAAGGTTATCGGACCCCACAAATAACTAAAAGAATTAAATAAAAAAATCGAATGAAAAAAAACTATTGGGTTAATCATGGCCAATCCACCTCTTTTAACCGGCAAATAAGTAATCTCTCTTTGTACCGGGTTCAGTCTATTGCCCCAAACCATTTGAAAGAAAATACTATAAAGTCTAGTTTCTAAATTAACTGGAGGTGGGTAGAGATAACTCAAATATAAGAATACAGGTAATAGAAATTTTTTAACTATGAACACTCATTTCTTTTTCCCCAATTTCCATTGCTTTCATAAGTTAACTTTACTTTCACCGATATCTAACTGTTGCTCCCAGATAAAAGTAGCCAAATCACCAGGTCCAAACCAGACCCCCAAAATATTACGTGGAGTAGTTACAAAAGGAATACCCATTGTGTCAAAAAGACACTCCTGAGCAGAATGTAAAGAAAAAATAAAACTTTTAGACAGATTAAGTTGTGCACCAGAAAAACTACCCCATGTCTTAAAACACTGCAGTGCAGTCTGAAGGGAGGCTTCATTGTGCATCAACAGGGTCACATCATCCGCATAGGCAGTAATTTTCTCCACAGGCAGTGAAATATCTGGAGCAAGGCCTGTAATGCAGCTATGTCCATGAATATAACGAATGATAGGATCTAAAGCATATGTGTACAAAAGAGGGCTTAAAGGACAGCCTTGCCGAACCCCTCAAACAACCGAAATCTCAGATCCCATAACACCATTCACCAAAGGGCGCACTGTGGCATCAGAATACAACATGGAAATCCACTTTACAAAGGGACGTGGAATATTATAACTGAGCAACAAATTAAACAAATAAGAGTGCCTAACTTTATCAAAAGCCTTAACCTGATCGAGAGCCACAATAAAGCCAGATCCCCGCCCCATGTTGCTATTCTCAAATATTTCTCTTAACAAGTATAAATTATGTTGAATCTTGCGGTGAGGAATAGCGCAAGTTTGAGCTGGATGAATCAGGGACTCAGAAACCATTGCCAATCTATTGGTAAGAATCTTGGCCAGAATCTTATAATCACTGTTCAATAGACTAATGGGTCTCCAATTAGTCAGTAAAGAAGAATCTCCTTTCTTATAAATAAATTTCAATAACGAATGACTGAAATCTGAAAAGCCCAGGTCAGAAGTTAACATAAAATTAAACACCAGGGATAAAAAACAACTCATAACAGGAAGAAATTTCTTATAAAACTCATTCGGTATACCATCTAGACCAGGTGATGTTTTAGAATTCAAGGTTTTTATGACTCCTTCGACTTCCAGGGAGGAAATAGGCTGTAATAAAATGTTTCTATACTTGTCATCCATAACAGGGAGATATGCCAAAAATTCAGCTGGTAAGGTGGCTGTGGAACCAGGATCCCCACTAAAAGAGTCAGAGACAAAATCCTGGACGACAGTCATCATTTCCAAATCAGAAGACACCAGTTTACCCATAGGAGACAGCAACCCAGTCATCAGTGTTTTGTCAAGGCGCTGTTTACAGGCCTTATATGGATCAGAGGCAGGTTGTGATTGTAAATCGTATCTGAACTCTATGTCTAAGGACTTAGCCCTATCATATTGATAAATGGACATTTGTTTTTAACCTCAGTAATCTATGATTGAAATGTAAGTTTATCACTAGGGGGAAAAGACATCAATTTACATAGTTGATTCCTATATTGCAAGTAGGTAAGATATTTATCATTAGCTTTGTGCTTCCCTTTAGAAAGTAAAAAAGACCTGATCTCAGATTTAGTATCAGTCCACCACAAAAAAAGGTTGTCATAAAAACATAAAGTGGAATAACGAGCCGCAAATAAAACTTCTAAACCATTCACACAATCCCCAGCCTCCAAACGGGACACATTCAAACGCCATCTAGGACCAGCTGAAAATACCTTAGGAGGTATGGCAGCTAAGCTGAGAGAACTAGTCAAAAGAAGATGATCCGAAAACTCAGTGGGCCTAACTTGAGAAAAAAAGGGGGTCAAATATTTAGAAACAAAAAGTAAATCAATATGGGTGGAGAAAACATTCCGAAAATAAGAAGCACCCCCAGTCGCATGCAGGGCCCTAAACACATCAGTAAGGCCTGCATCCTTAACTATCTGCCTCAACGCTAGAGAGTCACAATACATTTTTTTCTGAGTGTCACCCCTAAATTTAGAGTCAATATCACAGTTAAAGTCTCCCCCCCAAATAATATGCCTTCTGGTATAAAGAAACAGTTTAATATCCTCAAATAACTTAATCCGAGCAGACTTAATTTGTCGAGCATAGATATTAACGAGACGAAAGTCAAAATCTTGGCAACAAAAGTCCAAAAGTAAAAGCACGACCAGGGCAAATGTCCACTAACTTAGAAATCCTAAAAAAAGGAGAGGTGAACAGAATCCCTATCCCATCTGCGCATCAGGCCCAAAAGTCAAAAGAAGGCCCCAAATCCATCTTCTTTTAGCTTGTTCAATGTCAGCTAGAGAGGATAGCCTAGTTTCCTGAAGAAGAATAACATCAACCTGTAGGGTACTAAAAAAATAAAAGTGAAAGCCTCTTTTAAAATTTTAATACTACATCGTTGAAGGAAACAATCTTTAGAGTAGCCATGCCAGAAAATGTGAAGTTCAGGTCCCATTCTTTTGACTAAAACTTGCCTTCCTTTTTTTCCTTTTTACCTTTTTCTCCTTAGCAAGTTCAGTAGGCCTGCTGTCCTCGTCATCCGAAAGTAATTCAGAGTGATGAGAGGTATCTGATTCTAAATCTGAATCCCTCCCCTCACTCTGTAAAGGGGAAAAAAAATTCTCCACAGAAACAGGACTAACAACCGACTGTTTAAGAGAGGCCCTGGTGAACCTTCTGGGTTTAACAGTTTCAAAAGGTGGAGGCATGGAAGAAGATGCCTTTTGTGAAACAGAAACAGTATCCGAACTACCAGAAGAAATAGAAGGCAGTAGAACAGGGGTCACTGTAGCTGATACCTCTGTGGCAGGGTGGGGCCCAACATCACCCTCCTGAACTAGTCCAGCATTAACCTCAGGAATGTGCTGGGGAGGGGCACAATCCCCACGTTTGGCCTGAGCTTTGTGTACTAAATCCTCAGGATCCCATCCCCCTGACCTATTATGGGTAGCCCAAGGGCACTGATGAAAAGCATGCCCTTTCTCGTCACACAGATTACACTGAAAAATATTTTCACAGCAGTCTACCGAATGCCCATATCCCCTACAAAGAGCACATTTCAAGAGATCACAAGAATTACTAATATGGGTTCTAGCCCCACATTTATAACAGGCACGAGGTTGTCCCCCGTAAAAACAAACCCTTCTATCTTTCCCCCCAAAAAAACTGTTTGGTAAGTGCACAACCTCACCATTAACCTGAAACAGTTTAACCTTAAATCTCCAACTACCAGTCCAGATCCCTTCTAGATCTAAGATGGCTTCAGGAGAACTTAGAATATTGCATCTATTTTGCAACCAGTGATAGATATTGCCTACATTCACCCCTTCATTTCAAAACATGATAGTGATGTATCTGGTTAGAGGCTTAGTAAGAGGAAGAGCATAAAAGGGGACCCAAAGTGGGGAAGATTTCAAGGTAGAGTATTTGTCCCAAAACTTCTCCAGACCACGTGAAGTTTTAAAACTAATATCAAAAGAATCTTCCCCGGAAATGTGTATCAAAGCAAAGATGTCAACAGGAAAAAAGTTCAACGAACCTTTCAGGAGCGTATTAGCAACATACCTATCAGGGTGGACTTGCAACCCACCCCTGTAACGTAACCTGACCGCATTCCTCCATGGGGCTTGCTCTAATTTATTTTTAAATAAGTCTGACATTGGCATTTTAAATTTTTGCAGACGAGACCGTACCTCAGAAGAAGGTGAAGCAACATTTTCCTGTAAACCAGAAACATTTTCATCAGAAGTAACAGATGTACTTGGCCTAGAAAAGGCCAAGGAACGGTCCCCTAAATGCTGCGCAGCCACACTAACATTCCCAACACCCTTATGGCAGTCCATACTTGAGTTCAGTTTTTTACCCTCGTTGGCATGCATTGTGGAACCCAGGAAGCCGTCGGAAAGTCCTTCCATTCAGGGTCAGGGATCCATTGTCCTGTCGCAGTCCGGAGCCAGCCCAAATCACCAAGAACCTCCTCAGCCGACCAGTCCTTAGTAGGATAGGACAGTTTCCTCTGTGGCAACCCAAACTGTTGCCGGATAACCTGGGAAGTATTCACAGACACAGAGCCACTTTCAGTTTCCCGAGCCTGAAATGCCAAAGAACAAGAATCCGGAAGTCCCACAGTCTCAGTTCCCTCCTTCGATTCCGGCACAGGGCAACGCTGATCCTCTCGACCTGCAGCCGACTGCTGCACCATCCATTCCACTGATAAGTTAGAAGAAGCTCCCAAATCCCTGATATCCTCTGAAGCTGGAACCGATCCAGAAATCACCAGAACAGACTGAGACTCAGTCTGAAACATCGCTGAGGTCTGTGGTGCAAACTCGGTGTCCTTTGAAAAAGTATCTGACGAATCCAGCATCTCCTGAACAGACTCAGATGAGTCTAAAGCAACAACCTCCTCCTCCATCACAAGCCAGAAGCACACTGAGCAGCCACCAACAGGCTGCAAACAGCGCCCTCTGCCGCCAGCAAGGCAATGACGAGTAGGGGAATTTCCCCGGTGTCCTGGCCAAATTTTTCTCTTTCACTAAAAATACCACCAACAGCTTAATCTTGTTCAACGTCATTTGGCATTCCTCTGTATCCCCCTCCCCCGGGTCATGCCTGAAAGTAGGCAGGATTTGTCTAGTGCACTTACCCAGTCAACAAAAACTAAATAAAAATAAATAAATAAATAAAATATATATTCTGACAGAAGAGGAGCTAGTGACCTCACACAAAAAGAGGTTGGCAAATACAGTTTGTTTAAGGAATATTCTGTTTTACTTGGACACTTTTATCTAGACTCTGATAAGAATACATCTGTGAGCACTTTTAAAACAGGTATTTAGAAAGAGAGTCAAATCTAAGTACTGTAAGTAGGAATTTGCACTGTTTAAACCTTGTTCTTTCAAAAGATTTGTATGTCTTGTGATATAACAGTTCTGTATTTTGTGTTTGACATATTTGTATCTATTTTTAGTAAAAACTCTTTTTAGAGCTTACTTAGTCTGCCTTTGTTTTTCCTTCATTTGTAAGAAGAGTAGATATGGTTATAGCAGACTCAAAGCATAAGCTTGAATGGTGGTACTAAACTGGAAAGAGAAGCATTTTACATCTGAGGTCTTTATTAAAGTTTTTAAGGGTTCATCTCTGTATACCTGGTTAAGTGCCCATAGGCAAAGATATCTGCCCCCCAAAGACAGAAATATCTGAGTCTGTGCATTGGGTACACTAGCAAGAGGTAAGGCAAGGCAAGGCAAAATTTATTTAAAAGACGCCCAATCCCAGAGGCTCTGGGCACCATACAAAACTTAGAACAGGCATTTAAAATATAATAAATATGAACATTACACATAATAAATACAAAGCTTACAGAAATCAGATCATAACTATAAATATACATCTAGACATTAAAAGCTTTAGAAAAGAAAAAAGCTTTAAGCTGAGCCTTAAAAACATCAACTGAGGAAGCTTCCCTGACCATAGTTGGTAGGGAGTTCCACAGAACAGGAGCCGCCGCACTAAATGCTCTATCGCCAGCGGACTTCAGCCTAGTTCTGGGCATGGTCAGGAAGCATTCACTAGAAGAGCGAAGAGGATGTGAGGAAAAGGCAGGTGACAGAAGGTTTAACAGGTAGCTAGGGCCCTGCCCATGTAGGGCCTTATAGGTGAGAAGACCCACCTTAAAGAGGACCCTCCACCTGACGTAGCCAGTGCAACTCGTGCAAAACCGGTGTAATATGGCAAAACTTTTGCTGCCCGGTCAACAACCGGGCAGCTGCGTTTTGCACCAGCTGCAATCTACGGAGAGATCCTCCTGTGACCCCGAGATAGAGCGCATTACAGTAATCAAGCCTAGATGTGACCAAGGCATGTATCAAAGTAGGGAGGTCCAGAGGCAGAACAAGGGACTTAATCCTGACAATGTTTCTGAGATGGTAAAAACAAGTACGAACCACGGAGGATATTTGAGCCTCCATGGTTAAGTCTCTATCCAGAATCACACCAAGATTTCACACCCAAGAGTAGGCCTTCAATGGCACAGATCCTAGGACAAGCCCAGTTTCTGTGTCAGAGGCCGTCCCATCACGGGCTCTGTTCGACTCCACTACTAATACCTCCGTCTTATTGGGGTTCAGCCGCAACCATCCGGAGGCCATCCAGTCGTTTATCTCGGCCAGACAGATATTAAGCACATCCACTGCATTAGATGTTCCTGGGGCAAAGGAAAAGTACAGCTGAGTATCATCAGCATAACAATGAAAACTCAAGCCGTACTTCCTAATGATCCCACCCAGAGGCAGCATATACACTGCGAACAGCATCGGTGCCAATACTGATCCCTGAGGAACTCCACAAAGAAGTAGGCTGGGTGTAGATGAGAAATTTCCCATCATAACCCGCTGCCTCCTGTTAGTAAGAAAGGACTCAAATCATTTGATGACATTACCGGTGAGTCCACATAGGTCCCCAAGGCCAGCAAGCAGCACACAATGGTCCACAGTGTCAAATGCTGAAGAGATATCGAGGAGAACAAGAATTGTCTTGTCTCCCCAATCTCTAGCCCTGAGAAGGTCATTCTGCACCTGAGCAAGTGCAGTTTCAGTACTATGTCTGGCACGAAAAGCCAACTGGAAGGGTTCATACAACTCATGAGATATGAGGTGCTCTTCCAATTGAAGCGCTACCACCTTCTCAATAACTTTTCCCAGAAATGGAAGGTTAGAGATTGGACGGTAATTTGCCTTGACCTCCGGGTCCAAAGATGGCTTCTTTAGGAGGGGTCTTACCAGAGCCTCCTTCAAGGCATCCAGAAAGACACCCTCAGAAAGGGAACACCGCACAATCAAGGCAAACACCGGGCCAACAGAGTCAGCGCATCTCATTAAAAAACGCGTTGGCACCGGGTCCAGTTCACAAAAGGTATACTTCAAATTGGTTGCTACCTCAATAACCTCACTAACCTCCACTGGTCTAAACTCTCCCCAACCAGATGGAGTGCACTCAGAACACATCAAGCGATCACTGCCAGCTGTCATTGCTGACTGAAGGAACCACCCGCCGGATCGCGGACACCCTATCTGAGAAGAACCGAGCGAAATCCTCACAATCAGTATTAGAAAAAACCCTCCTGGGCCGTAGACAGACTGGATGTAAAAGTTTATCAACAGTCCGGAAAAGTGAGGCCGGTCGGTTCCTGCCAGCAGCAATCTCCTTAGACAGAAAAACTGTCTTCTTACGGTTGATTTTCCTCCTGGTACCCAACATGGTGGGCACGCAGGGCCAGTTTGTCCGCGTCCATACGAGATCTCCTCCAGCAGCGCTCCAATCTCCAACCCATCTTCTTCATCTCCCTGAGATCACCATCAAACCATGGCGATCTCAGGTACAAAGTTCTGGGTTGTACACGGACAGGTGCGAGGGAGTTAATAGTGTCGGATAACACTCCATTATAGGCATTAACCCCGTCCACAACAGCTCCCACGTACGCACCACCCACTGTAGACAAATTTGCTGCCACCAAAAAACCCTCAGGGGTCAAACCCCGTAAAGGACGACAGCAAATTGTCTCAACAGGGGAAGGGCTTATGGCAGGAGCCCCAAGCGTGAACTGCACCATGCAATGATCGGACCAAAAAACTGGATTGATCTCAGGATCACTGCTATTAAGTCCAAGTGAGAACACTAGGTCTAGTATATGGCCATCACAATGAGTCGACGAAGTAACTGCCTGCATCAGACCTAAGGAGGACATAATCTGGGAAAATTCATAACTAGGTCTATGATTCACGTCGTCGAACCAAACATTGAAATCCCCCAGAAAAACACATCTGGGGGATTCCAATGATGCAACGGCGATGAAATCAGTGATCTCCTGCAGGAAATTTCCCATTGACCCAGGAGGGCGATAGATGAGAAAGATCCTGCAGCCCGCATCAGGTCCTCCCCGGATGGCCACACACTCAAAAGAACCCGGAGCTCTCATCAGATGCACAGTGAAGGTCAGGCTGGATCTAAAACAGATGGCTACACCGCCACCCCTGTGTTCCAGTCTGGGGCAGTGCACCACAGTATACCCAAGGGGGACTGCGGCCTCAAAAATTGGGCCTGCGTCGTCTCCCACCCAAGTCTCTGTGATAAAAGCCAGATCGACCGACTAAATCAAGGCAATAATTGCTCTCTTATTTCTGATCGATCTGGCATTACAAAGCACTGCCGTCAGGGAATTTAGGGGTGATGCAGCCCCACTAGTTACCTGGCCACTCGATCTAGTGGGCTCCCTAGGGATGGGCACCAACCACATCTGGCCTCTCCCATATGCCCATCAAAACCTAGGGCGCCTTCTGGACCTGACAACCTCAATCCTCCCACCCATACATGAGTTACTCAATAAACCACGATCAGCACCATCCCTTCCAATCCCCACCTCCCAGCAGCGTCTAGCAATAGTATCTGATACTGGGAGGGGGATAAAAGGGCGTAGATCGTGAAGCATTAAACTACCATAGGTAATTTTAACCCCCTTTAATCCAACCATATGGCCCATATACATCTACAACAGCAAATAATTCTTAGTTATCAGGCTGATAACCAAATAAACAATATTAAAAACCTAAATATCCCGCCTAGCCTATTCATTTATCATACAAATATTACAGACATTTAAAATCATAACAACTTACTTACCGATGATGCCCTCAAACCAATTCTCAGCCTCAGTAAAGGTATGCAATAGTAAATATAGACCATCTAAGCTGTAACATTTATTTAAAAGGCATACAATGCAAACTAAAAAATTACAGCACCGAGTGGCGTTCGCGCCACTCACAACACTCCTTAAAACTGATGCGGCGATTTAAGGAGGAGAGTCCCCTTTAGGACACAGTTCACGTTTGAATCCCTCCAAGACTTGAGACCAAAGGTTGATCAGAACTCACAAAACAGACAAGAGGGTTACCTTGTTCTGTTAAACTGTTCACAAGACTGCGCGCAGAGGTTGGCACTTTGGGATTAGAGGGCCTGACCTGCTGAGTGGGTTTGTGACAGATTGGTTGGCAGCGGTGGCAAAATTTTGGTATTACAAGCTTGTATTGTTCTGTGTCAGCTGAGACCGTAAGCTCTTTTGCAAAGAAAGAAAAAAAGGCAGAGTTTTATTTTAAAAAGGAAACAGAACTATATATCACTTGGCGAACAGTCAAGTTCCTACCCTTTTTTTTTTTTTCCTAAAGTGAAAGTCAGAGTAGCCATAGTCAGGGAAGAAGAAGATGACTTCCAACTACAGCAGGCACACTGTAGATTACTTGAAGCAGTCGTGTGGGGACAGAGGAGTCCCATTCGAGGTGACAGCCAAAAAGCAGAACCTCATAGAGGCCCTGATGGTAGCAGATACCCAGAGCAGCAAGTCACAGACTGTGACTGAAAGGGACCAGACCTCAAGTGTGGCAGGGCTAGTGGCCAGTGCTGTGTCCAGGTCCGGTGAGGAGGGCAGCAGGGCCACTGTCAATGAAGGGCCACAGCAGCAGAGGATGGTCACCAGTATCCTGAATCCAGAGGTATTCAGACTACAAATTGAGTTGCGCAGGGTGGAACTGGAGGCAGAACGAGAACGTCGACAGGCAGACCATGAGGAGCGTGAGCACCAGCAAGCTGCAGAGGAGAAGAGAGAGGAGCGCCAGTGGCAACACGAACTGAAGAAGCTACGACTCTGACCAGTGGCACCAGAGCAGGTAAGTGGTTTGGGTTTAACTAAGACTGCAGGACTGTAGTTACAAATTGAACTACAAATTAATAGCCAAGTTTAAAGAGGGGGAAGACATGGATGCCTTTTTAAATTCTTTTGAAAAAGTTTGTATCCAGGCTAAAATTCCTAGAGAGTCCTGGAGCTTCCAGCTATCCCCGCTACTTACCGGGAAAGCTCGGGATGCATTGGGTCAAATGGACAATTGAGGACAGCAATGATTACAGCAAGCTAAAAGCTGCACTGTTAAAAAAGTTTGAATTAACTGCTGAATCATACAGAGCTAAATTCCGTAAGCTCAGGAGAAGCTCTGATATGAGCTACAAGGAGCTAGCCACGAAACAACGTCAGTTTTTAAAACGTTGGTGGGAAGGAATTGAGGCAAACTCTGTTGATAAAATTGAAAATGTGACTTTATTAGAACAGTTTTATTGGGCTTGCCCAGCAGAGCTAAAAACCTGGCTAGAGGACCGAGATCCCAAAACAGTGCAAAAGGCTACTGAACTCTCGGATCGCTATGCCAAGAGCAGATCTGCTCTGAGAGCAAATGGGGCGGGCGTGGCAACGCAGAAAGGGAAAAGCATGCCTTCAGAGCAGCTAAAACTCTCACTGCCTCCACCAAAACCAGTTAGCCCCAGGTTTCAGAGAAAAGATTTCTCTGAGAGAAGAAACGAATGTTGGTTGTGTAAGAAAACTGGGCATATTGCCAGATAGTGTCCTAAAAAGGCAAGCCATATTACACAACCTGGTGCTAGAAAAGAAGTGGGTTGTTTGTGCGTCCCTGGAAGCATGCCAGTGAACATGAGGGAACACCTGCACCCAGTAACGGTGAATGGTGTACAGACGCAAGGGTTAAGGGACACAGGGGCATCATTGACGTTAGTAAAGGGGGATCTGGTACAGCCTGGTCAGCTTATACTCAACAAATACATCACTGTACAGGACTTTGCAGGCAGGGAGAAAACATTGCCCCTCACTAGTGTTCTCTTAGACTGGGGTGAAACAGCGGGGACTGTGCAACAGGTGGCTGTAGCCAAAACATCAGCAGTGGATGTGATCCTGGGTAACAATCTCCAACACGGGATGGTATGTGCAGTCACCCGTAGCCAAGCAGCAAGAGAAAATTATAGTTCCCTGAACCCCACAGAGGCCATTGTGGAAACCACTGGGAGGCTGGTTCCCCAGCCTGTGTATTCTGATATGGAGACTGATAAAACTGGGGGTAGAAATTTCCCTGGTAGCAAGTGACCACACAGCTACGGAAGGTTACTCTGAAGAAGGAGGGGTGACCTACTGTCAGAGGGTTGGGACTGACAGTGATCCTGAGGGCCCTGGTGCTAGTGCTAGGGACTCTAGTTTAGCGACTGAAGGGGACCTGTCCCATGCCTTGGGAATATGTGAGGGGTTTGCAGCTGCTCAGAGGAGTGATTCTAGTTTAGAGAAGCTGAGGGCTTGGGCAGACTCGGACAGTGCACAGGGAGGTGATGGCAAACATAAGGTTTATTGGGAAAATGGACTTATGTACACTCAGGCAGTACAGACAGAGGGAGGAATGCTAGGCAGGCAGCTTGTCGTTCCCCAGGAGTATCATGAGCAGTTGCTCAAAATTGCACATTATATTTCCTTGTCTGGTCATCTGGGAATCGCATGCACAATGCAGCGGTTAGCCCAGAATTTCAACTGGCCTAACTTCACCCAGCAGGTGAAGGAGTATTGCAGGTCTTGTCACCGGTGCCAAGAAATAGGGAAGGCGGGCAAGAAAACCCAAGCCGACCTGATTCCCTTGCCCATAGTGGAGAAGCCATTCCAGAGGGTGGGAATGGATATTGTAGAGCCTTTAAATACCCCCAGCTCCTCAAGGAAGAGATTCATCCTGACTGTGGTGGATTATGCCTCCCGGTACCCAAAGGCAGTCGCACTATCCTCACTGAGGACAGACAAAGTGGCAGATGCCTTACTTGGGATTTTCTCCTGTGTTGGGTTTCCACAGGAGGTTATCACTGATCGAGGGGGTTCCTTCATGTCAGACCTGATGAGATGTTTATGGGAGAAGTGTGGGGTGGCGCAGAGATGCACAACACCATATCACCCACAACCCAATGGACTTGTGGAATTATTCAATGGTACCTTAAAGTCAATGCTCTGGGTATTTGCTGAACAGCATGGGAGGGACTGGGAGAAATACCTTCCCCACCTGTTGTTTGCATACAGGGAGGTGCCCCAAGAGTCGACAGGATCTTCCCCCTTCGAACTCTTATATAGATGCCAGGTACGTGGCGCCCCTAGACTTGATCTGGGAGGACTGGGAAGACAAGCATGCCACCCAGGCAACTCCCATTGTAGATTATGTCCTTAGGTTTACAGAAAGGCTGAAGGAGCTTATGAGGACAGCCCAGAGCAACCTAACTCTGTCCAACGGAAACAAAAAGTGTGGTACGACCACAGAGCCAGAGTCCGCTCATACATGGTGGGTCAGGAAGTCATGGTCCTTATTCCGGTCCGAAAAGGCAAGCTGCAAGGTAAGTGGGCAGGACCGTACAAAGTGGTTAGGAAGTTAAATGACGTGAACTACATTGTGGAGTTACCTGACAGAAGACAGACAGAAAGGATGTACCATGTCAATATGATGAAGCCATATGCAAATAGGGCTAACATGGTGTTTGCAGTGTGTAGTCATGCGGAGGGGACAGACGAAGGAAACCCCCTTCTGGACTTTCTGGAAGAAAGTAAGTGGGAGTCCTCTGTGGAGGCAGTAAAATTGTCTCCCCAGCTGGCCCCGGGCCAGATCCAGAAAGTGAGGGAGGTTTTAGCGGACTTTGCCCCCTTGTTTAGCGTCACGCGTGGACTAACCCCCTTAGTGACACACGATGTGGAGACAGGGACACAGATGCCCATAAAGCAGACAGCATATCGGGTGTCACAGGCTGTCCAAAGGGACATTAGGAGGGAAGTGGAGGAGATGCTAGATTTAGGGGTAATCCAGAGATCCCACAGCCCCTGGGCCTCACCCATAGTCCTTGTACCTAAGCAAGATGGTTCAGCTTGTTCCTGTGTGGACTATTGTGGACTGAATGCAGTCATGAAGTCAGATGTCCACCCGATGCCCAGACGGACGAACTCCTGGACAAGTTGGGAGGGGTGACCTATCTTACGACCACTGACCTGACAAAGGGGTACTGGCAGGTAGAATTGACAGGCAGAGCTAGGGAGAGGTCAGCCTTCATCACTCTGATAGGCTTATTTGAGTTTAAAGTAATGCCTATTGGAATGAAGAATGCCCCAGCCACTTTCCAAAGGTTGGTGAACCAGGTGTTAAATGGTGCTGAGGAGTATGCCGTGGCATACCTGGATGACACTTCCATCTTTAGTACCAGCTGGGAGGAACACCTATCCCACCTTAGGGAAGTGCTGGACAAGATACAGAGGGCCGGGCTCACTGTCAAAGCCGAGACGTGCCAGGTGGCCATTGGTGAAATGGCATACCTCGGGCATGTGGTAGGCCAGGGACAGCTCCATCCTAACCAAATATAGAGATGATCCAGGCATGGCCCAGACCAGAAACCCAGAAGCAGGTCAGGAGCTTTCTAGGGACAGCAGGGTACTACAGAAAATTTGTACCCAATTACAGTGCCCTGGCTGCTCCCCTATCTGACCTGACAAAGAAAAAGATGCCAAAGAAAATTACCTGGGGCCCAGCCTGTGAGGAAGTCTTTACCAGACTAAAGGAGGCACTGTGCAGTGCTCTTGTTTTGACAAGTCCTGACTATAGCAAAACCTTTATAGTTCAAAATCAAATCAAATCAAATCAAAATTTATTTATAAAGCGCTTTTCAAAAAATCAAAGCGCTAATACAAACAGAGATAAAACATCAACATGATAAATAAAGACATAAAACAATAAAATATTCATAAAATAAACTAATCATATGCCAGCATAAATAAATAACTTTTCAGGGATCTCTTGAATACTTCCACGGACTGGCACTCTCTAACCTGACGAGTGAGAATTCCACAGGGTCGGGGCCATAAAAGAAAAAGCCCTAGCCCCAGATGATTTATAACAAACCCTGGGAATCTCTAGCAATCCCTCGCCAGTGAAGCGGAGTGGGCGGAGAGGATGATAAGGGCAAAGGAGATCTTGCAGGTAGCCTGGTCCCTGGCCATGTAGGGTCTTATAGGTCAGCAATGCGACCTTGAAGGTGATTCTCCATCGCACTGGCAGCCAGTGCAGTTCGCACAGCACAGGTGTGACATGACAAGTTCTTGGTAGCCCTGTCAACAACCTAGCTGCTGCATTCTGCACCAGCTGCAGGCGACGGAGATCAACCCCCGGCAACCCTAGATATAAAGCATTACAGTAATCAAGACGGGAAGAAACAAAAGCGTGAACCAAAACAGGAAGGTCACCATGTGGAACAAGGTGTTTTATCCGGCGATATTCCTCAGATGGTAAAGGAAGATCTGACAGTGGCGACACCTGCTTTTTAGTGTCAGCGCACTGTCAAAAATAACGCCAGATTTCGGACCTGTTCAGAAGGTCTCAACTGGGTATCCCTAATAAAGATCAGAGGAGACCCCAGGAGTCAACTTCTTTACAAGATGACCCGGTCAACAACTAGAACCTCAGTCTTGTCCGGATTTAACCTCAGCCAGTTAGCACTCATCCAATCCTGAATTTCAGCGAGACAGTTGTTAAAAATCGAGACAGCATCATTTTGTTCAGGTGCAAAGGACATATAGAGCTGAGTATCATCTGCATAGCAGTGAAAACTCAGCCCATAATGCCTTATAATGTCTCCAACGGTAGCATGTACACCGTGAACAACATGGGAGAAAGTACTGAACCCTCGGCATCCCACAAGGCAGAGCAAGGGAGGCAGAGGAAAATCCCTGAGACTACCCTTTGACTTCTGCCTGTGAGGAAAGAGTGGAACCATCTGAGGACTGTCCCTGACAGTCCACAAAGTAGCCGCAGGCGATCCAGCAACATCCCATGATCCACGGTGTCAAATGCTGCAGAGAGATCAAGAAGAACCAAGATCGAACGGCTCTTCTGATCTCTTGCAATTAGGAGATCATTAAGAACCCGAACTAATGCAGTCTCAGTACTATGTCTCTTCCTGAAACTGGACTGGAGGATCATATACTTCATGGGTGGTAAGAAAGTCATCAAGCTGTAGCGACTACTTTCTCAATAACCTTGCCCAAAAAGACGGGTTAGAGATCGGTCTGTAGTTAGCAAGGCAGTCGGGGTCAAGGAAGGTTTTTCAAAAGGGTGTCACAACAGCCCTTTCAGAGACCCGAAACACCCCTTGATCCAAAGAACCCCAAACTATCCTTCGAAGAATTGGTCCAATCGCATCCATGCATCCCACAAGGAGGCGCGTAGGACCAGGATCCAAACTACAGCAAGTCGGTCGCAGACCTTGGACAATCTTCATGATATCCATGATTGCTGGCTGGTCGAAGTCCATCCAGACAGGCCGCAGACATGTAACCCCATGTTGGTCACTGCAATGCTCGTTTGAACGCATGTCGTGGATCTCCAGTCTGATTGACGACACCTTATCATCAAAGAACCGAGCAAACTCATCACACTGTATTTGAGAAAAAGCTCTCCGATCCCGCAGACAGGCTGGATTGTACAGTCTGTTGACGGTCCGGAAGAGCTGAGCAGGTTGGTTTCTTGATGCAGTAATCTCCCTGGACAGGAATTCTGCCTTCTTATGGGAGATTACTGATTGATAGTCCGCATAATGGGCCATCAATCTAAGCTTGTCATCTTCCAGGCCCGATTTGCCAACAGCGTTTCAATCTTAGCCTTCCTCCTCAACTCCCTCAAAGTCCCATCAAACCAAAGGGATCGAGGGGAGGGGAGAGGGGCGAACACGGACAGGCAATGGAATCCAGTGCCCTCAACACCATATTATTATAGTGCACTACTAAGGCATCTGGTTCCCTGCACTCCATCGGCCAACCTCGATAGGTCCAGCACCGCCATCAGACCCTCTGGGTGACTCCTCAAAGGGGTACTGGACCATCTCCAAAGGGTGGGTCTCATAAGGGGGTCGAAATTGAACCTTACAGAGTGGTGGTCAGACCACCCAACTGGTTCCACCACCAGTTCAGTGATCTCCATCCCCAGGTGAACACTAAATCCAGAGAGTGACCATGAATATGGGTAGCAGCGGTAACCACCTGTGTGAAGCCCAACGAACTCATAAGTTGGAGAAAGTCTTGACCAAACTAGCAGAGTTCATCGTCGACCCAGGCATTAAAGTCCCCCAGAACCAACCACCTGGAAGGCTCCAATACCAGATCGACAATGAAGTCCGCGACTTCTTGCAGAAAAACTTTCTCACCACCGGGTGGACGGTAAACGAGCAGAATCCTGCAGCCCACACCTGCTCCCATAATACACTCAAAGGATTTAGGGGACACCATTGGAACCTCTACAAGGCCCAATTCCGATTTACAAAGTTCAAATTTTTTTCAAAGTTAAAAATTTTTAAAAGTTCAGACAGACGCCTCAGACGTGGGTATTGGAGCAGTACTGAGTCAGACATTCAGCCAAGGGACAGATCACCCAGTAGTGTACCTGAGTAGGAAGTTGCTTCCCAGGGAGCAAGCGTACTCCACGGTGGAAAAGGAGTGTCTTGCCATAGTGTGGGCCCTAAAGAAATTACAGCCATACTTGTATGGGCAGCATTTTGTGGTGCAGACTGACCACAACCCCCTGGTTTGGCTGACGCAGATGGGGAAAAACAATGGAAACTGCTAAGATGGAGTCTTGCTTTGTAAGGGTATGATCTAAAAATCGTACATAGAGCTGGAGCGAAGAATCAGAACTCAGATGGGCTGTCTTGGGTCTATGAGGAGTGAACTGATTTGGGAAGCTCATCCCATGTAGGGGATAGAACCCCCAAATTCAGTATAGGTGGGGAGGAATTGTGACGTGGACAGCCAGTTCTGAGTGTTGTATCATTTTTGTTAATATAAAATGTATTACTGTCTCTGTTGAAAATCTGGCGCTTTAGGAGTGACCTGCCCCCAGGTTTCAGCTGAATGAGATCACCCACATACATGTTTTTAGATACCAGGTGTTACACGGCAGGCCTGAAGCTAATGACAGAGTAGAACAGACCTTGATCAAGGATGTCCTGTTTTATCTAAAGTTAATTACAGGCTGGTAGAAGCTTGAGTTGAGCATATCCATTTTATGATGGTTCCAGAGGAAGAAAAACAAGTTGTGATGTATTAGTGCAAAAATCATAAAGATGCTTTCATGTCCTGGAAGGGGGAAGCTTATCATGAGATCAAAGAATTGTCATTTGCAGAACATGAATCATGCTGAGGTTGCAGAATTTAATACTGGGAAAATAAATCCTGTTTTTATAGATATATGTTTTTTATATACATTCTGACAGAGGAAGAGCTAGTGACCTCACACAAAAAGGGGTTGGCAAATACAATTTGTTGAAGGAATATTCTGTTTTACTTGGACACTTGTACCCAGACTCTGACAAGGACACATCTGTGAGCACTTTTAAAACAGTTATTTAGAAAGACAGTAAAATCTAAGTACTGTAAGTAGGAATTTGCACTGTTTAAACCTTGTTCTTTTAAAAGATTTGTACGTCTTGTGATATAACAGTTCTGTATTTTGTGTTTGACATATTTTTATCTATTTTTAGTAAAAGCTGTTTTTAGAGCTTACTTAGTCTGCCTTTGTTTTTCCTTCACATGTAAGAAGAGTATGTATGGTTGTAGCAGACTCGAAGCGTAAGCTTGAATGGTGGTACCAAACTGGAAAGAGAAGCGTTTTAAATCTGAGGTCTTTATTAAAGTTTTTAAGGGTTCATCTCTGTATACCTGGTTAGGTGCCTGGGGAAAAGATATCTGGCCCCCTTGAAGACAGAAATATCTGAGCCTATGCATTGGCTACACTAGCAAGAGGTTCACAGTTTGAATCCCTCCAAGACTTGAGACCAAAGGTTGATCCGAACTCACAAAACAGACAAGAGGGTTACCTTGTTCTGTTAAACTGTTCACAAGACTGTGCTCAGAGGTTGGCACTTTGGGAGTAGAGGGCCTGACCTGCTGAGTGGGTTTGTGACAGTCAGGACAGAAATCCACAGTGCATTCTAATATTTGGCTGTTAAAGCCATGTAGGAAGAAAGTTTAACAAGCAGTTGTCGTTTGCTATGAAATCTGTTTTTCTGGAGTCCTTGTCCAGGGGTAAGGAGGATAAGAAGACCCCAGCTGCTTGCTGTACTATACTCTCATGGCTGGGGTGTACAGACAGGTACTCAGCATTGTTTTTAGACAATGGGTATTTTTATATCTTTTCTTACTTTTTTCAGCCTGCCTGTTGACCCCTGCCACAGAAGTGGGGGTTTGAAGCAGTTTCATGGTATTTTTATTTATTTTTTCCATCACTACAGATAGGCAAGACGAAGAAATTACTCACTGCAATTATCCTTCTTCCAAGGGGTCCTTTAGCATCAGTAACTTTTTGCAGACTACCGAGCAGTACTAAGTGGGAGGTGGGCAGAGAACCTACTTAGAAAAGAAGCTCTGCAGAACCGCCCTGCCAAATGTGGAGTCAGATCTGGTCTGCACATCCAAACTGTAGTGTTTCACAAAGGTGTGTACAGATTTCCAGGTAGCTGCTTTGCAGACATCCAGAAGGGGAATGTTTCTTGCGGCTGCCAGCGAAGCTGCAGTGCCCCTGGTAGAGTGGGCACTGAGCCCCACTGGAGGTTGGTGACCAGCTTTTTCATAACAGAATCTGATACGAGAGACCAACCAGCGGGAAACAGTTCTCTTGGTAGCTGGACCTCCTCTGCCTACATCCCTGTAGATGAAGAACAACTGAGTAGAGGAGCCTCTGGACTGCCTAGTATGCTCTAGGTAGTGAAACATGGCTCTTTTGACATCCAAGCTGTTGAATATTTGCTCGCCAGGAGTGGACTGCATAGTAAAGAAGATGGGCAGAGTAATAGACTAGTTTAAGTGGAACTCTGAAACCACCTTTGGCAGAAATTTCCTATTTGTCCTGAACTCAACTTTATCGTTGTGAGGGATGATGTAATTTGGCTCAGTGCACAGGGCCTGTAGCTCTAAAATCCTCCTGGCAGAGGTAATGACCACTAGGAAGACTGTCTTCCAGGTCACAAACTTAATATGAGCAGTGGACATAGGCTCAAAGGGTGACTTCATGAGCTTGTCTATGCAGAGGTTCAGGCTCCAAGGGAGAAACTGACAGGAGGCTGAAGGTGCAAAAGGCCTTTGAAAAACTGTTTGAAAATGGTATGGGAAAAGATAGATTTTTTTCTTTCCCACTAAAAGGAAGGCCAAAATTGCCACCAGGTGAAGCTTGAGGGAAGCTAGTTTCAAGTCTGACGCCTGTAAGTGTACTAGGTTGTCTAGCAGCTGAGGGTCTGAAGCCGATAGGGGTTCGACCTTTTTGCTCTTACACCAAAGGGAAAATCTTTTCCAATTTGGCTGCATAAATCTTCTTAGTGTTCATTTTTTTAGCCATCCTCAGTTTCTTAAGGACCTGTTCAGAGTAACTCCTCAAGAATCAAGCCTTGAGGTGAAGGGAGTGTATGTCTGGGTAGTGCACTCTTGTCTGAGGAAGGGTCAGCAGCGAGTGAGTTGGAGGCAGGCGATTGGGCCTGCTGCAGGACATTGAGACAAGGAGAGGGTACCAGGCTTACCTGGGCCAGTCAGGAGCCACTAAGATCATTGATGCAGGCTGCTGTCTGAGTTTCAACAAAATTCTGAATATCAGGAGAAAGGGAGGAAATGTGTATAGGAACCTCCCTGACCAGTCCAGGATCAGGGCATCCAGAGGAAGTGTTCCCAGGACGGGGGCCTGCAACAGAACTGAGGAAGCTGAAAATTGAGGGGAGAGGCAAACAGATCCCCATCTGGTGTGCCCCACCGCCTGAACACTGTGGATAGTACTTGCTTGTTCAGTGTCCACTTGCTGTGGCCTTGACTTGATGAAGCTTAGAGTATCCACCAGAGTACTGAGTTTGCCTGGGAGGTGAATAGCTGAGAGGCTGACACCCAGGGAGAATGCTAGAGACCAGAGCTTCAGAGCTTCCGAACAGAATATTCCTGATCTGGTACCATCCTGCTTGTTTACGTAAAACACTGCAGTGGTGTTGTCCGTTCAAATTTGAACCACCTGCCCTTCTATCCTTGGAGCAAAAGCTTTGAGAGCTAGGAAGAATGCTCTGAGTTCCAAAAGATTAATGTGCAACTGTGACTCTTTGGGAATCCAGCTGCCATTTACTGAGGCACTGTCCAGATGAGCTCCACAGCCCAAAAGGGAGGCATCTGTGGTGATCATCTTTGTGGGAAGAGGAGCTTGAAGGGGAACCTCTGCCTGTAAATTTGCAGGGTTCTTCCACCACAGTAGGTTTTGGAGGAACTGTTCCGACACAGATATCAGCTCTGAAAATTTGTTGCTTCTCTGAGACCAGTGAGCTCTGAGTTAGGCTTGCAGCAATCGCATCCTGTACCTGACCACTAGGACTACTGCAGTCATAGAGGCCATATGTCTCAGAAGTTTGAGGAAATGTCTGGCTGGTCTTGGCTGTCCCCGGACAAAAGAATCTGCCACTAAAGGAAATGCTGAATTCTTTCCTGTGGGAGGAAAGCATATCCTTTCTGAGGGTCCAACTGGGCCCCTATGAAGAGGAGCAGCTGGGTGGGTTCCAGGTGAGATTTCTTTAGATTTACCAGAAAACCCAGAGACTCCAGAGTGCATTCTGTGAGGGAAAGAGATTCCTTGACCTGGCAAGTAGACTTTGTTACTATGAACCAGTCATCCAGATAGGGGTAGAGAGTGACACCCAGTCTCCTGAGATGTGCTGCTACCACTGCAAGATACGTAGTAAAAACTCTTGGGGCCGAGAACAGACTGAAGGGCACTGCGGTGAACTGATAGTCACCTGAAGGAAGTCTGAATATGAGAAACTTCCTGTGAGATCTTCTTATGGGTATGTGGAAGTAGGCTAGCCAGTCTCCCTGCTGTAAGGACTGTATGCCCAGTAACAGCGTGACCATTTTGAATTTGTTTTTTTTCAAATGTTTGTTTAAATATCTGAGATAGGTTGCCACTCCCCAGTTTTCTTTTGTGTTAGAAAATACCTGGAGTAGAGGCTCTTGCCCTTGTTGTGGGCAGCAACTCCCTCCACTGCTCGTAAAGCCAGAAGGTTTTGAACCTCTAGTTCCAACAGCGGTATCTGTGTTGGGGACAGAGGTCTTGACACTTGGGTACTCTTGAGGTCTGGCATCTGCTTGAACTGTAGTGGCAGACCCTTCTTCACTATCTCCAGTACCCACTTGTCTGATGTGATGAGGGACCAGTGCTGAAGACAGTGGAAGAGTCTACCTCCCACCGGAAGCGGGGAGGTGACCTGGACACTCACATCAGGACTCAGACTGAGAGGCAGATGGCTGCGTAGAGGTGGCTCTTCTTTGGCCCCTTCCGCCCCTGCCTCTGAAAGACCCCCTGTACTGACCAAAGTCAGATTAAGGATAGGGATTGTAAGGCCTGAGAACAAAGCATCTTCCCCTACCGCCCCCTGGGACGTGATCTCTGAGGGGTGGTGGGCCTAGGTTTGGATGAGTGGCTCTGCCAGGAGGCTTTGTACTCGTCAACCTTTTTCATGTAGCCAGCAGTTCTGTAATCAAACTACGTATTTTAATCGCAGGGAAAATCCATGGCCTTGTTCTGAGTGTCTGTGGTTAGACTGGTTGTTCTAAGCCAGGCAAAGCGTCTCAGAGAGACAGCATGGGCCATCACCCTAGATGCTGCATCACTGTTGTTGTCTGCCATGTGGAATTGGTACATAGTAGCTTCCAGGGCAGTTTTTGATGTATCCACCAGCTCCTGTACCATAGAATCTGATCTGTTGCAGGCGATAGCAGGACAGATTTCCAAAGGGCTTTCTGATATTTAGCTGTGAATGCCATGTAAGACGAACATCTGAGAAGCAGGGAAGCTGTGGCATACATTTTCTTTGCTATAAAGTCAATTCTCTTAGAATCCCTGTTGGGGGAGTGGGGGACAAGGAGACTCCAGCTTTCTCACAAGCTGCCTGTTGCACTGTAATCTTGTGGCTAGGGTGTGCAGACAGGAACTCGGTACCATTTTTAGACTATCTATATTTACTCTCAAGCCGCTTATCAACCCCTGATACTGAAGTGGGGTGTTGAAGCACCTTCATGGTATTTTCTCTGAATGCATTATAGATAGGGACGACCAGGGTCTTTTGGGTTGAAAGACCTCTCATCTCTCTATAATCTTCATAGTCAACATCCTGGTTAGGCTCCTGCTAAGGGAGGTCCAGGGTGTCCAGCATATTTTGTGTAAATGTAAACATAGAGGCGGGATCCCTCCTGGTCACTCGGGAGGGGAGTCCCTCAAGATGAGGGTCTGGGGACTCCTGGAGCTCAATGCCCTCAAAATCCATGTCAGGGGCATCATAAAATTGTTCTCCATCATCAGTGTCACCCTCACAGTCTACAGAAGAGAGGACTGTGAAAGACTGCCTGCGAGCTCCAGTAAACAGAGGACTCATCCTGTGAAGGGTCTGAAACAGTTGTCATGCTTTTTCCATATCTTGTACTAATGGAAGAACCTACGCAGATTTGGTTTGTAAGTGTTTTGTTTTTTCTGTATGCTTTAAGCTGCCTGTTGTCTCGCTATTGGTTTTACTAGGAGCAACGGGCGTGTTTTTGTCTTGACAAAGTTTCTTTTTAGCCACTTAATCAGAGGCTTGATCAAACTTCCTTTTTTTGTCACTTCTATTATTTTTCAATTTGTGAGGAACTTCATCTTTGGAAGCTTTATTTTTTGGCTGGGATCTGGAGGGTTCCTCAGCACCTCTGCTTTTATTAGTAGTTTTGGATGGCCCCTTGTCGGAAGCCTTTGATTTTTCCTCTGCCATAATAATCAAAGGTTTGTCTACTAAGTTTGCCGATTTAAGCAAAGCAAGGTAGTCCTGGACCTACGAACTGAGTGCAGGTTTCTGTGAAACTGCCACAGGCCAGTCCTGCCCCAGTTAATGAACTCTATTACTAGTCCCTTTTTTTTTTGGTTGTAGAACTGGGATCAATACCAGTGCCAAGCTTAACAGAAATCCAGTAATACTGGTCAACTGCGCACAGGTGGCTGCTTGACCCTTACAGACAGTCCTGTGACAGATGATACCAAGGTCCAGTAATATAACAAAAGAGATTCCTCGTAATTGCCAATCTAGAGAGAAACCCCCAAGGCATGGTTAAGATTTGAAATCCGTTGCAGGTGCCTCGCAGTAAACCCTCCGAGGTCTGAGGTAAAAAACAAGGCAACTGTCCCTAATTTGACTGTTCCTACAAGAAAATTGTCCCACAATTAAGGGAACCATTGAAAATAAGTACCCATGATAAAATTAGGGTTTAAAATGAACAGTAGCCAGAAACAGAACGAATTTTCGGGAGGGTCTACTGGTATGGCCTTCCCCCACTCCCCCCACCGAAAATCTCTCAGTAGCCAGAAACAGAACAAATTTTCACCCCAGAGGTTGAGAGGGACTACCAGAGTAGCCTCCCCAAAAATCTCTTAGGTACAGCAAACTCTCTGAGCAACATGAAGAGGATCAATCTGTGTGTTGGCCCCACCAATGCTGTGCGTCGGCTCACCACTGCCCCCACCACCACCCTTACTGGACTCGCCATTATATAGGCATGCTGGACACGCCCATACCTATAGGCATGCTGGACATGCCCATACCTGATTATAACCAATCAGCCCACTTTCCCATCTGCAGCTTATACATACCCACCACTAGAGGCCCTGTTCCTTTCTCTTTGCTGGCCCTCTTGCACAAAGACAAAGGCAAACACCACAGTGCTATCGTGTTTCTACCAACATTCTTTTCTATCTCTCTACTGTTCCCCCTAATGTCTCTGCCTCCCTTAACTTTCCCAGAGAAGCATGACCAAATTTTCACAGCCTGCATGGCAGACACCACCTAGTACCCTTCTCACTAGGCTGCTCCTGAACTTCATGCGACCTCGGTGCAAGCAGGCACCCCTATGCTACCACACCCCTACGGCACTGAAAACATAGCCCTACACTTCCTCACTTATACTCTCTCTCTCACTATGGCCACCTCCTAGGGCACACTACTCTCTGTATTCTTTTCTCCTCTCGTCAGCCCCCCACCAAGTCTCTACCTCCGCAATCATACCCCTCTCTCCACTTTCTTCTCCTCCTGTCAGCTCCCCACACCCTCAAACTCCCGATACCCACTTTCTCTTTCACACATGGGACCATGCTATGCAAAGCCCATTGGCTAAATAAACAGGCCAGAAGCATCCTAATTATGTCTCAGCTCCTCCTCCTACTCTGACTGGCAATATCCTCCCCAACCCTAGCCCTCTGACTGTGCCCCAGTCCTGCCCCTCATCTGACAGTGGGCTTCGCATCGCCTCATTTGCAGCTTGCTAAAAAAATGGAACTCGTTCCAGGGGTGGATTCTTCATGATCCAGACATCATAGCCTCGGATGAAAACCTGGCTCTCCCCCCTCAATCTCAGACTTAGCCATTACTCTCCCTGGCTATAACCACTTTTGCATGGACAGGATGGGTAAGCTTGGGGGTGGCTGCGCCCTCTATCTCAAGAACTCGCTTCTGGGCCAATAGCTCCCACCACCTCAACTGACACCTGGGACCCAGGTACTCAAACTAAAATTAACACTCGGAAGGTATACTACCCCCCTTCTAGTCACTGCAGTCTGCACCTCTCCCAGGGACCAGAAACAGGACTGTCACTCTATCCTGTCCTATCTCTCCACACTACCTCCACAATATGAAAAAATGGTCTTGGGTGACTTCAACATAAATTGGCTGGCCAAGACGGCTGCCCCTTACATTGATGATGCAACTGTGCTTGATCTCACACAGGTAGTCACCTCCCCCACATGGCTGAACATCTGTAGGGGGACCTCCTCCCTCCTGGACCTAGACTTCACTAATCGCCCACACAGAATAACAAACACTGCAGTACTTCCTAACGCACTGAGTAACCATTCTCATGTTCTTTGCACTTGGTCCTGCAAAGTCCACCCCCACCAAAATTACTCTCCATCGCAAACTCGGTCCAGGTAAACTCGCCCAACTGAAAACCCACCTCAGAACCTGAGACTGGACACCTCTAGCTAACTCCCTCGACCTGGAACTTGATCTTGACCTTTTTATTACTACCTTTAATGCAGCCAGTGACAAATTTGGCCCCTTATTAAGAGAATGGCCAAAGGTAACCATGCCCCTTGGGTCACCAACCACCTCCTCGATCTTCTGCGACATCATGACTCCCTTTGGCATCTTGCAAGAGACCAACCAGCCCACAGATAGGCAGCGGTATAGGGAGGCCCATAACAAATGCACATGGTCCTTACGCAAAGCCAAAGCTGAGTACCACTAAGCATCCTTAACATCTGCCTGGGGCTCCGGGTGAAAATTTTGGAATAAAATAAAGGAACTCAGTGACAAGGTCCCAAATCCTCCCCCTGATCAGATGGTTGTAGACGGTAACATTACCTCAGACCCCTCCAGTGTAGCCCCAGCCCTAAACTCTGCCTTCACCAACCTCAGCCATGTCCTCCCCAAATTACTTCGACTACCCACCCGCCCAGCCCCTCCTTCATGTCCTCTTGCTCCACCCTTTCATCTATGCTTTATTACCCTGGAGGTAGCCAAACCCTACCTTGTCAAAGCCCTAAGCCACTCCACTAAAGTAGTGGTTCCCTAGACCTGAGACTTCTCCACCTCCCTCTCCTGGAAATCCTCAACCCACTCACCCACAGTAATAAACTTCTCCCTGTGTCAAGGAAAATTCCCCACCTGCTGGAAATTGGCTTCCATTAACCCCATCTACAAGAGTGGGGACCGCACCTCTACTAACAACTACTGCCCCATTTCCGCTCTTTCCCCCCATCTAAAGTATTAGAGCATATTGTCTCCGATCAACTTATTGACCACTTAAATATAACCTACTATGTAAACAGCAACATGGCTTCTGTGCGGGACATAGTACCACTACAGCTCTCCTTGAGTTCACCTCGCATGTCCACTCTGCCTTGGACCATGGCCACATCTCAGATGCCATCTTCGTGGAGGCTTCTGATACCATCAACCATGCCCTCTTACTGACCACTCTCTCCTCCCTTGGCTTTTCCAGGGACACCCAAAATTGGTTTGTTGACTGTTGGATAGAACACAACAGGTCAAGGTTGGCACCACCCTGTCCACTAGCCTCCCAGTTCATTCTGGTGTCCCTCTGGGATCCATTCTTCGGCCTCTGTTATTTAGTCTGTATCTTAACTCCCTCTCTTTGACTTGCACCAGCAACCTACTCCTATACGCAGATGATGCTGTCCTGTATGCCTCCAATCCAGACCCCTAAAACTCCACCAAGCCCTCCAACATTCTTTCAGTGAAGCTGAAAAATGGTTGTCCACCCAATGCTTAATAATCAACTATAAGAAGACAAAAGTCATGGTTTTCTCGGACCCACAAAACACCCTTAAGAACCTCTGTCCCCAAATTCTCGATGCCAACCAGTCCCCGCTTGAGCAAGTAAACACCTTTAAATATCTAGGTGTCACACTAAATCCAGCCCCCAACTACCAAGTGGAAGTTACCTCTGGTTGGAAACTGAAATACTGAACTTGGAATCTGCAAGAAATACAATCTTGCTCACAGCAGAGGGAGGTGTACCTTAGTTTACATTTTACAATTGTTATTGTACTTTGGTATGTAGCAGATTCATCAGAAAAGCTAATATTCTTCAAGTGGAGGCTAATTCTAACTGAAAGGTAATATACTGAACTTAGAATGATCAGGAAAGATAATCTTGCTCACAGCAGAGGGAGGTGTACCTTACTTTACATTTTACAATTGTTATTATTCTTTTCAGTGAAGGGGCTTGCAATACTGCTTTGAAGATTGGGAGTTTAAACCCAGAGAAATTAAAATACTGTTTACTGTGTCTATCCTTGAGTACAGCTGACTTGTTTTGGGGCTGATTGCTTTCAGAGCACAAATCACCAGACTGTATTGGGGCTGGGGAGGTTTACCTGTGTCTGGCTCAGCTGTTTTTTTTCCTCTGGTTGATTAGCATGGTATTTTCTCTGTTAAATTGTTGTGTAGGTAATCTTTCTGACAGGAAGGTCAACACTCATCTTAGTGGTGGGTCCGAGCTTTTAGTTGATTGTTTTGTGAGGGCACAGTCTGGGCTCCATATCCCCCTTCCCTCACCCACCCACCCCTGATACCATTTCCTTTATACCAGGGGTTCTGACATCATTCCTCAAGACAGCAAGGTGCATACCACTGTCATATCCTTTCTAGCACACTGCACTGACAATATAAGCATACATACTATAAAATATATATATTTTTATATATAACAAAACAATCACTGAAAAAAACATACAGGATAAACAGGAAGGTAGACAGACATGTGGGGAGTAGTGCAATATACTGGCTGTGGGGAAGCAGTCTTCCGGGAGTCATTCTGGAGGCTGAGATGCTGCCGTATTTGCAGGCAGTTCTCTGCCCTGAGGGAGGAGGTTGCCTGTCTTCAGGCCACACTGAACTGTAGTAAGAGAACCTCCCCCACCCTGGGAGCACCACAGCCACCACTATCTCAGAGATTGCAAAAGAAAGCGCAGCAGTTGGACCACAGTGGGCTCAGGGAGGGTGAGAGTGGTGGAACAGAGGCACACCCAGTCAGTTGTACCACTCCACAATCCATGCACCATTCTGATGGAGCATAGTTCCCCTGTGGATGCAACCACAGAGGAGACTAAGGAGGTTGCAGACAACTGTTACAAGGAAGCCCTGCAGGAAGAGGGCAGAGGACACCACAGGGAAAGGAAGCAGCTCCTGGGGGAGCAGGAAAAACTGAAGTAAGGGGCCTACTTGGCGCCATGGCTTGGAGGGATAGGAAACGCATCCACAGGATCACGAGAACAGCTGCATGGGAGACTGAGTTGGACGTCATTGTCCACCTAGGGATGAATGACTTGGCTCAACATGAGATTAGAGCAGTGCAGGAGGAGTCTGTGGAGTTGGGGAGGGGCCTAAGGCAAGTAGCACACACAGTATCCTTCTCAGAGGTGCTTCCTGTCTATGGCAAGGGTGAGGCGAGGGTACTTCATGCCATGCAATTCAATGGATGGTTGAAAAATGGTGCAGAGCACAGGAGTTTGGCTTCATTGGGGACTGGGGATCCACCTGAAGGGATACCAGCCTATACTGGCAGAATGGTCTGCATCTGTCCAGGAAGGGAACAAGTCTTCTGGGTGATCGGTTTAAATGCTTCATTGGCAAGCTTTTAAACTAGTCAAGGGGGAGGCACTGAGAAGCAGCAGGGAATTCCCACCCTCCCTCTACAAAACAGGGTACTAAATGAGGTAAAGACCAAGGTAGAAAGGTCAGTAGGGAGCAGGACAGGGGTGAATGGAGAAAGAAAAGTCAATAAGGACAGGGATGGTGCTACAAGAGGTAACACCATCAAAAAATGGAGAGCAATGAGTACCAATGCCCGTAGTCTGGGTAACAAGCTGCCTGAATTAGTGGCCTTGATGGAGGAGGAACATCTGGATATTGTGGCAGTCACAGAAACATGGTACACACAGAACCATGACTGGGACATAAACATACCAGGATACACTATCTACAGGAGGGACAGGGAGGGTAAAAGAGGAGGAGAAGGAGTAGCTCTCTACATAAGGGAAGGAATCAAAGCAACAGAACAAAAGGGTAAACAGGGAGGAGAGGAAGCACTGTAGGTCAATTTGGAGACAGGCAACAGCACCACAATCCACACAGGGGTTGTATACAGACCCCCATCTCAGGGGGAGGACATGGACAAGGAAATGATAGAAAGTATCCTTAGAATGGCAGAAAAAGGGGAGATATTGCTGATGGGGGATCTGAATATGCCAGATGTTAACTGGAGTGCATTTGCAGCAGCCACTTCTAAGAGTGGAATCATTCTAGATGCCCTACAGGGGGCATGTCTTAGACAACTAGTATTGGAACCCACTCAAGAGGGAGCAATCTTAGACCTGGTACTCTCAAATGGAGATGGCAAGAGGATCACAGATTTAGAAGTGGGTAGCCATCTGGGAACTAGTGACCATCGAACAGTATGGTTCACAATAAACACAGCAGTAGAGTCAAGCCATACAAAAGTAAAAGTACTGGACTTTAAGAGGGCTGACTTTGCCAGAATGAGTGAGTGCCTAAGGAATGCACTAGCAAATGGGCAGGAAGGGGGGTGGAAGAACAATGGGGAATAATCAAAACTGCCATCACAGAGGCAACAAACCTTTGTGTGAAGCAAATAAAACAAAACGATGTAAGAAACCACTATGGTTCTCAAAGGAGGAGGCAGGGAAGATTAAGGAGAAAAAGAAAGCATTCAGGAAGTACAAGGAATCACAGAATGAGCAGGACAGAGAATTGTATCAATTAAAGCAAAAAGAAGCAGGGAAGGCAGTCAGAACAGCAAAGGCCCAAACGGAGGAAAAGATAGCCAACTCAGTTAAGAAGGGGGATAAAACCTTTTATAGGTACATCAGGGAGCGAAGGAAGACCAAGGGAGGGATAGTTTTAGAGGCAGATTAGGGAGTGCAGGACTGCGGAGAGCTTTAAAACCAGCCTGAAAACACACCTTTTCCAACAAGCTTTTTTATGTATTTATTTTTTGATGACAGGGTAGGTGCACTAGACACAAAAGCAACCATTTTCAGGCACGACCTAGGAGGTCAACAACAGAGAGAGGTGACAGGTACATACAATACACTGTCAAGAAATAAGCAATACATCACAATCAGAAGTGAAACAAAATTAAGAGAATAATGGTATTAAGGCATATAAGGAGTAACTGTACAATAGAAGGTAAGTGCCCGTGTATAAACAGTAATAGTAATATCACTTTTAAGGTGCAAAAGTTCCACAGGATATCATTACATCCAGCTGAATCTGAGAAAAAAAAAACAGCTATAGGGAGGAGGAAGGGAGAGAGGTAATGCTGAGATAAAGCCTAGTGAGAGAGAAGAGGAGAGAGAGGGAAGAAAAGGAAGGGAAACAGGGAGGGAGGGAGGATAGAATTTATGGGTAGGCTGAGGAGCAGAGTGCCAGCTCACACCACAGAAAGTGGGAGGGAACTGTGAGCAGCTGAGGCAAAGGGAGTCAAGATCTATGGTGGGTTGAAACAGGTGCAACGAGCATGTGTGGTAAAGAAGGAGCAGTGCCTCTTCTTAAAAGTAGCATGATTTGGGGCAAGGCGTACACCTAGGGGCAGAGAATTGTAAGAGGGACCTACGTGCGAGAAACCTGATTTACCTTTGGTAGTTCTACATCTAGGAATGCTAAGCAAGGAAAGGTCAGAAGATCGGAGACTGTAGGAGATGGGTTGAAGGGTCAGCAAGAAGGTGAGGTAGGTAGGCATACTGGACTACAGTATACTGTTCAGAAGGTTCCCAAGAGAGAGGAGCCTGTATATAATGGGGGAGAAGCAATTTAGGCCTGAATACAGTAGGCAGTGAAGTCTTAGTCTGGAAGATGCAGAGACGTATCTGCATACACTGTTATAAGTTGTATCCCACCTATGAAGAGTAGCCTTGGATGCGTTAGTATAGATTACGGATCCGTAAGAGAGTGACGGAAGTAGGATTCCTCAAGCAATGGCTGTCCTAGCAGAAGGGGTTAGAATATGAGTAGTTTTGTAGGCGAAGCCCAGTTTGGCATTGACAGCCTTACATGTAGAGGTTATATGGGTGTCATAAGTAAGGGATTCATCAAGCAAGACACCCATATATTTAAAGGAAGTTACCATCTCCAGTGGGGAGCCATCAGCCCAAGAAACCCAGAAAAATTCACGGCACTGCTTTAGTTTAATAGAGGATCCAAAGAGCATAGCCTGGGTCTTTCCAGCATTGAGAACGAGCTTGTTTCTGGAGATACAGGACTGAATATTCTGTAGGTCCATAGAGAGCTTATGATTAATAGAGTGGACATTATCTGAGGTAATGTAAAGAACAAAGTCATCGGTGTATAGCAACGGTGAACAGGAGGATATATTTTGAGCTATGTTGTTAATAAAAATTGAGAAGAAGAGGCGTCCGAGGATAGATCCCTGTGGTACACCAACATTAATGACTGCTTTTTCAGAAGTGGCCAAGTTGAATTTAACAGCTTGAGTTCTATTTGATAAGTAGCTATGGAACCAGGTTACAACTCCAGTCGAGAAATCCAGGGTTTGGAGATTTGCGAGCAGAAGAGGGTAGTTGATGAGATCAAAAGCTTTCGTCAGATCGATAAATACTGCACTGGTTTGATGACCATGATCCATGGCATGAAGAACATTGTTTGTCAGCTGTAAAAGAGCAGTTTGAGTACTATGGCCTTTTCTGAAACCATGTTGGTTAGTGTGGAGAAAGTTATACTTAATTAAGGTGTTCTGAGATCTGTGCTGAGATGAGCTTCTCAAGGACTTTATTTAATACTGACAGTATAGCTATTGGTCTATAATTGGCTATATCTTTCTTGTTGTCTTTTTTAAACACTGGCGTCACTCTGGCCAGTTTCCATATATCGGGCACCACGCCTTCACTCAGGGACAAACTGAGTATTCTGGTCAGTGGTCCTGCAATGAACGGTGCCACAAGCTTTAAGAGTTTAGGTTCAAGGCAGACAGATCCAACAGCTGTACTGTCTGATACAGAATTTAGATGTTTAAGGACAGCCTTCTTCGAGATAGCTTTAACGTAGAAAGGAGGCATCTTTGTAGTGTCCTTCGGGGTGGAGGATCCAGACATTAGGTTATCAGAAGAGAAAGCAGTAGTGTAATTGGAGAGGTCAGAGAAGTGAGAATTAAATGCATTGGCAATTGTTCCCGGTTCATTACAATGAACACCTTTCAATATCATATCATTGTTTAGGAGAGTTTGCTTTGATCCAAGGAAAGTTTTGATATGGGACCAAAATTTCTTAGGGTCACCATCTGCACCCATTAGAAGGCCCTTACAGTATTGGCTTTTTGCACGTCTTATTTGTGTTTTGCACTTCGATCGCTGTTCTCTGTAGATGTTAAAGTCCACTGTGAGACTGAAGATTTTAAACTATCCCCAGCATTTGTCCCTGTTTTTGAGGGCTGTAAGGAGGTCTTTATGTAGCCATCTGGTTTGTTTACCACGAACGCACCGAGTGATGACTGGAGTATGTTTATCTTGTAGGAGCATGAACCTACTCAGGAAAGCATGGAGGGCAGCATCCGTACTCATTGATTGGTAGACAGAGGACCAATCAGTATGAGATACATCATATAGGAAATGAGCCTGGTTTAAGTTTGCATAGTTTACATAGATACATAGACAGTGTTGGCATATAAGGGCCTACAGCCCACCCAGTCTGCCCATTTGAGCTTGTAAGTTTATGTTTTCCAAGAAATCTGTTGCCCCTTAACCCTGACCTACAGAATTCCTTTATGTCTATCCCATGTATTCTTAAATCCTGTGATTGTTTCAGCCCCCACCACTTCCTCTGGCAGGGTGTTCCACTTGTCCACCACCCATTCTGTGAAGAAATTATTCATCACGTTTCCTCTGAATCATCCTCCCCCCTGCAACTTCATCTCATGCCCTCTAGTCCTGGAACATCTTTTTTGCTTAAAATAGTATATTCCTGCACCCTGTTCCTCCCTGTAAGATACTTGTATGTCTCTTATCATATCCCCTCTCTCCCTCCTCTCCTCCAGGGAGTACATATTAAATTCCTTCAACCTTTCCTCATAGGACTTGTGATGCAATCCATGTATCATCTTTGTTGCCCTCTTCTGAACCTTCTCTACCCAATGTCCTTATGTAAGTAAGGTCTCCAGAACTGTACACCGTACTCCAGGTGGGGCCTCACTAGTATCTTGTACAGTGGAATTATGACCTCCCTTTTCCTGCTGGTGATGCCCCTGCCTAATGCATCCCAGCATCCTATTTGCTTTACCTGCTGCCTTGTCACACAGTTTCCCTACCTTGAGGTCATCAGAGATGATAACCCCAAGATCCCTTTCCTGCTTGGTGCACGCTATATCCTCACCCCCAAACTGATATATAGTGCCATGGATTTTGTGCCCCATATGCATTATCTTGCGCTTCTTTGCACTGAATTTCAACTGCCAAACCCCTGACCATTCTTTAAGTTTCTGCAGGTCCCTTTTCATTCTGTCTAAACCTTCTGGTGTGTCTACTCTGTTACAGAGCTTTGTGTTATCAGCAAACAGGGAAATTCTGCCTTCTAGGTCCTGCACAATGTCACTGATGGAGATGTTGAATAGGACCGGTCCCAGCACTGATCCCTGTGGTTCCCCACTGGTCACTCTTCCCTCTGTGGAGTGACAGCCATTTACCACCACCCTCTGTGTCCTGCTGCTCAGCCAGTTACCTACCCACTGCACTACTGTCCTGCCCACACCCATATTCCCCCGTTTGTGTAATAGTCTTCTATGTGGCACAGTGTCAAAGGCCTTGCTGAAGTACAGATATGCCATATCCACTTCCCTCTCCTGATCCACCTTCCTAGTCACCCAGTCAAAAACTTCAACGAGTTTGGTCTGACATGACCTCCCCCCGGTGAAACCATGCTACCTTGGGTCCTGTAGTCCATTGACAACCAGATGTTCCACCAACCTCTCCTTCAGTAGTGCTTCAGTGATCTTCCCCACTACCGAGGTGAGGCTGACTGGTCTGTAGTTCCCCGCTTCCTCTTTGTTCCCACTTTTGTATAAGAGGACTACATCTGCTGTCCTCCAGTCTTTGAGTACCTTCCCTGTTTCCAGTGATTGGCTAAACAGGATTGCCAGAGGTTCAGGCACCACCTCTCTTAGTTCTTTAAGGACCATGGGGTGCACCTCATCTGGCCCCGTTGCTTTATCAACTCTTATTACTTCCAGTTCCTTCAGGACCCTTTCTTGTGTTAAGGGACTTATGTCCATTTCTGCACCATTCCCACCCCTTGTACTCCCTTCAGACCCATTACCCTCCTTTTCCTCAGTAAAGACTCAGCAGAAATACCTATTCAGTATGTCAGCTTTACTGTTGTCATCCTCCACATGGCCCCCATCCTCCCTCTTCAGTCTCACTATCCCTCCCTTTGCCTTTCTTTTTTCACTTATGTACCTGCAAAAGGTTTTGTCCCCTCTACCCACTGATTTTGCAATGTGCTCTTCTGTCTGAGCTTTGGCTTCCCTTACTGACCCCCCTGCCTCCCTTTGCTTCTCCTGGTACTTCTCTGTAACACCTTCTGCCTGTGTCGTTTTGTACTGCCTGAATGCAATATTTTTGGCTTTCACTTTCTCTGCTACCTCCTTGGAAAACCATAATGGCCTCCTCTTCCTTTTCCCCTTGTTAACCTACTTAATGCATAATTCTGTTGTTCTTGTAATCCCCATTTTAAATACTGCCCACTGTTCCTCAACCCATGATTCCTGCCCCATTCCCCTTAATGCCTCTTTCAAGCATCTCCCCATTTTCCCAAAGTCTGTCCCCGGAAAATCCAGGATACGTGTTTTTGTGTGGTGTGGTTCTGCTCTCTCTTTGATTTCAAACCACAATGACTGGTGGTCACTGTTCCCTAGGTGCTCCTCCACTGTTACCCCCATCACACTATCCCTGTTTGTGAGCACAAGGTCCAGTAATGCCTTCTGCTGAGTTGGTTCCATGACCAGTTGCTTGAGGAAGGCACCCTGAAGGGAGTCCAGGCTAAATCTGCTCCTAGTTGATGCTGCTGCTGGGATGCTCCAGTCCAAGTCTGGAATACTGAGGTCTCCAACCAGCACCACCTCACCCTTGTCTGCCATCCTTTGGATGGCTAGCATCAGCTCTCTATCTGTTTCTTTCTCCTGGACTTGTGTCTATAGACCACACCTGTGCGGATGGCTGGCCCCAATTTTCTTTCCAGCTTAACTCACAGTATCTCTCCCCATTTTGTTCCTCCTGGATCTCTGTGGCCCTCATGTCATTTTTCACATACAGTGCCACTCCTCCTCCTCCTTTCCTACCTACCCTGTCTCTTTTGAATATGTTGTAGCCAGGTATGGCCATCTCCCAGTAATGGCTATCATTACACCAGGTTTGATGGCCACAATGTTCAGGTCTGACTGCACCATGACAGCCTCCAGATCCTCCATCTTATTGCTAATGCTCCTGACATTGGCACACATGGCTTTCCATGATTTGACCTCCCTAGACTGCTTAGTTGTTCTACTCCAGCCACTTCCCTGGTTGTCCTTTATCCCTGGTTCTCCTTGCTGTCTGCCTTTCTGTTGAATTTTGCCCCTTTTCTGCCTATCCACCTCTTGAGCACTTATCTCCATATTCTGCACACTGCTTTGTACAAATATCCACTCCTCCGGTTCACTGGTTCCACTGTTAGCTGTAGAGGGTGGGCAATTAGGTACCCTCCTTGCTGGCCTGCCACCCCCCTTGGCTAGTTTAAATGCTTGTCAATGTAGCATTTAAACTTACCATTGAGTAGTTGGATTCCCCTCCAGGATGGATGCAGTCAGGCTTGAACAAGTCTCCATCCCTCCAGGTGGGTCCCCAATCTCCAATGAATCCAAACCCTTCCTCACAGCACCAGTTCTTCAACCATGAGTCAAAGTTCCTGGTGCATGCACCCCTATGCTGTCCCATGCTTCTCGCAGGCAGTACTTCTGAGAAGGTGACAGAAGTAGCGACTTGCTTGAGACCCTTCCCCAATTTCCTAAACTCTTCCTGAACTTCCTTTGGCTCCCCATTTGCCAGGTCATTAGTATCCTAGGTGGATAATGACATCCAGCTCACCCTCCCGTCTTGCCTCCCCAATGATCCCCAGGATCTTCCTTCCATCCCTCCATGCTGTGGCACATGGTAGGCACCTCACCTCCCTGTCCTCCCCTTCCTGTGTTCCTAGCTGGATCCCTCTTATGATGGAGTCTCCTACCAGGATTCACTTCCTTCTCCTCCTCTGGGGTCCACTGCTCTCCCCACTGAGGTCACCTCCTTGGCTAACCTCCACATCCTTTCCTTCCACTTCTCTGGGTACCTCTATTTCATTGTTCCCATTTGTCAGTGTGGCATATTAATTCTTGAGGGGAATAGGATCTGGGATGTGCCTCTGCCTGACTGCCCTAACCCTTCCTGAGCCCACTGTCATCCAAGTGCTCCTTATTCTTGGCATCCTTTGCGGCAGCGGCATTGGACTGGGTGGTCTCTGGATAGGGGTTTCTGAAGCATATACATTGTTAAGGGGACGTGGAGGTTGTAGATGGAGTCTATATGCAGAAAACATGGGAATGATCACTGATATTGTCCGGTAGTGTTCCTGTTACTGCAATACTGTCCACGCAATTCGTTAAGACCCAATCAATAAGGGTGCTGGAGTCAGTGGTAACGGACACTCTTGTGGGGTCAGTAATAATTTGGTGTAAACTGTAGCTCTGTACCAGGGATTGTAGAGTATCTTGAGATTTGCTAAACCAGTTTAAATTTAAATCTCCGAGAATAATGAGTTCATTCTTCCCCGCATATGCAGCCATGTTATTCAGCAAGTCCACTAGGCCATTAAGTCTGCTATTAGGTTGGATTATAGGCACAGACAATGTGGAGTTTCTTAGCTCCTAGTCTGAGTATGGCATGGAGTTTTTCCTGTCAGTTATCATAGTTAGGTGTAGATTTTTTTTTGTAATATATTGCAACACCCCCACCACACTTTGGAGGTGGCCTATCACACCTAAGAAGATTGTAGTTTGAGAGCAGGCAATAGGTATCTGGGATAGAGGGCTTTAGCCATGTCTCAGATAGACAGAGCACATCGGGATGGTGGTATGCCACCCAGGCTTCAAGCTCTGTATGATTATGGAGAAAACTCCTAACATTTAGATGGACCATGTGAAGACCTTTCATGTCATAGCCAGTGCAGTTTAGAGGTAATTTACCTGACACTGGTCCAGGGTTTAACTCAATGTCCCCAGACACCAAGAGAACCAACAATATGATGTACCCTAACTTATACAGGGCAAACTGAGGGCTATAACAGCTATAGATACGCCACCATTTAGCAACAGATGCAGTAGTGTAGTAGATGAGTATTTTAGGGAGGAGGGCAGGAGTCACATCAAGGCCTCTTACTGGTAGGATTAGCATGTTAGAGTAAGTGAAATTGTTTAGATTCAAGTCACTATCTTTGAGGTGATTTTTGGGATCAGGCACTGTAAGGATACTAAGTAACATCAGAGACAGGATAAGAGAGGGCGCAAGTAGAGATAACCAAGCTATTCTGTAGAATTTAATAGTAAGCATGTTGGGTAAGGCTGGATGGAGGGTTAGGGGATGCAGTGGAGGGCAGAATGTAACTGCTGCAACTGGAGCTTCTATAGTCCACCTAGTTTTAGGAGATCTTGTGATCCACCTAATTAATTGAGATCCCTAAAACTCCAAGAAAAAACCCTAGATTGTCGGAAGGGTATGTGAGTAACAATATGATAGGGTAACTGATAAGTACAGCATAACCAAGGGAACTGCAAGATGTGAAGTGGAAAGCTACGTGTAACTCCCCTGTTACCCGGGGTTACTAGAATCCTAGTAAGACCTAGTGGTAGGCAGGAAAGGCAGCTTGTGAAACTCCAGTTAAATGGATTTCACACTGTCTCACTCTGTTCTCAGTCTGAGCTGAGACTGAGGGATGACATCACCATAGAACTCTCACAGCTGCATGAGCCACACTGGAGTGCTGCAGTTGGAAGTTAGGACAGAATGTTGGGGATTTTGAAAAGTGTCTGTGTGCAGTCTTGGTGAGAGACAACAGCACAGCAGTCTGTGTGCAGGCTCTCAGAGCTTTAAGCTCTGTTTTAGAGCTACTGTTAAGAAGGTGTGTGTTTCCACTGTAAGAGGGACACAGAAACTTATTGCTGAAGTGGTGGAGACCGCTGTCACTGGTCCAAGTGCCCTTCCCTGAGGGGATGGGGGGAAAAGGTTTGCCTGTTTTCCAGGGGCAACCCTCCTGGTTCTGGCTAAGGGAAGAAGCTGCCTATTTCAAGTTGTGCTGCGGCACCAGAAGCTCTGAGACAGAAATTCCAGTGGAGGAATTGCCTGTGGGGTACCTGCAACCAAAGGGTGAGTTCGCTCTGACAGAGGGCCAATGTTTTCACCTGAACTGTTGAAACATGGGGATTGGACTACTTAATCCGTAGGAGGTCTAGTGTAATAGACATTGCCGGTTAACTCAAGTAGGTTCAAGTCCAGCACAAAGAGCGAAGTAAAGTGGGGATTGGACTGCTTAATCAGTGGGGGGCTAGAGCAATGGGCTATGCCAGTTAAAAGTATGTTCAAGTCCAGCACAAAGGGAAAGCAAGACAAGTAGAGGAAATGTGACATACATTTAGCCTTAATCTGCATTGCCAAGCTTTACAGTAGGAGGTGTTTACTGTCCACAGAAATGGCCGGGTATGAATTGTGGAAGCGAGAGATGGGAGACACCCCATCAGTAGTAACCAAATTCACCTCTACGGATTTGCTCTGTGGCACCTTTACTTTCTCTCAGGTACTTGGCCAGTGCCTGAGAAAAGTACCCAGATGTGGAATTAAAAGGGAGTTTCCCTGATAGAGCTGAGGTGCACTTAGGTGGTTTAGGGAGCCACCAGAAAATGTTTTCATGAGTATGGAAGGTGTCCAAATGGCCGGCAAGGGAGCCGAGCCAGGGAAAACCCAGATCAGTATACAAGTTCGGACTGTGTACCCAAAGCAGCGTGCAAGTCTGGGCTGTGTGCCCAGTGGGTTCAGAGCCTGAGGGCTAAAGCATTGAGGAAGTGTTCTTGATTCTCTTAATCTGCATTACCAGGACTGTAGCCCTATGGGGGTCCAACTATGCTTTGTTGTTCTGCTTGGATGTGAATAAAGCCACACTTTAGAATCCCATTCCTGATATTGAACATTACAGTTTTTGCTTCCTGTGTTCGGAGTACTTGGGTGCCCCTGTCCTTGTGCTGAGTAACCTATTCCTCCCCAAACCCAGTCCCCACCTGGTACTGCTGTCAGATGTAAACAGCATACCACCTGTCGTTTGCAAAATGATGGGGGTTGGGGTTTCATACGCAAAGCTGAACCAATTGAATCCGAAAAGCAGACAGCTTAAGGACAGAAAATAAAGATAAGAATTTCTGCCTAAAAAAAGGCTGTGGGAGAAAAGATCAGAGCAGTCTTGAGCTAAAATGATTTCAACTATACATTAAGATAGTGAGTGAAAGAGGAGAAATGGGGAGTATTAGTTTAGGGTGCCCCCAGTGACTGGTTGGTATAACGAGCTAATGTAAAAATGAGGAGTTGGTCTTTTATTTGATTGGTCACAGCACACTATAAAACTAAATGCCCAGATGGGGTGGGTAGGGAGACACCAAAGGTGTTGGGGCTAGCAGCTAGGAGGAGAGAGAGACTGGTCCTACGGGCGACTGCCACAGAGCAAAACACAGTAAGAGTGTAGCCCAGCTGACTAGCAGCGCACCGGAATCCTGAGGTAGGGTGAGACCTCTTAGATTTACAATTAAATTCTCCTATCTGAAAGTAATATAAATTATTTATACTGCTCGGCTCCAGCTATTTTTATGCCCCGTCAGCGCTTATGGCAGCAAGACCAGCCCAAGTACAGGAGAAACGCTGGTGGCTTGAGCAGCAGAAACAGAAATGGCGCCAAGTTCAAAATCGGAGAGGAATTCAAGCTGGGCAAAGGGCGCCACGGGCAGTCACTCGTACCTTTTTTTTTTTTTTTTGCAGGCAATGACTGATATTTATAATTGGGGATATTTTTAAACCAATGCTGAATCTGTTTTAAGTTTTTTTAATTATTATATGTTTTGTATGTGCAGCGCTTTGAAATAGGAATTGAGCTATATAAATAAAAATATTATTATTATAATGAGGCTTAATAAAGGGGAGGGGGGTGGACAGAGGGTGACTGAAAAGGCAGAGATTCTAAACAAATATTTCTGCTCAGTATTCACAAATGAAGAGGGGGAAGTACCGAAACCAAACAATAGAAACACTCTAGATATGGGGGTTGATAGCAGCCCATTCACAGAAGACAGGGTTGTGAAAGAACTCTTAAAACTGAAGGTGGACAAAGCAATGGGACCTGATGGGATTCATCCCAGAATTCTAAAAGAACTACAGGTAGAACTAGTGACACTACTGACTAACCTCTTTGACAAATCATGGGAGGATGGGGTGGTACCTGAGGATTGGAGTAGGGCAGATGTTATTCCACTTCACAAACGTGGGAGCAGGGCAGAAGCAGGAAACTGCAGATCTGTTAGTTTAACCTCAGTGATTGGGAAAATGATGGAATCAATTCTGAAGGAAAGAATTGTTGAGTATCTAGAGGCCAGAGGGGCACAGGACCCAAGGCACCATGGATTCACAGCGGGAAGGTCATGTCAGATGAAACAAACAGATTTCTTTGACTGGGTGACCAAAGTAATAGATCAAGGAGGGGCTGTGGACATGGTCTACCTAGACTTTAGCAAGGCATTTGACTCAGTCCCACACAAAACATTAATATACAAGCTGGCCAGCCTGGGAGTGGGTCCCAGGGTGGTAGCCTGGGTAAAGAATTGGCTGGAGAATAGGACACAGAGGTTAATAGTAAACGGAGTCCACTGTGAAGAAAGGGGGGTTACTAGTGGGGTACCGCAGGGTTCAGTACTAGGACTGGTCCTCTTTAATGTTTTTATAAGTGACATTGCAGAGCGACTGGAAGGAAAAGTACGTCTCTTTGCAGATGACACAAAGATCTGCAACAGAGTTAATACACAAAGTGGGGTGGAAAAGATAAGAAGGGACTTGGCAAGGCTAGAGGAATGGTCAAATGTACGGCAGCTTAGATTCAATGCTAAGAAGTGCAAAGTGATGCACCTGGGAAACAAAAACCCAGGGGAAGAGTACACAATGGGGAGTGAGATACTAACAACAACATATATGAAAAGGGACCTGGGGGTAGTCATATCAGATGACCTAAAGGTGGGCAAGTAATGTGAAAGGGCAGTAACGAGGGCTGGGGAGATACTGGGGGATACATAGGGAGAGGCATCACCATTAGAAAACAGGAAGTTGTTATTCCTCTGTACAGACAGCTGGTGAGATCCCAACTGGAGTACTGCATGCAGTTTTGGAGACCCAGTCTCTGCATAGACAGGATGGAGACAGTCCAGAGGAGGGCAACTAAAATGGGGCATGGTCTGCACCAGAAGACATTTGAAGACGGACTTAAGGAGCTTAATATGTATAGCCTCAAGGAAAGGAGGGAGAAGGGAGACATGATAGGAACTTTCAAGTGCCTCAAGGGAATCAACAAAGTCCAAGAGGGTAGCAACTTTCAGAAAAAGAGGTGTGCAAGAACAAAGGGGCACAATTTGAAGATTGAGGGCGGACAGCTCAGAGGTAATGTGAGGAAGTATTTTGTCATGAAATGGGTTGTGGATGCATGGGAACAGACTTCCTGAGGAGGTTGTGGAGTCAAAAACAGTGGTGGATTTCAAGAATGCATGGGACAGTCATAAGGCAATTCTAGGGGGTGGGGATAGGAAGAAGTAGGCTGTTGGTTAAGTAGGGTCTGCAGCTTATCCATTAGGTAGGGAAATGGGCAGAATGGGTGGGCCAAATGGTCCTTATCTGCTGTCAAATTCTATGTTTCTATATCCATCACCTATCCACTGTCCTTAACTGTAGAATTGGCGTGCTCTATTGGTACAAAGATTGCCTCACACCAGACGCCCTCGGCTCGCGTCTCATCCTCTGTCCTCTCCCTTCTGGTCTACGGTATTCTTGTATACAGCACTGCATCCACCTCAGCCCTCTGCAGACTCTGGCTCGCACTAAACAAAGCCTGCTGCCTCACCCTCAATTGTGATCATTACACCCACACCTGCTCCCTCTATAGGGCTAAAAACTGGCTAAACCTGGACAACAGGATCAGGTTTCACATCTGCATAATGGGCAAAAAGATTGCACTAGGTCTCACCCCCTGCACTCTCCTCACTTATACACCCGACTGCAGCAGTCATTTCCACTCATAGCTCTGGCAAGCCGTTGTTACTGGTTTCTTGCTGCCGGACCTCTCAGTTCCTAAGAACTTTCAGTTACAAGGCCCCTTCATGGATGAATTTGCTCCCAGACCAAATAACTAATGAAAAGAGACTTGGCCCCTTCAAATCCCGGCTCAGGGAGCACCTTCAGTCCTCCAACCCATGTGATTGCCCCCTGACCCTTCCCTCATTTTCCTGCTCTCTCCTCTATGACAATGACCCTGCCTGCTTTCCCTTTCCATACCCTGGTCAGCGCAAACCCAATCTGACTGTTAGTTTCCTTTAAACTGAATTTTAGGTTCTTTTGTCTGTCTAAATGCTCTGATACTACATCCTGTATTGAGTATCAGCCTTACTACAGAACCAACTGCAAATATATGACTGTACTAAAGTACTGAAACTTCCTGTTATACTTGTCTGTCAGCCACTTACTGAACACCTATACATTCCTATGACTGTACCAATGCACTGTAACTGTAAATATGTTGCCTCTGTATTCTGTGTCTGATGTGGAACCTTTGTAAATGAATCCTTGACTCAAAGGTCATTCCGAATCCTAAAAATTAAAAAAATAAAGTCAAAACAGCGTGGTCGCACTAAAAATAAAAATTTAGTGCGGCGTTAATGAAAAAGTAAAACTTTCACTCAGCACACTATTAGAAATAAAATATAAGAAAAACTTTACCCAGATAAACACTAGGAGGTTGTCAACAAGGAACGTTGAGACACACCTCAGGGGCAATGTTGCTCAGTACAGCAGAGAAAAAAAATTCTGAAGCCTTCAACAGCTCTCACTCCGCTCACCCCCTTCCTGTCTTCTGATTGGCTTAGCCCTAAGCTCATTCAAATCTCTCTTAAAGGCTCAACTCCGGGGCAGTTGCACCTAGCCAGCTAGGTGCAAAACATTACTGATGTTAAAGGACTCCTGGGGTAAAAATAGTCTTTTAGGAGGTGGGAGACTTTTCATCACCCTACAACATTTGTCCTCATTCTCATACTGGATGGACTCCTGAGTAGGGAGGTCCAGGGTGTCTAGCATGTTTTGGATAAAGGTAAGCACAGAGGAGACATCTTCCTGGTTAGCAGAGGAAGCTCCAAAAAGAGGGTCAGTGGACACATCAGGTTCTAGGCCCTCCAAATTCATGTCAGGGGCATCATAAAATTATTCATCATCGTCTGTATCACCCTCAAAGTCTCCTGAAGAGAGAACTGTGGAAGAGTGCATATTAGCCCCAGTAAACATAAACTCTATCTTTTGTAAGGTCTGAAGGCCTTACAATATTCTTCTTTTAAGGTGCACTTGGACTGCCACTTCAGCCTTCCATGTGTCTACTGACGACTGTATAATTGCTCAGCTGGACATGGCCCATACGTTTCTGAGAGGTATTCAGCACATGAAGTCTGCTATCTGCAATCCTGTCCCAGCTTGGGACTTGAATTTTGTATTAGAGAAGCTTACTTTGGCTCCTTTTGAGCCAGCTGTGACTTACTGCCTATGTTTCGGTCATGTAAAGTATTATTTTAGCTGCTATTACTTTAGCTCCAAGTCAGAGCTTCAAGCTCTAATGCGTGAGCCTCCTTATTTTACTTTTCACAAAGACAGGGTGTCTTTGAGTACCAATCTTAAGTTTCTACCAAAGGTGGTGTCTGAGTTTATCCTGAGTAAAACCATCCACCTGCCAGTTTATTTTCCTGAGCATGCCAATTCAGGGGACGCATTTCTCCACACTTTAGCTGTACACAGAATACTCAGGTACTAGCCGGCCCGTCGGCGCAGCAGTTGGGGTTCCGCTTGCGATGCCGGTGACCCCAGTTCAGGAACGAGCCCGGGTCATCAGAGGGCCGGTCGGGAGGGGAGGATGGAGTGTCTTATGGACTGCTGTCCTTCTCCGGGGGGGGGGTCTTTGTGGTCAGTGCGAGAGTGACACCTAGTGGAAGCTGGGTGTATCACTCTGAGCACCAACACATGGTCGAGGAGGGGAGGAGCTGAGGCAGGACAGATGCTGGCGTCATTGCCTGTCTCTGCCACAGCCAAAAGGGGTACAAAAAATTCTGCTTCACCAGACATCTCCATGATGCCCTGCTCCCAGGTTCGATTAGCTGCCTGGCCAAGGATCTCCCCAATCAGTTACATTCCACGACACCGATTCCGATGGTGGTGCTGTGCCCCGCCTCCTGGGGGCAAGCCAAGAGTGACTGGGGAGAACAAGTGGCTGATTAGGCAGTGGAAGCTGCGGGAGCACAGTAACCAGGGCAGACTTGCGATGGAAGGTGAGGGGGACAAGAAAGAGGGGTAAATATGAAAAAAAAAAAAAGGAAAAAGAATACTCAGGTACTATATACACCACAAAAGGACTGCAGGAAGTCTTCACTGCTTTTTGTTTTCTTCATCCCTGGGAGAGAGGACATTCCTGCTCCTAAACAGTGCTTGTCCAGATGGTTGGCCAACTGTGTTACTTTCTGTTATAGGAAGTATGGTAAGGAAGTTTCTGGGGTTGTTCTTGGCCATTCGACTAGAGACAAAGCTACATTTGTTGCCTGTTTCAGGAACGTGGCGGCTGCTGAGATTTGTGCAGCTGCCACCTGGAGTAGTGTCCACACCTACACTAAACATTACAGTCTGGGCACTGCCTCAAGAAAAAGGGTAGGTTTTGGTTTAGCTGCCCTTCAAGGTGTACTTTCGTAGGCCTATAGGCTCCAGCCACCCAGACTGTTTTTCTGGATAGTAGTTATTCCATAGGCGTAGCCTGAAGCAAGAGATATCCTCGAAGAAGATAGAACAGTTGTGTACTTACCATAACAGTAGATCTTCAAGAGAATCTCTCATCAGGCCATGTCGTCCCACCATTCATCTCCCTACATCCTGAGGGCTTCTTCTCCATAGGTCTTTGTCAGCTGCTCTCTGCCATGCCTGGTAACCAGAGTCATAATTCCTTTCCTAGTTGCCTATAGGGAGGTTCTCCAAGCATGATCTCCAGTAAGGAACTGAGGAGAGGAGGGGCCACCTACATTTATACAGGAAGAGCAGACGTAGGATGTTGTCGTGGGCAGCCCCCTTAAGGACTGCTTGCAACAGTTTCCATTTGGTCCTAGTGCCTGACGGCTATGCTTTCATAGGAGTGTCCTGATGAAAGAGATTCTCTCCAAGATAAACTGTTACAGTAAGTAGGTAACTGTTTTATTTATTTGCTGCTGATTTTGATGGTAAAGGTTAATATAATAAAAATGAATGTTCTTCCTAGACTATTTTTGTTCCAAACTCTTCTTACCAGTATTCACAATTCTTTTTTTTTTTTTAGATCTGGGTGGGGGAACTTTCTGTGGCAAAAAAAAAACCAAAAACAACCCTAGATCAAAAATACAGATGTATACTTCCGAGGAATTGGCTGGAATCTGGAAGTAATCTTCCAAATTTCAGATGGTACTACATAGCACAGATTGAAGTTTTTTTTTACATATTCACCAATCACAACCCAAATATACAGTAGAAAGACACTGAATTAAGTACTACTCCTTTTCTAAATTTAAAAATGATCACTTTACCTCTTCAATAATGCACAATATCAGGAAGTGTGGGTGTTTTTGTAAAACTCCACCAAAATATGGGATGAGCTAAAGAAAAGGTTACTCACCTGTAACAATAGTTCTCGGAGCGGTATATGTTGTTCATCCACACTCTTTGACATGTCCCTTTCCCTTTAAGGTTCACCGGAAGTCTTCAAGCTGGCTCCTCCCACCCATCTGGGTGGCATATACCTTGGCTCTGCCCTGTGACGCCAGATCTTAGCCCGCTGGAAGTCAGGCTGTGTGCATCTGCAGCCAGGGAGGTCGAGTGGGTCCGTGTGGATGAACAACATATACCACTCCTAGAACTACTGTTACAGGTGAGTAACCTGTTCTTCTAGGATCGTGGATGTGTTCTTCATCCACACTTCTTGGCAGACTCCTAGCAGTTCTCCAGAAGGAGGGAGGCAAGGCACACACCGCCTACCTAGGGAAAATACAGTTATGTAAGAACTTACCGTAACAGTAGATCTTCGAGAGAGGCTCCTGCAGTAGGTAATTACAAATAGGACTGAAGCCGGCAGGCATCAGGCCCCCGTGGAAGGATTTCTAGCTAGCAGTCTCTGGCAGGGGACCGCCCCCACATCAGGTGACCATCAGGCGATGTCTGTATAAAGGAGAGGTCCCCCACGCCCTCCTTCCAGTTCTTTCCCACCAAAGGCCCAAAAAGGCAAGACAAGAGCAAAGCGGATATTTCCCTCACTGGAAAAGGAGCTGAAAAAGCTTAGGGGGGATGGAGGTCAGGAAGGTATTACCTACTGCAAGAGCCTTTCTCGAAGATATTGCAGATACGTAAGAACTTACCGTAACAGTAGATCTTCGAGAAAGGCTCCTGCAGAAGGTCTTCACATGTAGGACTGTGCCCCCAGGCATCAGATCAGCACGGCAAACTTGTAGATAGCAATCATCAACGGGGACCGCCCCTGATGTCAGGCAGCATGACGTCAGCCTGACTATAACAGGGGCAGTCCCGTGCCTGCTCTCCAGTTCTTTTCCAACAGAGACCTATAAAAAGGTAAGAATAAGATCAGAGTGAAAACTCCTCAGACCCTGCTTCCACTCTAGTCCCGAAGGGCTAGACAGGATGGAAAATAAGGATAAAACATCCAAAAACTGGGGGAAGGAGGGTGGGAAACTAGACCCACTGCAGGAACCTCTCTCAAAGATCTACTGTTATAGTAAGTTCTTACGTAACAGCAACATCTTACTTCGAGAAGGTTCCTGCAGTAGGTCTTCACATGTAGGACTGAATACCAAGCAGTCCCCCCAAAAAAAAACATAGGTGCATCTGGGAGGAGAAGAAGTCGCCATGAGAAATCATGACAGGAGGCCTTGCAAGACTGCAAGACCAAAGCCAGTTCTGCTCCAAGAGGCAATGTCCAGACTGTAATGCTTAGTAAAGGTGTGAACAGACGACCACGTGGCCGCTGCACAGATTTCTGCTGTGGACACATTACTAAAAAAGGCAGCAGAGGTTGCCACGCTGTGAGTGGAGTGGCCTTTAACTGCCCCTGGAAGGGACTTCCCATATTTCGTGTATGAAAAATGGATGCAGTTAGCTAGTTATGGAGAGATGTTTGCTTGGATATAGCCTTGCCCTGGCACTGTGGAGCAAAAGCTACGAACAGTTGGTTGGATTTACGAACTTCCTTAGTCCGGTTCATATAGTACCTCAGGATCCAGTGCACATCAAGGGTGTGCAGAAGGTGTTACCCCCTGTTGGAATACTGTGGAAAGTATACTGGTAATTCCACACTCTGGTTCAAAGTGGTTTCCGAGACCACTTTGGGAAGGAAAGAAGGGTTAGTTCGAAGGACTACTCAGTCCTTATGAAAAATCAAATAAGGTTCCTTACAGACGAAAGCCTATAATTCAGAAATCCTTCTGATCGAAGTAACTGCGACTAAAAATATGGTCTTCCAGGAGAGGAAGCGTAAGTCGCAGGAAGAAGCTGGTTCAAATGGGGGTAAAGTCAGCTTCTCGAGCATGAAATTCAGGTCCCAGGGTGAACAAGGATTCTGGATTGGAAGTTTCAAATGAAGGATGTCTTTCAGAAAGGTTTTGGCAACCTTCAGCTGAGCCAAGGTTTTGCCCTCCACTGGGGGGTGGTAGGCCGACACTGCAGATAGGTGGACCTTAATGGAGGAGTAGCTAAGGCCCGCCTCAGACAGATGTGCGAGGTACTCTAGAGCCTGGGAAACCGAGCACAAAAATGGGTCCCAGTGCCTTGCTTGGGCCCAAATCGTGAATCTCTTCCACTTCATGGCGTAAGTTGATCTGGTGGAGGGTTTTCTAGCCTCCACTAGAATATGCGTAACCTGTGAAGATACCACATAACGAGAAATCGCTATGTCCACAGGTGCCACGCATGAAGGTGGAGAGACTGAAGGCTCGGATGCACCAGGGTGCCCTTCTCTTGAGTCAGAAGGTTGTGGGAAACGGGCAAAAGAACCGGAGGTTCTAGTGCCAATTGTTGTAGCAGAGGATACCGAATTAGACACGGCCAAAGTGGAGCAATAAGGATGGCGTGAGCCCCCTCCTGTTGTAGTTTCACCAAGACCTTCTGAATGAGAGGAAAGGGAGGAAGGGCATACAGAAACCTCCCTGTTCATGAAAGAGAGAGCATGGCTCGACAAAAAGCTCCATGCCCGGGAACGAGCGAGCAAAAGAGGGTAGTTTTGCATTGCATGTGGAGGCAAACAGATCAATCTCTGGCCAACCCCATTGAAGAAAGAGATCTTTGACCACCTCTGACTTGAGCTCCCACTTGAGGGCCCTGGCCACTGAATGACTGAGACTGTCCGCCAGGACATAGCTTATGCCCCAAACATGGACTGCTGTCAAGTAAAGGCTGTGCTGAATTGCCCAGTACCATACCCTCATTGCTTCTCTGCAAAGAGGATATGATCGGATTCCTCCCTGTTTGTTTAGGTACCAGACTGTGGATACATTGTCTGTCTGTCTGGACTAGAAGAGATCCTGGAACGAGGAGAGACTGGAATGCCTGGAGTGCATAAAGAACTGCCCTGGTCTCCAGGACATTGATGTGAAGCATAAGCTCCTGTTCAGACTAAGACCCCTGTGTCTTGTGAGTCTCCAGATGGGCTTTCCAGTCCAGATCTGAGGCGTCCATGATGAGAATTTGGGTTGAAACTGACTGCTGGAAAGAAATTCCCTTCGATAGGTTTGAGAGATCCTGCCACTAGCAAAGATCTCTCTGAAGGCTGTTGGAGATCATGACCTTTTGGTTCATGTCATCCGTCCTCTGGTCCCACTGGACTCAAAGAGACCATTGGGTAACCCTCATGTGAAGCCTGGCCATGGGAACCATCGAAATGGTGGCCACCATCAGTCCCAAGAGATGGAGCACAGAGTGTGCTGGGATCCATCGGGCCTGGGCCACGAGAGTGGCCTGAGAAGCTAAGGTCTCGGCCTGATCCAATGGCAGAAAAGCCTTGCCCTCAACTGTGTCTAGTACAGCTCCAATGAACTGGAGTCTCTGGGATGGCACTAGCTGGGACTTGGGAAAATTGACCGTTATGCCCAGGAAACCAAACAAGTTCAGAGTGAAAGAGAGAGACTCTTTCAGGCTTGTAGGAGAGGGTGCTGTGAGGAGCCAGTCATCCAGGTACAGGAAGACATAAATGCCCTGACGGCGTAAAAGCGCCGCCACTACTGTTAGGCATTTGGTGAACACTCTGGGTGCCGAAGAGAGGCCAAAGGGGGGGGGCACTGAATTGGAAATGGTTCTCCATAAAAACAAACTGAAGAAAGTGGCGGTGGGCTGGGAAGATAGGAATATGCAGGAAAGCATCCTGCATGTCCAGGAAGCACAGCCACGAGTTTGGGTGGAGCAGGGGAAAGAGCCTCTGAAGGGTCAACATACAAAACTTCTTGTACTCGACGAAGACGTTTAGTGTGCTGAGGTCCAGGATCGGTCTCAGGTCACCTGTTTTCTTCAGTACCAGGAAGAAGTGGGAGTAGAATCCCCTTCCTATTTGGTTCGATGGGAAGGGTTCTATGGCCCTCTTGAGAAGAACAGCGTGAATTTCCTGAGAGACAATAGGGACCTGATCCCAAGGACAGAAGGACCGTCCCGGCAGTAGAGGGACTGAAATCTCACTGAATTCTATCGAGTGACCTCGCTGGATGAGCTGAAGCACCCAAGCGTCTGCAGTGATGTACCTCCAACCGTCCAGGTGGATGACGAACCTCCCCCCTATCAGTTCCTCCTGTGTTACTGGAGGGAGTAAAAGGAGGGGAAAGGAGTCAGGATGCTGAAGGGAGGGAAGCTTTTGCCACAGAGGCCTGTTTGGGAAATCTGACCTGTGGGGTTTGAGCTCCAGATCCAGGGGTGCGTTTCTTTGCTTGGCGCTTAGCCTGGGATTTGTTCCACCTTCTTTGGCGGCGAAAAGGCTGCTTTTTTCTGGCCCATCTTATACATGGAATGGATGTCCCGCAAGGAGCATCCGCTCTCCTACAGCCCTGTAATGATATCTTTGGCATCGCAGCCAAAGAGGATAGAACCCCTAAAGGGGGTGTCCAGGAGGGAGGACTGTACAGCCTGTGCCAGGCCTGCTATACAAAGCCAGGAGAGGCGGAGGAGACAGATCCCCGAGGCTGCCACTCTAGCCACCAAGTCCACCGAGTTGTAAGTCGTCCGAAGAGCGTGATGACACGAGGACTTCCCGATCCTAACTTTATCCGGTAACTTCTTTCTCAGGGTTTCATCCTAAACCTCTTGGAGGTCTGTTTCTAGAACCAAAAGAGATGCTTTTTGGAAGGGGACCATATGTGAGACGTAATTAAAGGAATGTATTGCACAACAGGAAGAAGTATAGATTTTTGAGTTCTTGTCAGGAGGCGAAGAGCTCAAGTGTTTGGGCTGGGCTGAATGGTCGTAAGCGGCCGTGATGACCATGGAGTCAGAATCAGGATGGGAGTTAAGGTGAGAGATCCCTTCCGGGGGTAATAGCTGCAGTCTGCTTTATGTGAAACCGCTGGTATAGAGGATGGTTGTTGCCAAATCGTGGTCACTAGGTCCTCATGGGCACCCATCTACGGGGGAATGGGGATAGAATCAGAAGTGGCCAGATCCAGGTGTTCCGCAAGGCATTTTCTTTGCAGGTCTACCTCTCTGGGCGGCCAGCCACCTGAATGGAATGCAGCAAGTCTCTGAAAGAGCGGTCCTCCGGTGGAGACTTGGGACAGTCTTTAGGGGGGACCTCTACGGGAGACCTGGGGTCCGACGGATCCGAGTCGGACTTGGTGTCAGAGGGCTCAGAACCACTAGGAACAGATGAGTCTGCTTCCATGGTGCCAACAGTCAGGGAGCCTGAAGCTCTGGTCCGAGAAGGCAGTGGAGAGGTGACCCTGGGAGTGGGTGCCTCTCCCACCGACTATCTTAACTCTGACAGAAGTTGTGTTCTGGCATCCTTCCACCAAAGGGGAACGGGCTCGCGGTCCGGTACCGGAGGTGGCGGAGGAGGGGGCTGGAAGCTTGCATACCCCGGATACTGAGAGTACTGCAAGGATGGATAATAAAAGGAGTACCCGGGATAACCTGGCATGGAGTGTCCTGGTGTGGAATACCCCGGCATCGGGTAACCCAGCGTCGGATGCTGAGTGGTTGATGGAGGGCCACCCGGAGGCGGGAAGAAGTGTTCAGGATCTGGGAACCTAGCTGAAGGGCCTGCGGGAGGCAGTGCCACAGTGCCAGCAGATGTTGCAGGATCTGGGAGCGAACCCAAAGTACCAGAGGGTGGAGGCTCCATGGCAAGATCCCCGGCCGGTGACGGATTCCTATCCGGGGACAGTGGAAGGCCTGGTGAAGGGGGGGGAACCCGAGGGGCCCCCAATGGCAGCTCCGAATGCAATCTAGCTACTGAAAAAAGCAGAGGATCAGGTGGTGAGTCCCTGGGAAGAAGAACCCTAGGGGACGATGGGTCAACTTGTCCCTCACTCTGTCCGGTGTCGGAGGGCCAAACTGGAGACTGATGGGAGAGTGGATGGATCCGGGCGGCGTTGGAGGAGCAGACATCTGACACAACAGATCCGGCCAACTTAGAAATGGCTGGAAGGCCACCGCTAGACTGATCGTCGGGGGCCGTGTGCCATTTGCTAGAGGTGAGAGGTGTCTTACCGGCAAGACAAGGCGAAGAGATTACGACCTCCAAAGAGGCTACCCTGGCTGCCCGCTCACCTTGGCAGGAGGGGGACAGGGGGCCCGGCCCAAAGAAGTGAACGGGAAGCCAGAAGTAGTATGCACAGTTGCAGGCCTCTCGTGTGGTGATGGACAATGGCCCTGGCGCTTCTCTTTGCTTTTCTTCTTTTTAAGGGCTAGCGATGACGACCTTTCCCTCAGTTTTTGAAGCTCCTTTTCCATAGACGCCAAGCATCGGGTCAGAAGATGGGCCTCGAGTGACCATTTGCAATTGGTTCTGGTCACCTGGTTGAAGGCCTGGCAGATGGAACACTCCTGGATGTCGTGATTAGAACCCAGCAAACGAGGCAGTAGGAATGGTCGTCCCCATGTGGAATTTGGAATGCTGCACTTAGAGCACTTTTTCTTCTGTCCAGAAGACACCAATTTGAAGAAAACTTTGAGACAAATTACTAGTAAGAGGTAAAGAAAACTTGCTGTTCAAACACGAGCGGAACGTTATTGAGGCGACAGCGGGAAAGAAACGGAGAGCAAGTGCGGGACCACCCCTTTTATAATCAGGTTGACGTCATGCCGCTTGACGTTGGGGGTGGTCCCTGCTGAAGATTGCTATCTACAAGTTTGCCATGTGGACCTGATGACAGGGGGCACAGTCCTATACATAAAGACCTACTGCAGGAACCCTCTCCAAGTAAGATCTACTGTTACGGTAAGTTCTTACGTAACTATACTATCTTACTTTGAGAGGGCTCTTGCAGTAGGTAATTACAAACAGGACTGAGTCCCAAGCAGTCTGGAACAAGCAGAAGCAAATGGGACGAGAAAACTACCCAAAAGTAGACCCTCTGGCTGCGAAGGTCTTAGGAAAGAAGACCTTGTAGAACTGCCAATCTGAAGCCTGCTCTACGGCGAGAGGAAATGTCCAAACTGTAGTGTTTCATAAAGATATGGACAAAAGTCCAAGTAGTGGCTGCACAGATGTCTGCCACTGACAAATTCTTGAAACAAGCAGCGGAGGCAGCGACCCCTCTGGTGGAGTGACCTCTGACCTGACCTGGCAGGTCTTGTTGTACTTGTCATAATAGAAAGTGATAAAATGAGCCAACCATTAAGATAGGCATTGCTTAGAAACAGCATTGCCTTCTCTTTTAGAAGCAAAAGAGACAAACAGTTGATCAGCCTTTCTGAGATCCTTCATCCTGGTGGTGTAGTACCTCAGAATTCGGTGAACATCCAAAGTATGCAAGAGGTACTCCCCTTGATTGGAGTACTGCGTTAAGAAAGCAGGCAGATCTATGGATAGATTCAGCGTAGATTCTGCTACAAGAAACTTAGGATTGGTACGCAGAGCCACACGTTCCTTGTGAAAAATCAAATACGGGATTTTGCATGAGGGTCTGGAGCTCAGAAATTCTTTGAGCAGAAGTAATGGCCACAAGGAAGAGAGTCTTCCATTTTTTCTCTTTATCCCCCTTCTCGCTGCTGTACTCCCGTTTCTTTGGGAGTCTCCAATGACCTTGTTCGTCTCCGCTCCTGCTAGACGGCGACTAGTGCAGTCCATACCCCCCCATGAAGCCTTGGATATTCCCCCCAGGCGGGTACAGGGCCGGGCCCTTACACCCTGACATGTCTATATTTCATCGGGAGATGCTGGTACTGGCACCGGTAGTGGCACTGGGGATCGTGGCCAGGAGCTCCGCCTACTGGGAGTCCCGTGGGGTGTTTCCTGGTTTTCTGGTGTCCTCCCCCCCCCGAGAATGTAGACACACGAGGAGAGCCAATGGGTGAGGCATGTATTGACGTGCAATCTCCTCCTGACTCTCGGTCTGCATCCTCCCCTCCACCCTGACTGTCCCAGCTGCACCGACGCCTGTGGTCACCCAGGTGGCAGTAAAGTAGCGGGACAGGCAATCCTCTCCATCCCGGAGAAGGAGAGCGGCCGATGGGCACTCTATCCTTCTCCCCCCGGCCGGGCCTCCAGTTACCTGAGTCCGTTCCCGAACCCGGATCGCCGGCGCCGAGAGCAGTAAACCTACCACTGCGCCGACAGGCCGGCCCTAAGAGAGTCTTCCATGAAAGGAACTTTATGTCTGCTGAGGCTGCCGGCTCGAAAGGAGGCAGAGTAAGCTTCTCAAGGATAAAATTCAAATCCCAAGGAGGGGCAGGAACCCGAATGGGGGTCTCAAGTGGAGGACCCCTCTAAGAAAGGTCTTGGAGACCTCCAGTTGTGCAAAAGTCCTGTCACCAAAAGGAACATGGTACGCCGAGATGGCCGCCATGTGAACCTTCAGAGAGGAATGACTGAGACCCAGATCAAAGAGGTGTTGCAAGTAATCCAAAAGCTGCCCAACAGAGCACGAGAAAGGCTCAAAATCTTTGGAAGCAGCCCCAACAGAGAACTGTTTCCATTTCATGGCATAGGTAGATCTAGTGGAGGGCTTCCTGGCCTCCATCAGAATCTCAGCCACCAGCGGAGAAACCCCGAATTGGGCTTCAGCTACGTCTGCAGGAGCCACGCGTGCAACTGAAGGGACCTGAGACCTGGATGGACCAGGGTCCCCTGATCTTGAGTCAGCAAAGGTTGCGACAGAAGAAGAGGAGGTTCCTCTGAATACTATTGCAGAAGAGAGAACCAAACTGGGCTGGGCCAGAAAGGAACGATGAGAATCATGTGAGCTCCTTACGAGCTGAGTTTTTGTAATACCCTTGGAATCAAGGGGAAGGCATAGACGAATCTTACCTTCCAGTCTAGAGACAGAGCATCTCTCCAAAAAACCCTGCACCCTTGAGCGAGCGAGCAGAAGGTGGGAAGTTTTGCATTGAGAGGAGACGCAAACAGGTCTACCTGAGAGGTTCCCCAGCATAGAAAGATGTCGTCTGCTACCCCCTGATCTAGCTCCCACTCATGGGCATGAGCAGATGACCGACTGAGGTGGTCTGCCAACGTGTTCTCGATCCCCGGGCCGTGAATGGCCATGAGGTGAAAGTTGTGCTGCACTGCCCATTGCCAAACCCGCATTACCTCCCTGCAGAGAGGGTAGGAACAAGTTCCTACCTGTTTGCTGATGTACCAGGCTACACACATGTTGTCCGTCTGGACAGCCAGATGTCCGGGAAGCAGATAAAGATGCAGAGCATAGAGCACGGCCTGAAGCTCGAGCACACTGATGTGGAGAAATTATTTCAGCTGGGACCAGGAGCCCTGGGTCCTGTGAGGCCTGAGGTGGGCTCCCCAACCCTTGCCTGAGGCATCTGTTGTCAGCGTCTAGGAGTGGGGAGAAAGGCAGAAGGGAACTCCCCGGCAAAGGTTCTTCTGAACTGCCCACCATTGCAAGTCCCGAGCCATAGGGTTGGAGACCAGAACTAGTTGATCTAGGTCATCCACCAGCTGATCCCACTGAGACCGAAGCCTCCACTGAGAGAGTCTCATGTGGAGCCGAGCGTGAGGGACTGTCGGAATAGCAGCCGCCATGAGCCTGAGGAGGTGAAGGACTGACATGGCACTGACCAGCCTGCAGCTGGACAACAGGCTGACCTGAGCCTGGAGTTAGGCTGCCCTGTCCAGTGGCAGGAAAGCCATGACGGAGGTCATGTCCAGGATCACCACGATAAACTGAAGCCTCTGGGACGGGACCATGTGGGACTTGGCCTGGTTGAAGGTAACATCCAGGCAGGCTAAAACCTGCAGGGTAAGGGAAAGGAAGCACAGGAGTTCCTCCCTAGACAAGGCCGCCAGGAGCCAGTTGTCCAGGTATGGGAAAACCTGCACCCCCTGGATGGGCAGGTAGGCCGCTACCACAGAAAGGCATTTGGTAAATACTCGGCGTGCTGAGGAAAGACCAAAAAGGAGAGCCTTGAACTGGTAGTGGTCCCCCTGGAACATAAAACGCAGGTACTTGTGGTGGGAAGGGCGAATAGGGATATGCAGGTAAGCATCCTACATGTCCAGAGCGCACAGCCACTGTCCCAGCCGAAAAAGGGGCAGAAGATTCTGCAGAGAGAGAGCATCCTGAACCTTTTGTACTCCACAAACAAGTTCATGGAGCTGAAGTCAAGAATCAGCCTCACATCAACTTTTTCGGGACCAGGAAGAAATGGGAGTAGTAGCCTGTACCCCAAAGATGTGGAGAAATGGGGTCTATCGCCTCCTTCAGAAGAAGAGAGGATATTTCTTCCTGAACCAGAAGATGATGTTCTGGGGAGTAAGACGACCTGCGAGGGGTTTCGAGGACGTTTCCGAAGAAACTCTATTGACTGTCCTTCTGTGATCAGCTGGAGCACCCAAGTGTCTGAAGTTGATCCTCTCCCAACCTGGTAGATGGAGGGAGAATCTTCCTCCTACCGGTTCCTCTGGACGGCCCAGAGGCTGTGGGAGAGGAAAGGAGTCAGGAGGTGTGGGGCAGCATCGCGGCTGAAACTCCCGCTGCTTTTTTGGGCGGGAGGGTCTTGGCAGCCGGAGGGCCCTGAAGTTTGTTGGCCCACCTTCCCTAAGGTTTCGTCTTTTGCCGAGACCGTCTGTGAAGGGGATGACGCTGAGCCTGAGGGAGTCTGTACATGGAGTCAACTGACTTGAGTGCAGTACCCTTCTCCTGCAGATTGGTGATGAAGTCCTTGACATTGCCACTGAACAGCACTGAACCCCTGAAGGGCACATCCTGGATAGCAGACTGCACCTCCATGACCAAACCTGACACCCGGAGCCAGGCATGACGCTGCAAACCCATGGTGAATGCCAAGCTCTGACCAGCACCGTCCACTGCATTGTATGCGGTACGAAGCATGTGCCAACTGGCCAAACGCATAGACCGGACTAGATCCACCACTTCCTGCTTTGTCTGAGACTCAGGAAAGGAGTCCAATTTAGCCTCCACTTGCTAAGGATCGCCTTGTTGTAATCCCCAATATGACCAACATAATTCAGGGCCCTAATACCCAGAGAGGAAGAAGCGCAGACCTTCTTCCCATATTGGTCCAGAAGGTGGGATTCCTTGTCAGGTGGTGACGAGCTCAAGTGCTTGGGGTTTGCCGTCCGTCCGTGAGCGGTGCTAATCACGACTGAATTGGCTCGAGGGGGTGAATTTAAAGAGTCAAAACCCTCTGTAGCCTGATAAAGCCTGTCCGACTTTCTAGGAAGGAGGGCTAATGCCGATGTTTGCTTCCAAATGGTGGAGACAAGGTCAGCATGAGGCTCAATCCAGGGTGGCACCAGGGTAGGAGCGGTCTCGGGCAGATCCAGGTGTGCAGCAAGTTTTTTATGCTGTGGATCCAGCTCCAAGGAATGCCACTGATGAACTGTCTGGATTTTGCGCAACTCCGTAAAGGAAGGATCTTCTGGAGGAGTCCTTGGCCTGGGGTTGTCCGGAGTGCATGGCTCGTCATCTGGATCGGAGCGACCATCAGAGTCAATCCAAGTTCTCCAAGGAGGATGAAGAGGAAGAAGACTCCTCCTCCTCTCGGTGTAAGGGAAGAATGGACCCCTTGGGAAGCCCTCTGGGAAGCGTATCCTGCCCTGCCCTGGAACCAGAAAGCTTGCCTCTGATATCCAGAGGTGGGGAGGGGGTCTCCCGCCTCTGATGCAGGGGGTCTGGAACCGGGACCGGAGTCTGAAGATGGCTCTATACCTCCCTGGTGAGCAGAGCCTTGGTGTCAGCCCACCAGGAAGCCAGAGTCTCCTTCAAGTCCACCGGCGGTTGAGGGGGTGGTGGAGGAAGAGGGGGATAAGGATACTGAGGGTATCCGTAAGGCATGTATCCATATCCCGATGGCAGGAAGCCAGGAGTCAGGTACTGAGGCACCGTGTACTGCGGCATCAGGTGGGCTGGCATCAGGTACTGGGGTGCCGGATACTGTGAGCCTGGGTATGACGGCGTCGGATAGGATGGAGTCAAATACCCAGGCACCGGGAGGTCTGTGGGAGTAGAAGGCCCTGGAAGTGGCCCGGCGGTCCTGGAATAGGAGGCCCAGTGGGTGGCAGGCCTGGCATCCGGCAATGGGATTCTCTCGGGCAGGCCGGTGCTGGCATCCAAGGGTCCGGCATGGGGTCATCCGGCCAAGCGGGAGGAAGACCTGACGGCAGCGTACCCACCTCCTCCGTGTCGCCCGTGGAAGAAGGATTACCATCCTCGGGATCTAGCAGAGGAGACGCCGGCGCCTCGGAGTGCAACGAGCGTTGCGGTGAGCTCGGGATGTCAGATAGGCAAGAAGGGTACGGCATCGGCACTAACGCTGAGTGGACATCGGAGGAGTCAATGTCCATCTTATCGATGGGATCCAGGTGGACATTAGAGGAGCCGGCGTCCGACTTATCGGACCCAGCGCACGACGAAGGCCATGAAGGAGGGGTGGCCTTGGCGGGTGCTTTGGAGGTCATGCGCTGCCCCAGAGGGTCAGGCATCTTAACGGCTTAACCCAGGTGGGTGTCAGAGGAGCAGACGTCTGACTTATCGAGGCCACTCGAACCAGAAGACTGCATGGCGGTGACCTTACTGGGAGTGGCCGCCACAGAGCTGCCTCCCGGAGGAGGCGTTACCTGCAGCACCGCAACACCAGCCAAGGCCGCAGCGACTGATGAGGAGTCACGGTCCTGGTGCTTCTTCTTGTGGTGGCCCTCCGGAGAAGTCGAAGCCCGCCAAAGTTTTTTCAGTTCCTTTTCCACGGAGGTAATTTTTTGCTTAAGAACGTGGGCCTCCAGGGACTGCTGCCTCCACTTTCGGGTAGCCCCGTTAAACTGCTGGCATTTCTCAATGGGATGATCAAGGCCTAGACAAAAAAGGCACTGGGAATGTCCATCCTTGTGCGGAAGCTGGGCGCCGCAAGAATCGCACTTGTTTTTGTGCTCAGAGGGAGTCAGGGATGACATGCACGGCACCTGAAGGTAAGGCTGACAAAAAATCAGAAAAAATAGTAAAATAAGTAGTAAACTACCAACGACTGACTGGAAAGCAGTGAACTTAATCGTGAGGCGCTGCACGGGCAAACGGTGGGAAAGAACTGGAAAGCGGGCGTTGGGGACCGCCCTTTTATATTGATGTCGCCTGACGTGGGGAGTGGTCCTCCTCCAGAGACTGCTAGCTAGAAATTATTCCATGGGGTAATGATGATTGCCAGTTTCAGTCCTATTTGTAATTACCTACTGCAAGAGCCCTCTCGAAGTAAGATCAGAGATTGGAGAACTGAGGTCCCAAAACCAGCATCCCGGCATGACTCAAGGTCGATGTGGTAGTGGGTGATGAAGGTGTTTGCTGACTTCCAGGTAGCAGCCCAGCAGATTTCCTGTATAGGGATGTCCCTGGAAGCGGCCACTGATGCAGCAGCATGGCGGGTAGAATGAACTCTTATCCCTCTGGAAGGCTCCTTGCCTGCCAACTCATAGCACAGACCTATGCATGATGTAATCCATCTTGCAATGGTCCATTTGGCTGCAGGTCTGCCAGAAGTGGCTTCAGTGTAGGTGACAAGAAAAAATGACTTACCATAGTAATCTTCTTTCTTCCCAGTGATGCTCAGACATTCATAACTTTGTGCAGTCATCCTGATGGGTTGGACTGCCCGGAGAGATGGAACACATGCAAATGATGGAATTCTTTGCATGTGAGCATCTTTCAAATACTGACTCTACCAACTGTAGTGTTCTAAGCCCTTCAGAATTGTAAGAAGCCTGGAAGTCAGGCAACAGGGAAAATTTTCCCATAAATTATTACTAATTAACAGAACATTTTAATAAAACATTTTAGGATTAGCCTAATAATCAACTTACTTGGAAAAAACTTCCAAGGAAGGAGCTATATCTAAATAAAATAATGGTACTCACCATAGCATGAGAAAAACTATTCTGATAGACAGAAAAACTCTGGTAAAAACTCTGTCTAGCATAGAGAAAATGTACCCAGAAGAATATGGCTATCTGGATCTAGCATGCGGAATGCAGAGGCTTAAGTTCTGGAAAGGGAGGATGGGAGGGAGTTATGAATGTCTGAGTATCACTGGGAAGAAAGAAGATTACTATGGTAAGTAATTTTTTCTTCTAACCCCAGTAATGTTCAGACCATTCATAACTTTGTGTAGACTACCAAGCAGTACCCCCAGGTGGTGGGTACAGAACTTATTTTGGAAACAGACTGTGCAGGACAGCTGTGCCAATCTTGGTGTCACTTCTGGACAAAATATCCAAATTATAATGCTTTGTAAAGGTATGTACTGATCTCCAAGTAGCCGCTTTACAAATGTCCAACAATGGCACCTCCCTAGCAACTGCAATAGTGGCAGCTATTCCCCTAGTTGAATGAGCCCTCAGCCCAGCTGGGGACTGTTTACCTGCTTTATTGTAGCAGAATTGGATGCACTGGACAATCCACCAAGAAATGGATCTTTTTGAGGCTGGTTTGCCCATTCCAACATTCCCGTATGTAAGGAAAAGTTGTTTTTTGTCTTGCCTATGGCCTTTAGTAGCTGTCATGTAGTAGCTGAGAGCTCTTTTCACATCCAGACTGTGAAGCCTTGTTTCACCAGAGCTTCCATGGTCTGTGAAGAAGACAGGCAGAGTGATTGATTGGTTCAGATGGAAATCTGAAACCACCTTAGGAAGGAACTGTCTGTTTGTTCTGAGGACTACTTTATCCCTGTGGAAGGAAATATAGTCCTGGTCGACACAGAGAGCCTGAAGCTCATTGATTCTTCTTGCTGAAGTGATTGCTACCAGGAAAACTGTTTTCCAGGTAACATACTTTAAATGGGCTGTAGCCATGGGCTCAAAAGGAGCTCACATCAGCCTTGCTATACATACATTAAGATCCCAAGTGGGCACTGGTGCCCTGTGAGGGGGGTGCAAATGCATTAGGCCTTTGAAAAACCTTTTGAAAATGGGATCTGATGCTACAGATACCTTTGTCCTAGCAGACAGGTACGCAAATACTGCTGAAAGGTGGACCCTCAAGGAACTGGGTTGCAGACCTTGTGAATGCAAGTAAATTAGATAATCCAACACCACTGAAACCCCTGCATCATTTGGGGTGAGGTTTCTAGTAGAGCACCAGAAAGAGAATCTTTTCCACTTAGCGGAATAAGTTTTCTTAGTTGAAGACTTCCTGTAACCTTTCAAAATGTTTAATACAGTGTCAGAAAGCTTCAAGCCTGCATACTCTAACTCCTCAAGAGCCATGCTTTGAGGTGAAGAGACTTGAGATTTGGGAATAGCAATGTTCCCTGATTGGAGGTTAGAAGATTGTGCCTGAGAGGCAAGCTTATTGGCCTGCTCACTGCCATGGAGAGCAGAAGAGAGTACCATGGCTGCCTGGGCCAATCTGGAGCTGTCAATATCAGAGAAGCTGCGAGGGATCTGAGTTTCAGTAGCACCTGAAAACCAGAAGAAGAGAGATGCATGAGAAACTTGCCTAACCAATCCAGCAGCAAGGCATCCAGAGGAATTGTGCCCTGGGCTGGTGGTCTGCTACAGTACTGAGGCAACTGGTGGTTCTGGTGGGATGCGAACAAGTCTATCTCTGGAACACCCTACCTGTTGAAAATTACCTGTACCACCTGCTTGTTCAATGCCCATTCATGATGGGACTGATTTATTCGACTCAGTGTGTCTGCCAAGATATTGTCCTTTCCTGGCAGATGGATGGCTTGCAGGGACACCTTTAAAGAATATGCCAGAGCCCAAATCCTCATGGCTTCTGTGCACAGGGGACCTGATCTCGTGCCCCCCTGTTTGTTTATGTAATACATAGTGGTGGTATTGTCTGTTCTGACCTGTACCACTTTGCCCATTACCAGTGTAGAGAAAACCTTTAGTGCCAGCCGCAGTGCTCTGAGTTCCAGCAGACATATGCTAGAGGGACTCCGCTTCTGACCAAGTACCCTGAGTTGTGTGCTCCCCTAGATGGGCACCCCAGCCCAGCAGGGATGCATCTGTTGTGAGGATTAGTGAGGGATCCTCCTTTTGGAAGGGGACTCCTTGTCTTAGGTTGAATTCCTTTTTCCACCACAAGAGGGCATGTAACAGAGCCCTTGTCACTGGGATGAGCTTTGAGAAAGGGTCTCTTTTCTGACTTCAATGAGTCCTGAGGTGAAACTTGATGTGTCTCCTGTGAAACCTGGAACCCTGCACTGTACCTGCGGATGCAACCATATGACCCAGGAGCTGCAGAAATTGCCTGGCTGTTTTTCGACCATGCAATTTGAAGGAATTTGCTATGGTCTGAAGAATTTGCACCCTGTCTAGTGGCATAGGTGCCGGAAGATGGTAAAAACTGAGGGGGAAGAGGATCAGAGGGGCACTTGTGAGTGGAAAAGGGCACTTTCGACACTAGTTTTTGCCATACAAAAATACAATAAATCATGTACGCACATCATAACGTTATGAATGCAGTCCTATTTAGGAATAATTATGCGACATACAAAGGTGCCAGCAAAAAGAGACCACCCAGTCCAAGTCTGCTCAAGTGTACAGCAATATTAAGAAAGCTGCTGTCGACCCAATCCCTCCAATAGCTCCACATGACGTTTGAACCACACATTCCTTACTCTGTTACAGTGGTTGTCCAGGTGAAACAGAGATGCCATAGTAATGTGCATGACCAGTCCCAAGCATGCAGTCTTCACACTAATGAGTTAGGAGTTTTTGGTTCCACTAACTTTAGGATAGAAGTTAGTAGTTAAGCCCAACCACCAGCGACAAGGTAAACTCCTGAGGCTGGGGAAATAAAGACACAGAGCCATTATGTTTGTTTACACAGCTTATTTATTAATGAATCACAGTGTACATCGTAAAGTGTATTTATTAATGAATCATAGTATACAATGACAGTAAACAATATTGTACAATGACAGGGATATAAACAGATTTTTACAGCAAAGTCTGGATGGATGGAGGAGTGGGGTACATTTGGAAATGGGCCAATTTACCATCACATCTGTACTCCTGTCATGCTCTAGTCACCACTTCCTGCTGGTAAGCCTGTGCAAGCCTCCACCAAGCCCTGGTGGCCACCAAATCATCCCATGAATGCTCTGGTCACCACTTCCGGCTGGTAAGCCTTGCAAGCCTCCACCAAGCCCTGGTGGCCACCAAATCATCCCATGAATGCTCTGGTCACCACTTCAGGCTGGTAAGCCTGTGCAAGCCTCCACCAAGCCCTGGTGGCCATCAAATCATCCCATGAATGCTCTGGTCACCACTTCAGGCTGGTAAGCCTTGCAAGCCTCCACCAAGCCCTGGTGGCCACCAAATCATCCCATGAATGCTCTGGTCACCACTTCCGGCTGGTAAGCCTTGCAAGCCTCCACCAAGCCCTGGTGGCCACCAAAATCAACCAATTTACCATCACATCTACACTTCTGCCATGAAGTAATCCTTGATGCTGTGGTCACCACTTCAGGCTGGTAAGCCTGTGCAAGCCTCCACCAGGCCCTGGTGGCCACCAAAATCAACCAATTTACCATCACATCTATACTTCTGCCATGCATTAAGTTAGCAGTTAAGCCCAACCACCAGCGACAAGGTAATCACCTGAGGCTGGGGAAATAATGACAGAGCCATTAAGTTTACACAGCTTGTTTATTAATGAATCACAGTGTACAATGTAAAGTGTATTAATGAATCATAGTATACAATGACAGTAAATATTGTACAACGACAGGGGTAGAGACAGATTTTTACAGCAAAGTCTGGATGGATGGAGGAGTGGGATACATTTGGAAATGGGCCACTGTTCCTAAGAATTCAATAGAGGAAAGACATCTGCTCATTCATTCCTGTACTGTTGCTACTGCATGCCACAGACTCACCCAACCAACCAATTTACCATCACATCTATACTCCTGCCACAAATTAATCCTTGATGCTCTGGGAGCCACTTCCGGCTGGTAAGCCTTAAGCCTCCACCAAGCCCTGGTGGCCACCAAATCATCCCATGAATGCTCTGGTCACCATTTCAGGCTGGTAAGCCGTGCAAGCCTCCACCAAGCCCCGGTGGCCACCAAATCATCCCATGAATGTTCTGGTCACCACTTCAGGCTGGTAAGCCGTGCAAGCCTCCACCAAGCTCTGGTGGCCACCAAATCCTCCCATGAATGCTCTGGTCACCACTTCAGGCTGGTAAGCCTGTGCAAGCCTCCACCAAGCCCTGGTGGCCACCAAAATCAACCAATTTACCATCACATCTACACTTCTGCCATGAAGTAATCCTTGATGCTGTGGTCACCACTTCAGGCTGGTAAGCCTTCCAAGCCTCCACCAAGCCCTGGTGGCCACCAAAATCAACTAATTTACCATCACATCTACACTTCTGCCATGAAGTAATCCTTGATGCTCTGGTCACCACTTCAGGCTGGTAAGCCTGTGCAAGCCTCCACCAGGCCCTGGTGGCCACCAAATCATCCCATGAATGCTCTGGTCACTACTTCAGGCTGGTAAGCCTGTGCAAGCCTCCACCAAGCCCTGGTGGCCACCAAATCATCCCATGAATGCTCTGGTCACCACTTCCAGTTGGTAAGCCTGTGCAAGCCTCCACCAAGCCCTGGTGGCCACCAAAATCAACCAATTTACCATCATATGAATTTCTCTGTAAAGTACAGAATTTCTGTATCAGATTTTTCCAAAAAAGTTAAGTCGTCTCTCATTTCGTTGCACAAACTCCCGAACAATTAGTGTCCGATCCAAGTTGTCTGTTCTCTCTTTGTGAATGTTCAACAGCATTAGGTGATTGTACTTCTTCTCTGTCATGGTGCTTCTTAAGTAAGACTTTATCCTCCGCTGTGTTGAAAAAGATCTCTCCCCAGTTGCTGTACTCATTGGGACGAGGAGGTAAATTTGAATGAGCTTCACTACTTCTGACTACAGTATCTGCTGCTGGCAGTCTTTTCCCACTAAGCATCAATAATGGTGTTGATTGAAGTTACTGCCCTCACCTCTGGCAAAACCTGCTGCACAAGTCCTGGGAGCAAGTTCAGTTGTGCATTCAGAATGTCAATGTCCAAGTCCTTATCTCCATACAACTGTGTGATCTGAAGAGGAACTGAAACGTCTTTGCATTGGCTGCTTGAAGCAACAAATTCTCCATGGATGACAGCAAACTGTAGGTTTCTTGATCAAAGCGTCGGTCTAGTTCAACAAGACAAGCATCAATGGCTTCATAGTACATCTGTCGATACCAGTCCTTAGCAGATTTGGGATGGTGATGCGGTGCACTACCATGTTGCAGCCTTGCTGGCACATAGTGCTGTCTAGGAAGTTTGGCTCCTTCACTTTTCTCAGTAGTTGCGCTCTCTCGTTGATGCCTTCATAGACCTGGTCAAAGTCATCGCGCTGGCGTTGTAAATTCTTCTTCAGGGAGTTTATGCTCATCATCGTAGTTTCTGCTGTCAGTGTTTTTGTTTGCAGGATTGAAGCCACTTGTTCTGATACGCTGAATATGTTGTATGATACAACCAGTCCAAAATAGGTCCGAAACTTTTTCATCACTGGCATCAGGCCTTTGACCTTAGTTCGTACATCTGTAGCTTTGTCTCGTTTCAGCTTCTCTAAGGTGTCATAGAGTGCTCCATATTTTTTGAGAACCGACTTAATACTCTGTTCTTGCTGTCCATCTTGTTGGACAAAGTAAGTGCAGGCCTTCTACCATCATGTAAGGGTCCTCACTGTCATTCACTGCAATATTTTCATAAAGAGCCAGCCTCTGTGGGGATCCCCGAATCAACACACTTAAATTCTGGACAAAGCTGAGGGCATCGTCAATGGCATCACTCGTTTTGCTACAGTTTTGCAACACCAGGTCCAAGGAATGACTTGCACAATGGACATTCAATGCTAGTGGATTTTCTCTTAATTCTTGTTGCAGTTCCAGAAATGCATCCACTCATATTTGCTGCTCCATCATACGCCTGTCCCCTCAAGTTGTTGATTGGTAAGTTACATCTTATTAGAACATCCTTAATGGCACTGGTGATGGATTCTGCATCAGTCTTCGCCATTTCATACATCCCAATAAAATCTTCATGTATAACAAAATGGGGCAGTGAAACCCATCATATACATATGGTCATCTGTTCATGTTGGCTAATATCCCGTGATTCATCTGTGATGATTGCATACAGCTTTGATTCATTGCGTATCTCTTCCAGAAGGTTCCTCAGCAGCTGATGTGCCATGATTTCCATGACCTCATTCACAACATCTGAACTCTGATACTTTCCTTCCTGGATCCATCCCCATAGTTCTGGCATGTCAACTGCCCTACTCAGCATTTCCTGCCTCAGGTTGCTTTCCTGTTCTTCGTGGTCACGAATTGCTAGTCCTTGCCGAACTAGAAGCTGTATTGCATTTACCTGTTTCAGGAACCGGTCTCGGTTTCTTGCCTGTTTCTGTGCAAGATGCTGGCTGAGCTGAGCACCAACATTCATCCTTGCGTTGTTGAATGCAGTATACTTCTCAACAGCTTCATGGTGGAATAATGATGTCCGATGTTTCTTGAATTTGTCAATTGCTTTCTTCCAATCACTAAATCCTGCTGAAATGAATGTAGTTTCACCACAACGACTGCCTGTGATTAGTTTTCTTTCCACTGCTGCCCAACAGTAGTAGCAGAACACACATCCTTTTGAAACACAGTATGTTAGCCAGTTGAAAGATGAAAACCACCATGTTTGACAAGTTCTTGTTTCACTTCTCCCATTGGTGCAGAATGACTTGTTTGATGGAAGTGTCTATAACACTGCTTGGTTGAAAACACTGTTAATATTGTGGCAACAAACAGAAGAGCAGGAGGGAGAGACAAAGAGACAGCAGATTCAGACACGGTTGGTTCAACTGCAGTTACCCAGGTTCTCTCAGAACAGGAGGGGAGAGACAAAGAGACAGCAGATTCAGGCACGGTTGGTTCAACTGCAGTTACCCAGGTTTTCTCAGAACAGGAGGGGAGAGACAAAGAGACAGCAGATTCAGGCACTGGGTCAACTGCCGTGAGCTGGGTATTCTCAGAAACATGCACGATGTTGCCATCACTGTTGCTGTTCATGGGGAACAGCTCTGCAGCTCTGTTTTCTGTATTGGAGAAAGAGCAGGCCTTACCATCCAGGGGCACTGGAATAGCAGCTGCAGGACAATCATCCGGCAAGGAACATGTTAGTTCTAGCACTGATGCAGCATTTGAAACAAACATGGCTGCATTTGACTCTATTGAAGCCATTGGCAGTTAAGCGGTATGCACAGTTACAGTAGCACTTACAATACTGCACAGCTGCTGACAGCTGCAGTGCTTGTGGCAGTGTCACTGGTATTCTTGGCAGTGATGTCCCTTGCATGCTCTGAAGCAGTTGGTATCTGGGCACTCCCAAACCAGTAATTTAGTTTTCTTGGCATCTTGGCAGCAATATCAGCCAGTTGTTTCTCCATCTGTCGTTTTCGTCTCTCAGACCGTGGCATATTTGAATGCAATGAGTCCGTGCAGGCTGAGAAAGAATTGCGTATACAGTTTAGTGAACCCATCCGATTACCATCTTCTGATAAGGTACTGCAGCATGAACATTAAGCATGCAAGCAATAAAATTTCTATGGCAAACATTTTATATCTTGCCCTTCCTCATCCCCCCAATCTTTGTCAATTAGTTATCAATCCGCAACTACTGGGCCTACATTAGATATTCTTGGCTAGTGATCCATGCAGCAAAATGCTTGTGTACTGCACCACCAGTGTACAAGACAAGTGTCCAATAAAATTTATTAGGAGCTTTGACTTGTAGACACTGCGGAATGGGACTGGGGTGCCCTCCTGAAGACAAGCCCGCAGCGCAGGAGAGGAAAACAAAAAAGACCTTTTCTGCTTAATAAGGGAAATCTGGTCAGTAAAGCGATGGGTAGTAAGACGAGAGGGAGTATAAAGTGTTGTACTTGTTTACACACATTCAAATAAGCTACATACTCCTCAGAATGGACACATCTACTAGCTCTAATAAAAAGGTATCAGAGGTCTGATTTTATGTCCAGCCACCAATCAACTGGATTCTCGTAGAGATCAAAACCCGATTTTTTTTTACTAACCAGGTTAACCTTTCGGAACTAGGTGGACTCGAGGGTGACGCTGGTACTGACAATAAAATTTTTGTATGCCACCAACACTGTTACTCAGCTGCCCAACTGTTACAATGGCAGGGCTTTTATTATGTCCAGGACTTCGGTATTGTGAAATTTGCCTCCTCCCCCTATGTCACATATCAGCCAACCTCTCCCAGCAGCTGCAACTCAGAATTTTCAAATGCCCCCAACTTCCCAAACTCTTCCTTGTCTGAGATGACCCAGCAGCAAGGGGAGTAAGCAATTCCCTATCACTGCCTGGCTCTTCAACCAAGGGTGGGGACAGAGAGGCCAGCGTTCAGTGCATGCAACGCACTATATGCTATTCACCCAACATTGAATTGTTTTTATACATGAATCACATCAAACCTCAGTTTTATAAACGGTGCCCATAGGGAGAACTTTGACAGTGGTTTTGCTTTTTAACACTCCCTATACCACCCAGTGGTCTCTCAACCAAGTCATGAGAAGTGCCAACTTCATTCACCACCGCTAAACACACCAGTGCCATACTCCAATCCAGTCCAACATGCAAGGCAGATTCCATGCCATTGTTTGCCAGTGCCACCACAAACAAGTGGCACACTACGTAAGAATGTAAAACATGCATCATTAATCATTCTAAGCACTCTTACAGCTGCCTCCTCCACACCCAGCTCACTTTACTGACACATTTGTACATCACTACTTTTTAATGCACATGCTCCCTAGATCCGAGATGTCAGTCCTGGAAATCCCAAGCTATTATAACAATTACAGTTACTTGCACAATTTCAGTACATGCTATGCTTTGTTTAACTGGGAGATTTTAATCAGTTTCAGCCATGCAAATATTTGTACACATCTGTACATAAACTGGCAGTATTTATAAGCTGCATCAGCCAGCATGACCTGTTTGTCCATTTTGATGGCACACGTCAACAGGTCTTTAGCCTAGTGTGGCTGATCCGTTAACTGAAAAATAAAAAATGGTGCTAGAAAGACTATACATGCCTCCGCCACCAAATATTTCCATTCCAACTTATTTACTCAGACTACCTCAGCTTTATTACAACATTCCACTTCCAGTGGGCTCCTGCTTTAGTTCTACCCAAGATCATATCCCAGTCAATGTCCATAGTGGGATTTGAACCTTTGATCTCCAGTTTCAAAATCTGGTGCTCTGATCACATGGATAACAATCACACTGTATGCATACAGTTGTGACTACTTTTCCTGAGCCCCAAGCATAATACCCAATAACTGGGGAGTTTTCTCCCCAAGGGAACAACCCCAGTTATAATTCACCATTATACACCGGGGTTCCCTCACTCTATGCATGCACCTCCCTCCACTTTCCCTCATATGGCGCCACCAGACACTTGGCCACCACCATTACTCGGCGTGGTAAGTGCATTTTAATTTAGAAAAAAACTAGCCACACAGCAGTCGACTTTTCTGCCTCAGTAAACAAGCAATAATCCATTAAAATAAAAAAGCAAGAAAAGCATTCTGCAGCTGCTTAGCCACCAATCGCAGACAGGCTTCATCTGTACAATAATGCATAATATATATAATAATTGTATAATAAATGTATAATAATTGCCCCCATCTTCAAATTGTGCCCCTTCTTCTTGCACACCTTTTTGAAAGATGCTACCCTGTTGGACTTTGTTGATTCCTTGAGGTACTTGACAAATCCGCCTATTTTCAGGCATGACCGGGGAGGGGACACGGATGAATGCCAAATGACTGAACCAGATGTTGGTGGTATTTCCTAGTGAATGAGGAGATTTGACCAGGACACTGGAAATTCCCTACTCTTTTCGATAAGTGCCATGGGATCTTAAACATCCACCTGAACCACCACCAATTCAGGCAGATGGGACCTCGGTTTAATGTCTCATCTGAAAGCCGGCACCTCAAGTGCAGCACCCTCTCATGCTGCACTACAGTGTTAGTACTGGGATATTAACAAGTACCAGATGTGGAACTGAACCCACAGCCCTCCGATCTCCTGGCTTCAGAGGCGAATGCACTACCTACTGAGCCACTACACCACCCCATAGCCTAGCCTCTTCTCCAGCCATCCAATCTCTCCCCGACTCCCTGCATCTGGACCTGCATCTAACCTCATGTCATGCAACCTCTATGTAGCAGGATTACCCCAAGTTCCCAGACTGTTCTCCCTCCAGCAGACAACTGTTTCCAGTCGACATCCCAACCACACAAACTAGCACCCCTCAGTCTACCCTGTATCAACAGCTGGACCCATCCTAAGCCCTGTACCAGCTCCCTAGCCGAGACCACCCACCCTGCATCTGGACCTCCCTTCCATCCCCTGGACTTCTCTCCCAGCTGCTGGAGTACCCTTCTATGCTCCTCCCCAACAACCTCCAGCAGACATCCCACCTTGACCTTTCCCCGACCATGGACCAGCCCCGAAAACCCCGAGCACCCTCCCAGGAGCATGACCATCCCTTCCACCTCCAGACCAGTCTCTCACCCTAGATGACCAACCTCCCTGGAGTTGAATACACCAAACCACCATTTCCAATTTCAATTATGAACTAGCCACACTTCCTGCAGTTGGACAATGTTACCAGTCCTTAGAGCAGCCTTCAATAAATCTCCCTGCAGCTGGAACAATCCCCCCCACTCGTTGGACCATCTTTCCAGAGCCAGTACCAGCCCTACCCAAACTGAGCACCCTTCCTGGCTGGAGCACCACCCCCATCTCCCACATACACCATCCCTAGTTAAAGCCTACCACCTCCTACTATTATGCCCATCTCCATCAATGGAACAGCCTCCCTACCCTACTGCTCACCATGCTGACTTTGCCTGGCGCTTGTCATTGGGTCCAGACAGATCCCCCCCGCTGCTTTTAAGTGAACAACCCACCCATTTCAGCTGGATGCCCCATGCCTCCCACAGCTGGAGCACAACTGGAAAAAAGACTACCCATGTCACTGTGCTCCCCAGCCCCTATCTGTAGTTCAGGATGGGGAATGGAATATACCTGATGTTTTCAGCAGCATTGCTGTACCAATGCTCACTGTCCCCGATTCATAGTTCAAAGGGGCCAGTGGAGCTTAACAATGGACTGAATACAGTTTTGAGGAGTTAAAGCAGCGTTAGAAACACCAAGCCAAAACTGCATACAAACTGCTGGCAGCAGCACATTTTTGCCCTCCAAAAGATGGTGGTGTGCTTTATGTGCCTCAGAAGGGGTGTAGCCATTTTACTCTTTTGAGTTTTGTGCCAATAATGGACACTGGTGCAGCACAAGGTGGGGGGTTTGTTACTGCACTGCTGAGGAACTGTCATTTTGACAAGACATTAAACTGAGATCAAGTCTGCCTATCTCTGGTCACTCGCAGTCTAGGTGGAAGTTAAATATCCCATTGTACTTATTGTAAAAAGTAAGGGGATTTTATTGAAAAGAAATTCAAAAACACACATTGTTTACAGATGCATAACAGTGGGAGATTTATATTAGGGGATACATAGTGCCCTGGATCTGGAATTCTGCAATTATGGTACTTGTTCCTCCAAACGGCAGCAGTTAGCTACGCACCCTTTTCCAACGTCAGTTCTTCCTGCCTCCCAACACACCTCTTGCAGGCAGCCAACTCTGATATCTCCACGCCCATGGTACTGAACTGCACTGGCCCCCAAACAGGTATCATTACAACATCACAGCATGAGACTCACTTATACTGGACTTCTGAACATGAAGAATCACTGGAAATACTGGTTTAACCGAACAAAACATGACACTCAGACAACATTAGCAGCGCTAACAAGATTATCTTCTAATATAAAGTGGGACAGTGATCGAGTGCTAATCAGAATATAAGTAACACTCCCCCCACCCATGTCCTCAAAGGTGAATAGAAATATAAGTGAATTTCAGAACAGTCGAAATGCAAAGTAATAACATCAATCTTTGTACTGTGGTGGCGCTTGGCCCTCCCACACCACTGGTGTCCTCAACGTTAAACAGAAATGTAAGTGAACATCTGAATATTATTATCTGTGGGGGCAAATGATGGTTTAGTACTTTGCGATAGCCTTAATTATGTTTGTTCTGTGGGGGCGCTCCGCCACCCACGCCTCCCTGGTCCAGGAATATGTTGAACACATTCTGTAGTTTCGGCTTTAATACTTTGCAATAGCCTTAAGTAGGGTTTGCTAAGGCTATATAAAGAAATACTATAGCGAAACTACGGAATATATAATTACAATAGTTATTACAACATATTCTGGACCCGGGGGTGTGGGGTGAAGCGCTCACAGAACAAATAAACAAAGCTATCGCAGTACTAAAGCCCAAATTACTATTTCATAAAGCCGGTGTTTCCTTGTTCCTGCTAGAAATAATGTTCAGAAGTCCAGTATAAGAATAAGCGAGTTTCATTTTGTGGGCATTGCAATATTTTTAACCGTGTGATTTCGACGGAGAGATTATCATAATGATGTTACCTAGGAGCAGTGCAATTCAGTAACACTTATACCCATGTAAATTAAATAAATACAGGTAATGGGCGTGGAGATATCCGATGCGGCTGCTTGCAAGAGGTGTTTGGGGGCGGGGAGAACTGACACTGGAAAGAGAGCGTGGCTAACTGTCGCCATTTGGATGAACAAGTACCGTAATCTACTAAATTACAGAACCAGGGCACTATGTGTCCCCTAATATAAATAATCGCCCTACTCCCTTACATAAGAAAACAGGTCATTTTACACCAATAGTTTCTGGCTGCTGAAGATGGAGCTGGTGGAAGAGATGGAATGGCAAAGGAGAATGTGCTGGGGGTAGAAATCAATGATGGTACCTTTGACTGGCTTCTAGAGAGAGGGAGGGGGAGAGCCTGGAGAGGGAGGGGAGGAGCCTCAGCCTGGAGAGGAGGGGAAGAGCCTCAGCCTGGAGAGGGAAGAGCCTGGAGAGGAGGGAGAACCTCAGCCTGAGAGGGAAGAGCCAGGAGAGGAGGAAGAGCCTGGAGAGGGAGAGCCTGGGGGCCTCAGCCTGGAGAGGAGGGAAGAGCCTCAGCCTGGAGAGGAAGAGCCTGGAGAGGGAGGGAAGAACCTCAGCCTGGAGAGGAAAGAGCCAGGAGAGGGAGGAAGAGCCTCAGCCTGGAGAGGGAAAAGCCAGGAGAGGGAGGGAAGAGCCACAGCCTGGAGAGGGAAGAGCCTGGAGAGGGAGGGGGAAGAGCCTCAGCCTGGAGAAGAAAGAGCCTGGAGAGGGAGGGGGAAGAGCCTCAGCCTGGAGAGGGAAGAGCCTGGAGAGGGAGGGGGAGAACCTCAGCCTGGAGAGGGAAGAGCCTGGCCCTGGAGAGGGAAGAGCCTGGAGAAGGGGAAAACAGTACTGCTCTGCTGGCTACCTAGCTTCCAAATAAACAGCAGGCTGCAAATATACAAGCTTAGTCCAGCAAAACTTTTGATTAGCAAGCCAAGATGAAAGAAACAGCTAAAGAAAACAGCACTGCAGCTTACCCGAAAGTCTCAGAGTCACAACGCGACCAGGAAGTTCTTCAGGCTGGCTCCTCAGGCTCCAAGTTGAAGTTCAAATCTTAAGTTAAAGCTGCTGCCCATATGCTGCCACTCTTCACTCTGACAGTGACGTGACGACTACTCCATCCAGAAGAAGTCAGACTGTTAGAGGCGCTGCTAATAGTTGCTCTGCTCAGTGCTCGCGACGCCTCGTGTCGCTACCCCACGTAGCGCTCTCAACCCGACGCCGACTTGAAAGAAGACCGCCGCACACACACCACTGCTGGGCTGGCTGCTGTTGTACTCGTCCACACCAGCGTCTCTCTCTCATGACTCACTCGCTCCACGTCTCGCTCTCGCTCCCCTAGAAGCCCCTTAGCCAGCAGCTGCAGCACTCACTCTCACTCAGTCAGGATGGGATCCGAATCCGTCCGATTCACCGATTGCAAGGGAAATGGTCTGGAATGGAAAGAAGGAGAAAAATTATTCTTGGGCATTTAAAGAGCCCGCGCGACACGCCCCCAACTCTAGGCACGCCTCCAACTCTAGTTACGCCTCTTACTTTGTTAAAGCAGACCTGATTGAGAGATGTGTTTGCCTTCTCAATCAGGTCTGCTGGCTGGGTGGGCGCACGAAAACGAAAAAAAATAAATAAATCAGACGCTAAGACGCGTCACGCACGTCACGCCTGTCGACTCAGGGGCACAATCTCCACTGCAGAGAAAAGTGGTGGGGTGGCCACCCCTTCCGCCCCCCCGGTTCCGGCGCCTATGTCTAGTGGTAAAAAGGCTCTGGCCTGCACGGTGCTGATTTCTGCCCCTATGAACTGTAAAGTCTGTGTAGGGGCGAAGACAGGTTTTTTTTCTGGTTTACTATGAAACCCAGAGATTCCAGAAGATCCTATGTAAGCCTTAGATAGGTTGTGACCTGCTCTGGTGATTTCCCACTATCAGCCAGTCATCCAGGTATGGAAAGACAGTAAGTCCGTGCCTTTGAAGAAATGCCACAACTGCTAGGCATTTTGTAAACACCCTTGGTGCCGAGGAAAGGCCGAAGGGTAGGGTTGCAAACTGATAATGACCTGATGGGAGTCTGCATCTGAGATATTTTCTATAAGATTCCTTTATAGTGATGTGAAAATAAGCGTCCTGTAAATCCAGAGATACCAGCCAGTCCCCTTTCTGAATTATTGGTAGAATCCCAGCCAAAGTGACCATTTTGAACTTTGGCTTTTTCAGGTGCTTGTTTAAAGCTCTGAGATCCAAAATTGGCCGCCACTCCCAATTTTGCTTTGTTGTTAGGAAGTATCTGGAGTAAAAACCTCTTCCTCTCAGGGTTGCAGGGACTACTTCCTACTTTTAGCTGCAGCAGCTTCTGGACCTCTGCCTCTAGCAATGAGATTTGTGCTAGAGGTGGGAGGCAAAAACCCTGTTTTTTTGTAGAGGAAGAAATTTGAACTGCAGAGACAGACCTTTGCCCACTACCCCCAGCACCCACTTGTCTGTGGTGATGGTTGACCAGCGGGGGAGGTATTGGGACAGTCTGCCTCCAACAGGTAGGGAGGAGGCGGATTGCATCTCAGGGGTTCTGCTTAGGCTGGGACTGAGGTTGTGGCTGAGTCCCCCGCCTAGAGCCCCTTCTGCCCCTAACCCTTGAGTAGCACTGAGTGGGGTACTGCTGGTATTGGGGCATGGCTACTGGCTGGAAGAAAGGTCGTGATAAAAAGGAACGACCCCTAGACCCCCTTCCATAGGGTCTAGTGGATGAGGAAGCTCTGTCTCTAGCAGAGTTACTTCTGTAAGTGGCCTTATATTCATCCACTTTTATCATACAGGCCACTGTGGACTCCCCAAACAGCAGATTTCCTTCCAATGAGAAATCCAGGGCCTTTGACTGGGTATCCTGAGAGAGGCTTGTGGCCCGAAGCCAAGCAAACCTCCTCTGAGCCACTGTGTTAGCCATCCATCTGGCTGCAGTGTCATACAAATCAGCAGCCATTTGGAACTGGTACTTGGCTGCCTCTAGCCTAAACCTGCCAGTTTCTGCCAGGTCACCTGACAAGGGTGGGGTGGCCTTTGTGGACATTGCCAGTACCGACTGCCACAGGGATTTCTGGTACTGGGAAGCATAAGATTGAAAAGTGGCCTGTCTCATGGCCAATGAGGCTGACAAATAGCCCTTTTTTGCCATACTGTCCAGTTTTCTGGAGTTCTTGTCCGGAGGGTGTGAGGACAGAGGGACCTTAGCCTTGTCACAGGCAGCTTGCTGTATAACCCCCTGATGATCAGGGTGGGAGAAAAGGAATTCAGCTATCTCCCTGTTAAGCTGATATTTTTTATCTATTCTCTTATCAATAGGAGGAATAGAGTTTGGGGTCTGGAGGAGCTTCATAGCATTCTTCTTAAAGAATTTATCTACTGGAAGGAGGAGGGCTTTTGTGGGTGTTAAACCCATCATACTAAGGTACTCAATCTCCTCCTCATCTTCCCCTTGCTCTGTTGTATTGATGTCCAGAGCATCTGCCAATCTTCTTACAAAAGAAAAATGGGAGGATAAATCCTCAGACACTTTGGGAGGAGAGCCAAATTCCTGCTTAGGGGAAACCTCTGGGGGAATAGGTTCATCCTCCTCATAAATGTCATCATCCCCTTCGAAATATTGTTGCTCTGGAACAGGAGACAACACTGAAGCAGCAGCCTGGGGACCCTGGGGAGGGGCAGGAGGCTGAGGGATGATGTTTTGCAGAGCCTGGATAATTTTGAACGCCTGGGCTATGTCTTGAGCCGAAGGCATGACAGACTGCTGCGCAGAGGTCCCTGGTTTAGCAGGAGAGGGGTCTGCATGTTTGAGCTTCTTTAATTTCTTTGAGGGAACCGGGGAGTCAGCCGGTTCTTTCCCTCTTTTTGCCCCTTTTTCGCCCGTATCAGGAGCAGGGGTAGTAGCACTTGTTGCTTCAACCACAACAGACTGGGATGTCAGCTGGTCAGAGCCTGAGGGACCCCTTGGAAACTTTTTGTGAAGCCTTTCAAGGCACTTTTCAACAGTTTCTTCTGGGAATGTTTTACATATCTCACATTCCTGGTCCAAATGTTCAAAACCCAGACAAGCTACACATAAGGTGTGCTTGTCTGCCTTGGCAAACTCATCTCCACACTTCAAACAGTTTTTAAAACCATGTTCACTGGTTCTCTTTTTAGGTTTCTCAGTCGTGGTGAAATATAAAATGAAAAAACCTCAACTGCTAATACCCAAAGCTAATGCGGTTATTAAAACAGCTTAAAAAGCTTTTACTTTTTTTTTTTTTGCGGTCGGTTCAGGAATCGATAGGGAACCGATGGAACTGAGAAAGGAGATGAAATATGAACCAGTTCAGCGGTTCTGTAACCGATGAAAAGCAGTTACAAATAAAAACTTTAAGGGCCAAATTTAAATGAAAATGAATATGTTCTTTAGTTAGAGAACCGAATCAAAGTTATAGCTAGCTCAGATCCCTCACAGTTATACCGAACCGTGAGGAACCGAGAATAACAATTTAAACAATAATAAACTATATAAAACTAACAAATTAGTAGAGGCAGTAAAAGAAACTAAAAATACTTACGGTTTTTAAAGTTTTTCTTTGTTCTTCACGCGAAAGAGGGCGACAGAAACTCCGAGCGACCAGACTTTCAGGCGGAGAGAAAAATCTGAAGGGCTTAGAATACTACAGTTGGCAGAGGCAGTGTTTGAAAGATGCTCACGTGCAAAGAATTCCATCATTTGCATGTGTTCCATCTCTCCAGGCAGTCCAACCCATCAAGATGACTGCACAAAGTTATGAATGGTCTGAGCATTACTGGGGTTAGAAACAGCTGGTGAACATCTCCTCGAATTTCTGCCATCCTCTCCTTATAATAGGAGAAAGAACGTCTCAAATCCAAAGTATAGAGCCTGTACTAGGCCTCCGAGGTGTAATTAGGGTAGTATACCGACAGAGTCAACACCTGGTTAAGGTGAAACTCTGACACCACCTTCGGAAGCAATTTCGGGTGGGGCGCAGGACAACTTTGTCCTGTGGAAGACCAGATAAGAAGAGTCCACCGAAAGTGCCTGGAGCTCTCCTGTCCTTCTGGCTGATGTGACAGCCACCAGAATAGCGGTCTTCCACAAGTGTGACAACTCACACTTGTGCATAGGTTCGAATGGCTTGCCCACGAGCTTTGCCAGTACCAGCAGTAAATCCCACGGAGGTGGAAGTTCACACACCGGAGGGGATATGTGATCCATGCCTTTGAAAAAGTGCCTAACCACTGTCTCCTGCACCAATGTCAGTTTACCGACCCGCGCCCGGTAAGCAGAAATGGCTGCCAGGTGCACGCTGAGGGTCAATGACGGCAGACCCCCTTTGGAGAGAGACCAAAGGTAGTCGAGAATGTTAGCCACGGAACAGGATAAGAGATCCAGGCACTTACCCTGACACCAAATGGAAAACCTTTTCCATTTGAAGGCATAACATTTCCTGGTCGATTCCTTCCTAGATACCTCCACCACAGTGTAGACATCTTCAGAAAGACCCAAATCCTGGAACTCTAGCCGCTCAGGTATTAGGCTGTGAGGTGCGGGGATTAAAGGTCCAGATGGAATACCTTCCCCTGATTCAGAGATATCAGGTCTGGGTGTGTACAAAGCTGCTCCGGGGGCCCACAGCTGAGGCTGAGGAGATCTGGATACCAGAACTGGCACGGCCAGTCTGGGGCTACCAGGATCACCATCGTCTTGTCCCTCCTCACCTTGAGTAACACCTTGTGGATCAAGGGAAATGGAGGGAAGGCATAGAGAAGGCCTGGGGGGTCCACAGCCAAGAGAAGGAATCCCCCTGCAGTGAGCCCTGCTGAGGGGGGTGGGCAAGAAACAGCCTCAGCTTGATGTTTTCCCTGGAGGCAAACAGGTCCAACATTGGTTTGCCTCAATGGAGAACAGGCTGTAAGCTATCTCTGGATGATATGGCATTGGGACTCCTCAGGGTCCAGAGCCCATGGGTCCTGTTGTCCCCCATGTGGGCTCCCCAGCCCACGAGAGAGAGGCATCGGTCATGAGGACGACCGTCAGCTCGGGGCGGACAAACGGAATCCCTTCCTGCAACCAGTCTAGGGCAGTCCACCTTTGGAGAGCGTCCCACATCTTCTGGGTTACAGTGATCAGCTGGTTGAAATGACCGTGGCACTAAGTCCACTGGGTGGCCAGCTCCCGCTGTAGGTGGTGCATGTGCAATGGGGCCCAATGGGCCACTGAGGTGCATGCCGCCATGTAATCCAGAAGGCGCAGAAAGTCCCAGGCAGGGCGCAAGTGCCCAACCAGAAATGACTGGGCAAAGGAGGAGAGAACCTCCGTCCTGTCTGCCAGGAGCTGAGCTCTAGCTTGACAAGAGTCGAGCTCTGCCCTGATGAAGCACATCACCTGAGAGGGCACGAGTTCCGACTTGGCCTCGTTGATCAGAAGGCCGAGTTAGGAGCAGGTCTTGAGGGCCTGATCCCTGGACCTCTCTACCTCTTGTTGGGTGGAACCTGCAAGGAGCCAATCGTTGAAGTACGGGTAAATTCTGACACACACCCCCGATGCCAGAGATGGGCTGCCACCACTGCAATGCATTTGGTGAAGACCCGTGGGGCCGATGACAGGCAGAACGGCATTGCTCGGAACTTGTATAGGGTCCCTTCAACCTTGAAGTGGAGGAACCACCGATGGGACAGACAGATTGGGACATGAAAGAACGTGACCTGCAGATCCAGTGAACAGAACCACATGTTTCGCTCCAAGGATGGTATGATCTCGGACAGAGTGACCATCCAGGGTTTTAAATAATTGATTAGCAGTTTTTTTCCTGGCACAATACTAACTGTACAGAAAGCAGTTATATAGGTTTTCTAAAAGTGTTATGTTTATTAAACACAGTGAGGCAAGTGCTATGCATTTTCACAATGTTTTAGAACTTTTATGAGCAAAATGCTAATCATTTTTAGAGTTAAATAAAACCCTGCCATCTGAAAGGTGCATGACCTGAGATATTAATTCAGGTCGCGGAGATCTAGAATGGGGTGCCAGCCCCCTGTCCGTTTGGGCACCAGGAAGTAAATGGAGAAAAAGCCTGAGTCTGCTGAAGCAACTGCCATGAGAGCTACTGCCCCTTGAGAAGGAGCTGAGCAATGTCGTCTCAAAGAGCCGACTGCGTGGAATCTGCCTCCCAAGGGCACAGGCTCCGGGGCTGGAGGGTACTGTTGAATTCTAGAGGCAGTCCCTGACTGACCACCGAGAACCCACCTGTCCATGGTGATAGCGGACCAGGCAGAAAGAAAGTGGTGAAGCAGGACCCCCAAGGGAAGACCCAGAGCTGGTGTGACGAGAAAAGGGGTGGCAAGCCCCACCCCGTCACTGAGCAAGCTTGGAGGAGGAAGCTCCGGACCTGAGCTTCGGCCTCCTGTGCGGGCCCGTTGGGGTCCAGGCCTGGACCGAGGGTGCCAAGCTTGAGCCTGCTGCTGATGCTGCTGTCCTCCCTGGAAGGAGGACTGCTGAACCGCAGGGGAAGACTGCTGAAAAGGCTTCTTTTTCTTCTGCTGGTTCTTGTCCGAAGAACTCTTAGCAGAAGTGGCATCCAAGGTGGCACTGGACTGCTCTGTGCGCTGTAGGTGACCGGCCACTCCTGGGACGAACAAGTCTGTCACAAGGAAGGGCACATCAGCTAACCTGTGTTGAATGTGACACTTGGACAGCCGGTTCTGATCACTGTATCATTTTTTGTAATATAAAAATGTGTTATGGACTGTCTCTCATGGGAAATGTTGAAACAGCATGCAAGTATGACACATACACACACGCACAGATTTTAGATACAAGGTGTTACCTGGAAGACCAGAAGCTAATTACAGACTGGACCAGGCCTTAATTGGGGATCTCGTGTTTGTCTAGATTTATGGTAGCTTACCAGATGCTGGGCTAGAATCATAAACGTTTCTGACGTTCAGAGGAAACACAGTGAAATTCACATGGTGATACAAAAGCATGCTGCACCTCCACGAAATCTGGCAGAGACACAAGTTCCTTTGATATCCTGGAAAAGGGAAGCTGATCATAAGATCAAAGAGAGTCATTTGAAGAAAATGAGTTATGCTGAGGTTACAGAATTTAATACTTGGATAAGACATCCTGTTTTTGTATAGATATATATTTTTTATATATTCTGACAAGGAGGAGCCAGATGACCTCATGCAAAGGGGATGGCCAAGACAGTCTTTTAAACAGTATTCTGTTTTCATTCAGACACTTCTATCTAGACTCTGACAAAGAAACTTCTTTGGGCACTTTAAGCAAGTATACAGGTAGAGAAAGACAAAATCTAAGTACTGTAGTAGGAATTGCACTGTTAAAACCTTGTTCTTTTAAAAGATTTGTATGTTTCGTGATACATGGCTCTGTATATTATGTTTTACATAATTTGTATCTGTTTTAGTAAAACTCTGTTTTTAGGCCTACTTGATCTGTCTTTGAATTTCTTTCCTTTACAAGTAAAGAATATATGGTTAAAGCAGAATAGTGATACCAAACTGGAAAAAGGTGAGTTTTTAAGGGTTCATTTTTGTACACCTAGTCAGGTGCCCGCAGGCAACGATATCTGGACCCGCAAAGTCAGAATTATCTGAGCCTGTGCATTGCGTACGCTAACAAGAGGTTCACAGTTTGAATCCCTCCAAGACTTAAGACCAAAAGGTTGATTCAAACCCACAAAAACAGACAAGAGGGTTACCCTGTTTCTGTTAACTGTTCACAAGACTGCACTCAGAGGTTGGCACTTTGGGAGTAGAGGGCTGACCTGCTGAGTGGGTTTGTGACAGAGTATCCTGATGACAGGGGGCTCAGTCCTATACATGAAGACCTAGTGCAGGAACCCTCTCCAAGTAAGATCTTCAGTTACGGTAAGTTCTTACGTAACTATACTACCTTACTTTGAGAGGGCTCTTGCAGTAGGTAATTACAAACAGGACTGAGTCTCAAGCAGTCTGGAACAAGCAGAAGCAAATGGGAGGAGAAAACTACCCAAAAGTAGACCCTGTGGCTGCGAAGGTCTTAGGAAAGAAGACCTTGTAGAACTGCCAATCTGAAGCCCGCTCTGCGGCGAGAGGAAATGTCCAAACTGTAGTGTTTCATAAAGGTATGGACAAAAGTCCAAGTAGCGGCTGCACAGATATCTGCCACTGACACATTCTTGAAACAAGCAGCGGAGGCAGCGACCCCTCTGGTGGAGTGGCCTCTGACCTGACCTGGCAGGTCTTGTTGTACTTGTCATAATAGAAAGTGATAAAATGAGCCAACCATTTAGATAGGCACTGCTTAGAAACAGCATTGCCTTCTCTTTTAGAAGCAAAAGAGACAAACAGTTGATCAGCCTTTCTGAGATCCTTCGTCCTGGTGGTGTAGTATCTCAGAATTTGGTGAACATCCAAAGTATGCAAGAGGTACTCCCCTTGATTGGAGTACTGCATAAAGAAAGCAGGCAGCTCTATGGATTGATTCAGCGTAGATTCTGCTACAAGAAACTTAGGGTTGGTACGCAGAGCCACACGTTCCTTGTGAAAAACCAAATACGGGATTTTGCATGAGGGTCTGGAGCTCAGAAATTCTTTGAACAAGTAATGGCCACAAGGAGAGAGTCTTCCATTTTTCTCTTATCCCCTTCTACTGCTGTACTCCGTTTCTTTGGGAGTCTCCAATGGCTTTGTTCGTCTCCGCTCCTGCTAGCCGGCGACCGGTGCAGTCCATCCCCCTCCCCATGAAGCCTTGGATATTCCCCCCAGGTGGGTACAGGGTGGGGACTTTACACCCCGACATGTCTATATTTCATCGGGAGATGCTGGTACTGGCACCGGTAGTGGCATTGGGGATCGTGGCCAGGAGCTCCACCTACTGGGAGTCCCGTGGGGCATTTCCTGGTTTTCTGGTGTCCTCCCCCCGAGGATGTAGACACACAAGGAGAGCCAATGGGTGAGGCACGTATTGATGTGCAATCTCCTTCCGACTCTCGGTCTGCGTCCTCCCCTCCACACTGGCTGTCCCAGCTGCACCGACGCCTGTGGTCACCCAGGTGGCAGTAAAGTAGCGGGACAGGCCATTCTCTCCACCCTGGAGGAGGAGAGCGACCAATGGACACTTTATCCTGCTCCCCCGACCAGCCCTCCAGTTACCTGAGTCCGTTTCCGAACCCGGGTCGCCGGTGCTGCGAGCGGTAAACCTACCACTGTGCTGACGGGCCAGCCCTAAGAGAGTCTTCCATGAAAGGAACTTTATGTCTGCTGAGGCTGCCGGCTCGAAAGGAGGCAGAGTAAGCTTCTCAAGGATAAAATTCAAATCCCAAGGAAGGGCAGGAACCCGAATGGGGTCTCAAGTGGAGGACCCCTCTAAGAAAGGTCTTGGAGCCCTCCAGTTGTGCAAAAGTCCTGTCACCAAAAAGAACATGGTACGCCGAGATGGCCGCCATGTGAACCTTCAGAGAGGAATGACTGAGACCCAGATCAAAGAGGTGTTGCAAGTAATCCAAAAGCTGCCCAACAGAGCATGGGAAAGGCTCAAAATCTTTGGAAGCAGCCCCAACAGAGAACCGTTTCCATTTCATGGCATAGGTAGATCTAGTGGAGGGCTTCCTGGCCTTCACCAGAATCTCAGCCACCAGTGGGGAAACCCCGAATTGGGCTTGAGCTATGTCTGCAGGAGCCACGCGTGCAACTAAAGGGACCTGAGACCTGGATGAACCAGGGTCCCCCGATCTTGGGTCAGCAAAAGTTGCGACAGAAGAAGAGGAGGTTCCTCGGAATACTGTTGTAGAAGAGAGAACCAAACTTGGTTGGACAGAAAGGAACAATGAGAATTATGTGAGCTTCTTCTGAGCTGAGTTTTTGTAATACCTCGGAATCAAGGGGAAGGCATAGACGAATCTTACCTTCCAGTCTAGAGACAGAGCATCTCTCCAAAAAAACCTGCACCCTTGAGCGAGCGAGCAGAAAGTGGGAAGTTTTGCATTGAGAGGAGACGCAAACAGGTCTACCTGAGAGGTTCCCCAGCATAGAAAGATGTCGTCTGCTACCCCCTGATCTAGCTCCCACTCATGGGCATGAGCAGATGACTGACTGAGGTGGTCTGCCAACGTGTTCTCGACCCCCGGGCCATGAATGGCCATGAGGTGAAGGTTGTGCTGCACTGCCCATTGCCAAACCCGCATTACCTCCCTGCAGAGAGGGTAGGAACAAGTTCCTACCTGTTTGCTGATGTACCAGGCTACACACATGTTGTCCGTCTGGACAGCCAGATGTCCGGGAAGCAGATAAAGATGCAGAGCATAGAGCACGGCCTGAAGCTCGAGAACACTGATGTGGAGAAATTTTTTGAGCTGGGACCAGGAGCCCTGGGTCCTGTGAGGCCAGAGGTGGGCTCCCCAACCCTCACCCGAGGCATCTGTTGTCAGCGTCTAGGAGGAGGGAGAAAGGCAAAAGGGAATTCCCCGGCAAAGGTTCTCCTGAACTGCCCACCATTGCAAGTCCCGAGCCATAGGGTTGAAGACCAGAACTAGTTGATCTAGGTCATCTACCAGCTGATCCCACTGAGACCGAAGCCTCCACTGAGAGAGTCTCATGTGGAGCGGAGCATGAGCGACTGTCAGAATAGCAGCCACCATGAGCCTGAGGAGGCGAAGGACTGACGTAGCGCTGACCAGCCTGCGGCTGGACAACAGGCTGACCTGAGCCTGGAGTTAGGCCACCCTGTTCAGTGGCAGGAATGCCATGCCGGAGGTCATGTCCAGGATCGCCATGATAAACTGGAGCCTCTGGGACGGGATCAGGTGGGACTTGGCCTGGTTGAAGGTAACATCCAGGCAGGCTAAAATCTGCAGGGTAAGGGAAAGAAAGCACAGGAGTTCCTCCCTGGATGAGGCCGAAAGGAGCCAGTTGTCCAGGTACGGGAAAACCTGCACCCCCTGGATGGGCAGGTAGGCCGCTACCACCGAAAGGCATTTGGTAAATACTCAGCGTCGCGAGGAAAGACCAAAAGGGAAGGCCTTGAACTGGTAGTGGTCCCCCTGGAAAATAAAATGCAGGTACTTGCGGTGGGAAGGGTGAATAGGGATATGCAGGTAAGCATCCTACATGTCCAGAGCGCACAGCCACTGTCCCGGCCGAAAAAGGTGCAGAAGACTCTGCAGAGAGAGAGCATCCTGAACCTTTGGTACTCCACGAACAAGTTCAAGGAGCTGAAGTCAAGAATCAGCCTCACATCTCCTTTTTTGGGACCAGAAAGAAATGGGAATAGTAGCCTGTACCCCAAAGATGTGGAGAAATGGGGTCTATCGCCTCCTTCAGAAGAAGAGAGGATACTTCTTCCGGAACCAGAAGATGATGTTCTGGGGAGTAAGACGACCTGGGAGGGGTTCCGAGGAGGCTTCTGAAGAAACTCTATTGAGTGTCCTTCTGTGATCAGCTGAAGCACCTAAGTGTCTGAAGTCGATCCTCTCCCAACCTGGTAGATGGAGGGAGAATCTTCCTCCTACTGGTTCCTCTGGACGGCCCAGAGGCTGTGGGAGAGTAAAGGAGTCAGGAGGTGTGGGGCAGCATCGCGACTGAAACTCCCGCTGTTTTTTTGGGCGGGGGGGTCTTGGCAGCTGGAGGGCCCTGAAGTTTGTTGGCCCACTTTCCCTGAGGTTTCGCCTTTTGTCGAGAACGTCTGTGAAGGGGATGATGCTGAGCCTGAGGGAGTCTGTACATGGAGTCAACTGACTTGAGTGCAGTACCCTTCTCCTGCAGATCGGTGATGATGTCCTTGAGATTGCCACTGAACAGCACTGAACCCCTGAAGGGCGCATCCTGGATAGCAGACTGCACCTCCGTGACCAAACCTGACACCCGGAGCCAGGCATGATACCGCAAACCCACGGTGAATGCCAAGCTCCGACCAGCAGCGTCCACTGCATTGTATGTGGTACGAAGCATGTGCCAACTGGCCGAACGCACAGACTGGACTAGATCCGCCACTTCCTGCTTTGTCTGAGACTCAGGAAGGGAGTCCAATTTAGCCTCTTCTTCCCATATTGGTCCAGAAGGTGGGATTACTTGTCAGGTGGTGACGAACTCAAGTGCTTGGGGTTTGCCGTCCGTCCGTGAGTGGTGCTAATCACGACCAAATTGGCTCGAGGGGGTGAATTTAAAGAGTCAACACCCTCTGAAGCCTGATAGAGTCTGTCCGACTTTCTAGGAAGGAGGGCTAATGCCGATGTTTGCTTCCAAATGGTGGAGACAAGGTCAGCATGAGGCTCAATCCAGGGTGGCACCAGGGTAGGAGCGGTCTCAGGCAGATCCAGGTGTGCAGCGAGTTTTTTATGCTGTGGATCCAGCTCCAAGGAATGCCACTGATGAACTATCTGGATTTTGCGCAACTCCATAAAGGAAGGATCTTCCGGAGGAGTTTGGCCTGGGGTTGTCTGGAGTGCATGGCTCGTCATCTGGATCACAGCGGCCATCAGAGTCAATCCAAGTTCTCCAAGGAGGATGAAGAGGAAGAAGACTCCTCCTCCTCCCGGTGTAGGGGAGGAATGGACCCCATGGGAAGCCCTGGGAGAAGCGTATCCTGCCCTGCCCCAGAACCAGAAGGCTTGCCTCTGATATCCGGAGGTGAGGAGGGCGTCTCTCGCCTCCGACGCAGGGGGCCTAGAACCGGGACTGGCGTCTGAAGACGGCTCTATACCTCCCTGGTGAGCTGAGCCTTGGTGTCAGCCCACCAGGAAGCCAGAGTCTCCTTCAAGTCCACCAGCGGTTGAGGGGGCAGTGGAGGAAGAAGAGGGGGATAAGGATACTGAGGGTATCCGTAGGGTGCGTATCCATATCCCGATGGCAGGAAGCCAGGAGTCAGGTACTGGGGCACCGTGTACTGCGGCGTCAGGTAGGCTGGCATCGGGTACGAGGGTGCCGGATACTGTGAGCCTGGGTATGACAGCGTCGGATAGGATGGAGTCAGATACCCAGGCACCGGGGGTCTGTGGGAGTAGAAGGCCCCAGAAGTGGCCCGGAGGTCCTAGAATAGGAGGCCCGGTGGGCGGCAGGCCTGGCGTCCGGCAACGGGATTCTGTTGGGCAGGCCGGCGCTGGCATCTGAGGATCTGGTGTCGGGTCATCCGGCTGAGCGGGAGGGAGGGAGACCTGACAGCAGCATACCCACCTCCTCCGTGTCGCCCGGGGAAGAAGGATTACCACCCTCGGGATCTAGCAGAGGAGACACTGGCGCCTCGGAGTGCAATGAGCGTTGCGGTGAGCTCGGAATGTCAGATAGGCAAGAAGGGTATAGCATTGGTGCTAACGCTGAGTGGACATCGGAGAAGTCAACATCCATCTTATCGACGGAATCTGGGCGGACATCGGAGGAGCCGGCGTCCGACTTCTCAGACCCAGCGCACGACGAAGGCTATGAAGGAGGGGTGGCCTTGGTGGGCGCTTTGGAGGTCATGCGCTGCCCCGGAGGGTCAGGCATCTTAACGACCTCACCCAGGCGGGTGTCGGAGGAGCAGACATCCGACTTATCGGGGCCACTCGAACCAGAAGGCTGCATGGCGGTGACCTTACTGGGAGTGGCCGTGACAGAGCTGCCTCCCGGGGGAGGTGTTACCTGCAGCACCGCAATGCCAGCCGAGGCCGCAGCGACCGATAAGGAGTCACGGTCCTGGTGCTTCTTCTTGTGGTGGCCCTCCGGAGAATTCGAAGCCCGCCAAAGTTTTTTCAGTTCCTTTTCCATGGAGGTCATTTTTTGCTTAAGAACGTGGGCCTCCAGGGACTGCTGCCTCAGCTTTTGGGTAGCCGCGTTAAACTGCTGGCATTTCTCGATGGGCTGATCGAGGCCTAGACAAAAAAGGCACTGGGAATGTCCGTCATCGTGCGGAAGCTGGGCACCGCAAGAATCGCACTTGTTTTTGTGCACAGAGGGAGTCGGGGACGACATACACGGCACCTGAAGGTAAGGCTGACAAAAAATCAGAAAATATAGTAAAATAAGTAGTAAACTACCGATGACTGACTGCAAAGCAGTGAACTTAACCGTGAGGTGCTGCACGAGCCAACAGCAGAAAAGAACTGGAAAGTGGGCGTGGGAGACCACCCCTTTATACTGACGTCGCCTGATGTGGGGAGTGGTCCTCCTCCAGAGACTGCTAGCTAGAAATTATTCCATGGGGTAATGATGATTACCAATTTCAGTCCTATTTGTAATTACCTACTGCAAGAGCCCTCTCGAAGTAAGATCAGAGATTGTAGAACTGAGGTCCCAAAACCAGCATCCCGGCGTGACTCAGGGTCGATGTGGTAGTGGGTGAGGAAGGTGTTTGCTGACTTCCAGGTAGCAGCCCGGCAGAATTCCTGTATAGGGATGTCCCTGGAAGCGGCCACCGATGCAGCACCATGGCGGGTAGAATGAGCTCTTATCCCTCTGAAAGGCTCCTTGCCTGCCAACTCATAGCACAGACCTATGCATGATGTAATCCATCTTGCAATGGTCCATTTGGCTGCAGGTCTGCCAGAAGTGGCTTCAGCGCAGGTGACAAGAAAAAATTACTTACCATAGTAATCTTCTTTCTTCCCAGTGATGCTCAGACATTCATAACTTTGTGCAGTCATCCTGATGGGTTGGACTGCCCGGAGAGATGGAACACATGCAAATGATGGAATTCTTTGCACATGAGCATCTTTCAAATACTGACTCTACCAACTGTAGTGTTCTAAGCCCTTCAGATTTGTAAGAAGCCTGGAAGTCAGGCAACATGGAAATTTTCCCATAAATTATTACTAATTAACAAAACATTTTAATAAAACATTTTAGGGTTAGCCTAATAATCAACTTACTTGGAAAAAAACCTCCAAGGAAGGAGCTATATCTAAATAAAATAATGGTATTCACCATAGCATGAGAAAAACTATTCTGATAGACAGAAAAACTCTGGTAAAAACTCTGTCTAGCATAGAGAAAATGTACCCAGAAGAATATGGCTATGTGGCTCTAGCATGCGGAATGCAGAGGCTTAAGTTCTGGAAGGGGAAGATGGGAGGGAGTTATGAATGTCTGAGCATCACTGGGAAGAAAGAAGATTACTATGGTAAGTAATTTTTTCTTCTAACCCCAGTAATGCTTAGACCATTCATAACTTTGTGCAGACTACCAAGCAGTACCCCCAGGTGGTGGGTACAGAACTTATTTTGGAAACAGACTGTGCAGGACTGCTGTGCCAAACTTGGCGTCACTTCTGGACAAAATATTAAAATTATAATGCTTTGTAAAGGTGTGTACTGATCTCCAAGTAGCTGCTTTACAAATGTCCAACAATGGCACCTCCCTAGCAGCTGCAATAGTGGCAGCTGTTCCCCTAGTTGAACGAGCCCTCAGCCCAGCTGGGGACTGTTTACCCACTTTACTGTAGCAGAATTGGATGCACTGGACAATCCACTAAGAAATGGATCTTTTTGAGGCTGGTTTGCCCATTCTAACATCCCCATATGTAAGGAAAAGTTGTTTTTTGTGTTGCCTATGGCCTTTAGTAGCTGTTATGTAGTAGCTGAGAGCTCTTTTCACATCCAGACTGTGAAGCATTCTTTCACCAGAGCTTCCATGGTCTGTGAAGAAGACAGGCAGAGTGATTGGTTCAGATGGAAATCTGAAACTACCTTAGGAAGGAATTGTCTGTTTGTTCCGAGGACTACTTTATCCCTGTGGAAGGAAATATAGTCCTGGTCGACACAGAGAGCCCGAAGCTCACTGATTCTTCTTGCTGAAGTGATTGCTACCAGGAAAACTGTTTTCCAGATAACATACTTTAAATGGGCTGTAACCATGAGCTCAAAAGGAGCTCGCATCAGCCTTGCTATACATACATTAAGATCCCAAGCGGGCACTGGTGCCCTGTGAGGGGGGGGTGCAAATGCATTAGGCCTTTGGAAAATCTTTTGAAAATGGGATCTGATGCTACAGATACCTTTGTCCTAGCAGACAGGTACGCAGATACTGCTGCAAGGTGGACCCTCAAGGAACTGGGTTGCAGACCTTGTGAATGCAAGTAAGTTAGATAATTCAACACCACTGAAACCCCTGCATCATTTGGGGTGAGGTTTCTAGTAGAGCACCAGAAAGAGAATCTTTTCCACTTAGCAGAATAAGTTTTCTTAGTTGAAGGCTTCCTGTAACCTTTCAAAATGTTTAATACAGTGTCAGAAAGCTTCAAGCCTGCATACTCTAACTCCTCAAGAGCCATGCTTTGAGGTGAAGAGACTTGAGATTTGGGAATAGCAATGTTCCCTGATTGGAGGTTAGAAGATTGTGCCTGAGAGGCAAGCTTATTGGCCTGCTCACTGTCATGGAGAGCAGAAGAGAGTACCATGGCTGCCTGGGCCAATCTGGAGCTGTCAATATCAGAGAAGCTGCGAGGGATCTGAGTTTCAGTAGCACCCTGAAAACCAGAAAGAAAGGGGGGAATGCATAGAGAAACTTGCCTGACCAATCCAGCAGCAAGGCATCCAGAGGAATTGTGCCCTGGGCTGGTGGCCTGCTACAGTACTGAGGCAACTGGTGGTTCTGGTGGGACACGAACAAGTCTATCTCTGGAACACCAACCTGTTGAAAATTACCTGTACCACCTGCTTGTTCAATGCCCATTCATAACAGGACTGATTTATTCATCTCAGTGTGTCTGGCAAGATATTGTCCTTTCCTGGCAGATGGATGGCTTGCAGGGACACCTTTAAAGAATATGCCAGAGCCCAAATCCCCATGGCATCTGTGCATAGGGGACCTGATCTCGTGCCCCCCTGTTTGTTTATGTAATACATAGTGGTGGTATTGTCTGTTCTGACCTGTACCACTTTGCCCATTACCAGTGTAGAGAAAACCTTTAGTGCCAGCCGCACTGCTCTGAGTTCCAGCAGATTTATATGCTGGAGGGACTCTGCTTCTGACCAAGTACCCTGAGTTGTGTGCTCCCCCAGATGGGCATCCCAGCCCAGCAGGGATGCATCTGTTGTGAGGATTAGTGAGGGATCCTCCTTTTGGAAGGGGACTCCTTGTCTTAGGTTGAATTCCTTTTTCCACTACAAGAGGGCATGTAACAGGGCCCTTGTCACTGGGATGAGCTTTGAGAAAGGGTCTCTTTTCTGACTCCAATGAGTCCTGTGGTGAAACTGGATGTGTCTCATGTGAAACCTGGAACCCTGCACTGTACCTGTGGATGCAGCCATATGACCCAGGAGCTTCAGAAATTGCCTGGCTGTTTTTCGACCATGCAATTTGAAGGAATTTGCTATGATCTGAAGACTTTGCACCCTGTCTAGTGGTAAAAAGGCTCTGGCCTGCACGGTGCTGATCTCTGCCCCTATGAACTGTAAAGTCTGTGTAGGGGCGAAGACAGATTTTTTCTGGTTTACTATGAAACCTAGAGATTCCAGAAGATCCTGTATAAGTCTTACAGAGGTTGTGACCTGCTCTGGTGATTTGCCCACTATCAGCCAATCGTCCAGGTATGGAAAGACAGTCAATCTGTGTCTTTGAAGAAATGCCACAACTGCTGGGCATTTTGTAAACACCCTTGGTGCCAAGGAAAGGCCGAAGGGTAGGGCTGCAAACTGATAATGACCTGATGGGAGTCTGAATCTGAGATATTTTCTGTAAGATTCCTTTATGGGGATGTGGAAATAAGCGTCCTGTAAATCCAGAGATGCCAGCCAGTCCCCTTTCTGAATTACTGGTAGAATCCCAGCCAAAGTGACCATTTTGAACTTTGGCTTTTTCAGGTGCTTGTTTAAAGCTCTGAGATCCAAAATGGGCCGCCACTTCCCATTTTTCTTTGTTGTTAGGAAGTATCTGGAGTAAAAACCTCTTCCTCTCAGGGTTGCAGGGGCTACTTCCACTGCTTTTAGCTGGAGCAGCTTCTGGACCTCTGCCTCTAGCAATGAGATTTGTGCTAGAGGTGGGGAGGCAAAAACCCTGTTTTTTTGTAGAGAAAGAAATTTGAACTGCAGAGACAGACCTTTGCCCACTACCCCCAGCACCCACTTGTCTGTGGTGATGGTTGACCAGTGGGGGAGGTAATGGGACAGTCTGCTTCCAACAGGTAAGGAGGAGGCGGCTTGCATCTCAGGGGTTCTGCTTATGCTGGGACTGAGGTTGTGGCCGAGTCCCCCGCCTAGAGCCCCTTCTGCCCCTACCCCTTGAGTAGCCCTGAAGGGGGGTACTGCTGGTATTGGGGCATGGTTACTGGCTGGAAGAAGGGTCATGATAAAATGGGATGACCCATAGACCCCCTTCCATAGGGCCTAGCAGATGAGGAAGCTCTGTCTCTAGCAGAGTTACTTCTGTAAGTGGCCTTATATTCATCCACTTTTTTCATTTAGGCCACTGTGGACTCCCCAAACAGCAGATTTCCTTCCAATGGGAAATCCAGGGCCTTTGACTGGGTATCCTGAGTGAGGTTTGTGGCCCGAAGCCAAGAAAACCTCCTCTGAGCCACTGTGTTTGCCATCCATCTGGCTACATTGTCATACAAATCAGCAGCCATTTGGAACTGGTACTTGGCCGCCTCTAGCCCAAACCTGGCAGTTTCTGCCAGGTCATCTGACAAGGGTGGGGTGGCCTTCATGGACATGGCCAGTACCGACTGCCACAGGGATTTCTGGTACTGGGCAGCATAAGATTGAAAAGTGGCCTGTCTCATGGCCAATGAGGCTGACAGATAGCCCTTTTTTGCCATACTGTCCAGTTTTCTGGAGTCCTTGTCCAGAGGGTGTGAGGACAGAGGGACCTTAGCCTTGTCACAGTCAGCTTGCTATATAACCCCTTGATGATCAGGGTGGGGGAAAAGGAATTCAGCTCCCTCTCTGTTCAGCTGATATTTTTTATCTATTCTCTTATCAATAGGAGGAATAGAGTTTGAGGTCTGGAGGAGCTTCATAGCATCCTTCTTAAAGAATTTATATACTGGAAGGAGGAGGGCTTTTGTGGGTGTTGAACCCATCATACTAAGGTACTCAATCTCCTCCTCATCTTCCCCTTGCTCTGTTGTGTTGATGTCCAGAGCATCTGCCATTCTTCTTACAAAAAAAAATTGGAGGAAAAATTCTCAGACACTCTGAGAGAAGAGCCAAATTCCTGCTCAGGGGAAACCTCTGGGGGAATAGGTTCAGGAATAGGAGGTGGATCAGGGGAAGGCAGTGGACATGGCCTATCTGGACTTCAGCAAGGCCTTTGACATTGTGCCACATAGAAGACTATTACACAAACTGGGGAATATGGGTGTGGGCAGGACAGTAGTGTGGTGGGTAGGTAACTGGCTGGGTGGCAGGACACAGAGGGTGGTGGTAAATGGCTGTCACTCCACAGAGGGAAGAGTAACCAGTGGGGTACCACAGGGATCAGTGCTGGGACCGGTCCTATTCAACATCTTCATCAGTGACATTGCACAGGATCTAGAAGGCAGAATTTCGCTGTTCGCTGATGACACAAAGCTCTGTAACAGAGTAGACACACCAGAGGGTGTAGACAGAATGAGAAGGGACCTGCAGAAACTTGAAGAATGGTCAAGGGTTTGGCAGTTGAAATTCAATGCAAAGAAGTGCAAGATAATGCATATGGGGCACAAAAACCCTGGCACAATATATCAGTTGGGGTGAGGATATAGCATGCACCAAGCAGGAAAGGGATCATGGGGTTGTCATCTCTGATGACCTCAAGGTAGGGAAACAGTGTGACAAGGCATCAGGTAAAGCAAATAGGATGCTGGGATGTATAGGCAGGGGCATCACCAGCAGGAAAAGGGAGGTCATAATTCGCCATACAAGACACTAGTGAGGCCCCACCTGGAGTACAGTGTACAGTTCTGGAGACCATACCTACGTAAGGACATAGACAGGGTAGAGAAGGTTCAGAGGAGGGCAACAAAGATGGTGCATGGGTTGCATCACAAGTCCTATGAAGACAGGTTGAAGGAACTGAACATGTACTCCCTGGAGGAGAGGAGGAGAGAGGGATATGATAGAGACATACAAGTATCTTACAGGGAGGAACAGGGTGCAGGAAAACACTATTTTAATGAAAAAAGATGTTTCAGGACTAGAGGGCATGGGATGAAGTTGGAGGGAGGACGATTCAGAGGAAACATGAGAAAGAATTTCTTCACAGAACGGGTGGTGGACAAGTGGAACACCCTGCCAGAGGAAGTGGTGGGGGCTGAAAGAATCACGGGATTTAAGAATGCATGGGATAGACATAAAGGAATTCTAGAGGGCAGGGGTAAGGGGAAACAGACTTCTAGGAAAACAAACTGAACTTACACGCTCAAATGGGCAGACTAGGTGGGCCATAGGCCCTTATCTGCTGACACTGTCTATGTATCTATGTATCCTCCTCATAAATGTCATCATTCCCTTCGAAATATTGTTGCTCTGGAACAGGAGGCAACACAGAAGCAGCAGCCTGGGGACCCTGGGGAGGGGCAGGAGGCTGAGGGATGATGCTTTGCAGAGCCTGGATAATTTTGAACGCCTTGGCTATATCTTGAGCCGAAGGCATGACAGGCTGCTGCGCAGAAGTCCCTGGTTTAGCAGGAGAGGGTTCTGCATGTTTGAGCTTCTTTAATTTCTTTGAGGAACGGGGAGTCAGCCGGTTCTTTCCCTCTTGCCCCTTTTGCCCGTGACAGGGGCAGGGTGAGACTTGTCAATTCAACCACAACAGACTGGGATGTCAGCTGGTCAGAGCCTGAGGGACCCCTTGGAAACTTTTTGTGAAGCCTTTCAAGGCACTTTTCAACAGTTTTTTCTGGGAAAGTTTTGCATATCTCACATTCCTGGTCCAAATGTTCAAAACCCAGACAAGCTACACATAAGGTGTGCTTGTCTGCCTTGGCAAACACATCTCCACACTTCAAACAGTTTTTAAAACCAGGTTCACCGGTTCTCTTTTTAGGTTTCTCAGTCAAGGTGAAATATAAAATGAAAAAACCTCAACTGCTAATACCCAAAGCTAATGCGGTTATTAAAACAGCTTAAAAAGCTTTTACTTTTTTTTTTTTTTGCGGTCGGTTCAGGAATCGATAGGGAACCGATGGAACTGAGAAAGGAGATGAAATATGAACCAGTTCAGCGGTTCTGTAACCGATGAAAAGCAGTTACAAATAAAAACTTTAAGGACCAAATTTAAATGAAAATGAATAGGTTCTTTAGTTAGAGAACCGAAACAAAGTTATAGCTAGCTCAGATCCCTCACGGTTATACAGAACCGTGAGGAACCGAGAATAACAATTTAAACAATAATAAACTATATAAAATTAACAAATTAATAGAGGCAGTAAAAGAAACTAAATATACTTATGGTTTTTAAACTTTTTCTTTCTTCTTCACCCGTAAGAGGGCGACAGAGACTCCGAGCGACCAGACTTTCAGGCAGAGAGAAAAATCTGAAGGGCTTAGAACACTACAGTTGGTAGAGGCAGTATTTGAAAGATGCTCACGTGCAAAGAATTCCATCATTTGCATGTGTTCCATCTCTCTGGGCAGTCCAACCCATCAAGATGACTGCACAAAGTTATGAATGGTCTGAGCATTACTGGGGTTAGAAACAGCTGGTGAACCTCTCCACGAATTTCTGTCGTCCTCTCCTTATAATAGGAGAAAGAACGTCTCAAATCCAAAGTATGGAGCGTGTACTAGGCCTCCAAGGTGTAATTAGGGTAGTATACTGGCAGAGTCAACACCTGGTTAAGGTGAAACTCTGACACCACCTTCGGAAGCAATTTCGGGTGGGGCGTGGGACAACTTTGTCCCTGTGGAAGACCAGATAAGAAGAGTCCACCGGAAGCGCTTGGAGTTCCCCTGTCCTTCTAGCTGATGTGACAGCCACCAGGATGGCGGTCTTCCACAAGTGTGACAACTCACACTTGTGCATGGGTTCGAATGGCTTGCCCATGAGCTTTGCCAGTACCAGCAGTAAATCCCACGGAGGTGGAGGTTCACACACCGGAGGGGATATGTGATCCATGCCTTTGAAAAAGTGCCCAACCACTGTCTCCTGCGCCAATGTCAGCTACCGACCCGAGCCCGGTAAGCAGAAATGGCTGCCAGGTGCACGCTGAGGGTCAATGACCGCAGACCCCCTTTGGAGAGAGACCAAAGGTAGTCGAGAATGTTAGCCACAGAATAGGATAAGGGGTCCAGGCACTTACCCTGACACCAAATGGAAAACCTTTTCCATTTGAAGGCATAACATTTCCTGGTCAATTCCTTCCTAGATACCTCCACCACGGTGTAGACATCTTCAGAAAGACCCAAATCCTGGAACTCTAGCCGCTCAGGTACTAGGCTGTGAGGTGCAGGGATTAAAGGTCCGGATGGAATACCTTCCCCTGATTCAGAGATATCAGGTCTGGATGTGTACAAAGCCACTCTGGGGGCCCACAGCTGAGGCTGAGGAGATCTGGATACCAGAACTGGCATGGCCAGTCTGGGGCTACCAGGATCACCATCGCCTTGTCCCTCCTCACCTTGAGTAACACCTTGTGGATCTAGGGAAATGGTGAGAAGGCGTAGAGAAGGCCTGGGGGGTCCACAGCCAAGAGAAGAAATCTCCCTGCAGCGAACCCTGCTGAGGGGGGCGGGCATGAAACAGCCTCAGCTTCATGATTTCCCTTGAGGCAAACAGGTCCACCATCGGTTTTCCCCAATGGTGAACAGGCTGTAAGCTATCTCTGGATGATATGGCATTGGGACTCCTCGGGGTCCAGAGCCCGTGGGTCCTGTTGTCCCCCATGTGGGCTCCCCAGCCCGTAAGAGAGAGGCATCGGTCGTGAGGACGACCGTCGGCTCGGGGTGGACAAACGGGATCCCTTCCTGCAACCAGTCTAGGGCAGTCCACATTTGGAGAGCGTCCCACATCTTCTGGGTTACAGTGATCAGCTGGTCGAAATGACCATGGCACTGAGTCCACTGGGCGGCCAGCTCCTGCTGGAGGTGGTGCGTGTGCAATGGGGCCCAACGGACCACTGAGGTGCACGCCGCCATGTAACCCAGAAGGCGCAGAAAGTCCCAGACAGGGCGCCAGTCCCAACCAGAAATGACTGGGCAAAGGAGAGAGAACCTCCGCCCTGTCTGCCAGGAGCCGAGCTCTGGCTTGACAAGAGTCGAGCTCTGCCATGATGAAGCCCATCACCTGAGAAGGCACGAGTTCCGACTTGGCCTCATTGATCAGGAGGCCGAGTTGGGAGCAGGTCTTGAGGGCCTGATCCCTGGACCTCTCTACCTCTTGTTGGGTGGAACCTGCAAGGAGCCAATCGTTGAAGTAGGGGTAAATTCTGACACCCCCGACGCCAGAGATGGGCCGCCACCACTGCAAAGCATTTGGTGAAGACCTGTGGGGCCGATGACAGGCAGAACGGCATGGCTCGGAACTTGTATAGGGTCCCTTCGACCTTGAAGCGGAGGAACCACCGATGGGACAGACAGATTGGGACATGAAAGAACGTGACCTGCAGATCCAGTGAACAAAACCACATGTTTCGCTCCAAGGATGGTATGATCTCGGACAGAGTGACCATCCAGGGTTTTAAATAATTGATTAGCAGTTTTTTTCTTGGGACAATACTAACTGTACAGAAAGCATTTATATAGGTTTTCTAAAAGTGTCATGTTTATTAAACACAGTGAGGCAAGTGCTATGCATTTTCACAATGTTTTAGAACTTTTATGAGCAAAACGCTAATCAATTTTTAGAGTTAAATAAAACCCTGCCATCTGAAAGGTGGATGACCTGAGATATTAATTCAGGTCATGGAGATCTAGAATGGGGTGCCAGCCCCCTGTCCGTTTGGGCACCAGGAAGTACCTGGAGACAAAGCCTGGGTCTGCTGAATGAACTGCCATAAGAGCTACTGCCTCCTTGAGAAGGAGCTGAGCAATGTCGTCTCAAAGAGCCGACTGGGTGTGTGTGTGGAAATCTGTTCTTCCCAAGGGGCACAGGTTCAGCTGGGAGGGTACTGCTTGAATTCTAGAGGCAGTCCCTGACTGACCACTTCGAGAACCCACCTGTCCATGGTGATAGCGGACCAGACAGAAAGAAAGTGGTGGAGCAGGACCTCCACGGGAAGACCCAGAGCTGGTGTGACGAGAATAGGGGTGGCAACCCCCAACCCGTCACTGAGCAGGCTTGGAGGATGAAGCTCCAGGACCTGAGCCTCGGCCTCCTCTGTGGGCCCGTTGGGGTCCAGGCCTGGACCGAGGGTGCCAAGCTTGAGCCTGCTGCTGATGCTGCTGTCCTCCCTGGAAGGAGGACTGCTGAACCGCAGGGGAAGACTGCTGAAAAGGCTTCTTTATCTTCTGCTGGTTCTTGTCCGGAGAACTCTTAGCGGAAGTGGCATCCAAGGTGGCAGTGGACTGCTCTGTGCGCTGTAGGTGACCGGCCACTCCTGGGCCAAACAAATCTGTCCCAAGGAAGGGCACATCACCTAACCTGTGCTGAGTGTGAGACTTGGACAGCCAGTTCTGATCACTGTATCATTTTTTGTAATATAAAAATGTGTTATGGACTCTCTCTCATGAGAAATGTTGAAACAGCATGTGAGTATGACACACACACATGCACACAGATTTTAGATACAAAGTGTTACCTGGAAGACCAGAAGCTAATTACAGACTGGACCAGGCCTTAATTGGGGATCTCGTGTTTGTCTAGATTTATGGTAGCTTACCAGATGCTGGGCTAGAATCATAAACGTTTCTGACGTTCAGAGGAAACACAGTGAAATTCACATGGTGATACAAAAGTATGCTGCACCTCCGTGAAATCTGGCAGAGACACAAGTTCCTTTGATATCCTGGAAAAGGGAAGCTGATCATAAGATCAAAGAGAGTCATTTGAAGAAAATGAGTTATGCTGAGGTTACAGAATTTAATACTTGGATAAGACATCCTGTTTTTGTATAGATATATATTTTTTATATATTCTGACAGGGAGGAGCCAGATGACCTCACGCAAAGGGGTTGGCCAAGACAGTCTTTTAAACAGTATTCTGTTTTCATTCAGACACTTCTAGCTAGACTCCGACAAAGAAACATGTTTGGGCACGTTAAGCAAGTATACAGGTAGAGAAAAACAAAATCTAAGTACTGTAGTAGGAATTGCACTGTTAAAACCTTGTTCTTTTAAAAGATTTGTATGTTTTGTGATACATGGTTCTGTATTTTATGTTTTACATAATTTTTATCTATTTTAGTAAAACTCTAGTTTTAGGCCTACTTGGTCTGTCTTTGAATTTCTTTCCTTTACAAGTAAAGAATATATGGTTAAAGCAGAATGGTGATACCAAACTGGAAAAAGGTGAGTCTTTAATCTGAGGTCTTTTATAAGAGTTGTTAAGGGTTCATTGTTGTACACCTGGTTAGGTGCCCAGAGGCAACGATATCTAGACCCCCAAAGACAGAATTATCTGAGCCTGTGCATTGGGTGCGCTAACAAGAGGTTCACAGTTTGAATCCCTTCAAGACTTAAGACCAAAGGTTGATTCAAACCCACAAAAACAGACAAGAGGGTTACCCTGTTTCTGTTAACTGTTCACAAGACTGCACTCAGAGGTTGGCACTTTGGGAGTAGAGGGCTGACCTGCTGAGTGGGTTTGTGACAGAGTATCTGCCGGTAAGTAGGAGAGCCTCAGCCAAGCCCTCCGGCTGAGAGGCAACTGTGGCGGCCATTGAGCGGCCACAAGAGTCCCCAATGTCCAGGGCCTTCTGGAGCTGCTGTTTGGCAACAGCTCGGCCTTGATCCCGGACATGCTTAACCATGGTCTGCATGTCCATGGAGAGATGTGGGAGGACTTCATCTAATGACTCGAGAAGGGCATGAGAGAAAATGTGCCTTGATGACGGCCGAACTTGCCTGACGAAGGCCCAAGGAGGAAGCCGCATAGACTTTCTGTGCCAAATGGTCCAAATGCTTGGAATCTTTGTCTGGAGGTCAGTCAGTGTCAGAAAAAGTATGCCTGAACACAAAGGTGGTCACCAGGCTCTCGGCCGAAGGGTGCTCTGTGAACCCCGCAAGGGACCCCATGGGAACCGCGTACCTACAGGCCATGCGGACAGACGATGCTGGACATGAGGCAGGATGCTGCCATAGTTAGGGTGCCGGACCAACACTGGCCTCGGCCACAGGAAAGGCCTCCGTTGGGGTATCCCCTCTCTTGAGGATGTCCGTGACAGGATACTCCGCCTGTTTTTGGATGGGTTCCTAGGAGCTTCCCTGTGGAATCAGAAATAAGGCGAAGGATCCCTTGAAAGGAGGAAGGACCTTCCTCCATCCCTGTGCCAACAGACAACTCATCATCCCCGGGATGAGAGTGAAGCCCGGTGGCATCCGAGTCCGAAGAGTCTGGATGTCACCTAAATCAGTCTCGACACGCCAAGGGTGGTCCGGGGTGACCGTGAGCGACAGACATCAGGGAAGTCTGGTATCTTGTCAGTCCTCTTTGGAGGGAGCCCCTCCTACAGGCTGCTTAGGTGGTGGCTCCACCACTATCAGTGGAAAGACTGGTATAGGTCGAACAGGAAGTTGCGCAGGCCCCGCGGGCGGGGGAACCAAAGGTGTCGGTTCTGAGGCGGTTGGCTTTGACCTAGGAAGCGAAAGTCAAGTAATGGCCAGGGTAGGAGTCGAAGTCGGCTTGTGCCCGGACAATATCAGCTGTTGTCACATGAGGTCCTCGTAGCGCTGACGGAGTTTCCGTCGGAGCCTCTCCTCATCCAAGGAGGATGAGGACGATCAATGGCGTCGCCTCTTTTTGGACCACTTATGGCTCTTCCTCAGCCGTCCTGGTGAGGGGGTTCCAGACCTCGACCGAGATCGGGCAGGCCGACTCGGTCACTCGGGAGACACCGGCAGGACCAGTGTGAAACCCAGGGGTCCGGAACCGGGTCCTTGATGGCACACTAGTGGGCTGGGTCTCCTGATCAGGGAAGACAAGGACCGGAGTCCTTTCCAAAGAGTCGTCGACTGGGGCACTGGAAGCTTCTTCATTCCGCTCAACCTGGGCTCCACATTCTCTGGTTCCTTCAAGCAGTTGTGCCAGTCTCTCCACACCCAGGGAGGGGCACCTGCAGACTCACACTCCTCCCGATCTCACAAGAGAGATAAGGAACAGAGCACGTCTTCTTCTCGGCGAAGGCGCTCTTGGGACCGAGAGAGGTGTCAGTCCCAAGAGCTCCTTCGCCAAGAACAGAAGCTGCCCGACACTCACCCTCCAAGCAAGGGGACAACTCTGCCCTTTCGGGCTCTCTCCTCTCAAACTGCATTCTGCAGTTTGGTAAGCAGAACAAAGAGAAGCTGCCCGACGCTCACCCTCCAAGCAAGGTATGGGTTGGAACCCTGAATTCTGGCATCTACCCCTGGAGGAATCTCACTTTACCCTGTTTGCCAGTGTTTCTTACACTTTGTGCAATAATCCAGAAGTCTTCTAGGAACTGCTTGCAAGAAGTTAATGCTAGGACTGACCTCTACTTGACATGTTCTTGATTTCTCACTTTAAGTAATGTTTAGTTTGATGTAGAGATTTCTTAAGAGTTGATTTAAGGTTTGAATCCCACAGCTTCCACTTACACACTGTGTGACAGTGAGCAAGTCACAACTTTCCTGTGCTCTCAGGTCGCGCCTGTATATATATAAAAAAAAAAAGCTTTCAGCTTAGTGTGCTAATCCTGGTTAAACAAAAAAAAAGGTACTTTGCTTTGCACTTCTTTGCATTGAATCTAAGTTGCCATACATCTGATCATTCCTCCAACCTTGCCAAGTCAATTCTCATCCTTTCCACCCCCTCTTGTGTGGCAACTCTGTTACAAATCTTTGTGTCATCTGCAAAGAGGCATATCTTTCCTTTCAGACCCCCTGCAAGGTCACCTATAAAGACATTAAAGAGGACTGGACCCAGTACTAAACCCATGATGTGGAGAGTAGACTAAGCTTGTACTTACTACTGCTTGATATGAAAGGGAAAAGGGAAGGGAAGGGGAAGGGCAGACGTCATTCTATCCTTCGGGCCTTGGACGAAGATATGGCGCATAGGAGGATACTGTTGAATGATGGTAGGGGAGGTAGAAGAATGGGGATTAACAACATGTAAGATAGGTGATGTTCATAGTTGTGCTACTATCTACTGTATGTTGATGTACTGCAGAGATTAATATCCTGCCTGTTGCAGGAACAGTTGTAGGGGGAGATACAAGGCAAAAAGTATCTAGGAATACACAATTGCAAGGGTATATACTGTATGGTGTGTGTAAAAAGGATCAAAGAACTCCACTCAAATGAGAAACAAGGGACGATTGTACAACCAATGATGGATAAGACCAGTGTGATTATTTCTTGGAACATTCGAGGCTTTAATAACCCTATAAAAAGGAAAAAAGTGCTCCAAGTGTTAAAGCATAGGCAAACTCAGGTGGCATCGCTACAGGAGACCCACTTAAGCCCGGATGAACACAAGTAACTGGTGGGAGGATAGGTGGGGGCATGCTATGCTGCCGCATATACCTCACACAAAAAGGGGGTGGCTGTGTTGTTTCACCAAAACTACCCAAAAGAGGTGATAAGGGTGGTGGTGGACCCTGAGGAGGGCAGGTACATCTTCATTCAAGGTAAAATCGTGCAGGAACAGATAACATATGCCAATGTGTATGCCCCCTCGGTGTCTGATGCTGAATTTGCTAAGGAACTATTAGATGTGATGCTGCATGAACAATTCCCTAATCTATGTTTAGGAGGAGAATATACTTGTGTAATGGCATTTGGAGGGAATGGGAAGACATGAAAGGGTGATTAACCAGTGGAAACAAGGGGTGGTGGATATGGACCAGGTGGATGTCTGGAGGGCAGCCAACCTTGGAGCAAAGGAATATATGTTCTACTCCAAGCCACACGGTACATGGTTCAGTCTGGACTACATATATGTAACAAGGGAAAGTTATGAAGAAGTGAAGGATGTGGCTCACGGGCCTATTCATATGTCTGACAATGCCATGGTGGTACTCAGGAGGTTTCCGGGAAGGGGGGAGGGGACCTTGCCCGGTGTGGCATTTCCCACATACCTTATGGCTTCTGAGAGTTTAAGAGAATGTTTGAAACAACAATGGGAATTATACAAGGAAGCTGACAAGGCCAATGCCCTTACCAAAGTGGTGTATTGGGAAGCAGGGAAAGCATATATGCAAGGGGTGATCTGCGGAGGCAGAACTTGAAACAGCAGTTAAAGGATGCTGAGGTGAAAATTATCTCACTGCCTACGGACCAACTACAGGGGAAAATGCTTGCACTTTGGGGGGCACTTAATTTGCTGCTAACAGGGGAGGCTAGCACATCTTTATTTTATGCTAGACAGGTGCTCTATGAATGGGGGAACAAATCAGGGGCTATACTGGCACACCTAGTTAGAGGCCGAAGAGGCACAAGAAAAAATGACTCACCTTAGTAATGTTGTTTCTTCTAATGGAGCCTTGCTGTATTCTGACATATGCAGTTAGGTCCTGCCTTTCAACTACCCTGGAGAACAAAGAGTTAAACTTTCCATGGCCAGCATGGAATGTTCACCGCAAGCTTGATTGAAGCCCCTGTCTGCTGCTGTTTAAACTCCAACCGTCAGATCTTTACGAGCAATACTAACTAGAAGTTCTGTGTGGAAACTGTAAAACTCAAACTAGCCAACTGGCAACAAAATTTATATAAAAGGGTTTTTTGGTTTCCAAGCAAAGACTCAAGTCAGGAAACCCAAAAAACAAAACACATCCCAAAACACAGCACTCACCTAAAATAAAGGAGGGTGAAAAAGGGACACCCCTAGGGTGCCAGCACTGCTCCGGCCCACCCACATCCCAAAAACCAGGTTCTGAGAGGGGAGGCGTGGAGGAGGTCAGAATACAGCAAGACTCCACTAGAAGAAACATTACTAAGGTAATTTTTTCTTCAAATGACACGAAGTCTTGCTGTATTCTGACATATGCAGACTACCAAGCAGTACCTCCATGAAGGAGGGACAGAACCTACTTTGGAAACAGGCTCTGAAGTACTGTTTGCTAAACCGAGCAGCATCACTCCTAGCCTGGATATCCAGAGAGTAATGCTTGGTGAATATATGGACTGTTTTCCAGGTGGCTGCTTGACAAATTTCTAAGATAGGAATATCCCTCGCAGCAGCCAGGGAAGCAGCTGTACCTCTAGTAGAGTGAGTCCTCAGGCCTGAGGGTGGAGTTCTACCCAGTTTTTCATAGCAGAATTGTATACAAGAAACAATCCACCTGGCAATAGATCTCTTAGTGGCAGGTTTGCCCTTACCAACCTCTCCATATGTGAGAAACAATTGGAGGGACTCAAACCTGTGACCCTTGGTGCGCTCTATGTAGTAGCTGAGGGCCCTTTTAACATCCAAGCTGTGTAGCCTTCTCTCTCCAAAGAAGGAATGGTCAGTGAAGAAAAAGGGAGAGACATAGACTGGTTAAGGTGGAAATCTGAAACCACCTTAGGCAAAAACTTCCTGTTAGTTCTTAGGACCACTTTGTCTCTACGGAAAGAGATGAAATCAGGCTCCACTGACAGGGCTTGCAATTCACTGATACGCCTGGTAGAGGTAATGGCTACCAAAAACACAGTTTTCCAAGTCACGTACTTAAGCTCTGCAGAGGACAAAGGCTCAAAGGGTGGTTGCATAAGCTGAGCAATGCAAACATTAAGGTCCCAAGCAGGAGCAGGGTCCCTAAAGGGGGGATTGGTGTGCAGCAATCCCTTGAAGAACTTAAAAAACACAGAATGGGCTGACAGAGGAGAGGGCTTGCCTACTGACAGGAAGGCAGAAACAGCTGCCAAATGCACTTTTAAGTGTAGCTGGTCTAAGGCCTAGGCCATTGAGATGCACCATATAGTCCAGAACCGTAGGCAACCTAGCAGACTCTGAAGAAATATTCTTATTAGAACACCAAATAGTGAACCTTTTCCATTTGGAATTGTAAGTGTTTCTGGTGGAAGGCTTTCAAGAAGCCTTAAGGATATCCAGAACCCCTTGGGAAAGATGCAGATCAGCAAACTCTAACTTTTCAAGAGCCATGCCTTGAGATTTAGAGACCTGAGGTTTGGGTACCAAATCCTCCTCCGAGAGGATGTCAACAGGTTGTAATTCCTGGGAAGAGACAGGGAAAGGTGGACTGCTAAGGACAGCAACAGGGGGTACCAGGACTGTCTGGTCCAGTCTGGATCAATCAGAATCACTACATGGTTGTGACCTTATCTTAACACCTTGAACAGGAGAGGGAAGGAGGGAAAAGCATACAGAAATTTCCCTTCCCAATTCAGGATCAGAGCATCCAGGGGGACTGAGCCCAAGGCTGGGGGTCTGCAACAAAAGAGAGGAAGTTGGTGATTGTCTGGGGCTGCAAAAATATCTATCTGTGGAGTGCCCCATCTCGAGAAAATCAGTTTCAAAACTAGGGGATCTAGGGTCGATTCGTGATGGCCCTGGGATATTCTGCTGAGAGCAGATGCTAGGACATTGTCCTTCCCTGGGAGGTGAACTGCTATCAGAGAGGTTTGCAGGGAATAGGCCAGGGACCACAACTTCATTGCTTCTGTGCACAAGGCCGTAGACCGAGTGCCTCCTTGCTTATTGATGTACCACATGGTGGTGGTGGTGTCTGTTCTGACCTGGACCACCTTGTTCTGTACAGATTTTGAAAAGGCTTGCAGTGCTAGAAACACTGCTCTGAGTTCCAAGAGATTGACGTGAAGCAGAGATTCCTGAGGTGACCACAGCCCTTGGGTGGTAAGATCCCCCAGATGGGCTCCCCAGCCCAGCAGGGAAGCATCTGTGGTGAGTATCACTGAATGAGACTTAGTGACAAAAGGAACTCCTTGTCTCAAATTGTCAGGATCCTGCCACCATTGCAAGGCCTGGATCAGGGTTCCAGTCACTGGGACTAGTTTGGTAAGGGAATCCTTTCTTTGGGACCAAAAGGCTTTTAAGTGGAACTGAATGTCCCTCATCTGGAATCCTGTTCCCTGGACCACTGCTGTGGAAGCTGCCATGTGGCCCAGAAGCTGAAGGAAATGCCTTGCTGGTCGAGACACCTGTAGGGTGAATGAAGAGGCCAGTTCTATAAGGGTCCTTGCCCTGTCCAGGGGAAGGAAGGCTCTTGCCCTTACTGTATCCAGCTTCGACCCAATGAAGGTGAGGAGCTGTACTGGCTCGAGAACTGACTTTGGAAGATTGAGAAGGAATCCTAAGAAGGTGAGCACTTGCTGAGTTATTTGCAAATGTTACTTGACTTGGTCTGGAGACTGACCCACTATGAGCCAGTGGTCCAAGTATGGGAAGATGGAGATCTTTTTTCTCCTTAGGAAAGCAACTACTACTGCCAGGCACTTTGTGAAAACCCTTGGGGCTGATGTTAGGCCAAAGGGCATTGCTCTGAATGGATAGTGGTCTGAGGACAACTCGAACCTGAGGTACTTTCTGTGGGAGCACCTGATGGGAATGTGAAAATAGGCATCTTTGAGGTCCAGGGAGGCTAGCCAGTCCCCTGGCCTTAGGGAGGGAAGGATTATTCCAAGAGTCACCATTTTGAACTTCGGTTTTAAAAAGTGTTTCTTCAGATATCTTAGGTCCAGGATGGGCCGCCATTCTCCTGTCTTTTTGGGGGTTAGGAAGTACCTGGAGTACAATCCTTTGCCTTTGTGTAGGGTGGGAATCCTCTCTATGGCTCTGAGAGCTAGAAGGGAAGAAACCTCTGCGTCTAAGGCAAGGGTCTCTGATGGATTTGCAGGTGGAAAGGATCTGGTTCTCATCTTGGGAAATTTTTTGAAGCTGAGAACCAGTCCCTGGCTTACTATTTCCAGGACCCACTTGTCTGATGTCAGAGACTTCCAGTCCTGGACAAAGTAAGCCAGCCTGCCCCCTACTGGTATTGGAGAATCGGCCTGGGACAGACCCATCAGGCTGCCTGCTTGGCAGAGGCTTTAGGCTGAGGGGTGTATGCAGGCCTGCTCATCCCCCGCCTCTGTCTCCCTCTGAAGAACCCCCTCTGAGAATAAGAAGAGGAGGCCTCAGCTTGGTAAAAAGGACTGCCCCTGCCCCTAGACTGCTGCCTGTGAGGAGTGTTTTGCCTTTCTTTGGCCTGAGCACTCCTGTAAGTGGTCCCGTACTCGTCCATCTTTTTCATGTAGTTCTCTGTCTGCTCCCCAAACAGAGAATTACCAATAACAGGGAAATCCATGGCCTTAGCCTGGGTATCCTGTGATAGGCTAGTACATCTGAGCCAAGCCATCCTCCGAAGAGCCACAGATGTAGCCATGACTCTTGATGAAACATCACCGAGTCCACAGCAGTATGAAATTGCACTTTGGATGCCTCAATCCCATCTGCAGCCACCTGCTCCAGCTCCTTGGCAAGCTGGTCAGGGGCCTGTTTAGCCAGAGCCAGCACAGTGTCCCATCTGGACTTCTGGTATCTAGCTGTGTAGGCTATATAGTTAGCCTGCCTGAGTCCCAAAGATGCTGCCATGTACTGTTTCTTTGTCATGGTATCAATGCTCCTGGAGTCCTTATCTGGGGGGTGTGATGCCAAGGGGATATATGTCTTATCACAGGCAGCAGCCTGCACTACCCCAACATGGCTGCATTGCTGAGAAAGGAACTCCGTGTCTGAACCTGAAAGAGTATACCTCTTGTCCATTCGTCTGTCCAGAGGAGGTATGGAGTTAGGAGTCTTAAGAATTTTATTCGTCTGTTTCCCAAAAAGATTTATGGACGGGAACAAACAGTCTCCTGGCCTCTGGGATGTCCATCATTTCAACACAATCAGGCTCCTCCTGATCCTCTACTACTTCTTCCATAGGAAGCTGGAGGGTTTCAGCCACTTTTTTGTAAAACAAAGTGGGAAGGGGACACGGAAAGCCTAGGAGGAGAAACACCTGAAGGTCTGTCTGGGGAGATGTCCAGGTCAATAGGCACATCCAGACTTTCATAATCACCATCATCATCCTCATGCTCTCCCTCCTCCTCATCCGGTTCATAAAATTCTTCTAAGGTGTAATCCAGAACCAGGTGAACCAACCCCCTGCCAGATGGTGCCGGTTTGGCAGGAACCGAAGTAAGCGATTGCACTATTCTTATCGCCTTGGCTATCTCATCAGCGGTCGGAGTATGAATTTCTGGATCCGAACCGGATGATTTCTCTTCTCTTTTAACTGGAACCGACTCCTCAGAATCGGCTCTCCTTTTGCCTGAAGAAGTATCGCCCTGGTCACAGGGTACTCCTTCTGGTTCGGTCGGAACCAAACCAGGTTGGCCAACCGAGTAAGCGGACTTCTCGGCCTCCCTTTCCCTTAGTCTACCTAATCTCTTTTCCAGGGTAGCTTTGTGAAAATTCTTACAAATTTGGCAGTCTGAATCGAGGTGGTCAAACCCCAGACAATAAACACAGGTGGTGTGGGGATCAGCCTTAGCAAAGACTTCCCCACACACATTGCAGTGTTGAAACCCAGTGGGCCTGTTTTTTTTTGGGTTTCTCAGACATGGCCAATCCTATCCAAAACATACCCTTTTTTCGGCAATCCGCCAGGCAAGACTACTCTATTGGTTCCTCACCATGTTACGGGTCTTGGGGGAAAAAAACGTAATAAAAACCTGTTTTTTTTTTTAGAACCGATACGGACCGGTTACCACACTCTTAAGTAAATTCACAAACTTTTTTACCTGAACTGATCGGTTCAGCCGAACCGATCCACAATTTGCAAGTTCCACACAGAAACTAAATACAAAACCTACCTAGTACTCATGGTACCACAGACAGAGACTTAAACTGACAGATTCGGTAGGAGCAATTCGGTACAAACCAAGTGAAAAACAACACTTTAACCGACTTTTTTGAACCGAGCAAAGGAGAAATCTCCAGAGCGACTGTTCAGTGAGGCGGAGTAAAGAATCTGACAGTTGGAGTTTAAACAACAGTAGACAGGGGCTTCAACCGAGCTCACGGTGAACATTCCATGCTGACCATGGAAAGTTTAACTCTTTGTTCTCCAGGGAAGTTGAAAGGCAGGACCTAACTGCATATGTCAGAATACAGCAAGACTTCATGTTGTTTGAACAGTGGTAACTGGAATTAAAAGAAAACTACACCCAAAACCTGAAAAAATATATGTTGTGCAGAGTGTTTTAATTTGTATGTGAAGTTCTAGTGTTTCCTTCCCTCTGACTGGTATTAGGAGTTTTTCCTAAATTAGCCTGCCAGCTTTAGGGTAGTTTCACAACCTCTAGAGATCACCATATCAAATAGTTTTATTGCATTTCTTTGTCCTACAATGCACCTTGTTTCATGTAATGGTGATGTAGCAGAGCCCATAAATCCAGCAGAAAGCATTGCATTACAATTAGTTCACAACAACAGAGATGGCTATATTTTAAAATCTGTAGAATTCAGCTTGGTGACCACCCTCATCCTAAAGGTTTTACTGTCCTGAAAAACTTTGCTACTGGTAATTTTTGTGCAGCTTGTAAAGCTCCCAAGATATTTAGTTTGTCTGGCATGTGTGTGCTGAATGTTGGGTCTCTCTTACATCACAGTCACATGAGACAAAATGCACTGTGGGAACCAGAAATACAATTACACTATCAGGTATGGAGATCCCCAGGGGTCGTAAAACTAGCATAAAGCTAGCAGGCTAATTTGGGAAAAACTCCTAATACCAGTCAGAGGGAAGGAAACACTAGAACCTCACATACAAATTAAAACACTCTGCACAACATATATTTTTTCAGGTTTTGGGTGTAGTTTTCCTTTAAGGATGGGAGATGTCAGTTACATACTCAGGGTGCAAAGATTGGGGGGGGGGGCCTTTGCAGCCTTCTATGAAAACCTTTACAAGTCAGAGTGTGGGAACTCAGCCCTCCAAATGGTACACTTCCTGGAAAACATCACACTCCCTAGAATCTCCGTGGAACAGAGAGAAGGGCTTGGGGGGAAAATCACAGAGGGGGAGATAAGTAGGGCTATGGCATCAATGAAGAATGGCAAGGTGGGGGGACAGGACAGATTTGTTATGGAATACTACAAGGAATTAAAAGGGGAACTGGTGGGAGCCATGGCTGGGATGTTGGAAGAGGCAGGGGAGGAAGGGGGATTGCCAGCAATCTGCTTGCAAGCCATTATCTGTGTGCTCCCTAAACCGGGTCAGTGTCTGAGTGAGCGTGGGTTTTACAGACCAATATCACTCCAACTGTGATATTAAAATCTTTGCAAAGTTATTAGCCAAACTACTGGAGTTATTTTACCACAGTTGGTCCATGTAGACCAGATGGGGTTTGTGCAAGGGCAACAATCCTACCACAATGTGACAAGACTCCTCAACATAATTCAGTGGGGCAATTGGCACCCGGGACAAGTGGTGGTGCTGTCCATGGACGCCGTGAAAGCATTCGATCGTACTGAGTGGCCCTATTTATGTAAGGGGTTGGAGAGATTTGGACTGGGGGCTGACTTCGAGGGGGGGCGTTCAGACATATTCTAACTGCATAGGGGAACACAGCAGCGAAGTCCCTTATCCCAGCTCTTCTTTGCGTTGGCCATTGAGCCATTAGCTGTCCTGATCAGGGAGGATGCCAGAATACAAGGAGTACGGGGGAGGTCAGAGACCCACCATATATTGACCCTTTACACAGATCACCTGCTGCTTTTCACCACACATCAAGATACCACTATACCGGCCCTGTTGGAAGTACTGCAGGAATTTGATGGTTCTCTGGATACAAATACCTTATCCAAATCGGAAATGTTTAAGATAGCAGGACCCGGGGGGCAGCACCACCACCTGGGGATTTAGGGTGGTTAAGAACCAAACCACTTTACATGCTTAAGAATTAGGGTGGTTAAGGACCCTGTATGGGATTATGAACCTCTGCTGCAAACTCTTAGGGCAGACATGGAGAGATGGAGGGCACTCCCCATTTCATGGCTAGGGCCTATAAATCTTCTGAAAATGAATAAGCTGCCCAGGTTCTTATATTTAATGCAAATGCTACCAATGGGACTGACAAATAAGGACTATAAGGTTTTAGACAAGGAATTTAGCAGATTCATTTGGCAGAATAAAAGACCTAGGATGAGCCTGTTGAGGTTAAAAGGTAAGGCGGAAAAGGGGGGGGTATCAATTTTCCAGCTCTAAGGGGGTACGTGATAGCTATGCAGTCTCGATACATCCAGGATTGGGTATACCAAGGGAAGGAAGCAAGTTGGGTGGACTTAGAAAGGGAAGGTATGCAGGTGCGTTTGACAGCATATTTAGACCCAGGAGGAAGGAAAATGTACCGCAGGTTACGGAACAGAAACCCACTGGTAGACTGGACTCTTGAGGCATGAGAACAGGCTAGAAAAAGGAGAAGAGTTGAAAAAGAGGTTTCAGAGCTTGTGCCAGTGGTGGGGTAACCTTGCCTTTTTACCTGGGCTGGAAGGAGGGGGGTTTGAGACATGGGAGCAAAGAAGAGTGTGATGCTTAAGGGACCTTTGGGTATTCCCACCACACAAAGGTACCAATATTTCCAGATCAGAACTTTTAGCATGGCTCAGAGTGGACAGGAAGACGGCACAGGGCAAACTGCTGGAACACTTGATATGGATGGTTAGGGTGAATCCTAAAGATTTAATTTACTAGGGCAGTGAAACAAGATAGAGACTTGTCCCCAGACAGATCCACTAAGGTTAAGAGCTTGTGTGAATGAGATCTGGGAATCCTCATCTAAGAGGAGAACTGGGGGCTGGTCCTCCAGTTTCATATGGGATTGCTGATGTGTAACAAATTCAAGGAAATACAGTTTAAATTTCTGCACAAGTTATACTGCCCCCACGTGGTAGAACAAATTTCATCAAACCATATCACCAATATGTGGAAGATGCAATGTAGCAAGGGGTACCTACATACACTACTTCTGGGAATGTAGGGAGTTAAGGCCTTTCTGGACAGAGATAGCACAGGCAGTATCGGGAGCTATGCATATATTGGTGGTGGATATACAGGTTCTAGGGACATGGATATGTTGTTCATCCACACTTATTGGCAGGTTCCTTGCCACTTTAAATCTTGCTGGAAGGTCTTCAAGCTGGCTCCTCCCACCCACCCGGGTGGTAAAACTCTCGGCTCCGCCCCATGACGCCAGATCTTCCTTACTGCTTGGAAGCTCAGGTTCCCTCCTTAGCACTCTGCGTTTTCGACTGGTTCCTGATTTTTTTGGTCTCTCCGAATTTAGTTGGAAGTTTTCTATTACTCTGACTCTTCTCCCTCGCGGCTGCGATGGATAATTCGTTTTCCGGCTCCCAGAGGCGCCCGGTTAATTCCTTCAGGAAAGACCTGCACTCCATGTGCGTTTACTGCCTCGACTTGGACCATGATCCGCAGGTTTACGATTTTTGCTATGCCCTTTCGACCAGCGCCCTGGAGGATCGTGCGGCCCGTTTTGGGCTCAGGCGACCCGAACCTTTTTCCGCGCTGGAAAAATCCTTGGAGACTCGTCGGGCAGTGTCCGTGTCGGCTGTCTTGGCTGAGCAGCTCGATCTTCTTTCCTCCATGGAGGGGGCGACGTTCAAGTCTGCCCCCGTCGCGGCGCTTATCCCGCTCTCCTTGAGTTCTCCTCATTCAGCTTCGTTCAAGGAGCTTCGCCAGTCCCTTTCCTCGAAGGGAGAGGGACCCTCAGGACCTGCCTCTCGGCCCAGGTCATAGGAGTCGCAGGCTAAGTCCCATCGTTGGCGCTGGCGGGAGCGGGAGAGTTCTCCCTCCCCTGTCGGCTGACTTTCGACTTCGGTCAAGAGTGCGGCTCAGGCCGCTGGCTTCACAGTGTCCCCATCAGGTCAGCCTGCCAGGACTCCCATTGACGTTGTCAAGCCTCTCGACGCGTCATTTGGGCTGTCTTCTGCTGGAGCCAGCATCCCTTCGCCAGTTCCCCTGGCGGAGGCCGAGGTTCTACCTGTATCTTCGGGGTGACAGGCCTCGGTCCTTTCGTCCGAGCCGAGGGAAGAGCGGGCACCCCCCCCGCTCCTTCCCATGCCCACCCTCAGTTCCCCCGAGGATTGGGGTCTCGGTCTCAGTCCTCTTCTCGGTCAAGCCGCTCCACCAACCTGCGATCTCGGTCAGGGCACGAGTTAAGTGGCATTACCGTTCTTCCTCGTCTCCCTCCTCGGATGAGGAGTGGCTTCGGTGCAGATGGCGTCGACGTTACGAGGAGTTCATGTGGCAGCAGTTGTTATTGTCCGGGAATCAATCGACACCGATTCATTCCCCGTCCAGCAAGCAACTGCCGCCCGATCAGCCGACACAACTGCTCGCTGCAGTCGAGGTGCCCACTCCAGGGCCGGTTGCTCGTCCGATCCTTGCTGCCCCACCGTCTTCGGTGGAACCTCGGTCGGGTCACAACCTGTCCCACAGGTTGTCTGTTCCCCTCACTCATGCCCGCCCTCGGCGGACGAAGAGTGACTCAGGCCTGACGCAGCTCTTTGCAGACCCTTCGGAGTCCGACTTCGACTCCTCCATGTTCCCCAGTCGGGAGGACCTGGGGTCCTCTCTGGAACGCTCCGTGGACGACAGCCCATCGTCCTTTATGGGTCTGTTTCAGCTCATCTCAGAATTCACCTGGATGCAGCTTGAACCCGTGTCCAAACAGATCTCTTATCCCCTGGCGGAGATTCTAGACCGAGGGGGCTCACCCTCGGAGGCCTTCCCGGTGGCCGAGGCCATTGTCGGCCCGGCCTTGGAGCTCTGGCAGCGGCCTACTTTCTGTCCTGCGCCTTCGGCCAGGATGGCCAGGAAGTACTCTGTCCCTGTCGGTTCTTTGCCCGGTTTCTCGGAACACCCCTCGACTGAGGGGTTAGTCACCGATAATGTTTTCCAGTGTTCTGGGAACGCTTGGGATGTGGATAGGCCCCCCGACAAAGAGTCCAAAAGGATGGACTACGTCGGGTGTAAGGTTTACGCTGCATCCTCCCTAGACCTCTGACAGGCCAGCTCGGCCGCACTGATGGCACATTTCTCCCACGCCCTTTTGGGCTCCCTGGACGAGGTGCTCCCTCATCTCCCGGCCGACCTGCGGACCACGGTCCAGCGGGTGCGGGACCAGGGTAGGGCGGTGGCGAAACAGTAGCTGCAGACTGCTCTGGACTTAGGTGATTCCTGTGCCAGGTCGGTGGTGGCCGCAGTGGCCATGCGCCGCAGGGCGTGGCTGAGGTTATCCTCTTTTTCATCGGAAAACCAGCACAAGTTGGCGGACATCCCCGTCTTGGGGACTGACCTTTTCGGCCCTGGAGTGGAGGGACACCTCCAGGGGACCGATAAGTCCGACGCCACTCTGGACTCGGTCACCCCTGCCTGGAGGGACAAGGGCCACCGGCAGCCTTTGCGTTCGCCCCTTTGCCTCTCGGCCCTGCAGCTCGATCGGCCCATCAACTCCAGCATTAGGGCCAGCAGGCTTGTGCTGGGCATCCTGACCCCAAGCCAGCGTCTTCCTCTAAAAGGAAGCAGGGAGGTAAAGGCCCAGGAGCTCCCTCGGCCAATCCCTCCTCCAAGCCTGCTCAGTGACGGGCTGAGGGGCGCTGTCCCCGGGCCCGTCACCCCTACCCGGGTTCCCCCGTGGGGAGACTACTCCGCCCCTCCTCTGCCTGGTCCACATTCCCAGACCTCTGGGTGTCGGAGGCTCTAGGGGTCCTGCCTCAGGATTGCGAGCAGGCACCACCCTTTTGAGCCATTCCCCCACAGGGGTCTTGGGGTCCGCAGCCTCGTTGCTGGCCTGCTGAGCTGACTTGCCTGGCCCTCTAAATAGAGGTGATCAGGAAGGTTGCGGATCCTCCTTCAGACCCTGGGTTCGTGTCCAGGTATTCCTGGCCCCAAACAGACGGGGGGCTTGCACCCCACTCTTTCCGCACATCTGGATGGTCTGTCTCAGATATCCCATCCTCAGAACGAGGGGTGTGGCTCTTTTCCTGGACCTCCAGGACGTACTTACACTTCGTTCCATCTGTTTCTTGGGAGACTCCTCCCTTTCTTAAGCGGGGGATCTCTTTACGAGTTCCAGGCCAGGCCCTTCGGTCTCTGCTCAGCAGCATTCCTGTGGCACTGATGGCTCTGGGCGTAACACCACCCAGATGGCGGCCTGACTGCAACCCTTCCAGGCGGAGGGGGACGGTCCAGAGTTCTGGCCCTCTGGGTTGCTCTCAGACTGGTCTCCTTTTATCGAAGCCACATTGGAACTCGTGTCTTAGCAGGTGATCCTTTTTCGGGACGAGGCTCGACTCTTGAGTCCGAGCTCGGCTCCTGGCGGACAGGGCTGAGGGTCCTCCTCCCTTACCTAGTCAGGTCTGACTGGGCAATTGCGCCCTGCCCGGGACTTCCTGCACCTCCTGGGCCTCACAACGGCCTGCTCCAGCGTGGTCTGTATGGACCTGTCGGTTCATACGTCCCCCAATTGGGGGCTGGCCAGCCAGCGGTCACAGCGCTGCGTTCCTTCGGACCAGTCCGTGACAACAGCCCAGGGGTTAGGGAACGCTCTCCTTCGGACTGTTCCAGCTCTTTTGCAGGAGAACATCCTGTTCGTCCGCCCCGAGTCGACGGTCTTCTCCGACCGATGCATCTCGGATGGGTGGGGGTGCTCATCAAGGGGAATACAGAGTGCACTGCCTCTGGTCCTCTCGGGAGTCCCGATGTCTTTCCTACCTGCTGGAGCTCCAGGCGGTCCACTTAACTTGCACCGCTCGCTCCGTCTGTGCGGGGTCTAGTGGTTTAGATCCAGGCGGACATCACCACGACCATGTGCTACCTATCCTGCTAGAATCGGATGAGCCCCTTGCCTCTGCGTAAGGAGGTTCTCCGCATTGGGTCTTTCACGCAGCCGGGAGGCAGTTTCCTAGCCATTTCTACGGCAGGAGCCTCCATCACCCTGGCCGATGTTCTAAGCCAGATAAGGGCTGCGCCTCACGAGTGGCTTCCCTGCCGGAGGTAGCACAAGATCTTTCTCCCTCTGGGTCACACCTCGGGTGGACCTTTGTTCTTTTCCCTCCAGGGAGAACTCGAGGCAGAGACTGTCTCATGCCCGCCCCCTCAGCATGGCTCGCTGTACGGGATGCCTTGGACGCCGCGGACCCCGGGCCTCTTCTACGCCTCTCCCCCATTTCCCTTGACCCTCAGGCAAGGCGAGGAGGGACTAGGCACAGGAGATTCTGGTAGCCCCAGACTGGTTTCGCCAGCTCTCCTCAGTCTCAGCCCCAGGCTCCCGAGGTGGCTTCCAGCCCGCCTGGTCCTGTTCTCTGTTGTTAGGGGAAGGTTCTCCATCTGGACCTTCTATCCCTGCACCCGACGGCCTGGTCCCTGTGCGGCTAGTGGCCAGGCCTTGGGTCTTCCGGCAAGGTCATCGACGTTTTGAGGCATCCTGCCAGAAGTCGACCAGACATGCTCGCCTTCAAATGGAAGAGTTCTCCATTTGGTGTTAGGATAGGGCCTGGTCCCTTCTCCTATTCCTCGGCGAGCATTCCGGACAATCTGTGGTCCGTTCGTTTATTGAACAAGGGCTTCGGTCGACGACCCTCTAAGTGCTTCTGTTAGTCACTCCTGTCTTCCGGGCGCGGGCCGGAAGGCAGTTGGTTGCGCAGAAAAGGTGGTCTGGCGCTTTCCTAGGCCTTGATCACACCTCCCCTCTGGGGAGAGTATCCCCATTTCTGTGGGGTCTTATGCTGGTATGGGCTTAGCTCATGGGCAAGCTGTTCGAACCCTTGCAGGTGTGAGTTTCCCCACCTGTTGTGGAAGAACACCTTCTCGGGGCTTCCTTGCCAACCAGAAGGATGGGAGAGTTCCAGACGCTCCTTTGAACCTCCCTATCTGGTCTTCCACAGGGACAAGGTTGTCCTGCGCCCCACCCAAAGTTCCTTCTGTAGGCGGTGGTGGAGTCCTTTTCTCTAACCGGGTATTGTCTCTACCGGGGTTCATCCTCATTCACGCCTCGGTGGCCATATATAGGATCCACTGGGACCCTATTTAACGCTCGCTTACCCAGACAGCATAGGGCTGAAGTTCGGGAGAGGTTCGCCAACTGTTTGTCATCTATGCTGAAGCCGCACCTGGCAGACCTGCAGCTAAGCGGACTGATTTGCCGGGTGGGTCACCTCCTGCATAGGTCTCGCTATAGGTGGTGGCATGGAGCTCCCAGAGGGATAAGTGCTCATTTTACCGCCTTTCCGCTGCATCGGTGGCTGCTTCCGAGGATATTCCTGTCCAGGATATCCGCAGGGCTCCTACCTGGAAGCAGGCATATACCATTCCCTTCCACATCGACCTTGGTCATGCCGGGATGTTGGTCAGGGCCCCGTTCCAGTCTTCATACCTAAGTAAGGGTGTGCGCCTTGCCTCCCTCCTCCCGGAGAACTGCTAGGAGTCTGCCAATAAGTGTGGATGAACAACATATCCATGTCCCTAGAAATAAAGGTTATTCACCTGTAACAGGAGTTCTAAGAATGGTATATGTTGTTCATCCACACGACCCACCCGGCCTCCCCGGCTTCGACGCACAAACTGGCTTCCAGCGGGCTAGATCTGGCATCATGGGGCGGAGCCGAGAGTTGTACCACCTGGGTGGGTGGAGCCAGCTTGAAGACCTTCCAGCAAGATTTAAAGCGGCAAGGAACCTACCAATAAGTGTGGATGAACAACATATACCATTCCTAGAACTCCTGTTACAGGTGAGTAACCTGTTTTTCTAGGAGCGTGGAGATGTTCATCCACACTTCTTCTTAGCAGACTCCAAGCACTTCTCCGGGATTAGGGAGGCAAGATGTACATCCCCTAGTTGAGAAATAAAGATTGGAGAACAGAGGCCCCAAAACCAGCATCCTGGCATGACTCAAAGTTGATGTGGTAGTGGGTAATGAAGGTGTTTGCCGACATTCAGATAGCAGCCCGGCAGACTTCCTGGATAGGGATGTCCCTGGAAACAGCAACCGATGCAGCAGTATGGTGAGTAGAATGAACTCTCATCCTTCTGGGAGGCTCTTTGCCCGCCAACTTATAGAACAGACCTATGCAAGATGTAATCCATCTTGCTATGGTCCGTTTGGCTGCAGGTCTGCCAGAAGAGGCTTCAGCATAGGTGACAAACAGCTGGCGAACCTCTCCACGAATTTCCACCATCCTCTCCTTGTAGTAGGAGAGAGCACGTCTCAGGTCCAAGGTATGGAGCCTGTATTCAGAATCCGAGGTGTAATTAGGGTAGTAAACCGAAGAGTCAAAACTTTGGTTGAGGTGAAACTCTGACACCACCTTCGGAAGGAATTTTGGGTGGGGGCGCAGGACAACTTTGTCCCTGTGAAAGACCAGATAAGTGGAGTCCACCGAAAGGGCCTGGACCTCCCCTGTACTTCTGGCCGACGTGACAGCCACCAGGAAGGCAGCCTTCCACGACAAGTGTGACAGTTCACATTTATGCACGGGTTCAAATGGCTTGCCCGTGAGCTTTGCAAAACCAGTAACAGATTCCACGGAGGTGGAAATTCACGCACTGGAGGGGATATGTGATCCTGACCTTTGAAAAAAGTGCCAGACCACTGTCTCCTGCGCCAATGTCAGCTAACCGGCCCATGCCCGGTAAGCAGAAATGGCTGCGAGGTGCACCCTAAGGGTTGATGACCGTAGACCCTCTTTGGAGAGAGAGACCAAAGGTAGTCAAGAATGTTAGCCACAGAACAGGATAAGGGGTCCAGACCCTTACCCTGACAGCAAAAGGAAAAACGTTTCCATTTGAAGGCATAACATTTCCTGGCCGATTCCTTCCTGGATGCCTCCACCACGGTGTAGACATCTTCAGAAAGACCCAGAGCCTGGAACTCTAGCCACTCAGGTACCAGGCTGTGAGGTGCAGGGATCGAAGGTCCGGATGGAATACCTTCCCTTGGTTCAGAGATATCAGGTCTGGGTGTGTACAAAGCCGCTCCGGGTCCTGCAGCTGAGGCTGAGAAGATCTGAATACCAGAACTGGCATGGTCAGTCTGGGGCTACCAGGATCACCTTCGCCTTGTCCCGACTCACCTTGCGAAATGGAGGGAAGGCATAGAGGAAGCCTTGGGTCCACAGCCTCGAGAAGGCATCCCCTAAAGCGAACCCTGCTGAGGGGGGCGGGCATGAAACAGCCTCAGCTTGGTGTTCTCCCTGGAGGCAAACAGGTCCACCATCGGTTTGCCCCAACAGGAGAACAGACTGTTAGTTACTTCTGGATGGAAAGACCACTTGTGGGATGTCTGGCCTATGCGGCTGAGAGCATCCGCCAGCTGGTTCGAGGCTCCTGCCACATGGATGGCTAGGAGATCCGCTTACGAGGGTCCAGATGCGGAGCGCCTCCTTGCACAGCAGACAGAAGTGCATGCTGCCCTGTTTGTTGAGGTAGTACATGGTTGTTGTATTGTCCGTCTGGACTTGAACCATTTGACCCCGGAGCTGAGGAGCGAAAGCTGACAACGCCAGTCTGACTGCTCTGAGCTCCAACAGGTTGATGTGGCATCAGGACTCCTTGGGCGTCCAGAACCCGTGGGCCCTGTTGTCCCCCATGTGGGCTCCCCAGCCCATGAGAGAGGCATCGGTCGTAAGGACGAGCGGCGGTTCAGGGCGGACAAACAGGATCCCTTCCTGCAACTAATCTGGGGCGGTCCACCATTGGGAGAGCATTCCACATCTTCTGGGTTACAGTGATCAGCTGGTCGAAGTGATCATATTGCCGAGTCCACTGGGTGGCCAGCTCCTACTGAAGGGGACTCGTGCCACCGGGTCCAATGGACCACTGATGTGCACGCCACCATGTAACCCAGAAGGCGCAAAGTCCCGGGCAGGGTGCAAGTGCCCAACCAGAAATGACTGGGCCAAGGAGGACAGAACCTCCGTCCTGTCTGCCAGGAGCCGAGCTCTGGCTAGACAAGAGTCGAGCTCTGCCCTAATGAAGCCCATCACCGGAGAGGGCACGATTTCTGACTTTGCCTCCTTGATCAGAAGGAAGAGTTGGGAGCAGGTTTGGAGGGCTAGATCCCTGGACCTCTCCACCTTCTGAAGGAATGAAACTACCAAGAGCCAGTCATTGAGATAAGGGTAGATTCTGATTCCTTGACGCCGAAGGTGGGCTGCCACCACTGCAATGCATTTGGTGAAGACCTGAGGGGCGGATGACAGGCTGAACGACATAGCTCTGAACTTGTACAGGGTCCTTTCGACCCGGAAGCGGAGGAACCGCTGTTGGGATGGACAGATTGGGACGTGAAAGAACGCGTCCTGTAGATCCAGTGAACAGAACCACATGTTTCGCTTCAGGGATGGCATGATCTGGTTCAGAGTTATCATCCGAAAGGTGCGGGACCTGAGATATTGATTCAGGTCATGGAGCTCTAGGATGGGGCGCCAACCCCCCTATCCGCTTGGGCACCAGGAAGTACCTGGACAGGAAGCCTGGGTCAGTTGGAGCATTCGGCACCAGAGCTACTGCCTCCTTGTGGAGGAGCTGAGCCACATCGTCTCGAAGAGCAGACTGGGTGTATGTGGAGATCTGTTCCTCCCGAGGGGCGTGGGCCTGGCTGGGAGGGTACTGCTCGAATTCCAGAGGCGCTCCCTGACCAATCACTTTGAGAACCCACCTGTCTGAAGTGATAGTGGACGAGGTGGAAAGAAAGTGGCAGAGCCGAACCCCCACGGGAGGACCCAGAGCTGGTGAGCGTGATGTTGTCGGGGTGGCCACCCCCAACCCGTCACTAGACAGGCTCAGAAGAGGAGGAGGCGGCTCCAGGACCTGAGCCTGCTGCTGCTGCCCCCCTTGAGAGGAAGGCTGCCAGACCGCAGGGGAAGAATGCTGAAATTACTTCTTCTTTCTCTTCTGCTGGTTCTTGCCCGAAGAACCCTTGGCAGAAGTAGCATCCAAGGTGGCACTGGACTGTTCTATACGCTGAAGGTGACCGGCCACTCCTGGATCGAACAAGTTGGTACCCAGGAAGGGAACATCAGCAAGCCTCAGCCAAGCCCTGCAGTGAGTGGCCACTGCGGCTGCTAAATAGCGGACACAAGAATCTCCTATGTCCAGGGCCATCTGGAGCTGCGGTTTTGCAACAGCACAGCCCTGGTCACGGGCTTGCTTGTCCGTGATCTGCATGACCGGAAGTATAAGGAGGATACAGTAAAGAGAGCTGAGGGTTTAGGCCAGGGGAGCACGACAAGCAAGGAGGGTCTAAACGGAGACAGGAAGGAAGGAAGGAAGGACGAGCCAGGCCAGTTTAGCGGATGGGGGAGAAGGACCAGTCGTGAGCAGTGAGGGGGGAGTTAGCGAAGTACAGAAGGATACTCAGGAGGAGGAGAGGCATAGGATTGGAGGGGAGGGGGTGGCCAGGGGAAATAAGGAGGGGGCAGCATGTGGCACCCAGATAGGGGGAAGAACAAGGAGTCAACTGGATGGAGAGGCCGGTAGAAAGGATGAGGGACATACAAGGGGGAGAAATGGAGGAAAAGGAGTGGTCAGAGTGCTCCTGTTGAGGGATTATATGATCAGGGGTATCAAATGGGATAGGGAGGGAGAAGCCTGGCCAGTTCTAGAATGAACGGTTGGTGGGCAGAGGGGGACAGTGAAAAAGCAGGGATACCGGACGAATATTTCTGCTCAGTATCCACAAAAGAGGAGGGGGAAGTGCCTAATCCAATTAACAGAAGCACTCTTGATAGGGGGGTCGATCTCAGTCCTTTCACAGAAGAAAGGGTTCTGCAAGAACTCCTAAAACTGAAGGTGGACAAAGCAATGGGTCCTGATGGAATTCACCCCAGAATTCTAAAAGAATTACAGGAGGAACTAGTGAAACTACTAGCTACTCTTTTTAATAAATCATGGGAGGATGGTGTAGTACCCGAGGACTGGAGGAAGGTGGATGTGATTCCCCTTCACAAAAGTGGGACCAAGACAGAGGCAGGAAACTACAGACCTGTCAGTCTGACCTCTGTGGTAGGGAAAGTGATGGAGTCACTTCTGAAGGAAAGAATAGTTGAATACCTAGAGGCCAGTGGAGCACAGGACCCAAGACAGCATGGGTTCACAGTGGGAAGATCATGTCAGACAAATCTAATAGATTCCTTCGACTGCGTGACCAAAGTAGTAGACCAGGGAGGGACCGTGGACATGGCCTACCTAGACCTTAGCAAGGCATTTGACACAGTCCCACACAAAAGATTAATAGTCAAATTAACCAGACTGGGAGTGGGTCCCAGGGTGGTAGCCTGGGTAAAACACTGGCTACACAACAGGACACAGAAGGTAATTGTAAATGGAGTCCACTCTGAAGAAATACAGGTTACTCACCTGTAACAGGAGTTCTAGGAATGGTATATGTTGTTCATCCACACTTATTGGCAGACTCCTAGCAGTTCTCTGGGAGGAGGGAGGCAAGGCGCACACCCCCTACTTAGGGAATAGAGACTGGAGAACCGAGGTCCCAAAACCAGCATCCCGGCGTGACTCAAGGTCGATGGTAGTGGGTAATGAGTGTGTGCTGACTTCCAGGTAGCAGCCCTGCAGATTTCCTGGATAGGGACGTCCCTGGAAGCAGTCACCCGATGCAGCGGTATGGCGGGTAGAATGAGCTCTTATCCCTCTGGGAGCTCCATGCCCGCCAACCTACTGTGAGATCTCGCGGGAGGTGACCCACCTGCTTATCGTCCGCTTGGCTACAGGTCGGCCAGGTGTGGTTCAGCGTAGGGTGACAAACAGCTGGTGAACCTCTGCCGACTTTCAGCCGTGCGCGCCTTATAGTAAGCGAGTGCCCTTCTAGGGTCCAGAGTATGGAGCCTATATTCGGCCTCCTAGTTGTGATTGGGGTAGAACACCGGCAGTCAACACCTGGTTAAGGAGAAACTCCGACACCACCTTTGGAAGGAATTTCGGGTGGGGGCGCAGGACAACCTTGTCCCTGTGGAAGACCAGGTAAGGAGACTCGATGGAAAGCGCCTGGAGCTCTCCCATCCTTCTGGCTGACGTGATAGCCACCAAGAAGGCAGTCTTCCACGACAGGTGTGAAATATTGCATCTGTGCATTGGTTCGAATGGCTTGCCCATAAGCTTGGCCAATACCAGCAGTAGATCCCACGGAGGTGGAGGTTCTCGCACAGGAGGGGAAATGTGGTCAAGGCCTTTGAAAAAGCGCCCGACCTCTGAAAAACCTTCTCCTGCTCCACCGACTGCTTGCCGGCCCGTGCCCGGTAAGCAGAGATGGCTGCCAGGTGCACCTTAAGGGTCGTCGACCGAAGCCCTTGCTGAGAAAGGGACCACAGATAGTCCAGAATGCTTGCCAAGGGGCAGTCAGAAGGGTCCAAGCCTTCCCCTGACACCAAATGGAGAATCTCTTCCATTTGAAGGCATAGCATTTCCTAGTCGACTCCTTACGGGACGCCTCAACGATATTGAGGACCTCGTCGGAAAGACCCAAAGCCTGGAACTCTAGCCGCTCAGGAACCAGGTCGTCAGGTGCAGGGATTGAAGGTCCAGATGGAATACCTTCCCCTGGCTGACTGAGATCAGGTCCGGGCAGGCTGGAAGCAGCCTCGGGAGCCTGGAGCTGAGGCTGAGGAGATCTGGATACCAGAAAGTACAGTTACGTAAGAACTTACCGTAACAGTAGATCTTCGAGAACAGCTCTTGCAGCAGGTTACACCATTAGGACCGAAGCCGCCAGGCGCCAGGACCTAGGAAAATTCTAGCTAGCTAACTACAGCGGGGACCGCCCGACGTCGGTCCGCCTCCGGCGCCAGGCGTGGTACAAAAGGCGTCCCGCCCAGATTCCCCAGTTCTCCCCGGAGACTTCTTGCCCGCAGGCTGACATCAAAATGGGAGACCTAGGATTACCGGTCCAGAAGACAGAAAGATAACAATTCCTGCTCAGAAAGACTGAGCCATGCTTCCTCCAAGGGGAAGGTGGGGGAAGGTATTGTTGCAAGAGCTGCCCTCGAAGATCTACTGTTACGGTAAGTTCTTACGTAACTGTACTATCTTACTCGAGACACAGCTCTTGCAGCAGGTTACACCATTAGACTGATTCCCAAGCAGTAACGCTGTCAGAAAATCCGGGAGGAGGAAAATAAAGGGTAAATACCAGGTCCTGAACCTAGGACAGGAGACCCTGAATGCAGCCAAACCAAAATCCAGCCCTTCGACGAGAGAGGCGTCCAGGCTATAATGCCTGATAAAGGTATGCACAGAACTCCAAGATGCAGCGCATATAGCAGAAGTGGAAACATTTTTGAGCACTGCAAAGGAAGTAGCCACCCCTCAGTGGAATGACCCGGACTGTACCCGGGAGGGGCTTTGTTTGATACCATAACAGTGAGAAATACACTGGACAAGCCAGCAGAAAGGGACTGTTTGGATACTGATTGGCCCATCATTCTCTCAGAGAAGGAAATGAAAAGCTGCTCAGAACTACGAAAGGACTGAGTTCTGTTGAGGTAAAACCTCAGGCTGCGTGAACATCCGGGTATGGAGAGAGCCTCCTCTATTAGAGTAGTTCGAAGTAGACGGAAGGTCGATATCCTGGTTCAGAGGTGAGGAAGAAACCACCTTAGGCAAGAATTTAGGTGCCCTCAGGGATACTCTGTCCCGTGGAAAACTAAATAAGGCTCTTTGCACATGATAGCGTGAAGTTCAGAAATTCTTTTGCCGAGGTAACAGCAACTAAAACAACGCCTCATTTACAGAGAAAACGAGCTCGTAATCCGCTGCAGGTTCAAAGAGGGGAGCGGAGCTGTTCAAGGACAAAAAGCAAATCCCATGGAGGCACAGGGTCTCTAATAGGAGGCCTAAGGTGCAACACTCCCCTAAGAAATTTACAGAGAGGCGCCCACCTGAGCCACATTGTATCATTTCCCACCGAGGTGGTAAGTGCTAAATGGCACAGGGTGCACTTTAATAGAGGAGTAGGCTAGACCTGAATGAAAGAGGGAGAGCAAATATTCTAATATTACTCCCACAGGACAACCTAAAGGGAAAGGTCATGCGGTTCAGACTACACACAAAACGGCGCCCATTTCATGATGCGACGCCGCATGCGATGTTGGCTTCTGGCTGCAGAAAGGACTTCTGCAACCTCTTGCGACCCCGTGACGAAAATGGCTATGTCTCTAGAGCCAAGCATGCAGGTTCAAGGAACGAGGTCCGGGTGGACAAGTGAACCCTTCTCCTGAGACAGTAAGTGGGAGCTGAGCGTGCAACGGGAGCGGGTTCCCGAGATAGTTGAATCAACAAAGGAACCAAATCTGTCTGGGCCAAAATGGGGCCACCAGGATCACTATTAAGCGCTCCCGCGCAGTTTGAGAAGAACTCTGGATCAACGGGAAAGGAGGGAAAGCGAGAGGAATCTGTTGGCCCAGGAGAGGGATAACGCTACCCCGCCAGAAAACACCAGGCCCTGATCTAGCGAGCAAAAATTGGGCAGTTTTGCGTTGGATGGGGAGGCAACAAGTCTAGATCTGGAGTTCCCCATCAAGAAACAGATCCTCTGCTACCCTTGAAGGAGTTTATTCGTGGACTCTGGCCTGAGAACGACTCAGGCCGCCTGGCAACCGGTGTTGTCCACTCCGGGAACGTGCACAGTGACTGTGACTGCGCGTTCTGATTACTCCAATCCCACACTCATGGCCTCCCTGCAAAGGGGGTAAGAGTGTGCGCCCTTGTTTGTTGAGGTAATACATCACCGTGGTTGTCTGTCTGAAGCAGAAGAGTACACGGGATAACTGACTGAAAGGCCTGCAGGGCATAGAGGACCGCCTCATTTTCAGCACGCTGATGTGAAGGTGAGCTTCCATCTGGGTCCACGCATCCTGGGACTTTACCCCGCCCAGGTGTCCCCCCACTCCAAGACCGGAAGCGCCTGTGGTGAGGGTGACCTCCGGGACTTGGCAGAATGAACGGGACGCCTGATGAGAGCGAATTCTGGGGCTAGCCACCACCGCCAGTCTTGAATCACTGAATTCGTGAGTCTGACCGGATGCTGCAAGTGGTCTTGCCTTTGGTCCCATTGCACTTTGAGCATCCACTGAGTAATGCGCATGTGGAGTCTTGCAAAAGGACAGTAGGAATGGCCGCAGCCATGTGTCCGAAGCAAGCAAAGGACCGACCTGGCAGGTACAACCTTGCTTAATGATAGTCCCTTATGAGGGATCTGATGCGCCCCGCCTCTGTCGGCGGAAGAAAGGCTCTTCCCGAACAGTGTCCAGAACTGCTCCTATGAACTGCAGTTTCTGACGCACGGTACCAGAAGACTTCTCGTAAATTTATGAGGATGCCCAGGATCGAACAGATCCTGGGTGTCTGATTGCAAGAAGCGCCTCTGGAGGCGCCATGAGAAGCCAGTCGCCCAGGTCTCGGAACACGTAGTGGCCCTGTCTCCTCAGAGGCTGCCACGACTGCCATGCACTTTGGTAAAGACCCTTGGTGCGGAAGACAGTCCAAAGGAAGGGCTCGAACTGAAGGTGGTGGTCGAGAAACCGCAAGAGGAACCTCCTGTGCGCCCTGAGCTATAGGGATGTGCAGGTAGGCATCCTGCATGTCTAGAGACGCTAAAAAAGGCGCCCCTGTTTGAGCATGGGGATAAGACCCGGAAGGGTCACCATGCGCGGAATCTCTTGTAAGTGACCGACACATTGAGGTACGCTGAGGTCCAAGATTGGACGGAGGTTCCCTGTTTTCTTGGAACCAGGAAGAAGTGGGAATAGTATCCCAGTCCTCAGGATGGTTCTGGGACGTACTTATCGCCCCTTTGAGTAGGCCGCTGAGTACTTCTTGCCAGATCAAGGCTTTGTGCTGACCCTGATACCGGGAGAGCAAAGGAGGCCTCGAGGTGGCTTTCCTGCGAATCTATAAAGTGGCCTAGACTGACCAACTGAAGAACCCACCTGTCGGTGGTAATGGCCTGCCATCCCGGCAGGAAGTGTCCGCAATGCGACCCCTCGACTATAAACTCCCCGCTGATCCTGGAGGGGCGGGGCCGAAAGGGAGTCAGGCTGTGGCGGCAGATGGACCCGCTGGCTGGGCCTGCCTAGGAGAACGCTGGCCTCGGCTGGCGGGGTGTTTGCCCTGGGCTCTACGAAAACCAGAGCCCCTCTGAGGTGCAGCGGAGTGGGTCTGTTGCCTCTGCGTCCGCGCACGAAAACGGCTTTGGTTCCAACGAAAGGAACCAAGCTTAGGTCGGTACATGGCCTGAACCGACCTTACCGCCTTCCCGGCTTCTTGGAGTTTGGTAAGGATCTTTTCTGTAGGATTACCAAACAATACCTCTCCTCAAAAAGGCGCCAAGATGTTCTTTTGACGTCAGCATAACCGAGACGCAGCAGACCAAGAGTGTCTCCGGAGGCAAACACCAGAAGCTGCTGCTCGGGCCGATGAGTCAGTTGGAGTCATACTGCGGCTCTTAGCACTTGGGTCCCCATCGCCTGAACCCGCACGGAGGAGCTGACAGCATCCTCCTTCTGCTCACCTTGCGGCATCTTTTTTCAGCCCCTCCAGACCCTGTTCCCACAAAGCGTTCTGGAACTGAACCATTGGGTTAAATACTTCAGGGATCTGATGGGCGAGGTAGCGGAAGACACGTGCGCCACCCAATGTGTCCAGTTGTTTGGACTCTGGGTCCGGTGGCAGGGTGCTCAAATGTTGTGGCCTCTGTGACCGGGTCATGTGAGGCTGTGATGACCAGAGAATCCTGCCTGAGGATGCTGCGTCAAGTACTGGTCGTCCTTAGGAGCCTTGTACAGGCGATCAAGCTTTCGTCTGCCGCACGGGAGGCTAGTGTGGGCCTTCCACGCTGCCTTGGTGGCGTCCACAAAGTGTCAACCAAGGTGAGTACCACCACAGGCTTGGGGTCCTTTTGCGAAGATATTTGGCCAGTCGTACTCTTTAGGGGTCTAAGTCTTCAGCATCCCATCCCATGTTCTCTTGTATATGTCTCATAATATCAAGGAACGGGGATCATCCTCCGAGGATCTAGGCATCTCCGTGGGTCTGGAGAAGGGATGGAGAGTGGAGATGGGGATCTAGAGAGTGGGAGTAGCTGATCCCGTGTCCTCCGTTGAAGGCAATCGTCAGGCTCCTGGATCTCTTGGGGCTGGGTGATCCAGAAGGGATTTGAGGAGGTCTCCGTTTATCAGGTCTCCCCACAGAAGGTTCTGAAGCTCGGGGAGGGAGGAACACGACCTGCCGAGCCCGATGGCGGGGGGCAGGAACCGAGGTAGGAGGAGGGTAGGGAGGGAGGAAGGGGGGAACCATGTCCTTTTAATGGTATCCCACCAGTAGGTGAACAGATCTTTCACCCTACCAGAGAGGCCCGGCGACGGCCGGGTGCGGTGGGCGATCGTCGGGTCAGCGTCGGCTCCCACAGGGGAGCTCTGGTAATGGCGAGGAGTTCCCTGGGAGTACCCGGATGGACCGGGAGCATGCATCTGGTCCTCGGGCTGCTCTAGGTCCTCCTCCGATAGGAGGCTCCTGACCGATGTCCGATCAGGAGAGCAACAGAACCTCTTCTTTTCAGGAGGGGCGGAAGTCGGTCCCCCTACCCGTCCCGCTGGGATGTAATAGCGGCCGTCGGTGGAAACCGAGCGGCAGCTCCAGGGAAGAAGAGGCACGCGGCTGGCGGCTGTCGAGCCGCGTCTGGCAAGCAGGCCTTTTAAAGGCGTGAGCTCAAGCGTCTTCGTGGAGGCACCGGCGAACGACCTGGCGGGTACCGAGGAAGCCGGGAACCCGACTGCGGTGGTGATGGTGTCGTTCCCGGACTTAGCCAAGGCCCTGGAAGGGAGGAAGGCCTGGCAGTTTCTCCTGAGATGAAAGGTTTCTTGATTGCAGCCGGGAGATTTGGGCAGACTGCGGGACTCGAACCCCTGGAAGGGGACCTGGAAGAGGCCTTCTCCTCTCTTCTCAGCGTGCGCTTGTGGACCCTGGAGCTTTCCCCTTGGAGGACATGGTCTTCAGTTGTTCCTCCAGAAGAAGCGCCTGCAAACGCTTCTGGCCCGGATCCGATGCGGCTGTTGAACCCTTGGCAAGGGACAGGCCGAGGTATGCGTGGTCTGGGCCTAGGCACCAGGCATGAGGCAGTGTGGGGGTCTTGAGCGGGATCTACTTTCCACAAGCACTTCGATGGATGGCCAGAAGTTGGTGATGACATCAAGATCTTGCTTGAAGAGGGATTCTGAGGATTTTCAAAATTTTATCGAAAAAGAACTATTCGCAGCGTGCAGCTAGACTAGTAACCGAAGGGGTCAGGTAGCTAAATTAAATGAGTGGGGAAAGAACTGGGGAATCTGGCGGGACCGCCCCTTTATACCATAAAAGCGTCGAAGGCAGGACCGGCGTCGGAGGTCCCGCTGTGAATTAGCTAGCGTGAATTTTTTCCGTGGGGTCCTGGCCTGGCGGCCAGGTCCCAATGGTGCTAACCTGCTGCAAGAGCTGTGTCTCGAAGTAAGATCTAGCGGAGCCAGTCTAGAACTAGAATCACCTCGCCTTGTCCCTCCTATGTGAAGCACCTTGTGGATCCAAGAGAGAAATGGGGGAAGGCATAGAAGAGGCCTGGGTCCACGGCCTCGAGAAGGCATCCACCTGCAGCGAGCCCCTGCTGAGGGGGCGGGCATGGAACAGACTCAGCTACATTCTCCCTGGAGGCAAACAGGTCCACCTGAGGCGTGCCCTCAGTGGAAGAACAGATCTTGTACTACCTCCAGCAGGAGAGACCACTCGTGAAGCGCAGCCCCTATCCGGCTTAGGGCATCGGCCAGGTGTTGAAGGCTCCCTGCCACGTGAATGGCTGGAGATCCGCCTCCAGGCTGTGCAGCAGAGACCACATGTGGAGACTTCCCTTGCATAACAGCATGGGAGCGTCCCACCCTGGCAGTTCAGATAGTACATGGTCGTGGTGTTGTCCGTCTGGACCTGAACCACTTGACCCGTGAGAAACAGAAGCAGGCCGGTGAGAGCTAGGCCGACACGCTCGAGACTCCAGCAGGCTGATGTGGCATCGGACTCCCGAGGGGACCAGAGGCCGTGCGCTTGGTGTTCCCCCAGATGGGCACCCCAACCCATCAGAGATGCATCGGTCGAGAGAGAGACTGTTGGCTCGGGGTGGATGAACAGGATGCCCTTCTGCAGATGTGCTGGAATGATCCACCATAGGAGAGCATTCCACATCTCCTGGGTCACTGTCACGGGCTGGTCCAACGGATCGCAGCGTTGTGACCATTGGCTGGCCAGTCCCCACTGAAGGGGACGCCACGTACCAACGGGTCCAACAGACCACACTGGTGCAGGCCATGAGGCCCAGGAGGCGCAGGAAGTCCTGGGCAGGGCGCAATTGCCCAACCAGAAATGATTGGGCAAAGGAGGAAAGAACCTCGGCCCCGTCCGAGGGGAGCCGTGCTGTCGCTTGCAGAGAGTCGAGCTCTGCCCCGTTGAACAGTATCACCTGCTTTGGCATGAGTTCCGACTTGGCCTCGTTGATGAGGAGGCCAACCTGAGAGCAAACCTGGAAGGCCAGATCACTGGACCGCTCTACCTCCTGTCTGGAGGGGGCTGCCATCAGCCAATCGTCCAGGTAAGGGTACACCCGGACTACTCGGCGCCGCAGGAATGCTGTCACCACTGCCATGCATTTGGTGAAGACCCTGGGAGCTACGGAGAGGCCGAAGGGCATGGCCCGGAACTTGTAAACGGATCCCTCCGCTCTGAAGCGGAGGAATCTCTGATGGGACGGACGGATTGGGACGTGAAAGAATGCATCCTGGAGGTCCAGGGAACAGAAACACACGCCTCGTTCCAAGGATGGGATTATCTGAGCCAGAGTGACCATCCTGAAGGTTCGAGACCTTAGGAACTTGTTCAGGTCATGCAGGTCGAGAATGGGGCGCCAGCCCCCCCCGTCCATTTTGGGACCAGGAAGTACCTGGACACAAACCCCGGGTCTGGAGGAGGATCCGCCACCTTCCTGATGACTTCTTTTTCGAGGAGTAGGGCAATGTCGGCTCAGCAGGCCGACAGCGAGGCTGCGGACCCCATGGCCCCCCCGAGGGGCGACGGCTCGAAAGGGTGGGGCCTGCTCCAGAGGCAGGCCTTTTCCTACCACCTCCAACACCCAGCGGTCCGTGGTGATAGCGGACCAGGCGGAAAGGAAGTGGAGGAGCCGTCCCCCCACAGGGGGAACCCAGGGAGGAGTAATGAGGCTGGAGCGGCACCCCTCAAACCGTCACTAGGAAGGCTTGGAGGAAGAACCGGCCGAGGGACCTCCTGGGCCTTTACCTCCTTGCTTCCTGTTGGAAGAAGCCGCCGGCTTGGGTTTGGGACGCCAAGCGCGAGCCTGCTGGCCCTGCTGGGCCGGTCGAGAAGCAGGGACTGAAGGACGAAAGGACTTCTGCTGCTGACAGTGGCCTTTGTCCCTCTGGGCGGAGGTGATCGAGTCCAGGGTAGCACTGGACTTCTCGATCCGCTGGAGGTGTCCCTCCACTCTAGGGCCAAAGAGGTCAGTCCCCAAGAAGGGGACGTCCGCCAACTTGTGCTGGGTATCCGCCGTGAAGGTGGATATCCTCAGCCACGCCCTGCGTCACGCGGCCACTACTGACCTGGCACAGGAATCACCTATGTCCAGAGCAGTCTGAAGCTGCTGCCTCGCCACCGCCCTACCCTGGTCCCGCACCTGGCGGACTGTGGTCTGCAGGTCAGGCAGGAGATGAGGAACAACCTCATCCAGGGAGCCCATGAGGGTGTGGCAGAAGTGTGCCATCAGCACGGCCGAGCTGGCCTGTCGGAGGCCGAGGGAGGACGCAGCGTACACTTTGCGCCCGGCAAAGTCCAGCTTTTTGGACTCTTTGTTGGGGGGGCTTATCCACATCCTGAGCGTTACCGGAACGCCGGAAAACGCTGCTGGTGACTAACCCCTTGATAGAGGGGTGCTCTGAGAAACCGGGCAAAGAGCCGGTAGGGACTGCATACTTCCTGGCCATCCTGGCCGAGGGCGCAGGACAGGAAGCAGGCCGCTGCCAAAGCTCCAAGGCTGGGCCGGCAATGGCCTCAGCCACCGGAAAGGCCTCCGTGGGAGAATCCCCTCGGTCCAGAATCTCCGTCAGGGGATACTTAGCCCGTTTGGACACGGGCTCGAGCTGCATCCCGTTGGACTCCGAGGTGAGTCGAAGCAGACCCAAGAAGGACGATGGGCTATCACTGACTGGCCCCCGGAGGACTCCAGATTGAACTGCCTGGAGAACAGGGAGGAGTCGTCGTCAGATTCTGAAGAGTCTGCGAAGAGCAGCCTCGGCCCTGAGCCACCCTCCACCTGCTGAGGACGGTCAGGAGTGAGGGTGACTTGACAACCTGTGGAGCAGGCCATGACCCGACCGAGAATTCTTGGTCAGTGCCCCCGACTTCGGTTGTGGAGGAGGAGGTTCCACCACGATTGGTGGAGCAGCTGGTTTCGAGCCAAGCAACCGGCCCTGGAGCAGGCAACTCGACTGGAACGAGTGGTTGCTTCGGTCGTTCAGGCGACAGCCACTTGATGGTCGGGGTCTTGGCCAGGGTCAACTTAGGCCCAGACAACAGCAACTGCTGCCACATAAGGTCCTCGTAGCACCGGCGCAATTTGCGCCACAGCCCCTCCTCACTCGAGGAGGAGGACGAGGAAGAACGTCGCCACTTACTTTGGCAATGAGACCAAGACCGCCGATGTCGGCGGGAACGGCTGGACCGAGAAGAGGTCAGAGACCGAGACCTTCAGGGTACTGAGGGTGGGTCTGGAAAGGGGTTGGGGCACCTGATCTTCCCTCGGCTCGGGCACTTTAACCGGGGACTGCAGCCCAGAAGGCGCAGGCAGATCCTCGGTATCCACCGGAAGAACTGGTGAAGGAGGGCTGTCGGCTTCTCCAGTTGACAGCTCGTCTAACGGATCGAGAAAAATCTCGACTTCGTCGACAGGAGTCTCGGCAGGCTGGCCTGACGGGGGCACCGTGAAGCCAGTGGCCTCAGCTGCAACCTCGACTGAAGTCGACGGTCGGCTGTCCGGGGAAATGGACCTCTCCCGCTCCTACGAACGCCGACGGTGGGACTTACTTTCGACTCCTTTTTCTTGGGCCAAGAAGAATGTCCCGAAGGCAACTCTCCTTTCGTGGAGAGGGACTGACAAAGCTCCTTGAACGAAGCCGTATACGAGGAACTCAGAGAGAGTGGAATAAATGCCGCGGCCGAGGAGGAGGAAGATGTGGCCTGGGCCGCCTCCTCCTCGAGGGCGATCATCTGCTCGAGCTGCTCAGCCGAGCCAGCTGCCGTGGACACCGCCCAACGAGCCTCTTTAGATTTTACCGGCGGGAAACGTTTGTCGGGGCGCCAGAGCTTTAATCGGGCAGCGCGATTGTCCAGGACGTTGGCCGAGAAAGAGCGGCACAACTCGCAAGCTTGCGGGTCGTGATGTAGACCTAGGCAGTAGACACACGTGGAGTGCGGATCTGTCCTGGACATTTTCTACCCGCAAGGGCACCTCCAAAAGCCGGGAACAGATTTGTCCATCGCAGCCGCGAGGGAAGATGAAGACCGAAGTTTAGAAAACTTCAAAACCAATTTCGGACGAACCGAAGAGTTAGGATCCAGTCTTAAACGCAGAGCGCTAAGGAGGGAACCCGAGCTTCCAAGCGGTAAGGAAGATCTGGCGTCATGGGGCGGAGCTGAGAGTTCTACCACCCGGGTGGATGGGAGGAGCCAGCTTGAAGGCCTTCCAGAAAGACTTAAAGCGGCAAGGATACCTGCCAGATAGTGTCCATGTCCCTAGAAAGAGGGGTTACTAGTGGGGTACCGCAGGGTTCAGTATTGGGTCCAGTCCTTTTTAATGTCTTCATCAGTGACATTCCAGAGGGACTGGAAGGAAAAGTATGCCTTTTTGCGGATGACACAAAGATCTGCAACAGGGTTGATACACAAGGAGGCGTGGAAAGGATGAAAAAGGACTTGGCAAGGTTGGAGGAATGGTCAGAAGTATGGCAGAGAGGATTCAATGCAAAGAAGTGCAAAATAATGCACCTGGGAAACAAGAACCCAGAGGAAGAATACACAGTGGGTGGGGAGGTAGTAACAACAACAACAAAAAAGGAAAGGGACCTGGGGTAATCATATCAGATGACCTTAAGGTTAGCAAGCAATGTGAGAAGGCAGTAGGGAGGGCTGGGGGTATACTGGGATGTATAGGGAGAGGCATCATCAGCAGAAAACAGGAAGTTGTTATCCCTCTGTACAGACAGTTGGTGAGACCCCATCTGGAGTACTGTGTCCAGTTCTGGAGACCCCATCTCTGCAAGGACATAGACAGGATAGAGGTAGCCCAGAGCAGGGCAACTAAAATGGTGCAGGGTCTGCAAAAGAAGCCGTATGAGGAGAGACTAGAGGAGCTTAATATGTATACCCTTGAGGAAAGAAGGGGGGGGGAGAGACATGATAGAAACTTTTAAGTACCTCAGTGGAATCAACAAAGTCCAAGAGGGTAGCATCTTTCAGAAAAAGAGACTTGCAAAAACAAGGGGACACAATTTAAAGATAGAAGGAGGGTGGCTCAGGGGCAATGTGAGGAAGTATTATTTCACAGAGAGGGTAATGGATGCATGGAACAGCCTTCCTGAGGAGGTTGTGGGGTCTAAAACTGTGGGAGAATTCAAGAATGCATGGGACCGACATACGGCAATTCTTGTGGGTGGGTGGGGGTAGGAAGAAATAGGCTGTTAGTTTAGTAGGATCTGCGGCCTATCCTGTAGGTAGGGAAATGGGCAGACTAAATGGGCCAAGCGGTCCTTATCTGCTGTCAAAGTCTATGTTTCAGTTAGAACAAAATGCTTCCCTGGACTAATGGTGCACAGGGCCAAGCACGAGGTATATCAGCTGGCAAAGGATTGTGGGGGTTCCCGGACATACTGGTCCACCTGGGTACAAATGACACTGAGGGAAATAGCGAGCTAGCGATACAGGCAAGATTCAGGGAGCTTGCCAGGGTCTGTCATGACATAGGCTGCACAGTTTCCTTCTCGGAAATTCTGCCCGTGCCAAGGGCTAGTGGGGAACACAAAAGGAAGATTAGGGAGATAAACCAGTGGCTCAGGGAGTGGTGTGAAGCCAGAGGGTATGAGTTGATGGGGGATTGGGGAGAGACCTGGGAGGATAAGGAGCTGTATGCTAGAGATAGGCTCCATCTCAATTTGGAGGGGAGGGGAATCCTTAAGTTGAAAAAAGAGGGGTTCATTGGTGAAAAGTGGGGTTTAAACTTGTGAAGGGGGAGGGATGGGAGAAAAGGCTGTCGAGGGGGTGCCGATGAAGGAGGGACTCTGTCTCCACCCTCCTGGGGAGCTGGCGGATTGTAGGAAAAGGCCGACTGGTAAAGTGGGGAAAACAGAATCCCCATGGGAACACCAGCAGGGAAAATGGAAGTATAAGGAAAGGGTGGAAGGTAGTCCTGCTAAATGCCAGGAGCTTGGGCAATAAAATGCCTGAGCTCCAGGCGATGCTAACTGAGGGAGCGGTTGACGTGGCAGCGGTCACTGAGACCTAGGCCACCGCAGGACACGACTGGGACCTGAACCTGGAGGGTTACACTATGTTCAGGAAGGACAGGGGGAGGGAACGGGAGGAGGGGTAGCAGTGATAGTCAAAAACTGCACTGGCATGGTGGGGTAGAGGAGGCAGAGGGAACTGTGGAGGCGATTTGGGTCACCTTGATAACAAGGGGAAGAGAGTAAAAATAGGAGTGGTGTATAGACCCCCCGCACTGGCGAAGGAGCTGGAGAAGAGTCTGGTGGCAGATGTTGGGAGACACTACAGACTGGGCAGGGGAAGAGTGGTGGTGTTGCGGGACTTAAACATGCCAGGAACAGACTGGGAGACTACGACATCCTCAGTGACCAGGGAACAGAGGTGGTTGGATGTCTTTTAAGACGCGTTCCTAACTCAGCAGGTGGGGGAACTGACCAGGGAGACGCGGGTACTGGATATGGGCCTGGAGGTAAGGGACCTGTTGGCCGGGAGTGATCATGCCACGGTCTGGTTCTGCCTGGATCTAGGAGGGGTAGAAGGCTGCACAAAGACGGAGGTAACTGACTTCAGGGGAGCAGATTTTAAGGAAATGGGAAGGATCCTTAAGGAGCATTTGGATGGGATTGGGTCAGACATGGACGCTGATAGTAGGTGGGAAATCATCAGGAGAGGGGTGCAGGATGCTACCAGCACCTGTGCAAGAATAAGACGAAAATGCGGTAGGGCCCGAAAACCCTGCTGGTGGACCAGGGAGGTCCAGGAGGTGGTGCAGGAAAAGAAGGCAGCCTATAGGCAATTCAAGTGCTCAAGGAGTGAAAGGGATTGAGGGGAGTACGAGCTGATGGCTAGGAGGACCACTAGGGTGGTGAGGGTGGCTAAGGCAAGGAAGGAGCAGAACCTGGCCAGGGAAATTAGGAGAGGGAACAAGGGGTTCTTTAGATACATTGGGGAAAAACGAAGGGTGAAGGGGCAGATTGGCAGGATTAAAATGGTGGAGAGATGGGCACAAGACCCGGGGGAGCAGCCTGAAGTACTAAATGAGTACTTCACCTCAGTTTCCACCAAGGAAAATGGGGAACTGCATCATATATGGGAGAGACAGTGATACTGGGGGGCCTTACCGATCAGTGGTCTGGGGAGTGGGGAGGCATCACTGGCAGGAAGGGGAAGGCTAAGCAGGAGAAGAGGTAGCAGAAGTGGAAATCACAGCAGAGAGTGAGGGAAGCCCTCAGGTCCCTTAAGATGGAGAAAGCATCGGGGCCGGATAAATGACATCCCAGAGTGCTGAAGGAACTTGCGGATGTCCTGGCGAAACCCCTGGCAGAGCTTTTCACCATCTCTCTGAGGACAGGGTGGGTGCCCCAGGACTGGAAGGTGGCATATACAGTGCCTATCCACAAGTGGGGATCAAGGAAGGTGGCAGGGAACTACAGGCCTGTCAGCCTGACATTGGTGGTGGGAAAGGTGATGAAGGGCATTGTCAAGGAGAGGCTAGGGGAGGACCTGGAAAAGTCAGGGTGCCTCGACGATAGACAGCATGGATTTGTCCCGGGGAAGTCATGTCAGACAAACCTTGTGGAGTTCTATGACTGGGTGACGAGTGCCTTGGACCTGGGTAGACCAGTGGACGTCCTCTTTCTAGACTTCAGCAAGCCACTTGACTCTGTTTCTCACGTGGGCCTGTTGGATAAGCTGGGAGAAATGGGAGTGGGGAACCAGATGATCAGATGGATAGTCAAATGGCTCCAGGACTGGATAGTTGGCGGGATAGTCTCATCCCCAAGAAGGGTCATTAATGGGGTCCCACAGGGATCAGTCCTTGGGCCTCTCCTGTTCAATGCCTACGTCTCTGACATAAGGACAGGTGTCAGGAGTGAGAAGAGTCTATTTGCGGATGACTTAAAACTTGAGGCGGTGGTGGATGGGGAGGAGGGGAGGGTGGCCCTACAGGGGGACCTGGAGGCTCTGGAAAGATGGTCTAGAAAGAAAAAATTACTCACCCTAGTAATGTTGTTTCTTCTAATGGAGTCTTGCTATATTCTGACAGTAGCAGCAATGAGTCCCAACCTTTGAACTGCCCCGGAGATGAAATAGTTAACTTTCCATGCCAGGCATGGAACGCTGAGCTTGAGCTCGGTTGAGACTCTGTCTGTTGTTCTTCCAACTCAAACCGTCAGATCTTTACGAGCTAAACTCACTAAGGTCCTGTGTGGAAGCTGTAAACCTACACTAGCCAACTGGCTACTAAACATAAAACACATTTTTTGGTCCCAAAACAAAGACTCAAGTCAGCAGACTCAAAAAATGAAAAACACACCACCAACTCACCCCAAGAAAAGAAAGGGGTGAAAACTAAAAGGTGGGCACCTACTAACTGCCAACATTGCACTCCTACCCACATCCAAAAACTTAGGTTCTGAGGAGGGGCAGGCGGGGGAGGTCAGAATATAGCAAGACTCCATTAGAAGAAACAACATTACTAAGGTGAGTAATTTTTCTTCAAACAACATGAAGTCTTGCTATATTCTGACAGTAACGAACTACAAAGCAGTACCTCCATGGAGGGGGGACACAACCTACTTAGGAAATAGGCTCTGAAGCACAGCTGTGCCAAACTGAGCATCACTCCTAGCCTGGATGTCCAGGGAAAAATGCTTGGTAAAAGTGTGAACAGTTTTCCAGGTAGCTGCTTGACATATCTCTAGAATAGGGATGTCCCTGGCAGCAGCCAGGGAAGCAGCTGTACCTCCGGTAGAGTGAGCCCTCAGGACTGAGAGAGGAACCTTACCCAGTTTTTCATAGCAAAATTGGATACAAGAGACAATCCACCTGGCAATGGATCTTTTAGTGGCAGGTTTCCCCTTTACCAACCTCACCATAAGTGAGGAACAGTTGGAGGGAGTCAAACCTGTGACCCTTGATACGCTCTATGTAGTAACTAAGGGCTCTTTTCACATCTAAACTGTGCAGCCTCCTCTTGCCAGAGGAGGAATGGTCAGTGAACTACACTGGAAGAGACACAGATTGATTAAGGTGGAAATCTGAAACCACCTTAGGCAAGAACTTCCTGTTAGTTCTGAGGACCACCGTATCTCAATGAAAGGAGATAAAAATCAGGCTCCACTGACAAAGCTTGTAATTCACTTATGCGTCTGGCAGAAGTGATGGCTACCAGAAACACAGTCTTCCAAGTCAAGTACTTAAGCTCTGCTGAAGACAAAGACTCAAAATGGGGTTGCATAAGCTGAGCAATGCAAACATTAAGGTCCCAGGCAGGGGCAGGATCCCTGAATGGGGGGTTGGTGTGAAGCAATCCCTTGAAAAACTTGGAGAATACAGGGTGAGCTGAAAGAGAAGAGGGCTTACCTGCTGAAATAAAAGCAGACACAGCTGCCAGATGCACTTTCAGTGTAGCTGGTCTCAGCCCCAAGCTATTTAAGTGGACCATATAATCAAGGACTGTGGGCAAATCAGCAGATTCTGGGGAAATATGCTTCCCAGAGCACCATATGGAAAATCTTTTCCATTTGGAATTATAAGTAGCCCTGGTGGAAGGTTTTCTAGAAGCCTTCAGGATATCCATTACACTTTGGGAGAGGTATAAATCAGCAAACTCTAACTCTTCAAGAGCCAGGCCTTGAGATCGAGAGATTTGAGGTTTGGGTACCAAACCCTCCCCGGAGCACAGGTTAACAGGTTGTAATTCCTGGGAAGACACAGGGGAAGATGGACTGCTAATGACAGTAGGAGTGGATACCAGGGCGGTCTGGCCCAGTCTGGAGCAATCAGGATCATCTTGCAGGGTTGAGATCTGATTTTAACTAGCACTTTGAACAGGAGAGGGAAGGGGGGGGAAGCAAGAGAAACTTCCTTTCCCAATTGAGAACTAAGGCATCCAGGGGGACTGAGCCCAACACTGGGGGCCTGCAGTAAAAAAGGGCAAGTTGATGACTGTCTGGGGCTGCAAAAAGATCTATCTGCGGGGTGCCCCATCTGGAAAATATCACCTCCAAGACCAGGGGGTCCAGTGACCATTTGTGACGGCCCTGGGAAATCCTGCTGAGAGCATCTGCCAGGACATTGTCCTTGCCTGGGAGGTGAACTGTCGTGAGGGAGGTGTTCAGGGAGTAAACCAGAGACCACAACTTTATTACTTCGGTGCACAAGGCCGTAGACCAAGTGCCTCCTTGCTTGTTGACGTACCACATTGTGGTGGTGGTGTCTGTTCTGACCTGTACAACTTTGTTCTGAACAGATTTGGAAAAAGCTTGAAGTGCTAGAAATACTGCTCTGAGTTCCAACAGATTGATGTGGAGCAGAGATTCCTGAGGGGACCACAACCCTTGGGTGGTGAGGTCGCCCAGGTGAGCCCCCCACCCCAAGAGGGAGGCATCTGTAGTAAGGATTAAAGAGTGAGACTGAGTGACAAAGGGAACCCCTTGTCTCAGATTGTTCTGATCCTGCCACCACTGTAGGGCATGGATCAGGGTTCGAGTTACTGGGATCAATTTGGTCAGAGAGTCCTTCCTTTGAGACCAAAAGGCTCTCAAATGGAACTGAATGTCCCTCATCTGAAATCTTACTCCCTGCACTACTGCTGTAGAAGCAGCCATGTGCCCCAGGAGCTGTAGAAACTGCCTTGCTAGTCGAGACACCTGCAGGGTGAATGAGGAGGCCAGAGAGACCAGGGTCCTTGCCCTGTCCAGGGGAAGGCTCTGGCCTTCTCTGCGTCTAGCTCTGCACCTATGAAGGTGAGGAGCTGGACAGGCTCTAGAACTGACTTTGGAAGAAAACCCAAAGAAGTGAGCAGTTGCTGAGTTATCTGTAAGTGTAACTTGACTTGGTCTGGGGACTGGCCTACTATGAGCCAGTCGCCCAGGTAAGGGAAGATGTCAATCTTCTGCCGCCTTAGAGAAGCAACTACCAGATAAACAAATCAAAATGAAAGAAGAAGCCACTATGGTTCTCAAAAGAGGTAGCTGTGAAAGTCAGGAAGAAAAAGACAGCATTCCAGAAGTATAAGGAAACACAGAAGAAGCAGGACAGAGAGCTGTACCAGTTAAGGCAGAAGAAAGCAAGGAGGGAAGTCAGAATAGCAAAGGCCCAAACTGAGGAAAAGATAGCCAACTCAGTTAAGAAGGGGGATAAAACCTTTTATAGGTACATCAGCGTAGAAAGACAAAGGAGGGATACTGAGGCTGAATAGAATGAGCGGTGGGTGGGTGGGCAGGGGGACAGTGAAAAAGCAGGAATACTGAGCACGAATATTTCTGCTCAGTATTCACAAAAGAGGAGGGGAAGTGCCTAATCCAATTAACAGAAGCACTCTTGATAAGGGGTCAATCCCAGTTCTTTCACAGAAGAAAGGGTTCTGCAAGAACTCCTAAAACTGAAGGTGGACAAAGCAATGGGTCCTAATGGAATTCACCCCAGAATTCTAAAAGAACTAAGGGAGGAACTAGTGAAACCACTGGCTACTCTTTTAATAAATCATGGGAGGATGGTGTGGTACCCGAGGACTGGAGGAAGGCGGATGTGATTCCCTTCACAAAGTGGGACCAAGACAGAGGCAGGAAACTACAGACCTGTCAGTCTGACCTCTGTGGTAGGAAAGTGATGGAGTCACTTCTGAAGGAAAGAATAGTTGAGTACCTAGAGGCCAGTGGAGCACAGGACCCAAGGCAGCATGGGTTCACAGCGGGAAGGTCATGTCAGATGAATCTAATAGATTTCTTTGACTGGGTGACCAAAGTAGTAGACCAGGGAGGGGCTGTGGACATGGTCTACCTAGACTTTAGCAAGGCATCTGACACAGTCTCATACAAAAGATTAATAGTCAAATTAACCAGCCTGGGAGTGGGACCCAGGGTGGTAGCCTGGGTAAAACACTGGCTGGCCAACAGGACACAGAAGGTAATTGTAAATGGAGTCCACTCTGAAGAAAGGGGGGTTACTAGTGGGGTACCGCAGGGTTCAGTATTGGGTCCAGTCCTTTTTAATGTCTTCATCAGTGACATTGCAGAGGGACTGGAAGGAAAAGTATGCCTTTTTGCAGATGACACAAAGATCTGCAACAGGGTTGATATACAAGGAGGCATGGAAAGGATGAAAAGGGACTTGGCAAGGTTGGTGGAATGGTCAGAAATATGGCAGCTAGGATTCAATGCAAAGAAGTGCAAAATAATGCACCTGGGAAACAAGAACCCAGGGGAAGAATACACAATGGGTGGGGAGGTAGTAACAACAACAAAAGAGGAAAGGGATCTGGGGGTAATCATATCAGATGACCTTAAGGTTAGCAAGCAATGTGAGAAGGCAGTAGGGAGGGCTGGGGGTATACTGGGATGTATAGGGAGAGGCATCATCAGCAGAAAACAGGAAGTTGTTATCCCTCTGTACAGACAGTTGGTGAGACCCCATCTGGAGTACTGTGTCCAGTTCTGGTAACCCCATCTCCAAGGACATAGACAGGATAGAGGCAGTCCAGAGGAGGGCAACTAAAATGGTGCAGGGTCTGCAAGAGAAGCCAGTTGAGGAGAGACTAAAGGAGCTTAATATGTATACCTCTGAGGAAAGAAGGAGAGGGGAGACATGATAGAAACTTTAAGTACCTCAGTGGAATCAACAAAGTCCAAGAGGGTAGCATCTTTCAGAAAAGAGACTTGCAAGAACAAGGGACACAATTTAAAGATAGAAGGAGGCGGTTCAGGGGCAATGTGAGGAAGTATTACTACAGAGAGGGTAGTGGATGCACGGAACAGCCTTCCTGAGGAGGTTGTGGGGTCTAAAACTGTGGGAGAATTCAAGAATGCATAGGACAGACATAAGGCAATTCTTGTGGGGGGTAGGAAGAAATAGGCTGTTGGTTAACTAGGATCTGCGGCCTATCCTGTAGGTAGGGAAATGGGCAGACTAGATGGGACTAGTGGTCCTTATCTGCCGTCAAAGTCTATGTTTCTATGTTACCACTGCCAGGCATTTTGTGAATACCCTTGGAGCACAGGTGAGGCCAAAGGGCATTGCTCTGAACTGGTAATGGCCTGAGGGCAGCTCAAACCTGAGGTACTTTCGATGGGAGCTTCTGACGAGAATATGGAAGTAGGCATCCTTGAGGTCCAGGAACACTAGCCAGTCCCCTGGCCTTAGAGAGGGTAAAATAGTTCCCAGAGTCACCATTTTAAATTTTGGTTTTAAAAGGTGCTTGTTTAAGTATCTGAGGTCCAGGATGGGCCGCCATTCTCCTGTCTTTTTTGGGGTAAGGAAGTACCTGGAGTACAACCCGTTGCCCAGGTGTAGGGGTGGAACCCTTTCCACAGCTCTGAGAGCTAGGAGGGAAGAGACCTCTGCCTGTAAGGCAAGTGCCTCTGATGGATTTGCAGGTGGAAAGGATCTGGTTCTCATCTTTGGAAACTTTTTGAGGCTGAGAACCAGTCCCTGGCTTACTACTTCTAGGACCCATTTGTCTGATGTCAGAGACTCCCAGTCCTGGACAAAGTAAGCCAGCCTGCCCCCTACAGGTAGCTGAGAATCAGCCCTGGCAACCCCATCAGGGTGCCTGTTTGGCAGAGGCTTTGGGCTGAGGGGTGGATGCAGGCCTGCTTGTACCCCGTCTGCCTCTCCCTCTAAAGAATCCCCTCTGGGCATAAGCAGAAGAGGCCTGGGCTTGGTAAAAATGCCTATGAAAAGGCCTGCCCCTGCGAAGCTGCCTTTGAGGAGTGGCCTGCCTTCCTTGGCCTGTGCAGTCCTATAGGTGGTCCTATACTCATCCATTTTTTTCATGTAATTCTCGGTTTGCTCCCCAAACAGAGAATTACCCACAACAGGAAAATCCATGGCCTTAGTCTGGGTATCCTGTGACAGGCTAGTACTTCTGAGCCAAGCCATTCTTCAAAGTGCCACAGATGTAGCCATGACTCTAGATGACACATCACTGGAGTCTACTGCAGCATGGAATTGCACCTTGGATGCCTCAATACCATCAGCAGCCACCTGCTCCAGCTCCTTGGCAAGCTGGCCAGGGACCTGTTTTGCTAGGGCCATAACAGTGTCCCATCTGGATTTTTGATACCTAGCAGTATAGGCCATATAACTGGCCTGTCTGAGTCCCAAGGATGCTGCCATGTACTGTTTCTTTGCCATGGCATCAATCCTCCTGGAGTCCTTGTCCGGGTGTGGGTGTGTGTGTGTGTGAAGCCAAGGGAATGTTTGCCTTATCACAGGCTACAGCCTGCACTACCCCCAACATGGCTGTATTGTTGTGTAAGGAACTCCGTGTCAGAGCCTGACAATGTATACCTCTTGTCCATTCTTTTATCCACAGGAGGTATAGTGTTAGGAGTCTTCAAAATCTTAAATGTCTGTTTCCCAAAAGATTTGTGCAAGGGAATAGACAGCCTCCTAGACTCTGGGATATCCATCATTTCCACATAGTCAAGCTCCTCCTGGTCATCCACAGCTTCTTCCATAGGAAGCTGGAGGGTTTCAGTCACTTTTTTATAAAACATGAAATGGAAGGGGGACTCAGAAAGCCTAGGAGGAGACACTCCTGAAGGTCTGTCTGGGGAGATGTCCGGGTCAATGGGCACATCCAGACTTTCAAATCCACATTCACTTTCCGCATACTCCTCTTCCTCCTCCTCCGGTTCATAAAATTCCTCTAAATCATACTCTTGAACCGGCCGAACCGAGTGCCTGCCTGATGGTGCTGGTTCGGTCGGAATCGGGGAAAGCGACTGAACAATTTTGATCGCTTTGGCTATTTCTTCAGTGGTTGGAGAGGAAAGTTTTGGCTCCACCCCAGCTGATTTTTCTTTTCTAGTTCTTTTAGCCAGAACCGACTCCTCAGAATCGGCTCTCCTTTTGCCTGAAGAAGTCTCACCCTGTTCAGAGGGCACTTCTTCTTCTGGTTCGGTTTGAACCGAACTGGGCTAGCCATCAGGTTTAGTGGACTTTTGGCCCCGAGTCTACCAGCTCTCTTTCTAGGGTAGCTGCAGGGAAATGTTTGCAAATCTGGCAGTCTGCATTGAGGTGGTCAAACCCCAGACAATAAACACAGGTGGTGTGGGGGTCAGCCTTGGCAAAGACTTCCCCACACACACTGCAGTGTTGAAACCCAGTCGGTCCGGTTTTTCTTTTGGGTTTCTCAGACATAGTGCCAGTCCTAACCAAACTTACCCTTTTATGGCAATCCGCCAGGCAAGACCCTCTTATCGGTTCCCAACCGTGTCACCGGTCATGGAAAAAAACGTAATAAAAGCTGTTTTTTTTAGAACCGATAAGAACCGGTAACCACACTCTAAAAGCACAATTCAAGATTTTTTAAACAACTTGATCGGTTCAAACCGAACCGATAAACCGTTTACAAGTTCCACACAGAATAGAATAAAATAAAACCTATCTAGTACTCACAAGTACCACAGACAGAGACTGAACCGACAGGTTACGGTTTAAATTTGGTCGAAAACCGAGAAAAGCGGTACTTTAACCAACAAATGAACTGAGCAGAAGGAGAAATCTCCAGAGCGACTGTTCAGTGAGGTGGAGTAAAGAATCTGACAGTCTGAGTTTGAAGAACAACAGACGGAGTCTCAACCGAGCTTGAGCTCAGCGTTCCATGCCTGGCATGGAAAGTTAACTCTTTCATCTCCGGGGCAGTTCGAAGGTTGGGACTCACTGCTGCTACTGTCAGAATATAGCAAGACTTCATGTTGTTTGAGGTGGAAGCTGAGGCTCAGTGCAGGGACATGCAAGGTACTGCACCAGGGGCCAGAAACCAGGCCAAGTGTACACCTGGGGTGGGGTGGGGGGATGCTACAAGTGTCGATGGTGAGAGTGACCTAGGGGTGTTGGTGGATGTCAAGATGAACAACTCGGAGACTTGTAGGAGGGCAGCAGCCAAGGCCAACAGGATGCTGGGATGCATCGCTAGGGGGATCACCTCCAGAAGGAGGGAAGTGATACTCCCTCTGTATAACTGCTTAGTGAGGCCGCACCTCGAGCACTGCGTGCAGTTTTGGAAGCCACAATTAAAGAGGGACATTAAACTCCTGGAGAGGGTCTAGAGGAGGGCAACCAAAATGATTTGGGGCTTGGGGACAGGACCCATGAAGAGAGGCTCAAGAGCTAAATATGTACACACTGGAAGAGAAGGGACCAGGGGACATGATAGAGGTCTTCAGGTACATGAAGGGGTAAATGGGGGAGGAAAAGTCAGGGTGCTTCGAAGGAAGGAGGAGGGGGCCACTAGAGAACATGGGTGGAAGCTGGAGGGGGGAAGATTCAGGGGAGAAAGGAGGAGGTGCTACTTCACTGAGAGGGTGGTGGAGCCATGGAATGCTATGCCTAGGGGGCTGGTGGAGGCAGAGACAGTGGAGGGGTTCAAGAGGGGGTGGGACAGGTACAGGGGAAGGGTTCTGGAAGCAAAATCCAATGCAGCGAGAATATCTGGAACTGGGAAGGGAGAAGCCAAAGGAGGCAAGGGGGGCAGCAAGGTCAGCTCCCAGGGTGGGGGCTGACCAAACGCGCAGATGGAAAGACCGTTAGGCCTATTCTGCTGGCATTTTAGTATGTTAGTATGACCGCTGGGAGATGAGGGAGGACCTCATCCAATGACCCGAGAAGGGTAGGAGAGAAGTGTGCCATAACAACAGCTGAGCTGGCCTGATGAAGACCCAGAGAAGAGGCTGTGTAGACCTTACGGGCAGAGTGGGCCATATTTTTGGACTCCTTGTCCGGGGGTTGGTCAGTGTCAGCCAAACTACCAGTATGCCAGAACACAGAGGCGGTCACCAGGCTCTTGGCCAAAGGGCGCTCTGTGAACCCCGCAAGGGATCCCCATGGGCGCCGTGTACTTGTGGGCAGATGGTGCTGGGCAGGAAGCAGGACGCTGCCAAAGTCCTAGGGCCGGATCAACAATGGCCTTGGCCACTGGAAAGGCCTCCGACGGGGTATCCCCTCTTTTGAGGATGTCAGTGAGAGGGTACTCCGCCTTTTTCTGGATGGGCTCCACAGACATTCCGGTAAAGTCGGAGATGAGGCGAAGAATGCCCTGGAAGGAGGAAGGGCCTTTCTCCAACCCTGCCACGAATGACTCATCATCCCTGGGATGTGAGTGCAGTCCGGAGACGCCCGAGTCTGAGGAATCGTGGTACAACGGTCTTCTGCCTAAGTCACCCTCGATGCGCCAAGGGCGATCCGGAGTGACTGTTATTGACAGGCATCGGGGAAGCCCGGTGTCCTGTCAGTCCTCTTTAGAGGGCACCCCTCCTTCGGGTTGTTTAGGCGGTGGTTCCACCCGAATCGGTGGAGAGACCGGGATAGGCTGAACCAGGATATGGGCCAGCCCCACGGCAGAGGAACTGGTGGCTTCGGTTCCGGAGGGGTCGGTGTCGGCCTAGGAGGCGGGAGCCAAGTTATGGCTGGAGTAGGCAGTGGAGCTGGCTTCTGCCCGGTCAGGATCAGCTGCTGCCACGAGGTCTTCATAGTGCTGACGGAGTTTCCGCTGGAGCCTCTCCTCGTCCGAGGAGGATGAGGACCTGTGGCATTGCCTCTTTTTAGAGCGCCTGTGGTTCTTTCTCAGTCGTTCGGCCATTGGGGTTCTGGACCTCGACCGAGATGGCCAACTCGGTCAGGAAACACCGGGGTCAGTGAAAACTGAGGGTCCAGAACTGGGTCCTTGATGGGGACACCAGCAGGCTGGGTCTCCTCATCAGGGAATACAAGGACCGGAGTCCTTTTCAAGGAGTCATCTGGCATAACCGGTGACAAGGAGTCGATAGGGTCGAGGATAATTTCAACCTTGTCGGCCACTTCCTCGGTTCCCTGGCCAGACGGAAGTTCCGTGAAGCTGGCAGCCGAGGATGCGAACTTGACCGAAGTCGAGACCACGTGTTCCTGGGATTCGGACATCTCTTGGTCCCAAGAACGTCTTTGCCGAGATGAAGACACAGGGTCCTTATCTCTCTTCCGAGAGCGAGAGAAGTGCGAGCCCGAGGTCGCCTCACCCCGAGTGGGGAGAGCCTGGCACGACTCCTTGAAAGAGCCCGTAAAGGTGAAGCCAAGGTTCAGTGGAACAAAGAAGTTTTGATTGGCCGAAGTGCGAGCTGCTTCCTCCTCAAACGCCTTCATTTGTTCCAGCTGTTTGGCGGATCCCACAGCCGCGGAAACTGCTCACCTCGCCTCCTTCGATTTCACTGGTGGGTTCCTTTTCTCCGATCTCCAAAGCTTCAAGCATGCCTTGCGGTCGTCCAGGACGTTGGGATGGAAGGCCAAGCAATAACTGCAGGACGAGGTGTCCTGGCCGACATCTAAGCAATAAACGCACATAAGGTGAGGATCGATGTGCGACATCTTCTGGCAGCAGGGTCACCGGCCAAATCTGGGGGAAGATTTTTCCTCCATGGTAGACGTGACGAAAGCACGATCGCAAACTCAAACGAGTTTAATTTTCGGTAAAAAAAATGACAGAATCCAGGGCCTACAATATACTGAGAGCATGAAGGAACCTGTATCTTCCAGCGGAAAGAAAGATCTGGTGTCATGGGGCGGAGCTGAGGTATATACCACCCAGGTGGATGGGAGGAGATAGCTTGTAGACTTCCGGCAAGATTTAAAGTGGAAGGGGACATGCCAAAAAGTGTGGATGAACAACATATCCACACTCCTAGAACTGTTATATCCTCTACTCTGCCTAGCTTACAATCTCTCCAACGTCTATACCCCTCCCAACCTGAAAGGCCTACTGAACCCCAAAGTCTCCCAACGTACCCTTCGCTCCACAAATAGCAACCTGCTTGAAATCCCCTGGGTCTGGACCAACCTGGGTAAAGGATCCTTCAGGTACTCGTCCCCCCTACTGCTGGAGCACACTCCCGGAAAATCTCTCAACTTGCTCTTCCCTTAAAGTTTTAAAGCTGGGCTCAAGGTGCACATATTAGAACGCTGCTGCTGCTGCGGCTGCTACTGCTGAACCTATACCATTACCCTAAGACAGTCTATTCTCACATTACCTAAGAGTTCACTTAACTTATCTTTGCCCACAATTAGCCTATGTGGGTATCTGTAGATTTCCCCTTGAATCATGCTGTAATCTGATATGAGACTTGTAACTAACTAACTGGTACTGTAATATGTGATTATGTTCCTCTTATCTGTAGTGCTGCATTTACTTCATGTGTAATCTACTGTACTGTATAAGCTGTACATAACTGTGCCTGCTGTCTTTTATAAGCTGTAACTGATTCCAGGTCACCCCTGAAAAAGAGACCTCTGGTCTCAGTGGGTTTACCCAGTTATCAAAATGCTATAAAGAAAGTCGATGGCGGGAAAGAACGGAGAAGGGAGCGGGGGGGCTGTGTCTGTAACAGGTGACATCGGCTGACACAGACGGTGTGGGCAGCTCCAGTTGTACTGCTGAAAATCTTCCGTGTGGATTCCCATTAACCAATGGTTAAGTTCCTATGGTGTAACCTAATGACAGATACACCCCTGAAGATGATCTAGGATGTTTTATGAAGGGAAGCAGTTCACCTGGGAAAAGGTTTCTGAAGTCCCCCAGCAGCAGCGAGGGTAGAAAAGTGGGTTCTTTTAAGAATCCCTGACCCCACTGGGACAACTTTGGGAAACTGCAACACAACTTTGGGAAACTGCAATATTTAGACACAATTCAGCTTATATTTCATATTCTTCTGTAATTCTCACCCTTATTTCATTATTGCTAAGGACATTTGCAAGAAAATGGGATTTCAATCCTATCTGTACTGGCTGGCTGTCTGTCTACACCTGACATTACAATTCTGTTTACAGTATCACAACCTGTTGCTATGGAGATAATAATGAAGTCACGAGCAGGGGATTATGATGCCAGGTGTAGTCGACCTACCAGAGTAGAAATCTAGGGAAGAGTGATCCTATTTCATGAGCCTATCTGCACAGCAATAAAGAAAAAGGGAAACATAACTGAAGAAAATATTTAAAGCTTACATTTTTCAGTTTTCTCAATGGTGTCAGGTGCTTTTTAAGGATTACATTTAAAACAGAACAGTCAAAAGGTAGGAGGTGAAAAAAATCAGTTTTATTCACAAGACTTATCATTCTGAAACAAAAACAAACATACAAGCAAAAAGAAAATGGATGACCTGAAAGTAACAAACTTAGTTTTAATTCTAATAAGCTTTCAGTTGTGGGTTACAATGTAGTTCATGTCCTTTTTTTTGTTGTTCTACAACACAAATCAAACACATCACAAGTCAAACCAGTGTTCTTCAAGCAATCACTAATGGAATGAAACTGGTGCTCCCATGTTCCGCCTTAAGCTCTAAGAAATGGATAAGTGTGTGCACGTATACACATATACCTCCTACTTCCAATTTGGAAAAAGCCACCCCCAAAATAACAGGTGAACAAATCACTGTTCTATTAAGCAAACCACTCAAGCTCATTTGGTAAAAGGTCCAAAGCCATCCTTTAACAAGAGATCAGCTAAGGGTCTCCTAGAGCCTTCTAATGCCCTGTAGTAACATCTCCCCCCCCCACCCGTAATGTTCTGGAATGTTGAAGACAACTGGTTCAACCTAGGGATGCTCACAGATTAGAGATCAGAGAAGAACTGATGCAGGCAAAATCGGACTGGAGCAGGCTGTAATAGTGTCAACATATGGCTCTTTGGGGCCAGAATATTATTTTATACATTTATATATATATATATATTATATATACATACAGCAACAATCAAGTGAAAAAAACAATACCAAAAAGCGACTAAAAACTAAGGTACCAGCTCACCCTGTCCATTTTGTATTACTAAGCCAAATTCTCTGCCTCGAGCATACCTAGTTTTTACAATATTGACTGAAATATAACTGCAGTTTGTACTGAAAAAAAGATCACAATATATAATGCTTTTTTTTCATTATTCATACAGTATTCTTCTTCGGTTTTGATCTTAGGGTGTCCACCAGCACTGACCAGACAATGTCTCAACAGAACTAGAAGAGATTAAGAAATCATGTTGTTAGTCACTAGCAGTTAAGTACTGGAAATGCCACACACTGCCCCCCACCAAAGGGGAAAAAAACCCAACAGATAATGCACCTCAGATTTAAAGAAAAACACCCCTTCCACCCTGAAGGCCTGCTAGCTAGCTAGCTGATGGTGGCATAAGACTACTCTATATGTGTGTGTCTATGATAGGGTGGAAAGGCAACTATTTATCTTCCCCCATCTGCATTCCATAGGTCTACACCTGCAATTCTGGATGCCTACATAAGTAGTGTAGCCTGTGGTTAGAGTGCAGCACTGTAACCAAGGAGTCAGATTCGGGTCTGCATTCGACAACTGCCGAGGCAGTTTACTTTGTGACCCATGAGCACATACCAGAGTAACACTGTGCATCCAGGAAAAAGTGGTGTATGGACCACAAAACATTGACCCTATCTTTGCTTGGAGTGGTGTGTAAACACATGAAATAAAAATCCTGATATAAACAGAGAAGTCGAACAGTGGTTCTTCTAGCCCTCTCTACACAGAATGCAAAACATTTTGAGATATGCTTCCCAGCCAAATGCCCTTTGGGGTAATCCTTGCCTCAGTGTTTGTGCACAGAGGTTCTTTGTCTTTTAAATAGTTTTTTATTTTAATAGGTTCACCACAATATATCCAAGGCACACTGCCTTTAGGGTAGCTGGTCCATTCCACTGGGGTGTCAAACAGACAAGGCATACTGATGAGTCCTGGTAGGACGAAACACGTGTCTATGTCTTCTGCTAGCACCCTTTGCAAACTGTGTGAGAGGCCTTTCGACACCATGCAATTCTGCTTAAAGTTGGACCAGCATAACATTCTGTGGTGATTTGCATATGCAGCCCATGATGCTTTGCATTGTGGGGGCATGTGTGATTTTGTATTATTCTGACATATAATGTGTATGAAAGATATACTGCATGTCTGTGCCTACAGACAGCTTTTATCTATTTATCTACATCTATGTTCAGTTTCTGTCTGTCAACATTCAATACCTATCTAAAGACCGTATGTGTTTTCTGAAAATTATACTGGTCACATTAAATCATCAATCATGCACATAGAACAAATGAAATACATAACAGTCATGCAAGATCTGGTCAATACACAGATGTAATTAATGACCTATAAAAATATCCTGTCCTAAAATTTTCCACTATATGAATTATAAAGTGCGACTGTTCCCTTAAAAATATCGTATGTGCATGTATATTTATAAAATGAGTAGGAAAAATGATGCCTGCTAATTGGTTGAAACACATCACATGACCAAGCATATATCACAGCACGATCGCACACCTGCACTTTCATGCCCCTTCCCCAAAATTCTGCCATTTTATAAGACAGATAACCCACTATAGCCTGTGCGGTTGCGCTCTGATATGTGCACACCTTGGGTGGTTGATGCACTTGGCCTGTGGCCTCATGCGTAACAATGCACACCAAGGCATGCGTATGTCAGAGCGCGACCACACACCTTAGAGTAGGTTATCTATTACGATATTTTATATATATATATATATATATATATATATATATATATATATATGTATACACGCACACACATACATATGTATCTATATGGCAAAAAACTCCGTTTAATGCATCTGTTAGGGTTGTTCCACAGCGACAAAAGCGAGGAAATTCGGTGTTAGGGTTGCCACCTCTTGCACTCCACGCCCACCCCGCCCCCCACCAACAGGCATCGGGGTGTGCGCTGGGATCTTCGGCCCTAACTCTCACCCCATTCCATGTGTAAATAAGCTGAGATGGTGCAGTATAGGAGAATGGGGTGAGAGTTAGGACCAATGACCCAAACTCACACCCCGATGCCTGGTGGTGGTGGTGGTGGGGGCGTGGGATGCAAGGGGTGGCAACCCTAACACCGAATTTCCTCACTTTTGTTGCTGTGGAACAACCCTAACTGATGCATTAAACAGAGTTTTTTTGCCATGAATTTCCCTTCTTTTTGAGAATGTGCACTATAAATAGTGAATGGAATGTGGTGGCGGGAGTGCGGGCCCCCCTCCCACCATATGAATTTTTGTCACTTTGCTGCGCAAAAACTGTATGACTGACTGAAATGAAAATTGGTAAATGAAGGCATGTACCACAGCACACTGTGTGTCCAGAATTGTGTGTATATCCGCTCAATGGTTGCACAGCGCCACGTGCAAACAACGTAATATGCACTATTCAGCAACTCTAAGTGCCAGCGACCTGAAAATTGTCAGTCAAACATGTGTTATACATTTTTGTACATTCCAAACGCCAGGCAAATCGAACACAAGATTCAGAAATTATTGAAGCGTAATAAACCAAATTTTCATTTGTCGGAGTGGCATAATTCTGCACCTGTTAATGTTTTACACACCAAACCACTGCAAGACACCCCTGTACCACTAGGGCAACCTATGCTATAAATTTCAAGCCAGCAGCACCATGCAGAATGCTATGTGCAAAACGTTAACTGCGTCAAGCACCATCTCCGCAGCAAAGAATTTTTCCAACATGTAAACAGCGTTGTTCACATCCCCAGGACATCCTCTCAACACCTTCCAGTTTTAATGTGAAAAGACCAAACCTTTCCAGAGAAATTCAACTTTTACATTTCTGCACCTTTAAGAAGTCTTCTACCACAAAATGGCAGAAATTGCAGGCGAAAATGCGCTAAAATGACGGACCTGGAGGCCGAAAAATCTGCAACTGTGAGGGGGGCCAACTTCAAATGGCAATAACTCTGGAACTGAACATTTTTTCACCAAACAAAAAGTGTTAAGTTCCTTGAACACGAGTCTTTCTACGTGGCAACTTTCAGATCAATCAACTACACATTGGCTGCACTACGGAACTGTGCAGGAGTGACACAAGAACAGGTTACTCACCTGTAATCCTAGTTCTAGGAATGGTATGTGTTGTTCCTCCACACTCTTTGGCATGTCCCTTTCCCTTTAAGGTTCACCCGGAAGTCTCCAAGCTGGCTCCTCCCACCCACCCGGGTGGTATATACCTTGGCTCCAACCTGTGACGCCAGATCTTAGCCCTCTAGAAGCCAGGTTGTGTGCATTCGCAGCTGGGGAGGTCGAGTGGGTCTGTGTGTATGAACAACATATACCACTCCTAAAACTACTGTTACAGGTGAGTAACCCGTTCTTCTACGAGTGTGGATATGTTGTTCATCCACACTCTTTGGCAGACTCCTAGCAGTACTCCGGGAGGAAGGAGGCAAGACGCACACCCCCTACTTAGGGAACAGAGATTGGAGAAATGAGGCCCCAAAACCAGTATCCCGGCGTTACTCAAGGTCGATACGGTAGTGGGTGATGAAGATGTTTGCTGACTTCCAGGTAGCAGCCCGGCAGATTTCCTGGATAGGGATGTCCCTGGAAGCAGCCACCGATGCAACAGTATGGCAGGCAGAATGAGCTTTTATCCCTCTGGGAGGCTCCTTGCCCGCCAACTCATAGCACAGACCTATGCATGATATAATCCATCTGCAATAGTCCGGCCGCTGCAGGTCTGCCAGAAGTGGCTTCAGTGTAGGTGACAAACAGCTGGCGAACCTCACCCCGAATTTCCGCCGTCCTCTCCTTGTCACAGGAGAGAGCACGTCTCAGGTCCAGAGTATGAAGCCTGTACTTGGCCCCCGAGGTGTAATTAGGGTAGTATACCAGCAGAGTCAACACCTGGTTAAGGTGAAACTCTGGCTTGCCCATGAGCTTTGCCAAAATCAGCAACAGATCCCACGGAGGTGGAGGTTCACACTCCAGAGGGGATATGTGATCCAGGCCTTTGAGGAAGCACCCGACCACTGTCTCCTGCACCAATGACAGCCGACCGACCCGCGCCTGTTAAGCAGAAATGGCTGCCAGGTGCACCCTAAGGGTCGATGACCACAGACCCCCTTTGGAGAGAGACCAAAGATAGTCCAGAATGTTAGCCACGGAGCAGGATAAGGGGTCCAGACCCTTATCTTGGCACCAAATGGAAAACATAGAAACAGAGAATTTGACGGCAGATAAGGACCGCTTGGCTCACCCAGTCTCCCCATTTCCCTACCTCATGGATAAGCTGCAGATCCTAGTTAACCAGCAGCCTACTTCTTTTTACCCCCACCACCTAGAATTGCCTTATGACTGTCCCATGCATGCTTGAATTTAAACACTGTTTTTGACTCCACAACCTCCTCCAGAAGGCTGTTCCATGCATCCACATCCCTCTCTCTGAGAAAATACTTCCTTAAACTCTGAGCCGCCCCCCTCTATCTTCAAATTGTGCCCCCTTATTCTTGTACACCTCTCTTTTTGAAAGATGCTACCCTCTTGGACTTTGTTGATTCCCTTGATGTATCTGAAAGTTTCTATCATGTCCCCCCCACCCCACACACACTTTCATCAAGGCTATACATATTAAGCTCCTTTAGTCTCTCTTCATGTATCTTCCCATGCAGACCCTGCACCATTTTAGTTGCCCTCCTCTGGACAGCTTCCATCCTGTCTATGTCCTTTGGAGATTGGGTCTCCAGAACTGCACACAGTACTCCAGATGGGGTCTCACCAACTGTCTGTACAGAGGGATAACAACTTCCTGTTTTCTACTGGTGATGCCTCTCCCTGTGCATCCTAGTATCCCCCAGCCCTCCTTACTGCCCTCTCACATTGCTTGCCCACCTTTAAGTCGTCTGATATAACTACCCCCAGGTCCCTTTCCATTTTTGTTGTTAGTATCTCACCCCCACTGTGTACTCTTCCCCGTGGTTTTTGTTTCCCAGGTGCATTACTTAGCACTTCTTAGCACTGAATGTAAGCTGCCATACAGTTGACCATTCCTCTAACCTTGCCAAGTCCCTTCTCATCCTTTCCACCCCACCTTGTGTATCAACTCTGTTGCAGATCTTTGTGTCATCTGCAAAGAGACATACATTTCCTTCTAGTCCTTCTGCAATGCTAAACATAAGACATTGAAGAGAACTAGTCTAATACTGAACCCTGCGGTACCCCACTAGTAACCCCCCTTTCTTCAGAGTGGACTCCATTTACTAGTACCCTCTGTGTCCTATTCTCCAGCCAGTTCTTAACCCAGGCTATCATCTTGGGACCCACTCCCAGGCTGGCTAACTTGTATATTAATCTTTTGTGTGGGACTGTGTCAAATGCCTTGCTAAAGTCTAGGTAGGCCATGTCCACAGCCCCTCCCTGATCTACTACTTCGGTCACCCAGTCAAAGAAATCTATTAGATTCGTCTGGCATGACCTTCCCGCTGTGAATCCATGCTGCCTGGGGTCCTGTGCCCCTCTGACCTTTAGGTACGCAACAATTCTTTCCTTCAGAAGTGATTCCATCATTTTCCCTATTACTGAGGTTAAATTAACAGGTTTGTAGTTTCCTGCTTCTGCCCTGCTCCCACTTTTGTGAAGGGGAATCACATCTTCCCTCCTCCAGTCCTCAGGTACCACCCCATCCTCCCATGATTTGTTAAAGAGGGTAGTCAGTGGCGTCACTAGTTCTACCCTTAGTTCTTTTAGAATTCTGGGATGAATCCAGTCAGGCCACATTGCTTTGTCCACCTTCAGTTTTAAGAGTTCTTTCAGAACCCTTTCTTCTGTAAATGGGCTGGTATCAATTTCTGTATCCAGAGTGTTTCTACTGTTTGCTTTAGGTACCTCGGCCTCTTCATTTGTAAATACTGTGCAAAAATATTTGTTTAGTATTGCCTTTTCACCGTCACCTTCTGCCCACCCCCCTTCCCTTTATTAAGCCTCACTAGCCCTCCCTCCCTTGGTCTTCCTTCGCTACCTGATGTACCTAAAAGGTTTTATCCCCTTCTTAACTGAATTGGCTATCTTTTCCTCGGTTCGGCCTTTGCTGTTGTGACTGCCTTCCCAGCTTCCTTTTGCTTTAACTGATACAATTTTCTGTCCTGCTCCTTCTGTGATTCTTTGTACTTTCTGAATGCTATCTTTTTCTCTTGAACCTTCACTGCCACCTCCTTTAAGAACCATAGTGGTTTATTATATCATTTTGTTTCATTTGCTTCACACAAAGGCTCGTTACCTCTGTGATGGCAGTTTTTATTATTCCCCATTGTTCTTCCACCCCTCCATCCTGCCCATTTGCTAGTGCATTCCTTAGGCACTTGCCCATTTTGGCAAAGTTGGCCCTCCTGAAGTCCAGACCCTGCACCATTTCCGTTGCCCTCCTCTGGACAGCTTCCATCTTATCTATGTCCTTGTGGAGACTGGGTCTCCCGAACTGCACACAGTACTCCAGATAGGGTTCTCACCAGCTGTCTGTACAGAGGGATAACAACTTCCTGTTTTCTACTGGTGATGCCTCTCCCTACGCATCCCAGTATTCCCCCTGCCCTCCTTACTGCCCTCTCACATTGCTTGCCCAACTTTAAGTCTTCTGATATGACTACCCCAGGTCCTTTTCCATTTTTGTTGTTGTTAGTATCTCACCCCCCACTGTGTACTCTTCCCCTGGGTTTTTGTTTCCCAGGTGCATTACCTTGCACTTCTTAGCATCGAATCTAAGCTGCCATACATTTGACCATTCCTCTAACCTTGCCAAGTCCCTTCTCATCCTTTCCACCCCACCTTGTGCATCAACTCTGTTGCAGATCTTTGTGTCATCTGCAAAAAGACATACTTTTCCTTCCAGTCCCTCTGCAATGTCGCTTATAAAGACACTGAAGAGTACCGGTCCTAATACTGAACCCTTCGGTACCCCACTAGTAACCCCCCTTTCTTCAGAGTGGACTCCATTTACTATTACCCTCTGTGTCCTATTCTCCAGCCAATCCTTTATCCAGGCTATCATATTGGGACCCACTCCCAGGCTGGCTAACTTGTATATTAATCTTTTGTGTGGGACTGAGTCAAATACCTTGCTAAAGTCTAGGTAGGCCATGTCCACAGACCCTCCCTGATCTACTACTTCGGTCACCCAGTCAAAGAAATCTATTAGATTTGTCTGGCATGACCTTCCTGCTGTGAATCCATGCTGCCTTGGGTCCTGTGCCCCTCTGGCCTCTAGGTACTCAACAATTCTTTCCTTCAGAAGTGATTCCATCATTTTCCCTATCACTGAGGTTAAATTAACAGGTCTGTAGTTTCCTGCTTCTGCCCTTCTCCCACCTTTGTGAAGGGGAATCACATCTGCCCTGCTCTAGTCCTCGGGTACCACCCCATCCTCCCATGATTTGTTAAAGAGGGGAGTTAGTGGTGTCACTAGTTCTACCCTTAGTTCTTTCAGAATTCTGGAATGAATCAAATCAGGCCCCATTGCTCTGTCCACCTTCAGTTTTAAGAGTTCTTTCAGAACCTTTTCTTCTGTGAATGGGCTGGTATCAACTTCTGTATCCAGACTGTTTCTATTGTTTATTTTAGGTACTTCCCCCTCTTCACTTGTAAATACTGAGCAAACATATTTGTTTAGTATCTCTGCCTTTTTACAGTCACCCTCTGCCCACCCTCCTCCCTTTATTAAGCCTCACTAGCCCTCCCTTAGTCTTCCTTCGTTCCCTGATGTACCTACAAAGGTTTTATCCCCCTTTTTAACTGAGTTGGCTATCTTTTCCTTGGTTTGGGCCTTTGCTGTTCTTACTGCCTTCCCAGCTTCCTTTAGCTTAAACTGATACAATTCTCTGTCCTGCTCCTTCTGTGATTTCTTGTACTTTCTGAATGCTTTCTTTTTCCCTTGAACCTTCACTGCCACCTCCTTTGAGAACCATAGTGGTTTCTTACATCATTTTGTTTTGCTTATTTGCTTCACACAAAGGCTTGTTACCTCTGTGTGGCAGTTTTTATTATTCCCCATTGTTCTTCTACCCCTCATTCCTGCCCATTTGCTAGTGCATTCCTTAGGCACTCACCCATTTTGGCAAAGTCAGCCCTCCTGAAGTCCAGTACTTTTGCCTTTGTATGGCTTGACTCTATTGCTGTGTTCATTGTGAACCATACTGTTCGATGGTCGCTAGTTCCCAGATGGCTACCCACTTCTACATCTGTGATCCTCTCTTCATCTCCATTTGAGAGAACCAGGTCTAAGATTGCTCCCTCTCGAGTGGGCTCCAATACTAGTTGTCTAAGGCATGCCCCCTGTAGGGCATCTAGAATAACCCCACTCTTAGCAATGGCTGCTGCAACTGCACTCCAGTTAAAACATCTGGCATATTCAGATCACCTATCAGCAATATCTCCCCTTTATCTGAGATTCTAAGTATACTTTCTATCATTTCCTCCCCCGGGGGGGGTGTCTGTATACAATCCCCGTGAGGATTGTGGTGCCATTGCCTGCCTCCAAATTGACCCACAGTGCTTCTTCTCCTCCCTGTTTACCCTTTTGTTCTGTTGCTTTGAATCCTTCCCTTATGTAGAGAGCTACTCCTCCTCTTTTACCCTCTCTGTCCCTCCTGTAGACAGTGTATCCTGGTATGTTTACGTCCCAGTCTTGGTTCTGTGTGTACGTCTCTGTGACTGCCACGATATCCAGATGTTCCTCCTCCATCAAGGCCACTAATTCAGGAAGCTTGTTACCCAGACCATGGGCACTGGTACTCATTGCTCTCCATTTTTTGATGGCTTTACCCTCTGCAGCAGCATCCCCCATTGACCTTTCTACATTGGTCTTTTTCTCATTTACTACCCTGTTTTTTAAGGGGAGGCTGGGATTTTCCTGCTGCTTACCAGTGCCTCCCTTCTTGACTAGTTTAAAAGCTTGCCAAAGAAGCATTTAAACACATTGCTCAAAAGACTTGTTCCCTTCCTGGACAGATGCAGACCATCCTGCCAGTATAGGCTGGTGTCCCTCCAGTTGGAACCCCAGTCGAGCCAAACCCCTGTGCTCCACACCATTGTTTTCAACCATTCGTTAAACTGCATGGTGCAAAGTACCCTAGCATCACCCATGCCACTGACAGGCAGCACCTCTGAGAAGGATACTGTGTGTGCTACTTGTCTGAGGCCCCTCCCCAACTCTACAAAGTCCTTCTGCACTGCTCCAGTCTCATGATGAGCCAAGTCATTTGTCCCTAGGTGGACAATGACGTCCGGCTCAGACTCCCGTGCAACTGTTCTCATGATCCTAAGGATGTGCCTCCTGTCCCTCCAAGCCATGGCACCAGGCAGGCACCTTACTTCAGTTTTCCCTGCTCCCTCCAGTTCTAGCCCCCTAATAATCGAGTCCCCCACCAGCAGCTGCTTCCTTTCCCTGTGGTGCCCTCTGCCTCCTTCCTGACGGCCTCCCTTGTGACAGTTGTCTGCAACCTCCTTAGTCTCCTCTGCTGGTGCATCCATAAGAGAACTATGCTCCCCCAGAATGGTGTATGGATTGTGGAGTGGAACAACTGACTAGGTGTGCCTCTGTTCCACCACCCTTACCCTCCCTGAGCTCACTGTGGTCCAACTGCTGTGCTTTCTTCGCAACCTCTGAGGTAGTGGTGGTGGCTCTGGTGCTCCCTGGATGGGGGAGGTTCCCTTACTACTGTCCAGTGCAGCCTGAAGATGGGCACCTTCCTCCCTCGTGGCAGAGAGTTGTCTGCAAACAGGGCAGCATCTCAGCCTACAGAAAGACTCCCGGAAGACTACTGCCCCACAGCCATTACATTGCACTACTCCCCACGTCTGTCTACCTTGTTTAGTTTTTTTTTTCCCCTGTGTGTGTGATTGGTTTGTTATATAGACATAAATATATTATATAACGTGTATGCTTATATTGTCAGTGCAGTGTGCTAGAGAGGATAAGACAGTGATATGCACCTTGCCCTCTTGAGGAAATGATGTCAGAACTCCAGGCATAAAGGAAGTATTTCCAGGGGTGGGTGGGGGGGTGGGAAGGGTTTGGCCTAAACTGTGCCCTCATGAAACAATCAGCTAAAAGCTCTGACCTACCTCTGCGATGAGCGCCTTCCTGTCAGCAAGATGCCCTACACGATGATTTGACAGAGAAAATACTCTGCTAATCAAACAGAGAAAAATCCAAACATCCCAGTGAGACACAGCTAAACCTCCCCAGTCCCAAAACAACCTGGTGACTTGTGCTCTGAAAGCAGTCAGCCCCAAAACACGTCAGCTGTGCGCAAGGACAGACACAGTAAACCATATTCAGTCCCTGTGGGTTTAAACTCTTCCTGCACTGAAAATCTTAACAGTTGTAACAAAAGTAAAGCAAGGTCCATCTCCCTCTGTTGATTGAAAGACTGCCTTTTCTGATAATTCTAAGTTCCTTATTTCACCCATCAGTTAGAAGTATCCTCCACCTGAAGAATATTAACTTTCCTAAGGAATCTGCTTCAAAACAAAGACAACTGTAAATTGTAAGGTTCACCTCCCTCTGTTGGGAGCACAACTCACTTTCTTGCAAATCCTAAGTCCAGTGCTGCAGCTTCCAGCCAGAGGTAGATCACCTGAAGAATATTAGGTTATCAACCTTTTCCATTTGAAGGCATAACATTTCCTGGTCGATTCCTTACGAGATGCCTTCACCACGGTGTAAACATCCTTGGAAAGACCCAGAGCCTGGAACTCCAGCTGCTCAGGTACCAGGCTGTGGGGTGCAGGGATTGAAGGCCCCGATGGAATACCTTCCTCTGGTTCAATGATATTAGGTCTGGGTGTGTACAGAGCCGCTCCGGGGACTTGCAGCTGAGGCTGAAGAGGTGTGGTTACCAGAACTGGTGCGGCCAATCTGGGGCTACCAGGATCACCTTCGCCTTGTCCTTCCTCACCTTGAGTAACACCTTGGGGATCAAGGAAAATGGAGGGAAGGCGTAAGAGGAGGCCGAGGGTCCATGGACTCGAGAAGGCTTCCCCCTGCAGTGAGCCCTGCTGAGTGCGGTGGGCACAGTACAGCCTCAGCTTGGTGTTTTCCCTGGAGGCAATAAGTCCACCAACGGTTTGTCCCAACGGCAGAACAGACTGCAAGCTACCTCTGGATGGAGAGTCCACTCGTGGAATGTCTGGCCTAGACTGCTGAGAGCACTTGCCAACTGGTTTGAGACTCTTGCCACATGAATGGCCAGGAGATCCGCTTCCAACCAGCTTACGAGGGTCCAGATGCGGAGCACCTCCTTGCACAGCAGATGGGAGTGTGTGCCGCCCTGTTTGTTGAGGTAGTACATGGTCATGGTATTGTCCGTCTGGACTTGAACCACTTGACCCCGGAGCTGAGGAGCGAAAGCTGACAGTGCCAGTCTGACTGCTCTGAGCTCCAACAGGTTAATGTGGCATCGGGACTCCTCGGGGTCCAGAACCCGTGGGCTACCCAGCTCATGAGAGAAGCATCAGTAGTAAGGACAACCGTTGGCTCGGGGCGGACAAACGGGATCCCTTCCTGCAACTAGTCTGGGGCAGTCCACCAGTGGGAGAGCGTTCCGCATCTTCTGGGTTACAGTGATCAGCTGGTTGAAATGACCGTGGCGCTGAGTCCACTGGGCGGCCAGCTCCCCCTGGAGGGGGCGCATGTGCCACCTGGAGCAATGTACCACTAACGTGCGTGCCGCCATGTAACCCAGAAGGTATAGAAAGTCCCAGGCAGGGCGCAATGGCCCAACTAGAAATGATCGGCAAAGAGGAAAGAACCTCGGCCCTGTCTGCCGGGAGCTGAGCGCTGGTTAGACAAGAGTCGAGCTCTGCCCCGATGAAGCCCACCATCTGCCCTGATGAAGCCCACCACCTGAGAGGGCATGATTTCCGACTTGGCCTCGTTGATCAGGAGGCCAAGCTGGGAGCAGGTTCAGAGGGCCAGATCCCTGGAACCCTCCACCTCCTGAAGGGAGGAACCTGCCAAGAGCCAGTCGTTGAGATAAGGGTAGATTCGTACTCCTCCACACCGAAGGTGGACTGCCAACACTGCAATGCACTTGGTGAAGACCCATGGGGCCGACGACAGGCCGCATAGCATGGCTTGGAACTTGTACAGGGTCCCCTCGACCCTGAAGTGGAGGAACTGCTGATGGGATGGATGGATTGGGATGTGAAAGAACGTGTTCTGCAGATCCAGTGAACAGAACCACAAGTTTCACTACAGGGATGGTAAGATCCGGAAGGTGCGAGACCTAAGATATTGATTCAGGTTGTGGAGATCTAGGATGGGGCGCCAACCCCCCATCCGCTTGGGCACCAGGAAGTACCTGAACACGAAGCCTGGGTCTGTAGGAGGATCCAGCACTGGAGCTACCGCCTCCTTGCGGAGGAGCTGAGCTATGTCGTCTTGGAGAGCCAACTGGTTGCAAGCTGAGATTCTTTCCTCCTGAGGAGCTTGGTTTGGCTGGGAGGGTACTGCTTGAACTCTAGAGGCAGTCCCTGACCAACCACTTTGAGAACCCACCTGTCCGAGGTGATACCGGACCAGGCGGAAAGAAAGTGACAGAGCCGGACCCCTATAGGAGGACTCAGACCTGGCGTGATGGGTGCAAGGGTGGCAACCCCCAACCCATCACTGAGCAGGCTCAGAGGAGGAGGAGGAGGCTCCTGGACCTGGGCCTCCTTTATGGGGCTGTTGTAGACCCTGCTTGGGCCTTCGGCGCAAAGCTTGAGCCTGCTGCTGCTGGCCTCCTTGATAGGAGGATTGCCAGACTGCAGGGGAAGAGTGCCGAAAAGGCTTCTTCTTACACTTCTGCTGGTTCTTGCCCGAAGAACCCTTCGCAGAAGCAGCATCCAAGGTGGCACTGGACTGCTCTATGCACTGAAGGTGACCGGCCACTTCTGGACTGAACAGGTCGGTGCCTAGGAAGGGCATGTCAGCTAACTTGTGCTGAGTATCGGCCGGGAAGGAGGAAAGCCTCAGCCAAGCCCTGCAGCGAGTGGCCACTGTGGCTGCCAAAGAGCGGACACAAGAATCCCCGATGTCCAGGGCGGGCCGTCTGGAGCTGCTGTTTTGCAGCAGCACGGCCTTGATCACGGACTTGCTTCACTGTGGTCTGCATGTCCGCTGGGAGATGAGGGAGGACTTTGTCTAATGAACCTAGGAGGGCATAAGAGAAGTGTACCATTATAACAGCCAAGCTGGCCTGACGAAGGCCTAAGGAAGAGGTCGCATAGACCTTGCGGGTGGAATGGTCCATATTTTTGGATTCCTTGTCCGGGGGTTGGTCGGTGTCGGCTGAGCTACCAGTACGCCTGAACACAGGAGCAGTCACCAGGCTCTTGGCTGAAGGATGTTCTGTGAACCCCGCCAGGGACCCGATGGGCACTGCGTACTTGCGGGCTGACGGTGCTGGGCAGGAAGCTTGGCGCTGCCAAAGCTTAAGGGCCTGGCCAACAATGGCTTCAACCACTGGAAAGGCCTCAGTCACGGTATTCCCCCTTTTGAGGATATCTGTAAGGGGGTACTCCGCCGTCTTCTGGATGGACTCCAGGGGCATTCCGGTGGATTCGGAGATCAGGTGGAGAATGCCCTGAAAAGAGGAAGGGCCTTCCTTCAAACCCGTCACGGACTCATCATCCCCAAGATGGGAGTGCAAATCCGGTGGCCTCTGAGTCTGAAGAGTAGGGATACAATGGCCTCCGCCTAGGTCTCCCTCGATATGCAGAGGGCGACTGGGGACGACCGTTATCGACAGACGTCGGGGAAGCCCAGTGTCTGTTCGGTCCTCTTTTGAGGGAGCCCCTCCCTGAGGCTGCTTAGGCGGTGGTTCCACCAAAATCAGTGGAAACCACGAGGTAGGCCGAACCGGGATATGGGCCAGCCCCATGGTCGGGGGAACTAAAGACTTTGGTTCCAGAGGGGTCGGCGTTGGCCTAGGAGGTGGAAGCCAAGTGATGGCCAGGGTGGCTAGCTTCTGCCCAGACAAAATCAGCTGTTGCCGCATGAGATCTTCATAGTGCCGGAGTCTCTGCCGAAGTCTCTCCTCGTCCGAGGAGGATGAAGATCTGTGGCAACGCCTCTTCTTAGAGTGTTTAAATGACTATTTTTCGGCCATTCGGCTGAAGGGGTTCTGGACCTTGATAGAGACCAAGGGAGTCAACCTGTTCGATCGGGAGACACCAGTGCCGGTGAAAACCAAGGGTCCGGAACAGTTTCCTCGATGGGGGCACCAGTGAGCTGTGTCTCCTCATCCAGAAAAACAAGGACCGGAGTCCTTTTCAAAGAGTCGTCAACCGGGGTAGATTGGGTCGAGAGTAATCTCAGCCTCATCGGCCATTTCCTCAGTCCCCTGGCCAGATGGGATGTCCAAAAAGCTGGCGGCTGAGGATGCGATCTCGACCGAGACCACGTGCACTTGGGACTCAGACCTTTCTCAGTCCCAAGAATGTTTTCACTTAGACAAAGACTTCGGATCCTTATCCCTCTTGCGAGGGCAGGAGGAGTCTGAGCCGAGCGCCTCACCCCCGATGGGGAGAGACTGGCACAGCTCTGAAGGGGCCGTAGAGTGGAGCCAAGGTTGAGCAGAACAAAAAAGCTTCGACTGGCTGAACCTTGAGCTGCTTCCTCCTCGAATGCCTTCATCTGCTCCAGCTGTTCAGCGGATCCCGCGGCCGTGGAAACCGCCCACCTCGCCTCCTTCGATTTCACCAGCAGGTTCCTTTTCTCTGATCTCCCCAGTTTTAGGGGCGCCTTGCAGTCATCCAGGACGTTGGGATGGAAGGCCAGGCAAAAAGTGCAAGACAAGGTGTCATGTCCGACACCTAGGCAATAAACTCACATTAGGTGTGGATTGGTGCGCGACATCTTCTGGCCGCAGGTTCACCAAAAAAATCTAGGGGGACGATTTATTCTACACGTCTGATGCGCTTCGAACAGAATCGCCAACTCGCATGAGATTTAAGGTTAGTTTTGGTAAAAACCGATGCTTTGAATCCAGGGCCTACAAACTGCTGTGATAGCACAAGGGAGCCTGTATCTTCCAGTGGAAAGGAAGATCTGGTGTCATGGAGCGGAAGCAAGGTATTTACTACCCGGGTGGGTGGGAGTAGCCAGCCTGAAGACTTTCTGGCAAGAGTTAAAGGGGAAAGGGACATGCCAACAAGTGTGGATGAACAACATATCTATGCTCCTAGAAATAACATTTTTGCCACTTCACTACACAAGAACCATATATCGGATGGAACCAAAAATTGTTAAGACGACATGTACCATAGCACACCGAGTGTCCAGAATTGTATGTACATCCGTTCAACTGTTGCACAGTGCCTCGAGCAAACATCATAACATGCACAATTTAGCAACTGTACGTGCCAGCGACCCAAAAATTGTCACAGTCAAAGACGTATTATAAATCTTTGTACATTCCAAATGCCAGGCAAATAGGACACATGGTTCAGAAGTTATTGAAGCATAATGAACCAAATTTTCAATCGGCAGAGTGGTATAATTTCGCACCTGTTAATATTTTACACACCAAACCACTGCAAGGCACCTCAGTACCACTAGGGCTACCTACGCTATAAATTTCAAGCCAGTAGCACCATGCAGAATGCTATGCGCAAAATGTTAACTGCGTCACGCAGTATCGTGATAGTAAATTATTTTCCAACATGTAAACATCATTGTTCACATCCTCAGGATATCCACTCAACACCCTCCAAATATCATGTGAAAAGATCAAACCGTTCCAGAGATATTACATTTTCACGTTTCTGCACCTTTAAGAAGTCTTCCACTCCAAAATGGCGGAAATCGCAGTCGATAATGCGCTAAAATGGCGGACCTAGCAGCCAAAAATAAAAAATTACTCACCTTAGTAATTGTGTTTCTTCTAATGGAGTCTTGCTGTATTCGGACATATGCAGGTAGCCACAGCTCTTTAACTGCTCCGGAGAGGAAAGAGTTAAATTCTATGCAGGGCATAGAATGTTGAGCTCAAGCTCGGTTCAAACCTCTGTCTGCTGCACTTTGAAGTGTAACTGTCATATTCTTATGAGCTAATACTAACTAACCCCACTATGTGGAAATTGTCAAAGCTTTACTACCCAAATGGCAACCAAATATTTTGGATCCCCCAAAAGACTCAAGTCGAGAAATCCAAAACAGAAACTAGGTAGTGAACAACTTATGATTATCAAACAACAAAACATAACCCACTCCCCCTCTCTAAAAAGAGCGAGTGCCCAAATATACCACTGAGGTGCAACACTGCTCCTGCCAGCCCACTTCCCAAAAAACAGGTTCGGGGGTGGGGGGTTCAGAATACAGCTAGACTCCATTAGAAGAAACAATTACTAAGGTAAGTAATTTTTTCTTCCAAACAACATCGAGTCTTGCTGTATTCTGACTATCTGAACTACAAACAGTACCTCATGGCCTTACCACTCCTGAATATACAAGAGGCAGAGAGAGAACTAGCGCCATGATGGCACGCCAAAACGGACAGCAGTCGGCAAACAAAACAACCAGATCTGCAAGAACGGACTGCACAGGCAAAACGTCAACAGGTAGGCCACACAAATAACCAGCAGGCAAATGCTTGAATAAATATGAATACTGACCAAGCCCCAGGCTATCAACAGAGCTCAAAATCAAAAACACACAGCCAGAGAATGGTCCTGTGGTCACTAGCAGGAGCCACAGGAGGCCCTGGAAAAGACTCCCCCAAATAAGGCACAGTGGAAGATGGGGGGGGGGCATCACGAGATCGCTAGCAGGAGTCTCAACAGCACCCTGCAGCTGCACTCCCATCCAGTGTACATACCTGGGTCTGCTGGCAGAAGACCCAAGTGAGCTGCTAATAGGCACAACGTTAAGCCAAGAATTAAATTAAATAATAGCACTGTTCCTGGGGGCTGGTCAGTAACCAAAATGACAGCAAATGGAGCCCAAATCCCTGAGGCAGCAGATTCCACCAAGGAGAATAAATTCTTGTTCTATAAACACAGCCTGAACAGAACTCTCAATAAATTACTAGAAAATCATGCAACATAATCACAATAGACGCCTGAATTTATAACTGCTACAGAACAATATCTAGTGGGAGTTTACAAACGTCAGAAAATGAGCTTACCTTTAGTATTTATAACGAATTTCAAAACTGCTGGGGAGCTGTTGTGATGCACCGCAACCCGATCAGATGCACAAATGAAACTGGTACAGGAGAGGCAGCATCACAGGGAAGAGGGGACGGACTTTCCTTTGAAAGTCACATGTGCAACAGCAACCTATCAGGAGGACACAATACCCAGGTGTAAGCAAGGTGGCGTGCCTCAGAGATTAACCCCCAAAATCAAACTTATTTTGGGAATAGGCTCTGCAGTACCAAACCTAGCATCACTCCTAGCCTGGATATCAGAGAGTAATATTTGGTGAATGTATGGACTGTTTTCCAGGTGGCTGCTTTGCATATCTCTAGTAAGGGAATATCCCTTGCAGCAGCCAGGGAAGCAGCTGTACCTCTAGTCGAATGAGCCCTCAGGCCTGAGGGTGGTATTTTGCCTAGCTTTTCATAGCAGAATTGTATACAAGGGACAATCCACCTGCAATAGTTCTCTTAGTGGCAGGTTTGCCTTTCCCCACTTCCTCAGAAGTGAAGAACAACTGGAGAGAAACCTGAGTGCCTTAGTACGCTCAATGGAGTAGCTATGGGCCCTTTTAACATCTAAACTGTGTAATCTTTTCTATCCTGAATAAGAAAAATGATCAGTGAAGAAAACAGGAAGAGACATGGATTGGTTCAAATGAAAATTTGAAACCACTTTAGGTAAGAACCTTCTACTGGTTCTAAGGACCAACTTACCTCTGTGGAATGAGATAAAATCAGGCTCCACTGACAGAGCTGGTGTAACCCCCTTGCAAATGGGGGTTCCGAATATGCCTGGTGCTAGGGTTAGTCACCGGCCTAAAGCCATTTAAATGGGGACCTGGTGAGTGCTCTTTAGGGCCTCCGTATTCTGTCCCTTTAAGGGCTGCCTGTTGCAGTCAGAGTTAGTTGAAATGGGAAGGGGTTTGAGTGTTGCTATGCTCGACTCCCGCCCGGGCTGCAGAATAATCGATCCGTTTCTGCCATCGCTAACTGTGCAGAGGGAGCTTCGTTAGAAGATCTGCTTGTCTGCTGACTATCTATCAGAGTAGTAATGATACTGCAGTTGTTCTAACCTGTTTTTGGTTGCAGCAAGAACTGTTTGATTGCCTCCTCCATTTTGCCCTGAACTGCTGAAGTGGGTCAATCAGTACCTCGGGACCCAGCAGAGCTGACTGACCAATAGAGGAGCTGCTTGTTTGGGAAAGGTATTATGGGCTATGGCGCTTTTTCTGCACCAATGGGAGCCGTGAGAAGTGACTGGCAGGTTCAGCCAGCCAATGACAACAGGTCGCGCCCCAACTAAGAGGAGTGCTGGTGCTGCCAGCTTCAGATGCATTGTGACTGATGAGGAGTGAGGAGCTTCTGTGCTTCTGCGCTGGGAAGTGTTCGCGCGTGAAGGGCCTAGCAACCGTTTGCCTGAGGAAAGGAGTCGGAAAACCCGCCGGCTGACGGTCAGAGGAGGCTGTGCTCTGTACGGCTACCCACCAGGCTCGACCTGTTTGGAGGACCGGAGAAGATTGCTGAATTGAGCTCAGTCCGCGGGAAAAGTGAACAGAAAGCTGCCGTTGCAGTATTTTGATAACAGAGAAGCCTGGAGAGCCCAGCTGCTGCTGCCTGGTGTGGTACCCCTCTGCTGTTGCTTGTTACCATATGAATGTGAAAGAAGACTGGTGAAAGGCAGGTTCTATCCTGGTAGTGTGCAGGAGTCGTCATTTGCTGGGGTTGTGAGTACTAATTCAGGGTCGCTCCCTGTAGTGTGTTTACTTAACTGAACAGTCCTCTTACTGTGACCTGCTCAGGGCTGTTACGATTGTGTGTGCCAAGGGCCCCAACCAGCTGCCACGTGTGGACTAGCCGCTAGGGCTTGGGTACCCCGGAACTATAAGCTGTAGGATTAGGCCTGTGCACAGAGCCTTAGGTAGATAAGTATAGTGATAAGCAAATCAACCTGATTCCCCCTGTCCTTGTTGTTTTCCCCCTGAATAAATCAGATTGCTTTTTGTACTGCTACATCTTGGCTATTGTGTACATTACTGGTGAACTGCTGCCTGGTGATTGCAACATAATTGTACCTTACTTTACAGGGGTTCCCCGAAGGGAGCTGGAATATATTTTCCGTGGGGTAAGTGTACGGGTTAACAGACTTGTTGGTACCCAGTGTGAGTCAGTAGTGGGACGAAACAGGGGTTGCAGTAGCTCAGAGGGCTGTAGCCGTGATAGTCTTAACTGTGCTAACCCCGACCTCTGGGTGGAGGCACCCGACAACAGATCTGGGCCCCTCAACCTGCCGCTGTGGGGGCTGACAGGGGTAGTAGCCCTAAGGGTAGCGCCCCCTTGGGGGTTACACTTGCAATTCACGGATACGTCTGGCAGAGGTAATAGCTAACAGGAACACAGTTTTCCAAGTCAAGTACTTATGCTCTGCCGAGGACAAAGGCTCAAAAGAGGGTTATGTAAGCTGAGCAATGCAAATATTAGGGTCCCAAGCAGGAGTAGGATCCCTAAAGGGGGGGGACTGGTATGAAGCAATCCCTTGAAAAATTTACAGAAAACAGGATGAGATATGCCAGTGAGGAGAGCTTTCCCACTGACAAAAAAGCAGAAACAGCTGACAAGTGTACCTTAAGGGTAGCTGGTCTGAGGTCTAGGCCATTACGATAAACCATACAGTCCAGAACTGTAGACAAGACAGCAGTATCTGGGGTTATATGCTTCTTGGAACACCAAATACTGAATCTCTTCCATTTGAAATTACAAGTTTTTCTGGTAGAAGGTTTTTGAGAGGCTTTTGAGAATGTCCGGAACCCCTTGAGAGAAATGCAAACCTGTATATTCTAACTCTTCAAGAGCCATGCCTTGAGATTGAGGGACCGCAGGTTGGGATACCAGATCCTCCCGAGTAGAGGTTAACAGGTTGTGATTCCTGGGAAGATGGACTGCTAGGGACAGCAAAAGGGGGTACCAAGGCTGCCTGGCCCAATCTGGAGCAATCAGGGTAACTTTACAAGACTGAGATCTTATGTTGACCAGAACCTTGAACAGTAGAGGAAAAGGTGGAAAGGCATACAGAAATTTCCCTTCCCAGTCCAGAATTAGAGCATCCAGAGGGACTGAGCCCAATACTGGGGGTCTGCAACAGAAGAGAGGAAGTTGGTGATTGTCTGGGGCCGCAAGGAGATCTATCTCTGGAGTGCCCCAACTTAAAAAATCACTTAACACTAGGGGATCCAGGGACCAGTCGTGATGGCCCTGGAAGATCCTGCTCAATGCATCTGCTAGCACACTGTCCTTTCCTGGGAGGTGAACTGCTACCAGAGAAGTCTGCAGACAATAAAATAGGGACCATAATGTCATGGCTTCCGTGCATAGGGGTGTAGACCAAGTGCCTCCCTGCTTGTTGATATAGTACATGGTGGTGTTGTCTGTCCTGACTGGAACCACCTTGTTCCATACCGATTGTGAGAAGGCTTGCTGGGCCACGTAAACTGCCCTGAGTTCCAGAAGACTGATGTGGAGAAGAGACTCCTGAATGGACCACACTCCCTGGGCTGTCAAGAGTCCCCAGGTGAGCTCCCCACCCCAGGAGAGAAGCATCTGTGGTTAGAACCTAGGAATAAGACTGAGTGATGAATGGGACCCCTTGCCTGAGATTGTCCTGATCCTGCCACCACTGAAAAGCCTCGATCAGTGTCTGAGCCACTGAAATAAGTTTGGTTAGAGGATCTTTTTTCTGAGACCAAAAGGCCCTCAGGTGAAACTGAATGTCCCTCATCTGAAATCTGTCCCCTTGGACCACTGCAGTGGAAGCTGCCATGTGGCCCAGAAGCTGAAGAAAGTGCCTTGCTGGTCGAGAAACCAGAAGGCGGAAGGAAGAAGCCAGCTCTATGATGGCCTTTACCCTTACCAAGGGGAGAAATGCTCTTGCTTTGACAGTGTCCAGTTCTACCCCTATGGAGGTCAAAAGTTGCACTGGCTCGAGAACTGACTTGGGAAGATTGAGAAGGAAACCTAGAGAAGTGAGCACTTACTGGGTCACTTTCAAATCTGACTTGACTTGGTCTGGAGATTAACCCACTATGAGCCAGTTGTCCAGGAATGGGAATATTGAGATATTTTTTCTACTTAGGAATGTCGCTACTACTGCTAGGCATTTTGTGAACACCCTTGGAGCTGATGTTAGGCCGAAGGGCATTGCTCTGAACTGGAAATGGCCTTAAGGCAGTTCAAACCTGAGGTATTTCTGTGAGAGCACTTGATGGGAATGTGAAATTAGAAATCCTTTAGGTCCAGGGAGGCTAGCCAGTCCCCTGGCCTTAGAGAGGGAAGAATTGTTCCCAGCGTCACCATTTTGAATTTTGGCTTTAGTAGGTGCTTGTTAAGGTATCTTAAGTCTAGGATGGGCTGCCACTCCCCTGTTTTTTTGGGGCTAAGGAAGTATCTGGAATACAGATCTTTTCCCCCCGTGGAGTGTAGGAGCTCTCGCTATGGCTCTGACAGTCAGCAGAGATTAAACCTCTGCCTCTAGGGCAATGGTTTTGGAGATGTTTGCAGGTGGAAAGGACCTGACCCTCAGATTTGGAAATTTTTTGAAGCCGATGGCCAGTCCCAGGCTTACTGCCTCCAGGACCCATTTGTCTGAGGCAACAGACTTCCAGTTCTGGAAGTAGTAAGCCAGCCTGCCTCCTGCGGGAATTGGGGAGTTGACCCCAGCTGACACATCAAGGTGTCAGCTTGGCAGGAGCCTTAGGCTGAGAGGAGGATGCAGCCCTGCTCAACCCCCTTCTGCCTCTCCCTCAGAAGAACCCCCTCTGTGAAAAAGGAGAGGAGGCATGAGCCTGGTAAAAAGGCATGTGAAAAGGTCTGCCCTGCTGCTTCTGAGGAGTTGCCTGCCTTTCCTTGGCCTGTGCCCTCCTGTAGGTGGTCCTGTACTTATCTTTTTCATATAATTCTCTGTCTGCTCCCCAAACAGATAATTCTCGACAACCGGGAAATCCATGGCCTTAGCCTGGGTATCCTGAGATAGGCTAGTACACCTGAGCCAAGCTAGTCTCCGAAGAGCCACGGATGTAGCCATGACTCTAGAAGACACATCACTGGAGTCCACAGCAGCATGAAACTGGATCTTTGATGCCTCAATCCCATCAGCAGCCACCTCCTCCAGCCCCTTGGCAAGCTGGGGGTGGGGCCTGTTTAGCCAGTGCCAGTACAGTGTCCCATCTGGACTTCTGGTACCTGGCTGTATAGGCCATGTAATTAGCTTGCCCGAGTCCCAAATAAGATGCCATGTACTGCTTCTTTGCCATGGCATCCAACTTCCTGGAGTCTTTATCTGGGGATGTGAAGCCAAGAGAATGTTAGCCTCATCACAGGCTGCAGCCTGTACGACCCCAACATGGCTGCACTGCTGGTACAAGTACTCTGTACTTGAGCCTGACACCACGTACCTGTTATCCATCCGTCTGTCCACAGGAGGTAAGGAATTTGGAGTTTTTAACAACTTTTGTGTCTGCTTCCCAAAAGACTTATGAAGGGGAACAGACACCTTTTGGACTCTGGGATGTCCATCATTTTCACAAAGTCAGGCTCCTCTTGTTTCTCAACAGCTTCTTCCATAGGGAGCTGGAGGGTTTCTGCCCCGTTCCTGTAAAACCAAGTGGGAAGGGGACACAGAAAGCCTAATGGGGAAACACCAGAAGGCCTGTCTGGGGAGATGTCCGGTTCTATGGGCTCATCCAGACTTTCTACTCTGTCATCATCATCATCATCAAAATCATCCTCCCCCTCCAGGTCCGGTTCATAAAAATCTTCAGGGACAGAATCTTGAACCGGAGGAACTGACCAAACCAAACGCCTGCCAGAAGGCGCCGGATCGGATGCAACTGAACAAAGTGATTCCACTATGCGACTCGCTTGGGCAATTTCATCGGCGGTTGGATAATGTGGTTCTGGATCCAAACCGGATGATTTTTCTTTTCTTTTTTATGGACCTGATCCCGCAGAATCGGCTCTCCTTTTGCCTGAAGGAGTCTTCCCATGGTCAAATGGCACTCCTCCTGGTTCGGTCAGAACCTAACAGTGTTGGCCATCCGGGTCAGCAGACTTCTTGGCATCCTTTTCCCTAAGCCTGCCCAATCTTTTATCCAGGGTGGCTTTAGGGAAATTCTTGCAGATTTGGCAGTCCGAATCGAGGTGGTCAAACCCCAGACAATCAACACAAGTGGTGTGGGGATCAGCCTTAGCAAAGGCCTCCCACACACACACACACTGCAGTGCTGAAATCCAGTGGGCCCGGTTTTTCTTTTGGGTTCCTCAGACACAGCCGTACTTAATCACAAAACTTACCCTTTATTTGGCTTCAGCCAGGCAAGACACCCTTATCGGTTTCTAACCGTGTCACGGGTATTTGAAAAAAATGCAAAAACACATTCTTTTTTTTTTTAAACCGACAAGGACCGGTATACCACACACTAAATTACAATAAGACAAATTCTACACAGCAGCCAGTTCAGCTGAACTGGCTGAATTATATATAGTTTACAATTTCCTCATGTTTTTCCAAATCTAGTCTATTAATGTACCCCAGACAGGGATCTGAACCAAAAAAACAAAGAATTTATCGGTAAAACCGATGACTTTAACCGACTGAGAACCGTGAGCAGAGAAGAAATCTCCGGAGCGACTGTTCAGTTAGACGGAGTAAAGAATCTGACGGTTACACTTCAATGTGCAGCAGAGAGACGTTTGAACCAAGCTCAAGCTCAATGTTCTATTCCCCGCATAGAATTTAACTCTCTTCTCTCCAGAGCAGTTCAAGTGCTGGGGCTAACTGCATATGTTAGAATACAGCAAGACTTCAAGTTACTTGAAATCAGTAACTGCAAAGTGGGGCAATTTCAAATGGCAATAACTCTGGAATGGAACAACCTTTTTACACCAAACAAAACGAGGCACGTTCCTTGAAAAAGGTCTTTCTATGTGCCAAGTGTCAGACCAATCAACCAGACACTGGCTGCGCTATGTGTCACAGAAGACAGTGCACAAAAACAGCAAAAACAATGTTTTGCACTACGCAAAAGCACAAACACAAACGATAATGTTAACGCAAATTGTGATGGAAACAGTGAGGTAAAAGAAAATAGTAATGCTAACGGTAATGCACACGGTGATGCAAACTGAAATGATAATGCAAACGGTAAGGGAAGCGCAAACATAAACGAAACAGAAATGGTAATACAAACGCTAACGGCATCAGAAATGCAAACGATAACACAAACAAAAATGGTAACGAAAATACAAATGCTAACACAAAGAGAAATGCAAATGGTAATGGCCATGGCAGCGCAGAAGGAAACAGTAACACACTCAACAACGGAAACGCTACTGAAAATGCAAACGCTAAGGCCAACAGAAACACAAACAGTAATGAACACACAAATGATAATGGTAATGCAAGTGGAAACGCAAAGGGTTACAGTAACATCAACGATGACACCACAGGAAACACTAATGCAAACGGATCGCAAGCGTGTACGCAAACGGTAATGCAATTGGAAATGCAAATGCTTACAGTAACACCAATGATGACGCCAAAATAAAACAAACGCGAATGGAAACTCAAACACAAGCGCATACGCAAAACGGTAACTCACACGGTGATGCAAAAGTAAACGCAAACAAAAACAGTAACGCAAACGGAAGTGCAAACGTAAAAGGTAATGCACACGATGATGTAAGAGGAAACGCTAAAGCAAACAGTTATGAAAATGCTAATGGTAACAGTAACGCAAACGCACACCACTTCGTTACCCAAAAAGGTGTATTCAGAAACACAGTGAATACAAAGAATGTATGCATAATGATGGTCCTCGGAGCAGAAAATGAGCACCTGGAATACTAAATTCCTTATATTTCAACCATAAGATGTGGAAAAAATGTAAAATATAATATTATTTATAACCTTCCAGGCTAGTTTTGCACTTATCAAAGTCCAAACACAGTTTTTTGAACGGCGCTCAGTTTGCGAGGGGGTGCTCCTACCAGAGGTTGCTAACCTCACATAAACACGTTTGTTCCAACACCCCAGTTAAATCCTTTCCAAGTTCAGGTGGATATATATAAATTATTTCGGAAACTGAAATTAAGAGTTTTTTTTTTTTTCAAAGAGATTAGAAACTGAAGAGAATCCTGACATCATGGGTTTTTTGGAGACTACGCTGGGTCAAGAAAATTTGGACAACTCAGAAGTATATTCTAATATGCATAATGGAGGATTAAATCATACAGAGGACACTGATTATATTATGAATTTAATTGATGGGGAACCTATGAGGTCTACAGGTTCGGATTCCACCACTGTGAGTACCACCAGTAATATCAGAACTATGAGAAAAACTTTATTCTCTCCACCATCTGAATTCATTCCTAATTTCTTTAATCCTGTTATTTCTACTTTTGAAAGAATAGTGTTAAAATAAGTAGATGAGATTTTACTTAAAACAGGACAACCTAGCAATAGAAATTTAACAACAAATGAAATTCAGGCATTAAGAGATCTAGAAGGGAATGATGGAATAGTAATAAAACCAACTGATAAGGGTGGAAACATAGTGGTAATGGATAAAGAACATTATATAAATACTGTAGAGAAGTTATTAAATGATGTGTCCAGTTATGAAAAACTTAGACATAACCCTATGAGTGAATACAGGATTGAAATGAATTGTCTCTTACAGGAAGGAATATTAAGAGGTGATATAACAGAAAAGGAGCTGAAATTTATGTGGAGTGACTGTCCTGTTTTGCCATGTTATTACATACTACCAAAAATACACAAAAATATGACGGACCTCCCAGGGAGACCAATAATTTCTGCCATTGGATCCGGTTACAGAAAAATTAGGTTGTTTTGTAGATTTTTTTCTACAACAAGAAGTAGTTAAATTAAGCTAATATACAAAAGACACAACACGTGATAAATTAAAAAACATACAATGGACAGAAAACATGCTTTGGATAACTATGGATGCAGAGTCTTTATACGCATGTATAAGACATGAATAAGGTATTAGTGCATGTAGGTATTTCCTAGAGAAAGAACATGTAGAAGGTATACCTATATATTTCATTCTGTCAGCTGTACAATTTCTATTGACCCATGATAATTTTGAATTTCTAGGAGAAAACTATAGACAAATATGTGGGACAGCAATGGGGGCATGTATGGCACCTTCCTATGCAAACCTTTTTCTAGGAAAATGGGAAGAACTATGTGTATTTCAAAACACTAATCCATACCTGGGAAAGTTAGTTTTTTGGACCTGTTTTATTGATGATATTATGTGTATTTGGGATGGTAATCAAGTGAAAGTGGAGTCATTTATAGAATGGCTGAATGAAAATGATATTAATATGAAATTTGTATATAGAACAGATTCTACTAGTATAGTATTTTTAGGTCTCACTATTAGAAGGCCTGAAATACTTAGAGGGTCCATTATTACCATAAACTTTAGAAAACCAACAGCAATAAACAATTTGCTCAGGGCAGACAGTGCACATCCCAAAAGTCTGCAAGATTCCATTCCTTATGGACAATTCCTGTGTTTGCGTAGGAATTGCACTGAGGATCAGGATTTTTTTATTCAGGCTGAAGAATTAAAAAGCAGATTTATAGAGAGGGGATACAGAAATGATGTCTTAACACAAGCCATAAATAAAGCACACGCTCTACAAAGAGAAGAAATTTTGAGGGAAATGCCTAGACAAGTGTCAGATTCTACCAAATGTGTAACTTTCGTTACAGAGTTTAACTGGTCAGGACAGATTGGAAATATTATTTATAGAAATTGGCACATTTTACATGCAGATAAAAATCTAGGTGATGCAACAGAGGAAACACCGTGGATCACCTTTTCAAGGGGACAGAATCTAAAAGATAGGCTGATCCACAGTAGATTGACCAAGCCTAAAAAGAGTACCTGGTTGGGTAAGAAACCCATAGGGAGTTACAAACGTCAAAGATGTAACATCTGTAGTTATTGCAAAACAGGGTCCGAATTTGTACATCCTGTAACAGGACATAGCTATATGATGAAAGATTTTATTAATTACGAACATACAAAATTTGCCAGCAGATAAAGGCCTAGAGGTCTATCAAGTCTGCTCGAATGTGCAGCTAGCACCCCTTATTCTGCAGCTGCCCCTCCCTTCCACCCTTCCCTTCATTAACCCTCCCCCTTGTCCTGTCCCATCCTCGCTTGAAGCAGTCCACTGTTCTACTGCATACCACTTCAGCGGGTAACGCATTCCACCCAGCCACCACCCTCTCTGTAAAAAAGTGTCTCCTCATCTCCCTCCTGAACCTTCCTCGCTCCAGTCTCATATCATGGCCCCTGGTGTCCCTCCCCTCCCTTACTTTGAACAGCCCCTCTGTACCTGTCTTGTTTATTCCTTTCATGTATTTAAAGGTTTCAATCATGTCACCTCTGTCTCTCCTCTCCAGTGAGTACATGTTCAACTCCTTCAACCTCCTCTCATGTAAGTCCCCCAGCCCCCGATCATCTTTGTCGCTCTGCACTGCACCCCCTCCAGTAACTTAATGTCCCTCTTCAGACACGGACGCCAGTACTGCACGCAGTACTCCAGGTGTGGTCCAACTAATGACCTATACAGTGGCAGAATCACCTCCTCCTTCCTCGAGGATATACCCCTTGCAATACAACCCAGCATTTTGTTGACCTTCCTACATTGTGCCGAGTTGTTCATTGACCCTGTAATGAGCACACTCAGATCCTTCTCCTCCTCTGTCTGGGCTAGCTGCACTCCCCTTAGCTGATAACTCCTCCTTGGGTTCTTCATCCCAAAATGCAGCACCTTGCACTTTTTGGCATTAAAGCCCAGTTGCCAGGTGTCTGACCAGGTTTCAAGCTTTGCCAGATCATCCTGCAACCCCTGCCATCCCCCTACGTCATCCATCACTGCGCCTACCTTGGTATCATCAGCAAACAGACCGATCTTGCTCTTGATGTCCCATGATATGCCTGCAATGAATATCCCAAACAACACTGGTCCAAAACCGAGCCTGTGGAACACCGTCGTACTGCCCTTGGGTGTGAGAGCCCCCACCCACCACCACCCTCTGTTGCCTTCCCTGCAGCCAGTTTCCACCCATCTCACCAGCTTTGCACCCGCCCTGTGCCTACTAACTTCCTTCCCAGCCTTCCATGTGGCACTGAGTCGAATGCCTTACTGAAGTCCAGATACAGGACATCCACTGCATGGTCCCTGTCCAGTTGTCTAGTTACCCAGTCATAGAACTCGACCAGGGTGGTTTGGCAGGATCTGCCACGTGTGAAGCCATGCTGTCTGCTGTCCTGTAGTCCTTTGGCCTCTAGGAGGGCCACCAGCCTCTCCTTCAGGATAGTCTCCATTAGCTTACCCACGATGGATGTGAGGCTCACTGGTCTGTAGTTTCCTGTTCATCCTTGGGCCACTCTTGTGGAGGGCACCATGAGCCATCCTCCAATCCTGAGGTACACACCTCAAATGTAGTGAGGCATTAAATAGGTCTGCCAAAGGTCCTGCAAGGACCTCTGCCAGCTCCTTCAGTACCCTGGGGTGGATGCCATCTGGGCCTGGCGCCTTGTCCACCCTCAGTGCCTTCAAACCCTCTCGAACTCTGCTCTCCATGATTTCCCCATCTGTCACCACTTCCCACCCTGCTTCTGCCATTTCTCCCACCTTGGGTGTCTCACCCCTCTTCTCTTTAGTAAATACTGAGCAGAAGTACTCATTTAGTGCTTCCGCCTTATCGCACCCTGCTTCCACCCAACCCCCCTCCTTCCTAATCCTTACTATGTGGTCCTTACAACTCCTTTTCTCCCGATGTACTTAAAGAAGTCCTTCTCCCCCTTCTTAATGCCTTGTGCCAGCCTGAGTTCTGTAGATGCTTTGGCTCCCCTTACTGCCCTTGTCACCTCCTTTGATTCTGTCAAGTACTCCTCCTTGTCCTCCCCCTCCCTGTTTTCTTGTACTTCCTAAAGGCAGCTCTTTTCCTCCTTACCTTTTCCATGACCTCCTTGCTCAACCAGATCGGTTTCTTAGCCCTAGCCTTCTTGCTCTGGGCTTTGCAGCAGGTTTTGGTTGCCTCCACTATCCCCAGCTTTATGAGCTCCCACCTCTGGTTAGTGTCCATACTAGACTGAATTCTGGCCAGGTGCCCTTTTACCACTTCCCCCATCCTCCCAAAGTCGGCCCTCCTGAAGTCCAGCACTATTGTGCCAGATTCCACTCCTTCCTTGCCCATATCCAACGTAAGCAATATTGAGTAGTGGTCACTCCCTGACAACGGTTCCTCCACTGTAAGTCAGTGTCAGTGGCTCAGCAGGTAGCACACTCGCCTCTGAGGCCGGCAGATCAGAAGGCTGTGGGTTCCAGCCCCACACCAGGCACTTGAGTTAATATCCCAATACTGACACTGCAGTGCAGCATGTAGGGGGTGCTGCACTCCTGAGGTGCCGTCTTTCGGATGAGACGTTAAAACAAGGTCCCATCTGCCTGTTCTGGTGGTAGTTCAGGTGGATGTTAAAGATCTCATGGCACTTATCGAAAAGAGTAGGGGTATGTTTATTAAAAATCATAATATATACAACAAAATAATATACAAAAAAAGAAACAGATAAATTATGAAAGATTATACAAAATGTCCAAAGAAAAAAACTCAAAAATTCCACGTTATCCTAAAACAAGACAAAGAACATAAAACTAAATTGGCAGAAACAAAGTATATTCAAGGAACAGAGAACTGGTTCAATAGAAGTCCCAATATCGTTCCCAAACATTCCGTTTGAGAAGTTTCCTTTCTCCCTCCCCAAGACGATCGATATGGGCCACCACTTTCGTAAGCAATTCCTCAGGAGTAAGATAACGTTGTCGAAATAAAAACCAGCACCTAACCTGCCATACCCAATACAGTACCACAATCACTATTACATTTAGAGTACTAGAATTACACAGCCCATGAAGCTGGAAATAAGCCAAAAAACAAAGCTCTCTGATCCCACTTGAGCCAAACTTTATTCCAAAACCGGCAACGCCACAGAAACCAAAACTGTAAAATAAAAGGACAAGAAAAATATAAATGAAACATAGACTCTGTAAGGGCCGTACAAGAAGCCCGAAAACAATAACAATCCATCAATTGCTTGTGTTTGTGGTTTACACGTACATCAATTTTACCATGTACCCCTAACCAAGCAATATCCCACATAGCCACAGGGATCCGTGCATCAACAAGGCGACTTCCGATATGTTCCTTTTCTGTCATTATAAAATCCGGAAAAACTTCTTCCAAAAAATTTGACTCTACTATCACTGTATACAATTTCTTCCGAGAAAACTCCTTAATCATGGATACCTTAATATGCCATGTCCTAAGCATGTCAAACACCATGACCCAATCTGGAGATAAAACATATTTCCGCTTATTTTTGTGGATAAAACTCCCCAAAAACCATTCTTGTAAAATCTCCGAAAGTGAAATTCGTACGAAAGGAACCCAAAGCTGTGACGAATTAATAACTAAAGGCTTTAGATTGGTGGGAAAAAAAAGGAATTAAAAAACACTACCGGGTGAATCATGTTAACCCCTCCCTGCCGATAATCATTCAACAAAATGTTACGTTTAACCGGGTTGAGGCGGCTACCCCAAAAACAAGAGAAAAAAAGGCTCAAAAGGGGCACAAAAAAACATCTAGGCAAAGGAAAAATATGCGACACATGTAAAAACAAAGGCAACAAGCAAGTTTTAATCAAAAACATCCGTTTCTTCTTCCCCATAAACCATTTATTCCACTTACACACCTTTTCCCTACCCTTATTCAGACATATTTCCCAGTTGTACAGAACCATATCTGTTACACCAAAATAGATACCCAATAACTTATGCGGAGAATCCACTAAACGGATACCCCCAATAGAGGAAATTCCCTCCAAAGATGTAGCTAAGTTAAAACACACGCTTTTCCTAAATTCAAACTTGAACCAATAACAGATAAAAAAAAAAAAAACGGAAGAACCTTACATAATAAACAACCCACTGGTGCAGTAGGCACCAAAACACATAAATCGTCAGCGTAACAAATTACTTTCTGAGAACTATAATCTGGACCCGAAAGACCCAAAAGTCTGGGGGATTTGTAAAGTAGTCTAACAATGGGGTCCAACGCTATTACAAACAACAGTGGGCTCAAGGGACAACCTTGGCGGACTCCCCGGCGAATGTAACAGGGTGACCCAAGCTGCCCATTTACATATGGTCTAACATAGGCTAAACAATAACATAAAGTAAGCCAATTTATAAAAATCTGAGGAAACCCATAAACTCGGAGAGTCAACCATATAAATTCTTGAGATACCCCATCAAAGGCTTTTGAGAGATCAAAATTAAATAAATAACCTTGAAGAACTCCCTTTTGTCCCGGAGAAAATAATTCTCTTATCAAAAGCAAAGCGTCTCGGATGGACCTACCTGAAACTGAGCAATACTGAAATTGTGAATTCAAAGACGACAAAAATATCGAAATCCTGTTCCCCAGTAATTTAGAAAAAAATGTATAATCTGTATTTAACAGGGTGATTGGTCTCCAATTCCCTAAATCAGATTTATCACCCTTTTTATAAAGAAACAGCATCAAACCTTCGTATATCTGATCCGATAAACGATCCTCATGTAAAAAGGCATTGAACACAGCTAATAACTGGGTCGGCATAACTTTCCATAAAGATTTATAATTTCGGCAGACAACCCGTCAGAGCCTGGAGCCACCTTATCCCTAAGACCACAAATAACTCCCTCCACTTCTTCTAATGTAAAAGGGGATACAACCTCTCGCTGCTGAATTACTGTCAGGGTAGGTACATCCGATGCTTGCAACAATAGCGACATTTCAGGGGATTCAGATACTGGAGATTCAAATGTGTGCTTCACAAATTTAGTAACACATTCCATAATGTTCAACTGTCCCTTAACAGCATGCCCTTGATCATCAAGAAGTTGAATCATCTGTTTACCACAAAATTTCTCCCTAGTAATGTCAAAAGGGTTAAATTGACTCTGCTTCCCAGAAGTCCGAAATTTCTGTTCAAAAACAATAGATTTTTGTCTATCATACTGACCTTTAGTCAAGGCTGCTTTAACCTCTTTTATATGGGCAGTACAGTCAGAATGAGACAAACAGGATTCAATAAATAATGCAAATAATTCGGCCTGAAGGAGCTGAGAGGTATGATGTCTAGTATCAGCCAACAATCTAGAATAGTTTTTAAAATAGGCCACCAAACGCTGTTTGGTATCAATCCACCAATCATGGAACCATAGAGGAAAACCACGGAAATGCGATCCGAAATTAAGTCCAAAAAACCTTGATGAAACTCTGGAACCAATAATAAGGACGCATTAACCCTCCAAACTCCAGGCCCCTGTGATAACACTTCCCCAAATTAATCCGTATCCCTAATAAATGATGAGCTGAAGGAGTCATAGGTACTACTACACCATCAACCTCCCCAATAGTACGTGAACAGAACCAAAAATCTATCCTAGAGGTCAGGCTACCTTTCGAAAAAGTAGGTAACAAAGACTGGGCAAATACATCAACCAAATCCATCTCTTTAATAATAGTACGCAATGCTTGGGTATCACAAAAAACCTTTTTAGTGGGAGGGACATCTAGACTAGAGTTAAAGTCTCCACCCCAAAAGATAATCCTATTAGTAAACAAATAGGGCTTAATTAAACGAAAAAGCTGAACCCTAACAGCCTTCTGTTGTGGAGCATAAATATTAATAAGCCGATAAGGCAAATCATACCATAAAAGGTCTAACAATAACACTCTTCCTGGAACTAAATCCACTAACTTCTGCAAAATAAAGTCAGATGACGTAAAACAATATCCAATGCCAGAACAGAGGTCCTGGCCTAGAGACCAATATGAGGGCCCCAATCCCCAATCTCTCGTGGCTGTGGCAGCCTCTCCAGTAGTGTAAAGCCTGATATCTTGTAAAAAATAAACATCATAAGTCAAACTATGTAAAGCCGAAAAAGTAGCTGTACGTTTATACTGTGATCGAATCCTATTAACATTTAGACTAGCCAAACGTACAGAAGACATGAAAAAGAAAAAAGCATGAAGAAGAACCAGATCATTTCTTTCTCCTGGTTCTAGCAGTTTTCTTTTTCAGAGTAGTCCCAGAGTTATCAACCGAGGGTATCGGTGCAGAGGAAGTCGTAGGAACAGAAGAAGGAAGAGAGTCCCCCAACTCTTCCTCGTCCATAGCATCACCCCAACTCTGCAAGGGTTCATAGGGATTAGTTACTGGGACTGAAAATGGAGACATGTCCTCCACCTGTTTGGTGGAACGAAGTCGTCTAGCAACTGGCAATGAGCTCTCTAAAACCTCCCCTGTCTCCAAATCCCCACTTGCTTGGAGAGGAAGAGACTGAACAGGAGTAGGAGCTGAAACAATAGGTGAGGGAGGTAACTCATTGGATGGGGGGGCCTCTGAGGCATCTGGTCGGCTTGGGATAGCCGGGACATCAAGTGAGGCCGGAAAAGAAGGGGTCTTTAATTTAGTATTGGGAATAGGGCCTGATCCGAAGAGGCGAAGGACTTAGCAATATAAGAATCATGTTCACCATAATCAGAAGTATCATGGGCTGCCCAAGGACAAGCCACAAAAACATGAGTATCTTCGCCACATAAATTACAAGTGGGAGGGACAGTACAAGACAAAACCGAATGACCCAACATTCCACAGGATGCACATTTCAGTTGGTCACAATCAGAACTCTAATGAGACAGCGAGCCACATCTATAACAAGAACGTGGTTGGCCTGGATAAAACAGGATACCACGGTCCCTCCCCAAATAGAAACAATTAGGGAGATGTTGAATCCCAGCCTCTGTCATTTTGAGTTGCACATTAAATTCCCACCCTCCCGTCCAAAACCCATTATCATCAATCAATGCACGAGGCACCCCATTGACTGTACAACGTTGTTCCAACCAATATAAAATATCCAGTACATTCATTCCTTCATTTCGAAAAAGAACAGTAACAACTTTAGCAGTTGGTCTGGTAATAGGTATAACCACAAAATGTTGCCAAATAGGGTCTATACGAGCAGCATAATATGCAGACCAAAATTTATCTAATAAAGCTGCAGAACGAAAGGAAACATCAAAATTATGATCACCAGAAGAGTGGATAAATGCATACACCTCAGAGGGTCGAATCCCCAAGGAGTCGATAATTAAGGATTTACCCACAAAATTTCGATCCGGGGGGAGGTCCATACCCCCTTTATAATAGATACGTGCCACAAAACGTTTTCTAACAGGGACGTCCATAGATTTAAAGAGGGAGGCATAGCTGGCCAGTTTTACAGTATTTGCTCGAAGGGTCTATGAACTGTACTGCCCACAGGACCGACCGGCATATCGGCTCCTCCGGTCTGAAGACACTGACCTGGCAAGGAATTTGCAGTCTGGTGTTCCGAAACAGCAGCAGCAACCGTCGCAGAAGCCAAAGAAGCTGGTAAATCCTGTCCCGTTAAGGGAGACTCTAAGCCAGACACAGGAACAGCTGAAACAAGACCCCTGGCAGCGGTACTGGCAGGCAGAAATGACGCAACGGTCTGGTCCGATTCCGAAACCAGCACCCCCTCCATAGCCTGCGAACCCAAAGGTTCCACCAGTCGATTTAGTCCTTCCCCCGGTAAAGGGACACTGGGGTCAGGAATCTAGGCTTTCGGGGTCTTCACCCAACCCGCACTCCCTAACGCCACTTCTGGAGACCAAGTGGCAAGCCGAGCTGAAAACGGGAACGAGTCATCATCCAAGGCAGCAGCCGACACACTTGCCTCGACAACCGGCGGGTTGTCTAGTACCTGTAAGTTACATTTCTTCGCTACACCAAGAGGAGCTACCTGGCAACCTTCTGGGCATTTTCTCTTTTTGTCATCCTCTGTGGACAAAATCACAACTGGGTCAATAACAGTCACATCCTCTACAGCAACGGGCTGAGCTGAATTCACCACAGGTAAGGGGTTTCTTGGGACATCCATGTCGTCCATCCGAACAGAATCCTCATCAAGTACAGCAACTAGGTCCATAGAGCCTTCTTCCAACACCTCCACACTCTCCACCGACTGAGACATACTGAGCACAGTCCAGTCGTCTCAGGGGAGGGGCCCCCTACCATCAGAGTAGGGGAATTTCCCCGGTGTCCTGGCCAAATTTCCCTCATTCACTAAAAATACCACCAACAGCTTGATCTGGTTCAAAGTCAGTTGACATTCATCTGTATCCCCCTCCCCCGGGTCGTGCCTGAAAATAGGCAGAATTTGTCTAGTGCACTTACCCGGTCAACAAAAACTAAATAAATAAAAATAAATAAATTCTCTCACAAAGTCCCCATTTGCCAGCACAAGGTCAAGGGTATTCCCTAATTGTTGACACCTCTTTTGTGATCTATGCTTTATGGTGTGAATGTGACCAGCTTTATATGGGTAGAACTACTAGGGCACTAAAACAGAAAATAAAGGAACATGTGAGAAACATAATAAATGATAGGATTGATACTCCAGTTGGATTACGTTTTTTTCAGAAACACAATTCCGACACTAAACATATGAAGTTTATGGGCATTGATTGGCAACAGCCTCTTAGATTTGGAGGGAACAGAACCAATGAACTGTTGAAACAGGAAAGTAAATGGATTTACAGATTAGGTACTGTTAAACCAGATGGACTTAATGATCAATAGGATCTAAAGCCATTCTTGAAAGACGAAAAGAAAATGCGGAAGTAATACATGGCATTAGTTATTTATATGTCTATTGTCAAATGTTTTGTTAAAATTTATATATTGTCTCTTCTGCTTTCTTTCCCATATAGGTTAAATGGAGAATGTATGCCTGTAGATCCCCACCTGAAATGGAAGGCCCTACTCCTATTCTGAGGATGGAAGTTGTGTGAGGGTGATCACATTAAGACATCTTCCCCAGTCCTATTTTTCTTTTTCTCTCCTCCCTCCTCCCCCCGCTTCCCTCCTTTCCTCCCTTCTCCCCTCCTCTCCCTCTTTCCCCTCCCTATTTTTTTCCCCTCCCTTCCCTTTCTTTTTTATCTCCTCTTGGTGTGAATATCTAATAATATTTTCTATATGTCTGTTTCTCATATACTTGTTTTATAATTGTCAAGTCTGTTTGTTTTAAGCCTTGTATTTATGTCTTTGCAGATCTCCAAAAATGACTCATTATGGTTAGAATACACTTTTTTACTTATTGAGATATGGTCTACATTATATGTTAAATATTATTAATGGATATATGACCTTATTCTAGCAAAATAAAAAAATGGTGTTTAACTATAAATTATAGAGAATGTACATATGTTGATGGTTAGTAAGGTGAAAAGTAATTAGTCAGTTTGATATTGAACTCCACTGTTGATTTGTTTTTAGTATATAAAAGAAATGGATAAAAAACAGAAATTTATATATATGTTATGACAGAAATGGGGTTTCACTTTATTTTTGTTAAATAAGCACAGGTGTAGTATATAAGTATTTCTCATGTCTCACTTTGATGAGGTCATCAGTTGTATATAAAAGTCTTTAGTATCCCTAGCTAGTTATACCCCCTTTGAAGGCACGCATGCCGGAAGCGCGCAGGGGTTCCTGTTGAAATTTTTGCCAACAATAAAATGCTATTTTAACATATATTTACTACGTTTGGAGTGCTCCCTTCTTTTGTTGTAGTTTTGCACTTAGCCCCCTAGTGAGGACTAAGCATTCTTCTGACTAAAAGTCCTTATCTTGAAGCATTTTCGAGATATGGGTTCCGAAAGGCGCAGCAGACGCTGTGATGTTCGCCTATAGGAAAAATCGTCAATTTCGGAGTGCCGTAACTTTGCAGCCCTCTAATATTTTGTTACAAAACCACCAAAATGCTCATCTGTGGGGTCTTTGCTTTCTTCCCTCCAAATTTCAACCCAAAATACCAAACCGTTCTTTTGCAGCAGGGCGGCAAAGATTTTCTGTTGTTTTGGCCATAATGTCACAAAGTACTTTCGCAAACGAAATCATGAAAGTGTCACATATGCAAAATTACTTTGCAACACTACTTTTACAAACATTAAAAAAACATATCTCTGGGGTGTTTTACCCCAAACTAGGTGAACACAACAAGAATTGTGTCCCTAGAGGGTCCCAAATTTAAATGGCAAGGATTTTTCTACCCAACTGAAAAAAAAAATGTCTCAATCACAAAAGTAAAAGGGTAATTTACGACACTAAGTGCGCATTTGCATAATTTCATGCGATATTTTAACTTCTCCCATTGACTATAATGGGAACCTTGTTTTCTGAATAACATTTGAACTGCTTAATATTATTTCACGAAATCTTGAAGGCACATTGGGAACCTCGGCTGCATGTTCCCAGAAGGTTTCGGACGATCCTTATAAACTGTGAGGACTGTAGGCGCGAGCAAAGAATGTGCAAAATTAAACATTTGCCGTTTTGATACGACTCCGCAGCATTACAGCAGTTATGGCAGGTCCAGAGATATTGCAGTTACGTAAGAACTTACCGTAACAGTAAATCTTCGAGAAAGGTTCCTGCAGTAAGTCTTCACACATAGGACTGTGCCCTGTGGCATCAGGTCTGAACGGCAAACTTGCAGATAGCAATCATCAGCAGGGACCGACGACGTCAGGCGACATGACATCAGCCTGACTATAAAAGGAGCAGTCCCGCGCCTGCTCTCCAATTCTTTTCCACCGGAGACCTAAAGAAAGGTAAGTAAAAGCTAGGAGTAAAAAACTCCTAGGACCCTGCTTCCTCTCTAGACCCAAGGACTAGGTAGGATGGGAAATAAAGGAAAAAACATCCAGGATCTGGGGGAAGATGGGAGGGAAAGTAGACCTACTGCAGGAACCTCTCTTGAAGATCTACTGTTATGGTAAGTTCTTACGTAACTGCAATATCTTACTTCGAGAGGGTTCTTACAGTAGGTCTTCATATATAAGACTGAATACCAAACAGTCCCCAAAATAACTCATGCTGAGGGGCATCTGGGAGAAGTTGCCATAGGGAATCACGACAGGAGGCCTTGCAAAAAGTACAGTTACGTAAGAACTTACTGTAACTGTAGATCTTCGAGAGAGGCTCTTGCAGTAGGTAATTACAAATAGGACTGAAGCTGGCAGGCGTCAGGACCCCACACAAACATTTCTAGCTAGCAGTCTCTGGCGGGGGACCGTCCCCACGTCAGGTGACCGACATCAGTATAAAGGGGAGGTCCCTCACGCCCGCTTTCCAGTTCTTTCCCACCAAAGGCAAAAAAAGGCAAGATGAGAGAGAAGCGGATGTTTCCTTCACTGGAAAAGGAGCTGAAAAAGCTGAGGGGATGGAGGTGGAAGATATTACCTACTGCAAGAGCCTCTCTTGAAGATAGTACAGTTACGTAAGAATTTACCGTAACAGCAGATCTTCGAGACAGGCTCTTGCAGTAGGTATCTACATATGGGACTGACGTCGGCAGGCAGCAGGACCCCCTGGAAAAATTTCTAGCTAGCAGTCCCTGGCGAGGGACCGCCCCCACGTCAGGAGACATCGGTATAAAGGGGCGGTCCCTGACACCCGCCTTTCCAGTTCTTTCCGCCACAGGCCAAAAGAGGCCGGACGAGAGAGGAGCGGATATTTCCTCAATGGAAAAAGGAGCTGGTAGCTTAGGGATGGAGAGGAAGATATTTATTGCAAGAGCCTCTCTCGAAGATCTACTGTTACGGTAAGCTCTTACATAACTGTACTATCTTACTTTGAGAGGGCTCTTGCAGTAAGTAATTACATATAGGACTGAGTCCCAAGCAGTCTGGAACAAGGAGAAGCATACGGCAGGAGGAAATCTACTGTACTCCAAGTAGAACCTCTAGCTGTGCAAGTCTTAAGACAGAAGGCCTTGCAGGACAGCTAGCCTGAAGCCTGCTCTACGGCAAGAGGCGATATCCAAACTGTAATCTTTTGCAAAGGTATGGACGGAGGTCCAAGTAGCGGCAGCACAGATGTCTGCCGCTGACACATTCTTGAAACAAGCCGCTGAGGCAGCGACTCCTCTGGTGGAGTGGCCTCTTACTTGACCCGGCAGGGTCTTGTTGTACTTGTCATAATAGAAAGTGATGCAATAAGCCAACCATTTGGATAGGCATTGCTTAGACACAGCATTGCCCTCTTTATTGGGTGCAAAAGAGAAACAATTGATTGGTCTTCCTGAGATCTTTTGTCCTGTTAGTGAACTATCTCAGAATCCGGTGAATGTCCATAGTATGGAGTAAATACTCCCCTTGGTTGGAGTACTGCGTAAAGAAGGTGGGTAACTCTATGGACTGGTTCAGAGTAGACTACCTTACGGAGAAACTTAGGGTTAGTACGCAGAGCCTCACATTCCTTGTGAAAAATCAAGTATGGAATTTTACACATCAGGGCCTGGAGCTATTCTGCGAGCGGAAGTAATGGCCACCAGGAAGAGAGTCTTCCATGAAAGGAACTTCAAGTCTGCGGAAGCTGCCAGTTCAAAAGGAGGCAGAGTAAGTTTCTCGAGAACAAAGTTCAAATCCCAAGGGGGCAGGAGTATGTATGGGAGGTCTCAGATGGAGGACCCCTCTACGGAAAGTCTTACAGACCTCCAGTTGAGCAAATGTCTTGTCTGCAAAGGGAATATGATAGGCCGAGATTGCCGCCATGTGGACTTTCAGAGAAGAATGACTAAGACCCAGGTCAAAAAGATGGCGTAGGTACTCCAGCAGAAGCCCCGCCGAACAGGAAAAGGGTTCCACGTCATTAGAAGCAGCCCAGATAGTGAACCTTTTCCACTTCATGGCGTAAGTAGATCTAGCAGAGGGGTTTCTAGCCTCCATCAAAATCTCCGCCACTTGGGGAGAAACCCCAAAGCGAGACTGAGCTAAGTCTGCAGGAGCCATGCATGCAGCTGAAGTGACTTGAGACCTGGATGGACCAGGGTCCCCTGATCCTGGGTCAGCAAACCTCGTGGTAGAGAAAGAGTATGATCCTCTGGGTATTGTTGTTGAAGAAAGAACCAAACTTGCCTGGGCCAGAAAGGAGCAATCAGAATCATCTGTGCTCCTTCTGAAGCTAGTTTCTGTAAGACTCGTGGGATAAGAGGAATTTGGGGAAAGGCACAGACGAATCTGTCCTTCCAGTCTAGAGACAGAGCGTCTCTCCAGAAAACGCCTCGCTCTGGAACGAGCGAGCAGAAGTCGGGAAGCTTTGCATTTAGAGGAGATGCGAACAGGTCAACCTGTGGTGTTCCCCAGTGTTGAAAGATACCTTCTAGGACCCCCTGGTCCAGTTTCCACTCATGAGCCAGAGTGGACGAGTGACTTAGCTTGTCTGCCAAGGTGTTGTCGACTCCCGGAACATGAACTGCCGTGAGGTGAAGGTCGTGTTGTGTTGCCCAATCCCAAATCCTCATTGCTTCCCTGCAAAGAGGGTAGGACCGAGTCCCCTGCTTTGTTGATGTACCAATCCACACACATACTATCCGTCTGGATGGCTAGGTGGCCGGGAAGAATGTAGGGGTGAAGGGCTTGGACAGCGTACAACACTGCCCGAAGCTCAAGCACACTGATGTGGAGTGTCTGTTTGAGCTTGGACCAAGAGCCCTGGGTCTGATGGGGATTGAGATGGGCTCACCAACCTTTGCCTGAGGCATCTGTGGTTAGAGTCTGGGGGGGGGGGGAGGAAGAAAGAAAGGAACTCCCTGAAGCAGGTTCTCTCGAACCATTGACCACTGCAAGTCTCGAAGAATCGGCGAGGAGACTAGAACTAGGTGATCTAAGTCATCCACTAGCTGATCTCATTGGGAGCAGAGTGTCCACTGAGAAACTCTCATGTGGAGCCGAGCGCTAGGGACTGTCGGGATAGCAGCCGCCATAAGCCCGAGAAGGTGAAGGACCGATCTTGCACTGACCCGCCTGCGATCTGACAACCGACTTATCTGAGTCTAGAGGGTGGACGCCCAGTCCGGTGGCAGGAAGGCCCTGCCAATGGTCGTGTTTAGAATCGACCCTATAAACTGTAGTCTCTGGGATGGAATCAAGTGAGACTTGGACTGGTTGATGGTAATACCCAGGCAGGCAAAAACCTGCTGGGTAAGAGCGAGGCAGCGCAGGAGTTCCTCCCTTGACGAGGCCGCCAGGAGCCAATTGTCCAGGTACGGGAAAACCCTGCAACCCCGAGTATGCAAGTAGACTGCCGACACCACAAGGCATTTGATAAATACTCGGGGAGCCGAGGATAGCCAAACGGAAGCGCCTTGAACTGGTAGTGATCCCCCTGGAACGCAAAACGAAGATATCTGCGGTGAGACGGGTGAATGGAAATGTGCAGGTAAGCATCCTGCATATCCAGAGCGCATAGACATTGTCCCGAATGGAGGAGGGGCAGAAGGCTCTGCAAAGAGAGCATTCTGAACCTTCTGTATACCACAAAAAGATTCAGGGAGCTGAGATCTAGAATGGGTCTTAGATCTCCTGTCTTCTTTGGGACCAGGAAGAAGTGGGAATAGTAACCCGTCCCTTGAAGATAAAGACGGACGGGTTCTATCGCTTCTTTCAGTAACAAAGCTGAAATCTCTTCCTGAACCAAGAGAAGATGTTCCCGTGAATACGACAACTGGTGGTGGTGGGGTGAGGTGGTTTCTGTATAAACTCTACTGAGTGTCCTGCTATCAGCTGGAGCACCCAAGAATCTGATGTTATCCTCTCCCAACTAGGAAGGTGGAGGGAAAACCTCCCTCCTACCGGTTCCTCCAGGGAGTCTGGAGGCTGTGGGAGAGGAGAGGAGTCAGGTGGTGGGGCAGTATCACTAGCTGAAGCACCCGCTGCTTTTTGGGCGGGGCTTGGCAGCTGAGGGCCCGACATTTTGTGGCCCACTTTCCCTGGGGTTTCGCCTTGGGTTAATTCTGTCTGCGAAAGGGACGGTGCTGCGGTTGGTGGGGATGGTACATGGAGTCAACGGACTTTAGTGCCATCCCCTTCGCCTGCAAATCGGTGATGATGTCCTTGACATCACCACTGAAAAGCACCGACCCTCGGAAGGGTGCTTCCTGGATAGCGGATTGCACTTCCGGGACCAACCCTGACACATGGAGCCAAGCGTGATGACGCAAGCCTACAGCGAAAGCTGAGCTCCGTCGAGCAGTGTCCACTGCATCGTAGGTTGCATGAAACATGTGTTGACTGGCCGAACGTGCAGAGCGGACAAGATCAGCCAAATCCGGCTTGACCTGAGAGTCTGGCAGGGAGTCCAATTTGGCTTCCACCTGAGTAAGAATAGCCTTCTGGTAATCCCCCATATTACTGACATAGTTCAGGGCCCTGATCCCCAGTGTGGAAGAAGCAAAAATCTTCTTGCCATACTGGTCCAGTAGGCGGGATTCTTTGTCAGGTGGCGACGAGCTAAGGTGTTTTGGGTTAGCCAACCGTCCGTGAGCGGCGCTAATCACTACCGAGTCAGCACGAGGGTGAGAATCTAAGAAGTCAACACCCTCGAGAGCCTGGTATAGCCTATTTAACTTCCGCGGAAGTGGGGCTAGAGCCGACGGCTGTTTCCAAATGGTGGTAACAAGGTCGGCATGAGGCTCTATCCAGGGTGGCACCAAGGTGAGAGCTGTCATGGCTATATCCAGATGCTTGCCAAGTTTCAACCGCTGAGGGTCTGGTTCCAAGGACTGCCACTGATGAACCTCCTAGATTTTGCATAGAAACTCCGTAAAGGAAGGATCTCCCGGGGGCAACTTTGGAGGAGTCCTTGGTCTGGGCTTCGATGGACAGCACAGCTTGTCGTCCCTTTCGGAGCAACCGTCGGAGTCCGAGGGGGAAGAGGAAGAAGAAGAAGAAGAAAGACTCCCCTTTCCGAACCGGGGGAGGAACGGACCCCTTGGGAAGCCCTCGAGAAAGCATATCCTGCCCCTCTCTGGACCCAGAGAAAATAGCCCTGGTGTCCGGAGGTGGTGAGGGAGTGTGCCGCCGGGGACGTATGAGAACCTGGGTCGGCACCACTGTCGGTAGGTGGCTCTTCACCTCCCTGGTGAGCTGAGCCTTGGCCTCAGCCCACCAGGAGGCCAGAGTCTCCTGCAAATCCACCGGCAGCTGAGGGGGTGGTGGAGGAGGGGGAGATAAGGGTATGGATTATATTCATACGGAAAGTATCCGAAACCCAGCGGCGGAAAACTAGGCTTCGGGTATTATGACGTCGGGTACTGTGGTGCCGGATACTGTGGTCCCGGATACGACGGCGTCAGATAGGACGGAGTATATCTGGGAGCCGGAGGAGCTGCCAGAGCAGACGGCCCGCTGGTTGTTTCCTCAGGCGGTCCAGGTTGAGGACCGCGCTAGGCGACATCCGGGTGGGATGTCAGCCGAGTCGGCAGAACCGTGTCAGGGGAACTGACACAGATCCAGCAGACGACAGGTGGACGGTCTGACTCGAGGAGGAACCCACGCCGCCCGGGATGGAGGGGAAAATCCCCGGTCGGGCTGGGGGGACTCAGGGTCCCTGGAGGGCAGCGAATCCTGCAGAGAACTGGGGATGACGGACGTGTGGGGGGGGGGGTCCGTCGTTGGCTCTTTCGTTGAGCGGACGTTGGACAAACAGACGTATGGCTTTTCAGCGAGATCCCAGCAGGTGCCGGAGGATCCGGCGTCCGACTTACGGGAGCCCTTGCCGGAGGCAGACCGAGAAGGAGAACTGGCCTGGTCCAGCAGGAGAGGGGCCGCGCGCCACCCCGAAGGGTCGTGTGACTTATTGGCCTTCTCTGTGCGGAGGTCGGAGGAGCCGATGTCTGGCTTAACGGAGTCGCCTGCACCAGTAGGCTGTGAAGCTACAGCAGAACTGGGTGCGGAGGTCTCCAATAGCCCGGAGGCACCCGAAGGGCCCAAGCACGAGCCAGACAGGCTGGCCGCCGTCGCCTCAGAAACCTCCAAGGCGGCCGTTGAGGAGCGGACCCCCGGAGGGGACATTACCTGAATCATGGCGACTCCCAAGGGAGACGCGGTGGAGGAGCCCTTGTCTCGGTGCCTCTCCTTGTCTTTCTTCTTCCGATGGCCGTCGGGGGAAGTGGACGCCTGCCTCAGTTTTTTGAGCTCCTTCTCCATAGAACTCATCTTTTTCTTCAGGATGTGGACTTCCAGGGATTGCTGCTGCCTTTTCCGGGTAGCCACGTTGAAACTGAGGCAGTGCTGGCACTTCTTGATCGGGTGATCGGGGCCTAGACAGAACAGGCACAGGGAATGGCCGTCCTTCTGCAGGAGTTGGGCGCCGTAGGAGTCGCACTTATTTTTGTGCTCGGAGGGTGTAGGGGACGACATACACCAACGGATGTATAGACGATTGATGAAAAAAAAGCGAGAACACTCAGTAAAACTGATGAAGGGAGGCTGACGAAGTGAAGAACTTTTCTGCGAGGCGCTGCATGAGCTAACGGCGGGAAAGAACTGGAAGGTGGGCGTCAGGGACTGCCCCTTTATACCGATGTCTCCTGACGCCGGTCACCTAACGTGGGAGCAGTCCCTCGCCAGGGACTGCTAGCTAGAAATGTTTCCGTGGGGTCCTGCCAATATAATTCCTATATGTAATTACCTACTGCAAGAGCCCTCTCGAAGTAAGATCTACTGTTACGGTAAATTCTCACGTAACTGTACTAACTTACTTTGAGAGGGCCCTTGCAGTAGGTAATTACAAACAGGACTGAGTTCCAGGCAGTCTGAAACAAGCAGAAGCAAACGGGAGGAGGAAAACTACCCAAAAGTAGACCCTCTGGCTGTGAACATCATAGGAATGAAGACCCTGCGAACAGCCGACCCAAAGCCCGCTCTACAGTGAGAGGCAATGCCCAAGCTGTAGTGTTTTGTAAAGGTATGGACAGAAGTTCAAGTAGCGGCTGCACAGATGTCTGCCACTGACACATTCTTGAAACAAACAGCAGAGGCAGCAACCCCTCTGGTGGAGTGCCCTCTGACCTGCCCCGGCAGGGTCTTGTTGTACTACTTGTAACAGAAAGTGATACAATGCGCCAACTATTTAGATAGGCATTGCTTAGAAACAGCATTGCCTTCTCTTTTAGAAGCAAGAGAGACAAACAGTTGATCAGTCTTTCTGAGATCCTTCGTCCTTGTGGTGTATTATCTCAGGATTTGGTGACCATCCAAAGTATGCAAGAGGTACTCCTCTTGATTGGAGTGCTGTGTAAAATAAAGCAGGCAGCTCCATGGATTGATTCAGTGTAGATTCCGCTACCAACTTAGTGAGAAACTTAGGGTTGGTACACAGAGCCACATGTTCCTTATGGAAAATCAAGTACGGGATTTTACACATGAGGGTCTGAAGCTCGGAAATCCTTCGAGCAGAAGTAATGGCCACTAAGAAGAGGGTCTTCCAAGAAAGGAACTTTAGGTCTGCAGAGGTTGCTGGCTCGAAAAGGAGGCAGAGTAAGCTTCTCCAGGGCAGAATTTAAGTCCAAAGGAGGGGCAGGAGCACAAACAGGGGGTCGCAAGTGGAGAACCCCTCTAAGGAAAGTCTTAGAGACTTTCAACTGCTCAAAAGCCCTGTCCTCAAAAGGAACATGGTAAGTGGAGATGGCCGACATGTGAATCTTCAGAGAGGAATGACTGAAACCCAGATCAAAGAGATGGCGCAAGTAATCCAACAGCCACCCAACAGAGCAAGAGAATGGCTCGAAATCTTTGGAAGCGGCCCAAATAGAGAACCGTTTCCACTTCATGGCATAAGTAGATCTAGTGGAAGGCTTTCCGGCCTCCACCAGAATCTCAGCGACCAATGGGGAAACCACAAAATGAGCCTGAGCTACGTCTGTAGGAGCCACGCGTGCAACTGAAGGGACTTGAGGCCTGGATGGACCAGGGTCCCCTGATCCTGGGTCAGCAAATGTTGCGACAGAGGAAGAGGAAGTTCCTCCGAATACTGTTGCAGAAGAGAGAACCAAACTTCTCTCGGCCAGAAAGGAGAGATGAGGATCATGCGAGCTCCTTCTGAGCTGAGTTTCTGTAAGACCCTTGGAATCAAGGGGACTGGGGGGAAGGCATGCACGAATCTTCCCTTCCAGTCTAGAGACAGAGCGTCTCTCCAAAAAATGCCGCGCCCTGGAGCGAGCGAGCAGAAGATGGGAAGTTCTGCGTTGAGAGGAGACGTAAACAGGTTTACCTGTGGTGTTCCCCAGCGTAGGAAGATATTGTCTGCTACCCCCTGATCTAGTTTCCACTCGTGAGCAGACAACCGACTGAGGTGGTCTGCCAACGTGTTCTCGACCCCCGGGACATGAATGGCCGTGAGGTGAAGGTTCTGCTGCACTGCCCATTCCCAAACCCGCATCAGCTCCCTTCAGAGAGGGTAGGAACGAGTTCCTCCCTGTTTGTTGATGTACCAGCCTACGCACATGTTGTCCGTCTGGACAGCCAGATGCAGAGCCTGAAGAGCATAAAGCACGGGCCGGAGCTTGAGCACACTGATGTGGAGAGATTTTTCAAGCTTAAACCAGGAGCCCTGGGTCCTGTGAGGCCCGAGATGGGCTCCCCAACCCTCGCCCGAGGCATCTGTAGTCAGCGTCTGGGAGGGGGGAGAAAGACAGAAGGGAACTCCCTGGCAAAGGTTCTCCTGAACCATCCACCATTGCAAGTCCCGAGCCATAGGACCGGAGACCAGAGCTAGCTGATCCCACTGAGACTGAAGCGTCCACTGAGAGAGCCTCATGTGGAGCCGAGCATGAGAGACTGTCAGAATAGCAGCCGCCATGAGCCCAAGGAGGCAAAGGACCGACCTGGTGCTGACCAGCCTGCGGCTGGACAACAGGCTGACCTGAGCCTGGAGTGAGGCCGCACTGTCCAGTGGTAGGAATGCCATGCTGGAGGTCACGTCCGGGATTGCCCAAATAAACTGGAGCCTCTGGGACAGGATCAGGTGGGACTTGGCCTGGTTGAGGGTAACCCCCAGGCAGGTAAAAACCTACAGGGTAAGGGAAAGGAAGCAAAGGAGATCCTCCCTGGATGAGGCCGCCAGGAGCCAGTTGTCCAGGTATGGGAAAACTTGCACCCCCTTGGTACGCTGGAAGGCTGCTACCACCGAAAGGCATTTGGTGAACACTCGGGGTGCCAAGGAAAGACCAAATGGGAAGTCCTTGAACTGGTAGTAGTCCCTGGAACGCAAAATGCAGGTATTTGCAGTGGCAAGAGTGAATAGGGATATGCAGGTAAGCATCCTGCATGTCCAGAGCGCACAGTCACTCTCCCACCTGAAGAAGGGGCAGAAGACTCTGCAGAGTGAGCATCCTGAATCTTTTGTACTCCACGAACAAGTTCAGGGAGCTGAGGTTGAGAATCGGCCTTACATCGCCTGACTTCTTCAGGACCAGGAAGAAATGAGAGTAGCAGCCCGTCCCCCAAAGATGGGGAGGACAGGGCTCTATCGCCTCCTTCAGAAGAAGACAGGATATTGCTTCCTGAACCAGAAGATGATGCTCTGGGGAGAAAGACGACCGGGGGTTCGAGGAGGTTTCCTAAGAAACTATTGAGTGTCCTTCTGAGATCAGCTGGAGCACCCAAGTGTCTGAAGTGATCCTCTCCCAACCCGGTAGATGGAGGGAGAACCTCCCTCCTACTGTTTCCTCTGGAAGGCCCAGAGGCTGTGGGAGAGGAAAGGAGTCAGAAGGTGTGAGGCCAGCGTCGCAGCTGAAGCCCCCACTGCTTTTTGGACGGGGGGGGGCCTGACGTTTGTTGGCTCGCTTTCCCTGAGGTGTCACCTTTTGCTGAGAACGTCTGTGAAAGGGACGACGCTGAGCCTGAGGGGGTCTGTACATGGACTCAACAGACTTAAGTGCAGTACCCTTCTCCTGCAGCTCGGTGATGATGCCCTCCACATCGCCACCGAACAGCACTGAACCCCTGAAAGGCACGTCCTGGATAGCAGACTGCATCTTCAGGACCAAACCTGACACCTGAAGCCAGGCATGATGCCGCAAACCCACGGCAAAAGCAGAGTTCTGACCAGCAGCGTCCACTGCATTGTACATGGCACGAAGCATGTGCTGACTGGCCAAACGTGTAGACCGGACTAGATCCACCACTTCCTGCTTTGTCTGAGACTCGGGAAGGGAGTCCAATTTAGCCTCCACCTCGCTAAGGATCGCCTTCTGATAATCCCCCATATGACCAACGGAATCAGGGCCTCATACTCAGAGTGGAAGAAGCGAGACCTTCTTCCGTACTGGCCCAGAAGGTGGACTTTCCGGTGGTGACAAGCTCAAGTGCTTCGAGGGTGCAAATTAAAGAGTCAGCACCCTCTGGGGCCTGATAAAGCCTGTCCGACTTCCTAGGAAGGGGGGCGGCGGGTGGCAGCGTCCAGCAATAGAATATTGTCGGGCATCGGGTAGGTCGGCGTCAGCGTCCTGGGATCCGGCATCGGGTAATCCGGCCCATCGGCAGGGAGACCCGACGGCAGCATACTCACCTCCTCCGTCTCACCCGGGGAAGAAGGATTACCATCCCCGGGATCCAGCAGAGGAAACGCTGGCCTCTCAGAGTGCAACGAGTGTTGCGACGAGCTTGGGACGACGGATAGGCCCGAAGGGTCCGGCTTCGGCTCTAACGCTGAGCGGATGAAAAATGACTCACCATAGTAATGCTGTTTCTTCAAATGGAGTCTTGCTGTATTCTGACTATATGCAGTTAGCCCCAGCACCTGAACTGCCCCAGAGAGTAAAGCGTTAACTCTGTGCAGAAGCATAGAACGTTGAGCTCGAGCTCGGTTTTCAAACCTCTGTCTCTGGCACTCTGAAGTGTAACCGTCAGATTATTACAAGCACTAATAAAAAGTAACAGGTGGAAATTATTTCAACTTTGTAAGCCAAATGGCTGTCACAAATTGTTTTTAAGGTCAAAAGACTCAAGTCGAGAACCCCAAAAAGAAAGCAAAATGTAAAACCAAAGTAGGCAGAGAGACTAAAATATTAATAAAACCCATAAGAAAGGGCAAGTCAAGTACACCTCTGGGGTGCAGCACTGTGCCTGCCCACCCACAACTCAAAACTACTAGGTTCTAGGAGGAGAGGCAGGGAGAGAGGTCAGAATACAGCAAGACTCCATTAAAAGAAACATTATTATGGTGAGCAATTTTTTCTTCAAACAACATGAAGTCTTGCTGTATTCTGACTATATGCAGATTACCAAGCAGTACCCCCTTGGAGGAGGGAGTTACAGAACCTATTTTGGGAATAGGATCTGCAGCACAACTGTGCCAAATCTAGCATCACTTCTAGACTGAATGTCCAAAGAGTAATGCTTGTTAAATGTGTGAACAATTTTCCAGATGGCTGCTTTACAAATTTTCACTAAAGGTATATCTCTGGTTGCTGCGAGTGAAGCAGCTGTACCTCTGGTAGAATGAGCCCTCAGGCCTGAGTGAGGTTCCTTCTCAAGCTTTGAATAGCAGAATTGGATACATGAGACAATCCACCTGGTAATAGTTCTCTTGGTGGCTGGTTTGCCCTTTCCCACCTCGCCACAGGTGAGAAATAACTGAGAAGAGCCATTCCTATAGGCCTTAGTATGCTCCACATAGTAACTAAGGGCCCTCTTCACATCAAGACTGTGTAATCTTCTCTCCCCAGAGGAAGAATGGTCAGTGAAAAACACAGGCAATGACATAGATTGGTTCAGATGAAAGTCTGACACTACTTTGGGAAGAAACTTTCTGTTAGTTCGAAGGACCACCTTATCCCTGTGGAAAGAAATGAAAATCGGGTTTTACTGATAAAGCCTGTAACTCACTGATTCTCCTGGCAGCGGTAATAGCCACCAGGAATACAGTTTTCCATGTCAAGTATTTCAGCTCTGCTGAAGATAGAGGCTCAAAAGGGGGCTGCATAAGCTGTGCTATACAGATGTTCAGATCCCAAGGAGGAATAACATCCATCAGAACTTTGTAGAACTTCTTGAAGACTGGATGAGAGGCTAGGGAAGAGCCCTTCCCAGCTGAAAGGAAGGCAGACACAGCTGCCAAATGCACCTTAAGAGTAGTGGGTCGTAGACCTAAACTATTAAGATGTACCAGATAGTCCAATACAATAGCAATGTCCGCTAATTCTGGCTGAACAGGAATTTGGGAACACCAAAATCCAAGTCTTTTCACTTGGAACTGTAAGTTTTTCTGGTAGCAGGTTTTCTACTAACCTTTATAATATCCAAAACTGATTGAGAAAGGTTTAGATGTGCATATTCTAACTCTTCAAGAGCCAGGCCTTGAGCCTGAGAGCCTGAAGACTGGGATAGAGGATCCTCCCCCGAGAGGATGTCAGCAGATTGAACTGTCTGGGAAGACACAGAGGCCTTGTCACTGACAATGACAGTGGTAGAGGATACCACGGCTGTCTGGCCCAGTCTGGTGCCCCCAGTACCACCTTGCAAGGCTAATATCTGATTTTGATCAGGAGCCTGAAAATCAAAGGAAAGGAGGAAATGCATACAGGAACCTGCTTGTCCAATCCAATAATAGGGCCTCCTGGTGTACACAGCCCAGTAGAGGAGGCCTGCAACAAAAGAGAGGAAGTTGATGATTGTTCGGGGCTGTAAAGGGATCTGTCTCTGGAGTCCCCCACCTTTTGAAGATAACCTGAAGGACTAGGGGATTCAGGGTCTATTTGTGATGACCTTGAGAAATTCTGCTGAGAGCATCTGCTAAAATGTTGTCCTTCCCCGGCAGGTGTACAGGCACCAGGGAATCCTGAAGGGAATAAGCCAGAGACCATACCTTCATGGCCTCAGTGCACAAGGCAGAGGACCGAGTGCCTCCCTGCTTGCTGATGTATCACGTGGTTGTGGTATTGTCTGTCCTGATTTGTACTACTTTCCCCGAACAACAGCTGAGAATGTCTGCAGAGCTAGAAAGACAGCCCTCAACTTCAGAAGGTATAATTATGTGAAGGAGGGACTCCTGGTGAGACTAGGTTCCCTGAGCTGTGAGCTGGCCCAGGTGGGCCCTCCTGCCTAGAAGAGAGTCACTGAAGGAGCCTGACTGATAAAAGAAACACTGTGCCGAAGGTTGTCCTCCTCCTCCAACCACCACTGGAGTGCCTGAACTAGAGTCTGGGACACTGGAACCAATTTGGAGAGATGGTCCTTTTTCTGAGACCAGTAAGATCTGAGATGAAACTGAATATCTCTCATCTGAAACCTTGCTCCCTGGACCACAGCTGTGGAAGCTGCCATGTGGCCCAGTAACTGAAGAAAGTGTCTGGCTGGACGAGAAACTAGAGGTTGAAAAGAGGAAGCCAGAGTGACAAGAGACTGAACTCTTGAAAGAGGAAGGAATGCTCTTGCCTGGATAGTGTCTATGTCCGCTCCCATGAAAGTGAGCAGCTGAGCTGGTTCCAGAACAGACTTTTCTAGGTTTAGAATGAAACTCAAGGACTCCAGGAGCCTTTGGGTGACCTCTAAGATTGACCTGACTTGATCTGAGGACTGACCTACTAGGAGCCAGTCGTCCAGGTATGGAACAGAAGGACACCTTGTCTCCTGAGGAATGCTACCACTACTGCCAGGCACATAGTAAACACCCTTGGAGCCGAAGTTAGGCCGAAAGGCATGGCTCTGAACTGATAATGGCCTGAGGGCAACTTGAACCTGAGGTACTTTCTGTGGGAATGTCTGATGGGTATGTGGAAATAGGCATCCTTGAGATCCAGGGAGGCAAGCCAGTCTCCTGGTCTCAGAGAGGGAAGAATTACTCCTACAGTCACTATTTCGAACTTTGGCTTTAAGTGTTTGTTGAAGTACCTTAAATTTAGGATGGGTCGCCACTCCCCTGTCTTTTTTGGGGTAAGGAAGGATCTGGAATAAAGTCCTTTTCCCCTGTGAGAATGAGGTACCTTCTCTACTGCTCGCATGAACAGAAGAGAGGAGACTTCTGCCTCTAGGGCCTTTGTCTCCAAAGGAGAGAGGGCGCTGAAAGATCTTGCTCTCACCTTTGGGAACCTTTTGAACCTGAGAACAAGTCCCTGGCTCACTACTTCCATGACCCATTTGTCTGAGGTAATGGAATCCCAGGCCTGGGAATAGTGACCCAGTCTGCCCCCTACAGGAACTGGGGAGGCGACCCTGACTGACACCTCAGGGTGTCTGTTTGGCAGGGGGCTTGGACTGAGTGGATGCTGGGGTCCTGGTCATCACTCGTCTGCCTCTTCCCCTGAAGAACCCCCTCTGTTGGAAAGAAGAGGAAGCCCGGACTTGGTAAAAAGGCCTGTTAAAGGGCCTGCCCCTGCCAGCTCTAAACTGCTGCCTCTAAGGAGTGGCTTGCTTCTCTTTTGCCGCAGCACTCTGTAGGTGGTCCTGTACTCGTCCATCTTCTTCATCTAAGCCACTGTCTGTTCACCAAACAGAGTTACCAGCAACAGGAAAATCCATAGCCTTAGTCTGTGTATCCTGTGACAAACTGGTACATCTGAGCCAAGCTAATCTCCTTATGGAGACAGATGTAGCCATGACCCTGGAATGCACATCATTCGAGTCAACAGCAGCGTGAAATTGGACCTTGGATGCCTCAATGCCATCTGCAGCCACCGTCTTCAGCTCTGTGGCTGGCTGGGGAGGGGCATTCTTAGCCAGTTACAGAACTGTACCCCACTTCGATTTCTGGTACCTGGCTGTATATGCCATATAATTGGCTTGTCTGAGTGCCAAAGAGAATACCAAGAATTGTTTCTTGCCTATGGCATCCACTTTCCTAGAATCCTTATTTGGGGGTGAGATGCCAGGGGAATATTAGCCTTGTCACAGGCTGCAGCCTGCACTACCCCAACATGGCTGCAATGAGCTGTAAGAAATTCTATTCCAGGACCTGACAAAGTATATCTCCTGTCCATCTTTTTATCCACAGGAGGTATAGAAGTTGGAAACTTCAACATTTTTTGTGTCTGTTTCCCCAGGGATTTATGCTGAGGGATAGTCACTCTCTTCGACTCTGGGACATCCATCATTTCCATGAAGTCAGGTTCCTCCTGATCCTGTTCAGCTTCTTCAACTGGAAGCTGAAGAGTCTCAGCCACCTTCTTGTAAAACAAGAAATGGGAGGGGGACTCAAAGTCTGGGAGAAGACACACTGGAAGGCCTGTCTGGGGAGATGTCAGGCTCTACTGGCTCATCTAGGCCTTCATCTTCCTCTTCATCATACTCTTCTTCTCCATCCCAATCGCCCTCATAGAAAGCCTCTGGGTCAAATGTCAGAAGTGACTATGTCAAACCAAATCGAACCTCTCAGAACTGTTGCTGGTTAGGTCGAAACCGGGCAAAGCGACTAAACTACACAAATAGCTTTAGCAATCTCCTCAGCGGATGGACCATGAGAAGTAGGATCAGAACCGGCTAATTTTCGTTTCCTTTTGCTAGGAACCGATTCCACAGAATCGGCTCTCCTTTTGCCTGAGGAGGTATCGCCCAGGTCAGTGGGCACCCCCTCAGGTTCGGCAACCACCGAACCAGGCTGGCCATCCGGGTCAGTGGACTTCTCAGCCTCCCTCTCTCTCTTAGCCTACTCAAACATTTTTCCAGAGTGGCTTTGGAAAAGTTTTTACAAATTTAGCAGTCTTCTTTGAGGTGGTCAAACCCCAGACAGTAAACACAGACGAGGTGAGGGTCGGCCTTAGCAAAGGCCTCCTTACACTCGGTACAGTGCTGAAACCCAGTGGAACCCGTTTTCTTTTTGGGTTTGTCAGACATGCTGGAATACTGATAAGTTACCCTTACCAGCTATTACGCCAGACAACTAAAAACTGATCGGTTCCAACCGTGTCACAGGTCGGTTAAAAAAATCCAGAAAGAGAGTTTTTTTTATTTTTTAGGAACCGATGAGTACCGGAAACCCCAAGTAATAATTAAAAACAATGTTCAAATAGAAAGGGTTCGGTTCCAAACCGGACCGACCAAAGAAGAACCGAAGGCGAATACAATTTCCACAGTAATACAACTACCACTTACTGTTATCGAGACAGAGGTAAGAAGACTAAAATAAAGAAGCGGTTAGATAAAACCGACCGATTTAAACTTATACCGAACTGAAGTGCAGGAGGAATCTCCGGAGCGACTTCACAGTTAGGCGGAGTAAAAAATCTGACAGTTACACTTCAGAGTGCTAGAGACAGAGGGTTGAAAACCGAGCTCGAGCTCAACATTCTATGCTTCTGCAAAGAGTTAACTCTTTACTCTCCGGGGCAGTTAAAGTGCTGGGGCTAACTGTATATAGTCAGAATACAGCAAGACTTCATGTTGTTTGAAGTCGGAGGAGCCGATGTCCATCTTACTGACTGGATCCGGAGACGTGGAGGAGCGGCGTCCGACTCATCGGACCCAGCGCCTGACGCAGGCCACAAAGGAGGGGCGGCCTTGGTGGGCACTTTGGAGGCCATGCACTGCCCTGGAGGGTCTGGCGTTTTAAAGTTCTTGCCCGGGCGGGCATTGGAGGAGCTGACGTCCGACTTATCAGGGCCACTCAAACCAGAAGGCTGCACAACACCAATCTTACTGGGAGCGGCTGCCTCCTTAGACCCAGAGGCTCCCGAGGGGCTTGAGCACGAGCCCGAAAGGAGGGTTGACACCGTCTTGGAAGCCTCCAAGACGGCTGCCATGGGGCTCCCTCCCGGGGGAGGAGTTACCTGCAGCATCGCGACCCCAGCCGGGGCCACGGCGACTGATGAGGGGTCCCGGGGCTTCTTCTTGTGGTGGCCCTCCAGAGAAGTTGAACCCTGACATTTTTTCAGTTCCTTTTCCATGGAGGTAATTTTTTTTAAGAGGACTGCTGCCCCCGCTTTCAGGTGGCCACGCTAAACTGCTGGCAGAGCTGACAATTCTCAATGGCGTGATCGGGGCTTAGACTAAAAAGGCACTGGGAATGTCAGTCCTTATGTGGGAGCTGCAAGAATTGCACTTAATTTTGTGCTCTGAGGGAGTCGGGGACGACATACATGGCAGCTGTAAGTAAGGCTGACGAATTATTGAAAAAAGTAGAAAATAGGCGGTAAAAACTACTGACGATTGACTGCAAAGCACTGAACTTAACCACGAGGCACTGCACGAGCTAACGGTGGGAAAGAACTGGAAGGCAGGCGTGGGGGACTACCTCTTTATACTGACATCACCGACATGGGGCTGTCCTCCGCCAGAGACTACTAGCTAGAAATTTTTCTGTGGGGTCCTGACGCCTGCCGACTTCAGTCCTATTTGTAATGACCCACTGCAAGAGCCCTCTCAAAGTAAGATCTGCAAGACCAAAGCCTGTTCTGCGCCTAGAGGCAATGTCCAAACTGTAATGCTTAGTGAAAGTGTTAACACATGACCATGTGGCCGCTACACAGATCCCTGCAGTGGACACATTCCTAAAAAAGGCAGTAGAGGCAGACATGCTGCGTGTGGAGTGGACTTTAACTGCCCCCGGAAGAGACTTCCCATATTTCGTGTAAGAAAAATGGATGCAGTTGGCTAACCATCTACAGATGGTTTGTTTGGAGATAGCCTTGCCCTGGCACTGAGGAGCAAAGGCTACAAAGAGTTGGTTGTCTGTGCAAACCTCTTTAGTCCGGTTTGTGCAGTAACTCAGAATCCGGTGCATATCTAAGGTATGCAGAAGGTATTCCCAGTTGGAATGCTGGGGACAGTATACTGGTAATTCCATGCTCTGATTCAGAGTGGTTTCTGAGACCACTTTGGGGAGAAAGGAAGGGTTAGTCCGAAGGACTACTCTGTTCCTATGAAAAATTAAATAGGGTTCTTTAAAAACAAAAGCCTGGAGCTCAGAGACCCTTCTAGCGGAAGTAACTGCGACTAAAAATAAAGTCTTTCAGGAGAGGAAGCGTAAGTCACAAGTAGAAATTGGTTCAAACGGGGGTAAAGACAGCTTCTAGAGCATGAAATTCAGGTCCTGGGGGGACAGGGATTCCGGATTGGAGGTTTCAAGTGAAGGATGCCTTTTAAAAAGGTTTTCGCAACCTCCAACTGAGCCAAGGTTTTGCCCTCCACCGGGAGGTGGTAGGCCGACATTGCAGACAGATGGACCTTAATGGAGGAGTAGCTAAGGTCCATCTCAGATAAATGTGAGGTACTCCAACAACTGGGCACAATCGTACGCCTGAAAAGGATCTGGCATAGGGGCCCAGATCGAAAATCTTTTCCACTTCATGGCTTAAGTGGATCTAGTAGAGAGTTTTCTGGCTTCTACCAAGATATGTGCAACCTGCGAGGAGACACCATAGCGGAAAACCACGATGTCCACAGGTGCCATGCATGAAGGTGGAGAAACTGAAGGCTCAGGTGCATCAGGGTGCCCTGCTCCTGTGTCAGAAAGTCATGGGAAAAAGGCAGAGGGACCGGAGGTTCCAGTGCCAGTTGCTGCAAAAGAAGATACCAAATCAGGCGTGGCCAGAGAGGAGCAATAATCATATGAGCTCCTTCTTGCTGAAGTTTCACCAGAATCTTCTAAATGAGAGGAAAGGGAGGAAATGCGTAGAGAAACCTCTCTGTCCAAGACAGAGACAGTGCATCTCGCCAAAAAGCATCATGCCCAGGAACGAGCGAGCAAAAGTTGGGTAGTTCTGCGTTGAATGGGGAGGCGAACAGATCTAAGTTTGGATGACTCCATCGAAGAAAGAGTTCTTCTACCACCCCTGACTTTAGCTCCCACTTGTGGGCCCTGGCCACTGATCGACTGAGACTGTCCGCCAGGACGTTATTTACGCCTGGGACGCGGAATGCTGTTAAGTAAAGACTGTGCTGGATCGCTCAGTACCAGACCCTCATTGCTTCTCTGCAGAGAGGGTACAACCAGGTTCCACCCTGTCTGTTGATGTACCAGAGAGGGATCTCAGTACCAGAAGGGACTGGAATGTCTGGAGAATGTAAAGAACTGCCCTGGTCTCCAGAACGTTTATGTGGAGCACAAGCTCCTGGTCGGACCAAGACCCCTGTGACTTGTGTACCTCGAGATGGGCTCCCCAGCCCAAGTCTGAGGCGTCCATAGTGATGATTTGGGTTGAGAGGGGGAAGGAAAAGGTGTTCCCCTTGAAATGTTGAAGAGATCCTGCCACCAGCGAAGATCTCTCTGAAGGCTGCTGGAGATTATGACTTTTTGGTTCATGTCGTCCGTCCTCTGATCCCACTGGACTCGGAGAGACCACCGAGTGACCCTCATGCGAAGTCTGGCCAGGGGTACTGTAGAAATGGTGGCTGCCATCAGTCCCAAAAGACAGAGCACAGCATGAGCTGGGATCCATCAAGCCTGGGCCACGAGAAAGTAGCCTGAGCAACTAAAGTCTCGTCTCTATCTGATGGCAGAAAAGCCCTGCTCTGAACTGTATCTAGTACGGCTCCAATGAATTGGAGTCATTGAGAAGGTACTAGCTGGGACTTGGGGAAGTTGCCCGTGATCTCCAGAAGTGAGAACAAGTTCAGAGTAAAAGAGAGGGACTCTTTCAGACTAGTAGAAGAGGGTGCTGCGAGGAGTCAGTTGCCCAGGTATAGGAAGACATAGATGCCCTGGTGGCGTAAAAACACCGACACTGCTGCTAAACATTTCATGAACACTCGGTGGGGCAGAGGAAAGGCCAAATGGGAGCGCCCAAAACTGGAAATGGTCTTCCATAAAAACAAAATGGAGGAAGCGGAGGTGGGCCAGGAGGATAGGGATGTGCAGGTAGGCATCCTGCATATCCAGGGAGCACAGCCAGGAGTTGGGATGGAGCGGGGCCGGGAGGCGCCCGAAGAGTCAACATACGAAACTTCTTGTACTTGACGAAGATGTTTAGTGTGCTGAGGTCCACGATCGGTCTCAGGTCACCCGCTTTCTTTGGGACTAGGAAGATGTGGGAGTAAAATCCCCTTCCTATCTGGTTTGGAGAGGACGGGTTCTATGGCCTCCTTTAGAAGAAGTGCCTGGATCTCTTGAGAGACAAGGGGGATCCGATTCCGTGGATAGAAAGACCATCCCGGCGATAGAGGGGCTGGGATCTCGATGAACTCAATCGAGTGACCCCGCTAGATGAGCTGAAGCACCCAAGACTCTGCAGTGATGAACTTCCAACCTTCCAAGTGGAGGCTGAACCTCCCGCCGACCGGTTCTTCCTGATTTAAGGGAGGGCGCAGAAGGAGGGGAAAGGAGTCAGGACACCGAGAAAGGGAAGCTCTAGCCCCTGAGGCCGGTTTGGGGAACTTAGCTTGTGGGGGTTGGGCTCCTGAGCTAGGGGTGTATCTTTTTCCCTGATGCTTTGCTTGGTTCTTTTTCCACCTCCTTTGGTGGCGAAAGGGCTGCCTATTCTGACCAGTCTTGTACATCACGCTTACATCTCTTAAGGAGTGTCCACTCTCTTGCAGTCCTGTTATATCATCTTTGGCATCACCGCCAAGGAGGACGGAACCCCTAAAAGGGGTGTCCAAAAGGGAAGACTGTACATCCTGTGCCAGGCCAGCAATCCGGAGCCAGGAGAGCCAGTGGAGACAGATCCCCTTGGCTGCCACTCTAGCCACTGAATCCACTGAGTCGTACGTCGCTCGGAGCGCGTGACAACACGAGGACTTGCCCATCCTGACCTTGTCCAGGAACTACTTGCTAATTCTTCCTATGTTTTTCGTCCTGCACCTCAAGGAGGTAACTTTCCAGCTCTGATAGAGCAGCTTTTTGGAAAGCAACCATGTGCGAGACATAGTTGAATGATCTAATGGCACAGGAGGAAGAACAACAGATCTTGAACTGAACTGGTCTGAGAGCCCTTGTCTGGCGGCGAGGAAGACGGGTGTTTCTGTTGGGCTGACTGGTCGTTAGTAGCAATAATTACCATGGAGTCAGCCCTTGGATGGGAGTTAAGATGATGAATCCTTTCCGGGGGACAGTAAGTCTGGTCTGCCTTCTTGGAGACCGCTGGTATGTAGGACGGTTGTTGCCATATCGTGGTCACCAAGTCTTCATGGGGTCCCATCCATGGGGGGGATGGGGATCGGATCAGACGTAGCAAGATCCAGGTGCTCCGCTACTCTTTTTCGTTGCAGATCCACCTCTTTCATGGGCCAGCCTCCAGCTGCCTATATTGGAGTGCAAGAGGTCTCCGAAAGACGGGTCCTCTGGGGGAGACCTGGGTGACTCCTTGGGAGGAACCTCAATAGGAGATCTGGGGTCCAAGGGTTCGGAGTCGGACTCCATGTCAGAGGGCTTGGAGCCACTGGGAACGGGGGGGGGGAGGGGGTTCCATCGCAGCAGCTCCCGCAGCTAAAGGACCTGAGGCTCTGCCGGAAGGAGGCGGTGGAAGGGGAGGCCCTGGGCTGGGGAGCTTCCCCCACAGACTGCCTAAGCTCCAATAGCAACTGGGTTCTGGCCTCCTGCCACCACTGGGGGTCTGTCTCTGGCACCAGGGGTGGCTGAGGATAGCCTGGCTACTGTAAGGGTAGCCTGGCTACTGAGGCCAATAAGGGCAGTGCTAACCGTTTGAGGTTAGTAAGAGTACCCAGGGTATCCCAGCGTCGGGTATCCCGGTTCTGGGGGCACATGGCCTCACGTCGGATATTGAGGAGTAGACGGTGGGCCACTCAGAGGCAGGACAATGGGTTCTGGACCAGGAAACCCGCCCGGAGGATCTGGTCCTGCCGGGAGAAGTGCCATGGCATCTCTAGGAGGTGCAAGATCTTGGAGGGCCCCCAAAAGAGGAGTCTCCATGGAAAGATCCCTAGCTGGCGGCGGACTAATGTCCGAGGACAGCAGTAGGCCTGGCGAGGGGGGAAGGTCTGGAAGGAGCCCTGACGGCAGGTCCGAAGACAATCCTGCTGGTAGAAAAATCATAGGATTGGGTGGCGAGTCCCTGAGATGGATAACCCGGGGGGCGAGGGGGGAAGGAATTATGGGTGCTCTGTCGCTCACTCTCTCCGATGTCGGGGCCAAACTGGAGCCGATGGGAGGAAGGTCGAGATCCTGGGCCGGCGGCACGAAGGAGCCATCATCCGACTGAACAGACTATGGCGTGCTAGTGGAAGTCCAGAGACCGCTGCAAGCTGATCGGCAGAGCGTGGCGCCTTGATGGGGTTGAGGGGTGTCTTATCGGCCAGGCGATTTGATTTGAATACCTCCAGAGAGGCTACCCCGGCTGCCAGCTCATCTCTGGCAGGAGGGGAGAAGGTGCCTGGCCTAAAGAAGCAAAAGGGCACTGGCTGGTACTCACATGCCTCGGAGGGCTCTCCCACGGGCGACGGACTCGGTCCCGCGCCAAGCTTCTTGCTTTCTTTTCTTTAGGCCAGTGACAACAACCTATCCCAGAGATCCTGGAGCTCTTTTCCACCGGCGCTAGTCGTCGAGTCAGGAGGTGGCCCTGGCGGGTCCGCTTGCTTCTGGTTCGAGTCGCCTGGCTGAAGGCCTGGCAGATGGAGCACTCCTGGGTGTTGTGCTTGGAACCAAGACAGAGGAGATGGCGGGAACAGTCGTCCCTGGGTGGGATTTGAGCGCTGCACTTCGAGCACTTCTTCTTCTGTCTAGAAGACATCAAATAGTAGGAAAAACAAAGAGAAATATTACTATGAGGCGAAGAAAACTTCAACAAAAATGCGGACGTACGATCGCTGTTTTATCGCGTGCCGAACGTACTGACGCGATGGCGGGAAAGAAATGGGCTGGGACCACCCTTTATAGTCAGGTTGACGCTATGTCACTGGACGTGGGCGGTCCCCACTGAAGATTGCTATCTGCAAGTTTGCTGTTCAGGCCGGACGCTAGGGGTAGTCCTATATGTGAAGACGATGCAGGAACCCTCTCAAGTAAGATCTATGGTACCAGATCATGCATGCCAAATTTCAGGCAAATCCGTCATACGGTGGCAAAATTATTAAGCTGCCAAATTTCAGATTTAACCTTAAATGGAGTATTCAACCCTAACTATAATGGCACTACCATGCCACTATAAGATATATATATCTTATATATATATATATATATATATATATATACACACACACATATACATATACACACACACACACAGTCTGAATGAGTCACCAGAAATGTGTCTATATGCACAGCTTCTTGTCTAAACATTTCCAAATTCATTAGACTGCCAGTCTTCTGGGTCTTCTTGTATAACTGACAGAATATTTCATTGCCCTTAAAAAAATCTGTGTTGTGTAAGAAGCTCAAAAATAATTGTTTCCATTCAGATTTTGGCAAAGGTAATAAATCACTTGGATGGTTCCAGTATCTTAAGATTACTCTTTTAACTGTCATAATACCTGCTTTTAAAATGATTCAATTATTACAATCTATAAGCTTTTGATTGAACATTTCCAATATTATATTATGGGCTTGCCACATGGGAAGAGAGAAACTGATTTTTTGTAATACAGCAAATGAATGAGACCACCACTTCTTGCATAGAGCACATTCCCAAAATAAGAGGAAAATATCTGCTTTTGAATGCCTGCAATGAAAGCGATCTGAACTGAATATTATGTTCATTCTGTACAATTTGTATGGAGAAAACTAAAGCCTGCGAAAGATCTTAAATTGTATAGTCCTGTCTCTTGAAAACCTATAATCTTGAATAGAGTTGCATGCTAATAACCACTGTTGATTTGTAAAAAAACGATTAACTTCTTTCTCCTATTTTGTGACAGTGTCTTTATACACTTTTCCACAGAGGTATACATTTGTTTTAAATAATCTATGCAAGTGACTTCCTTGCTTTACTACTCTTCAGAATGTTATGTAACTATCTCAAGCCTTTGACCATTAGGAGTTCTTTCCCATGTTTAGACTGCATTTGTCTCTGCATTCTTCCCAATTCACAAACTGACCTTTTTTTTCCAAAGGGTCATGACATTTCTTTATCCCTTTTTAATTCAATATTTTTTTTGTGCAACAGCATGCCATTTCTTTTAAAATTAGGATTGTTCTGAGGATCATTCATTGGTGATCAATTTAGTTTTATTTATACATTTTCTGATTATAACACTTAAATTCTTACTTATTGCACTTCTATGATTACCTGAATTTGGGGTAAAACATATCTTTTTAACATTCATTTTTTCCTGTGTAGTCTCATTTATAACTGTATGTTCTACTTCAGGATAAATTGTATGAGAATAAGCCAGTAATACTGCTACCTTTACCACATATGCCTAGTACTGAAATTCAATATCTGTTTGCCAAAAGACCAAGGTGGCATGGCACGTCCAAAGTTTGCGTCAAGAAATCCTAAGCTGTGTGTAGTTCGTATACAATTCTGCATAAGAACATTAACCTTTTTAAACCATTTAGAAAGAACAGGTGAAATCATAGTTTGAAGCCTGCATGTTAATTAGCAGATTGTTAATGTTTTTATAATCCGAATCTTACCTACACAAAGATAATGGGATTTTACTCCAACCTAAGTGTTTGTCTTAAGTTTACATTATAGAAAACCCCCAGACTGTTGGTTATTGTGAAACCACGGTATCTCATACCATCTACTTGATGGGAGGCATTAGAAATATTTTTTATGTCCTCAGACTGGCTAAGGTTGTTAGAAATAATCTCCGATTTAGTTTTATTTATTCTGTACTCTGCTACTATTGAAAATCTGTTAATTGTATTTAATTTTTTAGGGTTCTGTCATTAATAATAAAAAACTATATGCACACTGACCTTTGTTTGTGTTGCACCTATTTTGATCCCTTACACCTAACTACTGGACCTGATTTCACATAAAAGAGGTTCAAAACCTATCACAAATAAAGTTAGGGATAGAGGGCACCCCAACCCGCCTGATGCCCCATTATAAAGTAAAGGATTCTGGGAAATGGTTATTCATTTTTAATTAGCTTGTAAATGTCCTTTGTATAATTATGTATTTATCTGGAAAACCAAAACATTTCAGAGCAAAAGATAAATATTTCCACTTCAACATATCAAAACCTTTACATACATCCAACGATAGTGAAACTGCTGGTCTCTGTTTTTTTTTTTTAAATATTCTATAATAAAGTTAATTCTATATAGACCTAAGTGAATAGACCTTTGTGGTGTAAAGCGCGAGTGGTCATTATAAATAATGTTATCCAGAAATGAAAGAATTCTATTTTAGTGTATATTTTATAGTCTACATCAAGTATATCCACTGGGCTGTATTGCTCAACCCCAGTCAGATCATCTTTTTTTGGTAGTAGTGAAATACATGTCATATTAAATGACTCCAGAACTTCATGAAATTGAGTAAATGCATTTCTAATAATAGTTCCATGACAGGTAATACAGAAAGATAAAATTCAAGCATGTAGCCATCCAGTCCAGGATATCTATCTGCCTTTGGCCATACCATGTACAGTATAATGTATAGTTTTCTATGTCAGAGTATATATTGATATCCAAAGAGCTATTACCTCATTGCTATAGGGTAGTCTCAAATATAGAACCATTACTGATTTCACATCTTAACATTGTGGTTTTCAACCTGACTCTAGATTTTTAGAGGAATAAAAATAATTATTGAAAGATAATCAGACAATATATTTATACAAAAAGTAACTACTATTCAACATTTTAACACTGATAATTTAACAAAGACAATATAATTCTTGGGAAGCTTTAAAATCTACCATTAGAGGTATCATAATATTTGAAGCATCTTGGAGAAATAAAATAGAATTGAAATGCTAGAAGAAGTTAATGAGAAACTAAAAACATCAGAATTAGTGGTAATAAATGGAGACAATATCTAAACTCAAGAATATCTAGAATTTAGAAAATGTATAAATTCAACTACAATTTTTCAAACAAAATGTAATTGGCTTAGAAGCATATATAAATAAATTTAATAGGCAACTAAATAGTGAACAAGCCGGAAAGCTTCTAGCCAAATGGATTATAACTTCAGAACAAAGGCAAAGATCACATTTATCAAAGATGATACTGGGTAGGTATTGGCAGAACAATGCAAAATAACAGCAGAATTTCTTAAATTATATAAATACCTATATACGCTGGAGCATGATCTGTTAGAAGTCCAGTTAAAATAGCATATGAAATTCGTAAAACAGAACATCTCAAATCATGATGCAGAAACATTAAGTCAATTAATAGACCAATTACCACTCAAGAAACAGAAGATACTAAGAAACAGTTTCTGGTGAGTCTGAACTGTATTTGAAAGTACTGTGTGCCCCAGTTTCCCTCAGCAGCAACCAGATGGAAGGAGGGAGCATGTCCACTGAAGAGGTGCACATAAAACACTCACTCATGCTGCACATGGCGCAAGCGCCACTCAGAAAAAAATAAGGACTTTTTTTTATTAGATTTAGTAAGTAAGAATAGTAGAACTGTATAATTTATGGCTACTTAAGTTTGCTACTTTTTAACCTACAATGATTATTTAAATAACTGCCAATACAGGTCTTTTATAATAAAAATAGTTTTGTAGTTTAAACTTGTTATATATTACATTACTAAAAGAGGCATACTAGTGTATGTTGGAAAATTTATCAATTTTAGGTGTTCGTAGATTGTTTCTTTTATCATTCTCAGTAAACTGTTCAGCAGATATTGAAACAACTAGGTTTACTTTCGTAGTGGGAAAGGTCCTAAGGCAAGCAAACAACAAGCACAAACGAGGATAATTTATTTTGACTAAGGCATCTCTAAAAACAAACTGTTAAACTGTACTGTTGAATTAAGTGAGGAATTATTCTCGTCTATCATACAAGGTAAAAAGAAAACTTGGTAAACGCTTTCTGAGTTCTTGACTGGTTAATTATATCTTAGCTAGAAATAACAAGTCTGTTGATTGCTTACTGCTTTATTGACAAACTGCAGTAAAAAGAGCTTGTGTGTCAGCCCCCCGCCATGTATGTGCTTGTTGTCGTTAGAAATTAGTTTACAATAAATCTGTAAATCATACATACTTATAATGACTGGAAAACGATAAATAAGGGGCTTTTGTTGCTGTTTGGTACATCATTGTGGTCTGCTCATTTGAATTATTAATTCAAAATATCACATGGGTAGAAAAAAATGAAATATGAAAATAAATCGGTACTTGATTCTAGAAACAAATGAACAAAATATAGGTTTGATAAGTTTAGGGTTGTTAAAAAAAAAAAGGAAAATATGAATATGCAGACAGCAGAGTTCTGGATAATAATATTTTTAGTTTGCGATTACAGAGACTGTTGTGGTCCAGGGACATTGAGAAGAATCCCGGACCAGGGGAAATTTAGAAACAACAAACTGGCAGAAAATGCAGGGTTTAACAATAAAAGTTGATGATAGGATGCATCTATAACCCCACAACATCAAATATATATGGTCTTCAGGTGATGTAAACAAGTATAAGAAACTACTGCAAAATGAATGTAATTCGACTGGTAAAAGAAGAGACAAGATTAAACAATAAAACAAATGCACACTACTGGATTGGCTGATGGTAAACAACATCAGAAACAATACAGCTGCAGGAGTATTATCTAATGCAGTCAGTGATCATTCACCCGTCTATTATATTTGGAGTAATAGAAGGCAAAAAGGGAAAGCAAGATAGTGGAGGCTAGGGCTTTAACTAACAGATTGATTTCTAAAAAATCTAAATGCAATAATTGACAACAGAGCCCCTTTGAAGAAGAAAGGGGTAAGAGGAGTAAATAATACATGTATAAATGGTACATCAATCAAACATCAAGGATAGGGAAAATGCTTGAATATGCTATGGAAAGACAACGTTAGAGAGTGATTGGCATCTATTTAGACGGTTAAGAAATACATGTAAAAAGGGCAAAAGAAGAGTTTAGCAATGAGCAAAAATTGTGTTTTCAAGATATAAAGAAATTCTGGAAAAGTGTAAATTTACTGGCACCAAAAAAAAAAAAAAAAAAAAAAGAATTCCGTAACTAGTTTGCTAAAAGAAGATAAGGAAATAACGGACAATAAGGAAATAGCGAACCTCTTAAATGAAAAGTTTTACAGATTTGTCCAAATATTTGAGTACGTTTAAGGATGATACACAACAGCACAATAAAATAGAAAAAACAAGTAGTGCTCCAATGTTTTACTTCAAGCATACCACAAAGCTAGAAGTACAAAAATGCCTTAGCAGATTAGATGAACATTAGGGGCCCGGGTCCTCATCACGCTGAGACTGAAGTATATTGCTGAAGAAGGTGCCTATCTCTTGCAAATATTATATAACAAAACAACTCAAACTATACCTGATATTTTGAAAAAGGGCATACGTATAGTCAATATGAAAAAATTACTCACCTTAGTGATTATGTTTCTTCTATTGGAGTCTTCTTGTATTCTGACAAATGCAGTTAGCTCCAGCCTTTAAAATGCCCCAGAGAACAAAGGGTTAACCTTTCTATGCAGAGCATAGAATGCTGAGCTCGAGCTCGGTTGATGTCTCTGTCCGTTTCCCTTTGAACGCTAACTGTCAGATTCTTACGAGCAACACTCAAATAGTATTCTATGTGGAAACTGTAAAACAAAATTTTTAATAGCCAACTAGCAACAAAAAGTTTTAGACTACCAAAAGAAGACTCGAGTCAGGAAACCCAAAACTCAAAACCCAAACCAAATAGGAATATAACAAAATAAACACCCACACAAAAGAGGGTGTAAAAAGAGCACCCCTGAGGTGCAACACTGCACCTACCCACCCACTTCCCAAAACCAGGTTCTGAGAGGGGAGGCAGGGATGGAGGTCAGAATACAGCAAGACTCCAATAGAAGAAATATAATTACTAAGGTGAGTAATTTTTTCTTCAAACAACTTCAAGTCTTGCTGTATTCTGACAACTGCAGACTACCAAGCAGTACCTCCATGGAGGAGGGACAGAACCTACTTTGGGAATAGGCTCTGAAGTACTGCTGTGCCAAACCGAGCATCACTCCTAGCCTGGATATCCACAGAGTAATGCTTGGTAAAGGTATGGACTGTTTTCCAGGTGGCTGCTTGACAAATTTCTAAGACAGGGATATCCCTGGCAGCAGCCAGGGAAGCAGCTATACCTCTCGTGGAAAGAGCCCTACGGCCTGAGGGTGGAGTTTTACCCCATTATTCATAGCAGAATTGTATACAAGACACGATCCACCTGGCAACAGATCTCTTGGTGGCAGGTTTGCCCTTTCCTACTTCTCCACAAGTGAGGAACAACTGGAGGCAGTCAAACCTGTGACCTTGGTACGCTCCATGTAGTAACTAAGGGCTCTTTTAACATCTAAACTGTGTAGCCTCCTCTCTCCTGAGGAAGAATAATCAGTGAAGAAAACAGGAAGAGACAGACTGGTTTAAATGGAAGTCTGAAACCACTTTGGGCAAGAACCTTCTATTGGTTCTAAGGACCACTTTATCCCAGTGAAAGGAGATAAAATCAGGTTCCACTGACAGGGCTTTCAATTCACTGATATGCCTGGCAGAGGTAATGGCTACCAAGAACACAGTTTTCCAAGTCAAGTACTTAAGTTCTGCTGAGGACATGGGCTCAAAAGGGGGTTGCATAAGTTGAGCAATGCAAACATTCAAATCCCAGGCAGGGGCAGGGTCTCTAAAAGGAGGATTGGTATGAAGCAATCCTTTAAAAAATTTACAGAACACAGGGTGAGAAAATAGTGAGGAAGACTTCCCCACAGACAGAAAAGTACAGTTACGTAAGAACTTACCGTAACAGTAGATCTTCGAGAACAGCTCTTGCAGCAGGTTACACCATTAGGACCGAAGCCGGCAGGCGTCAGGACCCCACGGAAAAATTCTAGCTAGCTATCTTCAGCGGGAACCTCCCCCCCAACGCCGGGTCCGGCCCCCGTCAGGCGTAGTACATAAGGGGGCGGTCCCGCCAGAATCCCCAGTACTCCCGCCGGAGACTTCCGGCCGCAGGATGACATCAGAAAGGGAGACCGAGGATCCACAGTCAGAAGACAATAAGGGAATAAATCCCTGTTAGAAAAGGCTTAAGCCATGCCTCCTCCAAGGGGGAAGGTGGGCCGGAAGGTACCTGCTGCAAGAGCTGTTCTCGAAGATCTACTGTTACGGTAAGTTCTTACGTAACTGTACCATCTTACTCGAGATACAGCTCTTGCAGCAGGTTACACCATTAGGACTGATTCCTAACAATAGCGCTTGTAAGCGCTCAGGGAGGAGGAAAGTCAAGAGAACGTTCCAGGCCTCAAATCTAGGACAGGAGACCCTGCAGCACTGCCAGGCCGAAGCCTGCTCTTCGCCTTGAAGCGATGTCAAGGCTATAATGCCTGATAAAGGTATGAACAGAACTCCAAGTGGCAGCAGCACAAATAGCAGAGGTGGAGATGTTCCGAAGAGCTGCAAAGGAAGTGGCCACACCCCTAGTGGAATGCCCCCGGACTGCTCCAGGGAGGGGCTTTCTTTTGATATCATAACAGTATGATATGCACTGGACAAGCCAGCGAGACAGGGACTGTTTGGAAACAGGACGGCCCATCATCCTTTCAGAAAAGGAAACGAAGAGTTGCTCCAAAGAACAAAGCTGCTTAGTTCTGCTCAGGTAGTATCTCAAGCTGCGGCGAACATCCAGGGTGTGAAGCATCGCCTCTCCTCTGTTGGAATAATTAGGAAAATAAACCGGTAGGTCAATATCCTGATTGAGAGTGAGTGTGGAGACCACCTTAGGCAAGAATTTGGGATTCATCCTCAGGGAAACTCTGTCCCTGTGGAAAACTAAATAAGGCTCTTTGCACATGAGAGCCTGAAGCTCAGAAACTCCTCTAGCTGACGTGACAGCAACTAAAAATAATGTTTTCCACGAGAGAAAACGCAGCTCGCAATCCGCGGCAGGTTCAAAGGGGGAGCGTGAGTTGCTCCAGAATAAAGAGCAAATCCCATGGAGGCACCGGGTTCTTAATGGGCGGCCTAAGGTGCAACACCCCTCTCAATAATTCACGACAGGCGCCTAGCTGTGCCACTGTGCGCTGACCTACTGGGAGGTGAAAGGCTGAAATGGCACAGAGGTGCACTTTAACAGAGGAGTAGGCGAGGCCCAAACGAAAAAGGGAAAGCAGGTAGTCTAACACCTCTTTTGCTGGACAACCTAAAGGGGAAAAACTGCGTCCTTGCGACCATAAACAGAAGCGGTGCCATTTCATGGCATACGTTGCCGGCTTTCTGGCTGCAGCAAGAACATCCGCAACCTCTTGCGAGACCCTGTGACGCAGGATGGCTATGTCTCTAGGAGCCATGCATGCAGGTTCAGAGAGCATAAGTCCGGATGGACCAGCGAACCTTTCTCCTGAGACAATAGGTGGGAGGTGAATGGCAACGGGAGTGGAGGTTCCCGGGACAGCTGAATTAGCAAGGGGAACCAGATCTGTCTGGGCCAGAACGGGCCACTAGGATCATTGATGCATGCTCCCAAGCAGTTTGAGAAGAACTCTGGATCAACGGGAAGGGAGGGAAAGCGGAGGAATCTGTTCACCAGGAGAGGGACAACGATCTCGCCAGAAAACACTCTGGCCCTGGATCTAGCGAGCAAAATTGGGCACTTTTGCGTTGGATGGGGAGGCGAACAAGACCAAATCTGGAGTTCCCCATCGAAGAAACAGATCCTCTGCTACCTCTTGAAGAAGTTCCCACTAGTGGACTCTGGCCTAGGAGCGACTCAGGCCATCTGCAATTGTGTTGTCCACCCCGGGAACATGTACTGTGATCAGGTTCGCGCCGTGTCTGATTACCCAATCCCATACACTCATGGCTTCCCTGCAAAGGGGATAACAGTGTGTGCCTCCTTGTTTGTTGAGGTAATACATCACCGCCGTGTTGTCTGTCTGAAGCAGGAAAGTGCTCGGCGGGATCTCTGACTGAAATGCTTGCAGGGCATAAAGGACCGCCCTCATCTCTAGGATGTTGATATGAAGATGGGCCTCCAAAGGCGTCCACGTACCCTGAGACTTCACCCCATCCAGGTGTGCACCCCACCCTAGACCTAAGGCGTCTGTAGTGAGGATTACCTCCGGGGACGGCGCTACGAATGAGACACCCACAGAGAGTGTCCTTGGGTCTAGCCACCACTGCCAGTCTCGAATCGCGGTGTTTGTGATTCTGACCAGATGCTGCAAGTGGTCTTGCTTTTGGTCCCATTGCACCTTGAGCATCCACTGAGTTACCCGCATGTGGAGCCTTGAGAAAGGGACAGTAGGAATGGCCGCAGCCATGTGTCCGAGCAGTCGAAGGACCGACCTGGCTGGGGCGGTCTTGATCGACGAAGCTCCCTGATGAGGGATCTGATGCGCCCGCCTGTCGCCTGGAAGAAATGCTCTTCCCTGAACAGTGTCCAGTACTGCTCCTATGAACTGCAGTCTCATGGCGGTACCAGGAGGGACTTCTCGTGGTTGATTAGGATACCTAGGGAGCGAAACAGGTACTGTGTCCTGGATCGCCTGTATAACGCCTCTGGAGGCGCTATGAGAAGCCAATCGTCCAGGTACGGAACACATAATGGCCCTGTTCCCCTCAGAGACGCCGCCACGACTGCCATGCATTTGGTAAAGACCCTGGGTGCCGCTGACAGCCCGAAAGGAAGAGCTCGGAACTGAAAGTGATGGCTGAGAACTCAAGCGAGGAACCTCTTGTGCACTTGAGCTATGGGGATGTGCAGGTAGGCGTCCTGCATATCTAGAGACGCTAAAAAGGCGTCCTGCTTCAGCATGGGGATAAGACCTGGAAGGGTCACCATGCGAAATCTTTTGTAGACGACCGACAAATTGAGGTCGCTGAGGTCCAGAATCGGATGGAAGTCCCCTGTTTTCTTTGGAACCAGGAAGAAGTGAGAATAGTACCTGTGTCCTCTCTGGTTCTCTGGGACGTACTCTATCGCTCCCTTTTGCAGGAGCTTGAGTACTTCTTGTCTGATCAATAACTTCTGCTGACCTGGGAGAGCAAAGGAGGCCTCGAGGGTGGCTTTCCCGCGAATTCTATAAAGTGGCCTCTTACGACCAACTGTAGAACCCACCTGTCTGTGGAAATCGTCTGCCATCCTGGCAGGAAATTCGCAATGCGACCCCTGAGCATGACGTCCCATTGATCCTGAGGAGCGGGGGCCGGGAAGGAGTCAGGCTGTGGCGGCTGAGGGTCCCGCTGGCTGGACCGGCTTAGAAGTGCGCTGGCCTCGGCCTGCAGGTTGTTTCCCCTGGGCTCTGCGAAAACCGGAGCCCCCCTGTTGTGGAACGGAGCGGGACTGCTGTCTCTGCGTCTGCCCACGAAATCTGCTTTGGTTCCAACAAAAGGAACTAAGCTTGGGTCGGTACCTGGCCTGGACCGACCTCACCGCCTTCCCGGCCTCTTGGAGTCTGGTAATGATCTTCTCAGAGGGTTTACCAAACAGAACCTCTCCCTCGAATGGAGCATCCAGGATGTTTTTCTGGACGTCCGGGGTAAAACCGGAGACACGGAGCCAAGAGTGTCTCTGGAGGCACACGCCTGAAGCTGCTGTCTGGCCGAGGAGTCCGCAGAGTCGAGAAGTGCTCGTAGTACTTGGGTTCCCATCGTCCGAACTGCACGTGGAGGAGCTGAAGCATCTCCTCCTTCTGCTCACCTTCCGCAGTTTCTCAGCCGCCCAGACCCTGTTCCCACAGGGCATTTTGAATTGCACCATGTGGGTTAAATAATTCAGTTCTGATGGCGATGTAGCGGAAGACAGATGCGCTGACCCATGGAGTCCAACTGCTTGGACTCTGGGTCAGGTGGCAGGGTGTTCAGATGTTGCGTCTTTGGGACCGTCATGAGAGGCTATGATGACCAAAGAATCGGCCTGAGGGTGCTGGAGCCAAGTACTGGTCTTCTTGAGCCTTGTACAGGCGGTGTCAGCCTTCTTCGCATCGCTGGGAGCCAATGTGACGCCCACGCTGCCTTGGTGACGCCCATGAACGTGTCCACCAAGGGTGGCACCACCACAGGCTTAGGGTCCTTCTGCAAGATACTGGCGAGGCGAGCCTTTCCGGGTCTAACTCTTCCGCATCCCATCCCATGTTCTCCTGGATGTGTCTCATAATATCCGAGAACGTAGGGTCATCCGGAGGAGACTTCCGTAGCTCACGTGGGTCCGGTGAAGGGATGGAGAGGAGAGATGGGGATCTCGATGACGAGAAGTCCGATCCTGTGTCCTCCGTCGAAGGCGAGCAGCGTCGTTGTCTGGGTCTCTTGGGACTGGGCGACCCAGAAGAGGATCTGGATGGAGGTCTCCTCCTTTTTGATCTCCCCCTTGGAGGGGTCCTAGGCTCCCAGGGAGGAGGTAACCGGTCTGCAGACCCAGATGGAGAAGGGGGCGCAGGAACCGGAGGGACAACCGGTGTAGGAGGAGGGGGAGAAGGAAGCGGAGGTGGCGTGGGAACCATGTCCTTTTTGACGGTATCCCACCAGAAAGTGAACAGCTTCTTCACCTCTGAAAATGAAAATCCCGACGACGGCCCTGCAGGGGGCTCAGGTGTAGGCGAAGGTGCTCTGGGAGTCTCAACAGGACCGGGGTCGCCCGTCTGGTCTTCGGGCTGAGTTAACTCCTCCTCAGTGATGGTCTCCTGACCGACGTCGGTTGGAGGCGTCGGGGTCCTCTTCTCAGTAGGAGCGGGCACCGGTTCCCCTACCGGTGTCCGATGATGAGAGTGCCTGGCTGGCGACGGTCCCTTGGCTGACAACGGCTCTGGGTATCTATGGTGAGAGGCCGACGACGGATGAGCCGGCGTCAGGTCTCGCGGCTTTTTGAGCGAGGTAAGCTCCTTGGTCTTCCTGTGGAGCGGAGGAAGGGAGGCAGACCTGACTTCGGGTTCAGGATGGCGGGAACCCGACCTATGGTGATGGTGGTGATCCCCCGACTTAGCCAGGGCCTTGGAGGACGAGGAAGGCCTGGGAGTCTTGGCCTGAGAAGAGGCAGAAGATTTGCTCACTGCAGCGGGGGGAGGCTGAGAGCTGGCCCGGAAGGAAAGCGTCGGACCTGGAGCCAGAGTTGGGGAATCAGAGGCCCTAGACAGGGACCTGGAAGGGCCTTCCCTATGCTTCTCGGTATGCTACGGCCTCCTGAAGAATCCCCCTTAGAAGCCATGGTCTTAAGGCGCTCCTCTAACAAAAAAGCCTGGAGGGCCTTCTGGTGTCGGATCCGGGTTCTGCTATTGAAGCCCTGGCAAAAGGAGCAGGACCGGGTGTCGTGGTCTGGGCCCAGGCACAGGACACAGGCCGAGTACGGATCCTTGAATGGGATCTGCTTCCCACAGGCACACTTCGAGGAGTGACCGGAGGTCGGAGAGGACATCAGAAAAGACTGGATCCAAAGAACGAATTTCCCGTAGGAAAACACTTAACCACGAGTCGCGCGCTAGAAAACGAACCGAAGGGCTGAGACATGCAAGTCGAGGGCGGGAAAGAACTGGGGATTCTAGGGACCGCCCCTATGTACTCACGCCTGACATCGGGGGCCGGACCGACGTCGGAGGGCGGTTCCCACTGAAGATAGCTAGCTAGAATTTTTCCGTGGGGTCCTGACGCCTGCCGCCTTCGGTCCTAATGGTGTAACCTGCTGCAAGAGCTGTATCTCGAAGTAAGATCGCAGAAACAGCTGACAAGTGTACCTTAAGAGTAGCTGGTCTGAGGCCTAGGCCATTAAGATGGACCATATAATTCAGAACAGTAGGCAATCCAGCAGTATCTGGGAGAAATATGTTTCTTAGAACACCAAATGCTGAATCTCTTCCATTTGTAGTTATAAGTCTTTCTGGCGGAGGGCTTTTGAGAAGCTTTGAGAATATCCAGAACCCCTTGGGAAAGATGCAGATCTGCACTCTAACTCTTCAAGAGCCATGCCTTGAGATGAGAGACTGGAGACTGGGGTACCAAATCCTCCCCTGAGAGGATGTTAACAGGTTGTAATTCCTGGGAAGAGACAGGGGAAGATGGACTGCTAGGGACAGCAACCAGGGCTGTCTGGCCCAATCTGGAGCAATCAGAATCACTTTGCAAGGTTGAGACCTTATTTTGACTAAAACTTTGAACAGGAGTGAGAAGAGAGGGAAGGCATACAGAAACTTCCCATCCCAATTCAGAATCAGGGCATCCAGGGGGGACTGAGCCCAAGACTAGAGGTCTGCAACAAAAGAGAGGGAGTTGGTGATGGTCTGGGGCTGCAAAGAGATCTATTTCTGGAGTGCCCTACCTTGAAAAAATCACTTTCAACACTTGAGGGTCCAGGGACCATTCGTGATGGCCCTGAGAGATCCTGCTCAGTGCATCTGCTAGCACATTGTCCTTCCCTGGAAGGTGAACTGCTACCAGAGAGCTTTGCAGGAAATAAGCTGGAGACCACAATTTCCTGGCTTCCATGCACAAGGCCGTGGACCAAGTGCCTCCCTGCTTGTTGATGTACCACATGGTGGTGGTGGTGGTGTCCGTTCTGACCTGAACCACCTTGTTCTGTACTGATTGAGAGAAAGCTTTCAGGGCCAGAAAAACTGCCCTGAGCTCTAGGAGATTGATATGGAGGAGGGATTCATGGTGCGACCACAGCCCCTGGGCAGCGAGGGCCCCCAGAGGGGCTCCACATCCCAGAAGAGAAGCGTCCCTGGTAAGGATCACTGAACAAGGCTCAGTGGCAAAAGGAACGCCTTGTCTTAAATTGTCCTGATCCTGCCACCATTGGAGGGCTTGGATCAAGGTCAGAGTCACTGGGATCAGTTTGGTAAGGGAATCTTTCCTCTGAGAACAAAAAGCTCTCAAATGGAACTGAATATCCCTCATCTGGAATCTTGCCCCTTGGACCACTGCTGCTGAAGCTGCCATGTGGCCCAAGAGCTAGAGGAAATGTCTTGCTGGTCAAGATACCCAAAGGCTGACGGAAGAGGCTAGTTTCATAAGAGCCCTTGCCCTTTCTAGAGGGAGAAAGGCTCTTGCTCTGACTGTGTCCAATTCCGCCCCTATAAAGGTAAGAAGCTGGACTGGTTTGAGAACTGACTTGGGAAGGTTGAGAAGAAATCCTAGAGAAGTGAGCACTTGCAGGTGAGACTTGACTTGGTCTGGAGACTGGCCCACTATGAGCCAATCGTCCAGATATGGAAAAATGGAAATCTTTTGCCTTCTTAGAAAGGCAACTACTACTGCCAGGCACTTTGTGAAAACCCTTGGGGCTGAGGTTAGGTCAAAGGGCATTGCTCTGAACTGATAGTGGCCTGAGGGCAACTCGAACCTGAGGTACTTTCTGTGGGAGCACCTGATGGGAATGTGAAAGTAGGCATCTTTGAGGTCCAGGGAGGCTAACCAGTCTCCTGGCCTTAGAGAGGGAAGGATTATTCCCAGAGTTACCATCTTGAACTGTGGTTTTGAAAGATGTTTGCTTAGATATCTAGGATAGGTCACCATTCCCCTATCTTTTTTGGGGTCAGGAAGTACCTGGAGTACAGCCCTTTGCCCCAGTGTAGGGTAGGTACTCTCTCTATGGCTCTTAAGACCAGAAGAGAAGAAACCTCTGCCTCTAGGGCAAGGGTTTCCGAGAGATTTGCAGGTGGAAAAGATCTGGCTCTCATCTTTGGAAATTTCTTGAAGCTGAGAACCAGTCCCTGGCTTACCACTTCCAGGACCCACTTGTCTGATGTAATAAACATCCAGTCCTGGACAAAATAAGCCAGCCTGCCCCCTACTGGAATAGGAGAGTCGATCCGGGCAGGTCCATCACGGCTTGGCAGGGCCTTTAGGCTGAGGGGTGGATGCAGCTCTGCTCATCCCCCTTCTGCCTCTCCCTCTGAAGAACCCCCTCTGTGAAAAGGAAGAAGAGGCCTGTGCTTGGTAAAAAGGCCTTTGAAAAGGCCTGCCCCTGTCCCTAGACTGCTGCCTTTGAGGAGTTGCCTGCCTCTCACTGGCCTGAGCACTCCTGTATGTGGTCCTGTACTCGTCCATTTTCTTCATGTAATTCTCTGTCTGCTCCCCAAACAGAGAATTACCCACTATAGGAAAATCCATGGCTTTAGCCTGGGTATCCTGTGAGAGGCTAGTACATCTGAGCCAAGCCATTCTCCGAAGAGCCACAGATGGAGCCATGGCTCTTGATGACACATCATTAGAGTCTACAGCAGCATGAAACTGAACTTTAGATGCCTCAATTCCATCTGCAGCCACCGCCTCCAGCTCCTTGGCTAGCTGGGGGTAGGCCTGTTTGGCCAGTGCCAGTACAGTGTCCCACCTGGACTTCTGGTACCTGGCTGTATAGGCCATATAATTCGCTTGAGTCCCAGGGAAGATGCCACTTACAGCTTTTTTGCCATGGCATCAACCTTCCTAGAGTCTTTGTCTGGGGGGGTGGTGGTGGTGGTGAAGCCAAGGGAAAGCTTGCCTTATCACAGGCAGCAGCCTGCACAACCACAACATGGCTGCATTTGTGGTATAAAAACTCTGTTTCTGAGCCTGACAGTGTATACCTCTTGTCCATTCTTCTGTCCACAGGAGGTATAGAATTGGGAGACTTCAGAATTTTTTGTGTCTGTTTCCCAAAAGATTTGTGGAGGAGAATAGACAGTTTCCTGGACTCTGGGATGTCCATCATTTCTACATAATCAGGCTCCTCCTGATCCTCCATTGCCTCTTCCATAGGAAGTTGGAGGGTCTCAGCCACCTTTCTGTAGAACATGAAATGGGAAGGGGACTCAGAAAGCCTAGGAGGGGATACACTTGAAGGTCTGTCTGGGGAGATGTCCGGTTCCACAGGCACATCTAGACTTTCACCATGACCATCATCATCATCAAACTCCCCTTTCTCCTTAAACTCCGGTTCATAAGATTCTTCCAAACTATAACTGTGAATCGGGGGAACCAACCGAACTGAGTCGCTGCCAAAAGGTGCCGGATCGGTCGGAACCGGGCGAAGCGATTCCACAATCCGAATTTCTCTGGCTATTTCTTCGGCGGTCGGAACATGGACTTCTGGATCCGAACCAGACGATTTTTCTTTGTGCTTTCTTTTTGTCTGAACCGACCCCTCGGGATCGGCTCTCCTTTTGCCCAAATAAGTATTGCCCTGGTCAGAGGGCACTCCTTCTGGTTCGCTTGGAACCGAACCAGGCTGGCCATCAGCGTCAGCGGACTTCTCGGCCTCCTTTTCCCTCAGTCTACCTAATCTCTTTTCCAGGGTAGATTTGGGAAAATTCTTGCAAATTTGGCAGTCTGAATCGAGGTGGTCAAACCCCAGACAAGAAACACAGGTGGTGTGGGGATCGGCCTTAGCAAAGACCTCCCCAAATTCACTGCAGTGTTGAAACCCAGTGGGCCCGGTTTTTCTTGGGTTTCTCAGACATGGCCAACCTAACCAAACCTACCCTTTTTTCGGCAACCGCCAGGCAAGACTCCCTTATCGGTTCCTAACCGTGTCACGGGTCTTGGAAAAAAATGTTTCAAAACACTTTTTTTTTTTTTTAGAACCGATAAGAACCGGTAACCACATACTAAAATTTACACAAGAATTAAACAAATGATCGGTTCGGCCGAACCAATCCACACTTTTTACAAGTTCCACACAGAAACACAGTACAAACCAATCTAGTACTCACGATACCACAGACAGAGAATGAATTGAGTTATGCAGGTAACTTTTTTCGGTTAGAAACTGATGAAAAAACAACACTTAAATCGACTTTCGAACCGAGCTGGAGAAGAAATCTCCGGAGCGACTTTTCAGTGAGGAGGAGTAAAGAATCTGATGGTTAGCTTTCAAAGGGAAACAGACAGAGACATCAACCGAGCTCGAGCTCAGCATTCTATGCTCTGCATAGAAAGGTTAACCCTTTGTTCTCTGGGGCAGTTTAAAGGGCTGGGGCTAACTGCACTTGTCAGAATACAGCAAGACTTCAAGTTGTTTGAATTAAGGTTAGCCAAGCAAACAATATGAGTAATCACAGACCTATCTCATTATTGTCCCAGATTGGAAAGACCCAGGAAAGGCTTCTACATTTGCAGAGTACTTGGAGAGGGTCAAATATACTTACAACGGCACAGCATGGTTTTAGGATGGTGGATATGGCACGACGACAGCCGTGGTCAGGTTCACAAACTATCTGCGAGAGAACATGGAGGAGAGCTTGTATACAGGCGCAGTGTTTGTGGACCTGACTAAGGCCTTCGATCTCATGGACCACCCTTTATTAGAAACAAAACTGTCAGGAATTGGCTTTGGGGGCCCAATAATAAACTGGCTGCATAGTTATTTAACTGGTAGGAAGCAGCAAGTTTGGGCAAATTGGGTTATCAGATTCCATAGATTGTAAAAAACAAAAACAAGGTGCTGTGTCAGCAGGTGGTCTAAAAGCAAAACAAAATGGTTATATTAAATGCACGCTGAAAACAGAGTTAAAAATCTACGTTTCAACCTTAGGTCTTCTTCGGGAAATGTCTAAAAGAGAAAAAAAAAAGTAAGTATAGAGGGGAGGTAAAATGAGATTATATATATATATATATATATATATATGGGGAAAGAAGAAAGGGGAAGATCAGAGAGAAGAAGTAATAAATGGTAAGATTAAGAGAGAATCTGTGAAACAAAAAGGTGATGATGGGAAAGATAAACCATAATAGGAGTGAAAGAGCTAGGGAAGTTCCCAGGTGGGGATTAATTAACAGGGCCTAGTAAGAAGGCTGAAAGGTGACAAATGTGTGGGAAGGAGACAGAGATGGAGACTTACGGTGAAAATTAAAAATAAATTAAATGAGTACAAAAACAAATAGACTTTAGGGAAAAAAAGGGATGGCTGAAAGATGTTAGTGGAAAAAAAAGTCTATCATTTAAACCAGAGGGCTGCTGGGAGCCAAGGCGGATGATCAGCTTGGCTTCCATGTTTTTTCTATGGTCAGGATCCCAGAAGCCCTGCTGAAGGACACAAACAGAAAGGTCATTGACACTGTGGTTCCTGGAGATAAAGTGGGATACAATAGGCTTAGCAGTTTCACCATTCCTGACTGCTCTGTAATGTTCCCAGAAACGGTCAGCAAGACGCCTACCAGTTTCTCCGATGTAAATAGCTGTACACTTCCTGCAAAGAATACAATACACCACATTAGTGGAGGTGCACGAGAACTCCTTGGTGATGTGAAAAACACCTGTAGGCCCTCGAATTTCAGTTACACTGGAAATAAATTTGCAGGTGTAGCAGCGAGTCCTGTTGCAAGGTTTGGTACCTGGGAGGGAGGAACTGTTAGGAGTAGGTAGGCTGCTTTCAACCAAGAGATTCCGCAGGTTAGGTGGCGGTAGGAGGCAATAGGTGGTTCTGTAAAGGAAGCACCAATGTTAGGGTCAGTTTGCAAAATGGGAAAGTTACTGGCGATGATCCTGTGAAGAGAAGGTGTGCTCTGATGGAAAGGAAGCACTAGTTGAATCCGTCTTGTTCTTGTGTGACAGTTTCCTTCCTGCGGGGGTCAAGGTTACGGGGCATGTTACCGACCCGGGAGAGTGCTCTGTCCACTGTGCTATTAGGGTATCCCTGTTGATAAAAAAAAAACTATGCATTATTTGGGTCTGCTCAGCAAAATCATCCTCTTCACTGCATAACCTGCGAAGTCTAAGAAACTGTGAATAAGACAGGCCATTCTTGACATGTTTAGGATGGAAGGAGCTGTGGAGAAGGAAACTGTGAGAGTCAGTGGGTTTGTAATAAGCTGATGTCTTCAGACCAGTGTTCTGTACTGACCGCTGGATATCCGGAAAAGGCAGTGTAGACGAGGATACTTTAACAGCGTATTGAAGGAAAGGATGGACCGTGGTAAACTTGTCAAGGAAAACTTGGAGGGTCTCCCTGGAGCAGGAGGTGGTCCCCACACAGTCATCAATGTAGCGTTTGTAGAGTTCAGGCACAGTCCCTGTGAATGAGAGAAAAAAACGTTCCTCCACCCAACCCACAAACAGATTAGCAAAGCTGGGACCCATCTTGGTACCCATGGCAACTCCACTGACCCGCTGAAAAAAACTGTTATTAAAAGAAAAAGCATTGAGTGTTAAGAACCAGTTCTGCCAGACAAGTTAGTTTGTGTGTGGGTGGCTGCTGGACTTCCAGCTTATTCAAGAAATGCTGCAAAGCTGTCAGACCATCATCATGGGGGATCACTGTGTAAAGAGATTTGATGTCCATGGTGAAGATGAGCTGACGAGAGTCACTGAATCTGAACCTGTCAAATAACTGGAGAGCATGGTTAGTGTCTTTAACATAGGAGGGCAGGGACTCGACAAGGGGTCTCATGAGGCTGTCCAAAAATGCAGAAATCTGGGATGTGGGGCAGGAGCAGGCAGACACTATGGGACGACCCGGGTTACTTGTTTTGTGTATTTTGGGAAGGAGATAAAACCTGGATGTCTGGGGATGCTGAACTATGAGTCTCTTAGCAGAAGCAGGGAGCTCTTTGTTTTCAATAGCAGAGGTGATGGTGGTGGTGACCTCAGTCTGATAGTCAGCAGTGGGGTCCTGCAAAAGAGAAGAATAAAACCTGGTGTCAGAGAGTTGCTGTGTGGCTTCAGTGATGTACAGCTCCTTTTGCCAGACCACAACAGCACCTCCCTTATCAGCTGGTTTGACAATGTCATTCTTACATTGCAGAGATCTGAGAGCTGCAAGCTCACCAGGTGTCAGGTTGGAATGGTTGTGCCTGCAATGAAGATTGAAGTTAGTGTTTTTTTCCATGCGTTGGTTAACAAAATAATCAACAGCACCAAAACATCCTGGAGGGGGTGTCCATGCACTTCGCTGGGGATTGATATCATTGATTGTTCTGGTGATACAGTCATCATCTGTGGGAAGAGGAGTCTCATTAGAAAAATGAGCTGTAAGGCGTACTCTACGATAGAAGCACTGCAGATCAACCTGAACCTGGGGTGCATCAAAATATCTGGGCGTGGGCACAATAGAGAGACCTTTGCTAAGGAGCGATTGCTCATCTTGTATCAGGGGGAGGTCTGGAGGAATACAAAATACCAAATTGTTAGGTTGTGTCTGACTCGAGGGCTCATGTTGGTTGTTGATCTGCTGGGTGAGAGACTGGAGTTTTGCAGATTTAGTGTCCTTAAGGAACTGAAAGAGAGTGGAGTTAAGGTTTTGGATGTAGTGCTTAATAAAAGGAAGGTTATGTGGAGCTGTTCGCTGCAGGAAATCCTTTTGCCTTTGAATGGTTTTGTCCACAGAGATTAGCTGTTATTTAATGGAGAGAATGGTGTGCGTGATAAGTTTCCTACAGAAAGTTTTCAAAAGTTTATGAGTGGAGGAAACATGCATCTCAGATCCAAATGAACAAGGATGGAATTTCAAACAGAAACCTTTAGGAATAATACCCACGTGGCAGCATTTGGAAAGAAACTGTAAGTGACTGCAGAGTTTAGTCTTAGAGCAAATGGTAGAAAATAATTCAAAATAAGACTTAGAAATATGAGAAGGGAATGCAGACATAGATGAAATGAAGGAGCATCATAGAGAATTCAGAAGAGATTTCAGATTAGGCATAGTGGGTCTCAGCAAATATAGCATACAAATTGTAAAAAAACAAAAACAAGGCGCTGCGTCAGTATGTGGTCTAAAAGCAAAACAAAATGGTTATATTAAATGCATGCTGAAAACAGAGTTAAAAATCTACGTTTACGACCTTAGGTCTCATTCATGCTACATTTGCTGCGACCCACCTTTGCTTCAGCCACATCCAAAAGCAGGACCATTCTTGATGCCCTTCAGATGGCATGCCTCAGACAGCTAGTTTTGGAACCTACTTGTGAGGGAGCAATCTTAGACCTTGTACTCTCAAATGGGGACAGTGAGAGGATCTCAGATCTAGAAGTGGGTAGCCATTTGGGAACAAAGTGACAAACAAACAGTGTGGTTCACGATAAACTCAGCTACAGAGTCAAGCCATACAAAAGTGAGGGTTCTGGACTTCAGGAGGGCTGACTTTGGCAAGATGGAAGAATGCCTTAGAAAAGCACTAGCAAGCAGGCTAGAAGGAGGGGTGGAGCAACAATGGGGAAATATCAAGACTGCCATCACAGAGGCAACAAACCTTTGTGTGAAGCAAATAAATCGAAACGAAAGACAAAGTCACTATGGTTCCCAAAAGAAGTGAAGGTCAGGGAGAAAAAGATAGCATTTAGGAAGTATAAGGAAACACACAGAAAGAGCAGGACAGAGAACTGTACCAGTTAAGGCAGAATGAAGCAGGGAGGGTAGTCAGAATAGCAAAGGCACAAACTGAGGAAAAGATAGCCAACTCAGTTAAGAAGGGGGGTAAAACCTTTTATAGGTATATCAGGGAGTTGAAAGACAAAGGGAGGAATAGTGAGGCTGAACAGAATGGATGGTGGGTGGGCAAAGAGTGACAGTGAAAAAGCAGGAATACTGAATGAATACTTCTGTTAAGTATTCACAAAAGAGGAAGTGTGGGAGGTGCCTAATCCAATTAACAGAGGCACTCTGGAGAGGGGGTCGATCCCAGTCCTTTCACAGAAGAAACGGTTCTGAAAGAACTCCTAAAACTGAAGGTGGACAAAGCAATGGGGCCAGATGGAATTCACCCCAGAATTCTAAAATAATTCAGCAGCGAACTAGTGACACTACTGACTACCCTTTTTAACAAATCATGGGAGGATGGTGTGGTACCCGAGGACTGGAAGAAGGCTGATGTGATTCCCCTTCACAAAAGTGGGAGCAAGACAGAGGTAGGAAACTACAGACCTGTCAGTTTGACCTCTGTGGTAGGGAAAGTGATGGAATCACTTCTGAAGGAAAGAACTGTTGAGTAGCTAGAGGCCAGTGGGGCACGGGACCCAAGGCAGCATGGGTTCACAGCGGGAAGGTCATGTCAGGTGAATCTAACTGATTTCTTTGACTGGGTGACCTAAGTAGTAGACCAGGAAGGGGCTGTGGACATGGCCTACCTAGACTTTAGCAAGGCATTTGACACAGTCCCACACAAAATATCAGCAGTCAAATTAACCAGCCTTGAGTGGGTCCCAGGGTGGTAGCCTGGGTAAAACACTGGCTGAACAACTGGACACAGATGGTAATTGTAAATGGAGTACACTCTGAAGAAAGAGGGTTTACTAGTGGGGTACCGCAGGGTTCAGTACTGGGTCTAGTCCTTTTTAATGTCTTTATAAGTGACATTGCAAAGGGACTGGAAGGAAAAGTATGCCTCTTTGCAGATAACACAGAGATCTGCAACAGGGTTGATACACAGGAGGCATGGAAAGGATGAGAAGGAACTTGGCAAAGTTGGAGGAATGGTCAAGTATGGCAGCTTGGATTCAATGCAAAGAAGTGCAAAGTAATGCACCTGGGAAACAAAAACCCAGGGGAAGATTACACAATGGGGGGGAAGGTAGTAACAACAACAAAAATGGAAAGGGACCTGGGGGTAATCATATCAGATGACCTTAAGATTGGCAAGCAATGTGAGAAGGCGGTAGGGAGGGCTGGGGGGATACTGGGATGTATAGGGAGAGGCCCCACCAGCAGAAAACAGGAAGTTGTTATCCCCCTGTACAGACAGTTGGTGAGACCCCATCTGGAGTACTGTGTTCAGTTCTGGAGACCCCATCTCCGCAAGGACATAGACAGGATGGAGGCAGTTCAGAGGAGGGCAACTAAAATGGTGCAGGGTCTGCAAGAGAAGCCATACGAGGAGAGGCTAAAGGAGCTTAATATGTATACCCTTGAGGAAAGGAGGGAGAGGGGGTACATGATGGAAACGTTTAAGTACTTCAGTGGAATCAACAAAGTCCAAGAGGGTAGCATCTTTCAGAAAAAGAGATGTGCAAGAACAAGGATACACAATTTGAAGATAGAGGGGGGACGGCTCAGGGGCAATGTGAGGAAGTATTTTTTCACAGAGAGGGCGGTGGATGCATGGAACAGCCTTCCTGAGGAGGTTGTGGGGTCTAAAACAGTGGGAGGATTCAAGAATGCATGGGACAGACATAAGGCAATTTTTGTTGGGGGTAGGAAGAAATAGGCTGTTGGTTAAATAGGATCTGCAGCTTATCCTCTAGGTAGGGCGGGGTTTTAAATAATTGATTAGCATTTTTTTCCTTGGGACAATAATAAATGTACAGAAAGCATTTGTATAGGTTTTCTAGAAGTGTTATGTTTGTTAAACACAGTAAGGCAAGTGCCGTGCATTTTCACAGTGTTTCAGAACTTTTATGAGCAAAATGCTAATCAAGTTAAATAAAACCCTGTAAGGAAATGGGCAGACTAGGTGGGCCAAGCGGTCCTTATCTGCCATCAAAGTCTATGTTTCTATGTTCAGGAAATATCTAAAAGAGAGAGAAAAAAAAAACAAGTTAGTGTAGAGAGAAGGTAAAATGAGCTATATATATATATATATGTGGAAAAGAAGAAAGGTGAGGATCAAGGAGAAGTGATAAATGCTAAGATTAAGAGAGAATCTGTGAAACAAAAAGGTGATGATGGGAAAGATCAAGCATAATAGGAGTGAAAGAGCTAGGGAAGTTCCCAGGTGGGAACTAATTAAGAGGGCCTAGTAAGAAGGCTGAAAGGTGACAAATGTGTGGGAAGGAGACAGAGATGGAGACTTATGGTGAAAATGAAAAATGAATTAAATGAGTACAAAAACAAATAGACTTTAGGGGGAAAAAAGGGATGGCTGAAAGATGTTTGTGGAAAATAAGTCTATCATTTAAACCAGAGGGCTGCTGGGAGCCAAGGCGGATGATCAGCTTGGCTTCCATGTTTTTTCTATGGTCAGGATCCCAGAAGCCCTGCTGAAGGACACAAACAGAAAGGTCATAGATATTGTGGTCCCTGGAGAAAAAGTGGGATACAATGGGCTTCGCAGTTTCACCATTCCTGACTGCTCTGTAATGTTCCCTGAGAAACAGTCAGCAAGGCATACACAGTTCTCCGATGTAAATAGCTGTACACTTCCTGCAAAGAATACAATACACCACATTAGTGGAGGTGCATGAGAACTCCTTGGTGATGTGAAAAACACCTGTAGGCCCTCGAATTTCAGTCACACTGGAAATAAATTTGCAGGTGTAGCAGCGAGTCCTGTTGCAAGGTTTGGTACCTGGGAGGGAGGAACTGTTAGGAGTAGGTAGGCTTCTTTTAACCAGATTCTGCGGGTGAGGTGGCCGGCAGTAGGAGGCAATAGGTGGTTCTGTAAAGCACCAATGTTAGGGTCAGTTTGCAAAATGGGAAAGTTACTGGTGATGATCCTGTGAAGACAAGGTGTGCTCTGATGGAAAGGAAGCACTAGTGGAAGTCGCTGTTGTTCTTGTGTGACAGTATCCTTCTTGAGGGGGTCAAGGTTATGGGGCATGTTACTGACCCGAGAGAGTGCTCTGTCCACTGTGCTTTTAGGGTATCCCCTGTTGATAAAAAAACTATGCATTATTTGGGTCTGTCTCAGCAAAATCATCCTCTTCACTGCATAACCTGCGAAGTCTAAGAAACTGTGAATAAAGCAGGCCATTCTTAACATGTTTAGGATGGAAGGAGCTGTGGAGGAGGAAACTGTGAGAGTCAGTGGGTTTGTAATAAACTGATGTCTTCAGACCAGTGTTCTGTACTGACAGCTGGATATCCAGAAAAGGCAGTGTAGACGAGGATACTTCAACAATGTATTGAAGGGAAGGATGGACCGTGGTAAACTTGTCAAGGAAGACTTGGAGGGTCTCCCTGGATCAGGAGGTGGCCCCCACACAGTCATCAATGTAGCGTTTGTAGAGTTCAGGCATAGTCCCTGTGAATGAGAGAAAAAAATGTTCCTCCACCCAACCCACAAACAGATTAGCAAAGCTTAGACCCATCTTGGTACCCATGCCAACTCCACTGACCTGCTGAAAAAAACTTATTCCATGGATGTTTGTTGCTGGGTACCTCAGGGCTCAATATTGGGACCTATGTTATTTTCGCTCTATATTAATGAATTGCCTACCATCTGTACAGACTTACGCATGGTGTTGTATGCAGATGACACAGTTATATATACTGCAGATAAAAATTTGGTAAATCTGGAGTGTGAATTTGAAAAAATGATAAATTGATTTCAAATAAATCAGCTTGTTTTGAATAAAAACAAAACAAAAGGGATGTTGTTTTGTACAAACTAAAAACTGTAATAGAACCATTTGAAATTCACACTGCAGATGGTATTAGATTGGAAAAGAATTCAGATATTTAGAAACATAGAAGAAGACAGCAGATAAGGACCGCAAGGTCCATCCAGTCTGCTCATATTTTCTATCTTATGAATGTGCCATAGGCCTTTACTTAGTCATACCTATCTGTATTGCTCCCTTATGCATATCCCAAGCCTGTCTGAAGCCCTGCACTCAAACAGGGTTCTGGACAGTCGACTGAATTTCATATCACATGTGGATAATGTTACAAACAACTGCATCAAAAGATAGGTGTGTCATATGCAGGTAAGGATTTAAAAAAAAAAAAAAAGAAACATGACATATAATAGCTCAAACATGTCTTATTCCAATATAAGAATATGGGAACTTAGTGTGGGGTGGGGGATCAGAAGAGAACAAAAAGAAAAAAACCAGACAACAAAGGGTCTGCTTATACAACACCATATGCAGATTTGCCCTTAGGGCAAAAAGTACGGTTACGTAAGAACTTACCGTAACAGTAGATCTTTGAGAGGATCTCTTGCAGCAGGCTATTACCATTAGGACTATGCCGCCAGGCACTAGGACCCCACGGCAAACTTTTAGCACGCAGTCTCTAACGGGGACCACCCCATGACGCCAGGTCCACCCTGACGTTGGCTGATGATGTATCAGGGAGCGGTTCCCAGCGCCACCTCTGTTCACCCGCTGGAGACCCAGTGAAAGGACCAGCAGGTGGACCGGGAGGGAAGGAGCATGCCATTGAAAGAGAGATGCAGAACTCACTAGGGGAGGGGGAGGGGAGGAGGGAGGAAAGTAGCGAAGATCCACCATTACGGTAAGTTCTTGCAAAAATTACAGTTATGTAAGAACTTAACATAACAGTAAATCTTCGAGAACAGCTCTTGCAGCAGGTTACACCATTAGGACTGAAGCCGGCAGGTGCCAGGACCCCACGGAAATTTTCTAGCTAGCAGTATTCAGCGGGGACCGCCCCCGACGTCGGTCCCGCCACCGATGTCAGGCATAGTACATAAGGGGGCGGTCCCCCAGAATCCCCAGTTCTCCCGCCGGAGACTCCCGGCAGCTGGATGACATCAGAAGAGCACACTGAGGATCTGCCATCAAATGGCAGTCAGAGAGATGCTGAGACACCTAATCCTAGGAGAAGGATGTTGGAACTAGAATCTACCTCCAGCAGGGATGGTGGAAGGGAAAGTACCTGCTGCAAGAACTGTTCTCGAAGATCTACTGTTATGGTAAGTTCTTACGTAACTGTACTGTCTTACTTCGAGAAACAGCTCTTGCAGCAGGTTACATCATTAGGACTGATTCCCAAGCAATCATGGAAATTCCACACCATTGGGAGGAGGGAAGGTAGAAATCCTTGAACGAAATCAAGCCTAGGACACAAGTCCCTGAAGGACTGCTAGACCAAAACCTGCTCTTCACCTCGATGCAATGTCCAGGTTATAATGCCTGATGAAAGTGTGTACGGAGCTCCAAGTAGCTGCAGCACAAATAGCTGAGGAGGACACGTTCTTTAAAGATGCAAAGGAGGTAGCCTCCCCTCTGGTGGAATGACCCTTAACCGTGCCCAGTAAGGGTTTGTTGCGCTTCTGGTAACAGAACGTGACACACTGAATGAGCCACCTGGATAGCGACTGTTTCGAAACAGGAGCTCTCATCATCCTTTGGGCAAAGGAGACAAAAAGTTGGTCAGATTTTCGGTGGAGTTTGGTTCTGGTCAGGTAGTATCTGAGACACCTATGCACATCTAAAGTGTGCAGGATGGCTTCTCCTCAATTAGAGAACTTAGGGAAATACACTGGTAGATCGATATCCTGATTAAGGGCGAGAGCTGAGACCACCTTAGGCAGAAATTTAGGATTCGTCCATAGGAATACCCTGTCTTGGTGGAACACCAAATAAGGGTCTTTGCACATAAGTGCATGGAGTTCGGAAATTCTTCTGGCCGAGGTGACGGCAACTAAAAACAACATCTTCCAAGTAAGAAGACGTAGCTCGCAATCCGCGGCTGGTTCAAAGGGTGGCAGTGTAAGCTGCTCCAGGACAAACAGTAGAGCCCATGGTGGGATCGGATCCTTAGTCGGGGGCCTAAGCTGGAGGACATCCCACAGGAAGGCTTGTGTCTTGTCCAACTGAGTTATAGTGTGTTGGCCTATAGGAACGTGATAGGCTGAGATGGCACAGAGAAGTACCTAAATCGAGGAGTTAGCCAAGCCTGTCTGGAAAAGGGACAGTAGGTAGTCCAAGACCAACTTCTCTGGACAATCCAAAGGCAAAAAACCGCATGTCTGAACCCACATACAAAACCTGCGCCACTTCATGACGTAGGTTGCATGGGTAGCCGGTTTCCTAGCAGCAGCCAGAATGTCTGCTACCTCTTGCAAGACCCCGTGTCGCATCATGGCTATGTCTCTAGGAGCCAAGCATGTAGATTCAGGGAACATAGGTCCGGATGGACCAAGGAACCCGCCTCCTGAGACAGCAAGTGGGAGCTGACTGGCAGCAGCACTAGAGGTTCCCGGGACAGCTGATGCAAAAGAGGGAACCAGATCTGCCAGGGCCAAAACGGCGTGATAAGTATTAGCGTCGCTTGCTCTCTATGAAGTTTCACAAGAACCCTCTGGATCAACAGAAAAGGAGGGAAGGCAGAGAGGAATCTGCCCACCCAGGAGAGGGATAACGCCTCTCACTAGAAAACACCAGGCCATGGATCTATTGTGCAAAAATTGGGCAGTTTTGCGTTGGTTGGGGACGCGAAAAGGCCTAATTCTGGTGTGCCGTGTCTGAGAAACAGATCCTCTATGAGTAGTTCCCATTCGTGGACTTTGGCCTGAGAGCGGCTCAGGTCGTCTACGACGACACTGTCCACCCCTGGGACATAAAGAGCAATGAGGTTTGCGCTGTGTTGCAAAACCCAATCCCACACCCTCATGGCCTCTCTGCAAAGCGGGTAGGTGTGGGTGCCTCCTTGTTTGTTGAGGTAATACATCACTGCGGAACTGTCTGTTTGTAACAGAAGAGTAGCCGGTGGGATCTCCAACTGGAAGGCCTGCAGGGCGTAAAGAACTGCTCTCATTTCCAGGATGTTTATGTGGAGATAAGACTCTTGGACCGTCCACAGACCCAGAGACTGAACCCCGTCGAGGTGTGCTCCCCATCCTAGTCCTGAGGCGTCTGTGGAGAGTGTCACAATCGGAGACGGCACAGTGAAGGGGACTCCCGCCAGTAGATTCCTCAAATCTACCCACCATTGCCAATCCCGGATTACGGCCTTCGTGATCTGGATTGGGTGCTGCAGATGGTCTTGCTTTTGATCCCATTGGACCCTTAACATCCACTGGGTTACCCGCATGTGGAGATGGGCTAGCGGGACTGTTGCAATGGCCGCAGCCATGTGTCCGAGCAGGCAAAGGACCAGTCTGGCAGGAACGGTCGTCTTCGCGAAAAGTCCCTGATGAGGGATCTGATGTGTTCCGCTCTGTCCGGGGGGAGAAAGGCTTTCTCCTGGACGGTGTCCAGAACTGCACCTATGAACTGCAGAGTCTGAGACGGAAACAGGCGTAACTTCTCATGACTGATGATGATGCCCGTCTCAAACAGAAGCTGAGTATGGTGAATGGCGGACATCAGGGCCTCCCAGGAAGGCGCCATGAGAAGCCAGTCGTCCAGGTAGGGGAACATGTAGTGGCCTTGTCTCCTCGGAGATGCCGCTACGACCGCCATGCACTTTGTAAACACCCGAGGTGCGGATGACAGCCCGAAGGGAAGGGCTCAGAACTGATAATGGCGACCCTGAAACTCAAAGCGCAGGAACTTCCTGTGCGCTTGAGCAATGGGTATGTGCAGGTAAGCGTCCTGCATGTCCAGGGACGCTAGAAAGGCGTCCTGCTTGAGCATGGGAATCAGACCTGGGAGGGCCACCATGCGGAAGCGTTTGTACAGGACTGATTCGTTGAGGTCGCTAAGGTCCAGTATTGGACGGAGGTCCCCTGTTTTCTTTGGAACCAGAAAGAAGTGAGAATAATATCCTAGACTTCTCTGGTTCCGTGGTATATGCTCTATAGCTTATTTTTCCAGAAGTGCGAGTACCTCCTGCTGTATGAGCAGGGCATGCTGACCCGAGTAACGGGAGAGCAGGGGAGGTCTGGCTGGTGGGTGCTCGAGAAACTCTATGAAATGGCCTTTCTTGACCAACTGGAGGACCCACCGGCCGGCGGTAATCAGACTGCCACCCTGAAAAGTGGCGAGCGATGCGACCCCCGACCTTTTGCCCCTATTGAGCCAGAGGAGGGGCGGGGGCCGGGAAAGAGTCATGCTGTGGCAGCACTAGTCCCTGCGGGCTGGGCTGATTTTGTGTAACATTGGCCTCTGCCTGGGGACGACTTCGCCTGGGCTTTACGCTGAAAAGTGCCCCTTTGCTGCTGGCCGGAACATGGCTGCTGCCTCTGGTGCCGGCTGCGAAAACGGCTCTGGTTCCTGCGAAAGGAACCCAGCCTGGATCTGTACATGGCCTGTACGGACCGGACTGCCTTCCCAGCATCATGGAGTTTGGTGATGACCTTCTCAGAGGGTTCACCAAAGAGTACTTCGCCGTTATACGGGACGTCAAGAATGTTCTTCTGTACATCCGGGGTGAAGTCGAGACGCTGAGCCAAGAGTGTCTCCGGAGACAAACGCCTGAAGCTGCAGCTCTGGCAGATGAGTCCGCAGAATCGTATGCGGCTCGTAGCACTTGGGTACTCACATCTGACCCTGTGTGGAGAAGACTGAGGAGCTCCGCCTTTTGATCGCCATCCGGAAGTTTATCGACCAGGTCCTGGCCCTATTATCACAGGGTGTTCTGAAACTGTACCATATGAGTGAGATAGTTCAGAGACCTGATGGCGCATGTAGCAGCCGCATATGTGAGTCTCCCCAGGGTTTCCAGTTGCTTGGATTCCTAGTCCGGTGGCTGTGTGCTCATATGTTGTGGTCTTTGACACTGGTCATGCGAGGCCGTGATGACCAGGGAGTCTGCCAGAGGTTGTTGAGCCAAGTACTGGTCCTCTCTTGCGGCCTCGTACAGGTGGTCAGCTTTCTTCGGCACTGTGGGAGTGGAGTGCGGACGCTTCCACGCAGCCTTGGTGACATCCGCAAAAGTGTCTACCAAGGGTGGTACTACCACAGGCTTTGATAGTGGGCAAGGCGTTGTCATTCAGGGTCAAGGTCTTCAGCATCCCACCCCATATTGTCTTGGATGTGCCTCATGATCTCAGCAAAAGAGGGATCATCCGGAGGAGACCTGGGGAGGTCATGTGGGTCAGGAGAGGAGATGCTGAGCAGAGCAGGAGATCTGGAGTAATTTGAGGTGTCCGATCTGGAGTCCTCCCCCGACGGAGTGTATCGACACGATCTGGGTCGCTTGAGGCTGAGAGACCCTGATGGAGATCTTGAGGGAGGCCTTCTCCTGTCTTTGGATCTACCCCTAGGAGGTGGAAACTGCTTCTCAGGGGTTGGTGGTCATTCTGCTGGCCCCTTTGGTGGAGGAGGGGGCGAAGAAGGTGAAGGAGAAGTAGTAGCAGGAGGAGGTTTAACAGGGACCACATCCTTTTGGATAGTGTCCCACCAGAAGGTAAAGATTTCCTTTGCTTCTTCTATGTTCATGCCCAATGATGGGCCTGGTGCTGGTGGTCTGTTGCCGGGGTTGGGTGTCGGGTTCACGGGCGTCTCCAGGTTCAGGGAAGGTTCCCGCGGGAGCCCGGCATCCTCGCAGTCGCCCACCCGGTCTTCGGACACTGCAGCGTCCTAACCCGTAGAGTCCTTATGACCAGTGTCTGCCGGTGACGGGGGTCAGTCTTCCGCTCTGGAGAGTGCGATGCCAACGTCGGTCTCTGGCCGACGCCTTTGGATCCGGTGAACGCCCAGCCAGCAACTGGTGTCTGGCTGGTGTCCTCGGTTCCAGCGAGCGCCTGGCTGACTTGAAGTGCTTAGCCGACGTTGGGTCTGATGCCCGCTTCAGGGACATCAGGTCCTTGGTCTTTCTAAGAGTTGGATCAGGACCTCTGGGAGGTTGGGAGACCGATCTGGAGTAGGCACCCCAATGTCGGGTAGAAGAGGAAGATTTATGGTGCTCGGAAGAGGCCTTGGAGGGAGTGGAGGAAGCCGAGGGCCTCAAAGTCTTCATAGGCTGGAGCGTAGCAGAGTCGCCTGAAGCCCAGACCTTACCGGGGCTGGGGGCTGAGACCGAGCCCTGAAGGAAGAGTGGTCCGATCTAGTGGAGCCTGCGCTGCGGGAGTCTGAGGCCCAGTTCGGGGATCTGGCCCTTACCTTCTCCCGGTGCTTGTCCCGGTGTTTATGGCCTTTGAGGAAGATTCTTCCCTGGAGGAAGGTTCTTGGTCCATCCTTTTCAATTTTTCTTCCAGAAGATACGCCTGAAGTGCCTTCTGATGGCGGATTCTGGTGCGGCTATTGAACCCTTGGCAAAAGGTGCAGGCCTTAATATCGTGGTCCGGGGCCTAGGCACCGCACGCAGGAGGAGTGAGGATCCTTGAAAGGGATCTGTTTTCTGCAGTCACACTTGGAAAGGTGACCCTCAAGCGAAGGAGTTTGAGAGGACATCAGTTTGAAAACACAGTAAGTTCTGTAGTCGTTGTGCGCTAGGTAGAGACCGAGAGGTCGATGCTGGCGAGTCGACGGCGGGAAAAGAACTGGGGATTCTGGGGGACCGCCCCGTTATGTACTATACCTGACGTCGGGGGCGGGACCAACATCGGCGGCGGTCCCCGCTGAATACTGCTAGCTAGAAAATTTCTGTGGGGTCCTGGCGCCTGCCGGCTTCAGTCCTAATGGTGTAACCTGCTGCAAGAGCTGCTTCTCTAAGTAAGATCTGTACTATCTTACTTCGAGTGGGAGCTCCTGCAGCAGGCTAATACCATTAGGACTGAGTCCCAAGCAATCCCGAGAAAGGCAAGTCTGGGAGGAGGTTAGAAGTGCTGTAGCCCTTATGGAGGTAGTTTTGACAGAAGGCCTTGGAGGACTGCAAGGCCAAAACCTGCCCTTCTCCTAGAGGCAATATCCAGGCTGTAGTGCTTGATTAAAGTATGCATTGAGCTCCAGGAAGCCGCTGCACAGATGTCTCCAATGGAGACATTACACACAGAATCAAATGAAGTAGCCACTCCCCTGGTAGAATGGCCCCTAACCGGGCCCAGAAGGGGCTTGTTAAACTTGTAACAGAAAACAATACAGTTGACCAGCCATTTAGAAAGTGTCGCTTAGACACAGAGGTGCTTTTGCAGTGTGGCGCAAAGGCCACAAACAATTGCTCCATTTTACGATGCGAAACGGTGCGGGCAAGGTAGTAGTGTAACACCCTGTGAACGTTCAAGATATGCAGGATAGCTTCCCCACGTAAGCTCGGACACCACCTTTGGCAAAAAATACAGGTTACTCACCTGTAACAGGAGTTCTAAGAATGGTATATGTTGTTCATCCACACTTACTGGCAGGTTCCTTGCCGCTTTAAATCTTGCTGGAAGGTTTTCAAGCAGGCTCCTCCCACCCACCCGGGTGGTAAAACTCTCGGCTCCGCCCCATGACGCCAGATCTAGCCCACTGGAAGCCAGGTTATGTGTCGAAGCCGGGGAGGCCGGGTGGGTTGAGTGGATGAACAACATATAGCATTCCTAAAACTCCTGTTACAGGTGAGTAACCTGTATTTCTAGGGACATGGATATGTTGTTCTATCCACACTTACTGCCAGACTCCTAGCAGTTCTCCGGGAGGAGGGAGGCAAGGTGCACACCCCCTACTTGGGAAATAAGGACTGGAAAACCGAGGTCCCAAAACCAGCATCCCGCGTGACTCAAGGTCGATGTGGTAGTGGGTAATGAAGGTGTGTGCTGACTTTCAGGTAGCAGCCCTGCAGATTTCCTGGATAGGGACGTCCCTGGAAGCAGCCACCGAAGCAGCGGTGTGGCGGGTAAAATGAGCTCTTATCCCTCTGGGAGGCTCCATGCCCGCCAACCTGTAGCAGAGATCTATGCAGGAGGTGACCCACCTGCCTATCGTCCGCTTGACTGCAGGTCTGCCAGGTGCGGCTTCAGCGTGGGTGACAAACAGCTGGTGAACCTCTCCCCGTACTTCAGCCGTCCGCTCCTTATAATAAGAGAGCGTTCTTCTAGGGTCCAAAGTATGGAGCCTATATTCGGCCTCCGAGGTGTGACTGGGGTAGAACACCGGCAGAGTCAACACCTGGTTGTGGTGAAACTCCGACACCACCTTCGGAAGGAATTTCGGGTTGGGGCACACGACAACCTTGTCCCTGTGGAAGACCAGATAGGGAGACTTGATGGAAAGCACCTGGAGCTCTCCCATCCTTCTGGCTGACATGATAGCCACCAAGAAGGCGGTCTTCCACGACAGGTGAGAGATGTCACACCTGTGCATCGGTTCGAATGGCTTGCCCATGAGCTTAGCCAGTATCAGCAGTAGATCCCACCGAGGTGGAGGTTCTCGCACTGGGGGGGATATGTGATCAAGGCCTTTGAAAATGTGTCCGACCACCTTCTCCTGCGCCACCGACTGCTTCACAGCCCGCGTCCAGTAAGCAGAGATGGCTGCCAGGTGCACCTTAAAGATCGCCGACTGAAGCCCTAGCTGAGAAAGGGACCACAGGTAGTCCAGAATGCTTGCCAAGGAACAGGAGGAAGGGTCCAACCCTTTGCCCTGACACCAAATGGAGAATCTCTTCCATTTGAAGGCATAGCATTTCCTGGTTGACTCCTTACAGGATGCCTCAACAACGCTCAGGACCTCGGCCGGAAAGACCCAAGGCCTGAAACTCTAGCCACCAGGAACCAGGTCACAGGGTGCAGGATTGAAGGTCCGGGTGGAGAACCTTCCCCTGGTTGACTGAGATCAGGTCCGGGCGGGCTGGTAGCCGCCTCGGGAGCCTGGAGCTGAGGCTGAGGAGATCTGAATACCAGAACTGGCGGGGCCAGTCTGGTGCTACCAGAATCACCTGCACCTTGTCCCCCCTCGCCTTGAGAAGCACCTTGTGGATCAAGGGAAAAGGGGGAAAGGCGCAGAAGAGGCCCGGGGTCCACGGCCTCGAGAAGACATCCCCCTGCAGCGAGCCCTGCTGAGGGGGGCGGGCATGAAACAGCCTCAGCTTCGCATTCTTCCTGGAGGCAAACAGGTCCACCTGAGGCATGCCCCAGTGGGAGAACAGATCTTGTACTACCTCTGGCAGGAGAGATCACTCGTAAGACGCAGTCCCTATCTGGCTTAGGGCATCGGCCAGAGTGTTGGAGGCTCCTGCCACATGGATGGCTAGGAGATCTGCCTCCAGGCTGCGCATGAGGGATCAAGTGCGGAGAGCTTCCTTGCACAGGGGCATGGAGCGCATCCCGCCCTGGCGGTTTAGGTAGTACATGGTCATGGTATTGTCTGTCCTGACCTGGACCACTTGACCCCATACAAATGGGGCGAGGGCGGCGAGGGCTAGATGGACCACGAAGCTCCAGCAGGTTGATGTAGCATCGGGACTCCCAAGGGGACTAGAGGCCATGCGCTTTGTTCTCCCCCAGATGGGCATCCCCAATCCATCAGAGAGGCGTCGGTCGATAGAGAGACCGTCGGCTCGGGGCGGACAAACGGGATGCCCTCCTGCGGATGAGCTGGAAAGATCCACCACTGGACAGTGTTCCACATCTCCTGGGTCACTAACACTGGCTGGTTCAGAGGACCGGAGCGCTGTGACCATTGGCTGGCCGGTCCCCATTGTAGGGGACACATGTGCCAATGGGCCCAACGGACCACGCTGGTGCAGGCCGCTATGAGGCCCAGAAGGCACAGGAAGTCCTGGACAGGGCGCAATTGCCCAACCTGAAATGATCGGGCAAAGGAGGAAAGAACCTCGGCCCTGTCCGCCACGAGCCGTGCTCTGGTTCGAAAAAAGTCGAGCTCTGCCCCGATGAATTGAATCACCTGCTTTGGCACGAGTTCAGACTTGGCCTCGTTAATAAGGAGGCCAATCTGAGAGCAAACCTGGAGTGCCAGATCCCTGGACCGCTCCACCTCTAGCCTGGAGGAAGCCGCAATCAGCCAGTCGTCCAGGTAAGGGTACACCCGGACCCTTCGGCGCCGCAGCTGGAGAGAGGCCGAAGGGCATGGCCCGGAACTTGTAAAGGGACCCCTCTGCTCTGAAGCGGAGGAATCGCTGGTGACAGATGGATTGGGACGTGAAAGAATGTGCCCTGGAGGTCCAGAGAACAGAACCACACGCCTTGTTCCAGGGATGGAATGACTGGAGCCAGAGTGACCATCCTGAAGGTTCGAGACCTTAGGAACCTGTTCAGGTTGTGCAGGTCTAGAATGGGGCGCCAGCCCCCTCCGTCCGTTTTGGTACCACAAAGTACCTGGATATAAACCCTGGGTCTGGTGGAGGATCCGACACCTCCCTGATCACCTCCTTCTGGAGGAGCAGGGCAATGTCAGCTCGATGGGCCAACAAAGAGGCTGCAGACCCCGTTAACCCCCCGTGGGGCGACGGCCTCGGAAGGGCGGGGCCTGCTCAAACTCTAGAGGCAGACCCTTTCCTACCACTTCCAACACCCAGCGGTCCGTGGTGATAGCAGACCAGGTGGAAAGAAAGTGGAGCTGTCTCCCCACGGAGGGAACCCAGGAGGGAGCAACGACTCTGGGGGCGATACCCCTCAACCCATCACTGGGCAGGCTTGGTGGAGGGACCGGCCGAGGTGCCTCCCGGGCCTTTTCCTCCCGGCTTCCTGCTGGAGGAAGATGCAGGCTTGGCTTTGGGGTGCCAAGTCCAAGCCTGCTGGCCCTGATGCTGGTGTTGCTGGGCTGGACATGCCACAGGGGCAGAAGGGCGAAAGAGCTTATGCTGCTGCTAGCGGCCTTTGTCCTTCTAGGCAGACGTGACCGAGTCCAAGGTGGCACTGGACTTCTCGATCCTCTGGAGATGGCCTTCCACCCCAGGCCCGAACAAGTCGGTACCCAGGAAGGGGACATCTGCCAGCTTGTGCTGGGTATCCACCGTGAAGGTGGAGATCCGCAGCCAAGCTCTGCGGCGCATGGCCACTGCGGCCGCTACTGACCGGGCACAAGAGTCTCCAATATCCAGAGCAGTTTGGAGCTGCTGCTCTGCCACCGCTGTTCCCTGATCCCGCACCTGCTTGACCGCAGTCTGGAGGTCAGCTGGGAGATGAGGGATCACTTCATCCAGGGAGCCCATAAAGGCGTGGGAGAAGTGCGCCATCAGTACAGCCAAGCTGGCCTGACGGAGGCCTAGGGAGGACGCAGCGTACACCTTACACCCGGCATAGTCCAGCTTTTTGGACTCTTTGTCGGGAGGCTTGTCCACATCCCTGGTGTTCCTGGAATGCCGGAAAACACTATCGGTTACAAGCCCCTCTGCAGAGGGCTGCTCCAAAAAAACGGACAATGAGCCGGTTGGGACTGCGTACTTCCTGGCCATCCAGGCTGAAGGAGCAGGACAAGAAGCCGGCCGCTGCCATAACTCCAAGGCTGGGCCAACAATGGCTTCAGCCACCGGAAAGGCCTCTGTGGGAGAATCCCCTCGGTCCAGTATCTCCGTGAGGGGATACTTGGCCCGCTTGGACATGGGTTCGAGCTGCATCCTAGTAGACTCTGAGATGAGCTGAAGCAGACCCATGAACGAGAATGGGCTCTCGTCCACCGACTGTCCCCCAGTGGACTCCAGGTCAAGGGGCCTGGAGAACTAGGAAGAGTCGTCATCAAACTCCGAGGAGTCTGCGAACAGCTGCCTAGGGCCTGAGCCACCCTCCACCCGCCGAGGACAGTCGGGAGTGAGGGTGACCGACAACCGATGGGGCAGCCCCTGACCCGACCGAGAATCCTTGGTCGGAGCCCCAGATTTAGGTTGTGGAGGCGGAGGTTCCACCACAATAGGTGGCGGAGCTGGTTTCGGCCGAACAATCGGTGCCGGTTTGGGCTCGACAACCACGAGGGGTTGTTTCGGCCTTTCAGGTGACAGCCACTTAATGGCCAGGGAAAGCGACGGGGTCGGCTTGTTCCCAGTCAGAAGGAGCTGCTGCCACATTAAGTCCTCGTTGCATCGATGCAATTTGCGCCGAAGCCTTTCCTCCGAGGATGAAGACGAGCACGAGCGGCGCCGCCGCTTTCCTCGGTGCAGAGACTGCCAGTGTCGGCGGGATCGCTGGACCGAGAGGAGGTCCGAGACCGCTAATGTTTCTGAGGGTGGGTCTGGGAGGGAGCAGGGAAACCTGCTCTCCCTCGGCTCGAGCCTTAACCGGGACTCCGCACAGGAGGCGAGGCAAGTCCTCAGTTTCACCGGGGAACCGGGTGAAGAAGGGTTGTCGGCTTCTCCAGTCGACAGTTTGTCCGACGGGTCGAGAAAATCTCGACCCGGCCGACGGGTGTCTCGGACGCCTGACCTGATGGGGACACTGCGGAAGCCAGCGGCCTTAGTCAAGAACTCCTAACAAGTCGAGTGTCGACTGTCTGGGGAAGGGGACCTCTCCCGCTCCCACGAACGCCGACGGTGGGACTTACCCTTTGAGTTCTTCTTCTTGGACCGAGAGGAGTGTCCCGATGGACCCTCACCTTTCGTGGAGAGAGACTGACAAAGCTCCTTAAAAGAAGCCATATAGGAGGAGCCCAAGGTCAGCGGGATAAATGCCGTGACAGAGGAGGACGAAGATGCAGCCTGGGCCGCCTCCTCCTCGAGGGCAATTATCTATTCAAGTTGCTCAGCCGAGCCCGCTGCCGGCCACTGCCCAACGGGCCTCCTTTGACTTCACTGGCCGAATACGTCTCCCGGGGCGCCCAAGTTGGAGTCTGGCAGCACGGTCTTCGAGGACACTGGCCGAAAAGGACTTGCACAAATCGCAGGCCTGTGGATCGTGATCAAGCCTGAGGCAATAGACGCATGTGGAGTGCAGATCGGTCCGAGACATCTTCTGCCCACATGGGCACCGCTGAAAACCGGGAGCTGATTTATCCATCGCAGCCTCAAAGGAAGAAACAGACCGAAGTCTTGTAAACTTTAAAATTAGTTCTGGGTTAACCGAAGAGTTTGGATCCAGTGTAAACGTAAAGCGCTAAGGAGGGAACCTGAGCTTCCAAGCGGTAAGGAAGATCTGGCGTCATGGGGCGGAGCTGAGGATTTTACCACCCGGGTGGGTGGGAGGAGCCAGCTTGAAGACCTTCCGGCAAGATTTAAAGCGGCAAGGAACCTGCCAGTAAGTGTGAATAGAACATATCCATGTCCCTAGAAGTTAGGATTTGTTCTCAAGGACACCCTGTCCTTATGAAAAATCAGGTAAGACTCCTTACATATCAGGGCCTGAAGTTCGGAAACTCTCCAGGTTTAAGTAACTGCAACTAAAAGCAATGGTTTCCAAGAAAGGAAGCACAGCTCGTAATCCATGGCAGGCTCAAACGGGGAAGAGTTAACTTCTCCAGCATAAAAAGGAGATCCCAGGGTGTTATCAGGTCTCTAATGGGAGGCTTGATACGCAATATGCCTCACAAAAAAGCACAGGACATGTACAGTTGTGCAAGGGTTTTTCCTTCCGTAGGTACGTGATAAGCAGAGATTGCAGAAAGATGTACCTTTATGGAAGTGTAGCTCAGGCCCTGATTTGACAAGGAGAGGAGGTACTCTAACACAGAGTTCACTGGACAGGTAAGTGGGTCCAGGTGACTGGGTGAAGCCCATAAACAAAAATGTTTCCACTTCATGGCATAAGTAGATTTGGTTGAGGGCTTTCTCGCTGCCACGAGAATGTCCGCCACTTCCTGGGAGACCCCATACCTAGTTCTGGCTAAGTCTGTAGGAGCCAGGTACGAAGATGCAGAGATTTGAGGTCCGGATGGACCAGCGTCCCCTGATCTTGAGACAGCAAGTGCAAGCTCAGCGGCAGCTGTATCGGAGGCTCCACTGCCAACTGCTTAAGTAATGGGAAACAAATCTGCCGAGGCCACAAAGGAGTGATGAGGATCATCTCTGCCCCTTCTGCCTGAAGCTACAGCAGGACGCTCTGAAGAATGGGAAATGCAGGGAAGGTGTACCGAAACCTCCCTGTCCAACAGAGGGACGAAGCGCCTCACTAGAAAACACCAGGCATGAGTTCTAGCCAGCAGAAACTGGGCAGTTTGGCGCTGAGTGGAGACGCAAAAAGGTCCAACTCTGGACAGCCCCACCTGTCGAAAAGCTGATTTGCTACCAACTGGAGGAGCTCCCACTTGTGCGCCTTGGTCCAAGACTGGCTCAAGTTGTCGGCCAAGATGTTTTGGACGCCTAGAACGTGAACAGCGGTGAGATCTAAGTGATGTTCCAGTACCCAATATCAGATCCTCATCGCCTACCTGCAAAGGGGGCATATGAGTGTGTGCCCCCTTGCTTGCTGAAGTAAAACACCACTGATGTCTTGTACGTCTGGATAAGAAGAGGGCCTGGTGACAGGTCTATCTGAAATGCCCTTAAAGCGTTCAGGACCATTCGCATCTCTAGAATATTGATATCGAGTAATTGCTCGTCTGGAGACCATATTTCCTGGGTCTGGCCGTCTCCCAGATGAGCACCCCAACTGAGACCGGAGGTATCCATAGTAAAAATCTGTCTCGGTGGCTCCTGTTGGAAAGGGAACCCTCATACCAGGTTGGAGGGGGTCTAGCCACCAGGAAAGTGTCCTTCGGTCTAGGTCGTCTGACCTTTAGGTTCCACTGCACCCTCAGCATCCATCGTGGGACTCTCATATGCAGGTGAGCCAAAGAAACTGTGGGAATGGCTGCCACCATGTGCCCCAGACATTTGAAGAAGGTCCTGGCTGGGACCGGAGGAGTCATGTCTACTGCTCAGGCTACGCTTCTTAGACAATCCACCCCTTTCCTGCAGTAGGAAGGCCATGCCCTGAATGGTATCCAGGACTGCTCTGATAAAGAGGAGTCACTGGCTGGGCTCTGGGGATGACTTTGGAAGATTAAGGGTGATCCCCAGGTCTCGGAAGAGAGTAATGGTGTCTCCAAGAGTGCGAATGAGTTGAGCTCTGGAAGGAGCTACCAGCAGACAATCATCTAGGTAGGGAAAGATGTAGTGGCCCTGGCGTCTGAGAGCCGCAGCCACCACCGCTAGACACTTGATGAAAACTCGAGGAGAGGCCGAACGGCAAGGCTTGAAGCTGGTAATGTTTCCCCTGGAAGCAGAACCTCAGGGATGTCCGATGGGGAGTAAAGACCCTGATGTGCATATGGGCATCCTGCATATCCAGGGAGCACAGCTAGTTCCCTTGATACAAGAGGGCAATGAGGCCTGACAGGGTAACCACCCTGAACCTTTTGTAGAGATTTACCGAGCTGAGGTCCAGAATGGGCCGAAGGTCTCCTGTCTTTTTTGGGACCAGAAAAACATGAGAATAAAAGTCCCACCCCTGCTGTTCTGGCGGACTTGTTCTAGGGCCCAATTTTGCAACAGGGATTGAATCTCTCCTTTGAGAAAGGGAATATGTGAAGGAGAATAATGGGAGGACCCTGGTGGTGTATTTGGAGGGATTTGCGTTAACTCAAGAGTATGTCCTCTCCTAGTGAGGTCAAGACCCAGTTGTCTGATGTGATGTTGCTCCAACCCTTGACATAAAGGGAGAAGCAACCCCCTACTGCCTCCCCCATTGCCTCTGCTGGGGGGGCCGGTAAGGAGTCATTGGGTAGATCTGGGAGTGGGCAGAGAAGGCTGGGAGGACTTGGGGCCTCTAGAGGTAGAGCACCCAGAGGTCTGGGCTGGTGCCTTTCTCTTGAAGTCACCTTTCTGTGGACACTGACCGTGGGTATTCTGCCCTGAGATTTAAAAAAAATGTCCATTTGCGAAAGGGCTTCTGGTCCCCCTTGTACATTTTTCGGACTGACCAGACTGACTTCCCAGAGTCTTGGAGACATGAGATCAACTTCTTGATCTCCTCCCCAAAGAGAACAGAACCCTGCAACGGGAGGTCCAGGATCCCGGACTGCAGATCCTGGGAGAATCCTGAGACTAAGCCAGGTATGACGCCTAAGGCAAACGCTGGATTCCGCAGCCCTAGATGCCATATCCGCCGTGTTGTACGAGGCCCTCAGATTGTGAGTGCCTACATCCGAACCAAGCTTTAAAACATCCAGAAGCTTGGCCTTTTGTGCAGAGTCTGGCAAGGCCAGAGATACCTCTAATCCCTTCTCGTGTAGTGCATTCTGGTACTGCACCATATGCATAAGGAAATTCAGGGACCGGATACAGCAGGTGGAGGCAGAAAATACTTTCTTGCCCACCTGATCTAAATATCTGGACTCCACATCAAGAGGCTGAAAACTAAGGTGCTGTGGCTGTTTTGCCTTGTTATGGGCAGCCGTGATCACCAAGGAGTTTGCCTGAGGGTGTTCCGCCAGGAAAGGCTCTTCCCTCTGCGCCTTGTACAGCCTGACTTCTTCGGGACTACCGGAGTAGTGGAAGGATGCTTCCAAGTGATCGTATAAGATCCTGGAAAGTATCCACAAGAGGAGGAACAACCAAGGGTTTTGGCTTCTTCTGCTTCAGGTACTTTGCTAGTCTCTGGCACTCGGGATCCAGATCCTCCATCTCCCACCCACTGGAGGATTGGATGTGCCTCTTGACGTCTATGAATGTGGGAGCATCAGATCAGGAGGCGACCTACGAGTATCCTTTTGGTCTGGGGACACCGGCCTCTCCCAATGGTCACAACTCAAGCTGGGCTCTCAACCTTGGCCCCTAGAGGAAGGGGAAACTGATCCTGAAGAGGATCTGTGCCTTCCAAGAGAACACCGTCCACTGCTGGACCGACAACAGCTAGATGACAGGAGAGGGACAGGTGACGGCTGGTCAAGCGCAGACGACTGCTTGATGACTGCCCCTGGCTATAGGAGCAACGGCGGTCAGAACTAAGTAAGCCTGAGCGACGGGTGGGCTTTTGTGCTTTTCTTTATCTGGAGCTGGTTCTGGGTCCAGCTGCGGTGGAATATCCTTTCTGACCTGTCCCCACCAGAACTGGAACAGTTCAGTCAGTTCTTCCTTTGTGAACTGCGCCGCAGCCGAACCTCCTGAAGGGGTAGGCCGCTCTGGCATGGGAGGCACAAAAAGAGATGAGGGGAGGTCAGGTAGGTCCTTAGGTGAGAGAGTTGACCAATCCCCCTTGTCCTCCGGCATGGACGCCCTGTGGACTGGCAAACGCTCAGCCATTGAGAAGGCCTTGCCCGACAGAGACACTTTTTCTTGGACCGATGACTGCCTGGAGCCAGTGGTTTCAGAGACCGATGCTGCGGAGGATCGACGAGTTGTGACTGGTCAAGAGACCGACTCCCAATCTTTGGAAGCTGAGGCCTTACCCAGGGTACCGGGGGGCCTGAAGCTGGGACCTCGCGCGATGGTACCAAAGTTCCCGAGGATAAAGTAGAGGTCCTGACCCTTGTGATGAAGGATGTCCGCAAGGCAATAACCTTCACCTTCAGGGAAGCTTGGGCTACACAAGAGCTGAAGCCCTGTTTACCATTCCTGGATGCCGGTGTTTTAGTGGAATGGAAGCTTCTTGCCTCCCTGTAGAGTGCTGAGAGTAGCAGGAAGAATGGTCGGACCCTCCAGAGTTTGACCCTGAGGAGGGCTTCTTTGGGGTGAGGGGATGGGAGCGTGAACGCCGGTCCTTTTCTTGGGACTTCCGATCAGAGTCCTTCTTTTTGTTCTTATGTTTAAGAGAAGAAATAGCAGAAGAGGATTTTACAGCTGGTGAGGCCTGCATCACAGCCACCTACTGCTCCAGAAGATGGGCTTCGAGTGCCTTCAGGCGTGAATTCTAGTCTGTTCGGTAAAGCCTCTGCACACCAAGCAGGCCTTGGTGATGTGGTAGTGCCACAGGCAGAAGACGCAGGCCTTGTGTTTATCCTTCGCCGGTATCTGGCGACCACAGGCACACTTTGTCGTCTTCTTCTTGGTGGAAGAGATGGACGATGGTGAAGACGACATACAGCAATGGAGGAGATGAAAAGTGGACTTTTTTAACCGAGGAAAATGGGAAAACAAATTACAGGACATACGCTAGCTCTTCCAGAAGTTCACCAAGAGCCGGTGTGAATGAGTCTGTGGCGGGAAAAAACTAAGGTGGGGCAGGGGACTGCCCCCTGATATACCATTAGATGACGTTGGGGTGGAGCCGGCGTCAGTCCCCGCTGGAGACTGCTAGCTAGAGGTTTGCCGTGGGGTCCTAGTACCTGGTGGCACAGTCCTAATGGTAACAGCCTGCTGCAAGAGCTCCCACTCGAAGCAAGATCAAATGGAACACCACTGCAGTGTACAAAAAACTTGATTCGTTGACTGCTGAACAGAGAGACATACCTCAGATGTCATGTTTTCTATTTAACACGTTGCACTGAGCATCGGATAGTCCTATGTTAACCTTTTTTGAGTAGAAATAAATAAATACAGCTTTAAGATCACAAGAAACTATTACATTAACTCCACCATGTGAAACTATAAAGAAACAAAAAGCTTTTACGCAAATAGCAATAAAAACATGGAACGCTCTCCCAGATAGTATGAGGAATCTAAAAAATATAGTTTTAAGACATCTTTAAAAATATTAAAGATGATGCACAGTGCAAATGTAAATAATAGTTTTATATGGTGCAAACTTGAAATATGTGCCCTTGATATTCTGGACTAGTGCCAGAGTCTCTTTCTAATACTAAAACTGTACTGTCTACTTGAGTATGACCATTATGTTTATAATACCTATTTTCAGAATACATACGTGTGTGTGTGTGTGTGTGTGTGTGTATATATATATATATATATATATATATATATATATATATATATATATCGATATGTATATATACAAAGGGATATGCAGCGGTTCAGTGTGTGATAATGCATTTATCTTGTACGGTTTCCAGTGACCTCAAGAGTGCCGAAGGCATGAGTGAGAGTTACGAGAGGTCACGGGAAACTGTACAAAATAAATGCATTATCACACATTGAACCACTGCATATTCCATTTATGCAACAGGTTTAGATGTTGTATGAACATTTTGATTTTGGTAGGTGTAAATAATTTGTCAAAAAAGGGAAAACAAATTGAATTTTATACTGTTTTTTGCTAATTATAAAAAAAACAAAATGGTATCTATAACTGAAACACCATTCATTTTGTAGGTATTTTTGAGCTGAACATTTTTCGTGCTCACAGTACCATGCTATCATTTTTTGTTTTAAAGTTATTTATATTTGTTTGTCAAAAAAGTGAACAAAAAATTACATTTTCTTCTGTTTTCTTGCTAACCATATACAATATACAGGGTTTATATAAATGAAACATTATTCATTTTGTAGATAATTTTGTGCTGAACAATTTTCGTGCTCACAGTACCATGTTATCTTTTTTCGTTTTTAAGTTATTGACATTTAAATATGATTAGTACTGCTTCTGAGGTTGAACATTCTAAATGAATTCTGAAGAGAACTGTGTAGATAAATGAGCTACTGATGTAGTTACTGTGTGAATAAATGGGTGATGATGTAGTTACTATGTGGATAAATAAATTTATTACCATAGTAGCGAAGATAAATGGTTTTATTCTACAGTTTTTATCCTGACCCGTTGCATAAATATATATATCCACCAGCATGCCTCTGTGATTGTGTACATGTGTAGAGAATATGTGTATTGGATAGTTTCCATCTACTATTTGTACTACAGTTTTAACCCTTGCTGTGCCACGGACTGATACAGCAGTCCAGAATTCCTATGCGTTCTAATTCTGTCGGCAGCCTAAGGGTTAATGCATGTTCATTTAGTTCCAGGTTGGGCCTGTAAAAGGGCCACGTGGCCCTGTGCTGTTTACCTGGTTAACAAAATTTAAATAAAATAAAAAAAATCTATCTCCTATACATAAGGGCATATGACTGGTACCTACCTTCCATCGGTTTCCACATTCATTGCAGACAACAAAAGTGGTCATCGGTTCATCAGCGCTTCGAGTCTGCACCTAAACGAAATGCCAGATACTGTCAACACACTGCACACAATGGCCAGCTTATTTTGCTTTGTTGCAGGGACTAACTGCTCAAGCTCTATGTATGCTATAAAGGACTGAGCTCTGCTTTCAATTTCCACTCTACCCGATACTTCCTATCCTTAGAAGACAAAAATCATTAACACTATTCTAACCACCATAAGGCCTGTTTCAGGAAGGATATTTAAATTAACTGTGGTTTTCCATAAATGAGAAGAATAAACTACTCACCTGTAACTGTGGTATACGGTTCACAACCATACTCTGGCAGCAGTTCCACTAGAATGCAATGACTGGCCAGAACATTTTTAAGCTAAGCTCATTCCACCACCCAGGAAGATATATCCCAGACTCCGTCCCGTGACGTCAGATCTTGCACACAGAAGCAAGATCAGGTGCCACTTACAGGGGAGGCCAAGGTAGGTTTGTGTGGATGTAAACCATATACCACTAGCTTCCACTTGTGTACTGTGTGACCCTGAGCAAGTCACTTAACTTCCCTGTGCTCCCAGGTCGCACCTGTAAAAAAGCTTTCAGCTTAGTGTGCTACTCCTGGTTAAACAACTAAAATAATAAAAAAAAATATATATATACCACTCCTACAGATTAAAATTACGTACTCACCATAATTCTTGATCTTCTAGAATATCTTCACATTCATCATTGGTGGGTATGTGCTGGAGGTACTAGGATCGCATGTGAGCATATAGCTTTAAGACCTTTTTGGAGGAAGGGAGCTGGCACCAGGGGTGGCGCCGCCCATGAGGCAAACTTATGACGTGGTGCTTGTGAACTGGCCTGCAACTGATGCCAGCTCCCCCTCCTCAATTCTGTCTGCCAAGTAGAGGAAGAAATGGTAAGAAGATAGAAAGGGTAGGCAAGGGAGCCCAAGGGATAGGGAAAAGGGCATAGGATATAAAAACAACAAATTAATAAAAAAAAAAAATACCAGAGCAGTGAAGAGAGAAATTCTGGGGAGTGGGACTTAGAAGTGGCCAAGGACGACCAGGATAACTGGGCAGACCAAGGAGAGAGATAAAGAGAGAGAGAGAGAGAGAGGATCCCATGTTCTCGGCCTGAGTGTTGAGGCCAGAAGAGCTGGCTTGTGGCTTCCGGTTCCACCTCCAAGGTTGAGGGCCACGTAGATCACTCGCTCCATCTGAAGCCCCAGCATTTCTACTTCCAAACTAAAAAAAAAAGTTATAAACATGAATAGGAGGGGAAACAAAGGGACTGAGCCCCCTGGTGGCCCAAAAACCTGAAGAATGCCCCATGGATGAAGAGCGATCAGACTCTGATGTAACGGACACAGATGGGGCATTCCCCAACCCAGCTGCAGCCTACCTCAAGTCAGCTAGCGCTACCCCAAAGACCCCTAAGGCAAAGAAAAGAATTAAACTAGATACAATCTACAACGAACTCTGTGCATTTCGAGTGGACATTAAACAGCTCTATGGTGAAATGTGCAGAGACATCACCCAACTGGAACAACGAGCAGACGATACTGAGAGGCAAGTGACTGCAAACGAAAATCGAGTGGACGATTTAGACAATTTAGTCCAACAGCTTCAGGATCACCAAGAGTCACTGACAGCTCGGCAGGAGGATGCCGAGAACCGGGCCTGCCACAAAAACATCCACATTTATTGTGTAGCTGAAGGAGCAGAAGGAACCAACATAAAAGAATTTGTTACTACTTTGCTGAAAACCTCCCTGGACTTACCGACTGAAATGGTGCTCAATTTCAAACGAGTCCATCGGGCTTTGGCACCCAGGCCCACCTCCCCTGCAGCTAGTCCTCGGTCTATTACAGCCCGTTTCGGTAACTATGCAATTAAGGAACAGGTGCTCTTAATGACTTGGCGTGAAAAGCAGATTTTCCATGGCCAACGCCGCTTCTATCTGGACCATGACTACGCGCCTGAAACAATGAGGCTCTGTAGGGCATACCTTCCTCTCTTACCCACTCTGAAGGCTCAGGGGCTGAAGTTTACCACCCCGTACAATGCAAAACTGATTGTACACCTACCCTCAGGGAAGCAGGAATTCACTACAGCGGAGGAGGCACGTGAGGCCCTTCTTAAACATGGTTTGGTCTTCCCGGAAGGCACAACCCAGCCTGTAGACAAGAAAGCTCAACCCCCGAGGTGGTAGAAACGGGAAGGAAAGCAGCGAAAGCGGGAAGATGGCATTAATACCAATAAAGATCCAAAGCAATTTCTAACAGAGTTTCGTAGAACGGAGAACAACATCCAGACCGCCTGAAGAACAGACTATTCTTTTCACACTGCTCTGTGTTTGAGGTACCCTTTTATTTGGGGGCTTTTGGGGTGGGAGGGTGGAGGTGGTTGGGTAAGGGTTTTGCCCTTGCCTGGGCTCTGACTGCAGACCTGACTCTATGAGACACTTCATTCCACGGGACACTTGTTTTGGATGCTTTTATTTTCATTAATTATGCCTAGGGGCTCCACTCATGATGGCAATTTAAGGCAGCAGATTTTTGATAATGGGGGGGGGTGAGTACTCATGGCTTAGTTGACAGGCGTATTTCCAGAGATAACTCCCCTGGACTACCCCTTCCCTCTTATGTTTTTCACTCCTGCGCTACTTTCTGTTTTGTTTGGACCTACGTAGTCCACCGGGGGCCTGGGGCCAGGTGAGCACCAGATCTACCCCCTTTTCTGATATGAAGCATGACTGCATCTGTGTGTTCCCAGAAAGAATAGGGAAATTGGCTAAAATTTCCCCTACCTTGGAAGTTCAGTTTGAATATAAGTTGTTACATAATGTAAACAGTTGGTTTTCTATAATACTACTTATTGTTATTGAGTCCTGGTTTGCCCGGTTGTCAACCGGTTCTATATCTTGTTCTTTATCAGCAGCAATACAAAATGAAAAAAATTAAGGGCATTATGACCACAAGAGGGTGGAGAGGTTCGAGGGGACCCCCAATAGGGACCTGAGACGGGTCTCAGGCAGTAATGGGCATACAAATGTACTTATCTGGATGGGTGAATATTGGGAGGGATCGGATATACCAAAACATACTACATAGGCAGCTGCAGGGAACTTTTCTATTATAATGGCCAAACCGGCTCTAATACTATCATTTAATGTAAACGGTATCCACAGCTCAATTAAGAGGAGAAGGTTGCTTAATTTATTTAAACGAGAGAAACCAGATGTTATTCTTTTGCAAGAAACTCACCACCCCCAAATTGAACACTCTTAGCTTAGGTCCTGGGGGTTCCAGCTGGTGGTGGCCTCTTGACACGCCCCTGGTAGGCGGAGGGGAACTGCAGTACTGGTGCCCAGGAGTCCAGTTTCAACTCTAAAAAGAGATTATAGATTGGGAGGGGTGTTACACCATTGTGGTGGGTAAACTCTATGCCACACAAGTCACCCTGGCCTCTACAGATCTTCCGTCAGGCTCCCCGGTCCACGTAGTAAGTAAATTCCTCGATGACCTTCTGGCCCATACACAGGGTATGTGTATTGTTGGTGGCTACCTAGATGTTACATTAAATACCAACTGGATATCACTTTCCCCTCTCAACATAGGTCTACACCACTACAAAAATATCTTACGGTGGCCCTCCCTAAGTTGGGTATGGTGGATATTTGGCACCATTTCTTCCCCTCTACAAGGCCATACACAGACTATTCCCCCAAAACCCACACGTCCTCAAGACGGGATTATTTTTTTTACTTCAATTGAACACTTAAGACTCGATATGAGATCTGGCGGTGGGTGCCTCTGTTTTGTCATATCACTCTCTCCTGTACCTAAAAACAGATGTTGCAACACCAAGGAATGCCTCCTTTTGGTGCCTAAATTTAATGCTTTTGCAGGACACAGAATTTATTAAGATGGTTAAAGCAGCTATACCGAAAATGTTAGTGGATAATAACTCCCTGGAGACTTCGCATAGTATAAGATGGGATACCTTCAAAACTGTGTTATGGGGGGAGATCATTAGATACTCCACCCATAAGAAAAAAGCCCGGGAGAAGTTGCAGAGGGAACTGCAGATGCAGCTGCTACATTTACAAACTAAGCAATTTCAGGGGGATCTTACTGTCAGGGCACAATTAGCTAATGTTAAGCAACAAATACAGAAACTGGTAGACCAGCAGATAGAACAGCAGTTGCTCTATCTGAAGCTTCAACACCAAGGAGCAAGGAATTTGGTCAGGCGTTTACGAGGTGTGAAAGCACAAGCTATGGTTACAAAACTAAGAGACCATACCTCTGGCCACCTATTACTGCACCCAGGTGAGATCAGGCAGGCGATGGCTAGTTTTTATCAGGCTTTATATACTGAAGAGACCCCCAGCAATTAGTTACTTATTTACAAAACTCCCCACTACCCCAAATTTCACATGCTCAGGCCTTGGGATGCTCTCAAGCTAACTAAATATCAGAAAGCCCCGGGACCAGAAGGCTATCCAGCGGAGTGCTGTAGAACTTTTCATAGATTGCTGACCCCGCCCCTTACAGCAACCTATGCAGATATCCAGGGGGGACAACCTCCCCCACCCTCGTGGAGATATACTGAGATAGTAGCTATTCCTAAACCTAGAAAGGACTCGTCTTTAATGGCCTCCTACCAACCCATCGCGAAACTTAATAGTGATTAAAAATTATTTATGTCTATATTGGCCAATAGGGTGGCGGTTATGCTTCCTACTTTAATTGACGATGACCAAGTGGGCTTCATCATGAAGCATCAGCCACATGATGCAGGCAGGCAGGTGTTGCTATTCACCGAGTATGCATCTCATAGGCAGATACCACTAGTCCTTCTTGGTTTTGATGCCAAGAAGGCGTCTGACAGAGTGTCTTGGCCCTATCTGTGGGCCACCCTGAAACGTTTTGCATTCCCAGATAAATTAATTTCCCAAATTCAAGCCATGTACCACATGTCCCTAGCGCCTATCTTAAACTTGATGGGATGCTATCTCCACCATTCCCCTTATTCAGAGGCACCCGACAAGGATGCCCGATATCCCCGTTGTTATTCGCTGTCTATTTGGAACCATTAGCTGCTAATATCAGTGCTCAAATTCAAGTAGAGGGAGACCCAGTGGAGGGATGGTCCCATAAAATGACACTTTTTGCCGACGATATTTTGTTGACTCTTACTTCCCTAGAAACCTCGGTTCCAGTGGTCTGGGTACAATTAGATATATTTAGTGAGCTGGCTGGCTATAAAGTTAATAGCACTAAGATGGAGGTCTTAACATATTTTTTCAACCCTCTAGAACTTTAAAGGCAGACTTCCCATTCCACTGGAACAGAGTGGAGATGAGATATTAAAGGAATAATGCCCGACAGGGTGGGTGTTACGCTGGGATAACATCCCACCTCGGGTGGCTGGGCCCGAGGCCACCGGCCGAAGGCGTCCAACACCCAAGAAGGGATGATCCTACTGAGAGGGCTCTGCAGTAGGTAATTACATATAGGACTGGACGCCGCAGGACCCCACGGAAAATTTTCTAGCTAGCGGTCCCTGGCGAGGGCCGCCCCGTCAGGTGACCGGCGTCAGGAGCGTCGGTATAACAGGCGGTCCCGGACACCCGCCTTCCAGTTCTTTCCCGCCGTTAGTTCGTGCAGCGCCTCGCGGAAAAGTTTGTGCTTTGTCAGCTCTACCTTCGTCGTTTTTTTACCGAAAATAATTGTTTTTTCGACTAACGTCAGTACTATCGTCGGTGTATGTTGTCCCCTACACCCCCCGAGCACAAGAATAAGTGCAATTCGTGCGGTGCCCAACTACTGCACAAGGATGGCCATTCCCTGTACCTGTTCTGCCTAGGCCTCGATTACCCAGTCGAGAAGTGCCAGCATTGCCTCAGTTTCAACGTGGCTACCCGGAAAAGGCGGCAGCAATCCCTGGAAGTCCATATTCTGAAGAAAAAAATGAGTTCTATGGAGAAGGAGCTCAAAAAACTGAGGCAGGCGTCCACTTCCCCCGAAGGCCATAGGAAAAAGAAGGAGAAGGAGAGGCACCGGGACAAGGGCTCCTCCACCGCGTCTCCCTTGGGAGTCGCTGGGACGTAGGTAACATCCTCCTGGGGATTGCTCTCGACGTGTCACTGGAGGTTTCTGAGGGGCATTGGCCCGCCAGTCTGGCTCGCCGGGCCTTGTGGGCGCCCGGGCAGTTGGAGACCTCCGCCCCTGGTTCGGATGCAGACTCGCGGCCTACCACTGTGGCGACTCCGGTAAGCAGGCGTTAGCTCTCTGACATCCGCCCGGAGAGGGCGGTAAGGCGATCAAAACCTCGGGGCAACACGGCCCTCAACTCCACCAGACCAGGCCAATCACCTCTACTCGGCCTGCCTCCGGTGATGGCTCTCATAAGTCGGACACCGGCTCCTCTAGCGCCCGCCGAGAGCTTACCCCGAAGCCTCACTTATCCCAGCATAACACCCACCCTGGTGGGCATTATTCCTATTATACAATGGCTTGTTTTAGACAGGAAAAAAAATTTGAAAGAATTTTGTTTAGTGATTAAAAATATTTTTTTAAGAAAAGATGCAAACAATGCTCTAGCCTATCATCCTCTAATTGATCAGCAGGGGATGTTATGTCAGGATAACATCCCTGTTGTGATGGCCAACTGACCAATCAGGAGCCAGGATTCTTTCTTGCCATTGTATAATTAGGTGTAAAATTACCTTACAAGATGCTGCATCTAGACTTGATGAACTCTGAACCCATCACCCAGCAAATTACTTCAGACTTATCCAGGTGGGCCTTACTTCCTATGGGGATCTTATTCTGAGTCAAAACGGTGTAGCAGAATATTTCTGCAAACTCTCCCGGTGCTCCTTTCGAATACCTATTTCCAAATGCGGGACAAATTAATCTCTAGGTTTGCCAAGGGAGGTAAAACACCACAAGTAAAATATTACACGTTGCAGCTGTCTAGGGTATGTGGGGACTGAATCTTCAAAACATGAGAAGATATGCTCAAGCGTCTCAAATCCGCATATCCCTATTACATGCGGTTACCCAATATGCCGCCATACTGGAAGGACATAGAGGTCACGCTTAATGGTCTGGAGAATTTTCCGTCTTTTATTGTTGGGGATCCACCAGGGTGTATATCACAAGGTTCACAAAATTCACCTCAGAATTTTTTAGAAGCTGGTTACAAATGTGGAGATATCTAATATCCCCTTCAGAGTAACGATATCTCTCTATGATCCCGATCCAACAATGGGAGAGGTTCGATCTCAGTTACACCTTTCAATTAGTGGGTCCCCTGAGCATTGATTCCTTTTCCCGCTTACAGAGTATAAGCTTCCCAATAACCAATACAAGCCCTACATGGTCCTTAGAAATAGTTTGGTACCATTTGAGGAGGCCCTATCAGGAGTAGCTAAATCCCCCTCTCTCTTGATTCAAATGGTAATACACCACTTAAGGGGGCACATACAGGAACATGTAATTGAGGGGCCTCTATTTAGCATTAAGGTCACAGTACTGAATCACTGTACTACCTTAGAATTAAGTGGTCAAGGGAAATGGGACTTGAATTAGAGGTTGATCAACGGCAAACCTCAACTTCATTATATTCCAGGATTTCCTCTAATATATATTGGCGGCAATATGCATGGAAGGTCAGAATATGGTTCTTTAGAACCCCAGCTATCACTGCAAAATTTAGAGGACACAGATACGGAACTTGTTGGAGGGAGTGTGGACAAGATGAGGCAGGGGTGGGACATATTTTATGGTCATCATGTCCATATATACTGGGATATTGGCAAGAGATTATAAATGAGCTAAATGCAATTTATGAGAGGTCGGAGATACTCACCCCATTTATTTTGACAGCAGTGCCCCCTACCGGACTTAATGTCCAGGGGATGCTCTTTAGAATGTTAACTCTGCTGGTCTTAGAGGCCAAAAAGGTTACTTGATTCTTGCTTTCCACTCAGATCCCGACTAGAGTCTTGGAGAAAACTGACACATGAAATACATAATTTGGAGAGGATTTCAGCTAGAATGAACAACAGGATCCATAGTTTTGACAATCGTTGGAAATGTTGGACTCTATTAATTAGCACATTATCCGGACTTTGTCCCTTGAATATACATTATAATGCTCAAAATAATTTAGGGCCCCAAAAGGTGGAAAGGATTAGGGGGGAAAGAGTCTGACGGGGTCTTTCTTTCACGGGCTATTTACTTCTGTAATCCGGACTACAGAGGAGATACTATTATTAGTATCATTATTATTAGTAGTATGCCCCTGTTTTTAGGAGACGTCAAAACCATATAATGGCCCCCCAAATACTGGGGTTTTTGAATGTATACTGCTGTTACTGCCCTTTGTTCTGCATGATATCTTTGAATGTACTTTTGTATTTACTTTGGTACTATACTATACTATGCTGCTAAAACTAATAAGATGCAATTAAAAAAAAAAAAAAAAGAGCTGGCTTGTTCTCAGTCCAAATGATTGATTCTGGCCTTCAATTTACATCTATGACCAAGACACCCCCGAATTTTCCTGTCTTTTATGCCACCTGACATTCCTTTATGCTTGTCTCAGGCTCTTTGAAGGTCCCCACTGACTTTGACCACCACCTCCTCCTGTGGCAACTCGTTCCATACCATCACTACTCTTTCTGTAAAAAAAGGCTTCCTTACATCCCTCTTGAATCCATTCCCCACCACCAGTTTTAGATTGTGCCCTCTGCTGGTGGTACTGGCCCTTTTACTGAATAAGCTCCTGCAGTCCACTCAGTTAATTCCTCTCAAGTATTTTAATGTCTCAATCATATCCCCTCTCTGCATCCTCTTCTCTAGAGTGTACATCCTCACGTCCTCCAACCTCTTTGCATATGATCTATCCTGCTGTCCCTCTATCATTTTAGTCGCTCTCCTCTGGACCCTTTCTAGCATGTTTATATCCTTCTTCAGGTATGGATGCCAATATCTTATAGCGTATTCCAAGCAAGGTCGAACGAATGACCTGTACAGCAGCAGAATAACCTCACTCTTCCTTCTGCTAAATCCCCTTGCAATACACCCCAGCATACTATTTGCCTTTGCTATTGCCTTTTTGCACTGAGTCAAGTGTTTCAGGTCACTAGAAATTATCACCCCGAGATCCTTTTCTTCCTCCGATGGCGTAACCTGAACTTTTCCAATATAGTACTCTGTTAACAGGTTCTTTGCCCCATGTGTATCACCTTGCACTTTTTGGCGTTGAACCCGAGTTGCCATATCCCTGACCATCTCTGTCTAGCTTGGTTAGGTCCTCCCTCATTTCCTTTATCCCCTCCTGGGTGTCCACCCCCCCAGAGAGCTTGGCGTCATCTGTGAACATGCAAATCTTTCTCTGTATACCTTCCCCTATGACGCTAATAAACAACACCGGACCCAACACCAACCCCTGTGAAACCCCACTGGTAACCTCCCTTGTACTGGAGAACTACCCCCTCCCCACTACTACCCTCTGTGTCCTGCAGATCAGACATCTAACCAACCTTCCCCCACCCCTAAGTCCTTCAGCTTCCTCATCCACATTTTGTGTGGTATAGAGTCAAAGGCCTTGCTAAAGTCCAGATATATAATATCCACTGCCTGGCCTTTGTCCACTGTCCGAGTGACCCAGTCAAGGAACTCAATCAAGTTCATTTGACATGATCTGCCTGCCAAGAACCCGTGCCATTTACTATCCTGCAGGCTATTTTCCTCTAAGAACTTGACCAGGCCCTCCTTCAAAATTGTCTCCATCAGTTTACACACAATCGAGGTCCTCCTTGGGGCCACTCTTATGGAGTGGCATATATGTCCCATTCCCCTGGCACCACCCCATATCAAGATATCTACTGAATAGTATTGTCAGTGGGCCTGCTAGCTCCTCTGCCATCTCTTTTAGTATCCTGAATTGAAGGCCAGTCTAAGCTGGATTACAAGGAAAGGAGTACTTCTCTGAGGCAACAACATGAGAAACATAGACTTTGACGGCAGATAAGGATCACTTGGCCCACCCAGTCTGCCCATTTCCCTACCTACTGGATAAGCTGCAGATTCTAGTTAAACAGCCTACTTCCTGCCACCCCCCACTACAATTACCTGGTGTCTGTCCCATACATGTTTGAATTCCCCCACTGTTTTAGCCCCAACAACCTCCCCAGGAAGGCAGTTCCATGCATCCACCACTCTCTCCGTGAAAAAGATTTCCATTACCCTGAGCCATCCCCTCTATCTTTAAATTGTGTCCCTTGTTCTTACACATCTCTTTTTGAAAGATGCTACCCTCCTGGACCTTGTTGATTCCCTTGAGGTACTTGAACGTCTCTATCATGTCCCCCCGTCCCTCCTTTCATCAAGGGTATACATATTAAGCTCTCTCAGTCGCTCTTCATATGATTTCTGATGCAGACCCTGCACCATTTTAGTTGCCCTCCTCTGGACTGCTTCCATCCTGTCTATGTCATTGCGTAGATGAGGTCTCTAAAACTACACACAGTACTCCAGATGGGGTCTCACCAACTGGCTGTACAGAGGGATAACCATTTCCCTTTTTCTACTTGTAATGCCCCTTCCTATGCATCCCAGTATCCCCTGGCTCTCCTGACTTCACACATTGCTTACCTACCTTTAGATCATCTGATATGACTACCCCAAGTCCCGTTCCATTTTTGTTGTTGTTGGTACTTCCCCAGCTATTGTGTACTCTTCTCCTGGGTTTTTGTTTCCCAGGTGCATTACTTTGCACTTCTTTGCACTGAATTTAAGTTGCCATATGAAGAGCATATGAAACCTGGGGAAACACGGCCAGCCCTAGCTGTCCATTTGGGGAAGAATGAAGTAGAGGGCTAGGGTTAAACGTCCCATATGACCAAGACTTAACATGGGAGAAGAGGAGCCTTTTATTTTTTTTTTTTATTTTTTAAAGGCTTGAATTCCTCTGGTCCTCTGCACTGCTTGCCACTCCCCCATCCCCAGGCTTGCTCCCTCCCAGGAAACACAGTCTCTTCAGTCCTGTCTTGCCCCCCAGGATGGGGTCACAGGAGCGGCCCCCCCCCCCATGGACCCTGTATGCAGCAGGAGAGGAGGCGGGGCCAGTCACTAGCAGCCGGTGGTATTTTTTTGCTATTCAGTCCTAGGGGCAGGGATGTGCAATAGTGCAATGTCCCACCCCGTCACCCCAAATGTAGCAGGCGCCGGCCACAGCATTATCCCCAGCCTCCACCAGAGGTCCACATAGCGTTGGACTCTCTTCCCCCTTCCCCAGAGAAAAAGAGCAATCCCTGGGATGCTTAATCCCTCTCCCCCAGCCAGCCCTCCAACTCCCGAGTCCATCCCCAAACCTGGGATATCGGCGCCGCAGACAGATGCTTTATCGTTGTGCTGGAGCGCTGGCCCAAAAGCCTATGATTTTGAAGGTCTAAGGCTAAGCCAAGGTACAGGCAGCTAAGATAAGCTCATTTTCTATGAAATCAGAAACCAGGAGAGAAGCTACTCTTGAAAACAAGAGGCCCTCACTAGGAGTAAGGCAGGAAGAGGGACTCCAAGAAGTCCCATCTCTCTCAATCCTGAGTCTGTGGGGAAAATTCCCAAAAAGTGCTATTAAGAGAAAGTAAGATGCAGCAGGCCTTAAAAATAAAAAGGCAGTGCACACAGGAGGCTGAGCTGGAAGGAAGCGGGCTACTGTCCGAAAAAAACTCACCTGTAAGTTCTAGGAGTAGTATATGAAAGTTCATCCACACTTTCTGCCAGTGCGCCTTTCCCCTTCAAGACTCTGCCGTAATGTCTTAAAGCTGGCTCCTCCCATCCACCCGGGTTGTAACTCCCTCAGTTCCACCCCATGACAACAGATCTTGCCTACTGGAAGCAGTTGTGCACGCCATAGCTAGGAGAGGTCGAGTGGGTCCATGTGGATGATCACATACCACTCCTAGAACTACTGTTTCTAGGGACATGCATATGATGTTCAATCCACACTCCTTGGCAGACTCCTAGCAGTTCTCCAAGAGGAGGAAAGCAAGGCACACCCCCCCCCCCTCCACTTAGGGAACAGAGACTAGAGAACTGAGGCCCCAAAACCAGCATCCTGGCGTGACTCAAGTTTGATGTGGTGTGTGCTGATCTGCAGGTAGCAGCCCTGCAGATATCCTGGATAGGGAAGACCCTGGAAACACCACCCACGCAGCGGTATGATGGACGGAATTAGCCCGAAGCCCTACAGGAGGATCCCTACCTGACAACCTATGGTAGTGATTGATGCAGGACACAATCCACCTGCCAAACATCCGCTTAACTGCCAGTCTACCAGGTGTGGCCTCAGTGTAGGTGACAAACAGCTGGCGAACCTCTCCCCAAACTCCAGCCATGTGCTCCTTGTTAATAGGTGAGCACTCACCACAGGTCCAAAGTATGGAGCCTGTGCTTGCCTGCCGAGGTGTGGTTGGTGAAGTACCCCAGGAGATTAATCAGCTGGTTAAGGTGGAAATCCGACAAACCTTCGGGAGTAACTTTGGGTTGGGGCGCAGGACAACCTTGTCCCTGTGGAAGATAAGGATACTCCACTGAAAGCGCCTGGAGTGCACTGATCCTTCTGGCTGACATGACAGCCACCAGGAAGGCAGAAACATTCACCTTTACAGCATCAGCATTTACAGTTTGTTCCAGTCTATCATAAGCTAAATCAATATCTTCCTTATCAGTTTCTGGTAAAACCAGCAAAAAGCTTTTGTCATTTTTTTCAACCCATTTCTTGAAGAGGTTAGCAAGGTATATCTTAGTAGAATTTTTCCTGTCAGGGGTCTCAACCTCGTAGTTAACAGTGCCATTACGTCTAAGAACTTTATAAGGTCCTTGCCACTTCATTAACAGCTTATTTTCTGTTGTGGATAACAGTAGCAAAACCTTTTCACCTGGCTCGAAAACGTTTTCTTTTACCCCATGGTCATAATATACCTTCTGCTGATTTTGAGACTCTTCCTGATTACTATGGGCAATTTCAACATATTTTGCCAGCTTCTTTCTTAGGGCACACATATAAGAACATATAGCAAAACAAAATGGTTATATTAAATGCACGCTGAAAATAGAAAATAGAGTTAAAAATCTACGTTTCGACCTTAGGTCTTCTTCAGGAAATATCTAAAAGAGAAAAAAAACAAGTTAGTGTAGAGGAGAGGTAAAATGAGAGAGAGATATATGTGGAGAAAGAAGAAGGGGGAGGCTAAGGGAGAAGAAGTGATAAATGGTAAGATTAAGAGAGAATCTGTGAAACAAAAAGGTGATGATGGGAAAGATAAAACATAATGGGAGAGAAAGAGCTGGGGAAGTTCCCAGGTAGAGACTGATTAACAGGGCCTTGTAAGAAGGCTGAAAGGTGACAAATGTGTGAGAAGGAGACAGAAATGGAGACATATGGAGACATTTTTTTTTTTCATTTTCACCATATGTCTCCATTTCTGTCTCCTTCTCACACATTTGTCACCTTTCAGCCTTCTTACAAGGCCCTGTTAATCAGTCTCTACCTGGGAACTTCCCCAGCTCTTTCTCTCCCATTATGTTTTATCTTTCCCATCATCACCTTTTTGTTTCACAGATTCTCTCTTAATCTTACCATTTATCACTTCTTCTCCCTTAGCCTCCCCCTTCTTCTTTCTCCACATATATCTCTCTCTCATTTTACCTCTCCTCTACACTAACTTGTTTTTTTTCTCTTTTAGATATTTCCTGAAGAAGACCTAAGGTCGAAACGTAGATTTTTAACTCTATTTTCTATTTTCAGCGTGCATTTAATATAACCATTTTGTTTTGCTTTTAGACCACATGCTGACGCAGCGCCTTGTCTTTGTTTTTTTAAGAACATATAGATGGTTTCTGAGTGGGGTTATCTTCCCATGTTTCTTTTATCACATCCAGTGGCCCTCTTGGCTGCCTACCATACAGCATTTCAAATGGTGAAAACCCTGCTAATGCCTGTGGCACTTCTCTGTAAGCAAAAAGTAGGTAAGGCAAGTAATGTTCCTAATCTTTTACCTTCCCCTTTTACAAACCTTTTTAACATGCATTTTAGGGTTTGGTTAAAATGCTCAACAAGACCGTCCATCTGAGGGTGATAGGGGGAGGTTCATATGGCAGTGATACCAAACAGTCTGTACAGCTCTTTAAGCAGTGCAGCACCAAAATTACTACCCTGATCAGTAATAATTTCTTCAGGTATGCCTACTCTGCTGAAAATTTTGGGCCTATAACAGTACGCACTGGAACTGCTTCTGGGTATCGAGAACCATAGTCGCATACTACCAGGATAAATCTATTACCCTTTTTACTTTTGTCTAAAGGACCAACCACATCCAATGCAGTTCTCTCAAAAGGCACATCTATTAAGGGTAGGGGCACCGGGGATACCTTGTCTTTTCTAGTGACCAGGGCTACTTTCTGACACACAGCACAGGAAATACAGTAGGTAGCAACATCTTCATATTCCAGGCCAGTAAAATCCACACAGCAATCTGGCAAGGGTACGATCCCTCCCTGAGTGACCAGCCACTGGACTATCATGTGCGATCTGTAACAATTCTGTTCTATACTTCTGTGGTATAACCAATTGTTCAGTCTGTTCCTGCATCTGAGGTTTAACCCAAACTCTGTACAGTAACCCATTACATTTTTTTAAACACTGGTCCATGCTGTTTTCGTTTCACCCCCAGCTGCTTAAAATAACCCTGGAGAGCAACACTGTTACCTTGTTCTGAAAGAAAATCACAATCAGTTATCAATTTAGTTTCAGTACTTTTATATTTTAACCCTTCATGTCCATCAGTCATTTGTTGCCACAGTTTCTTCAGGCTTTGTCTTTCTTGCCTGGATTTCCGGATCTTGGAGCTGTGCTCAAACAAGTCCAAATCAAAATCACCGAAAGGAAAAGTGTCCCCACTGTCTGAAATTTTCTTTGCCTGAGCTCTTGTCACTACAGCTGCTCAAACATCAGGATTTACTTCCTCTTTGATCAATTTGGTAAATTCTGGAAAATCATTTCCAATAATCACAGATAAAGGTAACTTTGCTACTACCCCATGTTCATTTGGTGCGACATACCCTTAACGTTCATAGTCACTTGGGTCATGGGATAGTATCGCGTGTCCCTGTGGATGCAGACAACACCAGTACCTGGTCCCTTTTCACAGTGTTTTCCCAGCACTTTAACATGCACTAGGGTTGTCTACTTCCCGAATCAAGGAGTCCCTGTGCAGTCTTATTCCCCTTCACATCTGTTAGGTACTTGCCCCAGTATGCAAAGGACAAATCTGCTCCAGTGTCACTCTATTACGCCAGTTTCTTGCAAAATGGCCTGGCTTATTACAGTTATAGCAGATAACTTCTTTTGGCACAGCTTTGTTACCCCCACCAGAGTTCTTCACAGGCTTGGAATTTAAATGGGAAAAACAGTTTCTTACCAGTGCTTGGCTGTTACCTCGCTGCTGTGGTGTCTGTCTGGCTATTTGCTAGTCCTTAGCCAAAGAAAAGTACAGTTACGTAAGAACTTACCGTAACAGTAGATCTTCGAGAGACGCTCTTGCAGTAGGTAATTACATACAGGACTGACGTTGGCAGGACCCCATGGAAAAATTTCTAGCTAGCAGTCCCTGGCAAGGGACCGCCCCAACGTCGGGTGACCGGTGTCAGGAGACGTCGGTATAAAGGGGAGGTCCCTGACGCCCGCCTTCCAGTTCTTTCCCGCAAGAGGCCAGAAAGGCCGGACAAGAGAGAAGCGGATATTTCCATCAGTGGAAAAGGAGCTGAAAAAGCCTAGGGGGATGGAGGGCGGGAAGGTATTACCTACTACAAGAACCTCCCTCGAAAATCTACTGTTACAGTAAGATCTTATGTAACTGTACTATCTTACTTCGAGAGGGCTCTTGCAGTAGGTAATTACATATAAGACTGAATCCCAAGCAGTGTGGAACAAAGAGAGGCACCAGGAGGAGGAAAGCCACTCAAGTAGATCCTCTAGCTGTGAAGGCCTTCAGAAAGGAGGCCTTGCAGAACAGCGAGCCCGAAACCTGCTCTATAGCGAGAGGCAATATCTAAACTGTAATGTTTTGTAAATGTACGGACAGAAGCCCAAGTGGCGGCAGCACATATGTCTGCCGCTGACACATTCTTGAAACATGCCACTGAGGCAGCAACCCCTCTGGTGGAGTGACCTCTTATTTGACCCGGAAGGGTCTTGTTGTACTTGTCATAACACAAGGTGATGCAATGAGCCAACCATTTAGAAAGGCATTGCTTGGAAACAGCATTGCCTTCTTTTTTGGGGGCAAAAGAGACAAAAAGTTGATCAGTCTTTCTGAGATCCTTTGTTCGGTTAGTGTAGTATCTCAGAATCCGGTTAACATCTATTGTGTGAAGTAGATACTCCCCCTGATTAGAGTACTGCGTAAAGAAGGCGGGTAATTCTATGGACTGGTTCAATGTAGATTCTATTACCACCTTGGGGAGAAAATACAGGTTACTCACCTGTAACAGGAGTTCTAGGAATAGTATATGTTGTTCATCCACACTGTCTGGCAGGTATCCTTGCTGCTTTAAATCTTGCCGGAAGGTCTTCAAGCTGGCTCCTCCCACCCACCCGGGTGGTAAAACTCTCGGCTCCGCCCCATGACGCCAGATCTGGCCCGCTGGAAGCTCAGGTTGTGCGTCAAAGCCGGGGAGGTCGGGTGGGTCGTGTGGATAAACAACATATACCATTCCTAGAACTCCTATTACAGGTGAGTAACCTGTATTTCTAGGGACATGGATATGTTGTTCATCCACACTGTCTGGCAGACTCCTAGCAGTTCTCCGGGAGGAGGGAGGCAAGGACACCCCGATACTTACTTGGGAAAGAGAGACTGAGAACCGAGGCCCCAAACCAGCATCCCGGGCGTGACTCAAGGTCGATGTGGTAATGGGTGATGAAGGTGTGTGCTGACTTCAGGTAGCAGCCCTGCAGATATCCTGGATAGACGCCCTGGAAGCAGCCACGCATGCAGCAGTATGGCGGGTAGAATGAGCTCTTATCCTCTGGGAGGCTCCATGTCCGCCAACTTATAGCAGAGATCTATGCAGGAGGTGACCCACCTGCTTATCGTCCGCTTGGCTGCAGGTCTGCCAGGTGCGGCTTCAGCGTAGGTGACAAACAGCTGGCTAACCTCTCCCGATTTCAGCCGTGCGCCTCCTTATAATAAGCGAGCGCCCCTTCTAGGGTCCAAAGTATGGAGCCTGTATTCGCCTCTGAGGTGTGACTGGGTAAAACACCGGCAGAGTCAACACCTGGTTAAGGTGAAACTCTGACACCACCTTCGGAAGGAATTTCGGGTGGGGGGCGCAGGACAACCTTGTCCCTGTGGAAGACCAGGTAAGGAGACTCGATGCAGAGTGCCTGGAGTTCTCCCATCCTTCTGGCTGACGTGACAGCCACCAAGAAGGCGGTCTTCCATGACAGGTGAGAGAGTTCACACCTGTGCACTGGTTCGAATGGCTTGTCCATGAGCTTTGCCAGTACCAGCAGTAAATCCCACGGAGGTGGAGGTTCTCGCACCGGAGGGGAAATGTGATCAAGGCCTTTGAAAAAGCGCCAGACCACCTTCTCCTGCGCCACCGACTGCCCCGGCCCACGCCGTAAGCAGAGATGGCTCAGGTGCACCCTTAGGGTCGCCGACCTAAGCCCTTGACGAGAAAGGGACCATAAATAGTCCAAGATGCTTGCCAAAGGACAGGAGGAAGGGTCCAAGCCCTTGTTCTGACACCAAATGGAAAATCTCTTCCATTTGAAGGCATAGCATTTCCTGGTCGACCTTATGGGACGCCTCAACTACATTGAGGACCTCGCCGGAAAGACCCAAGGCCTGGAACTCTAGCCGCTCAGGAACCAGGCCATCAGGTGCAGGGATTGAAGGTCCGGATGGAACACCTTCCCCGATTGACTGAGAGCAGGTCCGGGCGAGCGAAGCTGCCTCAGCAGCCTGGAGCTGAGGCTGAGGAGATCTGGGTACCAGAACTGGCGGGGCAAGTCTGGGGCTATCAGAATCACCTGCGCCTTGTCCCTCCTTGCTTTGAGAAGCACCTTGTGTATCAAGGGAAATGGAGGGAAGGGTAGAAGAGGCCCGGGGTCCACGGCCTCGAGAAGGCATCCCCCTGCAGCGAGCCCTGCTGAGGGGGGCGGGCATGGAACAGCCTCAGATTCGCATTCTCCCTTGAGGCAAACAGGTCCATCTGAGGTGTGCCCAATGGGAGAACAGATCTTGTACTACCTCCGGCAGGAGAGACCACTGTGGGATGCAGCCCCTATCCGGCCCAGGGCATCAGCCAGGTGTTGGAGGCCCTGCCACATGAATGGCTAGGAGATCCGCCTCCAAGCCGCGACGAGTGACCAAATGCGGAGAGCTTCCCTGCACAGAAGCTAGGAGCGCGGCCCCGCCTGGCGGTTTAGGTAGTACATGGTCGTGGTATTGTCCATCTGACCGGACCACTTGACCCCGAGAAACGGAGCAAAGGCGGTGAGAGCCAGGGCGGACCGCCGGAGCTCCAGCAGGTTGATTTGGCATCGACTCCCCGCTGGGACCAGAGGCACGGCGCCCGTGTTCCCCAGATGGACACCCCAACCCATCAGAGAGGCATCGTTGATAGAGAGACCGTCGGCTCGGGGCGGACAAACGGGATGCCCTCCTGCAGATGAGCTGGAACGGTCCACCACCGGAGAGCGTTCAGCATCCCCTTGGTCACCGTCACTAGCTGGTCCAATGGATCGCAGCATTGTGACCACTGGCTGGCCAGTCCCCACTGAAGGGGGCGCATGTGCCAGCGTGCCCAACGGACCACGCTGGCACAGGCCGCTATGAGACCCAGGAGGCGCAGGAAGTCCCAGGCAGGGCGCGATTGCCCATCCAGAAATGATTGGGCAAAGGAGGTAAGAACCTCGGCCCTGTCCGCCAGGAGCCGTGCTCTGGCTCCCAAGAGAGTCAAACTCTGCCCCGATGAAAAGAATCGCCTGCTTCCGCTCGAGTTCCGACTTGGCCTCGCTGATGAGAAGGCCGATTTGAGAGCAAACCTGGAGGGCCAGATCTCTGGACCGCTCCACCTGTCTGGAGGGGCCGCTATCAGCCAATCGTCCAGGTAAGGGTACACCCGGACCCCTCGGCGCCGCAGGAAAGCTGTCACCACTGCTATGCATTTGGTGAAGACCCTGGGAGCTGGAGACAGGCCGAAGGGCATGGCTCGGAACTCGAAAAGGGATCCCTCCGCTCGAAAGCGAAGGATCTCCGATGTGACGGACGGATAGGGACGTGAAAGAACACGTCCTGCAGGTCCAGAGAGCAGAACAACACGCTGTGTTCCAGGGATGGTATTATCTGAGCCAGAGTGACCATCCTGAAGGTTCAAGACCTTAGGAACTTGTTCAGGTCGTGTAGGTCGAGAATGGGGCGCCAGCCCCCTGTCCGTTTCGGAACCAGGAAGTACCTGGACACAAACCCCGGGTCTGAGGGAGGGTCCGCCACCTCCCTGATCACCTCCTTTTGGAGGAGGAGAGCGATGTCGGCCCGGCGAGCCGACAGTGAGGCTGCAGACCCCGAGGCCCCCCGAGGTGCGACGGCTCTGAAGGGCGGGGCCTGCTCGAATTCTAGAGGCAGGCCTTTTCCCACCACCTCCAGCACCCACCTGTCCGTGGTAATAACGGACCAGGCGGAAAAGAAGTGCCGGTGCCGCTCCACGGGGGAACCTGGGGTGAGGTGACAGGGTTAGGGCGACACCCTCAGCCCGCCACTGGGCAGGCTTGAGGAGGACCGCCGAGGGACCTCCTGGGCCTTTACTTCCCTGCTTCCTGTTGGAGGAAGCCCCAGTGAGTCTATGCCCGAGAGCCTGCTGGCCCTGACGTTGTTGGGCCGACGCCGCGTGGCGCAGAAGGACGAAAGGGCTTAGGCTGTGGTTTGAGGCCTTTGTCCTTCTAAGTGGAAGAGACCAAGTCCAAGGTAGCACTGGACTTCTCGATCCTCTGCAGGTGACCTTCCACCCCAGGGGTCGGTCCTCAAAAAGGGAACATCCGCCAACTTGTGCTGGGTATCCGAAGTGAAGGTGGATATCCTCAGCCAAGCCCGACGACGCATAGCCACTGCGGCCGCCACAGACCTGGCACATGAGTCCCCAATGTCTAAAGCAGTCTGGAGCTGCTGTTTGGCCACTGCCCTGCCCTGGTCCCACACCTGCCTGACCATGGTCTGCAGATCCGCGGGAAGATGAGGGATGACCTCATCCAGGGAGCCCAACAGGGCATGAGAGAAATGTGCCATGAGGACGGCCGAACTGGCCTGGCGAAGGCCGAGGGAAGGCGCAGCGCAAACTTTTCGCCCGGCATAGTCCAATTTCTGGACTCCTTGTCGGGAGGTTTGTCCATATCCCTAGCGTTTCGCACCGGAAAACGCTGTCGGTAACAACCTCGGCCGAGGGGGTTCCAAAACCGACAAGGAACCGTAGGGCCACATTCTTGGCCATTCTGGTCAAGGCGCAGGGCAGGAAGCAGGCGCTGCCAGAGCTCCAAGGCCGGCCCACTATGGCCTCGGCCACCGAAAGGCCTCCGTAGGGGAATCCTCGGTCCAGAATCTCCGTGAGGGGATACCTGGCCCGCTAGAACGGGTTCGAGCTTCATCCCGTGGACTCGAGATGAGCCAAGCAATCCCAGGAAGGACGGGGCTACCGTCCACCGACTGTCCTCCTGAGGACCCAAGTCCATTCGCTTGGAGAAAAGGGAGGAATCGCCTTCGACTTGAAGAGTCCTCAAAGAGCTGCCTCGGGCCTGAGCCACCCTCCACCTGCCGAGGTCGATCGGGAGTGAGGGTGACAGACAGCCTATGGGGCAGTCCCTGAGCCACCGAATTTTGGTCAGAGCCCCAACCAACGGCTTGGAGGCGAGAGGTTCCAACGAATCGGTGGGCAGCTGTTTTGTCGAACAACCGCCTGGGAATAGGCCCTCGATAAACGAGGTTGTTTCGCCGCCCGTGACAGCCACTTAATGGCCGGAAGACGACGGCGCCGGCTTATTCCCGGTCAGAAGGAGCTATTGCCACATGAGTTCCTCATATCTTCAACGCAACTTGCGCCAAGCTCCCTCGTCCGAGGAGGAGGACTGAGCACGGCGCCGCTGTCATGGTGCCAAGACCGCCTATGACGGAGGGATCGGCTGGACCGCGAAGAAGTCCGAGACCGAGACCCTTGGCTTTCCAGAGGACGGTGCGGGGAGGTGTTGTGGGGAACCGGCACTCCTCTCGGTTTGGAGGATTCAACCGAAGGCTCCGGAACCGGAGGCACAGACGAGCCAACGGAGTCCTCAACTCCCACCGGGGAAACCGTGGAGAGGGGATTCTCGGCTTCTCCTGCCGACAACCCGTCCAACGGTCGGAAAATCTCACCGCATCGGGCGGGAGTTCGGTCAACTGGTCTGACGGGACACCGGCTGGACCAGTGGCGTAGCCGAGCAGTCGATCGAAGTCGACGGCCGACAACTCGGGGAGAGGGATCTTTCCCGCTCCCAAGAGCGTCGACTGTGAGACTTACCCTTGTCTCTCTTTTTGGACTGAGAAAACGGTCCAGAAGAAGTTGGTCCCTCACCTTTAGTCGAGAGGGTCAGACAAAGCTCCTTAAAAGAAGCTGAATAAGAGGCACCGTGAGAGAGCGGGACAAATGCCGCAGCCGAGGTAGAAGCGGCCCGCGCCGCCTCTCTCGAGGGCTTATCATATGCTCGAGCTGATCTGCCGAGCCCGGCCGCCGGACACCGACCGGGCTTTTTGACTTCACCGAGGAAATCGCTCGACGCCCCAGTTGTAAACGGGCAGCACGGCCTCGAGGATGTAGGTCAAAAGGAAGAGTACAGGTCGCAGGCCTGCGGTCGGCTCCAGGCCTCGACAGTAGACGCACGTGAGAGTGGATCCGTCTCGAGACATCTTCTGTCCGCAAGGGCACCTCCTGAAACCTGAGTCGATCGGTCCATCGCAGCCGCGAGGGAGAGAAGACCAAGTCTTTTAGCAAAAAACTTTTAATTTCAAAATTCAAGAATTAGGAACCAGTCTTATACGCAGAGCTGCTAAGGGAGGGAACCTGAGCTTCCAAGCGGTAAGGAAGATCTACGCCATGGGCGGAGCCGAGAGTTTACCACCCGGGTGGGTGGGAGAAGCCAGCTTGAAGACCTTCCGGCAAGATTTAAAGCGGCAAGGATACCTGCCAGACAGTGTGGATGAACAACATATCCATGTCCCTAGAACTTAGGATTAGTGCGCAGAGCCACATGTTCCTTGTGAAAAATCAAGTATAGGATTTTACACATAGAAACATAGACTTTGACGGCAGATAAGGACCGCTAGGCCCATCTAGTCTGCCCATTTCCCTACCTACAGGATAGGCCGCAGATCCTAGTTAACCAACAGCCTATTTCTTCCTACCCCCCACAAGAATTGCCTTGTGTCTGTCCCATGCATTCTTGAATTCTCCCCAGTTTTAGACCCCATAATCTCTTCAGGAAGGCTGTTCCATGCATCCACTACCCTCTCTGTGAAATAATACTTCTCACATTGCCCCTGAACCGCCTCCTTCTATCTTTAAATTGTGTCCCTTGTTCTTGCAAGTCTCTTTTCTGAAAGATGCTACCTCTTGGACTTTGTTGATTCCACTGAGGTACTTAAAAGTTTCTATCATGTCCCCCTCTCCTTCTTTCCTCAAGGTATACATATTAAGCTCCTTTAGTCTCTCCTCATACGGCTTCTCTTGCAGACCCTGCACCATTTTAGTTGCCCTCCTCTGACTGCCTCTATCCTGTCTATGTCCTTTGCGGAGATGGGGTCTCCAGAACTGGACACAGTACTCAGATGGGGTCTCACCAACTGTCTGTACAGAGGGATAACAACTTCCTGTTTTCTGTGATGATGCCTCCTCCCTATACATCCCAGTATACCCCCAGCCCTCCCTACTGCCTTCTCACATTGCTTGCTAACCTTAAGGTCATCTGATATGATTACCCCCAGGTCCCTTTTTTTTTGTTGTTGTTACTACCTCCCCACCCATTGTGTATTCTTCCCCTGGGTTCTTGTTTCCCAGGTGCATTATTTTGTACTTCTTTGCATTGAATCCTAGCTGCCATACTTCTGACCATTCCTCCAACCTTGCCAAGTCCCTTTTCATCCTTTCCATGCCTCCTTGTGTATCAACCCTGTTGCAGATCTTTGTGTCATCTGCAAAAAGGCATACTTTTCCTTCCAGTCCCTCTGCAATGTCATTGATGAAGACATTAAAAAGAACTGGACCCAATACTGAACCCTGCGGTTCCCCACTAGTAACCCCCCTTTCTTCAGAGTGGACTCCATTTACAATTACCTTCTGTGTCCTGTTGTCCAGCCAATGTTTTGCAGGCTACCACCCTGGGTCCCACTCCCAGGCTGGTTAATTTGACTATTAATCTTTGTGTGGGACTGTGTCAAATGCCTTGCTAAAGTCTAGGTAGGCCATGTCCACAGCCCCTCCCTGGTCTACTACTTTGGTCACCCAGTCACAGATATCTATTAGATTCGTCTGACATGACCTTCCCGCTGTGAACCCATGCTGCCTTGGGTCCTGTGCTCCACTGGCCTCTAGGTACTCGACTATTCTTTCCTTCAGAAGTGACTCCATCACTTTCCCTACCACAGAGGTCAGACTGACAGGTCTGTAGTTTCTGCCTCTGTCTTGGACCCACTTTTGTGAAGGGGAATCACATCCGCCTTCCTCCAGTCCTCGGGTACCACACCATCCTCCCATGATTTATTAAAAAGAGTAGCCAGTGGTTTCACTAGTTCCTCCCTTAATTCTTTTAGAATTCTGGGGTGAATTCCATCAGGACCCATTGCTTTGTCCACCTTCAATTTTAGGAGTTCTTGCAGAACCCTTTCTTCTGTGAAAGGACTGGGATCGACCTCCCTATCAAGAATGCTTCTGTTAATTAGATTAGGCACTTCCCCCTCCTCTTTTGTGAATACTGAGCAGAAATACTCGTACAGTATTCCTGCTTTTTCACTGTCTCCCTCTGCCCACCCACCGTTCATTCTATTCAGCCTCACTATCCCTCCCTTTGTCTTTCTACGCTCGCTGATGTACCTATAAAAGGTTTTATCCCCCTTCTTAACTGAGTTGGCTATCTTTTCCTCAGTTTGGGCCTTTGCTAGTCTGACTTTCCTCCCTGCTTCCTTCTGCCTTAACTGGTACAGCTCTCTGTCCTGCTCCTTCTGTGTTTCCTTATACTTCCGGAATGCTATCTTTTTCTTCCTGACTTTCACAGCCACCTCTTTTGAGAACCATAGTGGCTTTTTCTTTCATTCCGATTTGTTTATTTGCTTCACACAAAGGCTTGTTGCCTCTGTGATGGCAGTTTTGATAATTCCCCATTGTTGCTCCACACCTCCTTCTAGCCTGTTTGCTAGTGCTTTTCTGAGGCACTCTCCCATCTTGCCAAAGTCAGCCCTCCTAAAGTCCAGGGGCCTGGAGCTCGGAAATCCTCCGAGCAGAGGTAATGGCCACTACGAAGAGCGTCTTCCATGAAAGGAACTTCATGCCTGCTGAGGCGTCCAGTTCAAAAGGAGGCAAAGTAAGTTTCTCAAGAACGAAGTTCAAATCCCAAGGAGGGGCGGGAACTCGGATAAGGGGTCTCAAGTGAAGAACCCCTCTGAGGAAAGTCTTAGAGACTTCCAGTTGAGCAAAAGTCCTATCTGTGAGGGGAACGTTGTAGGCCGAAATGGCCACCATGTGTACCTTCAGAGACGAGTGACTGAGACCCAGGTCGAAGAGATCGTGTAGGTACTCCAGCAGTCGCCAACTGAGCAGGAGGAAGGTTCGAAGCATTTTGATGTAGCCCAGATTGAGAATCGTTTCCACTTCATGGCATAAGTAGACCTAGTGGAGGGTTTCCTGGCCTCCACCAAGATCTCAGCCACCTGGGGAGAAACACCAAAGCGAGCTTGAGCTATGTCTGCAGGAGCCACGCATGCAGTTGAAGGGACTTGAGACCCAGATGTACCAAAGTTCCCTGATCCTGGGTCAATAAAATTTGTGAAAGCGGAAGAGGAGGTTCCTCTGAGTACTGTTGCAGACGAGAGAACCAAATTTGCCTGGGCCAAAAAGGAGCGATCAGAATCATTTCTGCCCCTTCTGAGCTGAGTTTCTGCAAGACATGCAGGAACAGAGGAATCGGGGGTGGGGGGGAGGAGGCATAGACGAATCTGTCCCTCCAATTTAGAGACAGAGCATCTCTCCAGAAAATGCCTCACTCTTGAACGAGCGAGCAGAAGTTGGGAAGCTTTGAGTTTAGAGGTGAAGCGAACAGGTCCACCTGAGGTGTTCCCCAACGCAGGAAGATATTGTCTAGGACCCCCTGATATAGTTCCCACTCGTGAGCTTGAGCAGATGAGTGACTTAGTTTCCAAATTCAACCAAAAACGACTGGAGTCTTCAATTTTGTAAAATCTTCTCCTTTATCTCAATTTAAATCCCCCTATGTTTCGTTCCTATGAGATTGTTCATGGGGTTTATTTAAATCTGTTAGAAAACAAACATACATTTAGTTTTCTATCTAAACAACTACTCACTTTTACTAACAAATTTATAATATTTAAACACCGTTGGTCTACCTGACTGATTCACATTTAGAACCCTTAATTTGTTTAACGTCAAAAAATTATTTAGCTTCTTCATAAAAGGAATGTAATACAAACATTAAGGATAGCGTGAATATTGAGACGCTGAAAGCAACTGCCAAGTCACTACTAATGACGAAAGTATATATAACTTTATGAACCCCATAACACGCATACCTGGGGAACAGAAGAATATTTAATAATGAGTTCTCCGTGCTGTTGGCAGTTCTGAAAAGATACATTGAGAAACTCATTTAACCACCATTGTATTTAAACACAACTTATCTCCCTTTTAAAGGGTAAAATCTTTCATGGCTGCTATACAAAACATTCATCTTACCTCCATTAGACTTGCTCAATGGTGAAATGAAACCAGCTTTAACCGCGCTACACGCTTACGTGTTTAGAAAAAGGTTTTTAATAACTTATGCTATGCATAATGGCGTTTTAACAAACAAACACTGTGGCGTTCCCCTCACCTGCAATCCCTCTTGGGCAGCTTGGATTTCCCGCGGGAGTGACGTGTCACTTCCTGCAACTCTTGCGTGAGCAAGAGTGTTGCTTAGCAACAATACATTCATTCCCATAGCAATCGGAATGAACACGGTTAGTCCAAGCTGCTCATGAAACCGTAACGTGGCAAATTAGTTTCAGCGTCAAAAAGAAAATGTATTATACAAAAGAAAACGCGAAAAAGAAGCAGCTATTACCAGCGCAGAGGCTGGTAAATGACATCTCATTTTAACTTGTATTAGAGCAACAGCTTTCTTATACATTAAACAGTTTTTATAAGCTGAGAAATAGTCTATCATGTTATAAAAAGAAGTCATAGGTATGCAAAACGCAAACTTATTGATATATTAGACAAAACCTTTAATTTTTACCATTTTAAATAAATCAATCAAACAGTTATTACCCTCATACTACCACGATCAATAGAGACAACCATATATCAGTTTCAATTGCATTTTATAGGTGCAATAATTCACCCCAATGGGTGATCCAACTAAGAACTCAGAACAAAGTAGAGTTGAGATTCAACAGTATAACTATCAATACTTACATTTTAGATATTACTTACAAGTAATTACCATTGGGGTGAATTATTGCACCTATAAAATGCAACTGAAACTGATATATGGTTGAAGAAGCTAAAGAATTTTTTGAAGTTAAACGAATTAAGGGTTCTAAATGTGAATTAGTCAGGTAAACCAACGGTGTTTAAATATTATAAATTCATTAGTAAAAGTAAGTAGTTGTTTAGATAGAAAACTAAATGTATGTTTGTTTTCTAACAGATTTAAATAAACCCCCGTGAACAAGCTCATAGGAGCGAAACGTAGGGGGATTTAAATTGAAATAAAGGAGAAGATTTTACAAAATTGAAGACTCCAGTTGTTTTTGGTTGAATTTGGATACTGAAGCACCTTCCTAGGAGTCACAAAACACTTTATTTTGACACCATTACCTAGATTCTGTTTGTTGGAGTGACTTAGTTTGTCTGCTAAGGTGTTCTAGACCCCCCGGAACATGAACTGCCGTGAGGTGAAGGTTGTGTTGTGCTGCCCAATCCCAGACTCTCATCGCTTCCCAGCAAAGAGGGTAGGACCAAGTCCCGGACTTTTTGGTTGATGTACCATACCACACACATATTGTTCATCTGGACGGCTAGGTGATCTGGAAGAAGATGCAGGTGGAGAGCCTGGAGAGCGTACAGCACCGCCCGAAGCTCGAGCACACTGATGTGCAGGGATTGTTCGAGGTTGGACCAAGAGCCCTGGGTCTGATGTTGACCAAGATGGGCTGCCTAACCTTCGCCCGAAACATCTGTGGTCAGAGTCTGGGAGGAAGGAGGAAGGAGAAATGGAACTCCCCAAAGAAGGTTCTCTCAAACCATCCACCACTGCAAGTCTCGAATCATGGGAGAGGAGACTAGGACCAAATGGTCCAAGTCGTCTACCAACTGATCCCACTGAGAGTAAAGCGTCCACTGAGAGACCCTCATATGGAGCTGAACGCGAGGGACTGTCACGATAGCAGCCGCCATAAGCCTGAGGAGGCGAAGAACTGACCTTGCACTAACCCGCCTGAGGCCGGACAACAGGCTTATCTGAGGCTGGAGTGTGGCCACCGTGTCCGGTGGCAGGAAGGCCCTGCCTAGGGTCATGTCCAGAATCGCCCTGATAAACTGGAGCCTCTGGGATGGGATCAAGTGAGACTTGGAATAGTTGATGGTAATACCCAGACAGGCAAAGACCTGCTGGGTGAGGGAGAGGCAGTGCAGGAGTTCTTCCCTGAACGAGGCCGCCAGGAGCCAATCGTCCAGGTACGGGAAAACCTGTACCCCCCTCCCCCGTTGTGCAGGTAGGCCGCCACCACTGCAAGGCATTTGGTAAATACTCGAGAGGCCGAGGAGAGGCCAAATGGAAGTGCCTTGAACTGGTAGTGGTCCTCCAGAAAGCAAAACTGAGATATTTGTGGTGAGATGGGCGGATAGATATGTGCAGGTAAGCGTCTTGCATATCCAGAGCGCACAGCCACTGGCCTGAGCGGAGGAGGGGCAGAAGGCTCTGTAGTGAGAGCATCCTGAACCTCCTGCACTCCACAAACATATTCAGGGAACTGAGATCTAGAATGGGTCTTACATCTCCTGTCGTCTTAGGGACCAGGAAGAAGTGGGAATAGTAACCATTCCTTGCAAAGAAAGAGGAACAGGTTCTATCGCCGGTTTCAGCAAAAGTGTTGAAATTTCTTCCTGGACCAGAAGATGATGTTCCCGAGAGTACGACGACCTTGGGGGAGGGTGACGTAGTGGTTTCTGCAGAAACTCTATTGAGTGTCTTTCTGCGATTAGCTGGAGCACCCATGAATCTGATGTTATCCTCTCCCAGCCCAGAAGGTGGAGGGAAAACCTCCCTCCTACTGGTTCCCTCAGGAAGCCCGGAGATAATGGGAGAGGGAAGGAGTCAGGTGGTGTGGGGCAGCGCCACAGCTGAAGCTCCTGCTGCTTTTTTGAGTGGCACGGACTTGGCAGCTGGTAGGGCCCGACGTTTAGTGGCCCTCTTTCCCTGTGGTCTCGCTTTGGGCCGATTCCGTCTGCGAAAGGGACAGCGCTGCGATTGACGGAGATGACACATGGAGTCCACAGACTTTAGTGCTGTCCCCTTCTCCTGCAGGTCGGTGATGATGTCTTTGACATCACCCCCGAACAGCACCAAACCCCAGAAGGGTGCTTCCTGGATGGCGGACTGCACTTCCGGGACCAACCCTGACACTCAGAGCCAAGTGTGATGTTGAAGACCTACGGCAAAAGCTGAGCTCCTACCAGCGGTGTCCACTGCATCGTAGGTCGCACAAAGAATGTGCTGACTGGCCGAACGTGCAGACCGGACAAGGTCAGCCACTTCCTGCTTGACCTGAGAGTCTGTAAGGGAGTCCAATTTAGATACCACCTCGCTAAGAATCGTCTTCTGGTAAACCCCCATGTGGCCGACGTAGTTCAGGGCCCAATACCCAGAGTGGAAGAAGCAAAAATCTTCTTGCCATACTGGTCCAGAAATACAGGTTACTCACCTGTAACAGGAGTTCTAAGAATGGTATATGTTGTTCATCCACACTGTCTGGAAGGTATCCTTGCCGCTTTAAATCTTGCCGGAAGGTCTTCAAGCTGGCTCCTCCCACCCACCCGGGTGGCAAAACTCTTAGCTCCGCCCCATGACACCAGATCTGGCCCGCTGGAAGCTCAGGTTGTGCGTCGGGCCGGGAGGTCGAGGTCGGTGGATGAACAACACATACCATTCCTAGAACTCCTGTTACAGGTGAGTAACCTATATTTCTAGAGACATGGATATGTTGTTCATCCACACTGTCTGGCAGACTCTGGCAGTTCTCCGGGAGGAGGGAGGCAAGGTGCACACCCCCACTTAGGGAATAGAGACTGAGAACCGAGGCCTCAAAACCAGCATCCCGCGTGACTCAAGGTCGATGTGGTAATGGGTGGTGAAGGGTGTGCTGACTTCAGGTAGCAGCCCTGCAGAATTCCTGGATAGGGACGCCCTAGAAGCAGCCACCGATGCAGCAGTATGGCGGGTAGAATGAGCTCTTATCCCTCTGGGAGGCTCCATGCCCCCCAACTTATAGCAGAGATCTATGCAGGAGGTGACCCACCTGCCTATCGTCCGCTTGGCTGCAGGTCTGCCAGGTGCGGCTTTAGTGTAGGTGACAAACAGCTGGCGAACCTCTCCCCGAATTTCAGCCGTGCGCTCCTTATAGTAAGCGAGCGCTCTTCTAGGGTCCAGAGTATGGAGCCTATATTTGGCCTCCAAGGTGTGATTGGGGTAGAACACCGGCAGAGTCAACACCTACTTAAGGTGAAACTCCGACACCACCTTCGGAAGGAATTTCAGGTGGGGGTGCAGGACAACCTTGTCCCTGTGGAAGACCAGGTAAGGAGACTCGATGCAGAGCACCTGGAGCTCTCCCATCCTTCTGGCTGACGTGACAGCCACCAAGAAGGTGGTCTTCCACGACAGGTGAGAGAGTTCACATCTGTGCATTGGTTCGAATGGCTTGTCCATGAGCTTTGCCAGTACCAGCAGTAGATCCCACGGAGGTGGAGGTTCTCGCACCGGAGGGGAAATGTGATCAAGGCCTTTTGAAAAGTGCCAGACCATTTCCTCCTCTAGGCCACCGACTGCTTCCTGGCCCGCGCCCGTAAGCAGAGATGGCTGCCAGGTGCACCTTAAGGGTCAGTCGACCCAAGCCCTTGCTGAGAAAGGGACCAAAGGTAGTCCAATATGCCTCGCCAAGGAACAGGAGGAAGGGCAAGGCTCTTGCCCTGGCACTAAATGGAAAAATCTCTTCCATTTGAAGTGTAGCATTTTCTGGTCGACTTGACGGGACGCCTCAACTACGTTGAGGACCTCGACAGAAAGACCTAAGGCCTGGAACTCTAGCCGCTCAGGAACCAGGCCGTCAGGTGCAGGGATTGAAGGTCCGGATGGAACACCTTCTCCTGATTGACTGAGAGCAGGTCCGGGCGAGCTGGAAGCTGCCTCGGAGCCTGGAGCCGCGGCTGAGGAGATCTGGTACCAGCACTGGCGGGCCAGTCTGGGGCTTATCAGAATCACCTGGCGCCCTTGTCCCTCCTTGCTTTGAGAAGCACCTTGTGCATCAAAGGAACGGGGAAAGGCGAGAAGAGGCCCGGGTCCACGGCCCGAGAAGGCATCCCCTGCAGCGATTCCTGCTGAGGGAGGCGGGCATGGAACAGCCTCAGCTTCGCAGTCTCCCTTGAGGCGAACAGGTCCACCTGAGGTGTGCCCCAATGGGAGAATAGATCTTGTACTACCTCCGGCAGGAGAGACGACTCGTGGGACCCAGCCCCTATCCGGCTTAGGGCATCGGCCAGGGTGTTGGGAGGCTCCTGCCACATGAATGGCTAGGAGATCTGCCTCCAGGCTGCGCATGAGTGACCAGATGCGGAGAGCTTCATTGCATAGAAGCATGGAGCGTGTCCTGTCCTGGCGGTTTAGATAGTACATGGTTGTGGTATTGTCCATCTGGACCCGGACCACTTGACCCCGAAGAAACGGAGCAAAGGCGGTGAGAGCAAGGTGGACCGCTCGGAGCTCCAGCAGGTTGATGTGGCATCGGGACTCCCGCGGGGACCAGAGGCCGTGTGCTCAGTGTTCCCCCAGATAGGCACCCCAACCCATCAGAGAGGCATCGGTCGATAAGAGATACCGTCGGCTTGGGGCGGACAAACGGGATGCCCTCCTGCAGATGAACTGGAACGGTCAACCACTGGAGAGCGTTCCACACCCCCTGGGTCACTGTCACTAGCTGGTACAATGGATCGCAGCGTTGGGACCACTGGCTGGCCAGCCCCCACTGAAGGGGGCGCATGTTCCAGCGGGCCCAATGGACCACGCTGGTATAGGCCGCCATGAGACCCAGGAGGCGCAGGAAGTCCCTGGCAGGATGATTGCCCAACCAGAAATGATTGGGCAAAGGAGGAAAGAACCTCGGCCCTGTCCACCGGGAGCCGAGATCTGCCTCAAGAGAGTCGAGCTCTGCCCCGATGAAAAGAATCACCTGCTTTGGCCTCGAGTTTCACTTGGCCTCGCTTATGAGGAGGCCGACCTGAGAGCAAACCTGAGGGCCAGACTTGGACCGCTCCACCTCCTGTCTGAGGGGCTGCATCAGCCAATCGTCCAGGTAAGGGTAAACCCGGACCTCGGCGCCAAGAGGAATGCTGTCACCACTGCCATGCATTTGGTGAAGACCCTGGGAGCTGGAGATAAGCCAAGGGCATGGCTTGAACTCGAAAGGATCCCTCCGCCGAAAGCCAAGGAACCTCTGATGTGACGGACGGATAGGGACATGAAAGAACGCGGCCCTGCAGGTCCAGAGAGCAGAACCACACACCTGCTCCAAGGATGGTATTATCTGAGCCAGAGTGACCATCCTGAAGGTTCGAGACCTTAGGAACTTGTTTAGGTCGTGTAGGTCGAGAATGGGGCGCCAGCCCCCCGTCCATTTCGGAACCAGGAAGTACCTGGACACGAACCCCGGGTCTGAGGGAAGGTCTGCCACCTCTCTGATCACCTCCTTCTCGAGGAGGAGAGTGATGTCGGCTCAGCGAGCCGACAGCGAGGCATTCGGACCCCGAGGCCCCCCGAGATGCGACAGCTCTGAAGGGTGGGCCTGCTAGAACTCCAGAGGCAGGTCCTTTCCCACCACCTCCAACACCCACCGGTCTGTGGTGATAACGGACCAGGCGGAAAGAAAGTGGTGAAGCCGCTCCCCCATGGGGGGCACCTGGGGTGAGGCGACGGGGTTGGGGGTGACATCCCTCAACCCGTCACTGGGCAGGCTTGGGAAAGGACCGGCCGAGGGACCTCCAGGGTCTTTACCTCCCTGCTTCCTGGAGGAGGAAGCCGAGGGCTTGGGTTTGGGATGCCAAGCTCGTGCCTGCTGGCCTTGATGTTGCTGGGCCGGACGTGCCGTGGGCGCAGAGGGACGAAAAGGGCTTAGGCTGCGGTCTGTGGCCTTTGTCCTTCTGTGCGGATGAGACCGAGTCCATGGTAGCACTGGACTTCTCGATCCTCTGCAGGTGACCTTCCACCCCAGGGCCGAAGAGGTCGGTCCCCAGGAAGGGGACATCCGCCAACTTGTGCTGGGTATCCGAGGTGAAGGTGGATATCCTCAGCCATTCCCGACGGCGCACACCCACTGCGGCCGCTACTGACCTGGCACGAGTCCCCAGTGTCCAGAGCAGTCTGAAGCTGCTGTTTGGCCACTGCCCTGCCCTGGTCCCGCACCTGCCTAACCGTGGTCTGCAGGTCCGCTGGAAGATGAGGAACTACCTCGTCCATGGAGCCCAACAGGGCATGAGAGAAATGTGCCATAAGTACGGCTGAACTGGCCTGACGAAGGCCGAGGGAGGACGAGGCGTAGACTTTGCGCCCGGCACAGTCAAATTTCTTGGACTCCTTGTCGGAGGTTTGCCGACATCCTATGTTCTCGGGCGCCGGAAAAACGCTGTTGGTAACCAGCCCCTCGCTGAGGTGTTCCAAACTTTCAGACAAGGAACCGTAGGGACCGTGATACTTCCTGGCCATCCTGGCCGAGGGCGCAGGACAGGGAAGCAGTGGCCTGCCAGAGCCCCAAGGTCGGGCCCACTATGGCCTCGGCCACCGGAAAGGCCTCCAGGGGAATCCCTCGTCCAGCTGTCGGGCAATCCCAGATAGGACGAAGGGCCATCGTCCATCGACTGACCTCCAGAGGACTCCAAGTCTACTCGCCTGGAGAAAAGGGAGGAATCACCGTCGGACTCTGAAGAGTCCGCAAAGAGCTGCCTCGGGCCTGAGTCACCCTCCACCTGCCGAGGTCGATCGGGAGTGAGGGTAACAGACAGCCTATGGGGCAGTCCCTGAGCCGACTGAGAATTCTTGGTCGGAGCCCCAAATAACGGCTGTGGAGGCGGAGGTTCCACCGGAATCGGTGGAGCTCCTGGTTTTGGCCTAACAACCGGCCTGGGAACAGGCTCCTTGGGTAAGTCGAGGGGTTGTTTCGGCCGCTCCGGTGACAGCCACTTAATGGCCAGGGAAGGCGATGGCGTCGGCTTGTTCCCGGTCAGAAGGAGCTGCTGCCACATGAGGTCCCGTAGTCATCGATGTAACTGCGTGAAGCCTCCTCGTCCAGGAGGAGGGCGAGGGAGCGGCTGGCGCAGCGCTTACCCGTGATGCCGAGACCGCCTATGGCCGGCAGGACTGGCTGGACTGCGAAGAAGTCCAGACCGAGAACCTCGGCTTTTCCGAGGGCGGTGCGGGGAGGGGACGGGGGGAACCGGCTCTCCCCTTGGCTCGGAGGGTTCACCCGAGGGCTCCGGAACCGGAAGCACTGGCAAGCCCACAGGAACCTCAACTCCCACCGGGAAACCGGGAGAGAGGATTCTCGGCTTCGCCTGGCAACAACCCGTTCAACGGGTCGAGAAAAATCTCGACTGCGTCGACGGGAGTCTCGGTCAACTGACCTGATGGGGACACCGTGAGACCAGTGGCCGAAGCCGAACGATCGACCGAAGTCGATGGTTGACAACTCGGGGAGAGGGACCTTTCCCGCTCCCAAGAGCGTCGACAGAGGGACTTACCCTTGTCTTTCTTATTGGACCGAGAAGAAGGTCCAGCAGACGTTGGTCCCTCTCCCTTAGTGGAAAGGGACAGACAAAGCTCCTTAAAGGAAGCTGTATAAGAGGAACCCAGGGAGAGTGTGATAAATGCCACGGCCAAGGAAGATGCGGCCCGCGCCGCCTCCTCTTCGAGGGTGATCATCTGCTCTAGCTGATCCGCTAAGCCCGCTGCCGCGGAAACTGCCGACCGGGACTCTTTTGACTTCACCGGAGGAAAACATTTCTCGGGACGCCCCAGTTGTAAACGGGCAGCACGGTCTTCGAGGACGTAGGCTGAGAAGGAAGAGCACAGGTCGCAAGCCTGAGGGTCATGCTCAAGGCCTAAACAGTAGACACACGTGGAGTGCGGATCCTTCCGAGACATCTTCTGCCCGCAAGGGCATCTCCGAAAACCGGGAGTCGATTTGTCCATCGCAGCTGCGAAGGATAGAAGACCGAAGTCTAGAAGTGCAAAACGTTAAATTGCAAACCAAAGAATTAGGAACTCACTCTTATACGTGAGAGCGCAAGTGAGGGAACCTTAGTTTCCAAGCTGCAAGGAAGATCTGGCGTCATGGGGCGGAGCCGAGAGTTTTACCACCCGGGTGGGTGGGAGGAGCCAGCTTGAAGACCTTCCGGCAAGATTTAAAGCGGCAAGGATACCTGCCAGACAGTGTGGATGAACAACATATCCATGTCCCTAGAAGACGGGATTTCTTGTCAGGTGGAGAGGAAGTACCTGGAGACAAACCTTGGGTGTTCTGGAGGATCTGCAACAGGAACCACAACCTTCTTGCGGAGGAGCTGGGCAATGTCGTCCTGAAGAGCCAACAGAATGTCTGTGGATACCAGGTCTTTCCATGGGGCGCGGGCTCGGCAAGGAGGATACTGCTCAAATTCCAGAGGCAGACCCTGGCTGACAACCTCGAGAATCCACCTGTTCGTGGTGACAGCGAACCAGGTGAAAAGGAAATTAGGAGGACTCAGGGGATGTGTGACAGGCACGAGGAAGGCATCCCTTACCCCATTACTGGGCAAGCTTGGAGGAGGGCCCGGCTGAGGGGCCACTGGGGTCTCTCCCTACAAGCTTAAGGACGACTGAGGCCACAGACTTCGGCTGAAGTCACCAGGTCTGCACCTGCTGTCCAGCCTGGGACTGGGCTGGTTTGGCTGCTGGAAAGGAGGTGGACCGAAAGGGCTTCTTTTTCTGCTGCTTAGAGCCCCTGGGATCTTGTGAGCGGATGTCACCGAGTCCAAGGTGGCACTGAACTTCTCAATGCGGGTGAGGTGACCCTCGTCCCCAGGCCAAAACAGGCTGGTGCCCAGGAAAGGGACATCCATCAGCTTGTGCTGGGTGTCTGCTGTGAAGGTTGCGATCTGCAGCCAAGCCCTGAGGCGCATGGCCATTGCGGCAGCCCCGCTGCGGGCAAAGGAGTCCCCAATGTCCATGGCTGTCTGGAGCTATTGCTTTGCTACAGCCTGGCCCCGGACCTGTTTGACCGTTGTCTGAAGGTCCCCCAGCAAATGAAGAAGCACCTCATCCATGGTGCCCAACAGGGCATAGGAGAAGTGGGTCATGAGAAGGGCCAAGCGAGGAAGGAGCGTAGACTTTTCTTAGCCACATGGTCCAGCTTTTTGGACTCTGTCAGGCAGCCTGTCAACGTCCCTTGTGTTACTAGAGTGCCTGAACACAGAATCGGCCACAAAGTCCTCAGCCAAGGGGTGTTCTGTGAATCCCGACAGGGAACTGGTAGGGACCGCATATGTGTGGGCCATACGGTCAGACGGTGCTGGGCAGGAAGCAGGGGGGCTGCAAAAGCTCCAGGGTAGGGCCAAGGATGGCCTCTGCTAACGGGATGGCCTCCCCATGGGAGTCTTCCCGGTTCAGGATCTCAGTGAGGTGGTATCGAGACTGTTTCTGGACAGGCTCCATCTTCATACCCGTGGACTTTGAGAGCAAGCAGAGAAGACCCATAAAGGAGGTATGGCCTTCGTCCACAGAGAGACCCCTCGCCGACTCAATGCGAGTGCAGGGAGGAACTCTCAGACTCTGAAGAGTCACTGACCACCGGAATTCCCGCTGACCCTCTGCGGACGGTCAGGGGTGATGGGCATCAACAGCCAATGGAGAAGTCCCAAGGCTGGCAGAGACTCCTTGGTTGGAGCGCTGGTCTTCGGCTGTTTAGGAGGTGGCTCCACGGGAAGCAGTGGAGACACTAAGGTCAGTTGAGCTGGGACCAACTTGGTTGGTTCTGGAGGTGGTGTTGGTTGTTACGATGAAAGCCAGGTGATGGCTGGGGTAGAGGCCGGAACTGGTTTCATACCGGGGAACACCAGCTGTTGCCACTTAAGATCCATGTAGTTTCGATACAACTTGCACCAAGGCCTCTCCTCAACCAAGGAGGATGAGGATGAAGAACAAGAAGGGCCGTTTCCCAGAGTGTTGAGAGCAGGAACGCCGACACTGGCAGGAATCGCTTGACCCCTGAGAATACGACAGACTGCCCGGGGAACCAGCGGTGGGGCTCAGAGGGTATTGACTGCAGAGGCACCTCCAGGTCTTGGTCGATGACCAGAGGCAGCAGGTCAACAAACTGATCCGTCCCTCCAACGGTCTGAGTCAGGACTCGAGTTCAGGATAAAGAAGTGTCTGCCTCTTCAGTTGACAACTGGTTGACTGGCTTGAGAAAAATCTCAGCCGGAAGATCAACCAGCGTCTTGGCAAACTGGCCCAATGGGGTTACCGTGGAGCCAGCAGCCTGGGCCAAAGAACTGATCGAACTCGGATCATGAGAAGCAAGTGAATCCTAAGCCCTCGACCAAGGGAGTTCCCAATCCCACGATCAACGGAGAGACCAATTTTTGGTCTCACTGACTCAAACTCCACAAAGGCACCAATGGAACCCCGGAGCAAACTTGTCATCCATCGCGGTTGCAATAGAGGATTGAGACTAAAGACAAAACATTTTTAATAGGTTTGGAAATAAATCCATAGATTTTTGTACCAAAGGGCCTGCTGAGTGTGACAGTGGTAAGGAGGGAACCTGCTTCTTCTAGCAGAAAGGAAGATCTAGCGTCATGGGGTGGAGCCGAGGGAGTTACCACTCTGGTGGGTGGGAGGAGCCTGCCTGAAGACATTCTGGCCAGAATTAAAGGGAAAGACAACTGCCAAGAAGTGTAGATATCATATCCACATCCCTAGAACTGGGCAGTTTTGCACTGAGTGGAGATTGGCAAACAGATCTTCTACGACGGATGAGAGAAGTTCCCACTAGTGCATGCCGGACTGCATCCTGCTGAGGCTGCTGGTCAGGATGTTTAGCACAACTGGGATGTGGACTGCCGAAGGGACAAGACTGTGGTCTAGTGCCCAGTACCATACATTCATGGCCTCCCTGCCCAGGGGGTACAAATGTATCCCACCTTTGCTTGTTAATATAATAGAGAACACTTAAGATTGCCCAATTGGCTCAACAGCTGACTCAGGAGAAGTTGGTTCTGAAAGGCCTGCATGGCATACAGGACTGCCCACATCTCCAGAACACTAATATGCAGGGAGGTTTCAATCAGGGACCAAGTTCCCAGAGTCTGAAAGGGATCCAGGTGCACCCCCCAGCCCAAACCAGAGGCATCCACGGTGAGGATCTGCTGGGGGGATCTGGAATGGGACCCCATTGAGAGAGGTTCTGTGGGTCCATCCACCACTGGAGCACCTTGCAGACTGTAGAGGAGACCAGCACTAACTGATCCAATTTGTCTGTGCGTTGGTCCCATTGCACTCAGAGTGTCCGCTGGAGGACTCACATGTGCAGCCTAGCCAAGGGAACTGTGGGAATGGGCGTGGCCATAAGACCCAATAGTATCAGGTACACTCTCACAGGAATGTAACAACTCTGGGTGACATCCTGAGCTTGGACAATAAGGCACTCAGCCATGTTCAGAGGCATGAAGGCTTTGCCCTGCGCAGAGTCCAGGACTGCCCCCTATATACTACAGCCTCTTACATGGGATTAGAACAGACTTGTGCAGGTTGGCAGTGATGCCCAGGGAGAGGAACGACTGAAGGGTTCTCTCCAGGGTCCACAGGAGCTATTCTCTGGACAGGGCCATTAGTAACCAGTCGTCTAGGTAGGCAACACATACAGTCCCTCCCTTCGGAGAGCTGCAGCTACTACTGCTAAGCACTTTGTAAAGACCCGAAGCGCAGAGGAAAAGCCAAAGAGCAGTACTGTGAACTGATAGTGCTTGCCCTGAAAAAGAAACCGGAAGAATCTCCTGAGTGATGGAACATCGAGATGTACTCAAATACACTGGTGGGGTGGGGGTGAAAAGAATGAGAAGGGACTTGGCAAGGTTGGAGGAATGGTCAAAACTATGACAGCTTAAATTCAATACAGAGAAGTGCAAAGTAATGAACCTGGGAAACAAAAACCCAGGGGAAGAATAAACATTGGGTGGTGGGGGAGGTATTAACAACAACAACAAAAAAAATGAAAAACGACCTGGGGTAGTCGAATCAGATGGCCTAAAGGTAAACAAGCAATGTGAGAGGGCAGTAAGGAGAGCTTGGGGGATACTGGGATGCATAGGGAGAGGCATCACCAGTAGAAAACAGGAAGTTGTTATCCTTCTGTACAGACAGTTGGCGAGACCCCATCTGGAGTACTTTGTGCAGTTCTGGAGACCCCATCTCTGCAAGAACGTAGACAGGATGGAGGCAGTCCAGAGGAGGGCAACTAAAATAGTGCAGGGTCTGCACCGAGTACCACGTAAGAGAGACTAAAGGAGCTTAATATGCATACCCTCAAGGAAAAGGGGGAGACATGACAGAAACTTTAAAGCTCCTCAAGGGAATCAACAAAGTCCAAGAGGTAACATCTTCCAGAAAGAGATGTGTAAGAACAAGGGGACACACTTTAAAGACAGAGGGGGGAACAGCTCAGGGGCAACGCGAGGAAGTATTTTTTCGCAGAGAGGGTAGTGGATACATGGAACGGCCTTCCTGAGGAGGTTGTGGGGTCAAAAACAGTGGGGGAATTACAGAATGCATGGGACAGACATAAGGCAATTCTGGTGGGGGTTAGGAAGAAGTAGGCTGTTAGTTAACTAAGATCTACAGCTTATCCAATAGGTAGGGGAAATGGGCACACTAGGTGGGCCAAGTGGTCCTCATCTACCATCAAAGACTGTTTCTATATGTAGGTAAGCATCTTGCATACCCAAGGAGCACAGTCACCCTGCCTGAGTAGGGGCAGCAGGCCCGGAGGGGTGACCATGCGGAATTTTTTTGTACTGGGTATCAAGATTGAAGTCCTTGAAGTCTAGAATGGGCCTCAGATCTCCGATTCATTTGGGGACCAGAAAAAACCTGGAATAAATTCCCCTGTTCCTTTGGCGCATGGGCACTGGTGCGATGACCTTCTTCTGCAAAAGGGACTGTACCACCTCCCGGACGGACAGGCTGGCCGGGCTATATGTGGAAGGTACTAGAGGACACTCTGGAGGCATCTCTGCGAGTTCCAGAGTGTGACCCCTCTATAAATCTGGAGAATCCAGGCATCTGCAGTGATGGTTCTCCATTGATTGAGATGGAGAGAGAACCGACTTCTAACCACCACCACTTGGTCGGGGACAGGAAGAGGGGGGTGTAGCAAGAAGGTAAGCTTGAGGTGGATCCAGCCGCTGGGGCTATTCTGTCACCCTTAGGATACTTTGATACAGTGCCAGAGGTGGAGAGCGAAAGCAAGGCAGAGAAGTCCTTTCTCTTACCCTGAAGAAGGGAGGCTGCTCCAGACTTGTAGGACACCTTGCAAAAGGAAAGACGCTGTCTGCTCCTAGGCTGCATATGATAGAGTGAGTGGACAGACTAACAGCCCCGGCAGATGCCTGTAGGTCATTAATGATGTCCTAAACATATAGGCCAAATGTTTGTAGCCATTGAAAAGGGGCGTTAAGCACCTTCTGCTAGACATCTACAGCAAAACCTGAGACCCTCAACCACGAGTGCTTACGAAGGCAAATGCCTGTGGCAGCAGTCAGCCACCAGTATCAAATATATCGTACAAGGCCCTGAGGAGATAACTGCTAATATCCTCAGTACTCTGCAAGCACTTAAAAACCTCCTGTTTCTCGAAGCAGTCTGGGCAACCGCTTTGCCCTTCCTTCCAGGCAGTATTCTGGTATTTAACCATATGTGAGAGGTAATTAGCAATCCTCAGTCCCGAGCTGGAGGAGGCGTATATCCTCTTACCCCAAATGTCAATCCACAGAGATTCCCTGTCCGGGGGGGGGAATGACGACAAGGTGCTTAGGCACCTTAGAGCTGGCATGAGCTAATCGGTCTCAGGTTGGTAAGCACAGTAAGGTAGGCTCGGGGCATTATAGGTACCTCGTCAAGTCTGTGTCAGGCGGAAGTAGTGGCATTCCTCAGGGTTGGAAAGGCACGAGGAATGACCTTAGGAGGAGATTCCTGGATTTCCAGAAAGTCCACCAACTCCAGTCAGGTGGCATCCTCTTCCTCAGTATGGAAGCCCATGGCTATGGACTGCTGCTTTATAACATTAAAGAAAGTAAGGCCCTCTGGACGAGACCTGGGACTATGCTTGATAAGAGTCCTCATCACCGAAGAGGCAGTGCACCTGTCAGAGGGAAAAAGGTTCCTTCTCCTCTTTGGGCAGGATGGTACTCCTTCTCAGCATCAACCTGATCAACTTAAGGTTCAAACAACGAGGGACCGATGACAGCCCATGGGGATCGCCTCAGGAGGCCGAAGTGATGTCAACGATGACAGGGCCATCAACGGCGCAGGGGACCCAGGACTGTAGTAAACTTGACCAGAATATCATTGAGGTCGACGACAGCAGACTGGTACATCAAATGGGGGCAGGGTCATTGGCATGCGACGACCTGTCCATCAGGGCTTGGGAGCTCTAAGGCCATGGGCCCGGAGAAGTATCAGGCCGCAATGGAGGGGCTGTCATCGACAAACCAAGCGTTCAGACGACCGGCCACCCTGAGAGGTGGGTGTGAGCACTGTCATTATGGGCTGGGTAGGAGCAGAGACTTGGACTGCTAGAGCTGTCAGGCTGGCCGCAACCGACAGAGTACCCGAGGAGAAAGAAGAAGAGGACATCAGGGATTGGGAGTGCCTCCAGGGGAAGCAATCCTATTCTCGGTCTTTCTTGTGACCCCAAGACTTGCCTGGACCTTTGCAGCCTGGGAACTTGACTAACTTGCCGTGACTGGGAAGGAGGGACTCCAGAGGACCCCTGCCCAGAAATGGCTACCTGCTGTTCCATCAGGAGTCTTTTGAGAGCCTTTTTGCATCACCTGTGGCTGGTATGATTAAATTTCTGGCAGAGCTCACAGTCCGAGACGTCATGGTCAGGCCCAAGACAGCCGACACAAAGGAAATGGTCGTCTGAAGAGCCAATCTTCTTTTCACAGCAGCAACAAGGGAAGACAGAAGTGGAAGGATTAATTATCGACATAAACAAGGAAAAGGAACCTCTTATAACAATGAGATTCTAAAGAAAAAAAAAAAGGAGTAAAATGAAAGTCAAAGGCAAAAATAGCACGAAACTACGTCAGAGCTCCCGTGGAGACCCATGCAAACAGAGTTGACAGCGGGAAAGAACTGAGGAGAGAGCGGGGCCGCTTAAGTCTTTATAGGGTTGGTGATGTCTGTGTGAGTGGCCCCAGTGATCCTGCTGAAAATCTTCCATGTGGATCCTGCTTCACAAACGGTGAAGTTCCTATAGTGCGACCTGATGACGGAGATACCTCCGAAGATTGAGCGGTTTATCGCCTCCTGATTCAGAGATCACTCAAAGAACGGCTCTCCTACCCAGCTGAGAGCATCTGCCAGCTAAGTGTTCTCACCCACATAACGTGAACTGACAGATCGGTGCCCAGGCTGCGCTCGAGGGTCCAGGTGCAGAGTGCCACCCGATACAAAGGAAGGGAGTAGATGCCCCCACCCCCAATTTATTCAGGTGAAACATGGTTGTGGTGTAGTCTGTCAGGACCTGAGCAACCCGACTCCTGACTAGTTGAGCAAATTCCTTAAGAGCCAAGTGCACAGCACAGAGCTCCAGCAGGTTTTATGCGGTGACAGGATTCCCTGGATGACCAAAGCCAGTGGGCCATATGGTCTTCCAGGTGTGCTCCCCATCCTATCACAAACACGTCCATCCTCAGCGTAACGGTTGGCTCTGGGCAGACAAACAGGATTCCTTCCTCCACGTGTTCTGGAACCAGTCACCACTGGATGGTGTCCCAGATCAGTTGGGTCACTGTGATCGACTGGGCCAAGTGGCCTAGGCACTAGGACAACTGATGGACCAGCTAGCACTGAAGGTGGTGCATCCACCAGTGGGCCCAGCGGACCATACTGGTGCATGATGCCATGTACCCCAGCTGCCACAGCATATTCCAGGCAGGGTGCAAGGGCCCAACCTGAATTGATCAGGCAAAGGAGGCATGATCCTGTGCCCGGTCAGTCAGGAGGCAAGCCTTGGTCTGGAGTCTAGTTCTGCACCGATGAACTCGATCACTTGCTTCGGTACCAGTTTGGACCTGCCAGGTTTAGCAACAGGTACAAGTCTTCACAGGTCTGGCAAGCCATGGCTTTGGATCACGCCACAGCATCTCTGGATAGACCAACTACCAACCAGTCGTTCAGGCAGGGATACACCCAGACCCCTAGGTGCTGCAGTTGGGCCTCACCACTGCCATGCACTTAGTGAAGACCCTTGGAGCCCAGAAGAGTCCAAATGGCATGAACTGAAACTGGTACAGGAACACTTCCACTCAGAAACAGAGGTACAAGCAGTGGACCTGCAAACAGGAATATGAAGAACGCATCCTGAAGGTCCAAGGAACAAAACAAACAAGTTACTCACCTGTAACAGTAGTTCTAGGAGTGGTATATGTTGTTCATCCACACTTACTGGCATGTCCCTTTCCCTTTTAAGAATCACCGGAAGTCTTCAAGTTGGCTCCTTCCACCCACAGGGGTGGTATAACCTTCGGCCCCGCCCCATGATGCCAGATCTTAGCCCGCTGGAAGCCAGGTTTGTGTGTCCACAGCCAGGGAGGTCGGGTGGATCCGTGTGGATGAACAACATATACCACTCCTAAAATGGCTGTTACAGGTGAATAACCTGTTTTTCTAGGATCGTGGATATGTTGTTCATCCACACTTATTGGCAGACTCCTCGCAGTTCTCCAGGAGGAGGGAGGCAAAGCACACACCCCCCACTGATACTCACTTGGGAAATAGAAACTGGAGAACAGAGGCCCCAAAACCAGCATCCCGGTTGGACTCAAGGTCGTTGTGGTAATGGGTAATGAAGGTGTTTGCTGACTTCCAGGTAGCAGCCCAACAGATTTCCTGGATAGGGATGTCCCTGGAAGCAGCCACCACTACAGCGGTATGGCGGGCAGAATGAGCTCTTATTCCTCTGGGAGGCTCCATGCTCGCCAACTCATAGCACAGACTTAAGCAAGATGTAATCCACCTTGCAATAGTCTGTTTTGCTGCAGGTCTGCCAGAAACAGCTTCAGCACAGGTGACAAACAGCTAGTGAACCTCTCCCCAAATTTCTGCTGTCTTCTCCTTATAGTAGGAGAAAGCTCGTCTCAGGTCCAAAGTATGAAGCCCGTACTCAGCCTCCGAGGTGTAATTAGGGTAGTATACTGGCAGAGTTAACACCTGGATAAGGTGAAACTCTGACACCACCTTCGGAAAGAATTTCGGGTGAGGGCGTAGGACAACCTTGTCCCTGTGGAAGACCAGATAAGAGGAGTCCACCAAAAGCGCCTGGGGCTCCCCTGTCCTTCTGGCAGACGTGACAGCCACCAGGAAGGCCGTCTTCCACAAGAAGTGTGACAACGCACACTTGTGCACAGGTTCAAATGGCCTGCCCATGAGTTTTGCCAGTACCAGCAGTAGATCCCACGGAGGTGGAGATTCACACACCGGAGGGGATATGTGATCCAGGCCTCTGAAAAAGTGCCCGACCACTGTCTCCTGCGCCTGATCGGCCCATGCCCGGTAAGCAGAGATGGCTGCTAGGTGCACCCTAAGAGTCAATGACCAAAGACCCCCCTTTGGAGAGAAACCAAAGGTAGTCCAGAATGTTAGTCACCGGATAGGACAGAGGGTCCAAGCCCTTGCACTGACACCAAACGGAAAACCTTTTACATTTGAAGGCATAACATTTCCTGGTCGATTCCTTTCTGGATGCCTCCATCATGGTGAGGACATCCTCGGAAAGATGCAAAGCCTAGATCTCTAGCCACTCAGGTAGCAGGCTGTGAGGTGCAGGGATTGAAGGTCCGGATGGTATACCTTCCCCTGATTGAGAGAGATTAGGTCTGGGCATGCTGGAAGCCACTCCGGGGGCCTGCAGCTGAGGCTGAGGAGATCTGGATACCAGAACTGGCGCAGACAGTCTGGGGCTACCAGAATCACCTTCGCCTTGTCCCTCCTCACCTTGAGGAGCACCCTGTGGATCAAGGGAAATGGACGTTGGCGTAGAAGAGGCCTGGGGTCCATGGCCTCGAGAAGGCATCCCCAGTAAGCCCTGCTGGAGGGGAAGCAAAAACAGTCATTGGCTTGGTATCTACCATGCAAACAGGTCCTGATGGTGATACCCAGGCTGGTGAAAACCTGCAGGGTAAGGGAAAGAGAGCGCGTAGAAGTTCCTCCCTGGACGGGGCTGCCAGGAGCCACTCATCCAGGTACAGGAATACCTCCACTCCCTGGGCATGCAGGTGAGCTGCTACCACTGAAAGACATTTGATGAACACTTGGGGAGCCGAGGAAAGACCAAAAGGGAGGGCCTTGAATTGGTAGTGGCCTCCTCGAACGAAAACCGAAGAAATCTGTGGTGGGAAGGGTGGATGGAGATATGCAGGTAGGCATCCTGCATATCCAAAGCGCACAGCCACTGTCCCAGCCAAAGAAGTGGCAAAAGGCTCTGCAGGGAGAGCATTCTGAAACGTTTGTACTCCACGAACATGTTCAGGAAGCTGAGGTCTAAAATAGGTCTCACGTCTCCAGTTTTCTTTGGAACTAAGAAGAAATGGGAATAGTAACCTGTCCCCCAAAGGTGGGTGGGGACAGGCTCTATCGCTGCCTTTGAGAGAAGGGAGGAAATTTCTTCTAGGACCAGACGAAGATGTTCCGGGGAGTAAGACAACTTGGGGAGTGATTTTCTGGGTGGTTTCTGGAGAAACTCGATTGAATGTCCTGCTGCTATTAGTTGGAGCACCCAAGCATCTGATGTAATCCTCTCCCAACTCAGTAGATGGAAGGAGAACCTCCCTCCTACTGGTTCCTCTGGGGGATCCAGAGGCTGTGGGAGAGGAAAGGAGTCAGGAGGTGTGGGGCAACGCAGCGGCCGAAGCTCCAGCTGCTGTTTTGGGCAGGAGAGGGCTTGGCTGCCAGAGGAGCCCAAAGTTTATTGGCCTGCTTGCCCTGAGGTTTCGCTTTAGGCCAAGAACATCTGTGAAAAGGGTGACGCTGTCCCCGAGGGGGCCTGTGCAGAGAGTCAATGGACTTGAGTGCAGTGCTGTTCTCTTGCAGGTCGGTGATGATGTCCTTGACATCCCCACCGAATAGCACCGAACCCCAGAAGGGCACATCCTGAATAGCGGATTGCACTTCAGGGACCAATCCCTTCACCCGGAGCCAGGCATAACGCCGAAGACCTACGACAAAAGCCGAGCGCTGACCTGCTGCGTCCACTGCATCGTATGTAGCACGGAGCATGTGCCGACTGGCCAAACGAGCAGACCAGACGAAATCAGCCACTTCCTGTTTGGTCTGAGACTCAGGAAGGGAGTCCAATTTGGATTCCACCTAACTCAAGATAGTCTTCTGGTAGTCCCCCATATGTGCGACATAGTTTAGGACCCTAATCCCCAGTGTGGAAGAAGCATACACCTTCTTCCCATACTGGTCCACAAGACGGGATTCCTTGTAGGGTGGAGACGAGCTGAGATGTTTTGGACTGGCCGACCGGCCATGAGCGGCGCTAATCACGACAAAGTCGGCCTTGGGGTGTGTATTCAAAGAATCCATATCCTCAGGAGCCTGGTACAGCCGATCCACCTTCCTCGGAAGGGGGGGGCTAACGCAGACAGTTGTTTCCAAATAGTGGAAACAAGGTCAGCAAGAGGCTCAATCCAGGGTGGAATCAATGTCGGAGCAGTTTTGGGCAGATCCAAGTGGACAGTGAGCTTCTTCCCCTGTAGATCTGGCTCCAGAGATTGCCAATGATGGACCTCCTGGACCTTTCTCAGTAATTCCATAGAAACATAGACTTTGACGGCAGATAAGGACCGCTAGGCCCATCTAGTCTGCTCATTTCCCTACCTACAGGATAGGCCGCAGATCCTAGTTAACCAACAGCCTTTATCTTCCTGCCCCCCACAAGAATTGCCTTATGTCTGTCCCATGCATTCTTGAATTCTCCCACAGTTTTAGACCCCACAACTTTCTCAGAAGGGACTTCTGAGAACTTCTTCTCAGAATTCCAGAAGGGAAGGCTCTTCTGGAGGAGACTTCGGAGGAGTCCTAGGCCTGGGATGGTCTGGAATACGTGGCTAGAATCAATGGTCTCCGAAGAAGAGGAGGAAGACTCCTTCCGACAGAGGAGGAACCTTCCCCTTAAGCAAACCTCGGAGAAGTGTATCCTCCCCACCCCTGGCACCTGAGGGTTCACCTCTGGTGTTGGGTACGGGGGAGAAAGTCTCATCTCCAGCGAAGGGGGTCCTGTGCAGGGTCTGGTGCCGGCAGACGTCTCTCCACCTCCCTGGTGAGCGGAGCCTTGGCCTCAACCCACCAGGCAGCCAGAGTCTCCTTCAGATCCACTGGCGGCTGGGGGGGGGGGGCGGCAGTGGAGTTGGATACGGATACTGAGGGTATCTGTAGGGCGAGTATCCATAACCCGATGGCAGAAAGCCTGGTGTTGGGTACTGCGGAGCCTGATATACCAGCGCCAGGTACTGTGGCGTGGAACACTGTGGTCCCGGGTAGGACGGCACCGGATAAGGTGGGGTCGGATACTCGGGAGCCAGGGGCTCTGCCAGAGCAGATGCCTTGGGAGAGGCCCCCGGGGGTGGGCCAGGTAAAAGAGGCGTCAGGACCAAGCGTAGGAACAGTGTCCGTTGGCGGCCGGAGCCAGGCGTCTGAGGTCTAGTGTCAGGACGCCTGACCTGCGGGAGTGAGTCCTGACGTTAGCGTACCAAAATCCTCTGTGTTGCCCAGGGATGGAGAACTGAAGTCCCCGGGGTCCAGCAGAGGAGATGCTGGAGCCTCGGCAGACAGCGGCAAGCCTGGGACGTTGGACTTGTCCAGGGATTCCGATGTAGGCTCTTTCGCCGTGCGTTTGTTGGAGGGGCCGACGTCTGACTTACCAGTGGGATCTGCGCAGGCATTGGAGGAGCCGGCGTCCAACTTATCAGATGCTGCGCCCGGCGGAGTCACGTGGGGAAGTGACCCGTGGATGCTCAAGGATCACGTACACCACCTGGCGGCCGCATCTTATCCGGCCCGTCTGAGCGACGCCGGTAGCACCGGTGTCTGCCTTACTGGACCCGCTTGACCCGGAGGGCTGCGTGGCAGTGGTCTTTCCGGCAGCTGCTGCCTCAATTGTCCCGGAGGCACCCGAGGGGCCCGAGCCCGACGGAAGGGACGACGCAGTCTTGGACACTGCCAAGACGGCTGTCGAGGGTCGGTCCCCCGAGGGGACGTCACCTGTAGTACGGCGACTCTGGCCGGAGTCACGGTAGCCGTGGAGGTGGAGTCCCAGTCCCGGTGCTCCTCTTTCTTTTTTCCGTGTCCCTCTTGAAAAGTGGAGTCCTGCCTAAGCTTCTTCAGCTCCTTCTCCATGGAGGCCATTTTCTACTTCAAAACGTGGGCCTCCAGAGACTGCTGCCTCCGTTTACAGGTGGCGGCACTGAATTGCTGGCACTGCTCCATAGGGTGTTCCGGGCCTAGGCGGAAGAGGCACGAGGGAGCCATCTTATGCGGTATCTGGGATCCGCAAGAGTTGCACTCTTTTATGCTGAACAAAGGAGAGTCGGGGACCCATACATGGCCTTTAAGTAAGAATATTCAAAACGATGAAAAGCATGGTAAACAAGGTCATAGACTCATGCATCAAGGAACTTAACTGCAAGGTACTTTCACAGTTGACAGCAGGAAAGAACTGGAAGGCGAGGCGGGGACCGCCTTTATACTGATGTTGGTCACCTGATGCGCCCCGAGAATGCTAGCTAGAAATTTTCCGTGGGGTCCTAATTATCTACTGCAAGAGCCCTCTCAAAGTAAGATCTCCAAGTTACAGCTGCGCAAATGTCTGCAGCTGAAACAAGCAGTAGAGGCAACCATGCCTCAGGCTGAATGTCCTTTAACCTGACTTGGAAGGGCTTTGTGGTACTTCTGGTAACAGAATGTAATGCAGTCTACCAACCATTTAGACAAACACTTTTTAGAAACAGGTGCGCCCTCTCTTTTGGGTGCAAAGGAAACAAGCAACTGGTCAGATTTACAAAGGGACTTAGTCCTGTCTGTGTAGTATCTGAGAATTCTATGAACATCTAGAATAAGCAGAACAGCTTCCCAACCCATCAGAAGTATTCTAGATAGTACACCAGCAGGTCCAGGGATTGATTCAAGGTGGATTTAGATACCACCTTGGGCAGGAACTTAGGATTAGTCCGCAGAGCCACCCGGTCTCTGTGAAAAATCAGATAAGGTATCTTACACGAGAGCCTGAAGTTCGGAAATTCTTTGAGCTGAAGTGATGGCCACTAGGAAAAGCCATTTCCAAGAGAGGTAGTGCATGTCCACACTTGCTGCTGGCTTGAAAGGTGGCAGGGTGTGAGCTTTTCAAGAATGAAGTTTAGATCCTAAGGTGGAGCAGGGCACCTGATTGAGGGTTTCAGATGGCGAATCCCTTTCGGAAAGGTTTTGGATACCTCCAACTGTGCCAAAGTCTTTTGTCCTATCAGAATACGATAGGCAGAAATGGCCAAAAGGTGGACCTTTAGGGTCTAATAACTAAGACCCAAGTCATAAAGGTGCAGCATGTAGTCTAAGACCTTCGTGACTGAACAGGAAAAGGGTTCAATCGGTTCTGAATCTGCCCATATGGAAAACCTTTTCTACTTCATGGCATATGTAGCTCCAGTGGAAGGTTTCCTGGCTTTTACCAAGATCTGTGCTACCCTCGGCGAAACCCCAAATCGGACAGCTGCTATGTCAGTAGGAGCCATGCGTGCAGATGAAGGGACTTGAGACCTGGATGAACCATGGTCCCCTGTTCCTGAGTCAAGAGATCCTGGGAAACTGGCAATGGAAAAGAAGATTCCGCTGATAAGTTGTTGCAGTAGAGAGAACCAAATCTGTCTCGGCCAGAAGGGAGCAATGAGGATCATTCGAGCTCCTTCTGCCTGCAGTTTCATTAGAACTCTCTGGAGTAACGGAAGCAGAGGGAAGGCGTAAATGAACTTACCTTTCCAGCAAACAGATAGCGCGTCTCGCTAGAAAACACCACGCCCTGGAGCTAGCGAGCACAAGGTTGATAGTTCTGCGTTGGATGGGGAGGCAAACAGATCTATTTGAGGCCTTCCTCACTTTGTGAAGACTTTGTTGACCACTGACTGTCTAAGCTCCCATTCGTGGGCTCTAGCTTGCGTGCGGCTGGGTGCATCTACCAGGATGTTTTGGACACCTGGCACATGTACTGCTGTCACATGGAATGTTGGGTCGACCGCCCAATACCACACTCTCACTGCTTCCCTGCAAAGGGGGTAAGAGCAGGTTCTGCCCTGTTTGTTTATGTACCAGACTACGGACATGTCTGTCTGAATCATAAGATGACCCGGGAGAATGAGATGCTGAAAGGCCTCAAGCGCATTCAACACTGCTCTCATCTCGAGTATGTTGATATGAAGAAATAGTTCCATGCGGGGCCAAAAACCTTGTGTCTTGTGAGGACCCAGATGTGCTCCCCAACCCAGACCTGAAGCATCTGTCATCCGAGTTTGTAAGGGATTGTCTGATCGGAATGGAACCCTTTTGGAGAGGATGTCTTGTTTGAGCCACCACAAGAGGTCATGTCACTGGATCAGAGATTATAATCTCATGGACTAGTTTGTCTGCCCTCTGGTCCCACTGGACTCTGAGGGCCCACTGTGAGACTCTCATGTGGAGTCTGGCGGGGAACCAAAGGGATGGCAGCCGCCATGAGTCCCAGTAGCCGCAGGATCGTTCTGGCTGGTACACTCTTCTGTGAGGCCACCATCTGTGTCTGGTGCTGCAAGGCAGATATTCTGTCTTGCGGTAGGAAAGCCTTGCCCTGTACCGTATCCAAAACTGTCCCAATAAATTGGAGCTGTTGGATAGGGACTAGATGGGATTTGGCATAAATGACTGTAACTTCCACTTGAAGGAAGGTGCCCAGGGTAAGGTTCAGATCCTGGACTAGGGCTTCCCTGGAGAAGGCTGATAGCCTGTCGTCCAGGTATGGAAAAACTTGGACCCCCTGCCTGCGCAAAAAGGCTGCCACCACCGCTAGGCATTTCGTGAATATCCTGGGGCCCGAGCAAAGCCCAAAGGGTAGTGCTTTGAACTGGAAATGCTCCCCCTGAAAACAGAATCTGAGGAATTTGTGGTGTGGCGGGCAAATTGGGATGTATAAGTAAGCATCCTGCATGCCCAGGGCACAGAGCCACTGACCCTTCTGTAAGAGAGAAAGCAGGCTGGGAAGAAACAGCATTCTGAACCACTTGTACTGAACAAAGAGGTTCAGAAAGCTCAGATCTAGAATTGGTCTGAGGTTACCTGTCTTCTTGCAAATCAGGAAGAAATGAGAGTAGTATCATTTTCCCTGATGCTTTACAGGAACTGCTTCTACTGCTGCCTCTGGCAACAAGGACATGATTTCCTCTCTCACCGAGGGTAGGTGGCTGGGCGGGTAGGATGAATGACCCGGAGGTCTTCTTGAGGGTCTTTCTATGAATTCTATTGTGTGACCTTTTGCCACCTGTTGAAGAACCACAAGTCTGTTATTTTCTCCCACTTTGGTAGGTAAGAGAGAAACTGCCCCCTACTGGCTCCTCTGGAAAACATACCAGTGGAGGTGAGAGGTTTAAAGAGTCAGGAGGTGGAGAGCAAAACCGAGGCTCCCGAGGCTTTATGGGACTTTGCCGGGAGGGGTGGCTCCAGTGGCCGAGGTTGCCTGTTCTGATGTTGGTTCTGATTTGGCCTTAGTTGGCGACGTTGCTGCCTCCAAAATGGCCGTTTCTGCTTTTGTGGAGGATTGTACATATATTGTACCAAATGTAGGGCCTTGCCCTTATCTTGGAAGTCAGTGACTATGTCCTTTACATCCCCGTCGAAAAGGACTGACCCTCTAAAGGTGGCATTCTGTATAGCCGACTGGACCTCTGATGCCAGACCGAGATCCACAGCCAGGCGTGGTGTCTGAGACTCACCGTAGAGGCTGAGCCCCTATCTGCAGCGTAGGACTGCTTCCATATAGTGGTGACAAAGTAGTTGCACTTGTAAACAAGCTTTCAGCTTAGTGTGTCTCACCTGGTTAAACAATTCTGAAAAAAAATCTTCATGTGGTTTGATCCAGGGTGGAATGATGTTTGGGGAAGAATCTGCCAAAGCCAAATGAGCTGCCAGTTTCTGCCTCTGCAGGTCCTGGGCAACTGTGCCCAATGATAGGCTGCTTGGACCTTTCTTAAGAGTTCCAAGAATGAAGGATCCCCTGGAAGTGATTTTGGGGAGTCCTTCAGTCTCTTGATCATCTGGTATGGGTGTTTCCACGTCTGAGTCAGAGTGTGCCATGTCGCTCTCAGAGTCTGAGGAATCCTGGTTGCTTGGAGAGCTGATGGCTAGAAGCGGTAGTTCTACTGGCTTGAAAAACTCCATAGCAGGCCTGGAAAACTCCCAGGGCCTAGGGTCAGGATGATTAGCCTGCGTCGGGCCCTTGGGACCAGGTGAAAGATCCAATGAAGAAAGCTTTAAAGCCGGCACTGGGGCCATCAGCAGCTGATGCTTCTCCAGCTCTGTGAGCTGGGACTCTGCTTCCGCCCACCAGTTCTTAAGGACCACTTGGAGGCCCACTGGAGGTTGGGATGGAGGGTTATCAAACCCACAGCTAGGGTACCCATAGTAGGGGTAGTTAAAGCACGATGAAGGGTAGCCCGGCACTTGGAATCCTGATGCCGGATACTGTGGCGTCGGGTATCCTGGCATTGGGTATTGAGGACAGCCCGGCAATGAATGTCCTTAAGGATTTCCAGGTGGTCCTGGCGGAGGGCTGAAGGCCCCGGCAAAGGCCCTGCCAGAAGAATCATCAAATTTGTGCCGCGTCCCGCGAGGTGCTTGGAAGGCCCCGATGGAAGAGGTGAACGAGAGGGTCTCGAAGGTCCTGGCATCTGGTCTGACGGAGGATCTTCCGGGGCTGAAATGCCTGCAGGTGTCAGAGGAACTATAGTCTGGTCAGACGCTGGCTCTAGCATCTGAGGCACCAGCAGAGGGGGTGACAAAATTCCTGTCGGAGGGTGATCCCGGTCTCTGCATCACGCAGGGAAGCAAGCTGACCACCGTTACCAGCAGCCAGGGAAGAAGAAGTATCCTTTGTCAGCTGCGTATTTAACGTCAGTGTGCTGTCACCCCTTTGTCAGGCCTGTTATCAGGGCCTGACAGAGGATCCAGTGCTGGGTGTCCAGTGGAGGAGCCGGCGGACGACTTAGCAGCCACAGCTGTCCGAGAACCATCACAGCCGCAACTTGTCTTACCGGTCCCACTCGTGCCACTAAGCCCTGAAATCTTGGGAGTCCATAGTGGAGGCGAGTACCTCCTGATCTCAGAAGGCTCCTGTCGGGCCCAAGCCCAGGCCAGACAGATGAGTCGACGGCCATTTGGTAGCCACCAAAGTGGTCGAAGGTGAATCCCCCAGAGGGGATGCTGCCTGCAGGGCTGCATCTGTAGCGGGAGGCAGCGGAATGGCTTGGGATCCTACCCAGTCTCAATGTCTTTCCTTGTCCTTCTTCTTCTTATGGTGGCCCTTCGGAGAGGATGACGATTGCCTGAGTTTCTTCAGCTCCTCCTCCATATTGGCCTTTTTTTTTTTTTTTTTTAAAGATGGGCTTCCAGGGCCTGCTGCCTAAGTTTATGTGTGGCCGCGTTAAAACTTCAGGCAATGCTCGCACCCTTCTACCGTATGGCCTGGGCCCAGGCAAAAAAGGCAGAGGGAATGGCCATCCTAGTGAGGGAGATGAGTTCCACAGGAGTCGCACTTGTTCTTATGCGATTCTGAAGGCATCAGGGATGACATGCATGACGATTTTAGATAATACAAAAATGAAAATAAATGGATTAACTATAAAACTGTTGGGAATTATGCTCATCCAAGATGGTGTCGACAGCAGCAGCGTTCTTCCACGAGGTTTGACGTACGCAGGTAGACAGCGGGAAAGAACTGGAAGGCATGGGGACCGTTCCTTATACAGCGTCACACTGATGTCCATCATGTTATGTCAGAGGGCGTGCCCCCGCCGCACACTCCATCTAGAATTTTTCCGTGGGGTCCTAGCGCCTGGCGGCTTAGTCCTACTTGTGAGTACCTACTGAAAGAACCCTCTCGAAGTAAGATTCCCGTTTCTTCGGCTTCTTTTTCTAGTTCTTTTGTGATGAAATCAAGAGTCAAAATTTGCACTGGATTTCTCAATCCTAGTGAGATGTTCTTCCACCCCAGGGCTAAAGAAGTCAGTGCCCAGGACAGGAACATTGGCCAACTTCTTTTGGGTGTCTGTCGTAAAGGTGGACAAACACAGCCAACCCCTGTGGCATATGGAGACAGCCACTGCCACTGCACAGGAACAAAAGTCACTCATGTTCGAGGCTGTCTGGAGTTGGTGTTTAGCCTCTGACAGTGATTTCTGATGAGCTCTGCCACCGCCCACTGCTCTGGATGGAGGAAGGGGAAAACTGTTATCAAAGATTCCCATTAGGGAATGACCACAATTAGCCATCGTGATGGCATAGTCAGCCTGAAGGAGACCCGAGGTAGCTGCAGTGCACACTTTTGTGGCATGGTCAATCTTAAAGGACCCCTTGTGTGAAGGCTTGTCCACATTCCCCTGGTGACCAGACTTACCAAACACCAAATCTGTGGCTACACCTTCGGCTGAAGGGTGGTTGGAAAACCTTGTAAAGAAGCCCACAGGGATTGCATACTGGCATACAATGTGAGCTGAGGGTACCAGGTGGGATGCTGAATGCTGCCAGAGTACCAGGGCTGGTCCCAAGATGGCCTAGGCCACTGGGAAGACAAGCCCTTGGGATTCAATCCGGTCCAAAATCTCTGTGAGAGGTTACCAGGCCCTCTTCTTGACTGGATCCAATGGGATCGACACAGACTTCGCGATAAGCCAGAGTAGCCCACCAAAGAACACTCACCGAACCACTGTCATTGGAAGGCTCCTCGACTGAGCTCTGAGGAGCAGATTCCTGACTTAGTCGTCCTAGGACTCCTTAAAGATGGCCCTCCGCTGTTGTTCACCATGGACCTCCCAGGAATCCTCACCTGGGGTAATCCTCGCTGACAATCAGCCTACCAAGCCGGGAGCTGAATGGCTGACCTCCTCAGTCAGAGCACTGACTGGTGGCTGTTGCGGTGACAGCTCCACCGTAATCAGTGGTGTGAGGAGTACCTGCAGAACTGGAAACAGTGGGGAAACCACTGGTAGCTGCTAGGGGCTGAAGGTCCTTGGCGTAGAACCCTGACCAGGCCCACTGCTGCCAGAGGAACGCCTGTAGCACCAGCACATCATCTGCTGGTGTCTCTCCTCACCAGAAAGTGAGAAGGATGAGAAGTGTTGATGGCAGCGCTTCCCGGTCAAGCAGGATCGACAGCGCAAACGATTTGACCGTAACCTTGATCAACCACCCAGCTGAAAGTGAGAAGGATCTTTCTGATGTTGGTTGTAGGTTATGTGCCTGCCCATGTTTAGCAACAAGGGTGAAGACCCAACCCTGGGTGGAGGAAGGTTGCTAGAAGGATTGACTGTGGTCACTGATCAGTCCACATCCTCCTGAGTGGGGACTGGGAGGACCGGAGTCTGTGAGTCAGACTCCTCAGTCTCATCTGACAACTGGTCAACCGGGTTGAGAAAATTCTTGATGGCTTGGTCGATCAGAGCTGAGCGACTGGGAGAATGACAATCTTGCCCCGTCCCACAATCGGTAACAATGGTAAGAAGATTTGATTTTTTAACTTACGGCCACAGAGGGCAGGACTCTCACCCACGATCTGGAGGGACCTGCACATATCAAAGAACTGTCTGTGAGGGTCCCTACAATGCTGGCCTCGGGTGAGAACTGCGCAAAGACTGAGGAAGTGCCCCCTGCAGCAGCCCTGGCCACAGCTGAGGACTTTTTGAGGCCCTTAGAGCGATCCTTCAGCTCCCATTCCAAAGGTCGACCAAGTGTGTGCCGAGCTTTCTGTCCTGGAGGGACTCAGGAAGTGTGGACAGGCAGAGGTCACACATGGCCATGTCGTGTTGCCTGCCTAGGCTGCACACACGTGTCGTGCTGATCGGTGACCAACATCTTCTGGCAGCACCACAGAATTTAAATCCCGGATTCTTGTGTTCCATCGTTGGTCTGGCAACAGAGTCGAAAGAACAGCGAAACTGCACTGAAATAACTTTGAAAAGAAAGGTCTTCCAATGGCACAAGAAGAATCATAAGCAGAGTGTTAATAAGGTGACCTGTTCTCCCAGCAGAAGGATCTGACGTCATAGGGGGAGAGATATATCCACCCAGGTAGTGGGAGAAGTTTAGCTTAAAGATACTCCAGCAAAGCATCACATTTCAGTGGAACTGACAGACTGCTGGTAAGTGAACAATATCCACAGCCTACAATGTGCAAATTCCCCATGTTATTACTTGATAAGTTACTATGATGATCCAGTAACTGACATACTAAGAAATGTCTTCAGTAAAACTGAAAACTACCCTTTTTAAGTAATTTGAAGGTATCCATTTTGTGGACAAGAAGGAAGTTTTGATGATGTCATGACCTCACCAGTCTTAACAGCTGTGCAGTCAAACAGCTGGAGCTGACAATAATCAAATCACACTTCCAAGAAAGGCACTGGAATCCATTTTTTAGCTCTGACAAAAACAAAATCCAGTGTTTTCTTCACAGTTATGGAATCCCTGTCTGAGTAGTTCATTCTTCCCCGCCTTCACTGACCACTGTTTGGGCTTGTGAGGCACGATATCACAACACGTTTCCTGTCCATAAAATGGATACCTCAAAATCACTGCTTTAAAAGAATTTTTCAGTGTTGTAACAAAGACAATTGCCAAATCTAATGCAGCACCAGTTTATGTATTCCTGGTCCAAATTCTTCCCATCAATAATGCCTTTTGGCCCCCCCCCATCACAGTGAGTGGGGATCCGCACAGAGCCAGGCCCAAGGGTACCAACCATCATACAGATGGGCCTGCTGGACATTCTTTTTTTGTCCACAGGTTTCTCCCTGAAGCATCTCCCACCACCCCACGGAATGAGTGGTGCGCCTACGCTGGCCTTTGGAAATCACAGCATCCCTGCAGCGAGAGAGGCAGGCTCCCAGGATCAAGCATGGGAGATCACTGTGGCAGCGAAGTTGCCACTAAAAGTACAGTTACGTAAGAACTTACCATAACAGCAGCTCTTGAGAGTCTTGCAGCAGGTAACACATATGGGACTGTCTGTCATCACCTGGCGGCAGATCTCGGCATTTCTTTTCTCTATGCAGTACCGATGTGGGACCCGCCTACCAGTGGCCCTTGATGTTACTGAAGTATAAAGGTGTAGGCGGTCCCCACGTGGTCCAGTTCTTGCACGCCAAAGACAGGCCAAATAATAACCATGCGGAGGATAACATTCCACAGGAGAACCAACAAAATTGCTAGGCCTGCAAGAGGAGCTGAATTTGACCCAGAGCAGAAAGGCTCAGTCCCGGGGGAAGGAAATCATACCTGCTGCAAGAGCTTCTCTCGAAGATCTACTGTTACGGTAAGTTGTTACGTAACTGTACCATCTTACTTTGAGAGGAAGCTCTTGCAGCAGGTAACACATATGTAGGACTGATTCCCAAGCAGTATAAGCTAAAGACAACCGCTGGGAAAGGGCAGGGGGCCACCAGAAGCAAAGTCTTCCAAGAGAGATAGCGGAACTCACAAGACATGGCCGGTTTGAAAGGAGGAAGTGTAACTTCTCTAGAACAAATAAGTCCCAAGGAGGAACAAGGTCTTGGACCGGAGAACGGAGATGTAAAATCCCCTTTAGAAAAGTTTTAACCACCTCCAATTGAGCCACTGTCCTGTCCTGAATACAGTGATGATAGGCAGAAACAGCGGCCAGGTGTACTTTAATGGAGTAGCTGAGACCTGACTCCAAAGGGATAGCAGGTACTGTAAAACCGAGTTAACCGGACAGACCAGAGGGTCAAGCCTCCTGGCAGAAGCCCGTAGGCAAAAGCGTGTTCACTTCGTAGCGTAAGTGGCCCTGGTAGTGGGCTTCCAAGCCTCCACCAAAATCCGGGCAATATCATCAGAAACTCCAAAACAAAGCTTTGCCAGCTCCACAGGAGCCAAGCATGCAGGTGAAGGGAGTGCAGGTTGGGATGAACCAAGGTCCCCTGCTGCTGAGAGAGTAACTGACCCGAAATGAGAAGGGGCCACAGAGCCTGCACCGACAGACGCTGGAGAAGTGGGAACCAAATCTGTCTGGGCCACAGAGGGGCTATCAGGATCAGGGTGACCCTCTCTGACTGGGCTTTGAGGAGGACCCACTGCAAGAGGGGAAAGGGAGGAAAGGCGTAAAGAAACCTAACACTCCAAGATAGGGACAATGCGTCTTGCCAGAAAGCTCCAGGCTCAGGATCGAGCGAGCAAAAACTGGGCAGTTTTGCGTTGCAGTGAGATGCAAAAAGGTCCAAATCCGGCAATCCCCATCTTGCAGATAGCTTGTCTGTCACAGACTGACTCAGGGACCACTTGTGACAGAGCGGTTTTGCCCTGCTCAGGGAATCTGCGACTACGTTCATGAAGCCTGGAACGTGGACTGCAGAAAGATGGAGATGATGGTCCACCCCAAGGGCTCAGTCCCACACCCTCATAGCTTCCCGACAAAGGGGATAAGACTGTGTACCTCCCTGCTTGTTGATGTAAAACACCACCGAAGTGTTGTCCATCTGAATAAGGAGGTGACCAGGCGCTAGAAAAAGAGCCAGAGCCTGTAGGGAGTGCAGGACCGCTCTGGGCTCGAGCACATTGATATGCAAGTTCTCCTCTAATGCAGACCACAGCCCTCAAGTCCTGAGGGTCCCCAGGTGAGCCCCCCATCCCAAACTGGACGTGTCTGGTGAGTGTCTGGACAGGACTTTCCGGCTAGGAGAGTCCTCGGCAGAGATGCTGGGGAGACGCCCGCAAGCGGAGTTCGCGATGAACTGGCTCCGAGATCCTGACCAGCAAGTCCAAGTTATCCTTGGTCTGGTCCCACTGGACTCGAAGCACCCACTGAATGGTGCGCACGTGCAGTCTGGCAAAGGGAACTAAGACTATGGCGGCCGCCATGTGCCCCAAAAGCCTGAGAATGGACCTGGCTGGAACCACGGAGGCTGAAAAGCTTTGGGATGCCAGAGCCTGGATGTGCTCTGCCCTGTCTGAAGGGAGAAAGACTTTCCTCAAAGTGGTGTCTAACAGAGCACCTATAAATTGAAGACAGTGAGAGGGGAAATGCTGAGATTTTTCTGGATTTACAGTGATCCCCAGATGTCGACAAAGGGAGAGCGTGGCCAGGATGGTCTCCCAAAGGCAAGACCTGGACGGGGCCAAGAGGAGCCAATCGTCGAGATTAGGGAACAAAAAGTGGCCATCTTGGAGCAGGGCTGCAATGATGGCAAGGCACTTGGTAAAGATTCTGAGAGTGGAGGAAAGGCCGAAGGGAAGAACCTTGAACTGATAGGCCCGACCCTCAAGCTTGAACCTCAGGAATCTCCGATGACTGTAGCAAATAGGAATGTGAAGGTAGGCATCCTGCATGACCAGAGACTCCAGCCAATCCCAGACCGTTAAGAAGGGGAGAAGATTCGGAAGCAACACCATACGGAATCTACGGTAAGCGACCCACTGGTTGAGGTCGCCGAGGTCCAAGATCGGCTGCAGCTTCCCTGACTTCTTGGGAATAAGGAAGATGCGGGAGTAAAACCCAGAGTCCTCTTCTGCCTCCGGGATGCACTCTATGGAATCCTTGTCTCGGAGAGACTAGATCTCCTGCCTGATGGGAAGCCTGTGGTCTCTCGGGTAGTAAGCAGGGGTGGTGGTCTGTCCGGAGGCAGAGACTCTGCCCGAACTCCACGAAGTCGAGGACCCATCTGTCAGAGGTCACTTCTCTCCATGTCAGATGGTGTTGAGAGAAACGACCTCCCACCCACTCTCCTGACATCAGGTCTAGGAGGGGAAGGTTGTTTGAAATCAGGTGGAAGGAGGGGGCAGGAGGGCAGCTGCTGGAGGTCTAGCCTGTCTAGAAGGGGCAGAGGCAGCGTCTCGGTGACCCCCTCATCGAACAAAGCCACCCCACAGTGCATGAGGTTGAGGATGGGGTTGCTGAGGCTGGTGTCCCCCTCTGCCATGACAACGGGGCCGAAGAAACGCTCCCGCTTCGGGCGATACATGGACTGCACTGTATAGACTGCTTTGCCAGAGTCCTGCTGTCTAACAATAACCTCTGTGTCTTCACCGAAGAGTACAGAGCTGGCGTCCGAGGTGCCGACGTCGGAACTGTCTGGGGAACTGACGTCAGATCAGAAGTGGGTTGATCCGACGGAGGTGGAACCAGGACCTCAGCTTCTCCCGGGGACAGACGGGAAAAGTCCCCGGGGTCGGGTTGAAAAGACCCAGGGTCCCCGGAGGGCAGCGAGGGCTGCAGGGAGCCGGGAACGACGGACGTGGGAGGGACCGTTGTCGGCTCATCTGCTGTGCGGATGTCGGGCGGACCGACGTGCGTCTTATCAGCGGGATCTGGGGCGGACGTCAGAGGGGCCGGCGTCTGACTTAACGGATCCTTCACCAGGGGCAGGCCGCGGAGGAGGGGCGGTCTGGCCTGACGGAAGAAGGGCCGTGCGCGCTGCCCTGAAGGATCAGGTGTTTTACTGACCCTTTCCGAGTGAACGTCGGAGGAGCTGACGCCCGACTAATCAAAGCCGCCCACGCCAGTAGGCCAAGAAACCACGGCTTGACCGGGGACGGAGGCCTCCAAAAGCCCAGAGGCGACCAAAGGGCCCGAGGGCGGGCCGACGCCACCTTTGAAACCTCGAAGGCAGCTGTTGAGGAGCGGTCCCCCGGAGGGGATGTTACCTGCAACACAGCGACCCCCGAGGGAGTCACGGTGGTAGAGGAGCCTTTGTCCTGGTGCTTTTCTTTGTCCTTCCTCTTGTGATGGCCTTCAGGGGAAGTTGATGCCTGCCGAAGTTTTCTGAGTTCCTTTTCCATGGAGCTCATCTTTTTGAGAATGTGGCCTTCCAGGGACTGCTGACGCCTTTTCCGGGTGGCCGCGTTAAAACTCAGGCAGTGCTGGCACTTCTCAACTGGATGGTCGGGGCCTAGACAAAAAAGGCACAGGGAATGGCCATCCTCGTGAGGGAATTGGGCGTCCTTGCGAGTCGGCATTTATTCTTGTGCTCGAGGGTGTAGGGGATGACATACATCAACGATGACTGACTGAATAAAGTAGAAAATCGAAAAACGCGTAAAATAACCGTGACGAAGGGCCTGACAAGCAGGGAACTTTCCAGCGGCGGCGTGAGGGACCGCCTTTATACCGACGTGGGTCACCTGATGTGAGGACGGTCCTCGCCAGGACTGCTAGCTAGAAATTTTTCCGTAGGGTCCTGCCGCCTGCCGGCGTCAGTTCTATATGTAATTACCTACTGCAAGAGCCCTCTCGAAGTAAGATCATGGGTACCCACATTCGAGCCTGTCTGTGAAAGTTTAGCGAGCTCTGTCCTCTGAGGACAGTCAGGCAAACCTTGCAGAATGTCCAATCGTTGGTCCCAAAGGGCGTTCTGGAATTGGATCATAGGAGTAAAAAAATTTAGACTACGGAGACTGCAGGTAGCAGATGAGTACACCCTGCGACCTAAAGAGTCCAGCTGCTTAGACTCCCTGTCTGGCGGCTGGGCACTTAGTTGTTTCGGCCCCTGCGAACGATCATGTGCGGCCGAAATAATCATGGAATCAGCCGTGGGGTGTTCGGCCAAGTCAGAATGATCTTTGGGGCCCAGTACAAGCAGGTGGCCTTCTTGGGCACCGCCAAGGATACATGTGGATGCCTTCAGGTAGCCAGGGTACCGTCCTGGAAGGTGTCCACCAAGGGAGGGATGACCACTGGCTTGGGATCCTTCTGGCATAGGTATTTTGCCAGGCACAAGCATTCGGGGTCCAGGGCCTCTGTATCCCAGCCCAAGTTCTCCTGAATGTGCTGCATGACCTCAAGGAAACTGGGGTCGTTGGAAGGAGATTTAGACTGGTCCTCAGTGTCACCAGGGAACGAGCCCGGGTCCGAATCAGTACAGGAGTCCGATTTGTCATAGGCGGAGGAAGAAGAGGAGGAAGGCGAAACCCACTGATGTCTCCTCTTGTGCCTGGGACGTGTAGGAGAAGGAGAGCGAGAGAAGGAAGGAGACCTAGTCCTCTTGTGCTTGTCCTTGTGCTTCCTAGGGCTGGCCGGTGACTTATCACCCTCATTTCCTGAAGGGATAGGCATAGCCTGCCCGCCGGGCTCAGGGACAGGAGGAGCAGGGCCTACTACGTCCTGCTTAGTTGTCTCACACCAGTGAGCAAAAAGCTCCTTGACCCGAGACATCCCCAACTTTGGAGATTTCAGCCTCGGAGGCGACATTGGTTGGCCAGCAGGGGGACCGGCGTCGGTTAGGTCAGGTGACACCGGTGAAAAATCCTCAGTGACGTCAGGCAGATCTGGCGTCGGGTGGACCGAAGAACGGTCATGAGGAGACGTCAGAGGCAGCCTTGTCCAGCACCGGTGTAGGCAGAGGAGCGACCGGTGTCGGTACTGGAGCCATGTCCAACGGACGCCCCTTAGCCAGAGGAGGATGGGGTGGTCAGAGGATGAGGGCTTAGAAGGTCAATCGGCCTTGTGCTTCTCAGAGTGGCATCGGTTAGACTCAACAGATGGACGCTGATCATGCCTATGTTTTGACGGCAAAGAAGAGGTCCGAGAAGCAGAATGGCCCGAGGACTGCTTGGCCTCCCAGGGGTCGACCGAAGCCGAGCAAGAGTATTGCTCACCTGAGGGAGGCACAGAGCTAGAGTCAGAGTGCCTCTTGTGGCCAGAGGAGCCAGAACCGGATGGCTTCTTGGCGGATACACCAGCGTCTGTGGGCTTAGACACCACCGAGGAATTGGAATCAGACGTCCAGATCCTGATAGGATGCAAGGTAGGCGCCTTGGAAAGAGTGGTGGGAGGCTTGAGGGATGTAAGCTGGGCCTCATGTCCAGAGGAGCCAGAACAACCAGCAGAGCTGGAAGACCTAGGCCTGGACGACGAGCGGTCATGCTCCCGGCAGCAGTGCTTCTCCTTTCCTTTCTGGGGAGTGGGGGAGCAAGACTCCCTCCCAGAGGACGTGTCCTGCTTCATCTGGGCCCGGTTGCTGCTGTGCTAGACGGGTCTGGAGCGATTTCTGTCTTCGGATCTTGGTCAGACTGTTGAAGCCTGGCAATGAGTACAGGCGTCAGTGTCATGGTCTGGCCACAGGCAGAAGAGGCAGGCAGAATGACAGTCCTTGGCAGGGATCTACCGTCCCCAAAAGCACTTGCTACGGTGCCTGGTCGAAATGGAGGAAATACGTCATCAAAAAAAATGTAGAAAACTATGAAGGAACTGTTCTATAACTGAGGAACCCAGGGAGCCGAGAGCCGACTAGCGAGTTGCCGTGGCGGGAAAGAACTGGAGCACGTGGGAACCGCCTACGCCCTTTATACTATGTGACGTCGGAGGCGGGGCCGACATCCGATAGGCGGTACCACGTCGGTACTGCTAAAGAAAAAGAAATGCCGAGATACAGTCCTACATGTGTTACCTGCTGCAAGGGCTTCCTCTCTGTGCATGCCTGACCTTGACGCGCTAGGTGCTACTGCGCATGACCGAACTCAGAGTTGCAACTTTAATAATGATTTTAAGTACTGTACATTACACTGTTCCAATTTCACCAGGAATTGGTTGTAGGGGTTCAGCTAACATACCTGTACATGCCACAATGTTTCTTTTTCTCCCGTGTAGATATGCCTTGCTCGTCATTTTTACGAGGCTTCTGGCACAGTACAGGATGCCAGCGGCACTTTTGACATGGCACATCCAGGAGCAACATTAAAACGTTAAATAACTTCAGAAAGGTTAGCTGCATTTATTTTAAACCATATAGGTTATTTTAAATCGGGCGTTTTTGCAGCCCTGGTGATTGCCCCCACTGTTTTGGACTGCTTTCCTTTAACCAGGAAGACAATTTTATTTTTCACAATAGGGATGGTTTACTGCTTTGAAGCATCTGAGTGAGGTGTCTTCCTCACTCAGAGTGCCCAATCCCATTTTTTTGGCTTGGTCACCTGGACCGGCTCTTATAAAACGAAATAGTCAACTGTTATTGCCTGCACATCTTGTTACTTTTGAATTCAATACATGTAAAATTTAAAATTCACACTAAATGTCATTCTAATATCCAAGGCATTTCCGCCCTGATGCCCCTACCCCCAAAAAAACAGGGATGAGCCAGTTTTGTTATTTCTGAGTAAAGTAAACAATCTGGACTTGTTTTGTCCCGTTTGTCATACATCGGCATATTAAGTGATGTCTAACAGATACATGTTAAGGCATCAATTTTTATGCTGATGTCTGCAAATGGGGTTAATGTACAAAGATACAGCAACAGTTGTATAGCGATTCAGAGACAGACATGAAGCACTCTCGCTTCGTTAACATAATCAAGTATGGCATCTGACATTGTGTCAGAAAGCAATCCGGGTACTACTTTTTAACCCTTGAGCTTGAGCTGCTGACAGAATTAGAATGCACTGGACTTCAGGACTGATATTAGTAAGGGTTAAAAAAAGGCACAGCTTGTTTACTTTATTCAGATGTGACAAAACGTCATTAAACTCGGATTTTCAAGGTAAACTGTTACATTATTCAGGGGAGCTTTATATACACTATGGCGTCCTTAAGACTCATTTTCAAAATGTCTGACTACAGAATTTAATGGTTTTGGTATCCTTTAGTATCACTGATTAGGGACTGCCAACTTGATATTTCCCATTATTCCCTTCAAATGGTTCCCAGTAGTGCTGTGCCAATCACAGGCAAAGAGTATGAGGAGACACCCTTCAGTGTAGTCTCTCTCTCGAACAGGGTAAGTGAAGGCCCCACAGGGACAACAGGTCCCAAAGTATGATAGGATAACATGGACTAACTAGTTGGACTGGTCTCTTTCTGCAGTCATCATCTATGTTTGAAAAATAAAAACACTACGCAGCAGAGTTCTCCTGCCCCTAGAATACCACTGCTAGTATGCACGTGGCCCCACACAATCCTAGGTATAGGTATTCTTTTTCTGCCAGCCCATGCACAGACCCGCTCACAAACCTGGGTATAAGTGCAGTTCTTCTTCTTGCATTTGCCACAGGTGAAAAGGTCCGTCTGTGTCCCACCAGTCTTGGCCATCTGGTGATCCCTGATGGCCTCCTTAGTCAAAGTTTTCCGTATCTCCTGTAGCTCCTTACTGGCCATTTCCTAAGGACAAGGAGGACATTCGGTTATTCAGTATGATTTCAGTTTAAACGAAAATTCGTTACTCGACAGGAAAAAGCAACAGACTACTGGTTTGTCATTATGCACCCCCCCCTGCATTAGGGATGAAACACTTTACTGGCAGTCTTTAGTCAAAGTTATAAAATAGGGTATGGCCAGCTCTGCTCCTCATTGGTCAAAATCTTGTCACATGGGACATCATAAACACAGTACAAACCAATCGGGGTGTGTTAATTAAAATAAAACCTATCAGGGTCAAAAGGTGAAGTACAATCTGTCAGGATGAAAAGGGAAATATGCAAGTCAACATCCTATCATGATCAAGAGGACATAAAGCAACAACAGACAACCAAATGACAAAATGAAACTACCATAAAAGCACCCCTCCACATTAGTTGTTACACAAATCAGACAACCACATGAAAAATCATCATAGCAATCCCTCCCACAGACAAAATAACTTCAAATATCAAAAACTACAAACCCAAACATCAAGAAATACTAAAAAAAACAAGAGTCTTAAAATAAACCTGATCCCCCTCTCCCCCAAATCTAAAATCATACATCGCAACACCAAATAAATGCAACTCAAAGGAACAAACACAGTTTCTAACCAAATAAACCTGAAATCCATCCAACACAACTGACACACTTCTTACTAAACAGAGAAATCCTAATGTGGTTTGCATTCCCATAATGAAATAATGCAATGTAATACCAAATTAAACTGTAGAAAACCTTCACGAAAAACGATTAACATCAGAACTTACCGTAACAGTAGATCTTTGAGGGGATCTCAGCATCAGGTCACACCGAAGGAACTTCACCATCGGTGAAGCCGGATCCACACGGAATAGTTTTCCAGCAGTAGAACTGGGTCCACCCACACCGACATCACCTGCTGACGTCATCAGCCCTATAAAGGCGTGAGCACCCACGCTCCCACCACAGTTCTTTCCCCTGGAAACTAAGAGATCAAACCCATGCCACAGTGGACCGAGGAGAGAGTGAGAGGTGCCAAGGCCTAAATAAAAGGCTGGACACACCAGGTAGCCAGTCTGAGGAAAATGCCCAAACAGGAATGGTGAGAGGGAAGACAGACCTGATGACTGAGATTCCCTCGAAGATCTACTGTTACAGTAAGCTCTTACTTAACTGTTCTATCTTCTTCGGGGGTATCTCAGTCATCAGGTCACACCACAGGACGAGTCCCAAGCAGTTACAAGTGCTGCATTATAGTCTGACAGGAGGCCCTGCAGAACAGCCCGGCCAAGGCCTGCTCGGGCTCTAGAAGCCATGTCCAGACTATAATGCTCGGTGACAGTGTGGACGGTACTCCAGGTGGAAGCAGCGCAAATGTCAGTGGCCGAGACCCCCTTGAAACAGGCTACAGAGGTAGCCATGTCCCTTGTGGAGTGGGCTTTCACCACACCTGGCAACTCCTTGCCATGTTTGTTGTAGCAGAACAGAATACAACTGGCCAACCATTTGGCTGGAGTGTTGCATAAAGAAAGTCGGTAGCTCAATGGATTGATTTAGCGTAGATTCAGCCACCACCTTAGGGAGAAACTTAGGGCTGGTGCGTAAAGCCACATGTTCCTTGAGAAAAATCAACATGGAATTTTACACATCAAGGCCTAAAGCTTGGAAATATGCCGAGCAGAAGTCATGGCCACTAGGAAGAGAGTCTTCCAAGAAAAGAACTTTAAATCAGCTTCCACTGCTGGCTCGAAAGGAGGCAGTGTAAGCTTCTCCAGGTTAAAATTCAAGATCCATGGAGGGGCAGGAATGTGAATGGGGGTCTCAAATGGAAAACTCCCCAAAGAAAAGTCTTGGAGACTTCCAACTCAGCAAAAGTCCTGTTTCAAAAGGGAATATGGTAGACTGAAATGGCTGTCATATGGACCTTTAACAAGGAATGGCTGAGGCCCAGCTCAAATAGGTGACACATGTAATCCAGGACTTTGTTGGCTGGGCATGAGAAAGGCTCAAAGTCTTTTGAGTTTGCCCAGATGGAAAACCGTTTCCACTTCATCACGTAGGTGGACCTGGTGGAAGGCTTCCTCGCCTTTACCAAAATGTCCGCTATTAGAGGAGAGACTCCGAAGCGGGCTTTAGCTACGTCTGCAAGAGCCACGCATGGAGATGAAGGGATTTGAGACCTGGATGACCCTTGCACAAGACAGAACCAAACTTGCCTGGGCCAGAAGGGGGTGATGAGAATCATTCGAGCCCCTTCTGATCTGTGTTTGTTTAGGACACTCTGAATTAAAGGAAGGGGTGGGGGAGGCATAAACAAATCTGTCCCTCCAACAGAGAGACAGAGCGTCCTGCCAGAAAACATCTCGCCCTGGCGCGAGTGAGTAAAAGGAAGGAAGTTTCGCATTTTGGGGAGAGGCGAAGAGGTCTACCTGAGGTGGCCCCCAACGCCGAAAGATGTCGTTTACGACCTGCTGATGTAACTCCCATTCGTAGGACCTGGCTGAGAACTGACTGAGTTCGTCTGCCAGTGTGTTTTCCACTCCCGGAACGTGAACTGCAATCAGGTGAAGGTGGTACTGCGCTGCCCAGTACCAGACTCTCATCGCCTCCCGGCACAGGGTGTAGGAACGTGTTCCTCCCGGTTTTGTGAGGTACCAGACTACGCACATGTTGTCTGACTGGATGAGAAGATGACTGGTAAGAATGAAAGGAAGGAGAGCCTGGAGGGCATAAAGGACTGCCCTCAGTTCGAGCCCATTTACGTGCAGATTTTGCTTGAACCTGGACCAGCTGCCTCGAGTCCTGCGAGACCCTAGGTAGGCACCTCAGCCCTCCTCTGATGCATCTGTCATCGTCTGGGAAGGAGGACAGGTACAGAAAGGAACTCCCAGACACAGGTTCTCCTGAACCATCCACCAGTGCAAGTCCCTGATCATGGGCTCCGATACTAGCACCTCTTGTGTCTAGATCATCCCTGGACTGGTCCCACTGCGAGCAAAGCATCCATTCAGAGATCCTCATATGGAGCCAAGTGAACAGGACTGTTGGAATAGCAGATGCCATTAACCCGAAGAGGTGGATGACTGACCTGGCTCCGACCCTCCTGTCACCTGACAGAAGATAAGCCTGATTCTGAAGGGTCTTGACCCTGTCCGGAGGTAAAAAGGCTTTGCCTGTGATCGTGTACAGGATCACCCCTATAAACTGGAGGCGTTGGCAAGGGACCAAATGGGACTTGGCCTAGCCGATGCTGATACCCAGGCTGGTGAAAACCTGCAGGGTAAGAAAAAGGGAGTGCAAGGGTTTCTCCCTGGACAGGAAGCCAAGGAGCCAATCGTCTAGGTACGGGAATACTTGCACACCCTGGGTACGCAGGTGGGCCGCTACCATTGACAGGCATTTGGTAAACACTTGGGGGGCTGAGAAAAGACCAAATGGGAAGGCCTTGAATTGGTAGTGGGCCCCATGAAAACAAAAACAGATATATTTGCAATGGGAAGGGCATATGGGGATATGCAGGTACGCATCCCTGCACGTCCAAAGCACATAGCCACTGTCCCAGCCGAAGTAACAGCAGAAGGCTCTGTAGGGAGAGCATTCTGAAGTGTTTGCACTCCACGAACATGTTGAGGGAGCCAAGGTCTAGAATTGGCCTCAAATCTCCAGTCTTCTTTGGAACTAGAAAAAAATGGGAATAGTAACCCATCCCCCAAAGATGATGGGGACTGGCTCTATTGCCTCTTTCGACAGAAGGGAGAAGATTTCCTCTAGGACCAGAAGATGATGTTGCAGGGACTAAGACAACTGAGGGGGTGGTTTTCGGGGCGGTTTCTGCAGAAACTCTATTGAGTGTCCTGCAGATATTAGCTGGAGCACCCAAGCGTCTGATGTTATCCTCTCCCAACCAGGCAGATGGGAGGAGAATCTCCCCCCTACCAGTTCCTCTGAAATGGCCAGAGGCAGGAAGTCAGGAGATGTTGGGCAGCGCAGTAGCGAGGCTCCCGCAGACTTTTGCTGGGGGGCTTGGTTGCTGGAAGGGCCTAATGTTTGTTGGCACTTTTCTTTGAGGCTTTTGCTTTTGTCGACAAAAGGGACATTGCTGCCCCTAAGGGTGTCTGTACAAAGTCTGGACAGACTTAGCGCAGTGCCCTTCTCCTGTAGTTCGGTTATGATGTCCTTGACATCACCCCCGAACCCCTGAAGGGAAGCATCCTGGATAGTGGACTGTACCTCAGGGACCAATCCTGACATATGGAGCCAGACATGACGCCGCAGGCCCAAGGCAAAGGCCGAGCTCCTTCTAGCTGTGTCCAATGCATCGTAGGTGGCACAAAGCATGTGCCTGCAGGTCGAACGCACAGAATGGACTAGGTCTCCCAATTCCTGCTTAGTTTGTGAATGAGGAAGGGAGTCCAACTTGGAATCCGCTTGGCTAAGGATGGACTTCTGGAAATCCCCCATATGGCTGACGTAATTGAGGGCCCTGATACCTAGGGTAGAAGAGGAAAAGATCTTCTTCCCGTATTGGCCCAGAAGCTGGGATTCCTTGTCAGGCAGGGGAGAGCTCAGATGTTTCGAGTTCACGGAGTGGCCGTGAGCGGCACTGATGACAACCAAATCCGCCTTGGGGTGAAGGCTGAGAAAGTCTACACCCTCTGGAGCCTGGTATAGCCTGTTTGCCTTCCTCGGAAGGGGGGCTAGCACGGAAGGTTGTTTCCAGATGGTGGAAACAACCTTCCTCAGAGGGAAACAAGATCGGTGTGAGATTCTATCCAGGGAGGAATAAGTGTAGGAGTGGTCTTGGGCAGATCCAAATGAGCAGCGAGTTTCTTACGCTGTGGGTCTAGCTCCACTGACTGCCACTGGCATGTTTTCTGAATCTTCTTTAATAGCTCCAGAAAGGAAGGGTCCTCCAGAGGGGACTTCGGAGGGTCCCTTGTCCTTGGGCATTCTGGAGAACGGGGCTCGTCTCCATGGTCAGAGCAGTCGGACTTAGAGTCTGAGTCAGATGTCTCTGAGGAAGAGGAAGAAGACTCCTCCCTGGGAGGGGAAGGAACGACCCCTCTGGTGAGTTCCCGGGGGCGCGTGTCCTCCCCACCTCAGGCATCAGAAGGTTATCCTCTGGTGTTAGGTATAGGGGAGGGAGTCTCCAGTCTCCGATGTAGGGGGTGCAGTATAGGGACTGAAGTCAGGAGACTATTTTCTACCTCCTTGGTGAGTAGAGTCCTGGCCTCAGCCCACCAAGAGACCAAGGTCTCCTTCAGATCTGCCGGCGGCTGTGGAGTGGGCGGCGGAAGTGGAGGAGGAGGAGGAGGAGGTGGGGGTACCCATAAAAGGAGTATCCGTAGCAAGACGGTGGGAAGCCCGGAGTTGGGTAGGCATCTGGTACTGCGGCACCAGATAGTGCGGCGTCGGGTACCCTGGTGCCAGAGGCTCTGACAGAGCAGAAGGTCCTGGCAAAGGCCCTATTAGCGGGCCAGAAGGAGGTAGTGTCAGGCCCGGCATAGGTATACCGAACGGGTCTAACGGTCCTGATGGAGGAACAGGTCTTCTGTCGGGTAGAGCGATGCCGGAGGGTAGCGTCGGGTTGACCGGTGTCAGAACCGGCGTCTGAGGATACGGCATCAGAGGGTCCGAAGTAGGAAGGGGGACCCCTGACGGCAGCGTCCCGAGGTCTTCAGTTTTAACTGGGGAAGGAAGGTTGAACTCCCCAGGTGTAAACCGAGGGGATCTCAGTGGGCAACGGGGTTATCCGTTATGGAGAGCCTGGGGTGTCAGCCGTAATGTCGGGGTCTGGCGCAGGTTTATTGACCGGGCGGTCATCAAAGGAGCCGGCAGCCAACTTATCGGCAGCGTCCATGCAGATGTCAGAGGAGCGGCCTTGTCGGAAGGGGGTCTGGCTCACCCGAAGAGGTGAGCGGCTTAGCAGCCTTGTCCAGGCGGAGGAGTGGCCTTAAGGGGAGCGGAGGCCTCCTTTGTCCTGGAGGCTCCCGAAAGGGCAGGGCGTGAGCCCGACGGGAGGGGTGATGCTTCTTGGCAGCCACCAAGACAGCCGAGGTTTAACCTCCACGAAGGGTATGTTACCTTAAGGGCCGCCGACTCCAGTCGAAGTCGTATACTGTGGAAGACAACCCACTCCTTTTCCCTGTCACGCTTTTATGGCCTCGGGAAGTATACGCCTGCCTAAGCTTCGTTAACTCTTTTTCCATGGAGGCCATTTTCTTCTTAAGGAGATGGGCTTCCAGGAACTGCTGCCTTCTCTTGCGGGTAGATGAGTTGAACTTCTGCCAGTGCTGGCACTTCTCCACGGGGTGGTCGGGGCCTAGACAGAAGAGGCACAAGGAGTGGTCATCCTTGTGTGGAAGCTGGGAACTACAAGAGTTGCACTTATTTTTATGTGATTCGGAGGGCGTCGGGGATGACATACACAGCAGATGTTGAAAAATCGAGAAAAAAGGTAGAAAAAGTTGTAAGCTTCAGGACCAACGAATGAACTGACAAGCGCTGTTCTACCACGAGGAACTTTCACAAGCCAACAGCGGGAAAGAACTGGAAGGCAGGCATGGGGGATTGCCCCTTTATACCGACGTCGCATGACGTTGGTCACCTGACGTGAGGGCACTCCCCTGCCAGCTAGAAATATTTCCAAGGGGTCCCGACGCCTGGCTGCATAGTCCTATATGTGAATACCTACTGCTAGAGCCCTCTCGTAGTAAGATTATTATTTCTTCCAGAGGATCCTTCGGTATGCTCGACTATTACAGTATGCCAGCTGGGTTTAGCTGCCCCGAAGGTGGAGTTATGCTAATGATACCAGGAGAATCAGCCAATCAGAAAAGAGTATGAAACAGCAGTGTGCTGCTGCTACTGAAAGCCAGTCAGATTCATTTTGACGCTAACGGGGCAAAAGGCCCTACACTCTAAAAAAAATAAAGTATGCTGAACATATGGAAAGGAAAAAGAACAGGGTTTTAAATAACTGATTAGCAGTTTTTTCTTGGGTCAATGCTAACTGTACAGAAAGTATTTATATAGGTTTTCTAGAAGTGGTATGTTTGCTAAACACAGTGAGGCAAGTGCTATGCATTTTCACAATGTTTTAGCATTTTTATGAGCAAAACGCTAATCAATTTTTGGAACTAAATAAAACCCTGATGAAACAAAAGAACGAAAGTCACCAGGTGGTGAACTATATACACCATGCTTCACTGAGGAAAGTACAGTTACGCAAGAACGTACCGTAACAGTAGATCTTCTAGAGGGTATCCCGTGAAAATCACGACTTTAAAATGGCGACTGTAAAAATGGCGAATATAAAATAGCAACTGAAAGATTAGCGCAGTAACATATAAGTTACTCCGCCTGCCATTCTAACTTACAAATATCGCGACTAGTGAATTTGGCTCCCTACGTATCCTTTCCTAACTCACACTGAAACACAAGCCACATAATAAACACAGGAGTGCCAGTGGTTTGCTGGGAGTAGCATGATTTTCATTGACAAAGATTTCTTTTAGTTTCCTGTAGAAATGCAGTAGGTATTCACATATAGGACTGATCCGCCAGGTGTCAGGACCCCACGGAAAAACTTCTAGCTAGCAGTCTCTGGCGGGGGACCGCCCCCACATCAGGTGATCGGCGTCATACGATGTCAGTACAAAGGGGGTCCCCATGCCCGCCTTCCAGTTCTTTCCCGCCAAGGGCCAAAAGAGGCAAGATGAGAGAGAGAGAGAGAGAGAGAAGAGGATATATCCCCCCATGGAAATGGAGCCAAAAATCTTAGGGGGATGGAGGGCGGGAAGGCAATACCTTCTGCAAGAGCCTCTCTCGAAAATCTACTGTTAAAGTAAGTTCTTACGTAGCTGTACTATCTTACTTCGAGAAGGCTCTTGTAGTAGGTATTCACATACAGGACTGAGTCCCAAGCAGTCTGGGACAAAGAAAAGCACTCGGAAGGAGGACTGTCATCCACAGCATGTAACCTCAGGCTGAACGAGTCTCGTGAAAGGAGACCTTGTAGTACAGCCAACGTCCAAACTGTAATGATTCGTAAAGGTATGGACAGAAGTCCAAGTTGCAGCTGCACAGATGCCATGGACACATCCTTGAAACAAGCTGCAGAGGCACTCGTCTGGTGGACTGACCTCTGACTTGACCCAGTAGGGTCTTGTTGCACTTGTCATAACAGAAAGTGACACAATGAGCTAACCATTTAGATAGGCACTGCCTAGAAACAGCATTGCCTTCTCTTTTGTGAGCAAAAGAGACAAAAAGCTGATCAGTTTTCCTGAGATCCTTAGTCCGCGTGGTGCAGTACCTCAGTATTCTGTGAACATCCAGAGTATGCAAGAGGTACTCCCCTTGATTAGAGTGTTGTGTAAAGAAAGCGGGTAGCTCAATGGATTGATTCAGCATAGATTCAGCAGCAACCTTAAGGAGAAACTCAGGGTTAGTGTGTATAGCCACACGTTCCTTGTGGAAAATCAAGTATGGGATTTTGCACATCAAGACAGAGTGGAGGCTGTCCAGAGGAGGGCAACCAAAATGGTGCAGGGTCTGCACCAGAAGACATATGAAGAAAGACTAAAGGAGCTTAATATGTATACCCTTGAGGAAAGAAGGGAGAGAGGGGACATGATAGAAACTTTCAAGTACCTCAAGGGAATTAACAAAGTCCAAGAGGGTAGCATCTTCCAGAAAGAGATGTGCAAGAACAAGGGCACAATTTGAAGATAGAAGGGGATGGCTCAGAGGTAATGTGAGGAAGTATTTTTCACTGAGAGGTTGTGGATGCATGGAACAGCCTCCCTGAAGAGGTCGTGGGGTCAAGAACAGTGGGGGACTTCAAGAATGCATGGGACAGGCATAGGGCAGTCCTAGTGGGGGGTAGGAGGAATTAAGCTGTTGGTTAACTAGGATCTGCAGCTTATCTGTTAGGTAGGAAAATGGGCAGACTAGGTGGGCCAAGCGGTCCTTATCTGCCATCAAATTCTATGTTTTTATATTTAAGCTCAGAAATGCACCAAGCATATGTAATGGCCACTAGGAAGAGAGTCTTCCTAGAAAGGAACTTTAAATCGGCTTATCTGCCGGCTCAAAGGGAGGCAGGATAAGGTTCTCCAGAATGAAATTCAAGTCCTAAGCAGGGGCAGGAATGCGGATGGGGGTCTCAAATGGAGACCCCTCTGAGGAAGGTCTTGGAGACTACCAACTGAGCAAAAGTCCTGTCCCCGAAGGGAATATGGTAGGCTGAAATAGTGGCCATGTGGACCTTTAACGAGGAATGACTGAGACCCAGATCGAAGAGGTAATGCATGTAGTCTAGGACTTTATTGACTGGGCATGAGAAAGGTTCTAAATCCTTTGAGCTAGCCCAAATAGAAAATCGTTTCCACTTCATGGCGTAGGTGGACCTGGTGGAAGGCTTTCTGGCCTCTACCAAGATGTCCGCTATGAGCGGAGAAACTCCAAAGCGGGCTTTTGCTATGTCTGCAGGAGCCACGCATGTAAATGAAGGGATCTGAGACCTGGATGAACAAGGGTCCCCTGATCCTGGGTCAACAATTGTTGCGACAGAGGAAGAGGAAGTGGAGGTTCCTCTGAAAACTGTTGCAGAAGAGAGAACCAAACTTGCCTGGGCCAGAAGGGGACGATGAGAATTATTTGAGCTCCCTCAGATCTGAGTTGGTTCAGGACCCTCGGAATTAAGGGAATGGGAGGGAAGGCATAAATGAATCTGTCCCTCCAAGCGAGAGACAGAGTGCCCCGCCAAAAAAAGTCTCGCCCTGGAGTGAGCGAGCAGAATCTGGGAAGTTTTGCATTTTGGGGAGAAGCAAAGAGGTCTATCTGAGGTGTTCCCCATTACTGAAGGATGCCGTTTATGACTTCCTGATCCAACTCCCATTCGTCAGACCTGGCTGAGGACCGACTGAGTAGGTCTGCTAGTGTGTATTCCACTCCCGGAACATGAACAGTCAAGTGAAGGCGATGCTGAGTTGCCTAATGCCAGACTCTCATCGCTTCCCGGCACAGAGGGTAGGAATGTGTTCCTCCCTGCTTGTTGAGATACCAGACTACACACATGTTGTCTGATTGTATGAGATGACCGGGAAGAATGAGGGAGTGTAGGGCCTGAAGGGCACAAAGGACTGCTCTCAGTTTGAGCACATTTATGTGCAGATTTTGTTCAAACTTGGATCAGCTGCCCTGAGTCCTGTGAGACCCTAGATGGGCACCCTAGCCTTCCCCTGACGCATCTGTCATCAACGTCTGGGAAGGGAGTTCGATGTTGAAGTGAACTCCCAGGCAAAAGGTTCTCCTGAGCAATCCACCAACGCATCCCGGATCATGGGATCGGAAACTAGTACCTCTTGGTCTAGACTGTCCAAGGTCTGGTCCCTTTGCAACCGAAGCATCCACTGAGAGATCCTCATATGGAGCCGAGCGAGTGGGACTGTCAGAATGGCAGCCGCCATTAGACCAAGGAGGCGGAAGACTGACCTGGCTCTGACCTTCTGCGACCGGACAGAAGATGGGCCTGAGTCTGAAGGGTGTCTATCCAGTCCATAGGCAAAGAGGCTTTGCCGGTGGTCGTGTCCAGAATCGCCCCTATGAACTGGAGGCGTTGGCAAGGGACCAAATGGTTCTTGGCCTGGTTGATGGTGAAAACCTGCAGGGTAAGGGGAAGAGAGTGCAGCAGTTCCTTCCTAGACGGAGCCACCAAGAGCCAGTCGTCCAGGTACGGGAACACCTGAACTCCCTGTGTACGCAGGTGGGCCGCTACAACAGACAGGCATTTGGTAAACACTTGGGGGCCGAGGAAAGACCAAATGGGAGGGCCTTGAAATGGTAATGGTCCCCCCTGAAAGTAAAAACAAAGGAATTTGCGGTGGGAAGGGCATATGGGGATTTGCAGGTAGGCATCCTGCATATCCAGAGTGCATAGCCACTGTCCCTGCAGAAGAAGAGGCAGAAGACTCTGCAAGGAGAGCATTCTGAAGCGTTTGTACTCCACGAACATGTTCAGGGAGCTGAAGTCTAAGATAGGCCTCAGATCTCCCGTTTTCTTTGGAACTAGGAAGAAATGGGAATAGTAACCTGTTCCCCAGAGATGAGTGGGAACTGGTTCTATCTCCGCCTTTGAAAGAAGGGAGATGATTTCCTCTAGGACCAGAGGAAGATGTTGCGGGGAGTAACACGACTGGGGGGTGGTCTTCGGGGTGGTTTCTGCAGAAACTACTGAGTATCCTGCTGATTTCAATTGAAGTACCCAAGCATCTGATGTTATCATTTCCCAACCCGGCAGATGTAAGGAGAATCACCCCCCTACCTGTCCTCTGGACCTCCAGAGGCAGGGAGTCAGGAGGTGTGGGGCAGCGCAGCAGCCGAGGCTCCAGCGTTTTTTTTTGCTGGGGGGAGTCTTGGTTGCTGGAGGGGCCCGACGTTTGTTGGCCCATTTGCCCTGTGGTTTTTGTTGTCATTGGTTTTGTCTACGAAAAGGGCGCTGCTGCTCTTGAGGGGGCCTGCACATAGAGTTAACAGACTTTAGTGCAGTGCCCTTCTCCTGCAGTTCGGTAATGATGTCCTTGACATCATACCCGAACGGCACCGAACCCCTGAAGGGAGCATCCTGGATAGCGGATTGCACTTCAGGGATCAAACCTGACATGTGGAGCCAGGTGTGATGCTGTAGGCCTATGGCGAAAGCTGAGCGCCTTCCAGCAGTGTCCACTGCGTCGTAAGTGGCATGAAGCATGTGCCAACTAACCGAACGAGCAGAACGGACAAGATCCCCACTTCCTTCTTTGTCTGTTACTCAGGAAGGGAGTCCAATTTAGATTCCACCTGACTAAGGATGGTCTTCTGAAAATCCTCCATTATGTGCCACATAGTTCAGGGCCCTAATACCAAGGGTAGAACAGGAATAGATCTTCTTCCCGAATTGGTCCAGAAGCCGGGATTCTTTATCAGGTGGAGACGAGCTGAGGTGCTTGGAATTTGCGGTACTGATGACGAATGAATCCGCCTTGGGGTGGAGGCTAAGGAAGTCTACACCCTCAAGAGCCTGGTATAGACTGTCTGTCTTCCTCGGAAGGGGGGCTAGCGCAGACGGTTGTTTCCAAATAGTGGAAGCAAGATCCACGTCAGGCTCTATCCAGGGTGGAATCAGTGTAGGAGTGGTCTCTGGCAGATTCAGATGAGCAGCGAGTTTATTACACTGTGGGTCTGGCTCTACTGATTGCCACTGATGGACCTCCTGGATTTTCCTCAATAACTCCTGAAAAGAGGGGTCCTCCGGAGGAGTCCTCAGCCAAGGGCGCTCTGGAATATGTGGCTCGTCTTCGGGATCAGAGCGTCCTGTCTCTGAGTCAGAGTCAGATGTATCTGATGAAGACAAGGAAGACTCCTCCCTATGAGGGGGAAGTATGGCCCCTCTGCGGAGTTCCCTGGGGTGCGTATCCTCCCTACCTTGGGCGCCAGAGGGCTCTCCTCTGGTGTCAGCAAGAGGGGAAGGAGTCTCCTGTTTCCGACGTAAGGGATCCTGTATAGGGTCCGGAGTCGGTAGACGACTCTCAACCTCACAACTGAGCTAAGCCTTGGCCTCAGCCCACCAGGAGGCCAAGGTCTCCTTCAGATCAGCTGGCAACTGGGGAGTGGACAGCGGAGGTGGAGGAGAGGGGGGATACGGATATTGTGAAAATCCGTAGGAGGAGTATCCGTAACCAGACGGGTAGCCAGTCATCGGGTACTGCGGCATCGGGTACTGGGGCGCTGGATACTGCGGAATCGGGTATTGTGGCACCGGATATTGCAGTGTCAGGTGCCAGGGCTCTGATGGAGCAGAGGGACCTGGCAGATGCCCTGCTGGCGGGCCAGGCGGTGGCAACGCTGGCCCCGCGGGGGTGGGGCCCAGTATGGGTACACCTTCGATAGGGTCCGAAGGACTTGACGGAAGGATAGGCCTATCGCCAGATAAGAGGACGCTGGATGGCGTCGGGTAAGCATCTGAGGGTCCGTCGTCAGGGGATCTGGTCCCGAAGGAGGGTTCCCTGATGGCAGCATCACAGTATACTCAGTGACGGCCAGAGAGGGAGGATTATAATCCCCGGGGGTCAAGTGAGAAGACGCGGGGACCTCAGAGGGCAACTTGGAGTGTTGTAGACAGCCTAGAGCGTTGGACTGTTCGGAGGGGTCCGGCGCAGGCTTCTTGGTTGGGCGGGCGTCGTTGGAACCGGCATCCGACTTATCGGTTGAATCCGGGTGGGGGTTGGAGCCGACGTCCGATTTATCGGACTCCCTGCCTGAGGAAGGCCACGCTGGAGATGCAGTCTTGTCAGGCGGAGTTTTGGCTGGGCGCTCCCCTGAAGGGGTCAGCGACTTAGCAGCCTTGTCCGGGCGGGCTTCGGTGGGACCGACGTCTGACTTACTGGACCCGCTCTGACCTCGCAGGCCACGTGGTAGAAGCGGCCTTCATGGGAGTGGAGGCTTCCTTTGCCCCGGAGGCTCCTGAAGGGCCCGAGCGCGAGCCAGATGGGAGGGGTGACGCCTTCTCGGTCACCATTAAGACTGCCGTCGTGGAGTGATCCCCCTGAGGAGACGTTACCTTAAGTGCCGCAACTCCGGCTGGAGTCGTGGCTGCTGTGGAAGCAGTTTCCCGCTCCCAGTGCTTCTCCTTGTCGCGCTTTTTCTTGTGACCTTCAGGGGAAGTGGACGCCTGCCTGAGTTTCTTTAGCTCCTTTTCCATGGAGGCCATTTTCTTCTTTAGGATATGGGCTTTCAGGGTGTGCTGCCTTCTTTTGCAGGTAGCGGAGTTAAATTTCTGGCAGTGCTGACGCTTCTCCATGGAATTGTTTGGGCCCAGACAGAAGAGGCACAAGGAGTGTCCGTCCTTGTGTGGAAATTGAGAACTACATGAGTTGCACTTATTCTTATGCGATTCGGAGGGCGTCGGGGACGACATACACAGCGAATCGTGAGATAAATTCGAAAAAGAGAGAAAATAAGCCGTAAAGTTCAAAAACTAATGGACCGACGAAAGACTGACCAGTGTTGATTCTACCGCAAGGAACTTTCACAAACCGACAGCGGGAAAGAACTGGAAGGCGGGCGTGGGGGACCACCCCTTTATACTGACGTCGTATGACGCTGGTCACCTGACGTGGGGGCAGTACCCAGCCAGAGACTGCTAGCTAAAAATTTTTCTCTGGGGTACTGACGCCTGGAGGGTCAGTCCTGTAAGTGAATACCTACTACAAGAGCCCTCTTGAAGTAAGATAATTAAATCTATCCAAGCTCCACAGCCAGAAATTTGGCCTGAGGCAAGGATTGCAGAAACTAAGCTTAGCTAGGTTATGTGAGGGGAGGCTGGGTGGGAGGTCAAGAATAAATACAGGTTACTCACCTGTAACAGGAGTTCTAGGAATGGTATATGTTGTTCATCCACACTTATTGGCAGGTATCCTTGCCGCTTTAAATCTTGCCGGAAGGTCTTCAAGCTGGCTCCTCCCACCCACCCGGGTGGTATAACTCTGCTCCGCCCCATGGACGCAGATCTGGCCCGCTGGAAGCTCAGGTTGTGCCGTCAAGCCGGGAGGTCGAGGATCGTAGGATGAACAACATATACCATTCCTAGAACTCCCTGTTACAGGTGAGTAACCTGTATTTCTAGGGACATGGATATGTTGTTCATCCACACTTATTGGCAGACTCCTAGCAGTTCTCCGGGAGGAGGGAGGCAAGCACGCACCCCAGTACTTACTTGGGAAAGAGAGACTGGAGAACTGAGGCCCCAAAACCAGCATCCCGGCATGACTCAAGGTCGATGTGGTAATGGGTAATGAAGGTGTTTGCTGACTTCAGGTAGCAGCCCTGCAGATTTCCTGGATAGGGACGTCCCTGGAAGCAGCCACCGATGCAGCAGTATGGCGGGTAGAATGAGCTCTTATCCCTCTGGGAGGCTCCATGCCCAGCCAACTTATAGCAGAGATCTATACAGGAGGTGACCCACCTGCTTATCGTCCGCTTGGCTGCAGGTCTGCCAGATGCGGCTTCAGCGTAGGTGACAAACAGCTGGCAACCTCTCCTCGAATTTCAGCCGCAGCGCTTTTGTAATAGGCGAGCGCCTTCTAGGGTCCAAAGTATGGAGCCTATATTCGGCCTCCGAGGTGTGATTGGGGTAGAACACCGGCAGAGTCAACAACTGGTTAAGGTGAAACTCACACCACCTTCGGAAGGAATTTCGGTGGGGGAGGACAACCTTGTCCCTGTGGAAGACCAGGTAAGGAGACTCGATGGAGCGCCTGGAGCCTCCCATCCTCTGGCTGACGGATAGCCACCAAGAAGGGGTCTTCCACCGACAGGTGAGAGAGAGCACACCTGTGCACAGGTTCGAATGGCTTGCCCATGAGCTTTGCCAGTACCAGCAGTAGATCCCACGGAGGTGGAGGTTCTGCACCGAGGGAAATGTGATCAAGGCCTTTGAAACAGACCACCTTCTCCTGCGCTAACGACTGCTTCCCGCCCGCGCCTGCGTAAGCAGAGATGGCTGCCAGGTGCACCCTTAGGGTCGCCGACCTAAGCCCTTGATTAGAAAGGGACCATAAATAGTCCAAGATGCTTGCCAAGGAACAGGAGGAAGGGTCCAAGCCCTTGCCTTGACACCAAATGGAAAACCTTTTCCATTTGAAGGCATAGCATTTTCTGGTCACCCACGGGACGCCTCAACTACATTGAGGACCTCGCCAGAAAGACCCAAGGCCTGGAACTCTAGCCGCTCAGGAACCAGGCCGCAGGTGCAGGGATTGAAGGTCCGGATGGAACACCTTCCCTGATTGACTGAGAGCAGGTCGGGCGAGCTGGAAGCTGCCTGAGTCCTGGAGCTGAGACTGAGGAGATCTGGGTACCAGAACTGGCGAGGCCAGTCTGGGGCTATCAGAATCACCTGCGCCTTGTCCCTCCTCGCCTTGAGAAGCACCTTGTGGATCAAGGGAAATGGGGGAAAGGCGTAGAAGAGGCCTGGGGTCCACTGCCTCGAGAAGGCATCCCCCTGCAGCGAGCCCTGCTGAGGGGGGCGGGCATGGAACAGTCTCAGCTTCGTGTTCTCCCTGGAGGCAAACAGGTCCACCTGAGGTGTGCCCCAAAGGGAGAACAGATGCTGTACTACCTCCGGCAGGAGAGACCACTCGTGGGATGCAGCCCCTATCCGGCTCAGGGCATCGGCCAGGGTGTTGGAGGCTCCTGCCACATGAATGGCTAGGAGATCCGCCTCCAGGCTGCGCGACGTGACCAAATGCGAGAGCTTCCTTGCACAGAAGCAGGAGCGATCCCGCCCCTGGCGGTTTAGATAGTACATGGTCGTGGTGTTGTCCGTCTGGACTCGGACCACTTGACCCCGGAGGAACGGAGCAAAGGCGGTGAGAGCTAGGCGGACCGCTCGGAGCTCCAGCAGGTTGATGTGGCATCGGGACTCCCGCGGGGACCAGAGGCCGTGGGCCCGGTGTTCCCCCAGATGGGCACCCCAACCCATCAGAGAGGCATCGGTCGATAGAGAGACCGTCGGCTCGGGGCGGACGAACGGGATGCCCTCCTGCAAATGACCTGGAACGATCCACCACTGGAGAGCGTTCCACATCCCCTGTGTCACCGACACAAGCTGGTCCAAAGGATCGCAGCGTTGAGACCACTGGCTGGCCAGTCCCCACTGAAGGGGACGCATGTTCCAGCGGGCCCAACGGACCACGCTGGTGCAGGCCGCCATGAGACCCAGGAGGCGCAGGAAGTCCCGGCAGGGCGCAATTGCCCAACCAGAAATGATTGGGCAAAGGAGGAAAGAACCTCGGCCCTGTCCGCCGGGAGCCGCGCTCTGGCTCGAAGAGAGTCGAGCTGGCCCGATGAACAGAATCACCTGCTTCGGCTCGAGTTCAGACTTGGCCTCGTTGATAAGGAGGCCCAGTTGAGAGCAGACCTGGAGGGCCAGATCTCTGGACCACTCCACCTCCTGCCTGGAGGGAGCTGCTATCAGCCAGTCGTCCAGGTAAGGGTACACCCGGACCCCTCGGCGCCGCAGGAATGCTTTCACCATTGCCATGCATTTGGTGAAGACCCTGGGAGCTGGAGACAAGCCGAAGGGCATGGCTTGGAACTCGAAAAGGGATCCCTCCGCTCGGAAGCGAAGGAATCTCTGGTGAGACGGACGGATAGGGATGTAAAACGCCCTGCAAATCCAGAGAGCAGAACCACACGCGGCTCCAAGGATGGTATTATCTGAGCCAGAGTGACCATCCTGAAGTTTGTGAGACCCAGGAACTTGTTTAGGTCGTAGAGACGAGAATGGGGTGCCAGCCTCGACGCTGGCCCTCTCCCTAGTGGAGAGGGACAGACATAGCTCCTTAAATGAAGCTGTGTAGGAAGAACCCAGAGAGAGCGGGATAAATGCCGCGGCCGAGGAAGATACGGCCTGCGCCGCCTCCTCTTCGAGGGCGATCATCTGCTCGAGCTGATCCGACGAGCCCGCCGCCGCGGACACCGCCAACCGGGCCTCCTTAGACTTCACCGGACGGAAACGCTTCTCGGGACGGCCCAGTTGCAATCGGGCAGCACGGTCTTCGAGGACGTAGGCTGAGAAGGAAGAGCACAGGTCGCAGTCCTGCGGGTCGTGCTCAAGGCCTAAACAGTAGACACACGTGGAGTGTGGATCCGTCCGAGACATCTTCTGCCCGCAGGGGCATCTCCGAAAACCAGGAGTCGATCTGTCCATCGCAGCCGCGAGGGATCGAAGACCGAGGTCTTTTTAGCAAAAACTTTCAAATTCGCAAAACGGAAGAAATAGGAACCAGTCACAAACGCAGAGCGTTAAGGAGGGAACCTGAGCTTCCAAGCGGTAAGGAAGATCTGGCGTCATGGGGCGGAGCCGAGAGTTATACCACCCGGGTGGGTGGGAGGAGCCAGCTTGAAGACCTTCCGGCAAGATTTAAAGCGGCAAGGATACCTGCCAATAAGTGTGGATGAACAACATATCCATGTCCCTAGAAAGTACAGTTACTTCAGAACTTACCGTAACAGTAAATCTTCGAGAGGAGCTCTTGCAGCAGGCTATAACATTCAGGACTATGCCGCAGGCACTAGGACCATCCGGAAAACTTCTCAGCCAGCAGTATACAGCAGGGACTGCCCCCGACGCCGGCCCCACCCAGACGTCGGCCCTGGTACAAAAGGGGGTGGACCCAGCTCCACCTCAGTTCCCCCGCCAAGGCCCGCAACAAGCCTTGACAAGAGAAGGAGATGAAGCGAACATAAGAGATGTAAATGAAGATGGATCTGCACACCTCGAGTGGGAAGGCGGGTGGGAAAGTAACGCCTGCTGCAAGAGCTCCTCTCAAAGATCTACTATTACGGTAAATTCTTACGTAACTGTACTATCTTATTTCGAGTGGGAGCTCTTGGAGCAGGCTATAACATTCAGGACTGAATACCAAGCAGTCCACGCCAAAGAAGTAGACAACCCTGGGAGGTGGAATATGCTGACTCCAGAGGCCTCAGGACAGAAGCCCTTGCAAAAGAGCCAAGCCGAAGCTGGCTTGGCGTCTGGAGGAGATATCCAAGCTGTACTGCTTGACAAAGGTATGCACCGAGTTCCAGGTAGTGGCCGCACATATGTCTCTGATAGAAACATTTCTCAGGGCGGCAAATGAAGGAGACACTCCTCTGGTGGAGTGACCCCTGACAGGGCCCAGCAGGGGCTTATTGTGTTTTTCAAAGCAGAAGAAAATGCAATGGACTATCCACTTTGATATTGTATGCTTGGTCACCGGTTTACCCAAGCACTGTGGGGCAAAGGCCACAAAAAGTTGCTCCGAATGACGGTGCGCAGCCGTCCACTTAAGGTAATACCTCAAAGTCCTGTGGACATCCAGTGTGTGAAGGAGTGCCTCCCCTCTATTGGATGGGGAAGGAAAATAAACTGGAAGGTCAACCGACTGGTTGAGGATCAACTCAGAGACCACTTTCAGAAGAAACTTAGGATTTGTTCTAAGGGAAACGGATTTGTTCTAAGGGAAACCCTTGCCCTGTGGAAAATCAGATACGGCTCTTTACACATCAGAGCCTGAAGCTCGGAAACTCTTCGAGCTGAGGTAATAGCAACCAAAAAACAAACCTTCCAAGACAGGTAATGCAGCTCACAATCTGCTACCGGTTCAAAGGGAGGGAGTGTGAGCTTCTCCAACACATCAAGGAGATCCCAGGGTGGGATAGGGTCCCGAATGGGAGGTCTCATATGCAAAATTCCTCTTAAAAAGGTGCGGGTGACATCCAATTGTGCCAACGCCCTATCTCCAATAAGGGCATGACAGGCGGAGACAGCCCACATATGCACCCTGACAGAGGAGTAACTCAGGCCATTTTGATACAGGGAGAGGAGAGGAGATACTGCAACGCTGAGTTCACTGGACAAGTGATGGGGTCCAAATGCTGTGATGACCCACATACAAAAAAGCTTCCACTTCATAGCATAAGCAGAGTGGGTGGAGGGCTTTCTCGCCGGAACTAGGACTGCCACCACTTCCGGGGAAACCCCGTATCTGTGTTGGGCTACGTCTGAAGGAGCCAAGCATGTAGGTGTAAGAACCGAAGGTCCGGATGGAGTAGCGAGCCCTGTTCCTGGGACAGCAACTGCAAGCATGTGGGCAGCGGAACTGGAGGCTCCGTGGATAACCGCTGCAGGAGTGGGACCAAATCTGCCGAGGCCATCTGGAGCCTACGAGAATCAATCGGGCTCCTTCTGCCTGCAACTTTAGTAGGACTCTCTGAATGAGAGGGAAGGGTGGGAAGGCATAGAGAAACTGCCCTACCCAGCAAAGGGATAACGTGTTTGGCCAGAAAACTCCAGGAGCGTGCTCTTGCAAGCAAAACACTGGCAGTTTGGCGTTGGGTGGTGATGCAAAGAGGTCCAGCTCTGGATGACCCCTCTTGTCGAAGAGCTGATCTGCCACGGACTGTAGCAGCTCCCACTCGTGTGCTCTGGATCGAGACCTGCTTAGGCTGTCAGCCAGATCGTTGAGGACGCCTGGAACGTGCACCGCAGACAGTAGAATGCGCTGCTCCAGCGCCCAGTACCAGACTCTCATCGCCTCCCTGCAAAGGGGGAACGAATGAGTGCCCCCTTGCTTGCTGATGTAGAAGACGACCGCCATATTGTCTGTTTGAACCAGAAGAAAGCCTGGCACCAGGTCCCCTTGAAAGGCCTGTAAGGCACAGAGAACCGCTCGCATCTCCAGTACACTGATATGAAGGAACCGCCTCCTTGGGTGACCAAACCCTTTGCTTTTGATGAGCACCAAGTGCACCTCCCCATAACCCAGGTCTGATCGTCTGTTGTAAGAGTCTGACCTGGCGGCTCCGGACGAAAGCTGACCCCTTTCTCCAAGTTCCGGGGGTCCATCCACCAAAGCAAAGTTCTCCTGACTGGCTCAGAGATCCTGATCACGAAGTCTAGATCGTCGTAGCCTTGGTCTCACTGTACCCTGAGCATCCATTGTGGGATCCGCATGTGGAGGCGGGCCAAGGGAGTGACAGGAATGGTCGCTGCCATGTGCCCCAGTAGCCTGAAGAAGTTCTGTGCTGGAACTTGAGGAGTCACTGAGATCCCTTCGGCAGTCTCTCGCAGGAGAGCGCCCCTGTCCTGGGGGAAGAAGGCCATGCCCTGGATAGACTCCAGTATTGGTCCAATGAAAATGAGCTTTTGATTGAGCTCTGGGGACGATTTTTGTAGATTCAGGGTGATCCCCCAGCTCTCAGAATAGAATATAGGTGTCTCCGAGGGCGTGAAGTAGGCCTGCCCTTGATGGGGCTGCAAGTAGCCAATCGTCTAGGTATGGGAAAACGTAGTGTCCCAGGCGCCTTAGAGCAGCAGCCACTACTGCCAAGCATTTTGTAAAGACTCACAGAGCGGAAGAGAGGCCGAACGGAAGAACTCGAAACTGGTAGTGCTCCCCTTGGAAGTGGAACCTCAGAAACTTCCTGTGGGGAGGGAAGACCCCGATATGCATATATGCATCTTGCATGTTTAGGGAGCAAAGCCAGTCCCCTTGGTGCAGCAGAGGAAGTAGACCCAGGAGGGTCACCATCCTTTTGTACTCTATAAAAAGATTTAGAGAGTTGAGGTCCAGAATGGGACGGAGATCCTGTGTCTTTTTTGGAACCAGGAAGAAATGGGAGTAAAACCTCTTTCCCTGCTGATGCCAGGTGACCACCTCTATTGCCCTTTTTTGCAAGAGGGTCCGAATCTCTCCATCTATTAGTGGGATGTGAGAAGGAGGGTAACGGGAGTACTTTGGCGGAATATTCGGGGGAAACTCCATGAACTTCAGTGTGCGTCCTCTCCTGATGCTATCCAGGACCCAGTGGTCTGCAGTAATCGACTTCCACCCTTCAAGATGAAGGGAGAAGCTGCCCCTGACCGTCTCCCCTGGGTCTCCCTGTGGAATGTGGGGGGGGCTGTGAAAGGAGTCACTGAGCTGAGCCGGGTGTAGGCAGAGAGGCCTGGGAGGACTTAGCCCCACAGGTAGAAGCGCCTCCAGGCTGTTGGTTACCGGATCTCCTACGGAAGCCACCTCTCTGCCCCTGCTGGTTACCACAGGCATGACCTTGGCCACCTGAGGGCTTATGAAATGGCCGCTTGCGTTGTCTTCACTGGTCGCCGTGGTACATCTTGCGGACCAACCAGATAGACTTGCCCAACTCCTGGAGACGAGAAATCAGAGCTTCCGTCTCCTGCCGAAATAGCATGGTACCCTGGAAGGGTAAGTCCTTGATACCGGCCTGCAGATCCTGGTGAAAGCCCGAGACTCTCAACCAGGCGTGGCGCCATAGGCACACCCCAGAAACGGCTGCCCTGGCTGCTGTATCTGCGGTGTCATACGAGGCTCTCAGAACATGGGAGCCTACATCTGAGCCCGATTTTAAGATGTCCAGAAGCTCTGTCTTCTGATCAGAGTCTGGTATGGCCTTCAAAAGCTCTTGTCCTCGCTCCCATAGCGCATTCTGGTATTGGACCATATGTGTCAAGAAACTGAAGGACCGTATGGAGCAGGTGGAGGTAGAATAAACCTTCTTGCCCACCTGGTCCAAACAGCGAGACTCCGGGTCGGGAAGCTGTGGGCTGAGGTGCTTCGGCCGTCTGGATTTATCATGGGCAGCCGTGATCACCGAGGAGTCCGCCCGAGGGTGTTCAACTAGGAAAGATTCTGACCTCTGGCCTTGTACAGCCTATCTGACTTCTCAGGAACAGCCGGGACAGAAGCTGGATGTTTCCAAGTAGTCCGCATAAGGTCCTGGAAAGTATCCACCAAAGGAGGGATCACCAGTGGTTTTGGCTCCTTCTGCCTCAGGCACTTTGCCAGTCTCCGGCGTTCCGGATCCAGGTCCTCTATCTCCCACTCGTTGGAGGCCTAGATAAGCCTCATGACGTCAATGAAGGTTGGAACGTCTAGAGGCAAGCGAGGCTGGTCCTTCTCTCCTGGGGACCGCTGCAAGCTGAGAGAGGAAGACGACACAGAGGAGGATGAGGGAGATCGACTATAAGATCTCAAATAGTCTGACCTTTCCTTATGACCAGACTCCCGCTGTCGTCGGTAACTGGAGGACCGACATCGGTCCGAAGACCGACTCCGGTCCCGAGACTGGCGACGGAGCAGAGACTGACGTCGGGAGCATTCTCGTCTAGAATGCCGAGAAAGACTCCGAGAACGTGACCTAGATGATCTCCAGATTCCCTGGAGTGACGTCTGTGGTCTCCAGACCGGGTGTGGGAATGAGCCCAGGAAGGAGATGTAGGTGGTCGCTCTGAGGACTTCCGCAGGGAAGGCTCACCTCCCGGCTGTGGTTTGCCTGCTGGGTCCGGTACCACTTCTGGACCTGCCCCCACCAAAAGGAAAACAGCTCCTGCAGCTCATCCTTCGAAAAAAGTTTGGCCGCCCGGCCCAGAAAGGGAGTATCCGGGACATCGGCCCGCGAAAGACAGCCCTCCTGGAGGCCCAGGAGGGAGGAAGACTTGGGCGACAGGTACGTCGGCTCTTCCATGGCTGATCACTCACCCTTTGCCCCTTCGACCAGCGTCGGTGGTGGTACCGATGACAAGGTGCCGCCAGGGGGCGCCAGAGAGTCCTTGAGCTCCGGAGGCGCTACCAGCAGATCGCCACCAGTGCCTTGGGAGGTGGGGCCGCAGCCTTCTCTCAAGGCTTGGTGGTAACCCTCAGCGGGTTACTCAAGCCACGCTTCTCCTCGAAGGCCGGGCCTTGGCCTCAGATGACTTCGGACGCCTCCTGATCCCGGGCGGGTGGGCCTTCTTGGGAGAGGGCCGCGAGTGAGACCAGAACCGGTGCCGGGACCGACTACGGTCTTTACCGTGACGTGTCTTCTCTTTGCGTTTGCCCTCGGAGGAGTGCAGATCCATCTTCTGCTCCAGAAGAAAAGTCTTCAGGGCCTTGTGACGACAGATGTGGGTCCGGCTAGTAAAAGCATGGCAGGTGGAGCAGGCCGCAGTGTCATGGTCCGGCCAGAGGCAGAACATGCAACGTCGATGGCCGTCCTTGGCCGGGATCTGCCACCCACACTTGCACTTATTTTGATGGTGTTCAGGCGAGGCCGACGACGGTGAAGACATCCGTCGGGAAACTTCAAAAACCGTCGGAAACGGTCTGACGTCGGTTAAACGAGAAAAAGAACCGTTGAAACAACGGTAAGAAAGTGGGTTTATAGAAATTCTTGCTGTTTTCTGGCAAGCTGATTGTAGATCTCTTCACGTGTGGGACGTGGCGGGAAAAGAACCGAGGTGGAGCTGGGTCTGCCTCCTTTTGTACCAGGGCCAACGGGGAAGGGCTGTTGTCAGGGGCAGTCCCTGCTGTATACTGCTGGCTGTGAAGTTTTCCAGATGGTTCTAGTGCCTGTGGCATAGTCCTGAATGTTATAGCCTGCTGCAAGAGCTCCCACTTGAACTAAGATCGAAGATCCCTGGAAGAAATATTACCGTGGTAAATAATTTTTAGTTCTCACCCCAGGAATCCTTCGGTATGCTTGACTACTGCAGACTACAAAGCAGTGCAGTTGGGAGGAGGGAACAGAATCTATTTAGGAAACAGGTTCTGCAGGACTGCAGTGCCAAATCTAGCATCAGATCTGGACTGCACATCCAAATAGTACTGTCTCGTGAAGCTGCGTACAGTCTTCCAGGTAGCTGCTTTGCAGATGTCAAGCAAGGGTATGTCCTCTGCTGCTGCCACAGAGGCTGCAGTGCCTGATGGAGTGGGCCCAGAGGCCTCAGGGAGGCTACTTGCCAGCCTTGCTGCAACATAACTGGATGCCAGAGACTATCCAACACCTCTTAGAAACTGATTTGCTAGCCGGCCCGGTGGCGCTGAGGGTTGAGGCGATGGACGCTGCACCTCGCGCTGTGCCGGCGACCCGGGTTCGGGGACGGACTCGGGTGGCCGGGGGTCGGCGGGGAGAGGGAGGATCGAGAGTCCCAACGGATGCTCTCCTCCCTCAGGGGCGGGTTACCATGAGCGCACTGCGCTCTGAATTTCCTTCCGTAGCGGTGGAAGCACCGGCCCAGTGGAAAGGATGGAAGCGGCAAGCAGCCGGGCGAGGAGAAGGGCGTCGCGCCGGTGCATGAGGGTCTGCGTGTATAAGCACGCCACCACTCGGGACGCACGCCCCTAGCGCAAGGCCCTAGGGGAGTGGGGGACGAAGGGGAAGAAAACTGGAAAATCCCTCCGGCAGCTCCTAGATGAAGGTCGAACTAGTCTCCACCCGGGACCACCTACAGGACAGACCCCACTCAGCAGGAGAGGAGGATGGGCACCTAGGGCAGATCCCCAAGGTAGGTACCGGGGACATGAGTGGACGGAAGGAGGGGGCTCCGAAGGTAGGAAGAAGGATAAAGATGAAAAAAAAAAAAAAAAAGAAACTGATTTGCCCTTACCCACCTCCCCACAGGTGACGAAAGGCTGGGTATGAGAGGCCCTGAGCCACCTGGTGTGCTCCGGGTAGTACATCAGAACCCTCTTAACATCTAGGCTGCGAAGCCTGCATTCACCAGAAGTGGACTTGTTTGTGAAAAAGACCGGAAGTGTTATAGACTTACTAAGATGGAACTCTGACACCACTTTGGGAAGGAATTTCCTGTTGATCCTCAGAAGTACTTTGTTCCTGTGGGAAATAATGTGGTTTGGTTCAGTGCAAAGAACTTGTAGCTCAGAAATCCCTCTGGCTGAAGTGACTGCTAGTAGGAAAACAGCCTTCCAAGTAACATGCTTTAAATCTGCAGTAGCCATAGGCTTGAATGGGGCCTCCATGAGCTGACCTATGCAGAGGTTAAAGTTCCATGGTGGAACAAATTCCCTGAGTGGGGGGTTGAAGGTGCAGCAAGCATTTAAAGAATTTTTTGAAGACGGCATGAAAAATCACAGATCTCTTTATCAATAGAAATGTAAACCAAAATGGCTGCCAAGTGGACTTTCAGAGATGAGGTTTTAAGGCATGATGCTTGTAAATGAACTAAAAAGTCCAGTATAGAAGACAGACTAGCATGCAGTAAGCTAATGTGTCTGTCATTATAGCAGACAGCAAACCTCTTCCATTTGGAAGCATATGTCTTTTTTGGTACTTTGCTTTTTCGCCAACTGAATGATTCTAAGGGCCTGTTCTGAATATTGAGAGTCTAGGAACTCCACCTCCTCAAGTGCCAAGCTTTGAGGTAGAGACTCCATGCTGGGATATGTTATCCTTGACTAAGGAAGGGTCAAAAGGCTGTGAGTTGAGGGTAGACTAATGTGTCTCTTGACCAAGGGGGCAAGAAGCAGGCAGTACCCAGGTTGTCTTGCCCAGCCTGGGGCCATCAGAATCACTGTTGTTGGTTGGCTTCTGAGTTTGAGCAGAACTCTGAGAATAAGAGGAAATGGAGGGAAGGCATACAGGAACCCTCCTGTGTCCAATTTAGAGATGGGGCATCCACTGGCACTGAGCCCAGACCTGAAGGCCTGCAGCAGAACAGCTGAATTTGATGATTAATGTTGGAAGCAAAGAGATCTATCTCTGAGGTGCCCCACCTCCTGAATACTGCAGTAAGCACTTGTCTGTTCAGGGTCCACAAGCGGTGACCGTAATAGATGCGACTGAGGGAGTCTGCCAGCAGATTGCCCTTGCCTGGCAAATGGAGAGAAGAGAGATGCATGTTCAGGGAATAATGCAGAGCCCAAATTGTCATGGTCTCTGTGCAGAGTTTGGTGGATCTTGTGCCACCCTGTTTGCTGATGCAGAATGTAACAGTAGTGTTTCTCTCGATTTGGACAAACTGACCCTTAAGTTGGGGAGCAAAAGCTTTGATGGCCAGATAAATGTCTCTCAGCTCAAGGAGATTTATGTGATAGCTAGACTCCTTGGGGTACCAAACACCACTTATGAACTGACTGGCAGGCAAGCACCCCAACCTAGGAGGGATGCATCTGTAGTGAGCACTATGGAAGATGCCTTTGTTGAAAAGGAATTCCCTTCCTGAGATTCTGTATGTCCTTCCACCAGTCCAGAGCCTACAAAAGTGTCCTTGTGACTGGGACAAGCTTTGACAGGGAGTCATTTTTCTGAGACCAATGGGATCTGAGATGATACTAAAAATCTCTCATCTGAAACCTGGCGTCTGAAACTACTGATGTAATAGAAGCCATGTGCCCTAAGAGTCTGGGGAACTGCCTGGCTGGCCTTGGTTGTCCTAGGACAAATTAGTTTGCCCAGGTCTGCAGGTTGTGCACTCTGTCCAGAGGGAACAGGGCTTTTCCCAGCTATGTATTTAGCTCTGCTCCAATGAACTCCAGTAACTGACTTGAATTTCAACTTCTCTGTGTTGATCAGGAAGCCCAATTACTGTATGGTGCTGAGTCAGCTTGAAGGAGTCTCTGACCTTTGGGAAGACTCGTCCACTATGAGCCACCACTACTGCCAGATACTTTGTAAAAAACTTTAGGAACTGAAGAAAAGCTGAAAGGAGAACTGCAAACTGGTAGTGGCCAGAAGGTAGTCGGAATCTGAAGTATATTCTGTGAGAAGGCCTGACTGGAATGAGAAACAGGTGTCCCTCAGGTCAAGGGAGGATAGCCAGCCTCCCTGCTGCAAGGAAGGGATCACTACTAACAGAGTGACCATCTTGAACTTGAGACTGCACAGATGCTTGTTTAGGTATCTGAGATCCAAAGTAGGCCACAATACCCGCTTTTCTTTAAAGTGAGGAAGTATTTACAGCAGAGTCCCTTTCCCTGGGAGGGGGGGCTTGCTCCACTATGTTTACTGCTAGGAGACATTCTCTGAAGGAGTTAGATATTTTAAAGTTCTGTAGCCCTGCTGTGTGGGAAATTGTCTGAATTGCAGGATGAGACCTTGGCCCATTACTTCCAGCACCCACTTGTCTGACGTGATCTGTTACCATTGTGTGGTAGTAGGAAAGTCTTCCCCCATCGCCCTATCGTGAGAAGGAAGGCAGCCTAGACCTTCCAGTTAGGAGTTCTGTTTAGTCTGGACTTTAGTAGAAGGGGTTGGTTCGGCACGCTTCTCAGCCCTTCGAACTCTTCCCCTAAATAATCCTCTCATCTGAGAGTAATCTAAGGGCATGGGCATACACAAAATAGAAGGCCCTGGGAAAGTAACCTCTACCCTGCCAGCACTACTCTGGAGTTTGTAGGATGTGGAGGGTTTCTCTTTGGCTGTATTGCGCCGATAGGTGGACTTGTACTTTTCCACCTTTTTCATGTAAGCTTCTGTTTTGTCCTCAAACAGAGTTATTCTCACTGGGGAAATACATGGCTTTAGTCTGAGCAACCTGGGAGAGACAGGTAGTTCTCAGCCATGCAAACCTCCTGGGAGAGAGTCTCTGCGCCACAGCTCTGGAGGCAGAATCACTGGGACCCACAGCCATATGAAACTGATATTAGGTGGCCTCCAAGGCAGATTCAACAATTTCTGCCATATGTTGTGCCACTTTCACTCGGACTTGCTGGCTAATTGCCAAAACAACATTCCAGAGGACTTTCTGATACTGAGCTGTGTACACCATGTAGGTAGCGAGGCGTAGCATCAGGGAGGCTGTGGTGTAAGATTTCTTGCCCATAGCCTCCAGTTTTTTTTTTAATTATTCTCTTTCTGGAGGATGGGAAGAAAAGGTACTTTGACGTTATCACAGGCTGCAGCCTGCTCCACTCCTTCATGATCAGGATGCATGTAAAGGTACTCAGTATTAGATTTTTCTAGCTGGTACTTTTTCTTTAGTTTCTTATTCACCCCTGGAATAGAGGTGGAATTTCAAGTACTTAAAAAGCAGCCCCCCAGGAACTTGTGAACTGGAAGGAGAAGCTATTGGCAGGAAGGAGACCCATCATGTCTAAGAAGTCTGCCACTTTTACCTGTTCAGTTGACTCCTGAATGGGAAGGCCAAGGATGTCAACCTGTGTTAAAGTAAAATGGGAGGAAAACTCCTCCTTGTCATTAGAGGAAGAGCCAGACCCCTGCAAGTCAGAAAATGAAAATTATGTACCTACCGTAATTCTGATCTTTCTGTGTATCTTGTACCTACCGTAATTCTGATCTTTCTGTGTATCATTCATCACCTTTGAGTATAGTGGCCGGAGGTCGACGACACTGCCTCTCTTTTTTTGGATGGACAGAGTTGACGCACTATCGGCGCCCGCCTGCCGAGGCTTAATGACCTGCGCGGGCGCCACGGGTTGTTGTTGTGGAACAACTGCCTCCCCGCCAGTTCTGAGTCGCCACAGAGTAAGGAAAGGTTGGGAGGGAGGGACAAGGGAATCCAAGGGATAGATAAAGGGAAGGATACACAAACTAAAAGGAGAAACAAATGACCAAGAGGACAAAATAAAGCTCAAAAACTAAGGAGATTGGGAGGGGCCCCAATCTCTGGAAGTAGAAAAGGAGGAGGGAGGGTTAAGGAATTTTAGAAGTAAGGATGTGAGGGGTGGGAGGAGAGGGAACATACCCTGGAACCTTGACCTGTCTACAGATTGTATAAGAACTGCGAAGAAGTAGCCAGAAGGCTAAACTGCCAGAATTCAAGGCACAGAATCACTGGCAATAACCCCAACATAAGCAGAATCGGCTATTCTGGAAGAAAAGACAGGATACAGGGACTATCCCCCCTTCCCCCAAAATCAAACTTTGCCATAAGAAAACTAGTTTCTTAAATTAAATTGAGGTTGTGTCTAAAGGACAAGGAAATCAAAGGGAATTAAAGTAAAGCTGACATGGAGAAGGGGAAAGAGAGCAGAAAAGAGTGTAACTACCAACCCCCACCCACTGAGGTGGAGCTAAGGCGCTGAGGAAGGAGTGCTCCCCATCCTGGCCACTTTCCCTTTAGAGAAAAACATCCCCCTATGTGCCGAAGGTCACCCCACTCCTGACCAACAGAAGTGTGGGGGGGGGGGCACAGAGAGGGAGGGGGACCCAGAGACTGAGGCCTCAGGAGGATGGAGGGTAGGATTGTGATGAATGGTGAAGATACACAGAAAGATCAGAATTATGGTAGGTATGTAATTTTCATCTCTCATCTGTGTCAATCTTCACCACTCATCACCTTTGCGTGAATGCCGAGCCCCGCCCCCCCCGGAAGGGGTACCTAACCCTAAAGGACTAAGTCCTTTAGCTCTCAGTGGGTGGCACACCAAGAGAGAGAACCTTCACGGGTCTGGTGAGGCCCGGGAGTGGGGAAGGTGAGACGAGGACTCCTTGGAAGGAGTAGGAAGTTGCCCTGACAGACGCAGCCTCACCCTACGGGAGAAAAGACGGGTTCTCTAGTAAGCAGAGGAACTCACCCTAGGCTGGGTCAAGGGTGACAACTGGGAAAGACGCAGCCATGCCGTCCGCCTAGTGCAGATCGCTGTCCCTACGACCCAGGAAGTTACCTCGTTGGCGTCATAAGATGGCGACACTTGGTGCTTTGTTAGCTTCAGGTCACGTGCAGTGAGTGCAATGGCCTGTCTGGTTACCTCCATGTCAGGCATAGCGGCTAGGAGCTGACCTAATCTGGACCACAGGAACCTATCATAGGTAGTGTAGTGGGCCTGATCTGCTGAAATAGAGAGCAGCAACTGTGATGAGTAGAGAGTCCTCCTCCCCCAGAAGTCAAAATCCATAGAATCTTGATCTGGGGGCCGGTCACAGTGAGGGGCTCAAAACCCATCAGGAGTGTCCAGCTGCGTCAATCCTGACTGAGGATGAGGCATAGAACCTGGAGACTCAGGGGGTGGGGGACACAATACCTCTGGCAGAGATCCCTAGGGGCTGAGACTCCGGAAAAGGGTCTCTGCCAGAAACGCAACGACGCCTCCCGAAAGGGAGCGGGCCAGGGGGGCACCACAAGGGTGTCCACACTGAAATCGCCTAAAAAGGCATGCGTCGAGTGCTCTGGATCGTGTTGCATGGGTGGGGTGATATGCAGGTCCTCCAACATCCTCACGAGGAATCGCTGATACTCTGCGAGATCAGCAGCTGGGGAGATGTGGACAGACGGTTCCTCTCCCCCCAGATGAGGGGGATGAAGAGTCAGAGGACCTCAAGAATTCAGAAGCTGGCTGCTCGGGGGAGGCTGAAAAACCTGTCTGTCCATGGCCCTGACGTAAGAGGGAAACTGAGCAGCCACAGCTCTGAACTGGTCCCAGGAGAGAGGGCATCTAGGATCAAGAATACCTGGGAGAGCAAGAGAAGGTGGCAGAGGAGAGGGAACAGAGCCGACAACAGGAATCGGCTGTCCTTTGCCTGGGCTAGACAGCGTACCTGGAGCCCCAAGGAAAGAGGGAGCTCCGGAAAACTCAATAGCCGGCAGCTCGTCAACCATACTGGAACTGCCTAGGCTGCGCCCTGAAGAATCCCCCCCTGTGAGGTGACCGGGGCTGAGAGAGTCCAAAAGGACGGTCCCCTACCTCCAAAGAACAGGGCCTACTTGAGGAAACCGAAAAGGAAGGGTAGCGATCCACACTACGACTCCTTCCGGAACCTGGGTGGGTCCCAGTAAAGGGTCGCCGTGTCAAAAACCACTACCCCTCGACCCATCGGAGTCCGAAAGAGCCCTTCTCCTCAAAAAAGCCAGCCTAGGCAGCTGGCAGCCCTGGAAAGTCCCCGAAGGGACTATCCAGGGAGCAGCACCCTTCCCTCCTGTGGGTGCTCTGATCGGCCACAAAGTTGGGTGATCCAGGCACACCACCTGAAGGGGTACCACCACCGAGGGGTCAGAAAACTCTCCGACCGAGACATGACCTACCGCGCCTTTGTCCTCATTAACTTCATAGATAACATAGTTAGAACGGCTGCTCCTGCCGCGCTTGCCCTTCCCCTCAAACACGGACCCCCAGCCTACCACTTAAGATCCAGTGCTGCACAGGACCTCCTGGTTCCTAAGACCCAAACCCTCACGGGGGATCGCGCCCTCTCCGTCCATGTACCAAGACTGTGGAACTCCCTTCCTGCTTTAGTTCGTGCCTCTCCCTCCCATCCCTGCTTCAAAACATCCCTCTGGAGCTTCCTCAAATCAGCCTCTGCCTGTGATGTGCCATATAGATCCAGAGGATTCTCTCCCTCCCTCTCTACTTATTGTGGGTGATGCCTTGAGTGCCGTTGATACCGACTGCTGTTTAATCTCTGCTGATAACCTGTACAAGGCACTTTCTGCCCTCCTGTTGGAGGGGGGCACGTCATATCAGCACCTGTCTGTATTCTCGATTATTTTGATGTTATTCTCTATCACGATGTTATTTAGATGTTATTCTACCTATTAATATTGTTATGTATCTTGCTGCCATGTGCCTACTTAAGCCTGTTGTCCCATATGCTGTACCACTTACTTGTCTATGCTGAGGCTCCTGTATGTAACCTCGACTCTGTATTATGTTTTGTATATACTCTGTAACCCTCCCAGGTCGCACCTGAAAATTGGCACTTGGATGTCTAGTGTGCTTACCTGGTGAACAAAAACAAATAAATAAATAAAAACAACCAAAAACAAGACTCAACGTCGCTAATAAAAGAAAAGGAACAGTCTTACCAGGCGACTTTGAGTGGTGGCAGGCAATGGAACAGGCAGGAACATTTTCAGTAAATGGCATCGAGAAACGGAAGATGACGGAGCCGAAGGCTTTGGTTGAGCAGCAGGCCTCTTGCTAGTACAGCTTCCACAAGGTACGACCTCTATGGCGGGAGACAAAGAACTGGCGGGATGGACCACACCTAAGAGCCAACTCGCGAGTGTCATGCAGTGCGTCGGCCTCAAGGGCGGCGCCGATGGTGCATCGCCCATCAAAAAAAAAAGACAGCTCCTGCAGGGTCGTGACCTCCAGCCACTATACCCAAAGGTGATGAATGGTGAAGACTGACAAAGATAAGATCAAGGAGTTCAGCCTCCTATAATCATTATCTCCCTCATGAAAAAGCCCTGGCCTAGTCCAGGGTTGAAGGGATTTGGAGTAGGTGGACCGCCCAAAAGAGTGCCCCCAGTTTGAAAAGTCGGATATAGTTCCTAAGCCTTAGTTATTTCCTCCGCAGACAGTATATCTTGATGTAACACTAGCGCCTCCCTTTGCCTTTCAGCGGGAGGAGCATTGACATATTTTTCTTTGATTTTATTTATTTTTGGTTTTGGCAGGTCCTGAATCAGAAACCTGTTGAGGATATCATATTTTACTTTTATTATTTTTATGGCTTGGTCATAATTATTATTCAGACTTATTTTTCGGACTTCCGGTGACGTCACCATGCCATGCGGCTGCATTAAGATGGAGTTCCGTACCCCCACAGTTTAATAAACATTTAAAAAGATTCCTACAGTAGCAAATTTGCCTTCCAAATGGTATCGGAGAGGATTAGGGGTCATGGCGGGTCATCCGAAGTCCAAAACCGGTGTGACGAACAGTTTAAAACAGCAGAAACTGGATCAACACACACAGGCTCAAAGCAAGGGGCTGCCACAAGCTAGGCCGCCAGAAATCGCGGAGCCGGGGAACAACTCGGAGGAGGAGGACATTACGATTACCTTCCGGCAGCTATGTAGGGAACTGAGGCGCCTTACTCGCACATTGGACATCTTTCGTGGGGAGGTGGCAGACAACAAAGCGAAGCTCCTGCAGCACGACCACCAGATCCAGTCTGTAGAGGAAACTCTGTCCAGCCAGTCAGACACAATTGACCTGCACAATAAAGCTATTTTGCAGCTCCACAACAGATCCCAGTTCCTCCTCAAAAGAATAGAGGATCTGGAAAACAGATCCAGGAAAATTAATCCGCGTATCCATGGGCTACAGGAACACACAGAAAAAAGGGACATGGCAGAATTCATTGAGAGCCTGCTCAAGGAATTATTGAATCTGGACAAACATCCGAGCCCACCGTGCTCTGGTAGACCCTCCCAAAGACCCGAAAGCCAGTCCATGCTCTGTAATTATAACTTTCTTGGCTTACCGTGCAAAACAGACGATCTTGCGCAAAGCCTGGTCCCAGAAAGAAATTATTTTTGGTGACACAAGATTTTACAATGAACCTGATTACGCCCCCATGACCATGGCAAGGAGGAAGCTGTGGTTCGGCGAAGAAGTACCTGGCCACTCTGGGCATTGTGACTGATGAGCTCACTGGTCCTGGGCACTTGCGGGAGATAGAGTGGAGACAGTGGACTCCAGTGAAAAGAGGATCTCTCCCCAGGCCTCTCCAAACTGCAAGAGACTACCAATGCATGGAAACGTGGAAGAGATGACGCAGCCGAATCAAGCTCCACAAGGGGAACCGCAGTTGTTCCCAAGGACTGAAATGTACTCATAAGGGACACTGGTAATACCTATTTGAAGACCAGCCAGGGCCACATTGTGGGGCTGCTAACTGGAGGGATGGTTTTGGGGGGGGGGTCTCAGAGTACCTTTTCTGGCATGCTGTAAGTTTACAGTTTATCGCTGTTCGATACTTTTCATTGAGTTTACGGGCATGCCCTGGGTTGCCCCTTATTTCCCTCTCAAATTCTCCCCTCCCATTGTAAAACCCTGGAAGGCGGGAAAAGTACAGTTACGTAAGAACTTACCGTAACAGCAGATCTTCGAGAGGAGCTCTTGCAGCAGGTAATACCATTAGGACTGAAGCCGGCAGTCTGTCTGGGCAGCTAGGTGGCCGGGAAGGATGTATTGGTGAAGGGCTTGGAGAGCGTACAACACTACCCGAAGCTCGAGCACACTGATGTGGAGAGCTTGTTCGAGCTTGGACCCGGAGCCCTGGGTCCGATGAGGGCCTAGATGGGCTCCCCAACCTTCGCCTGAGGCATCTGTGGTTAGAGACTGGGAGGGGGGAGGACGAAAGAAAGGAACTCCCCGAAACAGGTTCTCTCGAACCATCCACCACTGCAAGTCTCGAAGCATCAGCGAGGAGACCACAACTGGGAGATCTAGGTTGTCCACTGACTGATCCCATTGGGAGCGTACAGACCACTGAGAAACTCTCATGTGTAATCGAGCGCAAGGAACTGTTGGGATAGCAGCCGCCATGAGCCCGAGAAGGCGAAGGACTGACCTTGCACAGACCCGCCTGCAGCCGGACAACAGACTTATCAGAGTCTGGAGGGTGGACGCCCTGTCCAGTGGCAGGAAGGCCCTGCCCGTGGTCGTGTCTAGAATCACCCCGATAAACTGTATTCTCTGGGATAGGATCAGGTGAGACTTGGAATGGTTGATGGTAATACCCAGGCAGGCAAAAACCTGCTGGGTAAGGGTGAGGCAGCGCAGGAGTTCCTCCCTAGATGAGGCCGCCAGGAGCCAATCGTCCAGGTACGGGAAAACCTGCACCCCCCTGGTACGCAGGTGGGCTGCCACCACTGCCAGGCATTTGGTAAACACTCGGGGCGCCGAGGATAGGCCAAATGGAAGTGCCTTGAATTGGTAGTGGTCCCCTGTAACGCAAAACGAAGGTATCTGCAGTGAGACGGGTGAATGGAAATGTGCAGAAAAGCATCCTGCATATCCAGGGCACACAGCCATTGACCCGGCCGGAGGAGGGGGAGAAGGCTCTGCAACAAGAGCATCCTGAACCTTTTGTATTTCACAAAGAGATTCAGGGAACTGAGATCCAGAATTGGTCCGAGATCTCCTGTCTTCTTTGGGACCAGGAAGAAATGGGAATAGTAACCCGTCCCTTGCAGCTTAAGGGGGATGGGTTCTATTGCTTGTTTCAGCAGAAGAGCTGAAATTTCCTCCTGGAGCAAGAGAAGGTGTTCCCTTGAATACGATGACTTTAGAGGGGGGTGGCGAGGTGGTTTCTGAAGAAACTCTATCGAGTGTCCTTCTGCGATGAGCTGGAGCACCCAAGAATCTGATGTTATCCTCTCCATGCCCAGAAGGTGGAGGGAAAACCTCCCTCCTACCGGTTCCTCTGGGGAGTCCAGAGGCTGTGGGAGAAGAAAGCAGTCAGGTGGTGTGGCGCGCGCAGCGCTGCAGCTGAAGCACCCGCTGCTTTTTTGGGCGGGAGGGGAGCTTAGCAGCTGTGGGGGCCCGGCGTTTTGTGCCCCGCCTTCCATGGGGTTTCGCCTTGGGCCGATTCCGTCTCCGAAAGGGACGGCACTGCTGCTGATGGGGGTGGTACATAGAGTCGACAGACTTCAGTGCCATCCTCTGCTCCTGCAAATCGGTGATGATGTCCTTGACATCACCGCCGAAAAGCACCGACCCCCGGAAGGGCGCTTCCTGGATAGCGGATTGCAATTCCAGGACCAACCCTGACACTCGGAGCCAAGCATGACGATGTAGGCCTACGGCAAAAGCTGAGCTCCGTCCAGCAGTGTCCACTGTATCGTAGGTCGCACGAAGCATGTGTCGACTGGCCGAACGTGCAGAGCGGACAAGATCAGCCAACTCCTGCTTGACTTAGGAGTCTGGCAAGGAGTCCAATTTGGCTTCCACCTGAGTCAGAATGGCCTTCGGGTAGTCCCCCATATGGCTGACATAATTCAGGGCCATAATCCCCAGCATGGAGGAAGCAAAGATCTTCTTCCCATACAGGTCCAGAAGGCGGGATTCTTTGTCTGAGCAGCGCTAATCACGACCGAGCCGGCACGAGCGTGAGAATCTAGGAAATCAACGCCCTTGGGAGCCTGATATAGCCTATTCGACTTCCTTGGAAGTAGGGCTAAAGCTGTCGGCTGTTTCCATATGGTGGTGACGAGGTCGGCATGAGGCTCTATCCAGGGTGGCACCAAGGTATGAGCTGTCACAGGCAGATCCAGATGTTCTGCAAGTTTCAGACGCTGAGGATCTGGTTCCAAGGAGTGCCACTGATGAACCTCCTGGATTTTCCTTAGCAACTCCGTAAAAGAAGGATCTTCCGGAGAAGACTTCGGGGGAGTCCTTGGCCTGGGCTTCGACAGACAGCGTGGTTCGTCGTCCCTTTCAGAGCAACTGTCGGAGGAATCCGAGGAGTCCGAGGGTGAAGAGGAAAAAGACTCCCTTTCCCGACCAGGGGGAGGAACGGACCCCTTGGGAAGCCCCCCCCCGGGAGGCATTTCCTGCCCCTCTCTGGACCCAGACGGAAGAGCCCTGGAGTCTGGAGGTGGTGAGGGAGTATGCCACCTAGGATGTATGGGAACCTGAGATGGCACTGTCGTCGGTAGGCGGCTCTCGACCTCCCTGGTGAGCTGAGCCTTGGCCTCAGCCCACCAAGAGGCCAGAGTCTCCTGCAAGTCCACTGGCGGCTGTGGGGGCATTGGAGGAGGAGGAGGAGGCGGCGAGAGATAAGGAATATGGGTTGTACCCGTATGAAGAGTATCCAAAACCCGGCTGCAGATAGCCCGGTATCGGGTACTGCAGCGTTGGAAAGACCAGCGTTGGGTACTGCTGCGCCGGATACTGTGGTCCCGGGTACGTCGGCATCGGATAGGACGGAGGGTACCTGGGAGCCGGGGGAGCTGCCGGAGCAGATGGCCCGGCCGGCGGCCTCATGGGCGATCCACGCTAGAGCCCGCGTGGGGACATCCGGAAGCAGATGTCGGCCAGAGTCAGTAGACCCGGCGTCGGGGCCGGCGTCCGGGGAGCTGACGTCAGATCTGGCGCACCCACAGCAGGGCAGTCCAATGAAGGAAGGTCCCCAGTGTCGCCCGGGGATGGAGGGGAAAAATCCCTGGGGTCGGGTTGGGGAGACTCTTGGTCCCTGGACAGCAGCGAAGGCTGTGGAGAACCAGGAACGACGGACACAGGGAGGTTCGTCGTTGGTTCCATCACGCGGCTTCACGGCGAGCTCTCGACGGGTGCCGGAGGAGCCGGCGTCCAGCTTATGGGAGCCTTCACCGGAGGCAAATCGAGGAGAAAGATCGGCCTGGTCCGATGGGAGAGAGGCCACGCGCCGCCCCAAAGGGCTGTGCGTCTTACTGGCCTTCTCCGCGCAGACGGAGAGGCCGACACCCGATCTCACCGGAGTCGCCCACGCCAGTAGGCCACAATAGTCTGGGGCTTGAACCGGGCGAGGCCTCCATTGCCCGGGCGCCTGAAAGGCCTGAGCGTGAGCCAGGCAGGCGGGCCGATGCCCCTTTGAAACCTCGAGGTGGCCGATGAGGCAGTCCCCGGAGGCGTTACCTGTGACCCGGCGTCCCCCAAGGGAGACGCGGTAGAGGAGTCCTTGTCCCAGTGCCTCTCCTTATCCTCCTTCCGATGGTCTTCCGGGGAAGTAGACGCCTGCCTCAGTTTTTTGAGCTCCTTCTGCATCAAACTCATCTTTTTCTTCAAAATATGGGCTTCCAAGGATTGCTGCTGCCTTTTCCGGGTAGTCGCACTGAAGCTGAGGCAGTGCTGGCACTTCTCGACCGGGTGATCGGGGCCTAGGCAGAACAGGCACAGGAATGGCTGGCCCCTGTGCGTAGCTGGGCTACCGCATGAGTCGACTATTTTGTGCTCGGAGGTGTAGGGATGACATATACTGACGATGTACCTGGCGTTAATCAAAAAAAAAAATTGCCCGGTAAAACCAACAAAGGGTAGGCTGGCCAAAACAGCGAACTTTTCAGCGCTGCACGAGCTAGCGGAAAGAACTGGAAGGCGGGCGCCAGGGACCGCCTTTATACGCCTCCTGACGCCGGTCACCTGACGTGGGGCGTCCCTCAAGGACTGCTAGCTAGAAATGTTTCCATGGGGTCCTGTCAGCCTGCAGAAGTCAGTCCTATATGTACCTACTGAAAGAGCCCTCTCAAGTAAGAGCTAAGATTACGGCTCAGCTCCAAACAAACACAACCCCCCCAAAACAAACACCATTAAGAAAGACGCCTCTTTGTGTTATTGTTTGTTTATTTACAATAAGAAACAGAGAAACACCAATGCGTCTTGGTTCCTGAAGACTGGGAAACCAAAGCGAAAATGGCTACAAATCACTGAAAGAAGCACAAAAGTAATATTAAGAAAGGGAAAAAATAACGGAAGTTAGAGTGGCTACAATGGAGGGACTGCAAAGAAAAGGTCTTTTCTCCGCTTGTTGGGAACTAGAGAATACTGCTGAAAAATTTAAAAAAAACTAAAATAGTAGAGATTGTAGAGATTCTAAGAAAGAAATAACATACTAATAAAAGTAAAGCAAAAAAATGTGAAAACTTGAAGCTAGACAAAAAGATTTTCGGGGCAACTTCTTCCTCAGGCGGAGAAATAAATCTGACGCTTGAGGACAGGGTGGAGCATGACCACATAACAGAGGTTTGAATTTCACTCCATTGTTCCCTAATTTACATAATATTCCACTTTCTGGGGTAGTTCAGACCTGCAGGCTGACTACAACAGTAAGCATAGTGATGACTCCTGAGGTTTGAAAGTGTTAGTTCTGCATTGTGTGGGTACGCAAAAAGGTCCAATTCTGGACGACCCCACCTGTCGAGCAGGTCTTCCACCACTGAGGTAAACAGTTCCTATTCATTCATCCTGGACTGTGACCAGTATAGCCTGTCTGCGCCAAGACATTTTCGGTGCCTGGAACATGTAATGCTGACAGTTCTAGACACTGTTCTAGAGTCCAATATCATACTCCAATTGCCTCCCTACAGAGAGGTAAGAGCGAGTTCCCCCTTGTTTGCTGATGTAATGCATCACACTGACACTGTCAGTCTGTTCTAGCAGAGGACCCAGGGACAGGTACAGTAAGCCTGGAAGGCCTGTAGGCCATATAGAACAGCTCTCATTTCTACATTTATATGCGGGATGCTGTCCACTTTAGTCCATACACCCTGCGTCTGATGAGGACCTAACTGTGCCCCCCAGCCTACCTCCGAGGCATCTCTCAAAATCTGGTGAGGAGACAGGATCAGACAAGCATTTGTCAATGCCAAATGTTTCCTTGCTGGTATTAGCATTGGAAATGCAGGAGTTAGACAGATGCAGAGAAGGAATGGCAGTGAAGTACTGAACCTTCACGCCAATCCCACCTCCAATCTGCAGAGAGACAGACAGGCTCTGGGGTATGCGTTTGGGTTGTCGCCCATAACATTCATGCCATTTCACCTCATCCTATCTTGCAGACACTGACAAGTGTTAAGGTATGCCTTGGGGTGTTCGGCTTTACAGTCACCCCACTCCATAAGGATATTACACTGAAATGGGTACAATATGGGAGAATGGGGTGAACTCTGGGTCTGAAGAGTCCAAGATACACCTCGATGCCTGTCACTGGCTGCGGGGTTGGCATGAGCATTACAGTCGGCAATCCAAAGGCACACCCCTGATGCCTGTCAGTCTGTACAGGGTGGGACGTTATGCTTAGAAACCCTAACGCCCCAGGTGTTTGTTGGTATTTGCACTAAAAATTTTCAACGTGGCCTTTATGTGACTCCCACCTCATGAAAGCATTTGGGACCTTTTCTCATGAACAGTGCCACTGAGTTTGTCAATGTGTCTCGAACTTTGAGGTCTCACAGCGGCTGTGCCATTGTGCGCCAGATGTACGAAAACACAGATAGGGCAGGATGTGAAGAATGACAGCTGCACCATTCATAGGGAGGTGTGAAGAGATGGCAATGTTGAAAATTGGTACTGAAAATATTAAAAATGTTAGAACTTCAGAGCGTTCATGGAAACTGCGCAACACAGTCATTTAGTGGACTTATTTCACCAAATTTTCAACATGGGCATTTGTGACCTCTGCCCATGAACACTGTCAGTATGAGTTTCTTAATCTGTCCTGAACATTGATTTCCCACAGCAACCATGCTATTAAGCGCCAGATGTGTGAACACATATTTCAGGCAGGATGTGAAAAAATGACAGCTGTACTTTTCATAAGGAGGTCTGAAAAAAATGCAAGTTTTGGAAATCTGGAGTGAAAGTACTACAAATTTGCGAAGTTATGAGGGTGCGCTGAAACTGCACAATGCATGCTTGCAACACAGATATTTTATGGATGTTTGTCACCAAATTTTCAACATGGGCATTTTAGAACCTCTGATTGGGAAGAGTCACTGTGATTTTACACATGAACATACATACAAACATACGAATCTGCCAGCAGAACAGACCAATCGGTCCATCTAAATCTGCCCAAGTGTGCAGCTAGCACCCTAGATTGCAGCTGCCCCAGCCTTCTCCCCCTCAGTTCTTTTTTGTTGTTGTTGTTAGTTGTTTCACCAGGAGTAGCACACTAAGTTGAAAGCTTTTTTACAGAAGTGACCTGGGAGCACAGGGAAGTTAAGTGACTTGCTCAGGGTTACACAGTATGCAAGTGGAAGCTGTGGGATTCAAACCCAGGTCTGGTCTGCTGGATTTCACCAGATTTGCAGCTGAGAGCCTTAAATCACTGTGCTATACTGCCTCCAGTTCTTCCCCTGCTTGTCCCAGACCCTGCCCCCCTGACTCTTCCTCTTGCATTATCCCAGTCCTTCTTAAAGCTATTGACTGTCCTATATGTTACCACCACCTCTGGCAGCGCATGCCAACTAGACATCACCCTCCCAGTGAAGTAGTGCCTCCTCATTTTCCTCTTGAAATCTCCCTTCCAACCTTATTCCATGCCCCCTGGTGTCTCTTCCACTCCTCAGTTTAAACACCCCTTCGGTGATAGGTTTATTTACCCCGCTCAGGTATTTAAACACTTGAATCATAGCTCCCCATCTGTCCTCTCCTCCAGTGTGTACATGTTCAGCTCGTTCAGCCTAACTTCATGTTCCTTTCCTTCCATCCCCTTTAACATTTTTGTTGCCCTCCCTCCAGTAACTTTATCTCTCTCCTCAGGTATGGCCTGCAGTACTGCACATAGTATTCCAGGTGCGGTCTGACCAATGATCTGCAGAGACAGAGGATCACATCCCTGTGTCTGGATGAGAACCCCCTTGCGATGCAACCCAGCATCCTGTCTGCCTTCGCTGCTGCTCTCCTACACTGGGCTGAGCTGTTCATGCTCCCACTTACCAACACCCCTAGGTCCTTCTCCTCCTCCTCTGTGATCCCCAACCTCACCCCCCAACCAATAGTCCCTCTTCTGGTTCTTAGGCTCGAAGTGCATCACCTTGCACTTGTTTGCATTGAATCCTAGTTGCCACTCCACAGACCATGTTTCTAGTTTGGTTACATCCCCCTGCAGTTTTTCCCATCTGTCCCCTTTGTCCACCACTGCCCCCCAATTTGGTATCATCTGCGAACAGACTAACCCTGCAACCCACTCCATGTGCTATACCGGAGATAAAGAGCCCAAATAGCACAGGTCCAGCACTGAACCGTGTAGCACCTCGCTTGTCACTGCTCTAGGTGCCGAGAGCTCCCCCACCACCACCACCCTCTGCACCCTCCCCTGTAACCAGGTCTCTATCCATTTAGTCAGCTTTTTTCCCACCCCCACTGCCATCACCTTCCACGCAGTCTCCAATGAGGCACTGTATCAAAGACATTACTGAAGTCCAAGTACAGGACATGTACCAGATGGCCCCTGTCCAACTCCCTTGTCAACCAGTCATAATACTCTATTAGGCTCGTTTGACAAGATCTCCCTGAGACGAACCCGTGTTGCCTCCCATCTTGGAGGCCATTACTCTCTAGGAATGCCACCAGCCTCTGTTTCAGTATCACCTCCATAAGCTTACCCACTATGGATGTGAGACTGACCGTCCCAATAATTTCCTGGTTCCTCCCCAGGCCCACTCTTGTGTATGGGCACCACATGGGCCACCCTCCAGTCCTGGGGAACACACCCAATTTCCAGGGAGGTGTTGAACAGATCTGCCAGTGGCTCAGCCAACAGCTCCGCCATCCTCCTCAGCACTATGGGGTGGATGCCACTGGGACCTGATGTCTTGTCCACCGTTACTGCCCACAGCCCCTCTAGCACCCTAGTTCTCGTGATCACTTTGTCACCTCTTCCCCCCCTCACATGCTGGCAGTGGACAATCCCTCTCCTTAGTGAAAACGGAGCAGAAGTACTCATTTAGAATTTTCACTTGCTCCTCCCCCTTTTCCAACCAATCTGCTCCCCACTTTATCTTCACAATAAGTACCTTGCACTTCCTCTTTTCCCTGACATACCTTCAAAAGTCCTTTTCCCCCTTCCTTTATGCCCTGTGCTAACCTTAATTCCCTGGAAGATTACCTTTTTTTTACCCTCCTGGCCACCTTCCTTGACCAACTCCAGTAAGCCTCCTTATCTTCTCCCTTCCCCGTTCTCCTGTACTTCCAGTATGCTGCCCTCTGTGCCCTCACCACTTGCAGCACTTCTCTCTTCAGCCAGCATGGTTTCTTGGCTCCGCTCTTCTTACTCCTGGTCCTGCTATAGGCTACTGTGGCCTCTGTTAACCCAGTCTTTATGACTCCCCACTTTTGTTCTGCATCCATCCCCAGCCTTCTATTCTGGAGTCTCCTGCACAGTATTGCTCCCATCCTCCCAAAGTCCACCCTACTGAAGTCCACCACCTTAGTGCCTGTGCCTCCTGTCTCCCTGCCCAGTGCGAGAATGAGCCACACTGTTTGGTGGTCGCTACCCGCTAGTGGATTCTCCACCCTAATCTCCCTCACCGCCTCCCCATTTGCCAGTACTAGGTCCAGAGTGCTATCAAGCATTGCAGGCCCATTTACTAACTGCATCAGAAGCCCGTCCTGAAATGCATCAACAAGCACCTGCTCCCTGGTACTGCTAGTGGCCGGGGTGCTCCAGTCAACCCCTGGTAGGTTAAAATCCCCCACTATCACCACACTCCCCCTTCTACAGACCCTCCTTATGTGCTCTGCCAACTCCCCACCCAGTTCCCCGGATTGGGCTGGTGGTCTGTACACCAGTCCCAGCCTCAGCTTTCTGCCCTTGGAGTCCAGGAGCGCACCCAAAGCGCCTCTGTCCTCTCCTCATCTCCCTCGTCCATTATGCACTGATCCCCTCCCTCACAGAGAGTGCAACCCACCCTTCCAACCCCCAGTCCCTGCTGTATATCCTATATCCTGGGATTGCAGCGTCCCAATCATGGTACTCTGTGGCCCAAATCTCTGTCACTGCAGCAGTGTCCACCTTCCCCAGGCTTCTTGCTTTGAGAGAGACCACCTTCCACCCGTACCTCTCCTTCTCTTCACTCTTCTCCTTGGCCTGTGTCCCTCCTCCCGGTAGTCTGCACCCTTTCTCCATGTTATTCTTATCGGGTGATGGTGCCTTCTGTATTACACTCAGACCACTCTGCCCACCCCCTCCCAGGGTCACTAAGCCTCTGCCTTTACATATATCTAGAGGGGGTGAGCTCATTAGGCTCCCCTGTCTGGACCTTTCTACCAACCTCAGTCTTTTGGTCACCCCCCACTAGTTTAAATCCACCTAGTAGAGATACCTCTCTAATCCCACCTTTAATACTCCCGTCCCTCCCTGCTCAAGTGTAGCCTGTCCGCCGTGTACAAGTCACCATTCCCCCAGAACCTACCCCAGTTAGTCACTAACCCATAATTTTTGATGTGGCACCGATCTCTCAGCCACTTGCTGAAGTCCTCGATCCTACCCTTCTTCCCCATGATTGCACATGGTACCGGGAGTACCTCCGAGAATGCCACAGACTCCACTACACTCTCACACTGCCTGCCCAACTCCTAGAACCTCCCCCTCACTACTTCCACAGTCTACCCCAAGTCGTTTGTACCCACATGCAACAGTAAATAAGGTTTCTTCCTCTCCCTCGCTGCACATTTGAGTAGTGCCTGCCCCTGCCTGCAGTCAACCCAGAGATAGCTTCAACCCAAATATGGCTGTGCCTTCTCCCCCTTCTGCCCCATCTCACCCCTTTCAGTATAGAATCCCCCAGGACAAGTAGCCTCCCGTCCCTTCTAATGCCCAGTCCACCACCCTAGTATTCATTCTTCCCTGCTCCTTACCCCCGCCAGCTGCACCCTCTGTGACTTCTGTACCTGCACCCCCTACTTCTGCCTCACCCATTTTTTCTGCCTTATTCCTCCCATAGAAATATAGACTTTGACGGCAGATAAGGACTGCTTGGCCCACTTAGTCTGCCCATTCCCCTACCTACAGGATAGGCCGCAGATCCTAGTTAACCAACAGCCTATTTCTTCCTACCCCACACAAGAATTGCCTTGTGCCTGTCCCATGCATTCTTGAATTCTCCCACAGTTTTAGACCCCACAACCTCCTCAGGAAGGCTGTTCCATGCATCCACTACCCTCTCTGTGAAAAAATACTTCCTCACAGTGCCCCTGAACTGTCCCCCCATCTTTAAACTGTGTCCCCTTGTTCTTGCACATCTCTGTTTCTGAAAGATGCTACCCCCTTGAACCCCTTCCCAGCCTGACTACTTCCTACTGGGCTTCTCATGTTGACCTCCCCTGCTAATTTCCAACCCCTCTTCTATCACCGTTATTATCAATTAAGAGCCCCCATTCCCTTCAACCCCAATAGTGATGCTCCTCCCATCCTTCCCCTTCCCATAGCCTTCTCTCCTCCAGTCACCCCCTCCTTCCTTACTTGCCCTCTTCTACACTTTCGTCCTCGCTATCTCTTCCCCTTCCTGTTGCTATCCTCGCATGCCCGCTTGTCCTCTCCCCTTCAGTATGTTCCTGCCCCATAGCAGAGGCTCGAATCTATTCCTAGTCGATACTCCTCCTACATCTCTTCCCCCACTTGTTCCCTCTGTACCCCCTGATCCCATCCCTGGTCCCTCCCTACCAGCAGCCATCTGCTCTCTCCCCTGGTACTCCTCGTGGTCTCTTCCTCCCCCATCAGGAGGCCCCTTCCCCTCTCTTTTCTGCTAGTGTCTCTGATACTGGGGTCAGTTTCAGTTCCTAGTTGTTCTTCTCCCATCCCCCCTTGCCATCCCCTATTCCTCCCCAGACAGGATGCCTACCATACTAATCTGCTCAGACTCTTCCCTAACCTCCCCAGTTTCTCCCTCAAACTAGCCAACTGCCTACAGAGCATACAGCCCCCCATCCTCCAAGCCCAGTCCAGGATCATGGTGGACTCACATCCTTTACACCCCACCACCCTTCCAAACATGCCTGCCTTATTGCCACGCGGCACCTGCCCCATTTTGGCCCCAATCTGATGTTATGGGCTCTTACTCCCGGTTTCTGTACCTTACTACAACTGTTAGGGACATATTAACTCAAATTCCTGTTTCCCCCCAACAATAGTCCCCCTACTGCCCACTTGCCGACCAGGTTAATTCAGTCTCAAATCTCACCCATTAGATACTGTATTACTGTAGCAATCCTAAAGCCTCCTTGTTCATTTTTCACCTCTCAGCTACCATACTTTTTGTTCTCCCAGCCCTCACAGTTTCATTTATCCCAGTTAGAAATTGTACTGCACTCCAAGTATTACTCAACTCAGAGAAATAAACAGAACAAATAAATATGTATTATTACAGCAGTCCTAACAGTATAGCTCAGAGAAATAAACGGAACTAAATCTGTATTATTACAGCAATCGAAAAAGTATCCAATCATTGTTCTGTCTCCACTCCAGAGACCCTGTTGTAATACAGGACCACACAGGACCATGGGCAGGTGGGTGGGCAACTCTAAAGTCCCAAGAGAGCTCCGTTGAGCTCGCTCACTACCCCCCCCCTCACTTGCTCATTCTGTTTCTCCCGGTGCTGCAGGCTGCCCTTTTGTATTGGGCTCCTGCCTGCATTGGTGCCTTTTTCTGCCGACAAAGAAATCCACAGTAGTCCTGACAGAGCTCCATTGAACTGCTTCCTCCCTCCCCTCGCTCCTTGCTTGTTCTGTTTCTCCGGCGCTGCAGGCTGCTCTTTTATACTGAGCTCCTGCCTGCGTTGGTGCCTTTTTCTGCCCACAAAGAAATCCGTAGCAGTCCCGACAGAGCTCCATTGAGCTCGCTCACTCCCCCTCTCTCACTCACTCGTTCTGTTTCTTCCGGCGCTGCAGGCTGCTCTTTTGTATTGGGCTCCTGCCTGCGTTGGTGCCTTTTTCTGCCCACAAAGAAATCTGCAGTAGTCCCAACAGAGTTCCGTTGAGCTTGCACACTCCCTCCCCCTCTCTCACTCGCTTGTTCTGTTTCTCCCGGTGCTGCAGGCTGCTCTTTTGTACTGGGCTCCTGCCTGCGTTGGTTCCTTTTTCTGCCCACAAAGAAATCCATAGCAGTTCCGACAGAGCTCCACTGTGATCGCTCACTTCCACTCTCTCACTCGCTTGTTCTGTTTCTCATGGCGCTTCACACTGCCTTTTTGTGCTGGGCTCCTGCCTGCGCTGGCGCCCTTTTTTTTTTTTTTTTTTTTAATTTCTCTCTATTACTCTCCTACTGCCTGCTGGCCCCGACCCTTCCGGGCATCCAAGGAGTCATCCTACTGCCTCTCGCCCACCTGGACCTACCTCTTGCTCCTCCACAGATCTTCTGTTTGCCCCCCCGGGGACGAGGTGGAGTGCCTTCACCAGAATCCTTCATTCGTCAGGTCAAGGAGGTCGTCTGGTGAGTAGGACAGACTGGAGGCATGCTCCGGGAAGCCCGTTTTCCCGGAGCCAACAGGTGTGTTTCCTCTTTCCTCCCTCCCCTACAGTGTGTGACCTCTGACATCAAGGCGCCGACGTCCATGCTGTGTAGTGGCTGCCCGCCCTACCATTGGGGCTTGCAGTCCTCCGAGTGCAGGCAAGTGTGTGGGCTTCGGCCTTCACCCTTCCCGGCGAAAGTGAGCTGTCATGGGACACTCAAGCCCATCTCCCCCTGGCCGACCCAATTGGCGCCTTTTTCTGCCCACAAAGAAATCCGTATCAGTCCTGACACAACTCCGTTGAGCTTGCTCACTCCCCCTCTCTCACTCACTTGTTGTCAATCTGTACCAAACACTGATTTCCCAACGCAACCGCGTAATTCTGCGCTGGAAGTGTGAAAACACATTTCATCCAGGATGTGAAAAATGACAGTTGTACTGCTCATAAGGAAGTGTGAAAAAAATGCCAGTATTGAAAATCTGGCATTAAAATATTGCAAATTTGGGAAGTCACAATGGTGGGTGGAAACTGCGCAACGCATGCTTGTAACACAGTCGTTTTATGGACTTTCATCACCAAATTTTCAACATAGGCATTTTAGGACCTCTGTTCATGAACAGTGTCACTGTCATTTTCTTAATCTGTCCCTAAAACTGATTTCCCGAAGCGACCGTTCTATTCTGCGCCAGAAGTGCGAAAACACATTTCGGCCAAGATATGTAAAATGACAGCTGTACTGTTCATAAGGAGGTATGGAAAAATACCAATGTTGCAAATCTGGAGTTAAAATATTACAAATTCATGAGCTATGAACGTGCGTGGAAACTGTGAAATACACGCTACAAAGCGGTTTATTTTTTGTTTTTTTCATGATCTGTAACACAGGTTTTTGAAAGCCCACCATGAATAGTGGCACTGTCATTTGTTAATCAAACCTGAAAGGTGATTTTGCACAGTGACCGCAAAATCACTTTTCAGGACTGAATAACACCATGACAGTGACTGAATTCATGAGGAGGGTCCCAATAACCCTATGTTGAAAATCTGGTGCCAAAATTCCCACAAATGCCTGAGATATACACAAAAGTTGAAAAAAAAAAAAACCCTATTTATGCCTTTATACAGCTAACTGGCATTTCTTCAGTTTGTGGTCGGCTTTGAAGAGTGCACACGTGTTCTCGGTCCACCAAAGAGTGTCGCGCCGGGCTCCAAGGTAAGTATGGGGTGGGGAGGCAGGGTACTAGAGGTGGGCGCGGGTTGGGGGACTGTTTTCTTGTTTTACAGGTAAACAAAAAACAAAGACAATGTATTTGTACACTGGGGTGGGCTCCCAGTGTACCCACCTGCATTTGTGGGGAGGGGGACCGAGGCACATGAGGATTGGGCCCCCATTGGCACAGAAACGGGTGAGGGGGCATGACACTGAGGGGGACTGGGCACCCCCCTCGGCACACAACAGAAATCGGGGGTGGGGACATTATGCCGATGGGGATTGGACCCCCCGTCTACAAAGAAAGACTGTTGGGGGACGCATGATGCCGGGGAATTGGGCACTCGGCACACAACAGAAACTTGGGGTGGGGACATTATGCCGGAGGGGACTGTGCTCCCCGTCAGCAAATGAAGGGGGTCAGGGGCATGCTGACAGGGGGACTGGGAACCCACATCAGCTCAGAGGCGGCCACATAGAGGCGCCATGTTCCTGGTACTGTTACACCAGATGAGGTACCGCCCTGCAATGACAGGTCACTCCCTCACTGCAGCGGAAATGCTGATGCTGCAATGACGAGGCAGCCCCTCATTGCAGCGGGCAAATCACGTTTCAAGTTGGTGGCACTTCTGCAAAACCAGTGACATCAGGACACTGGGCCTGCACTGGGTGCACACCGCCAAGCCCACAAATGCAGTGCTGGCATTGGTCGCCTCACTGTCGCACCTCCACAACCCGCTTCTCTCCCTAGCTGCCGCATGTTTCTTGTGGATGAGCGCAAACAAACATAAAAAGGAACCCTTTCAACAGGTTGCTAGGTTCCATCCATGATCTGAGCACCCTGCGTACAGAAGCAGTTACTAGATCCCTCTGTTCTATATCGTCTGTAAGCTAATCCCAATGGACTCTCGAGGACTGAATGATCCTCATATGTAGCCTGGCCAAAGGTACTGTGACAATGGCTGCTACCATCAGGCCCAGAAGCAAAAGAAATGTTCTGGCTGTGACATATCTGCTATTGTGAACTAGCTGGGCTAGTGCAGTCACGACACTCAGCCCTGTCCAAAGGCAGGAAGGCTGAGCCTACAGCTGTAACTAAAACTAACCCTATGTACTGCCGGCACTGACAGGTGGTCAAGGCAGACTTTGGCACACAGATAGTGACCACCAGAGCATCAAACAGTTGCCTGGCTCGGCCTATGATGTGCAAGAGATGCTTCCTAGTGTGGGCTTTCAGGAGTCAGTCGTCCAGGTAAGTTACGTCATAAAGGCCTTCCCTGCGAAGGCCACTGCCAAGCATTTGGTAAAGACCCATGGCGCAGATGACAAGCCAAAGGGCAATATACAGAATTGGTAGTGTTCCCCTTGAAACAGGAACCTAAAATATTTCCTGTGAGGTTTTCAGATTTTGATATGAAGGTAGGCATCCTTTATGTCTAAGGAGAAAACTCCAACCCTGTATCTGCAGTAGTAGGAACAGGCAAGGCATGGTAACCATTCTGAACTTTTTGTACTCCATAAAGAAGTTCAAATCCCTGATATCCAAAATAGGCCTCAGATCCCCTGCCCATTTTTGGACTAGAAAATACAGAGAATAGAAATACAGGTTACTCACCTGTAACAGGAGTTCTAGGAATGGTATATGTTGTTCACCCACACTATCTGGCAGGTATCCTTGCCGCTTTAAGTCTTGCCGGAAGGTCTTCAAGCTGGCTCCTCCCAACCACCCAGGTGGTAAAACTCTCAGCTCTGCCCCATGACGCCAGATCTGGCCCGCTGGAAGCTCAGGTGTGCATTGGCCGGAGGTCGGTAGGGTAATCAGGGATGAACAACATATACCATTCCTAGAACTCCTGTTACAGATGAGTAACCTGTACTCTAGGGACATGGATATGTTGTTCATCCACACTATCTGGCAGACTCCTAGCAGTTCTCCAGGAGGAGGGAGGCAAGGTGCACACCCCCGATACTTACTTGGGAAAGAGAGACTGGAGAACCGAGGCCCCAAAACCAGCATCCCAGCGTGACTCAAGGTCGATGTGGTAGTGGGTAATAAAGGTATGTGCCGACTTCCAGGTAGCAACCCTGCACATATCCTGGATAGGGACATCCCTGGAAGTAGCTATCGATGCAGCTGTATGGCGGGTAGAATGAGCTCTTATCCCTCTGGGAGGCTCCATGCCCGCCAACCTGTAGCAGAGCTCTATGCAGGAGGTGACCCACATGCCTATCGTCCGCTTTGCTGCAGGTCTGCCAGGCGCGGCTTCAGCGTAGGTGACAAACAGCTGGTGAACCTCTCCCCGAACTTCAGCCATCCGCTCCTTATAATAAGTGAGCGCTTGTCTAGGGTCCCAAGTATGGAGCATATACTCGGCCTCCGAGGTGTGACTGGGGTAGAACACTGGCAGAGTCAACACCTGGTTAAGGTGAAACTCCGACATCACCTTCGGAAGGAATTTCGGGTGGGGGCGCAGGACAACCTTGTCCCTGTGGAAGACCAGGTAAGGAGACTCGATGGAAAGTGCCTGGAGCTCTCCCATCCTTCTGGCTGACGTGATAGCCACCAAGAAGGCGGTCTTCCATGACAGGTGTGAAACATCGCACCTGTGCATTGGTTCGAATGGCTTGCCCATAAGCTTGGCCAATACCAGCAGCAGATCCCACGGAGGTGGAGGTTCTCGCACTGGAGGGGAAATGTGGTCAAGGCCGTTGAAAAAGCACCCGACCACCTTCTCCTGCGCCACCGACTGCTTGCTGGCCCGCGCCCGGTAAGCAGAGATGGCTGCCAGGTGCACCTTAAGGGTTGTCGACCGAAGCCCTTGCTGAGAAAGGGACCACAGGTAGTCCAGAATGCTTGCCAAGGGGCAGTCGGAAGGGTCCAAGCCCTTCCCCCTGACACCAAATGGAGAATCTCTTCCATTTGAAAGCATAGCATTTCCTGGTCGACTCCTTACGGGACGCCTCAACAACGTTGAGAACCTCGTTGGAAAGACCCAAAGCCTTGAACTCTAGCCGCTCAGGAACCAGGCCATCAGGTGCAGGGACTGAAGGTCTGGATGGAATACTTTCCCCTGGTTGACTGAGACCAGGTCCGGGCGGGCTGGAAGCCGCCTCAGGAACCTGGAGCTGAGGCTGAGGAGATCTGGATACCAGAACTGGCAGGGCCAGTCTGGGGCTACCAGAATCACCTGTGCCTTGTCCCCCCTTCACCTTGAGAAGCACCTTGTGGATCAAGGGAAATGGGGGAAGGCACAGAAGAGGCCTGGGGTCCACGGCCTCAAAAAGGCATCCCCCTGCAGCGAGCCTTGCTGAAGGGGGCGGGCATGGAACAGACTCAGCTTCGCATTCTCCCTGGGAGGCAAACAGGTCCACCTGAGGTGTGCCCCAGTGTGAGAACAGATCTTGTACTACCTCTGGCAGGAGAGACCACTCGTGAGACGCAGCCCCTATCCGGCTTAGGGCATCGGCCAACGTGTTGGAGGCTTCTGCCACGTGAATGGCTAGGAGATCCGCCTCCAGGCTGCGCACAAGTGACCATATGCGGAGAGCTTCCTTGTATAACAGCATGGAGCGCTTCCCGCCCTGGCAGTTCAGACAGTACATGGTCGTGGTGCTGTCCGTCTGGACCTGAACCACTTGACCCCGTAGAAATGGAGCGAAGGCGGTGAGAGCTAGACAGACCGCTCGGGGTTCCAGCAGGTTGATGTGGCATCGGGACTCCCGAGGGGACCAGAGGCCGTGCACTCGGTGTTCCCCCAGATGGGAAACCCAACCCATCAGAGATGCATCGGTCGAGAGAGAGACCGTCGGCTCGGGCAGACGAATGGGATGCCCTCCTGCAGATGTGCTGGAACAATCCACCATTGGAGAGCGTTCCACATCTCCTGGATCACTGTCACGGGCTGGTCCAACGAATCGCAGCGTTGAGACCATTGGCTGGCCAGTCCCCACTGAAGGGGACGCATGTACCAACGGGCCCAACGGACCACACTGGTGCAGGCCGCCATGAGGCCCAGGAGGTGCAGGAAGTCCCGGGCAGGGCGCAATTGCCCAACCAGAAATGATTGGGCAAAGGAGGAAAGAACCTCAGCCCTGTCCGCCGGGAGCCCTGCTCTGGCTCGCAGACAGTCGAGCTCTGCCCCGATGAACAGTATCACCTGCTTTGGCACGAGTTCCGACTTGGCCTCACTGATGAGGAGGCCAACCTGAGAGCAAACCTGGAGGGCCAGATCTCTGGACCGCTCCACCTCCTGTCTGGAGGGGGCTGCTATCAGCCAATCATCCAGGTAAGGGTACACCCGGAACCCTCGGCGCTGCAGGAATGCTGTCACCACTGCCATGCATTTGGTGAAGACCCTGGGAGCTAAGGAGAGGCCGAAGAGCATGGCCCGGAACTCGTAAAGGGATCCCTCCGCTCTGAAGCGGAGGAATCTCTAATGGGATGGATGGATTGGGACGTGAAAGAACGCATCCTGGAGGTCCAGGGAACAGAACCACACGCCTCGTTCCAAGGATGGGATTATCTGAGCCAGAGTGACCATCCTGAAGGTTCAAGACCTTAGGAACTTGTTCAGGTCGTGCAGGTTGAGAATGGGGTGCCAGCCCCCCATCCGCTTTTGGGACCAGGAAGTACCTGGACACAAACTCGGGTCTGGAGGAGGATCCGCCACCTTCCTGATCACCTCTTTTTCGAGGAGCAGGGCAGTATCGGCTCGGCGGGCCAACAGCGAGGCTGCGGACCCCGTGGCCCCTGAGGGGCGACTGCTCGAAAGGGTAGGGGCCTGCTCGAACTCCAGAGGCAGGCCTTTTCCTACCACCTCCAATACCCAGCAGTCCGTGGTGATAGCGGACCAGGTGGAAAGAAAGTGGCAGAGCCGTCCCCCCACGGGGGGAACCCAGGGGAGAGTGAAGAGGCTGGGGGCGGCACCCCTCAACCCGTCACTGGGCAGGCTTGGAGGAAGAACCGGCCGAGGGACCTCCTGGGCCTTTACCTCCTTGCTTCCTGTTGGAGGAAGCCGCCGGCTTGGGGTTGGGATGCCAAGCACGAGCCTGCTGGCCCTGTTGCTGGTGCTACTGGGCCGGTCGAGAAGCAGGGACCGAAGGACAAAAGGACTTCTGCTGCTGATGGCAGCCTTTGTCCCTCTGGGCGGAGGTGACAGAGTTCAGGGTGGCATTGGACTTTTCGATCCGCTGGAGGTGTCCCTCCACTCCAGGGCCGAAGAGGTCAGTCCCCAAGAAGGGGACGTCTGCCAACTTGTGCTGGGTATCTGCTGTGAAGGTGGATATCCTCAGCCACGCCCTGCGTTGCATGGCCATCACGGCCGCTACTGACCTGGCACAGGAATTACCTATGTCCAGAGCAGTCTGAAGCTGCTGCTTCGCCACCGCCCTACCCTGGTCCCGCACCTGGCGGACCGTGGTCTGCAGGTCAGGCGGGAGATGAGGAACAACCTCATCCAGGGAGCCCAAGAGGGCGTGGGAGAAGTGTGCCATCAGCACGGCCGAGCTGGCCTGTTGGAGGCCGAGGGAAGACGCAGCGTACACCTTGCACCGGCAAAGTCCAGCTTTTGGACTCTTTGTCGGGGGCTTATCCACATCCGAGTGTTACGGACGCCGGAAAACGCTGTCGGTGACTAACCCTTCGGCAGAGGGGTGCTCTGAGAAACCGGGCAAAGAGCCGGTAGGGACCGCATACTTCCTGGCCGAGGGCGCAGGACAGGAAGCAGGCTGCTGCCAAAGCTCCACAGCTGGGCCGACAATGGCCTCAGCCACCGGAAAGGCCTCCGTGGGAGGATCCCCTCGGTCCAGAATCTCCATCAGGGGATACTTGGCCCATTTGGACACGGGCTCGAGCTGCATCCCGGTGGACTCCGAGATGAGTCGAAGCAGACCCAAGAAGGACGATGGGCTATCGTCCACTGACTGACCCCCGGAGGACTCCAGATCGAACTGCCTGGAGAACAGGGAGGAGTCATCGTCGGATTCTGAAGAGTCTGCGAAGAGCTGCCTCGGCCGTGAGCCACCCTCCACCTGCCGAGGACGGTCAGGAGTGAGGCTGACTGACAACCTGTGGGGCAGGCCGTGACCCGACCGAGAATTCTTGGTCGGTGCCCCCAACTTCGGTTGTGGAGGCGGAGGTTCCACCACAATCGGTGGAGCAGTTGGATTCGGCCGAGCAACCAGCCCTGGAGCGGGCAACTCGACTGGAACGAGTGGTTGCTTCGGTCGTTCAGGCGACAGCCACTTGATGGCCGGGGTCGGCTTAGGCCCGGACAACAGCAACTGCTGCCACATAAGGTCCTCGTAGCGCCGGCGCAATTTGCACCGCAGCCTCTCCTCACCTGAGGAGGAGGACAAGGTAGAACGGTGTCGCCGCTTACTTCGGTAACGAGACCGAGACCGCCGATGTCGGCGGGAACAGCTGGACCGAGAAGAGGTCCGAGACCGAGATCTTCGGGTGGGTCTGGGAAGGGGCAGGGGACACCCACTCTGCCCTCGGTTTGGGCACTTTAACCGGGGACTGTGGCCCAGAAGGTGCAGGCAGATCCTCTGTATCCACCGGGGGAACTGGTGAAGGAGGGTTGTCGGCTTCTCCAGTCGACAGCCCGTCTAACGGATTGAGAAAAATCTCGACTTCGTCGACAGGAGTCTCGGCAGGCTGGCCTGACAGGGGCACCATGAAGCCAGCGGCCTCAGCCGCAACCTCGACCGAAGTCGACAGTCGGCTGTCCAGGGAAGGGGACCTCTCCTTACCCTATCGAACGCCGATGGTGGGACTTTACTCTTTCACCTTTTTCTTGGGCCGAGAAGAATGTCCCGAGGCCCCTCTCCTTTCGTGGAAAGGGACTGACAAAGCTCCTTGAACGAAGTCGTAGACAAGGAACTCAGAGAGAGCGGGATAAATGCCGTGGCCGAGGAGGAGGAAGATGCGGTCCGGGCCGCCTCCTCCTCGAGGGTGATCATCTGCTCGAGCTGCTCAGCCGAGCCAGCCGCAGTGGACACCGCCCAACGAGCCTCTTTAGATTTTACCGGCGGGAAACATTTCTTGGGGCGCCCGAGCTTCAAGCGGGCAGCGCAATCGTCCAGGACATTGGCCGAGAAGAGCGGCACAACTCGCAGGCCTGCGGGTCATGATCTAGGCCTAGGCAGTAGACGCACGTGGAGTGCGGATCTGTCCTGGACATTTTCTGCCCGCAAGGGCACCTCCGAAAGCCGGGAACAGATTTGTCCATCGCAGCCATGAGGGAAGATGAAGACCGAAGTTTAGAAAACTTCAAAACCAATTTCGGACGAACCGAAGAGTTAGGATCCAGTCTAAAACGCTGAGCGCTAAGGAGGGAACCTGAGCTTCCAAGCGGTAAGGAAGATCTGGCGTCATGGGGCGGAGCCGAGAGTTTTACCACCCGGGTGGGTGGGAAGAGCCAGTTTGAAGACCTTCCGGCAAGACTTAAAGCGGCAAGGATACCTGCCAGATAGTGTGGATGAACAACATATCCATGTCCCTAGAACCCTGTGTTTTTTTGTTCCATGGGCACAAGTTCTGTTGCTCTTTTCTGGTGCAAGGTGTGCATTTCCTCCAGAAGCAGTGGGATGTGATTTGGAGTATAATGTGTAGGCACTGGTGGATGGTCTGGAGGTAGCTCTAGAAGTTCCAGAGCACATCCTTGTGCTATCATTTCCAGGACCCAGGCATCTGAGGTCACCTCCTTCCACTGGTCTAGATGGAGGTACAGATGACCCCAACCACCACCCCTGGAGGCAATGGTGGCTGGGGATGTAAAAGGCGTCAGGCAGAGTCAGCTGCAGCTTCTGCTGCATCCCCACCTCTAGGGTTTTTTTAGTGGGCCCTGGAGTGACTACTGGAATAGGAAGGGCTCCTGCTCCTTTACCCTTACTTAACTGTCTGGTAGTGGTATGATGTCTAGTACAAGCCAGACAAAAAAGCAATCTCTCTGTCTGTTCCTTGGCTGGGCATGATACAGGGAATGTACAGATTTGAGGGTTCTTACTGAGGCCTGCAAGTTGGAGAAGCTATCTTGCACATCTCCACCAAACAATGTATATCCTCTGAAAGGGGCACTGAGAACTGACTGCCAGACGTCATTTGCAAAGCCCGCTGCCTTTAGCCAGGGAATACCTTCTGAGGCATATTCCTGATGCCACTGCCCTAGCTTAAGCATCTGAAATATTACAGCCCATAAACAAGTAGGTTTTTGCCTATGTCAGCCCCAGCTGTTAAAGCTTTAAGGAGCTCCTGTTTTGGTGCACCATCTGGAAGAGCTTGAGCAACTGCTTTAGCTTTACTCCAGAGTGTGTTTTGTTATTTGACCATATGAGCCTGGTAATCTGCAATTCTCAGGGCCAGGTTAAAAGAAGTTAAGGCATAGGTTCTTTTACCCATTACAAAAAGGGTCTGAGAAATAAAGCTTTCTGATTGGCTGCAAACATTCTATCAGCCCTATGTTAATCTTTGATTAACACACATGTACAGCCTAATCATATGCTGAAGAAGGTTTAACACTATTTAAAAAACATTTTTATTATAATAGCAATAAGGCACTCCCAGAGGTTATGTTAATGGTCAGTTAATCACCCTCTAGGGGCATGTAGCACTCGACTGAACCTCGTGCCACATTACACCCCTACATGGTGATTAAGAGACCATTAACATAATCCCTGGTCATGCCTTACTGCTCAATTATGTCCAGCTTCCTGGATTCCTTATCAGGTGGAAGAGAACAGAAATGTTTTGGTGCTTTTGATCTATCGTGGGCAGCATTTATGACCAGAGAAACAGCTTCAGGTTCGTCTGCAAAGAAAGGCCTTCCTGAAGGGGCCATATACATTTTATGTGCCTTTCTAGGTATGGCAGGAATTACATTACGCCTTATGCCAGGCAGCAAAGGTGGCATTTTCTAGGGCAGAAAGGAGGGGTGGAATAACAATGGGGTGGGGGATTAGGTAGTTCCAAGAAGTCTATTAGGTTCTTTTTGGTTACATCCTGTTCCTCCAAGTCAAATCCAATGGCAGTCTAAAGTTGCTGCATCGTGGTTATGAAGGATGGGTACTCTGGGTGGGGTGGGGTGGGTGAACTAGGGGTGTAAACCACAGAGTCCCACTGCATGTTGAGACTGTGGAACTAGTCTGCTCTCAGGGACTTTGCACATAATCTTTAGCCTCCTCCTCAAGAGCCTGTACCATAAGGTCAGAATTATACTATAGGCTGCCATCAGTCTGGTCGGTGACACAAAGGGAGCGTGCTGGTGAGGCTGTCAGCACTCAGAAAGGGGGCTGAGGCATAGTCCTAGCAGGTATTAGTGTGGGGGTTTGGCTGAGACACACTGTTGATGGAGCTCCTGGTACAGGAGGAAGAGGCAAAAGACGTTTTAGAATGTCTGTAAAAGGACAACTGTAATGCCTGGACGTCATTGCCTGTGTAACTGAAGGAACCGATGGAAGAGGTTGACGGCGATGCACCAGCTGTTCTAGGCCAGGATGCACCCTGTGGCCTGCCCAGACCTAGAAGCTAGGTAGACAGCCTGGGTGGCAAGTAGCACCGCCGCCAAAGTGGTCAGAGTCACACGGTTGGGCAACAGAGTGGACCATGGAGGTTCTGTCTTTCTCGTCCTCTCCCTCTCTCTCTCGCCTGTGTGACCTGGATGTCTTTTCCTGGAATTTAGATGATTTGGTTCCCGAGGAATGTTCCGGCAACGCGATGTAGCTCTTTTGCGGGAGCTTCTACTCCATTCAGACTACCTGCTGCTTAAGAAGGTGCTTTTCTGAAGCGCCTTTTCAGCGTCGCCGGGTGGTTGCATTAAACCCCCTGCAGATTGGATATACCTGAATGTTATGGTGTGGGCTGAGGCAGTACACGAAAACGATGCTGGGTTATATTTTCTTTCCGCACTCACAAAAGTGGAACAGCTTTGATGACTCTTTAATTGACATACACACAGTCTAGGATAATTTAATAAAGTGACTGCATGACTAGGATGAGTTGGCGACTGTAACAGCGCCACTTCCGAGCATGGTCCGACAAAAATGGTAGACTGCGGGAAAAGAACTCCGTAGAAAAGAGGCCCTACGCGTTCCTATGGGAGAACCGATGTTGGATGTTTTGCGTAGGCCCCTCAGTGGACTACTTACAAAAAGTTTCCGTGTGGTCCTAGTGCCTGACAACTTATAGTTCCATAGGTGTGGCCTGATGAAAGAGATATCCTCAAAGCCCAATGGTGGTGGAGTTTTCTTTTCTGTTAAACCGGATTCTGCGTTCATTTACGGTTTCTGACCGTGCCTCTTTTGTCCCAGTATGCTTTCTGTAGTGCAGTGATGTTTTTTTAATGAGGTTTTTCTTTTATTAGCGTTGTTTTTCTGTAGTGTTGGGTCCACCTATAGCAAGTCTAAGCTGCAGTCAGTCCTTTAGTTTTGTTTAGGATTGTGTCTGGTCTGGTGCAGCGTGGAGTCTGCGGTCGGAAGTACTGGTGTGTACTGTGTGGTTCAGAGCGGTCTGTGGTGTGTATTCAGAAGTCGTGGTTAGGAGTGGCATGGAGGAGGCACTGGCAGCATAAAGGCAGCATCAGCAGCACAGAAGTGGCACCGGCAGCATGGAAGAGGGCTTTGCAGTTGAAGTGAAACACTGAGGGACACGGTTGCTTGGTAAGTGTGGCTGGGCTAGTAATAAGGTGTTTAAGCTAGGGCAGGTTATGTAGGTAGGTTGCGCTTTTGTTGTTTAATGGGGCTGTATTAGTGAGAAGGAGTGTTTTATTTATGGTGGTGGTTACATGTGTTAATAGGGTGGCTATTACATGTCTTTGTAAGTTGTTACTACAGTATGCGCACACTCAGTCATTCAGATAGTGGCCAGCTGAGATGGTGAGAGGAAAGTTTTTTCTGATTGTTGTCTCCAGCACTGCTGAGGGACATGAATGGCTAACTAATGGGTGAGTCAGGGGTAGTGGGTGCAAACTGGGTGGGCCGAAGAGTGTGGTAAATGACTGCTGGCATGAGGGGGGTACCACTAGACTGATGGGGAGGTTTTTAATTTATATCACAGAGATCAGGAAGGAAAGTGGGGGGGGAGGGGGCGGGGTTACTACTGGACAACCAGGGAGTTCCTGACTTTATTTATTTAGTTTTTGTTGACCAGGTAAGTGTACTAGACAAATCCTGCCTATTTTCAGGCACGACCCGGAGGAGGGGGATACAGATGAATGTCAACTGATCTTGAACCAGATTAAGCTGTTGGTGGTATTTTTAGTGAATGAGGGAAATTTGGCCAAGACACCGGGAAACTCCCCCCTACTCTTTTCGATAAGTGCCATGGGATCTTTAACATCCACCTGAACTACCACCAATCCAGGCAGATGGGACCTCGGTTTAACGTCCCATCCAAAAGACTGTAGTGCAGTACCCCTCTCATGCTGCACTACAGTGTCAGTTCTGGGATATTAGTCCAAGTGCCAGACGTGGGAACTGAACCCACAGCCCTCTGATCTCCCGGCCTCAGAGCAGTGTGTGCTACCTACTGATCCACTTGACACTGCTGTGTCTTAGCACAGATACGGGCATGGAGGGGAGTACCTCTGGACTACCAGGAGTTATCAGTTTAGTTAATGGAGATTGGGACAGGAGGAGGGTACAACTTGACTACCAGGGAGTTCTTCATTTATGTAACAGGAACCTGGGCTGGGGGAGGGACCACAAGACTGCCAGAGATGTTTTATCCAGAATCTGGTGAGGGTGTGGGCAACGACCAAGGTTTTGCGCAATGCTGCTGCACATCTGTAAGGAGAGGCATCGGGCAGAGCTGCTATTGGCCATTAATGGCATACGACTAGCCTTTAGTGCCTTGCATGCCATATGTAGTCATCAGCATGCCGACTGGTAACTACAACTCCCAGGAGAAGAGGTGCTGTCCATCTGGGATGCATTATTCCCACTTTGTTCTTGGTAGTATGTTGCCAGCAGGGGGCTGTAGTGGCACCAAGCAAGTGCACTCTGCATGTCGCTAACACAGTCCGTTATCTACACTGGCAACAAGCCCTGCATGAATATGCCACCCTAAGGACCGCACACTATTTTGTGTCTGTCATCGTATTGTGCAAGCGTCAAACGCTGCCTTTTTTATTTTTTTTTATTTAATTATTATTATTCTCCTCATCTTGTTCCTCAGCCCTCTCAATCGGGGGTGAGCCCAGCCCCATCACCCTGACATCCACCAGCCAGCATGAGTACCAAGGATTACCCTCCTGGGCGGGTCGGCAGAGGGGCCCTTCCCCCACAGAGACTGGATCCATATTGTGCACTGTGGTTAGTCAGGTGTGGGGCCGGCGAGCTCACCCTCATCAGCCTCCAGGAGCCTTTTTTCCTTCCTCTTGTGGGAGTGCAGCATGCAATGATGCTAGCGACTGGGTTCACAGCTCCCCCGTGGCGCGCCACAGTCAAGCCGCCTGCCACCCCTGTGATGCAGCTTGCAGTCACGAGCCCCAGCCTTCGCTAGGGGTCAGGTAAGCACTGGCTGCTGTAATCCCCCCTCCCTAGAGAGCAATTCATCTCCTCCCTGCCAACCTGTGCTGTCTCCCGAACACGGGTCACCGGCATGGCGTGAGGTGTGGCATTCAACACCTCAACCCTCAGCACCACCGAGCCGGCTCACAAACAGCTGCTTTTAAATTACTTGTCTATGTTGAGGTTCCCAGGATTCAAAACATCGTACACATCTGGCTAGCTGACCCCTTGTTTAGATTTTATGTTTTAATTCTCTTGGCCAGGAAAGGCATGAAGCTGTGACAGCCCATTTCCAGGTGAAACTTGTTTTTTTTTTTTTGAGGCTGCTGTTATACTGACCTGCTTAATTGAGAGGGAAATAATGGACATGACACTGGGAAAATACTCTTGCTTGATAAGTGCCATGGGATCTTTAAAGAGGACAGGAAATTATTTTTAATTGGCAGCCGTTTATAAAGTTCCCATATAGATATCATATCCTAGTCTCTAGTCAGTAATATCGCTGCTGCTTCCTATTATGTTTGTAACATTGTTAATGTGCGTATGAATGTCTGTACTTCAACAATTAGCTCTCCCTTGTCTGTGTGAACCCTTCCTCAATTACGTGGAACCTTTGTAAATGAGCTTAAGTGCTCAAAGGTATTTTGTAATTAGAGACTGAATAAATACAATAAATATCCATAAGCCTAAATGACAGCTAAGATTCAATGCAAAGAAGTGCAAAGTAATGCACCTGGGAAACAAAAACCCAGGGGAAGAGTACACAATATTTGGGGGGGGGGACCTGGGGGTAGTCATATCAGTTGACCTAAAGGTTAGCAAGCAATGTGAGATGGCAGTTGGGATGGTTGGGGGAATACTGGAATGTATAGGGAGAGGCATCACCAGTAGAAAACAGGAAGTTGTTATCCCTCTGTACAGATAGTTGGCGAGACCCCATCTGGAGTATTGTGTGCAGTTCCGGAGACCCCATCTCCACAAGGACATAGACAGGATGGAGGCAGTCCAGAGGAGGGCAACTAAAATGGTGCAGGGTCTGAAACAGAAGTCATACGAAGAAAGAGACTAAAGGAGCTTAATACATATACCCTTGAGGAAAGGAGGAAGAAGGGGGACATGACAGAAGCTTTTAAGTACCTCAAGGGAGTCAGCAAAGTCCAAGAGGGTAGCATCCTTCAGAAAAAGAAATGTGCAAGAACAAGGGTACACAATTTGAAAATAAGAGGGGGGATGGCTCAGGGGCAATGTGAGGAAGTATTTTTTTTACAGAGAGGGTGGACCCATGAACAGCCTTCCTGATGGGGTTGTGGGGTCAAAAACAGTGGGGGAATTCAAGAATGCATGGGACAGACATAAGGCAATTCTTGTGGTGGGTAGGAAGAAAAGTACAGTTACGTAAAAACTTACCTAACAGTAGATCTTCAAAAGTAGCTCTTGCAGCAGGTATTACACGTAGGACTAATGCCGCCAGGCGTTAGGACCCCACGGGAAAATTTTCTAGCTAGCAGTCTGTGGCGCTGTCCACCCCCAACGCCGCCATGCCTAACGCCAGACGTAGTGCCAAAGGGCGGATCTCAGCACCTTCCTCAGTTCACTCTGTCGAGACCAAGTTGGTAAAATGGAGAACTGAGAAGGAACTCCCCTACTGGAGAGAAGTATGTGTACTGACACTGACCTAAGGGATGGAGGGTGGGAAAGCCACCTGCTGCAAGAGCTCCTCTCGAAGATCTGACTTCGAGGTGGAGCTTTTGCAGCAGGTATTACACTTAGGACTGAGTCCCAAACAATAACCCAGACAGGTCCAGATCAGAAGGGGAGGAGGAAGGGTTGAAATAGAGAGAAGAATCCACCCTCTTAAGAGAGCAGTCCCTGTAGAACAGCCAATCCAAAGCCTGCTCTCCCCTAGAAGCGATGTCCAAACTGTAGTGTCTGATGAAAGTGTGGACAGTGCTCCGAGTGGCTGTAAAGGTCTGCTGCTGACACATTACTCAGTGAGGCAAAAGAAGTCGCAGTAGCCCTGGTGGATTTACTCTTAACTGAGCCTGATAAGGGTTTGCCATGGTGCCAGTAACAAACGTGATACAAAGGACTAACCACTTGGTCAGGGCTCGTTTAGTGACAGGATCCCCTGCCTTGTGTTGGGCAAAAGCAACGAACTGGTCCGTTTTCCGAACAGAACGTGTTCCGTACAAATAAAAATGAAGAACTCCGTGAACATCCAGAGTGTGTAACAGGGCCTCCCCCTTTTTGGAGAACTCTAAATAGTACACCAGAAGTTAAATGTCATGGCACAGCGTTAACGTGGACAACACTTTCGGTAAGAACTTAGGGTTTGTACGTAGCTGCACCCTGTGCCTGTGAAAAACAAGGTAAGGCTCTCTGCACATCAGGGCCTGAAGCTCGGAAATCCTCCGAGCAGAGGTAATAGGCAACTAAAAATAACGCCTTCCAAGAAAGAAGGTGTAGCTTGTACACCGTGGTTGGTTCAAAGGGGGGCAGGGTGAGCTTTTCTAAAACAAAAAGAAGATCCCAGGGAGGGACGAGGTCCCTCCTCGGGGTCTGATGTGTAGGATTCCTCTAAGAAAGGCCTTGCACACATCCAGTTGTGCCAGAGTCCTTTCTCCCACAGGGGCAAGATATGCCGAAACTGCACAAAGGTGCACCTTGATCGATGAGCAAGTCCCAGATCAAGGAGATGGAGAAGGTACTCCAGCATGTGGTTAACCGAGCACGCCAGAGGATCTAAGGCTCTGGCTGCTGCCCACAGACAGAAACACTTCCACTTCACGGCATAAGTCGCCCTAGTGGAGGGTTTCCTTGCCGCCACTAGGATCCCTGCCACTCTTTTAGAAACTCCCAATCTCTCCTCTGCTAGGACTGCAGGAGCCAGGCATGCAGGTGAAAAGTTTGGAGGGACGGATGGACAAGTGTCCCCTGTTCCCAGGAGAGCAAGCAAATGGAGAGAGGCAATGGTAAAGGAGGCTCCGTGACCAACTGCTGTAGGAGAGGAAACCAAATCTGTCGAGGCCAAAGAGGGGCTACCAGAATCATTCTGGCCCCTTCTGACTGCAGCTTGAGCAGTGCTCTCTGAACCAGAGGGAAGGGAGGAAAGGCATAGAGAAACCTCCCCACCTAGGAGAGGGATAATGCGTCTCGCCAGAAAGCACCAGGCCCTTGATCTAGCGAGCAAAGATTTGGCAGTTTGGTGTTGCATGGGGACACAAAGAAGTCCAACTCTGGACGGCCCCATCTTGCAAAGCGGTCATCTGCAACGTCTTGAAGCAACTCCCACTCGTAGTTCAGGGAACAAGAACGACTCAGACTGTCAGCGAGAATGTTCTAACTTCCTGGTACATGGATCACCAGGAGAAACAGATCGCGTTCCACTGCCCAATCCCAGATTCTCATGGCCTCTCTGCATAGGGGGTATGACCACGTTCCCCCTTGCTTGTTCAGGTAAAACACTACCGGGGTATTGTCTGACTGAATTAACAGTAGACTCCTGGAGAGCTGATCCTTGAAGGCGTGAAAGGCGTATAAAATGGCCCTCATCTCCAGTACGCTGATATGGAGCGAACTTTTGATGGCAGACCATGATCCTCACGTCTGATGTTCATTTAGGTGAGCACTCCGGCCTAGTCCCGAGGTGTCCATAGTGACAGTCTGTATCGGACTTTGCCTTTGAAAAGGGACTCCCTGCTCTAGAGGAGATGGACCTAGTCACCACTGAAGGAAGCGATGAACCGCATCAGATATTCAGATGGGATGGTCCAAGTCGTCCGAGCCCGATTCCCATTGGACCCTGAGGTGCCACTGAAGGGTTCTCATGTTCAAACGGGAAAGAGAGACTGTGGCTATGGCAGCTGACATATGTCCCAATAACTACAGGACTACCTTTGCGGAGACCTGGTTTGCGGTCTGAACCCTCCGAGCCAGGGTATGTAGTCGAAGTGCTCCATCCCCCAGTAGAAAGGCTCTGCCTTTCTGGGTGTCGAGCACTACTCCAATATACTGAAGTCGTTCGGAAGGCCAGGGCTGAGATTTTGGCCAGTTTAGGGTGATGCCCAGAGACCAGAACAACTGCTTTGTTTCCTGAAGTGTGCCAGTGAGCTGGCCTTCTGTCAGAGCGGAGAGCAGCCAGTCATCGAGGTAGGGGTAGACGAAGTGTCCCTTCCTCCTCAACGCTGCAGCGACTACTGCATGGCACTTGGTAAAGACTCTGGGGGCGAAGACAGGGCAAAGGGGAATACCCTGAACTGGTAGTGTGTCTCGGAACAGGAAGTGAAGATACTTTCTGTGCAAGGGCAGGAACTTTATGTGCATATAGGTGTCCTACATGTCCAGGGAGCATAGCCAAACCCCTTGATGAACAAGGGGGAAGAGGCTTGCAAGGGTCACCATCCGAAACCTCTTGTAAAGGACAAACTCGTTGAGGTGGCTGAGATCTAGAATGGGACGAAGGTCTCCCGTTTTCTTGGGCACCAAGAAAAAAAATGGGAGTAAAAGTTTTTTCCCTGTTGGGAGGGAGGGACTGGCTAGAAGGCCTTCTTCTGGAAGAGAGACTGAATTTCTTGCTCCAAAAGAAGGGCATGGCTGGCTGAACAGTGGGAAGGGACTGGAGGATTGTACTGGGGTACGCCGAGAAGCTCTACAGCGTAGCCCCTCTGAATCACCTGCAGCACCCACTGGTCAGAAGTGAAGTTGCTCCATTCTGGAAGGTAGAGGGAGAATTCACCCCCCCCCACCTGTTCCCCCCTCGAAGACTGATGACTGGGGGGAGGCAGCTGGGAGTCATACAACACCCCGGGGGTGCGGGCCGGATGTCTGGGGGCCTTTGGCTGTTTTGGGCCCTGGGCTGTATGGGCTGACCACAGCGCTTAAAACCTTTGCCATGGAACTGGCAGTTTCCTTGCTGGCCTTGCCTGCGAAAGGGGTGCTTACGAGCTGGCTGAGGTTGAGATTTGTACATCTTGTGTATGTCTGACACAGCTTTTCTGGAATCTTGAAGGTTCTTTATGATGCCCTGAACTTCCTGGCCAAAAAAGACTGGGCCATGAAAAGGAGCATCCAAGATAGCATCTTGAAGGTCTTGCCCGAAACCTGCTGGCCTGAGCCACTCATGCTTGCGTAAACAGATGCCCGATGTCGCTGCTCTTGCTGCCATGTCGGCGGAGTCACATGAACATTGGAGCACATGCTTGCAGACATCCATGCCCGATTGTACATAAGCCAAAAGCTCATTCTTAGTGTCTGAGTCAGGCTGCATTTTAATCAGTTTCATGGTTTTCTCCCAAAGTGATTTTTGATACTTGACTATGTGGGACAAGAAGTTCAGAGATCGAATGGCCCCAGTGGCAGACGAATAAACCTTCCTACTCCAATGATCCAGTTTCTTGGACTCTGGGTCTGGAGGTTGGGAGCTGAGGTGCTGCAGCTCAGTTAGCCTGCCGTGGGCAGCTGCTAGGACCATGGAGTCCGCCTCTGGGTGTTCCCCAAAAACAGCTCAGCTTTTGGGGGCTTGTACAGACGGTCCGCTTTCCCAAGCACGGCTGATGTACAGGATGGCCTCTTCCATGCAAGTCTAGCGACGTCCTGGAAGAGTTCCACTAATGGGTGGATCACCAGAGGGTTCCGGTCTTTGGCACCCAAGAACTTCGCCAGCCTTTTGTGTTCTGGGTCCAGTTCTTCAGTGTCCCGCCGATAGATGTTTTGTATGTGCCTCACAATGTCCAAGAAAGAAGGACTGTCCGGCGGAGACTGGGGAGAATCCTTCCCATCTGGAGAAGGTGGGCAGAGATCCTCATCTTCAGATGACTCAAGAGGAAGAATCCCCTTCATCGTCCCCAGAAGTAGGTGACGAGCGGCCACTAGAAGAGTGAACAGTGGAAGATCTTCACTTTCTCTTCCCCTTAGGACTAGTGGGTGGGCAGGAACCTTCACCTGCTCCTTTGTCTGGTGTCGGGGGAGGAGTGGTGGAATATCTCTGGGAGGTGGGTCCTGTGGCCTGTATAAGAGATCCCTTTTAACCGTATTCCACACAGAAGTAAATAGGTCTCAGACGTCCGCCAAAGGGACTGCGGGGGGAGGGGGCGTCGGAGCTGATGGACCGGGTGTCTGAGTCTTGTTGTGGTTCTGCGAAGTCCCTTTGACTGAAGGCAGTGTTGGAGGCGTCTGCAGGGGAACGGTCTCCTGTCTCCTATGGGGTTCGTCCGACCTCTTGTGCCTGTCGGATTACCTGCTTGAACTGTGGTCTTCCTTAGGCCTAGCAACAGGTGACTGATCTTCCTGGGCTGACCCATGGGAGGATTTATGGGGTCGGTGAGCCAGGGGGACTTGGGCGTGATGGCGCCCCGAAGACTAGGACTGTTCCCTGGGCTTCTCACTGGAGGAAGAGGGCACCTTCTTGGTACTAGTCCCACGGAAGCTGCAGGGACTGACCCTGACCTCCCGCAGAAGGTCTAAGAATAAACCTTGGAGGGAGGAGACTTCGGGCAGGATTCTGATCTGGCCCTGTCTTTTTCCCCAGGAGTGGTGTTTCCCTGAAAACTTCTCTCAGTGGGGAGACTCCTTCGCAGATGAGGAAGAGCTAGGGCCCGAAGGGGATTTTTGCATGGCGGCTGTTTTTTGCTCTAGAAGGTAGGCCTTTAATGCTTTAGCTCTTCAGATTCTTGTCTTGTCATTGAACTTCTTGCAGTGCTGGCAGTCGTCGGGCTGATGGTCGCGGGGCCTAGGCAGATCAGGCAGGCTTCATGGCTGTCCTTGGCCGGGATCTGCTTGCCATACTGGCACCTCGACTTTCGCCGAGACGGGGAAGGCGAAGACATGCAAGAAGAGTAAGAAGAAAGTTGAAAACTATCGAAATAAATACGACTAAAAACTCATGTTGATTGCTGAAGCGAGGTGTCTGAGGAGCCGAACTAAGTGGGTCGATGGCAGGAAAATAACTGAGATGGTGCCAGGGGTCTGCCCTTTTGTACTATGTCTGGTGTAGACGGACGTACCCTCAGGCCACAGATTGCTAGCTAGAAAATTTTTCCATGGGGTCCTAACGCCTGGTGGCATTAGTCCAACGTGTAATACCTGCTGCAAGAGTTCCACCTCGAAGTCAGATCAAGCCATTTTTTTAACTAGGATGTGCAGCTTATCCAGTTTGGGCCAAGCAGTCCTTATCTGCCATCAAAGTCTATGTTTCTATCTATATGTAACTACCTGAATAAAAAGTAATGTGAAATCTGTATTTTCCATTGTTTTTTTCCTTTTTATGAGCAACATTCTGTTACAGTTCTTTTCATAGAACCACTGAACTGGAGTTTTAACTATATCACGGTTTCTGCACAGACCTTTGAGCGTGGTTCTGATAGCATTCTGTACCCACACCGTGACATTTTTTAAGTCTTTGGTTACCGCGTAAGTGCACTGATCCAGGGGACTGTTTTCAGGTATAACTCGGGCCCACAAAAGTGGCACAACAAACATACAAAATGGCACAGCAAAAACCAATACAAGTGCAGCAGTGTACAAACAATACAAAATGTACATACAATACAAATGGATACAGTACACACGAACATACGAAGAAGCCAGCAGAAGGTGGCCAATTGGTCTATCAAGTCTGCTCGTATTGCAGGGTCCACAGCTTGAGCTAATGTCCCTGCCCTCCCTACCTCCCCACTCCTCCCTACCCACAATCCTTATCTTCCCCCATGCCTATTCCAGCCTCTCTTAAAGCTGCCCACTGTCTTCAATGAAATTACCTCTTCCGGCAGCACATTCCAAGTGTCCGCCACCCTCTCTGTGAAGAAGCGCTTCCTAACCTCCTACCCTCCAGCTTCAGACTGTGCCCCTTCGTGTTATGGTTGCCACTCAGCTTAAAGAGACTCTCCTTATCAACCTTATTTAGCCCTTTCAAGTACTTGAATGTCCTCTCTCTCTCGTCTTCCACCTCTCCTCATATGCCTTGCCCTGCTGACCGGCTATCATCTTTGTAGCCCTCCTCTGAACCTTCTCGAGCAGGTTAATGTCCTTTTGGAGGTGTGGGCACCAGTACTGAACCCCATACTCTAGATGCAGCCTTACCAGTGACCAGTACAAGGGCAGTACAACCTCCTCTCTCCTACTACTGATCCCTCTAGCTATGTATCCCAGCATCTTTTTGCCTTTGCTACTGCTTTCTTGCACTGTGTAGAGTGCTTCAGGTCTCTAGTGATCATCACTCTCGGGTCCTTCTCCTCCTCTAATGCAGATACTCGAACTCCACCAAAGTAGTACTCTGTCCTAGGATTCTTGGCTCCAGCATGCATAACTTTGCATTTCTTGGCATTGAAACCAAGCTGCCAGATCCTGGACCACCTCCCCAGCTTTTCCAGATCTTCCTGTAGGGCCTGTATCCCTTCAGCTGTGTCCACTCTCCCACAGAACTTGGTGTCATCCGCGAATAGGCACATTTTGCCCATAATGCCATCCCCAATGTTACTGATGAAGACACTGAACACCACCGGCCCCAGCACCAAGCCCTGTGGGACCCCACTGGTTACCTCTCTGGTCCCAGATAACACCCCCCACAACCACCCTCTGGGTTTTGTCCCTCAGCCAGTTTTCCACCCATCTGGCCATGTTTTCCCCAACTCAACTAACTTCCTGATCAACCTTTTGTGGGGCACAGAGTCAAAGACCTTGCTGAAATCAAGATAGACGATGTCTACTGCTTGGCCCGTCTACTGTCTTAGTGACACAGTCAAAGAATCAGATTCTTTGATACAATCTCCCCCCATCCCCCCAATGAACCCATGCTGCCTCTCATCCTGGAGACAATGCTTATTTATTTTATTTATTTATTCTAGGATTACAAGTACCTTTGAGCCAAAAGCTCTTTTACAAAGGTTTCCCGTCAGAGCCAGGGCAATACATTAGTACAAATAGTGGAGAATAGGCAATGTACAGTAAAGCAAAGACAGGTGGTGCAGAAAGTTAGATTAACATACAGTTGCATAGTAATATTTCTATTACATACAGCACGCCAGTGGCAGTTGTCCACAGGAGAAGTAGTATAGGGGAGAGGGGTGTGGTGGAGAGAAGGTGGGTGGGAAAGGGAAGGGGAGGGAGGGAGTGGACAGAGGAGAGTGGTGTGGGGGGAAGGGACACCTCAGAGGACTGTATGAATGCATAGAGGGGCCAGGCTAGAAATGACAGTCACAGGTGCTAGAGGCAGAGAGGTGGGATCAGAGCTTAGTTTTAAATAGACCTAGCTTGGCGGTCATGGAGATCTCAGGACAAAGGCTATTCCACCAGTATAAGCCCCTGTAAGCGAATGAGTGTTGACCCAAGGATGTTTCTTGGTGCGGAACTTTAAAGTGCATGAAACCCAGACCTCTTGTGCGGTGGGGTTACTGCGCGTGGAGTAGAGACAGAACCCCAGGAGGAGCCAGGCCCATGGTGATCTTAGCCACGGTGCAGGTTAAATGTTTTATGCAATTTGGTAGTTGTAGTCAACCCGTTTGAGCGTAGAGGTCACAAGTGTTGGTTAGGCGGTGAGACCCAGTGATCAGACGACAGGCTTTGTTGAGTGAGGTGGAGATATGCTTGAGAGCTGTAGGAGTGGTCAAGCCGTAAACGATAAGGCCATAGTCTAAGATGGAGAGGACAGAGCTATGAACTGCAATGTTCAAGGCAGCTGGAGTTAGGCTGGACCTGTGCCTGTAGAGAAGGCCCAACCGTATGCAGGCGGCCTTGGCAACACTGTCTATGTGCGTTACGTAAGACATTTGTAGTTAAGGATAAGTCTCTGTGCTTTGAACCATTTTTCGACTGATGGGAATCCAAGTTGGAGATTATTTTGAAGGGCATGCTGGTCTTTGTGGAAAGAGACAATTACGGCATGATCTGCATAGAGAATGATTTGTTCAGGGCAGGAATTAGGGAGGTTATTCAGGAAAAAAGAAGCAGTCCCAGAATGGACCCCTGAGGAACACCAGAGCAGACTGGCAAAGCACTGGAGAGAGTACCTGCAATCTTTACACGTTGTGATCTGTTTAACAGGTAGCTTTGGAACCATGCTGTAGAGTCAGGGGACAGTCCCATAGTTAAGAGCTCGTTAAGCAGCAGGTCGTGGTGGACTGTATCAAAAGTCTTTGTTAAATTGATAAAGACTGCACCGGTAAGATGGCCATTGTCTAGGGAGTTGTGGATGGCTGAGGTAAATTCCAAGAGGGCAGATGTGCTATGCCTTTTCCTGAAGCCATGTTGTTAATGACATAAGATATTGTGGTTGTCTAGGTAGACAGTGAGTTGGTCGGCAACGATACGTTCTAGTGCTTTTGAGAGGGGAGGTAGTATGGAGATTGGCCGGTAGTTTCCATAGTGAGTTTTATCGTGGTTCTTGTAAACTAGAGTGATGATGGCGGATTTCCATAAGTCAGGGAACTGGCCAAGGCAGAAGGATAGGTTAAGGATCTTGGTGAGAGGGCTGATAACTTCGTTGAGCATTAGGACAGTAGTTTTAAATCCGGTGAAACCCCACTATACCTTGTGTTGGCAATGGCTTTGCCAATGTACTTGCGAGCTTTCTGCTGCCTGACTGATTTAAAATATAAGGGAGGGTGGGTGGTAGGGAGGGGGGTGCTTATGAGGACTGCAGGTGGATCAGTGTCTGAGAAGAAGTCTGGGGGAAGAACGGAGCCGAGATCAGTAAAAGCGGTATTAAAGGTATTAGCAATAGTTGAGGGGTCAGGTGTAATAGTTCCATCAACACAGAGCATATTGGGGGATGCTTTTGGCTGTGTACTGGTCACTTCCTTGATTGCTATCCAGAAAGCTCTCACCGCTACTCCCATGTGTTTGTGAGGGTTTCCCGAGTAGGTGCTTTTGTGTAGTTTAATGACCTTAGTGCAGTTGTTTCGTGCATGATTGTAGTTCTGGATTGCAGATGGTGAGCCAGAGTCACAGGCCAGGAGCCAAAGGCGGTCCCTTGCTTTAAGCTGTGCTATTAGGTCGGCGGTCAACCAAGGACTGCAGAGGGACTTGACCTTACGCTTTTGGATGGGGGCGTAGACGTTGCAGGCTTTGTTGAAGATGGAGATGAAGTGGTCCAAGGCTATACTGACATCATTTGCTTCGAAGATAGGCGTCCAGTCCTCGTTTATGAGATAGAATTTAAGGGGATAGAGGTTCCCACGGGGGAGGGATCTGCAGGTGATGAGTGATGGTGGAGGTTTGCTGAATTTGCTAGACCATACACAGGTGATAGGAGAGTGATCACTGATGGAATTGGGTAGGATGGAGATATCAGAGATGCGGGCTGGGTGGCTGGTGTGAGCCCAGTCGAGTAGAGAGCTGGTTCCAGTTCTGTAGTTGTGTCTGGCCGGGGAGTCAACCAGCTGTGCGAGGTGAACAGATGAGATGGTATCCTTTAGACCTCCAGGATCAGGAGCAAGCCAGTTTATGTTGAAATCACCAAGCATGATTACCTCAGTGTTAGGTGGCAGCATCCTGGTAAATTCCAGGATGGTATTTAGGACTTTCACTTGTTCTTTGGGGGGGAATGTAGACTGAGGCAACATTGAGTGCTTTGCTATGGGCTCCAAGGATGATACAGATTGGGAGGATCTGCGCCAGGGAGTCAGAGGGTGGGGCAGTTAATGGGTGGTCCCAGAGGGAGGGTTTTTTTTTTTTTAATTCTTTTTATTTATTCCTCCTGAGCTGCCTGCCACCCGGTATTATCTGCCCAGTCACGGACCACGAGCTTCCACTTCCTCAAATCGGCCGTGAGCCCTCCGAAGCCCCGTGGCTTGCCCCCATGGCGGGCTGGCACTCCCCTGCATGCCACAGTCATTGGAATAGGTGGGAGGGCTGGCCTGAGGGGCTAATTGAAGCCGTAGGCGGGCTTCATGGAAGGCGTGCAGGCAGCTGTCTTCTTTTCCGGGTTTCTGGGAGGCGGGTCGTGCAATGACGCCTAGCGCCTGCCCCGGCCCCGAACGTAGCAGCCAACAGTAGCTGCGCAAGCTTCCTGGCCTCCGCCAGGGGTCGCCGATGTTCGGGCACTTCCCCACCCTCCCCTCGGAGAAGGAGAGCAGTCCATGGGACGCTCTATCCATCTCCCCCCGCCGGCCCTCCAGTGCCCCAGGTCCGTTCCCGAACCCGGGTCGCTGGCATCGCATGCGGAAATCCAACCGCTGCGCCGACGGGCCCGCTCCAGAGGGAGGTTTTGAGGTATAGAGCATAGACCCCTCCTCTTTTAGTCTGCTGGTCATGCCTGAAGACATTGTAGCCAGGTAGGGCAATTGTGAAGTCAGGAGTTTTGGGTGTGAGCCTGGTTTCGACAACTGATATGACATCAGGAGCATGTTGGTTAGTGAAAACTTGGAGGGTATCAAGCTTAGGAATGAGCCCTGCAGATGTTAATGGTTGCAAGGGAGAAAGCTCCTGAGTGTTTCAGGTTCTTTGTATGCCCAATGGTTAGTGGGCCAGGGTTCGGGTGGACATTCCCTGAGAGGAGTAGGAGGAGAAGCAGCTTCAGAGGATTTACGTAAGGCTCTAAGGGTGAGCTTACGAGACCACCCTGTGCTGTTGGAAAAGGTGGTCTGTTTGTGTTGCACCCAATGAGGTGATAAAGCTTGTAGGAGGGGGGAGAAGAGGTGGTAAGGTCCAGGGAAATTGGGGGTTTACTCCTGCAAGCTGCCATAAGGAGCTGAAATGGGGGCAGGGGATGGGGAGGAGGAGGAGAGGAGAGGGTGCCTGTGGGGTAGTGGATAAAGTCAAACTGTAAATGGGGCGGAGGTGAGGGGTAGCAGGCCCCAGGGAGGTAACAGAGTGTGGGGAGTGATAGGAGAAAAAGAATCCGAACAAGCATAGTGAGGAGATAAAAGAGCAGAATCACTGCCATAGTGGGAGAGCAACGGAACAGCAGGGGAGGACGACACAGGAGGGATGGAAGGGTAAAAAGAAAGGGTTGGAGGGAGGGAGGGAAGGAGAGAGAGGGAGAGCGAGAGAGAGTGGTGTAGGGTCAAGCAGAAGTAGGAGTGGTTGTGGAGAGGGCAGACTGAGGAGGGACCAATAGCGAGAAGGGGTAGGTGGGGCCAGAGGAAGTGGAGGATTTAGGACTCATTTAATTAAGGCAGGAGGGGAAGTGGAGGGGTGGGTGTAAAATGCATCTTTCTGCAGCATTTTTCAATGGGCGCAGGAGCACAGAAGCAGCGTTAACGAGGCAGACCAATTCCAGTCAAAGGCGTAACAGCCTAGTCCAATCAGGGTGGTGGCAAGCCTCGGTGGCCAATGGAGGCGACACGGAGCTGTCCTGGTCAGGTCTGCAAGTTTACCCAGCTTCAGGAATCTCTAGAGCGGCTGGAGGAGGTGGTGCAGGCAGGTGGCTGGCTTCCTGAAGCCATGGCCACTCCATGGGCACAGTGAGCCCTTTCAAGGGCTGAGATCTGTAGAAGAGAGAGACAGGAGGGAGGGCGTCAAAGAGATAAGCAGGGTAGAACAAAGGAGCAGTGACAGAGGTGTGAATCGGGGGCAGGGGAAACAGCAGGCAGTCAGGAGCAAGAAAGAAATTAAGAACAGCTGAAGGCGGCGAGGGAAATGGGGGTGGTGTTGGATGGTGGCACTCAAGAACAAGAGAGGTAATCACCTGCTCTGGTGCCACGGGGGGAGGAAGAGAGAGAGAGACAGAAAACTAGCAGAGGAGTTGGACAGTGGGCAAAGTAAAGAACATTCGGCTGGGCAGCATACAGGATCAGCAGACACTAACAATTATTACAGTATTTTTCATTAATTTAACCAAGTAACAGTTAGGCAGTGAAATTTTAGCAGCAAAACAAGGTGAAATATGATAACAGGAAAAAATGTGGCTTTTGGCAGCGCTTTTCAATGGGCGCAGGAGCACAGAAGCAGCGCTAGTGAAGCAGACCAATCCCAGTTAAAGGCGTAAGAGCCTGGTCCAATCAGGGGTGGCGGCAAGCCCTGGTGGCCAATGGAGGTGACACGGAGCTGTCCCAGTTGGGTCTGCAAGCTTACCTGGCTTGAGGAATCTCTAGTGCGGCTGGAGGAGGTGATGCAGGCGGGCAGCTGGCTTCCTCAAGCCGCAGTCGCTCCAAGGGCAGGGCGAGCCCTTCCAAGGGCTGAGGTCCGGCTTGAGGAATCTTTAGAGCGGCTGGAGGAGGTGGTACAGGTGGGTGGCTGGCTTTCTGACGCCACAGCCACTCAGAAGGCAGGGTGAGCCCTTCCAAGGGCTGAGATCCGGCTTGAGGAAATCTCTAGAGCAGCTGGAGGAGGCGATGCAGGCAAGTGGCTGGCTTCCTGAAGCTGCGGCCACTCCAAGGGCAGGGCAAGCCCTCTAGATATTCCACTAACCTTTCCTTTAGTATGGTCTTCATGAGCTTGCTCGTAATGGAGGGCAGACTGACTGGTCTGTAATTCCCTGGATCATCCTTGGGACCACTTTTGTGAAGGGGCACTACATGTGCTGTTCTCTAGTCCTGCGGTACCACGCCTGACTCTAGTGAACTATTAAATAGGTCTGCCAGTGGCCCTGCCAGCTCCTCAGCCAGTTCCTTTAGTACTCTTGGATGTACTCTGTCCGGGCCTGGTGATTTGTCCACCTTCAATGCCAGCTGACCCTCTCTCACTCTATCCTCCTTTATCACTACATCTGTGCCCCCCCCCCGTTCCTCTTTTCCTTCCTGAAGGCACTGATCCGTCCTTTTCTTTGGTGAATACAGAACAGAAGTATTCATTTAGTATCTCTGCTTCCCCCGCCCCATTATCCTCCACCCCTTTAAGCCTAACATTCCCTTCCTTCTTGTCCCTTTTCTCACTTGTATAGCGAAAGGAAGCCTTTTACCCCTTCTTAATTCCTTCAGCTATCTGTAGCTAGCAGTACTGTTAAATACAAAGTAACAAGTCTGTACAAAATAAATACCTGATGACAGAACAAAGGAAATACTTTACAATATACATTAGATAACTAGGGTTTAAATAACATTGTGTGAGACAGCAAGGAATGCTGAACAAAATTACAGAGAGGGTAACATAGGGCTGGGGAGACTGCGACTGCAAAAGAGAGGAAATAGTGCAAAACTGCTACAAATATACATCACAAATAGTGAATCACCTAGTAAGTGACCTGGGGCAAATAGAGGAGCGGAAGCAGGGGGCCATAGTGGCAAGGTAGAAAGGGTAAAGGTCAGATGTAAAGGGTAGGAAAAGGAGAAAGAACCGAAGATAAAGATCACCCTCAGTGGCACTGGCATTTGGCTTCGGTTAGTAGCCGGTCTTTGAGTCAGAGCTTGAAAGTGCAATGGGTATCAGCCGAACAGAGTGAAACAGGGAGGCTATTCCACAGGGAGGGAGCAGCTGCAAACAGGGCTCTGCCACCCATGGCAGAGGAGATTTTAGGTATTTCCATATGAGGGACCGAGGACACATGCAACTTCTGGAAGTAGTGTGGGTCTTTAGGAGGGATGAATATGGTGACGCATTGCCAACTCTTATGGTGTTGTCAACCAGGCAGCCGAGTGCATATTCATGACGGCCGGAGAATGGAAATCAACCAAGAAACTGGTACAGGTTGATTCCACTATGTAAGCTTTGTACTATCAGTAATTAATTCCGGGTCACCCCGGAAAAAGGGACCATTATGGACTCAATGGGCCTACCCTGTTACCAAAATTAAATAAATAAATAGAACTGTGCAGAATATTGTCCAACCAAAGAAAACAATTGAAAAACATTTTTTTTTCTTCACATCAGTGTTTGTTCATGTACAGTTAAATATGGCTCATTTGGAGGAAAATCTTTCATTTCTATTACTAGAAACATTACCAACTGCTTCAATTACCAGAGATTTCCTGATCCCTATAACTTCTATGAGGGGATGGCAGAAGGAAATTCAGGATGGTGCCCTAAAAGTGAGACTGATGTGTAAGTAGTTCTTGGCCAGATAAACAGAAATGAAAAAAACACCAAGCAGTGCCCACACCAGCTGCTCTGTGAAAGTGAAACTATAAGGCGATTTGCCCCTTACCTCAGACGTCATCACTGCAATTCGTTCAGGTGGAATGTTTCCACATAAAACGTTCTTCCGCAGCTCCGGGTTTTTGGGGTCCTTCAAGTTTGAAATCCGACTTCTCACTCTGTTTTTGTACTTCATGTCTGTGCCCAAAAACTCTTGATATATACGTAAGACGAGTTAAGAAGCTCAAGCTTTCAAAAACAACCCAGTATAATATTCTGTCCTTTGGTTATGGATTCTTATGAACATTAAAAAAAAAAAAGTAATTAAGATGTCCAGAAGTTTTAGAATCTCATCTGTGACCAACACTACTTGGGAGAAGATTAAGAACAACTTTTGGATGTCCCACAGCTAGGGATGCTTGCACTTCTCTCTGCCTGCCTCTAGCACTCCTAGGGGGTCAGGACCTAGGAGGAGTGCAGAGGACAGGAAAAGTGGAAAGAAAGAGACCCAAGATTAGGTAGATTTCATAGACCAACTAAAATAAAAAAATGTAGTGAGTGTGTCAGGAAGTTTAATACAGAAGATTTCAGACCTCTTTATCAGGGAAAATGTTTACTTGGTATTGCCTAGCACAATTTACACAGACAGCTACACATTAAAGGTTTATCAGTAGCAATCACCCACTGTACTTCTGACACCCCCCTCTCCCAAACCAAGTGCTCCTACATACAACACTTGTAAAATGCTCTTTTTATCCTCTAACTTAACATTTGTACTGCAACAATTCAAACATTTTTGAATTACGTTTTCCTTGCTCTTCTCCCCATAACAAATGATTCTGAAAGTGCTAAGTTCGCCCATCTGTCTCTCTGCCACTGTGTACTTAATTACTGCATCTCTTGAATTCTGAGCATTTTCTGCTTCCATAAACAGCAGAGCAAGATAGAGGTGAAAAATTTGACCATTCTTTATTCTATTTTAGATTACCGCTTCTCTCCCGTCTTTCCACCACTCCAAATTTGCTTTAGCCCATTTTTTTTTCCACATTTGAAATAATAAAACGTGTGCTCCTTTTAATACAGCTCAGTCTAGGTTTTTTATTTATTTATTTGCCTTTGTTTACCAGGTAAGCACACTAGACAACCAAGTGCCTATTTTCAGGTGCAACCCGGAAGATTACAAAGGTGCATTCAAGAACATCGAGCAAAACAAGAACAAGGTACAATCAGGAGCATCAATCACAGTAAGGAAATACAAGTAACATACAAGGACAAGGACACCCTGAGGGATAGGGGAAGCAGGTAACACAATTAGTACAATTTGGAATAGGAGAAATCAAAGGCAAAAACATGATGATAAGGCAGTGACACGTTCACAAAAATGAGCAGTACGGCCAAAGTGGACCCAGCAATCAAATTCTTCTAGCAGCTGCAAGCTCTCTCGTGAGTAAGGTACAGAGCTCAAGTAACAACTCAGCCAGTCAGAATTTTAAGTGCAGAGGCAGGTAGAGGCTGATTTGAAGAAGCCCCAGAAGGAGGCTTTAAAGCAGGGATGCGAGGTGGAGGAGCAAGTGCTTGCTGGAAGGGAGTTCCATAACCTGGGTGCATACACAGCGAAGGCCCGGTCAGCCATTTGGGTGCGGGTTTTTGGAGCCAGGAGGACCTGTGAGTCACTGGATCTTAAATGGTAGGGAGGGGTAGCAGGTAAGAGGGATACAGCGAGGGCAGAAGGAGTGGCAGTTCTGACAACACTGTCAATGAAGTTGCCCAAGACAAAGGTGCGGTGCTTTTCCGCTGGGATCTACTCCAGCTGGGAGTAGAGCTCACAACGATGGGTGAGGTGGGGAGCCAAGAGTGCAAAGCGACAGACACTGTTGTACGCCGTATCCCATTTTGAGAGACTGTTTTTTTGTGACGTGGGCAACGGTGACAAGACCATAGTATAGAGTGGGTAGGAGGAAACCCCCCCCCGACTAGGGCAAAACAGGCAGCCAGGTAAGACAGCTTTTTTACTCTGTATGCAAGGCCCAGCTTAAAGTAGTCTCTGTTATTTCTGAACACCCATTCATTTAGCCTCACTTTTCTCATAGCTAAAATGAACCAGCATGCAGCAGACAGTGATCCTCCTTGAGTTACTATTCTGAAGTGAACTGTACATCTTGTCTGTCTTGTAGTCCTACACCTGGGCCGGCCTATAGCTCACCAGCTCTATATATTTTATAACCCACTTTCTTTTTCTTACCAGCTCTGAATTTTTGTGTCTCATACTGTATAGTATGTTATTTTTTCTTTTCCCTGACCTTGCTCTATTAAATTTGTAAATCTTCAATACAGTACTTTTATTGTATTGTATTTTGTCATGTAACCTCCCAGGTCGTACCTGAAAACCGGTACGACTGCGTCTAGTGTACTCACCTGGTTAATAAAAATAGGTTACTCACTTGTAACCGTAGTTCCAGGAGTGGTATATTCTTCACAACCACACACTGGTAGTTCCAGTGGAAGCGTTGATTCACCAGAATGTCTTCAAGTTAATCTTCTCCCACCACCCAGGCAGTATATCCCTCAGCTCCACCTTGTGACATCAGATCTTGCATGCTAGAAGCAAGGTTCTGTGTGCCACTTGCCAGGGGAGGCTGGGTGGATGGTTTGAATGTAAACTATATACCACTCCTGGAAGGAACAGTTGTGTACTTACCCTAAACTGCAGTTACGTAAGAACTAACCATAACAGTAGATCTTCGAGACAGGTTCCTCAGGGGTTGAAAAGTTTTTTGGGAGGCCGTAAGTCCAGGACTTATGTTACTTTCAGTCCATAAGTCCATGGCAGGCATTGGTAAGTCACATTTTTTTCGCCTACATTTCTTACCAAAGCAGATCACTTTTTTCTCATGTCACACAGGATGCAACAGGTACCCTTCTGTAAGCCAAATAATTTGCAGCTCACAGTCTGGATTCAAAATAGACCTGCTTGGCTCTAAATTCAGTTTCATAGTCCTGTCCAGCAGGGATCAATGAACCCCCCCCTTAAGTATTACTCTCCCTGGCTATTTGGAAGTCCTTTTTATATTAAAATAGCTGCAGCAGTGGGAGACACACAGGGTTTCTGGGTCCACTCCAATACAATCCTTGCACTGCTATTTTAAGCATGTAATTTTTTTTTTTTTAAACTCAGAAGCCTTAGTCTCCCATTTCTTTTAAGCACACCACTGTTAATGCCTAAATCCTGCTATTTTTAATCTAAATCACCCATTAAGGAGAAGAGGTCCTGTGGAATGCTGAATCTCCCCCCCCAGCCCACACCGAACTCGAGTCAGAAGCGGTAGCACTACTGTCTGCCCCCCCATTGTGAGTGTGTCCCCAACTATTTTAGTCCCCAACATTTGCATGCCTGCTTAAATGCGTTATACAGCCATTGTTAAAATGATCGAGAGTCAAGTTTGCACACAGTTTTTTCTGGGCAGCTCTCAACATGCCCTTCTCCCATTAGTAAGGATATGAATGAGAGAGAGCGCCAAACCCAGCAAGAACGTGTGCAGTGACTGAACAGGTATCACCTGGTGAACGTTTCTAAAGAGATTACTCACCATCTGAACCACATTACACCGCCGGCTGCACTGGAGTTTCTGATTCTGCAGCATGAAGTCCAGACTGTAGTTCACACTTTCAAGAGCTGGGTGCTTCCATTTCTTTCACAAAGTTAACAGCCTGGCAGACCCCTCCCCATACTGCGCTACTGCGTAATGCATGCAGCGTCATGTCAGTCATGGAAACCAGGAAGCGTCTTTTCTGCCTAGATTTCTGCCGAAGACTGTTAACTTGGGGGGGGGGGTGTACTTTTGCTAAGAAAATAAAAAGCAAGCAACACACATAGCAGCTCCAGGCAGCAGGGGGAAAGACGTCAGACAGGCTGCCTAAAAATAAATAAATACACACAAGTCGTGCATACACTTAAACAAGTAACTTTGCTCAGTAAGTCCATCGGACTTGCATAGACTGAAAAGTGAAAGTCCTGCTTTGCTTTTGGAGCGTCCCGGACCTCGGACTTGAGGATTTTTCAGCCCCTGGTTCCTGCAGTAGGTCTTCACATATAGGACTGCACCTCCTGGCATCAGGTTCCAATGGCAAACTTGTAGCTAGCAATCATCAGGTGACGCAACGTCAACCTGACTATAAAAGGGGCGGTCCAGTACCTGCCCTCCAGTTCTTTTCCACCGGAGACCTAAAGAAAGGTAAGTAGAAAGATAGGAGTGAAAACTCCTAGGACTGTGCGTTCTCTTTAGACCCAAGGGCTAGGCAGGATGAAAAATAAAGGAAACGTTCCAGGAGTAGGGGGAAGGTGGGTGGGAAACTAGACATACTGCAGGAACATCTCTTGAAGATATACTGTTACGGTAAGTTCTTATGTAACTGCAATATCTTACTTTGAGATGGTTCCTGCAGTAGGTCTTCACATATAGGACTGAATATCTAGCAGTCCAAAAGGAAAATTTGGAGATACGTCCGGAGGAGGAGAAACACCAACTGAGAAAGTTATGACAGGAGGCCTTGCAGAACTGCAAGACCGAAACCAGTCCTGCGCCTAGAGGCAATGTCCAGACTATAATGCTTAGTGAATGTGTGGACAGACGACCACGTGGCCGCTGTGCAGATCTCTGCTGTGGACACATTCCTGAAAAAGGCGGTAGAAGTAGCAACACTCCTAGTGGAGTGACCCTTAACCGCCCCCGGAAGGGATTTCCCATGTTTTTGGTAAGTGGAGTGGATGTAGTTAGTCAACCACCTGGAAATGGACTGTTTGGAAATGGCCTTGCCCTGGCACTGGGGAGCAAAGGCCACAGGGAGCTGATTAGTTTTATAGACCTCTTTAGTCCGGTTTGTGTAATACCTCAGAATCCTATGCACATCTAAAGTGTGCAAAAGATATTCCCCCCTGTTAGAATGCTGGGGATAATAGACTGGCAGTTCGACACTCTGGTTCAGAGTGGTTTCTGAAACTACCTTTGTAAGGAAGGAAGGGTTAGTCCGTAGGACGACTCTGTCCCTATGGAAAATCAAACGGGGTTCTTTACAGACAAACGCCTGAAGTTCTGAAACCCTTCTGGCGGAAGTGACTGCAACTAAAAATAAAGCCTTCCAAGAAAGGAAGCGCATGTCACAGCTACAGGCTGGTTCAAAAGGAGGCAAGGTCAGCTTTTCTAACAAAGTTAAGGTCTCGGGGACAAGATTCGGACCGGAGGTTTCAAGTGGAGGATGCCTTTCAAAAATGTTTTGGCGACCTCCAATTGAGCCAAAGTTTTGCCCTCCACCGGGAGGTGGTAGGCCGACACTGCAGAGAGATGGACCTTGATGGAGAAATAATTAAGGCCCATCTCCGACAGATGTACGAGATACTCTAACACCTGAGCAGCCGAACATGAAAAGGGATCCCAGCTCCTGACTATGGCCCAGATCGAGAATCTTTTCCACTTCATGGCGTAGGTGGATCTGGTAGAAGGTTTTCTGGCTTCCACCAAGATATGTGCAACCTGAGAGGAAACACCACAGTGAGAGGCCGCTATGTCCACAGGTGCCACACATGAAGGTGGAGAGACTGAAGGCTCAGATGCACCAGGGTGCCCTGCTCCTCAGTCAGAAGGTTGTGGGATAACAGCAGGGGAACCGGAGGATCTAGCACCAGATGTTGCAAGACAGGGAACCAAATCTGGCGGGGCCAGAGAGGAGCGATCAGAATCAAATGTGCTCCTTCCTCCTGAAGTTTCACCAGAACCTTCTGAATGAGAAGAAAGGGAGGAAAGGCGTAAAGAAACTTTCCTGCCCAAGAGAGAGAGTGCATATCGCCAAAAAGCACCATGCCCGGGAATGAGCGAGCAAAAGTTGGGTAGTTTTGTGTTGAATGGGGAGGCGAACAGATCCATCTCTGGCTGATCCCATCGAAGAAAGAGATCTTCGACCACCTCTAACTTTAACTCCCACTCATGAGCCCTGGCCACTGATCGACTGAGACTGTCCGCCAGGACATTGCTTACATCTGAAAAATGGACTGCTGTCAAGAAAAGGCTGTGCTCAATCACCCAGTACCAAACCCTCACTGCTTCTCTGCAGAGAGGGTACGAGCAAGTTCCTCCCTGTTTGTTGATATACCAGACTGTGGACATGTTGTTGTACGTCTGGATAAGAAGGGACTGGAACACCTGGAGGGCATACAGCACTGCTCTTGTCTCCAGAACGTTGATGTGGAGCAGAAGCTCCTGGTCGGACCAAGACCCTTGTGTCTTGTGAACCCCAGATGGGCTCCCCACCCAAAGTCCGAGGCGTCCGTGGTAAGAATCTGGTTACGGTTAGGGGAATGAAAAGGGGCTCCCCCTAAAAGATTAGAAAAATCTTGCCACCAGCGAAAATCTTTCTGTAGGCTGTTGGAGATCATGACCTACTGGTTCACGTCATCCGTCTTCTGATCCCACTGGACTCGAAGAGACCACTAGGTGACCCTCATATGTAGTCTGGTCAAGGGGAACCGCCAAATGGCTGCTGCCATCAGTCTTAAAAGATGGAGCACAGCGTGTGCTGGGATCCACCGAGCCTGGGCCACGAGAGTGGCTTGAGAAACTAAGGTCTTGGCTCGATCCGATGGCAGAAGAGCCATGCTGTGAACCGTGTCTAGTACTGCTCCAATGAACTGGAGCCGTTGGGATGGTACTAGCTAGGACTTGGGCAGATTGACCGTGATACCCAGAAGAGCAAACAAGTTCAGAGAGAAAGAGAGCGACTCTTTCAGACTGTTCGGAGAGGCGCTGCGAGGAGCCAGTCATCCAGGTACGGGAACACGTAAATACCCTGGCGGCGAAGACATGCCACAACCACCGCTAAACACTTGGTGAACACCCGGGGGACCAAGGAAAGGCCAAAGTGTTTGGAATTGAAAATGGGTCTCATGAAAACTAAAATGGAGAAAGCAGTGGAGGGCTGGAAGGATGGGGATATGCAGATAGGTGTCCAGCATATGCAGGGAGCACAGCCAAGAATCTGTTTGGAGCAAGGAAAGAAGCCCCTGAAGGGTCAGCATGCAAAACCTCTTGTACTCGATGAAGAGGTTGAGCATGTTGAGGTCCAGGATCAGTCTCAGATCACCCGTCTTCTTTGGAACTAGGAAAAAGTCAGAGTAAAATCCCCTTCCTAGATGGTTTTGAGGGACGGGTTCTACGGCCGCTTTTAGCAGGAGGGCCTGAATCTCCTGGAAGACTATGGGACTCTAATCCCTTTGATAAAAAGACCATCGTGGAGAACGAGGGGCAGGTATCTCTGTGAACTCTATTGAGTGACCTCGCCGAATGACTTGTAACACCCATGACTCTGTGGTGACGTACCTCCATCCCTCCAGGTGGAGGCCGAACCTCCCTCCTACCAGTTCCTCCTTGATTGCTGGAGAAAGCGGGAGGAGGGGAAAGAAGTCAGGATGCCGAGGGGCGCTTTAGCCCCGGAGGCCAGCTTAAGGAATGTGGCTTGGGGGGTTTGGGCTCCCGAACTAGGGGCTAGTCGCTTGCCTGGACATTTACCCTGGTTTTTATTCCATCATCTTTGGCGACGAAAAGGCTGTTTCTTCTGCCCTGTCCAGTCCATGAAGCATATGTCCCGAAGGGAGCGTCTACTCTCTTGCAGCCCAGTAATTATATCTTTGCATCGCTGCCAAAAAGAAGGGAACCCCTAAAAGGGGCGTCCAGGAGGGACAACTGAATGTCTTGTGTTAAACCTGCAAGCCTGAGCCAAGAAAGGCGACAGATGCAGATCTCCATGGCTGCTGTCCTAGCCACTGAGTCTACAGAGTCATACGTTGCACGCAAAGCATGACTGCAGGAAGACTTGCCCATTCGGACTTTGTCCAGTAACTTATTTCAGAGTGACTCATCTCCAACTCAGAGAGAGAGAGAGAGAGGCCTTCTGGAAGGTCACCATGTGTGAAACATAGTTCAGGGACCGGATGGAGCAGGAGGAAGAGGAATAAACCTTCCAGCCAAATTGATCCAACTGTCTTGAGTCCTTGTCGGAGAGCAAGGAACTCAAATGTTTTGGTTGTGCTGACCGGTTGTGAGCGGCAGTAATGACCACTGAGTCAGCTTTAGGATGAGCAGTAAGATGTTGGATCCCTTCTGGGGGATAGTAGGTACAATCGGCCTTTCTGGAAACAGCAGGGATGGAGGATGGCTGCTGCCAGATAGCAGTAACCATATCCTCATGAGGACCCATCTAGGAGGGAATGGGTAGGGGATCTGTAGTGGCTAGATCTAAGTGTTCTGCCAGTCTCTTACACTGGGGATCCACTTCTTTGGAAGCCCAGCCTCCTGCTGCCTGAATAGTATGCAGAAGGTCCCCAAAGAAGGGATCTTCTGGAGGAGATTTTGGGGAATCCTTGGCAGGTACCTCGACTGGGGACAGAAGGTCCGAAGGGTTGGAGTCAAGAGTCCGAGTTGGAAGGCTCAGAACCGCTGGGGATGGAAGGGTCTACCCTGTCACAGGGTGCTCCTGTGAAGGGTTTAGAGCCCCGAGTTGTTATATATAAAAATAGGAGGGAACCTACAAGCTATGTTGAATTTTGGTCTGAAGGTGCTGTCTATGTACTTATAGTTTTCAGTTAGGCTGTCAGTTTGAAGTCTGGCAGCTGCTAATTTCATTAAAACAAAAGACAGCATCTGTTTAGTAATAGTGTTTAAAAAAATGTAATGAATAAAAATAAAAATCAAACGAAGGGATAGTTGTTAGATTAATAAAAATATTTCATGACACTTTCTCTGGGTGGAGAAACTGAAGTGTAGAGCTTTTGTGAAAGCATGCTTAAATTCAGTCTCTTGCCCAGGGTCAGTCGATTGGCTGAGAGTCCGTCGGCATCATGAATTGCTGGTAAAATTACTGTGTGAGGGTATGCACCTTTGATTAGGTATTTTTCCTTGTGATGTAGCCTTGCAGTCTTTCAAGCCACGTAGTCAGGTTTAAAATGGTGTGGAGAATTATCTGGTTCTCCTTAATATTCTCCGTTATGTTCTTTATTCCTAAAATATATTTAAAATATGCTGTCCGGTGTTAAAATTGATTTAGGGCTTTAGCGCAACAGTAAGGAAACAAGCGGCTTTCCTGCTCGACTGTACGCAGAGTCGTGAAGGCATTTAGCCTTCTAGTGGTGTTTAAATTTCATGTTTCCCCTTGAAAATCAATGGGAATGTTCTACTTGCCCTCTGGAGTTGAGGTAGGCTGTTTGTGGGTGGTTTTTGGGACTTTAGTAGAGCGAGAGGATTTTTGTATTTACAGGTGATTTTGTAAGCCCAGGGGTTTAATTTAATTTTGGCTCTGGTTTGCTCGCTAATATGAGTCAGCTGGTCTCATTATTCTCACATTTATTTGCTGAATGTATCGTGGCTAAAAGGGTCAGGAGACTTTTGGGGCGGGGCTGCTTTTCTGTGTGCTCTTCTCTCATGGCTAACAGCTATTTTGAGCCGCTTTGTTATTCTCTGGGTGAGTGCCTCTTGGTGTTTAATATAATTTTGTAGCATCTGTATTCTAATTTAAATGCAGTGGAAACATCCAATGGTTCAGTTTAAAAGTGTTATATTTTAGCCATAAGCCAGTGCCAGATTGAATGCCTTTAAATCAGTGTTATATTGGCTCTCTGTATAAAAGGGTTTTTGTTATATATTTTGAGCTTTTTCCGATGGTGCAATTGTAAGCACTATCACAAAGATATTTACTTTTAAAACCTTCTTTAAAATGGATTATTCCAACAAAGCACGCTTGTTTTGAACTTCACTAACCTTTTTGAGTTAGAGTGGGGAGGTTTGGAAGTGATTCCAGACTCTTTCTGGAACAAGGGTGTTTGCAGTGGTAATGGAGTCTTAAGCTCGAGTCCTGGCTCCTTCTTCTTCTTCTAGGAGCCAGCCGACCTCATTTCCTATCCTTTTATCAGGTATAGGAAGGGGAGGTGCTATAATTTTCAGAAATAATGTTTAATTCACTATTAAAAGAGTTTAAACTGCTGGTAGCATAATAAATGTTTTGCTTTGGTAGTTTAAAGGAGCAGTGTGTATATAAATAAAATAAATACTTGGCAAATAAAGATTTAAAGTTTAAATTAAAATATTGGGGAGGAGTTGAATGATCACATGACTCTTTTGGGATATAAATTCAGACTCTTTGGATTAGAGTCAAGTTTTGTTTGAGATCAAGGGAGAGTGCAAGGTCATTCTGCTTGCTGTGGGTCTGGAGCTATGCTCTGGAAGCTGTTTTTCAAAGTGCTCTATGGAGTCATAATGCTCTGTGCTATCTACTGCTCTGAAAGGAAGATTTATAAATGCCAGATGAATTTGTCTGCTGTGGTATTTCTGCTGTGAGTTCCAGAAAAGCTTTGACAAAGTGCTCTAAAGAGCGAAGGTATACAATTTCTGTACTAAAACTGAGAACCTGATGTTGAACTGATGCACTAAATTAAGTATTGATCTGCCTCTGAATAATTTTTCTGGAGAATTGAGAATAAATGTGGAACTTTGGAAAGAGGCTACATGTGTCAAGCTACTTGATTTGCCCACATAAACCTGTGCCCTACCACACACCCCAGAGGAGCCTACTGGTAGAGCAACAGCTGCTCATCCGGAATGTGTCGGTGGGGGAGGGGCCCCAGATAGGGGGATCTCACCCATAGGCTGCCTTAACTCCGTGATGAGCTGGGTCCTGGCATCCTGCCGCCACGTGGGGATCGTCTCTCGATCTGGAGCTGAAGGTGGAGAAGGAGGAGGCTGGTAGCCCAGGTACTGTGGGTATTGTCAAGAAGGGTACTGGAAACCTGGCAATCCTGGATTATAGCTGTAAGGGGTGCACCCAGGGTATCCTGGCAACGGAGGCACGTGGCCTGGCGTTGGGTACAGTGGTGTACAAGGCGGGCCTCCCAGCAGCGAAGCATGGGGGTCTGGCCCCGGAAGACCGCCTGGAGGTTCGATTGGACCTACCAGGGTAGGTGCCAGAGGGCCACAAGGTGGCGTGGGATCCAGGAGGCCCCCCCCCCGACTATCCCAAGGAAGGGGGCTCGATATAAGGATCCTTCGCCGGCGACGGACTCCTGTCCAGAGGTGGCAAGAGACCAGGCGAAGGTGGTAATTCCGCAGGCAAGAGACCAGGCGAAAGTGGTAATTCCGGGAGGGACCCCAATGAAAGGTCTAGTAGACGATCCTGACAGCAGGATCAGGTGGCGAATCCCTGGGGTGAACGATCTGGAGGGATGAAGAGTCTCTCTCTCGACAGCAGACTCAGTCCGGCGTCGGGGGGCCTCTCAGGAGCCCGACGGACAAGAAGAAGGGTCCGGGCGGGCGACGGAAGATCCGCCGTCCGACTTATCGGACCTGACCGGGCTAGTGGAAGCAGAAAGGCCGCCGCTAGGCTTATCAGTCAAGGCCGCGCACCCATCGACGGGGTCAAGGGGTGACTTATCGGCAGTGCTGGGAGAAGACACAACAGCAACCTCGATAGAGGCTACCCCAGGCTGCCCACTCACCTCGGCAGGATGGGGAAAAGGTGCCCGGCCCAAAGAGGCAGATGGGGAACCTGAAGGAGTACTCACAGTTTCTGGAGCAGACCTCCTGCGTGGCAACGGACTCCTGTCCCAGCACTTTTCCTTGTCATCCTTTTTTCTCTGGGCCGGCGGAGACAACCTTTCTCTCAACTCCTGGAACTCCTTTTCCATCGAAGCCAGCCGTCTGGTAAGGAGGTGGCCCTCAAGGGTCCGCTTGCACCTGGTCAGAGTGGCTTGATTGAAGGCCTGAAAGCACACTTGTCCGAGCTGTGCCTAGGGCCTAGGCACAAGAAGCAGCGGGAATGGTCGTTCCCGTGCGGGATCTGAGCTCCGCACTTAGAGCACTTCTTCTCTGGATGACTCGACATACAATCAGTCGAATCAGTGAGGAAAAAGTTATAATATGAAGAAAAAACTTGGACTGATACGCAGGCGTTAGATCGCTTTTATTACTCAAGAGCCGAACTAACTGAGGCGACGGCGGGAAAGAAGGAAAGAACTGGTAGGCGGGCATGGGACCGCCCCTTGTATAGTCTGGCTGACATCACGTCACCTGACGTCGGGGGCGATCCCTGCTGATGATTGCTAGCTACAAGTTTGCCGTTGGAACCTAACGGCAGGGGGCGCAGTCCTATATGTGAAGACCTACTGCAGGAACCCTCTCGAAGTAAGATCAGTAGATCTTCAAGAGAATCACTTTCAACAGGCCACACCTAAGGAAATATGCCAGATGCTAGGACCACATGGAAACATCTGCAAGACGTTAGCCAGAAGCTGCTCATTATGACGCCAGTTCGTCGGCTCCTTTACAAATGTGGGTGGCCCCATCTCTCCTCAGTTCCCCGCCAGAGATCATACTTGGAGGACTTCTCAGTGGTAGGGAACCAGGAGAGAACCCAGCACTCTGCAAAACCAGGCGAGGCAGAGAGCTATAGGTAGAACAGAATGGAGACAGGAGCAGCAAAAGCTAGAGTTGCAGGCCCATGAGGAGGAAGGAGGATGGGATGGCATAGCTTGATAAAAGAAATTCTCTGGAAATCAACTGTTATAAGTACGCAACTGTTCTATCTTCGAGGATATCTCTTTCAACAGGCGACACCTATGGAACGAGTACCAAGCAGTACTGGCAGTGAACAGTCTGGGTGGCTGGAGCCTACAGGCTAAGAAAGTAGGCCTTGTAGTACAGCAAGGCCAAAGTCAGCCGAACTACAAGAGACAATGTCCAGACTGTAGCGTTTAGTGAAAGTGTGGACAGTACTCCAGGTAGCAGCTGCACAGATGTTTGCAGCAGAAACATTTCTAAAATTAGCAATAGAGGTGGCCATGCCCCTTGTGAAGAAAAACACAACTGCACATACCCCAAATATGCAAAGCATCATGGTAAGCATATGTAAATCCCCATAAAGGAATCTGGACTGGCTCAACTTTAAGCAGAACTGCATGGTGCCAAATATGCAACCAGCAAATGCTGAGAACAGCAGACACAGACACATGTTTTGTCCTCATTAGGACTCATCAGTGTGTCATATCTGTATCTCAGCCTAGCGGTACGGACCCAGCCTCAAGAGGGTCTTGTTTGGGTCATGGGGAGCCCACAACAGATAAGCAAAGGAGGAGCACTCCAAAAGAAACAAAACCCAGAGCAAAACGCTCTGAGGCAAAGGCTACCATGGAAGATAACTGGCCATACAGCTAAATTTCAAAGAAAAACAGGCACTTGGACTAGCTTAACTTTAAGCTGAAATGCATGGTTCCGAAAGGGCTCACAATGCAATTAGCAAATACTGAGAAAGCACAGTTACGTAAGAACTTACCATAACAGTAGATCTTCAAGAACAGATCTTGCAGCAGGTTACACCATTAGGACTGAAGCCGGCAGGCGTCGGGACCCCACGGAAATCTTCTAGCTAGTAGTCTTCAGTGGGGACCGCCTCAGACGTTGGTCCTGCCCCTGATGTCAGGCGTAGTACATAAGGAGGCACTCCCGCCAGAATCCCCCGTTCTCCTACTGGAGACTTCCGGCCGCTGGATGACATCAGAAGTGGAGACCATGGATCCGCCATCAGAAGAATAAAGGAAAGTAAGCTCCTGCTGAAGCCTGGTTAGGCCTTACCTCCTCCAAGGGGGAATGGTGGGCGGGAAGGTACCTGCTGCAAGAGCCTGTTCTGAAGATCTACTGTTACGGCAAGTTCTTATGTAACTGTACTATCTTACTTCGAGATACAGCTCTTGCAGCAGGTTACACCATTAGGACTGATTCCCAAGCAATAGTGCCTAGAGACGCTCTAGGGAGGAGGCATAAAGGAGAGATCTTGAACATCCTGAATCTAGGACAGGAGACCCTGCAGAACGGTGAGGCCGAAACCTGCTCTCCGCCGTGAAGCAATGTCGAGGTTGTAGTGCCTAATAAAGGTGTGCACTGAGCTCCATGTAGCTGCGGCACAAATGGCTGAGATGGAGACATTTTGCAGCGCTGCGAAGGAAGTAGCCACCCCCCTAGTCGAGTGGCCCCAGACTGTGCCCGGAAGGGGCTTCTGTTTGTTGTTGAAGCAAAAAGAAATGCACTGTACAAGCCAGCGAGAAAGGGTCTGTTTTGAGACTGGTTGGCCCAACATCCTCTCAGCAAAGAAAATAAACAGCTGTGCGGATTTGTGATGCTGTTTGGTCCTGGTCAAGTAGTATCTTAAGGAGCGGTGAACATCTAGGGTGTGAAGCAGTGCTTCTCCCTCTGTTGGTGTACCTGGGGAAGTACACCGGCAGATCGATGTCCTGATTAAGTAAGGGCAGAGACCACCTTAGGCAGGAATTTAGGATTCGTCCTCAGGGACACTCTGTCCTGGTGGAAAATTAAATAAGGTTCCTTACACATGAGGGCATGTAGCTCACAGATTCTCCTTGCTGACGTAATATCAACCAAAAATAACGTCTTCCACGACAGAAAACGTAGCTCGCAATCTGTGGCAGGTTCAAAAGGGGGCAGCGTGAGCTGCTCCAGGACAAAGTAGGTCCCAAGGAGTGACGGGATCCTTAATGGGTGGTCTGAGGTGTAGCACCCCCCTCAAAAAGTCACGAGAGGCATCGAGTTGTGCCACTGTGCGTTGGCCTATCGGGTAGTGGTAGGCCGAAATCACACAGAGGTGAACCTTAATTGAGGAGTAGGCAAGGCCTGAGTGAAAGAGGGAAAGCAGGTATTCTAAAACTGATTTTTCTGGGCATTCTAAAGGGGAGAGACTGCGTGCCTGAGACCACAGGCAAAACCGGCACCATTTCATGGCGTACGTCGCATGCGTTGCCGGCTTTCTGGCAGCAGAAAGAACTTCCACCACCTCTTGTGAGACCCCATGTCGCAGAATGGCTATGTCTCGAGGAGCTAGGCATGCAAGTTCAGTGAGCGCAAGTCCGAGTGGACTAGAGAACCCTCCTCTTAAGACAGCAGATGGGAGCTGATGGGCAACGGGAGTGGAGGTTCCCGAGACAATTGCATCAGCATGGGGAACCAAATCTGTCTGGGCCAGAAAGGCACTACTAAGATCATTGTTGCTTGCTCCCTGCGAAGTTTGAGAAGGACTCTCTGGATCAACGGGAAGGGAGGGAAAGCGTAGAGGAATCTGTCCGCCCAGGAGAGGGACAACACGTCTCGCCAGAAAACACCAGGCCCTGGATCTAGCGAGCAAAAATTGGGCAGTTTTGCATTGGATGGGGAAGCGAACAAGTCCAATTCTGGAGTGCCCCATCAAGAAACAGATCCTCTGCTACCTCCTGAAGAAGCTCCCACTCGTGGACTCTGGCCTGGGATCGACTCAGGCTATCTGCGATTGTGTTGTCCACTCCGGGAACATGAACAGTAATCAGGCTCGCCGTGTCGAATTACCCATTCCACATCATAGCTTCCTGCAGACGGGATAAGAGTGTGTGCCTCCTGTTGTTGTGAGGTAATACATCACCGTATTGTCTGTTTGAAGCAGAAGAGTACTCAGTGGAATTTCTGACTGGAAGGCTTGCAGGGCATAAAGAACCGCCCTCATCTCCAGGATGTTGATGTGGAGGTGAGCTTCCTGAGGGGTCCACGTTCCCTGAGACCTCACCCCATTCAGGTGTGCCCCCCAACCCAGCCCTGAGGCGTCTGTGGAGAGGATTACCTCCGGGGACGGCGCTACAAACGGAACATCCACAGAGAGTGTCCCTGGGTCTAGCCACCATTGCCAGTCTCGAATCACGGCCCTCGTGATTCTGACTGGCTGCTGCATATGGTCTTGCCTTTGATCCCATTGCACTTTCAGCATCCACTGGGTTACCCGCATGTGGAGCCTTGCCATCGGGACGGTTGGAATGGCCTCAGCCATATGTCTGAGCAGGCGAAGGACCAGTCTGGCGGGGACGGTCTTCTTTGCCGAAAGGTCCCTGATGAGGAACCTGTTGCGCTATGCTCTGTTCTCGGGAAGAAAAGCTTTTCCTTGGACGGTGTCCAGAACTGCGCCTATGAACTGCAGCTTCTGGGACGGTACCAGGAGAGACTTCTCATACTTGATAAGAATGCCCAGTGACTGAAAAAGAGCTTGGGTGTTCTGGATAGCCAACAACAGCGCCTCTCTGGAGGCGGCCATGAGAAGCCAGTCATCCAAGTACGGGAACACGTAGTGGCCCTGTCTCCTTAGAGACGCTGCCACGACTGTCATGCATTTGGTAAAGACCCTGGGGGCCGATGACAGTCTGAAAGGAAGCACCCGGAACTGAAAGTGATGGCCGAGAAACTCGAAGCGCAGGAACCTCCTGTGCCCTTGAGCAATAGGGATGTGCAGGTAAGCATCCTGCATGTCCAGTGACGCCAAAAATGCATCCTTCTTCAACATGGGAATAAGACCCTGGAGGGTCACCATGTGAAACCGTTTGTAGGCGACCGACATGTTGAGGTCGCTGAGGTCCAATATTGGACGGAGGTCCCCTGTTTTTTTTGGAACCAGAAAGAAGTGGGATAGTAGCCTGCTCCTCCTGGTTCTCCGGGACGTACTCCACCGCTCCTTTTTGCAGAGGCACGAGTACTTCTTGCCTGATGAGCAATCTGTGCTGACCTGAGTAACAGGAGAGCAGAGGAGGCCTTGTGGGTGGCGTGGTTCACGAACTCTATAAAGTGGCCTTTTTTGATCAATTGGAGTACCCACCTGTCGGTGGTGACAGACTGTCACCCTGGCAGGTGGTCCCATACGGACCCCGACCTTGGTGTCCTGTTGATCCTGAGGGGTGGGGGCTGGGAAGGAGTCACGCTGTGGCGGCTGAGGGTCCTGCAGGCTGGGCCGACTTGGCGGGACGTTGGCTTCTGCCTGAGGACGACTTCCCCTGGACTTTCCAGGAGAAGGAGCCCCTAAGGAATCGGGGCCTGGGTCTGTACATGGCCTGGACAGATCTCACAGCCTTCCTGGCCTCCTGAAGCTTGGTGAGGACCTTCTCCGAAGACTCACAGAAGAGAACTTCACCATGGAATGGGACGTCCAGTATGTTCTTCTGGACGTCCGGGGTGAATCCGGAGACATGAAGCCATGAGTGTCTCCGGAGGCATACGCCTGAGGCTGCCGCTCTGGCCAAGGAATCCGCGGAGTCATACGCAGCTCGAAGCACCTGGGTTCCCACGTCTGAACCCGTGCGGAGGAGCTGAAGAAGTTCTTCCTTCTGCTCACCTTCCGGCATCTTTTCTGCCAGCTCTAGTCCCTGCTCCCACAAGCTATTCTGAAACTGGACCATGTGGGTGAGATAACTGAGGGACCTAATGGCGCAGGTTGCAGCTGCATATGTGCGCCTGCCCATTCCGTCCAATTGCCTGGACTCTGGGTCCGGTGGCAGGGTGCCCCTTTTGCCGAAGATAACGTGCAAGGTGTAGCCTCTCAGGGTTGGTCGTCGGGTTCCGGCGTCGGCCCCCCAAGGGTCTCTGGTTCGGGAGAGGGTTCCCTTGGGGGCTCGACAGGACCGGGTTCGCCCACCTGCTCCTCGGCTGTGCCGACTCCTCCTCCGTGGCGCCTCCTGGCCGCGGCCGGTGTGGCGAGGGGGTTCCTCTCTGCTGAGACGGGCGTCGGTTCCCCAGCCAGCATCCACGGTAGAGAAGGCCTGGCCGGCGACGGGCATCTGGCTGTCGTCGGGTCCTGGGACCGGTGGTGCTTGGCCGACGTCGGGTGGGCCGACGTCCTCTTGAGTGATGTCAGCTCCTTGGTTTTCTGCTGGGGTGGAGGAGGCAAGGAGACCGACTGGACGTCGGGGGCCGAGTGGCGGGAGCCGGGCTTGTGGTGATGTCGGTCCCCTGACCTCGGCAAGGACTTGGACGATGAGGAAGAAGGCCTGGAGGTCATAACAGGCTGCAGAGTGGAGGAACCGGAGGAAGACTTGACCGCAACTGGGGGAGGCTGAGAGCAGGCCCGGGAAGGCGAGCGGTCGGACCGGGAGCCAGAGCTACGGGAGTCGGAAGCCCTAGAAGGGGATTTAGATCTCACCCTCTCCGTGTTTTTCAAGGTGCCGGCAGGCTTTTTCGGAGGATTCCCCCTTGGAGGCAGGATTCATGGCCTTCAATCCGTCTTCCAGAAGGTAAGCTTGGAAGGCCTTCTGACGACGGATCCAAGCCAGACTATTAAAGCCTTGACAGAAGGAGCAGGCCCGGTGTTGGTCCGGGCCTAAGCACTGCAGCGGCGAATGTGGATCTTTAAAGAGAATTTGCTTCCCGCAGGCAAAAACTTTTGGACGGATGGTCCTCCATGGATGTAAGGGAGGACTTAGATGGCAGACGATTCAGAGAAAATGAAGTTTCAATCGTAAGAAACGAGAAAAGAAATCTTTCCAGGTGTCGCGATGGACACTGACCGAGGGACGGACATGCAAGTCGACGGCGGGAAAGAAATACAGGTTACTCACCTATAACAGGAGTTCTAGGAATGGTATATGTTGTTCATCCACACTCTCTGGCAGGTACCCTTGCCGCTTTAATTCTTGCTGGAAGGTCTTCAGCTGGCTCCTCCCACCCACCCGGGTGGTAAAACTCTCGGCTCCGCCCCATGACGCCAGATCTGGCCCTCTGGAAGCTCAGGTTGTGCGTCGAAGGCGGGTGGGTCGTGTGGATGAACAACATATACCATTCCTACAACTCCTGTTACAGGTGAGTAACCTGTATTTCTAGGGACATGGATATGTTGTTCATCCACACTCTCTGGCAGACTCCTAGCAATTCTCTGGGAGGAGGGAGGCAAGGCGCACACCCCCAATACTTACTTGAGAAAGAGGGATTGGAGAACTGAGGCCCCAAAATCAGCATCCCGGCGTGACTCGAGGTTGATGTGGTAGTAGGTAATAGAGGTATGTGCCGACTTCCAGGTAGCAGCCCTGCACATATCCTGGATAGGGACGTCTCTGGAAGCAGCTACCGATGCAGCGGTATGGCGGGTAGAATGAGCTCTTATCCCTCTGGGAGGCTCCATGCCCACCAACCTGTAGCAGAGCTCTATGCAGGAGGTGATCCACCTGCCTATCGTCCGCTTTGCTGCAGATCTGCCAGGTGTGGCTTCAGCGTAGGTGACAAACAGCTGGCGAACCTCTCCCCGAACTTCAGCCGTCCGCTCCTTATAATAAGCGAGCGCTCGTCTAGGGTCCCAAGTATGGAGCCTATACTCAGCCTTTGAGGTGTGATTGGGGTAGAACACCGGCAGAGTCAACACCAGGTTAAGGTGAAACTCCAACACCACCTTCGGAAGGAATTTCGGGTGGGGGCGCAGGACAACCTTGTCCCTGTGGAAGACCAGGTAGGGAGGCTCGATGGAAAGCCTGGAGCTCTCGATCCTTCTGGCTGGCGTGATAGCCACCAAGAAGGCGGTTCTTCACTACAGGTGTGAAAGATCACACCTGTGCATTGGTTCAATGGCTTGCCCATGAGCTTGGCCATACCAGCAGTAGATCCCACGGAGGTGGAGGTTCTGCACCAGGGGGAAATGTGGTCAAGGCCTTTGAAAAAGTGCCCACCACCTTCTCCTGTGCCACCGACTGCTTGCCGCCCACGCCCAGTAAGCAGAGATGGCTGCCAGGTACACCTTAAAGGTCATCGACCGAAGCCCTTGCTGAGAAAGGGACAACAGGTAGTCCAGAATGCTTGCCAAGGGGCAGTCGGAAAGGTCCAAGCCCTTCCCCTGACACCAAATGGAAAACCTCTTCCATTTGAAGGCGTAGCATTTTCTGATCGACTCCTTACGGGACACCTCAATGACGTTGAGGACCTTGTCGGAAAGACCCAAGGCCTGAAACTCTAGCCGCTCAGGAATCAGGCCGTCAGGTGCAGGGATTGAAGGTCTGGATGGAATACCTTCCCCTGATTGACTGAGATCAGGTCCGGGCAGGCTGGAAGCCGCCTCGGGAGCCTGGAGCTGTGGCTGAGGAGATCTGGATACCAGAACTGGCGGGGCCAGTCTGGGGCTACCAGAATCACCTGCGCCTTGTCCCTCCTCACCTTGAGAAGCACCTTGTGGATCAAAGGAAATGGGGGAAAGGCGCAAAAGAGGCCCGGGGTCCACGGCGTCGAGAAGCCATCCCCCTGCAGCGAGCCCTGCTGAGGTGGGCAGGCATGGAACAGACTCAGCTTTGATTCTCCCTGGAGGCAAACAGGTTCACCTGAGGCGTGCCCCAGTGGGAGAAGAAATCTTGTACTACCTCCGGCAGGAGAGACCACTCGTGAGACGCAGCCCCTATCCAGCTTAGGGCATCGGCCAGGGTGTTGGAGGCTCCTGCCACGTGAATGGCTAGGAGATCCGCCTCCAGGCTGCGCACTAGGGACCAAATGCAGAGAGCTTCCTTGCATAACAGCAAGGAGCACGTCCCGCCCTTGCGGTTCAGATAGTACATGGTCGTGGTGTTGTCTGTCTGGACCTGAACCACTTGACCCCGTAGAAATAGAGCGAAGGCATTGAGAGATAGACGGACCGTTCAGAACTCCAGCAGGTTGATGTGGCATCGGGACTCCCGAGGGGACCAGAGGCCATGCACTCGGTGTTCCCCCAGATAGGCACCCCAACCCATCGGAGATGCATCGGTCGATAGAGAGACTGTCGGCTCAGGGCGGACGAGCGGGATACCCTCCTGCAGATGTGCTGGAACGATCCACCATTGGAGAGCGTTCCACATGTCCTGGGTCACAGTCATGTGCCAGTCCAACGGATTGCGGCGTTGTGACCATTGGCTGGCCAGTCCCCATTGAAGGGGACACATGTACCAACGGGCCCAACGGACCACGCTGGTGCAGGCCGCCATAAGGCCAAGGAGGCGCAGGAAGTCCCGGGCAGGGTGCAATTACCCAACCAGAAATGATTGGGCAAAGGAGGAAAGAACCTCGTCCCTGTCTGCCGGGAGCCGTGCTCTGGCTCACAGAGAGTCGAGCTCTGCCCCGATGAACAGAATCACCTGCTTTGGCACAAGTTCCGACTTGGCCTCGTTGATGAAGAGGCCAACCTGAGAGCAAACCTGGAGGGCCAGATCTCCGGACCACTCCACCTCCAGTCTGGAAGGGGCTATCATCAGCCAATCATCCAGGTAAGGGTACACCCAGACCCCTCGGTGCCGCAGGAATGCTATCACCACTGCCATGCATTTGGTGAAGACCCTGGGAGCTAGGGAGAGGCTGAATGGCATGGCCCGGAACTCATATAGGGATCCCTCCGCTCTGAAGCGGAGGAACCTCTGATGGGACGGATGGATTGGGACATGAAAGAACACGTCCTGGAGGTCCAGGGAGCAGAACCACACGCCTCATTCCAAGGATAGGATTATCTGAGCCACAGTGACCATCCTGAATGTCCAAGACCTTAGGAACTTGTTCAGGTCATGCAGGTCGAGAATGGGGCGCCAGCTCCCCGTCCGTTTTGGGACCAGGAAGTACCTGGACACAAATCCCGGGTCTGATGGAGGATCCGCCACCGTCCTGATTACCTCTTTTTCGAGGAGCAGGGCAATATCGGCCCGACGGGCCGACAGCGAGTCTGTGGACCCCGTGGACCCCCGAGTGGCGACAGCTCGAAAAAGCGGAACCTGCTCAAACTCCAGAGGCAGGCCTTTTCCTACCACCTCCAACACCCAGTGGTCCGTGGTGACAGCGGACCAGGCAGAAAGAAAGTGGTGGAGCCGTCCCCCCACGGGGGGAACCCAGGGGGGAGTGACGAGGTTGGGGGAGGCACCCCTCAACCCGTCACTGGACAGGCTTGGAGGAAGAACCGGCCGAGGGACCTCCCGGGCCTTTACCTCCTTGCTTCCTGCTGGAAGAAGCCGTTGGCTTGGGCTTGGGACGCCAAGCGTGAGCCTGCTGGCCCTGTTGCTGGTGCTGCTGGGCCAGTCGAGGAGCAGGGACCGAAGGACGAAAGGACTTCTGCTGCTGATGGTGGCCTTTGTCACTCTGGGCGGAGGTGACAGAGTCCAGAGTGGCACTGGACTTCTCGATCCGCTGGAGTGTCCCTCCACTCCAGGGCCGAAGAGGTCAGTCCCCAAGAAGGGGACGTCCGCCAACTTGTGTTGGGTATCCGCAGTGAAGGTGGATATCCTCAGCCACGCCCTGTGTCGCATGGCCACCGTGGCCGCTACTGACCTGGCACAGGAATCACCTATGTCCAGAGCAGTCTGGAGCTGTTGCTTCACCACCGCCCTACGCTGGTCCTGCACCTGGTGGACCGTGGTCTGCAGGTCAGGCGGGAGATGAGGAACAACCTCATCCAGGGAAACCCATGAGGGCATGGGAGAAGTGCCCATCAGCACGGCCGAGCTGGCCTGTTGGAGGCCGAGGGAAGACGCAGCATACACCTTGCACCCGGCAAAGTCCAGCTTTTTGGACTCTTTGTTGAGGGGCTTGTCCACATCCCGAGCGTTACTGGAACACCGGAAAACGCTGTCGGTGACTAACCCCTCAGCAGAGGGGTGTTCCGAGAAACCGGGCCAAGAGCCGGTAGGGACCGCATACTTCCTGGCCATCCTGGCCGAGGGCGCAGGACAGGAAGCAGGCCGCTGCCAAAGCTCCAAGGCTGGGCCGACAATGGCCTCAACCACCAGAAAGGCCTCCGTGAGAGAAGCCCCTCGGTCCAGAATCTCTGTCAGGGGATACTTGGCCCGTTTGGACATGGGCTCGAGCTGCATCCTGGTGGACTCTGAGATGAGTCGAAGCAGACCCAAGAAGGACGATGGGCTATCGTCCACTGACTGGCCCCCGGAGGATTCCAGATCGCACTGCCTGGAGAACAGAGAGGAATCATTGTCGGATTCCGAAGAGTCTGCAAAGAGCTGCCTCGGCCCTCAGCCGCCCTCTACCTGCCGAGGACGGTCAGGAGTGAGGGTGACTGACAACCTGTGGGGCAGGCCATGACCCGACCGAGAATTCTAGGTCGGTGCCCCCAACTTTGGTTGTGGAGGCGGATGTTCCACCACAATCGGTGGACCAGCTGGTTTCGGCTTAACAACCGGCCCTGGGCGGGCATCTCGACTGGAACGAGTGGTTGCTTCGGCTGTTCAGGCGACAGCCACTTGATGGCCGTGGTCCTGGCCGGAGTCGGCTTAGGCCCGGATAACAGCAACTGCTGCCACATAAGATCCTCGTAGCGCCGGCACAGCTTGCGCCGGAGCCTCTCCTCACCCGAGGAGGAGGAGGACGAGGAAGAACCGCGTCACCGATTACTTTGGTAATGGCTGGACCAAGAACAGGTCCGAGACCGAGACTTCGGGGACCGAGGTGGGTCTGGGAAGGGGCAGGGATACCGCTCGCCGCTCGAACTTTAACCGGACCGCGTCCCGGCGAGCAGGCAGATCCTCGGTATCCACCAGGGAACCGTGAAGTAGGGTTGTCGGCTTCTCCAGTCGACAGCCCGTCTAACGGATCGAGAAAAATCTCGACTTCGTCGATGGTAGTCTTGGCAGGCTGGCCTGATGGGGGCACCGCGAAGCCAGCGGCCTGAGCCGCAACCTCGACCGAAGCCAACGGTCAGCTGCCCAGGGAGGGGGACCTCTCCCGCTCCCACGAACGCCGACGATGGGACTTACCTTTCAATTCCCTTTTCTTGGGCTGAGAAGAGTGTCCCGAAGGCCCCTCTCCTTTCGTGGAAAGGGACTGGCAAAGCTCCTTGAACGAAGCTGTATACGAGGAATTCAGAGAGAGCCGGATAAATGCTGCAGCCGAGGAGGAAGAAGATGCGGCCTGGGCCGCCTCCTCCTAGAGGGCGATCAACTGCTCGAGCTGCTCAGCCGAGCCAGCCGCCGTGGACACCGTCCAATGAGCCTCATTGGATTTTACCGGCGGAAAATGTTTCTTGGGGCGCCAGAGCTTCAAACGGGCAGCACGATCATCCAGAACACTGGCCGAGAAAGAACGGCACAACTCGCAAGCCTGCTGGTCGCGATCTAGGCTAAACAGTAGATGCACATGGAGTGCGGATCTGTCCTGGACATCTTCTGCCCACAAGGATGCCTCCGAAAGCCGGGAACAGATTTGTCCACCGCAGCCGCAAAGGAAGATGAAGACCGAAGTTTGGAAAACTTCAAAATCAATTTCGGACGAACCGAGGAATTAGGATCCAGTCTAAAACACAAAGCGCTAAGGAGGAAACCTGAGCTTCCAAGCGGGCAAAGAAGTTCTGGCGTCATGGGGTGGAGCCGAGAGTTTTACCACCCGGGTGGGTGGGAGGAGCCAGCTTGAAGACCTTCCGGCAAGAATTAAAGCGGCAAGGATACCTGCCAGAGAGTATGGATGAACAACATATCCATGTCCCTAGAACTGGGGATTCTGGCGGGACCGCCTCCTTATGTACTACGCCTGATGTCGGGGGCAGGACTGACGTCGGAGGCGGTCCTCGCTGAAGACTGTTAGCTAGAAGATTTCCGTGGGGTCCTGACACCTGCCAGCTTCAGTCCTAATGGTGTAACCTGCTGCAAGAGCTGTATCTCGAAGTAAGATCAGCAGACATAGACACGTGTTTCGTCCTCATTAGGACTCATGCATGTGCCATCTGTGTGTCTCAGCTCAGAGGGGAAACAGCTAGCCTTAAGACAGTCTTACTTGTTGGGTCATGGGAAGGCCACAATAGAGAAGCACTCCAGAAGACAAGAACCCCAGTCCAAAGTGCTCTGAAGAGAGGGTTACCCTGGAAGAGTATTGGCCACACAGTCAAATTTAACAGAAAAACACAATTGCACATATCCTAATAATGCAAAGCATCCTGGTAAGTATATGCAAATCCCCATGAAGGAATTTGGACTGGCTTAACTTTAACAGAATTGCATAGTGCTGAAAGGCCTCAAAATGGCCGAGAACAGCAGACACATAGAAACAAAGAAATTGTCGGCAGATAAGGACCGCTAGGCCCTATACATTGTATGTGGCTACTGACCCTATGTGATCAATGGCTTTTCATCACTCTCTCCCCTCTCAGGCTTCCCTTGTGTCTGTCCCAAGCATGCTTAAACCCCTCTACTGTGCTTGCCCCCACTACCTCCTGTGGCAGACTATTCCAAGTGTCAACTACCCTTTCTGTGTAGAAAACAGCAGACACAGACATGTGTTTCGTCCTCGTGGTCAATGGTGGGAAAACAAGTGAGGGGAGGAGCTGCCCACATTTATATATGAGCCGACGTCTGACGTCGTCATGGGCAGCCCCTGGCTGATTGCTTGCAAAAGTTTCCATACAGTCCTAGTGCCTGGCACCTCATAATTCCATAGGGTTGTATCACGAAAGAGATATCCTCGAAGAAAACCTACTGTTACAGGCTAGTAACCTATTTTTCTAGGGGTGTGGATGTAGTTTATTACTGACACATTGGGAGACTTCTAGCAGTTCTCTGGGAGAAGGGGGCAGGGCACGCATCCCTATTTGGCAAACAGTGACTAGAAAATATCGGTCCCAAAAGCAGCATCGTGGCTTCCATGAACACATCCACCTCCTCTGCACTGCTGCTAACTCCTGTATCAGCCTTCTCTATCGCCATCAGAACTATCTAAAAGGAATGTCGAAGTAATTAGACTGTAGACATTGGCATAGTGTTGAGGGGAGCTCCGTCCTGGTCCCTGACCTCGACCTGGTGGTGCACCGCGGTGTTGTTGCTGACAGACAGCTGCACTTGTGGTGCTTCTGTTCTGCTACGTGGTACCTGATGAGTGGCTGTGGTAGCAGTCGGGTCCGGGGAAAGTTTTGAGGTCCAAGTGGGGCCCCTCCAAATGTTGTTGAAAATCAAGGCCTGAATAGGTTTTTGACGCTCCTATTTCCAGCTTGTGTGGAGAGCTGTCCCTGGATTCTCTGGTTAAGAGAGACCATTTTTGCTGGATCCTTAGCCTGTTTCTCTTATGGATTGCACAACTGAGAAGAACAACCCTATAGCAGGAAAAGCCATGATTAGCGGTGTGCGTGACCATGTATTTTCTCCTACTGAAGTGTTTAGAGTCTAAATTGTTACTCCAGAGATTTGAGACTATTAAAGTACTGGGACAGTGTTAACTGACTTATTTTGGTTCTACATGGTGGTGAGAGCCCATGGAAAAACTGAACAGTAACACTGTGGTGCCTGGAAGGTGTGAGCTCCTGGGTGCATTTGTTTAATTTCATTTCAATTTTAAACCTCTCGACCTCGGAAGCGGGAGTTTTGAAGGCTTGGAGAGAGTTAAATTCTGGTCCAAGATAGTGAGAGCTCTATGGACTAATCTTATTACATGAACGTTCTGGACTGGACTTTCTATTTGAAATTCATTTTAATTCATATATTTTGGTTCCTATTATACCATATTAATTTTACAATATTGTGATTAGTGTTTATTTGACTGTTTATTGTGTGAAGTGGGTGGACTGTCTAGACTGCTTAATTATCCTAGACTGTCTACTTACTTTTTAGTAATTAAAGGTTTTAAATTTAGTGATGTGCCGTGGTTATTTTGGGGGGCCTGGAGGGCCAGGATAGTGTATGGGGCACCCTTCTCGTGATTTACCTTTTCACCTGCCTCCAGGTTTCTGATACTATGGTTAGAGCGTTGCCAGTAGGTGACTGAGGCCGTGATCTTGGTGGTGGGGGAGCCCGCACAGCGAAGGCGGTAAGATGGGGTTGTCATATCTAGAAGGCGCCCTGGATTACGGCAGGATCAAGGGAGAAGCCAGACCTGTTTGGTGCCTGTCCCCAGGGAATCCACTAGATCGAGTGGTCAGGTAACCCGAGGGGCTGCATCACCCACCAATCCCAAGGGCAGTGCTATGCGATGCCAGATCGATCAAGAACAAGACCGCAGTTATTGCGGACTTGATTTCCTCAGTTGATCTGGCTTGCATTACGGAGACTTGGGTTGGGGACGATGCGGGCCCAGTTTTTGAGACTGCCGTCCAGCCTGGGTATACCGTGCTGCACTGCCCGAGAGAGGAACGTAGGGGCGGTGGGGTAGGCATCTGTTTTAGATCCGATCTGGCCTTTACCGTGCACCCAGTGGGAAATTGCAGTTACGTAAGAACTTACTGTAATAGTAGATCTTTGAGAGAGGTTCCTGCAGTAGGTCTTCACATATAGGGCTGTGCCCCTTGGCGTCAGGTCCGAACAGCAAACTTGTAGAGAGCAATCATCAGCGGGGACTGCCCCCGACGTCAGGTGTCGTGACGTCAGCCCAGCTACAAGAGGCGGTCCTGTGCCTGCTCTCCAGTTCTTTTCCACCGGAGACCTAAAGAAAGGTAAACAATAGCTAGGAGTAGAAAACTTCTAGGACCCTGCTTCCTCTCTAGATCCAAGGGCTAGGTAGGATGGAAAATAAAGGGAAACAACATCCACGAACTGGGGAAAGGTGGGAGGGAAACCAGACCTACTGCAGGAACCTCTCTTGAAGATCTACTGTTATGGTAAGTTCTTACGTAACTGCAATATCTTACTTTGAGAGGATTCCTGCAGTAGGTCTTCACATATAGGACTGAATACCAAGCAGTCCACAAGATAATTATGCAGCTGTGCATCCAGGAGGAGGAAAAGTCACCATAGGGAATCACGACAGGAGGCCTTGCAGAACTGCGAGACCAAAACCTGTCCTGCACCTAGAGGCAATGTCCAGACTGTAATGCTTGGTGAAAGTGTGAACAGACGACCAAGTGGCTGCTGCACAAATCTCAGCAGTGGACACATTTCTAAAGAAGGCAGTAGAGGTAGCCACGCTGTGGGTGGAGTGGCATTTGAATGCCCCCGGAAGGGACTTCCCATATTTCATGTAAGAAAAATGAATGCAGTTGGCTAACCATCTAGAGATGGTCTGTTTGGAAATAGCCTTGCCCTGGCACTGGGGAGCAAAGGCTACAAAGAGTTGGTTAGATTTACGAACCTCTTTAGTCCAGTTCATCTGAAAAAATTACTCACCTTAGTAATTATGTTTCTTCTAATGGAGTCTTGCTGTATTCTGACTATTGCAGTTAGCCCCAGCCTTTAAACTGCCCTGGAGAACAAAGGGTTAACTTTCTATGCGGAGCATAGAATGCTGAGCTCGAGCTCAGTTGAGGTCTCTGTCTGGAGTCCTTCGAAATCCAACCGTCAGATTCTTACAAGCAAAAACTCACTAACTATTCTATGTGGAAACTGTAAAATTTTTACTAGCCAACTGGCAACAAAAAGTTTTGGATCCCCAAAGGAAGACTCAAGTCAGGAAACCCAAAACCAATCCAAATAAGAATAAAGATAAAACAGACACCCAAACAAAAAGAAGAGGCTGTAAAAGGAGCACCCATGACATGCAACACTGCACCTGCCCACCCACTTCCCAAAAACAAGTTCTGAGAGGGGAAGCACGTCAGGAGGTCAGAATACAGCAAGACTCCATTAGAAGAAACATAATTACTAAGGTGAGTAATTTTTTCTTCAAACGACATGAAGCCTTGCTGTATTCTGATTGTTACAGACTACCAAGCAGTACCTCCATGGAGGAGGGACAGAGCCTACTTTGGGAACAGGCTCTGAAGTACTGCTGTGCCGAACCGAGCATCACTCCTAGCCTGGAAATCCAGAGAGTAATGCTTGGTAAAGGTATGGACTGTTTTCCACGTGGCTGCTTGACAAATTTCTAAGAGAGGAATAACCCTGGCAGCAGCCAGGGAAGCAGCTGTACCTCTGGTGGAGTGAGCCCTCAGGCCTGAGGGTGGAATTTTTCCTAGTTTCTCATAGCAGAATTGTATACCAGATACAATCCACCTGGCAACAGTTCTCTTGGAGGCAGGTTTGCCCTTCCCCACTTCTCCATAAGTGAGGAACAGCTGGAGGAATCAAACCTGTGACCCTTGGCACGCTCTATATAGTAGCTAAAGGCCCTTTTAACATCTAAACTGTGTAGTCTCATCTCTCCTGAAGAGGAATGATCAGTGAAGAAAACAGGAAGAAACAGACTGATTCAGGTGAAAATCTGAAACCACTTTGGGCAAGAACCTTCTATTGGTTCTAAGGACCACTTTATCCCTATGAAAGGAGATAAAATCAGGTTCCACTGACAGGGCTTGCAGTTCACTGATACATCTGGCAGAGGTAATGGCTACTAAAAACACAGTTTTCCAAGTCAAGTACTTAAGTTCTACTGAGGACATAGGCTCAAAGGGAGGTTGCCATCAATTGAGCAATACAAACATTTAAATCCCAGGCAGGGGCAGGGTCTCTGAATGGAGGATTGGTATGAAGCAATCCTTTGAAAAATTTACAGAACACAAGATGAGATGATAGTGAGGAAGACTTCCCCCCACTGACAGAAAAGCAGAGACAGCTGACAAGTGTACTTTGAGAGTAGCTGGTCTAAGGCCTAGGCCATTAAGATGGACCATGTAATCCAGAACTGTAGGCAATTCAGCAGTGTCTGGGGAAATATACTGCTTAGAACACCAAATACTGAATCTCTTTCATTTTGAGTTATAGGTCTTTCTAGTAGCGGGCTTTCGAGAGGCTTTGAGGATGTCCACAACCCCCTGAGACAGATGCAAATCTGCATACTCTAACTCTTCAAGAGCCATGCATTGAGATTGAGAGACTGAAGATTGGGGTACCAAATCCTCCCCTGAGAGGAGGTTACCAGGTTGTAATTCCTGGGAAGAGACAGGGGAAGATGGACTGCTAGGGACAGTAACAGGGGGTACCAAGGCTGTCTGGCCCAATCTGGAGCAATCAGAATCACTTTGCAAGGCTGTGACTTTATCTTGACTAAAACTTTGAACAGTAGAGGAAAGGGAGGGAAAGCATACAGAAATGTTCCTTCCCAGTTCAGAATCAGAGCATCCAGAGGAACTGTGCCAAAGACTAGGGGTCTGCAACAAAAGAGAGGAAGTTGGTGATTGTCTGGGGCTGCAAAGAGATCTATATCTGGAGTGCGCCATCTTGAAAAAATCACCTTCAAGACCAGAGGGTCCAGGGACCATTCGTGATGGCCCTGTGAAATCCTGCTCAGTGCATCTGCTAGCACATTGTCCTTCCCCGGAAGGTGGACTGCTATCAGAGAGGTTTGCAGGGAATAAGCCAGGGACCACAACTTCATGGCTTCTGTGCACAAGGCCATAGACCGCGTGCCTCCCTGCTTGTTGATGTACCACATGGTGGTGGTGGTGTCTGTTCTGACTTGAACCACCTTGTTCTGCACTGACTGAGAGAAAGCTTGCAGGGCCAGAAAAACTGCCCTGAGTTCCAGGAGATTGATATGGAGAAGAGATTCCTGAGGGGACCACAGTCCCTGGGCAGTGAGGGCCCCCAGATGGGCTCCCCAGCCCAGGAGGGAAGCATCCGTGGTAAGGACGACTGAATGAGACTGAGTGGCAAATGGGACCCCTTGCCTAAAATTGTCCTGATCCTGCCACCACTGAAGGGCTTGGATCAGGGTCCAGGTCACTGGGATCAGTTTGGTAAGGGAATCCTTCTTTTGAGACCAAAAGGCCCTCAAATGGAACTGAATGTCTCTCATCTGAAATCTTGCCCCTTGGACCACTGCTGTAGAGGCTGCCATGTGGCCCAAAAGCTGGAGGAAATGCCTTGCTGGTCGAGACACCTGAAGGCTGAAGGAAGAAGCCAGTTCTATAAGAACTCTTGCCCTTTCCAGGGGGAAGAAAGGCTCTTGCTTTGACAGTATCCAGCTCTGCCCCTATAAAGGTAAGAAGCTGCACTGGCTCGAGAACTGACTTGAAAAGGTTGAGAAGAAATCCTAGAGAAGTAAGTACTTGCTGGGTCATTTGCAGGTCTGACTTGACTTGGTCTGGGGACTGGCCTGCTATGAGCCAGTCATCCAGATATGCAAAAATGCAAATCTTTTGCCTCCTTAGAAAGGCAACTACTACTGCCAGGCAGTTTGTGAAGACCCTTGGGGCTGAAGTTAGGCCAAAGGGCATTGCTCTGAACGGATAGTGACCTGAGGGCAACTCGAACCTGAGGTACTTTCTGTGGGAGCACCTGATGGGAATGTGAAAATAGGCATCTCTGAGGTCCAGGTATGCTAGCCAGTCCCCTGGCCTTAGAGAAGGAAGGATTATTCCCAAAGTTACCATCTTGAACTTCAGTTTTAAAAGATGTTTGTTTAGGTATCTTAGGTCTAGGATGGGTCACCACTCCCCTGTCTTTTTTTGTGCTAAGGAAGTACCTGGAGTACAGACCTTTGCCCCACTGTAGGGTAGGTACTCTCCCTATGGCTCTTGAAGCCAGCAGAGATGAAACCCCTGCCTCTAGGGCAAGGGTTTCTGAGAGACCTGCAGGTGGAAAAGATCTGACCCTCATCTTTCAAAATGTTTTGAAGCCGAGAACCAGTCCCTGGCCTACTATTTCCAGGACCCACTTGTCTGATGTAATAGATATCCAGTCCTGGACGAAGTAAGTCAGCCTGCCCCCTACTTTAACAGGAGAGTCGACCTGGGCAGGCCCATCAGGGTATCTGCTTGGCAAGGGCCTTAGGCTGAGGAGTGAATGCAGCCCTGCTCAACCCCCTTCTGCCTCTCCCTCGGAAGAACCCCCTCTGTGAAAAGGAAGAAGAGGCCTGTGGGTGGTAGAAAGGCTTATGAAAAGGCCTGTCCCTGCCCCCAGACTGCTGCCTTTGAGGAGTTGCCTGCCTCTCTTTGGCCTGAGCACTCCTGTCAGTGGTCCTGTACTCATCCATTTTCTTTATGTAATTCTCGGTCTGCTCCCCAAACAGAAAATTACCCACTACAGGAAAATCCATGGCTTTAGCCTGGGTATCCTGCAAAAGGCTAGTACATCTGAGCCAAGCCGTTCTCCGAAGAGCCACAGATGTAGCCATGACTCTTGATGACACATCACTGGAGTCCACAGCAGCATAAAACTGAACTTTTGATGCCTCAATCCCATCTGCAGCCACCCTTTCCAGCTCCTTGGCTAGCTGGGGGGAGGCCTGTTTAATCAGTACAGTGCCCCACCTGGACTTCTGGTACCTGGCTGTATATGCCATATAATTCGCCTGCCCGAGTCCCAAGGAAGATGCCATGTACTGTTTTTTCGCCATGGCATCAATCTTCCTGGAGCCTTTATCTGGGGGGTGTGAAGCCAAGGGAATGTTTGCCTTGTCACAGGCAGCAGCCTGCACTACCCCAACATGGCTGCATTGCTGGTATAAAAACTCTGTATCTGAGCCTGATACTGTATACCTCTTTTCTGTCCTTCTGTCAACATGGAGTACAGAATTGGGAGACTTTAGCAGTTTTTGTGTCCGTTTCCCAAAGGATTTGTGAAGGGGAATAGGCAGTCTCCTGGACTCTGGGATGTCCATCATTTCCACATAATCAGGCTTCTCCTGATCCTCCATTGCCTCCTCCATAGGAAGCTGGAGGGTTTCAGCCACTTTTCTGTAAAACAAAAAAATTGGGCGTGGACTCAAAAAGCCTATGAGGGGATACACCAGAAGGTCTGTCTGGGGAGATGTCTGGTTCCACAGGCACATCCAGACTTTCATCATCACCATCATCTTCAAACTCCCCTCCTCCAAAAAAGTACAGTTACGTAAGAACTTACCATAACAGTAGATCTTCGAGAGAGGCTCTTGCAGTAGGTAATTACATATAGGACTGACGCCAGCAGGCGGCAGGACCCCATGGAAAAAATTCTAGCTAGCAGTCCCTGGCGAGGGACCGCCTCCACGTCAGGTGACTGGCGTCAGGAGACATCGGTATAAAGGGGCAGTCCCGGACACCCGCCTTCCAGTACTTTCCTGCCACAGGCCAAGAGAGGCCGGACGAAAGAGAAGCGGATATTTCCCTCAATGGAAAAGGAGCTGAAAAAGCCTAGGGGGATGGAGGGTGGGAAGGTATTACCTACGAGAGCCTCTCTCGAAGATCTACTGTTACGGTAAGTTCTTATGTAACTGTACTATCTTACTTTGAGAGGGCTCTTGCAGTGGATACTTACAGATAGGACTGAATCCCAAGCAGTCTGGAACAAAGAGAGGCACCGGGAGGAGGAAAACTACTCCAAAAGGTAGTTCTGGTTGTGCAAGTCTCAAGATAGGAGGCCTTGCAAAACAGCCAGCCCAAAGCCTGCTCTATGGCAAGAGGTACATCCAAACTGTAGTGTTTCGTAAAGGTATGGACAGAAAGTCCAGGTGGCGGCAGTGCAGATGTCTGCACTGAACACATTCTTGAAACAAGCAGCTGAGGCAGCTATTCCTCTTGTGGAGTGGTTTCTGATTTGACCCGGAAGGTCTTGTTGTATTTGTCATAACAGAAAGTGATGCAATGAGCCAACCACTTAGACAGGCATTGCTTGGAAACAGCACTACCTTCCCTTTTGTGAGCAAAAGAGACGAACAGCTGATCAGTCTTTCTGAGATCCTTCGTCCTGTTGGTGTAGCATCTCAGAATCCAGTGAACATCCATAGTATGGAGTAAATACTCCCCTTGATTAGAGTACTGGGTAAAAAAGGCAGGCACCTCTATGGACTGATTCAGAGTAGACTCGGCTACTACTTTAGGGAGAAACTTAGGATTCGTGCGAAGAGCAACTCGTTCCTTGTGAAAAATCAAGTACGGGATTTTACACATCAGGGCCTGGAGCTCGGAGATTCTCCGAGCAGAAGTAATGGCCACCAAGAAGAGAGTCTTCCACGAAGGAACTTCAAACCGCAGAAGCTGCAGGTTCAAGGGAGGAGAGTAAGTTTCGAGAACAAAGTTCAAGTCCCAAGGGGGAGCAGGAGTACGGATGAGGGGCCTCAGATAGAGGACCCCTCTGAGAAAGGTCTTGGAGACCTCCAGTTAAGCAAAAGCCTTGTCTGCGAAGGGAACATGATAGGCAGAAATGGCCGCAATGTGTACCTTTAGAGACGAATGGCTGAGACCCAGGTCAAACAGATGACGTAGATACTCCAGCAGAAGCCCCACTGAACAGGAGAAAGGTTCCATGTTCTTGGAAGCGGCCCAAAAAGTGAATCTTTTCCTCTTCGTGGCATAAGTGGATCTGGTGGAGGGTTTTCTGGCCTCCACTAAAATCTCCGCCACTTTGGAACACACTCCAAAACGGGATTGGGATAGGTCTGCAAGAGCCATGCATGCAGTTGAAGGGATCTGAGGCCTGGATGGACCAGGGTCCCCTGATCCTGAGTCAATAAACCTCAAGATAGAGGAAGAGGAAGAGGAGGATCCTCTGAATATTGTTGTAGAAGAGAGAACCAGACTTGCCTGGGCCAGAAAGGAAGGATCAGAATCATTTGCGCTCCTTCTGAAGGTAGTTTCTGCAAGACTCGTGGGATAAGTGGAATTGGGGGAAAGGCAGAACAAAACCTATCTAGTACTCACGGTACCACAGACAGAGACCGAACCGACTATGCGGAAATAAATTTGGTAAAAACCGACACCTTAACCGAGACTTTTGAACCGAGCTGAAGAAGAAATATCCGGAGCGACTGTTCAGTGAGGCAGAGTAAAGAATCTGACGGCTGGATTTTAAAGGGCTCCAGACAGAGACCTCAACCGAGCTTGAGCTCAGCATTCTATGCTCTGCATAGAAAATTAACCCTTTGTTCTCTGGGGCAGTTTAAAGGCTGGGGCTAACTGCAATAGTCAGAATACAGGAAGACTTCATGTTGTTTGAAAGTACCTCAGTATCTGATGCACATCTAGGGTGTGCAGAAGGTATTCCCCCGTTGGAATGCTGGGGATGGTAAATACAGGTTACTCACCTGTAACAGGAGTTCTAGGAATGGTATATGTTGTTCATCCACACTTACTGGCAGGTTCCCTGCCGCTTTAAATCTTGCCGGAAGGTCTTCAAGCTGGCTCCTCCCACCCACCCGGGTGGTAAAACTCTCGGCTCTGCCCCATGATGCCAGATCTAGCCCGCTGGAAGCCAGGTTGTGTGTCGCCGGGAGGTCAGGAGTCATATGGATGAACAACATACCATTCCCAGAACCCTGTTACAGGTGAGTAATCTGTACTTCTAGGGACATGGATATGTTGTTCATCCACACTTATTGGCAGACTCCTAGCAGTTCTCTGGGAGGAGGTAGGCAAGGCGCACACCTCCTTCTTAGAAAGACTGGAGAACCGAGGCCCCGACCAACATCCCGGCGTGACCCAAGGTCGATGTGGAAGGGGAGACGGTAAGCCTGCTTCCGGGCAGAAGCCCCGCGGATATCCTGAGCCGGAGTATCCTTCAGAAGCAGCCACCGGTGCAGCGGAAGGGCGGGTAAAATTAGCGCTTATCCCTCTGGGAGGCTCTATGCCCGCCCACCTATAGCGGAGACCTATGCAGGAGGTGACCCACCCGCTCGTCGCCCGTTAGGCTGCAGGTCTGCCAGATGCGGCTCCAGCATAGATGACAAACAGCTGGCGAACCTTTCCCGAACTTCAGCCATACGCTCCCTGGGTAAGTGAGCGATAAATAGGGTCCCATGGAACCTATATCGACCTCAAGGTGTGAATGGGGATGAACCCGGCAGAGAGAATACCTGGTTAGGGAAGACTCCACCGCCGCCTTCCGAAGGAATTTCGGGTTGGGCGCAGGACAACCTTGTCCCTGTGGAAGACCAGATAGGGAGAACCAAAGGAGCGCTTGGAACTCTCCCCTCCTTCTGGATGGCAGAGCAGCCCCAAGAAGGTGATCTTTCACAACAGGTGAGGGAAACTCGCACCTGTGCAATGGTTCGAACAGCTTGCCCGTGAGCAAGGCCCATACCAGCGCAGGTCCCACAGAATGGGGATACTCTCCCCCAAAGGGAAGGTGTGATCGAGGCCTAGAAAGGGGCAGACCACCTTATCTGCGCCACCAACTGCCTTCCGGCCCGCGCCCGGAAAACAGGGGTGATCAACAGAAGCACCTAGAGGGTCGTCGGCCGAAGCCCCAGTTCAAAGAACGGACCACAGATGGTCCGAATGTCACTAGGGACGGAGAGAGGCCAGGCCCTATCCCTCATCAAAAGGAGAACTCTCACCATTGAAGGCGAGCACATTTGGCCGACCTCTAGCAGGATGCCTCGAAACGTCGAGGACCTTGCCGAAGGACCCAAGGCCCGGCCCCTAGCCGCACAGGGACCAAGCCTTCAGGTGCAGGGATTGAAGGTCCAGATGGAAAACAGAGATCAGAACCGGGCAGACCAGAAGCCGCCTCGGGAGCCTGAGACTGAGGGGAGCTGGATACCAGAGCTGTAAACCCAGACTGGGCTACCAGCATCACCTGTGCCTAGTCCCTCCTTGCCTTGCCTGCGGGTCAAGGGAAATGGGGGAGAGGCAAAGAAGAGGCCCGGGGTCCGCGACCTTGATGGCATCCCCTACAGCAAACCCTGCTGAGGGGGTGGGCATGAGACAGTCTCAGCCTGGTATTCTCCCTGGAGGGAGGAGGGAGAAAATCCTGTGCTACTTCCGGCAGGGAAGACCACTCATGAGGCGCAGCTTATGTCTGGCTTAGGGCAGCAGCCAGGGAGTTGGAGGCTCCTGCCATCGAATGGCTGGGACTCGCCTCCGACTGCGCGAAAAAACCCAATGCGGAGAACCTCCTAACGCCGAGGCAAAGGGTTCGACCAAACCTGGAAGGGTAGGTAGCACGTGGTTATGGTGCTGTCCGCATGGACTAAAACCACTAGACCCCGCACAAACGGAGCGAGCGGCACAAGCTAAGCAGACCGCCTGGAGCTCCAGCGGGTAGGAAGGGCATCGGGACTCCCGAGAGGACCAGAGGCGAAACACTCTGTATTCCCCTAGATGGGCACCCCCACCCATCCGAGAAGCATCGGTCCGAGAAGACCATTGACTCAGGGGGGACGAACAGGATGTTCTCCTGCAGGAGTTGGAATGGTCCGATGGGGAGCATTCCCCTAACTCCTGGGCTGTAGTCATGAACTGATCCGAGGAACGCAGCACTGTGACCGCTGGCTGGCCCGTCCCACTGGGGGAACTCAGCCGCCGTGAGGCCCAGGAGGTCCCGGCAGGGCACAATTACCCGGCCAACCTGACTGGGTAAGGGAGGAAGAACCTCAGCCGTGTCTGCTCGGAGCCGAGCTCGGACTAAAGAGCCGAGCCTAGTCCCGAAGAAGCCTCACCTGCTAAGGCACGAGTTCCAACGTGGCTCCAGTAAAGGGAGACCAGTCTGAGCCTGGAAGGGGTTTTAACCAGGCCGCCATCCAGGTAGGGTTATGCCTGGACACCTCAATGCCGCAGAAACTGCGGAGCAGAGAACGAAGGGCCTGGCCAGGAACTCGTAAGGAGATCTCCCGCTTAGGAAAGGGAGGGGTCTCCCCAGAAACGGACGGAACGAGGATTAAGTACGTCCTGGAGGCCCAGGAAGAAGCCGCACGCCTCGATCTGAGGATGGGATATCTGCAGAGACATCATCCAGGCATGCAGTAGGATAGGCGCAAGCCCCCCGTCCATTTGAGACCAGGAATACCTGGACACGAACCCAGGGTCAGAAGGAGGGCCCACCACCTCCCTGATCACCTCTAATTAGAGGGCCAGGCAAGTCGGCTCAGTGGTCCGACGAAGAGTGTGTGGACCCAAGATCCCTGTGGGGCAACGGCTCAAAAGGGGAAACCTGCTCGCAACTCGCGACAGGACCTACCCTTAGCACCACCCAAGCAGAAGAGGTGCGGAGCCGACCCCCACGGGGAAACCCGGGCAGGGGCGACGGGCCGGGACAGCACCCCTTAGCCCGTCACTGAGCAGGCTTGGCGGAGGAAGAGGCCGAGGGGCTCTCGGATCCCTACCTCCCTGCTTCCTTTTGGAGGAAGACGCTGGTCTGGCGACAGGCCGACCAGCGCATGCCTGCTGGCCCTCGTGTGGGCCGGTCAAGCTGCAGGGGCCGGGGGGCAAAGGGGCTTACGCAAAGGCTGATGGCTGCCCTTGTCCCTCCAGGCAGGAATGACAGAGTCCGGAGTGGCATCGGACTTCTCTGGTCCCTGGATATGTCCCTCCACTCCAGGGCCAAAAAGGTCAGTCCCCAAGAAGGGGATGTCCGCCAACTCATGCTGGGTTTCCAAGGAGAAGGAGGATAACCTCAGCCACGCCTGCGGCGCATGGCCACTGCGGCCACCACCGATCTGGCACAGGAGTCGCCCAGATCCAGAGCCGCCTGAGCTGCTGTTTTGCCACCGCTCATTCCTTGTCCTCACGATCATGCGGACTGTGGTCCGCAGGTCGGCCGGGAGATGAGGGAGGACCATCCAGGGAGCCCAAAGGGCGGGAACAGTGTGCCATCAGTGCCGCTTGAGCTAGCCTGATGGAGGCCTAGGGAGGACGCTGGAACCTTTGCACCCAACATAGTCCATCCTTTGACTTTTTGTCAGGGGCTATCCATATCTCAGCTTCCAAACATTGGAAAACATTGTCGGTGACTAACCTTCAGCCGAGGGGTGCCCGAGAAACTGGGCAGAGAACCGACAGGACAGGGTACTTCCTGGCCACCCTGGCCGAAGGCTCAGGGCAGAAAGTAGGCCGCCGCCAGAGCTCCAAGGCTGGGCCCACGATTGCCTCAGCCACCGGGAAGGCCTCCGAGGGGGAACCCCCTCGGTCCAGAATCTCCGTAAGGAGGTAAGGTGCTCGTTTGTAAACGGGCTCGAGCTGCATCCCGGTGAATTCCGAGATGAGCTGGAGCAGACCCATAAAGGACGATGGGCTATCGTCCATGGAATGTTCCAGGGAAGACCATGAGTCCTCCCTGCTAGGAAACATAACGGAGCCGACTTCAGGCTCCGAGGGGTCTGCAAAAAGCTGCCGCAGGCCTGAGACACTCTTCGTCCGCCGAGGGTGGGCAGGAGTGAGGGGACCGAGTAACCTGGGGGACAGGCCAAGGCCCGGCCCGGGTTCCGCTGAGGACGGTGGGGCAGCAGGGATCGGACGAGCAACCGGCCCTGGAGAGGGCCCCTCGACTGCCTCGAGCGGCTCTGTCAGCCGACCGGGCGGCGGCTGCTTACTAGCCGGACAATGAACCGGGGTCGATTGATTCCCAGACAACAACAGCTGCTGCCACATAAATCTCAGAATGCTGACGCTTAACGGGTATCGGGTTTGCCCCTCATCCGAGGAGGAGGAGAAAGAATGGCAATGTCACTTAGCTCGGTGCCCGAGACTGAGACCAATCCTCGGGTGACTCGAGGGCGGGCCTGGGAGGGAGTGGCGCATGCCCGCTCCTCCTTCGGCTCGGAAAAATTGGCCGAGGACTGTCGACCCGAAGGTACCGGCAGAACCTCAGCCCCCGCCGGGGAAACCGGCGAAGGGATTGTGGCACCAGCAGGAGACAGCCCAGATGACGGGCCGAGAGGCTCAGCCACGTCGACGGGGGTCCTGGCCAGCTGACCTGACGGGGACACCGTGAGGCCAGTGGCGAATCCGCATCCTCGGCGAAGCGAGCATCGGCCAGCAGGGAGAGACTTTCCCACTCCGCGGGACCGACGAGGACCCCACCTGCACCTTGGGCCGAGGGCAGGTCCCCAGGTCCCTCCCTCGAGGAAAGGACCGACGAAGCCCTTGAATGAAGCTGCATGAGTAGAGCCCAAGGAAAGCGGGATAAGCGCTGCAACTGAGGAAGAGGGAGGTGGAGCCGCCCCCTCCCCGGCGGGAGGAAGATCGAGCTGCTCAGAAACAGCCGAAGCGGATGCCCAACGATCCGAGGGATTCTCCGGAGCAGGAAAACTATCGTGCCCGGGAAGCAGAAACGGCCACGCGGTCTCCAAAGAGCTGGCCGAAGCGGGCACAACAAAATCCTCGCAAGCTGGAGGATCATGATCCAGGTCAGAAGGCAGTAAATGCACGTGAGTGCGGCCCTCCTGGAGGAATTAACCGGCGCCTTCGGGCCGGAAAAGAATGAGCCATCGCCGCAGCAAAGGAGAAAGGATCGAAGTTACAGAAAAACTTTCAATTGATTTAGAAGACCGAAAATTTTCAGGAACCAGTCGAAAACGCAGAGCACTAAGGAGGGAACCTGAGCTTCCAAGCGGTAAGGAAGATCTGGCGTCATGGGGAGGAGCCGAGAGTTTTACCACCCGGGTGGGTGGGAGGAGCCAGCTTGAAGACCTTCCGGCAAGATTTAAAGTGGCAAGGAACCTGCCAATAAGTGTGGATGAACAACATATCCATGTCCCTAGAAACTGGTAATTCCATGCTCTGATTCAGAGTAGTTTCTGATACCATTTTGGGAAGGAAAGAAGTGTTAGTCTGCAGGACTACTCTGTCTCTATGAAATATGGTTCTTTACAAACAAAAGTTTGGAGCTCAGAAACCCTTCTGGCAGAAGTGACTGCAACTAAAAATAAAGTCTTCCAGGAAAGGAAGCGCAAGTCGCAAGAAGAAGCTGGCTCAAACGGGGGTAAAGTCAGCTTCTCAAGCATGAAATTCAGGTCCGGGGCGGGGGGGACAGACAGGGATTCCGGATAGGAGGTTTCAACCTTTCAGAAAGGTTCTGCCAACCTTCAACTGAGCTAAGGTTTTGCCTTCCACCAGGAGGTGGTAGGCTGACACAACAGAGAGATGGACCTTAAAGGAGGAGTAGCTAAGGCCCGTCTCAGATAAATGTGCGAGATACTCTAACATCTGGGCCGCCAAGCATGAAAAGGGATCCCAGCGCCTTGCTGGGGCCCAGATCGAAAATCTTTTCCACTTCATGGCGTAAGTGGATCTAGTAGATGGTTTTCTGGCCTCTACTTAGATATGAGCAACCTGCGAAGAGACACCATAGCGGGAAACCACTATGTCCACAGGTGCCACGCATGAAAGTGGAGAGACTGAAGGCTCTGGTGCACCAGGGTGCCCTGCTCCTGTGTCAGAAGGTTGTGGGCAAACAGCAAAAGAACCAGAGGTTCCAGTGCCAGTTGACACAAAAGAGGGTACCAAATCTGGCGTGGCCACAGAGAAGCGATCAGGATCATATGAGCTCCCTCCTGCTGAAGTTTCACCAGAACCTTCTGAATGAGAGGAAAGGGAGGAAATGCGTAAAGAAACCTCTGTCCAAGAGACAGAGACAGTGCGTCTCGCCAAAAAGCACCATGCCCGGGAGCGAGCGAGCAAAAGTTGGGTAGTTTTGCATTGTATAGCGAGGCGAACAGATTTAAGTCTGGACCATCCCATCGAAGAAAGAGTTCTTCGACCACCCCTGACTTTAGCTCCCACTTGTGGGCCCTGGCCACTGATCGACTGAGTGTCCGCTAGGGCGTTGCTTTCTCCTGGTATATGCACTGCTGTCAAGTAAAGGCTGTGCTGTATCACCCAGTACCAAACCCTCACTGCTTCCCTGCAGAGAGGGTACGACTGGGTTCCTCTCTGTTTGTCGATGTACCAGACTGTGGACATATTGTACATCTGGACCAGTAGAGATCCTGGTACCAGAAGGGACTGAAATGCCTGCAGAGCGTAAAGAACCGCCCTGGTCTCTAGAACGTTGATGTGGAGCATCCGCTCCTGATCGGACCAAGACCCCTGCGTCTTGTGTACCCCCAGATGGGCTCCCCAGCCCAAGTCCAAGGCATCCGTGGTGAGAATTTGGGTAGGGACAGGGGAATGGAAAGGGTTCCCTCGATAGATTGGAGAGATTTTGCCACCAGCAAAGATCTCTCTGAAGGTTGGTGGAGATCATGACTTTTTGGTTCATGTCGTCTGTCCCCTGATCCCACTGGACTCAGAGACCACTGGGTGACTCTCATGTGAAGTCTGGACAGGGGAACTGTGGAACTGGCCGCTGCCATCAGTCCCAGAAGACACAGCACAGCATGTGTTGGGATCCATCGAGCCTGGGTCACAAGAGTGGCCTGAGTAACCAAAGTCTCGGCTCTATCTGATAGCAGAAAAGCCTTGCTCTGAGCTATATCTAGTATGGCTCCAATGAATTGGAGTCATTGAGATGGTACTAGCTGGGATTTGGGGAAGCTGACTGTGATCCCCAGAAGGGAGAACAAGTTCAGAGTGAAAGAGAGAGACTCTTTCAGGCTCATAGGAGTGGGTGCTGCAAGGAGCCAGTCATCCAGATACAGGAAGACAAATGCCCTGGAGGCGTAGAATGCTACCACCACTGCTAGACACTTCGTGAACACCCGGGGGTGTAAGGAAAGGATAAAAGGAGTGCCTGAAACTGGAAGTGATCCTCCATAAAAGTAAACTGGAGGAAGTGGCAGTGGGCCGGGAGGATAGGGATGTGCAGGTAGGCTTCCTGCATATTCTGGGAGCACAGCCAAGAGTTGGGATGGAGCAGGAGAAGAAGCCCCTGAAGGGTCAACATGCGAAATGTCGTGTACTTGACAAAGATGTTTAGTGTGCTGAGGTCCAGGATCGGTCTCAGGTCACCCATTTTCTTTGGGACTAGGAAGTGGTGGAAGTAAAATCCCCTTCCTGTCTGGTTTTGAGAGACAGGTTCTATGGCCTCCTTTTGAAGAAGAGCCTGAATCTCTTGTGAGATGAGTGGGACCTGATCCCGAGGATAGAACGACCGTCCCAGAGGTAGAGCGGCTGGAATTTCAAGGAACTCGATCGAGTGACCCCGCTGGATGAGCTGAAGCACCCAAGACTCTGCAGTGAAGAGCCTCCAACCTTCCAGGTGGAGGCCAAACCTCCCTTCGACCGATTCCTCCTGAAGTAAGGGAGGGAGCAGGAGGAGGGGAAAGGAGTCAAGACACCAAGGGGAGGGGAGCTTTGGGCCCTGAGGCTGGTTTGGAGAATTTAGCCTGTGGGGTTTGGGCTCCTGAGCCAGGGGCACGTCTTTTTCCCTGATGTTTGGCCTGGTTCCTGTTCCACCTTCTCTGGCGGCGAAAGTGCTGCTTTTTCTGGGCTGTCTTGTACATAGAGCATACGTCTCTTAAAGAGCGTCCATTCTCTTGCAGTCCTGTAATGATATCTTTAGTATCACCGACAAAGAGGACGGAACCCCTAAAAGGGGCATCCAAGAGGGAAGTCTGTACATCTTGTACTAAACCAGCTATCTGAAGCCAGGAGAGCCAGCGGAGACAGATCCCGGTGGCTGCCGCTCTAGCCACAGAATCCACCAAGCCATGCGTCGTTCGGGAGCGCATGACGACACGAGGACTTCCCCATCCTGACCTTGTCCAGGAGCTTCTTCCTAAGGTTTTCATCCTGAACCTCAAGTAGATCCCTTTCCAGCTCCGAAAAAGTAACTTTTTGGAAAGCAACCTTGTGCAAGACATAGTTGATAGATCTATTGCCACAGGACAAGGAAGAATAGATTTTTCACCCGAACTGGTTTAACTGACGAGAGTCCTTATCTGGTGGTAAGGAACTCAGGTGTTTCGGTTGGGCTGACCGGTCGTGAGCGGCAGTAATGACCATGGAGTCAGCCTTAGGATGGGAGTTAAGGTGTCAAATCCCTCCCGGGGGATAATAGGTCCGGTTTGCCTTCCTGGAGACTGCTGGAATGGAGGACGGTTGTTGCCATATTGTGGTGATAAAATCCTCGTGGGGTCCCATCCACGGGGGTATGGGGATGGGATCTGATGTGGCAAGGTTCAGGTGCTCCACTAGCCTTTTGCGTTGCACAGCGACCTCTTTTGTGGGCCAGCCTCTGGCTGCCTGTATGGAGCACAAGAGGTCTCCAAAAGATGAGTCCCTCTGGAGGAGACTTAGGAGACTCCTTTGGGGGAACCTCAGCCGGAAATCTGGGATCCAATGGATTGGTGTCAGACTCCGTGTCAGAGGGTTCGGAGCCACTAGGAATGGAAGGTTCCATACCAGCAGTACCCACAGCAAGGTTCTGCCCGTAGAAGTCGGTGGGGGGGCCCGGCCCTAGGCTGAGGAGGTTCCCCTACCAATTGCCTGAGCTCCAACAGTAACTGGGTTCTGGCCTCCTGCCACCAGTGGAGTGCTTTTTCCGGTGCCAGTGGTGGTGGAGGAGGGGGAGGCTGGTAGGTAGAATAACCTGGGTACTGAGGCCACAAAGGGTAGAGATAACCCATTTCAGGATAGTATGAATACCAAGGGTATCCCGGTGTCTGAGGCACATAGCCCGGTGTCGGAAACTGTGGCGTCGACGGTGGGTCGCCCGGAGGCGGGACAATGGGTCCTGAGCCCGGAAACTTGTCCGGAGGATCTGGTCCTGCCAGGGGAAGTGCAATGGTGCCTTGGGGAGGGGGGGGATCTGGAAGGGCCCCCAAAAGTCCCGAGGGAGGAGGCTCCTTGAATAGATCCCCAGCCGGTGGTGGACTGAAGTCCGGGGACGGCGAAAGGCCTGGCAAGAGGGGGAGGTCCGGAAGAAGTCCTGGCGGCAAGTTTGAATGTGATTTCGCTGGTAGAAAAATCAACGGATCAGGTGGAGAGTCCCTGGGATGTAACACTCTAGAGGACGAAGGGTCACTCTGCCCCTCACTCTGTCCGACATCAGGGGCCAAACTGGAGCTTAAACGAAGAGTGGAAGGATCCGGGCGGGCGACGAAGGAGCAGTCATCCGGCTGATTGGGCAGAGCCGGGCTAGTGGAAGTCCAGAGACCGCCGCTAGTCTGATCAGCAGAAGACGTGCACCCTATGACGGGGTCGAGGGTTGTCTTGTCGGCAGTGAAAGTAGACTTGACAGAAACTTCTAAAGAGGCGACCGCCGGCTGCCTGCTCACTTCTGTAGGAGGGGGAGAAGGCACCTGGCCTAAGGCAGCAGATGAGGCACCGGCAGAAGTACTCACGGTTTCGGAGGGCCTCCCGCGTGGTGACGGACTCCGTTCCTGGCGCTTCTCTTTGCTTTCCTTCTTTTTTGGACCTGGTGACAATGACCAATCCTGCAATTCCTGGAGCTCCTTTTCCATCAACGCCAGTCGTCAGGTCAGGAGATGGGCCTCGAGGGTCTGCTTACGCCTGGTTCGGGTTGCCTGGCTGTAGGCCTTGCAGATGAAGCACTCCTGGGAGTTGTGCTTAGAACCGAGGCAGAGGGAATGGTCGTCCCTGTGCGGGATTTGAGTGGCGCACTTCGAGCACTACTTCTGTCTAGAAGACATCAAATAGAGTGAAACAATTTAGTGAAAAACTAGTCATGAGGCGAAGAAAACTTCGACAAAATGGCAGACATCTGATCACTGTTCTATCGCGTGCTGAACGTTACTGAGGTGACGGCGGGAAAGAACAGGACAGCGGGCACGGGACCGCCTCTTTTATAGCTGGGCTGACGTCACGATGCCAGACATTGGGGGCAGTCCCCGCTGATGACTGCTGTCTACAAGTTTGCCGTTCAGACCTGATGCCAGGGGGCGCAGTCCTATGTGTGAAAACCTACTGCAAGAACCCTCTTGAAGTAAGATCTCCAGGTTCTTTTGAATGTGTGGCCATCCGTGGGGGTCCGGGTCAGAGGGGTGTAGCCAGGGATTTCAGATCTGCACACCAAGTGGACTCACTGCTACCCCCTCCCACCTTGTTAGGGTGAGCTACCCCCGTGTAGCCAGACAATATACAAATGTACACCAGGACTGTGTTTGTTGCCTCATTTGGCACAATAAATACAACTTTTGTATCGCATGACAGTGGTTGCTGCCATGCATAGGTAAATACATATGCCACGCATTGTTCCCTAAGACACCCACATACCAGCCCAGAGCCTGTAAAGTTGTATTGGGACGCAAAGAGAGTATTAGTGACCAGTCCTTCTAGTTTCGACTCTTATGAATAAAAGTACAGGAAGGTTCAAGATTTTTTTGGTTAGCTTTCATGGAAAAAGGAAGCAGTTCAAAGCCTGTTTGCTACCCCCCCTTAAATAAAATTGCACACCATGGAGTGCTTGGAGTATGCCTGCCTACACCCTGTCCGGGTGCAGGGGTCAACCTTAACTTTTTTTCGCACTAGCCAGCTGGACAAGGTGATTAAAAACTGCACTCGCCCGCAGACGGTCGCACTAGCCCACAATAATGATAGTAAATTTTGATTCGTTATACAGGAAAAATGCATGCCAAGAAATACTCTTGATTATTGCATATTTATCCTGCTCCCATATTGCTTCCTGACCTGCAAAACAATAGACTGCAATCCAATCACATGCAGTGTATACCCCCACTGTTTTTTTACCACGTGCCCCTTGCTTCCTCTTTCTTCACCCTCCCCCCACCAAACCAGAGAATACCATAACAGCAATCATGCAGTTCTAGCTCTGCACACACGATAGCCAACATCATCGTGCACCTCACCACAGTCCCACTCTGACCTGCAGGGCAATGTACAGGAGTTAGGCAGAGAAAGACATTGTCATCCCCCACCCTGTGATTAACCAGACCTGCACTTTTCAGTTTTCTTACACTGCGAAGTGAGCCGGGGCAGTTCTAGGATTTCTTTGGAAAGAGTTAAACACAGAGGGCTTGGGATGTAAGAAACTAACATATCTGTTTATATATACCAGGCACAAAAGTATTGATTTAACACGCTCTGCCCTAACAACAGATATTTCGTAACTGTGTCCTTTCATCAGTCAAAGAGGGTGCAGTATACAGGCATGGTGTTGTACCACCTGTCTTTCTAAATGGGATGATCTATGCACACAAGGAATACCTATTTTAACCTTTAAAATGATGTTTTACTAAGGTTTTGCTTTGTACCACACATGCTCCAAAGCATTGTTTTCAGGATGAAATGACATGCTGGGTAGTATAAGGGTGGTATTACGTGGATGGCATTGACTGGTGTGATACATTAAGAGCAGCTGTGCACCCCTACACCAGTTAGTAATGGCAGCTATGGGTCTGTGGATGGCCACTTCAGAGTCTAGTCTGCAGTGGTGTCAAGGGAAAGTACAGAGTTGACAGACCACCTGGCTGGGCAAACAGGTATATATCATAGCATTCTGTCACTGCAGTGTTAGATACAGACACTCAAAAGGTTGGGAAATGAGGTGCACTGGTCTTAATATTGTGGGACAAATCAAAAACAAGTTCAGCAAATTGGAGGCTAGTGACAACCACTCTACCCGTGTTCACAGCATGCACACTAGCTGAATGTCCTAACAACTGAGTGATAATGACTCACATCAACTCTTGTTGGATCCCCCTCTTGAACTGCCAGATAACTGCAGCTGTTAATGAGCTGCTAATCACACCAGGCCACCTGGAACACTGAGGGAGATTAGCAAAAGGACTACAGCCTGCTAAAGCAGGGACTTTTTCAGCTTCATTAACAGCCATGAAAAATCTGCACTAGTCAAGACGGACAAGTAGAGGGTTAGCTGCACTAGCCCTGGCCAATTTGCACTAGGTTCAGGGCTAGTAAAACAATGTTAAGATCGAACCCTGGACAGTGAGGAATTTCCTGCAGGAGGTTGCCAAATTCATTGTCAGCGAAACATTGGAAGCCCCTAGATGTATTGTTCTGAGTGATTTCAGTGTTTGAGCTGATGACGAATCTTCTCGTCTTGGTCATAACCTCCTCCAGACTATGTCATCTCTGGGCAGTCGCAAGTTGTTCCTGCTGCAACTCACCAGGGTGACATGCTGGACTTGGTGTTCTCACTAGGGCTTGAAATAGATAATCTCAAGATTGATCGGGTGGTTTGGTCTCATCACTGCACGGTGCAGTTCACGTTCAGGGCTCCCACCAGATGCCCTCTCCCTACTGAGATGATGAGCTGTCGCCCTTTATGGGGATTGACCCTTGAGGGTTTCCTGGAGGCAGTTGATCTATCTAGTGTGGGTGATGCATGCATCAGAGGCGTTGGTGCTGGGGTGGGCACCTATTGGGGCACAGGACCCAAGGCAGCATGGATTCACAATGGGAAGGTCATGTCAGACAAATCTAATAGATTTCTTTGACTGGGTGACCAAAGTAGTAGACCAGGGAGGGGCTGTGGACATGACCTACCTAGATTTTAGCAAGCCATTTGATACAGTCCCACACAAAAGATTAATTCACAAGATAGCCAGCCTTGGAGTGGGTCCCAAGGTGGTAAACTGGATAAAAAATTGGCTAGACAACAGGAAGCAAAAGGTAGTAGTAAATGGAATACACAGTGAAGAAAGGAGGGTTACTAGTGGGGTACCGCAGGGTTCAGTACTGGGACCGGTCCTTTTTAATGTCTTTATAAGTGACATTGCAGAGGAACTGGAAGGAAAAGTATGTCTCTGCAGATGACACAAAGATCTGCAACAGGGTTGATACACAAGATGGAGTGGAAAGGATGAGAAAGGACTTGGCAAGGTTGGAGGAATGGTCAAATGTATGGCAGCTCAGATTCAATGCAAAGAAGTGCAAGGTAATGCACATGGGAAACAAAAACCCAGGAGAGTGTACACAATGGGGGGTGAGATACTGACAACAGTAAAAATAGAAAGGGACCTGGGGGTAATTATATCCGATGACCTAAAGGTGGGCAAGCAATGTGAGAAGGCAATAAGGAAGGCAGGGGGGATACTGGGATGCATAGGAAGAGGCATCAATAGTAGAAAACAGGAAGTTGTTATCCCTCTGTACAGACAGTTGGTGAGACCCCATCTGGAGTACTGTGTGCAGTTCTGGAGACCCCATCTCTGCAAAGACACAGACAGAGTGGAAGCTGTACAGAGGAGGGCAACCAAAATGGTGCAGGGTCTGCACCAGAAGACATACGAAGAAAGACTAAGGGAGCTTAATATGTATACCCTAGAGGAAAGGAGGGAGAGAGGGGACATGATAGAAACTTTGAAGTATCTCAAGGGAATTAAAGTCCAAGAGGGTAGCATCTTCCAGAAAAAGAGATGTGCAAGAACAAGGGGGCACAATTTGAAGATAGAGGGGGGACAGCTCAGAGGTAATGTGAGGAAGTATTTTTTCACTGAGAGGGTTGTGGATGCATGGAACAGCCTCCCAGAGGAGGATGTGGAGTCAAGAACGGTGGGGGACTTCAAGAATGCATGGGACAGGCATGAGGCAGTCCTGGTGGGGAGTAAGAGGAAGTAAGCTGTTGGTTAACTAGGATTTGCAGCTTATCTGTTAAGTAGGAAAATGGGCAGACTAGGTGGGCCAAGCGGTCCTTATCTGCCGTCAAATTCTATGTTTCTATAATAAGGTGCTATCTGACACCCTCGCACCTGTCCATGTACGACCTAAATCTTCCTACCTGAGGTCCCCGTTGTATGATGGAGCTCTCAGGGACATGAAAAGAAAAGGTCGGAGGTTAGAGCACTGCTGGAGAGAGTCCGGCCTGGAGGGGGGACAAACTGGCCCTACATGTACATTACAATGCATACCAAGGGGCAATCAACCACAAGGAGGCAGTGTTCCTGTCCAGGGAGATTGCTGCTGGAAGAATCGACCAGCTGTACTTTGTCAGACTGTGGACAGGCTACTTCATCCTGCTTGTCTACAGCCAAAGAAGGTTTTTACAAATGCTGAACGCGAATAGTTTGCTCAGTTCTTCTCAGACAGTGTCTCTGGTATCCGGCAGGTAGTTTCTTCAGTCAGCGATGTCATAGCTGGCAGTGGTCGCCCGAAGTCTTCTGAGTGCACGCCCCCTGGTTGAGGGGAGTTTAGACCAGTGGAGGTAATTGGGGTGGCAACCAATCTGAAGCACACCTTTTGTGAACTGGATGTGGTGCCGTGTTTCTTGATGAGATGCACTGACACCGTTGGCCCGGTGTTTGCTCTGATTGTCTGGTGTTCCTTATCCGAGGGGGTCTTCCCTGATGCCTTGAAGGAGGCATTGGTGGGACCACTCTTAAAGAAACCATCGTTGGTCCCGGAGGTGAGGGCAAATTACTGACCTATCTCTAACCTTCCATTTTTAGCAAAGGTAGTGGCACTTCAATTGGAAGAGCACCTCGTGACTTATGAGTTGTACGAACCTTTCCAGTTGGGTTTTCGGGCTAGGCATAGCACAGAAACCGTGCTTGTTCGGGTGCTGAATTATGTATTCAGGGAGAGAGAGATTGAGGGGATAAGACAATTCTTGTTCTTCTGGATCTCTCTCTTCAGCATTTGACACTGTGGACCACTGTGTGCTGCTTGACCGCCTAAGGGAACTCTGTGGACTCACTGGCACTGTCATCAGCTGGTCTGAGTCCTTTCTCACTAACAGGAGGCAACGGATTGTGATGAGGGATTCCTCCTTCACCCCTAGCCTCCTATGTTGCGGAGTTCCTCAGGGATCGGTATTGGCCCCAATGTTGTTCACAGTGTACATGTTACCCTTGGTAGGGCTCATTAGGAAGTATGGCTTGGGTTTTCATTGCTATGCTGATGATACCCAGCTATACTTTTCCTTTGCCCCAGGAACAACCAACGCGGTGGACGTGCTAAACAGCTGCCTTGCTGAGATTAGCGACTGGATGACCTCTAGCTAGTTGCAACTGAACCCGATAAGACGGAGGTATTGGTGGTGGAGTCAGAGTGCATGATAGGATGGCCTCTGAATTAGAGACCGGACTTGTTCTGAGATCTGTTTCATTAAAGACCTCCTCCAGGGTGCGTAATCTTGGTGTCATTCTGGATAGGAATTTGACTATGGAAGCGCAAATATCCTCCACGGTCCGCTCCCGTTTTTTCCATCTCAAATCTCACCAGAATAATGCCCCTTGTTTTGCCTCTGGACCTCCCCAACTTGATACATGCCTTAGTTACATCAAGTCTTGACTACTGTAATAATGCGCTCTACCTCGGGGTCACGGGAGGATCTGTCCGCTGACTGCAGCTAATGCAGAACGCAGCTGCTCGGTTGCTTACTGGGCAGTCAAAATATACAGGTTACTCACCTGTAACAGGAGTTCCAGGAATGGTATATGTTGTTCATCCACACTGTCTGGCAGGTTCCTTGCCGCTTTAAATCTTGCCAGAAGGTCTTCAAGCTGGCTCCTCCCACCCACCCGGGTTGTAAAACTCTCAGCTCCGCCCCATGACGCCAGATCTAGCCCACTGGAAGCCAGGTTGTGCGTCGAAGCCGGGGAGGCAGGGTGGGTCGTGTGGATGAACAACATATACAGGTTACTCACCTGTAACAGGAGTTCTAGGAATGGTATATGTTGTTCATCCACACTTTCTGGCAGGTATCCTTGCTGCTTTAAATCTTGCCGGAAGGTCATCAAGCTGGCTCCTCCCACCCACCCGATTGGTAAAACTCTCGGCTCCGCCCCATGACGCCAGATCTGGCCGTTGGAAGCTCAGGAAAGGCGGCCAAGCCGAGGTTGTGGAAGAACAACATATACCATTCCTAGAACTCCTGTTACAGGTGAGTAACCTGTATTTCTAGGGACATGGATATGTTGTTCATCCACAATTCTGGCAGACTCCTAGCAGTTCTCCGGGAGGAGGGAGGCAAGGCACACACTCCCTACTTAGGGAATAGAGACTGGAGAACCGAGGTCCCAAAACCAGCATCCCGGCGTGACTCAAGGTCGATGCGGTAGTGGGTGATGAAGGTTTGTGCTGACTTTCAGGTAGCAGCCCTGCAGATTTCCTGGAAGCAGCCACCGATGTAGCGGTATGGCAGGTAGAATGAGCTCTTATCCCTCTGGGAGGCTCCATGCCCGCCAACCTATAGCAGAGATCTATGCAGGAGGTGACCCACCTGCTTATCGTCCGCTTGGCTGCAGGTCTGCCAGGTGCGGCTTCAGCGTACGTGACAAACAGCTGGCGAACCTCTCCCCGAATTTCAGGCTGCGCTCCTTATAGTACGTGAGCGCCCTTCTAGGGTCCAGAGTATGGAGCCTATATTCGGCCTCCGAGGTGTGACTGGGATAGAACACCGGCAGAGTCAACACCTGGTTAAGATGAAACTCCGACACCACATTCGGAAGGAATTTCGGGTGGGGGCACAGGACAACCTTATCCCTGTGGAAGACCAGGTAAGGAGACTCGATGAAAGCGCCTGGAGCTCTCCCATCCTTCTGCCTGACGAATAGCCACCAAGAAGGCAGTCTTCCACGACAGGTGAGAGAGATCACACCTGTGCATTGGTTTTGAATGGCTTGCCCATGAGCTTTGCCAGTACCAGCAGTAGATCCCACGGAGGTGGAGGTTCTCACGGAGGGGAAATGTGATCAAGGCCTTTGAAAAAGTGCCAGACCACCTTCTCCTGTGCCACCGACTGCTTCCCGGCCCACGCCCGGTAAGCAGAGATGGCTGCCAGGTGCACCTTTAGGGTCGCCGACCTAAGCCCTTGTTGAGAAAGGGACCACAGATAGTCCAAGATGCTTGCCAAGGAACAGGAGGAAGGGTCCAGACCCTTGCCCTGACACCAAATGGAAAACCTCTTCTATGTGAAGGCATATCATTTCCTGGTCGATTCCTTACGGGACGCCTCAACTACATTGAGGACCTCATCAGAAAGACCCAAGGCCTGAAACTCTAGCCGCTCAGGAACCAGGTTGTCAGGTGCAGGGATTGAAGGTCCGGATGGAACACCTTCCCCTAATTGACTGAAAGTAGGTCCAGGCGAGCTGGAAGCTGCCTCGGGAGCCTAGAGCTGAGGCTGAGGAGATCTGGATACCAGCACTGGCGGGGCCAGTCTGGGGCTACCAGAATCACCTGCGCCTTGTCCCTCCTCGCCTTGAGAAACACCTTGTGGATCAAGGAAAATGGGGGAAATGAGTAGAAGAGGCCCGGGGTCCACGGCCTCGAGAAGGCATCCCCCTGCAGCGAGCCCTGCTGAGGGGGGCGGGCATGGAACAGCCTCAGCTTCGCGTTCTCCCTAGAGGCAAACAGGTCCACCTGAGGTGTGCCCCAATGGGAGAACAGATCTTGTACTACCTCCGGCAGGAGAGACCACTCGTGAGACACAGCCCCTATCCGGCTTAGGGCATCGGCCAGGGTGTTGGACGCTCCTGCCACATGAATAGCTAGGAAATTCGCCTCCAGGCTGCGCACGACTGACCAGATGCGGAGAGCTTCCTTCCACAGAGGCATGGAGCGCGTCCTGCCTTGGCGGTTTAGGTAGTACATGGTCGTAGTATTGTCCGTCTGGACCTGAACCACTTGACCCCGTAGGAACGGAGCAAAGGTGGTGCGAGCTAGACGGACCGCCTGAAGCTCCAGCAGGTTGATATGGCATCGGGACTCCTGAGGGGACCAGAGGCCGTGCGCTCTGTGCTCCCCCAGATGGGCAGCCCAACCCATCAGAGAGGCGTCGGTCGATAGAGAGACCATCGACTCGGGGCGGACAAACGGGATGCCCTCCTGCAGATGAGCTGGAACGATCCACCACTGGAGAGCGTTCCACATCCTCTGGGTCACAGTCACTAGCTGGTACAATGGATTGCAGCATTGAGATCACTGGCTGGCCAACCCCCACTGAAGGGGACGCATGTTCCAGTTGGCCCAACGGACCACGCTGGTGCAGGCTGCCATGAGACCCTGGAGCGCAGGAAGTCCCGGGCAGGGCGCGATTGCCCAACCAGAAATAACTGGGCAAAGGAGGAAAGAACCTCGGCCCTGTCCGCCGGGAGCCGTGCTCTGGCTCGAAGAGAGTCGAACTCTGCCCCGATGAAAAGAATCACCTGCTTCGGTTCGAGTTCCGACTTGGCCTCGTTGATGAGGAGGCCGATCTGAGAGCAAACCAGGAGGGCCAGATCTCTGGACTGCTCCACCTCCTGTCTGGAGGGAGCTGCTATCAGCCAATCATCCAGGTAAGGGTACACCCGGACCCCTCAGCGCCGCAGGAATGCTGTCACTACTGCCATGCATTTGGTGAAGACCCTGGGAGCAAGAGACAGGCCCAAGGGCATGGCTCAGAACTCGAAAAGGGATCCTTCCACTCGAAAGCGAAGGAATCTCTGGTGAGACGGACGGATAGGGACGTGAACAAACGCGTCCTGTAGGTCCAGAGAGCAGAACCACATGCCGCGTTCCAGGGATGGTATTATCTGAGCCAGAGTGACCATCCTGAAGGTCCGAGACCTTAGGAACTTGTTTAGGTCGTGCAGGTCGAGAATGGGGTGCCAGCCCCCGTCCGTTTTGGGACCAAGAAGTACCTGGACACAAACCCCTGGTCTGAGGGAGGGTCCACCACCTCTCTGATCACCTCCTTCTCGAGGAGCAGAGCGATGTCGGCTCGGCGAGCTGACAGCGAGGCTGCGGACCCCGAGGGGCAACGGCTCGGAAGGGCGGGGCCTGCTTGAACTCCAGATGCAGGCCCTTTCCCACCACTTCCAACACCCACCGGTCTGTAGTGATAGCGGACCAGGTGGAAAGGAAGTGGCGAAGCCGTCCCCCCATGGGGGGAACCTGGGGTGGGGTGACTAGGTTGGGGGCCCCTCACCCGTCACTGAGCAGGCTGAAGGAGGGACCAGCTGAGGGACCACCTGGCCTTTACCTCCTTCCTGGAGGAAGAAGCGCGGGCTTGGGTTTGGGATGCAAACGCGAGCCTGCTGGGCAGACGTGCACTTGGGCGCAGGCCGGACAAAAGGGCTTGGGTTGCGGTCTGCGGCCCTTGTCCCTCTGGGCGGACGAGACAGAGTCCAGAGTGGCACTGGACTTTTCGATCCTCTGGAGGTGACCTTCCACTCCACGGCTGAAGAGGTCGGTCCCCAGGAAGGGGACATCCGTCAACTTGTGCTGGGTATCCGCAGTGAAGGTGGATATCCTCAGCCATGCCTGACGGCATATAGCCACTGCGGCCGCGACAGACCTGGAGCATGAGTCACCAATGTCCAAAACAGTCTGAAACTGCTGCTTGGCCACTGCCCTGCCCTGGTCCCGCACCTGCTTAACTGTGGTCTGCAGGTCAGCTGGGAGATGAGGGACTACCTCATCCAGGGAGCCCAACAGGGCATGAGAGAAATGTGCCATCAGCACGGCCGAGCTGGCCTGACGTGAGACCAAGGAAGGACACAACGTGAGTCTTGCGCTGGCGAGTCCAACTTCGACCTTGTCGGAGACTTGTCACGCCCCTGGCGCTTCCGCACGCCAGAAGACACTGTCGGTAACCAACCCCTTGGCTGAGGGGTGTTCCGAGAAACTGGACAGGGAACCAGTAGGGGACCGCGTTACTCCTCCATCCTGGCCGAAGGCGAGGGCAGGAAGCAGGACACTGCCAGAGCTCCAAGGCCGAAGCTTACAATGGCCTCGGCCACCGGAAAGGCCTCCATAGGAGAATCCCCTCGGTCCAATATCTCTGTGAGGGGATACTTGGCCTGCTTGGATGCGGGCTCGAGCTGCATCCCGGTGGACTCCGAGATGAGCCTAAGCAAACCCATGAAGGACGATGGGCTATCGTCCAGCGACTAACCACCTGGGGACTCCAAGTCAACCCGCCTGGAGAACAGGGAGGAATCGTCGTCGGACTCGGAGGAGTCGCAAGGACCTGCTGGGCCTGAGCCACCCTCACCCGCCTGCAGGCGATCGAGAGGGGTGACAGACAGCCTATCGGGCAGACCCTGGGCGACCGAGAATTCTTGGTCGACTCCAAACAACAACTGTGGAGGCGGAGGTTCCACCAGAATCGTGGGGCAGCGGTTTGGTCAAGCAACAGGCCTGGAGCAGGCGCCTCGGCTAGAGCGAGGGGTTGCTTCGGCCGCTCGGTGACAACCACTTGATAGCGGGGGCGGCGGCGTCGGCTTGCTCCCAGAACAGAAGCTGTTGCCACATGAGGTCCTCGTGCGCCGACACAACTGCGTCAAAGCCTCCCTGCGTCTGAGGAGGAGGGGGCGAGGGCAGTGGCCGCCGCTTGCCATGTGCAGGTACTGGGACCCGCCTATATGACGCAGGATCGGCTGAACGAGAAGAAGTCCGAGACCGAGACTGTGAACCTCCGGCTTTTCCGAGGGTGGTTCTGGGAGAGGCGGAAACCCGCTCTCCCCTCGGCTGGAGGGTTCAACCCGTGGACTCGGAACCCGGAGGCACGGGCAAGTCCATGAAACCTCAGTCTCCACCAGGGGAACCGGGGAGTGAGGGTTTTTCGGCTTCACCGTCGACAGCCCGTCCGGCGGTCGAGAAAAAATCTCGACTGCGTCGATGGGAGTCTCGGTCAACTGACCTGATGGGGACACCGTGAGGCCAGTGGTCTAGGCCGAAGCCGAAGGATCGACCGAAGTCGACGGTCGACTACTCGGAGAGAGGGACCTCTCCCGCTCCCAAGAGCGTCGACGGAGGGATTTACCTTTGTGGTCCTTCTTCTTGGACCGGGAGGAAGGCCCTGAAGTTGTTGGTCCCGCTCCCTTAGTGGAGAGGGACAGACAGAGCTCCTTAAAAGAAGCTGAATAGGAGGATCACAGGAGGGCGGGATAAAGGCCGGCAGAGGAAGCGAAGATGTGGCCTGCGCCGCTCCTCCTCAAGGGCGATCATCTGCTCAAGCTGATCCACCAAGCCCGCCCGCCCATGAGAACACATAAAACAGGCCTCCTTAGACTTTACCGGAGGGTAACGTTTCTGCGACCCAAGTTGCAAGCGGGTGGAGCGGTCTTCCAGGGCGTGGGCTGAAAAGGAAGAGCACCAGATCGCAAGCCTGCGGGTCGTGTCTCAAGACCAAGCAGTAGACGCACATGGAGTGCGGATCCGTCGAGACATCTTCTGCCCGCATGGGCTGCTTTGAAAACCGGAGTCGATTTGTCCATCGCAGCCGCGAGAAATAAATGACCGAAGTCTTGAAACCTTAAAAGTATTTCGGGTAAACGAGAAATAGGAACCAGTCTTATGCAGAGCATTAAGGAGGAACTGAGCTTCCAAGTAGTAAGGAAGATCTGGCGTCCATGGGGGCGGAGCCGAGGTTTTACCACCGGGTGGGTGGGAGGAGCCAGCTTGAAGATCTTCCGGCAAGATTAAAAGCGGCAGGATACTGCCAGAAGTGTGGATGAACAACATATTCATGTCCCTAGAAATGCCATTCCTGGGAACTCCTGTTGCAGGTGAGTAACCCTGTATTTCTGGACTGCGGATATGTTGTTCATCACATCGTCTAACAGACTCCTAACAGTTCTCCGGGAGGAGGCAAGGCAGCACACCCTACTTAGGAAATAAAGACTGGAGAACACGAGGCCCCAAACCAGCATCCCGGCGTGACACAAGGTCGATGTGGTAGTGGGTGATGAAGGTGTGTGCTGACTTCCACGTAGCAACCCTGCAGATTTCCTGGATAGGGACGTCCCTGGAAGCAGCCACCGATGTAGCGGTATGGCAGGTAGAATAAGCTCTTATCCCTTTGGAAGGCTCCATGCCCACCAACCTATAGCAGAGATCTATGCAGGAGGTGACCCACCTGCCTATCATTCACTTGGCTGCAGGTCTGCCAGGTGTGGCTTCAGCGTAGGTGACAAACAGCTGGCGAACCTCTCCCTGAACTTCAGCCTTCCGCTCTTTATAGTAGGCGAGCGCTCTTCTAGGGTCCAAAGTATGGAGCCTATATCTGACCTCCAGGTGTGACTGGGGTAGAACACCGGCAGAGTCAGCACCTGGTTAAGGTGAAACTCCGACACCACCCGGAGGAATTTCGGTGGGGGCGCAGGACAACTCTGTCCCTGTGGAAGACCAGATAAGGAGACTCGATGGAAAGCGCCTGGAGCTCTCCCATCCTTCTGGTTGACATGATAGCCACCAAGAAAACAGTTTTCCATGACAGGTGAGAGATGTCACACCTGTGGATCGGTTCGAATGGCTTGCCCATGAGCTTAGCCAAAACCAGCAGTAGATACCACGGAGGTGGAGGTTCTCACACCGGAGGGGATATGTGATCAAGGCCTTTGAAAAAGCGCCCGACCACCTTCTCCTGCGCCACCGACTGCTTCCTGGCCCGTGCCCGGTAAGCAGAGATGGCTGCCAGGTGCACCTTAAGGGTCGTTGACCGAAGCCCTTGCTGAGAAAGGGACCACAGGTAGTCCCGAATGCTTGCCAAGGAACAGGAGGAAGGGTCCAGGCCCTTGCCCTGACACCAAATGGAGAATTTCTTCCATTTGAAGGCATAGCATTTTCTGGTCAACTCCCTACGGGACGCCTCAACGACGCTGAGGACCTCGTCAGAAAGACCCAAGGCCTGGAACTCTAGCCGCTCAGGAACCAGGCTGTCAGGTGCAGGGATTGAAGGTCCGGGTGGGCTGGAAGCTGCCTCAGGAGCCTGGAGCTGAGACTGAGGAGATCTGGATACCAGAACTGGCGGGGCCAGTCTGGGGCTACCAGAATCACCTGCGCCTTGACCCTCCTCGCCTTGAGAAGCACCTTGTGGATCAAGAGAAATGGGGGAAAGGCGCAGAAGAGGCCCAGGGTCCACGGCCTCAAGAAGGCACCCCCCTGCAGTGAGCCCTGCTGAGGGGGGCGGGCATGAAACTTTCTCAGCTTCGCATTCTCCCTAGAGGCAAACAGGTCCTCCTGAGGCATGCCCCAGTGGGAGAACAGATCTTGTACTACCTTCGGCAGGAGAGACCACTCGTGGGACGCAGCCCCTATCCAGCTTAGGGCATCGGCCAGAATGTTGGAGGCTCCTGCCATATGGATGGCAAGGAGATCCACCTCCAGGCTGCGTACGAGTGACCAAATGCGGAGAGCTTCCTTGCACAGAGGCACGAAGCGTGTCCTGCCCTGGCGGTTTAGACAGTACATAGTCGTGGTATTGTCCGTCTGGACCTGGACCACTTGACCCCGTAGAAATGGAGTGAAGGCAGTGAGGGCTAGACGAACCACTCGAAGCTCCAGCAGGTTGATGTGGCATCGGGACTCCCGAGGGGACCAGAGGCCGTGCGCTCTGTGCTCCCCCAGATGGGCATCCCAAGCCACCAGAGAGGCATCAGTCGATAGAGAGACCGTCGGCTCGGGGCGGACAAACGGGATGCCCTCCTGCAGATGTGCTGGAACAGTCCACCACTAGAGAGCGTTCCACATCCCCTGGCTCACTGTCACTAGCTGATCCAGAGGATCGAAGTGCTGTGACCATTGGCTGGCCAGCCCCCACTGAAGGGGACGCATGTACCAATGGGCCCAACGGACCAGGCTGGTGCAGGCCACCATGAGGCCCAGGAGGCGCAGGAAGTCCCGGGCAGGGTGCAATTGCCCTACCTGAAATGACTGGGCAAAGGAGGAAAGAACCTCGGCCCTGTCCGCTGGGAGCCACACTCTGGCTCGTAGAGAGCAGAGCTCTGCCCCGATGAATTGGATCACCTGCTTTGGCACGAGTTCCGACTTGGCCTCGTTGATGAGGAGGAGGCCAACCTGAGAGCAAACCTGGAGGGCCAGATCTCTGGACCGCTCCACCTCCGTTCTGGAGGGGGCTGCAATCAGCCAGTCGTCCAGGTAGGGGTACACCTGGACCCTTTGGCGCCGCAGGAATGCCGTCACCACTGCCATGCATTTGGTGAAGACCCTGGGAGCTAGGGAAAGGCCGAAGGGTATGGCCCGGAACTCGTAGGGGGATCCCTCTGCCCCGAAGCGGAGGAATCTCTGGTGGAACGGACGGATTGGGACGTGAAAGAACGCATCCTGGAGGTCCAAAAAACAGAACCACACGCCTCATTCCAAGGATGGGATTATCTGAGCCAGAGTGACCATCCTGAAGGCCCGAGACCTTATGTACCTGTTCAGGTCATGCAGGTCGAGAATGGGGCGCCAGCCCCCCCTTCCGTTTTGGGACCAGGAAGTACCTGGACACAAACCCCGGGTCTGGAGGAGGAACCACCACCTTCCTGATCACCTTTTTTTCGAGGAGCAGAGCGATATCGGAGCAGCGAGCCGACAGAGAGGCTGAAGATCCTCGTGCGCCCCGGGGCGACGGATCAGAAGGCGGGCCTGCTCGAACTCCAGGGGCAGGTCTTTTCCTACCACCTCCAGCACCCAGCAGTCCATGGTGATAGTGGACCAGGTGGAAAGGAAGTGGTGGAGCCATCCCCCTCACGGGAGGAACCCAGGGGGGAGTGACGAGGCTGGGGGCGACACCCCTCAACCTGTCACTGGGCAGACTTGGAGGGGGGACCGGCCGAGGGACCTCCTGGGCCTTTTCCTCCCTGCTTGCTATTAGAGGAAGCCACAGGCTTGGCTTTGGGGTGCCAAGCGCAAGCCTGCTGGCCCTGATGGTGGTGCTGTTGGGCCAGACGTGCCGCAGGCGCAGAAGGGCGAAAGGACTTATGTTGTTGTTGCCGACGGCCCTTGTCCTTCTGGGTGGAGGTGACCAAGTCCAGAGTGGCACTGGACTTTTTGATCCGCTGGAGCTGACCTTCCACTCCCGGGCTGAAGAGGTTGGTCCCCAGGAAGGGAACATCCACCAGTTTATGCTGGGTATCTGCCGCGATGGCGGATATTCTCAGCCATGCTCTGCGGCGCATGGCCACTGCAGCCGCAACTGATCTGGCACAGGAGTCTCCAATGTCCAGAGCCGTTTGGAGCTGCTGTTTTGCCATCGCCCTTCCCTGGTGCCGTATCTGCTTGACCGTGGTCTGCAGGTCAGCCGGGAGATGAGGGATTACCTCATCCAGGGAGCCCATAAGGGTGTGGGAGAAGTGTGCCATCAGCACGGTCGAGCTGGCCTGGTGGAGGCCAAGGGAGGACGCAGCGTACACTTTGCGCCCGGCATAGTCCAGCTTTTTGGACTCCTTGTCGGGGGGGCTTATCCACATCCCTAGCGTTCCCGGAACGCTGGAAAATGCTATCGTTGACCAACCCCTTGGCGGAGGGGTTCCAAAAAACTGGACAAAGAGCCGGTAGGGACCGCATACTTCCTGGCCATCCTGGCCGAAGGCGCAGGACAGGAAGCCGGCCGCTGCCAAAGCTCCAAGGCTGGGCCAACAATGGCTTCAGCCACCGGAAAGGCCTCCGTGGGTGAATCCCCTCGGTCCAGTATCTCCGTGAGGGGATACTTGGCCCGCTTGGATACGGGCTTGAACTGCATCCCGGTGGACTCCGAGATGAGCCGAAGCAGACCCATAAAGGGCGATGGACTTTCGTCCATCGACTGGCCCCCAGGAGGACTCCAGGTCAATGGGCCTGGAGACGGGAGAGTCGTCGTCGGACCGGAGGAGTCGTGCGTCAGACTCCGAGGAGTCGAAGAGCTGCCTGGGGCCTGAGCCACCCTCCACCTGCCGAGGCGGTGGTGGGAGTGAGGGTGACTGACAACCTGTGGGCAGACCCTGACCGACCGAAGTCCTTGGTGGCGCCCATTTTGGTTGTGGAGGCGGAGTTCCACCACAATTGGTGGAAGCACTGGTTTCGGCCGAACAACTGGCCCAGGCTTGAGCACCCGAGTACAGCGAGGGGTGTTTCGGCCGTCGGGTGACAGCCACTTGATGGCTGGGGAAGGTGATGGCGTCGACTTGTTACCGGACAGAAGTAACTGCTGCCACATCAGGTCCTCACAGCGCGCGCAATTTGTGCGAAGCCTCTGCTCTTCCGAGGAGGAGAAGAGGAGACGGCGGCGCCCTTACTTCAGTGCGATACGCCCGATGTCAGGGATCGCTGGACAAGACGCAGTCTAAGACCAGGAATCCTTGGTGTTTCGAGGCGGGTCTGGGAAGGGCGGGGACACCCTCTTCCCTCGGCTCAAAGCCTTGACCGGGGACTCCGGCACAGGAGGCGCAGGCAAGTCCTCGGTCTCACGGAGAACGGTGAAGAGGGTTGTCAACTTCACCAGTCGACAGCCTGTCCGGCCAGGTCGAGAAAAATCTCGACTGCGTCAGCAGGTGTCTCGGCCGGCTGACCTGATGGGGACACTTTCATGAAGCCAGTGGCCTGGCATAACCTCGACCCAGTCGAGTGTCAACTGTCAGGAAGGGACCTCTCCCACGAACGCCGACGGTGGGACTTACCTTTCGAGCCCTCCTTTTTGGACCACGAAGAATGTCCCCATGGCCCCTCTCCCTTTGTGGAAGGGGACTGGCAAAGCTCCTTAAAAGAAACTGTGTAGGAGGATCCCAACGAGAGCGGGATAAATGCTGCGACCGAGGAAGAGGATGATGCGGCCTGTGCCGCCTCCTCCTCGAAGGCGATCATCTGCTCGAGTTGTTCAGCCGAGCCAGCCGCCGTGAACACCGCCCAACAGGCCTCCTTTGACTTCACCAGCGGGTAGTGCTTCTTGGGGCACCCAAGCTGTAACCAGGCAATGCGGTCCTCCAGGATGTTGGCCAAAAACGAATGGCATAACTCGCAGGCCTGCGGGTCATGATCTAGGCCGAGGCAGTAGATGCATGTGGAGTGCGGATCTGTCCTGGACATTTTCTGCCCACATGGGCACCGCCGAAAACCGGGAGTCGATTTGTCCATCGCAGCCGTGAGGGAATAATTTGACTGAAGTCTTGAAAATTTAAGAATAAGTTTTGGGCGAGCTGAAGAATTAGGATCCAGTCTATACGCAGAGTGTTAAAGAGGGAACCTGAGCTTCCAAGTGGTAAGGAAGATCTGGAGTCATGGGGCGGAGCTGAGTGTTTTACCACCCGGGTGGGTGGGAGGAGCCAGCTTGAAGACCTTCTGGCAAGATTTAAAGCGGCAAGGAACCTGCCAGACAGTGTGGATGAACAACATATCCATGTCCCTAGAATCTGCCATATTACACCGGTGTTGAGTGAGCTGCACTGACTGCTGGTCAGGTGAAGGATCCTTTTTAAGGTGGGTCTTCTCACTTATAAGGCCCTACACGGGTAGGGCCCTGGTTATCTGTCAGACCTTCTTGTACCTGCCCTCTCTGTACGCCTCCGCTCCTCCTGTGGAGGCCCCTGGCAATTCCAAGGATGAGGCTGAGATCGGGTTGGTAACAGGGCTTTTGGTATTGCGCCCTCGTCCTTTGGAATTCACTGCCCTCTGGGGTTAAGGGGCCCCTACCTTGAGGTATTCACCCGCCTTCAGGGCCTCCTATTTGCCCAAACATTTCAGGACTGAATTACTAACTTACTGATTGACTGTTTATGATGCTTATATGATGTGTTGTTATTTTGGGTGTTTAATTTTCTGCATCTGTGCTTTATTTTCTTGAAGATGTGTTTATCTATTTGTATGGCACCCAGAGCCTCTGGGATTGGGCGTTTTTAAATAAATTTTGCCTTGCCTACCCCAAGAAGACCTCTAACTTGCCATTTTCTCATCTGTCCTATCACTGATTATGACATTTTGATCTACAGTGCAGCTGATAATACTGCCTTACAAAGAATCACGGTTGCCCTAAACAAGGCTTGCCGCCTATCCCTAGGCTGTCCCAAAACCACCCACACCTGCACCTTCTATAGTCAATCAAACTGGCTTAACTTCGACAGCAGGCTCCAATACCACACCTGCCTTCCAGTTAAAAAGGTCACCGCTAGATTAACTGCCCCAGCCTCTCCTCCCTCCTGCCACTTGCGACTGTCACAAAGTCCACCCACAGCTCAGTCAAATCAACCTTCCTAGTCCCTCGCCAAAAATAAATCTCCCCTGGCCAACGGTCCTTCCTCTATCGTGCCCCTATCTGGCTCAACTCCCTCCCTCCACATATCTCCTTTGAACCTAGGATCAGCTGTTTTAAATCACTTCTCCGATCACACCTGATCGCCCTAAGCCGCTCTTGCAACTACCCCTCGAATCCCCCCCCCCCCGACAATGGACTACGTCCTGCATAATCCTCTATCACAGTTCTCCTGGCCTACAACTCTCTCTTTCTCCCCCTCTAGTATAACAACGGGCTTGCCCCTGCTCCTGCTCCTTTCTCTTCTCCCACCTCCCTACCTTGCCCTCAGTCCCACTGTTCCCTTACAGCACATCGCACCTTCTACCTTAATATATTCATGGGTGTAGGCAGGCATACTCCATGTACTCCATGGTGTAATACCGTCTTTGCATCCCATGGGCTTTACAGGCTCTGGGCTTGCATGTGGGTATCTGAGGGAGCAGTGTACTGCATCTGTATTTATCCACGCATTTGGGGGGGCAGCAACCAGTGTCATGAGGTACAAAAGTTGTATTTATTGTGCCAAACGTAACAAACACGGTCCTGGTGTACATATTTCTTTTGTCTGACTATATCCCTGAATATACTGTGTCTCTTACTTCCTAATATATAAAGTTGGAACCTCAACTATTTGTTTGACAATTGTATATACTTTTATTTTACCCTTTTTTTGTACCATCATATTACCTACATGTGTTATAACCCCTCAACTTGTAATGTCATTGTGTTTGTTTCGGACATGGAGCTTTTGAAAAGGAGTCTCTTACTCAAGAGAATTGTAATTCTGATACCTTCAATAAAAAATAAAAAAATTTTTTGAAGTTGATGCTATAGTGGGAGATGTAGATGTGTGCAGACTTCCAGATAGCAGCTCTACAGATCTCCTGTATGGGGATGTCTCTGGAAGCAGCCACCAAGACAGCAGTATGTCTGGTGGAATAAACCCTAAGCCCTACAGGAGGCTCCCCTACCAGCCAACCTATAGCAAATATCAATGCAAGATGTAATTCATCTGGCAATCCTTCACTTTACTGCAGTGCTGCTAGGCACTACTTTGACATATGTCACAAACAGCTGGTGAACCTTCCCCCGAACTCCAGCTATACACCCCCTACAATAAGGAGGCGCCAGCCACAGGTCCAAGGTACAAAGCCTGCAGTCGGCCTCTGAGGAGTAGTTTGTAAAATATACCAGTAAGTGAATCACCTAGTTAAGGTAAAACTCCAATATAACCTTTGGGACGAAATTCAGGTGACAGAGAAGGAAGAGCTTTGTCCATGTGGAAGGCCAGGTAAGGAGACTCCACTGAGTGCACCTGCAGCTCGCCAACCTTTCCACTACAGGTGAGGCATATCACACACCTGTGTATAGGTTCTAATGGCTTGCCCATGAGCACAGCCGGCACCACCAGTAGGTTCTATAGTGGTGGTGGTTCATACACTGGTGGGGACAGGTGGTCAAGACCCTTGAAAGTCCACCTTCTCCTAGGCAACCATCAACATACCAGTCCATGACGAGTATGCAGAGCTGGCTGCCAGGTGCACTTTGAGGGTTGCTCGCAGCCCCAGCTGAGAAAGGGACCAAAGGTACTTGGAGATACTAGCCACTGGGCAGGCAACGGGCTCAAGCTTCTTGCCCCGACACTAAATTCTTTTAAAAGCAGCACCGGCGAGTCGTCTCCTTTTGGGTTACTTCCACAACAGCAGACACTTCCTCCGAAAGACACAGGGCATGGAACTCTACTTGTTCAGGAACCAAGCCACTGTATTTTTTTTTTTACTTTCTTTTGGACATTGTTGTTTCTTTTCTTGTTAGTTGCTGTTAATGTGATTGTTGTTGTTTCCCATGTATACTTTTAATACTTTCAGTAAAGTATATTAAAACTGAATGAAAACAAAGGAACCAGGATGTGAGGTGCAGGGACTGAAGGTCTGGGTGCAGGACCGTCCCCCATTTTCTGTTCAGCACGTCCAGACGAAGAAGCAACCGCCACAAATGCCTGCTGCTGAGGCTGACGAGATCTGGATACCGCTGTGGCAAGTCTGGAGCTATCAGGATCATCTGTGCCTTGACCACCACCTTGCTGATTAAGGGGAAGAGAGGGAAGACATAGAGAAGGCCTGGGGTCCAGGGTTCATTAAGGCATTCCCCATCAGTGTCCCAAACTGAGGGGGGTAGACACAAAACAGCCTTGGTTCTGTCCACCAGAGGTGTGCCCCACAGAGAGAACAAGTGGTCCACCACCTCTTGATTCAAGGACCACTTGTGCAACAGCTCTCCCACCTGGCCGAGAGCATCCTCCAGCTGATCGTCTGCTATGGCGACATCAACTGCCAGGAGATCTGCATTCAGGCTGCACAGGAGGGTCTAGGTGCAGAGGGGCTCCCTTTGACACAAGGGAAAGGAATGCATGTCTCCCTTCCTATTCAGGAAGAACATGGTTGTGGTGTTGTCCATCTGGACTTGCATTTCCTGAGCCCTGACTAAAGGAGTAAATTTTGTCACAGCCAACTGCATGGAACTCCAACAGGTTGATGTGTATGACAAGACTCGCTGGGTGACCAAGAAGAAGAATCAGCATTTACGTTGCACTTTTCATACACACTGTATCCTGAAGCGCTTTATAAGCAATGCTAGACTGGTAATGAAGCGACTGAACATGTAGTGGCAGCCATACTGCACATCAACACCCACACACAGCCTTGGACAACTGCATGAACAGGTTTTATGGGAAAGGGAATCTTGGCCAGGACACCAGGAAAAGTCCCCTGCTCTTTGCGAAAAGTGCATTGGGTTATTTTCCTTACACCTGGACACCAACCAGGACAGCAGCAGGACGGGTAGAAGGGACCTCGGTTTAATGTATCATGCGAGGGACAGCACACCCCTACAGTACAGCACCCCCTTAATACAGCACTCGGGTGCCAGTGTTTGGGCATGAGCCCAATCCCAAAGTGGGACTAGAACCCATGACCTTCTGGCCCAGATGCAGATGTGTTACCAGCTGAGCTCAGCTGACACCCAGTAGGCTCTGTGGTCCCCCAGATAAGCTCTGCACCCCACCACAGATGTGTCCATCGTGACAGTGATGGTCGGCTCTGGGCTGACAAATGGGACTCCTCTCTCCAGATGTTCTGGGATCAGCCACCACTGGATGGCATCCCAGATCAGCCAGATCACTGAGACTGGCTGGCCCAAATGTCCTAGGAGCTGGGACCACTGACAGCCCAACTCCCACTGCAGGTGCCATATTTGCCAGCGGGCTCAGAACAAACTGGTGCAGACGCCATGCACTCCAGCAGCTGCAGAAAGTCCTAGGTAGGACACAAGCACCCAACCTAAAATAATCTGGCAAAAACGAGCCAGTGCCTAGTCCACAGGAAGTCTAGGTCTGCGCCGATGAACAGTTTAGACTTGGCTGGGCTGACCAAAAAGTCCAAAGCCTCTGCAGGTCTGCAGAGCCAGATCCCTGGACCGCTCCATGGCCACCTTGGATGACAGTCCAGCAATCAGCCATTCATCCAGGTAGGGGTACATCCTGATGCCTTTGCTCAGCAAGAAAGCTTCTCCACTGTCATACAGTTAGAGAAGAACCTAGGTGTGGCTGAAAGGCTGAAGGGCATGATCTGGAACTGATACAGAACCCCTTCTGCGTGAACTGAATGGTACCCCCAGTGGGATGGTCAGACTGAGATAGGAAGAACACATCCTGGTGCTCCAGGGAGCAGAACCACTTGCCCTGCTCTATGGATGGTATGATCTGGGTCAGGGTCGCCATCCGGAATGTGCGCTTCCTCATGTACTGATTGAGATCATACAGATTCTGTATGCGGCGCCAACTCCCCTGTCCATTTAGGGACCAGGAAGTACTTGGACACATACCCCTGACTTGTCAGGGTGTCTGGGACATGGGTTATAGCCACTTTTACAAGGAGCTTAGCGATGTCCTCCCTTAGGGCAGACAGCGTGTTCTGCTACAACAAAGACTCCCTCAGAGTGTGGGACTGGCATGGCAGAAGACCCTCAAAACCTAGCAGCAGGCCTCTGCCTACCACCTTGAAAACCCACTTGTCTGTGGTAATGATGGACCACAGACAGATGGCCAGAAGTGGCAAAACTGACCTCCCCACAGGGAGCTGGGTCAGAAACTGGACAGGCAAAAGATTAACACCCCAACCTGTCACTGGACAGCTCTGAAGGGGGCACCAGCTACTAGCTGCTGGGGCTGAGGGGCACCACTTCCTTTATACCTCCTCTTTTGGCCCCTGGCCAGAAAACTTGTCCATGTGGTGCTGGGGCTGATGTGGCTGAAAAGCTTTCCTTTTTCAGTTTCTGGGCCTTAGGGTCCTTCTGGGATGAAACCACAGAGTCCAGGGTGGCACCAGACTTCTCAACCCTGATGAGACGACCTTCCACCCCTGGGCCAAAGAGGTCGGTACCCAAGGAATGAACAACAGCCAGCTTGTGCTGAGTGTCTGCCAAGAAGGCAGAGAGCTTCAACTAGGCCCTATGATGCATTGTGACTGTTGCTGCCATGGCACAAGCGTGGGAATCTCCCATGCCTAAGGATGTCTGGAGCTGGTGTTTAGCCAGTACTTGACCCTGGTCTCGGATGAACTTCACCACCAGCAGCTTGTCAACAGGTACGTGAGGGAGCAGATCATCCAGCACCCAAAGTTGGCCATCATCATAGCTTGCCTGACACAGACCAAGACAGAAGGTGGCACAGACCATCTCAGCTGCGTGATCCAGATTCTGCGACTCTGTCTGTGGGATTGTCCACATCACCTTGGTTTCTGGAATTTCGGAAAGCTGAGTCTGTGACCAGACCCTTGGCTGAGGGATTTGTCCAGAAACCTGGAATGGGACCCAGAACAGGGCGCATACCTTTAAGAGCATACAGCCAGAGGGTGCCAGGAAGGATGCTGGATGCTTCCAAAGCTCCAGGGCCAGTCCCAGTAAGGCCTCAACCATGGGAAAAGCAACCCATGGGATTCAAACTGATTGAGGATGTCTGTGAAGGGGTAATCCAGAGGGACAGATATGGACTCCGAGTCGAGTCGGAGTAAAGTCATGAAAGACAACGACCCATGGTCAGTAGTCCGTTCCTCAACCAATGTGTGTTTGAGGGTATGCCATCCTGACAACAGCAAAGATGAACAATCAGAGTCCAAGGACTCTTCAAAAATGGCTCTCAAGTTCGGCCCTGTGCGATAAGAGGATAACCTAGCACACTGGCGACCGGGTTCGCGCAAAGTCGGGGGTCAGGGCGGGGGCGGCAGGGAGGGTATAAGAGCATGCTCTGGATGATCTCCTTATCAGAGGTCACACCAAGGACTGCCATGGTGGTGGCTCCACTCTCAAGGGCAGTGAGACCGGTGCTGGGGACATCTGTTGAGGAGGGACCAGTGGGGGCAAGACTGGTGCCTGCCTGTTGACCACAGGTGTTGGGAGTAGAGCCCTACCCCACCCTACAATGGTCCACTGTTGCCACAGGAGTTCCTTGTAATACCACCACATTCGACTGTGGAGGTCAAGTAAAGAACAGTTACGTAAGAACTTACTGTAACAACAGATCTTTGAGGGAATCTCCATCATCAGGTCACACCAATGGAATTTAACCGTTAGGCACCAGGCTCCCATGGAAGCTTTTTCTGCAGTCTTCAAGGGGGTGCCCATACTGACGTCAGGCTCTAACATCACACACCCTGTTTGATCTAAAATTGCTGTATTACTTATCTAAATGTATTTTGCTTCAGTACTGTTAGTTTAGCCAGCAATAATTCTGTTTGCTGACTGCTAGACATCTGTCTTGAAATTTTTTTGCTTTGTACGTTCTCAGTATTTTAGTGAATGTATTGTTTTCTATGCATGGCACCATCAATGTATTGCACTTACTGGGTTGTCTCTGAAAAAGGGACCGTCATGTCTCAGTGGGCTCACCCGGTTACCAAAATTCAATAAATAAATAAGCGCAGACGGCCCTATTCAGTCCTCAGTTCTTTCCTTAGCTGGAGGCCATGACTGACAGAGAGGAGAGAGACAAGGTAATGGAGGGAAGGACGGCATGACCCGATGAAAGAGATTCCCTTGAAGATCTACTGTTACGGTAAGTTCTTACATAACTGTTCTTTTTCTTTGGGGATCTCTCTGTCATTAGGTCACATCTATGGAGTCCCAAGAAGTGGTTAGATCAAGGATGTCTGGGTGGCAGGAGGCAAGAATCCTAGGAAAGAAGGCCCTGCAGCACAGCTAGGCCAAAGTGTGCCCTTCTCCTGGAGGCAATGTACAAACTGTAATGCCTGGCAGAAGTGTGGACAGTACTCCAAGCAGCAGCAGCACAGATCTCTGCTGCAGACATGCCCCTGAAGCAGACAACCGAAATGACCATACCCCTGGTGGAATGGCCCTTAACAGGCCCAGTAAGTACCTTAATATACTTCCTATAATAAAAAATAATAGTTGGCCAACCATTTGGACAATCACTGTTTTGAAACAGGAGCTCCTTCTCTGCCGGGGGCCAAAAATAAAACAAACAGACAACTAAGAGGACTTCCTACAGTCCTTCGTACGGTGGGTATAGTAACGTACAATTCTAAGCACATCCAAAGTATGGAGTAATGCTTCCCCTGGATTGGCATGCTCTGGATAATAAACAGGCAAGTGGATGGACTGATTTAAGGTAAATTCAGACACCACTTTAGGAAGAAAAGTACAGTTACGTAAGAACTTACCGTAACAGTAGATCTTCGAGAGAGGCTCTTGCAGTAGGACATAACATATAGGACTGACCCGGCAGGTGTCAGGACCCCACAGAAAAATTTCTAGCTAGCAGTCTCTGGCGGAGGACCACCCCCACGTCAGGTGACCAACGTCATGCGACGTCAGTATAAAGGGGCGGTCCCCCGCGCCCGCCTTACTGTTCTTTCCCGCCAAAGGTCAAAAAGACATGACGAGAGAAGCGATATTTCCTCCTGGAAAAGGAGCTGAAAAGCTAAGAGGATGGAGGGCGGGAGCAGAGTTATTTACTGCAAGAGCCTCCTCTCAAGATCTACTGTTACGGTAAGTTCTTACATAACTGTGCTATCTTACTTCAAGAGGGCTCTTGCAGTAGGTAATTACATATATGACTGAATTCCAAGCAGTCTGGAACAAAAAAAAAAAAGCACTCAGGAGGAGGACAACTAACCAACCAATAGAACCTCCAGCTTTAAGGGTCTTAAGAAAGACCTTGCAGAACAGCCAACCCAAAGTCTGCTCTACGGCAAGAGGCAATGTCCAAACTGAAGTGTCTTGTAAAAGTATGGACAGAAGTCCAAGTTGAGGCTGCGCAGATGTCTGCCGCTGAGATATTCTTGAAACAAGCCGCAGAGGTAGCTACTCCTCTGGTGAAGTGACTTCTGACTTGACCCGGCAGGGTCTTGTTGTACTTGTCGTAACAGAAAGTGATACAATGAGCCAACCACTTAGATAAGCACTGACTGGAAATGGCATTGCCCTCTCTTTTGTGAGCAAAAGAGAGAAAAAGCTGATCAGATTTCCTGAGACCCTTAGTCCTAGTGGTGTAGTATCTCAGTATTCTATGAACATCCAAAGTATGCAAGAGGTACTCCCCTTGACTGCAGTGCTGTGTAAAGAAAGCGGGCAGCTCAATGGATTGATTCAGCATAGATTCCACTACCACCTTAGGGAGAAACTTAGGGTTGGTGTGCCGAGCCACACATTCCTTGTGAAAAATCAAATAAAGGATTCTGCACGTCAAGACCTGAAGCTCGGAAATTCATCAAGCTGAAGTAATAGCCACTAGGAAGAGCGTCTTCCAAGAGAAGAACTTCAAGTCTGCTGAAGCTGCCAGTTCGAAAAGAGGCAGAATAAGCTTCTCGAGAACAAAGTTCGGATCCCAAGGAGGGCCAGGAATGCGGATGGGGGGTCTCAAATGGAGAACCCCTTTGAGGAAAGTCTTAGAGACTTCCAACTGTGCGAAAGTCCTGTCTCCAAAAGGGACGTGGTAGGCTGAGATAGCCACCATGTGAACCTTCAAAGAGGAATGGCTGAGACCCAGGTCAAAGAGATGACGTATGTAGTCCAGGACTCTCTCAACAGGAAAAGAGAACGGCTCGAAGTCGTTTAAAGAGCCCCAAATCGAAAAATCGTTTCCATTTCATGGCATAGGTGGACCTAGTGGAAGGCTTCCTGGCCTCCACCCGAATCTCTGTGATGATCAAAGAAACCCCGAACCAGGCCTGAGCTATGTCTGCAGGAGCCATGCATGCAACTGAAGGGATCTGAGGCCTGGATGAACCAGGGTCCCCTGATCCTGGATAGCAAACGCTGTGACAGAGGAAGAGGAAGCGGAGGTTCCTCTGAAAATTTTGCAGAAGAGAGAACCAAACTTGCTTGGGCCAGAATGAAGCGATGAGGATCATCCGGGCTCCTTCTGTACTGAGTTTGTGTAAGACCCTCGGAATTAAGGGAACTGGAGGGAAGGCATAGACGAATCAGTCTTTCCAGTCGAGAGACAGAGCATCCCGCCAGAAAATGCTTCGCCCTGGAGCGAGCAAGCAGAAGGTGGGAAGTTTTGCGTTTAGAGGAGACGCAAACAGGTCTACCTGAGGGGTTCCCCAGAGCAAGAAGTCGCTGTCTACTACCTCTTGATCCAGTTCCCACTCATGGACTCTGGCTGAAGGCAGACTGAGGTGAGCGTATTTTCTACTCCCAGAACATGAACTGCTGTCAGGTGAAGGTTGTGCTGAACAGCCCAACTCCAAACTCTCATTGCTTCTCTGCAAAGAGGGTAGAAACAAGTTCCTCCCTGCTTGTTGATGTACCAGACTACGCACATGTTGTCCGCCTGGATGGTCCGATGACCGGGAAGAATGCACGAGTGCAGAGCATGCAAGACTGCTCTGAGCTCAAGCACATTTATGTGAAGATTCTGCTCGAGTCTGGACCAGGAGCCCCGAGTCCTGCGAGACTCCAGGTGGGCACCCCACCCCTCTCGAGGCATCTGTCGTCAATGTTTGGGAGGGGGGTTCTATATAGAAGGAAACTCCCCGGCAAAGGTTCTCTTGCACCACCATTGCAAGTCCCTGATCATGGGATCGGAGGCTAGAACTTTCTGGTCTAGATCGTCCAGTGTCTAGTCCTATTGAGACCGGAGCGTCCACTGAGAGATCCTCATATGGAGCTGAGCATGAGGGACTGTCGGGATAGCAGCTGCCAAGAGCCCGAGGAGACGAAGAACTGACCTGGCACTGACCCTTCTGTGACTGGACAACAGACTTGCTTGAGCCTGGAGGGTGTCCACCCTGTCCGGAGGCAGAAAGGCCTTGCCAGTGGTCGTGTCCAGAATTGCCCCAATGAGCTGGAGTCTTTGGCAAGGGACCAGATGGGACTTGGCCTGGTTGATGGTGATATCCAGGCTGGTGAAGACCTGCAGGGTAAGGGAAAGAGAGCGTAGAAGTTCCTCCCTGGATGGGGTCCCCAGGAGCCAGTCGTCCAGGTACGGGAATACCTGCACTCCCTGGGTACGCAGGTGGGCCTCTACAACTGAACGAGATTTGGTAAACACTCGGGGAGCCGAGGAAAGATCAAATGGGAGGGCCTTGAATTGGTAGTGGTCCCCCTGAAAAGTAAACCGAAGGAATTTGCGGTGGCACGGGCGGATGGGGATGTGCAGGTAGGCATCCTGCATATCCAAAGCGCACAGCCACTGTCCCTGCAGAGGAAGCATTAGAAGGCTCTGCAGGGAGAGCATTCTGAAGCGTTTGTACTCCACGAACATGTTCAGGGAGCTGAGGTCTAAAATAGGCCTCACATCTCCCATCTTCTTTGGAACTAGGAAGAAATGGGAATGGCAACCTGTCCCCCAAAGATGAGCGGGGACTGGCTCTATCGCCACCTTCGATAGAAGGGAGGAAATTTCTTCTAGGACCAGAGGAAGATGTTCCGGGGAGTAAGATGACTTGGGGGGTGGTTTTCTGGGCGGTTTCTGGAGAAACTCGATTGAGTGTCCTGCTGCTATCAGTTGGAGCACCCAAGCATTTGATATAATCCTCTCCCAACCCGGAAGATGGAAGGAGAACCTCCCCCCTGCTGGTTTCTCTGAGGTGTCCAGAGGCTATGGGAGAGGAAAGGAGTCAGGAGGTGTGGGGCAATGCAGTGGCCGAGGCTCCTGCAGCTTTTTTGGGCGGGGGAGGCTTAGCTGCCGGAGGGGCCCATTTGTTGGCACACTTGCCCAGAGGTTTTGCTTTAGGTCGAGAATGTTCCGAAAGGAAACGCTGTCCCTGAGGGGCCTGCACAGAGAGTTGACGGACTTAAGTGCAGTGCCCTTTCTCCTGTAGGTCCGTGATGATGTCCTTGACATCACCACCGATTAGCACCCAAACCCTGAAGGGCGATCCTAAATTGAGGATTGCACTTCAGGGACCAATCCTGTCATCCAGGGCCAGGCATGACGCAGAAGACCTATGGCAAAAGCCTAACTCCGACCAGCTGAGTCCACTGCATCGTATGTGGCACGGAGCATGTGCCGACTGGCCGAACGAGCAGATCGGACAAGATCAGCCACTTCCTGACTCAGGAAGGGAGTCCAGTTTGGATTCCATCTGACTCAGGATCGTCTTCTGGTAGTCCCCCATATGTGCATCATAGTTCAGGGCCCTAATCCTCAGGGTGGAAGAAGCATACACCTTCTTCCCCTACTGGTCCAGAAGCCAGGATTCCTTGTCAGGTGGAGACAAGTTGAGATGTTTTGGGTTGGCCGAGTGGCGCTAATCACGACTGAGTCGGCCTTGGGGTGTGTACTGAAAGAATCCACACTCTCAGAAGCCTGGCATAGCCGATCCGCCTTCCTCGGAAGTGGGGGCCAATGCAGACAGTTGCTTCCCAATAGTGGAAACAAGGTCCGCGTGAGGCTCAATCCAGGGTGGAATCAATGTCGAAGCAGTCTCAGGCAGATCCAAGTGAGCAGCGAGCTTCTTCCGCTGTGGCTCTGGCTCCAGAGATTGCCACTGGTGAACCTCCTGGATCTTTCTCAGTAACTCCAGAAAGGAAGGATCCTTCGGAGGAGTCCTCGACCTGGGACAATCTGGAGTGCGTGGCTTGCCATTAGGATTGGAGCATCCCCCTGAGTCGGAGTCAGAGGTCTCCAAAGAGGAGGAAGACTCCTGCCAATGTGGGTGAGGAACGGTCCCCTTGGGAAGCCCTTGGGGAAATAGTGTCCTCCCCACCCCTGACACCCAAGGGTTCACCTCTGTGTCAGGTAAGGAGGAGTCTCCCGTTTCCGGCGTAGGGGATCCTGCGCAGGGTCCGGCGCCAGCAGACGGCTCTCCTCCTCCCTGGTGATCTGAGCCTTGGCCTCAGCCCACCAGGCAGCCAGAGTCTCATTCAAATCTACCAGCGGCTGCGTTGGGGGCGGTGGAGGAGGAGGAGTTATGGATGCAGAGGGTATCCGTAGGGCGGTATCCGTAATCCAATGGCAGAAAGCCTGGCATCGGGTACTGCGGTGCCGGATACTACGGTCCTGGGTAGGACGGCACCGGATTAAGTGGGGTTGGATACCCGAGAGCCAGGGGCTCTGACTGAGCACAAGGCCCTGGGAGAGGCCCAGCGGGTGGGCCAGGTAAAGGTGGCCCTGCAGGTGTTGGGCCCGGCATTGGGACGGCATCTGGGAAAGGGACGTCGGGTAGGCCGGCTTTGAAGCAGGTGTCCAAGGATCTGGCGTCAGGGGGTCCAGTCCTGTAGGAGGGAGCCCTGATGTCAGCGTGCCTGAATCCTCCATGTCAACTGGGGATGGAAGGTTAAAATCCCCGGGGTCCAGCACAGGAGATGCGGGAGCCTCAGCCGGCAGTGGCCAACGTCTGGCTTACAAGCAGGATCCGGGAGGGCGTTGGAGGAGCTAGCGTCCGACTTATCAGAACCTAGGCCTGATGAGGGTCGCGTTGGGGAAGCAACCTTGGCGGGCATGGGAGGGACCATGCAACCCCCCCCCCCGAAGGAACAGGCGTCTATCGGCCCTGTCCAGGCAGACATCAGTAGCACTGGCGTCTGACTTAACGGACCCACTCGACCTAAAGGGTCGCGTGGTGGCAGCCTTCTCGGGAGCGGCAGCCTCCTTTGCCCCAGAGCCCAAGCGCGAGCCCGACGGGAGGGGTGATGCTGTCTTGGGCACCGCCAAGACAGCCGTCAAGGGTCAGTCCGCCGGAGGGGACGTTACCTGAAGAACAGCAACTCCAGCCGGAGTCACAGAAGCTGTGGAGGAGTAGTCCAGGTGCTTCTCTTTCCTTTTCTTATGGCCTTCAGGGGAAGTGGAAGCCTGCCTTAGTTTCTTCAGCTTCTTCTCTATGGAAGCCATCTTTTTCTTCAAAATGTGGGCCTCTAGGGACTGCTGCCTCTGTTTTCGGGTGGTTGAGTTGAACTGCTGGCAGTGCTGGCACTTCTCCACAGGGTGTTCCGGGCCTAAGCAGAAGAGGCACGGGGAGTGACCGTCCTTATGCGGTAGCTGGGAACCACACGAGTCGCACTTGTTCTTATGCAATTCGGAGGGCATCGGGGACGACATACACAGCAGTTAAGTAAGGAAAACCGAGAAAAAACAGTCAATAAACTCTGTAAACTAGACCGAAGTAAGACTGACGAGTCAAGGAACTTAACCCGAGGCACTTTCACAAGTCGACGGCGGGAAAGAACTGGAAGATGGGTGTGGGGGACCACCCCTTTATAATGACATGGGCCACCTGACACGGGAGCAGTCCCCCACCAGAGACTGCTTTTTCCGTGGGGTCCTGGTGCCTGCCGGGTCAGTCCTGTATGTAATTACCTACTGTAAGAGCCCTCTCGAAGTAAGATCTTAGGTTTAGTATGCAGAGACCCTGTCTTTGCGGAAAATCAAATAAGGCCGCTCACACAAGAGCCTGTAGCTCTGAAATTCTCCGAGCAGAAATAATGGCAACTAAAAATAACACTTTTCATGACAGAAAGCATAGCTCGCAAGACACGGCTGGCTCAAAAGAAAGCAGGGTCAGGTTCTCAAGAACAAAATTCAGGACCCAAACCAAAGTCGGGTTACGGATGGGAGGCTTCAAGTGGAGAATGCCTTGCAAAAAAGTAAGGGCCACATCATCTGTGTCACCATACAGCCATCAATGGGTACATGGAAGGATGATATGACTGATAAGTGCACTTTAAGTAAGGAGTATTTGAGACGAGTATCAAACAAGGTCAGGAGATGCTCCAGAACCTGATTTACTGGACAGCTGAAAGGGTTCAGGCTATGAGAAGCTGCCAGATCGCAAACCGTTTTGAGTTCATAGCAGTGGCCCTGGTGGAAGGTTTTCTGATGGCCACTAAGACTTTGGCTACCTTGTGACACCCCAAACCGAATAATGGCTATGTTCTCAGCAAGCAAGCATATCAGTGCAGTGATTTGAAGTTTGGATGGACCAGGGTCCCCCTGAGCCTGTGTCAACAGATCCCTGCAGAAGGGCAGAGGAACTGAAGGTTCCACAGCCAATTGTTGCAGTAATCGAAACCATATCTGCTGGGGCCAGAATGAAGCCACTAGAATTAGAGTGGTGCCCTCCATCTGAAGCTTGATGAGTGCCCTCTGTGTCAGAGGAAAGGCAGGGAAGGCATAAAGAAACTTCCCTTTCCAGAAGAGGGACAGCACATCTCACTAGAAAACAACAGGCCCTGGATCTAGCGAGCAGAAACGCAGCAGTTTTGCGCCGAGTGGGGATACAAAAAAATCCAACTTTGGACGATCCCACCTGTCAAAACAGGTCCTCTACAACCGAGGTCAGTAGCTCACACTCATGCATTCTGGACTGTGACCGGCTGAGACTGTCTGCCAAGTTGTTCTGGGTGCCTGACAGTTTTAGACTGTGATCTAGAGCCCAGTACCAGACCCTCATCGCTTCCCGACACAGTGAGTAGAAATGGGTCCCTCCCCCCATACTTGTTGATGTACTAGAACACACTGAGGTTGTCTGATTGCACCAGTAGAGGATCCAGACAGAGATGATTCTGGAAGGCATACAGAACTGCTGTCATTTCTAGGACATCTATGTGGAGATGAGTATCCCAGTGAGACCACAGACCCTGGGTCTGATAAAGACCTAGATGGGCTTCCCACCCCAGACTCGAAGCATCAATGCTGAGGATCTGGGAAGGACTGGGAATAAGAAAGGGAAATCACAGTTACATAAGAACTTACCATAACAGTAGATCTTCGAGAGAGGTTCCTGCAGTAGGTCTTCACATATAGGCCTGCACCCCCTGGCGTCAGGACCACACAGCAAACTTCTAGTTAGCAATACATAGTGGGGGACCGCCCCCAGTGTCACACGATGGGACGTCTGCATGACAGTATACAGGGGGCAGTCCCCATGCCTGCCCTCCAGTTCTTCTGCCAGAAGACCCCCGAGAAGGGGAAACGGGAGAAAGGAGAAAAAAACTCCTAAAGCCCGGAGCCACTGATAAAAAGCCCTGGAAAGGGAAAGGAGAAATAACAGGAGCTGGGGGGAAGGTGGTAGGGAAAAGGCGACCTACTGCAGGAACCTCTCTTGAAGATCTACTGTTACGGTAAGTTCTTACATAACTGTAATATCTTACTTCGAGAGGGTTCCTGCAGTAGGTCTTCTCATACAGGACTGAACACCAAGCAGTCAAGAAAAAGAAGTCAGAGACTGAGCCCCTGGGAGGAGGAATCATTTGCCAGCTAGGCAGCTTATCAAGACCTTATCAGCTTATCAGATCCCAAGATACATCTGTAATCGAGCAGTACTCTGCTCAGTATGCCTTCCTGCTAAAACGCTTACATAAATAAGACAAAAGGCCCTGCAGGGCCGCAAGTCTAAAACCAGCCCTACGCCTAGAGGTGATGTTCAGACTGTAATGCTTGGTGAAAGTATGGACCAAAGACCAAGTGGCCGCAGCACAAATATCTGAAGTGGACACATTCTGCAAGCAAAAAGGTCATCGAAGCATCCATGCCACAGGTCGAGTGGCCTTTCACTTCCCCCAGAAGGGGTTTCTTGTACTTCTGATAATGAATGAGATACAATTATCCAACCACTTAAACAAACCCTGTTTAGAAATGGCCGTACCCTGCCATCTGGGTGCGAAAGCCACAAACAACTGGTCAGACTTGCGCACCTTCTTGGTCCGAGAGATGCAGCATCTCAAGATCCTGTGCACATCCATGACTGCAAACGATTATTTCCCCCTACTGGAATACTCAGGGAAACAGACCGGCAGTTGGATATCTTGGTTCAACGTAAATTCTGAGACCATTTTCGGAAGAAAGAAAGGGTTAGTCCGTAGAGCCACCCCGTCTATGTGGAAAATTAAATAAGGCTCCTTGCAAACTAGGGCCTGAAGCTCTGAACTCCTTCGAGCTGAAGTAACAGAAGCTAAAAAGAGCACTTTCCAAGACAAATAGCACATGTCGCAACTTGCGGCCGGCTCAAAAGGGAGCAAAGTAAGTTTCTCTAAAATAAAATGTAAGTCTCAGGGGGAACCGGAGGTTTTAAGTGGAGGATCCCCTTAAGAAGTCTTGGAGACCTCCAACTGTGCAAGGGTTTTTGCCATCCACTGGAAGTTGGTAGGCAGAAACTGCAGAAAGGTGGACCTTCAGAGATGAGTAACTGAGGTCCGAATCAGGCAAGTGCAAGAGGTACCCAAGGACCTGGGGCACCGAGCAAGAAAAGGGGTCCAGGGTCTTGGCCATGGCAAGACAGAGACTATCTTCCACTTCATAGCATATGTAGACTAGTGGAGGGTTTTCTGACCCCCACTAAGATCTGGGTGACTCAAGAGATACCGAAATGCGAGACAACTACGTCCAAAGGTGCCACGCATGCAAGTGGAGGGACCAGAGGCTTGGATGCACCAGGCTGCCCTGCTCGAGACAGAAAGTCGTGAAGGAGAGGAAGCAGTACTGGGGGTTTCAATGCCAGCTGCTGCAGCAGGGGAAACCAAATCTGCTGAGGCCAGAGGGGAGTTATGAGAATCATGTCAGCGCCCTCTGCTTGAGGATTCAGCAGAACCTTCTGAAGAACTGGAAAGGGAAGGAAAGCATACAGAAACCTCCCTGTCCAACAATGAGTGCGTCTCGCCATAAAACACCAAGCCCGGGAACGAGTGAGCAAAAGCTGTGAAGCTTTGTGTTGGATGGTGAGGCAAACAGATCCATTTCTGCCCATCCCCACTGATCGAAGAGATCTTCAACAGATCTCTTCGATCAGCAGTCCATGGAACATGGACTGCTGTCAGACAGGCCGTGCTGGACTGCCCAGTACCACACCCACATCACCTCCCTGCACAGGAGGTATGATCAGGTGCCTCCCTGTTTGTTGATGTACTAGACTGAAAGGGAGTCCCCAAGGAGAGGCTGGACTGCTCTTGCCACCAGAGAAGATCCCTCTTCATACTGCCTGAGACCAGGACCCTGTGGTCCATGTCGTCCAAGCGCTGGTCCCACTGGATCCTGAGGGTCCACTGGGTCATCCTCATATGCAGTCTGGCCATGAACTGTGGGGATGGCAGCTGCCATTAGACTCAACAGGCGAAGGATGGAACGCGCTGTGGTTCTACGGGAGCTGGACACAGGCGCAGCTTATTGAATCAGAGTTTCCGCCCTGTTCAAAGGTAAGAAGGGTCTGCCCTGGACTATATCCACCACCGCTCCAATGAATCGGAGGTGCTGAGAGGGTGAGAGTTGAGACCTGGGCTAGTTCACAGTGATGCCAAGTCTGGAAAAGAGGTACAGGGTGGTGGAAACAGACCCCATCAGACTGTCCTGAGACGGTGCCGACAACAGCCAGTCATCCAGGTAAGAGAACACGTAAATCCCCTTGCTGCGCAAGACCGCAGCCACTTGGTAAAAACCTGAGATGCCGAAGAAAGGCCAAAAGGGCGGGCCCTGAATCGACAGTGGTTCTCCTGAAAGGTGAACCTCAGGAAACGATGGTGGGCCTGGATGACAGGTATATGCAGGTAAGCATCCTGCATGTCCAGCGAGCACAGCTAATGGTTCTGTTGGAGCAAGGGTAAGAGTCCCTGGAAGGTTAGCATGCGGAACCTCTTGTATTCCACAAAGAGGTTGAGCAGGCTGAAATCTAGGATGGGCCTCAGATCTCCCGCCCTTTTGGGTACCAGGAAGAAATGGGAGTAATACCCCCTTCCTGTCTGCCCCAGAGGGACAGGCTCTATGGCTGATTTTTCTAACAGAGCCTGGATTTCCTGCTGGATGAGATGTTGATGGCCCGACGGGTAGTAAGACCTACCCAGAGGATTGTCCGGGGGTCCGTTCAGGAACTCGACTGAGTGCCCTCTTGCGATAAGCTGGAGTACCTAAGCGTCAGCAGTTATCGCCTTCTACCCGTCTAGATGAAGGGTGAACCTTCCCCCCAACGGTTCCACTGAAAACATAGGAGGAGGTGGAGGAATGCCCTTGAGTCAGGAGGCAGAGGGGAGGGACCCTTTGATGCCTCCAGCGGCCTTTTGCCTGAGGGGTCTGGGTGCCAGAACCAGTGGCGCTTTACCCAGTCGTCTGTTCTGGTTCTGCCTATTCCACCTTTTCTGTGGGGCGGCGAAAAGGTTGCTTGCGTTTCCATAGGGATCTGCTGCTCTCCTGTAGCTCTGTTATGTGTTTGGTGTCGCTGCCGACAAGGACGGAACCCCTGAAGGGGGCATCCAGGAAAGTGGTTTAGACGTCTTGTGCCAGTCCCGCAAGACGAAGCCAAGTCAGACGTCTCAGGCAAACACCTGAAGCTGTGCATCGGGCCACCGAGTCCACTGCATCATAGTTGGCACGCAATGCGCGGCAGCAGGAAGACTTGTTAAGTCTCACCTTTTCCAACAGCCTGAACCTGAAGTCCTCGTCCAGAACAGCTTGTAGTTCCTTTTCTAAGTCGGATAAAGCCAACATTTGAAAAGATACCATGTGGGCCACGTAATTAAGAGACCTAATGGCGTAGGTGAAGAAAGCGTAGACTTTGTGACCGTATTGGTCCCTCTGCTTGGACACTTTGTCCGAGGTGAGGCACTCAGATGCTTTGGGTGGGCCAACCGATCATGGGCCGCACTGATGACTACGGAGTCGGCCTTAGGTTGGCTCATGAGGAGGCTTGCCCCTTCCGGGGGATGACAGGTCCTGTCGGCCTTTTCAGAGATCGCAGGAATTGAGGGTGGTTGTTGCCATATAGTGGACGTTAAATCCTCATGCGACCCCATCCATGGTGGGATGAGTAGATGGTCCGCACTGGTTAAGTCCAGATGCTCCATGAACCTCTTCCTTTTTGGATCTATCTCTTGGAATGTCCAGCCGCAGGCCTGCTGGATGGATCTAAGGAGTTCCGCAAAGGATGGTTCCTCTGGAAGAGATCTGGAAGACTCCTTGGGTTGTGGCTCTATAGGAGAGTGAGGCTCGAATGGCCATCTCAGTCGGAATCCAAGTCAGAAGACTCCTGTCTGCTTGGTAGAGAAGTCACGTCAGGGGACAGCCTCCGTGACCCTGACGCCTGAAAAAGTCCCAGTTGGGAGCCTGCCAGAGTCCCTGTCCGATGACTGGTGGTGGGCTCCTAGTAAATGCCCCATGGGTCAGGGTGGAAACCATGACCAAATGGGGGTGTGCCAGCTCCTGCAGGAGTTGTGACCTGGCATCTTTCCACCAGGCCAGAATTGTCCCCTATGGCTCCAGCTGAGGAGGAGGAAGAGGCAGGGGAGGCTGACAGCCTGGATACCCTGAGGGAGAATAAGGCGGGTAACCAGGAGCCTGGTAACAATAGGGGTAAGACTGATGGTACCTTTAGTACATATGACCCGGCGTCGGGTACCCTGGCATCAGCACCTGCAATGGGTAACCTGGTGACGGCCCCCCTGGCGCTGGGTAAAAGCACAACTGTGGCAGTGGACAGCCAGGGTAGGTGCCTGTAGGGCCTGATGGCATAGGGGCCAAAGGTCCAGAAGGCGCCGGGGCCGAGGGACTGTTAGGAACATGAAGATCCGTCGGCAGGCCTGGGGTCTCAGTCGGGATCCCTGAAGGGCCAGGCGGGGCCTCCGGCATCGGAGCATAAAATCCAGAGGCTGTCCCAGAGTCAGGATGAATGTGAATGGGAGAATGGCCTGGCGTCCGGGGCCAAACAGGACCCGACGTCTGGTCCAAGAGAGGCAAGGGAGGGGTAATGGAATTGAGACCCCCGTCAACAGGGAAGCTGGAGAAGCGGGAACCTTGGACAGGAGGCCAGATGCAGGAGAAAGAATCCCCTGAACAGAAGTACTCGTGTCCTGGGAGTCTGAGAAAAACAAGTGGTTGGGCAGAGTCAGTGAATCCCGGAAGGGAGAGCCCTCGTGGGACACTGGGGTGCCTGGAAGCTGGCTCTGCACGACGTCAGATACAGAAGGATGATCCGATGGGAGAGCTTCGGGCAAGCAGTTGTCGGGCAGGCTGGCGACCGACTGATCAGCCTTGACCAAGCAGACATTGGAGGAGCTCATGTCCGACTTATCGTCTGTGGTCGAGAGAGCAACAGAGGAGCTGGAGTCCGGCTTATCGACCACCTGATGGCGGAGCCAGAGGGAGACTTATCGGCCAAAGAGCTGTCAACAGGCCCAGAGAAAAGATCTTCCTGAGAGGAACACTCTTGCCTGCCCACTGACTGAGGCGGGAAGGCAACCCGATCCACTGGGGCGGAAGGAGACGTAGTGGAGGAGTACTCGCTGAGATGGAGGCCCCACCTGAAGCGAAAGGCCGGCTGCCTGGCAACGCTGGGTAGAGGGAGACTATTCCTGCTCCTGGCGCTTTCTTTGTCATGCGCTCAGAGGTGGGTAAGAGAACATTCCCGCAGCTCCTGAAGCTCCTTTTCCATTGATGCAAGGCATTTTACAAAAGATGGGCATCGAGGCCTTCTGGCACCTGAAGCGAGTGGCCTGGTTGAAGGACTGGTAAATGTCGCAGTTGCCAACCCAATGTTTAGGGCCCAAGCAGAGGGGCGAGCGGGAGTGATCATCCCCATGCAGGATCTGGCGCTGCACTGTGAACACTTCTTCGCTTTGCTGGAGACATGCAATAAACTTTTGGGAACAAAGTAGAAACACCTAGAAAGTGGCAGTCGACTGCAGCAGAGTTCACCATGAGGTCAGATGAAAGCATGTCAACGGCGGGAAAGAACTGGAGGGCAGGCATGGAGACTGCCCCTATATACTGTCACGCTGATGTCCCATCATGTAATGCCAGGGGAGGTCCCCCGCTATGTATTGCTAGCTAGAAGTTTGCCGTGCGGTCCTGACACCAGGGGGCACAGTCCTATATGTGAAGACTTACTGCAGGAACCCTCTTGAAGTAAGATCCCCCTTAAAGAGATTGGCTGGGTCTATCCACCATTGAAGTACTTTGTGGACGGCTGAGGAGACAAGGACTAGCTGGTCTAGATTGGCTAAGTGCTGAACCCACTGAACCCAGAGGGTCCATTGCGGGATCCTCATGCGCAGTCTGACCAAAAGAACCGTAGCAATGGCCATGGCCATTAGGCCTAGTAGTCTGAGAAACATCCTGGCTGTAACATGCTGGCTCTGATCCACCTCCTGAGCCTGGGCAATGACGCGATCCGCCCAGTCTGGAGGAAGGAAGGCCTGGCCTTGAGTGGAATCTAGGATTGCTCCTATGAAATGCAGCCATTGAGACAGAGTCAGCACAGACTTGGATCGACTGACAGTGATGCCCAAAGACTGAAATAACTGCAGTGTGTGGTCTAGAGCTGACAACAGGAGCTCCCCAGATGGTGCTTTCAGTAGCCAGTTGTCCAGGTAAAGGAACACATAAAGGCCTTGGTGCCAAAGAGCTACTGCTACAGTTGCTAAGCACTTGATAAATGCCCATGGCGCAGAAGATAAGCCAAAGGGCAAGACCCGAATGGATAATTCTCCTCCTGCAAAAGGAACCACAGAAAGCATCTGTGAGGGGGGTAGACCATGATATGCAGATAGGCATCCTACATATCAAGGGAGCACATCCAGTCATCCTGTTTGCGCAGCTGAAGAAGTCCATGCAGAGTGACCATTCTGAACTTCTTGTACTGAATAAAAAGGTTCAGCTCCTTGAGGTCTAGAATGGGCATCAAGTCTCCTGTCTTTTTTGGAACCAGGAAAAACCTGGAGTAGAACCCCTTGTTCCTTTGTAGCCTGAGCACTGGTTCTGTGGCCCACTTATGTAGCAATGTGAGGACCTCCTCTCCAAGCACAGCTATGTGGTCTGAAGGATAAAAGCTGAAGAACAGAGGAACATCTAAAGGCTGTTCTATAAGTTCTAGAACATGACCCTGTTCGATTACCTGCAGGATCCAAGCATCTGATATGATGGTTCTCCATTGGGACAGATGGCGGGAGAAATGACCGCCAACCACCACCTCCTGGCTTGGAACAAGAGGAGGGGAGTCTGATAAGGAGTCAGGCCGAAGCTGAACCGGCAGCTGGGGCCGCAACTCTTCCTCCTCTGGACTGCTTGGTGGAAGGACCATTAGAGGCGGAGGAGGGGGCAAGCAGGGCTGAAGTGGCTCTACATTTGCCCTGGATCCTGGTTACGCAACCAGACTGGTGGGAAACCTTATGAAAGGAGGACCTTGGTCTGCTCCTGGGCTGGGTATGGTAAAGGAGTGGACACACGAACAGCCCTGTCGTCATTAATAATGTCTTGCATGTCTGGCCCACAACATTTATGACCCACAAAAGGGGCATTCAGCACCTTCTTTTGGACGTCAGCTGCAAAGCCAAAGACTCTCAGCAACATCACAGCTGATTCTGAGGAGTTGCTTACTAACATCCTCTGAGGCATAAAGAACTTTAAGAAGCTCTTGTCTCTGGGAACCCTCAGGAAGGGCCAGAGCCACAGCCTTGCCCTTCCTCCAAAGGTATTCTATACTTAATTAGAGGAGTCAAACAACTGGCAATCTTAAGGTGCAGGGTGGCAAAGTAAAAGGTCCTCCTGCCCCATATGTGTAGACTCCTAGATTCCCGGTCAGGGGTACAGAACCAAGGTGCTTAGGAGCCTTAGTCCTATCATGGGCTGCCTTGATGACCACCAAGTTGGTTTCCGACTGGGCAACATAAAAGAGGAGCCCCTGAGGTGCCTGATAAAGCTCGTCAGCTTTGCTGGGTATGGCTGGAACCAAGTTAGGCCTGCTCCAGGCCACAGTGGCAGCATTGTTAAGTGCAGGCAGCAAAAAAGAGATAACCTTAGGAGGAGATTCTAGGATCTCCAAGAAGTCCACCAGATTCCGCCTGGTTTCATCTTCTTCCTCAGTCTGGAACTCCATAGTGGAAGACAGCGGTTTCATAATACTGAAGAAAGTGGAATCCTCTGGGAGAAAACAACTGTTTAACTGAATCATCACTTCTGGAAGAGACAGTAGACCTGTCAGAAGATTACATTTCAATATCTTCCTCCTCATCCTCTTTCTCGAGGAGGATGAAGTCAGGGTGGTATTCCTCAACGTTGGGCTGCTCAAAAGGCGGGATAGATGGTCAGAGTACCGACGACTATCTGGAAGGAGCAGGACGGACAGGCTAAGTCGACGTCTACTTCGAAGCAACACACAACAGCGCAGGCGATGATGGCCTGGGCTGAGGAACAAACTGTTGAATGAGAGACGTGGTAATGGAGGAAAGAATAGCATTAAGGTTGACAGTGGGGAAAATATATTGTCAATGCAGGGCACGCGCAGCAAGCTCAGATGAACTGCTAGCATGACTGGAAGAGGTTAGGCCCAGTGCCTGTGGACCTCGAGGTTCGAGAGGTCTCGACGGCAGTGTTGAGGCTGACGGCCCCTCTGCAACCTTAGGCTGGGAGAAGATTCCTCTGTGGGGGGCCTCACAGGAGCACAGGCTTGCATGAAGCGAGGTGTCAAAGCCAAAGCAGTCGATGGGGCAATCCCAGAAGAAGAAGAAAAAGAAGACTAATCCAATGGGGACTGGGATCACCAATGGGGGAGCAGTCTTTAGGCTGGTCCTTGTCCCGACAAGGATGTTTCACTGAGGATTTGTCCCAGGCCTTAGTGGCCTGAGAGCCCAAAGAAGACAAAGGCAACTTGGGGGGCCATGAAAGACCCTGTTCTCCACTGGCTGCCTGTTGCTCCAAGAGGAACTTCTGCAGGGCTTTCTTGCTTCGGCACCGGGTGGCGAGACTGAAATTCAGGCAGGACTCACAGGCAAGAATGCTGTGGCTAGGCCCAAAACAGCAGATACAGAAGTTGTGGTCATCAGTAGAAGCAATCTTATTTCTGTAGCATCAGTGACAGGAAAGAGATGACGACGGACTGGTTCTTGACATACAAAAGGCAAAAGAATCACTGAATTAAACTGATTCAAAAGCTAAAAAAAGTAAATTTTTTGGTTGTCAAACTGAGCAGTGAAGCTTCCGATGAGTCCGTGCATGAATGGTTGATGGCAGGAAAGAACTGAAGAGGGAACGGGGCAGCCAATGTTTATGTAGGGTGTGAGACATCGGAGCCAGATGTCAGCATGGGCAGCCCCTAGCAGACTGCTGCAGAAAAAGCTTCCATCATATCCCAGTGCCTTATGGCTAACTTCCACAGGTGTGACCTGATGACAGAGTTATTGCTGAGGATCATCAATGGTGACGTCTGGATCAAGCAAGAACAGCACCTTAACCAGCAGCTCAACCACTGACCTGAGGAGAAGCCAACAGGAGTTCATTATAGACCACATGCCAACGTGTATGGGGAAGCACTGGTTTTGGTGGAATGACCACCAGTGGAGGCTGTTCCTGAGTGGAGCTGGCTGGGGACACCGACAATTCCATATCATCCTCAGTGATGACTGGGAAAACTGGGATTTGGAAGATCAACTCTTCTTCAATCCCCTAGACAACTGCTGGATGAGGTCAAGAAAATCTCGATCACCTGATCAGCCAGTGTCAAGGTCGACAAACCCGATGGGGGCACTGTAGAGCTTTTGACTCGGCCCTCAGCCACAGAAAGCTTGACCCACGTCAAGCAGTCGGGAGAGTCGAGGGAATGAGAGGATCACAATCTCCCCTGGTCCTACGACTAGCGCCGCTTGTGTTTCTTACCATGGCAGGCAGGGCTCTCCCTGAAGGCCAGGATGGTCCAACACATCTCCTGGAATTCTCTGGGGAAGGACACTCAGATGCTGGCCCCATCCTAGGATTAGTGCAGAGGCCGACGAGGTGCCTGCCACAGCAAAAGCCGCCACCTCTTCCATGGCCGCAAGCTGGGCAGCAGACTCCACCGCATTGGAGGACTTCTTATGGCCTTTTGGTCAAAATTTCGTGACCATATTGGATGGCCAGGAAGAAGCCAGTCAGCATAATCCTCCAGAGAGGAAGGGAACATCACCTGGCTCAGGCCATAGCCTCAAACACCACGCGCGGCCCCCAAAAAGTAGAGGCAAGACACATGTGGGTACATCCGTGACATTTTCTGGTGGTAAGGGACACAGAATTTGAAGCCAGGAGCTGGCTTTGCTTCCTCATGTTCCATCTTTGGTTGTGAGGTTGTAGCCAAACTTAACACAAAGAAAGGGTCAAGAAACTTCCAAAATATTAAGGGAAGAAAAGCAGAAATCACCAATGGCACACTAGGTAGCCTACAATGCACAAAGCTGCGAAGGAAAAGACTGAACTCTCCCAGCAGAAAGATAGATCTGGTGTCACAAGGTGGAGCTAAGGGATATACCACCTGGTGGTGGAAGCAGCTTAGACTAAAGATGTTCCAGCAAATCAGCACTTTGAACTACTAATGTGGGGTAGTTAGCTATATCCATGCCCCTTGAAAAACTAATAAATAACTGAAGGCAGTGCCTGAGATTCGATGGGTGGAGCAACTAACCCCCCCGACTATATAAGCCGCACCTCCTCCACTTCCTTCCTCAAGTGTTTTCTTCACTGCAGCCGGGCACTGCCTCTCTAGATTTTTCCCGTTTCTCCTGCCTCTCTGATCGTTTCTGCGCCTCTGGCCCCATCCCTGTCTGTGTCCCCATGGCAGTTTTGTGCTGGCTCTTCCTTGCCCTCCTTGTTGCCTCTCCCTTCTCTGCTGCTTTTGCTGCCTGGCTGGATTCTGCTGGGCCTCTTCCTGCTGCTCCTCCTTTGGCACCCCCCGTTTATTTCCTCACGTTCCTCCTCTGTCTTCCTTCCTCCCGTACCTCCTTCCGTCTGCTGCTCATCCTCATCCCGTTTTCTTTGGGTTTCTTTCCTGCCTCAGCTGCTGCTCCATTTTCAGTAACGGCACCTTGGTGGGATGTCACCCGCCAGCTCGACTCCAGCTCCTCCATTTCCCCTTTCTGTCGCTGCTTCCGTTTGGCTTGCCCGTACTTCACTCTAGTCCATTCCTCCCATTTTTATGCACTTCTCATCATTCCTCCTGACCTGGGTCTCGTTTTCCTCCATCCTGATGGCCCTGCTTGCAAGCCGCTCGCACTCCTGACCACTCCTCCACTGTTGCCTTGCACTAACCTCCACTTCTCACATCGCCTGCTTCACTCAGACCCTCCTCTGTTAGTGCGCTGCTCTATCCCCTGTATCTGGACTCACCTGCCCCTTCCTAGTCCTTGCACAGGACTTCTCTGCATCCATCATTCGGGCACCTTGTTCTTTGTGGTCCTCTGACTGAACTCATACCTGCTGTCATTTTCCCTGTCTTTTTTTTTTTATGGAAGGTGGTGTCTGGATGGAACGCGTTGCCTGCGGAAGTGATATCCTGTAGAACAGTGGACTGCTTCAAAAGGGGATGGGACAGGGTAAGAGGGAAGGTGAGGGGAGGGGCAGCTGCAGTAGAAGGGTTGCTAGCTGCACACTCTAGCAGATTCGATAGACCATAAGGCCTTTATCTGCTGGCAAATTCATATGTTCACATGTTCCTCGCCTGCATTTCCCTCTACGGTGGGTCACCACAGCATCTCGCTTCTCTTTTGGGGTTTCCAGCCTTACCTGTTTGCACTATTCCTGCTATGTATTTTACTCCAATTACTCTTCGGCCCAGCTTTGGCCGCTGGCTTGCATCAAATTCTTTTACCTATTGTTTTAGTTAGCTGACCTGTAAGGCCAGCTACAGCTACTGGTTTTAATCACTTAAGTTATCTTCCTAGTTAATTGCTACTTGGTGTCACGGTGCCTAGTTTGTGGCTGCGCTGTTTTTCCCATGGTGGGAGACTACTTTGATGCAGCGGGCATCGTGGTCCCAGACAGCAGGAGCAGCTTTATCATTCCATATAATTAATCAGCACTGTCTCGCCCCGCCCTCTACTGCTGCTCCATGCTGGTCTTTACGGCTTTCACTCCATCAGCATATATAGTCCATTCATTCTTGAACCTCCTCTCTTCCCATACAGACTATTCAGTTTCCTATCTCACTGTCGACTCTGAGCTTCCTTGGCCACCAGTCTCGCCCCTGTATTGTTCATTCCCTACTAATTTGGCTCTTAATGGACCTGGTTGACATGCACTCCCAAGGTTACTAATTGCAATCTGCCTTCTCTGGACCCCAGTCAGGGTCTCCTTCACCAGTCCGACCTCTATGCAGGTCTAATCGTCCAAATCACCTATCCAAGCATGTCCCTCACCTGGGCCCCATGCTACCTCTTAACTATCTCCTCTCACTTGGAGACATGCCTTCCATGTCCATTACTTCATGGCTAGCCTGTAGCCGACCATCTCGCTCTGCACCCATGATGTCCACATCTAGAGCATGCGAAGCTTCGAGCAGGGTCCTTCTCATCTGGCCCATAGTGGGAATGTCTCGCTCCGGGTGGACCTTCTGTCATCAACCATACCGGCGTCACCTCCTGATGCAGAATTTACAACTTCAGCTGCAAGGAGTGGGGCCGCTGTGGGGCCTTTAGCTGCCCGAGTGGGTTCGGGGGCACCCTGAACGCTATTCTCCCTGACATCGCCTCTGATTCACCTGGTCTAATTTTAGGCTCGAGTAGGCCGGTTGAGTGCCTCTGTGATCTTTTCTCTCCTTTGCTTTTGGGTGTCCAGTTGCAGAGACATCACTCGTAACCCTCAAGGGCATTCCTATTAGATAGGAAAAGTGAGAGAGTCCTTCAAATCTGAATATTTTCCACTTCCCTTAATCTGGTTCTAAATTGCAGTAGCAGAGCTGTCACTAACCAAAATGTCCTTAAGCCTGGAGGAAGCGACCTATGCCTTGGATCCCCAGAGGTTTCCTCCTCAAAGAGGGTTTTTCCTCTCCTCCATGCCAATGGTCATAATACTAGCTAGATTTAGTAATTTCCTGTCATGTAGTTAGGTTTCCGCTGTTGGAGGAGATGGATGGTGATTCCGGTGACCGTTCCTTCTCTCCTTAGGAAGTCGTGCCTCCGTATCTTACATTCATACCTACTGCAAGTCACAATCGTCCATCATCTCTTCCTACTCTACCTCAGCTCCCGATACTACTTCACCTCTGCTCTCGCGCAGGTCCTCATTCAGACGGGCATTCGTCACCTTGTCCACTCCGCTCGAAACTTTACTCTACTCCAGTTCCTAACCATCCTACAGTACATCTCCCACATCCCCATACCGTCCTCGTTCCTTGTCCATTTGCTGCTTGACCTTCTTTTGGGTACTCTTACTGGGCTCCTTCCTAAGCTACCTTTAGCCAGGGATCATTCCCACGGCACCTCTAGGTTCCTTGCCATCATACCCCTACAGGGTGGTATATCCCATGGACAGAAAGGCAAACATCCGCATATATTGCAAGCTGCACAAGCATAACACCATACTCAGTTCGTGGGCCCATCAAAATAACTACTGGGACAACAAGTGTATAAAACTGCTAGAATACTCATGAAAACCTGGTCGAGCCATATTAAAAGTAGTGGTTTTTATTAATTTAAATGTAAACAAAAGTACTAAAGCAGTGTCAAAAGTTTGGAAAGAAGGGTATTATATGAGACAGGAAGTACTGGACAATCTAATATGGAATGAAAAGGATAGGTCAAAATTTTCACCGTTAACATGCCCTGCTGCTTTATATCAAAAATAAACAACATTATTTGTTGCCTTGAAATAAACTGATCTGAGGTGATGGATATGAGTATCACCCGATGTCCAAACCCTACTACATATGTGGAGTGTTTTGCTCAGCATTTCATAGCATGGTAAGCAGCCTTCTCTGCACCTTGTCCTGAAGGACAGACCGGCTCACTTATTGGACCATCCAGTCTCCTTTTCTAGTGCCTGCATTTTAAAAACAATGTTGCACGCAAAGTTGTCAGCAACTTTCTACTTTTATGTTCATCATGAAAAAAAGGACTAGCCCTAAAACAGTGTGCAGTGGATGAAATTTAAAGTGCCAATTCAACTCAATGTAAGCAACTCACAGACATTTTCTTAAAAACAAACAAAAAAGGATATATTCTTCTATCTGAGCTGCTATATCGTTACAGTCTGCTCCAATGGCAATGTAGTCACCTAAAGGGACAGGAGAAAAAAAGGTTAGTAACACAGCAACATAGTCCTGCAGCAGGAAAGACTGATGATGTGTCAGGTCTGTGCTTGCAAGTACACATGCATAGTAACACAGTAATTTAAGGTCAGAAAACATTTGGGGAGCTGGCCTGGTAGCACTTCACTAGTCACACAAATTCTGGACTGGGCTTGGTAACTGGGGACCAGGCTGGGGAAAGGATCTAGCATTAGAAGTATTGCCTGCCTCCTGTGAGGCCACTGCACCCCACTAGTTGCCTGTCTGCCCCAACACACCAGGAGCATCGCAGGTGGCCTGCAAGACAGGCTGCACTCTCACTCCTCCTCCTCTCCCCAGCACACCAGGAGCACGCAGGCAGCCTGCAAGACATCAGGCTGCACTCCTCCTCCCCATCCCTAGCACACCAGGAGCATCGAGACGTGCAAGACACCAGGCACTCTCCACTCCTCCCAGCACACCAGGAGCATATGAGGCGCCTACAAGACATCAGGCTGCACTCTCCACTCCTCCCACACACCAGGGGCATGCATGGCGGCCTGCAAGACATCAGGCTGCACTCTCCACTCCTCCCAGCACACCAGGAGCATACGCAGGTGGCCTGCAAGACATCAGGCTGCACTCTCCACTCCTCCCAGCACACCAGGAGCATCAGAGGCGGCCTGCAAGACATCAGGCTGCACTCTCCACTCCTCCCCAGCACACCAGGGCATACGAGGCGGCCTGCAAGACATCAGGCTGCACTCTCCACTCCTCCCCAGCACACAGGAGCATATGGAGTGGCCTGCAAGACATCAGGCTGCACTCTCCACTCCTCCCCAGCACACCAGGAGACAGAGGCGGCCTGCAAGACATCAGGCTGCACTCTCCACTCCTCCCCAGCACACCAGAAGCATCGCAGGCGGCCTGCAAGACATCAGGCTGCACTCTCCCTCCTCCCCAGCACACCAGAGCATCGCAGGCGGCCTGCAAGACATCAGGCTGCACTCTCCACTCCTCCCCAGCACACCAGAAGCATCGCAGGCGGCCTGCAAGACATCAGGCTGCACTCTCCACTCCTCCCCAGCACACCAGGAGCATCGCAGGGGGCCTGCAAGACATCAGGCTGCACTCTCCACTCCTCCCCAGCACACCAGGAGCAACACAGGCAGGCTGGTAGACATCAGTTAGAGTACCTCTTCAGAATTCCTCGAGAAAGAGAGAGAGAGAGCACAAAGGCTGCAGTGTGAAAAGAAAAAATTACTCACCTAAGTAATAATGTTTCTTCTAGTGTAGTCTTGCTGTATTCTGACTACTGCAGTTAGGTCCTGCTTTTCAACTGCCCGGGATAACAAAGGGTTGACTTTTCTATGCCTTGCATAGAACATCACGAGCTCGGTTGAAGCCCCTGTCTGTTGTTGTTCAAACTGCAACCGTCAGATCTTTACGAGCAAAAACTCACCAGGTGTTCTGTGTGGAAACTGTAAAATTTTCACTAGATAACTGGCAAATATATAATGTTTTTGGTTCTCACAGCAAGACTCAAGTCAGGAAACTCAAAAACAAAAACACATCCAAAACACAACATTCCACCCAAAGAAAAAGAGGGTGCAAAATGGACACCCCTAGGGTGCCAACACTGCTCCTGCCCACCCACATCCCAAAAACTAGGTTCTGAGAGGGGAGGCGGTAGGGAGGTCAGAATACAGCAAGACTCCACTAGAAGAAACATAATTACTAAGGTGAGTAATTTTTTCTTCAAACATGAAGTCTTGCTGTATTCTGACTACTGCAGACTACCAAGCAGTACCTCCATGGAGGAGGGACAGAACCTACTTTAGAAATAGGCTCTGAAGTACTGCTGCGCCAAACCGAGCATCATTCCTAACCTGGATATCCAGAGAGTAATGCTTGGTGAAAGTATGGACTGTTTTCCAGGTGGCTGCTTGACAAATTTCTAAGTGAGGAATATCCCTTGCAGTAGCCAGGGAAGCAACTGTACCTCTTGTGAAATGAGCCCTCAGACCTGAGGGTGGAGTTCTACCCAGTTTTTCATAGCAGAATTGTATATAAGAAACAATCCACCTGGCAACAGATCTCTTAGTGGCAGGTTTGCTCTTACCAACTTCTCCATAAGTGAGGAACAACTGGAGGGATTCAAACCTGTTACCCTTGGTACGCTCTATGTAGTAGCTAAGGGCTCTTTTAACATCCAAACTGTATAGCCTCCTCTCTCCCAAGGAGGAATGGTCAGTGAAGAAAACAGGGAGAGATATAGACTGGTTGAGGTGGAAATTTGAAACCACTTTAGGCAAGAACTTTCTGTTAGTTCTAAGGACCACTTTATCTCCGTGAAAAGAGATGAAATCAGATTCCACTGACAGGGCTTGCAATTCACTGATACGTCTAGCAGAAGTAATGGCTACAAAACACAGTTTTCCAAGTCAAGTAGTTAAGCTCTGCTGAGGACAAAGGCTCAAAGGGGCTGCATAAGCTGATCAATGCAAACATTAAGGTCCCAGGCAGGAGCAGGATCCCTAAAGGGGGATTGGTGTGAAGCAATCCCTTGAAAAACTTACAGAATACAGGATGGGATGACAGAGAGGAAGACTTGCCTACCGACAGGAAAGCAGAAACAGCTGCCAAGTGTACCTTGAGGGTAGCTGGTTTGAGACCTAGGCCATTAAGATGGACCATATAATCCAGAACCGTAGGCAATTCAGCAGAGTCTGGAGAAATATTCTTCTTAGAACACCAAATGCTGAATCTTTTCCATTTGAAGTTGTAAGTCTTTCTTGTGGAAGGTTTTAGAAGCCTTAAGGATATCCAGAACCCCTTGGGAAAGATGCAGATCTGCAAGCTCTAACTCTTCAAGAGCCAAGCCTCGAGATTGAGAGACTGAAGATTCGGGTACCGAATCCTCCCCTGAGAGGATGTTAACAGGTTGTAATTTCTGGGAAGAGACAGGGGAAGATGGACTGTTAGGGACAGCAACAAGGGATACCATGGCTGTCTGGCCCAGTCTGGAGCAATCAGAATCACTTTGCTTGGTTGTGACCTTATCTTGACTAACACTCTGAACAGGAGAGGGAAGGGGGGGAAGCATACAGAAATTTCCCTTCCCAGTTCAGAATCAGAGCATCCAGGGGAACTGAGCCCAAGACTGGGGGTCTGCAACAAAAGAGAGGAAGTTGGTGATTGTCTGGGGCTGCAAAAAGATCTATCTCTGGAGTGCCCCATCTTGAGAAAATTACTTTCAAAACCACAGGATCTAGGGCCCATTCGTGACGGCCCTGGGATATTCTGCTCAGTGCATCTGCTAGGACATTATCCTTCCCTGGGAGGCGAACTGCTATCAGAGAGGTTTGCAGGGAATAGGCCAGGGACCACAACTTCATTGCTTCTGTGCACAAGGCCGTAGACAGAGTGCCTCCTAACTTGTTGATGTACCACATGGTGGTGGTGGTGTCTGTTCTGACCTGAACCACCTTGTTCTATACAGATTTGGAAAAAGCTTGCAGTGCCAGAAACACTGCTCTGAGTTCCAAGAGATTGATGTGAAGCAGAGATTCCTGAGGTGACCACAGTCCCTGGGTGGTATGATCCCCCAAATGGGCTCCCCAGCCCAGCAGGGAAGCATCTGTGGTGAGTATCACTGAATGAGACTGAGTGACAAATGGAACCCTTGTCTCAAATTGTCCTGATCCTGCCACCATTGCAAGGCTTGGATCAGGGTTCAAGCCACTGGGATTAGTTTGGCAAGCGAATCCTTTCTTTGGGACCAAAAGGCTCTTAAGTGGAACTGAATGGTTTTTTTTTTATTTAGTTGTTTAACCAGGTATAGCACACTAAGCTGAAAGCTTTTTACAGGAAGCGACCTGGGGCACAATGAATGTCCCTCATTTGGAATCTTGCTCCCTGGACCACTGCTGTGGAAGCTGCCATGTGGCCCAGTAGCTGAAGGAAATGCCTTGCTGGTCGAGACACCTTAAGGGTGAATGAAGAGGCCAGTTCCATAAGGGTCCTTGCCCTTTCCAGGGGAAGGAAGGCTCTTGACTTTACCGTATCCAGTTCTGCACCTATGAAGGTGAGGAGCTGCACTGGTTCGAGAACTGACTTTGGTAGGTTGAGAAGAAATCCTAAAGAAGTGAGCACTTGCAGATGTGACTTGACTTGGTCTGGAGACTGACCTACTATGAGCCAAGGCAACAACTACTGCCAGGCACTTTGTGAAGACCCTTGGGGCTGATGTTAGGCCAAAGGGCATTGTTCTGAATTGATAGTGGCCTGAGGGCAACTCGAACCTGAGGTACTTTCTGTGGGAGCACCTGATGGGAATGTGAAAGTAGGCATCTTTGAGGTCCAGGAAGGCTAGCCAGTCCCCTGGCCTTAGAGAGGGAAGGATAATTCCCAGAGTTACTATCTTGAATTTTGGCTTTAAAAGATGTTTGTTCAGATATCTTAGGTCCAGGATGGGTCACCACTCTCCTGTCTTCTTGGGGGTTAGGAAGTACCTGGAGTACAATCCTTTGCCCCCGCGTAGGGTGGGAACTCTCTCTACAGCTCTGAGAGCTAGGAGAGAAGAAACCTCTGCCTCTAAGGTAAGGGTCTCAGAGATTTGCAGCTGGAAAAGATCTGGCTCTCATCTTGGGAAATTTTTTGAAGCTGAGAACCAGACCCTGGCTTACTACTTCCAGGACCCACTTGTCTGATGTAAAAGACATCCAGTCCTGGACAAAGTAAGCTAGCCTGCCCCCTACTGGTATAGGAGAATTGACCCGGGCAGACCCATCAGGGTGTCTGCTTGGCAGGGGCTTTAGGCTGAGGGGTGGATGCAAGCCTGCTTATCCCCCTTCTGCCTCTCCCTCTAAAGAAGCCCCTCTGAGAAAATAAAGAAGAGGATGCCTAAGCTTGGTAAAAAGGCCTCTGGAAAGGCCTGCCCCTGGACTGCTGCCTTTGAGGAGTTGCTTTCCTTTCTTTGGCCTGAGCACTCCCGTAAGTGGTCCTGTATTCATCCATTTTCTTCATGTAATTCTCTGTCTGCTCCCCAAACAAAGAATTACCAACTACAGGAAAATCCATGGCCTTAGCCTGGGTATCCTGTGAGAGGCTAGAACACCTGAGCCAAGCCATTCTCCGAAGAGCCACAGATGTAGCCATGACTCTTGATGACACATCACTGGAGTCCACAGCAGCATGAAACTGTACTTTTGATGCTTCAATCCCATCTGCAGCCACCTGCTCCAGCTCCTTAGCAAGCTGGGCGGGAGCTTGTTTAGCCAGTGCCAGTACAGTGTCCCACCTGGACTTCTGCTACCTGGCTGTATAGGCCATATAGTTAGCCTGCCTGAGTCCCAAAGATGCTGCCATGTACTGTTTCTTTGCCATTGCATCAATCTTCCTGGAGTCCTTGTCTGGGGGGTGCGATGCCAAGGGAATGTTTGCCTTATCATAGGCAGCAGCCTGTACAACTCCAACATGGCTGCACTGCTGAAAAGGAACTCCGTGTCTGAGCCCGAGAGAGTGTACTCCTGTCTATTCTTCTGTCCACAGGTATAGAATTAGAGACTTAAGAATTTTTGTGACTGTTTCCCAAAAGATTTGTGGAGGGAATAGACAGTCTCCTGGACTCTGGGATATCCATCATTTCAACATAATCAGGCTCCTCCTGATCCTCTACTGCTTCCTCCACAGGAAGCTGGAGGGTATCAGCCACATTTCTGTAGAACATGTAGTGTGAAGGGGACTTGAAAGCCTGGAGGAGAAACACCTGAAGGTCTGTCTGGGGAGATGTCCGTCAATAGGCACATTCAGACTTCAACATCACCATAGAAACATAGAATTTGACGGCAGATAAGGATCGCTTGGCCCACCCAGTCTGCCCATTTCCTGCCTACTGGATAAGCTGCAGATCCTAGTTAACCAGCAGCCTACTTCTTCCTACCCCACCCCTAGAATTGCCTTATGACTGTCCCATGCATGCTTGAATTCCACCACTGTTTTGACTCACGACCTCCTCCTGAAGGCCGCTCCATGCATCCACAACCCTCTCTGTGAAAATCCTTTAATTACCTCTGAGCCCCCCATCTTCAAATTGTGCCCCTTGTTCTTGCACACCTCTTTTTGAAAGATGCTACCTCTTGGACTTTGTTGATTCCCTTGAGGTACTTGAAAGTTTCTATCATGTCCCCCCTCTCCCTCCTTTCCTCGAGGCTATACATATTAAGCTCCTTAAGTCTCTCTTCATATGTCTTCTGGTGCAGACCCTGCACCATTTTAGTTGCCCTCCTCTGGACCATAATCATCCTCATACTCTCCCTCCTCCTCAAACTCCAGTTCATAAAATTTTTCCAAGGTATAATCCGGAACCGGGGAAACCGACTGAACTGAGCCCATGCCAGATGGTGCTGGTTCGGTCAGAACCGAACTAAGCGATTGCACAATCCTAATCGCTTTGGCTATCTCATCGGCGGTCGGAGTATGAGATTCTGGGTCCGAACCGGTCGATTTGTCTTTTCTTTTTGTCGGAACCGATTCCTCTGAATCGGCTCTCCTTTTGCCCAAAGAAGTATCGCACTGGTCAGAGGGCATTCCTTCTGGTTAGGTCAGAACCGAACCGGGCTGGCCATCCGGGTCAGCGGACTTCTTGGCCTCCCTTTCCCTTAGTCTACCTAATCTCTTTTCAAGGGTAGATTTGGGAAAATTCTTGCAAATTTGGCAGTCTGAATCGAGGTGGTCAAACCCTAGACAATAAACACAGGTTAGCAAAGACCTCCCCACACACACACTGCAGTGTTGAAACCCAGTGGGCCCCGGTTTTTTTCTTGGGTTTCTCAGACATGGCCAACCTAACCAAAACTTACCCTTTTTTTGGCAATCCACCAGGCAAGACTCCCCTATCGGTTCCTAACCGTATCACGGGTCTTGGAAAAAAACGTACTAAAACTCGTTTTTTTTTTTTAGAACCGATACGGACCGGTACCCACACACTAAAGTAAAGCACAAGTTTTTATCTCAAAATGATTGGTTCAGCTGAACTGATCCACAGTTTACAAGTTCCACACAGAAAACAGAACAAAAACCTAACTAGTACTCACGGCACCACAGACAGAGACTTGAACCGACTATGCGGAAACAACAATCCGGTAGAAACCGACCGAAAACCGACACTTTAACCAACTTTTGAACCGAGCAGCAGAAGAAATCTCCGGAGCGACTGTTCAGTGAGGCGGAGTAAAGAATCTGACTGTTGCAGTTTGAACAACAACAGACAGGGGCTTCAACCGAGCTTGTGATGAACGTTCTATGCAAGGCATAGAAAAGTTAACCCTTTGTTCTCCGGGCCAGTTGAAAGGCAGGACCTAACTGCAATAGTCAGAATACAGCAAGACTTCATGTTGTTTAAATGTATTTTCTGTCTGTGTAGTAGTACCGATTGATTTTCAGACTGTGCTTGCTGCTCTTTGCCTCTGCTTTTCAGCTGAGTTTTACCTGCACTTTAATTGTTCTAATTTATTTACTTACTTAGTTTTTGTTAACTGGGTAAGTGCACTAAACAACAACATTGTCTATTTTCAGGTATGACCTGGGAGAGTTACAGACAAAACCAGCATATTATAACAGGGGAGCTCCAGGCAGCATATAGCGCAGAAAACAGTGGGGTACACAACAAACACATGGTATACAATGAATGAATCAATCAATGTCTTTATTTATACAGGCGATCATCGTTGAGCAGGCTCATTTACAAGCTGGACCTGTTACATATAGTGAAAAAGAAGCAAATACAATCCAAACAGTGTGATAATGCACATTTGTGAACACAGGAGGAACAAAAGTACAATACAACTTTAACCACAAAAAAAGTGCTTCGGTGTAAATCAACATGGACGTGGCTCTGTTTGGAGCTGGTTAATACAGGCATGACATAGACAAACTGAGCACACATATGCAATCAAGAGATATATATCGGGGACCTGCTAGTCTCGTGGGCCCAGGAAGGCAGGTGGTAGAGGGGGGGAATAAAAAGGTAAGGGTAGGATGGCAGAGGGAGGGAAAGGGAAACTGGCAGAGACAGCGTGAGAGAGGGGTAATTAAAGTTATCTTCGGGGGAAGCAACTGCAGAATTCTTTCACTGATCGGTCGTATAAGATCTTAAAAGGAGAATATACTGATCGGGGAGCCGAGCTTCAGTGTTTTTTGTACAGCGTTCCACAAAGAGGGCAGCATGAAACTTATGGCCGATCTCCCTAGATGAGTTTTTAAGTTAGGTACCTTCATGTAGATGAGGGAGCAGCTTCTCAAGGCATAGGTACCAGGTTTGCATAGTGGTAGACAAGCGGAGATATAAGGGGGGAGTTTCTTAATGATAGCTTTGAAGGTCCAGAATATAGCATTTCTGACTCTCCTGGAGTGAAGGGAGGGCCACCCCACAGCTGTGTAGAGGGCACAGTGGTGAGTGGTAGTCCAGTGATGAATCTCAGCACCCTATGACACAAAGCATCAAGTTTAGTAAGATGCGAGGCAGGGCAGTGACTATAGAGAAAGTTGGTGTAGTCGATCAAGGAGAGAAATGTGGTTTGTACCAGCCCCCTCTTGGCATTACAGGTAAGGTAGTTATTTATCCTAAAAAAGAGGCCAAGCCTCTGTCTTAGTTTCTTTAGAAGGTCTTCAATATCTTCAAAGAAACAAAGTTTGTGGTCAAGCAACACCCCCAGGTACTTGAATTTGCTTACGTATTCCAGGTTTTCTCCCAAGAGTGTGGTAATCTGAGGAATGAAACCAGACATGGCTGGGTTTGCGCCTGATGGGAAAGGTGAGACCAGCATAGCCTTAATTTTTTTTGCGTTTAACACTTTTTTGTTAAACAGTTGGCTCTGAAGGATATTGAATTCCGATTGTAGATCCTTGTAGGCTGCTTCGGGAGAGGAGTGGCTTAGGTAAAGAACCGTGTCATCTGTGAAGAGATGAATGTTAGCCTTAGTTATGTTTTTGTCTAAGTTGTTCACGTAAACTATGAACAATAGCGGCCCAGGATTGATCCTTGGGACTCCTCTTTCAAGAGCTTAAGAAGAGAAAGGTCACCACTGGATTTTACTTGCTGCCAACGGTAAGAGAGGTAATCTGCAACCAGTGAAGGGACAGAGCATCCAGTCCTACAGCCTTGAGGAGGAGAGGAGCAGTTCATGATCAACAATGTTGAAAGCCTTGCTTAGGTCTAAAAAAACTGCGCAAATTTCTTGTTTTCCAGTCCAGATGTCAATCGTTGGTCACCTTAGCAAGGGCTGTGATAGTGCTGTGATGTGCTCTGAAGTCAGAGTACATAGGATTCAAAAGAGTTGTGGATTCAACATAGGCTGTCAGTTGCTTGCCTACTATTTTTCCAATAGTTTAGACAAGATGGGTAATAATGAGATTTGCCTGTAATTATTTAAGTCACAAGGGTCCCAAGATTTGAACAAGGTATAACATGTGCTATTTTCCATAAAGGCGGGAGGATACCGCGGGATAAAAGACTGAATAGGTGAGTAATTGGTACAGATAGGACATGGAAGGCGACCTTTAAGAAGAAGGGATCTAGACAGTCAGCACCGGCACTTTTCTTCTCCTCCTCCAACTTTAGTAAAAGATCTTCGACCTCCCTCAGCGTAATTTGCTGGAAAGAAAATACTGAACTGGTTAGGAGAGGTTCAGGGTGAGCGTGTTGCATTGAGATCGTAGGGAACATGCAGGTGAGTTATCAAAGGCAAGACCTGCGATAAAGAAGTGGTTGTTGAAAGCATCCAGTATTTCCCATTTGTCGCAGATGGTGCCATTGCCAGAGAAAATTTTTGCAGGCAAGGAGGTTCTGGGGGCATGACCAGACATGTCCCTGATGGAATTGCAAAATTTATCAGAGCTCCTAGTTGCAGAATCAAGTTCTGAGCGATGGAAGGATGCCTTGGCATCTCTTATCATTTTGGTGCAAGCATTCCTGGTAATCCTAACACTGCACCAATCCATTTGTGCCTTCGTAGACCGCGCTTTCTTCCAAAGCTTGTCCCTGTTTAATAAAGCTGCTTTGAGCTCAGGTGTGACCCAATGACAGGTTCTTCTCCTCCGTACCCTGGTTTTTACGAGGGAAGCATACTCGTTTAGGGCCTCAGTCATGATTTGGAAAAAAATCTCATAAGCAAGCTGGATGGAGTTGGCTAAGCAAAAGTCCTGCCAGCGCACTGAGGATTTTAATTCAGTCCAGGTAGGTGGATGGATCAAAATTGTGTCTGGACCGCTAATAGAGAACTTTGACATGGATGGTGGGCACTGGGCTGACCTTATGCTGGAATAATGCTATGGTAACTGACATCAGAGAAAATACACCTGCGTGGGAGAAAAGGTGCGGTTTGCTTGCTAAGATGACATCCAGCAAAGTACTATTAGCGGGGCATTTTGTTTGGAGAGTAGGCTCTCCGATAAGTTGGTTAGCCATGGCGCCACAAAACTCTTTGAGAGGTGCGCGAGCTTGGGACAGCCAATCAAAGCTTAAGTTAGGTGGGTGAGGATTTGGGAACCAGCAGAAGGTGGCCTATAGCAACCTATAACATGTAGCGCTGAGGATGATGGAATCTCCAGCTTTAGAACCAGACATTCAAATTGGTTAGCAATGGATGTCGTTTCTAGACATGTTACCATGTATTTATCCTTTGCATATATGGCCACTCCTCCTCCCCGGTGGGCCTGTCTGCTCTAAATAGGGAGTAATCAGGGATGCTAATTTCCCTATCAGGCGTGGCGGGCCTGAGCCACGCCTGACAGAGAGAATACAAAGAATTCAACAGGCAATCATCACTGTAAGAAAAAGAAAAACAACATGTGCAGTAAGTACAGAGGGAACCATGAAACATAGGATGGGAAGAATTACCCAGAGGACTAATAGAGGAGTCAAGGGTAAGTGGCCAGCAGCCTGGTTCTAAGAGCAGTGAGCTGGGATGGGGGAGTCCCAGAAGTGCTAGTGGGACCTTGGTGAGAGAAGAACCAGGACAGTACTCCATATAGTTAAGGGGCAAGAACATTTGTCCCTGATTTGTAGAGTGACATTTGAGGCAATTTTAAAGATACGGTGGGACTGTGCGTGTCTCGGTTCCTTTGTACTGCTTTGCCTGCTGTTCTGCTATAATCTGAGCTGCAGTTAGTGTTGTTTGCTTGGTTACTGACCTGTGCCAGCTCAGTTAGCCCTCTTACTGCTTCTCCAGTTCTCATTTCTCTCTCACTCTCTGCCTCCTTTCCTGCCTTAACCCCTGCTCCTTTGTTTGCTGTGATCCTTTAGTGAGCCTTTCTTAATTCATAGTTTTCATAGGTTTTCAAGCACACAGACTTGCGTCCTTATTGCTTGCCAGGTTTGATTACATTAATTTATTACTCAAATAAGATCTGTCAAGACCTTTTTAGAATCGTCTGTAGTTTTGCTCATAACAATTCACCTGGTAAAGCATTCCAAAACTGAACCCCTCTCTGGCTAAACCATTTTCCTTTTAAGGTATTCCATTTGTCTTGTTCTAATTGCATCCTATGACCTCTAGGTTCAAAAAGGTAGATCTTTCTTGTTACTAGTCCTAAATTTTCCCTCAAATATTTATCTTGAAAGGCCCTGAATATCATACATATCTCCTCTTAACTGTCTGTATTGCATGGAGAACATTCCAAATGTATGCAATCTCTCCTGGTATGTTAATTTCTCACATCCTATAATTCTTTTGTTTGCTCTTCTTTGAACCTCCCAACCTTCTGATATCTGCCTTGTTGTATAGGGACCATACCTACAACAATACTCATGGTGTGATGCACAATGCCTGATAAAGGGTAAGATTACCTGCTGTCCCTACTGCCTATATGTCTAAAAATACAATTTAATACCAGATTTGCTTTTTTGACAACCAGAGTACAGTGAGTACTAAACTTTAAATCATTTGTTACACTTACTCCCAGATCTCTTTCAGCCACTGTTTTGTGAAGCACACTTCCACCCAGCGTGTAATTATAATTAATATTGCCTTTACCAAAATGCATCACCATGCATTTGTCTAGATTCAATTCAAGTCTGTATTGCCCTATCCACTGTATTAACAGGTTTAGGCTTTTTTTGCACATTTTGGATTTCACTAACAGTGCTTACAATGCCCCCCCATCCTATAGTCATTTGCAAACTTGCTCATCCACATGTTAGGGAATATGCATTTAATAGAGAATACATATATGTTGAATAAACATGAGCCCAGCACCGATCCCCGAGGCACTTCACTCGTAACTTCTTCCCAATCTGACACCACCCCTTTAACAACAACCCTCTGCCTCCGTCTCTCCCCAGGCTGCACTCTCCATTCCTCCCCACCCCAGCACACAAGGAGCATCACAGGCGGCCTGCAAGATATCATGTACAGCACCTCTTCAGAACTCCTCTCAAGAGAGCACAAGCTGCAGTGTGCTAGCTCATCACCGCTACAACCCCACCCACCCTGGCTCACGTCATTTCCTTTATAGGTAGTGGAGTCTGAGATGACTTCCTGTTCTTTTTAAACACCCTAAACTCCCCTTGCTCCTTCTACTTTTCAGCCACTAACTGGCACTGCTGCACCCCTCTGCAACCTCTCCTTGCTCCCTTACTTCCATTCCTCCTGCTTGCATTTCTCCCTGTACCTTCTCGCCACTGGGTGGCACTGTCGTAATCTTTGTAACCCTCTTCAGCACCTTAAACAGAAGAGACCTAGACCTGCCCCCTCTGCTCCAACCCAGCTGCTTAACCCTTCCTATTCTGACTGGACTAACCCTCCCTCCTCTTTGCTCACCTCCTAGCCATTACTAGGTCTTGAACCCTGTCCTGAGGTACATCTCTTGCCCTTAAGTCTGCCTCCCTGACCCTTTTGCTATATGGCCTCCAAATAACTCTCACCAGTATTTATCCCCCCCTTGTTCCCTCTCTGACCATTTTGTTATTCTTAAATTTACACCCATCACATCTTCTTGAAATCTTTACCTGCTACATTGTCCCCGACTGATTAAATCTCCTGACCGACGAACTTAAACTTAAAACCCCTGGGCCAGGTTTCAAACCTGTGGCTCTATATATCTAGTCCAATTTCCCAAGGAAGCTGTTACCCTCACCACTAGACCATCCTAGTGGCTATAATACCGAATCTGCACCTAGTCCCTTAAAACCTCCAGGCTGGAATTAACCTAAACTTAAATGTCACAGGCCAGGATCTGAACCCCTGACTCTAGATACCTATTCTAGTTCCACATGGTAGTCTATCACTCTAACCACTAGGCTGTCCCAGCAGTCTAAATTTTGACCCAGCCTCTCTGGCCCTTATACTTCCCCTGACTTGAATTTCAAACTTAAACTTCCCAGGCCAGGTTCTGAACCTTCGGCCCAATATATCTAGTCCAGTTACCCATGGAAGCTGATTACTCTAACCTCTAGGCCATCCCGGTAGCTCCAATCCTGACAGAGCACCCAGACCCTTAAAACCCTCTAGGCTGGGATTCAAATTTAAACTTAAAACAACTCAGGCCAGGATCTGAACCCCAGACCCTAGACTCCTATCCTAAGTTCCACCTGGTAGTCTATCACTCTAGCCACTAGGCCATCCTAGTAGTCTCTACTCTGACCTACTATACCTCTCTCTCTTTGGCCCTTTAACCTCCTCATCCCCTTTGGTTCAGGTCAACTCCTGCACTTTATTTTAAGCAACGGCTTCTATCATCCACCTGCTATGTGCAAGACAGGCTACTTGGATACCATCTTCTGTCTTCTGATCCTTTGTGCTGCTGAATACCTTATTGGCCTCTCCTCGAGGTACCCTCCCCTGCGCAGTGAGCACCCACTACCACAGCATGTACCCCTGGAACTCATACGTATGCATCTCCTCAGTCCCTGCCTCTCCAAATGTGGTGGTGTTTATCTTGGCCATTGGCTCCGGAAAAGACTATGTATCTACACCTCTCTGCTGCATCCCCAAGAAGCTACTCCGCTCCTCAGTCTGGCCATTCTTACCCCTCCTCACCCTCGTAACCTGAGCGGGAGACATCAAACTGAACTCTGGCCCTTCATGCCCCGTCTACCCCACCCCCAACTGTTAACGGTCAATTGCCTAAAGGGTTGAAGTTTGCCCATATAAATGCCCCAAGACTACCTAACTCAAAGCATGGGTTACTCAACACTCTCCAGACATTTTAGGCATATCGGAGTCTTGGTTAAAGCCTAGCAACATGAGATAGCAATACACAATTACAGCTGCTTCAGGAAAGGCAGGCTAGGTAAATGGGGAGGTAGTGTCATCATGTATGTCCTGGTTGGCTTGGACACCACTGAAATCCCTACCCCTGAACCCCATGCGGCGGAGTCGCTGTTTCTCTCCCTGACTCTCTGCTGCGTCAAAAAATTTATAGTGGGTTGTACTTACCTGCCTCCCAAAGAGGCCTCTGTCTCCCCTTCCCCAACCATCCTCCCATACCAACCTCCCTCACCATGACCTCATACTCTGTGGTGATTTTAACAGACTGGCTGAACCCAAATTCTGACAAGATGTGTGCCTCTTGCCGATGGCAACTGGGCTCAGCTCATTAGCGTCCCAACGTTTATTATAAATGCTAATGAAAATATGAAATTCTTTTCTCTTTCGGACTAGGAACAAATTATATGGGCTTCGGCATTTTTTTGTCCCTCACTTACCTAGTGAACAAGAATCAACACAAAATTGGGCAACCATTCCTTGCTTGATTGGGTGATCACCAACTGTGCCCATAAGATGAAATCTGTGGGTCTACTCGCTGACAGCATCAGTAATCACTCCCCTACCTTCTGTATCTGGTGAAATAACTCCATAACCCTCCACCCAAGGTCACTGATCAGAGATATATCCCATCTCAATCCCAGTGCTTCCTTGCCTCTATCTCAGATGCCAATTAGGGACCAATAAACACTCTCCCAGACATCAACCAGGCCCTCAATTCTTTTGGGACCACCTTCACCAATATAGTTGATCTTCATGCCCCCATGAAGAGGTGCAGATCAAAAGGGATCAAAGCTCCATGGCTCTCAAAGGATATTAGGAAGCTCATGACCGCTCACAATCGGGCTTGGAAGATGTTCAATGAAGCGGACCACCCTCCGACTGACAAGTCTATAGGCAACTCAGGAACAGGTGTAAAAATTCTATTCAAAAAGCTAAGTGCACCCACTTCAAGTCACTCCAAACCAAGCATCTCTGTAATCCCAAAGAATTCTGGAGGTAGGTGAAATCCCTAAACAAAGGCAAGTTCTCTGAGGCCCCAAGCTCTATCTCTGCCCAAGGCACTGTCCTCTCTGCCCCAGTCCATCGCCATTGGATTTAATGAATTCTTTACTGACCTGCACAGATATACCTCACTCTTTACCAACCCCCCCAACCCCACCAGTGGACACTGGTACTTGCCCAGCCTTTCCTCTTAAACTTGCCACCCTCAATGAAGTTCAGCAGCTTCTCGCTAACCTAAAAGTTGACAGCTCTCCAGTCACGACACCCTCAAACCCAAATTTCTCAAATTGGGAGCTACAGCCCTCACCCGCCCATTCCATGACCTGTTTACCTGATCCTTCCTCTCGGGGACTTTCCCTGATAAGTGGAAGGTAGCCATGGTTGTTCTCATTCATAAAGGTGGATCTAACACAACTGTTGAGAACTTTAGGCCTATTTCCATCCTCTGCTCGCTGGCAAAAATCCAAGAGCGTATACTCTATAACAATCTACAGGATTATCTGGACCACCACCACCACTACCTCCTCTCAAGGTTCCAGCATAGGTTCAGAAAAAAAAAAAATACAGTACCCTTCAAACAACATGAAGTCTTGCTATATTATGACAGTAGCAGTTTGTCCCACCACTAGAACTGCTCCGGTGAGAATGGTTAATACCATTCCAAAATAGAACTTTGAGCACGAGCTCTAAGAAGCAGCTCTATCTGTGTAATTTCAAACCTGAACTGTCAGATTCTTTACTCCGCCTCTCAGTAAACAGTCGCTCCGAGATTTCTCCTACTGCTCGGTTCATTTCTCGGTTTTAAACAGTGTTTTCTCAGTTCGATTCAACTTGAGAATAGTTTATTTTAACTATAAAACCGTCGTTCAAGCTCTGTCTGTGGTAATGTAAGTAAATTAAAGGTTTTGTCTGTGTGGAACTTGTAAGTTTATCGGTTCGGTTTTGAACCGATCAGCTGGGTTTAAAACTTATTAACTTTAAAGTTTACATTTTAGAGTGCGGTTCCCGGTTCTTATCGGTTCTAAAAAAAAACAGATTTCATTACGTTTTTTTCCAATACCTGTGACACGGTTAGGAACCGATAAGGGTGTCTTGCCTGGCACTGCCGTTTAAAGGGCAAGTTTTTCTGGTTAGGCTGGCATTATGTCTGAGAAACCCAAAAGAAAAAACGGGCCCACTAGGTTTCAACACTATGATGTCTGTGGGGAAGTCTTTGCCAAGGCTGACCCACACACCACATGTGTCTATTGTCTGGGGTTTGACCACCTCCAGTCAGACTGCCAGATATGTAAGAATTTCCCTGCAGCCACCCTGGAAAAGAGATTGGGCAGGCTCAGGGAACGAGAGGCCAAAAAGTCCGCTGACCCGGATGGCCAGCCCGGTTCGGTGCCAACCGAACCGGAGGGAGTGCTCTCTGACCAGGGCGAGACTTCCTCGGGCAAAAGAAAAGCTGGTTCTGAGGAACCAATTCCAGTAAAGGAAACAAGAAAGTCAGCAGGTTTGGAGTCCAAAACCCCTTCTCCAACTGATGCAGAGATAGCAAAAGCCATACAAATTGTCCAGTCACCGTCTCAGGTTCCGTCCGAACCGCCACTATCTGGCAAAAGGTCGGTTCGTCCGGTTCCAGTGGTTCAGGAATATGATGTTGAGGAATTTTATGAACCAGAGGAAGTGGAGGATGATTATGAACAGTATGAATGTGGCTGGGAAGGTCTGGGTGTGCCAACCGAACCGGACATTCCCCCAGACAGACCTCTAGAATCTCCCCCTATGCTATCTGAGTCCCCATCTCATTTTATGTTTTACAAAAAGTTGTTGAAACCCTCCAGCTTCCCTTGAAGAAGCTGTGGATGAGCAAGAGGAGCCTGATTTTGTAGAAATGATGGATATTCCAGAGTCTAGGAGATTGTCTATTCCTTTGCATAAGTCTTTTAGGAAGCAAACAATAAAATTTTAAAAGCTCCTAATTCTGTGCCTCCTGTAGATAAAAAGATGGACAGAAGGTACACATTGTCAGGTCTTGACAGAGAATTCCTTTCAGCAATGCAGTCATGTTAGGTAGTTCAGGCTGCAGCCTGTGATAAAGCTAATATCCCCCTGGCTTCACATCCTCCTGACAAGGATTCCAGGAAGATTGATGCCATGGCGAAAAAACAGTATATGGCAGCCTCTCTGGGACTCAGGCAAGCAAATTATATGGCTTATGTAGCTAGGTATCAGAAATCTAGATGGGATACTGTTATGGAATTAGCCAAGCAAGCCCATGGCCAGCTGGCTAGCTTAACTAGAACAGGTGGCTGCTGATGGCATTGAGGCTTCTAAGGTACAGTTTCATGCTGCTGTGGATGTTGATGATGTTTCCTCTAGGGTCATGGCCACATCCGTAGCTTTTAGTAGGTTGGCCTGGCTCAGGTGTACTAGTCTGTCCAGGATACCCAGACTAAGGCTATGGATTTTCCTGTGGTGGGAAGTTCTCTGTTTGGGAGCAGACAGAGAATACATGAAAAAGATGGATGAATATAGGACTACTTACAAAGTGCCCAAGCTAAGGCGGCAAGCCACTCCTCAGAGGCATACCCAGGGGTAGGGGTAGGCCTTTTCACAGGCCTTTACCAGACTCAGGCCTCCTCTGCCTATGCTCAGAGGGGCTTCTTCAGAGCAGAGGCAGATGAGGGGTGGCAGGCCTGCTCCACTCCTCAACCTAAAGCTCCTGCTAAGCAGGCACCCTGATGGGGTGCCCAGGGCCAATTCTCCTTACCGGTGAGGCAGGCTGGCTACTTCAGTCAGAACTGTGCTTCTTTAACCTCAGACAAGTGGGTTCTGGAAGTAGTAAGTCAGGGTCTGGTTCTCAGCTTCAAAAAGTTTCCCAAGTTGAGAACCAGACTTTTCTACCTGCAGTGCTTCAGAGACCTTTGCTCTGGAAGCAGAGGTCTCAACCCTGTTGGCTCTCAGAGCAGTGGAAAGGTTCCTCCTGCACCAGGGCAGGGGTCTGTATTCCAGATACTTCCTTACCCCAAAAGACAGGAGAATGGCTCATATTAGACCTCAGATATCTGAACAAGCATCTTTTGAAACCAAAGTTCAAAATGGTAACTCTGGCAATGATTTTACCTCCCTAAGGCCAGGAGACTGGTTAGCCTCCTGGACCTCAAGGATGCCTATTTCCACGCCTAATCAGAAGCTCCCATCGAAGTACCTCAGATTCGAACTACCCTCAGGTCATTACCAGTTCAGAGCAATGCCCTTCGGCCTTACCTCTGCCCCAAGGGTATTCACAAAGTGTCTAGCAGTGGCAGTGGCTCACTTAAGGAGGCAAAGGATTGCTGTTTTTCCCTATCTAGACGATTGGCTCATTGTAGGCCAGTCCCCAGAACAGGTAAAATCTCACCTGCAAGTTACCCAGCAGCTTCTCACCTCCCTGGGCTTTCTGCTAAATCTACCAAAGTCGGTTCTGGAACCAGTCCAGGTACTCACCTTTATAGCGGCAGAACTGGACACAAAGCTAGCCAGAGCTTTTCTTCCCTTAGAAAGGGTGACGAATTTAGTGACTCTGGCCTCCTCCTTCACCCTGCAGGTCTCTCGACCAGCAAGCCACTTTCTGCAGCTCCTGGGACACATGGCTGCATCCACAGCTGTTGTGCAGGGAGCAAGATTTCAGATGAGAGACATTCAGTTTCACTTGAGAACCTATTGGTCTCAGAGAAGAGACCCCCTTTCCAAGTTGGTCCCAGTGACTCGAACCTTGATCCAGGCCTTCCAGTGGTGGCAGGATCAGAGCAATTTAAGATTGGGGGTTCCCTTCATTCCCCCTGCTCACAATTTGACTCTCACTACAGATGCTTCCCTTCTGGGTTGGGGAGCCCACATGGGCGACCTTTCCACTCAGGGAGTGGTCCCCCAGGAATCGCTGCTCCACATCAATTTGCTGGAACTCAGAGCTGTCTTTTAGCTCTTCAAGCATTTTCTGCATCTGTCCACAACAAGGTGATACAAGTCAGAACAGACAACACCACAACAATGTGGTACATCAACAAACAGGGGGCACTCGGTCTTGACCTTGTGCACGAGGCAATGAAGTTGTGGTCTCTGGCCTTTCCTGAACACTTCCCTCATAGCAGTTCATCTTCCGGGGAAGGACAATGTCCTAGCGGATGCTCAGCAGGATTTCCCAGGGCCATCACGATAATGGTCTGGATCCTCAAGTGCTGGGGATAGTCTTTGCCAGATGGGCACCCTCAGATAGATCTTTTTGCAGCCCCAGACAATCACAAACTTCCTCTGTTCTGTTGCAGGCCTCCAGTGTTGGGCTCAGTCCCCCTGGATGCCCTTCTCCTGGATTGGGAGGGGAAGTTTCTTTATGCTTTCCCTCCCTTCCCTCTCCTATTCAAAGTATTAGTCAAAATCAGATCTCAGCCTTGCAGGGTGATTCTGATTGCCCCGGATTGGGCCAGGCAGCCCTGGTACCCACTCCTTCTGTCACTGATAATCCATCTTCCCCTTTGCCTCCCCAGGATTCACAACCTGTTAACTTGTGCCCGGGGAAGGGTTTGGTATCCGGACCTCAATCCCTCAACCTCAAGGCCTGGCTCTTGAGGAGTTAGAGTTTGCTGATTTACACCTCTCTCAAGGTGTTCTTGAAATCCTAAAGGCTTCCAGAAAGCCTTCCACTAGGGCTACTTATAGTTCTAAATGGAAAAGGTTTTCCATTTGGTGTGCTCGAAAATATTTCCCCAGAATCTGCTGATTTGCCCATTGTATTAGATTACATGGTCCATCTTAATTCCTTGGGTCTCAGACCAGCTACCCTGAGAGTCCATTTGGCAGCTGTATCTGCTTTTGTGTCAGCAGGAAAGTCATCCCTCTTTCCACTCACCTTGTGTTTTCCAAGTTTTTAAGGATTACTCCATACTAATCCACCCTTTGGAATCGGCCCTGCCTGGACCTTAATGTTTGTATTGCCCAGTTAATGCAACCCCTTTTGAACCTCTGTTTTCTGCAGAGCTTAAGTATCTAACTTGGAAAACTGTTTTTCTGGTGGTTATCATCTCTGCTAGATGCATAAGTGAGTTGCAAGCCTTGTCAGTGGAAACTGACTTTATTTCTTTCCACAGGGATAAGGTAGTCCTTAGGACTAATAGGAAGTTTTACCTAAGGTGGTTTCAGATTTCCATCTTAATCAATCTATCTCCTTCCAGTATTTCACTGATCACTCCTCTTCTGGTGAAAGGAGGTTGCACAGCCTGGATGTTAAGAGAGCTCTTAGTTACTATATAGAGCGCACTAAAGGTCACAGGTTCAATCCTCCTACTTTCCTTACCTATGGTGAAGTTGGGAAAGGCAAACCTGCCACTAAGAGATCAATTGCCAGGTGGATTGTCTCTTGTATCCAATTTTGTTATCAGAAACTGGGCAGAGATCCCCCTCTGGCTTGAGGGCTCATTCTACCAGGGGTACAGCTTTCGTCTCTAGCTGCTGCCAGAGACATCCTATATTAGAGATATGCCAGGCTGCTACTTGGAAAAGCGGTGCACACTTTTGACAAGCATTACTCCTGGATGTCAGGCCAGGAGAGATACTCGGTTTGGCACAGCTGTTCTTCAGAGCCTATTCCTAAGTAGGTTCTGCCCCTCCTCCATGGAGGTACTGCTGTGTAGGTCTGCTACTGTCATAATATAGCAAGACTTCATGTTGTTTGAAGAAAAAATTACTCACCTTAGTAATGTTGTTTCTTCTAATGGAGTCTTGCTATATTATTACTCCCCAACCTGCCCCTCTCAGAACTTCTACTTGGGTGGGGTGCGAACCTTTGTGTGGGCACTATTTTATGCCTTTAGCATTTCTCCCCTTTTGGGAGTTTGGGGTGTGTGTGTTTTATTATACTGTTGTTTTATTCTCATGTTGTTAGAATTGTGTTAGTAGTTCTGGTCCCCTGACTTGAGTCTTGGGTGTTGGGACCAGCAATGGTTGTTAATATTTAGGTAGCCATTTGGCTAGTGTAGGTTACAGCTTCCACACAGACCTTAGTGAGTTTTTGCTCGTAAAGATCTGACAGTTCAGGTTTGAAATTACACAGATAGAGCTGCTTCTTAGAGCTAGTGCTCAAAGTTCTATTTTGGAATGGTATTAACCATTTCACCTCCGAGCAGTTCTAGGTGGTGGGACAAACTGCTACTGTCATAATATAGCAAGACTCCATTAGAAGAAACAACATTACTAATGTGAGTAATTTTTTCTACTGCCTTTACAAAAGTTACATCCGACCCGTTTCATGCTATGGACCAGGGCCTTGCCACCGGTGCCATTTTGTCGATTTGACAAAGGCTTTTGACTTAGTCAACCACAATCTCCTTCTACGGCAGCTACACTCACTTGACCTTGACGTCAGCATCTTAACTTGGCTCCAACGTTACCTTATTGGCTGCACTCAAATGGTCAAGTGGTCCGGTTCTCTCTCCTGGATCTCAGACCAATAACCCAGGGCATCCCTCAAGGCTCCATCCTGGGCCCATTATTATTTTCCCTGTTCATTAATGAATTAACAAATAACTGTAGGGGGGGCCTCTGTGCTCTTTTATGCAGATGACACCATTGTTTACCGTTCTTCATCAGACATCAGGTTGCTCAACAGCATGCTCGCCTCGGACTTCCAAATTCTCAAAGGCTGCTTTCTAGATAACCAACTAGTCCTCAATGACAAAAAAAAAAAAAAAAAGGCAAATGCATGCTGTTCTCCAGTCCCTCCTTCTCGCTGCATCCCCACCCCCCTCTTGCGATATTCTCCCATAATGGTGATGCCCTTGAATCCGTCCCATCCTTTAAATATCTGGGTATCACCTTAGATTCCTTGCTTTTCCTTAACACTCATGTCACCCTACTAACCAAAGCTCTAAACCAAAACCTGAGTCTGCTCTACCGCATACGACCCTTCCTCACATTGGCTTTATGACACAAGATCGCAGCCACCACCCTCCTCCCCCTCCTTATGTATGGCACCTGCTACTACTTATAACCAACACAATCATCCTCTCTCCTAAACAAGGCCTATCATTGGGTGGGAAGGTTTGCCTTAGAAGTCAATGCCCATCACTACCACTGCGATGTCCTTTCCTCCCTTGGCTGGCTAACGTACGAATCCAAACTCCAGTATGCCACGACGAGTCTAGTGCAGAAACTGGTCCACTGTTACACCCCTCCTTGCCTTACTTGAACTTATTCAACTAAAGCAGCCACCGCATGCTCTTAGATCCACCTCCCTCCCTCCCTCTTCTCGTATTGCCCAGACCTCAATTAGCAGTGGCCCAGAGATCTTTTGCCTTCTCGGCGGTGTCTAGCTGGAACTCACTACCACACTCAACCTTATCCTGCACCTCCCTCGACAAGTTCCAATCCTCCCTATTGCACCATCTTGATGCCTCATCACTTTGCTCCTGCTTCCATTGACTCTTGGCCCAGCTTCCATATTGCTATGTATAAATATTCCCTGTTCACTGATCCCCATATGTATAAGAATCCCTGCTCCGACTCCTTCTGTTTATGTAAATATTTGAATTAAGTGCATCAGTAATTGGTGCATTTTGTAATTCTACAAATGATGTAAATATAACCCTGTAACTGCCACATCTTTGTAATCTCTAAATGTTTAATCTGTGAATGTTTCTGTAAATGATGAAGTTCTGTAAATTTGTGAATGATGTAAATGCATCCACTGCTACTGCCATGTCACTGTCTATGTTCTGCACTTTCTGGGTCGCCCCTGAAAACAAGACTAATATTTCAGCAGGCTCACCCAGTTACCAAAATTCAAATAAATAATCTAGCTGAGACTGGGTGCTTGTGTAACAGGAGGCACTCGGACTGTGGGAAGGGCCAGCATCAGGTGTAGGTTACATCACTGCATATTAGTGGCCTTCAGATGGTGCCTGGCCTCTTGCAGCCCGCACTGCTAACCTCAGTGCTCTGCCCTCAACCAGAACAGAGGATCTGCATCCTGGGGCACATGACCTAGAAACGTCCCCACCAAGGGAGAGGGCCAGTGCACACACAAAGGTGGAGGTTAAGTCCGGGGAGACGACGGGTGACAAGGCTGGGGATGTCAGTCTGATGGGAGCTGGCTAGCTAATGCTGTGCAAACATGAACTAGTTCACAGGAATTCCCATCCACCCTACTGTCCAGGGTACTCAGATTCCAAAGGCAAGGAAAGTTTTCCTTGAAGGCTTGTACGGTCTTTATATTTATAGTCTCAGCTGTTAGGCTGCTCCAGAAGTGAAAGCCATACTCTGTCTTTGGAATCAAGGTACCCTGGACAGTAGGGTTGATGTGAATCCTGTGAACTAGTTCATGTGTGCACAGCATCAGCCAGCCAGCTTCCATCAGACAGACATTCCTAGCAAAAGAACAGCTTTTTCAAAAGCTGTGTAAGCGGTCACTCATCTGGCTAGAGGAAAGAGTGTGCAGTAGCAATGGTGATATAAGGGTGGGGATACAGAAGAAACCCAAGGAGTAACTTAGCTTCTAGCCCTCCCTTCCCCAAAATAAATACAGCATGGAGTATTTATTATTTCAGTACAGGCATAAAAATCAAGTAAAACGTATCACTGGTGTGGAATGACTTGAAAGTGAAACGGCAGAGGGCCTTACCACTTCAGTAGTCCATGCTTGCAACCTAACACTTGGGTTTGCCACTATGTGTGTAGGACACTGGCCTCAATAACCCTGACCAATGCAAATGGAACTCAAAGGACTAGGACACAGCATGGGCCCGAGGCCATGAATGCTGGACGTGGACTCCTCCCTGCTCCTTTCATCAACACATCATCATTTATTGTGTACAATGTGTTTTGTTTTTGTTATACACCACATTTTCCTCTGAGGGGCCATCCTTCTTATTTCCTCTTTCAAGCTACCACTATTCCACTGTCATACATAAAGCTGGCAGTCATATCTCCGTATGCCGCAGTTCCATCCTCAGAGTGTCCCTCAAGCAACTAGCAGTCACCTCCCTATATGCTGAAGGCCACTTTTGCAGTGTCCAAAGAGCTGGTGGTCACCACCTGAAGTATCCCCAGAGGACCTGGCAGTCAGCTCCTCATGTGCTGCTTGAGTTGCTCAGTTTCTCCCTGTATTCTCCCCCTTCCCCATATCAGCATTGCCATTACACACCCTTTTTTTGCTAGTCTGATGAGTTACTGCTTCCTTGGAGTGTTCCCCCAAAGAGCGGACAGTCACCTCCCCATATGTTGCTGGACCGCCTTTGGAGTGTCCACCTGAAGAGGTGTCATTTACCTCCCCATATGTAACGGGACAACCCGCAGAGTGCTCCTCCTCCCAAGAGCTGGTATTCAACTCCCCATATGTAGCAGGCCCATCCACGGAGTGTCCCCTGAACAGCTGGTCTTCACCTCCCATTATGTAGCAGGTCCACCCGTGGAGTGTCCCCCTGAAGAGCTGGCAGTCATCCCGCCATGTACTGCCGGACCCCACTTGTGTCCACCTGAAGAGTTGTCAGTCACTTCCCCACATGTTGTTGGCCCACCACTGAAGTGTCCCCATAATGAGGATCCACTAGACCACCTTGTTTTAATGACTGTTAAGGCGCCTGATACAAATAAAGTTTTACTTGCTTATTTACCTATCCTATCAGGAACCGGAACCAGTGTGAACTGGAGTAGAGGTGGTGCCCCTCTCAGAAGTGTTAAGATGGGAAAGGCCATCTCTTCATGGTTTTCCTCCTCCCTCTCAGCAGTGTGAACCAGCACAGCTGGTTTTAGTCACCAACAAACCCTGCAGGTGCTGGAGATCCCCAGCCAGAACCAGTGTACCTTGTTAGTGTCGCTTTATAACTTCATAGGGCCTCCAAGACAGACTGTCTCTTATGGTGCAGGAGACTTCGAACCTGAGGTCCACATAACCTGAGGTTCATATATGAGGCACAGTAGAAGTACGAGGAAAAACAGACCACTGTGGTTCTCGAGAAAGGCAGCCGGAAAGGCATTTAGAAGATACAAGGAAACACAGAGGGAGGAAGATAGGAAAGTATCTGCAGAAACAGAGAGAAGCAGGGAAATCAGTAAGGAGTGCAAAGGCAAAAACAGAAGAAAGAACAGCACAATAAGTAGAAGAAAATGAGACATTTTAAAGTATATAATAAGTGATAAGAAAGAACGGGAAGAACTGTGAGATTAAAAAGGTATGGGGGAGGAGACTGCAGAGGGAGACCTAGAAAAATGCAGACATACTAAATAAATACTTTTATTCAGTGTTCAAGATGGAGTAAGAAGGGGAAGGGCCACAAAAATTCAATACACGTTCTGTAAGGAGGGAAATGAATACCAGTTCTTTCTCAAAGAGGTTACTAGAGGGACTTGCTAGTCTGAAAACAGACAAAGCAATGGGACCAGATGGGGTACATCCTAGGGTACCGAACGAACTCAGGGAAATACTGGTTGCACCTCTGACAGTTCTTTTTAACAGCTCACTGGAAACAGGTGTGGTTCTGAGTGACTGGAGGAAGGCAAATGTAATCCCCTCTTTTTTTTTTTTGTTAACTATGTTTATTTTCTCCAATTCGGACCAGCCCACGTCGGACACACCTCTGCCGCCAGCCCTGTCACTCGTCTCACAGGGATGTACCTCCCAGTGTTCCTCCCTGGCTTACCCTCTGAGTAGACCCCTTCCCTGCAGTCCTCTAGCTCAGTGTCTAGGAAGCACCATGGGACAACGGTGCGAGGCCTGCAAAGCAAGGCTGGCAGCATACTGCGTAGTCAGCATTTTCCATGTTCTGTCCCCGGAGGTGTGGTGAGCAATGGCGCTAGTGATGATCACGCAAACATCTGGCCCACATCCCTATCCTCAGCTTCCACCAGGGATCTGTGGAGGTCGGCAGCTGACCCCCGGAGAGAAGGCCTTAGGATGCTCAATCCTCCTACCCCTCGGCTGGCCCTCAGACTCCTGGGCTCATTCCTAAACCTGGGTTATCAGCATCACAAGTAGTATCTCTACTGCTGCGCCACTGGGCCATCCAGTCCCTTCTTCCCAAAAGTGGCAGCAGAGATGAGGCTGTAAATTATAGGCCAGTCAATCCGGCCTCAGTAGTGTAAAAGTTAATGGAATCGTTGTTGAAGGACAGGACAGTGGATTATCTTGAATCACACTGGTTACAAGTTCTAAGACAGCATTTGGCCCTTTTACGCTGAGGTCGAGGCACTGGACACCACACCTCACACACGGCGACCTGGTTCAGTACTTGAGCCCAGATCGCAGAGGGTGGCTGAGGAGGGAAGAGAATCGAGAGTCCCGGAGGACGGCTCTCTTCCAGGGTGGGTTGAGGGATGCACCCGGCCATGGAGCGCACCCTCTGGTGGTTGCCAGGGCATCGACGGAGTAGCACAATGCCGGGAGGCGGAGCTACGGTATAGCATTGCCTTGCCAGCACAGCCTGCATGGGGACAAAAAAAAACAAGCTTAACAAACAAAAAGCCTCTAGTCGAGATGACGGTGGCCCCAGTGAGCACCCATATCCCAATGCCGGCCCAGCGTGCTCAGGTCTCTCCATGGGACCAACCCGATGACAGTGGTAAGGCACTCACACTTAGGAGTTGACTACCAGCGAGGGCGGAATCAGCCCCAGAGGTGATCCAAGGATCGGGCCTGCCTAGGTCGTTCGGGGGGAGAGGCCTGGGAGAAGCGGGGGTTCAAGACGGAAGTTAGGGCAGCATCCACGTGGGCACTCCTGAAGGATGCCCTCGGGTCTGGAAGATAAATAAAGTTGTAAAAAAAAAAAAAAGATCACCGACAGCATGGGTTCACAGGAGGGAGGTCACGTCAAACGAATCTGACAGATTTCTTTGACTAGGTGACGAAGGAAGTGGATCAGGATGATACAGTGAATGTAGAATACCTAGATTTCAGTAAGGCGCTTGACGCCATTCAACATAGGGAGACTATTAAACAAGTTGGGGAGCTTAGGAGCCGGGTCCAAAGGTGCCAAATTGGGTAAGAAATTGGTTAGGGATAAGAGACAGAGGGTGGTGGTAAACCAAGTTCACTCAGAGGAGGGAGAGAGACCAGTACTGGGACTGGTCCTCTTTAATATATTTATAAGTGACATTGCAAAGGACCTGGAAGGGAAGGTCTGCCTTTTTGCAGATACCACCAACATTTGTAACAGGGTGGACATTCAAGCGGGGGGTGGGGGGGTGGACAGTATTAATAGAGACCAGAGAAAGCTAGAGGAACGGGCCAGGGTATGGCAACCTGGGTTCAATGCAAGAAAGTGCAAAATAAAGCACTTAAGGTACAGGAACCCAGAGGCTCAATACAAAATGGGAGAAGCGATATTGACAAACCATGCAGGAGACAGGCCTCAGTGTAATTATCACAAAAGATCTAAAGATAGCCGGGAAGATAGTTAGGAAAGCTAATGGAATGATGGGTTGCCTAGGGAGGGGGATCACCAGCAGAAGTAGGGAGGTGACATTAACCTCTGTATAAGATACTCGTGAGACCTCATACAGTTCTGGAGACCACATCTACGAAAGGACATGGACACAGTGGAGGCAGTCCAGAGGACAGCAACTAAAATGGTGAGGGGTATGGAAAAGCAGACCTAAGAGGAGAGACAAGGGAACTCAATATGTAAACCCTGGAAGAAAGGAGGGAGAGGAAGTATATACAACAGAAACATTTAAATACATAAAGGGGATAAATAATGTACAGGAGTGGAGTCTTTTTCAAAAGAAAATGTGGTCAAGAACAAGGGGACATGACATGAAGCTAGAGATGGGTAAATTTAGGAGAAACGTAAGGAAGTTCTTGTCTTCATTGAAAGAGTGGTGGATCCTTGGAATGAGTTACCAGCTGAGGCAGCTGGGGAGGAAAACAGTGGAAGGGTTCAAGAAAGCTTGGGATAAGCATAAGAGCCTCTTAGGGGAAGGGATCAAGGGGCGGGTGAAAGAACCAGAGATCAAGAAGGGTCTGCGGGGATACTGTAGGTAGGGTTAAATGGGCATGTGTACCAAGCAGTCCTTATCTGCTGACAAATTCTGTTTCTATATTTGGTGAGAGGACCACAAAGTGAAGTCAAGTAGTTCTGTCTGCCCAAATCTCAGGAGGGGAATCTCTTACACCATAATAGACATCCCTCGGAAACCCTATTATCTTATTATAAATCACCTGAGTTCAGTTTGAATGATTTATATATTTTTTGTGTCGTCCTCCTACCTGGCATTGAAGTGAAGTGTCCCTCCTAGCAATCCGACACGAAAGTAAACTGTACACTGGAGAGAAGAAATTCCCTCATACTTACTGTAATGTTCTTTTTGGTTTGCTCCAACAATGTTGATAGGGCATAATTACATGTGAGTAATGTGCTCCCCCACTGCGGTAGCTGTACAACCCACAGCTGTGACCTCCAACATAGAACCCTGGAGACATGAGGATTCTGGTTGCATCAGCCACCCAGTACAAACAAAGAACATATACAGACATAGACCTCCATGTTTTCAGGTGAGTGTCTAATAGCAATGGCAACGTCTATGTAACAAAAAACTTCACCTTATCTGAAATGGACTCAAAAATGAAAAAGGCACACAGGCCTACCCTGTCATGAACACCATATCTGGTATACAAGCTGATCATAGAAACACAGAATTTGATGGCAGATAAGGACTGCTTGGCCCACCCAGACTGCCCATTTCCCTACCTAATGGATAAGCTGCAGATCCTAGTTAACCAACAGCCTACTTCTTCCTACCCCCCAACCCCTAGAATTGCCTTATGACTGTCCCATGCATTCTTGAATTCCACCACTATTTTGACTCCACAGCCTCCTCAGGAAGGCTGTTCCATGCATCCACAACCCATTCCATGAAAAATACTTCTCACCTTTCTCGTCCCAATTGCAGGACTGGCAGGGTGCAACCTCCTGGGCTGCCGCTTGGCTACAGAGGCTTCTGCCATTCATTGTAACATATAATATTTTGTTAGTGGAAACAGCCTTGAACTTCGCTTCAGTACAAGTATATAATAACCTGGATAGGTTTCCCAATCTCACAATGCAAGCCACGGAACCAGTGAACCTACTGGCCTCTCACCAAATGCTGGCTCTTGTACTGTAATGTCCATGGTAACGATGAATCCCAATACCTGCTCATCTGTTTAACCATCTTGTCTGAAAAGCAAAAATACACTGACAGGAAGTCATGTCTGGGAGAGTCCTACTGTGAAGATAAAATGAAGCACTCCTAATGTGTCCCAGTGAGCGAGTGGAATGGGTGCAAGATAGGCATCTTAGGTGTCGGGGCGTCCACACAGAAGGACGAGGAAGCCTCCAGGAGGCTCTGCGGGTTGACTAAGGTAAGGCCCTGTTCACTCCTTTTGCTGCATTCACTGCTGGGACAGGTGAAAGGTAAAGGTTATGCCAAAACAGGAATAGGGTGCAACATCCTATCTAGGGTAGGTATTCAAGGGAATGGCAACAAGTATTTATCAATGCCGAATGTTACTGGTATTAGCATTGGAAATGCAGGAGTTTGACAGATGCAGAGTAGGAATGGCAGTGAAGTACTGAACTTCACGCCAAACCCACCTTCAACCTGCAGAGACGGACAGGCATTGGGGTATGCGTTTGGGTTGCTGCCTATAACATTCATGTCATTTCACCTCATCCTATCCTGCAGACACCGACAACTGTTGAGGTGTGCCTTTGGGTGTCGTTTTAGAGTCACCACTCCATAAAGACATACGCTGAAATAGGCTAATATAGGAGAATGTGGTGAACTCTAAATAAAAAGTCCAAGGCACACCTCAATACCTGTCACTGGCTGCAGGGGTGGGGGTGGGGGTTAAACAGCATGAGCATTACAGTCAGCAATCCAAAGGCACACCCCTGATACCTGCCAGTATGTACAGGGTGGGACGTTATGGTTAGAAACCCTAATGCCCCGGGTGCTTGTTGGTATTTGCACTAAACATTTTCAACATGGACTTTTTGTGCCCCCACCTCATGAAAGCATTTGGGACCTTTTCTCAAGAACAGTGGCAGTGTGAGTTTGTCAATGTGTCCCGAACTTCAGAGTTCCCAGAGCGGCCGTGCCATTGTGCGCCAGATGTACGAAAACACAGATTGGGCAGGATGTGAAGAATGACAGCTGCACCATTCATAGGGAGGTGTGAAGAGATGGCAATGTTGAAAATTGGTACTGAAAATATTAAAAATGTTAGAACTTCTGAGCGTTCGTGGAAACTGCGCAACCCATGTGCGTAACACGGTCATTTAGTGGACTTGTTTCACCAAATTTTCAACATAAGCACTTTGTGACCTCTGCCCATGAACACTGTCAGTACGATTTTCTTAATCTGTCCCGAACACTGATTTCCCACAGCAACCACGCTATTCTGCGTCAGATGTGTAAATGCATATTTCGGGCAGGATGTAAAAATGACAGCTGTACTGTTCATAACGAGGTCTGAAAAATACCAATGTTGGAAATCTGGAGTGAAAGTACTACAAATTTGCAAAGTTACAAGGGTGCGTGGAAACTGCAAAACGCAAGCTTGTAACACAGTTATTTTATGGACGTTTGTCACCAAATTTTCAACGCAGGCATTTTAGGACCTCTGCTCATGAACATACGAATCTGCCAGCAGAACAGACCAATTGGTCCACCTAAATCTGCCCAAGTGTGCAGCTAGCACCCTAGATTGCAGCTGCCCCAGCCTCCTCCCCATCGGTTCCTCCCCCACTTGTCCCAGCCCCTGCCCCAACTCTTTCACATGCATTATCCCAGTCCTTCTTAAACCTACTGACTGTCCTACATGTTACCACTGCCTCTGGCAGCACATTCCAACTAGACACCACCCTCTCAGAGAATTACTGCCTCCTCATTTCCCTCTTGAAACGCCCCCCCTTACAATCTTAGTCTGTGCCCCCTCATCTCTCTTCCACTCCTCAGTCTATACACCCCCTCGGTGCTAGGTTTATTTACCCTCTCAGGTATTTAAACGCTTCAATCATAATCCCCATCCTCCTCTCCTCCAGAGTGTACATGTTCAGCCTAACTTCATATTTCTTTCCTTCCATCCCATCCTCTAACATTTTGATGCCCTCCTTTGCACCCCTCCAGTAACTTTATATCTCTCCTCAGTTATAGCCTCCAGTATTGCACACAGTACTCCAGGTGCGGTCTGACCAATGATCTGTAGAGACAGGATCACATCCCTGTGTCTGGATGAGAACCTCCTTGCGATGCACCCCAGCATCCGGTTTGCCTTCGCTGCTGCTCTCCTACACTGGGCTGAGTTGCTCATGCTCCCAGTTACCAACACTCCTAGGTCCTTCTCCTCCTCTGTGATGCCCAACCTCACCCCCCAACCAACAGTTCCTCTTCTGGATCTTAGGCCCGAAGTGCATCACCTTACACTTGTTTACACTGAATCCTAGCTGCCACTCCACTGACCATGTCTCTAGTTTGGTTAGGTCCCCCTGCAGTTTTTCCTATCCGTCCTCTTTGTCCACCACTGCCCGCAATTTGGTATCATCTGCAAACAGACTAACCCTGCTCCCCACTCCATGTGCTATATCAGAGATAAAGAGCCCAAATAGCACCAGGCCCAGCACTGACCCCTGCAGCACCCGCTTGTCACTGTTCTAGGTGCTGAGAGCTCCCCGCCACCACCACCCTGCACCTCCTGAACCAGATCTCTACCCATTTAGTCAGCTTTTTCCCCACCCTCACTGCCGCCACGCCCCATGAGGCACTGTATCAAAGGCCTTACTGAAGTCCATGTACAGGACATGTACCACATGGCCCCTGTCCAACTCCCTTGTCACCCTGTCATAATACTCTATTAGGCTGGTTTGACAAGACCTCCCTGAGACGAACCCGTGTTGCCACCCATCTTGGGGCCATTACTCTCTAGGAATGCCACCAGCCACTGCTTCAGTGCTCGCCTCCATAAGCTTACCCACTATGGACGTGAGACTGGCCGTCAAGTAATTTCCCAGCTCCTCCCTAGGCCCACTCTTCTGTCACGGGCACCACAAGGGTACCTTCCAGTCCTGGGGCACACACCCCATTTCCAGGAGGTGCTGAACAGCTCTGCCAGTGGCTCAGCCAACAGCTCCACCATCTCCCTCAGCACCCTGGGTGGATGCCATCAGGACTTGGTGCCTTGTCCACCCTTACTGCCCTTAGCCCTCTAGGACCCTAGTCCCTGTGATCACTTTGTCTGTCACTTCCTTCCCCTTTCCCCACCCCCCAGCCCATGCTGGTAGTGGACCATCCTCTCCTTAGTGAAAATGGAGCTGAAGTTCTCATTTACAATTTCTGCTTGCTCCTCCCCTTTTTCCACCCAATCAACTCCCCGCTTTATCTTCATAATATGTTCCTTGCATGTCCTCTTTTCCCTGACATACCTTAAAAAGTTATTTTCCCCTCCCTTTATGCCCTGTGCTAACCTTAATTCCCAGGAGGCCTTAGCTTTTTTCACCCTCCTGGCCACCTCCCTTGACCAACTCCCGTCAGCCCCCTTATCCTCTCCCTTCCCTGTTCTCCTGTACTTCCAAGTATGCAGTCCTCTATGCCCTCATCCCTTGCAGCATGCTCTTCTTACTCCTGGCCCTGGTGCAGGCTACTGTAGCCTCTCTTAGCCCAGTCTTTATGACTCCCCACTTTTGTTCTGCATCCATCCCCAGCCTTATATCCTAGAGTCTCCCTCACAGTCTTGCTCCCATCCTCCCAAAGTTGACCCTACTAAAGTCCACCACCTTAGTGCCTGTGCTTCCTGTCTCCCTGCCCAAGAGCGAGCAGACACACTCTTTTCGTGGTCACTACCGCTACTGGGTCCTCCACCCTTACCTCCCTCACCGCCTCCCAATTTGCCAGTACTAGGTCCAGAGTGCTACCAAGCTTTGTAGGCCCACTTACCAACTGCATCAAATGGCCGTCCTGGAATGCATCAACAAGCACCTGCTCCCTGGTACTGCTAGTGGCCGGGGTGCTCCAGTAAACCCCTGGTAGGTTAAAATCCCCCACTATCACCACACTCCCCCTTCTACAGACCCTCCTTATCTGCTCTGCCAACTCACCATCCAGTTCCCCGGACTGGACTGGTGATCTGTACACCACCCCCAGCCTCTGGAGTCCAGAAGTTGCAACCAAAGCGCCTCTGTCCTCTCCTCTTCTCCCTCGTCCGTTATGCATTTGATCCCTTCCCTCATGTACAGTGAACCCCCCCCCAAACCCCCCGGTCCCAGCTGTATATCCTGTATCCCACGATTGCCGAGCCCCAATCATGGTACTCTGTGGCCCAAGTCTCTGTCACTGCAGCAATGTCCACCTTCCCCTCTGAAAGGAGCATCTAAAGCTCTGCAATTTTGTTCTCCAGGCTACCTGCGTTAAGAGAGACCACCTTCCACCCGTACCCCTCCTTCTCCTCACTCTTCTCCTTGGCTTGTGTCCATCCTCCCGGTAGTCCACACCCTTTCTCCTCGTTATTCTTACTGGGTGGTGGTGCCTTCTGTATTATACTCAGACCACTCTGCCCACCCCCTCCCAGGGTTACTACGCCTCTGCCTTTACCTATATCTGGGGGAGGGTGAGCTCATTAGACTCCACTGTCCGGACCTTTCTACCAACCTCAGTCTTTTGGCCACCCCACCCCACTAGTTTAAATCCACCTTAGTAGAGATACACCTCTCTAATCCCACCTTTAACACTCCCATCCCCTCCCTGCTGAAGTGTAGCCTGTCCGCCGTGTACAAGTCACTATTCCCCCAGACCCTACCCCAGTTAGTCACTAACCCATAATTTTGTGTGGCACCAATCCTCAGCCACCGAACTCCTCAATCCTACCCTTCTTCCTCATGATTGCACATGGTACCGAGTACCTCCCGAGAATGCCACAGACTTCCCCATGCTCTCACACTGCCTGCCCAATTCCTAGAACCTCCCCCTTACTACTTCCACAGTCTCCCCCACTGAGTTGTTTGTACCCACATGCAACAGTAAATTAAGTTTCTTCCGCCCTCTAGCTACATATTTGAGCAGTGCCTGCCCCTCCTGCAGTTAACCCAGGGATAGCTTCAACCTAAATACAGCTGTGCATTCCCCCCCTTCTGCCCCATCTCACCCCTCACTAGACCAGGACCTAGTAGCCACACTGCCCCCTAGCTGACCACAGTGCGCCTGTCATGTTTTTAATGTATTTTACCATCAGCTCCTGGTTTTGCCAGAGTAGCTCCTGGTCAGCAGGAAAATGCCGATACCCAAGAGCTAGTCATGACTCTTGCCTGCCAAGTCCTTATTTCGACCCTTGAGTATTACTCAGCTCAGTTAGAGAAATAAAACAAATAAATATGTATTATTACAGCAATCCTAACAGTATAGCTCAGTACTTAGCTCAGTTAGAGAAATAAACAGAACAACTAAATCTGTATTATTACAGCAACTGTACAAGTACCCAATCATTACTGTCTCCACCCCAGAGACCCTGCTGTAATACAGGACCCTGGGCAGGTGGGTGGGCAACTCTAAAGTCCCGACAGAGATCCGCCGAGCCTGCTCACTCCCCCTCACTCACTCCCTCCGTTTCTCCCAGTGCTGCAGGCTTCCATTTTGTACTGGGCTCCTGCCTGCATTGGCGCCTTTTTCTGCCCACAAAGAAATCTGTAGCAGTCCCAACAGAGCTTCACTGAGCTCGCTTACTCCCCCCCCCCACTCGCTCATTCTGTTTCTCCCAGCGCTGCAGGCTGTCCTTTGTACTGGGATCCTGCTCATGCTACGCTCTTTTTCTGCCCACAAAGAAATCCATAGCAGTCCCGGACAGAGCTCCACTGAGCTCGGCTCACTCCCTCTCTCTCTCTCTCTCTCACTCACTTGTTGTTAATCTGTCCCAGACACTGATTTCCCACTGCAACTGAGCTATTCTGCGCCAGAAGTGCGAAAACACATTTCTGCCAGGATGTGAAAAATGACAGCCGTACTGTTCATAAAGAGGTGTGAAGAAATGCCAGTGTTGAAAATCTGGCGTTAAAATATTGTAAATTTGCGAAGTTACAAAGGTGCGTGGAAACTGCGCAACGCATGCTTGTAACACAGTCATTTTATGTACTTTCGTCACCATATTTTCAACTTAGGCATGTTAGGACCTCTGCTCATAAACAGTGTCACGGACATTTTCTTAATCTGGCCCCAACACTGATTTCCCACAGCGACCGTGCTATTCTGCGCCAGAAATGCGAAAACACATTTCAGCCAGGATGTGTAAAATGACAGCTGTACTGTTCATATGGAGGTGTGGAAAAATGCTAATGTTGAAAATCTGGAGTGAAAATATTAAACATTCACAAAGTTATGAGCGTGCATGAAAACTGCACAACGCATGCTCGTAAAACATTCATTTTTATGTTGCTTGCACGCATGTGCAAGAAACGTAGTGCCATCATTGGAGATTTCGGAGGTGTGTCACCTCCTCCTCCAGTTCAGTCAGTGTGCTGGCAGGCGCGGCCCCTGTAAGCCAATGCATTTTGGAGCTTTGTATGACACGCCCAAAATGTAGTGGCATACAGTTGAAAGGAGTTACGCTTCAGTGAGCACCGATAAGATATCGGCTGCTCACGCAGCAGCCCCTCGGCAGGTGTGTGCTACCAAGACGCGACTGTATAGCCTTATCGCGCCCAATCCCCGGCCGTGACTGAGCTGCATCCCTGCCCCCGTAGCAGGTGCCACGCTGGGAGCCCATCCCAGTGTGGCCAACAGTCCGGTTGCCGATGGAGGTGCCCAATCCCCGTCGGCTGAATGCCCCCGTCCTTGTGCCACGCTGAGAGCCCACCCAGTGGCAATACCTTCCATGGCCGACGGGGTGCCCAATCCCGGCCGGCCAACCCCCCCAAAAGTCCTTGTGCCACGCTGGGAGCCCACCCCAGTGTGGCAAACGTCCCACGACATCTTTTTCTTTCTACCCTGTAAAACAAAACGGTCCGCAGTAGCGTCTCCCAACCCCCAACAACCGCATCCACCCACTGCGACTCAGCCTCCCCACCCCCACCCATACTTCCCTCAGGACTCCACGCGACGATCTTCGGTGGACCGGGAACACGTCTGCACTCTTCAAAGCCGACCGCGAACTGAGGAAATGCCGGTAAGCTGTATAATGGGCTAGATAGGGGGTTTCAACTTTGTTGCATATCTCAGGCATTTTTGGGAATTTTTGCACCAAATTTTCAACATGGGGTTTTTGGGACCCCTTCTCATGAATGATGTCACTGTCATGGCGTTATTCGGGCCAGAAGGGTGATTTCGCGCAGTGACTGCGAAATCACCCTGCGGGCCTGAATATCACATGCGTGACATCATTCATGAAAGAATCAACTTGATGAGGTAATATAAAATCAAAAATGACTGTTTCTGGCGTCGCTATGCAGCTTCTACGCAGGCTCAGTAAGTTATAAAATTTCAATATTTTCACTCCAGATTTTCAACATTGCCATTTTATCACACCTTCTTATGAGTAGTATATCTGTCATTTCTCACATCTCACCCAAAATGTGTTTCCGCCCATGTAGCGCAGAATGGCGCAGTCGGTGTGCAAAATCAATGTACGGGACAAATTAAGAAAATCACAGTGGCACTGTTCATGAGCAGAGGTCTTAAAATGGCTATGTTGAAAATTTGGGGAAAAAATTCCTAAAATGACTGTTTTATTTAGCGATGCTATGCAGTCTTACGCAGGCTCGTAAGTTCGAATTTCAATATTTCCACTACAGATTTTCAACATTACCATTTTACCACACCTCCTCATGAGCAGTACAGCTGTCATTTTCACATCCTGCCCAAACGTTTCCATGTAGCTTATTAATGGCGAAGTTATAAAAGTAAACTCAAGTATGGACACATTAAGAAAATCACAGTGACACGGTTCATGAGCAGAGGTCTTAAAATGGCTATGTTGAAAATTTGGGGAAAAAATTCATAAAAATGACTGTTTTACAACCGTGCGTTGCGCAGTTCCTACGCACGCTCATAAGTTCGCAAATTTTCAATATTTGCACTCCAATGACTTCCAAATACCTAAACAGCACATAGAAGCAAGCAACATTCGGCATTGACAAATGCTTGTTTGGATTCTTTTCCACCAAATTTGCAACACAGGCTTTCTGAAAGCCCACCTCATGAACAGTGGTACTGCTGTTTTGTTAATCGGCCCCAAAATGTGATTCCTCGTAGTGAATGCGAAATCACCTTTCGGGACCGAATAACGCCATGACAGTGACCAAATTTATAAGGAAGGGTCCCAATCACCCCATGTTGAAAATTTGGTGACAAAATTCCGACAAATGCCCGAGATATGCACCAAAGTTGAAAAAACCCTATTTATGCCATTATACAGCTTACCAGCATTTCTTCAGTTCACGGTCGGCTTTGAAGAGGTAATAGTGCTCCGCACACCAAGATCGGCCGTGGCAATTCGGGAGGTAAGCATGGGATGGGGGCAGGGTGCGAGAGGGTGGGCGGGCTTGGGGGAGGGGGCAGGAGAGACCGAGAGAGACAGTTTTCTTGTTTTACAGGTTATTAAAAAAAAAAGAACACAGGTCGGGTTTCTTTTTTCGCAGGTGGTGTTTGGTACACTGGGGTGGGCTCCCAGTGTGCCACTTGCATTTGTGGGGAGGGGGACCGAAGCTAACGGGGACTGGGCCCCCGTCAGCACAGAAATGGATGGAGGGGCGCATGATGCCGAGGTGGTCTGGGCACCCGCTTGGCACACAGCAGAAATCGAGGGGGTTGGAACATTATGCCGATGGGGAGTGGGCTCCTACATCGGCAAACTGAACTGAGATGGGGGAGGACTGAAGTCGACGGGGACTGGGCCGCCCCCATCAGAAAAGAAAGACTGTTGGGGGGAGCATGATGCCGAGGGAAATTGGGCCACCCCCTCAGCACACAACAGAAACTTGGGGGTGGGGACATTATGCAGACAGGGACTTGGCTCCCCGTCAGCAAATGAAGATGTCCGGGGGCATGCTGACAGGGGGATTGGGCAACCCCGTCGGCTCTGAGGTGGCCGTACAGAGTCGCCATGTTCCTCGTACTGTTACACCAGGCAAGGTACAGCCCTGCAAAGACAGGTCGCTCCCTCATTGCAGCGCAATTGCTGAAGCTGCAATGACAAGGCGGACCTTCATTGCAGCAGCCAAATCGTTTCAAGTTGGTGGCACTTCAGCAGAACCAGCATCATCCGGACACTGGGCCTGCATTAGGTGCACACTGCCAAGCCCGCAAATGCAGTGCTGGTACTGGCCGCCACACTGCCGCACCTCCACAATCCACTTCTCTCCTAAGCTGCCACATATTGTTTCTTGCACAAGCAAACATTAAAAGGGAAAAACTAGACACACCTTAACAGGGGTAAAGGTACATAAGGGACAAGTGGAAGGTAAGGGGTAGGCCAAAAATACAGGTTACTCACCTGTAACAGGAGTTCTAGGAATGGTATATGTTGTTCATCCACACTGTCTGGCAGGTATCCTAGCCGCTTTAAATCTTGCCGGAAGGTCTTCAAGCTAGCTCCTCCCACCCACCCGGTGGTAAAACTCTCGGCTCGCCCATGACGCCAGATCTGCCCGCTGGAAGCTCAGGTTGTGCGTCAGCTGGGGGAGGTAGGGATGAACAACATATACCATTCCTAGAACCCTGTTACAGGTGAGTAACCTGTATTTCTAGGGACATGGATATGTTGTTCATCCACACTGTCTGGCAGACTCCTAGCAGTTCTCCGGGAGGAGGGAGGCAAGAGCACACCCCGATACTTACTTGGGAAAGAGAAACTGGAGAACTGGGGCCCCAAACCAGCATCCCGGCGTGACTCAAGGTCGATGTAGTAATGGGTGATGAAGGTGTGTGCTGACTTCCAGGTAGCAGCCCTGCAGATATCCTGGATAAAGACGTCCCTGGAAGCAGCCACCGATGCAGCAGTATGGCAGGTAGAATGAGCTCTTATCCCTCTGGGAGGCTCCATGCCCGCCAACTTATAGCAGAGATCTATGCAGGAGGTGACCCACCTGCTTATCGTCCGCTTGGCTGCAGGTCTGCCAGGTGCGGCTTCGGCGTAGGTGACAAACAGCTGGCGAACCTCTCCCCGAATTTCAGCCGTGCGCTCCTTATAATAAGCGAGCGCCCTTCTAGGGTCCAAAGTATGGAGCCTGTATTCGCCCTGAGGTGGGATTGGTGTAGAACACCGCAGAGTCAACACCTGGTTAAGGTGAAACTCCAACACCACCTTCGGAATGAATTTCGGTGGGGGGCAGGGACAACCTTTCCTGTGGAAGACCAGGTAAGGAGACTATGCAGAGCACCTGGAGTTCTCCCATCCTTCTGGCTGACGTGATAGCCACCAAGAAGGCGGTCTTCCACGACAGGTGAGAGAGTTCACACCTGTGCATTGGTTGAATGGCCTGCCCATGAGCTTGCCAGTACCAGCAGTAAATCCCACGGAGGTGGAGGTTCTCGCACAGGAGGAAATGTGATCAAGGCCTTTGAAAAGCAGACCACCTTCTCCTCGCCACCGACTGCTCCTGGCCTGCGCCTGTAAGCAGAGATGGTTGCCAGGTGCACCCTTAGGGTCGTCGACCTAGGCCCTTGACGAGAAAGGGACCATAAATAGTCCAAGATGCTTGCCAAAGGACAGGAGGAAGGGTCCAAGCCCTTGCCCTGACACCAAATGGAAAATCTCTTCCATTTGAAGGCATAGCATTTTCTGGTCGACTCCTTATGGGACGCCTCAACAACACTGAGGACCTCGTCAGAAAGACCCAAGGCCTGGAACTCTAGCCGCTCAGGAACCAGGCCGTCAGGTGCAGGGATTGAAGGTACGGATGGAACACCTTCCCCTGACTGACTGAGAGCAGGTCCGGGCGAGCTGGAAGCTGCCTCGGGAGCCTGGAGCTGAGGCTGAGGAGATCTGGGTACCAGAACTGGCGGGGCAAGTCTGGGGCTATCAGAATCACCTGCGCCTTGTCCCTCCTTGCTTTGAGAAGCACCCTGTGAATCAAGGGAAATGGGGGGAAGGCGTAGAAGAGGCCCGGGGTCCACGGCCTCGAGAAGGCATCCCCTGCAGCAAGCCCTGCTGAGGGGGGCGGGCATGGAACAGCCTCAGCTTCGCGTTCTCCCTGGAGGCAAACAGGTCCACCTGAGGTGTGCCCCAATGGGAGAACAGATCTTGTACTACCTCCGGCAGGAGAGACCACTCATGGGATGCAGCCCCTATCCAGCTCAGGGCATCGGCCAGGGTGTTGGAGGCTCCTGCCACATGAATGGCTAGGAGATCCGCCTCCAAGCTGCGCACGAGTGACCAAATGCGGAGAGCTTCCTTGCATAGAAGCATGGAACGCGTCCCGCCCTGGCGGTTTAGGTAGTACATGGTCGTGGTATTGTCCGTCTGGACTCGGACCACTTGACCCCGGAGAAACGGAGCAAAGGTGGTGAGAGCTAGGCAGACCGCTCGGAGCTCCAGCAGGTTGATGTGGCATCGGGACTCCCACGGGGACCAGAGGCCGTGCGCCCGGTGTTCCCCCAGATGGGCACCCCAACCCATCAGAGAGGCATCGGTCGATAGAGAGACCGTCGGCTCGGGGCGGACAAACGGGATGCCCTCCTGCAGATGAGTTGAAACAGTCCACCACCGGAGAGCGTTCCACATCTCCTGGGTCACCGTCACTAGCTGGTCCAATGGATCGCAGCGTTGTGACCACTGGCTGGCCAGTCCCCACTGAAGGGCAAGCAGGTGCCCAACGGACCACGCCAGCACAGGCCACCATGAGACCCAGGAGGCGAGGGAAGTCCCAGGCAGGGCACGATTGCCCAACCAGAAATGATTGGGCAAAGGAGGTAAGAACCTCGTCCCTGTCTGCCGGGAGCCGTGCTCTGGCTCGAAGAGAGTCGAGCTCTGCCCTGATAAACAGAATCACCTGCTTCGGCTCGAGTTCCGACTTGGCCTCGTTAATGAGAAGGCCGATTTGAGAGCAAACCTGGAGGGCCAGATCTGTGGACCACTCCACCTCCTGTCTGGAAGGGGCTATCATCAGCCAATCGTCCAGGTAAGGGTACACCCAGATCCCTCGGCGCCGCAGGAAAGCTGTCACCACTGCTATGCATTTGGTGAAGACCCTGGGAGCTGGAGATAGGCCGAAGGGCATGGCTCAGAACTCGAAAAGGGATCCCTCCGCTCGAAAGCGAAGAAATCTCCGATGTGACGGACGGATAGGACGGAAAGAACGCGTCCTGCAGGTCCAGAGAGCAGAACCACATGCCAGGTTCCAGGATGGTATTATCTGGGCCAGAGTGACCATCCTGAAGGTTCAAGACCTTAGGAACTTGTTCAGGTCATGGAGTCGAGAATGGGCGCTAGCCCCACGCCCGCTTCGGAACCAGGAAGTACCTGGACACAAACCCCTGGTTCTGAGGGAGGGTCCGCCACCTCCTGATCACCTCCCTTTGGAGGAGGAGAGCAATGTCGGCCCGACGAGCCGACAGTGAGGCTGCGGACCCCGAGGCCCCCCGAGGTGCGACGGCTCTGAAGGGCGGGGCCTGCTCGAATTCTAGAGGCAGGCCTTTTCCCACCACCTCCAGCACCCACCTGTCCATGGTAATAACGGACCAGGCGGAAAGGAAGTGCCGGAGCCGTCCCCCCACGGGGGGAACCTGGGGTGAGGTGACGGGGTTGGGGGCGACACCCCTCAGCCCGTCACTGGGCAGGCTTGGAGGAGGGACCGCCGGGGACCTCCTCGGCCTTTACCTCCCTGCTTCCTGTTGGAGGAAGCCCCGGGCCTGGGTTTGGGATGCCAAGCCCGAGCCTGCTAAGCCCTGACGTTGCTGGCCCGGACGCGCCGCGGGCGCAGAAGGACAAAAGGGCTTAGGCTGTGGTTTGCGGCCTTTGTCCTTCTCGGCGGAAGAGACCGAGTCCAAGGTAGCATTGGACTTCTCGATCCTCTGCAGGTGACCTTCCACCCCAGGGCCGAAGAGGTCGGGTCCCCAAAGGGAACATCCGCCAACTTGTGCTGGGTATCCAAGTAAAGGTGGATATCCTCAGCCAAGCCCGACGACGCATAGCCACTGCGGTCGCCACAGACCTGGCACACGAGTCCCCAATGTCTAAAGCAGTTTGGAGCTGCTGTTTGGCCACTGCCCTGCCCTGGTCCCGCACCTGCCTGACCGTGGTCTGCAGATCCGAGGGAAGATGAGGGACGACCTCATCTAGGGAGCTCAACAGGGCATGAGAGAAATGTGCCATGAGGACGGCCGAACTGGCCTGGTGAAGGCCGAGGGAGGACGCAGCATAGACTTTTCGCCCAGCATAGTCCAATTTCTTGGACTCCTTGTCGGGAGGTTTGTCCACATTCCTAGCGTTCCCGGCGCGGAAAATGCTGTGTTAACTAACCCCTCGGCGAGGGTGTTCAAAAAACGGACAAGGAACGGTGGGGACCGCATACTTCCTGGCCATCCTGGCAAGGCGCAGGGCAGGAAGCAGGGCTGCCAGAGCTCCAAGCGTCGGCCCACTATGGCCTCGCCAACGAAAGGCCTCTGTAGGGAATCCCCTCGGTCCAGAATCTCCGTGAGGGGATACCTGGCCCGCTGAGAAACGGGTTCGAGCTCCATCCCGATGGACTCCGAGATGAGCCGAAGCAATCCCAGGAAGGACGAAGGGCTATCGTCCACCGACTGTCCTCCTGAGGACTCCAAGTCCATTCGCTTGGAGAAAAGGGAGGAATCGTCTTCGGACTCGGAAGAGTCCTCAAAGAGCTGCCTCGGGCCTGAGCCACCCTCCACCTGCCGAGGTCGATCGGGAGTGAGGGTGACAGACAGCCTATGGGGCAGTCCCTGAGCCGACCGAGAATTTTTGGTCGGAGCCCCAACTAACGGCTGTGGAGGCGGAGGTTCCACCGGAATCGGTGGGGCAGCTGGTTTTGGCCGAACAACCGGCCTGGGAACAGGCTCCTCGGATAAAACGAGGGGTTGTTTTGGCCGCTCCGGTGACAGCCACTTAATGGCCGGGGAAGACGACGGCGTCGGCTTATTCCGTCAGAAAGAGCTGTTGCCACATGAGTTCCTCATATCTTGATGCAACTGCTGAAGCCTCCCTCGTCTGAGGAGGAGGAGAGGGCGGCAGTGCCACTTGCAGCAGTGCGAGACCGCCTATGACGGCCGAGATCGGCTGGACACGAAAGTCCGGTGACCGAAATCGAGAACCTCGGCTTTGCCGAGATGGTGCAAGGGAGGTGTGGTGGGGACCGGCACTCCCTCGGTTGGGAAGATTCAACAGCTCCGGAACCGGAGGCTGGGCAGAGGCTCTTGAGTTACTCAACTCCCCACGGGAAGCAGGAGGATTCGGCTTCTCTCTGCCGACAACCCGATCCAACAGGTCGAGAAAAATCTCGACCGCGTCGGCCGGAGTCTCGAGTCAACTGGCCTGGCCAGGGGACACCGTGAGACCAGTGGCAGAAGCCGAGCAGTCGACCCGATGTCAACGACCCACACTTCCGGGAGAGGGATCTTTCCGCCTCCCAAAGACATCGACGTGAGACTTACCCTTGCCTCTCATTTTGGACCGGAAAAAGGTCCAGAAAGAAGTTGGTCCCTCACCTTTAGTAGAGAGGGTCAGACAAGCTCCTTAAAAGAGCTGAATAAGAGAGAGAGAAGCGAGGAGAGATGAATACGCAAGTGAAAGCGGCCCGCGCCGCCTCCTCTTCGAGGGCGATCATCTGTTCGAGCTGATCCGCCGAGCCCGCCGCCGCAGACACCGCCGACCGGGCATCTTTTGACTTCACCGGAGGAAACTGCTTCTTGGGACGCCCCAGTTGTAAACGGGCAGCACGGTTTTCGAGGACGCAGGCCGAAAAGGAAGAGCACAGGTCGCAGGCCTGCGGGTGGATGCTCAAGGCCTAAGCAGTAGGCATGCGTGGAGTCGCGGCGGATCTGTCGAACATCTTCTGCCCATGAGGGGCATCTCCGGAAGCCGAGTCGGGATTGTCCCGCCAGCGGCGGCGAGGGAGAAGACGAAGTCTTTTAATTTGGTGGGGTGGGAACCAATCTTATACAGGCGTTAAAGGGGTGAACCTAAGCTTCCAAGCGGTAAGGAAGATCTGGCGTCGTAGAGTGGGCCGAGTTTTACCGGGTGGGCAGGAGGAGCTAACGAAGACCTTCGACCCAAGATTTAAGCGACGAGATACCTGCCAGACAGTGTGGATGAACAATATATCCATGTCCCTAGAAATACAGGTTACTCACCTGTAACGGGAGTTCTAGAAAAGGTATATATTGTTCATCACGCACTGTCTCAACAATTCTGCTACTAAAACATCTTCAGGAAAATCAAACAACTCCTGCCAATAATAAACTCGGCTCCGCTCAATAACTGAGCTGCCGCTATGAAGCCAGGTTGTGTCCCGAAGCCAGGGGCCGGGTGGGTTGTGTGGGATGAACAACATATACCATTCCTAGAACTCCTGAGTACAGGTCATAAGTAACCTGTATCTCGGGAACATGGATATGTTGTTCATCTACATAATCTAACAGACTCTAGCAGATCTCCGGGAGGAGGGAGGCAAAGTGCACACTACTTGGGAATAAAGACTGGAAGGCCGAGGCCCCAAACCAAGCATCCTGGCAAGACTCAAGGTCGATGTGGTAGTGGGTGATGAAGGTGTGTGCTGACTTCAGGTAGCAGCCCTGCAGGTCCCTGGAACAGGGCGTCCCTGAAGCAGCCACCGATGCAGTGGTACAGCGGGTAGAATGAGCTCTTATCCTCCTAAGATGCTCACATGCCCGCCAACCTATAGAAGAGATCTATGCAGGAGGTGACCCACCTGCCTATTGTCTCTGTGGCTGCAGGTCTCCCAGAGTGCGGATTCAGCGTAAGAGTGACAAACAGCTGGCGAACTACTCCCGAACTCAGCCATCCACTCCTTAATAGCGAGCGCTTTTCTAGGGTCCAAAGTATGGAGCCTATAATAAACGGCCTCCAGGTGTGACTGAGGTAGAACACCCGCAGAGTCAACACCTGGTTAAGATGAAACTCTGACACAGCCCGGAAGGAATTCCGGTGGAGGCGCACGACAACCTTGTCCCTGTGGAAGACCAGATAAGGAGACTCGGTGAAAAAGCGCCTGGAGCTCTCCCATCCTTCTGGCTGACGTGATAGCCACCAAGAAAGCGGTCTTCCACGACAGGTAGAGATGTCACACCTGCATCGGTTCAATGAAAACGCCTATGAGCGCAGCCAACCAGCAGTAGATCCCACAGAGGTGGAGGTTCTCGCACTTGAGGGGATATGTGGTCAAGGCCTTTGAAAAAGTGCCCGGTCACCTCCTGCGCCACCTACTGCTTCTGGGCCCGCGCCCGGTAAGCAGAGATGGTTGCCAGGTGCACCTTAAGGGTCGTCGACCAAAGCCCTTGTTGAGAAAGGGACCACAGGTAGTCCAGAATGCTTGCCAAGGAACAGGAGGAAGGGTCCAGGCCCTTGCCCTGACACCAAATGGAGAATCTCTTCCATTTGAAGGCGTAGCATTTTCTGGTTGACTCCTTATGGGACGCCTCAAAGAAGCTGAGGACCTCGTCGGAAAGACCCAAGGCCTGGAACTCTAGCCACTCAGGAACCAGGCCGTCAGGTGCAGGGATTGAAGGTCCGGATGGAATACCTTCCCTGACTGACTGAGATCAGGTCCGGGCAGGCTGGAAGCCGCCTCAGGAGCCTGGAGCTGAGACTGAGAAGATCTGGATACCAGAACTGGCAGGGCCAGTCTGGGGCTACCAGAATCACCTGTGCCTTGCCCCTCCTCGCCTTGAGAAGCACCTTGTGGATCAAGGGAAATGGGGGAAAGGCGTAGAAGAGGCCCGGGGTCCATGGCTTCAAGAAGGCATCCCCCTGCAGCCAGCCCTGCTGAGGGAGGCGGGCATGAAACAGTCTCAGCTTTGCATGCTCCCTGGAGGCAAACAGGTCCACCTGAGGCGTGCCCCAGTGGGAGAACAGATCTTGTACTACCTTCGGCAGGAGAGACCACTCGTGAGATGCAGCCCCTATCCGGCTTAGGGCATCGGCCAGGGTGTTGGAGGCTCCTGCCACATGGAATAACAAGGAGATCCGCCTCCAGGCTGCGCACAAGTGACCAAATGCAGAGAGCTTCCTGTACAAAGGCATGGGAGCACATCCTGCCCTGGCGGTTAGGTAGTACATGGTCGTCGGTACTGTCCGCCTGGACCTGAACCATGAAGACCCCATAGAAGCGGGACGAGGCGGTGGCGCTAGACGAACCGCTCGAAGCTCCAGCAGGTTGATGTGGCACCGGGACTCCCAAGGGGACCAGAGGCCATGCGCTCTGTGCTCCCCCCAGATGGGCACCCCAACCCATCAGAGAGGCATTGGTCGATAGAGAGACTGTCGGCTTGGGACCGATGAAAGGGATGCCCTCCTGCAGATGTGCTGGAATGGTCCACCACTGGACAGCGTTCCACATCCCCTGGGTCACTGTCACTAGCTGATCCAGAGGATCAAAGTGCTGTGACCACTGGCTGGCCAGCCCCCACTGAAGCCCCCAATGGGCCCAACGGACCACACTGGTGCAGGCCGCCATGAGGCCCAGGAAATCCCAGGCACGGCGCAATTGCCCAACCTGAAATGATTGGGCAAAGGAGGAAAGAACCTCGGCCCTGTCCGCCAGGAGCCGTGCTCTGGCTCGTAGAGAGTCGAGCTCTGCTCCGATGAACTGGATCACCTGCTTTGGCACGAGTTCCGACTTGGCCTCATTGATAAGGCCAACCTGAGAGCAAACCTGGAGGGTCAGATCTCTGGACCGCTCCACCTCCGTTCTGGAGGGGCTGCAATCAACCAGTCGTCCAGGTAGGGTACACCGGACCCTTGACGCCCCGAAGAATGCTGTCACCACTGCCATGCATTTGGTGAAGACCCCGGAGCTAGGAAGGCCGAAGGGCATGGTCGAGAATCAAATGAGGGATCCCTCTGCCCTGAAGCAGAGGAATCTCCATGGGAGACAGACGGATAGGATGTGAAAGAACGTGTCCTGGAGGTCCAGAGAACAGAACCACACGCCTCGTTCCAAGGATGGGATTATCTGAGCCAGAGTGACCATCCTAAAGGTCCGAGACCTTAGGAACCTGTTCAAGTCGTGCAGGTCGAGAATGGGGCGCCAGCCCCCGTCCATCTTGGGACCAGGAAGTACCTGACACAAACCCCGGTCTGGAGGAGAATCCGCCACCTCCTGATCACCTCTTTTCGAGGAGCAGAGGTCTACCCGGTGAGCCGACAAGGAGCTATGGACCCTGTAGCCCCTCAAGGTGACGGCTCGGAAGGGCAGGCCCTGCTTTCGAACTCCAAGCCCTGTCAGTGGAAAAGTACAGTTAAGAACTTACCGTAACAGTAGATCTTCGAGAACAGCTCTTGCAGCAGGTTACACCATTAGGACTGAAGCCGCAGGCGCCAGGACCCCACGGAAAAATTCTGCTCGCTAGCATCATGGGGACTGCCCCTGACGTCGATGATCCCGCCCCTGACGCCAGGCGTGAGTACACTGAGGGGGTGGTCCCTTCAGATTCCCCAGTTCTCCGCCTCGGAGCTTCCGGCCGCAGGATGACATCAGAATGGGAGACCGAGGATCCACCGGCCAGAAGATAATAAGGAAAAAAATCCCTGTAAGAAAAGGCTAAGCTTCATGCCTCCTCCAAGGGGGAAGGTGGGTGGGAAGGTACCTGCTGCAAAAGCTGTTCTCGAAGATCTACTGTTATGGTAAGTTCTTACGTAACTGTACTATCTTACTTGAGACACAGCTCTTACAGCAGATTACTCGATTAGGACTGATTCCCCAAGCAATGCTTGTGCCAGAAATTCCGGAGAAGGAAAATAGGAAATACATTCCAGGTCCTGAATCTAGGACAGGAGACCTGTAGCACCGCCAGGCGAAACCGGCTCTTCACCGAGAGGCTATGTCAAGCTATAATGCCTGATAAAGGTATGCACAGAGCTCCAAGTGCAGCACATATGGTAGAAGTGGAGCGCTTGAGTGCTGCAAATGAGTGTACGCACCCTAGTGGAATGACCCGGACCGAACCCGGGAGGGGCTTGTTTGAGCTCATAACAGAGTGAAATACACTGGACAAGCCTAAGTAGACAGGGACTGTTTGGATACAGATTGGCCCATCATCCTCTCAGAGAAGGAACGTAAAGTTGCTCAGAACTACAAAAGTTTTAGTTCTGTTGAGGTAATACCTCAGGCCACGTGTGAACATCCAGGGTGTGGAGCAGAACATCTCCTCTATTCGAGTAGTTTGGGAGACTGGTCAGGTCAATGTCCTGATTTAGAGTGAGCGAAGAGACCACCTTAGGCAAAAATTTAGGATTCGTCCTCGGGGATACTCTGTCCCGGTGGAAAACTAAATAAGGCTCTTTGCACATGAGAGCGTGAAGCTCAGAAATTCTTCTCGCTGAAGTAACAGCAACCAAAAATAACGTTTTCCACGACAGAAAACGTAGCTCGCAATCCACGGCAGATTCGAAGGGGGGGAGCGTGAGTTGTTCCAGGACAAAGAGCAAATCCCACGGAGGCACAGGGTCCTTAATGGGTGGCCTAAGGTGTAACACCCCTCTCAGAAATTCCCGAGAGGCGTCTAATTGTGCCACTGTACGATGTCCCACGGAAGGTGGTAGGCAGAGATGGCACAAGGTGCACCTTGATAGAGGAGTAGAATAGAACCCGAGCGAAAGAGGGAGAGCAGGTAGTCCAACACCACTCCTGCTGGGCAACCTAAAGGGGAAAAACCGCGTGCTCGCGACCATAAACAAAAACGGCGCCATTTCATGGCGTACGTCGCATGTGTTGCCGGGTTTCTGGCTGCAGAAAGAACTTCTGCAACCTCTTGCGAGACCCCGTGACGCAAGATGGCTATGTCTCTAGGAGTCATGTATGCAGGTTCAGTGAGCGCAAGTCCGGGTGGACTAGTGAACCTTCTCCTGAGACAGGAGATGGGAGCTGAACAGCAATGGGAGCGGGGGTTCCCGGATAGCTGCATCAGCAAAGGGAACCAGATCTGTCCTGGGCCACCAGGATCATAACCGCATGCTCCTGCGTGGTTTGAGGAAGAACTTCTGGATCAAGCGGAAAGGAGGAGAAGAGAGGAATCTGTCCGCCCAGGAGGGACAGACAACGCTGCCCGCCAAAAAACACCAGGCTCTGGATCTAGCGAGCAAAAACTGGGCAGTTTTGCGTTGGATGGGGATGCGAACAAGTCTAGCTCTGGAGTTCCCCATCGAAGAAACAGATCCTCTGCTACCTCTTGAAGAAGTTCCCACTCGTGGACTCTGGCCTAGGAGCGACTCAGACCATCTGCAATCGTGTTGTCCACTCCGGGAACATGCACAGTGATCAAATTCGCGCAGTGTCCGATTACCCAATCCCACGCCCTCATGGCCTCCCTGCAAAGGGGGTTAGAGTGTGTGCCTCCTTGTTTGTTGAGGTAATACATCACCGCCGTGTTGTCTGTCTGAAGCAGAAGAGTACACGGTGGGATTACTGACTGAAAGGCCTGCAGGGCATAGAGAATCTTCCCTCATCTCTAGAACGCTGATATGGAGATGAGCTACCATCGGGTCCACGATACCCTGGGACTTTACCCGACCCAGGTGTGCCCCCACCCCAGACCTGAGGCGCCTGTGGTGAGGGTTACCTCGAGGCCAGAGCGCTTTAACGGGCGCCCATGGAGGCGACTCCTGGGACTAGCCACCACTGCCAGTCTTGAATCACGGTGTTGCTGATCTTGACCGGATGCTGCAAGTGGTCTTGCCTTTGGTCCCATTGCACCTTGAGCATCCACTGAGTTACCCGCATGTGGAGCCTTGCGAAAGGAACGGTAGGAATGGCCGCAGCCATGTGTCCGTGCAAGCGAAGGACCGACCTGGCAGGGACGGTCTTGTTCGACGATAACTCCCTGATGAGGGATCTGATGTGCTCCGCCCTGTCGTCTGGAAGAAAAGCTCTTCCCTGAATGGTGTCCAGTACTGCACCTATAAACTGCAGTTTCTGCGACAGTACCAGGAGAGACTTCTCGTAGTTTATTAGGATGCCCAGAGATCAGAACAGGTCCTGGGTGCTCTGGACCGCAATAACGCTCTCTGGAGGCGGCCATGAGAAGCCAATCGTCCAGGTACAGGAACACATAATGGCCCTGTCTCCTTAGAGACGCTGCCACGACTGCCATGCACTTGGTAAAGACCCTGATGCGGATGACAGTCCGAATGGAAGGACTCGGAATTGAAGGTGGTGGTCGAGGAACTCAAGCGCAGGAACCTCTTGTGCGCCTGAGCTATAGGGACATGGGGTGCAGCCCCAGATGTTCAGAGACGCTAAGAAGGCCTCTTGTTTCAGCATGGGAATAAGACCCGAAGAGTCACCATGGAATTTTCTTTGTAGGCGTATCAACACGTTGAGGTCGCTTGGAGGTCCAGAATCGACGGAGGTCCCCTGTTTTCTGGAACCAGGAAGAAGTGGAATAATATCCTTGTCCCTCTGGTTCTCCGGGACATACTCTATCGCCCCTTTGCAGAAGCGCGAGTACTTCTTGCCAGATCATAGATTTGTGCTGACCCGGATACCGGGAGAGCAAAGGAGGCCTCGAGGGTGACTTTTCTGCAAATTCTATATAGTGGCCTCTTCCGACCAACTGAAGAACCCATCTGCCGGTGGTTATAGCCTGCCTTCCCGGCAGGAAGTTCGCAATGCGACCCCCGACCATGATTTCCTGTTGATCCTGAGGGGCGGGGGCCGGAAAGGAGTCAGGCTGTGGCGGGTGAGGGTCCCGCTGGCTGGGCCGGCTTAGTAGTACGCTGGCTTCCGCTGGCGGGCTGTTTCCCCTGGGCTCTACGGAAGCCGGAGCCCTGTTGTGTAGCGGAGCAGGACTGCTGCCTCTGCATCCGCCCACGAATTCGGCTTTGGTTCCTACGAAAGGAACTAAGCCTGGGTCAGTACATGGCCTGAACCGACCTCACCACCTTCCCGACCTCTTGAAGTCTGGTAATAATCTTCTCCGGAGGTTTACCAAACAAGACTTCTCCCTCGAATGTAGCGTCCATGATATTCTTCTGGATGTCCGGGGTAAAGCCAGAGACGCGTAACCAAGAGTGTCTCCGGAGGCATACGCCAGAAGCTGCTGCTCGGGCCGATGAGTCCGCGGAGTCGTACGCGGCTTGCAACACTTGGGTTCCCACGTCCGAACCCGTAAGGAGGAGCTGAAGCATCTCCTCCTTCTGCTCACCTTCCAGCAGTTTTCAGCCACTTCCAGACCCTGTTCCCACAAGGCATTCCGGAACTGAACCATGTGGGTCAAATAATTATGATCTGATGGCGAGGTAGCGGAAGCATCGTAGCGCCTACCCATAGCGGCCCAACTGCTTGGACTCTGGGTCAGGTGGCAGGGTGCTCAGATGTTGCGGTCTCTGTGACCGGTCATGTGAGGCTGTGATGACCAGAGAGTTGGCCTGAGGCTGCTGAGTCAAGTACTGGTCTTCCCCAGGAGCCTTGTACAAGCGATCAGCTTTTTTTGGCATCACCGGGAGCGAATGTGGACGCTTCCACGCTTCCTTGGTGACGTCCACGAAAGTGTCAACCAAGGATGGCACCACCACAGGCTTGGGGTCCTTCTGCCGAAGACATTTGGCTAGGCGTATCCTTTCGGGGTCTAGCTCTTCCGCATCCCATCCCATGTTCTCTTGGATGTGTCTCATAATATCCGAGAACGAAGGGTCGTCCGGAGAAGAGATGGAGAGGGGAGATGGGGATCTAGACGATGAGTACTCCGATCCCGTGTCCTCCGTCGAAGGCGATCATCGGTGTCTCCTGGGTCTCTTGGGGCTGGGTGACCTAGAAGAGGATTTAGACGGAGGTCTCCATTTTTCTGGTCTCCCCCTGGGAGGGGTTCCATATTCCCGGGGAGGAGGTAAGCGGCCTGCCGACCCCGATGGCGAGGGGGGTGCAGGAACCGGAGGTGTAGGAGGAAGAGGAGGAGGAAGAGAAGTGGGAACCATATCCTTCTTTATGGTGTCCCACCAGTAAGTGAAGAGGTCCTTCACATCCGCTAAAGAAAGGCCCGACGACGGCTCCACAGGGGGCTCGGGTAACGGCGAGGGTTCCCTGGGAGTCTCGACGAGACTGGGGTCGCCCGTCTGGTCCTCGGCCGCGCCAGATCCTCCTCGGTTATGGTCTCTGACCGACATCGGTCGGAGGCGCCAGGCTCTCTTCTCAGGAGGAGCAGGCGCCGCCCCTACCGCGCCCACTGAGGAGTTGGCTTAGCCGGGCGACGCCGCCTGGCCGACGGGCGGCTCCAGGGATGCATGGCGAGGCCGACGACGGACGACCGCCGGATCCTGGAGGTCTCTCTCAAGGAAGTAAGCCCAACGCCTTGCAGGAGGCAAAGAAGCTGACCTGACGCCAAGGGCGGAACCCGACTTATGATGATGATGATGGCGATCCCCAGACTTCACCAAGGCCCTGGAGGATGAAGACGCAGGGACGCCTGGTGGACTTGGCCTGAGAAGAGACTTCTGACCACAGCTGGGGAGGCTGAGAGCTGGCCCTGGAGGGGAGCGTTGGACCTGGAACCGGAGCTGCAAGAGTCCGAGCCCCAGAGGGGACCTGGAAGGGCCTTTCCTTCGTTCTCCGCATGCTTGTGGGTCTTTTAGAGGATCCCCTTGAAAGACACGGTCTTAGCTTCTTCCAGTAAGAAAGCTTGAAGGGCCTTCTGACGCCGGATCCGGGTTCGACTGTTAAACCCCTGGCAAAAGGAGCAGGCCCGGTATCGTGGTCTGGGCCTAGGCACGGACGCAGAGCCGTGTGGGGGATCCTGAAGGGATCTGTTTCCTTAAGCACACTTGGAGGAGTGACCGGAGGTCGGAGGGACATCAGCGAAAAACTTGCTAGAAGAAATCCAAATTTCCGTGGAAAAGAACTTATCCACAGCGTGTGCGCTAGACAGCAACGGTCGAGACATGCAAGTCGGCGTGAGGAAAGAACTGGGGAATCTGGCGGACCGCCTTATGTGCCACGCCTGACGTCAGGGGCGGGACCGACGTTGGGGGCGGTCCCCACTGAAGATGGCTAGCTAGAATTTTTCCGTGGGGTCCTGACGCCTGCCGGCTTCAGTCCTAATGGTGTAACCTGCTGCAAGAGCTGTGTCTCGAAGTAAGATCTTGATTTTATCTAATTTCACAGGGATAAAGTGGTCCTTAGAACCAACAGAAGGTTCTTGCCTGCCCAAAGTGGTTTCAGACTTCCATTTAAACCAGTCTATGTCTCTTCCTGTTTTCTTCACTGATCATTCTTCCTCAGGAGAGAGGAGGCTACACAGTTTAGATGTTAAAAGAGCCCTAGTTACTACATAGAGCGCACTAAGGGTCACAGGTTTGACTCCTCCATTTGTTCCTGACTTATGGAGAAGTAGGAAAGGGCAAACCTGCCACCAAGAGATCTACTGCCAGGTGGATTGTGTCTTGTATACAATTCTGCTATGAAAAACTGGGAAAAATTCCACCCTCAGGCCTGAGGGCTCATTCCACAAGAGGTACAGCTGCTTCCCTGGCTACTGCCAGGGATATCCCTCTCTTAGAAATTAGTCAAGCAGCCACCTGGAAAACAGTCCATACCTTTACCAAGCATTCCTCTCTGGATATCCAGGGTAGGAGTGATGCTCGGTTTGGCACAGTAGTACTTCAGAGCCTATTCCCAAAGTAGGTTCTGTCCCTCTTCCATGGAGGTACTGCTTGGTAGTCTGCACTTGCCAGAATACAGCAAGACTTCAAGTTGTTTGAAGAAAAAATGACTCACCTTAGTAATTATGTTTCTTCTATTGGAGTCTTGCTGTATTCTGACCTCCCTCCCTGCCTCCCCTCTCAGAACCTGGTTTTGGGAAGTGGGTAGGTAAGTGTTGTACCTCAGTGGTGCTCTTTTTACACCCTCTTTTGTGTGGGCGTTTATTTTGTTATATTCCTATTTGTTTTGAGTTTTGGGTTTCCTGACTTGTCTTCTTTTGGTAGACCAAAACTTTTTGTTGCCAGTTGGCTATTAAAAATTTTGTTTTACAATTTCCACATGTAGTACTATTTGAATGTTGCTCGTAAGAATCTGATGGTTAGCATTCAAAGGGAAACGGACAGAGGCATCAACCGAGCTTGCGCTCAGCATTCTATGCTCTGCATAGAAAAGTTAACCCTTTGTCCTCCGGGGCAGTTTAAAGGCTGGGGCTAACTGCACTTGTCAGAATACAGCAAGACTTCAAGTTGTTTGATGGGGGTGGGATGCTTTATGTGAGGGGAAAGCATAAAAAGGACAAAGATACAGGGAATGGGGAGTGACAGAGGTACCACGGGTCACCGTGAAGAAGGGAAATGGAGCCACTATTTGCACTGGTGTGATCTATAGACCTCCAGCACAGGGGAAGGGGTTAGATAAGGTACTGGTGAAAGACACCACCAAGCTGGCAGAAAAGGGGGACGTGCTGCTCGTGAGGCGGGGGGACTTCAATCTGCTGGATGTAGATTGGAGAATCCCAGTTGTGGCTTCAAGTAGAAGCAGGGACATTCTGGACTTCCCGTAGGGGGTGTTCCTCAGGCAACTAGTCAGCGAACCCACACATGATGGAGCAATACTGGACCTGGTACTTAGTAATAAGGACAGCGTTACAGACATCAAGATGGGAGGCCACCTGGAGACCAGAAATCACCAATCAGTGTGGTTCAATGTAAGGATGGCTGCAGAATTGAATTACACAAGGGTGAAGGTCCTGGACTTCAGGAGGGCAGATTTTATGAAGATGGGCAAATGCCTCAGGGATGACCTGGCAAGGAGGAAATGACCTTAGTGAGGTGGAGGAATAATGGGAGAAACTAAAAAGGGGCACAGTGAGAGCAACAAAGTCAGTAAACATAAGAGGAAAAACAGACCATTCTAGTTCTCGAAAGAGGTGGCTGAAAAACTAAAGGCTAAAAGGGTAGTATTCAGAAGGTAAAAGAAAATGCAGAGGGAGGAGGACAGAGAGGTGTATCAGGAGAAACGGAGATAAGCAAGGATAGCCGTAAGGAGCGTGAAGTTATAAACTTAAGAGAGAAAAGCCCAAGTGGTAAGGAAAGGGGACACAACTTTTTTTTTTGTATGTAAGTGAGAAAGAGGAAGACCAGGGGAGGACTCTATGGTTAAAAAGGGACAGGGGTTGGGGGGAGCTGTGCAGAGAGGTGCCAGAAAAAGCAGTCATCTTGAACAAATACTTTTGTTCAGTGCTCACAGTGGAAGAAGATGGGAGGGCCACAGAAAAGAAACGAGGCAGACATTAGTCCTTTTCAGAGAAGAAAGTGTTAAAGGGACATGCTAGTCAACGAGGACAAAGCAATGGGACCAGCCGGGTACATCTTACTGAGGGAGCTCAGGGAGGTAACTGGCTGCACTTCTGACAATCCTGTTCAACAGCTCAATGGAAATATGAGTAATTTCAGAGGGCTAGAGGAGGGCAGTAGTAGCTCCACTTCACAAAAGTAGCACCAGGAGAAGGCTGGCAATTATAGGCCGTCAGTCTGACACTGGTGGTCAGAAAGTTAATGGAATCACTGCTGAAGCACAGGATAGTGGAATACCCTGAAGCCAATGGATTGATTACAAGACCGAGACAGCATGGATTCATTTTGGGGCAAATGAATCTGGTAGATTTCTTTGATTGGTGACTAAAGAATTAGATCAGGGTGGAGCAGTGGATGTGGTCTAGTTAGATTTCAGTAAGGCTTTGACACTATTCCACATGGAGACTATTAAACAGGCTGGGTAGCTTAGGAGTGGGTCCAAAGGTGGTACACACTGGGTTAGAAATCGGTAAGGGATAGGAGACACAGAGTGTTGGTAAATGGAGTTCACTGAGGAGGGGAGGGTGACCAGTGGGGTGCCTCAGGATCAGTGCTGGGACTGGATGTCTTTAAAAGTGACATTGACACTGCAGAGGAACTGAAGGGGAAGGTCTTCCTCTTTGCGAATGACACCAAAATCTGCAATGGGGTGGATACACCGGGTTGGGGGCAGAGACCGGAGAAAAACCTGGGAGTGGTTAAGGTTATGGCAGGTGGGTTTCAACATGAAAAAGTGCAAAATAATACATTTGGAGCACAGAAACCCAGGAGCAGAGTACAAAATGGGGAGAGTGTTACTGATGACCACCAAGCAGGACTGAGACCTCAGGCTAATCATCCCTGATGATGATGACCTAAAGGTGGTCAGACAGTATGACAAGGCAGCTGGGGGGCTAGTGGGATGCATAGGGTGGGGTATCACCAGCAGAAGGAGGGAGCTGGTGTTGCGTCTGTGCAGATCGCTTGTAAGGCCTCACCTAGAATACTGTGTATAATTCTGGAGGTCACATCTCTGGAAGGACATAGACAGATGGAGGCAGTATAGAGGAGGGTAACTAAAAATGGTGCAGGTTCTGCAACAAAAACCCTATGATGAAAGACTAAAGGAACTCAATATGTACACCCTGGAAGAGAGAAGGGTGGGTATGACAAAGATCGTTAAATACCTCATGGGGGAAAAGTATTTTTCAGGAAAAAGTAGTCAAGAACAAGGGAAGCCCGGTGACGCCATGCTCCCGATGACAGCCTAAAGCGCGAGGCTCCCCCGCCTCGTTGTTAAAAAAAAACTCCGCTTACACCACTTCATAGTTAAAGTTTACGATAGAGACGATCCCGGAGGTGAAATAATGTCAAAGCGAGGGGAGAAAGCTTCAAGAAAAAGCCATACAGCGGCTGATGAAGGAGGATTCTCCGATTCTGGTAGCGAAGTATCACAGGCCTCAACAGCCTCGAGGCACAGCACAGACAAGACCGAGCAGCCACCTCTAACAACGTTGCAGCGTCAAATGACCCTGGTCCTCTCGGAACTGCGTGAATTCAGAAATTAGTTCCGAATCACTACAGCAGCCCTCAGGACAGATATAGGAAAGCTAGAGAAGCAACAAGAGCAATTGGAACAGCAAGCGACGGCATCCGATTCCAGAATAGACAGGACCAAATGGGCCATAATGCAACTAAACCAAAATATACAAATCTTGCATGAGCGGGCCGAAGATGCAGGGAGTCGAAGCTGGCGCAATAATGTTCGGATCTCAGGGATCCCAGAAGGCGAGAAGGGCACCCATCCCCAGGAATTTGTTTGCAGTCTGCTACAACAAATACTAAGCATTCCTAAGGAGGCAACCTTGGAGTTTGAGAGGGTACACTGCACACTTGGGCCCAGGCCCCCCCCCGGAAGCTAGGCCACGCACTATGCTGGTGCGATCTCTCTGGTTCCAGGAAAAAGAATTGATATTACAAACGGCTTGGAAACAGGGACAGGTTCACTACAAAGGGCAACGATTATATTTTGAGAATGATTTCACTCCTGAGGTGATTGCCAGGCGCAAGGCATATATTCCGATCTTAAAAGCGCCGAAAATTGCTGGTTTGCGCTTCCATACCCCATACCCAGCAAAACTAATGGTCTTTCATCAGGATGGGCAGCTCGTTTACAACTCGGCAGAGGAGGCGATGGAAGGACTTCTGCAAAAAGGGGATCGAAATTCAAAAAACAACCAGACGCTCCATGCGTGACACTCTGGCAGCAAAGCTATCGCAGCAAGCCTGGCAATCTGGTCAGCGAGAGGCCAGGAAGAGACAGGGCACAGAGGCGATCCGGAAAATTGTTGACTCCCTACGAGAGCAGTCCCAATCGACCACTTGATCACCATACAGCTCAAACTGAGTGGAACTTAAGACAAATGGCTTCGTTTGGAGGAGCGGAAAGAGAAGGGGCCACAGCTTAATTAACTGGATCTTAGCTGCCTGGAATATTGGGACATATCATTTAGCCACTTAGGACAGTCTGATTGCCACTGTTGAATTACTGAACCTACCTGTTTATGTCAACTAACCGCTACAGATAAGTTTCAGTTCTTGTTCACTCATTTTAAATTTATGTAATTTCTGTTTCTACCACTTGTTTGTTCAGTGACACTAACACTCTATCTTTCCTTCTATGCAGAGCCTGGCTTAGACGTCAATAGAATGGCATGCAGATCCAGTGAAGGTAAGAGTAAGACTTGTTTGGTCTAGCCTTCCTGTTTTCACACTGGCATGCATTAGATAACTTAATAAAAGCTTATTGATAATGCCCTTGGTATTCGAAAGGGCAATTACTCCTGCATATAAAATGATCTCAGGCACTAAGAAGGGCAGTGAGTGCTCGCAAAGATGTTGGGGTCATGTGACAGGATAGGCTCCAGAGCTGGAATTAATTAGTTGTGTCGCTGAGCAGATATGAGCAAGCGAACTCAAGAGTAAAAGGATCAAGGTGGAACTGAGGGCTTTAGGTGATAGCTGGATCCTGAGTCCCTAATGGAGTAGAAATTGCCACGCTGAACTCATGGCTCAGGGGGAAAGATTAATATTTAATAATACTAGCCCACCCTGATCACGCCCACCTCATTACCAGTTCCATCGGGACGTACTGGGATTCCCCTGCGCTCCGGACTACTCACATTCCCACTACCGGTGTAGAATGCAGGAGTATACTCTAGACTGCTCTCATGAATTTTATATTATCCTCTAGGCAAGCAAATAGGAGCATCTGAGGATGTCTAGGGGGCCTTCTTGGAACTACGGACAAAAAGTTATTCTGCACCTCCCCCCCCCACGTACATGCATGCATGTGTATGTGTGTATGTATGTGAGTAAGTATATGTATATACAAAGGAGGAAAGGAAAAGAAAGGAAACATCCCCCCCCCCTTTTTTTTTCCTTCCCCTATCTCTTCCCTCAAGCTTCTCTCCCGCAGCATCACACACCTTAGAAGATGGCTAATAGGCTAGAGTGTGACTAACCATAACCCTTCCCTCTTCCTACCTAGGCACTGGATGCGCCTTGGGGTATCCGTATATTGAGGCATACCCCTTCCCGGTGAGGATACCTCACTGTAGAGAGCTAAGTGAGCTCTCAGACATTGGAAGTACTAGTTTACCTTTCTTGTTTCAATTAGTTAAGTGTTAATGAAGTTAATTAATAACCTGTTGGGTTCACTTTACAACAGACACCGTTAGTTAACCTAATTGCTATTCAGAACAAATGGTGGTTGTCTTTAATTATTTCTTGTTTTATGTATGTTGTCAGTTTAAAGACAACCAGTTACTAACAGCAAAAAGTAATGTCCGGTTCTGGAAAATCGAATGCTACTGCTGTAATTTAATTGAATGTCAATTGTGTCTACTTGATGCATGGGGTGGAGGGGTTGGCTGGGGGGGGCTTCCTGAGATCCATGTGGTACGCTAACAAACTCCCTTAACTTCCGAATTTGGTTATGGAGGGAACCCTTTTGAAGCAGCTGTCATGGAATGTAAATGGACTCACTTCCCCAATCAAGAGATCCAGGGTTCTTTCACAAATTAAAAAATGGAAAGCAGACCTCATCTATTTACAAGAGACCCACTTAAGTAAAGAGGAGCACCTGAGACTGGGGCAGCTCATGAGGGGTGAGGTATATAGCTCTACTTTTAAAAATGGCAGAAGGAGGGGGGTAGCAATAGTGATTCCGCAGCAGACGCCTTGGCAACTGCTAGCTAAGTGGATTGACCCTTTCGGACGCTTAGTATTACTCCGGGGTTTAATTGGAGAAACCGAGGTTACCCTGGCAAATATATATCTCCCCCCGGACTCGCCAGTGAACGAAGTTAAAGACCTGCTGGACAGAATCACACAATTTTCCAAAGGCGTATTAATGCTAGCAGGAGACTTTAACATTCTACCTAATCCTGAACGGGACTCATCCAGTTTTAACACTCCCAGAAAAACTCCACAGCAGAGGTTCTTAGGTAGGTTTCTAGCTGAGGCGGGCTGGTCTGATACCTGGCGTCACTTACATCCCAACACCAGGAATTATACATATTACTCAGCAGTTCACCACACATATTCAAGAATTGATCTCTGCTACACCCAAATAGAACGTATGAGCTTAGTGGTAGACTCGCATATTGGGGATGTCTCCCTCTCAGATCACGCACAAATAACCACTACATGGAAACTTAAAATTCAGAGAAAATGTACACAGTGGCGACTAAATCCTTACCATTTAAAGTCAAATCAGTTTAAAGAATTTCTAATGGATAAACTGTCCGAGATACTTGTAGATAATTCTAGCTCAGAGACCTCACCAAGTATGCTCTGGGACACAATAAAAACAGTATTAAGAGGGCACCTCATTAAATACACCTCTATGCAGGCGAACTCCCACAAACAACATAAAGCCAGACTGGAAGAAACCCTTCACTTTCTACAAATGGCACATAAGCACTCCCGCAACTTAAACAAGTCAAGCTAGACCTAGATAGGATGGCTTTGCAGCAGACAGAGATTGCCCTAACTTTCCTCAGACAGTGATACTATGAAGTAGGACCCAGGGCTGCTAGACTATTGGCCTATCAACTCAGAAAGCAGAAGAAAGCTTCTACAATAAACACTATTCGCCACCCAGCTGATGGCAGGCCTCTCCACAAACTCGATGACATAGTAGAGGCTTTCACTGAATACTATTCTACCCTCTATACCCCACAGCATCCTGTAACAATGGATTTGGTAAGGATTTTCTACAATCTGTTTACCTCCGAGCATCACTTCAGAACAGGAAACCAACTGGTCAGCCCTATTACGATGCAGGAGCTGGTCAGCGCTCTGGCCTGGGCTAAGACCATGAAGGCCCCGGGACCTGACGGCTATGGAATTGAATTTTATAAAGTTGCTAAAGAACAGCTTCTACCTACCCTCCTTCGTACCTTTAATTCGGTTCTACAGGGAGACTCTCCCCCACCCACTTGGTCTTTTGCTAATATTTCGGTCATCCCCAAACCAGGCAAAAATCCTCAGCTATGTGAGTCATACCGCCCGATATCAGTCTTAAACTCAGATTATAAATTATTTATGGGAATAATTGCTCATAGACTAGAAACGGTACTACCACAAATAATACACAAAGATCAAACGGGTTTTGTGTGCTGACGAACAACTACAGATAATATAAAGAGAACATACCACATAATACACAAGATGCACACTGGGGAATACTCGGCAGCCCTAGTCAGCCTAGACGCGGAAAAGGCGTTCGACAGGGTGCTCTGGCCATTCCTATATACAGTCATGGAGAGAGTGGGGTTTCCCCTGTCATTAGTCCGTGTGATCGGAAACATTTACTCTGCCCCGAAGGCGTGGGTGAAGGTCTCGGGTCACCATTCAGTTTGTTTTCCCCTTCATAGGGGCACTAGGCAGGATGCCCCTTGTCTCCCCTCCTATTTGCCCTATTCATGGAACCCTTAGCACCGCTCATCAGGCAATCTCAGGATATCCAAGGGATTGAGATGGCTGGAGAGGAACACCGTATAGCTCTTTATGCGGATGACGTACTCCTATACCTCCGAAACCCAGCGATGACCCTCCCAAAGGTTAATGAGCTGTTAGTGGCTTTTGGACAGGTCTCGGGTTATAAGATTAACATCTCAAAAACCGAGATCTTGACATTTCAGTATTCCCCCGATCAGAACATTCAGAAGCAGTTTCCCTGCAAATGGGACTTAGGGAAAATAAAATACCTAGGGATTAACCTAACTAAGGATCTGCAAGATGCCTTCAAACAGAACTATATTCCGTTTACTAATCGCCTTAAGGAGGACCTAGCCAGCTGGCGTATGCTCCCTTTGAGTCTAACCAGAAAAATAGACGTACTTAGAATGGTGGTCTTGCCTAGTGCTTTGTATCTTTTTAATAACATTCCTATTAGTATCCCACGCTCAGTGTTTACAGACTGGGAAAAAGCCATATCTCGGTTTATTTGGGCAGGCCGCAGGCCTAGACTTAGATTGAAGATCCTTACTAAACCAAGAGGCTCAGGGGAGCTTGCCCTACCAGATCTCCGACGGTACTACCAAGCTGCGCAGCTGACACATGTTGTTGCTAGACAGCTGGCTGTAGGTGAGGCACACTGGGTTGATATTGAGCAGGAAATCGTTGATGACCTAGAATATTATGCCATACTCCACCAAGACCATATAACCTCCGAAACAAATAAACTAACCCCAGAGCTGCAACATAGAGTGACCGCTTGGAAACAGATTAAGAGGCAGTTTTCGATTTCCCCTTTTATATCACTAATATGTCCTATAGCCGCCCTTCCAGATTTTCAACCAAGAAAGATGGACCATGCATATGGGCAGTGGAGCAGATATGGTTTGAAATATTTGTTCCAGATTGTTACAGGAGGGAAGATCTGGTCATTCCAAGAAGTACAGATAAAATTTCACCTGCCAAATACATACAATTATAGATACTACTACGAATCATTACCATCTGAGGTGCGAAACTCAGAGCAATGGCCACCCCTCATCGCCAGGCTGCAATCTATGCTTGCTAACCCAATCCGAAATCATTTGATATCTGCCTTCTATCAAGCTCTAAGTTTAAGCCCCTTGGCAGATTTGGTAGACTCCCTAGGAGATGGCAGCAGGAACTGGGTGTGGCATAGAAGACAAGCAATGGGACCAGGCATGCCACCATGCAGCCTACACCTCTAGTTCACACCAATGGAGGGAATACATGGAAATTCTTAGTCCAGTACTTCAAGACCCCGGAGATCACAAGTCATTACGCCCCAGGACAGTCTGCCTCCTGCTGGCGTAATTGCGGAGAAAGAAAGGCACATCTCACACATGTAATGTTCACCTGCCCTAAGCTGGAGCCGTTTATTCGTTCACTGGAGACTGACCTTCAATAACTATTTGATAGACGCTTTCAATTAACCCCACAAACATTTATTTTATTAATTCTTCCTGAAAACCTTAGGGATCGGGATACCCGCTACCTCCTTGCCATTCTGCATACAGCTGGTAAGAAGGCCATTACTAAAAAGTGGTTATCTCCTAATATCCTACATTGTGAGATTGGTGGGCAATATTAAGGCAAACCTACCAACTGGAGAAGATAACACATAGTTTAAATGAAAGGGAGGAAAGATTTAAAGCTAGATGGAATAAATGGCTTTTATACTATATGTTGAAGGACACAGCCTTTGTACCGTGAGGAAATAGAAATTCTCACCCCTCATCCCCATTTGTTGTGTGGTGGTGCTGCGTGGGTCTCAGCCCCCAGGATTAAGTACGTTAAATTGTTAGGATACTGTACTATTTAAGCTGCTCATTATGTGAATTGATATCTTAAACTTCTGTCTGGCATTCAGGACCCTAATGAGCGGCAGCCAATGAAGCAAAGGTACCCCGAGCCAGGGTCAAGCTGAAGCTCCCCGGTTCGATTTGGACTCTGAACTCTAACCTCCCTGGTATTTACTCTTTACGGTATTGTGAGCAATTTGTGTACTGTGACTATGTGGAACTATGTAAGTACCTCTATTTGATTTATTTGCTCTTATTGCTGGACACAATTGACTGTAAGTGAAAATGAAATAAAGATGATATTTACAAAAAAAAAAGAACAAGGGACATGCTATGAAGCCGGGGTTGATGCAGGAAAGATGCAAGGAAGTCCTTTTTCACAGAAAGAGTGCTGTATTCCTGGAACAGCCTACCAGCCGAGGTGATGGAGTACAAACAGGCATAGGGAAGAAAGGAATGGCGAGAGGGGGGAAGAAAAGAGAGAGAGAGAGAGAGAGAGAGACTGAGATCAAGTAGGGCCTGCAGTGATACTGTAGGTAGGAAAAATGGGCAAACTGGGTGGGCCAAGTGGTCTTATCTACCAACAAATTCTAAGTTTCTGTGTTTCCATTGTCAATAGAGAATAATTACACATGGGTTCTAAAAAGCAGTACCCATCTTCAATAGGGAGGGGGAGAATACTGTCACACACATGACCTGTAAGGGTAACTACAGGGATTAAATTTGTTTGCCACCTCCTGACACACACTGCACTTGGAAACTACATCAGCTCTGCCCTAGAAACCAGTTTGCAGTGCTCTGTGCATGTACGAATGGAAGAAATGAAAAAAACCTTTGCTACCTGCCAAGTTCCAGCACCGACCCCATCTCCCCTCCAGTGCAGTGGTTTGCCCTGGGGATCGTGCTCTAATCAAAAGTAATAGTGCATTCCAGATTGCCCTGCACAATCCTAGACCATAAGATTCTGTCTCCTTTGGAGTTGCTGGCTCTGGGGAAGCTGACAAATCCCAGACTTGCTGGTCTGCATGGAAAACTGTAGAAACCCACAGAACAAAGGGGATGAAAAGCCTTCAGCATTACTGGAGGCGTGCTACTGTTGTGGGTACACTGGACACCTCAGCAATTCCTGTGACAAACTAAAATGTGGACTCTGTGGGATTACAGGACACATCAGTGCCCAATGCCCCAACCCCATGAGATGCAACCTATGTGAAGATCTAGGCCACACTTTTCAGATCTGTTCCTGGGCATCCCACAACAGCCTTGACCATGGTCTATGAGCAGAACAGGATCTTTATGTTATGGTGGCCCAGAAAGAAAGGCTGAAACTAATTACGGATCCTGTGTGCAGTAACTCCCATTGTGCTGAATCACAGGTAGATCCCCAGGAGCTGAACAACAAATACCACTCCCCCCCAGGTCCCCATTTCTGAGAGTCATAGTCCTGTTGTTGCCAGAGGTAGGGTTGAGCAGGAACATGTAAAGCCCACCAAGACTCCACTACACATGGCAGGCCCTGTGGTAGGTCAGCACTCCTCAGGAACTATGGACATGGGAGGTTCAGACCCAGATATACTGCAGGCAGACAAGGTTATGCCTCCTCCAGCTGGGGGTGTCAGGAAATACTTTCAAGTTGGTGACCAGATCCAAGTCTATGAATCCCCCACTAGTGATACAGAAACCCCCAGAAGAGAAAGCACCCTTTGTGGCTCAAAACCAATATGCAGTCCTACAGGACTTAAGACTAGGCAGCATCTGCAGAAGAGTCAGATGACTCCTCAGTGACTTCTCATACTGAACAAGCCATGGATACTTCCCAACCAGGGAAGCCCAAGGCCACGAAACAAAAGAAAAAGAAAACTAAGCAGTAACTGGTTTTCAGATGCTGTTTCTATGATTATAATGGCTAGTGTGTTTCTTTCCTTTTTCTTTTTATGGCTGCAGTTAATTTTTTGACCTTCAATGTTAACAGCATTAAAGCAACAACAAGACGTAAGGTTACATTTTCTATATTGTCTGCTAGCTTGTTTCTACCATTAACAATCCTCTTCTGCTGCGGCACTTAGCCCCACCGTGGGTTCCCACTTTCTAGCTGCACTTGTATGTCTACTCCCCTGCCAGGAGGCAAGTGTATCTTGTATAATGTTTTCCTCAAAACTGTGTACTGTTTCATCATCACGTAATGTATGTCTGAGTGCTGTCTTTCCAATCTCCCCCTTCCCCAGGACACATCTGGACTCGAGTGTTGCACCGCTCAGTATGCCTTCCTGGTTAAACATTTTAATAAATAAATAAATAAAAATATTACATGATCTGAAATGTGAAGTTTTATTTGTGCAGGACACTAGACTGCATACTATTCCGGAGGTACAGCAAGCCAAGGAAAGACTGGAGATGGGGCCAGTCCATGTGATCCATAGCTCAGGGCTAGGTATTCTGTTTTTAGGTCCAGAAGAAAAAATTACTCACCTTAGTAATTATATTTCTTCTAATGGAGTCTTGCTGTATTCCGACAATTGCAGTGATTCCCAACCTTTGAACTTCCCCGGAGAACTAAGAGTTAACTTTCCATGCAGGGCATGGAACGCTGAGCTCGAGCTCAGTTGAAGTCTCTGTCTGGAGTATTTTGAACATAAACCGTCAGATTCTTAAGAGCCCAACTAAACTAAAAATTCTATGTGGAAATTGTAAAAATTCTACTAGCCAACTGGCTGAAAAGTTTTGGATTCCCAAGGAAGACTCAAGTCAGGAAACCCAAAAACAAAACCCAATGTACTAAAAATAACAATAATAAATAAGCACCCAAACAAAAAGGGCGGAGGGTGCAAGCAAAAACACCCCTGGGGTGCAACACTGCACCTGCCCACCCACTCCCCAAAAACAGGTTCTGAGAGGGGAGGCAGGTCAGAATACAGCAAGACTCCATTAGAAGAAATATAATTACTAAGGTGAGTAATTTCTTCTTCAAACAACATGAAGTCTTGCTGTATTCTGACAACTGCAGACTACTAAGCAGTACCTCCAAGGATAAGGGACAGAACCTACTTTGGAAATAGGCTCTGAAGTACTGCTGTGCCAAACCAAGCATCACTCCTAGCCTGGATATCCAGGGAGTAATGCTTGGTAAAGGTATGGACTGTTTTCCAGGTGGCTGTTTGACAAATTTTTAGGAGAGGGATATCCCTGGCCACAGCCAGGAAAGCAGATGTACCTCTTGTGGAATGAGCCCTCAGGTCTGAGGGTGGAGTTTTTCCCAGTTTTTCATAGCAGAATTGTATACAAGACACAATCCACCTGGTAACAGATATTTTGGTGGCAGGTTTGCCCTTTCCCACTTCTCCATTAAGTGAGGAACAACTGGAGGGAGTCAAACCTGTGACCCTTGGTACGCTCTAGGTAGTAACTAAGGGCTTTCTTGACATCTAAACTGTGTAGCCTCCTCTCTCCTGAGGAAGAATGATCAGTGAAGAAAACAGGGAGAGACACAGACTGGTATAAATGGAAGTCTGAAACCACTTTGGGCATGAACCATCTATTGGTTCTAAGGACCACTTTATCCCTATGAAAGGAGATAAAATCAGGTTCCACTGACAGGGCTTGCAATTCACTGATACGCCTGGCAGAGGTAATGGCTACCAGGAACACAGTTTTCCAAGTCAAGTATTTAAGCTCTGTTGAAGACATAGGCTCAAAGGGGGGGTTGAATAAGTTAAGCAATGCAAACATTCAAATCCCAGGCAGGGGCAGGGTCTCTAAAAGGGGGATTGGTGTGAAACAATCCTTTAAAAAATTTACAGAACACAGGATGAGAAGATAGTGAGGAAGGCTTCCCCACAGACAAAAATGCAGAAACAGCTGACAAGTGTACCTTGAGAGTAGCTGGTCTGAGGCCTAGGCCATTAAGATGGACCATATAATCCAGAACCGTAGGCAATTCAGCAGTGTCTGGAGAAATATGCTTCTTAGAACACCAAATGCTGAATCTTTTCCATTTGGAGTTGTAAGCCTTTCTGGTGGAGGGCTTTTCGAGAAGCCTTGAGGATATCCAGAACCCACTGGGAAAGATGCAGATCTGCAAACTCTAACTCTTCAAGAGCCATGCTTTGAGATTGAGAGACTGAAGACTGGGGTACCAAATCCTTCCCTGAGAGGATGTTAACAGGTTGTAATTCCTGGGAAGAGATAAGGGGAGATGGACTGCTAGGGACAGTACCAGGGGCACCAGGGCTGTCTGGCCCAATCTGGAGCAATCAGAATCACCTTGCATGGTTGAGACCTTATTTTTACCAAAACCTTGAATAGGAGAGGGAAGGGGGGGAAGGCATGCAGAAACATAGATACATAGACAGTGTCAGCAGATAAGGGCCTATGGCCCACCCAGTCTGCCCATTTGAGCTTGTAAGTTCAGTTTATGTTTTCCTAGAAGTCTGTTGCCCTTACCCTGACCTTGAATTCCTTTATGTCTATCCCATGCATCCTTAAATCCTTGATTGTTTAGCCCCCACCACTTCCTCTGGCAGGGTGTTCCACTTGTCCACCACACCGCTCTGTGAAGAAATTCTTCTCATGTTTCCTCTGAATCGTCCTCCCTCCAACTTCATCCCATGCCCTCTAGTCCTGGAACATCTTTTTCGCTTAAAAATAGTGTTTTCCTGCACCCTGTTCCTCCCTGTAAGATACTTGTATGTCTCTATCATATCCCCTCTCTCCCTCCTCTCCTTCCCTTCATCCCTTCCCAATTGAGGATCAGGGCGTCCAGAGGGAGAGATCCCAGGACTGGAGGTCTGCAACAAAAGAGAGGAAGCTGGTGATTGTCTGGGGCTGCAAAGAGATCTATCTCTGGAGTGCCCCACCTGAAAAAATCACTTAAAACCTGAGGGTCCAGGGACTGTCGTGATGGCCCTGAGAAATCCTGCTCAGTGCATCTGCTAGCACATTATCCTTGCCTGGAAGGTGAACTGCTACCAGAGAAGCTTGCAGGGAATAAGCCAAGGACCACAACGTCATGGCTTCTGTGCACAAGGCCGTGGACCGAGTGCCTCCCTGCTTGTTAATGTACCACATGGTGGTGGTGTTGTCTGTTCTGACTTGAACCACCTTGTTCTGAACTGACTGTGAGAACGCTTTTAGAGCTAGAAAAACTGCCCTGAGCTCTAGAAGATTAATGTGGAGAAGGAATTCTTGGGGGGACCACAGGCCCTGGGCAGTAAGGGAACCCAGGTGGGCCCCCCAGCCCAGGAGAGAAGCATCCGTGGTAAGGACAATGGAACAAGGCTGAACAACAAAAGGAACACCTTGCCTTAAATAGTCCTGATCCTGCCACCACTGGAAGGCCTGGATCAAGGTCAGAGTCACTGGAATCAGTTTGGTAAGGGAGTCCTTTCTCTGAGACCAGAAGCTCTCAGGTAAAACTGAATATCCCTCATCTGAATCTTGCCCTTGGACCACTGTTATTTAAGCTGCCATGTGGCCCAAGAGCTGGAGGAAATGCCTTGCTGGTTGAGATACCTGAAGGCTGAAGGAAGAAGCTAGTTCCATAAGAGCCCTTGCCCTTTCTAGAGGAAGAAAGGCTCTTGCTCTGAGTGTGTCCAGTTCTGCCTCTATAAAGGTAAGAAGCTGGACTGGTTCGAGAACTGTCTTGGGAAGGTTGAGAAGAAATCCTAGAGAAGCGAGCACTTGCTGAGTCACTTGCAGGTGAGACTTGACTTGGTCTGGAGACTGACCCACTATTAGTCAATCGTCCAGATAAGGAAATATGGAAATCTTTTGCCTTCTTAGAAAGGCAACTACTACTGCCAGGCACTTTGTGAAAACCCTTGAGGCTCAGGTTAGGGCAAAGGGCATTGCTCTGAATTGATAGTGGCCTGAGGGCAACTCGAACCTGAGGTACTTTCTGTGGGAGCACCTGATGGGAATGTGAAAGTAGGCATCTTTGAGGTCCAGGGAGGCTAGCCAGTCCCCTGGCCTTAGAGAGAGAATGATTATTCCCAGAGTTATCATCTTGAACTTTGGTTTTAAAAGATGTTTGTTCAAATATCTTAGGTCTAGGATGGGTCGCCACTCCCCTGTCTTTTTGGGGGTCAGGAAGTACCTGGAGTACAGTCCTTTGCCCCAGTGTAGGGTAGGTACTTTCTCTACAGCTCTTAAAGCTAGGAGAAAAGAAACCTCTGCCTCTAGGGCAAGGGTTTCCAAAAGATTTGCAGGTGGAAAAGATCTGGCTCTCATCTTTGGAAATTTTTTGAAGCTGAGAACCAGTCCCTGGTTACTACTTCCAGGACCCACTTATCTGATGTAATAGACATCCAGTCCTGGACAAAGTAAGCCAGTCTACCCCCTACCGGAATAGGAAAGTCAACCCGAGCAGACCCATCAGGGTGTCTGCTTGGCAGGGGCTTTAGTTTGAGGAGTGGATGCAGTCCTGCTCATCCCCCTTCTGCCTCTCCCTCTGAGGAACCTCCTCTGCAAAAAGGAAGAAGAGGCCTGTGCTTGGTAAAAAGGCCTTTGAAAAGGCCTGCCCCTAGACTGCTGCCTTTGAGGAGTTGCCTGCCTTTCCTTGGCCTGAGCACTCCTGTAAGTGGTCCTGAACTCGTCCATTTTCTTCATGTAATTCTCTGTCTGCTCCCCAAACAGAGAATTACCCACTACAGGAAAATCCATGGCCTTAGCCTGGGTGTCTTGCGAGAGGCTAGTACACCTGAGCCAAGCCATCCTCCGAAGAGCCACAGATGTAGCCATGACTCTTGATGAAACATTATTAGAGTCCACAGCAGCATGAAACTGAACCTTAGATGCCTCAATCCCATCTGCAGCCACCGCCTCCAGCTCCTTGGCTAGCTGGGGGGAGGCCTGTTTAGCCAGTGTCAGTACAATGTCCCACCTGGACTTCTGGTACCTGGCTGTACAGGCCATGTAATTCACCTGCCTGAGTCCCAAAGAAGATACCATGTACTGCTTCTTTGCCATGGCATCAATCTTCCTGGAGTCCTTGTCAGGGGGTGTGAAGCCAAGGGAATATTTGCCTTGTCACAGGCAGCAGCCTGCACTACCCCAACATGGCTGCATTGTTGATATAAGAACTCCGTGTCTGAGCCTGAAAGTGTATACCTTTTGTCCATTCTTCTATCCACAGGAGGTATAGTCTTAGAAGACTAAGATTTTCTGTGTCTATTTCCCAAAAGATTTATGGAGGAGAATAGACAGTCTCCTGGACTCTGGGATATCCATCCTCTCTACATCATCAGGCTCCTCCTGATCTTCCACAGCCTCCTCCATAGGAAGCTGGAGGGTTTTAGCCACCTTTCTGTAAAACAAAGTGGGAAGAGGACTCAGAAAGCCTAGGAGGGGAAACACCTGTTGGTCTGTCTGGGGAGATGTCCGGTTCCATAGGCACATCCAGACCTTCACTTACATCATAATCCTCAAATTCCCCTTCCTCTTCAAATTCCGTTTCATAAAAATCTTCAAAGGTATACTCTTGAACTGGGGGAACCAACCGAACCGAACCTCTGCCAGGAGGAGCCAGATCGGTCGGAATCAGATGGAGCGATTCCACAATCTGAATCGTCCTGGTTATCTCTTCGGCGGCCGGAACATGAACCTCTCGATCCGAACCAGTCGATTTCTCTTTGTGCTTTCTTTTTGTCACAACCGATCCTTCAGAATCCGCTCTCCTTTTGCCCGGAGAAGTATCGCCCTAGTCAGAGGACACTCCTTCTGGTTCGGTCAAAACAGAACTGGGCTGGCCATCCGGGTCAGTGGACTTCTCGGCCTCCTTTTCCCTCAGTCTACCTAATCTTCCCAAGGGTAGATTTGGGAAAATGTTTACATATTTGGCAGTCTGAATCGAGTTGGTCAAACCTTAGACAATAAACACAGGTGGTGTGGGGATCGGCCTTGGCAAAGACCTCCCCACACTCACTGCAGTGTTGAAACCCAGTGGGCCCGGTTTTTCCTTGGGTTTCTCAGACATGGCCAACCTAACCAAACTTACCCTTTTTTCGGCAACCACCAGGCAAGACTCCCTTATCGGTTCCTGTGTCACGGGTATTGGAAAAAAACGGTTAAAAACACATTTGTTTTTAGAACCAATAGAACCGGTAACCATACACTAAGAAAACAAAATTCACAATCAAATGGTCAGTTCAGCCGAACCGACCGCACTTTTACAAGTCCCACACAGAAAAATAGAACAACTCCTAACTAGTACTCACGGCACGACAGATAGAGACTGAACTGACTATGTGGATACTTTTTTTCAGTTTAAACTGATGGAAAACTGAAAACTTTAACCAACTTTCGAACCGAGCTGAAGGAGAAATTTCCAGAGCGACCGTTCAGTGAGGCGGAGTAAAGAATCTAACGGTTTAAGTTCAAAACACTCCAGACAGAGACTTCAACCGAGCCCCAGCTCAGCGTTCCATGCCCTGCATGGAAAGTTAACTCTTAGTTCTCCAGGGCAGTTCAAAGGTTGGGAATCACTGCAATTGTCAGAATACAGCAAGACTTCATGTTGTTTAAAGTGAAGGTTACCAAATTGACTTGTCAGCCCTGGGAGGGCTATGGTGGTAGATGTTATTATGAACCACAAGGCCGTAAGGTTAATTAACATATATGCTCCTCAGCTTAAAGCAGAAAGGACAACTTTACTGACTAATAGAGCTTTTTTTACATAGTTCAAAACTGACCTTGTGGGGCTGGGATTTTAACTGTGGGCTGGCTCGAAGGGGCTGGGTAAGGTATTTTGTGATAGAAATCTTTTGAATACTACTCTAAAACGGTTAGGGTTTAAACATGCTTATGACACTCTTGAAGTACAGCCTTGCCACACTTTTTATAAAGGATCCCTTTCCACCCAAATAGACTTTTGGTTTGTCCTTGAAAAACAAAAACAAAAAAACACCCATTTCTAAGGTTAACACTGTGCCCATTGAAACATCGGATCACGCTGCAGCGTGGGTTTTGAAGTAGCTCTTGATCGTCATGCACAAGCTGGTGGAAGTACTGGCATATTAATGCTTCTCTACTACAGGAGGAATCTGTTAAAGTAGAAATAGAAGAATGTTTAAATGCTAGACTTTCTGTGCAATTTTGTCGGACAGCCTTCTTGAATGGTGAGAGGACACGAAGGATATTAAACAGCTTATGATACAGATCTCAAATAAAGCAGCTGGTTCTAAATTATCAATACTTGAAAGGAGGGCTCCTTTCTGCAAATCCTTACGTATGTGGAAATGAGACGCAGACCGGACAGCACAATTAAAAGTTAAGGACAAGATGTTTCTCTTTCAATATGACAGAGAGATCCCTGCAACTAGAGCAAATGTGTGGGACACAAGGCACGAAATTTCATGTCAATCCATATGATAGTCATTCTGAAAGATTGGGCAGAGAGTAATAGACGCCTTACAAAAAGATTGTTCACTAGCCACAGATATGACTGCTATCCGTACCACAGGCTAGCAATATGTAGTGACCAAATTTAAGCAAGAGGAAGGGCAGCGAAGAGTTCTTTGTTGGACAGAGTTCATCCTCCTACTTTAAATGACATAGATGTGCAGACTTTAAATACTCTACTTACTGCATTAGAAGTCCAGCAAGCTATTCAAGCACTATCAGTTAATAAACCACCAGGCTTGGACGGCACTCCAAATGAATTTTATAAGCAATATTCAGAAACACTTGCACGATGTTGACCACGGTCTTTGCTGAAATCTTTGAGAAACAAAGTCTGAGTGCTAACATGTGTGTGTGTGTGTGTGTGTGTGTTATGGGTTATGTTTTCTTTTAAAAGGGCTCACACTGATATGGAATTGGAGCCTCTGAGCCTTCTCAACTCAGATTATAAAAGTCTGGCAAAATTCTTACTGTTAGTTTAGCGCAAGTAGCAAAACTCAGACTCTTGATGCCCAAACCTGTGTAATTCAGAAGTGAAATAATAAACAACATTTAATATTTATCAGAGAAGTTATTGCTCAAGGGTTAGAAAACCATTTGGATGGTATTTGATTCAGTGAATCATAGCTATTTCTGGTAAGTATTAAGAACATATGGCATCCCAGAGAAGTTTATCTCCCTTGTCCAAATTCTGTATGAAGAAGCACAAGTGCAGCCATCAGTAAATGGCCATTTAGGGCCGGCTATGTTTTTACAAAAAGGAATATGTCAGGGCTGTCCCTTAGCCCCTTATTATAGGTTTTTTTGTTTAGACCCACTTTTAAGGGCAATTGAAGAGGATGGGAAAATCCAGCACATTACCAATCAAGAAGGTTCTGGTTTTCGCAAGTTTCGGCTTAAGCATATGATTGTGTAATTTTGGTGGCAGATTTAAGATCAAGAACAAGGGCCTTAGAATTCCTTGAGAAGCAGACACCTGTGACAGGACTTAAGATTAATAAAATGAAAAGTTTGGCTACAGCCCTAGGAGTGCAGTAGTTCCATTTTTTGGGGATATTCCAATTAGACAAGGGGAGGTACAGATCCTAGGAGTCACTTTTTGAACAGTGATGGCAGTATGTTTAAATTGGGAAGCTAAAATGGAGATTGCACAACAAACTGCAACATTGGAGGGCATGGTCTATGACAGACAAAAGTGTATTTGTCTGCTTAGAACTTTTATTGTACCAATCTTTCTGCATATTGCCCATGTGTTTGTTACCTTCGTACATGTATGCCAAAAAGATGAGCATTTTTTTCCAGCTGGTTTAGGGTAGCTGGCTTAACCCTGTAAAGAGAAATCATACCTACAGACCTTGGCAAGAAGGAGGTCTCAATACGATTCACCCTCTGGTGTTCCTTTTTTTAGTATACATTTTAGTATATATTTTAATGCTAATAGCAGGCCACTCTTGCAGGGGGAGAGTAACTGTTGGTCAAGAACCTTCCAGATTTGGCAGGCACACTTTTTTGAGGCTTGGGGGATAGGAAAATGGACAGTTAGAGAAAAGAAAATGCCTTCACACATTCAGACTGTCTTGAAATATGTCAGTTTTTGGAAATTAGGTGTGACAGGGAGCTCCTGCCACTCTTGAGGATTGGCCTTTTCTTAAATCTGTTGCAACAGTTCTTCTATTTCTTAGCCTAATCTATCCTTTACAATTTCTAATCCATAAGGTTGGCCACCTATGGGCACCTCCTCCTCTTTAATTTTCCTTTCCCCTCTCAGGTCCTCGTACGGTGAGGTTATTGTCGTGACCGCCAAGCATATGTAAAACAGGCTGTGTTTATCGCTGTTGGATTTAGTATGTAATAGCATTATGTCATAATATATATGGGGTGGGATATTCAGAAGGGCTACGCATGGCGCAACACAATTGCGCCATGCGCAACCCACTGATGCGCCCCGGGGCAATATTCAAAAGGGGAAAGCGTGTGGCACAAATTCCGATGTGCCGGGGTGCATCAGTAATGTATGCGGTGCAAGTAGGGGGTGCGTGCCCATGCATATCCCCCACACGTCCCGCTATTCAGCCCAGGATGTGCGGAACCCATGCAGGCGCAACCACTACATGCACCATATACAGTTGTTCCAAAAACAAAGGAGCAACAGCTGGTCACCCACAGGTGAGCTGCCATATTGCAGGGTGCAACACGGCAGCTGCCAGCTGTGGGTGGCCACCCGAGCTCCGGCGGCACCCTCCGTCGGGTAGCGCCCCCCATGCTCGATCGCGGGCAGAAGTAGGAAATTAAACAGTCCTATATCCCTGGTGGTCCAGTGGACTGCTCGCAGCCCTATCACAGGCATAAGTATAAAAATAATAAACTCTTACATCCCTTGTGGTCCAGTGGACCGCTCTCAGCCCGATCGCGGCATAAGTATAAAAATAATAAACTCTTACATCCCTGGTGGTCAGTGGACGCTCACAGCCGATGTGAGCATAAGTATAAAATAATAAACTCTTACATCCCTGGTGGTCCAGTGGACGCTTTCGCAGCCGATCGTGGGCGTAATATAAAATAATAAACTCCTATATCCTGGTGGTCCAGTGGACGCTCGCAGCCGAGTCTAAAAAGATCAGATCCTATCCCTGGTAGTCCAGGAATACCCCCTCCCCACTGTTTATACCCCCTCCCCGTCAGCAGCGGGCGGCAACTTCCACCGCAAGCTGCCCACGACTGACTGCGTACAGTACAGTTGTATGCCCATTGATCCAGAGCATACGCAGTCAGTCAGTGGGCGGCTTGTTGACCGGGGTGGGAGGTGAACCACCAGGGATGGATCTAATCTGTTTTAGACTTCTGCCCGCGATCGGGCTGCGAGCAGTCCACTGGACCACCAGGGATACAGAAGTTTATTATTTATATACTTATGCCCGCGATCAGGCTGGGAGCAGTCCACTGACCACCAGGGGTATAGGAGTTTATTATTTTTATACTTGTGCCCACGATCGGGCTGTGGGGCACTTTGCCACTTGCAGCATGCCGGTCCCTTAACGGCTGCAGCCTGGCAGGGTGCCAGGCGCAAGTCGCTGGGAATGGGCGCACCTGCATGCAAATGGCCCCATTTTCACCTTGCATGCATTATGGCCCCATTTTCATGTGTACCTTTGAATATCACGGTTGATGAGCCTAGCGTAATGGCACTTCGCCATGCACAATGCGGGTGGCCACAGGCGATATTCAACGGTGCTGGAGCCATGGCGCAGCACCGTTGAATATCACCCTGTCAGCGCCCTGGTACATCCCAGTTGCGCTGCGCCCAAGCTTGCGACACAGCCTGGTGCAGTCTGAATATCCCGCCCCTTATGTTTATGAAACCTGTAAATGCTGAAAATACCATGGCACTAAGAGTTTTTGATAATGGTAAAAAGTACTAGGTGACTATTATAGAAATTAAGTTAGTTGTGCTATTTAAAATGCATGTCAAGTGCTGTAAATACAGGTTACTCACCTGTAACAGGAGTTCTAGGAATGGTATATGTTGTTCATCCACACTCATTGGCAGTATCCTTGCCGCTTTAAATCTTGCCGGAAGGTCTTCAAGCTTGCTCCTCCCACCCACCCGGGTGGTATAACTCTCGGCTCCGCCCCATGACGCCAGATCTGGCCCGCTGGAAGCTCAGGTTGTGCGTCGAAGCCGGGGAGGTCGGGTGGGTCGTGTGGATGAACAACATATACCATTCCTAGAACTCCTGTTACAGGTGAGTAACCTGTATTTCTAGGGACATGGATATGTTGTTCATCCACACTCATTGGCAGACTCCTAGCAGTTCTCCGGGAGGAGGGAGGCAAGACGACACCCCATATACTTACTTGGGAAAGAGAGACTGGAGAACCGAGGCCCCAAAACCAGCATCCCGGGCGTGACTCAAGGTCGATGTGGTAGTGGGTAATGAGGTGTTTGCTGACTTCCAGGTAGCAGCCCTGCAGATTTCCTGGATAGGGACGTCCCTGGAAGCAGCCACCGTTGCAGCAGTATGGCGGGTAGAATGAGCTCTTATCCCTCTGGGAGGCTCCATGCCCGCTAACTTATAGCAGAGATCTATGCAGGAGGTTACCCACCTGCTTATCGTCCGCTTGGCTGCAGGTCTGCCAGATGCGGCTTCAGCGTAGGTGACAAACAGCTGGCGAACCTCTCCCCGAATATCAGCCGTGCGCTCCTTATAATAAGCGAGCGCCCTTCTAGGATCCAGAGTATGGAGCCTATATTCGGCCTCCGAGGTGTGATTGGGGTAGAACACCGGCAGAGTCAACACCTGGTTAAGGTGAAACTCCGACACCACCTTCGGAAGGAATTTCGGGTGGGGGCGCAGGACAACCTTGTCCCTGTGGAAGACCAGGTAAGGAGACTCGATGGAAGCGCCTGGAGCTCTCCCATCCTTCTGGCTGACGTGATAGCCACCAAGAAGGCGGTCTTCCACGACAGGTGAGAAGAGCACACCTGTGCATAGGTTCGAATGGCTTGCCCATGAGCTTTGCCAGTACCAGCAGTAGATCCCACGGAGGTGGGGGTTCCCGCACTGGAGGGGAAATGTGATCAAGGCCTTTGAAAAAGCGCCAGACCACCTTCTCCTGCGCCACCGACTGCTTCCCAGCCCGCGCCCGGTAAGCAGAGATGGCTGCCAGGTGCACCCTTAGGGTCACGACCTAAGCCCTTGACTAGAAAGGGACCATAAATAGTCCAAGATGCTTGCCAAGGAACAGGAGGAAGGGTCCAAGCCCTTGCTCCTGACACCAAATGGAAAACCTTTTCCATTTGAAGGCATAGCATTTTCTGGTCGACTCTACGGGACGCCTCAACTACATTGAGGACCTCGTCGGAAAGACCCAAAGCCTGGAACTCTAGCCGCTCAGGAACCAGGCCGTCAGGTGCAGGGATTGAAGGTCCGGATGGAACACCTTCCCCTGATTGACTGAGAGCAGGTCCGGGCGAGCTGGAAGCTGCCGCGGAGTCCTGGAGCTGAGACTGAGGAGATCTGGGTACCAGAACTGGCGAGGCCAGTCGGGGGCTATCAGAATCACCTGCGCCTTGTCCCTCCTCGCCTTGAGAAGCACCTTGTGGATCAAGGGAAATGGGGGAAAGGCGTAAAAGAGGCCCGGGGTCCATTGCCTCGAGAAGGCATCCCCCTGCAGCGAGCCCTGCTGAGGGGGGCGGGCATGGAACAGACTCAGCTTCGCTCTCCATGGAGGCAAACAGGTCCACCTGAGGTGTGCCCCAAAGGAGAACAGATGCTGTACTACCTCCGGCAGGGAGAGACCACTCGTGGGATGCAGCCCCTATCCGCTCAGGGCATCGGCCAGGGTGTTGGAGGCTCCTGCCACGTGAATGGCTAGGAGATCCGCCTCCAGGCTGCACGAGTGACCAAATGCGGAGCTTCCTTGCATAGAAGCATGGAGCGCGTCCCGCCCTGGCGGTTTAGATAGTACATGGTCGTGGTATTGTCCGTCTGGACTCGGACCACTTGACCCCGGAGGAACGGAGCAAAGGCGGTGAGAGCTAGGCGGACCGCCGAGCTCCAGCAGGTTGATGTGGCATCGGGACTCCCGCGGGGACCAGAGGCCATGAGCCCGGTGTTCCCCCAGATGGGCACCCCAACCCATCAGAGAGGCATCGGTCGACAGAGAGACCGTCGGCTCGGGGCGGACGAACGGGATGCCCTCCTGCAAATGATCTGGAACGGTCCACCACTGGAGAGCATTCCACATCCCCTGTGTCACCGACACAAGCTGGTCCAAGGGATCGCAGCGTTGTGACCACTGGCTGGCCAGTCCCCACTGAAGGGGACGCATGTTCCAGCGGGCCCAACGGACCACGCTGGTACAGGCCGCCATGAGACCCAGGAGGCGCAGGAAGTCCCGGGCAGGGCGCAATTGCCCAACCAGAAATGATCGGGCAAAGGAGGAAAGAACCTCGGCCCTGTCCGCCGGGAGCCGCGCTCTGGCTCGAAGAGAGTCGAGCTGCGCCCCGATGAATAAAATCACCTGCTTCGGCTCGAGTTCCGACTTGGCCTCGTTGATAAGGAGGCCCAGTTGAGAGCAGACCTGGAGGGCCAGATCTCTGGACCACTCCGCCTCCTTCCTGGAGGGAGCTGCTATCAGCCAGTCGTCCAGGTAAGGGTACACCCGACCCTCGGCGCGGAGAATGCTGTCACCACTGCCATGCATTTGGTGAAGACCCTGGGAGCTGGAGACAAGCCGAAGGGCATGGCTTGGAACTCGAAGAGAGATCCTTCCGCTCGGAAGCGAAGGAATCTCTGGTGAGACGGACGGATAGGGACGTGAAAAAGCGCGTCCTGCAAGTCCAGAGAGCAGAACCACACGCCGCTCCAAGGATGGTATAATCTGAGCCAGAGTGACCATCCTGAAGGTTCGAGACCTTAGGAACTTGTTTAGGTCGTGTAGGTCGAGAATGGGGCGCCAGCCCCCCGTCCGTTTCGGAACCAGGAAGTACCTGGACACAAACCCTGGGTCTGAAGGAGGGTCCACCACCTCTCTTACCACCTCCTTCTGGAGGAGGAGAGTGATGTCGGCTCGACGAGCCGCCAGTGAGGCTGGGGATCCCGAAGCCCCCCGAGGGGCGACGGCTCTGAAGGGTGGTGCCTGCTCGAATTCCAGAGGCAGGCCTCTTCCCACCACCTCCAAGACCCACCTGTCCGTGGTAACAGCGGACCAGGCGGAACGGAAGTGCCGGAGCCGTCCCCCCACGGGGGGACCCAGGGGTAAGGTGACGGGGATGGGGGCGACACCCTCAGCCCGTCACTGGGCAGGCTTGGAGGAGGGACCGCCGAGGGACCTCCTGGGCCCTTCCTCCTGCCTCCTGTTAGAGGAAGCGGCGGTTGGGTTTGGGATGCCAAGGCCGAGCCTGCTGGCCCTGACGTGCTGGGCCGGGGCGCCTGGGGCACAGAGGGACTAAAGGGCTTAGGCTGTGGTTTCGGCCTTGTCCTTCTGAGCGGAAGAGACCGAGTCCAAGGTGGCATTGGACTTCTCGATCCTCTGCAGGTGACCTTCCACCCCAGGGCGAAGAGGTCAGTCCCCAAAAGGAACATCCGCCAACTTGTGCTGGGTATCAGTAAAGGTGGATATCCTCAGCCAAGCCCCTGACGCGATAGCCACTGCGGCCGCCACCGATCTGGCACATGAGTCCCCTACATCCAAAGCAGTCTGGAGCTGCTGTTTGGCCACTGCCCTGCCCTGGTCCCGCACCTGCTTAACCGTGAGTCTGCAGATCGGCGGAAGATGAGGATGACCTCATCCAGGGAGCCCAACAGGGCATGAGAAAAATGTGCCATGAGGGCGAACTGGCCTGACGAAGGCCGAGAGAGGGCATAGCGTAGACTTTTCGCTGACATAGTCAATTTCTTGGACTCCTTGTCAGGAGGTTTGTCCACATCCCTGGCGTTGCCGGTGGCGCGAGCGCTGTCGGTAACCAACCCCTCAGCAGAGGGGTGTTCAAAACCGGACAAGGAACGGTGGGGACCGCATACTTCCTGGCCATCCTGGCCAAGGCGCAGGGCAGGAAGCAGGCGGCCAAAGTTCCAGTGCGGACCCACTATGGCCTCGGCCACGGAAGAGCCTCCGTCGTAGAATCCTCGGTCCAGAATCTCCGTGAGGGATACCTGGCCCGTTGGAAGCGGGTTCGAGCTCCATCCGGTAGACTCCGAGATGAGCGAAGCAGTCTAGAAGGACGACGGGCTATCGTCCATTGGCTGACCTCCTGAAGACTCCAAGTCCAGTCGCTTGGAGAAGAAGGAGAATAGTCTTCGGACTCGGAAGAGTCCTCAAAGACTGCCTCTGGCCTGAGCCACCCTTCACCTGCGAGGTCGGTCGGGAGTGAGGGTAACTGACAACCGATGGGGTAAACCCTTAGCCGACCGAGAATCCTTGGTCGAGCCCCAGTGGTGGCTGTGGAGGCGGAGGTTCCACGATCGTGGAGCAGCTGGTTTGGCAAAACAACCGGCCTGGTGTGAGCTCCTCGGACAAGTCGAGGGTTGTGTCGGCCGTTCGGTGACAACCATTAATGGCGGGGAAGGCGCGGTCGGCTTATTCCGGCCAGGAGGAGCTGTTGCAACATAAAGTCCTCGTCCGTCGGCGTAATTACGCGAAAGCCTCCCTCATCGAGGAGGAGGGGCGAGACGGCCCAGCGGCATAAACACGTGATGCCGAGACCGAGACCGCCTGGCGGTGGGAGCAGCTGAACACCGAGAGGTCGAGACCGAAGGCCCGAATTTCGGGGTCGTTACGAGGAGGTGTCGGCGGAACCGGCACTCCCTTCGGCTGGAAGGTCCATCCGAGGCTCCGGAACCCGGAGGCACAAGCGAGCCACGGATCCTCAACTCCTCCCGGGGAACCGGGAGAGGAATCTCGGCTGCTAAAGGCGACAGCCCGTCAATGGGTCGAGAAAAATCTCGACTTCATCAGTGGAGTCTCGGTCACTGACCTGGCGGGGACACCGTGAGGCCAGTGGCGGCGAGCGGTCGACCGAAGCCGACGGTCGACGGCCCGGGGAGAGGGACCTTTCCCGCTCCCAAGAGCGTCGACGGAGGGACTTACCCTTGTCCCTCTTTTTGGACCGAGAAAAAGGTCCAGTAGACGCAGGCCCTTCTCCTTTAGTGGAGAGGGACAGACAAAGCTCCTTAAAGGAAGCCGTGTAGGAAGAACCCAGAGAGAGCGGGATAAATGCCGCGGCCGAGGAAGATACGGCCCGCGCCGCCTCCTCTTCGAGGCGACCATCCGCTCGAGCTGATCCGCCGAGCCCCGCCCGCCGGACACCGCCAACCGGGCCTCTCGGACTTCACCGAGGGAAGCGCTTCGGGACGCCCAGATGCAATCGGCAGCACGGTCTTCGAGGGCGTAGGCCGAGAAAGATGAGCACAGGTCGCAAGCCTGCGGGTGGTGCTCAAGGCCTAAGCAGTAGACACCGTGGAGTGTGGATCCGTCCGAGACATCTTCTGCCATGGGCATCTCCGAAATCCGGTCGATTTGTCCATCGCGGCAGCGAGGGATCGAAGACTGAAGTCTTTTGCAAAATATTATTTTAAATCCGCAAACGGAGAAATAGGAACTAGTCGCGAACGAGCGTTAAGGAGGGAACCTGAGCTTCCAAGCGGTAAGGAAGATCTGACGCCATGGGGCGGAGTCGAGTTATACCACCCGGTGGGTGGGAGGAGCAAGCTTGAAGACCTTCCGGCAAGATTTAAGCGGCAAGGATACTGCCAATGAGTGTGGATGAACAACATATCCATGTCCCTGAAACTTAAGTCTGAAATGACATGGTGATTTGCATACATCCCATGATGCTTTACATTATGGACGTATGTGTGATGATGCGTTTCTTTGAAATGTGGCTTATTGTCAATGCCCTTCGGGTAACCCTTGTTTCAGTGCTTCTGCACTGAGGTTCTTGTCTTTAACTTTTTTTTTTTTTTTTTTTATTTGAGCCCCACCACCCAAACAAACAGAGCCCACATAGGGATGAAGGGTTTTCACTGGAAAGTGGTTAGATCAGAGATCAGTGTCAGTAGTTGCTGGCTAAGTGCAGAAAAAGGAACTACATAGTCTGTTGCTGCAAACTGATGTACTGAAGAAGGGATATGCCATTGCCTAAGGTTACCTGCTGCATTTTGAATAAACATCACACAGAGAGTGTGTTTTGAATTTGAAGTTCAATGTGTGGTCCATCTGTTATCCCACAACCCCTGCACAACTTGCTTTCAGGATAAAAGTAGGAAACAATTCTACATGGAAGTTTTGTTTCACTGTTGTTATGAAGAGCCAGTTTTTAGTGGGTCACCATATACAGGTAAAATATATTCTTGCTGCCATGTTAGAAATAGAGGATAATGTATGGTCATCAATGGCTAACCGGTTTGTTAACCATTGAGAGGTTGCCAGGGTGACCACGTAAACCTCGAGAGCGAAGCTCGAGAGGTTCGTCACTAACAACCTCAAGATGAGTTAACAAAACGGTTACCCATCGATGTACCATACATTATATTTTATAGTGTATGGTACAATTTAGGTTTATACAAAAGAAAGCAGTTCCTTACTGCAGTTTTTTTCATGTTGCCACTGCTCTGCCCTCACCGTTCCGGCCGTTTCTAGGCCGTCCAATCCATCTGCGCGCATGCCCAGACTGTTCCCGGTTGTTACCCCATCGATGTGACGTACCATCGACAGGTTAACAACATCATGACGTCACATCGATGGTAAAACGTTGTTATAAAAAGGTAGATTTATATCTATAGCAACATTTTACCATACATTATAGACAGATTCCACATAAAATGAAAGATGTTATATAGCTAAGTGAACATGGTAAACTGAATGTAAGAGCAAATCATAAGCATAAGGAGATGGAGGATAAGATGTGTGACAATACAGCACCCATTTTCCGAGAGTGTTTTTTATTCACCCTTCATGGCAACTGCTGGATGATATGTGGGATATAAACCATTTTAAATTTATGTCCTATGAAGTATTAATTCTAGGAAAACTCTCCACTACATGGTTAAAATGGGACAGAAGCACAGTATATGACATATTTGCATGTATCAAATAGGTGATTTGGCAGACAAGATGTCAGTCTCTTTTTAAGGAACGCAGATATATCCTTAAATGGCAATTTTTTTTTTTTTTTTTTAAATATTCAGGCTGAGCTAGATAATCTTTATTAGACAGAACTTCAACTGCTGGGCAGTATGGCCTGTGCACCTTTGTGAAGGTCTAGACTGGGTAGGATAAACCATGATGGTTTTTGGGAGGCCTTTTTTTTTTTTTGTTGTGAGTTCGACCTTCTAAACAAGCTAAAAGTTTACAGTCTGGTGGGATCTGAATCCATTTTGTTCTTTTAGGCTTCTGGGTTCTAAGGTGTGAAAATACAGGCTACTCACCTGTAACAGGAGTTCTAGGAATGGTATATGTTGTTCATCCACACTTCATGGCAGGTTCCTTGCCACTTTAAATCTTGCCAGAAGGTCTTCAGCTGGCTCCTCCACCACCCAGGTGGTAAAACTCTGGCTCCGCCCAAGGCGCCAGACCAGCCCGCTGGAAGCCAGGTTGTGCACCGAGCCGGGAGGTCGGGTGGGTTATGTGGATGAACAACATACACCGTTCCTAGAACTCCTGTTACAGATGAGTAACCTGTATTTCTAGGGACATGGATATGTTGTTCAATCCACTACTAGCAGACTACTAGCAGTTCTCCGGGAGGAGGAGGCAAAGCACACATCGCCTATTTTGGAAACAAGCACTGGAGAACTGAAGTCCCAAAACCAGCAGCCTGGCGTGACTCAAGGTCGATGTGGTAGTGGGTAATGAAGGTGTGTGCTGACTTCCAGGTAGCAGTCCTGCAGATCTCCTGGATAGGGACATCCCTGGAAGCAGCCACCGAAACAGCGATATGGTGGGTAGAATGAGCTCTTATCCCCTTGGGAGGCTCCATACCCACCAGCCTATAGCAGAGATCTATGCAGGAGGTGACCTACCTGCCTAATCGTCGGCTTGGCTGCAGGTCTCCCAGGTAGGACTTCAGCGTAAGTAACAAACAGCTGGCGAAACTCTCCCCGAACTTCGGCCGTCCACTCCTTGCAATAAGAGAGCGCTCTTCTAGGGTCCAAAGTATGGAGCCTATATTTGGCCTCCGAGGTGTGATTGGGGTAGAACACCGGCAGAGTCAACACCTGGTTAAAGTGAAACTCCGACACCACCTTTGGAAGGAATTTCGGGTGGGGGCGCAGGACAACTTTGTCCCTGTGCAAGACCAGACAAGGAGACTCGATGGAAAGCGCCTGGAGTTCTCCCATCCTTCTGGCTGATGTGATAGCCACCAAGAAGACAGTCTTCCACGACACGTGACAGATGTCACACCTGTGCATCGGTTCGAATGGCTTGCCCATGAGCTTAGCCAATACCAGTAGTAGATCCCACAGAAGTGGAGGTTCTTGCACCGGAGGAGATATGTAATCAAGGCCTTTGAAAAAGCGCCCGATCACCTTCTCCTGCGCCACCGACTGCTTTCTGGCCCGTGCCTGGTAAGCAGAGATGGCTGCCAGGTGCACCTTAAGGGTTGTCGACCGAAGCCCTTGCTGAAGAAGGGACCACAGCTAATCCAGAATGCTGCCCAAGGAGCAGGAAGAAGGGTTCAACCCCTTATCCTGACACCAAATAGAGAATCTCTTCTATTTGAAGGCATAGCATTTTCTGGTCGACTCCTTACAGGATGTTTCAACAACGCTGAGATCCTTGTCGGAAAGACCCAAGGCCTGGAACTCTAGCCGCTCAGGAACCAGGCTGTCAGGTGCAGGGATTGAAGGTCCGGGTGGAGTATCTTCCCCTGATTGACTGAGATCAGGTCCGGGCGGGCTAGAAGCCGCCTCGGGAGCCTGGAGCGGAGGCTGAGGAGATCTGGATACCAGAACTGGCGAGGCCAGTCTGGGGCTACCAGAATCACTTGCGCCGCGTCCCTTCTCATCTTGAGATGCACCTTGTGGATCAAGGAAAATGGGGGAAAAGGCGTAGAAGAGGTCCGGGGTCCACGGCCTCAAGAAGGCATCCCCCTGCAGCGAGCCCTGCTGGGGGGCATGAAACAGCCTCAGCTTCACATTCTTCCTGGAGGCAAACAGGTCCACCTGAGGAGTGCCCCAGTGGGAGAATAGATCGTGTACTACCTCCGGCAGGAGAGACCACTCGTGAGATGCAGCACCTATCCGGCTTAGGGCATTGGCCAGAGTGTTGGAGGCTCCGCCACATGGATGGCTAGGAGATCCGCCTCCAGTCTGCTCACGAGGGACCAAGTGCTGAGAGCTTCCTTGCAAAGGGGCAAGGAGTGTGTCCCGCCCTGGTGGTTTAGGTAGTACATGGTTGTGGTATTGTCTGTCTGGACATGGACCACTTGACCCCATACAAACGGAGTGAAGGCGGTGAAGGCTAGTCGGACCGCTCGAAGCTCCAGCAGGTTGATGTGGCATCGAGACTCCTGAGGGGACCAGAGACCATGCGCTCTGTGCTCCCCCAGATGGGCACCCCAACCCATCAGAGAGGCATCGGTCGTTAGAATGACCGTCAGCTCGGGGCGGACAAACGGGATGCCCTCCTGCAGATGAGCTGGAACGAACCACCACTGGAGAGCATTCCACATCTCCTGGGTCACTGCCACTGGCTGGTCCAGAGAACCGGAGCGCTGTGACCATTGGCGGGCCAGCCCCCAGTGAAGGAGACGCATTTGCCAGCGGGCCCAATGGACCACGCTGGTGCAGGCCGCCATGAGACTCAGGAGGTGCAGGAAGTCCCGGGCAGGGCGCAATTGCCCAACCAGAAATGACTGGGCAAAGGAGGAGAGAACCTCGGCCCTATCCACTGGGAGCCGTGCTCTGGCTCCAAGAGGGTCAAGCTCTGCCCCGATGAATTGAATCACCTGCATTGGCACAAGTTCCGATTTGGCCTCGTTGATGACGAGGCCAATCTGAGAGCAAACCTGGAGGGCCAGATCCCGGACCGCTCCACCTCCAGCCTGGAGGGGGCTGCAATCAGCCAGTCGTCCAGGTAAGGGTACACCGGGACCCTTCAGCACCGCAGAAATGCGGTCACCACTGCCATGCATTTGGTGAAGACCCTGGGAGCTGGAGAAAGGTCGAAGGGCATGGCCCGGAACTCATAAAGGGACCCCTCTGCTCTGAAGCGAAGGAATCGCTGGTGGGACGGACGGATTGGGACGTGAAAGAACGCGTCCCAGAGGTCCAGAGAACAGAACCACAAGCCTCGTTCCAAGGATGGAATGATCTGTGCCAAAGTGGCCATCCTGAAGGTTCGAGACCTTAGGAACTTGTTTAGGTCGTGTAGGTCTAGAATGGGGCGCCAGCACCCCCGTCCGTTTTGAGACCAGGAAATACCTGGACACAAACCCTGGGTCTGGTGGAGGATCCGCTACCTCCCTGATCACCTCCTTCTGGAGGAGCAGAGCAATGTCGGCTCGACGAGGCCGACAGAGAGGCTCGGACCCCATAGCTCCCTGTGGGCGGCGACCCGACAGGGTGGGGCCTGCTTGAATTCCAGAGGCAGACCTTTCCTAGCACTTCCAACACCCAGCGGTCTCGGTGTTAGTGGACCAGGCATAAAGAAGTAAGCGGAGCCGTCCCCCCACATGGGGAACCAAGGGTGGAGTGCGAGGCTGGGGCGACACCATTCAACCCGTCACTGGGCAGGCTTGGAGGAAGGACCGGCCGAGGGACCTCCTGGGCCTTTTCCTCCCGGCTTCCTGCTGGAGGAAGCTGCAGGCTTGGCTTTGGGGTGCCAAGTGCGTGCCTGCTGGCCCTGATGTTGGTGTTGCTGGGCCGGACGTGCCGCAGGGGCAGAAGGCCGAAAGGGCTTACGCTGCTGCTGGCAGCCTTTGTCCTTCTGGGCAGACGTGACAGAGTCCAAGGTGGCACTGGACTTCTCGATCCTCTGGAGATGGCCTTCCACCCGGCCCCAACAAGTCGGTACCCAGGAAGGGAACTGCCAGCTTGTGCTGGGTATCCGCCGTGAAGGTGGAGATCCGCAGCCAAGCTCTGCGGCGCATGGCCACTGTGGCCGCTACTGACGGCACAAGAGTCTCCAATGTCGAAGCAGTTTGAGCTGTTGCTTTGCCACCGCCTTCCCTGATCCCACCTGCTTGACCGTAGTCTGGAGGTCAGCCAGGAGATGAGGAATCACCTCATCCAGGGAGCCCAAAAGGCGTGGGAAAAGTGTGCCATCAGTACGGCCGAACTGGCCTGGCCGAAGGCCTAAGGAGGGCATAGGCGTAAACTTACGCTCAAGTAGTCAGTTTCTTGGACTCTTTATCCGGTGGCTTGTCCACGTCCCGAGCGTTTCCCGAGCACCGGAAAACACTGTCGGTCACCAAATCCTCCACAGAGGGGTGCTCCGAGAATCCGGAGAGTGAGCCAGTGGGAACGGCATACTTCCTGGCCATCCTGGCCGAGGGAGCTGGACAAGAAGCCGGCCGCTGCCATAACTCCAGGGCCGGCCAACAATGGCTTCGGCCACAGGAAAGGCCTCTGTTGTAGGAGAATCCCCTCGGTCCAGTATCTCCGTGAGGGGATACTTGGCCCCCTTTGACATGAGTTCGCGTTTCATCCCAGTAGATTCTGAGATGAGCGAGTAATCCCATGAGCGAGGATATGCTCTAGTCCACCGACTGTCCCCAGAGGACTCCAGGTCGAGAGGCCTGGAGAACAGGAAGAGTCATCGTCAGACTCAAGGAGTCTGCAAACAGCCAAGGGCCTGAGCCACTCTCCACCTGCCGAGGCGATCAGGAGTGAGGTGACCGACAAACCGATGGGGCAACCCATGACCCGACCGAGAATCCTTGGTCGAGCCCCAGTGTTTGGTGGAGGTGGGGTTCCACCACGATGGGTGGCGCAGCTGGTTTCGTCAGTTAACCCGTCACGGCTTCGACTCTCGATGACCACGAGGTTGTTTCGGCCGCTCAGGTGACAACCACTTAATGGCGGGGAAGGCGACGAGGTCGTTGTTCCCGGTCAGAAGAGAGCTGCTGCCACATCAAGTCCTCATAGCGTCGGCACTAATTTGTGCCAGCCTTTCCTCCAAGGAGGAAGAGCGAGGACAAGTGGCGCCCGCTTTCCTCGGTGCTGAGACCGCGGGATCGGCTGGACCGAGAAAAGGTCAGAGACCGAGACAGTCTGTGTTTCGGGGTGGGTCTGGGAGGGGGAAACCTGTTCCTCCTCGGCTCTGGAACCTTAACTGGGGACTCCGGCACAGGAGGCACAGGCAAGTCCTCAGTTTCCACTGGGAAACTGGTGAAGAAGGTTGTCAGCTTCTCCAGTCGACAGCCCATCCGGCGGAGTCAAGAAAAATCTCCACCGCGCTCGACAGGTGTCTCAGCCTGGCTGACCTGGCCAGGGACACCGTGAAAGCCAGCAGCCTTAGCACAACCTCAACGAAGTCAAGTGTCCGGAAAAGGGACCTCTCCGCTCCCACGAACACCGGCGGTGGGACTTACCCTTGAGTCCTTCTTCTTGGACCAAAGGAATGTCGATAGACCCTCACCTTTTGTGAGAGGATTGACAAAGATCCATAAAAGAAGCCATGTAGGAGGAGCCCAAGGAGGCGGGATAAATGCCCGCGGCTGAGAAGACAAAGATGCAGCCTGGGCCACCTCCTCCTCGAGGCGATCAACTGCTCAAGTTGTTCAGCTGAGCCAGCCGCCGTGGACACCTTATGAGCCTGCTTTGACTTCATGGAGGAACACTTCTCAGGCGCCCAAGTTGGAGTCTGGCAGCCGGTCTTCGAGGGGCGTTGACCGAGAAGGACTTGCACAATTCGCAAAGACCCTGCGGATCATGATCGAGTCCAAGGCACAAACGCAGTGAGTGCAGATCAGTCCAAGACATTTTCACCGCATGGGCACCGCTCAAACTGGAGTCGACATCTTATCGCAGCTACTTAAAGAAGAAACAGACCAAGTCTAGAAAATTTAAGAATAAGTTTTGGTTTAACCGGCGTTTGGATCCAGGCCTAAAAGCAGGCGCTAAGGAGGCAACCTGAGCTTCCAAGCGGTAAGGAAGATCTGGCGTCATTGGGCGGAGCCGAGAGTTTTACCACCCGGGTGGGTGGGAGGTGCCAGCTTGAAGACCTTCCGGCAAGATTTAAAGCGGCAAGGGACCTGCCATGAAGTGTGGATTGAACAACATATCCATGTCCCTAGAAACTATGTTTTTTTGTTTATTTCGTTCTGTTATCTTCACCTGGCAGAGATGCATTTGTTGTTTTTCCTGTGTGTGTGTGTGTATATATACACTCATGATGTATTTTTGCTTTTTGCTGTAATAAAATCTTCCTCTACTCTTTTCAAGAACTGGTATGGTATCTTTAACATCCACCTGAACTATCACCAGAACAGGCAGATGGGACCTGGGTTTAACAACTCATCTGAAAGATGGCACCTCGGAGAGCAGCTATCCCCCCATGCTGCACTACAGTGTCAGTATTGGGATTTAACCAAGTGCCTGGTGTGAGGACAGAACCCACAACCTTCTGATCTCCCAGACTCAGAGAGTGTTGCTACCCACTGAGCCACTGGCACTGTTAGAAGAAACTTCCTCCCAGTTGGCTGAATCTCTTGAAGCCCCCATGGTAATCATGGAAACAGATACACACTGGGAACAGCCCACTCCTGTGACCAAGTAAATACCCCTATTATGTGAACTTAACCTTTTGAGTCCAACTGAACCTTTTGTACAGCAGGTCGAACACCTCTGAGACCTGTGATCCCCTACAGCCACCCTACCAGAAAACCAGTACAAGGGACAACTACTTGCTAGCTTCTACTGAAGGACCTAGTCGCTTCTGTGACAGGTTTGTAGCCTTCTTGATTGGTGCTGAAGGACACAGTGACAGCGTTGGAAGACCTCACCTTCACCATCTGTGACCAAACTCAGTTCTGACAAGAGTGCGAAGGCTAGATACACTGCCTTGAACAATAACAACACCGACTTAAAAGTCGAGGGCTCTGAACTGCCTTGACCAGAATCTGGATTAGACACGCCTCCAGTTTAACTGAGTAGTCAGGAGCACTCCAAGAAGGCACTGAGGGTTTCCCTTTGATAAACTTCATTCTTCCACCAGGGAAGCGACCATAACACCAGTCTGAATGTTGGATTAGGACTTGGAAGTCCTCTGATGCTGAAACCCGTAGTGGCACATCCTGTTCTGGAGAGAGTTCATGGGAAATTTGGCCCTTGGTACCAATTGTAACTTTGCAGACATCAGCATCAGAGATGCAGCAGGAACCAGCTGACTGGAAGCTTGCCAGAGTCTTCTGGATGGGGTTCTCCTACCTGGTCGAGTGATGTGAAGACCCTCTGACTACAATCACTGCTGGCATCTCCCTATCAACTAGCCAGTCATATGTCTCCAGAACGTCCAATGTCCTAGTCCCTGAATGTCAACTGAAGCAATCTGTGGACAGAGATCAATGACTGGAATCACAGCCACTGAATCTCCTGGACTAAGTTCTCCTCCTAACTGCTGAAAGGAAAAAAAAAAAAACTGTTTGTACATCAAAACACACCAACCAACAGGGCGATAGCATCTGTGACTGTGTCATGGAACTCTTCTCCCTGTTGATTATCCAATCTAGCATCTCCAGAACAATCAGAGACCTCGCCACAGATCCTCTATTATCTGTGTCATTGGGCTCTGATAAGGAGAATACTCAGGTCGGGAAAATGTGACACCTCTCCTGTCTCCAGTTGCGTCACTGGCAACATCAGAATTTTTGAAAATCGGCACAATGTCAGACCAAGGAGAGCCAGTACTACAACTGTGTTATCCGCTTGCTGGACCACCTGGGTGATGGGCCATAGTGATTCTATCTTGAATATCAAGAACATGACCAAACTGCTGAACTGCTTCAAATCTAGCATCATCCGTAAGTCCCCGACTTCTTGGGCATTACAAAGCTAACAGAGGAAAATTCCAGTCCCTCCCGAGTGGAAATGGATGTTTTGTCTCATTCTGGATCAGAAGGTTCAAAGACTGGTTTACAGTATGTCATTTCACTTAGCTCAAAGAGATCAGGGACTACAAAGAACAATCTTTCATGAGTACAAATGATAACTCTTAAATAAGTGTAACCCAGAGCAAGGATTTCCAGAACTACACATTAGCGTTATTTGAACCCGTTACCAGTAAAAATAAAAATAAACATAACAGTAACTCTGCAGTCTTCCTTTAAGGAGGAGGGGCAGAGGTTGAGCCCACGTGCCTTCACTGTGAAGATCCACCTTGCACTCCTCCTTTTCAGTCCATCTGCAAGAAAGGTGCCTCTCTTACTATTACTCCTGTATCCGAATAAGGCTCCTCTGTTTCTTTAGTTACTGAAATTTCAAAAGGGACAAATCTGCCCCTCTAATAGCCTGGTCAGACAACCCCACCTCAGAGACCATCAGGCTGAGTGGCTGCTGCCACCTACAAAAACTGGCAACTGTCACTTCTCGTCCTGGACGTCTGCCAGAATACCGTCTAGCTTCAAGTCAAACAGCAATCTCCAAGGACACATGGAGCAGCTTCGTCTGAGGAATCTAATCTGTTGCACACTCTGCATGCATGGTATAATGTTCTTTATTTATTTGCTTTTGGTAACCGGATGGGTGCACTAGACATAGAGATGCCTATTTTCAGGCATGACCCGGGAGGATACAGTTGAGTACAAAGCACACCATGTGACACAGCACATGAAAATATGTAACACAGTAGGAAAGGGTAAAATATAATCAACATATTGGGACTGAGAGAATACAGTGTTGAACAAAATCAGGATACAAGTAATACAGTTTAGACAAATCCAAAACAGAATATACACAGAGACAAGTGTAAATAAATGAGTAACACAGTGCAGTAATAAAATGGCTAAAATGTTATGAGCAGCATGTAGTAAGTGGCGTAATGTCATTAAGCTTTGAGAGAGTAAAACTAGGTATGAGGGGGAGGAAGATGAAGTTGAAAGAAAAGGAAAAGGGGTGAGGGATGAGAGAAAGAAAGTACAAGAGAGGGTAAATAGAGAGAGGTGAGGAAGAGCTAGGAGGGAGTGGTTGCCAAGGGGAGGAGGGAGGAAAGGATGACCTAAGGCAGGTGAAAGCAACATAAGCAGACGTCTGTTGGCTACAGCTGCGTCTCCCAACAAGGCAGATGTCACAGATAAGAGCTGTAAAATGCTCGTCCCCTCTGAATCCCAAGGGACAATTCTATCTGCAGCAGCAACCCAGGAGATAAACACCCTGGGAACAATGAAGGGCACATACATCAAAAGGATGCTGATGCCAGATGAAGTGAAGGTCAATCATTATGACTCTTCTTGTGAGTGCGTCATAGCTGCTGACCTCAAATGTATAGAGCCGAGTTGCCCACTAGCTGTTCAAGGCCTTGACTGTCCTCGCACGAACTTCCCATTAAGTTCTTCTAAAAAGGATATCATCAGACCCTAGGACTAGGCAGTTGCTTACATGGTCACCTTATGGAAGCTGAGAAACACTCCAGTCCTGAGACCAATGTGGAAAGGAATGGGTCAATGACTAGAGTCCCTGATATAAGTTAGGTCTGTGTCTTTTAATAAAACAAAATGTGGGGTATCAGAATCTTTCTCCTTGGTTCCTTCCACTATCCCTCCACCTCAATGGAACACTGTTCCCTATCTGGCAGATCCAGCACTGTCTGGTCAGGATTCTTCCCAGACCCCTGCATCCTCCTCTTGACTTTCCCTGTTGTCATGGTTGGTTGGGTCGCCTGCAAATCTGGGTGAGCGGTGTCATACTGCTGTGGTGCACCTGGACATGCCTGAATGGGCCCCCTGACCAGAAGGGCCCATTCAGGTTCGAGTGACTGCTCAGAAATGAGCTGTGGGTCATTTTTTCTCCTTTAGGATAAACCACATGAACTTGTGCAACTTCACTTTATCACTGTCAGTTGGTATCACAGTACACTCCTCCCCAGCCAGTTTGTTGGGGGGGGGGGGCCACCGAAATAGACATATTTCTACACGTCCACAGGAGGACAATATGACCCCACAGCAAGGGTCTAACAGTCCTAAGGCAGGTCTCACATCCTGAGTCAGATCATGTCTATTTGAAGCCATGGTGCCATTTATCTTTGCTGGAAATTATTTTAAAAAAAGGCAAGGAGCTAAAAAGCTACGGTATTGCCCCTTTAAAAAGAAAGGCACAAAAATATACTCCCCATAATTTCATAACAGAAGACTGGACTAAGCACAACATACACTGGGGATAAACCTTCCCTTACTAGTCTAAGCTAAACCTGTTTACCTGGAAGCACTGTTAGGTCTCAGCCCTTCAGACTGGATAAAATAACAAAAGCGTACTGAACAGCAGTGAGCCGGCTTGATTGGTGCTTGCTGAAAGCTGCACTGGTGCTTCCCAATGCAAGCGCTGGATCGCTGACCTGGAAGCTACACTACTGATTTCCAGCACAAGCGCATGCAACAGCACTGGATCAAACGCTAACTGGGAAGCAACAGTAGATCTTCGAGAGAATCCCTTTCACCAAGTCACACCTTTGGAACTTTTACCACATCAGCGCTAGGACCACACAGAAACTTTTGCCAGCAGTCAGCCAGGGGTCGCCTGCAATGATGCGATGCATCCAGCATCCATATAAAGTGAGGACAGCCCCCTCTCTCGGTTCCCAGCTGGAGATTATGCTCGAAGAACTGCTGTCTGGGGAACCGGGAGGTCATGCCAGCACCCCTGCTACCAGATGACACAAGGTGCTGTGGAAAGCAGCTACGGAATGAAGCAGACCTGTAGTCAGAGCTCGTACGGGGGAGGTGGGATGGCATGACCTGATGAAAGAGAGATTCTGTTGAAGAGCTTCTGTTACTTAGAGGATCTCTCTTTCATCAGGCCACACACACACACACACATACCTTTGGAACCAGTCCCAAACAGTACCAAAAGCGAACAGTCAGGACAGATGGCAATAAAATGCTCCCGGGAACAGGCCCTGTGACATAGTTATAACAAAACCAATCCTCGTACTGGATTTACTGTCTAGACTGTGCTGTTTAGTGGAAGTGTGGACTGGATGCCAAGTAGCTGCTGCTCAGTGTGACTGCAAAAAACGAACAAATAAATACAAGTGATGTAGCCAAGCCTCCTGTGAACTTTATTTCTAAAGTTTCACCAGGAAAGACATATTGAGCTGCTAACAGCTTGTTTCCAGATAATCTGGGGTAAGGGGATGTGGAAAATCATATGTAGCAAATAAAATGTATCAAGGAGCATAATCAAAAACTGAAGACCATTCAGTACAACAGATACGTGTGGTAACAGAAAAAAAAAAAAAAGATAATCTAGGCGATGGAACTACTCCACAGAACAATGAACAGGCAGTGAAGGAAACAAGACTGCCAGGGCAAAACTAATTAGAGAGGGGAAGGAAGAGAGTCATGAACAGTTGCAGGAGGGAGAAGAATAGCCATGAATGAGAGACTAAGGAGAAAGCAGAAGAGGCAGAAATGGCCATGAACCTCACCAGGAAGTTCCTTACCATACTACCTATTATAGAATGTAATACAAAAACTCGCCAGTCCTTTGGACAGACACTGTTTAGTTATAGGTGCTCCCGTTTTCCATGGACAAATGAAACAAGAGAAACTTTTTTTTGTTAGCACATTCAAAGAATGGAGCAATGCTTCCCTTGCATTGGCAGGCTCCTGGTACTACACCAGAAGGTGGATGGCCTTGTGTAATGTAACTCTGACCCTTCCATGCAAAGAAATAGGGAGTGAGCCGCCATAGCGCAGCGATTGGATTTCTGCTAGTGACGTGGCTGGGGGGATCGGCTACTGCTCTCCTTCTCGGGGAGGGTGAGTGGGAGGTTCGTAGAGGACACCTAGCAGAAACTGGGTTGCTGCACACACACCGACGCCTGTATCTCTCAGAGGCGGGGCGTGACGCTGGTCATTGCACCCCCGCCCCTACCCTACAGGAACAAAAACACTGGGGCCTGGCTCATCTCCGTGATGCCCTGACCCGGACCTCTCATTCCTTCCAATGCTAGCTCCCCCCGAACAGATACTGGTCTTGTGGCGTTAAGGCCGGTGCCACAACCCCGCCCTCTGGGGTAAGCCAGGAGGTGACTGGGGGGTGCAAGCTATAATCGAGTGGAGGTCCGTGACCAGGGCGGATAATACTGATGGCCAGGAACCAACAAAAAGGTATAGTAAATTTAAAAAAAAAAAAAAATAGAAAAGTAAATGTCAAGGCACTCCTCCTTTCAAATAAAAGCACAAGAGGAGAAGCTCCTATATTAAGCCGCAGCTCCGAAATCCCCCAAAGAGATATAAATGTAACCAAAAAGTATGTCTTCTAGAATAGGATGCGAGTGTCATGACTCACAGCTAGCTCACAAAAAGCCACCGCAAGTGTCTGTAAAGCAAAATACAAGTCCATAGTTCGGGCTGGAATGCAGATGAGAGGAATTAAATGTAAGCTACCTCTCCCAAAAAATACAGATTGCCCCTATTAGGGTAACCGTACTGTTATTAACAGGGACAAGAGAGGCTGCGGAAGAGGCCAAATGCACCCTGAATGAGGGACACTGCAAACCAAGGGATGAAAAGTGTAGCAGATATACTGTCAGGAACCTGCCAGGTCAATAGGTTGGGGAGTGAGGGACAGACGTTGTCTAAAAATTCACACACTGTCAAGTCATTACAGCAGGCAGGTATGTATGGTGGAAGGATTGTCTGTCAGGTACTAGAGAGCTAACTATCTTGAGTGAAGGCACAATGTGCTAAGGCCACAGCCTCCAAAGGCAGCAAGGCCTCAAGTGCCAAAACTGTTGTGCTATAGTGGCTCATCCCTAGGCTAAATTGAGATCAAAAGGACCAGAGTCATCCCTCCACTAACCTTGTGATTAATGCCATTTTGAGGAAGGAAGGCTGACAGAAACGCCCTTGCCAAAGGAGGTAATGCCCTTCTACACAAACTTTAAAGGAAAGTTCCAGTATATAAGGTATTGGACTTCGCAAACCAACCTTATACGAAATCCTGAGCAAACAAGGTGAAAAATATAAATTTAAAAATTTTCTTACTTTCTTTTGTGGAAGAGATTGTAACTAGTGCGAAAGCCTAATACAGTCCTTCAGCTTCCTGGTGACCGCTCTGCCCCTCCGGGGGTGGGACGTATGTGCCAGAGGGAGGCGCAGGGGGCGGAAACCCATGTGCAAGTCTATGGGGGCTATTTTGAAAGCCAGTTTTAGCGGCTCAGCAATCTTGAGAGTAAAAGCAGTAAGGCAACTAGTAGGGACCCTACTGGTTAAGTGACTGCTTAATATCCCCTAAGACTGCTGATAATGGCTAAAAACGACTTCAAAATAGCCCCTTCAAACTTGTATGGGCTCGCCATGCCTCCTGGCCACAATCTCAATTTTGGGGAGCATAGGGGCACCAGAAAACAGCAAAGGATTGGCTGGCCAAGGCTTCAGCGCCAGTTACGATCCCTTCCACAAAAGAAAGTATGAACTTTTAAATTTACATTTTTGTGTCTGTCTGCTCACGCAGCTATACGGTATTGGGCTATGAAGCCCAATACATTATAGAGTTAGGTCAGAACATCACTTTAAGTTCACAGTCAGGGCTTCAGTGTTGTCCTGCCCAGCAGAAACTTTTTCCCTGGAGGGATCTGTAAGAGCCAAACTGCCTGCTAAGGAAAGATGAACAGACCATCTCTGCTGAGGCTAGTGTTACCTGTTCCCAGCACTGGCTGAATACCTTGTGCTGAGACTGCATGTTAAAGGTCCAGAACACTGAAATGTTGAGGTCCCCTGCCCGCAAAAACCTCAGGTTTGACCTGTGAGGGTTCTGAACCAATGTTTGAGGGCAGACAACCTACCTTGCTAGGGGTATCATCATCACCCTATCAGTAACAGGGAAGGGATATTCTTCAGCTATCGTATGCGCAACCTCGAGTATTGAAAGTAAAGGTTACAGCACCTAGGTCCATTAGAAACCTTGAATTTCTTGTCTAGCTTATTTATTTATTTGCGATTCTTAACCAGGTAAGCACTCTAGACAACCAAGTGCCTATTTTCAGGTGCGATCCGGGAGAGTTACAGAGTAAACGGGAAACATAATACAGAGTCGAGGTGACATACAGGAGCCACAGGCTCCGACAAGTGGGTGGTACAGCTTATGGAACAACAGGCTTTAAAATAGTCAGGTAAGCAGTCTAGCAACAAGTTACATAACAGCACTGAGAGGTAGAATAACATCAAATAACATGAAAGAGAATAACATCCAAATTATTGAACGCACAAGTATGTAATTGCATGACATGAGCGCCTAAAATGAGAGAGAATGAGAAAAAAACAATGCAGAAAAGAGGCAGGTACTGATATGACAAGATCGCCTCTCCAACAGGAGGACGGTAAGTGCCTTATGCTGGTTATCAGCAGCGATTTAACAGCGGCCGGTGAAACTGCTCACAGGACAGCTCCCTCAGAGAATCGGGAGAGAGGAGAGGAATACACAGGGTCTATATGGTACATAGACAGGCTGAGGCAGTTAGTTGAGGGCAAGGAAGTATCTGGAGTAAAGTTCTATGCCCCATGATTGGGAGCAACAGATCTGTGGCATATGTTTGTCTCAAGTCTCTGTGGCCCTTGTCACAGAAAGGATTTGTACCCCTGGGATAGACAGAAAACAAGTATCTGGAGGAACGTCTACAGCTCCAGATCATGACCTGCTGCAACAGTATCCAGTTGCCCAAAATGATCACTCTCCATTAATTTATACGGAGAACTATATGACTCCCTACAGCTGCTCCTAATTCTGATAATGGAAATGGATTCGGCTGAGCCTGCAGGGGCCGTAGCCCCAGCTCCACCATTTGTTGTTATATGGGTACTCGGGAATGGCAAGATGCTACTATCTCTGCTCTTGCTTTGGTGTTCAAAGGCTTGACCTGCTTGTTTGGCTGCAGGCAAACGGGAATGTCCCTTGTCTTTAGCTCTCCTTGGGTTATATGACAGGGATCTGGCTGACTTCAGTTTCCTCCCTGAGACTGAAGGCTTTTTAAGCCTTCTTTCACATGATGGCCAAACAATTTTGGGCCTCTGAAAGGGTCATTTAGCACTATCTGCTGCACATGTCTTGCGAAACCTGCAACCTTGAGCCATGAATAGCGTCTCAAGCAAATGCTAGAGGCCGCAGTCCTGCCATAGGCATTGGAGGCTGAGCAGAATGTGTTTTCCCACTTCAACCCCTGCCTCAAGAGACTATAATAAGTCTTGCTTAGCAGCACCCTCAGTTAATGCCCCTGCAGCAACCTGTGCCTTCTTCTCCCATTGGGTATTTTAGAATTTTATCATGCGAGCCTGGCAGTTGGTAATACACAGGCACAGGGAGGACAAGGCATAGGTGCATTTGCCCAAACCATCCAATCTTCTGTATTCCTTAGTAGAAGGGAGGGAGCTTAGTTGATTAACTGCCCTGGATTTTGGTGGGCAGCTGTAAGCATTACTGAGTCAATCTCAGTCTGGTGGGCATGATAAGATTTGTTTGATGGGGCAAAGTTCATCTCGCCTCTTTTCTCAGTACTGCTGGCATTGTGTTAAGCCTTTACCAAGTGGCATAAGTGACATCCACCGATGCTGGGTGTAGTGGAGAAATGACAGATGATGGAGTCTCCGATAGTTACAAGAAATCCATTTAGAGATCTTTTATTGGAATCTTGCTCTTCTAGACTAAACAGCATGGTAGACTGCATGCCCTGCATCATGGGTAGGAATGAGGGCTCCTCTTGTGGTGATCTAGGTGTATACACCACCGAATCCTCACTATATGAGAACAGGGTGGAGCTAGAGCCATGTGTGAATTGGCTGTCCTCAGCATCATACTCCTTATCTTTCCAATCTGTCTCCATTTTGAGATCAGGATTGTGGACTAGTTTGTAGTCACTGCTGTTGGCAACTGGCAGAGGATAGTTTGGCAGGCACTGGTGACGTCGACAGGTTAGTAATATTAGTGAGCTCTGTCAATGAGATGACCAGCTGCTGTGGCAGGCTGGGCAAGATACATCTGATATCAGATAAGGAAAACAGAATTGCCTGAGCATCAACACCTCCTGTAAGAAGGAGTTGTGATGGGTAGTGTCGATGGTGGGCAGAAACCCTGTGGCGATGGAGCCACACCACCCATGGTAGGCCCGGTAGTGTCTAAGCCTAGACCTGGCCTGGGAGGCTGCCTTGGAAGTGTCTACAACAACTATATTAGATGTAGCAACTGATAGTGTAGACAGTGGTTGAAACCCCATCAACAACAGTGACATACTGTCAGTGACGGGCAGGGTAGTGCCAGAGCCAGGTGCAGACCTTGGTCTCTAGTTGATGGCTGATGGCAGACGCCAAAGTTTCAATGATACCCATTCTAGGGGTTGTGACTGTGCATGTTGAATGACAGACAAAGGCCCAGCAACGATGGCGATCTACCGCCGTTAACAGGTCCAAGTGCCTAAATTACACCTGACCTTGGTGTCTGAGTGATTGTCGGGGGCAGTAGTCACTGCCACCGAGGCAGATGGGAGGAGGTGGAAGACATACAAACTGGCCATCAGGTCGGCCGGTGGCGAGGAGGGTGAAAGGCGGCTGGAGCGCCGCCATACGCGCAAGCCGGGCAACCCGGGTTTGGGGAGCAGACTCGGGTCGCTGGGGAGGGCTGAGGTCTGATGACAGCTCACCTTCTCCGGAGGGAGGATGGGGATCCATCCCGCGAGCAGTGACCTCTGGCGGAGGCTGGGGGCATGACAGCTCATCAGCACCTCGGGGATGTGATTGGTCATGGGCGGAGGCCTGTGGACCAATCACCTCTAGGGGTTGCATCATCAAGGGGGAGCACGTTGCGGACGTCGGTGCTCATGCCTTGATGTCAAGGGCTAGCTACATACTCAAAGAACAGGGAAAATCACCTTCCAGAGCCAGGTAGACGGAGCGCCGAACTCAGTCCTGATGTGCCACCGACTGCCACCGTCTCAGGGACCGGAGAAGACATTAAGGTACAGGGTTTACCCCACCCGAACCAGCGGCAGGAAGAGGGACCCTCAGCAACAGGTAAGTTGGTAGCAGGGAACGAGTTTCATTGGTGACTCAGAAGGGTGGCTCTGGCAGGGCGTAGGAGGGAGAAAAGAAATTTCAAAAAAGAAAAAAAAACTGGCCACCGCAGTGACCAGGATCTCGACGGGGTGGCTTTATTCTTGTGGCTCCCCAAGGAAGTCTTCTTTTTAGTCTTTAATGACTGGGGTTCGTCTAACAGAGAGGACAACGCAGCTCTCTCTCCTGCAGCTGCTTTTTCACAATAGCTACCGTTTTCTTGAGAAGAAAGGTCTCAAGAGCTCCCTGTCCATGTCACCTGATAGCCGAGTTGAATCCCTTGCAGATCTTGCAGGTCTTAACATCATGAGGCGCCCAGCCAACAGATGCACTCCTCATGCATGTCGTCCTTACAGAATTTCTCACCATAATCGCAGTAGCAAAACAACTTTGACTACGTTTTCAGCAGCATGCAGTGATCCTATAATCACTAAAAATAGTGATTTAGTTAAAGAAAAAAAGGTGGTTTGCAAATGTGCGTTTCCACTTGTGGGTCCGACGAACTTAATCGATGGCAGGAAAAGAACTGAGGAGAGAGGCAGCCACCCACACCTTATATGGATACTGGCCGTATGAACATATCAACATACGCAAACGCCAGAAGCAGGCCATGTGGTTTATCGAGTCTGCTCGACTGTGCAGCATCCCATAACTTGCAGCTGCCCTCCCTCCTTCCCTACCCTCTTCATCATACCCCCACCTATCCCAACCCCTCTTAGAGCTGCTCACCATTCTACAGGACACCACCCCCTCGGGCAGTGTGTTCCACCTATCCACCACCCTTTCGTAAAAAATGCCTCCGAATTTCCCTCCTGAATCTTCTCCCCTCCAACCTCTCGTATCCCTCCCTGGTATAATGGCATTGTGGCAGCTCCTGGATGACTGCTGGCAAAAGTTTAAGTGTGGTCCTAGCACTGACGAGGTGCAAGTTTAATGGTGTGACCTGATGAAGAGATGCCCTCAAAGAAAATATGTAGTTTATTAAACTAACAACATGCAATACAATCACAACTGGTGCAAAGTAGCAAACAAAAGACACTAAGTCCCGGTGCACATTCGGCATGCAAATGCCTTCATCAGAGGGTATTAAGTAGCGATCCTGCCACAGGCCACCCCCTCTTGTGTGCAGTTTAAAAAAAATCCATTCAATTGTTTTTGAGGCCCTACTATAAATTCTTACCGCTGCACTGGGCTGCCTGGTAACATAGCCAAAATATGACACGAGTGATCAAATCTCCCCTTGAAAGAAAAAAAACTGTTCTACTCACTTTCATGCTGTAAGGCTGCAGCGATCATCTCTCTGCATTTATTGCGAACAGTGTCACCTGTGACAGGAGGTAGTGGGAAGGAAGTGGCTAATGGCGTGGTTGGGGTCTTTGGTGGCACCTCCTTTTTGTTTGCACTAAACAAAAACACAAAAACAAAACAGTGAATCTACATTACAAACATACAGTGTTAGGAAATAAGGAAGACCCATGAGCTACCAGGTTCTATTCACCCCACTAGCTCTTCTGGAGTAGCCTGGCCCTGCCCTTTCTCGTCAAAGCAAGGACAGTGTTTAACATGCACCAAAAGGGCTAAAAGTTGCATCCTGCCCAAAAATGACCCCTCTTCACTTTGCCAGTGGATCAAAATTGATGTACCTACTCTAAAGTAATAAACTAATGGAAGGGAACATGAACTGTTCAAAATCTGCCAATGATTATGTTTGGACCAAGTATGTTCTTCTTTAGACCCACGTTTTAATACTAGTGGGTCCAATCTGACCCATGTTTTAAACCCCCACAGTGCTGTCACTTCTTCAAAGTACCTGTTAAGTCTAAGTTGGTTATGGTATCAGGTAATGCCACCTGCTCGGGAAGTCTGTTTCAAATATCAACCACTTGCTGCACTAAGCAGTTCTTTCCAATTATTTCCCTTGAATTGTCCTCCTTTTAGAGATGTTATGAAAGATGCTTTTATGTACTTACCCAAGGTCTTCTGTAAAGTACAGTTACGTAAGAACTTACTTAACAGTAGATCTTCGAGAGAAGCTCCTACGATAGGTGATTACACAGGACTGGCGCTTGGCAAGCAGTAGGACCCCACGGAAAAATTTCTACCTAGCAGTCCCTGGCGAGGGACCACCACCCCGTCAGGTGACCAGCGTCAGGAGACGTCAGTATAAAGGGGCGGTCCCTGACGCCCACCTTCCAGTTCTTTCCCGCCACGGGCCAGAAAGACCAGACGAGAGAGGAGCGGATATTTCCCTCAATGGAAAAGGAGCTGAACAAGCCTAGGGGGATGGAGGGCAGGAAGGTATTACCTACTGCAAGAGCCTCTCTCGAAGATCTACTGTTATGGTAAGTTCTTACGTAACTGTACTATCTTACTTCGAGAGGGCTCTTGCAGTAGGTAATTACATATAGGACTGAAACCCAAGCAGTCTGGAACAAAGACAGGCACCGGGAGGAGGAAGCTACTCCAAAAAGCAATTCTAGCTTTGCAAGCCTCAAGATAGGAGGCTTTGCAGAACAGCCAGCCCGAAGCCTGCTCTATGGCGAGAGGCAACATCCAAACTGTAGTGTTTAGTAAAGGTATGTACGGAAGTCCAGGTGGCAGCAGCACAGATGTCCGCCGCAGACACATTCTTGAAACAAGCCACTGAGGCAGCTACTCCTCTAGTGGAGTGGCCTCCTACTTGACCCAGGAGGGTCTTGTTGTATTTGTAATAGAAAGTGTTGCAATGGGCTAACCATTTAGATAGGCATTGCTTGGAAACAGCATTGCCTTATCTTTATGAGCAAAAGAAACGAACAATTGATCAATCTTTCTGAGATCCTTCGTCCTGTTGGTGTAGTATCTCAGAATCCGGTGAACATCCACAGTATGGAGTAAATACTCTCCTTGATTAGAGTACTGCGTGAAAAAGGCAAGTAACTCTATGGACTGATTTAGAGTAGACTCAGCTACTGCTTTAGGAAGAAACTTAGGATTCGTGCGAAGAGCAACACGTTCCTTGTGAAAAATCAAGTATGGGATTTTACACGTCAGGGCCTGGAGCTCGGAAATTCTCCAAGCAGAAGTCATGGCCACCAGGAAGAGAGTCTTCCATGAAAGGAGCTTCAAATCCGCAGAAGCTGCAGGTTCGAAGGGAAGGAGAGTGAGTTTCTCGAGAACAAAGTTCAAGTCCCAAGGGGGAGCAGGAGTACGGATGGAGGGGGTCTCAGGTGGAGGACCCCTCTGAGAAAGGTCTTAGAGACCTCCAATTGAGCGAAAGTTTTGGCTGCAAAGGGAACATGATAGGCCGAAATGGCCGCCATGTGTACCTTCAGAGAAGAATGACTGAGACCCAGGTCAAACAGATGACGTAGATACTCCAGCAGAAGCCCCGCTGAACAGGAGATGGGTTCCAGATAGTGAATCTTTTCCACTTCATGGCATAAGTGGATGTGGTGGAGGGTTTTCTGGACTCCATCAAAATCTCCTCCACTTGGGGAGACACCCCAAAATGGGATTGGGCTAAGTCTGCAGGAGCCATGCATGCAGTTGAAGGGATTTGAGGCCTGGATGGAACAGGGTCCCCTGATCCTGGGTCAGTAAACCTCGAGATACAGGAAGAGGAAGAGGAGGATCCTCTGAGTATTGTTGTAGAAGACAGAACCAAACTTGCCTAGGCCAGAAAGGAGCAATCAGAATCATTCGTGCTTCTTCTGAAGCTAGTTTCTGCAAGACTCGTGGGATAAGTGGAATTGGGGGAAAAGGCATAGATGAATCTGTCCTTCCAGTCTAGAGACAGTGTCTGCTCAAAAACACCTCGCTCTGGAGCAGCGAGAAGGCGGCAGGAAGTTTTGCATTTAGGGGGATACGAACAGGTGGACCTGTGGTGTTCCCCAAAGTCGGAAGATATTGTCTAGGACCCCTTGGTCCAGTTCCCACTCATGAGTCAGAGCAGAAGAGCGACTTAGCTTGTCTGCCAGGGTGTTGTCGACTCCCGGAACGTGAATTACCGTGAGGTGTAGGTCGTGTTGTGTTGCCCAATCCCAAACCTCCATTGCCTCCCTGCAAAGAGGGTAGGACCGAGTCCCTCCCTGTTTGTTGATGTACCAAACTACGCACACGTTGTCCGTCTGGATGGCTAGGTGGCCAGGAAGGATGTATTGGTGAAGGGCTTGGACAGCGCATAACACTGCCCGAAGCTCGAGCACAATGATGTGGAGAGCTTGTTCTAGCTTGGACCAGGAGCCCTGGGTCCGATGAGGGCCTAGATGGGCTCCCCAACCTTCACCCGAGGCGTCTGTGCTTAGAGTCTGTGTGTGTGTGTGTGTGTGGGGGGGGGGGCGGAACAAAGGAACTCCCCAAAACAGGTTCTCTTGAACCATCCACCATTGCAAGTCTTGAAGCACCGGCGAGGAGACCAGAACTGGGTGATCTAGGTCGTCCACTAACTGATCCCATTGGGAGCGTAGAGTCCACTGAGAAATTCTCATGTGGAGTAGAGCGCGAGGAACTGTCAGGATAGCAGCCGCCATGAGCCCGAGGTGAAGGACTGACCTTGCAGGGACTGTCCTGCAGTCGGACAGCAGACTTATTTGGGTCTGGAGGGTGGACTCCCTGTCCGGAGGCAGGAAGGTCTTGCCCGTGGTCGTATCGAGAATCGCCCCAATAAACTGTAGTCTCTGGGATGGGACCAGATGAGACTTGGAATGGTTGATGGTAATACCCAGGCAGACAAAAACCTGCTGGGTAAGGGAGAGGCAGCGCAGGAGTTCCTCCCTGGATGAGGCCACCAGGAGCCAATCGTCCAGGTACAGGAAAACCTGCACTCCCCTGGTACACAGGTGGGCCACCACCACCACTGCCAGGCATTTGGTAAATACTCGGGGAGCCGAGGATAGACCAAACGGGAGCACCTTGAACTGGTAGTGGTCCCCCTGGAATGCAAAACGAAGACATTTGCGGTGGGACGGGTGAATGGAAATGTGCAGGTAAGCATCCTGCATATTCAGAGCACACAGCCATTGACCTGGCTGGAAGAGGGGCAGAAGGCTCTGCAATGAGAGCATCCTGAACCTTTTGTATTCTACGAAAAGATTCAGGGAACTGAGATCCAAAACTGGTCTGAGATCTCCTGTCTTCTTTGGGACTAGGAAGAAATGGGAATAGTAACCCGTCCCTTGCAAATGAAGGGGGACAGGTTCTATTGCTTGTTTCAGCAGGAGAGCTGAAATTTCCTCCTGGACCAAGAGAAGATGTTCCCTTGAATACAACGACTTCAGAGTGGGGGTGGCAAGGTGGTTTCTGAAGAAACTCTATCGAGTGTCCTTCCGTTATGAGCTGGAGTACCCAAGAATCTGTGGTTATCCTCTCCCAGCCCGGAAGATGGAGGGAAAACTTCCCTCCTACCGGTTCCTCCGGGGAGTCCGGAGGCTGTGGGAGGAGGAGTCAGGTGGTGTGGGGCAGCGCCGCAGCTGAAGCACCCGCTGCTTTTTTGGGCAGGGGGGGACTTAGAAGCTGTGGGGGCCTGACGTTTTGTGGCCCACCTTCCCTGGGGTTTCGCCTTGGGCCGATTCCGTCTGCGAAAGGGACAGCACTGCTGCTGATGGGGATGGTACATGGAATCAACTGACTTCAGTGCCGTCCCCTTCTCTTGCAAATCAGTGATGATGTCCTTGACATCACCCCGAAAGCACGATCCCTGGAAGTAGTAGCTTCCTGGATAACAGATTGCACCTCCAGGACCAACCTTGGCCTACGGGCCAAGCATGGCGCGTGAACCAACAGCTAGCTGAGCTCAAATCCAGCAGTGTCCGCTGCGCATTATGTCGCACAAAGCATGTGTCGATTGGCGAGCAGGCAGAGCAGACAAGATCAGCCAACTCCTGCTTGACTTGGAAGTCAGGCAGGGAGTCATTTGGCTTCCACCTGGGTCAGAATGGCCTTCTGGTAGTCCCCCATATGGTCGACATAATTCAGGGCCCTGATCCCAAGCGTGAAGGAAGCGTAGATCTTCCTCCTATACTGGTCCAGACGCAGGGATTCCTTATCAGGTGGCAACAAGCTGAGGGTGTTTGGGGTTGGCAGACTGGCTGTGAGCGACTAATCACGACAGAGTCGGCACGAGGACGAGAATCCAGGAAATCAACACCTTCTGGAGCCTGATATAGCCTGTCTGACTTCCTAGGAAGTGGGGCTAAAGTCAACGGCTGTTTCCATATGGTGGTAATGAGGTCGGTGTGAGGCTCTATCCAGGGTGGCACCAAGGTAGGAGCTGTCACGGGAAGATCCAGATGTTCAGCGAGTTTGAGACACTGAGGATCTGGTTCCAAGGAGTGCCACGGATGAACCTCCTGGATTTTCCTAAGCAACTCCAGTAAAGAAGGATCTTCGGAGGAGACTTGGGGAGTCCTTGACCTGGGCTTCTCCTTGACCTGGGCTTCGACGGAGAGCGTGGCTCGTTGTCTCTCTTGGAGCAACCGTCGGAAGAATCTGAGGAGTCCAAGGGTGAAGAGGAGGGAAGAGGAGAAAGACTCCTTTCCCGACCCGAGGAGAATGGACTGCCAGGGCGTGTCCTGCCCTCTCTGGACCCAGATGGAAGAGCCCTGGAGTCGGGTGGTGAGGGAGTGTGCCGCCTCGGACATACGGGAACCTGAGAAGGCACCGTCATTGGAAGGTGGCTCTCGACCTCTTTGGTGAGCCGAGCCTTGGCCTCAGCCCACCAGGAGGCCAGAGTCTCCTGCAGGTCCACCAGCGGCTGTGGGAGCGGTGGTGGAGGAGGTGGGGGATAAGGATACGGGTTATACCCGTATGGAGCGTATCCAAAACCCAGCTGCGGACAGCCCGGAGTTGGATACTGTGGCGTTGGGTACTGCGGCACCGGATACTGTGGTCCTGGGTACATCAGCGTTGGATAGGTCGGAGGGTACCGGGAGCCTGCCGGAACGAGACCGCCCGGCAAGCGACCTCGCAGGCGGGTCCACACTGGAGAGCCAACGAGCGGGATGTCTCCCAGAGTCGGCAGAACCAGCGTCAGAGGAGCCGACGTCAGATCCGGCGCACCAACCAGAGGACGGTCTGACAGAGGAGGAAGATCCCCAGCGTCGCCCGGGGATGGAGGGGAAAAATCCCCGGAGTCGGGCTGGGGACTTTGGGTCCCAGGCGGCAGTGAAGGCTGCGGAGAACAGGGTATGATGGGCGTAGGGGGTTGTCGTCGGTTCCTTCACCAGCCGGACGTCAGACGAGCCGACGTGCGGCTTATGGGAACCATCACCAGAGGCAGGCCAAGTAGAAGGATCGGCCTGGTCCGGTGGAGTGGAGGCCGCGTGCCACCCCGAAGAGTCGTGCATCTTACCGGCCATCTCCGCGCGGACGTCGGAGGAGCAGACGCCCGACTTACCAGAGTCGCCCACATTGGTAGGCCGCGAGCCTGCAGCCGAACTGGGAAGCGGGAGGCCTCCAAGTACCCGTAGGCGCCTGCAAGGCCGGCCTTGAGTCAGACAGGCGGGCGGCGCCCCCCGAAACCTCCAGAGGCGTCGGCGAAGCGAGTCCCCCGGAGGGGACATTACCTGTGTCCCGGCAGCTCCCGAGGGAGACGCAGTAGAGGAGTCCTTGTCCCGGTGCCTCTCCTTATCCTTCTTCTTCCGATGGCCTTTGGGGGAAGTGGACGCCTGCCTCAGTTTTTTGAGCTCCTTCTCCATTGAACTCATCTTGTTCTTCAGAATACGAGCTTCCAGGGATTGCTGCCACCTTTTCTGGGTAGCCACGTTGAAGCTGAGGCAGTGCTGGCACTTCTCGAGCCGGGTGATTGGGGCCTAGCCAGAACAGGCACAGGGAATGGCCATCCTTGTGCGGTAGTTGGGCGCCGCACGAATTGCACTTATTTTTGTGCTTGGAGGGAGAGGAGGCGACATCGCTGACAATGGTACCTGACGTTAGTCAAAAACCAAAAATTTCGGTAAACCGACGTAAGATTGGGCTGACGGCACGAACTTTCCAGGCGAGGCACTGCGAGACTAACGCGGAAAGAACTGAAGGCGGGTGTCAGGGACCGCCTTTATACCGACGCTCTGACGCTCGGTCATCTGATTTAGGGCGGTCCCCGCCAGAGACTGCTAGCTGTGAAATTTTCCGTAAGTCCTGCTGCCTGCCTGTGCTAGTCCTATATGTAATTACCTACTGCAAGAGCCCTCTCAAGTAAGATTTTGTCTTTTATTAAAAAGAGGTGCAATCAGCACGCAGTATAGTATCTTTCACATGTACGAGAGTTGTCTTACATTGCATGCACCAGAGAATACAAACACTTTCAAAACATGGTCTACATTGGTACCTTAGAGAAAGCAGAATGGTACAGGTTTTTGGGAGACAGGAAGAGCCTCCCAAACTTAATCTGACGAGGTCCCCACTCCCTGAGCTACCCTCCACTATGTTTCATGGTACAAAATGTGGGTCCTTATCCATCATATATGGAACGCATTTGGTCCATGTAGAAATTATTTCCTGCTAGCATTTATTGAGAATGTAAGCCTTTCTAACTTATAAATGTGATGCACAAGCTGCATCCGATCTTCCATTGTGTGTGGCTGGGGTGTGAGCCACTTCCTTGTAATACTTCATAGTGTATAGTGTGTAGTGATTGTGTATGGAAATCCACCTCTTTCAAAATGTTGTTGTACTATAGTTCAAGGGTCATGGAACATGATAATACCACACTGTGGTATAACAACATTTTGAAAGCCTCTAGAGGCTCGCGGTCACTACTGACACTCCAGAACCACACAACACTAATCAGTACAATAACCCCAGGATCAACCAGAACACCACTGAAGCCAGGCAGCAAGATCGCTGGAACCCGACGATCCGCCAGAAGACACAGGGTTAGCCAAAAGAAACACATGATCAACCAGATAAAATTTACTAAAAAACCAGATCAACCAGATATTTTAAACTTACCATTTAAAGCGAACACCTCAGAGGAAAATCTTTCTCGCTTAGCGAAAACGGACGGCATGTTTTTGTTTTGTTTTTAAATCCCTCCCCACACAGAAAAACAACCAGTTGGTGGATGCTTATACAAAACAGATGTCTGGCCTCTGACAACCATACAGTGAGCCTAGCAACCCCCAACAAGGAACAAAATGAAGAATGTGAAAGTACATTTTTAATATAAAAATGTCTAAACCATACCTACTTTTAAAAAACTATACACTATAAAAAATAGTGGATGGGCAACCTCATGCCCAGCCATCGTGTTACGCCACCTCGGGGTTCTGATGACAGAAGACCTCTCCAGCTTCGCTCTCGAGGTCTGATGTCATCAGAACCCCTCTGTGGCACAGCACAGTGGTTGTGCATGGTTGCCCATCCACTATTCTCTATTTTTTTGCTGCAGCCATTTGGGATTCCTAGGAGATAGTTACTATGGAGCTTCCTGTGGTAGAGCTGTGCTCTACCTAGGAAATTGGTGTAGCAATTAGGGGCATTTTTCTATCTTCTCCCCTTCCTTCTGGACAATCAGTTGCAACAGTACCTCTAGAAACCTATCCTGTGCTTTTTCTAAACACTAAGGTAGGCTGGCCACCCATGGCAGTCTTTTTGTAGCCTCCCTAAATTTATTTTCCTTTGTTTCTTATTCACCATTCCGTCCCTCACCAGAAGCCATATGCCTTGCTAAGGAAATAACAGATATGGCTAGAGCAAATACAGTAGCTGACGGTATACAAAAGAAGGCTGGAACCTGAATAAATGTGTATACCTTCATAAAATGCCAGTCTTGCTTGCTGGCTGTTTAATAAAGAACTGCATGTGCTTTAAATGAAGAAACAAAGTGCATAGGGTACTTTCACACAAAGTGCTGGCAGTGCATTAATGGTGTGCAAGGCACTTTATAAAATGAAACTTTGTTTGAAAACAGTGACCTACAAATCCTGCAAGGAAAGGGTTTGCTAGTTAAAGTGCTAGATAAAAAGAAACTGCTGCTGTTTAAACTATTGTTATTAAGTGCAGTTTACTGGCACCATGCATTCCTGCTTGAAGCTGAACCAGCCTAAAATGTATTATAGGAAACCCAGACTTTTCAATGGGAAAGGCTGACCCTAGCTTCCATATTCTGAACCAATGAGGCCTCACTACTTTCTCGGTTTCTCTCAGGAGGCATCAGTCTATCCTGTGCGGAGCTGAAAATCAAATTTAATCTCCCCAACAGTAATCATTATAAATTCTACAGGTTCAGTCCAGTCGGGGAAAAGAAGTTAACAGATAATTATCAAAATTAAGAAGATTTTTCACTGGGCAGTCCGACAGAGACTAGGAGAGCAATCGCCATTATGTATAAATTGCTCAAAATGTCAGCTGGTCACATGCTGGAGAAGATCAGAAGAGGATGGGATGCACAAGCAGGGTGCCCAATCACAGATGCTGACTGGAAGCAATCCTGGAAAGAGGGTGGAAAGTCACCACCACCCCAGGTGGAGGGAATGTAGGGGGAAGGTCTTGGTAAGATTTTTTTCACACCCTCACAATTACAGCTCACTTCACTGCCACTAATTTGACCACCTCCTGCAGGAGTGCCTGGATAGAAGAACACACTACTTTTACTTCACAGCTGCCTATATTACAGGGGTATTGGCACAATACACATGCAAAGTCGGAAACCATCTAAGGCCTCACCATCCCATTCCAGTATGAAACACTGGCACTTGCCCAGCCAAAGTTAAAATGACAAAAGTAGAGAGAGGTACTCCATGCCCAGTGTTTGATGTCTGTTAAGACCCTCACCTGTCATTGGCTTTCAGCCACCATACCAACTCTCCTGCAGTGGCAGACTAGAGTCCAACAAGTGTCAGATACAGAAGATCACAGCTGAGCTCCAACTTACCAGAGAAAAACATACAGAAAAACAGGAGAGGTGGGAGAGATACAGAACCCCTACCTAATATCAGAATGTCCCAGAAATTTCCCCTTGGGTACAGAGACCACTATTCTAACAGGATACTGTACATCAGTATGAACTACATGTTAGACTTAGTTGAAGTTCAGGTTCCTGTTTTCTAGTTTCTATTTCTTTTCATGAATTAATGTACGTTACACATCACAAAAGAGCCAAAGGAGGAAGGCCTAGACTTCAGAAGAAAGGACGCTAATACAAAGGGTGGTGGTAAAGGGAGTTCACTCTGAGGAATGGAGGGTGACCAGCGGGGTGCCTCAGGGACCAGTGCTGGGACTGGTTCCTTTATTGTCTTTACAAGAGACACCATGAGAGGACCTGGCAAGAAAGGTCTGCCTCTTTGCAGAGGACACTGAAATCTGCAATACAGTGGATACTCAGTTTGGGGGGTGAGCAGAGATGTTAGAAAACTACAGGAGTACAGCCAGCCCAGTGGTATGGAGGGCTGAGGCACTGGTTGCCTTACTTCCTGCCACGCAGGCAACACAGGGTCGGGTTGCTCAGGGGCTGTCAGGAAGAGGAAGGATTGATCGTCCCTAGACAGCTCTCCTTCCACGGTGTGTGTGTGTGTGTGTGTGTGTATGTCGTATGGCGACTGGGTGCTAGCAAATATACACCACCATGTAGGGAATGGATCACGTTCAGGACACTGGGGCCATCTCTCGAAGCAGAGCTCGGACATCGCACCCATTGCATCCGTGGGCCCAGGGAGAAAACTGGAGGAAAGCCACCCAGGCAGCAGGATAATGACTGACCCTCCACAGGCCCCGCACCGGTGGCCAGGCACAACCACAAGTTCTGTGACAGAGGATGATGGTGAAGGTAAGTCCTGGAGGAGTCAGGTGACAGGGCTGGGGGGGGGGCTGTCAGAGAGGGGGAGACCAGAAGATAAGATGTATATAGAAAGGAAAAAAAAAGAAAACTGGACTAGAGGAATAGCCAAGGACATGGCAGCTGGTTTTCAATAAGAAAAAGTGCAAAATAATGTACTTACGACACAGAAATCCAGGGGCGGGGTGCAAAAGGGGAGGAATGGCACTGATGACTACACCAAGCAGGAAAGAGACCTAAAGGTGGCCAGGCAGTGTGACAAGGCAGTCGGAAGGGCTAGTGAGATGCTGGGGAGCACAGGGAGGGGTAACATCAGCAGAAAGAGGGAGGTGGTGTTGCCTCTCTATAGAAGGCTGGTAAGACCCCATTTAGAGTACTGTGTCCAGTTCTGGAGATCACATCTCCAGAACAACACAGACAGAGTGGAGGTGCTCCAGAGGAGAGCAACTAAAATGATGCAGGGTCTGCATCATAAGCCCTGTGAGGAAAGACTAAAGGACCTTAATATGTACACCCTGGAAGAGAAGAGGGAAGGGGGGGGATACGATAGAGACCTTTAAATACCTCACCAGGGTGAAAAAGGTACAAGAGAAACATTTTTCAGAAAAGAAAAAAAGTGCTCAAGAACAACAGGGTAGATTCACGAGAGATGTGAGTAAGTTCTTCACAGAAAGAGTGGTGGATTCCTGGAACAACCTTCCAACAGAGGTGGTGGGAATGAAAACAGTGGTGGGGTTTAAGAATGTATGGAATAGCCCGTCCACCAGCGCTAGCGATAGAGTTACTGCCTCTGGATGCTGGCGATCAGGGTTGGGAATGGGCCTCGGTCAATGGAGGCCGGCCGGGGGTGGGGAGGGAGGGAGAGAGGAGGACTGCGCGCCCTAAGGGCTACTCTCCTCCAGGGAGGGAGGGTTGCCGCACCCACCGTACTACTGCCATCTGGTGATCACGGATGTCGGTGCAGTTAGGGGTGCTATGGAAGGGAGAGAAGAACATCGTCTGAAGTCCACAGCAGCAGCACGCCTTGACGTGTGCTCGTCTCCTTGGACTCCCATGCCTGCCAATGTCCTCGGGGGAGGGTGTAACGTGTTGAAAGGTAAAAATACCCCTGTGCGTTAGGGCCTCCGGGCCGTTGGTTACTCCGGCTTCTGGGCAACCACTGTGAGCATGCTGTAGCATAGGAACCATCCCTTGAGATGGCCTCACCCGGGGCGTTAGTGATCCGCAGTGTTGATAATCCGCGGTTGGGAGCTGGGGGTCGGGGTGGCTCGGGGGTGCCGTGGCACAGATAAAAAGAAAAATTTAAAAACAATGCATGAAATAGGCATAAGGGAATCACCATGTAAAGGAAGGAATGGAGGGAGAAAGTTGTAGATCAAGGACAGTGTGTGTTAATAATGCAGGTAAAGAAAAATGGGCAGACTTGGTGGGCTAAGCGGTCTTCATCTGCCGTCGAAGTGTATGGTTCTAGGTTTCTGTCTCAGTAGTGGTGAAAGGTGATCGTTAGTGTGCAAACATGCCACACCATTTGTTTCTACATATACTCCTTCCATGTCCATGAACTGGTTTTACGCTACGTGCCTCCTACAACTACATTCCTAATCTTCCTCTGCAACTACATAACCCAATTCGTGAGCCCATCTTTGTCTAATGGATTTTGATTCCAAGTGCTACGAGGCCCGAATAACTCCAACTGTGTTGCCAGGTTTACTGTAATCTATGAAGACTAACAACAATGACGGGTTATTCATACCCCTGGCTGCTCTAGGTAAAGACTGTACATAATGACGTGCCTGTGAGGAATTTATAGAAATCTCGTTGCAGACTATGTCTTTGCTGTAGTCCTACAAAGGAGTCCATCCATCATGCCTCCCTCATATAACTGAAAAACATAATGCAGGGAATTTCTATTCCATGCCCTATACCCTGGGTCTTATTTAAACAACAAGAATCCCTCTGACGATGTAAGCGGGTACAGCAAGGGCAAAAAAAACAGTCAGGTATAAGGATTTTCTGATGCTCCTCCCAAGTCCTCATTGTTCACTGCATGGTGGAAAAGCAAAGTACTAATTCTGTCCATTTGGCCAATCAGATTAAACAGTAGCTGCACCATTTCTGGGTACAGTAGTATCTCCTGTTCTTTGTAACCAGAGGGTTTATAGATGGGCTACATGCCATAGCCAAAGCAGGTCTTATTCACAGATTCACACAACAATAGCTGCCCGCACACTCACAAATGGACTTCAGGAATCTCTGATTTCAAATATGTGCCAGTTCACAAATGCGCTGCCGCTATAAGTATCATGCAAACCCCAGTAATCGGAAGTAAACCCTACAAGAGGATACCATGAACTATAGGCCAAGGAAAGGAAGAACCACAAGGAAAGCTGCAGAAAACAGTGGTTACAGTAATAATCAGGAGTCTGTGAGGGGCTTGCTTGCAAAACTTAATTTACAAGAAAAGTAAAACATCCACGGTACTTATAGCACATGGGGAGCCTTTATTAGTCTTACCAGGAGAGAGAATGACAAGGGCTGGCTGAAATGTGTTTCTGTTTCTGTGGAATTTGCACTAAATAAATAGGTCACTCGCCTGTAACTGTAGTTCTAGGAGTGGTATACTGCTCACATCCAGTCAGCCTGACCTCAGTAGTGGGGAAAATCATGGAAGCACTACTGAAGGAGAGACTGGCAAACATCTGGTTGCCAATGGACTACAGGACCCAAGGCAGCATGGTTTCACCGGGGTGAGGTCATGCCAGACCAACCTCACTGAATTTTTCAACTAGGTGGCAAGGAAGGTGGATCGGGGAGGACAGTGGACGTGGCCTATCTGGACTTCAGCAAGGCCTTCAAAACTGTGTTGCATACAAGGCTGTTTTACAAACTGGGGAATATGGGAGTGGGCAGGACAGTAGTGTGGTGGGTGGGTAATTAGCTGGGTAGCAGGACACAGAGGGTGGCAGTAAATGGCTGTCACTCCACAAAGGAAGAGTGACCAGTGGAGTGCTGCAGGGATCAGTGCTGGGACTGGTCCTAATCAACATCTTTATCTGTGACATTGCACAGGACCTAGAAGGCAGAATTTCCCTGTTCGCTGATGACACTAACATCTGTAACAGTGTGGACACACCAGAGGGTGTAGACAGAATGAAAACACAAAAAAGTGCAAAATAATGCATATGGGGCACAAAAACCCTGGAACAACATATCAGTTGGTGGGTGAGGAGATAGCATGCATTAAGCAGGAAAGGGACCTTGGGGTTATCATCGCAGATGATCTCAAGGTAGGGAAACAGTCCGACAAGGCGGCAGGTAAAGCAAATAGGATGCTGGGATGCATAGGCAAGGGCCTCATCAGCAGGAAAAGGGAGGGCATAATTTCACTATAAAAGACACTAGTGAGGCCCCACCTGGAGTACAGTGTCCAGTTCTGGAGATCTTACCTACATAAGAACATAGACAGGGTGGAAAAGGGTTCAGAGGAGGGCAACAAGATGGTACAGGGATTGCATCACAAGTCCTATGAGGACAGGCTGAAGAACTTGAATATGTACTCCCTGGAGGAGAAAAGTGAGAGAGGAGATATGATGGAGACATGCAAGTACCTTACGGGGAGAAACAGTGTGCAGGAAAACACTATTTTCCAATGAAAAAGATGTTCCAGGACTAGAGGGCATAGGATGAAGCTGGAGGGAGAGCGATTCAGAGGAAATGTGAGGAAGAATTTCTTCATAGGAAGGGTGATGGACAAAGGGAACACCCTGCCTGAGGAAGTGGTGCGGGCTGAAACAATCACAGAATTTAAGAATGCATGGGATAGAAAGCAGGGAATCCTGGACATCAGCAGCAAGGGGAAACACAATTCTAGAAAAACAAAGTGATCTTATGAGCTCAAATCGGCAGACTGGGTGGGCCATAGGCCCCTATCTGCCGACAGTATCTATGTATCCAAATGATGGCAGTTCCATCATAAGTGTCAATTCATTAAAACATCTTTAAGCTAAATTTCTCCCACCACCTGGGTGGCATATGTCCGGCTCCATCCCGTGATGTCAGATCTTGCACACACTGGAAGCAAGGATCCATGTGCCACTTGCCAGGGGAGTTCAGGTGGGTGGTGTGGATGTGAACCATATATCACTCATAGAACTCACTTGACCTTTGGGTAACCTATTTTCCTGAGTGCGTGGAAATGGTTCACCTAGCCACACAATGGCAAACTTCCAGATGTTCTCCGGGAGGAGGTAAGGTCGAACCCCTACTTGGCAAGCAGAGTTGGAGCCGAGGGTCCCAAAAGTGGCAGCCGAGAAGACTCCAGGTCGATGCTGGTGAAGGTGTGTTCTGACTTCCAGGTAGTAGATCTGCAGATCTCCTGGACAGGGATGTCCCTGGAAGCAGCCACCAAGGCAGCAGTGTGTCTGGTGGAATGAGCCCCAAGCCCTATGGGATGCTCCCTACCAGCCAACCAATAGCAGAGGACGATGCAGGATGTAGCTACCAGGCATGGCTTCAGTGTGTGTGGCATACAGCTGGCGAATCTCACCCTGACTTCCAGCCTTGCATTCTACATAGTAGGAGAGCACCCACCGCAGATCCATGATGTGGAGCCTGCGGGCAGCCTCCGATAATGGGTTTGTAAAATATGCCAGAAGGTTCATCACCTGCTTAAGGTCAAACTTTGATATAACTTTTGGGAGGCACTTCGATCGGGGGCGAAGGACTACTCTGTCCCTGTGGAAGACGAGATATGGAGACTACACTGAAAACACCTGGAGCTCACTAATCCTTCTGGCCGACATGACTGCCACCAAGAAGGAAGTCTACCACGACAGGTGTGACATCTCACACTTGTGCACAGGCTCAAAAGGCTTGCCCATGAGCACAGCCAGCACCAGCAATAAGTCCCAAGGTGAAAGTGGTTTACACACCAGAAGGGACAGGTGGACCGGGCCCCAAAAAAGTGCCCAACCACCTCTCCTGGGCCACTGTCGGCATACCAGTCTGTACCCAGTATATAGAGATGGCTGCCAGGTGCACCTTTAGGGTCACTGCTCACAGTCACAGCTGGAAGAGAGACCAGAGGTACTCAAAGATACTAGCCACAGATCAGGAAAGGGGATCAAGCTCCAAGCTTCTTGCCTTTACTCCAAATGGAAAATCTTTCCATTTAAACACACAGCACTGGTGAGTAGACTCTTTTTCTGAGAAATCCAGGTACAGGACCTTTAACTGTTGTCTGATCTGCAGATCCAGGTGAAGAGGCAACCGCGATGAAGGCCTGCTGCCCAGGCGGAGGAGATCCGGGTACCAGAAACTGGCAAGGCCCATCCACAGCTATCAGGATCATCTGCGCCTTATCCTTCTGGGCCTAGACCACCACCTTGTGGATAAGGGGGAAAAGGCATTCACAAGGCCTGGGGTTCAGGGCCTCGGGAAGGCATCCACCACCACCGTCCAGGACTGCGATGGGAGGGCACAAAACAGCCTCAATTTTATGTTCTCCCAGAAGGCAAACAGGTCCACCAGAGGTGTGCCCCACAAGAAGACAAGGTGGTTCACCACCTCCTGATGCAAGCACTACTCGTGCATCATTTCACCCAACCTGCTGAGAGCAGCTGACTGCGCACTCCTGCGACATGGATCTCCAGGAGAGCTGCACCCCGGCTGTGCATGAGGGTTCAGGTGCGAAAGGCCTCCCAGCACAAGGGAAAGGACTGCATGCTGCCCTCCCTGTTCATTTAGAACATGGTTGTGGTGTTGTCCATCTGACTTGCACAACTTGACCCCTGACTAAGTAGCAATTTCCGTCAGGCGAGTGCACTGCATGGAGCTCAGCAGACTGATGTGCTGACAGGACTCCCTAGCAACCAGAACCATGGGCCCTGTGGTCTCACAGCTGTGCTCACCACCCCACCAGAGATGCATCTGTTGTGAGTGATGGTCGGCTCTGGGCAGACAAACAGGGCCTTCAGGTCCTTCTAGGGTGAAGCCACATAGTGCAGGGTGGCACTGGCCTTAATCCGAGTGAGATGACCAAACATCCCTGGGCCAAAAAGAGGTAGGTGCCCAAGAAAGGGACATGAGCCAGCTTGTGCCGAGTTTCCACCATAGAGGTGGAGAGCCTCAGCCAGGCCCTGAGACGAGTCATGACAGTCACTGCCATGGCACAGGCAGAGGAGTCGCCAATGTCCAAGTCCATTTGAAGCTGGTGTTTAGCCAGCACCTGAGCCTGCACTCTGACTATTTTCACCAGCAACTGCTTGTCGGCAATGAGGTGAGGAGGACAGGGTCCAGCACTCCCAACAGAAAGTCACCAAAAGTGGGCCATCATCAAATGCGTAGCACTAAAATGAACAAAAAAGCAGCATGCTCCAGGAAATAGCAGGTGGTGGTGCAAAGTAAGACGGCCAGCCTATACAACACATAGAAGAGCTACGAACTCATGGAGTCAAGTAATCCAGGAAAAGACAGATTCAAAAGTGTATTTATTCCAACGCCTGAGAGGTCTGGACTAGCACCCAAATGGGGTATTTGGGTACTAGTCCAGACCTCAGAGATGTTGGAAAACTCTTCTGAATCTACCTTTGCCTGGATTATTTGAATCTACGAGTGCGCAGCTCTACGGTTGATCAAGGCACAGCTCACCTGATGGAGACAGAGTGAGGAAGTAGCAGAGACCTTCTTGGCTGCATGGTCAAGCTTCTTTGACTCCTTATCAAGGGGAGCTGTCCACATTCCCAGTACTTCCGATTTCCAGAAAACCAAGTCTGAGATCAGACCCACAGACAATGGGTGGTCAGTGAACCCAGACAGAATGCCAGTGAGGAACACATCTTACGGAACATGTGGGCTGAGCATGCTGGGCAGGATGCTGTCAGAACTCCAGGGCTGGTCCCAAAATGGCCTCTTCCATGGAAAAAGCAACACCCAGGGATTCGTTCCTATTCAGGATATCACTGAAAGGGTAATTTGTCCTAATCTGAACAGGCTCAGACTGACATTTCCCAAAGGCACCAGCACCATGACTGGTAGTCAACTCCTCAACCAAATTATCATTGAGTCACCCAGAAATAAATCAGAATGGCCCTCGACGTTTACTGCCATCAACCACCCTGGAGTCATCTGAATGGCGACTTCCACTTACAGCCAGTCTGGCGGGCGGTGCGCAGCACAGGAGTCCTTCATTGGGACTCCCACAGAGCTGCAGCAGAGACAGTTCAACCAGCAGGGGTGGACAGATAAGTGTCTGCGACAATGATCTCGGGGATTGGCAATGGCCAGTCAACCACAGGCGTTAGGGGTAGAGTCATACCCTGCCCTGCCAAGACCCACTGCTGCCAGAGGAGTTCCTCGTAGTGCCACCATGTGCCAGAGGAGCCTCTCATCATCTGAAGATGAGGAGGACAAGGAATGTTGATAGTGATGCCTTCCAGTAGAGCTGGGCAGAGAATGCAAAGAGCATCTCAACTGTCTATCTTCTTCCTTCTTCCAATTATTTAACCAGGTAAGACACACTAAACTGAAAGCTTGTTTACAGGTGCAACCTGGGAGTACAAGGAAGGTAAGTGACTTGCTCAGGGTCACACAGTATGGAAGTGGGATCTGGGGGCCGATGCTGAGGAGAAGCCATTGGGAGATGCCACAGATAACGTGCACCACCTTCGGTGGAACGACTTCTGGGGCAGAATGTTTCCAAGTGGCAGCAGCCGGGGACACAGACCACTCCATGTCCTCCTGAGTAAGGACTGGAAACACCTGGGTCTTGCAGATTGACTCATCAACTTCCTCCAACAACTGCTCAAGCAGGTTGAGGCCAATCTTGACGAGTGTTGAGGCCGACAAGCCTGACAGGTTTACACGTGGAGCTAGCGACCTGGTCCTCAGTCAAGTTTGGCTTAGCCAAACCAGGCACTTGATAAGCTTCAAGGGGTCAGGGAAGTCAAGGGAGTGGGAGGAAGGCGATCTCTCCCAGTTCTACAACAAAGCGACTGTGCTTTCTGTACTTCTTACTGTGGCAGGCCGAGCTCTCCCCGAAGGTCTGGAGTGCCCATCATCTCCTGGAACTCTCTGGGGAAGGACACGCCGATGCTGCCCCCAGCCGGAAGCAGCGCTGAGGCAAACGAGGTTCTCGCTGCGGCCCTTGCCACCCTTTTTTTTTTTTTTTTTTTTTTGCTATACAGGTGTTTATACTCCGCTTGGCAAGACAGGCGTCTGTTCCGCCGTGTCCCGTCAGCCACGGCCCGTCCCTCGACTCCCCTCAGTAACGGGGACCCGTATTCCCTGCAAACCCCCCCCTCCCTGCAGCAGGCCAGGAAGGGAGGGTCATCCTCCTCCACCTGGAACACAATCCAGACAAGCTTCAGATCCCTAAGAGAGTGGGCAGGTCAATGGCTTGATGGACAGTCCCCCAAGTTTTCCTCCTTAGGCCCTCCCCAGGCTCCTCACACGACGTGCAATGAGCACAGTGTGTACCCCCAGTGCTCTGTCAAGCAGCTCCCGGTAGTGACTTGCGTGCACCACCTCACCATGATTCCTCCAGGTGGTGCTCAATCACCAAGCAATGAAGTCCACCCGAGGGAGAAGACTATTCTGGTGGACTCTCAATCTTCCTGACCCCCAAGTAACCTGCCTCTGTTCCCTAATGCAGGTCACCAGTGTGGGAGAAGGTAAGGCACCCAGCCCTCTTCACCACTGGGCCAGCCTGCCACTATTTCTTTCATGGCTGCAAGTTGAGCCACAGACTCCGCCGCAGCAGAGGCCGACTTGCGACCCTTAGGCCACAGTTTACGCTCTTGATTGGCCAGCTGGCAGGAAAGGACACATAACAATTACGTAAGAACTTACCATAACAGTAGATCTTCGAGAGAGGTTCCTGCAGTAGATCTTCACATATAGAACTGCGCCCCCAGCGTCTGGTTCCAACAGCAAACTTGTAGCTAGCAATCATCAGTGGGGACCGCCCCCATCGTCAGGTGATGCGGTATCAGCCGGACTATAAAGGGCGGTCCACACCCACCCTCCAGTTCTTTTCCACTGGAGACCTAAAGAAGGTAAGCAGAAAAGGATGGAGTAACAACTCCTGGGGCGTGTGCCCTATCTAGACCTGTGGGCTAGGCAGGATGAAAAAGAAACATTTCCAGGAGCTGGGGAAAGACGGATGGGAAACTAGACCTACTGCAGGAACCTCTCTCGAAGATCTATTGTTACAGTTAAGTTCTTACATAACTGCTATATCTTACTTGGAGAGGGTTCCCGCAGTAGGTCTTCACATATAGGACTGAATACCAAGCAGCCTAAGGAGGAGGAGGAGTCAGAGACAAGGTTCCGGGAGGAGGAAGATGTCTGTCAACTAAGGTTCTGCCTTAGGACAGAAGTCCTTGCAAAACTGCAAGGCCAAACCCAGCTTTACGCCTAGAGGCAATGTCCGGACTGTACTGTTTAGTGAAGGTATGGACAGAAGACCAAGTGGCCGCTGCACAGATCTCTGCAGTGGACACATTCCTGAAAAAAGCGGTAGATGTGGTCATGCTTCTGGTGGACTGGCCTTTAACCGCCCCCGGAAGGGTCTTACCATATTTCTGGTAAATGTAGTGAATACAGTTAACTAGCCACCTAGAGATAGTCCATTTCGAGATGGCCTTGCCCTAGCACTGAGGGGAAAAGGCCACAAAGAGTTGGTTCGATTTTCAAACCTCCTTAGTCCGGGAGCTATAGTACCTCAGGATCCAATGCACATCCAAGGTGTGCAAAAGATATTCCCCTTGTTGGAATGCTGAGGATAACAGACCGGCCGTTCAACACTCTGGTTGAGAGTTGTTTCTGAAACCACTTTTGGAAAAAAAAGGATTAGTCCTCAGGACCACCCGGTCCTTGTGGAAAATTACATAAGGCTCTCTGCAAACAAAGGCCTGAAGCTCTAAAACCCTTCGAGCTGAAGTGACAGCAACTAAAAACAAAGTCTTCCAGGACAGGAAGTGCTTATCACAACTTGCTGCCAGTTCAAAAGGGGAGCAAAATAAGTTTCTCCAACATAAAATTAAGATCCCAGGGAGGACAGGAGTTCCGGAATGAAGGTTTGACATGAAGGATGCCCTTCAAGAAAGTCTTGGAAACCTCTAATTGTGCTAGGGTTTTGCCCTCCACCAGGAGGTGGTAGGTAGACACCACAGAAAGATGGCCCTTAATGGAGGAGTAACTAAGGCCCAACTCAGAAAGATGTACGAGGTACTCGAACACCTGGGAAGCCAAGCAAACAAAGGGGTCCAAGCATCTAGCTGTGGACCAGACAGAAAATATCTTCCACTTCATGGCATAGGTGGATCTGGTAGAGGGTTTTCTGGCTTCTACAAGGACCTGAGCAACCTGGGAGGAAACTCCACTGCGGGAAACCGCTATGTCCATAGGTGCCATGCATGAAGGTGGAGAGATTGAAGACTCGGGTGTACCAGGGTGCACTGCTCCTGAGACAGAAGGCCATGAGACGGTGGCAGAAGGACCGGTGGTTCTAGAGCCAGTTGTTGGAAAAGCAGGAACCAAATCTGCCTAGGCCACAGAGGGGCAATCAGAATTACGTGGGCCCCTTCTGCCTGAAGTTGAACAGAACCTTCTGAATGAGAGGAAAGGGTGGAATGTGTACAGAAACGTCCCAATCCAAGAGAGAGACAGTGCATCTCGCCAAAAAGCACCATGCCTGGGACGAGAGCAAAAAGCTGGGTAGTTGCATTCAGTAAGAGTCGAACAGATCTAAGTCTGGCGGCTCCATCAAGAAACAGGTCTTCAACTACTTCCTGCTTTAATTCCCCCTCGTGAGTCCTGACTACTGATTGGCTGAGACTGTCCACCAGGACGTTGTGCACGCCTGGGACGTGGACTGCTGTCAGAAGCAGACCGTGCCGAATCGGCCAGTACCATACTCTCACTGCTTCCCTAAAAAGAGGGTAGGACTGGGTTCCTCCCTGTTTATTGAGATACCAGACAGTCGCCATGTTGTCTGTCTGGATCAGAAGTGTTCCCAGGAGGAGTAACAACTGGAAGGCCTGGAGAGCACAGAGGACTGCTCTGGTCTCCAGGACGTCGATATGGAGCTGCTGCTCTGGGAAGTCCATGAACCCTGGGTTTTGTGGTCCCCTAAATGGGCTCCCAACCCATATCAGGCGTCCAATGTGAGGGTCTGGGTAGGGGCCGAGGTGGAAAGGAGCTCCCACTAACAAGCTGGAGAAATCCTGCCACCAGAGATGATCTTTCTGCAGGCTGCTGGAGATCATGACCAGTTGGTTCTATAGATCAACCGTTGATCCACTGGACTCCGAAAGAGACCACCGGGTAACCCTCATGTGTAGTCTGGCCATGGGACAGTAGGAATGGCTGCTGCCATAAGCTCCCTAAAAAGACAGAGCACCGAGTGTGCTGTGGTCCATCGAGCCTTGGCCACCAAAGAGGCCTGAGAAGCTAATGTCTCTGCTCGATCCAATGGCAAAAGGCCTTGTTCTGGACTGTGTCCAGTACCTCTCAGATAAATTGGGCGCTGAGAAAGTACTAGCTGGGACTTGGGAAGGTTGACTGAGATGCCCAGCTTGACAAACAGATCCAGAGTGAAAAAAAGAGACACCTTCAGACTGTCCGGGGAGGGGGCTGAAAAAATCCAGTCGTCCAGGTACAGGAACACATATATGCCCTTGTGGCGAAGAAACACCGCTACTACCGCTAGGCACTTGGTGAAGACCCGGGGAGCTGAGGACAGACCAAAGGGAAGTGCCCTGAATTGGAAATGGTTCTCCTGGAAGGAGAACCGGAGAAAGTGGCGGTGGGCAGGGAGGATGGGGATTTAAAGGTAGGCATCATGCATATCCAGAGAGCACAGCCATGTGTTTGACTGAAGCAGGGGTAGGAGTCCCTGAAGGGTCAGCATGCGGAACCTCTTGTATTCCGCGAAGAGGTTCAGAGTGCTGAGATCCAGGACAGGTCGTAGATACCCCATCTTCTTTGGTACTAGGAAGAAATGGGAGTAGAATCCCCTTCCTAGTTGATCTGGAGGGACGGGTTCTTTGGCCGCTTTTTGCAGCAGGGCCTGGATCTCCTAGTGGAAGATGGGGTTCTGACCCAACGGGTAAAAGGACCTTCCCAGAGGGTGTGGAGGTGCAATCTCCAAGAATTCAATAGAGTGACCTCGTATGAGCTGGAGAACCCATACATCTGCGCTGACGGACTTCCATCCCTCCAGGTGGAGGCTGAAACTCCCTCCTAACGGTTCCTCCAAGAGGAATGGAGGTAGCAGAAGGAGGAGAAGCGAGTCAGGATGCCGAGGGAAGTACAGCTTTGGTCCCTGAGGCTGGTTTGGCAAACTCTGCCTGAGGGGTTTGAGCTCCAGAGTCAGTGGCGCGTCTTCTGCCTTGACGCTTGTTCTGGGTCTTATTCCATCTTCTCTGGCTACTAAAGGGCTGGTTTTTTTTTTAACCCTCCGATACATCGAGTGTACATCTCGAAGGGATAGTCCGCTCTTCTGCAGCCCTGTTATAATGTCCTTCACGTCGCAGCCAAAGAGGGCGGAACCCCTGAAGGGTCCATCCAGACCTGCAATATGGAGCCATGACAGGCGCCGAAGACAGATCCCTGAGGCCGCAGGCCGAGCCACAGAGTCCATGGAATCATACGTGGCTCGGAGTGCATGATGGCAGGAAGACTGGTTCATGCGAACCTTGTCCAACAACTTGGCCCTGAGGTTTTCATCAGGGATATCCTGAAGGTCCCTCTCCAGCTCTCAGAGGGATGCCGTTTGGAAGGCCACCATATGGGACATCGTAATTTTAGCTGACCGGATGGCGCAAGATGTAGACAAGTAATTCTTCTGCCGATTTGGTCAAGTTTCCATGAGTCCTTGTCTGGTGGGGAGGAGCTCAAGTGTTTGGGTTGAGCTGAATGGTTATGCAGGCCGTGATGACCATGGAGTCGGCTTTCAAGTGCTAAGTCAAATGAGAAATCCCTTCTGGAGGAAAAAAGTTCTATCGACCTTTCTGGAAACAGCTGGGATGGAAGAGGTCTGTTGCCATATGGTAGTGACCAGATCCTCATGAGGGCCCATCCAAGGGGGGATGGGTAGAGGGTCTGTAGTCGCTAAATCCAGGTGTTCAGCCAGTCTTTTGCACTGAGGATCTATTTCCTTGCTTAGAAGGTCAGCCCTCTGCTGTCTGAATAGTTCTCAATAAGTCCCCAAAGGAAGGATTCTCCGGGGGGTTTTGGTGATTCCTTTGGAGGAACTCCGACCGGTGATTGAGGATCAAAGTGGTCGATGTCAGAGTCGACATCCGAGTCTGAGGGTTCAGAGCCACTGGGAAGGGAAGGATCCAACCCGGTGCCACCCACAGGGAGGGAACCTGCAGCTCATCCCAGAGGAACTGAAGGAGAGGGTGCTCTGGGCAGAGGAATTTCTCCCAACGGTTAGGACTGTCTAAGTTCAGTGATCAGCTGGGTCCTGACTGTCCACACCATGCCAGGACAGACTCTCGGTCAGGCGGGTGGTGGTGGAGGAAGAGGAGGAAGCTGGTACCCTGGATACCCTGGAAAGTCGGGTGGTGCCAGTAAGGGTACTGATACCCGGGCAACCTCGAAGGATAGCCTAAAGGTGGATATCCAGGTGTCAGATATCCAGGCATCAGATATTCCAATTCGGTGGCATATTGCGGTGTCTGATATGAAAGATCAGTCAGAGAGTCACCTGGTGGCAGAATGTGGGGTTCAGGCCCCGAAACCGCCAGGGGCCAGCACCCGGCCGGGGGGGGGGGTGCTGAAGGGCCACTGGGTAGTGGCAGAGGATCAGGTGTAGTCCCGAGGGTCCCGAAGGAGGGGGCTCCATGCCTAAAAGATCCCGGTCTGGCAACGGACTCCTAGGAGGAGGGAGGTCCGGCTTCGGAAAGATGTCTGGTGAAGGGGGGGGGGAGTCCTGGGAGAGACCCCAACGACAGGTTGGGTAACGATCCCGAGGGAAGAGACAGGTCGGGACCGGGTGCCGAATCCCTGGGGGGTAGAAACCTGCAGGAATGAAGTGTCTCCTGCGAGCACACTCGTGCCGACGCCGTGGTCCTCAAGGGAGCCCGACAGGTGAGTAGGTATGACTATGCGGTCGACGGATGGTCCATCATCAGACTTATCAGTTGCGACTGGGCTGGCTGCAGCAGAGACCGCAGTTAGGCTGATCAGTCTGAGCCGGGCGCCTGGAGGGCGACTTAATGGTAGTGCCATGCGTTGGAGAACTTATAGATGCCTCGAGAGAGGCAACCCCATTTGCCCGCTCACCCTGGCAGTAGGGGAGAAGGCAACTGGCCCACAGAAGCGGACGGAGGGCCCAAGAGTAGTATTCACAGTCCTGGAGGTAGAAGGCCTTCCTCGTGGCAATGGGCCCTCCCTGGCCTTCTCCTTTTCTTTCCTAGGGCTGGCAATCACGACCTCTCCCTAAGCTCCTGGAGCTCCTTTTCCAGAAGCCAGCCGTCGGGCAGAAGGTGGGCCTCAAGGGTCCGCTTACGTCCAGGTCTTAGTAGCCTGGTTGAACCCTGGCAAACAGCAAACTCAGCCGAGTTGTGCTTCAGCCCCAGGCAAAAGGAGGCAGCGGGAATGGTCGTCCCAGTGCGGATTTGGGCGCCTGTGATTTGGTGGGTGCACTTCTTTTGTACGAGCCAACATACACCTGTTAGTAAAATGCAGAAAAGTGATGAGGAAAATGAAGAAACGCCGTGCATACTAAGTGGGCGAATGATCACTGTTCTATCACATCTGCCGAACAAACAGGCAACAGCGGGAAAGAACTGGAGGTGTATGAGACCGCCTTTTTATAGTCGGGCTGACACCACGTCACCTGAGGTCCCCTGCTGACGATTACTAGCTACAAGGTTTGCTGCTGGAACCCGATGCCAGGGCGAGTCCTATATGTAAAGACCTACTGCAGGAACCCTCTCAGTAAGATCTTGCAATCCTCTAGGGAGGAAGTGAGCATCGTCTGGCACAGGTTACAACCCGCGACACTGTGTGCTGCCCCCAGGCAATAGAGGCACGACACGTGTAGGTAGGTCTGCAACACTTTGTCAGCTCTCAACACATGGCTTCAAGCCGGGAGCTGGCTTACATCTTTTGTCATCAAGGCTGAAGGAGAACCAAGGAATATAGTGGAATATTGATTTATTCAGAGAAAAAGGAAAAACAAATTCCCAATTATGCACTTTAGGCCCAATGATGCACATGTGAAGAAAGAGACCAAACTCTTCCAGCAGAAAGGAAGATCTGACGCCATGGGGCATAGTTGGAGGATATACTCCTTGGGTGCAGGGAGGAGCTTGGCTTAAAAACATTACGATGAATCCAGCACTTCTGGTGGAACTGCCATCGTGTGGACAAGAGAACTATATCCATGCCCCTCATGCCACACAGGCTACAGGACTCAAAACAGCATGGTTCTTTGACAGTCACGTTGTCCCAGAATAACCTAACCTCACACCGTACAGGCTGAAGAACACGAGGCAGCATGGATCTGTGACAGGCAGATTGCAGCAGACTAACCTAATCAAAACAGGTGATGGACAGGGACCAGGCAGTAGATTGGTTAAATCTGGACTTTGGCAAGGCCTCTGATTCTGTACACACAGAGAGGCTGGTTAGAAAGCTGGAATACCTTGGGTGGGGACAAACTCACAAAACGGAAAGGGAATTAGTTGGGGAGCAAAAGAGTGGAGGGCAGTTGGCACCAAATTCTCTGGTGTCAGGGCAATCACAGTGTGGGGGAAGGAAAGCATAAGGATCTGTCCTGGGACCTGTGTTATTCAGTATTTTCATCTAGGACATAAAGGAGGATATTCAAAGCAAGATACGCTCTTTGCAGATGACACCAAGATCTGAGAGACCATGGACACGGAGGCGGTAAAAAGGTATCTGAAAATGGCTCTAAAAAAGCTGGGGAGGTGGAGCAAAGTATGGCAGCTTAAAGGAGATTTGCACAGAACCGCCAAGTCATTTTCCCCTGTCAAAGCCAATTTTTAAATACAGATTCCAGTTCTCTTACTGTTCTACCTCTATAGACTTTTAACTTCTCCAAGTGGGTGTTTCTAATTTACCTACATGTAATAAGTGTTAAGCTTGGCCAGCTGGTTATGATTATTGTAGGATACTGGTATTCTAAATACATGGTCTGTGAATGACATTTCAGTGTGCGAGGAATTTGGCCTGTAACTTTAAGTGTCAGTAGCTGAAAACCAGGAATTAATTAAACAGACCAGAATGAAGCAGTTAATTTGAACATCATTCTAGAGAGACAGTTTATGGCCCTCATCACCTGCTGCTGCTTCTGAAATTAGAACTTAAATACAAATTTTATTACATCAGGAAAGGACGTCATATAGCTGATTCCTGCTGGCTATCTCACACCTGGGTGATGGACTGCAAGGTTGAAAACCTCAAAGGAACTGGTTGATCAAAGACTCATCATTTGGGAAATGGGTTTTTGCTGATGTTTAAATGATGATTTAAAATACCCCCTGGTAGGAAATCATGTTTGTAATTTTTATATTCTAAAAGAAGGAGTGTGGAAACACAGAGTTTAAACTGATACTCATGTCTGAAATGTAGTTAATATTATTTTGGAACTCCAAGAGAAAAAAAACAGTTCTCTAATCTTACTAAAAGTGCTTCTAGAGGTAATACCTTAGAGATAGCAAAAATCTAAATGTATTGTGGTAGGAGTTTTGCTTTGTAATTTTCCCTTGTTCTTTTATGTGATTACTGAACTGTTTGATATATTGCTCTGTTTACACCTTTTTTTCATATTTTTATCATCTTTTAGTAATGAACCTTTTCTTTGAAAGACTGCCTGGGTGTCTGTCAGTTCTTATTGCATGTGACGTATCAGTGGTAAAGTCTGACAACTGTTCAACAACTGATGTTACTTAACTTGGTAAAAGGTAAGAATATACCTAAGGTCTCTTACAGAGTTTTAAGGGTTCATTTTGGATACGGGTTAGGTGCCCTTAGGCGAAGATATATTGCATCCCCAAACAGAATATTATCTGAGCCTGTACATTTAGTGCAGCCACCATAAGGTTCACAGTTTGAATCCTCCCAGAACTTGAGACTAAAGGTGATTCTGACCCAAAAGCAGACAGGAGAGTTACCCTGTCTGTTACCTGTTCACACTATTGCGCTCTGAGGTGGGCACTGTGGGAGCAGAGGGCCTGATCTGCTGAGTGCGTTTGTTTTGATTGGCAGCGGTGCGATAAATTTGGTAACACAACCTTTAACTGTTCAGTGTGTCTGCTTAAAGCAGCAGTACTAAGAAAAAAATTACGCTTTTTTGATAGTTTATTCCCTGTGCCCTGCTAATCATATATCTGGTACTCTTTCTCGGCGGCATTGTACTATTGCCGAGTAATTTGCTCGGTTATTCTCCACTTTTGTTTACATTTCTGCCATTCAGCATGCTGCACTGAAACCCCCTCTGCTGCCAACTGCACATATGAATGACTTGCAGGGGCATCGGGAATGGTCAGCAGAGGGATCCTCTGCTGTTTTCAAAAGACGTGATGTAACCTGTAGAAAAAGCCAACAGAAAATTAGTCAGCCGCCTTATTTGTTGTAGTGCTACAGCCATTCAAATAAATTGCAAATATCTAAAAAACAAAAAATGACTGGAAAAAAATATTTACAGGTATGGAAACAGGAACTTTGGCTGCATGCTTACAGCCAAAACACAGAATTTTGGTAACTCACTTCCTGATTTTGTAGTACTGCTGCTTTACTATTGTACAGCTTACTTGCAAAATAAGGCAGTGATTTTTAAAACAGAAAACAATATCATTTTGCTTACAGTCAAAGTTCCTACCCATTTTATTTTTTTTTCAAAGTGCAGGTTAGAGTAGCCATAGTTAGGGAAGAAGATAGCTTCCAACTACAGTGAGCACACTGCAGACTACCTGAAGCAGTTGTACCAGGACAGAGGAGTCCAGTATGAGGGGAAAGCCAACAAGCAGAACCTCATAGATGCCCTGATGGCAGTAGATGCCCAAAGCATCGTGTCATAGGCTGTGACTGTAAAGGACCAAACCTTGGGCGTGGAGGGGCCAGCAGCCAGTGCAGTGTCCAGATCCGGTGAGGAGGAGAGCAGGGCCAGTACAAGCCAAGGGCCACAGCAGCAGCAGGGGAAGGTCACTAGCATTCTGGAGCCAGAAGCAATCTGGCTGCAGACAGAGTTACACAGAATAGAGCTGGAGTTCCAGAGAGAGGCTGAGTGAGGCAGCGAGAAGCAAAGCAAGAGAAACAACATGCAGAGAAGAAGAGTGAGCAAGCGGCAGAAGCGGAAGCGTGAACAGCGACAGGCTGACCGTGAAGAGCGTGGCGTCAGAGGCAACATCAACTGGAGAAGCTACGACTCCAACCACCAGCACCAGAGCAGAAAAGTGGCTTGGGTGTAACTGGAACTACAGGACTGGGTTACAAATTAAATTCCAAATGGATAGCTGAATTTAAAGAGGGGGAGAATATGGATGCCTTTTTAAATTCCTTTGAAAAATTTGTATTCAGGCAAAGATTCCTAGGGGTCCTGGAGCTTCCAGCTATCCCTGCTACTTACCGGGAAAGCTCGGGATGCATTGGGTCAAATGGACAATGAGGACAGTAATGATTACAGCAAACTTAAAGCTGCACTTTTAAAAAAGTTTGATTTAACTGCAGAAGTATACAGAGCTAAATTCCGTAAGCTCATGAGAAGCCCTGACATGAGCTACGAGGACCTAGCCACAAAACAACGTCAGTGTTTAAAACGTTGGTGGGAAGGAAAGTACAGTTACGCAAAAACTTACCGTAACAGTAGATCTTCGAGAACAGCTTTTGCAGCAGGTTACACCATTAGGACTGAAGCCGGCAGGCATCAGGACCCTATGGAAAAATTCTAGCTAGCTATCTTCAGCGGGGACCGCCCCCGACGTCGGTCCCGCCTCCGACGTCAGGCGTGGTACATAAGGGGGCGGTCCCGCCAGATTCCCCAGTTCTCCCGCCGGAGACTCCCGGCCGCAGGATGACATCAGAATGGGAGACCGAGGATCCACCGTCAGAGGAAAATAAGGAATGAAAATCCCAACATGTTGAGGTAAAGCTATGCCTCCTCCAGGGGGGAAGGTGGGCGGGAAGGTACCTGCTGCAAGAGCTGTTCTCGAAGATCTACTGTTACGGTAAGTTCTTACGTAACTGTACTATCTTACTTCGAGACACAGCTCTTGCAGCAGGTTACACCATTAGGACTGATTCCCAAGCAATCGCATGCCAGAAATTCCGGAGGAGGAAATAGGAAAAAACGTTCCAGGTCCTGAACCTAGGACAGGAGACCCTGCAGCACCGCAAGGCCGAAACCAGCCCTACACCGAGAGGCGATGTCCAGGCTATAATGCCTGATAAAGGTATGCACAGAGCTCCAAGTGGCTGCAGCACAAATAGCAGAGATGGACACGTTTTTAAGTGCTGCAAAGGATGTGGCCACACCCCTGGTAGAATGACCCCGGATAGAACCCGGGAAGGGCTTCTGTTTTAAATCATAACAGTAGGAAATACACTGGACAAGCCAGCGAGACAAAGTCTGTTTGGATACTGATTGGCCCATCATTCTCTCAGAGAAGGAAATGAAAAGCTGATCAGAACTACGAGAGGGTTTAGTTCTGTTGAGGTAATACCTCAGGCTGCGGTGAACATCCAGGGTGTGGAGCAAAGCCTCTCTTCTATTTGAATAACTCGGGAAATAGACCGGAAGGTCAATATCTTGGTTTAGAGTGAGTGAAGAGACCACCTTAGGCAAAAACTTAGGGTTCGTCCTCAGGGATACTCTGTCCGGTGGAAAACTAAATAAGGCTCTTTGCACATGAGAGTGTGAAGCTCAGAAATTCTTCTCGCTGAAGTAACAGCAACTAAAAATAACGTCTTCCACGACAGAAAATGTAGCTCGTAATCCCGGCGGCAGGTTCAAAGGGAGGAAGCGTGAGCTGTTCCAGGACAAAGAGCAGATCCCATGGAGGCACAGGGTCCCTAATGGGAGGCCTAAGGTGTAACACTCCCTAAGAAATTCCTAGAGCGTCACAATTGAGCTACTGTACGGTGCCCCACCGGAGGATAGGCAGAAATGGCACAAAGATGTACCTTAATAGAGGAGTAGGCTAGGCCTGAATGAAAAGGGAGAGGAGATAATCCAAAACTACTCCCACAGGACAACCTAAAGGAAAAATCACGAGTGCGTGACCATAAACAAAAAGCGGCGCCATTTCATGGCGTACGTGCTTATCGCTTTCTGGCTGCGAGAAAGAACCTCTGCACCCTTGCGAGAGCCCATGACGCAAGATGGCTACGCTCTAGGAGCTAAGCATGCAGGTTCAGAGACCGTGAGATCCGGATGGACCAATAAACCTTTCTCCTGAGACAGTAGGTGGGAGCTGGCGGCAACAGGAGCGGAGGTTCCCAAGATAGTTGCACTAACAAAGGGAACCAGATCTGTCTGGGCCAGAATGGGCCACCAGAATCATGTGTCGTGCTCCCTCGCAGTTTGAGAAGAACTCTCTGGATCAACGGAAGGGAGGAAAGTGTAGAGGAATCTGTTCACCCAGGAGAGGGATAACGCAGCGTCTCGCCAGAAAACACCAGGCCCTGGATCTAGCGAGCAAAAATTGGGCAGTTTTGCGTTGGATGGGGATGCGAACAAGTCTAGTTCTGGAATTCCCCATCGAAGAAACAGATCCTCTGCTACCTCTTGAAGAAGTTCCACTCGTGGACTCTGGCCTGGGATGGGCTTAGGCAGGTCTGCGATCATGTTGTCCCACCCGGGAGCGTGCACAGTGATCAGATTTGTGCCGTGTCCGATTACCCAATCCCACACCCTCATGGCCTCCCTGCAAAGGGGGTAAGAGTGTGCGCCTCCTTGTTTGTTGAGGTAATACATCACCACCGTGTTGTCTGTCTGAAGCAGGAGAGTACACGGTGGGATTACTGACTGAAAGGCCTGCAGGGCATAGAGAACCGCCCTCATCTCTAGGACATTGATATGGAGATGAGCTTCCAACGGGGTCCACGTACCCTGGGACTTTACCCCGTCCAGGTGTGCCCCCCATCCAAGACCTGAGGCGTCCGTGGTGAGGGTTACCTCCGGGGACGGCGCTACAAATGGGACGCCCTTGGAGAGCAACCCTGGGACTAGCCACCACTGCCAGTCTCGGATCACTGAGTTCGTGATCCTGACCGGATGCTGCAAGTGGTCTTGCCTTTGGTCCCATTGCACCTTGAGCATCCACTGGGTTAGCCGCATGTGGAGCCTTGCGAAAGGGACAGTAGGAATGGCCGCAGCCATGTGTCCGAGCAAGCGAAGGACCGACCTGGCAGGTACGATCTTGTTCGACGACAAATCCCTTATGAGGGATCTGATGCGCTCCGCTCTGTCGTCCGGAAGAAAAGCTCTTCCCTGAACAGTGTCCAGTACTGTGCCTATGAACTGCAGTTTCTCGCGATGGTACCAGGAGAGACTTCGTAATTTATGAGAATGCCCAGAGATTGGAACAAATTCTGGGTGCTCTGGACACTGATAACAACGCCTCTCTGGAGGCGGCCATGAGAAGCCAGTCGTCAAAGATGCGGGAACACATAGTGGCCCTGTCTCCTCAGAGATGCTGCCACGACTGCCATGCACTTGGTAAAGACCCTGGTGCGGATGACAGTCCAAACGGAAGAGCTCGAACTGAAAGTGGTGGTTGGAAACTCAAGCGCATGAACCTCTGGTGCGTGAGCTATGGGAATATGCAGGTATGCATCCTGCATGTCTAGAGACGCTAAAAGGCGTCTTGTTTCAGCATGGAATAAGGCCGGAAGAGTCACCATGCGGAATCTTGTAGGCGACCGACACATTGAGGTCGCTGAGGTCCAGAATCGAGAGGTCCCTGATTTCTTGGGAACCAGGAAGAAATGGGAATAATATCCTCGTCCTCTCTGGTTCTCGGGGCGTACTCTATCGCTCCTTTTCTTAGCAGCACGAGTACCTCTTGCCAGATCAAATTTTTGTGCTGACCCGGATACCGGAGAGCAAAGGATGCCTCGGGTGGCTTTTCTGCGAACTCTATAAAGTGGCCTAGACTGACCAACTGCAGAACCCACCTGTCGGTGGTGATGGCCTGCCATCCCGGCAGGAAGTTGCAATACGACCCGACCACGATTTCCGTTGATCCTGAGGCGGGGCGGAAGGAGTCAGGCTGTGGCGGCAGATAGGCCCGCTGGCTGGGTCGGCCTAGGGAGCGCTGACCTCGGCTGGCGGGCTGTTTTCCCTGGGTTCTACGAAAACCGGAGCCCCTCTGATGTGTGGCGGAGCGGGTCTGCTGCCTCTGTGTCCGCCCATGAAAACGGCTTTGGTTCCTACGAAAGGAACCAAGCTTGGGTCGGTACATGGCTTGAACCGACCCTACCGCCTTCCCGGCCTCTTGAAGTTTGGTAATGATCTTCTCAGAAGGATTACCAAATAAAACTTCTCCCTCGAACGGAGCGTCCATAATGTTTTTCTGGACATCCGGGGTGAAGCCGGAGACACATAACCAGGAGTGTCTCCGGAGGCAAACGCCAGAAACTGCTGCTCGGGCCAATGAGTCCGCAGAGTCGTACGCGGCTCGAAGCACTTGGGTCCCCACGTCTGAACCCTAATGGAGGAGCTGGAGCATCTCCTCCTTCTGCTCACCTTCGGGCAGCTTTTCAGCCGCCTCCAGACCCTGTTCCCACAAAGCGTTCTGGAATTGAACCATGTGGGTTAGGTAGTTCAAGGATCTGATGAAGCAGGTAGCGGAAACGTACGTGCACCTGCCCACAGCGTCCAACTGTTTGCACTCTGGGTCCGGTGGCAGGGTGCTCAGATTATGCGGCCTCTGTGACTGGTCATGTGAGGCTGTGATGACCAGAGAGTCGGCCTGAGGCTGCTGTGTCAGGTACTGGTCCTCCTTAGGAGCCTTGTACAGACGATCAGCTTTCTTCGGCACTGCCGGGAGCGAATGTGGACGCTTCCGCTGCCTTGAGTGGCGTCCACGCAAGTGTCCACCAAGGGTGGTACCACCACAGGCTTGGGGTCCTTTGTCGAAGATATTTGGCAAGGCGTAACCTTCGGGTCTAGTTCTTCTGCATCCCATCCCATGTTCTCCTGGATATATCGCATAATATCCATGAACGAAGGGTCATCCGGAGGAGATCTCGGTGTCTCACGTGGGTCCGGAGAAGGGATGGAGAGAGGAGATGGGGATCTAGAGGAAGTGTAGACTGATCCCGTGTCCTCCGTCAACGGCGAATGTCGGTGTCTCCTGGACCTCTTGGGGCTGGGTGATCCAGAAGAGGATTTCGACGGAGGTCTCCGTTTTTCTGATCTTCCCCTGGGAGAGGATCTAGGCTCCCGGGGGGGAGTTAAGCGGCCTGCCGACCCCGAAGGTGAAGGGGGGGCCGGCACGGAGGAGGGGAGGAGGGGAGGAGTGAAGAGTGGTGGGGCCATGTCCCTCTTAATGGTATCCCACCAATAGTGAAGAGATCCTTCACATCCGCTAAAAAGAAAGTCCGACAGCGGCCCCGGGGCGCGGAGCGGATGCGTCGGGTCGACACGCCGGCTCCATAGGGGCCTCGGGTAAAGGCAATGGGGCCCTGGGAGTTCCAGCGAGGCCGGGATCGCCGTCTGGTCCTCGGGCTGCGTTAAATCCTCCTCAGTCAGCGTCTCCTGACCGGCGTCGGTCGGGCGAAGAGCCCTCTTCTCAGGAAGAGCGGCGTTGGTCCCCCAACCCGGCGTCCGCTGGGATGACAATAGCAGCGGCCGTCCGGCTGGCAGCGGCTCAGGAGGAATAGACGTGCGGCGGCGGCGGTCGAGAGCGGCGTCAGGTCACGGTCTCTTCAGCGGTGTGAGCTCCAAAGTTTGCGGGAGGCACAGAAGACGACCGGACGTGCCGGGTGCCGGCGCGGAACCCGACTTATGATGATGGCGCTCCCCGGACTTCGCCAAGGCCTTAGAAGAAGAGGACGACGACGGCCTGGCGGACTTGGCCTGAGAAGAAGGAGGCTTAGGTACCGCAGCCGGGGGAGGCTGAGAGCTGGCCCTGGAAGGAGAGCGGTCGGACCTAGACCCGGAACTGCGGGACTCCGAAGCCCTGGACGGGGACCTGGAAGGGGCCTTCTCCCTTCTTTTCTCCGCGTGCTTGTGGGATTTGGACGACAATTCCCCTTGGAGGACATGGTTTAATTTCTCCTCCAACAAAAGAGCCTTCTGGCGTCGGATGCTGGTTCGGCTGTTACCCCTGGCAGAACGAACAGGCCGGTATCGTGGTCTGGGCCCAGGCACCTGACGGAGGCCGTGTGGGGGTCCTTGAAGGGGATCGGTTTCCCACAAGCACACTTGGAGGGATGACCGGAGGTCGGAGAGGACATCAGCAACAATCTTGCTTGAAGATAAAGGAATTCCCGGAGGAAAGCTCTGTAACCACGCGTTGCGCGCTAGACTGAAAACCGAAGGGTCGAGACATGCAAGTCGACGGCCGGAAAGAATTGGGGAATCTGGCGGGACCACCCCTTATGTACCACGCCTGACGTCGGAGGCGGGACCGACGTCGGGGGCGGTCCCCGCTGAAGATAGCTAGCTAGAATTTTTCCGTGGGGTCCTGACGCCTGCCGGCTTCAGTCCTAATGGTGTAACCTGCTGCAAGAGCTGTGTCTCGAAGTAAGATCTGAAGCAAACTCCGTAGATAAAACTGAAAATGCCATATTGTTAGAACAGTTTTTTGGGGCATGCCCAGCAGAGCTGAAAACCTGGCTGGAGGACCGAGATCCCAAAACAGTGCAAGAGGCTGCTGAACTCTTGGACCACTATGCCAAGAGCAGACATGCTCCGAGGAGCGTAATGGGGCGGGTTGGCAGCACAGAAAGGGAAAAGCGTGCCTTCAGGGCAGCTAAAACCCAAACTGCCTCCACCGAAATCACTTAGCCCCAGGTTTCAAAGAAAAGATATTTCTGAGAAAAGAAACAAATGTCGGGTTTGCAAAGAAACTGGGAATATTGCCAGACAGTGCCCCAAAAGGATGAGCAATATGCAAAATGGGGCTAGGAAAGAAGTGGGTTGTTCGTGTGTCCCTGGAAGCATGCCTGTGAACATGAGGAAACACATGCACCCAGTCGCTGTGAATGGTGTACAGACCCAAGGGTTAAGAGACACAGGGGCATCCCTGGACATTGGTAAAAGGGGATCTGGTAGAGCCTGGTCATCTTATACCCAATAAATCTGTAACTGTACAAGGCTTCACTGGGGAGAAGAAAACATTGCCACTGCTAGTGTTCTCCTAGACTGGGGTGAAACAGGGAACTGTGCAACAGATGGCTGTAGCCAAAATTCTTGCAGCTGATGTCATCCTTGGCAACAATCTCAAACGGGATGGTGTGTGCAGTTACCAAGCCAAGCAGCAAGGGAAAACTGTAGTTCCCTGGACCCCATAGAAGCCACTGTGGAAACCACTAGGAGGCTGGTTCCCCAGCCTGTGTCTCCTAATATGGAGCCTAATAAAAAGGGAGTAGAAATTTCCCCAGTAGCAGTTAACCAAACAGCTACGGAGGGTTACTCGAAGCAGGAGGGTGACCCATTCTCAGAGGGTTCGTATGACAGTGATCCGGGTATCCTGACACTAGAGCTAGGGACCCTAGTTTAGATACTGATGGGGACCTGTCCCATGCCTTGGAAATGTGTAAGGAATTCGCAGCTGCTCAGGAAAGTGATCCTAGTCTAGAGACTCTGACAGAGCACAGGGAGGCGACGGAAAAAAAAAGTTTATTGGGAAAATGGACTGATGTGTACTCAGCATGCTAAGACAGAGGGAGGGGTGACAGGCAGGCAGCTTGTCGTTCACCAGGGGTACCATGAGCAGCTGCTCAAGACTGCACACAATATTCCCTTGTCTGTTCATCTGGGAATCGCGTGCACTATGCAGCGACTGGCCCAGAATTTCTATTGGCCCAACTTCACCCAGCAGGTGAAGGAGCACTGTAGGTTTTGTCACCAGTGCCAAGAAACAGGGAAGGTGGGTAAGAAAACCCAAGCCGCCCTAATTCCATTGTCCATAGTGGAGGAGCCATTCTAGAGGGTGAGAAAGGATACTGTGGGGCCTTTAAATATCCACAGCTCCTCCGGGAAGAGGTTCATCCTGACTTTGTGGATTATGCCACTCGGTATCCAGAGGCAGTCGCCCTATCCTCACTGAGGACAAAGTGGCAGATGCCTTACTCGGGATTTTCTCCCATGTTGGGTTTCTGCAGGAGGTTATCACCGATCGAGGGGGTTCCATTATGTTGGACCTGATGAAATGTTTGTGGGAGAAGTGTGCGGTGGTGCAGAGGCGCATGACACCTTATCACCTGCAAGCCAATGGGCTTGTGGAAAGATTTAACAGCACCTTGAAGTCAATGCTCCAAGCGTTTGCTGAACATCATGGGAGGGACTGGGAGAAATACCTTCCCCACCTGTTGTTTACATACAGGGAGGTGCCCCAAGAGTCAACAGGGTTTTCCCCCTTCGAGCTGTTATATGGACGCCGGGTACATGGGCCCCTAGACTTGATCCAGGAGAACTGGGTAGGCAAGCATGCCACCCAGGGAACCCCATAGTGGATTATGTCCTTAGGTTTAGGAAAGGCTGAAGGAGCTTATGGGGACGGCCCAGAGCAACCTGGCAGCTGCCCAACAGAAACAAAAGTGTGGAACCCACAGAGCCAGAGCTTGCCGCACACGGTGGGTCAGGAAGTCATGGTCCTTATCCTGGTCCGGAAAGACAAGCTGCAGGCTGAGTGGGCAGGACCATACAAAGTAGTTAGAAAGGTAAATGACGTGAACTATATTATAGAGTTATCTGACAGAAGACATACAGAAAGAATGTACCATGTCAACATGATGAAGCCATATGCTGATAGGGCTGACATGGTGTTTGCCGTGTGTAGTCCTGGGGAGGGGACGGACGAAGCAGACCTCCTTCTGGACTTGCTGGAAGAAAGCAAGTGGAAGTCCACTGTGAAGGCAGTTAAACTGCCACCCCAGCTGGCCCTGGAAGGGGTTTTAGCAGACTTTGCCCCACTGTTTGGCGCCAAGCCTGGACTAACCCCCTTAGCAGCACACGATGTAGAGATACAGACGCCCATACGGCGGACAGCATATCGGGTGTCAGAGGCTGTCCAAAAGGACATTAGGAGGGAGGTGGAGGGAATGCTGGATTTAGGGGTAATCCAGAGATCCCACAGCCCCTGGGCCTCACCCGTAGTCCTTGTGCCCAAGCCAGATGGCTCTACTCGTTTCTGTGTGGACTAAATGCAGTCACAAAGTCAGAGGCCTACTCGATCCCCCGGACGAACTCCTGGACAAGTTGAGAGGGGCGACCTACCTTACGACTATTGACCTGACAAAGGGGTATTGGCAGGTAGAGTTCACTAACAGAGCTAGGGAGAGGTTGGCCTTCATCACTCCAATGGGCTTATCTGAATTTAAAGTAATGTCTTTTGGAATGAAGAATGCCCTGGACACTTTCCAAGGGTTGGTGAACCAGGTGTTAAATGGTGCTGAGGAGCACGCCGTGGCGTACCTGGATGACACTGCCATCTTTAGTGCCAGCTGGGAGGAACACCTGTCCCACCTTAGGAAAGTGCTGGGCAGGATACAGAAGGCTGGGCTCACTGTCAAAGCTGAGAAGTGCCAGGTGGCCATAGCTGAAGTGGCATACCTTGGGCATGTTATAGGCCGGGGGCAGCTCCGTCCCAACCAAGTAAAAATAAAGGTGATCAAGGCATGGCCCAGATCAGAAATGCAGAAGCAGGTCAGGAGTTTTCTAGGGACAGCAGGGTACTATAGGAAATTTGTACCCGTTACAGTGCCCTGGCTGTTCCCTATCTGACTAGATAAAGAAAAAGATGCCTCAGAAAATTACCTGGGAACCAGCCTGTGAAAAAGCTTTTAGCGGACTGAAAGAGGCACTGCTGCGGTGCTCCTTTATTGACAAGTTCTGACTACGGCAGACCCTTTATAGTCCAGACTGATGCAGCGGACGTGGGTATTGGGGCAGTACTGAGTCAGACATCCAACCAAGGAAAGAGCATCCCGTAGTGCACGAGTAAAAAGTTACTTCCCAGGAGCAGACTTACTCTACTGTGGAAAAGTGTCCTGCCATGGTGTGGGCCCTAAAGAAGTTAGAGCCATATTTATATGGGCAGCATTTCGAGTACAAACTGACCACAACCCCTGGTTTGGCTGACACAAATAGCAAAACTAATGGTAGACTATTAAGATGGAGTCTTGCCTTGCAAGGGTATGACACGATGATCTTACATAGGGCTGGAGCAACCAATCAAAACGCAGATGGTTTGTCACGCCTCTATGAGGGAGTGAACTGACTTAGGGCGCCATCCCATGCAGGGATAGAGCCCCCAAATTCAGTCTAGGTGGGAGAATTGTGACGCTTGGCCAGCTGATTATGATTATTGTGTGATGTTGGTATTATAAATACATGGTCTGTTTATGACATTTCAGTGTGTGAGGAATTTGGCCTGTAACTTTGAAGAGTCAGTAGCTGAAAACCAGGATGTAATTAAATAGACCAGAAGAAAACAGTTAATTGGAACATCCTTCTAGAGACAGTTTATGGCCTTCATCACCTGCTGCTGCTTTGAAGTTAGAACTTAAATACAAATTTTATTAGATCAGGAAAGGGCATCATTTAGCAGATTCCTGTTGGCTATCTCACACCTGGGTGATGGACTGCAGGGTTGTACACCTCAAAGGAACTGGTTGATCAAAGACTCATCATTTGGGAAATGGGTTTTTGTGGATGTTCACATTATTTAAAATATCTCCTGGTAGGAAATCATACTTGTTATTTTTACATTCTAAAAGGAGGAGCTAGATGACTCACAAAGGGGTGAGGAGACACAGAGTTTAAACTGATACTTGTGTCTGAAATGCAGTTCATATTACTCTGGGACTCGGAGAGAAAAAACAGTTCTCTGATCAAACTAAAAGCGCTTCCAGAGGTATTACCTTACATAGCAAAAATCTAAATGTATTGTGGTAGGAGTTTTGCTTTGTAATGTTCCCTTGTTCTTTTATGTGACTGTGAGCTCTTTGATATATTGTTCTGTGTTTATATTTTTTTTTTCATATTTTTATCACCTTTTAGTAAAGAACATTTTCTTTGAAAGACAGTCTGGGTGTCTGTCAGTTCTTTTTGCGTGTGATGTATAGGTGGTTAAGTCTGACAACTGTTCAACACCATGATGGTGTTACTAAGCTCAGTAAAAGGTAAGAATATACCTAAGGTCTCTTATACAGTTTTAAGGGTTCATTTTGGATACCAGGTTAGGTGCCCTTATACGAAAGATATATTGCATTCCCGAAGAGAATATTATCCGAGCCTGTACATTTGGTTTCGCCAGCATAAGGTTCACAGTTTGAATCCCCCCAGAACTTGAGACTAAAGGTGATTTGGACCCAAAAGCAGACAGGAGGGTTATCCTGTCCGTCACCTGTTCACACTATTGTGCTCTGAGGTTGGCACTGTGGGAGAAGAGGGCCTGACCTGCGGAGTGCATTTGTGACAATAAGTGCCATTTTAGAACTGTGATGTAGTTCATGTCCTTGTTCAGCTCTTCTGTTGTTGGCACAATGCATCTCTGTTAAACTATAAAACTTTATGGTTGTTAGGGAAATAAACTACACCATGCTGTTGTAAGATGGCACTTAACACCAGAGTCAAAGTCAGAAACACCCACTAAGGTTATTAATAGACCCATATGGATGGAACAATCACAGAATTGGAGCCAGTTAAATAACAAAAAAGCTTTAAAAATCCTGCAGTTTACTTATTGGCAATATTTTATCACAGAATTGGTAAATCCACCAGCAGAATTTTAATTACACACAATCCCAAGCGTGACCTGCATTAAGGGGGAAGAAGCTTGTAAGGACAGAAAAATGAAAACTGCCATTCAGGTGGGCAAAATGAAATTCTGCTGGGCATCAGTGCTTAGTGAAGGCACAATAAGCATCATGTGGCTGCTACAGATTTCAGTGAGGGAATGTGCCACGGAGCTATAGCTGAAAGCTCCCAGTGTGATGTGCTGCAGTATCAGATGCTACACGAGGCAAAGGTACTACAAGCATAATTATTCAGTTCAACACAGTTTAGGATGTTTTAGAAGAGATGCAGAAACTGCTGAACACTTTATACCTCCAATGGATGCAGACTGGTATAGGTGGACATTTCAGGAATGTTGTGAAAATTAGGACTGAGGCACACCTAAACCCAAGCTGGGTCCTCAATGCTGAATCTTGTGGACAGTGTCAATATATTCTGCCTGAGGGGACCGGGTGCTGGAAGTGTGCTCAGGCAGAGAAGATACAAACACCAGACCTGCGTTGCCCCACTCCAAGTCAAGATCATCTAGCACCATGGACATTGGTTTACAGGGTAATAGCAGAGAGAAGCTGAGCCAGCCTTAGACTTTGCGGGGCCTGGGACAGAGGTAAAACACTGGGCCCCCTATAACCGACAACTGGCAGTCTGGTGTTTGCGTACTGTCGTATTCAAATCAGAACTGGCACTGTCTGTATTATCTGGAGGTGGGCAGGAGACCTCAGTGCCACTAAGAGGTAACTAAAAGAACTCACACTGTAAGTACTGGGGGCAGGCAGGAGACTTCAGTGCTTGGAGCAGGAATTAAAAGAACCTATGCTGCCTGTATTTGAGGGTGGGCAGAAGACCGTGGTGCTAGTGCTGAAAGAAAAAAGCCCTTCAGGGCTGTGGAGATCCCCCATTATGGGCAACTTAAATAAAAGCCCTTCAGGGCTGTGGAGACCCCCACCCCCAACTGTGGGAAGCTGAAAGAAACGCTCACTGTGGCTGTGGACAGCCACCAAGAAAGCGGCCGGACGGGAAAAAAAATGCCTTTGGGGCTACAGAGACCAGCTGCAGTGGGCAACTTCAAAGCAAAAAGCCCTTTAGGGCTGTGGAGATATATAGGTAATTGCAATCCCCATGTTTGTAGCGGACTTGTAACCATGTTGGTCATTAAAGCCAAACAGCTTCCAGGATATAGGTAAACTTTTGCAGGCCATGGCAGTTTACAACTGTACTGCAATGGTTCTCATCTCTGCAACACCTGTGATTCTTCTAGAGATAATATATTGCATCCTGCCACACCATACAAGATGAATGTGGCCTGCCTGTTTGTTCTGAAACAGTATCTGGACTGGAAGTAGCTAAGGCCACTGAGCACCTGATCTTGTTCTGAATCTCCCCCGAAAGACCCACTCAAAGTCTCAACCCTACTTCCAACACCCATCACCCATGCCACAGTGAGAGAGAGAAAACGCAACTCACTCAAGACTCACCGTCACAAAGCCCGGCCAAGGGTCCAAGGAGGAAAGGGGAGGCCATGGTGCAGAGTCAATAAAACTTTTTTTTTAATGCTGAATGCCGGCGGCCCGGTGCAAATTTGCAGATGATGGATCACGCAGTGCTGGCACTTCTGAGAGCGACTACTCTGAGTCAGCAAAACAAACATCTCAGTCCGAGTGAGATGCCGATGGCCCCGGACCCAGCCGAGCCAGAGTGAAAGCGCCTACTGTGGGGTCTGGTCTCTTGATCTGGCACAAAGGGAAAGTGTGTGCGCATGCACAACTCCTGATCATGTGACCTTGCTCGGTGCTCCAATGGTAACCACATGATCAAGTGACTTACCTTAGCTGTCTGCAGGGCTGCCCTCAGTCAGCTCTTAAGTGAAATCATCTGATGCCCCGGTCAGGTTTTTTTTTTTTTCCAAAGTGCAGGGCTCCCCACAAGCGCCAGGGCCAGGTGCAGCTGCCGCTACTGCACTCCTCCCCGCCAGCTCTGGAGAGAAGATGGTGGGAAGATGTACAGGTGCTCCCACAACTGAGGCAGTTTGCAAGGAAGGCTTTTGGTTTACTAGGATGCAAACAAGCTATGTAACTAACTTCAGTGTTGAACCACCATGATATGGAAATGACATGCTGGGAATCTCTCTCTCTTGCATCGAGTGTCCTTTCCTTTAAATCATAAAGTTTTTCAATTTCGTGTATGAAGTGCCTATTTCACATTTCATACAAGGTTACTAAGGATGCAGGGTAGCTGTCATCACTGCTTGATCAGATCTAAGTGCTACACAGTATGGGTCCGGTGTGAACACCCACAGATACTGTTAGCATGGCTCAGCTGGTAGCACATAAGGCTCTGAGCCAGAAGGTCATGGGTTCTAATCCAACACTAAGATTGGGCTCATACCATAAACACTGGCACCAGAGTGCAGTACTAAAGGGATGCTGTGCTGTCATGGTGTGCCGTCACTCACATGAGACGGTAAACCAGAGTCTGTCCTGCCTTTACGGATGCTATGCTGTCAGTTTCTGTCGTCATTCAGATGAGACGTTAATCCAAAGTCCTGCCTGCCTTCAGGGATGCTGTGCTGTCATTCAGATGAGACGGTAAACCAAAGTCCGTCCTACCTGTTCTGGTGGTTGTTAAAAGATCCCACTACACTTCTTGAAAACAGCAGGGAAATTTCCTTGGTGTCCTGGACAACATATCCCCAATAACTTGCATCCATACCTCTCAACCTTTTGTCCCCCAAATGTGGAACATTGCCTCTCAAAATGTGGAACAAATGAGCAAAATGTGGAAAACTTAATCAAATCTTTACCTAGGAGGCTCATAACACTGTTAAAATGTTTGCATTTATGTTTAGAAAGTCTGTTATTAATTGAATAATATATTATTTGCATCATTTACTATAGATTTTTGCTTTAAAATGTTAATACTGAATGAGGAACAAGTCCTCACAATGTGGAACAGGGAGCTTTTGTGAAGTAAAATGAGGAACGTTCCTCCTAATGTGGTACAGTTGAGAGGTATGCTTGCATCTATATACTCCACCCCCCAAAAAAAAAAAAGAAATAAATAACTGGGCTGAAAACAGGCAGCATTGACCAGTCATTATTTTCCATCTACAAAATAAAATCAATCAATCAATCAATAAATAAATGAGCTTTCTCTACACTCCTGCCAGAACAGATTTTTTTTTTATGGTGAATCTACCTGTTTTCCAACTGCATGGGATAACAAACAGAACACGACAATATATACAGAGGCTAACAAGGGCTGTGATCCATTCACACTGGCTTGGTAGTTCTGCACCACATTCCTTTCCTGGAAAGAAAACTTACTTTTGGTCTCTGTGTTCAGAAGAGGATGGGGAAGTAGAGTTAGCCTTTTTTCTCCTCTGTTTTTCTTCTGTGCTATCTGAAGCAATAAGAAGTAATTATCAACTTTTATCTATGCTATGCCCATACCAATGCCAGAGTGCATTCCATAATAAAACCTACATGTTTGCTTGGGAAGAAGGTGAGGTAGGTGCTCTAGTTAAATAGCATTTCATGTCACCTGCTAGTCAGTCACTGACGAGAGGCCTTCACAGCCAGGATCAGGGTGTACATGGCAGCTTGTACTGTCTAGAAGAGGAGGATACAAGTCACAGCATAGGGGATGGCTCGAAAAATCAGAACCTATTCCCTAACAAAAGAAACGATCAGGATCAGGCAGACACCTGTTGGCCAAGGCGAGGGGAAGAGAAAACCATCAGAAAAATAAACCATTCATATGCCACCAATCCCAGAATGCTTAAAGGAACAGTTATGTGCTGGGAAGTGGCAACCAACGAAACAGGAAGCCTAGACGTTCAGACTACGTTTTCACTGTACAATAATTTTTTATTATGTAAGGGAATTTTCTAAGATTTGTGTATGGGCTTCACAGTCCATTACCTTATAACAGCGCTAACCTGTTAAAGGCAAAAGTAGATTTTTTTTTTTTTTTTTTAACCTTGTCCTGTTTGGGAGGGAAGGGATCGTAACTGAAGCTGACCTCACTGGTCCACCAGCCCTGGTCCCAGACCCAGACATTTTGTGACATTAAGCAGTGGGAGCACAGAGGCGCACCCCAAACAAGACTATATGGACAGTTTTTAATGTATAACTGTGCATGTTCAGGCAACCTTGGAGAAAAATGAAAGCCACCACTCAGCTAATAATGGCCCTATTAGCTGAGCGGTGGCTTTCAATCTTCTCCACAGTTGTCTAAACATGTAATTATGCACTGAAAATTGTCCCCACAGTCTTGTATGGAGCATGCCCCCATGCTCGCCCTGCAAAGATTTCTCAAAAGGTTTGAGCACAGGAGAGGAGCTGACGGACCGGGAAGTGGAAGGGATCAGCTGACTGGGTTCCACTCCAGTTACAATCCCTTTCCTCCTAATTAGCACCAGGTAAAAAATTCTACTTTTGGTTGAAAGGCTAGTGCCACCATAACTGTAAATGGGCTGTGAAGCCCAAATAAAATAAAATCTTAGAAATTCATTTTAACTTTAGTAGAATTTATCTTTTTATCCGGTTGATCCTGCCAACTGCCATCCACCATTGTTGCTGACTCTAAAGTCCAGCAGCTGAGCGCCTGATGCCTCATACAACAGGCTCAGTTGCTAGGACTGTCCTTGTCCCTGCTTAAAGTTACTATTCACTTAATGTAAGATTATGCATTTTCACACTGAGACAGCAGAAACCGATGTCTAAAGTAAGTAATGAAAAAAAATAACCACACAAAACGAAAATGCCTGCCTGTACGTGACTGTTTCCCTTTAAAATAGCAGAGCAACTGGGACTTTTCCTGGTAGTCCAGAAGGCATATATACATATTTTAAAAAACTGTTTACTGCACTCCATACACTTAGTGAAAAAAAAAAATACCTGAACTTTACCTGTGCACCAAGACAAATTAGGGTTCCACCCTGCTTCCAGGTCTTTCAGTATAGCACATTTAAAATAGAGTGGTGTCCATAGTTACAAAAAGGGCCACTTGGGAGATGAAGTGGCAAAAAAGCTTTGTAGTGGTACTAGTAATACGTTTTAGTCATATGATAATGAATGAATAGGGATCTGTAAACTCAACTGAGCCACAGGCTCATTTTCAATGAGGTCCACAGTGCATTCCAAGAACATAGTTACAGAAAGTTACCACATTTGTACATGAAGTCAGTGAAACAGTTCTCAATTAAAGAATTTAACTTTACATACTATCAAGCTCATGACAGGACTCCCATATCTACGAGGATTTCTGTATTTTTTTTTCATGGGGAAATGGAACCATCTACAGGGAAACTGTTCCAACAGACTTGCATTGGTCTGCACTGGTTATATGGGAAAACAGAAAAATTTGGCTTTCAAAGGAAATAGTTTCCCTGGAGTTACAGAAGTATGACAAATTAATCTGGGAGCATTGTCTCTCCCCCCCCCCCCCGGAAAAGTCTTATGTGGCCTGCTAAACATGGCCATTCTGTACACAAGGAGAAAAGAACATTTCTCATTTAAGGAAATTCTGTTTCCTGCAAGTTCTGCATGTCCTTCCATCCCAGCAGCTGTCATAAATGGTATTTCCAGGGACTCGGCATCTTGATGGCAGCCCAGCCTTGGCGCTCTCCTCACCCCTAGACTTAAAATCAACAAACATCTGCTGCTAAATCATGAATTCCTCTGCCAAAGCACTAGATCGAAGGCTCTACCACGAAAAACCTGAATATGCTCAGACAAAAACTTGGAGATCTCCTATCTCAAGAAAATTCAACTTTCTTTCAGAGCCGAGATGGAGAAGGCCACGTGATGGATCCCTGGCCTGATGAGGAGAACCAGGCTGATATAATACACTCCATCCTGCAGACAGCTAAACGGTAGCTAAATTGATCAGTCGCTAACAGAGCTCCATTCAGATATCAATAAACCAGAGCACAAAACTGAATAATAATAATAAAACTTTTTATTTATTGTTACTTTTCAAGCACCAAGGTGCTGTACAGACGAACAACAGAATCAGAAAAAATACATATATAAAATCAGAACAACAGACACCTTAAACCATAAAAGCTGGACTCCACAGATTGGTCTTAATAACTAGAAGTCTGCTTAACCCTGGTCACAGAACAGACAGACAGACAGGACCGACTACTGACTACTGCTATTTCTCTTGGCCCATGATAGTGAGCTTACTCACCAGCTTGATGATCTCGAGGGCAGAAGTCCAAAACAAAACATCCGCATATATGGGGTCCCTGAGGGAACAGAGGACAAACACGAAGATGTCCCGACATTCCTGCAAGAAATGCTGAGGGATTTAATTCCTTTACCGGAGGAGCTGGACATTTCCATGGATCAGGCCCACAGGTCACTTGGCCCGAAACCCCAGCCATGCTTACGGATCGCTAAACTGGCAGCAAGGCGAATTTCAGTATCACAGCCACAGGATCACCCTAGAATACGACCACACGAGTGTGGTGCAGGAAAGCCGAAAAACACTGTGGCCAATGATTAAACAATTGAGAGCAAAAAAATATCAAAGCCCAAATTTTATTTCCCGCCTGACTAAAGGTAATCACTGACCAGGCCACAAGGATATTTCTGGATCTCCTCTCAGCCACACACTTCCTGGAAGGTCTGGGTATTTCAGCTCCCCCTTTGGTTAAAGAGAGGCTGGAAAAGGATCTTATAGCATCAGCCTGGACTGTGGTGCAAAAAGGCATCTCCTGACCAGGATCCACTCAGAAAACTCCTTACACTAACCTGCACTCTGATGTGGCCGCAATGCTGCACAGATACGGTGACCCATCCATACTGAACAAGGAAGCTACCCATCTAAGAGAAGATCCAGAGGAGCCTGCCACTTCAAGTCAAGCAGGCAGGCAAAAACTGTGACCTGATCAGAGACTTTCTCTCTTATCTACTGCCTAGCTTCTCGCTCACCTGATCTGCTCCCTTACCTGGTCTTGGCCTCCTACTCTACCATGCTCAGCCTGATTAATACACCTTCCCAGGCCTCACGGCCCGCAGGCGCTACGCTGTCACAAAGACCAAGGAGGAAAAACTGCAAGTACTTTCTCTCTTTCCTTCCTCTAATTCTCCTCGATGAAGACACTTAAAACAACCCAGCCATCAGAACTGTTTTGTCTTGCCTGAGAGGGTGCGGGCAGGGGATTAGCTTGGGCTATTAATCCACTCAGTGCTCGACAGAATACACAGCGAGAGACACCAGAATGCAGTCTCCCTCTGGAAGAGACAATCTTTTCAGTCTGATATCAACGAATCATGCTGTCTGCATAGTGCTCCATTAAGAAAAGCAAAACTGGTTTGCTGTCATCTAACTTCGTCTCCCGTTTCTCCTCCCCTTTTTTTTGTTTTTTCTCTATAATGCCTAATTTTATGTATTCCTGACAGGCTGTCATTATTTACTACATTGTGGCCTTACTTAACTGATTTACTTTAAATGGGGAACAAGTGTTTTATAAATATGCTAATGGCCCAGGAGTGGAGCAATGCCCAATCATCATATTCTTGACTCCTGGGGGAAGGGCATTGGGGGGGGGGGTGCATCATGGTAGCCTGGGCTCAGTCCCCTTCCACCCTCCCCAAGTATCCCATAAAATCACCTGGAGCCCTTATTTTCCCTATCTGGTCACCTAAAGGCAGCTCCACATGACCACCTCTCTTCTCCGTGGTGAACCCCGCCATTCTAGGTTAAGGAGCAGACGGGATTAAATCACACAATTATCAGGTAGTACACACAGTTACACTGCACTCTCTACGGAGCTGCTCCTTGCCCTTGTGTATGCTCAGAGTTCCCTTCTATCAATATCAATGTGGACACAAGTGTAAACACTGTACATACATCAGGCAGGCCCCTCACCGCTTGTGGGGGTACTCCTGGAGCCTCTCTAGCAGCAACCATACCTTTTCATTTCACGGGGGTCAGAGGCCCAAGTCAACGGCTGCCCCAGCCTTGAATGACTACTGATGTCCGGTTACACAGCCACACTGGGGAAATACTCCCAGAGGAACCTGGGCTGGCTCATGCTCCTGACATGCATGACCACACTCATCACAGCTCGACCGTAGAAATCAACACAAGACTTCGATCGTGGTGGTTCTAAACTGCGCTCCGCCCAGTAAGGTATGGGACGCAGTGGCCCACTCACTACTGATTTTTTCTAATCAACAGCAAGTTCAACAGAATTTCAATCTGTGTGCCCCACTTGGGGTTTTATTCGTACCAGTTCTTTTATATTGTTGTAAACAGTTATTGTTGTAAGTTCTTGTTATACTAGAGTACACTGACAGAAGGATAAGAATTGCCAGAGATATGTTGTATTTTACTAATAGACGGAATTTCAAAAGCAGGACTTATAACACTATATAGCCACAATGGCTATCCAGAATGCTAAGGTGCTATCTTTTAATATAAATGGCATCACCAATTCCATCAAGAGGAAACAAGTGTTGAGGTTTTTACCAACAAAAATGTGAGGTAAATTTTCTACAGGAGACGTACTTGTCTCTTTCTGAGACCTTAAAGCTAAAATCCAAAAATTCCCCAAACTTATTCTAGTCATCCCTACACACAAGTAGAAAAAGGGGTCGGGGTTGGGTTTGCAATATTGTTGTCAGCCTCCTTCCCATTCGAAGAAGAGATTACTGAGGACCCTGAAGCTAGGTACATCATAGTAGTGGGCAGAGTCCTGGACATCAGGTCACACTGGTGAACATTTATGCCCCTCCTGGCTCTCCCTTGTCCTTCTTCACATCGACGGCCCAGCTCATAGCCGAGAGGGCGAGGGGCCTACTGATCATGGGTGGGGACTGGAACTTAATATTCGAAAGGAAATTAGATACCACTTCCCAAATCCCAAACCCTGAGGTTCGAAAGGCACGCTCCTCAACAGTGTCTTTACAGAACTATGTTTAACAGATGTCTGGAGGAGTAAATACCCCACAGCCAGAGATTACACATATTACTCCCCCAGATTTAAAATCTTCTCCAGACTGGATACCGTCACCTTCTCCAGACACATGTCTGCCATTCCATCAATGTGGGTCGGGGTCACCACCGTATCAGACTACCATCCCATCTTCCTACAAGTAGAGTTAAGACTCCCCCGAAAAATATTCATTGGAGGCTGAACGCCTCACTGCTTCAGGACAAGGCCGTGGTCACAGAAATAAAGGAACACAAAAAAAAAAAAAACAATAGAGGAGAACACACAATCAGGCTCAACACCTCAGATCCTCCGGGACACAGGCTGGGGGAAGCTAATTTCAATAGCCACACATAAAAAGAAATTAGCAAGGGAAAGACAAGCAGACCTCCTCTCCCAGCTTAGAACACTGTAAAGAGCCCAAAAAATTAATTGTCACAAGGAAGGGAACCCAAATTAAAGGAACTCAGAAAGAAACTACAAACCTACAGAAAGTTGAAACTGAAAAGATACTTTAGCAAGAATACTACGAAGGTGGGCCCATAGGCATTAGACTCTTGGCATACCGCAACAAGCAGCCAGAGCCATTCTCACACAAATTAGAAACCCAATCTGCAGCATGCTCACACACAAAAATGAGCAAATCAGAGAGGCTTTTGTCTCATTTTATTCTAAATTATATCACCCCAAACCAAGAGACCTCGGTGGAAGATAAGATGACGTTCTCAGGTCCCTGGCACTACCAAGTATAACCCCAGGGCAGAGTCAGTCCTCATCAAACCAATTACCCAAACCAAAATCTCAACAACAATTACGAATTTAAAAACAGGAAAATGCTCGGGTCCTGATGGATTCAGTGGAGTTTTACAAAGTGTTTATAAAGGAAACAATCCGCCTCCTAGCCAAAGCCTTTTCTGAGATCTGGCAAGAAAGCAACCCCATGCCCCCATCCTGGCATTATGCCACAATCTCACTCCTCTACAAACAAGGTAAGGACCCCACAGAGTGTGGATAATACTGCCCCATCTCTCTCCTTAATTCAGATTACAAAATCTTTACCTCCATCATTGCCTCTAGACTCAACTCCTTCTTCCACAGTTCATCAAAATGTACCAGACAGCCTTCATCTCAAGCCGCCAAGCTCAGGACAGTGTGCGCTGCACAATAGATGTGACTGATGCCATCCACAGAACCCGTGACCCTGCCCGCCTCACAAGTCTGGACACGGAGAAGGCATTTGATAATGTATCCTGGAGCAACCTCTTCTCAGTCATACAGCTCATGGCCTTCCCACGCCCATTCACAGACAGCATCAGGATCCTACACACTGCACCGCAAGCTTAGGTCAGGGTAAACGGAGGGGTCTCAGATAGATGTAGACTAGGCAGGGGCACCCATCAAGGCTGCCCCCTATCACTGCTACTCTTCGCCTCATACATAGAGCCTCTAGCAGAAGCCATCTGTATGGCTCAGGAGGTACGGGGGAGGGGTTAACCATAAAAAATTTCCCTATATGCAGACAATGTTCTGCTCTGCCTGTCCCAGCAGGAACAATCAATCCCAGAGGTCTGGTCCATTCCTGATCATTTCAGCAGGCATGCAAGCTACACCCTTAATAAAACTAAGACTGAGGTCCTGAGTTTTTCTATAAACTTTCACAAACTATTACTCGATTGCTTCCCCTAGACTGGAAAGCTAACAAGATTAAATACTTGGGAGCAATCATTACTAAAAACATATCCCACCTAATTAAAGCTAATTATACCCCACTGACCAATCAAATACGGAAAGATTTAGAGCTATGGTCTCTAATAAACCTTCCCGTGTACTTCAGAATACATACCATGATAATGAATTTACCATGATTCCTATATTTATTCCAGTGCCTTCCCATCTTTATCACTAAATCCCAGTTCCAGAGCTGGCACAGGCTTTCTGGTTTTGTCTTGGACAATAAAAAACCGAGAATAAAGGTTCAAATCCTCCAGACACAGACGCAGGGGACCTTCTCACTCTAGATTCCCCCCTAGAAATGTCAAACATCTTAGGACTCCCCCTAGCGGACTGAAAGGTGCAGATTCCATATGCACACTGATTGCAGCCTCACACAAAACCATAACCCGTAACTGACTGAAAACTGAACCCCCAACAGTACAACAATGGGTACAAATAGTCCAAGGGATCTCAGACCTGGAGGGGAGAACATACAGGGTGAACCAAAAAACCCACGTCTGTATTCACAGGTGGCCCAGGGTGGCAGATATGGCTCGACCCACACCCTGACCTGAAAACTATTTCAGCATTCTGGCCCCAGTCCATTGGTGCAACCTGTACGATGCTCAATCGGGACCTTACAGAGATCGATCCATCTCATATACTATAGATTATTTGATTTTCATAGTGATGAATTGCCGAATTTCTGGTCTATCACACTGTCTTAAGTAAACGTATTGATAAGAAAGCTCTGTAAAAGGATTCCTTTTATCTAAGATTCTGTACCCTATTTTCTCAATAAGGATGAATGAAAAAAATAAAAGGGTATTTCCCCCTCACACTACTGGATGCACACACACTGCAGCGGACAGGTAGGAGAGACTCTGTCTTAGATGTGCTCTGCTACTCCTGGCTTAACCACAGCTGCATAAGCCACGCAGGACAGTAGAAAAATCCATAAAGCATCACATGTAACCAAAACATTAATAACAAAGGGTGGGAATGGGATGGAAAGATATTAGGAACTACAGGAAACAGAATTTCTGAAGATAAGAAATGTTTCATTCCCTTTCACCGCCATATCTATCCATCCCAGCAGCTGCTATAATAATGGATGTAGCAAGCAACCCTCTTTCAATTCCCCAAACATAGCTGCCCAGGGAGGGAAAATTACTGATCAATTAAAAAAAAAAAACTACACAGTCTGTTTCATATACCCAGATTTCAACCTTAGACACTTACTGGGGAGCCACCACCTGAAGAACCTTTTTACAAAAGGAATGTTGGCCCAACAACTGAACATCCAACCTACAGTGTTTCACAAAGATAAATACTGAAGCCCAAGGTGCAGCTACTGCTCTCATGGAATATCCTGTCAGACCCTTTGGGGATGGCCTGCAAGCTGTGACATAGACCAGCATAATCGTTTCCTTGAGCCATCTGAAAATGGTCGCGCACAATGCCTTCTTCCCTTTTGTTTAACCTTTTAGGAGGATGAATAGGGAAGAAGTCCATCTACAACCCTTTGTTCGATTAAGACAGCGTTTTAGACCACCACAAATGTCAAGGGCATGACATTTCCTTTCTAGGGAATGCTTAGGGTTGGGACTGAAAGCCAAAAGAATCAACTCTTGGCTACTGTGGAAAAGTGAGTTCACTTTGGGTATGAAGCCCATTACTATATGTAGAACTACTGTGGGAAAAATCTGAGGAATGGTTCCCTGCAGTCAAGAGCTGCCAACTCAACCACTCTTCTAGCCAAGACGGGGGACAGGATCAGATCTACAGTACAGTAGTTGCTTGTTTTACATTATTTTTTGTGGATTCTACTTGGTAGAATGTTATTTCTTTTCTTTCTTACTACTAAGGGGCTAGCAGGCTATTGTTTGGGGCTGTTGGAATTTTGAAACCTGTTTTGGTAGCTATAAGTGGGCTCATTTGTTTGGTTCACTGTGTGGCAGGCTGCATTTGTAGAGGCCTATTTCTTCTGTTTTAAAACATAATTGGTGTAATTTAACTGGGTCTGTTTCTTTGAACTGGAGACCTATATCTTCTAATTCCAAGCCTATTTTGATGTGTTGTTGGTGAAGCTGTTTGAATTGGAGTCCTGTTTCTTTGGGTAGCAAACCTATTTTGGGGGCTTTGAGTAGAATTGTGATTCATTGTTGCTGGCTTCACTAGCTGCAAAGTTGAGTGCACAGTGGGGGAAGGGTGCTAATGGTCTGGCCAGGTCTCACTCAGTAGGGAGGCAGAGCTGAATCAGGTGTGGAGTCAGTGCTTTGGCTTCTCAGAAGGAACTAGAAGGGGGACAGGATCAGATCTACAGTACAGTAGCTGCTTGTTTCACATTCTTTTTTGTGGATTCTATTTGGTAGAATGTTATTTCTTTTCTTTCTTACTACTAAGGGGCTAGCAGGGTATTGTTTGGGGCTGTTGGAATTCTGAAACCTGTTTTGGTAGCTATAAGTGGGCTCATTTGTTTGGTTCACTATGTGGCAGGCTGCATTTAGAGAGGCCTATTTCTTCTGTTTTAAAACACAATTGGTGTAATTTAACTGGGTCTGTTTCTTTGAATTGGAGACCTATATCTTCTAATTCCAAGCCTATTTTGATGTGTTGTTGGTGAAGCTGTTTGAATTGGAGTCCTGTTTCTTTGGGTAGCAAACCTATTTTGGGGGCTTTGAGTAGAATTGTGATTCATTGTTGCTGGCATCACTAGCTGCAAAGTTGAGTGCACAGTGGGGGAAGGGTGATAATGGTCTGACCAGAGGCCTCAGCTACCTGATTGTTTCTGGAAGACTTGGGCTGGTCCCACCGACCCAAACCCCTCACCCAACCCACCCCTGGTCCATTATTTCCTTTGTACTAGGGGTTCTGACATCACTTCCTCAAACAGGCAAAGGATATGCACCTGTCATAGCAAAAGCAGACATCCAGGAAAGGAACAGCAGCAAGTGAAGAGGAGACTGCTCTCTCAGTGGAAGGGAAGTAAATGCAAATCTAGGAGCTTTCATTATTACTTCTTCGCATTGATATTGCACTGGGAAAAGGAGGAGTAGGAGTTTGAAGAAGGTTGTGCAATGGATACTTAAAGTCTCTGAGTGTGGATAGGAAGGAAAGGAATATAAAAAGCAGTTGCTCAATATATCTAAACGTGTGCAACAAAGGAGGTAAGGAAATAAAGAAAAGAATGTTTTGCACTGATAGAGGGGGGAGAGGGAGACTTGGGAGTGTTTGGTATCCTGCATCTGAAGGGTGGGGGGTCGCTGGTGGGCAACGACAGCAATGGTAGGGTGGTAGGTTGCAACAACTGCGGTGCACCAATCTTTCTAAACATTGCCTGGAGTGTGGGAGGATGTTTAGTGTGCAACCACATAGAAAAACTTAGAAAGGAGATTGAGGGTCTGCAGGAGGAACTAAGACAGACAAGGCAGATTGGGGGTGGGTTTAGCCCAATACTGGCGGAAGGAAGAAGGAGAGATGAGGGAGGGCGATTTAAGCCAACAGTGGTGAGGAGGGGGTCAGAAGAAGGGAAGCAGAGACAAAGGGGCCCAGGCCAGGAAGAACAATTGCCGGGGAAACCAGGTCAGGAGACAAAAGACAAATGGAAGGAGGGAATAGGGACTTGTGAGGGGAGGCGAAGAAATGGCAAAAGTCATGGAGTGGAAATGGGAGAACAGGTTACTATGAAGAGAGAGGGAGCGGGCATTTGTGAAGGGTCTTCAGAAAACAGCTGTGCACTGCTAGAGAGGAGGAAAGTGGAGAAGGGAAATGATGAAATTAGAGGAGTAATTGATAAATGCCTGGACCAAACTGGAGCGGGGGATATTCTGCTGGGAGAATTGCAACAGGGGTAAAAGGGGGAAATAATGTGCAGGAGGAAGAAGAGGAGCTGGAAATGAGAGAGGGAGATGAATGAAAGCAAGCAGGGAGTAAGAGGGGTGGAATCTTAGTGCTGGGGGACTCAATACTAAGAGGAGTTAGGTGGGGTAGCAAGGGGGAGAGGCATAGTCGCATTTGGGTGGAGGCCATGCCAGGAATGAAAGCGGAAAGGGTGGGACAGTCTGTTCTGAAATATGCTAGAAGGGGTAGGGACAAGCCTCATTTAATTATACATCTTGGGACAAACGACCTGGCTGACAAGACAGTAGATATAGTCCAGAGGAGTTTGAGGAACTAGCACAATTATGTGAGGGGGCAGGAAGATCAGTAACTTTTTCCGAGATACTTCCGGTGCCAAAGGCAAGCACAACAAGATAGTTGAGAATAGAGGAATTTAACGGATGGCTAAGAACCTGGTGTTGTGCTAAAGGGTATGGGCTGTTGGGGGTGGGGAGGGACCTGGGAGGACAGTAGTCTCTATGTCAAGGACAGACTACACTTGAGTGAGGAGGGAAAGAAAGTGTTGAAACAGAGGATGGAAGAGTATATAGAGGAAGTTGGGAATTTAAACTAGGAGTGGGGGGTGGCAGTTGGGGAAGAGATATGCAGAGACCACAGGTTGGGAAATCATATGAGCTTAACCCCCATAACAGTGACAAAGGACAAATGGCAAGTACTATTAGTGATGCTAGGAAAGGAGGGCAGGATGGGGGGGAAGGGTGGAAGGTGGTTACCCTTAATGCTAGGAGCCTTGGAAGGAAAACTGCAGAGTTGCAGGTTCTCATGGCAGAGGGAGAGGTGTGACACTGCAGCCATCACAGAAACATGGGTCCTGGCTGTACCAGGGTACAGGTTATTTCGTAGGGACAGGGTGATTGGGAAAGGAGGGGAAGTGGCACTATATGTGAAGGAAGGACTGAAGTGTGTAAGGGAGGAAGGGGAGGAGGGTAGTACGGAGTCACTTTGGGTGCAAATCCAGGATTCCAAGAATAGGATTCTTAGAATGGGAGTGGTGTACAGGCCACCATCTCAGACGGAGGAGTTAGACAGGGAACTAGCGTGACAGATCAGGAGGACCTGCGGGAAGGGTGGTGTGGTGACTGTGGGGGACTTCAACATGCCAGGAGTGGACTGGAGCACCCCAACAACCAGGAACAGAAGGGAGCAGGTACTGCTGCATGCCTTCCAGGACAACTTCCTGCTGCAAATGGTCAGTGAACCAACCAGGTTAGAGAATACCCTTGACCTTGTACTGGCAAATGGGGACTTTGTGAGAGAACTTACAGTGGAGGAACCGCTGTCAGGGAGTGACCACCACTCAGTATGGCTCACATTGGATATGGGCAAGGAAGGAGTGGAATCTGGCACAAGAGTGCTGGACTTCAGGAGGGCCGATTTTGGGAGGACGGGGGAAGTGGTAAAAGGGTACCTGGCCAGAATTCAATCTAGTATGGACACTAACCAGAGGTGGGAGCTCATAAAGCTGGGGATAGAGGAGGCAACCAAAACCTGCTGCAAAGCCCAGAGCAAGAAGGCTAGAGCTAAGAACCTGAGCTGGTTGAGCAAGGAGGTCATGGAAAAGGTAGGAGGAAAAGAGCTGCCTTTAGGAAGTACAAGAAACAGGGAGGGGAAGACAGAGGAGTACTTGACAGAATCGAAGGCGGTGACAAGGCAGTAAGGGAGCCAAAGCACCACGGAACTCAGGCTGGCACAAGGCATTAAGAAGGAGAGAAGGACTTTTAAGTACATCAGGGAGAAAAGGAGCTGTAAGGACCACATAGTAAGGATTAGGAAGGAGGAGGGTTGGGTGGAAGCAGGGTACGATAAGGCGGAAGCACTAAATGAGTACTTCTGCTCAGTATTTACTAAAGAGAAGAGGGGGGTGACACCCAAGGTGGGAGAAATGGCAGAAGCGGGGGAGTGGTGACAGATGGGGAAATCATGCAGGGCAGAGTTCGAGAGGGTTTGAAGGCACTGAGGGTGGACAAGGCGCCAGGCCCAGATGGCATCCACCCCAGGGTACTGAAGGAGCTGGCAGAGGTCCTTGCAGGACCTTTGGCAGACCTATTTAATGCCTCACTACATTCATGGTGTGTACCTCAGGACTGGAGGATGGCTCATGTGGTGCCCTCCACAAGAGTGGCCCCAAGGAGGAACCGGAAACTGCAGACCAGTGAGCCTCACATCCATCGTGGGTAGCTAATGGAGACTATCCTGAAGGAGAGGCTGGTGGCCCTCCCAGAGACCAAAGGACTACAGGACAGCAGACAGCATGGCTTCTCACGTGGCAGATCCTGCCAAACCAACCTGGTTGAGTTCTATGACTGGGTAACTAGGCAACTGGACAGGGCCATGCAGTGGATGTCCTGTATCTGGACTTCAGTAAGGCATTCAACCCGTGCCACACGGAGGCTGGGAAGGAAGTTAGTAGGCACAGGGCGGGTGCAAAGCTGGTGAGATGGGTAGGAAACTGGCTGCAGGGAAGGCAACAGAGAGTGGTGGTGAGGGGAGCCTCACACCCAAGGGCAGTGACGAATGGTGTCCCACAGGGCTCAGTGTTGGGACCAGTGTTGTTTGGGATATTCATTGCAGACATATCATGGGACATCAAGAGCAAGATCAATCTGTTTGCTGATGATACCAAGGTTGGCACGGTGGTGGATGACCTAGGGGATGGCAGGGGCTGCAGGATGATCTGGCAAAGCTTGAAACCTGGTCAGACACCTGGCAACTGGGGTTTAATGCCAAAAGTGCAAGGTGCTGCATTTATGCGTGAAGAACCCAAGCAGGAGTTACCAGCTAGGGGGAGTGCAGCTAGCCCAGACAGAGGAGGAGAAGGATCTGGGTGTGCTCATTACAGGGTCAATGAACAACTCAGCACAATGTAGGAAGGCAGCTGCAAAGGCCAGCAAAATGCTGGGTTGTATTGCAAGGGGTATATCCTCGAGGAGGTGATTCTGCCACTGTATAGGTCATTAGTTAGACCACACCTGGAGTACTGCGTGCAGTACTGGCGTCCGTATCTGAAGAGGGACATTAAGTTACTGGAGGGGGTGCAGCGCAGGGCGACAAAGATGATCAAGGGGCTGGGGGACTTATCATATGAGAGGAGGTTGAAGGAGTTGAACATGTACTCACTGGAGGAGAGGAGAGACAGGGGTGACATGACTGAAACCTTTAAATACATGAAAGGAATAAACAAAACAGGTACAGAGGGGCTGTTCAAAGTAAGGGAAGGGAGGGACACCAGGGGCCATGATATAAGACTGGAGTGAGGAAGGTTCAGGAGGGAGATGAGGAGACACTTTTTTACAGAGAGGGTGATGGCTGGGTGGAATGCGTTACCTGCAGAAGTGGTATGCAGTAGAACAGTGGACTGCTTCAAACGAAGATGGGACAGGACACGGGGGAGGGTTAATGAAGGGGAAGGGTGGGGCAGCTGCAGAATAAGGAGTGCTAGCTGCACATTCGAGCAGACTTGATAGACCTCTAGGCCTTTATCTGCTGGCAAATCTCGTATGTTCATAAGATCATGGCCACCAAGAAAACCAGCAATAGGGTTACATGGGAGGCAATCCACTTGATCCTGGGCTTGAACACTGCTACCATAAGCCTAACACCAGGTTAAGGTCTCATTTAGGGACAATGTCTAACTCTGGGCCTCTGCAGGGAAGCAAACTTTATGTGCATGTGTGCCCCCACAAACACTCAGCTCACTTCTGGGAGCATCACTGACAGGGATGATGCCCGCACCTCTAAGATCACCAAAGACAGCCCCATCTCCTGACCCTCCTTGTAGAGTACTTTACCTTTAGCCTTTCGCAGGGTATTAAATAGCTAGTATCACATAACAGAATGCTATGCAGAACAGGTGGTAATAGTAACCATTTCCAGAAATGTGTAGCAGTAGACTGCTTACCCATTTTTTGAGCAAATCTATGGCATAGCAGACAACATGAATAAAACTATGTGTATATTTTAAAATATTGCTGATCAATTTGTGCCAAGTGCTACACATTTTCACAGCTGATTAACACTTTCATTCATAAAACTGCAAATCAATTTTTGAGACTTATTTAATACCCTGCTTTAGGGTCACCACTTTTTTTTTTAGGCCCTGTTTGCAAATGCACACCAAACAACGGAGTAAACCCTAGTGATGTAGGCCTTCTAGCCCCAATGAGGCCACTGACTGCCTTCCTAGAATAAAGAACAGTTACCTACCATAACAGCAGACCTTTGAGAAAATCTCCTCCATTCAGCCACAGCATGGAACTGTAAGCCATCGGTGTCAGGACCACCCAATTTTATTTTTGCAGGCTGCAGCATGCCTTGGTTCCCTGCTGAAGACAAGCTCGGAGGATGATCAGACTGACAGGAACTGAAGCAACCAGAAACAAAACCAGGCACACAGGAGAGAATATGGAAACCTGATTATGGATGATGTAATGGCACTAAAGGAGAGAGCAACTTGCAACAGCAGGCAGTATAGTCACCCCTCACCCAAGAAGGGGGGGGGCCGGGGAGGCTGGAGGGAGAGCTGTGGATCAATGGAGGAGATTCCGTTGAAGATCTACTGTTATGGTAGATAACTATTCTATTTTTTTCGAGGCTATCTCCCTCTATTGAGTCACAGCACGGAATGATTCCCAAGCAGTACCAAGCAGTGAGAGAGGATGGCAGGACCTAATGATCCTGAGTGAGGAGGCCTTGCGAACATTGAGGCCAAAGCTAGCACGTCTACGAAAGATGATGTCTAGACTGTGGCATTTAGTGAATGTATGAATGGTACTCCAAGTGGTAGCAGCACAAATGTCAGCAGCGGACACATTCTGAAAACAAGCCACTGAAGTAGCCAAACCTTGGATGAAATTAACAGGACCAGGAAGCTGCTTACCACACTTCTGGTAAGCAAATGTAATGCAACTGACAAGCCATTTGGACAGGCCTCATTTTGAAAAATTGATGAGCCCACCATTCTGGGGGCAAAAGCAATAAACAGTTTAGAGGATTTGCTATGAGCCTCAGTACGATCCAGGTATCAACACACCGTCCTGTGGACATCTAGTATATGTAAACGATGCTCCCCACTATCTGTGGGAGACAGAAAGTAAACAAGAAGGCTTATTATCTGATTCAATGTTCTTTCAGACACAACTTTCAAAAGAAAACGAGGTGTGGTGCGTAATGAGACCCTATCCTTGTGGAAAATAACAGAGGATCAGCCTGCAGTTTCAAGGTGCGTCTAGCAGACGGAAGCGCAACTCAGTTAGCCACAGGCTCAAGGGAAGGCGCAGTGAGTGTCTCTGAGACCAAATTAAAGTCCCACACCAGAACCGAATCTCAGACAAGAGGTGCAAAAGGAGAATGCCCCTTAGGAATCTCCTGGAAACTTCCAACTGGGATACTTGCTTGCCCTCTGAAAGGGCACGAAAGGCCAAAAGAGCGGCCTATGGATTTTAATGGATGAATACAGTAGACCAGAGTCCTTCAGGGACAGCAGGTGGTCCAGAAGTTTAGGACGTGGACATGTAAAAGTATTTAACACGTCTAGTAACTAAACAGTAAAATGTTTCCATTTTTGTGAATACATGTACTGGGTAGGTGGCTTTCTAGCCGCCAAGAGCACATCCGCCACCACAGGGGAAACTCCATAGTGGGAAAGCTCTATGTCTTCAGGAGCCAAGCGTGGAAGTGCAGGCACTGAAGATCCAGTCTCTGTGTCAACAGACCCATTCACAAGGGAAGCGCAACTTGGGGTTCCATTACTAACTGCTGGAGAAGTGGAAAAGAACAGGTTAGTCACCTGCAACAGTAGTTCAAGGAGTGGTATAGGTTGTTCATCCACACTCTTTGGCATGTCCCTTTCCCTTTAAATCTTGCCGGAAAATCTTCAAGCTGGCTCCTCCCACCCACCTGGGTGGTAAATACCTCAGCTCTGCCCCATGACACCAGATCTTATCCCGCTGGAAGCAAGGTGATGCGCCTAAAGCTGGGGAGGTCAGGTGGGTGCGTGTGGATGAACATATACCACTCCTAGAACTACTGCTACAAGTGAGTAACCTGTTTTTCTAGGAGCGTGGATATGTTGTTCATCCACACTCTTTGGCAGACTCCTAGCAGTTCTCTGGGAGGAGGGAGGCAAGGTGCACACCCCCCTACTTAGGAAACAGAGATTGGAGAACCGAGGCCCCAAAACCAGCATCCCAGCATGATTCAAGGTCGATGAGGTAGTGGGAAATAAAGGTGTTTGCTGACTTCCAGGTAGCAGACAGACTTCCTGGATAGGGATGTCCCTGGAAGCAGCCACCAATGCAGCAGTATGGCGGGCAGAATGAGCTCTTAACCTTCTGGGAGGCTCCTTGCCCGCCAACTCATAGCACAGACCTATGCATGATGTGATCCATCTTGCAATGGCCCATTTGGCTGCAGGTCTGCCAGAAGCAGCTTCAGTGTAAGTGACAAACAACTGGTGAACCTCTCCACAAATTTCCGCTGTTCTTTCCTTATAGCAGGAGAGAGCACATCTCAGGTCCAAAGTATGGAGCCTGTACTCGGCATCCGAGGTGTAGTTAGGGTAGTATACCGGCAGAGTCAACACCTGATTAAGGTGAAACTCAGACCACCTTTAGAAGGGATTTCTGGTGGGGGTGCAGGACAACTTTGTCCCTGCGAAAGACCAGATAAGGAGAGTCCACAGAAAGCACCTGGAGCTCCCCTGTCCTTCTGGCTGATGTGATAGCCACCAGGAAGGCTGTCTTCCACGACAAGTATGAGAGCTCACACTTGTGCATGGGTTCGAATGGCTCGCCCATGAGCTTTGCCAAAACCAGCAAGAGATCCCACGGAGGTGGAGGTTCACGCACCAGAGGGGATATGTGATCCAGCCCTTTGAAGAAGCACCCCACCACTGTCGCCTGTGCCAATGTCGGCTGACCGGCCCGCACCCGGTTAGCAGAAATGGCTGCCAGGTGCACCCTAAGGGTCGAGGACCGCAGACCCCCTTTGGAGAGAGACCAAAGGTAGTCTAGAATGTTAGCCACAAAGCAGGATAAGGGGTCCAGACTCTTACCCTGACACCAAATGGAAAATCTCTTCCATTTGAAGGCACAACATTTCCTGGTCAATTCCTTGCGAGATGCCTCCTCCACAGTGTAGACATCCTCGGAAAGACCCAGAGCCTGGAACTCTAGCTGCTCATATACCAGGCTGCGAGGTGCAGGGATTGAAGCTCCGGATGGAAGACCTTCCCCTGGTTTAATGATATCGGGTCCGGGTGTGTGCAAAGGCGCTCCGGGGGCCTGCAGCTGAGGCTGAGGAGATCTGGGTACCAGAACTGGCGCGGCCAATCCGGGGCTACCAGAATTACCTTCACCTTGTCCCTCCTCACCTTGAGTAATACCTTGTGGATCAAGGGAAATGGAGGGAAGGCATAGAGGAGGCCTGGGGTCCACGGCCTCGAAAGGCATCCTGCAGTGAGCCCTGCTGAGGGGTGGGCATGTGCAGACTCAGTTTGGCATTTTCCCTGGAGGCAAACAGGTCCACCAACAGTTTGCCCCAATGGGAGAACAGACTGTAAGCTACCTCTGGATGGAGGGACCACTCGTGGGATGTCTGTCCTAGGCAGCTGAGAACATCTGCCAGTTGGTTCAAGACTCCTGCCACATAGATGGCTAGGAGATCTGCCTCCAACTGGCTGATGAGGGTCCAGATGCAGAGCGCCTCCTTGCACAGCAGACAGGAGTGCGTGCCGCCCTGTTTGTTGAGGTAGTACATGGTCGTGGTATTGTCCGTCTGGACTTGAACCACTTGACCCCGGGGCTGAGGAGCGAATGCTGACAGTGCCAATCTGACTGCTCTGAGCTCCAACAGGTTGGTGAGGCATCGGCACTCCTCGGGGGGTCCAGAACCCATGGGCCCTGTTGTCCCCCATGTGGGCTCCCGAGCCCATGAGAGAGGCATCAGTCGTGAGGACGACAGTCGGCTCGGGGCGGACAAACGGGATCCCTTCATGCAACCGTTCTATGTCGGTCCACCACTGGAGTACGTCCCACATCTTCTGGGTTACAGTGATCAGCTGCTCGAATTGACCATGGTGCCGAGTCCACTGGGCGGCCAGCTCCCATTTGATGGGGCGCATGTGCCACCTGGCCCAACAGACCACTGAGGTGCACGCCGGCATGTAACCCAGAAAGCGCAGAAAGTCCAGGGCAGGGCGCAAGAGCCCAACCAGAAATGATCGGGAAAAGGAGGAAAGAACTTCCGCCCTGTCCACCAGGAGCCAGGCTCTGACTTGACAAGAGTCGAGCTCTGCCCCGATGAAGCCCACCACCTGAGACAGCACGAGTTCCGACTCAGCCTCGTTCAGGCCAAGCTGACAGCAGGTTCTGAGAGCCAGATCCCTGGATCTCTCCACCTCCAGAAGGGAGGAACCTGCCAGAAGCCAGTCATCGAGATAAGGGTAGATTCAAACTCCTCAATGCCGAAGATGGGCTGCCACCACTGCAATGCACTTGGTGAAGACCCGAGGGGCCGATGACAGGCCGAACGGCATGGCTCGGCACTTGTACAGGGTCCCCTTGACCCTGAAGCAGAGGAACTGCTGGTGGGACGGAAGGATTGGGACGTGAAAGAATGCGTCCTGCAGATCCAGATAACAAAACCACATGTTTCGCTCCAGGGATGGTACGATCTTGTTCAGAGTTATGATCCGGAAGGTGCGAGACCTGAGATACTGATTCAGGTCTTGGAGATCTAGGATGGGGTGCCAATCCCCCATCCGCTTGGGCACCAGGAAATACCTGGATCACGAAGCCTGGGTCTACAGGCGGATCTGGTACTGGAGCGACCGCCTCCTCGCGGTGGAGCCGAGCAATGTCGTCCCGAAGGGCCGAGTGTCTGGAAGCTGAGATCCTTTCCTCCCGAGGGGTGCGGACTTGGCTGGGCAGGTACTGCTCAAACTCCTGAGGCAGTCCCTGCCCAACCACTTCTAGAACCCACCTGTCCGAAGTGATATTGGACCAGGCGGAAAGAAAGTCTCGGAGCCAACCACCCACGGGAGGACCCAGGGCAGGCGTGACGGGAGTAGGGGTGACAACCCCCAACCCATCACTGAGCAGGCTTAGAGAAGGAGGAGGAAGCTCCTGGACCAGCGCCTCGGCCGCCTTTACGGGGCTGTTGAGGGTCCTGCTTGGGCCTAGGGTGTCAAGCTTGAGCCTGCTGCTGCTGTTGGTGCTGCTGACCTCCTTGATAAGAGGGCCGCCTGACCCAAAGGAGGACTGCCGAAAAGGCTTCCTCTTCCTCTTCTGTTGGTTCTTGCCTGAGGAACCCTTAGCAGAAGTGGCGTCCAAGGTGACATTGGACTGTTCAATACACTGAACGTGGATGGCACTCCTGGGCCGATTAAGTTGGTACCAAGGAAAGGCACATCAGCTAACTTGTGCTGGGTATCCGCCGGAAAAGAGGATAACCGCAGCCAAGCCCTGCGGCCGGGTGGCCACTGTGGCTGCTAAGGAGCGGGCACAAGAATCCCCAATGTCCAAGGCTGTCTGGAGCTGCTGTTTGGCAACAGCACAGCCCTGATCACGGACTTGCTTGACCGTGGTCTGCATGTCCGTGGGGAGGTGAGGAAGTACTTCATCCAATAACCCTAGGAGGGCATGGGAGAAGTGTGCCATGATTACAGCCGAACTGGACTGACGAAGGCCCAAGGAAGAGGCCGCGTAGACCTTACGGGCAGAGTGGTCCATGTTCTTGGACTCCTTGTCCAGAGGTCGGTCGGCGTCAGCCGAGCTACCAGTACAACTAAAGACGGAAGCAGTCACCAGGTTCTCAGCCGAGTGATGTTCCATGAATCCTGGTAGGGACCCCATAGGCACCGCATACTTACAGGCATATGATGCTGGGCAGGAGGCTGGACACTGCCAAAGTGCAAGGGCTGGACCAGTAATGGCTTCAGCCACTGGGAAGGCCTCCGTCGGGGTATCCTCCTCTTAAGGATATCCGTGAGGGGGTACTCCACCTTTTTCTGGATAGACTCCAGGGGCATTCCGGTGGCATCGGAAATGAGGCGGAGGATGCCCTAAAAAGCCTGCAGAGAGTAACTCATCACCCGGATGGGAGTGCAAACCGGTGGTATCCGAATCCAAAGAGTCGGGATACTGAGGTCTCTCGCCTATGTCCCCCTCGATATGCCAAGGGCGGTCAGGAGTAACCGTGATGGACAGGTGTCGGCGAAGCCCGGTGTCTGGACGGTACCCTTTCGAGGGAGCCCCCGAGATAGGCTGTTTAGGCAGTGGTTCCACCCTAATCAATGGTGAGACCGGTATGGGCTTAGGAATAACGGCCGGCCCCACAGGTGGAGGCACCGAAGATTTCGGGTCCAAAGGGTTCAGCGTCGACCCTTGAGGCACAGGCCAAGTAATGGCCAGGGTGGACGGTGTAGCCGGCTTCTGTCCGGCCCAAATCAGCTGTTGCCACATAAGCTCCTCATAGCGTCGACGGAGTTTCTGTCGAAGCCTCTCCTCATCGGAGGAAGATGAGGACCTGTGGCGGCGCCTCTTTTTTGAATGTCGGTGGCCTTTCTTCGGTTTTCCCGCCTAAGAAGGAGACCGAGTCCTCGATCGAGACCGATGGGGTCGACCAGGATCGAGCAAAACCGGGCTCGGTGAAAATCGAGGCTCCAGATCAATTCCCTTGATGGGGACACCCGAAGGAAGTGTCTTGTCATCAGGAAAAGAAAGGACCGGGGTCCTCTCTAAAGGATTGTCGACTGGAGTCTGCAAAATCGGCTCGAGAACAATCTCGGACGGATCAGCCGATTCCTCGGTCTCCGCCTGGCCAGATGGCAGATCCGTGAAGCAGGCGGCCGAGGAAGCGATCTCGACCAAAGTCAAGGTCGCAGTGTCCTGGGACTTGGACCCTTCTCATCCCAGGAATGTCTCCTTTTCAAAGACCCTGGATCCCTGTCCCTCTTCCGAGGGCGAGAGGAGTGTGAGCCCAAGGGCGCCTCACCCTAGTGGGAAGAGACTTGCACATCTCCCTGAAGGAACCTGTGAAGGAAGAACCGAGGTTGAGAGGCACAAAAAAACTTGACTGGCAGGCGTGGGCAACTTCTTCTCGAGGCCTTCATCTGCTCGAGCTTCTTCGGCCGGATCCAGCGGAGCGAAACGCCCACCTCACTTCTTTCGATTTCACCGGCGGGTTCCTTTTCTCCAGTCTCCCCAGCTTAAGGCGCGCCATGCGGTCGTCGAGGACGTTGGGATGGAAAGCCAAGCAAAAGGTACAGGTGGTGGTGTCATGACCGACACCTAGGCAGTACACGCAGGTAAGGTGTGGATCGGTGCGTGACATTTTCTGACCGCACGTACACTGGCGAAAACCAGGGGGATGACCTGTCCTCCATATCCGATGCGCTATTATCAGAATCGAAAACTCTGATGAGTTTGAGAGTTAAATTCGGTAAAAACCGACGATACAAATCCAGGGCCTACGATGGCTAGAGTTAGCACGAGGGAACCCGATTCTTCCAGCGGAAAGGAAGATCTGATGTGATGGGGTGGAGCCGAGGTATTTACCACCCAGGTGGGTGGGAGGAGCCAGCTTGAAGACTTTCCGGCGAGATTTTAAGGGAAAGAGACATGCCAAAGAGTGTGGATGAACAACATATCCTCGCTCTTAGAATAAGTTTTTCTGGACAGTGAGGAGCCACCAGAAGTGGGGTGGCATGCTCAGTCTGCAGCTTGATCAGAACCCTTTGTATCACAGGACATGAGAGAAAAGGATACATAAACAGAAACCTCCCTTTTCAAAAAAGGGACAATGTGTCTTGCCAAGAAACTCCAGGCCCTGGATCAAGCGACCAGAAATGCAGCAGTTTTGAGCTGTATGTGGATGCAAGGAGGTCCCTGTCCGGACAGCGCCATTCTCCAAATACAGTGTCCAAGAGTTCACATTCGTGACAGGGTGCACTAAATCAACTTAAGTGATCTGCTAGTGCATTCAGGGTCCCTGGGAGGAATACTGCTGACAGAAATTTGTCCTGCTCCACTGCCCAGTGCCAAACTCTCTTCATTTATATAATGCAGAGAGTATATAAATGAACTCTACCCTGTCGACTTAGGTAATATCACTGATGTATCGTCTGTGCAAATCAACAGCTGATTCCCCAGAAAGAGGGTGGCAAAGGCCTGTATGCCATGTAGAACAGCCCAAATCTCCAGAGTATTGCTGTGAAGCACCATACCCAGAGGGTCACATCAGCCCTGTGCTCGTACGAGCCCAGCTGAACTCCACATCCCATCCCTGAGGCATCAATGGTATCATTACCAACAGCGGAAAAGGCCACATGAATGGTGATCCTTTCTTCAGGTTGTATCTGTCCAGCCACCACAGGAGAGAAGAGGAGGAGGAGGAGGAAGAATGACCTGTTATGAGGCACTCCCAACTCGTCTGAATGCTGAGTCCATCGTGCCTCCAGAAACCACTGTGGGACTGCCATGTGGAAGCGGGCCAGCAGAACTGTCAGGATGGCAGCCACCATCAGTCTTGATCAGTCTTAGGAGACAACAGGTGGATACATAATCGCTGGGTATCACCAGCTGAGCTCATGGCACGATCCGAGGGCAGAAAAGCCTGACCCAAACCTGTGTCTAAAATGGTTCCAATGTACTGGAGCTACTGACAACGTGCAAGGACAGACTTTGGCTAAATGACTATTATGTCCAGATGGTCGAACAGCCATCTGGTTCAAAACAATGTGTAACACCATCGCTTCCCTGGACGGGGCCTTTAATAGCCAATTGTCTAAGTAAGGGAAGACATACAGACCCTCCCTGTGGAGGGCCACTACAACTGCATCAATACTTTGGTAAAGACACGCAGTGTAACACGTAAACCAAAAGAAAAAATTACTCACCTTAGTAAAGTTGTTTCTTCTAATGGAGTCTTGCTATATTACGACATATACATATGCAGCGATTCCCAACCTTCAAACTGCTCTGGAGGTGAAAGAGTTAACTTTCCATGCCAGGCACGGAACTTCAGAGTGCGAGCTCGATTGAAAACTCTGTCTGTTGTTAATCAAATTCAAACTGTCAGATCTTTACGAGCAAAACTCACTAAGGTTCTGTGTGGAAGCCGTAAACCTACACTAGCCAACTGGCTACTAAATATAAGAACACATTTTTCTTGGTACCAAAACAAAGACACAAGTCAGGGGATCCAAAAAATTAAAAACATAACACCCAAACACCCCAAAAAGGAGGGGTGAAAAAATAAGGTGGGCATCTACTAAGTGCCAACACTGCACTGCCCACCCATATCCCAAAAACAGAGGTTCTGAGAGGGGCAGGCAGGGGGAGGTCAGAATATAGCAAGACTCCATTAGAAGAAAATATTACTAAGGTGAGTAATTTTTTCTTCAAACAACATGAAGTCTTGCTATATTCTGACAGTAGCAGATTACACAGCAGTACCTCCATGGAGGAGGGACAGAACCTACTGGAAATAGGCTCTGAAGCACAGCTGTGTAAACCGAGCATCACTCCTAGCCTGGATGTCCAGGAGTAATGCTTGGTAAAAGTGTGAACTGTTTTCCAGGTAGCTGCTTGACATATCTCTAGGATAGGGATGTCCCTGGCAGCAGCCAGAGACGCGCTGCTACCTCTGGTAGAGTGAGCCTCAGGCCTGAGGGAGGAACCTTACCCAGTTTTTCATAGCAAAATTGGATACAAGAGACAATCCACCTGGCAATGGATCTTTTAGTGGCAGGTTTCCTTCAGCAACCTCACCATAAGTGAGGAACAGTTGGAGGGAGTCAAACCCGTGACCCTTGGTACGTTCTATGTAGTAACTAAGGGCTCTTTTGACATCTAAACTGTGCAGTCTCCTCTCGCCAGAGGAGGAATGGTCAGTGAAGTACACAGGGAGAGAAAGATTGATTAAGGTGGAAGTCTGAAACCACCTTAGGCAAGAACTTTCTGTTAGTCCTGAGGACCACCTTATCTCTATGAAAGGAGATAAAATCAGGTTCTACTGACAATGCTTGTAATTCACTTATGCACCTGTCAGAAGTGATGGCTACCAAAAACACTGTTTTCCAAGTCAAGTACTTAAGCTCTGCTGAAGACAAGGGCTCAAAAGGGGGTTGCATAAGCTGAGCAATGCAAATATTGAGATCCCAGGCAGAGGGAGGGCCCTGAATGGAGGGTTGGTGAAGTAACCCTTGACAAACTTGGAGAATACAGGATGAGCCAAAAGAAGAGAGGGTTTACCTGCTGATAAGAAAGCAGACACGCCTTGTAGGTGCACTTTGGGTAGCTGGCCTCAGCCTAAAGTATTCAAATGCACCATATAATCCAGGACCGGGTAAGTCAGCAGATTCTGGGAAATATGCTTGTTACAGCACCAAATGGAAAATCTCTTCCATTTGGAATTATAAGTAGTTTGGTGGATGGCTTCCTAGAAGCCTTCAATATATCCACACACCTTGGGAGAGGTAGGTCAAGCAAACCCTAACTCTTCAAGAGCCAGGCCTTGAGATTGACAGATTTGAGACTGGGTACCAAACCCTCCCTGAGCACAGGTTAACAGGTTGTGATTCCTGGAAGACATAGGGGAAGATGGACTGCTAAAGACAGTAGGGAGGTGTACCAGGGCTGCCTGGCCCAGTCTGGAGCAATCAGGATCATCTTGCAGGGTTCAGATCTGATTTTGACTAGCACCTTGAACAGAAGAGGGAAGGGGGGAAAGCATAGAGAAACTTCCCTTCCCAACTGAGAAGAAAGGCATCCAGAAGGACTGAGCCCAACACTGGGGCCCTGCAGCAAAAAGGGTGAAGTTGGTGACTGTCTGGGGCTGCAAAAAGATCTATTTGCATGGTGCCCCATCTGGCAAATACTACCTCCAATACTAGGGGATCCAGTGACCATTCATGATGGCCCTGGGAAATCCTGCTGAGAGCATCTGCCAGGACATTGTCCTTGCCTGGGAGGTGAACTGCCGTAAGGGAAGTGTTCAGGGAGTACGCCAGAGACCACAACTTCATTGCTTCGGTGCACAAGGCCGTAGACAGAGTGCCTCCTTGCTTGTTGATGTACCACATTGAAGTGGTGTTGTCTGTTCTGATCTGTTTATCTTTGTTCTGAACAGAGGTGGAAAAAGCTTGAAGTGCTAGAAAAACTGCTCTGAGTTCCAACAGACTGATGTGGAGCAGAGATTCCTGAGGGGACCACAATCCCTGGGTAGTGAGATCGCCCATGTGAGCTCCCCACCCCAAGAGGGATGCATCTGTAGTAAGGATTGAGGAGTGAGACTGAGGGGTAAAGGGACCCCTGTCTCAGATTGCTCTGGTCCTGCCACCACTGAAGGGTTGGATCAGGGTTCGAGTCACTGGGATCAATTTGGTCAGAGAAGGTCTCTCCTTTGAGACCAAAAGGCTCTCAAATGGAACTGGATATCCCTCATCTGAAATCTTGCTCCCCGCACAACTGCTGTAGAAGCAGCCATGTGCCCCAGGAGCTGCAGAAAATGCCTTCCTGGTCGAGAGACCTGCAGGGTGAAAGAGGAGGCCAGAGAGACCAAGGTCCTTGCTCTTTCCAGAGGAAGGAAGGCTCTGGCCTCCTTTGTGTTCAGTTCTGCACCTATGAAGGTGAGAAGCTGTACAGGCTCTAGAACTGACTTTGGAAGACTGAGAGGGAAACCTAGAGATGTGAGCAGTTGCTGAGTTACTTGAAGGTGTAGTCTGACTTGGTCTGGAGACTGGCCTACTATTAGCCAGTCGTCCAGGTAAGGAAAGATGTCAATCTTTTGCCTTCTTAAGTGGGCCACTGCTATTGCCAGGCATTTTGTGAATACCCTCGGGCAGAGATGAGGCCAAGGGCACTGCTCTGAACTGGTAATGGCCTGAGGGCAGTTCAATCTGAGGTACTTGATGGGAGCTTCTGATAAGAACATGGAAGTAGGCATCCTTGAGGTCCAGGGACCTAGCCAGTCCCCTGGCCTTAGAGAGGCTAAAATAATTCCCAGAGTCACCATTTTGAATTTTGGTTTTAAAGGTGCTTGTTTAGGTATCTGAGATCCAGGATGGGCCGCCATTCTCCTGCCTTTTTGGGGTAAGGAAGTACCTGGAGTACAACCCTTTGTCCTGGTGTAGGGTGGAACCTTTCCACAGCTCTGAGAGCCAGGGAGGGAGAAACTTCTGTTTCTAGGGCAAGTGCCTCTGATGGATTTGCAGGTGGAAAGACCTGGCTCTCATCTTCGAAATTTTTGAAGCTGAGAATCAGTCCCTGGCTTACTACTTCCAGGACCCACTTGTCTGATGTTAAAGACTTCCAGTCCTGGACAAAGTAAGCCAGTCTGCCCCACAGGTAGTGGAGAATCGGCCCTGGCCACCCCATCAGGTGCCTGCTTGGCAGGGGCTTTGGGCTGAGGGGTAGAAGCAGGCTTGCTTGTACCCCGTCTGCCTCTCCCTCTAAAGAACCTCCTCTGGGCATAAACAGAAGAGGAGGCCTGGACTTGGTGAAAAGGCCTATGAAAAGGCCTGCCCCTGGGATGCTGCCTTTGAGGAGTGGCCTGCCTTTCCTTGGCCTGTGCACTCCTATAGGTGGTCCTATATTCATCCATTTTCTTCATGTAATTCTCTGTCTGCTCCCCAAACAAAGAGTTGCTCACAACAGGAAAATCCATGGCCTTAGACTGGGTATCCTGTGACAGGGTAGTACATCTGAGCCAAGCAATTCTGCGAAGTGCCACAGATGTAGCCATGACCCTTGATGACACATCATTAGAGTCTACTGCAGCATGAAATTGCACCTTGGATGCCTCAATACCATCCGCAGCCACCTGTTCCAGCTCCCTGGCAAGCTGGTCAGGGACCCGTTTTGCCAGGGCCAGCACAGTATCCCATCTGGATTTCTGGTACCTAGCAGCATAAGCCATATAATTTGCCTGTCTGAGTCCCAAAGATGTTGCCATGTACTGTTTCTTTGCCATGGCATCAATCCTCCTGGAGTCCTTTTCAGGGGAGTGCGAAGCTAGAGGAATATTTGCCTTGTCACAGGCTGCAGCCTGCACTACCCCCACATGGCTGCATTGCTGTGTGAGGAACTCTGTATCAGAGCCTCATAATGTATACCTCTTGTCCATCCTTTTATCAACAGGAGGTATAGTGTGAGAAGTTTTTAGAATTTTTACTGTCTGTTTCCGAAAAGATTTATGCAAAGGAATAGACAGTCTCCTAGACTCTGGAATATCTGTCATTTCTACATAATCAGGCTCCTCTTGGTCATCAACAGCTTCCTCAACAGGGAGCTGGAGAGTTTCAACAACTTTTTATAGAACATAAAATGAGAAGGGACTCAGATAGCCTGGGGAGAAACCCCTGACGGTCTGTCTGGAGAGATGTCCGTTAAATGGGCACATCCAGACCTTCAAACCACATTCACTCCTCATACTCCTCTTCCCCCTCCTCCGGTTCATAAAAATCCTCAAAATCATAATCTTGAACCAGTGGAACCAGCCGAACCGAGCGCTTCCTTGATGGTGTCGGTTCGGTCGGAACCGAGGAAAGTGACTGGACAATTTGAATTGCTTTAGCTATTTCCTCAGCGGTTGGAGAAAGAACTTTTGGCTTCACACTAGTTGACTTTCTAGTCCTTTTAGTTGGAACCGGCTCCTCCGAGCTGGCTCTTTGTTTGCCCGTGGAAGTATCGCCTTGGTCAGAGGGCACTCCCTCCGGTTCGGTTGGAACCGAACCGGGCTGGCCATCTGGGTCAGCGGACTTTTTAGCCTCCTTTTCCTGAGCCTACCAACTCTCTTTTCTATGGTGGCAGCAGGAAAATTCTTACAAATCTGGCAGTATGCACTGAGGTGGTCAAACCCCAGACAATACACACAGGTGGTGTGTGAGTCAGCCTTAGCAAAGGCTTCCCCTTAAACACTACAGTGCTGAAACCCAGCGGCCCAGTTTTTCTTTTGGGTTTCTCAGACATAGTGCCAGCCTAACCAAACTTGCCCGTTTATGGCAATCCGCCAAGCAAGACTCTCTTATCGGTTCCCAACACGTGTCTTGGGAAGTCGAGGAAAAAGCGTAATGAAACATGTTTTTTTTAGAACCCGATAAAAACCGGAACTGCACTCTAAATAAGGACTAGTAAAGTTTGAGAATAACCTGATCGGTTCAAACCAAACCGAAAAGCGTTTACAAGTTCCACACAGAATAAAATAAATGTAAGCCTATCTATTACTTACAATACCACAGACAGAGCTTGAACCAACCGGCTGCAGTTTAATTTCGGTCAAAAAAATTATAAAATAATACTTTTTAACCAACAAACGAACCGAGCAGAAGGAGAAATCTCCGGAGCGACTGTTCAGTGAGGCGGAGTAAAGAATCTGACAGTTTGAGTTTGATTAACAACAGACAAGAGTTTTCAACCGAGCTCGCGCTCAAAGTTCCATGCCTGGCATGGAAAGTTGACTCTTTCACCTCCGGAGCAGTTCGAAGGTTGGGACTCACTGCATGTGTATATGTCATAATATAGCAAGACTTCATGTTGTTTGAAGGAAAAACATGAAATTGGTGGTACAGAGAGCCCTGTAGCATGAATCACAGATATTTCCTGTGAAATTTTCATATCTTGATGCAAGGCTAAGCATCCTTCATGTCCAGCGCGACCATCCAAATCCCTTGTAATAGTGTAGGTAACAAGGACTGAAGTGACACCATTCTTAACGTTTTATATTCTATGTACATGTTCAGGTCCCCCAGGTCTAGGACAGGCCCTAAATTTCCTGTCCATTTTGGAACCATACTGGGAATAAAAACCTAGGTTCATTTCTGTGACCGGGACCACTTCTACAGTCCTTCTACGGAGGAGGGAAAGATGTTCTGGAAGATACCAGTTTGGCAACTGGGTGGGGTAACTGGAGGAATAGTATGGAATTCTAGGGCATGTCCTTGCTGAACAACCTCTAGAACCTAGGCATCTGTCTTAATCACCCTTTATTGCTCTAGAAACAGAGAGATGTGGCCTCCTACTAATATTTTTTGAGATAGAGAGGCCAGAGGCAAGGGAGGGGAGTCAGAAGGCACCAGGGGCTCTGGTGATGGTCTGACCCTTGGTAAGGCAGGCACTGGAACCAGGAAGCAGGGTAGTGGCCTGAGAGGTACAGGGGTTAAGGCTTTTGTGATCCACAGCCAGAGCCTCTGGAATAACCTGCGCCAAGATGGGCATAGGACCTACAAAAAGAGCCACGTCCCCATCCCTTTGTTTTAGGGTTCAAAGTGTGCAGGGATCTGAGAGTATCTGATAGTCATTCTTGAAGTCTGCAGCTCCCGCAAAGTGTTTTCAACATCATTACCAAAAAGGTGTTTCTTTCTGAAGGGCGCATTTGTTACTAACAGAGGAAAATCCAGCCACCCTAAGCCAGGAATGGCACCTAATGCAGACGACAGAGGCAGCAGCACTTGAAACATCATATGCTGATCTTAGCAAATGCTCGCCAGCCTCTTGGCCATTAGCAATTTTTTTCCTGAGCCAATATTATGTCTGGGCCCTCGAGCAATATTTCAGCCAGAGTGGCCACAGTTTTCCACAGACAATTCTGATATTTAATCACGTATGCCTGATAGTTTGCAATCCTTAGACCAAGGGTAGCAGAGGCAAAGGTTCTCTTACTCATGACTTCCAGCTATTTTGACTCCCTGTCCAGGGGCAGGAAGCTCAAACGCTTGGGCAGTTTAGATCTACCATTGGCACCCATAATGACTACAGAATTCATTTCCAGCTGTGATGAATAATGGTGCAGGATCTTGTTTATCTGCCTTTCTAGGTCCAGCAGGCAGTTGTGCAGGCCCTATGCCAGGCTGCCAATGTAGCATCCTCTAGGGCTGAATCTACTGGAGGGATATGACTGTAGGAGAGGCACAGATTTCCAAGAACTCAAAGATTTCTCTTGGAAGTAAGATATCAGGGAACTACCTGCATCAAATGACAGTTTGTATGTAGGAGTTAAGACAGCGTTAGCCGGAGGTCCCCAGGCCGATTTCACCTCTAGTAATTGTTGGATTTACACTACCCAACCATCGTTAATTCCCTGACAGGCTCCTTAAGCAGCTAGCAGCGAGGAGATTTCTACGACCTATGCATCTACTGCCAAAGCTGATGTATGCAATTTCTCCCCTTTCCCTACCCATATTAATCTGCTCATTGTATTATCTGCTTCCCTATTTCCTTGCTCCACTGTACCCTGTTACTGGACCCGCCTCGAGTCCAGAAGAGCCAGAGGACTCCCAGACCCCGGACTACTCCTCGATGTCTTGGATGGGACATCACTAAGGAGGGTAATCAGATCTTCCTCTATCTTGGAAGTCCACTTTACATCCATCCACTTGTCCTCTTGGATGCAGCTATCCCAGCTACGGGGGGGGGCCAGTGCTTAGCCTAAGGGTACCAGCTGAGGCAGACTGGCTGCTCCACGGTTTACTATTTTTCGTAGTTATGCAGGTTACGTTTGGAGGCACATGCCCAGTTGGTAATACCATTCCCCGGGTTCTGGTTTATCTAGTCCTAAGTTTTCCTTTTTGCTGTAGTTCTCAGCCAATTACCAGGGCCTCAGTTTGGCTGGTATATAACTGTTTTTTATTACATGTTCTACAGTACTGTTTTAAGGAACAAGACTCCGGTTGCTTGTGATTGCTTCCTTTAGTATTTAGTTATAATTCAGAAGGAGGCATGCCCGTTACGGGGTGGGAGAGGGGGCAAGATCACCGACCACCTTGATTTAAGATGATAAACTAACATTCTTTCTCAGAATGTCAACAGGCTTACAAACCTGATTAAGAGGGCGGAGGTGCTTCTGGCTTTAAAGAAACAATGGTCACAGCTACCGCTGCTTCAGGAGATGCACTTGTGCTCCTCTAAACATCAGAAACTCCTCAAATTTGGCTTTCAGTACATTATTGAATCACCATACTGTAATGGCCAGAGCTGAGGCGTGGCCATTCGTGTCCCTAAACGTTCACTGTTAAATTAGGCTCCTCTTACACTGATGATGAAGGCAGGCTGGCCATAGTTACAGGCACCATTAATGACAAACCTTTCACAGTGGGGGAACCTATACATCCTCCCAGGTTGTGACGCTTCAATGATACAGCAACTTAGGGACTCCCTGTTAGTACATCAACAAGGGACTTTTATACTGAGATGTGACTTCAGCTTTTTTAACGAACCCGGGGGCCAATACTACCAATCCAACAGCATCAGCTTCTACAGCTGGTCAGCGATATCTCGGGCATCTACTGCAGAATTTACACTTTACAGATACCTGGAGTTCCTTGCAAAGCAGAGAATGGTAGTACAAGATTTATTCTCATTCCCACCATAGTTACTTCGTCTTGATTAATTCTTCATCACTACGGAAGACGAGGACTGGGTTGTGGATGCAACAATTGACCATATGCTCCACTCGGACTATACACCCCTCACACTAACTTTATCAACTTTCAGCTTCTACAGAAACAACCATTCAGTCGCACTGCAACCCCTTGCTCAAGAACCCCCCCCAGAGATTTTCCAAATGCTGAAAACTTGTATCCCAGAGATAATAAATGACAACAGTACTGTCAATACCTCACAAGTCACTCTCTGGGGCACTTTAAAAACAGTCCTATGGGAGGACATTACAGCATTTTCCTTCCATGCAAAAAAAAATACCCAGGGAAGCCCGCCTTTCCAAACTGCAAGAGAAAAGAACAGTTAAATATTCACCGTCACAGTAGATCTTCAAGAGAATCTCTTTTATCAGGCCACACTTATGCAACTTATAGCCACCAGGCACTAGGACCACATGAAAACTTTTGCAAGCAGTCCACCACGGGCTGCCCACGACAACATCAGACGTCTGCTATGAGATAAATGTGGGAGGCCCCTTCCCTCCTCAGTTCTCCACTGGGGATCATGCTCTGAGGCCTCCCTGTAGGGAACCAGGAAAGAACCAAGGGCTCTGCCAACCAGGTGAGGCAGAGGACAGCAGGTAGATCCCCATGGAGAAGGAGACAAATTCCTCAGATTCTCTGGATCCTAAAGGGGCCAAGAGGATGGGACAGCATGGACTGATGAAAGAGATTATCTCAAAGATCTACTGTTACAGTGAGTACATAACTATCTTCTTTGAGGATCTCTCTTTCATCAGGCCACACCTATGGAACACGTCCCAAGCAGTATTGACCATAAAAAGTCTGGGTGGCTGCAGCCTACAGGCCCAAGAAAGGAGGCCTTGAAGCATATCTAGGCCAAAGCCATCCCTTTTGCGAGAGAATGTCCAGACTGTAGTGTTTAGTGAAGGTGTGGACAGTATTCCAGGTGGCAGCTGCACAGATTTCTGCATCAGACACATTTTTGAAACATGCAACAGATGTGACCATGCCTTTAGTGAAGTGACCACGAACAACCCCAGTAAGTTCTTTACCTGACTTCCTATAATAAAAAGTAATACGATTTACGAAACATTTAGACAGGCACTGTTTAGAAACTGGAGTGCCCTTTCCCTTGGATGAACTGAACAAAAAGCGAAGGTTCCCATGCATACTGTATTATCGCTACAGAACACTCTTGCTAGACTGACATCGTTGCAAGCACGCTTTTCCTTTATAAGTACGAAGCGACATTTTAGGTAGCTACTGCAGTGTGAAGTTTGAGAAAGAAGCATTACTTTGTTTACATCACACGGAAGCATTTAAGGCATAGCAACTATGGATTAATACACATTTCGAAGCATACAACTGCAGTCCACCAATCTTTCTAAAAATTGCCTGGAGTGTGGGAGGCTGTTTAGTGTGCAACCACATAGAAAAACTTAGAAAGGAGACTGAGGGTCTGCAGGAGGAACTAAGACAGGCAAGGCAGATTGAGGGTGGGTTTAGCCCAATACTGGAGGGAGGAAGAAGGGGAGATGAGCGAGGGCGATTTAAGCCAACAGTGGTGAGGAGAGGGTCAGAAGAAGGGAAGCAGAGACAAAGGGGCCCAGGCCAGGAAGAACAATTGCCGGGGAAACCAGGTCAGGAGACAAAAGGCAAATGGAAGCAGGAGATAGAGACTTGTGAGGGGAGGCGAGGAAATGGCAAAAGTCATGGAGTGGAAAGGAGAGAACAGGTTACTATGAAGAGAGAGGGAGTGGGCATTTGTGAAGGGCCTTCAGAAAATAGTTGTGCACTGCTAGAGAGGAAGAAGGTGGAGGAGGGAAATGATGAAATTAGAGGAGTAACTGATAAATGCCTGGACCAAACTGGAGTGGGGGGGGGAGAGTTCTGCTGGGAGAATTGCAACAGGGGTAAAGGGGAAATAATGTGCAGGAGGAAGAAGAGGAGCTGGAAATGAGAGAGCGAGATGAATGGAAGCAAACAGGGAGTAAGAGAGGTGGAATCTTAGTGCTGGGGGACTCAATACTAAGAGGAGTTAGGTGGGGTAGCAAGGGGGAGAGGCATAGTCGCATTTCGGTGGAGGCCATGCCAGGAATGAAAGCAGAAAGGGTGGGACAGCCTGTTCTGAAATATGCTAGAAGGGGTAGGGACAAGCCTCATTTAATTATACATCTTGGAACAAACGACCTGGCTGACAAGACAGTAGATACAGTCCAGAGGAGGCTTGAGGAACTAGCACAATTATGTGAGGGAGCAGGAAGATCAGTAACTTTTCAGAGATACTTCCAGCAAAGGCAAACACAACAAGGAAGCTGGAGAATAGAGGGATTTAACGGATGGCTAAGAACCTGGTGTTGTGCTAAAGGGTATGGGCTGTTGGGGGATGGGGAGGGACCTGGGAGGACAGTAGTCTCTATGCCAAGGACAGACTACACTTGAGTGAGGCGGGAAAGAAAGTGTTGAAACAGAGGATGGAGGAGTACATAGAGGAAGTTGGGAATTTAAACTAGGAGTGGGGGGTGGCAGTTGGGGAAGAGATATGCAGAGACCACAGGCTGGGAAATAATATGAGCTTACCCCCCATAACAGTGACAAAGGACAAGGAGGGCAGGATGGGGGGTGGTTACCCTTAATGCTAGGAGCCTTGGGAGGAAAACTGCAGAGTTACAGGTTCTCATGGCAGAAGGAGAGGTGGACATTGCAGCCATCACAGAAACATGGGCCACCCAATACAATGACTGGGACCTGTCTGTACCAGGGTACAGGTTATTTTGTAGGGACAGGGTGATTGGGAAAGGAAGGGGGTGGCACTATATGTGAAGGAAGGACTGACGTGTGTAAGGGAGGAAGGGGAGGAGGGTAGTATGGAGTCACTTTGGATGCAAATCCAGGATTCCAAGAATAGGATTCTTAGAATGGGAGTGGTGTACAGGCCACCATCTCAGACGGAGGAGTTAAGACAGGGAACTAGTGGGACAGATCAGGAGGAACTGCGAAAAGGGTAGTGTGGTGATTGTGGGGGACTTCAACATGCCAAGAGTGGACTGGAGCACCCCAACAACCAGGAACAGAAGGGAGCAGGTACTGCTGGATGCCTTCCAGGACTGCTTCCTGCTGCAAATGGTCAGTGAACCAACCAGGTTAGGGAATACCCTTGACCTTGTGCTGGCAAATAGGGACTTTGTGAGAGAACTTACAGTGGAGGAACCGCTGTCAGGGAGTAACCACCACTCAGTATGGCTTACATTGGATATGGGCAAGGAAGGAGTGGAATCTGGCACAAGAGTGCTGGACTTCAGGAGGGCCGACTTTGGGAGGATAGGGGAAGTGGTAAAAGGGTATCTGGCCAGAATTCAATCTAGTGTGGACACTGACCAGAGGTGGGAGCTCATAAAGCTGGGATAGTGGAGGACACAAAACCTGCTGCAAAGCCCAGAGCAAGAAGGCTGGGGCTAAGAAACCGATCAGGTTGAGCAAGGAGGTCATGGAAAAGGTAAGGAAGAAAAGAGCTGCCTTTAGGAAGTACAAGAAAACAGGGAGGGGGGAGGACAGGGAGGAGTACTTGACAGAATCGAAAGGAGGTGACAAAGGCAGTAAGGGAGCCAAAGCATCTCGGAACTCAGGCTGGCACAAGGCATTAGAAGGGAGAAGGACTTCTTTAAGTACATCAGGAGAAAAAGCTGTAAGGACCACATAGTAAGGATTAGGAAGGAGGGGGGTTGGGTGGAAGCAGGGTGCGATAAGGCGGAAGCACTAAATGAGTACTTCTGCTCAGTATTTACTAAAGAGAAGAGGGGGGTGACACCCAAGGTGGGAGAAATGGCAGAAGCAGAGTGGGAAGTGGTAACAGATGGGGAAATCATGGAGAGCAGAGTTCGAGAGGGTTTGAAGGCACTGAGGGCGGACAAGGCGCCAGGCCCAGATGGCATCCACCCCAGGGTACTGAAGGAGCTGGCAGAGGTCCTGCAGGACCTTTGGCAGACCTATTTAATGCCTCACTACATCTGGGGTCTGTACCTCAGGACTGGAGGATGGCTCATGTGGTGCCCCTCCACAAGAGTGGCCCCAAGGATGAACCGGGAAACCACAGACCAGTGAGCCTCACATCCACGTGGGTGTTAATGGAGACCATCCTGAAGGAGAGGCTGGTAGCCTCCCAGAGGCCAAAGGACTACAGGACAGCAGACAGCATGGCTTCATACGTGCAGATCCTGTCAAACTAACCTGGTCGAGTTCTATGACTGGGTAACTAGGCACTGGACAGGGGCCATGCAGTGGATGTCCTGTATCTGGACTTCAGTAAGGATTCAACTCAGTGCCACATGGAAGGCTGGGAAGGAAGTTAGTAGGCACAGGGGCGGGTGCAAAGCTGGTGAGATGTGTAGGAAACTGGCTGCAGGGAAGGCAACAGAGGGTGGTGGTGGGTGGGGAGCTCTCACACCCAAGGGCAGTGACGAGCGGTGTCCCACAGGGCTCGGTGTTGGGACCAGTGTTGTTTGGGATATTCATTGCAGACATATCATGGGACATCAAGAGCAAGATCAGTCTGTTTGCTGGTGATACCAAGGTTGGCGTGGTGGTGGATGACCTAGGGGGTGGCAGGGGTTGCAGGATGATCTGGCAAAGCTTGAAACCTGGTCAGACACCTGGCAACTGGGCTTTAATGCCAAAAAGTGCAAGGTGCTGCATTTTGAGATGAAGAACCCAAGAAGGAATTACCAGCTAGGGGGAGTGCAGCTAGCCCAGACAGTGGAGGAGAAGGATCTGGGTGTGCTCATTACAGGGTCAATGAACAACTCGGCACAATGGGAAGGCAGCTGCAAGGCCAACAAAATGCTGGGTTGTATTGCAAGGGTATATCCTCGAGGAGGGAGAAGGTGATTCTGCCACTGTATAGGTCAATAGTTACACCACACCTGGAGTACTGCGTGCAGTACTGGCGTCCGTATCTGAAGAGGGACATTAAGTTACTGGAGGAGGTGCAGTGCAGAGCGACAAAGATGATGAAGGGGCTGGGGGACTTATCATACGAGAGGAGGTTGAAGGAGTTGAACATGTACTCACTGGAGGAGAGGAGAGACAGGGGTGACATGATTGAAACCTTTAAATACATGAAAGGAATAAACAAGACAAGTACAGAGGGGCTGTTCAAAGTAAGGGAGGGGAGGGACACCAGGGGCCATGATATGAGCCTGGAGCGAGGAAGGTTCAGGAGGGAGATGAGGAGACACTTTTTTACAGAGAGGTGGTGGCTGGCTGGAATGCGTTACCTGCAGAAGTGGTATGCAGTAGAACAGTGGACTGCTTCAAACGAGGATGGGACAGGACAAGGGGGAGGGTTAATGAAGGGGAAGGGTGGAAGGGAGGGGCAGCTGCAGAATAAGGGGTGCTAGCTGCACATTCGAGCGGACTTGATAGACTTCTAGGCCTTTATCTGCTGGCAAATTTCATACGTTCGTAGGTAAGACTCTAAGCTACAGTGCTGTATGTTGGTTTGCAAGTCTGAAATACCGTTTATGGTCCCTTTAAGGCTTGCCGGAATGTCTAAGCTGGCTCCTGCCACCCACTCAAGTGGTAACCCTCTCGGCACCGCCTCGTGACGTCAAATCTTACCCGTTGGAAGCAAGATTGGTGTGCCACTTGCCTGGGGAGGTCAGGTGGGTCAGTGAGGATGAACACCACATACTACTCCTTGAACTACTGTTACAGGTGAATAACGTGTTTCTGGGGATGTGGATATGGTGTTCTATCCACACTTCAGGCAGACTCCTAGCAGTTCTCCTGGAGAAAGGAAGCAAGGCATACACCCCCTACTTAGGGAATAGAGACTGGAGAACTGAGGTCCCAAAACTAGCATCCCAGCATGACCCAAGGTAGATGTGGCAGTGGGAAATAAAAGGTGTGTGCAGACTTCCAGGAAGCAGCCTGACAGATTTCCTGGATGGTGACGTCCCCAGAAGCAGCCACCGAGGCAGCGGTATGGCAGGCGGAATGAGCCCCAAGTCCTACGGGAGGCTTCCTACCCAACCTATAGCAGAGGCTGATGCAAGATACAATCCATCTGCCAATCGTCTGAGTAGCTGCTAGTCTGCCTGGTGTGGCTTCAGTGTAGGTGACAAATGGCTGGCGAACCTATCTCCCGAACTCCAGCCATGTGCTCCTTATAACAGGCCAACGCTCGCTGCAGGTCCAAGGTATGGAACCTGTGCTCAGCCTTCAAGATGTGACTGGTGAAGTACAACGGGAGATTAATCACCTGGTTAAGGTGAAAATCTGGCACAACCTTTGGGAGGCCTTTCGGGTTGGAGCAAAGGACAACCTTGTCCCTGTGGAAGACCACGTAAGGAGACTCCACTGAGAACACCTGGAGCTTACTGATCCTTCTGGCTGAAATAACAGACGCCAGGAAGGCAGTCTTCCACGACAGGTGAGGCATGTCACACCTGTGGCACTGGTTCAAATGGCCTGCCCATGAGCTTTGCCAATACCAGCAACAAGTCACAAGGTGGTGATGGTTCATGCACTGGAAGGGACATGTGGTCAAGGCCTTTGGAAAAGTGCCAGACCACCATCTTCTGTGCCACTGACTGTGTACCGCCCCGGTAGGCAGAAGATGGCTGCCACGTGCACCTTAGGGGTCATCAACTGAAGGCCCAATTGGGAGAGGGACCAGAGGTATTTAAGAATGCTAGCCACTAAATAAGATAAGGGGTCCAGCCCCTTGCCCTGGAACCAAATGTAGAACTTCTTCCATTTGAAGGCATAGCATTTTTGGGTCTCCATCCAAGATGCTTCGACCACAGTGAGGACATCTTCATCTTCAGAGAGACCCAAAGCCTGGAACTCTAGCCGCTCAGGAACCACGCTGTCAGGTGCAGGGATTGAAGGTCCGGATGGAGTACCTTCCCCTGACTGCAGGACAGCAGGTCCGGGCATAAGGGGAAAATGCCTCCGGAGTCTGCTGCTGAGGAGACTGGGGGTGCCAGAACTGCATGGCCAGTCCAGAGCCACCAGGATCACCTATGCCTGGTGCCTCCTGGCCTTCAGCAACACCTTGTGGATCAAGGGGAAATGGAGGAAGGCACAGAGGAGGCCAGGGTCCACAGCTCAAGGGCATCCCCCTGCAGTGTTCCCTGCAGGAGGGGCTTGCACAGTACAGCCTCAGCTTCTATGCTCTCCCTGGAAGCAAACAGGTTCACCAGATGGGTGCCCTCCTGGGAGAACAAGCTGTGCATTGCCTCTGGGTGGAGAGGCCTGTCGTGAGATGCCTCACTCACACAGCTGAGAGCACCTGCCAGCTGGCTGGAGACACCAGCCACGTGGATGGCCAGGAGATCGGCCTCCAGGCTGCACACAAGGGTCCAGACACGGACAGTTTCCCTGCAAAGAGGAAGGGAGAGCGTCCCACCCTGCTTGTTGAGGCACTACATGGCTGTGGTATTGTTCATCTGGACCTGAACAACCTGACCCCAAACATGTGAAGCAAAAGCAATCAGCGCCAGCTGAACTGCCCAGAGCTCCAGCAGGTTGATATGGCACTAGGACTCCTCGGGGTCCAGAGTCCATGGACTCTGTGTTCCCCCAGGTGGACACCCCAGCACATAAGAGAGGCATTGGTCAGAGGAATGACTGTCGGCTCTGGGTGGATAAACAGGATACCTTCCTGCAGATGGTCAGGGATTAACCACCACTGGAGGGCGTCCCACATCAGCTGGGTCAGTGACCGGCTGGTCAAAGTGGTTCATGTGCTGAGACCACTGGCAGGCCAGCTCCCATTGCAGAGTACGAATTTTCCAGTGGGCCCAACGGACCATGTTGGTGCAAGCCGCCATGTATCGCAGTACGCGCAAGAAGTCCCAAGCAAGGCACAACTGCCTAACCCGAAATGATCGGGCAAAGGAGGAGAGAGCCTCTGCCCTGTCCCCCAGGATTCAAGCCCTGGCTCTGTATGAGTCAAGCTCCGATTTAGCCCTGTTGATCAAGAGGCCAAGACAGACACAGATCTGGACAGCATGATCCTGACCACTCCACCTCCTGCATGGAGGGAGTCGCAATCAGCCAGTCATCCAGGTAGGGGTAAAACCGAACCCCTCGATGCCTCAGGTGGGTTGCCACCACTGCCATGCATTTGGTGAAGGCTCTGGGGGCCAAGGACAGGCCGAATGGTATGGCCTAGAACTCGTAGAGGATCCACTCTGCCCGGACTGGAGGAAACAGCGATGAGACAGACGGACTGGAACATGAAAAAATGCATCCTGAAGATCCAGAGAGCAAAACCACGTGTTCTGCTCAAGAGATGGTATAATCTGAGACAGTGTGACCATCCTGAAGGTGCGTGGCCTGAGAAACTTGTTCAGGTCGTGCAGATCTAAGATGGGGCGCCAGTCCCCACATCTGTTTTGGCACCAGGAAGTACCTGGAGACAAACCCTGGGTGTTTCAGAGGGTTCGAGACAGGAGCCACGACCTCCATGCGAACGAGCTGGGCGATGTTCCGAAGGGCTGACAGGACGTCCACAGACACAATGCCTTCCCATGGGGCTTGGCAAGGAGGGTATGCCTCAAATTCCAGAGCCAAACCCTAACCAACCACCTCGAGCACCTACCTGCCCGTGGTGACAGCGGATCAGATGGAAAGAAAGTGGCGGAGCCAGCCCCCAACTGGAGGACCCAGGGGAGACATGACGGGCATGAGGAAGGCACCCGTCATCCCATCACTGGGCAGGCTTGGAGGCAGCAGACGGCCTGGCAGAAGAACCACCAGGGCCTCAGCTGCCAGGCTTATGGATGACCATGGCCACAGACTTCGGTCAAGGTCCCCAGGCCTGAGCCTGCTGTCCAGCCTTAGGCTGAGCTGGTTTGGCCACAGGGGCAGAGCGGGGCCAAAAGGGCTTCTTCTTCTTCTTCTGCTGCTTAAATCCCTTGGGTTCTCTCTGAGCGGATGTCATCGAGTCCAAGGTGGCACTGGATTTCTCAATGCAGGTGAGGTGCCCCTCGATACCGGGCCCGAAAAAAGTCGATACCCAGGAAGGGGACATCCACTAGCTTGTGCTGGGTTATCTGCCATGAAGCTCGAGATCCTTAGCCAGTCTCTGCGGCGCATAGCCACTGCAGTCGTCGCTGTCCATGGCAGTCTGGAGCTGTTGCTTGGCTACTACTCGGCCTTGATCCTGGACCTGCTTAACCGTGGACTGCAGGTTCGCTGGGAAATGAAGTACCTCATCAAGCGTGCCCAGGAGGGCAAGCGAGAAATGGGCCATCTAAAGGGCCAAACTTGCTTGCCGAAGGCCGAGAGAGGAAGCAGGATACACTTTTAGCCATATGGTCCAATTTCTTGGTCTCCTTATCGGGTGGCTTGTCAATGTCCCCCATGTTGCCCATGTGCCTGAACACAGAGTAAGCCACGAGACTCTCAGCCGAGGGATGCTCCGTGAAACCCTTAAGGGAACCAGTAGGGACCACGTACTTGTGGGCCATCTGGGCTAATGGCACTGGGCAAGAGGCGGGGTTCTGCCACAGCTCCAAGACAGGACCAACAAGCATTTGTGAATGCCAAATGTTGTCTTGCTGGTGTTGCCACTGGTAGTGCAGGAGTTGATGCATAGTAAGAATGGCAGAGAAGTATGGAACAGATGTCAACCCCACCCCACCCTACAGAGACTGACAGGCACTAAGATGTGCCTTTGGGTCGTCGGCAATAAATGCTCACGCCATTTCACCTCACCCTACCCTGCAGACACCGACAAGTGTCAAGGTGTGCCTTTCGGCTTTACACTCACCCCATTCCATAAGGAAATACGCTGAAATGGGTGCATTATAGCAGAATGGGGCAAGTTTTGGGGCTGAAGAGTCTAAGGCACACCTCGATGCCTCTCACTGGCTGCAGGGTGGGGGAGGAATGGCACAAGCATTACTGTTGACAATCCCAAGTTACCTGACACCTGTCAGTCCCTGGGCGTTTCTTAGTATTTTCACTTTTCACTTCAAGCTTTCAACATGGGCTTTTTGTGACCCCAGTGCATGAACAGTGAAATTATCAGTTCATTGGCTGAAAGCTGATTTTGCACAGCGACTATGCCATTTGGCACCACAGATGCGAAAACGCATTTCAAACAGGATGTGGAAAATGACAGCTGCATTGTTCATGAAGAGATGTAAAAAAAATGGTAATGTTGAAGATGTGGAATGAAAACATAACAAAACTGGTGAAGTCATGAGCGTGCACAGAAACTGTGCAACGTACACCCTTAATGCAATTATTTGGGGGATTTCTTACACCAGATTTCCAATATAGGAATTTTGGGACCTCCGCTCATGAACAGTGGCACTGTGATTTTCTTAAACTGTCCCAAACGTTGATTTTGCACAGCGACCGTGCCCACTGTGCGCCACAGGTGCGAAAACATGTTTCAGGCAGCACATGAAAAATGACAGCTGTACCATTCACCAGGCAGTGTGCAAAAACGACAACTTTGAGAATCAAAAGTAAAAACACAAGAAACTGGCAAAGTTACGAGCAAGCGTAGAAACTGCACAACGCACGGTGATAACAGTCATTTTGGGGAATTTTTTGACATTTGCAACATACACTTTTTGATACCTCTCCTTATAAACACTGTCACTGTGATTTTCTTAATCTGTCCCGAATACTGATTTCGCACAGTGACTGCGCCATTGTGTGCCACATGTGCGAAAACACATTTCGGGCCAGATGTGAAAAACGACAGCTATACTGTTCATAAGGAGCTGCAGGAAAATGGCAATGTTGAAAATCTGGAATGAAAATATTAAAATTCTTGAAATTATGAGCGTAGTGGGAACTGCGCTATGCACACCTCTAACAGTCATTTTTGGGAATTGTTCACCAAATTTGCAACATAGCCTTTGGGAACCTACTCATGAAGTGTGACACTTTTTGTTTTGAATTGGTCCTGAAAGGTGATTCCACACAGTGGCCGTGAAATCACCTTTCGGGACCGATTAACGAAACGGACAGTGACTGAGTTCATGAAGTGGGGTCCCAAGAACCCCATGCTGAAAATCTGGTGCAAAATGGCCAAGATATCCACATAAGTGGAAAGAAAACAAAACAAAACATGCTTACCAGCATTTCTTCAGTTCAGCGATGGCTTTGAGCGCAGGCCGTGTTCCCACTCCATCGAAGATCATCGCGTGAGCTCCGGAGGAAGTATGGGGTGGGGGATGTGCACAGAGGGTGGCTGCATGCTGGGGCACCAAACTCAACGAGGGACCATTTAAAATTTTACAGGTTTCAAAAGAAAAAACAGCTCCCAGGCGCCACCCAAGATTTCTTTCTGGGGGGCATAGCCGACAGGATTTGCACCCCTGTCCGGCACATACAGAGTGCGGACGCATGAGCACAGGGGAATTAGGCACCCTCGCACAAAAGAAATGGGGGGGCATTATGCCGATGGGGATTGGGCACCCCATCAGCTAACTGATTTGAAAGGGGGCATGCCGACACGGTGATTAGGCACCCCCGCTGGCTTTCAGGGGCACTGTGAGAGGCAGCAGCTACCTGTCGGCTTCTGTGAGGACTGTGAGAAGCAACAGGGAAGCCGCTACCATGTTTCCTGTAAGGGATAACCAGACAAGGCCCGGGGCGCTCCCTGATTGCAGTGGCTAATGTCTTTCAAGTTGGTGGCACACTTCTCAACTGCTGTCACAGACAGCGTGCTGTGCCATTGGTGCCACAGCGCCCCACCAGAAAAAAGAGTGGTGCCACTGGCTGCAGCAAGACCGCATCTAAAAAAACCTGCTCCTCCACGCAAGCAACCACAATATATTTATTTACAATATATATATTTTTTATTTAGCATTTTAAAAATATACAAGTAAACAGAAACATTTCATATAAACGATACAGAGTAGACATAGTTCATTTAGCAAAACATTTTCTCTCTCCCCACCCTCTGACTGTATCCCTAGGATATAAACACACTTATTTCACACTTATATGGGGAAGACTTATGGACTAGTGCAACAAAGAGGGTTACAGTAACCAAGAAAAAGGGACTCTATAAAACAGAATCATAAGCAAAATACACTATGTTCATAGTTTTCGAGAGGGGTAGAAATGCCCTTATTTATCTAGCACAACCTCTTAATTTGCAGGATCATATTTTGTATGTCTTTCCATGCTCACCCACATACAACATCCATTTCCGTTACCAAGTTATAGATCAGTTTTTCATACACGAAAGTTTCTTGAAAAATACCCCACCATTTATAGTAATCAAATGTCGGAAGCTCTTTATCCTTCCAATGCTCCAAAACTAACCTTTTTGTTGACCTCGTAGCAAGCATATAGATCTATTTTTGAGCTAAACTCCAATCCATATCTGTAAGATTATTAAATAGGCATTTGTCAATACTTAAAAGGGACATCTAACTGCATAATGTCTAAGAATGTTTTGTGTCTTGTCCCACCAGATATAGATTTTTGGACAGAACAATAAACAATGAATCAATGTACTGTACCCCTTTCTCTACATCCATGCCAACAAAGTTCTAAATAGTCTGGATTAAATTTAGCTATCTGTGATGTGGTTACATACGCCCTATCTAAAATCTTTCATTGTACTGATTTATTTTTTGCACAAACATATAATTTATTATTTTGAATTCTTATAGACTCCCACTGATTTGTAGTTGTTAATTTGAGAATTATTCCATTTAATGTTATTTTATTAAATATATGTGGTTTCCTATTCACCATAATTTTATGAAATCTGGTGATTAATTGTTCTTGCCCTTTCATATCTAGGCACACTTGTGTTTAACCAAATTATAAAGATCACTGGATTTTGTACTAAATAATTTCTTCATTTTTAGGAACTTTTTATGTAGAGAAAAATACTGAATTTGATTACAGTTATAATCTGTTAATTTAGTAATCATTTGTTGATATGACCAAAATTAGAATTCCTTTACCTTGAAAAATTTTAAATGGAAAAGTAAAATACGCTTGACCCCATAATCTATTGTTAGCATGTATAGACATATGTGTGTGTGTATATATATATATATATATATATATATATATATATATATATATATATATATATATACATACACACATATATACACACACACATATATATATATATATATATATATATAAAAATATCTCCAAGGCAACTGAAGTAAAATAGAATGTTTAAACTGTTTTCTAATCAGTTGAAACCACAATATTAATACATGTAATCTTTGTTTAATTCTTGATCCAAAAATATGTTTTTTAGATCTTTTTTTGTAATTGGAAATCAGGGTATATCATTTCCTGAAATATGGTGCTATCCTTATCAAGATAAAAGGTCCATTGATAGAGCACTGAAATGACATGAGCTTGAACATAACACAGAATATCCGGGCATCCCCTCCAAATCTCTCAGAGCCGTTAACACATCCCAGGCTATTCTAGGTCTGCCACCTTGCCAAACAAATTTAGTCATAATTCTTTGAACATCCTGAAACCATGCTAGAGATGGAGCTCCTAGAATATTTTGGATTACAAATATGAAATGTGGCAAAGCCATCATTTTTATTATATCAACTGTACCCCATAAAGATAAATTATGCTTTTTATCTAGCAAAGAAGCACTATGTGGCTTTAGCATAATTTCACTTACTATTTTTTGTTTTATCAGCAGTAATATGAATACCTAAATATTGTATAACTTTCTGTACTTTGAATTCCTTCTCAAATTTTTTTGTTTGCATCGTTTAGCTCTTGATAATTTCATAATAGACATACTTTTATTTACAACATATCCTGAAATAATTGAGAATTTGTGTGTTACTTTAAGGAAAGCTGTAAGTGAGAGTTGCAGGTTTTTAAAAATGAGTAAAATATCGTCAGCAAAGACGTTCAACTTAATATATTCTCTCTCTACTCTTACACCTTCAACAGTCAGTATTTCTAATAACCTGTAAACAGGGTTCAAGCAAGAGGATAAACAAAGTAGTTTAAACATCCTTACACCATTTATCATATCAAAGGGTTCTGTAAGATATGAATTTATTTGAAATGTAACTTTTTTATGTAATTTTTTTTATTACTGCGATAATTTTGTTTGGGAAATCATATTCCTGTAAAATCTGATACATATAGTCTCTATTCCAGAGATCAGCGGTCTAGTCTTGCTTGCATCAACTGAGACAGCACAGCAAGTATCATGAAGATAAGCAGGGTGAATCAATGCTTGAATCCTCCTATTTGGTTGTTGCAGTGTAGTTGCAGTGTACGACCCTTCATAAAACCATATTGGTTATTATGAATAAAATAATGAAAATATGGTTGAATCTGAATATTAATTAATTTAGCAATCAATTTATAATCAGCATTTAATAATTCTACTGGTCTATAACTATCCACATTTTCCTGTGGTTTATCTTCTTTCAAAATCAGTATAACTTTTGCAGCCTGCAGGGATGCTGGTAAATCAAATTCATGTCCCTCCTGCAACAATTCTTCCATAATTTTTTGCAACCATGGAGCCAGTTCAGATGCAAAGCATTGATAAAATTTGTTAGTTAAACCATCTAACCCAGGTGATTTTCCTCTTGATAAAGACTTAATAGTTTCAATAATCTCAGACTGGGATATTGGTGAAAAGGGGAATGAGTCTGATTTTAATTTTGCCTTATTTAGAAAATGTTTCATTTGAAACTGATCATAGTTGTATTTATTCTGATATATTGTCCTGTATCTGTCAAAAAAGGCTTTAGGTATTTCTTCATCTGAGTTATGAATAGTGCTCAACTCATCCTTAACAGATAAGATTTTTCTGTTTATCCTGTCTTAACAAAGATGCATGTAGTTTACCCGACTTATCTGTATGTAAATACCTATATTTCTTGATTGTATATGCAAGTCTAAATGTCTCTTGCTGAAGAATATCCTGTTTTTTTCATTTATAATTACACCATTCCTCTTTACTGTATATTTTTCGTAATCAGTTAGTACAAGCTTACCTAATTGTTTTGATCTCTTATCTATCTCCTGATTATATTTATTTCTAGTCATTGCTATTTGATATGAAATTATGGCACCCCTTATTGTAGCTTTGAAAGCGTCCCAAAGTGATAAAATAGAGCACTGACCTGAATAATTATAGTACCAAAACTCATTAATTGTATCCTTTATTCTTTGAATAAACTCAGGATCTTTTAAGCAAGTATTATTTAAAGCCCAGGATTTGGTATATTTCCTATCTAAATTTATACGTTTAAGATCCAAACTAATCAAAGCATGATCTGAAAAAAAATATTGAGTCCATTTCTATCTGATTAACATATTTAAATAAGTTTTTTGAAATAAAAATATAATCAATATGTGAAAAAATCTTTTTATCAAAATGGGAGTATTGAGTAATATTAGGGTTCCTATTACGGCAAGTATCACTTAATTGTTCTGAATCCAGAAAGTCGTTCAACTTGTTAGCAATATAATAATTACCCCTCGTAGAAGGTGAAGATTTATCCTGGATAGAGCTGAAGAGCAGCTCTCTAGTAGCTGGTCCCTCCAACGTCAGTGGTAACTAACCTGGCCAGGAGTATGCAGACAAAATCCTGCATCTTAATTCTTCTGCTTTCAAAAGTTACAGCCCTCGTAATTTAGTTTATTTACCATATTCGGAAAAAAAAACAAGCCGGCTTCCTGATTCCTAAACCATGCCCCACGCAGCCCCGTTTTGTGATGTCACAAAACAAAAGCTGCATGAGCACACCCCATTCACTTCTATAGGGGCAATATTCCCATACATTTATAGATCACATAGTTGCGATTTTCATAAATCAAAGCGATCGACTAACTAACAGGGGCCCTATTAATCAACAGATCGCTTTGATTTGTGAAAATCACAAATATAAGGGATCTATAAATGTATGGGAATATTGCCCCATAGAAGTGAATGGGGTGCACTCACGCAGCCTTCATTCTGTGACATCACAAAACAGGGCTGTGTGGGGCGTGGTTTAGGAATCGGGAAGCCGGCTTGCTTTTTTCGGATATGGTAAAAAACAAAATTATGAGGGCTGTAACTTTTGAAAGAAGAAGAATTAAGATGCAGGATTTTGACTGCGCACTCCTGGTCAGGTTAGTTATCACTGACGTGGGGGTGGCCGCTGTCCCACAGTAGGAAGCTGCTCTTTAACTAAGGCATTAAAATTGCCTGCCAAAATTAAATTGGTTGCTTGCAATTTCTGTAACCCTTCTATAGTTTTAGCAAGAAAGGCTTGACAGTTCTCAAAGGGAGCATATAGTGATCCTTTAATTACATCTTTGCCATCCAGTTTGATTTTGATCGTTAACAATTCTTCCATTTTTATCTGTAAACTGGTCCAGCAATTGAAAATTAAGCTGTCTCCTAATTAGGATGGCAACTCCGACTTTTTTTAGTGACTATACTATAAAAATGGATGCAATCCACCTATTTTTTAGTTTCTGTATCTTTTCCTTCCATATGAGATTCCTGAATATACATTTGTGCTTTTTGTTTTTTAAAATATGTTATAAGCCCAGACCTCTTAACTAGCGAATTAACACCATTAATATTCAATGAAATAAGCCGTAAATGATTCCTATACATGATTTACCTGTGCTAACCACAAAATAGAAAAACCCTTACATCCTACCCTCAATAAACCAAATTCTGAATTATATAACTCCCTTCCTTTAATATACACAAAAGAAAAAACTTATCCCCTGTAAATACAAACTTTTTATAAATGTCCCCATTAGGTATACAGTCCCTAGAATTTTTACACAATAACATACATCTACTTCATAAACTTGCAAGAGCATGCCCCTCTTATTGCTTCCTCTATAGCAGGGTTCAGTTTACTTCCATCAAATTGACCCCCATCCAGATAAACCTCTTATATCAATACACACTTTTGAATAAGTTTCAGGTCCCATCCCCCCTTAGCTAAGATCCTTTAGTCATCGGTTCTAGTACAAAAAGGAAGAGAGAAACTAAAGGCATCTATAATTAAAGTGTAACATCAAAAGTCTCAAAAGCTATTGGGATATTTCGTTTTTAAGTCCTTAGTTGCCAGTTCGACTGAATCATAAGTAAAACGTTGGCCATCAATCACCACTCTCATTTTAGCTGGAAAAATCATTGTAGCTTTATGTCCCATAGACCAGAGTTTAGTTCTCAAAGCATCAAATTTTTTCCTAGCTGATATCAGCTCTGGCAGCAAATCGTTGTATACAGAAATGTTTGCACCCATCAACAATCTTTTTTTTCCTATAAACTGTTGACATCAGCTTTTCTTTATCCGTGGATTTCATAAACCTTAAAATTATCGGTCTAGGAGGAGTTAAGGAATCAGGTTTGGTCCATAAGCCTCTGTGTATAGACTGAATGCCCAGTTAATCTCATTAGGCTCTGTATCTAAAAAAGCTGCTGCTATTATTTTAAAGGTCTCTTGTAAGGATTTAGTATTGTCCCACTCTTCTGGGGCCTCATAGATACAAACGGTATTTCTCCTAGCTCTAGTTTTTGGTCTATTATTTCTCCTTAAGCTCAGTGTTTGCAGTTTCCAGAGCCTTTATTTTAACGGGTGAAGAGTCTGTATCTTCTGTTAATTTATTCATTACATGGGTGAGCTGTTCAATTTCAAGCTTAATTTGTTGATTTTCCACCAGCAGATCCTGTATAATTTTAAAGTATTGTTCTAACTTATTCTGATGTGTTAAAATTTTCTCCATTTTAACAGAAATATCATTCATTTTATTAAACAGAATTCTTGCCCAAGGTGGAGGGGTTGCTGAATCAGAAGAGTCCAAGGAATCAGAGTTGGATTTGTCACTTAAAACCGGGCTGGCTTTATTATTCACCGAGACATCACATTTCCCTGGCCCAACAGGATTTTTTTTTAAGTCTGAAAATAAAGTTACTTGAATGGCATTTTCACCTTCTAAAGGTTTGCCCCGAGGCTTTTACCCATACATTTTTAAAGAAAATAGTATCACTTATCCCTTCTTTCATTGTCCGAATAGTAGAAGCATTTTGTGGCTTTTGGGAGTACTTATCAGTTTTTCTGCTAGCGGTTCCTGGCTCTGAACAGAATTAGTCAGTTCCAACGATATGAGACTCTTGCCGTTCTTAGTTCTGGTCAAGCGGTAAAAACGCTAACATCTCAGGGTCCAAGGCATGCGCTCTGGAGTTGGAACATCGTGCTTCACTTCCTTGCAGTAGTGTTTGATCTTCACTGAACCCGCCATTAGTATTTAGCAGTGCCTCCACAGTTGTGTACGTGCTTTGAAGTGCTTCACTCTTTGAACCTAGGGTTTGCTTCTGGCAATCTGCGGCATGTTCAAGTCTGGTTTTCCCGTTCAGTTGAAACAAAGGGAACACTGCTGCAGCAATGGCCAGATTCAAACCAGAGGAGCTCGATACACCACTTAAGTTTTGTGAGTTTTCATTCATTGATGTTTTAGCTGGGAGGCCGTTAGTTTCCGAGTAGCCATATTCTGAGCGTTAGCATTTTTTACTTTGGAGCTAAAGTTGTTTTTCTTAGGATCTTTACGAAGAGTCATAATTCCAAACTTAAAAAGAGTTTTTAAGTCTTTTTTAAAAACTTCTTCAGTTTCGGAGAGAGGTTCAAACAAAACATTCATCACATATTCTAAAAGAACTCTGGCAAAAAGGGTGCTTTCATTCATTTTCAACCTAATCCACAGTGTGCTGCTTACATGGCTAAGCTAGCTATCACCATGTTGCTCATCCTCTCATGGGCAGGCCCCTCTCTGCACCCTGCCAGGATAAGTAGCCACAATATGTTGTCTGCGATGCACGCACAAGACAATAGACAAATGGCGTCTGCCACTGAGAAGGCTTCCCCAGGGGAATCACCCCGGTCAAGGATCTCGGTGAGTGGGTACTGAGCCCACTCCTGAATGGGTTCCAATGGGAGACCCATAGATTCCGAGATGAGACAGAGAAAGCCCATAAAGGAAGTAGGGGGTCTGCTGTGTCAACAGATCCTTGGCCGACTCCAAGTCCACCGGATGGGACTGCAAGGAGGAACCCTCCAATTCTGAGGAGTCATGGAAGAGGGGTCGACCACCAGAGTCCCTGCTGACCTTCTGGGGACAATCAGGGGCAACAGTGACCAGACAGCAGATGAGGAAGACCGGAGACCGGGCGAGCCTCCTTAGTCGGAGCACTAGACTTTGGTTATTTTGGTGGTGGCTCCACCAGAATGAGCAGAGAGGCCAGGAAAGGCTGAGCTGTGACCCGACAGATCGGCTCCTGCCTAGGTGGAGAAGGTTGCGGCCTCTGTGGTGAAAGCCAAGCAATGGCGAGGGTCATAGCTGGGATGGGCTTCACCCCAGTAAAAATTAACTGTTTCCACATCAAGTCCTTGTAGCGCCGACACAGCGCACTGGAGCCTCTCCTCACCAGAGCAGGACGAGGAACAGCAGTGGCACCAGCTGACCGAGTGTCAAAAGTGCAAGTGTCAATGTCGACGTGGGCTGCACAACTCAGGACACTGAGAAAGAGACTGCAACCTCGACCATCAGGGACGCCGACAGGGGTCTCAGAGAGGGACTGGTCCATCCCTCCTTGAGTGAGTGATAGGACCGGGGTCCTAGACAGGGATGTGTCAGTCTCCTCTGGCGACAATGGATTGACCCATTCGAGAAAGATCTCAGCTGGAAGATCGACCTGCGTCTTGACCAACTGGCCCAATGGGGAGACCGCAGGGCTGGCGGCCTGGGTTGAAGAACTGACCGAATTTGGACCCTCCAGAGAAGTGTGGGAATCAGAGGCCCGAGAGCACTACGATCTCACGATTAACGGCAAGACAGTTTCTTGGTCTCTTTTTAAGACTTGGATTTTGACATACTGCCTGAGAGACCCTGCCTATGGGTGGGAAGGGCCAGGCATAATTCTTTGAATGCCCCTGTGAAGGAGGCACCCAAGGAGAGCGGCAAAAAGGCTGAAGCCTGCAAAGCTTAAGCTAGGGCCTGGGTCGCGGCTTCCTCAAATGCCACAAGCTGTTCAGCGGACTTGGCAGCTGCGGAGACCACCAGATGGGCACCATCAGATTTGATGGGCCCCAGCCAGATCGTCCGGATGACCCAGAAGCAGGCGGGCATGGCGGTCTTCTAGCATATGATGGATGAAAAGTGTAGCACAGGCCGCATGCCTGGGAATCGTGCTTGCAGCCCTGACAGTAGACGTACATAGTGTGCAGATCCAAACGAGACATCTTCTGCCTGTAGCAGCATTTTCAGAATCCTGACACAGACTTCGCGTCGTCCATACTACAGACCAGAAGGAGTAGCCTGAAGACAAAGTTTTAAAGGGCCTTCTCCGCGCAAGAGCAGTAAGGAGGGAACCACCTTCTTCCAGTGGAAAGGAAGATTTGACGTCATGGGGCAGTGCCGAGGGAGTGACCACCTGGGTGGGTAGGAGGATTCAGCTTGAAGACGTTCCAGCAAGCCTTAAAGAGGAAAGGAACACTGCCTGAAGTGCAGATAAACACAATATCTATGTCCCTAGAAACAACGCTTTCCAAAAAAGAAAGCGAAAACCACAAGTTGCGGCTAGCTCAAAAGGAGCCAAAGTAAGTTTTTCCACAAAAAAATTCAGGTCCCAAGCCTGAACTGGATTGCAGATGGGAAGCTTCAAGTACAGAATGCATCTCAAGAATGCAAGGGACACCTCCAGCTGTGCAACCATAAGACCCTCAATCGGCACATGGAAAGCTGAAATGGCAGCCAAGTGCACTTTGATAGAGAAATACTTCAGGCCTGCATCTGACAAGGCCAGCAGATACTCTAGAACCTGATTTACTGGATTGGTAAACAGATCTAAGGGATGCCAAGCGGTTCACAAAACAAACAGCTTCCACTTCATGAAATAAGTGGACCCGGTGGAAGGTTTCTGGCATATCTAGCTATGGCTATGTTTTCAGGAGCCATGCATGAAGATAAAGCGATTTGAGGTCCGGATGGATCAGGGTTTTTCCTGTTCATGTGACAGAAGGCCCTGGCATAAGAGCAGGGATACTGGTGGTTCCTCTGCTAGCTGCTGCGTTAGAGGGAACCATATCTGACAAGACCATGGGGGAGCAATGAGGATCACAGTTACTCCCTGCATCTGGAGCTTGAGTAGTACCCTCTGAATGAGAGAGAAGGAAGGGAAGGCATACAGTGACCTCCTCTTCTGAGACAGGGACAACACATCTTGCCAGAAAACTCCAGGCCCTGGAGCGAGCAGGAAAGCAACTATTCTGCATTGTGCAGGGACGTAAAAAGATCCAACTCTGGACGACCCCATCCGTCGAACAGAGCTTCCACCACTGAGGTCAACAGTTCCCACTTGTACAGTCTGAACTGTGACCTGCTTAGCCTGTTTGCCAAGATGTTTCAGGCACCTGGAACATGTACTGTGACCAGTTCAAGGCCGTGTTACAGAGCCCAATACCAGACTCTCATGGCTTCCTTGCACAGGGGATTAAGAGCAAGTTAACCCTTGCTTGTTGATTTAATGCATCACACTGATACTCTCCATCTGTACTAACAGAGGACCCAGGACAGGTGAGCCTGGAAGGCCTGTAGGCCGTACAGGATAGCTAGCATTTCTGGAACATTTATGTGCAGGATGCTCTACACTGTGGTCCATGTACCCTGCATCTGATGGGGCACTAAATGTGCCCCCCAGCCTTTCCCAGAGGCGCCCGTAGTTAAAATCTACTGAGGGGATCAAGAAGGAAACCCCCTTTAAACACGTTGCTGGGTTCCCTCCACCATTTGAGCACTAAGGGATCCTCATGTGCAGTCTGGCCAGAGGTACTATGACAGTGGCCGTTGCCATCAGACCCAAGAGCCAAAGGAATGTCCTGGCTGTAACATACCGGCTGTTGTGGACCACTTGGGCCTGTTCAGTCAGATGCTCAACCCTGTCCAGAGGCAGGAAGACTGAGCCTTGGGCTGTGTCCAAAAATGGTCCTGTGTACTGCAAATGCTGACAATATATTAAGACAGACTTGTGTAAACTAACAGTAACTAGGGCACTGAACAGCTGCCTTGTTCGAGCAAGGGTGTGCAGGAGCTGTTCCCTGGAGTGGGCTTTCAGTAGCCAGTCATCCAGGTAAGGAAATACAGAGACCTTCCCTGCAAAGGGCTGCCGCCACCACTGCCAAGCATTTGGCAAATACCTACAGTGCATAGGACAAGCCAAAGAGCAATAGTCTGAACCGGCCGAGTTCCACCGCAACAGGAACCTTAAATATTTTCTGTGAGGTTTACGAATTTTGATATGAAGGTTGGCAACCTTCACGTCAAAGGGAAAGATCCAATCCCTCGCTTGTAGTAGTGGGAGCAGGCCATGTAGGGTGACCATTGTGAACTTTTTGTACTCTAGAAAGTTAATGTCTATAAAGTTAGGGAGGCAGTATAGCGCAGTGGTTTAAGGCTCTGAGCTGCAAATCTGGTGACATCCAGCAGACCAGACCTCGGTTTGAATCCCACAGCTTCCACTTGCAGACTGTGTGACCCTGGGCAAGTCACTTAACTTCCCTGTGCTCCCAGATCGCATCTGTGAAAAAAAAGCTCTCAGCTTAGTGTGCTAGTCCTGGTTAAACAACTACCAAAACAAAACAAAAAAATTGTCCCTGAGATCTAGAATACGCCGCAGGTCTCCTGTCCATTTAGGAAGTACCGACAGTAGAACCCTGTGTTTCTCTGTTCTAAGGGGACAGGTTCTATAACCCTCTTCTGAAGCAAAGTGTGCATTTCCTCCAAGAGCAGAGGAATGTGGTCAGGGGGATAGCGCATTGGCACTGGTGGATAATTTGAAGGTATTTCTAGAAATTCCACAGCATGACCTTGTGCTAGGACTTCTAGGCTCCAGGCATCTGATATCACTTCTTTCCACTGATCTAGGTGTGGGGGGCATCCCAAACAACCACCCCTCCCTGGAGATAATGGTGGCTACCTGGTCTACAAAGAGTCAGACACAGCTGGCTGTGGTGGCTCCTGTTGCGCCACCACCTCTAGCAGCTTTTGAATAGGCACCTGGAGTGGTTCCTGGGGTGGTCAAGGCTCCTGCTCCCTTGCCCTTACCTTGTCGTCTGGCAGTATGATGGTGGCTACAACCAGCTGGATGAAAAGGTATTCTGTCTATCCCTTAGCTGGGTATGACAGAGGGAGTGTACCAACTTCAGGGTCCTATCTACAGCCTGGAGGTTACAGAGGATATCCTGGGCATCTAATTCAAATAACTTGTATCCTCTAAATGGGGCACTGAGAATGGACCGTTGTACATCATTCACAAAGCCTGCCATCCTGAGCCAAGAGTACCTCCTTAGGCATATTCCTGAGGCTGCAGCCCTGGCCAAAGCATCAGATGTTATCATATGCCACATAAAGTAGGTGTTTTCCTACATCAGCCCCAGCTGTGAGAGCTTTTAGAAGTTCTTGTTAGGGTGTACCCTCCAGCAAGGCTTGAGCAGTTGCTTTAGCTTTTCTCCAGAGTCTACTCTGATACTCAACCATATGGGCCTGGTAGTCAGCAATTCTGAGGCCCAGGGAGGCTGAGGCAGAAGTTCTCCTACCTAGCACATCCAACTTCCAAGGTCTTTTGGAGCCCTGGGCCTTGATCAATCACGGGCAGCACTGATCACTACAGAGTCTACCTCAGGTTGACCAGCAAAGAAGGGTTTCCCTGAGGAAGCCATATACATCTTGTCTGCCTTTCTTGGTATGGCAGGGATTACATTCGGCTTATGCCGGGCATCCTCCAGGGCAGGGAGGAGGGGTGGTATCACTATAGGAGGGGCATAAGGTAACTCCAAGAAATCTATGAGTTTTTTCTTGGCGATATCCAGTTCCTCCAAATCAAACCCCATGACAGCCTGTAACTGCTGCATCATGGTAATGAAGAAAGGGGTCTCGGGGTAGCCATGGGCTGTAAACCACCAAGTCCTCACTGCAAGTAAAGACAGTGGAACTAGTCCTTTCATCAACACCCTCCACACAGTCTTCAACCTTCTCTTCATCATCCTGCATCTTGAGATCAGGACTGTACTTGAAGTCATCATTGGTCTGGTCGATGGGTCAAGGAGAGTGCGCTGGCAAGGCTGTCGGCACTCGAGGAGGCGGCTAAGACACAGCTCCAAGATACGTCGTCATGGGAGGCTGCACTGTAAGCCCCACTGACAGACATCCTGGTACAGAAGAAGAACGTAACAGGTGCCTGAGCATGTCCATAAAACAATAGCACCGCCTGAACATTGGCGCCCATATGCTCAACGGGTGTACCGGTGGAAGTCAGCAGTGGGGGCGTGACCCCCCCCCCGACGTCGATGGCGACACATCAGCCATACTAGGCCCGATAGTACCTATGGTCTGCCCCGACCTGGGACTTGGGTAGATGGTTAGGTGTCGTCACTGCTGGAGCGGTTTATGGCACTGTATAGGTCATACCTGTGCGTAGGGGCAACTTGGAGCATACTGGGGAGGTTTTCTCCTTCTCTCTTTTCTTTTACCGGTGTTTGTGCTTGTGAGTCCTGGATTATTTCTCCAAGGATTTTGACGACCTGGACCCGAAGGAGTGGGCTGGCCACACAGCAGAACTCTTTTGCTAGAGCTCCTTCTCCATGTGGGCTACCTGGTTTGAAAGGTGCTTCTCCAAAGCATCTTTCTGACATCACTGAGTCGCTGTCTTAAACCCTTCGCAAATCGACCAGACTTGCATGTTGTGATCCAGGCAGAGTCAACGCAGACAGATGTCGTGCAAATTGCTGGTGTAAATCTCTTCACCACATTCACAATAATGGAACAGTTTTGACAGTTCTTTTGTCAACATACATCCTGTTGAAAGTCATTTATAAAAGTGATTACTTAACCATGGGGAGAAAATGAAGTGGCGGCTATTGCAACAGCTTTTCCATGCATGGTCCAACGAGTAAGGTCGACATCAGGAAATGAAGTGAAGAAGGGGACGCCCATGTTTATGTAGTAACTGACGTCAGACACCATCATGGGCAGCCGCGGTGGACTGCTTGCAAAAGCTTCCATGTGGTCCTAGTGCCTGGTGACTATAAGTTCCACAGGTGAATTCTGATGAAATAGATATCCTCAAAGAAGATTTAACATTCCTGCAATTAGCCCACATGCAGGCTAATACTACCCTGGGAGAACAGATTAATTTGACTCAACACAAAATATAAGAATTACTTACTTATAAGTCACAGCAAGGCCCTGTTTTGGTTTCAGCAGTCCTTCTATGACGACCAGGCTAGAGCAGGCAAACTTCTGGCTCATCCAAAGAGTTAAACATAAAAGTGCCACCATCACTAAACTGACTGATCCAAGCACAGGCCTCCCTTCCACCCAGAACAAAGCCATCCTACAATGCCTAGTGAATTTCTATACTCAATCATACACAGTGAACCCTTCACCATCTGACCAATATCTAGATACTTTCTTCACCTCGCTGTCTCTACCCCACTTACCCAGAACCACAAAGACTGTCTAACCAGACCTATTTCTTCAGCAGAACTCACCTTTAGAATTAAGGAACTTAAATATGGTAAAAACCTAGACCTAGATGGTTATGGTGTGGAATTTTATATAGCACCATTGGAAATGCTCCATGGATTACTTCTTGGAACGTTCCAAGAAGCCCTTACCACTTCAAAATGCCCAGATACCAGGAGATATGCCACCACACTGGCAATACCACTTTTGATGCAGATGACCTGCATTCAGAAGCGAACTCGAGGTGTCAGAGGGACGGTTGGGGGTGGGGAAGAGGGTCGAGAGTCTGTTGGACTGCTCTTCTCCTCTAGGGGCAGTGGGGGGGCTGGTGCTCAACTGGTCCCTAGCGGAAACTGGGGGAGAGGCAGCCAGAGTGGGAAGGTTGGGGAGGCATGGCAGATGGCGTGTGTCCCATGACGTCATTGTACGGCACATCTCCCACACGGGCCAAAAACGGAAAACACCCTGACCACAGCACGATGCCCCCAGGCCCCGCACCCAGCAACTCAGGCTCCTCCCAAAATCTGGATCCGGTCCTGGGGGTCAAGGGAGTCCCTGCAATGGAGGGCAAGCTGTGGGGGACTATAGGAGAGATAAGCCCTGGGAGAAGCTGGGGTGATGGGACCCACTGAAAAAAAAAATTACAACTTCACAAAGACCATATCAAACGTGTATCATAGCAACCAATGTCAGTCCTTAATATGGACTATAAGCCATTTACTAGTACCCTAGCCCACAGAATAGATCATATTCTCCCTCAAATTATTTACCCCGATCAATCAGGCTTCATCAGAAACAAACTGCTGACAATATTAAGTATACCTTTTAATAACTGATTATGCTAACATTCAAAAAATTCCATCTCTGATTTTAAGACTAGATGCTCAGACAGCTTTAGACAGGTTTGTCTAACTCTTTTTACACTGCATCCTGAGCCATTCTGATTTCTCACTTCCTTTCTGGACCTGATACAGAGCGTCTACGCTATGCCAAGGGCTACAATGAAGGCTAATGGATCCTTCTCCCCCTTTTCAATCTTTTGAGGGCACTATGTCAAACCTTTGACGCACTACCTTCAGCAACCCACTGCTCTTCAGGGAATAAAGACTGGCGGGCATCTGCATAAAACAGTGTACAATGCAGATGACCACCTTTTATACCTTACGGACCCGGAACACTCCCATGGAAGCAGAGGAACCTTCGGTATGACAGACGGATTGGGACATGGAAGAACGCGTCCTGAAGATCCAGGGAGCAGAACCAGATGTTCTGCTCGAGGAATGGTATGATCTGGGATAGAGTTATCATTCGAAAGGTGCACGACCTGAGATACTGGTTCAGGTCGTGCAGATCCAAACTGGGCGCCAGCCCCCACCCCCTCAGTCCGCTTCAGGACCAGGAACTACCTGTAAACAAACCCTGTGTTGACTGGGGAATCTGTTACTTGGGTCACTACCTCCTTGAGCAGGGGTTGGGCTATGCCGTCTCTCAAAGCCAAGTGTGAACTGATACCTTTTCCTCTCGTGGGGGCGTGGGCTCGGCTTGGAGGGGACTGCTCGAATTCTAGAGGCAGAACCTGACCAACCACCTCCAAAACCCACCTGTCTGTGGCAACAGTGGACCAGGTGGAAAGGAAGTCGCGGAGAAGCCCCCCATGGGGGGACCCAGAGTAGTCTCGACAGGTAGGGGGGCTCCTCACCCCCATCCCATCACTGAGCAGACCAGGAAGAGGATCCAGAAGCAGGACCACCAGGACCCTTCCCACCCAGTTTGCGCAACTGAGCACCTGACTTGGACCGAGGGCACCGAGACTGGGCCTGCTACTGCTGCCCAGATTGAAACTGGGGCTGTTTGGCCGCAGGGGCAGAAAAGCGAAATGGCTTCTTCTTCTGCTTCTTGGAACGCTGGGATTCCTTTTGGGCAGAAGTAGTGTAGTCCAATGTAGTACAGGACTTCTCAATACGTTCAAGATGACTGACCACTCCTGGACCGAACAAGTCAGTATCCAGGAATGGGACATCTGCCAACTTGTGCAGGGTGTCGGTAGTGAAAGTTGAGACCCGCAGCCAAGCACTGCAGTGCACAGCAACCACGGCTACAACGGAACAGGCACAGGAATCCCCAATGTCCAAGGCTGTTTGAAGCTGCTGTCTGGCAACAGCATGACCCTGGTCCCAGACCTGCTTGACCGTGGTCGGAAGGTGAGGGAGCACCTCATTTAAGGAGCTCAACAGGGCATGGGAAAAATGTGCCATGATAACAGCCGAGCTCGCCTGATGGGAGACCCAGCAATGAGGCAGCATTGAATTTTCAGGCGGAATGATCCAGCTCTTTGGATTTTTTGTCTGGTGGTCTATCACGGTCTCCTGAGTTCCCAACCCACCTGATCACAGACTCGGCCACCACCCCTCAGCCGAGGGATGCAGTCAAAATCCTGAAAGGGAGCCAGTAGGTACCGCATACTTGCGGGCCATCCTGGTGGTCGGTGCCGGACAAGGAGGCTGGGTGCTGCCAGGGCTCCAGGGTTGGGCCAACAATGGCTTCAGCTACCAGGAAGGCCTCGGTAGGGGAAACACGTCTTCTGAGGATGTCAGTTAGGGGATATTCTACCAGTTTCTCAACGGGCTCCAGTTTCATCCCCGTGGATTCGGAGATGAGATGGAGGATGCCCATGAAGGAGGTGGGCCCCTCCTTGGCAGATAAGACTCATGGCATCATTGTCCCGAGAACGGGATGCCAAATTTCGAGCTGGACTCTGAGGAGTCTGGATACAGCAGTCTGCCGCCAGAGTCACCATGAACCAGCCGCAGGCGGTCTGGAGTCAGGGTGACACCGAAAGCCTGTGTGGGAGGCCTGAGGCAGGCTGAGACTCCTTGGGAGAAGCCCCCAAGGGAAGCTGTTTCGGCGGCACCTCCACCAGCATAGGTGGAAAGACCGGCTTTGGCAGAGTCGGGAGTGACGTTGTCGGCTCAGACAACGGAGGACGACGACCACAGACTCCAGAGTGGTCGACTTCGGCCTGGAAGGCAACAGTAAAGTAATGGTTGGGGTGGAAGGGACCGCATTCGACCTAGCCAGAACAAGTTGCTGCCACAGCATGTCCTTGTAGCACCGACACAACCTGCGTCATAGCCTTCCCTCATCCGAAGAGGACGAGGATGAATGGCGGTGCCACTTATGTGGCTTCCTCGGCCTTTCGGTCGAGGATGTCCCAGACTGGACGTCGACCGTCGGGGGAGGGGCGACAGGGACGATCGGGAGAAGTCGAGGAGAAAGTACAGTTATGCAAGAACTTACCGTAACAGTAGATCTTCAAGAGAGGCTCTTGCAGTAGGTATTCACACATAGGACTAAGCTGCCAGGTGTCAGGACCCCACGGAAACATTTCTAGCTAGCAGTCTCTGGCGAGGGACTGCCCCCACGTCAGGTGACCAACGTCAGTATAAAGGGGCGGTCCCCCACGCCCGCCTTTCAGTTCTTTCCCAGTCAAGGCCACAAGAGGCAAGACGAGAGAGAAGGAAAAATTACTCACCTTAGTAATGTTGTTTCTTCTAATGGAGTCTTGCTATATCCTGACATATGCAGTGAGTCCCAACCTTCGAACTGCTCCAGAGATGAAAGAGTTAACTTTCCATGCCAGGCATGGAATGCTGAGCTCGAGCTCGGTTGAGACTCTGTCTGTTGTTCTTCAAACTCAAACCGTCAGATCTTTACGAGCTAAACTCACTAAGGTCCTGTGTGGAAACTGTAAACCTACACTAGCCAACTGGCTACTAAATATAACACATTTTTTGGTCCCAAAACAAAGACTCAAGTCAGGAGACCCAAAAAAAATGAAAAACACAACACCAAGTCACCCCAAGTAAGGAGGGGTGAAAAACAAAAAGGTGGGCACCTACCAAGTGCCAACACTGCACTGCCCACCCACGTCCCAAAAACAGAGGTTCTGAGAGGGGCAGGCGGGTCAGAATATAGCAAGACTCCATTAGAAGAAACAACATTACTAAGGTGAGTAATTTTTTCTTCAAACAACATGAAGTCTTGCTATATTCTGACATATGCAGATTACAAAGCAGTACCTCCATGGAGGAGGGACAGAACCTAATTAGGAAATAGGCTCTGAAGCACAGCTGTGCCAAACCGAGCATCACTCCTAGCCTGGATGTCCAGCGAGTAATGCTTGGTAAAAGTGTGAACTGTTTTCCAGGTAGCTGCTTGACATATCTCTAGAACAGGGATGTCCCTGGCAGCAGCCAGAGAAGCAGCTGTACCTCTGGTAGAGTGAGCCCTCATGCCTGAGGGAGGAACCTTACCCAGTTTTTCATAGCAAAATTGGATACAAAAGACAATCCACCTGGCAATGGATCTTTTAGTGGCAGCTTTCCCTTTGCCAACCTCACCATAAGTGAGGAACAGTTGGAGGGAGTCAAACCTGTGACCCTTGGTACGCTCTATGTAGTAACTAAGGGCTCTCTTCACAACTAAGCTGTGCAGCCTCCTCTCGCCAGAGGAGGAATGGTCAGTGAAGTATACTGGAAGAGATATAGACTGATTAAGGTGGAAATCTGAAACCACCTTAGGCAAGAACTTCCTGTTAGTCCTGAGGACCACCTTATCTCTGTGAAAGGAGATAAAATCAGGCTCCACTGACAAAGCTTGTGATTCACTTATGCGTCTGGCAGAAGTGATGGCTACCAGAAACAGTTTTCCAAGTCAAGTACTTAAGCTCTGCTGAAGACAAAGGCTCAAAGAGGGGTTGCATAAGCTGAGCAATGCAAACATTAAGATCCCAGGCAGGGGCAGGGTGCCTGAATGGAGGGTTGGCGTGAAGCAATCCCTTGAAAAACTTGGAGAATACAGGGTGAGCAGAAAGAGAAGAAGGCTTACCTGCTGAAATAAAAGCAGACACAGCTGCCAGATGCACTTTCAGGGTAGCTGGCCTCAGCCCCAAGGTATTTAAGTGGACCATATAATCCAGGACTGTGGGCGAATCAGCAGATTCTGGGGAAATATGCTTTCCAGAGCACCATATGGAAAACTTTTTCCATTTGGAATTATAAGTAGCCCTGGTGGAAAGTTTTCTAGAAGCCTTCAGGATATCCATTACACCTTGGGAGAGGTGTAAGTCAGCAAACTCTAACTCTTCAAGAGCCAGGCCTTGAGATTGAGAGATTTGAGGTTCGGGTACCAAACCCTCCCCTGAGCACAGGTTAACAGGTTGTAATTCCTGGGAAGATACAGGGGAAGATGGACTGCTAAGGACAGTAGGAGTGGATACCAGGGCTGTCTGGCCCAGTCTGGAGCAATCAGGATCATCTTGCAGGGTTGGGATCTGATTTTGACTAGCACTTTGAACAGGAGAGGGAAGGGGGGAAAAGCATAGAGAAACTTCCCTTCCCAACTGAGAACTAAGGCATCCAGAGGGACTGAGCCCAACACTGGGGGCCTGCAGCAAAAAAGGGGAAGTTGGTGATTGTCTGGGGCTGCAAAAAGATCTATCTGCAGGGTGCCCCATCTGGAAAATATCACCCAAGACTAGGGGATCAGCGACCATTCGTGATGGCCCTGGGAAATCCTGCTGACAGCATCTGCCAGGACACTGTCCTTGCCTGGGAGGTGAACTGCCGGAGGAGGTGTTCAGAGAGTAAGCCAGAGACCACAACTTCATTGCTTCGGTGCACAAGGCCCAGAGACCGAGTGCCCCCTTGCTTGTTGATGTACCACATCGTGGTGGTGTTGTCTTTCTGACCTGTACAACTTTGTTCTGAACAGATTTGGAAAAAGCTTGAAGTGCTAGAAAAACTGCTCTGAGTTCAACAGATTGATGTAGACACAGATTCCTGAGGGGACCACAACCCCTGGGTGGTGAGGTCGCCCATGTGAGCTCCCTACCCCAAGAGGGATGCATCTGTAGTAAGGATTGAGGAGTGAGACTGAGTGACAAAAGGAACCCCTTGTCTCTGATTGCTCTGATCCTGCCACCACTGTGGGGCCTGGATCAGGGTTCGAGTCACTGGGATCAATTTGGTGAGAGGGTCCTTCCTTTGAGACCAAATGGCTCTCAAATGGAACTGAATGTCCCTCATCTGAAATCTTGCTCCCTGCACTACTGCTGTAGAAGCAGCCATGTACCCCAAGAGCTGTAGAAAATGTCTAGCTGGTCAAGACACCTGCAGGGTGAATGAGGAGGCCAGAGAGACCAGGGTCCTTGCCCTGTCCAAGGGAAGGAAGGCTCTGGCTTTCTCTGTGTTCAGCTCTGCACCTATAAAGGTGAGAAGCTGGACAGGCTCTAGGACTGATTTTGAAAGACTGAGAAGGAAACCTAGAGAGGTGAGCAGTTGCTGGGTTATCCGTAGGTGTAACTTGACTTGGTCTGGGGACTGGCCTACTATGAGCCAGTCGTCCAGGTAAGGGAAGATGGCAATTTCTTGCCTTCTTAGAGAAGCAACTGCTACTGCCAGGCATTTTGTGAATACCCTTGGAGCAGAGGTGAGGACAAAGGGCATTGCTCTGAACTGGTAATGGCCTGAGGGCAGCTCGAACCTGAGGTACTTTCGATGGGAGCTTCTGATGAGAATATGAAAGTAGGGCATCCTTGAGGTCCAGGGACGTAGCCAGTCCCTGGCCTTAGAGAGGGTAGAATAATTCCCAGAGTCACCATTTTGAATTTTGGTTTTAAAAGGTGCTTAGTATCTGAGATCCAGGATGGGCCGCCATTCTCCTGTCTTTTGGGGTAAGGAAGTACCTGAGTACAACCCTTTGCCCTGGTGTGGGGGTGGAACCCTTTCCACAGCTCTGAGAGCCAGGAGGGAAGAGACCTCTGCCTCTAGGACAAGTGCTTCTGATGGATTTGCAGGTGGAAAGGATCTGGTTCTCATCTTTGGAAATTTTTTGAAGCTGAGAACCAGTCCCTGGTTTACTACTTCCAGGACCCATTTGTCTGATGTCAGAGACTCCCAGTCCTGGACAAAGTAAGCCAGCCTGCCCCCTACAGGTAGCTGAGAATCGGCCCTGGCAACCCATCAGGGTGCCTGCTTGGCAGGGGCTTTGGGCTGAGGGGTGGAAGCAGGCCTGCTTGTACCCAGTCTGCCTCTCCCTCTAAAGAACCCCCTCTGAGCATAAGCAGAAGAGGAGGCCTGGGCTTGGTAAAAAGGCCTATGAAAAGGCCTGCCCCTGCCCCTGGAAAGCTGCCTTTGAGGAGTGGCCTGCCTTTCTTTGGCCTGTGCACTCCTATTAGGTAGTCCTATATTCATCCATTTTCTTCATGTAATTCTCTGTTTGCTCCCCAAACAGAGGATTACCCACAACAGGAAAATCTATGGCCTTAGTCTGGGTATCCTGTGACAGGCTAGTACATCTGAGCCAAGCCATTCTTCAAAGTGCCACAGATGTAGCCATGACTCTAGAAGACACATCATTGGAGTCTACTGCAACATGGAATTGCACCTTGGATGCCTCAATACCATCAGCAGCCACCTGCTCCAGCTTGTTGGCAAGCTGGCCAGGGACCTGTTTTGCTAGGGCCATAACAGTGTCCCATCTCGATTTTTGATACCTAGCAGTATAGGCCATATAACTGGCCTGCCTGAGTCCCAAGGATGCTGCCATGTACTGTTTCTTTGCCATGGCATCAATCCTCCTGGAGTCCTTGTCCGGGGGTAGTGAAGCCAAGGGAATGTTTGCCTTATCACAAGCTGCAGCCTGCACTACCCCAACATGGCTGCATTGTTGTGTAAGGAACTCCGTGTCTGAGCCTGACAATGTATACCTCTTGTCCATTCTTTTATCCACAGGAGGTATAGTGTTAGGAGTCTTCAAAATTTTAAATGTCTGTTTCCCAAAAGATTTGTGCAAGGGAATAGACAGCCTCCTAGACTCTGGGATATCCATCATTTCTACATAGTCAGGCTCCTCCTGGTCATCCACAGCTTCTTCCATAGGAAGCTGGAGGGTTTCAGCCACTTTTTTATAGAACATGAAATGGGAGGGGGACTCAGAAAGCCTAGGAGGAGACACCCCTGAAGGTCTGTCTGGGGAGATGTCCGGGTCAATGGGCACATCCAGACTTTCAAATCCACATGCACTTTCCTCATACTCCTCTTCCTCCTCCTCCGGTTCATAAAACTCCTCTAATTCATAATCTTGAACCGGTGGAACCAGCCAAACCGAGCGCCTGCCTGATGGTGCCGGTTCGGTCGGAACCGGGGAAAGCAACTGAACAATTTTGATCACTTTGGCTATCTCTTCAGTGGTTGAGAGGAAAGTTTTGGCTCCACACCAGCTGATCTCTTTTCTAGTTCTTTTAGCTGGAATCGACTCTACAGAATCGGCTCTCCTTTTGCCCGAAGAAGTTTCGCCCTGGTCAGAGGGCACTCCTGGTTCGGTTGGAACTGAACCGGGCTGGCCATCCGGTTCAGCAGACTTTTTGGCCTCCCTTTCCCTGAGCCTACCAGCTCTCTTTTCTAGGGTAGCTGCAGGGCAATTTTGCAAATCTGGCAGTCTGCATTGAGATGGTCAAACCCCAGACAATAAACACAGGTGGTGTGGGGGTCAGCCTTGGCAAAGACTTCCCCACACACACTGCAGTGTTGAAACCCAGTCGGTCCGGTTTTTCTTTTGGGTTTCTCAGACATAGTGCCAGTCCTAACCAAACTTACCCTTTTATGGCAATCCACCAGGCAAGACCCTCTTATCGGTTCCCAACCGTGTCACAGGTCGTGGAAAAAAACGTAATAAAATCCATTTTTTTTTTTAGAACCGATAAGAACCGGTAACCACACTCTAAATCACAAATTAAGATTTTTTTAAACAACTTGATCGGTTCAAATCGAATCGATAAACCGTGTACAAGTTCCACACAGAATAGAACTAATGTAAAACCTATCTAGTACTCACAAATACCATAGACAGAGACTGAACCTACAGGTTGCTGTTTAAATTCGGTTGAAAACCGAGAAAACGGTACTTTAACCGACAAAATGAACCGAGCAGAAGGAGAAATCTCCGGAACGACTGTTCAGTGAGGTGGAGTAAAGAATCTGACAGTTTGAGTTTGAAGAACAACAGACAGAGTCTCAACCGAGCTCGAGCTCAGCGTTCCATGCCTGGCATGGAAAGTTAACTCTTTCACCTCCGCAGCAGTTCGAAGGTTGGGACTCACAGCATATGCCAGAATATAGCAAGACTTCATGTTGTTTGAAGAGGATATTCCCCCCCCATGGAAATGAAGCAAAGAAAATAGAGGGGTGGAGGGCGGAAAGGCAATACCTACTGCAAGAGCCTCTCTCGAAGTTCTACTGTTACGGTTAGTTCTTTCGTAACTGTACTATCTTACTTCAAGAGAGGCTCTTGCAGTAGATATTCACGTATAGGACTGAGTCCCAAGCAGTATGGAACAAGGAAAAACACTCGGGAGGAGGACTGTCATCTATAATATAGAACCTCAGGGCTGAACAGGTCTCATGAAAGGAGACCTTGAAGGACAGCCAACCCGAAGCCTGCTCTACGGCGAAAGGCGATGTCCAAACTGTAGTGTTTCGGGAAGGTATGGACAGAAGTCCAAGTTGCGGCTGCACAGATGTCTGCTGCTAACATTCTTGAAACAAGCCGCAGAGGCAGCTACTCCTCTGGTGGAGTGACCTCTGACTTGACCCAGAAGGGTCTTATTGCACTTGTAACAGAAAGTGATACAATTTGCCAACCATTTGGATAGGCATTGCTTGGAGACAGCATTGCCTTCTATTTTGTGAGCAAGAGAGACAAAAAGCTGATCAGTCTTCCTGAGATCCTTAGTCCAGTTGGTGCAGTATCTCAGTATTCTGTGAACATTCAAAGTATGCAACAGGTACTCCCCTTGATTGACGTGCTGCGTAAAGAAAGCGGATAGCTCAATAGATTGATTCAGCATAGATTCAGCCACCACCTTAGGGAGAAACTTAGGGTTGATGCGAAGAGCAACATGTTCCTTGTGGAAAATCAAGTACGGGATTTTACACATCAAGGCCTGAAGCTTGGAAATGTGCTGAGCAGAAGTGATGGCCACTAGGAAGAGTGTCTTCCAAGAAAGGAACTTTAAATCAGCTGTCACTGCAGGATCGAAGGGAGCCAGAGTGAGCTTCTTTAAGATGAAATTCAAGTCCCATGGAGGAGTAGGAATGCGAATGGGGGGGGTCTCAAATGGAGAACCCCTCTGAGAAAAGTCTCAGAGACTTCCAACTGAGCAAAAGTCCTGTCTCCAAAGGGAATATGGTAGGCTGAAATAGCTGCCATATGGACCTTTAGCGAGGAATGGCCGAGACCCAGGTCGAAGAGGTGACGCATGTAGTCCAGAACTTTGCTGACTGGGCACGAAAAAGGCTCAAAGTCTTTCAAGTTTGCCCAGATGGAAAACCTTTTCCACTTCATAGCGTAGGTGGACCTGGTGGAAGGCTTTCTCACCTCCACCAGTATGTCCACTACTAAAACTCAGACTCCAAAGCAGGCTTTAGCTATGTCTGCAGGAGCCACGCATGGAGATGAAGGGATTTCACACCTGGATGAACAAGGATCCCCTGATTCTGGGTCAACAATTGTTGCGATACAGGCAGATGAAGAGCTGGTTCCTCTGAAAACTGTTGCAAAAGAGAACCAAACTTGGCCAGAAAGGGGCGATGAGAATCATCTGAGCACCCTCCGATCTGAGTTTGTTCAGGACCCTTGGAATTAAAGGAATGGGAGGGAAGGCATAAACGAATCTGTCCTTCCAATCGAGAGACAGAGCATCCCGCCAGAAAGTGTCTCGCCCTGGAGCGGGCAAAAGGAGGGACGTTTTGCGTTTTGGGGAGAGGCAAAGAGGTCTATCTGAAGTGTCCCCCAATGCTGAAAGATGTCATTTACGACCTGTTGATCCAACTCCCATTCATGGGACCTAGCTGAAGACCGACTGAGTTCGTCTGCCAGTGTGTTTTCCACTCCCGGAACATGAACTGCAGTCAAGTGAAGGTGATGCTGGGCTGCCCAATACCAAACTCTCATCGCTTCCTGGCACAGGGGGTAGGAACGTGTTCCTCTATTTGTTGAGGTACCAGACTAAGCACATGTCTGACTGGATGAGGAGATGACCGGGGAGAATAGCCTGGAGGGCATAAAGGACTGCCCTCAGTTCAAGCACATTTATGTGCAAAGTTTGCTCAAATCTGGACCAGCTGCCCCAAGTCCTGTGAGACCCCAGGTGGGCACCCCAGCCTTCCCTGATGCATCTGTCGTCAACGTCTAGGAAGGAGGAGCTATGCAGAAGTGAACTCCCAGACGCAGGTTCTCCTGAACCATCCACCAGTGCAAGTCCCTGATCATGGGATCCGATATTAGCACTTCTTGATCTAGACTGTCCCTGGTCTGGTCCCATTGTGACCGAGGCGTCCACTGAGAGATTCTCATATGGAGCTGAGCGAACTGGACTGTCGGATTAGCCAGAGAAGGTGGAGGACTAACCTAGCTCCGACTCTCCTATGACCGCCCAGAAGATGAGCCTGATTTTGAAGGGTCTCGACCCTGTCCGGAGGTAAGAAGGCTTTGCCTGTGGTCATGTTCAAAATCGCCCCTATAAACTGGAGGAGTTGGGAAGGGACCAGGTGGGACTTCGCCTGGTTGATGGTGATACCCAGGCTGGTAAAAACCTGCAGGGAAAGGGAAAGAGAGTGCTGGAGTTCCTCCCTGGACGGGGCTGCCAGGAACCAGTCATCCAGGTACGGGAATACCTGCATTCCCTGGGTATGCAGGTGGGCCGCTACCACCGACAGGTATTTGGTAAACACTCAGTGGGGGCTGAGGAAAGACCAGATTGGAGGGTCTTGAATTGGTAGTGGTCCAATGGTGGAAACAAGATCTGAGTGAGGTTCTATCCAGGGTGGAATCAGTGTAGGAGCGATCTCGGGCAGATCCCGATGAGCAACAAGTTTTTTTTACACTGTGGGTCTGGCTCCACTGATTGCCACTGGCGTGTTTCATGGATCTTCCTTAACTCCAGAAAAGAAGGGTCCTCTGGAGGGGACTTCGCAGGGTCCCCTCCCGACCTGGGGCATTCTGGAGTGTGTGGCTCGTCTTCATGGTCAGAGTGGCCATACTCTGAGTCGGATGTCCTGAGGAAGAGGAAGACTCTTCCCTGGGAGGGGGAGGGATGACCCCTCTGGGGAGTCCCCAGGGAGTGAGTGATCTCCCCACCTCGGGCGCCAGAGGGTTCCCCTCTGGTGTCGGGCAAGGGGGAAGGAGTCTCCCATCTCCGACATGGGGAGTCCAGCAAGAAGGACCAACATCGAGAGACGACTCTCTACCTCCTTGGTGATCTGAGCCCTGGCCTCAGCCCACCAGGGGGCTAAGGTCTCCTTCAGATCCTCCGGCAGCTGTGGAGTGGGCGGCGGAGGAGGGAGGTGGGGATCTGGTTAATGAGGTACTTGTAATAAGAGTATCCTCAGCCAGTGGTACTGAGGCGCTGGTACTGCAGCGCCTGATACTGAGAAGCCAGGCACCGCGGTACTGTAGTCACGCAGTCACCAGGGCTCTGACAAAGCAGAAGGACCTGGCAAGTGCCCTCCTGGCGGGCCAGATGAAGGAAGTGTCGGCTTCAGGGGCATATTCTCGAGCAGGTCTGGCGGTCCTGATGGACGAAAAAGTCTTCCGTCAGGCAAAGGGACGCTGGAGGGTGGCGTCGGGTCGGCCGGCGTCTGAGGATCTGCCGTCAGGGAGTCCATAGGAGGTGGGATCCCTAATGGCAGCGTATGAAGGTCCTCGGCGTCAGCCGGGGATGGAGGGTTAAAATCCCCAGGTGTGAACCGAGAGGATGCAGGGGCCTTAGTGGGCAACGTGGTGAGACCTTGCAGAAAGCCTGGGGCATCAGACGAGACAATGGGGTCTGGCGCAGCCTTCCTGACTGGGCAGTCAACGGAGCAGCCGGCGGCCGACTTATCGGCAGCGTCCGGGCCTCGGACGCGCAGGCGGCCAACTTATCAGACTCTTTGTCCGAGGAAGGTCGCGAAGGAGTGGCGGCCTTGTCAGAGGAGGTTTGGCTGGGTGCTCACTCGAGGAGGTGGCGGCCTTGCTGGCCTTGTCAGGCGGCCGTTGGTGGAGCCGACTTACGGACCCGCTCCTGACCAGGCGGGGAGGAGCAGAGGCCTCCTTGCCCGGAGGCTCCCGGTGCCAGAGCGAGCCCGACTTGGGAAGTGACGCTTCTTGGTAGCCACCAAGACGGCCGTCAAGAGCGAGCCCCCAGAGGGGATGTAACCTTAAGGGCTGTGACTCCAGCCACAGGCGGCTGCTGGAAGACACGATTCCCGCCTCCCGTGCTTCTTGTCACGCCTTCTTTGTGGCCTTTGGGGGAGTGGACGCCGCCTTAGCTTTTTTAACTCTTTTTCCATGGAGACCATCTGGTCTGGGCCTAGGCAGAAGAGGCACAAGGAGTGACCATCCTTGTGTGGAAACTGGGAACCCCACAAGTCGCACTTGTTCTTATGCGATTCGGAGGGCGTCGGGGACGACATATACAGCAGGTGTTTGTAGAAAAAATAGAGAAAAAGGTTAAAAAATATTAAGACCGACAAATGACTGACAAGCACTGTTCTACTGGGAAGAACTTTCACAAGCTGATGGCGGGAAAGAACTGAAAGGCGGGCATGGGGGACCGCCTCTTTATACCAATATTTTCTGACGCCGGTCATCTGACGTGGGGGCGGTTCCTTGCCAGAGACTGCTAGCTAGAAATTTTTCAGTGTGGTCCTGACATCTGGTGGCTTAGTCCTATATGTGAATACCTACTGCTAGAGCCCTCTTGAAGTAAGATCCCCGGTTCCTCCAGGTCAGGGATGACCACTGCCCGGGGCTTCCCAGCCGGATGGGCTGCCTCATCAGCAAGGTCCGACAGGCCCAGAGTCCTGAATAAGGAGTTGTCGGCCTCCTTGGTCAATGAAAAATCGAAGGGGTCCAGGATGATCGCGAGCGGATCGTCGTGCAGCATTTGAGCCAGCTGATTTGGCAGGGGCACTGTAAGGCCAGCAGCCGAGGCCACAACTTCGACCAAAGTCGAAAGAGGAGACTCAGACTTCCGGTGAGCACACTGACTGAATGGCTGCCTAATCCAGACACTCCAGTCTGCCGTGAACCAAATCCACCTCAATCCTTAAGTTATGGGAACCATCCAACGATTAAACCTGCAGCGATACAAGCTACGATGACCTCCAGGCATAAAAATAAGGAGAAAACAAGCGTGCAGCAGTTAAAACAACATAAAACATTGTTGGACTTTGCCCAGCAGGCTGCAGTCTATGCATCACACGCCTTACCGAAACAGGGAACCAATACGGAGGAGATGGAGGAACAAGAATATATTATAACCTCTAAACAGTTATGTGATACCCTTCAAAAGATGAACGCCACACTAGAGAGACTAGAAGCAAAAGCTAATGAGAACCGGGAAAAAATACAACCTACTGCACAGAAGGCAGAACAGATGGAAAGAGCGCTGAACAACTACACAACAACTACGGACGTGCACAATGCTGCCTCACTAGACCTGCATAAGAGAGGGTTGCTATTGGAAGCAAGACTAGATGAACTGGAAAATCGGAATAGGCGAAATAATGTCCGCATTCACGGACTACCAGAAGGGACAGAAACAGGTCCAGTGCCACAATTCATGAAGTCTTTTCTGCAAGAGATCCTGGGCTGGCAAGCAGATAAGCCACTTAATTTTATTCGTGCCCATCGCTCGCTGATACCTAAGCCGCGGGACCCAAAAGCCCGTCCCAGGTCCCTGGTAATGGCATTCTTGGATTTTCGCACAAAAGAGGAGATTTTGAGGAGAGCATGGTCCAAAAAGATACTATCTGGGGACACTCGCCTTTATTTTGAGCAGGACTACTCCCCTCAGCTTTTAGTACAACACAGAAAATTATTGCCACAGGTGCGCCAATTGCAGCAAAAGGGAGTTAAAGCAGTCATAGAGTATCCTGCATGGCTTAAAGTGATTACTGAGAACAACATTAAACGATTTACAGACCTGCAAGCTGCTCAAAAGTTTCTGACCTCGATGGGGATAGAGATTCCAGGTGGTACATCGCAGCAGAGGGAGCGCCTACTTGAAAGGGCCTGGCTCCAAGGTGGAACTAAAAGAAAGGAGCTGCACGACCATCCGGAGACTTCCGTTATGTGGGACTCACTTACTGCACAAGGAGAAGTGACCATCACGGGGCCTGCACGAGAAGTTGAACAAAATGAAGAGACTGGAGAAGCTTCCGAGCAGAATATCCTGGCAACAGAATTAGCGACTTGAAAGATGGTGGACTTTGGGCTGATGCCTGAGTGTAAGTGACTTTTATGAGAGGCAAAGGAAAATTTCTGCAGAGATTAAATTGTGTACCCGCTGTAGTGGGTAAAGGGGGGATAATGGTCTGAATCAAATGTATGATATAAACGGGGAAGGAGAGTTCTCACCCTTCTCTTAATATTTAAAAGGTGGATTAAAAAAGGACCCTTAACAGATCCTGACGCTCGGGCCCAATTTGAGCAGGGAAAGCTTGGGGATCGGAATGAGACGGGGGGAGGGTAATACCTTGAAAGGGAACAAGTATCGGCGGCTAAAGGTTACCAGAATTGCAAATTGATAAATTGGCAGGCAGATCTTCTAGAGGTAGGGAGGAAGGGGTGGGAGAGGCGGGAGGAAGGAGGAAAGGGAAAGGGGATTATAAGGGATGGCAAATAAAGGCAGGGTTAACATGACAAGAGAACCACAAATATTATGCGCTGATCCCCAAAGGACCACATGGCCCAGATAATAACCAAAAGGAGAAACCTATGTGAGCAAATCAGAGGGTCCAGGGTAGGCTTAATTTTAGAGAGATAAGGGTAAAGTAAGACAAAAGCATCGAAAACTCAGAACATGGAAAGGGAGGGGGACGGGGCAAAGGGAAAGAAAAGGGAATTACAGAACTAGACCCTAAGCTGGGGGGGGGGGGGGAGATTAGCCCCTTGGAACAGTAAGAGAGCTTCGAGCAAGAGAAGGATCAAAGGGGAAAACAAACCTGGATTATTGAAGGCTACGGCAGGAGGGGGAGAGAGATGTTAACAGGTGAAACCAGGCACCTCTTTTATTTTGTTTTTTTCTCTTGAAAAGGAATTCCCTTTTCATATTGGGGCTCGGAAAACAGCTCACAAAGTGCCTGGAACACACAGCTACGGTGCTTAAGATCTGCCCTTCTGGTGAAGGGGCTGCTACTGGCCCATAGCCAGGCGGAAGGCCAACAGTGTTGGGGTCATTCAGCCACACCTCCAGCATCGGGGGTTTGCAGAGGGTGGCAAGGAGGGCAATTACATCTTGAAGTCAAGGAGGTTGATTAAGATTATATTGGTTATTGTTTTGAAGTTGGGTTACAAAAAAGATCATCTGTTTAATGAAACAAGGTTATATATTAGAAACAATGCACAGATTTAATACAAGATGTGTTCTAGATGTGTGTCCCCATCCCCGGAAGACAACCAGGAATGTGTACTTAACTCAAGGGATTGAGAATGACCGATTTAAAGACTGTTTCCCTAAATGTGAGGGGTATTAACAACCTAGTGAAACGGGCCAAAATATTGCCAAGACCTAAAGAGACGAGGAGCCACGGTGACCTTCCTCCAGGAAACGCATCTGATGGCCCAAGAACATTTGAAATTGAAAAGAACATGGGTAGGAAGTGTATAAGCCTCACACTATACGGATAGCCCGCATCATAGGGGAGTGGCAATTCTGATAAAAAGAGATGTCCCCCTAATAATTTCAAAAGTCAAAACAGACCCAGAAGGTAGCTTTGTGCAGATACAGGGGAGCTACAGAGGTCAAACTTGCACCCTCATAAATATATATGCACCAAACGAAGAAGCTCCAAGGTTGGCATTCTTAGAGACAATAATAAAAAAAACGGTTATAGATGCACAAAGTATGGTAATCATTGGGGGAGACTTCAATGAAGTCATTAATCCGGGAGTAGATAGATCAGGGAAGACCTCAGGAGGGTCAACACGGACTGGGAAACTAATTCTCAGACTAGGTCAGTAACTGGGGCTAACGGAGTGTTGGAGGTTCTTGCACCCCAGAGGGCGAGACTACACCTGCTACTCCCCACAACAAGCAGCTTACTCCAGGATAGATTACTTTGGATCTCTACCAATTGGGTGCAAAAAGCAGAACAGTGTTGCATAGGACCAATAGTTATTTCTGACCACACGCCAGTCTCCCTTAGTGTCTCTATGGCTCAGATAGTGACACAATCCTGTTGGAGACTTAATGTGAGCCTTCTCACCAGGGAAGACTTTAAAGAATTAATAGAGAACAAAATTTGACAGTTTTGAGTTGGAAAACCCAAAAGGGGACACGAAGGAGGGAATGAGATGGGACGCCCTTAAATGTAGTCTTAGGGGGGGGAATTATAAAATATGCTCCCAAAATTAAAAGAGAGAGAATTCAACAGAAGGTACAACTTGAACAGAACATTCTTCAGCTTGAACCTACCCACCAGGTGAGCCAAGATCCAAAAGTCAAGCAAGAGCTTGATAAGGCCAGACATGGGTTAAACAAGATTCTGGACACCCAAACTGAAGGGCAACTGCGGTACTCTAGACAAAAATACTATGAACAGGACCGGGAGTCTCTTAGCATGGCAACTTAGACAGGAAAGGGAAAGCAGAGCAGTGATTCGTCTTCAGGGGAAGACAACGAACAGGCCACCACCTCTCCGGTGGAAACTGTTCAGAGATTTGAAAAATATTACACAAACTTATATACAGCGGACACCTTTCCAGGACACAGGGAAGCAGCAGAATCCTTTTTAGATGGTCTTAAATTACCTACTTTGGCAGACCTGGCGAAGAAGGAGCTCAATGCCCCAATCACAACCCAGGAATTATAAATAAAATTAAAAAACTAAAAAACAGTAAAGCGCCAGGGCCAGACGGGTTTGGGGCTGAGTTTTATAAAGAGTTTAGGCCTCAGGTGGTGGGCCTGTTAATGGCCACCTGCAATGAGATACTGGTGGAGGGTGAACCGGTTCCACCATCCTGGAACTCGGCCCAGATTTCAGTAATTCCAAAACCGGGCAAGAATCCGGAATTATGCAGTTCATACCGCCCGATATCCCTGTTACCAGTGGACTTAAAAATCTTTACAGGTATCTTGGCAGACAGGTTGCAGAGCTGCATCTCCACTCTGGTCCACTCAGACCAGACAGGATTTATCTCAGGAAGATACCTACAAGACAATATATGATGTCTTTTGAATATCTTCACAGCCCAGAGGGGCTCAGTGGCCCTGCAATTAGCAATCAGCATGGATGCTGAGAAGGCCTTCGACAGGGTGGAGTGGCACTTTATGTCGTCCACCCTGTCAAGGTTCGGGCTGTGAGAACATTTTGTGTCAGCGATTGCTGCACTGTACCACAGGCCTGAAGCCAGGGTTAGGGTGAACGGCATGCTCTCGAACAGTCTGCACCTTATGAGAGGCACCAGACAGGGATGCCCCTTATCACCACTAATATTTGCCCTCTCTCTGGAACCGCTGACAATCTGGATACGGGGCAACCCGCATATCAAAGGTATTTGGGCAGGGGGAGTGGAGCATAAAACAGCGCTCTATGCAGATGACTCCCTTTTTTTCTTGCGGGATCCACAGAGCTTCCTGCTACATCTTCTGGAAGCTTTAGAAAAATTCGGCTCCCTAGCAGGATATAAGATTAACCTAACTAAGTCAGAGGGGGTGGTGGTGAGTAGTACCTTTAATAGACAGTTACAAGAAACTTTCCCATTTACTTGGGCCAAGGAAAACACATTTAAATATCTGGGAATACAGGTTTTGGTGGACACGTCCAAGTTATACCGTAACAATCTTCTTAAATTGCTTCAGGTCCTGAGATCAGATTTTGCCAGATGGAAACTCCTGCCCCACTCACTTTATGGCAAAATACAGATTATCAAAATGAATGTTCGGCCCAGATTATTATTCCTGTTCCAGACACCCCCTATCCCCATACCGTCACAGTTTTGGACTCAACTTACAAAAGAAATCTCCAAATTTATATGAGGAGGGGCACGTCCAAGGATAGCGCTGGATACCTTGATGAAACTAAAGGAGATAGGAGGTTTAGGTCTGCCACACATGTATCGTTATTACCTGGCTGCACAGGAAGCACAGCTAGTCACATGGGCTAAACAACGTAGCGGGTCCGGGTGGTATCTCATCGAAAACGAATCAACCCCTAACAGCAAAATATGGACATACCCAACCTGCCGGGTTGACCCACATAATTGGCGGTTAATTTCTAATCCTTGGGTAAAACAATCCTCATATACTCCCCTTAAACTTGGGGGGGGGGGGACACCCTGAACACCCTGAGCCCCTTGTCTTTAATCAGACATACATCAAACTTTGTTCCTCCAAGGTTGGATCAAGGATGTGTCTTCTGGGAGCATAGAAGGGCTTAACCACCTTCAGACAACTGGTAGACAGAGGGTCTTGTTTAGCATATGCCACACTTCAGGAACACTTTACATTACGTAGGGAAGATTTTTACAGATATCTTCAGACCTGGCACTTTATTAACACAGGAGAAAACCTCCAAAAAATTACTAGGGCCTTAACTCCCCTCAAGGAATTCCAGTGGGATTCTAGAAGAATTAAAGATAAATTACCCTACCTCTCCATCCTGTATAGGACACTCATGGAAAAGAAGGAAACCCCGGTGTTAGAAGAAATTAGAAAAAAATGGGAGATAGAATCCAGGGGGACAGTTCATAAGGGAGACTGGGAGCGTCGCTTACAGAGAGGATGGCAGGTAACCTCAGCCATGACATGGCGTGAATTTAACTGGAAAATTCTGACCCGCTACTTCTGCTCCCCAAAGATTACCAAATATTATAATCCCCAGGCATCATCGGCCTGTTGGCGTACATGTGGGGAAACACAAAGTATGCATTACCATATATTCTGGGGGTGTGCCAAAATACAGAGATTTTGGTCTCAGATCCAGGGGGTTATGACCCAAATGGGGGGGACTGATCATACCACACACATTTCAGGACTTAGTCCTGGGAATGCCAACCCTTTCTTTTTAAAAAAGGAGAAGTGTGGAGCTATTCCAGATACTACGGCTCGCAGCACTAAAATGCATTACCATTAAATGGTTAAAACAGGAATCACCAACCTTTCAGCAATGGACCTCCAAAGTGGAGGAAATGGAAAGATTAGAAAACATAACTTACACTATCCAGCTAAGGAAGGACACATTTCTAGAAATCTGGGGACCTTGGTATCGCTGGAAAGAGGGGCTGGGTGAGGATATGGGGATAGGAGACGGAGACACAAGAGGGGAGGAGGAAGGATAAACAACAGAGAAGAGGAAAAAGGGATGACACAAAAGCTGAAGGGAGAGGCGAATAGCTGGAGGGTAGAGAGATACTGGGATAGGAAGGTCTTCCTGGGAAATAGGGATAGGGGCACACACATGTATATGTACAGCTACATTTTTAACATAGAACCGAAACACCAATTACAGTGCATTGGTTTGAAATAATGAAGTTGATTTGGTCATAAATGTTTTGATTAAAAGATTATATAAAAAGTAATGGAAACATGATAAGATATGTAGTTAATCGAGGAAGTAGAATTCCCAGGAAGGAAATAAAAACATTAAGAAGAAGGAAGAGAAGAAGATCTGAAACCAGAACTGGGACATTTGTATGGGCCACATTATGAGGAACTGAAATTACCAACTAAGAGCTTAAGGCTTAATAATGTGTACCCATAAGTTGATTCTACTACCGGATGTGAGAAAATGTTACCATATATTAAATATATAAAAATTAGAATGATAGAAGATTAGAATATAACAAAGAATTAATAAGAATAGAATGTAATTAATGTACAGATGTTCTTAATAAGATGTCATATGGAAATGGTTGTCATACTGATAAGGATATGAATAAATCAGTAGAAGTTACAAAAAAAAAAAAAGAAAGAGGAGACTCCTCTGTCCCAAGAGCGACGTCAATGAGACGTGATTTCTCTCGATTCCTTTTTGCAGGATTTGGAGATATGTAAGCCAGGGCATTCCCCACGAGTAGGAAGGGACTGGACCAGCTCCTTGAAGGAACCAGAGAAAGAGGAGCCCAGTATTAGAAGAATGAAAAATGAGGGCGAAGACGAGATCTCAGCGGCACGAGCCACCTCCTCTTCCAAGGCATTTATCTGTTCCAATTGTTCCACAGACCCCACAGCCGCAGAGATCGCACAGCAGACATCCTTCGATTTGACCAGCTGGTGCCATTTTTCTTGTCGTCCGAGCTGGAGACACATGAGGCGATCATCCAAAACATTTGGATGAAAGGAGCTACACAGGTCGCAGGCCTGAGTGTCACGATCGAGACCCAGGCAGTACACACACGTGGCATGCGGGTCAGTCCTTGACATTTGTTGCCTGCAGGGACATCAGCGGAACCCAGGCAAGGACATGTCCTCCATCGCGGTTGCTAGAACGAGGAAGTTTGGAGAGATTCTGCGAATCTTGATCGGTAAAACAGAGTTTTGGTGCGCTAGGGCATACTATACGCGAGAGCAAGAAGAAGGGAACCTGTACCAGTGGAAAGAATATATGGTGTCACGGGGCAGAGTCAAGAGGGTTATACCACCCTAGTGGATGGGTGGGAGGAGCCAGCTTGAAGACCTTCAGGCAAGATATTTAAAGGGAAAGGACATACCAAACAGTGTGGTTAGAACAACATACCCACAATTCCAGAAAGCATACGTTTTCCGTCCTCGTTTGGTGTCACATGATCCAGACTGCGGTCACGATCCAGTATTGAATCTGTTAGACCCAGGGCCCCGAAAAACCCTGCTCAGCCAAACTGCAATGGCTGACTGACTGCCACCCTGACCAGGTCACATGTAAAGGACAATCTCAATTTCGTGCAAGCTGTGCTCTACATGTGACCCAGCAGTCCAGGTGGCAGTTAGTCAGCAGTTGCAGTCTGGCTGAGGAGGGTATTTCAGGGCACCAGGTCTAACAGATTTAGTGTGGGACCATGACAGGATCTGGATCTTGGGACACCAAACACAGACAGAAGACGTATGCTTTCTAGGATCGTGGATATGTTGTTCTAGCCACACTATTTGGCATGTCCTCTGAGTACTCCGCATGGGCAGTCGGTATGGAGGGGTATGTGAAATTATGTAGTTGTTGCGAGTACAAGAAGACAGACTTCACCCACTGGACCACCAGGCATTGCCATGGGGACTGACTGGCTGGACTAGAGTCATTGATTCATCAGGTGACTCCTCGGGCAGCCGGCAGCCAGTAGGTACACTTTACAGTGGTGAGGCAATCGGCATGGGGGGGGGTGCTATTTTAGCCAATGTCATAGGGCCAGCTCTGTTCTTTGAGGGACCGACTACCCACTGGACCACCAGGTTTTTTCTGATTTCGGGGCAGGGTTGGAAGGGGGATAATTTCAATGAACTGTGTGAGCTGCTGCACAGCAGAGTGCAACTGTGAACTGATATACATGGTACTGTACCACAAACATTTCACTGCATGTGTGCTTTCAATTCATCGCTTAATTTGTGTAAATAAGTTATGTGATGATTTCTATGGTTTGTCATTAAAACGGTATATGTGGAATTTGTGTGTGTATATACAGCACATCTGCAGAGCTGGACAGTTTTCTCTCTTCATTGACATCATCACAGCAGCCATTTTAGGGTTTTTACAGAATGGGATTTTTTTTTTTTTGGAATCGGGAGACGCTTTGCTTACACGCTTTTGCAATGGTCACATATTTGGTGTCAACAACATAAAGTCACCAGTTCTCCATAATGGAGGGAGGCTAGCTGGAAATCGGCGATATGCTTTTTTTTTTTTGCACGCCACAAATTGTGGCTAAATTTTTTGACCACTCCATGTTTTCTTGCTGGACAGCATGCAGCTATGAAGTTGCAACACATACACTGATTTTATGGTCTTGACCAGTCCTCACCACATTTTGGAGAATGGTGGAATCAGAAATAAACACCATGATCTAGAATTATGGAACTCTAAAGACAGAAGCAGCCATACCTTTATTTAACCCCACACACATTAAGAACAAGTGCATTTATATTTATTAGGTAAGCTTTTGATGGCAGGGAAAACAGTAATTACAAGATTATGGCTTAAAATGTATTCTCCAACCATAGCTCAATGAGAGGGTACAGTGTGGGACATATACTCTGACACATGAACAGCCAGTATTGAGTACACTATGATTTTTTTGTTATATAAAAATGTGTTATGGACAGTCTCTCATGAGAGATGCTGAGACAGCATGTGAGATCACACACACACACAGGTTTTAGATACAAAGTGTTGCCTGGAAGACCAGAAGCTAATTACAAACTAGAACAGGCCTTAATCAAGAATCTCCTGTTTATCCAAGTTAAATATAGCTTTAACTGCTAAGCGGGAAATCAGTATCCATTTTATGACATTTCAAGGTGGAAATCAGGTTTGGCACACTGGTGCGAAATCATAAATGTTTTGATGTCTGTGTGAGAGGGGATACTGCTCATAGATGATAGGAAATTTACAGACTTGATTGGGGAAGTCACATGGGGAAAGGAGTTTCTGCTGATGTAACCTTAATTAACTTTCCTTTTAAAATGATAAAACACCCTGGGTGTATGATTTTTAATAAACAGAGGTGGAGCTAGGTGACCTCACACAAAGGGGTTGGCGAAGACAGTGTTTTTTTTAAACAACATTCTGTTTTCCTTCACAGACACTTCTATCTACACTCTGACAAAGAAACATCTTTGAGCACTTTAAGCAAGTACACAGGTAGAGAGAGACAAAATCTAAGTACTGTTGTAGGAATTGGCACTGTTAAAACCTTGTTCTTTTAAAAGATTGTGTGGTTCTTGTGATATATGGTTCTGTATTTTATGTTTTACATACTTTTATCTATTTTAGTAAAACTCTATTTTTAGGGCCTACTTAGTCTGTCTTTGAATTTCTTTTCTTTAACAAGTGAAGTATATACGGTTAAAGCAGACATTGTGCATAAGTTTGAATGGTGATACCAAACTGGAAAAAAGTAAGAGTAATCTGAGATCTTTTATTAGAGTTTTTAAGGGTTCATTTCTGTACACCTGGTTAGGTGCCCGCAGGCAAAGATATCTGGCCCCTCAAAGAAAGAATTATCTGAGCCTGTGCATTGGGTACGCTAGCAAGAGGTTCACAGTTTGAATCCAAGACTTGAGACCAAAAGGTTGATTCGAACCCACAAAACAGACAGGAGGGTTACCCTGTTTTTATTAACTGTTCACAAGACTGCGCTCAGAGGCTGGCACTTTGGGAGTAGAGGGCTGACCTGCTGAGTGGGTTTGTGACATATACAACATGGAAAAGTTCATTGCACAACTACCAAAAAAAAAAAAAAAAAGGAGGAGGAAGCACAGCATCAGAATACATGAACATTTGGCTCCTCCATATTATGGAGAAGGGACTGGATATTATCCCCTGAAGAGCTGGAGAAACTAGGCTCTCATGTCACCTTACAGACCAGGACAGTTAGTAGATAAACAAGGGTGGTGGCCACACTTGGTTTATTCTCTTGGACGTATGAAAGATGGGGGGTCTGGACCAGGAACAGGCATGCCTCAAACATACCTGGCTTAATGCAGTCATTTAAGTGTAAAGTACAGTTACGTAAAAACTTACCATAACAGTAGATTTTCGAAAGGAGCTCTTGCAGCAGGTAATACCATTAGGACTAATGCCGGCAGGTGTTAGGACCCCACAGAAAACTTGTAGCTAGCAGTCTGTGGCACTGACCGCCCCTGACGTCAGCTTCGCCCGACGTCAGGCGTGGTATAAAGGGGGTGGTCTCCCAGCACCATCTCAGTTCTCCAGCTGGAGACCCAGCTAAAACAGCACTGGAGAACAGAGCAGGAACTCCCCAAACTCAGGTAGGTGAAAAAACTCCGATTCCTAGGGAATGGAGGGTGGGAAAGCCACCTGCTGCAAGAGCTCCTCTCGAAGATCTACTGTTACGGTTTAGTTCTTACGTAACTGTACTATCTAACTTCAAGGGTGGAGCTCTTGCAGGAGGTAATACCATCAAGACAGAGTCCCAAGCAGTACTCCAAGATAGGCCCAGGTCTGAGTGGGAGGTGGGGAGAAAACTGAAAAAACCTAGGAAGATGCCGAATATTCTAAGAGAGTAGGCCCTGCAGGACAGCTAGTCCAAAACCTACTCTCCTCCTAGAAGCAATGTCCAGGCTGTAATGCCTGATGAAGGTATGGACTGTACTCCATGTCACAACAGCACAAATGTCTGCTGAAGAGACATTCCTTAGGGAAGCAAAGGAAGTGGCCACAGCCATGGTGGAGTGGCCTTTAATGGGACCCAGAAGGGGTTTACCATGGTGCTGATAACAAAACGAAACAGTGCACTAGCCAACAGGCTAGAGACTGCCTGGAGACAGGAGCCAGTCATCCTTTTTGCAAAGGAGACAAGCAACTGGTCCATCTTTCTGGAGGAACGTGTTCTGTGAAAGTAATACCTTAGGATTCTATGAACGTCCAAGGTGTGCAACAGCACTTCACCTTGGCTGACAAACTCAGGATAATAAACTGGAAAGCTGATGTCCTGATTCAGTGTCAGTACGGACACCACCTTTGGTAGGAATTTGGGGTTTGTACGCAGGGTCACCCTGTCCCTATGAAAAACAATATAAGGTTCCTTACACATCAAAGAAGCTCGGAAACCCTTCAAGCTGCGGTAATAGCAACCAAAAGGAGAGCTTTCCAAGAGAAGAAGTGTATCTCGCAAGCAGCAGCTGGCTTAAAGGGCAGAAGGGTGAGTTTCTCCAGGACAAAAAGTAAGTCCCATGGAGGAATGAGGTCCCTCCTGAGAGGTCCAACGTGCAAGACCCTCAGAGAACAATCTTGCAGACATTCAGTTGTGCTAGAGTTCTCTCCCCAATCGGCTTATGATGTGCGGAGACCGCATACATGTGAACTCTGATGGATGAATAGCTCAGTCCCAAGTCCAAGAGGTGGGGGAGATGGTCCAAAATGTGTGTGACTGGACAATCCAAGGGATCTATGGCATGGGCCGTAGCCCACAGACAGAAACACTTCCATTTCAGAACATAAGTAGCTCTAGTGGAGGGTTTCCTCGCTGCAACCAAGACCTCTGCCAATCTGCTTGACACTCCTAGTCTCTCTTCCGCTAAGACTGCAGGAGCCACGCGTGCAGGTGAAGAGAATGAAGAGCAGGATGGACGCATGTCCCCTGCTCCTCTGAGAGCAAGTGGGTGGAGAGTGGCAACTGTACTGGAGGTTCCAAAGACACCTGCTAGAGCAGTGGATACCAGATCTGTAGAGGCCACACAGGAGCAATCAGGATCATCCTGGCCCCCTATGACTGCAATTTGAACAGTACTCTCTGAATGAGAGGGAAGGCGTACAGGAACTTCCCTGTCCAGGAGAGGGACAATGCGTCTCGCTAGTAAACACCAGGCCCTGGATCAAGCGAGCAAAAATTTTGCAGTTTGGCGTTACATGGGGACGCAAAGAGGTCCAACTCTGGATGACCCCAGTAACCAAAGAGGTCATCTGCAATTTTTTTTTTTAAAGACACTCACACTTTATTTCTTCACTGCCACTTCGGAGAACTCTCTCAAGCATCCACCTTATCCCCAACTGTACCTCCTGGCCTGAAACTCCCCCTATGAACTGGCAACAGCCCGGCTATCCCCCCCCGGCTCTGAGCCCCTGAGGAAGGGCTGCCCCCATCCGCCCAGGGCGATCTAGCTACAGTTCAGGCTGGGCTGGGCTTGATCCAGGGCTGGAGGTAGTCCAGCCTGATGTATTGTGGTTGATGGCAGGTGGTGCCGTCGCCCATCTCAGAGACCAGGGTATTTCCTTTTTCTCCTCGAAGCTCGGACATGCAATGACGTCCAGCTCAGTAGACGCATGCACCGGTGCGCCCCCGAAAGACGTCCGCCATAGCTTCAATCCTCTGCATTCTGTGGCCGAGCGCTGTAATGCCTCCAGCCTCTGCTAGAGGTCATCAGTGCAGCGGCAAGTGGAATCCCCCCTCCTCAGGGAGGGACAGCAGTCCTTGGGATGCTCAATCCTTCCCCGTCCCTGCTAGCACCCGACGACCCGAGCTTGTTCCCGAACCTGGGTCACCGGCGTGGTGCAAGGTGTGGCGTCCAGCGCCTCAACCCTCAGCGCCACCAGGCTGGCTCATCTGCGACTTCTTGAAGTAACTCCCACTCATGATTCGGAGAGGTACAGCGACAGACTGTCAGCGAGAACGTTCTGGATCCCTGGTAGGTGCACCGCGATGAGGTCTAGACAGTGTTCTACTGCCCAACCCCACACTCTCACGGCCTCTCTGCAAAGGGGATAAGAGTGGCTTCTCCCTTGCTTGTTGATGTAGAAGACCACTGGCATGTTGTCTGTCTGCACCAGAAGAGGACCCAGTGAAAACTGGTCTCTGAATGCGTGAACAGCATTCAGAACTGCTCTCATTTCCAGAACATTTATAAGTAGAGAACTGTCTGTGGGAGACCAAGATCCCCGGGTCCTGTGATCCCCTAAATGAGCCCCCCAACCGGTCAGAGAGACATCTGTGGTTAGAACTTGAGGTGGAGATGACCTCCGGAAGGAGACCCCTTCCTCTAGATTCTCATGGCAGAGCCACCAGTCAAGGGAACGATGGACCGCCCGAGAAATCCAGATCTGGAGATCCAGACTGTCCACCTCTTGGTCCCACTGGACCCTGACGTGCCACTGAAGGGCCCTCATGTGCAGTCTGGCGAGGGGTACTGTGGCTATAGCGGCCGTCATGTGTCCCAATAGCTGCAGGACGACCGGGCGGAGACAGAGGGTGCTCTCTGGACCCCGCCTGCCAGAGCCCGAAGGCATTCTGCTCTGTTCGGTGTCTAAAACTGCCCCTATGAACTGCAGCTTTTGTGATGGCCATGGGTGTGACTTTGGCCAGTTCACTGCGATTCCCAGGGGAAAAATAACAGACTCCGTCTCTCTTTCAGAGCAATTTGGAGCTGCTCTTCCGCTGATGTGGACAGAAGCCAATTGTCCAGGTAGATGTAAACAAAGAGGCCTCTGCGCCGGACTGCTGCTGCTACTACTGTGAGACACTTGGTGAATACGCTGGGGGCAGACGAAAGGCGGAAGGGTAGTACCATGAACTGGTAGTGCTGGTCCTGAAAGCTGAAGCGAAAAAACCTTCTGTGAGATTTCAGGACCCTGATATGCATGTATGCGTCCTGCATATGGAGGGAGCACAACCAGTCCCCTTGATGAAGAAAGGGGAATAGGCCTGCCAGAGTAACCATCCGAAATCTCTGGTACTTGACAGAGAGACTGAGCTAACTCAAGTCCAGAATGAGGCGAAGGTCTCCGGTTTTCTTTGGGACCAGGAAGAAACCGGAGTAGTAACCTTTGCCCTTCTGGGCTTGAGGAACCGGCTAGTTGGCCTTTTTCTCCAAGAGCTGCTGGATCTCCGCAGCCAGGAGGAGACTGTGCGCCAGTGGACAACTGACCCAGGAGAGGGGATTGTCCAGTGGAATAGAAAGAAATTCTATGGCATACCAGTTTTCAATGGTGTCCAGTATCCATTGGTCTGAGGTGATACTAGACCATTCGAGTGGGTAGAGGGCAAACCTCCCTCCTACCTTCTAGTTCTGCATGTCCCTGAAGAGAGGAGGGGGCAGGAAGAGTCAGGCGGAGGGGATAGTGCATCCTTGGGCCCTTGGGCTGTTTAGGGCCCTGGGAACTTTGATGGACAGGGTGACCCTGCCTCTTGAACCCTTTGCCTTGGGAAGGCTTGCTCCCCATCCCTGTCCTTTTCGAAAGGGACGGCGATGGGGTTCTTGAAGCTGAGATTTGTACATGCAGTGTACGTCGGCCACAGCTTAACCAGATGTCTGTAGTTGCTTGACCATGGTTTCGACCTCTGGACCAAAAGAACTGAGCCTTGGAACGGAGAATCCAAAATGGACTCTGCAGATCCGGTTGGAACCCCGTCAACCTGAGCCATGATTGCTGTCTCAGACAAACCCCTGAGGCAGCAGCCTTGGAGGCCACGTCCACCGCATTGTACAAACAACGGAAGACATGTTTGTCAACATCCAGACCTGACTGGGCGCAGGCAAGCACCTCCTCTTTATAGTCCGAGTCCGGCATGGACTTGACTAGGTCCATGGTCTTCTGTCATACGGATTGTTGCCATGTAACCATATGTGCCATGAAGTTAAGTCATCTGATGGCACCTGTGGCAGAAGAATAAACCTTCCGGACCCAGCTGTCCAACTTTTTGGAGACCGTGTCCGGGGCTTGGGAGTTCAAGTGTTTGGGATGGGAGCCCCTGCCGTGGGCTGCAGTCAGAACCAAAGAATTCGCCTTTGGCTGATCTGCCAAAAAGGGTTCAGATATGGGTGGCTTGTAAAGCCTGTCGGCCTTCCTAGGAACTGCAGGTACCGAGGAAGGAGTACGTCAAGTCAGGTGAGTGATATCCTGGAAAGGCTCGACAAAAGGAGGGATTACCAAAGGCTTAGATTCTTTTTCATCCAGGAACTTGGCCAGGCGCTTGCTCTCTGGGTCCAGGTCCTCTGTGTCCCACTCATAAACAGTCTGGATGTGCCTCATTATATCTAGAAATGAGGGATCATCCGGAGGGGACCGTGGGGAATCCTTAGGTACTGGGGAGGGAGGAAGGAATTCCCCTTCTGAATCAGGCTCAGATTCTGCATCTCCCTCTTCTGAGGATGACGAGGGAGGAGGAGAAGAAGGAATGAGAGACTGCAGATGCCTCCTCTTTTTGCCCTAAGAATCTAGGCATGGGCTCTCACCCCCATCAGGAGATAGGGTGGGGGGAGGTCCCATGGGTGGTGGATTTGGGGTGGTATCTGAGGGTCTGTAAAGAAGATTCCCCTTTACCGTATTCCACCATGTGGTGAATAAAGAGCCTACATCCGCCACTGGGACGACCACTGGGCCCGCCGGAGTGGGTATCTGGGGTTCCTGAGGTACTGGCGTTGGGTCCGGGACCCTGGCATCAGTAGGCCAATGTCCGGTGTCACCTTCGCCCAGGGAGCTGGCGTCCAGAGTAGGCCTGGCCGGCGACCGACCCCTGGAAGGGGGTGTGGGCGTCTGATCCTCCGTCGGCGACCACCCCGGATCAGGTGTTAGGGAGCGGGATGACGGAGAAGGCTACCAGCTAGGCTTTCACTGTTCAAGTGGGGGGGGGGGGAGATGCGTGAACCTTAGCCAGAGGAGAGGGAGGCATCCGAGCCCAGACAACCTCTTGCCTGCCTGAGTGTTCGTCCGAAGGTTTCCTTTTTTCGGATGAACTAGGCCTGTCCTTCGAAGACTTGGACTGGCACTCCTGGGTCGACCCTGAGGAAGACTTATGAGGTCAATGAGCCAGGGAAGACTGGTGTCCCGAAGAGGCAGACTCCTGGTGCTTGCCCTGAGAAGAGGCAGGAGTGGACTTACTCAAACGGGAGTGTTCAGTCATCTGGGCTGGCACCGAACCAGACCTCCGGCCAGAGGTCAAAGAGGAAGCAGCCTGCTTAGTCGGCGACTTAGGGTGGGACTCGGACCTGGCCTGATCTTCTTCCCTTTGGTGATGTTTCCCACCCGAGGACTTCTCTTTTGGTGGGGAATCCCTGGTGGGAGAAGAGGAGCAGGCCCCTTGAGCCACACTGCACCGCCGCTAGTTGCTTCTTGAGAAGGAAGGTTTCGAGTGTGTTGGCTCTCCTGACACGAGTCTTCTGACCGAACTGCTGGCAGTGGGTGCAGGCATTGGGCAGGTGGTCTGGGCCTAAGCAGATGCGGCAGGCCTCGTGGCCGTCTTTGGTCGGGATCTGCTTGCCGCACACTACGGTGGAGGAGGAGGAGGCGACGACATACAAAAGGTGAACTAAACGAACAACTGAGAAAATAACTTTTCTTTAAGTTGTCGATTGCTGAAGAAGACGTCCGTGTAGCCAAACTACGCATGTCGACGGCGGGAAAAGAACTGGGATGGTGCCGGGGGGCCTCCCCCTTTATACCACGCCTGACGTCAGGCAGAGCGGACATCGGAGTCTGTTCCCCGCCACAGACTGCCAGCTACAAGTTTTCTGTGGGGTCCTAATACTTACCGGCATTAGTCCCAGTGGTATTACCTGCTGCAAGAGCTCCACCCTCAAAGTTAGATTTTAATTTATTCAGCTGCCAAATAACTGTTTATAGGAACAAAGTGTTACTGACTTAACAACAAACCGTAAAACAAGTGTTCTGTAATGCCTCCCGAGTGCTCAAAAAAACAAACAAAAAAATCTTTCAATAAAATCCAAGTTTAAAAAAAAAAAAAAGATTTCTCCTGGAAAACTCCTCTTCCTCCTCAACTTGAAATCCCAATTTTGCCTGTGCCATTTTTAGGAAGGCCTAGAATGAGATATCCTCAGGGGAGACCTGGCTGTATTCACCACACTCCCTTCACAGCAAGATGATAGAGCGAAGCTCGAGCCAACCACATCTATTATTTCTTCATCCTCCTCCATGTATTCCGGATTATACTCCAGTTCGTCATCGATGTCCACCTGTACCAGTTGCGGATCAGCAACAGTTGGAGGAACCACTGGAGATGCTGTCAACAGATGACTCATTGACGGCGGACCATCTGAACCCAACCAGTAGGCAGGGACATAAGACTGAAGCGTCGACCATCACCAACAGACCAGCAGGTGGCGCTGACCAGATAGTCGACAATGGCAGTATTATCCAGTGAAACAAATCAGACAATGTCTAACAGAAAGCTTGAGTGTCGGACACTGGAAGGGGCGATCACTTTTGCATCGAAAGGACAGTGCTCAACAGTGGAACAGTCTGCAGATCCCTGCATCAGGAAGACAAGCCGAAGCCGGACTCCCGACCCTGATGTCTGTGAGACAGTCGGGGTGGGGTTCTGGCAGGACCCTTGACTGTAGCTGTGGCCCCAGCTTTTTCCAATGACTTACTCCAAGTGATGAATATGAAATATCAGGAAAAGCCTTTTTTTTTTCCTTTTAGCGCGTCTTCTTCACAGCACAGAAGTGTTTATCCATCGACAGACTACATGTCCTTTTCTCTTTTCTTGGAAGAGTTAGTACCAGCTGCCATCGACCACAGAGCTCGATGGGCCGACGAATAACCATGAATAGGAGTGGATGACAATGGTGAAGCTGTCACAGCTGCACCAGTTTCTCCATTTATTTGTACTAACAGAAATTATTCTAAAGCCTTTCTATGGCATCTCCTGGCTGCCTGGTTAAAGCCTATGCAGACTGTGCAGGCCTTAACATTATGGTCCTTGCCTAGGCAATGGATAAAAATGGAGTGGTCATCTTTGTAAATCTTCAGGGAGTCGCAACAGCGGAAAAAAACGGTTCTTTGTCCGTTCCCGGCACAAGATTTAATTTTAAAATAACAGACAGATATATAGAGCAAGAGTAAATACCTGCCGAAGTTCGACAGCACTCTCCAGCAGCAGTGAACCAATGAGTGGTTGACAATGGGAGAATGAACCGAGACATGCTGGAGATGCCAACATTATGTAGGCACCGACGAGGCATGCTGACGTGGGTGGCCCAGCCAGCAAAAAGGTCATGAGTGGTTCCAACGTCTACAGCTCACAGTTCCATGTTGTAGCTCAATGGAGGGAGATATCTTTGAAAAAGATCCTACAGTCCTGAATTTCCTCTGTTCAGTCACAAGACCTGACTGTTGATCTTTTCTAGGTCCTGGTGCCACAGAAGGCTCTACTGAAGCAGGTATGGCCTGTTCCGCATCCTAATGCAGGGTTCCATCGACATCTTCATCAGCTAACTGAATCTCTCATGTTGTCTGTGTAATGATACTCATGCTCTTTGATGTTTAAATTGTTTATCTTTTCTTGTACTTCTCGGGTCCTCCTTGAAAATGGGCATCTGATGCTCTTGGGGTTATATGGTTAACAAATTAAAATAAAAATATGTATTGTGCACATTCTGCCGCCACAGAGACACCCCCAGCAAATGAATGTGGGTCCCCTTCCCTGGCTGTCTCACATTGCTGTCACCAAGACTCCTCAAGGTGGCAGGCAGGCCTCGGGACATGCAGTCCCCCCTTCCTGAGGGAGGAGAGCTGTCCTACAAACACTCAATCCTCCCTCTCCAGACCGCTCCCGAGCCACCTAGGTCCATTTCCAAACCTGGGTTGTGGGCATGGAAGGAGGAAAGACAACCAGCACCTCAGCCTTTCAAGCCACTTATCACTGGAGGACGGAGGTTTTCCCTTAATTTTTTGTCTCTGAACCACCACTGAAGATGCCATTCTGGAACCCTCAGAACTCTCAACAAAAGGGGTTGAGAACTGAAGCACATCCATATCAGCCATCCTTGTAGACCCCTGCAATGGGAAATTACCCACTGGACCAATTCTGTACAAGCCACCATTTTCCACAGTACCTGAAGACCCCAAAAATGAGAGGAATTCAACTTGTTCAGAATCTGCTGGACCCCGGCTCATAGGCCACTTCTTCTGTCCTCCAACAGAGCTACCAGACTCTGGTCAGTCTAAAATGTTATTTCTAGGTGAGTAAGGTTCTGACATTGAGTCAGTTAGGTCTCGTTCCAATGATAACTAGACCAGAACACATTCATTCTTTCACCAATCTCTGAAAGTCCCCTTTGGCTAGAGACAGGGACAAAGCCCTCGTTAGTCAGTCATCCAGGTAAAGGTAAACGTTGAGACCTTGCTGTCTGAGCCTGGTTACTAGGACCACCACCATCACCACCTTCGCGAACACACACTGGGTTCAGACAGCACCTTGAAAAGAACTGCCTTATACTGGAAATGTCCTCACACTGTGAACCTGAGGAATTTCCAGTGAGAATGTACATGAGCCTTTCTTTGAGGTCTAAAAAATAAATAACTGCCTGAATGCTTGTGCACAGTATTTCTGTGCGTAACCTACTGTATCAGATTAATTTGTTCAGAGAATTCAGTTCTCAAGACTAGGTGATATCCTGGTCTTTTTCTGGAACAATAAAAACACAGACTGTACCTTTGGCCCCTTCCTGTTGTGGGACTGGTCCGATTGCCCCAAGTCCCATGGCTCAATTTTATTTGGATGTCTTGGGACTGGGGAGACCCTAAAAATGTGGGAATGGGAGTAATTCAATGGAGTAGCCTTTGGTCACTGTCTCTCTGACCCACCTGTATGAGATGGATGCAGCTCACTCCATTGCAAAACATAGCGGACAGCTGCCTGTCAATCTGCTCCTGGAGCGATATGGCGTACCTTTAGAAACTGGATTGCTTGCTCTGTTGACCTCCCTGTGGGAAGAGACAGAACTCCTCCCTTTTCCTCCATGGAACCTTGGGTATAAACTGCCTCTGTTTTTACAAAACTTGCTGCCATGAAAGAAAGTACAGTTACGTAAGAACTTACCATAACAGTAGATCTTTGACAGAGGCTCTTGCAGTAGGTAATTACATATAGGACTGATGCCAGCAGGCGTCAGGAACCCATGGAAAAATTTCTAGCTAGCAGTCTCTGGCGGGGGACCGCCCCCACGTCAAATGAACGACGTCATACAACGTCAGTATAAAGGCGGTCCCACGCCTGCCTTCAGTTCTTTCCGCCAAAGGCCCAAAAGGCCGAGGCAGAGAGAAGGCGGATATTTCCCAACCTGGAAAGGAGCTAAAAAGCTTAGGGGATAGAGGCGGAAGGTGTACCTGCAAAACCTCTCCTCTCTCGAAGATCTACTGTTACGGTAAGTTCTTACGTAACTGTACTATCTTACTTTGAGAGGGCTCTTGCAGTAGGTAATTACATACAGGACTGAGTTCCAAGCAGTCTGGAACAAGAAGAAGCAAACGGGAGAAGGAAAGCTACTCAAAGTAGATCCTCCAGCTGTGAAGGCCTTAGGAAAGGAGGCCTTGCAAAACAGCAAGCCCGAAGCCTGCTCTGCAGCGAGAGGCAATATCCAAACTGTAATGTTTTGTAAACGTATGGACGGAAGTCCAAGTGGCGGCAGCACAGATGTCAGCCGCTGACACATTCTTGAAACAAGCCGCTGAGGCAGTGACTCCTCTGGTGGAGTGGCCTCTCACTTGACCCGGAAGGGTCTTGTTGTACTTGTCATAACAGAAAGTGATGCAATGAGCCAACCATTTGGACAAGCATTGCTTAGAAACAGCATTGCCTTCTCTTTTGTGGGCAAAAGAGACAAACAGTTGATCAGTCTTTCTGAGATCTTTTGTTCTGTTAGTGTAGTATCTCAGAATTCGGTGAACGTCCAGAGTGTATAAGAGATGCTCCCCTTGATTGCAGTGTTGCGTGAAGAAAGCAGGTAACTCTATGGACTGGTTCAATGTAGATTCCGCTACCACCTTGGGGAGAAACTTAGGGTTGGTGCTCAGAGCCACATGTTCCTTGTGAAAAATTAAATATGGAATTTTACACATCAGGGCCTGGAGCTCAGAAATCCTCCAAGCAGAAGTAATGGCCATTAGGAAGAGAGTCTTCCATGAGAGGAACTTCATGTCTGCTGAGGCTGCTGGTTCGAAAGGAGGCAGAGTAAGCTTCTCGAGGATGAAAATCAAATCCCAAGGAGGGGCACGAACCCGGATAGGGGTCTCAAGTGGAGAACCCCTCTAAGGAAAGCTTGAGAGACCTCCAGCTGAGCAAATGTCCTGTCTGCAAAAGGGACATGGTAGGCCGAAATGGCCACCATGTGTACCTTCAAGGACGAGTAACTGAGACCCAGATCAAAGAGGTGGCACAGGTACTCCAGCCGCCGCCCAACAGAGCACGAGAAAGGCTCGAAATCTTTTGAAGCCGCCCATACTGTGAACCGTTTCCATTTCATGGCATAGGTAGACCTAGTGGAGGGTTTTCTAGCCTCCACCAGAATCTCAGCCACTCGGGGTGAAACCCCAAATCGGGCTTGAGCTACGTCTGCAGGAGCCATGCGTGCAACTGAAGGGACTTGAGACCTGGATGGACCAGGGTCCCCGATGCTGGGTAAGTAAAAGTCACGACAGAGGAAGAGGAAGAGGAGGTTCCTCTGAGTACTGTTGCAGAAGAGAGAACCAAACTTGCCTGGGCCAGAAAGGAGCGATCAGTATCATTTGTGCTCCTTCTGAACCAAGTTTCTGTAAGACTCTCGGAATCAGAGAGATTGGGGGAAAGCATAGACGAATCTGTCCTTCCAATCTAGAGACACAGCGTCTCTCCAAAGAATGCCGTGCTCTGGAGCAAGCCGAAGTCGGGAAGCTTTGCGTTTAGAGGTGAGGTGAACAGGTCCACCTGTGGTGTTCTCCCACGTAGAATGATATCATCCAAGACACCCTGATCCAGTTCCCACTCGTGAGCTTGAGCAGACGAGCGACTGAGTTTATCTGCTAAGGTGTTCTCGACCCCCAGGACGTGAATTGCCGTGAGGTGGAGGTTGTGCTGTATTGCCAAATCCCAAACTCGCATCGCTTCCCTGCAAAGAGGGTAAGAATGAGTCCCTCCCTGTTTGTTGATGTACCATACCACACACATATTGTCCGTCTGTATGGCTAAGTGGCCGGGAAGGAGATGCAGCGCTTGAAGAGCATAAAGCACTGCCCAAAGCTCGAGCACATTGATGTGAAGCATTTTCTCAAGCTTGGACCAGGAGCCCTGGGTCCTGTGAGGTCTGAGATGGGCTCCCCAACCTTCGCCCGAGGCATCTATGGTCACAGTCTGGGAGGGGGGGAGAAAGACAGAACGGAACTCCCCGACACAGATTCTCCTGAACCATCCACCACTGCAAGTCCCGAACTATGGGGGAAGGAGACTAGGACAAGCTAGTCTAGGTTGTCCACCAACTGATCCCACTGAGACCGAAGCGTCCACTGAGAGATCCTCATGAGGAGCCGAGCGCAAGGGACTGTTGGGATTACAGCCGCCATAAACCGGAGGAGGCGAAGGACCGACCTGGCACTGACCCGAGTCTGGAGTGTGGCCGCCCTGTCCGGTGGCAGGAAGGACTTGCCAAAGGTCGTGTCCAGGATCGCCCCGATAAACTGAAGCCTCTGGGACGGGATCACGTGGGACTTGGAGTGGTTGATGGTGATGCCCAGGGAGAAAAACACCCCCTGGGTAAGGGAAAGGAAGCACAGGAGATCCTCCCTGGACGGGGCCGCCAGGAGCCAATCGTCCAGGTACGGGAAGACCTGCACCCCCTTGGTATGCAGGTAGGCCGCTAACACCGAAAGTCATTTGGTGAACACCCAGTGTGCCGAGGAAAGACCAAATGGGAGGGCCTTGAACTGGTAGTGGTCCCCCTGGAGAGCAAAACGGAGGTATTTGCGGTGAGAAGGGCAGACAAGAATGTGCAGGAGGCCCTGCAGGGAGAGCATCCTGAACCTCTTGTACTCCATGAATAAGTTCAGGGAACCGAGGTCGAGTATCGGCCTTACATCTCCCTGCTTTTCAGCCTCTTTGTAAATGACCTACCCACAGCCTATGACACCAAACTTATTCTGTATGCAGACGATGCCGTGCTACTGAGCAGCAGCACCTCTCAGGTTGCCCTACAGAAAGAACTACAGAACTCTTTCAATAAACTAGAGGACTGGTTCAGTAGGCAAAAGCTGCTACTAAATTGCAAGAAAACCAAGGCCATGCTACAATCCAGCCCCTACAACAAACACAAGCATGCCCCCTCATAATCACCAACAAGGCTGGTGAGCAGACTGAGCAGGTGCACTTGTTCAAGTACCCTGAAGTCACCATTGATGACTCTCTAACTTATACGCACCACGTAGACTCCCTTGTCAAAGTTGTAAACACAAAGATCAGGGTCCTCTATAGGCATAAGAAATCCCTCATCCCGGAAGCACTTCGAATCTCAGTCTCCAGCTCCATACTCTCCACAATAGACTACGGGCTGGTGGTCTATGGAGCTGCTACTGATACAGTGCTCAAAAAGGTCCAAATTGCACTCAATAAGACATGCCGCCTCACCCTATGTGCAGATCACTACACTCATACTTGCACCCTGTATGAGCGTACAAACTGGCTTAACCTAAAAGACAGGATCAAATAACCAAACTTGCCTCCTGGGAAAGAAGGCACTCCTTGGAAAAACCCCACCCTGTATAGGAAACCTGCTCGAGGCTTCTCTCTCAACACACATCACCAGACGGAGGAAGAATGGAGCACTGTCAATACCATTGCGCCGAACCTCACTAGGGCAGCGTGCTTTCTCCTATCAGGCCCCTCTCTGGATAAATGAGCTCCCAATGAAATTACAAACAAACAACAGCCTGTCTCAATTCAAAGTAGGCCTCAAACAGCACTTAATGTCTAACTCAAAATGCACCTCATTCTCAGGCCACACTTGATAGACAGGCCTACTCCCAAGGAAACACCCAGCAGGGCTACCTTGAGAACCCTGCCTCCATTCCAGCCTAGCCAAGGGCTTAAGTAAGCTATCAGTCCTCTTTAAACGCACTTGGTACTGCCCTCCCAAACCCCGCCCCACACACAGTATATAACGACAAAGCCCTCTAGAGCTCCTCCCCCATCACAGCCCCCCGCTTCACTATCCCCCACCTCTCGCTTCTGCGGCTGGTTTCAAACCCAATCCCCTTGTTTCACTGTCACCCAGCCTCTCGCCATCTGGGACAGCATTAAATCCTATGCAGTTACTCTGCCATAGTCTATCAACAGATTTGGAGGTTTCCAAGGGTGTGCTACCTAGGGCAACTGATTAGAAATAGCTTAGTATTCAATTACAACTGCTCAGTTTTTTTTCTCCTATTTGTCTAATTGTCATGTAATCGCTTTTTAATGCCTAATGATCAGGCCTCTGTAACCACTGAATATGTGTATTGTTTTATTGTCCACCCTGACATGGAACCTTTGTAAAAGAGCTCACGCTCAAAGGTCTTTTCGAAATACTAATTAAACAATTAAATTAATCTCCTGTCTTCTTTGGGACCAGGAAGAAGTGGGAATAGTAACCCGTTCCCTGGAGAGAAAGAGGGATAGGCTCTATAGCCTCCTTCAGCAAAAGTGCTGAAATCTCTTCCTAGACCAGAAGAAGGCGTTCCCGAGAGTACGAACGACCTTGGGGGAGGGTGACGAGATGGTTTCTGAAGAAACTCTACTGAGTGACCTTCCACGATCAGCTGGAGTACCCAGGAATCTGAAGTTATCCTCTCCCAGCCCGGGAGGTGGAGGGAAAACCTCCCTCCTACCGGTTCCTCCAGAAGGCCCAGAAGCTGTGGGAGAGGAAAGGAGTCAGGTGGTGTGGGGCAGCAACGCAGCTGAAGCACCCGCTGCTTTTTTGGGCGGAGGAAGCTTGGCAGCTGGAGGGACCCGACATTTAGCGGCCCGCTTTCCCTTGGGTTTCGCCTTTGGCCGATTCCGTCTGCGAAAGGGACGGCGCTGCGTTTGATGAGGATGATACATGGAGTCCACAGACTTCAGTGCAGTCCCCTTCTCCTGCAGATCGGTGATAATGTCCTTGACATCATCACCAAACCCCAGAAGGGCGCTTCCTGAATAGCGGACTGCACTTCCGGGACCAACCCTAACACACGGAGCCAGGCATGATGCCGTAAGCCTACGGCGAAAGCGCAGCGCCTACCAGCAGTGTCCACTGCCACGTAAGTAGCACGAAGCATGTGCCAACTGGATGAACGTGCAGAGCGGATGAGGTCAGCCACTTCCTGTTTGACTTGAGAGTCCGGAAGGGAGTCCAATTTGGATTCCACCTCACTAAGAATCGCCTTCTGGTAATCCCCCATGTGACCGACAAATAATTTAGGGCCCTAATACCCAGAGTGGAAGAAGCATAGATGATCTTCCCGTACTGGTCCAGAAAACGGGATTTTTTGTCAGGTAGAGACGAGCTCAGATGTTTCGGGTTAGCCGTCTGGCCATGAGTGGCGCTAATCATGATCAAATCAGCTCGAGGCTGAGAATCTAAAAAGTCAACACCCTCGGGAGCCTGATCGACTTCAGAGGAAGTGGGGCTAAAGCAGACGGCTGCTTCCAAATAGTGGAAACAAGACCAGCATGAGGCTCAATCCAGGGTGGCACCAAGGTGGGAGCTGTCACGGGCAGATCCAGATGCTCAGCGAGTTTCTTACGCTGGGGATCCGGCTCCAAGGAATGCCACTTATGAACCTCCTGGATTTTGTGCAGCAACTCCGTAAAAGAAGGATCTTCCGGAGGGGACTTCGGAGGAGTCCGTGGCCTGAGCTTAGACGGACTGCGTGGCTCGTCGTCCAGCTCGGAACAACCATCGGAGTCATCCGAGGTGTCTGAGGAGGAAGAAGATGATGATGAGGAAGACTCCCTCTCCCAGCGTGGGGGAGGAACGGACCCTTTAGGAAGCCCTCGGGGAAGCGTGTCCTGCCTCGTCCTGGAACCAGAGGGTTCGGGCCTGGTGTCCGAAGGTGGGGAGGGAGTCTGTCATCGCGGACATGCGGGAACCGGAACCGGCACCGTCGTTGGGACACGACTCTCCACCTCTCTGGTGAGCTGAGCCTTGGCCTCAGCCCACCAGGAGGCCAGTCTCTCCTTCAAGTCCACCGGCAGCTGAGGGGGGTGGTGGAGGTGGAGGAGGAGGAGGGGGATACGGGTATGGATTATACCCGTAAAGCACATATCCATAACCCAACGGCGGGAGGCCTGGTGTTGGGTACTGAGGCACTAGGTACTGCAGCGTAGGATAGGCTGGCGTCTGGTACTGGGGCAGATACTGCGGAGCTGGGTAAACTGACATCACAATGCAGCGAGGGTGGGATACCAGGAACCAAGGGGTCTGCCAGAGCAGAGGCCCAGCCGGAGGGGCCCTCCGGTGGGTCTGGAACAGAAGGCCTGGTGGGCAGAGAGCCCGGCGTTGGGCGGCATCTGGGAGTGGATGTCGCCCAGGGTGTGCAAGACTGGCGTCGGGGCTACGGAGCCGGTGTCCGGGGAGCTGACGACAGGTCAGTCGGCCCAGCTGGCAGACGGTCTGATGGGAGCGCAGCAGGAACCTCGGCATCGCCTGGGGATGGAGGGGAAAAATCCCCGGGGGTCAGGCTAAGGAGATCCAGGGTCCCCGGAGGGCAGCGAAGGCTGCGGACAGCCAGGAACAGCGGATGTGGGAGGGTCTGGCGTCCGCTCAGCCACCCTGCAGACATCAGGCAAGCAGACATCCGACTTATCAGCGGGGTCCGGGTGGACGCCGGAGGAGCCGACGTCAGACTTAGCGGACCCGACGCTCGAGGGAGGTCGCGGGTGAGGCAGCTCTGGTTAAGGAAGAGGCCCGGCAACTTATCGACCGCTTCGTGTGTGGGCACCGAGGAGCCGACGCCTGGCTTACCGGAGCTGCTCGAACTGTAGGCTGCACAATGGTGGCTTTACCAGGAGTGAGCCTCCAACAGCCCGGAGGCACTCAGAAGAGGCTGGCCCCTGAACCAGATGGGCAGGCTACCGCCACCTGGGGAAACTCGGCGTTATCATGATCGGTCTCTGGGACGTTACTCTGAAGCACGGGCGACTCCCAAAGAAGACACAGTGGATGAGGAGCCCTTGTCCCGTGCTTCTCCTTGTCTTTTTTCTTGTGATGGCCTTCGGAGGAAGTGGACGCCTGCCAGAGCTTTTTTAACTCCTTTTCCATGGAGGACATTTTCTTCTTTAAAATATGGGCCTCCAGGGACTGCTGCCACCGTCTGCAGGTGGCCGGATTAAATTTAAGGCAGTACTGGCACTTCTCCACCTGATCTGGGCCTAGGCAGAAGAGGAACTGGGAATGGCCGTCCTTGTGTGGCAGTTGGGCGCCGCACAAGTTGCACTTGTTCTTGTGCTTGGGGGGTGTAGGGGACGACATACACAGACGAATACCTGACAAAAATTCAAAAAATCGAAAATAACTCGGTAAAAACTACCGACGACTAGGGCTGACGAGCGCTGAACTTTACCGTGAGGCGCTGACATGAGCTAACGGCAAGAAAGAACAGGAAGGTGGGCATGGGGGGACCGCCTCTTTATACTGACATTGTATGGCGTCGGTCACCTGACGTGGGGGCGGTCCCCCGCCAGAGACTGCAAGCTAGAAATTTTTCAGAGGGCTCCTGACGCCTACCAGCGTCAGTCCTATATGTAATTACCTACTACAAGAGCCCTCTCGAAGTAAGATCAGCCCTTATCCTGTTTCTTCCCGTATGTTCCCTAATCTTTGGTAAAAAAGTAAGAGCCAGTTTCATATGAACCTTTTCCAGACCTCCTTCAAGGCATGTCTAGTGCGTCTCCAAAAAGATTAAACCGATCAAAGGAAAGCTGGAACAAGCTGGGCTTTCAAAGTCTGGTTAATAGCCTGAAACTGAAGCCAGATAGTGCTTTTGACAATGAGACTAGTAGCTACTGACCTACTGACTACGGAAACAAAGCCAGGGCTGCGCTAGCCAGGATCGCGGTGGCCCTATTCTGATTTTTCAGAGTACGGCTAACCCGACTTTCTTTTTGCTTTTATTTAATGCTAGAAACATGAGCTGAGCCCACAATTCCACCGCTCTGACCATATATGCCTAGAAAACTGCCATCCACACTGACATGGTGGCCATATCGTGCAACCTGGGAAGCAGGGCATCCATCCTTTTGCATGGGACAGGTATTCCCTTTGACCAAAAGTGCCAATTTTTGCACCGTGGAAGCCAAGGCTGCATCTGCAGCATTAGATACAATGAATACGTTTAGGTTGCTTTGCACAGATTTGTAGATTTTCACAATAAAGCACCTGGGCACCCCTTGTGTTTTTGTAAGTGCCAACTACTCCTTCCTTATTCTCTGCACCAGGTCTCGCTGGACCACGAACGGCTGACCATGCGTCTCCCAATGCAAAAAGCTAGCCCATCTGTCCTACGAACCTGGTTTATGAAGATTAAGTAGGGCAGAAGCTCGTTTCATATGGCTAGGAGCCTCTGTTATGGTGAACCTGCATTTTCTGACCAGATCGTCCTCCGAATCCAAGGACTTCTGGTCCCACGAGACAGATGATTCGGAGAGCAAGACAGGTTGTCTCCTTTACATCCTTGCCTTTGTGCTGACTTGTGGAGCGGATGAGAAGGTAACAATGAGGGTGGCGGGGGCAACAGGAAACAGCTTGCACCCGAGCTTCTTGAACCCCGAAAGTACAGTTATGTAGGAACTTACCGTAACAGATCTTCGAGAAAGTTTCCTTCAGTAGGTCATCACATATAGGACTGGAGCCACCTGGCGTCGGGTCGCATGGCAGACCTTTCTAGCAATCCCTAACGGGGGACCGCCCACCCGATGTCATGTGACAGACATCAGCATGACTGTATATAGTGGGCGGTCCCCATGCCCGCCCTCCAGTTCTCCCGACGGAGCCAAGAACAGGCCTGACAGCAGGAGTGAACAGGATTTGGAGTCTCTGTAAAACATAAAATATGGGGAAGGAAAAATATGACCTACTGAAGGAACCTCTCTCGAAGATCAACTGTTACGGTAACTTTCTACATAACAGTATTATCTTACTTCAAGAGGGTTCCTTTAGTAGGTCATCACATATAGGACAGAGTCCCAAGCAGTCCCTCCAAAGAGAGACTGAGAGAAACTAGAGAAGAGGAGAAATAACTCCAACAGAAAAAAGGAATCCAGAATTGACCCAGCCTAGGACAGAAAGCCCTGTAACACAGCTAGGCTGAAACCAGCCCTCCGCCTAGAAGCAATGTCCAGACTGTAGTGTTTGGTAAAGGTATGGACAGAACTCCAAGTGGTTGCGGCACAGATATCAGCCGCAGAGACATTTTGCAAAAAGGCAGCAGAAGCAGCCATGCCCCTAGTAGAATGACCTCTGATGGTACCTGGCAGAGGTTTTTCATACTTCTGGTAACAATACCTAATGCAGTTGCCCAACCATTTGGAAAGACCCTGCTTACAAACCGGTCTGCCCTTTGATCTTGGGGCAAAAGAGACAAAAAGCTGATCACAGTTATGGAATTCTTTAGTCCGGTAAGTATAACACTGAAGAATCCGATGTATGTCCATGGTATGGAGGAGTGCCTCACCTCTGTTAGAGGGGGACGGATAGTATATAGGAAGCTCTACTGATTGGTTCAGCATGGCTTCTGACACCACCCTGGGAAGAAACGTCGGATTTGTTCTGAGGACCTCCCGGTCCCTGTGGAAAATCAGATAGGGCTCCTTACACACCAGAGCGTGAAGCTACGAAATCCTCCTTGCTGACGTAATGGCAACCAGGAACAATGCCTTCCAAGAAAGGAAGCGCAAATCACAGATCATAGCCGGCTCAAAAGGAGGAAAGGTGAACTTTTCCAAAATGAAGTTCAAGTCCCAAAGAGAAGTTAGGCTGTGGATGGGGGTTTCAGATGGAGAATCCCTTTCAGAAAGGTTTTAGAGACTTCCAGCTGAGCCACGGGTTTGCCATCCACTAGCTCGTGGTACACCGAAATAGCCGAAAGGTGGACCTTCAGCTACAAATATGAAAGACCGTAGTCTGACAGGTGAAAGAGTTATTCCAAGACTTGAGGGACAGAACATGAGAAGCGGTTCCAACCCTTGGCAGTTGCCCAGATGGAAAACCGTTTCCACCTCATGGCATAAGTGGAACGAGCAGAGGGTTTTCTGGCCTCGATGAGGACTTGAGCAACCCAGAAGGAGACCTCAAAGCGAGATATGGCTATGTCTGCAGGAGCCAGGCATGAAGATGCAGAGTCCCGAGCCCCAGATATAGTAATCGACCTTGATCCTGACTCAGGAGGTTGTGAGTCACTGGAAGTGGAACCGGTGGTTCCTTGGAAAGCTGTTGCAGCAGCGGGAACCAGATCTGTCTTGGCCAGAGAGGAGCAATAAGAATCATCTTTGCCCTCTTTGCTTGACGTTTGAGGAGGACCCTCTGGAGAATGGGAAATGAAGGGAAGGTGTACAAAAATTTCCTTGTCCAAGAGAGAGAGGCAGCGCGTAGTGCCAGAAAGCACCATGCCCTGGACCAAGCAAGCAAAAACTGGGAAGTTTAGCGTTGAATTTGGAGGCGAAAAGGTCGATTTTCGGATGCCCCAACACAGGAAGAGGGAATCTGCCACTTCCTGATGTCATTCCCATTTGTGAGCTAGGGTCCGAGATCTGCCGAGACTGTCCGCCAGGACATTTAAAACACCTAGCACGTGCACAGCCATGAGGGCTAGATTGTGCTGGACCTCCCAGTTCCACACCCGCATCGCCTCCCTGCACAAGGGGTACGAGCAGGTTCCTCCTTGTTTGCTGAGGTATCAAACTACTGACATGTCCGCTTGGACCAGCAGTGATCCCTTGAGAAGGAGGGTCTGGAATGCCTGCAAGGCATACAGAACAGGCCTCATCTCTAGAACGCTGCTATGTAATGAAGTCTCCAAGCTGGACCACAGTCCTTGGGCTTGGTGCTCCCCTAGACGTGCTCCCCCATTCCATGTTCGAGGCACCTGTGGTTAGGGATGCTAAGAGAGCTGTGTTCCTGAAGGGAAGTCCCAAAGAAAGACTGCAGGGGTCCCTCCACCAAAGCAATTCCTTCTGAACCGCTGAGGAGACCAGTATCAGATGGTATAGGTTATCTAAGAGTTGATCCCACTGTACGCGCAAGGACCACTGAGTGGCTCTCATGTGGAGCCTCGCAAGGGGAACAGTGGTGATGGAGGCCGCCATCAGGCCGAGAAGTCGAAGGATCTCCCAAGCCGGGATGGTCCTGGAAGAAGCCACTCAGGAAGCCTGACGGATCAGTGTCTCCACCCTGTCTGGAGGAAGAAAGGCTCTGCAAAGGACCATTTCCAAAACTGCCCCAATGAACTGAAGTTTCTGGGCAGGGATCATAGAGAACTTGGGAATACTGACAGTAATCTCTAGCCTGTTGAAAAGGTCCAAAGTGAAAGAAAGAGCCTCTAATAAAGAGTTCCTGGATGTGGCTGAAATCAGCCAGTCGTCCAGGTAAGGGAAAACTGCAGTGCCCCTGCGGCGTATGAAGGCCACAACCACTGCCAGGTACTTGGTAAACACCCAGGGTGCAGAAGACAGACCAAAGGGGAGCACCTGGAATTGGAAGTGTTCCCCCTGGAACTGCAACTGCAGGAACTGGCAGTGGCTGGGGAAGATGGGGATATGTAGGTAAGTATCCTACATGTCCAGAGCCCACAATCAATGATTCTCCAGAAGGAGTAGAAGGAGGCTCTGAAGAGTCAGCATCCGAAATTTTTTGTACTCGACAAACTGGTTTAAGTTGCTTAAGTTGAATACGGGTCAGAAATCCCCTGTCGTTTTTGGAACCAGGCAAAAATGGAAGTAAAATCCCTTTCCCCTTTGCCGGAGGGGGGACGTGCTCTATTGATTCCTTGAGCAACAGACTGTTCATCTCTTCTCGGACGAGAAGAGCCCGATCCCTTGAATAGGGGGATCTTTATGGTGGAGTTTCTGGAGGAAAGTCGAGAAGCTCTTATTGTGTGTCCGACGGACACTAGCTGCAGGACCCATTCATCGGAGGTGATCGCCTCCACTCCCAGCGCTGCGTGAGTGGGCTCCCCCCACTCTCCTCAGGGAGACTGAGGGGAAGTCGGGGTGGGAAGTCAGGAAGTGGCCGGATAGTCATGGGGAGGACCCACTGCACGTCTCTGGTTCTTGGAGGCAGGAGGGGTGGCTGAATCCGTGGCCTTACGCCTTCCCTGGAGACGTGCCGGGGTTTGCTTTCTCTGCCTCCAGATCCTTTTCCGAAAGGGCAGCTGTTGTTGGCTGCCAGATTGGTACATGGATCTCACCGACCTGAGGGCAAGACCTCTGTCCTGTAGGTCAGTGATGATGTCCTTGGTGTCCCCATCAGAGTACTGAGCCCCTGAAAGGGGCATCTTGAATCACCGACTGAACCTCATTAGCAAGTCCAGAAAGGTGAAGCCAGGAGTGCCGTCTAAGGGCAACGGCAGTTGCCAATGTGCGAGCCACAGAATCAACAAAGTCGTATGTGGCTCGCAAAGCATGCCTACAAGAGAACTTGAAGAGGCGAAGATCCTTGACAAGCTCCTTCTTTAAAGTCGAGGGATCCATGGCCTGGACCAGAGTTTCTAACCTGGCCAAGGTAGCTTTCTGGTGAGACACCACATGGGCCACATAGTTAAGGGACCAGAGAGCGCATGTGGCCGAAGCATAGATCTTTCTCCCAAACTGGTCCATCTGCCTCGACTCTGTTCGGAGGAGAGGTGCTCATGTGCTTGGGTGCAGTGGAGCGGTGATGAGCAGCAGAAATGACAGAGTCAACATTAGGGTGTGTTTTCAAGAACGGGGCATCCTTTGGCGCCCGGTAAAGTCTGTCCGCCCTCTTGGGGACAGCCGGGAGGGAATGAGGCATCTGCCAGATGGTAGAAGTGAGGTCCTGATGAGGTCCAATCCATGGAGGAACGGGGACCGGAGACAGGGACTCTAAGTCCAGATGCTCCGAGAGTCTCTGTCTCATAGGATCCTAATCCTCTGACTCCCAGTCAAAGAAATCCTTCATAGGCCTCAGAAGGTCCGAAAAGGCAGAATCCTCTGGTGGGGATTTCAGGGAAACCTTGCCTGACAGGCCCTCAGGCTCCTCCGCAATACCCTCCGTAGAATCGTCGGCCCCCTCATCATAAATGTCGTCATCATCATCATCATCAGCTGCCCCTTCATCAGAACGGTGACAGATATCAGGAAGTGCGACGTCCTGACAAGTCTTCCCCGAGATGTGCACCGTAGCCACAGAAGAACTGCTTGGGGAAGGGGACCCAGGAGACCGTGGGAAAGCAAGACTCGTCTCCAGGTCCGACACTAACTCTCACTGAGCCCCCTGCCACCAAGACTGAATCAGAGTCTTGAAGTCCAGTGTAACCGGAGGGGGTGGTGGAGGAGGTTGGGGCTGAGAGGGACAAGGAGGAGGTGCAGGAGGCAGCATTACCGGAGGGGGTGGGTAATTACAGCCCTGGAATCCCTGGTAATGAGAGTAGGGAATGAACCCAGGGTAGAACTATCTGTAGTGGCTCCAGTCTGGAGGGGAGCCAGCCGGGTAGTGGTCCCCAAGGAAACCCACTGGGTAGTGGGGGACAGTTTGGAGTTTCAAGTAGATGCCCGTTGTCAGGTCTGCCGGCGGGGGTACCCACATCGGACCCGCCGTTGTATATATATAAGCTGGGGGTCCGGCATCGGGACAGCCCATGTCAGGGAAACAGACGTCAGAACCGGCACCACCTGATCAGACACCGGAAACGCGTCCAGCATCGGAACCGGACGAAGGGGCCAGTGGCTGAGGCCGATCGATAGGTCCTGGCTGAGGAACTGTCGTCAGGACATCCGGCGTCTGAGTCAACGGCTGAGGACGATCGCTGGGTCCTGGTTGAGGAACAGTAGTCAATACATCCGGCATAAGATCAGGGTTCGCCGAGCCCGCTGGCAGGATCTTGGCCGGGTCGGCTCTACAGGAATCCCGCCCAAAGGAGGAGGAGGGGCCTCCGCAGTAAGGCCAGCTGGCCGAGGAGAAGCCTCCCTCCCCTTTGACCCCAAGGGGACAGCGTGGAGTAGACCCCGCAAAATTGACAACGTTGAGGGGTTCTCTGCTTTCTCCGCTAGAAGTACCCGCCGATGAAGTGGAGGGCACAGGGACGAAGGAAGAGGGGGGCCTTCTCCCCCTGGTTCCGCCAGACGGGGAAACCACACCTGAACGACCGTCGGGGACTGGAGTCTTAGCAGGTGGCGTCAGGCGGATGTGGGAGGAGCCCCTGGTCAACTTATTGACGGGTGCCAGGCAGGTCCCCACAGGCTGGAGAGCCAGCTTGTCGGCTGGCGTGGTGCGGTCATCGGAGAAGCAGACGATCGACTGACCTGCTACTGGCGGCTGGGCCTTACTCATCGAGGGCCGTGTGTTGTCCGCGGAGCGCTCCCACTCCCTAGACTTCTCCTTATGTTTCTTCGAAGGAGAAGATTTATCTGCAGAGGACTCTCTTAAATGGTCTGTCGTCTTCTCTAGAGAAGCCAAGCGGGCTTTCAAGAGATGGGCCTCCAAAGCCTGCTGTCTCCTTTTCTTAGTGGCCTGATTGAAGGACTAGCACTCCGGACAGGAGGAGACAGGGTGGTCTGAGCCTAAACAGAGGACACACTTGAGATGACTGTCCTTGTGCGGAATCAGCGTGCCACAGGACGAGCACTTCTTGGGTAAAGATATCAATGAAAACGGAATACAAGTAGAGAATTTTAGCGAAGGAAATTCCGACGCAAGACACTTTCACGACAATCATTATATAGAAGCCTGCAATGAGACTGACACAAGGCGACAGGGGGAAAGAACGGGAGGGCAGGCGTGGGGACCGCCCACTATATACAGTCACATTGACGGTCATGTGACGTTGGGTGGGCAGTACCCCATCAGGGATTGCTAGAAAAGTTTGCCGTGCGGCCTGACGCCAGGTGGTGCCAGACCTATATGGGATGACCTACTGAAGGAACCCTCTCAAAGTAAGATTTCCCATTTCCTTTAAGTGGATTAGTCATTAGCCGCCTAACAGAGCACCCTTTTCTTGCTGCCCTTGGGCTTCTCCCTGTGCCCTTTGTCAGTCTGTGCCTTTAAGGCTGAATTTATAAATCTGACAGACCCTGGCAAAAAATAAAGTGGGGGTGACACCATATTACGCCTATGCCACATTCAGACTCTTCCTCCTAGACATTAACCATCAAGTCATCATCGCTACCCTAGTATGACAGAGACAAAACACTTACCTTGTGCACAGAGTGCCGAGTCAGCTTCATGCTCAGCTCGACACTCACAAAAAAGACCCAACAGAGAAGGGTTTCATCAGCTCCCCACAGTTTGGGGATTTGAGGCCACGTGATTTTGCTGCCCCACTTTCTGCTGCTGCTGTTCTCAGCCTGGGCAATGGGGTAAAGCAGCACAAATGGCTCAGCAAGAAACTCCCTTGCTCACCACAGTAAAAGCAGGTGCCTAAGGGGACAGATTGGGAGCTGATCCAGAAGGAAAGTTTCTGTAGTTCCTGTCAGCGGACCAACAGCCCTCTGCATCATGAGGTCAGCCACACTTGCCTCCCTAACAATTCCCATCCTGTTCGTGCTGGCAGCTAATCACACTCCCAAATCAGCTGCTGCTGCAGTACACACTACTTTCCTCCATTAAGCTAACTTGAGTTGTAAAATTTCATCATCTCAAAAAACATCAAACTCTCTGACCTAACAGAACAGGACAATACATGGTGTGCCTGCTATCCCGCTGGAGCTCTGGGGGTGGGGGTCGCCCTCCTGGCTGCCCCAGTGTGAGTAGTAGCGCCCCGCCACCACCTTTAGTCACTGTTTAATGCTCACTGAGGAGCATGTGATTGACTGAATGGCCCTCCCTGGCTCTACCACTGCCACGGAGGCAAAACTACTGAGGTTTAGACAGAAACAGCAGAGCACATCCAGGATACAGCCTTTCCTACCTGACAGTCAGTTAAATAGGGTGTGCCTTCATTCATTCCCCTGAGGAATAAGTACCCTAATGTGATGGCTGCTGGGATCGAAGGCTATGAGGACGGGAGTGGGGTTCCTGCAACAATCAGTTAGGTTCAGATCCTATGGCAATAGAATGTTCCATGGCCCCATGTCAGAGGAAAAGAAACATCCCCTGATGCTTGTATCCCCAGTACAGACATGCCTAAATTGTGGAGTCAGCCACAGAATATTTTCCCTGAACACCACAGCTGACTGGCTCGAGTTTTGCTTCTCTTACCTAGAAGTTTTTTCCAGGATTTGATGAGAGACTTGGCTAATGTGATTACTTCTTCGTCAGAGCTCTGTTTCCTTACAGCATTGACAGACATCCCAATTCGGGTGGACTGCAATGAGAAATATAAAAACAATGGGGGAATGTTCCACACTCAAACCTGACCCCTCCAATCAAAAAGCAATGCCTGACTTCTTAAATAATCAGCTCCGTTAGTCTCCCACAAGACTCTGGATCGTACCAAAACAAGGAATACAGTGAAATGTAAATGTGCTTGATCAAATGCAGTAGTATCACAAATGGTTCAGTTATGAGAACTCAATTATACATCACTTTGTGATTTCAACCAAAGAGTGCTCAAAATGTCAAGCCCTCTTATTCAATAAAGTGTTCTACTTCAGAGACTGGGGGCGGGAGGCGCCTACTTCCATTAACACACACACACACAAAAAGAAGAACATAAAACGATAACTTTATTTAAAAGGTGTTGACTAGGAGAAGAACACTAAGCCAAGACTTGTTCCAGGTGCAACCGGGGGGGTGGGGTGATTATGATTATTTTACTTATTAATGTTGTATTGTGTTGGTTTTATGTATGTTGCACAGAGCCTCGGGATTGGGCGTCTCAAATACAATTTGCCTTGCCTTTTTTGCCTTGACAAAGCAAAGAGCAATATGAAGGGCTAAGAAATACAAGGACCACTACATGGATACATGAAAAGAGAGCAGCAAATCTGTGGTACAGGCTCAACATAAAAAAGATCCCACCATAACAAAATGCTAAAAACAGAAAGAAAAGTCATAGTGAAGAGTGGGATGACAGCAAGATATCTGTGAAGAAGGGTGTGGCTAGACACAAGGGAACAGCGGAGTGAAGTGGATGGCAGCAGTGATTTGAGAGAGTAAAGGGAGCATGACAACTGGAAGAGGGAGCTAACTTGAGTGATTTAGAAGTTTTTGTGTGCACTGAAATGTTTCCAGGGTGGGACAAATTAGGTAGTCGGACAGCCAATGGCCACTAACAAAAAAAATATATATATATAGTTTTGACTCCCAGATTTTGAAAGTTACTGGCCTACTGGCTACCTCCCCAGGATAGCCCGCACGACATACTGTCGACCTGGGTTCATGCCCCGAGCACAGTCGCCTAGGGGTCAGTCTAAGTCGCTAGTAGTTTCTGCAGGTTTGCAGCAGCCGCCTGGCTGTGCGAGTCATCACAAACGCCTACAACCCAGACGCCATGACCAAACCACTATGTGGGAGGTGGTGGGTTGGAAAAGAAAATGGAAAATGCCCCTCAGCCGACCAGATGACAGCAGTCGGTACTCCCACTCACCATGCAGCCCGAAAGTGTCCAAGCCAATCCCTTGCTGTGTGCATGCCCGGTGTTGAAGGAATGTCTCTGGGCAAAATCTCCCCTCCTGGTACCCCCTCCCCCGCAAAGGTATACATCAGGTCAACAGAGGCCACAGTAAGGGACAGCGAGAATGGTGACAGGGGCAGTTGGTTGGCTGGGGAAGTCCTAGGCGGCCAGGAGTGGCCAACCGAAGCAACAGGGGAGCATAAAGAAATAAAGGAAAAAAAGGATGGCCACTAAAATACTGAGTTGGCGACCAAATTTTAAAAGCTAGTAACCAAACTGACCCCCAGCTTGCAAACGATGTGTGGCACCCTGAGTGCATCATCTCACAGTTTTGGCAGGCAGAACCACAAAGCAAGAAAACTGCACAAGATGACTATAGGAGGTCACTTGGAAGTGGGACAGACAGGCAACACATGGGTAGTAAGCAAAATTAAAATTCTTTCAGCAGAATTTCTGCAAAAAAAACAAGAATGCTTCTATGAAACTCTGCCACACTTTTCAAAAAAAGTTTGGGACGTTCCGTCAAAAAGCTAACTAGCAAAATCATTTTCTGCTGTTCAGGACATTGTAAATTGCATAGTTGTTGCTAGTGATTCCCAACTGAAATCAAGGTCAATTATGCAATTATTTTCCACAGTTTATAACACAAGTCAATGTGAATCGTGGAATTTCACCATTTTCTATGGAATTATAGCACACAGTACTCAACAGAATTCTGCAGCAGCAGCCTAGGCAGAATTTTATGAGAACTACAGAATGCAACTAAATGTCTACAGAGACAGAATTTGTAAATGCTGCCCATTCCTAACACACAGGGGACTATGCTGTGGGCAGAGCAGTGACATAGGTCCTGTTAGTTACTGAAATAGTAGTGCACTTCAATACAACTCATTTTCTTCTGGTTTAAGGCTAAACAAAAACTTTAGAAAGGTAAGTTATTACAATGTTTACCCCCTTCAACCCCTCCTTCCCGCTGTAATTAAAAAGGTGATTCCAGGATGGCCATGTAGCACAGTAACTATGATAGTGGGAGCCAGGTCCATCCCCAAGTCCGAAATGTGACTATAGACTAGAAGGAGCAGTGTACAACCCTCCACCATAGCGCTGCCACCTGGAGATTTCAGAGTAGCTGCTACAGGACCCAAGGTGGGGGAGGGTTTCCTGACTCCAGGGAGAAGTGTGTGTGTGTGTGTGTGGGGGGGGGAGACGCACAAAAATGTGCGCATGGAGGGTCATCTCTCCTCTCTGACCATACAAGGGGCCTCACCACCTCCCTCTGTCGTATCCTGGTCTTGAGTAACTGACAGAGTGGGAGCCACCCGCCTCATCGGTGGGGGTCACCTTCTGAATAACATGTCTTCGTAACTGAAGCTAGACCAGCAGCGTTAAGGACCCACCTCCTTCTCAGTAAGTTAAAAACTGAGTTCACAAGTAATGCATTTTAGATGGCAGAAGGTTGGTTCCTCCTTGAAATGGATCAAGCTCTCTGCTTCCTCCAAAAATATAACCATATGGTCTTTCACTGGGACAATCCATGAAAGCAACTGCTGGGGAACAAAGATGCACTACAAACTTTATTCTGCTTCACTCTAACAAAGAAAGTAACCAAGTCTTACCTGGAGCAATTCCAGTGTCATCGGAGTGTTTTTCAGTTCTTTTAGCAAATCAATTGCACCATCCTGTAAGGGGAACAGAGTTCCAATAAACAAAAAGGTTCTTTATTAATATGTCCAAACTGTAGTACACCCAAGGAAGGATGAGAACACACACTGGGACTTGCTGGACAGCAGCTATGTTCTTTATTGAAGGCAGGCACACTCAGAAAAGGAAGCTCTAAACACGGACCATGACACATTTAACTAACATACTAACTGCCAGCAGATTAGGCCTTACGGTCTATCGAGTCTGCTTGAACCTCAGATCCCTAGTTGGGTGCTGAGCCCCCCCCCCCCATGTTCCAGAAACCCCTATCATCCATCCCCACCCCCCTGGGCCAGGCCATCATCTGATACATCCACTTTCTGTGTCTGTCCCACCATCTCTTGAAGCCCTCCACTGTGGATCTCTGAACCAGCTCGCCAGGCAGTGCATTCCAAGGGTCCACCACCCTCTCAGTGAAAAACCTCCTCCTCTTCCCCCCTCACTCTTCCACCTTCCAACTTCAAACCATGCCCTCTGGTGGTATCTCCCTGCTTTAGTCTAAAGATCCCCTCCATGTTTACCCTATTTATTCCCTTGAGGTACTTGAAGACCTCAATCATGTCCCCTGTCTCTCCTCTCCTCCAATGAAAACAGGCAGAGCTCCTCAAGTCTGTCCTCCTATGTCAAATCCCCTAGTCCTCATATCATCTTAGTTGCCCTCCTCTGTACCCTCTCCAGGAGCTGTATGTCCCTCTTCAAGTGTGGTCTCCAGTACTGTACACAGTACTCAAGGTGTGGTCTAACCAGTCCATTGTACAGCAGCAGAATCACTTCCCTGCTCCTAGAGGTGATCCCCCTTATGATGCACCCCAACATCCTGTTTGCCTTGCTAGCCGCTCTCCTGCACTGCTCAGAGTTATTCATACATGCATCCACCATGATCCCTAGGTCTTTTTCCCCTATTGAGGCCTCCAGCGCCTCCCCTCTCAGGGTGTACCTGTGTTTAAGGGTTTCCCCACCCAAGATGTAACACCTTGCACTTGGTGATATTGAAATTTAATTTCCATGCGTGAGCCCAGCTTTCCAGGGTGTCCAGGTCCCCTTGCAGGGCCAACCTCCCCTCTTCCCCCTCAACTACTGCTCCCATCTTGGAGTCATCAGCGAAGAGACTCATTTCACACCCTAATGTCCGATATGTATGCATTCAACAGGATCAGACCCAGGACCGAGCCCTTCGGTACCTCACTACCGACCTCTTTAGGGTTCGAGAGCTCCCCACCGACCACTACTCTCTGGGTGCGTAAAGCACCACAAGCCATTTATTTCAGGGTACAAGGTAAGAAGACAGTCTACATAATCCACTTTTCCAGAGATCCACTAAGCCCCAGAGTACTTGTACAAGAGAACAATAACACCATCCCCCAATGCACACCTGCAACTGTGCTGATAATGAGGAAATCTCCCCCGTAACCTCTCTAAGTTTTCAACACCCTGATCTGTAATTTAAGTACCCACTGAAACATTTGCACTTCTTACCTTAACTGGCCATGGGACCCCCTTAAAACACAAAATATTGTATCTCATGGGGCCATGCTGCCAAGGAGTTTGGCACATTAGCACCATGGTAGCGGTACCACTCGCCATGCCAGCAATCAGAGTTTGAGAATAGAAGGGTCAACACAGGGACAGCCAAGGAAGGAAAGACTGCTGTATTCTGATAGTTTACTGCCCCATGGTGCAGATCAAGTGGCAGCACCTAGATGGGGGGGGGGGGCAACTGCCAGATAGATGTCAGACAGACAGACACACACACATACGTGTGTGTGTGTGTGTGTGTCGTCTCTGTCTGCCTGCATACCAGCACCCTTTGGAAGAAAATCAGGAGCTGAAGGAAAAAAGCTGGAACCTCTCACAAACTGACGCGCAACCAACACAACGGGCTGCCTACCATTACTGCGGTCCTATGTAAGTGGTGAATAACTGTTGTGAGAATGTCGATGACTGGGCGGAGAGGAGCCCTCGCGCAAACTGGGGAAATGAGATCCACGATGGACTTCCAGTGACGTCAGCACGGCTATGGCTGCTTGAACTTGCAGCGCCATCTGCATCCCACTAAAGCCTCGTAATAACAGAATCTACACAAACACTGGGCGGAGAATATATACCTGGAGTACTGTCAACTAACAAGAAGACAACAAATGAGCCAAAACAATTACCTGATCAAATGGATTGCAGTACATAATGGACAGATCCTAACGACTCCAATGGATCTTTGGCCTCCAGGTCCCTTCCCTCCTCGGAGCCTGACCAGCCCACACTGAACAAATACAATAAAAAGGGTGAAAGGCCGTGATTTGATTCTTAGGGAGCTCTGACATTTCCACTCGGCGATTACCAGTAAATTAGATGAAATGGGTGCAGAGCTCACTACTCTACAGAACCCAGCTGATGAATCAGGAGGCCCATCTCACAACAGACCGCTGTGCAGACCGACTGGAGGCCACCATCCTACAACTCACTGACACAAAGCATTCGCTTCAGAAAAGGCACAATGACGTGGAAAGCTAGGGTAGATGGAAAATCATCCATCTCTATGGCAACCCAGAAAACATAGAGGGCCATGACAAGGAGGGCTTTCTGCTACACTTCTTTCATGAGGCCTTACAACTGGACCCCGAAATGCTGCTCGAATCTGAAATCTGAAAAAGCACATCGGGAATTAGGCCCGAAGCCCTTGGACAGTAAAGCACAACCCAGATCCATAGCGGTCCATTTTTACCATTACAAAACAAAATGGAAGATTTCAACTGAGGCGCTGGCGACTGACACAGATACACTATGGCAACATTTGATAATGACTACCCCGCCAGTGTGCAAAAAAATGCCAAGCATATGCCACAATCATGCAGGCATTAAAACAAGAAGTCCGCTTCCAAACACCATATCCCTCGAAACTTGATGGTCTTTTTACCCGACGGCTGGCATACCTATGAAAACGCAGAGGCGGTGGCAAAGGACTTAACTAGTCGGAGAACTGTGACCTTAAAATTTAATGCCACCACCCCTGCCGCCCACATCAAGGCAGAAGCATTAACCGTGGCACGATCGTCTTGAGCTACCATGCTGCAGTCACTAAGAAAGACATCTCTTAGCTCTAGGCCTTTTATCGTATACCACCAGCGGAGAAGCCAAACTGAAGCAGTGTGTCCTAAAGGTATGATGGACTTAACAGGACACTGTCACTCTTACCTGGCTGTAAGGTAGGTGCTTGCTGGGGTGGGGAATCCCCAGTTTTTGGTGAGGCAGTGACTCGCAGTCAACCCAGTCTCTTTCTCCCCTCCCCTTCTCTTAGATTCCTTGGAGGTGTTCTGTTGTTGGGGGGGGGGGGGAGAGGCAGAATGTCTGAGGGCCATGCAAACAACGGGAGTGTGCTCCCCTTACACGGTGACCTCAATTTCAGATGGCTGCCATGTTACAGAGTCGCACACACTGCACCCTCGCACTCCTCTCAGCTTAAATAAAGACCAGAGCTCTCTGGACAGCCCTCTGCTCATACAACAGCTTGCGCCTCAGAACAATCGACTGAGAGAGAAACCGAGGAAGAGGGGTCCTCACTGTCCCAAAGTCGAAACAGTGCCGACAGGGTGGTTCAGCTGGAAACCCACACACACCACATAGCCTAACTTATTTAGTTTTTGTTGACCGGGTAAGTGCACTAGACAAATCCTGCCTATTTTCAGGCACGACCCGGGGGAAGGGGATACAGATGAATGCCAACTGATCTTGAACCAGATTAAGCTGTTGGTGGTATTTTTAGTGAATGAGGGAAATTTGGCCAGGACACCGGGGAAATTCCCCTACTCTTTTCGATAAGTGCCATGGGATCTTTAACATCCACCTGAACTACCACCAATCCAGGCAGATGGGACCTCGGTTTAACGTCTCATCCGAAAGACAGCACCTCAGAAGTGCAGCACCCCTCTCATGCTGCACTACAGTGTCAGTACTGGGATATTAACCCAAGTGCCAGATGTGGGAACTGAACCCACAGCCCTCTGATCTCCCGGCCTCAGAGGCGAGTGTGCTGCCTACTAAGCCACTGACACTGACTTAACTGCACACATTCAAGCTGTTCACAGACAGAGATGCAGAGTGGTGAGGTAGTGGGAGTCAGCAGTAATCCATACAAGTCGCTTCATTCATCTCTGTGCAACATTTGCTACCTTACCCTGTTAACACAGTAAATTGATGGTGTAGTGCCCCCATTTATCCTTCCCTTCCTTTAAGAGTCTCCTAAGTGGAAGATTAAGTAGGATGCATCCCTCGGTTCAGACCACCTAGTGAGTTACCACTACATTTACATGATTCATTCAGAGGTTCTGACCGTAGCAGACCATGTGACCACAATTCCTAACATTTGAGGATGTTGTCCCAGCATGCCGCACCTCATACCACCTCCCTCAAAATTCCAGGACTATTCCATAGCAAACTGACCACATAAGACTGTGGGTTGATCCACCAATCTGCCAGAGACTAACCTTCAGCATCTTTTAATCTGCTTAACATTGGCAGGGTTTCCCCCTTTTTTTGTACTACATTAGGTGCACAGGACTTTGTGCATTTTTTTTTTCTGTAAATAACCTTTGCTTGCTAGTGATGTTTAAACTATGTTTTCAACTGTTTCTTTAGTCTGTATATCCAGTTCAGGGACTTTATCACTTTATATAAGCTTAAGACTGTGACAATTGTCACCAATAGCAAAACTCGTAGTCAAGCCACTTTAACAGGGAGTTATGCCAATCAACCAAGCTGGGTTTCCACATTGTATGCCCAGTGTTGCAGCTGCAGCACAACCAGCTGACCAAATAGCATTTCTATCCTCTGCCCGACTTCCACTGTTCCCTTTCACACTATGTGGGGTGCAGGAAAACTGCTCCCCTTTGGGCAACCTTACCAGGTTCAATTCTATCCTTCCAGACTGTGACATCCAGTTATTCCATCCCCCACTTTGGGATTCTTCCCTTTCCTTTTATCCTCTTAACCTGTCTTTCCTTGGGGCAGTTCCCTGGAGGCCGAAGCTTTGCTTCTTTACCTCCCTGCTGCAGAAGGTGCAGGTGTGTTCCTCTCTCCTGAAGCAGAGTTCCTCCATGTTAGGAACTCCTACACTGGAAGCACAGGGCTTCGTCAGCCTGTTATACACAGTTCAAGTTGTTTATTATTCAGTAGCCGTTGTGCTGTGTTTGTTCCTGGTTGAACTGAATATGCTGGTGGGTATGTAGTGCAGTGTGCGGGCCCACAGGAGACGAGTCTCTTGTGGCGACTCAAGTTTTGTGGAGGAGTAGAGTTAACTACCCTTTTTTTGGAATTGATGTTATTCACGTGAACTAAACCGCCCATAAAAAATAATAGGTAAACCCAAACTTAAAAGTCTATTCAGCTAGCATAAATGGGCTTAATAACCTAGTAACAATGGTCCAAATCCTTTCCATCATTAAAAAGGAAAAAAAACAGCAGTTGTGTCTATAGGAGATCCACCTACATCACACAGAGGATGCAAAGCTCAAGACTACATATTCTGCAGTGTATTCCTCAACGAAGGGTAAGTGGACAGGAGTGGCAATTCTGATAGCGAAACATATACCCTTTTAGGAAAGCAAAGTAGTTTAATTTTCCTCCCTCTAATTACTCTGACCAGGTTATAAACCCAGCAACTTATCTGGAATGGATATTACTTACTGCAGGACACTTTTCAAAAGGGCAGTTATACAGGATTTAGGACACTGTCCTACATGCTGGGCCACTGGAGATCTAAGGGCTCAGCTCCAGGTAGCATGGGCAGAGATTACGCGCCTCAAAATCGCATATTCAGGAGGAAATATAATATTATAAGTACCATCCACCATTTCCCCAACATCAAACAGAAGCGCCTCGACCACAGAGGGTAGCTGGTCCAGGAGGCTGCCAGGTGGTTAGGAGGGGCAAATCGGGTGCCCCATCACTCGCTGCTCTCCAACATATCACCTCCACAAACCATATAAAAACTACAAATGGGTATCTGCCTCTATCTCCGAAATCAAACAAAGGGGCAGAGGACACTGCAGAGCAGGACACGTCAGCACAGGAGCTAGCACAACAAAACTCGCCCAAAACAGGGACCAAAACAAAAAAAGCAAAAAGGAAATCCAAAACACTTCTGATCATAGAGACTCCATGATTCGGGGAGCTGAGACCTATCTCCAGCCAGGGGAAATGGTCAGATGTCTCCCAGGTACATCACTGTGAAGAGACACTGACCGCATTGCTAAAATTGTACAGGAAGCAGAAGAAAACATTGACATCCTGGTACACTTAGGGACTAACGATCTCGCCAGCTGGTCAGTTGTGGAGACCAAGGAACACCTGGCCAGGCTAGGTGGCAAACGATCATACATTTCATCTGGCACCTCCTTCTCTGAGATCCTACCAGTCTGGGCGAGGAAGGGAGATGGACAGAACGTCAGAGAAGAGGAGATGAGGGAGCTAAACGTGTGGCTCAAGGGCTTGTGCCAGGAAAAAGGACACAAATTTGTAGGTAACTGGCAAACGTTTTGGGAGCGAAAGTTCCTTAAATTTGATGGACTGCATCTAACTAAGGAGGAAGTCAGTGCACTGGTGCAGAGGTTTGACAGCTTTGCAGAATATTTAAACTAGCAAATGGAGAGAGGGGTGCAGCATATGATACGTCAAATGGTAAGAACATCCCTCCCCTCTCAGCTAGTGATCAAACAGGAGTTCAGCATGTTTGTAGTTCATTTGCATCACCAGGTAAGCGAAAAGGTCTGGCTCTCCATACCACACACAGGGGAAACGCCAGACCATGCCCAACAACTAACACAACGAAATCTGGCCAATGGAAAATCATGTAATTAAATGCTCACAGTCAGAAACAAGATCCCAGACCTGCAGGCAATAATGACAGAGGCTAAACTGGACATAGTAGCCATATTAGCTAGACATGGTTCACCAGTAACCACACTTGGGGAGACTTCCAGTACCCGGCTATGTACTGTTCAGAAGAGACCGAGGTGCAAAAAAAGGGGGGGGATGGAGTGGCCCTTTATGTCAATGAAAATATCAAAGCTACAGAAATTCAGAATACACATAAGGAGCTCGAAGAACGGCGGGTCACCCTGGAAACAGGAAATGGGACAGCCATACGAACTGGGGTTGTCTACAGGCCTCCAGACTATGGGGAGGACACAGACACATTACTGATAGAAGATATACAAAACATGACAGCTAAAGGGGAGGTTCTGACAATGGGAGATTTCTACATACCAGATACAGATTGGTCAATACCAGCAGGAACATCTGCCAGAACTAGACACATAGTGGATTCCCTGCAGGGGCAGGGCCTCAAACAACTGGTACAACATCCCACAAGAGACAGGGCTATCCTAGATCTAGTACTGACTAACACGGAAAGGATCACAGATCTCAGGTAGAAGGGGTCACTCAGCTGTAGAAACCATAACATGGTAGATCCAACTTGGCCACTAGACTAAATCATCCCATTCTAAGGCAAAACTATGGGACTTCAGAGGAGCTGACTTTGATAAGATGGCCAACAGAGTTAAGCTAGCCCTGGCAAGAAGAAATATGGGTGAGGGGGTACAGGCAAAGTAGACAAGCATTAAAGATGCAATGCTTGAAGCAACATCCCATTTTGTTAGAGAGAAAAGAAGTACAACAGAAGAAGGAAACCACTTTGGTGCTCAAAAACAGTAGCAGAAAAGGTCAGAGACAATAGGTTGGCCTTCAGGAAATATAAGGGAATGCAGTGGGATAAAGATAGGGAGGCATACCAAACTTTCCTAAGGAAAGGCAGTAAGGCAGGCAAAGGCCCAAACCGAGGAAACACTAGCATGAACAGTAAAAGAAGGTGACAAGACTTTCTATAGATACATTAGTGAAAGAAGAAAATCCAAAGGGGGTACCGCTAAGATCAAAGGGGATAAGGGCGCGTGTGATGAGGAGGACCATGTAAAAGCATCTATCCTAAATACATACTTCTGCTCAATATTTACTGAGGAGAAGGTAGGGCAGAGCCCACAGCTCAGCACCATGGACACAGAGGGGGAGGGAGGTGTGCACTAGTCCCTTCACAAAGGAAAGTGTCCTACAAGAGCTTGATAAGCTCAGGGTGGACAAGGCAATGGGACCTGATGGCATACATCTCAGGGTACTAAAGGAGCCAAGGGTGGAACTAGCAGAGCCATTATCAGAACTGTTTAGTGAGTCTCTGAGCACAGGCGAGATCCCAGAACACTGGAGAAGGGCTCATGTGATCCCGTTCCACAAGAGTGGTAGCAGGGAGGAGGCAGAGAACTACAGACCAGTCAGTCTTACCTCAATAGTGGGCAAGATTAAGGAGGCACTCCTTAAAGAAAGGATAGTGCAACACCTGGAATCCATAGGAACACAGGATTCAGGACAGCATGGGTTTACAACAGGACGGTCCTGTCAAACAAATCTCATAGATTTATTTGACTGGGTAACCAGAGTGGTGGACTAAGGGGGAGCAGTCGATGTCGCCTACCTTGACTTCACCAAAGCTTTCGATACTGTTCCGCATGGAAGATTGATTAATAAGCTGGGTAGGCTTGGGGTGGGTCAGAAGTTGGTCAACTGGGTGGCAAACTGGTTGACGGCAAGAAAACAGAGTGGTGGTAAACGGTATAGTCAGAAGAGATGCACGTCACAAGTGGGGTACCTCAGGGATCAGTCCTGGGGCCTGTTCTCTTCAATATCTTCATCAGTGACATTGCAGATGGACTGGAGAGGGGGTAAGGTTTGTCTGTTTGCAGATGACACCAAGATCTGCCACACAGTAGATGATCCAGATGGGGTGGGCAGAATGAGAAGAGATCTGGATAGACTGGCAAAATGGTCGGGAAAGTGGCAGCTGGAGTTTAACACAAAGAAGTGCGAGATCATGCACATACAGAAAAGAAACCCTGAAGCCACCTACAGGTTGGGAGGGGAGTTACTGGCAGTCACAAGGGAAGAAAGAGACTTGGGTATCATTATCACAGATAACCTGAAATCATCCAAGCAGACCACTAAAGCAGTTGGTAAGGCTAGGGGGATGTTGAGGTGTATTAGCAGGGGTATCACAAGTCATAAGAAGAAGGAAATAATCCCTCTTTACAAGACACTGGTTAGGCCCCATTTGGAGTACTGCGTACAGTACTGGAGGCCACACCTTCACAAGGACATTAACCAAATTGAGGCAGTCCAGAGAAGGGCAACCAAAATGGTGCAGGGACTGCATCAGAAAACACAGGACAACAGATTAATGGAGTTCAATATGTATACCCTAAAGCAAAGGAGGGAGAGAGGTGATATTATCGAAACATTCAAACACCTTAAGGGCATTAACAAGGTGAAAGAATCTAACATGTTTCAATTTAAGAAAAATAGCAGGACAAGAGGACACAGCATGAGATTAGAGGGAGGCCGATTAAGGGGGAATGTGAGGAAGTTCTTTTTTCACAGAAAGGGTGGTGGATGCATGGAACGGCCTACCTCAGGAAGTGGTGGATATGAATACAGTGCAGGGCTTCAAACAGGCATGGGATAGACATAAGGGAGCAATACAGATGAGTATGAATATAGGCCACTGACAGAGCAAAGGCCAATGGCACATTCATAAGGTAGAAAAATAAATGGGCAGACTGGATGGGCCTTGTGGTCCTTATCTGCTGTCAACTTCTATGTTTTTATGTAAAAGATAAAAATGGTTGCTGTGTTACAATACAGGGAGAGACTGTCACCCCAGTATCCTGGTACTTCCCCCCCAGGCTCAGATATTCACTTCCTTAAGAGGACAGTGAATTTAGTTCTTAATAATCAGAGAGAGGACTTCTGTTTATCACTGGTGACTGTAATCTCCTTCTAGATCCTAATAAGGCCACTACTGCACCCCACCCTACACAATCCCAAGCAATGCAAACATTTCCATAAACTGCTAGCTTTGCTGGGTTGGACTGATGCCTAAAGAGCACTCTCCTCGCACCAAAGGGCCTACAACACACTTCTCCACTCCCATCCACATCAAACCTACAGTCCATCAACTACATTTTTCACTCAGTGAGGACTTGCATAGGATTCACTCCTGTCAGGCAGGCTCCATGTCTTACATTGACATTGCCCCCATTGTAACTGAGCTCAGTCTGGGGCTCTTAAGAAAAAAAACACGAGCTGGCAGCTTGACACATTCTACCTTAAAGACCCCCAACTTGCAAAACCTGCAGAACAACAGATCATGGACATCCTACTGCTTACTAATACCCCTCCTACAAGCCAAGCAATAATGTGTGACACGTTGAAGCCAGTATTAAGAAATCTAATTAGTTACGCAGCTCAGAAAAACAAAATAATATAAAGCACATCGGGAGGACTTCCTAGGGACCCTGAAATTCCTACAGATGCAGCATCAACAAGGCACACTGGTTGACCTCAAAAGGATAAATACGACCCAAAAAAAACTATTGGATGACCTAGCCTTGCAGCAAATGGAAAAAGCATTATGTTATCTTCGGCAAAGGCATTATGATAGAGGACCACAGGCAGCTAGGCTATTACCACACACAGTTTGAGGTTTCCAACAGAAAGCCACAATCACCAAGATCAAATATCCCACAACAAACTTGATCCACAGCAAGCTCTAACACATCTCGTAAGTTTTTTTCCACATACTATACGATGCTACAAACAGCTGATTCAGACCCAGAGCCTATGGCTCTTGAAAATTTCTTTACTGGCCTGCACCTTCCGGGCCTTACTGAACAAGCCACAGAAGGACTGATGAAGCCAATCTCGGAACAAGAGCTTAACACAGTAATGGGTAAACTGAAGCTGCAGAAATGCCCTGGACCTGATGGATACCCTGTGGAATTTCTTCAAAAATTCACCAATAAACTTACCCCTCTATTCCTCAGAGTAGTCAACAACCTGATCTCCGGAGAGACTCTGCCACTCCATCATGGAGTTATGCTATCATTTTGGTTATATTGAAACTGGGTAAGCCAGCGGACTACTGTGAATCGTACAGACCAATATCAGTCTGCAATACTGATTATAAACTATTTTATGTCCATAATGGCACATCATCTGGATCTCCTTTTCCCTAATCTTGTTCAACTGCACCAGACGGGTTTTGAAACAAGCAGACAGACTATGCCTAGCATCCACAAAGCCCTCTCCGTTATACATCATGCTGATATAACAGGAAAGCCCTGTCAGTCTTGACGCAGAGAAAGCATTTGACCATGTGTCATGGGCCTTTCTCCATGTCACACTGCAGCAGTCTGGCTTCCCTCTTGCCTTCCTGGATTTAAATACCCTCCCTATATACATCTTCATGGGTGAAGATCCACGCAAATGAGCACCTATCTCCTTGAATACTATTAAAACATAGGACCGAAAAGGTCCCCCCGCCCCCCATGAGTCTACACTGAGCCCTGGTTCAACCTATTCCACGGTATAATCTCCATCAGGGATATCTTGGACCAGACTTTTTGGGGAACGATCACATCGCTTTATATATGGATTTATGTGATGGTCTTCCTCAAGACCCAGGAAAAGACCTTTCACAGCTGTAGTCTTTTTAATGCACGTTTGGCTTTTTCTCAAGTTATAAATTAAATACAAAAAAAAAAACACAGAGAGGCTCTACCCATCAATTCTGACCCTTGCCATAACTGAAATCCCAATTTCTGTTTCACTGGGATATACCCCATATGAGAGACTTAGGGGTGAAGTTAACCAACTCAACGTCTAAGCTATTTCAGGCCAACTATGTCCCACTGACTACACAGCTTCAGCAAGAGGTTCACTTGGGAGCTTAAACAGCAGGATGGTAGGGAAGAGGGCTGCAGTTATATTCTGTTTTAACTGAAATATTTGAATAGTTTGTAAGTGAAATTAGTTCTATGTGTTAAAAATTATTACCTTGAATTAGAACTGTTACTTGGGCTGTGATATTGCAACTTTGGAGATAGTTGTTTGGCAGGGATAATTAGAGGGAAATTTAAATGTGTTTGCCTGGTGCTAGGGGAGGGACATTAGCTGAAATTACCTTGTCTTTAAACAGGAATGACCTTGGCTTTCATTGTTCACTTGGGAGCTTAAACAGCAGGATGGTAGGAAAGAGGGCTGCAGTTATATTCTGTTTTAACTGAAATATTTGAATAGTTTGTAAGTGAAATTAGTTCTACGTGTTAAAAATTATTACCTTGAATTAGAACTGTTACTTGGGCTGTGATATTGCAACTTTGGAGATAGTTGTTTGGCAGGGATAATTAGAGGGAAATTTAAATGTGTTTGCCTTAAATACTGAAAAGCCACTAGGGGTTGGGATTGAAGGGCTGAGTATTTCTGTTTGGGACTGAAATTCGAAGCAACAGGAGCTGGTGGGACTGTGACATCATACTGTACCTGATGTCTGCTTACACACACTGTTAGTGGGACTGAACACACACTGGACTGTATGTGTTTGTGAGACTTGGGAACTTTATTGGAAGGGTTGAAATTGGGTTTGTAAATAACTACAGTCAGTATAGAGAGAAACTGTACTCCAGGGGAAAGGGACTGAGAAAAGGGGGTGTGCTATTATACACAGAGGCGGGTATTCAGGGTGGCCATATTCCACCATGGCAGGCATCTTCGGAAGGGTTGTAGGCTGCTCAGGCTGTGGGATGGCAATAATTCTAAATTGGGCCTGGAGAGAGGGAGGCTGCCCACTCTGTAGACAGCTATCTTGTATCAGGAGTGAGGTATATTGGTTAAGGAGTAAGCTGTGGGGGCTGGGGAGGGTGTCCAAGGATAAGGGGTGTGGATATGGGCAGCAGAACAGTGGGGCTGAGGGGAGGCTGGGGCAACGCTCTGAAATTACAGGACGTTATGTTACAGCAAGCAGGAGGGGGGATATTAGGGACAGAGGACACTTAGATAGGGAAGTTGATGCTAAGGGGAAAGCATACGGGGTGAACATTCTGAATACAAAGAGACTAGAGGGGAAGAATCAGGAGGGCTGTTGTGCAGAAGCCAAAACAGCAGACTGTGGGAAGGGAGCTCCTAAGGTGAATAGAAAAGAGAGGAAGAAGAGGTCAGTTTAGAGATGCAGTCAGGGGAAACTCTGGTTACTTGATGGAGGCTGACATACAGTGTCACAATAAATTTGAGCTACTAAGCAAACTCTAGAGGGGAGGAAGGTTGGTGGACATGAGGAAACTTATGCAGAGGCCGGGGAGGGAGTCTGATACCTATACGGTATCACAGACCAGCTGTGAAAGGATAGACATAGTCCCAGAGGGAGAAGGGAAATATATATGTTAAGCAAATGGGGAGATGCAACATATTCCAGACATGAGGGAGGAGAGCATGATTGGAGAGAAACTGGGAGACAAGGAGGTGGGAGAGGAGCCCCCCTTCAGCAGGGAGGTCAGTACCAAGGATGGGGCCATAGCTAAAGGGGACCCACAGAGAGCCTCTGGAGGCAGGGGTACTATTACAAGGGGGGAGGATGGTGGTGTGGGGAAGGGAAACCATCAGGGCCAGGATAAATGGTTCAGATAAGAGAGGGTTAAAGGGGACACCTATTCAGAGGGGGTTTGAGTTAAGTGGGCAAAATAACGAGGGAGGCAGAAAGGGGAAGGTGACAAGGGGGTCTCTAATAAGGCAGGAAGACTCCCATGAAATTGAGATAAAGAATAAAGGGGGGGGGAAGGGGGGCTGAGAGGGCATAGTGGAGATAACCCGAGTTCAGAGCAGGTCATAGTACCAATACAGCACTCCTGGAATTTTCCAACTTCCTCCATGCCTCCTTGGACTCTGGTGCCCTGGCTGGTGCTATATTCATTGACCTGTCTAAAGCATTCGATACGCTTAAGATCCTCTTTGCTCTCCACCCCACTCCACTAGTATGGCTCTCAGGACCTGTTTCCTTGGTGCACCAGCTATCTCTCCGTCGATTCCCCAATGTGTGAAAGTCAACGGTACTCTCTCTGAAACATGCCCCATTCGGCTTGGGTGCCGCAGGGCTCAATTCTTGACCCCTACTATTCTCACTCTTTCTTAACTCCCTACCCAGCAGTTGTAATGGGTAAGATGCTTCTCTATGCTGATGATGCTGTTCTCGCTGCCTCCCACAATGCCCCCCATGCTGCTACAGAACTCCCTCCAACTAGTCTTTGACTCTGCAGCTACCTGGTTCACTGAGCACTCAATTTGTTATCAACCTTAAGAAAACAAAATCGATGCTCTTCTCCCACCCCCAAAATAAGTACAGCAAGTTTCCTTAGCTGTCCACCCACACCCAATCTCGCCATTGACCAGGTGCAGTCCTATAAATATCTTGGTATAACCTATGACCTGCACTTTCATTCCATGGACATATATCTGCCCTAAATTCTGTCGCAACTCACGGCTAGACATTCTTACCGCACAAGAAATGCCTCCTCCCTCCTGATGCCCTGCGCCTGGCTGTCACCTCCTCTGTCATGGCTCTCATTGACTATGGCCTTCCGGGTCTATGGTCAGCAGATCAGACTGTCCTCAACAAGGTTCGCCCACAGTTAACTAAGGCCTGCAGACTTATCACTGGTGCTCCCAGACTCACTCACACATGTGAGCTGTACACCCTGGCTACCCCACTCAACCTGGAAGAGCGACTCATGTATCAGACATGCCAGCTCACCTTTAAAGCCTCATGGCCTATCCCCATAGGCCTATCCAACTCCATTCTGCCATACTGCACTGACTCCTGATCACGAGAGCTCAAGAGCTACCCTAGTTATTCCGAGAGCCAGACCTCTCAAGGTCAGCGGCATCTCACCGCAGGCGCTCCCACTGGTATAACTCCTCCCTGCCAGTGTCTCAAACTCACTAACCTTAGCTTGCTTTAAGCCCAGGCTCAGAAACTTCCTGTTTAGCTCTCGTCAAATGCAACTGCCGCTAGCCTAGTGTTAAAAAATATATACTCTGTTTGACAATGCTCACTGAGTGGCCCCCTTCCTTTCCCTACTACTCCCTCCTCCCATCTCCTCCCTTCTACTCCCACCAGCTCTCCCCACCATAAGTTTTGCACCTTTTGTTATCTTTTGCTTCGTTGGAGATTGTATTCTATTGAAACAAAATTGTAATTGAACTGTAACTTTTTTGTTGTAAGTACTGTGTCCCTTGTACTACTGTTCTGATGTCCTCTTTGTGACGAGGTACCTTTGTAAATGAGCCTCTGGCTCAAAGGTTTCTAAACTGATGTTTAACTAAATAAATAAATAACCATAAGGATGATGGCGGTGTTAAGGTTCTGCTACTGGGAGACTCGATGATTAGGGGTATCCATTGGGAGGGACAGGGGGGTGGATGCCATAGCCAGGTGAAGGTAGTATCTCTGGGCTGACGGTGCACAGAGCAAAGTTCATGGTGTATGAAATGGTTAGGGATTGTGGAGGAAACCGATTTCCTGGCATTTGGGAACCAATGATCTAGAGGGAATAGCGCTTTGGAACCAAGCAAGGTTCCAAGAACTTGCCAGAGTCTGTCGGATAGTGGATGCAACATCCTTTTCGAGATATTGCCAGTACCAAAGGCCCCAGTGGAGAAAAAACATTCACAGAGTGTTAATGACTGGCTCCAGGAAGTGGGGTGAAGAGAATGGGTTGGGGTGTTAGGGAACTGGAATGGAGTTTGGGAGGATAAGGGACTACATGCCAAGGACAGGTTTCATCTTGCCCCATTAGGGACGGAAGTCCTTAAACAGGGGATGGCTGACTACATACAATGAAGGTGGGGTTTAAACTTGTAAGGGGGGAAGGGATAAGGAGGGCTGATCAGAGCTCTCTCCTCCAGATGAGGGGAGTAGCCTACTGCCAAGGGGGGAGAACAGACTGGAGGTGGAGGTTTCAGGAGGATGGGAGTATAAGGAATCTGGGTGGGGTCTGTACAAAGAGGATCAGGATAAGGTGGGGTTGGTGTTAGTAAATGCCAGGAGCTTAAACAAGTTGCCAGAGTTCCAGGCCATGCTGTTCGGGAATGGCGGCAGTCACGGAGACGTGGCCAACAAAACCATGACTGGGACCTAAATGTAATGGGGTACACTATGCTTAGGAAGGATAGAAAGGAGGGCAGAGGGGTGGAGTGGCTATGTTCATTAGAGATGACATAGAAATTGCTATGGTAGAAGAGGCAGAGGGAACGGAGGCCTTATGGGTCACCTTACTTATCCCCAGCAGGAGATAAGGTCAAGCTGGGAGTAGCATATAGGCCCCTGGGATGAGTGATGTTCTACGATGGTTTGCTGGACAACATCATTGCCCAGTGTGGTCCAAAAGGGGAAGGAGTGGTGTTGATGGGGACCTTAATATGCCAGGTACAAACTGGGGAACCATGTCCTCTAAGGTGGCCAAGGAGCAGAGGCTGCTGGATGGCTTCCAGGATGTGTTCTAACACAGCATGTGATGGAGCCCAAGGCAGAGGGCATGTCTTGGATGTGGTTCTGGCAGATGGGGATCTGGTAAGGGACATGGTTGTACAGGACCCCTGACTGGGAGTGACCACAATACTGTCTGGTTTCAAATAAGCATGGGGGAGTGGGGTGAGATCTAGGACACTGCGCAGTGGACTTCAGGGGGGAACTTTATGGGCATGGGAAATATTCTCAAGGATCACTTGAAGGGATTACCTCAACGATAAATGTGGAAAGGAGATGGAGATCATAAAACGGGACTTCATGAGGCAGTCAGGATCTGCGCTAGGTTGAAACGCAAGGGAGCAAGTTCACATAAACCATGCTGGTGGTCCAGTGAGGTACAGGTAGCAGTCAGAGAAAAGAAGGCGCCTACAAAAAATATAAAACAACAAGAGGGATAGGGATAAGGAAATGTACCAGCTTGCATCTAAAAAGTCACCCGTATGGTGAGGGGAGCAAAGTCCAGTAAAGAGCAGCAGCTGCACAGGGATAACATGGAGGGGAAAAGGTCCTTCGGTACATTGGGGAGCGGAGAAACTAAGGGCCATCTCAGCAGATTGAGATCAGAAGGAGGGTGGGTGGAAGAGGCAAGGGACCAGGCAGAGGTATTTAACGAGTACTTTACCTCTGTGTTCACTAGGGAGGAGGATGGGATATCTACAAAGCAAGGCATGAAGGGATGGAAGTGGCAGGAGGGATCAGGGGAGCAACAGAAATGGAGCAAGAGGGAGGAGGTACCCCAGGGGTGTCACATCTGGATAAGGATAAAAAGACCAGTAAGGTGGAGGGACGGATGATGCTATCTCCGCCACAAGGGCGTTAGCCTCAAGGCCCTAAAGAAAGACAATCTCCTGGCCGATGGCATTCTATCCGAGAGTGCTATGGGAATTGGGGACATACTGGCTGCACCCTGGTGGAGCTTTTCAGCAGGTCACTTGGAGACAGGGAGGGTACTCTAGGGATTGGCGAGAGGCACATGTGGTACCAATCCATAAAGGGGGTCGAGGGAAGTACCAGGGAACTATAGACCATCAGCTTAACTCTGTGGTGGAAAAATAATGAGAGTATACTAAAGGAACGATTGGGGTGTACTTGGAGGAGGTGGAGGTCTGGATAGTAGGCAAATTGGGTTTGTGCTAGGTAGATCATGTCAACCAACCTTGTGGAGTTCTATGAATGGGAAACATCAGAACTGGACAGGGGTAAGCCTGTGATGTATTATTCTTGGACTTCAGCAATGCTTGACTCTGTCCCCACAATGGTCTGGTGGAGAAACTGATGTGGGTTAGGAGTAGGCCCTTTGATGGTCAGATGGATTGAAAACTGGCTAGCTGGACGCACTCAGAGAGTAGTGGTCTGTGGGGAGCTCGAACCCTAGAGAGGTAGGTAGTGGGCACCACAGGGCCGGTCCTGGGTCCGATCCTGTTTAATGCATACATATCGACATCAGGAGGGTATAGGGTGTGAAATGAGTCTATTCATGGATGACTCCAAGATGGGAGCAGTAGTTGAGGAGAAGAGGGAGGCTGGTCCCTGCAAGGGACCTGGACACCCTGGAAAGCTGGGCTCACACGGAAATTAAATTTCACTATCACCAGTGCAAGGTGTTGCATCTTGGTCGGGAAACCCCAAACACAGGTACACCCTAGGAGGAGGCGTGGAGGCCTCAATAGGGGAAAAAGACCTAGGGGTCATGGTGGATACATGTATGAATAACTCTGAGCAGTGCAGAAGAGCAGCTAGCAAGGCAAACAGGATGTTGGGATGCATCGTAAGGGGGATCACCGAGTCTAGGAGCAAGGAAGTGATTCTGCCGCTGTACAATGGACTGGTTAGACCACACCTTGAGTACTGTGTACAGTACTGGAGACCACACTTGAAGAGGGACATACAGCTCCTGGAGAGGGTACAGAGGAGGGCAACAAAGATGATACGAGGGCTAGGGATTTGACTTATGAGGACAGACTTGAGGAGCTCTGCCTGTTTTCATTGGAGGAGAGAGAGACAGGGGACATGATTGAGGTCTTCAAGTACCTCAAGGGAATAAATAGGGTAAACATGGAGGGATCTTTAAACTAAAGCAGGAGGTATCACCAGAGGCATGGTTTGAAGTTGGAAGGTGGAAGGTGAGGGGGAAAGAGGAGGAGGTTTTTCACTGAGAGGGTGGTGGACCCTTGAATGCACTGCCTGGTGAGCTGGTTCAGAGATCCACAGTGGAGGGCTTCAAGAGAGGGTGGGACAACAGAAAGTGGATGTATCAGATGATGGCCTGTCCTGGGGGGGTGGGGATGGATGATAGGAGTTTCTGGAGCACAAGGAATGGGAGGGTCTCGGCACCCAACTAAGGATCTAGGTTCGAGCAGACTCGATACACCGTAAGGCCTAATCTGCTGGCAAATAGTATGTTAGTATGTTAGTAAATGGGTCTGTGCTCTCCCTGACTTTGGAGCAGCATATAGCTACGACTGAAATAGTCCTACCTAGGTTTCTGTACCTGTTTCACTCATTGTCCATCCCAATAGATAAAGTACATTGTGACAGGTGGCGTAAAATGATTGGATTTATATGGAAAAGGCTACTCCCACAAATCAGTTATTTAACCCTCTGTAGACCCAAGGATCAAGGAGGCTTGGCACTTCCCGACTTACACCTCTATTATGAAGCAACACAATTACAACCTCAGACCTATCCTCAATTAAAGGCCTCAGTTTCCTGCATATTAATGTATGCAGTCTGTTGAAAAAATTTACATTGCTACAATCCTGGGTTGCCCATACCTTGCCAGACTTTCTTGTGATAACTGAGACATGGCTCAAGACCACCACAATGGACAGGGAAGTTAACCTACCTATCAGCTATTCAGAGCTGATCGCCAAACAAGGGAGGTGGAGTAGCCAATATGTAAAAGCTGGTTTAGTTGTATCCTGTACTGCTGCAACATCTATGCCCAAGGAATTTGAGTGTCTATCTCTAAAGTCTCTCTCCCAATACAGCAGCTTTCATTTAATTGATGCTACAGACCCTCTGCTGAACACAAGCTCTTATCCCACCTGGGAAACCTGGTCAAGTCCTGTACTGAAGAAGTCATTATCATAGGGGACCTGAATTTCAACTGGCTCACCCAGGCAGCTACACCTCTGGTAGCATTCTGTGACACCTATGGGCTCACACAGTTAATTAATGAACCAACAAGACTAAATGCAAGGAATAGTAGCAACAGTACTCACTTTGACATCATGCTAATGAGTAACCACATCTATTCACACACGCTGAGTGCTCCTATGCGACATAAGTGACCACTGCCCCATCGCAGGGGTAAGATCCAACAGCATTAAACAGATCCTGCAAATTCTCATGAGGAGATCCAAGAAAACATCAATATTGAAGGATATCTGCATGATCTAGCCTACTCTCCACACTGGCAAAGTTCTATCTTGCACATTCTGTAGAAAAGCTCAGCAGGTGCTAAATAGCATTATATTAAATGCCCTTAACACCCATGCCCCAATCTCAGTATCCGAATAAAAACAAATCCTGTCGCTGGTTTTCAGCTGACCTCAAAGCTGCACTGCTGGAGAGAGATAAACTTTGGAAAGTACCAAGAAAACTAAGAATATCATGGACTGGATGATCTTTAGGAAAGCTAGGAATAAATGCACTAGGAAAGTTAGGGATGAAAAGGCTGCCTACTACCTGGCCCAGCTCGACTCCTCCTACCATAATACTGTTAGATTTTGGGGCACCATCAAGGGTATGATGGGCCAGGATGTTAACAACCCCTTCCAACCCATTTACACAGTAACTATGGCCCCATTACTGGCACATTGGAAATCCTGGATGCATTCAACAACCACTTCACAACAGCTGGCCTTTGCCTTTGACCTCCCCAGCTAACCTATTAAGGATCATTTAAGCTCCCACTATACTGGTGAACAAAGAGTTGACTCCTTTAGTTTCAAACCTATACTGTTGAAACAAGTTGAGGATCTATTATGGCATCTAGATACCAAAAAAGTGCAGGAGCAGATCTTCTGGACCCATTCTTTCTAAAGAGACTGCGTGTCATGTGCTTGCAGTCCCCCTAACTCACCTCTTTAACCTTTCCCTAAACTCTGGTTTCTAGTCCACGCTGTGGAAGACAGCTCATGGTCCCCTTCTAAAATCAGGGGACCCTATGGATCTTAATAACTACAGGCCCATTTCCATCCTACCTGTGTTATCCAAGATGCTGGAGAAATTAGTGAGTATTCAGTTAAGGGAATATCTGGACAATGCTAATCTATTAAATCCAGCTCAGTCTGATTCAGGGCCAAACATAGCACTATCATCACTTAGCCAAGGTCACCAATGATTGGCAAACCAAACTGGATAAAAGAACAATGTCTGTGCAGTATTCCTGGACCTGAGCAAAACATTCGACACTGTGGACCATGAACTGCTACTCTCATCCTTACACTCCACTGGCCTAGATCCATCCTCCCTTAAGTGGTTCAGATGCTACCTCTCTGGTAGATCACAGCAGGTAAAAGCTGAAGGTGACCTCTCCCCATTAAGACCACCATCAAAAGGAGTCCCCAAAGGCTCTATTCTGGGTCCTATCCTTTTCGCCATTTATATAAATAAAATTGATTCAACCCTTACCAAGTCCTCAGTACATCTCTTTGCTGATGACACTGTACTGTATGTCAGCAACCCTTCACCTAAAGTTGCTCATGAAATCCTACAAGCAGAATTCTCCCTGTTACAACATCAGCTTCTTGAAAAAGCTTCTACTAAATGCAAAGAAAACCAAAGCAATGATGTTCACAACCCAAAACTCCACCAACACATCCTCTTCAATCAGTCTCCCCAGATATGCACTATACTTGGGAGAGAATCTGGAGTATGTTGAAAATTTCAAATACCTAGGTGTGGATTGACAAGACTTGACTTTACTCAGCATCTAAAACAACTGCTGAAAAGCTTCACTAAGGCTTGGCTCTCCAGATTAAAACCCTTCCTTAATAGAGATTCAAAGATGAGATTAGTCCAGGCCATCTTTCTATCAGTCACTGACTACGCAGACTTCCTCTATAGTCACTGCCCACTCCTACCTTCAAAAGTTGGATACCTTATACCATAGAGCAATAAGGTTCATTACAGACCTGCCATATAATACTCACCATTGTTCTCTCTCTATGATGCAGTTGGATGGGTTTCCCTTCATGTCAGGAGGAGCAGAAATGCAACTCTATGGATCTACAGAGCTTTAGCAAAAAACTCCCAAGCTATATCCTGGACTGCTTCAACCTGACCATTCCCAGCTCCTATGCCCTAAGAAGCAACAATATCATCCTGCTCAAATTGCCCAAAGTCAACACCAAAATAGGGAGGGCAGCAATCAGCTATTCTCTAGCCACAGCATGGAACACCCTACAAAAATCCCTAAAACTGTCTATTATCATTCCATTTACATCCTTCAAGCAGCACTGTACAGCCTTCTTCACAGAGGAATGCAGTTGCTACCGCTAGAGATAGAATAGTCATCCCACAAAACCATATTCCAATCACATATGGCATATTCCTTCCAGCCAGACACCGCCAGTATATGGCCAGTATAAGGCAATATTCCCTTCACCATCCTTGTACTCATTATGTGAGTGACTGTCATGGCCCTCACTGTGATATATATGTATTGTACATACTGTAGATGTTAGTTTAACTTTCTCTTGCCAAGCTTTAACATGTGAATTCTCTGTATAATACTGTGTTATAAATAACATTTTCTTGTTTCTGTATGTATAACTGTCTCATAAGTATGTGATGTAATTGCTGTGCACCAACTCGAACCTTGACCTTATCAGGTCCATCTTGTAAATGAGCCTTGCTCAATGATGATCGCCTGAATAAATAAAGATTTGATTGACTGATTGATTGATTGACAACCATTAGTGCATTGGCTCAAAAGTGATCCTACTCAACACTGGGAACAACCAAAAAGAGCGATACTATCTGTGTCCTCACCAGAAATAGATAATCGTCAGACTAATAAGAGCTAGTGTACTGCCTGCAATTAATTGTAACTTTCTGATGTAGTGAGCTATCACTTCTTATATATCATGTGTTTTTCTTTTCTGTTTGCTAATTAGAATATTTTCCACTTGGCAGTACTGGGGTGATGTGTGGAGCAGCACTCTGCCTGGAGGGGCACAAAAGTCAGTTCTGTTCCTCCCACTACATCAACACTAAGTCCACAATGACCATGACATCAGGACCATAGAAAGCGGGTCAAGCCTTCAGGTATGGCAGCTGATTTAAACTTTGGAGCCGTTCCGGCTGATCAGTCCCGATTGGTGCGGCGCTCATGCAGGCAGACACTGATTGTCCGCTCTAAGGCGCTAGCACAGCGATTGGTGCGCCTTTGGACATTACTTTTAATCAGGATTGTTTACTCGCCTCTCCCCCTGTCACTGCTGCTCACATTTTTCTCACGCCTCCTCCCAGGCTTCCTTTAAATACAAGTCTCGCTCTTCCCTCCCTGATACTTGGCTGCCCCATTGGCTTACTCTTACTCCATACACCTCCAATCACAAATAAGAGTAACAGGGCCCTCCAGCCACTATTTACTCATTATCTTGCAGTCTGCAGTTGCTACCCATTAAACCTCCACCTCCTGCCTCTGTGCAAACCATTCTAAGAGCCATGGCTTACCTTATTTCGCACTGGTAATACTAGCAAACAGCATTTTCATCGAAACATTACGGCATGATGAAAAAGGCCACAGCCCGACCCTGGAACTCACCCTCTCTACTTTTACTGCCCCTACCCACTGCACTTCCCTCCTGATAGTGCTCCAACCCTTTTACTATACTCTCATTCCTCCCACTCCCCTTTCCTACTCCCCTCGCCTATGCCTATTCGTGCACTCACAGTCACATCCCTATACTATACAATTAGCTTTGTTTTCCCTAGCACTAAACCTATGCCTATGGCAACACTCAGAGGACGATCAAAAAGAAAAAAAAAGAGATTGCATCTATACCGAGCTCCGTGAAAAAATTGTTGCTCTTAAATCCTGGTCCCCCGATACAACTTAACTCACCAACGGAATCTGCAGCTGCCTCAGGGCTCAAAATGATGCTAGTAAATATACTGAGCTTGACTAAAAAATTTGACCAGCTACAATCATGGGCTGCTTGCACAGAACCAGATCTTACAATTGTTACAGAGTCTTGGCTCAGAAAAACAAACTACTGATCAACAAATTGCACCACCAGGCTACAAACTATACAGGGCAGATAGGGAATTTAGGGGTGGTGGTGTTGTCTATTTTAAATCCATATTTACAATTAGTGATATCTCCTGTAAATCTAACAGAAGAAACACGAGACTGTATCCTTGAAGCTTCACCTTCCCTCCACGGAAGTTATCACTATTATAGGTAGATACAGGCCCCCGGCTGACGGAACTGATATTCTCAACGAACTTAAATCTATAATCACAGCTTCCAACTTTGAGAACAATAATCCTCAGGGATTTTAATATGGACTGGCTTACCCAGAAATCTCACAGCCTGAAATCCCCCTGTGATGAGTTTGGCCTTGTACAGCTTGTTAGTGAACCAACAAGTAATAACACATTGAACCTTGCCAACAGTTCACTCCTAGATGTTATATTAACCACTCACCCAAACAAAATTCTATGCTCTGTGGTGTTTCACAATGATATGAGCGACCATGGGGTTGTTGTTTGCATAAGATCGCAGGCCAAGAGTTGGCAGCAGCCTAAGTACATTTCCAAAAGGTCTTTCCGCAAATTCCAGGCAAGAAATTACCTGACCGATCTAGGGGAGGTTAGATGGCAAGATCTTTATCTCATCAAATCCGCAGATGAGGCTCTGACTGTTCTCAACAACAACCTTGTTACACTGGTAAATAAGCATGCCCCCTTTATTAAAGTCAGGGTGCGCCACACCTCCCACCCCTGGTTCACTCCAAGTCTTAAGGCTGCAATCACTAACAGGGACAAGTCCTGGGCTCAGGCCAGGCGCACTAAGAGTCACTCAGATTGGCAGGCATTTAGAACAGCCAGAAACACGTGTGTAAAAAGCATTTGGACAGCAAAAGCGCACTACTATGTTTCTACCCTAGAACAGGCCAAAGGGAACCCATAAAAAATCTGGAGGACACTTAATTCCATTGAAGGACAGCCTAGTGCTCCCTCCCTTCCAGCCAAGATCCTTACCAACGGCAAACTATCAAAGGTTAATTCCCAAATTCTGGAAGAACTCAAACTCTCATTTTGTCACTGCTGGCTTAACTTTTGACTCCTCATCTTATGCAGGTCGAGGGGTAAATCAAGTTAGTGCTAGCCATATTCCCCGCTCCTCGACCTGTTCTTTCCAGTTGCGTGCACTTAATTACAGAGAAGCAGAAGACGCACTACTCAATCCTGACTCTAAGAAAAGTGCGGGAGATGATGGACTTGAACCGTTTTTTTCTAAAACTAGGTTATGCCTATCTCACAGCCCCTATTCTTCATATTCTCAATCTCTCTAGCTCTACTGCCACAGTTCCTTCTTGTTGGAATTTCGCCCATATCCTTCCCCTTTTTAAAATCAGGTGACCCTTGTGATCTAAATAATTACAGGCCTATCTCAATTTTGCCTGTTCTCTCTAAAGCATTCAAAAAACTGATCTATAATCAATTAAAACTTCATATTGAAACCTTCTCACTGTTAAACCCAGCACAATCTGGTTTCCGGTCTAAACACAGCACTATCACAGCTTTGGCCAAAGTCACAAATGACTGGATCTCTGCAACAGACAACAAAAAGATCACTGGTGCAATCTTCTTAGACCTAAGTAAAGCTTTCGACACAGTTGACCACAATTTACTAATTGCCAGCCTTATAAAGTTAGGTGCCACTCCCTCCACCGTTCAGTGGTTCACCAGCTATCTTTCAGGGAGGACCCAGAAAGTGAAAGCTGATGGCATATTCTCAGGCTCTTGCAGACTGCCAGGGGAGTCCCTCAAGGCTCCATCCTAGGACCTATCTTTTTTTCACTGTATATCAATGATCTTGACTCTCACATCATCAATTACAACCTTCACTTCTTTACACTTCTGGCTCTACATTGACTGAAGTTAGGGACGTACTGCAATCTGACTTTGCTCAGCTGGAAATTAACCTCATCAATGCCAAGCTTCTTCTTAATGCCAAGAAAACTAAGGCTATGATCTTTACTCACAGTAACTCTTCCCCTTCCCCCTCTGGACCACCAAAGGACTTTGTTGTTACCTCGCTAGGCGAACTCTTGGAAGCAGTCCCCAAATTCAAATATCTTAGCATTTGGCTGGATAACAAACTTTCTTTCAACGATCATCTTGAAGACCTTTCTAGAAGGCTAAAAGTCAGTTTGGGTTTCTTATACAGAAACAAGTCTCTCTTTCCAAATGAGATCAGAACCAGGCTAGTACAGGCCACATTTCTTCCCTTGCTTGATTATGGGGACCTAATTTACAGCTCCGCTGCAACCTCAAACCTAAGTAAATTGTATGTACTCTATCACCATGCTCTGCGGTTCATCACCAATAAACCGTACCGAACCCATCACGGTGACCTTTACACAGCAGTCGGCTGGACATCACTTACCACTAGACGGCTGTTTCATGCTGGTATCCGGACCCTTAAGATACTCTTGAACAAACTTCCAAGCTACTTTACATCCCTCATCAGTATCTCCCACTGTGCATATTCCTTCAGGAAATCCAACTATCTTCCTGGATGTGCCTAGGACTCACACCACATTTGGTAAATGTGCTATCACATATGCTCTTCTAACAATATGGAACCAGCTCCAAACCACTCTGAAACTATCCAGTATGGTCCCGGTCAACTTCTTCAAAAAGTTAACAGCATCCAAACCAAAAGATATCTGTAATTGCTTTTAAGCCCCTCTCTGAGCCCTTATAGCCTCAAGATCAATCACCTCAAACCTATACCTACCAGGATATAAAACCATTCGGCTAACCACTAAATTCTCACCTATTATTGCCTTTGTTATCTCTATCCTCTTCACCCTACTCTCCCTAGCACTATTCCTTTACTCATCTCATATTTTCTAACCCCTTCCTATTCCACTACTCCCTTCTGTTATCTTTACACCCTCCTCTTACTCACCTACTCTCTCCTCCCAGTACACTCCCAACCTGCCCAGCTCCCTACTATCCTACACTAATAATCCCTACCTGTTCGGTCGAATTCCTGCGTCAGGTAATATATGAACCTTACTGTGCCTCAATCTGTCATACTGTAATTTTATAAACCGATGTTTAGCAATCCTATGTGTATATGTTTTTTTATGATGCTTTGTATATGTTGTCTTTTTATGTTAAGCTACTTGGCTATTATTATGATCTAGGACCTCCTTGTGAATGAGCTTGCTCAATGGAGTTTTCCTGTAATAAACTTGAAGTTGAACTTGACATCACTAGTAACCAATGAGAACCATTTCTCACTGCCAGGTTTCACTTTCACAAGAAGCAGCAGGGACTAACTCTCCCTGGTTACTAGTGATGTCACGATTTCCTGCATTTTGACTGGTAGCTTGTGAAAGTCACTACTCAGGCATCAAGGACTGTGGTGCCTCAAGGTGTTCAGTCTCATTTCTGATGATGATGTGGGAGGAACAGAACTAACTTTTTGTTTTCCTCCAGGCAGAGTGCTGCTCCACACATCACCCTAGTACTGCCAGGTGGAAAATCTTCTAATTAGCAAACAGAAAATAAAAAAATTCTTCAGATATTTGAAGTGACAGCTAACTGTATCTGAAAATTATTATTAATTCCAAACAGTACACTAGCTCTTTAAGGGACGGTAACTCACCATTCACTTCTATCCCACTTACATGAGTCTAGAAAACGTGGCTGCAGAGAGGGGCCCACAATACCCTTATCAATTACTAGAGGGTGATCACATTAAATCTTTTCAGATAGTTAAGCAAAGCTTAAGTATCCCTCAGAAAGATTTGTTCTGACAGTTTCAAGCTAGGGCATTCCTTTCTTCCCGGATCGGACGAGGTCCCTTGATAAACTCGCAAAACCCACTGGTAAGAATAACAATATCCATAATACAGGTGTAACCCCCCCTGTTACCCGGGGTTACTAGAATCCCAGTAAGACCCAGTGGTAGGCAGGGAAGGCAGCTTGTGAAACTCCAGTTAAATGGATTTCACACTGTCTCACTCTGTTCTCAGTCTCAGCGGAGACTGAGGGATGACGTCATTTTAGAACTGTCGCAGCCGCATAAGCCACACTAGAATATTGCAACTGAAGGCTACAGTAGAACGTTGGGGAATTTGAAGGCAGCCTGTGTGCAGTCGTAGAGAGAGAGTCTGTAGTGCAGTAGTGTGTGTGTGGCTCTCAGAGCTTTAAGCTCTGTTTCAGAGCTACTTTTGTTCAAGGTGTGTGTTTCCACCTGAAGAGGAACACAGGAACTGGTAACTGAAGTGGTGGAGACTGCTCTCAATGGTTCAGAGCCCCATCCCTGAGGGGATGGGGGAAAGGTGTCTGCCTGTTTTCCAGGGGCAACCTCCTGGGTCCGCTAAGGAAAGAAGCTGCCTGTCTGAGTTAGTGCCAAGGCACCAGAAGCTCTGTAAGAGATTCCTTGAGGAGGAAACGCCTGTGGGGCACCTGCAACCAAAGGGTGAGTTCGCTCTAAAAAAGGGCCAAGTGTTTTCACCTGAACAGAAGGAAACTAAAGGGACTGTTACTGTGGGGTCAGGAAAAGACAGCCAAGTACAGTTGGAAGATGTGGGGATTGGACTGCTTAACCAGTGTGGGGTCTACAGTAATGGACAAAGCCACTTATAATTATGTTCAAGGCCAGCACAAAATGGAAAGGAAAAAATGTGGGAACTGGACTGCTTAACCTGTTGGGGGGGGGGTCTAGAGTAATGGACAATGCCACTTATTTTTAAGTATGTTCAAGTCCAGCACAAATGGGAAGCAAGACAAGTAGACAATGTGAAATACATTTAGCAAGAATCTACACAGCAGAATGCTAAAGGATGAAGTGTTTACAGTCCAGAGAAATGGCCAGGTATGAATTGTGGGAGCGAGAGGTGGGAGACCCCCCATCAGTAGTAACCATATTAACCTCTACGGATTTGCTCCAAGACACCTTTTCCTTTCCCTCAGGTACCTGGCCAGTGCCTGAGGAAAGTACCCAGACATGGGATTAAGAGGAAGATTCCTTGATGGAGCTGAGGTGCTCTTAGGTGGTTTAGGGAGCCACCAGAAAATGTTTCCATGAGTATGGAAGGTGTCCAAGTGGCTGGCAGAGGAGCCGAGCCAGGGAAAACCCAGAGCAGTGTATAAGTTCGGGCTGTGTAAACCAGAGCAGTGTACAGGTCCGGGCTCTGTGCCCAGTGTGTTGTAGAGCCTGAGGGCTAAAGTGATGAGGATGTGTTCTGGTCTTCTTTAATCTGCATTACCAGGAGTGCAGCCCCATGGGGGTCCATCTATGCTTTGTTTATTCCATATGGATGTGAATAAAAGCCACACTTTAGAATACCACTTCTGGTATTGGACATTAGAGTTATTGCTTCCTGTGTTCGGAGTTACTTGGGTGCCCCTGTGTAGAGCAGCCAAACCTAGCCTATGTGCCAAGTGGCATATTTCTCCCCGAACCCAGCCCACCTGGTACAGCTGTCAGATACAAACGACATATCAGCCTGGGGTTACAAAAATGGAGGCACCGCTGAGGATTTGGGTTTGGAATTTAGGAAGGAATGTAAGAAAGGTCGCTTGGGGAATGGCTAGCGTTTTGGTCATCTGGCAGTGGGTAGCCCAAAAATCTGAAGCAATGTTAACTAATGTGCCGCTGTGTGCTGTTGTCCATGTGCTGCTGTTAAAATGCCGACTGTTTACCAAGGAGCAGTAAAGCCTCAGAGTGTATGCCCTTGTCCTGCATCAAATTACAGCATTTGCCAGCTTTTAAAAGTGTTTGTGACAAAGAAAAGTGTGGAAAACTGTGGGTAGCAAAAGGAAAATTGTGCCCTAGACGCTGGAAATGCTTTCTTGTGAACTGAGAGACTGGTTGTGCTTAATGGCCATGAAAAATGGTTGAAATGGGCTCCCACCGTGGAGTCAGTTGAAAAAAAAAATGTGGTTTTGCAGTTTAAATTTGCTTGTTCAACGATCGCCGTGAGGAGAAGAGCACTCGAGAGGAAAGAGGCTCATTTGCATGGTGTTGAATGATTGGTGAGACTGCAATCAGTCCCGCCCCCAAGCCTGCTCTAGAGCGACTGCCCAGCATTCGAGAGGGAGAGAGCGGAGTGTGCGTACTGGCTTATAAGGAGGAGCGTCGCGGAGACTGAAAGCATTGTAAAAAGTTCAAAAAACTGACTTTTCTGTGTAAATTCAGGCTCAACCCGCATCTTGATCAACTGGACTGAGTGTGGTATTCAGAGGGGCAATCGGCAGGACTGCCAATCCGCTTCTTTCCAGAGGCCTCCAAGACTGGCTGCAGGCCGTTTTCCATCGCAGCAAACAGCTACAGATAACAGTGAGTACCAACAGGAAATAACTGCTCAAACTAAGTGATTTTGCCAAAAGCCAGCTGAATTTGTGCATAGCAGTGTAATCGCTTTGCAAATAAGGACTGTGCTAATTTTTACCAGCAAAAGCAAGCATTTTAAGCCATCGACTGTGAGCATAATTATAGGTTCAGCGTCAGTATAAGTTTCAAAGCCATGAGAGAGACTGACTTGTATCAGATATGCAGCAAGAATTACAGGCAATTCTGTGCTATGAAATACTGAGGCTTTAAGGGACTGTAAGCTAGAGCAATGTCTTCAGCAAGTGAAAATTCCCTGGTAAATCATATAAATGTGCTAGGAAAAAGAACAGCGCAAGTTTGTGCAGTTTGAGCAAATTTATCAGTACAGTGTGTAAATCGGATGCGCAGTGGCTTGACCCAATTACAGAATGTTGATGCGTAGGAATGCTGCCGCCATTACAGGGTAGGGTAGTAATGTAAACACAGCAGCAGAGGAGCCATTTTGAAAGAGAAAGAAATTTTTCAGTGAAACAGGACTCGAAATAACAGTGAGCATTTGTTTGTTTTTTTCTCTGTAGTCATGGCCTCAGGACCAGCCCGCTACCCGGATCATGCCCGGGCTGTGGTAGCAGTAGAAGTAAACAAGTTAAGGGACATTGAGAGATGTTATTACGGAGGACGACTGCCTCATGTGGCGATTCCTGGATATCCAGTGCAAGTATGTTTAATGTGCTTAAATGCTGGAAGGGACGTCTTCATGGTACCTCACTGTTCTGGGTGCTTAGAGAAATATGGTTTATTTAAAGCGCCCAAGATTCATTTGGCTCCTACATGGACAAAAGTTCAAGAATCTGCAGTTGGCAGCACACAGCACCAGACGAAGCCTGTTGGAGAAGGCCCCTCAGGGAAGTGTGGCACAAAGCTAGAAGGTGTAGATTTACAGCCAGAACAATGTGCTGATGTTTCAGATTCTGAGTCGCAGAGAGACATCTCAGGAAGAGCATCAGTAGACCCGTGGAGAGCGGGGCCTAGCCCAAGTCTCATAAGTGAAGACGAGATGAAGGAGGCCTCTGAATGGGAGGTTTCGACCTCCGCACCCAGCGAAGAGTGGATAGTCTTAGGAGTGAGGACGACTGCTCACTCCTGGGCACAGATTCTCAGTGAGGAAGAAGAAGAGGGGGAACCTATGTGGCCTTGTGAAAAAGGAACTGGTACACAGCCTCAAGCTCTTGCCTCAGAGGAATGCATGGAAAAGAGTGGTGATGCCACTGCACTGGCTGTGCAAGAAGAAGCCAGGGATCCATTTTTTGTGTCTTTGAGAATGCACAGCTGGCAGAACCAGGACTGGCCGCCCCCAAGCCAGGCCAGAGGTCTCAGGTTGACCAAAGCTAGTAAAGAGGAAAGACTGGTTCATAGGAAGGCAAATGAAATCTGTGGGATGTCCTTTCCTACCTTTCCTTAGAGAGTCTGGGAGGAGACTGAACAAAACATGAAGTCCTGGATTTGGACAGAAGTAATGAAATGTGTGCATCCTGGTGCAAGCAAGCATATCAAGCACAGAATGTTTCACAAAAAATAGAGCCAGTGGAAAAGAGGCAGGACACTGTTAATGGACACTGTTCGAACTGTGGATGGAGAGGGACATGAAACCTTTCACAGTGTGAATTATGAGCGCCCACACGGGGTAATAATTCAAGCACCTGACTCGTTGTGCTATTGGACACAATGCAACGACCTTCCTGTGAATGTGCCCATGCCTACCAAATGGAAAGCAGAGCAGTGGTAGCCAGTGCTGCCATTCTAGCCATTGCAGTACCTATGTTGTTCCGCCAGTATGGACGTCCAGGACTCAGGTGCCCCACATTCATCAGTTCTACAGTGTATTGACTTTCCAGAATCCATCGACTGGCCCACCAGATGACTTCAGATCCAGAGAGGACACCAGCCCAGCTGTATCCTGATTCATCACCTGGTAATCTGATGACTTCAGACCAGCCGTTTTCCTTTTTGTTCCTGTTCCAAGGTTCCATTCGCAGAGATGACATCAACCCAGCAGTTTCCAGATGTGCCCTCCTGTCGTTCCCAGAAGATGTCTGCCCAGCTGTATCGGAAGAATGCTGCCAGGGAAAGTCTTTGGCCGAGTACCAGGTTTGGTGCCGTTTTCCTTCTACAAGGGACTGGTAAGTCCAGACTTTTCTATTCTTATGACACTGCAGTACACACCCTACACTAGCAGACTCCAGATGTTTGAACTGTCCTCAATGACTCTCCCCTTCGGGACTCTGGCCTGCTAGAATTGTGCTTTATCGGGCTCCGGCCCAGGAGAGACTCTTTAATGGACTTGCCTTCGGGCACTGTGGTCACTAGATGGGACTTTTAGGGCACTCCATCCCCCAAAAATGCTGTATTGTAAATGATGGCATTGTTTTCTAATGTTTATACTGTTTTTCTTCTTTTCTAAAAAAAAAAAAAAAAATCTTTTTGGGATTCTCTATTGTTTTGATGGCAGGGGTTTAGATAGACTGTGTATGCAGATTAGGAGTGTGTGTTGTCTTTCTTTTTCTTGCAGGTGTTCCTTAAGAAGAAAGAAGACAAGACAAGAGGAGGAGGAGGAGGAGGGACTCATCGGAGTCCCTCACTAGTACTTTAGAGAGTAGTGTTTAAAGTACTGTTGTCGTTGTTACTCTGTGTAACTTTTCCTTCCACAGGTATGGTTGTGGGAGAGTGTAGGAGTAATGCATAGTATGATATTAGCTCCTGGTGTGTGGTTGCATGGTGTCCAGGGTCGGTGAGGTCCCGTTTGTTTTGTTTTGGGAAATATGAGTTAGAGGCAGGCAGGTTTTCCCTAGAGGGCTAGGGGAGATAGACAGGCTGTGGTCCTGAACAGCCGTAGGGGCCGCAGTGCTGATCTATTACAGCTATGCTCTGGACAGTTCTACCAGAGCCACTAGGTGCCCATAGTTAGTGGGTACAGTAGAGGCTGATATGTCAGCCAAAGGCCTCTAGGCCCTTAATGTTGCCTGCCTGTGCTAGCACATGGTAGGGGAGAAGGTAGCGCTACCTCCCCGTAGTCAACACATGGGGGCTTAGATGGCCTAAGTTGGTGATTAATGACTGCGGACAGTCATTTTCCTGGCCCAGGGTGAGTGTAACCCCCATTACCCGGGGTTACTAGAATCCCAGTAAGACCTAGTAGTAGGCAGGGAAGGCAGTTTGTGAAACTCCAGTTAAATGGATTTCACACTGTCTCACTCTGTTCCCAGTCTCAGCTGAGACTGAGGGATAACGACATTTTAGAACTGTCGCACCTGCATAAGCCACACTGGAATGTTGCAGTTGGAGGTTAGAGTAGAACGCTGGAGAATTTGAAGGCAGTCTGTGTGCAGTCCTAGAGAGAGGCTGTAGTGCAGCAGTGTGTGTACAGGCTCTCAGAGCTTTAAGCTCTGTTTCAGAGCTACTTTTGTTCAAGGTGTGTGTTTCCACCTGAAGAGGAACACAGGAACTGGTAACTGAAGTGGTGGAGACCACTCTCAATGGTTCAAAGCCCCATCCCTGAGGGGATGGAGGGGAAGATGTCTGCCTATTTTCCGGGGCAACCCCCCTGGGTCCAGCTAAGGCAAAGAAGCTGCATGTCTGAGTTGTGCTGAGGCACCAGAAGCTCTGTAAGAGATTCCTTGAGGAGGAAACGCCTGCGGGGCACCTGCAACCCAAGGGTGAGTTCACTCTGAAAAAGGGCCAAGTGTTTTCACCTGAACAGAAGGGACCTAAAGGGACTGTTACTGTGGGGTCAGGAAAAGACAGCCAAGTACAGCTGGAAGATGTGGGGACTGGACTGCTTAACCTGTGTGGGGTCTAGAGTAATGGACAATGCCACTTATTTTTAAGTATGTTCAAGTCCAGCACAAATGAGAAGCAAGACAAGTAGATTGAATGTGAAATACATTTAGCAAGAATCTACACAGCAGAGTGCTTAAAGGATGAGGTGTTTACAGTCCAGAGAAATGGCCGGGTATGAATTATGAGAGCGAGAGGTGGGAGACCCCCCATCAGTAGTAACCAAATTAGCCTCTACGGACTTGCTCCGAGACACCTTTTGCTTTCCCTCGGGTACTTGGCCAGTGCCTGAGGAAAGTACTCAGATGTAGGATTAAGAAGAAGATTCCCTGATGGAGCCGAGGTGCTCTTAGGTGGTTTAGGTTGCCACCAAAAAATGTTTCCATTAAGTATGGAAGGTGTCCAAGTGGCTGGCAAGGGAGTCGAGCCTGGGAAAACCCAGAGCAGTGTACAAGCTCGGGCTGTATAAACCAGAGCAGTGTACAAGTCCGGGCTATGTGCCCAGTGTGTTGTAGAGCCTGAGGGCTAAAGTGATGAGGATGTGTTCTGGTCTTCTTTAATCTGCATTACCAGGACTGTAGCCCTGTGGGGGTCCATCTATGCTTTGTTTATTCTGTTTGGATGTGAATAAAAGCCACACTTTAGAATTCCACTTCTGGTATTGGACATTACAGTTATCGCTTCCTGTGTTCGGAGTTACCTGGGTGCACCTGTGCAGAGTAGCCAAACCTAGCCTATGTGCCGAGTGCCATATTCCTCCCCGAACCCAGCCCACCTGGTACAGCTGTCACATACAAATGGCATACCAGCCTGGGGTTATACAGGGAGACATCATGCTTCACTTGGTTTTGTTTGCAGCGGACCCTCTTCCAACTCAAGGCCCTCCCCCCTCTCCCAGTATTAGATAAATGGAACAAGGAACTCACAACCCCCTTTTCTCCAGAACAATGGCGGGTGGCCTGCTCAGATTCCATTCAAATCATATCTCAGTAATATGGTGGGAGTTTAACTGGAAATGCTTCATCCTTTTTTTCTCACTCCAATATAGCAGGTCCATCGTAAAACTGCCACCCATACTCGCTGCTGGAGACAGTGTGGGGCAGAGCAGACTGACCACCATACTGGCCCCTGTTCCCACACCTCCCCACCTATTTTTCCAAACATTCTCCATCTCATCCACTTAAGCACCAGAAGTCTCCTCACCAAGCTTGATGCTCTTAAGCTCCACATGGCCCGGTAGTCTCCTGACATCCCTTGTATCTCTGAAACCTGGTTGTCCTCCAGACTGCCCCCAGACTCCTCCTTCTCCCTCCCAGACTTCCACCTCTACAGACAAGACTGCAGCAAATGAGGTGGGGGCATTGTCCTGTACGTTCACAAATCCCTCTCCTGTTCCATCTCCCTATGTGAATCTTCCCCTTCTTTGCACGAACTTTTCACAGCTAATATATCCCTCCTCTCTCCCAATGTATGTGGGCAGGGTAGGACAAAACACTTTGTGACGTGGTGGCCAGTTTGGCCAGCAAACCTCAAAATCTGGTGGCCAAACATTTTTTTAGGTGGCCAATTTTTATGCCGCTATGCTATAAAATCTGGTGGCCAGTTCAGTTTTTTTTTTTTTTAAACTTTTCTTTTAACTGAAATCATGTCCCTAAATCTAAATTCGGGGGAGTCTTTACCAGAACTCCTGTAGAGTGGTACAGTGAAGCTCGCACACCAGAATAAAACCCAATTTTTCTGCATTTTGCAGTGCCCTGCAAGATTGCTGAAGCACAGTTTATATGGAAAACAATGTAATTTCAATGGCAAATAGTGTTGGTCCATTTTGAATGCAAGAAACTGTGTTATTCACGTCATCCTGGCAGTGTCACATTTTCCTGCATGACAAAAGGGATTAATTCCTATTTAAATTACATTATTTACTGTAGTAACTCTGCTGCAGAATGCTGTAGAAGCTAGATTCATCCTGGCGAGCTTCACTGTATACTGGCAAAACAGCATCAAGTATCACACAGGAGGGGGAATTTATAAAGTACAAATTGAAAGTCCTTACCATCCAAGAAGGGAAGGGCAGCACAACTATTAGAACATAATTAGGTGATGAAAATCAACAAAAGGAGAAGTACTGAAGAGGGAGCTGTATTAGAAACACCGGAGCAGCTGCGGACCAGATTATGCCGATTTACACATGTAAGTCCTAAAAGTGTACACTGGGTTTTATATATATTGTATAAAACGGGTGTTATATATATATATATATACACACACATACACATATATATTTATATATTTATAAAACGGGTAGGGAAATTGTTGTTGCTCTATTGGATCCTGAGCATCACATGACCATGCGTATATCAGAGCGCGACCGCACACCTGCACTTTTACCCCCAAAACAATTCTGACATTTTATAAGATAGATATACCACTCTGAGGTGCGTGGCGTGCCTTGATATACGCACGCCTTCAGCTGACGACCGGCCTTGCGCCTCGCAGGCATAATGCACACCAAGGCGTAGATATCAGAGCGTGACCGCACACCTCAGAGTGGTATATCTAATATATATTTTATACACACATACATACATACATATACACACACGTATATTTTATTTTTAGTAAAGCAATAAATCTTTCAGATGTTGTGTTCTCTCATTGTGTCTTTTTTTGGGGGGGTTACTTTTTGTCTGTTTTCATGACATGGCTAGGTGTGGATTTGTGTGGGACTGGGCTGGTGGGCTCTTTTGGCTAGTATGTGACACAGAGGGAGGCACGCCATCAACAAATGCTGCTGTTTGTTATCCGATCAACACACACTGATAAACTTTTTTTTATTTAAGTACTACACTATTTAAAAAGTAGGAATCCTCATTTGACTGTTGGCTGTGGCTGCCGCTGTCTATATCCCCAACCCTGTCCCCGTCCCCGTGAATGTACCACGTCTTCCAGACATCACTTTTCTCCTTGCTCCATTACCTTTGGATTCACAACAAGTATCCATCCCATTCACAGGATGTGATGAATCTGATGCCCGTGAAAGATGCCGATATCCTGGAGTTTGTGAGTACCAGTTATCAACTGCTGGGGTCAGGGTTAAAATCCTCAATTGTGGGCCCATTTAAGCGGATTATTGGCAGATCATCCATAGTGTTATCAATAAGATTACTAGAGATATAGTTTTAATCCTGTTATGAGCACTAAATCCAATTTCGCAAGCAGTTGTGCTCACAGGTATTACTTGAAAAATGGTGACCAACACTCTGAGAAGCCCAAATCTTTCTACATTTTGGTGAACTTTTTTCAACGTAGTTTGAGTGTCTTGATTTTTAACAGATTTTTTAAAATCTTGCCATTCTTCCAAGACTACATAAGATTTCACTTTCCAGTTCTGTATTCGGTTCAGAATCGTGCTCAAATCTGTCACGTAAAAATTCAATGACACCGTCATAGACTTTTTCCTTTATTAACCTGCAAACATTTTCACTGGAGACAGTGTCCTCTGCTGCTTGGTCAGAAGCACTGGCCTGCCCGGTTCTTTTCTGCTTTTTATTTCGACTCACATTGCTGCCTCTTTCTGTCATGTCAGCAGTATGAGAAGCGCTGTCGCAGCCCCCACCATCTGCACCACCAGTGAGGAGACCGACATCTGACTTTAAATACTGTAATAGCTGTGTCTCAGCAGGATCTACAATGGCCTTCAGCTTACTGATCTCAGAAATGCAGCGCTCTACCCTGGGCTGAACCTGTGTGATGAGCAGAGCCCCTTTTTGAAGATTCTGAGACACCCATCCCAGAATACTAAGGTATTTTTTTTTTTTTTTTTTATATACTTTGTATTTATTCATTTTGTAGACAAACATACAGTTTGAATATCAAGCAGAGAGATTACAAAGATATCGTCAGCAGAGGGCGCCACTCCTCTTGATATACACAAAGGAACTATCTCTGCTAAAAGATACGTTCTGGGAGGGAAAATAACTTATTTTAACCAAATCTATACAGCATCAAAGCTATGTTCCAGCCCAAGAGCAGCATGGTGTTCAGTCCTATTTGAAACAGTAAATTTTTCCCCACAGTTCTAGTCCTCAAGTGAGGGGTAGACAATTACCATGCCTATAAAGCAAATCTTGCACTAAGTGTGCTATCAGTATAACTGATGGAGTAAAGGTCTATATAATACATTTTGTACTGAATGGCTCATAATAGACTATTGGCACGCTAACCTTAATTCTATTCCTTTACAAAACAAATCCACCTAATTACAGGCTTAAGTATGAAGCAGATTTAACTGAAATAATAGATTCCTCATACATTTAAGTCCGATTATATTGAAACGATCCAGACCACGTTAATTAACCAGATTAATAAGAGAGTCTCTCATATTGTCTCTGTTAGTGAATCTTTAGCCTCCACGCCTTATAATGACTTTTAAAGGTCGTTGCTCAAGGGACTTCTTACCATCATGTATCGCTTCTTCCGATAGACTTTCCTCCGGTGTGCTACTGGGTCTGTACGAGTAACTGTATGCTTTTGGGCCCACTGCAGCACATCTTGGGGTCACTGAAAAGAAACACCTTCCCTATGCGCTTGGCGCGAAGCTTTCAGTGGGGAATACCATACCATGAGGCACATGAGCTTCTCGGAGCAAGGCCCGAACCCCATCAAAACGCTTTCCGCTTCTGGGCGTGTTGCAAAGCTGATATCCGGGAAAAGCAGGACTCATGGACCATCTTGGCAGCAACGGCCACGCGGCGACGTCTAAAGCCAGAATAGTGTCTCTCGTGCCACTACCATCGGTCACCAGAACAATTGATCGAGGAGCCTCCGGATTATCTGGCCTGCCTCTCTGCGTCACTCCGTAGGCTTTTTGAAAGTGTAGGGTTTTCTCAGTGATCTCCTCTCCGAGTTGTTGTTTAAACCAGTCCTGTAAAAAAAAGCACCAAATGATCCCCTTCACATTCCTCCGGCATTCCAACAAGTCGAATATTTGAAGACCGAATCTGATTCTCTAGGGTCTCTATGCGAGCCTTCCAATGAGTGCTTTCTTTTATAACATTAGAGATCGCCCACTAAGGTAATCTTGATGAAATGCAAGGAAACATATTTTCTGTTTTTTTTTTTTTTTTTTACAAATGCCAACAGGCCTTAGGCACTACCTGCATCAGCGCTTCCACCGTGCTTGAGATGCCATATTTTCTAAGTGGGCAATCACAGCCAGCAGGTTGTGGAGAAGAGCTGTCACAGCACTGTGGTATGAACTAACCCAGTGCACTGTGAAGATGCTTGAGTTTTTTCAACTCGAAAAGGGTGTCAGCTGCCACTTCCAGGGCTCTCATTCTCTGATGGGAGGCATAACAGAAAGAACACAGGGCCCCAAATTCATTTTCATTTTCCTTTACTTCTGTCATATCTTTTTGTGCATCTAGAACGGCCAGCTGTAAAAGATGAGCAATGCAATGTGTGGCAAGTAACCAAGGCAGGCCACTGTTTTTGAGCTTTGCTGTTACACCACCTCGTTGCCCTCTGCACCATCAGTGGCCATCCCCAAAATCCACGGCTCATCTCTCCAAGGAGGAACATTCAGTTTGTTAAAAAAAAGATTCCAATGCTGCAATGTACCCATCAGCATCCGCTCTTCCGAACAACTCTGTTCCAATGAAGCAAGTACTGGGAGTGCCATCACTTCCAATATAGCTCAGAAACACATCGACAAACTCCTGTACACTTTGGTCAATACTGTCATCAATCAACAGCCCCACAGCTGGAGATTTTTTTAACTTTTTCAATTTGGTTTTCACATATCACTACGGAAATGTAATGCACAAACTCACAGCACCTTTTATGGTTTGCACACTGATCAATCAGTTTGATAATACATTTTTTTTTAAGAGCAAAATTTGAAAAGGGAAATCCCTGAAGGGTCTGTCCCTGTATGCCAAGAAGCAGGCAACGTTAAACACCGAACGGTTCCCTCACTGCAGCATTCATCTTTTTAAAACAGAAACCCACAATTTTTATGGACTCCAATTTAAATGTACTGCTCCAGATATAAAATAATGATGTATGATCTACTAGCTGTGGCTGTTTCCTACAAACTTTACAACACAGTGTATTTGACTGCTTCTCATATTGAAGCCATTCAAAATCCTTAGTCCAATCAGCTCTGAATTTACGTTTCACATCTTTGTAGTTTATTCGGAACAATGAGCTGCTACGGGAGGAAGTATTTTCCGGTTGCACTTCTTACTACACTGACTGCAACATTAATAGTACTAGTAACAGCAGACAATGTTACTGCTCGTCTCTCAGTAGGGACCATGATCTCAGTGCCCTGCCCTTGCCCCCGTATAGGAAGCGCTATGTAGCCACAGCAGAAGGATTATGATTTACAACAGCCGCATTAGCAACAATATCAACAGCACCATCGCTAAATTGCACATTTGTATTGCTAGTCACATCCGGGACAGGAGGTACAGATGTGCTTGGTTTGATAAACTCAAAAGAAAATAAATTAGGCTGTTTTTGTCTTTTGCCAGACATATTTTCACACGTGCAGACTCAATGAAACACCAGATATGACTACAGTGCGTTATGGATGACGCAACAGTAGCAACGACAAGACTAGTGGCAGGACCAGGGACACAGTAACTCATGAGTCACAACACAAGCTAAAGAAAATGTGATGGACGGACTTCCTTCCACAAGATGCTGGCACCATCAGGGTAGGTACAGTGTCTGTAAAATGGACTTTAAGTTTGAATTAATTTCAGCAATTTTTTTTTTTTTTTTTATTTCTCCCAAAAAAAAAAGCCTGACACAATCGCAAGCGGACTGGATGAGATAGATGGACTGTCAAACAACAAGAGACGCAATGAACAATATGCACACCAGTAGTACTATGGACTTTTGATCAATCAATTGCACAAGCTTTGTTTTTTTTGGTTTGGGTCCCTCAAAAAAAGCCGAACACAACCTCAAGAGGACTGGACGAGACAGATGGACTGTCAAAACACAACAGACTTTGCCAATAATATGCACACAGGTAGTACTATGAACTTTTAATTACTGTAGCAAGCTTGGATTTTTTTTTCTGGACTGGTCCCAGTAGCCTGACACAACCACTACAGGTCACTGGACTAGACAGGTGGTATTTCAAACGCAACAGACTGTGAGTTGCCAGTAATATGCACGCAGGTAGCACTATGGAGTTTCAATTATTGCATGTATTTAGCAAGCAAGCTTGTATTTTTTTTCTGGTCCCCACCCAAAAAAAGCCTGACAAGACGCCCAAATGGACTGTGTACACAAGACACTGTCAGTAATAGGGGGCACACAGATAGTCCTATAGACTTTTTGAAATGGGGGAAAGACTACAGCAAAAGCCTAGGGAATCCTGGGCACTCCGGGCAGACTGGGTAGGCTTGGCGGTCCTTTTCTGCCATCACATTCCTCTGTTCCTGTGTTCTTTTATGTATATTATATATTTAATTTTTCAAACAAAGAGGGACACACACTAACACAACCACAGGACAAGACACTAAGGCAGGCAGACTGTCAAAACAGTAATAGGTACACAGGTCAGCCAGGTAGTCCTGCTGCTATGGTCTTGTTTCAATTATACCAATATACCCCCCCCAAACAAATAAGACTGACAAGACACAGGAAGACTACTGTATACGAAGGACAGACTTTCACAATAAGAAGCAATGATATTATCAAGTTAACATACTAATATAAGCAGATACACAGCTAAACACCTGTCTTTTTTTTTTTTTTTAAACCAAACATAACCTAGTCACTCAGTCCTTTGTAAGGAGGATTACCAGGGATCAGAACAGGTACTTTATGCAGGTTTTTTTTTTGGGGGGGGCCAGAAGAAGCAGCCCACAGCCCCCCACACCACCCATTAAATCAATATAGTATATATGATGCAGGCACACAACAAGGAAGTAGCTCAACAACCCACAGAATTTTTTTTATTTGGAGGGGGGAGACTTACAGCAATATCTTTTAATATGTTTACTTTTATCCCCCCCCCCCGAGTGTAACAGGGAGTGCCTGTTATTACCAGTAAAACAATGTACAGAAAGTAAGATGTGCAACCCCACCCGCCCCATTTTTCCCTTTCATTCTTTCCTATTTTTTCATGTCAGGGTGGCCAACCTGACACTCTCTCTCTGCCTTTTTGCCCCATTTTCCTGCCCCCCACCCCCGCTTGCACATTAAGTGCTGAAAAGCACTTCTCCTTTACCTCTCAATTTGGAGATAATGAATAGCGTACATCGCACTTTAGGTTTAAAAGCAGCTGGTGCCCCCTGAGAAAAAAAATACAGGTTACACACCTGTAACAGGAGTTCTAGGAATGGTAGATGTTGTTCATCCACACTTATTGGCAGGTTCCTTGCCGCTTTAAATCTTGCCAGAAGGTCTTCAAGCTGGCTCCTCCCACCCACCCGGGTGGTAAAACTCTCAGCTCTGCCCCATGACACCAGATATAGCCCGCTGGAAGCCAGGTTGTGCGTCGAAACCGGGGAGGCCGGATGGGTCGTGTGGATGAACTACATATACCATTCCTAGAACTCCTGTTACAGGTGAGTAACCTGTATTTCTAGGGACATGGATATGTTGTTCATCCACACTTATTAGCAGACTCCTAGCAGTTCTCCGGGAGGAGGGAAGCAAGGCGCACACCCCCTACTTAGGTATAAAGACTGGAGAATCAAGGCCCCGACCAACATCCTGGTGTGACCCAAGGTCGATGTGGAAGGGGGAACTGGTATAAGCCTGCTTCTGGGTAGGAGTCCTACGGATATCCTGGACAAGGGTATCCTCGGAAGCAGCCACCAATGCAGCGGAAGGGCGGGTAAAATGAGCACTTATCCCTCTGGAAGGCTCCATGCCCGTCCACCTAAAGCGGAGATCTATGCAGGAGGTGACCCACCCGCTCGTCGTCCGCTTGGCTGCAGGTCTGCCAGGTGCAGCTTCAGTGTAGATGACAAACAGCTGGCAACCTCCCGAACTTCAGCCCTGTGCTCCCTGGGAAGGCGGAGTTAATAGGGTCCCAATGGATCCTATATACGGCCTCCGAGAGCGTGAAGGGTTGAACCTGCAGACAATACCTCCAGGGAAAGACTCCGCCACCTACGGAAGGAACTTCGGTGGGGCGAGGACAACCTTGTCCCTGTGGAAGACCAGATAGGAGATTCAAAGAACCCTGAATTCTCCCTGCCTTCTGGTAGGTGGTAGCCCCAAGAAGGTGTTCTTCCACAACAGGTGGGGAACTCCCACCTTCTGCGAAGGTTCGAACGGCCTGCCCGGAGAGCTAAGCCCATACCAGCGTAAGATCCCACGGAAAGGGGGATACTCTCCCCAGAGGAGAGTTGTGATCACGGCCTTAGAAGCGCCAGACCACCTTTCCTGCGCCACCGACTACCTTCCGGCCCGCGCCCGGAAGACAGGAGTGGCTAACAGAAGCACCTTGAGGGTCGTCGACTGAAGCCCTAGTTCAAGAAAGAACAGACCGCAGATAGTCCGAAATGCTCACCGAGGAACAGGAGAGGGGACCAGGCCCTATCCCAGCACCAAATGGAGAACTCTTCCATTCGAAGGCGAGAGTATCTGGTCGACTCCTGGCAGGACACCTCGAAACGTCGAGGACCTTGCCGGAAGACCCAGGGCCTGGCCACTAGCCGCACCGGGACCAGGCCATCAGGTGTAGGGATTGAAGGACCGGAGGAAGTACCTTCCCCTAACAACAGAGATCAGGACCGGGCGGGCTGGAAGCCGCCTCGGGAGCCTGGGGATGAGACTAAGGAGAGCTGGATACCAGAGCTAGAAAAACCAGTCTGGGGCTACCAGAATCACCTGCGCCTAATCCCTCCTCGACTTGCAAGAGGGTCAAGGGAAATGGGGGAGAGGCGTAGAAGAGGCCCGGGGTCCACGGCCTCAAGGTCATCCCCTACAGCAAACCATGCTGAGGAGGTGGGCATGAGACAACCGGCCTCGACCCTCCCCGAGGAAAAACAAAGGTCCATTTAAGGTGTGGACCTAGAGGGAGAAGATTCACTACCTCCGCAGGAAAAAACACTCGTGAGGCGCAGCCCTTATCCGGCCTAGGGCAACGGCCAGGGTGATGGAGGCTCCTGCCATAGAAAAGGCTAGGAAACTGCTTCCCGGCTCTGCGAAAGACCCAATGCAGAGAACCTCCTTATGCAGAGGCAAGGAGGTCATCCGGTGCTGGCGGGATAGGTAGTACATGGTCGTGGTGTTGTCCGCCTGGACCTAAACCACAAGACCCCGCCCAAACGGAGCGAGCAGTGCAAGCTAAGTGGACCGCCTAGAGCTCCAGCAGGTAGGAAGACAACGGGACTCCCGAGAGGACCAGAGGCAGTGCACTCTGTATTCCCTTTGATGGGCACCCCCACCCATCCGAGATGCTTCGGTTGGAGAAGACCGTCGACCCGGGGCGGACAAACGTGGATGTTCTCCTGCAAAAGAGCTGGAACGTCCGGCGAGAGCGTTCCCCAACCCTGGGCTGTTGTCACGACTGGTCCAAAGGAACGCAGCGCTAGACCGCTGGCTGGCCAGCCCCATTAGGGGACGATGAACCGGCGGATCCAAACAGACCACGCTGGTGCAGGCCACCGCAAAGCCCAGGAGGTGCAGGAAGTCCCGGTCAGGGTGCAAATTGCCCAGTCAGACCTGACTAGGTAAGGGAGGAAGGACCTCGGCCCTGTCCGCCACGGGCCAAGCTCGAGCTTAAAAATCGAGCCTCGTCCCGAAGAAGGGTCACCCACTAAGGCACAAGTTCCAACGTGGCTCCAATAAAAAGGAGACCAGTCTGAGAGCAACCTAGAGGGCCAGAGCTCTGGACCGTCCCACTCCGCCTGGAGGGGTTGTCATCAGACCTCCATCCGGGTGGGGTTACACCCGGACCCATTAGTGCCACAGGAATGCTGCTGAGCAGAGACCAAAGGGCCTGGCCTGGAACTCGTAACGGGATCCCCCGCTAAGAAACGGATGGAACGGGCAAGGCACATCCTGGAGAACCAGGAAGAGCCACATGCCCCGTACTGAGGATGGGATATCTGAGACAGAGACCATCCCAACGCAGTAGGGCTGTAGAATGGGGCGCAGCCCCTCATCCGTTAGGGATCATGAATACCTGGACACGAACCAGGGTCTGGAGGGTCCGCAACCTTCCTGATCACCTCTAGATCGAGGGGCCAGGCAAGTCGGATCGGAAGGCCGACGAGGTTGCGGACCCCAAGGCCCCCGTGGGCCAACGGCTCGAAAGGGTGGGGCCTGCTCGCAATCCCGAGGCAGGACCTTCCCCTAGCACCTCCGACACCCAGAGGTCTGGGAAAGCGGACCAGGTGGAGAAGAGGCGAAGCCGTCTCCCCACGGGGGACCCCGGGTAGGGGTGACGGGTTAGACAGCCTCAGCCCGGTCACTGAGCAGGCTTGGAGGAGGATTGGCCGAGAAGCTCCTGAGCCTTTACCTCCCTGCTTCCCTTTAGAGGAAGCTGCTGGCTTGGATTCAGGATGCCCAGCACAAGCCTGCTGGCCCTCATGCTGGAGATGATGGGCCCGTCAAGCCGCAGGGGCCTAGGGGCAAAGGGGCTTACGCAAAGGCTGCCGGCGGCCCTTGTCCCTCCAGGCGGGGGTGACCATGTCTGGAGTGGTATCGGACTTCTCGGTCCCCTGGAGATGTCCCTCCACCCCAGGGCCGAAAAGGTCAGTCCCCAAGAAGGGGATGTCCGCCAACTTGTGCTGAGTTTCCAATGAGTAAGAGGATAACCTCAGCCACGCCCTGCGGTGCATGGCCACTGCGGCCGCCACTGACCTGGCACAGGAATCACCTAAGTCCAGAGCAGTCTGAAGCTGCTGCTTCACCACCGCCCTACCCTGGTCCCCTATCCGCCGGACCGTGGTCCGCAGGTCGGCCGGGAGATGAGGGAGCACCTCATCCAGGGAGCCCAAAAGGGGATGGGAGAAATGTGCCATCAGTGCAGCTGAGCTGGCCTGTTGGAGGCCTAGGGAGGATGCAGCGTGAACCTTGCGCCCGACATAGTCCATCCTTTTGGACTCTTTGTCAGGGGGCCTATCCACATCCCGAGCGTTCCCAGAACACTGGAAAACATTATCAGTAACTAACCCCTCAGCCGAGGGGTGCTCCGAGAAACCGGGAAAAGAACAGACAGGGACAGAGTACTTCCTGGCCATCCTAGTCGAGGGCGCAGAGCAGGAAGTAGGCCACCGCCAGAGCTCCAAGACCGGGCCTACGATGGCCTCCGAGGGTGAACCTCCTCGGTCTAGAATCTCCGTCAGGGGATAAGGGACCCATTTGGACACGGACTCAAGCTGCATCCCGGCGAACTCCAAGATAAGCTGAAGCAGACCCATAAAGGACGATGCGCTGTCATCCACAGATAGTTCCGGAGAGGACCCCGGGTCCTCCCGACTGGGGAACACAGAGGAATCGACGTCAGACTCCGAGGGGTCTGCAAAGAGCTGCCTCAGGCCTGAGTCACTTCGCCTGCCGAGGGCGGCGGGAGTGAAGGAACAGACAACCTGTGGACAGGTCGTGACCCGACCAAGGTTCCACCGAGGACGGTGGGGCAGCAAGGTTCGGACGAACAACTCGCCCCGGAGTGGGCACCTCGACTGCAGCAAGCGGTTGTGTCGGCCAATTAGGCGGCAGCGGCTTGCTGGACAGGGAATGAATCGGTGACAACTGATTCCCGGACAACAACAACTGCTGCCACATGAACTCCTCGTAATGTCGACGCCATCTGCATCGAAGCCACTCCTCATCCGAGGAGGGAGACGAGGAAGAACGGTAATGCCACTTAACTCGGTGTCCCGACCGAGAACACCGAGGTCGGTGTGAGCAGCTTGACCGAGAGGAGGACCGAGACCGAGACCCAAATCTTCGGGGAAACCGAGGGTGGGCCTGGGAAGGAGCGGGAGCACCCGCTTTCCTCGCTCCGACGAAGGGACCGAGGACTGTCGATCCAAGGTACAGGCAGAACCTCAGTCTCCCCGGGGAAACGGCGGAGGATGGCAGCTCCAGCAGAAGACAGCCCAGATAACGGGTCGAGAGACTCTACAACGTCGACAGGAGTCACGGCCGCTGACCTGACGGGACACCATGAAGCCGCGTGTCTGAGCCGCACCTCGATCGAGTCGAACGTCAGCTGGCAGGAGGGGAACTCCCACCTCCCGCCAGCCGCCGACGATGGGACCTAGCCAGCGACTCCTTAGACTTGGGCCAAGAGGCAGGTCCCGAAGGTCCCTCTCCCTTCGAGGAGAGAGACTGGCGAAGCTTTTTGAATGAAGCTGAATGAGGAGAACTCAAGGAGAGCGGGATAAGCGCCGCGACCGAGGAGAAGGGAGCCATCCCCTCCATGGAGGAAAGAAGATTGAGCTGCTCAGCCAACGCGGACACTGCCCGACGAGTCTCCAAGGATTTTTCCGGCACGGAAAAAGTTTCAGGTCGCCCGAGCCCACGATCCTCCAGTGCGCTGGTCAAAAGGGCACAGCAAAAATCGCAAACTTGCGGATCATGATCCAAGTCGAGGCAGTAGACGCACGTGGAGTGCAGGTCTTTCCTGGAGGAATTAACCGGGCGCCTCCGGGAGCCAGAAAACGAATGATTCATCGCAGCAGCGAGGGAAGAAGATCGAAGTTTAGAAAACTTCCAACTAAATTCCGACAGACCGAAAATTTCAGGAACCAGTCGAAAACGCAGAGCGCTAAGGAGGGAACCTGAGCTTCCAAGCGTAAGGAAGATCTGGTGTCATGGGGCCGAGCCAAGAGTTTTACCACCCTGGTGGGTGGGAGGAGCCAGCTTGAAGACCTTCTGGCAAGATTTAAAGCGGCAAGGAACCTGCCAGTAAGTGTGGATGAACAACATATCCATGTCCCTAGAAATATAATTAGCTGTGCACCTGACTAAGAGGCGCTGAGCACCAAAGTTGCGGCTGTATTTCGCAGCTTTGTGTGGAAAAAATTACTCCAGTGCTGGACAATGCTCCCGGTTGCGAAGTGCGACACAGGAGCATAATTCATTTCAGAGCAGGATGCTCCGGAGCGAGTTATGTTGCACCAAGTGCTGAAGATAAGCTCCTTGTGCGTAGCTGGAAATAGGAGAGTTGCTTCGGAGCAAAAGCATGATCCAAAACATCAGGAGAAACTGAAAGTGCAGTTAAAGAAATACCACTAGCCATTTAGTGAAACACTACGGGCAGATGTATAAAAAGCACCATAGTGTACCATATTTAAATGAAAATGAGTTTCTGCAGCCCCAGATATGTTGTAACTGGAGCTACCTGTAGATATAAAGCATATTTGAACAAAAAGGGCCAAATAAAAAGCCCCTGCACGTTAAAGCATGGAATAGTATGGAAACTCCCCATTATGTAATGTCACTGCCTATGGAAACTCCCCATTATGTAATGTCATGGCCAATGGGAACTCCCCACAGAGTGTGATGTAATCCCTAGGGTATAAACAGGGCTCACCACTAGGGCACCATAGATAATCAAGTCAGTCTGGTGCAGACAGTGAGAGGAGAAGGATCTTTGGAGTGTGCCGATTTTTACACAGACGACTGAAGTGTAACAGGTATTATACTGGGCAGTCTAGGCTGAAACAAAGTCATGGGCTCTGCTGGGAGTCCCGAAATTATTTCCTTATGCAGGACTTTTTTTTTTTTTCCTTATGATCTCTGTATATATTTATTGATTTTTCTACAAAATAAATTAAATGCATATGTGTATTTTTTTATGCACCTGATCCTTGCTTGGTTGTGTCAGTTATTTGCCCCACATGTTCAATGAGAAGTGGGATACCTGGCTCATTTAGCATGCTTGGGAAACACTGCCAGGGGGTATGGTAATATACCCGACACATGCGCAGGAGTAGGCATGAGCAGAGAGAAAATCCAATAGACTGCACATAGCTGATAAATTGGGTTTGAAGCCTCTGCCGGGATTGGAACCAGGAGCTCAACCAAAGATGGCGAAAAAGGAAGAAGAGGAACGCATGACGAGGACCTGACCAAGGAAGAAGAGAAGAGAGAGCTGGAGGAAAATGCCCCAGAGGATCCCAGCGACCAGCTTTGATGGCTGTGCTTACGACAACTAGAGATGGAGCGTGAAGGGGCCGAGAAGCAACGGCTACGAGAGGAGGACCAGAGGATACAAGAGGAGGAAAGGAAGAGACAAGAGGAGAGGTGGCGGGATGCCTTGCAAGCCATCCAGGCCCTGACCCCAGGACAACCTGACAAATATAACCCGATACATTAAATTTACCAAACTGACAGAGGCCGATGACATTGAAGCCTACTTGACAACATTTCAGAGCACAGCACAGACCTGTGCATGACCCCAAAACCAATGGGTCATCAGACTGGTCCCTTATTTATCTGGATGGGCCCAACTGGTTTATAGTCACCTGACTGCCCCTGACTAACAATTACGATCAGGTCAAGGAGGAAATCCTCTGCAGATACGACATTAATACAGAGACACATAGGCAGCAGTTTCAATAACAAAGGATTCTGGGCCAAGACACTGCCAGAGAGACATTTGCCAGGCTGAAAAGCTTTTGTTTAAAATGGTTGTAACCAACTGTCAAAACCCTTGACCGGATCCTAGAGCTAATCATTATAGAACAATCTGTTCAAATTTTACCCCAGGATGTCCAGCTATGGGTGAAGGAGCATAAGTCCGACACAGCGGAGAAGACCATCACTCTGGTGGAGGATTACCTAGCAGCCAGATCAACAAAACCCCGAGGCTCTTTACCCCCAACCAACACCGGTAAGGCCTTTTTTTGCTTGATCTATTTATCCCACACCCGCGCACCCTGACCGATCACTCCTTCAGGCCCCGAATGGATTGCCCTATTCTGGCACTCCCAACCCCACTACCCCACATCGCAGTCTGCCCCGGTATCCCAGACGTATCCCTTTGTTGGGTTGGTCCTTTACCTGCATAGGGGATGAGCCTTCCAGCCATACTTTCAATGACCCTGGTGCTGCTGAGGCAGCAGCTGGAGGCCAGAGATGAGGGTCCAGGGAGACCGTCATCTGATCGGCCAGGGCGCCATTTTCTGTTTTTCTCCCAGAGAAGCGACATGTCACTTGACGTCTAGGCAAGCACCAACGTCCATCACTCCCCCCCCCAGACACCTTGGGTCAGATGTTATGCTGTGCCCCCAGTGTCCGCCAAGAGTCAGCAGACACCGAGCCACATCCCCACCCTCCCCCCAGAGAAGGTGCGCTGTCGGTGGATGTTCCCTCCTTCTACCCCCCCCGGTCCTCCAGTGACCTAAGACCGTTCCCGAACCCGGGTCGCCGGCATCAGACAGAAATCCAACTGCTGCGCCGACGGGCCAGCTCAGTAAGACCTTTTGATAGTTCTTTTCAGAGACAATCCCCTGGCAGGGGTAATAACTGGCAAGGGGACCGAAGCAAGAAACCTTATCATGCTGACTTTGTATGTTGCAACCGTTTAAGAAAGGGACACATAGACCGTAATTGCCCCAATAAAAGAATTGAAGCAACGCACCTATTTCTAGCCAAATGGGGATATGTCACTACAGTGGGGACTGGCCAGACTAAACTAATAGGACTATTAGACTCTGGCAGTAAACAGATTTTGGAAAGGGCAGATGTACTGAAAAAGTAAAGCAGTAACGGGCTGGATGCAAAAGTTACATGTGGCCATGGGGATATCCACCAGTACCCTATCACCACAGTGGAAATGACTGTCGAGCAGGACACACAGTTGATTACAGTTGGCTTAGTACCCAGATTACCAGTACCTATCATTATTGGGCAGGATTTTCAGAACTTTGATAGATTAATAAAATCTCAACAGGCCTGTGGTCTACCAGTGGCAGTTACTACTCAGGCCCAGACAAAAAGAGAATAGTCCCAAGATGTTTTTCCTTTTGATGGTCTATCTGAGGACTCCGGGAAAACACAAAAATCTAAAAAGGAGAAAAGAGGTGAAAAACCAAAGTGGAGGGAAACACATCAGGAGGGAATACCTGATATTGACCCTGAGTTAGCTAAAAATTGGGTGAAACGTTAAAACTTTTTTTTTCCTTAAGCACAGGTGGACCAGCTGGTTGCAGAAGGGCAGTCACAATATGTCATAACCAGTGACGCATTTTACCGAATTTGTGTTAACCCTGTTACAAGAGAATGTATTTAACAAATGATGCCCCCCAATGTTTTAGAAAGAAACCTTTTTTTTTTTTTTCCCTCCAATTTTAGTCTTTGATAACCAGGTAAGGCCCACTAGGCACAAGTGCCTGTTTTCAGGGGCGACCTAGGAGCATTGAGTTAAGTGCCTTGCTCAGAGTTTCACAGTATGCAAGTGGAGGTTTTTGAGAATCAAATTCAGGTCTGGTCTACTGGAGTTACCAAGTTCGTTCACACCTTGTTCCTCTAACCTCTAGGCTATACTGCCAGCCCACTTATGCATTTGGCCCATGACGTACCTATGGCCGGCCATGAAGGCAGAGATCAGACCCTAAGTAGGTTGTCAACCCGTTTTTTTTCTGGCCAGGTATGCATGAAAGCGTGGATGAGTACTGTCGTACTTGCCCCGAGTGCCAGATGGTGGCCAAAGGGGGAAGACAGGATAGAGTGCCCCTACAGCCAATATCTGCAGTCATGACCCCATTTAAAAGAATAGCCATGTATGTGGTAGGACCCCCGACAAAAAGCTCTAAAGGTAATCAGTATATATTAGTGGTTTGTGATTACGCCACAAGGTATCCGGAGGCGATACCCCTTCGGACTGTCACGGCCCCTCAGACTACAAAGGAACTGGCCAAAATTTGTAGTCGTCTCGGTATCCCTCAAACCACACTCACAGACAGAGGAACAAACTTTACTTCAGTACTCCTCAAAAAGCTTTACAGACTGTTGAGGGTTTCAGCTGTAAGAACAACTCCCTAGCACCCCCAGAATGATGGGCTAGTAGAGCATTTTAAGGTTTTATTAAAACATATACTCCAAAAGTATGTGCAAGAAGAGGGGCGAGATTGGGACAAGTATTTACCATACCTCCTGTTCGCATACCAGGAGGTACCCCAAGCCACTACAAGACTGTCACCCTTTTACCCTTCTGTATGGAAAAAATTCCAGAGGCCCACTGGATGTGGTGAGGGAACATTGGGAGGAAGGAAAGAGGCAGATTGTACCAATACTCTGGACTATATATCTAATCTTAGAAAAAAACTAGTGACATTTTTAATAAGCTATTTAATAAGTCACTGGCTCTTGCTAAATTCCCGGAGATCTAGAAGCAGGCCCTTGCGACACCTGTGCATAAAAATGGAGACAAGATATGTATAGCCAATTACGGACCAATCTCCATCCTCTCCCCACTATCCAAGGCGCTGGAAAAGATAGTGGCAACACAACTCACCAAATACCTCAACAAACACCAACTATTATGCGTTAACTAGCACAGCTTCAAACAGAACCACAGTACCACCACTGCCCTGTTGGGAGTATACAGACTACGCGCCATGAGCACTGAGCAAGGCAAATTGGTGGGTCATGTTCCTGAACTCACCAAAGCCTTCGACACTGTTAACCATCTCCTTCTCCTGCCACAGCTGCTGAACCTGGGTGTGGCGGCCAATACTGCATGCTGGTTCCAGGACTACTCAACTCACAGAAGCCAATGTGTCAAAGTTGGTCAAACTGTGTCTAGCTCCAGAGAAGTATCATTAGGGGTCCCCCAGAGGTCAATACTGGGGCCCCTATTTTTTAGCCTTTTTTTAAACAATCTTCCTATAGCATGTGATACTAAACTTATCCTATATGCCAACGATGCAGTACTTCAACAGCAATGCATCCCATGACGCCCTCCAATCCGAACTGCAGAACTCTTTCAACAAACTAGACGACTGGTTCTGCAGACACACTACTACTAAATTATAAAAAGACCAAGGCCATGCTTATGTCCAGACCCCAGCACAAAAAGAGGCTCCCCTCCCTCGTCATCTCCAACAGTCAGCGAACCTTTGGAACAAGTGCACTCTTTCAAGTACCTGGGGGTCACCCTAGATGACACCCTCACCCAACACATCAACTCAGTGGTTAAGGCGGTAAACATCACGTTGTGTGTCCTCTATAGAAACAAGAAATATCTCACCCCTGAGGCCCTCCACCTCTCTGCCTCCAGCTCCATCCAATCAACCACCGATTATGGCCTGGTGGTCTATGGAGCGGCAATGGATATGGCACTAAAGAGGTTTCATATCGCTCTCAATAAAGCCTGCAGGCTCTCCCTGGCTACGGATCGTCATACGCACACTATTTGCTCTCTGTATGGACAGACTAATTAGCTGCCTCTAAAGAACAGGATCAATTTCCAAACCTGCCTCTTGGCTAAGACTACGTTCTTGGGTAACCCCCCCCACACTGTATCCAACATCCTCTCGCAGACTGCTACCCTCTAGGACACCAGAGGTTGGATGAGGGGGCCCTATCAACACCTTTCCGTCGAACTGCGTTTGGACAACGCGCCTTTGCCTATAGGGCCCCCCAGTGGCTTAACGAAATCCCTGTGCCCATTCAAACCTCCAAATGCCTATCGCACTTCAAAACTGAACTAAGGCAACACCTTAAATCAATCACAGTGGGAAACTGCCTCTGAAGGCTAGTCCCTCCCCTCCTTAGCCTCCCGAGTTGCTCATGTGGCAGCCCTGCTGCACCCCGCTCCTCCGTACAGCTAGTGTCTACTCTCCATAGCAGTCACTCCCCCGCCCTTGGGTACTCTCCCCCTCCATTAACCTACACCTTGCCCCCTGAACTGACACTAAGCATCCACTCTGTTTCCCACACCCCACCCTCCTGCCCCCACCACCTCTTCTGACATGTCTAGGGCCAACCCCACCCCACTTGTGGCTTTCAGCATGCTGCCCTGCTGTCACCTCCCCCGAGTACCTCCTTCATCCCGCACCACTTCCTTCCCCATTTCCCCTTCATGACCATTTTGTCAAGCACTTTTCCCTCTGGTGCCACTTTCCCCTTTCCCCCCCGGCATCCCCAGCCATTATTTCACCCTCCTATTTTTGACAAAGCCCCAGCACAAGGCTGCTTACCCATCCCAAGTCTCCCGTCAACTCAAAAGGGGGTCCTCCCCTGCTTTCCCCACGTAGCTCACCACTGCTTTTCTATATCCTTTACGGACGCTGTACTAATTCCATGGTACTAGTGATAACACTGTAATATTGTAATCTATGTATGGTCTATACCTGCTTGATGTAATATATCTATTGTCTATCAACCTGACGTTGAGCCTTTATAAAAGAGCTTGTGCTCAAAAGGTCTTCTCTGAATCCTTAACTTTATCATGGCTCACCAGAATGTGGTTCACAGACAGGTAGAACAGAAGGATTGGTATGACGAAGGGTTGAAAGATGAAACTTACCAACCAGGTGATAAGGTCTTATTATTGCTACCTTCATCTAAAAACAAACTACTGATGAAATAGCAAGGCCCATTTGTGGTGATCACGCAGACTGTGAAGGTTAACTATGAAACAGATGCCAGGCTGACGATCCCATAAAAAAATATATCATGCCAGTTTACTAAGGAAATGGCATGATAGGCAAGACCCCATACCCACTTATTTTATCCATCCTGAACAGGATGTTACTGAGTTGGAGGAGGCCTATGACAGGCTTGAGATAGAAAAAGAAATCAGAGAGGTGCAAATTAACCCTGGTTTAAATGTAGCCCAAAGACAGGAGGTTAACCAATTGCTGAAGTACTTTGGGGCTACCTTCACTAGTATACCAGGGAGAGCAAAAGGGGAGATACACACCATTAAAGTGTCCCAAAGAAACTATTCATCAGAAACCTTCTAGGCTCCCAGAAAGAGTTCAACAGGAGGTCATACAGTTAAGAGAATGGAGCAGTTGGGGGTGATCAAACTTTCTCGTAGTGCTTAGGCATCGCCTATAGTTGTAGTGGATAAAAAAGAAGGGGGAATTCGATTGTGCTAAGATTTTCGAAAAATCAATGCCATTTCGGAATTTGATGAGTACCCTATGTCACGTATAGATGACCTTTTAGACAAGATTGGGAATGCCAGGTACATCAGCACCCTGGACCTTACGGAAGGCTACTGGCAGATTTCCCTAACCCAACAGGCCCGAAGGTATGCTGCCTTTAGCACCCCCATAGGACTGTACCAATTCACCAAAATGCCCTATGGGTTGCATGGGGCCCCAGCGACTTTTCAGCGGTACATCGGCCAGATTTTACATGTCCATTCCCAGTACAGTGCAGCCTATCTTGATGTTGTCATCTTTTGTCCTGACTGGCAGATGCACCTTGTACACCACAGTGCGATCATTCAATCCATATGTGATTCTGAGTTACCCATTAATCTCGTCAAATGTGTCACTGCAGGAACAGAGACAAAGTGTTTGGGCTTTGTTATTGGGAGGGTACTGTAATACCAGATGTCAGTAAGGTCCAGGCATTAACAGACAATCTCATACCCCTGACAAAGAAGCACGTACGGTCCTTTTTGGGTCTGGCCAGTTACCATCACCAGTTTGTACCAAACCTTTCCACCATAGCAACATCCCCGACTGATCAGACTAAAAACAACTGCCCTAATAAAGTGCGCTGGTCCCAGGAGTCTGACGAATATTAAAGCTATCCTATGTTCCTCCCCTGTACTGCTCAGCCCAGACTCTTCTCTCCCTTTTGAAGTGCACACCGACATCGGTGCAGTTCTTTCCCAGACCAAGAAGGGGGAGGAGCACACAGCGATTTATATTAGCCACAAACTTCATGAGAGGGAAAGTATCCAATCGTGAAGAACGAATGCTTAGCACTGAAATGGGCAATAGAGACTTTGAAGTATTATTTATGGGGCGTAGAGTTTAAGGTTCTTACAGATCATAACCCTCTGTGCTGGCTCCAGCAGATGAAGGGAAAAGAATGGTCGTATAATGCGGTGGTACTTGGCTCTGCAGCCTTACCACTTCACCGTTCAGCACAGAGCAGGTTCAAAACACCAAAATGTGGATTTCTTATCTCGATATGGGACCAATTCTGATGAAATGTGTTGTACTAATGTGTTTTTGCTTCCTGTACAATAGGATACTTGAAATAAGTGATATGGTATGACACGTAAGTGTAGGGTTTGTATTCAAACCCATGATTTTAAGTCTCAGGGAAAAGTACAGTATTGTAGATATTATATCTCAATGAAGATACTGTACATATTTATAAAGGGTTCCTGAGATGGAGTTTCTGAGAGTGATGGGCGGAAGCTCCAGCCCTCCCAGGGTTTCAGGAGGATGTCTGACAACAGTAATACTGTTGCCTCTTGGTGGGGAAGGTGTGTAGCAGGAAGCTCCCGTTATTACCAGTAAAACAATGTACAGAAAGACATATGCCCCCCCCCCACATTTTTCCCTTTCACGCTTTCCTATCTTCTTTTCCTTTTTCTGTCTTCCCCTTTTTTCCACGTCAGGTGGCCAACCTGACATTCTCTTTGCTTTTCTGTCCCATTTTCTTGAAACTCCCCCTGCTTGCACATTAAGTGCTGAAAAGCACATCTCCTTTATCTCCTGATCTGGGGATAATAGCGCACATCATGCTTGAAGTTTAAAAGCAACTGGTGCCCCAGAGAAATAAATATTAGCTGTGCGCCTGATTTAGAGGAGCTGAGCACCAAAGTCGCAGCTGCATGTTGCAGCTTCATATCAAAAAAATGACTCTGGTGCCTGACAATGCTCCCGGTCGCGAAGTGCGACACAGGAGCATAATTCGTTTCGGAGCTGGATGCAAAGTTATGTCACACCAAGCGGCTGAAGGTAAGCTCCTTGTTCGTAGCTGGAAATAGGAGAATTGCTTCGGAACAAAAGGCATGCTCTGAAGCATCAGGAGAAACCAAAAAAGTGTGGTTAAAGAAATACCACTTGCCGTTTAGCGAGACACTAGGGGCAGATATTTAAAAAGCCCCATAGTGTCCCATAATTAAATGAAAATGAGTTTCTGCAGCCCCAGAGATCCATAGCATCCCTTGATGTCCCCCCTCCAGCTCCCCTGCCTGACCAGTGGCACCTACATACACTACAATAGCTGGCTTATTGACCCAACTCCTGCACTGTCTCGTTTTTATTGTAGAAATGACCTCTCATTAGCTAGTCCTTGCACTTATTTGCCTTAGTGTTGTGTACCTGTACCAAGTCCTAAATGTAGCCACCTTATTACCCTTTATTATGTTAGTACGTGTGCTAATGTTAACCCAATGCTTCTGTTAACTGTGCTTAGATACCTACGTGTTATCCTCTCCACTGTACCCACTTCCCCCCAGGCTGCACCAGGAGACGAGCATCTTGTGCTCAGCGTGCCTTTCCTGGTGAAACAATTTCAATAAATAAATAAAATGTTGTAACTGGGGCTGCCTGTAGAAATAAAGCATATTTGTGCAAAAAGAGCCAAACTTATTTATTTTATTAAATTTTGTTAACTGGGTAAGCCCACTGGGCCCCCGAGGGTCCCTTTTCAGGGGCGACCAAATAAAAAGGCCCTGCATGTTAAAGCATAGAATAATATGGAAACTTCCCATTATGTAATGTCATGGCCCATGGAAACTTCCCATTATGTAATGTCACGGCCAATGGGAACTCCCCCCCAGTGCGATGTAATCCCTAGGATATAAATAGGGCTTACTACTAGGGGACCATAGATAGTCGAGTCAGTCTGCTGCAGACAGTGAGAGGAGAAGGATCTTCTATGGAGTGTGCAGATTTTCACACAGACAATTGAACTGCAAGAGGTATTACACTGGGCTATGTAGGCTGGAACGAAGCCACGGGCTCAGCTGGGAAAAGCAGAGTCCTGAAGTTATTTTGTTATGCAGGACTAACATTTTTTTGTTTGTTTGTTTCTTCTATGATTTCTGTATAGATTTATTGATTTTTCTACAAAATAAATTGACAAACGCATATGTGCGATTTTTTTATGCACTTGATCCCTGCTTGGTTGTATCAGTTATTTATCCCACACGTTCACACCGCGCAACAGCTGAAAGTCAAAAGCAAAAGGACTCCCCACATAGGGAGTACCTCAACCCAGACTTTTTCCAAAGCTTATACTCCACCAACAGAAACATCAATTTATTTTAGATCTATTTTATGTTTTTATTTCCTTCACAATTAGAACTTGAAGTCAGAAGCAGAACTAGGGCTCACACACACACAGGCAACCAAGCTGTATAGATCAGCTACACAGTAGTAGCTATCACGCAGATTTGTTTAAAAAAAACAAGCCCCCAGGACTCAGGAAAGTCACAAATTTGTTTTTTTCTGTCCCTCAGACAGCAGACTGTACCCCCTGAACAACAATCTCGCTTCCCTCCCTTATTCAGTCAGCACATCTGCTCCACTATTAATTGCAGATCTGGGTGCAATACTAAGTATTTTATATAAATTGCTGGTCAATTGAGGAAGTAGCAAAATATGTGCATTACTCAGCCCTTAAAAAGGATTTTAGTGCAAGATCGCTACACAAACTAGCTCGAGGCTCGAGAGACTTCTACTGTATGCTGCTCTATCCGCCACATCTCCAACAGTGGAATTGAGGTGCTTACACTGAACGCACTTATGTAGCACCCACCATCCAACCAGATTACATGAATGAACAAATATATAACTTGTGGTTCTTCTGTTCCAGCCTCTGCTTTGAGCATACTCCAGATGTGGGTGGATGCTGGAGGATGGCTCTAAACGATGCTCCTCGTGTCGAGAGTTCCCAGACCTGTATATGCCTACGCTAACACTTGCCTCCAGTCGCTTGAGTTGCTTCGATTCCTGTGCTGGAGGATGGCTCTAAACTGATGCTCTTTGCGTCAGGTTCCCATACGTGCCCATGCTTACACTTTCGTTGGGGGGGGAGCATGGATGCGTGCATGCGCATCGACGGTAGCTCAGCAAAACAATGAATGGCAGTGTATGCTGAGCTACTACGTATGCACGATGTCCGAGGTTTTTACCCCTCACCAGAATGGTGAGTTTTAAGCAAAAACAGGTGGCCAGAATTGCTAGTCAGGTCACATTTGGCAACCCAGTGACTGTATTTGTCCCACCCTGGCTTGGAGAAAATGAATAACCTCCTGGATGGAGCCAACACCTGACCACTCAAGGTGTTCAAGGCCAAACCTTTTTCCACTACTCCCTGAAGAAAGTCCAAAATTTGTAGAACCATGGCTTCAGAAGGCCGGATTTTTCTTCTCTCTGGCCCAAGCCAAAAAGGTGGCCCATATGCGAGCATAAGCTGCTGACATGGAATTCTTTCTGGCTGCCACCAGTATCCACTACCTTTTTCAGAGAAACCCTTACTCCTCCTTTCAGGAGTCAGGCCACAAGCTGCATCACTACCAGATTTGGAGGCAGAATGGGATCTTGAGAGAGAAGATAGTCTCCCCGTATTGGGAGTCTAAATGGTGCATGTTGAGCTAGGTTCACCAAGTTCGAGAACCATGGCCTTCTGGGCCACTCTGGAGCTACTAGAAGACAGCTTCCTGTTGAGTGACTTACGTTGCATATGGCCTTGGGGAGGAGCAGCAGAGGAGGGAAGGTATACGCTCTCCTGCCGAAATTCCACACCTGTGACACAGCGTCCACTGCCTCCACATGTGGGCACTGACAGTGACTGAAGAACCCCTGCACTTGAGCATTCTGGCAGGAGGTGAACAGGTCGATCTGTAGATGACCAACTCTTTTACACAGGTCAAACACCCCTTGGCTGAGCATCCACTCCCCTGGGTGGACATTCTCACAGTTTAGCTAAATTGGCCTGAATGTTCAACTCCCCCACCAAGTGAACTGTTCACAGACAGAAGGTACGCCTCTGCCCGCAGCAGGAGATTGGTTGCTTCTTTCGGCAACTCTCTGTTCTTTGTACCCCTTTGACTGTTTATGTATGCCACCATGACAGCACTGTCTGATCTTATTTTCACAGCTTTTGACTGCACCCAACTTCAAAAATAAAGGAGAGTGAGAGGCATACAGCCCTCATCTCCAGGACGCTGATGTGTTGGTGCTGTTCCTCTGCGGACCAAATCCTCTAAATGGGAATGTGGCCAGGCACTGCCCCTCAACTGGACAGGCTGGCATCAGTTGTCAGAATCAACTCTTGGGGGGAGGAGGGGGAGACTTCCAAGGGAGACCTCTTGCTCAGATTCTCAAAACTCACCCACCAAATGAGGGACTGCCGTAAGAGTGGGGAAAATGGAACCCTGGCCTGACAGTCCTCAGAGGCTGGACCCCAGTCCAACAGCAACTTGAGTGGAGGGGTCGCATGTGAAGGCGAGCCCATGGAACCAGCTCTACTGTCACCATCATGAGGCCCAGAATGCACAGGAGGCTGTGAGCTGAAGCAGACTGGCTCCTCAGTCACTGAACCTCTCTCAACAGGGTCTCCTTCCCGGCTGATGAGAGGAAGACCTTCCCCTTGTCCATGCTGAACACCACTCCTAGCTATTCCAGTGTCTGAGCTTTTCTAACAATCAACTATCCAGCCGTGGAACTCCAAAACCTCCAGAGTCCTGGTCACCGATTTCCTCGCCAGTGGAGCAGACAGCACTCAAATGAGTAAGTCGTACAGGTAAGGACAGACATAAAATGTCCCTCCTGTAAGAGCTGAGCCACCAGAACTGTGAACCACCTTCGAGAACACTCCAGGGGCTGTTGCTAGCCCAAACAGGAGCACCCTGTACAGGAAATGTTGCCCCAGGACCGTGAACCTGAGGAACCTCTAATGAGAATGCCAGATGGGACTGTGGAGATCTGCATCCTTCAGGTCTATGGATACTAGATAATCCCCTGGCTGGACAGCCCGGGTGACTGATTGTAAGGACTCCAACTTGAAGGTTGTGTGGCGAACAAACTTGTTTCGGTGTTTCAGATCCAGAATAGGTCCGAACACCACACACACACTTCTTGGGAACCACAAAATAAATGGAATAGAATCTCTGGCCTTGTTCATGGGAGGCACTGGAACAATCACCCCAATCTGTGTGAGGAGATTTAATGTCTTCAATGCCATCTGCCTCTTCACAGCGTCCTTTGGTACAGGGAATGGCAAAAAATGTCCCTTTGATGGAATGGTTGAAAACTCTGCTGCATAACCTAAAGCCAGATTCTCCAGAACCCAGCATTTGATGTTATCCAAGCCCATCTTGTGTAAAAATTGTGCATTCTTCCACCAAGGAAGACAGGCCGAGATGGGCCCGTGTACCCTCATTGTGAGGTGCCATCTCTTCACCCTGTGCCTCTGTTTTGTCTTCGGGCAACACTTTCTCTGCTACTATTGCTCTTGAAAGTGGAATAGGATCATTTACTCCTCTGGTTCCCGAAATTTCAAAAGGGACGAAACCCCCTCAATACGGTCGTCGGCCACCTCCTTGACCTTTTGAAGTTGAACAGACCTTTTGCTGTTTTGACACTGGAAGGTGGCCCCTTTTATCCTGGATATCCTTCAAAATGTCATCCAGGCCTGAACCAAACAATAAGCATCCCTCAAAGGCTAAGTTAAACAACTTGGTCTTTGACGCCTGGTCAGTGACCCAATGTTGAAGCCACACTCCTCACACAATGGAAACAATGTGATAAGCGGAGCTTCTCCACAGTGGCATCCACTAGAAAGGTGGAGGCCATGGATACAAACTGCAAAATGCTTGCCCCCCTCAGAATTCAAGGGAACAAAGCTACCCAGTGTCGAAACCCACAATTTTAAAGAACTGGCAACAATAAAGGTGGCATAAGAGGTACGGAGGTTTACGCCACTGGAGACAAAGGCTTTTCTGTATGAAGCATCCACTCACTTGTGCGTATCCATTAAGGCCAAAGACTCTTCAAATGAGATAGTCGTGTGCCATATGGAATTATGTACAGCTTTATCAGCCTGGGGAGAGGTTTCCTATTTGTGGGTATTTTCGCCATAAACACTGTACCCTGGGTTTTGGCAGATATTTTGTTTGGTCCACACCTGCCCATTCTTGTTCAATAATCTGGTCATACTGAATAACATTTGGAAAACACTCTGAAGTGGAGGAGGACATGGACAGAACAGGATTCACATCAAAGGCCTCCAATGATTGCACCTCCTGCAGCTGTAATGTCCTCCAAGAATAAAATTACTCACCACAGTAATCTTCTTTCTTCCAAGGTGATATTTAGCATCAGTAACTATTGCAGTGAGCTGATTAGGTAGTACTGCCCTGGAGGTGGAGATTATGGTAATGAGTTTATGAATTAGCCAATCAAATTGAAGTTTGAGGAAGCGCTGAGCAGGGAGAGTGGGGAAGGCGCCAGAATTTTTTAAAAGCTAGAATGGGCACATGCCCACAAGGAATGAACCAACAGGATTCAAAAATACATATAACAACAAGAACCAGAATAATAAACATGAAACTTTGCTCAAAATACAATTCAAAGTTTAAAATGACCAATTTTTCTAGTAGGCAAGAGTCCGCGCCCTCTTGTGAAGGTTATCTGGGGAGGATGGGTGGGATCTTACTGATGCGAAAGGACACCTTCGAAGAAAGATTACTATGGTGAGAAATGTTTTCTTCTTACCCCAGGGGTCCTTCAGCATCAGTAACTATTACAGATTATAAAGCAGTGCAGTTGGGAGGCACGTAAAGAACCTACTTAGGAAAAAAAGCTCTACAGAACCACCTTGCCAAATTTGGTTATCAGATCTAGACTGTACATCCAAGCAACAGTGCTTAGTGAAAGTGTGCGTAGTTCTTCCAAGTAGCTGCTTTACTGACATCCAGTAGGGTTACGTCCCTAGCAACTGCCACAGAAGCAGCACTGCCCCTTGGAGAGTGGGCCCTGAGGCCCTCAAGGGGCTGTTTACAAGCCTTGTCATAGCAGAATCGAACACATGAGACTACCCAACGAGACAGTTCTCTTAGTGGCTGGTTTTCCACTACCTACCTCCCCATAGGTGAGGAACTACTGTGTGGGTGGGCCCCTGAACTGCTTGGTGTGATCCAAATAGTAAAGCAAAGCCCTTTTTACATCCAGACTGTGGAGCTTTTGCTCCCCATGAGTGGATTTCTCAGTAAAGAACACAGGTAAGGCAATGGACTGGTTACGATTAAACTCTCAGACCACCTTAGGCAGGAATTTTCTGTTCACCCTGAACTCAATCTTATCCCTATAAGGAATAATGTAGTTGGGCTTGGTGTAGAGAGCTGTAACTCAAAAAATCCTTCTTGCAGAGATCATGGTTACCAGAAATAGTTTTCCAAGTGACATAATTGAGGTGAGCAGAAGCCATGGGTTTAAAGGGTGGCTCCATGAGCCTGGCAATACAGAGATTCAAGCTCCAAGGAGGGACAGGTTCCCTGACTGGAGGATGAAAAACTGTTTAAACACTGGCTGGAAGAAAAAAAATACTTACCATAGTAATCTTCTTTCTTCCCAGTGATGCTCAGATATTCATAACTTTGTGCAGTCAGCTGGTGGGTTGGACTGCCCGGAGAGATGGAACACATGCAAATGATGGAATTCTTTGCATGTGAGCATCTTTCAAATACTGTCTCTACCAACTGAAATAAACAGCTAAGTTTAAAAATGTTTTTTTTTTTTGGTTTTTTTTAGGGTTACCCTAATAAAGAGAATTTACCCAAAAACTTCTGAAGGAGGAACTACATCAATAAACAACGGTGTTCACCAAACAGCATGAGAAAACTATTAAAGGAAAACTACACCCAAAACTTGAAAAAGTATATGTTGTGCAGAGTGTTTTAATTTGTATGTGAAGTTCTAGTGTTTCCTTCCCTCTGACTGGTATTAGGAGTTTTTCCTAAATTAGCCTGCTAGCTTTAGGGTAGTTTTACGACCCCTTGAGATCACCATATCAAATAGGTTTATTGCATTTCTTTGTCCTACAATGCACCTTGTTTCATGTAATGGTGATGTAGCAGAGACCATAAATCCAGCAGAAAGCATTGCATTACAATCTGTCTACAACAACAGAGATGCCTATATTTTAAAATCTGTAGAATTCAGTATGGTGACCACCCTCATCCTAAAGGTTTTACTGTCCTGAAAACTTTGCTGCTGGTAATTTTTGTGCAGCTTTAGAAGCTTCCAAGATATTTAGTTTGTTTGGCATGCGTGTTGAATGTTGGGTCTCTCTTATCACAGTCACATGAGACAAAATGCACCGTGGGAACCAGAAATACAATTACACTATCAGGTATGGAGATCCCCAAGGGTAGTAAAACTAGTATAAAGCTAGCAGGGTCATTTGGGAAAAACTCCTAATACCAGTCAGAGGGAAGGAAACACTAGAACTTCACATACAAATTAAAACACTCTGCACAACATATATTTTTTCAGGTTTTGGGTGTAGTTTTCCTTTAAGAGAGAGAAAAACTCTTGTTTAAATCTATTCAGTATAGAGAAGCGTACCCAGAAGGGTATGGCTATGTGGCACTAGCAAGCGGAGTGCAGAGGCTGAAGTTCTGGAAAGGGAAGATGGGAGGGAGTTATGAATATCTGAGCATCACGGGGAAGAAAGAAGATTACTATGGAAAGTAATTTTTTTTTCTAACCCCAGTAAGGCTCAGGATATTCATAACTTTGTGCAGATTACCAAGCAGTACCCCCCGGAGGTGGGCACAGAACTTATTTTGGAAACAGACTTTGCAGGACTGCTATGCCAAACCTGGCATCACTTCTGGACAAAACATCCAAGTTGTAATGCTTTGTAAAGATGTGTACCAATTTCCAGGTAACTGCTTGACAAATATCCAATAATGGAACCTCCCTAGCAGCTGCAAGACTAGCAGCTGTTACTCTTGTTGAGTGTGCCCTCAGCCCAAATGGGGGCTCCCTACCTGCTCTAGTGTAGCAGAATTGAATACACTGGACAATCCATCGAGAAACATAGGTTACTCACCTCTAACAGGAGTTCTAGGAATAGTATATGTTGTTCATCCACACTTACTGGCAGGTTCCTTGCCGCTTTAAATCTGGCCGGAAGGTCTTCAAGCTGGCTCCCTCCCACCCATGCGGTGTAATACTTCGGCCCACCCTAGCGCCAGATCTAGCCCGCAGGAAGCCAGGCTGTACGTCAAAGCTGGGAGGGCGGTGGTGTTGGATGAACAACATATACCATTCCTAGAACTCCTGTTACAGGTGAATAACCTGTATTTCTAGGACATGGATATATTGTTCTATCCAATATTACTGGCAGACTCCCTAGCAGTTCTCCGGGAGGAGGGAGGCAAGGCGCACACCCCCTACTTAGGAAATAAGGACTGGAGAATCGAGGTTCTAAAACCAGCATCCCAGCGTGACTAAAGGTGGATGTGGTAGTGGGCAATGAAGGTGTGTGCTGACTTCCAGGTAGCAGCCCTGCAGATTTCCTGGACAGAGACGTCCCTGGAAGCAGCCACCGAAGCAGCGGTATGGCGGGTAGAATGAGCTCTTATCCCTCTGGGAGGCTCCATGCCCGCCAACCTATAGCAGAGGTCTATGCTGGAGGTGACCCACCTGCCTATCGTCCGCTCGGCTGCAGGTCTGCCAGGTGCAGTTTCAGTGTAGGTGACAAACAGCTGGCGAACCTCTCCCCGAACTTCAGCCGTCCACTCCTTATAATAAGCGAGCGCTCTTCTAGGGTCCAAAGTATGGAGCCTATATTCGACCTCCGAGTTGTGACTGGGGTAGAACACCGGCAGAATCAACACCTGATTAAGGTGAAACTCTGACACCACCTTCGGAAGGAATTTCAGGTGGGGACGCAGGACAACCTTGTCCCTGTGGAAGACCAGATAAGGAAACTCGATGGAAAGCGCCTGGAGCTCACCCATCCTTCTGGCTCATGTGATACCCACCAAGAAGGCGGTCTTCCACGACAAGTGAGAGATGTCACACCTGTGCATCAGTTCAAATGGCTTGCCCATGAGCTTGGCCAATACCAGCAGTAGATCTCACAGAGGTGGAGGTTCTTGCACTGGAGGGGATATGTGATTAAGGCCTTTGAAAAAGCGCCCGACCACCTTCTCCTGCGCTGCCGACTGCTTCCCGGCCCACGCCCGGTAAGCAGAGATGGCTGCCAGGTGCACCTTAAGGGTCGTCGACCGAAGCCCAAGCTGAGAAAGGGACCACAGGTAGTCCAGAATGCTTGCCAAGGAGCAGGAGGAAGGGTCCAGGCCCTTGCCCTGACACCAAATGGAGAATCTCTTCCATTTGAAGGCGTAGCATCTTCTGGTCGACTCCTTACGGGAAGCCTCAACGACGTTGAGGACCTCGTCGGAAAGACCCGAGGCCTGGAACTCTAGCCGCTCAGGAACCAGGCCGTCAGGTGCAGGGATTGAAGGTCCGGATGGAATACTTTCCTCTGACTGACTGACATATCAGGTCCGGGCGGGCTGGAAGCTGCCTCAGGAGGCTGGAGCGGAGACTGAGGAGATCTGGATACCAGAACTCGCGGGGCCAGTCTGGGGCTACCAGAATCACCTGCGTCTTGTCCCTCCACGCCTTGAGAATCACCTTGTGGATCAAGCGAAATGCGGGAAAGGCGCAGAAGAGGCCTGGGGTCCACAGCCTTGAGAAGGCATCCCCCTGCAGCGAGCCCTGCTGAGGGGTGCGGGCATGAAACAGCCTCAGCTTCGCATTCTCCCTTGAGGCAAACAGGTCCACCTAAGGCATGCCCCAGTGGGAGAACAGATCTTGTACTACCTCCGGCAGGAGAGACCACTCGTGGGACGCAGCTCCTATCCAGCTTAGGGCATCGTCCAGAATGTTTGAGGCTCCTGCCACATGGATGGCAAAAAGATCCACCTCCAGGCTGTGCACCATGGACCAAATGCATAGAGCTTCCCTGCACAGGGGCATGAAGCGCGTCCCGCCCTGGCGGTTCAGGCAGTACATGGTCGTGGTATTGTCTGTCTGGACCTGGACCACTTGACCCCGTACAAACGGAGCGAAGGTGGTGAGGGCTAGACGAACCGCTCGAAGCTCCAGCAGGCTGATGTAGCATCGGGACTCCCGAGGGGACCAGAGGCCTTGCACTCTGTGCTCCCCCAGATGGGCACTCCAACCCATCAGAGAGGCATCGGTCGATAAAGAGACAGTCGGCTCGGGGCGGACAAACAGGATGCCCTCCTGCAGGTGAGCTGGAACGATCCGCCACTGGAGAGCGTTCCACATCTCCTGGGTCACTGTCACTGGCTGATCCAAAGGATCGGAGCACTGTGACCATTGGCTGGCCAGTCCCCACTGTAGGGAATGCATGTGCCAATGGGCACAATGGACCACGCTGGTGCAGGCCGCCATGAGGCCCAGGAGGCAAAGGAAGTCCCGGGCAGGGCACAAATGCCCAACCTGAAATGACTGGGCAAAGGAGGAAAGAACCTCGGCCCTGTCCGCCAGGAGCCTTTTCGGGACCAAGAAGTACCTGGATACAAACCCTGGGTCTGGTGGAGGATCCGCCACCTTCCTGATCACCTCCTTTTTGAAGAGCAGGGCAATGTCGGCTCGACGGGCCAACAGAGAGGCTGCGGACCCCGTAACCCCCCGTGGGGTGACGGCTTGGAAGGGCGGGGCCTGCACGAACTCCAGAGGCAGACCCTTTCCTACCACCTCCAACACCCAACGGACCGTGGTGATAGCGGACCAGGCAGAAAAGAAGTGGCGGAGCTGTCTCCCCATGGAGGGAACCCAGGGGGAAGCGATGAAGTTGGGGGCGACACCCCTCAACCCGTCACTGGGCAGGCTTGGAGGAAGGAGCGGCCGAGGGACCTCCTGGGCCTTTTCCTCCCGGCTTCCTGTTAGAGGAAGCTGCAGGCTTGGCTTTAAGGTGCCAAGTGCGAGCCTGCTAGCCCTGATGCTGGTGTTGCTAGGCCGGACGTGCCGCAGGGGCAGAAGGGTGAAAGGACTTATGTTGCTGTCGACGACCTTTGTCCTTCTGAGCAGACGTGACCGAGTCCAAGGTGGCATTGGACTTTTCAATTCTCTGGAGGTGGCCTTCCACTCCAGGGCTGAACAGGTCAGTCCCCAAGAAGAGGACGTCTGCCAACTTGTGCTGGGTATCCACTCTGCGGCGCATGGCCACTGCAGCCGCTACTGACCGGGCACAGGAGTCTTCAATATCAAGAGCCGTTTGGAGCTGCTGTTTCGCCACTGCCCTTCCCTAATCCCGCACCTGCTTGACTGTAGTCTGCAGATCAGTCGGGAGATGAGGGATCACCTCATCCAGGGAGCCCATGAGGGCGTGGGAGAAGTGCGCCATCAGGACGCCTGAACGGGCTTGACGGAGGCCGAGGGAGGGCGCAGCGTAAACCTTGCACGCGGCATAGTCCAGCTTTTTGGACTCCTTGTCGGGGGGGGGGCTTGTCCACATCCCGAGCGTTCCCAGAACACCGGAAAACGCTATCGGTGACCAACCCCCTTCACATAGGGGTGTTCCGAGAAACTGGACAAAGAGCCGGTAGGGACCGCATACTTCCTGGCCATCCTGGCCGAAGGCGCAGGACAGGAAGCCGGCCGCTGCCAAAGCTCCAAGGCTGGGCCAACAATGGCTTCAGCCACTGGAAAGGCCTCCGTGGGAGAATCCCCTCGGTCCAGTATCTCCGTGAGGGGATACTTGGCCCGCTTGGATACGGGCTCGAGTTGCATCCCCGTGGATTCCGAGATGAGCCGAAGCAGACCCATGAACAATGATGGGCTCTCGTCCATCGACTGCCCCCCGGAGGACTCCAGGTCGAGGGGCCTGGAAAACAGGGAGGAGTCGTCGTCAGACTCCAAGGAGTCTGCGAAGAGCTGCCTAGGGCCTGAGCCACCCTCCTCCTGCCGAGGACGGTCGGGAGTGAGGGTGACAGACAACCGGTTGGGCAGACTCTGACCCGACCGAGAATCCTTGGTCAAAGCCCCCGATTTCGGTTGTGGAGGCGGAGGTTCAACCACAATTGGTGGGGCAGCTGGTTTCAGCCGAACAACCGGCCTGGGCTTGAGCACCTCGAACACCGCGAGGGGTTGTCGGCCTTTCAGGTGACAGACACTTAATGGCCGGGGCACACGGTGTCGGCTTGTTCGACAGTCGAGCTGCTGCCACATTAAGTCCTCGTAGCAGTGACGCACTTGGCGCCGAAGCCTCCTTCCGGTGAGGAAGACGAGATCAGCGGGCGCCACTGCTTCCTGGTGTCGACCGGTACCACCCGGTGTCGGGCGGACCGACGAGGTCCGACCGAGATCCTCGGTGGGGTCTGGGAGGGAGCCGGGGAACCCGCCTCCTCCCCACTGGGAGCCTCGACCGGGACCCGCACAGGAGGCACAGGCAAGTCCTCGTTTCCACCGGGGAACCAGTGATGAAGGGCTGTCGGTTTCACCAGTCGACAGCCCGTCCGACGGGTCGAGAAAATCTCAACTGCGCTAACGGGTACGTCTCGGCCGGCTGACCTGACGGGGACACCATGAAGCCAGCGGCCTAGTCAGCAACCACTCACTAAAGTAGAGTGTCGACTGTCCGGGAAGGGGACCTCTCCCGCTCCCACGAACGTCGACGGTGGGACTTACCCTTCGAGTCCTTTTTTGACCGAGAAGAGTGTCCCGATGGCCCCTCACCCTTCGTGGAGAGGGACTGGCAAAGCTCCTTAAAAGAAGCTGTGCAGGAGGATTCCAGAGAGCGCGGGATAAATGCTGCAACCGAGGAAGATGAAGATGAAGATGCGGCCTGGGCTGCCTCCCCCTTGCGGGCGATCATCTGCTCGAGCTGTTTCAGCCGAGCCAGCCGCTGGACACGCCCAACGGGCCTCCTGACTCTCACCGGGCGGATAACACCGCTTTCTGTCACCAAGTTGGAGCCGGGCAGCAGTGGTCTTCAAGAATGTTAGCCTAAAAGACCTGTACAACTCGCAGGCCTGCGGGTCATGGTCAAGCCCGAGGCAGTAGACGCAAGTGGAGTGCGGATTGGTCCTGGACATCTTCTGCCAACATGGGCACCGCCGAAAACCGGGAGTCGATTTGTCCATCACAGCCGCAAAGGAAGAAGTAGACCGAAGTCTGGAAAACTTTAAAATTATTTTCAGGTAAACCGAAGAGTTAGGATCCAGTCTATATGCAGGGCGTTAAGGAGGGAACCTGAACCTCCAAGCGGCAAGGAAGATCTGGCGTCATGGGGCGGAGCAGAGAGTTTTACCACCCGGGTGGGTGGGAGGAGCCAGCTTGAAGACCTTCGGCCAAGATTTAAAGCGGCAAGGAACCTGTCAGTAAGTGTGGATAGAACAACATCTCCATGTCCCTAGAAATGGATCTTTTTGAGGCTGGTTTGCCCATTCAGACATCCCCATATGCAAGGAAAAGTTGTTTTTTGTCTTGTCTATGGCCCACAGTAGCTGTCATGTAATAGCTGAGAGCTCTTTTCACATCCAGACTGTGGAGTCTTCTTTCACCACAGCTTGCATGGTCTGTGAAAAAGACAGGCAGAGTGACTGGTTCAGATGAAAGTCTGAAACGACCTTGGGAAGGAACTGTCTGTTTGTTCTGAGGACTACCTTATCTCTGTGAAAGGAAATGTAGTCCTGGTCAACACACAGAGCCTGAAGCTCGCGGATTCTTCTTGCTGAGGTAATTGCTACCAGAAAACACTGTTTTCCAGGAAACATACTTTAAATGGGCTGTAGCCAGGGCTCAAAAGAAGCCCTCATTAATCTGGCTATACATATACTTAGATCCCAAGCTGGCACTGGTGTTCCCTGTGAGGAGGATGCAAATGTATCACACCTCTAAAAAACCTTTGAAATGGGGTCTGATGCTACTGACACCTTGCCCTAGCAGAAAAATATGCAGACACTGCTGCAAGATGAACCCTTAGAGAACTGGATTGTAGACCTTGTAAATGTAAGCGAGTCAGATAATCCAACACCACTGAGACTCCTGCATCATTTGGGGCGAAATTCCTACCAGTGCACCAAAAAGAAAATCTCTTCCACTTAGCAGAATACGTTTTCTTAGTGGAGGGCTTACTATAAGCTTTCAAGATAGTTAATACAGCTTCAGAAAGGTTTAAGTCTGCATACTCTAATTCCTCAAGAGCCATGCCTTAGGTGGAGGAACTTGAGATTTGGGTACAACGTTCCCTGATTGGAGGTCAGGAGATTGTGCCTGAGAGGCAAACTTATTGGTTTGTTCACTGACATGGAGAGCAGAAGACAGTGCAATGGCTGCCTGGGCCAATCTGGAGCTATCAAGATCAGAGAAGCCGAGAGGGATTTGAGCTTCAATAGTACTGTGAAAACCAGAGGAAAATGGGGGAAGGCATAAAGAAACTTGCCTGACCAGTCCAGTACCAGGGCATCCAGAGGGATTGTGCCCTGGGCCGGTGGTCTGCAGCAATACTGAGGCAACTGGTGGTTCTGGTGGGATGCGAACAAGTCCATCTTTGGAATGCCCCACCTCCTGAAAATTACCTGCACCACCTGCTTGTTCAGTGTCCACTCGTGATGGGACTGATTGATTCGACTCAGTGTGTCCTGCCAAGGTTTTGTCCTTTCCTGGCAGATGGATTGCTTGCAAGGACACCTTTAGGGAATATGTCAGAGTCCAAATTTTCATGGCTTCTGTGCATAGGGGACCTGATCTGGTGCCTCCCTGCTGGTTTATGTAGTACATAGTGGTGGTATTGTCTGTTCTGACCTGCACCACCTTGCCCATCACCAGTGTAGAAAAAACTTTTAGTGACAGCCACACTGCTCTGAGTTCCAGCAAATTTATATGCTGAAGGGACTCTGCTTCTGTCCAGGTACCCAGAGTTGTGTGCTCCCCCAGATGGGCGCCCCAGCCCAGAAGGGATGCATCTGTCGTGAGGACTAGTGAAGGATCCTCCTTCGGAAAAAAGAGACTCTTTGCCTTAAGTTGGATTCCTTTTTCCACCACAAAAGGGCTTGTAAGTGTCCTTGTCACTGGGACGAGTTTTGAAAAGGGATCTTTTTTCTGACTCCAATAATTCCTGAGATGAAACTGGATGTCTCTCGTGTGAAACCTGGAACCCTGCACTGTGCCTGTGGATGCAGCTATATGACCCAAGAGCTGCAGGAACTGCCTGGCTGTTTTTTGCCTGTGCAACCTTAAGGAATTTGCTATGGCCTGAAGGCTTTGCACTCTGTCCAGTGGCAAAAAGGCCCTAGCCTGTACAGTACCAATCTCTGCTCCTATGAACTGTAAAGTCTGTGTAGGGATTAAAACAGATTTTTTCTGGTTTATTATGAAACCCAAGGACTCCAAAAGGTCCTGTGTGAGCTTTAGAGAGGTTCTGACTTGTTCTGGTGATTTGCCCACCACCAGCCAGTTGTTCAGATATGGAAAAACAGTCACTCCCTGTCTTCAAAGAAATGCCACCATAGCTGCTAGGCATTTTGTAAACACCCTTGGTGCCGAGGAAAGGCCGAAGGGCAGGGTTGCAAACTGATAATGACCTGATGGGAGTCTGAATCGGAGATATTTCTGCAAAGATTCTTTTATGAGGCTGTGAAAATAGGCGTCTTGTAAGTCCAGAGATGCCAGCCAGTCCCCTTTTTGGACAGTTGGCAGAATCCAAGCCAAAGTTACCATTTTGAACTTTGTCTTTTTCAGCTGCTTGTTTAAAGCTCTGAGATCCAAAATTGGCCGCCACTCCCCATTTTTCTTTGTTGTTAGGAAGTATCTGGAGTAAAACCCTCTTCCTCTCAGTGTTGTAGGAACTGGTTCCACTGCTCTGAGCTGTAGCAGCTTTTGAACCTCTGCCACTAGTAATGAAGTTTGTGCTAGGGGAGGAGAGATGAAAACCCTGGAATTTTTTAGAGGAAGAAATCTGAAGTCCAGAGACAAACTTTTGCCCACTACCTCCAACACCCACTTGTCTGTGGTGATGGTTGACCAAAGGTGGAGGAAATAGGACAGTCTGCCTCCAACAGCTAGAGAGAAGGCGGCCTGCATTTCAGGGGTTCTGTTTAGGCTGGGGCTGAGGTTGCACCTGAGACCCTCACCTAGAGCCCTTTCTACCCCTACCCCTAGAGTAGCCCTGTTGGGGGTACTGCTGGTATTGGGGCATGGCTACTGGCTGGAGAAAAGGTCTTGTCATGAAAGAGCAACCTCTGCCCCCCCCCCAAATAGGGCCTGGTGGATCAAGAAGCTCTGTCTCTGGCAGAGTCGCTTCTACAAGTAGCCTTATATTCATCCACCTGCTTCATATAGGCCACCGTGGATTCCCCAAAAAGAGAATTTCCTTCTAATGGAAAATCCAGGGCCTTTGATTGGGTATCCTGAGTGAGGTTTGTAGCCCTAAGCCAAGCAAACCTCCACTGAGCCACTGTGTTACCCATCCATCTGGCTGCAGTGTCATTCGAATCAGCAGTCATCTGGAACTGGTACTTAGCCGCCTTTAGCCCAAACCTGGCAGTTTCAGCCAGGTCATCTGACAAGGGTGAGGTGGCTTTCATGGACACTGCTAGTACCGACTGCCATAGGGATTTCTGATACTGGGCAGCATAAGCTTGGAAAGTAGCCTGTCTCATGATCAGTGAGGCTGACAAATAGCCTTTTTTGGCCATACTGTCCAATTTTCTGGAGTCCTTGTCGGGTGGATGTGAGAACAGAGGGACCTTAGCTTTATCACAGGCTGCCTGTTGTATCACCCCTTGATGGTCAGGATGGGAGAAAAGGAAGTCAGCTCCCTCCCTATCCAACTGGTACTTTTTGTCTGTTCTCCTGTCGATTGGAGGAATAGAATTAGGGGTCTGCAGAAGCTTCATAGCATCCTTCTTAAAGAATTTATATACTGGTAAGAGGAAAGCCTTTGTGGATGTTAAACCCATCATACTAAGGTACTCAATATCCTCCACTTGCTCTGTAGTGGCAATATCTAAGGCACCTGCCATTTTCCTTACAAAGGAAAAGTGGGAGGAAAAATCCTCAGACACCCTGGGAGGCGAACCAAAATCCTGCTCAGGGGACACCTCTGGGGGGATAGGTTCGTCCTCCTCGTAAGGCTCATCATCCTCTTCAAAAAATAGTTACTCCGGTGCAGAGGGCAACACAATACTAGCAACCTGGGGACCCTGTGAGGGGGCAGGAGGCTGAGGGATGATGCTCTGCAGAGCCTGAATAATTTTGAATGCCTGGGCTATCTCTTGAGCTGAAGGCATTGCAGACACCTGCGCAGAAGTACCCTGGTTAACAGGACAGGGTTCTGCATGTTTAAGTTTCTTTGTTTTCTTTGAGGGAACCGGAGAGTCAGCCAGTTCTTTTCCTCTTTTTGCCCCTTTTTCGCCTGTATCAGGGGCAGGGGTAGTAGCACTTGTGGGTTCAGCCACAACAGACTGGGGTGTCAGCTAGTCAGAGACCGAGGGACCCCTAGGAAACTTTTTATTGAGCCGTTCAAGGTGCTTTTCCACAGTTTTATCTGGAAAAGTTTTACATATCTCACATTCCTGGTCCAGATGTTCAAAACCCAGAGAAGCTACACATAATGTGTGCTTGTCTGCCTTGGCAAACATCTCCACACTTTAAACAGTTTTTAAACCCGGGCTTCCTGGTTCTCTTCTTAGGTTTCTCTGCCATGGTGAAAAGCAAAGAGGAAAAACACCAACCGCTAAATAATAGATACTGTTGCAGTTATTTAAACAGTTTATATATATATATTTTTTTTTTGCAGTCGGTTCCGGAACCAATAAGAAACCAAAGGAACCGAGCAGGGAGATGAAATATGAACTGGTTCAGCGGTTCTGCAACTGATAAAAGACGGTTACAAATAAAGTTTGTAAGGACCAAAAATGTATCGAAATAATATAGGTTCTTTAGTCAGAGAACCCAAATTAAAGTAAAACTACACCCAAAACCTGAAAAAATATATGTTGTGCAGTGTTTTAATTTGTATGTGAAGTTCTAGTGTTTCCTTCCCTCTGACTGGTATTAGGAGTTTTTCCCAAATGACCCTGCTAGCTTTATACTAGTTTTACGACCCCTGGGGATCTCCATACCTGATAGTGTAATTGTATTTCTGGTTCCCACAGTGCATTTTGTCTCGTGTGACTGTGATGTAAGAGAGACCCAACATTCAACACACACATGCCAAACAAACTAAATATCTTGAAGCTTCACAAGCTGCACAAAATTACCAGCAGCAAAGTTTTTCAGGACAGTAAAACCTTTAGGATGAGGGTGGTCACCAGCTGAATTCTACAGATTTTAAAATATAGCCATCTCTGTTGTTGTGAACTGATTGTAATGCAATGCTTTCTGCTGGATTTATGGTCTCGCTACATCACCATTACATGAAACAAGGTGCATTGTAGGACAAAGAAATGCAATAAACCTATTTGATATGGTGATCTTCAGGGTCGAAACTACCCTAAAGCTAGCAGGCTAATTTACGAAAAACTCCTAATACCAGTCAGAGGGAAGGAAACACTAGAACTTCACATACAAATTAAAACACTCTGCACAACATATACTTTTTCAAGTTTTGGGTGTAGTTTTCCTTTAAACTAAACTAACTCAGATCCCTCATGGTTATGCTGAACGAGGAACTGAAAAAATTAAAAACAATTACTTTCATAATAAACTACATCTAAACTGACAATCAGTAGAGGCAGTAAAAGAAATGAAGTATACTTATGGTTTTTGATGATTTTTACCTTTCTTCACGCGAAAGAGGGCAACATTGAGCGACCACATTTTCAGATGGAGAGAAAAATCTAAAAAGGTTAGAATATTACAGTTGGTAGAGGCAGTATTTGAAAGATGCTCACGTGCAAAGAATTCCATCATTTGCATGTCTTCCATCTCTCCAGGCAGTCCAACCCACCAGGCGGACTGCACAAAGTTATGAATATCCTGAGCATTACTGGGGTTAGAAAAAACAGATTTAGTGTTCCCAATAGAAAGATAAGCTGAAATAGCAGCCAGATGAAGCTTCAGGGATGGAGGCCTCAAGCCTGAATCCTGTAAATGCACCAAATAATCCAAAAGGTTAGGAACTAAAGCCTTAAGAGGATTAATGTGCTTCTTCTTGCACCAAAGGGAAAATCTTTTCCATTTGGCTGCATAGGTCTTTTTTGTACTAGGCTTTTTGGCCATCCTCAGGATCTTCAGAAGTTGTTCAGAGTACAGAGTAGCAGGAAACCAACTCCTCAAGAGCCAAGATTTGAGGTGAAGAGATTTCAGATCTGAATAGGTCAACCCTATCTGAGGGAGAGTCAGAAGGGATTGACTGAGGGAGGCGAATGGGTTGGCTGCAAGGAAGGGTTATCAATAGGGGATACTATGCTTGCCATGGCCAGTCTGATGCCATCAGTATCATTGTTGCAGGCTGAGCTTTGAGTTTCAGCAAAACTGAAAAACCAGGGGAAAGGAGGAAAAGCATAAAGAAACTTTCCTGCCCAATCCAAAAACTAAGGCATCTGTTGGGACAGTCCCCAGGGCTGGAGGCCTGCAGCAATACAGAGGAAGTTGATGGTTTAGGTGAGAGACAAAAAGATCTATTTCTGGTGTGCCCCACCTCCTGAACACTGTAGTCAGCACCAGCTTGTTCACGCACCATTCGATGTGTCCCTGGTTGACGCAGCCGAGAGCACTCGCCGGGGTGCTGTCCTTGCCTGAAAGATGTATGGCTGAAGACTGACCCCCAGGGAGTAGGCCAGGCCCCAAATTCTCACGGCTTTCAGACACAAAATGCTGGACCATGTACCACCCTGCTTGTTTATGTAGAAACACAGTAGTGCTCCCGGGTCGCACCTGAAAACAGGCACCTGTGCCTAGTGTGCCTTACCTGGTTACCAAAGAATGAATAAAAAAAAATAAAAAAAAAAAATAAAAAGTGGTGTTGTCTATCCTGACCTGGACTATGTGACCCTTTATCTGTGAGGCAACTGCCATCAGTGCCAGATAAATGGCCCCAAGTTCCAGCAAACTGATGTGAGCCTGCGACTCCTGTACAGTCCAGGAGCCACTGATGGAAGTACTGTCCACGTGAGCTCCCCATCCAAGCAGAGAAGCATCTGTAGTAATGATTCTTATAGGGGAGGGTGCTTGGAAGGAAATTCCAGCTAACAGGTTGGTAACTTCCTTCTATCAGTTCAGAGACTGAAGGAGTGTCCGAAACTGGGACCAGTTTTGACAGTGAACTTTTGCTTTGGAACCAGTGGGGCCTTAGGTGTTGCTGTATGTCCCTCATTCTGAATCAGGCTCCTGGAACTACGGCGATCATAGATGCCATGTGTCCTCTGAGCCTTAGGAAGTGTCTGGCTGGCCCAAGATGAAAGAATTTGCCACCGACAAAAAATTCTGAATTCTTCCCAAAGGAAGGAAAGCTCTGCTCTGTAGGGTGTCCAACTGTGCTCCTATGAATAAGGAGCTGTGTTGGTTCCAGATGGGTTTTCTTTTGATTTATAAGAAATCCCATGGAATTCAGTGCCCTTTGTCAGGGAAAGAGCCTACTTATAGAGGTTTTTTTTTTTTTGGTTTTTTTTTGATGCGTTGTCACTACAACCAGACATTTGGCAAATACTCTTGGTGCAGATGTCACACCGAAGGGCATGGCTGCAAACTGGTAGTGCTCTGAAGGAAATTTGAACCTCAGAAACTTTCTGTGGGACTGCTTTATTGGAATGTGACAAAAGGCATCCTTGAGGTCTAGGGAGGCTAACCTGTCTCCCTGCTGTAGGGACTGAATTACCATTTTCAGGGCAACCCTTTTGAATTTGGATTTTAGAAGATGCTTGTTCAAATATCTGAGGTCTAAAATAGGTCGCCACTCTCCATTTTACTTTTGTGCCAGGAAGCATCTGGAGTACAGACCTTTGCCCCTTTGATGAGCAGGTACTCTACCACCCTTGCTTCCTTTCCAAAAGGTGCTTTACCTCTAGCTCCAGCAGGATCCTTTCCGTTAGGGTTAGATATTTGGATAGCTGGGTGCCCTTGAGGGCTGGCATCTTTTTGAACTGAAGAGACAGGCACTTTTCTACTATCTCCAGGACCCACAAGTATGCTGTGATAACGGTCCAGGGCTGGAGGTAATGGGAGAGCCTGCCCCCTACAGGAAGAGGGGAGGCAATCTGAACTGAGGAGTCAGGACTTTTGCTGGGTAGCAGGAGCAGGAGTAGAGGTAGCTCTTCTCTGACCTTTCCTGCCTCTTCCTCTGAAATAATCTCTGAACTGAGAGAGATCGAACTGAGGAAGAAGGGAAAAACAGGGCTTAGGGAAGTATCCCCTGCCTCTAGTTCCCCTCTGTTGGGTCTTTTGAGGAACAGAGGACTTCACTTAAGAAGTGTTGCTCTGATATGTTGTTTTATGTATAAGTCAACCTTTTTCATATGTTCCTCAGTGCTGGAATCAAACAACACATTCTTGTCACAAGGGAAGTTCATGGCTTTGGACCAAGTATCCTGCGTCAGATTTGTTGTTCTTAGCCACACAAAACACCTAAGGGAAATAGCCTGGGCCATAACCCTAGAGACTGCATCATTACTGTCATCTGCCATATGGAACTGGTACTATATGGCTTCCAAGGAAGTTTTAGCCATCTCCACCAAATCCTTTGCCATAGAGCCAGAGCCCTGCTTAACTATGGTTAGGAGTGAATTCCAACGAGCCTTTTGATACTTGGCTGTATAAACCATGTATGAAGCCAAACAGAGAAGGAGAGGCTAAGGTATATACCTTTCTGGCCATAAAGTCCAGCCTTTTAGAATCCTTTTCAGGAGGATGGGAAGAAAGAGGAACTACTGCTTTGCCACATGCTGCCTGTTGTACCACTCCCTCATGACTGGGGTGCACAGAAACTCTAGTGTCTGTTTAAGACAACTGACATTTCTTGTCCATTCTCTTCTCGACTCGACAGAGATATGGGAGTCTGGATGAGCTTCACAGTGTTCTTTCTGAAACGTTTATACATAGGAAGAACAAAACTTTTTTTGAGTGGGGGGGGGGCCGACCTTTCATTTCCCTATAGTCTTGGTCTTCCTCCTCTTCCTGGTTGCACTCTTGAGAGAGGAGGTCAAGAGTGTCCACCATATGCTGTAAGAAAGTGAACATGGAGGTATCCTCCTGGCCTGTAGCAAATGCCCCAAAATTGAGGTCAGGTGACACGTCAGGTTCTGGGACCTTACCCTCTGATATGTCATCTGCAGCATAATCAAAATCATCATCAGCCCCTGTATCAGAGGGAGCTGCAGAGGGGACCTGCCTGGGGAAGGCAGGGGCACCGAAAAAGGACCCCATGCCCTGTATAGTTTTATAAAGATGCCAGGCTTTTGCCATATCCTCAATAGAAGGCAAGTCCCCCTATACATCTTGGGGAATACCCTCCATGTTCCATGTTTTTGGATGTATCTTTTTTTTTTTTTTTTAAACCAACTGCGGCCTTGCCCTTAGCACCGCTCAAAGGTGCAGCAGTAATTTTTTCTTTACATAACTTTTTGCAGCCACTTCATCAGTGACTTGTGCAGGCTTCCTTTTTGAACTAGGCACTTCAACAGAACCCTTACAATTTTTTTGATTTAGGAACTTCACCAGCCCCTTTTGAAGCTTTATTTCTAGCAGGCACTTCATCAGCACCCAATTTTGTGTTCTTTACTTTTAAAGGCACGTCATCAGCACCTTATTATTTTTGTTCTTTGAAGGCCCCTCATCAGTAGCCCTGGGTCTGCGTTTGGGAACAGAGGAACAACCTTCTTCGGCCATTGCTCTAAGCCTTTTAGCTCTGTTTCTTAAAGCCTCTGAACAAAATTTAGAACAAAGAATAGTAATAATCTGGACCTAAATACCTTAAACACAGGTCGTGGGTATCAGTTTGGGCCAGTATTTGACAATGTGAACAATTTTTAAAACCTGTGGGTCCAGTCCTTTTCTTAGGGATTTCTGACATGCCAATACACAGAAAACCCTGTAATTATAAAGGTCAAATAGTATTTTGAATAGGTGTGCGGTCAATTCCCTTGAGGTAAAGAACCGCAACTTTTCTGAAGTAAAAAATAAAGACAAATACCAGTTCCCACTTAAAAAAGGGAACGAGTAAAATAATAAAAGGAACCGGGGAAAACACTATATGCTATAACTTTTTTGCTACAAAAAAATAAAGAAAAGGAATCGCACAGATACGAACGACAAACACGGTTCCCAGGAAACGAGCGAGGAACCACAAAAAGCCAAAAATAGCACTCAGCACTCTACAAAAATAAATAAAGCAATATTTTATAGCTACCAAGTCCTAGGAAAGTTTTTCCTTGGCCAAAAGCAAGAGCACCTCAGAGACAGTGTTGCTCAGTCAGGCAGAGAAAAAAAAAATTTGGGAGCCTTCTTCTCTCCCCCCGCTCACCACACCCTCAAGCTTCAATCTGACTGGCCAATTCATAAACTCATTACCATAATCTCCACTTCTGGGGCAGTACTACCTAGTCAGCTCACTGCAACAGTTACGGATGCTAAAGGACCCCTGGGGTAAGAAGCCTCAATTATCAGATAGGACAAGGATTTGGTATCAAACAGGGGAGGGATATGAATCCTCCTCTTCGGCTCCATCTACTCCTCTTTTCTTCCGAGGGTTTGTTCTTATTATCACCAAATAACTTCTTTAGGTTTAGAGCCCCCAACCCCACCCCACCCAAGATCTCAGACATACTCATCCTGACCCTCTGTATTGTCAGTCAGCCTGCAGATCCATACTAGCAGATTTCTCCTGCTCCAGTGCATCAGGACATTCCTGCGTGCTACCCCACCCCTCCCAAGACCTGAGGGGCCTAGCTTGGGTCAGGTGTGTCTAAAAGGATGTCCTGTGGAACATCAGGGCTCAAAAGCTCTCCTAAGAGCAACAAAGAGTTATGCAGTTCTGCTTTGCCACTGCCAGCTGGTATACCAGGCACATCCCCCAGCTCAGAGCTCCGACTGATGGGAACTGTAAGAGACATATTTGAGTAACACAATGGGGGCGATAGGAACCCAGTGGAGAGGGTCCCATTACCCTTTTGCAGGTCTTCCATCTTTTGAACACTACATGTCTCCGATAAGCCATGGCGCCCAAAACAAATGAATAAAACAAAAGGATATATCTATGTATCACCACCACCACCACCCTCTCACAGACTCATGGGGAAAAACAAAAAAGCAGAAATGTTCCTACCAGCATGCAAAGGCTGAAGTAGGAATGATCACGCTCAGCCAGCAGTGCTGAGTTGCCAAGAAAACACAGCCCCTGCATCTAGCACTTGTAAAAGTGCTGGTGTGTGCGCACCCTCTCACAATGTATTTGTGTGATGTCACGACGGTGTGGGTGACATCAGCACAGCAGGGGAATAGGCCCAAGCACTGATGCGCAAAATAGGCGCGTTGAGATTTGGAAAAGCCTCTGGAGAAAATAAAAAAAAAAAAAACATGGCGCAAGCCCAATGGCCATGGCTAAGAAAAAAGGGCAAGAAGTTGCGTGCCCCAAGACAGCTATTAAGGATCAACAGAAAAGCTGTGTTAACAGCTACCCACCCCACTTCTGAAAACTGCCTTACAGACAAGATTTTATTCAGAGTCTCTCTCCTTTGTTGTTTTAGCCCTGATGTTCCAAAGGACATCCCTTTAGACACATCTGACCCAAGCCGGGCCGTTCAGGTCGGGGCACACACAGGAATGTCCAGATGCACTGCAGCAGAAGAATCTGCTAGTATGGATTTGCAGGTGGATTCTGACCTTTAGCTGTGGTTTTCCACCACAGGAAGTAACCCTCAGCTGTGAGCAGTGAGAAAGTACCTGCTGTTAAAAGCAACAGAACATACACACACACCAGAAACCCTAAGGTCCTTGGGGAGGGGAAGGGGAACCCACGCCAAACTAGATAGAAGGGAATAACAGGGAATACCCTAAAAATATAGACCCCAGCAAGAACCTCAAGATCAGATACTTACCTAAGACACCATAACAGAAAGAAAATCGGAGACCTGCTAAAATAAACACCCTTGACTAGTGTGGCAGACGTGGCCCCCCAATCCAAGTACAAACAGGCAGTGGAAATAGGAAAAAGAAGGCAGGTTAGCCAATTTGAAAGCCGCAGCTTAACAGGCACAAATTTAAATTTAGGGGTGCTCCCTTTCACCAGGAAGCCACAACCTGATTAACAAATCAATTCCTTGGAATATAACCCAGTGCATGTGCCACTACTTGTTGTTCTTGAAAGCAACATCTGGCAATATTTCCACAGCTTTGCATCCTCATTACTACCTCCCTCCAGATGTTACTTCAAGGTCACAGTGTTGCTGTACAAAACTGACCTCCACTGATAATCTGTGACAACACAAACTGTACTGAGAAAGACATAATGTGAGCAGGAAAACTGTCCTGGCGCTCTGCCCACTGAGCTATCAGGCCCAATTTTTTCTCTCATTTCTTTATTGACTTGTTAAAAAAAAAAAGGCATTACAATATTAAATACACACACACACACGTGAAATTTAAAACAGCAATCCACAACGTGTTACAACCAACAGTAATACTCAAATCAGTATAAGATGATTGGCATTACCTTATATGTAGTACAAGGAGTGTGAATATACCAGGCTCCTAATGTTACCAGGAGATTCATCTGAAAAGAGCCACTGTAATAGCATATCGGGGGCTCTACTGATTTTCCTGAATCTTACCTTCTGATCTGTGCAAACTGAGGTCAGAGGACAACATGCTCTAGCATATCAATTTTGTTTGGAGATCATGTACAAAAAAAAAAAAAGGGCTCTGATCTTGCGTTCTACTAGTCCTGTGCTGATTACTCAGATTATTTATTTATTTTTTTTAACTTGCTATTCCCCCACCCCTCCAACTCCTTCCCCTTTGTCCCTCAGGGCTCCCCATGCACCTCTCGATCCCCTCCTGCCTTCAGTCTTGAGCACCTACCTCCACAGAGCCGTGGCTTCACCGCAGTCGCACCCCCTACCCAGACATCTTGCCATGTCAGGTGGTGCACTAGTTCTGCGGGAGGTAGAGGAACTCAAGACAACCAAAGGACATCAACACTGCAAAAGTGCCAGGGGTTGGGGTACTGGTCCCACCCCCTCTCACTCCCAAGGGACGCTGTGTGCTATGAAATCAAGGCACGTCTGTACACACTATGTGTGCATCCACGTTGTCCCTCCCTCCTTCTCCAACTGCACTTCCACCTGGAATTTCTAGGTGGCAGTATCGCAGTGGAGCTCTGACAAAAGCATCCTCTAGGATGCTTAATCCTCCTCCTCCTCACAGCCGGCACTCGACCATCCAAGCTCGTTCCCGAACTCTGGTTGCTGGCATTGCAAACCGTAGCGCTACCACTGCGCCGACTGGCCGGCGCTTGCAAGCGCAGGAATTTTCATTCTGTAAACTGTCACTAGCTGATGATCACTGGGGGAGTCCAAAAGATATGAAGAACTTTCAAGCCTACAAATCATCTTTCTGCTTCTAAACCATGTTAAAGGCAACCCTCCAGCACTTGGAATGCCCAAGATGGTTCTCCCATCCAAGTACTAACCACATTCAACCCTGCTTAGCTTCCAAGATCAGACAAGATTGGGCGCATTCAAACTGATATGGCCGTAGGCACTCATCAGGTCCACTTGGCCACCCTGAGCTTTCTGCAATGTCTTTCTCAGACAGCAAATCCTGCAGTTAGGAATCACAACTGGTACCAGTTGCAGTGCAGATCTGCAGCTCATAGAGAAAAAAAAAGTGATAGCTGGAAACTCAAGCTAGCCAAAAGAGCCTGACAGCACAGCTGGTGGGGCATCAGGGCAGTATTCCGGAGACCAGAGTTCAATTCCCAATTAGGGACTGCAAGTAGAGTGACACCAAGACAGTAAATGTGAACACTGGAGATAAGCCTCCATGAGTCTTTCCATTAGACTGTATATTTCCTTCTTTCTCCTTTATGTGTTAAACTGGCAAAACATTTTTCCAAACTAAACTTACATAGAAACTTAGAATGTGACGGCAGATAAGGACCGCTTGGCTCACCTAGTCTGCCCATTTTCCTACCTAACAAATGAGCTGCAGATCCTAGTTAACCAACAGCTTACTTCCTCCTACCCCCCACTAGGACTGCCTTATGTCTGTCCCATGCATTCTTGAATTCCCCCACTGTTCCTGACTCCACAACCTCCTCAGGGAGGCTGTTCCATGCATCCACAACCCTCTCTGTGAAAAAAATACTTCCTCACATTACCTCTGAGCCGTCTCCCCTCTATCTTCAAATTGTGCCCCCTTGTTCTTGCACATCTCTTTTTCTGAAAGATGCTACCGTCTTGGACTTTGTTGATTTCCTTGAGGTACTTGAAAGTTTTTATCATGTCTCCTCAAGGGTATACGTATTAAGTTCCTTTAGTCTTTCTTCGTATGTCTTCTGGTGCAGACCCTGCACCATTTTGGTTGCCCTCCTCTGAACAGCCTCCACTCTATGTCTTTGTGGAGATGGGGTCTCCAGAACTGCACACAGTACTCCAGATGGGGTGTCACCAACTGTCTGTACAAAGGGATAACAGCTTTCTGTTTTCTACTATTGATGCCTCTCCCTATGCATCCCAGTATCCCCCCAGCCTTCCTTACTGCCTTCTCACATTGCTTGCCCACCTTTAGATCATCCGATATAATTACCCCCAGGTCCCTTCCCATGTTTACTGTTGTCAGTATCTCACTCCCATTGTGTACTCTTCTCCTAGGTTTTTGTTTCCCAGGTGCATTACCTGACACTTCTTTGCACTGAATCTGAGCTGCCATACATCTGACAATTCCTCCAACCTTGCCAAGTCCCTTCTCATCCTTTCCACTCCATCTTGTGTATCAACCCTGTTGCAGATCTTTGTGTCGTCTGCAAACAGACATACTTTTCCTTCCAGTTCCTCTGCAATGTCACTTATAAAGACATTAAGAAGGGCCGGTCCTAGTGCTGAACCCTGCGGTACCCCGCTAGTGAACCCTTTCTTCACTGTGGACTCCATTTACTACTACCCTTTGCATCCTGTTGTCTAGTCAATTTTTTATCCAGGCTACCACCTTGGGACCCACTCCAAGGCTGGCTAACTTGTGTATTAATCTTTTGTGTGGGACTGTATCAAATGCCTTACTAAAATCTAGGTAGGCCATGTCCACAGCCCCTCCCTGGTCTACTACTTTGGTCACCCAGTCAAAGAAATCTATTAGATTCGTCTGACACGACCTTCCCATCGTGAATCCATGCTGCCTTGGGTCCTGTGCCCCACTGGCCTCTAGGTACTCAACAATTCTTTCCTTCAGAAGTGATTCCATCATTTTCCCTACGACTGAGGTCAAACTAACTGGTCTGTAGTTTCCTGCCTCTGTCCTGCTCCCACTTTTGTGAAGAGGAATCGCATCCGCCCTCCTCCAGTCCTCAGGTACCAGCCCATCCTCCCACGATTTGTTAAACAGAGTAGTCAGCGGTGTCACTAGTTCTACCCTTAGTTCCTTTAGAATTCTTGGGTGCATCCCATCAGGCCCCATTGCTTTGTCCACCTTCAATTTTATTAGTTCTTTCAGAACCCTTTCTTCTGTAAGTGGACTGGTATCGACCCTCGTCTTCAGAGTGTTTCTCTTGTTTGGTTTAGGTACCTCCCCCTCCTCTTACTTTGTGAATTCTGAGCAGAAATGTTAATTCAGTATCCCTCCTTTTTCACTGTCATCCTCTACCCACATTCCCTCCACTTTATTAAGCATCAGTATCCCTCCTTTGGTCTTTCTTCGCTCCCTAATGTACCTATAAAAGGTCTTATCCCCGTTCTTAACAGAGTTGGCTATCCTTTCCTCGGTTTGGGCCTTTGCTATTCTGACTGCCTTCCCAGCCTCTTTCTGCTTTAACTGATAAAGTTCTCTGTCCTGCTCCTTCTGTGTTTCCTTATATTTCCTGAATGCTATCCTTTTCTCCTTAACCTTCCCTGCCACCTCTTTTGAGAACCATAGTTTTTTCCTTCGTTGTGTTTTGTTGATTTGCTTTACACCAAGGCTCGTTGCCTCTGTGATGGCTGTTTTGATTACGCACCATTGTTCCTCCACGCCTCCTTCTTGCCTGTTTGCTAGTGCTTTTCTGAGGCACTCTCTCATTTTCCCAAAGTCAGCCCTCCTTAAGTCCAATACTCTTGCTTTTGTATGGCTTGACTGTATGGCTGTGTTTATCGTGAACCACATTGTTTGGTGATCGCTTGTTCCCAGATGGCTACCCACTTCTAAATCTGAGATTCTTTCTCCATCCCCATTTAAGAGTAGCAGGTCTACGACTGCTCCCTCCCGAGTGGGTTCCAATACTAGCTGTCTGAGGCATGCCCCCTGCAGGACATCAAGAATGACCATGCTCTTGGATGTGCCTGCAGCAAAGGTGCTCCAGTTAACATATGGCATATTCAGGACCCCCATCAACAATATTTCCCCTTTTTCTGCCATTCTAAGGAAGCCTATCATTTCCTTGTCCATTCCCTCCCAGAGATGGGGGTCTGTATGCAACCCCCATGCGGATTGTGGTGCCATTTCCTGTCTCCAGGGTGACCCAGACTGCCTCATCTGCTCCCTGTTTACTCTTTAGTTCTGTTGCTTTGATCCCTTCCTTTACATAGAGAGCTACTCCTCCTCCTCTTTTACCCTTCCTGTCCCTCCTGTAGATTGTGTATCCTGGTATGCTGACCTCACAGTCATGGTTCTCTGTGTACCATGTTTCTGCGACTGCCACAATATCCAGGCAGCCCTCTTCCATCAAGGCCACTAGTTCAGGGAGCTTGTCACACAGACTACGGGCACTGGTACTCATCACCCTCCACTTTTTGATGGCTTTACCCCCTTTAGCCCCATTCCTGTCCTTACTGCTTTTGCCTTTTTTCACATTTACCTCTGTCCTTCTCCTAATGACTTCTCTACCTTGGTGTTTGCCTCACTAATTACTGTGTTTTGTGGGGGCTGGGATTTCCTACTCTTTTCAGTGTCTCCCCTTGGTTGGTTTAAATGCTTGCCAATGAAGCATTTAAACCACTCACCTAGGATCCTGGATCCCCCCCCGACAGATGCAGACCATCGCACCAGTATAGGTCTGCATCCCTCCAGGTGGCTCCCCAGTCCCCAATGAAGCCAAAACCCTGAGCTCCACACCAGTTTTTCAACATTTTATTCAATTCCCTGGTGAGGAGTACTCTAGCATCACCCTTGCCATAGACAGGCAGCACCTCCAAGAAGGTTACCATATGCGCTACTTGTCTAAGGCCCCTCCCCATACTCACCCCAGAGAAAAGGAAACAGAGAAAATGATTTCAGCCTTTCACATACTGAAGGGTATCAATGATATTAAAGTCTGACATGTTTGATGAGGTGTCCTGCAGCAGCACAGTAGGACACACTGTGAAGATCAGGGATAGGATTAAGGGGCACTTCTCCCAGAAGGTGATACACCCACGAAACAGCCACTAGCAGAGACCATGGGCATGAAGACAGCACATGCTTTAGAAACTCACTATAAATTTGCACAGCACAGTTACTTCATTCATCCCTGTTTATGAAAGGGGGTGCAACATCAGTATGGGCCTATGGGCCTTAATATGATGCAAATTCAAAACTGTTTGGTTTCTGTACATCTCTTTGAACCACAAGCACACACTCACAAGCCTCACAGAGCAGAGCACCATGGGTATGCTAATTCTTGTATATCAGGTGGATGGGCAAGCTGACAAGGCTTTACTTGTATTAAGTATTTTCCCCCCACACTGGCTCTATGCTCGTCCCTTGCTATTTTAATTATCACAAATTCCTACAGCTGGGCCTTTTCACTACCACTTGCACCTCCCTGGTCCAGGTTTTCCAATGATGCTCCCCTTCTCTCCATTTCTGTCTGGGAATACTCCTCTGCCCCTTTCGCTGGCTTTTTACATCTATCTGATGTTCTGACCTCCACCTCATATCCCATCTTCACCTCTACACCATTTGCTGACTGTATAGTTTTTTCTCAGACTCAAGCAGCATCCCCAACCTCCTTGCATTTTACCTGTGTTAACAAGCCATTTCTGCCAGCAGAGGATTTTTTTTTTTTTTTAACAAGAATGTCAGACCACGGAACCTACTGACTAATAGAGCCTCTGACAGCCAGTGGGGCGGAGCACAGAATGCCAACTGTAAGTTAGGGGAGCTATGACAAGATTGTACAGTGATAGGATGGCTCAGGTCTGCCTCAGGTTTCTTGCCAGGTCATTTGAAAACCCAAGGACCCCTTACAGCAGCAGCTTTCATGTGGATCTAGCATAGGAGAACAGAACTCTGTCAGTTACCTGGTAGATTCCAAGCATGGGCAGTAATAAAATCATGGTGACTCCAGAGTTATTCAGAGTCACGCAGTACTCAGCATAGATCTCCATTAATTCTTAGGTAAGTGTAAAGGAGAAATCAGGAGGCTGTGTGAGTACCCTAAACGGCTGTCTCTCAAGGGCAATTCTTGAAAGCCTTGTGGCGCACAGAGTTACACTGAAGATGGGTGTTACACAGAATTTGTCAGCAGATAAGGACCGCCTGGCCCATTCTTCCTACCCACGACTTATCTGCGTCTTTTCCCACCCTTCTCCATTTCTAGCATTCCCATGTGTCTGCCCCATGCATTTTTTAATTCCTTTACCGTCTTTGCCCCTACCAGTCCCACTGGAAGGCTATTCCATGCATCCACCACCCTTTCCATAAAATAGCAGTTCCTCATATTACCAGATTCTTCTTCCCTCCAACTTCACTTCATATCCCCTAGTTCTCGTGCACCCCCTTTTCTGAAAGATGCCACCCCTCTGTACCTTATTTAATCCTTTAAGGTATTTAAACGTTTCTATCACGTCCCCCATCTGTCTCATTTCCAGAGAATACATACCAAGGTCTTCCAGCCTCTCCTCATATGACTTCTATTGCATCCCCTGTGCCAGTTTTGCTGTCCTTTTCTGTACTGCCTCCACTCAATGTCCTTCCAGAGAGGAGCCCTCCAGAACTGGACACTGCACTCCAGATGAGATCTCACTAATGATCTGCACAGTGGCATCACCACCTCCCTTTTTCTGCTGGTGATGCCCCTCCCTATGCACCCTAATATCTCACTGTCCAGCCACCTTTAGGTTATCAGATATATCCCTCTCCTGTTTGGCGGCAGACAGTACCTGCCCCATTAAGTACTCCTCCCTCAGGTTCCTGTGTCCCAAGTGCATAATTTTGTACTTTTTTTGTATTTAATCTCAGCTGCCATGTATCTGATCATTCCTCCAGCTTGCCCAGGTCCCTTCTCACCCCGCCCCAAAGAGTGTCAACCCTACTGCAGATCTTAGTGTCTGCGTAGAGGCACACCTTCCCCTCAGTCCTCTACAATGTCACTTATGAAGACGTTAAAGAAGACTGGGCCCAGCACCGATCCTTGAGGCAACCCACTGGTTACCTCCCTTTCCACAGACTGAACTGCATTCACTACCACCCTGTGTGTCCTACCGCTCACCAATTTGACGCAGTTTACCACTCTGGATCAGACTCCCAGGCTGTTCAACTTGTTTTATTAGCCTTTTATGCCCGAGGTAGCAAAGGTTTTGCTAAACTCCAGGTAGGCCACATCTACCGCCCTTCCCTTGTCACCCAGTCGAAGAAATCTATCAGATTTGTCTGGCAGGACCTTCCTGCCGTAAAGCCGTGCTGTCCCGGATCCTACTGACCGTTGTATTCAAGGTATGTGTCAATCTTTTTCCTTGAGTAATGATTCCATCAGTTTCACCACCACTGAGGTTAGGATGACTGGCCTATAGTTACCAGCCTTTTCCCTGCTCCAGTTCTTGTGGCCAGGGTCAACATTCACCCTCTGCCGGTCCGCTGGCACCACACCCGTTTCCAATGATTTGTTAAACAAAGCTGCCAGTGGTGCTGCTAGCTCCGAAGTTCTTTTAGAATTCTGGGATGTATTCTGTCCAGCCCCATTGTCTTATCTACCTTCAGTTTTTCTAGTTCCTTTAGGGATCCCTTCCACTGTGAACAGACTGGTATCTGCACCCCCTTCCCCAATTGGTGCATCTTGCACCTAGCTGTGGACCTTCCCCATTCCATTTCTACTGTAAACACTGAACAAAAATATTTGTTCAGGGTTTCTTTTTCCTGGTCCCCTCCTGACTCGCTTCCCTTTTTAGTCTCACAATCCATCCCCTAGTTTTTCTTTTTTCTGTAATGTAACTAAAGAAAAAAAAAAATCTTGTCTCCTTTCTTAATTGCCTTGGCTATCCTTTCCTCTGTTTGCACTTTGGCTTTTGTGACTGCTTTCCCCACTTCGAGTTCATCCTTTCGGGGACGATTCCGTACTCAAGAGATGCTGCCAGCTGTGTCCCAAGACTGAGATACACCTAGTAAAAGGGATCAAACTGCTGACTAAGGCAGATGTGCCTACTGCTTGCTAAGAGGAATCCCAGTGGATATGTAATTTTACCCAATATGGACAGCTACTGAGCCAGTAAGTGCTAAATACTGTACACCAGGATAGAGGACTGCAATATGTACAGGATGGGCGGAAGTACATATTTTTGAATCTCGTTTTCTAAGAACTCACTCACTTATATTATTAGTGACTGCAGAGAGTGGAAGTGTGATAGGTTTTCATTTTGGATTACTATGTTGTATTTAAAAACTATTAATAACAAGATTAGCTGGGGGAAAAAAAGAAGGAGAAATCCCACTTTAGGATAGACAACAGAGATGCGAGAGGGTTTTGGGGTGATAGTTGAGCCCTACCTGAGGGCAGGCTGGGGTAGTGCTGCCAATAGTGCCCCACACCGATCATTAATGTGTTGTGTGAAACTGTGTAAAAGTAAGATGGGAGTTCTAATAACTTCAGTACAGTTATAAAGGCTCTGTCCTGAAGTATAACCTCACCCATCAGGAAATACAAGTAATAAAATAGTTCTGTGGCCCTGGATGTGATGAGAGGGTACAACCAAAACATAGAGTCCACAAGGTTTTGACTCAAGACCAGGGTCATGATGGGACCTGTCTGTATGGTACGAATTGAAACAGCTTTTGGGGACCAGGTACCCACAAAATAACTGTAGAAACAGTGACTGTTCAGTAAATACTGTCACCTGCTTCAGCACTGTGTAGTGTGGTCATTTCTACATCTAATAGAAAGGAGCAATGCAAACTGCTCATGGAAGTGAGACAGTGTACGGAGTGTCTTCTGATACTGTGACACTCCAGAAGACATGCCATCTTACCCCTAGACACAGAGGCTATGTCCAGCCTCAGTGGGACCAGGAGAGTGTTATCATATGGTATCAGTCTCAACTGAGGTCTGAAATGGTGCACGGGTTGCATGAGAAGCCCTACGAGGAGAGACTGAAAGATCTCAACATGTATATCCTAGAGGAGAGAAGACACATGAGAGAAACCTACAAGTATCTCAAGTGGGTGAAAAAGGTACAGGAGGGGAGTCCGTTTCAAATGATAAAAGCACCAGGACATGAGGGCGTGCAAAGCAGTGGGGGAGGGGAGTTTAAGAGGAATGAGGAACTACTTCACTGAAAGAGTAGTGGACACTTGGAACAGTCTTCCAGCAGAGGTGGTGGGGGTGAGAACAGTGAGGAGCTTCAAATATACATGGGACAGGTATAAGGATATAATGGTAAATAGGCGGGAGGGGGAGAGTTAGAGACGAGGTAGGGTCTGCGGAGACAGAATAGGCAGGGAACAACTAACTATGCAAACTGGGTGGGCCAAGCAGCCCTTTTCTGCCAACAAATTCCACAGCAACAACCAAAGCAGCGGAGTATGTTACAGGACCTCAAAACACTTGGTCCAGCGGATGTACTTGTTTTTTCTGCCAACGCCCTTTTGATTCACCTCTCCTAGGCCACCCACTTCCACCTGACAAAATATAAAATCTGCCTTTTTTGACGTCAGTCCTAGTTAGTTCTGTATTACTCAAAAAAACAAAGGAAGATCAGCAGCAGGGTAAACTGACACGAGGAAAGCAGAGCTACAAAGACATGAAAGAAGCTGATGGGGGGAGGAGTAAATTAGAGAACGAAAAAAAGAAATTACACTTTTATGACTGCAAATGCTGATTTTTGACCTGCTAGCAGTGGTGCTTACACACATCTTACACCTTTGCCTCCCCTCCAGAATGTGTGCTCAAATCCTAGAAATCAAAAGTGCTGATATCTAATACACATCAGATCTTACTTTTGCTTTATCAGATCCAGTAATGCACTCTTTGCTTCATCTTATCACGTCTTATAATCCATATGCCACACACAATTTTCAAGAAATGGGGACTGAGGCACCACTGAGCTACAGACTCCCAGGTTTATATAAATGGCATTTTTAGTTGCCACGAATCCCCTGGAGACCACCTGTCACACAAATTTAATTTCTGAAAGTGGTCCAAGATCCCCTTCCCCAAAGTTCTTAATGTTTCAAGACTCCCCCCAAATCTTGCTTGAGCCTCTAAGCAGAAATCAGCCACAGTTTACAGGAGTTAAATGCTGAGAGACATGTGGGGCTCTTGTTCCTGCCTCCTTGGATGGCTTTAGCGTTGGGAGAGTGTGGGCCTCTTGTTCTTGTCCGCCTGCTAGGATGGGTGTCAGTCTTTCGTTTCTGCCTGCCTGTCGGCATGGGTTTAATTATGAGAGGCGTGATGGCAGCACTGTTCCTGCCTCCTGGGATGGTTTTAGTGCTGTGAAGGGTGTGGGCCTCTTGTTCCTGCCCATTTGCTTGGTTTAGTGCCGGGAGGGATGGGGCCCCTTTGTTCCCATCTGACTGGGTTAGTACTGGACGGGTGTGGACTCTTTTGTTCATGCCCTACTGGGATGGGGTTGTGATGGGAGAGGTGGGGGCCCTCGTTCCTGCCACCCTGCTTTGACAGGTTTGTTGCTGGGAGGGATGTGGGGCCCTTTGATACTGCCCTGCAGGATGGGTTTGGTACTGGGAATGATACCGAACCCATGTCCCTGCCCGCCATACCTCTAAGCCTTTTCTCACTGAACGGAGGACCATCGGCATTTTTGGACATGCGGAACAAAGAGGGCACAAACCGTCTGAATGAGGAACACATCCTCAAACACGGAAATACAAGCTCAAAACACTGAGGAAACCATTATATTTACTTCTACTAAAGTGTTTTTTTTTTTTTTTTAAAGTGCATGAGAACATTTTGAATTTTTGCTTTAAAGTCTGAATTTACAGCATGGCGATTCTCTATGTGGCAACACCTTCTCCATGAGGGTCAGGGGCCAGGGCAAAGTTAAATTAGGATCGTTCCTCGTAATCCGAGACAGTGGAGAGGTGTGTAAATGCCCGCATATAGTAGTTTAATAACGGGGACGCATGAGGCCGCTGGATTCCCGTCAGCTTGACACGTCCCTCACGAAAAATCTGAAACGTCAAGCCACACAGAAAGACAGTCAGTTTCGTGCCGCCCCGCCGCAGAGGAACAGCTGTCTCCGCACCTGTCGCGTCCCGTCCTCTGCGCCAGCGGGACAGACGGTACAGGCTCAATCTGCAACCTTTCTTCTACGTCAGAGGAACATCCTGCTTCGCGTACAGAGGGGCAGCCGGCTCCGAGCGCCGCCATTCCCGCCACACGGAGGCGCCACCCTCCCACGTCGCTCTTACCGGGAACAGAGAAACGGGAGCCTCGTTCTCGAACGTTCCTGAGGCGAAACACTGGGCACCCGCGCCACACCCACCGTGTTGTTCTTGGTCACCATCTTGTCCAGCTTCCTCGCAATGCGCACTACTTCTTCTTCCTTCCCCATCTTCACCCGTGGTTCCCGACAATTTCGGCACCCGGTTCTTCAGCAATTTTTGGTGATTTTCCTCGGGCACTTCGGCTTACAGAGAAGCTACCGCCGCCCCCTGACAAACCGTATATTGTTCTCTATCGATTGCGAGTCAAACGTTTGAGGCACCTGGACGTTATGGGGTCGTAGTCCGACTGCCGTTTGGTGCTCGCTGAGATCACTCTGTTGCGCGGTTCCGACTCCCTAACAAACTATACCAGTAGCAGTGGCAGACTGTGAGCGCCCTAGCGTAAGGGCTCCCGATGCATTCTGGGGCTTATAGTTCTAATGTGGTTAATCTCTAGGTCGTTTGACGGAGATGAAGACCACAAGTACCGATATGCTCCTTTCACAGTGGGTTACCCACATGGCTAGGCACAGAGTCTGAACAATAAACAAACAGAAGCCCAGGAGGTTTGGCACTGAACTTGATTTTTGAGGGGTGTTCCAGATTTTTCGGTTGTAAAGGTCCTCTCCTCGTTTCCCTCCTAATTGCGGTATGTCGATCACTAAGGAGTAGGGCTTTGAGTAATAAAATATCAGCCATTTCTTTCGAGTCGTTCACCTTTGGAAAAATATTTTGGTACACTTATCGCTTAAGATGTGTCTTGTATTTTGCTCTTTTTCACCTATTTGTTCACCCTTGCCCCCCAATTACTGAGAGGCATAGGATATATGGGGTGTTTGCTTTAGTATCTAACAGTAGCGTCCTTTTAACACAGAAACACAAGACAATAAGGGCAGCAGACCCGTTGGTCCAACTAGTTGGTGCCTGTTGCTTGGAGGTGCAGACGAGGAAGGACGCCATTTGCTTAGCTGAGCTCGTCAGGCTTTTTAGCGTTATTTATTTAAAAGTTTTTTCAGGAAGGCATACTGAGCAGACTACACTGCTCGATTCCAGATGCGTCCTGGGGGTAGGGGAGAGTACAATTGGAACTGTGTTAAAATGGACAAGCATTGACTACAACGTCCAAAATACAAGTATAACATTCAGAATACATACAAAATATAGTATAGCAGTAGGTAGTAGTGCAAGGCAGTTAGACAGTAAGTTAAGATGCGCTTCCGTACTGTAGACAGACTGCAATCCAGCCTGTCTTCAATCTGGTCGAGTTTTGTCACAGTTACAGTGTGAGGAGTTTGAGATGTTCTTTTCTGATAAGGTGTCCTCCATCGGGGTTGAGATCAGCCAGCGACCCCCATTGGGTCTTGCACTGATCACCCGAGTGGCACTAATACCCAGCTAGCTTGGTTTATTTACCCTTAGTCAGCCGGCAGTCATGGATATAGTGAGGATCATCCAGACTTTGCATCCAGCCTACTGTAGTTTGGATCCAGGCCCTACTCCCCATTTGGTGGGGTGTGTAGATGTTATCGGCCCAATCCTTACTGGGATAGTGGTGGTATCGTTGGAGAGAAGGGTCTTTCCAGATTCCTTAAAGGAGGCAGTGCTGCCCTCCCTTGATACTGACTGCCCAGAAAACTACAGATCGGTCTCTAACCTCCCCTTTTTGGGGAAGGTTATTGAGAAGGTGATCGCTTTGCAGCTGGAGGATCATTTAACCAGCCACAGTATCTATGACCCTCTCCATTCTGGATTCAGGAAGCAGCATAGCACTGAGACTGCTCTTGTACGGGTACTGAACGATCTGATGGCGAGAGATCAGAGAGCTCATTCTGTCTTGGTTCTCCTTGACCTCTCGGCAGCGTTTGACGCCGTAGATCATGGGGTATTGCTAGAACGCCTGTGGTTTCTCTGTGGACTAAGGGGTGTGGTCCACCGCTGGTTTGAATCTTTCCTGCAGGGTAGCACTCAGAGAGTAGTTTCGGGGATTTATTCCTCGGCCTCTCATTCCCTGCACTGTGGGGTACCACAGGGTTCGGTGCTGTCCCCCATGTTATTTGCCATGTATATGCCCCCATTGGGGGCATTATAAGACAGTATTGGTTAAGTTTTCTTTGTTATGCTGATGACTCTCAACTCTACGTGTCTTTTGTGCACGAGCAGGAGTCCAGTTCAAGTGCAGTGTTTAACAGCTGCTTGCTGGAGATACAGAACTGGATGAGTACCAACTGGTTGAAGTTAAACCCAGGAAAAACAGAGGTATTGGTAGTGGAACCAGGGGTGAGGACGTCAAGCTGATGGACGGGAAAACCCTCAGGTTTATTTCTAGGAAGGACCTCGCTTATGGCATCTGGCCAGGTGCGTAACCTTGGTGTTGTGTTTGACTAGGGCCTGACCCTGAGGGCACAGGTGTCGGCTGTAATCAAATCATCCTTTTTCCATCTAAGGAACATAGCACGGGTGAAACACTTGGTTCCATTGGAGAACCTTCCTTCCCTGGTATACGCCTTAGTTGCCAGTCGTCTTGATTACTGCGATGCCCTTTATCCAGGGCTGCCGGGAGTGGATATCCCCCGCTTGCAGCTGGTGCAAAATGCGGCAGCTAGGTTGTTGACTGGAAGCCCGAGATCCAACCATATAACACCTGTGCTGCGCAAATTGCACTGGCTGCCTGTACAGTGGCAGATCACTTTCAAGGTTGCATTAATGATCTATAAGGCCCTGCATGGGTTGGGACCCCACTGTCTGAAAGAGCTCCTGACTCCTACTGCCCCTCCCGCTCCCTCCGATCCTCTGGCGAGGGATTGCTGGAGATTCCCAGGGTAACTCTGAAAACATCTGGTGGACGAACTTTGGCCTTTATGGCACCTACCCTCTGGAATTCTCTACCTTGCCAGATATGCAATATCCTGGCTGTAGAAAGGTTTTAAAAAGTTCTTAAGACCTTTCCATTTAAACAAGCATTTTTAGAAATGTAAATGATGTTTTAAATTGCTACAGAGTTTAATATTGTATGTTGAAATTTTGTAAAGGCGCCCTGAGCTTTGGAAGGGTGCCTCATGTAAATAAATTTTTACTTACTTGCGCACTAATTTCTAAACACATCGGATCATTGCTTATTTCAGTCACATGAGGAACTAGAGGAGAAAAGTATATTTAGTTGCAGATGGAGGAGAAGTGTGCTTTGAAGAGGGAGTTGAGATGCTGAGTAGGGGAAGTGTGCCAAACATCCACGGGGAGGGAGTTCCACAGTTTAGGCATGTGATATTTGAAGGCTGTCTGGCCTGCAGCAATGGACATGTGTGGGACAGATAGGAGCCTGGCATCGTTGTTCCTCAGTTCACTGAAATGGTAAGGGCAGTTCAGAGGTGAGGTAAGTGGGCAGGGACTGGGTCCAGAACTTTGCCATTATCCAAGTGCAGTGGGATAGTCTTCGGTCCTGAAGGGAGGGGAAGACCAGGGTCTGGTAGAGGACCTTATGATGGATGGTGGGAGGACAGTCAAGGGCGAAGCGACAGAAGGAGTGGAAGAGTGGGTCCAGTCTGGCTAGTGTGGACTTGGGTGCAGCACTGTAGACTACGTCCCGTAGTCAAAAATAAGGAGGATAATTTTCTGTATGTAACCCCTAGGTGCTACTATCCCAAGGACTACTACCCTTGCCTGCGTGGCTAGTTGCAGGTTAAGGGGCCCGGGTACTGAAACGGGTGCCTCCACCCAGAGGACAGGGTTTTTAGTAACAAGAAAAACCTGGGTGCAGCCCTCCGGGACACTGTAACCCCCCTCTAGTGGCCTAGATACAATGCAACAAACACTTTGACAGTAGCCCCCATTCAGCATGCAAATCCCCACACTGTTTGCACTTACCACCAAGGCTGGTTCCACCAGTTCGACCCTGGAAACCCCCTGTAAAACAAGGTTAGGCACAGCAAATAACACTACAGTGCTTCTGGTACAAACTGGAACCATAGATTAAATGCAAAAAGAGTTAGATCTGATTTATTCGGGGGAATTGAACAAGGGAGGGGCATAATCAGGTTGATTGATTCTGAAACTGATCTAGTCAGGCAATTATGCATACACTTTTAGTCCTACACAGTCACACGCTCCGGGTACCCAGTTGGAAGTAGAAGTAGGGTAGCTTGGAATATTGCTCTGTATTAGCCCCTGCGACATGAAAAAAAAGGCATGCGCAACCACACACATTTGTAATCCACAGCCTGAAGGCTTAGTTCGTAAAAGGAAAGACAACAATGGAATCGGATGCAACACTTGAGATTTAACTGTTGTTGCAGGGAGCTACCCTGATTGTTACTCACACTACCCAATACGAGACACAGGCTAGATGAAATGGAGACTGCAGGCTGATGACTGGTTTGCCAGGAGAAGCAGGGCCCACACAGATCTCTGAGATGTCGTTCCTGTTTGAGATGGTTGAGCAGGGGGCTGATCCCCGGGCGAGTCTCTCATCGATGATGGTTTCTGTGCCTGCAGTAGCTGGCTGGGTCAGGTGGCAAGGCCCAGACCAGGTGGAACCATTCGGATTTCGAGTCTGGTAGTGCTGGATGCAGCTTCCAGCAAGTGTGGCACGTTTACACAGTGGGGAACCAAATCATGACCCACTAACAGCACATTTATAGTAAAGCAATCACCGTACCACAATGCAGATGGCAGTCCGGCCGCAATATCAGTGTCTCAGTAAAACCGGGAATTCTGTGGTAAATGGATGTCCTGACAGGCCGATCGCATATAGCAAATCTTTGGTCTTCTTCAGGTTTAAATCTGGTCACTCTTCAGTGGCTTTGTCACACTCCAGTTTGGATACAGTCCGATTGCTAAGCCTTTCAAAAGATTCCGTCTCGAGGGACAGCAGGCAGATAGGCCAAACTCAGCCTTTCCACCAATCTTCTGTGCGAACTACGAAGGAGCTGCTGCTTGAATGACTCGAGCTGTTTACTCTCCAAACTCTAACTCCAGACTGAACGACTACAGCAGGCAGCTTGGGAATTTCCCTTTGGTCGATTCATCAGTCTGTCTAAGCAAGGGCTCCCCCTCCAGGTGCATTTAGGCACCAAAGTCTCAAAACTACAATTCCTATAGAAATTTACTCCCACAAGGCCCCTGGGGACAGACTGTATTTTAGGGTCACCAAAGGTACTGATTGGCCCATTCTGGTAGTCCAGGACCAAGATGGTAGTGATAAACAGAACTGTCCATGCTGCAAAGAAGGCAGGTTAAACAAACTACAATATCATTACTATTCTAATAGATAATCAGCAAATAAGTACAGCTTCTAACAGAGCTCCCTCTGCGCAACTAGCGATTGAATGGAGCAATTATCTGGCAGCCCAGGCGGGACTCAAGCATAGAAACACTCAGCCCCCTCCCAGATTAAATAAGCACCATGTTATAGGCAGCTCTTGAAGACACAAAGCACAGAGGCATTAAGGCACTCTTATACAACACTTTTAAAACGCTAAAACACAGGATTACCAGCCTGGCAGTGGGCATTTAGGCAAGCCCAAGTTAAACTTTCAGGAACCCCCATTTGTAGGGGGGGGTTACATGTACAAAACCACGGCAAGCCAGCAGCGGGATGCAACCACAATTATGGTATAGGGCCCCCAGCCTTGGGGTGGAGCTTTTTGTGGGTGGCATCGATATGTACAGAAAAGTCAAGGTGCTGGTCGAGCCAGACCTCGAGATATCTAAAGGAGGTGCAAGCCACCAAAGAAGTCCCATCCAGGGTGTGGAAGATGGGGGTGGAGGGAAGTGGCGAGAGCCTCTGCCTAGTGCCAAAGGTCATAGAGGCGGTTTTCTTGGCATTGAGGGAATGCTGATTAGAGCGAAACCAGAGCTGAACATTATTGAAGTCCTGTTGAAGTCTGGTCACCACATTAGTGGTCATGGGGCTGGAAGTATACAGCACTGTGATGTCTGCATGCATGTAAATGGATGTGTGAGGGCAAGCAGAGGGCAGATCATTAAGGAAGATGGAGAACAAGAGCGGCCCAAGGACAGAGCCCTGGGGCACACCAGTAGTGACAGGGAGGCAGGCAGAGGTGTTTCCAATTCGGACTGAGTGGGCTCTACCTACCAGATAGGAGTAGAACCAGTTGGTAGCCACACTGGAGAGTCCTGCAAGAGAGAGCTTGGACAGGAGGAGTGAATGAGAGATGGTGTCAAACGCTTTTGCCAGGTTGACAGAAATTGCTGAGGTGATGTGGCCTTTGTCCATACCAGTATGGATGGAGTTGGTGAGCCTTAACAGGGAGGAGGTGGTGGTGGAGTGGGTATTCCTAAAACCAGACTGGTCAGGTTTGAAAAAGGATGAGGAGTCAAGGAAGGAGGAGAGTTGAGAGAGGACTAGGTGTTCCTGATCTTAGCCAGTATGGGGAGGAGGAAAATAGAGTGGTAATTACCAGGGACTAAGGGGTCACTGCCTTTCGGAAGTGGGATGACAGTGGCGTGTTTCCACTTGGATGGGATAGAAGCTAGAGAAAAGGAGAGGTTGAATAGTGCGACCAGTGGTGTGGAGATGGCAGGAGCTGACAGGTAGAGCATTTTGGAGTCCAGGCCAGTGGGGCATTTTCCTTTTGGTGGGTTTAGGGCGAGCAGCGCATTTAATACTTCTTGCGAGGTAACCTGGCAGAAGGAGGAGGCTGGTGGATGGGCTTGAGCGGGGATGGAAGGAGGTGATGGGGATTTAAGGGCAGGTGGGAGAGAGGACAGAAGAGACGAGGTACAGCTTGTGAAAAAGGAATTGAATTCAGAGATCACTGCAAGAGGGTCGGTAGCAGTGGAGCCACCTATGTTTAAGGCAGAGGTTGGAGAGAAGAGCAATTTGACCACCTTCCAAAATTTAGCAGGGTGGTTAGTTGCCTCAGTTTGGGTTAGTGTAGAAGGTGGTTTTGAAGTAGTTGGCTTTTGCCTGCCGGATTAGTCTCGTGCAGGCGTTACATAGTGCATGATACTTTAGGTGATCCGTGGGTAAGTCGGAGACCTTGAAGGACTTCCGTGCCTGATCTCTAGCTCTGAGGTGGGCCATGATGTCAGCTGTGATCCGAGGCAGGTGTGCACACCTCACTCGAGCCTATCTGAGAGGGGCACAGTAGTCCCAGACGGCAATTAACCTGGCCTTGAAGTACTCCAGGGCAGAGTCTGTGGTGGTAGCCTGGTGATGCCTTACCAGTGTCTGTTAACCAGGTCATTTAGAAATGAGGCAAGGTTCAAGGATTTGTAGGACCTGATCGGGAGGGTTTTGGGGGAAGGTGCCTTTGGCCTGAAGATTTTTCTTACCGAGTAGATCATGTGATGTTCACTAAGGGAGTCTGGTAAGAGGCAAGAGGCTGTATCCGTTACAGGTGGGAGGTGAGGGACCAGTCAAGGAGAGAGTGGTTTAGTGATTTGGGGTTCAGACGCGTGGGCTCAGTGATCATTTGAGACAGATTAAGCGCAGAAACCTGGTTGCACAGCTTGCCTCCAACACTGGAGAGCCAATTCAAATTGAAGTCCCCAAGGATATGAAGCGCACCCCCTGATACTTGTGATTTTAGGATGCTGATGTGTTCCAAGATGTCGGACATGTTGGAGTCAGGTGAGTAGTAGGATTCTGCTGTGAATATGAGTGTGGTGTGGGGGAGGGATAGTTTCAACAATAAGGCGTCAATGGACTGCGTGGGCACTGGTACCGAGACTTGGGTGAATTGAAGAGTGGATGCGACGTACATGGATACGCCATCTCCTTGTTTGTTTCCAGGACGATTGTAGCGAATGACAGTGTAGTCATTAATGGAGATTTCAGCATTCTTGCTGTGAGATTTCAACCATGTCGCAGAGATAATCAAAATGCCAGGATGTAGGGATATGGCAATTGGTTGTAGCAGGATTGGTTTGTGTAGGAGACTGCAGATATTATGGTGGACCTGTTTTAGGCCCTTAGGGAGTTGTAGAGGAGGGGGGGTAATTGGTCCGGGGTGGGGGTTGGTCTGAGGTTTGGCTCACCATTCCCAGATAAGAGGAGCAAGAGAGTGATCAGAAGTTTGGTTAAAGACCGAGCACACAGAAGCTTGCGGAGAGATGCAGGTGTTTGTTCAATATGCACTGGGTTCACCTGTACGGGGAATTTTAGAGCTAACAGACCTGCATGGAAGGAGGGCAGAAGTATGGCTGGACCTGCAAAATGGTTGTGAAGGTGTGCTCAGGCAGTAGACCTGCATAGGAGGTGGCAGAGGGAGGTGATGGGGCAGTCAGGGTACTGGATGCCAGCAGATATGCCTGCAGTTCTGGGTATGAGGATGGTGGGAGTGACACCGCTCGAGCAAGAAGGGAGATTATTGATAAAAGTGGCAGCATGGTGGCACTGCTTAGGATTGGAAGATACAGTTTTGTGCTGTGGTAATGGCCACTAGTGGCAGGAGCAGATAAGCACTGAATGAATACTTTTGCGCGGTGTTCACGGAAGAAAAGGGGGGACCACTACCACCATGAGCTGGGAGGTTGGTGATGGGGGGGAAAGGAGGCGACAGATGGAAGAACTGAGGCAAGTAGAGTCCTAGAGGGAGTGAGGGCACTGAAGGTAGACAAGGCACCAGGGCCGGATGGTATCCACCACAGGGTGTTGAGGGAGATGGCGGAGCCGCTGGCGGATCTGTACAGTACCTCACTGGAGTCGGGATGTGTGCCACTGGGCTGTAGGATGGCACGTGTCATACCATTACACAAGAGCGGACCAAGGGATGAACCGGGTAACTTATCATCCGGTAAGTCTCACCTCCATAGTATGGAAACGATACTAAAGGAAAGACTGGTGTCATACCTGGAGGACAGTGGCATCCAGGATGTGAGGCAGCATCCGTTCATTTCTGGGAAGTCTTGTCATGCCAATCTGATACAATATTATGACTGGGTGGCAGGTGAACTGGATAAGGGACATACGGTGGGAGTTATTTACTTGGACTTCAGCAAGGTCTTCAATTCTGTGCCTTATGGGCGGCTTGGGGGGAAGCTAACTGGTGTAGGATAGGGGCCAAAATGATGAACTGGATTACAAGCCAGCTGAGGGGGAGGCTGCAACGGGTGGTGGTGAGAGGGGAGCTCTCAACTCCAAGGCCGGTGACGAGCAGGGTGCCACAGGGCTCCATGCTGAGGCCAGTATCATTTGGGCTCTTCATATCAGACATTGCACATGGGGTGGTGAGCAAGGTAAGTCTGTTCGCTGACTGCACCAAAATCGGAGCAGTGGTGGATTGAGAGAAGGGATGGAAGCAGTTGCAGGGGGACCTAAGCAAGCTAGAGGAGTGGTCAGAGAGCTGGCAGCTGGGATTCAGTGCAAAGAAGTGTAAGGTTATGCACTTTGGGGTGAAGAACCCAAGAAGAGAATACTGGCTGGGGGGGTTAAGCTGGGGATCGCTGAGAAGAAGAAAGATCTGGGGGTAATGGTAACAGGGACATTAAACAACACTGCAGCTGCAAAAGCGAACAAAATGCTGGGGTGCATAGCGAGGGTTTTTTCCTCTAGGCAAAGAGAGGTGATCTTGCCCCTCTACAGGTTGCTGGTAAGGCTGCACTTAGAGTGTTGTGTGCAGTTTTGGAGGCCATACCTAAAGCGTGATATCAGGCTACTGGAAGGGGTTTAGTGGAGGGCAACAAAGATATGTGGAATGGAGGGGAGAGACTATGAGAGCAGGCTGGGAGGCCTGAATATGTACACCCTGGAGGATACAAAGGACAGGGGAACATGATAGAGGCATTCAAGTATCTGAGGGGAATCAATAAGGATGGGGCAGATGGGGTCTTTAAGCTAAGGAGGGGAAGGGACACTAGGGGGCACGGGCTAAAAATAGAAGAAGGAAGATTTAGGAGGGAAATGAGGAGACACCATTTCACAGAGAGGGTGGTAGGAAAATGGACTGCACTACCAGAATGGGTAGTATCATGTAAATCTGTGAACAACTTTAAAAGGGCATGGGACAGGGAGCTGGGGAGAGTGAGGGTTGTGGGTGGTAGTGTGGTGACAAAGGAGAGGGGGGTGGAGCAGCTGCAAACTGGGGTGCTAGCTGCACACTCGAGCAGAATTAGAAAGACTGGGTGGTCTGTTTCTACTAGCACATTTGTATGTTGGTAGTTGTTTTGGGCGGCACATGATCCTTACTTTGTAAAGCGATGTTCACCGGGGGTAGTGGGGCTGCTGACACAAAGCGCTCAGCAGGGCCTTCCACTTTCCAATCGTGACTCACACCGCTAGCCTGAACGTTGTTCCTTGTTTTTTTGGATTTTTTTTTTTTTAACTTTCCTTATTCTCCGGACACCTGAGGAACTCTCTCCAGCTAACTTCCATGACCTCAACTCTACCTCCCTGTCTGAAGCTCCCACATCCAGGCCACTCCAGCCCAGCGGATCCCCGGCTCTGTGTTCCCCCAAGGCAGGACCGCCTATCGCTCTGGTGCTCTATCTGTAATCCAGTGCGCCGGGCCAGAGTCGGGGGGCCTGGATGGTGAGCCCGATGGCGGGAGAGTGGTCAAGGCACAGGTGGTGCCTTTGCCTATCCCTGGGGCCAGGGTTTTCTCTTCTTTACTCCCAGGAGCGCAGCCGTGCGTTGACATCAGCACGGCTGCCCATAGGTGTCCGCCGTGCTCCTCCCACGATGTTACTGCTGCACTAGTAGTACTGCCGCTCTCCACTGGGGGTCTCTACTGTGCCAGAGAAACCCTGAATCCCTCCCCAGGGAGAGGAGAGCAGTCTTCCGGACACTCAATCCTCTCCCTCCCCTGCCAACCCCTGGCACCTGAACTCGGGTCACCGGCGTGGTGCGAGGCATGACATCCAGCACCTCAACCCTCAGCGCCACCAGGCTGACACCATTCCTTGTTGCGTACCTGATTTCGGGGAGAGTAGAAATGGCTGTCAGCTGGGAAGGGCACCTTCAGCTTTAGCCCTCAGACCACCCTTGGGGGAGCTGTAGAACAAGAGGAACGGAATTAATAACAGGTAAGAAGGAGGAGGAGCTGGGCAAGATGATTGGGGGGTCGTGAGAAAACCTGCAGCAGATGTAGCAGCCAGGAAAAAAAAAAATTGATCTGGCTCACAAACGCAGGGGAGGCACTCCTAGTTTAGCAGTTTGCTAACTAATTTTGGCAGGGGCAAGAGGTACAATTTAGTAGCCGAGGAGACTATGCGATACCATCTAGCAAACTCATTTAAATCTGGGGAACAGGGATACTAAATCTGGCTCACTATAGCAGAGGAGTCTCTGCAGTTTAGCACTAGGAGACAGAGTATTCCTTGGTTTCCTGAATTTTGAGTACAATTTAGCACTAGAAGACAGATTAAATTAGCTGGGAACAGAATTCAGAATCTGGCTTACAGTGGCAGAGGAGACCCTGCGATTTGCACTGAGACAGTGCAGGCAGATCTTAGTCACTGCTCCCTGAACAGGTGCCCGCTTGTTGTAAGGGATTAAATTTACTAAAACAAAAGGTTAGAACAATCCCATTCCTAGACTATCTCACTATGCCCATGGCAGAAGCTTAGGTACCAAGTGCATGCAGCTAAATACACGCTGAACAGTAGACATTACTGGTAATTAAAGTACTCTGCTAAATACAGGCTGAAACAGTAGACATTAAAGTACTCTGCTGAAATGGTAAAAACAACAGATTTTAGCAAGAAAATAAGAAATAAAACATCAGCATTGGTCTGATAATAGTAAAAGCAGGGAAGCAAGTCTGATCTGTCCATTGTTTGAATTTGAAATTGGCACCAAAACAGTCCTTCCACTTTCCAGTCGTGATTCGCACCTCTAGCCTGAATGGTGTGCCTTGTTGAGTACCTAATTTTGGGTGGGGGGAGCAGAAACGCCTTTTAGCTCTGTGGTGGGCACCTTCAGCCTTGGCCCTTACAACCACCCTTGGGGGAGCTGTAGAATGCTGATTTTGGGTGGGGGGAGCAGAAACACCTTTCAGCTCTGGAAAGGACACCTTCAGCCTTGGCCATCGTGACAACCCTCGGGCTGTGGAGTGCTGATTTGGTGGGAGGAACAGAAACGCCTTTTAGCTCTGGGGAGGGCACCTTCAACCTTGGCCTCGCGACCACCCTCGGGGCAATGAATGCTGATTTCAAGTGGGAACAGAAACTTTGCAGCTCTGGGAGGGCACCAGCCTGGCCTCACGACCACCCTTGGGAGAGGAGCTGTGGAATGCTGATTTCAGGTGGGGTAGCAGAAATGCCTTCAACTCTGAGGAGGACACCTTCAACCTTGGCCTCACGACCACACTCCGGGGTGGAATGCTGATTTCAGGCGGGGGAGCGGAAACACTTTTCAGCTCTGAGGAGGGCACCTTCAGCCTTTAATATTTTTTCTACTATTTAGAAAATTAGAATAATATACTCTAAGTGGTACTAATCGGTTTTGTTTTGTCAGTGTTTCTTCACTTTTACATCATTTTTAATTTTATAGTAAAGATTTAAAGGGACACTCTCAGCCCTTTACTGTTTGGCAGGGACTCCCAAATGTGCCTGCAGTGGTCTGTTTCTTGAAGCATTATACATGGCAGGAATGTACTGCACTAAATAATTTTTGATTCTGTTTTATTGAAAAGCTAACCCTGGTTGCTCACTGCTACTCTCCTCACGTACCAATGTCAAAGCATGCTCACACTTGTAAATGGGGCTGAAGCGCCAGAAGACTCATTCGTGGATCGCTGCACCTGAGTTCAGCTAAGCACAGTTTCTAATAGGAGAAAGAAAGCTGAACTTGGGAAAGCATTTCTGTTTTTGAAACCAGCACTCAAAGTTAGCTAAATCACGGTCTGAAAGTCCAGCCGAGATACTGGGCATGCATGTAAACATTACATGCATACATATGATGTATGTGCTAAGCTCATGTATAAAATGGGATTGGCAAGAAAAAAATATCCAATTGGTCAAGCAGCATCAGATGACCATGCATTAAGCACTGTTACATGCACAGTTTCTGTGAAATGTCCCTGACCCAATATCCCTGATCAGAATCGGGACTTGTTGCCAGCTGAAGCTAAGTAACTCAGCACAGCAGCCATTGAAATTGCCACAGATGGGCAGCACAGTATATCCTGAAGTGCAGTGGAGAGAGAGACAGCGACTACCACACATTAGAGAAACATGGGAGAGAGCAAGCAGCAGACACTCCTCCACAATGAGAGGTACTCGGATAGTCCCCTGCTCATCTCTGCAAGCGAGACAGACACAGTTCAGTCCCCGGAATGTAGCCCACAAGCCCTTCAGGCTCCCTACCTGTAAAGCATTGACAGCCATGTGTTATTTATTTCATCAACATACAAATGGCAGAAATAATTTCAGAGACCAGTATTTCTGTCACGTGTATGTTCATAACATTAAATAACACATGCATCAGGTCTCTGGACTACTTTCCCAGTCAGCAGGATACACTTATAATTTTCATTTCAACAGAGCACAAAACATCTTTCTGGATTTAATTTTGGTTTGTAAACAGCACCCATGTTATAAGTGCACTAACCCACTCCAGGATATGAGGTTATTGGGGATTAATCAACACTCCTGGTGCTGTGAGGGCACTCGACCTGTGGCCTTATGCCTCACAGCACACCCGGGGTGACCCCATAACCTGTCGTGGGTTATTACTTACTTATTTATCTGTTTATTTAAATTTGCAGACTGGGTAGGCCTACTGAGACAAAATGCTTCATTTTTCAGGGGTGGCCCAGAATTAATTACAAATTACAAACAGCAACAAAAAAAAAATACACACAGGATCAACGTAGACAAAATAAAATATGAAATCACAATATTCAGGGATTTATTTAACTCTAAAAACTGATTAGCGTTTTGCTCATAAAAGTGCTAAATCTTTGTGAAAATGCATAGCTCTTGCCTCACTGTGTTTAACAAACACAGCACTTCTAGAAAATCTATATAAATACTTTCTGTACAGTTAGTACAGTCCCAAGAAAAAAACTGCTAATCAATTATTTAAAACCCTGATATTGCACAAGCGTGGGCAGCATTCTTGCCCAAATCATAATACAAGCCAAGGAATACCCCAGTGATGACTGTATCACCCAGAGAATTACTGAACTACATAGTAAAACCATATAATGCAAATATTATAATTCTTTAAACACTGAGGCTATTAAAAGAAGACATTCTAGGCATCAGAACAAATGAAATGAAGAACCAAAGCATAATAAAAAGATTACTGGAGGAATATCTTTCATTAAATTTTTCCATTGACGAAAGTGGTTCATTTGTTAGCAAAAACAGAATGCGTTCATTCACATATCGGGGCTGTGTAGTACAGTACAGTATAGTCTGCCCACCCTTTAGCCCACTCAGTGGACCAATAGGCGTACAGACCCTACTGTACGCTGTCAGTTGGCAGGCTGCATGCGGGGGGGGGGTGCTGCTGCCCGCTGCTGACGGGGGATGCTGGGTGGGGGAAGGGGATACCACTGGACCACCAGGGTGTCTTTCGGTGATTCCGCCCACGATCAGGCTCTGGGGGGGGTTTACCCACTGGACCACCAGGGCTTTCATTTACCGATGCCCGCGATCAGGCGATGGACATCGGTCCACTGGACCACCAGGGATGTACTGTACTGTACCTGTGCCCGCGAATAGGCGAGGGGGGGCACAATGCTTCCTGGGCAGGGGGCATGTGGACTTTGTTGTGGGTGGGCAGGGTGGCGGCTGCTGTGTTGTGCCCTGCAATATGGCAGGTCACCTGTGGGTGGCCAGGACTTGTTCCTGGTTTTACCAGGCACAACTCTGCGCTCCCCTGAGTGGCTCAAGGCAGTGTTGTGCCAGCATATGCGCCACACATCCCAGGCTGAATATCGGGATGTGCCGCATATGCGTGGGCACGCCCGCACTTGTGCCGCATACATTACCGATGGCGCATTGGTGCACAACCCTTTTAAATATCCCAACCATTATGTTTATTAGGCAGACCTGTCCCTCCAAGAGAGCCTGTAGGGAAACTAAAAAAGTATTATTAGATTTCTTCTCTCACATATTACAAATTTTGATCACACAGAATAAAATACATTGGATACAAATAGTACAGAATTCACAAGTTACCCATAAACTGAAATTTTTTTTTTTTTCAGATGAGAAATTAGTTGGCATTGGATCAAATGGGATTGAACTTTTATGATCCTAGTGAGATTCATAGGACAGGTAAACAACTTCAAACAACAACAAATGAATGGAACCAACAAGTGGAGGATGAAGTATTCCAGCCTAGTAGTCTCTTGCAAAACAATAGATATGCAGTATTACTGGAGGTGAAATGATGACCAGCTCAATCTGATAATTCAGTTTTACAAAAAGATGTACATAAAAAAACATCTGCGGGTTTTATCGTGGAACCTGGATCACTTCAAAATGTCAAGACTCTGATTGTATGGCATGTATAGGTACATTTGATATAATACTTTTCCAGGAAACATGGTGGGCAGCAGTCCCCCCCCCCAAATTACCGAACTATGAAATATTTCCAAGGCCATAAAAATAAACAAAGTGCAAAATCAAACGTGTCTATTATTGGTTATAAAACTGAAATGATGTGGAAGTCCAAAAGACTGAAGCACATTTAGACAATATTTTAGTGGTTAAGGCCATAGGAAAAATATCAGTGTGATCTTCATAAATGGGTATATTACTCCACAGACTCTGTAAACAGATTATAGTAATGCTTAGAATATGGTTGGAAAAACACTCCAAAATATAATGGACAGATATGCAGAACGAGGTATAGATTTTGTAGGGGACTTTAATGCAAGACTTTCGAGTGGTAAAACAGAAACATTAAATTAATATTCTGATATGAACAGTAAAGGAAGGATTAATATTCTAAATAAGAACCTCTCAAATGAGGGTAAATCACAGGACAAAAATATAATAACGCTAGACTATGGTTAAACTCCACTGCTTTGGAATTAGACGTAATATTAATAAATGGAAAAACATCAAGTGATGAAGTAGGTACATGTACCTGTAATACACACAGTGAATAATCTTTAATAGATTTATTTTGTTACAAAACTTAATGTAGTAGAAACAGTTGTTGATTTAAAAGAGTTCTACCGGCAGAGGTGAAGCCCTGACCACTGCCCTGATCAGGGCTTCAACTCTCCGGTCCCCCCTGCAGGCACCATATTAAATTAATGTTTGTAACTGTTCACTCGTAAAAACTGGTAAATCCTGTGGTGCGCCCAGCATTTTAATTATGGCGCTCGTGAACATCCCACTTTATCGCTCATACCATTGCGAGCTGATGATGCTACCTTGCCCCTTCCTCAGTAGTGCCCTTATACTAACATACTAAAAGCCACCAGAATAGGCCTGATGGTCTTTCATGTCTGCTCTGTAGCCAGCCCCTATTGGGCACTCACTCTCCCATCCCCCCAGCCCCTGAGAGGGTCATCTTCGGCTTCAGTTTACCCATGCACCTGTCCATCCCCTTCTGAAGCCTTCCACTGTGCCCTCCTCCACCAGACTCCCAAGCAGTGCATTCCATGGCCCCACCACCCTCTCAGTGAAGTAATGTCTTCTACATTCTCCCCTGTAATTCCTCCACTCCAGCTTCCACTCATCCCCCCTGGTTGTGCCCCCTTTCTTTAGCCTGAACATTTATTTGGTTCCGCCCGTTTATCCCTTTCACATATTTAAAGACCCCTATCGTGTCCCCCCGTCTCTCCTCTAGTGAGTACAGCCCAAGCTCTTCCAGCCTTTCCTCATAGGTCCTTTCTCTCATGCCCTGAATCATCCTGGTTGCCCTCCTCTGGACCCTCTCCTGCAGTGCTATGTCTTTCTTGAGGTGAGGTCCCCAGAACTGCACGCAGTACTCAAGATGCGGCCTGACCAAGGCATTATACAGCAGGAGGATCACCTCCCTCCTCCTGGATGTAATTCCCCTGGCTGCCCAGAATCCTGTTTGCTTTTGCCACAGATCTTCTGTAGTTTTCAGTGTTACTCATTTTGGTGTCTACCACCACCCCCAGGTCCCTTTCACTCGTGGCTTGCAGTGATACCCCCCCCCCCCCCCCGGGTGTATACATGACCTGGGTTTCTGACCCCCAGATGCAGCACCCTACACTTCCCTGGATTAAACCTCAGTCCCCACCTCCTTGACCACCCCTCCAGGGTATCCAGGTCCCTTTGGACTGTCTCTCTCACTTCATCCCCATCTGCCAGTGCTCCCAGTTTTGAGTCATCCGCAAAGAGGCTCATCTTATTCCTAACCCCCCTTCCCCATATCAGAGACATAGACATTGAACAATAGTGGCCACAGTACTGAACCTTGGGGAACCCCACTGAAGATGTTCCTAGAGGAGGAGACTGTCCCACCAACCACTACCCTCTGTGTTTGCCCCATTAGCCAATTTTCTACCCATCTAAGCAACTGTCCTCCCACCCCCCAGCTTTGTTAACCCGATGTAGGGTACTGAGTCAAACACCTTACTGAAATCCAGGTATAGGACGTCCACCGGTCTTTGTCGGTCCAGGGTCACCATCACCCAGTCGTAAAAATCTATGAAGTTGGTGTGACATGATCTCCCCGGGACAAAACCATACTGTTTGTCATCCAGGTGCCCCTATCTTTCCAGTTTCCTCCCGAGCTTCTCCTTGATGGTGCCCTCCATTAGTTTGCCTACCACAGACGTTAGGCTGACAGGCCTGTAATTTCCCATCTCCTCCTTAGACCCCCCTTTGTGGATAGGCACCACATGAGCCACCCTCCAGTCTTGAGGCACCCATCCTGTCTGCAGAGAGGTGTTGAAGAGTGCAGTTAGTGGAGCTGCTAGTTCGTCCGCCAGTTCCTTCATAACCCTCGGATGCAGCCCATTCGGTCCTGGTGCCTTATCAGTTTTCAGCACCCGAAGGGCCTCCCTCACCCTGTCCTCTGTGATTTCTCCCTCCCAATCCACCCCCTCAATTAAGCACCCATTCCCCTTCTAGGTCTGGCCCACCCGGTACCCCAGCCTCTTCTGGTCCTCTCGACTCCATCTGACCTCTCCGCTCAGCTGTCTCCCCCACCCTCCCTTCAGGCTGAATGGATCCCCTGTCTCCCTCCATAAATATTGAGGCAAAGTACCATTTAGCACCTCTGCCTGATCCCCTGCCTCCTTAGCCCATCCCTCCACGGTCTTAATCCTGGAGATCTGTGCTCTCCCTTTTCTCTTCTGCCCTATGTATCTGTAGAATCCCTTTCCACCTCTCTGGATATCCCTAGCCAGATTTTGCTCCATCCTCGCCTTGGCTTCCCTCACCACTCTGGTGACCCTCCTTGCTGTCAACTCGTAGTCGCCTCTCTTCCTAACCCCCCTGGAGTGCTTAAAACATGCATAGGCAGCCTTTTTATCCCTCACCGCATCTTGCACCTCCCTGGTCCACCAGCATGGCTTGTTGGCTCTACCATTCTTACACCTTACCCTTGTACATGAGCTAGTAGCCTCCTGCACCCCTTTAATGGTTTCCCACAAGCTACCAGCATCCATGTCTGTAGAATCCTGCCCATGCCCACAAAGTCCGCCCCCCTGAAGTCCACTACTACTACTGTATTAGAGCAGTTATCTCCCCCAAAGAGCAGAAACCAGACCATGGCATGGTCACCACCTGCCAGTGGGCTACACACCTCCAGACCCCTTCTATGGTCACGCTCAAGGACAACATCCAGTATCATCCCCTCCCTAGTAGGTTCCCCCATCTGCCATAGGAGCCGGGTTTGTAACATTTTTGGTGGGGCCCAGGGGTCAGAGGTCAGCCCCCCAACAGAAGTCTACGAGAGCACAGCCCCCTGTGCTGTAACATGGTTGTCTGGGGGTTAAGTCCCTGGCCTTGGGTATGAAAAAAAATTGGAAATACTCATTAAAAGCTCAATCTACAATGGATATGAGGTGCAACGGACAATAGCAAACACAGAATAGCACTATAGCAGTCAAATGAAAACACAAAATACAGGGCTAAAACATCCTCGCTCATAAACTCAAAGAGCCAGTGGAGACAAAACAGGCAGACAGGCAAATACACATTTTTAAGTAGTCAGCAGTGACTTTTTAAATGCCAGTTTTAAAGGGTCTGGGGAACTGTGCACATCTGCTGTGCTGGCCTGCAAATCAGTGAACTCTACTGCAGTGGACCGCAACCCCAAATAAATACTACTGTATTCAGAAACGTGCAAGACTACCCATAACTGGCAAATGTGTGGATTATCGAACCATCTCCCCCCCCCCCGGAACTCTGCTATTAGCGTAGCACTGAAGTTACCATATACTACTTTGGTCCATTACAGAATTGCACACTCTACATCATGTCAGGCTGCCAGTTATTTTTATTGTACTTTGAGTTGCTGGGGGGGGCCCACACCCCAGAGTGTTGGGGGCAGAGCTTCCCCAGTGCAAATAAACTGACAAAACCTCAGTTACAGTCCCTGTATACTATGTCAGAGTATCAGTTATTTTTTTATTCATTTATTTGACTTGGGGCTTCGCCCACACTCCCGTTAAAAAAACAAGGAATGGGGGGTTGGAGCAGAGCCCCAAACTCACATAAATAGACGAAACCTAAATCAGCAGCCAGCATGCAATGAAAGTAGCCTAGTGCCGCTATGGTACAGCTCAACAAGCATGCAACGAGAAGTTCGCTGTGTTCTCTGTAGCTTTGCGTAACACTAATAGCGGTGGTCTGATAACCTACCCAATCACCCCCACAACTTGCAATATGCGGAAAGGCTTCCTTCATCATGCCTCTTAACACCTCAGAATTGAAATGTGCAGTGGAGCCAATGACCAGAAATCCAGGCAGTACCACAGAGTAGTTTCATTTATTTGGCAATTCACCAGTACAAAGTGAAAACCAGCAAAATCCTTGTGCTTGATAGTGACTTGACAAAGTCAAACTGCCCAACTTGCTGGTCACTATAGTAATCGGCAACAGGACTGTCCAAGGAGAAATGTAGTTCGCCAAGACCCCGCCAGTGTGTGAGAGCTTGCAAGTCAACATCCTCAAGTCATTGTTAATAGCACTGGTTCAGACTGACATACAAGAGGTGGGGGCCAGTTAGTACTGGAGGCCCACCTGGAAACATACCGCTCAACCTTTTGTCATTGGCAAGAAACACGGATACTCACAATGAGGGGCAGTGAGGAATACTGACCACCAAAATGAGGGACACATCCTCAAAATAGAGACAGAACACTTTAGAAACCACTGCTTTTACACGTAGCATGTTTGTTTTTGAATTAGCATCTTAAAAATATTGAATGCATGCTGTAAAGGAGAAATGCAATGAATCTGGAAGTCATTTTTCAGAATATAGGCAGATTTTTAAATACTGGTTAAAAGTCTGTTACTTTGTTCCATTACTACAAGATGTTTAGTTATCCTGGCCAGTGTGTGTGTGTGTCTCTCTGATTTACGCACAGCTGGATAGGACCATTTTGGAAGTGTATGATGTGTGTGATGCACATTATGTCCCTTGTTCTGCTCTTCCATTGTTTAAACAATGCATTTCAGTTCTACTACAGCACTCTATGGCCAGAAGGAACAGAAGTCAACTACATCATACCGTTCCTAATGGCCACTTACCACCAGAGCGTAAATCAGACATTACCACTATGGTTACTGACAAACTTGTAAAGATAAAATAATAACAAAATCTGAATTAGTTCTACCAGGGAAAATACGTGCAGATCCAGTGGAGGTCTCCTTTAATGTCTCAATTTACAGCACATTCTCTTTGATTCTATGTGATGGCAACACTTTTTGTATGACAGGTGGATGAGGGACAAGCAGTTTTGAGGGGTATAAGGAGAATGCCCTTGTTGCTTACACAGTTGGGAGGTATGCCTTAAATTTCATAGGGTCAGTGAGGGCGCGGGTGGGAGTGCCAGAGCCCAAGTGATCCTAGGAACCTACCTGGAAAGTTGGTGTAGTCCCGGAGAGCACAGCACAGTCACATCAGCATTAAATTGGCATACTGGTACCGCTGTATTACAGTTTCTTCCCGAAACCCCTTTAAATTAGACAACAGACGATTTAGGCACATCTTTCCAGTTTTTTTGCATTATTTCTTTACCCCCTCCTACGTACTCCGGATCTGCCATTTCCTTCAGGCAGCCATGATCCCCGATATCCACCAGCTATCCTCCTACCTCAAATCGCAGCCGACCCTGGAGTAGCTTGATGTAACCCTTCACCGAGTGGGTTCCCCCTCCTCCCAGGGGAAAGGCACCGGTGGGGCAGCCAGCACGCTCTTTCCTTCAGCCCCAGGGTGCTGCTGAGGCAGTCAGTCTCCTCGAGAGTTCTTCAGTGGTGTCGGCAGATCATCTGCCGTCATCCTGGCCAATCCGGGACATTTTTCTGGCACCCCTGATGTGCCACATCTTGTAGTGCTCCCGGTCTCCACCGGGGGCTGCTACAGAGTGAGGCATCACCCCAACCCACTCCAGGAAAAGAGAACAGTGCTTTGGACGCTTAATCCTCTCCCGACCCCAGCAACCCGAGTCCGTTCCCGAACCCAGGTCGCCGGTGTGGTTTGAGGTAAGGCACCAGCACCTCAGCCCTCTGCGCCACTGGGCCAGCTCTTGTCATAGTTTTAAGGTAGCAGGTACCCAACTGAGGGGACTCGCAGTGTCTATAGCACTGACATGAGCTCGTGGCATCAGTGCCAGTGACATATAATGGAAGAGAGTGGATGTGGGAAGCCAAGTTTAAAAGTAAGACCCTCTTACTCCCCACCACACCCACCCACACCCCAGATCAGCAACACCAACTCCAAGTAAATGGTACTCTTCCACATGTCCACCTCCACTAACAGACATGCCCAGCTCCTTGTTCAGCTAGTCAAATGACCAGGTACCCCCCCATGCCATGCACACACACTGCAAGCTTTCATTTTACATGACATGACCAATGATGAGCTATACACAACCACAACCAGCACCCCAACACACACACACACCACAGTCGTTCCCCACCCACCTGACTACACCCGATGAGCAATATGGCACTAATCACTAACATTCCATTTGCTGTTGACACTTTCTTTTCTGGGTTCATTCAGAATTCTAGAAATGAAACACAACTGGGACCACTCGTTTGATTGTACAACACTGATGGTCGGTGTTGGATGCATGTACAAACCCTGAGAGCATATACCTTTAAATTCATTTCAATCACTACATACAGGGATCCTGCAATTATATAGAGGATAATGCCTGATGTACAGGTGATAACCATGGTGTACTCACCTCGAGTGGTTGCTAGGGCATCACCAAACCTCAGGAGTGCAACTCGAGAGGTTTACCATTGCCCTAGCAACCACGAGAGGTGATTGCACCATGGTTATCACTTGGACATCAGGCTTTGTCATTTATAGTGTATGGCACTCGACATGAGAATTTACACCCCATCCCCCTCTAAACAGAGGTTATTTAGCCTTACCTTATTAATGAATCTACACTACAACCACATGGTTGTGTGTATGTGGGTGTCCCACACAAGCAAGTTAGTGAGCAATACCCCATTTCACAGCCACTAACATCTTGTGACCATATTTGTATTGTGAATCTCCTTCAGTTGCTAACTTACAGGTCTTTACATGCCAGTTTTTGGTGGTGATGGAGTGAGAGAAAGAACAAAAGATGGATGTGTGCACTCACCAGGTAAAATGTTGGAGACGGTCACCACCAAAAACTGGCATCTAAAGACCTGTAAGTTAGCAGCTGAAGGAGACTCACAATACAAATATGGTCACAAGATGTTATGGAAACACGCGAAAAATGAAAAGGAAAAGGGAAACTGTTTAACCCGGAGAGGCACATGACACCACGCCAAACCTTGTTTCCAGGAGCGACCTGGGAGCACAAGGAAGTTAAGTAACTTGCTCAGGGTCAAACAGTATGAAAGTGGGACTGTGGGATTCAAACCCAGGTCTCCAAGTTTGGAGCTAGGAGCCTTAAACCACTGCACTGCCTTCACCAAGGATTTCAAAAGCAGGACATTTATTGCTGTGTAAAAACTGCAGATGCAAAGTTAATCCAAGGAGGTAGTATACACAGATACCACTGGGATGTTGATCAGGAAGTGGCAAGGCTAACTAGTCTTTATCATTTACGCTATATATATTGAAACTCTGAAAAGCTGAACACTTGAAATCTCCCTGTAACTGCAATATTTATTTATTTATTTTTTCTAAAAGGAACTCTCCCCACACTGCTAACGTTTCTTTTCATGCCCTTCTGTTGTAACACCCGACATCAGAAAAATATGGTTTCAAGTCAAGACTAGCTCTAACCTGACCTCTGAAGCAAAAACAGACTCTGAAGCCTAACCATTCCACAGCAGCCTGATTAGCAACGACTGGCTTGTTAACTGAATTCAAAGGTTTATGATAATTTCAGATTGAAAAGCCTTTGTATTTTGTGAAGAACTACTGTACTGTCACTTGAACTTTCCCCTAGTTAATTATATTTTTTTCTTCCTTTTTATTCTGTGATCAGTCTCTTCCCATCCCCTCCAATAACCATGCTGGTTCGTCAGCCATGATGAAGACCCCAAGTTCACATCACTGACCAACTGACTCCCCCGGCAGGCCCAAGGCCCCCGACTTTCCACCAGGCAGTCACTCCCACCAACTGCGCACCTCCTGCCAGGCTGCCACACCACTCGGTGGCACCCGCACTGTGGCTCTTGCTGCTGCCTGCACTGGCAGCTGCCAGCTGAGCCTGAGCCCGCACCTGCTCGCTCACCAGCCACCGCAGGTGGGCCCTCTCCCTCCGGACTCGGTCATCACCGGCTTCCCTGGACCACCACACACTGTCCCGACCTGCCGACCAGACACCTCACAGCACCACCACATGTCCACCTCACCTCTCATCTGCTGCTCTTCTCTCTTCCTCAGTCTGGACTTCTGACCATCACCAACGCTCGACGCACCATGACCCGACTCCCAACTACAGAACTGGCCACTAGAAATTAAAGGTTGCTGTTGCTTTGCTGACCGGCCATCGCTCCTCACTTCTCGTGGTCTGTCTTTCTCCCCGGCTCACTTTGCCACACGCCACCTCACACAACACCAAAATACACATGTTTGGTGCCTAATAAACCCTTCCCCTGGCCAATCACAGATACGGCAATGCTGGCAAATTGAAACATGCCACCTACCAATCAACTAGTCACCACGATGATTGGGGAGGGGGGTGTGTGACAAACAAAACTAAAGGCGCAAATTTTAAATAATGCCAGTAGCACTGTGCCCGCCACCAGCAAATTTAATTGGGGGGGGACGGCAAATCATGCTGGCAGCCAGTGTGGGTAACGGGGCACACGCCGCACGCACACAAAGCCACAGCTGAGGGGAGAAAAAAGTCAAAGCAGGCAGCAGCATTGAAAAATATTGCTGGGGCTCTGCCCAGCTCAATAAATATTGATGGGGCCAATGCCCCACGGGCCCATACAACCCAGTGTCTATGCCACCTGCTGCACCAGGAAGGCATCCTGAAACACATCCATCAGTCTGTGCTCCCTGGCCACCGCTGATGTCATAGTGTCCCATCTGCCCCAGGCATATTAAGGTCCCCAATGACCACCACTCTACCCTTTCCGCGGTCACAGTGCCCTTTGATGTTCTCAACTAATTTTTCCTCGAGGGCCTCATCCATTGCAGGGGGTCTGTACACCACCCCTATTTTCAGTCTTTTACCTCCCCTCATTTGCAGGGTTACCCAAATAGCTTTCACCCCATCATCAGCCTCCTCCACTCCTCTAACCACTATGCCATTTTTGACTATCAGTGCTACACCTCCTTCTGAATATTGTGTATCCCTCCAAGTTTAGGTCACAGTCATTCTTCTGGGTGGCCCATGTCTCAGTAATTGCCGCCACATCCGCTGATCCCACAGCCAGCATCGCCTGGAGCTCGGGCTTTTTGTTGCCCATGCTCCTGGCGTGATCAGGACCATCCTCCACCCCATCCCCCTCCTTCTCCAGTTGTCTCGCCCCATGCAATCCCTATTCGCCCTTTCCTGCACAGCTCTGGCTGTATTTACTTTGCAGTCACCTGCCCTCTTTTCGCGTCCTAGACCTGGAACCTCGAGCAGCCCTCCTGGTTCCATTCCTTCACTTATCTCTCCCCCTTTACAAGTTTAAACCCCACCTCTCAACTATGAATCCAGTGAGTTTTAGTTTCAAGATCTCCTTCCCCTCTAAGATGAGATGTATCCTATCCCTGGCATATAACCCCTTGTCTTCACATGTGTCCCCCCAGTCCCCCACCAGCCCATACCCTTCTGCCCTGCACCAGTCCCTGAGCCACTGGTTCACCCCTCTGAGTTTATGCTTGGTCTCCCCGGATGCCCTAGATACTGGTAGAATCTCTGAGAAGAAGATTGAGCTTCCTATAGAGTGGCAGACCATGGCCAGTTCCTGAAACCTTGCTTGAATTTCTAGTTCACTGTACCTCTCCAAGTCATTTGTGCCCAGATGTACTAGGAAATCTGGGGATCCTCTGCATTCCAATGCTAATGAGTATAGCTGGAATTTGGCCTTGTGTAGAGATAGGCCTGGGATACATTTAGCCTTGACTGGGCTACTTTCACCCTCCCCTACCGCCTCCCACTGGATGCCTCTGGTCATGGAGCCGCCCAGCAGGATCACCTTCACCCCCCCAATTTACTTGCCCTTTTGATCCCTTTCAGGCACTTCCTTCTTTCATCAACTCCCAGCTTACTCCTCCCACCCCCTTCAGTCCAGGAATCACTAGTCTGTGTGTGCCCTACTATGCTCTTTCTTCTGCCTGCGGCTACCAGTTTGCTCCTCGCCCCCCCCCCAACCTCATGGGTGGCACTGATTGCCCCCCCAGATCTACCCCGCGCTCCTTTTCTGGGCTGGAATCCACAGGTCCCCCACCCAGACACCCTTCTACTGCTTCCCTCCTTGTCTCCATCCCCCCTCCGGTCTTGTCTCACCCACCCTGTCTGGCATTTTTCTTCCTAACCTCCCTTCCTCCCCACCTCATCCAATTCTTCCCACGCCGATGCTGGACTTTCTAGAGTACACCCCTACTACCCCCCTCTCCTTGGCTGACTTCCCCAACCTGAATGCCTGCCCGATCCTATTTCTCGCCCTCCTCCCCGGCCTTGTCCTGTACTCCTCCATCCCCCTTTCCTCCCTCCAACCTCGGCTCATGTCCCTCCTTCCTCCCTCCCCCTTTGTGGATGTGGCCACCTCCCCTACCCCCATCCCCCCAGCTTGCTGGCCAAACCCTCTCTGTCCGCCTGTTCCCTCCTCCTGCCAGCCTCTTCCATCTCCTCTCCTGGATACAGAAGGGTGAATTGATTACTAAGTGTGACGCTTGCACCGACTTGCTTTCTCCTACCCCCTTCCTCCTTTGGTTCCTCTGATCGGCCATCCTCCTATGAAGTGTTTTCCATCCATTGCTTGTATCGTGCCCTATCCCTCCAGAGTACCCATAAGGTCCATGTCCACCTGTTCCCTTGGGTATACCGTAGTGGCCTCACCTACTCTCGTGAGGCCCGTTCCACTCCTTTCCTCCCCCTCATGCCTTCCAGCTTTTTTCTGATCCCCTTGACCTCCTCCCTAAGTCCTGTCAGCTGAAAACACACCGGACACCCTCCGAACCTCATGCCCAATTTAAGATTATTGCTGCCCCGTACATCCAATCACCCTACCAAAGATGCGCGCTCTGGCCCGACCCAAGTCCACCCTCATTTTGGTGTGAGCAGTATTTATTTATTAGCTTTTGGTAACTGGGTAAGTGCGCTAGGCAACAGACCTGCCTATTTTCAGGCACAACCCGGGAGAGCACAGGACATTGGTTACAATATGCAGAAATGCACAGACATAATATAGGTGTACAGAAGCAAAACAAGATATACATTGGGTAGTACAGTAATAGTTACATAAGGGTACATTTTAGGCATAGATCATAATAAGGATATAAAATAAAGCAATTAGGGTAACCATAAGACAGCTGAGGACAATAAAGACATCAAGGTTCATAGCCACCTAGACAAGCATATTGCATGGGAGAACATTAGTGTAGTACTCAGGGTCAGACCCGACAGCCTGCAGTGGGACAAAGCAAATTAAGAGCATTTGCATAGGCCAGAGGCTAGAAGGTGGGTGAACAGCAAGTTTTTGAATTCTCAATGGGAGGCTGAAGTTGTCACCATAAGGGGGAGTGAGTTCCAGAATTTGGGAGCAAAATGGGCAAATGCCTGTTCACCCATTTTTGTCATGCAAGGTCTAGTGGAGAGCATGGGGACAGAGGAAGACCTGAGGATACGGGTGTGTGAGGCAGGAGTCAGGAGGTTGGCAAGATAGGGCAGGGAGGTCTAAACAGGGAGTCGATAAAGCAGCCCAGGGAGTAGGCTCGAATATCCTTAGGTGACAACCAATTTAAGCCAGCGTAAAGGAGACAATGATGGGTAAGACGTGGGGCAGTTAAGGCTAATCTACAGATGTTGTAGACAGTGTCCCATTTGTGGATTGTAGCAGAGTTTGCAGCAAAGAGGAGGGCAGAGCATATTGGAGCTGGGGTAAGAGAATACCTCCGTTAACAGAAAGTCTAGCGGAAGGAGTGACGACTAATAAGCTCCAGCCTATTTTAGACATTGACGCACACACCATATTGACATGTTGAGACAGGTCAAGGGGATCCAAAGTGACCCCAAGGTTCTTGAAGGACTCAGTGTTTAAGATGAGGGAGCCATCAAGGCATTGAACTCGGAGCCTGTTCACAGGGGCAGACAGTTTCTTAGAGGATCCGAATAGCATAGCACAGGTTTTTTCTAGGTTCAGGACTTGGTGGTTGCTAGAGAGCCAGGTCTGCAGGAATTGGAAGTCATTAGTGAGAGTGGAGTTGATGGCAGCAACCGATTTTGACCCAGAGTAGAGAACAAGGTCATCTGCGTACATAAGAGTGCAGCTGTGCCGGACATGGTGGGAATATCATTTAGGAAGGGAGAAGAGTAGAGGTCCAAGAGTGGATCCCTGGGGAACTCCACGGGAGATGTTTAGGGGGGAGGAAAGGGCCTTGTGAAATGCTACTGCCTGAGTCCGATTGTCAAGATAGCTATGGAACCAGGAGAGGGCTTGGTCAGATGCTCCAATGGATTGGAGTTTCTTTAGCATGAGAGGATGGTGTACCATGTCGAAGGCTTTAGACAGGTCGACAAAGACGGCCCCAGTGAGTAGACCACCGTCATATTATTTGATGTCATTTGTAAGTTGTGTAAGTGCAGAGGTGGTACTGTGACTGGCCGGAAACCATGTTGGACGGGGTTTGAAGATTAAACATGTCAAGGTGAGCAGCAAGCTGGCGGTGGACTATTTTTCAAGCAGCTTACTGAGAGTGGGCGAAGAGAGGTATAGGGCGGTAGTTGGACATGAGTTTGACATGGCCCTTTTGTGTATAGGGATGGTTCTGGCAGTTTTCCAGGTGGATGGGACAGTAGGCGAATGCAGATAGAGGTTAAAAAGCCAGGTGATAGGTCTGGTCAGCCAAGGTGCATACTGCTTAAGTATGCAGGATGGATGCCCTCAGGCCCTTGACCCCCGCGTGCCAGAAGGGAGTTAAGTAGCTCGAACTTCTAAGGTATGTAGTTGGAGCCAGAATCCAAAGGGAGGTGGGAGGGGCGAGGGAGGAGAAGAGGACAGTCAGGTTGTGGGCTAGTTAGAGTAGCGACTGGTGGAGAAGAAAAAAGGGCATTGAAGGCGTTGGCAATGGTGTCATGGTTGGTGCAGTGAACACCTTGAATGTTCATGTCAGCTGGATTCTGTTGCTTGTCATTGCCAAGAATGTCCTTAATTTTGGACCCTCTTGCAGAACCAATTTAGGCAGTAGCACACAAGGACCCTAGCTGTTTGTCCCCTCTCCCAGCAGAACTCAGATTACAGCCGGCCCAGTGGCGCTGAGGGTTGAGGCACTGGACGCCACACCAGCAACCTGTGTTCGGGAATGGACACGAGCCGCCGAGGGTCGGCAGGGGAGGGGAAGGATTGAGCATCCGAAGAAATGCTCTCCTTCTCTGGAGAGGGGAAGGGAGTAGCACAGCACCAGCATCACGTGGGAGCTAGGGGTGCACGACGTGCAGAGCGAGAGCATGGGGAGTAGAGTGTAGACGCTTCAAGGGAGCATGCAGGGATGTGTGGGCTTCCTTGGCTTGTGTCATTGCACGCACCGGTTCCATAGGGAACAAAATATAAAATCCAGGTGGGCTCACTTCATGAAGCCCTCCCTGGCTTCACTAGCTGCTGTCACCGGATCTCCTAACGAGTTACTTGTGCCACGGACTGGATTGGGGACCAGTTCTGCGGCCCCGCCCTCCGGAGGTGACCAGGGGATCATGACAGGACAGAAGGTGGACGTCCAGGGGCCCTGACCAGGGCAGGAATCCAGCAGAGAGCTCTGCCACTAAAAAAAAAAAAACCTCTGATTACAACAATTCTCCCTCTTTCCCTACAACAGCCAGTTTTTCAGCCCCAATCCTCAAGCAGAAATGTTGCCTACCCCAACAGTGATCGTTAGCAATAAACAGTTCACAAAGTTTGCCTACTCCCTCAACTGTGGACAGCATGCACAATTATACAACAGCATACACAATTATACAATCTGCTATAATATGCCCCCTCCAATAGCAGTAGACAGTGTTGCCCATGCAACCCAGCATACAGGACCCTTGTCCCACAATCGGCTGTAACCAGTTCACCAACCGTAGTATTGATCAGTTCACAGTTGTCATGTCCCTCAGCTGTAGGTAGCAGGTAGTCGGTATGTACAGAGATTTTACAAAGTTTATAGCTCCTATGCCCAGTACTATTCTTACAGAATTTGCCTAATTTTCTCTTAACTAAATCAATCCAAAACTCCATTACTAAGTTTTGGTGCAATGAATTCAAAAAATATGTTCTGTATAATGAGGGAAAGTAACTGGAAACAGTGAAAACCTATCAATATCTTAGTTTGACATACTTTTATAACTTAAAATGGAACACACATATAGGTAACAATAAACAAAAACTCCAGAATACAGTAATTGGAGCAATGAGATGCATGAGGACATTCGGTCGTCGCTCAGTGGGAGGGAGTCTTATGGTAATGCCAAACTGAAAGCAGCAATACTGTATGCAGCAGAAATAAGTGGATTTACAACATCAAAGCAGCTAGAAATTGAGATGAACTGTATAGACATGTGCAGACTCTCGATAATTACTTTTGTAGTAAAGTTAATAGGACAAAAGAAGGCTAAGGGTTTTATTGATTTTGAATTAGGACAACCTACTGTTAATGTGTGTGAACAACTGAGTGAATTTAGTGTGTTTTGCCAGTTAAATCAGATGGGCAGGGTTGTTTACTCTCCACCCAAAACTAAAATTACTGCCAATGACAAATTATCTCAAAGGATATATCATTGTTCTTTCAGGGTAGATGGGGGATTTTAAACAAGTTTCTGATCAAATGGCATAAGGTATTAGGCTCCACAGCCCAATTCCTTATGCCAGTATGAGCTGATTTTTGATAAAAGTAAATTTTTTTACTCACGCCGTTAAGTTAGTGAAGGGATCATAGCTGGCTCTGTCGTTGCCACCAGCCGATCTCTTCCAGCCTCCTAGGTCATCAGCTCTGCCCCGCGCTAGGTGTTATTGTGATATGTGAGCAGGGAGAGTGCAGAGGCGAGCCCTATACATGTCTGTGGGGTGTTTTTTAAAAGCCATTTTATGAATCTGTAATCAATCTGAGAGGGAATTGAAAGCCACTGCTCTACTGAGAATAACCACTGATGCCCATACTTATCAGATGTTGATCTAGATGTAACTTAGAACTGTTAACTATGTTACATTCTGTTACCTCCGTGGGTGAACTATTCCAGATTCTTACCATACTCTGAGAGAACCATGCCCTCCTCCTTCAGTCAAGATATCAATCAATCAATCAAATCTTTATTTATTCAGGCTAACATCATTGAGCACAGCTCATTTGCAAGATGGACCTGATAAGGTCAAGGTTCAATAATTGGTACATGTATAGAAAGATTTAAAACACGTATATACTTATATATAGTAATCAAGGTTCAATAATTGGTATATGTATATGAATAATTAAAACACTTATATACAGAAATCAAGAACAGAAATTGTTTAAACATAACAGGATATGGTAGGAACATATGAGATGCACTCTAGGTAAACCAGTATATACATATCAACATTGGCAGTAAACATGGCATACATTCAACATGATATACCCAAGATTCCAAAGATCCAAGGAAGTCAATGTGGACAAAGAGAAATAGTGATTGGATGACTGAAAGACGTGGTCATAGACTGAGACAAGTGACATGGTAGGAAGGGGTACGCATGACTAGAGCAGGGGCTGGTGCTAGAACTGGGAGGTGAAAGGCAGTGATAAGGGCTAAGGGAGGAGCCTGGAGTTAATGGGAGAATATTATAGCCAGGGGATGAGGTATCTGTGGAGATGAATTCTAGGGAAGTGAATTGCCATGATATGATGGCAGCCTGAGAGGGGGAAGGAAAGAACTGCGAATAAACTAGAACTTGTGGAAGCAATTGCATTTTTCAGGGAAGAGACTTGGGTATAGATGCTTGAAGGATGCTAAAGATACCCGGTTGATCAGCTTCAAGGATCTTTGAATCGTGTTCCATGATATAGCTAGATTATAGCTGATAGCAGATCTCCCATGCCGGGTGTTGACTTTAGGCACTTTGAGCATAATGAAATTGTAGCTCTTAGGGCGTAGGTGCCAGCTGTGGCCTGTGCGAAGCAGTCTAATATATAGTTTGGAAGCATCTTAGTCAAAATTCTGTATGTCCACACTGCAGCATTTCTGTTTCTTCTGAGATGTAGAGATGTCCAACCGACTGCTGCATAGAGAGAGCAATGGTGAGTGTTAAATGGTAGATCTGTTATGAACCTCAGAGCTCTGTGGTATAGTGTATCCAATTTGCATAGGTAGGAGATAGGGCAGTGACTATAGAGGAAGTCTGCATAGTCAATTACTGAGAGAAATGTGGCCTGGACCAACCTCATTTTGGAATCTCTGTTTAGAAAGTGCTTTATTCTAAAAATAGACCAAGTCTCTGTGTTTTTAAAAGTTCTTCAATATGAACTGTGTAGTCAAGTTTGCTATCTATCCACACCCCAAATACTTGAATTTTTCTACATAATCAAGGCTTTCACCAAGGATAGTGGATAGCTGGGGAGGTTGTTTAGTAATGAGGATTTGTATGGCTTTGGGTGGAGAAAACATTGCTTTGTTTTCTTTGCATTTAAAAGAAGCTTTTTTCCAATAATTGATGTTGTAGTATAGAGAATTCTGTTTGTAGAACTTCACAAGCTAGTAGGCGATGGGTGCTGACATATAAAACAGTGTCATCTGCAACAAGTGTACAGTGGCTTTGGTAAGATTCTAATCAATATTGTTAATATAAATGGCTAAAAGGATAGGCCCAGGATAGATCCTTGTGGAACTCCTCTTAGAAGTGGTTTTAGTGGAGATAGGTCTCCTTCAGCTTTCACTTGCTGTGTTCTTTCTGTTAGGTAACACCTGAACCATGTAAGGAGGATGGATCCAAGCCTATGGAGTGCAAGGAAGAGAGTAGCAGCTCATGGTCCACCGTATCAAATGCCTTGCTTAGATCAAGGAATACAGCACAAACGCTATTCTTTTATCCAGTTCAGTTTGCCAATCGTTGTAACTTTAGCCAGTGCAGAAATAGTACTATGCTTAGACCGAAACCCGGATTGTGCTGGATTTAAAAGATTAGATTCTTCAAGGTAATCTCTTAATTGGATGCTTACCAGTTTTTCTAGCAGCTTAGATAGTACTGGAAGGATAGAGATTGGCCTATAGTTGTTAAGGTCCATGGGGTCCCCTGATTTCAGTAGAGGAAAACTTGGGCTGTTTTCCAAGTTGCAGGAATAGAACCAGATTTTAAGGACAAGTTAAAAAGGTGTGTTAAAGGAACTGCAAGTGCATGCATTGCAATCTTTAGAAAGTAGGGGTCAAGGGAGTCAGCACCTGCACTTTTTTTTATATCCATCTGCGAGATTAGATCCTCCACTTGTTTCAACAGAATCAGTTTGAAGGAGAAGGAGGGTTCAGCTAACTGAGATCCTGTATACTGGGATCTTAACTGAGCATGTAGCAGATTGGCTGGAGAGGTATCAAATGCAAGGCCAGCGGTTGTAAAATGATTATTGTATGCATCCAGTATTTCCATTCTGTCCAAGATTGTCACCTTGTTGTGGTGCATTTGAGCTGGTAGTGAAGTGCTAGGATCTTGTCCCGTTATGCCCTTAATAGTGCTCCAGAACCTGGCAGGATTGTGGTATGAGGAGTCGAGTTCAGCCATGTAGTAGGCAGCCTTAGCATCCTGTACTTTCTTGGTACAGCTATTCCTGGCTTTCTTAAATATCAACCAGTCATTTGGGTTCTTAGTCTTCCTGCCTTTTTCCAAAGCTTATCTCTCTCAAGCAGGGCTGATTTAAGGTCAGGTGAAAACCAACGACAAGATTTGTTTTTAATTCAACTCTAGTAATTGGTGCATGAGTGTTAAGGGCATCTAGTATTATGCTATTTAACACCTGATGAGCTTTTCCACTGAATCTGCTAGGTAGAACTCTTGCCATCTTGTAGAGTGATTTAGATCATGAAGATATGCCTCAGAGTTGAAAGTTTTCTGGATCTCCTCAGGAATTTAGCTGGGGTGTTAGTCTACGGATGACCTTATTCCAGCAATAAGGCAGTGGTCACTTATGTCGCTGAACAGCACTCCAGCGCAGCGTGAAGAGGTGGGGTTTGTTCACCAGCATGATGTCAAGTAATGTGCTGTTGCTCAGATTTTTTTGTTGATTCTTGTTGGTTCATATATAAGTTGTGAAAAACCATATGTATCACAAAATGATACTAAAGGAGCCATGGCCTTGGATAGCCAATTAAGGTTTAGATCATCTAGGATTATGGTCTCTTCAGTATCCATCTTGAGAAAGAATCTAACATGTAGGGAGTGACAGGTAGTGTTGCTGTTGTACAGGTCACCTATACGTCCACATCTGGAATACTGTGGTCCCATATAGAATCCATTAAACAAATGAAATAGTAATAAGAAGGAAGGAGTCCAGAGAAAAACTAATCAATAATAAGGCTGCCTACTAATCAATGCATACCCCTTAATTATAATTTATGACCTGTTCTTTTATTAGTTAGAAATTCAGTCTTCAGATTTGTTCTCAGATCTTCATTAGTTAGCGCTTTAAAAATTAATATCATATCACATCTGAGTCTCCTCATCTCCAATTTGTATAATCCTAATTTACCTAGCCTCTCCTCATAATGTAGTCCTTCCATCCTCTTGATGATCTTTGTAGTTTTTCTCTGGACTCCTTCCTTCTTATTACTATTTCATTTGTTTAATGGATTCTATATGGGACCACAGTATTCCAGATGTGGACGTATAGGTGACCTGTACAACAGCAACACTACCTGTCGCTCCCTACATGTTAGATTCTTTCTTATACATCCCAAGATTTTATTATACTGTCACGCTATATCATCAGTGTTTGGAATATATTAAAGTGTTTTCTACTATAACTCCCAGATCTATCTCACAGTTCAAAGTTCCTAGCATTTTCCCATCTATATAATACTTTGCCTGCATATTATTACTACCAAAGTACATTGCCACACACATGTTAGAGTTAAAGTTCATTTTGCTCCTTAACAACCATGTGCCAAATCCACAAAACAATGTGGTACTAAGTCCCACTCCACAACACCAGTTGTAGTGCGAAATCTCCGCAGCCATAGAGATTTGTATTTTCAGTCTGCCACAGCTATAGGAGATGTTATGCCCAGTCCCACCGGGTATAACATTTTTCCACAGCTGTGGGGAAACACACCTGTAGGCTGACATAAATCATAGAGCCAGTCATAAACCAGCTCCACCTTTGTGAATACCACAGCTGCAGGAAAAACTGCGGCTCCGCAAGTGACAACCCACTTGCACGGGTTTTTCCCACAGCTGCAGGGATTTCGGGGGCTCTGAATCCGGTCCCATGTGTATAGTTTATTTAGATCATCCTGTAGTGATGTAATGCCATGCTCAGTGTCAGCAGTACAGCCCACTTTTGCATCATCTGCAGACTTTGCTAGCCATGCCCCTTAATCCACCTGTATATCCTTGATATAAATATTGACTAGGGTTGGCCACAAAACTGACGCCTGAGGAACTCCACTTGTTACTTTGGTTCTGTTGATTCTTAGCCATTTATTTATTTAGTTGGTGATGTTTCTCTCCTTGGCCTCTGGTTGGCTGAATCTACCCGGCAACCTTTGTCCTCCGGCTGCCGGCCATTCCGTGCTCCTCCACATTATGAGCCATCACAGTTTTTACCCCTGTGGTGGGGAGCCCCACATCTTCCCCACCAGGACCGGATCCAGTATGTACGGTGATGCCCACGGGAGGCACCCGATCGGATGAATGGCCATCAAGCCGTGCAGCCAGGGCCTCTTTCCTGCTTTTCTCCCCTTTTTGCTGAGAGGGGGCATGCAGGATGCCAACAGAGGGAGTGTGTACGCATCTGCACGCGCTCCTCCTGGCATCTGCCCCTTCTCTGCACTCCTATCAGTTTCAGCACACTGCACCCCAGCCGCCGCCAGGGGCCAGTCTATGCCAAACACTGGCAGCCCTCCTTCCCCAGAGAAGGAGGGCAGTCCCTCAGACGTTCAGTCATTCTCCTCCCTTGCCTACCCCTAGCAATCCACGCTCATTCCCAAACACGGGTCACCAGCATGGCGTGAGGTAAAGCGTCCAGCACCTCAACCCTCAGCGCCACTGGGCTGGCAGTAGCCATTTATTTTAACTAACTGCACCCTGTTTTCCAGTCAAGATTAAATCTGTTTTACAAGCCTGTGGTTAAATTTGTTACTCAGCATATTCTTTACTAATTCAGCATGTGGTATTGTATCAAAGGCATTGCTAAGATCAGAAAAATCATATCTACCAGTCTGCTTTCATCAAGCGCCTTACTGACTTTACCAGAAAAGTCCATCAAATTATTGACATGACCTCCCCTGCCAAAACCCATGCTGTTACATCCCATATATTGTTCTCATCCATGAATTTAATTCCATCTCTCAGAACATTCAAAAAATGATAGTTCTATTCAAATATTGTTTGTATTGTTTCTTTAAATTAAAATAATATTTATTATCGGAAAAAAATATTTCAAAAAGGTTCCCCACCACCAGTGTTAATCTCACAGGCCTGTACTTACACTTATCACTCTTTTTTCCCCTTTTAAAAAATGGGCATAACAACTGCTGTCTTCCATTCTAATGGGGCTTGACCCAATTCCAAAGTTGTATTAAATATTCTTGTTAATGGGTCAGCTAGCAACATTCCTAATTGCCTGAACACCCTCGTGTGCAAACCATCAGGCCCCCTAAGCTTTATTCGCATTTCACTTTTATGTTCTGGAGCACATTTAATACTTCTTCCCCTTATACTGGGTTCTTCTACTGGGCTTGAAGTGGTAGAATACCTTTTGGTCCATATAAACCATTCCCCCCGTTAGTGGATCCATTTGATCCCTTCTCACTTTTAAATGTAAATTTAATATCATCATCAGAAATGTCAACCTTAGTTAACTCTGTTTTCTGGAATACAGATCAAAAAAATGTATTGAGGATGCCTGCAAGATCTTCTTCCTCCTCAGACTTCCTCCCATTTTCCACTAGTGGTCCTACTGTTCTATCATAATAGGTGACAGAGGGTGGCTGAAAATTTCTCTCATATATAAGATCATTAAGAAAGAGGTTATGGCCCCAAACATGGTTAGCTTAACCCTATACATCATGATACAAATAAAAAATGAACATCCCGCCTCATCAATATAAAAAGAAAAAAAAAACTAAAAAATGTTTGAAAATTGTGATAAAGGATCTTTTTTTTTTTTTTTTCATAGAACTTTTTCCTCTAGTCGGGTCAGCTCTGGTGGGCCTCCCCCACCCAGCAACTAACAGCGCGATCAACTACCCTAGGATGGTGGTCATGGTGATACAGGAGTGGGGGCTGGCAGGCAGGGCTTCACTAATCCAGAGCCTTCCCTTTTTCCATTTTCTGTTTCCTGTTCTCAAATGCTGGGGCACACACACAGACGCATGTGGAGGCACGCACAGGCCACGGAGTCCTACAGCCTTCCTTCCACTGCCCTCTTAGACCTGCACTCCCACCTGGCCTCTACCAGGTGGCACTCATTCAGGAAAGGAGTGACACACTTTTTCATAATTTCCAAACTGGATACTGCAGTGGAAGGGCTTGCTGAGATTTTTAGCAAGATTTTATAATAAAGTGGCTCCATATAGAAATATGCATCTCAGAAAGAAGCAGCAGTCATGAATTAGAGATGTTATTAGGAAACTAATCAGAATCAAAGACAGAATATGGAAGAGGACAATAAAAACAACAAAAGAGGAAGACTAGATTAAATAACAAAATGAGAAATGGGTGTAAAACTTTGATAAGGCAAACTATAGGTATTATAAAACAAAAATTGAGACCACCACTAGTCCAAAAACATTTATTTATTCATTCATTCATTTTGGTTTTGGTACCAGGTAAGTGCAGTAGACCAAGATTTTCCTATTTATAGGCACGACCTAGGAGGTTACAGTCAGATTATTACAATACAGTGACATAATAATCATTTGCACAAGAGAACAAAGTGAAAACAAGTTTCAGTGGTATGATACAAGGTACAAAAATACAAATTTACAAAGAAATACAAATTTATGAAACATACAAATTACACAATAGAGCATGAACATAAATATTGTGAGGGGGAACGTTCAAAGAATTGTGTCTGTTTTCTGGACGTAATTGCACACTTCTTCGAAAAGGTAGACTGCAAAGTGGTGGTCTAACTTTATGGTGCAAGTACCGTAGCTGTGTCTGGATAATGAACACAAGTAGTGCAGTTGCAGTCAAAAGTGCCATAAACTGCGTAAAGTGTCGCAAATGCGTCAAGATGAATGAAAGTAGGATGCACACATCCTGATGCATGAAAATAGGATGCACACATCCTGACGTATTTGTATGGACACAGCACACATCCAAAGTACTTACGCAAGTGCTACGTCCAACGTTTTGAAAATGCCCCCCACCCCCCCCAAAATAAGTTTATAGAACATTTTAAAAGCTAGGTCAAATACAAAATTAAGGCAGTATGCACATCAAATGAAGACAACCCCGGGTGTTCCCGGGAACATGTAAATATTTTATTTAAAGGGGAACAGTCCACACAAAGTGCCTCACACTCAAGTGTGGGGCTGCTGCCAATGTGCACTTTGTCTGCAAACACATTTTGGTTTACTTGTTGTTTACTGTGGTATAGCAGATTGTATAGCCTGCAGTGAATGTTAGAGTTTATATAAGCTCTGATCTTTTGTTTGCTGGTCCCACTGTCTTTCCTAGGTCAAGTACAGTCACAGAGGACTGTACTTAACCCCTGGAGAAAAGCAGACACGGTAAACATCTATTCAGAGATTATAAAGCTCTAACATGTACTACAGGCTGTTGAATCTTCCACTGCTGCCTACTGCTCTGATGTCTGCTGCAGGGAATGCTGGGATTTGTAGTAACAGAAGAGGTCAGCCTAGAACTGTGCAAAATTAGTCTGATACAATCTACTGTACTCCAGTTAACAGTAAGTAAACCAAAATGTTTTTGTATACAAAGTGCATATTGGAATCAGTCCCACACTTGAATGTGGGGGTCCTTTGTGCTGTCTGTTCCCCTTTAAGAGCCTATAGTAGGCAGTATGGAATCTCTATACAATGTGTCAATTGCATACATCAAGAGGAATGAAGTTCCATAGCCTGGAGGTGAGAATGGAATCTTTTGGAGGACTCTGAAAATCCTGTAGACTGTAAACCACGAATAAAACGACTTCAAGGTGCAACTAATTTTAACAATTTAAGAGACCTAGCAGATGCATTAGAATACTATTTGGTCACTCTTCTGGATATTCACATTCCCAAATGAAGTGGGGCAAATGACATTTTAGAACAGTGAGTTGGCATAACAGACAGCAACTCAGATTAATTAAAACTGTGAAAGTCTGAATTAATAAATGGACTGAGATGAGTCATGGGGATTGGACAGAAGAGAAATGAGATTCTTCAATATGTCTCTGAAATTGTGGCACCACTTTTAACGGCCTTATTTAATTGGAGTACTGAGGCTTTCCTGAAATCTGGAAGATGGTCAAAATAACTCCAGTTCCATAAGGTAGGGATACTAAAAAAATCAGCAGATTACATCTGATTGCATTGTTGTCTGTTCTCACAAAACTCCTGGAACAAATGATCCACACTGAGTTCTCTGTTTGGTACAATATTCATTTTTAATATCATTTCAGTAATGCAAGTATCGGGGCACTACACAGAACTGAAAATTGTTTGATTAGAGGCTAGAGAAAAATAGCAAAACAGTTTATACTTACGAACGTGTGACTGAGCCAGCAGAAAAAGGTCTTGCAGTCTAGAATGTCTGCTCAAGTTTGCAGAACCCTCGGGCCCAGATATTCAAAAGGGTTGCTCCAGCGCAAGTCCAAAAATGCGCCATTCTGCGATATTCAGCAGGAGGCAGATGCATCCGCCCCCATATCACGCTGAGCAAGAGGCAATGATAATGAATGCATGCAACTGAAGAGGGAGGAAACCAGCATAAATGACACAGATGCTAAATTTCAGCTTAATAGAGGAGCAGCAAGCGAAGGGAGAAGGAAGTGAGCCAAAATAAAAAGGAACAAGGGAGAGGCACAAGAACGCTACAGGGAAGGCACATGTGGCTGAACTCTAGCCAGACAAACAGGTCAGGAGGGACACACAGGGCAGGACAGGGAAAGGGCACCCTGAACACACAGGCACAGGGAAGGTGTGGGGAGCCACAGCCAGTGCAGAAGGGGGAAGTGCCACACAGCACTGAGGCCACCACAGGAAGGTGTTCCCGGTGCAGGGGAAGTAGCAGCCAGGACAGCGGGGGAACACAGAAACAGCTGCCGGGGGGGAGACAAGCCAGGGACATGGCCAGTGCCACCATCCAGACGGAGGCAGTAATTGGGGGGGTGAGAAGGCAGGCAGCAGGGGGGCACGGCCGTGGAAGGGCCCGTCGGCGGTATGCCCCCAACAGGCAGTACTGAGCCCGCACCAGCTTCGAGCTGTACAGCGATACTGAGATCGTGGGCCGATACCACCTGAGTCGGGCAATTCTGAGGCGGCTCTGTGAGCTGTGCAGTGATGCGATGCAGGCACCCACATGATGGAGCCGTGCTCTGTCAGTGGAGACTAAAGTGACAGTTTGCATGTGCTTGCTCGCCACGGGTACCTTCCAGAGACCAACAGGGGACACCACAGGCATAACCCAGTCGGCCGCGTCATGCCACCTCACCCAATTCCTCAGCACACTGCTGCCACATGCTGTGGAGTATGTCCATTTCCCCAGCACACTGGTGGAGCGCACAGCAAACATACAGGAGTTCCACAGGGTAGCACGTATGCCTGGCGTGCTAGGGGCAATAGACTGCACCCATGTGGCCATCCACACGCCACCTGGCCCCGAGGGGGCCGCATATATCAATCGGAAGGGCTATACAAGCATCAACTGCCAGGTGGTGCTGTGCCAGGGCGATAATCAATATCTGTGCCACGCACCCCTGTTGGAGCACATGATGCCTTCATCTGGCACCAGTCGGCACTGTGCCACAGATTCGAGAGTGGGGATATCCCCACTGGACACTTAGTGGGTGAGTATGCAAACCACACAGACAAACATAGAGCTTGGGAGGGGCATGGTCAGAGGTGACGTGGATAGTGGCCTACATGGCCTAAGGCAGGGCGATGCTGATCACCAAACTAACATCCGCCCTCTACACACAGGTGACAGTGGATACCCACTCCGTTCCTGGCTGCTCACACCATACCGGCGGCCCGCGACCCCATCGCAGCAACGCTACAGTGAGGCACATGCCACCACACACAATGTCATCGAGTGGGTGTTCGGGATGCTGAAGGCAAGTTTCTGTTGCCTGGACACCTCCGGCGGTGCCCTACAGTACAGCCCCTCAAATGCCTGCGGGCTATTGCTGGCCTGTTGCATCCTGCACAACATGGCCAACGACTGTGGGATAGCCGTACAGGTCGAAGAGGGGGACAGCGATGAGGATGCCGGTGACTATGGTGATGGGCAGCCCCCCCTTGGGCGACGGGACCCCCGATTGCTCCGGCTGGCACAGCTGCACCGGGACACCATCACAGAGGAGCACTTCAGCCAACCCAGGTAAGTCATGGGGCCATGTGCAGCCACCAGTGGCAAAGGCACAACCCACAAACATGCATGGACACACACCAGGGGTGCATGCCGTCAAGGGAAGTGGCCGAGCATGGAACCGCACACACCGCCAGGGATGGGCGAGGCGTAACATGGCACGCAGTCATACACACACACACCTCACAAGACACGCACAAAGGGTAGGAGGCACGCTGACCCAGACTGCCACCCCTAGCCACACACATGTCCGCAGACCACCACGCCCACTGCCTGTCATTGTGCATGTGTCAGACGCTGGGCAGCATTGCGCAGTGGCATACAGCGCAACGCAGGCATCATCATGCACACGCCACAGCGGACAGCAGCCGGGAGGGTGTGCAGATGGAATGTGTGTGTGCGTGCAGGGCCGAGTACCCCACCCGTGCATTGCCCACTGAACGATACAATGCACAGAGGGCAGCATTAGACAGTAGCCATGCTGGGAGACAGGTCAGTCATGCGCCACAGCCGCCACGGATGCGTGGGCGGCCCCACCGAGACCTGCCAGCAGTGACAGGCTGACCACTGGCCTCATGAGGTGGCACCGACGGTCCCCCAGGGTTTCCACTGCGTGAACGCGACTGTGCTTGCGCAGGGGTCTGCAGCACACTGAACATGCCTGCGCCAGGCGTGCTCGGGATGCCCACAGCTGAACCCGGTGTCGACAAGGATGGTGTCGCACGACGCCGGGAATGGGGGGTGGACATTGCACTGCGTGGTGTCTGCAACGCATGGGCAAATAACTGTGTGCCCATTGTGGCCTTGACAGCTGTGAATGCCTGTGTCTGCCTGTCAGTGGCAGCGGTCACATCCTCCTGCAACCGGTCCATCCCTGCCAGGAGCAGAGCGGTGTCTCTGCTGCGCCGCTCCTCTGCCTGGCGCAGAGCCGCACTCAGTGCATTTACCGCCGTCACAAGCCGCATCTGCTGATTGACTACTGCTTGCAGTATGCGGGTGTGCTCATTTAAGAGGTCATCTGCCTGATTGGCATGCTGTCCCTCAGGGTGTTCGTGGCCCTGATGTTCATCATCCCTTGAGGGTGGACGCTGCACACCAGGGCCAGGCCTGGGCATGTCCACAGGCGGTGCACTGATGCCGCACCCTGACACTGTACCCCCCATGGCCATTGGCCGACTGCTGATGCTGCCCCTCTGACTGCCACTCTCCAGGGTTCAGTGGTGCTGCCGCAGTGGCCGCAACAGTCCCACTGTCCTGGACACACACCAGTGCTGCCCTACTGGTGCAGACAGGCACGGGCTGGGACTGTGATGACACGCAGGCCTCCACGGCGGCACCACTCACAGCCATGGCCGCGATGTCACCTGCTGTGTGGCCATCCTGTGGCACACACGTGTCACTGCCCATGACGTTAGCTCCATCATCATCGGTGACAGATCCGGCACCAGCCCGAGTCTCAGCATGCTGGCATGCTGGGACACGGGCAGGGCCTCCTCCGCACCTGCTCCACCAACATCAGTCCGGACATCCAGGCGGGCCCTCCTCCATCTCCATGTTACTGGCCTCATTGGAGAAGCCCACCACTGCTGACCCATGCAGACACTCAGGAGCTGTAAGGGAAAAAAAAGTAGCATTACTGTGTGACCTACCCTGTCCCCCCCCCATTAGACAGACCATGACCTACCATGCAGAGACGGGCTATCACCCATTTGGAATCCACCACCCGGAACACCCTCAATGGTGCAACGCTGCATGCTGCCAGCAACCTGTTCTTCCTGTGGGGTCAGGCGTTGCACCTCCGGCGGTCCCCCACCAGTCGCAGACCGTGCTGCCCTGATGGCAGCCACCTTCTCTTTAATCCTCCGCCTGTCCGTGCCCATCTTCTTTTTGCACTCCTGCACAGAGTGCTGGCGGCTGCCATGCAGGTTAACAGCACACGCCACCTTCTCCCATGCAGCAGCACGGGCCTGTGGTGTTCCCTGGCCTCCGCTGAGAAGCGGCTCCTGATCGAGGTAGGCCTCAAACAGGGCATCTGTCTCGGCCTTTGTAAAGTTTGGCCTCCTCTTCTTCCCACGACTCTGTTCCTCTTCCTCCACCATACGATCGGTCATGATTCATCCTGTGAGAATGACAGGTGTTACCTGTGACTGTGCAGTCACATGCATGTCCCAATCACCACAGTCCACACTCCCAAACAGCATGCAACTCACCGTAATAGACTGCAGTAACCGACTATGGCCAGTGCAGCCCAATGTCGCATTTTTATAGTGCAACCCATGCAAATGAGACGAGGCGCATCTTTAAGTGGATGCAGATGCAGTGACTGTGCCATTGAATGGCTGATTATATGATTTGCATATGCCAGCTGAATGTCGCGCTGTTGCGCTTTGCACAATTGTGTTGAACGTGCTGAGCCAGGGGCGCAGTTCTGTGACATGCGCAGTACACACCTAACTGCGCATGCCCGGGTTGATGACGCAGGCGCCTGCCACACTGCTGTCGTGCTGTGGGCAGGAGGCAATGCAGGGCACAGCCACCATTGTGCCAGTGGCGCTACAGCGCTGTTCACCTATATGGTGCTGTGGCACTGGGGCAACAGTGCTATAGGCCGCTACAGGAGGTGGCACACAGGCACCCAGTCACGCTACACGCATTGGGTTCCAGTCGCGCTATGGGTGTCCATGCGCCAGAGACCCTTGACCCCGTGCCCGACCTTGCCCCTAGGTCATGCGCCAGGCATGGTGCACCACTGGCTGCGATGTTCGTGACAGCGCCGGAGGGAATGGCAGCGCTGCATCAGGCAGCATCTGCACGTGGCAGGACCGTGCTGCAGAGCGCCATTTTGCTTGAACCAGGCAGCAGAGATGGCGTGGAGGCGTGCTGTGGTTTGGAGCCAGGTAGAGCTCACCAACCTGGTGGCGATAGTTGAGCCCCATGCTGGGGCTTTGTTTGGAGAGGCACCCCTGGACAGGGCCAGGAGTGCTGTCTGGCAGGAGGTGGCCGACGCCCTGGAGGAGGACACCAGTATGGGGTGGACGGCAGAGCAGTGCCGCCACCGTTATGGGGACCTGAGGCGCAGGGACCCGGACCCGCTTGCCCGCCTGCGAGCACATGCCAGGAGGGACATGGTTCCACGGCCAGGTAGGTGCAGCATCCATACACTTTTATCGTCCATACGGGTATCACGGTCGCATATGTCCGGCACATGGGGGGGGCCATCCGGTGTTGGCCGTGGTGGTGGTATCGGGGTGTGGTGGATAGGTATGGCTGTGTGGGATTGCACACACATGGGGCCGGGGGGGACTTTGCTACCAGATTGTACTGATGTTCCTCTCCATGTTTGCATGTTAGGGCCAGAAGAACGGCGGTGCAACAGGGACAGGAGGCGCCGCATGGAGGAGCAGAGGGACAGGATGGGTGATGGTGGTCCATGGCACGTGGACCAGCCTGATGATGGTGAGTGGCTTACATCCATAATTACTATTGCATGCTGTATAACTGGGCGGGCAGTGGGGCATGGCCACCATCCATTGACACCACCGCCATGCATGCAACTTGTTACAGTCAGCACTGTCCAGTGGCACTGCATGTCTGGGAGTGCATCAGTGTTGGTCCATGTGTGCACCAGGCACATGGCTGTGGCACTGCCTTCACACCGCATAGCCAAGTCACTGTATGGCCACGGTGGTGCTGTGCAGGACATGGGCGGTGGGTGTGTACAGTGGTCCACATGGCTGTGGCTGCCTGGGTGGGCAGGTCTTGTGGACACGGTCACTGTGGGTGTTTGCACACCATCACAGGGGCATGTCACATGGCTGTATGCCATGCACAATGGGTGGGCTGCAGGGGGATGGACAGTCACACCTATTGACTCTGCTCCCTCGTCCTAGGTGGCCGGCGATTCCTGCAAATACAGCAGGGTATTCAAGAGCTGCTGCAGGTGATGAGGGACACATTACAGCTCCTCCAGCGCATGCATCGCCATGGGGTCAGGAGGAGACTGAGGAGCTCACATCGGCACCAGGAAGAGGAGGACCAGGGCGGCCATTGATGTCCCCATGCCCCGACTACCACCTTCCCCCCTTTGACCCACCCTCACACCCCTTCTTCCCTCTCCCATATGTTCACCCCTGCCCCTTACCCGCCCCCACCTGTTATGTGGCCCCCATAAATAATTGTAAATAGTTTTTCTTGACATCTTTTCAATATATGTATTTTGTTACGACAGCTGTGATGGTCTCTGATCTGCAGCGGTCTACAGGTGATCAGCTGCAGTGGTGTGCATGGTGTCAGGGGTGGTGCACGCATGGGCGTGTGTGTGTGCAGAGGTGAAGTACCTATGGTGTGGGCAGGGGGATCAGTCACTGTCTGTGGTTTGTGTGTTGTACTCTGTGCACTGGATGCCTGTGTGCAGTGGTCCACGGGGCCTGCACTGTGTGCATGGCACCCCTGTCAGACCATCCATGGCCTGTGCAGCTGACACCCTTGCATGTCTGTGATATGCATGGTCTGCTAGCGTGTCAGTGGTGGCTGTCCATGCTGGATAACAACTGTACTCGGCACAATGCCAGGTTGCCTGCCATCACCAGTATGGTGCACATCTGCCTCAGGTGGCACTGTGGCCTCCGCTGTTGTTGTCCCTCATCCATGCTGTCGCTTGTGTTTGTTGCAGGGGATGTGCTCCAGTGTCTGTCACTTGTGTTCTGGCAACATGCTGGTGGTATACAGCTTCATGGTGCCTGCACAGGGTGGCTGGGCACACCTGTGCAATGTACTGGTGCTGGCCGTGTGTACACATCAGCTGTGGCCACACGCCAGTGGTTTGGTTGACCCACTACCGTGTCCCTGTGTTGGTGTTCCCTTGGGTATGGGTGGGTGTTTGTCCATGCACTGTGTTGCATCCTGTGTGGTGCATGCCTCCATGCTACACTGTGCGTGTCTGTGCTGGTTGTTGTGGCCATTGCTGGGACGGGATGTGTCCTTGGGAGGGTATGCAGGGTGCTGTAACGCTGGAGGTGGGGTCCGGGGCATGCCCTGTCGCATGTGGGGTACCTCGTGTGCTGACTCATGGTCGGTCTCTCAGCTGTACTTCGGGTGGGGGGGACGTGCAGAGTGGCACTGTGTATGCATCTGTTGCATCGCTGTCTGGCTGCCGCCCGCTGCAGGGTGCTCATGGTGGGGCTGCCTTGCATGGCTCCATGGTGCATAGGGTTGCATTGTCACTGTGGGGGTGGTGGCATGCATGGGGTGTCCTGCACTGTTGGGCGCTACTCCTGGGCAGGGTGTATAGGGATCATGGTGCAGGGTGTGCGCTGCATTGGTGGGATGGTGTGGTGTGGTATGGGGTGGTTGGCCCTCCTTGTGTGCCGGTCACAGCTTGCCAGGGGGTGTGCTGGGGCACCATGGCCTGGCTGTGGGTTGGTTACTGGTATCCATGGGCTAATGGTTATGCCAGCTCTTCCCCGGTTGTGCAGTGCATGGGGTTTGGGGGACGATGTCTGTTCTGCTGTGTGTTCCTCTGCCTATCTGTGGCATGGGTGCTGGGCTCCTGCATCCCTGGTTGTGCTGTTGAATTGCTGCCCTGCTGCAGGGGGCATCCCTGGTTGCGCTATTGTGCATCTGGACTGCTCAGCTGAACATCCCTTGTTGCGATATGGCGCAGGTGGTGTGATATTCAGTCGTCGGCCGTAGGCGCATCTTGGCCTGCGCAGTTTTTGAATATCGCGCTTCTTGCGCATGGGCGCAGTGGACTTGGCGCTTGCTCCTGCTGTTGCGCACTTTTTGGGTGCAGTTTGAATATCTGGGCCTCAGTGTCTACTGAGAGATCCAGCCCTCTCCCCATTATCTGCTCCTCCCTCCCTGCTGATGTCCTTCCTCCTCCTCCTCCTCCTTGACATGCAACTTTCCCCTTTGCTCTGCTCCAACCTCTTTTGAAGCTGTCCAGTGTCTTTAGGGAGACCACTTCCTCCGACAAGTCATTCCATTTAGCCGCCAGCCTCTCCCTGAAAAAGTGTCTCCTCATTTCTCTCCTGAATTATCCCCCACCAGCTTGAGGCAGTACCCTCTAGTTCTGTTTTCACCAAGACTGAAGACACCTTAGGAGTTCACCCTGTTGAAACCCACCCCCTCCCTTCTGTCCTCCAGGGAGTACATGTTGAGATCTGAGTCTCTCCATGTATGTTCTGTCTTGCTATCCCTGGATTATTTTGATTGCCCTTCTCTGGACCGTTTCCAATAAGCTGATGTCCTTCTTTAGGTAAAGCTATCAGTACTGCACACTGTACTCTAGGTGTGGCTATACTAGCGATCTGTACAGTGGCAGAATGACCTTTGCTTTCCTGCTGGTCATACCCCTGGCTATGCTGCATCTGATACACTTTGGCTGTGACGTTCTTGCATTGTGCTGAGTGGTTCAGGTCACTTGTGATGATTACTCCCAGGTCCTTACCAAGTCCTTCTCTTCCTATGACCTGGTAACCTGCACACTATCCAGTCAGTACGTGGTCTCTGGGTTCTTCAGGACGATCTTGAAAATTGAGTTTTGTAATGCAAATGGTCTAATCGTCTTATCCTCTGTAAATAATAAATGTTTTACCCTCCTACCTAGTCGCTAGGATGAGTGGCTAGGACAATTGGACAATCATTGAGCATGGAAGTATTGTATATGAGAATGCTAACAAAATCATATTGCATAAATTGGATCTATTATATTGTAAGTTAACAAGATTTGTTTTTAAGTTGGCCAATAAAAGAACATCACTGTGATTTGTATCAGAAACTATACTGGGATTGCCTTAAAGTAAAAAGGAAAAGAGTATGGTGGGCTTTTTGTTTTACTTTTTTTTAGCCTTTTCTGTGGCTGCACCTAGACTCTGGAATAATATTCCACTCATTATCCACACTGCCCCCTCTGTAGGAAGTTTTAAATCTCAGTTAAAGACCTGACTGTTTAAACCAGCGTTTTCAGGAGACTGTTAGGCTTAAATGTGGTAGATTTTATTTATTAGATTAGACATGTTGCTGCAGTGATTTAATAATTGTATTAGATGTATTTTATTGTAAAGCACTTTGAGCTTTGGAAAAGCGCTTTATAAATAAAGTTCCTATTCTATCCTAGCCTAACAGTGTTAGAGCAAAAATGAAAAATACATCTGTGACCCTTAATGAACAATTTGAAAATACAAATCAATCATATGGTTTTAGGGAAGTTAAAAATCATGGATATCATAGTCATTAGTCAACAATAGATGTGGGGCCCTATATTCAGAGGGCTGTGTGGGTGCAACCCAGGATGTGTCACGCGTAGTGGTAAATGCGCGAGCTGTCAGGGGTGCCCATATTCAAAGGGCACAGATGCATGGCACACCCCCAACGCCGATGCACACAATATCGTGCTGTGCCTACACAAATGAGGGGTCCTCCATGAATATGTGATGCAGCACAATATTGAAAAGTTTCAGAAGCACAAATCGGCCCCCAGCAGCAGTGCAGATTTATGCTCCTGAAATGGTCTGTGCACTGATTAGGGCAGGGAACCCAGGCGGTACAGCACCCCCCCCCCAGTCCTGATCCCCAGTCTGAGTTAAACTAATTGTAACCCCTAGATGGCGCTATCCCAGGGGCTACTACCCCTGCCTGATTTGCCACTAACAGGTTGAGGGGCCTGGATCCAATGGCGGGTGCCTCCACCCAGAGGTCAGGGTTTGCAATAGTTAAACTAACTTGGTCACAGCCCTCTGGGACACTGCAACCCCCCTTTCTTCCCACTAGTGGCCCACATAATATATCAGAATTACCTTCACAGTATACACTTACCCCAGGTCTGGTTCCGCACTGGGACCTCCTGTGAAATGAGATACAGTGCAACAATCACAGTACAGTACTTTAACATAGACAAATACCTCAGGCAGTATAACTTTGCTGAAACAAGCAGCTCTGATTTATTTAGGGGATATAACAAGGACAGGGGAAATCAGGTTAATTAGCTTATCACTCTAATAATCTACTTATGGCTCTGTGCACAGGCCTATCCCTATCAGTTACTGTCCCTGGGTACCCAAGCCCTAGTGGCTAGTCCAAACCGTGGCAGCTGGTAGGGGCCCTTTCACAGAGAAAAGGAGAATTAAACAGTCAGCAGTACAGTAATTCCATTTGGATTTAATGTGGCAATTCAACAGGGAGCGACCCTGAATTAGTACTCACGACCTCCAAATAAGATAGGGTCCTTCAATGTCAGCAGGGCTCACTTGAGGTACACAAACCTCTTCACACATCCATATAAAAGAAAGCACTATACCAGGCAGGCTGCATCTGTATCCCGATCGCAATTACTGCACAATACCCGGGAGAACACACAGCAGATTCAGTTCCTGACAGACAGAGTGCAATTTTCAGCAATTCCTCCAGTCTTCTACAGGGTGAGCCTGGTTTCTACTCTTCAGAGATCCTTTGATTCTTTTCACAGGACGGATTCAGTCCTAACAAGCTGTTACACAAGCTGCAAACCGGAACTCTGGGCCTTACACACGTTTTTTGACTAAAACTGCACACTGAAAAAGCACAGGGCTCCTTCCTTCTTCACTGCCAAAGCTCAACTCAAACTCCAACCAACAAAACCGGGCACTTCCTTTGAGTTCCTCCCAGTTCTTGACTGGATTGGCTGTCACTCACAATAGACTGCTGCTGTTGGTCCAAAAGGCACTGAAGTCTAAACTACATCTCCCAGAGTCACTGCCCATACAATCCTCTTGTGGCTGGCTCAGATTATGAGTCCAAGTTCTGATTCGTCCAAGGCACCATTTTAGAGCTAGCTTACCCCACACTGATTGGTCCAGTTCAGCAGTTCAAAACTAGAATGGGGAACTAGCAGACACAGTTCTGACTGCAAAGAAAGCAGGTTAGACAAACTGTAATTTCATTATTACTCTAAATAATTTCTGGCAAACAGTTACATCTTTCAGATAGGTTCCCTTTGCACTCCTAGTGACTACAAAAATGAAGCGAATTGGCAGCAGCTCGAGTGGTACTCAGAGAAGCACACAGTCCCCCCATACAAACTAATTATGTCTGCAAGCAGACAGCTCTTAAAGAGACAGTACCAGAGGCTCTAAAAACACTCACTGATAAATGGCTTAAATGCCAAATGCCAAACACCATTCAGGCTTGGAGCATTCAAGCAAGCTCCTGGAAGTCTTTTGGGAACCCCCATTTGCAGGGGAGTTACATAATACTTCAATCCCCCGTTCACCCTGGTAGTCTAGTGGTCCCCTCTCTTTGATCCCCAGTCACATATACATTTACTTTTAAGTCCAAGCTGCTGTGGACCAGCCATCTGGTGAAATTACAAGTTATAACAATTGCTGGCTAGCCCCACCACCGCTGGTCTTGCATTTCAAAAGTTATAATAAAATAGATACCGGCTGATTTAAAGAAAAAAAAAAAAAAAGTAACCCTGTATTATTTGTTAAATTTGCTGTGCAAAAGCTATTGGCCTAGTCTATAAAAACGACGTGACTGTGAATTTAAAGAAATACAAAATCACACATGCCTCCACAATGCAAAGCATCATGGGCTGCATATGCAGATCACCACAGAATATTATGCTGGTTCAACTTTAAGCAGAAATGCATGGTGCCGAAAGGCCTCTCACACAGTTTGCAAAGGGTGCCAACAGAAGACATAGACACGTGTTTTGTCCTACCAGGACTCATCAGTATGCCTCGTCTGTTTGGCATCCCAGTGGAATGAACCAACTACCCTGAGATGGTCTATCTGGGTTATGTTGTTACAAACCCAATTAAAACATAAAAACTATTTAAAAGACAAAAACCTCTGTGTGCAAGCACTGAGGCAATGGTTACCCCAAAGGGCATTTGGTCGGGAAGCCAAGTTTCAAAGAAATACAGAATCACACATGCCCCCACAATGCAAAGCATCATGGGCTACATATGCAGATCATCACAGAATATTATGCTGATTTAACTTTAAACAGAAATGCATGGTGCCAAAAGGCCTCTCACACAGTTTGCAAAGGGGGCCAACAGAAGACATAGACACGTGTTTCATTCTACTAGGACTCATAAGTATGCCTTGTCTGTTTGACACCCCAGTGGAATGAACCAGCTACCCTAAGATGGTCTATCTGGGTTATGTTATGATGAACCCAATTAAAACAAAATACTATTTAAAAGACAAAGAACCTCTGTGTGCAAGCACTGAGGCAATGGTTACCCCAAAGGGCATTTGGCGGGAAGCCATGTTTCAAAGAAATACAAAATCACACATGCCCCCACAATGCAAAGCATCATGGGCTGCATATGCAAATCACCACAGAATATTATGCTGGTATTGTGGGGGCATGTGTGATTTTGTATTTCTTTGAAACTTGGCTTCCCGGCCAAATGCCCTTTGGGATAACTACTGCCTCAGTGCTTGCACACAGAGGTTTTGTCTTTTAAATAGTTTTTTGTTTTAATTGGGTTCATCACAACATAACCCAGATAGACCATCTTAAGGTAGCTGGTTCATTCCACTGGGGTGTCAAATAGACTAGGCATACTGATGAGTCCTGGTTGGACAAAACACGTGTCTATGTTTTCTGTTGGCACATTTCACAAACTGTGTGAAAGGCCTTTCGGCTCCTTAAAGTTGAACTAGCATAATATTTTGTGATGATTTGCATATGCAGCCAATGATGCTTTGCATTGTGGGGGCATGTGTGATTTTGTATTTCTTTGAAATTTTGCTTCCCGGCCAGATGCCCTTTGGGGTAACCATTGCCTCAGTGCTTGCACACAGAGGTTCTTTGTCTTGTGAATTTTAAAGACTTGTGAGTCTGGTTTTGCCCAAATATGACCTTGACATTTACATTTATAGGACTCAACAAATAATCAAAAACTGATCAGGTGAAAGAAGAAAATAATTACCTTGGTAGGTGGTAAAATAGTTGTGAAAATATTCACATATAGACGTACTTATTAGTTAGCATCTCTTCATTTACAAGTACTGAAAAGCAGAGGTTATGCTTAGACCTATTTTACCCAGCAGTGATTACGCTGTTTAGGCACCTTGTGCAGCACAAACCAAGTCGTCATGAAAGACGTTACACACCAGCTAGTGTCTGCAAGCATCTGCAGAACATTGAAGACGGGCAGACTGGACTTAATACAAAAAATATTTTACTTTGTAATAAAACAAACAGAAGACACACATTTTTGATTCTTGAATATATTTAGTGACACAACCTAAACATTTAAAACTACTCCTGCTTAAAACTAATTCATGTCTCCTTTTAATGACAAACAGGAAAGTATTATTGCTTTAGTCAGTATGAGTAGCGTTACATGCCCCCATTTGAATTTAATAGATAGGTAACTGTCATACTGGGAAAGCTGTTGATTAATTTTAATGGTATCTGGATGCATTTTCCTCTCCCTTGGATGCTTTTTCTTCCATGTGGAATATAATAGGAGTATTACTGCCTCCAGTATTAAATATAGAAAACATTTTTATTATGGAACAGTCATACAGATGAATTAAGTGTATACAGTCCACTTCACTTATACTGCCCTCGGATATCACGGGCAGTCGATTATTGAGGGCAGTTTCCATTTGCCACTCCCATAGGTGTACTGTTTAAAATATATGTTTATAGTGATTTAATAGTGCCTGCTGTTTCGGGTAGCCGGCAGTGATCTGGTGTCAGAATAGGGCCAGTTAACACCTCGTGTGTCTGGTGGTCACAGCACTTTTTAAACTGCAGAACAATTAGAACTGAATCGCATGGATGGTGATGGCAGTTCAAGCTGCAGTAAAGCTTAAACTGAATCTCGTCTTGTAGTGTCCCCTGGCTCATTGATCGCTCGAGAAAGGTAGGCTCCTAACTATGGATGAATACTTGGGCAGGGGAGAGTTGGATATGCTTAGTAAGAAAAAGAGCTAAGGCAGGTAGACTCTAAAAGAAGTTGCTGTCATGGAGTGAATCGTATCTTGCATTTAAGGCTGCAGTCTTGATACTGTATTTATGGCTGTAGCAGATTTTAATGTGAATTGCATCTTGCATTGCATTTAAGGCTCATTTACTGTTGCGGTATTACAGCGTTTAAGGAGAACCTTATTTAACCTGCAATCCAGTACAGCACTGTCTGTAGCATGTTGTTTTACTAAAAAACATTGCCTTTGGTTAAAGCGCTCACTCACTATGACAGGCAGAATCTGCTTACACAGATGTGCCCCTTATAAGCAGCTTAGACTGTAGTAAGAATAATTGGTACACTTTGCTTTTTCCTTTTGCTCCCTTATTATGGTTTTTCTTTGTTGAAGTTAAATTATTTAACTTGTATCAAAATAATTTTCTCTGTATGGTATTTATCGCCTCTGCAGTTGTATTATTTGGAATTGTTCTTTATGATTCAAAAACTCAATAAAAATAATCTTGCAAAAAAAGAAAAGGGGCCCTAACACACACTGACACAAAGATACAGCAATACACCAACACACACAAAGCATCACAAGAGCACACAGATACACTAATATGCACAGATAAACTTTTAAAAAGTAACATTTCATTCACATTCACAAAAATCTATGGTTTAAAACATATACAATTAATTTTTCAACTATGTACGCTACTGATATAATGATACACCTACTGCCACTTTGGGCAACCATCAGTGACCTCTGGAAAAGCTAGTTTCTAAAATTAGCTCTGTTCCTTATGCTCCCAAATAAATAAAGCAAACTGCAAGAAAAAAGCAGTAATTAAACATTTCATAGTTTTACCACACTACTATACAGTTGCATCTGATACCACATGACCCAGCCCCACATTGGCTAACTAGCCCAGCGAATGAATTATACTGTACAACAGAAGAGTAACAACCAAGCATTTTGTTTTCTTTCCTAATATCCATGAACCTCTGCCCTCACCAACGCAACCACTGCTCAGACTCCTCTTCCTACTGCACCAAAATATGTAAAACTATAATGGAGTGTCTCAATATTCTGTGATTAAAAAAATACATTCACAATAGAATTTTCTTAACTTGATAGCCATGGAATGTTTTATATGTGTGTGTATATATATTTACGTATCTGAAATTGCCACATTGCCATTTATGGTTAGGATAGCATTGTTACCATCCGATGCATGCTAGAGGGGAGTGTGAAATGTTTGCAGTGCAACTTAGAACATACAATGAATGAAAATTAATGTACAAACAGCATAGTTTCGAATTAGAAACTGCATAGTACTACCAACATTCATAAAATGTAAAAACAAAATTTATAAAAAAAAAACAAAAATGAAACTGCCATGTTATTTTATATTCTGTATTGATACAAAAAATAGTATTGAAATGGTCTATCAATACAAAAAAATATTGATACATGGGTTTTGGCTGCGTCACAGTTAAAAAAAAAAAAAAAAAAAAAAAAATAAAGAAAAAAACTATATTACAGGTGGTGTCAATACTTACAAAATTATATCCACGGGACTGATTAATGTCCTGACTCCAAGATTTTATTGGGGAAAAAAATATGTTTACATCCCCTGAGTTTCCAAAGTTAAACCTTTTCAAAGATAATTTCTGTAAAATGGGATAACTTCAGAACTGTTAGGGCTAGAGAATAACTTTTTCAAATGAAAGCTTGGAATCAGGAAATACATTGATATATGAATGCATCATGTTGCTACATCTTCCATATATTCTTGTTTCTGGAATTTGCTCTTGAGGGCTCTTAAGAGAGGCTCCCTCAGTGAAGGCCTTTAAGAGGGTCTGAAGACATATCTTTTTAAATATGCTTTAGGTGACTGCTGAGCATTTATTTACTGTTTACTGTCCCAGTTGATATTTTTATCTGTATTTAACTTATTTCATTCAAGTTATTCAGTATTTGTTTTATGGTATTTATGAAATATTTATGTCTCACTTCTGCACTTCATTGTAAGGCGCCCAAGCCCCTGGGGAAAGGCACCATTATATATAAACTTCCTACTACTGTACACAAATGAAAATGTTCAAAACATTTTAAATCCTGTTATTTAATAACATATATTGATATTTATAGACATGTGACAACACATGAGAACTATATCGTTATGATCAATTCATGTTGATTGTACCCCAAGGTTTTATTTGGGGGAAAAAATGTAGATTTCGAAGCCTGACAGTTTTAACGTTACAGCTTTTGAAATATAATTTCAAACATTATAATATATCAAAAAAACATATTTTGGGAAATATCCAGAAGATGCTACAGGGTGCTCTTTTTAAGAATAAACACATTCTTTTCTAGTTCATATCTCAGCTGATTTATGAAACTAAGAATGAAGAAAAGAACCAATGTGGTCAAGACAGTATAAAAAAATGACATACTGACTCTTTCACTGCAGATTGTGTTTTTTTTTTGGGGGGGGTGCACTGGATTCTATTTTTGGACAGACAAAAAATTAAAAAGTAATATTTTATACACTTTGCAGAAACCAAAGATATACGACTTATGTAATTTCTTCCCTATGTACGTCGCTGATACAATGGTACATCTGCTGCCGCTTTGAGAAACCATCAGTGGCCTGTGGGAAGGCTAGTTACTAACACTAGTGTTTTTTATGCTCCCAAGTAAATAAATAATTTAATTTTATTTTTTATTCATGAGAAATGGATACATCATTGAGTCTGGGACTCATTTACAAGGGTTTCCAATGGAACATTTCCAGGTGTGTCCTGGGAGTACATGGTGGTTAAGTGACTTGCTCAGAGTTGCACAGTATGCAAGTGATGGTTGTGGGAATCGAACCCATGTTTGCTAGATGCACCAAGTTCTTTTGCGGCTTGTTACCCTAACGTCTAGACTATACTTCCAGCCCAATTAAATAAAGAAGCATGTCATATCTTTTCCTTTACTAATATACATATTCATTTGATCTCAAACCACCCAGCCTCACATCAGCCAACTGAATGAACAAATGCCTACAACCAAATGACAATAATATGATATGAAGGTGTTTTTTGGGTTGGGGGACACTCGGTTGCATTTGTAACATATTTTTGTGGGGTGCACTACACTGTGTTTGCATTTGAACCAGCTATAAAAAGGGGCTTGTAGAGGGCCTTATTGATTTCTGCTAGGACTGTTTTTTAAAGCAGTTGTTGCTATGTAGGGACAACTACTGTCGTGACATCAGTGCGTGATGCCGTTAGAGCAAGTTGCACACTCACCTCTGAGGCCACAAGAGCAGAAGGCTGTGTGTTCCATCCCACATCTTATCAGTTGTAGCTAGGTAGGGACAACCATTGTCACGACATCGTCACTCACTGTGGATGGACACGTGCGGTTACTGTATGTTCTGACAACCGGGAACAGGGAAATGCATTGAAACCTCATCACCTATGAATAGGTTCCAGCAAAATCTCATTTTGTAACAGTGCCAAGGGGACTTACAGTCCGGGGGACAACACAGTATTGAAGGGGAGTAGCTGGGGAAGAGAGACAAGTTCCACCACAGTAGGTCGAAGGAGTGAGCCAGTGTCGTAAGGGCAGACTTGACAGACCTTCTGTCTCCTTTTGACGACAAATTCTGTGTTTCTATTTATAGGTTTCAGTGGAACTGGACATTTTAAAGTTGACATAACAATAATAGCTGATTCCTATGAACCAGGTATAAAAAAACTGCTAAACTACAAAATGTTAAAGGTTTAATACAGAACATTCCCATTTGCAAATAGTTTGTGTGATAACTGAAGCCTTTTTTTTTTGTAGTTTTACTGCTCTGACTCCACACTGCCTTGGAGCCCCTTTCTAGTGAAAAGAAAAGTCATTTTTTTAAAACAATATTAATTCCTAGAGTCAGGATTATAACCTTCCTGTCCTGCACAAAATACACACACATCTAAGGTTCACGATGGTATTTAAAGCCTAATCTCCTACCTGTCTAGCCCTCAGAGATATCCTTTGTGCTACCAAGCTACATGCAAGTGAATGGCAGCTGCTGTGGTTCCCAAACTCAGGTCATCAGCATGGCAACAGATTGCTGTAGTTCTGCGCTGATGGATTGGCCTACTGACAGTATTTTCGTTTAAACAGGATCGTCCTTCATCGACCTTATCTGTTCTAGTTGCTTATTCCTGCTGTGAAATCATAACATTCAGCTTGTAACATCTCACTGTTGTATATGAGTAAAGGTAGTCCACATGCAGCAGTGCCATTTAGTGGTGAACGCTGTGAATGGCACAGTCAAAGCAGTACTGAGTAATTGTAACATGAGCAGAGATATCTAGTTGCGGTTTATGAGATCATTCTAACTGCCTAGCTAGGAGGGAATTTCCTTTTAGCGGAATGGTTAGAGCTGCTGCCTTTGGCACTTGGGATGACTGGTTTGATTCCCAGCCAGAGCAACTGGCCTAGGTACAGTGAGGACAGACAAACACTTGTAAGTACTAGTATAATAGGCTAATGCTGCATGAAGCCAGTTCCCTACTGAGTACGTTGGTTTCTTTGTCCAGTAATTTTATGAACTCTGGTACCCATGTCCTACTTTCCAGGTGCAAGTTGTCTTTAAGTAATAGTACAGCAATCTGAAGGTGAATGGTTAGGCTGAGTGAAGTGCTGTCCTGCTGGTGTGTTCTGTATCTCATTTGATACTGTCTGTGATTAAGCTCAGTTTAGAGGGGTTGTGTGATTGCTTTCTCCCACATGGTACCCTGCTGGGCTTCTTTTGCATTTTGCAAAGTGAAATGCATTGCCTGATTTGCAGGTGTACGATCCCTTTATTCATGGTACTTTGTACTATGGTGTTCTGCTGATGGTTTGTGTGCAAATGCAGAGACAGCTTTATGTATCTGGTGCTGGCATTTTGAACAGCTGTATCCAAATCCTTGTGTAATGGAGGTTGACAAAGCTTCACAAAGACCCGAAATTGACCAAAAGGCTAAAAATTGGAGTACCCAGCTGCGAACCTTGAGACCCAGCAGACCTGAGTTGAATCTTTCAGCTGACACTTACATGTTGCATGACCCTGAGCATGTCACTTCCTGTGCTCCCAGCTCACACCTCAGAAATGAGCTTCAGCGCCATGTGCCTCTCACAGCCAAAAATTCTAAATAAATACAAACATGATGTTACATTTTTTAACAATTATTATTATCTCATTCATTGTACATTAGAAGCAACACTAGATGGCACTGCAGTTCCACTTTAGGTTCCCTTGCTCCTAACCTGTTGGTTGCTCTGCAACACTGTGGGAATCATGGGAGGTACTATAGATGTTTTAAACTTTATTGCAAACTAGTTTCACAGCTACACATATCCAAAAAGAAAGGTGGAAAATACAGCAGCTTCTGAAGTTTTGGCTCAAGAAATGGAGACTCTGCTAGCAGGCTGTAAGTTCTCTTTTATTCTGCCCGCAGCAAATAAGATTAAAACAAAATATTATTACAGTCCATAATGCAAGAAAATGGCCTGCAAGGCCTTTTGTGTAGACTAAAACGCTGTACTCCTGCCTGCAAGAAACATCATGCCCTCCCCTAGTCCCTTGCAGCTGCTAAAGGCTTCTTCCTGCCAGCGGCCATTTTCCTCTTCGTGCTCACAGCAAAAGATTGTGATCAGTGTTCGACCACCATTTCTCTCCTGTTTTTGAACAATGTGATGTACTGTCGGGAGTCGTTCAAGCTGTGATTTGGGCCGGAGCATTGACATCTGTCGGCTCATCACGATAATTGAACTAGTGCTCAAGCTGGGTTTTGTCAGGAGGCTGTCAGGTGTCCAGAAGATCTCCTTATTGACCATTCCATGGACAGCATGGTGGCCTACAGCTATGCAAGCTTTCCAGAGATAGGTAGGTTCCTTGGTCTACACGGTGCAGATGGCAGTGGTGGCTCAAGTCGCCACCCCCAAAGAGCACATGCAGAAGGATTGGGAACCACCTTCCCTGAAAAAAAAATCATTGCTCTCTGTTAGATACTAAGCAGGCCATATGCAGGTACAGCCTAGGAAAGGCAAGGACTTCAGCAAACCTCACACTAAAGGTACCTCTGATCCTAGTCCAGGCCGAGGTAAAGGGACCAGTGGGCAAACACCTTGCCATGGGGCTGATGGGACTATACCACATAGAAGCCAGGGGGAGGCTGACAAATCCCCCACTGAACCACCAGTACAGAAAAAACAGGGCAAAAAATCCAAATGCTTAGACCCACCCCTACCCTTGGTACTCATGCCTAAGAACCCCCACCCGAATGACTGTGGTGTCCACGCTAGACCTCTTCCCATAGAGGCATTAGGGGCTGGAGATTTGCTGTTGTTTTCGGAGAGAGCCCGGCAGCCAAGTGCGGGTGCTGTGGGAGCTCCTGAGCCACTTAGGCCAGAGCCGGAGGAGGTGCCAGCATTTAAAAAGGCTGAAATCCTCACAGGGGAACAGAGGACTGCGGTGTCCATGTCTGGACTCCTCTTCCCCCAAGGAGGCGCTAGGATCTGGAGATTTGCTGCTGCTGTTTTCGGGGAGAGGCCGCCGGGAAGAAACAGAAGCCGGCAGCCAAGTGCAGGCACTGTGGGGAGCTCTGAGCCAGTCGGACCAGAGCAGGAAGGAGGCACCAGCATTTAAAAAGGCGGAAATCCTCACAGGAAACAGAGGACTGCAGTGTTCATGCCTGGACCCTCTTCCCCACGGAGCCACTAGGGGCTGGAGATTTGCTGCTGCTGTGGAGAGCTCTAAGTCTATTGGGCCAGAGCAGGAAGGAGGCACTAGCATTTAAAAGGCTGAAATCCTCACGGGGATTGGAGGACTGTGGTGTCCACGTCTGGACCCCCTTCCCCCACAGAGGCACTAGGGGCTGGAGATTTGCTGCTGCTGCTGTTTTCAGGGAGAGGTTTATCCCACCCCCACCTCCTCCATTATTAAATACCCTTCTTGACCCCACACAAACCTAGCGACTAGATGAAACTAGGGCAGAGGAGGAGCTGGCAGGAGGAGGAGGTTCGCAGTGGAGAGGGAGGTCCTTGGGACTTTGAGGCAGGACTACTGGAAAAAAGTTCAAGGGACTGGTTGAACTGTAAAACTGCAAACTGTACATTGCTGAAAAGGGGGCTGAGGGAGCTATGGCGACTAGGTAGGGGGTTGTTGAGTCCAGGCTTGGACCACCTCGTCCCCTGCATTGGAGGGAGTTCTGCTGCAGCATCGGCAGAGCAGGAGTGGCCTGATGAGCGGTTTTGTGGGTCAAAACAGACCGGGAGCAGAAGCGAGGGAGAGAGCCAGTTCTGTTCATCTGTGGGGGTTTAAAACTGAGGACAGAGCCTTGCCGGCTCATTGCAGAAAGAGCTGTTTTTACTGTTTACACTGTCACAGCTGTTTTTTACTGTTTAGACCGTCAGAGCTGTTTTTACTGTTTAGATTGTCAGATCTGTTAGTAAATAGCTAAATACCTTGATTAGGAGCTTAGAAGATCCCTTAGCATATAGCTGAATACATTGATTTGGGCTTTTAGCGGTTTTAACTGCTTAGACTGTCGCATCTGTTAGCAAATAACTGAATACCTTGACTAGGAGATGGTTTAAAATAACCTTGATCAGGAGCTGTGTAGACTGCTGGATCTGCTAGCCCACTACAAATCGGGGAGGGGTGCTTAATTTGTTCAAAGTGAATATGACTATTCGAATACACTCCAGTATGGCTACGGGGGACAGTAACCCAGGGGGTAGGGACTGGGGAAAGGCGAACAGTCCTAATATGTCTGCATGGGGAAAAACAGGGTGGCCTCAATCTACCACGGCAGGTGTATTTGGAAAGGTTGTAGGTTGCACAGTATGTGGGGTGGCAATAATTCTCAACTGGGCCTGGAAAGAAAGAGGCTGTCCACTCTGCAGGCAACTATCTCTGATCAGGAGTGAAGTATACTGGCTAAAGAGTAAGTTGGGGAGTTGGAGGGTGCGTCAGAGGATCAGGGGTATGGTTATGAATGATAGACGGGTGGGGTAGAGGAGAGGCTAGGGCAAAGCTTAGAAAATAGAGGAGGCTACTTTCAGCAAGTAGGAGGGGGATATTAGGGAAAGAGGGCCTACAGGCAGAGGTACTGACGCACAGGAGAATTTATGGGTAGATGTACCAAATAAAAGAGAGGAGGGGTAGAGTCAGGAGGGGCTGTTGTGGGGAAGCCTAAAAGTGCAGACAGAGGAAAGGGTGCACCAGTGGAGGACAGGGATAGGTGAGAGGAAGAGGGGCAGCCTAGAGGGGCAGATGGGGGAAACTCGGGTCATTTGATGGCTCCTGGCTTAGAGTGTTACAACAAATTTGAGCTGTTAAGCAACCTAGAAGGGGAGGAAGAGGCTGGTGGAAATGAGGGAACAGATGCAGAGGCCAGGGGGAGGGAGTCGGATACCCAAAGGGCATCGCAGACCGGAAAGGGAAAGGATAGAAATAGCACCAGAGGGAGAAGAGGAAACTTAAATATAAAGCAGATGAGGGAAATGCAACTCACAGCAGACACAAGGGAGGAGAGCTCTAGGGAAGAGAAACTGGTAGATATATGTTTCTATAAGGAGAGGCCCCGGCAAGATGGGAGAGAAAAGAGGGGCTTAGAGGGGTAGTCAGGGGAAACTCGGGTAACTTGATGGAGGGAGGGTGACAAGGGTCTCTCATAATAAGGCAGGAAGACTCCCATGAAATAGGGATCACAGATAATGGGGGTCAGGGAGGTTGAGAGCGCATGGTGGAAGTAACCATAAGGATGATAGTGGTGTTAAGGTTCTGTTATTGGGTGACTCGGTGATAAGTGGTATCCATTGGGAGGGACAGGGGGTGGGATGCCAAAGCTGGGTGAAGGTCGTGAGTATCTCTGGGCTGACGGTACACAGAGCAAAGTTCATGGTGTACAAGCTGGTAGGGGATTGTGGAGGGAAACCGGATTTCCTGGTGCACTTGGGGACTAACGATTTAGAGGGACACAGTGTTTTGGAAATCCAAGCAAGGTTCCGAGAACTTGCTAGAGTCTGTCGGGATAATGGGTGCAACATTTCCTTTTTGGAAATGTTGCTGGTACCTAGGGCATCAGTGAAGAACAAAAGGAAGATCTCAGAGGTAAATGTCTGGCTCAGGAAGTGGGGTGAAGAAAGTGGGTCAGGGGTGTTAGGGAACTGGGAGGATAAGGGACTGTATGCCAAGGACAGGCTTCATCTTACCCCATTAGAGAAGGAAATCCTTAAACAGGGTGGTGGTCTACATTCAAGAAAGGTGGGGTTTAAACTTGGGGGGGCAAGGGAGTGGCTGGCCTGGCCCCTCTTCCAGATGAGAGGAGTAGCCTTCAAACCCAAGGGGAGGAGGGGGGAAACAGACTCAAGGGGAGGAGGGGGGAAACAGACTAGGGGAGGAGGTTCCAGGAGGAGCAGAAGGGGGCTGGAGGCACAGTGAACCCGGGCGGGTTTCGACAATGGAGATCAGGAATAAGGGGTGGGGGGATGGTGTTAGTAAATGCCAGGAGCCTGGAAAACAAGTTACCAGAATTCCAGGCCTTGCTATTCAGGGGAGGGGGGGTGGATGTGGCAGCGGTCATGGAAACATGGGCCTATAAAAAACATGACTGGGACCTAAACGTAAGGGCATACGTTATGTTTAGGAAAGATAGAAAGGAGGGCAGAGGGGGAGGAGTAGCTATGTACATCAGAGAGGGCATAGAAATTGCTAGGGTAGAAGAGGCAGAGGGAAACGTGGAGGCCTTATGGGTTACCTTACAAACCCCGGCAGGAGGTAAGGTCAAGCTGGGTGTAGTATATGGCCCCCTCCTGGATGGGTGATGTCCTAGAGGATGGTTTGCTGGGCAACATTATTGCCCAGTGCGGACCAAAAGGGGAGAGAGTGGTGTTGATGGGGGACCTTAATGTGCCAGGTACATACTGGGGAACCATGTCCTCTAAGGTGGCCAAGGAGCAGAGGCTGCTGGACGACTTCCAGGATGTGTTCTTAACACAGCATGTGATGGAGCCCATGAGGGAGAAACATGTCCTGGACGTGGTTCTGGTGGATGGGGATCTGGTAACGGACTTGGTTGTAGAGGATCCTCTGACTGGGAGTGACCACGATACTGTCTGGTTTCAAATTAGTATGGGGGGGAGAGAGGGAGAGATCTAGGACACTGGCCGCGGATTTCAGGGGAGCAGACTTTATGGGCATGGGAAATATTCTCAAGGATCACTTGAAGGGGATTACAACTATGACAGATGTGGAAAAGAGTTGGGAAGTCATAAACGAGGACTTCATGAGGTAGTCAGACCCGCGCTAAGGTGAAGCATAAGGGAGCAAGGTCACATAAACCATGCTGGTGAACCAATGAAGTTCAGGTAGCGGTCAGGGAGAAGAAGGCCTCCTACAACGAATACAAAACAATGAGAGGGAATGGGAAATGTAAACTTACCATCTTGCATCTAGAAAAGTCACCCGGATGGTGCGGGGGGCAAAGTCCAGTAAAGAGCAGCAACTGCACAAGGATACTGGGAGGGGAAAGATTTTTTCGTACAGAAGGGAGCGAGAAAACTAAGGCCATCTTGGCAGATTGAGATCAGATGGAGGGTGAGTGGAAGAGGCAAGGGAGCAGGCGGAGATATTAAACAAGTACCTCATCTCGGTGTTCACTAGGGAGGGGGATGGGATATTTACAAAGCAAGGCATGAGGGGGATAGATGCGGTAGTGTGTGGGATCAGGGGAGCAACAGATATGGTGCATAAGGGAGGGAGAGGCATCCCTGGGGTTTCACACCAGGACAAGGATAGAAAGGCCAGCAAGGTTGGGGGGACGGATGATGCTATCTCCACCGAACGGGTGTGGAAAGCCCTTAAGGCACCGAAGAAAGGTAAATCTCCTGCACCAGATGGCATTCATCCAAGAGTACTATGGGTGTTGACGGAGGTACTGGCCGCACCCCAGGCAGAGCTGTTCAACAGGTCGCTTGAGACAGGGAGGGTTCCTAGGACTGGCGTGAGGTGCATGTGGTGCCAGTCCAAAGGAGGGTTGAGGGTAGTACCAGGTAAGTATAGACCCATCAGTTTGACCTCAGTGGTTGGAAAATTAATGGAGAGTATACTGAAGGAACGATTGGGAGTGTTCTTGGAGTGGGGGGGGAGGGCTGGATAGCCAACAACGTGTTTGTGCCAGGTAGATCGTGTCAGACCAATTTTGTTGAGTTCTACAAATGGGTAACATCGGAACGGGACGGGGGAAGCCTGTGGATGCACTATTCTTGGACTTCAGCAAGGTGTTTGACTCGGTCCCCCACAATGGACTGGTGGAAAAATTGACGGGGATGGGAGTAGGCCCTTTGATGGTCAGGTGGATAGGAAACTGGCTAGCTGGACTCACACAGAGAGTAGTGGTGGGTGGGGAGCTCTTGAACCCTAGAGGTGTCGGTAGTGGGGTACTGCAGGGCTCGGTCTCTGATCCTGTTTAATGCTTACATATCTGATATCAGGGTGGGTATAGGGTGTGAGATGAGTCTCTTCACTGATGACTCCAAGATGGGAGCAGTAGTTGAGGGGGAAGAGGGGAGGTTGGCCCTGCAAGGGGACCTGGACACCCTTGGAAGGTGGACTCACACATGGAAATTAATTTTAATACCACCAAGTGCAAGGTGTTACATTTTGAGCATGGAAACTCTAAACACAGGTACACCTTGGGAAGGGAAGTGCTGGAGGCCTCAGCTGGGGAAAAAGACCTAGGCCTCATGGTGGATGCATGTATTAATAACTCTGAGCAGTGCAGGAGAGCAGCTAGCAAAGCAAACAGGATGTTGGGATGGGGGATCACCTCTAGGAGCAGGGAAGTGATTCTGCCACTGTACAATGGACTGGTTAGACCACACCTCGAGTACTGTATACAGTACTGGGGACCGCACTTGAAGAGGGACATACAACTCCTGCAGAGGGTACAGAGGAGGGCTTCCAGGATGATTCGAGGACTTGGGGAGTTGACTTATGAGGACAGACTTGAGGAGCTGGGTTGTTCTCATTGGAGGAGAGACGGGGGGGCATGATCAAGGTCTTCAGGTACCCAAGGGAATAAATAGGGTAAACATGGAGGGATCTTTAGACTAAAGGAGGGACGATCACCAGAGAACATGGGTTGAAGTTGGAAGGTGGAAGGACGGGGGGGGGGAAGAGGAGGAGGTTTTTCACTGAGAGGGTGGTGGAACCTTGGAACACGCTGCCTGGTGAGCTGGTCCAGATTTGCACAGTGGAGGGCTTCAAGAGAGGGTGGGACAGATACAAAAAGGGGAAGTATCGGAACACAAGAGCACCCCCAACAAGGGACCTGAGGTTCGAGCAGACTCGGTAGACTGTAAGGCCTAATCTTCTGGCAAGTAGTATGTTAGTATGAATGGGCCAGTTTGACTCAGAGGCAGACCTGACTGTGAGAAGAGATTCAGATAGGACCTCATTTTCTTTGTGACATCCTCCACACAGAGTGAACCACACCCCACAGAGTCAGAGAATGAGCCATACCCTCAGCTTCCAGTCACCTCTCACAGTATGGATGCTGCTGGGGCTTCCTTCTCAGAATGACCTCCCCTGACTTCTGAAATTGCTTACAGTCAAGACTATGCAAGGTCCTGAACAGACAAACCCAGAGAAGACTCCTCTAGGAATATCACAAACCCCACCATGTACTTATTACTTTCCAGTCTCTGTATCCCTCTTGCTAGACATAGGTAAGTTTTACAGGGGGCATCTGCATCTAAAGTGTAAAATCTCTAGCTCCCGGGTGGCTGCACCTTCACAAGCCACCATCCGAAACCATTCACCCAGTTCATGTTTAGAAAGCACTGCTGTAAGCCGCCAACCATCGGATTGCAAGCGCCCGCCTTGCTCCCTGCGATTGACTTCTGTAGGTTAGCTTCCATGATTCTTCCAATTCAGAAAAATCGAATGGTCTGTATGTCCTTTGCTAAAATAGCTGTAACCACCTCTTTCCTGACTGATGTGATCCTCTTCCTTGCGGCTTAGAGTGCAATTCTCGGGAACATGAGTAATTATGCTCCTTTTGTGAACCGTTGCCTGAGATTGGCCCTAGACGCCAAGCATATTAATTACCTTCCCTGACTTGCAACCTTCCTTGGGCCCTCTGGTCCAGTGGACATGGACAGGCAGAGCAAGCACCTAGATTTAGAAAATATGTGCAGTAGGTGCTGTCCCATCCGTTGCCTCTGTACCTCGCTCACACCTTTTATCAGCAAGTCGTGGTACTGCCACCTCCCAGTCCTAATGTAAGCGCTCCCTGGGGCTGCCGTTTATAGTGCCTGGCAGGCTGTTTGCTCCCATTCTGACTTAACCATACCTGTTTTATTCCTTTTGTGAACTCGTCAAGAGAAAATCTGTTATCACTTATTTTGTCTGACTGTTATGATAGCGATACAAGGTCTCACTTGTTTTTTCTTCAGGAAAATTCCCATGATAATATCCATCTCTGAATCTTTGTGGTCTAGCCTGTTCCACTATTTTATACTGTTCACTGTGTCTTATTGATGATCCTGAACTAACTGTTATGATATGCACATCTGTGTGTCTTGATTTGCATTCCTACTATGTTTTATTCATATTGTAAATATAGCTGTTTGTACTATAATCTGGACTTAACCAGGTCTATCTTGTAAATGAGCTTGCTCAACAGTGTTCGCCTGGATAAATAAAGATTTAATTGATTGATTGAGCACAAGACTGCAATAGACCCAAAGTTTGACAGACTGTTTAATGCATCTTGGGGAAGGCGGGGAAAGATCCAAAGAAAGGGCTTGACAGGAACTTCAGGGGCTATCAAGAGAGACTCCTCAATGTGGTGAGCCCCCTAGTGCGTATTGTTGACCCTACAGAGGAGGCCATCAGTAAAGATTCAATGTTAGACCCCTACCACATTGGAATCCATACGGTTTGCTATCATCCGCTTGCCGCCAAAAATTGCCCGCACCAGTTTCCTAACAGGTATGTTATTCCAACACTTTTAATCCGCAATGCAATTCCTCGACATAGCAAACATTCACCAACACCAGAGCAAGAGATAACATGTCATTACCATTTATCATTAGTGCACAAGAGCAAACATTTACCATTAGCAGCAAGGAACAACATTCCCCAACATATGTAAACAATGAGGTAATTTACAGGCGAGTGCGTTAGCTATTCTACCAACTAAACAACACGGTACACATCATGAACTGCAAGCGGCCAACAACAGTCATTTGCACCCTGCACATAAAAGCATTATTTTTTTTTTTACTATTTCTTTTTCTCACCTCCTCTGTCACCACGGCCATTCCCTCTCTCCAGGCATCCCAGTGCAGCCCTCATCTGCACCATGAGGACCAGGAGGAAGCTCCTGTAAGTGCCCCTGCTCCTGTACATTTCTAGAGACCCAGCTGACCCCCCAAGTGGGGTGTAGGAGTCCTCCTACTTTCCTCTGATACCTCAGAGGAATATGCAACCGAAGCTCCTCCCAGTTCATCCGTGGTAGCCTTGGTGCAGGAGCCCTTCGCCTGGATCGGTCTCGGGTTTTTCCTACTTTCTGGTCCACCTCCTCCAACATTGGCCTGCAAGGAGGACCAATGAGACAGATGCACACTGAGATGTGCATCTGCTCTGATCCTCAACCGATGTCGGACTCTCCGTGCTTGTGTGCTTCCCTGTCCACACCAGCATCACCCGTGGTCACCCTGGCGGTGGCGGTATAGCGGCAGGAAAGCAACCCACCCCACCCCAGAGAAGGAGAGCAAGCCGCTGGGCACTCAGTCCTTCTCCCCAGCCAATCTCCAGCGACCTGAGTCCATCACCCAACCCAGGTCGCGAAGGCTACGTGAGATGGCATCCAGCTCCTCAGCCCTCAGCGCCACCAGGCCGGCCACATAAATGCATTTTTTAACATCAAAATCAGGAATCAAATTTGAATTCACCTACTTGAATGGCAGCCATAGCACATGATGTACGAGTCATACATGTTCAGGGTCAAGTGTGCATATATCTGCGAACCTAATCAGCCCAACATGTGAAGTCCTGATTAGGGTGCCAAGTTGTCAGTGCCACTCTGTGATGTTATTCTGAGTCCATGGCATAGCATGAAGGTCTGATGATAGTCCAACCAGAACTGCGGGGAGTACAGTGGGGTTGCTCTATTGTGTTATTGCGCATTCTGCATCTTATTCGTCCATAAATGTAGGTATCCTCGAACCACTTCCGCACAACTGCACTACAAAGTGGTGTATCATTTCTAATTTCGGCATATACAGTTGGTGGCAAAAATGCTAAGGTCACTAACTGGCACATTAGCAGGCAAAACTCTGGTTCTGTTCCATACTTGGATGCCAACCCACAACTCTGGATCTTTCGCCAGACTATTTGGCCTTGGTGGAACAAGCAGCCCTTATTCTCTGCTCCCAGGAATTCAGTCTTTGATGCATTGATTGCAGCCTGTTCCAAATCTGTAATGATGTATTCGGGTGACAGGCTGTACTTAGCCTCAAGAGGCCAGTGGGTCACCAAAAAAAGATCAGAGCTTATAAAAATACTAATATGCAATACAGGCTATTGACTCTCCACTGCTGCAGCCCTGAACTCGTCTGCAGCATCTGCTGGTCCTGGAATAGTTGCAGGTAACACTCCTGGACTTAGCAGACATAAGGTCAGAAACTAGGGGCACAGTCTTGCATGTGGCAACATTTCCAACTGGAGCAAGTATTGAATAAAGTTGTCTGAAAAGTGGCACAGTGCGAAATGTGCCATCCACCAGTGGTCTGCGAGTTTTTCAATATTTTTGTTTGTGCTAAATAGTAACCATTTTCAGTGCCACGCATAGACTCCCTGTTTAGGAGTTGTTGCCCATTTACAGTACACAGTTCAGGAGGAATGTTGATCTCCTCAGACTGCGTGGTTCAGGTGGCATGTGCTCCCTTCTGGCCCATTTTACCACCTACTGCAGGGACTGCCAACTGGGCATGTCGTGCTTCACCTTAGCTGAAACTTTTGAAAGCGCAGTCTGTATAAGCTGGGCTGGAGTTATAAGTTGTTACAGCTCTTACCTTTAATAATGCTACTGCAGTAGCTACGTGACAATCGGCATCTGGTGAGTGATTGGTTGCTGTTGTGCTTGAAAGTGGTGCTGCCCTCCAACCAACACAGTTGAGGCCCTACCTTGACATCCACCAGATTTTCTGTGTTGGCGTTCCTCTGGCAGCATCCTTCACATAAAGATAGCCTTCTACACAAGCTTATCATGTCCTGTTTTGGAAGGGACAACTTGGCAGACTTCTGATGCCGCAGTGGACATCATGAATGAACAAAGCAGAATGCGGTTCCTTCGGACAAGCAGACACACTACAACGTTGCTGCCATTTATGTACTTGATTGAGACTGAAGATAAGTAAGCAATAAGACACGACAGGGTGTGCATGGAACAGATTTTACCCAGGGTTTTATTTAACTCTAAAAATTGATTAGTGTTTTGCTCATAAAAGTTCTAAAACATTGTGAAAATGCATAGCACTTGCCTCACTGCGTTTAACAAACATAACACTTCTAGAAAACCTATGTAAATGCTTTCTGTACAGTTAGTATTGTCCCAAGAAAAAACTGCTAATCAATTATTTAAAACCCTGTTACTGCGACCAGGGTGTAATAAGGCACAAGGCCTTGGCCGAATGCCTTTACTGCGGCGGTGTAAAATCTGTTCCATGCACACACCTGAGTGTCTTATTGCGCTTATAAATGGTCTACTTAAAAACGAAACGCTTTACACTTAGAAAATTAATTTTATACATGGTGAATAGCATTTGTTTATGCTGATTTAAGATAAAATAATCCTTCCGCCTGTACAAAATGATGTAATGCTGCTATCTCTAGTCTGTGGGAAGTGGAGGCACTGAGAGAGTACCTGAGCGGGCAGCATGTAGTGAATGGCAGAGTTGAGGTGAACGCTGAGCAACATAATCCTCTTTATTAACGGTGCTGATGACCCTCTCAGAAAAGACAGGGCAGGAAGGAAGAACTGGGGTAGGTTAAATTGAGACCAGGTTGCTGTTCAATAGCCGGAGCGGAGAGCTGTGTGTGATATGAACACAGCACTCGATTGTGACATGATTTCCACATCCGCACTCCGGCCGGGATAAAAGAATAAAAAAGTGCTGATAAGAACTGGGATAGCAGCTGAACTGCACACCACTAAAGCAAAGAGGGAGTGGGAAGGCTGCGTCATCGGACCTGCACTGGCACGCCTATCAGCAGTGCAGCTCTGGTCGAATCAGACCAGATTGTGCCATCCCTTCACAGGCGCTCACAACACCACTGCAACAGACAGGACAACGGTAAACCCATTGCACCACACCACCGGAGGGGCGCACAGAACTGGTACGTTCACACCATATCGACGCTTTGGAGTTGTTTTATTAAACATTAAAAATAAACTGAAACTGCTTCGTTTGTCTCGTTCATTTGGGAAGTGCAGCACGAATCTGTGTGAGTGGAGGTTGTACCAAGGAGCACTGGGGTAAATCCTCCTAACGTATGGAGAAGTAGATTTTGTGGGCTATTTCAGAGCGGAGCACAGGAAGGAAACTGACTGATTTGTGCTATAAGCGGGAGAGGGTGCTTTTAGCGAGGAAGCAACAATGGCGGCATTTTTAAATGCCAACGTTCTAAGGCTTAGTAATTTTAGCCTTTTTACTGCCGTCTTTTTTTTTTTTTTACCCATTCATGGGAAAGTAGCCAATCACATTGCTGGATTTAACCTATCCCTTTTATAATACATTGTAATTACAGGTGAAAACAGGATTGGCATCACATGTGTAATTACTGAAATGTGGCCAATTCAAAACATGGAAGGATCACTACGGTTTGTGAAGGAAATACTGTAAGGATCACCACTGACATGACTTTACTGCAATGCAGCAAATTCATTTTGTATGCCTTTCACTGCCTTTTAATTCTTACTTTAAATAATTGTATTTTATATGCAACCTTGGCCATGCATTGAGAAAGAGTGATGTTGATGAAAGGGGTAGTCGGGTAAACAGCACTCAGGAAAACATGCCAGGTTGGGTGAACGCAATTTGGGCAAACGGGTGCGGGAAACTGTGTGTTGGGAAACTAACAGTCGGGCAACCATACCAGACCCTACCACATCCAGGGGCTATTGCAGTGTGTCACGTGCCTAATAGGGACTGCGAACGTGACACTCGACCCTCCTCTGATCTCACCCAGAAGCAGTGAAATTGGCTTCTCAGGAGGATGGGAAAGATGCAGAAGGGATGCATTTTGGGGACATCCGGATGAATAATCTATGCAGATTGGGGAGGGACCTCCATGGCATGTAGGAGACAGCCTGCCTTCAGACTACTGGAACACAAGGTTTATGGCAAAGTCAGAGGAGGCAGGGGCCGCTCATCTGCTAGGTCATCTGCAGGGTTTTGCAAAGGCTCCTTTCACATTATTCACATTTCTCCGAGGCAGAGGTGAAAGAATCCTACACAGAACCAGAAATAGATTCGGAAATCCAGGGGCCCCCTCCTAAGCCACCTGTCTCTCAATTGCAGGTACAGTATGTGCTTCCTCCTGACCCTTCAAACTCTCTTGACTCAGTTGTCCTCTGTACTGGGATCCCTCCAACTCCCAGATGACCAAATGGCTTTGCACACAATTGGGATCGTCTGGTCCAAGACTGGTGGGTTCAGGAAATAGTTCAAGGCTGCTGCCTGGGCCTCAAAAGCCACCCTCCGAGTGTGCCCCTCTCCGTTTCTCCTTAGAACAACCTGCTCCAGCTCTGATCTACAAGAGCTTCTTTCCATGCAGTCAAAGGGGCAATCACCGGGCCATGTGCTCAGCTGTGTCCTTCACCAGCTCAGATCACATATTTGCCAGACCGCTGTTCTGCCAGGGCTAAGTACAGTCCCAGAGGACTGTACTTAAGCGCCAGGAAAACCAGTAGGTCACCAAACAAAAGATTAGAGCTTATAAAAATACTAACATGCAATACAGGCTATTGAATCTCCCTCTGCTGCAGCCCTGCTCTGATGTCAGCTGCATAGGATTCTGGGATTTCTGGCTGCAGCAAATGTCAGCAGACTCACTCTGATAAAATCTGCTATACTGCAGTAAACGGCAGATAAAAAATGTTTTTGCACACGAAGTAAAAATTGGGATCAGCTCCACACTTGAGTATGGGTCTCTTAGTGCTGACTGTGCCCCTTTAACTCTGGAGGGAGGATGCCAACTGAGGCCACTCAAAGTGCGCCTCCTCTGCTCAGATCCAGTATGGCACTGGCAAAGCAAGTGGCCGTGCAGCACCAGCATTTCATGATGCAGAGACCAGGTTGTTGAGATGGTCAGTGAATCAGAATTGGGACTAGGAAGGTTAGAAGGGGTACAATTGGCATACAGAGGGAGGATGGTATTTTGGAGCCCTGTCCACTTGGCTACAGCCTTTTGTCAACCCTAGATGTTGGTGCAGGTGGAACTGCCCTGCTGTGTGTGTGGGGGGAGTGATCAGCAGGGTGTAGAAGGTAGTAGCTGATGGGGTACATGGTAAGCATAACAGTGTTGCTGAGGGAGTTGTGCCAAGATGGGTAGTTAGTACCTTGGCCTTGAGGAACAAAAGAGAAAGAAACGATTTAAATTATTAGTTAACCTAGTGTACATCATTAAATAGTATGATGTAGGCAGGATGTTAAACTAAACAATTGAACTAACTAGTTCCTTGTAACCTAATACTTTTGCACGGAATAGATTGCAGCTGGGGACTACTTTTTATATCAAGTCATCTGGATGAGCATTCTGGATTACTTTTTAAGGGCAAAAGTGACCTGGATTACATTTAACTACTTTTTCTGTCTGTGTATGGCTAAACCCTAATGTTATGTGTATCAGCAGCACCCTGTTGGTAGCTAAACATGGTACAACACTGCCCTTCCATTTTGCATGCAGTGGGACACTGGTTCCAAGTCGACTCAGAAGTTGCAGACATTGTAAGATTTATCCTTTTTTACACAAATGAAATCCAGAAGTAATCGATCATCTGTTGTTAGATGTTTTTCTGAGGCAGTAATCTGTTAATTCATAACTTTTTAAAAATAAGTAATATGTTAAATCATAACTTTTCAAAAAATAACCTTAACAACTCTGAATGTAAGGGATTAAAATCACAAGACCATCTGTTTTCTAAGCGAAGTTCCGTTCTGATCATTTATTGCTACACTGGGGGGTGTGGACAGTTTGACTTTTCTAAATCTGGTTTATTTGTCCCTTAGGAACTGTAAATAAGATGCTTATTTTACATTCCGTAGCACTGAAAATCCAATTTGAAATGGCATTCACTGAAAATGTGTGTGTGTGTGTCTCCAACCCTAATCTCTCCGAGAGTATGAGGCAGACGCCTGTTGTGGACTCACCACTTTGGGTGCTGTGTCACAGCAGGAGGAAACCCCACCTTTACTGGAGCCAGCCCATTTTAGCAGAAATTCTCAACGTCTAGCCCAGCTATATTTCAACCTGAATGCCTGAACTTTCACTTGCCTTCTCAGATTCTGCAGCATGCATTTAGGGTAGCTAGGGCTGGTCTTTTGTGATTGACATTTTGGGAGAAACTCATGATACTGTCATGATCAAAGTCATAAAACTGATAGAAATCATAGTAAATGTGAAAAATCATGGATCCATTTCCATTTAAACAAATTGCACTTGTTTTGACCTGTTTTATATATGCACATCAGAAATGGTTTAAATGTTTTCTAAATAATGTTTGGCTGGTTCAGTAACTGGAGGAGATGCATTAGGCTGCCATCTTGTCAGCGGTGGCGGAGAAGCTCATGAGCAAACCCGACATTCCCACATAGTAGCCATCTGGATGCCATATGCGTTCAGTGGTCTAACGCATAAGTGTGGGTCTGCCATTTGCAATTGCTAAAAACTATGATGGTTTCATGGAGAATGCTAAAGATCATGGATTTTGTAAAAAAAAAGGAAAAATCATGTATAGGACAGAACCTGTCAGTGACAGGGGTTTGGGAGCCCTCCTTCTCGAGGTTGGAGGTTGGTCCAGGGTTCAGAGATACAATTTGTGGTTTGGGACAACAGCTGGAAGAGCAGAGGGGCACTTTTTGACACAATCAGATATAAATAATTGGAAAGTTTGTCACAACAGTAGTGTCAAGCAGTAGGCACATTTATTACTTCACAGATCTAAACAGGCAGCTGTCTTTCCTCACCTCAGAATATTTACATTGTCCCAGAACATTTTTTCAACTATTTTACTTGCAATATACTATTTGCATTATATACACATTCTTCTGTCCTCCTTACATGTGGTTACTACCCCGCCCACTGTCTGGGCAGGCTAGCTGGAGATCCAAATAGGAAGCTCTAAAAGACCATTAAAGCCCCTGTGGGACAGTGGAATGTAGATTTCTCTGTCAGCATTTTTGAGGGTGGGCACTTTGTGGCACTGTGCCATCCCAACATGCTCTTTTCTCGTGAGTGATTGTCCTCCTGTTTTTGAGAAAATTGTTGATCCCATTTCTATCATAGGCTTAAACAGAGCATAATTTCCTGTGGGGGAATCCAATTCAGTGGGTTCCGACACTTCACTGTTGGCTGAAAATGTCCATTTTCAGCAAGGAAAGCCTCTGACAGGACTGAGAGGAAATAGGCAACAACCTCTCTCTCAGGGAGTGCTCCAACTGTTGCCTGTCTGGAATGCTCCCACATTTAGAATTCCAAAGAGGCTTATACTGCTGCACACAGTTTTTTCCTTTTTATTAGTAGCTATCTCCTTTCACTGCTGTCCTGGCCCCTATCAGGACTGGTCCCCCCCACCAGCCCCATCACCTGGCTTTCCTGGGGCTTACCTGCTGCTGTTGCCCCAATGTTCTCAGCCAGAGGACAGAGCCCAGTCATTGGTGTGGCGCCTGTGAGGGACCAGTCTGCTATCCTGTCAGGTCAGGGATTTTCTGCCTTGGTTTTCTCCCACATCAAGTGCAGTAACACATTGTCCGCACTCTACCTCCGTGGATGAGGCCTGCAGCATCAATGGGCGGGTCACTTTCCTTGACACTGCGCTGTCACCCAGAAACAGTAGGTGTCAGCTGCCAAGTGAGATTTCTTGTCTCCCCCCCCCCACCTGAGGGAGGAAAGCTATCCTCTGGATGCTCAGTTCTGCCTCCCTGGCTGGCCTTTGAGTGACCCACATCTGTTTTCAAACACCCGTTGATGGCGTGGCAGGAGGTGAAGCACCCTGCACTACAGCATTCCATGCTACTGGGCAGCCTTTTGCAGAGAGTTCTAACATTACATTACTGGTGCCTGCAGTCTCACACCATCAAGGAAAGCCTGAAGACACTCCTAGATGCCGTGCGGTGCCCAGCACACTAATATTACCCAGGGGAGGTTATGGGGCTTACGTACAGAAGCCATGGCTTCCGTGAGAAAGAAAGCATGGCTGATTTAATCAGTGCCACCGCCTTTTAAATGATCTACCAGATGATTCACTAGAAGAGATACAAGCAGTACCATCAGCAATTCCAATACCATCACTGTGACCAAAGCAGAAGCTGCCAAAAGAGACCAGTCACTGAACCAGCAGATCTAGGGACAGAGAGGTATTGATTCCTTTGTACACAGCACTGGTGCGCCTCCACATGGAGTATTGTGCACAGCTCTGGGCTTCATTTAAGAAAGGGGAGATTAAAGCCTTGGAGAGAGTCCAGAGGAAGGCAACAAGGAGGATTAAGGGCACCATAGGCCAAAGCTATGAACAAAGGCTGCAATTTTTGGATATGTATTCCTTGGAGTTCCGCAGATTGAGGGGGGAATATGTGTTTGATTTATAGGACCTTGACTGACACACAGCTGTGGGATCTATTGGGACTGGTGTTAAGGGATCAACTGTATAATACCAGAGCTCACCCTTTTCAGTTGGTTAAAGATAGATTTCAAACCAATAAAAGAAAATATTGGTTTAATGTCAGAGTAACTGAGATCTGGAACATATTGCCTTGTGAGGTTGTGGAAAGTAAGACTATGACTGAATTTAAAACCAAGCTACCTTATAAGAAAGGGCATCCGGGGATATTCCTGAAGTATTAATGGTGAGCAAATGGACAAATGTCTTCAAATGCTCAGTAACACCTATGTAACCTATGAGACACAGTGTTGTGATCAGATCAATACGAGTTTTAGTCCAGCCGAAAAGACCAGACTTGTAAATAAATGGACTGAATGTGTTAAAATAATGCCAATGCAAGGGATATAGAAGCAAAATAATCATCCCACTTATCCAGAAATGCACAAGCATGCTACCCTGAGATTCACTGATAGCCAATGTTATTAATATCAGAGAAATATTAAATCACTTTAAATTTGAAATTATAACTTTCAGCTAAACATGTTATATGTGTAAACTGCATAAGTACATACGGTACTGTGTATGTATCTGGAAATGGGTGATGTGGTGATAGGTGGTGCTGTAACCAAGCCAGCCTACCTAGTAAGCCATTTGACCTCAGGGGACAGTAGTGGATCCAGGATTTTACAATGGGGGGTGCTGTGATGGTGTGCCTATTTGACATGCAATTTTCTATAATTTTTTTAATGCTTTATACTGTCTTTTCATTACATTTTTCACTGAAAACATAAATATAAGCTACAGTTTTGAAAATTTTTTTACAATCAGTATATTAAACTTCTCCAGCAAAAGTAAATGCAGCAGCAACAGCAGCAGCAGCAAGCAAGTAAGTGGCAATGGGAGGGGTGCACCTGCACCCACTAAACCCCCCTAGATCCACTACTGTCTGGGCATGTCTATCCCGAGGAACATCTAGTAATAAAGTTAGTAGCCATCTTACCTTCAACTTGTGTGCATTTGGCCCTTATTCGAACACGCACAACAGACAGCATACGGTTGAACAATCTTCTGCAGTCCCATAGCTCGTTTAGTTAGAAGGAACAGGTGATAGAAATTGTTTTTACATTCTTAACTGCCCTCACATTTTTCTGTCCAGCAAGTTATGTATTCTGATATGCTCTGATCGGTTTTTGCTAATGAAATATAGAGAATACTGGATGGGCAGCCATGTTGAACCAGTGTGTTCTGCCACAGAGGGGTTCTGATTACCTGTGACCTCGAGAGCGAAGCTCGAGAGGTCCTTGGTAATCAGAGCCCTGAGGTGGCAGAAAACACTGGTTCAGCATTGGGTTGCCCGTCCTGTATTTTTTATAGTGTATAGTGCCACCCTATGTAATTTAAATACATGTCAAGTTCATATATATATATATATATATATATATTACAAAAACTAACTAGTTTCTGCCTGCCGTATTTAGGAAGTTAGTGCTGGTTGCTAGGGTGGGTTTGTGGTTGCTATGGAACAGGCATCTCTACATCTGTGGCACACACTCTGGTTGTCAGTCGGGTTTAGGAGGGCTTTTCATTAAAAAAATGGCAGACGTATGTCTTCGTTAGTGAGTGGAGAATTGGACTCCATTTTAGTAAGTTATTATAAATATCTGGTTGATCCTACATTTAGTTTTAAACATAGATGAATATATATGGTTGATCCTGCATTTGCAGGACTGCCCGAGTGTCTGTGCCGTTGCATGGTCGGATCACTTGATCTAGTTGATCCTTGCGGTTTCATTACTGTGGCTCATGCGATTTTTAACTTGAGCTGGAACGCTGTTATGCACAGAAGGGCTGAACAGTGTTCCATGATCTTTGCACTGTGGTTGAACAGTGTTTCAACTCAGTTGAAAATCTGGTTGGAACAGTGTTCCACCATAAACTATAACCTAGTTCCGAAGTGACCTCAGAGTTACATAGAGTTCCGCTCTCCTCACCAGCTACTGCTCTTTTCCTATTTCTAAGACATTTCATGATGTCAGTTGCACCATTCATGCTATTCATCTGAATGGCCTGGGATGGTGTTACCGATAGTCAGAACACTTTGTAGCAGTATGAAAGAGAGAGCAACAACTGTTGAGGAGAGAGGGATTCAGAGTAGTTACAAAGGCAGAAAACAAATAGATTATTAATTTAGCAAAAAAAGTTACAGCATATCAGAATATTGGAAAGACACCTAAAGGAAACAGGAACGCATCTAAAGGAGTAATAACCTGTTTCCTTTCACCTTTAAATTACCTTTATAACCTGTAAAACTCTTAAAGGTACAACAGAAAGAAAAGGCATGTTGGGAGTTGTAGTTCTTAAGATACCATTGTTAAGGAGCTCGGACTACAGGATCTCAGATGGAAAACTGCTGCCCCAAGAGCTAAACAGGGATCACAGCCTAGTTTAAACCACATTTTGATGTTGAACCAAAAAACAGCTTGTGAAATTATGTTCATTGCCAGTCCTCGAGTATGCCAATGTTTTATAGGGTGGCTAGTGTGGTAAACTACACTTAGCCCCAATCCCCATTTGGGGCTTCTAGTGGGTCATGCCCAGAACTCCCAGCTGGGGACATGGCAGTAACAAAGGCCAGGGCATATATAGGGCATGCCCCTCGAGGTCATGTCAGACCCGAAGTGCTGGGCCAGCAGTGCCACACTTCCTGGCAATAAATCACAACTTTTGCTACTCTGCAAGAACATGTTCTGTTTTAGTGTTCCTGAGTACGTATCTGCTGTTATTGACATGTACAGAAGGCACCACAGGTTTGGAGTTAGTTTTTATGTTCAGAGTTGTACTGTTTGAAGATTCAAGAAGGAGCCTTGGCAGCAGTGGGGCTGGTTGGGTGCCCTTTTGCTGTGGGGCTGGGGGAGTGTTCAGGAGTGGCCCCCTCTGTGTGCTGATCCCTGGAGGGACCCGTGTACCCACAAGAAGTGGCTTCTAGAGGACTGCGTGTCCCAGTGTTCTCTGGTCCTGTTGGACCAAATGTGTAAAGTCTCACAAGGTTGCCTAGGGCACCAATACTTTTTACTGATTCCCTGAGGTAGGGCTGCCCATGAAATGAGAAGTGTGAATGTAGACTCCCGCTGAACACTCACAAAGGAACTCTGAATGAGTTTGTGAATGGATCAGTACTGGAGGACAGCACCGTTGTGTGTTATACAGGGACCACCATGTACTGCTGATGTCCCTCGTACAGTGGGAAGGGGGTTGCCCAAGATCACTACCACCCGTAATGCATGAATATCAGTCCCAGTCAGATTGGGGGTAGGGTTGCTGTATGGACATGCTCTTGCTAATTGGCATCTTGGACTCTCAAGTCAAGACTATGCCTGGGTGGAATTAACTGTTATGGTTCTAGTCTGATTCACAAACACTCATTCATGAACTGCATGGTTTAATAACTGTTGCTGTAAGTGTTTTGTATTGCTGTGTACTGCAATTGGTGTACTCCTCAAGGACACTACCAAGGTTTTAAGTACTGAGTGCTCTCCCCATTTCAGGTCTGACTTGCAGGTACTGTTTAGAGTTGAATTGGACTACTTGGGTACCTGCACATTTCCAAGTGCCCCACTGGCACATCTCCTCATTCCAGTCTCTGAAAATCCTTGCCTTTATCATCTAGTTTCCAATTAAATTGTGTTTTCTGATTACTGCAAGTAAATGTTACTTTTTTAATCTGTTTGTAATAACGTTGAATGGAGTGCTGTGTACCTAAGCAGCTGTCTGCCCCCGAGATCGTCTTGCAAACTGTGTGTTGACTTGTACCTAATGAGGCTATTCTAGTGTGGAAATAGTCAATGTGACTGTTTGGAATGTTTGACACTGAAGTAGCATCAACACACACACACACACACACACACTTATTCTAGAAAGAAGAGAAAAGCAATCTTGGGTTTATGTGGCATATTATGTACAGTCTGTATCCCAATGCACTTTACAATCCAAGAATGGGTGGAGAGAGACGGTTGCTGCCATGAGGCACACACAAGATTTAAAGTGCAGGGACAGCCAACCTGGTAGCGCTGCCGCTCGCTACAACTGTGACCCAGGTTGAGAAAAGACTTGGGTCTCTTGAGGGCTGGACAGTGAATTAAGGCTTGAGTGTCCCTTGGATGGCTCTCCTCCCTTTGGGGGGGGGTTAGCATGTCTCACTCGTTGACTGCCCTCTAGAGGAATCTGGGTACAGTTCAGCAAGACGTCATGGGAAGGGATCCCATACTTGTATGCTGGGGGTGTTTCTGGGGGCATCTCTGTAGAGGTGGAGCATGCACATTGTGTCATTGCATGTTCATGGCCCCACCAGGAGAGAAAGTGGCAGAAAAACATTGACTGTGGCTGAGTGATGGCCTGGTGCCTGCAGGCCTTGCAACGGTGACTTGGTGCCTCCAGCAGATCCTGTGGCAGGAATTACAGTAAGGTGACATCCAGGGATGTAGGATGCTGGGGCTGGGGGGCGGGGCAGTCTGGATGGGGCAGGTCTGCAGACAGGAGCAGAAAGTACTGATTAAAAGAAACAACATGGGATAAATGACAGAAAAGTTACAAATCCTCAAATTTGTAATTTTCAGGGCAAATCCACCCCTGAAAAGGCCGAGTAAGCCCCTGAAAAGGGACCTTCAGGGGCTCAGTGGGCCTACCCGGTCACAAAATTAATAAATAAATAAAATCAGGGTAGGGTTGTGCCCTGTTAGCCCACACACAAGCAGGAGAGAAACAAAAAGGGAATATTTGTGTTGGGTAAAGATAATACCTTTATTATGTTAATTAAACATTACAGATACAAGCAGTCAAGACCTATAAACCTCTTTTTCGGGTATACACAGTGTTGGCTGAAGTGCCCTTTATAGTGACTTGGTTTTGATTAGCAGTGCTGGGAAAAAAAAAGGAAAGAAAAAAGCTGAAAGGGTGCTGAGTAAATGCTGAAGTGCTAATTAACATCAAACTAGTAGGAGTAATGTCCCTATTTACATTCTAGCTGTTTCCACAGTATACACATCGTTTTTGTTTTAATGATAGGCAGACAAAAAGCTACAGAGATTTTAAAACATTAGGGTTAAGATCAGCCAAGTAATGCTGATTTACGTCAAACAGGGTCTGAGCAGAAGGTGTTAAGAAACAGTTTATATATGGCCTTTGTTATGTAGTACTCCAGTTGCTGTTTGTTTACTAGCAAGGAAATGTCCGTTCATCTGTGCCAAGTGCAAAGACTATGTGTCCGTTAACACTGCCTGATCTGCACCATTGTAACAGGTGAACATGAGTCACATCGATGCAGCTCAGGCAGTGTAAACACTATGGGGAGCGTTGCTGGTGGCTCTGATGTAGTGCAGAACGATTAGTGTGTCCCTGGATTCGTGTACCGATGCACCTGCGACTTGCTGCACTGTCCCCTTTCTTGCACCTCTGTGCATAATCCATTTTCAGAGCACTTCATGTAAAACATCCTAGGAAATCATTTTGTTGGTTTTCACGGCAGAGGTACAGACAATAATTTAAAATGCTTTTCAACCACAGTACATGCTAGCCATACTTCTAATACCAATATGTACATTTCCCTTCACTTTCATCCAAGCTGCAGCCCACCCCAAAACCTGGCTTGGAGTTGAATAAAACTCCTTATAGTCAGCATCCTACAGCAGCATGATACATGGCATTGTGAGAGAGGTGTGTGAGTATTTGCAAATTTGCACGAGTCTTATGTTTTGGACAAGTTTTTAAAATCTATAACCATTTCAGATGTATAGTAACCCCAAGGAAAATGAGATAGCCACATTATTACTGCCCTGTAAAATTTGACTTTTATTTCTGTTGATGATCAGTGATTTTGCCTTTGGTGTGTGTTATCTAACAACCTAATGTCTTTATTTTAGTTTTTGTTGGCTGGGAAAGAAGGACTAGACAATTCTGTCTATTTTCAGCCTTCTCCCAGGGAGGGGATACAGATGGATGCCAACTGACATAGAACCAGATTAAGCTGTTGGTGGTATTTTTAGTGAATGGGAAATTTGGCCAGGACACCAGGGGAATTCCCCTGCTTTTTTCAGGAAGTGCCATTGGATCTTTACCATCCACCTGAACTACCACCAGAACAGGTAGATGGGACCTCGGTTTAACATCTCATCCGAAAGACAGAACCTCAGGTGTGCAGCACCCCCCTCGTGCTGCACCACAGTGTCAGTATTGGGATTTAACTCAAGTGCCTGGTGTGGGGATAGAACCCACAGCCTTCTGACCTCAGAGGTGAATGTGCAACCTGCTGAGCCACTGACAGTGCTAATTCTGACACAGGTGAACATCTGGATGAGTGTAAGTTAGGGGCATTAGTAATAACTTAGAACATTGTGCCGCATACAGGGGACCTTGACTTGATAGGATCATGGACGATAAAGTAGGGTATGAAATTTAACCCTGATAAGTGTGTAGTACTGCACATGGGGATGAGGAACTCATTACACTTTACAAGGCACTTCTGTTCATCCGGCCAAAGTTGAAAAGGATTTAAGAGTCCTAAGGCTGGATTTTACAAGGCTGATGAATGCAGCAAGCCACGGGTGCACCAAACATATGATGTACGGAGCTTGGGGTATTCTACTGGGGATAGGTAGGAGGAAGTAGGCTGTTGGTTAACTGGGATCTGCAGCTTATCCATTAGGTAGGGAAATGAGCAGACTAGGTGGGCCGAGCGGTCCTTATCTACCATCAAATTCTACGTTTCTCCTGCCCAGCAATCAGGATTTTCTATCCTGTGTGGTGATTCATCATTTCTTTTTTTATTAAGTACACTTTATCGATTGTGACTCAAAGCGGTTAACAATTCAAACATCATAAAACAGTAACATATAACAAAACATAACTATAAATAACTTAATAGGTTAGCAATTAATTAGGTGAAAAGGCTTGATTAAACAGGAAGGTTTTCAACTCCTATTTAAATATTTCCAAAGATTGAGATTCTGTACTATAATGAGGTAAGAAGCTTCACTGGGATGGTGCACTGAACGAGAATGCCTGTGCACCAGATGTCTTCAGGCAAACCCTGGGACTCTCCAGGAAACCCTTAGTGGAGCAGAGATGATGGACAAAGCGGTGGCGACACAGGAGGTCTTGCAGGTAGCCAGACTGCTGAGCATGCAGGGCCTTATTGGTCAGCAAACCGACCTTGAAGGTGATCCACCACGTAATCAACAGCCAGTGCAGAGAGCGCAACACAGGTGTAATATGACATGATCTCGAAAGACTGGTAAGTAACCTGGCTGCCGCATTCTGCACTAGCTGAAGGCAGTGAAGATCAACCCCCACTAGCCCCAGGTAGAGAGCGTTGCAGTAACCCAGTCACAAAGGCATGGACTAGGGATGGGAGATCACATGGAGGAACCAGATGCTTAATCTGGGTGATGTTGCGTAGATAGTAATACGTACTTTGGACCACAGCCAACACCTGAGATATAAGTGTCACGCTGTAGTCCAAAACAATGCCAAGATTCTTTGCTCTGGCTGAAGTGAGCAGCCTGGAGTCTCCAAGTATCAACCCAGAGTCTTGCCCAGGTTGCATCTTCACCCCCAAGTGACTAGCTTCCACCACTAGTACCTTAGTCTTGTCCGGGTTCAACCTCAAGCAGTTGGCTTTCATCCAGTCCTGGATCTCAGCAAGGCACTGATTAAACACTGAGACCGCCCCTTGCTGTTCGGGCACAAAGACAGTTATAGCTGAGTGTCATCTGCAAAGCAGTGAAAACTCAGCTCATACTATCTTATAATGTTCCCAGTGGCAGCATACACACTGCGAACAACATGGGGACAAAATGGAGCCTTGCGGAACCCCACATGGCAGGGGTGCTGAGGAAAAAGTCCTTGACACCACCCTCTGCATCCTGCCAGTGAAAAATGATCAAAACCAGTTGAGGACTATACCAGCCAGCCCACAACAGACCCGCAGGTGCTCCAAAAGTACCCCATGGTCCACGGTGTCAAATGCAGCTGAGAGATTGAGGAGAATTAGATTGGAACAACTTCCTTGATTCCTCGCCACTAGGAGATCATTCAGCACCTGAACGAGGGCAGTCTCTGTGCTACGCCCCTTCCTGAAACCTGACTGGAGAGGGTCATAGATGTCGTGAGTTAACAGATGAGTCTCCAGTTGGTGGGCCACCACCTTCTCAATAACCTTTCCCACAAAGGGAAGGTTAGAGACAGGTCTGTAATTAACCACCAGGCAATCCAGATCTAGTGAAACCTTCTTCAAAAGGGGTCTTAGCACCACTTCCTTTAAGGACTCAGGAAAGACCCCTGTCACCGAAGAGCACCAGACTAGAACCAGGCTCATGGCATCAACACATCCCACCCCACTAGGAAGCGCATTGGTCTCGGATCCAGATTACAGTAGGTTGGCCTTATCACCTGGATGACCTTCATGACATCCACAACAGCCAGCTGGTTGAAATCTGACCAGACAGACTGACTGTCGATGACTTCCAGCTAATCACTGCACGCTCCTATAGAGGGCACTGATTGGATTTCTGACCTGATGGTGGCAACCTTATCAGCAAAAAACAGAGCAAACTCACCACACTTTAATTGTGAAAACACTCCCCTGGACTGAAGACAGGCAGGATTACAGAGCACGTTGACAGTGCAGAAGAGCTGAGCTGGTCTGTTAATTGTTGCAGCAATCTCCTTGGACAGGAATTCTGCCTTTTTACAGAGATTGCTGAGTGATAATCCCTATAGTGGAACATCAGTATAAGTTTGTCCTCACGAGATCTGGATCTCTGGACCCCTCATCTTCATCTCCCTGAGCATCCCATCAAACCAAGGCGATCTCTGGTGTGAAGTAAGGGGTCATAGTTGGACAGGTGCGATGGAGTCGAGGGCTTCAGTAACAGCCCTGTTATAGGTAGGACCAACTCCTGGTTCCTCACATGCACTCATCGTACCTGATAGGTCCAGCACCATTAGACCCTGTGGAGTCAAACCCCTTAATGTGCAGTACTACACCATCTCCATAGGGGAAGGTCTATGGGGGGGGGGCCTTGAATGAGAACCTCATGGTATGGTGGGCCGACCAAATGACCTGTTCCACCATAAGGTCAGTGACCTCCATTCGCAGCAAGAAGACATGGCCCAATGAGTGGCCATGTACATGGGTTGCAGAGGTAACAACTGTGTTAAGCCTAATGAACACATCAGTTGGAGGAAGTCCTGACCAAACTGGAAGAGTTCATTGTGGACCCAGGCGTTGACATCGCCCACAATAATCCATCTGGGTGACTCCAACACCTGTTCGATGATGAAGTCCGCAACTTCCTGCAAGAATACCCTCCTATCCCCTAGAGGACAGTACATGAGAAGGATCTTGCAACCTACACCTGCAGCCCATTGAGCAGCCACACACTGGAAGGACCTTTTTGTTCCTGCCGGGAGGGCAGTGAGGTTCAAATTCGATTTAAAACAAATTGCCACACCCCTCCCTTGCAATCCTTTCATTGGCAGTGAATCACTGAGTACCTGGCTGGAATCACAGATTCCAAAATTGGAACCGCATTTTCATCCAGTCAAGTCATGCAAGCCATATCAGATGTTGAGACAAGATTGGCAATAATTGCTGTCTCATTCTTAATGGATCTGGCATTGCACATCACTACCCAAGAAGGATAGGCAGATGAGGCTGGGCAGAATACCTGCCTACTAACCATGGAGCCCTTGGGTATCGGTACAAGACAGAGAGGACCACTTTCCTGAACCCATTTTGCCCCAGGGTGCCTCCTGGTTCTCGCCACTCTAATCCGCCCCCTCCAACCTCATTCTCCACAATAGACCCCACCATCCTCCATTTCCTTCCCCCACAAGCTATTCCCAAAGCCCTGCATCGTCCATAGACTTCTGCTGGCAGTGGGGGACAATCAAAAGGACAGAGATCACGGAATGTAGAGGAAGAATAATACCTGATTCAGGAAGCTGTTATCCAACACATATCCAAGACTTTAACAACTACTATCACTGTACCACTTAAGTGTATATCTGCTAAATAAATGTTTACAATATGCTAACTTGTCTTTACAATAAAATTAAATATAAATAATACTGTCACACCCTTCACACGCTCACACTCAAACATAATCCACACACACTTCTACTCTCATCCCTCATCGAATCAATACACCACCCAGCCTCCCACATTGCTCTCTCAGCAATAAAATTCAGACAACCACAAAATTAGGGAGTCCATAGGTCTATGAAGTGGCCTTCCCAATAAGTATAGGTTCGAAACTTTAATTGTACAAAATCAGAGAGGTGCTCTCCTCTCTCACTGGGAATGACCCCTCAGTCACTGTGTTATCACTTGAGTAACAGCAGATTCCTTAAACCCCAGTAAAGAAAGATGCAAAAGTATTAAGCACAGTTCCAGTGAAAGCAGGACAAGGCCCTCACTCTAAAGCTGCACTCCTTCAGTCAGGTCCAAAACATAGGGCCCTCCAACCCTCTCACAATTGAGAATTCCCTTCTGGGCCCAATCCAAAGTCACCAGATAGTGCTCAATGTGGTGAAAACACCTTTTAGTCTCTCAACAGACGTTAATACCACAGAAACTTTGGTCCCAGAAACTGCAGTGGCTCAAGCCCGCTTACAGTAACAGTTAACATTGATTTAGATCCCAGATTACACATAAGGTTAAAGGCAGCACCATTCCAATTCTCAGGTCCTGCTTGTCTCTGAGGGAAGCGGCACCATGAGAGTCAATAGAGTCTGACTCTTCCCCTCCCTCCGTAGAATGAAGGGGCAGCTGTGCCGCCCACCAGGCTAGAGCAAACTTTCCAAGACTTCACTGGTATACTACTCGGCGTTCTCCCCTCTTCTCACTATCTGGGAGAGCACCCAACTGCACAGAAAGCCACAAAAGCTCTTAGTCAGATATTGGGTGATTTTTCAGCCATCAGGACACCTCATTCTTCCATTGATCCTCTGTGCAGCAAACAACCGGCAAGGTCAAGGAGATACTAGAGCACCACCAACCACCAGCAGCAGAATATATCTCTCTGGGTTCTCCTTTCATCAGCAAACCACAGACCCTACAGCGCGAGCAACAGGTAAACTCTGCCATCACCGTGTCTCAGGATTTGGTCCATGCTGCTGTATCCTGTGCACATATAGGAACGACGCTTCACTGGTGTCCTCACTAAAAACGAAAAATCTAAATCTTACTACTGACTCGCTTACGTCCCTAAACTACGCTTTCCACCCTACACCTAATTCCTAACTAAAAAGTTAAAAAAACAAACTCAAAAGTTGCTGCAAGTTAGACCAGCTTTTTGCTGGTCTGGCTTGCACCAGTCCCGAGTACCCTTCTTTTCATGGGGCTTGCACCAAATATTTGATGGGAGCTGCCGTAAAGTGGGAAAACTGCTGTAAGTGCAGTTGCATCAAATGTGTTTGGTGCAGCTGCGCAAAAAAATGGGTTTGACGCAGGGCTTGACACTGTGGCAGTAGCTAACAGGGTGTGGTGGTCAATTGAACAGTCAGTCAAAACGCAGGAGCACGGAAATGTTAACATCACTGTACTTTGCATATGTGCATCCTTTACTAGAGTATGTCCCTCAGTTTTGGGCCTCCTTTAAACAAGGGTAAACAGATATGGTTGAGTGTGTAAGAGAGAAAATATACAAAAACCTTTAAAGAACTCTCTCAATTGTTGTATGCTGAGAGGTTAATGAAGCTCAGTCTTATGTCACTATACACTAGGGGAGTAAGGGGGTACATGATGATGCTTTGTGACGCTGTGCGGGATCCCTTTCTGATGACTGAGTTAAATCTTCACTATAAACCAGATTATGGTGGGACCAGGGGTTACCCGTTACAAACCAAAAGAAAACCATTTAAAGTTAACAATAGAAACATTTTAATGTACCCAAAGAGTGATAGGACAGTGGAACAAATTACCTCTGGGAATGATTGCTAGTTCATCTAAGACTACCTTTAAGAGCAGGTTGGATGAATATGTAATGGAGAAACAGAAAATAAAGTATTACTGCTGAAATAACAGGGGAGCAGTACCTATGGGCCTATGCCTTCTCCTGCTCTTTACGTCCACAGTGTGATCCATGGTGCAGAACAGAGGAGAAGGCTCAGTGTGGTGTTGTGGCTCCTGCTCATTACAGCGAAAATAAACTGGAGGACCTAGTAATCCTGTGTTGTGCTTATACTGGATTTTGGAGTAGAACCATGTAAAACATAGGAAAATCATTTAAACTGCCATTATATACATCCCCATTACTTTCGTCTGAACTGGGGCACACCTCTGAAACCTGGCAGAAATACAGCAGCAGCTCAGAAAGTTCAGTAGATTGCCCCAGCAATGGTGCACAATGCTGTGTGTGTAAACGGCGGTTGGCAGCGATGCAAGAGGAGTGGTGGGTAAGTGGCGCAGACTGCAGTGGATCATGCTCAGTGTTCATGGTATGTGTAAATGTGTTTTTTCTTAAGTAGTGGGAAAGTGATAGAGAGAATGAGAGAGGTTAAGCACTGGGAGGTTAATTGACTTGCTTAGGGTCACACAGCGAGTATTTGGTGGTTGTAGGATTCAAACCTGGGTCTCCAGGTTCCCTATTCTGCGCTCAGGTTATTAGGCTGTACTGCCACCCTGTAAAAAACGTCAGTGGCAATCACACAAATATTTCCCATCACCTTGAAATGCAGCAGTAAGGGAGGTAAGCATGCCGCAATAACTCCATTGTCTTCCATGGTAAATGTATTCAGTTATCTTGAAGCACCTTAAGGTGTACTGCAGCAGAAGACAACTTTGTCCTCACTACCTCTACAAACCAGAAACATTGCACATTGCTCTCGCTTTTTGCTGATTAAAATGGCATCTTGGTCTGTTCTGACTTTCTGCTTTCAACTGAAGAGGTCAACATGCTACACAAAATTTCCATACAAAAGGATTTTTTGAAGTGTAGTTTGATGCCAAAACATCAGTTCTGAGGCAGAAGCTTGGACTTCGTCCTGGCATTTCGAGATATGCCGTTGGCTTATTTTTCTCTGACCTGGGTGGTTTCTTCTGGCAGAGAGCCTTTGTTAAATTTAGCTCACAGTTCCAGGAACCCAAGGCATTCCTTGTGAAAGGGGTTGTAGAAACTGCCCTTTTTGATGAGAGTCCCTTCGAATTTAGAACTCCTTTTTACAGACATTGTGTCACTTGCAGAACATCAACATGGACTCATTAATATTTCTCCTTGGTGACTTGTGACCCCTTTTCATATGGGATAATCTTGATGATATTTTTTGTCTAATTCCTAGGTCAAGAGTCTTAGTTTTAATTATTGAGATGGAGCAGTAAAAGTATTTCTAGGAGTAGTGAATGTTTTGGACTAGAGAATGCTTAGGATCTGTGAGATGTTTTGGACTAGTGAATGTGTACGATTCTTGAATGTTTTGGACTAGTGAATGTTTCGGACAAGTGAATGGTTTGGACTTGTGAATGTTTTGGATTCATGAATATTTTGGACTTGTGAATGTTTTCGACCTGAATGTTTTGAACTAATGAATGTTATAGACTAGTAAATGTATAGGATTCATGAATGCTGGCCCAGGATTTTTTATCAATGAGAAGGTCTTTCCCCATCTACATACCTCTCAGGTGCTACATATTCTGCACTTACACTTCCTTCCACTCCTTGAAGACACAGTCGTGCTTCTTGTTGCATTGCCTTTATCATGCATTTGTTCTAATATGCACCTATATGCAGACAACTAAATGCTTTGCACCAGAGCAAGTAGTCTAGAAGATGAAAAGATTAGCTATAGCCCATTTCTCAAGTGTCCCTGATATTACCTCAGACATGTCCTCAATCCCTTCCAAAACTTACTTTTTGTCCTGAAGGAGTAGAGATTTTTATAATGAAATTATGCCACATTACTGTTACCACTAATTTTCATCAGAAAATGCTTTTCTCATGAAGTCAAATTTTGCATAGCTTTTGAGCTGATGTGACCATTTTCGATATTTGTTCCCAATTGTAGTCATCGGTCCCTGCTTTTTTGTGTCTTGTGTGGAGGGTTGTGGGTTAACAGATGGACCAGGCACAGAACTTCAGGTTCAACACACAATCTCTGTGTGATGTTTATTTAAAACATGGGATAACCTTGAGCAGAGGCATACTGTATCCTTCTTCAATACATCAGTTTGCAGCAACAGACTCGCATGTCCTTCCTCTGCACTTGGTCAGCATCTCCTGATCTACCTCTTTAGTGACATTTATTCCCTATGTTGGTCATCTGTGTTTGGATGATGGGGAGCTCAAAAAGAAAAAACAAAACAAGCTAAAGATAAAGAATGTCAGTGCAGAAGCACTGAAGCAAGGGTTATCCCAGAGGGCATTGGCATAAAGCCAAGTTTCAAAGAAACACAACATCACACATAACCCCATAATGCAAATCACCATGCAATTTTAGGCTGGTTCTGCTTAAAGCAGGAATGCATGGTGTCAAAGGGCATCTCAAACAATCTGTAATTTACATGCATTTTAAATAACACAACGGGGGTCTGATATCTCTACCTGGTAACTTAATTTTATAATACAGTCCCCTAGTAACTTTTTACCTTTATCAAAACACCTAGTGCCATGGTATTTTCAAATACAGGTTTCATACACATAAGGTACATACATCAAGGTATTTTATGACATAGTGCTATTGCATATTAAATCCAGCAACAAGGAACACAGCCTGTTGTTTTACATCAGCTTGGAGGTCACCACAATAACCTCCCTGTACTAGGACCTGAGAGGGAAAAGGAAAATTAAAGAGGACACTATAGCATAGTCAAGAAAGGGGAAGGGGGTGCCCGTAGGCCAAATTTCCCTCATTCACTAAAAAAAAAAATACCACCAACAGCTTAATCTGGTTCAATATCAGCTGGCATTCATCTGTATTCCCCTCCCCCGGGTCGTGCCTGAAATTAGACAGGATTTGTCTAGTGCACTTAACCGGTCAACAAAAACTAAATAAAAAGAAATAAATAAATAGGTGGCCAACCTTATAGACTAGAAATTGTAAAGGATAGATTTGGCTAAGAAATAGAAGAAACTGTTGAAACAGATTTAAGAAAAGGTTGGTCCTCAAGAGTGGCAGGATCTCCCTGTCACATTGTGTCCCTGATTTACGAGGCGGGAGGTTGAGAGGTAGGACCAGCAGAGCAACTTTAACAGGATCCAGTTCTATTTTTTTTAAATAACCCAGTACTAAACCCAGAGAAGCCCAAAGGAGTGTTGTTGGCAAGCAATGCCCACTCAGTCCTAGTCCCCTTACTTGGTCACTACAAGGCCACCACTGAAGTTTCAGGTATCAGATACCTTGGGGTTTGGCTGGAGTCTCCTCACATCACCTTACACACAGAAAAAATAAAACCTGTTGCTGGCCTGGTGGCACAGAGGGCAAAGGTGCTTGTGCCTCATCTGCTATCACACTGGCGACCCGGGTTCAAGGAACAGATTCAGATCACTAGGGGTCAGCCAGGGAGAGAGGATGGAGCATCCTAGGGACTGCTGTCTTCTCCCAGGGAGGGGTGCCAAGCTGTCTCGACCGTTGACCGTCTCTGGGTGCATGCCCCGTGGTAGTACAGGTCACGAGTGACTCAGTGGGAGGGACTGTGATTCTGTAGTGCCTGCATCCCTCCACATGCACACGATTACATGCTACCCCCGCCAGGGGATAGGGAAGAAAAGTGGAAATAGGGAGCTGTGTGACATGAAGCCCTGTGCATCTCCCCTGACCCGCACCCCCCAACTGAACCTCTGGGGCTCTTTGGATATACCACTCTGGTGGATGAGAACAGCCCTCTGGCCTTGCCACAGGGGAATCAGCTCCAGGTAGATCTGGGGGAGGTGGGTGATGGCCAGGGGGAGATGGGACAGGACTGATGAACTACCCCTCAGGGTAAAAAGCTGAATAAAAAAAACTGTATCTACCTCTTATCCTTTCATCACCCAGATTTAGGATTCTGTCCCTCAGCATGTGGGAAAAGAGAAAAGATTGTAGAACGCCTAGTCAGATCTCAGAAAACACCATGGCAATGTGCTTTCAGCAGTAGTTTGCTGTTCATTTAGTAACATGAATTACTGTGCTTTAAAATTTCAGAGGGTCTTATTAATGATAAACATTCCATCATAAACATAATGGATGTCATCATTTTTTACCCTGAGACATTAACACATTTTCAACAGAGACTAATGGTACCTTCCATGCACTGTCTCTTTTTAGGGAAAGTCTGTCATATTTCATCGACATCAGTTCCTGCACAATATCTAGACATGAAATCAGCATGTACATGTTTTGTCCCTACCCTGTGGGACACAGTATATCGATAGGGCTGAAGAGTTAAGTACCACTGCATGATACGGGGATTGTTTTCTCTCATTTGGGGCAACCAGCAAAGGGGATTATGATCAGATACAACCTTAAATTCAGCCCCTCAGAAGTAATATTTCAGAGACTCAATAGCCCATTTCAGAGCTAAGCATTCTTTCTCTATAGTAGCATATCTTCTCTCCCTTTCATGTAGCTTCCTGCTGATACACATGATCAGATGTTCTTTCACATCTATTTTTTGAGATAAGGCTGCCCCAATACCATTCTCTGATGCATCAGTTTGAACCTCAAACATTTGGTTGAAGTCAGGGCTTTTCAATACAGGAGCATACATAGAATGGCCTTGATATTCCTAAAAGCCTCATCACAAACTGGGGTCCACTGAACCTTATTCGGGCACCTCGTTTTAGTGAGATCAGTCAAAGGACTGGCAATGGCCGAGAAATTTGGATTATATCTCCTGTAATACCCAGCCAGGCCTAGGAAAGATCTCTTGTGCTTTTTTGTGGTATGTATTGGGCTGTTTGCTACTGCTGTAACCCTCTCTACCTTGAGCTTCATTTGTCCGTTGTCTAAAATGAACCATAGATATCTTGTCTCGGTCTTTGCTAGGGCACACTTTGCAGGGATAATGGTCACTTCTGCCTCCTTTATTACTTGCAGTACGTGGGACAAGTGTCTAACATGGGTTTCCCAGTCAGGGCTGAATATTACCATATCGTTCAAATAAGCTGTACTATACTCAGTGTGTAGTCTTAGTATGTGGTCCATAAAACGCGGAAAAGTGGCTGGGGCCCCATGTATTCCAAATGGCATTGTGACAAACTGGTATAAACCGATTGGGGTGCTAAATGCGGTTTTATAATGTGAATCAGGTGACAAGGGGATTTGCCCATATCCCTTAGTAAGGTCAAGGGTTAATGCTGTGCCTTGACCCTGTTCTGTTTTGCCTATACCTTGTAATTCTCCCAGGTCACACCTGAAAATAGGCACCTGACTGTCTAGTGTGCTTACCTGGTAAACAAAAGCTAAATAATAATAATATACTGTGCATTGCCTAGCCTGTCAATGATGTCATCTGTTTAGGGCACTGGATAGCCATCGAATAGTGACATGTTGTAAGCTTTCTAAAATCTTGGCATAGACGTATCCCACCCTCTTTCTTGTCCACTGTGACTATGGGTGAAGAACATGTACTATTTGAGTGCACAGTTATGCCTAAGTGCTCCATTTTTTCGGCTTCCTGAATCACCTAATCCCTCACCTTCATGGGCAATCTGTAGGGCTTTTGGTGTATGGGCTCATCTCGCATGGCAGTTATGATGTGCATAATTCCTTTGGCCCTCCTAAGGATGTTTGTGAATATGTGCTCAGATTCTTGTAATACCCCCTGCAAATCTTTCTGTTGCTGAGGCTCCAATTCAGGGTTTATCTAGAGCTCCCCAACTGTCCTGACTGCTCTAGCCTTTTATAGCAACCTCCATCTCTGACTCCTAACTTCAGAATGGATATAAAGGAGGGTTAGGCTTCTCACACCATTTCTAAGGAGGTTCACATGGTAAATTTTCTGTGGGTCTCTTTCCTGGCATGCTATGTTTATAATTCACTGTTCAGGGTTTTATTTAACTCTAAAATTGATTAGCATTTTGCTCATAAAGTTCCAAAACATTGTGAAAATACATAGCACTTGCCTCACTGTGTTTAACAAACATAACACTTCTAGAAAACTACATAAATGCTTTCTGTACAGTTAGCATTGTCCCAAGAAAAAAAAAGTGCTAATCAATTATTTAAAACCCTGCTGTTCCTGTTTGCCTCAGAATGGTGAAGGGGCCCTGCCATTTCATGAGTAGTTTGTTCTCTGTGAAGGGAAGAAGTAACAACACTTTGTCCCCTGACCGAAATGTTTTAGTCTTCAAACCCTGGTCCTATCTTTCTTTCTGCAAGTCTTGTTTCTGTTCTAACCTCTGGTGTGCCAAGTCGATATACCTCACCAGGCATTTGTGTAACTGAGTCACGTACTATGTGACATTAAGATGTCCTACCGCCTTCCCTTCTTCCCAGTGTTCTTTAACCACATCCAGTGGCCCCCTCGAGTTTCTCCCATAAAATAATGACAAAAGGAGAGAAACCAGTGGATGCGTGAGGGATTTCTCTGTAAAGCAGAGTAAATAAAGGAGTACCGATCCCAATCTCTACCCTCTTCTTTTACATACTTCCTCAGCGTTCTCTTGAATGTCTGATTAAACCTCTCTATGAGGCCGGCCAGTCTGTGGGTGGTATGAGGAAGTACGCACTGCTACCACGCCCAGCAGATGGCACAGTTCTTTCAGCAGGTGTGCACAAAATTACTCCCTGATCAGCAAGTATTTCCTGGGGATTGCCATGTGGCTAAATACCTTTGCTAGCCTCTGCTATCCTTGGGCAGTGACAGTTCTCATGGGGATAGCTTCTGGGTAGCAGGTAGCATAATCACATATGACCAGTACAAATCTGTTACCCTTGGAGGTCTTTTCCAGGGGGCTCACTACATCCATGGCTATCCTGTCAAAGGGGTTAGTCACAATGGGGATGGGTTGTAGTGGTACTCTATCCCTTTTTCCTGCCTGAGCTACCTTCTGACACTCAGCACATGCTTTACAATACTCAGCTATGTTCTCTTGGACAGAGGCCAATAAAACCTGGGTAATGTCCTATTCAGGGTACTGTCTCTGCTTGCATGGCCTGCTAAAGAGATGTCATGTGCAAGATACATGAGTTGGGAGCTGAATTTTTGTGGGACCATTAGTTGGTCTACTACCTCTCCCGTTCTGGGGTTAGTGTATTCTCTGTACAGTATTCCCTGTTTTACAGCAAACTGAGAGGCACGTTTTTCCACTCCCTTCCCCACCTGTGTGGGGGAGATGGAACAGGACTGATGAACCACCCCTCAGGGTAAAAAGCTAAATTAAAAAAATAACTACCTCTTATATCTTTCATTGTGCAGATTTAGGATTCTGTCCCTCAGCATGTGGGGAGACAAAATTGTAGAACACCCAATCAGATCTCAGAAAACTCCATGGCAATGTGTGCTGTTCATTCAGTAACATGAATTACTGTGCTTTAAAATCTCAGAGGATAATATGACACAGCACCCTCATCATTCGGACTAGAAGGGTTCTGAGGGGTGAAATGAGAGACTGCCCGTCTTAATTTGGGACAGCACCTTCATTGTGTGGGGCAGGCAGGTTCTAAAATTGTCAGTGTCAGTGGCTCAGCAGGTAGCACACTCGCCTCTGAGGCCGGGAGATCAGAGGGCTGTGGGTTCAGTTCCCACATCTGGCACTTGGGTTAATATCCCGGTACTGACACTGTAGTGCAGCATGAGAGGGGTGCTGCACTTCTGAGGTGCCGTCTTTCGGAAGAGACGTTAAACCATGGTCCCATCTGCCTGGATTGGTGGTAGTTCAGGTGGATGTTAAAGATCCCATGGCACTTCTCGAAAGAGTAGGGGAATTTCCCCGGTGTCCTGGCCAAATTTCCCTCATTCACTAAAAATACCACCAGCAGCTTAATCTGGTTCAAGGTCAGTTGGCATTCATCTGTATCCCCCCTCCCCTGGGTCGTGCCTGAAAATAGGCAGGATTTGTCTAGTGCACTTACCCGGTCAACAAAAGCTAAATAAATAAATAAATAAAAGATTTCAAGAGAGACTGTCCCTCATCATGTGGGGCAGCAGGAAGCCAAGGGATAAAAATGACAGACTGCCCCTTATAATGTATGACAGCACCCTCACCATGTGGGGCAGAGTGGTTCTGAGGGTTGAAATGAGAGATCACCCTTCATAATGCGAGACAGTTGAGAGGTATTCAATAGCATGTCAAAAACGTTTTTACAATTTGTTTACCCAGGATAGTTCAACTTGGCTGCAATATCTTGTTTTCATTGGGATCCTGCTTTTGCCCATTTCCACAGCTGGGAGGACTTAAGCATTGAGAGTTTAAGGGGCTTGCTTAAGATTGCACAGCATGTAAGTGGCTCTGGTGGGATTTGAACATGGGTCTCCTGTAACTGCTGGTCTCCAGTCCTGTGCTCCAGCTAATAAACCATGTAGCCTGTTAAGAGTTTCTGTTTTGAAACCAGGAAGCTGTTTGTGAAACAGTCTAACAATCTTTGGTGCCAGTCTTTGAGCCTGCTGACGTTATATGTAGGCTGGCACCTTTAATTATCATTATTGGTTATTGCCTTGCTGCAGTTCCAGCTGCTGTTTTACTGGTTACCTGCCTTAATCTGTCTGAAATGACAATGACTATAACTGATGGAGTAAGCCACTCCTTGGCATCCTTTTCTATACTAGATGTCATTTGAATGCAAATGAAGTGGTGTGGTGTGTTAGTGGAAAAATAATTTCGCCATATAGTTTTTTTTAAGTAATAATGTATTTCTGACAACAACATCAATATACACATTTTTCTCATATGTGTATTTCCCTTCTGAATGGAGATATGGGGTTTTGAAGTTTTCAAAAGACCCTGTTCTAGGGACATGGATATGTGTTCATCCACACTGTCTGGCAGGTTCCTTGCCGCTTTAAATCTTGCCGGAAGGTCTTCAAGCTGGCTCCTCTCACCCACCCGGGTGGTAAAACTCTCGGCTCCGCCCCATGACGCCAGATCTTCCTTACTGCTTGGAAGCTCAGGTTCCCTCCTTAACGCTTTGCGTATAGACTGGATCCTAATTCTTCGGTTCGCCCGAAACCAATTCTTAAGTTTTCAAGACTTCGGTCAAATTACTCCCTCGCAGCTGCGATGGACAAATCGACTCCCGGTTTTCGGCGGTGCCCATGTGGGCAGAAAATGTCCAGGACGGATCCGCACTCCATGTGCGTCTACTGCCTCGGCCTAGATCGTGACCCGCAGGCCTGGGAGTTATGCCGTTCATTTTCGGCCAATGTCCTGGAAGACCACACTGCCCGGTTACAGCTTGGGTGCCCCGAGAAGCGCTACCTGCCGGTGAAGTCCAAGGAGGCCCGTTGGGCGGTGTCCGCGGCAGCTGGCTCGGCTGAGCAACTCGAGCAGATGATCGCCCTCGAGGGAGGAGGCGGCCCAGGCCGCATCTTCATCTTCCTCGGTCGCGGCGTTTATCCCGCTCTCTCTGGGATCCTCCTACACAGCTTCTTTTAAGGAGCTTTGCCAATCCCACTCCACGAAGGGAGAGGGGCCATCGGGCCATTCTTCTCAGTCCAAAAAGAAGGACTCGAAAGGTAAGTCCCACCGTTGGCGTTCGTGGGAGCGGGAGAGGTCCCCTTCCCCGGACAGCCAACACTCGACTTCAGTCGAGGTTGCGGCTAAGGCCGCTGGCTTCACGGTGTTCCCGTCAGGTCAGCTGGCCAAGACACCCGTCAACGCGGTCGAGATTTTTCTCGACCCATCGCACGGGCTGTCGACTGGTGAAGCCGACAGCCCTTCCTCACCGGTTCTCCCGGTGAAGACTGAGGACTTGCCTGCACCTCCCATGCCGGAGTCCCCGGTCAAGGCTTCCGAGCCGAGGGAAGAGCGGGTGTCCCCCGCCCCTTCCCAGACCCGCCCTCGGAAACACCAAGGGTCTCAGTCTCGGACCTCATCTCGGTCCAGCCGATCCCGCCGACATCGGTCGGCTTACCAGTAAGCGGCAGCGCGCTGGTCTCGTCTTCCTCCTTGGAAGAGGAAGCTTTAGCACAAGTGACGTCGGCCTCAGAGGACCTAATGTACAGCAGTTACTTCTGTCCGGGAACAAGCCAGCGCCGTCGCCTTCCCCAGCCGTCAGTGGCTGTCGCGAGCGGCCAAAACAACCCTCGCTGTAGTCGAGGGTGCCCAAGCCTGGGCCAGTTGTTCGGCCGAAACCAGCTGCCCACCGATCGTGGTGGAACCTCCGCCTCCACAACCAAAATCGGGTGCCGACCAGGGACTCCGGTCGGGTCAGGGTCTGCCCACAGGTTGTCGGTCACCCTCACTCCTGACCGTCCTTGGCAGGTGGAGGGTGGCTCAGGCCCCAGGCAGCTCTTTGCGTACTCCTCGGAGTCCGGCGGCGACTCCTCCCTGTTTTCCAGGCCCCTTGACCTGGAGTCCGCCCGGGGGTAGAGTGGGCGAAGACCATCGTCCTTATGGGTCTGCCCGGCTCATCTCGGAGTCCACTGGGATGCAGCTCGAGCCCGTATCCAAGCAGGCCAAGTATCCCCTAATGGAGATACTGGACCGAGGATCGCCACGGAGGCCTTTCTGGTGGCTGAAGCCATTGTTGGCCCAGCCTTGGAGCTTTGGCAGTGGCCGGCTTCCTGTCCTGCGCCTTCGGCCAGGATGGCCAGGAAGTATCAGGTCTCTACCGGCTCTTTGTCCGTTTTTGGAGCACCCTCCGTGGAGGGTTGGTCACCGATAAGCGTTTTCGGTGTTCGGGAACACTGAGGATGCCCGACAAGAGGTCAAAAAGCTGGACTATGCGGGCGCAAGGTGTACACTGCATCCTCCCTTGGCCTCCGCCAGGCCAGTTCGGCCGTGCTGATGGCACACACTCCCCACCCTCATGGGCTCCCTGGATGAGGTGATCCTCATCTCCGGCCGACTTGCAGACCACGGTCAAGCAGGTGCGAGGACCAGGGAAGGGCAGTGGCAAAACAGCAGCTGCAAGCGGCTCTGGACATTGGAGACTCCTGTGACAGATCAGTTGCGCGCGGTGGCCATGCGCCGCAGAGCATGACTGAGGATATCCACCTTCACGGTGGATGCCCAGCATAAAATGGCGGATGTCCCTTCCTGGGACTGACCTGTTCGACCCTGGGTGGAAGGCCACCTCCAGCGGATCGAAAAGTCCAGTGCTACTCTGGACTCAGTCACCTCTGCCAGAAGGACAGGGCCGTCGCCAACAGCATAAGTCCTTCGCCCTTCTGCACCTGCGGCATGTCCGGCCCAACAGCACCAGCATCAGGGCCAGCAGGCTCGTGCTTGGCACCCAAAGCCAAGCCTGCGGCTTCCTCTAACAGGAAGCAGGAGGAAAGGGCCCAGGGCGTCCCTCGGCGGTCCCTCCTCCAAGCCTGCCCAGTGACGGGTTGAGGGTGTGCCCAGCCTGCACTCTCCTGGGTTCCCCGTGGGAGGCGGCTCCCCACTTCCTTTCCGCCTGGTCTGCTATCACCACGGACCGCTAGGTGTTGGAGGTGGTAGGAAAGGCCTGCCCCTGGAGTTCGAGCAGGCCCCACCCTTCCGAGCCGTTGCCCCTCGGGGGGCTACGGGGTCCGCAGCCTCTCTGTCGGCTTGCCGAGCCGACATCGCCCTGCTCCTCGAAAAAGAGGTGTTCAGGAAGGTGGCGGATCCTCCACCAGACCCGGGGTTTGTGTCCAGGTACTTCCTGGTCCCAAAACGGACGGGGGGCTTGCGCCCCATTCTAGACCTGCACGACCTGAACAGGTTCCTAAGGTCTCGGACCTTCAGGACGGTCACTCTTGCTCAGATAATCCCATCCTTGGAACGAGGCATGTGGTTCTGTTCTCTGGACCTCCAGGACATGTTCTTTCATGTCCCAATCTGTCCGTCCCACCAGAGATTCCTCTGCTTCAGGGCAGAGGGATCCCTCTATGAGTTCCGGGCCATGCTTTTGGCCTTTCCCTAGCTCCCAGGGTTTTCACCAAATGCATGGCAGTGGTGACAGCATTCCTGCGGCACCGAAGGGTCCGGGTGTACCCCTACCTAGACGACTGGCTGATTGCAGCCTCCTCCAAATGGAGGTGGAGCGGTCCAGAGATCTGGCGCTCCAGGTTTGCTCTCAGGTTGGCCTCCTCATCAACGAGGCCAAGTCAGAACTCGTGCCAAAGCAGGTGATACAATTCATCGGGGCAGAGCTCGACTCTCCACGAGCCAGAGCACGGCTCCCGGCGGACAGGGCCGAGGTTCTTTCCTCCTTTGCCCAGTCATTTCAGGTTGGGCAATTGCACCCTGCCTGGGACTTCCTGCACCTCCTGGGCCTCATGGCGGCCTGCACCAGCATGGTCCGTTGGGCCCGTTGGTACATGCGTCCCCTTCAATGGGGGCTGGCCAACCAGTGGTCACAGCACTTCGATCCCCTGGATCAGCTAGTGACAGTGACCCAGGGGATGTGGAAAGCTCTCCAGTGGTGGACCGTTCCAGCACATCTGCAGAAGGGCATCCCGTTTGTCTGCCCCGAGCCGACGGTCTCTCTGTCGACCGACGCCTCTCTGATAGGTTGGGGTGCCCATCTGGGGGCACAGGCGCATGGCCTCTGGTCCCTCGGAGTCCCAATGCCAGATCAACCTGCTGGAGCTTCGGTGGTTCGTCTAGCCCTCACGCCTTCACTCCATTTCTACGGGGTCAAGTGGTTCAGGTCTAGACGGATAATACCACGACCATGTACTACCTAAACCGCCAGGGCGGGACACGCTCCATGCCTCTGTGCAGGGAAGCTCTCCGCATTTGGTCACTCGTGCGCAGCCTGGAGGCAGATCTCCTTGCCATCCATGTGGCAGGAGCCTCCAACTTTCTGGCCGATGCCCTAAGCCGGAGAGGGGCTGCGTCCCACGAGTGGTCTCTCCTGCTGGAGGTACTACAAGATCTGTTCTCCCACTGGAGCATGCCTCAGGTGGACCTGTTTGCCTCCAGGGAGAATGCGAAGCTGAGACTGTTTCATGCCTGCCCCCCTCAGCAGGGCTTGCTGCAGGGGGATGCCTTCTTGAGGCCGTGGACCCCAGGCCTCCTCTACGCCTTTCCTCCATTTCCCTTGATCCACAAGGTGCTTCTCAAGGCAAGGAGGGACAAGGAGCAGGTGATTCTGGTAGCCCCAGACTGGCCCCGTCAGTTCTGGTATCCAGATCTCCTCAGTCTCAGCTCCAGGCTCCCGAGGCGGCTTTCAGCCTGCCCGGATCTGATCTCAGTCAATCAGGGGAAGGTATTCCATCCGGACCTTCAATCCCTGCACCTGACGGCCTGGTTCCTGAGCGGCTAGAGTTCCAGGCCTTGGGTCTTTCCGACAAGGTCCTCAACGTTGTTGAGGCATCCCATAAGGAGTCGACCAGAAAATGCTATGCCTTCAAATGGAAGAAATTCTCCATTTGGTGTCAGGGCAAGGGCCTGGACCCTTCCTCCTGTTCCTTGGCAAGCATTCTGGACTACCTGTGGTCCCTTTCTCAGCAAGGGATTCGGTCGACGACCCTTAAGGTGCACCTGGCAGCCATCTCTGCTTACCAGGCGTGGGCCAGGAAGCAGTCGGTGGTGCAGGAGAAGGTGGTCGGGTGCTTTTTCAAAGGCCTTGATCACATATCCCCTCCGGTGCGAGAACCTCCACCTCCATGGGATCTACTGCTGGTATTGGCTAAGCTCATGGGCAAGCCATTCGATCCGATGCACAGGTGTGACATCTCTCACCTGTCGTGGAAGACCACCTTCTTGGTGGCTATCACGTCAGCCAGTAGGATGGGAGAGCTCCAGGCGCTTTCCATTGAGTCTCCTTATCTGGTCTTCCACAGGGACAATGTTTCCTGCGCCCCCAACCGAAATTCCTTCCGAAGATGGTGTCGGAGTTTCACCTTAACCAGGTGTTGACTCTGCTGGTGTTCTACCCCAGTCACACCTCGGAGGCCGAATATAGGCTCCATACTTTGGACCCTAGAAGAGCGCTCGCTTACTATAAGGAGCGGACAGCTGAAGTTCGGGGAGAGGTTTGCCCGCTATTTGTTACCTACACTGAAGCCGCACCTGTCAGACCTGCAGACGATAGACAGGTGGGTCCCTCCTGCATAGATCTCTGCTATAGGTTGGCGGGCATGGAGCCTCCCAGAGGATAAGAGCTCATTCTACCCGCCATACCGCTGCATCGTGGCTGCTTCCAGGGACGCCCTATCCAGGAAATCTACAGGGCTGCTACCTGGAAGTCAGCACACACCTTCATCACCCACTACCACATCGACCTTGAGTCACGCGGGATGCTGGTTTTGGGACCTCGGTTCTCCAGTCTTTATTTTCTAAGTAGGGGGTGCTTGCCTCCCTCCTCCCGGAGAACTGCTAGAGTCTGCCAGACAGTGTGGATCAATAACATATCCATGTCCCTAGAAATACAGGTTACTCACCTGCTGAACAGGAGTTCTAGGAATGGTATATGTTGTTCATCCACCACGACCCTCAACCTCCCGGCTGGCCTCAACCTGGCTTCCAGCGGACTAGATCTGGCGTCATGGGGCGGAGCCGAGAGTTTTACCACCCGGGTGGGTGGAAGGAGCCAGCTTGAAGACCTTCCGGCAAGATTTAAAGCGGCAAGGAACCTGCCAGACAGTGTGGATGGACAACATATGCCATTCCTAGAACTCCTGCTACAGGTGAGTAACCTGTATTTCTCGGGCAACACCCACTGTGAACAAATTAAATGGTTTGGTGTTGTGCTGCTTACTGCCAGAAATGTGTGCTGCCGCCTTCATGCTACATCCACAGTATAAATCCAGTATTTAAAGTCAAAGAGCAACCTTGAGCAAAGGGTTTCAAATATTGCCAGTTATGGCCATCTTTAATGACTTGAGTCATTAATTATAAAATTAGTAATAAAAGTTATTTTAAAGCAGCATCTGCGATGAAATTAGGCAAAACATTTGACTTTACCTTTTTTCAACTATAAAATGTTTTGGTAATCTTCTAGTTTTATTTGGTTGTCTATTTTCTAATTCCACCAAAATTTTACTATTTTTTAAATGTTTTAATTAAATTTTTTCTCAAGAAAAAAAGATGGCCACCACATTTTGCATAGAAATAGCATTGTAGACTTGACAAGGGTTAGTATCGAAAAATAAAAAAAGACTCACGGAGTGTAGCATACGAGGTACCTAGACAAGTAAATCTGACAAGTAAGCTAATAATTTTCTTAACTGTAGCTGAAACAAGCTTTTTGGGAAAAACATTTTTTGTTGCACTGCTGATTTAAAAACATCAGAGAGAAGTAAAACTATACTGATAATGAATCTAATTAACTTAGAAATATATTAATGCTAAAAAAATATATACGTATATGATGAACTTTTTGCTGACATAAAACTGCTAGAGCTGGCCTGCCAGCACAGTAGTAGCGCTACTGCCTGCAGCGCCAATACCTGGATTCAGCAGCATGCCTAGGGTGTCAGAGGGCAGTTGGGGGAGCAGGTTCGAGCATTCGATGGACCACTCACCTTCTCCGAGGTGGTGAGTAGGAGGTATTGCACTGACAGTCCTCCAAAGTAGGGATGGTGGGCTGTGGTGGCTGTCAGAGTGGCGTGCATGGAAGCGTGCAGCCCCTCCCCGGATGTCATTGCATGTCCATGCTCACCGATGGGGGGGAGGTACATTCTCAGAACAAGGAAAAACCCTGATGACTGGATCGATTACACTGCACCACAGCCCCACTTCCAGCACAGAATCCTGCCCTCCTGGGTCCGGACTACCTCCAGTCTTCACCTGTGCCTGCAGGCCATTGGATACTGGTAAGGAAGCACCGAGGAGCAGAAGGTGGCCTTGCCTCAGTGGATGCAAGTCAGGGTTACCTGCACATGTGCGTGTGGGTCAGAGGTCCAACGTCCCTAAGTAGGCAGGGTGGGAGTAGCTGGGGTGATGACTGAGGGAAGGTCCAGTGGTCGGTGACCAGAGGAAAAAGAATAGCAAAAGATAAATAATACTGCTACTTCAAAGTAGCGGTCGTGTTCCACTGAAAATAATGTTGATATACCTTTCCTTCTGTTGTAGATTGCCCATTATATCCTGTCTGAGGCGCTCTTCCTTGTTTTGAATCTGCTTTAGCATTTTTTTTTGGAATCTGAACCAATTACTGGTGAGCAAAGTGAAATATGACTGTCACACAGGTTTTCAGTAAAGAGAACAAGACAAATTGATGCATATTTGCAAACAGTGAGTATGAACTGCACTTTTTAGCCTGAGATGCTGGCATTGAGTATGTACAGTTATCAGTTACAGAGCAGGGAATTATGTAACACAACAGATGACTTAAAATGTTTTTACATGGAAAATGGTTACTCAGGAGGTTAGTATTTGGGGAGGACTTTTAAAGATTTTAGTATTATTCCTTTACCATTCTCAACACTAAGCTAGCTTGATAATGCAGAGACAGCGATATGCTCACTATGCCAGTGAACCGGGTTTGGGAATGGACTTGGGCCGCCCGGGGGAGGGAGGCTTGAGCATCCTATGGACAGCACTCCTCCCTTGGGGGGGGGGACTTAGCATCTGGCTTAGCAAGTGCCACCCACATGGTGGCTGCTCAGTATAGCAGGAAGGGTGGCTACCAGACACCGGTGTGCATGGGTGCCTTTACACATGGCATTTGCATCACTACATGGCAGCACTCTCAGTGGGAGAAAAATATGGAGAAAAAAATCCATGAGCTCACTTCACCCCCGCAGGCTCACACATGACCAAACCAGCAGCCCCCCACCACACTGTGAACCTGGGTAGGTACTGCACCCCCGCAGGCTCACACATGACCAACACAGCAGCCCCCACCACCACACTGTGAACCTGGGTAAGTACTGCACCCCCGCAGGCTTACACATGACCAAACCAGCAGCCCCCCACCACACTGTGAACATGGGTAAATACTTCACCCCCGCAGGCTCACACATGACCAAACCAGCAGCCCCCCACCACACTGTGAACCTGGGTAAATACTGCACCCCCACAGGCTCACACATGACCAAACCAACAGCCCCTCCCACCACACTGTGAACCTGGGTAAGTACTGCACCCCCGCAGGCTCACACATGACCAACACAGCAACCCCCCACCACACTGTGAACCTGGGTAAGTACTGCACACCCACAGGCTCACAAATGACCAAACCAACAGCCCCCCACCACACTGTGAACCTGGGTAAGTACTGCACCCCCCAAGAGGCTCACACATAACCAAACCAACAGCTCCCCCACCACACTGTGAACCTGGGTATTGCACCCCCGCAGGCTCACACATGACCAACACAGCAGCCCCCCACCACACTGTGAATGTGGGTAAGTACTACACCCCCGCAAGCCCACACATGACCAACACAGCAGCATCCCCACCACACTGTGAATCTGGGTAAGTACTGCACCCCCGCAGGCTTACACATGACCAAACCAGCAGCCCCACCACACTGTGAACCTGGGTAAGTACTGCACCCTGCAAGCCCACACATGACCAACACAGCAGCCCCCACCACACTGTGAACCTAGGTGAGTACTGCCCCTGCAAGCCCACATAAGACCAACACAGCAGCCCCACCACACATGAACCTGGGTAAGAACTACCCCCCCCACAAGCCCACACATGACCACGACCAACACAGCAGCCCTCCCTACCACACTGTAAATCTTGGTAAGTACTGCACCCTGCAAGCCCATGCATGACCAACACAGCAGTCCCTCACCACACCGTGAACTTGGCTAAGTACTGTACCCACAAAGCACACATGCTACCAACACAGCAGCCACCATGAACCTGGGTAAGTACTGCACCCTGTGAGCCCACACACTGTGAACACAGCAGCACCACCCACCACAATTTGACCCTGGGTACATGCTGCCCATTGAGCCCACATGACCAGCACAGCAGTCCCGCCACCAGATTGTGAACCTGGTTAAGTACTACACCCCTGAAGCCTATGCATGACCGAACAACAACCCCCACCACACTGTGAAGCTGGGTATGGGTAAGTGCTACACCCACCGGAGGCTCACCCATGACCAACACAGCAACCCCCACCACACTGTGAACCTGGGTAAGTACTGCACCCCACAGGCTCACACATGATCAAACCAGCAGCCCCCACCACACTGTGAACTTGGGTAAGTACTGCACCCCTGCAAGCCCACACATGACCGACACAGCAGCCCCCCACCACACTGTGAACCTGGATAAGTACTGCACTCCTCAGGCTCACACATGACCAACACAGGAGCCCCCCACCACATTGTGAACCTGGGTAAGTACTGCACCCCTGCAAGCTCACACATGATCAACACAGCAGCCCCCCCACCACTGTGAACCTGGGAAGTACTGCACCCCCACAAGCCCATACATGACCAACACAGCAGCCCCCACCACACTGTGAACCCAGGTAAGTAGTGCACCCCTGCAAGCCCACACACATGACCAACACAGCAGCCCCCCACCACACCGTGAACCTGGGTAAGTACTGTACCCCACAAGCCGATGCACTACCAACACAGCAGCGCCCCCACCACAACATGAATCTGGGTAAGTGCTGCACCCTGCAGGCCCACACATGACCAACACAGCAGCTCCCCACCACACTGTTAACCTGGGTAAGTACTGCACCCTGCAAGCCCACACATGACCAACCCATCAGCCCACCACACTGTGAACCTGGGTCAGTACTGCACTCTCGCAGACTCAAGACATGACCAACAGCAGCCCCCCCACCACACTGTGAACCTGGATAAGTACTGCACCCCTGCAAGCCCACACATGACCAACACAGCAGCCCCCCACCACACTGTGAACCTGGGTAAGTACTGCATCCCCGCAACCTCACACATGACCAACACAGCAGCCCCCACCACCACACTGTGAACCTGAGTAAGTACTGCATCCCTGCAAGCTCACACATGACCAACACAGCAGCCCCCCCACCACACTGTGAACCTGTGTAAGTACTGCACCCCCTCAAGCCCACACATGACCAACCCAGCAGCCTCCCCACCACACTGTGAACCTGGGTGGTACTGCATCCCCAAGCTCACATATGACCAACACAGCAGCCCCCACCACACTGTGAACCTGGGTAAGTACTGCACCCCCGCAAGCCCACACATGACCAACACAGCAGCCCCCATGACACTGTAAACCTGGGTAAGTACCGCACCCCCACAAGCCCACACATGACCAACCCAGCAGCCTCCCCACCACACTGTGAACCTGGGTAAGTACTGCATCCCCGCAAGCTCACACATGACCAACACAGCAGCCCCCCAGCAGGCTCACACATGACCAACACAGCAGCCCCCCACCACACTGTGAACCTGGGTAAGTACTGCACCCCAGCAGGCTCACACATGACCAACACAGCAGCCCCCCCCAGCACACTGTGAACCTGGGTAAGTACTGCACCCCTGCCCACACATGACCAACAAGCAGCCCCCATCACACTGTAAACCTGGGTAAGTACTGCACCCCACAAGCCCACACATGACCAACCCAGCAGCCTCCCCACCACACTGTGAACCTGGGTAGTACTGCATCCCCCAAGCTCACACATGACCAACACAGCAGCCCCCACCACACTGTGAACCTGGGTAGTACTGCACCCCAGCAGGCTCACACATGACCAACACAGCAGCCCCCACCACACTGTGAACCTGGGTAAGTACTGCACCCCAGCAGGCCTACACATGACCAACACAGCAGCCCTCCCACCACACTGTGAACCTAGGTAAGTACTGCACCCTGCAAGCCCACACATGACCAACACAGCAGCCCTCCCACCACACCATGAACCTGGGGTACTGCACCCCACAAGCCGATGCACTAGCAACACAGCAGCCCCCACCACACCATGAATCTGGGTAAGTACTGCACCCCGCAGGCCCACACGTGACAACACAGCAGCCCCTCATCACACTGTGAACCTGGGTAAGTACTGCACCCCTGCAAGCCCACACATGACTAACCCAGTAGCCCCCCAGCACACTGTGAACCTGGTAAGTACTGCACCCCCACAAGCCTACAGATGACCAACACAGCAGCCCCCACCACACTGTGAACCTGGGTAAGTACTGCACCCCCGCAAGCCTACACATGACCAACACAGCAGCCCCCCACCACACTGTGAACCTGGGTAAGTACTGCACCCCTGCAAGCCCACACATGACCAACCCATCAGCCCCCACACCACACTGTGAACCTGGGTAAGTACTGCACCCCCCCACAAGCCCACATATGACCAACACAGCAGCCCTCCCCAGTGATGAAAGTGAACAGGAACGCACAGGAACTCGGTTCCTGTACCCTTCTTGCAGTAGGAACAGAGTTCCTGTACTTCTTCCCACTGATAGTGGAACTGAAATTCTTAAACCAGCAAAATAATGACAGTTTCTGGGCCTGTGACCTGAAATCAGGGATTCCATCACAAAATTTGACTTGTACAACAATCATATTTTCCTAGAAATACTTCAATATCTCTAATTGAATCACATACTATCTATACAGTTATCCTTCAGATTGAGGAACTTCATTCTGTATTTCGTATTTGCCAGTGCCTGAGTTCCTGTACTTCTTGTCTACCACTTGCACCACTGGCCCTCCCTACCACACTGTAAATCTGGGTAAATACTGCGCTGCGTGCCGTGCATGACCAACACAGCAGCCCCTCACCACACCGTGAACTTGGCTAAGTACCATATCCCTGCAAGCCCACGGGGCCACCAACACACAGCAGTCACCATGAAACTGGGTAAATCCCAGCCCCTGCCGAGCCCCACACACTATGAACACAGCAGCGTCCACCCCACCACATTGTGAACCTGGGTAAGTACTGCACCCCCGCAAGCCCATACATGACCAGCAAAGCAGCCCCTCCCACCAGACTGTGAACCTGGTTAAGTACTGCACCCCCTGAAGCCTGTGCATGACTGGAACAGCAACCCCCCCGCCACACTGTGAAGCTGGGTATGGGTAAGTGCTACACACCACTGCAGGCTCACACATGACCAACACAGCAGCCTCCCACCACATTGCAAACCTGGGTAGGTTCTACACTCCCCTCCCCCAACAGGTTCACGCGACCAACACAACAGCCCCATCACCACATTATGGAACCGGGTAAGTGCTACACCCCCCCACACACACACACACTCATGCATGACCAACACAGCGCCCCACCACCACATCGTGAACCTGGGTAAGTACTGCACCCTGCAAACCAATGCATAACCAGTAGCACAGCAGAATTCCCCACCACACTGTGAACCTGGGTAAGTGGTGCACCGCAAGTTCACGCATGACCAACACAGCAGCCCCACCACCACACTGTGAACCTGGTAAGTACTGCACCCCTGCAAACCAATGCATAACCAGCACAGCAGTACCCCCACCACACTGTGAACCTGGGTGGGTACTGCACCTCTGTGCAACCACGCATAACCAGCACAGTAGCCCCCCACCAGACTGTGAACCTGGGTAAGTGCTGTACACTCTGCCACAGGCTCACACATATCCAACACGGCAGCCCCCCACCACATTGTGAACCTGGGTAAGTGCTGTACACTCCCCCACAGGCTAATGCAAGACCAACACGGCATCCCCCCCACCACATTGTGAACCTGGGTAAGTACTGTACTCCTCACAGGCCACGCATGACCAACACACCAGATTACCCACCACATTGTATACCTGGGTAAGTGCTGTAACCAACCTCACGCATGACCAATACAGCAGCCCCCTTCCCCACCACCACCACCACCACAATGTGAACCTGGGTAAGTGGTGGATAACCATAAGTCCCTTATAAGGTTGGTGATGAGGGTGCATGGGTGTCATCTAGTGGAGTGATGGATGGGGGACTGGAGAAACGAGCAAGCTTGAAAGAAAGAAAAGTCTGTATTCTCATCTCTGTTAGAACACACTCTCCTTGTGACTAGTGGCAACTAATGAAATCTCTGTTTACGCTGCCACTAGCACAACAGTGTGTTGCTAATCATTTCTATATTTAGTTACAAACTTCATTGTTCAGGTAGCAAAGTTACTACTAGAGTTCCACGTGATGCAGAGCCACATTCAGTGATTTTGTAAAGTTTGGCTGAGTTTTGTGATTTGGCTCAAAATATCATGTGGTAGTTATCCAGAGTGTGATGGGTTATAGACTTCCAGTTTAAACATTGCAACAGACACTGCTCCTCGATCTTATTGGACAAAGATGGGACATCAGGGCTAGCTCAGGGCACACACTAAAGTTCTGATATGGTGAACATAACAGGAAATGTAGCTGCACTATAGACATGGATTTGGAACAAAACTGAAGAGGCTACAAAGGGCACAAAATGAAGTGAATAAAATGTTTTTACTTGAACTGCTGCTTTTAACAAACAAAGACACATTGGCCTGTGTATTCAAATGCCCTTTTGTGCCATGTAAACCACAAGCGCTTCAGCGAAATGTGAGTCAGACATTGAGGAGGCATGTTCATGACCCGCACTTCCTCCGTGGTATCGCTACATGTACAGATATCAGGCTATGGTAGCACTGTGCAAAATGCAGATGCACAATGCACCACCGCTCCCTGCTGGCAACAGACACTCTGTAGCAAAAGGCGTAGCAAGTCTCAAACCAATTAGCACCTTGCTTCTGGGCGCCATATTCAGAAGGCAACATGCTAATGCCCATACATGGCATATAAGGTGCTAAGGGGCAATTTGCATGCCATTATGTGGTTATTGGCAGCTCTGGGCAATATCTCCACGTTTGCATGCATGGAGGTATTGTGCAGAGCGGTGACCTTTACCATCACCCAATCACCATTGTAGTCATAAACACATCCTTGGTAGTCCAGTGGTACCACCCATCCTGATCCCTGTAGAGCATATGTATATTTCCCTTGTAGTCCAGTGGTACTCTACTATAACCCTGATCCCCACTTATGTAACAATTTAACCCCCCCCCTTTGCCCCCCACTCAGGACCCGACTCACCCTAGGAAGCCTATCAAGATCTATGGGCAAAGGTGAGGATGGCAACTGGCAGTGATCCTCCTCGCACCACTCTGACTGACCACTGCCTGGGTTAGTGGGCACTGAGGCAACTGGCACTGATCCTCCTCGCATCACCTCGACTGACCACCATCTGGGTTACTGGGACCGGGTGTGTGTTGAAGAAACAGTTGCAACAACACAGTTTATGCATTGTATTTTATTCAAGTACAGTTAAAAATATGGCTTATTTAGAGATACAAGTGTAATTTCTGAGAACAGGAACATCACATGTAGCTACAGATGTCTTGTCCTGTTAAATGATCGATGAGACAATATAGTCTCTCTCGCCACTTACTGTTTAACCTCCTGTTAATCATTGCTAAATACTGGTTCAACTCACTTCCACTTATCTCTCTCCTTTCCCCTGCTCCTTCCTTATATTACTCCCTGTACTGCAGTCCAGGGATCACGCACTTTCTCTACTCCCTTGCCCACTTGAGGACAGGCAGGCCGCCTTCTATGACCTCTCTCCTCTGAATTCCCTCCTCTCTGCTGTCTGGCTCTTTCCTCTTTCCAGGCCTTTGACATCAGATAAAACTTTCTCCCATCCCCCATTCCTGCCTCTCCACTCCTGATCCTCTCTGCCCATCTTCCTTCCTCCTCCTTGCCTTCCCTTTCCTCTTCCCCCACCCACCTCTACCACTTATACCTTGGCCCTCAGTCTGTTTCCTTTTATGTTTGCTTGCGCATGTGCAAGAAACATATGCCATCATCCGAGTTTGCGGAGGTGTGGCAGCCCTCTTCAATTCAGGCAGTGTGTTTGCAGGCGCAGCTCGGTTCTCAATGCCTGCTCGAGCTGTCTTGACAGCAGACAAATGCAGTGGTGTACAGTTGAAAGGAGCTACGCTTCGGTGAGCAGCGATAAGATATCGCCTGGTCGCGCGCGCTCCCCTATCTACACACGCACGCGCACTGCGTGCTCGCCCCCACATACCTGCCAGCAGCAGGGGTGCCCAATCCCCGTCGGCTGTGCTGCACCTCCTCAAGAACAGGTTCTATATGCCATGCTGGGTGCCAACTGATGTGGCTACAAATCAATATAGCGACAGGGGTGCCCAATCCCGTCGGCTCCTTCCCAGAGTACAGGGTGCCACGCTGGAGCCCACCCCAGTGTGGCAACACATGCTATCGCCGATGGGGTGTCCAATCCGCCGGCTCCATGCCCCCACCAGCCCGTTCTTGTGCCACGCTGGGAGCCCACTCCAGCGTGACAAACATCCTGTCGTTGTCATTTAAAAAAAAACACCTGAAACTCAAAACAGTCCTCGGTGTCTCTGCCCCCACCCACGCCCACCCACTGCACACTGCCTCCCCACCACCCTCACCCCATACTTACCTCCGGACTCCGTAGCGACGATCTTGGTAGGCCGAACACGTCTACACTCTTCAAAGCCAACGCGAACTGAGGAAATGCGGTAAGCTGTATAATGGGATAGATAGGGGTTTTCAACTGCTGCATATCTGGGCATTTTTGGAATTTTGCACCAAATTTTCAACATGGGGTTTTGGGACCCCTTCTCATGAATGATCTCACTGTCATGGCGTTAATCGGCCTCGAAGGGTGATTTTGCAGTCACTGTCGCGAAATCACCTTTGGGACCAGTAAAGAAGCGACACTGCCACTTTTCATAAGGTGGGCTCTCAAAAAGCCTATGTTGAAAATTTGGTGGAAAAATTCCTAAAAATGACTGTTTTACGAGCGTGCGTTGCGCAGTTTCTACACACGCTCATAAGTTCGCGAATTTTCAATATTTTCACTCCAGATTTTCAACATTGCCATTTTATTACACTTCCTTATGAGCAGTGCAGCTGTCATTTTTCACATCTTGCCCAAAACGTGTTTCCGCCCATGTAGCGCACAATGGTGCAGTCGGTGTGCGAAATCAATGTATGGGACACATTAAGAAAATCACAGTGACACTGTTCATGAGCAGAGGCCTTAAATTGTTATGTTGAAAATTTGGTGAAAAAATTCCTAAAAATGACTGTTTTATGAGCACCCGTTGCGCAGTTCCACGCACTTCGTAAGTTCTGGAATTTTCAATATTTTCACTCCAGATTTTCAACATTGCCATTTTATTACACTTCCTTATGAGCAGTGCAGCTGTCATTTTTCACATCTTGCCCAAAACGTGTTTCTACCCATGTAGCCACAATGGCGCAGTCGGTGTGCGAAATCAATGTATGGGACACATTAAGAAAACCACAGTGGTACTGTTCATGAGCAGAGGTCCTAAAATGGCTATGTTGAAAATTTGGTGAAAAAATTCCTAAAAATGACTGTTTTACGAGCATGCGTTGCGCAGTTCCTACGCACGCTCGTAAGTTTGCAAATTTTCTATATTTTCACTCCAGATTTTCCACATTGCCATTTTATTACACTTCCTTATGAACAGTACAGCTGCCATTTTTCACATGTCGCCCAAAATGTGTTTCCGCACATGTAGCGCACAATGGTGCAGTCGGTGTGCGAAAGCAATGTTTGGGACAGATTAAGAAAATCACAGTGACACTGTTAATGGGCAGAGGTCTTAAAATGGCTATGTTGAAAATTTGGTGAAAAAATTCTTAGAAATGACTGTTTTACGAGCGTGCGTTGCGCAGTTCCAACGCACACTCGTAAGTTTGCAAATGTTCTATATTTTCACTCTAGATTTTCCACATTGCCATTTTATTACACTTCCTTATGAACAGTACAGCTGCCATTTTTCACATGTCGCCCAAAATGTGTTTCCGCACATGTAGCGCACAATGGTGCAGTCGGTGTGTGAAAGCAGTGTTTGGGACAGATTAAGAAAATCACAGTTACACTGTTCATGAGCAGAGGTCTTAAAATGGCTATGTTGAAAATTTGGTGACAAAAGTTCATAAAATGACTGTGTTACAAGTGAGCATTGCGCAGTTTCCACGCACTATCGTAAGTTCATGACTTTGTAATATTTTCAGTCCAAATTTTCACCAGTGGTATTTTTCCACACTTCCTTATGAACAGTACAGCTGTCATTTTTCACAACATGGCCGAAATGTGTTTTCACAGTTTCAGCGCAGAGATGCGTGGTCGCTGTGGGAAATTGTTCAGGACAGGTAAAGAAAATCACAGTGACACTGTTCTTGATCGGAGGTCCCAAAATGCCTGTGTTGACAATCTGCTGTAAAAAAATCCCCAAACTAATTACATTACGGGTGTGCGTTGCACAGTTTCTATGCACGCTCGTGACTTCACCAGTTTTTTTTTATATTTTTACTGCAGATTTGCAACATTGCCATTTCCCCATGGCCCCCAACACTTCCCCATGAACAGTATAGCTGTCATTTTTCACATCCTGTTCGGAATGTGTTTTTGCACCTGTGGTGCTAAATGCCATAGTCGATGTGCATAAGCAGCTTTCGGCTAACAAACTGATATTGCCACTGTTCATGAGGTGGGGTCACAAAAAAACATGTTCAAAATTGGGTGAAAATACCAGCGAATGTCTGAGGTGTTAGGGGTTCCAACCCATAACACCCACCCTGTAAGAGAATGACAGGCATTAGGGTGTGACTTGGGATTCTTGCCTGTAATGCTCATACCATTCCACACCTGCAGCCAGTGAGAGGCATCGAGGATGCCTTGACTCTTCAGCCCCAAAGTTCACCCCATTCTCCTATACCGCACTCCATCTCACTGTATTTCCTGATGGAATGGGTGCAGATATGGGCCAAAGACCCCAAGGGCACACCGTGACACTTGTCTGTGTCTGCAGGGTGGGTGTGGTGAAATGGCATGGCCATTATGCCTGACGATCCAAAGGCACACACCCCAATGCCTGTCACTTTCTGCAGGGTGGTGGTGGGTTGACTTCAGTTCAATACTTCACTGCCATTTCTGTTATGCAGCTCTGTGACTTACACTACCAATGCCAATGCCAGCAAGCAAACATTCGGCATTGACAAATGCTTGTTCTAAGTGTTGTCCTCTAGCTAAACGTGTGTGTAACCTCAGCCACCATATAATGTTGCCCTGGTGTACAGTGTTCTCCTTGGCACTTTATTTTGCATATCTTTAATGTTTTTTACCTACTGTTTCCTGGCTATGCTCTGTATTATATTTTGTAATTCTTATCATGTCACTTCTGACAGTAATTTTCCTTTCTTCCTCCCCGGGTTGCACCTGAAACAAGCCTCGGCTCGTGTGCCTTTCCGGTCTCAAATTTTAAATAAATAGCTATTGGAATCTGGCTTAATTATATCTTTAAAAAGTGGAGAGTTTTCACAATAGAAGGCTTTGTTACCCCCACCCCCCACACTGCTTTATGGTGACTGTTGGACCTGGCAAGTTCACTCTCTTGTAGAAAAATATGTATTGCAATATCACTGACAGATTTAATACTTTTAATAAACTTCAGTAGTTACTTAGAACTGAGGCCTTAAGAGATGGGGACCGTCCTTCGGTATTAAAGTGTCTTGGCCTGTTAGGGATGCACAGATGAAAGAGCACTTACTTAACCTCGAGCTGTGAAGGCTTTCCTGTTTTTTCCCTCTGCTCCCTGGAGGCCTTCCCCCTCTACTTTATTTAGAGTGCACATCCTGAAAAACAGTCCCATTTCAGAAATGAGAAGCAAATCATCACGGAGCCTCTTCCACAAAGCTATTAAAGTGAACTGCAGCATGTTTGTTGATGTTTTAAATATATGTATTTTATTTATCTTTGTGTATGAATATTTATATATGCATTTTATTTAAATTATTGTCTTTATGTATGAACGTTTATGGTACCTGTACAAAACAGGGCCACCCTTGTGAATAGGTAATATTGACCGAATGTGTATATCACCATATAAAAATATTTATTACTACATTTGAAAACAGCCAGGTATGTGTGTCTGACTGTAGATATTAATATAACACTGGAGATAAAAATGACAAGGTAAGTTATATGCAACAGGGCGTGGAGGGATGACAAGATGAAAATGATCTCTTGCCTAGTGACATCAGTAATAGCAACATGTCAAAAATGTGTTGTTGTCACAATGGATGTTTTTTAAGAGCATCTGGTACCTTAGAGGCAGGCCGCTGATACAGGGAAAGGGGAAATTGTTTAACCAGGAAAGGCACACTAAGCTGAAGCTTGTTTCCAGGTGTGACTTGGGAGCACAAGGAAGTTAAGTGACTTGCCCAGGGTCACACAGTGTGGAAGTGAGGGCTGTGGAATTCAAACCCAGATCTACAGGTTTGCAGTGCAGTGCCCTAAACCACAGTGCCATACCAAACCTTTTGCTTATGGCAAGGAGCTGCCTATCCCAAGACCTAAATAAGCCCCAAATGTATTTATTTATTTTGTTTTTAACAAAGGCTTATTTAGGAATTAAACTTACTAGAACCGCAATCCAACTTCCTTATTGCAAGCCAGTTGTTGTTGCCTGTTCCCAGCCCTGCCCACAAAATCGCATTTTAATAACACGAGGTGGGGCAGGGGCTGCAGGGCCATAGATAACATTGTAATACTAGCAGGGGCAGCAGCAGCCTTTAGGTGATACTTGTACACTATATAGGCTACTGTACATGATCTTACTTCGAGGGGGAGCTCTTGCAGCAGGCTATTACTATTAGGACTATTGCCACAGGCCTTAGGACCCACTGGAAAAAACTTAGCTAGCGGTACCCAGTGGGGACCGCCCCCCCCACCCGATGTCGGCTCAGCCCGGCGTCGGTCATGCCTAAAGGGGCAGACCCGGCTCCCACCTCAGTTGTTTCCCGCTGCTAATTCGCTCATGTTGGAAGTTCTTAGCATTTTCACACAGCAGTTCCAGCAAATCTGGGTTTTTTTTTCCGACAGTTTTTCTTGTTTTTTCTCCGCATTCGTTACCTCTTTTGCAGTTCATTCTCCATCTCGATCTTGGACTGTTGCATGTCGTCACTGTTGTCGGTCTCCTCCTCTGGCCCCAAAAAGACGAAGTGTGCATGTGACCACCAAATTCCATCCAAGGATGGCCACGACCAGTGTGTCTTCTGCCTGGGACCAGACCACGACCTCAAGACTTGCAAGATTTGCAAGGGCTTCACTAGCAGGATGAGGATTAGAAACCTGAAGGCCTTGAAAGCCCACCTGCTTGAGCAAGGGATGGACATCCTGCAGTCTACTCCTGGGGACAAGGGAAAAAGCCAGGAGAAGTCACAAAAGTCCAGCGACAAGGACCATAGCCGGTCCCACCACCACTCTAGATCCCGCTCTCCCACAGGAAGGCATCCTCCTCCAGCTTGGGCAGGTCTGACCGCTCAAAGCTTTCCAGGCACGGGAAAAAGTGAGGTCTGAAACTCCCGCCAAAATACTAATGCTCGTCCCATCGAGCTGCTTCTAAGCCTTTAAATCGGGCCACGCCTGCTGCGCGGTCCTCCATCCCGGCGGAGTTGACTAAGGCCTCCACCTTGGCACAAGCCTCGCCCTGCCAAGAATGCCCTGACTATGGCCTTACTGGGCTCCAGTAAGCCATCTGGCAGAGACCGGGACCCCAAGGCTAAGGCCCTTCTGGATCCCGCCCTCCTAAGTCGGCCACGTTGGATCTGGCCCGGCTAAGATACTGGTGCTGGTCAGTGTGCCTGCAGCCAACAGTGCTACAGTCACGCTGATGCCGGTCAAGTACGGCGCGGCCTCTACTCCAGAGGCTCATCCTCTGGGTCCTCCCTATGAGCACTTCTGGACCCCCTACTTCTCTGATCCACCCACAGGGGCGGTGGCATCTCATTTTAGCAAGGAGGAGCTGGGAGAACTTTTCTCTTTTGGTGGAGCCAGATCCATAAAGACACCCCTCCACCTCAACTGGAACTAACACGGTTCCATACCAACCAGACAACCAGGAGCCTGGGGCTTGCCTGTCGGCTTGCCGGCTGAAACTCCTGAGGACCTGTGTTGCCTCAAAACCTCGCTTCCACTCGGCTATACATTTCTGGTCATGGTCCGGAGACCGTGAGACGGTGCCACTCGAGGTCGGGTCAGCCGTCATCGCCCAAGCTCAAGAGCAGATCCCGACTGCCACAGGTCTTCTCTAGGCAGGCTCACTCCAGTAGCCAACACCAGTCTTAGGCCAGGCATTGGTCCCGCTCTGTTGTCGGTCCAGGAGCCACCGACATTCTACAGAGGGTAGTCCCCTGAGACTTAGCTTGGACACCTCGAGGACCAGGAGCAGGTCTTCCTCCTCTTTCTCTTCATTCTCAGGAGTTGGGGATCTCCTGATGATAGAGATCTACCCTGTTCGCCTCCAGATGATCCCACTTTCATGGACGTCATGAAACATATCCAGGCCACTAATGAATGGGAGACAGAGGACCTGGATCCAGAATGCCAGAGACTGGCTCTTTACCTGAGGCAGAAGGAGCCCAAGCCCCTAGTGGTGCCTCCTCTCGTTGACATGTTCCAGGACCTTACCAGGACAACTCGGAAGCATCTAGCCTCAGTCCCGGCTGTTCCCAAAAAGTTGGACAGGCTATACAAGGCCCCGAGGGATGAGCCCTTTTTAGCGGAAAACCCTCAGGTGGATTCCATGGTGATTGCGGCTGCTCATGACAAGTCAAAGCAGCCAAAGCATCTAAGCTCCTAGCCCCCCGACCAGGAGTCACGTTTCTTGGACCAGATGGGCAAGAAAGTTTATTCTGGCTCCACCTACTTCATCTGTTCCCTTAATTTCCTTACGCATATGGTCCAGTACCAAAATGCGCTCTGGGAGAAGGGACAGGAGCTTGTCGGTGCCTTGCCAGATTCCGCATAAAAGACAAAACTTCTGGATGTGTTGAAATCGGGCTCGGATGTAGGCACGCATGTTCTGCATGCCTCGTACGACACTGCGGATTCAGCGGCCAGGGTGGCAGCATCAGGGGTCTGCCTTCACTGCCACGTGTCTGTCTGAGATGCTCTGGCTTTCAGAATGATCTGCAGTCCAGAATCAGGGACCTCCCATTCCATGGTTCCGTCCTCTTTGGGCAGAACAAGGTTTGATCTCTTGTTTCCAGGAGTCAGGCAAGTTTATTTGGTCCGTCTGCCAAATGTATAAGGGGACCAAAGATGCTTCAGAAGCGACCCTTTCATAAATCCTCAGGCCAACAAGCCGTGCCCCAACAACCAGGGTCAGAGAGGTGGCTTCTAAAGGAAGGCCAGCAGCCTGGTGGTGCACCTTTCGAGGGCAAGTCCTCCCACACCTCTCTTCCCACCTCCAGCCCCCAGTGATCACCACTGACCCCTCTCCTCCAGCAGAGGCTTCAGGGAGGCTGTGGGGTCGCTCTCCTCCATCTGGAGGGGATGGAGCTCTGTCACATCAGACCAGTGGGTCTTGAACATCATAAGAGAGGTCACACACTGGAGTTTACCCAGATCCCTCCAGAAACTCCACCAAAGTCCTTAAGATACCCTCCTTCTCACATTCCTCTCACTAGAAGGAGAGAAATCAGGCCCTCTTCCAGAAAAGGCAATAGAGCCAGTTCTCCTGCGGCAGCGGGGAAAGGGATATTACTCCCATTTTTTCCTGGTTCCAAAGAAGATGCAAGGTCTTCGGCCCATCCTGGACTTTAGCTTTCTAAATAATTATATAGAATACCAAAGGTTCAGGATGGTGACCCTTCCAGGTCTCATTCATCTGCTGCATCAGGGAGACTGGCTCTGTTTTCTGGGCATGCAAGATGCTTACATGCACATCAGGGTCTTTTCCCCCGCACAGGAAATTCCTATGGTTCTACTTCCAGGGGGAACATTATCAGTTCCGGGTTCTTCCGTTCAGCCTCTCCTCCGCTCCTTGAGTCTTCACCAAATGCTTGGCAGTGGTAGCTGTGGCTCTGAGGCACAAGGGATAGTATGTCTTTCCTTACCTCGACGACTGGCTCCTAGCTGCCCTGTCAAGACAAGCGCCTGCTTGAGTTCTCAGAGACACTTATACATTCTTCCGAAAGGTGGGGATCACCCTGAACCTACCAAAGTCTTCCCAGAGCCCAGCCAAAGACTCACCTTTATAGGTGCAACCCTGAATTCAGCCCAGGGCATGGCCTTTCTTCCTCGAGAAGGAGGAGATCACCTGAGAGAGGTGGCCAGTTTGGTCCTAGTAACCCCACAGGTCCCAGCCAGGACTTCCTCAGACTTCTGGGGTACATGGCAGTGGTCATCCCAGTAGTTCCCTTGGCCCGCCTCTACATGGGGTCCCACAGTGGATGCTCAGGGTGCAGTGGGACCAGGGCTGTGATGGTCTGGACCACATCATCAGGATCTCAGAGCCGGTCAGGAGGACCCTACATTGGTGGTTGGACCCTTTAAATTTAGATAGAGGATTCCTTTTATCAGGAGCCCCAAGCCGGACTCTGACAACAGATGCCTCCAATTTCGGCTGGGGGTGCACCTCGGGATCACCAGGCTCAAGGGGTCTGGACTACAGGAGTCGTCCTCCACATCAATGTTCTGGAAATGCGGGTGGTCCTCAACACCAGGCTCTCTTCTTGTACAGACCGACAACATAGTGGTTGTCTTTTACATCAACAAGCAAGGGGAACTCACTTCTACCCCTGTGCAGGGAAGCGATGAGAGTCTGGTATTTAGCACTGGAGCATCTAATTTTGCTGTCCACCGTCCATGTTCCAGGTGCCCAAAATGACTTGGCAGCCAGCCTCAGCAGGTCTCTCTGTCCACGGTGTGTGAGTGGAGCTGCTACAGTCCGTAGCGGACCAGCTGTTCGACACATGGGGTTGTCCGGAGCAGAACATCTTTGCATCTCCACGCAATTAAACTGGCAGTTTCTTGCTCACAAGGCGGCGTGCCTGGATTTTTTGGCCAGACATGTTGTCCCTTTGCTGGGCAGGGAAGTTTCTTTATGCCTTCCTTCTCTTTTCTGTCCTTCAGCGAGTGTTGCTGAAGGTACAGGCTGAGGGGGCTCAGATGATTGTGATCACCCCGCTGTGGCCGCAGCAGATTTGGTTCACACTACTTCAGCGGTTGTCCTCAGAGCCTCCAATTCCGCTGCCAATATGCTCACAACTGCTATCCCAGGACTGGGGCAGGCTGGTGCATCCAGATCTCAGGTCCCTACACCTTCATGCTTGGCACCTGCAGACATAGTCAAATCCAGGTATGGGGTTACTCAAGAGGTGGCGGACATCCTTGTTTCTGCGAGGAAGTCCTCGACCCGCTCCACTTATGCCATGAAGTGGAAGGAATTCTGTCTTGGGCTTCGTCCACCATCTAGATCCTCTTTCCTTCCCGTGAACTCAGCATTACAATATCTCTCTCTTATATCAGCAAGGCCTGAGTTATTTGTCCATAAAGATGCATGTGGGCCATCTCTGCTTATCATGTCCTGTTCGGAGACAGGACCCTGGCTCAGTTAGATGTGGCCCGCACCTTTTATGGGGCATTCTACACCTATGACCTCCCATCAGGGACCCTGTCCCTCCCTGGGATCTCCTTTTGTGCTGGAGAAACTGATTCTTCCCCTTGAACCCGCGGTGGAAAGTGAGCTGCGTTTCCTTTTAGTTGCTGTCACTTCAGCTCGAAGAGTTTCCGAGCTACAGGTCCTGATGTGTAAGGAGCCTTGTATTATTTTCCATTGGGAAAGAGTTTCCCTCAGGACAAATCCTAAGTTCTTACCTAAAGTGGTCTTGGAGTTGACCCTCAACCAGTCGGTTAACCTGCCAGTTTATTTTCCTACCCCTTCTAATCGGGGAGAGTCTCTCCTACACACATTGGATGTCCACAGGGCGCTGAGGTATTACCTTAAGCGGACAGCTGCACACCGCATATTGGAGCAATTGTGGCCTTTGCGCCTCAACACCTGGGCAAAGCGGTGTCAAAACAGACCATTTCCCGTGGCTGGTGCACTGCACAGTGTACTGCTATACGAGTACAACAAACCTCTACCATGCTCGGTCAGAGGTCATTCCACTAGAGGAGTCTCTACCTCCTTCACCTTCTTAAAAAATGTCTCCCTTCGAGACATCTGTGCAGCCGCTACTTGGAATTCAGTGAACACCTTCATGAGGCATTACAGTCTGGACATTGCTTCCAGGTGCCAAGCTGGTTTCAGCCTGGCAGTTCTTCAAGGACTCTTGTCCTAGTTTGCGGAATCCAACCATAAGCTTTGCCATCATTTCATCTGTCATCCTACCTCCTGGGACTAGTCACCTCCTTGGTGCAGGACTGCTTGGGATTCTGTCCTAATACTAATATCCTGCTGCAAGAGCTCCCCCTTGAAGTAAGATGGTACAGTTACATAAGAACTTACCACAACAGTAGATCTTCAAGATGAGCTCTTGCAGCAGGTGCTGCTTTCCCGCCCTCCGTCCCCCAGAAGAATTTTTCAGCATGTCTAGGGACGGACTTCACCGTTTTCTCACTGAGATCTGTTCACGGTCTTAATGGGGAACTGAGGTGGAGCTGGGGTCTGCCCCTTGTAGCATGACCGACACCGGGGACGGAGCTGGATTGGGGCAGTCCCCACTGGGTACTGCTAGAAAGTTTTTCTCAGGGGTCCTAAGGCCTGCAGCAATAGTCCTAATAGTAATAGCCTAGTAGTAGTAATAGCCTGCTGCAAGAGCTCCTCTCAAAGATCTGCTGTTATGGTAAGTTCTTACATAACTGTATTTTAAGGGGGGTATTACATGTATATACCCCCCTTTAGCATGTGTAATAGCCTATACAGAGCACAAGTATCACCTTAAGGCCACCACTGCCCCCAATAGCATTATAATGTTAACTGTAGCACTGCAGCCCCTTCTCTTTTTTTGTGCCATTAAAATGCGATTTTGTGGGCCGGGCTGTGGCAGGCACTCAGTGGCTGACTTGCAATAAGGAAGTTAGGTAGTGTTCTAGTATGTTTAATTCCTAACTAATCCTTTGCTAAAAAATATAATTTGGGGCATATTTAGGTCCTGAGGCAGGCAGCTCCTTGCCACAAGCTGTCTGCCCCAACGTAAAAAAAAGTGTCAGCAGCTCTGTCATCACTGTAGAATACTGAACCAATTAGAGAGTGACTTTCACAATGCTGATGACATCACAGTGCCTAGTACAGCACTGAAGCCAGACATTAAAGAAACACAGCAACATCTTTAAACAAACTGCAGATTTAAAAGCTGTAACTTGTAACTTACTGTTGTATATATCCAATATACAATAGCCTGATTCAAAACAGGCAGTTTATCATCACTTGTGAGTGGTCAGGACTTTCATAACTCACTCGTGGCTCTGCACTCCTTAGTTCTGGTTGTGCCCCTCCCCCACACACACACACACTTGAAGGTAGATTGCATAGTTTGAGTTAGCCTGTTGCATATCTATATAACTCTTTGTAGCTAACCTAAAGATGTTGTGATATGTTGGTGTTTGTGTTGTCACAGTTGCTGTCTTGAAGGGTATTATCATCACAATGGAATACTGAACCAGTGAGAGAGCAGCTTTCACAGTACTGAGAGCATCACAGGAGCCCTGTGCAGCACTTAAGCTAGTTGTCGAAATTAACGAGAAACGTTAAATAGTCAAATAGCAGATGTAAATGTTAGAACTAGTAAACTGATCTATAAATCAAATACATAATGGTCTGACTCAAAATACACAGTCTATCATCACTTGTCAGGGGGCACGGCTGTCATAACTCAACTTGGGTAGATTCAGCACCTGACCTCTCGGTCAATGACATGTCTAGATTTTCCTTGCCATTTTATAATCAGGGTAATTGTATTCAAGAGGAAATAAAAAAAGTTATTAAATAAAAAAAATGCTTTTCTTCTCCTCCTGCTGGTCAGACTTAGTCCCGTGGCGACCCCAGAACCCCTCAATGGGCTACTGACATGAGCTTCTCTCCCTGACCCCCTGTCCCATACCTTTAAGATAGAAACCAGCATCCTTCTGTCAGCAGCCCCAACCCAACACCATATTTAGAAAAGTACCCCTTAATCCAATCCTCAGTTCCCTAATTAGCTGGGGCAACTGTCCCCAGAATTGCTATCCCCATGATCCATTATGGGGCACCAAAGATGGGTTTACTGGTTAAATGCCCATTGGGCATAATATCTGGTGACCTGCCAGCTCCTCCCCACAAGCCAACACCATCTCAACACAACCCCCACATTCCATGTTCTGCAGTTTTCACCACCGCTTTGACCCCTGATCCACAATTTGTGGAAGCCAGTGGTGCAGCAACAGTCCAGCAGAGTGGTTCCCTCCCCATAATGCACACTGTGTCCCAGCCAGTTGGCTGTCATTTCACAGCTTTAGCGCTTGAGGGGGCATGGTCTGCCTAGCATTATCATTATCAAGTGATAGTAAGCAGAATTAAACAGAGAATCACATTGGTGCCTGTGGATACTTCGACTGTTATTACATGTTGATGACACACATAGTGAAGATGCGCCTAACAGTACTGAGTCAGCACACCTACCTCCCTGCATGATATCACAGGGATCCCAAGAATGGGGGCAGTGTAGTGTCAGTATAGGTAGGACTCAGCAATATCTCCAGACTGCTGCTAGCTACCTGCCAGCATAATACCTCATTTAAACAGCTTTCCATCACCTTTCCAACTATGGTGGTCTCTGTTCATAACTTGGGTATTATTAGTAGTAAAGACATGCAGTGGGGTGGGGTGCTGTGACCAGGCTAGAACCACATATTGTGATCGCTTAGCCAGTCCAGTGGGCAGGTACTAACTCCTCACTAATGTATAGAGGGCTTGATTGTTTCAGTTACAGTTGTAGCTCAGGGCTTTTAATATTTATTTAATTATTTATTGAAATTTCGGATAACACCTTTGAGAACAAGCTCATTTCATAGGTTCTACGTCAGATGACAATACATATTGGAAAGGTATGAGATGGAGAACAAACAAAACAGAGAATTATACAAAACATTACAAGAGTGTATAACTAGAGAAGTTCCAATACATGTGGCATTGCACAATGTATGCCAAGGTGCGTATTTGATTAAAACCTGGAATTCAAAGGGTCATGTTAGAGGGGGTGAGGTCTTATGAAATGACCCTTTACAGGAAAATGAGAACAGACTCAGCCTGATATCTAATAATCAACAAGGTAAGGGATGGCATCAGCCCAGGGGCTTCGGCAGAGGTGCGTAGGTATGGGACAAAGCATTTTAAAGTGAGCAAGGGAGCTCAGGAGATATAACGGGGGGAGGAGGGGGGATGGGTGAAAGCCATAGAGGGGCGAGAGAAAAGAGTGGAAGGGATCAAGAGGAAATGTGAAAGGAGAATGATTAGCAACTTAGAACAGTTAATTACATGCTGAGAACAGTTAAGCATAAAGTCAGGAGAGCATAATGTTAGAATAAGTGCTGGTCACAAGAAGGAAGGTTATTGGAAGCAGTCACAACTGGCAACAGCAACTAGCTGTTGCTTAAGTTTAACCTTGAAAGAGCCCAAGGTGGATGCTGAAGTGATGTCATGGTGCAGAGAGTTCATCCATAGCGGGGCACGGTAGGCAAGGGACCTTTGTCCCAGAGAAGTGTGACAGCGGGGTATATTAACAATCTGGCTAGTAGAGCTTCTGGTGCAATGACAGTTGATAGCGGGGGTAATAAGCTTTTCACCAGGGGGCATTTTGCCTAAGCTTACTTTTTTGGAAAGTAAATGTGTTTGGTGCATGAGTCTACCTTTGAATTGGAGCCAGTTGGCCTGAGCGTACATGTCGCAGGTATGGGACAGATGGGCTGAGCCGGTAAGGAGCTGGCATGCTTTGTTGAGTGCAACTGTGATGCGGTGAAGAGTTGTTTCAGTAGCTGATCCATAGATTGGAAGCCGTAATCAATAAGCGAGACGAGAGCTATGAATGGCCAGGTTAAGAGCCTCTGGGGTCAAACATTGCTTATGCCTATGAAGTAGCCCAATGCGGGTGTTAACAGCCTTAGCAATGATGTTAATGTGATAGGCAAAGGTCATCGTACTGTCAGTAGTAATCCCCAGATATTTAAAGAGCTGAACTAGATCCAGGGGAGAGCCCTCTTTGTTGGTGATAAAAAGAGGGTAAGTTCTGTGCCTATTTTGGAAGCTGGAGAACAGCATAGTTTTAGTCTTGTTGTAATTCATAACTAACTTGTGCTTATGGAACCATCTTTCTATGACTAAAACATTACTCTGTAGCCTGGATTCAAGAACCTTAGGGTCTGGATCACTGGTAAACAGGACAGCATTGTCAGCATATAAAAGGATGTAACCCTGACAGGAGTAAGGAAGGTTGTTGAGTTGAGGAAAATGCTAAATAAAAGAGGGCCCAAGATGGACTCTTGAGGAACTCCAGATAGGACAGGTCTGCTATCCGAGAGGGTGTTACCAATCTTCACCTGCTGTGTACAGTTGTGCAGGCAGCTTTCAAACCAGGCTACGCTGTCACAAGCTAGGCCAGTGGTGGCAAGCTGTTTGACCAGGAGGGCATGATTCACTGTGTCAAAGTATTGGTTAAATCAATGGTGATGCTAGGAAAGGAGGGCAGGATGGGGGAGGGTGGAAGGTGGTTACCCTTTAATGCTAGAGTCTTGGGAGGAAAACTGCAGAGTTACAGGTTTTCATGGCAGAGGGAGAGGTGGACATTGCAGCCATCACAGAAACATGGGCCACCCAATACAATGACTGGGACCTGTCTGTACCAGGGTACAGGTTATTTCGTAGGGACAGGGTGATTGGGAAAGGTGGGGGGCTGGCACTATATGTGAAGGAAGGACTGAAGTGTGTAAGGGAGGATGGGGAGGAGGGTAGTACGGAGTCACTTTGGATGCAAATCCAGGATTCCAAGAATAGGATTCTAGAATGGGAGTGGTGTACAGGCCACCATCTCAGATGGAGGAGTTAGACAGGGAACTAGCGGGACAGATCAGGAGGACCTGCAAGAAGGGTAGTGTGGTGATTGTGGGGGACTTCAACATGCCAGGAGTGGACTGGAGTACCCCAACAACCAGGAACAGAAGGAGCAGGTACTGCTGGATGCCTTCCAGGACAGCTTCCTGCTGCAAATGGTCAGTGAACCAACCAGGTTAGGGAATACCCTTGACCTGTGCTGGCAAATGGGACTTTGTGAGAGAACTTACAGTGGAGGAACCGCTGTCAGGGAGTGACCACCACTCAGTATGGCTCACATTGGATATGGGCAAGGAAGGAGTGGAATCTGGCACAAGAGTGCTGGACTTCAGGAGGGACGACTTTGGGAGGATGGGGTAAGTGGTAAAAGGTACCTGGCCAGAATTCAATCTAGTATGGACACTAACCAGAGGTGGGAGCTCATAAAGCTGGGGATAGTGGAGGCAACCAAAACCTGCTGCAAAGCCCAGAGTAAGAAGGCTAGGGCTAAGAAACCGAGCTGGTTGAGCAAGGAGGTCATGGAAAAGGTAAGGAAAAGAGCTGCCTTTAGGAAGTACAAGAAAACAGGGAAGGGGAGGACAGGGAGGAGTACTTGACAGAATCGAAGGAGGTGACAAGGGCAGTAAGGGGAGCCAAAGCATCTACGGAACTCAGGCTGGCACAAGGCATTAAGAAGGGGAGAAGGACTTCTTAAGTACATCAGGAGAAAGGGAGCTGTAAGGACACATAGTAAGGATTAGGAAGGAGGGGTTGGGTGGAAGCAGGGTGCGATAAGGCAGAAGCTCTAAATGAGTACTCTGCTCAGTATTTACTAAAAGAGAGGGGGGTGACACCCAAGGTGGAGAAATGGCAGAAGCAGGGGGGGAAGTGGTGACAGATGGGGAAATCATGGAGGCAGAGTTCGAGAGGGTTTGAAGGCACTGAGGGTGGACAAGGCGCCAGGCCCAGATGGCATCCACCCCAGGGTACTGAAGGAGCTGGCAGAGGTCCTTGCAGGACCTTTGGCAGACCTATTTAATGCCTCACTACATTCGGGGTGTGTACCTCAGGACTGGAGGATGGCTCATGTGGTGCCCCTCCACAAGAGTGGCTCCAAGGATGAACCGGGAAACTACAGACCAGTGAGCCTCACATCCATCGTAGGTAAGCTAATGGAGACTATCCTGAAGGAGAGGCTGGTGGCCCTCCTAGAGGCCAAAGGACTACAGGACAGCAGACAGCATGGCTTCATACGTGGCAGATCCTGCCAAACCAACCTGGCAGAGTTCTATGACTGGTAACTAGGCAACTGGACAGGGGCCATGCAGTGGATGTCCTGTATCTGGACTTCAGTAAGGCATTCGACTCGGTGTCACATGGAAGGCTGGGAAGGAAGTTAGTAGGCACAGGGGCCGGTGCAAAGCTGGTGAGATGGGTAGGAAACTGGCTTCAGGGAAGGCAACAGAGGATAGTGGTGGGTGGGGAGCTCTCACACCCAAGGGCAGTGATGAGCGGTGTTCCACAGGGCTCAGTGTTGGGACCAGTGTTGTTTTGGATATTCATTGCAGACATATCATGGGACATCAAGAGCAAGATCAGTCTGTTTGCTGATGATACCAAGGTAGGCGTGGTGGTGGATGACCTAGGGGGATGGCAGGGGTTGCAGGATGATCTGGCAAAGCTTGAAACCTGGTCAGACACCTGGCAACTGGGGTTTAATGCCAAAGAGTGCAAGGTGCTGCATTTTGGGATGAAGAACCAAGGAGGAGTTACCAGCTAGGGGAGTGCAGCTAGCCCAGACAGAGGAAGAGAAGGATCTGGGGTGCTCATTACAGGGTCAATGAACAACTCGCACAATGTAGAAAGGCAGCTGCAAAGGCCAACAAAATGCTGGGTTGTATTGCAAGGGTATATCCTCGAGGAGGGAGGAGGTGATTCTGCCATTGTATAGGACATTAGTTAGACCACACCTGGAGTACTGCATGCAGTACTGGCGCCCGTATCTGAAGAGGGACAGTAAGTTACTGGAGGGGGTGCAGCGAAGGGCAACAAAGATGATCAAAGGGCTGGGGGACTTATCATACGAGAGGAGGTTGAAGGAGTTGAACATGTACTCACTGGAGGAGAGGAGGACGGGTGACATGATCGAAAACTTTAAATACATGAAAGGAATAAACAAGATGGGTACAGAGGGCTGTTCAAAGTAAGGAGGGAGGGCCACTGGGGCCATGATATGAGACTGGAGGAGGAAGGTTCAGGAGGAGATGAGGAGACACTTTTTACAGAGAGAGTGGTGGCTGGGTGGAATGTGTTACCTGCAAGTAGTATCCAGTAGAACAGTGGACTGCTTCAAAAGGGGATGGGACAGGACAAGGGGGAGGGTTAATGAAGGGGAAGGGTGGAAGGGAGGGGCAGCTGCAGAATAAGGGGTGCTAGCTGCACATTCGAGCAGACTTGATAGACCTCTAGGCCTTTATCTGCTGGCAAATTTCATATGTTCGTATGAAAGTAGCACCAACCAGGTGTCCTTGATCTAAGGAGTGGTGAATAAAGCCTGTGAACTCCAGAAGAGCGGCAGTGGTACTATGACCATTTCTGAACCCGTGTTGTTGCGGGCATTGTAGCTGATATTTTCTAAGTATTCAACCAGTTGGTCAGCCACTATACGCTCAAGAGCTTTCGCGAGTGGGGGAAGGACAGAGCCAGGCCTGTAGTTCCCAATAATTGTGCAATCCCTAGACTTATGAACTGGCGTCACAGTGGCGGATTGCCATTTCTGAGGGAATTGAGAGTAACTAAGTGTCATGTTAATAGTATGTGTTAGAGGTGACAGAATTTCATCCAGTGTAAGGGCTACAAACTTAAGATCTAGGGTGTCACTGTGATAGGGTAGAATAGGACCCTATCCCATTTGTTTTGGAGAAAGTGTTTAAATGCAAGGATCATTCTATATTCTTTCCTTTTCTCTCTCTTCTCTGTCTGGTTGCACAACCAAATCTTCCTGTGAGACTTCAGACTTGATCAACCCGAACAGTCTCGCAATTCTTGGGCTCTCTCTAGCTCTCGGTTTTCTCTTGCCGTCTGTTTTTCTCCCTTGCATATCTACATCTAGTAATATAAAAATTAGGTGCAAATCAATATATGGAAATGAAACTGATAATGGGATCACTTTATATGTTACAGGGTAGAATAGGACCCTATCCCGGTCACCACTAAATCTTGATTTCCCTAATACCTTGAGTGGGTAATTCCTGGCTTCATGGGCTGAGAGGGTTTTGAAGTAGAAAGGAGGATGAGAAGGGTGCTGAATCTCTTTTTCAGAGTAGTCACTTTGTGAGGGGGTGAGAGAAGTAGCCAGGTGGCAGGACACCACTCAGGTCCGTGAAGGCATTATTAAAAGTGCTAGCAATAAGTTTGGGGTCGAGTGAGGGTACACCATCAATGTTAAGCATGGTAGGGGCAGATCTGAGGTCTCTCCCAGTGACCTCTTTAAGGTTAGTCCAAAATTTTCTGCCATCATTCCAGGTCCGAGAGAGCACTTCCTTATAATATTGATTTTTAGCTGCACGAATAGCCCTCGTGTAGTTGTTTCTAGCCATTTTGTACCTCTGGATATCGGCCTGATTACACAAGGACATAGACCTGTGCCATAGATGGTCCCCAGCATTCAGAAGATCAAGGTGGTCCGGAGAAAACCGGGGATTACAGCGGCATTTGATTTTACACTTTTTTATGGGGGACGTGCCTATCACATATAGCGTTGAACTGAAGAATTAATTGGTCGAGGGCAATGTCAACGTAGTTAGTAGTGTAAACCATTGACCAGTCCTGATTACACAGGTCAGCTTTTAGTGATTCAAGATGCCCACAGATGAGTACCCTGGTGGTAATTGTTCTAGTGGGTGGTTTAGAGAATTTGTTCGCCCAATGAAACAAGACTGGGGAGTGGTCACTGAAGGCATCTGCGAATACGGTTGTGTCCGATATATGATCATGGTGGTTAGAGAACACCAGTCCAGTAAGGTACCTGTCCCAGTTTTAAAGCTGTTTCTAGTGGGGGACTCGACTAGCTGGGTGAGGTGAACTGCTGAAACTGCATCTTTAAAAGGGCTTGTGTCAGGAGAGAACTAATCGATACTGAAATCTCCTAACATGATAATTTCTGAAGTAATACTCAGAGAGCCAAAACACTCCAGGAGTGAATCAAAGCAGGAGGCCATCTGTCTGGGAGGAATATAGATTGAAAACACAGTAAGGGTTTTATTGTGTGCACCTAGAAGCACTTTTATGGCAAGGGCTTGCATATGGTCATCAGTTTTGGGCAGAGTTAGGACGAGACCTTGAAGGTTGTTTTGGAGGTAGGTCACACAGCCACCCCCATGCTTGGAGAGACAATCCTGTCTAAAGACTGTGTAGCCTGGGATGGAAATTGAAGCATTCGTTACTTTTGGAGAAAGCCATGTTTCTACGACTGAGAGGATGTCTGGGTTATGTTGTAAGATCCATGCATTCAGTATATCCATTTTGGGGGGAAGCTGCATATATTAAGTGAGGCAATTGTAAGTAACCCAGTAGATGACTGTGGGTATGCCGTAAGTTGTGGAGGGCCAGGGTTGTGGTGAATATTGCCAGAGAGCAGCAGCAACAGTAAGGCAGTCCACACAGATATTCCTTTAACTGTTTGTTGCTGAGTTTGTGAAGTTTACTCTGAGCTGAGTGCGCTTTACAGTTGACTTGTAAGTTGAAGATCCCAAGGAGGAGTGCTAAAGGGGGTAGCCAGCTAGGGCGATGAAATGGCAACCCCCAGTCACCAGGGGAATGCAGGTTCCATGGCACAGTAAGAGAGTCACAGCATTGGTACAGCACTATAGTACTCCCAGGCATCGGTGTAAATCTTGCCCCTGGGCCCAACACATAAATATGGCATAGAAACATAAAAAACATCAACAGAAAATGGCCATTGGTCCATGCAGTCTGCCCTGTTTTACCCTATCCAACCACAGGACCTAACGTCTAGTCGAGGTTATTATTGTACTTACCTCCCTCCTTCTTGCCCTCTGCCTTACTGCTGTACTTTCCCCCTGTATCCCAGCCATGTTTGAAACCATTAATGGTTCTTATACGCACCACCTCTGCTGGTTGTCTATTCTATGGCTCAACCACTCTGTCTGTAAAATAATGTTTTCTCACGTCCCTCCTGAATCTCCTTTTTACCAACTTCCACTTTTGCCCTTGTGTTCATGATTGGCCACTCCTGCTGAATAATTCCCCACAATCTACCATTCATTCCTTTCAGGAACTCGAAGGACTATCATATCTCCCCTTTCCCGTCAGTCTCCAACAAGTTCATATTCAGGGCCTTAAGACACTCCTCGTAGGATCTGCCCTGCTTCCCCTGAATCATTTTGGTTACCTGTGCGGTACCATCTGAAGCCTGTCTTTGTCTTTTCTTAGGTTGGGGCTCCAGAATTGGGCACAGTGGTGCTCTTATTTCTTGTCATTTAGGGTTAGTGACAAAAACAAAGATAATCGCATTGTTTTCACTGTTACACTAAATGATTCAGAAGTGGCACAGTGTTTCACGGCCTCACCCCAGATTCAGAACAGTAATCACAAATAAAACTGCCCAGCATCAAATACTATATCAGAATACGTAATGTGGCCACGTAAATGCACAACAAATCCTTGGAGAAAACTAGAATATTGTAGATGTTCCAGTTCCTAAAGAGTCTTAACTTGTCCCCCCCCACCCTAGTGCTTGTTTCTGTTAGGAAGTCATGCTTATTTATTCTTGCCATTTTCTTGGGCCTGTACCTCTGACCCCCATTCCTTGTCCCTGCATGCCTGTCCTTGAGAACTCCGGTATTCGTATACATTTCCCTTTTGGCTAGAGGACAGAGGAGCTCTGAAACAGAGGCTTGACAAAGCCTGCTGTGGGAAGGTGAGTGCTCTCGAACTCTCACACACTGCACTTTCCCGTTTAACGCTTCCTCCATTGCTCAGCTACCAGATATACTTTGTTGTATCTGCGAAGGGGTGCATCCAGTGGGGGCTGTGGATAATAGCTCTCACTGATACGTGGCTACTTCCTTCTGTTAAAGTGGTAAATATAGAATCTCACACACATATTCGTTTTTTATGTTACAGTTTTTTGTCTGGGAAAGGCACATTGAGCCGAAGCTCACTTCCAGATGCATCCTGGGATCACAGGGAGGTTAAGTGACTTGCTCAGGGTCATACAGTGTGCAAGTGGAGGTTGTGGGAATCAAACCCTTGTCTGTTGGATGTACCAAGGTCATTCACATCTCATTGCTCTAACCTCTAGGCTATACTGCCAGCCCCAACATGGTTCACATATAGGATTCATACACATCTGTGGGCAAGACCCTCATAGTCCATGAGCAGTGTGTTCCAGTGTCTTGGTTTTATCACTTTATTGCTCTTTATTTTGTGCACATATCTCTTATTCAATTAGGTTTTGATTAGATTTTCTTTTAAATATGTATACGTATAATATTTTGTACAATACCTTTGATATGTTTTAAACAAGAAATGTTATACTCCAAAGTGAATACTGATTCGAAATAGATTGTAAGATTTAAATATTTATTGAGAATGCCATTTATAAGCAATTTTACTGGGAAATTAAAATCAAGCAGCAGTACGAACATACGAAATTTGCTAGCAGATAAAGGCCTAGAGGTCTATCAAGTCTGCTCGAATGTGCAGCTAGCACCCCTTATTCTGCAGCTGCCCCTCCCTTCCACCCTTCCCCTTCATTAACCCTCCCCCTTGTCCTGTCCCATCCTCGTTTGAAGCAGTCCACTGTTCTACTGCATACCACTTCTGCAGGTAACGCATTCCACCCAGCCACCACTCTCTCTGTAAAAGTGTCTCCTCATCTCCTCCTGAACCTTCCTCGCTCCAGTCTCATATCATGGCCCCTGGTGGCCCTCCCTCCTTACTTTGAACAGCCCTCTGTACCTGTCTTGTTTATTCCTTTCATGTATTTAAAGGTTTCAATCTGTCCCCCGTCTCTCCTCTCCTCCAGTGAGTACATGTTCAACTCCTTCAACCTCCTCTCCTTATGATAAGTCCCCAGACCCTTGATCATCTTTGTCGCCCTCGCTGCACTCCTTCCAGTAACTTAATGTCCCTCTTCAGATCTGGACGCCAGTACTGCACGCAGTACTCAGGTGTGGTCTAACTAATGACCTATACAGTGGCAGAATCACCTCCTCCTCCTAGATATACCCTTGCAATACAACCCAGCATTTTGTTGGCCTTTACAGCTGCCTTCCTACACTGTGCCGAGTTGTTCATTGACCCTGTGATAAGCACACCCAGATCCTTCTCCTCCTCTGTCTGGGCTAGCTGCACTCCCCCTAGCTGGTAAGTCCTCCTTGGGTTCTTCATCCCAAAATGCATACACGTTACTGTGACAACATGTACCTCTTCCTTTTTGTTAAATTTCAGATCATACTTTGTTTCTTGTCTTGTGATATGTCCTTTGTTCTTGTTTTGTGTCCTCTTTTGCATTTGTGTTCAATTTGAGAAAATTAGAAAGAGCTTTCCTTTACTATGGCCATCTCCAGGTTTCCATCTGTATTCCCAGCTGCTTTTGAACAGCCCAGCATGTTTAACATCACTGTTCTTGTGGCAGAGATGCACTAGCATGCAAAATACTCTGCTCCCTCACCTTATAGGACAATGGGTGTTCAAAGACAGCTGAGAAAAGCTGTGGCTAGCCACAGTAAAAGAAGCACTACTGTAGCTATTTCAAACTGGCAGTATAGCCTAGAGGTTAGAGTAATGAGCTGTGAATGAGCTTAGTATGTCCAGCCAGACCTGAGTTTGATTCCCACAACCTCCACTTGCATACCTTGTGACTCTGAGCAAGTCAGTTAACCTTCCGAGTACTCCCGGGTTACCTGTAAACAGGCACTTGTGCCTAGTGGACCATACCTGGTTACCAAAGAAAAATCTAAAATAGTGCCAAAGCAGACTCAGAAGTTGGAACAAAAAGCATCTTACATGATTAGACACAGGGGCACTCTAAAATCGAATCAAAGGTAAGATACGCAATGTTCTGTTACAAACAGGGATACTTTAGAGTCCTATTCTGGCCCACATTTGAAAATGTTAAACTTTTTTCAGTGGAGACTATTCACCTTCTTAACTGTGGTGTTGGCTCACACTTCAGGCCTTTTCAATCTCCCAGCCCCAACATCACCAGCCAGCCATCATTCTGATGTTTTGAAGGATTTTCTCTCCCGTTTTATTTTTTTTTTGCATCTCTAATCCTCTTACCACCTCTATAGCACCATGCCAGAACCATAATTGGCCTTATGAAGCACGTGGCTTATCCTGCTAAGAAAGGTACACTTTCCATAGCCCCACCACAGAGGTTGATGTGACCACAGAATTGGGCACCACGCCCCTGCCAGCAGAACCTGCATGAGGTCTTAGCCACGCATTCATGAATGACCCATACTGACTCAAAAACCTGGGTCGGCAGTGGAAAAGTGTGACAGGTGATTGATCAGCTGTGACTTTCTTTATATCAACCTGATGTGATGTCATGGCAGGCTGATATGAAGAATGTAGGGTCTGATTTCTGGTTGATGTCAGACGCTAGCAGTTATTATAATACAATACAATAGAATTTGTTTTTCTGCATCACCCTTCATACGCAAAGCACTTTACAAAGCAATGACTTAAGATATTGGGACTGTGTGGGTTATGCATACAACAGTCATTATGGGTGCTAATAACACACACACACACTGCTTTAGAACCTGTGTTATGGGATAATTTCCTTACATTTTTGGTAAGTGCCATGAGATCATTAACTTCCACCTGAACAGCCACCAGACATAGCAGAAGAATCCAAAGGACGACACCTCAACAGTGTATATGCGCACGTTATCATCAGATTCATTATAGCTGCAAGTCTAATTATTTTTCCTGTTCCTCTGCCCTTCTTTATTTGTTTCTGTCTCTCTCTTTCTTGCTGTCCTTCTGTCTCGCTGTGTCCCGACATCCATGTAGAGCAAAAAACGTGCTCCTCTGTGTTTAAATTACTGACTCAGCTGACTCACTAGCTCCCCCCAAAAATTTCAGTAGCCTGATATACAAAGCAGCAAAGATGTTAACCTATGACTTAGATGGGTTACACACACACATTAACAATGACTTCATGAAGGCTTCTTGTTAGAAGATGGTGGGGATATTGCTTGCTAGAATTTGGAAAAGGGACTGTGCCTTTTTTAGTGGGAACAAGGCACCTGTAGGGTCTCACAGGAGTTCATGTCCATCTCCCTCTAATTACTTCACCAGCTGCGGGTGGTGCAGCTGACTGAGCCAGCAAGCAGTAGCTAGGAATGGCCCCTTATCTCACCAGTGAAGCACACTCTTGTGACTTGAACAATGCAGTCCCCTTCTGCCCAGTACAATTCCCAGAAACTCCCTGCCTTATGCTACACATTCTCCTGGGGATGGCATGCCAGTCGGCTTGTCTGCAGTAGCAGCAGCAAGTCTGTTGAACCCTCCCCTGGGACCCTACTACAGAATGCCTTGTTCCGCTTCACCACCCCTCCCCCTGCCTTATAAACCAAGAACAAGGCTTAAAATATCAGGGACAAATGACCAAAATCATGGACATAATATCTTTAAAAAGCTGGCCCTGTCAGTTCCAGAACATTATTTTGTGCTTCAAATCCGAACTCTTTGGTGTCAGGAAAGCCAAATTTAGGAGGGCATGAGGGCATTTTTTTCTGTAGGGAATTTTATATCCTCTCTGATGACACATCCCATTCCTCAGGGGTTCTGGTGACCATACATCCCCATTCCTCAGAAGCTCTGTAACCACCCAGCCCCATCCCCCACTCTTCAGGGGTTCTGGTGATGATCCAGCCCCATCACCCACTCTTCAGGGGTTCTGGTGATGATCCAGCCCAATCCCTCACTCGTTAGGGGTTCTGGTAACCATCCAGCCCCATCCCCCACTCTTCAGGGGTTCTGGTGATGATTAAACCCCATCCCCCACTCCTAGTGGGTTCTGGTGATGATCCAGCCCCATCCCCCACTCCTTAAGGGTTCTGGTAACCATCCAGCCCAATCCCCCGCTCTTCAGGGGTTCTGGTGATGATTAAACCCCATCCCCCACTCCTAGTGGGTTCTGGTGATGATCCAGCCCCATCCCCTGCTCCTCAGGGGTTCTGATAATCATCCAGCCCCACCCCCTGCTCCTCAGGGGTTCTGATGATCATCCAGCCCCAGCCCCCCTCCTTAGGGATTTTGGTGACCATGCAGCCCCATCCCCCACTCCTCAGGGGTTCTGGTAACCATCCAACCCCATCCCCCACTCCTCAGGGGGTTCTGATGACCATCCAGATCCATCCCCTGCTCCTAAGGGGTTCTGGAAACCATCCATACCCACTCCTTACTCCTCAGTGGTTCTGGTGACCATCCAGACTCATCCTCCACTCTTCAGGGGTTCTGATGACCATTCAGACCCATCCACAGTGGTCCACATTGGACTGCTCAAAGTAGTCTTGTGCCAGGAGTACGAGGGAGAGGAGAGAGATAATCAGAATATTAAGTATCTTAAGGGGATCAACAGAGTGGACTGTCAAACTCTGTTCAGACATAGTGAGGGGATCTGCAGCAGGGGGTGTGGGTACAAACCGAGGTGGGGGGCAACTTCAAGAGTGATGGGAGGAAGTACTTCTTCACAGAACTTGATTGTAAAGATGCAGATTTTCCCTTTAATAGATTATGGGGATGTTTTATATGATGGAGCCACTAGGGACCGTCTATCAAAATTGGATTTATTAATCAATCGTCTTGCTAGATTGATTCTTAATTGTACCAAATTTACACATCATTGTGAATTATATGAGAGACTAGGATGGTTATCATTTAGTAGGAGAAGAATGATACATAAATAGTTATTTGCCTATAAATGTGGGTTGGGCTTTGTTCCTTTATATTTAAAGAATAAAATTTCCTTTAGAAATGTTGATCTAATTTTGAGAAACTCGGCTGTTACAGATATGGTTGCCCCGCTTGTAAAATCAAAGTGTTCCCAGTATTTACTTAGTAATTATATCCTGATATGTTGGAATGGTCTTCCCCATGAATATAGACAAAAGATTGGGAAGCCCTTATCAATATCCCACCTAAGTAAATATCTGATCTTCTTACAGGAACCTTGTAACTGTTACTGAAGTTTTATGTGTTTATGTAGTGATGATTGAAGTTTGATTGTATTTATAACATTGAGTAATGCATATGTTTTGTATTTTTCTGTAAAGGTTACCATTGCGAATGAGTTTTATACTCAGTGGTTTTTACCTTAATAAATAAACAAACAAACAGAGAGGGTAGTGGACATATAGAATAGCTTAACAGAAATGGCCAAGGCAAATACAGTGCAGGGTTTCAAGGGAGTGTAATAGGTATAAAGGGTGGGGAATGTGGGGGAGCATGCAGCTACCATGGGCATTGGCCAGTGTCAGTGAGGTTTGCGTTCATGTATTCACAGTGAAACTTATGTTTAAAGCAGCAGTATTAGTTAGACACCATATACTTTTTTTTCAGAAGTAGTGTTTGTCTGGCAGAAATATCAGATACCCATTTTGCTTTTCGTTTTCTTTAATTCCTGAACCAAGATATGGGATTTTTAGGTTTTTTAAAGTTCCCACTGCTGTGCTATACCCACCATGAAAAAATACATATCTTGGTACAGTGCTGTTGATCATCCAGCCCCAGCCCCCTGAAACTTATGTTTAAAATCAGAGACGTGTGGTAACACCATTCGTATGCATCCTCATTATTCAGGGGTATAGCCAAGAATTTTAAACATGTACTTGAGAGTTGATGGAACTTGTTGCCCTGCCTCGTGTAAACACAGACCAAAAGATGTGCTGCTCCACCACACAAACATTGCTCCACCCCACCCCCATTTCAGTCAACAGTATGTAGTAAGCCAAGGATCCTAGTAGATTCACAACATGTTTATTTTATCTAATACACACACACTACCAATCAGACAGAATTTGGCTGGATTTTAGTTACAGTGTTTAGGATACATTGTGATAAGCCTCTGTACCACATCAAGGTAGCCAGCCTTACAGCGGTCCAAAGGAACAAACCGCATGTGGTCTGACTCACAGCTTAGAGCTTCCACTCCACCTCCTCTCACTGGGATCACTCACAAGTTCATTTGAGTATTTGCTAGATGCTGTGTAATCCCCCAGGCACAAGAATGGTAAAGGCAGCTTTATTATTTTACTTTGGCTCTGTTTCTGTTGTTGCCTCGGCTTGAAGCCCATGTTGCCCCTGGATTTTCCAGATTTTACTGTACTCAGCAAAGTACTTTGAGTATGCCTACCGACACCTGTGACATTATAAATCTAGCATGTATATTTAACAGGTAACATCAAAGGAAGAGAGTTTTAAAAGTTGTGAATGGTGGGCATATTTAATGATGTGAGTCATTCATTTAAAAAATTAGCTATAAAATCTGTTTGAGAAATACCTGAGAAAACTAAAAGGCACTGAGGATGCATTTAAGGATGTCCAAAATATATTTATGATAAAAAACTATACGATTCATTTTTTTGCCTACTAACAAATACCTCCGCTTTAATAAGTGATGGAGGAGAAATTAATTAGAATAAGACACAGTGACTTGAATGTCTAATGCGACTGTTCCAAAGACTGAGGGTGTACTGTACAGGGAAACAGTCAAAATAATAACATACAGCAATATTAATAAAGACTGCTTGGATAAGGTTGAGGAATCCCAAGGATAAAGGGAATGTGGTAGGCATCTGAAAACCAAGAAAAGAGTGGAGGCTGAGTAGACAGACATAGTTAGAGTTCCCAGAGGAGGGAACTAGAAAGTTAGAAATAAATAACAAGGACACTTATCTGACTGAGAGTTGACATTTGGCACAGCCTAGAAAATAAAGTAGAAATAGGTTAGAATAACAGGAGAAAATCATAGCAAGAGGAGAGAGAGATTAGTTTTGCTGCTAGGTATCTAGAGAGACAGACACTGGCAGTGCAAGTGTTTCAGGGGACTGTGCAGTGCCGGAAGTGCCTTTGGGGCTGTGGCGAACTGCTGTAGTGAGCAGCAGAAAGGAAAAGCCTTTCAAGGCTGTGGAGACTCACCACAGTGGTCAGGTGAAAGAAAATAGCCCTTTGGGTAACAGAAGGACACGTTTGGGGCTGTGTGAGATCCACCATGCAGGGCAACAACAAAATAGCCTTCGGGGGCTGTTTGAGGTCAGCAGCAGCAAGCAGTTGAAAGAAAAAGACCTTCAAGCCTGTGGAGACTCGCCATAGCAGGTACATGACAGAAAAACGTCTTTTGGGGCTGTGTGAGACCTGTCATGGTGGACAATTGAAAGAAAAAAGCCCCTTGGGGCAATGTGAGATGCACCACAGCAAGCAATTGAAAGAAAAAGCCCTTTGGGGCTATATGAGACTTGCCACAGCAGGCAGCTGAAAGACAATAGCCCTTTAGAGCTGTGGACACCTGCAACAGTGGGCAATTGACATAAAAAGCCCTTTGTGGCTTTGAGAGACCTGCCATGGTGGGCAGTTGAAAGAAAACACCCTTCGGGGCTATGGAGACCCACTGCAGTGGGTGATTGAAAGAAACAACTCTTTGGGGCTGCGGGGATCTGCCTCAGTGGGCAGCTGACAGAAAAAAAGCCTTTCAGTGCTGTATGAGACATGCCGCAGTGGTTAGTTGACAGATCACGCCCTTCAGGGCAATGTGAGACCTGCTGTGGTGGGTAGTTGACAGAAAAAGCCCTTTGGGGCTGTGTGAGACCTGCCGTGGTGGATAGTTGACAGTAAAAACCCTCTGTGACTTCGAGACCCGATGCAGTGGACAATTGAAAGAAAAATCCCTTCAGGCTGTGTGAGACCCCACCACAGTGGGCAGTAGAAATACAAGCCCCTTGGGGCTGTGGAAACTCACCGTAGCAAGTTACTTAAAACAAAATTCCCATCAGGGCTGTATGAGACCCAGGGCAGCAAGCGATTGAAAGTAAAAGCCCTTCAGGACTTTGGAGACCCACTGCCATGGGCAGCTGAAAGAAAAAGCCCTTCAGAGCTGTGGATACCTGTCACAGTAGGCAGCTGACAGATACCAGGAATAGAAGGACCCACTCCCATACTGATGAGTTGATCTCTCCATGCAAAACAGCCATACCAAAGCAGCAACAAAATGAGCAGCCATCTCTAAACGCAGCCCAAAAAACATAAAGTGCACAATCTATGAGAGTCCTACAGCCCAGAGGTACAAGCCACACATCAGTAACACGAGAGCAGTACAAAAAGCACAAGAAACATTGTTAGTAGGCATCATAAAGTAACACATGAAGACAGGAAATTCATCTTTGCATTTTCCAGGAATCTGATTGTCTGACTAGTCTCCACAGGGGACTGGATAGTACAAGAAAAGCAGGCAGAGATTAAAAATTCCAGGTCTGTGATAGGCTGAGGACAGACAAGCCTCCAAAAGCCACTCTGACTGTGATACCAATATGTTTGCTATGCCTGTGGCAAGCAAACATAAAAACAACTGTGCTACCAGTAGGAGACCCAGTCTAGAGCCTGCCCAGCGATAGGGTGGAGTTGTAGTAGGTCGGATCAGAGACTAGACAGGCCCTTAGTGTTTTTCTACCTGCAAAAAGTTTCACTGCTTCTAATGAGCCAAGGTCCTAGTCTATTTTAAATTTTGATGGAAAGGTCAGCACAAAGTAAGGCTGTGTAAAAACAAGAATTTACACTACCCCCTCATATTTTCTTTTGTCATAACTGTTTATTCCATGTCATAAAAAAAAAAAATAACACAAAAAGTTACAAAATCAAATTTGCAGCTCATGTGGTCCTGGGAACCACTGTTGGGTGGGAGATTTGTTACGGGGCATTTAATGCTAAATGTGTGGGGGAAAGGGGAAGGGAGTGGGGGCAATGGGAGAGAAAATGCCAGCAAATGCACAAAAACATCATTATGCATGGGTACGACACCCCAGCTTTGTACAACAGGATTTGTGATGTTATGCTCATGTATAGCGGCTTCTCAAAACTGGTAAGAATCACATCTAGACTGCATGCAATCCAGAGTGGCCTCCTATCCTGGGAATAAAAACAGAACTAGGAGTAGTCTGCTCCATAACCTTAGAATGCTGCATCAAAAGATGGAGTGATGACTCACTCACCAGTAGTGTATTTTAGAAATGCTGTCTTTTTGTTCAGTGGATGAGGCAGGTACATATCACCCTCCAATATTCTATGTCAGTGTTTCACTGTTGTACTAAATCACTTCATCAGGGCATTCTTTTCCCTGCAGTCTGAGACTGATTGATTCTGTCATGCGGGGTTGACTGTATGAAAAAACATATGTGATGTTTAAGCACTAATGACCAAACAGCTGGTCATTTCCTGTAGATTAATGACTGGCTGGGGGGCGAAGGGTGCGCCACTGGCCAACCCCACCCAGCCGGTCGTTAATCTACAGGAAATGAATGGCTATGAGGTCATTATTGCGATTATAAGTCTAATTGCAATAGTGATACTTTTTAAATAGGTTTCTGTACTTTTTTTTGTGTGTGTGGCAGTGCACACTGAGAGCTGTTCCTCTCCTAACATCTCTCAGTGATGGTGATATGCTGGCATCAGAGTCATGCTGTTTTTTTGAGGTTCCCTTACATTTTTCCGATATGCCTTGTTGAGCGCTACTGCATAAAGTCCCTTACAGATAGTGTACACCAACGGCTGCGGTAAAAACTCTTCTTGTTTTGCTACGGCGTGCTTTCTGCTATGTGGTTGCCCTGCCGGTCATTTCTAAGAGAGTGCAGATAGCAGGGCAGCCAATCAATGAGCTACTTCAGCTAATGAATAATTAATTAGACATAATGATTCTTACTGTCTTCACTTCATTTTAATAGGAGTTAGTGTGCTAGAATGCCTTTCTACTGCATTGATTAGCAATATCTCTTTCCTTCTTGTTCTCTCTCTCTCTCTCTCTCTCTCTGCCTATTGGATTCTGTCCTGTCCACGTATCTGTGTTCGGAGAGGAATACCGTGATGAGGTGGTGTTGCATAACTACGAAACATTGGTGTAACATACTGCAAAATGATAAACTGCTGCTTGATAAGTTGAATAAAAACACAAAATCTATGAAATATTCTACCAGAGAGTGGGTCAGTACTTCATCTGTTGGCATAAAAATCAAATGTAACCAGTACACTAATGATGAATTAACAAATAGCGATGTCCTGCCCAGTAGGTGAGGTTAATGCATAGGCACTGAATGACACATGCGGCAGCAGATCAAGCCGTCTTACATATGCTGCCCCACCGATGAGTCTCAGGCTGCCTCCCCCATTGCTGCCATCTAGTAGGTGAGACAACAGTTCAGGCTCCCTGCCCTTTCAGTCCTTCACCACTGCTCATGGAAGGCTGTCAGCTGGGGAGCTAATCAGAGCCGTTTGTGATGACATACGAATGTGCCAGCAGAAACAGACCACCCGATCTATCTAAGTCTGCTTGAGTGTGCAGCCAACACCCCTAGTGTGCAGCTGCCCCACCCCACCCCTCTCTTGTCATCCCACTGCCACCCCCACCTCCCCAACCTCACTCTCCCTGTACCTGTTCCATGCCCTTTGAAGCTGTTCACAGATTTACAAGATACCACCCATTCTGGTAGAGCATTCAATTTGCTACCACCTTCTCTGTGAAATAGTATCTCCTCATTTCCTTCCTAAATCTTCCCCCCTCTATTCTTAGCCCATGCCCCCCGGTGACCCTCCCCCTCCTTAACTTAAAGACCCTGTCCGGTGTCAGACTAGCCATCAGCCAGACTCTTCCCCACATTCTAATCACTAAAATCCTTACGTATCAATTATTTTCTAATTCAACAGGGGTTCTGAATCACTTCAAGTACATATAGAATGCAAAAATGGAGCCAGTTTACCAGATTACAGTGGAATGCTGAAATGAGTATGTCAGCACCTGGCACCCACTATTTATTTTCCATGTGGGATCCCAGAGCCAGCTTTCCAGGTAAACCCATTACACCATAGTCTGTCATTGCAGTTACCCACATGGGAAGAGGATGAAGAACAACCGCAGCTCATTTCACATAGAACATTGAAACAGCCCTGAGACACCTCAGGCACAACCAACAGTTTCCCAGTCAGATATGCAGGTACAATAGCAGACAACATTCTAGGTTTTATGCCCTCTAAACTAGGTTGTTTTCAAGGCTTGGAATATCCTGCCACCCTTGGGAGGAAGACGGGGGACAGGAAAAGTTGAGGAGGAGAGATGTCGCCACTGTTCCTAGTTTCACTGTCCCCAGGGGAGGAGTAAGGGTTTTGACTTCTCTACGCAGCAGAGAGCTGGGTTAGCCACATATCCTTAAGATCGAACTAATCAGTGGTCAGGTTTGGCAGCGAGAGTAAGATCATGGGCCTTGCTGGCATAATGATTGCATTTTTTAAAAGGGGGACTTGCTCTCTGACTGCAGCATTTCAAAGGAATGTATGGCTGTTGAACTCCAGTGGGCAATCCCACACCAAGTAAAGAGCTTCAGGGAAGATGCCTCCACTTACATTAAACTCATTGAAATATTTTGTGGTGCAAATAATGATTTTCCATAGTCCTGAATTTCAGAAAACAAACAAACAACTTACTGCAGAATGTACCCAGTTGGGCCCCCACCCCTGTATAATACTGAGTACTGATTTGGAGGTTCAGGTATATAGGCATTAAACAGCAGCCCTCCCCCCATAAAATACTAAGTATTGATTGGGGAGTTCTAGACTATGGGATTTATACAGCAGCCCCGGCGGGTTCTAGTATACAGCATATATCCAGTAAACCTTTTTGTATAATACAGAGTACTGACTGTGGGTGGGTCTAGTACATAGCATATAACCAGTAACTCTTTCTCATATAATACTGAGTGCTGACTGGGGCCGGGTATAGTACACACGATATAGTCAGTAACTCATTCTTGTATAATACTGAGTGCTGACAGGGTGTGTAATTACAGCTCAGTTGGAATATACAAATTTTTTGAGTGGTGCCTTGGGCAGTGGAGATGTGGCTGGGGTGGTCTATATCGATTTATCGAAAACATGTACTAGATATAGCCATTAACTCTTTCTTGTAGAATACTGAGTTCTGACTGGGGAGCAGGTATGGTATACATGATATAGCCAGTAACTCTTTCATATAAAATACTGAGTGTTGAGCGGGGTTGGTTGAAGATATACAGAAGCATATACACAGCAACCCCCTCTGTGTAGTCTATTATAAAGGATATACCCAGCAGCCCTGCCTTGCATAATTTATTTAGTTGCTTATGTGGCTGTACTTTTTGGACTAGGAAAGGCACTATAAGCTGTAACAGCTTGTTTCCAAGTGGGTTACTTGGACCTGTTTCTATTGATGGGGGAGTGTTAGGCCATGATATTGAGGAAGCTCCCCTGCTGTTTCTGTGGGGGGGGGAGGTGCTGCCAGTCATAACGCTGGAGAGCAAGATGGCCGATCCGGCTGATTTTCATGGTGGAGGTGGTGTAGAACTCTCTGAGAGTGCAGCGCAAGCTGGAATTCCATTTTCTATGGACCTTACAGACACTGAACCTGGTGTAAAAACTTAAGATAGTGTTGAGAGAGGAAATGTACCTACACTGGATGATGATAATGCCACATCGCAAAGTCTAACGGAAGCAGGTGAGAGTGGAGACATGGAGTTTGACTCAGCATCAGACACGGAGCACGGCTGATGTTTCAGTGGGCTCTGACGTGGAGTCCAGAGCCGAGGAGCTTGGTTTGAGCACAATGATGTCAGAACATAAAGCACATCTGATCCAGCTACTGCAAGAGGAGGACAAGAAACTAGCATTAGAGCTGTTGCACCATTGTCTTCCTGCCCAATCCACTGGCAGCCAGCTGAGCCACTGTGAGCTAGCAAAGCTGTCAGTACCAAGATCAACAGGAGAGCCACAGCGGCAGTCTGAAGCCAGTGTCAGGTTAGGCCTGAGTCATGGCAGGGTGACTTCCACCCCCCAGTTGGAACAGATGAGACCTAGACCTCTGTGGCGGTTCTGAAAGCAGCAGGGTAGGAATTACAGAATGAGAGGCAGATTTGGCTATGTGGGGCACCTCCTACAGTTTTGGAAATAATGGAGAAGGCAGACAGATGGTCACAGAACACTTCTGAAAAACTGAATACACCAGAACACTCTTGAGTGGGCCAGAGGGAGCCTCAACAAGGTGAGCATGTACTGTAGCCCATTCTGCCATACAGCTGGTTAATCTCACACCGGCTGGGGTGGATAAAGTGGCAAAGGGGGCAAACACCACTACTTCTCAGGCTAATGAACTGGCGATAGTGTCTGAAATAACAAACCATCTTGACTCTTGACATCGGTCAATACCGAATGTTGTCTTGCTGACATTGGCATTGGTAGTGCAGGAGTTAGATAGATGCTTAATAGGAATGGCAATGAAGTATTGAACTGATGCCAACCTCACCCCCACCCTGCAGAGACTGACAGGCATTGGAGTGTGCCTTTGGGTCGTCGGCCATAATGCTCATGCCATTTCACCTCACCCTACCCTGCAGACACCGACAAGTGTCGCGTTGTGCCTTGTGGTCTTCGGGCCTTATGCTCATCCCATTCCATGAGGAAATACGCTGAGATGGGTGCAGTATAGGAGAATGTGGTGAACTTTGGGGCCAAAGACTCCAAGGCACACCTCAATGCCTGTCACTGGCTGCAGGGTGGGGGTTGGGGTGGAATGGCGTGAGCATTGAAGCCGACTGTCCCAAGCCACACCCCTGACACCTGTCAGTCTCTACTGGGTGGGACGTTATGGTTGGAAACCCTAACGCCCCAGGTGATTGTTGGTATTTTCACCCAAATTTTCAACATGGGCTTTTGGTGACCACCCTCATGAACAGTGGCACTGTCAGTTTCATTAGCCAAAGTGACTTTGCATGGCAACTGTGCCACTTAAGTGCCACAGGTGCAAAAACACATTTCGGCAGGATGTGAAAATGACAGCCATACTGTTCATGAGCAGGTGAAAAAATGGCAATGTTGAATATCTGGAGAAAATATGAAAATTGGTGAAGTCACGAGAGTGCATAGAAACTGAGCAATACACGCCCGTAACACAATTATTTTGGGGATTTTTTTAACCAGATTTTCAACATAGGCATTTTGGAACCTTGGTTAATGAATAGCGGCACTGTGATTTTGTTAATCTGTCTCAAAAGTTGATTTCCCACAGCGACTGCGTCACATGTGCGAAAACACATTTCGGGCAGGATGTGAAAGATGACAGCTGTACTGTTCATAAGGAGGTATGAAAAAATGGCAATGTTGAAAATCTGGAGTGAAAATATTAAAAATTGTTGGAAGTTACGAGCATGCATGGAAACTGCACAACACACGCTCGTAACGCAGTCATTTTGGGGATATTTTTCTCCAAATTTGCAACGTGGGCCTTTTGGGACCCCATCTCATAAACAGTGGCACTGTCACTTTGTTAATCAGTCCTGAAAGGTGATTCTACGCAATGACCGAAAAATCACCTTTCGGGACGAGTAATGAGATAATAGTGCATATGTTCATGAGATGGGGTCCCAAGAACCCCATGTTGAAAATTTGGAGCCAAAATTCAAAAAAATGGCTGAGATATCAACCTAAGTTGAAACCCCTCATTGATGCCATTATAAAGCTTACTGTGATTTTCTTCTATTTTGTGGTCGGCTTTTGAAGAGTTCAGACTGTTCCCGGTCCACAGAAGATCGCAGCGCCGGACCTCCGGAGTATGTATGGGGTGAGGGAGGTGCGGGACGGGGTTTGCAGAGGGTGGGGCGGGTTGGGAGAGGGGTGCCGATGACAAGGGACCGTTTCTTTTACAGGACATTTTCTCTCTCTCACAGCAGACATCGGGATGGTTTTATTTACAGGTAAAATAAAAATGTTGGGCACACTGGGGTGGACTCCCAGTGTGCCCCATGAGTTTAGGGGGACTGATGCTAATGGGATTGGGCCCTGTCTGCAAAAAAAGTGTTGGGGACTGATGCCTATGGGATTGGGCCCCATGGCAAAGAAGGTGTATGTGTATAGGGGAATATGATGTCAAGGGATCAGGCCCCACTCCGCAAAGAACTGTGCGGTGTGTAGGGGTGGAAACATACCGACATGGGGACTGGCCACCCCCGATGTTGGCTTTGTGGGGACTGTGTATGGGGGTTGGGGGTGGCAGGAGCAGCCATATTTACTAAAATGTTTCACCAGGAAAGGCACGTAACAGAGCCTTGTCATCTGACACTCCAGTGAGGTAACTGCACCTGATTGAAGCGGCAGATTTCTTTCAAGGTTTTGGCACGCTGAAGTTTTGTGTTAGCACTAGCATGCTCACTAATTGGGGCTGAGGGACGCACCCACTAAAGCGTTCTGTGCATTGGCCAACACTGACACACCTCTGAAATGTGCTACTACCACAAGATGTTGCTTGCACCTGCGCAAGACAACTTAAAAATGAGCCTGAGAAAGACAGATGTGCAGCTCAGGAAGAGGGAGAAAATGCTTCAAAGCAGGGAGATGAGACTTCTGTTATCACTAATGCTGCTTATGAAGGGAATTGGAAGCTCAAAGAGGCCAGTGCTGTAACCTAAATGAACAACAAGGTCAATCAGATGAATATCAGAGTCAGTTTTGCATGGTGGTCTTGTTCATCGCTCGTGGGGAACCGACTCAGCGTACAAGTGCTGTTCAGTTCAGGCACAGAGGGGGTTTAAGGGTGAGTGCATATTATAAAAAAATTGTTAAAAAATGCAGTGGGGTTTGCGGCCATAGATCATTATGCACTAATTCATGTGGCAGGGAACCTGTTTACAATATTAGCTTTATAACAGCTGCAATGCTTAAAAGGTTCTGGCAAAAGTATGAACAGGAGAAATGCCACTGCAGTCACCTTTTATCATAATCCCTTTAACAAAACCCACAAGGAAGAATAGTTCAATATTATTTTGAAATGGAGTTTTTTTTTTTTTTTCAATTAGTTCTTTTTATTCAGAAATTCCCAAACAGTAAAGTAACAATACACGGAAGACAGCAGTACTGATGTAAACAGGGTTGGTCACGGAAGCAGTACGGATAATTTACAACACTGGAAAGCCCCGGGTCACAGCTATACAGATATGGTAGCAATACAGGCCATGCTACATTAACAGCAGATCTATGCCACCAAGAAGGGAGTTCTAAGCAGTATAGGAAGGTGACAGATGGGGAGGGACAGCTAGAGCTTAGGTGTCCTCTAGTACCGGTGAGGAGGCCCACTTCTCGAAGGAGGGGTTGGGTCTTGCATTGCAGTTTGGGAGAGGAGGAATGGTTCCCAGACACTGAGGTACCACGGGAGATGTTTCTTCGCAAAATGTGACATCTTGTCCAAAGTGGCCAGGTGTCGTAATGCAGCTAGCCACTGGGCTGCTGAAGGTACCTCTTCTGATCTTCACCACTGGAGTAGGACCCTTTTGGCCTCAATGCTGGACAACTGGAACGAGTGCAACCATTTAGAAGAGAAGGGAAGGGCGTGTCCAACAGAGGTAGACCCAAGATGTGCAGCTAAAGCACCGGGTGGCAGGAGCCACCCAAGATTGTTTCACAGCACTATTGGACACCTGACCAATGATGTACTCTGTTGGTTAAGGCAAAGGTGTGAGGTCCTGGATCACCCTGTTCTACTTTTGGATAGCGAGTTAGTATGGGGAGGTTGGAAGGTGAGAGTTAAAACTCTCAAAAGCAACACTGGTATACAGCACCTCCCAAGGAGTTTTTATATTGGTAGGGATAGAGGCCATTGCTTCTGTCCCAGCCAATCCAGGGCTTGACACACGTCGGGCAACAAGGCATCTAAGCTACATATGTAACCACCCAAGGTGCAGTCTGTGCATGGATTATGGTCATACTACTTTGCAGTGCCCCAATCCCTTCAAATGTAATCTGTGCAAAGAGGTGGGGCACTGATACAGGCAGTGCCCTTGGTTGTTACATAACAAATTGGGTAAAGCTTTCCAGGATCAGGAAGAAATAATTGCATCCCACCAGGTGAAAGCATGGGATAACATCGAAACATATTCCCTACAGGACCGAGCTCCACAGATTTCACACCCCGCTACCTCAACCCAGTCTAGTCAGTCTCCCACAAGGTCTGCTATTCCTACAATGTTCAGACAGCAGATAATTCATTACTTTGGGAAGCCTCTTCAGTGAACCAAGTACAATTACAGGGCCAATAGAAGAGATAATCTCAGTAGACAGAGACATTAGGTCAGCTGAGGAGGGCGAGGAATTCTAAGGCACTACTGAAGGGCTGGAAAGCTTCAAGGCAGATACTCCCCCGGTAGACTCAGAGACAATGGGTGGTCACTGAAAGAGAGGGGATTGCAGAAAACGAAACAAAAAAATGGATAAAACTGTCCTGGTTTTTGCCAGAAATAGGTTTGTCTTCCTGAATAAAAAAAAAATGAGGTGATACAGAACATGACGAAAGAGATTCTGAGGCATCCTCAGTGGCCTTATTGCCGAAGGATACTCCTCTGAAACAGAAGAATCCCAGCCATGGACACCTGCCGCTGCACACCTGAAATACAGGACAAAATCTCAGACAAAGATGTTTTAATTCCCACCCACATGTGTGTAGGACACTCCCTGAAACTTGTTACTTTAAATGTTAATAGCATTAAAAGCTACCGCAAAAGAGTAACCACATTTTCTGTAGTAGCCTCTTTGCCTGGAAACGTGCTCTTGCTGCAGGTCACAAAAATAAAGACCCTATATGAGTTATCACAAGCAAAGGGTGCATGGCTAGCAGGAAGCCCATTTTGGTCCCAAGGTGCTGACACATGTGATGGGGTAGGTATACTCCTGGCTGGGGGGGGGGGGATTTATGGTTTCAAAAGTAATACATGGGAGCAAATATGAGAGAGACAAGAGAATCCTAGTGGTAGGGGACTCTGTGGTCATGGGTGTGGAATCAGCAATGAGTGGGGAAATGCAGGGAAGGAGGGTTGTTAGGTGCCTTCCTGGTGTGTCAGCCCATCAGGATATAGAACAAATAGGGAGGATGGTGGATAGGGCGAGCAGAGAGTTAGGGGTACTGGTTCACCTGTGTACCAACAATCTGGTGAACCAGTCAGTGGAAACAGTGAAGCAAAACTTTCAAAGACTGGAGGGTATATTGACAGCACACTTAACTTCCCTAGCATTCTCTGAGGTCCTCCCTGTGTAGGGCAGAGGGGGGAAGGAGGAAAAGATCAGGGAGAAAGAAATAGTTGAGCTTAATGAGTAGTTTAAATGGTGTTGTCAGGAAAGAGGTTTCACTTTGTGGGTGACTGTGGTGACGTCTGGGAAGGGAAGCTATTCAGGGGCAAGGGATTCCACCTATCAAAGGAGGGGTCAGCGCACTAAGACAGAAGTTTGATGTCTACATCGGATGTTTAAACTGACTGCAGGGGAGTCTGAGGCTACGGGAACCAACATGGCTGATGGGGGGGGAGAACCTATCTAGTACTCCCCCACATCTAGGGGCTGGAAATAACACAAGGGAGGAATGAATAGTTTGGACCCAAACAGGAGTAGGGGAAGAATTAGCAAAAAGGGTGGTGCAAGTAAAATGGGATGAATGGGGACAAGGAGGAGCAAAGGAGAATACCCAAAATGTAACAGTAAGTGCTCAGAAGGTATCTTGAAAGGGGTGTGTTTCAACGCTAGGAGCCTGGGCAGTAAAATAAGTGAGTTGCAGGCAGTGGTAACAGATATTAAGATGGATCTTGTTGCTGTCACTGAAACATGGGCCATGAGCAACAAGGATTGGGACCTCACAATGCCAGGGTGCTCACTATTCCGTAGGGATAGAAGGGAAGGTGGAGGGAGGTGTAGCCCTTTATATCCAAGGAGGTATTGAAGTATTGGAAGAAGAGTACATCAGGTGTGGTATGGGGGTGGCTGAGTTGCTGTGGCTGCAGTTCACAGTGGCATCGGACAGGAAACTACGCCTGAGGTTGCTGTACAGACTATGAGGGCAAGGAGAGGTGGGTAAAAAAGAGCTAGGAGAAGAAATAAAAAGAGGGTTGGGGAAGTGGTGGTGGTCGGGGATTTAAACCTGCCAGATGTAGAATGGGATGTTCCAGTTGCAAGGACTGCTAGAAGCAGTGCCATCTTGGATGCCTTTCAGGACTGCATGCTGGTCCAACTGGTAAAAGAACCTATCAGACAAGGAGCCTTTCTGGATGTGGTTCTCACCAATTCAGAAGCAACGGGCAGGAAGAGTAGGGGAATCACTAGCAAACAGTGACCACAGTTCTATTTGGTTTGATTTAATCCTAAGGGCCAAAAAAACCCACTCAAAAAACAAAGATCCTGGGCTTTAAGAGGGCAGAATTAAAACAAAACTGAGAATGCTGGTGCAAGACAAATTAACCAGGGTGGGCAGTATAGTAGGTGTGGAAGAAATGTGGGGGGTAATAAAAGTGACCATCCTTGAAGCAATGCAGTTCTGTGTAAGAACAGTAGTAAAGAGAAAAATAGGTTAAAAAGACAGATATGGTTCTCAGCTGGTTCACCCATGCCAGTGCGCAAAGAGCGCTCGGTAAATGAGAGTGCAGGCAAAAGGGTGACACCAAAGGTGTATGGCATGGACTGGGTTGCCCCCCCAAGCCAGACCGCACACAGCATCCACAGTGTTTTATGTGGGGGGCTGCATCCCCCACACCCCCAATTAAATTAATATAAACCCCCTCAAGTCGCACTAGTTGGGAGCAGAGGCAAACAGTTGCCACCACAGTGCTGACAGTATCAGATGGTCTGGAGTCCAGGGTGCCAATGTAGCATGCACCGTGATGCCAGCACTCTGATGATGGCACCCTACTTGCGGCACCCTCAAAATGGCACACCATTCTCAGCACGGGTAAGGAAAGCAGAGCCAAAGTAAAGGCCTTCTGTAAGTTTAAGGAGAAGCAGGGGGAGGAATATGTTCACAAAAATATGGCAATTAGGGAGCCAAAGTAGACACAGAGATGCAGATTGCTGAAGGGATCACATCTGGAGAAAAATATTTCTTCCACTATGTCAGAGAGAAAAGGGAGGGGAATCATTAGGTTGTCAGAGATGGGTAGGGTAGTTGAGGATGATGAGCAAAAGGCTGATGTACTAACTGGCTACTTTTGCTCTGTTTTCATTAGGGAGGATCCTGGCCTCCCCCCTCCCCACCGGAAAGTGGCATCCAAACAGCCACTAGGGGGATTCTGGGGATGGAAACACTAAAGATAGGGTCCTGAAAGAGTTGGCAGCCCTCAGGATACACAAGGCCCCAGGTTCAGATAGGATGCATCTGAGAGTGCAGAGGGAACTGGCAGAGGAACTGGTTAATCTTCTGGCAAAACTATTTAACAGCTCACCGCAGACAGAGGTTGTTCCTAGAGAACAGAGAACGTCTGACATGGTTCCACTACATAAAGGGGATGGATAAGGAACAGGCAGGGAACTACAGGCCAGTCATTCTTACCTTTGTTGTAGGGAAGGTGATGGAATCTCTGATCAAGCAAGATCTCATTGACTACCTGGAGAGAAATGGTCTTCACAATAGTAAGCAGTATGGATTTGTGTCAGTGAGGTCCTGTCACACCAACCTAATTGTCTTCTTTGACTAGGGAATGAGAGAGCTGGATAGGGGCCATGCAGTGGATCTGCTTTACTTCAAATTCAGGAAAGCCTTTGACTCAGTGCCTCATAGACACTGAGGAAAATGCGGGATCTGGGGGTAGCAAGGGATAATAGTTGGGTGAGAAACTGGCTCAAGGGTAGGCAGTAGTCGATTGCTGCCAGTGGGGTTAAATTGAGAGGGAGGTCACGAGTGGGGTACCACAGGGATTGGTCCTAGGCACGGTCCTTTTCGATATGTTCATTAGCAACATTGGTGAAGGAATCCAGGTAAGGATTAGCCTCTTCGCAGGTGACACAAACTCTGTGGAAGGGTGGATAGCATTGAAGGAGTCAGGGAATTACAAAATGACCTGCTGGAAAGATGGTCAAGTGTATAGCAACTGAAATTCAGTGCCAAGAAGTGCAAGGTAATGCACCTGGGGAAAAAGAACCCCAGAACAGAGTACTGGCTGAATGGGGCTAAACTCAGAACAACAGCAGAGGAGCGTGACCTCGGAGTCATTATCAGTGACACTCTAAAGCAGTCAAGTCAGTGCAACAAAGCCTACAGCAAGGCAAATAGGATGCTGGGGCATATAGGGAGGGATATAGAGAGTAGAAGGAAATAAGCAACACTCCCAGTTTATAGATCCTTAGTGAGGCCACATTTAGAGTACCGTGTCCAGTTCTGGAGTCCTTACCTCAAAAAAGATAAAGATAGGTTTGAGACAGTACAGTGTACAGTGACAAAGATGATTCAGGCCTTAAAGGGGAAATGCTATGAGAGACATCTTAAGACATTAAACATGTACTTGTTGGAGGCCAGAAGGGAGAGGGGAGATATGATAGAGACCTTCAAGTTTCTGTAAGTAATTAATAAAGTGAACTATGTGGAATTATTTAGTAGGAACACCAGCTCAGTGATACATGGGCATGACTGGAAACTGAAGGGAGGGAGGGAGGGAGCCTCAGGAGGGACTTAGATTATTTTAATGAAAGGGTGGTGGAACCATGGAACAGTCTGCCTGCTGAAGTGGTGGGTGCTAAAACCATGGCAGGTTTCAAGCATGGATGGGACAGAATAAGGAAAATAGTAGAAAGTTCTGTACAGTGTGCAGAGAGGGGAAAGGATGAGCTGGGGGGGGAAGGGGTAGGTCCCTGGATAGAAGCTAGGTCCTGGAGTTGGACAGGCAACAGACTGGATGGACCATTGGTATTTTTCTGCCATCATTGTCTATGTTTCTATGATGTTTATCTGGGCAGAACATTACTTGTAGATGTGCCCTATTTAAATCAACCATCTGATTAACATATATGCTTCCCAGAATATTGCAGACCGACTGTCTTTGTTTACGTTTATCCGACCCTATTTACACACTAGCAAGTCTGTGGTTCTGTGGGGGATTTCAGCTTTGGGGTGTGACATGAAGACAGGGTGGGTACGACAACTACAATTGACAGTGACACCAAAAGGGGTCAGCCTGGCTCAGTTGGTGGCACATCCGCCTGTGGACCAGAAGGTTGTGGGTTCTTGTCCCACATCGGGATTAGGCTCATTCCTAAATGTTGGCACCCAAGTGCAGTGTTAGGGGAGTGCTATACTGTCTGGGTGTGTCATCCTTTGGATGAGAAGATAAACCAAGGTCTCTTTATTCATCTCTACTGCTGTCCAAATGGAAGTAAAATAACCCGAAGTACTTTTTGCAAGACTAGGGGTGTCCTGACCAATATTCTCTTTCCCATAAAACTGGTTCATGCAATTGTCCGAGGCTGAGTTTGGGTGTTGATGTGCAAAATGGCTGCCACTACATGTTCAGTCACTTCACTACCAGCCGCTGATTGCTTATAAAGTGCTTTGGGATGCAGTGTGTATGAAAAGCACCATGTATATGCTGATTCTTCTTCTTCCTCCTCCTCTTCTTCTTCTTCTTCTTCTTCTTTTTCTATTATTTAAAAGAAATGGTGAGCACTGTTGATTTAAAGGATGGATACAGAGCCGTGTATCTAGAAGGGGGCAGAACTTTTATATGTGGCATATTGGCCATGAGAATTGATTTTATTTTTGTATCTCAAAATACAGTGTGCCTTGACTGCTGCAGGTAATTCAATTCACTTTTTATTTAACCAGGCAGTAGAAGAAGAAGAAGAATCAGCATTTATATAGCACTTTTCATACATAGTATCCCAAAGCGCTTTACAAGCAATGCTAGACTGGTAGTGAAGTGACTGAATGTGTGGTGGCAGCCATATCGCACATCATTACCCACACACAGCCTGGATAATTGCATGAACTGGTTTATGGGAAGGGGAATGTTGGCCAGGACACCGGGAATGTTCTATGCCTGGCGAAGAGTGCCCTGGGTTCATTTCCACGGACGCCACCAGGACAACACCAGGATGGGCAGAAGGAACCTTGGTTTAACGCTCTCATCCGAAGGACGGCACACCCCAGCAGTATAGCACCCCTCAATATTGCACTCGGATGCCAGCGATTTTTAGGTGCAAGTCCAATCCCGGTGTGGGACGAGAACCCACGACCTTCTGGTCCAGGGACGGATGTGCTACCAACTGAGCCACACTGACACCTTTGAGCAAGCTCATTTACAAGATGGTCCTGGGAGAACAATCATACAAGTACAAAAAATACAGTGAATAACATGCCTTTCACCTACATAGAGTTATACACGTATATGAGAGTATAATATAGAAATAAGGATATGATACAATATGACTACATAATTAACAAAATTCTACAGTAAAAGAGGCACAGTAAGGCTACACAGTACAACAGTTTTACCAAAAGTTAAGTTAGGAATCCTAATGCGCACACCAGTGCTTTGTATACATATTGTACTCTGTGCTCTGAATACACATTGTACATACATGAAATCCATAACATGATGGCAGAGAGAAGTCTCAAAAAGAACCCCAGAGGGCCATTAAGTCAAGTGTTACAGGGGATGACCTGGCTGCTGTCTCTGTCAGACTTGAGAGAGGCAGCGGGGGGAGAGGGTAGAGAGAGAGCGGAGGGAAGAACAAGGGGGAGCGCTAATGTTGGGGATACAAGCCAAGTGCATGGAGTTGCCATCTGAGGTATTCGAGCAGTTATTGTTGACAGGTACACATATCTTTTGGAGCATGTTTATGCAAGGACTTAAATGTTGAACGTCCCTGAATAACAGAGAGCTTAAGAGACTTCTGCATGTGTTCCATAGAGTTGGGAGTGCATAACTAATAGCTGCAGCACCATAGCATGTTCTAATCTTAGGAACATCAAACATGACAAAAGAGTAACGCCTCAGGCAGTAGGACCCCTGCTTGCTTGAGAAAAGTTTGGTAATGTACAGAGAAGTTTATTCATGATTGCACTGTAGATCCAGAGAGAAGCATTCCCCGGCCTTCTAACTTTGACGGAGGACCAGCCTAGCACATCATAGAGCGAGCAGTGGTGAGTGTTTAGGGGAGCATTAGTGATGAATCTCAATACCTGGTGGTACAGGGTGTCAAGTTTGGGTAGAGTGGTTTTTGGACAATGACTATAAAGAATTTCGCTGTAGTCTGTTAGAGGGAGGAATATTGTTTGCACCAGTTTTACTTTTGCCTCGTGATTGAGGAAATGCCTAATGTGGTAGAAGGCGCCCAGATGCTGCCGTAGTTTCTTGGCTAGCTCATCCAGGTGGAAAACAAAGCTAAGCTTACTGTCGATCCAAAAACCCAAGTACTTAAACTTGTCCACTATTTCTAACTGTTTACCAAGTAAGGTGTGGATCTTACAGTTCTGTGCAGCTGAGACCTCTGACCACCTGACAGTGAGTTGATCATTCTCTTCTTGGTCCCAAGATACATTCAGGTCACTGCAGAAATGTCTGAGACTAAATAATTTATTGTTAGAGGGGAAAAAAAGTTAAGAAAAAATGGGTTGATCTATGTGTCTCAGTCCAGTGTGCCTATGATTCGGTCTCTGTATGGTTGAAGGAGTCAAAGAATGATTTCAGGGAATTTTTCTCAAAACAAGGAAAGAACTTGGTCTGGGATAAATATTTCCATTACCTATTAGTTAGACAACCATTACAGAAAACAATTTCTCTAATGTATGAGTGGTCCTTATCTGCCTTCAGTTTCTATGTATGAGAAGTACAGTTTAGTGCCACAAGTTGAAAATATAAAGATGGAAATGTTAGAATTTCAATACAATAGAGCAAATTCCTTAAAAACAGAAGCGCAGTTTGGGACCCAGGGGAAGAAGCAATAGTTAGATATGTACAAACGCTGTGCTAATATGATATCAAAAAAACTATTCCAAGGGGTTAACACCCCAGGCAATCAGGATATTTCAACTAACCTTACTAGAATTCTGCAGCTTGTGTATAACCATATAAAAGGTCTGTTCTGAGATATAACCGCAACAGAGTGGGATGGTTACTTTTTTCAGGATATATCAGTACCAAGTATAGTAACTAGTATGAGAACTGTGTTTATTTCACTAGTTCACTAGGGAGGGGGATGGGATATCTACAAAGCAAGGCACAATGGGGATAGAAGCAGTAGTGAGTGGGATCAGAAATGGAGCAAGAGGGAGGAAGTGGTACCCCAGGGGTGTCACATCAGGATAAGGATAAAAAGACCAGTAAGGTGGAGGGGACAGATGATGCTATCTCCACCAAAAGGGTGTGGTTAGCCCTTAAGGGCCTAAAGAAAGATAAATCTCCTGGTCCAGATGGCATTCATCCGAGAGTACTATGGGAATTGGCGGACATACTGGTTGCACCCCTGGCGGAGCTCTTCAACAGGTCACTTGAGACAGGGAGGGTACCAGGATTAGCAAGAGGCACATGGTGCCAATCCATAAAGGGGGTCGATAGGAAGCACGAGGTAACTATAGACCCATCAGTTTGACTTCGTGGTGGAAAATTAATATAGAGTATACTAAAGGAACGATTGGGGTGTACTTGGAGGAGGTGGGCGGTCTGGATAGTCGGCAACATGGGTTTGTGCCAGGTAGATCATGTCAAACCAATCTTGTGGAGTTCTACGAATGGGTAACAGCAGAACTGGACAGAGGAAAGCCTGTGGATGTATTATTCTTGGACTTCAGCAAGGTGTTCGACTCTGTCCCCCACAGTGGTCTGGTGGAGAAACTGATGGGGTTGGGAGTAGGCCCTTTGATGGTCAGATGGATTGAAAACTGGCTAACTGGATGCACTCAGAGAGTAGTGGTCGGTGGAGAGCTCTTGAACCCTAGTGAGGTCGGTAGTGGGGTACTGCAGGGCTCGGTCCTGGGTCCAATCCTGTTTAATGCATACATTTCGGACATCAGGGAGGGTATAGGGTGTGAAATGAGTCTCTTTGCTGACGACTCCAAGATGGGAGCAGTAGTTGAGGGGGAAGAAGGGAAGGTTGGCCCTGCAATGGGACCTGGACACCATGGAAAGGTGGGCTCACACATGGAAATTAAATTTCATTATCACCAAGTGCAAGGTGTTACAGCTTGGGCAGGGAAACTCTAAACACAGGTACACCCTGGGAGGGGAGGCGCTGGAGGCCTCAATAGGGGAAAAAGACCTAGGGGTCATGGTAGATGCATGTATGTATGAATAACTCCGAGCAGTGCAGGAGAGTGGCTAGCAAAGCAAACAGGATGTTGGGATGCATCGTAAGGGGGATCACCTCTAGGAGCAGGGAAGTGATTCTGCCACTGTACAATGGATTGGTTAGACCACACCTTGAGTACTGTGTACAGTACTGGAGATCACACTTGAAGAGGGACATACAGCTCCTGGAGAGGGTACAGAGGAGGGCAACTAAGATGGTACAAGGACTAGGGGATTTGACATATGAGGACAGACTCGAGGAGCTCTGCCTGTTTTCATTGGAGGGGGAGGAGAGGAGAGACATGATTGAGGTCTCTGGCACTCAAGGGAATAAATAGGGTAAACATGGAGGGGATCTTTAGACTAAAGCAGGGAGGTATCACCAGAGGACATGGTTTGAAGTTGGAAGGTGGAAGGGTGGGGGAGAGGAGGAGGTTTTTCACTAAGAGGTGGTGGATCCTTGGAACGTGCTGCCTGACAGCTGCTTCAGAGATCCACAGTGGAGGGTTTCATGAGAGGGTGGGACAGACACAGAAAGCGGATGTATCAGATGATGGCCTGGCCGGGGATGGATGATAGGGGTTTCAGAACACAAGGGGAGGGCCTCGGTACCCAACTAGGGATCTGAGGTTCGAGCAGACTTGATAGACCATAAGGCCTAATATGCTGGCAATTAGTATGTTAGTATTTCTCCAGTGCCACCAGAAGAGGTGTACAGCGCTGTCTGGTCATTAAGTAAAAATACTGCCCCAGCGTCAGACAGTCTCACTTGTGAGTTTTATGCAAACTTCATTGAATGTTTAGGCCCAGATTTGGTTTCAGTATATAATGAGATATTGGCTGAAGGGAAATTACTGTATTCTATGTCAACAGCAATAAACATATTGTTATACCAAGACAGTGAGAAGTGTGATCTTAATAACTTTAGTCTATCGAGTTTTATTAAACACTGACCAAGAAAATCTTCTCTTGGAGATTAACTAATAAACTAGCTAAAATAGCCTCTACTGTAATAATTCCAACTCAACGTTGTGCAATACCAGGTTGGACCATGTTCGATAACTTGTCTGTACTATGTTATATTAAAAGAAGTAATGCAGAGAGAGTAGGAAAATAAAGTATCAGGGTATGTGATGTCCCTTGATCAAGATACAGCATTTGATCGGGGAAGTGGATGTATACCTATTCAATATTTTAGAACTACATGAGATATCTAGAATATTTACCATATAGATTAGACTGTTATATAAGAACACCATTATTATCTCACAGGTTAGTGGTTGGATTGGTTCTGGTATATGAGCCAGGAGGGGCAGGGTTAGTCAGGGGTGTCCCCTCCACCCCTTCTTATATGTGTTTTCTATTGACCCACTACTTAGGAAGATACAAGAATCTACAATTGTTAATGGTTTACATACACATACACAACTGCTAACAGTCCATAGACAGAACACTGTCCATTTTCTAGGGTGTCCCCAGGAAAATAAATTACCACAGAAATATAATGCAGTACAAACATAAACTCGTATTTAAAAGTATTCATTGCAATGACATTTCATGGTGTATAATAAATACTGTCCATAATTTGACTTAAATGGCATAATAGTAAAAGAATCCTGAATATGATTTGGTATAGAATTTGAAGTTTTATACCATGATGCGAAAATGCACATTGCCCTATAGAGGTCCTCTTAAAAGGATACGTGAGACTAGTATCATTGCAGGACCGATAAAACAATAGGTGCATGGAAAGTCATAGTTTTCCAGATAGTCAAATTCTCAATATAACGTACTCTGGCCTCCCAAGGTAACCAGTTGTATCTAGTATACAAACAACATTTACGGGTCTGAGCTTGGGCATCCAGTACAAAATGGCTTGCTTTATTTATGTATATAATAACTGGTGACCCCCAATATCAACCTGTTTTTGAGACTTGTAAAAAGTCATATCAACCTGCGAGTTGATAGGACTTTTACTGTCTCATGCCAGGTTGTGTGTACCATGCTAAGGTTCTTACTGACTCAGAAAATTGAACTTTCGTTTTTTTTTTTTTTTTTAACTTTAAACAATGAAGAAGCCATTGAATCTTCTCCTTGTTGTCATAACAACCAGCATGTCATGGAGCCCATACAGAGGTCAAATCAGCAATGCAGGAAGCACATAATGCTAAAACTCTGAGCTGTGTTTACTTAGCACCAGTTATTATAAAAAAGAACACATATGTAGGTGTGTGATCTGCAGTTTTTTTACACACCCTTGGTGTGTGTGACAATATATAAACCTCTCGAGCTTGGCTTTCGAGATTTATGTATTATCGCACACCTTGGGTGTGTAAAAAAACTGCATATCACACACCTACACATGCATTATTCTCTATATCTAGCCTGGATACAAGGGTGTATGCAGGTGTACTCACTGTACACATTTGTATACGTTTTTTTAGTACCTGTCCCAAACCATATGCCTTTCAGTTACTGGTCATTCTTATCAGGAGTACAGTATTTGAGTTAACATAGGACACTGAGTAAAATTCCTCAACTTCTGTTGTTTAGGACATTGATTTGTGTACAACCTGTTTAGAGATTAGATAAGACATATGACAACAATTTGTTTTGTAGTAGGAGGGCAGCAACTGGTGAAAGTGTGGACATTTTTTTTTAAATAGGGGCAGCAATTGGATGGGCTGTGTACAAAATGGAAATTTCTGGCTACACCACTGCCTGGATACCACATAACGTAAATTGAATTGCTAGTCCCACTATGTGCCGCAAGCCTTGATTGTGCAAGATTCAAATGGCAGTGACAGTGTTATTGGTCTGCACTCCAGAGCTGGGACAGTTTTCTTTTTTCCGTACATATTTAAAAAATGTTTCTACTGCAGAGGCCCCCCCCAGAGAAAAAATGGACACTTCCTAAACTAGTAACATCAACTGCTATTCAAGAGACGGCACAGTCACTTTAAAATGGGCCACTAAAGGCCTGAACATGAAAATGACCCTTTATTTTGGCTTTAGAGCTTGACAATTATGTTCCAATCCTTTCTGGTCTTTTTCTTCAGCTTGAGTGTTGCACCAAGGTGCTGAAGGTACTGTTCTGCTGGAGACAGCAGGGTTGGAATTTATTCTGTTGCTGCTGTCTTTGAAATGCCCACATCCAGTGTTTGCAGAATCAGATTGTTAGTGTCATTCTGGTACCAGGGCCTGAGAGGAGAAAACATGTTTAGTATGGCCTATTTGGGTCCAATTCATATAGGAAAAGGAGTGGGGGGGGGGAGAATATTAATCAGAGATGGAACCTAGAGAGAAGAGAAGCAGGGAGGACAGAGAGAAACAAGGCATGGGAGAACTTTAGGTATTGTGCATAAATTGAAAACACATGACAGTAACAAATAAATTAACAAGAACAATATTCCATAAAAATCTTTAGTAAAATGCTGAATGTTCAACAAAATGCATTGCAGTTACAACAGAGGATGGTTTCAACAAACTAATTAGGTAGTGAAAGCCCTTGCTAGATTCTAGTAACAAGAGTGTATTAGTGATGCCATACAACAAATTGTATCCTCTTAGCCCTGAGTTGTTTTCAACAACTCAGGGCTGACATTATGCAAATTTGTATGACATCACAAACCTACTCTCTATAAGAAACATCATCACTATAGAGGGTAAATTTTTCTTCTAGTAGCAAGATAAGGAACAGTGTATGGGCACCCATACACGTCAAGGCTGTGTTTTCATCGAGGAGTTCAGATGACATCATTGGGACCTCAAGAGCGAAGCTCAAGAGGTCCCGATATCATCTCAACCCCGAGATGAAAACACGGCCGATTTGTGTGTGGGTGCCCATATACTATTTGTTATATATATAGTATATGGTTCCTCCAGGTTTAAAAAAAAGTAAATCTGGGAACGCTGACAAGATGTTGTACCTTGTGTTCCCACGGCACTCCCACATGCTGTCAGCAGCTCCGTTTGCTGTGAAGTTGGTTCATGCAGTTCCATTTCATTGTGAGCCCCCACAGATTTGTGGATGTACTTGATTGAAAAAAAAATATATATAAAGACAAATGTTACATTTGGTGTGGTTCAGCAACAGCAGCACCCCCATATTTGTTGTGATTTTTCTCTCAGCAGCTCTGTTTTGACCACTGGTAGCGTGAGAAACATGAAGATTATTTCATTTAATTTCATTTTTTATTTTTTATGCTTGTAAGCAAGATGAGCATTACTGCCCATTTCAAGCGACACGTTTTACAAAAGACATTAAAATTCATACATGGTACAAAAATGAACACACACTATACATGAATACAAAATATAAACAATACAAAGAACAGGACATTTATGAGTTTAAATCACAAAAACAATCATTTTCAGTGGCCAACCACAATCTGTTTTTAAAAGATGTCACAGTACCAGGCCTCATGAATATTAATAACAGAATGAACACAATAACCTTTAGAATGTGCACAAGTTTTCAGCAACTGCTGTTTTTTTATGCATAATAAGCCCTAACCATGTGCTGTAGTGTATTAATGATGTCATACAAAATGGCATCATCTTAGCTCAGGGCTGAGATGATGCAGTTTTTTATTACGCACTAATACACCCTCTAGAAGAAAAATCATTACTACAGTGTAATTTTTTTTCTTTTCAGTCAGCCTTAAAAGTGTCCACTGGGGTAGGAATTTTCTGGGGTTGGGAATTTTCTGGTTTCCATTAAAAAAAAAAAAAATCCTCATAGTTGACATCAGCTAAACTCACACATTTACCCCAAATTTCAAAGTTCTGGACCTTTCTTTTTTTTTTTTTTAATTACTGAAGACATTTTCCAAGGCGTTTGACCTGGTTGATCACCAACTTCTCCACTCCACTCCACTCTTCGCAGTTCTGGTTGCTCATCTAACACTACATCCTGGTTTCACAGTTGTCTATCTGGTAGATCCCAGACTGTCATCGTAGGCAAAGTACACCCTTCCACTTTACCTGTTGGTACTGATCCCCCCCAGGGCTCAGTGCTTGGCCCTTGGCCTTTTTCCATGTTTATAAACGTGCTCCCAGCAGATAGTCTTTCCTGTAATTCACTCCTCTACACCGATGATTCAGTCCTCTACCATAGTGACAACTCGCCTAAATCTATCTCATCCACCCTCTCTGTCAACTACGGCGCTGCTCACAACTGGTTCCTCTCCAACAAACTGATAGTCAGTAACAAGAAGACTAAGGCTATGCTCTTTGGCTCCAAACCCTTCCTAACCAAGGCCGTCAAAGCCAACTCATCCCTCCTAGTTCACACCCCTGCATGTTCCCTGCTTGACATTGTTCCCACTTTCAAATACCTTGGTGTTACCCTCGACCCCTCTCTTATGTTTGTGGAACACATCAACAACACTGTGCGGAAAATCCACCAAAGACTTGGTGCTGCCTATAGGCTAAAGCAGCTACTATCCATGGAAGCTCGACTTGCCATTGCGCTAGGCAGTCTTCTGCCCCTACTAGACTACTGCTTCACTGTCTACTCTCTCATGTCCTCCTCATTGTGCACCCATTTAAACTTCACTTACAATTCCATATGCCACTTTGTGCTTCAAGCTCCTTACTCCACCCACCACCATACTCTCTACCAGTCTTTTGGATGGCTCTCATTACAGGGCCGCTTTGACTATACCATGGGTTGTCTAATTGTAAACTCCCTCAGGAGCCACCAGTCATCACCCTACTCTTCTCTTCTCACAGACAGAGTGGTACCTAGGTGCCTCAGGGTAACCTCTGTTCCCCCACTCGCAGTGCCACGTATATCTTCTGTCATGAGCAGTCGAGCTTTCTCAGTCTCTGCCCCCACCCTGTGGAATAAATTACCTGCATTCATCCACTCCTCTGCCACCCATCTGTCCTTCAAAACCAATCTGCGCAACGGGCTCCTAGCTGGGTCAGGCTGTGACTGCCCCCAAGACAATACCAGAGGGAACGGGCTATCAAGATGCTAGGACCTGGTGAGCTGTTTAGACAACTCCATTGCTCTACATTTCTGGCCTTTCCCACTTTGTTTATCCCTTAGCTTTCTCTGCCAGCATCAATTGCCCCCAAGATAACACCAGTGGATATGGACCATCATGGCGCCAGGACCTGCTGTGCTGTCTTTTGGGACCCCTCCCCTTCCTCCAGCTCACCTCCTTGTTGCCCCCTAGCCTTTTCTACCTGCATCACACCTCACGGTACTCTCTGCTCTCCTAACCTGTTCTTACTTCTTTGCAGTACTACTGATACACTGTTTTGCTATTTCTCTAGCAAGTCTGAGTTTCTATGCACCTTATTATCCTCTAGATCACTGTCAGCTTGTATAGCTTTTATGCTGTATGTAAGCTTCCATGTAAATACTAATTTAGCCTACTGCCCACTGTTACAGCGGGTAGGCATCTTAGATAGACCCTGAGCACTGAAACTGTGCTTGCAGACATGCTTTGTCTCCATCACGTGTTAATTACCTTGTCTGAAGGTATGTTACCAAATATTGTATATATTGTATTATCTTCAGCAAGAGACATTTAGACTTGCATATACAATCAAGAAATATAGGTATTTACATACAGATAAGTCGGGTAAACTACATGCATCTTTGTTAAGACAGGATAAACAGAAAAATCTTATCTGTTAAGGATGAGTTGAGCACTATTCATAACTCAGATGAAGAAATACCTAAAGCCTTTTTTGACAGATACAGGACAATATATCAGAATAAATACAACTATGATCAGTTTCAAATGAAACATTTTCTAAATAAGGCAAAATTAAAATCAGACTCATTCCCCTTTTCACCAATATCCCAGTCTGAGATTATTGAAACTATTAAGTCTTTATCAAGAGGAAAATCACCTGGGTTAGATGGTTTAACTAACAAATTTTATCAATGCTTTGCATCTGAACTGGCTCCATGGTTGCAAAAAATTATGGAAGAATTGTTGCAGGAGGGACATGAATTTGATTTACCAGCATCCCTGCAGGCTGCAAAAGTTATACTGATTTTGAAAGAAGATAAACCACAGGAAAATGTGGATAGTTATAGACCAGTAGAATTATTAAATGCTGATTATAAATTGATTGCTAAATTAATTAATATTCAGATTCAACCATATTTTCATTATTTTATTCATAATAACCAATATGGTTTTATGAAGGGTCGTACACTGCAACTACACTGCAACAACCAAATAGGAGGATTCAAGCATTGATTCACCCTGCTTATCTTCATGATACTTGCTGTGCTGTCTCAGTTGATGCAAGCAAGACTAGACCGCTGATCTCTGGAATAGAGACTATATGTATCAGATTTTACAGGAATATGATTTCCCAAACAAAATTATCGCAGTAATAAAAAAAATTACATAAAAAAGTTACATTTCAAATAAATTCATATCTTACAGAACCCTTTGATATGATAAATGGTGTAAGGATGTTTAAACTACTTTGTTTATCCTCTTGCTTGAACCCTGTTTACAGGTTATTAGAAATACTGACTGTTGAAGGTGTAAGAGTAGAGAGAGAATATATTAAGTTGAACGTCTTTGCTGACGATATTTTACTCATTTTTAAAAACCTGCAACTCTCACTTACAGCTTTCCTTAAAGTAACACACAAATTCTCAATTATTTCAGGATATGTTGTAAATAAAAGTATGTCTATTATGAAATTATCAAGAGCTAAACGATGCAAACAAAAAAATTTGAGAAGGAATTCAAAGTACAGAAAGTTATACAATATTTAGGTATTCATATTACTGCTGATAAAACAAAAAATAGTAAGTGAAATTATGCTAAAGCCACATAGTGCTTCTTTGCTAGATAAAAAGCATAATTTATCTTTATGGGGTACAGTTGATATAATAAAAATGATGGCTTTGCCACATTTCATATTTGTAATCCAAAATATTCTAGGAGCTCCATCTCTAGCATGGTTTCAGGATGTTCAAAGAATTATGACTAAATTTGTTTGGCAAGGTGGCAGACCTAGAATAGCCTGGGATGTGTTAACGGCTCTGAGAGATTTGGAGGGGATGCCCGGATATTCTGTGTTATGTTCAAGCTCATGTCATTTCAGTGCTCTATCAATGGACCTTTTATCTTGATAAGGATAGCACCATATTTCAGGAAATGATATACCCTGATTTCCAATTACAAAAAAAGATCTAAAAAACATATTTTTGGATCAAGAATTAAACAAAGATTACATGTATTAATATTGTGGTTTCAACTGATTAGAAAACAGTTTAAACATTCTATTTTACTTCAGTTGCCTTGGAGATATTTTTATATATATATATATATATATATATATGTGTGTGTGTATATATGTGTGTATGTATATATATATATATATATATATATATATATATATATATATATATATATATATATACACACACACATATATCTATACATGCTAACAATAGATTATGGGGTCAAGCGTATTTTACTTTTCCATTTAAAATTTTTCAAGGTAAAGGAATTCTAATTTTGGTCATATCAACAAATGATTACTAAATTAACAGATTATAACTGTAATCAAATTCAGTATTTTTCTCTACATAAAAAGTTCCTAAAAATGAAGAAATTATTTAGTACAAAATCCAGTGATCTTTATAATTTGGTTAAACACAAGTGTGCCTAGATATGAAAGGGCAAGAACAATTAATCACCAGATTTCATAAAATTATGGTGAATAGGAAACCACATATATTTAATAAAATAACATTAAATGGAATAATTCTCAAATTAACAACTACAAATCAGTGGGAGTCTATAAGAATTCAAAATAATAAATTATATGTTTGTGCAAAAAATAAATCAGTACAATGAAAGATTTTAGATAGGGCGTATGTAACCACATCACAGATAGCTAAATTTAATCCAGACTATTTAGAACTTTGTTGGCATGGATGTAGAGAAAGGGGTACAGTACATTGATTCATTGTTTATTGTTCTGTCCAAAAATCTATATCTGGTGGGACAAGACACAAAACATTCTTAGACATTATGCAGTTAGATGTCCCTTTTAAGTATTGACAAATGCCTATTTAATAATCTTACAGATATGGATTGGAGTTTAGCTCAAAAATAGATCTATATGCTTGCTACGAGGTCAACAAAAAGGTTAGTTTTGGAGCATTGGAAGGATAAAGAGCTTCCGACATTTGATTACTATAAATGGTGGGGTATTTTTCAAGAAACTTTCGTGTATGAAAAACTGATCTATAACTTGGTAACGGAAATGGATGTTGTATGTGGGTGAGCATGGAAAGACATACAAAATATGATCCTGCAAATTAAGAGGTTGTGCTAGATAAATAAGGGCATTTCTACCCCTCTCGAAAACTATGAACATAGTGTATTTTGCTTATGATTCTGTTTTATAGAGTCCCTTTTTCTTGGTTACTGTAACCCTCTTTGTTGCACTAGTCCATAAGTCTTCCCCATATAAGTGTGAAATAAGTGTGTTTATATCCCCTAGGGATACAGTCAGGGGGTTGGGGGGGAGAGAGAAAATGTTTTGCTAAATGAACTATGTCTACTCTGTATCGTTTATATGAAATGTTTCTGTTTACTTGTATATTTTTTAAAATGCTAAATAAAAAAATATATATATTGTAAGTAAATATATTGTGGTTGCTTGCGTGGAGGAGCAGGTTTTTTTAGATGCGGTCTTGCTGCAGCCAGTGGCACCACTCTCTTTTTCTGGTGGGGCGCTGTGGCACCAATGGCACAGCACGCTGTCTGTGACAGCAGTTGAGAAGTGTGCCACCAACTTGAAAGACATTAGCCACTGCAATCAGGGAGCGCCCCGGGCCTTGTCTGGTTATCCCTTACAGGAAACATGGTAGCGGCTTCCCTGTTGCTTCTCACAGTCCTCACAGAAGCCGACAGGTAGCTGCTGCCTCTCACAGTGCCCCTGAAAGCCAGCGGGGGTGCCTAATCACCGTGTCGGCATGCCCCCTTTCAAATCAGTTAGCTGATGGGGTGCCCAATCCCCATCGGCATAATGCCCCATTTCTTTTGTGCGAGGGTGCCTAATTCCCCTGTGCTCATGCGTCCGCACTCTGTATGTGCCGGACAGGGGTGCAAATCCTGTCGGCTATGCCCCCCAGAAAGAAATCTTGGGTGGCGCCTGGGAGCTGTTTTTTCTTTTGAAACCTGTAAAATTTTAAATGGTCCCTCGTTGAGTTTGGTGCCCCAGCATGCAGCCACCCTCTGTGCACATCCCCCACCCCATACTTCCTCCGGAGCTCACGCGATGATCTTCGATGGAGTGGGAACACGGCCTGCGCTCAAAGCCATCGCTGAACTGAAGAAATGCTGGTAAGCATGTTTTTGTTTTGTTTTTCTTTCCACTTATGTGGATATCTTGGCCATTTTTGCACCAGATTTTCAGCATGGGGTTCTTGGGACCCCACTTCATGAACTCAGTCACTGTCCGTTTCGTTAATCGGTCCCGAAAGGTGATTTCACGGCCACTGTGTGGAATCACCTTTCAGGACCAATTCAAAAAACAAAAGTGTCACACTTCATGAGGTAGGTTCCCCAAAAGGCTATGTTGCAAATTTGGTGAACAGATTCCCAAAAATGACTGTTAGGGGTGTGCATAGCGCAGTTCCCACTCACGCTCATAATTTCAAGAATTTTTAATATTTTCATTCCAGATTTTCAACATTGCCATTTCCTGCAGCTCCTTATGAACAGTATAGCTGTCGTTTTTCACATCTGGCCCGAAATGTGTTTTCGCACATGTGGCACACAATGGCGCAGTCACTGTGCGAAATCAGTATTCGGGACAGATTAAGAAAATCACAGTGACAGTGTTTATAAGGAGAGGTATCAAAAAGTGTATGTTGCAAATGTCAAAAAATTCCCCAAAATGACTGTTATCACCGTGCGTTGTGCAGTTTCTACGCTTGCTCGTAACTTTGCCAGTTTCTTGTGTTTTTACTTTTGATTCTCAAAGTTGTCGTTTTTGCACACTGCCTGGTGAATGGTACAGCTGTCATTTTTCATGTGCTGCCTGAAACATGTTTTCGCACCTGTGGCGCACAGTGGGCACGGTCGCTGTGCAAAATCAACGTTTGGGACAGTTTAAGAAAATCACAGTGCCACTGTTCATGAGCGGAGGTCCCAAAATTCCTATATTGGAAATCTGGTGTAAGAAATCCCCCAAATAATTGCATTAAGGGTGTACGTTGCACAGTTTCTGTGCACGCTCATGACTTCACCAGTTTTGTTATGTTTTCATTCCACATCTTCAACATTACCATTTTTTTTACATCTCTTCATGAACAATGCAGCTGTCATTTTCCACATCCTGTTTGAAATGCGTTTTCGCATCTGTGGTGCCAAATGGCATAGTCGCTGTGCAAAATCAGCTTTCAGCCAATGAACTGATAATTTCACTGTTCATGCACTGGGGTCACAAAAAGCCCATGTTGAAAGCTTGAAGTGAAAAGTGAAAATACTAAAACACGCCCAGGGACTGACAGGTGTCAGGTAACTTGGGATTGTCAACAGTAATGCTTGTGCCATTCCTCCCCCACCCTGCAGCCAGTGAGAGGCATCGAGGTGTGCCTTAGACTCTTCAGCCCCAAAACTTGCCCCATTCTGCTATAATGCACCCATTTCAGCGTATTTCCTTATGGAATGGGGTGAGTGTAAAGCCGAAAGGCACACCTTGACACTTGTCGGTGTCTGCAGGGTAGGGTGAGGTGAAATGGCGTGAGCATTTATTGCCGACGACCCAAAGGCACATCTTAGTGCCTGTCAGTCTCTGTAGGGTGGGGTGGGGTTGACATCTGTTCCATACTTCTCTGCCATTCTTACTATGCATCAACTCCTGCACTACCAGTGGCAACACCAGCAAGACAACATTTGGCATTCACAAATGCTTGTTGGTCCTGTCTTGGAGCTGTGGCAGAACCCCGCCTCTTGCCCAGTGCCATTAGCCCAGATGGCCCACAAGTACGTGGTCCCTACTGGTTCCCTTAAGGGTTTCACGGAGCATCCCTCGGCTGAGAGTCTCGTGGCTTACTCTGTGTTCAGGCACATGGGCAACATGGGGGACATTGACAAGCCACCCGATAAGGAGACCAAGAAATTGGACCATATGGCTAAAAGTGTATCCTGCTTCCTCTCTCGGCCTTCGGCAAGCAAGTTTGGCCCTTTAGATGGCCCATTTCTCGCTTGCCCTCCTGGGCACGCTTGATGAGGTACTTCATTTCCCAGCGAACCTGCAGTCCACGGTTAAGCAGGTCCAGGATCAAGGCCGAGTAGTAGCCAAGCAACAGCTCCAGACTGCCATGGACAGCGACGACTGCAGTGGCTATGCGCCGCAGAGACTGGCTAAGGATCTCGAGCTTCATGGCAGATAACCCAGCACAAGCTAGTGGATGTCCCCTTCCTGGGTATCGACTTTTTTCGGGCCCGGTATCGAGGGGCACCTCACCTGCATTGAGAAATCCAGTGCCACCTTGGACTCGATGACATCCGCTCAGAGAGAACCCAAGGGATTTAAGCAGCAGAAGAAGAAGAAGAAGCCCTTTTGGCCCCGCTCTGCCCCTGTGGCCAAACCAGCTCAGCCTAAGGCTGGACAGCAGGCTCAGGCCTGGGGACCTTGACCGAAGTCTGTGGCCATGGTCATCCATAAGCCTGGCAGCTGAGGCCCTGGTGGTTCTTCTGCCAGGCCGTCTGCTGCCTCCAAGCCTGCCCAGTGATGGGATGACGGGTGCCTTCCTCATGCCCGTCATGTCTCCCCTGGGTCCTCCAGTTGGGGGCTGGCTCCGCCACTTTCTTTCCATCTGATCCGCTGTCACCACGGGCAGGTAGGTGCTCGAGGTGGTTGGTTAGGGTTTGGCTCTGGAATTTGAGGCATACCCTCCTTGCCAAGCCCCATGGGAAGGCATTGTGTCTGTGGACGTCCTGTCAGCCCTTCGGAACATCGCCCAGCTCGTTCGCATGGAGGTCGTGGCTCCTGTCTCGAACCCTCTGAAACACCCAGGGTTTGTCTCCAGGTACTTCCTGGTGCCAAAACAGATGTGGGGACTGGCGCCCCATCTTAGATCTGCACGACCTGAACAAGTTTCTCAGGCCACGCACCTTCAGGATGGTCACACTGTCTCAGATTATACCATCTCTTGAGCAGAACACGTGGTTTTGCTCTCTGGATCTTCAGGATGCATTTTTTCATGTTCCAGTCCGTCTGTCTCATCGCTGTTTCCTCCAGTCCGGGCAGAGTGGATCCTCTACGAGTTCTAGGCCATACCATTCGGCCTGTCCTTGGCCCCCAGAGCCTTCACCAAATGCATGGCAGTGGTGGCAACCCACCTGAGGCATCGAGGGGTTCGGTTTTACCCCTACCTGGATGACTGGCTGATTGCGACTCCCTCCATGCAGGAGGTGGAGTGGTCAAGGGATCATGCTGTCCAGATCTGTGTCTGTCTTGGCCTCTTGATCAACAGGGCTAAATCGGAGCTTGACTCATACAGAGCCAGGGCTTGAATCCTGGGGGACAGGGCAGAGGCTCTCTCCTCCTTTGCCCGATCATTTCGGGTTAGGCAGTTGTGCCTTGCTTGGGACTTCTTGCGCGTACTGCGATACATGGCGGCTTGCACCAACATGGTCCGTTGGGCCCACTGGAAAATTCGTACTCTGCAATGGGAGCTGGCCTGCCAGTGGTCTCAGCACATGAACCACTTTGACCAGCCGGTCACTGACCCAGCTGATGTGGGACGCCCTCCAGTGGTGGTTAATCCCTGACCATCTGCAGGAAGGTATCCTGTTTATCCACCCAGAGCCGACAGTCATTCCTCTGACCAATGCCTCTCTTATGTGCTGGGGTGTCCACCTGGGGGAACACAGAGTCCATGGACTCTGGACCCCGAGGAGTCCTAGTGCCATATCAACCTGCTGGAGCTCTGGGCAGTTCAGCTGGCGCTGATTGCTTTTGCTTCACATGTTTGGGGTCAGGTTGTTCAGGTCCAGATGAACAATACCACAGCCATGTAGTGCCTCAACAAGCAGGGTGGGACGCTCTCCCTTCCTCTTTGCAGGGAAACTGTCCGTGTCTGGACCCTTGTGTGCAGCCTGGAGGCCGATCTCCTGGCCATCCACGTGGCTGGTGTCTCCAGCCAGCTGGCAGGTGCTCTCAGCTGTGTGAGTGAGGCATCTCACGACAGGCCTCTCCACCCAGAGGCAATGCACAGCTTGTTCTCCCAGGAGGGCACCCATCTGGTGAACCTGTTTGCTTCAGGGAGAGCATAGAAGCTGAGGCTGTACTGTGCAAGCCCCTCCTGCAGGGAACACTGCGGGGGATGCCCTTGAGCTGTGGACCCTGGCCTCCTCTGTGCCTTCCTCCATTTCCCCTTGATCCACAAGGTGTTGCTGAAGGCCAGGAGGCACCAGGCATAGGTGATCCTGGTGGCTCTGGACTGGCCATGCAGTTCTGGCACCCCCAGTCTCCTCAGCAGCAGACTCCGGAGGCATTTTCCCCTTATGCCCGGACCTGCTGTCCTGCAGTCAGGGGAAGGTACTCCATCCGGACCTTCAATCCCTGCACCTGACAGCGTGGTTCCTGAGCGGCTAGAGTTCCAGGCTTTGGGTCTCTCTGAAGATGAAGATGTCCTCACTGTGGTCGAAGCATCTTGGATGGAGACCCAAAAATGCTATGCCTTCAAATGGAAGAAGTTCTACATTTGGTTCCAGGGCAAGGGGCTGGACCCCTTATCTTATTTAGTGGCTAGCATTCTTAAATACCTCTGGTCCCTCTCCCAATTGGGCCTTCAGTTGATGACCCCTAAGGTGCACGTGGCAGCCATCTTCTGCCTACCGGGGCGGTACACAGTCAGTGGCACAGAAGATGGTGGTCTGGCACTTTTCCAAAGGCCTTGACCACATGTCCCTTCCAGTGCATGAACCATCACCACCTTGTGACTTGTTGCTGGTATTGGCAAAGCTCATGGGCAGGCCATTTGAACCAGTGCCACAGGTGTGACATGCCTCACCTGTCGTGGAAGACTGCCTTCCTGGCGTCTGTTATTTCAGCCAGAAGGATCAGTAAGCTCCAGGTGTTCTCAGTGGAGTCTCCTTACGTGGTCTTCCACAGGGACAAGGTTGTCCTTTGCTCCAACCCGAAAGGCCTCCCAAAGGTTGTGCCAGATTTTCACCTTAACCAGGTGATTAATCTCCCGTTGTACTTCACCAGTCACATCTTGAAGGCTGAGCACAGGTTCCATACCTTGGACCTGCAGCGAGCGTTGGCCTGTTATAAGGAGCACATGGCTGGAGTTCGGGAGATAGGTTCGCCAGCCATTTGTCACCTACACTGAAGCCACACCAGGCAGACTAGCAGCTACTCAGACGATTGGCAGATGGATTGTATCTTGCATCAGCCTCTGCTATAGGTTGGGTAGGAAGCCTCCCGTAGGACTTGGGGCTCATTCCGCCTGCCATACCGCTGCCTCGGTGGCTGCTTCTGGGGACGTCACCATCCAGGAAATCTGTCAGGCTGCTTCCTGGAAGTCTGCACACACCTTTTATTTCCCACTGCCACATCTACCTTGGGTCATGCTGGGATGCTAGTTTTGGGACCTCAGTTCTCCAGTCTCTATTCCCTAAGTAGGGGGTGTATGCCTTGCTTCCTTTCTCCAGGAGAACTGCTAGGAGTCTGCCTGAAGTGTGGATAGAACACCATATCCACATCCCCAGAAACACGTTATTCACCTGTAACAGTAGTTCAAGGAGTAGTATGTGGTGTTCATCCTCACTGACCCACCTGACCTCCCCAGGCAAGTGGCACACCAATCTTGCTTCCAACGGGTAAGATTTGACGTCACGAGGCGGTGCCGAGAGGGTTACCACTTGAGTGGGTGGCAGGAGCCAGCTTAGACATTCCGGCAAGCCTTAAAGGGACCATAAACGGTATTTCAGACTTGCAAACCAACATACAGCACTGTAGCTTAGAGTCTTACCTACTGAACGTGATGAAATTTGCCAGCAGATAAAGGCCTAGAAGTCTATCAAGTCCGCTTCAATGTGCAGCTAGCACCCTTATTCTGCAGCTGCCTCCCTTCCACCCTTCCCCTTCATTAACCCTCCCCCTTGTCCTGTCCCATCCTCGTTTGAAGCAGTCCACTGTTCTACTGCATACCACTTCTGCAGGTAACGCATTCCAGCCAGCCACCACCCTCTCTGTAAAAAAGTGTCTCCTCATCTCCCTCCTGAACCTTCCTCGCTCCAGGCTCATATCATGGCCCCTGGTGTCCCTCCCCTCCCTTACTTTGAACAGCCCCTCTGTACTTGTCTTGTTTATTCCTTTCATGTATTTAAAGGTTTCAATCATGTCACCCCTGTCTCTCCTCTCCTCCAGTGAGTACATGTTCAACTCCTTCAACCTCCTCTCGTATGATAAGTCCCCCAGCCCCTTCATCATCTTTGTCGCTCTGCACTGCACCTCCTCCAGTAACTTAATGTCCCTCTTCAGATACGGACGCCAGTACTGCACGCAGTACTCCAGGTGTGGTGTAACTATTGACCTATACAGTGGCAGAATCACCTTCTCCCTCCTCGAGGATATACCCCTTGCAATACAACCCAGCATTTTGTTGGCCTTTGCAGCTGCCTTCCTACATTGTGCCGAGTTGTTCATTGACCCTGTAATGAGCACACCCAGATCCTTCTCCTCCACTGTCTGGGCTAGCTGCACTCCCCCTAGCTGGTAATTCCTTCTTGGGTTCTTCATCTCAAAATGCAGCACCTTGCACTTTTTGGCATTAAAGCCCAGTTGCCAGGTGTCTGACCAGGTTTCAAGCTTTGCCAGATCATCCTGCAACCCCTGCCACCCCCTAGGTCATCCACCACCACGCCAACCTTGGTATCACCAGCAAACAGACTGATCTTGCTCTTGATGTCCCATGATATGTCTGCAATGAATATCCCAAACACACTGGTCCCAACACCGAGCCTGTGGGACACCGCTCGTCACTGCCCTTGGGTGTGAGAGCTCCCCACCCACCACCACCCTCTGTTGCCTTCCTGCAGCCAGTTTCCTACACATCTCACCAGCTTTGCACCGCCCCTGTGCCTACTAACTTCCTTCCCAGCCTTCCATGTGGCACTGAGTTGAATCCTTACTGAAGTCCAGATACAGGACATCCACTGCATGGCCCCTGTCCAGTGCCTAGTTACCCAGTCATAGAACTCGACCAGGTTAGTTTGACAGGATCTGCACGTATGAAGCCATGCTGTCTGCTGTCCTGTAGTCCTTTGGCCTCTGGGAGGCTACCAGCCTCTCCTTCAGGATGGTCTCCATTAACACCCACGTGGATGTGAGGCTCACTGGTCTGTGGTTTCCCGGTTCATCCTTGGGGCCACTCTTGTGGAGGGGCACCACATGAGCCATCCTCCAGTCCTGAGGTACAGACCCCAGATGTAGTGAGGCATTAAATAGGTCTGCCAAAGGTCCTGCAGGACCTCTGCCAGCTCCTTCAGTACCCTGGGGTGGATGCCATCTGGGCCTGGCGCCTTGTCCGCCTCAGTGCCTTCAAACCCTCTAGACTCTGCTCTCCATGATTTCCCATCTGTTACCACTTCCCACTCTGCTTCTGCCATTTCTCCCACCTTGGGTGTCACCCCCCTCTTCTCTTTAGTAAATACTGAGCAGAAGTACTCATTTAGTGCTTCCGCCTTATCGCACCCTGCTTCCACCCAACCCCCCTCCTTCCTAATCCTTACTATGTGGTCCTTACAGCTTTTTCTCCTGATGTACTTAAAGAAGTCCTTCTCCCTTCTAATGCCTTGTGCCAGCCTGAGTTCCGAGATGCTTTGGCTCCCTTACTGCCTTTGTCACCTCCTTTCGATTCTGTCAAGTACTCCTCCTGTCCTCCCCCCTCCCTGTTTTCTTGTACTTCCTAAAGGCAGCTCTTTTCTTCCTTACCTTTTCCATGACCTCCTTGCTCAACCTGATCGGTTTCTTAGCCCCAGCCTTCTTGCTCTGGGCTTTGCAGCAGGTTTTGTGTCCTCCACTATCCCAGCTTTATGAGCTCCCACCTCTGGTCAGTGTCCACACTAGATTGAATTCTGGCCAGATACCCTTACCACTTCCCTATCCTCCCAAAGTCGGCCTCCTGAAGTCCAGCACTCTTGTGCCAGATTCCACTCCTTCCTGCCCATATCCAATGTAAGCCATACTGAGTGGTGGTTACTCCTGACAGCGTTCCTCCACTGTAAGTTCTCTCACAAAGTCCCTATTTGCCAGCACAAGGTCAAGGGTATTCCCTAACCTGGTTGGTTCACTGACCATTTGCAGCAGGAAGCAGTCCTGGAAGGCATCCAGCAGTACCTGCTCCCTTCTGTTCCTGGTTGTTGGGGTGCTCCAGTCCACTCTTGGCATGTTGAAGTCCCCCACAATCACCACACTACCCTTTTCGCAGTTCCTCCTGATCTGTCCCACTAGTTCCCTGTCTTAACTCCTCCGTCTGAGATGGTGGCCTGTACACCACTCCCATTCTAAGAATCCTATTCTTGGAATCCTGGATTTGCATCCAAAGTGACTCCATACTACCCTCCTCCCCTTCCTCCCTTACACACGTCAGTCCTTCCTTCACATATAGTGCCACCCCCTTCCTTTCCCAATCACCCTGTCCCTACAAAATAACCTGTACCCTGGTACAGACAGGTCCCAGTCATTGTATTGGGTGGCCCATGTTTCTGTGATGGCTGCAATGTCCACCTCTCCTTCTGCCATGAGAACCTGTAACTCTGCAGTTTTCCTCCCAAGGCTCCTAGCATTAAGGGTAACCACCCCCCCCCATCCTGCCCTCCTTGTCCTTTGTCACTGTTATGGGGGGTAAGCTCATATTATTTCCCAGCCTGTGGTCTCTGCATATCTCTTCCCCAACTGCCACCCCCCACTCCTAGTTTAAATTCCCAACTTCCTCTATGTACTCCTCCATCCTCTGTTTCAACACTTTCTTTCCCGCCTCACTCAAGTGTAGTCTGTCCTTGGCATAGAGACTACTGTCCTCCCAGGTCCCTCCCCATCCCCCCAACAGCCCATACCCTTTAGCACAACACCAGGTTCTTAGCCATCCGTTAAATCCCTCTATTCTCAGCTTCCTTGTTGTGTTTGCCTTTGGCACCGGAAGTATCTCTGAAAAGTTACTGATCTTCCTGCTCCCTCACATAATTGTGCTAGTTCCTCAAGCCTCCTCTGGACTGTATCTACTGTCTTGTCAGCCAGGTCGTTTGTTCCAAGATGTATAATTAAATGAGGCTTGTCCCTACCCTTCTAGCATATTTCAGAACAGGCTGTCCCACCCTTTCCGCTTTCATTCCTGGCATGGCCTCCACCGAAATGCGACTATGCCTCTCCCCTTGCTACCCCACTAACTCCTCTTAGTATTGAGTCCCCCAGCACTAAGATTCCACCTCTCTTACTCCCTGTTTGCTTCCATTCATCTCGCTCTCTCATTTCCAGCTCCTCTTCTTCCTCCTGCACATTATTTCCCCTTTACCCCTGTTGCAATTCTCCCAGCAGAACTCTCCCCCCCCCACTCCAGTTTGGTCCAGGCATTTATCAGTTACTCCTCTAATTTCATCATTTCCCTCCTCCACCTTCTTCCTCTCTAGCAGTGCACAACTATTTTCTGAAGGCCCTTCACAAATGCCCACTCCCTCTCTCTTCATAGTAACCTGTTCTCTCCTTTCCACTCCATGACTTTTGCCATTTCCTCGCCTCCCCTCACAAGTCTCTATCTCCTGCTTCCATTTGCCTTTTGTCTCCTGACCTGGTTTCCCCGGCAATTGTTCTTCCTGGCCTGGGCCCCTTTGTCTCTGCTTCCCTTCTTCTGACCCTCTCCTCACCACTGTTGGCTTAAATCGCCCTCGCTCATCTCCCCTTCTTCCTCCCTCCAGTATTGGGCTAAACCCACCCTCAATCTGCCTTGCCTGTCTTAGTTCCTCCTGCAGACCCTCAGTCTCCTTTCTAAGTTTTTCTATGTGGTTGCACACTAAACAGCCTCCCACACTCCAGGCAATTTTTAGAAAGATTGGTGGACTGCAGTTGTATGCTTCGAAATGTGTATTAATCCATAGTTGCTATGCCTTAAATGCTTCCGTGTGATGTAAACAAAGTAATGCTTCTTTCTCAAACTTCACACTGCAGTAGCTACCTAAAATGTCGCTACGTACTTATGCGAGAAAAGCGTGCTTACGCGATGTCAGTCTAGCAAGAGTGTTCTGTAGCGATAATACAGTATGCATGGGAACCTTCGCTTTTTGTTCAGTTCATCCAAGGGAAAGGGCACTCCAGTTTCTAAACAGTGCCTGTCTAAATGTTTCGTAAATCGTATTACTTTTTATTATAGGAAGTCAGGTAAAGAACTTACTGGGGTTGTTCGTGGTCACTTCACTAAAGGCATGGTCACATCTGTTGCATGTTTCAAAAATGTGTCTGATGCAGAAATCTGTGCAGCTGCCACCTGGAATACTGTCCACACCTTCACTAAACACTACAGTCTGGACATTCTCTCGCAAAAGGGATGGCTTTGGCCTAGATATGCTTCAAGGCCTCCTTTCTTGGGCCTGTAGGCTGCAGCCACCCAGACTTTTTATGGTCAATACTGCTTGGGACGTGTTCCATAGGTGTGGCCTGATGAAAGAGAGATCCTCAAAGAAGATAGTTATGTACTCACTGTAACAGTAGATCTTTGAGATAATCTCTTTCATCAGTCCATGCTGTCCCATCCTCTTGGCCCCTTTAGGATCCAGAGAATCTGAGGAATTTGTCTCCTTCTCCATGGGGATCTACCTGCTGTCCTCTGCCTCACCTGGTTGGCAGAGCCCTTGGTTCTTTCCTGGTTCCCTACAGGGAGGCCTCAGAGCATGATCCCCAGTGGAGAACTGAGGAGGGAAGGGGCCTCCCACATTTATCTCATAGCAGACGTCTGATGTTGTCGTGGGCAGCCCGTGGTGGACTGCTTGCAAAAGTTTTCATGTGGTCCTAGTGCCTGGTGGCTATAAGTTGCATAAGTGTGGCCTGATAAAAGAGATTCTCTTGAAGATCTACTGTGACGGTGAATATTTAACTGTTCTTTTCTCTTGCAGTTTGGAAAGGCGGGCTTCCCTGGGTATTTTTTTTTTTTTTGCATGGAAGGAAAATGCTGTAATGTCCTCCCATAGGACTGTTTTTAAAGTGCCCCAGAGAGTGACTTGTGAGGTATTGACAGTACTGTTGTCATTTATTATCTCTGGGATACAAGTTTTCAGCATTTGGAAAATCTCTGGGGGGGGTTCTTGAGCAAGGGGTTGCAGTGCGACTGAATGGTTGTTTCTGTAGAAGCTGAAAGTTGATAAAGTTAGTGTGAGGGGTGTATAGTCCGAGTGGAGCATATGGTCAATTGTTGCATCCACAACCCAGTCCTCGTCTTCCGTAGTGATGAAGAATTAATCAAGACGAAGTAACTATGGTGGGAATGAGAATAAATCTTGTACTACCATTCTCTGCTTTGCAAGGAACTCCAGGTATCTGTAAAGTGTAAATTCCAGTAGATGCCCGAGATATCGCTGACCAGCTGTAGAAGCTGATGCTGTTGGATTGGTAGTATTGGCCCCCGGGTTCGGAAAAAGCTGAAGTCACATCTCAGTATAAAAGTCCCTTGTTGATGTACTAACAGGGAGTCCCTAAGTTGCTGTATCATTGAAGCGTCACAACCTGGGAGGATGTATAGGTTCCCCCACTGTGAAAGGTTTGTCATTAATGGTGCCTGTAACTATGGCCAGCCTGCCTTCATCATCAGTGTAAGAGGAGCCTAATTTAACAGTGAACGTTTAGGGACACGAATGGCCACGCCTCAGCTCTGGCCATTACAGTATGGTGATTCAATAATGTACTGAAAGCCAAATTTGAGGAGTTTCTGATGTTTAGAGGAGCACAAGTGCATCTCCTGAAGCAGCGGTAGCTGTGACCATTGTTTCTTTAAAGCCAGAAGCACCTCCGCCCTCTTAATCAGGTTTGTAAGCCTGTTGACATTCTGAGAAAGAATGTTAGTTTATCATCTTAAATCAAGGTGGTCGGTGATCTTGCCCCCTCTCCCACCCCGTAACGGGCATGCCTCCTTCTGAATTATAACTAAATACTAAAGGAAGCAATCACAAGCAACCGGAGTCTTGTTCCTTAAAACAGTACTGTAGAACATGTAATAAAAAACAGTTATATACCAGCCAAACTGAGGCCCTGGTAATTGGCTGAGAACTACAGCAAAAAGGAAAACTTAGGACTAGATAAACCAGAACCCGGGGAATGGTATTACCAACTGGGCATGTGCCTCCAAACGTAACCTGCATAACTACGAAAAATAGTAAACCGTGGAGCAGCCAGTCTGCCTCAGCTGGTACCCTTAGGCTAAGCACTGGCCCCCCCCCCCCCGTAGCTGGGATAGCTGCATCCAAGAGGACAAGTGGATGGATGTAAAGTGGACTTCCAAGATAGAGGAAGATCTGATTACCCTCCTTAGTGATGTCCCATCCAAGACATCGAGGAGTAGTCCGGGGTCTGGGAGTCCTCTGGCTCTTCTGGACTCGAGGCGGGTCCAGTAACAGGGTACAGTGGAGCAAGGAAATAGGGAAGCAGATAATACAATGAGCAGATTAATATGGGTAGGGAAAGGGGAGAAATTGCATACATCAGCTTTGGCAGTAGATGCATAGGTCGTAGAAATCTCCTCGCTGCTAGCTGCTTAGGGCCTATCAGGGAATTAACGATGGTTGGGTAGTGTAAATCCAACAATTACTAGAGGTGAAATCGGCCTGGGGACCTCCGGCTAACGCTGTCTTAACTCCTACATACAAACTGTCATTTGATGCAGGTAGTTCCCTGATATCTTACTTCCAAGAGAAATCTTTGAGTTCTTGGAAATCTGTGCCTCTCCTACAGTCATATCCCTCCAGTAGATTCAGCCCTAGAGGATGCTACATTGGCAGCCTGGCATAGGGCCTGCACAACTGCCTGCTGGACCTAGAAAGGCAGATAAACAAGATCCTGCACCATTATTCATCACAGCTGGAAATGAATTCTGTAGTCATTATGGGTGCCAATGGTAGATCTAAACTGCCCAAGCGTTTGAGCTTCCTGCCCCTGGACAGGGAGTCAAAATAGCTGGAAGTCATGAGTAAGAGAACCTTTGCCTCTGCTACCCTTGGTCTAAGGATTGCAAACTATCAGGCATACGTGATTAAATATCAGAATTGTCTGTGGAAAACTGTGGCCACTCTGGCTGAAATATTGCTCGAGGGCCCAGACATAATATTGGCTCAGGAAAAAAATTGCTAATGGCCAAGAGGCTGGCGAGCATTTGCTAAGATCAGCATATGATGTTTCAAGTGCTGCTGCCTCTGTCGTCTGCATTAGGTGCCATTCCTGGCTTAGGGTGGCTGGATTTTCCTCTGTTAGTAACAAATGCGCCCTTCAGAAAGAAACACCTTTTTGGTAATGATGTTGAAAACACTTTGCGGGAGCTGCAGACTTCAAGAATGACTATCAGATACTCTCAGATCCCTGCACACTTTGAACCCTAAAACAAAGGGATGGGGACGTGGCTCTTTTTGTAGGTCCTATGCCCATCTTGGCGCAGGTTATTCCAGAGGCTCTGGCTGTGGATCACAAAAGCCTTAACCCCTGTACCTCTCAGGCCACTACCCTGCTTCCTGGTTCCAGTGCCTGCCTTACCAAGGGTCAGACCATCACCAGAGCCCCTGGTGCCTTCTGACTCCCCTCCCTTGCCTCTGGCCTCTCTATCTCAAAAAATATTAGTAGGAGGCCACATCTCTCTGTTTCTAGAGCAATAAAGGGTGATTAAGACAGATGCCTAGGTTCTAGAGGTTGTTCAGCAAGGACATGCCCTAGAATTCCATACTATTCCTCCAGTTACCCCACCCCAGTTGCCAAACTGGTATCTTCCAGAACATCTTTCCCTCCTCCGTAGAAGGACTGTAGAAGTGGTCCCGGTCACAGAAATGAACCTAGGTTTTTATTCCCAGTATGGTTCCAAAATGGACAGGAAATTTAGGGCCTGTCCTAGACCTGGGGGACCTGAACATGTACATAGAATATAAAACGTTAAGAATGGTGTCACTTCAGTCCTTGTTACCTACACTATTACAAGGGATTTGGATGGTCGCGCTGGACATGAAGGATGCTTAGCCTTGCATCAAGATATGAAAATTTCACAGGAAATATCTGTGATTCATGCTACAGGGCTCTCTGTACCACCAATTTCATGTTTTTCCTTCAAACAACATGAAGTCTTGCTATATTATGACATATACACATGCAGTGAGTCCCAACCTTCGAACTGCTCCGGAGGTGAAAGAGTCAACTTTCCATGCCAGGCATGGAACTTTGAGCGCGAGCTCGGTTGAAAACTCTTGTCTGTTGTTAATCAAACTCAAACTGTCAGATTCTTTACTCCGCCTCACTGAACAGTCGCTCCGGAGATTTCTCCTTCTGCTCGGTTCGTTTGTTGGTTAAAAAGTATTATTTTATAATTTTTTTGACCGAAATTAAACTGCAGCCGGTTGGTTCAAGCTCTGTCTGTGGTATTGTAAGTAATAGATAGGCTTACATTTATTTTATTCTGTGTGGAACTTGTAAACGCTTTTCGGTTTGGTTTGAACCGATCAGGTTATTCTCAAACTTTACTAGTCCTTATTTAGAGTGCAGTTCCGGTTTTTATCGGGTTCTAAAAAAAACATGTTTCATTACGCTTTTTCCTCGACTTCCCAAGACACGTGTTGGGAACCGATAAGAGAGTCTTGCTTGGCGGATTGCCATAAACGGGCAAGTTTGGTTAGGCTGGCACTATGTCTGAGAAACCCAAAAGAAAAACTGGGCCCGCTGGGTTTCAGCACTGTAGTGTTTAAGGGGAAGCCTTTGCTAAGGCTGACTCACACACCACCTGTGTGTATTGTCTGGGGTTTGACCACCTCAGTGCATACTGCCAGATTTGTAAGAATTTTCCTGCTGCCACCATAGAAAAGAGAGTTGGTAGGCTCAGGGAAAGGGAGGCTAAAAAGTCCGCTGACCCAGATGGCCAGCCCGGTTCGGTTCCAACCGAACCGGAGGGAGTGCCCTCTGACCAAGGCGATACTTCCACGGGCAAACAAAGAGCCAGCTCGGAGGAGCCGGTTCCAACTAAAAGGACTAGAAAGTCAACTAGTGTGAAGCCAAAAGTTCTTTCTCCAACCGCTGAGGAAATAGCTAAAGCAATTCAAATTGTCCAGTCACTTTCCTCGGTTCCGACCGAACCGACACCATCAAGGAAGCGCTCGGTTCGGCTGGTTCCACTGGTTCAAGATTATGATTTTGAGGATTTTTATGAACCGGAGGAGGGGGAAGAGGAGTATGAGGAGAGTGAATGTGGTTTTGAAGGTCTGGATGTGCCCATTTAACCGGACATCTCTCCAGACAGACCGTCAGGGGTTTCTCCCCCCAGGCTATCTGAGTCCCCTTCTCATTTTATGTTCTATAAAAAAGTTGCTGAAACTCTCCAGCTCCCTGTTGAGGAAGCTGTTGATGACCAAGAGGAGCCTGATTATGTAGAAATGACAGATATTCCAGAGTCTAGGAGACTGTCTATTCCTTTGCATAAATCTTTTCGGAAACAGACAGTAAAAATTCTAAAAACTTCTCACACTATACCTCCTGTTGATAAAAGGATGGACAAGAGGTATACATTATGAGGCTCTGATACAGAGTTCCTCACACAGCAATGCAGCCATGTGGGGGTAGTGCAGGCTGCAGCCTGTGACAAGGCAAATATTCCTCTAGCTTCGCACTCCCCTGAAAAGGACTCCAGGAGGATTGATGCCATGGCAAAGAAACAGTACATGGCAACATCTTTGGGACTCAGACAGGCAAATTATATGGCTTATGCTGCTAGGTACCAGAAATCCAGATGGGATACTGTGCTGGCCCTGGCAAAGCGGGTCCCAGACCAGCTTGCCAGGGAGCTGGAACAGGTGGCTGCGGATGGTATTGAGGCATCCAAGGTGCAATTTCATGCTGCAGTAGACTCTAATGATGTGTCATCAAGGGTCATGGCTACATCTGTGGCACTTCGCAGAATTGCTTGGCTCAGATGTACTACCCTGTCACAGGATACCCAGTCTAAGGCCATGGATTTTCCTGTTGTGAGCAACTCTTTGTTTGGGGAGCAGACAGAGAATTACATGAAGAAAATGGATGAATATAGGACCACCTATAGGAGTGCACAGGCCAAGGAAAGGCAGGCCACTCCTCAAAGGCAGCATCCCAGGGGCAGGCCTTTTCATAGGCCTTTTCACCAAGTCCAGGCCTCCTCTTCTGTTTATGCCCAGAGGAGGTTCTTTAGAGGGAGAGGCAGACGGGGTACAAGCAAGCCTGCTTCTACCCCTCAGCCCAAAGCCCCTGCCAAGCAGGCACCCTGATGGGGTGGCCAGGGCCGATTCTCCACTACCTGTGGGGCAGACTGGCTTACTTTGTCCAGGACTGGAAGTCTTTAACATCAGACAAGTGGGTCCTGGAAGTAGTAAGCCAGGGACTGATTCTCAGCTTCAAAAATTTCGAAGATGAGAGCCAGGTCTTTCCACCTGCAAATCCATCAGAGGCACTTGCCCTAGAAACAGAAGTTTCTCCCTCCCTGGCTCTCAGAGCTGTGGAAAGGTTCCACCCTACACCAGGACAAAGGGTTGTACTCCAGGTACTTCCTTACCCCAAAAAAGGCAGGAGAATGGCGGCCCATCCTGGATCTCAGATACCTAAACAAGCACCTTTTAAAACCAAAATTCAAAATGGTGACTCTGGGAATTATTTTAGCCTCTCTAAGGCCAGGGGACTGGCTAGGTCCCTGGACCTCAAGGATGCCTACTTCCATGTTCTTATCAGAAGCTCCCATCAAGTACCTCAGATTGAACTGCCCTCAGGCCATTACCAGTTCAGAGCAGTGCCCTTGGCCTCATCTCTGCCCGAGGTATTCACAAAATGCCTGGCAATAGCAGTGGCCCACTTAAGAAGGCAAAAGATTGACATCTTTCCTTACCTGGACGACTGGCTAATAGTAGGCCAGTCTCCAGACCAAGTCAGACTACACCTTCAAGTAACTCAGCAACTGCTCACATCTCTAGGTTTCCCTCTCAGTCTTCCAAAGTCAGTTCTAGAGCCTGTACAGCTTCTCACCTTCATAGGTGCAGAACTGAACACAAAGGAGGCCAGAGCCTTCCTTCCTCTGGAAAGAGCAAGGACCTTGGTCTCTCTGGCCTCCTCTTTCACCCTGCAGGTCTCTCGACCAGGAAGGCATTTTCTGCAGCTCCTGGGGCACATGGCTGCTTCTACAGCAGTTGTGCGGGGAGCAAGATTTCAGATGAGGGATATCCAGTTCCATTTGAGAGCCTTTTGGTCTCAAAGGAGAGACCTTCTCTGACCAAATTGATCCCAGTGACTCGAACCCTGATCCAACCCTTCAGTGGTGGCAGGACCAGAGCAATCTGAGACAGGGGTTCCCCTTTACCCCTCAGTCTCACTCCTCAATCCTTACTACAGATGCATCCCTCTTGGGGTGGGGAGCTCACATGGGCGATCTCACTACCCAGGGATTGTGGTCCCCTCAGGAATCTCTGCTCCACATCAGTCTGTTGGAACTCAGAGCAGTTTTTCTAGCACTTCAAGCTTTTTCCACCTCTGTTCAGAACAAAGATAAACAGATCAGAACAGACAACACCACTTCAATGTGGTACATCAACAAGCAAGGAGGCACTCTGTCTACGGCCTTGTGCACCGAAGCAATGAAGTTGTGGTCTCTGGCGTACTCCCTGAACACTTCCCTTACGGCAGTTCACCTCCCAGGCAAGGACAATGTCCTGGCAGATGCTCTCAGCAGGATTTCCCAGGGCCATCATGAATGGTCACTGGATCCCCTAGTATTGGAGGTAGTATTTGCCAGATGGGGCACCATGCAAATAGATCTTTTTGCAGCCCCAGACAGTCACCAACTTCACCCTTTTTGCTGCAGGGCCCCAGTGTTGGGCTCAGTCCTTCTGGATGCCTTTCTTCTCAGTTGGGAAGGGAAGTTTCTCTATGCTTTCCCCCCCCCTTCCCTCTTCTGTTCAAGGTGCTAGTCAAAATCAGATCTGAACCCTGCAAGATGATCCTGATTGCTCCAGACTGGGCCAGGCAGCCCTGGTACACACTCCTACTGTCTTTAGCAGTCCATCTTCCCCTATGTCTTCCAGGAATCACAACCTGTTAACCTGTGCTCAGGGAGGGTTTGGTACCCAGTCTCAAATCTGTCAATCTCAAGGCCTGGCTCTTGAAGAGTTAGGGTTTGCTTGACCTACCTCTCCCAAGGTGTGTGGATATATTGAAGGCTTCTAGGAAGCCATCCACCAAACTACTTATAATTCCAAATGGAAGAGATTTTCCATTTGGTGCTGTAACAAGCATATTTCCCAGAATCTGCTGACTTACCCGGTCCTGGATTATATGGTGCATTTGAATACTTTAGGCTGAGGCCAGCTACCCAAAGTGCACCTACAAGGCGTGTCTGCTTTCTTATCAGCAGGTAAACCCTCTCTTCTTTTGGCTCATCCTGTATTCTCCAAGTTTGTCAAGGGGTTACTTCACACCAACCCTCCATTCAGGGCCCCTGCCTCTGCCTGGGATCTCAATATTTGCATTGCTCAGCTTATGCAACCCCCTTTTGAGCCCTTGTCTTCAGCAGAGCTTAAGTACTTGACTTGGAAAACAGTGTTTTTGGTAGCCATCACTTCTGACAGGTGCATAAGTGAATTACAAGCATTGTCAGTAGAACCTGATTTTATCTCCTTTCATAGAGATAAGGTGGTCCTCAGGACTAACAGAAAGTTCTTGCCTAAGGTGGTTTCAGACTTCCACCTTAATCAATCTTTCTCTCCCTGTGTACTTCACTGACCATTCCTCCTCTGGCAGAGGGAGACTGCACAGTTTAGATGTCAAAAGAGCCCTTAGTTACTACATGAACGTACCAAGGGTCACGGGTTTGACTCCTCCAACTGTTCCTCACTTATGGTGAGGTTGCTGAAGGAAACCTGCCACTAAAGATCCATTGCCAGGTGGATTGTCTCTTGTATCCAATTTTGCTATGAAAAACTGGGTAAGGTTCCTCCCTCAGGCCTGAGGCTCACTCTACCAGAGGTAGCAGCGCGTCTCTGGCTGCTGCCAGGGACATCCCTATCCTAGAGATATGTCAAGCAGCTACCTGGAAAACAGTTCACACTTTTACCAAGCATTACTCCTGGACATCCAGGCTAGGAGTGATGCTCGGTTTACACAGCTGTGCTTCAGAGCCTATTTCCAGTAGGTTCTGTCCCTCCTCCATGGAGGTACTGCTGTGTAATCTGCTACTGTCAGAATATAGCAAGACTTCATGTTGTTTGAAGAAAAATTACTCACCTTAGTAATATTTTCTTCTAATGGAAATCTTGCTATATTCTGACCTCCCCTGCTGCCCCTCTCAGAACCTCTGTTTTTGGGATATGGGTGGGCAGTGCAGTGTTGGCACTTAGTAGATGCCCACCTTATTTTTCACCCCTCCTTTTTGGGGTGTTTGGGTGTTATGTTTTTAATTTTTTGGATCCCCTGACTTGTGTCTTTGTTTTGGTACCAAGAAAAATGTGTTCTTATATTTAGTAGCCAGTTGGCTAGTGTAGGTTTACGGCTTCCACACAGAACCTTAGTGAGTTTTGCTCGTAAAGATCTGACAGTTTGAATTTGATTAACAACAGACAGAGTTTTCAATCGAGCTCGCACTCTGAAGTTCCGTGCCTGGCATGGAAAGTTAACTCTTTCACCTCCAGAGCAGTTTGAAGGTTGGGAATCGCTGCATATGTATATGTCGTAATATAGCAAGACTCCATTAGAAGAAACAACTTTACTAAGGTGAGTAATTTTTTCTTTTGGTTTACGTGTTACACTGCGTGTCTTTACCAAAGTATTGATGCAGTTGTAGTGGCCCTCCACAGGGAGGGTCTGTATGTCTTCCCTTACTTAGACAATTGGCTATTAAAGGCCCCGTCCAGAAGTGACGATGGTGTTACACATTGTTTTGAACCAGATGGCTGTTCGACCATCTGGACATAATAGTCATTTAGCCAAAGTCTGTCCTTGCACGTTGTCAGTAGCTCCAGTACATTGGAACCATTTTAGACACAGGTTTGGGTCAGGCTTTTCTGCCCTCGGATCGTGCCATGAGCTCAGCTGGTGATACCCAGCGATTATGTATCCACCTGTTGTCTCCTAAGACTGATCAAGACTGATGGTGGCTGCCATCCTGACAGTTCTGCTGGCCCGCTTCCACATGGCAGTCCCACAGTGGTTTCTGGAGGGCACGATGGACTCAGCATTCAGACGAGTTGGGAGTGCCTCATAACAGGTCATTCTTCCTCCTCCTCCTCCTCTTCTCTCCTGTGGTGGCTGGACAGATACAACCTGAAGAAAGGATCACCATTCATGTGGCCTTTTCCGCTGTTGGTAATGATACCATTGATGCCTCAGGGATGGGATGTGGAGTTCAGCTGGGCTCGTACGAGCACAGGGCTGATGTGACCCTCTGGGTATGGTGCTTCACAGCAATACTCTGGAGATTTGGGCTGTTCTACATGGCATACAGGCCTTTGCCACCCTCTTTCTGGGGAATCAGCTGTTGATTTGCACAGACGATACATCAGTGATATTACCTAAGTCGACAGGGTAGAGTTCATTTATATACTCTCTGCATTATATAAATGAAGAGAGTTTGGCACTGGGCAGTGGAGCAGGACAAATTTCTGTCAGCAGTATTCCTCCCAGGGACCCTGAATGCACTAGCAGATCACTTAAGTTGATTTAGTGCACCCTGTCACGAATGTGAACTCTTGGACACTGTATTTGGAGAATGGCGCTGTCCGGACAGGGACCTCCTTGCATCCACATACAGCTCAAAACTGCTGCATTTCTGGTCGCTTGATCCAGGGCCTGGAGTTTCTTGGCAAGACACATTGTCCCTTTTTTGAAAAGGGAGGTTTCTGTTTATGTATCCTTTTCTCTCATGTCCTGTGATACAAAGGGTTCTGATCAAGCTGCAGACTGAGCATGCCACCCCACTTCTGGTGGCTCCTCACTGTCCAGAAAAACTTATTCTAAGAGCGAGGATATGTTGTTCATCCACACTCTTTGGCATGTCTCTTTCCCTTAAAATCTCGCCGGAAAGTCTTCAAGCTGGCTCCTCCCACCCACCTGGGTGGTAAATACCTCGGCTCCACCCCATCACATCAGATCTTCCTTTCCGCTGGAAGAATCGGGTTCCCTCGTGCTAACTCTAGCCATCGTAGGCCCTGGATTTGTATCGTGGTTTTACCGAATTTAACTCTCAAACTCATCAGAGTTTTCGATTCTGATAATAGCGCATCGGATATGGAGGACAGGTCATCCCCCTGGTTTTCGCCAGTGTACGTGCGGTCAGAAAATGTCACGCACCGATCCACACCTTACCTGCGTGTACTGCCCAGGTGTCGGTCAAGACACCACCACCTGTACCTTTTGCTTGGCTTTCCATCCCAACGTCCTCGACGACCGCATGGCGCGCCTTAAGCTGGGGAGACTGGAGAAAAGGAACCCACCGGTGAAATCGAAAGAAGTGAGGTGGGCGGTTTCCGCTGCCGCTGGATCCGGCCGAAGAAGCTCGAGCAGATGAAGGCCTCGAGAAGAAGTTGCCCACGCCTGCCAGTCAAGTTTTTTTGTGCCTCTCAACCTCGGTTCTTCCTTCACAGGTTCCTTCAGGGAGATGTGCAAGTCTCTTCCCACTAGGGTGAGGCGCCCTTGGGCTCACACTCCTCTCGCCCTCGGAAGAGGGACAGGGATCCAGGGTCTTTGAAAAGGAGACATTCCTGGGATGAGAAGGGTCCAAGTCCCAGGACACTGCGACCTTGACTTTGGTCGAGATCGCTTCCTCGGCCGCCTGCTTCACGGATCTGCCATCTGGCCAGGCGGAGACCGAGGAATCGGCTGATCCGTCCGAGATTGTTCTCGAGCCGATTTTGCAGACTCCAGTCGACAATCCTTTAGAGAGGACCCCGGTCCTTTCTTTTCCTGATGACAAGACACTTCCTTCGGGTGTCCCCATCAAGGGAATTGATCTGGAGCCTCGATTTTCACCGAGCCCGGTTTTGCTCGATCCTGGTCGACCCCATCGGTCTCGATCGAGGACTCGGTCTCCTTCTTAGGCGGGAAAACCGAAGAAAGGCCACCGACATTCAAAAAAGAGGCGCCGCCACAGGTCCTCATCTTCCTCCGATGAGGAGAGGCTTCGACAGAAACTCCGTCGACGCTATGAGGAGCTTATGTGGCAACAGCTGATTTGGGCCGGACAGAAGCCGGCTACACCGTCCACCCTGGCCATTACTTGGCCTGTGCCTCAAGGGTCGACGCTGAACCCTTTGGACCCGAAATCTTCGGTGCCTCCACCTGTGGGGCCGGCCGTTATTCCTAAGCCCATACCGGTCTCACCATTGATTAGGGTGGAACCACTGCCTAAACAGCCTATCTCGGGGGCTCCCTCGAAAGGGTACCGTCCAGACACCGGGCTTCGCCGACACCTGTCCATCACGGTTACTCCTGACCGCCCTTGGCATATCGAGGGGGACATAGGCGAGAGACCTCAGTATCCCGACTCTTTGGATTCGGATACCACCGGTTTGCACTCCCATCCGGGTGATGAGTTACTCTCTGCAGGCTTTTTAGGGCATCCTCCGCCTCATTTCCGATGCCACCGGAATGCCCCTGGAGTCTATCCAGAAAAAGGTGGAGTACCCCCTCACGGATATCCTTAAGAGGAGGATACCCCGACGGAGGCCTTCCCAGTGGCTGAAGCCATTACTGGTCCAGCCCTTGCACTTTGGCAGTGTCCAGCCTCCTGCCCAGCATCATATGCCTGTAAGTATGCGGTGCCTATGGGGTCCCTACCAGGATTCATGGAACATCACTCGGCTGAGAACCTGGTGACTGCTTCCGTCTTTAGTTGTACTGGTAGCTCGGCTGACGCCGACCGACCTCTGGACAAGGAGTCCAAGAACATGGACCACTCTGCCCGTAAGGTCTACGCGGCCTCTTCCTTGGGCCTTCGTCAGTCCAGTTCGGCTGTAATCATGGCACACTTCTCCCATGCCCTCCTAGGGTTATTGGATGAAGTACTTCCTCACCTCCCCACGGACATGCAGACCACGGTCAAGCAAGTCCGTGATCAGGGCTGTGCTGTTGCCAAACAGCAGCTCCAGACAGCCTTGGACATTGGGGATTCTTGTGCCCGCTCCTTAGCAGCCACAGTGGCCACCCGCGCAGGGCTTGGCTGCGGTTATCCTCTTTTCCGGCGGATACCCAGCACAAGTTAGCTGATGTGCCTTTCCTTGGTACCAACTTAATCGGCCCAGGAGTGCCATCCACGTTCAGTGTATTGAACAGTCCAATGTCACCTTGGACGCCACTTCTGCTAAGGGTTCCTCAGGCAAGAACCAACAGAAGAGGAAGAGGAAGCCTTTTCGGCAGTCCTCCTTTGGGTCAGGCGGCCCTCTTATCAAGGAGGTCAGCAGCACCAACAGCAGCAGCAGGCTCAAGCTTGACACCCTAGGCCCAAGCAGGACCCTCAACAGCCCCGTAAAGGCGGCCGAGGCGCTGGTCCAGGAGCTTCCTCCTCCTTCTCTAAGCCTGCTCAGTGATGGGTTGGGGTTGTCACCCCTACTCCCGTCACGCCTGCCCTGGGTCCTCCCGTGGGTGGTTGGCTCCGAGACTTTCTTTCCGCCTGGTCCAATATCACTTCGGACAGGTGGGTTCTAGAAGTGGTTGGGCAGGGACTGCCTCAGGAGTTTGAGCAGTACCTGCCCAGCCAAGCCCGCACCCCTCGGGAGGAAAGGATCTCAGCTCGCACACACTCGGCCCTTCGGGACGACATTGCTCGGCTCCACCGCGAGGAGGCGGTCGCTCCAGTACCAGATCCGCCTGTAGACCCAGGCTTCGTATCCAGGTATTTCCTGGTGCCCAAGCGGATGGGGGATTGGCACCCCATCCTAGATCTCCAAGACCTGAATCAGTATCTCAGGTCTCGCACCTTCCGGATCATAACTCTGAACAAGATCGTACCATCCCTGGAGCGAAACATGTGGTTTTGTTATCTGGATCTGCAGGACGCATTCTTTCACGTCCCAATCCTTCCGTCCCACCAGCAGTTCCTCTGCTTCAGGGTCAAGGGGACCCTGTACAAGTGCCGAGCCATGCCGTTCGGCCTGTCATCGGCCCCTCGGGTCTTCACCAAGTGCATTGCAGTGGTGGCAGCCCATCTTCGGCATTGAGGAGTTTGAATCTACCCTTATCTCGATGACTGGCTTCTGGCAGGTTCCTCCCTTCTGGAGGTGGAGAGATCCAGGGATCTGGCTCTCAGAACCTGCTGTCAGCTTGGCCTGAACGAGGCTGAGTCGGAACTCGTGCTGTCTCAGGTGGTGGGCTTCATCGGGGCAGAGCTCGACTCTTGTCAAGTCAGAGCCTGGCTCCTGGTGGACAGGGCGGAAGTTCTTTCCTCCTTTTCCCGATCATTTCTGGTTGGGCTCTTGCGCCCTGCCCTGGACTTTCTGCGCTTTCTGGGTTACATGCCGGCGTGCACCTCAGTGGTCTGTTGGGCCAGGTGGCACATGCGCCCCATCAAATGGGAGCTGGCCGCCCAGTGGACTCGGCACCATGGTCAATTCGAGCAGCTGATCACTGTAACCCAGAAGATGTGGGACGTACTCCAGTGGTGGACCGACATAGAACGGTTGCATGAAGGGATCCCGTTTGTCCGCCCCGAGCCGACTGTCGTCCTCACGACTGATGCCTCTCTCATGGGCTCGGGAGCCCACATGGGGGACAACAGGGCCCATGGGTTCTGGACCCCCCGAGGAGTGCCGATGCCTCACCAACCTGTTGGAGCTCAGAGCAGTCAGATTGGCACTGTCAGCATTCGCTCCTCAGCCCCGGGGTCAAGTGGTTCAAGTCCAGACGGACAATACCACGACCATGTACTACCTCAACAAACAGGGCGGCACGCACTCCTGTCTGCTGTGCAAGGAGGCGCTCTGCATCTGGACCCTCATCAGCCAGTTGGAGGCAGATCTCCTAGCCATCTATGTGGCAGGAGTCTTGAACCAACTGGCAGATGTTCTCAGCTGCCTAGGACAGACATCCCACGAGTGGTCCCTCCATCCAGAGGTAGCTTACAGTCTGTTCTCCCATTGGGGCAAACTGTTGGTGGACCTGTTTGCCTCCAGGGAAAATGCCAAACTGAGTCTGCACATGCCCACCCCTCAGCAGGGCTCACTGCAGGATGCCTTTCGAGGCCGTGGACCCCAGGCCTCCTCTATGCCTTCCCTCCATTTCCCTTGATCCACAAGGTATTACTCAAGGTGAGGAGGGACAAGGTGAAGGTAATTCTGGTAGCCCCGGATTGGCCGCGCCAGTTCTGGTACCCAGATCTCCTCAGCCTCAGCTGCAGGCCCCCGGAGCGCCTTTGCACACACCCGGACCCGATATCATTAAACCAGGGGAAGGTCTTCCATCCGGAGCTTCAATCCCTGCACCTCGCAGCCTGGTATATGAGCAGCTAGAGTTCCAGGCTCTGGGTCTTTCCGAGGATGTCTACACTGTGGAGGAGGCATCTCGCAAGGAATTGACCAGGAAATGTTGTGCCTTCAAATGGAAGAGATTTTCCATTTGGTGTCAGGGTAAGAGTCTGGACCCCTTATCCTGCTTTGTGGCTAACATTCTAGACTACCTTTGGTCTCTCTCCAAAGGGGGTCTGCGGTCCTCGACCCTTAGGGTGCACCTGGCAGCCATTTCTGCTAACCGGGTGCGGGCCGGTCAGCCGACATTGGCACAGGCGACAGTGGTGGGGTGCTTCTTCAAAGGGCTGGATCACATATCCCCTCTGGTGCGTGAACCTCCACCTCCGTGGGATCTCTTGCTGGTTTTGGCAAAGCTCATGGGCGAGCCATTCGAACCCATGCACAAGTGTGAGCTCTCATACTTGTCGTGGAAGACAGCCTTCCTGGTGGCTATCACATCAGCCAGAAGGACAGGGGAGCTCCAGGTGCTTTCTGTGGACTCTCCTTATCTGGTCTTTCGCAGGGACAAAGTTGTCCTGCACCCCCACCAGAAATCCCTTCTAAAGGTGGTCTGAGTTTCACCTTAATCAGGTGTTGACTCTGCCGGTATACTACCCTAACTACACCTCGGATGCCGAGTACAGGCTCCATACTTTGGACCTGAGATGTGCTCTCTCCTGCTATAAGGAAAGAACAGCGGAAATTTGTGGAGAGGTTCACCAGTTGTTTGTCACTTACACTGAAGCTGCTTCTGGCAGACCTGCAGCCAAATGGGCCATTGCAAGATGGATCACATCATGCATAGGTCTGTGCTATGAGTTGGCGGGCAAGGAGCCTCCCAGAAGGTTAAGAGCTCATTCTGCCCGCCATACTGCTGCATTGGTGGCTGCTTCCAGGGACATCCCTATCCAGGAAGTCTGTCTGCTACCTGGAAGTCAGCAAACACCTTTATTTCCCACTACCTCATCGACCTTGAATCATGCTGGGATGCTGGTTTTGGGGCCTCGGTTCTCCAATCTCTGTTTCCTAAGTAGGGGGGTGTGCACCTTGCCTCCCTCCTCCCAGAGAACTGCTAGGAGTCTGCCAAAGAGTGTGGATGAACAACATATCCACGCTCCTAGAAAAACAGGTTACTCACTTGTAGCAGTAGTTCTAGGAGTGGTATATGTTCATCCACACGCACCCACCTGACCTCCCCAGCTTTAGGCGCATCACCTTGCTTCCAGCGGGATAAGATCTGGTGTCATGGGGCAGAGCTGAGGTATTTACCACCCAGGTGGGTGGGAGGAGCCAGCTTGAAGATTTTCCGGCAAGATTTAAAGGGAAAGGGACATGCCAAAGAGTGTGGATGAACAACCTATACCACTCCTTGAACTACTGTTGCAGGTGACTAACCTGTTCTTTTCCACTTCTCCAGCAGTTAGTAATGGAACCCCAAGTTGCGCTTCCCTTGTGAATGGGTCTGTTGACACAGAGACTGGATCTTCAGTGCCTGCACTTCCACGCTTGGCTCCTGAAGACATAGAGCTTTCCCACTATGGAGTTTCCCCTGTGGTGGCGGATGTGCTCTTGGCGGCTAGAAAGCCACCTACCCAGTACATGTATTCACAAAAATGGAAACATTTTACTGTTTAGTTACTAGACGTGTTAAATACTTTTACATGTCCACGTCCTAAACTTCTGGACCACCTGCTGTCCCTGAAGGACTCTGGTCTACTGTATTCATCCATTAAAATCCATAGGCCGCTCTTTTGGCCTTTCGTGCCCTTTCAGAGGGCAAGCAAGTATCCCAGTTGGAAGTTTCCAGGAGATTCCTAAGGGGCATTCTCCTTTTGCACCTCTTGTCTGAGATTCGGTTCTGGTGTGGGACTTTAATTTGGTCTCAGAGACACTCACTGCGCCTTCCCTTGAGCCTGTGGCTAACTGAGTTGCGCTTCCGTCTGCTAGACGCACCTTGAAACTGCAGGCTGATCCTCTGTTATTTTCCACAAGGATAGGGTCTCATTACGCACCACACCTCGTTTTCTTTTGAAAGTTGTGTCTGAAAGAACATTGAATCAGATAATAAGCCTTCTTGTTTACTTTCTGTCTCCCACAGATAGTGGGGAGCATCGTTTACATATACTAGATGTCCACAGGACGGTGTGTTGATACCTGGATCGTACTGAGGCTCATAGCAAATCCTCTAAACTGTTTATTGCTTTTGCCCCCAGAATGGTGGGCTCATCAATTTTTCAAAATGAGGCCTGTCCAAATGGCTTGTCAGTTGCATTACATTTGCTTACCAGAAGTGTGGTAAGCAGCTTCCTGGTCCTGTTAATTTCATCCAAGGTTTGGCTACTTCAGTGGCTTGTTTTCAGAATGTGTCCGCTGCTGACATTTGTGCTGCTACCACTTGGAGTACCATTCATACATTCACTAAATGCCACAGTCTAGACATCATCTTTCGTAGACGTGCTAGCTTTGGCCTCAATGTTCGCAAGGCCTCCTCACTCAGGATCATTAGGTCCTGCCATCCTCTCTCACTGCTTGGTACTGCTTGGGAATCATTCCGTGCTGTGACTCAATAGAGGGAGATAGCCTCGAAAAAAATAGAATAGTTATCTACCATAACAGTAGATCTTCAACGGAATCTCCTCCATTGATCCACAGCTCTCCCTCCAGCCTCCCCGGCCCCCCCCCTTCTTGGGTGAGGGGTGACTATACTGCCTGCTGTTGCAAGTTGCTCTCTCCTTTAGTGCCATTACATCATCCATAATCAGGTTTCCATATTCTCTCCTGTGTGCCTGGTTTTGTTTCTGGTTGCTTCAGTTCCTGTCAGTCTGATCATCCTCCGAGCTTGTCTTCAGCAGGGAACCAAGGCATGCTGCAGCCTGCAAAAATAAAATTGGGTGGTCCTGACACCGATGGCTTACAGTTCCATGCTGTGGCTGAATGGAGGAGATTTTCTCAAAGGTCTGCTGTTATGGTAGGTAACTGTTCTTTATTCTAGGAAGGCAGTCAGTGGCCTCATTGGGGCTAGGAAGGCCTACATCACTAGGGTTTACTCCGTTGTTTGGTGTGCATTTGCAAACAGGGCCTAAAAAAAAAAGTGGTGACCCTAAAGCAGGGTATTAAATAAGTCTCAAAAATTGATTTGCAGTTTTATGAATGAAAGTGTTAATCAGCTGTGAAAATGTGTAGCACTTGGCACAAATTGATCAGCAATATTTTAAAATATACACATAGTTTTATTCATGTTGTCTGCTATGCCATAGATTTGCTCAAAAAATGGGTAAGCAGTCTACTGCTACACATTTCTGGAAATGGTTACTATTACCACCTGTTCTGCATAGCATTCTGTTATGTGATACTAGCTATTTAATACCCTGCGAAAGGCTAAAGGTAAAGTACTCTACAAGGAGGGTCAGGAGATGGGGCTGTCTTTGGTGATCTTAGAGGTGCGGGCATCATCCCTGTCAGTGATGCTCCCAGAAGTGAGCTGAGTGTTTGTGGGGGCACACATGCACATAAAGTTTGCTTCCCTGCAGAGGCCCAGAGTTAGACATTGTCCCTAAATGAGACCTTAACCTGGTGTTAGGCTTATGGTAGCAGTGTTCAAGCCCAGGATCAAGTGGATTGCCTCCCATGTAACCCTATTGCTGGTTTTCTTGGTGGCCATGATCTTATGAACATACGAGATTTGCCAGCAGATAAAGGCCTAGAGGTCTATCAAGTCTGCTCGAATGTGCAGCTAGCACTCCTTATTCTGCAGCTGCCCCACCCTTCCCCTTCATTAACCCTCCCCCGTGTCCTGTCCCATCTTCGTTTGAAGCAGTCCACTGTTCTACTGCATACCACTTCTGCAGGTAACGCATTCCACCCAGCCATCACCCTCTCTGTAAAAAAGTGTCTCCTCATCTCCCTCCTGAACCTTCCTCACTCCAGTCTTATATCATGGCCCTGGTGTCCCTCCCTCCTTACTTTGAACAGCCCTCTGTACCTGTTTTGTTTATTCCTTTCATGTATTTAAAGGTTTCAGTCATGTCACCCCTGTCTCTCCTCTCCTCCAGTGAGTACATGTTCAACTCCTTCAACCTCCTCTCATATGATAAGTCCCCCAGCCCCTTGATCATCTTTGTCGCCCTGCGCTGCACCCCCTCCAGCAACTTAATGTCCCTCTTCAGATACGGACGCCAGTACTGCACGCAGTACTCCAGGTGTGGTCTAACTAATGACCTATACAGTGGCAGAATCACCTCCTCGAGGATATACCCCTTGCAATACAACCCAGCATTTTGCTGGCCTTTGCAGCTGCCTTCCTACATTGTGCTGAGTTGTTCATTGACCCTGTAATGAGCACACCCAGATCCTTCTCCTCCTCTGTCTGGGCTAGCTGCACTCCCCCTAGCTGGTAACTCCTGCTTGGGTTCTTCACGCATAAATGCAGCACCTTGCACTTTTGGCATTAAACCCCAGTTGCCAGGTGTCTGACCAGGTTTCAAGCTTTGCCAGATCATCCTGCAGCCCCTGCCATCCCCTAGGTCATCCACCACCGTGCCAACCTTGGTATCATCAGCAAACAGATTGATCTTGCTCTTGATGTCCCATGATATGTCTGCAATGAATATCCCAAACAACACTGGTCCCAACACTGAGCCCTGTGGGACACCATTCGTCACTGCCCTTGGGTGTGAGGCTCCCCTCACCACCACTCTCTGTTGCCTTCCCTGCAGCCAGTTTCCTACCCATCTCACCAGCTTTGCACCCGCCCTGTGCCTACTAACTTCCTTCCCAGCCTCCGTGTGGCACGGGTTGAATGCCTTACTGAAGTCCAGATACAGGACATCCACTGCATGGCCCTGTCCAGTTGCCTAGTTACCCAGTCATAGAACTCAACCAGGTTGGTTTGGCAGGATCTGCCACGTGAGAAGCCATGCTGTCTGCTGTCCTGTAGTCCTTTGGTCTCTGGGAGGGCCACCAGCCTCTCCTTCAGGATAGTCTCCATTAGCTACCCACGATGGATGTGAGGCTCACTGGTCTGCAGTTTCCGGTTCCTCCTTGGGGCCACTCTTGTGGAGGGGCACCACATGAGCCATCCTCCAGTCCTGAGGTACACACCATGAATGTAGTGAGGCATTAAATAGGTCTGCCAAAGGTCCTGCAAGGACCTCTGCCAGCTCCTTCAGTACCCTGGGGTGGATGCCATCTGGGCCTGGCGCCTTGTCCACCCTCAGTGCCTTCAAACCCTCTCGAACTCTGCCCTCCATGATTTCCCCATCTGTCACCACTCCCCCGCTTCTGCCATTTCTCCCACCTTGGGTGTCACCCCCCTCTTCTCTTTAGTAAATACTGAGCAGAAGTACTCATTTAGTGCTTCCGCCTTATCATACCCTGCTTCCACCCAACCCCCCTCCTTCCTAATCCTTACTATGTGGTCCTTACAGCTCCTTTTCTCCCTGATGTACTTAAAAGTCCTTCTCTCCTTCTTAATGCCTTGTGCCAGCCTGAGTTCCGTGGTGCTTTGGCTCCCTTACTGCCTTGTCACCGCCTTCGATTCTGTCAAGTACTCCTCTGTCTTCCCCTCCCTGTTTCTTGTACTTCCTAAAGGCAGCTCTTTTCCTCCTTACCTTTTCCATGACCTCCTTGCTCAACCAGCTCAGGTTCTTAGCTCTAGCCTTCTTGCTCTGGGCTTTGCAGCAGGTTTTGGTTGCCTCCACTATCCCCAGCTTTATGAGCTCCCACCTCTGGTTAGTGTCCATACTAGATTGAATTCTGGCCAGGTACCCTTTTACCACTTCCCCCGTCCTCCCAAAATCGGCCCTCCTGAAGTCCAGCACTCTTGTGCCAGATTCCACTCCTTCCTTGCCCATATCCAATGTGAGCCATACTGAGTGGTGGTCACTCCCTGACAGCGGTTCCTCCACTGTAAGTTCTCTCACAAAGTCCCCATTTGCCAGTACAAGGTCAAGGGTATTCTCTAACCTGGTTGGTTCACTGACCATTTGCAGCAGGAAGTTGTCCTGGAAGGCATGCAGCAGTACCTGCTCCCTTCTGTTCCTGGTTGTTGGGGTGCTCCAGTCCACTCCTGGCATGTTGAAGTCCCCCACAGTCACCACACCACCCTTCCCGCAGGTCCTCCTGATCTGTCACGCTAGTTCCCTGTCTAACTCCTCCGTCTGAGATGGTGGCCTGTACACCACTCCCATTCTAAGAATCCTATTCTTGGAATCCTGGATTTGCACCCAAAGTGACTCTGTACTACCCTCCTCCCCTTCCTCCCTTACACACTTCAGTCCTTCCTTCACATATAGTGCCACTTCCCCTCCTTTCCCAATCACCCTGTCCCTACGAAATAACCTGTACCCTGGTACAGCCAGGACCCATGTTTCTGTGATGGCTGCAGTGTCACACCTCTCCCTCTGCCATGAGAACCTGCAACTCTGCAGTTTTCCTTCCAAGGCTCCTAGCATTAAGGGTAACCACCTTCCACCCTTCCCCCCCATCCTGCCCTCCTTTCCTAGCATCACTAATAGTACTTGCCATTTGTCCTTTGTCACTGTTATGGGGGTTAAGCTCATATGATTTCCCAACCTGTGGTCTCTGCATATCTCTTCCCCAACTGCCACCCACTCCTAGTTTAAATTCCCAACTTCCTCTATATACTCTTCCATCCTCTGTTTCAACACTTTCTTTCCCTCCTCACTCAAGTGTAGTCTGTCCTTGACATAGAGACTACTGTCCTCCCAGGTCCCTCCCCACCCCCAACAGCCCATACCCTTTAGCACAACACCAGGTTCTTAGCCATCCGTTAAATTCCTCTATTCTCAACTATCTTGTTGTGCTTGCCTTTGGCACCGGAAGTATCTCGGAAAAAGTTACTGATCTTCCTGCCCCCTCACATAATTGTGCTAGTTCCTCAAACTCCTCTGGACTATATCTACTGTCTTGTCAAGCCAGGTCGTTTGTCCCAAGATGTATAATTAAATGAGGCTTGTCCCTACCCCTTCTAGCATATTTCAGAACAGACTGTCCCACCCTTTCCGCTTTCATTCCTGGCATGGCCTCCACCCAAATGCGACTATGCCTCTCCCCCCTTGCTACCCCACCTAACTCCTCTTAGTATTGAGTCCCCCAGCACTAAGATTCCACCCCTCTTACTCCCTGCTTGCTTTCATTCATCTCCCTCTCTCATTTCCAGCTCCTCTTCTTCCTCCTGCACATTATTTCCCCCTTTTACCCCTGTTGCAATTCTCCCAGCAGAATATCCCCCCGCTCCAGTTTGGTCCAGGCATTTATCAATTACTCCTCTAATTTCATCATTTCCCTTCTCCACTTTCCTCCTCTCTAGCAGTGCACAGCTGTTTTCTGAAGACCCTTCACAAATGCCCGCTCCCTCTCTCTTCATAGTAACCTGTTCTCCCATTTCCACTCCATGACTTTTGCCATTTCTTCGCCTCCCCTCACAAGTCCCTATTCCCTCCTTCCATTTGTCTTTTGTCTCCTGACCTGGTTTCCCCGGCAATTGTTCTTCCTGGCCTGGGCCCCTTTGTCTCTGCTTCCCTTCTTCTGACCCCCTCCCTCACCACTGTTGGCTTAAATCGCCCTCCCTCATCTCTCCTTCTTCCTTCCGCCAGTATTGGGCTAAACCCACCCCCAATCTGCCTTGTCTGTCTTAGTTCCTCCTGCAGACCCTCAATCTCCTTTCTAAGTTTTTCTATGTGGTTGCACACTAAACATCCTCCCACACTCCAGGCAATGTTTAGAAAGATTGGTGCACCGCAGTTGTTGCAACCTACCACCCTACCATTGCTGTCGTTGCCCACCAGCGACCCCCCACCCTTCAGATGCAGGATACCAAACACTCCCAAGTCTCCCCTCTCCCCCCTCTATCAGTGCAAAACATTTTTCTTTTTTTCCTTACCTCCTTTGTTGCACACGTTTAGATATATTGAGCAACTGCTTTTTATATTCCTTTCCTTCCTATCCACACTCAGAGACTTTAAGTATCCATTGCACAACCTTCTTCAAACTCCTACTCCTCCTTTTCCCAGTGCAATATCAATGCGAAGAAGTAATAATGAAAGCTCCTAGATTTGCATTTACTTCCCTTCCACTGAGAGAGCAATCTCCTCTTCACTTGCTGCTGTTCCTTTCCTGGATGTCTGCTTTTGCTATGACAGGTGCATATCCTTTGCCTGTTTGAGGAAGTGATGTCAGAACCCCTAGTACAAAGGAAATAATGGACCAGGGGTGGGTTGGGTGAGGGGTTTGGGTCGGTGGGACCAGCCCAAGTCTTCCAGAAACAATCAGGTAGCTGAGGCCTCTGGTCAGACCATTATCACCCTTCCCCCACTGTGCACTCAACTTTGCAGCTAGTGATGCCAGCAACAATGAATCACAATTCTACTCAAAGCCCCCAAAATAGGTTTGCTACCCAAAGAAACAGGACTCCAATTCAAACAGCTTCACCAACAACACATCAAAATAGGCTTGGAATTAGAAGATATAGGTCTCCAATTCAAAGAAACAGACCCAGTTAAATTACACCAATTGTGTTTTAAAACAGAAGAAATAGGCCTCTCTAAATGCAGCCTGCCACATAGTGAACCAAACAAATGAGCCCACTTATAGCTACCAAAACAGGTTTCAGAATTCCAACAGCCCCAAACAATACCCTGCTAGCCCCTTAGTAGTAAGAAAGAAAAGAAATAACATTCTACCAAATAGAATCCACAAAAAAGAATGTGAAACAAGCAGCTACTGTACTGTAGATCTGATCCTGTCCCCCTTCTAGTTCCTTCTGAGAAGCCAAAGCACTGACTCCACACCTGATTCAGCTCTGCCTCCCTACTGAGTGAGACCTGGCCAGACCATTAGCACCCTTCCCCCACTGTGCACTCAACTTTGCAGCTAGTGAAGCCAGCAACAATGAATCACAATTCTACTCAAAGCCCCCAAAATAGGTTTGCTACCCAAAGAAACAGGACTCCAATTCAAACAGCTTCACCAACAACACATCAAAATAGGCTTGGAATTAGAAGATATAGGTCTCCAGTTCAAAGAAACAGACCCAGTTAAATTACACCAATTATGTTTTAAAACAGAAGAAATAGGCCTCTACAAATGCAGCCTGCCACACAGTGAACCAAACAAATGAGCCCACTTATAGCTACCAAAACAGGTTTCAAAATTCCAACAGCCCCAAACAATAGCCTGCTAGCCCCTTAGTAGTAAGAAAGAAAAGAAATAACATTCTACCAAGTAGAATCCACAAAAAAATAATGTAAAACAAGCAACTACTGTACTGTAGATCTGATCCTGTCCCCCGTCTTGGCTAGAAGAGTGGTTGAGTTGGCAGCTCTTGACTGCAGGGAACCATTCCTCAGATTTTTCCCACAGTAGTTCTACATATAGTAATGGGCTTCATACCCAAAGTGAACTCACTTTTCCACAGTAGCCAAGAGTTGATTCTTTTGGCTTTCAGTCCCAACCCTAAGCATTCCCTAGAAAGGAAATGTCATGCCCTTGACATTTGTGGTGGTCTAAAACGCTGTCTTAATCGAACAAAGGGTTGTAGATGGACTTCTTCCCTATTCATCCTCCTAAAAGGTTAAACAAAAGGGAAGAAGGCATTGTGCGCGACCATTTTCAGATGGCTCAAGGAAACGATTATGCTGGTCTATGTCACAGCTTGCAGGCCATCCCCAAAGGGTCTGACAGGATATTCCATGAGAGCAGTAGCTGCACCTTGGGCTTCAGTATTTATCTTTGTGAAACACTGTAGGTTGGATGTTCAGTTGTTGGGCCAACATTCCTTTTGTAAAAAGGTTCTTCAGGTGGTGGCTCCCCAGTAAGTGTCTAAGGTTGAAATCTGGGTATATGAAACAGACTGTGTAGTTTTTTTTTTTTAATTGATCAGTAATTTTCCCTCCCTGGGCAGCTATGTTTGGGGAATTGAAAGAGGGTTGCTTGCTACATCCATTATTATAGCAGCTGCTGGGATGGATAGATATGGCGGTGAAAGGGAATGAAACATTTCTTATCTTCAGAAATTCTGTTTCCTGTAGTTCCTAATATCTTTCCATCCCATTCCCACCCTTTGTTATTAATGTTTTGGTTACATGTGATGCTTTATGGATTTTTCTACTGTCCTGCGTGGCTTATGCAGCTGTGGTTAAGCCAGGAGTAGCAGAGCACATCTAAGACAGAGTCTCTCCTACCTGTCCGCTGCAGTGTGTGTGCATCCAGTAGTGTGAGGGGGAAATACCCTTTTATTTTTTTCATTCATCCTTATTGAGAAAATAGGGTACAGAATCTTAGATAAAAGGAATCCTTTTACAGAGCTTTCTTATCAATACGTTTACTTAAGACAGTGTGATAGACCAGAAATTCGGCAATTCATCACTATGAAAATCAAATAATCTATAGTATATGAGATGGATCGATCTCTGTAAGGTCCCGGTCGAAGCATCGTACAGGTTGCACCAATGGACTGGGGCCAGAATGCTGAAATAGTTTTCAGGTCGGGGTGTGGGTCGAGCCATATCTGCCACCCTGGGCCACCTGTGAATACAGACGTGGGTTTTTTGGTTCACCCTGTATGTTCTCCCCTCCAGGTCTGAGATCCCTTGGACTATTTGTACCCATTGTTGTACTGTTGGGGGTTCAGTTTTCAGTCAGTTACGGGTTATGGTTTTGTGTGAGGCTGCAATCAGTGTGCATATGGAATCTGCACCTTTCAGTCCGCTAGGGGGAGTCCTAAGATGTTTGACATTTCTAGGGGGGAATCTAGAGTGAGAAGGTCCCCTGCGTCTGTGTCTGGAGGATTTGAACCTTTATTCTCGGTTTTTTATTGTCCAAGACAAAACCAGAAAGCCTGTGCCAGCTCTGGAACTGGGATTTAGTGATAAAGATGGGAAGGCACTGGAATAAATATAGGAATCATGGTAAATTCATTATCATGGTATGTATTCTGAAGTACACGGGAAGGTTTATTAGAGACCATAGCTCTAAATCTTTCCGTATTTGATTGGTCAGTGGGGTATAATTAGCTTTAATTAGGTGGGATATGTTTTTAGTAATGATTGCTCCCAAGTATTTAATCTTGTTAGCTTTCCAGTCTAGGGGAAGCAATCGAGTAATAGTTTGTGAAAGTTTATAGAAAAACTCAGGACCTCAGTCTTAGTTTTATTAAGGGTGTAGCTTGCATGCCTGCTGAAATGATCAGGAATGGACCAGACCTCTGGGATTGATTGTTCCTGCTGGGACAGGCAGAGCAGAACATTGTCTGCATATAGGGAAATTTTTTATGGTTAACCCCTCCCCCGTACCTCCTGAGCCATACAGATGGCTTCTGCTAGAGGCTCTATGTATGAGGCGAAGAGTAGCAGTGATAGGGGGCAGCCTTGATGGGTGCCCCTGCCTAGTCTACATCTATCTGAGACCCCTCCGTTTACCCTGACCTAAGCTTGCGGTGCAGTGTGTAGGATCCTGATGCTGTCTGTGAATGGGCGTGGGAAGGCCATGAGCTGTATGACTGAGAAGAGGTTGCTCCAGGATACATTATCAAATGCCTTCTCCGTGTCCAGACTTGTGAGGCGGGCAGGGTCACGGGTTCTGTGGATGGCATCAGTCACATCTATTGTGCAGCGCACACTGTCCTGAGCTTGGCGGCTTGAGATGAAGGCTGTCTGGTACATTTTGATGAACTGTGGAAGAAGGAGTTGAGTCTAGAGGCAATGATGGAGGTAAAGATTTTGTAATCTGAATTAAGGAGAGAGATGGGGCAGTATTATCCACACTCTGTGGGGTCCTTACCTTGTTTGTAGAGGAGTGAGATTGTGGCATAATGCCAGGATGGGGGCATGGGGTTGCTTTCTTGCCAGATCTCAGAAAAGGCTTTGGCTAGGAGGCGGATTGTTTCCTTTATAAACACTTTGTAAAACTCCACTGAATCCATCAGGACCCGAGCATTTTCCTGTTTTTAAATTCGTAATTGTTGTTGAGATTTTGGTTTGGGTAATTGGTTTGATGAGGGACTGACTCTGCCCTGGGGTTATACTTGGTAGTGCCAGGGACCTGAGGAACGTCATCTTATCTTCCACCGAGGTCTCTGGTTTGGGGTGATATAATTTAGAATAAAATGAGACAAAAGCCTCTCTGATTTGCTCATTTTTGTGTGTGAGCATGCTGCAGATTGGGTTTCTAATTTGTGTGAGAATGGCTCTGGCTGCTTGTTGCGGTATGCCAAGAGTCTAATGCCTATGGGCCCACCTTCGTAGTATTCTTGCTAAAGTATCTTTTCAGTTTCAACTTTCTGTAGGTTTGTAGTTTCTTTCTGAGTTCCTTTAATTTGGGTTCCCTTCCTTGTGACAATTAATTTTTTGGGCTCTTTACAGTGTTCTAAGCTGGGAGAGGAGGTCTGCTTGTCTTTCCCTTGCTAATTTCTTTTTATGTGTGGCTATTGAAATTAGCTTCCCCCAGCCTGTGTCCCGGAGGATCTGAGGTGTTGAGCCTGATTGTGTGTTCTCCTCTATTGTTTTTTTTTTTTTTGTGTTCCTTTATTTCTGTGACCACGGCCTTGTCCTGAAGCAGTGAGGCGTTCAGCCTCCAATGAATATTTTTCGGGGGAGTCTTAACTCTACTTGTAGGAAGATGGGATGGTAGTCTGATACGGTGGTGACCCCGACCCACATTGATGGAATGGCAGACATGTGTCTGGAGAAGGTGACGGTATCCAGTCTGGAGAAGATTTTAAATCTGGGGGAGTAATATGTGTAATCTCTGGCTGTGGGGTATTTACTCCTCCAGACATCTGTTAAACATAGTTCTGTAAAGACACTGTTGAGGAGCGTGCCTTTCGAACCTCAGGGTTTGGGATTTGGGAAGTGGTATCTAATTTCCTTTCGAATATTAAGTTCCAGTCCCCACCCATGATCAGTAGGCCCCTCGCCCTCTCGGCTATGAGCTGGGCCGTCGATGTGAAGAAGGACAAGGGAGAGCCAGGAGGGGCATAAATGTTCACCAGTGTGACCTGATGTCCAGGACTCTGCCCACTACTATGATGTACCTAGCTTCAGGGTCCTCAGTAATCTCTTCTTCGAATGGGAAGGAGGCTGACAACAATATTGCAAACCCAACCCCGACCCCTTTTTCTACTTGTGTGTAGGGATGACTAGAATAAGTTTGGGGAATTTTTGGATTTTAGCTTTAAGGTCTCAGAAAGAGACAAGTACGTCTCCTGTAGAAAATTTACCTCACATTTTTGTTGGTAAAAACCTCAACACTTGTTTCCTCTTGATGGAATTGGTGATGCCATTTATATTAAAAGATAGCACCTTAGCATTCTGGATAGCCATTGTGGCTATATAGTGTTATAAGTCCTGCTTTTGAAATTCCGTCTATTAGTAAAATACAACATATCTCTGGCAATTCTTATCCTTCTGTCAGTGTACTCTAGTATAACAAGAACTTACAACAATAACTGTTTACAACAATATAAAAGAACTGGTACGAATAAAACCCCAAGTGGGGCACACAGATTGAAATTCTGTTGAACTTGCTGTTGATTAGAAAAAATCAGTAGTGAGTGGGCCACTGCGTCCCATACCTTACTGGGCGGAGCGCAGTTTAGAACCACCACGATCGAAGTCTTGTGTTGATTTCTACGGTCGAGCTGTGATGAGTGTGGTCATGCATGTCAGGAGCATGAGCCAGCCCAGGTTCCTCTGGGAGTATTTCCCCAGTGTGGCTGTGTAACCGGACATCAGTAGTCATTCAAGGCTGGGGCAGCCGTTGACTTGGGCCTCTGACCCCCGTGAAATGAAAAGGTATGGTTGCTGCTAGAGAGGCTCCAGGAGTACCCCCACAAGCGGTGAGGGGCCTGCCTGATGTATGTACAGTGTTTACACTTGTGTCCACATTGATATTGATAGAAGGGAACTCTGAGCATACACAAGGGCAAGGAGCAGCTCCGTAGAGAGTGCAGTGTAACTGTGTGTACTACCTGATAATTGTGTGATTTAATCCCGTCTGCTCCTTAACCTAGAATGGCGGGGTTCACCACGGAGAAGAGAGGTGGTCATGTGGAGCTGCCTTTAGGTGACCAGATAGGGAAAATAAGGGCTCCAGGTGATTTTATGGGATACTTGGGGAGGGTGGAAGGGGACTGAGCCCAGGCTACCATGATGCACCCCCCCCCCCAATGCCCTTCCCCCAGGAGTCAAGAATATGATGATTGGGCATTGCTCCACTCCTGGGCCATTAGCATATTTATAAAACACTTGTTCCCCATTTAAAGTAAATCAGTTAAGTAAGGCCACAATGTAGTAAATAATGACAGCCTGTCAGGAATACATAAAATTAGGCATTATAGAGAAAAAACAAAAAAAAGGGGAGGAGAAACGGGAGACGAAGTTAGATGACAGCAAACCAGTTTTGCTTTTCTTAATGGAGCACTATGCAGACAGCATGATTCGTTGATATCAGACTGAAAAGATTGTCTCTTCCAGAGGGAGACTGCATTCTGGTGTCTCTCGCTGTGTATTCTGTCGAGCACTGAGTGGATTAATAGCCCAAGCTAATCCCCTGCCCGCACCCTCTCAGGCAAGACAAAACAGTTCTGATGGCTGGGTTGTTTTAAGTGTCTTCATCGAGGAGAATTAGAGGAAGGAAAGAGAGAAAGTACTTGCAGTTTTTCCTCCTTGGTCTTTGTGACAGCGTAGCGCCTGCGGGCCGTGAGGCCTGGGAAGGTGTATTAATCAGGCTGAGCATGGTAGAGTAGGAGGCCAAGACCAGGTAAGGGAGCAGATCAGGTGAGCGAGAAGCTAGGCAGTAGATAAGAGAGAAAGTCTCTGATCAGGTCACAGTTTTTGCCTGCCTGCTTGACTTGAAGTGGCAGGCTCCTCTGGATCTTCTCTTAGATGGGTAGCTTCCTTGTTCAGTATGGATGGGTCACCGTATCTGTGCAGCATTGCGGCCACATCAGAGTGCAGGTTAGTGTAAGGAGTTTTCTGAGTGGATCCTGGTCAGGAGATGCCTTTTTGCACCACAGTCCAGGCTGATGCTATAAGATCCTTTTCCAGCCTCTCTTTAACCAAAGGGGGAGCTGAAATACCCAGACCTTCCAGGAAGTGTGTGGCTGAGAGGAGATCCAGAAATATCCTTGTGGCCTGGTCAGTGATTACCTTTAGTCAGGCGGGAAATAAAATTTGGGCTTTGATATTTTTTTGCTCTCAATTGTTTAATCATTGGCCACAGTGTTTTTCGGCTTTCCTGCACCACACTCGTGTGGTCGTATTCTAGGGTGATCCTGTGGCTGTGATACTGAAATTCGCCTTGCTGCCAGTTTAGCGATCCGTAAGCATGGCTGGGGTTTCGGGCCAAGTGACCTGTGGGCCTGATCCATGGAAATGTCCAGCTCCTCCGGTAAAGGAATTAAATCCCTCAGCATTTCTTGCAGGAATGTCGGGACATCTTCGTGTTTGTCCTCTGTTCCCTCAGGGACCCCATATATGCGGATGTTTTGTTTTGGACTTCTGCCCTCGAGATCATCAAGCTGGTGAGTAAGCTCACTATCATGGGCCAAGAGAAATAGCAGTAGTCAGTAGTCGGTCCTGTCTGTCCGTCTGTTCTGTGACCAGGGTTAAGCAGACTTCTAGTTATTAAGACCAATCTGTGGAGTCCAGCTTTTATGGTTTAAGGTGTCTGTTGTTCTGATTTTATATATGTATTTTTTCTGATTCTGTTGTTCGTCTGTACAGCACCTTGGTGCTTGAAAGGCGCCTAATAAATAAAAGTTTTATTATTATTATTCAGTTTTGTGCTCTGGTTTATTGATATCTGAATGGAGCTCTGTTAGCGACTGATCAATTTTAGCTACCGTTTTAGCTGTCTGCAGGATGGAGTGTATTATATCAGCCTGGTTCTCCTCATCAGGCCAGGGATCCATCACGTGGCCTTCTCCATCTCTGGGCTCTGAAAGAAAGTTCGAATTTTCTTGAGATAGGAGATCTCCAAGTTTTTGTGCGGGCATATTCAGGTTTTTCGGTGGTAGAGCCTTCGATCTAGTGCTTTTGGCAGAGGAATTCATGATTTAGCAGCAGATGTTTGTTGATTTTAAGTCTAGGGGTGAGGAGCGCTAAGGCTGGGCTGCCATCAAGATGCCGAGTCCCTGGAAATACCATTTTATGACAGCTGCTGGGATGGAAGGACATGCAGAACTTGCAGGAAACAGAATTTCCTTAAATGAGAAATGTTCTTTTCTCCTTGTGTACAGAATGGCCATGTTTAGCAGGCCACATAAGACTTTTCCGGGGGGGGGGGGGAGAGACAATGCTCCCAGATTAATTTGTCATACTTCTGTAACTCCAGGGAAACTATTTCCTTTGAAAGCCAAATTTTTCTGTTTTCCCATATAACCAGTGCAGACCAATGCAAGTCTGTTGGAACAGTTTCCCTGTAGATGGTTCCATTTCCCCATGAAAAAAAAATACAGAAATCCTCGTAGATATGGGAGTCCTGTCATGAGCTTGATAGTATGTAAAGTTAAATTCTTCTTAATTGAGAACTGTTTCACTGACTTCATGTACAAATGTGGTAACTTTCTGTAACTATGTTCTTGGAATGCACTGTGGGACCTCATTGAAAATGAGCCTGTGGCTCAGTTGAGTTTACAGATCCCTATTCATTCATTATCATATGACTAAAACGTATTACTAGTACCACTACAAAGCTTTTTTGCCACTTCATCTCCCAAGTGGCCCTTTTTGTAACTATGGACACCACTCTATTTTAAATGTGCTATACTGAAAGACCTGGAAGCAGGGTGGAACCCTAATTTGTCTTGGTGCACAGGTAAAGTTCAGGTATTTTTTTTTTTCACTAAGTGTATGGAGTGCAGTAAACAGTTTTTAAAATATGTATATATGCCTTCTGGACTACCAGGAAAAGTCCCAGTTGCTCTGCTATTTTAAAGGGAAACAGTCCGCATAGGCAGGCATTTTCGTTTTGTGTGGTTATTTTTTCATTACTTACTTTAGACACCTGGTTTCTGCTGTCTCAGTGTGAAAATGCATAATCTTACATTAAGTGAATAGTAACTTTAAGCAGGACAAGGACAGTCCTAGCAACTGAGCCTGTTGTATGAGGCATCAGACGCTCAGCTGCTGGACTTTAGGTCAGCAGCAATGGTGGATGGCAGTTGGCAGGATCAACCGGATAAAAAAGATAAATTCTACTAAAGTTAAAATGAATTTCTAAGATTTTATTTTATTTGGGCTTCACAGCCCATTACCGTATGGTGGCACTAGCCTTTCAACCAAAAGTAGAATTTTTTTACCTGGTGCTAATTAGGAGGAAAGGGATTGTAACTGGAGTGAAAACCCAGTCAGCTGATCCCTTCCACTTCCCGGTCCGTCAGCTCCTCTCCTGTGCTCAAACCTTTTGAGAAATCTTTGCAGGGCGAGCATGGGGGCATGCTCCATACAAGTCTGTGGGGACAATTTTCAGTGCATAATTACATGTTTAGACAACTGTGGAGAAGATTGAAAGCCACCGCTCAGCTAATAGGGCCATTATTAGCTGAGTGGTGGCTTATTTTTCTCCAAGGTTGCCTGAACATGCACAGTTATACATTAAAAACTGTCCATATAGTCTTGTTTGGGGTGCCCTGTCTCCACTGCTTAATGTCACAAAATGTCTGGGTCTGGGACCAGGGCTGGTGGACCAGTGAGGTCAGCTTCAGTTACGATCCCTTCCCTCCCAAACAGGACAAGGTTAAAAAAAAAAAAAAATCTACTTTTGCCTTTAACAGGTTAGCGCTGTTATAAGGTAATGGACTGTGAAGCCCATACACAAATCTTAGAAAATTCCCTTACATAATAAAAAAAATTATTGTACAGTGCGAAAAACGTAGTCTGAACGTCTAGGCTCCTGCCTGTTGGTTGCCACTTCCCAGCACATAACTGTTCCCCTTTAAGCATTCTGGGATTGGTGGCATATGAATGGTTTATTTTTCTGATGGTTTTTCTCTTCCCCTTGCGCCTTGGCCAACAGGTGTCTGCCTGATCCTGATCGTTTTCTTTTGTTAGGGGAATAGGTTCTGATTTTTCGACCATCCCCTCTATGCTGTGACTTGTATCCTCCTCTTCTAGACAGTACAAGCTGCCATGTACACCCTGATCCTGGCTGTGAAGGCCTCTCGTCAGTGACTGACTAGCAGGTGACATGAAATGCTATTTAACTAGAGCACCTACCTCACCTTCTTCCCAAGCAAACATGTAGGTTTTATTATGGAATGCACTCTGGCATTGGTATGGGCATAGCATAGATAAAAGTTGATAATTACTTCTTATTGCTTCAGATAGCACAGAAGAAAAAACAGAGGAGAAGAAAAAGGCTAACTCTACTTCCCCATCCTCTTCTGAACACAGAGACCAAAAGTAAGTTTTCTTTCCAGGAAAGGAATGTGGTGCAGAACTACCAAGCCAGTGTGAATGGATGCGAGCCCTTGTTAGCCTCTGTATATATTGTCGTGTTCTGTTTGTTATCCCATGCAGTTGGAAAACAGGTAGATTCACCATAAAAAAAAAAAAAAAAAAATCTGTTCTGGCAGGAGTGTAGTAGAGAAAGCTCATTTATTTATTGATTGATTGATTGATTTTATTTTTGTAGATGGAAAAATAATGACTGGTCAATGCTGCCTGTTTTCAGCCCAGTTATTTATTTCTTTTTTTTGGGGTGGAGTATATAGATGCAAGCATACCTCTCAACTGTACCACATTAGGAGGAACGTCTCTCATTTTACTTCACAAAAGCTCCCTGTTCCACATTGTGAGGACTTGTTCCTCATTCAGTATTAACATTTTAAAGCAAAAATCTATAGTAAATGATGCAAATAATATATTATTCAATTAATAACAGACTTTCTAAACATAAATGCAAACATTTTAACAGTGTTATGAGCCTCTAGGTAAAGATTTGATTAAGTTTTCCACATTTTGCTCATTTGTTCCACATTTTGAGAGGCAATGTTCCACATTTGGGGGACAAAAGGTTGAGAGGTATGGATGCAAGTTATTGGGGATATGTTGTCCAGGACACCAAGGAAATTTCCCTGCTGTTTTCAAGAAGTGTAGTGGGATCTTTTAACAACCACCAGAACAGGTAGGACGGACTTTGGTTTACCGTCTCATCTGAATGACAGCACAGCATCCCTGAAGGCAGGCAGGACTTTGGATTAACGTCTCATCTGAATGACGACAGAAACTGACAGCATAGCATCCGTAAGGCGAGGACAGACTCTGGTTTACCGTCTCATGTGAGTGACGGCACACCATGACAGCACAGCATCCCTTTAGTACTGCACTCTGGTGCCAGTGTTTATGGTATGAGCCCAATCTTAGTGTTGGATTAGAACCCATGACCTTCTGGCTCAGAGCCTTATGTGCTACCAGCTGAGCCATGCTAACAGTATCTGTGGGTGTTCAAGCGACGGACCCATACTGTGTAGCACTTAGATCTGATCAAGCAGTGATGACAGCTACCCTGCATCCTTAGTAACCTTGTATGAAATGTGAAATAGGCACTTCTCATTGCACGAAATTGAAAAACTTTATGATTTAAAGGAAAGGACACTCTCGATGCAAGAGAGAGAGAGATTCCCAGCATGTCATTTCCATATCATGGTGGTTCAACACTGAAGTGTTAGTTACATAGCTTGTTTGCATCCTAGTAAACCAAAAGCCTTCCTTGCAAACTGCCTCAGTTGTGGGAGCACCTGTACATCTTCCCACCATCTTCTCTCCAGAGCTGGCGGGGAGGAGTGCAGTAGCGGCAGCTGCACCTGGCCCTGGCGCTTGTGGGGAGCCCTGCACTTTGGAAAAAAAAAAAAACCTGACCGGGGCATCAGATGATTTCACTTAAGAGCTGACTGAGGGCAGCCCTGCAGACAGCTAAGGTAAGTCACTTGATCATGTGGTTACCATTGGAGCACCCCATAAGGTCACATGATCAGGAGTTGTGCATGCGCACACACTTTCCCTTTGTGCCAGATCAAGAGACCAGACCCCACAGTAGGCGCTTTCACTCTGGCTCGGCTGGGTCCGGGGCCATCGGCATCTCACTCGGACTGAGATGTTTGTTTTGCTGACTCAGAGTAGTCGCTCTCAGAAGTGCCAGCACTGCGTGATCCATCATCTGCAAATTTGCACCGGGCCGCCGGCATTCAGCATTAAAAAAAAAGTTTTATTGACTCTGCACCATGGCCTCCCCTTTCCTCCTTGGACCCTTGGCCGGGCTTTGTGACGGTGAGTCTTGAGTGAGTTGCGTTTTCTTTCTCTCACTGTGGCATGGGTGATGGGTGTTGGAAGTAGGGTTGAGACTTTGAGTGGGTCTTTCGGGGGAGATTCAGAACAAGATCAGGTGCTCAGTGGCCTTAGCTACTTCCAGTCCAGATACTGTTTCAGAACAAACAGGCAGGCCACATTCATCTTGTATGGTGTGGCAGGATGCAATATATTATCTCTAGAAGAATCACAGGTGTTGCAGAGATGAGAACCATTGCAGTACAGTTGTAAACTGCCATGGCCTGCAAAAGTTTACCTATATCCTGGAAGCTGTTTGGCTTTAATGACCAACATGGTTACAAGTCCGCTACAAACATGGGGATTGCAATTACCTATATATCTCCACAGCCCTAAAGGGCTTTTTGCTTTGAGTTGCCCACTGCAGCTGGTCTCTGTAGCCCCAAAGGCATTTTTTTTCCCGTCAGCCGCTTTCTGTGGTGGCTGTCCACAGCCACAGTGAGCGTTTTCTTTCAGCTTCCCACAGTTGGGGGTTGGGGGGTCTCCACAGCCCTGAAGGGCTTTTTATTTAAGTTGCCCATAATGGGGGATCTCCACAGCCCTGAAGGGCTTTTTTCTTTCAGCACTAGCACCACGGTCTTCTGCCCACCCTCAAATACAGGCAGCATAGGTTCTTTTAATTCCTGCTCCAAGCACTGAAGTCTCCTGCCTGCCCCCAGTACTTACAGTGTGAGTTCTTTTAGTTACCTCTTAGTGGCACTGAGGTCTCCTGCCCACCTCCAGATAATACAGACAGTGCCAGTTCTGATTTGAGATATCGAGTGCAGCAAACACCAGACTGCCAGTTGTGGGTTATAGAGCCCAGTGTTTACCTCTGTCCCAGGCCCTTAAGTCTAAGGCTGGCTCAGCTTCTCTCTGCTATTACCCTGTAAACCAATGTCCATGGTGCTAGATGATCTTGACTTGGAGTGGGGCAACGCAGGTCTGGTGTTTGTATCTTCTCTGCCTGAGCACACTTCCAGCACCCGGTCCCCTCAGGCAGAATATATTGACACTGTCCACAAGATTCAGCATTGAGGACCCAGCTTGGGTTTAGGTGTGCCTCAGTCCTAATTTTCACAACATTCCTGAAATGTCCACCTATACCAGTCTGCATCCATTGGAGGTATAAAGTGTTCAGCAGTTTCTGCATCTCTTCTAAAACATCCTAAACTGTGTTGAACTGAATAATTATGCTTGTAGTACCTTTGCCTCGTGTAGCATCTGATACTGCAGCACATCACACTGGGAGCTTTCAGCTATAGCTCCGTGGCACATTCCCCTCACTGAAATCTGTAGCAGCCACATGATGCTTATTGTGCCTTCACTAAGCACTGATGCCCAGCAGGAATTTCATTTTGCCCCACCGCTGAATGGCAGTTTTCATTTTTCTGTCCTTACAAGCTTCTTCCCCCTTAATGCAGGTCACGCTTGGGATTGTGTGTAATTAAAATTCTGCTGGTGGATTTACCAATTCTGTGATAAAATATTGCCAATAAGTAAACTGCAGGATTTTTAAAGCTTTTTTGTTATTTAACTGGCTCCAATTCTGTGATTGTTCCATCCATATGGGTCTATTAATAACCTTAGTGGGTGTTTCTGACTTTGACTCTGGTGTTAAGTGCCATCTTACAACAGCATGGTGTAGTTTATTTCCCTAACAACCATAAAGTTTTATAGTTTAACAGAGATGCATTGTGCCAACAACAGAAGAGCTGAACAAGGACATGAACTACATCACAGTTCTAAAATGGCACTTATTGTCACAAATGCACTCCAGGTCAGGCCCTCTTCTCCCACAGTGCCAACCTCAGAGCACAATAGTGTGAACAGGTGACGGACAGGATAACCCTCCTGTCTGCTTTTGGGTCCAAATCACCTTTAGTCTCAAGTTCTGGGGGATTCAAACTGTGAACCTTATGCTGGCGAAACCAAATGTACAGGCTCGGATAATATTCTCTTCGGAATGCAATATATCTTTCGTATAAGGGCACCTAACCTGGTATCCAAAATGAACCCTTAAAACTGTATAAGAGACCTTAGGTATATTCTTACCTTTTACTGAGCTTAGTAACACCATCATGGTGTTGAACAGTTGTCAGACTTAACCACCTATACATCACATTAAAAGAACTGACAGACACCCAGACTGTCTTTCAAAGAAAATGTTCTTTACTAAAAGGTGATAAAAATATGAAAAAAAAAAATATAAACACAGAACAATATATCAAAGAGCTCACAGTCACATAAAAGAACAAGGGAACATTACAAAGCAAAACTCCTACCACAATACATTTAGATTTTTGCTATGTAAGGTAATACCTCTGGAAGCGCTTTTAGTTTGATCAGAGAACTGTTTTTTCTCTCCGAGTCCCAGAGTAATATGAACTGCATTTCAGACACAAGTATCAGTTTAAACTCTGTGTCTCCTCACCCCTTTGTGAGTCATCTAGCTCCTCCTTTTAGAATGTAAAAATAACAAGTATGATTTCCTACCAGGAGATATTTTAAATAATGTGAACATCCACAAAAACCCATTTCCCAAATGATGAGTCTTTGATCAACCAGTTCCTTTGAGGTGTACAACCCTGCAGTCCATCACCCAGGTGTGAGATAGCCAACAGGAATCTGCTAAATGATGCCCTTTCCTGATCTAATAAAATTTGTATTTAAGTTCTAACTTCAAAAGCAGCAGCAGGTGATGAAGGCCATAAACTGTCTCTCTAGAAGGATGTTCCAATTAACTGTTTTCTTCTGGTCTATTTAATTACATCCTGGTTTTCAGCTACTGACTCTTCAAAGTTACAGGCCAAATTCCTCACACACTGAAATGTCATAAACAGACCATGTATTTATAATACCAACATCACACAATAATCATAATCAGCTGGCCAAGCGTCACAATTCTCCCCACCTAGACTGAATTTGGGGGCTCTATCCCTGCATGGGATGAGCGCCCTAAGTCAGTTCACTCCTCATATAGACGTGACAAACCATCTGCGTTTTGATTGGTTGCTCCAGCCCTATGTAAGATCATCGTGTCATACCCTTGCAAGGCAAGACTCCATCTTAATAGTCTACCATTAGTTTTTGCTATTTGTGTCAGCCAAACCAGGGGGTTGTGGTCAGTTTGTACCTCGAAATGCTGCCCATATAAATATGGCTCTAACTTCTTTAGGGCCCACACCATGGCAGGACACTTTTTCCACAGTAGAGTAAGTCTGCTCCCTGGGAAGTAACTTTTTACTCGGGTACACTACGGGATGCTCTTTCCCTTGGTTGGATGTCTGACTCAGTACTGCCCCAATACCCACGTCCGCTGCATCAGTCTGGACTATAAAGGGTCTGCCGTAGTCAGAACTTGTCAATAAAGGAGCACCGCACAGTGCCTCTTTCAGTCCGCTAAAAGCTTTTTCACAGGCTGGTTCCCAGGTAATTTTCTGAGGCATCTTTTTCTTTATCTAGTCAGATAGGGGAACAGCCAGGGCACTGTAACGGGGTACAAATTTCCTATAGTACCCTGCTGTCCCTAGAAAACTCCTGACCTGCTTCTGCATTTCTGATCTGGGCCATGCCTTGATCACCTTTATTTTTACTTGGTTGGGACGGAGCTGCCCCCGGCCTATAACATGCCCAAGGTATGCCACTTCAGCTATGGCCACCTGGCACTTCTCAGCTTTGACAGTGAGCCCAGCCTTCTGTATCCTGCCCAGCACTTTCCTAAGGTGGGACAGGTGTTCCTCCCAGCTGGCACTAAAGATGGCAGTGTCATCCAGGTACGCCACGGCGTGCTCCTCAGCACCATTTAACACCTGGTTCACCAACCCTTGGAAAGTGTCCAGGGCATTCTTCATTCCAAAAGACATTACTTTAAATTCAGATAAGCCCATTGGAGTGATGAAGGCCGACCTCTCCCTAGCTCTGTTAGTGAACTCTACCTGCCAATACCCCTTTGTCAGGTCAATAGTCGTAAGGTAGGCCGCCCCTCTCAACTTGTCCAGGAGTTCGTCCAGGGGATCGAGTAGGCCTCTGACTTTGTGACTGCATTTAGTCCACACAGAAACGAGTAGAGCCATCTGGCTTGGGCACAAGGACTCACGGGTGAGGCCCAGGGGCTGTGGGATCTCTGGATTACCCCTAAATCCAGCATTCCCTCCACCTCCCTCCTAATGTCCTTTGGACAGCCTCTGACACCGATATGCTGTCCCATTGTATGGCGTCTGTATCTCTACATCGTGTGCTGCTAAGGGGTTAGTCCAGGCTTGGCGCCAAACAGTGGGGCAAAGTCTGCTAAAACCCCTTCCAGGGCCAGCTGGGGTGGCAGTTTAACTGCCTTCACAGTGGACTTCCACTTGCTTTCTTCCAGCAAGTCCAGAAGGAGGTCTGCTCATCTGGCCCCCTCCCAGGACTACACACGGCAAACACCATGTCAGCCCTATCAGCATATGGCTTCATCATGTTGACATGGTACATTCTTTCTGTATGTCTTCTGTCAGATAACTCTATAATATAGTTCACGTCATTTACCTTTCTAACTACTTTGTATGGTCCTGCCCACTCAGCCTGCAGCTTGTCTTTCCGGACCAGGATAAGGACCATGACTTCCTGACCCACCGTGTGCGAGCAAGCTCTGGCTCTGTGGTCGTTCCACACTTTTTGTTTCTGTTGGGCAGCTGCCAGGTTGCTCTGGGCTGTCCCCATAAGCTCCTTCAGCCTTTCCCTAAACCTAAGGACATAATCCACTATGGGGGTTCCCTGGGTGGCATGCTTGCCTACCCAGTTCTCCTGGATCAAGTCTAGGGGCCCATGTACCCGGCGTCCATATAACAGCTCGAAGGGGGAAAACCCTGTTGACTCTTGGGGCACCTCCTGTATGCAAACAACAGGTGGGGAAGGTATTTCCCCAGTCCTCCCATGATGTTCAGCAAGCGCTGGGCATTGACTTCAAGGTGCTGTTAAATCTTTCCACAAGCCCATTGGCTTGCAGGTGATAAGGTGTCATGCGCCTCTGCACCACCGCACACTTCTCCCACAAACATTTCATCAGGTCCAACATAATGGAACCCCCTCGATCGGTGATAACCTCCTGCAGAAACCCAACATGGGAGAAAATCCCGAGTAAGGCATCTGCCACTTTGTCCTCAGTGAGGATAGGGCGACTGCCTCTGGATACCGAGTGGCATAATCCACAAAAGTCAGGATGAACCTCTTCCCGGAGGAGCTGTGGATATTTAAAGGCCCCACAGTATCCTTTCTCACCCTCTAGAATGGCTCCTCCACTATGGACAATGGAATTAGGGCGGCTTGGGTTTTCTTACCCACCTTCCCTGTTTCTTGGCACTGGTGACAAAACCTACAGTGCTCCTTCACCTGCTGGGTGAAGTTGGGCCAATAGAAATTCTGGGCCAGTCGCTGCATAGTGCACGCGATTCCCAGATGAACAGACAAGGGAATATGTGTGTGCAGTCTTGAGCAGCTGCTCATGGTACCCTGGTGAACGACAAGCTGCCTGCCTGTCACCCTCCCTCTGTCTTAGCATGCTGAGTACACATCAGTCCATTTTCCCAATAAACTTTTTTTTTCCGTCGCCTCCCTGTGCTCTGTCAGAGTCTCTAGACTAGGATCACTTTCCTGAGCAGCTGCGAATTCCTTACACATTTCCAAGGCATGGGACAGGTCCCCATCAGTATCTAAACTAGGGTCCCTAGCTCTAGTGTCAGGATACTCCGGATCACTGTCATACCGAACCCTCTGAGAATGGGTCACCCCTCCTGCTTCGGAGTAACCCTCCGTAGCTGTTTGGTTAACTGCTACTGGGGAAATTTCTACTCCCTTTTTATTAGGCTCCATATTAGGAGACACAGGCTGGGGAACCAGCCTCCTAGTGGTTTCCACAGTGGCTTCTATGGGGTCCAGGGAACTACAGTTTTCCCTTGCTGCTTGGCTTCGGGTAACTGCACACACCATCCCGTTTGAGATTGTTGCCAAGGATGACATCAGCTGCAAGAATTTTGGCTACAGCCATCTGTTGCACAGTTCCCCTGTTTCACCCCAGTCTAGGAGAACACTAGCGAGTGGCAATGTTTTCTTCTCCCCAGTGAAGCCTTGTACAGTTACAGATTTATTGGGTATAAGATGACCAGGCTCTACCAGATCCCCTTTTACCAATGTCCAGGGATGCCCCTGTGTCTCTTAACCCTTGGGTCTGTACACCATTCACAGCGACTGGGTGCATGTGTTTCCTCATGTTCACAGGCATGCTTCCAGGGACACACGAACAACCCACTTCTTTCCTAGCCCCATTTTGCATATTGCTCATCCTTTTGGGGCACTGTCTGGCAATATTCCCAGTTTCTTTGCAAACCCGACATTTGTTTCTTTTCTCAGAAATATCTTTTCTTTGAAACCTGGGGCTAAGTGATTTCGGTGGAGGCAGTTTGGGTTTTAGCTGCCCTGAAGGCACGCTTTTCCCTTTCTGTGCTGCCACACCCGCCCCATTCGCTCTCGGAGCATGTCTGCTCTTGGCATAGTGGTCCAAGAGTTCAGCAGCCTCTTGCACTGTTTTTGGGATCTCGGTCCTCCAGCCAGGTTTTCAGCTCTGCTGGGCATGCCCCAAAAAACTGTTCTAACAATATGGCATTTTCAGTTTTATCTACGGAGTTTGCTTCAGATCTTACTTCGAGACACAGCTCTTGCAGCAGGTTACACCATTAGGATTGAAGCCGGCAGGCGTCAGGACCCCACGGAAAAATTCTAGCTAGCTATCTTCAGCAGGGACCGCCCCCGACGTCGGTCCCGCCTCCGACGTCAGGCGTGGTACATAAGGGGTGGTCCCATGAATTCCCAATTCTTTCCCGTCGACTTGCATGTCTCGACCCTTCGGTTTTCAGTCTAGCGAGCAACGCGTGGTTACAGAGCTTTCCTCCGGGAATTCCTTTATCTTCAAGCAAGATTGTTGCTGATGTCCTCTCCAACCTCCGGTCATCCCTCCAAGTGTGCTTGTGGGAAACCGATCCCCTTCAAGGACCCCCACACGGCCTCCGTCAGGTGCCTGGGCCCAGACCACGATACCCGGCCTGTTCGTTCTGCCAGGGGTTCAACAGCCGAACCAGCATCCGACGTCAGAAGGCTCTTTTGTTGGAGGAGAAATTAAAAACCATGTCCTCCAAGGGGGAATTGTCGTCCAAATCCCACAAGCACGCGAGAAAAGAAGGGAGAAGGCCCCTTCCAGGTCCCCGTCCAGGGCTTCGGAGTCCCGCAGCTCCGGGTCTAGGTCCGACCGCTCTCCTTCCAGGGCCAGCTCTCAGCCTCCCCCGGCTGCGGTACCTAAGCCTCCTTCTTCTCAGGCCAAGTCCGCCAGGCCGTCGTCGTCCTCTTCTTCTAAGGCCTTGGCGAAGTCCGGGGCGCCATCATCATAAGTCGGGTTCCGCCCCGGCACCCGGCGTCCGGTCGTCTTCTGTGCCTCCCGCAAACTTTGGAGCTCACACCGCTGAAGAGACCGTGGACCCGACGCGCTCGACTGACTGCGTCAGACGTCTATTCCTCCCTGGAGCCATGCCAGCCGGACGGCCGTCTGCTATGTTATCCCAGCGGACGCCGGGTTGGGGACCAACGTCCTGTCTTCCTGAGAAGAGGGCTCTTCGCCTCCGACCGACGCCGGTCAGGGACGCTGACTGAGGAGGATTTAACGCAGCCCGAGGACCAGACGGGCGATCCCGGCCTCGCTGGAACTCCCCAGGGCCCCATTGCTTTTACCCGAGGCCCCTATGGAGCCGGTGTCGACCCGACGCACCGCTCCGCGCCCCGGGGCCGCTGCCGGACTTTCTTTTTAGCGGATGTGAAGGATCTCTTCACTATTGGTGGGATACCATTAAGAGGACATGGCCCCACCACTCTTCCTCCTCCCCTCCTCCTCCTCCTCCGTGCCGCCCCCTTCACCTTCGGGGCGGCAGGCCGCTTAACTCCCCCCCGGGAGCCTAGATCCTCTCCCAGGGGAAGATCAGAAAAACGGAGACCTCCGTCGAAATCCTCTTCTGGATCACCCAGCCCCAAGAGGTCCAGGAGACACCGACATTCGCCGTTGACGGAGGACACGGGATCAGTCTACACTTCCTCTAGATCCCCATCTCCTCTCTCCATCCCTTCTCCGGACCCACGTGAGACACCGAGATCTCCTCCGGATGACCCTTGCTCATGGATATTATGCACATATCCAGGAGAACATGGGATGGGATGCAGAAGAACTAGACCCGAAGGTTACGCCTTGCCAAATATCTTCGCAAAGGACCCCAAGCCTGTGGTGGTACCACCCTTGGTGGACACTTGCGTGGACGCCACTCAAGGCAGGCGGAAGCGCCCACATTCGCTTCCGGCAGTGTCAAGAAAGCTGATCGCCTGTACAAGGCTCCTAAGGAGGACCAGTACCTGACACAGCAGCCTCAGGCCGACTCTCTGGTCATCACAGCCTCACATGACCAGTCACAGAGGTCGCGATAATCTGAGCACCCTGCCACCGACCCAGAGTGCAAACAGTTGGACGCGTGTAGGTGCACGTGACGCTTCCGCTACCTGCTTCATCAGATCCTTGAACTACCTAACCCACATGGTTCAATTCCAGAACGCTTTGTGGGAACAGGGTCTGAGGCGTGAAAAGCGCTGCGACGGTGAGCAGAAGGAGGAGATGCTCCAGCTCCTCCATTAGGGTTCAGACGTGGGGACCCAAGTGTCGAGCTCACGCGACTCTGGGGACTCATTGGCCCGAGCAGCAGTTTCTGGAGGTTGCCTCCGGAGACACTCCTGGTTATGTGTCTCTGCTTCACCCCGGATGTCCAGAAAACATTATGGACGCCTGCTCGAGGGAGAAGTTTTATTTGGTAATCCTTCTGAGAAGATCATTACCAAACTTCAAGAGGCCGGAAGGGTGTAGGGTCGGTTCAAGCCATGTACGACCCAAGCTTGGTTCCTTTCTAGAGAACCAAAGCCGCTTTCAGGGCGGACACAGAGGCAGCAGACCCGCTCCGCCACACATCAGAGGGCTCCGTTTCCGTAGAACCCAGGGAAAACAGCCCGCCAGCCGAGGTCAGCGTTCCCCTAGGCCGACCCAGCCAGCGGGCCTATCTGCCGCCACAGCCTGACTCCTTTCCGCCCCCGCCCCTCAGGATCAACGGGAAATCGTGGTCGGGGGTCGCATTGCGAACTTCCTGCCGGGATGGCAGGCCATCACCACCGACAGGTGGGTTCTGCAGTTGGTCAGTCTAGGCCACTTTATAGAGTTCGCAGAAAAGCCACCCTCGAGGCATCCTTTGCTCTCCCGGTATCCGGGTCAGCACAAAAATTTGATCTGGCAAGAGGTACTCGTGCTGCTAAGAAAAGGAGCGATAGAGTACGTCCCAGAGAACCAGAGAGGACGAGGATATTATTCCCATTTCTTCCTGGTTCCCAAGAAATCAGGGGACCTCCGTCCGATTCTGGACCTCAGCGACCTCAATGTGTCGGTCGCCTACAAAAGATTCCGCATGGTGACTCTTCCGGGCCTTATTCCCATGCTGAAACAAGACGCCTTTTTAGCGTCTCTAGACATGCAGGATGCATACCTGCATATTCCCATAGCTCACGCGCACCAGAGGTTCATGCGCTTCGAGTTTCTCGACCACCACTTTCAGTTCCGAGCTCTTCCGTTTGGACTGTCATCCGCACCAAGGGTCTTTACCAAGTGCATGGCAGTCGTGGCAGCATCTCTGAGGAGACAGGGCCACTATGTGTTCCCGCATCTTTGACGACTGGCTTCTCATGGCCGCCTCCAGAGAGGCGTTAGCTATCATGTGGTCCAGAGCACCCAGAATTTGTTCCAATCTCTGGGCATTCTCATAAATTACGAGAAGTCTCTCCTGGTACCATCGCAGAAACTGCAGTTCATAGGCACAGTACTGGACACTGTTCAGGGAAGAGCTTTTCTTCCGGACGACAGAGCGGAACGCATCAGATCCCTCATAAGGGATTTGTCGTCGAACAAGATCGTACCTGCCAGGTCGGTCCTTCGCTTGCTCGGACACATGGCTGCGGCCATTCCTACTGTCCCTTTCGCAAGGCTCCACATGCGGCTAACCCAGTGGATGCTCAAGGTGCAATGGGACCAAAGGCAAGACCACTTGCAGCATCCGGTCAGGATCACGAACTCAGTGATCCGAGACTGGCAGTGGTGGCTAGTCCCCGGGTCGCTCTCCAAGGGCGTCCCATTTGTAGCGCCGTCCCCGGAGGTAACCCTCACCACGGACGCCTCAGGTCTTGGATGGGGGGCACACCTGGACGGGGTAAAGTCCCAGGGTACGTGGACCCCGCTGGAAGCTCATCTCCATATCAATGTCCTAGAGATGAGGGCGGTTCTCTATGCCCTGCAGGCCTTTCAGTCAGTAATCCCACCGTGTACTCTCCTGCTTCAGACAGACAACACGGCGGTGATGTATTACCTCAACAAACAAGGAGGCGCACACTCTTACCCTTTGCAGGGAGGCCATGAGGGTGTGGGATTGGGTAATCGGACACGGCGCAAATCTGATCACTGTGCACGCTCCCGGGTGGACAACATGATCGCAGACCTGCCTAAGCCCATCCCAGGCCAGAGTCCACGAGTGGGAACTTCTTCAAGAGGTAGCAGAGGATCTGTTTCTTCGATGGGGAATTCCAGAACTAGACTTGTTCGCATCCCCATCCAACGCAAAACTGCCCAATTTTTGCTCGCTAGATCCAGGGCCTGGTGTTTTCTGGCGAGACGCGTTATCCCTCTCCTGGGTGAACAGATTCCTCTACACTTTCCCTCCCTTCCCGTTGATCCAGAGAGTTCTTCTCAAACTGCGCAGGGAGCACGCACACATGATTCTGGTGGCCCATTCTGGCCCAGACAGATCTGGTTCCCTTTGTTAGTGCAACTATCTTGGGAACCTCCGCTCCTGTTGCCGCTCAGCTCCCACCTACTGTCTCAGGAGAAAGGTTTATTGGTCCATCCGGATCTACGGTCTCTGAACCTGCATGCTTAGCTCCTAGAGACGTAGCCATCTTGCGTCATGGGCTCTCGCAAGAGGTTGCAGAGGTTCTTTCTGCAGCCAGAAAGCCAGCAATGCATGCACGTACGCCATGAAATGGCGCCGTTTTTGTTTATGGTCACGCACTCGTGATTTTTCCTTTAGGTTGTCCTGTGGGAGTAGTTTTGGATTATCTCCTCTCCTTTTTCATTCAGGCTCAGCCTACTCCTCTATTAAGGTACATCTTTGTGCCATTTCTGCCTATCCTCCGTGGGGCACCGTACAGTAGCTCAATTGGACGCCTCTCGGGAATTTCTTAGGGGAGTGTTACACCTTAGGCCTCCCATTAGGGACCCTGTGCCTCCATGGGATCTGCTCTTTGTCCTGGAACAGCTCACGCTTCCTCCCTTTGAACCTGCCGCGGATTGTGAGCTACATTTTCTGTCGTGGAAGACGTTATTTTTAGTTGCTGTTACTTCAGCGAGAAGAATTTCTGAGCTTCACACTCTCATGTGCAAAGAGCCTTATTTAGTTTTCCACCGGGACAGAGTATCCCTGAGGACGAACCCTAAGTTTTTGCCTAAGGTGGTCTCTTCACTCACTCTAAACCAAGATATTGACCTTCCGGTCTATTTCCCGAGTTATTCAAATAGAAGAGAGGCTTTGCTCCACACCCTGGATGTTCACCGCAGCCTGAGGTATTACCTCAACAGAACTAAACCCTCTCGTAGTTCTGATCAGCTTTTCATTTCCTTCTCTGAGAGAATGATGGGCCAATCAGTATCCAAACAGACTTTGTCTCGCTGGCTTGTCCAGTGTATTTCCTACTGTTATGATTTAAAACAGAAGCCCTTCCCGGGTTCTATCCGGGGTCATTCTACCAGGGGTGTGGCCACATCCTTTGCAGCACTTAAAAACGTGTCCATCTCTGCTATTTGTGCTGCAGCCACTTGGAGCTCTGTGCATACCTTTATCAGGCATTATAGCCTGGACATCGCCTCGTGTAGGGCTGGTTTCGCCTTGCGGTGCTGCAGGGTCTCCTGTCCTAGGTTCAGGACCTGGAACGTTTTTTCCTATTTTCCTCCTCCCGGAATTTCTGGCAGCGTTACTGCTTGGGAATCAGTCCTAATGGTGTAACCTGCTGCAAGAGCTGTGTCTCGAAGTAAGATAGTACAGTTACGTAAGAACTTACTGTAACAGTAGATCTTCGAGAACAGCTCTTGCAGCAGGTACCTTCCGGCCCACCTTCCCCCCTGGAGGAGGCATAGCTTTACCTCAACATGTTGGGATTTTCATTCCTTATTTTCCTCTGACGGTGGATCCTCGGTCTCCCATTCTGATGTCATCCTGCGGCCGGAGTCTCCGCGCGGAGAACTGGGGAATCTGGCGGGACCGCCCCCTTATGTACCACGCCTGACGTCGGAGGCGGGACCGACGTCGGGGGCGGTCCCCGCTGAAGATAGCTAGCTAGAATTTTTCCATAGGGTCCTGATGCCTGCCGGCTTCAGTCCTAATGGTGTAACCTGCTGCAAAAGCTGTTCTCGAAGATCTACTGTTACGGTAAGTTTTTGCGTAACTGTACTTTCCTTCCCACCAACGTTTTAAACACTGACGTTGTTTTGTGGCTAGGTCCTCGTAGCTCATGTCAGGGCTTCTCATGAGCTTACGGAATTTAGCTCTGTATACTTCTGCAGTTAAATCAAACTTTTTAAAAGTGCAGCTTTAAGTTTGCTGTAATCATTACTGTCCTCATTGTCCATTTGACCCAATGCATCCCGAGCTTTCCCGGTAAGTAGCAGGGATAGCTGGAAGCTCCAGGACCCCTAGGAATCTTTGCCTGAATACAAATTTTTCAAAGGAATTTAAAAAGGCATCCATATTCTCCCCCTCTTTAAATTCAGCTATCCATTTGGAATTTAATTTGTAACCCAGTCCTGTAGTTCCAGTTACACCCAAGCCACTTTTCTGCTCTGGTGCTGGTGGTTGGAGTCGTAGCTTCTCCAGTTGATGTTGCCTCTGACGCTCACGTTCTTCACGGTCAGCCTGTCGCTGTTCACGCTCTGCTTCTTGCCGTTTTCGTTCACTCTTCTTCTCTGCATGTTGTTTCTCTTGCTTTGCTTCTCGCCGTTCCCACTCAGCCTCTCTCTGGAACTCCAGCTCTATTCTGTGCAACTCTGTCTGCAGCCAGATTGCTTCTGGCTCCAGAATGCTAGTGACCTTCCCCTGCTGCTGCTGTGGCCCTTGGCTTGTACTGGCCCTGCTCTCCTCCTCACCGGATCTGGACACTGCACTGGCTGCTGGCCCCTCCACGCCCAAGGTTTGGTCCTTTACAGTCACAGCCTATGACACGATGCTTTGGGCATCTACTGCCATCAGGGCATCTATGAGGTTCTGCTTGTTGGCTTTCCCTCATACTGGACTCTCTGTCCTGGTACAACTGCTTCAGGTAGTCTGCAGTGCTCACTGTAGTTGGAAGCTATCTTCTTCCCTAACTATGGCTACTCTAACCTGCACTTTGAAAAAAAAATAAAATGGGTAGGAACTTTGACTGTAAGCAAAATGATATTGTTTTCTGTTTTAAAAATCACTGCCTTATTTTGCAAGTAAGCTGTACAATAGTAAAGCAGCAGTACTACAAAATCAGGAAGTGAGTTACCAAAATTCTGTGTTTTGGCTGTAAGCATGCAGCCAAAGTTCCTGTTTCCATACCTGTAAATATTTTTTTCCAGTCATTTTTTGTTTTTTAGATATTTGCAATTTATTTGAATGGCTGTAGCACTACAACAAATAAGGCGGCTGACTAATTTTCTGTTGGCTTTTTCTACAGGTTACATCACGCCTTTTGAAAACAGCAGAGGATCCCTCTGCTGACCATTCCCATGCCCCTGCAAGTCATTCATATGTGCAGTTGGCAGCAGAGGGGGTTTGAATGCAGCATGCTGAATGGCAGAAATGTAAATAAAGTGGAGAATAATCGAGCAAATTACTCGGCAATAGTACAATGCCGGCGAGAAAGAGTACCAGATATATGATTAGCAGGGCACAGGGAATAAAACTATCAAAAAAAAGCGTAATTTTTTTTTCATAGTACTGCTGCTTTAAGCAGACACACTGAACAGTTAAAGGTTGTGTTACCAAATTTATCGCACCGCTGCCAATCAAATATGTCACAAACGCCACTCAGCAGATCAGGCCCTCTGCTCCCACAGTGCCCACCTCAGAGCGCAATAGTGTGAACAGGTAACAGACAGGGTAACTCTCCTGTCTGCTTTTGGGTCAGAATCACCTTTAGTCTCAAGTTCTGGGAGGATTCAAACTGTGAACCTTATGGTGGCGTACCCAAATGTACAGGCTCAGATAATATTCTGTTTGGGGGGGATGCAATATATCTTTCGCCTAAGGGCACCTAACCCGGTATCCAAAATGAACCCTTAAAACTCTGTAAGAGACCTTAGGTATATTCTTACCTTTTACCAAGTTAAGTAACATCAAGCTGTTGAACAGTTGTCAGACTTTACCACTGATACGTCACATGCAATAAGAACTGACAGACACCCAGGCAGTCTTTCAAAGAAAAGGTTCATTACTAAAAGATGATAAAAATATGAAAAAAAAAAAAGGTGTAAACAGAGCAATATATCAAACAGTTCGTAATCACATAAAAGAACAAGGGAAAATTACAAAGCAAAACTCCTACCACAATACATTTAGATTTTTGCTATCTCTAAGGTATTACCTCTAGAAGCACTTTTAGTAAGATTAGAGAACTGTTTTTTTTCTCTTGGAGTTCCAAAATAATATTAACTACATTTCAGACATGAGTATCAGTTTAAACTCTGTGTTTCCACACTCCTTCTTTAGAATATAAAATTACAAACATGATTTCCTACCAGGGGTATTTTAAATCATCATTTAAACATCAGCAAAACCCATTTCCCAAATGATGAGTCTTTGATCAACCAGTTCCTTTGAGGTTTTCAACCTTGCAGTCCATCACCCAGGTGTGAGATAGCCAGCAGGAATCAGCTATATGGCGTCCTTTCCTGATGTAATAAAATTTGTATTTAAGTTCTAATTTCAGAAGCAGCAGCAGGTGATGAGCCATAAACTGTCTCTAGAATGATGTTCAAATTAACTGCTTCATTCTGGTCTGTTTAATTAATTCCTGGTTTTCAGCTACTGACACTTAAAGTTACAGGCCAAATTCTACTTACACTGAAATGTCATTCACAGACCATGTATTTAGAATACCAGTATCCTACAATAATCATAACCAGCTGGCCAAGCTTAACACTTATTACATGTAGGTAAATTAGAAACACCCACTTGGAAGTTAAAAGTCTATAGAGGTAGAACAGTAAGAGAACTGGAATCTGTATTTAAAAATTGGCTTGACAGGGAAAATGACTTGCCGGTTCTGTGCAAATCTCCTTTAAGCTGCCATACTTTGCTCCACCTCCCCAGCTTTTTTAGAGCCATTTTCAGATACCTTTTTACCGCCTCCGTGTCCATGGTCTCTCAGATCTTGGTGTCATCTGCAAAGAGCGTATCTTGCTTTGAATATCCTCCTTTATGTCCTAGATGAAAATACTGAATAACACAGGTCCCAGGACAGATCCTTATGCTTTCCTTCCCCCACACTGTGATTGCCCTGACACCAGAGAATTTGGTGCCAACTGCCCTCCACTCTTTTGCTCCCCAACTAATTCCCTTTCCGTTTTGTGAGTTTGTCCCCACCCAAGGTATTCCAGCTTTCTAACCAGCCTTCTGTGTGGTACAGAATCAGAGGCCTTGCCAAAGTCCAGATTTAACCAATCTACTGCCTGGTCCCTGTCCATCACCTGTTTTGATTAGGTTAGTCTGCTGCAATCTGCCTGTCACAGATCCATGCTGCCTCGTGTTCTTCAGCCTGTACGGTGTGAGGTTAGGTTATTCTGGGACAACGTGACTGTCAAAGAACCATGCTGTTTTGAGTCCTGTAGCCTGTGTGGCATGAGGGGCATGGATATAGTTCTCTTGTCCACACGATGGCAGTTCCACCAGAAGTGCTGGATTCATCGTAATGTTTTTAAGCCAAGCTCCTCCCTGCACCCAAGGAGTATATCCTCCAACTATGCCCCATGGCGTCAGATCTTCCTTTCTGCTGGAAGAGTTTGGTCTCTTTCTTCACATGTGCATCATTGGGCCTAAAGTGCATAATTGGGAATTTGTTTTTCCTTTTTCTCTGAATAAATCAATATTCCACTATATTCCTTGGTTCTCCTTCAGCCTTGATGACAAAGATGTAAGCCAGCTCCGGCTTGAAGCCATGTGTTGAGACTGACAAAGTGTTGCAGACCTACCTACACGTGTCGTGCCTCTATTGCCTGGGGGCAGCACACAGTGTCGCGGGTTGTAACCTGTGCCAGACGATGCTCACTTCCTCCCTAGAGGATTGCAAGATCTTACTGAGAGGGTTCCTGCAGTAGGTCTTTACATATAGGACTGCGCCCCTGGCATCGGGTTCCAGCGGCAAACTTGTAGCTAGCAATCGTCAGCGGGGACCTCAGGTGACGTGGTGTCAGCCCGACTATAAAAGGGGGCGGTCCTGCGCCCACCCTCCAGTTCTTTCCCGCTGTTGCCTGTTTGTTCGGCAGATGTGATAGAACAGTGATCATTCGCCCACTTAGTATGCGACGTTTTCTTCATTTTCCTCATCACTTTTTCTGCATTTTACTAACAGGTGTATGTTGGCTCGTACAAAAAAAGAAGTGCACCCACCAAGTACGGCGCCCAAATCCCGCACTGGGACGACCATTCCCGCTGCCTCCTTTGCCTGGGGCTGAAGCACAACTCGGCTGAGTTTGCTGTTTGCCAGGGATTCAACCAGGCTACCAAGACCTGACGCAAGCGGACCCTTGAGGCCCACCTTCTTGCCCGACGGCTGGCTTCTGTGGAAAAGGAGCTCCAGGAGCTTAGGGAGAGGTCGTGATTGCCAGCCCTAGGAAAGAAAAAGGAGAAGCGCCAGGGGAGGAGCCCATTGCCACGAGGAAGGCCTTCTACCTCCAGGACTGTGAATACTACTCCTCTGGGCCCTCCGTCCGCTTCTGTGGGCCAGTTGCCTTCTCCCCCTACTGCCAGGGTGAGCGGGCAAATGGGGTTGCCTCTCTCGAGGCATCTATAAGTTCTCCAACGCATGGCACTACCATTAAGTCGCCCTCCAGGCGCCCGGCTCAGACTGATCAGCCTAACTGCGGTCTCTGCTGCAGCCAGCCCAGTCGCAACTGATAAGTCTGATGATGGACCATCCGTCGACCGCATAGTCATACCTACTCACCTGTCGGGCTCCCTTGAGGACCACGGCGTCGACGCAGGTGTGCTCGCAGGAGACACTTCATTCCTGCAGGTTTCACCCCCCAGGATTCGCACCCGTCCCGACCTGTCTCTTCCCTCGGGATCGTTACCCAACCTGTCGTTGGGGTCTCTCCCAGGACTCCCCTTCACCAGACATCTTTCCGAGCGGACCTCCCTCCTCCTAGGAGTCCGTGCCAGACCGGGATCTTTTAGGCATGGAGCCCCTCCTTCGGGACCCTCGGGACCACACCTGATCTCTGCACTACCCAGTGGCCTTCAGCACCCCCGGCCGGGGTGCTGGGACCCTGGCGGTTTTCGGGGGCCTGAACCCCACATTCTGCCACCAGGTGACTCTCTGACTGATCTTTCATATCAGACACCGGGCAATATGCCACCGACATTGGAATATCTGATGCCTGGATATCTGACACCTGGATATCCACCTTTAGGCTATCCTTCGAGGTTGCCCGGGTATCAGTACCCTTACTGGCACCACCCGACTTTCCAGGGGTATCCAGGGTACCAGCTTCCTCCTCTTCCTCCACCACCACCGCCTGACCCGAGAGTCTGTCCTGGCATGGTGGTAGGACAGTAGGACCCAGCTGATCACTGAACTTAGACAGTCCTAACCGTTGGGAGAAATTCCTCTGCCCAGAGCACCCCTCTCCTTCAGTTCCTCTGGGATGAGCTGCAGGTTCCCTCCCTGTGGGTGGCACCGGGTTGGATCCTTCCCTTCCCAGTGGCTCTGAACCCTCAGACTCGGATGTCGACTCTGACATCGACCACTTTGATCCTCAATCACCGTCGGGTTCCTCCAAAGGAATCACCAAAACTTCCGGAGAATCCTTCCTTTGGGGACTTATTGAGAACTATTCAGACAGCAGAGGGCTGACCTTCTAAGCAAGGAAATAGATCCTCAGTGCAAAAGACTGGCTGAACACCTGATTTAGCGACTACAGACCCTCTACCCATCCCCCTTGGATGGGCCCTCATGAGGATCTGGTCACTACCATATGGCAACAGACCTCTTCCATCCCAGCTGTTTCCAGAAAGGTCGATAGAACTTTTTTCCTCCAGAAGGGATTTCTCATTTGACTTAGCACTTGAAAGCCGACTCCATGGTCATCACGGCCTGCATAACCATTCAGCTCAACCCAAACACTTGAGCTCCTCCCCACCAGACAAGGACTCATGGAAACTTGACCAAATCGGCAGAAAGAATTACTTGTCTACATCTTGCGCCATCCGGTCGCTAAAATTACGTGTCCCATATGGTGGCCTTCCAAACGGCATCCCTCTGAGAGCTGGAGAGGGACCTTCAGGATATCCCTGATGAAAACCTCAGGGCCAAGTTGTTGGACAAGGTTCGCATGAACCAGTCTTCCTGCCATCATGCACTCCGAGCCACGTATGATTCCATGGACTCTGTGGCTCGGCTGCCTCGGATCTGTCTTGCGCCTGTCATGGCTCCATATTGCAGGTCTGGATGGACCTTCAGGGTTCCGCCTCTTTGCTGCGACGTGAAGGACATTATAACAGGGCTGCAGAAGAGCGGACTATCCTTCGAGATGTACACTGATGTATCGGAGGGTAAAAAAAACCAGCCTTTAGTAGCCAGAGAAGATGGAATAAGACCCAGAACAAGCGTCAAGGCAGAAGACGCGCCACTGACTCTGGAGCTCAAACCCCTCAGGCAGAGTTTGCCAAACCAGCCTCAGGGACCAAAGCTGTACTTCCCTCGGCATCCTGACTCGCTTCTCCTCCTTCTGCTACCTCCATTCCTCTTGGAGGAACCGGTAGGAGGGAGTTTCAGCCTCCACCTGGAGGGATGGAAGTCCGTCAGCGCAGATGTATGGGTTCTCCAGCTCATACGAGGTCACTCTATTGAATTCTTGGAGATTGCACCTCCACACCCTCTGGGAAGGTCCTTTTACCCGTTGGGTCAGAACCCCATCTTCCACTAGAGATCCAGGCCCTGCTGCAAAAGCGCCAAAGAACCCGTCCTCCAGATCAACTAGGAAGGGATTCTACTCCCATTTCTTCCTAGTACCAAAGAAGATGGGGTATCTGCGACCTGTCCTGGATCTCAGCACTCTGAACCTCTTCGCGGAATACAAGAGGTTCCGCATGCTGACCCTTCAGGGACTCCTACCCCTGCTTCAGTCAAACACATGGCTGTGCTCTCTGGATATGCATGATGCCTACCTTTAAATCCCCATCCTCCCTGCCCACCTCCACTTTCTCCGGTTCTCCTTCCAGGAGAACCATTTCCAATTCAGGGCACTTCCCTTTGGTCTGTCCTCAGCTCCCCGGGTCTTCACCAAGTGCCTAGCGGTAGTAGCGGTGTTTCTTCGCCACAAGGGCATATATGTGTTCCTGTACCTGGACGACTGGATTTTTTCAGCCCCTTCCCCGGACAGTCTGAAGGTGTCTCTTTTTTTCACTCTGGATCTGTTTGTCAAGCTGGGCATCTCAGTCAACCTTCCCAAGTCCCAGCTAGTACTTTCTCAGCGCCTCCAATTTATCTGAGAGGTACTGGACACAGTCCAGAACAAGGCCTTTTTGCCATTGGATCGAGCAGAGACATTAGCTTCTCAGGCCTCTTTGGTGGCCAAGGCTCGATGGACCACAGCACACTCGGTGCTCTGTCTTTTGGGGCTTATGGCAGCAGCCATTCCTACTGTCCCCATGGCCAGACTACACATGAGGGTTACCCGGTGGTCTCTTTCGAGTCCAGTGGGATCAACGGTTGGACGACATGAACCAACTGGTCATGATCTCCAGCAGCCTGCAGAAAGATCATCTCTGGTGGCAGGATTTCTCCAGCTTGTTAGTGGGAGCTCCTTTCCACTCTCGGGCCCCTACCCAGACCCTCACATTGGACGCCTCTGATATGGGTTGGGGAGCCCATTTAGGGGACCACAAAACCCAGGGTTCATGGACTTCCCAGGAGCAGCAGCTCCATATCGACGTCCTGGAGACCAGAGCAGTCCTCTGTGCTCTCCAGGCCTTCCAGTTGTTACTCCTCCTGGGAACACTTCTGATCCAGACAGACAACATGGCGACTGTCTGGTATCTCAATAAACAGGGAGGAACCCAGTCCTACCCTCTTTTTAGGGAAGCAATGAGAGTATGGTACTGGTCGATTCGGCACGGTCTGCTTCTGACAGCAGTCCACGTCCCAGGCGTGCACAACGTCCTGGTGGACAGTCTCAGCCAATCAGTAGTCAGGACTCACGAGGGGGAATTAAAGCAGGAAGTAGTTGAAGACCTGTTTCTTCGATGGAGCCGGCCAGACTTAGATCTGTTCGACCTCCCTACTGAATGCAAAACTACCCAGCTTTTGCTCGCTCGTTCCCAGGCATGGTGCTTTTTGGCGAGATGCACTGTCTCTCTCTTGGATTGGGACGTTTCTGTACACATTCCACCCTTTCCTCTCATTCAGAAGGTTCTGTTCAACTTCAGGCAGAAGGGGCCCACGTAATTCTGATTGCCCCTCTGTGGCCTAGGCAGATTTGGTTCCTGCTTTTCCAACAACTGGCTCTAGAACCACCGGTCCTTCTGCCACCGCCTCATGGCCTTCTGTCTCAGGAGCAGTGCACCCTGGTCACCCGAGTCTTCAATCTCTCCACCTTCATGCATGGCACCTATGGACATAGCGGTTTCCCGAGTGGAGTTTCCTCCCAGGTTGTCAGGTCCTTGTGGAAGCTCAGAAAACCCTCTACCAGATCCACCTATGCCATGAAGTGGAAGATATTTTCTGTCTGGTCCACAGCTAGATGCTTGGACCCTTTGTTTGCTTGGCTTCCCAGGTGTTCGAGTACCTCGTACATCTTTTCTGAGTTGGGCCTTAGTTACTCCTCCATTAAGGGCCATCTTTCTGTGGTGTCTACCTACCACCTCCTGGTGGAGGGCAAAACCCTAGCACAATTAGAGGTTTCCAAGACTTTCTTGAAGGGCATCCTTCATGTCAAACCTTCATTCCGGAACTCCTGTCCTCCCTGGGATCTTAATTTTATGTTGGAGAAACTTATTTTGCTCCCCTTTTGAACTGGCAGCAAGTTGTGATAAGCACTTCCTGTCCTGGAAGACTTTGTTTTAGTTGCTGTCACTTCAGCTCGCGAAGGGTTTAGAGCTTCAGGCCTTTGTTTGCAGAGAGCCTTATGTAATTTTCCACAAGGACCGGTGGTCCTGAGGACTAATCCTTTTTTTTCCAAAAGTGGTTTCAGAAACAACTCTCAACCAGAGTGTTGAGCGTCGGTCTGTTATCCTCAGCATTCCAACAAGGGAATATCTTTGCACACCTTGGATGTGCATTGGATCCTGAGGTACTATAGCTCCCGGACTAAGGAGGTTTGAAAATCGAACTCAACTCTTGTGGCCTTTTCCTCAGTGCTAGGGCAAGGCCATCTCGAAATGGACTATCTCTAGGTGGCTAGTTAACTGTATTCACTACATTTACCAGAAATATGGTAAGACCTCTTCCGGCAAGTGTTAAAGGCCAGTCCACCAGAAGCATGACCACATCTACGCTTTTTCAGGAATGTGTCCACTGCAGAGATCTGTGCAGCGGCCACTTGGTCTTCTGTCCATACCTTCACTAAACAGTACAGTCCGGACATTGCCTCTAGGCGTAAAGCTGGGTTTGGCCTTGCAGTTTTGCAAGGACTTCTGTCCTAAGGCAGAACCTTAGTTGACAGACATCTTCCTCCTCCCGGAACCTTGTCTCTGACTCCTCCTCCTCCTTAGGCTGCTTGGTATTCAGTCCTATATGTGAAGACCTACTCGGAACCCTCCAAGTAAGATATAGCAGTTATGTAAGAACTTAACTGTAACAATAGATCTTCGAGAGAGGTTCCTGCAGTAGGTCTAGTTTCCCATCCGTCTTTCCCCAGCTCCTGGAAATGTTTCTTTTTCATCCTGCCTAGCCCACAGGTCTAGATAGGGCACACGCTCCCAGGAGTTGTTACTCCATCCTTTTCTGCTTACCTTTCTTTAGGTCTCCAGTGGAAAAGAACTGGAGGGTGGGTGTGGGACCGCCCCCTTTTATAGTCCGGCTGATACCGCATCACCTGACGATGGGGGCGGTCCCCACTGATGATTGCTAGCTACAAGTTTGCTGTTGGAACCAGACGCTGGGGGCGCAGTTCTATATGTGAAGATCTACTGCAGGAACCTCTCTCGAAGATCTACTGTTATGGTAAGTTCCTACGTAATTGCTATGTGTCTTTTCTCGGCCAGCTGGCCAATCAAGAGCGTAAACTGTGGCCTAAGGGTCGCAAGGCGGCCTCTGCTGCGGCGGAGTCTGTGGCTCAACTTGCAGCCATGAAAGAAATAGTGGCAGGCTGGCCCAGTGGTGAAGAGGGCTGGGTGCCTTACCTTCTCCCACACTGGTGACCTGCATTAGGGAACAGAGGCAGGTTACTTGGGGTCAGGAAGATTGAGAGTCCACCAGAATAGTCTTCTCCCTCGGGGTGGACTTCATTGCTTGGTGATTGAGCACCACCTGGAGGAATCATGGTGAGGTGCACGCAAGTCACTACCGGGAGCTGCTTGACAGAGCACTGGGGTACACACTGTGCTCATTGCACGTGGTGAGGAGCCCAAATGGGCTAAGGAGGAAAACTTGGGGACTGTCCATCAAGCCATTGACCTGCCCACTCTCTTAGGGATCTGAAGCTTGTCTGGATTGTGTTCCAGGTGGAGGAGGATGACCCTCCCTTCCTGGCCTGCTGCAGGGAGGGGTTTGCAGGAATACGGGTCCCGTTACTGGGGGAGTCGGGGACGGGCCGTGGCTGGTGAGGGACACCCAGAACAGACGCCTGTCTTGCCAAGCGGAGTATAAACACCTGTATAGCAAAAAAAAAAAAAAAAAAAAAAGGGTGGCAAGGGCCGAGCGAGAACCTCGGTTGCCTCAGCTGCTTCCGGCTGGGGGGCAGCATCGGCGTGTCCTTCCCCAGAGAGTTCCAGGAGATGATGGGCACTCCAGACCTTCGGGGAGAGCTCGGCCTGCCACAGTAAGAAGTACAGAAAGCACAGTCGTTTTGTTGTAGAACTGGGAGAGATCGCCTTCCTCCCACTCCCTTGACTTCCCTGACCCCTTGAAGCTTATCAAGTGCCTGGTTTGGCTAAGCCAAACTTGACTGAGGACCAGGTCGCTAGCTCCACGGTAAACCTGTCAGGCTTGTCGGCCTCAACACTCGTCAAGATTGGCCTCAACCTGCTTGAGCAGTTGTTGGAGGAAGTTGATGAGTCAATCTGCAAGACCCAGGTGTTTCCAGTCCTTACTCAGGAGGACATGGAGTGGTCTGTGTCCCCGGCTGCTGCCACTTGGAAACATTCTGCCCCAGAAGTCGTTCCACCGAAGGTGGTGCACGCTATCTGTGGCATCTCCCAATGGCTTCTCCTCAGCATCGGCCCCAGATCCCACTTCCATACTGTGTGACCCTGAGCAAGTCACTTACCTTCCTTGTACTCCCAGGTTGCACCTGTAAACAAGCTTTCAGTTTAGTGTGTCTTACCTGGTTAAATAATTGGAAGAAGGAAGAAGATAGACAGTTGAGATGCTCTTTGCATTCTCTGCCCAGCTCTACTGGAAGGCATCACTATCAACATTCCTTGTCCTCCTCATCTTCAGATGATGAGAGGCTCCTCTGGCACATGGTGGCACTACGAGGAACTCCTCTGGCAGCAGTGGGTCTTGGCAGGGCAGGCTATGACTCTACCCCTAACGCCTGTGGTTGACTGGCCATTGCCAATCCCCGAGATCATTGTCGCAGACACTTATCTGTCCACCCCTGCTGGTTGAACTGTCTCTGCTGCAGCCTCTGTGGGGAGTCCCAATGAAGGACTCCTGTGCTGCGACCTGCCTGCCAGACTGGCTGTAAGTGGAAGTCGCCATTCAGATGACTCCAGGGTGGTTGATGGCAGTAAACGGCCGAGGGCCATTTCTGATTTATTTCTGGGTGACTCCAATGATAATTTGGTTGAGGAGTTGACTACCAGTCATGGTGCTGGTGCCTTTGGGAAATGTCAGTCTGAGCCTGTTCAGATTAGGACAAATTACCCTTTCAGTGATATCCTGAATAGGAACGAATCCCTGGGTGTTGCTTTTTCCATGGAAGGGCCATTTTGGGACCAGCCCTGGAGTTCTGACAGCATCCTGCCCAGCATGCTCAGCCCACATGTTCCGTAAGATGTGTTCTCACTGGCATTCTGTCTGGGTTCACTGACCACCCATTGTCTGTGGGTCTGATCTCAGACTTGGTTTTCTGGAAATCGGAAGTACTGGGAATGTGGACAGCTCCCCTTGATAAGGAGTCAAAGAAGCTTGACCATGCAGCCAAGAAGGTCTCTGCTACTTCCTCACTCTGTCTCCATCAGGTGAGCTGTGCCTTGATCAGCTCGAGGAGCTGCATTCTCGTGATTCAAATAATCCAGGCAAGAGTAGATTCAGAAGGTTTCCAACATCTCTAGGTCTGGACTAGTACCCAAATACCCCATTTGGGTGCTAGTCCAGACCTCTCAGGCGTTGGAATAAATACACTTTTGAATCTGTCTTTTCCTGGATTACTTGACTCCATGAGTTCGTAGCTCTTCTATGTGTTGTATAGGCTGGCCGTCTTACTTTGCACCACCACCTGCTATTTCCTGGAGCATGCTGCTTTTTTGTTCATTTTAGTGCTACGCATTGATGATGGCCCACTTTTGGTGACTTTCTGTTGGGAGTGCTGGACCCTGTCCTCCCTCACCTCATTGCCGACAAGCAGTTGCTGGTGAAAATAGTCAGAGTGCAGGCTCAGGTGCTGGCTAAACACCAGCTTCAAATGGACTTGGACATTGGCGACTCCTCTGCCTGTGCCATGGCAGTGACTGTCATGACTCGTCTCAGGGCCTGGCTGAGGCTCTCCACCTCTATGGTGGAAACTCGGCACAAGCTGGCTCATGTCCCTTTCTTGGGCACCTACCTCTTTTTGGCCCAGGGATGTTTGGTCATCTCACTCGGATTAAGGCCAGTGCCACCCTGCACTATGTGGCTTCACCCTAGAAGGACCTGAAGGCCCCTGTTTGTCTGCCCAGAGCCGACCATCACTCTCACAACAGATGCATCTCTGGTGGGGTGGTGAGCACAGCTGTGAGACCACAGGGCCCATGGGTTCTGGTTGCTAGGGAGTCCTGTCAGCACATCAGTCTGCTGGAGCTCCATGCAGTGCGACTCGCTCTGACGGAAATTGCTACTTAGTCAGGGGTCAAGTTGTGCAAGTCCAGATGGACAACACCACAACCATGTTCTAAATGAACAGGGAGGGCAGCATGCAGTCCTTTCCCTTGTGCTGGGAGGCCTTTCGCACCTGAACCCTCATGCACAGCCGGGGTGCAGCTCTCCTGGAGATCCATGTCGCAGGAGTGCGCAGTCAGCTGCTCTCAGCAGGTTGGGTGAAATGATGCAGCAGTAGTGCTTGCATCAGGAGGTGGTGAACCACCTTGTCTTCTTTGAGGCACACTCTGGTGGACCTGTTTGCCTTCTGGGAGACATAAAATTGAGGGCTGTTTTGTGCCCTCCCATCGCAGTCCTGGACGGTGGTGGTGGATGCCTTCCGAGGCCCTGAACCCCAGGCCTTGTGAATGCCTTTTCCCCTTATCCACAAGGTGGTGGTCTAGGCCCAGAAGGATAAGGCGCAGATGATCCTGATAGCTGTGGATGGGCCTTGCCAGTTTCTGGTACCCGGATCTCCTCCGCCTGGGCAGCAGGCCTTCATCGCGGTTGCCTCTTCACCTGGATCTGCAGATCAGACAACAGTTAAAGGTCCTGTACCTGGATTTCTCAGAAAAAGAGTCTACTCACCAGTGCTGTGTGTTTAAATGGAAAGATTTTCCATTTGGAGTAAAGGCAAGAAGCTTGGAGCTTGATCCCCTTTCCTGATCTGTGGCTAGTATCTTTGAGTACCTCTGGTCTCTCTTCCAGCTGTGACTGTGAGCAGTGACCCTAAAGGTGCACCTGGCAGCCATCTCTATATACTGGGTACAGACTGGTATGCCGACAGTGGCCCAGGAGAAGGTGGTTGGGCACTTTTTTTAAAGGCCCGGTCCACCTGTCCCTTCTGGTGTGTAAACCACTTTCACCTTGGGACTTATTGCTGGTGCTGGCTGTGCTCATGGGCAAGCCTTTTGAGCCTGTGCACAAGTGTGAGATGTCACACCTGTCGTGGTAGACTTCCTTCTTGGTGGCAGTCATGTCGGCCAGAAGGATTAGTGAAGCTCAGGTGTTTTCCAGTGTAGTCTCCATATCTCGTCTTCCACAGGGACAGAGTAGTCCTCGCCCCGATGAAGTGCCTCCCAAAAGTTATATCAAAGTTTGACCTTAAGCAGGTGATGAACCTTCTGGCATATTTTACAAACCCATTATCGGAGGCTGCCCGCAGGCTCCACATCATGGATCTGCGGTGGGTGCTCTCCTACTATGTAGAATGCAAGGCTGGAAGTCAGGGTGAGATTCGCCAGCTGTATGCCACACACACTGAAGCCATGCCTGGTAGCTACATCCTGCATCGTCCTCTGCTATTGGTTGGCTGGTAGGGAGCATCCCATAGGGCTTGGGGCTCATTCCACCAGACACACTGCTGCCTTGGTGGCTGCTTCCAGGGACATCCCTGTCCAGGAGATCTGCAGATCTACTACCTGGAAGTCAGAACACACCTTCACCAGCATCGACCTGGAGTCTTCTCGGGCTGCCACTTTTGGGACCTCGGCTCTCCAATCTCTGCTTGCCAAGTAGGGGTTCGCACCTTACCCTCCTCCCGGAGAACATCTGGAAGTTTGCCATTGTGTGGCTAGGTGAACCATTTCCACGCACCTAGGAAAATAGGTTACTCAAAGGTCACGTAGTTCTATGAGTGATATATGGTTCACATCCACACCACCCACCTGAACTCCCCTGGCAAGTGGCACATGGATCCTTGCTTCCAGTGTGTGCAAGATCTGACATCACGGGATGGAGCCGGACATATGCCACCCAGGTGGTGGGAGAAATTTAGCTTAAAGATGTTTTAATGAATTGACACTTATGATGGAACTGCCATCATTTGGATACATAGATACTCTCGGCAGATAGGGGCCTATGCCACCCAGTCTGCCGATTTGAGCTCATAAGATCACTTTGTTTTCTAGAATTGTGTTTCCCCTTGCTGCTGATGTCCAGGATTCCCTGCTTTCTATCCCATGCATTCTTAAATTCTGTGATTGTTTCAGCCCGCACCACTTCCTCAGGCAGGGTGTTCCCTTTGTCCATCACCCTTCCTATGAAGAAATTCTTCCTCACATTTCCTCTGAATCGCTCTCCCTCCAGCTTCATCCTATGCCCTCTAGTCCTGGAACATCTTTTTCATTGGAAAATAGTGTTTTCCTGCACACTGTTTCTCCCCGTAAGGTACTTGCATGTCTCCATCATATCTCCTCTCTCACTTTTCTCCTCCAGGGAGTACATATTCAAGTTCTTCAGCCTGTCCTCATAGGACTTGTGATGCAATCCCTGTACCATCTTGTTGCCCTCCTCTGAACCCTTTCCACCCTGTCTATGTTCTTATTAGGTAAGATCTCCAGAACTGACACTGTACTCCAGGTGGGGCCTCACTAGTGTCTTTTATAGTGAAATTATGCCCTCCCTTTTCCTGCTGATGAGGCCCTTGCCTATGCATCCCAGCATCCTATTTGCTTTACCTGCCGCCTTGTCGGACTGTTTCCCTACCTTGAGATCATCTGCGATGATAACCCCAAGGTCCCTTTCCTGCTTAATGCATGCTATCTCCTCACCCACCAACTGATATGTTGTTCCAGGGTTTTTGTGCCCCATATGCATTATTTTGCACTTTTTTGTGTTTTTCATTCTGTCTACACCCTCTGGTGTGTCCACACTGTTACAGATGTTAGTGTCATCAGCGAACAGGGAAATTCTGCCTTCTAGGTCCTGTGCAATGTCACAGATAAAGATGTTGATTAGGACCAGTCCCAGCACTGATCCCTGCAGCACTCCACTGGTCACTCTTCCTTTGTGGAGTGACAGCCATTTACTGCCACCCTCTGTGTCCTGCTACCCAGCTAATTACCCACCCACCACACTACTGTCCTGCCCTCCCATATTCCCCAGTTTGTAAAACAGCCTTGTATGCAACACAGTTTTGAAGGCCTTGCTGAAGTCCAGATAGGCCGTCCACTGTCCTCCCGATCCACCTTCCTTGCCACCTAGTTGAAAAATTCAGTGAGGTTGGTCTGGCATGACCTCACCCCGGTGAAACCATGCTGCCTTGGGTCCTGTAGTCCATTGGCAACCAGATGTTTGCCAGTCTCTCCTTCAGTAGTGCTTCCATGATTTTCCCCACTACTGAGGTCAGGCTGACTGGATGTGAGCAGTATACCACTCCTAGAACTACAGTTACAGGCGAGTGACCTATTTATTTAGTGCAAATTCCACAGAAACAGAATCAACACATTTCAGCCAGCCCTTGTCATTCGCCTCCCTGGTAAGACTAATAAAGGGCTCCCCATGTGCTATAAGTACCGTGGATGTTTTACTTTTCTTGTAAATTAAGTTTTGCAAGCAAGCCCCTCACAGACTCCTGATTATTACTGTAACCACTGTTTTCTGCAGCTTTCCTTGTGGTTCTTCCTTTCCTTGGCCTATAGTTCATGGTATCCTCTTGTAGGGTTTACTTCCGATTACTGGGGTTTGCATGATACTTATAGCGGCAGCGCATTTATGAACTGGCACATATTTGAAATCAGAGATTCCTGAAGTCCATTTGTGAGTGTGCGGGCAGCTATTGTTGTGTGAATCTGTGAATAAGACCTGCTTTGGCTATGGCATGTAGCCCATCTATAAACCCTCTGGTTACAAAGAACAGGAGATACTACTGTACCCAGAAATGGTCAGCTACTGTTTAATCTGATTGGCCAAATGGACAGAATTAGTACTTTGCTTTTCCACCATGCAGTGAACAATGAGGACTTGGGAGGAGCATCAGAAAATCCTTATACCTGACTGTTTTTGCCCTTGCTGTACCGCTTACATCGTCAGAGGATTCTTGTTGTTTAAATAAGACCCAGGGTATAGGGCATGGAATAGAAATTCCTGCATTATGTTTTTCAGTTATATGAGGAGGCATGATGGATGGACTCCTTTGAGGACTACAGCAAAGACATAGTCTGCAACGAGATTTCTATAAATTCCCCACAGGCACGTCATTATGTACAGTCTTTACCTAGAGCAGCCAGGGGTATGAATAACCCGTCATTGTTGTTAGTCTTCATAGATTACAGTAAACCTGGCAACACAGTTGGAGTTATTCGGGCCTCGTAGCACTTGGAATCAAAATCCATTAGACAAAGATGGGCTACGGAATTGGGTTGCGAGTTGCAGAGGGAAGATTAGGAATGTAGTTGTGGGAGGCACGTAGCGTAAACCAGTTCATGGACATGGAAGGGAGTATATGTAGAAACAAATGGTGTGGCATGTTTGCACACTAACGATCACCTTTCACCACTACTGAGACAGAAACCTAGAACCATACACTTCGACGGCAGATGAAGACCGCTTAGCCCACCAAGTCTGCCCATTTTTCTTTACCTGCATTATTAACACACACTGTCCTTGATCTACAACTTTCTCCCTCCATTCCTTCCTTTACATGGTGATTCCTTATGCCTATTTCATGCATTGTTTTAAATTTTTCTTTTATCTGTGCCACGGCACCCCGAGCACCCGACCCCAGCTCCCAACCAAGGATTATCAACACTGCGGATCACTCAACGCCCCGAGGTGAGGCCATCTCAAGGGATGGTTCCTGCGCTACAGCATGCTCACAGTGGTTGCCCAGAAGCCGGAGTAACTCAACGGCCGGAGGCCCCTAACGCACAGGGGTATTTTTACCTTTCAACACGTTACACCCTCCCCGAGGACATTGGCAGGCATGGGAGTCCAAGGAGACGAGCACACGCCAAGGCGTGCTGCTGTGGACTTCAGAGCGATGTTCTTCTCTCCCTTCCATGCACCCCTAACTGCACCGACATCCGTGATCGCCAGATGGCGGTAATGCGGTGGAGTCGCGGCAACCCTCCCTCCTGGAGAGTAGCCTTAGGGCGCGCCAGTCCTCCTCTCCCTCCCCACCCCGGCCGCCTCCATTGACCGAGGCCCATTCCCAAACCCTGATCGCCAGCATCGCAGGCAGTAACTCTACCGCTGCGCTGGTGGGACGGCTTATTCCATACATTCTTAAACCCCACCACTGTTTTCATTCCCACCACCTCTGTTGGAAGGCTGTTCCAGGAATCCACCACTCTTTCTGTGAAGAACTTACTCACATCTCTCGTGAATCTACCCTGTTGTTCTTGAGCACTTTTTTTTTTCTTTTCTGAAAAATGTTTCTCTTGTACCTTTTTCACCCTGGTGAGGTATTTAAAGGTCTCTATCGTATCCCCCCCCTTCCCTCTTCTCTTCCAGGGTGTACATATTAAGGTCCTTTAGTCTTTCCTCCAGGGCTTATGATGCAGACCCTGCATCATTTGTTGCTCTCCTCTGAGCACCTCCACTTCTGTCTGTGTTGTTCTGAGATGATCTCCAGAACTGGACACAGTACTCTTAAATGGGTCTTACCAGCCTTTCATAGAGAGGCAACACCACCTCCTCTTCTGCTGATGTTACCCCTCCCTGTGCTCCCCAGCATCTCACTAGCCCTTCCGACTGCCTTGTCACACTGCCTGGCCACCTTTAGGTCTCTTTCCTGCTTGGTGTAGTCATCAGTGCCATTCCTCCCTTTGCACCCGCCCCTGGATTTCTGTGTCGTAGTACATTATTTTGCACTTTTTCTTATTGAAACCAGCTGCCATGTCCTTGGCTATTCCTCTAGTCCAGTTTTCTTTTTTTTTCCTTTCTATATACATCTTATCTTCTGGTCTCCCCTCTCTGACAGCCCCCAGCCCTGTCACTGACTCCTCCAGGACTTACCTTCACCATCATCCTCTGTCACAGAACTTGTGGTTGTGCCTGGCCACCGGTGCGGGGCCTGTGGAGGGTCAGTCATTATCCTGCTGCCTGGAGTGGCTTTTCCTCCAGTTTTCTCCCTGGGCCCACGGACGTGCAATGGGTGCGATGTCCGAGCTCTGCTTCCGCAGAGATGGCCCCAGTGTCCTGAACGTGTGATCCATTCCCTACATGGTGGTGTACATTTGCTAGCACCCAGTGCGCCACATGACATACACACACACACACACACACACACACACACCGTGGAAGGAGAGCTGTCTAGGGACGATCAATCCTTCCTCTTCCTGACAGCCCCCGAGCAACCCGACCCTGTGTTGCCCGCGTGGCAGGAAGTAAGGCAACCAGTGCCTCAGCCCTCCATACCACTGGGCTGGCTGTACTCCTGTAGTTTTCTAACATCTCTGCTCACCCCCCCCCCCCAAACTGAGTATCCACTGTATTGCAGATTTCAGTGTCCTCTGCAAAGAGGCAGACCTTTCTTGCCAGGTCCTCTGCGGTGTCTCTTGTAAAGACAATAAAAGGAACCAGTCCCAGCACTGGTCCCTGAGGCACCCCGCTGGTCACCCTCCATTCCTCAGAGTGAACTCCCTTTACCACCACCCTTTGTATTAGCGTCCTTTCTTCTGAAGTCTAGGCCTTCCTCCTTTGGCTCTTTTGTGATGTGTAACGTACATTAATTCATGAAAAGAAATAGAAACTAGAAAACAGGAACCTGAACTTCAACTAAGTCTAACATGTAGTTCATACTGATGTACAGTATCCTGTTAGAATAGTGGTCTCTGTACCAAGGGGAAATTTCTGGGACATTCTGATATTAGGTAGGGGTTCTGTATCTCTCCACCTCTCCTGTTTTTCTGTATGTTTTCTCTGGTAAGTTGGAGCTCAGCTGTGATCTTTCTGTATCTGACACTTGTTGGACTCTAGTCTGCCACTGCAGGAGAGTTGGTATGGTGGCTGAAAGCCAATGACAGGTGAGGGTCTTAACAGACATCAAACACTGGGCATGGGTACCTCTCTACTTTTGTCATTTTAACTTTGGCTGGGCAAGTGCCAGTGTTTCATACTGGAATGGGATGGTAGGGCCTTAGATGGTTTCCGACTTTGCATGTGTGTGTGCCAATACCCTGTAATATAGGCAGCTGTGAAGTAAAAGTAGTGTGTTCTTCTATCCAGGCACTCCTGCAGGAGGTGGTCAAATTAGTGGCAGTGAAGTGAGCTGTAATTGTGAGGGTGTGAAAAAAATCTTACCAAGACCTTCCCCCTACATTCCCTCCACCTGGGGGTGGTGGTGACTTTCCACCCTCTTTCCAGGATTTGCTTCCAGTCAGCATCTGTGATTGGGCACCCTGCTTGTGCATCCCATCCTCTTCTGATCTTCTCCAGCATGTGACCAGCTGACATTTTGAGCAATTTATACATAATGGCGATTGCTCTCCTAGTCTCTGTCGGACTGCCCAGTGAAAAATCTTCTTAATTTTGATAATTATCTTGTTAACTTCTTTTCCCCCGACTGGACTGAACCTGTAGGAATTTATAATGATTACTGTTGGGGAGATTAAATTTGATTTTCAGCTCCGCACAGGATAGACTGATGCCTCCTGAGAGAAACCGAGAAAGTAGTGAGGCCTCATTGGTTCAGAATATGGAAGTTAGGTCAGCCTTTCCCATTGAAAGTCTGGGTTTCTATAATACATTTTAGGCTGGTTCAGCTTCAAGCAGGAATGCATGGTGCCAGTAAACTGCACTAATAACAATAGTTTAAACAGCAGCAGTTTCTTTTATCTAGCACTTTAACTAGCAACCCTTTCCTTGCAGGATTTGTAGGTCACTGTTTTCAAACAAAGTTTCATTTTATAAAGCGCCTTGCACACCATTAATGCACTGCCAGCACTTTGTGTGAAAGTACCCTATGCACTTTGTTTCTTCATTTAAAGCACATGCAGTTCTTTATTAAACAGCCAGCAAGCAAGACTGGCATTTTATGAAGGTATACACATTTATTCAGGTTCCAGCCTTCTTTTTGTATACCGTCAGCTACTGTATTTGCTCTTAGCCATATCTGTTATTTCCTTAGCAAGGCATATGGCTTCTGGTGAGGGACGGAATGGTGAATAAGAAACAAAGGAAAATAAATTTAGGGAGGCTACAAAAAGACTGCCATGGGTGGCCAGCCTACCTTAGTGTTTAGAAAAAGCACAGGATAGGTTTCTAGAGGTACTGTTGCAACTGATTGTCCAGAAGGAAGGGAGAAGATGAAAAAAATGCCCCTAATTGCTACACCAATTTCTAGGTAGCCACAGCTCTACCACAGGAAACTCCATAGTAACTATCTCCTAGGAATCCCAAATGGCTGCAGCAAAAATAGAGAGAATAGTGGATGAGCGACATTGCACCCAATGTGCTGTGCCACAGAGGGGTTCTGATGACATCAGACCTCGAGAGCGAAGCTGGAGAGGTCTTCTGTCATCAGAACCCCGAGGTGGCGTAACACGATGGCTGGGCATGAGGTTGCCCATCCACTATTTTTTATAGTGTATAGTTTTTTAAAAGTAGGCATGGTTTAGACATTTTTATATTAAAAAATGTACTTTCACATTCTTCATTTTGTTCCTTGTTGGGGGTTGCTAGGCTCACTGTATGGTTGTCAGAGGCCAGACATCTGTTTTGTATAGCGCATCCACCAACTGGTTGTTTTTCTGTGTGGGGGAGGGATTTAAAAAACAAAACAAAAAAACATGCCGTCCGTTTTCTCGCTAAGCGAGAAAAGATTTTCCTCTGAGGTGTTCGCTTTTAAATGGTAAGTTTAAAATATCTGGTTGATCTGGTTTTTTTTAGTAAATTTTATCTGGTTGATCATGTGTTCTTTTTGGCTAACCCTGTGTCTTCTGACGGATCGTCGGGTTCCAGCGATCTTGCTGCCACTGGCTTCAGTGTTTCTGGTTGATCCTGGGGTTATTGTACTGATTAGTGTTGTGTGGTTCTGGAGTGTCAGTAGTGACCGCGAGCCTCTAGAGGCTTTCAAAATGTTGTTATACCACAGTGTGGTATTATCATGTTCCATGACCCTTGAACTATAGTACAACAACATTTTGAAAGAGGTGGATTTCCATACACAATCACTACACACTATACACTATGAAGTATTACAAGGAAGTGGCTCACACCCCAGCCACACACAATGGAAGATCGGATGCAGCTTGTGCATCACATTTATAAGTTAGAAAGGCTTACATTCTCAATAAATGCTAGCAGGAAATAATTTCTACATGGACCAAATGCGTTCCATATATGATGGATAAGGACCCACATTTTGTACCATGAAACATAGTGGAGGGTAGCTCAGGGAGTGGGGACCTCGTCAGATTAAGTTTGGGAGGCTCTTCCTGTCTCCCAAAAACCTGTACCATTCTGCTTTCTCTAAGGTACCAATGTAGACCATGTTTTGAAAGTGTTTGTATTCTCTGGTGCATGCAATGTAAGACAACTCTCGTACATGTGAAAGATACTATACTGCGTGCTGATTGCACCTCTTTTTAATAAAAGACAAAATCTTACTTCGAGAGGGCTCTTGCAGTAGGTAATTACATATAGGACTGACACAGGCAGGCAGCAGGACCCCACGGAAAAATTTCTAGCTAGCAGTCTCTGGCAGGGGACCGCCCCTACGTCAGGTGACGGCGTCAGAGGCGTCGGTATAAAGGCGGTCCCTGACACCGCCTTCAGTTCTTTCCGCGTTAGCTCGTTGCAGTGCCTCGCCCGGAAAGTTAGGTCGCCGTCAGCCCAATCTTACGTCGGTTTACCGAAATTCTTTGGTTTTTTTGACTAACGTCAGGTACCATTGTCAGCGTATGTCGTCCCCTACACCCTCCAAGCACAAAAATAAGTGCAATTCGTGCGGCGCCCAACTACCGCACAAGGATGGCCATTCCCTGTGCCTGTTCTGGCTAGGCCCCAATCACCCGGCTCGAGAAGTGCCAGCACTGCCTCAGCTTCAACGTGGCTACCCAGAAAAGGTGGCAGCAATCCCTGGAAGCTCGTATTCTGAAGAACAAGATGAGTTCAATGGAGAAGGAGCTCAAAAAACTGAGGCAGGCGTCCACTTCCCCCAAAGGCCATCGGAAGAAGAAGGATAAGGAGAGGCACCGGGACAAGGACTCCTCTACTGCGTCTCCCTCGGGAGCTGCCGGGACACAGGTAATGTCCTCCGAGACTGCTTCCGGCGGCCGCCTCGGAGGTTTCGGAGGGGGCGTCGGCCCGCCCGTCTGACTCGCGCTCGGGCCTTGCAGGCGCCTACGGCAATTGGGCCCTCCGCCCCAGTTCGGCTGCAGGCTCGCGGCCTACCAATGTGGGCGACTCTGGTAAGTCTGAGCGTCTGCTCCTCCGACGTCCGCGCGGAGATGGCCGGTAAGATGCACGACTCTTCGGGTGGCACGCGGCCTCCACTCCACGGACCAGGCTGATCCTTCTACCTGGCCTGCCTCTGGTGATGGTTCCCCATAAGCCGCCGTCGGCCGTCTGGCGTCCGGCTGGTGGTGAAGGAACCGACGCAACCCACGTCCATCGCCACCCTGTTCTCCGCAGCCTTCACTGCCGTCTGGGGACCCAAAGTCCCCAGCCCGACTCAGGTTTTCCCTCTCCATCCCCGGGCGACGCTGGGGATCTTCCTCCTCTGTCAGACCGTCCTCTGGTTGGTGCGCCGGATCTGACGTCGGCTCCTCTGACGCTGGTTCTGCCGACTCTGGGAGACATCCCGCTTCCGTTGGGCTCTCCAGTGTGGACCCGCCCGTGAGGCCGCTTGCCGGGCGGTCTGCTCCGGCAGGCTCCCGGGTACCCTCCGTCCTATCCAACGCTGATGTACCCAGGACCACAGTATCCGGTGCCGCAGTACCCAACGCCACAGTATCCAACTCCGGGCTGTCCGCAGCTGGGTTTTGGATACGCTCCATACGGGTATAACCCGTATCCTTATCCCCCACCTCCTCCACCACCGCTCCCACAGCCGCTGGTGGACCTGCAGGAGACTCTGGCCTCCTGGTGGGCTGAGGCCAAGGCTCGGCTCACCAAAGAGGTCGAGAGCCACCTTCCAATGACGGTGCCTTCTCAGGTTCCCGTATGTCCGAGGCGGCACACTCCCTCACCACCTCCGGACTCCAGGGCTCTTCCATCTGGGTCCAGAGAGGGGCAGGACACGCTTCCCAAGGGGTCCATTCCTCCCCCGGGTCGGGAAAGGGAGTCTTTCTCCTCTTCTTCCTCCTCTTCACCCTTGGACTCCTCAGATTCTTCCGACGGTTGCTCCAAGAGAGACAACGAGCCACGCTCTCCGTCGAAGCCCAGGTCAAGGAGAAGCCCAGGTCAAGGACTTCTCCGAAGTCTCCTCCGGAAGATCCTTCTTTTACGGAGTTGCTTAGGAAAATCCAGGAGGTTCATCCGTGGCACTCCTTGGAACCAGATCCTCAGTGTCTCAAACTCGCTGAACATCTGGATCTTCCCGTGACAGCTCCTACCTTGGTGCCACCCTGGATAGAGCCTCACACCGACCTCATTACCACCATATGGAAACAGCCGTTGACTTTAGCCCCACTTCCTAGGAAGTCAGACAGGCTATATCAGGCTCCAGAAGGTGTTGATTTCCTGGATTCTGTCCCTCGTGCCGACTCTGTCGTGATTAGTGCCGCTCACAGCCAGTCTGCCAACCCCAAACACCTCAGCTTGTTGCCACCTGATAAGGAATCCCGCGTTCTGGACCAGTATAGGAGGAAGATCTACGCTTCCTTCACGCTTGGGATCAGGGCCCTGAATTATGTCGACCATATGGGGGACTACCAGAAGGCCATTCTGACCCAGGTGGAAGCCAAATTGGACTCCCTGCCTGACTTCCAAGTCAAGCAGGAGTTGGCTGATCTTGTCTGCTCTGCTCGTTCGGCCAATCGACACATGCTTTGGGCGACATACGATGCAGCGGACACTGCTGGACGGAGCTCAGCTTTCGCTGTTGGTCTACGGCGTCATGCTTGGCCCGGCGTCAAGGTTGGTCCTGGAGGTGCAATCTGCTATCCAGGAAGCTACACTTCCAGGGATCGGTGCTTTTGGGGTGATGTCAAGGACATCATCACTGATTTGCAAGAGAAGGGGACGGCACTGAAGTCAGTTGATTCCATGTACCATCCCCATCAGCAGCAGTGCTGTCCCTCTCATGAGCAGAATCGGCCCAAGGCGAAACCCCAGGGAAGGTGGGCCACAAAACGTCAGGCCCCCACAGCTTCTAAGTCCCCCCCTGCCCAAAAAAGCAGCGGGTGCTTCAGCTGCGGCGCTGCCCAGCACCACCTGACTCCTCCCCTCTCCCACAGCCTCCGGACTCCCCGGAGGAACCGGTAGGAGGGAAGTTTTCCCTCCATCTTCCGGGCTGGGAGAGGATAACCACAGATTCTTGGGTACTCCAGCTCATAACGGAAGGACACTCGATAGAGTTTCTTCAGAAACCACCTTGCCACCCCCACTCTGAAGTCGTTGTATTCAAGGGAACATCTTCTCTTGGTCCAGGAGGAAATTTCACTCTCCTGTTGAGAACAAGCAATAGAACCTGTCCCCTTCATTTGCAAGGGACGGTTACTATTCCCATTTCTTCCTAGTCCCAAAGAGACAGGAGATCTCAGACCAGTTTTGGATCTCAGTTCCTGAATCTTTATGTAGAATACAAAGGTTCAGGATGCTCTCATTGCAGAGCCTTCTGCCCCTCTTCCAGCCAGGTCAATGGCTGTGTGCTCTGAATATGCAGGATGCTTACCTGCACATTTCCATTCACCCGTCCCACCGCAAATGTCTTCGTTTTGCATTCCAGGGGGACCACTACCAGTTCAAGGTGCTCCCGTTTGGTCTATCCTCGGCTCCCCGAGTATTTACCAAATGCCTGGCAGTGGTGGTGGTGGCCCACCTGTGTACCAGGGGAGTGCAGGTTTTCCTGTACCTGGACGATTGGCTCCTGGTGGCCTCATCCAGGGAGGAACTCCTGCGCTGCCTCTCCCTTACCCAGCAGGTTTTTGTCTGCCTGGGTATTACCATCAACCATTCCAAGTCTCATCTGGTCCCATCCCAGAGACTACAGTTTATTGGGGCGATTCTCGATACGACCACGGGCAAGACCTTCCTGCCTCCGGACAGGGAGTCCACCCTCCAGACCCAAATAAGTCTGCTGTCCGACTGCAGGACAGTCCCTGCAAGGTCAGTCCTTCACCTCGGGCTCATGGCGGCTGCTATCCCGACAGTTCCTCGCGCTCTACTCCACATGAGAATTTCTCAGTGGACTCTACGCTCCCAATGGGATCAGTTAGTGGACGACCTAGATCACCCAGTTCTGGTCTCCTCGCCGGTGCTTCAAGACTTGCAATGGTGGATGGTTCAAGAGAACCTGTTTTGGGGTTCCTTTGTTCCGCCCCCACACACACACACACACAGACTCTAGCACAGAGCGCCTCGGGTGAAGGTTGGGGGGAGCCCATCTAGGCCCTCATCGGACCCAGGGCTCCTGGTCCAAGCTAGGCAAGCTCTCCACATCATTGTGCTCGAGCTTGAGCAGTGTTATGCGCTGTCAAGCCCTTCACCAATACATCCTTCCTGGCCACCTAGCCATCCAGGCCAGTTGACAACGTGTGTAGTTTGGTACATCAACAAACAGGGAGGGACTCGGTCCTACCCTCTTTGCAGGGAGGCAATGGAGGTTTGGGATTGGGCAACACAACACGACCTACACCTCACGGTAATTCACGTTCGGAGTCGACAACACCCTGGCAGACAAGCTAAGTCGCTCTTCTGCTCTGACTCATGAGTGGGAACTGGACCAAGGGGTCCTAGACAATATCTTCCGACTTTGGGGAACACCACAGGTCGACCTGTTCGTATCCCCTCTAAATGCAAAACTTCCCGTCGTCTTCTCGCTCGTTCCAGAGCGAGGTGCTTTTTTGAGCGAGACACTGTCTCTAGACTGGAAGGACAGATTCATCTATGCCTTTTCCCCCAATTCCACTTATCCCACGAGTCTTGCAGAAACTAGCTTCAGAAGAAGCACGAATGATTCTGATTGCTCCTTTCTGGCCTAGGCAAGTTTGGTTCTGTCTTCTACAACAATACTCAGAGGATCCTCCTCTTCCTCTTCCTGTATCTCGAGGTTTACTGACCCAGGATCAGGGGACCCTGTTCCATCCAGGCCTCAAATCCCTTCAACTGCATGCATGGCTCCTGCAGACTTCAGCCCAATCCCATTTTGGGTGTCTCCCCAAGTGGAGAGATTTTGATGGAGTCCAGAAAACCCTCCACCACATCCACTTATGCCATGAAGTGGAAAAGTTCACTATCTGGAACCCATCTCCTGTTCAGCGGGGCTTCTGCTGGAGTATCTACGTCATCTGTTTGACCTGGGTCTCAGTCATTCTTCTCTGAAGGTACAGCATGGCCATTCGACCTATCATGTTCCCCTTTGCAGCCAAAAATTTCGCTCAAATTGGAGTCTCAAGACCTTTCTCAGAGGGTCCTCCACCTGAGACCCTCCATCCGCACTCCTGCTCCCCTTGGGACTTGAACTTTGTTCTCGAGGAAACTCACTCTCCTTCCCTTGAGACCTGCAGCCTGGGTTTGAGGCTCCTTTCATGGAAGACTCTTCCTGGTGGCCATGACTTCTGCTTGGAGAATTTCCAGGCTCCAGGCCCTAGCGTGTAAAATCCCATACTTGATTTTTTCACAAGGAGCGTGTTACTCTTCATACAGATCCTAAGTTTCTTCCTAAAGCAGTAGCTGAGTCTACTCTAAATCAGTCCATAGAGTTACTTGCCTTTTTCACGCAGTACTCTAATCAAGGGGAGTATTTACTCCATACTGTGGATGTTCACCGGATTCTGAGATACTACACCAACAGGACGAAGGATCTCAGAAAGATTGATCAATTGTTCGTTTCTTTTGCTCATAAAAGATAAGGCAATGCTGTTTCCAAGCAATGCCTATCTAAATGGTTGGCCCATTGCAACACTTTCTGTTACGACAAATACAACAAGACCCTCCTGGGTCAAGTAGGAGGCCACTCCACTAGAGGAGGAGTAGCTGCCTCAGTGGCTTGTTTCAAGAATGTGTCATCGGCGGACATCTGTGCTGCTGCCACCTGGACTCCTCGCATACCCTTTACTAAACACTACAGTTTGATGTTGCCTCTCCGCCATAGAGCAGGCTTGGCTGGCTGTTCTGCAAAGCCTCCTATCTTGAGGCTTGCAAAGCTAGAATTGCTTTTGGAGTGCTTCCTCCTCCCGGTGCCTGTCTTGTTCCAGACTGCTTGGGTTTCAGTCTATAGTAATTACCTACTGCAAGAGCCCTCTCAGTAAGATAGTACAGTTACGTAAGAACTTACCATAACAGTAGATCTTGAGAGGGCTCTTGCAGTAAATATTCTGCTTCCTGCCCTCCATCCCCTAAGCTTGTTCAGCTCCTTTTCCATTGGGGAAATATCCGCTCCTCTCTCGTCTGGTCTTTCTGGCCCGTGGCGGGAAAGAACTGGAAGGTGGGCGTCAGGGACCGCCCCTTTATACTGACGTCTCCTGACGCTGGTCACCTGACGGGGTGGTGGTCCCTCGCCAGGGACTGCTAGGTAGAAATTTTTCCGTGGGGTCCTGCCGCCTGCCGGCGTCAGTCCTGTATGTAATCACCTACTGCAGGAGCCTCTCTCGAAGATCTACTGTTACAGTAAGTTCTTACGTAACTGTACTTTACAGAAGACCTTGGGTAAGTACATAAAAGCATCTTTCATAACATCTCTAAAAGGAGGACAATTCAAGGGAAATAATTGGAAAGAACTGCTTAGTGCAGCAAGTGGTTGATATTTGAAACAGACTTCCCGAGCAGGTGGCATTACCTGATACCATAACCAACTTAGACTTAACAGGTACTTTGAAGAAGTGACAGCACTGTGGGGGTTTAAAACATGGGTCAGATTGGACCCACTAGTATTAAAACGTGGGTCTAAAGAAGAACATACTTGGTCCAAACATAATCATTGGCAGATTTTGAACAGTTCATGTTCCCTTCCATTAGTTTATTACTTTAGAGTAGGTACATCAATTTTGATCCACTGGCAAAGTGAAGAGGGGTCATTTTGGGCAGGATGCAACTTTTAGCCTTTTGGTGCATGTTAAACACTGTCCTTGCTTTGACAGAAAGGGCAGGGCCAGGCTACTCCAGAAGAGCTAGTGGGGTGAATAGAACCTGGTAGCTCATGGGTCTTCCTTATTTCCTAACACTGTATGTTTGTAATGTAGATTCACTGTTTTGTTTTTGTGTTTTTGTTTAGTGCAAACAAAAAGGAGGTGCCACCAAAGACCCCAACCACGCCATTAGCCACTTCCTTCCCACTACCTCCTGTCACAGGTGACACTGTTCGCAATAAATGCAGAGAGATGATCGCCAGCCTGCATACAGCATGAAAGTGAGTAGAACAGTTTTTTTCTTTCAAGGAGATTTGATCACTCGTGTCATATTTTTGGCTATGTTACCAGGCAGCCCAGTGCAGCGTAAGAATTTATAGTAGGGCCTCAAAACAATTGAATGGATTTTTTAAACTGCACACAAGAGGGGGTGGCCTGTGGCAGGATCGCTACTTAATACCCTCTGATGAAGGCATTTGCATGCCGAATGTGCACCGGGACTTAGTGTCTTTTGTTTGCTACTTTGCACCAGTTGTGATTGTATTGCATGTTGTTAGTTTAATAAACTACATATTTTCTTTGAGGGCATCTCTTTCATCAGGTCACACCATTAAAACTTGCACCTCGTCAGTGCTAGGACCACACTTAAACTTTTGCCAGCAGTCATCCAGGAGCTGCCACAATGCCATTATACCAGGGAGGGATACGAGAGGTTGGAGGGGAGAAGATTCAGGAGGGAAATTCGGAGGCATTTTTTTACGGAAAGGGTGGTGGACAGGTGGAATGCTCTGCCCGAGGGGGTGGTGTCCTGTAGAATGGTGAGCAGCTCTAAGAGGGGTTGGGATAGGTGGGGGTATGATGAAGAGGGTAGGGAAGGAGGGAGGGCAGCTGCAAGTTATGGGGATGCTGCACAGTCGAGCAGACTGATAAACCATATGGCCTGCTTCTATGCGTTGTGATGTTGATATGTTCATAATGGCCAGTATCCATATAAGGTGGTGTGTGGGTGGCTGCTTCTCCTCAGTTCTTTTCCTGCCATCGATTAAGTTCGTCGGACCCACAAGTGGAAACGCACATTTGCAAACCACCTTTTTTTCTTTAACTAAATCACTATTTTTAGTGATTATAGGATCACTGCATGCTGCTGAAAACGTAGTCAAAGTTGTTTTGCTACTGCGATTATGGTGAGAAATTCTGTAAGGACGACATGCATGAGGAGTGCATCTGTTGGCTGGGCGCCTCTCATGATGTTAAGACCTGCAAGATCTGCAAGGGATTCAACTCGGCTATCAGGTGACATGGACAGGGAGCTCTTGAGACCTTTCTTCTCAAGAAAACGGTAGCTATTGTGAAAAAGCAGCTGCAGGAGAGAGAGCTACGTTGTCCTCTCTGTTAGACGAACCCCAGTCATTAAAGACTAAAAAGAAGACTTCCTTGGGGAGCCACAAGAATAAAGCCACCTCGTCGAGATCCTGGTCACTGCGGTGGCCAGTTTTTTTTTCTTTTTTGAAATTTCTTTTTCTCCCCTCCTACGTCCCTGCCAGAGCCACCCCTTCTGGAGTCACCAATGAAACCCGTCCCTGCTACCAACTTACCTGTTGCTGAGGGTCCCTCTTCCTGCCGCGGGGTTCGGGGTGGGGCGAAACCCCTGTACCTTAATGTCTTCTCCGGTCCCTGAGACGGTGGCAGTCGGTGGCACATCAGGACTGAGTTCGGCGCTCCGTCTACCTGGCTCTGGAAGGTGATTTTCCCTGTTCTTTGAGTATGTAGCTAGCCCTTGACATCAAGGCATGAGCACCGACGTCCGCAACGTGCTCCCCCTTGATGATGCAACCCCTAGAGGTGATTGGTCCACAGGCCTCCCCCATGACCAATCACATCCTCAGGTGCTGATGAGCTGTCATGCCCCCAGCCTCCGCCAGAGGTCACCGCTCGCGGGATGGATCCCCATCCTCCCTCCGAGAGAAGGTGAGCTGTCATCAGACACTCAGCCCTCCCCAGCGACCCAGTCTGCTCCCAAACCCGGGTTGCCGGCGTGCGCGTATGGCGGTCCAGCCGCCTTTCAACCCTCCGCGCCACCGGCCGACCTGATGGCCAGTTTGTATGTCTTCCACCTCCTCCCATCTGCCTCGGTGGCAGTGACTACTGCCCCCCCCCCCCTGACAATCACTCAGACACCAAGGTCAGGGTGTAATTTAGGCACTTCTGGACCTGTTAACGGCCGGTAGATCGCCATCGTTGCTGGGCCTTTGTCTGTCATTCAACATGCACAGTCACAACCCCTAGAATGGGTATCATTGAAACTTTGGCGTCTGCCATCAGCCATCAACTAGAGACCAAGGTCTGCACCTGGCTCTGGCACTACCCTGCCCGTCACTGACAGTATGTCGCTGTTGTTGATGGGGTTTCAACCACTGTCTACACTATCAGTTGCTACATCTAATATAGTTGTTGTAGACACTTCCAAGGCAGCCTCCCAGGCCAGGTCTAGGCTTAGACACTACCGGGCCTACCATGGGTGGTGTGGCTCCATCGCCACAGGGTTTCTGCCCACCATCGACACTACCCATCACAACTCCTTCTTACAGGAGGTGTTGATGCTCAGGCAATTCTGTTTTCCTTATCTGATATCAGATGTATCTTGCCCAGCCTGCCACAGCAGCTGGTCATCTCATTGACAGAGCTCACTAATATTACTAACCTGTCGACGTCACCAGTGCCTGCCAAACTATCCTCTGCCAGTTGCCAACAGCAGTGACTACAAACTAGTCCACAATCCTGATCTCAAAATGGAGACAGATTGGAAAGATAAGGAGTATGATGCTGAGGACAGCCAATTCACACATGGCTCTAGCTCCACCTGTTCTCATATAGTGAGGATTCAGTGGTGTATACACCTAGATCACCACAAGAGGAGCCCTCATTCCTACCCATGATGCAGGGCATGCAGTCTACCATGCTGTTTAGTCTAGAAGAGCAAGATTCCAATAAAAGATCTCTAAATGGATTTCTTGTAACTATCGGAGACTCCATCATCTGTCATTTCTCCACTACACCCAGCATCGGTGGATGTCACTTATGCCACTTGGTAAAGGCTTAACACAATGCCAGCAGTACTGAGAAAAGCAGACGAGATGAACTTTGCCCCATCAAACAAATCTTATCATGCCCACCAGACTGAGATTGACTCAGTAATGCTTACAGCTGCCCACCAAAATCCAGGGCAGTTAATCGCTTAAGCTCCCTCCCTTCTACTAAGGAATACAGAAGATTGGATGGTTTGGGCAAATGCACCTATGCCTTGTCCTCCCTGTGCCTGTGTATTACCAACTGCCAGGCTCGCATGATAAAATTCTAAAATACCCAATGGGAGAAGAAGGCACAGGTTGCTGCAGGGGCATTAACTGAGGGTGCTGCTAAGCAAGACTTATTATAGTTCTTGAGGCAGGGGTTGAAGTGGAAAACACATTCTGCTCAGCCTCCAATGCCTATGGCAGGACTGCGGCCTCTAGCATTTGCTTGAGACGCTATTCATGGCTCAAGGTTGCAGGTTTCGCAAGACATGTGCAGCAGATAGTGCTAAATGACCCTTTCAGAGGCCCAAAATTGTTTGGCCATCATGTGAAAGAAGGCTTAAAAAGCCTTCAGTCTTCAGGAGTGAAACTGAAGTCAGCCAGATCCCTGTCATATAACCCAAGGAGAGCTAAAGACAAGGGACATTCCCGTTTGCCTGCAGCCAAACAAGCAGGTCAAGCCTTTGAACACCAAAGCAAGAGCAGAGATAGTAGCATCTTGCCATTCCCGAGTACCCATATAACAACAAATGGTGGAGCTGGGGCTACGGCCCCTGCAGAGCTCAGCCGAATCCATTCCATTATCAGAATTAGGAGCAGCTGTAGGGAGTCATAGGTTCTCGTATAAATTAATGGAGAGTGATCATTTTGGGCAACTGGATGCTGTTGCAGCAGGTCATGATCTGGAGCTGTAGACGTTCCTCCAGATACTTGTTTTCTGTCTATCCCAGGGGTACAAATCCTTTCTGTGACAAGGGCCACAGAGACTTGAGACAAACATATGCCACAGATCTGTTGCTCCCAATCATGGGGCATAGAACTTTACTCCAGATACTTCCTTGCCCCTCAACTAACTGCCTCAGCCTGTCTATGTACCATATAGACCCTGTGTATTCTCTCCCTCTCCCCCGATTCTCTGAGGGAGCTGTCCTGTGAGCAGTTTCACCGGCCGCTGTTAAATCGCTGCTGATAACCAGCATAAGGCACTTACCGTCCTCCTGTTGGAGAGGCGATCTTGTCATATCAGTACCTGCCTCTTTTCTGCATTGTTTTTCTCATTCTCTCTCATTTTAGGCGCTCATGTCATGCAATTACATACTTGTGTTCAATAATTTGGATGTTATTCTCTTTCATGTTATTTGATGTTATTCTACCTCTCAGTGCTGTTATGTAACTTGTTGCTAGACTGCTTACCTGACTATTTTAAGCCTGTTGTTCCATAAGCTGTACCACCACTTGTCGGAGCCTGTGGCTCTGTATGTCACTCGACTCTGTATTATATTTCCCGTTTACTCTGTAACTCTCCCGGATCGCACCTGAAAATAGGCACTTGGTTGTCTAGAGTGCTTACCTGGTTAAGAATCGCAAATAAATAAATAAGCTAGACAAGAAATTCAAGGTTTCTAATGGACCTAGGTGCTGTAACCTTTACTTTCAATACTCGAGGTTGCGCATACGATAGCTGAAGAATATCCCTTCCCTGTTACTGATAGGGTGATGATGATACCCCTAGCAAGGTAGGTTGTCTGCCCTCAAACATTGGTTCAGAACCCTCACAGGTCAAACCTGAGGTTTTTGCGGGCAGGGGACCTCAACATTTCAGTGTTCTGGACCTTTAACATGCAGTCTCAGCACAAGGTATTCAGCCAGTGCTGGGAACAGGTAACACTAGCCTCAGCAGAGATGGTCTGTTCATCTTTCCTTAGCAGGCAGTTGGATCTTACAGATCCCTCAGGAAAAGAGTTTCTGCTGGGCAGGACAACACTGAAGCCCTGACTGTGAACTTAAAGTGATGTTCTGACCTAACTCTATAATGTATTGGGCTTCATAGCCCAATACCGTATAGCTGCGTGAGCAGACAGACACAAAAATGTAAATTTAAAAGTTCATACTTTCTTTTGTGGAAGGGATCGTAACTGGCGCTGAAGCCTTGGCCAGCCAATCCTTTGCTGTTTTCTGGTGCCCCTGTGCTCCCCAAAATTGTGATGTGTGGCCAGGGAGAGCACAGGGGCGAGCCCCATACAAGTCTGAAGGGGCTATTTGAAGCCGTTTTTAGCCATTTCAGCAGTCTTAGGGGATATTAAAGCAGTCACTTAACTAGATGGGGTCCCTACAGTTGGCGACTGCTAATTCCCCAAGATGCTGGCGACTAAACTGGCTCAAAATAACCTCTGCAGGGGCTACGCCCGCATCTCCTGGCCTCGTCAGGCCCGGGAGGAGCAGGCGGTCACCAGAGGCTCAGAAGGGACTACAGCGAAACCGACACTATTACAATCTCTTCCACAAAAGAAAGTAGAAAATTTTCAAATTTATATTTTTGTACCTGTTTGCTCAGGACGATATAAGGTATTGGGTTATGAAGCCCAATACCTTATACTGGAACTTTCCTTTAAAGTTTGTGTAGAAGGGCATTACCTCCCTTTTGGCAAGGGCGTTTTCTGTCAGCCTTCCCTTCCTCAAAAATGGCATTAATCACAAGGTTAGTGGAGGGGATGACTCTGGTCCTTTTGATCTCAATTTAGCCAAGGGGGATAGGCCACTATGGCCACAACAGTTTTGGCACTTGAGCCTGATGCCTTTGCCTTGAGGCTGTGGCCTTAGCACATTGGTAGCCTTCACTCAAGATAGTTAGCTCTCTAGTACCTGACAGACAATCCTTCCACCATACATACCTGCCTGCTGTAATGACTTGACAGTGTGTGAATTTTTAGACAACGTCTGTCCCTCACTCCCCAACCTATTGACCTGGCAGGTTCCTGACAGTATATCTACACTTTTCATCCCTTGGTTTACAGTGTCCCTCATTCAGGTGCATTTGGCCTCTTCATGGCCTCTCTTGTCCTGTTAATAACAGTCACAGTTACCCTAATAGGGGCAATCTGTATTTTTGGGAGGTAGCTTACATTTAATTCCTCTCATCTGCATTTCCAGCCAGACTATGGACTTGTATTTTGCTTTACAGACACTTGCGGTGGCTTTTTGTGAGCTAGCTGTGAGTCATGACACTCGCATCCTATTCTAGAAGACATACTTTTTGGTTACATTTATATCTCTTTGGGGGATTTCGGAGCTGCGTGCCTAATATAGGAGCCTCCTCTTGTGCTTTATCTAAAGGAGGAGTGCCCTGACATCGCACTCCTTCTTTTCTTTTTTTTTTTTTTTTTAAATTTACTATACCTTTTTGTTGGTTCCTGGCCATCAGTATTATCCGCCCTGGTCACGGACCTCCACCCTCGATTATAGCTTGCACCCCCCCCAGTCACCCCTGGCTTACCCCCCAGAGGGCGGGGTTGTGGCACCGGCCTTAACGCCACAAGACCAGTATCTGTTCGGGGAGCTAGCATTGAAGGAATGAGAGGTCCGGTCAGGGGTATCACGGAGATGAGCCAGGCCCCAGTGTTTTGTTCCTGTAGGGTAGGGGCGGGGGTGCAATGACCAGCGTCACGCCCCGCCCTTCTGAAAGATACAGGCGTCGGTGTGTGTGCAGCAACCCAGTTTCTGCTAGGTGTCCTCTACGAACCTCCCACTCACCCTCCCCCGAGAAGGAGTATGCATGAGCCGATCCCCAGCCAGCGTCACAAGCAGAAATCCAAGCGCTGCGCTTGGCGCTCACTCCCTATTTCTTTGCATAAGGAAGGGTCAGAGTTTACATTACACAAGGCCATCCACCTTCTGGTGTAGTACCAGGAGCCTGCCAATGCAAGGGAAGCATTGCTCCATTCTTTGAATGTGCTAACAAAAAAAAGAGTTTTCTCTTGTTTCATTTGTCCATGGAAAACGGGAGCACCTATAACTAAACAGTGTCTGTCCAAAGGACTGGCAGAGTTTTTGTATTACATTCTATAATAGGTAGTATGGTAAGGAACTTCCTGGTGAGGTTCATGGCCATTTCTGCCTCTTGCTCTCTCTTAGTCTCTCATTCATGGCTATTCTTCTCCCTCCTGCAACTGTTCATGACTCTCTTCCTTCCCTCTCTAATTAGTTTTGCCCTGGCAGTCTTGTTTCCTTCACTGCCTGTTCATTGTTCTGTGGAGTAGTTCCATCGTCTAGATTATCTTTTTTTTTTTTTCTGTTACCACACGTATCTGTTGTACTGAATGGTCTTCAGTTTTTTGATTATGCTCCTTGATACATTTTATTTGCTACATATGATTTTCCACATCCCCTTACCCCAGGACGTATCTGGAAACAAGCTGTTAGCAGCTCAATATGTCTTTCCTGGTGAAACTTTAGAAATAAAGTTCACAGGAGGCTTGGCTACATCACTTGTATTTATTTGTTCGTTTTTTGCAGTCACACTGAGCAGCAGCTACTTGGCATCCAGTCCACACTTCCACTAAACAGCACAGTCTAGACAGTAAATCCAGTACGAGGATTGGTTTTGTTATAACTATGTCACAGGGCCTGTTCCCGGGAGCATTTTATTGCCATCTGTCCTGACTGTTCGCTTTTGGTACTGTTTGGGACTGGTTCCAAAGGTATGTGTGTGTGTGTGTGTGGCCTGATGAAAGAGAGATCCTCTAAGTAACAGAAGCTCTTCAACAGAATCTCTCTTTCATCAGGTCATGCCATCCCACCTCCCCCGTACGAGCTCTGACTACAGGTCTGCTTCATTCCGTAGCTGCTTTCCACAGCACCTTGTGTCATCTGGTAGCAGGGGTGCTGGCATGACCTCCCGGTTCCCCAGACAGCAGTTCTTCGAGCATAATCTCCAGCTGGGAACCGAGAGAGGGGGCTGTCCTCACTTTATATGGATGCTGGATGCATCGCATCATTGCAGGCGACCCTGGCTGACTGCTGGCAAAAGTTTCTGTGTGGTCCTAAGCGCTGATGTGGTAAAAGTTCCAAAGGTGTGACTTGGTGAAAGGGATTCTCTCGAAGATCTACTGTTGCTTCCCAGTTAGCGTTTGATCCAGTGCTGTTGCATAAGCTTGTGCTGGAAATCAGTAGTGTAGCTTCCAGGTCAGCGATCCAGCGCTTGCATTGAAGCACCAGTGCAGCTTTCAGCAAGCACCAATCGTCTGCTCACTGCTGTTCAGTACGCTTTTGTTATTTTATCCAGTCTGAAGGGCTGAGACCTAACAGTGCTTCCAGGTAAACAGGTTTAGCTTAGACTAGTAAGGGAAGGTTTATCCCCAGTGTATGTTGTGCTTAGTCCAGTCTTCTGTTATGAAATTATGGGGAGTATATTTTTGTGCCTTTCTTTTTAAAGGGGCAATACCGTAGCTTTTTAGCTCCTTGCCTTTTTTTAAAATAATTTCCAGCAAAGATAAATGGCACCATGGCTTCAAATAGACATGATCTGACTCAGGATGTGAGACCTGCCTTAGGACTGTTAGACCCTTGCTGTGGGGTCATATTGTCCTCCCTGTGTGACGTGACGTAAATATGTCTATTTCGGTGGCCCCCCCCCCCAACAAACTGGCTGGGGAAGGGAGTGCACTTGTGATACCAACTGACAGTGATAAAGTGAAGTTGCACAAGTTCATGTGGTTTATCCTAAAGGAGAAAAAATGACCCACAGCTCATTTCTGAGCAGTCACTCGAACCTGAATGGGCCCTTCTGGTCAGGGGGCCCATTCAGGCATGTCCAGGTGCACCACAGCAGTATGACACCGCTCACCCAGATTTGCAGGCGACCCAACCAACCATGACAACAGGGAAAGTCAAGAGGAGGATGCAGGGGTCTGGGAAGAATCCTGACCAGACAGTGCTGGATCTGCCAGATAGGGAACAGTGTTCCATTGAGGTGGAGGGATAGTGGAAGGAACCAAGGAGAAAGATTCTGATACCCCACATTTTGTTTTATTAAAAGACACAGACCTAACTTATATCAGGGACTCTAGTCATTGACCCATTCCTTTCCACATTGGTCTCAGGACTGGAGTGTTTCTCAGCTTCCATAAGGTGACCATGTAAGCAACTGCCTAGTCCTAGGGTCTGATGATATCCTTTTTAGAAGAACTTAATGGGAAGTTCGTGCGAGGACAGTCAAGGCCTTGAACAGCTAGTGGACAACTCGGCTCTATACATTTGAGGTCAGCAGCTATGACGCACTCACAAGAAGAGTCATAATGATTGACCTTCACTTCATCTGGCATCAGCATCCTTTTGATGTATGTGCCCTTCATTGTTCCCAGGGTGTTTATCTCCTGGGTTGCTGCTGCAGATAGAATTGTCCCTTGGGATTCAGAGGGGACGAGCATTTTACAGCTCTTATCTGTGACATCTGCCTTGTTGGGAGACGCAGCTGTAGCCAACAGACGTCTGCTTATGTTGCTTTCACCTGCCTTAGGTCATCCTTTCCTCCCTCCTCCCCTTGGCAACCACTCCCTCCTAGCTCTTCCTCACCTCTCTCTATTTACCCTCTCTTGTACTTTCTTTCTCTCATCCCTCACCCCTTTTCCTTTTCTTTCAACTATCTTCCTCCCCTCATACCTAGTTTACTCTCTCAAAAGCTTAATGACATTCGCCACTTACTACATGCTGCTCATAACATTTTAGCCATTTTATTACTGCACTGTGTTACTCATTTATTTACACTTGTCTCTGTGTATATTCTGTTTTGGATTTGTCTAAACTGTATTACTTGTATCCTGATTTTGTTCAACACTGTATTCTCTCAGTCCCAATATGTTGATTATATTTACCCTTTCCTACTGTGTTACATATTTTCCATGTGCTGTGCCGCATGGTGTGCTTTGTACTCAACTGTATCCTCCTGGTCATGCCTGAAAATAGGCATCTCTATGTCTAGTGCACCCATCCGGTTACCAAAAGCAAATAAATAAAGAACATTATACCATGCATGCAGAGTGTGCAACAGATTAGATTCCTCAGACGAAGCTGCTCCATGTGTCCTTGGAGATTGCTGTTTGACTTGAAGCTAGACGGTATTCTGGCAGACGTCCAGGACGAGAAGTGACAGTTGCCGCTTTTTGTAGGTGGCAGCAGCACTCAGCCTGATGGTCTCTGAGGTGGGGTTGTCTGACCAGGCTATTAGAGGGGCAGATTTGTCCCTTTTGAAATTTCAGTAACTAAAGAAACAGAGGAGCCTTATTCGGATACAGGAGTAATAGTAAGAGAGGCACCTTTCTTGCAGATGGACTGAAAAGGAGGAGTGCAAGGTGGATCTTCACAGTGAAGGCACGTGGGCTCAACCTCTGCCCCTCCTCCTTAAAGGAAGACTGCAGAGTTACTGTTATGTTTATTTTTAATTTTTTACTGGTAACGGGTTCAAATAACGTCTAATGTGTAGATTCTGGAAATCCTTGCTCTGGGTTACACTTATTTAAGAGTTATCATTTGTACTCATGAAAGATTGTTCTTTGTAGTCCCTGATCTCTTTGAGCTAAGTGAAATGACATACGGTAAACCAGTCTTTGAACCTTCTGATCCAGAATGAGACACTAACATCCATTTCCACTCGGGAGGACTGGAATTTTCCTCTGTTAGCTTTGTAATGCCCAAGAAGTCGGGGGACTTACGGATGATGCTAGATTTGAAGCAGTTCAGCAGTTTGGTCATGTTCTTGATATTCAAGATAGAATCACTATGGCCCATCACCCAGGTGGTCCAGCAAGCGGATAACACAGTTGTAGTACTGGGCTCTCCCTTGGTCTGACATTGTGCCGATTTTCAAAAATTCTGATGTTGCCAGTGACGCAACTGAGACAGGAGAGGTGTCACATTTTCCCCGACCTGAGCAATCTCCTTATCAGAGCCCAATGACACAGATAATAGAGGGATCTGTGGCGAGGTCTCTGATTGTTCTGGAGATGCTAGATTGGATAATCAACAGGGAGAAGAGTTCCATGACACAGTCACAGATGCTATCGCTCCTGTTGGTGGTGTTTTGGATGTACAAACAGTTTTTTTTTTTTTTCCTTTCAGCAGTTAGGAGGAGAACTTAGTCCAGGAGATTCAGTGGCTGTGATTCCAGTCATTGATCTCTGTCCACAGATTGCTTCAGTTGACATTCAGGGACTAGGACATTGGACGTTCTGGAGACATATGACTGGCTAGTTGATAGGGAGATGCCAGCAGTGATTGTAGTCAGAGGGTCTTCACATCACTCGACCAGGTAGGAGAACCCCATCCAGAAGACTCTGGCAAGCTTCCAGTCAGCTGGTTCCTGCTGCATCTCTGATGCTGATGTCTGCAAAGTTACAATTGGTACCAAGGGCCAAATTTCCCATGAACTCTCTCCAGAACAGGATGTGCCACTACGGGTTTCAGCATCAGAGGACTTCCAAGTCCTAATCCAACATTCAGACTGGTGTTATGGTCGCTTCCCTGGTGGAAGAATGAAGTTTATCAAAGGGAAACCCTCAGTGCCTTCTTGGAGTGCTCCTGACTACTCAGTTAAACTGGAGGCGTGTCTAATCCAGATTCTGGTCAAGGCAGTTCAGAGCCCTCGGGACTTTTTAAGTCGGTGTTATTGTTGTTCGGGCAGTGTATCTAGCCTTCGCACTCTTGTCAGAACTGAGTTTGGTCACAGATGGTGAAGGTGAGGTCTTCCAACGCTGTCACTGTGTCCTTCAGCACCAATCAAGAAGGCTACAAACCTGTCACAGAAGCGACTAGGTCCTTCAGTGGGCAACGAGCAAGTAGTTGTCCCTTGTACTGGTTTTCTGGTAGGGTGGCTGTAGGGGATCACAGGTCTCAGAGGTGTTCGACCTGCTGTACAAAAGGTTCAGTTGGACTCAAAAGGTTAAGTTCACATAATAGGGGTATTTACTTGGTCACAGGAGTGGGCTGTTCCCAGTGTGTATCTGTTTCCATGATTACCATGGGGGCTTCAAGAGATTCAGCCAACTGGGAGGAAGTTTCTTCTAACAGTGCCAGTGGCTCAGTGGGTAGCACACTCGCCTCTGAGTCTGGGAGATCAGAAGGTTGTGGGTTCTGTCCCCACACCAGGCACTTGGGTTAAATCCCAATACTGACACTGTAGTGCAGCATGGGGGGGATAGCTGCTCTCCCGAGGTGCCATCTTTCAGATGAGTTGTTAAACCCAGGTCCCATCTGCCTGTTCTGGTGATAGTTCAGGTGGATGTTAAAGATACCATACCAGTTCTTGAAAAGAGTAGAGGAAGATTTTATTACAGCAAAAGCAAAAAATACATCATGAGTGTATATATACACACACACACACACAGGAAAAAAAACAACAAATGCATTCCTGCCAGGTGAAGATAACAGAACGAAATAAACAAAAAAACATAGTTTCTAGGGACATGGATATGTTGTTCAATCCACACTTCATGGCAGGTCCCTTGCCGCTTTAAATCTTACCGGAAGGTCTTCAAGCTGGCACCTCCACCCACCGGTGGTAAAACTCGGCCTCCAATGACGCCCAGATCTTCCTTACCGCTTGGAAGCTCAGGTTGCCTCCTTAGCGCTGCTTTTAGGCCTGGATCCAAACGCCGGTTAAACCAAAACTTATTCTTAAATTTTCTAGACTTCGGTCTGTTTCTTCTTTCGTGGCTGCGATGGATAAGTCGACTCCCGGATTTCGGCGGTGCCCATGCGGCCAGAAAATGTCTTGGACTGATCTGCACTCCACATGCGTTTATTGCCTTGGACTCGATCATGATCCGCAGGCCTGCGAATTGTGCAAGTCCTTCTCGGTCAACGTCCTCGAAGACCGTGCTGCCAGACTCCAACTTGGGCGCCCCGAGAGAAGTGTTCCTCCGGTGAAGTCAAAGCAGGCCCGTTGGGCGGTGTCCACGGCGGCGGGCTCAGCTGAACAACTTGAGCAGTTGATCGCCCTCGAGGAGGAGGTGGCCCAGGCTGCATCTTTGTCTTCCTCAGCCGTGGCATTTATCCCGCTCTCCTTGGGCTCCTCCTACATGGCTTCTTTTATGGATCTTTGTCAATCCCTCTCTACAAAAGGTGAGGGTCTATCGGGACATTCCTTTTGGTCCAAGAAGAAGGACTCGAAGGGTAAGTCCCACCGTCGGTGTTCGTGGGAGCGGGAGAGGTCCCCTTTTCCGGACACTTGACTTCGGTTGAGGTTGCGGCTAAGGCTGCTGGCTTCACGGTGTCCCCGTCAGGTCAGCCAGCTGAGACACCTGTCGATGCGGTGGAGATTTTTCTTGACCCGTCGGATGGGCTGTCGACTGGAGAAGCTGACAACCCTTCTTCACCAGTTTCCCCAGTGGAAACTGAGGACTTGCCTGTGCCTCCTGTGCCGGAGTCCCCAGTTAAGGTTCCAGAGCCGAGGGAGGAACAGGTTTCCCCCGCTCCCTCCCAGACCCACCCTCGGAAACACAGACTGTCTCGGTCTCTGACCTTTTCTCGGTCCAGCCGATCCCGGCGGTCTCAGCACCGAGGAAAGCGGCGGCGCCACTTGTCCTCGTCTTCTTCCTCCTTGGAGGAAAGGCTTTGGCACAAATTGCGTCGACGCTATGAGGACTTGATGTGGCAGCAGCTCCTTCTGACCGGGAACAAGCCGACCCTGTCGCCTTCCCCGGCCATTAAGTGGCTGTCACCTGAGCGGCCGAAACAACCTCGTGGTCATCGAGGAGCCGAAGCCGTGACGGTTGTTACTGACGAAACCAGCTGGCGCCACCCATCGTGGTGGAACCCCCCTCCACAACCAAAAACTGGGGCTCCGACCAAGGATTCTCGGTCGGGTCATGGGTTGCCCCATCGGTTGTCGGTCACCCTCACTCCTGATCGCCCTCGGCAGGTGGAGAGTGGCTCAGGCCCTTGGCAGCTGTTTGCAGACTCCTTGGAGTCTGACGATGACTCTTCCCTGTTCTCCAGGCCTCTCGACCTGGAGTCCTCTGGGGGACAGTCGGTGGACGAGAGCATATCCTCGTTCATGGGATTACTCCGGCTCATCTCAGAATCTACTGGGATGAAACGCGAACTCATGTCAAAGGGGGCCAAGTATCCCCTCACGGAGATACTGGACCGAGGGGATTCTCCTACAACAGAGGCCTTTCCTGTGGCCGGCCGATTGTTGGCCGGCCCTGGAGTTATGGCAGCGGCCGGCTTCTTGTCCAGCTCCCTCGGCCAGGATGGCCAGGAAGTATGCCGTTCCCACTGGCTCACTCTCCGGATTCTCGGAGCACCCCTCTGTGGAGGATTTGGTGACCGACAGTGTTTTCCGGTGCTCCGGAAACGCTCGGGACGTGGACAAGCCACCGGATAAAGAGTCCAAGAAACTGGACTACTCTGAGCGTAAAGTTTACGCTGCGTCCTCCTTAGGCCTTCGTCAGGCCAGTTCGGCCGTACTGATGGCACACTTTTCCCACGCCCTTTTGGGCTCCCTGGATGAGGTGATTCCTCATCTCCTGGCTGACCTCCAGACTACGGTCAAGCAGGTGTGGGATCAGGGAAGGGCGGTGGCAAAGCAACAGCTCCAAACTGCTCTCGACATTGGAGACTCTTGTGCCCGGTCAGTAGCGGCCGCAGTGGCCATGCGCCGCAGAGCTTGGCTGCGGATCTCCACCTTCACGGCGGATACCCAGCACAAGCTGGCAGACGTTCCCTTCCTGGGTACCGACTTGTTCGGGCCGGGGTGGAAGGCCATCTCCAGAGGATCGAGAAGTCCAGTGCCACCTTGGACTCTGTCACGTCTGCCCAGAAGGACAAAGGCTGCCAGCAGCAGCGTAAGCCCTTTCGGCCTTCTGCCCCTGCGGCACGTCCGGCCCAGCAACACCAACATCAGGGCCAGCAGGCACGCACTTGGCACCCCAAAGCCAAGCCTGCAGCTTCCTCCAGCAGGAAGCCGGGAGGAAAAGGCCCAGGAGGTCCCTCGGCCGGTCCTTCCTCCAAGCCTGCCCAGTGACGGGTTGAATGGTGTGGCCCCCCCAGCCTCGTCACTCCACCCTTGGGTTCCCCATGTGGGGGGACGGCTCCGCTACTTCCTTTATGCCTGGTCCACTAACACCGCAGACCGCTGGGTGTTGGAAGTGCTAGGAAAGGTCTGCCTCTGGAATTCAAGCAGGCCCCACCCTGTCGGGTCGTCGCCCCACAGGGAGCTATGGGGTCCGCAGCCTCTCTGTCGGCTCGTCGAGCCGACATTGCTCTGCTCCTCCAGAAGGAGGTGATCAGGGAGGTAGCGGATCCTCCACCAGACCCAGGGTTTGTGTCCAGGTATTTCCTGGTCTCAAAACGGACGGGGGGGCTGGCGCCCCATTCTAGACCTACACGACCTAAACAAGTTCCTAAGGTCTCGAACCTTCAGGATGGCCACTTTGGCACAGATCATTCCATCCTTGGAACGAGGCTTGTGGTTCTGTTCTCTGGACCTCTGGGACGCGTTCTTTCACGTCCCAATCCGTCCGTCCCACCAGCGATTCCTTCGCTTCAGAGCAGAGGGGTCCCTTTATGAGTTCCGGGCCATGCCCTTCGACCTTTCTCCAGCTCCCAGGGTCTTCACCAAATGCATGGCAGTGGTGACCGCATTTCTGCGGTGCTGAAGGGTCCCGGTGTACCCTTACCTGGACGACTGGCTGATTGCAGCCCCCTCCAGGCTGGAGGTGGAGCGGTCCGGGGATCTGGCCCTCCAGGTTTGCTCTCAGATTGGCCTCGTCATCAACGAGGCCAAATCGGAACTTGTGCCAATGCAGGTGATTCAATTCATCGGGGCAGAGCTTGACCCTCTTGGAGCCAGAGCACGGCTCCCAGTGGATAGGGCCGAGGTTCTCTCCTCCTTTGCCCAGTCATTTCTGGTTGGGCAATTGCGCCCTGCCCGGGACTTCCTGCACCTCCTGAGTCTCATGGCGGCCTGCACCAGCGTGGTCCATTGGGCCCGCTGGCAAATGCGTCTCCTTCACTGGGGGCTGGCCCGCCAATGGTCACAGCGCTCCGGTTCTCTGGACCAGCCAGTGGCAGTGACCCAGGAGATGTGGAATGCTCTCCAGTGGTGGTTCGTTCCAGCTCATCTGCAGGAGGGCATCCCGTTTGTCCGCCCCGAGCTGACGGTCATTCTAACGACCGATGCCTCTCTGATGGGTTGGGGTGCCCATCTGGGGGAGCACAGAGCGCATGGTCTCTGGTCCCCTCAGGAGTCTCGATGCCACATCAACCTGCTGGAGCTTCGAGCGGTCCGACTAGCCCTCACCGCCTTCACTCCGTTTGTATGGGGTCAAGTGGTCCATGTCCAGACAGACAATACCACAACCATGTACTACCTAAACCACCAGGGCGGGACACACTCCTTGCCCCTTTGCAAGGAAGCTCAGCACTTGGTCCTCGTGAGCAGACTGGAGGCGGATCTCCTAGCCATCCATGTGGCGGAGCCTCCAACACTCTGGCCAATGCCCTAAGCCGGATAGGTGCTGCATCTCACAGTGGTCTCTCCTGCCGGAGGTAGTACACGATCTATTCTCCCACTGGGGCACTCCTCAGGTGGACCTGTTTGCCTCCAGGAAGAATGTGAAGCTGAGGCTGTTTCATGCCCCCCCCCCCAGCAGGGCTCGCTGCAGGGGGATGCCTTCTTGAGGCCGTGGACCCCGGACCTCTTCTACGCCTTCCCATTTTCCTTGATCCACAAGGTGCATCTCAAGATGAGAAGGGCCGGCGCAAGTGATTCTGGTAGCCCCAGACTGGCCTCGCCAGTTCTGGTATCCAGATCTCCTCAGCCTCCGCTCCAGGCTCCCGGGCGGCTTCTAGCCCGCCCGGACCTGATCTCAGTCAATCAGGGAAGATACTCCACCGGACCTTCAATCCCTGCACCTGACAGCCTGGTTCCTGGAGCGGCTAGAGTTCCAGGCCTTGGGTCTTTTCCGACAAGGATCTCAGCGTGTTGAAACATCCTGTAAGGAGTCGACCAGAAAATGCTATGCCTTCAAATAGAAGAGATTCTCTATTTGGTGTCAGGATAAGGGTTGAACCCTTCTTCCTGCTCCTTGGGCAGCATTCTGGATTAGCTGTGGTCCCTTCTTCAGCAAGGGCTTGACTCGACAACCCTTAGGTGCACCTAGGCAGCCATCTCTGCTTACCAGGCACGGGCCAGAAAGCAGTCGTGGTGCAGGAGAAGGTGATCGGGCTCAAAGGCCTTGATTACATATTCTCCGGCAAGAACCTCCACTTGTGGGATCTACTACTGGTATTGGCTAAGCTCATGGGCAAGCCATTCGAACCGATGCACAGGTGTGACATCTGTCACGTGTCGTGGAAGACTGTCTTCTTGGTGGCTATCACATCAGCCAGAAGGATGGGAGAACTCCAGGCGCTTTCCATCGAGTCTCCTTGTCTGGTCTTGCACAGGGACAAAGTTGTCCTGCGCCCCCACCCGAAATTCCTTCCAAAGGTGGTGTCGGAGTTTCACTTTAACCAGGTGTTGACTCTGCCGGTGTTCTACCCCAATCACACCTCGGAGGCCAAATATAGGCTCCATACTTTGGACCCTAGAAGAGCGCTCTCTTATTGCAAGGAGTGGACGGCTGAAGTTCGGGGAGAGTTTCGCCAGCTGTTTGTTACTTACGCTGAAGTCCTACCTGGGAGACCTGCAGCCAAGCGGACGATTAGGCAGGTAGGTCACCTCCTGCATAGATCTCTATAGGCTGGTGGGTATGGAGCCTCCCAAGGGATAAGAGCTCATTCTACCCACCATATCGCTGTTTCGGTGGCTGCTTCCAGGGATGTCCCTATCCAGGAGATCTGCAGGACTGCTACCTGGAAGTCAGCACACACCTTCATTACCCACTACCACATCGACCTTGAGTCACGCCAGGCTGCTGGTTTTGGGACTTCAGTTCTCCAGTGCTTGTTTCCAAAATAGGCGATGTGTGCTTTGCCTCCCTCCTCCCGGAGAACTGCTAGTAGTCTGCTAGTAGTGTGGATTGAACAACATATCCATGTCCCTAGAAATACAGGTTACTCATCTGTAACAGGAGTTCTAGGAACGGTGTATGTTGTTCATCCACACAACCCACCCGACCTCCCCGGCTTCGATGCACAACCTGGCTTCCAGCGGGCTGGCTCTGGCGTCTTGGGGCGGAGCCAAGAGTTTTACCACCTGGGTGGTTGGGAGGAGCCAGCTTGAAGACCTTCTGGCAAGATTTAAAGTGGCAAGGAACCTGCCATGAAGTGTGGATGAACAACATATACCATTCCTAGAACTCCTGTTACAGGTGAGTAGCCTGTATTTTCACACCTTAGAACCCAGAAGCCTAAAAAGAACAAAAAATGGATTCAGATCCGACCAGACTGTAAACTTTTAGCTTGTTTAAGAAGGTCGTAACCTACAACAAAAAAAAAAAGGCCTCCCCAAAAAAACCATCATGGTTTATCCTACCCAGTCTAGACCTCTTCACAAAGGTGCACAGGCCATACTGCCCAGCAGTTGAAGTTCTGTCTAATAAAGATTATCTAGCTCAGCCTGAATATTTAAAAAAAAAAAAAAAAAATTGCCATTTAAGGATATATCTGCGTTCCTTAAAAAGAGACTGACATCTTGTCTGCCAAATCACCTATTTGATACATGCAAATATGTCATATACTGTGCTTCTGTCCCATTTTAACCATGTAGTGGAGAGTTTTCCTAGAATTAATACTTCATAGAACATAAATTTAAAATGGTTTATATCCACATATCATCCAGCAGTTGCCATGAAGGGTGAATAAAAAAACACTCGGAAAATGGGTGCTGTATTGTCACACATCTTATCCTCCATCTCCTTATGCTTATGATTTGCTCTTACATTCAGTTTACCATGTTCACTTAGCTATATAACATCTTTCATTTTATGTGGAATCTGTCTATAATGTATGGTAAAATGTTGCTATAGATATAAATCTACCTTTTTATAACAACGTTTTACCATCGATGTGACGTCATGATGTTGTTAACCTGTCGATGGTACGTCACATCGATGGGGTAACAACCGGGAACAGTCTGGGCATGCGCGCAGATGGATTGGACGGCCTAGAAACGGCCGGAACGGTGAGGGCAGAGCAGTGGCAACATGAAAAAAACTGCAGTAAGGAACTGCTTTCTTTTGTATAAACCTAAATTGTACCATACACTATAAAATATAATGTATGGTACATCGATGGGTAACCGTTTTGTTAACTCATCTTGAGGTTGCCAAGGTGACGTAAACCTCTCGAGCTTCGCTCTCGAGGTTTACGTGGTCACCCTGGCAACCTCTCAATGGTTAACAAACCGGTTAGCCATTGATGACCATACATTATCCTCTATTTCTAACATGGCAGCAAGAATATATTTTACTGTATATGGTGACCCACTAAAACTGGCTCTTCATAACAACAGTGAAACAAAACTTCCATGTAGAATTGTTTCCTACTTTATCCTGGAAAGCAAGTTGTGCAGGGTTGTGGACAACAGATGGACCACACATTGAACTTCAAATTCAAAACACACTCTCTGTGTGATGTTTATTCAAAATGCAGCAGGTAACCTTAGGCAATGGCATATCCCTTCTTCAGTACATCAGTTTGCAGCAACAGACTATGTAGTTCCTTTTTCTGCACTTAGCCAGCAACTACTGACACTGATCTCTGATCTAACCACTTTCCAGTGAAAACCCTTCATCCCTATGTGGGCTCTGTTTGTTTGGGTGGTGGGGGCTCAAATAAAAAAAAAAAAAAAAAGTTAAAGACAAAGAACCTCAGTGCAGAAGCACTGAAACAAGGGTTACCCGAAAGGGCATTGACAATAAGCCACATTTCAAAGAAACGCATCATCACACATACGTCCATAATGTAAAGCATCATGGGATGTATGCAAATCACCATGTCATTTCAGACTTAAGTTTCTAGGGACATGGATATGTTGTTCATCCACACTCATTGGCAGTATCCTTGCCGCTTTAAATCTTGCCGGAAGGTCTTCAAGCTTGCTCCTCCCACCCACCCGGGTGGTATAACTCGACTCCGCCCCATGGCGTCAGATCTTCCTTACCGCTTGGAAGCTCAGGTTCCCTCCTTAACGCTCGCTTAGGCTAGTTCCTATTTCTCCGCTTGCGGATTTAAAATAATATTTTGCAAAAGACTTCAGTCTTCGATCCCTGCTGCTGCGATGGACAAATCGACTCCCGGATTTCGGAGATGCCCATGCGGGCAGAAGATGTCTCGGACGGATCCACACTCCACGTGTGTCTACTGCTTAGGCCTTGAGCACGACCCGCAGGCTTGCGACCTGTGCTCATCTTTCTCGGCCTACGTCCTCGAAGACCGTGCTGCCCGATTGCAACTGGGCCGTCCCGAGCGTTCCCTCGGTGAAGTCGAGAGGCCCGGTTGGCGGTGTCCGCGTGCGGTGCTCGGCGGATCAGCTCGAGCGGATGGTAAGCCCCTCGAAGAAGGGAGGCGGCGGGCCGTATCTTCCTCGCGCGGCATTTATCCCGCTCTCTGGGTTCTTCCTCATGGCTTCCTTTAAGGAGCTTTGTCTGTCCCTCTCCACTAAAGGAGAAGGGCCTGCGTCTACTGGACCTTTTTCTCGGTCCAAAAGAGGGACAAGGTAAGTCCCTCCGTCGACGCTCTTGGGAGCGGGAAAGGTCCCTCTCCGGGCCGCCGACCGTCGGCGTGCTCGACCTGCTCGCCGCCACTGGCTCCACGGTGTCCCGTCGCCAGGTCAGTTGACCGAGACTCCACTGATGAAGTCGAGATTTTTCTCGACCCATTAGACGAGCTGTCGCCTTTAGCAGCCGAGATTCCCTCTCCCGGTTCCCCGGGAGGAGTTGAGGATCCGTGAGCTCGCCTGTGCCTCGGTTCGAACCCTCGGATGGACCTTCGAGCGAAGGAGTGCGGTTCGGCCGACACCTCCGCACCGACCCGGAAATTCCGGGACTCTCGGTCTCGGTCTCCGGAACCTCTTACCTGATCCAGCCCGTTCCCCACCCGTCATAAGCGGTCTCGGTCTCGGCGCCGATGAAGCATGGCGTCACCGCTTCGTCCTAGTCCTCCTCCTCCGGATGAGGAGGCTTGGCGTAAGTCGTCGACGATGCGAGGACCTTATGTTGCAACAGCTCCTCCTGGCGGGGAATAAGCCGACTCCGGCGCCTTCCCGGCCATTAAGTCGTTGTCACGGACGGCCGGCACAACCCTCGACTTGTCCGAGGGCCTACACCAGGCGGTTGTTGGCCAAAACCAGCTGCTCCACCGATTCCGGTTGGAACCTCCGCCCTCCAGCCACCTGGGGCTCGACCAGAGATTCTCGGTCGCTAAGGGTTTACCCACATCGCATCTCAGTTACCCTCACTCCCGACCGACCTCGGCAGGTGAAGGGTGGCTCAGGCCAGAGGCAGCTCTTTGAGGACTCTTCCGAGTCGAAGGCGATTCTCCTTCTTCTCAAGCGACTGGACTTGGAGTCTTCAGGAGTCAGCCAATGGGCGATGCCGTCGTCCTTCCTAGGACTGCTTGGCTCATCTCGGAGTCTACGGGATGGAGCTCGAACCCGTTCCAAGCGGGCCAGGTATCCCTCACGGAGATTCTGGACCGAAGGTTCTCCGACGGAGGCCTTTCCGGTGGCGAGGCCATAGTGGGTCCGGCACTGGAACTTTGTGGCGCCCTGCTTCCCTGCCCTGCGCCTTCGGCCAGGATGGCCAGGAAGTATACGGTCCCCACGGTTCCTTGTCCGGTTTTGAACCCCTCTGCTGAGGGTTGGTTACCGACAGCGTTTTCGGTAGCGCCCGTAGCGCCAGGATGTGGACAAACCTCCTGACAAGGAGTCCAAGAAATTGGACTATGTCGAGCGAAAAGTCTACGCTTCGTCCTCTCGTATGCGTCAGGCCAGTTGGCGTCCTCATGGCACATTTTTCTCATGCCTGTTGGGCTCCCTGATGAGGTCATCCCTCATCTTCCGCCCGATCTGCAGACTCACGGTTAAGCAGGTGCGGGACCAGGGCAGGAGCAGTGGCCAAACAGCAGCTCAGACTGCTTTGGATGTAGGGGACTCATGTGCCAGATCGGTGGCGGCCGCAGTGGCTATCGCGTCCGGCGGGCTTGGCTGAGGATATCCACCTTTACGGATACCCAGCACAAGTTGGCGGATGTTCCCTTTTGGGGACTGACCTCTTGACCCTGGGGTGGAAGGTCACCTGCAGAGGATCGAGAAGTCCAATGCCACCTTGGACTCGGTCTCTTCCGCTCAGAAGGACAGGCACAACCACAGCCTAAGCCCTTTAGTCCCTCTTTGCCCCAGTAGCGCCGGTATGGCAGTCAGGCCAACAGCTTGACCTTGGCATCCCAAACCCAAGCCGCGGCTTCCTCTAACAGGAGGCAGGAGGAAAGGGCCCAGGAGGTCCCTCGGCGGTCCCTCCTCCAAGCCTGCCCAGTGACGGGCTGAGGGTGTCGCCCCATCCCGTCACCTTACCCCTGGGTCCCCGTGGGGGGACGGCTCCGGCACTTCCGTTCCGCCTGGTCCGCTGTTACCACGGACAGGTGGGTCTTGGAGGTGGTGGGAAGAGGCCTGCCTCTGGAATTCGAGCAGGCACCACCCCTCAGGCCGTCTCCCCTCGGGGGGCTTCGGGATCCCCAGCCTCACTGGCGGCTCGTCGAGCCGACATCCTCTCCTCCTCCAGAAGGAGGTGGTAAGAGAGGTGGTGGACCCTCCTTCAGACCCAGGGTTTGTGTCCAGGTACTTCCTGGTTCGAAGCAGACGGGGGCTGGCGCCCATTCTCGACCTACGACCTAAACAAGTTCCTAAGGTCTCGAACCTTCAGGATGGTCACTCTGGCTCAGATTATACCATCCTTGGAGCGGCGTGTGGTTCTGCTCTCTGGACTTGCAGGGCCCAGCGTTTTTCACGTCCCTATCCGTCCGTCTCACCAGAGATTCCTTCGCTTCGGCGGAAGGATCCTCTCTAGATTCCAAGCCATGCCCTTGGCTTGTCTCCAGCTCCAGGGTCTTCACCAAATGCATGGCAGTGGTGACAGCATTCCTCGGCGCCCGGGGTCGGGTGTACCCTTACCTGGACGACTGGCTGATAGCAGCTCCCTCCAGGAAGGAGGCGGAGTGGTCAGAGATCTGGCCCTCCAGGTCTGCTCTCAACTGGGCCTCCTTATCAACGAGGCCAAGTGAACTCGAGCGAAGCAGGTGATTTTTATTCATCGGCGCAGCTCGACTCTCTTGAGCCAGAGCGGCTCCCGGCGGACAGGGCCGAGGTTCTTTCCTCCTTTGCCCGATCATTTCTGGTTGGGCAATTGCGCCCTGCCCGGGACTTCCTGCGCCTCCTGGGTCTCATGGCGGCCTGTACCAGCGTGGTCCGTTGGGCCCGCTGGAACATGCGTCCCCTTCAGTGGGGACTGGCCAGCCAGTGGTCTCAACGCTGCGATCCCTTGGACCAGCTTGTGTCGGTGACACAGGGGATGTGGAATGCTCTCCAGTGGTGGACGTTCCAGATCATTTGCAGGAGGGCATCCGTTCGTCCGCCCGAGCCGGCGGTCTCTCTGTCGACCGATGCCTCTCTGATGGGTTGGGGTGCCCATCTGGGGAACACGGGCTCATGGCCTCCTGGTCCCCGCGGAGTCCCGATGCCACATCAACCTGCTGGAGCTCGGCGGTCCGCCTAGCTCTCACGCCTTTGCTCCGTTCCTCCGGGGTCAAGTGGTCCGAGTCAGGCGGACAATACCACGACCATGTACTATCTAAACCGCCAGGGGCGGGGCGCTCCATGCTTCTATGCAAGGAAGCTCTCGCATTTGGTCACTGTGCGCAGCCTGGGCGGATCTCCTAGCCATTCACGTGGCAGGGGCCTCCAACACCCTGGCCGATGCCCTGAGCGGATAGGGGCTGCATCCCACGTGGTCTCTCCCTGCCAGAGGTAGTACAGCATCTGTTCTCCTTTGGGGCACACCTCAGGTGGACCTGTTTGCCTCCATGGAGACAGAAGCTGAGTCTGTTCCATGCCCGCCCCCTCAGCAGGGCTCGCTGCAGGGGGATGCCTTCTCGAGGCAATGGACCCAGGGCTCTTTACGCCTTTCCCCATTTCCCTTGATCCACAAGGTGCTTCTCAAGGCGAGGAGGGACAAGGCGCAGGTGATTCTGATAGCCCCAGACTATCTCTTCATGATTGGTACCCAGATCTCCTCAGTCTCAGCTCCAGGACTCCGGCAGCTTCCAGCTCGCCGGACCTGCTCTCAGTCAATCAGGGAAGGTGTTCCATCCGGACCTTCAATCCCTGCACCTGACGGCCTGGTTCCTGGCGCTAGAGTTCCAGGCTTTGGGTCTTTCGGCGAGGTCCTCAATGTAGTTGAGGCGTCCCGTAAGGAGTCGACCAGAAAATGCTATGCCTTCAAATGGAAAAGGTTTTCCATTTGGTGTCAGGAGCAAGGGCTTGGACCCTTCCTCCTGTTCCTTGGCAAGCATCTTGGACTATTTATGGTCCTTTCTAGTCAGGGCTTAGGTCGTGACCCTAAGGGTGCACCTGGCAGCCATCTCTGCTTACGGGCGGGCTGGGAAGCAGTCGGTGGCGCCAGAGAGAAGGTGGTCTGGCGCTTTTCAAAGGCCTTGATCACATTTCCTCCAGTCACGGGAACCCCCACCTCCGTGGGATCTACTGCTAGTACTGGCAAAGCTCATGGGCAAGCCATTCGAACCTATGCACAGGTGTGCTCTCTCTCACCTGTCGTGGAAGACCGCCTTCTTGGTGGCTATCACGTCAGCCAGAAGGATGGGAGAGCTCCAGGCGCTTTCCATCGAGTCTCCTTACCTGGTCTTCCACAGGGACAAGGTTGTCCTGCGCCCCCACCCGAAATTCCTTCCGAAGGTGGTGTCGGAGTTTCACCTTAACCAGGTGTTGACTCTGCCGGTGTTCTACCCCAATCACACCTCGGAGGCCGAATATAGGCTCCATACTCTGGATCCTAGAAGGGCGCTCGCTTATTATAAGGAGCGCACGGCTGATATTCGGGGAGAGGTTCGCCAGCTGTTTGTCACCTACGCTGAAGCCGCATCTGGCAGACCTGCAGCCAAGCGGACGATAAGCAGGTGGGTAACCTCCTGCATAGATCTCTGCTATAAGTTAGCGGGCATGGAGCCTCCCAGAGGGATAAGAGCTCATTCTACCCGCCATACTGCTGCAACGGTGGCTGCTTCCAGGGACGTCCCTATCCAGGAAATCTGCAGGGCTGCTACCTGGAAGTCAGCAAACACCTTCATTACCCACTACCACATCGACCTTGAGTACGCCCGGGATGCTGGTTTTGGGGCCTCGGTTCTCAGTCTCTCTTCCCAAGTAAGTATATAGGGTGTGCGTCTTGCCTCCCTCCTCCCGGAGAACTGCTAGGAGTCTGCCAATGAGTGTGGATGAACAACATATCCATGTCCCTAGAAATACAGGTTACTCACCTGTAACAGGAGTTCTAGGAATGGTATATGTTGTTCATCCCTACCACCGACCTCCCGGCCTGACGCACAACCTGAGCTTCCAGCGGGCCAGATCTGGCGTCCATGGGGCGGGCAGGAGTTATACCACCGGGTGGGTGGGAGGAGCAAGCTTGAAGACCTTCCGGCAAGATTTAAAGCGGCAAGGATACTGCCAATGAGTGTGGATGAACAACATATACCATTCCTAGAACTCCTGTTACAGGTGAGTAACCTGTATTTACAGCACTTGACATGCATTTTAAATAGCACAACTAACTTAATTTCTATAATAGTCACCTAGTACTTTTTACCATTATCAAAAACTCTTAGTGCCATGGTATTTTCAGCATTTACAGGTTTCATAAACATAAGGGGCGGGATATTCAGACTGCACCAGGCTGTGGCGCAAGCTTGGGCGCAGCGCAACTGGGATGTACCAGGGCGCTGACAGGGTGATATTCAACGGTGCTGCGCCATGGCTCAGCACCGTTGAATATCGCTCTGTGGCCACCCGCATTGTGCATGGCGTAAGTGCCATTACGCTAGGCTCATCAACCGTGATATTCAAAGGTACACATGAAAATGGGGCCATAATGCATGCAAGGTGAAAATGGGGCCATTTGCATGCAGGTGCGCCCATTCCCAGCGACTTGCGCCTGGCACCCTGCCAGGCTGCAGCCGTTGGGGACCGACGCCCCTTGCACAAGTGGCAAAGTGCCCCACAGCCCGATCGTGGGCACAAGTATAAAAATAATAAACTCCTATACCCCTGGTGGTCCAGTGGACTGCTCCCAGCCTGATCGCGGGCATAAGTATATAAATAATAAACTTCTGTATCCCTGGTGGTCCAGTGGACCGCTCGCAGCCCGATCGCGGGCAGAAGTCTAAAAACAGATTAGATCCATCCCTGGTGGTTCACCCTCCACCCCGGTCAACAAGCCGCCCACTGACTGACTGCGTATGCTCTGGATCAATGGGCATACAACTGTACTATGCGCGGTCAGTCGGTGGGCAGCTTGCGAGTGGAAGATTGCCGCCCGCTGCTGACGGGGGAGATGGCGGGAACTCAGTGGGGAGGGGGTATTCCTGGACTACCAGGGATAGGATCTGATCTTTTTTTAGACTTCGGGCTGCGAGCGGTCCACTGGACCACCAGGGATATAGGAGTTTATTATTTTTATATTTACGCCCACGATCGGGGCTGCGAGCGGTCCACTGGACCACCAGGGATGTAAGAGTTTATTATTTTTATACTTATGCCTCCGATCGGGCTGTGAGCGGTCCACTGGACCACCAGGGATGTAAGAGTTTATTATTTTTATACTTATGCCGCGATCGGGCTGAGAGCGGTCCACTGGACCACAAGGGATGTAAGAGTTTATTATTTTTATACTTATGCCTGTGATAGGGCTGCGAGCAGTCCACTGGACCACCAGGGATATAGGACTGTTTAATTTCCTACTTCTGCCGCGCGATCGAGCATGGGGGCATACCCGACGGAGGTGCCGCCGGGCTCGGGTGGCCACCACAGCTGGCAGCTGCCGTGTTGCACCCTGAATGGCAGCTCACCTGTGGTGACCAGCTGTTGCTCCTTTGTTTTGGAACAACTGTATATGGTGCATGTAGTGGTTGCGCCTGCATGGGTTCCGCACATCCTGGGCTGAATAGCGGGACGTGTGGGGATATGCATGAGCACGCACCCCTTGCACTTGCACGATACATTACTGATGCACCCGCACATCGGAATTTGTGCCACACGCTTCTTTTGAATATTGCCTCGGGCGCATCAGGTTGCGATGGCGCAATTGTGTTGGGCGCCATGCGTAGCCCTTCTGAATATCCCACCCCATATATTATGACATAATGCTATTACATACTAAATCCAACAGCGATAAACACAGCCTGTTTTATATATGCTTAGCGGTCACGACAATAACCTCACCGTATTTAGGACCTGAGAGGGAAAGAAAATTAAAGAGGAGGAGGTGCCCATAGGTGGCCAACCTTATGGATTAGAAATTGTAAAGGATAGATTAGGCTAAGAAATAGAAGAACTGTTGCAACAGATTTAAGAAAAGGCCAATCCTCAAGAGTGGCAGGAGCTCCCTTCACACCTAATTTCAAAAACTGACATATTTCAAGACAGTCTGAATGTGTGAAGGCATTTTCTTTTCTCTAACTGTCCATTTTCCTATCCCCAAGCCTCAAAAAGTGTGCCTGCCAAATCTGGAAGGTTCTTGACCAACAGTTACTCTCCCCTGCAAAGGGCCTGCTATTAGCATTAAAATATATACTAAAATGTATACTAAAAAAAGGAACACCAGAGGGTGAATCGTATTGAGACCTCCTTCTTGCCAAGGTCTGTAGGTATGATTTCTCTTTACAGGGTTAAGCCAGCTACCCCAAACCAGCTGGAAAAAAATGCTCATTTTTTGGCATACATGTACGAAGGTAACAAACACATGGGCAATATGCAGAAAGATTGGTACAATAAAAGTTCTAAGCAGACAAATACACTTTTGTCTGTCATAGACCATGCCCTCCAATGTTGCAGTTTGTTGTGCAATCTCCATTTTAGCTTCCCAATTTAAACATACTGCCATCACTGTTCAAAAAGTGACTCCTAGGATCTGTACCTCCCCTTGTCTAATTGGAATATCCCCAAAAAATGGAACTACTGCACTCCCTAGGGCTGTAGCCAAACTTTTCATTTTATTAATCTTAAGTCCTGTCACAGGTGTCTGCTTCTCAAGGAATTCTAAGGCCCTTGTTCTTGATCTTAAATCTGCCACCAAAATTACACAATCATATGCTTAAGCCGAAACTAGCGAAAACCAGAACCTTCTTGATTGGTAATGTGCTGGATTTTCCCATCCTCTTCAATTGCCCTTAAAAGTGGGTCTAAACAAAAAAACCTATAATAAGGGGCTAAGGGACAGCCCTGACATATTCCTTTTGTAAAAACATAGCCGGCCCTAAATGGCCATTTACTGATGGCTGCACTTGTGCTTCTTCATACAGAATTTGGACAAGGGAGATGAACTTCTCTGGGATGCCATATGTTCTTAATACTTACCAGAAATAGCTATGATTCACTGAATCAAATACCATCCAAATGGTTTTCTAACCCTTGAGCAATAACTTCTCTGATAAATATTAAATGTTGTTTATTATTTCGCCCTGGAATTACACAGGTTTGGGCATCAAGAGTCTGAGTTTTTGCTACTTGCGCTAAACGAACAGTAAGAATTTTTGCCAGACTTTTATAATCTGAGTTGAGAAGGCTCAGAGGCCTCCAATTCCGCATATCAGTGTGAGCCCCTTTTTTAAAAAGAAAAAAACATAACCATAACACACACACACACACACACACACACATGCTAGCACTCAGACTTTGTTTCTCAAAGATTTCAGCAAAGACCGTGGTCAACATCGGTGCAAGTGTTTCTGAATATTGCTTATAAAATTCATTTGGAGTGCCGTCCAAGCCTGGTGGTTTATTAACTGATAGTGCTTGAATAGCTTGCTGGACTTCTAATGCAGTAAGTAGAGTATTTAAAGTCTGCACATCTATGTCATTTAAAGTAGGAGGATGAACTCTGTCCAACAAAGAACTCTTCGGCTGCCCTTCCTCTTGCTTAAATTTGGTCACTACATATTGCTAGCCTGTGGTACGGATAGCAGTCATATCTGTGGCTAGTGAACAATCTTTTTTTGTAAGGCCGCCATTACTCTCTGCGCCAATCTTTCAGAATGACTATCATATGGATTGACATGAAATTTCGTGCCTTGTGTCCCACATTTTTGCTCTAGTTGCAGGGATCTCTCTCTGTCATATTGAAAGAGAAACATCTTGTCCTTAACTTTTTAATTGTGCTGTCCGGTCTGCCCCCATTTCCCACATACGTGTAAGGATTTGCAGAAAGTGAGCCCTCCCTTTCAAGTATTGATAATATTTAGAACCAGCTGCTTTATTTGAGATCTGTATCATAAGCTGTTTAATATCCCTTTCGGTGTCCTCTCACCATTCAAGAAGGCTGTCCGTACAAAAATTGCACAGAAAGTCTAGCATTTAAACATTCTTCTATTTCTACTTTAACAGATTCCTCCTGTAGTAGAGAAGCATTAATATGCCAGTACCCCCCACCAGCTTGTGCATGACGATCAAGAGCCACCAAAACCCACGCTGCAGCGTGATCCGATGTTTCAATGGGCACAGTGTTAACCTTAGAAATGGGTGTTTTTTTGTTTTTGTTTTTCAAGGACAAACCAAAAGTCTATTTGGGTGGAAAGGGATCCTTTATAAAAAGTGTGGCAAGGCTGTACTTCAAGAGTGTCATAAGCATGTTTAAACCCTAACCGTTTTAGAGTAGTATTCAAAAGATTTCTATCACAAAATACCTTACCAGCCCTTGAGCCAGCCCACAGTTAAATCCCAGCCCCACAAGGTCAGTTTTGAACTATGTAAAAAAAAGCTCTATTAGTCAGTAAAGTTGTCCTTTCTGCTTTAAGCTGAGGAGCATATATGTTAATTAACCTTACGGCCTTGTGGTTCATAATAACATCTACCACCATAGCCCTCCCAGGGCTGACAAGTCAATTTGGTAACCTTCACTTTAAACAACATGAAGTCTTGCTGTATTCTGACAATTGCAGTGATTCCCAACCTTTGAACTGCCCTGGAGAACTAAGAGTTAACTTTCCATGCAGGGCATGGGACGCTGAGCTGGGGCTCGGTTGAAGTCTCTGTCTGGAGTGTTTTGAACTTAAACCGTTAGATTCTTTACTCCGCCTCACTGAGCGGTCGCTCTGAAATTTCTCCTTCAGCTCGGTTCGAAAGTTGGTTAAAGTTTTCAGTTTTCCATCAGTTTAAACTGAAAAAGTATCCACATAGTCAGTTCAGTCTCTATCTATCGTGCCGTGAGTACTAGTTAGGAGTTGTTCTATTTTTCTGTGTGGGACTTGTAAAAATGCGGTCGGTTCGGCTGAACTGACCATTTGATTGTAATTTTGTTTTCTTAGTGTATGGTTACCGGTTCTATTGGTTCTAAAACAAATGTGTTTTTAACCGTTTTTCAATACCATTGACACAGGAACCGATAAGAGTCTTGCCTGGTGGTTGCCGAAAAAGAGGTAAGTTTGGTTAGGTTGGCCATGTCTGAGAAACCCAAGGAAAACCGGGCCCACTGGGTTTCAACACTGCAGTGAGTGGGGAGGTCTTTGCCAAGGCCGATCCCACACCACCTGTGTTTATTGTCTAAGGTTTGACCAACTCGATTCAGACTGCCAAATATGTAAACATTTTCCCAAATCTACCTTGGGAAGATTAGGTAGACTGAGGAAAAGGAGGCCGAGAAGTCCACTGACCGGATGGCCAGCCCAGTTCTGTTTTGACCGAACCAGAAGAGTGTCCTCTGACTGAGGCGATACTTCTTGCGGACAAGAAATGGATTCTGAAGGATCGGTTGTGACAAAAAAGCACAAGAGAAATCGACTGGTTCGGATCGAGAGGTTCATGTTCGGCCGCTGAAGAGATAACCAGGACGATTCAGATTGTGGAATCGCTCCATCTGATTCCGACCGATCTGGCTCCTCCTGGCAGAGGTTCGGTTCGGTTGGTTCCCCCAGTTCAAGAGTATACCTTTGAAGATTTTTATGAAACGGAATTTGAAGAGGAAGGGGAATTTGAGGATTATGATGTAAGTGAAGGTCTGGATGTGCCTATGGAACCGGACATCTCCCCAGACAGACCAACAGGTGTTTCCCCTCCTAGGCTTTCTGAGTCCTCTTCCCACTTTGTTTTACAGAAAGGTGGCTAAAACCCTCCAGCTTCCTATGGAGGAGGCTGTGGAAGATCAGGAGGAGCCTGATGATGTAGAGGATGGATATCCCAGAGTCCAGGAGACTGTCTATTCTCCTCCATAAATCTTTTGGGAAATAGACACAGAAAATCTTAGTCTTCTAAGACTATACCTCCTGTGGATAGAAGAATGGACAAAAGGTATACACTTTCAGGCTCAGACACGGAGTTCTTATATCAACAATGCAGCCATGTTGGGGTAGTGCAGGCTGCTGCCTGTGACAAGGCAAATATTCCCTTGGCTTCACACCCCCTGACAAGGACTCCAGGAAGATTGATGCCATGGCAAAGAAGCAGTACATGGTATCTTCTTTGGGACTCAGGCAGGTGAATTACATGGCCTGTACAGCCAGGTACCAGAAGTCCAGGTGGGACATTGTACTGACACTGGCTAAACAGGCCTCCCCCCAGCTAGCCAAGGAGCTGGAGGCGGTGGCTGCAGATGGGATTGAGGCATCTAAGGTTCAGTTTCATGCTGCTGTGGACTCTAATAATGTTTCATCAAGAGTCATGGCTACATCTGTGGCTCTTCGGAGGATGGCTTGGCTCAGGTGTACTAGCCTCTCGCAAGACACCCAGGCTAAGGCCATGGATTTTCCTGTAGTGGGTAATTCTCTGTTTGGGGAGCAGACAGAGAATTACATGAAGAAAATGGACGAGTTCAGGACCACTTACAGGAGTGCTCAGGCCAAGGAAAGGCAGGCAACTCCTCAAAGGCAGCAGTCTAGGGGCAGGCCTTTTCAAAGGCCTTTTTACCAAGCACAGGCCTCTTCTTCCTTTTTGCAGAGGAGGTTCCTCAGAGGGAGAGGCAGAAGGGGGATGAGCAGGACTGCATCCACTCCTCAAACTAAAGCCCCTGCCAAGCAGACACCCTGATGGGTCTGCTCGGGTTGACTTTCCTATTCCGGTAGGGGGTAGACTGGCTTACTTTGTCCAGGACTGGATGTCTATTACATCAGATAAGTGGGTCCTGGAAGTAGTAACAGGGACTGGTTCTCAGCTTCAAAAATTTCCAAAGATGAGAGCCAGATCTTTTCCACCTGCAAATCTTTGGAAACCCTTGCCCTAGAGGCAGAGGTTTCTTTTCTCTAGCTTTAAGAGCTGTGAGAAAGTACCTACCCTACACTGGGGCAAAGGACTGTACTCCAGGTACTTCCTGACCCCCAAAAAGACAAGGGAGTGGCGACCCATCCTAGACCTAAGATATTTGAACAAACATCTTTTAAAACCAAAGTTCAAGATGATAACTCTGGGAATAATCATTCTCTCTCTAAGGCCAGGGGACTGGCTAGCCTCCCTGGACCTCAAAGATGCCTACTTTCACATTCCCATCAGGTGCTCCCACAGAAAGTACCTCAGGTTCGAGTTGCCCTCAGGCCACTATCAATTCAGAGCAATGCCCTTTGCCCTAACCTGAGCCTCAAGGGTTTTCACAAAGTGCCTGGCAGTAGTAGTTGCCTTTCTAAGAAGGCAAAAGATTTCCATATTTCCTTATCTGGACGATTGACTAATAGTGGGTCAGTCTCCAGACCAAGTCAAGTCTCACCTGCAAGTGACTCAGCAAGTGCTCGCTTCTCTAGGATTTCTTCTCAACCTTCCCAAGACAGTTCTCGAACCAGTCCAGCTTCTTACCTTTATAGAGGCAGAACTGGACACACTCAGAGCAAGAGCCTTTCTTCCTCTAGAAAGGGCAAGGGCTCTTATGGAACTAGCTTCTTCCTTCAGCCTTCAGGTATCTCAACCAGCAAGGCATTTCCTCCAGCTCTTGGGCCACATGGCAGCTTAAATAACAGTGGTCCAAGGGCCAAGATTCCAGATGAGGGATATTCAGTTTTACCTGAGAGCTTTCTGGTCTCAGAGAAAGGACTCCCTTACCAAACTGATTCCAGTGACTCTGACCTTGATCCAGGCCTTCCAGTGGTGGCAGGATCAGGACTATTTAAGGCAAGGTGTTCCTTTTGTTGTTCAGCCTTGTTCCATTGTCCTTACCACGGATGCTTCTCTCCTGGGCTGGGGGGCCCACCTGGGTTCCCTTACTGCCCAGGGCCTGTAGTCCCCAAGATTCCTTCTCCATTAATCTTCTAGAGCTCAGGGCAGTTTTCTAGCTCTAAAAGCGTTCTCACAGTCAGTTCAGAACAAGGTGGTTCAAGTCAGAACAGACAACACCACCACCATGTGGTACATTAACAAGCAGGGAGGCACTCGGTCCACGGCCTTGTGCACAGAAGCCATGACGTTGTGGTCCTTGGCTTATTCCCTGCAAGCTTCTCTGGTAGCAGTTCACCTTCCAGGCAAGGATAATGTGCTAGCAGATGCACTGAGCAGGATTTCTCAGGGCCATCACGAACGGTCCCTGGACCCTCAGGTTTTGAAAGTGATTTTTTCAAGGTGGGGCACTCCAGAGATAGATCTCTTTGCAGCCCCAGACAATCACCAGCTTCCTCTCTTTTGTTGCAGACCTCCAGTCCTGGGATCTCTCCCTCTGGACGCCCTGATCCTCAATTGGGAAGGGATGAAGGGAAGGAGAGGAGGGAGAGGGATATGATAGAGACATACAAGTATCTTACAGGGAGGAACAGGGTGCAGGAAAACACTATTTTAAGCGAAAAAGATGTTCCAGGACTAGAGGGCATGGGATGAAGTTGGAGGAGAGCGATTCAGAGGAAACATGAGAAAGAATTTCTTCACAGGAGCGGGTGGTGGACAAGTGGAACACCCTGCCAGAGGAAGTGGTGGGGCTAAACAATCACGATTTAAGGATGCATGGGATAGACATAAAGGAATTCCGAAGGTCAGGGGTAAGGGGCAACAGACTTCTAGGAAAACATAAACTGAACTTACAAGCTCAAATGGGCAGACTGGGTGGGCCATAGGCCCTTATCTGCTGACACTGTCTATGTATCTATGTTTCTGCATGCCTTCCCCCCCTTCCCTCTCCTATTCAAGGTTTTGGTAAAAATAAGGTCTCAACCATGCAAGGTGATTCTGATTGCTCCAGATTGGGCCAGACAGCCCTGGTGCCCTGGTACTGTCCCTAGCAGTCCATCTCCCTTATCTCTCCCAGGAATTACAACCTGTTAACATCCTCTCAGGGAAGGATTTGGTACCCCAGTCTTCAGTCTCTCAATCTCAAAGCATGGCTCTTGAAGAGTTAGAGTTTGCAGATCTGCATCTTTCCCAGTGGGTTCTGGATATCCTCAAGGCTTCTCAGAAGCCCTCCACCAGAAAGGCTTACAACTCCAAATGGAAAAGATTCAGCATTTGGTGTTCTAAGAAGCATATTTCTCCAGACACTGCTGAATTGCCTACGGTTCTGGATTATATGGTCCATCTTAATGGCCTAGGCCTCAGACCAGCTACTCTCAAGGTACACTTGTCAGCTGTTTCTGCATTTTTGTCTGTGGGGAAGCCTTCCTCACTATCTTCTCATCCTGTGTTCTGTAAATTTTTTAAAGGATTGTTTCACACCAATCCCCCTTTTAGAGACCCTGCCCCTGCCTGGGATTTGAATGTTTGCATTGCTTAACTTATTCAACCCCCCTTTGAGCCTATGTCTTCAACAGAGCTTAAATACTTGACTTGGAAAACTGTGTTCCTGGTAGCCATTACCTCTGCCAGGCGTATCAGTGAATTGCAAGCCCTGTCAGTGGAACCTGATTTTATCTCCTTTCATAGGGATAAAGTGGTCCTTAGAACCAATAGATGGTTCATGCCCAAAGTGGTTTCAGACTTCCATTTATACCAGTCTGTGTCTCTCCCTGTTTTCTTCACTGATCATTCTTCCTCAGGAGAGAGGAGGCTACACAGTTTAGATGTCAAGAAAGCCCTTAGTTACTACTCGGCGTACCAAGGGTCACAGGTTTGACTCCTCCAGTTGTTCCTCACTTAATGGAGAAGTGGAAAGGGCAAACCTGCCACCAAATATCTGTTACCAGGTGATTGTGTCTTGTATACAATTCTGCTATGAAAACTGGGAAAACTCCACCCTCAGACCTGAGGGCTCATTCCACAAGAGGTACATCTGCTTTCCTGGCTGTGGCCAGGATATCCCTAAAAATTTGTCAAACAGCCACCTGGAAAACAGTCCATACCTTTACCAAGCATTACTCCCTGGATATCCAGGCTAGGAGTGATGCTTGGTTTAACACAACAAGTACTTCAGAGCCTATTTCCAAAGTAGGTTCTGTCCTTATCCTGAGGTACTGCTTAGTAGTCTGCAGTTGTCAGAATACAGCAAGACTTCATGTTGTTTAGAAGAAATTACTCACCTTAGTAATTATATTTCTTCTAATGGAGTCTTGCTGTATTCTGACCTCCCTCTCAGAACCTGTTTTTGGGGAGTGGGTGGGCAGGTGCAGTGTTGCACCCCAGGGGTGTTTTTGCTTGCACCCTCCGCCCTTTTTGTTTGGGTGCTTATTTATTATTGTTATTTTTAGTACATTGGGTTTTGTTTTTGGGTTTCCTGACTTGAGTCTTCCTTGGGAATCCAAAACTTTTCAGCCAGTTGGCTAGTAGAATTTTTACAATTTCCACATAGAATTTTTAGTTTAGTTGGGCTCTTAAGAATCTGACGGTTTATGTTCAAAATACTCCAGACAGAGACTTCAACTGAGCTCGAGCTCAGCGTTCCATGCCCTGCATGGAAAGTTAACTCTTAGTTCTCCGGGGAAGTTCAAAGGTTGGGAATCACTGCAATTGTCGGAATACAGCAAGACTCCATTAGAAGAAATATAATTACTAAGGTGAGTAATTTTTTCTTCTGGACCTAAAAACAGAATACCTAGCCCTGAGCTATGGATCACATGGACTGGCCCCATCTCCAGTCTTTCCTTGGCTTGCTGTACCTCCGGAATAGTATGCAGTCTAGTGTCCTGCACAAATAAAACTTCACATTTCAGATCATGTAATATTTTTATTTATTTATTTATTAAAATGTTTAACCAGGAAGGCATACTAGGCGGTGCAACACTCGAGTCAGATGTGTCCTGGGGAGGAGATTGGAAAGACAGCACTCAGACATACATTACGTGATGATGAAACAGTACACAGTTTGAGGAAAACATTATACAAGATACACTTGCCTCCTGGCAGAGGTAGACATACAAGTGCAGCTAGAAGTAGGAACCCACGGTGGGGCTAAGTGCCGCAGCAGAAGAGGATTGTTAATGGTAGAAACAAGCTAGCAGACAATATAGAAAATGTAACCTTACGTCTTGTTGTTGCTTTAATGCTGTTAACATTGAAGGTCAAAAATTAACTGCAGCCATAAAAGAAAAGGAAAGAAACACACTAGCCATTATAATCATAGAAACAGCATCTGAAAACCAGTTACTGCTTAGTTTTCTTTTCTTTTGTTTAAGTGGCCTTAGGCTTCCCTGGTTGGGAAGTATCCATGGCTTTTCAGTATGAGAAGTCACTGAGGAGTCATCTGACTCTTCTGCAGATGCTGCCTAGTCTTAAGTCCTGTAGGACTGCATATTGGTTTTGAGCCACAAGGGTGCTTTCTCTTCTGGGGTTTCTGTATCACTAGTGGGGATTCATAGACTTGGATCTGGTCACCAACTTGAAAGTATTTCCTGACACCCCAGCTGGAGGAGGCATAACCTTGTCTGCCTGCAGTATATCTGGGTCTGAACCTCCCATGTCCATAGTTCCTGAGAGTGCTGACCTACCACAGGGCCTGCCATGTGTAGTGGAGTCTTAGTGGGCTTTACATGTTCCTGCTCAACCCTACCTCTGGCAACAACAGGACTATGACTCTCAGAAATGGGGACCTGGGGGGGAGTGGTATTTGTTGTTCAGCTCCTGGGGATCTACCTGTGATTCAGCACAATGGGAGTTACTGCACACAGGATCCGTAATTAGTTTCAGCCTTTCTTTCTGGGCCACCATAACATAAAGATCCTGTTCTGCTCATAGACCATGGTCAAGGCTGTTGTGGGATGCCCAGGAACAGATACGAAAAGTGTGGCCTAGATCTTCACATAGGTTGCATCTCATGGGGTTGGGGCATTGGGCACTGATGTGTCCTGTAATCCCACAGAGTCCACATTTTAGTTTGTCACAGGAATTGCTGAGGTGTCCAGTGTACCCACAACAGTAGCACGCCTCCAGTAATGCTGAAGGCTTTTCATCCCCTTTGTTCTGTGGGTTTCTACAGTTTTCCATGCAGACCAGCAAGTCTGGGATTTGTCAGCTTCCCCAGAGCCAGCAACTCCAAAGGAGACAGAATCTTATGGTCTAGGATTGTGCAGGGCAATCTGGAATGCACTATTACTTTTGATTAAACCCGATCCCCAGGGCAAACCACTGCACTGGAGGAGATGGGGTCGGTGCTGGAACTTGGCAGGTAGCAAGGTTTTCATTTCTTCCATTCGTACATGCAGAGCACTGCAAACTGGTTTCTAGGGCAGAGCTGATGTAGTTTCCAAGTGCAGTGTGTGTCACGAGGTGGCAAACAAATTTAATCCCTGTAGTTACCCTTACAGGTCATGTGTGTGACAGTATTCTCCCCCTCCCTATTGAAGATGGGTACTGCTTTTTAGAACCCATGTGTAATTATTCTCTATTGACAATGGAAACACAGAAACTTAGAATTTGTTGGTAGATAAGGACCACTTGGCCCACCCAGTTTGCCCATTTTTTCCTACCTACAGTATCACTGCAGGCCCTACTTGATCTCAGTCTCTCTCTCTCTCTCTCTCTCTCTCTTTTTCTTCCCCCCTCTCGCCATTCCTTTCTTCCCTATGCCTGTTTGTACTCCATCACCTCGGCTGGTAGGCTGTTCCAGGAATACAGCACTCTTTCTGTGAAAAAGGACTTCCTTGCATCTTTCCTGCATCACCCCCGCTTCATAGCATGTCCCTTGTTCTTTTTTTTTGTAAATATCATCTTTATTTCATTTTCACTTACAGTCAATTGTGTCCAGCAATAAGAGCAAATAAATCAAATAGAGGTACTTACATAGTTCCACATAGTCACAGTACACAAATTGCTCACAATACCGTAAAGAGTAAATACCAGGGAGGTTAGGTTCAGAGTCCATCGAACGGGGCTTCAGCTTGACCCTGGCTCGGGTACCTTTGCTTCATTGGCTGCCGCTCATTAGGGTCCTGAATGCCAGACAGAAGTTTAAGATATCAATTCACATAATGAGCAGCTTAAATAGTACAGTATCCTCGCAATTTAACGTACTTAATCCTGAGGCGAGACCCACGCAGCACCACCACACAACAAATGGGGATGAGGGGGTGAGAATTTCTATTTCCTCACGGTACAAAGGTTGTGTCCTTCAACATATAGTATAAAAGCCATTTATTCCATCTAGCTTTAAATCTTTCCTCCCTTTCATTTAAACTATGTGTTATCTTCTCCAGTTGGTAGGTTTGCCTTAATATTGCCCACCAATCTCACAATGTAGGGATATTAGGAGATAACCACTTTTTAGTAATGGCCTTCTTACCAGCTGTATGCAGAATGGCAAGGAGGTAGCGGGTATCCCGATCCCTAAGGTTTTCAGGAAGAATTAATAAAATAAATGTTTGTGGGGTTAATTGAAAGCGTCTATCAAATAGTTATTGAAGGTCAGTCTCCAGTGAACGAATAAACGGCTCCAGCTTAGGGCAGGTGAACATTACATGTGTGAGATGTGCCTTTCTTTCTCCGCAATTACGCCAGCAGGAGGCAGACTGTCCTGGGGCGTAATGACTTGTGATCTCCGGGGTCTTGAAGTACCGGACTAAGAATTTCCATGCGTATTCCCTCCATTGGTGTGAACTAGAGGTGTAGGCTGCATGGTGGCATGCCTGGTCCCATTGCTTGTCTTCTATGCCCACACCCAGTTCCTGCTGCCATCTCCCTAGGGAGTCTACCAAATCTGCCAAGGGGCTTAAACTTAGAGCTTGATAGAAGGCAGATATCAAATGATTTCGGATTGGGTTAGCAAGCATAGATTGCAGCCTGGCGATGAGAAGTAGCCATTGCTCTGAGTTTCGCACCTCAGATGGTAATGATTCGTAGTAGTATCTATAATTGTATGTATTTGGCAGGTGAAATTTTATCTGTACTTCTTGGAATGACCAGATCTTCCCTCCTGTAACAATCTGGAACAAATATTTCAAACCATATCTGCTCCACTGCCCATATGCATGGTCCATCTTTCTTGGTTGAAAATCTGGAAGGCGGCTATAGGACATATTAGTGATATAAAAGAAATCGAAAACTGCCTCTTAATCTGTTTCCAGCGGTCACTCTATGTTGCAGCTCTGGGGTTAGTTTATTTGTTTGGAGGTTATATGGTCTTGGTGGAGTATGGCATAATATTCTAGGTCATCAACGATTTCCTGCTCAATATCAACCCAGTGTGCTTCACCTACAGCCAGCTGTCTAGCAACAACATGTGTCAGCTGCGCAGCTTGGTAGTACCGTCGGAGATCTGGTAGGGCAAGCTCCCCTGAGCCTCTTGGTTTAGTAAGGATCTTCAATCTAAGTCTAGGCCTGCGGCCTGCCCAAATAAACCGAGATATGGCTTTTTCCCAGTCTGTAAACACTGGCGTGGGATACTAATAGGAATGTTATTAAAAGATACAAAGCACTAGGCAAGACCACCATTCTAAATCGTCTATTTTTCTGGTTAGACTCAAGGGAGCATCGCCAGCTGGCGAGTCCTCCTTAAAGGCGATTAGTAAGCGGAATATAGTTCTGTTTGAAGGCATCTTGCAGATCCTTAGTTAAGTTAATCCTAGGTATTTTATTTTCCCTAAGTCCCATTTGCAGGAAACTGCTTCTAAATGTTCTGATCGGGAATACTGAAATGTCAAGATCTCGGTTTTTGAGATGTTAATCTTATAACCGAGACCTGTCCAAAAGCCACTAACAGCTCATTAACCTTTGGGAGGGTCATGCTGGGTTTGGAGGTATAGGAGTCGTCATCCGCATAAAGAGCTATCTGGTGTTCCTCTCCAGCCATCTCAATCCCTTGGATATCCTGAGATTGCCTGATGAGCGGTGCTAAGGGTTCCATGAATAGGGCAAATAGGAGGGGAGACAAGGGCATCCTGCCTAGTGCCCCTATGAAGGGAAAACAAACTGAATGGTGACCGAGACCTTCACCCGCCTTGAGGGCAGAGTAAATGTTTCCGATCCGCGGACTAATGACAGGGGAACCCCACTCTCTCCATGACTGTATATAGGAATGGCCAGAGCACCCTAGTCGAGCAGCCTTTTCACGTCTAGGCTGACTAGGGCTGCCGAGTATTCCCCAGTGTGCATCCTGTGTATTATATGGTATGTTCTCTTTATATTATCTGTAGTTGTTAGTCCACACACAAAACCCGTTTGATCTTTGTGTATTATTTGTGGTAGTACCGTTTCTAGTCTATGAGCAATTATTCCATAAATAATTTATAATCTGAGTTTAAGACTGATATCAGGGGTATGACTCACATAGCTGAGGATTTTGCCTGGTTTAGGGATGACCGAAATATTAGCAAAAGACCAAGTGGGTGGGGGAGAGTCTCCCTGTAGAACCGAATTAAAGGTACGAAGGAGGGTAGGTAGAAGCTGTTCTTTAGCAACTTTATAAAATTCAATTCCATAGCCGTCAGGTCCCGGGGCCTTCATGGTCTTAGCCCAGGCCAGAGCGCTGACCAGCTCCTGCATCGTAATAGGGCTGACCAGTTGGTTTCCCTGTTCTGAAGTGATGCTCGGGAGGTAAACAGATTGTAGAAAATCCCTTACCAAATCCATTGTTACAGGATGCTGTGGGGTATAGAGGGTAGAATAGTATTCAGTGAAAGCCTCTACTATGTCATCGAGTTTGTGGAGAGGCCTGCCATCAGCTGGGTGGCGAATAGTGTTTATTGTAGAAGCTTTCTTCTGCTTTCTGAGTTGATAGGCCAATAGTCTAGCAGCCCTGGGTCCTACTTCATAGTATCACTGTCTGAGGAAAGTTAGGGCAATCTCTGTCTGCTGCAAAGCCATCCTATCTAGGTCTAGCTTGACTTGTTTAAGTTGCGGGAGTGCTTATGTGCCATTTGTAGAAAGTGAAGGGTTTCTTCCAGTCTGGCTTTGCGTTGTTTGCGGGAGTTCGCCTGCATAGAGGTGTATTTAATGAGGTGCCCTCTTAATACTGTTTTTATTGTGTCCCAGAGCATACTTGGTGAGGTCTCTGAGCTAGAATTATCTACAAGTATCTCGGACAGTTTATCCATTAGAAATTCTTTAAACTGATTTGACTTTAAATGGTAAGGATTTAGTCGCCACTGTGTACATTTTCTGAATTTAAGTTTCCATGTAGTGGTTATTTGTGCGTGATCTGAGAGGGAGACATCCCCAATATGCGAGTCTACCACTAAGCTCATCGTTCTATTTAGGTTATGCAGAGATCAATTCTTGAATATGTGTGGTGAACTGCTGAGTAATATGTATAATTCCTGGTGTTGGGATGAAGTGGCCTAGGTATCAGACCAACCAGCCTCAGCTAGAAACCTACCTAAGAACCTCTGCTGTGGAGTTTCTTGGGAGTGTTAAAACTGGATGAGTCCGTTCAGGATTAGGTAGAATGTTAAAGTCTCCTGCTAAGCGTGTCGCCTTTGAAAATTGTGTGATTCTGTCCAGCAGGTCTTTAACTTCGTTCACTGGCGAGTCGGGGAGATATATATTTGCCAGGGTAACCTCGGTTTCTCAATTAAACCCGGAGTAATACTAAGCGTCCGAAAGGGTCAATCCACTTAGCTAGCAGTTGCCAAGGCGTCTGCTGCGGAATCACTATATACCCCCTCCTTCTGCCATTTTTAAAAGTAGAGCTATATACCTCACCCCTCATGAGCTGCCCCAGTCTCAGGTGCTCCTCTTTACTTAAGTGGGTCTCTTGTAAATAGATGAGGTCTGCTTTCCATTTTTAATTTGTGAAAGAACCCTGGATCTCTTGATTGGGAAGTGAGTCCATTTACATTCCATGACAGCTGCTTCAAAGGGTTCCTCCATAACCAAATTCGGAAGTTAAGGAGTTTGTTAGCGTACCACATGGATCTCAGGAAGCCCCCAGCCAACCCCTCCACCCCATGCATCAAGTAGACACAATTGACATTCAATTAAATTACAGCAGTAGCATTCGATTTTCCAGAACCGGACATTACTTTTTGCTGTTAGTAACTGGTTGTCTTTAAACTGACAACATACATAAAACAAGAAATAATTAAAGACAACCACCATTTGTTCTGAATAGCAATTAGGTTAACTAACGGTGTCTGTTGTAAAGTAACCCAACAGGTTATTAATTAACTTCATTAACACTTAACTAATTGAAACAAGAAAGGTAAACTAGTACTTCCAATGTCTGAGAGCTCCTTAGCTCTCTACAGTGAAGTATCCTCACGGGAGGGTATGCCTCAATATACGGATACCCCAAGGCGCATCCAGTGCCTAGGTAGGAAGAGGGAAGGGTTATGGTTAGTCACACTCTAGCCTATTAGCCATCTTCTAAGGTGTGTGATGCTGCGGGAGAGAAGCTTGAGGGAAGAGATAGGGAAGGAAAAAAAAGGGGGATGTTTCCTTTCTTTCCTTTCCTCCTTTGTATATCATATACTTACTCACATACATACACACATACACATGCATGCATATGCGTAGAGGAGGTGCAGAATAACTTTGTCCGTAGTTCCAAGAAGGCCCCTAGACATCCTCAGATGCTCCTATTTGCTTGCCTAGAGGATAATATAAAATTCATGAGAGCAGTCTAGAGTATACTCCTGCATTCTACACGGTAGTAGGAGCGTGAGTAGTCGGGCCAGGGGAATCCCAGTACGTCCGATGGAACTGGTAATGAGGTGGGCGTGATCAGGGTGGGCTAGTATTATTAAATATTAATCTTTCCCCCTGAGCCATGAGTTCAGCGTGGCAATTTCTACTCCATTAGGGACTCAGGATCCAGCTATCACCTAAAGCCCTCAGTTCCACCTTGATCCTTTTACTCTTGAGTTCGCTTGCTCATATCTGCTCAGCGACACAACATTAGATTAATTCCAGCTCTGGAGCCTATCCTGTCACGCGACCCCATCAGCTCTGCCGAGTACTCACTGCCCTTCTTAGTGCCTGAGATCATTTTATATGCAGGAGTAATTGCCCTTTCGAATACCAAGGGGCATTATCAATAAGCTTTTATTAAGTTATCTAATGCATGCCAGTGTGAAAACAGGGAAGGCTAGACCAAACAAGTCTTACTCTTACCTTCACTGGATCTGCATGCCATTCTATTGACGTCTAAGCCAGGCTCTGCATAGAAGGAAAGATAGAGTGTTAGTGTCACTGAACAAACAAGTGGTAGAAACAGAAATTACATAAATTTAAAATGAGTGAACAAGAACTGAAACTTATCTGTAGCGGTTAGTTGACATAAACAGGTAGGTTCAGTAATTCAACAGTGGCAATCAGACTGTCCTAAGTGGCTAAATGATATGTCCCAATATTCCAGGCAGCTAAGATCCAGTTAATTAAGCTGTGCCCCTTCTCTTCCGCTCCTCAAAGCGAAGCCATTTGTCTTAAGTTCCACTCAGTTTGAGCTGTATGGTGATCAAGTGGTCGATTGGGACTGCTCTCGTAGGGAGTCAACAATTTTCCGGATCGCCTCTGTGCCCTGTCTCTTCCTGGCCTCTCGCTGACCAGATTGCCAGGCTTGCTGCGATAGCTTTGCTGCCAGAGTGTCACGCATGGAGCGTCTGGTTGTTTTAATTTCGATCCCCTTTTGCAGAAGTCCTTCCATCGCCTCCTCTGCGAGTTGTAAGCGAGCTGCCCATCTGATGAAAGACCATTAGTTTTGCTGGGTATGGGGTATGAGCGCAAACCAGCAATTTTAGAGCTTTTAAGATCGGAATATATGCCTTGCCTGGCAATCACCTCAGGGTGAAATCATTCTCAAAATATAATGCGTTGCCCTTGTAGTGAACCTGTCCCTGTTTCCAAGCCGTTTGTAATATCAATTCTTTTCCTGGAACCAGAATCGCACCAGCATAGTCGTGGCCCTAGCTTCGGGGGCCTGGGCCCAAGTGTGCAGTGTACCCTCTCAAACTCAAGGTTGCCTCCTTAGGAATGCTTAGTATTTGTTGTAGCAGACTGCAAACAAATTCCTGGGGATGGTGCCCTTCTCGCCTTCTGGGATCCCTGAGATCCGAACATTATTGCCAGCTTGACTCCCTGCATCTTGGCCCGCTCATGCAAGATTTGTATATTTTGGTTTAGTTGCATTATGGCCCATTTGGTCCTGTCTATTCTGGAATCGGATGCCGTCGCTTGCTGTTCCAATTGCTCTTGTTGCTTCTCTAGCTTTCCTATATCTGTCCTGAGGGCTGCTGTAGTGATTAGAACTAATTTCTGAATTCACGCAGTTCGAGAGGACCAAAGTCGATGACGCTGCGTTGTTAGAGTGGCTGCTCGGTCTTGTCTGTGCTGTGCCTCGAGGCTGTTGAGGCCTGTGATGCCGGCTACCAGAATGGAGAATCCTCCTTCATCCAGCCGCTGTATGGCTTTTCTTGAAGCTTTCTCCCTCGCTTTGACATTATTTCACCTCCGGGATCGTCTCTATAAGTAACTTTAACTATGAAGTGGTGTAAGCGGAGTTTTTTTTTAACAACGAGGCGGGGGAGCCTCGCGCTTTAGGCTGTCAATCGGAGCATGCGTCACCGGAACGCTCCCTTGTTCTTGACTACTTTTTTCCTGAAAAATACTTTTCCCCATGAGGTATTTACGATCTTTGTCATACCCACCTTCTCTCTTCCAGGGTGTACATATTGAGTTCCTTTAGTCTTTATCATAGGGTTTTGTTGCAGAACCTGCACCATTTTAGTTACCCTCCTCTATACTGCCTCCATCTGTCTATGTCCTTCCAGAGATGTGACCTCCAGAATTATACACAGTATTCTAGGTGAGGCCTTACAAGCGATCTGCACAGGCCTTAACACCAGCTCCCTCCTTCTGCTGGTGATACCCCTCCTACATCCCACTAGCCCCCAGCTGCCTTGTCATACTGTCTGACCACCTTTAGGTCATCATCATCAGGGATGATTAGCCTGAGGTCTCAGTCCTGCTTGGTGGTCATCAGTAACACTCTCCCCATTTTGTACTCTGCTCCTGGGTTTCTGTGCTCCAAATGTATTATTTTGCACTTTTCATGTTGAAACCCACCTGCCATAACATAACCACTCCCAGGTTTTCTCCGGTCTGCCCCCACCCGGTGTATCCACCCCATTGCAGATTTTGGTGTCATTCGCAAAGAGGAAGACCTTCCCCTTCAGTTCCTCTGCAGTGTCAATGTCACTTTTAAAGACATCCAGTCCCAGCACTGATCCTGAGGCACCCCACTGGTCACCCTCCCCTCCTCAGTGAACTCCATTTACCAACACTCTGTGTCTCCTATCCTGCCGATTTCTAACCAGTGTGTACCACCTTTGGACCCACTCCTAAGCTACCCAGCCTGTTTAATAGTCTCCATGTGGAATAGTGTCGAAAGCCTTACTGAAATCTAACTAGACCACATCCACTGCTCCACCCTGATCTAATTCTTTAGTCCAATCAAAGAAATCTACCAGATTCATTTGCCCCCAAAATGAATCCATGCTGTCTAGGGTCTTGTAATCAATCCATTGGCTTCAGGGTATTCCACTATCCTGTGCTTCAGCAGTGATTCCATTAACTTTCTGACCACCAGTGTCAGACTGACAGGCCTATAATTGCCAGCCTTCTCCCTGGTGCTACTTTTGTGAAGTGGAGCTACTACTGCCCTCCTCTAGCCCTCTGAAATTACTCATATTTCCATTGAGCTGTTGAACAGGATTGTCAGAAGTGCAGCCAGTTACCTCCCTGAGCTCCCTCAGTAAGATGTACCCCGGCTGGTCCCATTGCTTTGTCCTCGTTGACTAGCATGTCCCTTTAACACTTTCTTCTCTGAAAAAGGACTAATGTCTGCCTCGTTTCTTTTCTGTGGCCACTCCCCATCTTCTTCCACTGTGAGCACTGAACAAAAGTATTTGTTCAAGATGACTGCTTTTTCCTGGCACCTCTCTGCACAGCTCCCCCCAACCCCTGTCCCTTTTTAACCATAGAGTCCTCCCCTGGTCTTCCTCTTTCTCACTTACATACAAAAAAAAAAAAGTTGTGTCCCTTTCCTTACCACTTGGGCTTTTCTCTCTTAAGTTTATAACTTCACGCTCCTCACGGCTATCCTTGCTTATCTCCGCTTTCTCCTGATACACCTCTCTGTCCTCCTCCTCTGCATTTTCTTTTACCTTCTGAATACTACCCTTTTAGCCTTTAGTTTTCAGCCACCTCTTTCGAGAACTAGAATGGTCTGTTTTTCCTCTTATGTTTACTGACTTTGTTGCTCTCACTGTGCCTTTTAGTTTCTCCCATTATTCCTCCACCTCACTAAGGTCATTTCCTCCTTGCCAGGTCATCCCTGAGGGCATTTGCCCATCTTCATAAAATCTGCCCTCCTGAAGTCAGGACCTTCACCCTTGTGTAATTCAATTCTGCAGCCATCCTTACATTGAACCACACTGATTGGTGATTTCTGGTCTCCAGGTGGCCTCCCATCTTGATGTCTTAGCAGCTGTCCTTATTACTAAGTACCAGGTCAGTATTGCTCCATCATGTGTGGGTTCGCTGACTAGTTGCCTGAGGACACCCCTACGGAAGTCCAGAATGTCCCTGCTTCTACTTGAAGCCACAACTGGATTCTCCAATCTACATCCAGCAGATTGAAGTCCCCCCCGCCTCACGAGCAGCACGTCCCCCTTTTCTGCCAGCTTGGTGGTGTCTTTCACCAGTACCTTATCTAACCCCTTCCCTGTGCTGGAGGTCTATAGATCACACCAGTGCAAATAGTGGCTCCATTTCCCTTCTTCACGGTGACCGTGGTACCTCTGTCACTCCCCATTCCCTGTATCTTTGTCCTTTTATGCTTTCCCTCATATAAGCATCCCACCCCATCAAACAACTTGAAGTCTTGCTGTATTCTGACAAGTGCAGTTAGCCCCAGCCTTTAAACTGCCCGGAGGACAAAGGGTTAACTTTTCTATGCAGAGCATAGAATGCTGGCCTAAGCTCGGTTGATGCCTCTGTCCGTTTCCTTTGAATGCTAACCATCAGATTCTTACGAGCAACATTCAAATAGTACTACATGGAAATTGTAAAACAAAATTTTTAATAGCCAACTGGCAACAAAAGTTTTGGTCTACAAAAAAGACAAGTCAGAAACCCAAAACTCAAAACAAATAGGAATATAACAAAATAAGCGCCCACACAAAGAGGGTGTAAAAGAAACTACTGAGGTACAACACTTACCTACCACTTCCCAAAACCAGGTTCTGAGAGGGAGGCAGGAGAGGTCAGAATACACAAGACTCAATAGAAGAAACATAATTACTAAGGTGAGTCATTTTTTCTTCAAACAACTTGAAGTCTTGCTGTATTCTGGCAAGTGCAGACTACCAAGCAGTACCTCCATGGAAGAGGGACAGAACCTACTTGGGAATAGGCTCAAGTACTACTGTGCCAAACCGAGCATCACTCCTACCCTGGATATCCAGAGAGGAATGCTTGGTAAAGGTATGGACTGTTTTCCAGGTGGCTGCTTGACTAATTTCTAAGAGAGGGATATCCCTGGCAGTAGCCAGGGAAGCAGCTGTACCTCTTGTGGAATGAGCCCTCAGGCCTGAGGGTGGAATTTTTCCCAGTTTTTCATAGCAGAATTGTATACAAGACACAATCCACCTGGCAGTAGATCTCTTGGTGGCAGGTTTGCCCTTTCCTACTTCTCCATAAGTCAGGAACAAATGGAGGGAGTCAAACCTGTGACCCTTGGTACGCTCTATGTAGTAACTAAGGGCTCTTTTAACATCTAAACTGTGTAGCCTCCTCTCTCCTGAGGAAGAATGATCAGTGAAGAAAACAGGAAGAGACATAGACTGGTTTAAATGGAAGTCTGAAACCACTTTGGGCAGGCAAGAACCTTCTGTTGGTTCTAAGGACCACTTTATCCCTGTGAAATTAGATAAAATCAAGATCTTACTTCGAGACACAGCTCTTGCAGCAGGTTACACCATTAGGGACTGAAGCCGGCGGGCGTCAGGACCGAAAAATTCTAGCTAGCCATCTTCAGTGGGGACACTTCCCCCAGCGTCGGTCCCGCCCCTGGCGTCAGGCGTGGCACATAAGGCGGTCCGCCAGATTCCCCAGTTCTTTCCTCACGTCGACTTGCATGTCTCGACCTGTTGCTGTCTAGCGCACACGCGTGGATAAGTTCTTTTTCCTACGGAAATTTGGATTTCTTCTAGCAAGTTTTTCGCTGATGTCCTCTCCGACCTCGGTCACTCCTCCAATGTGCTTCGGAAACAGATCCTTCAAGGATCCCCACGGCCTGCGTCCGGTGCCTGAGGCCCAGACCGATACGCGGCCTGCTCCTTTTGCCAGGGGTTTAACAGTCGAACCCGGATCCGGCGTCAGAAGGCCCTTCAAGCTTTCTTACTGGAAAGAAGCTAAGGCACGTGTCTTTCAAGGGGATCCTCTAAAAGACCCACAAGCATGCGGAGAAAGCGAGGAAGGCCCTTCCAGGTCCCCTCTGGGCCGGACTCTTGCAGCTCCGGTTCCAGGTCCAACCGCTCCCCCTCCAGGGCCAGCTCTCAGCCTCCCCCAGCTGTGGTCAGGAAGTCCTCTTCTCAGGCCAAGTCCACCAGGCCGTCCTCGTCTTCATCCTCCAGGGCCTTGGTGAAGTCTGGGGATCGCCATCATCATCATCATAAGTCGGGTTCCCGCCCTTCGGCGTCAGGTCAGCTTCTTTGCCTCCTCGCAAGACGTTGGAGCTTACTTCCTTGAAGAGACCTCAGGATCCGACGCCGGTGCGTCCGTCGTCGGCCTCTCGCCATGCATCCCTGGAGCCGCCGTCGGCCAGACGACCGTCGCCGGCTAAGCCAACTCCTCAGTGGACGCCGGTAGGGGGGCCGGCGCCTGCTCCTCCTGAGAAGAGAGCCCTGACGCCTCCGACCGATGTCGGTCAGGAGACCATAACCGAGGAGGATCTGACGCAGCCCGAGGACCAGACGGGCGACCCCAGTCTCGTCGAGACTCCCAGGGAACCCTCGCCGTTACCCGAGCCCCCTGTGGAGCCGTCGTCGGGCCTTTCTTTAGCGGATGTGAAGGACCTCTTCACTTACTGGTGGGACACCATAAAGAAGGATATGGTTCCCACTTCTCTTCCTCCTCCTCTTCCTCCTACACCTCCGGTTCCTGCACCCCCTCGCCAGTCCGAGGTGGGCAGGCGCTTACCTCCTCCCGGGAATATGGAACCCCTCAGGAGACCAGAAAAATGGAGACCTCCGTCTAAATCCTCTTCTAGGTCACCCAGCCCCGAGACCCAGGAGACACGATGATAGCCTTGACGGAGGACACGGGATCGGAGTACTCATCGTCAGATCCCCATCTCCCTCTCCATCTCTTCTCCGGACGACCCTTCGTTCTGGATATTATGAGACACATCAAGAGAACATGGGATGGGATGCGGAAGAGCTAGACCCGAAAGGATCGCCTAGCCAAATGTCTTGACGAAGGACCCCAAGCCTGTGGTGGTGCCATCCTTGGTTGACACTTTCGTGGGCGTCACCAAGGGCGTGGAGCGTCCACATTAGCTCCGGTGATGCCAAAAAGCTGATCGCTTGTACAAGGCTCCTGGGAAGACCAGTACTTGACTCAGCAGCCTCAGGCCAACTCTCCTGGTCATCACAGCCTCATGACCCGGTCACAGAGACAGCAACATCTGAGCACCCCTGCCACCTGACCCAGAGTCCAAGCAGTTGGGCCGCTATGGGTAAGCGCGTATGCTTCCGCTACCTGCGCCATCAGATCCTTGAATTATTTGACCCACATGGTTCAGTTCCGGAATGCCTTGTGGGAACAGGGTCTGGAAGTGGCTGAAAAACTGCTGGAAGGTGAGCAGAAGGAGGAGATGCTTCAGCTCCTCCTTACGGGTTCGGACGTGGGAACCCAAGTGTTGCAAGCCGCGTACGACTCCGCGGACTCATCGGCCCGAGCAGCAGCTTCTGGCGTATGCCTCCGGAGACACTCTTGATTCACAGCGTCTCTGGCTTTACCGGACATCAGAAGATATCATGGACGCTACATTCGAGGGAGAAGTCTTGTTTGGTAAACCTCCGGAGAAGATTATTACCAGACTTCAAGAGGTCGGGAAGGTGGTGAGGTCGGTTCAGGCCATGTACTGACCCAGGCTTAGTTCCTTTCGTAGGAACCAAAGCCGAATTCGTGGGCGGATGCAGAGGCAGCAGTCCTGCTCCGCTACACAACAGAGGGGCTCCGGCTTCCGTAGAGCCCAGGGGAAACAGCCCGCCAGCCGAAGCCAGCGTACTACTAAGCCGGCCCAGCCAGCGGGACCCTCACCCGCCACAGCCTGACTCCTTTCCGGCCCCCGCCCCTCAGGATCAACAGGAAATCATGGTCGGGGGTCGCATTGCGAACTTCCTGCCGGGAAGGCAGGCTATAACCACCGGCAGATGGGTTCTTCAGTTGGTGGAAGAGGCCACTATATGAATTTGCAGAAAAGTCACCCTCGGGGCCTCCTTTGCTCTCCCGGTATCGGGTCAGCACAAATCTATGATCTGGCAAAAGTACTGCGCTTCTGCAAAGGGGCGATAAGTATGTCCCGGAGAACCAGAGGGACAAGGATATTATTCCACTTCTTCCTGGTTCCAAGAAAACAGGGGACCTCCGTCGATTCTGGACCTCAGCGACCTCAACGTGTTGAGTACGCCTACAAGAAAATTCCATGGTGACTCTTCGGGTCTTATTCCCATGCTGAAACAAAGGCTTCTTATGCGTCTCTAGACATACAGGGCGCATACCTGCATATCCCTATAGCTCAGGCGCACAAGAGGTTCCTGCGCCGAGTTCCTCGACCACCACCTTCAATTCGAGCACCTTCCATTCGGACTGTCATCCGCACCAGGGTCTTTACCAAGTGCATGGCAGTCGTGGCAGCGTCTCTAAGGAGACAGGGCCATTATGTGTTCGTACCTGGGCGATTGGCTTCTCATGGCCGCCTCAGAGGCGTTGATATGCGGTCCAGAGCACCCAGGACCTGTTCTGATCTCTGGGCATCCTAATAAACTCGAGAAGTCTCTCCTGGTACTGTCATAGAAACTGCAGTTTATAGGTGCAGTACTGGACACCATTCAGGGAAGAGCTTTTCTTCCAGGCGACAGGGCGGCACATCAGATCCCTCATCAGGGAGTTATCGTCGAACAAGACCGTCCCTGCCAGGTCGGTCCTTCGCTTCTGCGGACATGGCTCGGCCATTCCTACCGTTCCTTCAGCAAGGCTCCACATGCGGGTAACTCAGTGGATGCTCAAGGTGCAATGGGACCAAAGGCAAGACCACTTGCAGCATCCGGTCAAGATCACGAACACCGTGATTCAAGACTGGCAGTGGTGGCTGGTCCCAGGATCGCTCTCCATGGGCGCCCGTTAAATAGCCTTAGATCCCGGATAACCCTCACCACAGGCGCCTCAGGTCTGGGGTGGGGGCACACCTGGGCAGGGTAAGAGTCCCAGAGTGCGTGGACCCGATGGAAGCTCATCTCCATATCAGCGTTCTAGAGATGAGAGATTCTCTATGCCCTGCAGGCCTTTCAGTCAGTAATCCCACCGTGTACTCTTCTGCTTCAGACAGACAACCACGGTGATGTAATACCTCAACAAACAAGGAGGCACACCTCTTACCCCTTTGCAGGAGGCCATGAGGGAGTGGGATTGGGTATCGGGACACTCGGGAATTTGATCACTGTGCATGTTCCCGGAGTGGACAACACGATTGCAGATGGTCTGAGTCGCTCCTAGGCCCAGAGTCCACAGTGGGAACTTCTTCAAGAGGTAGCAGAGGATCTGTTTCTTGATGGGGAACTCCAGAGCTAGACTGTTAGCATCCCATCAGCATAAAACTGCCCAGTTTTTGCTCGCTAGATCCAGAGCCTGGTGTTTTTTGGCGAGACGAGTTGTCCCTCTCCTGGGCGGACAGATTCCTCTACGCTTTCCCTCCTTTCCCGTTGATCCAGAGAGTTCTTCTCAAACTACGCAGGGAGCATGCAGTTATGATCCTGGTGGCCCAGACAGATCTGGTTCCCTTTGCTGATGCAGCTATCCCGGGAACCCCCGCTCCCATTGCTGTTCAGCTCCCATCTCCTGTCTCAGGAGAAAGGTTCACTAGTCCACCCGGACTTGCGCTCACTGAACCTGCATACATGACTCCTAGAGACATAGCCATCTTGCGTCACGGGGTCTCGCAAGAGGTTGCAGAAGTTCTTTCTGCAGCCAGAGCCCGCAACACATGCGACGTACGCCATGAAATGGCGCCGTTTTTGTTTATGGGACGCGAGCACGGTTTTTCCCCTTTAGGTTGCCCAGCAGGAGTGGTGTTGGACTACCTGCTCTCCCTCTTTCGTTCGGGTCTAGCCTACTCCTCTATCAAGGTGCACCTTTGTGCCATCTCTGCCTACCACCTTCCGGTGGGACATCGTACAGTGGCACAATTAGACGCCTCTCGGGAATTTCTGAGAGGGGTGTTACACCTTAGGCCACCCATTAAGGACCCTGTGCCTCCGTGGGATTTGCTCTTTGTCCTGGAACAACTCACGCTCCCCCGCCAGATCTGCCCGTGGATTAGGCTCGTTTTCTGTCGTGAAAGCGTTATTTTAGTTGCTGTTACTTCAGCGAAGAATTTCTGACTTCACGCTCTCATGTGCAAGAACCTTATTTAGTTTTCCACGGGACAGAGTATCCCGAGAACGAATCCTAAATTTTGCCTAAGGTGGTCTCTTCAGCTCACTCTAAATCAGGACATTGACCTACCAGTCTACTTCCCAAACTACTCGAATAGAGGAGGCTCTGCTCCACACCCTGGATGTTCACACGCAGCCTGAGGTATTACCTCAACAGAACTAAAACTTTTGTAGTTCTGAGCAACTTTCGTTTCCTTCTCTGAGAGGATGATGGGCCAATCTGTACAAACAGTCCCTGTCTAGCTAAGCTTGTCCAGTGTATTTCACTCTGTTATGAGCTCAAACAGAAGCCCTCCCGGGTTCGGTCCGGGGTCATTCCACTAGGGGCGTGGCCACCTCATTTGCAGCACTCCGAAACGTCTCCACTTCTACCATATGTGCTGCAGCCACTTGGAGCTCTGTGCATACCTTTATCAGGCATTATAGCCTAGACATCGCCTCTCGGTGAAGAGCCGGTTTCGGCCTGGCGGTGCTACAGGGTCTCCTGTCCTAGATTCAGGACCTGGAATGTATTTCCTATTTTTCCTTCTCCCGGAATTTCTGGCAGCGTTACTGCTTGGGAATCAGTCCTAATGGTGTAACCTGCTGCAAGACTGTGTCTCAAGTAAGATAGTACAGTTACGTAAGAACTTACCATAACAGTAGATCTTCGAGAACAGCTTTTGCAGCAGATGCCTCCACCACCTTCCCCTTGGAGGAGGCATGGCAGCCTTTTCTTACGGGATTTTTTCCTTATTATCTTCTGACGGTGGATCCTCGGTCTCCCATTCTGATGTCATCCTGCGGCGGAAGTCCGGGCGGAGAACTGGGGAATCTGGCGGGACCACCCTTATGTACCACGCCTGACGTCAGGGGCGGGACCGACGTCGGGGGCAGTCCCCGCTGAAGATAGCTAGCTAGAATTTTTCCGTGGGGTCCTGACGCCTGCCGGCTTCAGTCCTAATGGTGTAACCTGCTGCAAGAGCTGTTCTCGAAGATCTACTGTTACGGTAAGTTCTTACGTAACTGTACTTTCCACTGACAGGGCTTGGAGTTCGAGCAGGCCCTGCCCTTCCGAGCCGTCACCCCTTGGGGGGCTACAGGGTCCATAGCCTCCTTGTCGGCTCACCGAGCCGATATCGCCCTGCTCCTCGAAAAAGAGGTGATCAGGAGGGTGGCGGATCCTCCTCCAGACCCGGGGTTTGTGTCCAGGTACTTCCTGGTCCCAAGATGGACGGGGGGGGGGCTTGCGCCCCATTCTCGACCTGCACGACTTGAACAGGTTCCTAAGGTCTCGGACCTTTAGGATGGTCACTCTGGCTCGATAATCCCATCCTTGGAGCAGGCGTGTGGTTCTGTTCTCTGGACCTCAGGACCGTTCTTTCCATCCCTATCCGTCAGTCCCACAGAGATTCCTCTGCTTCAGGGCAGAGGATCCCTCTGAGTTCGGACCATGCCCTTGGCCTTTCCTAGCTCCCAGGGTCTTCACCAAATGCATGGCAGTGGTGACAGCATTCCCTTCGGCCGGAAGGTCCGGTGTACCCTACCTGGACGACTGGCTGATTGCAGCCCCTCCAGAGCGGAGGTGGAGCCCGGTCCAGAGATCTGACCCTCAGGTTTGCTCTCAGGTTGGCCTTATCAATGAGGCCAAGTCGGAACTCGTGCCAAAGCAGGTGATCCAGTTCATCGGAGCAGAGCTCGACTCTCTACGAGCCAGAGCACGGCTCCTGGCGGACAGGGCCGAGGTTCTTTCCTCCTTTGCCCAATCATTTCAGGTTGGGCAATTGCGCCGTGCCTGGGATTTCCTGGGCCTCATGGCGGCCTGCACCAGTGTGGTCCGTTGGGCCCATTGGGGGCTTCAGTGGGGGCTGGCCAGCCAGTGGTCACAACACTTTGATCCTCTGGATCAGCTAGTGACAGTGACCCAGGGGATGTGAGCAGCTGTCCAGTGGTGGACCATTCCAGCACATCTGCAGGAGGGCATCCCTTTCATCGGTCCCAAGCCGACAGTCTCTCTATCGACCGATGCCTCTCTGATGGGTTGGGGTGCCCATCTGGGGGGAGCACAGAGCGCATGGCCTCTGGTCCCCTTGGGAGTCCCGGTGCCACATCAACCTGCTGGAGCTTCGAGCGGTTCGTCTAGCGCTCACCGCCTTCGCTCCGTTTCTATGGGGTCAAGTGGTTCAGGTCCAGACGGACAGTACCACGACCATGTACTACCTTAACCGCCAGGGCAGGATGTGCTCCATGCCTCTGTACAGGGAAGCTCTCTGCATTTGGTCACTCGTGCGCAGCCTGGGGCGGATCTCCTTGCCATCCATGTGGCAGGGCCTCAACACCCTGGCCGATGCCTAAGCGGATAGGGGCTGCATCTCACAGTGGTCTCTCCGAAGGTAGTACAAGATCTGTTCTCCCACTGGAGCCGCGCCTCAGGTGGACCTGTTTGCCTCAGGAGCATGCAAAGCTGAGACTGTTTCATGCCCGCCTCCTCAGCAGGGCTGGCTGCAGGGGATGCCTTCTTGAAGCCATGGACCCCGGGCCTCTTCTCGCCTTTCCCCATTTCCCTTGATCCACAAGGTGCTTCTCAAGGCGAGGAGGGCAAGGCACAGGTGATTCTGGTAGCCCCAGACTGGCCCTGCCAGTTCTGTATCAGATCTTCTCAGTCTCAGCTCCAGGCTCTGGGGCGGCTTCCAGCCTGCCGGACCTGATCTCAGTCAGTCAGGAAGGTATTCCATCGGACCTTCAATCCCTGCACCTGGCGGCCTGGTTCCTGAGTGGCTAGGTTCCAGGCCTTGGGTCTTTCCGGCGGGTCCTCAAGCTTCTTTGAGGCGTCCCATAAGGAGTCAACCAGAAAATGCTCGCCTTCAAATGGAAGAGATTCTCCATTTGGTGTCAGAACAGGCTGGACCCTTCCTCCTGTTCCTTGGCAAGCATTCTGGACTACCTGTGGTCCCTTTCTCAACAAGGGCTTTGGTCGACGACCCTTAAGGTGCACCTGGCAACCATCTCTGCTTACCGGGCGCGGGCCGAGAAGCAGTAGGTGGCGCAGGAGGTGACCGGGCACTTTTCCAAAGGCCTTGACCACATATCCCCTCAAGTGCGAGAACCTCCACCTCTGTGGGATCTACTGCTGGTATTGGCTAAGCTCATGGGCAAGCCATTCGAACCGATGCACAGGTGTGACATCTCTTACCTGTCGTGGAAGACCGCCTTCTTGGTGGCTATCACGTCAGCCAGAAGGATGGGAGAGCTCAGGCGCTTTTCACCGAGTCTCATATCTGGTCTTCCACAGGGACAAGGTTGTCCTGCGCCTCCACCCGAAATTCCTTCCGAAGGCGGTGTCAGAGTTTCATCTTAACCAGGTGTTGACTCTGCCGGTGTTCTACCCCAGTCACACCTCGGAGGCCGAATATAGGCTCCATACTTTGGACCCTAGAAAAGCGCTCGCTTACTACAAGGAGTGGATGGCTGAAGTTCGGGGAGAGGTCTGCCAGCTGTTTGTCACCTACGCTGAATCCGCACCTGGGAGACCTGCAGCCAAGCAGACAATAGGCAGGTGGGTCACCTCCTGCATAGATCTCTGCTATAGGTTGGCGGGCATGGAGCATCCCAGAGGGATAAGAGCTCATTCTACCCGCCGTACCACTGCATCGGTGGCTGCTTCCAGGGACGTCCCTGTTCCAGGAAATCTGCAGGGCTGCTACCTGGAAGTCAGCACACACCTTCATCACCCACTACCACATCGACCCTTGAGTCATGCCAGGATGCTGGTTTGGGGCCTCGAGTTCTCAGTCTTTATTCCCCAAGTAGAGGGTGTGCACCTTGCCTCCCTCCTCCCGGAGAACTGCTAGGAGTCTGCCAGACAGGTGTAGATGAACAACATATCCATGTCCTAGAAATACAGGTTCAGCACCTGTAACAGGAGTTCTAGGAATGGTATATATTGTTCATCCCTAACCACCCGGCCTCCTGGCCCGACACACAACCTGGCTTCCAGCGGGCAAGATCTAGCGTCATGGGGCGGAGCCGAGAGTTTTACTACCTGGGTGGGTGGGAGGAGCCAGCTTGAAGACCTTCCGGCAAGATTTAAAGCAGCAAGGAACTTGCCAGACAGTGTGGATGAACAACATATACCTTTTCTAGAACTCCTGTTACAGGTGAGTAACCTGTATTTCTAGGGACATGGATATATTGTTCATCCACACTGTCTGGCAGGTATCCTTGCCGCTTTAAATCTGCGGAAGGTTCAGCTAATCCTCCACCCACCGTGGTAAAACTCGGCTCCGCCCCATGACGCCAGATCTTCCTTACCGCTTGGAAGCTTAGGTTCACCCCTTAACGCTCTGTGTATAAGATTGGTTCCTAATTCTTCGAATTTTCGAAATTAAAAAGACTTCGGTCTTCTCTCCCTCTCGGCTGCGATGGACAAATCGACTCCCGGTTTCCGGAGATGCCCTTGCGGGCAGAAGATGTCTCGGACAGATCCGCACTCCACGTGCGTCTACTGCTTAGGCCTTGAGCACGACCCGCGGGCCTGCGACCTGTGCTCTTCCTTTTCCGGCCTGCGTCCTCGAAAACCCGTGCTGCCCGTTTACAACTGGGGCGTCCCAGAAGCAGTTTCCTCGGTGAAGTCAAAAGATGCCGGTCGGCGGTGTCTGCGGCGGCGGGCTCGGCGGATCAGCTCGAGCAGATGATCGCCCTCGAAGAGGAGGCGGCGCGGGCCGCTTCTACCTCTGCTGCGGCATTTGTCCCGCTCTCTCTCGGTGCCTCTTATTCAGCTTCTTTTAAGGAGCTTTGTCTGACCCTCTCTACTAAAGGTGAGGGACCAACTTCTTCTGGACCGTTTTCTCGGTCCAAAATGAGAGACAAGGGTAAGTCTCACCGTCGATGCTCTTGGGAGCGGGAAAGATCCCTCTCCCCGAGTTGTCGGCCGTTGACATCGGTGAGCTGCTCGGCTCTGCCACTGGTCTCACGGTGTCCCGTCAGGCCAGTTGACCGAGACTCCGTCGGCCTTGATCAATTTTTCTCGACCCGTTGAATGAGTTAATATTGGAGAAGCGAAATCCCCTCTTCGGTTTCCCGGTGGGAGTTGAGGACCCGTTGTTTTCGTCTGTGCCTCGGTTCCGGAGCCAGTTGAATCTTCGAACCGAGGTGCAGTCCCCGACACCTCCCTGCACCATCCTCGGCAAGCCGAGGTTCTCGATTCGGTCCCGGACTTCTTAGCGGTCCAGCCGATCTCGCCGTCATAGGCGGTCTCGGCACCGCGGCAAGTGGCACCGCCGCTCGTCCTCTTCCTCCTCCTCAGACGAGGGGAGGCTTCGGCGCAAGTTGCATCGAAGATATGAGGAACTCATGTGGCAACAGCTCCTTCTGACCGGGAATAAGCCGACGCCGTCGTCTTCCCCGGCATTAGTGCTGTCACGGGTGACCAAAACAACCCCTCGTTTTATCCGAGGGCCTGTTCCCAGGCGGTTGTTCGGCCAAAACCAGCTGCCCACGATTCGGTGGAACCTCCGCCCTCCACAACCGTTAGTTGGGGCTCCCCAAAAATTCTTGGTCGGCTCAGGGACTGCCCATAGGCTGTCTGTCACCCTCACTCCCGATCGACCTCGGCAGGTGGAGGTGGCTCAGGCCCGAGGCAGCTCTTTGAGGACTCTTCCGAGTCCGAGGACGATTCCTCCCTTTTCTCCAAGCGAATGGACTTGGAGTCCTCAGGAGGACAGTCGGTGGACGATAGCCCTTCGTCCTTCCTGGGATTGCTTCGGCTCATCTCGGAGTCCACCGGGATGAAGCTCGAACCCGTTTCTCAGCGGGCCAGGTATCCCCTCACGGAGATTCTGGACCGAGGGGATTCCCCTACGGAGGCCTTTCCGGTGGCCGAGGCCATAGTGGCCCGGCCTTGGAGCTCTGGCAGCGCCCTGCTTCCTGCCCTGCGCCTTCGGCCAGGATGGCCAGGAAGTATGCGGTCCCTACCGGTTCCTTGTCCGGTTTTTCGGAACACCCCTCGGCCGAGGGGTTAGTTACCGACAGCGTTTTCCGGCGTGCCGGGAACGCTAGGGATGTGGACAAACCTCCCGACAAGGAGTCCAAGAAATTGGACTATGCCGGGCGAAAAGTCTATGCTGCGTCCTCCCTCGGCCTTCACCAGGCCAGTTCGGCCGTCCTCATGGCACATTTCTCTCATGCCCTGTTGAGCTCCCTAGATGAGGTCGTCCCTCATCTTCCCGCGGATCTGCAGACCACGGTCAGGCAGGTGCGGGACCAGGGCAGGGCAGTGGCCAAACAGCAGCTCCAAACTGCTTTAGACATTGGGGACTCGTGTGCCAGGTCTGTGGCGACCGCAGTGGCTATGCGTCGTCGGGCTTGGCTGAGGATATCCACCTTTACTTCGGATACCCAGCACAAGTTGGCGGATGTTCCTTTTGGGACACGACCTCTTGACCCCTGGGGTGGAAGGTCACCTGCAGAGGATCGAGAGTCCAATGCTACCTTGGACTGGGTCTCTTCGCTCGGAAGGACAAAGGCCATAAACCACAGCCTAAGCCCTTTTGTCCTTCTGCGCCCGCGCGCGTCCGGGCCAACAACGTCAGGGCCAGCAGGCTCGGGCTTGGCATCCCAAACCCAAGCCGGGGCTTCCTCCAACAGGAAGCATGGAGGTAAAGGCCGGGAGGCCCCGGCGGTCCCTCCTCCAAGCCTGCCCAGTGCCAGGGCTGAGGGTGTCAGCCCCAACCCGTCACCTCACCCCAGGTTCCCCGTGGAGAGGCGGCTCAGCACTTCCTTTCCGCCTGGTCCGTTATTACCATGGACAGGTGGGTGCTGGAGGTGGTGGGAAAAGGCCTGCCTCTAAATTGAGCAGGCCCGCCCTTCAGGCCGTCGCACCTCGGGGGCCTCGGGGTCACCCAGCCTCACTGTCGGCAAATCGGGCCGACATCGCTCCTCCTCCAAAAGGAGGTGATCAGGGAGGTGCGGACCCTCCCTCCGAACCAGGGGTTTGTGTCCAGGTGCTTCCTGGTTCCGAAACGGACGTGGGGCTAGCGCCCCATTCTCGACCTACATGACCTGAACAAGTTCCTAAGGTCTTGAACCTTCAGGATGGTCACTCTGGCCCAGATAATACCATCCCTGGAACACGGCATGTGGTTCTGCTCTCTGGACCTGCAGGACGCGTTCTTTCACGTCCCTATCCGTCCGTCACATCGGAGATTTCTTCGCTTTCGAGCGGAGGGATCCCTTTCGAGTTCTGAGCCATGCCCTTGGCCTATCTCCAGCTCCCAGGGTCTTCACCAAATGCATAGCAGTGGTGACAGCTTTCCCTCTTGGCGCGAGGGATCTGGGTGTACCCTTACCTGGACGATTGGCTGATGATAGCCCCTCAGACAGGAGGTGGGTGGTCCAGATCTGGCCCTCCAGGTTTGCTCTCAAATCGGCCTTCTCATTAACGAGGCCAAGTCGGAACTCGAGCCGAAGCAGGTGATTCTGTTTATCAGGGCAGAGCTCGACTCTCTTCGAGCCAGAGCACGGCTCCCGGCAGACAGGGGCGAGGTTCTTACCTCCTTTGCCCAATCATTTCTGGTTGGGCAATCGTGCCCTGCCTGGGACTTCCTGCGCCTCCTGGGTCTCATGGTGGCCTGTGCCAGCGTGGTCCGTTGGGCACGCTGGCACATGCGCCCCCTTCAGTGGGGACTGGCCAGCCAGTGGTCACGACGCTGCGATCCATTGGACCAGCTAGTGACGGTGACCCAGGAGATGTGGAACGCTCTCCGGTGGTGGACTGTTTCAACTCATCTGCAGGAGGGCATCCCGTTTGTCCGCCCGAGGCGGCGGTCTCTCTATCGACCGATGCCTCTCTGATGGGTTGGGGTGCCCATCTGGGGGAACACCGGGCGCGCGGCCTCTGGTCCCCGCGGGAGTCCCGATGCCACATCAACCTGCTGGAGCTCCGAGCGGTCTGCCTAGCTCTCACCGCCTTTGCTCCGTTTCTCCGGGGTCAAGTGGTCCGAGTCCAGACGGACAATACCACGACCATGTACTACCTAAACCGCCAGGGCGGGACGCGTTCCATGCTTCTATGCAAGGAAGCTCTCCGCATTTGGTCACTCGTGCGCAGCTTGGAGGCGGATCTCCTAGCCATTCATGTGGCAGGAGCCTCCAACACCCTGGCCGATGCCCTGAGCTGGATAGGGGCTGCATCCCACGAGTGGTCTCTCCTGCCGGAGGTAGTACAAGATCTGTTCTCCCATTGGGGCACACCTCAGGTGGACCTGTTTGCCTCCAGGGAGAAGCAGAAGGCTGAGGCTGTTCCATGCCCGCCCCCCTCAGCAGGGCTTGCTGCAGGGGATGCCTTCTCGAGGCCGTGGACCCCGGGCCTCTTCTACGCCTTCCCCCCATTTCCCTTGATTCACAGGGTGCTTCTCAAAGCAAGGAGGGACAAGGCGCAGGTGATTCTGATAGCCCCAGACTTGCCCCGCCAGTTCTGGTACCCAGATCTCCTCAGCCTCAGCTCCAGGCTCCCGAGGCAGCTTCCAGCTCGCCCGGACCTGCTCTCAGTCAGTCAGGGGAAGGTGTTCCATCCGGTCCTTCAATCCCTGCACCTGACGGCCTGGTTCCTGAGCGGCTAGAGTTCCAGGCCTTGGGTCTTTCTGACGAGGTCCTCAGTGTTGTTGAGGCGTCCCATAAGAGTCGACCAGAAAATGCTATGCCTTCAAATGGAAGAGATTTTCCATTTGGTGTCAGAAGCAAGGCTTGGACCCTTCCTCCTGTCCTTTGGCAAGCATCTTGGACTATTTATGGTCCCTTTCGTCAAGGGCCTGGGTCGGCGACCCTAAGGTGCACCTGGCAACCATCTCTGCTTCGGGCGCGGGCCGGGGAGCAGTCGGTGGCGCAGGAGAAGGTGGTCTGGCGCTTTTTCAAAGGCCTTGATCACATTTCCCCTCCGGTGCGAGAACCTCCACCTCCGTGGGATTTACTGCTGGTACTGGCAAAGCTCATGGGCAGGCCATTCGAACCAATGCACAGGTGTGAACTCTCTCACCTGTCGTGGAAGACCGCCTTCTTGGTGGCTATCACGTCAGCCAGAAGGATGGGAGAACTCCAGGTGCTCTGCATAGAGTCTCCTTACCTGGTCTTCCACAGGGAAAGGTTGTCCTGCGCCCCAACCCGAAATTCATTCCGAAGGTGGTGTCGGAGTTTCACCTTAACCAGGTGTTGACTCTGCCGGTGTTCTACACCAATCACACCTCGAGGCGAATACAGGCTCCATACTTTGGACCCTAGAAGGCGCTCGCTTATTATAGGGGCATGGCTAAATCGGGGAGAGGTTGCCAGCTGTTTGTCACCTACGCCGAGCCGCACCTGGCAGACCTGCAGCCAAGCGGACGATAAGCAGGTGGGTCACCTCCTGCATAGATCTCTGCTATAAGTTGGCGGGCATGGAGCCTCCCAGAGGGATAAGAGCTCATTCTACCTGCCATACTGCTGCATCGGTGGCTGCTTCCAGGGACGTCTTTATCCAGGATATCTGCAGGGCTGCTACCTGGAAGTCAGCACACACCTTCATCACCCATTACTACATCGACCTTGAGTCACGCCGGGATGCTGGTTTTGGGGCCCCAGTTCTCCAGTTTCTCTTTCCCAAGTAAGTATCGGAGGTGTGCGCCTTGCCTCCCTCCTCCCGGAGAACTGCTAGGAGTCTGCCAGACAGTGTGGATGAACAACATATCCATGTCCCTAGAAATACAGGTTACTCACCTGTAACAGGAGTTCTAGGAATGGTATATGTTGTTCATCCCTTTCTAACCTCCCAGCTTGCAGCACAACCTGAGCTTCCAGCGGGCCAGATCTGGCGTCATGGGGCGGAGCCGAGAGTTTTACCACCCGGGTGGGTGGGAGGAGCTAGCTTGAAGACCTTCCGGCAAGATTTAAAGCGGCTAGGATACCTGCCAGACAGTGTGGATGAACAACATATACCATTCCTAGAACTCCTGTTACAGGTGAGTAACCTGTATTTTTGGCCTACCCCTTACCTTCCACTTGTCCCTTATGTACCTTTACCCCTGTTAAGGTGTGTCTAGTTTTTCCCTTTTAATGTTTGCTTGTGCAAGAAACAATATGTGGCAGCTTAGGAGAGAAGTGGATTGTGGAGGTGCGGCAGTGTGGCGGCCAGTACCAGCACTGCATTTGCGGGCTTGGCAGTGTGCACCTAATGCAGGCCCAGTGTCCGGATGATGCTGGTTCTGCTGAAGTGCCACCAACTAGCAGATTTGGCTGCTGCAATGAAGGTCCGCCTTGTCATTGCAGCTTCAGCAATTGCGCTGCAATGAGGGAGGCGACCTGTCTTTGCAGGGCTGTACCTTGCCTGGTGTAACAATGCGAGGAACATGGCGACTCTGTGCGGCCACCTCAGAGCCGACGAGGGTTGCCCAATCCCCTGTCAGCATGCCCCGGACATCTTCATTTGCTGACGGGAGCCAAGTCCCTGTCTGCATAATGTCCCCACCCCAAGTTTCTGTTGTGTGCTGAGGGTGGCCCAATTTCCCTCGGCATCATGCTCCCCAACAGTCTTTCTTTTCTGATGGGGGCCCAGTCCCGTCGACTTCAGTCCTCCCCATCTCAGTTCAGTTTGCCGATGTAGAGCCCTCCCCATCGGCATAATATTCCACCCCTCGATTTCTGCTGTGTGCCAGCGGGTGCCCAGACCACCTCGGCATCATCGCCTCCATCCATTTCTGTGCTGGCGGGGCCCAGTCCCGTTAGCTCGATCCCCTCCCCACAAATGCAAGTGGCACACTGGGAGCCCACCCCAGTGTACCAAACACCACCTGCGAAAAAGAAACCCGACCTGTGTTCTTTTTTTTTTAATAACCTGTAAAACAAAGAAAACTGTCTCTCTCGGTCTCTCCTGCCCCCTCCCCCCAAGCCACGCCCACCCTCTGCGCACCCTGCCCCCATCCCATGCTTACCTCCGGAGCCCAGCACGACGATCTTCGGTGTACCGGGAGCACATTTGCACTCTTCAAAGCCGACCGTGAACTGAAGAAATGCTGGTAAGCTGTATAATGGCATAAATAGGGTTTTTTCAACTTTGGTGCATATCTCGGGCATTTGTCGGAATTTTGTCACCAAATTTTCAACATGGGGTGATTGGGACCCTTCCTTATAAATTTGGTCACTGTCATGGCGTTATTCGGTCCCGAAAGGTGATTTCGCATTCACTACGAGGAATCACATTTTGGGGCAGTATTCAAGCTAACGCTACCACCTTGCTCAGGTGGGCTTTCAGAAAGCCTGTGTTGCAAATTTGGTGGAAAGAATCCAAACAAGCATTTGTCAATGCGAATGTTGCTTGCTTCTATGTGCTGTTTAGGTATTTGGAAGTCATTGGAGTGCAAATATTGAAAATTTGCGAACTTATGCGTGCGTAGGAACTGCATAGCTATGGTTGTAAAACAGTCATTTTATGTAATTTTTCCCCAAATTTTCAACATAGCCATTTAAGACCTCTGCTCATGAACCGTGTCACTGTGATTTTCTTAATGTGTCCATACATGAGTTTACTTTACCAACTTCGCCATTAATAAGCTACATGGAAACGTTTGGGCAGGATGTGAAAATGACAGCTGTACTGCTCATAAGGAGGTGTGGTAAAATGGTAATGTTGAAAATCTGTAGTGGAAATATTGAAATCGAACTTACGAGCTCATGAGGAACTGCTAACGCATCGCCTGTGAAACAGTCATTTTATAAATTTTTTCCCAAATTTTCAACATAGCCATTTTAAGACCTCTGCTCATGAACAGTGCCACTGTGATTTTCTTAATTTGTCCGTACATTGATTTTGCACCCACTTGCATTCTAACTACATGGAAACACATTTTGGGTGAGATGTAGAAATGACAGATATACTACTCATAAGAAGGTGTGATAAAATGGCAATGTTGAAAATCTGGAGTGAAAATATTGAAATTTTGCGAACTTACGAGCCTCTGCGTAGGAACTGCATAGCAGCTAGCGCTAAAAACAGTCATTTTGAATTTTGGCACCAAATTTTCAACATGGGAGTTTTTAGGACCCTTCTCATGAATGATGTCACTGTCATGGCGGTATTCAGGCCTGAAGGGTGATTAGCAGTCACTGCGAAATCACCACTACAGCAAACTTGCCATGACAGTGTTCTAATTCATGAAGAATCCAAACTATTGAAGACTGGTGTAAAAATCCCAAAAATACCTGAGATATCACAACAAAGTTGAAACCCCTATCTAGCCCATTATACAGCTTACGGCATTTTCCTCAGTTCGCGGTCGGCTTTGAAGAGTGCAGGCGTGTTCCCGGTCCACGAAGATCGTCGGCGCTGGAGTCCTGAGGAAGTATGGGTGGGGTGTGGGGAGGCTGGGTGCGCAGTGGGTGGATCTGCGGGTTGTTGGGGGTTGGGAGGCACGCTGCGGACCGTTTTTGTTTTACAGGGTAGAAAGAAAAAAGATGTCGGTGGGACCGTTTGCCACACTGGGGTGGGCTCCCAGCGTGGCACAAGGATTTTGGGGGGGTTGGCCGGCCGGGATTGGGCACCCCGTCGGCCATGGAAGGTATTGCCACGCTGGGTGGGCTCACCGTGGCACAAGGACGGGGGCATTCAGCCGACGGGGATTGGGCACCTCCATCGGCAACCGACTGTTGGCCACACTGGGATGGGCTCCCAGCGTGGCACCTGCTACGGGGGCAGGGATGCAGCTCAGTCACGGCCGGGGATTGGGCGCGATAAGGCTATACAGTCGCGTCTTGGTAGCACACACACTGCGGGGGGCTGCTGGCGTGAGCAGCCGATATCTTATCGGTGCTCACTGCGAGCGTAACTCCCTTTCAACTGTATGCCACTACATTTTGGGCGTGTCATACAAAGCTCCAAAATGCATTAACTACAGGGCGCCTGCCAGCACACTGACTGAACTGGAGGAGGAGGAGGTGACACACCTCCGAAATCTCCAATGATGGCACTACGTTTCTTGCACATGCGTGCAAGCAACATAAAAATGAATGTTTTACGAGCATGCGTTGTGCAGTTTTCATGCACGCTCATAACTTTGTGAATGTTTAATATTTTCACTCCAGATTTTCAACATTAGCATTTTTCCACACCTCCATATGAACAGTACAGCTGTCATTTTACACATCCTGGCTGAAATGTGTTTTCGCATTTCTGTCGCAGAATAACTGCAGTCGCTGTGGGAAATCAGTGTTGGGGCCAGATTAAGAAAATGTCCGTGACACTGTTTTATGAGCAGAGGTCCTAACATGCCTAAGTTGAAAATATGGTGGACGAAAGTACATAAAATGACTGTGTTACAAGCATCGTTAGCAGTTCCACGCACCTTTGTAACCTCGCAAATTTACAATATTTTAACGCCAGATTTTCAACACTGGCATTTCTTCACACCTCTTTATGAACAATACAGCTGTCATTTTCACATCCTAGCAGAAATGTGTTTTCGCACTTCTGGCGCAGAATAGCTCAGTTGCAGTGGGAAATCAGTGTCTGGGACAGATTAACAACAAGTGAGTGAGAGAGAGAGAGAGAGTGAGCGAGCTCAGTGGAGCTCTGTCGGGACTGCTATGGATTTCTTTGTGGGCAGAAAAAGGCGTCAACGCAGGCAGGATCCCAGTACAAAAGGACAGCCTGCAGCGCTGGGAGAAACAGAATGGCCAGTGGGGGAGTAAGCGAGCTCAGTGAAGCTCTGTTGGGACTGCTACAGATTTCTTTGTGGGCAGAAAAAGGCGCCAATGCAGGCAGGGCCCAGTACAAAATGGAAGCCTGCAGCACTGGGAGAAGCGGAGGGAGTGAGTGAGGGGGAGTGAGCAGGCTCGGCGGATCTCTGTCGGGACTTTAGAGTTGCCCACCCACCTGCCCAGGGTCCTGTATTACAGCAGGGTCTCTGGGGTGGAGACAGTAATGATTGGGTACTTGTACAGTTGCTGTAATAATACAGATTTAGTTGTTCTGTTTATTTCTCTAACTGAGCTAAGTACTGAGCTATACTGTTAGGATTGCTGTAATAATACATATTTATTTGTTTTATTTCTCTAACTGAGCTGAGTAATACTCAAGGGTCGAAATAAGGACTTGGCAGGCAAGAGTCATGACTAGCTCTTGGGTATCGGCATTTTCCTGCTGACCAGGAGCTACTCTGGCAAAACCAGGAGCTGATGGTAAAATACATTAAAAACATGACAGAGCACTGTGGTCAGCTGGGGGCAGTGTGGCTACTAGGTCCTGGTCTAGTGAGGGTGAGATGGGGCAGAAGGGGATGCACAGCTGTATTTAGGTTGAAGCTATCCCTGGTTAACTGCAGGAGGGGCAGGCACTGCTCAAATATGTAGCTAGAGGGCGGAAGAAACTTAATTTACTGTTGCATGTGGGTACAAACAACTCAGTGGGGGAGACTGTGGAAGTAGTAAGGGGGAGGTTCTAGGAATTGGGCAGGCAGTGTGAGAGCATGGGGAAGTCTGTGGCATTCTCGGAGGTACTCCCGGTACCATGTGCAATCATGAGGAAGAAGGGTAGGATTGAGGAGTTCGAGTGGCTGAGGGATTGGTGCCACACCAAAAATTATGGGTTAGTGACTAACTGGGGTAGGGTCTGGGGGAATAGTGACTTGTACACGGCGGACAGGCTACACTTCAGCAGGGAGGGGATGGGAGTGTTAAAGGTGGGATTAGAGAGGTGTATCTCTACTAAGGTGGATTTAAACTAGTGGGGTGGGGTGGCCAAAAGACTGAGGTTGGTAGAAAGGTCCGGACAGTGGAGTCTAATGAGCTCACCCTCCCCAGATATAGGTAAAGGCAGGCTAGTAACCCTGGGAGGGTGGGCAGAGTGGTCTGAGTATAATACAGAAGGCACCACCACCCAGTAAGAATAACGAGGAGAAAGGTGTGGACTACGGGAGGATGGACACAAGCCAAGAGAGAAGAGTGAGGAGAAGGAGAATGCAGGTGGAAGGTGGTCTCTCTTAGCAGGTAGCCTGGAGAACAAAATTGCAGAGCTTTAGATGCTCCTTTCAGAGGGAAGGTGGACATTGCTGCAGTGACAGAGACTTGGGCCACAGAGTACCATGATTGGGGCTCGACAATACTGGGATACAGGATATACAGCTGGGACCGGGGGGTTGGGGGGTTCACTGTACATGAGGGAAGGGATCAAATGCATAACGGACGAGGGAGAAGAGGAGAGGACAGAGGCGCTTTGGTTGCAACTTCTGGACTCCAGAGGCTGGGGGTGGTGTACAGATCACCAGTCCAGTCCGGGGAACTGGATGGTGAGTTGGCAGAGCAGATAAGGAGGGTCTGTAGAGGGGAGTGTGGTGATAGTGGGGGATTTTAACCTACCAGGGGTTTACTGGAGCACCCCGGCCACTAGCAGTACCAGGGAGCAGGTGCTTGTTGATGCATTCCAGGACGGCCATTTGATGCAGTTGGTAAGTGGGCCTACAAAGCTTGGTAGCACTCTGGACCTAGTACTGGCAAATTGGGAGGCGGTGAGGGAGGTAAGGGTGGAGGACCCAGTAGCGGGTAGTGACCACGAAAGAGTGTGTCTCGTTCTCGCGCTGGGCAGGGAGACAGGAAGCACAGGCACTAAGGTGGTGGACTTTAGTAGGGTCAACTTTGGGAGGATGGGAGCAAGACTGTGAGGGAGACTCTAGGATATAAGGCTGGGGATGGATGCAGAACAAAAGTGGGGAGTCATAAAGACTGGGCTAAGAGAGGCTACAGTAGCCTGCACCAGGGCCAGGAGTAAGAAGAGCATGCTGCAAGGGATGAGGGCATAGAGGACTGCATACTTGGAAGTACAGGAGAACAGGAAGGGAGAGGATAAGGGGGCTGGCGGGGAGTTGGTCAGGGAGGTGGCCAGGAGGGTGAAAAAGCTAAGGCCTCCTGGGAATTAAGATTATACACGAGGGCATAAGGGAGGGAAAATAACTTTTTAAGGTATGTCAGGAAAGAGGACATGCAAGGAACATATTATGAAGATAAAGCGGGAGTTGATTGGGTGGAAAAGGGAGGAGCAAGCAGAAATTGTAAATGAGAACTTCAGCTCCATTTTCACTAAGGAGAGGGATGGTCCACTACCAGCATGGGCTGGGGAGGTGGGGAAAGGGGGAAGGAAGTGACAGACAAAGTGATCACAGGGACTAGGGTCCTAGAGGGGCTAAGGGCAGTAAGGGTGGACAAGGCACCAAGTCCTGATGGCATCCACCCCAGGGTGCTGAGGGAGATGGTGGAGCTGTTGGCTGAGCCACTGGCAGAGCTGTTCAGCACCTCCCTGGAAATGGGGTGTGTGCCCCAGGACTGGAAGGTACCCCTTGTGGTGCCCGTACAGAAGAGTGGGCCTAGGGAGGAGCCAGGAAATTATTGGACGGTCAGTCTCACGTCCATAGTGGGTAAGCTTATGGAGGCGATACTGAAGCAGTGGCTGGTGGCATTCCTAGAGAGTAATGGCCTCCAAGATGGGTGGCAACACGGGTTCGTCTCAGGGAGGTCTTGTCAAACCAGCCTAATAGAGTATTATGACAGGGTGACAAGGGAGTTGGACAGGGGCCATGTGGTACATGTCCTGTACATGGACTTCAGTAAGGCCTTTGATACAGTGCCTCATGGGGCGGTGGCAGGTGAGGGTGGGAAAAAGCTGACTAAATGGGTAGAGATCTGGTTACAGGGAAGGGTGCAGAGGGTGGTGGTGGGCGGGGGAGCTCTCAGCACCTAGAACAGTGACAAGCGGGGTGCTGCAGGGGTCAGTGCTGGGCCTGGTGCTATTTGGGCTCTTTATCTCTGATATAGCACATGGAGTGGGGAGCAGGGTTAGTCTGTTTGCAGATGATACCAAATTGCGGGCAGTGGTGGACAAAGAGGACGGATAGGAAAAACTGCAGGGGGACCTAACCAAACTAGAGACATGGTCAGTGGAGTGGCAGCTAGGATTCAGTGTAAACAAGTGTAAGGTGATGCACTTCAGCTAAGATCAGAAGAGGGACTGTTGGTTGGGGGGTGAGGTTGGGGATCACAGAGGAGGAGAAGGACCTAGGAGTGTTGGTAACTGGGAGCATGAGCAACTCAGCCCAGTGTAGGAGAGCAGCAGCGAAGGCAAACCGGATGCTGGGGTGCATCGCAAGGAGGTTCTCATCCAGACACAGGGATGTGATCCTGTCTCTACAGATCATTGGTCAGACCGCACCTGGAGTACTGTGTGCAATACTGGAGGCTATAACTGAGGAGAGATATAAAGTTACTGGAGGGGGTGCAAAGGAGGGCATCAAAAATGTTAACGGGGATGGGATGGAAGGAAAGAAATATGAAGTTAGGCTGAACATGTACACTCTGGAGGAGAGGAGGGATGGGGGATTATGATTGAAGCGTTTAAATACCTGAGAGGGTAAATAAACCTAGCACCGAGGGGGTGTATAGACTGAGGAGTGGAAGAGAGATGAGGGGGCACGGACTAAGATTGGAAGGGGGGGCGTTTCAAGAGGGAAATGAGGAGGCAGTAATTCTCTGAGAGGGTGGTGTCTAGTTGGAATGTGCTGCCAGAGGCAGTGGTAACATGTAGGACAGTCAGTAGGTTTAAGAAGGACTGGGATAATGCATGTGAAAGAGTTGGGGCAGGGCTGGGACAAGTGGGGAGGAACCGATGGGGAGGAGGCTGGGGCAGCTGCAATCTAGGGTGCTAGCTGCACACTTGGGCAGATTTAGGTGGACCAATTGGTCTGTTCTGCTGGCAGATTCGTATGTTCATGAGCAGAGGTCCTAAAATGCCTGCGTTGAAAATTTGGTGACAAACGTCCATAAAATAACTGTGTTACAAGCTTGCGTTTTGCAGTTTCCACGCACCCTTGTAACTTTGCAAATTTGTAGTACTTTCACTCCAGATTTCCAACATTGGTATTTTTCAGACCTCGTTATGAACAGTACAGCTGTCATTTTTACATCCTGCCCGAAATATGCATTTACACATCTGGCGCATGAATAAGCGTGGTTGCTGTGAAATCAGTGTTCGGGACAGATTAAAAAAATCATGACTGACAGTGTTCATGGGCAGAGGTCACAAAGTGCTTATGTTGAAAATTTGGTGAAACAAGTCCACTAAATGACCGTGTTGCACATGGGTTGCGCAGTTTCCACGAACGCTCAGAAGTTCTAACATTTTTAATATTTTCAGTACCAATTTTCAACATTGCCATCTCTTCACACCTCCCTATGAATGGTGCAGCTGTCATTCTTCACATCCTGCCCAATCTGTGTTTTTCGTTACATCTGGCGCACAATAGCGGCCGCTCTGGGAACTCTGAAGTTCGGGACATTGACAAACTCACACGCCACTGTTCTTGAGAAAAGGTCCCAAATGCTTTCATGAGGTGGGGCACAAAAAGTCCATGTTGAAAATATTTAGGTGCAAATACCAACAAGCACCCGGGGCATTAGGGTTTCTAACCATACGTCCCACCCTGTACATACTGGCAGGTATCAGGGTGTGCCTTTGGATTGCTGACTGTAATGCTCATGCTGTTTAACCCCACCCCCCACCCTGCAGCCAGTGACAGGTATTGAGGGTGTGCCTTGGACTTTTGACTTAGAGTTCACCACATTCTCCTATATTAAGCCTATTTCAGCGTATGTCTTTATGGAGTGGTGACTCTAAAACGAACACCCAAGAGCACACCTCAACAGTTGTCGATGATACAGGATAGATGAGGTGAAATGACATGAATGTTATAGGCAGCAACCCAAACGCATACCCCAATGCCTGTCCGTCTCTGCAGGTTGGAGGTGGGTTTGGCGTGAAGTTCAGTACTTCACTGCCATTCCTACTCTGCATCTGTCAAACTCCTGCATTTCCAATGCTAATACCAGTAACATTCGGCATTGATAAATACTTGTTGCCATTCCCCTTGAATACCTACCCTAGATAGGATGTTGCACCTATTCCCTGTTTTGGCATAACCTTTACCTTTCACCTGTCCCAGCAGTGAATGCAGCAAAAGGAGTGAACAGGGCCTTACCTTAGTCAACCGGCAGAGCCTCCTGGAGGCTTCCCTCTGTCCTTCTGTGGGCGCCTCCCGACACCTAAGATGCCTATCTTGCACCCATTCCACTCGCTCACTGGGACACATTAGGAGTGCTTCATTTTATCTTCACAGTAGGACCTCCCCCAGACATGACTTCCTGCCGTGTGTATTTTTGCTTCTCAGACAAGATGGTTAAACAGATGAGCAGGTATTGGGATTCATCGGTTACCCATGGACATTACAGTACAAGAGCCAGCATTTGGTGTGATAGGCCAGTAGGTTCACTGGTTCCGGTGGCTTGCATTGTGAGATTGGGAAACCTATCCAGGTTATTATATACTTGTACTGAAGCGAAGTTCGAAGGCTGTTTCCACTAACAAAATATTATATGTTACAATGAATGGCAGAAGCCTCTCTGTAAGCCGGCGGCAGCCCAGGGAGGTTGCACCCTCTGCCAGTCCTGCAATTGGGACGAGAAAGGTGAGGAAGTATTTTTTCATGGAATGGGTTGTGGATGCATGGAACAGCCTTCCTGAGGAGGCTGTGGAGTCAAAAATAGTGGTGGAATTCAAGAATGCATGGGACAGTCATAAGGCAATTCTAGGGGTTGGGGGGTAGGAAGAAGTAGGCTGTTGGTTAACTAGGATCTGCAGCTTATCCATTAGGTAGGGAAATGGGCAGTCTGGGTGGGCCAAGCAGTCCTTATCTGCCATCAAATTCTGTGTTTCTATGATCAGCTTGTATACCAGATATGGTGTTCATGACAGGGTAGGCCTGTGTGCCTTTTCATTTTGAGTCCATTTCAGATAAGGTGAAGTTTTTGTTACATAGGCGTTGCCATTGCTATTAGACACTCACCTGAAAACATGGAGGTCTATGTCTGTATATGTTCTTTGTTTGTACTGGGTGGCTGATGCAACAGAATCCTCATGTCTCAGGGTTCTATGTTGGAGGTCACAGCTGTGGGTTGTACAGCTACCGCAGTGGGGGAGCACATTACTCACATGTAATTATGCCCTATCAACATTGTTGGAGCAAACCAAAAAGAACATTACAGTAAGTATGAGGGAATTTCTTCTCTCCAGTGTACAGTTTACTTTCGTGTCGGATTGCTAGGAGGGACACTTCACTTCAATGCCAGGTAGGAGGACGACACAAAAAATATATAAATCATTCAAACTGAACTCAGGTGATTTATAATAAGATAATAGGGTTTCGAGGGATGTCTATTATGGTGAAGAGATTCCCCTCCTGAGATTTGGGCAGACAGAACTACTTGACTTCACTTTGTGGTCCTCTCACCAAATATAGAAACAAATTTGTCAGCAGATAAGGACTGCTTGGTACACATGCCCATTTAACCCTACCTACAGTATCCCGCAGACCCTTCTTGATCTCTGGTTCTTTCACCCAGCCCTTGTCCCTTCCCCTAAAGAGGCTCTTATGCTTATCCCAAGCTTTCTTGAACCCTTCACTGTTTTCCTCCCAGCTGCCTCAGCTGGTAACTCATTCAAGGATCCACCACTCTTTCAATGAAGACAAGAACTTCCTTACGTTTCTCCTAAATTTACCCATCTCTAGCTTCATGTCATGTCCCCTTGTTCTTGACCACATTTTCTTTTGAAAAGACTCACTCCCTGTACATTATTTATCCCTTTATGTATTTAAATGTTTCTGTTGTATATACTTCCTCTCCCTCCTTTCTTCCAGGGTTTACATATTGAGTTCCTTGTCTCTCCTCTTAGGTCTGCTTTTCCATACCCCTCACCATTTTAGTTGCTGTCCTCTGGACTGCCTCCACTGTATCCATGTCCTTTCGTAGATGTGGTCTCCAGAACTGTATGAGGTCTCACAGGTATCTTATACAGAAGTTAATGTCACCTCCCTACTTCTGCTGGTGATCCCCCCCCTAGGCAACCCATCATTCCATTAGCTTTCCTAACTATCTTCCCGGCTATCTTTAGATCTTTTGTGATAATTACACTGAGGCCTGTCTCCTGCATGGTTTGTCAATATCGCTTCTCCCATTTTGTATTGAGCCTCTGGGTTCCTGTACCTTAAGTGCTTTATTTTGCACTTTCTTGCATTGAACCCAGGTTGCCATACCCTGGCCCGTTCCTCTAGCTTTCTCTGGTCTCTATTAATACTGTCCACCCCCCCACCCCCGGCTTGAATGTCCACCCTGTTACAAATGTTGGTGGTATCTGCAAAAAGGCAGACCTTCCCTTCCAGGTCCTTTGCAATGTCACTTATAAATATATTAAAGAGGACCAGTCCCAGTACTGGTCTCTCTCCCCTCCTCTGAGTGAACTTGGTTTACCACCACCCTCTGTCTCTTATCCCCTAACCAATTTCTTACCCAATTTGGCACCTTTGGACCCGCTCCTAAGCTCCCCAACTTGTTTAATAGTCTCCTATGTTGAATGGCGTCAAGCGCCTTACTGAAATCTAGGTATTCTACATTCACTGTATCATCCTGATCCACTTCCTTCGTCACCTAGTCAAAGAAATCTGTCAGATTCGTTTGACGTGACCTCCCTCCTGTGAACCCATGCTGTCGGTGATCTTTTTTTTTACAACTTTATTTATCTTCCAGACCCGAGGGCATCCTTCAGGAGTGCCCACGTGGATGCTGCCCTAACTTCCGTCTTGAACCCCCGCTTCTCCCAGGCCTCTCCCCCCGAACGACCTAGGCAGGCCCGATCCTTGGATCACCTCTGGGGCTGATTCCGCCCTCCGCTGGTAGTCAACTCCTAAGTGTGAGGTGCCTTACCTTGTCATCGGGTTGGTCCCATGGAGAGACCTGAGCACGCTGGGCCGGCATTGGGATGTGGGTGCTCCACTGGGGCCACCGTCATCTCACCGGCGGACTAGAGGCTTTTTTTTGTTTGTTCGCTTGTTTTTTTTTTGTCCCCATGCAGAGCTGTGCTGGCAAGGCAATGCTATACCGTAGCTCCGCCCCTCCCGGCATTGTGCTACTCCGTCGATGCCCCTGGCAACCACCAGAGGTCGCTCCATGAGCGGGTGCATCCCCTCAACCCACCCTGGAAAGAGAGAGCCGTCCTCCGGACGCTCGATCTCTTCCCTCCCCTGCCGACCCCCGGCGATCTGGGCTCTTACTGAACCCAGGTCGCCCGCCGGGTGTGGCGTGAGGTGTGGTGTCCAGTGCCTCGACCCTCAGCGCCAGTGGGCCAAATGCTGTCTGTGAACTTGTAACCAGTGTGATTCAAGATAATCCACTGTCCTGTCCTTCAACAACGATTCCATTAACTTTTACACTACTGAGGCCGGATTGACTGGCCTATAATTTACAGCCTCATCTCTGCTGCCACTTTTGGGAAGAAGGGACTGGATGGCCCAGTGGCGCAGCAGTAGAGATACTACTTGTGATGCTGATAACCCAGGTTTAGGAATGAGCCCAGGAGTCTGAGGGCCAGCCGAGGGGTAGGAGGATTGAGCATCCTAAGGCCTTCTCTCCGGGGGGGGGGGTCAGCTGCCGACCCTCCACAGATCCCTGGTGGAAGCTGAGGATAGGGATGTGGGCCAGATGTTTGCGTGATCATCACTAACGCCATTGCTCACCACACCTCCCGGGGACAGAACATGGAAAATGCTGACTACGCAGTATGCTGCCAGCCTTGCTTTGCAGGCCTCGCACCGTTGTCCCATGGTGCTTCCTAGACACTGAGCTAGAGGACTGGCAGGGGAAGGGGTCTACTCAGAGGGGTAAGCCAGGGAGGAACACTGGGGAGGTACATCCCGTGAGACGAGTGACAGGGCTGGCGGCAGAGGTGTGTCCGACGTGGGCTGGTCCGAATTGGAGAAAATAAACATAGTTAACAAAAAAAAAAAAGAGGGGATTACATTTGCCTTCCTCCAGTCACTCAGAACCACACCTGTTTCCAGTGAGCTGTTAAAAAGAACTGTCAGAGGTGCAACCAGTATTTCCCTGAGTTAGATTCGGTACCCTAGGATGTACCCCATCTGGTCCCATTGCTTTGTCTGTTTTCAGACTAGCAAGTCCCTCTAGTAACCTCTTTGAGAAAGAACTGGTATTCATTTCCTCCTTACAGAACGTGTATTGAATTTTTGTGGCCCTTCCCCTTCTTACTCCATCTTGAACACTGAATAAAAGTATTTATTTAGTATGTCTGCATTTTTCTAGGTCTCCCTCTGCGCAGTCTCCTCCCCCCCATACCTTTTTAATCTCACAGTTCTTCCCGTTCTTTCTCTTATCACTTATTATATACTTTAAAATGTCTCATTTTCTTTCGTTACTTATTGTGCTGTTCTTTCTTCTGTTTTTGCCTTTGCACTCCTTACTGATTTCCCTGCTTCTCTCTGTTTCTGCAGATACTTTCCTATCTTCCTCCCTCTGTGTTTCCTTGTATCTTCTAAATGCCTTTCCGCTGCCTTTCTCGAGAACCACAGTGGTCTGTTTTTCCTCGTACTTCTACTGTGCCTCATATATGAACCTCAGGTTATGTGGACCTCAGGTTCGAAGTCTCCTGTACCATAAGAGACAGTCTGTCTTGGAGGCCCTATGAAGTTATAAAGCTGACACTAACAAGGTACACTGGCTCTGGCTGGGGATCTCCAGCACCTGCAGGGTTTGTTGGTGACTAAAACCAGCTGTGCTGGTTCACACTGCTGAGAGGGAGGAGGAAAACCATGAAGAGATGGCCTTTCCCCATCTTAACACTTCTGAGAGGGGCACCACCTCTACTCCAGTTCACACTGGTTCCGGTTCCTGATAGGATAGGTAAATAAGCAAGTAAAACTTTATTTGTATCAGGCGCCTTAACAGTCATTAAAACAAGGTGGTCTAGTGGATCCTCATTATGGGGACACTTCAGTGGTGAGCCAACAACATGTGGGAAGTGACTGACAACTCTTCAGGTGGACACAAGTGGGGTCCGGCAGTACATGGCGGGATGACTGCCAGCTCTTCAGGGGGACACTCCACGGGTGGACCTGCTACATAATGGGAGGTGAAGACCAGCTGTTCAGGGGACACTCCGTGGATGGGCCTGCTACATATGGGGAGTTGAATACCAGCTCTTGGGAGGAGGAGCACTCTGCGGGTTGTCCCGTTACATATGGGGAGGTAAATGACACCTCTTCAGGTGGACACTCCAAAGGCGGTCCAGCAACATATGGGGAGGTGACTGTCCGCTCTTTGGGGGAACACTCCAAGGAAGCAGTAACTCATCAGACTAGCAAAAAAAGGGTGTGTAATGGCAATGCTGATATGGGGAAGGGGGAGAATACAGGGAGAAACTGAGCAACTCAAGCAGCACATGAGGAGCTGACTGCCAGGTCCTCTGGGGATACTTCAGGTGGTGACCACCAGCTCTTTGGACACTGCAAAAGTGGCCTTCAGCATATAGGGAGGTGACTGCTAGTTGCTTGAGGGACACTCTGAGGATGGAACTGCGGCATACGGAGATATGACTGCCAGCTTTATGTATGACAGTGGAATAGTGGTAGCTTGAAAGAGGAAATAAGAAGGATGGCCCCTCAGAGGAAAATGTGGTGTATAACAAAAACAAAACACATTGTACACAATAAATGATGATGTGTTGATGAAAGGAGCAGGGAGGAGTCACGTCCAGCATTCATGGCCTCGGGCCCATGCTGTGTCCTAGTCCTTTGAGTTCCATTTGCATTGGTCAGGGTTATTGAGGCCAGTGTCCTACACACATAGTGGCAAACCCAAGTGTTAGGTTGCAAGCATGGACTACTGAAGTGGTAAGGCCCTCTGCCGTTTCACTTTCAAGTCATTCCACACCAGTGATCGTTTTACTTGATTTTTATGCCTGTACTGAAATAATAAATACTCCATGCTGTATTTATTTTGGGAAGGAGGCTAGAAGCTAAGTTACTCCTTGGGTTTCTTCTGTATCCCCACCCTTATATCACCATTGCTACTGCACACTCTTTCCTCTAGCCAGATGAGTGACCGCTTACACAGCTTTTGAAAAAGCTGTTCTTTTGCTAGGAATGTCTGTCTGATGGAAGCTGGCTGGCTGATGCTGTGCACACATGAACTAGTTCACAGGGATTCCCATCAACCCTACTGTCCAGGGTACCTTGATTCCAAAGACAGAGTATGGCTTTCACTTCTGGAGCAGCCTAACAGCTGAGACTATAAATATAAAGACCGTACAAGCCTTCAAGGAAAACTTTCCTTGCCTTTGGAATCTGAGTACCCTGGACAGTAGGGTGGATGGGAATTCCTGTGAACTAGTTCATGTTTGCACAGCATTAGCTAGCCAGCTCCCATCAGACTGACATCCCCAGCCTTGTCACCCGTCGTCTCCCCGGACTTAACCTCCACCTTTGTGTGTGCACTGGCCCTCTCCCTTGGTGGGGACTGGTTTCTAGGTCATGTGCCCCCAGGATGCAGATCCTCTGTTCTGGTTGAGGGCAGAGCACCGAGGTTAGCAGTGCGGGCCTGCTAGAGGCCAGGCACCATCTGAAGGCCACTAATATGCAGTGATGTAACCTACACCTGATGCTGGCCCTTCCCACAGTCCGAGTGCCTCCTGTTACACAAGCACCCAGTCTCAGCTAGATTATTTATTTGAATTTTGGTAACTGGGTGAGCCTGCTGAAATATTAGTCTTGTTTTCAGGGCACCCAGAAGTGCAGAACATAGACAGTGACATGGCGTAGCAGTGGATGCATTTACATCATTCACAAATTTACAGAACTTCATCATTTACAGAAACATTCACAGATTAAACATTTAGAGATTACAAAGATGTGGCAGTTACAGGGTTATATTTACATCATTTGTAGAATTACAAAATGCACCAATTACTGATGCACTTAATTCAAATATTTACATAAACAGAAGGAGTCGGAGCAGGGATTCTTATACATATGGGGATCAGTGAACAGGGAATATTTATACATAGCAATATGGAAGCTGGGCCAAGAGTCAATGGAAGCAGGAGCAAAGTGATGAGGCATCAAGATGGTGCAATAGGAGGATTGGAACTTGGCGAGGAGGTGCAGGATAAGGTTGAGTGTGGTAGTGAGTTCCAGCTAGACACACTGAGAAGGCAAAAGATCTCTGGGCCACTGCTAATTGAGGTCTGGGCATCATGAGAAGAGGAGGAGGAGGAGGTGGATCTAGAGCATGCGGTGGCTGCTTTAGTTGAATAAGTTCAAGTAAGGCAAGGAGGGGTGTAACAGTGGACCAGTTTCTGCACTAGACTCGTCGTGGCATACTGGAGTTTGGATTCGTACGTTAGCCAGCCAAGGGAGGAAAGGACATCGCAGTGGTAGTGATGGGCATTGACCTCTAAGGCAAACCTTCCCACCCAATGATAGGCCTGTTTAAGGCGAGAGAGGATGATTGTGTTGGTTATAAGTAGTAGCAGGGTGCCATACATAAGGAGGGGGAGGAGGGTGGTGGCTGCGATCTTGTGTCATAAAGCCAATGTGAGGAAGGGTCGTATGCGGTAGAGCAGACTCAGGTTTTGGTTTAGAGCTTTGGTTAGTAGGGTGACATGAGTGTTAAGGAAAAGCAAGGAATCTAAGGTGATACCCAGATATTTAAAGGATGGGACGGATTCAAGGCATCACCATTATGGGAGAATATCGCAAGAGGGGTGGGGATGCAGCGAGAAGGAGGGACTGGAGAACAGCATGCATTTGCCTTTTTTTTTTTTTTTTGTCATTGAGGACTAGTTGGTTATCTAGAAAGCAGCCTTTGAGAATTTGGAAGTCCGAGGTGAGCATGCTGTTGAGCAACCTGATGTCTGATGAAGAACGGTAAACAATGGTGTCATCTGCATAAAAGAGCACAGAGGCCCCCCCTACAGTTATTTGTTAATTCATTAATGAACAGGGAAAATAATAATGGGCCCAGGATGGAGCCTTGAGGGATGCCCTGGGTTATTGGTCTGAGATCCAGGAGAGAGAACCGGACCACTTGACCATTTAGTGCAGCCAATAAGGTAACGTTGGAGCCAAGTTAAGATGCTGACGTCAAGGTCAAGTGAGTGTAGCTGCCGTAGAAGGAGATTGTGGTTGACTAAGTCAAAAGCCTTTGTCAAATCGACAAAATGGCACCGGTGGCAAGGCCCTGGTCCATAGCATGAAACGGGTCGGATGTAACTTTTGTAAAGGCAGTAAGAAAAAATTACTCACATTAGTAATGTTGTTTCTTCTAATGGAGTCTTGCTATATTATGACAGTAGCAGTTTGTCCCACCACTAGAACTGCTCCGGAGGTGAAATGGTTAATACCATTCCAAAATAGAACTTTGAGCACTGAGCTCTAAGAAGCAGCTCTATCTGTGTAATTTCAAACCTGAACTGTCAGATCTTACAGCAAAAACTCACTAAGGTCTGTGGAAGCTGTAACCTACACTAGCCAAATGGCTACCTAAATATTAACAACCATTGCTGGTCCCAACACCCAAGACTCAAGTCAGGGGACCAGAACTACTAACACAATTCTAACAACATGAGAATAAAACAACAGTATAATAAAACACACACCCCAAACTCCCAAAAGGGAGAAATGCTAAAGGGCATAAAATAGTGCCCACACAAAGTTGCCACTCCCACCCAAGTAGAAGTTCTGAGAGGGGCAGGTGGGGAGGTCATAATATAGCAAGACTCCATTAGAAGAAACAACATTACTAAGGTGAGTAATTTTTTTCTTCAAACAACATGAAGTCTTGCTATATTATGACAGTAGCAGACTACACAGCAGTACCTCCATGGAGGAGGGCAGAACCTACTTAGGAATAGGCTCTGAAGAACAGCTGTGCCAAACCGAGCATCTCTCCTGGCCTGACATCCAGGAGTAATGCTTGCAAAAGTGTGCACCGCTTTCCAAGTAGCAGCCTGGCATATCTCTAATATAGGATGTCTCTGGCAGCAGCTAGAGACGCAGCTGTACCCCTGGTAGAATGAGCCCTCAAGCCAGAGGGGATCTCTGCCCAGTTTCTGATAACAAAATTGGATACAAGAGACAATCCACCTGGCAATTGATCTCTTAGTGGCAGGTTTGCCTTCCCAACTTCACCATAGGTAAGGAAAAGTAGGAGGATTGAACCTGTGACCTTTAGTGCTCTATATAGTAACTAAGAGCTCTCTTAACATCCAGGCTGTGCAACCTCCTTTCACCAGAAGAGGAGTGATCAGTGAAAAATACTGGAAGGAGATAGATTGATTAAGATGGAAATCTGAAACCACCTTAGGTAAAACTTCCTATTAGTCCTAAGGACTACCTTATCCCTGTGGAAAGAAATAAAGTCAGTTTCCACTGACAAGGCTTGCAACTCCTTATGCATCTAGCAGAAGTGATAACACCAGAAAACAGTTTTCCAAGTTAGATACTTAAGCTCTGCAGAAAACAGAGGTTCAAAAGGGGTTGCATTAACTGGGCAATACAAACATTAGGTCCAGGCAGGGCCGATTCCGAAAGGGTGGATTAGTATGGAGTAATCCTTAAAAACTTGGAAAACACAAGGTGAGTGGAAGAGGATGACTTTCCTGCTGACACAAAAGCAGATACAGCTGCCAAATGGACTCTCAGGTAGCTGGTCTGAGACCCAAGGAATTAAGATGGACCATGTAATCTAATACAATGGGCAAATCAGCAGATTCTGGGGAAATATTTTTCCCAGCACACCAAATGGAAAACCTTTTCCATTTAGAACTATAAGTAGCCCTAGTGGAAGGCTTTCTGGAAGCCTTTAGGATTTCAAGAACACCTTGAGAGAGGTGTAAATCAGCAAACTCTAACTCCTCAAGAGCCAGGCCTTGAGGTTGAGGGATTTGAGGTCCGGATACCAAACCCTTCCCCGGGCACAAGTTAACAGGTTGTGAATCCTGGGGAGGCAAAGGGGAAGATGGATTATCAGTGACAGAAGGAGTGGGTACCAGGGCTGCCTGGCCCAATCCGGGCAATCAGAATCACCCTGCAAGGCTGAGATCTGATTTTGACTAATACTTTGAATAGGAGAGGGAAGGGAGGGAAAGCATAAAGAAACTTCCCCTCCCAATCCAGGAGAAGGGCATCCAGGGGCTGAGCCCAACACTGGAGGCCTGCAACAGAACAGAGGAAGTTTGTGATTGTCTGGGGCTGCAAAAGATCTATCTGAGGGGTGCCCCATCTGGCAAAGACTATCCCAGCACTTGAGGACCAAGGACATTGTGATGGCCCTGGGAAATCCTGCTGAGCATCCGCTAGGACATTGTCCTTCCCCGGAAGATGAACTGCTATGAGGGAAGTGTTCAGGGAATAGGCCAGAGACCACAACTTCATTGCCTCGGTGCACAAGGCCGAAGACTGAGTGCCCCCTTGTTTGTTGATGTACCACATTGTTGTGGTGTTGTCTGTTCTGACTTGTATCACCTTGTTGTGGACAGATGCAGAAAAAGCTTGAAGAGCTAAAAGACAGCTCTGAGTTCCAGCAAATTGATGTGGAGCAGCGATTCCTGGGGGACCACACTCCCTGAGTGGAAAGGTCGCCCATGTGGGCTCCCAACCCAGAAGGGAAGCATCTGTAGTGAGAGTCAAATTGTGAGCAGGGGAATGAAGGGACCCCAATCTTAAATTGCTCTGATCCTGCCACCACTGGAAGGCCTGGATCAAGGTTCAGTCACTGGGACCAACTTGGAAAGGGGGTCTCTTCTCTGAGACCAATAGGTTCTCAAGTGAAACTGAATGTCTCTCATCTGAAATCTTGCTCCCTGCACAACAGCTGTGGATGCAGCCATGTGTCCCAGGAGCTGCAGAAAGTGGCTTGCTGGTGAGAGACCTGCAGGGTGAAGGAGGAGGCCAGAGTCACTAGATTAGTCACCCTTTCTAAGGAAGAAAAGCTCTGGCTAGCTTTGTGTCCAGTTCTGCCGCTATAAAGGTGAGTACCTGGACTGGTTCAAGAACCGACTTTGGTAGATTTGTAGAAAGCCCAGGGAGGTGAGAAGCTGCTGGGTAACTTGCAGGTGAGATTTTACCTGTTCTGGGGACTGGCCTACAATGAGCCAATCGTCTAGATAGGGAAAACAGCAATCCTTTGCCTCCTTAAGTGAGCCACTGCCACTGCTAGACACTTTGTGAATACCCTTGGGGCAGAGGTAAGGCCAAGGGCATTGCTCTGAACTGGTAATGACCTGAGGGTAGTTCGAATCTGAGGTACTTCGATGGGAGCTTCTGATTAGGGCGTGGAAATAGGCATCCTTGAGGTCCAGGAGGCTAACCAGTCTCCTGGCCTTAGGGAGGGTAAAATCATTGCCAGAGTTACCATTTTGAACTTTGGTTTCAAAAGATGCTTGTTCAGATATCTGAGGTCTAATATGGGCCATTCTCCTGTCTTTTTGGGGTAAGGAAGTATCTGGAATACAGACCCCTGCCCTGGTGCAGGAGGAACCCTTCCACTGCTCTGAGAGCCAACAGGGTTGAGACCTCTGCTTCCAGAGCAAAGGTCTCTGAAGCACTTGCAGGTAGAAAAAGTCTGGTTCTCAACTTGGAAACTTTTGAAGCTGAGAACCAGACCTGACACTACTTCCAGAACCCACTTGTCTGAGGTTAAAGACACAGTTCTGACTGAAGTAAGCCAGCCTGCCCCTACGGTAAGGAGAATTGGCCCTGGGCACCCATCAGGGTGCCTGCTTAGCAGGAGCTTTAGGTTGAGGAGTGGGAGCAGGCCTGCCCACCCCTCATCTGCCTCTGCCTCTGAGAAGCCCCTCTGAGCATAGGCAGAGGGCCTGAGTCTGGTAAAGGCCTGTGAAAAGGCCTACCCCTACCCTGGGGTATGCCTCTGAGGAGTGGCTTGCCGCTCCTTAGCTAGGCACTTTGTAAGTAGTCCTATATTCATCCATCTTTTTCATGTAATTCTCTGTCTGCTCCCAAACAGAGAACTTCCCACCACAGGAAAATCCATAGCCTTAGTCTGGGTATCCCTGTGACAGACTAGTACACCTGAGCCAGGCCAACCTACTAAAAGCTACGGATGTGGCCATGACCCTAGAGGAAACATCATTAACATCCACAGCAGCATGAAACTGTACCTTAGAAGCCTCAATGCCATCAGCAGCCACCTGTTCTAGTTAGCCAGCCAGCTGGCCATGGGCTTGCTTGGCTAATTCCATAACAGTATCCCATCTAGATTTCTGATACCTAGCTACATAAGCCATATAATTTGCTTGCCTGAGTCCCAGAGAGGCTGCCATATACTGTTTTTTCGCCATGGCATCAATCTTCTTGGTATCCTTGTCAGGAGGATGTGAAGCCAGGGGGATATTAGCTTTATCACAGGCTGCAGCCTGAACTACCCCAACATGACTGCATTGCTGAGAAAGGAATTCTCTGTCAAGACCTGACAATGTGTACCTTCTGTCCATCTTTTTATCTACAGGAGGCACAGAATTAGGAGCTTTTAAAATTTTTATTGTTTGCTTCCTAAAAGACTTATGCAAAGGAATAGACAATCTCCTAGACTCTGGAATATCCATCATTTCTACAAAATCAGGCTCCTCTTGCTCATCCACAGCTTCTTCAAGGAAGCTGGAGGGTTTCAACAACTTTTTGTAAAACATAAAATGAGATGGGGACTCAGATAGCATGAGGGAGATTCTAGAGGTCTGTCTGGGGAATGTCCGGTTGGGTTAGCACCAGACCTTCCCAGCCACATTCATACTGTTCATAATCATCCTCCACTTCCTCTGGTTCATAAAATTCCTCAACATCATATTCCTGAACCACTGGAACCGGACGAACCGACCTTTTGCCAGATAATTAGGCGGTTGAGAATGAACTAGTGACTGGACAATTTGTATGGCTTTTGCTATCTGCATCAGTTGGAGAGGGGTTTGGACTCCAAACCTGCTGACTTTCTTGTTTTCTTTACTGGAATTGGTTCCTCAGAACCAGCTTTTCTTTTGCCCGAGGAAGTCTCGCCCTGGTCAGAGAGCACTCCCTCCGGTTCGGTTGGCACCGAACCGGGCTGGCCATCCGGGTCAGCGGACTTTTTGGCCTCTCGTTCCCTGAGCCTGCCCAATCTCTTTTCCAGGGTGGCTGCAGGGAAATTCTTACATATCTGGCAGTCTGACTGGAGGTGGTCAAACCCCAGACAATAGACACATGTGGTGTGTGGGTCAGCCTTGGCAAAGACTTCCCCACAGACATCATAGTGTTAGAGCACCAGTGGGCCGTTTTTTCTTTTGGGTTTCTCAGACATAATGCCAGCCTAACCAGAAAAACTTGCCTTTAAGCGGCAGTGCCAGGCAAGACACCTTATCGAGTTCCTAACCGTGTCACAGGTATTGGAAAAAGCATGTAATGAAATCTGTTTTTTAGAACCGATAAGACCGGAACCGCACTCTAAAATGTAAACTTTAAAGTTAATAAGTTTTAAACCCAGCTGATCGGTTCAAAACCGAACCGATAAACTTACAAGTTCCACACAGACAAAACCTTTAATTTACTTACGATTACCACAGACAGAGCTTGAACCGAACGGTTTTGCGGTTAAAATAAAACTATTCTCGGTTGAATCGAACTGAGAAAACACTGTTTAAACCGAGAAATGAACCGAGCAGTAGGAGAAATCTCCGGAGCGACTGTTTACTGAGGCGGAGTAAAGAATCTGACAGTTCAGGTTTGAAATTACACAGATAGAGCTGCTTCTTAGAGCTCGTGCTCAAAGTTCTATTTTGGAATGGTATTAACCATTTCACCTCCGGAGCAGTTCTAGTGGTGGGACAAACTGCTACTGTCATAATATAGCAAGACTTCATGTTGTTTGAAGGGTACTGTATTTTTTTTCTGAACCTATGCTGGAACCTTGAGAGGAGGTAGTGGTGGTGGTGGTCCAGATAATCCTGTAGATTGTTAGGTATACGCTCTTGGATTTTTGCCAGCGAGCAGAGGGATGGAAATAGGCCTAAAGTTCTCAACAGTTGTGTTAGATCCACCTTTATGAATGAGAACAACCATGGCTACCTTCCACTTATCAGGAAAGTCCCGAGAGGAAGGATCAGGTAAACAGGTCATGGAATGGCGGGTGAGGGCTGTAGCTCCCAATTTGAGAAATTTGGGTTTGAGGGTGTCGTGACTGGAGAGCTGTCAACTTTTAGGTTAGCGAGAAGCTGCTGAACTTCATTGAGGGTGGCAAGTTTAAGAGGAAAGGCTGGGCAAGTACCAGTGTCCACTGGTGGGGTTGGGGGGGTTGGTAAAGAGTGAGGTATATCTGTGCAGGTCAGTAAAGAATTCATTAAATCCAATGGCGATGGACTGGGGCAGAGAGGACAGTGCCTTGGGCAGAGATAGAGCTTGGGGCCTCAGAGAACTTGCCTTTGTTTAGGGATTTCACCTACCTCCAGAATTCTTTGGGATTACAGAGATGCTTGGTTTGGAGTGACTTGAAGTGGGTGCATAGCTTTTTGAATAGAATTTTTTACACCTGTTCCTGATTGCCTATAGACTTGTCAGTCGGAGGGTGGTCCGCTTCATTGAACATCTTCCAAGCCCGATTGTGAGCGGTCATGAGCTTCCTAATATCCTTTGAGAGCCATGGAGCTTTGATCCCTTTTGATCTGCACCTCTTCATGGGGGCATGAAGATCAACTATATTGGTGAAGGTGGTCCCAAAAGAATTGAGGGCCTGGTTGATGTCTGGGAGAGTGTTTATTGGTCCCTAATTGGCATCTGAGATAGAGGCAAGGAAAGCACTGGGATTGAGATGGGATATATCTCTGATCAGTGACCTTGGGTGGAGGGTTATGGAAGTTATTTCACCAGATACAGAAGGTAGGGGAGTGATTACTGATGCTGTCAGCGAGTAGACCCACAGATTTCATCTTATGGGCACAGTTGGTGATCACCCAATCAAGCAAGGAATGGTTGCCCAATTTTGTGTTGATTCTTGTTCACTAGGTAAGTGAGGGACAAAAAAATGCCGAAGCCCATATAATTTGTTCCTAGTCCGAAAGAGAAAAGAATTTCATATTTTCATTAGCATTTATAATAAACGTTGGGACGCTAATGAGCTGAGCCAAGTTGCCATCGGCAAGAGGCACACATCTTGTCAGAATTTGGGTTCAGCCAGTCTGTTAAAATCACCACAGAGTATGAGGTCATGGTGAGGGAGGTTGGTATGGGAGGATGGTTGGGGAGGGAGACAGAGGCCTCTTTGGGAGGCAGGTAAGTACAACCCACTATAAATTTTTGGCGCAGCAGAGAGTCAGGAGAGAAACAGCGACTCCGCGCATGGGGTTCAGGGTAGGGATTTCAGTGGTGTCCAAGCCAACCAGGACATACATGATGACACTACCTCCCCATTTACCTAGCCTGCCTTTCCTGAAGCAGCTGTAATTGTGTTTGCTATCTCATGTTGCTAGGCTTTAGAACTCGATATGCCTAAAATGTCTGGAGAGTGTTGAGTAACCCATGCTTTGAGTTAGGTAGTCTTGGGGCATTTATATGGGCAAACTTCAACCCTTTAGGCAATTGACCGTTAACAGTTGGGGGTGGGGTAGACGGGGCATGAAGGGCCAGAGTTCAGTTTGATGTCTCCCGCTCAGGTTTCGAGGGTGAGGAGGGGTAAGAATGGCCAGACTGAGGAGCGGAGTAGCTTCTTGGGGATGCAGCAGAGAGGTGTAGATACATAGTCTTTTCCGGAGCCAATGGCCAAGATAAACACCACCACATTTGGAGAGGCAGGGACTGAGGAGATGCATACAGTATGAGTTCAGGGTACATGCTGTGGTGGTGGGTGCTCACTGCGCAGGGGAGGTACCTCGAGGAGAGGGCAATAAGGTATTCAGCAGCACAAAGGATCAGAAGACAGAAGATGGTATCCAAGTAGCCTGTCTTGCACATAGCAGGTGGATGATAGAAGCCGTTGCTTAAAATAAAGTGCAGGAGTTGACCTGAACCAAAGGGGATGAGGAGGTTAAAGGGCCAAAGAGAGAGAGGTATAGTAGGTCAGAGTAGAGACTACTAGGATGGCCTAGTGGCTAGAGTGATAGACTACCAGGTGGAACTTAGGATAGGAGTCTAGGGTCTGGGGTTCAGATCCTGGCCTGAGTTGTTTTAAGTTTAAATTTGAATCCCAGCCTAGAGGGTTTTAAGGGTCTGGGTGCTCTGTCAGGATTGGAGCTACCGGGATGGCCTAGAGGTTAGAGTAATCAGCTTCCATGGGTAACTGGACTAGATATATTGGGCCGAAGGTTCAGAACCTGGCCTGGGAAGTTTAAGTTTGAAATTCAAGTCAGGGAAGTATAAGGGCCAGAGAGAGCTGGGTCAAAATTTAGACTGCTGGGACAGCCTAGTGGTTAGAGTGATAGACTACCATGTGGAACTAGAATAGGTATCTAGAGTCAGGGGTTCAGATCCTGGCCTGTGACATTTAAGTTTAGGTTCGAATTCCAGCCTGGAGGGTTTTAAGGGACTAGGTGCAGATTCGGTATTATAGCCACTGGGATGGTCTAGTGGTGAGGGTAACAAGCTTCCTTGGGAAATTGGACTAGATATATAGAGCCACAGGTTTGAAACCTGGCCCAGGGGGTTTTAAGTTTAAGTTCGAATTCGGGTCAGGGAGATTTAATCAGTCGGGACAATGTAGCAGGTAAAGATTTCAAGAAGATGTGATGGGTGTAAATTTAAGAATAACAAAATGGTCAGAGAGGGAACAAGGGGGGGATAAATACTGGTGAGAGTTATTTGGAGCCATATAGCAAAAGGTCAGGAGGCAGACTTAAGGGCAAGAGAGATGTACCTCAGGACAGGGTTCAAGACCTAGTAAGCTAGGAGGTGAGCAAAGAGGAGGGAGGTTAGTCCAGTCAGAATAGGAAGGGTTAAGCAGCTGGGTTGGAGCAGAGGGGCAGGTCTAGGTCTCTTCTGTTTAAGGTGCTGAAGAGGGTTACAAAGATTACGACAGCGCACCCAGTGGCGAGGAAGGTACAGGGAGAAATGCAAGCAGGAGGAATGGAAGTAAGGGAGCAAGGAGAGGTTGCAGAGGGGTGCAGCAGTGCCAGTTAGTGGCTGAAAAGTAGAAGGAGCAAGGGGGAGTTTAGGGTGTTTAAAAAAAAAAAAAAAAGGAACAGGAAGTCATGCGACTCCCACTACCTATAAAGGAAATGACGAGCCAGGGTGGGTGGGGTTGTAGCGGTGATGAGCTAGCACACTGCAGCTTGTGCTCTCTTGAGAGGAGTTCTGAAGAGGTGCTGTACATGATATCTTGCAGGCCGCCTGTGATGCTCCTTGTGTGCTGGGGTGGGGAGGAATGGAGAGTGCAGCCTGGGAGACGGAGGCAGAGGTTGTTGTTAAAGGGGTGGTGTCAGATTGGGAAGAAGTTAGGTGAAGTGCCTGGGGATCGGTGCTGGGCTCATGTTTATTCAACATATATGTATTCTCTATTAAATGCATATTCCTAACATGTGGATGAGCAAGTTTGCAAATGACTATAGGATGGGGGCATTGTAAGCACTGTTAGTGAAATCCAAAATGTGCAAAAAAGCTAAACCTGTTAATACAGTGGATAGGGCAATACAGACTTGAATTGAATCTAGACAAATGCATGGTGATGCATTTTGGTAAAAACAATATTAATTATAATTACAGCTGGGTGGAAGTGTGCTTCACAAAACAGTGGCTGAAAGAGATCTGGGAGTAAGTGTAACAAATGATTTAAAGTTTAGTACTCACTGTACTCTGGTTGTCAAAAAAGCAAATCTGGTATTAAATTGTATTTTTAGACATATAGGCAGTAGGGACAGCAGGGTAATCTTACCCCTTTATCAGGCATTGGTGCGGCCACACCATGAGTATTGTGCGCAGGTATGGTCCCTATACAACAAGGCAGATATCAGAAGGTTGGAGGGGGTTCAAAGAAGAGCAACAAAAAGAATTATAGGATGTGAGAAATTAACATACCAGGAGAGATTGCATACATTTGGAATGTTCTCCATGCAATACAGACAGTTAAGAGGAGATATGTGTATGATATTCAGGGCCTTTCAAGATAAATATTTGAGGGAAAATTTAGGACTAGTAACAAGAAAGATCTACCTTTTTGAACCTAGAGGTCATAGGATGCAATTAGAACAAGACAAATGGAATACCTTAAAAAGGGAAAAATGGTTTAGCCAGAGAGGGGTTCAGTTTTGGAATGCTTTACCAGGTGAATTGGTTATGAGCAAAACTACAGACGCATTCTAAAAAGGTCTTGACAGATCTTATTTGAGTAATAAATTAATGTAATCAAACCTGGCAAGCAATAAGGACGCAAGTCTGTGTAAGCTTGAAAACCTATGAAAACTATGAATTAAGAAAGGGCTCACTAAAGGATCACAGCAAACAAAGGAGCAGGGGTTAAGGCAGGAAAGGGAGGCAGAGAGAGTGAGAGAGAAATGAGAACTGGAGAAGCAGTAAGAGGGCTAACTGAGCTGGCACAGGTCAGTAACCAAGCAAACAACACTAACTGCAGCTCAGATTATAGCAGAACAGCAGGCAAAGCAGTACAAAGGAACCGAGACACGCACAGTCCCACCGTATCTTTAAAAATTGCCTCAAATGTCACCTACAAATCAGGGACAAATGTTCTTGCCCCTTAACTATATGGAGTACTGTCCTGGTTCTTCTCTCACCAAGGTCCCACTAGCACTTCTGGGACTCCCCCATCCCAGCTCACTGCTCTTAGAACCAGGCTGCTGGCCACTTACCCTTGACTCCTCTATTAGTCCTCTGGGTAATTCTTCCCATCCTATGTTTCATGGTTCCCTCTGTACTTACTGCACATGTTGTTTTTCTTTTTCTTACAGTGATGATTGCCTGTTGAATTCTTTGTATTCTCTCTGTCAGGCGTGGCTCAGGCCATACGCCTGATGGGAAATTAGCATCCTGATTACTCCCTATTTAGAGCAGACAGGCCCACGGGGAGGAGGAGTGGCCATATATGCAAAGGATAAATACATGGTAACATGTCTAGAAACGACATCCATTGCTAACCAATTTGAATGTCTGGTTCTAAAGCTGGAGATTCCATCATCCTCAGCGCTACATGTTATAGGTTGCTATAGGCCACCTTCTGCTGGTTCCCAAATCCTCACCCACCTAACTTAAGCTTTGATTGGCTGTCCCAAGCTGCGGCACCTCTCAAAGAGTTTTGTGACGCCCATGGGCTAACCCAACTTATCGGAGAGCCTACTCGTCCAAACAAAAAATGCCCCGCTAATAGTACTTTGCTGGATGTCATCTTAGCAAGCAAACCGCACCTTTTCTCCCACGCAGGTGTATTTTTCTCTGATGTCAGTTACCATAGCATTATTGCCAGCATAAGGTCAGCCCAGTGCCCACCATCCATGTCAAAGTTCTCTATTAAGCGGTCCAGACACAATTTTGATCCATCCACCTACCTGGACGAATTAAAATCCTCAGTGCGCTGGCAGGACTTTTGCTTAGCCAACTCCATCCAGCTTGCTTATGAGATTTTTTCCGAAATCATGACTGAGGCCCTAAACGAGTATGCTTCCCTCGTAAAAACCAGAGTACGGAGGAGAAGAACCTGTCATTGGGTCACACCTGAGCTCAAAGCAGCTTTATTAAACAGGGACAAGCTTTGGAAGAAAGCGGTTCACGGGTTGGTAAATAAATGGATTGGTGCAGTGTTAGGATTACCAGAATGCTGCACCAAATGATAAGAGATGCCAAGGCATCCTTCATCGCTCAGAACTTGATTCTGCAACTAGAGCTCTGATAAATTTTGCAATTCCATCAGGACATGTCTGGTCATGCCCCCAGAACCTCCTTGCCTGCAAAAATTTTCTCTGGCAATGGCACCATCTGCGACAAATGGGAAATACTGGATGCTTTCAACAACCACTTCTTTATCGCAGGTCTTGCCTTTGATAACTCACCTGCATGTTCCCTATGATCTCAATGCAACAGCGCTCACCTGAACCTCTCCTAACCAGTTCAGTATTTTCTTTCCAGCAAATTACGCTGAGGGAGGTCGAAGATCTTTTACTAAAGTTGGAGGAGGAGAAGAAAAGTGCCGGTGCTGACTGTCTAGATCCCTTCTTCTTAAAGGTCGCCTTCCATGTCCTATCTGTACCAATTACTCACCTATTCAGTCTTTTATCCCGCGGTATCCTCCCGCCTTTATGGAAAATAGCACATGTTATACCCTTGTTCAAATCTTGGGACCCTTGTGACTTAAATAATTACAGGCAAATCTCATTATTACCCATCTTGTCTAAACTATTGGAAAAAATAGTAAGCAAGCAACTGACAGCCTATGTTGAATCCACAACTCTTTTGAATCCTATGTACTCTGACTTCAGAGCACATCACAGCACTATCACAGCCCTTGCTAAGGTGACCAACGATTGACATCTGGACTGGAAAACAAGAAATTTGCTCAGTTTTTTTAGACCTAAGCAAGGCTTTCAACATTGTTGATCATGAACTGCTCCTCTCCTCCCTCAAGGCTGTAGGACTGGATGCTCTGTCCCTTCACTGGTTGCAGATTACCTCTCTTACCGTTGGCAGCAAGTAAAATCCAGTGGTGACCTTTCTCTTCTTAAGCTCTTGAAAAGAGGAGTCCCCAAGGATCAATCCTGGGCCCGCTATTGTTCATAGTTTACGTGAACAACTTAGACAAAAACATAACTAAGGCTAACATTCATCTCTTCACAGATGACACGGTTCTTTACCTAAGCCACTCCTCTCCCGAAGCAGCCTACAAGGATCTACAATCGGAATTCAATATCCTTCAGAGCCAACTGTTTAACAAAAAAGTGTTAAACGCAAAAAAAATTAAGGCTATGCTGGTCTCACCTTTCCCATCAGGCGCAAACCCAGCCATGTCTGGTTTCATTCCTCAGATTACCACACTCTTGGGAGAAAACCTGGAATACGTAAGCAAATTAAGTACCTGGGGTGTTGCTTGACCACAAACTTTGTTTCTTTGAAGATATTGAAGACCTTCTAAAGAAACTAAGACAGAGGCTTGGCCTCTTTTTTAGGATAAATAACTACCTTACCTGTAATGCCAAGAGGGGGCTGGTACAAACCACATTTCTCTCCTTGATCGACTACACCAACTTTCTCTATAGTCACTGCCCTGCCTCGCATCTTACTAAACTTGATGCTTTGTGTCATAGGGTGCTGAGATTCATCACTGGACTACCACTCACCACCACTGTGCCCTCTACACAGCTGTGGGGTGGCCCTCCCTTCACTCCAGGAGAGTCAAATGCTATATTCTGGACCTTCAAAGCTATCATTAAGAAACTCCCCCTTATATCTCCGGCTTGTCTACCACTATGCAAACCTGGTACCTATGCCTGAGAAGCTGCTCCCTCATCTACATGAAGGTACCTAACTTAAAACTCATCTGGGAGATCGGCCATAAGTTTCATGCTGCCCTCTTTGTGGAGCAGCTGTACAAAAACACTGAAGCTCGGCTCCCGATCAGTATATTCTCCTTTTAAGATCTTATCGACCGATCAGTGAAAAGAATTCTGCAGTTGCTTCCCCGAAGATAACTTTAATTACCCCTCTCTCACGCTGTCTCTGCCAGTTTCCCTTTCCCTCCCTCTGCCATCCTACCCTTACCTTTTTATTCCCCCCCTCTACCACCTGCCTTCCTGGGCCCACGAGACTAGCAGGTCCCCGATATATATCTCTTGATTGCATATGTGTGCTCAGTTTGTCTATGTCATGCCTGTATTAACCAGCTCCAAACAGAGCCACGTCCATGTTGATTTACACCGAAGCACTTTTTTTGTGGTTAAAGTTGTATTGTACTTTTGTTCCTCCTGTGTTCACAAATGTGCATTATCACACTGTTTGGATTGTATTTGCTTCTTTTTCACTATATGTAACAGGTCCAGCTTGTAAATGAGCCTGCTCAACGATGATAGCCTGTATAAATAAAGACATTGATTGATTCATTCATTGTATACCATGTGTTTGTTGTGTACCCACTGTTTTCTGCGCTATATGCTGCCTGGAGCTCCCCTGTTATAATATGCTGGTTTTGTCTGTAACTCTCCCAGGTCATACCTGAAAATAGACAATGTTGTTGTTTAGTGCACTTACCCAGTTAACAAAAACTAAGTAAGTAAATAAATTAGAACAATTAAAGTGCAGGTAAAACTCAGCTGAAAAGCAGAGGCAAGAGCAGCAAGCACAGTCTGAAAATCAATCGTACTACTACACAGACAGAAAATACATTTAAACAACATGAAGTCTTGCTGTATTCTGACTATTGCAGTTAGGTCCTGCCTTTCAACTGGCCGAGAGAACAAAGGGTTAACTTTTCTATGCCTTGCACTCGACGTTTCATCCTAAGCTTCGGTTGAAGCCCCTGTTGTTGTTCAAACTGCAACAGTCAGATTCTTCTCCGCCTCACTGAACAGTCGCTCGGAGATTTCTTCTGCTGCTCGGTTCAAAAGTTGGTTAAAGTGTCGGTTTTGGTCGGTTTCTACGGTTGTTGTTTCCGCATAGTCGGTTCAAGTCTCTGTCTGTGGTGCCGTGAGTACTAGTTAGGTTTTGTTCTGTTTTCTGTGGGAACTTGTAAACTGTGGATCAGTTCAGCTGAACCAATCATTTTGAGATAAAACTTGTGCTTTACTTTAGTGTGGGTACCGGTCCGTGTCGGTTCTAAAAAAAAAAAGCGAGTTTTAAATGCGTTTTCCAAGACCGTGTCTGGTCAGGAACAACCGATAAGAAGTCTTGCCTGGTGGATTGCCAAAAAGGGTAAGTTTTGGTTAGGTTGGCCATGTCTGAGAAACCCAAGAAAAAGCAGGGCCCACTGGGTTTCAACACTGCAGTGTGTGTGTGGGAGGTCTTTGCTAACCTGTGTTTATTGTCTAGGGTTTGACCACCTCGATTCAGACTGCCAAATTTGCAAGAATTTTCCCAAATCTACCCTTGAAAAGAGATTAGGTAGACTAAGGAAAGGGAGGCCAAGAAGTCCGCTGACCGGATGGCCAGCCGGTTCGGTTCTGACCTAACCAGAAGGAGTGCCCTCTGACCAGTGCGATACTTCTTTGGGCAAAAGAGCGATTCAGAGGAATCGGTTCCGACAAAAGAAAAGACAAATCGACGGTTCGGACCCAGAATCTCATACTCCGACCGCCGATGAGATAGCCAGCGATTAGGATTGTGCAATCGCTTAGTTCGGTTCTGACCGAACCAGCACCATCTGGCATGGGCTCAGTTCAGTCGGTTTCCGGTTCGGATTATACCTTGGAAAATTTTATGAACTGGAGTTTGAGGAGGAGGAGAGTATGAGGATGATTATGGTCCAGAGGAGGCACTAAAATGGTGCAGGGTCTGCACCAAGACACTATGAAGAGACTTAAGGAGCTTAATATGTATAGCCTCGAGGAAAGGAGGAGAGGGGACATGATAGAAACTTTCAAGTACCTCAAGGAATCAACAAAGTCCAAGAGGGTAGCATCTTTCAAAAAAGAGGTGTGCAAGAACAAGGGGCACAATTTGAAGATGGGAGCGGCTCAGAGGTAATTAAAGGAAGTATTTTTTCACAGAGAGGGTTGTGGATGCATGGAACGGCCTTCAGGAGGAGGTCGTGGAGTCAAAAACAGTGGTGGAATTCAAGCATGCATGGGACAGTCATAAGGCAATTCTAGGGGTTGGGGGTAGGAAGAAGTAGGCTGCTGGTTAACTAGGATCTGCAGCTTATCCAGTAGGCAGGGAAATGGGCAGACTGGGTGGGCCAAGCGATCCTTATCTGCCGTCAAATTCTATGTTTCTATGGTGATGTTGAAAGTCTGAATGTGCCTATTGACCCGGACATCTCCCCAGACAGACCTTCAGGTGTTTCTCCTCCTAGGCTTTCAAGTCCCCTTCACACTACATGTTCTACAGAAATGTGGCTGATACCCTCCAGCTTCCTGTGGAGGAAGCAGTAGAGGATCAGGAGGAGCCTGATTATGTTGAAATGATGGATATCCCAGAGTCCAGGAGACTGTCTATTCCCCTCCACAAATCTTTTGGGAAACAGTCACAAAAAATTCTTAAGTCTCCTAATTCTATACCTCCTGTGGACAGAAGAATAGACAGGAGGTACACTCTCTCAGGCTCAGACACGGAGTTCCTTTTTCAGCAGTGCAGCCATGTTGGAGTTGTACAGGCTGCTGCCTATGATAAGGCAAACATTCCCTTGGCATCGCACCCCCCAGACAAGGACTCCAGGAAGATTGATGCAATGGCAAAGAAACAGTACATGGCAGCATCTTTGGGACTCAGGCAGGCTAACTATATGGCCTATACAGCCAGGTAGCAGAGGTCAGGTGGGACACTGTACTGGCACTGGCTAAACAAGCTCCACGCCCAGCTTGCTAAGGAGCTGGAGCAGGTGGCTGCAGATGGGATTGAAGCATCAAAGTACAGTTTCATGCTGCTGTGGACTCCAGTGATGTGTCATCAAGAGTCATGGCTACATCTGTGGCTCTTAGGAGAATGGCTTGGCTCAGGTGTTCTAGCCTCTCACAGGATACCCAGGCTAAGGCCATGGATTTTCCTGTAGTTGGTAATTCTTTGTTTGGGGAGCAGACAAAATTACATGAAAAAAAATGGATGAATACAGGACCACTTACAGGAGTGCTCAGGCCAAAGAAAGGAAAGCAACTCCTCAAAGGCAGCAGTCCAGGGGCAGGCCTTTCCAGAGCCTTTTACCAAGCTTAGGCATCCTCTTCTTTATTTTCTCAGAGGGGCTTCTTTAGAGGGAGAGGCAGAAGGGGGATAAGCAGGCTTGCATCCACCCCTCAGCCTAAAGCCCCTGCCAAGCAGACACCCTGATGGGTCTGCCCGGGTCAATTCTCCTATACCAGTAGGGGGCAGGCTAGCTTACTTTGTCCAGGACTGGATGTCTTTTACATCAGACAAGTGGGTCCTGGAAGTAGTAAGCCAGGGTCTGGTTCTCAGCTTCAAAAAATTTCCCAAGATGAGAGCCAGATCTTTTCCAGCTGCAAATCTCTGAGACCCTTACCTTAGAGGCAGAGGTTTCTTCTCTCCTAGCTCTCAGAGCTGTAGAGAGAGTTCCCACCCTACGCGGGGGCAAAGGATTGTACTCCAGGTACTTCCTAACCCCCAAGAAGACAGGAGAGTGGTGACCCATCCTGGACCTAAGATATCTGAACAAACATCTTTTAAAGCCAAAATTCAAGATAGTAACTCTGGGAATTATCCTTCCCTCTCTAAGGCCAGGGGACTGGCTAGCCTTCCTGGACCTCAAAGATGCCTACTTTCACATTCCCATCAGGTGCTCCCACAGAAAGTACCTCAGGTTCGAGTTGCCCTCAGGCCACTATCAATTCAGAACAATGCCCTTTGGCCTAACATCAGCCCCAAGGGTCTTCACAAAGTGCCTGGCAGTAGTTGTTGCCTTGGCTCATAGTAGGTCAGTCTCCAGACCAAGTCAAGTCACATCTGCAAGTGCTCACTTCTTTAGGATTTCTTCTCAACCTACCAAAGTCAGTTCTCGAACCAGTGCAGCTCCTCACCTTCATAGGTGCAGAACTGGATACGGTAAAGTCAAGAGCCTTCCTTCCCCTGGAAAGGGCAAGGACCCTTATGGAACTGGCCTCTTCATTCACCCTTAAGGTGTCTCGACCAGCAAGGCATTTCCTTCAGCTACTGGGCCACATGGCAGCTTCCACAGCAGTGGTCCAGGGAGCAAGATTCCAAATGAGGGACATTCATTGTGCTCCCAGGTCGCTCCTGTAAAAAAGCTTTCAGCTTAGTGTGCTATACCTGGTTAAACAACTAAATAAAAAAAAAAAAAAACCATTCAGTTCCACTTAAGAGCCTTTTGGTCCCAAAGAAAGGATTCGCTTGCCAAACTAATCCCAGTGGCTTGAACCCTGATCCAAGCCTTGCAATGGTGGCAGGATCAGGACAATTTGAGACAAGGGTTCCATTTGTCACTCAGTCTCATTCAGTGATACTCACCACAGATGCTTCCCTGCTGGGCTGGGGAGCCCATTTGAGGATCATACCACCCAGGGACTGTGGTCACCTCAGGAATCTCTGCTTCACATCAATCTCTTGGAACTCAGAGCAGTGTTTCTGGCACTGCAAGCTTTTCCAAATCTGTATAGAACAAGGTGGTTCAGGTCAGAACAGACACCACCACCACCATGTGGTACATCAACAAGTTAGGAGGCACTCTGTCTACGCCTTGTGCACAGAAGCAATGAAGTTGTGGTCCTGGCCTATTCCCTGCAAACCTCTCTGATAGCAGTTAGCCTCCCAGGGAAGGATAATGTCCTAGCAGATGCACTGAGCAGAATATCCCAGGGCCGTCACAGATGGGCCCTAGATCCTGTGGTTTTAAAGTAATTTTCTCAAGATGGGGCACTCCAGAGATAGATCTTTTGCAGCCCCAGACAATCACCAACTTCTCTCTTTTGTTGCAGACCCCCAGTCTTGGGCTCAGTTCCCTGGATGCTCTGATTCTGAACTGGGAAGGGAAATTTCTGTATGCTTCCCCCCCTTCCCTCTCCTGTTCAGAGTGTTAGTCAAGATAAGGTCACAACCAAGCAAAGTGATTCTGATTGCTCCAGACTGGGCCAGACAGCCATGGTATCCCTTGTTGCTGTCCCTAACAGTCCATCTTCCCCTGTCTCTTCCCAGAAATTACAACCTGTTAACATCCTCTCAGGGGAGGATTCGGTACCCGAATCTTCAGTCTCTCAATCTCGAGGCTTGGCTCTTGAAGAGTTAGAGCTTGCAGATCTGCATCTTTCCCAAGGGGTTCTGGATATCCTTAAGGCTTCTCGAAAACCTTCCACAAGAAAGACTTACAACTTCAAATGGAAAAGATTCAGCATTTGGTGTTCTAAGAAGAATATTTCTCCAGACTCTGCTGAATTGCCTACGGTTCTGGATTATATGGTCCATCTTAATGGCCTAGGTCTCAAACCAGCTACCCTCAAGGTACACTTGGCAGCTGTTTCTGCTTTCCTGTCGGTAGGCAAGTCTTCCTCTCTGTCATCCCATCCTGTATTCTGTAAGTTTTTCAAGGGATTGCTTCACACCAATCCCCCCCTTTAGGGATCCTGCTCCTGCCTGGGACCTTAATGTTTGCATTGATCAGCTTATGCAGCCCCCCTTTGAGCCTTTGTCCTCAGCAGAGCTTAACTACTTGACTTGGAAAACTGTGTTTTTGGTAGCCATTACTTCTGCCAGACGTATCAGTGAATTGCAAGCCCTGTCAGTGGAATCTGATTTCATCTCTTTTCACGGAGATAAAGTGGTCCTTAGAACTAACAGAAAGTTCTTGCCTAAAGTGGTTTCAAATTTCCACCTCAACCAGTCTATATCTCTCCCTGTTTTCTTCACTGACCATTCCTCCTTGGGAGAGAGGAGGCTATACAGTTTGGATGTTAAAAGAGCCCTTAGCTACTACATAGAGCGTACCAAGGGTAACAGGTTTGAATCCCTCCAGTTGTTCCTCACTTATGGAGAAGTTGGTAAGAGCAAACCTGCCACTAAGAGATCTGTTGCCAGGTGGATTGTTTCTTATATACAATTCTGCTATGAAAAACTGGGTAGAACTCCACCCTCAGGTCTGAGGGCTCATTTCACAAGAGGTACAGTTGCTTCCCTGGCTACTGCCAGGGATATTCCTCACTTAGAAATTTGTCAAGCAGCCACCTGGAAAACAGTCCATACTTTCACCAAGCATTACTCTCTGGATATCCAGGTTAGGAATGATGCTCGGTTTGGCGCAGCAGTACTTCAGAGCCTATTTCTAAAGTAGGTTCTGTCCCTCCTCCATGGAGGTACTGCTTGGTAGTCTGCAGTAGTCAGAATACAGCAAGACTTCATGTTTGAAGAAAAAATTACTCACCTTAGTAATTATGTTTCTTCTAGTGGAGTCTTGCTGTATTCTGACCTCCCACCTCCTCTCAGAACCTAGTTTTTGGGATGTGGGTGGGCAGGAGCAGTGTTGGCACCCTAGGGGTGTCCATTTTGCACCCTCTTTTCTTTGGGTGGAATGTTGTGTTTTGGATGTGTTTTGTTTTGAGTTTCCTGACTTGGAGTCTTTGTGAGAACCAAAACATTATATATTTGCCAGTTATCTGGTGAAAATTTTACAGTTTCCACACAGAACACCTGGTGAGTTTTGCTCGTAAGATCTGAGGTTGCAGTTTGAACAACAACAGACAGGGGCTTCAACCGAGCTCATGATGTTCTATGCAAGGCATAGAAAAGTCAACCCTTTGTTATCCCGGGCAGTTGAAAAGCAGGACCTAACTGCAGTAGTCAGAATACAGCAAGACTACACTAGAAGAAACATTATTACTTAGGTGAGTAATTTTTTCTTTTCACACTGCAGCCTTTGTGCTCTCTCTCTCTCTTTCTCGAGGAATTCTGAAGAGGTACTCTAACTGATGTCTACCAGCCTGCCTGTGTTGCTCCTGGTGTGCTGGGGAGGAGTGGAGAGTGCAGCCTGATGTCTTGCAGGCCGCCTGCGATGCTCCTGGTGTGCTGGGGAGGAGTGGAGAGTGCAGCCTGATGTCTTGCAGGCCGCCTGCGATGCTTCTGGTGTGCTGGGGAGGAGTGGAGAGTGCAGCCTGATGTCTTGCAGGCCGCCTGCGATGCTTCTGGTGTGCTGGGGAGGAGTGGAGAGTGCAGCCTGATGTCTTGCAGGCCGCCTGCGATGCTCCTGGTGTGCTGGGGAGGAGGAGTGGAGTGCAGCCTGATGTCTTGCAGGGCGCCTCTGTGCTCCTGGTGTGCTGGGGAGGAGTGGAGAGTGCAGCCTGATGTCTTGCAGGCCTCCAGTGATGCTCCTGGTGTGCTGGGGAGGAGTGGAGAGTGCAGCCTGATGTCTTGCAGGCCGCCTGCGATGCCCTGGTGTGCTGGGGAGGAGTGGAGAGTGCAGCCTGATGTCTTGCAGGCCGCCTGCGATGCTCCTGGTGTGCTGGGGAGGAGTGGAGAGTGCAGCCTGATGTCTTGCAGGCCACCTGCGATGCTCCTGGTGTGCTGGGGAGGAGTGGAGAGTGCAGCCTGATGTCTTGCAGGCCGCCTGCGATGCCCCTGGTGTGCTGGGGAGGAGTGGAGAGTGCAGCCTGATGTCTTGTAGGCCGCCTGCGATGCTCCTGGTGTGCTGGGGAGGAGTGGAGAGTGCAGCCTGGTGTCTTGCACGTCTGCGATGCTCCTGGTGTGCTAGGGATGGGAGGAGTGAGGAGTGCAGCCTGATGTCTTGCAGGCTGCCTGCGATGCTCCTGGTGTGCTGGGGAGAGGAGGAGGAGTGGAGAGTGCAGCCTGTCTTGCAGGCCACCTGCGATGCTCCTGGTGTGTTGGGGCAGACAGGCAACTAGTGGGGTGCAGTGGCCCCCACAGGAGGCAGGCAATACTTCTAATGCTAGATCCTTCTCCCCCAGCCTGGTCCCCAGTTACTCAAGCCCAGTCCAGAATTTGTGTGACTAGTGAAGTGCTACCAGGCCAGCTCCCTCAAATGTTTTCTGACCTTAAATTACTGTGTTACTATGCATGTGTACTTGCAAAGCACAGACCTGACACATCATCAGTCTTTCCTGCTGCAGGACTATGTTGCTGTGTTACTAACCTTTTTTTCTCCTGTCCCTTTAGGTGACTACATTGCCATTGGAGCAGACTGTAACGATATAGCAGCTCAGATAGAAGAATATATCCTTTTTTGTTTGTTTTTAAGAAAATGTCTGTGAGTTGCTTACATTGAGTTGAATTGGCACTTTAAATTTCATCCACTGCACACTGTTTTAGGGCTAGTCCTTTTTCATGATGAACATAAAAGTAGAAAGTTGCTGACAACTTTGCGTGCAACATTGTTTTTAAAATGCAGGCACTAGAAAAGGAGACTGGATGGTCCAATAAGTGAGCCGGTCTGTCCTTCAGGACAAGGTGCAGAGAAGGCTGCTTACCATGCTATGAAATGCTGAGCAAAACACTCCACATATGTAGTAGGGTTTGGACATCGTGTGATACTCATATCCATCACCTCAGATCAGTTTATTTCAAGGCAACAAATAATGTTGTTTATTTTTTTGATATAAAGCAGCAGGGCATGTTAACGGTGAAAATTTTGACCTATCCTTTTTCATTCCATATTAGATTGTCCAGTACTTCCTGTCTCATATAATACCCTTCTTTCCAAACTTTTGACACTGCTTTAGTACTTTTGTTTACATTTAAATTAATAAAAAAACCACTACTTTTAATATGGCTCGGACCAGGTTTTCATGAGTATTCGCAGCAGTTTTTATACACTTGTTGTCCCAGTAGTTATTTTGATGGGCCTACGCAACTGAGTATGGTGTTATGCTTGTGCAGCTTGCAATATATGCGGATGTTTGCCTTTCTGTCCATGGGATATACCACCCTGTAGGGGTATGATGGCAAGGAACCCTAGAGGTGCCGTGGGAATGATCCCCTTGGCTAAAGGTAGCTTAGGAAGGAGCCCAGTAAGAGTACCCAAAAGAAGGTCAAGCAGCGCAAATGGACAAGGAACGCAGGACGGTATGGGGGATGTGGGAGATGTACTGTAGGATGGTTAGGAACTGGAGTAGAGTAAAGTTTCGAGCGGAGTGGACAAGGTGACGAATGCCCGTCTGAATGAGGACCTGCGCGAGAGCAGAGGTGAAGTAGTATCGGGAGCTGAGGTAGAGTAGGAAGAGATGATGGACGATTGTGACTTGCAGTAGGTATGAATGTAAGATACGGAGGCACGACTTCCTAAGGAGAGAAGGAACGGTCACCGAATCACCATCCATCTCCCAACAGCGGAAACCTAACTACATGACAGAAATTACTAAATCTAGCTAGTATTATGACCATTGGCATGGAGGAGAGGAAAACCCTCTTTGAGGAGGAAACCTCTGGGGATCCAAGGCATAGGTCGCTTCCTCCAGGCTTAAGGACATTTTGGTTAGTGACAGCTCTGCTACTGCAATTTAGAACCAGATTAAGGAAGTGGAAATATTCAGATTTGAAGGACTCTCTCACTTTTCCTATCTAATAGGAATGCCCTTGAGGGTTACGAGTGATGTCTCTGCAACTGGACACCCAAAAGCAAAGGAGAGAAAAGATCACAGAGGCACTCAACCGGCCTACTCGAGCCTAAAATTAGACCAGGTGAATCAGAGGCGATGTCAGGGAGAATAGCGTTCAGGGTGCCCCCGAACCCACTCGGGCAGCTAAAGGGGCCCTGCTGGTGCGGGCCCCACTCCTTGCAGCTGAAGTTGTAAATTCTGCATCAGGAGGTGACGTCGGTATGGTTGATGACAGAAGGTCCACCCGGAGCGAGACATTCCCACTATGGGCCAGATGAGAAGGACCCTGCTCCGAGCTTCGCATGCTCTAGATGTGGACATCATGGGTGCAGAGCGAGATGGTCGGCTACAGGCTAGCCATGAAGTAATGGACATGGAAGGCATGTCTCCGAAGTGGAGAGGAGATAGTTAAGAGGTAGCATGGGGCCCAGGTGAGGGACATGCTTGGATAGGTGATTTGGACGATTAGACCTGCATAGAGGTCGGACTGGGTGAAGGAGACCCTGACTGGGGTCCAGAGAAGGCAGATTGCAATTAGTAACCTTGGGAGTGCATGTCAACCAGGTCCATTAAGAGCCAAATTAGTAGGGAATGAACAATACAAGGGGGCGCGAGACTGGTGGCCAAGTGAAGCCCGCAGTCGACAGTGAGATAGGAACTGAATAGTCTGTATGGGAAGAGAGGAGGTTCAAGAATGAATGGACTATATATGCTGATGGAGTGAAAGCCGTAAAGACCAGCATGGAGCAGCAGTAGAGGGCGGGGCGAGACAGTGCTGATTAATTATATGGAATGATAAAGCTGCTCCTGCTGTCTGGGACCACGATGCCCGCTGCATCAAAGTAGTCTCCCACCATGGGAAAAACAGCGCAGCCACAAACTAGGCACCGTGACACCAAGTAGCTAATTAACTAGGAAGATAACTTAAGTGATTAAAACCAGCAGCTGTAGCTGGCCTTACAGGTCAGCTAACTAAAACAATAGGTAAAAGAATTTGATGCAAGCCAGCGTCAAAAGCTACCAAGAGTAATTGAGTAAAATACATAGCAGGAATAGTGCAAACAGGTAAGGCTGAAACCCCAAAGAGAAGCGAGATGCTGTGGTGACCCACGAGAGGGAAATGCAGGCGAGGAACATGTGAACATATGAATTTGCCAGCAGATAAAGGCCTTATGGTCTATCGAATCTGCTAGAGTGTGCAGCTAGCAACCCTTCTACTGCAGCTGCCCCTCCCCTCACCTTCCCTCTTACCCTGTCCCATCCCCTTTTGAAGCAGTCCACTGTTCTACAGGATATCACTTCCGCAGGCAACTCGTTCCATCCAGACACCACTCTCTCCATAAAAAAAAAAAAAAAAGACAGGAAAATGACGAGCAGGTATGAGTTCAGTCGCAGGACCACAAAGAACAAGGTGCCCGAATGATGGGATGCAGAGAAGTCCTGTGCAAGGACTAGGAAGGGGCAGGTGAGTCCAGATACAGGGGATAGAGCAGCGCACTAACAGAGGAGGGTCTGAGTGAAGCAGGCGATGTGAGAAGTGGAGGTTAGTGCAAGGCAACAGTGGAGGAGTGGTCAGGAGTGCGAGCGGCTTGCAAGCAGGGCCATCAGGATGGAGGAAAACGAGACCCAGGTCAGGAGGAATGATGAGAAGTGCATAAAAATGGGAGGAATGGACTAGAGTGAAGTACGGGCAAGCCAAACGGAAGCAGCGACAGAAAGGGGGAAATGGAGGAGCTGGAGTCGAGCTGGCGGGTGACATCCCACCAAGGTGCCGGTACTGAAAATGGAGCAGCAGCTGGAGGCAGGAAAGAAACCCAAAGAAAACGGGATGAGGATGAGCAGCAGACGAAGGAGGTACGGGAGGAAGGAAGACAGAGGAGGAACGTGAGGAAATAAACGGGGGGTGCCACAAGGAGGAGCAGCAGGAAGAGGCCCAGCAGAATCCAGCCAGGCAGCAAAAGCAGCAGAGAAGGGAGAGGCAACAAGAGGGCAAGGAAGAGCCAGCACAAAACTGCCATGGGGGGACACAGACAGGGATGGGGCCAGAGGCGCCGCAGAAACGCATCAGAGAGGCAGGAGAAACGGGGAAAAATCTAGGAGAGGCAGTGCCTCCGGCTGCAGTGAAGAAAACACTTGAGGAAGGAAGTGGGAGGAGGTGCGGCCTTTATGGCCGGGGGGGGGTTAGTTGCTCCACCCCATCGAACTTCAGGCACTGCCTTCCAGTTATTTATTAGTTTTTCAAGGGGCATGGATATAGCTAACTACCCCCACATTAGTAGTTCGAAAGTGCTGATTTGCTGGAACATCTTTAGTCTAAGCTGCTTCCACCACCAGGTGGTATATCCCTTAGCTCCACCTTGTGACACCAGATCTATCTTTCTGCTGGGAGAGTTCAGTCTTTTCCTTCGCAGCTTTGTGCATTGTAGGCTACCTAGTGTGCCCCCCAAATCCCCATTGGTGATTTCTGCTTTTCTTCCCTTAATATTTTGGAAGTTTCTTGACCCTTTCTCTTTGTGTTAAGTTTGGCTACAACCTCATCAACCAAAGATGGAACATGAGGAAGCAAAGCCAGCTCCTGGCTTCAAATTCTGTGTCCCTTACCACCAGAAAATGTCACGGATGTACCCACATGTGTCTTGCCTCTACTTTTTGGGGGCCGCGCGTGGTGTTTGAGGCTATGGCCTGAGCCAGGTGATGTTCCCTTCCTCTCTGGAGGATTATGCTGACTGGCTTCTTCCTGGCCATCCAATATGGTCAAGAAATTTTGACCAAAAGGCCATAAGAAGTCCTCCAATGCGGTGGAGTCTGCTGCCCAGCTTGCGGCCATGGAAGAGGTGGCGGCTTTTGCTGTGGCAGGCACCTCGTCGGCCTCTGCACTAATCCTAGGATGGGGCCAGCATCTGAGTGTCCTTCCCCAGAGAATTCCAGGAGATGTGTTGGACCATCCTGGCCTTCAGGGAGAGCCCTGCCTGCCATGGTAAGAAACACAAGCGGCGCTAGTCGTAGGACCAGGGGAGATTGTGATCCTCTCATTCCCTCGACTCTCCCGACTGCTTGACGTGGGTCAAGCTTTCTGTGGCTGAGGGCCGAGTCAAAAGCTCTACAGTGCCCCCATCGGGTTTGTCGACCTTGACACTGGCTGATCAGGTGATCGAGATTTTTCTTGACCTCATCGCGCAGTTGTCTAGGGGATTGAAGAAGAGTTGATCTTCCAAATCCCAGTTTTCCCAGTCATCACTGAGGATGATATGGAATTGTCGGTGTCCCCAGCCAGCTCCACTCAGGAACAGCCTCCACTGGTGGTCATTCCACCAAAACCAGTGCTTCCCCATACACGTTGGCATGTGGTCTATAATGAACTCCTGTTGGCTTCTCCTCAGGTCAGTGGTTGAGCTGCTGGTTAAGGTGCTGTTCTTGCTTGATCCAGAGACGTCACCATTGATGATCCTCAGCAATAACTCTGTCATCAGGTCACACCTGTGGAAGTTAGCCATAAGGCACTGGGATATGATGGAAGCTTTTTCTGCAGCAGTCTGCTAGGGGCTGCCCATGCTGACATCTGGCTCCGATGTCTCACACCCTACATAAACATTGGCTGCCCCGTTCCCTCTTCAGTTCTTTCCTGCCATCAACCATTCATGCGGACTCATCGGAGCTTCACTGCTCAGTTTGACAACCAAAAATTTACTTTTTAGCTTTTGAATCAGTTTAATTCAGTGATTCTTTTGCCTTTGTATGTCAAGAACCAGTCCGTCGTCATCTCTTTCCTGTCACTGATGCTACAGAAATAAGATTGCTTCTACTGATGACCACAACTTCTGTATCTGCTGTTTTGGGCCTAGCCACAGCATTCTTGCCTGTGAGTTCTGCCTGAATTTCAGTCTCGCCACCCGGTGCCGAAGCAAGAAAGCCCTGCAGAAGTTCCTCTTGGAGCAACAGGCAGCCAGTGGAGAACAGGGGTCTTTCATGGCCCCCCAAGTTGCCTTTGTCTTCTTTGGGCTCTCAGGCCACTAAGGCCTGGGACAAATCCTCAGTGAAACATCCTTGTCGGGACAAGGACCAGCCTAAAGACTGCTCCCCCCCATTGGTGATCCCAGTCCCCATTGGATTAGTCTTCTTTTTCTTCTTCTTCTTCTGGGATTGCCCCATCGACTGCTTTGGCTTTGACACCTCGCTTCATGCAAGCCTGTGCTCCTGTGAGGCCCCCCACAGAGGAATCTTCTCCCAGCCATCGTAAGGTTGCAGAGGGGCCGTCAGCCTCAACACTGCCGTCGAGACCTCTCGAACCTCGAGGTCCACAGGCACTGGGCCTAACCTCTTCCAGTCATGCTAGCAGTTCATCTGAGCTTGCTGCGCGTGCCCTGCATTGACAATATATTTTCCCCACTGTCAACCTTAATGCTATTCTTTCCTCCATTACCACGTCTCTCATTCAACAGTTTGTTCCTCAGCCCAGGCCATCATCGCCTGCGCTGTTGTGTGTTGCTTCGAAGTAGACGTCGACTTAGCCTGTCCGTCCTGCTCCTTCCAGATAGTCGCCGGGTACTCTGGACCATCTATCCCGCCTTTGAGCAGCCCAACGTTGAGGAATACCACCTGACTTCATCCTCCTCGAGAAAGAGGATGAGGAGGAAGATATTGAAATGTAATCTTCTGACAGGTCTACTGTCTCTTCCAGAAGTGATGATTCAGTTAAACAGTTGTTTTCTCCCAGAGGATTCCACTTTCTTCAGTATTATGAAACCGCTGTCTTCCACTATGGAGTTCCAGACTGAGGAAGAAGATGAAACCAGGCGGAATCTGGTGGACTTCTTGGAGATCCTAGAATCTCCTCCTAAGGTTATCTCTTTTTTGCTGCCTGCACTTAACAATGCTGCCACTGTGGCCTGGAGCAGGCCTAACTTGGTTCCAGCCATACCCAGCAAAGCTGACGAGCTTTATCAGGCACCTCAGGGCTCCTCTTTTATGTTGCCCAGTCGGAAACCAACTTGGTGGTCATCAAGGCAGCCCATGATAGGACTAAGGCTCCTAAGCACCTTGGTTCTGTACCCCTGACCGGGAATCTAGGAGTCTACAACATATGGGGCAGGAGGACCTTTACTTTGCCACCCTGCACCTTAAGATTGCCAGTTGTTTGACTCTCTAATTAAGTATAGAATACCTTTGGAGGAAGAGGCAAGGCTGTGGCTCTGGCCCTTCCTGAGGGTTCCCAGAGACAAGAGCTTCTTAAAGTTCTTTATGCCTCAGAGGATGTTAGTAAGCAACTCCTCAGAATCAGCTGTGATGTTGCTGAGAGTCTTTGGCTTTGCAGCTGACGTCCAAAAGAAGGTGCTGAATGCCCCTTTTGTGGGTCATAAATGTTGTGGGCCAGACATGCAAGACATTATTAATGACGTACAGGGCTGTTCGGTGTGTCCACTCCCTTTACCATACCCAGCCCAGGAGCAGACCAAGGTCCTCCTTTCATAAGGTTTCCCACCAGTCTGGTTGCGTAACCAGGATCCAGGGCAAATGTAGAGCCACTTCAGCCCTGCTTGCCCCCTCCTCCGCCTCTAATGGTCCTTCCACCAAGCAGTCCAGAGGAGGAAGAGTTGCGGCCCCAGCTGCCGTTCAGCCTGGCCTGACTCCTTATCAGACTCCCTCCTCTTGTTCCAAGCCAGAGGTGGTGGTTGCGTGTCATTTCTCCCGCCATCTGTCCCAATGGAGAACCATCATATCAGATGCTTGGATCCTGCAGGTAATCGAACAGGGTCATGTTCTAGAACTTATAGAACAGCCTTTAGATGTTCCTCTGTTCTTCAGCTTTTATCCTTCAGACCACATAGCTGTGCTTGGAGAGGAGGTCCTCACATTGCTACATAAGTGGGCCACAGAACCAGTGCTCAGGCTACAAAGGAACAAGGGTTCTACTCCAGGTTTTCCTGGTTCCAAAAAGACAGGAGACTTGATGCCCATTCTAGACCTCAAGGAGCTGAACCTTTTATTCAGTACAAGAAGTTCAGAATGGTCACTCTGCATGGACTTCTTCAGCTGCAAACAGGATGACTGGATGTGCTCCTTGATATGTGGGATGCCTATCTGCATATCATGGTCTACCCCTCACAGATGCTTTCTGTGGTTCCTTTGCAGGAGGAGAATTATCCATTCGGGTCTTGCCCTTTGGCTTATCTTCTGCGCCATGGGCATTTATCAAGTGCTTAGCAACTGTAGCAGTAGCTCTTTGGCACCAAGGCCTTTATGTGTTCCTTTACCTGGACAACTGGCTACTGAAAGCACCATCTGGGGAGCTCCTGTTGTCAGCTCTAGACCACACACTGCAGTTATTTCAGTCTTTGGGCATCACTGTCAGTCGATCCAAGTCTGTGCTGACTCTGTCTCAATGGCTGCATTTCATAGGAGCAATCCTAGATTCCACTCAAGGCCAGGCCTTCCTTCCTCCAGACTGGGCGGATCGGCGTCATTGCCCAGGCTCAGGAGGTGGATCAGAGCCAGCATGTTACAGCCAGGATGTTTCTCAGACTACTAGGCCTAATGGCCATGGCCATTGCTACGGTTCTTTGGTCAGACTGCGCATGAGGATCCACGAATGGACCCTCTGGGTTCAGTGGGTTCAGCACTTAGCCAATCTAGACCAGCTAGTCCTTGTCTCCTCAGCCGTCCACAAAGTACTTCAATGGTGGATAGACCCAGCCAATCTCTTTAAGGGGATCTTACTTCAAGAGGGTTCCTGCAGTAAGTCTTCACATATAGGACTGTGCCCCTGGTGTCAGGACCAGCGGCAAACTTCTAGCTAGCAATACATAGCGGGGGACCTCCCCTGGCATTACATGATGGGACATCAGCGTGACAGTATATAGGGGCAGTCTCCATGCCTGCCCTCCAGTTCTTTCCCGCCGTTGACATGCTTTCATCTGACCTCATGGTGAACTCTGCTGCAGTCGACTGCCACTTTCTAGGTGTTTCTACTTTGTTCCCAAAAGTTTATTGCATGTCTCCACGCAAAACGAAGAAGTGTTCACAGTGCAGCGCTCAGATCCTGCATGGGGATGATCACTCCTGCTGCGTCCTCTGCTTGGGCCCTAAACATTGGGTTGGCAACTGCGACATTTACCAGTCCTTCAACCAGGCCACTCGCTTCAGGTGCCAGAAGGCCCTCGATGCCCATCTTTTGTAAAAATGCCTTGCATCAATGGAAAAGGAGCTTCAGGAGCTGCGGGAATGTTCCTCTTCACCCACCTCTGAGCGCATGACAAAGAAGCGCCAGGAACGGGAATGGTCTCCCTCTACCCAGCGTTGCCAGGCAGCCGACGCTACTTCAGGTGGGGCCTCCATCTCAGCGAGTACTCCTCCTACTACGTCTCCTTCCGCCCCAGTGGATCGGTTGCCTTCCCCGCCTCAGTCAGTGGGCAGCAAGAGTGTTCCTCTCAGGAAGATCTTTTCTCTGGGCCTGTTGACAGCTCTTTGGCCGATAAGTCTCCCTCTGGCTCCGCCATCAGGTGGTCGATAAGCCGGACTCCAGCTCCTCTGTTGCTCTCTCGACCACAGGCGATAAAGTCGGACATGAGCTCCTCCAATGTCTGCTTGGTCAAGGCTGATCAGTCGGTCGCCAGCCTGCCCGACAACTGCTTGCCCGAAGCTCTCCATCGGATCATCCTTCTGTATCTGACGTCGTGCAGAGCCAGCTTCCAGGCACCCCAGTGTCCCACGAGGGCTCTCCCTTCCGGGATTCACTGACTCTGCCCAACCACTTGTTTTCTCAGACTCCCAGGACACAGTACTTCTGTTCAGGATTCTTTCTCCTGCATCTGGCCTCCTGTCCAAGGTTCCGCCTCCAGCTTCCCTGTTGGCGGGGTCTCAATTCCATTACCCCTCCTTGCCTCTCTTGGACCAGACGTCGGGTCCTGTTTGGCCGGACACGCAGGCCATTCTCCCATTCACATTCATCCTGACTCTGGGACAGCCTCTGGATTTATGCTCCGATGCGGAGGCCCCGCCTGGCCCTTCAGGGATCCCGACTGAGACCCCAGGCCTGCCGACGGATCTTCATGTTCCTAACAGTCCCTCGGCCCCGGCGCCTTCTGGACCTTTGGCCCCTATGCCATCAGGCCCTACAGGCACCTACCCTGGCTGTCCACTGCCACAGTTGTGCTTTTACCCAGCGCCAGGGGGGCCGTCACCAGGTTACCCATTGCAGGTGCTGATGCCAGGGTACCCGACGCCGGGTCATATGTACTAAAGGTACCATCAGTCTTACCCCTATTGTTACCAGGCTCCTGGTTACCCGCCTTATTCTCCCTCAGGGTATCCAGGCTGTCAGCCTCCCCTGCCTCTTCCTCCTCCTCAGCTGGAGCCATAGGGGACAATTCTGGCCTGGTGGAAAGATGCCAGGTCACAACTCCTGCAGGAGCTGGCACACCCCCATTTGGTCATGGTTTCCACCCTGACCCATGGGGCATTTACTAGGAGCCCACCACCAGTCATCGGACAGGGACTCTGGCAGGCTCCCAACTGGGACTTTTTCAGGCGTCAGGGTCACGGAGGCTGTCCCCTGACGTGACTTCTCTACCAAGCAGACAGGAGTCTTCTGACTTGGATTCCGACTGAGATGGCCATTCGGAGCCTCACTCTCCTATAGAGCCACAACCCAAGGAGTCTTCCAGATCTCTTCCAGAGGAACCATCCTTTGCGGAACTCCTTAGATCCATCCAGCAGGCCTGCGGCTGGACATTCCAAGAGATAGATCCAAAAAGGAAGAGGTTCATGGAGCATCTGGACTTAACCAGTGCGGACCATCTACTCATCCCACCATGGATGGGGTCGCATGAGGATTTAACGTCCACTATATGGCAACAACCACCCTCAATTCCTGCGATCTCTGAAAAGGCCGACAGGACCTGTCATCCCCCGGAAGGGGCAAGCCTCCTCATGAGCCAACCTAAGGCCGACTCCGTAGTCATCAGTGCGGCCCATGATCGGTTGGCCCACCCAAAGCATCTGAGTGCCTCACCTCCGGACAAAGTGTCCAAGCAGAGGGACCAATACGGTCACAAAGTCTACGCTTTCTTCACCTACGCCATTAGGTCTCTTAATTACGTGGCCCACATGGTATCTTTTCAAATGTTGGCTTTATCCGACTTAGAAAAGGAACTACAAGCTGTTCTGGACGAGGACTTCAGGTTCAGGCTGTTGGAAAAGGTGAGACTTAACAAGTCTTCCTGCTGCCGCGCATTGCGTGCCAACTATGATGCAGTGGACTCGGTGGCCCGATGCACAGCTTCAGGTGTTTGCCTGAGACGTCTGACTTGGCTTCGTCTTGCGGGACTGGCACAAGACGTCTAAACCACTTTCCTGGATGCCCCCTTCAGGGGTTCCGTCCTTGTCGGCAGCGACACCAAACACATAACAGAGCTACAGGAGAGCAGCAGATCCCTATGGAAACGCAAGCAACCTTTTCGCCGCCCCACAGAAAAGGTGGAATAGGCAGAACCAGAACAGACGACTGGGTAAAGCGCCACTGGTTCTGGCACCCAGACCCCTCAGGCAAAAGGCCGCTGGAGGCATCAAAGGGTCCCTCCCCTCTGCCTCCTGACTCAAGGGCATTCCTCCACCTCCTCCTATGTTTTCAGTGGAACCGTTGGGGGGAAGGTTCACCCTTCATCTAGACGGGTAGAAGGCGATAACTGCTGACGCTTAGGTACTCCAGCTTATCGCAAGAGGGCACTCAGTCGAGTTCCTGAACGGACCCCCGGACAATCCTCTGGGTAGGTCTTACTACCCGTCGGGCCATCAACATCTCATCCAGCAGGAAATCCAGGCTCTGTTAGAAAAATCAGCCATAGAGCCTGTCCCTCTGGGGCAGACAGGAAGGGGGTATTACTCCCATTTCTTCCTGGTACCCAAAAGGGCGGGAGATCTGAGGCCCATCCTAGATTTCAGCCTGCTCAACCTCTTTGTGGAATACAAGAGGTTCCGCATGCTAACCTTCCAGGGACTCTTACCCTTGCTCCAACAGAACCATTAGCTGTGCTCGCTGGACATGCAGGATGCTTACCTGCATATACCTGTCATCCAGGCCCACCATCGTTTCCTGAGGTTCACCTTTCAGGAGAACCACTGTCGATTCAGGGCCCGCCCTTTTGGCCTTTCTTCGGCATCTCAGGTTTTTACCAAGTGGCTGCGGTCTTGCGCAGCAAGGGGATTTACGTGTTCTCTTACCTGGATGACTGGCTGTTGTCGGCACCGTCTCAGGACAGTCTGATGGGGTCTGTTTCCACCACCCTGTACCTCTTTTCCAGACTTGGCATCACTGTGAACTAGCCCAGGTCTCAACTCTCACCCTCTCAGCACCTCCGATTCATTGGAGCGGTGGTGGATATAGTCCAGGGCAGACCCTTCTTACCTTTGAACAGGGCGGAAACTCTGATTCAATAAGCTGCGCCTGTGTCCAGCTCCCGTAGAACCACAGCGCGTTCCATCCTTCGCCTGTTGAGTCTAATGGCAGCTGCCATCCCCACAGTTCATGGCCAGACTGCATATGAGGATGACCCAGTGGACCCTCAGGATCCAGTGGGACCAGCGCTTGGACGACATGGACCACAGGGTCCTGGTCTCAGGCAGTATGAAGAGGGATCTTCTCTGGTGGCAAGAGCAGTCCAGCCTCTCCTTGGGGACTCCCTTTCAGTCTAGTACATCAACAAACAGGGAGGCACCTGATCATACCTCCTGTGCAGGGAGGTGATGTGGGTGTGGTACTGGGCAGTCCAGCACGGCCTGTCTGACAGCAGTCCATGTTCCATGGACTGCTGATCGAAGAGATCTGTTGAAGATCTCTTCGATCAGTGGGGATGGGCAGAAATGGATCTGTTTGCCTCACCATCCAACACAAAGCTTCACAGCTTTTGCTCACTCGTTCCCGGGCTTGGTGTTTTATGGCGAGACGCACTCATTGTTGGACAGGGAGGTTTCTGTATGCTTTCCTCCTTTCCAGTTCTTCAGAAGGTTCTGCTGAATCCTCAAGCAGAGGGCGCTGACATGATTCTCATAACTCCCCTCTGGCCTCAGCAGATTTGGTTTCCCCTGCTGCAGCAGCTGGCATTGAAACCCCCAGTACTGCTTCCTCTCCTTCACGACTTTCTGTCTCGAGCAGGGCAGCCTGGTGCATCCAAGCCTCTGGTCCCTCCACTTGCATGCGTGGCACCTTTGGACGTAGTTGTCTCGCATTTCGGTATCTCTTGAGTCACCCAGATCTTAGTGGGGGTCAGAAAACCCTCCACTAGTCTACATATGCTATGAAGTGGAAGATAGTCTCTGTCTTGCCATGGCCAAGACCCTGGACCCCTTTTCTTGCTCGGTGCCCCAGGTCCTTGGGTACCTCTTGCACTTGCCTGATTCGGACCTCAGTTACTCATCTCTGAAGGTCCACCTTTCTGCAGTTTCTGCCTACCAACTTCCAGTGGATGGCAAAAACCCTTGCACAGTTGGAGGTCTCCAAGACTTCTTAAGGGGATCCTCCACTTAAAACCTCCGGTTCCCCCTGAGACTTACATTTTATTTTAGAGAAACTTACTTTGCTCCCTTTTGAGCCGGCCGCAAGTTGCGACATGTGCTATTTGTCTTGGAAAGTGCTCTTTTTAGCTTCTGTTACTTCAGCTCGAAGGAGTTCAGAGCTTCAGGCCCTAGTTTGCAAGGAGCCTTATTTAATTTTCCACATAGACGGGGTGGCTCTACGGACTAACCCTTTCTTTCTTCCGAAAATGGTCTCAGAATTTACGTTGAACCAAGATATCCAACTGCCGGTCTGTTTCCCTGAGTATTCCAGTAGGGGGAAATAATCGTTTGCAGTCATGGATGTGCACAGGATCTTGAGATGCTGCATCTCTCGGACCAAGAAGGTGCGCAAGTCTGACCAGTTGTTTGTGGCTTTCGCACCCAGATGGCAGGGTACGGCCATTTCTAAACAGGGTTTGTTTAAGTGGTTGGATAATTGTATCTCATTCATTATCAGAAGTACAAGAAACCCCTTCTGGGGGAAGTGAAAGGCCACTCGACCTGTGGCATGGATGCTTCGATGACCTTTTTGCTTGCAGAATGTGTCCACTTCAGATATTTGTGCTGCGGCCACTTGGTCTTTGGTCCATACTTTCACCAAGCATTACAGTCTGAACATCACCTCTAGGCGTAGGGCTGGTTTTAGACTTGCGGCCCTGCAGGGCCTTTTGTCTTATTTATGTAAGCGTTTTAGCAGGAAGGCATACTGAGCAGAGTACTGCTCGATTACAGATGTATCTTGGGATCTGATAAGCTGATAAGGTCTTGATAAGCTGCCTAGCTGGCAAATGATTCCTCCTCCCAGGGGCTCAGTCTCTGACTTCTTTTTCTTGACTGCTTGGTGTTCAGTCCTGTATGAGAAGACCTACTGCAGGAACCCTCTCGAAGTAAGATATTACAGTTATGTAAGAACTTACCGTAACAGTAGATCTTCAAGAGAGGTTCCTGCAGTAGGTCGCCTTTTCCCTACCACCTTCCCCCCAGCTCCTGTTATTTCTCCTTTCCCTTTCCAGGGCTTTTTATCAGTGGCTCCGGGCTTTAGGAGTTTTTTTCTCCTTTCTCCCGTTTCCCCTTCTCGGGGGTCTTCTGGCAGAAGAACTGGAGGGCAGGCATGGGGACTGCCCCCTGTATACTGTCATGCAGACGTCCCATCGTGTGACACTGGGGGCGGTCCCCCACTATGTATTGCTAACTAGAAGTTTGCTGTGTGGTCCTGACGCCAGGGGGTGCAGGCCTATATGTGAAGACCTACTGCAGGAACCTCTCTCGAAGATCTACTGTTATGGTAAGTTCTTATGTAACTGTGATTTCCCTTTCTTATTCCCAGTCCTTCCCAGATCCTCAGCATTGATGCTTCGAGTCTGGGGTGGGAAGCCCATCTAGGTCTTTATCAGACCCAGGGTCTGTGGTCTCACTGGGATACTCATCTCCACATAGATGTCCTAGAAATGACAGCAGTTCTGTATGCCTTCCAGAATCATCTCTGTCTGGATCCTCTACTGGTGCAATCAGACAACCTCAGTGTGTTCTAGTACATCAACAAGTATGGGGGGAGGGACCCATTTCTACTCACTGTGTCGGGAAGCGATGAGGGTCTGGTACTGGGCTCTAGATCACAGTCTAAAACTGTCAGGCACCCAGAACAACTTGGCAGACAGTCTCAGCCGGTCACAGTCCAGAATGCATGAGTGTGAGCTACTGACCTCGGTTGTAGAGGACCTGTTTTGACAGGTGGGATCGTCCAAAGTTGGATTTTTTTGTATCCCCACTCGGCGCAAAACTGCTGCGTTTCTGCTCGCTAGATCCAGGGCCTGTTGTTTTCTAGTGAGATGTGCTGTCCCTCTTCTGGAAAGGGAAGTTTCTTTATGCCTTCCCTGCCTTTCCTCTGACACAGAGGGGCACTCATCAAGCTTCAGATGGAGGGCACCACTCTAATTCTAGTGGCTTCATTCTGGCCCCAGCAGATATGGTTTCGATTACTGCAACAATTGGCTGTGGAACCTTCAGTTCCTCTGCCCTTCTGCAGGGATCTGTTGACACAGGCTCAGGGGGACCCTGGTCCATCCAAACTTCAAATCACTGCACTGATATGCTTGCTTGCTGAGAACATAGCCATTATTCGGTTTGGGGTGTCACAAGGTAGCCAAAGTCTTAGTGGCCATCAGAAAACCTTCCACCAGGGCCACTGCTATGAACTCAAAACGGTTTGCGATCTGGCAGCTTCTCATAGCCTGAACCCTTTCAGCTGTCCAGTAAATCAGGTTCTGGAGCATCTCCTGACCTTGTTTGATACTCGTCTCAAATACTCCTTACTTAAAGTGCACTTATCAGTCATATCATCCTTCCATGTACCCATTGATGGCTGTATGGTGACACAGATGATGTGGCCCCTTACTTTTTTGCAAGGCATTCTCCACTTGAAGCCTCCCATCCGTAACCCGACTTTGGTTTGGGTCCTGAATTTTGTTCTTGAGAACCTGACCCTGCTTTCTTTTGAGCCAGCCGTGTCTTGCGAGCTATGCTTTCTGTCATGAAAAGTGTTATTTTTAGTTGCCATTATTTCTGCTCGGAGAATTTCAGAGCTACAGGCTCTTGTGTGAGCGGCCTTATTTGATTTTCCGCAAAGACAGGGTCTCTGCATACTAAACCTAAGATCTTACTTCGAGAGGGCTCTTACAGTAGGTAATTACATACAGGACTGACCCGGCAGGCACCAGGACCCCACGGAAAAAGCAGTCTCTGGTGGGGGACTGCTCCCGTGTCAGGTGGCCCATGTCATTATAAAGGGGTGGTCCCCCACACCCATCTTCCAGTTCTTTCCCGCCGTCGACTTGTGAAAGTGCCTCGGGTTAAGTTCCTTGACTCGTCAGTCTTACTTCGGTCTAGTTTACAGAGTTTATTGACTGTTTTTTCTCGGTTTTCCTTACTTAACTGCTGTGTATGTCGTCCCCGATGCCCTCCGAATTGCATAAGAACAAGTGCGACTCGTGTGGTTCCCAGCTACCGCATAAGGACGGTCACTCCCCGTGCCTCTTCTGCTTAGGCCCGGAACACCCTGTGGAGAAGTGCCAGCACTGCCAGCAGTTCAACTCAACCACCCGAAAACAGAGGCAGCAGTCCCTAGAGGCCCACATTTTGAAGAAAAAGATGGCTTCCATAGAGAAGAAGCTGAAGAAACTAAGGCAGGCTTCCACTTCCCCTGAAGGCCATAAGAAAAGGAAAGAGAAGCACCTGGACTACTCCTCCACAGCTTCTGTGACTCCGGCTGGAGTTGCTGTTCTTCAGGTAACGTCCCCTCCGGCGGACTGACCCTTGACGGCTGTCTTGGCGGTGCCCAAGACAGCATCACCCCTCCCGTCGGGCTCGCGCTTGGGCTCTGGGGCAAAGGAGGCTGCCGCTCCCGAGAAGGCTGCCACCACGCGACCCTTTAGGTCGAGTGGGTCCGTTAAGTCAGACGCCAGTGCTACTGATGTCTGCCTGGACAGGGCCGATAAGACGCCTGTTCCTTCGGGGGGGGGGGTTGCATGGTCCCTCCCATGCCCGCCAAGGTTGCTTCCCCAACGCGACCCTCATCAGGCCTAGGTTCTGATAAGTCGGACGCTAGCTCCTCCAACGCCCTCCCGGATCCTGCTTGTAAGCCAGACGTTGGCCACTGCCGGCTGAGGCTCCCGCATCTCCTGTGCTGGACCCCGGGGATTTTAACCTTCCATCCCCAGTTGACATGGAGGATTCAGGCACGCTGACATCAGGGCTCCCTCCTACAGGACTGGACCCCCTGACGCCAGATCCTTGGACACCTGCTTCAAAGCCGGCCTACCCGACGTCCCTTTCCCAGATGCCGTCCCAATGCCGGGCCCAACACCTGCAGGGCCACCTTTACCTGGCCCACCCGCTGGGCCTCTCCCAGGGCCTTGTGCTCAGTCAGAGCCCCTGGCTCTCGGGTATCCAACCCCACTTAATCCGGTGCCGTCCTACCCAGGACCGTAGTATCCGGCACCGCAGTACCCGATGCCAGGCTTTCTGCCATTGGATTACGGATACTCGCCCTACGGATACCCTCTGCATCCATAACCCCCTCCTCCTCCACCGCCCCCAACGCAGCCGCTGGTAGATTTGAATGAGACTCTGGCTGCCTGGTGGGCTGAGGCCAAGGCTCAGATCACCAGGGAGGAGGAGAGCCGTCTGCTGGCGCCGGACCCTGCGCAGGATCCCCTACGCCGGAAACGGGAGACTCCTTCTCCCTTACCTGACACAGAGGTGAACCCTTGGGTGTCAGGGGTGGGGAGGACACTATTTCCCCAAGGGCTTCCCAAGGGGACCGTTCCTCACCCACATTGGCAGGAGTCTTCCTCCTCTTTGGAGACCTCTGACTCCGACTCAGGGGGATGCTCCAATCCTAATGGCAAGCCACGCACTCCAGATTGTCCCAGGTCGAGGACTCCTCCGAAGGATCCTTCCTTTCTGGAGTTACTGAGAAAGATCCAGGAGGTTCACCAGTGGCAATCTCTGGAGCCAGAGCCACAGCGGAAGAAGCTCGCTGCTCACTTGGATCTGCCTGAGACTGCTTCGACATTGATTCCACCCTGGATTGAGCCTCACGCGGACCTTGTTTCCACTATTGGGAAGCAACTGTCTGCATTGGCCCCCACTTCCGAGGAAGGCGGATCGGCTATGCCAGGCTTCTGAGAGTGTGGATTCTTTCAGTACACACCCCAAGGCCGACTCAGTCGTGATTAGCGCCACTCGGCCAACCCAAAACATCTCAACTTGTCTCCACCTGACAAGGAATCCTGGCTTCTGGACCAGTAGGGGAAGAAGGTGTATGCTTCTTCCACCCTGAGGATTAGGGCCCTGAACTATGATGCACATATGGGGGACTACCAGAAGACGATCCTGAGTCAGATGGAATCCAAACTGGACTCCCTTCCTGAGTCAGGAAGTGGCTGATCTTGTCCGATCTGCTCGTTCGGCCAGTCGGCACATGCTCCGTGCCACATACGATGCAGTGGACTCAGCTGGTCGGAGTTAGGCTTTTGCCATAGGTCTTCTGCGTCATGCCTGGCCCTGGATGACAGGATTGGTCCCTGAAGTGCAATCCTCAATTTAGGATGCGCCCTTCAGGGTTTCGGTGCTATTCGGTGGTGATGTCAAGGACATCATCACGGACCTGCAGGAGAAGGGCACTGCACTTAAGTCCGTCAACTCTCTGTGCAGGCCCCCCTCAGGGACAGCGTTTCCCTTTTCGCAGACATTCTCGACCTAAAGCAAAACCTCTGGGCAAGTGGGCCAACAAATGGGCCCCTCCGGCAGCTAAGCCTCCCCGCCCAAAGCAGCTGCAGGAGCCTCGGCCACTGCATTGCCCCACACCTCCTGACTCCTTTCCTCTCCCATAGCCTCTGGACACCTCAGAGAAACCAGCAGGGGGGAGGTTCTCCTTCCATCTTCCGGGTTGGGAGAGGATTATATCAAATGCTTGGGTGCTCCAACTGATAGCAGCAGGACACTCAATCGAGTTTCTCCAGAAACCGCCCAGAAAACCACCCCCCAAGTCATCTTACTCCCCGGAACATCTTCCTCTGGTCCTAGAAGAAATTTCCTCCCTTCTATCGAAGGTGGCGATAGAGCCAGTCCCCGCTCATCTTTGGGGGACAGGTTGCCATTCCCATTTCTTCCTAGTTCCAAAGAAGATGGGAGATGTGAGGCCTATTTTAGACCTCAGCTCCCTGAACATGTTCGTGGAGTACAAACGCTTCAGAATGCTCTCCCTGCAGAGCCTTCTAATGCTTCCTCTGCAGGGACAGTGGCTGTGCGCTTTGGATATGCAGGATGCCTACCTGCACATCCCCATCCGCCCGTGCCACCGCAAATTCCTTCGGTTTACTTTTCAGGGGGACCACTACCAATTCAAGGCCCTCCCATTTGATCTTTCCTCGGCTCCCCGAGTGTTTACCAAATCTCGTTCAGTTGTAGAGGCCACCTCGTGCCCAGGGAGTGCAGGTATTCCCGTACCTGGACTGACTGGCTCCTGGGGACCCCATCCAGGGAGGAACTTCTACGCTCTCTTTCCCTTACCCTGCAGGTCTTCACCAGCCTGGATATCACCATCAACCAGGCCAAGTCCCATCTGGTCCCTTGCCAAAGACTCCAGCTCATTGGGGCAATTCTGGACACGACCACTGGCAAGGCCTTTCTGCCTCCGGACAGGGTGGACACCCTCCAGGCTCAAGCAAGTCTGTTGTCCAGTCACAGAAGGGTCAGTGCCAGGTCAGTTCTTCGTCTCCTCGGGCTCTTGGCAGCTGCTATCCCGACAGTCCCTCATGCTCAGCTCCATATGAGGATCTCTCAGTGGACGCTCCGGTCTCAATAGGACTAGACACTGGACGATCTAGACCAGAAAGTTCTAGCCTCCGATCCCATGATCAGGGACTTGCAATGGTGGTGCAAGAGAACCTTTGCCGGGGAGTTTCCTTCTATATAGAACCCCCCTCCCAAACATTGACGACAGATGCCTCGAGAGGGGTGGGGTGCCCACCTGGAGTCTCGCAGGACTCGGGGCTCCTGGTCCAGACTCGAGCAGAATCTTCACATAAATGTGCTTGAGCTCAGAGCAGTCTTGCATGCTCTGCACTCGTGCATTCTTCCCGGTCATCGGACCATCCAGGCGGACAACATGTGCGTAGTCTGGTACATCAACAAGCAGGGAGGAACTTGTTTCTACCCTCTTTGCAGAGAAGCAATGAGAGTTTGGAGTTGGGCTGTTCAGCACAACCTTCACCTGACAGCAGTTCATGTTCTGGGAGTAGAAAATACGCTCACCTCAGTCTGCCTTCAGCCAGAGTCCATGAGTGGGAACTGGATCAAGAGGTAGTAGACAGCGACTTCTTGCTCTGGGGAACCCCTCAGGTAGACCTGTTTGCGTCTCCTCTAAACGCAAAACTTCCCACCTTCTGCTTGCTCGCTCCAGGGCGAAGCATTTTCTGGCGGGATGCTCTGTCTCTCGACTGGAAAGACTGATTCGTCTATGCCTTCCCTCCAGTTCCCTTAATTCCGAGGGTCTTACACAAACTCAGTACAGAAGGAGCCCGGATGATCCTCATCGCTTCATTCTGGCCCAAGCAAGTTTGGTTCTCTCTTCTGCAAAATTTTCAGAGGAACCTCCGCTTCCTCTTCCTCTGTCACAGCGTTTGCTATCCAGGATCAGGGGACCCTGGTTCATCCAGGCCTCAGATCCCTTCAGTTGCATGCATGGCTCCTGCAGACATAGCTCAGGCCTGGTTCGGGGTTTCTTTGATCATCACAGAGATTCGGGTGGAGGCCAGGAAGCCTTCCACTAGGTCCACCTATGCCATGAAATGGAAACGATTTTTCGATTTGGGGCTCTTTAAACGACTTCGAGCCGTTCTCTTTTCCTGTTGAGAGAGTCCTGGACTACATACGTCATCTCTTTGACCTGGGTCTCAGCCATTCCTCTTTGAAGGTTCACATGGTGGCTATCTCAGCCTACCACGTCCCTTTTGGAGACAGGACTTTCGCACAGTTGGAAGTCTCTAAGACTTTCCTCAAAGGGGTTCTCCATTTGAGACCCCCCATCCGCATTCCTGGCCCTCCTTGGGATCCGAACTTTGTTCTCGAGAAGCTTATTCTGCCTCTTTTCGAACTGGCAGCTTCAGCAGACTTGAAGTTCTTCTCTTGGAAGACGCTCTTCCTAGTGGCTATTACTTCAGCTTGATGAATTTCCGAGCTTCAGGTCTTGACGTGCAGAATCCTTTATTTGATTTTTCACAAGGAATGTGTGGCTCGGCACACCAACCCTAAGTTTCTCCCTAAGGTGGTAGTGGAATCTATGCTGAATCAATCCATTGAGCTGCCCGCTTTCTTTACACAGCACTGCAGTCAAGGGGAGTACCTCTTGCATACTTTGGATGTTCATAGAATACTGAGATACTACACCACTAGGACTAAGGGTCTCAGGAAATCTGATCAGCTTTTTCTCTCTTTTGCTCACAAAAGAGAGGGCAATGCCATTTCCAGTCAGTGCTTATCTAAGTGGTTGGCTCATTGTATCACTTTCTGTTACGACAAGTACAACAAGACCCTGCCGGGTCAAGTCAGAAGTCACTTCACCAGAGGAGTAGCTACCTCTGCGGCTTGTTTCAAGAATATCTCAGCGGCAGACATCTGCGCAGCCTCAACTTGGACTTCTGTCCATACTTTTACAAGACACTTCAGTTTGGACATTGCCTCTTGCCGTAGAGCAGACTTTGGGTTGGCTGTTCTGCAAGGTCTTTCTTAAGACCCTTAAAGCTGGAGGTTCTATTGGTTGGTTAGTTGTCCTCCTCCTGAGTGCTTTTTTTTTTTTGTTCCAGACTGCTTGGAATTCAGTCATATATGTAATTACCTACTGCAAGAGCCCTCTTGAAGTAAGATAGCACAGTTATGTAAGAACTTACCGTAACAGTAGATCTTGAGAGGAGGCTCTTGCAGTAAATAACTCTGCTCCCGCCCTCCATCCTCTTAGCTTTTCAGCTCCTTTTCCAGGAGGAAATATCGCTTCTCTCGTCATGTCTTTTTGACCTTTGGCGGGAAAGAACAGTAAAGAGGCGGGCGGGGACCGCCCCTTTATACTGACGTCGCATAGCGTTGGTCACCTGACGTGGGGGTGGTCCTCCGCCAGAGACTGCTAGCTAGAAATTTTTCTGTGGGGTCCTGACACCTGCCGGGTCAGTCCTATATGTTATGTCCTACTGCAAGAGCCTCTCTCGAAGATCTACTGTTACGGTAAGTTCTTACGTAACTGTACTTTTCTTCCTAAAGTGGTGTCTGAATTTACCTAAATCAGTCCATCCACTTGCCTGTTTATTATCCAGAGCATGCCAATCCAGGGGAAGCATTACTCCATACTTTGGATGTGCTTAGAATTGTACGTTACTATACCCACCGTACGAAGGACTGTAGGAAGTCCTCTTAGTTGTCTGTTTGTTTTATTTTTGGCCCCCGGCAGAGAAGGAGCTCCTGTTTCAAAACAGTGATTGTCCAAATGGTTGGCCAACTATTATTTTTTATTATAGGAAGTATATTAAGGTACTTACTGGGCCTGTTAAGGGCCATTCCACCAGGGGTATGGTCATTTCGGTTGTCTGCTTCAGGGGCATGTCTGCAGCAGAGATCTGTGCTGCTGCTGCTTGGAGTACTGTCCACACTTCTGCCAGGCATTACAGTTTGTACATTGCCTCCAGGAGAAGGGCACACTTTGGCCTAGCTGTGCTGCAGGGCCTTCTTTCCTAGGATTCTTGCCTCCTGCCACCCAGACATCCTTGATCTAACCACTTCTTGGGACTCCATAGATGTGACCTAATGACAGAGAGATCCCCAAAGAAAAAGAACAGTTATGTAAGAACTTACCGTAACAGTAGATCTTCAAGGGAATCTCTTTCATCGGGTCATGCCGTCCTTCCCTCCATTACCTTGTCTCTCTCCTCTCTGTCAGTCATGGCCTCCAGCTAAGGAAAGAACTGAGGACTGAATAGGGCCGTCTGCGCTTATTTATTTATTGAATTTTGGTAACCGGGTGAGCCCACTGAGACATGACGGTCCCTTTTTCAGAGACAACCCAGTAAGTGCAATACATTGATGGTGCCATGCATAGAAAACAATACATTCACTAAAATACTGAGAACGTACAAAGCAAAAAAATTTCAAGACAGATGTCTAGCAGTCAGCAAACAGAATTATTGCTGGCTAAACTAACAGTACTGAAGCAAAATACATTTAGATAAGTAATACAGCAATTTTAGATCAAACAGGGTGTGTGATGTTAGAGCCTGACGTCAGTATGGGCACCCCCTTGAAGACTGCAGAAAAAGCTTCCATGGGAGCCTGGTGCCTAACGGTTAAATTCCATTGGTGTGACCTGATGATGGAGATTCCCTCAAAGATCTGTTGTTACAGTAAGTTCTTACGTAACTGTTCTTTACTTGACCTCCACAGTCGAATGTGGTGGTATTACAAGGAACTCCTGTGGCAACAGTGGACCATTGTAGGGTGGGGTAGGGCTCTACTCCCAACACCTGTGGTCAACAGGCAGGCACCAGTCTTGCCCCCACTGGTCCCTCCTCAACAGATGTCCCCAGCACCGGTCTCACTGCCCTTGAGAGTGGAGCCACCACCATGGCAGTCCTTGGTGTGACCTCTGATAAGGAGATCATCCAGAGCATGCTCTTATACCCTCCCTGCCGCCCCCGCCCTGACCCCCGACTTTGCGCGAACCCGGTCGCCAGTGTGCTAGGCGATCCCTCTTATCGCACAGGGCCGAATCTTGAGCTATTTTTGAAGAGTCCTTGGACTCTGATTGTTCATCTTTGCTGTTGTCAGGATGGCATACCCTCAAACACACATTGGTTGAGGAACGGACTACTGACCATGGGTCGTTGTCTTTCATGACTTTACTCCGACTCGACTCGGAGTCCATATCTGTCCCTCTGGATTACCCCTTCACAGACATCCTCAATCAGTTTGAATCCCATGGGTTGCTTTTCCCATGGTTGAGGCCTTACTGGGACTGGCCCTGGAGCTTTGGAAGCATCCAGCATCCTTCCTGGCACCCTCTGGCTGTATGCTCTTAAAGGTATGCGCCCTGTTCTGGGTCCCATTCCAGGTTTCTGGACAAATCCCTCAGCCAAGGGTCTGGTCACAGACTCAGCTTTCCGAAATTCCAGAAACCAAGGTGATGTGGACAATCCCACAGACAGAGTCGCAGAATCTGGATCACGCAGCTGAGATGGTCTGTGCCACCTTCTGTCTTGGTCTGTGTCAGGCAAGCTATGATGATGGCCAACTTTGGGTGCTGGATGATCTGCTCCCTCACGTACCTGTTGACAAGCTGCTGGTGGTGAAGTTCATCCGAGACCAGGGTCAAGTACTGGCTAAACACCAGCTCCAGACATCCTTAGGCATGGGAGATTCCCACGCTTGTGCCATGGCAGCAACAGTCACAATGCATCATAGGGCCTAGTTGAAGCTCTCTGCCTTCTTGGCAGACACTCAGCACAAGCTGGCTGTTGTTCATTCCTTGGGTACCGACCTCTTTGGCCCAGGGGTGGAAGGTCGTCTCATCAGGGTTGAGAAGTCTGGTGCCACCCTGGACTCTGTGGTTTCATCCCAGAAGGACCCTAAGGCCCAGAAACTGAAAAAGGAAAGCTTTTCAGCCACATCAGCCCCAGCACCACATGGACAAGTTTTCTGGCCAGGGGCCAAAAGAGGAGGTATAAAGGAAGTGGTGCCCCTCAGCCCCAGCAGCTAGTAGCTGGTGCCCCCTTCAGAGCTGTCCAGTGACAGGTTGGGGTGTTAATCTTTTGCCTGTCCAGTTTCTGACCCAGCTCCCTGTGGGGAGGTCAGTTTTGCCACTTCTGGCCATCTGTCTGTGGTCCATCATTACCACAGACAAGTGGGTTTTCAAGGTGGTAGGCAGAGGCCTGCTGCTAGGTTTTGAGGGTCTTCTGCCATGCCAGTCCCACACTCTGAGGGAGTCTTTGTTGTAGCAGAACACGCTGTCTGCCCTAAGGGAGGACATCGCTAAGCTCCTTGTAAAAGTGGCTATAACCCATGTCCCAGACACCCTGACAAGTCAGGGGTATGTGTCCAAGTACTTCCTGGTCCCTAAATGGACAGGGGAGTTGGCGCCGCATACAGAATCTGTATGATCTCAATCAGTACATGAGGAAGCGCACATTCCGGATGGCGACCCTGACCCAGATCATACCATCCATAGAGCAGGGCAAGTGGTTCTGCTCCCTGGAGCACCAGGATGTGTTCTTCCTATCTCAGTCTGACCATCCCACTGGGGGTACCATTCAGTTCACGCAGAAGGGGTTCTGTATCAGTTCCAGATCATGCCCTTCAGCCTTTCAGCCACACCTAGGTTCTTCTCTAACTGTATGACAGTGGAGAAGCTTTCTTGCTGAGCAAAGGCATCAGGATGTACCCCTACCTGGATGAATGGCTGATTGCTGGACTGTCATCCAAGGTGGCCATGGAGCGGTCCAGGGATCTGGCTCTGCAGACCTGCAGAGGCTTTGGACTTTTTGGTCAGCCCAGCCAAGTCTAAACTGTTCATCGGCGCAGACCTAGACTTCCTGTGGACTAGGCACTGGCTCGTTTTTGCCAGATTATTTTAGGTTGGGTGCTTGTGTCCTACCTAGGACTTTCTGCAGCTGCTGGAGTGCATGGCGTCTGCACCAGTTTGTTCTGAGCCCGCTGGCAAATATGGCACCTGCAGTGGGAGTTGGGCTGTCAGTGGTCCCAGCTCCTAGGACATTTGGGCCAGCCAGTCTCAGTGATCTGGCTGATCTGGGATGCCATCCAGTGGTGGCTGATCCCAGAACATCTGGAGAGAGGAGTCCCATTTGTCAGCCCAGAGCCGACCATCACTGTCACGATGGACACATCTGTGGTGGGGTGCAGAGCTTATCTGGGGGACCACAGAGCCTACTGGGTGTCAGCTGAGCTCAGCTGGTAACACATCTGCATCTGGGCCAGAAGGTCATGGGTTCTAGTCCCACTTTGGGATTGGGCTCATGCCCAAACACTGGCACCCGAGTGCTGTATTAAGGGGGTGCTGTACTGTAGGGGTGTGCTGTCCCTCGCATGATACATTAAACCGAGGTCCCTTCTACCCGTCCTGCTGCTGTCCTGGTTGGTGTCCAGGTGTAAGGAAAATAACCCAATGCACTTTTCGCAAAGAGCAGGGGACTTTTCCTGGTGTCCTGGCCAAGATTCCCTTTCCCATAAAACCTGTTCATGCAGTTGTCCAAGGCTGTGTGTGGGTGTTGATGTGCAGTATGGCTGCCACTACATGTTCAGTCGCTTCATTACCAGTCTAGCATTGCTTATAAAGCGCTTCAGGATACAGTGTGTATGAAAAGTGCAACGTAAATGCTGATTCTTCTTCTTGGTCACCCAGCGAGTCTTGTCATACACATCAACCTGTTGGAGTTCCATGCAGTTGGCTGTGACAAAATTTACTCCTTTAGTCAGGGCTCAGGAAATGCAAGTCCAGATGGACAACACCACAACCATGTTCTTCCTGAATAGGAAGGGAGACATGCATTCCTTTCCCTTGTGTCAAAGGGAGCCCCTCTGCACCTAGACCCTCCTGTGCAGCCTGAATGCAGATCTCCTGGCAGTTGATGTCGCCATAGCAGACGATCAGCTGGAGGATGCTCTCGGCCAGGTGGGAGAGCTGTTGCACAAGTGGTCCTTGAATCAAGAGGTGGTGGACCACTTGTTCTCTCTGTGGGGCACACCTCTGGTGGACAGAACCAAGGCTGTTTTGTGTCTACCCCCCTCAGTTTGGGACACTGATGGGGAATGCCTTAATGAACCCTGGACCCCAGGCCTTCTCTATGTCTTCCCTCTCTTCCCCTTAATCAGCAAGGTGGTGGTCAAGGCACAGATGATCCTGATAGCTCCAGACTTGCCACAGCGGTATCCAGATCTCGTCAGCCTCAGCAGCAGGCATTTGTGGCGGTTGCTTCTTCGTCTGGACGTGCTGAACAGAAAATGGGGGACGGTCCTGCACCCAGACCTTCAGTCCCTGCACCTCACATCCTGGTTCCTTTGTTTTCATTCAGTTTTAATATACTTTACTGAAAGTATTAAAAGTATACATGGGAAACAACAACAATCACATTAACAGCAACTAACAAGAAAAGAAACAACAATGTCCAAAAGAAAGTAAAAAAAAAAAAAAAAATACAGTGGCTTGGTTCCTGAACAAGTAGAGTTCCATGCCCTGTGTCTTTCGGAGGAAGTGTCTGCTGTTGTGGAAGTAACCCAAAAGGAGACGACTCGCCGGTGCTGCTTTTAAAAGAATTTAGTGTCGGGGCAAGAAGCTTGAGCCCGTTGCCTGCCCAGTGGCTAGTATCTCCAAGTACCTTTGGTCCCTTTCTCAGCTGGGGCTGCGAGCAACCCTCAAAGTGCACCTGGCAGCCAGCTCTGCATACTCGTCATGGACTGGTATGTTGATGGTTGCCTAGGAGAAGGTGGACTTTCAAGGGTCTTGACCACCTGTCCCCACCAGTGTATGAACCACCACCACTATAGAACCTACTGGTGGTGCCGGCTGTGCTCATGGGCAAGCCATTAGAACCTATACACAGGTGTGTGATATGCCTCACCTGTAGTGGAAAGGTTGGCGAGCTGCAGGTGCACTCAGTGGAGTCTCCTTACCTGGCCTTCCACATGGACAAAGCTCTTCCTTCTCTGTCACCTGAATTTCGTCCCAAAGGTTATATTGGAGTTTTACCTTAACTAGGTGATTCACTTACTGGTATATTTTACAAACTACTCCTCAGAGGCCGACTGCAGGCTTTGTACCTTGGACCTGTGGCTGGCGCCTCCTTATTGTAGGGGGTGTATAGCTGGAGTTCGGGGGAAGGTTCACCAGCTGTTTGTGACATATGTCAAAGTAGTGCCTAGCAGCACTGCAGTAAAGTGAAGGATTGCCAGATGAATTACATCTTGCATTGATATTTGCTATAGGTTGGCTGGTAGGGAGCCTCCTGTAGGGCTTAGGGTTTATTCCACCAGACATACTGCTGTCTTGGTGGCTGCTTCCAGAGACATCCCCATACAGGAGATCTGTAGAGCTGCTATCTGGAAGTCTGCACACATCTACATCTCCCACTATAGCATCAACTTCAAAAAATTTTTTTATTTTTTATTGAAGGTATCAGAATTACAATTCTCTTGAGTAAGAGACTCCTTTTCAAAAGCTCCATGTCCGAAACAAACACAATGACATTACAAGTTGAGGGGTTATAACACATGTAGGTAATATGATGGTACAAAAAAAGGGTAAAATAAAAGTATATACAATTGTCAAACAAATAGTTGAGGTTCCAACTTATATATTAGGAAGTAAGAGACACAGTATATTCAGGGATATAGTCAGACAAAAGAAATATGTACACCAGGACCGTGTTTGTTACGTTTGGCACAATAAATACAACTTTTGTACCTCATGACACTGGTTGCTGCCCCCCCAAATGCGTGGATAAATACAGATGCAGTACACTGCTCCTCAGATACCCACATGCAAGCCCAGAGCTCAAAGCCCATGGGATGCAAAGACGGTATTACACCATGGAGTACATGGAGTATGCCTGCCTACACCCATGATATATATTAAGGTAGAAGGTGCGATGTGCTGTGAGGGGAACAGTGGGACTGAGGGCAAGGTAGGGAGGGTGAGGAGAGAGGAGCAGGAGCAGGGGCAAGCCGTTGTTATACTAGAGGGGAGAAAGAGAGAGTTGTAGGCCAGGAGAACTGTGATAGAGGATTATGCAGACGTAGTCCATTGTCGGGGGGGATTCGAGGGGTAGTTGCAAGAGATGCTTAGGGCGATCAGGTGTGGATCGGAGAAGTGATTTAAAACAGCTGATCCTAGGTTCAAAGGAGATATGTGGAGGGAGGGAGTTGAGCCAGATAGGGCACGATAGAGGAAGGACCGTGGCCAGGGAGATTTATTTTGGCTAGGGACTAGGAAGGTTGATTTGACTGAGCTGTGGGTGGACTTTGTGACAGTCGCAGTGGCAGGAGGGGAGAGAGGCTGGGGCAGTTAATCTAGCGGTGACCTTTTTAACTGGAAGGCAGGTGTGGTATTGGAGCCTGCTGTCAAGTTAAGCCAGTTTGATTGACTATAGAAGGTGCAGTGTGGGTGGTTTTGGGACAGCCTAGGATAGGCGGAGCCTTGTTTAGGGCAACCGTGGATTCTTTGTAAGGCAGTATTATCAGCTGCACTGTAGATCAAAATGTCATAATCAGTGATAGGACAGATGAGAAAATGGCAAGTTAGAGGTCTTCTTGGGGTAGGAAGGCAAAATTTATTTAAAAACGCCCAATCCCAGAGGCTCTGGGTGCCATACAAATAGATAAACACATCTTCAAGAAAATAAAGCACAGATGCAGAAAATTAAACACCCAAAATAACAACACATCATATAAGCATCATAAACAGTCAATCAGTAAGTTAGTAATTCAGTCCTGAAATGTTTGGGCAAATAGGAGGCCCTGAAGGCGGGCCTTGAATACCTCCAAGGTAGGGGCCCCCTTAACCCCAGAGGGCAGTGAATTCCAAAGGACGAGGGCGGCAATACCAAAAGCCCTGTTACCAACCGATCTCAGCCTCATCCTTGGAATTGCCAGGGGGCCTCCACAGGAGGAACGGAGGGGGCGTACAGAGAGGGCAGGTACAAGAAGGTCTGACAGATAACCAGGGCCCTACCCGTGTAGGGCCTTATAAGTGAGAAGACCCACCTTAAAAAGGATCCTTCACCTGACCAGCAGTCAGTGCAGCTCACGCAACACCGGTGTAATATGGCAGATTCTAGGGACATGGATATGTTGTTCATCCACACTGTCTGGCAGGTTCCTTGCCGCTTTAAATCTTGCCAGAAGGTCTTCAAGCTGGCTCCTCCCACCCACCCGGGTGGTAAAACACTCAGCTCCGCCCCATGACTCCAGATCTTCCTTACCACTTGGAAGCTCAGGTTCCCTTTAACACTCGTGATAGACTGGATCCTAATTCTTCAGCTCGCCTAAAACTTATTCTTAAATTTTCAAGACTTCAGTCAAATTATTCCTCACGGCCAGTGATGGACAAATCGACTCCTGGTTTTCGCGGTGCCATGTGGGCAGAAAATGTCCAGGACAGATCCGCACTCCACATGCATCTACTGCCTCGCCTAGATCATGACCCGCAGGCCTCAGTAGTTATGCCATTCGCTTTTGGCCAACATCCTGAGGACCGTGATTGCTTGGTTACAGCTAGGCCCAAGAAGCACTACCCGCTGGTGAAGTCAAAGGAGGCCTGTTGGGCGGTGTTCACGGGCGGCTGGCTCGGCTGAACAACCCGAGCAGATGATCGCCTCGAGGAGGAGGCGGCAGACAGGCCATCATCATCTTCCCCGGTCGCAGCATTTATCCCGCCTCGTTGGGATCCTCCTACACAGTTTCTTTTAAGGAGCTTTGCCAGTCCCTTCCACAAGGGAGAGGGCCATGGGGACATTCTTCGTGGTCCAAAAGGAGGGCTCGAAGGTAAGTCCCACCGTCGGTGCTCGTGGAGAGGTCCCTTCCTGACAGTTGACACTCGACTGGGTCGAGGTTATGCCAGGCCACTGGCTTCATGAAAGTGTCCCCATCAGGTCAGCCGGCCGAGACATCTGCTGACGTAGTCGAGATTTTTCTCGACCTGGCCGGACAGGCTGTCGACTGGTGAAGTTGACAACCCTCTTCACCGTTCCCGTGGAGACCGAGGACTTGCCTGCGCCTCCTGTGCCGGAGTCCCCGGTCAAGGCTTTGAGCCGAGGGAAGAGCGGTGTCCCTCGCCTCTTCCCAGACCCGCCCTCGAAACACCAAGGATTCCTGGTCTTAGACTGTCTTCGTCCAGCGATCCGCTGACATCGGGCGTATCGCACTGAAGTAAGGGCGCCGCCGTCTCCTCTTCTCCTCCTCGGAAGAGCAGAGGCTTCGCACAAATTGCGCCGACGCTGTGAGGACCTGATGTGGCAGCAGTTACTTCTGTCCGTAAATGTCGACACATCACCTTCCCCAGCCATCAAGTGGCTGTCACCCGACGGCCGAAACAACCCCTCGCTGTACTGAGGGTGCTCAAGCCTGGGCCAGTTGTTCGGCCGAACCAGCCTTTCTTACAATTGTGGTGGAACCTCCTCCACAACCAAAATCGGGGCCGACCAAGGACTTTCGGTCGGTCAGGGTCTGCCCCACAGGTTGTCAGTCACCCTCACTCCCCACCGCCCTCGGCAGGTGGAGGGTGGCTCAGGCCCCAGGCAGCTCTTCGACTCCTCGGAGTCCGACGCACGACTCCTCCGAGTCCGACGACGACTCCTCCCGGTTCTCCAGGCCCATTGACCTGGAGTCCTCCTGGGGCCAGTCGATGGACGAAAGTCCATCGTCCTTTATGGGTCTGCTTCGCTCATCTCGAGTCCACCGGGATGCAGTTCAAGCCCAGATCCAAGCGGGCAAGCATCCTCACGGAGATACTGGACCGAGGGGATTCACCCACGGAGGTCTTTCCGGTGGCTGAAGCCATTGTTGGCCCAGCCTTGGAGCTTTGGCAGCGGCCTGCTTCCTGTCCTGCGCCCGCCAGGATGGCCAGGAAGTATGCGGTCCCTACCTGCTCTTTGTCCGGGTTTTGGAACCCTCCGCCAAGGGTTGGTCAACGATAGCATTTTCCAGCTGCTCGGGAACGCTTAGGGATGTGGATAAGCCCTCCACAAGGAGTCCAAAAGCTGGACTATGCCGGCGAAGTGTACGCCGCGCCCTCCCTTGGCCTCCACCAGGCCAGCTCGACCGTGCTGATGGCACACTTCTCCCACACCCTTATGGGCTCCCTGGATGAGGTAATCCCTCATCTCCCGGCTGACCTGCAGACCACGGTCAAGCAGATACGGCACCAGGGAAGGGCGATGGCAAAACAGCAGCTCCAAACGGCTCTGGACATTGGAGACTCCTGTGCCAGATCAGTTGCGGCTGCAGTGGCCATGCGCCGCAGAGCATGGCTGAGAATATCCGCCATCGCGGCAGATACCCAGCATAAACTGGTGGATGTTCCTTCCTGGGGACCAACCTCTTCAGCCCGGGAGTGGAAGGTCAGCTCCAGCGGATCAAAAGTCCAGTGCCACTCTGACTTGGTCACCTCCACCCAGAAGGACAAGGCCGCCGGCAACAACAACATAAGTCCTCGCCTTCAGCCTAGGCACGCCTGGCCCAACAGCACCATACTCATCAGGGGCCAGCAGGCTTTGGCGCTTTGGCACCCCAAAGCCAAGCCTGTGGCTTCCCTAATAGCAAGCAGGGAGGAAAAGGCCCAGGAGGTCCTCGGTCGGTCCCTCTCAAGTCTGCCCAGTGACAGGTTGAGGGTGTCGCCTCCAGCCTCGCCACTCCCCTGGGTTCCTCCCCGTGAGGGGATGGCTCCACCACTTCCTTTCCACCTGGTCCACTATCACCATGGACTGCTGGGTGCTGGAGGTGGTAGGAAAGACCTGCCCTGGAGTTCGAGCAGGCCCGCCTTCTGATCAGTGCCTCCGGGGGCGCACGAGGATCTTCAGCCTCTCTGTCGGCTCGCTGTCTCGATGCTCGCTCTGCTCTCGAAAAAAGGTGATCAGGAAGGTGGTGGATCCTCCTCCAGACCCGGGGTTTGTGTCCAGGTACTTCCTGGTCCCAAAACGGAAGGGGGCTGGCGCCCCATTTCGAATTCCGCATGACCTGAACAGGTACATAAGGTCTGGCCTTCAGGATGGTCACTCTGGCTCAGATAATCCCATCCTTGGAATGAGGCGGTGGTTCTGTTTTTTGGACCTCCAGGATGCTCTTTCACGCTCCAACCGGTCCTGCTCCACCAGAGATTCCTCCGCCTGGGCAGAGGGATCCCCACGAGTTCCGGCCATACCCTTCGCCTTTCCTAGCTCCCAGGGTCTTCACCAAATGCATGGCAGTGGTGACGGCATTCTGCGGCGCCAAAGGGTCCAGGTGCACCCTCACCTGGACGACTGGCTGATTGCAGCCCCTCCAGAACGGAGGTGGAGCGTCCAGAGATCTGGCCCTCCAGGTTTGTCTCAGGTTGGCCTCCTCCTCATCAACGCGAGGCCAAGTCGGAACTCGTGCAAAGCAGGGTGATCCAATTCATCGGGCAGAGCTCTGCTCTCCCGAGCCAAGTGTAGCTCCCAGGGACAGGGCAGGTTCTTCCTCCTTTGCCCAGCGTCATTTCAGGTAGGGCACTGCACCCTGCCGGGACTTCCTGCGCCTCCTGTGCCTCATGGTGGCCTGCACCAGCCTGGTCCGTTGGGCCCATTGGTACATGCGTCCCCCTCAGTGGGGGCTGGCCAGCCAATGGTCACAGCACTTCGATCCTCTGGATCAGCTAGTGACAGTGAGCCAGGGATGTGGAACGCTCTCAGTGGTGGACTGTTCCAGCACATCTGCAGGAGGGCATCCCGTTTGTCGCCCGAGCCGACGGTCTCTCTTCGACTGATGCCTCTCTGGTGGCTCTGGGATGCCCATCTGGGGAGCACAGAGCGCACGGCCTCTGGTCCCCTCGGGAGTCCCGATGCCACATCAACCTGCTGGAGCTTCGAGTGGTTCGTCTAGCCCTCACTGCCTTCACTCCATTTCTACGGGGTCAAGTGGTCCAGGTCCAGACGGACAATACCACGACTATGTACTGTCTAAAACGCCAGGGCAGGACACGCCAGTGCCTCTGTGCAGGAAGCTCTCCCATTTGGTCACTCGTGACGAGCCTGAGGTGGATCTCCTGCCATCCATATGGCAGGAGCCTCCAACATTCTGGCCGATGCCCTAAGCTGGATAGGGGCTGTGGCCCCAGAGTGGTCCTCCTGCCGGAAGGTAGTACAAGATCTGTTCTCCCACTGGGGCATGCCTCAGGAGGACCTGTTTGCCTCTAGGAGAATGCAGCTGAGAGTTTCATGCCCGCCCTCAGCAGGGCTCACTGCAGGGGTGCCTTCTTGAGGCCGTGGACCTGGGTTTTTCTGCCTTTTCCCATTTCTCTTGATCCACAAGGTGCTTCTCAAGCGAGGAGGGTCAAGGCGCAGAGGTGATTTGGTAGCCCCAGACTGGCCCCGCCAGTTCTGGTATCCAGATCTCCTCAGTCTCAGCTCCAGGCTCCTGAGGCAGCTTCCAGCCCACCCGGACCTTCAATCCCTGCACCTGACAGCCTGGTTCCTGAGCGGCTAGAGTTCCAGGCCTTGGGTCTTTCTGACGAGGTCCTCAGCGTCGTTGAGGCGTCCCGTAGGGAGTTGACCAGAAAATGCTATGCCTTCAAATGGAAGAAATTCTCCATTTGGTGTCAGGGCAAGGGCCTGGACCCTTCCTCCTGTTCCTTGGCAAGCATTCGGGACTACCTGTGGTCCCTTTCTCAGCAAGGGCTCAGTCAACGACTTACAGCACCTGCAGCCATCTCTGCTACCGGGCACGGGCCAGGAAGCAGTCGGGTGGCGAGGAGAAGGTGGTCGGGCGCTTTCAAAGGCCTTGATCACATATCCTCCGTGTGAGAACCTCCACCTCCGTGGTATCTACTGCTGGTATGGCTACTGCATGCAAGTTATTCGAACCGATCCACAGGTGTGACATCTCTCACCTGTCATGGAAAACTGTTTTCTTGGTGGCTATCATGTCAACCAGAAGGATGGGAGAGCTCCAGGTTTCCATCGAGTCTCCTTATCTGGTCTTCCACAGGGACAGCAGTTGTCCCAGCTCACCAAATTCCTTCCTGGTAGGTGTCGGGAGTTTCACCTTAACCAGGTGCTGACTCTGCCGGGTGTTCTACCCAGTCACACCTGAGGTCGAATATAGGCTCCATCACTTTGGACCCTAGAAGAGCCGCCACTATAAAGAGCGGAAGGCTGAAGTTCAGGAGAGGTTCGCCAGCTGTTTGTCACCTACGCTGAAGCCACACCTGGCAGACCTGCAGCCAAGTGAATGATAGGCAGTGGTCACCTCCTGCATAGATCTCTGCTATAGGTTGGTGGGCATGGAGCCCCAAAGGATAAGAGCTTATTCTACCTGCCATACCGCCACATCGGTGGCTGCTTCCAGGGACGCCCCTATCCAGGAAATCTGCAGGGTATGCTACGGAAGTCAGCACACACCTTCATCACCCACTACCACATCGACCTTGTGTCACGCCGGGATGCTGGTTTGGGCCCCTGCCTCCAGTCTTTATTTCCAAGTAGGGTGTACTGCCTCCTCCTCCCGGAGAACTGTTAGGGGTTCAGTTAGATGGTGGATGAACAATATATCCGCAGTCCAGAAATACAGGGTTACTTACCCAACAGGAGTTCCCAGGAATGGTATTTCTAGGGACATGGAATATGTTGTTCATCCACACTTTCTGGCAGGTATCCTGCCGCTTTAATCTTGCCGAAGATCTTCAAGCTGGCTCTCCCACCCACCCGGTGGTAAAACCTCGGCTCGCCCCCATGACGCCAGATCTTCCTTACTACTTGGAAGCTCAGGTCCTCCTTAATGCTCATGTGATAAGACTGGGCACAGTCTCCTGGGTAATAGAGTCCACCTGAGAATGCCCACTGGAAGGGTTCCATATGATAACGGCGACTGCGTAACTGCAATTGCCGTTTGGGCGAGTCTGCATCACCAAAAATGAATTTCGGCGATGTAGACCCGCGGTGCACAACAAAAGGGCGCCGGACACTTGTAATTTACTTTTTATGCGGGGGGCTGCACCCCCACACCCCCCTACTAAAGGGTTCTTAACAACAGGAGGTTGCATGTCCAGGGGGGGTGCAAAACGGCGGAGGTGCCCAACCAGCGCACAAAATTAGTGGGCCCCGGAACTGAACCCACCACCCTCCCAACCCTAGCCTGCCACAGACCACACGCTACTCTGACCCAGCTTGGCAACCACTGCCGCACTATACCCCACAAACCCTCCTCCTTCCGCCCGTCGCATGGTGTGGTCCCTCCCCAACCCCCAAGTGTGCATGTACACATAGCGACAGGATGCCGCTATAGTCACCGACCCCCTATCCTGTCACCCTCCCTGCCAGTAGCCCTATGTAAAAGCACTGTGACTGAGTCACCCTTTTTGAAAGCGCTCAATCGTGGTCGCTGAATACATGGGAGAACAGATCGTGTACTACCTCCGGATGGAGAGACCTCTTGTGAGATTCCATGCCCACTTGGCTGAGGGCATCTGCCAGCTGATTCGAGGCTCCTGCCACATGGATGGCGAGGAGTCTGCCTCCAGGCTGTGCATGAGGGACCAGATGCAGAGAGCTTCCTTGCACAGGGGCAAGGAGTGCGTCCCACCCTACTTGTTGAGATAGTACATGGTCGTTGTATTGTCCATCTGGACCTGGACCACTTGACCCCAAATGAACAGAGCTAATATGGTCAGGGCTAGCCGAACCACTTGAAGCTCCAGCAGGTTGATGTGACATCGGGACTCCTGAGAAGACCAGAGCCCATGGACTCTGTGCTCCCCCAGGTGGGCACCCCATCCTGTCAGAGAGGTGTCGGTCATCAAGATGAACGTCGGCTTGTGGGAGACAAACGGGATCCCTTCCTGCAGATGTGCTGGGATGAGCCACCACTGGAGGGCATCCCACATCCTCTGGGTCACGGTGACCAGCTGGTCGAAGTGACCTTTGTGCTGAGACCACTGGCTGACCAGCTCCCATTGGAGAGAGTGCATATGCCAGTGGGCCCATCGCACCATGCTAGTGCAGGCTGCCATGTAACACAGAAGGTGCAGGAAATACCAGGCAGGGTGCAACTGCCCAACCAGAAATAATCGGGCAAAGGAAGAGGACCTCCGCCCTGTCTGCTGGGGCCGGTCTCTGGCTCGGCAAGACTCGAACTGTGCCCTGATGAAGCTGATCACCTGTGAGGACAAAGTTCCAACTTGGCCTCGTTGATTAGGAGGCCAAGCTCGAAGCAAGTCTGGAGGGCCAGGTCTCTCAACCACTCCACCACCTGCCTGGAGGGACCTGCTATGAGCCAGCTGTCCAGGTTGGGGTACACCCTGACCCCTCGGCGCTTCAGGTAAGCTGCCACCACTGCAATTTATTTGGTGAAGACCCTGGGGGCCAAGGAGAGGACAAAGGGCATGGCTCGGAACTTAAAAGGAGGAACCTTCGATGGGACAGATGGATCGGGACGTGAAAGAACACGTCCTGAAGACCCACAGAGCAAAACCACATGCCTTGCTCCAGAGATGATATGATCTGTGCCAGAGTTACCAACCTGAAGGTTCAAGACCTGAGAAATTTGTTCAGGTTGTGCAGATCTAGAATGGGGTGCCAGCCCCCCATCCACTTTGGCACCAGTTAATACCTGGAGACAAACCCTGGGTGTTCCGGAGGATCCGCAACTCTGACAATGACCTCCTTGTGGAGGAGCTGGACTATGTCATCTCGAAGAACCAACTGAGTGACTGCGGAAACCAGGTCCTCCCGTGGGGGGCTCGGGCTCAGCTTGGAGGGTACTGCTTGAACTCCAGAAGCAGACCCTGGCCAACCACTTCCAGAACCCACCTGTCTGTGGTGAGAACGGACCAGGTGGAAAGGAAGTGACGGAGCTGGACGCCCATGGGAGGACCCAGAGGAGTCATGACGAGTATGAGGGTGGCGAACCCCATCCCGTCACTGAGCAGGCTTGGAGGAGGAGGATCCATCCGAGGGGCCACCAGGTCCCTTCCCTCCGGGCTTTCGGACCGATGAGGCCACTGACTTGGTCTGAGTTTGACAGGATTGAGCCTGCTGGCCCTGCTGGTGCTGGACTGGTTTTGCCACAGGAGTGAAGGACGAAAAGGGCTTGCGCTTCTGGTGCTTAGGGCCCTTGTCCTTCTGGGCAGATGTCACAGAGTCTAGGGTGGCATTGGACTTTTCAATGCGCTGGAGGTGACCCTCCACACGGGGCCCGAACAGGTCGGTGCCCAGAAAGGGGACATCCGCCAGCTTGTGTTGGGTATCCGCCGTGAAGGTCAAGATCCTCAACCAAGCCCTACGGCACATGGCTACTGCAGCTGCGACTGAGTGAGCACAAGAGTTACTAATATCCAGAGCCGTCTCGAGTTGCTGCTTCACCACTGCCCTCCCCTGGTCTCGGACCTGCTTCACCGTAGTCTGGAGGTCCACCAGGAGGGGAGGAATCACCTCATCCAGGGAGCCCATCAGGGCGTGAGAAAGTGTGCCATTAGCATGGCCGAACTAGCCTGTTGAAGGCCGAGCGAAGAGGCAGTATAGACTTTCTTAGCCGAATGGTCCAGCTTCTTGGACTCTTTGTCTGGCGGTCTATCGACGTCCACTGTATTGCCCAAGCGCCGGAAGATGGAGTCAGCCACCAAACCCTCGGCTGAGGGATGCTCCGAAAACCATGAAAGGGAGTTGGTTGGTAATGCTTCATTGGGCCATCTGGGCTGAAAGTGCGAGGAAAGAGGCGGGACACTGCCAGAGCTCCAGGGCTGGACTGACAATGGCCTTGGAAGGCCTCTGTGGAGAATCCCCCTTGTCCAGAATCTCTGTGAGGGAATATCGAGCCTGTTTCTGGACAGGCTCAAGCTCCATCCCCGTGGACTCGGAGACGAGCTGAAGAATGCCCATGAACGAGGAAGGACTTTCGTCCATGGAGATGCCCCCCCAAGGACTCAGTGTCAATGGGACGTGAGTGCAGGGAGGAATCCTCGGACTCTGCATAAAGCGAGCAGCCACCAGAGTTGCACTCGACCCACCTAGGATGGTCGAGAGTGAGGGTGACAGCCGATGGGAAGTCCCTTGGCCAGCCGAGCCTCCTTAGTCGGAGCCTTGGTCATTGGCTGTTTAGGTGGCGGCTCCACCACGATGGGCAGAGAGGCATGCTTCGGCCGGGCCGACATGGTCTGCACCGGCTCTGCTGAAGGAGGGATGGTGGCGACCAACCTGGACAGTGGAGTTGACGTTGGCCGTTTGGGCGACAGCCACTTAATAGCCAGGGTAGAAACTGGCATCAATTCTGACCCAGTCAAAATCAGCTGCTGCCACATCAGATCTTTGTAGTGTCGACGCAACTTGCACCAAAGCGTCTTCTCATCCGAGGAGGACAAAGATAGCCATCCGCACAGGTGTGGTCTATAGACCACCAGCCCAGGAGGAAGAAATAGATAGGGAGCTGGTGCTAGCCATCCAAAGGATGGCAGACAAGGGTGAGGTAGTACTGGTTGGAGACTTCAATATTCCAGACGTGGACTGGAGCATCCCAGCAGCAGCATCAACTTGAGCAGATTTATCCTGGACTCTTCAGGGTGCCTTCCTCAAGCAACTGGTCATGGAACCAACTCGGCAGAAGGCAATACTGGACTTTGTGCTCACAAACAGGGACAGTGTGATGGGGTAACACTGGGGAGCACCTGAGGAACAGTGACCACCAGTCATTGTGGTTTGAAATCACAGAAAGAGCAGAACCAAACCACACAAAAACACGTATCCTGGATTTTAGGGGGGCAGACTTTGGGAAAATGGGGAGATACTTGAAAAAGGCATTAAGGGGAATGGGGCAGGAATCAGGGGTTGAGGAACAGTGGGCAGTATTTAAAATGAGGATTACAAGAGCAACAGAATTATGCATTAAGCAGGTTTGCAAGAGGAAAAGGAAGAGGATACCATTATGGTTTTCCAAAGAGGTAGCAAAGAAAGTAAAAGCCAAAAAGATTGCATTCAGGCAATACAAAAAGACACGGACAGAAGGGGATAGGGAGAAGTACCAGGAGAAGCAAAGGGAGGCAGGGAGGTCAGTAAGGGAAGCCAAAGCTCAGACAGAAGAACACATTGCAAAATCAGTGGGTAGAGAGGACAAAACCTTTTACAGGTACATAAGTGAAAAAAGAAAGGCAAAGGGAGGGGTAGTGAGAGTGAAGGGGGAGGATGGGGGCCGCGTGGAGGATGACAACAATAAAGCTGACATATTGAACAGGTATTTCTGCTCAGTCTTTACTGAGGAAGAGGAGGTAATGGGTCTGAAGGGAGTACAAGGGTGAGAATGGTGCAGAAAATGGACATAAGTCCCTTTACTCGAGAAAGGGTCCTGAAGGAACTGGAAGTAATAAGAGTTGATAAAGCAATGGGGCCAGATGGGGTGCGCCCCAGGGTCCTTAAAGAACTAAGAGAGGTGGTGGCTGAACCTCTGGCTATCCTGTTTAGCCGATCACTGGAAACAGGGCAGGTACCCAAAGACTGAAGACAGCAGATGTAGTCCCCTTATACAAAAGTGGGAACAAAGAGGAAGCGGAAAACTACAGACCAGTCAGCCTCACCTCGGTAGTGGGGAAGATCATGGAAGCACTACTGAAGGAGAGACTGTTGGAACATCTGGTTGTCAATGGTCTACAGGACCCAAGGCATCATGGTTTCACCAGAGGGCAGTCATGTCAGACCAACCTCATTGAATTTTTTGACTGGGTGACTAGGGAGGTGGATCAGGGGAGGGCAGTGGACATGGCCTATCTGGACTTCAGCAAGGCCTTTGTCACTGTGCCACATAGAAGACTATTACACAAACTGGGGAATATGGGTGTGGGCAGGACAGTAGTGTGGTGGGTAGGTAACTGGCTGGGCAGCAGGACACAGAGGGTGGTGGTAAATGGCTGTCACTCCACAGAAGGAAGAGTGACCAGTGGGGTCCCACAGGGATCAGTGCTGGGACCGGTCCTATTCAACATCTTCATCAGTGACATTCTTGCAGGACCTAGAAGGCAGAATTTCACTGTTCGCTGATGACACAAAGCTCTATAACAGAGTAGACACACAGAGGTGTAGACAGAATGAGAAGGACCTGCAGAAACTTGAAGAGCGGTCAGGGGTTTGCAGTTGAAATTCAATGCAAAGTGCGATAATGCATATGGGCACAAAACCCTGGCACAATATATTAGTTCGGGGTGAGGATATAGACGCACAAGCAGGAAAGGATCTTGGGGTTATCATCTCTGATGACCTCAAGGTAGGGAAACAGTGTGACAAGGCAGCAGGTAAAGCAAATAGGATGCTGGGATGCATAGGCAGGGGCATCACCAGCAGGAAAAGGAGGTCATAATTCCACTATACAAGACACTAGTGAGGCCCACCTGGAGTACAGTGTACAGTTCTGGAGACCTTACCTACGTAAGGACATAGGGTGAGAAGGTTCATGGGAGGGCAACTAAGATGGTACATGGATTGCATCACAGGTCCTATGAGGACAGGTTGAAGGAACTGAATATGTACTCCCTGGAGAAGAAGGAGGGAGAGGGGATATGATAGGAGACATACAAGTATCTTACAGGGAGGAACAGGGTGCAGGAATACACTATTTTTAAGTGAAAAGATGTTCCAGGACTAGAGGCATAGGATGAAGTTGGAGGAGGGCGATTCAGAGGAAGCGTGAGGAAGAATTTCTTCACAGAGCGGGTGGTGGACAAGTGGAACACCCTGCCAGAGGAAGTGGTGGGGGCTGGAAACAATCCGAGGATTTAGAATGCATGGGATAGACATAAAGGAATTCTGAAGGTCAGGGTAAGGGCAACGGACTCTAGGAAAATATAAACTGAACTTACAAGCTCAAATGGGCAGACTGGGTGGGCCACAGGCCCTTATCTGCTGACACTGTCTATGTATCTATGTAAGTAGTGGTGGCACTGCTTTCTGTGCTGCCGGAAGCGAGATCGCCGATAACGGCGAGATCTGCCCATCTCGGAGGAGGAAGACTGAGACCTCGACTGTTGGTGCTGCCAACAGGGGGCCTCAGAGGGAGCCAGAGAACCCTGTGGCTCCTCCTGGCCAGAGTCTGGGACTGGCGGGTTTGGCTCAGAGGGCTGGGCCAACCCGTCAGAGGTCAGTGGAAGGACCGGGGTCCTAAAGAGAGAGTTATTGGCCTCTTTGGACAACATCAGATCAACTGGGTCAAGAAAAATCTCTGCCGTGTTGTCGACCGGCATCTTGGCCAACTGGTCTGATGGGGCACCGTGAAACCAGCAGCCAAGGCCACGGTTTCGACCAAAGTCGAAACTGAAGTCTCCTGAGAATAGGAACGTTCCCGATCCCAGAAACTTCGATGGTGAGTCTTCTCCTTGTCTTTCTTTGACTCCTTCTTGCGAAAGCGCGAACTGCGGCGACCCAAAGGACCCTCTCCTTTAGATGAGAGAGACTGGCACAGTTCCATGAAGGAAGCCGGGTAAGTGGAGTCCAGTTGGAGTGGAACAAAGGCCGACGCCGAGGAGGATTGAGCGGCAGCCTGGGCCGCCTCCTCCTCGAAGGCCTTGAGATGTTCAAGCTGCTCGGCGGACCCCACAGCCGAGGAGATGACCCAACAGGTGTCCTTGGACTTGACCGGTGGGTAACGCTTATCCAGTTGCCCCAGCTGGAGTTGGGCAGCACGGTTGTCCAACACATTTGGGTGGAAGAACCGACAGATATCGCAGGCCTGTGATCGTGATCATGGTCTAAGCAGTATACGCACATGGCGTGAGGGTCGCTCTGTGACATCTTCTGCCAACAGGGGCACCGGCGAAACCCGGGAGTGGTCTTGTCTTCCATCGTGGGAGTGATCGAGGAAAAAGCTGAAGTCGTAACTCGTATGAGTTTTAAAGTAAGTTTAGGAAGCAAATCCGAAGATTCGAGCGCCAGGGCCTACTACACCTTGAAGCGGTAAGGAGGGAACCTGAACCTTCCAAGCGGAAAGGAAGCTCTGGCATCTAGGGGCGGAGCCAAGGGTTTTACCACCCGGGTGGGTGGGAAGAGCCAGCTTGAAGACATTCCAGCAGCAACTAAAGAAGAAAGGCATTTGCCAGACAGTGTGGCTAGAACATCACATCCACATCCCTTGAACTCAAGTGTTTTCTGAGTTGCAGCTGCCTTGCTTTCGCCCCTTTGTGTTCTCTGCTCATGGCCGTCTCTGTCCCTTTCTGCAGTACTCTGACCTTATATGTGACTAATCTGAGATCAGAAAGCCTATGTAACTTGCGGAGGTTTGTGGGGGGGGGGACAAAACTTTGCTCATTTATTTTGAGTGTTTTCTCTTCTCCTATTCATTTGCAGTAAGAGATTACAAGTCTCCATAAATGTTGCATTCAGTGGACAACCCCTGTAGGAATACAGCTCAGCAGAATTACAGGATCGGAGGCCCATCAACTGTCTTCAGATTTTTTTTTTAATTTACAGTTTATTTCTCCAAATTATTCCAAACTGGTCAGCATTCCACAATAATGCCCACTGTATTTACCTTGTGTTGTATTGTATTGTACTAAACTGATCGTTGTTCCATGATAGTGCGCTCTGTGCTGGGCCTATTCTACTAAACCAGTCCATATTCCATGATAATGTCCTCTGTGTCAGAACTATTAAGGTCATCAATATTCTTTGAAGAGCTCTAATAGGCCTATTTAATAAACTGGTCTGTGTTCCTTGATAGTGCCCTCTGTAATAGGCCTATTTAAAAAACCAGTCTATATTCCTTGAAAGTGCCCTCTGTAACAGATCTATTATACTAAACTGGTCTGTATTCTTTGATAGTGCCATCTGTAATAGGCTTATTATACCACACTGGTCTATACTTCTTGATAGTCTTCTCTGTAATAAAACTGTTATACCAGATTGGTCCATATTCCTTGATAGTGCCCTCTGTAATAGGCTTTTTATACCAAACTGGTCCGTATTCCTTGATAAACCCATTACCAATAGAATAAAATATGGGGTGGTGTGTGTGTAACAAGAATTTTACACACACACACCCGAGGTGTTGGGTGCCACATAAACCCCAAGTGCGAAGCTCAAGGAGTTTATCTAAGCACCCAACACCAAGGGTGTGTGTAAAATTCACGTTTACACACACTAACCCATATTTTATTTTACATAATTGCTGGGTTTTGCTTTCTGGCCACAGCAATTATATAAAATAAACTGGGCGTTTTGGTATGGCTGTGGTCTGGTTTCCTTTTAGGATGGTTCATGGTAGGTTTGCCATATTTCCCTTTTTGTTTCCTTTTTTGCCCCTGCTGGTAATTGTTTTGTGGGGAGTGGTAATAAAAAAAAAAAAGAAAAAGACTTACCACCGAGTAAGAGTGGTGGTGCAGTTTGCTCGAGAAGGCATGGTGGTGAGCGTTCCGAAACACAGAAGAGGTGTGGCTGGGCATGCGCAGAGAGAGTGAAACCATTCACGTTTGCTATAATAAACACTCCTTTATTACGGCAAATTACGGCACAGTTTCGCTATGGTAGAAATTGAAAGCCATTAATTTTATCACCATAATATTGCCCAATTTGGAGGTTTCTAATGTTTTTAAAACCAGTGAAGACTTTTTTTATTTAATCATTTTTTTTGTTGAGGTGTCAGGATAATTATAATGGAGTATGTTTCAGCCAATCAGATTGTGAGTTCCTTGAACACAAGTTAAATTACATATTTTTTAGATATAAACATTTTCATGCCAGACCAGGCCTGCCAGTGCAGCAGCAGCACTGCTACTGGAAAAGGAGAAGCACTGCCACAGGTGAAGCAATGGCACTGCCTCAAGTGATGCAGCAGCACTGTCACAGGTGATGCTACGATACTGCCACAGGTGAAGCAAGCGGCACCACCACAGGTGAAGCAATGGCACTGCCACAGGTGAGGCAGCAGCATTGCCACAGGTGAAACAGTAGCACTGCCACGGGTGAAGCAACGCCACAGGTGAAGCAGCGGCACTGCCACAGGTGAAGCAGCGGCAGTGCCACAGGTGATGCAGCAGCATTGTCACAGGTGAAACAACGCACTACCACAGGTGAAGCAACCACACTGCTACAGGTGACACAGCAGCACTGCCACAGCTGAAGCAGTGGCACTGCCACTGGTGAAGCAGCGGCACTGCCACAGGTGAAGCAGTGGCACTGACACTCAGTGAAGCAGTGGCACTGCCACAGGTGAAGCAGTGGCACGGACACAGGTGAAGCAGTGGCACTGACACTGGTGACACATCAACACTGCCACAGGTGACACATCAACACTGCCACAGGTATTGACACAGCAATATTGCCGCTGGTGACGCAGCTTCCAAATTCACCAGGTATGTTAAATATAGAGGCAACTTACCAAATGTTGGATTCATCAGTTGTACTGTGTTGCTAACAAACCCCCAAACCCTAGGCACAGACTCAGTCACAAACATACCCCATGTACAGCCTCCAACACCCTATGTACAGGCACAAAGAGACCACAGACAAGTCAAAGACACTCAACACACAGCCACAAATACACACAGCATGCAGCTACAAACACATCATGTACAGCCACAAACCGCCACATATGGCTGTATACACTCCAAATACAACCCAAACATGCCCAACACACAACCACAACACACCCAGGTACAGCCAAAATACAGCCTACATTCAACACACCCAAGATACCCCACATGCAGCCATGTGTACAACCACACTATGCAAACCTACAATCACACCTATCCACCCAGCCTTAATACACACCTTGCGTACAACCGCCAACACACCCATAACTTCAACACCCCATAGACAACCACCAATCACATTCATCTGCCACATATAACTGCAAGCAAGCTGTACTAATCTTTGTACTTTTAAATCCTCGCTACAAGTACTGGACGCACAATCTTTGAACTGTGGCTGAGGAAAGCGTGATTGGTACTGGCAGAATAAGCCTGATAATGTGCTTTATTAATTCATGTTAAATCGAGTTACAAGGTATATAGACATCCTCATTGACTTAGTCCTTCATGCATGTCATCAGAGGACTGGCCGCGGGGGGAACCTGGGGGTATTAGTGGGCTGGCATGGAGAGCTGAGGGTCACAGAATCACAAAAACACTTACTGTGAACATGAAAGTTTAGGAAGAAATTTAATCTATATCTGTTTTGTTAATCGGGACCTCTAAGCCCGCAGCATTACCTGAGGGAGTTGAGAGTTCCACTTTAAGAAATACAGTTACGTAGAACTTACGTAACAGTAGATCTTGAGAGGGGCTCTTGCAGCAGGCTATAACACTTAGGACTATGCTGAGCACTAGGACCCTCCGTAAAACTTCACCCAGCAGTGCACAGCAGGGACCGCCCCCGCGCGGCCCGCCCTGTCGGTTCTGGGTACAAAAGGGGCGGACCCAGCTCCACCTCAGTTCTCCCGCCAAGGCCCGCAACGAGCCCTGACAAGAAAAAGAGATGAAGCAACTGTAGAAAATGAAAATGAAGATGGATCTGCACACCTCAATGGGAAGGCGGGTGGGAAGTAGCATGCTGCAAGAGCTCCTCGAAGATCTACTGTCAGTAAGTTCTTCACGTAACTGTACTATCTTACCAGTGGGAGCTCTTGCAAACATCTCTTCTAGGACTGAATACCAAGCAGTTCACGCAAAGAGGTAGGCGACCCGGGAGGTGGAATATACTGACTCCAGAGACCTCAGGACAGAAGCCCTTGCAAAACAGCTAGGCCAAAGCCAGCTTGGCATCTGGAGACGATATCCAAGCTGTAATGCTTGACAAAGGTATGCACCGAGTTCCAGGTGGCGGCTGCACATATGTCCCTTATAGAGACATTTCTCAGGGCGGCGAATGAAGCAGACACTCCTCTGGTGGAGTGACCCCTGACCGGGCCTGGTAGGGGCTTATTGTGTTTCTCGTAGCAGAAGGAGATGCAGTGAATTATCCACTTCAGTCTACCCAAGCATTGTGGCACAAAGGCCACAAAAAGTTGTTCTGATTGACGGTGTGTAGCCGTCCTCTTGAGGTAATACCTCAAAGTTCTGTGGACATCCAGTGTGTGAAGAAGAGCCTCCCCTCTATTGGAAGGGGAAGGAAAACAAACTGGAAGGTCAACCGACTGGTTGAGGGTCAACTCTGAGACCACTTTCAGAAGAAACTTAGGATTTGTTCTGAGGAAATCCTTTCCTGTGAAAACTAAATATAGCTCTTTACATATCAGAGCCTGAAGCTCAGAAACCCTTGAGCTGAGGTAACATAACTAAAAACAAACCTTCCAAGAAAGGTACATGCAGCTCACATTCGCTGCGGTTCAAAAGGAGGAAGGGTGAGTTTCTCCAACACAAAAGGAGGTCCCAGGGTGGAATAGGGTCTCGAATGGGAGGTCTCATATGCAAATTCCTCTAAGAAAGGTGCGGACGACATCCAATTGAGCCAATGCCTTGTCTCCCAAGAGGGCATGATAGCAGCGATAGCCCACATATGCACCTTGATAGAGGAGTAACTCAGGCCTGTTTGATACAAGGAGGAGATACTGCACGCTGAGTTCACTGGGCAATTGACGGGGTCCAAATGTTGTGATGAGGCCCATAGACAACACTTCCACTTCATAGCGTAAGCGGAAGTGGTTGGAGGGCTTTCTCGTCGAAACTAGGACTGCCGCCACTTCCGGGGAGACCCCGTATCTGTTTTGAGCTACGTCTGAAGGAGCCAAGCGTGTAGGTGCAAGGACCAAAGGTCCGGATGGACCTGATTCTGGGACAGCAACTGCGAGCATATGGGCAGCGGAACTGGAGGCTCCGTGGATAACCGCTGCAGGAGTGGGAACAAAATCTGCCGAGGCCATCTGGGGGCTACGAGAATCATGCGGGCCCCTTCTGCCTGCAACTTTAGTAGGACTCTCTGAATGAGAGGGAAGGGCGGGAAGGCATAGAGAAACCTCCCTGTCCAGCAGAGGGATAACGTGTCTGACCAGAAAGCTCCAGGCGCGTGTTCTCGCGAGCAAATCACTGGCAGTTTGGTGTTGCGTGGTGACGCAAAGAGGTCCAGCTCTGGAAGACCCCACCTGTGGAAGAGCTGGTCTGCTATGGACTGTAGCAGCTCCCACTCATGCACTCTGGACCGCGACCTGCTTAGGCTGTCGGCCAGATCATTGAGGACGCCTGGAACGTGCACTGCGGACAGCAGAATGCCTCACTCCAACGCTCAGTACCAGACTCTCATCGCCTCCCTGCAAAGGGGGTATGAGGGAGTACCCTCTTGCTTGTTGATGTAAAAGACGACCGCCATGTTGTCCATTTGAACCAGAAGAGAGCCTGGTACCAGGTCCTCCTGCAAGGCCTGTAAGGCATAGAAAACCGCTTGCATCTCCAGTACACTGATGTGGAGGGACCGCTCCTCGGGTGACCAAACCCTTTGCGTTCGATGAGCACCCAGGTACGCCCCCCCATCCCAGGTCCAATGCATCTGTTGTCAGAGTCTGACCTGGTGTCTCCGGACGAAAGCTGACCCCTTTTTCCAAGTTCCTGGGGTCTATCCACCAAAGCAAAGTTCTCCTGACTGGCCCGAGATCTTGACCGTGGAGTCCAGATCATCGCTAGCCTTGGTCCCACTGTACCCTGAGCATCCAGTGTGGGACCCTCATGTGGAGAGCAGGCCAAGGGAGTGACAGGAATGGCCGACGCCATGTGCCCCAGTAACAGAGGAAGTTCCGAGCTGGAACTTGAGGAGTTATTAAATCCGTCCTGCAATCTCCATGGCGATCTCCCTGTCCTGGGGAGGAAAGCCATGCCTTGGATGGAATCAAGACCGCTCCAATGAAGGCGAGCTTTTGACTGGGCTCCAGGGATGATTTTCGTAGATTCAGGGTGATCCTAGCCTTTGGAATAGAGTATAGAGTGTCTCCGAGGGCCAAAGTAGGGCTGTCAGCAACAGGGCTGTAAGCAGTCAATAATCGTGGGGAACACGTAGTGTCCCATGCCCCTTAGAGCCCCAGCTACCACTGCCAAGCATTTGGTGAAGACTCGAGGAGCGGAAGAGAGGCCGAACGGAAGCGCTCAAAACTGGTAGTGCTCCCCTTGGAAGTGGAACCTCAGAAACTTCCGGTGGGGAGGGAAGACCCCGATGTGCATGTATGCATCTTGCATGTCTAGGGAACAGAGCCAGTCTCCTTGGTGCAGCAGAGGAAGAAGGCCTTGAAGTGTCACCATCCTGAACCTTTTATACTCGATAAAGAGATTTAGAGGGCTGAGGTCCAGAATGGGACGAAGGTCCTGTGTCTTTTTTGGAACCAGGAAGAAATGTGAATAAAACCCTTTTCCTCGCTGATGCAAGGGGACTAACTCTATTGCCCTTTTTTGCAAGAGGTCTGAATCTCTCCTTCTATTAGTGGAATGTGAGAAGGAGGATAGCAGGAGAGATTTGGTGGAGTATTAGGGAAACTCTTTGAACTCCAGCGTGTGTCCCTCCTGATAATGTCTAAGACCCATTGGTCTGCAGTAATTGACTTCCACCTTGCCAGTGAAGGAAAGCGGCCCCCTACGGCTCCCTGGGTCTTCCTGCAGAAGGGGGGCGGAAGAATCATGAGGCTGAGCCGGGTGTGGGCAGAGAGGCCTGGGAGGACTTGGGCCCACGGGTGGGAAACTCCACCAGATTGCTGGTTACGGACCTCCTACAAAAGCCGCCTCTCTGCCCGTGCTGGTTTCCCGCGGCGTGACCTTGGCCACCTGAGAGCTTACAAAAAGGCCGTTTTGTTATCTTACGCTGGTCACCACGGTACATCTGATGGACCGACCAGATAAACTTACCAACTCTTGAGCGAAATCAAGGCTTCCGTCTCCTGCCCAAAGAGCACGGTACTCTGGAAGGGTAGATCCCTGATACCAGCCTGCAGATCCAGGTGAAAGCCAGAGACTCTCAACCAAGCATGGCGTCAGAGGCACACCCCAGAAGCGGCTGCCCTGGCTGCTGTATCTGCAGTATCATACGAGGCTCTCAAAGCATGCGAGCCTACATCTGAGCCCGATTTCAAAATGTCCAGGAGCTCTTTCTTTTGGTCAGAGTCTGGAAGGACCTTCAACAGCTCTTGTCCCCTTTCCCATAGCGCATTCTGGAACTGGACCATATGCATTAAGAAGTTGAGGAATGTATGGAACAGGTGGAAGCAGAATGACCTTCTTGCCCACCTGATCCAAATAGCGAGACTCTGGGTTGGGAGGCTGTGAGTTGGGGTGTTTGACTGTCTGGACTTACCATGGGCAGTCGTGATCACGAAGGTCCGCCTGAGGGTGTTCAGAAAGGAAAGCTTCTGCCCTTGGGGCCTTGTACAGCCTATCCGACTTCTTCGGGACAGTCGGAACTGAAGCTGGATGTTTCCAGGTAGTTCGGGTGAGGTCCTGGAAAGTATCCACCATAGAAGGGACCACCAAAGGTTTAGGCTCCTTCTGCCTCAGGTATTTTGCAAGTCTCCAGAGTTCCGGGTCCCGGTCCTCCATCTCCCACTCGTTGGAGGCCTGGATATGCCTCATGATGTCCATAAAGGTAGGATCATCTGGAGGCAAGCAAGACTGGTCCTTCTCTCCCAGGGAGCGCTGCAAACTGAGAGAGGAAGTCCAGGAAGACGAGGATGAGGGAGATTGACTATAGGATTTCGAATAGTCTGACCTCTCGCTATGACCAGGGTCCCTACTTTTCTGTGGCACAGTGGGACCAAGTTCTGCGGCAAGACTACCATTTGCCGCAGAACTTCAGCGGCGGTGGTTTGTAATTTCTGTGGAAGTTCTGCGGCACTAACAAACTACCACATCACAGTGTCAGCTTGTCATCCTGACTTCACTTTCATGGCAGTGGTTATTGCAATCAGGATGGTGGAAAGCACAGTAATACTAGTTCAAAAAATAACAGAATTATAAAAATAATTTTATGCCTAAAAAAGCAAACCAAATGTCTCTCCCTTAAGGTCCTAGCCTGTTAAATAAATGACATATGCAGAGGGGATCTTATGTGATAAATAAGGTATTTCTATATGCATGCTATCTATCCCACTAATGAGGTTTCCACTATCACTTATATATTTGTATGTGCTTTCTACACCACTCATGAGGTTCCCACTGTGTATCCTTATATATTTATATGTAATCTTAACATACATACAAATGTGTGTTTGTGTGTTGTGAGAGAGACAGACTAGTGTGTGTGTGTGTATATATATATATATATATATATATATTTTTAATTTCCATGAACTTGCATCCTCAATCATACAGATCCCATTAGAAATGGAATAGAGGGTTATTGCAAAACTCATTTTGATGTCAACCTGATTTCCCTGACACACTCGTAACACCATCAGGCCATGACATGCATGTGAACCGATTGTGAGATGGAGCTCTCAGACCAGCACAATGTGTCCACCATGTGACAGAACACTGCACCATGCCTTCCCAGGCTCCGAGCAATGATGTGTTCCAGCAATCCTTGTGCTGCCCAGCCAGCTCCCAGAGCTAATCTTTGAACCTGAGTTGCCGGCATGGAACACAGCATGCTACCCTCTGGCCTAACAACTGTCCCTGCACACAACATTTCTCCATAACTTTTAGGTGATTCTATCAACCAATGACAATATGTAATCAATAACCCTGGCAAAAATGCGTACAGTGCTACACATTATTATATTCCACATTTCTGGGCTTAATTACTTTATTTTTTCTTAAAAATGACAGTTAAATTCATTTACCAGTTATTCATTTCAGATGGCATCTCTATACCTTAAAGGCACAAATAGGTTTGTACAAAGTGAGGTATGGACCTAACAGGTCTGTGCTATTGACAAGGTTTTGTTAAGTTGGCCCTAGTGCAATAATTTAAGACTGAAAATTGTATTAGGCTGTAGTGCAGGTTGAGCAAATATCATCATACCTGATGTGCTGTGCCACCGCCTCTGGCAGTGGGAGCTGTGGTAGATAAGTGACTGTTCATTTCTGTCACAGATTGCAGCCAATTCATTAGCTAATGTATGATGTTATAGCAATGATAACATCACATTCTGAGCATATAGGGTGTTTAGGATATAAAAAGAGGGGATGGGAACCAGATTCTATGGAAAAACAGAAATATTAGTTAAAATCAACAAGAAGAGTGAATTCTTGACACATGAAAGTTCTCTGATAGATTGCAAGTTCTCGCAAAAATTCTGCGGGCGCAGAATTCTAGGGAACCTGCCTATGACCAGACTCCACTGTAATCCGGTGGTTGGGGACTGGCGTCAGTCCGAACCGACTCCGGTCCCTGGACGGCGATGGAGCAGACACTGGCGTCGGGAGCGTTCGCCTGAGGACAGAGAAAAACTCCTAGAACGTGACCTGGACTGGCGACGGTCACCAGAGTCCCTGGAGCGTCGTCGGTGGTCCCCGGACTGGGTGCGGAGCGAGCCCTAGAGGAAGGTGTAGGCTGGCACTCCGGAGACTTCCACAGGGGAAGGCTCACCTCCCGGCTGTATGGTTTACCCGCTGGATCCGGTACAGGTGTCTGGACTGGCGGCAGGGGGTCGCTTGTGGACCTGCCCCCCGCAAAAGAAAACAGCTCCTGTAACTGCGTCCTTCGTGAAAATATCTGCTGCCCGCCTGGAGGGGAAGTATCCGGGACGCTGGGTCTGCCGAAGGAGCTCCTCCTGGGGCCCGGGAGGAGGAGGGGACTTGGGCGATGGGGACATCGGTTCTTCCACAGCCAATCCCTCGCCGTTCGCCCCTTCAACCGGCGTCGGTGTTGGTACCGACGATGGGGTGCCACTGGGGGGCACCAGAGAGTCCTTGGGTTCCAGAGGCGTGCCTTTAGCAGGTGGCGCCGGTGCCTTGGGAGGTGGGGCCAAAGCATGCACCTCCAAGGGCTTCGTGGTGACCCTTAGCGGGGTTACCTTAGGCTTAGCCGGCTTCTCCCCCAAAGGGCCGGCCCTGGCCCGGAAGGATTTTGGGCACTTCCCTGATCCCGAGGAACGGGCCTTCTTGGAGGGCTGCGAGAGAGAACGACTGCGACTGGGACCGTGCCGGACCGACTATGGTCTTTGCTGTGCCATTTCTTCTCCTTGCGTTTCCCTCGAGTGCAGATCCATCTTCTGCTCCAAGAAAAGACTTTCAGGGCCTTGAGGGGTGCGGATCCTGCTAGTGAAGCCCTGGCAAGTGGAGCAGTTCGCGGTGTCGTGCGCGGTGCCAGGGCAGAAGACACAGCGGCGATGGCCGTCCTTGGCCGGGATCTGCCTCCCACACTCGCACTTGTTGAGATGTTCCGGCGAGGCCGACGCCCGAGAAGACATCCGTCGGGGCTGCACAAAACTGTCGGACAACGGCCTGACGTCGGTAACTTATGAAAAACCGTCGAAAAAATGGTTGAAAGAATCATGGGACAACGGCCTGACGTCAGTAACTTATGAAAAAAACGGTTTAAAAGCGGGTTGATTGAAGATTCTTGCTGATCTGGCAAGCTGAAGCTGTTCTTCTCTGTTCACGTGCGGGACGTGGCGGGAAAAGAACTGAGGTGGAGCTGGGTCCGCCCCCTTTTGTACCAGGACCGACGTCGGGGGGGGGGGCCGGCGTCAGGGGCGGTCCCTGCTGTGTACTGCTGGCTGAAGTTTTTACTGGAGGGTCCTAGTGCCTGCGGCATAGACCTAAGTGTTATAGCCTGCTGCAAGAGCTCCCATCAAGTAAGATCTTTACATTGCTTATTCTGACATGGTTCAATCTACTACAACTTATTACTGTTGTCTATATTGACCAATGTCATCTTTGAAAAGGCAATTGTTGATCAGAGGTCTTCCTGTAAAACTATACCCCTGCCCTATGAGCAACCACACACACACTATGCACAGCCACAAATACATCCAAACACTGTGACCGAACACCCACAGACACTCACAGTACATACCCCATGTACAGACACAAACACATCCAAACACTACGACGGAACACCCATGGACATTCACAATACATACCCCATGCACAGCCACAAACACATCCAAACACTCGGCGGAACACCCAAAGACACTCACAATACATACCCCATGTACAGTCACAAACACATCCAAACACTGTGACCGGAACACCCACAGACACTCACAGTACATACCCCATGTACAGACACAAACACATCCAAACACTGCGACCGGAACACCCAAAGACACTCACAATACATACCCCATGTACAGTCACAAACACATCCAAACACTGTGACCGGAACACCCACAGACACTCACAGTACATACCCCATGTACAGACACAAACACATCCAAACACTGCGACCGGAACACCCATGGACATTCGAAGTACATACCCCATGTACAGTCACAAACACATCCAAATACCCAGGCAACCCAGAGACCAGCACACCCACAAATACATACGCCATGTATGACCACTAACTTACCTACAACCACCAGCATACCCAGACACCTCCAACCACCATCACAAAGTTCCAGTCATGCACCTACCAACATACTCCCCCACGTAAAACCAAAAGTTCCTCCAGCAACCATTTATTAGTGAAAAAGTTGCATACAGTAAAGGTAACAAACACCTGAGGCTTTAAACAGTTTGTGGAAATAAGTTAATGTAACACATTGCAATAAAATCTGCTTTTATTCAACACAGCCAAATGAAAAAAAAAAAAAAACATAAAGCAAAAATCATTAATCATTTTTTTATTTTTCAATAATTTTCCCCATTTGAAATACATACAGTACATTGAATAATTGCCTTTAGCTATTTACTGGTACTTCTATCGGGTACAGAAACTGTTGCAGCATTTCAATGCTGAATATTTTTTGAGATCACAAAGAGAACATTTAAAAAAAGACTTGCTTAGCTTATGAAAATTCTTAATAAGCACATTTTATAACTTTAAAATAGCTTTTGTTTTAAAAAAAAACAAAACAGGAAACCAAACTAATTCTGTGCAGAAAAGCTTATTTAATCAGTCATGGATGATCAGTAAGAAATCAGTGTCTTGCCATTTCTGCCCACCGTGATGGGTAACAGATCCACAGGCATTTAGGAAAGTCCCTGATGCCATTTTCTTAACCACTCCACCCCAAGTTCTTCTAGGAGCATTATTTAAAAAAAATGTTTTTGAAATTGGAAATGCACAGGATAATGTGACTTGAGAAATGTTTTTTTCAGACCTGTAAAATTACTGTGCATAACCTTTAAAATTATTATTAAAAATTACAAAACTAGGGGCACTGTAAGGAAGCATTATTCACACAGAGAGTGGTAAACTAATGGACCATGCGCCCAGTGCAAGTGGGGAGTGTTTAATTTTTCAACTCATGATGGACTTGATCCTCATGGAGAACAGCATTACTGAGTACAGCATTCAATTTATTGGGAAAGGAGGGTCACTAGGTGCATACCTTGGTAGAATTTGTGTGCATGGGAAGAACAGGTGGATCACATGGCATCGAGTTCCTAGAATTTGCAACCAGAGAATTTCAACTGCATAGTAGCTAAAGTCCTTAACATTTACTGGAGGATAATGAATTCATTATACTCACAGTCCTGCTCACAGGTAGCCACAACCCCCTAGGCCTGCTTCCTTATATCTCACCTCGCTAGAAGCTTTACTCTGCACTTTGAACTATAATGCCTAGATAAACCACCAATACCTTGTATGATGTATACTCATCTAGCACTGTCAATATCACAAAGTATCTGAAGTTTGCCTTAATAGGGCACTATCGTGACAAGCACTGCTTAATGGTTTTTATTCTGAATAAAACAGAATTGATTTTACGTTTTAAAGTTGTAACTTCATTTTGACACTTTGCATGGATTGTTGTCTTTACTGGGGAAAGCAGGGGGATGGGTATGTTGCAAAGGTGAAGCCCTTAGCACCTGGGGAGGGTGGGAGTGGTCTGCTCAGCATTCCTGCAACTGATGCAGACCAACCTCGGAGTGACTTGGACGTCAGCTCTGAAGATAGCCATTTACCCACCCAACTGGCCAGTGGATGGTTACTGCCGTGCCAACCCCAACGCTGGGATGAGGGACCGGAGGGACCCGGAGGCACAAAAAAATCCAAAATGGACTAATAGACTAATTTTAAAAACAACTGTTGCACCAGTACTATTTATTGTCCGCTGCGAGGGATGCTATTACAGCAAACTGTTGCAAAAACAATCACCATTAGCCAGGGTTGTCAGAAGTAATTGGTCATTTGTAATCGGATTACTTTGCCAGGTAACTGATCACTGTCAGGGATTAAAAAAAGAATTAAATAAAAAAGGTAATCCCCACAAGTATCAGGAGCCTATAAAGGGCACAGACAAACTAGAAATGTTGGGACTTTTTTCACTGGAGAGGAGACGACTGACGGGGATGTGCTCCTGAGGCATTTAAAGGGGAACAGTCAGCATTAAGAGCCCCACATTCACGTCTGGGGCTGGTCCCAATTTGCACTTTGTGTGCAAAATCTTTTTTTTTGTTACTTATTGTTTACTGCAGTAAAGTATATTGTATCAGACTGATTATTTTGACTTCCAAGCCGACATTTTCTGTAACTATAAATCCCAGAATCCCCTGTAGCTGACATCAGAGGAGGGCTGCAGCTGTGGGATAGTCAGTAGCTTGCAGTGCATGTTAGAGTTGTTATAAGCTCTGATCTTTTGTTTGCTGGACCTGCTGTCCTCCCAGAACTAAGTACAATTTCAGAGAAGTGTAATTAGCTCCAGGAGAACAAGCGGGACCAACAACCATTGTAGGAGCTTCTAAAACTCTGCTCTCCCTCTGCTGCAGCCCTCTCTGTCATCTGCTTCAAGGAATTCTGGGATTTGTAGTTAAAGAAAATGTCAGCTTGCAAGTCAGCAGACTTAGCCTGATATTATCTATTTTACTGCAGTAAACAGTGTGAAAAATGTTTTGCACCCAAGGGCTCTTGGTACTGTTGTTCCTTTAAGGACTGCAAGCTTATGCATAGTTTAAACATGGTCCTATGTGGCTGTGGAACAGTAGGGCACGATAACTTTTTTCTGTACCTGTTTTGCTTATTAAGTTAATAAATATGAAAAGGTTAATATGTTCCTTATGCAAGATGCAGTAAGAAAACACAATAAAAAAATCTGTGTTGTACAAAGTATTACATAATCCTGCACCCTTTGGAGACCTATCTCAGTGGCCAAACACAAACGGTTCTGAGTGACAGGCCTATGGATTCATTTTTTGTCACATAAAAGTAAACAGTATTATATAACAGCAGGGAGAAAAAGTAAGGACTTAATTGGCTGAGTTACACCATATGACCACGTGGTCTGATATGTCTTACTAGTCCACAGCTAGCTGTCACTCAGATTAGTGGTTATTTTATCTGCCTAAACAATGTGCATTATGAGTGCAGTAACCCACTCCATAGTGTGCAGTGAGAAAGATCCTACCAAACTTGCCAGGTGATTAAAGGCACTTGGCTGCATCTTGTAATGCACCTGGGGTGTGTGCCAAGATCCTTTCTCACTGCACATGCTGGAGTGTGCTGTTGCTTACATATGTAACCAACTACTTTTCTGAGCAAGTATGTTTAATAACCCTGTTATTAACCAACCATACTGAACACCATTTGGGGGGAGGTAGAACCAGTAACACCAAATCCAGCCTGCAGATATATAACCCCTAGTGAGAGATATTACTCAAGCCAGCAAAGCAATGAGATCAGACTGCTTAATGTGTGTGTGTGTGTGTGTATATCACTTGTATTTCAGTCAACTCAAAAAGTTTTGCCTTGCCATCAGTTGTGTCCCAGCTTCCAACTCCCAGCTCCCAAACAGGAAAATGCTGGTAATACAAGACCCAGCCAGTCTCCAGGAAACTGTACAACTGTTGAACCACATCCACAAAAATTCAAACAACCATTACAACAACAAAACAAGTTTCCATTACAATGACTTAAATTCAAATTCACTTTTCTCGTTTAAAGAAAAAATAAATAAAAATTAAAAAAAAACAGAAAATGTCCCCCCATTTACAACTGCCATTTTGAGGTGGGACTGACCTGGTATGGATTTTCGCTACATTTTAGGTACTGTCATGGAAAGTGTTAACGAGATCTGATGGGAAGAGGACTGTTAACACCAGCCTTCATGTCGCTCACTCCTGACTGTGTTTCCATTGCACTCTTCATATCAGCTTTTTATTTTAGACATATTTTATTCTGCACCCTTTCCACACCAGTGTTGATCCAGGCTGTTCAGTTGTTTCCTAATCCGTAAATATATAGTGCATATCTCAATTTCTGTTCACCATGTTACAGCTTTCTTTTCTGGTCTGTAGTAAGTCCTGATGTCCTCCAGTGTCTCAGAAGGTCAGGGAACAATGTATGTTGCATGCTAGTTCATCTTAGTCACATGAAAACTATGGGTGTTTAAAAGCAGCTGAAAATATTGAGCACAATCTAATGGCAGCCGTATTTAAAGAGTTAATAGCACCAAGAATGGCAGCCAGAAAATGTTATTCATTTTAAAAGTAGTCGGTTCTTAGTTTTTATTTCTGAAGCATTTTTCCTTTTCCATTTACTTATTAGAGGGTTGTCTACCTACCTGACAGTACAGATGTAATGCGAAGAGTTGCACTCTAACTAGAGACTGACATATCTAGTTCTGTCCCTTTTCACACCTCATCCGCATTATAATCTTACCTACTGTGACATCACAACTGACTGATCTTTCAGCAGGTGATTGGCTCTTCTCGGTCAGCTGTGATGTCACAGAATGTGAGGTCACAATACTGATGATGTATAGGGAGGAAGAGAAATTACAATTATGTACTCAACATTATTCGTGAGCTTTTAAGAATATCTGTACCATTTACTCACATTAGTGGGTCTGAGCTGGAGGTGCTAGGACCCAGCCGGAGTCAGAACTTGTCAGAGGGCTGGCACTGAGGTAAGCAGTGCGCATACACGGTTCTATGAGTGAGCGCACGTGACCTTCTGCATCAGCCCCCAACTGCCTCAGTATCTTTTTTACTGAGGAGGTGCAGCATAACTTAACAAGCACCTATGCACTTAACCTTAGGGCATAAGATAGCCCTAGTGGCCAGTGTAAGAAGGGTCACCAAATCCGGTAACACAGTATCTTCATAGTCCAAACCAAGCATAAAGAGGTGAAAACCAACACAATCATACTGAAGTGAGCTCAGAGGGTGGCAGGTGGGCGTTTTGAATCAGTGATGAAGATATTCTTAGAAGATCAAGAATTACAGTGAGTATGTAATTTTAATAAATTCAAGAATCAATCTTTACCATTGATTCCCATTAGTGGGTCAGAGTACGAAGCTCACACAAAGTCCCCCAGCCCAGGGTGGCTGGAGCCAAGGGCTAACTTAGGATAGTAATCCATTCAGAATTGTTCTGCTAAAGGTGGTATGTTGCCTGGCATGGACATCCAAGGCAGAGTGCATATTAAGAGTGTGCACTGTGATCCAAGTTGCAGCTTTGCAAATTTCTCCAACAGGCACAGAGTGGATCTCTGCTAGGGACGTAGCAACTGCTCTGGTGGAGTGGGCACATATGATGCTTTCCAATTTAACCTGAGCCATGGCATAGCAGTGGCAATGGCAATTCACAGTCCAGGCAGAAATGCACTTGATTGTAATATGCTATATCTTTTGATTAGGATCAAAGGAGACAGCTGTTTGATTGTCTGAAGTCCTTGGTTCTGTCCAGGTAAAACCTAATGACCCTCTTAACATCCAGAGAGTGGAGAGACCTCTCTCCCTCGTTCTAGAAGTTGGTAAAGTAGACAGCAGGACTAAGGCCTGGTTCAGATGGAACTCTGACACCACTTCTGGTAGAAAGGTGGGGCGTGTACAGAGAAGTATGTTATCTTTATGGAAAACAGTATACAAAGGATCTGTGACCAAAGCATGGATTTCAGATACTCTGCGTGCAGAGGTTATAGCCCCCAGAAAAGTTGCTTTCCAAGTTAAAAACTTCGAGTCACATGTCACAAGGTGCTCAATGGGCTTGCAGGTGAGCACATCTAACACAAGGTTGATATCCCAGGTAGCAGCGGGCTTCCTGATGAGGTCTTGTGTGTAAAATGCTCTTGAGGAACATCATGAATAGTGACTGCTGTGCCAGATAGAGGGTACCAACGTGCTCATGGTATGCTAAGAGAGCACACAGGTAGACCTGCACTATGGAATACTTTAGACCAGCAAATACTCAGAAGCTTGCCAGGTGGGCAACCAACAGGGCTCCATGTGAGTCTTGGAGCACTGGATGGAAAATCATTTTCATTTGGCTGTGTACAATTTTCTAGTGGAAGACTTACAGGCAGCCAAAAGTATTCAGAGACCCTCTGAGATACTTTGTACTTATTTACTTCTATCTCTTCAGAAGCTAGGCCTGAAGGTGAAGGAGCATGCTGGGATGGACAGATGACCTTGTGTCAGCAAGTCCTTCTTGAGTGGTAGTCTTCGATTTTGCTAATTGAAAGTCTGTTCAATGGAGGAAATAATTTCTGTCGAGCCCAGCAGGTGGCCACTAGTATCATTTGCTCCCTTGCACCTCGAACTTGAGCAATACCCCTTAATGAGACAGACTGAAGAAAATGCATACAGAAAAAGATCTTGCAATTGCAGTCTGAAAGCATCCTGACAGAAACCGCCATTTCCTGGATTTCTGAAGCAGAATCAAGGCAGTTTGGCAGAGTGGGAACGCAAAAAGGTTCACATCTGGAGTACCCCACTCGTCGAATATCTCATTATGTCTGGAGCTAGTGATCACTCATCAGGATCGGCCTTTATTAGCCTGAGCTCATCTGCCAGATTGTTTAATTTAGTCTTTGGTAACTGGGTAAGGCCCACTAGGCACAAGTGCCTGTTTTCAGGCGACCCAGGAGCAGGGGGGTTAAGTGATAGCTCAGAGTCAAATACTATGCAAAATGGAGGTTGTAGAAATCAAACCCAGGTTTGCTGGATGTACAAGCTCATTACTCTAACCTCTACACTATACTGCTGTTCTGGATTCCTGGCAGGCAGATTGCTTGGATCTGGTTCCCCTGCTCCAGGTACCATTCCCATACTATCATCGCCTCCCTGCAAGGAGGGTAAGAGTGTGCTCCTCATTGTCTGTTGATCTAGTACATGCTAGATTTGTTATCTGCCTTTAAGAGGACTGTCTTGTGGCTGACTACGTCCACTAGGGCTTTCAGAACATAAAAAACAGTTTGCATCTCCAACATACTGATGTGGAGATGAGTCTCTGACAGGTCCCAGACACCTTGTGTTTGTATGCCCTAACAATGAGCTCCCATCCCAATAGGAAGGTGTCTGTGATGAGAGTCACCTGAGGTTCTGGTTGGGAGAAGGGAAACCCTGGAGTGCCCATCCCCATAGCTTCCATTCATGCCCTCTGGTGGTAGAGATGGTGGCCTTTTGAAATAGTTCAGTGCATGGCACTTTATTGATCCCTTTTAAGAACATGAAAGTCTCAATCATGCCCACCCCCCTCCTTGCTTCTAGTGAGAATAGGATTAATTCCTTCAGGCGTTCCTCATACGAGAGACCATGGAGGCACTGTATCATCTTGGTTGCTCTTCTCTGCACAGTCTCTAGCCTATCCACGTCCTTTTCAAGGTGGGGATTCCAAAACTGGACACAGTACTCCAGGTGGGACCTCACCAGGGACCAGTAAAGTGGGAGAATCTCCTCCATGCTTCTGCTGTCGAAGCTGCTGAGAGGGTTAAAGCTGAGACTTTTCGAGGTTCAGAAAGACCCCCATCAAAGTCAGGAACTGAGAAGCAGTGGTTACTGCCTGTTCCATCTCCCATCCGGTTAGGCTTGAGATTAGCCAGTCATCCAAATATGGGAAGACTTGGGAGTCCTAGCTTCCCCAAGTGCGTGGAGAGCACTGAAAAGCACTTTGTAAAGACTTGAGACACCATGGAAATCCCAAAGGGCAGGACTCTGTCTACGAAATGGAGATGTCTGTAGTGGCTGGGGTGTACAAGTATACGCTGGAATGCATCCTGCACATCCAGAGAAACTAACCAATCCTGAGGCCTAGGGTAGGGTAGCAAAGAGCCCAGAGAAATCATTCTGAATTCTTCCCGATCCATGAATTTGTTAAGATTTCTGAGATCGAGGGTGGGGTGCATGCCCCCTGATTTCTTTGGAACCAAGAAGTAGTGGGAGTAGAACCCTGTGTTTTATTCTGACTCTGGCACTACTTCCACTGCCCTGATGTTCAGAAGGCCCACAATCTCCTGTGCCAGAAGCTCTGACATGTGAGCTGAGAAAGTGGGTTGCAAGTCCAGCGGAAGTTCTGTAAAATCCAGGGAGTATCCCTCTCAGGATTCTGTGAACCCATTTGTTCTTCGTGATGGATTCCCACTGACAGTAAAACTGGGTCAGGTGCCTCCACACCGGGGAAGAGAGGTCTACCTCGGGCTGCTGAGGTAAGACCAGGGATGGAGCTTCAAAAAGTGGCACTAGGTGCTTCTGGCACCTGTGCCTTTGGCCTTACCTTCTTTTGAGGCTAGGAGGCCGACTTCTGTTTTGGGCTCCCTGCCTTTGCCACAAAGGGCTGCTTGTTTTGAAAGAAACACGTCCTTGCCCTTTTGGAGGTTAAAGGGAGCTGGTCTAGAGGTCTTAAGGGTTGTTCTAGTTTCATTAGATGCCTGAAGTGATTGCTCCACCTGCCTTAAGTTCCATCAAAGGCAACATTCATCATCTGTTGCTGGACATCCTGGGTGAAGCCAGAAGTCCACAGCCAGGAATGCTGCCACATGCAAATGCCTGCTGCAGCAGAGCGAGATGCAGCATCAAAGGCATCCATAGAGGTTTTAACCCAGTGACTGATGGACTCAATACCTTGCTTGACAGTCAGCAGAATATCTTACTTAGCCTCCAAATCTTAAAGAGACTCTGTCAGAGACTTCAACTTGCTCCAAAGGGTATATTCATACTTACAGAAATGGCCTTGGTAGCTAGCTATCATCATGCCCAAGGTGGCTGAAGCGTAGGCTCGCTTGCCCATAATGTCAATCTTGCATGACCCCCTATTAATGGGATGCACAGCAACCTCTGTAGGGACAATGACCTTGTTATTTTCAGCAAGAATAAAAACAGCATCAGCTATGGGTTGCATGACATACACTGGCTTATTTCTTCTGTCTGCCTGCTTGGGAACAACTGCCAGCGAATCAGATCTTTAACAAACTGCATCCTACAAGGTCTCCAGTGTGGGTGCAACTGGAGTAATCATACTGACAAGCATATCAGGCACATTTAGGAACTCCAGTCAGAGGCGCTTAGCCTGGTCAGTGTTTGCTGGCTCAAAATTCAATGCCGAATGCATATTTCTGAGCAGAGCCTGGAAACAGAAATCCTCCTGAGGCACAGACACAGGAACTGGGGTTGAAATCTCTAGATTAAAGTAAGAGTCATCATCATTGCATTCAGACATAATGAGGTACAGGTCTGACTCGTCCCCTCTTGGAAGGAGGTAGGCGAGGGTGAGTCAAGGCCCAACAACCCAGTCTGTGGCTGCAGCAACACTGGTGACACTAGCCTCAGCCCCGATGGGTGAGGATCAGTGAGAGGCAGAGCCAAAACCAGCACGGGGAGGTTCCTGGCACCATGAGCCCATGCAGCACCGGAACCAGTGTCGATGACACAGCTAGCACCAAAGTGACTGGTGATAGCGATGTGACGGTCCCGTCCCGGATCAGGATGGGGGTGAGCCACAAGTGATACAGATGTCAGTGCTACCACCACCAACAAAGACCCAAAGGTTGTTCTGGATGAGAATACACTGCCTGGTCCAATGGCACCACCTGCAAAACCGGGTCCACCAGCCCGAAGAGCCAGAGACCAACTTCACTAGCGGTGCCTTGGGCCAGGCTCTGCACCACTGCTCGTAACAGCTGCCCAGAGGTTGAACTGCCCATCAGAGCCCTGCTTAAAGACAGATGGGGGCTCCGGGCTTGAAGCACTGACCCTCCGACTCCGGGAAAGTGAGTGTCTCATGGCAGACCATGCAGAGGGAAACTTCAACCAGTACCGTTTCTTCCCCTCCCTGCAGGAACAGGAAGAAGTCGAGGTTGAGTGGTGGCTAGACCTCCATGCAGAGCATGTGCAGGGGAGGGACTGCTTCTTTTTGTGCCTACAGAAGGACTGCCTTTCCTCCCAGGCACTGGACCGTACATTGTCAGAACCCTTCCCTGAAGGGGAAAGCAGTCCAGACACTGTCCCTCTGACACAGCAGCTTGTTTCGTCGGCTCCCTACTGTCCTGCATGGCCCATGACCACTGATACTCGGTAGCGCTGAGAGAAACTACATTATTGATTTGTGACAAATACGCTAAAACTGACACATAAATAACAAACTCTAGCTTTAAACATTAAAAACAGAAGAAATGAAGGCTGTTGTATAGACAAGAAGTTCTGATTCGCAGTCGATGAGCATCGAAACACTGATGTGCACTCAACAGTGGGAAAAAAGGAATCAAGGCATTTGGGAGGCGGACACCGATGTAAACAGGCAGCAGCATGCACTCATCCATGGAGCCACGTGTTGAGCTGCTTACCTCGGCACCAGCCCTCTGAGAAGTTCTGGCTCCCAACAGGTTCTGGCTCAGTCCCACTAGTAAGAATCAGTGGTGAAGACTGATTCTAGGAAGATCTAGCAGTGTCAGCTTCACACGAGAGTGCTGTTCCACATCACACCTAATACTGTCAGGCAGAAAATCTTCTAATTACCAAATGGCAAAAAAGAAAAATACTTCAGCTATAAGAAGTAACAGATTACTACTTTTTAAGTTATTATTAGTTTCAGGTTATCGCTAGCTCTTTAATGCTACGCACCATTATTCATAGTAATTAAAATGCTGACACAGACTTATTGTAAGAAATAAAGAAATCCTGCATGACAGGAGAGACAGCCCAATTAAACAAAATGGAATAAACAGGTATATGGAAGGTCCACCATTTCTGTCCAAGTGTGACCTGCTGCTTTAACTACTGGGACATGCTGTATTACTGCAACAGGTGTAACAGGCATGCATCTCACAGGATACCACTATAACTGTACATGCACCACGTGCTGTGTTTGAACCCCTTTCTCAGCATAAACTTGAGAACAGATTAAGCAATGCAAATTCTGCAAGGTAGGGAAGGCTACACATAGGCATTGCAATACTAAGCATAACTCAGAATAACCCTGGGGTGGCCCTGAGAGGGACAGGTTGTGTAGGCAGTACTAGTCACAACTCGAAATGACCCTGTGGTGGCTCTGGGTGGGCCAGGCTGTGTAGGCAGTACAGTACTAGTCACAACTCGAAATGACCCTGGGGTGGCACAGGCTGTGTAGGCAGTACAGTACTGGTCACAACTCGAAATTATCCTGGGGTGGCTCTGGGTGGGACAGGCTGTGTAGGCAGTACATACTAGTCACAACTCAAAATGACCCTGGGGTGGTTCTGGGTGGGACAGGCTGTGTAGGCAGTACAGTACTAGTCACAACTCGAAATGACCCTGGGGTGGCTCTGGGTGGGACAGGCTGTGTAGGCAGTACTGTACTAGTCACAACTTGAAATGACCCTGGGGTGGCTCTGGGTGGGACAGGCTGTGTAGGCAGTACTGTACTAGTCACAACTCAAAATGACCAAAGTATGACCTAAGGCAAGGTAGGCTGTATAGGCAGTGGAGTACTAGACACAACTTGTAATGACCCCAGGGTGACCCAGGTAGGGTAGGCTGTACAGGCAGTGTAGTACTACACACAACTTGAAATGACCCAGGGGTGACCTAGGTAGGGTAGGCTTTGTAGGTAATGCAGTACTAGACACAACTTGAAATGACCCCGGGTAGACCCAGGTAGGGCAGGCTGTATAGGTAGTGCACTACTACACACAACTTGAAATGACCCAGGGGTGAGCTAGGTAGGGCAGGCTTTGTAGGTAGTGCAGTACTAGACACAGCTTGAAATGACCCTGGGTAGACCCAGGTAGGGTAGGCTGTATAGGTAGTGCAGTACTACACACAACTTGAAATGACCCCGGGGTGACACAAGGAAGGGTAGGCTGTGTAGGTAGTGCAGTACTAGACAAAACTTGAAATGACCCTGGTGTGACCCAAGGCAAGGTAGGCTGTATAGGCAGTGCGGTACTAGACACAACTTGAAATGAACCGGGGTTGACCCAAGGAAAAGTAGGCTGTGTAGGTAGTACAATACTAGACATAACTTGAAACAAACTGGGGTGACCCAAGGTAGGGTAGGCTGTGTAGATAGTGTAGTACTAGACACAACTTGAAATGACCCTGGTGTGACCCAAGGCAAGGTAGGCTGTATAGGCAGTGCGGTACTAGACACAACCTGAAATAACTCCGGGATGACACAAAGCAAGGTAGGCTGTCTAGGCAGGGCAGTACTAGACACAACTTGAAACAACACGGGGTGACCCAAAGGCAAGGTAGGCTGTATAGGCAGCATGGTGCTAGACACAGCTCAATATGACCCAAGGTAGGGTAGGCTGTGTAGGCAGTGCAGTACTAAACACAACCTGGAGTGAGCCAGGGTTGTCCCATGATAGCTAAAGCTGTGCAGGCAGTGCAGTACTTGACACAGTTCAAAATGACCTGTCCAGACTGAGCTCCACCTCTCAAATCCATCTGGAGGCATAAAACCTACAAAGTTACTACAGGTGTAGTCTGGTTCTACTTCTTAATTGCATTCAGATGAGTACAAAAAAAAAACATATTTTTAAGAGCGTCTCCGACCACCAACAAAAAATAGAAAAAAAGAATTCCTCCAGGTATCTGCAGAACTCATGCAACATCCGTAAAATGTGTAATTTTGTACCATTTAACTCCTTATTACAGAGGTATTTGCATAAACCCAGGATCCCTGTCCCTTTACAGTGCCTCGGCTCCCAATCCTCTTTCCCATCTCAGACACACAACATTCACAGATTGTTTACGAGTCCCTGCCAACAGAGGACACTGAAAAATTATTATTTTAGCCCACATTTCAGCTTACTGTTGCTATATTGTCAGTATCTGGTTTCCCCTTTTCTATGTAACTGTGGACATTAACATACAAACTGGATCCTGCCCCATGACTCCACCTGCACTGGCTGCTTGCCTGTCTACATCTGACATCACAATCCTGCTGCCACGAAGTGAATAAGATGTCTAGCGGAGGAGTATGATGTCCAGTGTAGACAGAGTAGATGAAGGCAAGCATGCAAGGATCCCTGTTTTAAGCAATAAAGCACAGCCAGGTGTTATTTTAATGGTCTCTTACCCTTGAAGACATGCCCTTAGAAGGTAATTAACTGACCATTAACATAACCTGGGAGTGTCTTACTGCTATTATAATAAAATGTTTTTATTTAAATAGTATTGCACCTTGTTCAGCATTTAATTAAGCTCTCACATATCTTACCAAATATTAACGTAAGGGTGATGGAATGCTTACAGCCAATCAGGAAGCTGTATTTCTCAGACCCGTTTTATAATTTGTGTTAACATACACAGTTACATACAAAAAGGAAAGTGCAGTGCTAAGAATACATAAAATATAAAATGTAGTATCTCTACAAATCTTGTTTCTGACATATCTCCTGAGATGTCGGCGCTCTTTAAAGGAAAACACCCGTCCTCCCACCACTCCAACCAACCCCCCCACAAAAAATTAGGCTTTTAAGCCCTCCCAAAATATTTTTTGTTGTTCCCTGCGAGTCTTAATATTTGCTCCAGTCTAACAGTGCTGATGTAGACAACCCCGGAGCAGCGCGGCACCATTTCACATGCTCAGTGCGGCTCCGCACTGCTTCACTGGGGTTTTAGTTTCAGGAGGGGAAGGACATATGTTCTTTAAGGGACCTAACGTATCTTTTGTTTCCTCTCACCATTGTTACTGTTACATAGAAAATAAAAAATAGTGCTAAAGACAAGCACAAAACTTGATTGGTCTGTAATGTCTCCAGAACCCCGCAGCTGGAATTACAAGTCTTCTAATCAGATCAAGGAATTTTTTTCCCTCTTAGTAGAATGTGAATCAGGCAGGCATTATCTCCAAGTGCTGCAGAGTAAGTGGAACACTCCTACAGTTCAAATTCATTTTTATATGATGACCAGGTAAGTATACTGGACCAGAGGTCCTTTTACTGGCGGCACCACCACATGAATGACATAGTCATTCTCAAAAAAGCCATAATTCACAGTTTGACGTCACAGTCATAACTTATGGGACTTCTGATGTTACAGCTGTGAAAAACAATAAAAATGTGTGCGGGCTATCTGAAAATTATAAGAGCTGACCGTTTATTATATAATGAGTAAAGTACATCCGAATGTGCAGAATACGGCTGTAATGATATTGAAGGATTCTAGACTATGGCTATAATGGTATTGAGAGATTCTAGAATATGGCTGTAATGATATTGAAGGATTCTAGACTATGGCTATAATGGTATTGAGAGATTCTAGAATATGGCTGTAGTGATATTGAAGGATTCTAGAATATGGCTATAATGGTACTGAGGGATTCTAGAATATGGCTGTAATGGTATTATTGAGGGATTCTAGAAAAACTATAATGGTATTGAGGGATTCTAGAATACGGCTGTAATGGTATTGAGGGATTCTAGAATACGGTGGTAATGGTATTGAGGGATTCTAGAATATGGCTGTAATGGTATTGAGGGATTCTGGCAGCATTTATAAACTACAATTGTGAAGCACAAGTATATAAGGAATAATGTAGACCAGAGTGTATAGAATAGGGCTGTAACTGCACTGAGGGGTTCTGGTGGCAATTATAAACCAAGGTGCAAAGCAACAGTGCTTTACATTTGTTACCAGAACCTCCAGATGTCATTACAGCCTTGTAACTATGGTTGCCTTTTAAATTGATCAGTCAGCCTGGCTGAGAGTCATAATAGCATTGTTTTGACATCAGAGATTCATAATACCACTGACCTGATGTCAAAATGATTGTATTAAAGAAAAAGAATGCAACAGTGTTTTGCGCTCAGCTGTTCTCAGTGCTTGTTCCTTCGCAACTTCAGTTAAAAGTGATAGAAGTGGTGCACACAGCTGAGAACAGCTTTTCTGTCACTTCAATCAAATAAGCGATTGATGGAAGTCCGGTGGGAGGGAGGTGGCACGAATGACTCTTTCTACAGTAAGTGATTGATGGAAGTCGGGAGAGAGGGAGGTGGGATGGCTGACTATTTCTATGGCATGTTACAGAGTGCTCAGGGAGAAAAAAATAACGACAGCCAGTATTACAAAAAACAACACATGGACATCCGTTACAGTTGCTTTAATCAATCTTGGGATTTCTGTGATGGCATTTTATTTTTGTATGTATTGGGAAAGTACAGTTACATAAGAACGTACCGTAACAGTAGATTTTCGAGAACAGCTCTTGCAACAGGTTACATCATAAGGACTGAAGCCGGCAGGTACCAGGACCCCACGGAAAAATTCTAGCTGGCAATACCCAGCGGGGGACCCCCACCCCCGAACATCACATAAAAGGGGCGGTCCCCCAGTATCCCTCAGTTCTCCTGATGGAGACTCCCAGCAGATGAAACAATTCTGAAGGGATATAGAGGATCTGCTTCCAAGGAAGGCAAAAAGATAATTTGTTTGTATCAGAGACGTCATACATAAGAACCAAACCTCCTGAGGGGAAGGTGGGAGGGACACTACCTGCTGCAAGAGCTGTTCTCAAAGATCTACTGTTACAGTAAGTTCTTATGCAACTGTACTATCTTACTTCGCGAAACAGCTCTTGCAGCAGGTTACACCATGAGGACTAATTCCCAAGCAGTAAGGATGCAAACTACCCTTTTCGAGAGGAGGATAGGAGGGATCCCAGAGTAGACCATTTATTTATTTTTTTTATTTAACATGCTTTTTTACCTGCTAAGGTCGCTGGTAACTCTGCCCTTGGTCACGGCCCCTCAATGCCCCCACCTCCGGCAATCGCCAGGCTTCTCCTCGGTCACCCCTGGCTTACCTCCAGAGGGCGGGGTTGTGGAGCTGTTTCCCTACCAGCTCCGCACTACTAGTATCTGTTCGGGAGAGCACTGGCACCGGAGGCGTATTGGGGCCAGAGGGAAGGGCACCATGGAGGCGACACAGCAGCCTTTTGTTGCCCCTCCCCCGTTAGCAGGGCGGGGATGTGCAATGACAACCAGCGTCCGCCCCACCCTGAAGTCTTGTCAGCGTGTTGCGGTGAACCCAGCCTCTACTGGGTGCCGCTTGTGCGCCGAGCACACAACCCCCCTCTCTCCCGGAGAAGGAGAGCAAGCCTGAGGACACTCAATCCTTCTCTCCCTGGCCAGCCCTCCGACGACCCGAGTCCGTTCCCGAACCCAGGTTGCCGGCATCGCATGCGGAAATCCAACCGCTGCGCCGATGGGCTGACCACAGAGTAGACCATTTAGGACAAGTGTCCCTGAAGGACTGCTAGGCCAAAGCCTGCTCTATGCCTAGAAGCAATGTCCAAGCTGTAGTGCCTAATGAAGGTATGCACTGTATTCCAAGTAGCATCTGCACAAATGGCAGATGTAGAAAGCACAACAAAGGAGGTAGCCACCCCCTTTGTAGAATGGCCTTTCACCAATCCTGGTAAAGGCTTATGCACTTCTGTTCTGGTAACAGAATTCGATGCATTTAACCAGCCACTTGGAGAGGGTCTGTTTTGATACAGGTGCTCTGTGCATCCTGTACGAAAATGACAGAAACAGCTGGTCGGATTGACGATATGGTCTGGTTCTGGTCAAATAAACCTGAGGATCCTATGAACATCTAGGGTGTGCAAGAGAGCTTCCCCTCGATTACAGTGGTTGGGATAATACACCAGAAGGTCAATGTCCTGGTTGAGAGTTAAAACTGAGACCACCTTGGAAAGAAACTTAGGATTTGTCCTTAAGGACACCCAGTCCTTATGAAAAACCAAATAAGGCTCTTTACACATGAGTGCTTTAAGCTCTGAAATTCTCTTTGCTGAGGTAACAGCAACTAAAAATAGCATCTTCCAAGAGAGTAGACGCAGCTCGCAATCCGTGGCTGGTTCAAAAGGAGGCAGCGTAAGTTGCTCTAGAACAAAAAGAAGATCCCAAGGAGGAATCGGGTCCTTTAAAGGGGGTCTCAAATGAAGGATGCTGTGCAGAAAGGCACGGGAAGCCTCTAGCTGTGCCAGTGACCTTTGACCTACCGGAGAATGGTATGCTGAGATGGCACAGAGGAGTACCTTTATGGAGGAATATGCTAGATCAGCATCATAAAGGGATAGGAGGTAGTCCAGGACAGACTTCTCGAGACAGTAAAGAGGATCGAAGCCGCGAGCCTGGGCCCAAAGACAAAACCTCCGCCACTTCTTGGCGTAGGTGGCATGAGTAGATGGTTTCCTAGCCACTACCAGGATGTCATCCACTCCCTGTGAAACTCCATGTCGAAGGACTGCTACATTCTTAGGAGTCAAGCGTGCAGGTTCAATGCCCTGAGGTTCGGGTGAACCAGGGAGCCGGCTTCCTGGGACAGCAAGTGTGAGCTGACGGCAAGGGCCAGGAGATTCCTGGGCTAGCTGGTGGAGGGCGGGAACCAAATTTGTCTGGGCCAAAGGGCGCCACAAAATCATGGATGCACCCTCCGATCGGAGTTTTAGAAGAACCCTCTGGATCAAGGGAAGGGTGGGAAAGTGTAGAGGACCTGCCCATCCAAGACAGGGACAATCGTCTCGCCAGAAAACATCAGGCCCTGGATCTAGCGAGCAGAAATTGGGCAGTTTTGCGTTGTATGGGGACAGGAATAGGTCTGTGTCTGGTGTCCCCATCTGCGGAACAAGTCCTCCACAACCTCCTGCAGCAGTTCCCATTCGTGAGCCCTGGCCTGTGACTGGCTCAGGCGTCTATGTGAGTGTTGTCTACACCAGGAACATGCACTGCGATAGAGTCTGGTGCCGTGCTGTAATACCCAATCCCACACTCTCTCTGCCTCTTGGCAAAGTTGGTAGGAGTGAGTGCCTCCTTGCTCGTTGATGTAATACACAACTGAGGTGTTGCCTGTCTGTAATAACAGATGATTCAGTGAAATTCCTGACTGTAAAGCCTGTAAGGCATATAGGACTGCCCTCATCTCCAAAATATTGACGTGGAGGTGGGCTTCCATGGTTGACCAAGATCCCTGGGTCTTCATTCCTTCCTGATGAGCCCCCAACCCGGGACCCCAAAGCTTCCGTGGTGAGGGTCAGAGTTGGGGCAGGCACTAAGAAATATGGACTCCTTGGAAAGGTGCCCCGGGGCCCGAGCAACCTTGCCAGTCCTGGATGACTGGTTTTGTGATCCGGACGAGCTGATCCAAGTGACTGTCTCTGGTCCCACTGACCTCTGAGCATCCACTAAGTAACCTTCATATGGAGACGAGCCAGGGGAACTGTGGAGATGGCTGACGCCATGTGACTGAGCAGGCAAAGCATAGTCCTTGCAGGGACCAGCCTCTTCACCACGGCGTCCCATACAAGGGATCAGATGCATTTCGCCCCGTCTTCGAGCAGGAAAGCTTTCCCTCGGCTGATATCCAGAACTGCACCGATAAACTGCAATCTTTGTGAGGGGATGAGGAACGACTTCTCCTGACTGATGGTGATGCCCAGTGACCCAAAAAGGGAACGGGTGTTCTGAATTGCAGTCAGCATGGCCTCTCGAGAGAGGCCATAAGAAGCCAGTCATCCAGATACTGGAATACATAGTGGCCCTGTCTTCTGAGGGCCGCTGCCACGACAGCCAAGCATTTGGTGAATACGCAAGGTGCCGAGGACAGACTGAATGGAAGTGCTTGGAACTGATAATGGCGTCCTAAGAACTCGAAGTGCAGGAACATCCGGGAGCTTGAGTGATAGGAAGATGGAGATATGCGTCCTGCATGTCCAGTGACACTAGCCATGTACCTTGCTTGAGCATGGGGATGAGACCCGGAAGGGTGACCATGCGGAAGCATTTGTACAACACAAAGGTGTTGAGATCGCTGAGATCCAAGATCGGGTGCAGGTCCCCTGTTTTCTTTGGAACCAGGAAGAAGTGGGAATAGTAACCGTCTCCTCTCTGGTTCTGTGGGACGATCTCAATGGCATCCTTGTCCAGGAGTGCCGAGATCTCCTGCTGGATGAGCAGGGCATGCTGACCTGAAAAACGGAAGTGCAGAGGAGGTCTTGTTGGTGGGTGGTCAAGGAACTCTATAGAGTGCCCTCGACCTACCAGTTGAAGAACCCACCGGTCGGAGGTTATCCTCTGCCACCCAGACAGCTGGTAAGCGACATGACCCCCGACCCTCCCTTCCCTTGGATCTAGAGGTGGGGCAGGGGCCGGGAAGGAGTCATGCTGTGGTGGTGTTGGTTGCAGTGAGCTGGATCGATTTTGAATTTCTCTGACCTTGAACCCTGGAGTATTTGGGTTGGCTTTTCCTATTGTAATTGTCCCTGAGTTGCTGGCTGGAATGAGGTTGTTGTCTGTGCTGCCGGCGGCGAAAACGGTTCTGGCCCCTATGAAAGGAGCCAGACTTAGGTCTGTACATGGTCTGTACTGTCCTGACCGCCTTCCCGGCATCTTGTAATTTGGTGATGACTCTTTCAGAGTCCTCACCAACAACACCAAGTCATTATAATGGGACATCCAGAATGTTCTTCTGGATAGCCATGGTGAAACCGGAAACCCTCAACCAGGAGTGTCTCCAGAGGCAAACACCTGTAGCACCACCTCTGGCAGCTGAATCCGCCACGTCATAAGTGGCTCGAAGGACTTGGATCCCAAAATCTGACCCTGTGCGAAGGAGGTTCAGTAACTCCTCCTTCTTCTCGCCCTCCAGAAAGTCCTTTAACAGGTCTTTGCCCTGGTCCAACAATGCATTCTGAAACTGCACCACGTGCATAAGATAATTGAGGGAACTGATGAAGCATGTAGCAGCTGCGTACATGTGCCTTCCCAAGGAATCCAGCTGTTCAGATTCCTGGTCTGGTGGCTGGGAACTAAGATGCTGAGGCCTTTGTGAATGGTCGTGGGAGGCCGTAATAACCAAAGAATCAACCACAGGCTGCTGGGCCAGATATGGGTCCTCCATGGGTGCCCTATAGAGGCGGTCTGCTTTCTTGGGCGCCAACGGGGTGGAATAAGGACATTTCCATGTGGCTTTAGTAACGTCCAAGAATGTATCCACCAATGGTGGGACCACCACAGGCTTGGGGTCTTTCTGCCTAAGGTACATTGCCAGGCGCTGCCGTTCTGGGTCTAAGTCCTCTGTCTCCCACCCCATGTTCTCTTGGATGTGCCTCATTATGTCCGAGAAAGAGGGGTCATCTGGTGGCGACCTAGGAAGGTCCCGTGGGTCTGGAGATGGGAGGCTAACCAGAAAAGGTGACCTTGAAGTGAGGAATCCGGACGTGAGTCTTCTTGACAGAGTGCAGGATCTCCATCTGGGACGTTTAGGACTGTGGTCACTAGGAGACCTTGAAGGAGTCCTGGAGGGATGTGCTCTCTTTGCCCCGATCTTCTCTCCTGTGATCTGTCCCTAGGAAGCAGGGTAGGTTCTCTGGGTTCAGGGGGTATCGTCTTCTCAGGTTCCTTGGGAGGAATTTCTTGAGGAGGCTTTGTGGGCACCACATCCTTTTTAATGGTGTCTCACCATATGAAAAGCTCTTTAACTTTCTGAATATTGAGGCCGGACAACGGGCCTGGCATCGGTGCCTGCGCATCTTTGGTCATGGGCGTTGGCGCCTGGGGCGTAGTCGGGTTGGGCGTCAGTTCCTGGGGCAGCCAGGCATCCTCGATATCCCCCCGACGTCTGGTCATCCGTAGCGTGAGTCCCAACGTCCTCCTCCGAAGACCCCCAGCGACCAGCGTCAGTAGGCAGAGGCGGGGTGACATCGGGTCTTTCGTCCATTTTGCAGGTGTTGGGTTGGACGTCCTCTTGGTATCTGAGGTCCGCTTAAGGGACATCAGTTCAGTCGTTTTTCTCAGAGGGGCTTCCAACCCCCTCAGAGGCTGGGAGACCAAGCGTTGTTCAGTGTCCTGTCGCCGATCTTACGTCTCAGCGCCCGATTTTGGTTCCGACTTATGCTTTTGCCGGTCCGAAGCCTCGGGCCTGGCGGTCGAGCCGGATGACCGGCTATCTTTATGCTTGGTCTTGAGTGGCTGGAGGGAGACTGAGCTAGAACCCCCAGAAGCCCATACCTTTACGGGGGGGCTGAGACAGAGCACGGGAAGGAGATCTCTCCGACCAGGTAAAGCTGGAGCTGACCCAGGAGTCCGAGGCCCGACTCGGGGATCTAACTGTATCCCTGTCCCGGTGCTTCTCTCAATATCTCCCCGACTTATGATGGGAGGATTCCCCTCTGGAGAAAGGATCTTTTTCCATGGTCTCCAATTTTTCTTCCAGAAGAAACCCTTGGAGCACTTTTTGGCAGCGGATCCTGGTCCTGCTGTTAAACTGCTGGCAGATGGAGCAGGCCTTGGTGTCGTGTTCTGTGCCTAGACACCGAACACAAGCAGAATGCCTGTCTTTGAAAGGGATTTGCTTGCCGCAAGTGCACTTTGAAGGGGTGTCCTCCTGTAGAAGGAGTCGGGGAAGTAGACATGCGGGTACATATCTAATTTTGTCAAAAAAAGTAAAAGTTCTGGCGTCATTCATTGCTAGAGGCGTCCGTGGAGCCGATGCTGGTGAGTCAATGGTGGGAAAAGAACTGAGGGATGCTGGGGGGCCGACCCTTTTATGTAACATTGGATGTCGGGGGCAGGGCGATGTAAGGCGAACTAGATACTATAGCTAGAATTTTCGTGGGGTCCTGGCGCCTGCTGGCTTCAGTCCTTATGGTGTAACCTGCTGCAAGAGCTGTTTCTCGAAGTAAGATCTCGGAATTACAAACCTTTGAGCTAAGAGCTCATTTACAAAGGATCCTCGTCAACACTTAAGGAGATATATTTTCTTGCAACAGCATAATTACAGCAGACAAATTGACATGGGGGTTGTACTACTAACACAGAGTTTACATAGGAAGGGGTAGCAAATACATTTGCAGTTCACACAAGTCAAGACATAAGTGAAGCAGCTGGTAGCATTGTCATTTTCCCAGTGGAGTGCGCAATGTGCAGCCATCTGAGAGAAGTCCAGGGAGACTAGTGGAGGAGGACACAGTGGAGGGCTTCAAGAAGAAGTGGGACAGGTACAAGGGGAAACTGAATCTAGGGAAGACACTCTTGGGGGCTGGGGGGGTAGTGAGGTGGGCAGCCATTAGGTTGCTGGCTTTCGAGCAGACAAGACAGACCATTTGGCCTATTCTGCTGGCTTTTTAGTATGTTAGTATGTAAGTTAAGTGCAGAGAGACAAGCTGAGGTTTGGCAAGTGCAGGTAGGTGGGGGGGAGTGGGAGGGAGAAGGAAGAGGTCAGGAAAATGGGCTAGAGGTAGTGTGGGTGTACTGGACAGAGGGCAGGTGGAGAGGAGCCTTTCGGGATCATGTTTTGGAGGGTATAAACCTCTCAAGCTGCACTCTCAAGTTTATGACATTAGAGGAATTCCTCAACGGATTTACACCACCATAGCAGATGGATGTCCATGTGTTACTCTATTCGTACACTCAGTGTGTGTTTTACTTGTAATACGATTTTTTGACTTGCCGTCCAGCTGCACCTGCTCTGGTGCTGGTTTACTTTCACTTTTAATGGCTTAGGTTAGAATGACATAGGAACTCACCGCTTACAGCTTTAATGGCAAGTCCCTATGATACAACTCATCCATACTAAGCAAAGATGTAGAAACTTATCAATCATAAGACTGCAAATCCTGGAGTTTGTACAGAAATCACAATTCACAAAATATTATACAAGTATGCAGTAAGACATGCCAAGGTGTGTAATTATGGTCAGTAATCACACACCTCGAGTGTGTTGCTAGAGTACGAAAGTACAGTTACGTAGGAACTTACCATAACAACAGATCTTGAGGCGGTTTCCTTCACCGGTTCCTTCAGTAGGTCATCACATATAGGACTAGTGCCACCTGGCATCTGGCCGTACGGCAGACATTTTCTAACAATACCTGATGGGCACCACCCACCCGACATCACATGACTGACGTCAGTGTCCCCATGCTCACCCTCCAATTCTCCCGCTGGAGCCTGGAATAGGTCTGACAGCAGGAGGAAACAGTGTCTGGAGTCCCTAAATAAAAAAGGGGGAAGGAGGGAGGGAAAAATATGACCTACTGAAGGAACATCTCTCAAAGATCTACTGTTACGGTAAGTTCCTACGTAACTGTACTATCTTACCTCAAGAGGGTTCCTTCAGTAGGTCATCACATATAGGACTGAATCCCAAGCAGTCCCGCCTAAGAGAGACCGAGAGAAACCAGGGAGGAGGAAAAAAACAACAACCACGGAAAAACACAGAGTGGAACCAGCCTAGGACAGAAGGCCCTGCAGAACAGCTAGGCCAAAACCTGCCCTCCGCCTAGAAGCAATGCCCAGACTGTAGTGTTTGGTAAAGGTATGGACAGAATGCCATGTTGCTGCTGCACAGATGTCAGCTGCTGACGCATTGCGCAAAAAAGCTGCAGAAGCAGCCATGTCCCTAGTGGAATGACCTCTCATGGGCCCCGCAGAGGCTTGTCATACTTCTGGTAGCAAAGCGAATGCAATTGCCCAGCCAATTGGACAGACACTGTTGAGAAACAGATTTGCCCAAAGATTTGGGGCAAAGGAGACAAACAGTTGATCATCCTTACGGATCTCTTTTGTACGATAAGTACAGCATCGGAGAGCATGATGCACGTCCATAGAGTGCAGGAGTGCCTCACCTCTATTCGCAGGGGTCGGAAAATATACAGGGAGCTCCACGGATTGATTCAGTGTGACCTCCGAAACCACCTCAGGCAAAAACTTAGGATTTGTCCTGAGGACCGCTCAGTCCCTATTGAAAATTAAATAAGACTCCTTACAAACCAGAACCTGAAGCTCCGAAATTCTTCGAGCTGAGGTAACTGCAACTAAAAATGTCTTCCAGGACAGGAAGCATAAATCAGAGCTCATCGCTGGTTCAAAAGGTGAGAGAGTGAGCTTCTCCAACACAAAATTCAAATCCCAAGGTGATGTGGGGCTGCGGATGGGGAGTTTCAGATGGAGAAACCCTTTCAGAAAGATTTTTGAGACTTCCAACTGAGCCACGAGTTTACCATCCACCAGCTTGTGGTATGCCGAAAGATGGACCTTTAAGGAGGAATAGGATAGGCACGAATCTGACAGATGAAGGAGGTATTCCATAACTTGTGAGGCAGAACAAGAGAAAGGGTTCCAGTCTTTGGAAGCCGCCCAAATGGAAAAATGTTTCCACTTCACAGCATAGGTGGAACGGGTGGATGGCTTTCTAGCCTCAATCAGTATCTGGGCGACTCGAGAGGAGCCCCCAAAGCGAGACACCGCTACATCTGCAGGAGCCACGCATAGAGGTGCAGGGTCTTGAGCCCCAGATGGACGAGCTGGCCTTGATTCTGTGTCAAGAGGTTGTGAGTCATAGGAAGTGGAACTGGTGGTTTCTCCGCTAACTGTTGCAGAAACGGGAACCAAATCTGTCTCAGCCGGGGGCGATGAGGATCATCCGTGCCTTCTCTGCCTGAAGTTTGAGGAGAACCCTCTGGTGAATGCGAAACGGAGGGAAGGTGTACAAAAATTTCTCTGTCCAAGAGAGAGAGACAACGCGTTGTGCCAGAAAGCACCATGTCCTGGAACGAGCGAGCAAAAACTATGACGTTTTGCGTTGAATGGGGAGGCAAAAAGGTCGCATTCCGGACACCCCCACCTTAGGAAGAGAGGCTCTACCATTCCCTGACTTAGTTCCCATTCATGACTGAGGGTTCGAGATCTGCTGAGACTGTCCACCAGGACGTTTTGAACGCCTGGAACATGCACGGCCACTAAGGACAGATCGTGCTGGACTGCCCAGTTCCACACTCTCATCGCTTCCCTGCAAAGAGAGACGAGAGAGTTCCTCCTTGTTTGTTGAGATACCAGACTACCGACATATTGTCCGTCTGGATGAGCAGTGATCCCTTGTGGAGAAGGGTCTGGAACACCTGAAGCGCATACAAGACCGCCCTCATCTCCAGAACGTTGATGTGCAACAATGCCTCCGAGCTGGACCAAAGTCCCTGTGCTTGGTGCTCCCCCAACTGCGCCCCCCAGCCCATATTCAATGTATCTGTAGTCAGAGATACCGAGGGGACAGAACTCCTGAATGGGAGACCCAAAGAAAGGTTGCAGGGATCCCTCCACCAAAGTAGGTCTTTTTGGACTGCCGATGATACCAGGACTGGATGGTCCAGGTCATCCAGGAGCTGATTCCACTGCACCCGCAAGGACCACGGAGTGATTCTCATATGAAGCCTCGCCAGGGGAATGGTAGTGATGGAGGCCACCATCAGGCCGAGAAGGCGAAGGACCTCTCTTGCTGAAATGGTCCTGGATGAGGCCACCACTGAAGCTTGACGGACCAGAGTTTCCACCCTGTCTGGAGGAAGGAAGGCCCTGCTCTGGACAGTGTCCAAGACTGCCCCGATGAACTGAAGTCTCTGATTCGGGAAAGAGATGACTTTGGGAAACTGACAATAATCCCCAACTTGGAGAACAGATCCAGAATGAAATGCAGAGCTTCCGAAAGAGAATCCCTGGAAGGGGCTGAAATCAGCCAGTCATCCAGGTAAGGGAAAACTGATATGCCCTGGCAACGCAGAAAGGCCGCCACCACTGCCAGGCACTTGGTTAAAACCTGAGGTGCCGAAGACAGACCAAAGGGGAGGGCCCAGAACTGGAAATGCTCCCCTGGAAACAAAACCGCAGGAACCCGGCAGTGGCTGGAAAGTTGGAATGTGCAGGTTAAGCATCCTGCATATCCAGAGCACAAAGCCTTTGGTTCTCCAGCAGGAGAGGGAGAAGGCTTTCGAGGGTCAGCATTCTGAATTTCTTGTACTCAACAAACAGATTGAGACTGCTCAGGTTGAGAATGGGTCTCATGTCACCTGACTTTTTTTTTGGAACCAGGAAGAAGTGAGAGTAGAACCCCCTTTCCCTTTGTGGGAGAAGGATGCTCTCTATAGCCTTCTTGAGCAAGACAGAGTTGATTTCTTTTCTGACGAGAAGAACTTGGTCTCGAGAGTACGACAACCGGATTGGTGGAGAATCTGGTGGAATCTCCAGAAACTCTATGGTGTGTCCGGCGGACACCAACTGCAGGACCCATGCATCGAAGGTAATGCCCTGCCACTCCTGCATGTGGTGAGCGAACCTCCCCCCCCACCGGCTCCTTGCACTAAGGCTGAGGAGGGGGTGGGGCGAGGGAGTCAGGAGGTGGCAGGACGGTCAGGGGGAGGGCCCCCTGAACGTCTCTGATTCTTGGAGGCGGGAGGGGTGGCGGAACCCGTGGACTTACGCTTGCCCTGGCGACGAGCTGGGGCCTGCTTCCTTTGTCTCCAGGTCCTTTTCTGAAAGGGCTGCTGCTGTTGCTGCGCACCTGATCAATACATGGACCGCACTGATCTCAGGGCCTGACCTTTATCCCAGAGATCGGTGATGATGTCTTTGGTGTCGCCGCCAAAGAGCACCGAGCCCTGAAAGGGGGCATCCTGAATCGTAGACTGGACCTCATTTGCGAGGCCAGAGATGCGAAGCCAGGCCTGTCATCTCAAAGCAACGGCAGTCGCCGAGGTGTGAGCTACTGAATCGACAAGAGTTGTAAGTAGCCCGCAATGCATGCCTGCAAGAAAAGCGCGACAGGCAGAATTCATTGGCGAGCTCCTCCTTGAGATCCGAAGGTTCCACAGATTGGACCCGGGCCACAAACCTGGCCAAGGTAGCTTTTTGGTGCGACACCATGTGGGCCAGATAATTAAGGGACCAAACTGCACATGTGGCCGAAGAATAGACCTTCTTACTGAACTGGTATATCTGCCTCGACTCCTTGTCTGGAGGAGAAGTGCTCATGTGCCTAGGCTGAAGAGTGGTCATGAGCAGCTGAAATCACGATGGAGTCCACCTTTGGATGAGCGCTGAGGAACGGAGCATCGTTGGGCGCCCAGTAAACCCTGTCCACCCTCTTGGGGGCAGCCGGGATGGAATGAGGCATCTGCCAGACCATAGAGGTGAGGTCTTGGTGAGGTTCTATCCATGGGGGAACAGGGATCAGGGACAGAGACTCCAGGTCCAAGTGTTCAGCGACTCTCTACCGCATCGGATCCTGCTCCTCTGACTCCCACTCAAAATAATTCTGTATGGACCTCAGGAGGTCCGGAAAGGCAGGGTCCTCCAGTGGGGATTTTGGGGAAACCTTGCCCTTAGGGACCGTAGACTTGTGATCCGAGGGCTCTCTGGCGACTCGCCATCCTCATCATCATCATCATCCCCACGTCCGGATGGTCTCCAAGCACCGGAAGCGTAATATCCTTGTGAGTGGTCCTAGGGCGTGAACCATGGAAGGAGACAAACTCCTCGGGACAGAGACCTAGGAGAGCACAGTGGTGGGAGTCTGCTCTCTAGGTCAGATACCAGCTCCGAGCGTGCCCCTGCCACCAAGAAAGAATGAGTCTTGAAGACTGGCTAAGCCAGGGCTTATGGAGGAGGCTGGTGGAGGAGGAGGAGGAAGAAGAGGTGGCGGGATTACGGGGAGGTAGTGATACCCTGGTAACCCAAATAGCCATATCCTGGGTACTGACCATATCCTGGGAAGTAATGCCCTGCTCCACTCCAATCTGGAGGAGGACCAACCGTGAGATGGTCCCCAGGATACCCTGCGGGGTAATGCGGGACAGTCCGGGGTCGTGAGAAGAGGCCCAACGTCAGAAGATCTGACTGGAGGGGAACCTACATAGGGCCCGGCATCGTATAAATCAGCGGCAGGTCCGCATGGGAGCGGGGCACAATCATCGGACCGCACCACCCGATCGGGTCCCGGAACGGGTCTGGCGTCGGAGGGGCCAGTGTCAGAGCTGGGTGAAGGGGACCTGATGGAGGGACCGTGTCTGGCACCGGAGCTGAAGGCTGGGGGAGACGGCTGGGCCCAGGCTCAGAGACCGTCGTCGGGGGGTCCGGCATTGGAGGAACCACTGCCGCATCCGGTGGAGGGATCTCGACCGGGACAGGCGTCGGGTCAGAAGTGATCCCACCAGAAGGGATAGGTGGGGCCTCCGGAGTAGGGCCAGACAGCTGAGGAGGAGTCTCCTTCCCTGTGACCCCTTCAGGAGAGTGTGGAACGAACCCAGAGGTGTGGTCGATGTCCAGGGGTTCTGCACTATGGTCGCCCGAGGTAGCGGCCTGAGCAGGGGAAGCTACCAGCGAAGTGGAAGGGGGCAGTCTCCCCCGGGCTCTGCCAGACGTCGGGTTGAGCGCCGCTAGGCCACGACGGGAGAGCCGCATCTCAGTGCCTGCCAGGGATGGGTGCCTGACCAGACGGAGCCAGGCGGGAGGGGGAGGAGCCCTCTGCCGATTTAGTGGCTAGTGCTGTGCGGGTCCCCAAAGCCTGGGAAGCCGACTTACCGGCGGCTGGGCGATCCCCAGAGAAGCTGGGGGCTAACTTAACGGTAGGCGCGGTGCAGCCGTTGGAGGAGATGGCGGCGGACTTACCCGCAGAGGAGGATTTCTCCGACTTACCATCCGAAGCTGGCTTGGCCTTAGGTGGCGGCTGAGAAGAAGCCTTGCTGGTTGAGGGCCATGAGGCCTCGGTCTAGGACCCCTCCGCGAAGCACTCCCACTCCCTATGTTTCTTCCTCTGTTCTTTTTGAAGGAGATGAAGAAAAGATCAGATCCGCTCCATCTGTTTTCTAAAGACACCAGCCGGGTCTTCAAAAGATGGGCCTCCAGAGCCTGGTGCCTCCTTTGCGTGTGGCCAGGTTAAAAGGCTGGCAATCCGGCAAGAGAAAACAGGGCGGTCTGAGCTTAAGCAGATCACACACTTCATGTGGCCGTCCTTATGTGGAATTTGCGTGCCACAGGAGGAACACTTCTTCAGTGAAGACATAGAAGAAAATTCAAAAACTTAAAGAAAAAATGTGGTGAAAACCGAGAAAAAAATCACTTTCAACGACGATCAACTGGGAAGTCAGCAATGCGACTGACGTAAGGCGATGCGGGGAAAGAACTGGTGGGCAGGCGTGGGGACCGTCCACTCTATAGTGTCATGCTGACGTCGGTCATGTGACATCGGGTGGGCGGTTCCCTGTCAGATATTGCTAGAAAAAGTCTGCCATGCAGCCAGATGGCGCTAGTCCTATATGTGATGACCTACTGAAGGAACCTCTCGAAGTAAGATCTTGTATTGAGTGCCTTTCAACACACAAGAGAAAAGTGCAATTATAGCATAATTACACATCCCTGAAGTGTCTTACTGCACTTGCAACACAGGTTCTACTTACAAATATATATATGTGTGTGTGTATATATATATATATAAATGGAGTTATGATTTTCTTAGTAAGAAAATACAGGTTACTCACCTGTAACAGGAGTTCTAGGAATGGTATATGTTGTTCATCCACCCATTGGCAGTATCCTTGCCGCTTTAAATCTTGCCGGAAGGTCTTCAAGCTTGCTCCTCCCACCCACCGGGTGGGTATAACTCTCGGCTCCGCCCATGGCCTTAGATCTGGCCGCTGGAAGCTCAGGTTGTGCGTCCGAAGCCCGGGGGAGAATCGGGTGGGTCGTGTGGATGAACAACATATACCATTCTAGAACTCCTGTTACAGGTGAGTAACCTGTATTTCTAGGGACATGGATATGTTGTTCATCCACACTCATTGGCAGACTCCTAGCAGTTCTCCGGGAGGAGGGAGGCAAGACGACACCCCCATATACTTACTTGGGAAGAGAGACTGGAGAACCGAGGCCCCAAAACCAGCATCCCGGGCGTGACTCAAGGTCGATGTGGTAGTGGGTAATGAAGGTGTTTGCTGACTCCAGGTAGCAGCCCTGCAGATTTCCTGGATAGGGACGTCCCTGGAAGCAGCCACCGTTGCAGCAGTATGGCGGGTAGAATGAGCCTTATCCCTCTGGGAGGCTCCATGCCCGCCAACTTATAGCAGAGATCTATGCAGGAGGTTACCACCTGCTTATCGTCCGCTTGGCTGCAGGTCTGCCAGATGCGCTTCAGCGTAGGTGACAAACAGCTGGCTAACCTCTCCCGAATTTCAGCCGTGCGCTCCTTATAATAAGCGCCCTTCTAGGGTCAGAGTATGGAGCCTATATTAAACCTCCGAGGTGTGATTGGGGTAGAACACCGGCAGAGTCAACACCTGGTTAAGGTGAAACTCGGCACCACCCGGAAGGAATTTCGTGGGGCGCAGGACAACCCTTGTCCCTGTGGAAGACCAGGTAAGGAGACCTCATGAGCGCCTGGAGCTCTCCCATCCTTCTGGCTGACGTGATAGCCACCAGAAGGCGGTCTTCCACGACAGGTGAGAGAGAGCACACCTGTGCATAGGTTGAATGGCTTGCCCATGAGCTTTGCCAGCCAGCAGTAGATCCCACGGAGGTGGGGTTCCCACTGGAGGAAATGTGATCAAGGCCTTTGAAAAGGCCAGACCACCTTCTCCTGCGCCACCGACTGCTCCGGCCGCCCTGTAAGCAGAGATGGCTGCCAGGTGCACCCTTAGGGTCGTCGACTCTAGCCCTTGACTAGAAAGGGACCATAAATAGTCCAAGATGCTTGCCAAGGAACAGAGGAAGGGTCCAAGCCTCGTTTCGACACCAAATGAAAACCTTTCCATTTGAAGGCATAACATTTTCTGGTCGACTCATACGGGCGCCTCAACTACATTGAGGACCTCGTCGGAAAGACCCAAGGCCTGGAACTCTAGCCGCTCAGGAACCAGGCCGTCAGGTGCAGGGATTGAAGGTCCGGATGGAACACCTTCCCCTGATTGACTGAGAGCAGGTCCGGGCAAGCTGGAAGCTGCCGCGGAGTCCTGGAGCTGAGACTGAGGAGATCTGGGTACCAGAACTGGCGAGGCCAGTCTGGGGCTATCAGAATCACCTGCGCCTTGTCCCTCCTCGCCTTGAGAAGCACCTTGTGGATCAAGGGAAATGGGGGAAAGGCGTAAAAGAGGCCCGGGGTCCATTGCCTCGAAGGCATCCCCGCAGCAGCCCCTGCTGAGGGGGCGGGCATGAAACAGACTCAGCTTCGCTTCTCCATGGAGGCAAACAGGTCCACCTGAGGTGTGCCCCAAAGGAGAACAGATGCTACCTATCGGCAGGAGAGACCACTCGTGGGATGCAGCCCCTATCCGGCTCAGGCATCGGCCAGGGTGTTGGAGGCTCCTGCCACGTGAATGGCTAGGAGATCCGCCTCCAGGCTGCGCACGAGTGACCAAATGCGGAGAGCTTCCTTGCATAGAAGCATGGGCGCCCCCCTGGCGGTTTAGATAGTACATGGTCGTGGTATTGTCCGTCCTGACCGGGACCACTTGACCCCGGAGGAACGGAGCAAAGGCGGTGAGAGCTAGGCGGACCGCCGGAGCTCCAGCAGGTTGATGTGGCATCGGACTCCCTGCGGGACCAGAGGCCATGAGCCCGGTGTTCCCAGATGGGCACCCCAACCCATCAGAGAGGCATCGGGTCGACAGAGAGACCGTCGGCTCGGGGCGGACGAACGGGATGCCCTCCTGCAAATGATCTGGAACGGTCCACCACTGGAGAGCGTTCCACATCCCCTGTGTCACCGACACAAGCTGGTCCAAGGGATCGCAGCGTTGTGACCACTGGCTGGCCAGTCCCCACTGAAGGGGACGCATGTTCCAGCGGGCCCAACGGACCACGCTGGTACAGGCCGCCATGAGACCCAGGAGGCGCAGGAAGTCCCGGGCAGGGCGCAATTGCCCAACCAGAAATGATCGGGCAAGGAGGAAAGAACCCGGCCCTGTCCGCCGGAGGCACGCTCTGGCTCGAAGAGAGTCGAGCTGGCCCGGTGAATAAAATCACCTGCTTCGGCTCGAGTTCCGACTTGGCCTCGTTGATAAGGAGGCCCAGTTGAGAGCAGACCTGGAGGGCCAGATCTCTGGACCACTCCGCCTCCTTCCTGGAGGGAGCTGCTATCAGCCAGTCGTCCAGGTAAGGTACACCGGACCCTCGGGCGCGCAGGAATGCTGTCACCACTGCCATGCATTTGTGAAGACCCTGGGAGCTGGAGACAAGTCAAGGGCATGGCTTGAACTCGAAGAGAGATCCTTCCGCTGGAAGAAGGAATCTCTGGTGAGACGGACGGATAGGGACGTGAAAAACGCGTCCTGCAAGTCCAGAGAGCAGAACCACCGCCCGCTTCCAAGGATGGTATTATCTGAGCCAGAGTGACCATCCTGAGGTTCGAGACCTTAGGAACTTGTTTAGGTGAGTGTGTAGATTAGAATGGGCGCCAACCCCGTCCGTTCGGAACCAGGAAGTACCTGGACACAAACCCTGGGTCTGAAGAGGTCCACCACCTCTTACCACCTCCTTCTGGAGGAGGAGGCGATGTCGGCTCGACAGGCACGCCAGTGAGGCTGGGGATCCCGAAGCCCCGAGCGCGGCTCTGAAGGGTGGTGCCTGCTCGAATTCCAGAGGCAGGCCTCTTCCCACCTCCAAGACCCACCTGTCGATGGTAACAGCGGACCAGGCGGAACGGAAGTGCCGGAGCCGTCCCCCCACGGGGGGACCCAGGGGTAAGGTGACGGGGATGGGGGCGACACCCCTCAGCCCGTCACTGGGCAGGCTTGGAGGAGGGACCGGCCGAGGGACCTCCTGGGCCCTTTCCTCCCTGCCTCCTGTTAGAGGAAGCCGGCGGCTTGGGTTTGGGATGCCAAGGCCGAGCCTGCTGGCCCTGACGTTGGGCGGGCGGCGCGGGGCACAGAAGGACCAAAGGGCTTAGGCTGTGGTTTATGCCTTTGTCCTTCTGAGCGGAAGAGACCGAGTCCAGGTGGCATGGACTCTCGATCCTCTGCAGGTGACCTTCCACCCCAGGGCCGAAGGGTCAGTCCCAAAAAGAACATCCGCCAACTTGTGCTGGGTATCGAAGTAAAGGTGGATATCCTCAGCCAAGCCGCCGACGACATAGCCACTGCGGCCGCCGCCACGATCTGGCACATGAGTCCCCACATCCAAAGCAGTCTGGAGCTGCTGTTTGGCCACTGCCCTGCCCTGGTCCCGCACCTGCTTAACCGTAGTCTGCAGATCGGGCGGGAAGATGAGGATGACCTCATCCAGGGAGCCCAACAGGGCATGAGAAAAATGTGCCATGAGGGGCCGAACTGGCCTGGCGAAGGCCGAGAGAGGGCAGCGTAGACTTTTCGCCCGACATAGTCCAATTTCTTGGACTCCTTGTCAGGAAGGTTTGTCCACATCCCTGGGCGTTGCGCGCCGTACCGCTGTCGGTAACCAACCCCTCAGCAGAGGGTGTTCAAAAAACCGGACAAGGAACGGTGGGGACCGTATACTTCTGGCCATCCTGGCCAGGCGCAGGGCAGGAAGCAGGCGCTGCCAAAGTTCCAGTGCTGGACCTCACCATGGCCTCGCCACCGGAAAGGCCTCCGCCGGAGAATCCCTCGGGTCCAGAATCTCCGTGAGGATACCTGGCCCGCTTGGAAACGGGTTCGAGCTCCATCCCGTAGACTCCCGAGATGAGCCGAAGCAGTCCTAGGAAGGACGACGGGCTATCGTCCATTGGCTGACCTCCTGAAGACTCCAAGTCCAGTCGCTTGGGAAGAAGGAGGAATCATCTTCGGACTCGGAAGAGTCCTCGAAGAGCTGCCTCTGGCCTGAACCACCCTTCACCTGCCGAGGTCGGTCGGGAGTGAGGGTAACTGACAGCCGATGGGGTAAACCCTTAGCCGACCGAGAATCCTTGGTCGGAGCCCCAATTGGTGGCTGTGGAGGCGGAGGTTCCACCGCAATCGGTGGAGCAGCTGGTTTTGGCCGAACAACCGGCCTGGGTATAGGCTCCTCGGGCAAGTCGAGGGGTTGTGTCGGCCGTTCCGGTGACAGCCACTTAATGGCCGGGGAAGGTGCCGGAGTCGGCTTATTCCCGGCCAGGAGGAGCTGTTGCAACATAAGGTCCTCGTACCGTCGACGTAATTTACGCCGAAGCCTCTCCTCATCCGAGGAGGAGGACTAGGACGAGCGGCGACGCCGCTTACCGAGGTGTCGAGACCAGACCGCTTATGACGGTGGAACGGCTGGACCGCAAGAGGTCCGGGACCGAGATCGAGAGTCCCGAATTTCGGGGTGCAGGAGGTGTCGGCCGAACCGACACTCCCTTCGGCTCGGAAGGTCCATCCGAGGGCTCCGGAACCGGAGGCACAGGCGAGCCCACGGGATCCTCAACTCCTCCCGTGGGAACCGGGGAGAGGGGAATCTCGGCTGCTAAAGGCGACAGCCCGTCCAATGGGTCGAGAAAAATCTCGACTTCATCAGTGGGAGTCTCGGTCAACTGACCTGACGGGGACACCGTGAGGCCAGTGGCCGAAGCCGAGCGGTCGACCGAAGCCGACGGTCGACGGCCCGGGGAGAGGGACCTTTCCCGCTCCCAAGAGCGTCGACGGAGGGACTTACCCTTGTCCTTCTTTTTGGACCGAGAAAAAGGTCCAGCAGACGCAAGCCCTTCTCCTTTAGTGGAGAGGGACAGACAAAGCTCCTTAAAGGAAGCCGTGTAGGAAGAACCCAGAGAGAGCGGGATAAATGCCGCGGCGAGGAAGATCTGACCCCGCGCCTCCTCTCTTCGAGGCGACCATCCGCTCGAGCTGATCCCTCTGACCCCGCCGCCCATGACACCGCCAACCGGGCTCCTTGGACTTCACCGAGGGAACGCTCGACGGCTCAGTTGCAATCGGGCAGCACGGTCTTCGAGGACGAGGTCGAGAAAGATGAGCACAGGTCGCAAGCCCGCGGGTCGTGCTCAAGGCCTAAGCAGTAGACACACGGAGTGTGGATCCGTCCGAGACATCTTCTCTCCGCATGGGCATCTCCGAACTGGAGTCGATTTATCCATCGCAGTCATGAGGGATCAAGACTGGAAGTCTTTTGCAAAATATTATTTTTAAATCCGCAAGCGGAGAAATAGGAACCAGTCACAACGCAGAGCGTTAAGGAGGAACCTGAGCTTCCAAGCGGTAAGGAAGATCAGCCATGGGCGGAGCGAGTTATACCACCCGGTGGGTGGGAGGAGCAAGCTTGAAGACCTTCCGGCAAGATTTAAAGCGGCAAGGATACTGCCAATGAGTGTGGATGAACAACATATCCATGTCCCTAGAAATATTGTTTTTTTGTATTAAAAATGAGCATAGTTCCAGTTGTGGTGTATTGATATTGTAACCACACCTGGTGCACAGCCAAGTAAGTATAGGAATGTAATTATGGGCAGATAATTTCACTCCTGTACTTGTCTTTTAGCCTGTCAGAAGGCTTTTTTTTTTTTGTGTGATCTTTTTACCTCCTCCCACACTCCGGCGTCCATCTCTCCTTCGGGCCGCCTAGTACTCCACTGACCCAGCAATCCTCTTCTGGAGCTCTCTCTCACTTGCCACACATTGCAGCAACCCCGAGTTGTCCCGGGTATCCCTTCACTAGGCGGGTCCCCTCCTCCAGTGGGAAGGCACTGGGGAAGCGGCAGAAACCTAGCATCGCTACTTTTTCTCACGGCCAGGGAGTGCTGCTGTGGAGGAGGAGGCTCCTGGAGGTTCCGTGAGCGTGGAGGATGGTGGCCGTCATCTGCTGAAGCTGTTTTTCCTGGTTTTCTTGTTCCCTCCTGCGCGCTGTGTGCAGTGCCCTGGATCTCCACGGGGGCCACTACAGGCGGGCTATTCCCTAACCCTCCCCAGGAGAGAACAGTTCTCAGATGCTCGATCCTCTCCTCCCCACTGCCAGTCCCCGGCGCCCGAGTCCGTTCCCGAACCTGAGTTGTCGGCGTGGGTCGAAGTGTGGCGTCCAGCGACTCAACCCTCTACGCCACCGGGCCGGCCTGTCAGAAGGCTTTAATGTTCTTACCCATGTTATAATTAGAATCACTGCTATAGTGAGAGATTGTGATGTCATCACAAGCAGGGGATTATGACCTTTGCTAGGGGAAAATCACACAGAACAGTAAGGGACAAAGATCCAGCAATCATGTAAATAGCTTTAGTGATAAGAAATGGAATGGCATGGAGTACACTTCAAGGTAGCAGACAGGCAAGGCCATTTGCAAACAGAGCACAGACTAGAGTCCTTTAAACAGATACAGGTAGAGAACGTATGTCCAGATTGTATTCTGTCTCCATCCCAACCACATGCATAAACTCTAAAGCCCCACACCGAGTGCAAAGCATCATGGGTAGCAATATGCAAAAATATTGTTGTGCAGCCGTGCCATGACATTCAGATTTTTTCACTGAGGGTGGGGGCAGATGTAGTGATACAAAAGTGAATTTTTTGTAGCCCGCAGCTGGTTCCCCTCCTTTAAAGTCACTGCCCCTCAGCACCTCTCCTGAGTGGCGAAAGCGTCTCGTGTAGCATTCCAAACCTGCCTGACCCTACAATTTATGCAACTTGAACTACAGCACACCACACCAGTTACACAAGATGTTCTATCAATAATATCCTAATGTTAATTATTTTGATACATAAAATCAAAACAGAAATAAATGGTGCATTTAAAGAGGGCTCCAATTTTTGCTTTCAGTGTTCTGCCTCACAAATTAGGCTTGCCAGAGATTCCATTTGTAGTATAGTATAGTATTTCCACCCTGCAGTGTTGAACAGCGTACCTGAAACTCTCTTTTTTAATGTATTTTTCTTTCCTTAGATTGTGCTCCTCTGCCACCTCAAGAAGATATGCCAGCACTTGCATGCGCCATGCAGACAGATCACAGGAGAGAAAACTAAAAATACCACCAACAGCTTAATCTGGTTCAATGTCAGCTGGCATCCACCTATGTCCCCTCCCCCGGGACGAGGCCGAAAATAGGCAGAATTGTCTAGTCCTCCTTTCCTGGTCAACAAAAACGAACTAAATTAAAACAGTGGCAATTAGTTTATTTAGTTTTTACCGACAGAGCTCTCTGTTTAAAGGTGACCAACAATGAAAACTGAAAACCTATTTGTCATTATTTATTCAAAAATAAACTATTGAAGCTTGAAGCTTTAATCCTGGTTTCTACATTTTAAGTGCTGTTGATAAATATAGTATGTATTTTGCCCCCCTACCCCACATATAATGAAAGAAAAAATTACTCACCTTAGGAATTGTGTTTCTCCTAATGGAGTCTTGCTGTATTCTGACAATCTGCAGTTAGGTCCAGCCTTTTAACTGCCCCGGAAAGTATAGGGTTAATTTTCTATGCAGTGCATAGAACATTGACCTCGAGCTCGGTTGAGGTCTCTGTCTGCAGCCTTTGAAATCCAGCTGTCAGATTCTTACGAGCAAGGACTCACTAACTACACTATGTGGAAATTATAAAATTTTAACTAGCTAACTGGCTACACAGTTTGGATTCCCAAAGGAAGACTCAAGTCAGGAAACCAAAAACCAATCCAAATAAGGATAACAATACAACGAAACACCCAAAATAAAAAAGGAGGGTGTACAAGAAGCACCCCTGGGGTGTAGCACTGCACCTGCCCACCCACTTCCCAAAAACCAGGTTCTGAGAGGGGAGGCAGGGAGGGAGGTCAGAATACAGCAAGACTCCATTAGAAGAAACATAATTACTAAGGTGAGTAATTTTTTCTTCGTACAACATGAAGTCATGCTGTATTCTGACAATCTGCAGACTACCAAGCAGTACCTCCATGGAGGAGGGAGAGAACCTACTTTGGGAACAGGCTCGGAAGTACTGCTGTGCCAAACCGAGCATCACTCCTAGCCTGGATATCCAGAGAGTAATGCTTGGTAAAGGTATGGACTGTTTTCCAGGTGGCTGCTTGACAAATTCCTAACAGAAGGATATCCCTGGCAGCAGCTAGGGAAGCAGCTGTACCTCTTGTAGAGTGAGCCCTCAGGCCTGAAGGTGGAATCTTTCCCAGTTTCTCATAGCAGAATTGTATACAAGACACAATCCACCTGGCAATAGTTCTCTTGGTGGCAGGTTTGCCCTTTTTCACTTCCCCAAAAGTGAGGAACAACTGGAGGGAATCAAACCTGTGACCTTGGGTACGCTCTATGTAGTAGCTAAGGGCTCTTTTAACATCTAAACTATGTAGCCTCCTCTCTCCTGAGGAAGAATGATCAGTGAAGAAGACAGGAAGAGACACAGACTGATTCAAGTGGAAGCCTGAAACCACTTTGGGCAAGAACCTCCTATTGATTCTAAGGACCACTTTATCTCTATGAAAGGAGATAAAATCAGGTTCCACTGACAGGGCTTGCAATTCACTGATACGCCTGGCAGAGGTAATGGCTACCAAAACACAGTTTTCCAAGTCAAGTACTTAAGCTCTGCTGAGGACATAGGCTCAAAAGGAGGTTGCATAAGTTGAGCAATGCAAACATTTAAGTCCCAGGCAGGGGCAGGATCCCTAAAGGGAGGATTGGTATGAAGCAATCCCTTGAAAAATTTACAGAACACAGGATGAGATGATAGTGAGGAAGACTTCCCCACTGACAGAAAAGCAGAAACAGCTGACAAGTGTACCTTGAGAGTAGCTGGTCTGAGGCCTAGGCCATTAAGATGGACCATATAATCCAGAACTGTAGGCAATTCAGCAGTGTCTGGAGAAATATGCTTCTTGGAACACCAAATGCTGAATCTTTTCCATTTGGAGTTATAAGTCTTTCTGGTGGAGGGCTTTAGAAGCTTTGAGAATATGCAGAACCCTGAGACAGATGCAAATCTGCATACTCTAACTCTTCCAGAGTCATGCCTTGAGATTGAGAGACCAAAGATTAGGGTACCAAATCCTTCCCTGAGAGGAGGTTAACAGGTTGTAATTCCGTTGAAGAGACAGGGGAAAATGGACTGCTAGAGACAGTAACAGGGGGTACCAAGGCTGTCTGGCCCAGTCTGGAGTAATCAGAATCACTTTGCAAGGTTGTGACCTTATCTTGACTAGAACTTTGAACAGTAGGGGAAAAGGAGGGAAGGCACACAGAAAGTTCCTTTCCAGTTCAAAATCAGAGCATCCAGAGGGACTGAGCCCCGGACTGGGGGTCTGCAACAAAACAGAGGAAGCTGATGATTGTCTGAGGCTGCAAACAGATCTATCTCTGGAGTGCCCTACCTTGAGAAAATTACTTTCAACACTAGGGGGTCCAGGGACCATTCGTGATGGCCCTGGGAGATCCTGCTCAGTGCATCTGCTAGCACACTGTCCTTTCCTGGAAGGTGGACTGCTATCAGAGAGGCCTGCAGGGAATAAGCCAGAGACCACAATTTCATGGCCTCTGTGCACAAGGCTGTAGACTGAGTGCCTCCCTGCTTGTTGATGTACCAAATGGTGGTGGTGTTGTCTGTTCTGACCTGAACTACCTTGTTCTGCACAGACCGAGAGAAAACTTGCAGGGCCAGAAAAACTGCCCTGAGTTCCAGGAGAGTGATACGAAGAATGGACTTCTGAGGGGACCACAGTCCCTGGGCTGTGAGATCCCCCAGATGAGCTCCCCACCCCAAAAGGGAAGCATCCGTGGTAAGTACCACCGAATGAGACTGAGTGACAAATGGGACCCCTTGCCTTAAATTGTCCTGATCCTGCCACCACTGAAGAGCTTGGATCAGTGTCTGAGTCACTGGAATCAGCTTGGTAAGAGGGTCCTTCTTTTTGGGACCAAAAGGCCCTCAGATGGAACTGAATGTCCCTCATCTGGAATCTTGCCCCTTGGACCACTGCTGTAGAAGCTGCCATGTGGCCCAAGAGCTGAAGGAAGTGCCTTGCTGGTCGGGACACCTGAAGGCTGAAGGAAGAAGCCAGTTCTATAAGAACTCTTGCCCTTTCCAGGGGAAGAAAGGCTCTTGCTTTGACAGTATCTAGCTCTGCCTCTACAAAGGTAAGAAGCTGTACTGGTTTGAGGACTGACTTGGGGAGGTTGAGAAGAAATCCCCAGGGAAGAGAGCACTTGCTGGGTCACTTGCAGGTCTGACTTGACTTGGTCTGGAGACTGACCCACTATGAGCCAGTCGTCCAGATATGGAAAAATGGAAATCCTCTGCCTTCTTAAAAAGGCCACTACTACTGCCAGGCACTTTGTAAAAACCCTTGGAGCTGATGTTAGGCCAAAGGGCATTGCTTTGAACTGGTAATGGCCTGAGGGCAACTTGAACCTGAGGTACTTTCTGTGGGAGCATCTGATGGGAATGTGAAAGTAGGCATCTTTGAGGTCCAGGAAGGCTAGCCAGTCCCCTGGCCTTAGAGAGGGAAGAATTATTCCCAGAGTCGCCATCTTGAACCTTGATTTTAAAAGATGTTTGTTCAGGTATCTTAGATCTAGGATGGGTCGCCACTCCCCTGTCTTTTTTGGGGTAAGGAAGTACCTGGAGTACAGACCTTTGCCCCAGTGTAGGGTAGGAACTCTTTCTATGGCTCCCAAGGCCAGAAGAGATGAAACCTCTGCCTCTAGGGCAAGGGTTTCGGAGAGACTTGCAGGTGGAAAAGATCTAGCTCTCATCTTCGGAAATTTTTTGAAGCTGAGAACCAGTCCCTGGCTTACTACTTCCAGGACCCACTTGTCTGAAGTAACAGACACCCAGTCCTGGATGAAGTAAGCCAGCCTGCCCCCTACTGGGATAGGAGAGTTGACCCAAGAAGGCCCACCAGGGTGTCTGCTTGGCAGGGGCCTTAGGCTGAGCAGTGGATGCAGCCCTGCTCATCCCCCTTCTGCCTCTCCCTCTGAAGAACCCCCTCTGTGAAAAGGGAGAAGAGGCCTGTACTTGGTAGAAAGGCCTATGAAAAGGCCTGCCCCAGCCCCTAGAATGCTGCCTTGAAGAGTTGCCTGCCTCTCCTTGGCCTGTGCACTCCTATAAGTGGTCCTATGTTCCTCCATCTACTTCATGTAATTCACTGTCTGCTCCCCAAACAGAGAATTCACCCAGGAAATCCTTGGCCTTAGCCTATGTGTCCTGTGAGAGGCTAGTACATCTGAGCCAAGCCATTCTCCGAAGAGCCAGAGATGTAGCCATGACTCTTGATGACACATCATTGGAGTCCACAGCAGCATGGAACTGTACTTTAGATGCCTCGGATCCCATCCGTAGCCACCTCCTCCAGCTCCTTGGCCAGCTGGGGGGAGGCCTGTTTAGCCAGTGCCAGTACAGTGTCCCACCTGGACTTCTGGTACCTGGCTGTACAGGCCATATAATTAGCCTGCCTCAGTCCCAGAGAGGATGCCATGTATCGCTTCTTGCCAAGGCATCCATCCTCCTGGAGTCTTTATCTGTGGGTGTGAAGCCAAGGGACATTAGCCTCTGTCACAGGCTGCAGCCTGCATGACCCAACATGGCTGCATTGTTAGTAGAAAACTCTGTGTCTGAGCCTGATAAAGTGTACCTCTTATCCATTCTTCTATCAACAGGAGGTACAGAATTAGGAGACTTTAACATTTTTTTGCGTCTGTTTCCCAAAATATTTGTGCAAGGAATAGACAGCCTCCTGGACTCTGGGATGTCCATCATCGCTACAAAATCAGGCTCCTCCTGATCCTCTGTAGCTTCCTCCATAGGAAGCTGAAGAGTTTCAGCCACTTTCTTGTAAAACATATAGTGGGGAGGGGACTCAGAGAGCCTAGGAGGGAAAACACCAGAAGGTCTGTCTGGGCAGATGTCTGGTTCAATGAGCAGACCCAGACTTTCTGCTCCATCATAATCATCATCTTGTTCATAATCCCCCTCCTCCTCAAATTCCGGTTCATAAAAATCTTCAGGGGCATATTCCTGAACTGGTGGAACCGACTGAACCGAGCGAAGCGATTCAACAATCCGAATTGCTCGGTCAATCTCATCAGCGGTCGGAACATGAACCTCTGGATCTGAACCGGCTGATTTGTCATTCCTTTTCCTTTTTGTAGGAACCGATCCCTCAGGATCGGCTCTCCTCTTGCCCGAAGAAGTATCGCCCTGGTCAGAGGGCACTCCTTCTGGTTCAGGCGGAACTGAACCGGGCTGGCCATCCGGGTCAGCGGACTTCTCTGCCTCCTTTTCTCTAAGTCCACCTAATCTCTTTTCCAGGGTAGACTTAGGAAAAGTTTTACAAATTTGGCAGTCTGTATCGAGGTGTTCAAACCCCAGACAATAAACACAGGTGGTGTGGGGATCGGCCTTAGCAAAGACTTCCCCACACTCACTGCAGTGTTGAAACCCAGTGGGCCTGGTTTTTTTCTTGGGTTTCTCAGACATGGCAAACCTACCCAAACGTACCCTTTTTTCGGCAACCGCCAGGCAAGACTCCCTTATTGGTTCCTAACCGTGTCACGGGTATTGGAAAAAAACGTTTAAAACACGTTTTTTTTTAGAATCGATAAGGACCGGTAACCACACACTAAAGCAAAGTACGAGGATTCAGTATATAGGATCGGTTCAGCTGAACCTATCGAACAAACTTACAATTTCCACAAAGTAATGAAAAATAACTTAGTACTCATAGTACACGCAGACAGAGCCCGAACAGACAATGCGGAACAAATTTGGAATAATTTTGGCTTAAAACCGACACTTTAACCAACTTTTGAACCAAGCTGAAGGAGAAATCTCTGGAGTGACTGTTCAGTGAGGCAGAGTAAAGAATATGACGGTTGGATTTCAAAGGGCTGCAGACAGAGACCTCAACCGAGCTCGAGCTCAACGTTCTATGCACTGCATAGAAAATGAACCCTATACTCTCTGGGGCAGTTTATTTTTTCTTTTTTTTTTCCTCCACCCCAGCCTGCCACTTCCGACCCTTCAGGGGGGACAACTGGACATCCCACTGCCCGGAACCCCACCCCAGCAGACCCCTAGGCCCCATGGAGCAGCGGATTACCCTCCAGGCGGGGAGGCAGGCGGGGGCTCAAACCCTATTACTTACATTTAAGTCGGTCGAGGTCTGCTGGGCGGGCACAGGCCAAGTGTGGGCACGGCCATGGTCCTCCCATCTTCCCAGCTGAGGCAGGCTTTTTCGCGTTTTTCTCCCTCCCGGGCAACAAGTAACCTCCCCAGCGTCATGGCCTTGCCGCGCCGGCGTCCATGCTGCTCAATGGCCATCCCCAAATGGAGCTTGCAGTTCCTCGAGCCTCCGCTGGGGTCATGCAAGTGTCGAGGCATCGGCCAAATCCTCCCGGAGAAAGGCGAGCTGTGGTGGATGCTCCAGCCTATCTCCCCGGCCGACCCACCGATGACGAGTCTGCTCACGAACCCGGGTCGCCCGGCGGTGTGGCGTCCAGCCTCAACCTCAGCGCCATCGGCCGCTCGCAGTTTAAAGGTTGAGCTAACTGTAGATTGTCAGAATACAGCATGACTTCATGTTGTTTGAACTACAGCTATAAAAGGGAATGAAATTGCATTCTGCTTTGTCACTAATAGGTGGCTGCATACTACTTTACTACCACCATACATGCCACAGATTTATAGACACTACAGTGGCAGAGGCTGACCTGCTGGTTTGTACTCCAGTGTGTCAATCCTCCATCTTCTGAGTGCCAGCCAACTGTCGCAGCAGTAGCACGACCACGTATGACACCAGTGACCCAGGTTTGGCAATTAGCTTGATTTGGGGGGGGGCAGCTGGGGAGGAGGATTGAATTTGAGGGTTGTCACGAGACATGTCCAATGCATGCGTATGCAGTCAGCCCAATTTATGCGATGTCCTGAAGGGAGGACAGGAAGAAAAGGCAATGACCCCCAACCACCTGCCCCGTCGATTGGGAACCCTCCAGCAGGACCCTGCTCTAAGCAGGATTGGCGACCACCTTCTTCCTCACCTCAAGGGGTAAGGTAGAATTGTGGAGGGCTGAGTCCCAGATATGGCAGGTGAGAAGGTTGGAGGGAGGCCTGTGGAATGGGGCAGGTTGACAGCAGAAAGGAGATAGAGATATAGAAACAGCTTCATTTGAGGACACAGAGCTTTGTGAGGAGATGGACTCCATGGCTGATGTTGCCAGAGAGTGGGGGAGTTGACTAGGGTAGAAGAAACTTGGGAAGGGGCATAAAGATGTGAGACCCTTACTAAAAGAATATTAGAGAATTAGAACTTCTAGATTGCTCTCTGTAAAGTAAAGTAAACTCAATAGAGTGAAAGAAGTCTTAACAGATGAAATGAGATTGTGTACTAAGATATCCTTGATGTAAAATGTATGTACTTTTAAACTAAATGTGATGAAATAATTTCTGATTACTGTAAACCTGTGCCAAAATATGCAATAAACTTGAATATATATAAAAAAAAAACAAAAAAAAAGAAGAAAACAGCTTCCACCTTCCTTACAGTGGCAGTCTAAGTTCAGATTCAGGAACAATGAGGACCAGAAGGGAAGACTGAAGCAGGCCACCGAGACAAGCAAGGACAGTGTGTGTGTGTGTGTGTGGGGGGTGATTGTGAACACAAGGCCATTTCAGAAAAAATACTGAATGGCTTTGCAGCCCTGAAGGTGGATAAGACTATCTGATGGGATACACCCCAGGGTACTGAAAGAGCTCATAGAAGTGCTATCTGCCCCACTGACAGCCTTGTTCAACAGCTCACTGGAGAAGGGAGTGGTTCCAGATGATTGGAGAAGTTCTGACGTGGTCCATCTACATAAAAGCAGCTGCAGGGTGAAAGCTAATAACTACAGACCAGTCAGCTTAACTTCAGTTGTGAGGAAACTAACAGGAACCCAAAAGGGAGGCTGGTTCAGTACCTAAAATCTAGTGGGCTGCAGGACCACAGGTTCACAGGGTGGGGGAAAGTCATGCCAAACACATCTAATAGATTTCTTTGACTGGTTGACCAGGGAAATAGACATGGGAGGGAAGTAGGCGTAGCCTGTGAGAACAGTGAACATAGCCTCTCTGAGCGTCAGCAAGGCCTTTGACACTGTGCCACACAGAAGGCTAATTAGGAAGATGACCGGCTTAGGAGTGGGGGGGGGGGGGAAAAGGTCAAACTGGTAAACGGTTCATAACTGATTAATGGATGGGAGGCAGAGTGGTCGTAAATGGCACACACACTAAGGATGGGTGAGTGACTTGGGGGGTGGGGTTTACTACAGGGGTTTGGGACCAGTTTTCTTCAATATTTTCATGGTGGGACTTCTGGTGACGTCATCGGACCTATGGCGGCTTGATCTGCTGGCTCCAACCCCATCGCGACTGAAATCTAAAGCCATCGCCTTAAAAATTAATGCCTTCCCCAGCCAAAGTTACTAGAATGAGAGCAAACAAGGCACCAAACACTCCGGTGCAAAAACTGAGGGAAATGCTTCAGGTGGAACAAGAGGATCCCACGGAGACTCGACCGGCAGCAGACAGTCCCCAGGCTTCCATACAGCATGAATCGGGCCTACCAAACGTAGCTCGTCAAACCATCATGCAGACAGCACAAACGGTCCAAAATATAGACCAGAAATTAACAGATCTCAGAGCGGAGTTGGGCAATGTAGATCATAGAACGGAGCAGTTGGAGTTAGCCTTCGCCCAAACGTCAGAGCAATCAGACAGACAAAATCGATTGCTTCTATACCTGCTTGCTACAGACAGGGAGCTGACCCAGAAGATAGATGACCTGGAAGGGCCATCCAGATGACAAAATGTAAGATTCTATGGCATCCCAGAAGGTATGGAGGATAAGTATGGAGATACTGGAGTTTTTTTGAAGGAGTTAATTCAGGAAGTGTTAAAGATCCCGGAAGATCTTGACCTCTCGATAGATCGTGCACACCGCTCCTTAGCCCCGAGGCCCCGGGATCCTAATGCAAGACCTAGAACAATAATAGCCCGTCTTACCTACTACCAAACCAAGGAAGAGGTTCTGCAAAATACCTGGCAGCAAGGACAGTTAGCCTACCGGGGACACAAAATCTCCCTAGATAATGACTACACCACTACAGTACAAGAGGCTCGAAGTGCTCTTTGGCCTATAGTGAAAGCACTACGAGCTAAGTCCATCAAGGCCCAAGTCCTCTTCCCGGCGCGACTGAAGATAGCCACAGATAAAGGTACAAAGATCTTTCCTGATCTACTTGCTGCCTCACAATATCTTGAATTAATATCAATATCGGTATCCACCCTGTATAAAGAAAAGCTGGAGAGGGATCTGATGGCCTCTGCGTGGATGGTAGCCCAAAAGGGTGCGATGCTTCCTGGATCTTTGAAGAGAGCTCCCGCCTCAAACTTGCGATCGGATGTCTCCTCGTTGTTGCGGAAATACGGTGACCCGGTCACAGTAAATAAAAAAGCGCAGCATCTGAAGGGGACTTAAATTCTGTTCAACTGGAGGAAACGGGTTCCTGAGTACTCTGGGAAAGCGACGAAAAGTGATTTTATTCCTTCTCACTCTCTTCCGCTACGCTTGGTCTTTGCCTGGGCTCCTCGCTGCCCCCTGCCCTGAACATCCCGAAACCAAGAGACATACACATCTGTTCACAATACCCTGAACCCGCCTTGGTGGGAAAAAGGATTAAAAGGAGAGCCGAGAATCATTCAAGACTGCAGAAGTGACTAATATTCAAAAAGTCAAAGACAAATGTAGAGACTAACAGAAGAGGTGGAGGGAAGAATGAAGGGGTTCTCTGGGGTTGGGGGCGGGAGGGCGGGACCTGGGGGACGGGATTCGGACGAGTTCCGTTTATTGCCGAAGAGAGATGTTATTTTAGCGGAACTAACATATAACGGCAATCTGGAGTGAGCCAAATTAATGCTGGGACAGTAAGGGTCCTCTGGTAGTAATTTCTAACTTATGGCTCGTCTGGTTTAGGAGGTGGAGAGTGTTCCACCTGATCCTCAAAGGCTGATAAGAAAACTTGATGAACCAGACTGGCTTTCCTAGGCCCCTTAAAGTGACATGCAGTAACCTAAGACCTCAAGACCCAGCAAATCATCACAGCAAATAATTACTGTAGTGGTGCAGCTGGCTCGCCCAACAAAAAAAAAAAAAAGGCAGATTGGCGAAAATTGTTATAAGACAAATTAAATAAAGAGTCACGGGTGGGGGGGGGACAGAGGCATAGCCGCTCAATGGGGAAAGGTTACTACGATGCTAAGTCCTAACAGAGGGATTTCCTAGGACTAAAAGGGTTTCTCTTGGTAATACTGAGTTCCCTTTCAACGGCTCTAGAGGCTACAGCATCTAGGCTGGGATATACTCAGCTAAACCTAGGAAGTCAACAAAATTCAACCTGGCTAAATGAGAAGGGGAGCTATTACACTCGCTCATTGTTGAAAAGTTATGGTTCTACTTGGTTAGTAAGAGTTGAATTCAAGCAACATGTTGCAAAGGATGAGTTGCAATGTTTACAAGTTCACTTATGTTGTAGAGTGATTAGTTCATTGGGTAACAGTTTTATTAATGGTTTCAAAGATTTCAGGCATGATTCACTCAAAAAGGCAAACCAATGTAGAAAAGAATGGCAAAATATGAACAAGTCTCATGAGTAAACAACTCACTAGAATTTTGTCTTTCAACATGAATGGCTGCACAAGCCCAATAAAAAGGAGAAGGTTAATGAAATATTTAGTACAACAGGAGTGTGGGGTTAACTTTCTCCAAGAGACACACCTCTCTCCGCAAGAAATAATGAAGTTGAAATCTAGGAGATTCCCCCAGGTGTTCCACTCCTCTCTCCAAAAGGGGAGAAAGAGGGGAGTTGCAATCTTACTTGCCGCTTCCCTCCCTTTTGAGGTAAAGGAGGCGGTGCAGGACCAGGGAGCCAGGTATATTATAGTGACTGGCAGAATACAAGATACTAGGGTCACCCTCGTAAATGTCTATGCACCTCCAGGGTCACCGCTCTCGTTTTATTCTTCTTTAATCCACCTAATTGCCGAAAAGGCAGAGGGGATATTGGTCCAGAGTGGGGACTGGAACCTAATTTTTAACAGAGCGTTAGACACTACATCCCAAATTCCTACACCAGATGCTAAAAAAGCCAACTCTGTTAAGAAAATACTAGAACAGAGTGGTTTGAAGGACATCTGGAGGGAAAGGTATCCCAGGACTAAGGAGTATACCTGTTATTCTCCCAGGTTTAAAGTGTTCTCCAGACTGGATATCTTTCTCACCTTTTCACAATGTCTCACGGGGTCTGCTGAGATCTGGGTAGGAACATGTACACTGTCCGATCATAACCCGATATTTGTGGAAGTAGACTTCTCCCTCCCAAAAAAAAAGACACATTGGAGATTGAACAGCTCCCTCCTTCAGGATAAGAATGTAGTGCAAGAAATTAAGCAACACATTGCTAGAACCCTGCAGGAGAACAATAAGGGGGGGGATTTCCCGAGATATTGTGGGACACTGTTAAAGATACGATTAGGGGAAGGCTTATTGCCATAGCATCCGCAAGAAAAAGAGAAGGTAAGCAAAAACAACAGGAACTTCTGCAACAGATTAAACACTTGGAGGATGGTCAAAAGCTTAGATGGGAAAAAAACAGAGACAAGAAACTTAAAACAAAAAAGAAGGAGATGGAGGTTCTACAAAAGGCAGAGATAGAGAAGTCCTTACATTACTTGAAGCAAAGATTTTATGAGGGAGGTCCACGGGCAACAAAACTATTGGCCTTTAGATTAAAGAGACACCAGGCAAATTCAGCTATTACCAAAATAATAATACCAATACTAATAAGATGGGTACCAAATTAACAGAGATATCAGATGCTTTTGTTTCATATTTTAGTAAGCTCTATCAGGCCTCGATGAAACTTCTCCTACAGACAGATTAGAGTTCCTTTCATCTCTCTCACTTCCCACCCTGACGGAGGAGGCGGGTCAATCCCTAACTAGACCAATCTCCCAACTGGAAATTTTAAATACAGTTAAGCAGCTAAAACCTGGTAAATGTCCCGGACCTGACGGGTTCAGTGCTGAATTTTATAAATCCTTCAAAATGGAGGTGTCCCCTCTCCTACGAGAAGTATACTCAGCCGTCTGGGAGGAGGGAGCTCCCGGTTCACCCTCCTGGCAATATGCCACAATCTCTTTAATTCATAAAGAGAATAAAGACGCGACTAAATGTGAATCATATAGGCCTATATCACTGCTTAATGTCGATTACAAAATACTAACCTCAATCGTTGCTTCTAGACTAAACACGCAACTGCCGGGTCTCATTAATATGGATCAAACAGGGTTTGTCTCTGGACGACAAGCTGCAGACAGTGTTCGCTCCGCCATTGACACCATTGATGCAATACATCGAGCCCGTACCCCAGCATGTCTTATGAGCCTTGACGCTGAGAAGGCTTTTGATAAAGTCTCATGGAGCTTTCTGTTCATGGTACTAGAGACCATGGATTTCCCCCGTCCATTTATAGAAGGTATAAAGGCTCTATATACTAACCCGCAAGCATACGTTCGAGTGAATGGAAATCTTTCAGAAAGGTTCAGGCTAGGCAGGGGGACCAGGCAGGGCTGCCCCTTATCTCCACTGCTATTTGCATTATACATTGAGCCTCTGGCGGAGGCCATCCGCCAATCGGAGACCATAAGAGGTATTGAGGTGCGAGGGGAGGAAAGGAGAGTATCCTTGTACGCGGATGATGTACTCCTCACATTGGCAAACCCAGAATCATCCATCCCCGCAGTCTGGTCGATTTTGGAGGAGTTTGGTAGGCATGCAGGATACTCTCTGAATACATCCAAAACAGAGGTACTCTGCTTCCACTATGCTCCATCTCAGGAGACACTCAAAATGTACCCGCTAAAATGGGATTCTGAGAGAATGAAGTACCTAGGTACGGTAATAACCAGGAATCCTTCCAGACTCTTTGAGGCTAATTATAAACCCCTGATAGACCAGATCAAGAAAGATTTCGAGAAGTGGGCCCTAATCAATCTCCCAATGTATTCCAGAATCCACATAACCACAATGAATATCCTTCCCAGATTCCTTTATTTATTTCAATGTCTTCCTATATTTATTAGTAAATCTCAATTCCTGAAATGGAATAAGTTAATAACTAACTTTGTCTGGAATGGAAAGAAGCCCAGGATTAACTTTAAGATACTCCAAGCGCATAAGAAGGCAGGAGGTAGATCATTGCCAGATTTGGAAGACTATTATTTGGCTACTCAACTGAGGGTGGCCCTGATCTGGTCCACCCCTAGTTTTAAGTCAAATTGGAAAACAATTGAATTAGGGGAAGCAGAGGGTGCAGTTCCATTAGATGTAAGAGCCCTAATGTCTCAAAACAAACTGGGCATATCCTCACCCGCTTACGCCTGTCAGGAACACCATAACAGCCACACACAGAATCTGGCAAAAATATGGGTTGAGGCGGTCTGTTTGGCCCCTGATCAGAATAGCCTGGTCCCCGGACTTCCTCCCGGCAAAGCTAGACCACACCTATAGGCTCTGGGAGAGGCAGGGCCTGGTCTACCCAGATCAATTACTGCAGGGTAAGCAGGTCCTAGATTTTGCCACACTTAAAGAAACTTATGGACCTGAGAACAGAGACCATTTCAGGTTTCTACAAATCAGGGCCTATATAAATTACTGTCAAAAGCGGACCATACTTCATCTAAAGCGGCCCTCTGCTAAGTTGTATCCGTGAAATTCGTCAGGACAACTACAGAAGGGCCTCATTTCAAGTCTATACAGGGCCTTATCACAAATGAAAAGAGACCCCTTAAATAAAATTAAAATCAGGCGGAGGGAAGAAGGTGGAGTTGACATGGAGGAGGGAGAATGGCTCAGGGCTTTCCAAGTTACTACTAAGACCACAAACTCGCCCTATTGGCAGGATTTCGAATGGAAAGTGAAAACCCGCTTCTTCCTCGCTCCCTCTGCTTTGCATAAAAGAAATCCAGCGCAGGCCCAGGAATGTTGGAGACAATGCGGGGAGGAGAAGGCGACATATCTACACGTTTTCTGGGAATGCCCAGGGTTAAGGGACTATTGGGATGGGATCTGCAACATCCCATGGGAAGTTTTTCTATAACACAAATTTTGAGCTTCTCAAACTTAATTTTGGGAGTCCCCCCAGGACCTTGGCTCCACTGACGCTCTATATTTGTGGGCTATATTTATTGTGGCGGCACATAAAACTATAACTCGCTTATGGCGAAGGCTGAACCCACAAGAAATACAGAGCTGGGTCGCTACAGTACAAGAGATTAATGAAATGGAGGAGATAACCTACAAATTAAATCAAAAAATAGATTTATACATAAGGAGATGGACGAGGTGGTTCTTGTGGAAAGATATACACCCAACAGCCTCCTCCTGATGTGGTCTGAAATAATTAGGGGGAGTAGAGAGAGAGAGTGGGAGGGAAAGGCTAAGGAGTCACTGGCCTAATGCTACCCATGGGGATCTTATGGTGGCAAGAATATATCAAGACAACATGTTCTATTTTGAGGGAATGGTAATGCTGAAGGACAAACTGAAAAAAAAAACCCTTAAAACTCTGTATTGAAAAGTGACAATTTATTATAGCACTACAGAGTAACTGAAACTGAACCAGAGTGATTGAAAAGCCTGACAAAGATGAATGTATTTGTACCCATTTGATGTCAATAAACTTGAGTATATATAAAAAAAATATTTTCATGGTGGACACTGTAGGAAAAACTGTAGGGATTAGGGTGGACACCCAAGAGGGGTGGAGAAAATGTGCAAGGATCTAGGAAATTTTAGGAATGGTTGGGGTTCAGTGCTAGAAAGAGGTTGGCAATATAGCTCAGAGGTTAGAGTAATGAACTGTGAATGAGTTTGGTACATTCAGCAAACCTGGGTTTCTACAAACTCCATTTTCCTACTGTGTGACCCTACAAGTCACTTAACCCCCCATGCTCCTGGATTGCCCCTGAAAACAAGCCTTGTGTCTACTGGGCCTTACCTGATTACCAAAGGAAAAAAAAGTGCAGTGCAAAATCTTGCACCTGGGGTATAGCAACCCCGGTGCAGAGTACAGGATGGAGAGGAGGTATTAGCAGTCACTAGGCAGGAAAGGGAACTTGGACCTATTATATCAGAGGACCTCAAGGTGGCAGCACAATGTCGGCTGTGAGCAGGGCCAGTAGGATGCTGGGGTGCATAGGGAAGGGCATTACCAGCAGAAGGAAGGAGGTGGTGCTGTTGCTGCACAGCTCACTGGTATGTCCCCCCCTTGGAATACAGTGTCCAGTTCTGGACACCACATCTCAGAAAAGACATAGACAGGGTGAAGGCAGTCCAGAGGAGGGCAACAAAAATGATGCAGGAGTTGCTATGAGGAGAGACTGAGAGATCTCAACATGTACATGCTGCAAGTATGAGTTGACATAATCGAGACATACAGGTACCTCACAAGGGTGAAAAGAGTGCAGGAGGAAGCCTTTTCCAAACGAGGACAAGCTCCGTGACTAGGGAACATACAGTAAAGCTGGAGGGGGCAGTTCAGGAAGGATGTGAGGACATATTTCTTCATCGAAAGGATGGTTGAGGCATAGAACTGACTACCGGCGGAAGTGGCAGGGGCTAGAATGGTGGAAGGCATCAAGCATGCATGGGACAGATACATGGGGATATTAGTACAGAAGAAGGGGGGTCCTTGGGAGAACAGATAGATTCTGCGGAGGTAGAATAGGCAGGGGAAAATATCAGTGCTACTGTTTTCAGTTTTCTGGCCCCTGAATGCAGCTGTCTGTGGCCAAGACAACAGGGACTCGAGGAAGCTTCCAGTCACATGGAGTAAGGCACTCTGGGCACCAAAGATCAAGTCTGTGCTGCTTGCTGCTCCTTAGCCCTGATTTAAGTTCATGAGGTCAGGTGAGCAGGGAGATCACTACGGTTTCAGATGTGTGAAGCAGGACACTCACAAGTGCCAAAGATTAGCAGCGCTGTCATACTCCTCAGCCCCATTTACAGTGTTCCTGGGGCCAGGACCATGATGTGCTGCTCACCAGCCACAGAAGACAGCCAGTATTCACGGTAAGCAGCAGCTGCAAGGAGTCCCACACAGAAGCGAACATAAGACCTCTTTTGGGAGGGCAATTACAACATAACTAAATGATAGCGGGGGGTGGGATGGAAAAACAAATCCCATCTGACATCTATGAACACCCCCTGCCCCCGGTGACATCTACTGGTAGAGGTACTATTTTACATTATTCTTTCGTGTATTTTATTTAGTAACATTTCATTTTTTTTTTTTTTTACTTCCTGTTTTATAAGCACAGTAAGGCACTCCTGGGTGTTGGCTGTGGTATCACAACGCACAGCTAGGGGCTGAAGGCACTTTGCCTGCAGTCTCATGACTTACTACACCCAAGGACGGTTGTGACATCACAACCATCACCCTGTTGTGTCTTATTCCTTTCATACATCACGGCTCTCCTTTGTTATGGTAGGGATGTCATCAGTTGCCCTCTACTTGCAGCAGACCAGAATACAGTTCTATGGATTTCATACCCTCACTGTATATTACATCACCCTACCAGACCACTCTTATGGTTGTAACAGCAGTCTCACAGCATTCTTAGGGTATGAGATCTGCAAACCAAAGGGGAGCAATTCTGATACCCTGAGTATGTAAGTGAGTCCTTTCTTACAACTGTAGGAGTGGTCTCGACGGCGGTATAGATATATTATTGATCAATCTCGATCAATAAAATGTCTTTTTTTTTTTTTAAACCTTACCCATACGTGCCTGTTTCCAGGGCAGCTGCATATGACACACTTGCCACGGGCCAAGAGTGTCCCACGTGCAGAGGAAAAGAGTGCTTGGATTGGTTGGTAGCGCCTCCATCGATCTACAATTTCATTATATGTGTCAAAACACAGAAACAAGAATATTTTAAATTTGGGCTCGGTAGATGCTGTACTAATGAAATGTGCCCTGTGGGAGATTTGAGTCTGAGGTATGCTGTGCTAGTGAAATGTGACCTGTGGGACATATTTTGGGCTCGTGGGATGCTACCAGGAAATGTGTTCGTGGAAGATGTTTTGAATCAGTGAGATGCTATACCAGTGAATGTACCTGTGGGAGATTTTTGGGTTGGTGGATTGCTATACCAGTGAGTGGCCTCGGAGATGTTTTGGGCTCGTGGATGCTATACCAGTGAGGTTTGTGCTCTGTAGATTTTGGGCTCGTGCGATATTATACCAGTGAAATGTGTGCCTGTGGGAGATGTTTTGGGTTCGTGGGATATTACCAGTGAAATGTGTGCCTGTGTGAGATGTTTTGATGGTGGATGCTATACCAGTAAAATATGCCCTGGGGGATATGTTGGCTCTGTGATGCTGTACCAATGAAATGTGTTCCTGTGGGATATATTTTGGGCTCGGTGGATGCTATACCAGTGAAATATGTGCCTGTGGGAGATGTTTTGGGTTGGTGAGATGCTGTACCATTGAAATGTTTGCCTGTGGAGATGTTTTGGGCTCGTGGGATGCTAACATACTAACATACTAAATGCCAGCGAATGGCCCTACTTGGTCTTTACGTGTCTGCTCGTTTGGTCAGCCCCCCATCTAGTGCTGACACTTCCCCACTTCTCTGCCTTCTCCCTTCCCAGTTCGGATATTCTTGCTGCATTAATTTTGCTTGGTGAACCCTCCCTGTACCTGTCCCACCCCTCTTTGAGCCCCCTCCACTGTCTCTTGCTCACCAGCCCACTAGGCAGTGTATGTCCATGGCTCCACCACCTCTCGAGTGAAGTAGCATCTCCTCCTTTCTCCCTGAATCTTCCCTCCAGCTTCCACGCATGCCTCTAGTGGCCCTTCCTCCTTCCTTCACAGCACCCTGACTGTTCCTTGCCCTATTTCACCTCTTCTGTGTACCTAAAGACCTCTATCATGTCCCCTCGTCCCTCTCTCTTCCAATGTGTACATATTTAGCCTTCGAGCCTCTCTCATAGGTCCTGTCCCAAGCCCCTGGGAAATCATTTTGGTTGCCCTCCTGACCTCTCCAGGAGGTTAATGTCCCGCTTTAGTGTGGCTCCAAAACTGCACGCAGTACTCAAGGTGCGGCCTCACCAGGCAGTTATATGGAGGAGTCACTTCCTCCTTCTGGAGGTGATCTCTCAGCGATGCATCCTCAGCATCCTGTTGGCCTGGCTGCTGCCCTCCTACAAGTCTCCGAGTTGTTCATCTTGACATCCAACACCCCAGGTCCCTCTCAGCCACCGAGACTTGTAGCATTCTCCCTGGTGTACATGGCCTGGTTCTGGCCCCAGTTGGAGTACCTTGCATTTCCGTGCATTGAACCTCGGGCTTCCACTTTCTAGACCATCTTTCCAGAGTCCCAGGTCCCCTGTATGGCCACCCTCCCTCCTCCCATCCACCACCGGCCTAGTTTCGAGTCATCTGCAAAGAGACTCATCTCACTCTGATTCCTGTCCTTATGTCAGATACGTAGGCATTGAACAGAAGGGGCCCATGACTGATCCCTGTGGGACCCCACTAATGACCCTCCTTGGGGATGAGACTATCCCATTAACTACGACCTCTCTGGGTCCGGTCCCTGGGCACAATTGCCTATCCATCTGATCATTGTTCCCCACCCCATTTCTCCCAGCTTATCCAACTGGGCCTCGTGAGGAACAGAGTCAAATGCCTTGCTGAAGTCTAGAAGAGGACATCCCTGGTCTGCCAGGTCCAAGGTACTTGTCACCCAGTCATAGAACTCACCAGGTTTGTCTGACACGATTTCCCGGGATAAATCCATGCTGTTCATCGTCCAGGCACCCTGACTTATCCAGGTCCCCCCAGCCTCTCCTGACAATGCCCTCCATCACCTTGCCCACCACCGATGTCAGGCTGACAGGCCTGTCGCCTCTGCCACCTCCTTTGATCCCCTTGTGGATAGGCACCATAAGCCACCTTCCAGTCTTGGGCACTCTCCTGTCCTCAGAGATGGTGAAAGTTTGCCAGGGGTTTTGCCAGGACATCTGCAAGTTCCTTCAGCACTCTGGGATGTAATTTATCCGGCCCGTGCTTTCTCCTGTTTTAAGGGAGCCTGAGGGCTTCCTCACTCTTCCTCAGTTGTGATTTACTTCCGTGCCCTTCTCCCTGCTTAGCCCTCCCCACCTGCCAGTGATGCCTCCCTCTCCCAGACCTGCCGAATGGTAAGGGCCCTCCTCAGTGTATCTCTGTTCTCCCATGTATGATGCAGCAATTCCCCATTTTCCTTGGTGAAAAACGAGGTTAAGTACTCATTTGGTATTTCAGCCTGCTCCCTCGGGTCTTGTGCCCATCTCTTCCTGATTTAATCCTGCTAATCTGCCCTTCACCCTTCGTTTTTCCTCAATGTATCTAAAGAACCCTTGTCTCTCTCCCACTTCCTGGCCAGGTTCTGCTCCTTCTTTGCCTTAGTCACCACCACTCTCACTGGCCCTTCTAGCCATCAGCTCGTGACTCTTCGTATCCCTTTCTACCCTTAAGCACCTGAATTGCTATGGCTGCTTTTTCCGGCGCACCACCTCCTGACCTCCCTGTGTTCCACCAGTAGGGTTTTGAGCCCTCTGCATTTTCGTCTTACTCTTGCTGCGGTGCTGGTAGCATCCTGCACCCTCTCCTGATGATTTCCCACCTACTATCAGCGTCCACGCCTGACCCAATCCCATCCAAATGCTCCTAAGTGATCCTTCCCATTTCCTTAAATCCGCCCCTGAAGTGGGTTACTCCTTTTGTGCAGCCTTCACCCTCCTAGGTCCAGGCAGAACCAGACCGGGTCGCATGGTCACTCTCCGCCACTGGGTCCTTACCTCCAGGCTCTCAATCTGGTCACTGTCTGCCATGACCACATCCAGTACCCGGTGCTCCTGGTGGTTCCCTCACCTGCTGGAGTTAGGAATGCGCCTTGAAGACATCCAACAACTTCTCTGTTCCCTGGTCACAGAGGATGTCATAGTCTCTAGTCTGTTCCTGGCATGTTTAAGTCCCCAACACCACCACCGCCTCTGCCCAGTCTGCAGTGTTCCTAACATCTGCCACCAGACTGTCCTCCAGCTCCTCCGGCTTGGTACAGGGCTTATACACCCCTCCTATTTTTATCTTTGCCCCTCTTGTTATCAAGGTGACCCAAATTGCCTCCACAGTTCCTCCGCCTCCCTACTCCCCCTATGCCAGCTGCTTTTGACTATCATTGCTACCCCTCCTCCTTCCTCCCCTGTCCTTCCTGAACATAGTGTATCCCTCCAGGTTCAGGTCCCAGCCATGTCTTGCAGTGGGCTCCAAGTCCTGCACCACTGCCACTTCCACTGCCCTCAGTTAGTATCTCCTGAGCCTGTGCATTTATTGCCCAAGCCCTGGCATTTAGGACTACCTTCCACCCTTTCCTATAGTTCCATTTTTCCTGCTCGGTTTCTATAGGGATTCTGTTTTCCCTGGTCTGCACTTTGCCAGTTGGCCTTTTTCTGCAGTCCTCCTGGTCCCCTGGGGTGGAGACAGAGTCCCTCCTTATCGGCATCCCTGATAGCCTTTTCTCCTGGTCCCACCCCCCTTCACAAGTTTAAACCTCACTTTCACCAATGAAGCCCCTTAGTTTTCAACTTAAGGATTCCTCCTCCAAATTGAGATGTAGTCTATCTCAGATACAGCTCCTTATCCTCCCAGGTCTCCCCAACCCCTTCACCCATACCTCTGGCCTCGCCACCACCTCCCTGAGCTACTGGTTTATCTAAATAGATCCCGTGACCTGCAGGCAATAATGTCAGAGGCTAAACTGACATAGTAGTAACAGTGCAGACGTGGTTTATCAGTAACCACACTTGGGAGACTTCCAGCCTGGCTAGGTGTATTGTCTGTGAAGAGACCAGGTGCAAAAAGGGGGGGGAGAGTGGCCTGTATGTTAATGAAAAATATCAAAGTACAGAAATTCAGAATACACATAAGGAGCCAGAAGAACTGGGTCTCTGAAACAGGAAATGGGACAGCCATAAGAACTGGGGTTGTCTACAGGCCCCCGACCAGAGGGAGTCCGATACATTACTGTTAGAAGATATACAAACCATGACAGCTAAAGGGAGGTTCTGATAATGGAGACTTCAACATGCCAGATACAGATTGGTCAATACCAGCAGGAACATATGCCAGAACTAGACCATAGTGGATTCTGCAGAGTGGGGCCTCAAACAACTGGTACAGCAACCCACAAGAGACAGGGGTATCCTAGATCTAGAAGTTGACTAACAAAGAAGGATCACAGATTTCTCAGGTAGAAGGTCACCTAGTTAGTGACCATCACATGGTATGGTTCAATTTATTTGTTACATCTAAATCATCCCATTCCAAGACAAAAATATGGGACTTCAGAGGAGCTGACTTTGATAGATGGCCAACAGAGTTAAGCTATTCTGGCAAAAGAAACACAGGTGAGGGGGTACAGGCAGAGTGGTGTTATCTATGATGCAATACTTGAAGCAACATCCCATTGTGTTAGACAGAAAAGGAAGTGCAAAAGAAAAAGGAAACCACTTTGGTTCTCAAATACAGTAGCGAAAGGTCAGAGCCAAAAGGCTGGCCTTTTCAGGAAATATAAGGGAACACAGCAGGATGATAGATAGGGAGGCATACCAAACTGCCCTAAGGGAAGCAGGTGAGGCAGTAGGGCAGGCAAAGTCCCAAACTGAGGAAACACTACAATAGTGCAAAAAAGAAGGTGAGACAAGACTTTCTATAGATACATTAGTGAAAGGAGAAAGTCCAGAGGGGGTATTGCTAAAACTTAATGTGGGAGCAAAGGGGCATGTAGGAGGAGGACCCCTGTAAAGGCATCTATCCTGAATAGATACTTTTGCTAAGTATTTTGAAAGAAGGTAGGGCCGGGGCCACAGCTCAGCATCATGGACACAGGGGGAGGAGGTGAGCACTACTCCCTTCACAAAGAGGGTCCTACAAGGAGCTTGCTAAGCTCAGGGTGGATAAGGCAATGAGACCTGATGGGTACATCCCAGGGTACTTAAGGAGCTAAAGGAGGAACTAGCAGAGCCATTAGCAGAATTGTTTAGTGGTCTCCTGAGCACAGGAGAGGTCCCAGAAGACTGGAGGGAGCTCATGTGATCGCTGCACAGAGTGGTAGCAGGGGAGGGCGAGACTACAGGACCGCCGTCTTACCTCAGTAGTGGGCAAGATTATGGAGGCACTTTAAGCGCGATAGTGCAACACCTGGAATCCATAGGGCCACAGGATCCAAGACAGCATGGGTTTACAAAGGGAGGTCCTGTCAAACTAATCTTGTGTTTCTTTGACTGGAAGTGAAACCCAGATTGGTGGATGAGAGGAGCAGTTGATGTCGCCTACCTTGACTTCAGCAAAGCTTTGACACTGTTCCATTAGAAGATTGATAAATAAGCTGGGTAGGGTCGTGGTCAGTTGGTCAACTGGGTGGCAAACTGGTTGACGGGCAGAAAACAGAGAGTGGTTAAATGGCATACAGTCAGAAGAGATGCAAGTCACAATTGGGTACCCTCAGGATCAGTCCTGGGGCCAGTTCTTCAACATCTTCATTAGTGACCCTGCAGATGGACTAGAGGGTAAGGCTTGTCTGTTTGCAGATGACACCAAGATCTGCATAGAGTAGATGATCCAGATGGGTGGGCAGAATGAGAAGAGATCTGGATAAACTAGCAGAATGGTCAGTGAAGAGTGGCAACTGGGATTTATGCAAAGGAAGTGCAAAATCATGCACATAGGAAGAGAAACTCGAAGCCACCTATAGGCTGGGAGGAGTTGCTAGCAGTCACAAAGGAAGAAAGAGACTTGGGCATCATCATCACTGATGACCTAAAATCATCCATGCAGCCTCTAAAGCAGTAGGTAAGGCTAGGGGTGTTAGGAATGTATTAGTAGGGATTATCACAAGTCGTGAGAGAGGTAATAAATCCCTCTGTACAAGACACTGGTTAGGCCCCATCTGAGTACTGCATGCAGTATTGGAGGCCACACTCACAAGGACATTAACAAATTGAGGCAGTCCGGGAAGGGCAACCAAAATGGTGCAGGGACTGCATCAGATGACATATGAGGACAGATTATCTGAGTCAATATATACCCTTGAGCTAAGGGAGGTGAGAGGTGATATGATCGAGGTATTCAAACACCTTAAGGGCATAAACAAGGTGAAAGAGTTCACATGTTTAAATATAAGAAAAATAGCAGGACAGGAGGACACAGTATGAGATTGGGGGAGGCCGATTAAGGGGAATGTGAGGAAATTCTTTTTCTAGAAAGGGTGGTGGATGGTTGAATGGCTTACTACAAGAAGTGGTGGCTATAAATACAGTGCAGGGCGTCAAACAGGCATGGGATAGGCATAGGGAGCAATACAACTGACTATGAATGAGATAGGTCACTTGACAGAGCAAAGTCGTTGGCACATTTATAAGGTAGAAAAAGAAATGGGCAGACTGGATGGGCCTTGGCGGTCCTTATCTGCCGTCAACTTCTATGTTTCTCTTCCTAATTTTCCTTTTGTGTTCCCCATGGCCCTTGGCACTGGCAGATTTCTGAGAAGGAACTGTGCATCCTATGTCATGACAGACCTGACGACTCCTGAATCTTTCCTGTATTTCTAGCTTGCTATTTCCCTCATCGTCATTTGTACCCAGGTGGACCAGTATGTCTGGGGAACCCCACAGTCCTTTGGCTAGCTGATATACCTCGTGCTTGGCCTGTGCACCGTTAGTCCAGGGAAGCATCTTGTTCTAACTGGCCAGGCTTCTCCTCCCTATCCCATTTGAGTACCCCTGATCATAGAATCCCTCAGCAGGAGCCCTCTGACCACTCCTCTTTTCCTCCATTCCCCCTTCCATGTCCCTCATCCTTTCTACAGGCCTCAGCCAGCTGGCTCCAGGTGTTCCTCCTATCTGGGTGCCATGCCACCCCTCCTTATTCCATGGCTACCCCTCCCTCCAATCCTATGCCTGTCCTCCCTCCTGAGTATCCTTCTGTTCCTTACACTCCCTCACTGCTCGCAACTGGTCCTTCTCCCCATCTACAAACTAGCTCTGGCTCATCCTCCCTTCCTTCCTGTTCCATTTAGTTCCTCCTTGTTAGTCATGCTCCCTGGCCTAAACCCTCAGCTCCCTTACTGAATCCTCCTTGTACCTCTGGTCCTTCTCTTGTGCTTTCCTCTTCCCCTGCCCTCCTGCCTGATTCACTGCTCCCCATTCTCCTGCATTCCACCCCCTGCTCTTCCTGTTATCTGGCCCCTGCCTCCTGCCTCCCACTCCATCTCTAACCACCCCTGTCGTGGCTACATCACCCCCCTCATCCTTGAGCAGAAGAAGAGAATTGAAGCAGTTACTGAGTGTAAGGTCTGATCCACCTCCTCGCCTTTGCTTCCTTCTGTCCAGCCCTGGCCATCTGCCTTACTTCCTGAGTATGCTGTCCCTCCGTCTCCCTTTGTGAGGGCTCCCAGTTACCTGCCTGCTTCCTCAGGTAGTGTCCTTTGGCCCCTTCTGCCAGGTTCCTATGTGACCCCTGAGTATTCTCCTGCACTTCTTCCTTGATGCCCCCACCCCAGTGCTTGGTGTAACCTGGGAGATTCTCAGCCCCCCTCCATCCACCCCCTTCCCCAGCTTTCCTCCTAATCCCCGCAACCTCCTCCCTAAGCTGTGTAGTTGGTAGCACACTGGCAACCAATCGAACTTCCAAGCCCAGTCCAGTATCATGGCATGCTCCACACCCCTGTGCACCCCACCACCCTCCCAAAGATGCCGGCCCTATGATGTGTGGTTCCATCCCTTCCAAATAGGCTTCTTTGGGTGAGCACCAGGTCTCCCCTAGTCCAAGATATCCCTACTGCCTAATCAGGTCACCCACTAATCTTAGGAGACAGTCCCACTGTACACCAGTAACCCCTGTTACTAGGTGCAGTACAACACATTAAACTTATAAGGGAAATGAACAACTCCCAAAGCTCCTCTCTCCCAGCCTTTAAATCCCTCACCCTCAGTGGCTAGAACTACATGAGCTGCACCTGCAGCCTTTTCCTCCAATTGCAGGGCAGGTGTTCCCCTATAAATTTGCAGACTTCTGGGGAGGGCGGGTCTTGGGCAGACACCTGACTCGAGAGAGAGTGTATCAGCCCTGTGTCTCCCCTCCAAGCCCAGCAGCCAAAGAACCAGGCCCAAGCAAATCCCACCAAATAGGTTTTAAATCAGAAGAAATAGGCCTCTACCAACGCAGCCTGTAAAACAGTGAAACATCCACAAAATGAGCCCCACTTACAGCCACCAAATCAGTTTACAAACATCCAGCAGCACCCAAAACAATACCCTGCTAGCCCCTTAGAAGTAAGAAAGAAAAGAACTAACCTACCAAGTAAAATCCACAAGAACCCTGTGAAAACAACAGCAGCAGCAGCTACTGTCCTGGAACACAACTGATCCTGTCCCCTTCCAGTTCTTTCTTTTGGATGCTGTACCAGTGAAATGTGTGCCCTGTGGGAGATGTTTTGGAATCAGTGAGATGCTATACCAGTGAAATGTGTGCCCTGTGAGAGATATTTTGGGCTCGGTGGGATGCTGTACCAGTGAAATGTGTGCCCTGTGGGAGATATTTTGGGCTCGGTGGGATGCTGTACCAATGAAATGTGTGCCCTGTGGGAGATGTTTTGGAATCAGTGAGATGCTATACCAGTGAAATGTGTGCCCTGTGGGAGATGTTTTGGGTTCGGTGAGATACTTTACCAATGAAATGTGTGTGCCCTGGGAGATGTTTTGGGTTCTAGAGGATGCTGTACCAATGAAATGTGCCCTGTGGGAGATGTTTTGGGCTCTGTGGGATGCTGTACCAGTGAAATGTGTGCCCTGTGGGAGATGTTTTGGTCTGAGGATGCTATACCAGTGAAATGTGTTCTCTGTGGGAGATGTTTTTGGGCTCGTGATGTTGTACCAGTGAAATGTGTGCCCTATGGGAGATGTTTTGGATCAGTGAGATGCTATACCAGTGAAATGTGCCTTTGTGGGAGATATTTTGGGCATGTGGAATGCTATACCTAATGAAATGTGTTCCTGTGGAGAGATGTTTTGGATCAGTGAGATGCTATACCAGTGAAATGTGTTCCCTGTGGGAGATATTTTGAGCTCGGTGGGATGCGCTACCAGTGAAATGTGTGCCCTGTGGGAGATGTTTTGAGCTCGGTGGAATGCTAAGCCAGTGAAATGTGTTCCCTGTGGGAGATGTTTTGGAATCAGTGAGATGCTATACCACTGAAATGTGTGCCCTGTGGGAGATGTTTTGGGTTCGGTGAGATACTTTTCCAATGAAATGTGTGCCCTGTGGGAGGTGTTTTGGGTTCAGAGGGATGCTATACCAGTGAAATGTGTGCCCTGTGGGAGATGTTTTGGACTTGGTGAGATGCTGTACCAATGAAATGTGTGCCCTGTGGGAGATGTTTTGGGTTCGGAGGGATGCTATACTATACCAGTGAAATGTGTTCCCTGTGGGAGATGTTTTGAGCTCAGTGGGATGCTGTACCAGTGAAATGTGTGCCCTGTGGGAGATGTTTTGGAATCAGCGGGATGCTATACTAGTGAAATGTGTGCCCTGTGGGAGATATTTTGGGATCGGTGGGATGCTGTACCAGTGAAATGTGTGCCCTGTGGGAGATATTTTGGGCTCGGTGGGATGCTGTACCAGTGAAATGTGTGCCCTGTGGGAGATATTTTGGGCTTGGTGGGATGCTATACCAGTAAAATATGTGCCCTGTGGGAGATGTTTTGGGCTCTGTGGGATGCTGTACTAGTGAAATGTGTGCCCTGTGGGAGATATTTTGGGCTCGGTGGGATGCTATACCAGTGAAATATGTGCCCTGTGGGAGATATTTTGGGTTCGGTGAGATGCTGTACCAGTGAAATTGTGCCCTGTGGAAGATATTTGGCCTGTGGGATGCTGTACTAGTGAAATGTGCCCTGTGGGAGATGTTTTGGAATCAGTGAGATGCTATACCAGTGAAATGTGTGCCCTGTGGAGAGATATTTTGGGCTCGGTGGGATGCTGTACCAGTGAAATGTGTGCCCTGTGGGAGATGTTTTGGAATCAGTGAGATGCTATACCAGTGAAATGTGTGCCCTGTGGGAGATGTTTTGGGCTTGGTGAGATACTGTACCAATGAAATGTGTGCCCTGTGGGAGATGTTTTGTGTTCGGAGGGATGCTATACCAGTGAAAATGTGTGCCCTGTGGGAGATGTTTTGGAATCTGTGAGATGCTATACCAGTGAAATGTGTGCCCTGTGGGAGATTTTTTGGGCATGGTGGAATGCTGTACCAATGAAATGTGTTCCCTGTGGGAGATGTTTTGGAATCAGTGAGATGCTATACCAGTGAAATGTGTGCCCTGTGGGAGATATTTTGAGCTCGGTGGGATGCGCTACCAGTGAAATGTGTGCCCTGTGGGAGATGTTTTGGGTTCGGTGAGATGCTATACCAATGAAATGTGTGCCCTGTGAGAGATATTTTGGGCTCGGTGGGATGCTGTACCAGTGAAATGTGTGCCCTGTGGGAGATGTTTTGGGCTCTGTGAGATGCTGTACCAGTGAAATGGGAGAAAAGGCTGTCAAGGGGGTGCCGATAAAGGAGGGACTCTGTCTCCACCCCCCTGGGGACCAGGAGGATTGCAGGAAAAGGCCAACTGGCAAAGTGCAGACCAGGGGAAAACAGAATCCCCATGGGAACATGAGCAGGGGAAATGGAACTATAGGAAAGGGTGGAAGGTAGTCTCTACAAATGCCAGGAGCTTGGGCAATAAAATGCCTGAGCTCCAGGCGATGCTAACTGAGGGAGCAGTGGATGGCAGCGGTCACTGAGACTTGGGCCACTGCAAGACATGACTGGGACCTGAACCTGAGGGATACACTATGTTCAGGAAGGACAGAGGGAGGGAAGGGAAGGGTAGTAATGATAGTCAAAACTGTATTGGCATAGGGGAGTAGAGGAGGCGGAAGGAACCGTGGAGGCGATTTGGGTCACATTGATAACAAGGGGGCAAGAGAGTAAAAATAGGAGAGGTGTTGACCCCCTGTCCTGGCGGGAGGAGCTGGAGGACAGTCTGGTGGCAGATGTTAGGGACACCGCAGACTGGGCAGAGGAACAGTGGTGGTGTTGGGGGCCAACATGCCAGGAACAGATGGAGATTATGACATCCCTCTGACCAGGGAACAGAGGCTGTTGGATGTCTTTCAAGACCGCTCCTAACTCAGCAGGGTGAGGGACCCGACCAGGAGGCGCTGGTACTGGTATGGTCCTGGCAGACAGTGACCAGATTGGGGTCCTGGAGGTAAGGGACCCATTGACGGGAGTGACTATGCACGGTCTTGTTCTGCCTGGACCTAGGAGGGTAGAAGGCTGCACAAAGACGGAAGTAACCTACTTCAAGGGGGCGGATTTTAAGGAAATTGGAAGGATCCTATGAGCATTTGGATGGGATTGGGTCAGACATGGACGCTGATAGTAGGTGGAAATCATCAGGAGAGGGGTGCAGGATGCTACCAGCACCTGTGCAAGAGTAAGAGCGAAAATGCGGTGGGGCCCAAAAGCCTGTTGGTGGACCAGGGAGGTCCAGGAGGTGATGCGGGAAAGAAAGCAGCCTATAAGCAATTCAGGTGCTCAAGGAGTGAAAGGGATCGAGGGAGTACGGCTGATGGCTGAAGGTCCACTAGAGTGGTGAGGGGCGGCTATGGCAAGGAAGGAGCAGAACCTTTGGCCAGGGAAATTAGGAGAGGGAACAAGGGGTCTTTAGATACATTGGGGAAAACGAAGGTGAAGGGCAGATTAGCAGGATTAAATCAGGGGCGGATGGGCACAAGACCCAGGGAGCAGGCTGAGGTGCTAAATGAGTACTTCACCTCAGTTTTCACCAGGAAAATGGGGTGCCAGTATCTACATGGGAGGAGACAGAGATACTGAGGAGGGGGACCCCACCGATCGGCAGGTCTGGGGAGAGGGGGAGGCATCACTGGCAGGTGGGGGGAGGGCTAAGCAGGGAGAAGGGGTACCGGAAGTGGAAATCACAGCTGAGAGAGTGAGGGAAGCCCTCAGCTCCCTTAAGACGGAGAATGCACCAGGGCCGGATAAATTACATCCCAGAGTGCTGAAGGAACTTTCAGATGTCCTGCCAAAACCCCTGGCAGAGCTTTTCACCATCTCTCTGAGGACAGGTTGGGTGCCCCAAGACTAGAAGGTGGCGCATATAGTGCCTATCCACAAGGGGGGATCAAGGGAGGTGGCAGGGAACTACAGGCCTGTCAGTCTGACCTCGGTGGTGGGCAAGGTGATGGAGGGCATTGTCAAGGAGAGGCTAGGGGGGGACCTGGATAAGTCAGGGTGCCTGGACGATAGGCAGTATGGATTCATCCCGGGGAAATCGTGTCAGACAAACCTGGTGGAGTTCTGTGACTGGGTGACAAGTGCCTTGGACCTGGGTAGACCAGTGGATGTCCTCTTTCTAGACTTCAGCAAGGCATTTGACTCTGTTCCTCACGTGGGCCTGTTGGATAAGCTGGGAGAAATGGGGGTGGGGAACCAGATGATCAGATGGATAGGCAATTGGCTTCAGGACCGGATTTGGTGGGATAGTCTCATCCCCAAGGAGGGCTGGTTAGTGGGTCCCACAGGATCAGTCCTGGGCCCCTCTGTTCAACGCCCACGATCTGACATAGGACAGGAATCAGGAGGAGATGAGCTCTTTGCAGATGACTCAAACTGGGGTCGGGTGGTGGATGGGGAGGAGGGGGGTGGCCCCACAGGGGACCTGGAGGCCTGGAAAGATGGTCTAGAAAGTGGAAGCTGAGGTTCAATGCAGGAAATGCAGGTACCCACCTGGGGACCAGAAACCCAGGTCAAGTGTACACCCTGGGGGGATGCTACAGGTCTCATGGCTGAGAGGGACCTGGGGGTGGTGGTGTATGTCAAGATGAACAACTCCGGAGACTTGTAGGAGGGCAAGGCAGCTAGACCAACAGGATGCTGGGGTGCATCGCTAGGGGATCACCTCCAGAAGGAGGAAGGATACTCCCTCTGTATAACTGCTTGGTGAGGCCGCACCTTGAGTATCATGCGTGCAGTTTGGAGGCCACACTTAAAGCGGGACATTAACCTCCTGGGAGAGGGGTCCAGAGGAGGGCAACCAAATGATTTGGGGCTTGGGGACAGGACCTATGAGGAGGGCTCAAGAGCTAAATATGTGTACATTGGAAGAGAGAAGGGACCGGGGGACATGATAGAGTCTCTTAGGTACATGAAGAGGGTAAATAGGGGAGGAACAGTTGGGGTGCTTCAAGGAAGGAGGAAGGGGCCTACTAGAGCGCATGGCTGGAAGCTGGAGGGGAAGATCTAGGGAGAGACGAGGAGGTGCTACTCACTGAGAGGGTGGTGGAGCCATGGAATGCACTGCCTAGGGGGCTGGTGAGAGGCAGAGAGCAATTGAGGGTTCAAGAGGGGGGACAGGCACAGGGAAGGGTCTTGGAAGCAAAATCCAATGCAGCAAGAATATCCGGAACTGGGAAGGGAGAAGCCAGAGAAGGCGAGGGGGACAGCAAGGTCAGCACCCAGGTTGGGGACTGGCCAAACGAGCAGACACGAAAGACCATTAGGCCTATTCTGCTGGCATTTTAGTATGTTAGTATTTTGGGCTCGGTGGGATGGTGTACCAGTGAAATGTGTGCCCTGTGGGAGATATTTTGGGCTCGGTGGGATGCTGTACCAGTGAAATGTGTGCCCTGTGGGAGATGTTTTGGGTTCGGTGAGATGCTGTACCAGTGAAATGTGTGCCCTGTGGGAGATGTTTTGGAATCAGTGAGATGCTATACCAGTGAACTGTGTGCCCTGTGGGAGAGATTTTGAGCTCGGTGGGATGCGCTACCAGTGAAATGTGTGCCCTGTGTGAGATGTTTTGGGTTCGGTGATATGCTATACCAATGAAATGTGTGCCCTGTGAGAGATATTTTGGGCTCGGTGGGATGCTGTACCAGTGAAATGTGTGCCCTGTGGTAGATGTTTTGGGCTCGGTGAGATGCTACACCAGTGAAATGTGTGCCCTGTGGGAGATGTTTTGGAATCGGTGAGATGCTATACCAGTGAAATGTGTGCCCTGTGGGAGATGTTTTGGGTTCGGAGGGATGCTATACTATACCAGTGAAATGTGTTCCCTGTGGGAGATATTTTGGGTTGGTGGGATGCTATACCAGTAAAATATGTGCCCTGTGGGACATGTTTTGGGCTCGGTGGGATGCTGTACCAGTGAAATGTGTGCCCTGTGGGAGATATTTTGGGCTTGGTGGGATGCTATACCAGTAAAATATGTGCCCTGCGGGAGATGTTTTGGGCTCTGTGGGATGCTGTACTAGTGAAATGTGTGCCCTGTGGGAGATATTTTGAGACTCGTGATGCTATACAGTGAAATATGTGCCCTGTGGGAGATGTTTTGGGTTCGGTGAGATGCTGTACCAGTGAAATGTGTGCCCTGTGGGAGATGTTTTGGGCTCGGTGGGATGCTGTACCAGTGAAATGTGTGCCCTGTGGGAGATGTTTTGGATTCAGTGAGATGCTATACCAGTGAAATGTGTGCCCTGTGGGAGATGTTTTGGGCTCGGTGAGATGCTGTACCAATGAAATGTGTGCCCTGTGGGAGATGTTTTGGGTTCGGAGGGATGCTATACCAGTGAAATGGGTTCCCTGTGGGAGATGTTTTGGAATCAGTGAAATGCTATACCAGTGAAATGTGTGCCCTGTGGGAGATATTTTGTGCTCAGTGGAATGCTATACCAGTGAAATGTGTGCCCTGTGGGAGATGTTTTGGGTTCGGTGAGATGCTATACCAGTGAAATGTGTGCCCTGTGGGAGATGTTTTGGTGTCGGTGGGATGCTGTACCAGTGAAATGTGTGCCCTGTGGGAGATGTTTTGGGTTTGGAGGGATGCTATTCCAGTGAAAAGTGTGCCTGTGGGAGATGTTTTGGGTTGAGGATGCTGCCAGTGAAATGTGTTCTCGTGGGAGATGTTTTGGGTCTGGGGGATGCTGTACCAGTGAAATATGTGCCCTGTGGGAGATGTTTTGGGCTTCGGTGAGATGCTATACCAGTGAAATGTGTGCCCTGTGGGAGATGTTTTGGGATCGGTGAGATGCTATACCAGTGAAATGTGTGCCCTGTGGGAGATGTTTTGGGTTCGAGGGATGCTATACTATACCAGTGAAATGTGTTCCCTGTGGGAGATATTTTGGGTCGGTGGGATGCTATACCAGTGAAATATGTGCCCTGTGGGAGATGTTTTGGGCTCGGTGGGATGCTGTACCAGTGAAATGTGTGCCCTGTGGGAGATATTTTGGGCTTGGTGGGATGCTATACCAGTAAAATATGTGCCCTGTGGGAGATGTTTTGGGCTCTGTGGGATGCTGTACTAGTGAAATGTGTGCCCTGTGGGAGATATTTTGGGCTCGGTGGGATGCTATACCGTGAAATATGTGCCCTGTGGGAGATGTTTTGGGTTCGGTGAGATGCTGTAGCAGTGAAATGTGTGCCCTATGGGAGATATTTTGGGCTTGGTGGGATGCTGTACCAGTGAAATGTACCCTGTGGGAGATGTTTTGGAATCAGTGAGATGCTATACCAGTGAAATGTGTGCCCTGTGGGAGATGTTTTGGGCTCGGTGAGATGCTGTACCAATGAAATGTGTGCCCTGTGGGAGATGTTTTGGTCTGGAGGATGCTATACCAGTGAAATGGGTTCCCTGTGGGAGATGTTTTGGAATCAGTGAAATGCTATACCAGTGAAATGTGTGCCCTGTGGGAGATGTTTTGGGTTCGGTGAGATGCTATACCAGTGAAATGTGTGCCCTGTGGGAGATGTTTTGGTGTCGGTGGGATGCTGTACCAGTGAAATGTGTGCCCTGTGGGAGATGTTTTGGGTTTGGAGGGATGCTATTCCAGTGAAAAGTGTGCCCTGTGGGAGATGTTTTGGGTTCGGAGGGATGCTGTACCAGTGAAATGTGTGCCCTGTGGGAGATGTTTTGGGTTCGGAGGGATGCTGTACCAGTGAAATATGTGCCCTGTAGGAGATGTTTTGGGCTCGGTGGGATGCTGTACCAGTGAAATGTGTGCCCTGTGGGAGATATTTTGGGCTCAGTGCGATGCTGTACCAATGAAATGTGTGCCCTGTGGGTGATGTTTTGGGTTCGGCGGGATGCTATACCAGTGAAATGTGTGCCCTGTCTGACATATTTTGGGCTCGGTGGGATGCTGTACCAGTGAAATGTGTGCCCTGTGGGAGATGTTTTGGAATCAGTGAGATGCTATACCAGTGAAATGTGTACCCTGTGGGAGATGTTTTGGGCTCGGTGGGATGCTATACCAGTGAAATGTGTGCCCTTTCGGAGATGTTTTGGGCTCGGTGGGATGCTATACCAGTGAAATGTGTGCCCTGTGGGAGATGTTTTAGGCTCGTTGGGATATTATACCAGTGAAATGTCTGCCCTGTGGGAGATGTTTTGTGTTCGGAGGGATGCTATACCAGTGAAATGTGTGCCCTGTGGGAGATAGTTTGGGCTCGGTGGGATGCTGTACCAGTGAAATGTGTGCCCTATGGGAGATGTTTTGGGCTCGGTGAGATGATACATCAGTGAAATGTGTGCCCTTTCGGAGATGTTTTGGGCTCGGTGGGATGCTATACCAGTGAAATGTGTGTCCTGTTGGAGATGTTTTGGGCTCGGTGGAATAGTATACCAGTGAAATGTGTGCCCTGTGGGAGATGTTTTGGAATCAGTGAGATGCTATACCAGTGAAATGTGTGCCCTGTTGGAGATGTTTTGGGCTCGGTGGGATGCTATACCAATGTGATGTGTGACAGTACATCCTAATCAGACTGTTGCACTAAACACAAGCAAGCTAAGTGGTGCAATTACGACCATCTTTTTACTGGTTCCGAAAAGGAGTACATAAAAGAAAGTACAGCTTACAGTGACAAAAAGCAGCAGTCCATTCTGCTTTTGTAATTATATTTTCTATAGATTGTTTCTCTTAGAGTACAAATCAGTTCATTTAGCTTCACGCAACAAAGTATGAAATAAACACTGCAGAGGTGGAGTTAGTTGCATCTCAAACCCAGTGCTTCCTTCCCAGCCGGCGCTGTAAAGGGAATATTTTGGGGCCGGTGGGATGCTATGCTTCCCACATGGGATGTTTTACTTCCCAGCATTCACTTTCATGGAGGTCAGGCCGCACGAAGATGAGCATGAACTGGCACGGTGCCCAAGGCTCCATTCTGCTGTTTAATTTACAGTAAGAAAAAGTGGAACTGTCCTATGGGTGGGTGCCAGGGAAAATCTCTCCTAGGCTTTGAAATTATGCAAGGGAAATCCCCCAGAAGTTAACCAGAAATGTCAAGATGATCTGGGAGACCTGTGTAGTGCGTGGACACGAGAGGGACGTCATGAGAAGCGCTCCAGGTATCACATTATCCACCTCAGGATTTCATTCACTTCTAAAATGGAGGGGCTCCAGGCTGGGGGTGGTGCAGCATAGCACAGGGAGGAGGCATTTGGCTGCCAGTGAGGGAAGTGCAGGCAGTCATGGGCCCCGATGCTGGCAGAACATGAAGTGGCATTTGTGTTCGCTGTAAAGGCATCAAGTTACCTGCCCGTGGGCAGATCCGATCATTGGGTGAGAGCCAAGGAGAACCAGAGAGAAAAAAACAGGCAAAGAGCAATAACTAGAGAAGAATTTGTTTAAACTTGGAACAACTACTCGTATCTTCTAACCATTTCCATAAATAGTTTTGTATAATATTGTTAAAATATTTGAAACTACAGTTTGAAAGCTGTAACATTTGAACAGTTACTATACTTCTCATGTGATACTACATACACATACATGTCAATGTAATGTGGTAAAAATGACAGACATTGAAAATGCAGTGAACCATTTTTAGTTTTTTTTTTTTTTTTTAATATTGATGTGAAACATTGATCTTACTTCGAGAAACAGCTCTTGCAGCAGGTTACACCATTAGGACTGAAGCTGGCAGGCGCCAGGACCCCACAGAAAAATTCTAGCTTGCAATATCCAGCGGGGACCGCCCGATGTCGGCCTCCCGGGTCAGGCATGACATAAAGGGGCGGTCCCCAGCACTCCCCTTCTTTTTCCGTCGACTCGCCAGCATCGGCCTCACGGATGCCTGCTCTACTCTACGATGCGTGAAATCTTTAATTTTCTTAAATTTTCAAAACTTTACTCCATGTCTGCTTCTTCCACTCCTCCCGACGGACGTCCCTCTAAGTGCGCCTGCGGCAAGCATATCCCCTTTGCAGACCATCACTCTGCCTGTGTCAGGTGTCTGGGCCCGGAACACGACACCCAGGCCTGCTCTGTTTGTCAGCAGTTCAATAGCAGGACCTGAATCCACCGCCAAAAGGCCCTTCAGGGATTCCTCCTCAAGGAGAAACTCAAAAAGATGGAGAAAAGACCTTCCTCCAGAGGGGAATCTTCTCGTAATTCTGAGAAGCACCGGGACAAGCATCGGGACTCGGACAGAGCAAAATCTCCAAGCAGGGCCTCAGAGTCCAGGACCAGCTCCCAGCCTCCCTGGTAAAGGTATCGTCTTCCGGGAACTCCTCCGCCTCCTTGCACCCACCAAGACCTCTCGAGCAACGGATGCCTCTAAGCCTGCTTCTTCAGACAGGCATAAGAAGTCTTCTCAAATCTAGAGGTGCGCCTGACCGATGCCGGACACCAACTTCAGGTCCGTTCTCCCAACCTCCCAAGAAGACCTCGAGCTGACGTCCCTTGGCGGATGACTGAGGCTAAGGAGGCATCCACCTGCACCCGAAAGGTGACCAACCACTACACAGACGCTCGTGGACACCGGACGTCAGGGGTTCTCAGTCGAAGAGGCTACTGCACCGCCAGATGACCAGACGGGCGACACGGAGGGACGCCGGATTGCCCAGTAGCCGGATCCAGTGCCCGGCGTCCGAGCCCAACAACAGGCCTATACAGACGCCTGACTCTCCAACAAAGGCGCATACAGACAGGTCCGATCATCAGGCATGAATATCCAGGAGTTGAGGATTTGTTCACCTTCTTGTGGGAAGCCATCAAGAAGGACGTGGGTTCCCTAAGCCTCACCTGCCTACACCACCTCCACCTCCTCCTAGGGGTGCCGCAGGTGACAGACCCCGACCCCAAGGAGCCTACTCCGCCCCTCGGGAAGATCCAGAGACAGAAGCACCCTTCACGTTCCCCCTCAGGGTTCCCGAGCCCGAAGCAACCCAGGGGTGGACGTCTGTCATCGGGAGATGATTCCAGACTGGATACGTCTGACATTACCAGGTCTCCCATCTCCTTTCAGTCCCCCATCACCAGACCCACGGGACCTCCCAAGGTCGCCCCCGGATGATCCCTCCTTCTCAGAAATCATGAGACGCATCCAGGACAATATGAGATGGGAGACCGAAGAGCTAGACCTTGAGAGACAACGCCTTGCCTGTTACCTCAGGCAGAAAGACCCGAAGCCTTTGGTAGACACCTTTACAGACGTCACCAAGGCAGCTTGGAAACGTCCGCATTCCACACCGGCTGTTCCAAAGAAGGCTGACCGCCTTTACAGGACTCCTACAGAGGACCAGTATTTGGCGCAGCAACCCCTGGCCGACTCTCTGGTCATTACTGCATCTCATGACAGGTCCCAGCGGCCTCAACATTTGAGCACTCAGCCTCTGGACCAGGAATCTAAGCAATTAGATTCCATGAGAAGACACGTGTATGTGGCTGCTACATGCTCTATTAGGTCTCTGAACTATCTGACGCACATGGTGCAATTTCAGAATGCCCTTTGGGATCAGGGCCAAGACCACCTTAAAGATTTTCCTGATGGCGAAAAGAAGGAGGAGCTGTTAAAGCTCCTCCAAACTGGGTCTGATGTGGGGACCCAGGTTCTCCGAGCCTCTTACAACTCGGCAGCCAGGGGAGCAGCTACAGGCGTTTGTCTCCAGAGACACTCATGGCTGAGGGTCTCCGGATTTACCCCAGACATCCAGAAGAATCTACTGGACGTCCCTTATAATGGAGCAGTCCCCTTTGATGAAGAGTCCGAGAAGGTCATCACCAAATTGCAGGATGCTGGGAAGGCTGTCAGGACTGTACAAGCTATGTATAGGCCTAAATCCGGTTCCTTTCGTAGGAACCAGAATCGCTTTCACGGCCGCCAACAAAGGCAACAGCCACATTCTGGCCAGCAACCCAGGGGCAACTTCAGCCGTAAGAATCAAGTCAGGTTTCCCTGTGGCCAGGGCCCGAAGCATTCAGAAGCAGCCCAGCCCACAGGGGCCAACACCACCACAGCATGACTTCTTCCCGGCCCTCGCCCCTCGCCCCTCCTCTGGATCAAAGGGTCGAGAAGGTCGGGTGTCGCATCTCTCATCACCTTTCAGGGTGGCAGAGGATCACCTCCAACTGGTGGGTGTTGCAGTTGATCAAGCGAGGCCACTCTATAGAGTTCCTCGATCACCCACCATCCAGACCTCCCCTGCTCTCCTGTTACTCGGGTCAGCATGCTGTGCTTATTCAGCAAGAGATCTTGGCCCTCCTACACAAGGAGGCCATAGAACATGTTCCACTGAACCAGAGAGGAAATGGCTACTATTCCCACTTCTTCCTGGTTCCAAAGAAATCAGGGGACTTGCGCCCGATTTTGGTTCTCAGCGATCTCAACAACTTTGTGCTATACAAGCATTTCCGTATGGTGACTGTCGGGTCTGATTCCCATGCTCAAAGAGGGCACATGGCTAGCGTCGCTGGACATGCAAGACGCTTATCTACACCTCCCAATCGCTTGGGCGCACCGCAGATTTCTGCGTTTCGAGTTTCTGGGACGCCACTACCAGTTCCAAGCCCTCCCCTCCGGACTGTCTTCAGCACCTCGGGTGTTCATGAAGTGTATGGCAGTCGTGGCAGCAGCTGTCAGGAGAAGAAGCCACTACGTGTTCCCATACCTAGATGACTGGCTCCTCATGGCACCCTCACGGGAGGCCCTGATGTCCGCAATACATGATACCTGTTCCCTCTTCCTATTGCTGGGCATCACCATCAATCAGGAGAAGTCGTGCCTTGTTCCGTTTCAGAATTTGCACTTCATAGCAGCGGTTCTGAACACAATTCAAGGAAGGGCATTCCTTCCCCAGGACAGGGCGGAATGCATGAGGGACATAAAGGAAAAGAAGACGGTACCAGCCCGCACCGTCCTTTGCCTGTTCGGTCACATGGCGACTGCCATTGCGACGGTTCCCCTTGCTCGACTCCATATGCGGATTACCCAGTGGATGCTGAGAGCACAATGGGACCAAAAGCAGGATCATCTGCAGCATCTAGTCCGGATCACGAATGCAGTCATCTGAGACTGGCATTGGTGGCTCGTCCCAGACCACCTCTCTATGGGAGTCCCCTTCACTGCATCACCTTCTTCAGCGACTCTCTCCACGGATGCCTCAAGGGGAGCTCACCTCAACTGGGTCAGGACTCAAGGCTCCTGGTCGTCTCTAGAGTCCCAACTTCACATAAACATCCTGGAGATGAGAGTCGTCCTGTATGCCCTACAGGCATTCCAGACGGAGATTCCACCGGGTACTCTTCTGGTACAAACAGACAATACAGCGGTGATGTACTATCTCAACAAACAAGGAGGCACTCATTCCTACCCCCATTGCAGGGAGGCTCAAAGGGTTTGGAATTGGGTATTGCAACACGGCGCACACATCATTGCAGTACATGTTCCCGGTGTGGACAACACTATCACGGACAGCTTAAGCCGATCATGGGCCAGGGTCCACAAATAGGAACTGCTTCAGGAAGTCGCAGAGGACCTGTTCCACAGATGGGGGACACCAGAATTAAACCTCTTCGTGTCCCCGTTCAATGCAAAACTGCCCAATTTCTGCTCACTAGATCCAGGGCCTGGTGTTTTCTGGCGAGACGCGTGTCCCTCTCTTGGACGGGCAGGTTCCTCTACGCTTTCCCGCCCTTTCCTTTGATCCAGAGGGTTCTATTGAAGCTCTGTCAAGAGCAAGCGTGCCTTATTCTAGTAGCAACCTTTTGGCCCAGGCAGATTTGGTTCCCTCTCTTACATCAGCTGGCCCAGGAACCTCCGGTGCCTCTGCCATTTTGCTCTCGCCTTCTATCCCAGGAGACAGGATCCTTGGTCCATCTGGATCTTCGGTCTCTGAACCTGCATGCCTGGCTCCTAAGGACATAGCAGTCCTGAGGTACGGGGTCTCTCAGGAAGTTGCGGATGTTCTGGTGGCAACCAGAAAACCCTCTACTCACGCTACTTACGCCATGAAGTGGCGTAGATTTTGTATTTGGGCTCAAGCTCGAGCATTGACCCCATTGGAGTGCTCTCTAAGGTCTGTTTTGGACTACCTCCTATCCCTCTACGAGGCAGGACTTGCCTATTTCTCCATTAAGGTCCATCTATGCGCTATTTCAGCGTACCATTCCCCGATAGGTCACAGGTCTCTAGCTCAACTAGAGGCTTCTTGCGCCTTTCTGCGCAGCATCCTGCATTTGAGACCTCCCATCAATGACCCGGTTCCACCTTGGGATCTTCCTTTTGTTCTAGAGCAGCTTACGCTGCCCCCTTTTGAACCAGCCGCGGATTGCGAGCTGCGTCTCGTCGCTAGGAAGACGCTCCTTTTAGTTGCTGTTACTTCTGCCAGAAGAGTTTCTGAGCTTCATGCACTTGTGTGCAAGGATCCTTATTTGGTTTTTCACAAGGACAAGGTGTCCTTAACAACAAATCCTAAGTTCCTTCCCAAGGTGGTCTCGGCTGTCACACTCAACCAGGATATCGACCTACCAGTGTATTACCCGAATCACAGTAACAGGGGGGAAGCCCTGTTGCACACTTTGGATGTGCATAGGTGTCTCAGATATTATCTGACCAGAACCAAAGCCCATCGGACTTCGGACCAGCTCTTTGTTTCCTATGCACAGAGGATGATCGGTGCTCCTGTTTCCAAACAATCGCTTTGTAGATGGCTGGTAAAGTGCATTATGTTCTGTTATCAGAAGCGCAATAAACCCTCATCGGGCCTGGTGAAGGGTCATTCTACTAGGGGGGTGGCTACCTCCTTTGCTGCGCTCAAAAATGTTTCAACTTCAGCCATCTGTGCAGCAGCGACCTGGAGTACTGTACACACATTCATCAGGCACTACAGTTTGGATATTGCCTGTAGGCGCAGAGCTGGTTTCTGCTTGGCGGTACTTCAGGGACTTTTGTCCTGAAGCTTGGAGTTTTTCCTCCTATCCTCCTCCTGATAATCACTTGGTCCCTTACTACTTGGGAAATCAGTCCTAATGATGTAACCTGCTGCAAGAGCTGTTTCTCGAAGCAAGATAAGTACAGTTACGTAAGAACTTACCGTAACAGTAGATCTTCGAGAACAGCTCTTGCAGCAGGTAGTTTCCCTCCTACCTTCCCCTCTGGAGGTTAAGTCTTCTGACCTAGTTTCTAGGCTACAGCGTCTTTTGGCGCCTTCCACAAGCCTTCATTTGGAAGCGGATACTCGGTCTCCCCTTCAGATGTCATTCTTATGCCGGGAGTCTCCGTCGGGAGAATTGGGGATGTTGGAGGACCGCCCCCTTTTATGTCATGCCTGACGGGGAGGGGCCAACGTCGGGGGCGGTCCCCCGCTGGATATTGCTAGCTAGAATTTTTCCGTGGGGTCCTGGCACCTGCCGGCTTCAGTCCTAATGGTGTAACCTGCCGCAAGAGCTGTTCTCGAAGATCTACTGTTACGGTAAGTTCTTATGTAACTGTACTTTTTTTTTTTTAATCAATGTATGGTCACTGTAGTGATATATTAATGGTGTATCGTAGCTGACTTCAAGCTTTCATTTAAAAAACAAACTCTGATCAGAGCCGACCTGGCTACCTCAGAGCGTCGAGCCTGAGTGAAAGTATACTTTGAGCTCCCACAGCGGCTGAGTCCGCCATGCAGAAGATGGCTGCCGTCACAACAGTGCACATACACAGCGAGGGCATATGACACCCGCTCACCACACTTCCACCTGCCACATCAGCGGACCGGCCTGTAGCGAGGCACTGACTGAACTATGTGCTTTTGGGGGGGCAGGACAGACCTCCCTCTCCTGACCCTGCCGTGGTGGTGGGGTTATCCACAGGGGTACCCTCACTGATGGGGGTCCTAGGGAGGCAGTGGACGGTGGGGGGGGAGGAGGAGGAGGAGGATGAACAGAGTATTAAAAAAAAAAAAATACACCAGTACCCCAGGATAAGACGCTTTCCCACCCCAAGGAGGAAAGGGTCCTACGGGACACTACACACACAGCCACAAACACCATCAGTCTCCAGTGCTCTGGTATAAGGCACTGTCCTAACCAAGGAAACTAGCATTCATGGGACACTAACCCTTCCCCCCCAAAATCGTTCCTCCAGTGCCCCGGGATAGGACACCTCCCATCTGAGGGGGGGACATCCCATGGGACACTAAAACCACCTCCCCTTCTTTCCTCCAGCACTCCGGAATAAGATGGTTCTAAGGATGTGGATATGTTGTTCAATCCACACTGTCTAGCAGGTTCCTTGCCGCTTTAATTCTTGCCGGAAGGTTTTCAAGCTGGCTCCTCCCACCCACCCGGGTGGTAAAACCCTCGGTTCCGCCCCATAACGCCAGATCTTCCTTACCTGTTGGATACTCAGGTTCCCTCTTTAGCGCTCTGTGTTTTAGGCCTGGATCCTAACTCTTTGGGTTTTCCGAAAATTATTTTAAAGTTTACAAGACTTCATCTTCACTGGCAGCTGCGATGGACAAATCCACTCTCTGCTTCCGTCGGTGCCCTTGCGGGCAGAAGATATCCCGGATCGATCCGCACTCCAAGTGCGTTTACTGCCTGGGTCTTGCCCACGATCCGCAGGCCTGCGATCTGTGCAAGTCCTTCTCAGCTTCGGTTTTAGAGGACCGCGCTGCCAGACTGCAACCTGGGCATCCTGAGAAACGGTACCTGCTGGTGAAGTCAAAGGAGGCCCGATGGGCGGTGTCCATGGCTGCAGGCTCCGCGGAGTAGCTGGAGCAGTTGATTGCCCTTGAGGAGGAGGCGGCCCAGGCCGCTTCATCTTCCTCCTTGGCTGTGGCGTTTATCCCGCTCTCCTTGGGCTCCTCCTGTACTGCTTCTTTTAAGGAGCTTTGCCAGCCCCTCTCCACCATGGGAGAAGGGCCCTCGGGACATTCCAGTTAGTCCAAGGAAAAATGAACCAAAAGGTAAGTCCCACCGTCAGCGTTCTTGGGAGCGGGAGAGATCTCCTTCACCCGACTGTCAGCTCTCGACTTCGGTCATGGTTGCGGCTAAGGCCGCTGGCTTCACGGTGTCCCTGTCAGGTCAGCCGGCCGAGACATCCGTCGACGAGGTTGAGATTTTTCTCGACCCGTTGGACAGTTTGTCAACTGGAGAAGCCGGCAACCCTTCTTCACCAGTTCTCCCGGTGGTAACCAAGGACTTTCCTGTGCCTCCTGTGCCAAAGTCCCCGGTAAAGGACCCTGAACCGGGGGGTGAGTGGGTTTCCCCGGCCCCTCTTTGACCCACCCTCGGCGACCCCGAAGGTCTCAGTCCTCTTCCAGGTCGAGTAGGTCCCGCCTACGTCGGCGGTCTCAGTCTCGACACCATGGAAAGTGGTGTCACCACTCGTCCTCTTCGGAGGATAGGCTCCGACGTAGGTTGCGTCGGTGCTATGAGGACATAATGTGGCAGCAACTTTTGTTGACCGGTAACAAGCCGACTCCGTCGCCTTCTCTGGCAATTAAGTGGCTGTCACTGGAGCGACCAAAGTAACCCCTCGTAGTTATCGAGGAGCTGACCCCGGCGCCGGTTGTTTGGCCAAAACCGGCTGCTCCTCCCATTGTGGTGGAACCACCGCAACCTCAACCAAAGACTGAGGCCCCGACCAAGGATTCGCCCCGCAGGTTGTCGGTCACCCTCACTCCCGATCGACCTCGGCAGGTGGAGGATGGCTCAGGCACCCGACAGCTGTTTGCAGACTCCTTGGAGTCTGACAACAATTCCTCCCTGTACTCCAGGCTCATTGACCTGGAATCTGTTGGGGGTCAGTCGGTGGACGAGAACCCATCCTCATTCTTCGGTATTCTTCGACTCCTCTCCGAGTCTACTGGGATGCAGCTCAAACCTGTTCAGAAACGGGCCAGGTATCCCCTCACAGAGATACTGGACCAAGGAGATTCTCCTTCGGAGGCCGTCCCGGTGGCCAAAGCCATTGTTGGCCCGGCCCTGGAGTTGTGGTAGCGGCCTGTATCTTGTTCCGTGCCTTCAGCCAGGATGGCTCGCTAGTACGCGATCCCCACGGTTCACTCTCCAGTTTCTCGGAGCACCCCTCTGCGGATTGGCTGGTGACCGATAGTGTTTTCCAGCGTCCCGGGAATGCTAGGGACATGGACAAACCGCCCGACAAAGAATCCAAAAAAGCTGGATTACTCAAGGTGGAAGGTTTACGCTGCTTCCTCCCTAGGCCTTCGACAGGCTAGTTCGGCTGTCCTGATGGCACATTTCTCATACGCCCTTATGGGTTCCCTGGATGAGGTGATTCCCCATCTCCCAGCTGACCTTCAGATGACGGTCAAGCAGGTTTGGGATCAGGGAAGGGCAGTGGCTAAACAGCAGCTCCAAACTTCTTTGGACATCGGTGACTCTTGTGCCCGGTCAGTAGCGGCCACAGTAGTCATGCGCCGCAGAGCTTGGCTGTGGATCTCCACCTTCACGGTGGACAACCAGCACAAGCTGGCAGACGTTCCCTTCCTGAGCACCAACTTGTTTGGGCCAGGGGTGGACGGCCATCTCCAGAGGATCGAGAAGTCCAAGGCCACCTTGGACTTTGTGACATCTGCCCAGAAAGACAAAGGCCGCCAGCAGCAGTGTAAGCCCTTTCGCCCTTCCGCTCCTGCAGCACGTCCGGTCCAGCAACAGGGCCAGCAGGCTCACACTTGGTGCCCTAAGGCCAAGTCTGCCGCTTCTTCCAGTAGGAAGCCTGGAGGGAACGGTCCAGGAGGCCCCTCGGCTGGCTGTTCCTCCGAGCCTGTCCACTGACGGGTTGAGGGGTGTCGCCCCCAACCTCGTCATTCCTCACTGGGTTACCCTTGTGGGGGGGGATGGCTCCATCACTTCCTTTCTGCCTGGTCCGCTGTCACCACGGACCGCTGGGTGCTAGAAGTGGCAGGGGTCTGCTTCTGGAGTTCGAGCAGTCCCCTCCCTATCGAGCCATCGCCCCACAGAGAGCAACGGGTCTTGTAGCCTCTCTGTTGGCTCGTTGAGACGACATTGCCCTGCTCCTCCAGAAGGAGGTAATCAGCGAGGTGGCGGACCCTCCTCCAGACCCAGGGTTTGTGTCCAGGTACTTCCTGGTCCCAAAGCGGATGGGGGAGCTGGCGCCTACCATTCTCGACCTGCACAACCTGAACAAGTTCCTAAGGCAGCGCACCTTCAGGATAGTTACTCTGGCTCAGATCATTCCATCCTCGGAACTAGGCATGTGGTTCTGCTGTCTGGATCTCCAGGACACGTTCTTTCACATCCCAGTCCGTCCGTCTCATCAGCGATTCCTCCACTTCAGAGCAGAGGGATCTTTTTACGAGTTCTGGGCCATGCCCTTTTGCCTCTCTCCAGCTCCCAGGGTCTTCACCAAGTGCATGGCAGTGGTGACAGCATTCCTGCGGCGCCAAGGGGTCCGGGTGTACCCTTACCTGGACGACTGACTGATTACAGCCCCCTCCAGGTTGGAGGCAGAGCGGTCCAGGGATCTGGCCCTCCAGGTCTGCTCTCAGATTGGCCTCCTCATCAACAAGGCCAAATCGGAACTCGTGCCACCGCAGGTGATTCAGTTCATCGGGGCAGAGCTCAGCACCCAGCGGACAGGGCCGAGGTCCTTTCCTCCTTTGCCCAATCATTTTTGGTTGGGCAATTGCTCCCTGCCCGGGACTTCCTGCGCTTTCTGGGCCTCATGGCGGCCTGCACCAGCGTGGTCCGTTGGGCCTACTGGCATATGTGTCCCCTGCAGTGGGGTTGGCCCGCCAATGGTCACAGCGCTCCGGTCCTCTGGACCAGCCAGTGACAGTGACCCAGGAGATGTGGAATGGCCTCCAGTGGTGGCTCATTCCAGCTCATCTGCAGGAGGGTTTTCCATTTGTCTGCCCCGAGCTGACGGTCACTCTGACGACCGACACCTCTCTGATGGGTTGGGGTGCCCGTCTGGGGGAGCTCAGAGCCCACAACCTCTTGTCCCCTCAGGAGTCTCTATGCCACATCAACCTGCTGGAGCTTTGAGCGGTCCAGCTAGTCCTCACTGCCTTCGCTCCGTTTGTACGGGGTCAAGTGGTCCAGGTCCAGACGGACAACACCACGACCATGTACTTCCTCAACTGACAGGGCAGGACACACTCCTTGCCCCTGTGCAAGGAGGCTCTCCACACTTGGTCTCTCGTGATCAGCCTGGAGGCGGATCTCCTAGCCATCCATGTGGCAGGAGCCTCCAACAGTCTGGCCGATGCCCTCAGCTGGATAGGCGCTGCATCTCACGAGTGGTCTCTTCTGCTGGAGGTAGTACAAGATCTGTTCTCCCACTGTGGCACCCTCAGGTGGACCTGTTTGCCTCCAGGGAGAATGCGAAGCTGAGGCTGTTTCACGCCCGCCCCCCCCACCAGCAGGGCTCGCTGCAGAGGGATGCCTTCTCAAGGCCGTGGACCCCAGGCCTCTTCTGCGCCTTCCCTCCATTCCCCTTGATCCACAAGGTGCTTCTCAAGATGAAGAGGGATCAGGCACAGGTGATTCTGGTAGCCCCAGACTGGCCCCACCAGTTCTGGTATCCAGATCTTCTCAGCCTCAGCTCCAGGCTCTCGAGGTGGCTTCCAGCCCGCCCAGACCTGATCTCAGTCAACAAGGGAAGGTACTCCATCCGGACCTTCAATCCCTGCACCTGACGGCCTGGTTCCTGAGCAGCTAGAGTTCCAGGCCTTGGGTCTTTCTGACGAGGTCCTCAACATCGTTGAGGCGTCCCGTAAGGAGTCGACCAGAAAATGCTATGCCTTCGTATGGAAGAGATTCTCCATCTGATGTCAGGACAAGGGGTTGGACCCTTCTTCCTGTTCCTTGGCTAGCATTCTGGACTAACTGTGGTCCCATTCTCAGCTAGGACTTCGGTCGACAACCCTAAGGTGCACCTGGCAGCCATCTCTGCTTGCGGGCGCAGGCGGCAAGCTGATCTGTGATTGCGGAGAGAAGGTGGTCAGGCGCTTTTTCAGGCCTTGATCACATATCCCCTCGGTGCAAGAACCTCCACCTCCGTGGGATCTACTGCTGGTAGTGGCTAAGCTCATGGGCAAGCCATTGAACCGATGCAAGGTGTGACATCTCACCTGTCGTGGAAACCGCCTTCTTGGTGGCTATTCGTTAACCAGAAGGATGGGAGGGCTTGCATGCCCATAGAGTCTCTTTATCTGGTCTTCCACAGGGACAAGGTTGTCCTCCGCCTCCCACCGAAATTCCTTCCGGAAGGTGGTGTCGGAGTTTCACCTTAACCAGGTGTTGACTCTGCCAGTGTTCTACCCCAATCACACCTCGAAGGCCAAGTCCAGGCTCCATACCTTGGACCTGAGATGAGCTCTCTCCTGTTATGAGGAGAGGACGGCATAGAATCGGGGAGAGGTTCGCCAGCTGTTTGTCACCTACGCTGAAGCCGCTTTTGGCAGACCTGCAGCAAAGCGGACGATTGCTCGATGGATAACATCATGGATTATTCTGTGCTATGAGTTGGCGGGCAAGGTGCCTCCCAAAGGGATAAGAGCTCATTCTACTTGCCATACTGCTGCATCGGTGGCTGCTTCCAGGGACATCCCTATCCAGGAAATCAGTCGGGCTACTACCTGAAGACAGCAAACACCTTCATTACCCACTACCACATCAACCTTGAGTCATGCCGGGATGCTGGTTTTGGGGCTTCAGCTCTCCAGTCTGTTTCCCAAGTAGGGTGTGTGCGCCTTGCCTCCCTCCTCCTAGAGAACTGCTGAGTTCTACTATTATGTGGATGAACAACATAGCCACGATCCTAGAAAAACAGGTTACTCACCTGTAACAGTAGTTCTAGGAGTGGTATATGTTGTTCATCCACACGGACCCACCCGACCTCCCCGATTGCGGATGCACAAACCTGACTTCCAGCGGTCAAAGATCTGGCTCCATGGGATGGAGCCGAGAGTTATACCACCCGAGTGGGTGGGAGGAACCAGCTTGAAGACTTTCCGGCTGATTTAAAGGGAAAGGGACTCTGCCAGTAAGGGTGGATGAACAACATATACCACTCCCAGAACTACTGTTACAGGTAAGTAACCGGTTTTTCCATGACATACTTGGGCTGAGACATGGGTGAAGCCGAATATTCCGGACACCATATGTGCAATAAATGGCTGTAAACTTCTCTGTAGGGATCGCCACTCTTCCGGGGGGGGGGGTCGCCCTATACGCCAAGGATCACTTAGTGATAACTGCCCAGCCTATGGAAATAACTGGTCCTTTGGAGGCCGTTCATGTGGTTCTGACTCTTGGTAACACCAAAAAAAATCAATCTGATATGTGTCTACAACCCATCCAAAAGTAGCATCTCTGGTTTAACTAACACCATGAATCTCTTGGCATCACATAAGGTAAAAGGAGAACTCCTCCTCATGGGGGATTTCAGACTGGACTGAGAAATATTCAGGATTGTATGATGCCACACTCAGCAAGTTGCACCTGGCTTAGCTAATAAAATGTCCAACAAAGCCATCACAACGGGGAAGGTACAACTCCCTCCTGGACCAGATTGCCACAGACAGAGCTGACCATATTCAAGGCTTGGATACTCTACCTGATGCTATCAGTGATCATACTCCAGTTTATTGCATATGGAGGGCACACATCCCAAAGCCTCCCACCAAAGAAATACGCTTTCGGGACTTTTCCAAAATTAACATCTGTGAGCTACATGCGGATCTCCATCACACTGACTGGTCCCCAATTTACCAGGCAGAAGATGTCGACATTGCTTTATCCTACCTTGTAACCATCCTACAGGAATTTCAAAAGAAGGAGGGTGTGAAATACAGTAACAAGATCGGTGAATAGTGAGACCCTGACCAGCATGAGGAGCAGGGACAAGACCTGGGTTGCTGCAAAGAAAAGCGGCAGACAAGCTGACTGGGATGAATATCGTAGGCAGAGGAACATATGCAAGACAAAAATTTGGGCAGAAAAAAGTGCTTACTCTCTTAAGCTACTACAGAAATCGGCCAATAATGCACGTGGTTTCTGGAACCATATTAAGACTTTCTTGGGACAAAGTGGCTACTCGACAATCACTGATTTGATAATAAATGGTGCCAACTGCAGTAACACCTGTAACATTGCGAATGCCCTAAACATCCACTTCTCCGACCTCTCGAACTATGAGAGGCAGACCAGTCAAACCTCTGTCTCTCCAACTGTGCCCCCAGCCCAGGCCTTCCCTTCACTTAGTTTTAAGCAGGTCACCACCCTTGAGGTTCTGACACCTTTGAGGAAAGTACCCGAGCACGGATCAGTGGGATCAGATGGCGTACTATCAAGATTCCTTAAACTAGCTGCCCCTGTTATAGCGGCACCAGTTGCCATGATCTACAACCTTTCCATCAGCATGCGGGTAGTACCGTCTCTCTGGAAGATAGTGCAGGTTGTCCCCATACATAAGAAATGGGACACAAAAGACATGAACAATTATCGCCCAATTGCAGTATTATCAGCACTAAACAAAATTCTTGAAAAACTAATAGCTGACCAGGTCACGGACTACATTCAACAAAACAACCTTCTTACCCCTGCCCAACATGGCTTTAGGAAGGGGCACAGTACGGCCACGGTGCTTATCAAACTTACTAATGACATCAAGCCGTCAATGGATAAAGGGCTATACACTGGAGCAATTTTCATGGATTTAACTAAAGCGTTCAACCTAGTGAATCACTCGTTGCTACTTGATACGGTGGCCACACTTGGATTCTGCCCAGGCTCCTCAACATGGTTCAGCAGTTACCTATCTGGGCGGATGCAATTTGTTCAGATTGACGATTGCAAATCTGATTTCTCTCCTGCCAGCATCGGTGTACCACAAAACTCAGTTCTCGGACCACTACTTTTCTCACTGTTCGTGAATAGGCTGCCTCAAATGTCGAGCACTACCTCTACCATTTTATATGTGGATGATATGGTGTTATACACCAGCGCCAAGGACATTGCCTCCATTAATACCACACTTGAGTCGGACTTTGCCTGTCTACATGAGTGGCTAGTTCAAAACAAACTTCTGAATACCAAAAAAAACAGTGGCAATGCTGTTCGGATCAGCACCAGGAGTCATAGCCAGCTCTGCAACACTGACCATACATGGCTTGGTCTGCACACTCCTAGATTTGGTGGACTCTTTCAGATACCTGGGTATACCCCTCGACCCTTCGTTGGATTTCAGCCTCCATATCACTAACACTTGTAAGGCGTCAATATCAAGCTAGGGCCAGCCTACAAAGTCAGAGCATCCTTAAATTCTAAGGCAAAATTAGCCACCGCGCAGGGGGTACTGTGACCCAGCCTAACCTATGGAATCACTTCCTATAAAGACGCAAACAAGAGACTGTTGCAGAAGTGGGACACCTGTCATAACAGTATCTGTCGATTCGCACTATCAGTACCTAGGCGCACCCATCATTGCATACTTTACTCCAGTCTGGGCTGGCTCTTACCCAGTCTATACCACAGGATGCACAATTAACAGTATCATCCGAATTGGAACACCAAAGTCCTTTTGCATGCTTGATGAAACTGGCCCATCAGACATACCTGCTGAGATCTACCGAAAAGTCGCTCCTTAATACACCCAAATGCGCCGCTAGTATGGGTGAGCAGGCATTTGCGGTGTCTGCCCCAAAGCTATGGAACTCCCTGCCTTCAACTGTGAGGCACTCCACTACACACCTGATCTTTAAAAATGAGCTCCGTGCCTGCCTCCTGGCCTCTGACAGGTTCACTTGTGACTCAACCCTTGGGGAGGACACCTAGTTAGGCTTCCTTTACATGTCCCTTCAACTCGTATTTAGGCACTTATCACTCTTGCCCACTTTTAAATAGCAGGCAAGGACAGGCTGTGAGGTGTCCCACTGCAAGTCTGTCTGGAATACTTTCTCTGTTTACTTATACCGTATGGTCTGTCTCCTTGAAACTGTATTGTGTATTCCCCTGTATCTATGGCTAGTCTAGTGTAATGTCTAATTTCTGTTGTACAGTAGGTATCACTGTGCCTGTCTATACTGTAGTGTGTTTGACCGAAGTCTGTGTTATGTAATAGTAACCATTGTGATGTGATGTGCTTTTACCGGTGTCTGTAACTCTCCCGGGTCATGGGTGCTTTTGCCGGTGTCTGTAACTCTCCCGGGTCATGGGTACTTTTACCGGTGTCTGTAACTCTCCCGGGTCATGGGTACTTTTACCGGTGTCTGTAACTCTCCCGGGTCGTGGCTGAAAATAGGTAACTTCTTTGTCTAGAGCACTTACCCGGTAATCAAAAACTAAAGAAATAAATAAACTTCCTCGGCGCCACCAGGCCGACACCCATCTTTAATGACTTGAGTCATTAATTATAAAATTGATAATAAAACATTGCAGAGAAATAAAAATATACAAACGATTAACCTATTTCAGAAATAGATTAATGGTAAGAAACTGTATGATGAAGTGTTTCGAAAACTAACCAATGCTGCTGCTTTAAAGAGCCTGTGACATCACACGGGAGACTCAGAAAACATGATATATAGTTAAACTGCAGCTGGTATCTTACATATGTGTGGTAGCTGCCCATTTATCAGCACATTAACATGAAAAAGGACCACTGTTCCCTGGACTTTTCACGACTCTGGTTGCTTTTCTACACGTCACATCATAATTCTCTGCTGGACGCATCATAATTTCTACAGTAACAGTGTGTGCTGCCATAGGCTTGGGATTATGCTGTCCAGTGTAGACCAGTAGGTAGAACAGATGAAGTCTAGAGTGCTGTGATCCTGTTATCATGTTAATGTACTGAAACATGGGATGCTGCAGAAAATATATAAAACTCGTTTTGCTCTCGTAGTTCATGAGGTCTCAAGGATCCTCTTGCGGGGGTGGGGGGCAGCCTTGTTGTACAGTAGTGCTCATCTGTTCTTTTATTTTATTTTATTTTTAGGTATACTGTGGGCGGAGGCGATCTTCCTGGAAGCAAGACCACAGCGGAAGACTAAGAGCGTGGATGCCCTGAAGAAATGCGAACATGACCCACACGTGCTCTTGCCGGTGGCCAAGTGAGTAAATCATTTTGTGGTGGAGGGATATGTGCCTTTCCTCCAGTACTGTGCTGATGCCCCTTTAAATCTACCTGGTATTTCAGTGAATGCACCTGGCTAAGTGACATCACCCAGTAATATAAAATTAAAAAAATATACAGTGTCCTAGCCGGCCCAGTGGCGTTGAGGTGCTGGATGCACACACGGCGACCGGGTTCGAAGAGCGGACTTGGGCCGCTGGGGTTGGCAGGGAGAGGAAGGATCGAGGCGTCCCTGGCTGCTCTTCTTCCTCTGGGAGGCTGGCGCACTGCAGCGGCAACTGGTGAAGGCCAGTAGCACTACAGCAGCGAGCAGTAGAGCGGGGGGGGGGGGAGTGTAGCAGGGATCAGCACATATGTGCTTGTGCGCCATTGCACATCCGGCTCTCTGGGACAAGAAAAAATAGGTGGAAAATGGCGGGGTGCAGTCTCGGCAGCTGATGGCTACACCCGGTGCCCTCCGGGACCCGAAAGGATCCTGCATTCAGAGCATTGTGAGCGATTAATGGCCAACTCTGAGGGGGTGCCATACCAGGCCCAGGGGGTGCTGGTGGCTGGGGGATCGCGGAGATCCGCTCCACGGAGGAGAAAACAGAGATGAGGTAAAAAAATATATATATTTCTAGGGACATGGATATGTTGTTCAATCCACACTTACTGGCAGGTTCCTTGCCACTTTAAATCTTGCCGGAAGGTCTTCAAGCTGGCTCCTCCCACTCACCTGGGTGGTAAAACTCTCGGCTCTGCCCCATGACACCTGATCTTCCTTACTGCTTGGAAGCTCAGGTTCCCTCCTTTGCGCGCTCTGCGTTTTAGGCCTGGATCCAAACTCTTCGGTTTACCCGAAACTAGTTTTAAAATTTACAAGACTTCGGTCTTTATCTTCCCTCACGGCTGTGAAGGACAGATCGACTCCTGGATTGCATCAGTGCCCCTGTGGGCAGAAGATGTCCCAGACTGATCCGCATTCCACGTGCGTGTACTGCCTTGGGCTTGAGCATGATTCGAAGGCCTGCGACTTGTGCAAGTCCTTTTCGGCCACGGTCTTAGAGGATCGCGCTGCCAGATTGCAACTTGGGCGCCCCGAGAAACATTATCCTCCAGTCAAATCGAAGGAGGCCCGTTGGGCGGTGTCCGGCGGGTGGGCTCGGCTGAACAGCTCGAACAACTGATCGCCCTCGAGGAGGAAGCAGCCCAGGCCGCATCATCATCATCTTCATCTTCTGTCGCGGCATTTTTCCCGCTGTCTTTGGGCTCCACCAACACGGCTTCGTTCAAGGAGCTTTGTCAGTCCCTCTCCACCAAGGGAGAGGGGCCTTCGGAACATTCCTCTCAGTCCAAAAAGAAGGACTCTAAGGGTAAGTCCCACCGTCAACGTTCATGGGAGCGGGAGAGGTCCCCTTCCCCGGATAGTTGACACACTACTTCGGTCGAGGTTGCGGCTAAGGCCACTGGCTTCACGGTGTCCCGTCAGGTCAGCGGCGAGACACCCATTGCGCAGGTCGAGATTTTCTCGACCTGTCAGACAGGCTGTCGACTGAAGCCCGACAACCCTTCTTCACGGTTCCTCGGTGGAAACCGAGACTTGCCTGTGCGGGTCGGTTAAGGTCCCTGAACGAGGGGCGGGTTTCCCCACCCCTCTCAGAGCCACCCTCGGAAACACCGAAGGTCTCTGTCTCGGACCTCTTCCCGATCTAGCCGATCCTGCCGACATCGGCAGTCTCAGTCTCGGCACCGTGGAAAGCGGTGGCACCGCTCATCCTCGTCTCCATCCTCTTCGGAGGATAGGCTCCGGTGCAAATTGCGTCAGCGCTATGAGAATCTGATGTGGCAGCAGCTCCTTTTGACAGGAATAAGCTGACTCCGTCACCTTCCCCAGCCATTAAGTGGCTGTCACCAGAGCGGCTGAAACAACCCCTTGTTGTAATCGAGGGGCCGAAGCCGGCACTGGTTGTTCGGCCAAAACCGGCTGCGCCACCCATTGTGGTGGAACCCCCGCCTCCACAACCTAAATTTGGGGCCCTGACAAAGGATTCTCCATCGGGTCAGGGCTTGCCGCATCGGTTGTCGGTCACCCTCACTCCCGATCGGCCTCGGCAGGTGGAGGGTGGCTCAGGCCCTCGGCAGCAGTTTGCAGACTCCTCGGAGTCTGACGATGACTCTTCCCTGTTCTCCAGGCCCCTCGACCTGGAGTCCACTGGGGGTCAGTTGGTGGACGAGAACCCATCCTCGTTCCTCGGAATGCTTCGGCTCATCTCAGAATCCACTGGGATGAAGCTCGAACCCATTTCAAAGCGGCCAAGTATCCCCTCACAGAAATACTGGACCGAGGGGATTCCCCCATGGAGGCCTTCCCAGTGGCTGAAGCCATTGTTGGCCCGGCCCTGGAGCTATGGCAGCGGCCAGCTTCTTGTCCAGCACCTTTGGCCAGGATGGCTCGAAAGTATGCCATTCCCACTGGTTCACTCTCTGGTTTCTCGGAGCACCCCTCCACAGAGGGGCTAGGGACCGACAGTGTTTTCCGGCGCTCTGGAAATGCTTGGGATGTGGACAAGCCACCCAATAGAGTCCACGAAACTGGACTACTCCGCGCGGAAAGTCTATGCTGCTTCCTCCCTAGGCCTTCGTCAGGCCAGCTCAACCGTTCTGATGGCACACTTTTCGCATGCCCTTTTGGGCTCCCTGGATGAGGTAATTCCTCATCTCCCAGCTGACCTCTAGACAACGGTTGAGCAGGTGTGGGATCAGGGAAGGGCGGTGGCCAAACAGCAACTCCAAACTTCCTTGGACATAGCTGACTCATGTGCCCGGTCAGTAGTGGCCGCAGTGGTCATGCGCCGCAGAGCTTGGCTGCGGATCTCCACTTGTATAGTGGATACCCAGCACAAGCTGGCAGACGTTCCCTTCTTGGGTACCAACTTGTTTGGCCCTGGGGTGGAGGGTCATCTGCAAAGGATTGAAAAGTCCAGTGCCACCTTGGACTCTGTCCCGTCTGCCCAGAAGGACAAAGGCAGCCAGCAGCAGCATAAGCCCTTTTGGCCTTCAGCCCCTGCTGCACATCTGGCCCAGCAACACCAGCATCCGGGCCAGCAGGCTCGCACTTGGCATCCCAAAGCCAAGCCTGCAGCTTCCTCCAGCAGGAAGTCGGGAAGGAAAGGTCCAGAAGGCCCGTTGACCAGCCTTTCCTCCAAGCCTGCCCAGTGACGGGTAGAGGGGTGTCGCTTTCCATCGAGTCTCCTTATCTGGTCTTCCACAGGGACAAGGTTGTCCTGCGCCCCCACCTAAAATTCCTTACGAAGGTGGTGTCGGAGTTTCACCTTAACCAGGTGTTGACTCTACCAGTGTTCTATCCCAATCACACCTCGGAGGCTGAATATAGGCTCCATACTTTGGACACTAGAAGAGCGCTTTCTTATTATAAGGAGCGTACGGCTGAAGTTCGGGGAGAGGTTCGCCAGCTGTTTGTCACCTACGCTGAAGCCGCACCTGGCAGACCTGCAGCCAAGTGGACGATAAGGCAGATGGGTCACCTCCTGCATAGATCTCTGCTATAGGTTGGCAGGCATGGAGCCTCCCAGAGGGATAAGAGTTCATTCTACCGCCATACCGCTGCTGGTGGCTGCTTCCAGGACATCCCTATCCAGGAAATCTGCAGGGCTGCTACCTGGAAGTCAGCACACACCTTCATTACCCACTACATCGACCTAGAGTCACGCCAGGATGCTGGTTTGGGACCTCAGTTCTCCAGTCCTTATTTCCCAAGTAGAGGTGGCGCTTGCCTCCCTCCTCCTGGAGAACTGCTAGGAGTCTGCCAGTAAGTGTGGATTGAACAACATATCCATGTCCCTAGAAATACAGGTTACTCACCTGTAACAGGAGTTCTAGGAATGGTATATATTTGTTCATCCACCTAACCCTCCCGACCTCCCCAGCTTCGATGCACAACCTGGCTTCCAGCGGGCTAGATCTGGCGTCATGAGGCGGGGCCGAGAGTTTTACCACCCAGGTGGGTGGGAGGAGCCAGCTTGAAGATCTTCCAGCAAGATTTAAAGCGGCAAGGAACCTGCCAGTAAGTGTGGATGAACAACATATACCATTCCTAGAACTCCTGTTACAGGTGAGTAACAGTACATACGGTGTCCTGACCTATGCAGTTTACAGTATCTTCATGAGTAAGAGGACAAGAGCATAACATGTAAGTGGAAAAGAACATGTGAAGGGCCTCCAACCTCCCTATCAGCTTTTATCTTCCATACTGCTGATCATTTTAGTGGCCATGTCTTGCACAGTCTTGACTGCCTCAGTGGTTTTTTCAGTGGCTGCAGTGGGAGGAGCCTGCAGCCATGTTGCATTCAGCTCTAAAAACGACTGACCAGTTCCTGACTGCAACACAAATTTGGAGCACAGTCTGGTCAGTGACAGCACTCTGTGCACATCTGCACTGAGCTCACGGCAGAACAGTCTGCCATGGCCTAGATGGCTGCCAAAATTCAGTGCCCATGTGCGACTTCAAAGCTGCTTGAACTCTGGCAGCCATCTTGGGCACGGTGCACTGTTCTGCCATGAGCTTAGAGAGCGCCTTACAGCACAGCTGCAGCCATGTTGGCTCTGGCCAGCATTTGTTATATCGGGGAGCCCAGAACTAAATGCTGTACTCCAGATGGGGCCTGAACAGGGCCTTGTGAAGAGGCAGGATGAACGGGGAAGGGAAAATAATGATAATTAAACCCAGCCATGCATTTTCCCAGGCACACCAAATAGGAGAGGCAGTTCATTAGTAGGAACAATATAATGTCTGCACTTGTATTGAGCAGCAAAGTTTGATTATAATAAATGGCATGGGAACATTTCTGACAGTGCCTTCATTAAAGGCCTCTCTTGGCTCCTTGCAGAAATCTCCATGGCAACCAAAGAGAGGTAGCATGTTCAGTCCCTGATAGTAATTTGAGATCGCTCCTGTAGTTGGGGTTCACTCACAGCTCTGTAGAAATCCCCAGTGTTTGCTCACTTGTGGACACAGGTAACGGATCAAGCTGAAATGTTCGGGGTTTGCAGACGATGCCAGAATCACAGCACACCTTTCCTGCAGCATTTGCTGAAACAGGTGCCATGGGGTTTCTTGACTTGAGTCCCCAAACTTTGGATTTCCTGACACTTTATGCTTGTCCGCGAACCACAACATTATCTCAGTGTTGTGTAGCGTGAACCAGGTAGTTGGGGTTCCTAGGTGTAGAATGAAACAGGTAGTGATAAAAGATGTCCTACAGGTGATTTTAACTGTTAATGATCTTCCCTTGTCAATCTTCACCATTCATTACTGCTTGGGTAGGCGCGCACCTGCTATGGTAGATTTTTTTTTTTTGAGTCTGCTCCAAGCGCCACCACACCAAAAGCGGCCGCTGCGTCATCTGTGAGGCGGCCGTTAGGTGCCGCAGACTCCTCCTCTATCTCCGTTCTGTTTCTTCCGCCATCGAGGCTGCACCTGCTCCGCGTGCGAGATTTACAGCTGCATCAGAGGCCTACTTGCGGCGACTCCTTCTCCGCTTTCTGATCATCCCGACGCCGTTGAATTGGTTAGCTGGTAAGACCGTTCTGTTTTTCTTATGGCGCCGGGATCTTTTTGCTGTGCTTTTGTGTTTATTTCTCATCATGTCAGGTTCGGGAGCCAAATGTAAATCGAAGGCGGGCCGTGCCCCTATGCATCGGTGCTCCTGTGGCCGGCATTTTTCCATCATGGACCAGCATGATGTTTGCCTTCGCTGCCTGGGACCCAACCATGATATGGATGCGTGCGACGCCTGTTTCTCGATGGACCATCGCATCCTAGAAGTCGGCACGTTCAAGATCGGCAAGGCTCCACCGACTTTCGGGGGACAGCGTCACTCCAGGGATTCCCAGGTAAGATCTCTAGACCCTTCCTCCAGGTCCCCTCCCAGGCCTATACGGTCTGGAGAGGAGAAGGCCTCCTCATCTTCTACTCTTGCCAAGGAGGAGGCCTCTTCGGGGTGTTGGAGGGCGCGTGGTCCCTTCGGGGCGCGGTGAGACCGCCTCAGCAGTCACCTCTTCGGTGCAGGCTCCCCATTTCGAGGCCCAGGTCTGTTGGGCCTGGCATCGTGGACCCTGGATGCTGCCTTCCGGCGCCGCTTCGGATCCTGGTGCCGTTCACGGCGCCGGTGATTGGGGCGGCGCCGTGTTGGCTGTCGGTGCTGCCTGTGGTGCCGTTGGCCCGGTCGGCTCTTCTAGCAGCGCCAAGTCGGGTCCTGGCGCCGAGGGCGGTGCCGCGGGTCTGACCGGCGCTGTTGTGGAGTCAGGGCCGGGTTTGGGCATTATAGGTGGTCCGAGATCGTCCGGCGCCACTGCTGGCACCAGCGCTGTTCGCGGGCCGTTCTCTGGAGACCCCTGGGGTGGCCAGTATTGAGGTCCAGCTGGTCTCTTCCTCCTCGGAGGAGGATGATTCGGATGTGAACCCACCCTGACTCTTCAGAGTCAGGGTCTCCAGTGAGACGAGGTGCTAGGCGGCCCAGCACGCCTATTCCTTTGTCTCCTCTCCTCTGCTGTCCTCTCCTGAGGCCTCCCAGGCTGGGGGTGGTCTGGGGTCCCTGGAGGGGGATGGCGTGGAGGCGGGGAAGGGGCTCATCCTCCTAAAGAGGTTGCGGTAGCTGCCGATCCCAGTGCTGCTGCACCTGCTCGGGGTGGGGTGTCGCTGGGGTCGAGGAGGAGGGCGTTCTCAAGAGTCCGGGGGGTTGAGAGACTGGAGTGAGGTGCCTCGGTCTTCACCTGCCACCCCTCGGGGTGCGGGTAGGAGCCGTAGCGCTGGGCCCCGTCTTTCCCTCTCGGGCTCCAGGGACCCCTCTGGTGGTGTTGCTGTGGGCTGCCCTTCTGGACCCATGCAGCTCCAGGTTCGTCACAGGGGAGGATCTCCTACTAGGCTCTTCCAGGCTTCGCATCCCCAGGGTTCCGTTCTGCAACCTGGTTTGTTGTCCAGGATCCCGCCAGCTCGGGCTCCGTTTTCCTGATTTCAGAGCCTCAGCAGAGGGCAGTTGCCTCGTCATAGGTGTCTCTCTCCTATTCCTCTGCAGCCACCCCCCTCTCTCCCAGGCCATGTCGGTCCTACGGGCCCGTTATCCTGGGAGACGTTCAGAGGCTCTGCAGCGGCCTTCCGCTCATACATTAGATATATGCATGAGCGGGTGTTTCACCTATCCCCACTGCTGCAGGAGTCCTCTGGACATTCGAGCTCTCCATCATCTTCGTCTCCCTCCTCGGAGGGAGAGGAGCCCACTGCTCATCTCTCCTCAGATGCTGATTTCACTGAATATCAGCGACTCCTTTCGAGGATGGTGAGGGAGCTTCGTATCTCCTTTGTTAGGCGAGACCATACCAAACGGGAGACGCGTGAATTCCTCAGTGAATTCAGTGGCCATCATTTGGTGGTACTGTCCTGGCCTATTCCCTTCCAGGAGGCGTCTATCCGTTTCCTGGCAGTTGCCAGCCGCCCCTTTTCCAGCCCCGGCAGACTGCAGAAGAAGGTATTGTGCTCCATGGGAGTCTCTAGGTTCTTTTCCCAACCTGCCTTCGGGATTGGCATTCCTAGAAACTCCCTCCAGGCACCGCTGCCTGGCTCACGACCACCCACTGGACTCAGATTCCCTACAATTTGACCGGTGGGGGCAAAGAGTGTTCTCTTCCTCTCATGCGACGTTATGCATTGCATCACATCAGGCTCACCATGCTGCCTACAGTAGGCATTTATGGTCGATGCTTTCCCAAGTCCTAGCATCAATGCCTGATATGGAGCAATCCAGACAAGCTAGTGCCCTCTCTGCTGTAGGCCTGGAGCTGGCAAGACACCAAGCAAGGGCATCTTACGACGCCAGTGAGGTGGCTTCCAGGCTTGCAGGGACAGCGATCTGTATTAGACGGTCGGCATGGCTTCATCTATCAAGGTTGTCACCCCTGGCCCGGTGTAGGGTGATTCACTCCGCTTTCCGAGGGACCCATCTTTTTTTCCCTCCAGGGCTAGAAGGTTTCTGCAGGGGATTCCTCCGTCTCCCCATCCCCGGGGGACACCTCCTAGCTCTCCTCCGCCATAGGCTTCTCGTCTGATTAGCCCAGGGTCTTCCCCTCCTGTTTCCCACCAGCAGGAGGCTGAGGGTCCTGTTCCCTCAGGGTTTCTATTATCTCCCCCCTCCCCTTGGGGGGGAGCTTGGTACTCACCCAAGCAGTAATGAATGGTGGAGATTGACAAGGGAAGATATGAAAATTATGTACCTACCGTAATTGTTGATCTTCTCTTGTATCTTCACCATTCATTACTGATACCCGCCCACCTTCCCCTCATTGGCCACCTACTGCGGCGTCTCCCCCTCCCTTCTCATTCCTCTCCCTTCCTCGTTGGCCTTTAAGCCAAAAAAAAAATCCTATCTTGATTTCCATTCTTCTCTGGACGGATCCTTTTTCCTCAAAGTAAAGGGGAATGAGTAGAATTTATTCTATCCTGAGGGAACTCTTTCTGATTGCCCCTAGGGGTGACCTCTTTGCTTCTTAGCCATGTTGTTCAGTTCACAGCTGAAGAGACCGTCCCTCTGGCAGGTATAAATTAATATTGTCAGCTTCTTCTGGTTGGTGCTTCTGGCACTTCATTAACCCTGAGCTGCTGTTCGTGCCTTTCCTTCAGGGAGTCCGATTGAGTTCCCACTGTTTCCTTTCATATGAAGCTGCCTTCTGTAGGGCTTGACCCCTCCCCACACACTTCTGTGTTAGCACTTAACAAGGTGCTAAGGGGCTTATTCCCCTTCCTAGTTGGGCGCTCTCTTTCCGGAACAGATTTTCTGCCTGGGCAGTCTGTGAGCTCTTAGCTAGAGTGTAGGGGGTTAGGATAGTGGGAGGTTAGAGAATCTGCCCTTTGTGTCCAATCTCTACAGGCGGTTCAGTTGAACCTTCTCTCAGTCCTATCAGGAGGGATTCTTGCTCCCTTGTTTTTGGTTCCGAGCTTATAAGCCTCTCAACCAATACGTCTATGGGCAGTGTTCTCCTCTCTCAACATCCCTTGTTTTCTTCCTTTTCTTCTTCTTCTTCCTTTTCTCTTTCTCTTTATCTGTTCCTCCCTTGGAGCTGCCCCAGAAGGGAGGCTCTGCGGTCCCTTAGGGTAGGCATTCTCTCTCTTCTTTCTGTCCTCTGCCGGCTTATTCCTTTTTCAGTTTATATCCTTTCTTTTTTCTGTCCCTCAGCTCTCTTTCCTCGCTCTCTTTTTTCCTTACCCTTTGTTTTCACCTCTCCGGCAACCAGAACTGAGATGGAGGAGGAGTCTGCGGCCGCCCCTTGCGCATGATGCAGGGCGTCACTGTGGGGTGGCGCCGTTGGAGCCGACTCCAAAAAAAAATCAAAAATCTCCTGTAGCGGGTGCATGCCTCTGGCACTACCCAAGCAGTAATGAATGGTGAAGATACAAGAGAAGATCGACAATTACGGTAGGTACGTAATTTTCATTTATGTGTGTTTACATGTTAAAAATTTCAGTAAACATTAAATGTAAAAAGGAACGAGGTATTGAAGGCTGGTAGTTGTATAGCTACGCATTTTTGAATGAACCAGGTAGTTAAGGATGCTAGTTGTAGGATGACTGGGTAGTTTTAAGCTGCTAGTTGTATATTTACCCATTGTAGGAAGAACTGAGTAATTCTAGGAGCGTGGATATGTTGTTCATCCACACTTCTTGGCATGTCCCTTTCCCCTTTAAATCTTGCCGGAAGTCTTCGAGCTGGCTCCTCCCACCCACCCGGGTGGTATACCTTTGCTCCGTCCCATGACGCCAGATCTTCCTTTCCGCTGGAAGATGCAGGTTCCCTCGGGCTCGCAAAGCATTTCGTAGGCCCTGGATTCTAATCGTCGGTTTTTAACGAAAATTGTTTTAAAACTCGTTTGAGTTAGCGATCACGACTTTACAACATTTTTTTCCCCGGATTTCGCCGGTGCCCCTGCGGCCAGGAGATGTTGCGCACCGATCCCCACCTAACGTGCGTCTACCGTCTAGGTGTTGGACATTACACCTCGTTGTGTGGTTTTTGCCTGGCCTTCCATCCCAACGTCCTGGACGACCGCCAGATGCGTTTAAAGCTGGGGAGACCGGAAAAAAGGAATCTGCCGGTGAAATCGAAGGAGGCGAGGTGGGCGGTTTCTGTGGCCGCGGGATCCGCTGAATAGCTGGAACCAATGAAGGCATTTGAGGAAGCAGCTCGAGCTTCGGCCAATTGAAGCTTCTTTGTTCCACTTAACCTTGGCTCCACTTTTACAGGCTCCTTCAAGGAGTTGTGCCAGTCTCTCCCAACCCGGGGTGAGGCACCCTCAGGCTCGCACTCCTCCCGCCCTCGGAAGAGGGGTAAGGACCAGGTCTTACGTCAGCGAAAAGCGCCATTGGGACCGAGAAGGTCAAGTCCAGGAGCAGCTCAGGCTTTGATCAAGATCGCCTTCTCGGCTCTCGACTACGGACCTCTCATCTGGCCAGGAGACCGAGAAAGTGGCGTTGAGTCGAGATTGTTCTGACCAATTGACCCCTTATGGCAGTTCAGCCTGGCGACTCTTGCAAAGGACTCCAGTCCTTGTCTTCCCTAATGAGGAGACCCAGCCCACTGGCGTCCCCCAGTAAGGACCCGGTTCCGGACCCTCTGTTTTCACCGACCCGGTGTCTCCCGATCAACAGGTGCGCCTCCCGATCTCGAGTCGAGGTCCAGAACCTCGAAGAAGAGTCATAAGCACTCTTAAGAAGAGGCGACACCACAGGTCCTCATCCTCCTCGGACGAGGAGAGGCTTTGGTGGAAACTCCGTCGACGCTATGAAGACCTCATGTGGTAGCAGCTGATTTGGTCTGGGCAAAAGCCGGCTCCGCCGCCTACCCCGGCCATTACATGGGTTTCGCCTCCCAAGCTGAAGCCGACCCCTCCAGAACCGAAGCCTTCGGTTCTTCCACCTGTGGGGCTGGCCCGTATCCTGACTCTGCCTATCTCGGTCTCTCCACCGATTAGGGTGGAACCACTGCCTAAGCAGCCTGAGGGAGGGGCACCCTCGAAAGAGGACCGACAAGACACCGGGTTTCCCAGGCGTCTGTCGATTACTGTCACCCCAGATCGCCCCCAACGTATCGAGGGTGACTTAGGCGGCAGACCACTATACCACGATTCTTCGGACTTGGACGTCACTGGATTACACTCATATCCTGGGGATGATGAGTCATCCGTGACAGGTTTGGAGGAAGGTCCTTACTCCTTTCAGGGCATTCTCTGCCTCCTCTCTGAATCTACCGGAATGCCCATGGAGTCCATACAAAAGAAGGCAGAGTACCCACTCACCGATATCCTCAAGAGAGGGGATACACCGACTGAGGCCTTTCCGGTGGCCAAGACCATTGTTGGCCTGGCCCTTGAACTTTGGCAGCATCCTGCTTCCTGTCCAGCACCGTCTGCCCACATGGCCCGCAAGTACGCGGTGCCCATGGGGTCCCTTTCGGGGTTCACACAGCACCCTTCAGCTAAGAGCCTGGTGACCGCCTCTGTCTTCAGGCATACTGGGAGTTCGGCCGACACTGACCGACCCCCGGACAGAGAGTCCAAAAATATGGACCACTCTGCCTGTAAGGTCTATGCGGCCTCTTCTCTGGGTTTTCATCAGGCCAGCTCGGCTGTCGTCATGGCACATTTCTCTCATACCCTTCTCGGGTCATTAGACGAGGTCCTCCCTCATCTCCCAGTGGACATGTAGACTACGGTCAGACAAGTCCGGGACCAGGGATAGTGCTAGCCATGAAACAGCAGCTCAGGCGGCTCTGGATACAGGAGATTCTTGTGGCGTTCTCTTGTACCGCAGTAGCCACTCACAGCAGGGCTTGGCTGAGACTCTCCTTCCTGGTGGATACTCAGCATAAGCTGGCTAATGTGCCCTTCCTAGGCACCGACTTAAGTCCCGGAGTGGTCGGTCACCTTCAGCGTATAGAGCAGTCCAGTGCCACCTTGGATGCTACTTCTGCTAAGGGTTCTTCAGGCAAGAACCAGCACAGGAGAAAGAAGAAGCCATTTTAGCATTCTTCCCCTGCGGTCAGGCAGCCCTCCTACCAAGGAGGTCAGCAGCAACAGCAGCAGCAGGCTCAAGCTTGGCGCCCGCGTCCCAAGCAGGGTCCTCAGCAGCCCTATAAAGGAGGTCGAGGCACAGGTCCAGGAGCCACCTCCTCCTCCTCCTCCTCCTCTTCCTCCTAAGCCTGCTCAGTGACGGGTTGGGGGTTGCCACCCCTACACCTGTCATGCCAGCTCTGGGTCCTCCCGTGGGGGTCGGCTCCACCACTTTCTTTCCGCCTGGTCGATATCACTTTGGACAGGTGGGTTCTCAAAGTGGTCGGTCAGGGACTGCCCTAGAGTTGAGCAATTCCCTCCCAGCCAACCCCCCTCAGGAGGAAAGGATCTCAGCACTCTCAGTCTGCTCTTGAGGCGACATGGCTCAGCTCCTCCGCGAGGAGGCAGTCAGCTGCAGTGCGGATCCTCCTACAGACCCAGGCTTCGTGTCCAGGTACTTCCTGGTGCCCAAGTGGATGGGAGTTGGCGCCCCATCCTAGATCTCCATGACCTGAATCAATATATCAGGTCCCGCACCTTCCGGATGGTAACTCTCTGAACCAGATCATACCATCCCTGGAGCGAAACATGTGGTTCTGTTCACTGGATCTACAGGACGTGTTCTTTTACGTCCCAATCTGTCCGTCAGATCGGTTCCTCCACTTCAAGTCGAGGAATCAATGCAGTTCGAGCCATGCTGTTGCGTGTCATCTGCCCATGGGTCTTCACCAAGTGTATTGCAGTGGTGGCAGCACCTTCGGTGTCGAGGAGTCGATATACCCTTATCTCGATGACTGGCTCTTTGAGGTTCCTCCCTTCAGGAGAGTGGAGAGGTCCAGGGATCTGGCTGTCCGCACCTGCTCCAAACTCGGCCTCCTGATCAACAAGGCCAGGTCGGAACTCGTGCCCTCTCGGGTGATGGGATTCATCGGGGCAGAGCTCGACTCTTGTCAAGCCAGAGCTCGGCTCCCGGCGGACAGGGCAAAGGTTCTCTCCTCCTTTGCCCGATCATTTCTGGTTGGGCACTTGAGCCCTGCCTGGGTCTTTCTGCGCCTTCTGGGTTATATGGCGGTGTGCACCTCAGTGGTCCGTTGGACCAGGTGGCACATGCGCTCCCTCCAATGGGAGCTGACCTCCCAGTGGACTGAGCGCCATGGTCATTTCAACCAGCTGATCACTGTAACCCAGAAGATGTGGGACGCTCTTCAATGGTGGACCGCTCCAGATCAGTTGCAGGAAGGGATCCCGTTTGTCCGCCCCGAGCCGACTGTCGTCCTCCCAGACCAATGCCCCGGCCATGGGCGGGGAGCCACATGAGACACAGTGGCCCATGGGTTCTGGACCCCGAGGTCCCAATGCCACATCAACCTGTTGGAGCTCAGAGCAGTCAGACTGGCACTGTCAGCTCGCCTCAGCTCCAGGGTCAAGTGGTTCAAGTCCAGACGGACAACACTGCGACCATGTACTGCCTCAACAAACAGGTGGCATTGCACTTCCATCTGTTGTGCAGGGCTCTGCATCTGGATCCTCCAGAGCGCTTGAGGCGGATCTCCTAGCCATCCATGTGGCAGGAGCCTCGAACTAACTGGCCTGGATGCTCTCAGCCGCATAGGCCAGACATCCATGAGTGGTCTCTAAATCCAGAGGTAGCTTACAGTCTGTTCTCCACTGAGAAACCATTGGTGGACCTGTCAGCCTCCAGGAAAACAACAAGCTGCGGCTGTATCACACCTCCCTCAGCAGGGCTCGGTGCAGAGGATGCCTTCTGACAGCCGGGACCCCAGGCCTCCTCTCCGCCTTCCTCCATTTCCCTTGATCCACGAGGTGTTACTCAAGGTGAGGACGACAAAGGCGAAGGTGATCCTGGAGCCTCAGATTGGCCGTACCAGTTCTGGTGTTCAGATCTCCTCAGCCTCAGCTGCAAGGCCCCAGGTGGCTTTGTACATGCCGGGCCTGATATCACTGAATCAGGGAAGGTTCTCCATCCGGACCTTCAATCCTGCATCATCACAGCCCTAATACCCGAGCGGTAGAGTTCCAGACTTTGGGTCTTTCTGACGATGTCTATACCATGGGTGGAGGCATCAAGAAAGGAATCGACCAGGAAATGTTACACCTTGAAATGGAAAAGATTTTCCATTTGATGTCAGGGTAAGAGTCTGGTCCCCTTATCCTGTTCTGTGGCTAACATTCTCGACTACCTTTGGTCTCTCTCCAAAAGGTGTCTACGGTCATTGACCCTTAGGGTGCACCTGGCAGCCATTTCTGCTTACCGGGCGCAGGCCGGTCAGCCAACATTGTCGCAGGAGACAGTGGTGGGCGCTTCTTCAAAGGCCTGGATCACATATCCCCTACAGTGCGTGAACCTCCACCTCCATGGGATCTACTGCTGGTTTTGGCAAAGCTCATGGGCAAGCCATTCGAACCAATGCACAAGTGTGAGTTGTCACACTTGTGGAAGACGGCCTTCCTGGTTGCTATCATGTCTGCCAGAAGGACAGGGGAGCTCTAGGTGCTTTCGATGGACTCCCCTTATCTGGTCTTTCACAGGGACAAAGTTGTCCTATGCCCCAACCCTAAATTCCTTCTGAAGGTGGTGTCAGAGTTTCACCTTAACCAGGTGTTGACTCTGCTGATATATACCCTGACTACACCTCGGACCCGACTACAGGCTCCACACTCTGGACCTGAGGCGACCTCTCTCTATTATAAGGAGAGAATGGCGGAAATTCATGGAGAGGTTAAGCAGCTGTTTGTCACCTACACTGAAGCCGCTTCTGGCAGACCTGCAGCCAAATGGACCATAGCAAGATGGACTACATCATGCGTAGGTCTGTGCTATGAGTTGGCGGGCAAGGAGCCTCCCAAAGGGATAAGAGCTCATTCTACCCACCATACTGCTGCTTCAGTGGCTTCTTCCTGGGACATCCCTATCCAGGAAATCTGTCGGGCTGCTACCTGGAAGTCAGCAGATACCTTCATTACCCATTACCACATCGACCTTGAGTCACGCTGGGATGCTGGTTTTGGGACCTCGGTTCTCTCAATCTCTGATCTTGCTTCGAAACAGCTCTTGCAGCCCGAGGTTACCTGCGATTAGGACTGAAGCTGGCAGGCGCCAGGACCTCACGGAAGAATCCCCAGCTAGCAATGATACCCGGACGGACCGCCCCAGAAGTCGGCACCTCCCCGACTTCAGGCATCACATAAAAGGGGGCGGTCCCCCAGCATCCCCAGTTCTTTTCCTGCCGTCGACTCGCCAGCATCGGCCTCACGGAAGCCTGCTGTACTCTACGACGCGTGAAATCTTCAATTTGAATAAAACTTTACTCCATGTCTGCTTTTTCTATTCCTTCTCCCGACAGACGTCCCTCTAAGAGAAAGAACTGGAAGGGGACAGGATCAGATTGTGTTCCAGGACAGTAGCTGCTGCTGCTGTTGTTTCCTGAGGGTTCTTGTGGATTTTACTTGGTAGGTTAGTTCTTTTCTTTTCTTACTTCTAAGGGCTAGCAGGGTATTGTTTTGGGGATGCTGGATGTTTGTAAACTGATTTGGTGGCTGTAAGTGAGGGCTCTTTTGTGGATGTTTCACTGTGTAACAGGCTCGGCTTGGTAGAGGCCTATTTCTTCTGATTTCAAACCTATTTGATGGGATTTGCTTGGGCCTGGTTCTTTAGCTGCAGGGCTTGGAGGAGACACAGGGCTGATACACTCTCTCTTGTCAGGTGTCTGCCCAAGACCCGCCCTCCCCACCCTCCCTCCCAGAAGTCTGCAAATTTATGGGGAACACCTGCCTGCAATTGGAGGAAAAGGCTGCTGGTGCAGCTCATGTAGTTCTAGCCACTGGGGTTGGATTTAAAGGCTGGGAGAGAGGAGCTTAGGAGTTGTTCATTTCCTTATAAGTTTAATGTGTTGTACTGCACCTAGTAACAGAGTTACTGGTGTACAGTGGGACTGTCTCTAAGATTAGTGGGCGACCTGATTAGGCAGTAGGGGTATCTTGGACTAGGGGGGAACCTGGTGGCTCACCCAAGGAAACCTATTTGGAAGGGGATGGAACCACACATCATTGGGGCGGCATCTTTGGGAGGGTGGTGGGGTGCACAGGTGTGGAGCAAGCCATGATACTGGACTGGGCTTGGAAGTTTGGTGGTTGCCTGTATGCTACCAACTAGCACAGCATAGGGAGGAGGTTAGGGATGAGGAGAAAGCTGGGGAAGGGGTGGTATGGTTGAGGAAGGGATGAAATCTCCACAGGGTTGCACCAAGCACTGGGGGTGGGGGTATAGGGAAAGGAGTGCAGGAGAATACTCAGAGGGTCACATAGGGACCCTGCAGAGGGGAATCAAAAGGACACTACCAAGGAAGCAGGCAGGTAACTGGGGACCCTCACAAAAGAGACGGAGGGACAACTTCTCTCAGGAAGTAGGCAGATGGCCAGGGCTGGACAGAAGGAAGCAAGGCGGGAGGTGGATCAGACCTTATACTCAGTAACCGCCTCAATTCTCTTCTTCTGCTCAGGATGAGGGGGTGATGTAGCCACGACAGAGGTGGTTAGGAGGCGGAAAGGGGTGGGAGGCAGGAGGCAGGGGCAGATAGCAGGAAGAACAGGGGACCTGGAATGCAGGAGAATGGGGAGCAGTGAATCAGAGCAGGAGGGCAGGGGAAGAGGGGAGGAAGCGCAAGGAGAAGGACCAGTTGGGAGGAAAGGTAAAGGAGAAGGACCAGAGGTACAAGGAGGATTCAGTAAAAGGGGCTGAGGGTTTGGAGGCCAGGGAGCACGACTAGCAAGGAGGAACTAAAATGGAGACAGGAAGGAAGGGAGGATGAGCCAGGCTAGTTTAGCAGATGGGGGAGAAGGACCAGTTCGCGAGCAGTGAGGGGAGATGTGAGTACAGAAGGATACTCAGGAGGAGGACAGGCATAGATTGGAGGGAGGGGTAGCCATGGTAAATAAGGAGGGGGTGGCATGTGGCACCCAGATAGGGGAGGAACAAGGAGCCAGCTGGGTGGAGGGGCGGGTAGAAAGGATGAGGGACATGGAAGGGGGATGGAGGAAAGAGTGGTCAGATGCTCCTGCTGGAGTTTATGATCAGGGTATCAAATGGGATAGGGAGGGAGAAGCCTGGCCAGTTAGAACAAGATGCTTCCCTGGACTAGCGGTGCACAGGGCTAAGCACGAGGTATATCAGCTGGCAAAGGACTGTAGGGGTTCCCAGACATACTGGTCCACCTGGTACAAATGACATTGAGGGAAATAGCGAGCTAGAGATACAGGCAAGATTCAGGGAGCTCGCCAGGGTCTGTCATGACATAGGATGCACAGTTTCCTTCTCAGAAATCCTACCAGTGCCAAGGGCTAGTGGGGGAACACAAAAGGAAAATGGGAGATAAACCAGTGGCTCAGGGGGTGGTGTGAGGCCAGAGGTGTATGGGTTGATGGGGGATTGGGGGAGACCTGGGAGGATAAGGAGCTGTATGCTGAGATAGCTACATCTCAATTTGGAGGAGGAATCCTTAAGTTGAAAATAGAGGAGTTCATTGGTGAAAAGTGGGGTTTAAACTTGTGAAGGGGGGTGGGATGGGAGAAAAGGCTGTCAAGGGGGTGCCGATAAAGGACAGACTCTGTCTCCACCCCTCTGGGGATCAGGAGGATTGCAGGAAAAGGCTAACTGGCAAAGTGCAGACCAGGAGGAAACAGAATCCCCATGGGAACACGAGCAGGGGAAATGGAACTATAGGGAAAGGGTGGAAGGTAGTCCTGCTAAATGCCAGGAGCTTGGGCAATAAAATGCCTGAGCTCCAAGCGATGTTAACTGAGGGAGCAGTGGATGTGGCAGCGGTCACTGAGACTTGGGCCACTGCAAGACATGACTGGGATCTGAACCTGGAGGGTTACACTATGTTCAGGAAGGACAGGGGAGGAAGGGAGGAGGGGTAGCTATGATAGTCAAAAACTGCATTGGCATAGGGGGAGTGAGGAGGCCGGAGGAACCGTGGAGGCGATTTGGGTCTGCTGATAACAGGGGGCAAGAGGTAAAATAGGGTGGTGTAGACCCCCTGCCTGGCGGAGGAGCTGGAGGACAGTCTGGTGGCAGATGTTAGGAGACACTGCAGACTGGGCAGAGGAAAGGTGGTGGTGTTAGGGGACTTAAACATGCCAGGAACAGACTGGGAGACTATGACATCCTCTGTGACCAGGGAACAGAGGTTGTTGGATGTCTTTCAAGACGCGTTCCTAACTCAGCAGGTGAGGGAACCGACCAGGGAGGCAGGGTACTGGATGTGGTCTGGCAGACGGTGACCAGATTGGGGGCCTGGAGGTAAGGGACCCATTGGCGGGAGTGACCATGCCACGGTCTGGTTCTGCCTGGAACTAGGAGGGGTAGAGGCTGCACAAAGGCCAGGTAACCGACTTCAGGGGCGGATTTTAAGGAAATGGGAAGGATCCTTAAGGAGCATTTGGATGGGATTGGGTCAGAACATGGGCGCTGATAGTAGGTGGGAAATCATCAGGAGAGGGTGCAGGATGCTACCAGCACCTGTGCAAGTAAGGCGAAATGCGGTGGGCCCAAAAAGCCTCTTGGTGGACCAGGGTCCAGGAGGTGAGGTGCAGGAAGAAAGCAGCCTATAAAAAATTCAAGTGCTCAAGGAGTGAAAGGATGGGGAGTGCAGGCTGATGGCTAGAAGGGCCACTAGAGTGGTGAGGCGGCTAAGGCAAGGAAGGGCAGAACCTGGCCAGGGAAATTGGGAGGAAAAAGGGGTTCTTTAGATACATTGGGGAAAGGCGAAGGGTGAAGGGGCAGATTAGCAGGATTAAATCAGGGAGAGATGGGCACAAGACCCAGGGAGCAGGCTGAGGTACTAAATGAGTACTTCACCTCCAGTTTTCACCAGGAAAATGGGTATACTGCATCATACATGGGAGGAGACAGATAATGAGGAGGGGGACCCTTGCGATCGGCAGGTCTGGGGAGGGGGGCATCACTGGCAGGTGGGGAGGGCTAAGCAGGGAGAAGAGGTACCAGAAGTGGAAATCACAGCAGAGAGGAGGAAGCCCTCAGCTCCGTTAAGACGGAGAAAGCACCGGGGCGGATAAATTACATCCTAGAGTGCTGGAAGAAACTTGCAGATGTCCTGGCGAAACCCCTGGCAGGCACTCATCTCTCTGAGGGACAGGGTGGGTGCCCCAAGACTGGAAGGTGGCGCATGTGGTGCCTATACACAAGGGGATCAAAGGGCTGGCAGGGGAACTACAGGCCTGTCAGCCTGACATCGATTAGTGGGCAAGGTAATGGAGGCATTGTCAAGGAGGAGGAGAACGGGGGGACCTGGATAAGTCAGGGTGCCTGGACGATAGACAGTATGGATTCATCCCAGAAATTGTGTCAGACAAACCTGGTGAGTTCTATGACTGGGTGACAAGTGCCTTGGACCTGGGTAGACCAGTGGATGTCCTCTTTCTAGACTTCAGCAAGGCGATTTGACTCTGTTCCTCACGTGGGCCTGTTGGATAAGCTGGAGAAATGAGGGTGGGAAACCAGATGATCAGATGGATGAGGCAATTGGCTCCAGGATGGCCGGACAGAGGGTCGTGTAGTTGAGTGGAATAGTCTCATCCCCAGGAGGGGTCATTAGTGGGGTCCCACGGGATCAGTCCTGGGCCCCTTCTGTTCCAACGCCTCGTATCTGACATAAGGACAGGAATCAGGAGTGAGATGAGTCTCTTTGCAGATGACTTGAAACTGGGGCAGTGGTGGATGGGGAGGAGGGAGGGTGGCCCTGCAGGGGACCTGGAGGCTCTGGAAAGATGGTCTAGAAAGTGGAAGCTGAGGGTTCAATGCAGGGAAATGCAAGGTCACTCCACCTGGGGCCAGAAACCCAGGCCAAGTGTTCACCACAGGGGGAAATACTACAAGTCTCAATGGCTGAGAGGGACCTGGGGTGGTGGTGGATGTCAAGATGAACAACTCTGAGACTTGTAGGAGGGCAGCAGCCAAGGCCAACAGGATGCTGGGATGCATCACTAGGGGATCACCTCCAGAAGGAGGGAGTGATACTCCCTCTGTATAACTGCTTGGTGAGGCCGCACCTGAGTACTGCAGTCAGTTTTGGAGGCCACACTTAAAGAGGGACATTAACCTCCTGGAGAGGGTCCAGAGGAGGGCAACCAAAATGATTTGGGGCTTGGGGGACAGGACCTATGAGGAGAGCTCGAAGAGCTAAATATATACACATTGGAAGAGAAGGGACCAGGGGACATGATAGAGGTCTTCAGGTACATGAAGAGGGTAAATAGGGAGGAACAGTCAGGGTGCTTGAAGGAAGGAGGAAGGGCCACTAGAGGGCATGGGTGGAAGCTGGAGGGAAGATTCAGGGAGAAAGGAGGAGGTGCTACTTCACTGAGGGAGGGTGGTGGAGCCATGGAATGCACTACATAGGGGGCTGGTGGAGGCAGAGACAGTGGAGGGTTCAAGAGGGTGGGACAGGTACAGGGGAAGGTTCAGGAAGCAAAATCCAATGCAGCAAGAATATCCGAAACTGGGAAGGAGAAGCCAGAGGCGAGGGGAACAGCAAGGTCAGCACCAGGGTGGGGCTGACCAAGCAGTGAACAGAAAGACGTTAGGCCTATTCTGCTGGCATTTTAGTATGTGTAGTATGTATAGCAGTAAGTATGCCTGGCGGCAAGCAGATCCTTTGCAGACCATCATTCTGCCTGCAAGTCAGGTGTCAAGGCTCGAGCGCGACTACACAGGCTTGCGATTGCCAACAGTTTAATAGAAGGAACCGGATCAGCTGCCAAAAGGCCCTTCAGGGATTCCTCCTTGAGGAGAAATTAAAAAAGATGGAGAAAAGACTTTCCTCCAAAGGGGAATCTTCTCATAAATCTAAGAAGTACCAGGACAAGCATCGGGACTCGGACAGAGCAGAATCTCCAAGCAGGACCTCAGAGTCCAGGACGAGCTCCAGCTCTGCCTGGTCCGGTAGATCCCCTTCCCGGACTCACTCCCAGCCTCCCCCGGTAAAGGTAAGGTCTTCAGGGGGCTCCTCCGCCTCCCTGCACCCACTCAAGACCTCTCTGGCATCGGATGCCTCTAAGCCTGCTCCTTCGGACAGGCATAAAAAGTCTTCCTCCAAATCACAAGGTGCGTCTGATCAACGCCGGGACACCGACTTCAGGGCCATCTCCCAACCTCCCAAGAAGACTTCCGAGCTGATGTCCCTTAAACAGACGACGGAGTCCAAGAAGGCGTCCGACCCAGCACCCGAAAGACGACCAACTACTACACCGACGCCGGTGGACACCGGACGTCTGGGGTCCTCAGGCAAAGAGGCTACCGCGCCGCCGGAAGACCAGACGGGTGACATGGAGGACGCCGGCTTGCCCAGGGCTCGCCCGAACCTGACGACAGGCCCACACAGACGCCGGGTCCGTCGTCAGGTATGAACATCCAGGAGGTGAAGGATTTGTTCACTTTCTGGTGGGAAACCATCAAGAAGGACGTGGTTCCCTAAGCCTCAGCCTCCTCCACTTCCTCCTAGGGGTGCCAAGGTGACAGACCCCTGACCCCCAAGGAGCCTACTCCACCTCCTGGGGCGATCAGAGACAGAAACACCCTTCACCTCTCCCTCAGGATCCCCAAGCCCAAAGCGACCGGGGCAGACATCAATCATCTGTAGATGACTCCAGACCGGATACGTCCGACATTTCCAGGTGTCCATCTCCTTTCAGTACCCCATCACCAGACCCACGGGACCTCCCAAGGTTGCCCCAGGATGATCCCTCCTTTTCGGAAATCATGAGGCACATCCAGTACAATATGGGATGGGAGACTGAAGAGCTAGACCCCAAGAGACAACGCCTTGCCCATTACCTCAGGCAGAAAGACCCGAAGCCTGTGGTGGTCCCACCTTTGGTGGACACTTTTACGGACGTCACCAAGGCAGCTTGGAAGTGTCCGCATTCCACACCGGCTGTTCCAAAGAAGGCTGACCGCCTTTACAGGGCTCCTATGGAGGACCAATATTTGGCGCAACAACCCCTGGCCAACTCTCTGGTCATTACTGCATCTCATGACAGGTCCCAGCGGCCTCAACATTTGAGCACCCAGCCTCTGGACCAGGAATCTAAGCAGTTAGATTCCATGGGAAGACACGTATGCAGCTGCTACATGCTCTATTAGGTCTCGAATTATCTGGACGCACATGGTGCATATCTTCAGAACGCCCTCTGGGATCAGGCCAAGACCTTCTTAAAGATCTACCAGATGTAAAGAAAGAAGGAGGAGCTGCTAAACCTCCTCCAAACTGGGTCTGACATGGGGACCCAGGTTCTCCGAGCCTCTTACGACTCAGCGGACTCTGCAGCCAGGGGAAGAATCTCCTGGACGTCCCTTATAATGGAGCGGTCCTCTTTGGTGAAGAGTCTGAGAAGGTCATCACCAAATTGCAAGACGCTGGGAAGGCAGTCAGGACTGTACTAGCCATGTACAGACCAAAATCTGGTTCCTTTCATAGGAACCAGAATCGTTTCGTGGCTGCCAACAAAGGCAACAACCGCATTTGACCAGCAACCGGGGCAATTTAGGCCGCAAGAATCAAGCCAGGTTCCCCCTTGGGCCAGGGCCCGAAGCATTCAAGCAGCCCAGCCATCGAGGGCTAACACCACCACAGCATGACTCCTTCCCAGCCTGCCCTCCTCTGGATCAAAGGGTCGAGGGTGAGGAGGAGTGGCATCTCATCACATTTCAGGATGACGAAGGATCATCTCCGACCGGTGGGTGTTGCAGTTGGTCGAACGAGGCCACTCTATAGAGTTCCTCGATCACCCACCATCCAGACCTCCCCTGCTGTCCCGTTACTTGGGTCAGCATGCTCTGCTTATTCAGCAAGAGATCTTGGCCCTCCTACACAAGGAGGCCATAGCACATGTTCCACTGAACCAGAGAAGAAACTGTTACTATTCCCACTTCTTCCTGGTTCCAAAGAAATCAGGGGACTTGGGCCCTATTTTGGATCTCAGCGATCTCAACAACTTTGTGCTGTACAAGCATTTCCCATGGTGACCCTGACAGGTCTCATTCCCATGCTCAAAGAGGCGCATGGCTGGTAAGCTGGACATGCAGGATGCTCACCTACATCTCCCGATTGCTCGCACGCACAACAGATTTCTGCCTAGAGTTTCTGGGTTGCCACTACCAGTTCCGATCCTTCCCCTTCGACTGTCTCCAGCACCTCGGGTGTTCACGGGGATGTCACGGCAGTCGTGGCAGCAGCTCTCAGGAGAAGAGGCCACTCGATGTTTCCGTACCTAGATGACTGGCTCCTCATGGCATCCTCATGGGAGGCCCTGATGTCCATAATACAGGATATCTGTTCCCTCTTCCTATCGCTGGGCATCACCATCAATCAGGAAGAGTCGTGCCTTGTTCCGTCTCAGAACTTGCACTTTATAGGGGCGTTCTGGACACAATTCAGGAAGGGCATTCCTTCCCAGGACAGGGCAGAACGCATCAGATCCCTCATAAGGGACATAAAGGAAAAGAAAGCGGTACCAGCCTGCACTGTCCTTTGCCTGCTCGGACACATGGCGGCTGCCATTGACGGGTTCCAGTAGCTCTGACTCTATATGTGGGTTACCCAATGGATGCTGAGAGCACAATGGGACCAAAAGCAGGATCATCTGCACCATCCAGTCCGGATCCACCAGCATCATCTGAGACTAGCATTGGTGGCTCGTCCCAGACCACCTCTCGGCGGAGTCCCTTCACTGCTCCACCTCCTTCAGCGACTCTCTCCACGGACGCCTCGGGGTCCAGATGGGGAGCTCACCTCAACGGGGTCAGGACTCAAGGCTCCAGGACGTCTCTGGAGTCCCATCTTCACATAAATATTCTGGAGTTGAGAGCTGTTCCATACACCCTGCAGGCATTCCAGATGGAGATTTCGCGGGGTACTCTTCTGGTTCAAACAGACAATATCGCGGTGATGTACTATCTCAAACAAGGAGGCACTAATTCCTACCCCCTTTGCAGGGAGGGTCAGAGGGTTTGGAACTGGGTATTGCAACACATCGCTACGTTGTTGCAGTACATGTTCCTAGTGTGGACAACACTATCATGGACAGCCTAAGCCGATCACAGGCCAGGGTCCACGAATGGGAACTGCTTCAGGAAGTCACAGAGGACCTGTTACACAGATGGGGGACACCAGAATTATACCTTTCTGCGTCCCCATTCAACGCAAAACTGCCCAGTTTCTGCTCGCTAGAATCCAGGGCCTGGTGTTTTCTGGCGAGACGCATTGTCCCTCTCTTGGACGGGCAGGTTCCTCTACGCTTTCCCACCCTTTCCTTTGATCCAGAGGGTTCTGTGATGCTCCGTCAAGAGCAAGCTTGCCTTATTCTAGTAGCACCCGTTTGGCCCAGGCAGATTTGGTTCCCTCTCTTACATCAGCTGGCCCAGGAACCTCCGGTGCCTCTGCCATTTTGCTCTCACCTTCTGTCCCAGGAGACAGGATACTTGGTCCATCCGGATCTTCGGTCTCTGAACCTGCATACCTGGCTCCTAAGGACATAGCAGTCCTGAGATACGGGGTCTCTCAGGAAGTTGCAGACATTCTGGTGGCAACCAGAAAACCCTCTACTCATGCTACTTACGCCATGAAGTGGCATAGATTTTGTATTTTGGCTCAGGCTCGAGCATTGACCCCATTGGAGTGTTCTGTAAGGTCTGCTTTAGACTACCTCCTATCCCTCTATGAAGTAGGACTTGCCTATTCCTCCATTAAGGTCCATCTTTGCGCTATTTCAGCGTACCATTCTCCGATAGGTCACAGGTCTCTTGCTCAACTAGAGGCTTCTCACGCCGTTTTGCGCGGCATCCTGCACTTGAGACCTCCCATCAAAGACCCGGTTCCACCTTGGGATCTTCCTTTTGTTCTAGAGCAGCTTACGCTGCCTCCTTTTGAACCAGCATGGATTGTGGGTTGCGTCTCTCCTGTGGAAAGGCACTCCTTTTAGTTGCTGTTACTTCTGCCAGAAGAGTTTCTGAGCTTCATGCACTCATGTGCAAGGATCCTTACTTGGTTTTTCACAAGGACAGGGTGTCCTTAAGAACAAATCCTAAGTTCCTTCTCAAGGTGGTCTCATCTGTCACACTCAACCAGGATATAGACCTACTGGTGTATTAACCGAATCACGGTAACAGTGGGGAAGCCCTGTTGCACACTTTCAATGTGCATAGGTGCCTCAGATATTATCTGACCAGAACCAAAGCCCATTGACTTGAGACCAGCTCTTTGTTTCCCACGCACAGAGAATGATCGGTGCTCCTGTTTCCAAACAGTTGCTTTCTAGATGGCTGGTAAAGTGCATTATGTTTTGTTATCAGAAGCGCAATAAACCCTTACCGAGACCGGTGAAGGGTCACTCTACTAGGGGGGTGGCTACCTCCTTCACTGCGCTTAAAAATGTCTCCACTTCAGCCATCTGTGCAGCAGCGACCTGGAGCACTGTACACATATTCATGAGGCATTCCTGGATATTGCCTGTAGGCACAGAGCTGGTTTCGACTTGGTGGTTCTTGAGGGACTTTTGTCCTGAAGCTTGGAGTTTTCCCTCCTATCCTCCTCCCGATAACAACTTGGTCCCTTACTGCTTGGGAATCGGTCCTAATGGTGTAACCTGCTGCAAGAGCTGTTTCTCGAAGTAAGATAGTACAGTTACATAAGAACTTACCGTAATAGTAGATCTTCGAGAACAGCTCTTGCAGCAGGTAGATTGCTCCCACCTTCCCCTCTGGAGGTTGTCTTCTGACCTAGTTTCTGAGCTACAGCATCTTTTGGCGCCTTCTGCAAACCTTCCTTTGGAAGCAGTTCTCGGTCTCCCTTCAGATGTCATTCTTGGGCCGGGAGTCTCCGGCGGGAGAACTGGGGATGCTGGGGGACCTCCCCCTTTTATGTGATGCCTGATGTTGGGGAGGGGCCGATGTTGAGGGTGGTCCCCCGCTGGGTATTGCTAGCTAGAATTTTTCCGTGGGGTCCTGGCACCTGCTGGCTTCAGTTCTAATGGTGCAACCAGCTGCAAGAGCTGTTCTCGAAGATCTATTGTTATGGTAAGTTCTTACGTAACTTTACTTTTCCTAAGTAGGGGGTATGCGTCTTGCCTCCCTCCTCCCGGAGAACTGCTTAGAGTCTGACAAGAAGTGTGGAAGAGCAACATATCCACGCTCCCTAGAAAACAGGTTACTCACCTGTAAAGTAGATCTTACTTTGAGAAACGGCTCTTGCAGCAGGTTATACCATTAGACTTGTCAGGCGCAGGACCTCACGGAAAAATTCATGCATACACCATGAATGGTGCAGATTTTGCCTCTGGGCTCAGGCACAGGGGTTTTCACCGATGGATTGTCCGGAAAGGTTGGTCCTAGACTACCTCCTGTCTCTCTTTCAGACAGGCTTGGCCTACTCCTCGATAAAAGTACACCTTTGTGCCATCTCAGCCTATCACACTCCTATAGGCCGACGTCCCATAACTCAGTTGGACACGGCATGAGAAGTGACCTCCACCTTAGACCTCCGATTAAGTATCCTATTCCTCCATGGGATTTACCCTTTGTCCTCGAGCAGCTTACGCTGCCACCTTTTGAACCAGCCGCGGAGTGCGAGCTACGTCTCTTTACATGGAAGACGTTATTTTTAGTTGCCGTTACTTCTGCCAGAAGAATTTCTGAACTTCACGCACTGATGTGCAAAGAACCTTATTTGGTTTTTCACCAGGACAGGGTGTCCCTATGGACAAATCCGAAGTTTCTACCTAAGGTGGTCTCAGCTCTCACCCTTAATCAGGACATAGATCTACCGGTGTACTTTCCTAAATATTCTAATAGAGGAGAGGTCCTGTTGCACACTTTAGATGTGCACAGGTGTCTTCGATACTACCTGACCAGAACCAAACACCACGAAAATCTGACCAGCTTTTCGTCTCTTTCGCCCACGGGATGATGGGAGCTCCTGTTTCCAAACAATCGCTGTCCAGGTGGCTTATACATTGTATCATGTTGTGTTACCAGAAGCGTAACAAACCCTTACCGGGCTCTGTTAAGGGTCATTCCACAAGGGGGGGTAGCTACCTCCTTTGCGGCCATGAAGAACGTGTCCACTTCAGCAGTCTGTGCAGCAGCTACTTGGAGCACTGTGCACACCTTTATCAGGCATTATATCCTGGACGTTGCATTGAGGCGAAGAGCAGGTTTTGGTCTAGCAGTCCTTCAGGGACTCCTATCCTAGGCTTTGATACAACTAGTGATCTCTACCTTTCCTCCTCCCACCGGTGAGGGATTTCCAGTATTGCTTGGGAATCGGTCCTAATGGTGTAACCTGCTGCAAGAGCTGTTTCTCGAAGTAAGATAGTACAGTTACGTAAGAACTTACCGTAACAGTAGATCTTCAAGAACAGCTCTTGCAGCAGGTACTTTCCCCTCCCACCATCCCCACTGGAGGTAGACTTGTCCCGATATCCTTCTCCTAGGATTAGGTGTTTCTAACACCACTCTGATTGCCATTTGATGGCGGATCCTCAGTCTCCTTTTCTGATGTCATCCAGTGGCCGGGAGTCTCCGGCGGAAGAACTGGGGATTCTGGGGGACCGCCCCCTTTTATACGATGCCTGACGTCGGGGGCAGTCCTCGCTGAGTACTGCTAGCTATCTAGAAAATTTCCGTAGGGTCCTGGTGCCTGCCGGCTTCAGTCTTAATGGTGTAACCTGCTGCAAGAGCTGTTCTCGAAGATCCACTGTTACGGTAAGTTCTTACGTAACTGTACTTTCTAGGAGTGGTATATGTTGTTCATCCACACACATGAACCCGACTCCTCCCGGCTTCGAGTGCACAACCTGCTTCCAGTGGGCTAAGATCTGGCGCCATGGGCGGAGCCGAGGTTATACCACCCAGGTGGGTAGGAGGAGCCAGCTTGAAGACCTCCCGGCAAGATTTAAAGGGAAAGGGACATGCCAAGAGTGTGGATGAACAACATATACCACTCCTAGAACTACTGTTACAGGTGAGTAACCTGTTCTTATTGTAGCTAGTAGTACAGCTGCTAGTTTTAGAAGCATTTGGTGCAAAATGTGTTAATGCAGAGAAGGGTTTTGCATGAAAAAGCTTGTTTGCATAAAAACTGTTTACATCCCCAGCGTTAAGTTGGGGGTGTAAAGAGTTGTTATAAAATGGGGCACTAAAATTGGGTGAAAAGTGCTAAATTTCTTGCAGAAATATAAAAATGCCCAAATTAAACTCTTCCCCTTCCCATGGCAGATCCTTACTTTTCCATCTGTTTTTTTTTTTTCCCCCATTTTGCAAAATGTTGCTGAGCTGTACCACCCTTGCGTTAGAGGAACATCTTTATGGGTTGACCTGCACATAATCCCTGCTACATTTTGCTTTTCAGGCTATTCTGGAGTGAACGCAAAATAACCAAGGCCAGAGAGTGGTTCCACCGAACGGTGAAAATTGACCCTGACCTGGGAGATGCCTGGGCCTTCTTTTACAAATTTGAGCAGCAACATGGAACAGAGGTAAACAGAAATATGAAGTGCAGTGGTGTTCCTCGGGATCCACCGCTGGTGTGGAAAACCTTTTCCTCAAGCTTTTGAGAAGTGTGTGTGTTGTGTAGTAAGGTTTTCACCAGCAGTACGTTTACATTTTTTTATAATACAATGCCTGTGTAAACTACAGGTGTTTACAGGCGTGTAGTCCTTTATTACTCATGGGAGCACTGAAAAGAGATATGGTGTAAGCACTGAACATTTCTATGCTTGCAACTGTTCAGTGCTATACAGCAAGTAAAATCTCCCTAAACCCATGGGTGTAAAGCGATCTTGGAGTTCTTGGGCTAAACGTAAGCTACTCAACCTTTGATCTCAAGCTTTATTAATGTCTTCAGAACCTCTCAATAGCATTACATCCTTACTGTGTTTTATTCCTTGTATAATCCTACAGCCTGGAAACTCAAGGCAGAATTTTCAAACATTTTGCAGTTGCGCTATCGACATGAAAAAGTAAGCCACATAAATGTGGTCTGACATAAATATCATAAATGCACCAACTGCGCGCAACAGTGATGCATATTTAAAAAGACCCGTGTGGGGTTTTAATGTTTGAAACTTGCACCCAGACTCTTTGGAGCAGTTGCAGCTGTGGCAGAACAGCTCCGCCAAAGCCCTACTTCTAAAGCTTTGAAAATATGGGCCCGTCCTTGAAAAGCTGGTCTGTACATTCAGATCATCACATTTTTTTTGGGGGCTTCAGTCAGCTTGAAGACCAGGGTTTGTGGGCAAACCCCAGCATCCCAACCGAGGGGTTCTGACTATTTGCTGAGAGCATTTGTGGAGGAAAGTACCCAACCCCTCTCCCCCACAGTAGTCAGCACAGGATCTGTACTGACTTTGCCTGTGAAGGCAGGCCCGCACGTCTGCCCTCCTGAACAGAGTAAGGTTTACAGCAGTGGCGGCACTAGTTGTCAGAGCGGGGGACAATGGAACAAAGGGGGAACCGTAGAGGAAAGACACAAAACCTGTCCTGTACTCCATGATAATTACCCTGAAACCTCATTACCACAGAGTCAAAGTATTACAGGGTGTTAAATAAGCACAAAAATGGATGAGCGATTTCACATGCAAAAGTGCTGAGAAACTGAAACTACGTACCACTTGGCAACCTTAGCATTTTTTTATTTAGTTTTATTAATACTATTAGAATCCCAAAAAGTAGCTCAGATGGAACAATGGGAGCACAGGGGTAAATTGAGAGACAGCTAAAACAGAGCAGCCCTAGCGCACCGAATGAATCAGTAATTGGACTAATGTCTACGAGAATTAATAAAAACAACTGTTGGATGAAAAGATAAAATAGCGGCACATACAGTGCAGTGTGAAATGTACCTTTACGTTCGAACAACGAGTGCTGTTTTACCTTTTATCCAAGAAAAGTTTTGCACATTAATTTTAGTCCAATTATGGTTCCATTTGGTGAGCTAGGCTTTTAGTTTTATTAATGAAGTCACCTGTGCCATGGCCCCCCAAAAAAAATGGTTAGCAGTCTACTGCTCTGCATTTCTGGAAGTAAGTTATCAACATCCCCCAAAACCCAAGTTTTGTATAGCATTTTGCTACACTCTACCAGCTCTTTAACACTCTGCATTATTTATTTATTTATTTAAAGTTCCGGAATTACAACCTTTGAGTCAGAGACTCCTTTACAAAGGCTCCACATCTGGGCAGACATGTTATGCAAGATAACATGTATTATTACATAGTGATATACTGAGGTGATTACAATATGACGAGATACAAATACATGAATTGAATAGTTTCTTTGGGGTTACTTTTGCATCCCAGGTCAATAGAACATGCAGCATCATATGAATATGTGAGTACTTTTCAAATGTGTGACAACATTTGCAGACAATGAGTATCGTCTCAGGTTGGATAATCAACCCCGCGTCTAGGTGGAGTAGCGTGCTTAGGTGCAGCTACATGTCTCTGAGTCTAGGAGGTGCCTCTTAATGCTGGCTTTGAACAGGTTTAGTCGTGGGGCCTGTGAGATGGGTGGGGGGAGTTCATTGAGCCAGGTGGGTGCCTAATAGCCAAAAGACCTTTGGCCTAGCGTGGTCCTTCTAAGGGGGACTAAGGTATGTGTTTTTGCTGGGTGTCTTGGGGTGCTCCTGTGAGTGTTAGGTTTTATTAGGGGGTGAAGGCCAGTGGGTGCCATCCTCAGTAGGATTTTCTTGGCTTGGAGGCAGGTGTGATATTTTAGCCTGCCTGCGAAAGTCAGCCAGTTGGCTTTTTTGTAGAGGTCGCAGGTGTGTGTAAGTCTGTCACTATCTGTGACCAGACGGCTGGCTTTGTTAAGGGCCAGATTGATTCGTTTTAGTGCCGTGGGGTCAGCTGCTCCATATATTATTGTTCCGTAGTCTACCAATGATAGAATCGAGCTGCTCACTGCCAGACGTAGGGCATGGGGTGGGAGGCATTGTCTTTGCCTATAGAGGGTCCCTAGTCTGGCGTTTACTCAGGCAGAGAGTTAGATTAATGTGTGTGTGATAGGTTTTAACACATCTGTGCCTTCATCGGTTATAAAGCAGATGCTCCACACTGGGGTGTTATCCACAATCACGGACCAGTTTGGCATTGACTTTATATCAACTGCATTACTTGCCAATGCTTCCTGTTACCCGGACCGTGCCTTGTTGCCTAATTTATAGGTGAGTCTGTGCATTAAATCAACTAAGATGAATAATTCTCAGGGCTAAAACTCACAATAGTAATTGACCTGATCAACTAGCAATAGGGGTCTTGCTTTCCTATGCCAGGGGCCCTCGATTCATGTCCCATGCCCCAAAGATCAAAGTCTGGTCAGTTGTTTTGTATTTTTTAATATTCTTTGACAAAGGATATTTTCTCCTTTTAATATTTCTTGTAAACTTTCCATTGTAGAACTGCAATAAGATGTGTGCGTGTATGATCTCAAGGCCTGGCAATATTCCACATGGACCCCAATTAGTAGCTTATTACTTATTTATAACATTTAAGATTTACTGGAGGGAGTTTAAAGAAAGCAGCATCATGCTGGCATTAGATGGCAAGTTTGGCTGATAAGCCATTTGTGTAAAGCGACTCCAGCTTGCAGTTTCGGTATTTATAATATCATCTCCCATCTTCTTCTCTCCCCACTTCCAGGAGCAGCAGCAAGGACGTCAAGAAGCGATGTGAGAATACAGAGCCCCGGCATGGCGAGCTGTGGTGTGAGGTCTCAAAAGACACCAAGAACTGGCAGGAGAAGGTCGGAGCGATTTTGGAACTCGTGGCAGCAAAGATAAAAAATACCTTCTAAAACTGCCCTATTCTACTGTAAATTATTTGTATGTGTAGAATTACTGTTTGTTTGCTTGATATGTGTATCTGAAATGTATTTTACATAAAACCTCCCAGTTAAAAAAGGCGTGTGCGCATCTTAGTTTTTTTTTTTAACTCTTTACTGTACCAAATGTGGTAACGCCCGTATTTTCACCTTTATCTGTATATTAACTGTTTGTAAAGTACTATATACACACAAAACCATTTGTTGTACTCGAGTAGCCCGTCAGTTTGCGTGTTTGCGGAAGCGTGTGTATGGTCTCCATGTTCCTGTCTCATTTACATAAAACCATAGTAAAACAATATGTTTTTGTTTTGCAATGAAGTTTGTTTCTTCTGACACCCCACCCCCTCAATTTTTATTATGTTATTTTGAGTAAATATTTTCCTGGATAATCATTTCCTGTAAAGTGAACATGAAGTCCTCTACTCTGCCGTCCCTCCTGAATGCAAGATAGTAGCTATTTTTGACATTACTTAACAAATTTAAACTTGTGGAATGACAACAGAAATATTTAAAATTTCACTCGCTGTTCCAGGAAAATGTGCAGAAGAACCAGCGGGTCAGAATATTTATTTTTTCTGGCCTATGATATGAGAGCTTCTGGCCTAGTTACCAGTTTCCATGGATACAAGCCTGATGTTCACCTTAATTATCATAAAATGATCTTTAAAGGTTAAGCATTATTAATGTAGATATTTTTTTTCTGTACATTTCCAGGGACAGTTGAGATGTCTGTTAGAGATTTACTGTGTCACACTCTTAGGGTTGAGAACTGCCAGTGCCCTAACAGTGCACACGGAGCTACTATTACAGTAGTAAGGGACATCCAGACTGTCCATTTATTTTTTTTGTACTCTTGTATTCAAATCTCATAGTAAGAACATACAGTACATATTAATTTATGTAACCCAGTAGTTGAGACAACATGCCTCTTAGTCATCTTATCTAAAAACATTCGATCAACTTTTTTCCTTTTAAAAAAAAAAAAATGGAACAGGAAAAAACTTTAAAAACATAAAAAGATAAGCTACCATTCCATTCTTCTTTATTTATCTCTTTAACCCTGTGACTCTCAGTCAGATTTCATTTGGTTATCTAGTGTTTATTTGCCCCTTTTTTGTGTTTTCCCCCCGGTCCTCACCATAGTGAAGTAGCAGCTTTTTTATATAGGTGTGTCTCTCTTTCAGTCCCTCTCTTCTTACACTGGAGATAATTCCTTCGTAGTGTATTTCTGTAGTGTCTTTTAATCTAGTCATCATTTGTGGAAGTCAGGGCCCACCTATTCCATATATTATTAAAATGTTCTTGCCTTCGATTAATATTGTAAGTGATCCTATCAGACTCTTGGATCTGCTGTATTACATCTAACCATTCTGTTATGCCTGGAGATGTGTCCCGCTGCCATTTATTGGTGATAGTCTTCAGGGCCGCTGCCACTAGGCCATTCCAGAGAGATTTCTCCTCTTTTCCTTTCATGTCCTCAGGGGCCAAGCCCAGCACCAAGTGTTCTGGGTCATAGTGTACCTGTGACATAAATGCCTTCTTTAATTTTTTTCTCACCTGGTTCCAAAACAAAGCAAGTACAGGACAGAAGCAGAAACCATGTGGCTGGCTGGCTGTCTGTCTGTCCCACGTCTCCTCCAGCATGCAGCAGTTATCTGCTTATCCCAGTGTGCGACTTGAACTGGGGTTAAAAAAACCTTGTTCTCCCTTTCCAGCAGTACTGCCTCCACGTCGGAGAGGAGGTGGTTTCCCAAGTGTGCCTCCATACCTTCTCCCAGTCTCAAGTGGTAAGCGTTATGTCTAAATCTCCCTCCCATTTCTTTAATATAGGTAGGGTCGAGGTTGATCCATTTTTAATATATGTATGATATAGCAGTGTAATTGCTTTTTCTCCATGTGTGGTATTCCATATTTCTATGAAAGGTGTCCCCCTCTCTATTTCTCATCCATCTTCGCACCCTGTTTCTGTAGGTCCCTTATATAATTTCTAATCTGCTAAAATCTCAGTGTATCTTTAGGTGTTCACCCAAACATGTTCTGGGCTTGTTCAAATGAAATTATCTACGTTCCCTGTAGTAACTGATATGGAGAAGTGATCCCTCTCTCATTTGTTTTTCAAACCATTTAGCTTGTGTTGCTGGGTCGAACCTTGAATCATAGGTCCACCATCTAAATGTCCACATAATCTTTTGCATTTTGTCTCCCTGAGTGCCTCTCCTCGAGCCCTCCAATACCGTTTTAATACCAAGTAAGTACGTCTTGCAAAATAATATGTTTTTGGGTTGGAAAATTAATGCTGCCAAGGAGGGGGTGGGCTGCCTGACGCTCTTCCATAATGCATCATATTTTCTGATCTTACTTCGAGAGGGTTCCTTCAGTAGGTCATCACATATAGGACTGGCACCACCTGGCATCGTGCCGCATGGTAGACTTTTCTAGCAATACCTGATGGGGAACCGCCCACCCGACGTCACGGGACCAACATCAGCGTGACTGTATATAGTGGGCGGTCCCCACGCCCACCCTCCAGTTCATTCCCGCCATCGCCTCGTGTCAGTCGGATAGCAGACTTCCATATAGCGATCATCGAGAAAGTGTCTTGCATCGTATTTTCCCTCACTAATTTCCTTACTAAACTTTCCATTTCTTATTGATGTCTTCTCCAAAGAAGAACTGTTTGTCCTGTGGCACGCAGATCCCGCACAAAGACGGTCACCTCAAGTGTGCCCTCCGTCTAGACCCGGACCATCCAGTCTCCTCCTGCCCTGAGTGCCAGACCTTCAATCATGCCACAAAAAAGAGGAGACAGCAGGCTTTGGAGGCCCATCTGCTAAAAGTCCGCTTGGTTTCTCTCGACAAGAAAATGGATAGGCTTAGACATTCTTCATCTGAAAAGGTCTCTCCTACTAAAAAACACAAGGAGAAATCTAGGGAGCGGGAGCGCTCCTCGGACACCACCAGGCCCTCAACGAGCAAGGCCCAGCCGCTGTCCAGCAAGGGCGGTAAGTCTGTAAATCTTCAGTGGGTCAATCGGCCGTCTACTTCTCTGGCGACCGCACTGCTTTGGCTGGTAAGTCAGCCCCCGGCTCCTCTGGGGACCATGCGGCGACTGTTAAGCGGCTACCCAGGCTGTGGGTACTCGCCCGACCCGGTCGATAAGCCGACAGGGCTCCCTCCCCACCCGCCTGACTTCACCCGATAAGTCAGCTCAACCCGGACAACTGCACTGGTACGGTTCCCTCTGCTAGGGACCTGGATGGCCCTCACCCGAGCGCCTGGTGGGACCAGAGGGAGAAAGCCCTCTCCCTCCTCCTTCCTCCTTCCTCGCCTGTACCCTCCAATTCACTGGTGGGTACCTCCGGCGATGGTAACAGAGAACCCTTTGACTCTGTTGATGCCTCAGGGTCTACTCTGCTCTCTTCCCTCAGGGTCAAGGAGAAGGAGGCTTCTCTCCGGCCTTATGATAGAGGCCCCTCCTCCGCCTTCGAGTGGGCTCCTGGTGCCTCCAACGCTGTTGTCCTGACAACAGTTCTGCAGCCGGGACCGGTTGTCCGGCCTCTGCCGCTGGCCCCAATGCCGGATCAGGTTCCGCCGCCAGGGCATCTTTGTCCGGTTCTGACGTCGGACCCCCTTCTGGCACCGGATCGGGTGGTGCCGATTCCGACGTCGGTTCCCCTGATGTGGGCTGTCCCGACGCTGGACCCTGTGCCCATTTATACAATGGCAGGTCCAACGTGGGTACCCCTGACGCCAGATCTGACGACAGGGTTTATGCTAGACCCCGAACTGTCCCGCATTTCCTGCAAGGGTATCGTGCGGGTACTACCCGGGGGGGGGGGAGGCTATGCTCTGGAATGGAGCAATTTTGGACAGTTCTACCCTGGATCCAATCCCTATTTGAATTTTCAGGGATTCCAGGGTTATTATCCCCACCGGTTCCTGCTCCTCCCCGCCTCAGCCTACTCCTCCACCTTCCCCGGTCACCCGGATTTCAAGGCTTTAATCCAGTCTTGGTGGCAGAGGACATGGTCGGAGTTAGTCTCAGACCTGGAGACTAGGCTCCCACAACCACAGTGTCCTTCCTGAGCAGCTCTTCATTACCACGTACATCTCGGGAAGACTCGGCAGGACGCTTCCTCCCGGACACCAGACCTCATCCTGTTGAGGAGGTGAACGATGAAAGTTCAGAAGGGGCGGACGATTCTTCTGAGGAGGTTCCAGAGGACACCGAGGATACGAAAGGCAGGGAGTCTCTGAAGTCCCCACCAGAGGACCCTGTCTTTTCAGATCTGTTGAGGTCCATGAAGGAGTATTTCGACTGGGAGTCAGAGGAACAGGACCCCATGACAGAGACTGGTGGAGCATCTCGACCTGGAATCTCTGTCTCCAGTCCCTATTCCTCCCTGGATGGCACCTCACCAAGACCTCACCACTACCATCTGGCAGATGCCTTATGCCCTCCCGGCTGTGCCCTACAGGCGGACAGGCTTATCCTGGGCACTGAAGGATGCCCCGTTTCTGAAGGTTCATCCCAAGGCTGACTCTGTGGTCATCTCTGCGGCTCATGATCGCTCCTCTACACCAAAACACATGAGCACCTCTCCTCCTGACAGAGAGTCGAGGCAGATGGACCAGTTCAGGAAGAAGATTTACTCGGCTGCGTCCACCCTTCGGTCCCTAAATTACATGGCCCACATAGTGTCCCACCAGAAGGCTACCTTGGTTAGGCTAGAAGCGTGAGTCCAGTCCATGGACCCCTCTCCTTTGAAGGAGGAACTTGCCAAGGATCTACACCTCTCCAGAGTTTCTTGTAGGCATGCCTTGCTCGCCACCTATGACTCAGTCGACTCGGTGGCTCACACCTCAACAATGGTCGTTGCCCTTAGATGGCATTCCCGGCTTCATCTTTCTGGACTCGCCAATGAAGTCCAGTCGTCGATTCAGGATGCCCCTTTTAGGGGCTCGGTACTTTTTGGTGGGGACACCAAAGATGATATGACAGACCTACAGGACAGTGGACTTTCCCTTAGGTCTGTGAGGTTGATGTACTGATCGGGCTGTCAACAATAGCAGCAGCAGCCCTTTTGGAAAAGGACCTGGAGGCAGAGGAAGAACGCTCGGGCGCGCCGCCGAGGGAAGCGTAAGGCAACGGGTACTGCCACTGTTCCTGCCTCCAAAAACCAGAGATGTTCAGGAGGCCCTCCCCGTGAACGTCCCACCACTTCTTGACTCCTCGGCCCCACTGCCTCCTCAGTCTCGCAGCGGGGAGCAGGTGGGGGGGAGGTCCGCCCTCCATGTGCAGGAGTGGAGAGCAATCACTTCCAATGAATGGGTCCTGCAACTAGTGTCCATAGGACACACCATAGAATTTCTGGAAATCCCTCCGGAAACTCTTCCCTGGAAGTTCTCCTATTCTCGGGACCAGGTCCTCCTAGTTCACGAGGAGGTAAACTCACTCTTGCTCAAGGAAGCAATCGAGCGGGTCACCTTTGGGCAAAGGGGAAAAGGATTTTACTCCCATTTTTTCCTGGTTCCAGTGGACTGAGCGTCATGGTCATTTCGACCAGCTGATCACTGTAACCCAGAAGACGGGAGGCGCTCTCCAATGGTGGACTGCCCCAGACCGGTTGCAGGAAGGGATCCCATTTGTCTGCCCCGAGCTAACAGCCATCCTCATGACCAATGCCTCTCTCATGGGCTGGGGAGCCCACGTGGGGGACAAAAGGGCCTATGGGTTCTGGACCCCCAAGGAGTCCTGATACCACATCAGCCTGTTGGAGCTCAGAGCAGTCAGACTGGCGCTGTCAGCTTTGGCTCCACATCTCCGGGGTCAAGTGGTTCAAGTCCAGACGGACAATACCACGACCATGTACTACCTCAGCAAACAGGGCGGCATGCACTCCCGTCTGCTTTGCAGAGAGGCGCTCCTCATCTAGACGCACGTCAGCCATTTGGGGGCGGATCTCCTAGCCATCCATGTGGCAGGAGCCAAAACCATCTGGCAGATGCTCTCAGCCGCTTAGGCGACATATCCCACATGTGGTCTCATCATCCGGAGGTAGCTTACAGCCTGTTCTCCCACTGGGGCAAACCGATGGTGGACCTGTTTGCCTCCAGGAAAACACCAAGCTGAGGCTGTTTCATGCCTGCCCCCTCAGCAGGGCTCGCTGCAGGGGGATGCCTTCTTGAGGCCATGGACCCCAGGCCTCTTCTACGCCTTCCCTCCATTCCCCTTGATCCACAGGGTGCTCCTCAAGGTGAGGAGGGACAAGGCACAGGTGATTCTGGTAGCCCCAGGCTGGCCACGCCAGTTCTGGTATCCAGCTCTCCTCAGCCTCTGCTGCAGGCCCCTGGAGCGGCTTCCAGCATGCCTGGACCTGATCTGCCTCAGTCAGGGACGGTATACCATCCGACCTTCAGTCTCTGCATCTCACTGCCTGGTACCTGAGCCGCTAGAGTTCCATGCATTGGGTCTTTCTGACGATATCCTTACCAAGGGGAGGCATTCAGACAGGAATCGACCAAGAAATGTTATGCCTTCAAATGGAAAAGGTTTTCCATTTGGTGTCAGGGCAAGGACCTGGACCCTCTGTCCTGTCCAGTGGCTAACATTCTAGACTGCCTTTGGTTTATACCTAGAGGGGGTCTTCGACCCTTAGGATGCACCTGGCAGCCATCTCTGCTTGCCAGGCGCGGACCGGTCAGCCGACAGCACAGGAGACAGTGGTCGGGCACTTTTTCAAAGGCCTGGATCACATATCCCCTCTGGTGCGTGAACCTCCACCTCCGTGGGAGCTACTGCTGGTACTGGCAAAGCTCATGGGCAAGCCATTCGAACCAGTGCAGAAGTGCGCCTTGTCACACTTGTGGAAGATGGCCTTCCTGGTGGCTATCACGTCTGCCAGAAGGACAGGGGAGCTCCAGGCACTTTCGGTGGGCTCCCCTTATCTGGTCTTTCAGAGTGACAAGGTTTTCCTGTGATCCACAAGGTGCTTCTCAAGGCGAGGAGGGACAAGGCGCAGGTGATTCTGGTAGCCCCAGACTGGCCCCGCCAATGCTGGTATCCAGATCTCCTCAGCCTCAGCTCCAGGCTCCCGAGGCAGCTTCCAGCTCGCCCGGGCCTGCTTTCAGTCAATCAGGGGAAGGTGTTCCATCCAGACCTTCAATCCCTGCACCCTGGCGGCCTGGTTCCTGAGTGGCTAGAGTTCCAGGCCTTGGGTCTTTCAAGAGGGGTCCTCCATGTAGTTGAGGCGTCCTGTAAGGAGTCGACCAGGAAATGCTATGCCTTCAAATGGAAAAGGTTTTCCATTTGGTGTCAGAGCAAGGGCCTGGACCCTTCCTCCTGTTCCTTGGCAAGCATTTTGGACTATTTATGGTCCCTTCTCAGCAAGGGCTCAGGTCGGCGACCCTAAGGGTGCACCTGGCAGCCATCTCTGCTTACCGGCGCGGGCCGGGAAGCAGTTATGTGGCACAGGAGAAGGTGGTCTGGCGCTTTTCAAAGGCCTTGATCACATTTCCTCAGTGCGAGAACCTCCACCTCCGTGGGATCTACTGCTGGTATTGGCAAAGCTCATGGGCAAGCCATTGAACCAATGCACAGGTGTGATCTCGCTCACCTGTCGTGGAAGACCGCCTTCTTGGTGGCTATTCGTCCAGCCAGAAGGATGGGAGAGCTCAAGCGCTTTCCATCGAGTCTCTTACCTGGTCTTCCACAGGGACAAGGTTGTCCTGCCCCCACCAAAATTCCTTCCGAAGGTGGTGTGGGAGTTTCACCATAACCAGGTGTTGACTCTGCTGGTGTTCTACCCCAGTCACACCTCGGAGGCCGAATATAGGCTCCACATACTTTGGACCCTAGAGGCTACTATATAAGGCCTTGCGGCTGAAATTCAGGAGAGATTCGCCAGCTGTTTGTCACTCACGCTGAAGCCGCACCTGGCAGACCTGCAGCGAAGTGGACCGATAGGCAGGTGGGCACCTCCTGCATAGATCTCGCTATAAGTTGGCAGGCATGGAGCCTTCCAGAAGGATAAGAGCTCATTCTACCCGCCATACTGCTGCATCGGTGGCTGCTTCCAGGGACGTCCCTATCCAGGAAATCTGCAGGGCTGCTACCTGGAAGTCAGCACACACCTTCATCACCCATTACCACATCGACCTTGAGTCACGCCGGGATGCTGGTTTTGGGGCCTCGGTTCTCCAGTCTCTTTTCTCTAAGTAGGGGGTGTGCGTCTTGCCTCCCTCCTCCCGAACTGCTAGGAGTCTGCCAATAAGTGTGGATGAACAACATATCCATGTCCCTAGAAATACAGGTTACTCACCTGTAACAGGAGTTCTAGGAATGGTATTGTTGTTCATCCCTACATTCTAACCTCCGGCTCGGCACAACCTGAGCTTCCAGCGGGCAGATCTGGCATCATGGGGGCGAGCTGAGAGTTTACTACCCGGGTGGGTGGGAGAGCCAGCTTGAAGACCTTCCGGCAAGATTTAAAGCGGCAAGGAACCTGCCAGTAAGTGTGGATGAACAACATATACCATTCCTAGAACTCCTGTTACAGGTGAGTAACCTGTATTTATGAGTTGTTGGGCATGGAGCCTCCCAGAGGGGATAAGAACTCTTCTACCCAACATACTGCTGCATCGGTGGCTGCTTCCAGGGACATCCCTGTCCAGGAAATCTACCGGGCTACTACCTGGAAGTCAGCAAACACCTTCATTACCCATTATTACCACATCGACCTAGAGTCATGCCGGGATGCTGGTTTTGGGGCCTCAGTTCTCCAATCTCTGTTCCCTAAGTAGGGGGTGTGCACCTTGCCTCTCTCCTCCCAGAGAACCGCTAGGAGTCTGCCAAAGAGTGTGGATGAACAACATATCCACAATCCTAGAAAAACAGGCTACTCACCTGTAACAGTAGTTCTAGGAGTGGAATATGTTGTTCATCAACACGGACCCACCCAATCTCCCCGGTGCGGACGCACAACACCTGGCTTCCAGCAGGCTAAGATCTGCCATCATGGGGTGGAGCCAAGGGTTATACCACCCGGGTGGGAGGAGCCAGCTTGAAGACTTCCAGCAAGATTTAAAGTGGAAAGGGACATGCCAAAGAGTGTGGATGAACAACATATACCACTCCTAGAACTACTGTTACAGGTGAGTAAACTGTTTTTCCTGACTTTATCATATTTTAGTTTTTGTTGTCCTCTAACTCCTTTATTTTATGCTGTAAATCTGTTTCAGTTGCCTCTCTCTCTTTTCCTGGCAGACAGCTCAGTAAACTTTCCTCTTAGAATAGCCTTCGCTAGTCCCACAACATACTTCTTACAGTCTCTGGGCTGGAATTTTCTTTCAGGAATTGGGTATCTGTGTATTTTATTATGTTCTGGGTCTCCTTATCTTTCAAAATCGAAACATTAAGTCTCACAATGTATTCTTGTGTATTTCCCTCAGACCATGTCTCCAAACCAGGCAGATGAAGTCCTCTGCATCTCCTCTTTGTGTATGAAAAAGTAGTTCAGTCTGGAATATATTTAATGTGGGTTTGAGAAAAAGTATAGTCTTGTGTAGTCTTATGTAGCTGGCGCCACATCTAGCATTCATAACTCTGAGAGCAACTTATTTACCTGTCTGGCCAGTCTATTTGTATGTCTTTGTGCATTTGAAGTCGTGTCCAGGTTGGGGTCGAGCGCCAGGTTAAAGTCTACTCCACGTATCAGCGTCCCTCCTGCCCATTCCTGCATTTGGATAAAAACATTTTTGTAATCTTGGTATTCAGAACCTGGGGGGGTGCACCAATGCAAGAGTAATTCTTGCCCTCTTAATAAACCCTTTATTAAGGCGTATCTGCCTTCCTTGTCAATTAAGGTATTTTCCTTTTGGAATTGAACTCCCTTATTAATCAGTACTACAATTCCCTGTCTTCTGCCTTTTTTGTAGGTAGAGGTAACTGCCCCCTCAAATCCCATCCTGGACAACATCTCATGCTCCTCTTTCGAAAGGTACATTTCTTGCATCAGTATGAAATTTGCTTTTGTTTCTTAAGGTATGATAGTACTTCTTTTAATGGGATTATTAAGTCCATGTACATTGTAGGAGCATACCATTGTATCTTCATTATCCATTGATAAGGGCAGGATCATAGTTCTGAATCAGCAAATAACTATCATGTTCTAATAACATGTTCTTTGCTCCTGGGCCATTCCTTAAAGCATATAGATAGTTTGGTAGCTTTCAACATTTTAACTACTACAGCTGCATTTAACCAACTGCAAACGAACAAAAATCTGACCAACTGGGTCGGTTGTCTTACTATAAACATCTACTTCCAAGGTAGGAAGTCCGTATGTTTGGGCTTCTGTTCTTAGTGATTCTCCCTTTTTGTGAGGTCACACCAGGAAGGGGTATGAGTGTCTCTTCCCCAGAGCCGTTAGATCTATTAAATTTGGTTCTCTGCTTAAACAAGTACACGCCACAGACCTTTTAGTTACTTCTAAGATTCCTCTCTCTTCTCTTCCCTCCCCCCGACCCACAACAACATTTTACTTTTCATTTTCCCTTATCCCCATAAACAGTTCTCCTGAATACTTTTAACCACTGTTATTTACTTTGTCTGCCCTCTCTTTTAGGCAGTGACAGATCCCCTTCCCCCCTTATCTTCAGTCTCTCCTTTCAGATAGGCTCTCGGATCATGAGGGGGGGGGGCCGCATCAGACTTTTCAGTCAAAGTGGCTGGTACGTAAATATAGATCTTACTTCAGGAGGGTTCCTGCAGTAGGTTTTCACATATAGGACTGCATCCCCTGGCATCAGGTTCCAACAGCAAACTTGTAGCTAGCAATCATTAGTGGGGACCGCCCCCGACGTCAGGTGACACGACATCAGCCCGACTGTAAAAGGGGCAGTCCTTTGCCCACCCTCCAGTTCTTTCCCGCCGTCACTCAGTTCGTTCAACAGACGTGGTAGAACAGCGATCAGTCGCCCGCTCAGTATTCAAAGTTTTTCATCTTGTACGTCGATTTTTTTCACAAATTTCTCAACTGAGTGTATGTCTTGTCATCTCAAAAAGAAGTGCACGAAGTGCGGAGCCCAAATCTCACATGGGGACGACCACTCCCTCTGCCTGGGGCCTAAGCGCAACTTGGCTGAGTGTGCCATTTGCTAGGGGTTCAACCAGGCCACATGGATCTGACGCAGGAGGAACCTCGAGGCCCACCTTCTCACCCAACAGCTAGCTTCTATGGAAAAGGAGCTCCAGGCGCTTAGGGAGTGGTCGTCATCTCCAGCCCCAGAAAAACAAAAGAAAAAGAAGGATAAGGAGAAGCGCCAGGAGAGAAGCTCGTCGCCGCAAGTGAGACCTTCCACTTCTAAAACCGTGAGTACCAGCACTCCATCTGCTTCTGCGGGCCGGACAGCTTCTCCCCCTGCTACCAAGGTGTGTGGGCAGATGAGGGTTGCCTCTCTCGAGGTTTTTATCAGTTCTCCCACTCGTAGCACTACCGATAAGTCGCCCTCCGGCCCTGCCACCAGTCGCCTGGCCCAGACTGATGAGCCTGACCTCGATCCTTCCACAACCAGCCCAGTCACGACTGATAAGCTGGACGACGGATCCTCCGTCGGCCACACAGATGCTTCTGCTCTCCCGTCGGGCTCCCTTGAGGACTCCGACGCCGGGACGAGTGTGCTCGTGGGGGACACATCATCTCTGCCGGTCTCTATCCCCAGGGATTCGCCACCCGTTCCCAACTTTTCCCTTCGGTTGGGATCATTATCGGACTTGTTGCAGTTTCTTCCAGAGCTTCCCCCTTCACCTGATTCTTTTCCACCTACGGATTCCCGCCCTCCCAGGGATCCGTCACTGGACTGGGATCTTTTAGGCATGGAGCCACCTCCTTTGGGCACTACGTTTGATCCCTTGCCACTGCCCGCAATACCTTCCCAGCAGGACCTTCTGCTCCCCTGCAGGACCCTCTGGCAGTTTTCGGGGCCTGGCCCCATGTTCCCCTACCGGGCGGCCCTCTGCTGGACCCTTCTTATCCGACACCAGGTGTGGTGCCTCCGACACCGGGACACTCGACGCCGGGATACCAGACACCTGGATATCTGATGCCTGGATATCCCTCAGGCTTGTCAGGGTACCAATACCCCTTCTGGCATCATCCTGCTTACCAGTCCTTGGCCGGGTATCCCAGGTACCAGCCTCCTCTTCCTCCACCGCTGCCTCGTTGTGAATCTATCCCAGCATGGTGGCAGGACACTAGGACTCAACTCCTAACCGAACTTGGACAGTCCCAGCCACCTGGAGGAATTCCTCTACCTAGAGCACCACCTCTCCCTCCAGTTCCTGTGGGATGTGCTGTGGGTTCTCTGCCAGTGGGTGACACTGGCATGGACCCTTCCTTTCTCAGTGACTCAGAGCCCTCAGATTCAGATGAGGATTCTAATATCAACCACTCTGAACCTCGTTCACCAGTCAAAATTCATCCCAAAGAATCCCTAAAATCCCCCCCCCCCGGAGGATCCTCCTTTTGGGGATCTATTGAGAACCATTCAAACAGCAGGGGGCTGTCCATCCAAGGAAATAGATCCGTAGCGGAAAAGGCTGGTTGAACATTTGGACTTGGCCACCACAGACCCTCTACCCATCCCTCCTTGGATGGGTCCGCACGAGGATCTAGTTATGACAATCTGGCAACAGCCCTCTTCCATACCAGCTGTTTCCAGGAAGGCTGACAGAACCTACTTCCCCCAGGAAGGGATCTCTCACCTCCCCACACACCCTAAAGCTGACTCCGTGGTCAGCACAGCCTCGCATGACCTCTCGGCTCAGCCTAAGCACTTGAGTTCCTCTCCACCAGACAAGGACTCAAGACAGCTTGACCAATTCGGTTGGAAGATCTATTCTTCCACCTCCTGTGCCATCCGGTTGTTGAATTACATGTCCTATATGGTGGCTTTTCAGAAGTCCTCTCTCATGGAACTGGAGAGGGACCTTCAGGACATCCCTGATGAAAATCTCAGAGGCGAAACTGCTGGACAAGGTTCGCATGAGTAAGTCTTCCTGCGCTTTCCTCGGGGCCGTCTTCACGGACCTCCTCATCTGGCCAGGAGACCGCGGTAGTGGCTGCTGAGGCTCTAGATTGTTCTCACCCACCTGACCCCTTGTCGGGTTCAGCCTGACGACCCTGCAAAGGACCCAGTCCTTGTCTTCCCTAATGAGGAGACCCAGCCCACTGGCTGCCCCGATGTGGACCGGTTCGACCCTCTGTTTTCACCGACCTCGTGTGTCTTCTCGATCAACCCGAGTCGCCTCCTCGATCTCGGCCCGAGGTCCAGAACTGGCCAAGAAGAGTCATAAGCACTCTAAGAGGCTACACCACAGGTCCCTCATCCTCCTCGACGAGGAGAGGCTTTGGTGGAACTCCGTCGACGCTATGAAGATCTCATGGTAGCAGCTGATTTGGTCTGGGCAAAAGCTGCCCGCCCGCCTACCCTGGCCATTACATGGGTTCGCCTCCCAAGCTGAAGCCGACCCCTCCAGAACCCGAAGCCTTGGTTCTTCCACCTGTGGGCTGGCCCGTATCCTGACTCTGCCTATCTCGGTCTCCATCGATTAGGTGGAACCACTGCCTACAGCCTGGAGGGTGGTGCACCCTTCGAAAGAGGACCGACAAGAGCCAATCGGGTTTCCCAGGCGCCTGTCGACATCACCCCAGATCGCCCAACGTATCGAGGGTGACTTAGGCGGCAGACCACTATACCACGATTCTTCGATTCTGATCGCCACTGGATTACACCACATCCTGGGGATGATGATCATCCGCGATAGGGTTCTGAGGAAGGTCCTTACTCCTTTCAGGGCATTCTCTGCCTCCTCTCTTCTACTGGAATGCCCATGGAGTCCATACAAAAGAAGGCAGAGTACCCACTCACCGATATCCTCAAGAGAGGGGATACACCGACTGAGGCCTTTCCGGTGGCTAAGATGCATTGTTGGCCTGGCCTTGAACTTTGGCAGCATCCTGCTTCCTGTCCAGCACGCCTGCCCACGTTGGCCCGCAATTGCATGTGCCCATGGGGTCCCCTGTGGGTTCACACAGCACCCTTCAGCTAAGAGCCTGGTGACCGCCTCTGTCTTCAGGCATATTGGGAGTTCGGCCACACTGACTGACTCCGGACAGAGAGTCTCCAAAATATGGACCACTCTGCCGTAAGGTCTATGCCTCTTCTCTCTGGTTTTCATCAGGCCAGCCGGCTGTCGTCATGGCACATTCTCTCATACCCTCTCGGGTCATTAGGAGTCCAGGTCCTCCCTCATCTCCCAGTGGACATGTAGACTACGGTCCGATGTCCGGGACCAGGGTCGTGGTTGTCGCAAACAGCAGCTCCAGACGGCTCTGGATATAGGAGATTCTTGTATTGCTTGTCAGCCGCAGAGCCACTCACTGCAGGGCTTGGCTGAGGCTTTCCTTCCTGGTGGATATCAGCATAAGTCGAAAGCTGTGTGCCCTTCCTAGATCACCGACTTAAGTCCCGGGTGGTGGTCACCTGTCAGCGTATACAGAAGCAGTCCAGTGCCACCTTGGATGTTGCTTCTGCTAAGGGTTCTTCAGTGCAAGAACCAGCACAGAGAAAGAAGAAGCCTATTTTAGCATTCTTCCCCTTGGTCAGGCAGCCTCCTACCAAGGAGGTCAGCAGCAACAGCAGCAGCAGGCTCAAGCTTGGCGCTCAAGGTCCCAAGCAGGGTCCTCAGCAGCCCTATAAAGGAGGTTTGGTGGCATGTGGTCTGAAAGGAGCCACCTCCTCCTCCCTCCTCCTCCTCCTCTTCCTCTAAGCCTGCTCAGTGACGGGTTGGGGGTTGCCACCCCACACCTGTCATGCCAGCTCTGGAATCCTCCCGTGGGGTCGGCTCACCACTTTCTTTCCGCCTGGTCCGATATCACTTTGGACAGGTGGGTTCTCAAAGTGGTCGGTCAGGGGACTGCCCCTAGAGTTCGAGGGCAGTTCCTCCCAGCCAAGCCCCTCAGGAGGAAAGGATCTCAGCTTGCACTCAGTCTGCTCTTTGAGACGACATAGCTCAGCTCCTCCGCGAGGAGGCAGTAGCTGCAGTGCGGATCCTCCTACAGACCCAGGCTTTGTCCAGGTACTTCCTGCGCTTTCTCCAAGTGGATGGGAGTTGGCGCCCCATCCTAGATCTCCATGACCTGAATCAATATATCAGGTCCCGCACCTTCCGGATGGTAACTCTCTGAACCAGATCATACCATCCCTGGAGCGAAACATGTGGTTCTGTTCACTGGATCTACAGGACGTGTTCTTTTACGTCCCAATCTGTCCGTCAGATCAGCGGTTCCTCCACTTCAGGGTCGAGGGGAATCAGTACGAGTTCCGAGCCATGCTGTTCGGCGTGTCATCTGCCCCACGGGTCTTCACCAAGTGTATTGCAGTGGTGGCAGCCCACCTTCGGTGTCGAGGAGTCCGAATATACCCTTATCTCGATGACTGGCTCTTGGCAGGTTCCTCCCTTCAGGAGGTGGAGAGGTCCAGGGATCTGGCTGTCCGCACCTGCTCCAAACTCGGCCTCCTGATCAACAAGGCCAGGTCGGAACTCGTGCCCTCTCGGGTGATGGGATTCATCGGGGCAGAGCTCGACTCTTGTCAAGCCAGAGCTCGGCTCCCGGCGGACAGGGCAAAGGTTCTCCCTCCTTTGCCCGGACTGCCTCTGGTTGGGCACTGAGCCCTGCCTGGGCCTTTCTGCGCCTTCTGGGTTATATGGCGTGTACCTCAGTGGTCCTTGGACCTCAGGGAGCACATCGCGCCTCCTCCACGGGAGCTGACCTCCCAGTGGACTTGAGCGCCATGGTCATTTCAACCAGCTGATCACTGTAACCCAGAAGATGTGGGAGCGCCTCATCCTGGTGGACCGCCCAGATCAGTTGCAGGAAGGGATCCCGCTTGTCCGCCTCCGAGCCGTACTGTCGCCCTGTGACCAATGCCTCGGCCATGGGCTGGGAGCCCACATGAGGGACAGCAGGCCTATGGGTTCTGGACCCCGAGAGTCCCAATGCCACATCAACCTGTTGGAGCTCAGAGCAGTCAGACTGGCACTGCTGGGGCCGCCTCCTCAGCTCCAGGGTCAAGTGGTTTCAAGTCCAGACCCGGACAATACCCTTTGACCATGTACTGCCTCAACAAACAGGAGTTGCTTGCACTTCCATCCTGCTGTGCAAGGAGGCGCCTGCATCTGGATCCCCAGAGCCGCTTTGGAGGCGGATCTCCTAGCCATCCATGTGGCAGGAGCCGAACCAACTGGCTGATGCCTCAGCCTGATAGGCCAGACATCCCATGAGTGGTCTCTAAATCCAGAGGTAGCTTACAGTCTGTTCTCCCACTGGGGCAAACCATTGGTGGACCTGTTCGCCTCCAGGGAAAACAACAAGCTGCGGCTGTATCACACCCTCCCCCCTCAGCAGGGCTCGGTGCAGAGGGATGCCTTCTCGGAGCCGTGGACCCCAGGCCTCCTCTACGCCTTCCCTCCATTTCCCTTGATCCACGAGGTGTTACTCAAGGTGAGGAGCGACAAGGCGAAGGTGATCCTGGAGCCTCAGATTGGCCGTGCCAGTTCTGGTGTTCAGATCTCCTCAGCCTCAGCTGCAGGCCCCCGGAGTGGCTTTGTACATGCCCGGGCCTGATATCACTGAATCAGGGGAAGGTTCTCCATCCGGACCTTCAATCCTGCACCTCATTCAGCCCTAATACCCGGCGGCTAGAGGTTCCAGACTTTGGGTCTTTCTGACGATGTCTATACCATGGGTGGAGGCATCAAGAAAGGAATCGACCAGGAAATGTTACACTCTTGGAAATGGAAAAGATTTTCCATTTGATGTCAGGGTAAGAGTCTGGTCCCTTATCCTGTTCTGTGGCTAACATTCTCGAATTACCTTGGTCTCTCTCCAAAGGTGTCTACGGTCATTGACCCCAGGGGTGCACCTGGCAGCCATTTCTGCTTACGGGCGCGGGCCGGTCAGCCAACGATTGTCGCGAGGAGACAGTGGTGGGCGCTTCTTCAAAGGGCCTGATCATATACTCCCTACTCGGTGCGTGAACCTCCACCTCCATGGGATCTACTGCTGGTTTTGCAGCTCATGGGCAAGCCTATTCGACTAATGCACAAGTGTGAGTTGTCACACTTGTGGAAGACAGCCTCCTGGTTGCTATCATGTCTGCCAGAAGGACAGGGGAGCTCTAGGTGCTTTCGATGGACTCCCCTTATCTGGTCTTTCACAGGGACAAAGTTGTCCTATGCCCCCACCCTAAATTCCTTCTGAAGGTGGTGTCAGAGTTTCACCTTAACCAGGTGTTGACTCTGCTGATATACTACCCTGACTACACCTCGGACCGACTACAGGCTCCACACTCTGGACCTGAGACGTGCTCTCTCCTATTATAAGGAGAGAATGGCGGAAATTCATGGAGAGGTTCGCCAGCTGTTTGTCACCCACACTGAAGCCGCTTCTGGCAGACCTGCAGCCAAATGGACCATAGCAAGATGGACTACATCATCGTAGAGGTTCTGTGCTATGAGTTGGCGTGGGCAAGGAGCCTCCCAAAGGGATAAGAGCTCATTCTACCCACCATACTGCTGCTTCAGTGGCTTCTTCCTGGGACATCCCTATCCAGGAAATCTGTCGGGCTGCTACCTGGAAGTCAGCAGATACCTTCATTACCCATTACCACATCGACCTTGAGTCACGCCGGGATGCTGGTTTTGGGACCTCGGTTCTCCAATCTCTGATCTTACTTCGAGAAACAGCTCTTGCAGCAGGTTACAGCGATTAGGACTGAAGCTGGCGGCGCCAGGACCCACGGAAAAATTCTAGCTAGCAATACCGGGGCGACCGCCGCAGAAGTCGTGGCACCTCACTTCAGGCATCACATGGGCAGGGGCGTGTCCCCAGCATCCCCAGTTCTTTTCCTGCCGCTCGACTCGCCAGCATCGGCCTCACGGAAGCCTGCTGTACTTCACGACGCGTGAAATCTTCAATTTGAATAAAACTTTACTCCATGTCTGCTTTTTCTATTCCTTCTCCCGACAGACGCCCTCTAAGAGAAAGAACTGGAAGGGGACAGGATCTAGTTGTGTTCCAGGACAGTAGCTGCTGCTGCTGTTGTTTTCTCAGGTTCTTGTGGATTTTACTTGGTAGGTTAGTTCTTTCTTCTTCTTACTCTAAGGGCTAGCAGGGTATTGTTTTGGGGATGCTGGATGTTTGTAAACTGATTTGGTGGCTGTAAGTGGGCTCTTTTGTGGATGTTTCACTGTGTAACAGGCTCGCGCTGGTAGAGGCCTATTTCTTCTGATTTCAGAACCTATTTGATGGGATTTGCTTGGGCCTGGTTCTTTAGCTGCAGGGCTTGGAGGGGAGACAGGGCTGATACACTCTCTCTTGTCAGGTGTCTGCCCAAGACCCGCCTCCCCCCACCCCTCCCTCCCCAGAAGTCTGTGTCATTCTATAGGGGAACACCTGCCCTGCAATTGAGGAAAAGGCTGCTGGTGCAGCTCATGTAGTTCTAGCCACTGGGGTTGGATTTAAAGGGCTGGGAGAGAGGAGCTTAGGAGTTGTTCATTTCCTTATAAGTTTAATGTGTTGTACTGCACCTAGTAACAGAGTTACTGGTGTACAGTGGGACTGTCTCTAAGATTAGTGGGCGACCTGATTAGGCAGCAGGGTATCTTGGACTAGGGGGGAACCTGGTGGCTCACCCAGGAAACCTATTTGGAAGGGGATGGAACCACACATCATTAGGGCCGCATCTTTGGGAGGGTGGTGGGGTGCACAGGGTGTGGAGCAGCCATGATACTGGACTGGGCTTGAAGTTTGGTGGTTGCCGCATGCTACCAGCTAGCACAGCTTAGGGAGGAGGTTAGGGGATGAGGAGAAAAGCTGGGGAAGGGGGTATGGATGGGGAAGGAGGTTGGAATCTCCACAGGGTTGCTGCCAAGCACTGGGGGTGGGGGTATAGGGAAAGGAGTGCAGGAGAACACACAGAAGGGCCATAGGGACCCTGGCAGAGGGGAATCAAAAGGACACTACCAATGAAGCAGGCAGGTAACTGGGGACCCTCAAGAAGGGGACGGAGGACAACATTCTCAGGAAGTAGGCAGATGGCCAGGCTGGACAGAAGGAAGCAAGGCGGGAGGTGGATCAGACCTTATACTCAGTAACGCGCCAATTCTCTTCTTCTGCTCAAGGATGAGGGGGTGATGTAGCCACGACAGAGGTGGTTAGGAGGCGGAAAGGGGTGGGAGGCAGGAGGCAGGGGCAGATAGCAGGAAGAACAGGGGACCTGGAATGCAGGAGAATGGGGAGCAGTGAATCAGAGCAGGAGGGCAGGGGAAGAGGGAGGAAGCTAGGAGAAGGACCAGTTGGGAGGAAAGGTAAAGGAGAAGGACCAGAGGTACAAGGAGGATTCAGTAAAGGAGAGCTGAGGGTTTGGCTAGGGAGCACGCACTAGCAAGGAGGAACTAAATGGAGACAGGAAGGAAGGGAGGATGAGCTGGTGCTGGGGTTTAGTGTAGATGGGGGAGAAGACTGGATGCGCGAGCAGTGAGGGGATGCTTGAGTACAGAAGGATACTCAGGAGGAGGAGGCATAGGATTGGAGGGAGGGTGGCCATGGTAAATAAGGAGGGGGTGGCATGGCACCCAGATAGGGGAGGAACATGGAGCCAGCTGGGTGGAGGGGTCGGGTAGAAAGGATGAGGGGACATGGAAGGGGGATGGAGTGAAAGTATGAGTGGTCAGAGTGCTCCTGCTAGATCTCTATGATCAGGGTATCAAATGGGATAGGGAGGGAGAAGCTTGGCCAGTTAGGAACAGTGCTTCCCTGGACTAGCGGTGCACAGGGCTAAGCATCATAGTATATCAGCTGGCAAGGACTGTGGGGTTCCCCAGACATACTGGTCCACCTGGTACAAATGACATTGAGGGAAATAGCGAGCTAGAGATACAGGCAAGATTCAGGGAGCTCGCCAGGGTCTGTCATGACATGGGATGCACAGTTTCCTTCTCAGAAATCCTGCCAGTGCCAAGGGCTAGTGGGGGAACAAAAAGGAAAATGGGAGACAAACCAGTGGCTCAGGGAGTGGTGTGAGGCCAGAGGTATGGGTTGATAGGGGATTGGGGGAGACCTGGGAGGATAAGGAGCTGTATGCTAGAGATAGACTACATCTCAATTTGGAGGAGGGAATCCTTAAGTTGAAAATAGAGGAGTTCATTGGTGAAAAGTGGGGTTTAAACTTGTGAAGGGGGTGGGATGGGAGAAAAAGGCTGTCAAGGGGTGCCGATAAAGACAGACTCTGTCTCCACCCTCTGGGGATCAGGAGGATTGCAGGAAAAGGCTAACTGGCAAAGTGCAGACCGGAGGAAACAGAATCCCCATGGGAACACGAGCAGGGAAATGGAACTATAGGGAAAGGGTGGGGTAGTCCTGCTAAATGCCAGGAGCTTGGGCAATAAAATGCCTGAGCTCAAGCGATGTTAACTGAGGAGCAGTGGATGTGGCAGGTCACTGAGACTTGGGCCACTGCAAGACATGACTGGGATCTGAACCTGGAGGGTTACACTATGTTCAGGAAGGACAGGGGGGAGGGAAGGGGAGGAGGGGTAGCTATGATAGTCAAAAACTGCATTGGCATAGGGGGAGTAGAGGAGGCGGAGGGAACCGTGGAGGCGATTTGGGTCACCTTGATAACAAGGGGGGGCAAGAGAGTAAAAATAGGAGTGGTGTATAGACCCCCTGCCCTGGCGGAGGAGCTGGAGGACAGTCTGGTGGCAGATGTTAGGAGACACTGCAGACTGGGCAGAGGAAAGGTGGTGGTGTTAGGGGACTTAAACATGCCAGGAACAGACTGGGAGACTATGACATCCTCTGTGACAGGGAACAGAGGTTGTTGGATGTCTTTCAAGACGCGTTCCTAACTCAGCAGGTGAGGGAACCGACCAGGGAGGCACGGGTACTGGATGTGGTCCTGGCAGACAGTGACCAGATTGGGGGCCTGGAGGTAAGGGACCCATTGGCGGGAGTGACCATGCCACGGTCTGGTTCTGCCTGGAACTAGGAGGGGTAGAAGGCTGCACAAAGGCGCAGGTAACCGACTTCAGGGGCGGATTTTAAGGAAATGGGAAGGATCCTTAAGGAGCATTTGGATGGGATTGGGTCAACATGGGCGCTGATAGTAGGTGGGAAATCATCAGGAGAGGGTGCAGGATGCTACCAGCACCTGTGCAAGTAAGGCGAAATGGGTGAGGGCCCAAAAAGCCTCTTGGTGGACCAGGGAGGTCAGGTGAGTGCAGGAAAGAAAGCAGCCTATAAGAAATTCAAGTGCTCAAGGAGTGAAAGGGATCGGGAGTGCAGGCTGATGGCTAGAAGGGCCACTAGAGTGGTGAGGCGGCTAAAGGCAAGGAAGGAGCAGAACCTGGCCAGGGAAATTGGGAGGGAAAAAGGGGTTCTTTAGATACATTGGGGAAAGACGAAGGGTGAAGGGGCAGATTAGCAGGATTAACTCAGGGGAGAGATGGCACAAGACCAGGGAGCAGGCTGAGGTACTAAATGAGTACTTCACCTCAGTTTTCACCAGGAAAATGGGTATACTGCATCATACATGGGAGGAGACAGATAATGAGGAGGGACCCTTACCGATCGGCAGGTCTGGGGGGGGCATCACTGGCAGGTGGGGGAGGGCTAAGCAGGAGAAGAGGTACCAGGAGTGGAAATCACAGCAGAGAGGTGAGGAAGCCCTCAGCTCGTTAAGACGGAGAAAGCACGGGGCGGATAAATTACATCCTAGAGTGCTGAAGAAACTTGTAGATGTCCTGGTAACCCCTGGCAGAGCTTTCACCATCTCTCTGAGGACAGGGTGGGTGCCCCAAGACTGGAAGGTGGCCATGTGGTGCCTATACACAAGGGGGATCAAGGGGCTGGCGAGGGAACTACAGGCCTGTCAGCCTGACATCATAGTGGGCAAGGTAATGGAGGCATTGTCAAGGAGAGGCTGGGGGGACCTGGATAAGTCAGGGTGCCTGGACGATAGACAGTATGGATTCATCCCAGGAAATTGTGTCAGACAAACCTGGTGGAGTTCTATGACTGGGTGACAAGTGCCTTGGACCTGGGTAGACCAGTGGATGTCCTCTTTCTAGACTTCAGCAAGGCATTTGACTCTGTTCCTCCACGTGGGCCTGTTGGATAAGCTGGGAGAAATGGGGTGGGAAACCAGATGATCAGATGGATAGGCAATTGGCTCCAGGACCGACCCAGAGGGTCGTAGTTGGTGGGATAGTCTCATCCCCAGGAGGGGTCATTAGTGGGTCCCACAGGACTCGGGTCCTGGGGCCCCTTCTGTTTCAACGCCACGATCTGACATAAGGACAGGAATCAGGAGTGAGATGAGTCTCTTTGCAGATGACTTGAAACTGGGGCAGTGGTGGATGGGGAGGAGGGAGGGTGGCCTGCAGGGGACCTGGAGGCTCTGGAAAGATGGTCTAGAAAGTGGAAGCTAGAGTTCAATGCAGGGAAATGAGGTGTACTCCACCTGGGCAGAAACCCAGGCCAAGTGTTCACCCTGGGGGAAATACTACAAGTCTCAATGGCTGAGAGGGACCTGGGGTGGTGGTGGATGTCAAGATGAACAACTCTGAGACTTGTAGGAGGGCAGCAGCCAAGGCCAACAGGATGCTGGGATGCATCACTAGGGGATCACCTCCAGAAGGAGGAGTGATACCCTCTGTATAACTGCTTGGTGAGGCGCACCTGGAGTACTGCGCAGTTTTGGAGGCCACACTTAAAGAGGGACATTAACCTCCTGGAGAGGGTCCAGAGGAGGGCAACCAAAATGATTTGGGGCTTGGGGACAGGACCTATGGAGGAGAGGCTCGAAGAGCTAAATATGTACACATTGGAAGAGAGAAGGGACCAGGGGACATGATAGAGGTCTTCAGGTACATGAAGAGGGTAAATAGGGAGGAACAGTCAGGGTGCTTAAGGAAGGAGGAAGGGCCACTAGAGGGCATGGGTGGAAGCTGGAGGGGAAGATTCAGGGAGAAAGGAGGAGGTGCTACTTCACTGAGAGGGTGGTGGAGCCATGGAATGCACTACCTAGGGGCTGGTGGAGGCAGAGACAGTGGAGGGTTCAAGAGGGTGGGACAGGTACAGGGGAAGGTTCAGGAAGCAAAATCCAATGCAGCAAGAATATCCGAATTGGGAAGGAGAAGCCAGAGAAGGCGAGGACAGCAAGGTCAGCACCCAGGGTGGGGCTGACTAAGCGAGCAGAACACGAAAGACGTTAGGCCTATTCTGCTGGCATTTTAGTATGTTAGTATGTATGTTAGTAAGTGTGCCTGCGGCAAGCAGATCCCCTTTGCAGACCATCATTCTGCCTGTGTCAGGTGTCTGGGCCCGGAGCACGACACACAGGCTTGCACGATTTGCCAACAGTTTAATAGAAGGAACCGGATCAGCTGCCAAAAGGCCCTTCAGGGATTCCTCCTTGAGGAGAAATTAAAAAAGATGGAGAAAAGACTTTCCTCCAAAGGGGAATCTTCTCATAAATCTAGAAGTACCAGGACAAGCATCGGGACTCGGACAGAGCAGAATCTCCAAGCGGACCTCAGAGTCCAGGACTAGCTCCAGCTCTGCCTGGTCCGGGTAGATCCCTTCCCGGACTCACTCCCAGCCTCCCCCGGTAAAGGTAAGGTCTTCAGGGGGCTCCTCCGCCTCCCTGCACCCACTCAAGACCTCTCTGGCATCGGATGCCTCTAAGCCTGCTCCTTCGGACAGGCATAAAAAGTCTTCCTCCAAATCACAAGGTGCGTCTGACCAACGGCGGGACACCGACTTCAGGGCCATCTCCCAACCTCCCAAGAAGACTTCCGAGCTGATGTCCCTTAAACAGACAGCCGGAGTCCAAGAAGGCGTCCACCCAGCACCCAAAGACGACCAACGATTACACCGGACGCCGGTGGACACCGGACGCCTGGGGTCTCAGGCAAAGAGGGCTACACGCGCCGGAAGACCAGACGGGTGACATGGAGGACGCCGCTTGCCCAGGGCTCGCCCGGCCCTGGACGACAGGGTCACACACCGGGTCCGCCTGTCATATGAACATCCAGGAGGTGAAGGATTTGTTCACTTTCTCTGGTGGGAAACCATCAAGAAGGACGTGGTTCCCTCTAAGCCTCAGCCTCCTCCACTTCCTCCTAGGGGTGCCAAAGGTGACAGACCCCTGACCCCCAAGGAGCCTACTCCACCTCCTCGGGGCCGATCGAGAGACAGGAAACACCCTTCACCCTCTCCCTCAGGGTCCCCAAGCCCAAAGCGACCCGGGGCAGACATCAATCATCTGTAGATGACTCCAGACCGGATACGTCCGACATTTCCAGGTGTCCATCTCCTTTCAGTACCCCATCACCAGACCCACGGACCTCCCAAGGTTGCCCCAGGATGATCCCTCCTTTTCGAAATCATGAGGCACATCCAGTACAATATGGGATGGGAGACTGAAGAGCTAGACCAAGAGACAACGCTTGCCCATTACCTCAGGCAGAAAGACCAGCCTGTGGTGGTCCCACCTTTGTGGACACTTTTACGGACGTCACCAAGGCAGCTTGGAAGTGTCCGCATTCCACACCGGCTGTTCCAAAGAAGGCTGACCGCCTTTACAGGGCTCCTATGGAGGACCAATATTTGGCGCAACAACCCCTGGCCAACTCTCTGGTCATTACTGCATCTCATGACAGGTCCCAGCGGCCTCAACATTTGAGCACCCAGCCTCTGGACCAGGAATCTAAGCAGTTAGATTCCATGGGAAGACACGTGTATGCAGCTGCTACATGCTCTATTAGGTCTTCGAATTATCTGACGCACATGGTGCAATTTCAGAACGCCCTCTGGGATCAGGGCCAAGACCTTCTTAAAGATCTACCAGATGGCGAAAAGAAGGAGGAGCTGCTAAACCTCCTCCAAACTGGGTCTGACATGGGGACCCAGGTTCTCCGAGCCTCTTACGACTCAGCGGACTCTGCAGCCAGGGGAAGAATCTCCTGGACGTCCCTTATAATGGAGCGGTCCTCTTTGGTGAAGAGTCTGAGAAGGTCATCACCAAATTGCAAGACGCTGGGAAGGCAGTCAGGACTGTACTAGCCATGTACAGACCAAAATCTGGTTCCTTTCATAGGAACCAGAATCGTTTTCGTGGCTGCCAACAAAGGCAACAGCCACGTTTCGGCCAGCAACCCGGGGCAATTTCGGCCGCAAGAATCAAGCCAGGTTCCCCTTGGGCCAGGGCCCGAAGCATTCAGAAGCAGCCCAGCCCGCGGGGGCTAACACCACCACAGCATGACTCCTTCCCAGCCCTCGCCCCTCCTCTGGATCAAAGGGTCGAGAAGGTCGGGGGTCGCATCTCTCATCACATTTCAGGACGGCAGAGGATCATCTCCGACCGGTGGGTGTTGCAGTTGGTCGAACGAGGCCACTCTATAGAGTTCCTCGATCACCCACCATCCAGACCTCCCCTGCTGTCCCGTTACTTGGGTCAGCATGCTCTGCTTATTCAGCAAGAGATCTTGGCCCTCCTACACAAGGAGGCCATAGCACATGTTCCACTGAACCAGAGAAGAAACTGTTACTATTCCCACTTCTTCCTGGTTCCAAAGAAATCAGGGGACTTGCGCCCTATTTTGGATCTCAGCGATCTCAACAACTTTGTGCTGTACAAGCATTTCCACATGGTGACCCTGACAGGTCTCATTCCCATGCTCAAAGAGGGCGCATGGCTGGCGTCGCTGGACATGCAGGATGCTTACCTACATCTCCCGATTGCTCGCACGCACAACAGATTTCTGCACTTCGAGTTTCTGGGTTGCCACTACCAGTTCCGATCCTTCCCCTTCGGACTGTCTTCAGCACCTCGGGTGTTCACGAAGTGTACGGCAGTCGTGGCAGCAGCTCTCAGGAGAAGAGGCCACTACGTGTTTCCGTACCTAGATGACTGGCTCCTCATGGCATCCTCATGGGAGGCCCTGATGTCCGCAATACAGGATATCTGTTCCCTCTTCCTATCGCTGGGCATCACCATCAATCAGGAAGAGTCGTGCCTTGTTCCGTCTCAGAACTTGCACTTTATAGGAGCGTTCTGGACACAATTCAGGGAAGGGCATTCCTTCCCCAGGACAGGGCAGAACGCATCAGATCCCTCATAAGGGACATAAAGGAAAAGAAGACGGTACCAGCCTGCACTGTCCTTTGCCTGCTCGGACACATGGCGGCTGCCATTGCGACGGTTCCAGTAGCTCGACTCTATATGTGGGTTACCCAATGGATGCTGAGAGCACAATGGGACCAAAAGCAGGATCATCTGCACCATCCAGTCCGGATCACGAACGCAGTCATCTGAGACTAGCATTGGTGGCTCGTCCCAGACCACCTCTCGACGGGAGTCCCCTTCACTGCTCCACCTCCTTCAGCGACTCTCTCCACGGACGCCTCGGGGTCCAGATGGGGAGCTCACCTCAACGGGGTCAGGACTCAAGGCTCCAGGACGTCTCTGGAGTCCCATCTTCACATAAATATTCTGGAGTTGAGAGCTGTTCCATACACCCTGCAGGCATTCCAGATGGAGATTTCGCGGGGTACTCTTCTGGTTCAAACAGACAATATCGCGGTGATGTACTATCTCAAACAAGGAGGCACTAATTCCTACCCCCTTTGCAGGGAGGGTCAGAGGGTTTGGAACTGGGTATTGCAACACATCGCATACGTTATTGCAGTACATGTTCCTGGTGTGGACAACACTATCATGGACAGCCTAAGCCGATCACAGGCCAGGGTCCACGAATGGGAACTGCTTCAGGAAGTCACAGAGGACCTGTTCCACAGATGGGGGACACCAGAATTATACCTTTCTGCGTCCCCATTCAACGCAAAACTGCCCAGTTTCTGCTCGCTAGAATCCAGGGCCTGGTGTTTTCTGGCGAGACGCGATTGTCCCTCTCTTTGGACGGGCAGGTTCCTCACGCTTTCCCACCCTTTCCTTTGATCCAGAGGGTTCTGTGATGCTCCGTCAAGAGCAAGCTTGCCTTATTCTAGTAGCACCCGTTTGGCCCAGGCAGATTTGGTTCCCTCTCTTACATCAGCTGGCCCAGGAACCTCCGGTGCCTCTGCCATTTTGCTCACCTTCTGTCCCAGGAGACAGGATACTTGGTCCATCCGGATCTTCGGTCTCTGAACCTGCATACCTGGCTCCTAAGGACATAGCAGTCCTGAGATACGGGGTCTCTCAGGAAGTTGCAGACATTCTGGTGGCAACCAGAAAACCCTCTACTCATGCTACTTACGCCATGAAGTGGCATAGATTTTGTATTTTGGCTCAGGCTCGAGCATTGACCCCATTGGAGTGTTCTGTAGGGTCTGCTTTAGACTACCTCCTATCCCTCTATGAAGTAGGACTTGCCTATTCCTCCATTAAGGTCCATCTTTGCGCTATTTCAGCGTACCATTCTCCGATAGGTCACAGGTCTCTTGCTCAACTAGAGGCTTCTCACGCCGTTTTGCGCGGCATCCTGCACTTGAGACCTCCCATCAAAGACCCGGTTCCACCTTGGGATCTTCCTTTTGTTCTAGAGCAGCTTACGCTGCCTCCTTTTGAACCAGCCGCGGATTGTGAGTTGCGTCTCCTCGCTTGGAAGGCACTCCTTTTAGTTGCTGTTACTTCTGCCAGAAGAGTTTCTGAGCTTCATGCACTCATGTGCAAGGATCCTTACTTGGTTTTTCACAAGGACAGGGTGTCCTTAAGAACAAATCCTAAGTTCCTTCTCAAGGTGGTCTCATCTGTCACACTCAACCAGGATATAGACCTACTGGTGTATTAACCCGAATCACGGTAACGGTGGGGGAAGCCCTGTTGCACACTTTCAATGTGCATAGGTGCCTCAGATATTATCTGACCAGAACCAAAGCCCATTGGACTTCGGGCCAGCTCTTTGTTTCCCACGCACAGAGAATGATCGGTGCTCCTGTTTCCAAACAGTTGCTTTCTAGATGGCTGGTAAAGTGCATTATGTTTTGTTATCAGAAGCGCAATAAACCCTTACCGAGACCGGTGAAGGGTCACTCTACTAGGGGGGTGGCTACCTCCTTCACTGCGCTTAAAAATGTCTCCACTTCAGCCATCTGTGCAGCAGCGACCTGGAGCACTGTACACATATTCATGAGGCATTCCTGGATATTGCCTGTAGGCACAGAGCTGGTTTCGACTTGGTGGTTCTTGAGGGACTTTTGTCCTGAAGCTTGGAGTTTTCCTCCTATCCTCCTCCCGATAACAACTTGGTCCCTTACTGCTTGGGAATCGGTCCTAATGGTGTAACCTGCTGCAAGAGCTGTTTCTCGAAGTAAGATAGTACAGTTACATAAGAACTTACCGTAATAGTAGATCTTCGAGAACAGCTCTTGCAGCAGGTAGTTTGCCTCCCACCTTCCCCTCTGGAGGTTGTCTTCTGACCTAGTTTCTAGGCTACAGCATCTTTTGACGCCTTCTGCAAACCTTCCTTTGGAAGCGGATTCTCGGTCTCCCCTTCAGATGTCATTCTTGGGCCGGGAGTCTCCGGCGGGAGAACTGGGGATGCTGGGGGACCTCCCCCTTTTATGTGATGCCTGATGTTGGGGAGGGGCCGATGTTGAGGGTGGTCCCCCGCTGGGTATTGCTAGCTAGAATTTTTCCGTGGGGTCCTGGCACCTGCTGGCTTCAGTTCTAATGGTGCAACCAGCTGCAAGAGCTGTTCTCGAAGATCTATTGTTATGGTAAGTTCTTACGTAACTTTACTTTTCCTAAGTAGGGGGTATGCCTCTTGCCTCCCTCCTCCCGGAGAACTGCTTAGAGTCTGACAAGAAGTGTGGAAGAGCAACATATCCACGCTCCTAGAAAAACAGGTTACTCACCTGTAAAAGTAGATCTTACTTTGAGAAACGGCTCTTGCAGCAGGTTATACCATTAGGACTTAAGCCGGTAGGCGCCAGGACCTCACGGAAAAATTCACGCTACATACACCATGAAATGGTGCAGATTTTGCCTCTGGGCTCAGGCACAGGGGTTTTCACCGATGGATTGTCCGGAAAGGTTGGTCCTAGACTACCTCCTGTCTCTCTTTCAGACAGGCTTGGCCTACTCCTCGATAAAAGTACACCTTTGTGCCATCTCAGCCTATCACACTCCTATAGGCCGACGTCCCATAACTCAGTTGGACACGGCATGAGAAGTGACCTCCACCTTAGACCTCCGATTAAGTATCCTATTCCTCCATGGGATTTACCTTTGTCCTCGAGCAGCTTACGCTGCCACCTTTTGAACCAGCCGCTGAGTGCGAGCTACGCCTCTTTACATGGAAGACGTTATTTTTAGTTGCCGTTTCTGCCAGAAGAATTTCTGAACTTCACGCGACTGATGTGCAAAGAACCTTATTTGGTTTTTCACCAGGACAGGGTGTCCCTATGGACAAATCCAAGTTTCTACCTAAGGTGGTCTCAGCTCTCACCCTTAATCAGGACATAGATCTACGGTGTACTTTCCTAAATATTCTAATAGAGGAGAGGTCCTGTTGCACACTTTAGATGTGCACAGGTGTCTTCGATACTACCTGACCAGAACCAAACACCACAGAAAATCTGACCAGCTTTTCGTCTCTTTATAGCGGGATGATGGGAGCTCCTGTTTCCAAACAATCGCTGTCCAGGTGGCTTATACATTGTATCATGTTGTGTTACCAGAAGCGTAACAAACCCTTACCGGCTCTGTTAAGGGTCATTCCACAAGGGGTAGCTACCCTTTGCGGCCATGAAGAACGTGTCCACTTCAGCAGTCTGTGCAGCAGCTACTTGGAGCACTGTGCACACCTTTATCAGGCATTATATCCTGGACGTTGCATTGAGGCGAAGAGCAGGTTTTGGTCTAGCAGTCCTTCAGGGACTCCTATCCTAGGCTTTGATACAACTAGTGATCTCTACCTTTCCTCCTCCCACCGGTGAGGGATTTCCAGTATTGCTTGGGAATCGGTCCTAATGGTGTAACCTGCTGCAAGAGCTGTTTCTAAGTAAGATAGTACAAAGCACGAAGAACTTACCGTAACAGTAGATCTTCAAGAACAGCTCTTGCAGCAGGTACTTTCCTCCCACCATCCCCACTGGAGGTAGACTTGTCCCGATATCCTTCTCCTAGGATTAGGTGTTTCTAACACCACTCTGATTGCCATTTGATGGCGGATCCTCAGTCTCCTTTTCTGATGTCATCCAGTGGCCGGGAGTCTCCCGGCGGAAGAACTGGGATTGTGGGACCGCCCTTTATAATGATGCCTCGACGTGCCGGGGCAGTCTCTCGCTGAGTACTGCTAGCTATCTAGAAAATTTCGTGAGGGTCCTGGTGCCTGCCGGCTTCAGTCTTAATGGTGTAACCTGCTGCAAGAGCTGTTCTCGAAGATCCACTGTTACGGTAAGTTCTTCACGTAACTGCTCTAGGAGTGGTATATGTTGTTCATCCACACACATGAACCCGACTCTCCCGGCTTCAGGTGCACAACCTTGCTTCCAGTGGGCTAAGATCTGGCGTCATGGGGCGGAGCCGAGGTATATACCACCCAGGTGGGTAGGAGGAGCCAGCTTGAAGACTTCCGGCAAGATTTAAAGGGGAAAGGGACATGCCAAGAAGTGTGGATGAACAACATATACCACTCCTAGAACTACTGTTACAGGTGAGTAACCTGTTCTTATTGTAGCTAGTAGTACAGCTGCTAGTTTTAGAAGCATTTGGTGCAAAATGTGTTAATGCAGAGAAGGGTTTTGCATGAAAAAGCTTGTTTGCATAAAAACTGTTTACATCCCCAGCGTTAAGTTGGGGGTGTAAAGAGTTGTTATAAAATGGGGCACTAAAATTGGGTGAAAAGTGCTAAATTTCTTGCAGAAATATAAAAATGCCCAAATTAAACTCTTCCCCTTCCCATGGCAGATCCTTACTTTTCCATCTGTTTTTTTTTTTTCCCCCATTTTTGCAAAATGTTGCGAGCTGTACCACCCTTGCGTTAGAGGAACATCTTTATGGGTTGACCTGCACATAATCCCTGCTACATTTTGCTTTTCAGGCTATTCTGGAGTGAGAGCAAAATAACCAAGGCCAGAGAGTGGTTCCACCGAACGGTGAAAATTGACCCTGACCTGGGAGATGCCTGGGCCTTCTTTTACAAATTTGAGCAGCAACATGGAACAGAGGTAAACAGAAATATGAAGTGCAGTGGTGTTCATGGGATCCACCGCTGGTGTGGAAAACCTTTTCCTCAAGCTTTTGAGAAGTGTGTGTGTTGTGTGTAAGGTTTTCACCAGCAGATGCGTTTACATTTTATAATACAATGCCTGTGTAAACTACAGGTGTTTACAGGCGTGTAGTCCTTTATTACTCATGGGAGCACTGAAAGAGATATGGTGTAAGCACTGAACATTTCTATGCTTGCAACTGTTCAGTGCTATACAGCAAGTAAAATCTCCCTAAACCCATGGGTGTAAAGCGATCTTGGAGTTCTTGGGCTAAACGTAAGCTACTCAACCTTTGATCTCAAGCTTTATTAATGTCTTCAGAACCTCTCAATAGCATTACATCCTTACTGTGTTTTATTCCTTGTATAATCCTACAGCCTGGAAACTCAAGGCAGAATTTTCAAACATTTTGTCAGTTGCGCTATCGACATGAAAAAGTAGGCCACATAAATGTGGTCTGACATAAATATCATAAATGCACAACTGCGCTAACAGTGATGCATATTTTAAAAAGACCCGTGTGGGTTTTAATGTTTGAAACTTGCACCCAGACTCTTTGGAGCAGTTGCAGCTGTGGCAGAACAGCTGCCCGAAGCCCTACTTCTAAAGCTTTGAAAATATGGGCCTGTCCTTGAAAAGCTGGTCTGTACATTCAGATCATCACATTTTTTTTGGGGGCTTCAGTCAGCTTGAAGACCAGGGTTTGTGGGCAAACCCCAGCATCCCAACCGAGGGGTTCTGACTATTTGCTGAGAGCATTTGTGGAGGAAAGTACCCAACCCTCTCTCCCCCACAGTAGTCAGCACAGGATCTGTACTGACTTTGCCTGTGAAGGCAGGCTCCGCATGCCTGCCCTCCTGAACAGAGTAAGGTTTACAGCAGTGGCGGCACTAGTTGTCAGAGCGGGGACAATGGAACAAAGGGGAACCGTGAGAGGAAAGACACAAAACCTGTCCTGTACTCCATGATAATTACCCTGAAACCTCATTACCACAGAGTCAAAGTATTACAGGGTGTTAAATAAGCACAAAATGGATGAGCGATTTCACATGCAAAAGTGCTGAGAAACTGAAACTACGTACCACTTGGCAACCTTAGCATTTTTTTATTTAGTTTTATTAATACTATTAGAATCCCAAAAAGTAGCTCAGATGGAACAATGGGAGCACAGGGGTAAATTGAGAGACAGCTAAAACAGAGCAGCCCTAGCGCACCGAATGAATCCGTAATTGGACTAATGTCCACACGAAATTAATGTGCAAAAACCTTTATTGGATGAAAAGATAAAATAGCGGCACATACAGTGCAGTGTGAAATGTACTCCTTTACGTTTCGCAACAACGAAGTGCTGTTTTACCTTTTTATCCAAGAAAAGTTTTTGCACATTAATTTTAGTCCAATTATGGTTCCATTTGGTGAGCTAGGGCTTTTAGTTTTATTAATGAAGTCACCTGTGCCATGGCCCCCCCCCCCCCCAAAAAAAAATGGTTAGCAGTCTACTGCTCTGCATTTCTGGAAGTAAGTTATCAACATCCCCCAAAACCCAAGTTTTGTATAGCATTTTGCTACACTCTACCAGCTCTTTAACACTCTGCATTATTTATTTATTTATTTAAAGTTTGAATTACAACCTTTGAGTCAGAGACTCCTTTACAAAGGCTCCACATCTGGGCAGACATGTTATGCAAGATAACATGTATTATTATAGTGATATACTGAGGTGATTACAATATGACGAGATACAAATACATGAATTGAATAGTTTCTTTGGGGTTACTTTTGCATCCCAGGTCAATAGAACATGCAGCATCATATGAATATGTGAGTACTTTTCAAATGTGTGACAACATTTGCAGACAATGAGTATCGTCTCAGGTTGGATAATCAACCCAGCGTCTAGGTGGAGAGCGTGCTTAGGTGCAGCTACATGTCTCTGAGTCTAGGAGGTGCCTCTTAATGCTGGCTTTGAACAGGTTTAGTCGTGGGGCCTGTGAGATGGGTGGGGGGAGTTCATTGAGCCAGGTGGGTGCCTAATAGCCAAAAGACCTTTGGCCTAGCGTGGTCCTTCTAAGGGGGACTAAGGTATGTGTTTTTGCTGGGTGTCTTGGGGTGCTCCTGTGAGTGTTAGGTTTTATTAGGGGGTGAAGGCCAGTGGGTGCCATCCTCAGTAGGATTTTCTTGGCTTGGAGGCAGGTGTGATATTTTAGCCTGCCTGCGAAAGTCAGCCAGTTGGCTTTTTGTAGAGGCTCCAGGTGTGTGTAAGTCTGTCACTATCTGTGACCAGACGGCTGGCTTTGTTAAGGGCCAGATTGATTCGTTTTAGTGCCGTGGGGTCAGCTGCTCCATATATTATTGTTCCGTAGTCTACCAATGATAGAATCGAGCTGCTCACTGCCAGACGTAGGGCATGGGGTGGGAGGCATTGTCTTTGCCTATAGAGGGTCCCTAGTCTGGCGTTTACTCAGGCAGAGAGTTAGTTAATGTGTGTGTGATAGGTTTTAACACATCTGTGTGCCTTCATCGGTTATAAAGCAGATGCTCCACACTGGGGTGTTATCACACAGTACGGACCAGTTTGGCATTGACTTTATATCAACTGCATTACTTGCCAATGCTTCCTGTTACCCGGACCGTGCCTTGTTGCCTAATTTATAGGTGAGTCTGTGCATTAAATCAACTAAGATGAATAATTCTCAGGGCTAAAAACTCACAATAGTAATTGACCTGATCAACTAGCAATAGGGGGTCTTGCTTTCCTATGCCAGGGGGCCCTCGATTCATGTCCCATGCCCCAAAGATCAAAGTCTGGTCAGTTGTTTTGTATTTTTTTTAATATTCTTTGACAAAAGGATATTTTCTCCTTTTTAATATTTCTTGTAAACTTTCCATTGTAGAACTGCAATAAGATGTGTGCGTGTATGATCTCAAGGCCTGGCAATATTCCACATGGACCCCAATTCGTAGCTTTTACTTATTTATAACATTTAAGATTTACTGGAGGGGAGGCAGTTAAAGAAAGCAGCATCATGCTGGCATTAGATGGCAAGTTTGGCTGATAAGCCATTTGTGTAAAAGCGACTCCAGCTTGCAGTTTGCGGTATTTATAATATCATCTCCCATCTTCTTCTCTCCCCCACTTCCAGGAGCAGCAGCAAGACGTCAAGAAGCGATGTGAGAATACAGAGCCCCGGCATGGCGAGCTGTGGTGTGAGGTCTCAAAAGACACCAAGAACTGGCAGGAGAAGGTCGGAGCGATTTTGGAACTCGTGGCAGCAAAGATAAAAAATACCTTCTAAAACTGCCCTATTCTACTGTAAATTATTTGTATGTGTAGAATTACTGTTTGTTTGCTTGATATGTGTATCTGAAATGTATTTTACATAAAACCTCCCAGTTAAAAAAGGCGTGTGCGCATCTTAGTTTTTTTTTTAACTCTTTACTGTACCAAATGTGGTAACGCCTGATATTTCACCTTTATCTGTATATTAACTGTTTGTAAAGTACTATATACACACAAAACCATTTGTTGTACCTTAGTAGCCGTCAGTTTAGTGGTTTATGGAGCGTGTATGGTCTCCATGTTCCTGTCTCATTTACATAAAACCATAGTAAAACAATATGTTTTTGTTTTGCAATGAAGTTTGTTTCTTCTGACACCCCACCCCCGCAATTTTTATTATGTTATTTTGAGTAAATATTTTCCTGGATAATCATTTCCTGTAAAGTGAACATGAAGTCCTCTACTCTGCCGTCCCTCCTGAATGCAAGATAGTAGCTATTTTTGACATTACTTAACAAATTTAAACTTGTGGAATGACAACAGAAATATTTAAAATTTCACTCGCTGTTCCAGGAAAATGTGCAGAAGAACCAGCGGTCAGAATATTTATTTTTCTGGCCTATGATATGAGAGCTTCTGGCCTAGTTACCAGTTTCCATGGATACAAGCCTGATGTTCACCTTAATTATCATAAAATGATCTTTAAAGGTTAAGCATTATTAATGTAGATATTTTTTTCTGTACATTTCAGGGACAGTTGAGATGTCTGTTAGAGATTTACTGTGTCACACTCTTAGGGTTGAGAACTGCCAGTGCCCTAACAGTGCACGGAGCTACTATTACAGTAGTAAGGGACATCCAGACTGTCCATTTATTTTTTTGTACTCTTGTATTCAAATCTCATAGTAAGAACATACAGTACATATTAATTTATGTAACCCAGTAGTTGAGACAACATGCCTCTTAGTCATCTTATCTAAAACATTCGATCAACTTTTTTTTCCTTTTAAAAAAAAAAATGGAACAGGAAAAACTTTAAAAACATAAAAGATAAGCTACCATTCCATTCTTCTTTATTTATCTCTTTAACCCTGTGACTCTCAGTCAGATTTCATTTTGTTATCTAGTGTTTATTTGCCCTTTTTGTGTTTTCCCCGGTCCTCACCATAGTGAAGTAGCAGCTTTTTATATAGGTGTGTCTCTCTTTCAGTCCCTCTCTTCTTACACTGGAGATAATTCCTTAGTAGTGTATTTCTGTAGTGTCTTTTAATCTAGTCATCATTTGTGAAGTCAGGGCCCACCTATTCCATATATTATTAAAATGTTCTTGCCTTGATTAATATTGTAAGTGATCCTATCAGACTCTTGGATCTGCTGTATTACATCTAACCATTCTGTTATGCCTGGAGATGTGTCCCGCTGCCATTTATTGGTGATAGTCTTCAGGGCCGCTGCCACTAGGCCATTCCAGAGAGATTTCTCCTCTTTTCCTTTCATGTTCTCAGGGGCCAAGCCCAGCACCAAGTGTTCTGGGTCATAGTGTACCTGTGACATAAATGCCTTCTTTAATTTTTTTCTCACCTGGTTCCAAAACAAAGCAAGTACAGGACAGAAGCAGAAACCATGTGGCTGGCTGGCTGTCTGTCTGTCCCACGTCTCCTCCAGCATGCAGCAGTTATCTGCTTATCCCAGTGTGCGACTTGAACTGGGGTTAAAAAAACCTTGTTCTCCCTTTCCAGCAGTACTGCCTCCACGTCGGAGAGGAGGTGGTTTCCCAAGTGTGCCTCCATACCTTCTCCCAGTCTCAAGTGGTAAGCGTTATGTCTAAATCTCCCTCCCATTTCTTTAATATAGGTAGGGTCGAGGTTGATCCATTTTTAATATATGTATGATATAGCAGTGTAATTGCTTTTTCTCCATGTGTGGTATTCCATATTTCTATGAAAGGTGTCCCCCTCTCTATTTCTCATCCATCTTCGCACCCTGTTTCTGTAGGTCCCTTATATAATTTCTAATCTGCTAAAATCTCAGTGTATCTTTAGGTGTTCACCCAAACATGTTCTGGGCTTGTTCAAATGAAATTATCTCGCTCCTGTAGTAACTGATATGGAGAAGTGATCCTCTCTCATTTGTTTTTCAAACCATTTAGCTTGTGTTGCTGGGTCGAACCTTGAATCATAGGTCCACCATCTAAATGTCCACATAATCTTTGCATTTTGTCTCCTGAGTGCCTCCTCGAGGCCCTCAATACCGTTTAATCACCAAGTAAGTACGTCTTGCAAAATAATATGTTTTTGGGTTGGAAAATTAATGCTGCCAAGGAGGGGGTGGGCTGCCTGACGCTCTTCCATAATGCATCATATTTTCTGATCTTACTTGAGAGGGTTCCTTCAGTAGGTCATCACATATAGGACTGGCACCACCTGGCATCGTGCCGCGCGGTAGACTTTTCTAGTACCTGATGGGGACGCCCACCCGGCGTCACGGGACCAACATCAGCGTGACTATATAGTGGGGTCCCCACGCCCACCTCCAGTTCATTCCGCCATCGCCTCGTGTCAGTCGGATAGCAGACTTCCATATAGCGATCATCGGAAAGTGTCTTGCATCGTATTTTCCTCACTAATTTCCTTACTAAACTTTCCATTTCTTATTGATGTCTTCTCCAAAGAAGAACTGTTTGTCCTGTGGCACGCAGATCCCGCACAAAGACGGTCACCTCAAGTGTGCCCTCCGTCTAGACCCGGACCATCCAGTCTCCTCCTGCCCTGAGTGCCAGACCTTCAATCATGCCACAAAAAAGAGGAGACAGCAGGCTTTGGAGGCCCATCTGCTAAAAGTCCGCTTGGTTTCTCTCGACAAGAAAATGGATAGGCTTAGACATTCTTCATCTGAAAAGGTCTCTCCTACTAAAAAACACAAGGAGAAATCTAGGGAGCGGAGCTCCGCGGGACACCACCAGGCCCTCAACGAGCAAGGCCCAGCCGCTGTCCAGCAAGGACGGTAAGTCTGGTAAATCTTCAGTGGGTCAGTCGGCCGTCTACTTCTCTGGCGACCGCACTGCTTTGGCTGGTAAGTCAGCCCCCGGCTCCTCTGGGGACCATGCGGCGGATGTTAAAACGGCTACCCAGGCTGTGGGTACTCGCCCGACTTGGTCGATAAGCCGCTAGGGCTCCTCCCCACCCGCCTGACTTCACCCGATAAGTCGTTCGACCCGGACAACTGCACGGGTACGGTTCCCCCGTCGGGACCTGATGGCGCCTCACCCGACGTCTGGTGGGACCAGAGGGAGAAAGCCCCTCTCCCTCCTCCTTCCTCCTTCCTCGCCTGTACCCTCCAATTCACTGGTGGGTACCTCCGGCGATGGTAACAGAGAACCCTTTGACTCTGTTGATGCCTCAGGGTCTACTCTGCTCTCTTCCCTCAGGGTCAAGGAGAAGGAGGCTTCTCTCCGGCCTTATGATAGAGGCCCCTCCTCCGCCTTCGAGTGGGCTCCTGGTGCCTCCAACGCTGTTGTCCTGACAACAGTTCTGCAGCCGGGACCGGTTGTCCGGCCTCTGCCGCTGGCCCCAATGCCGGATCAGGTTCCGCCGCCAGGGCATCTTTGTCCGGTTCTGACGGGACCCCTTCTGGCACCGGATCGGGTGGTGCCGATTCCACGACGTCGGTTCCCCTGATGTAGGCTGTCCGGCGCTGGACCCTGTGCCCATTTATACAATGGCAGGTCCAGCGTGGGTACCCTGACGCCAGATCTGATCTACAGGGTTTATGCTAGACCCCGAACTGTCCCAAGATTTCCCGCAGGGTATCAGGCGGGTACTACCCGGGGAGGCTATGCCTTGAATGGAGCAATTTTGACAGTTCTACCCTGGATCCAATCCCTATTTGAATTTTCAGGGATTCCAGGGTTATTATCCCCACCGTTCCTGCTCCTCCCCGCCTCAGCCTACTCCTCCACCTTCCCCCCGGTCACCCCGGATTTCAAGGCTTTAATCCAGTCTTGGTGGCAGAGGACATGGTCGGAGTTAGTCTCAGACCTGGAGACTAGGCTCCCACAACCACAGTGTCCTTCCCTGAGCAGCTCTTCCATTACCACCGTACACATCTCGGGGAAGACTCGGCAGGACGTTTCCCTCCCGGACACCAGACCTCATCCTGTTGAGGAGGTGAACGATGAAAGTTCAGAAGGGGCGGACGATTCTTCTGAGGAGGTTCCAGAGGACACCGAGGATACGAAAGGCAGGGAGTCTCTGAAGTCCCCACCAGAGGACCCTGTCTTTTCAGATCTGTTGAGGTCCATGAAGGAGTATTTCGACTGGGAGTCAGAGGAACAGGACCCCATGACAGAGACTGGTGGAGCATCTCGACCTGGAATCTCTGTCTCCAGTCCCTATTCCTCCTGGATGGCACCTCACAAGACCTCACCACTACCATCTGGCAGATGCCTTATCCTCCCGGCTGTGCCCTACAGGCGGACAGGCTTATCCTGGGCACTGAAGGATGCCCCGTTTCTGAAGGTTCATCCCAAGGCTGACTCTGTGGTCATCTCTGCGGCTCATGATCGCTCCTCTACACCAAAACACATGAGCACCTCTCCTCCTGACAGAGAGTCGAGGCAGATGGACCAGTTCAGGAAGAAGATTTACTCGGCTGCGTCCACCCTTCGGTCCCTAAATTACATGGCCCACATAGTGTCCCACCAGAAGGCTACCTTGGTTAGGCTAGAAGCGTGAGTCCAGTCCATGGACCCCTCTCCTTTGAAGGAGGAACTTGCCAAGGATCTACACCTCTCCAGAGTTTCTTGTAGGCATGCCTTGCTCGCCACCTATGACTCAGTCGACTCGGTGGCTCACACCTCAACAATGGTCGTTGCCCTTAGATGGCATTCCCGGCTTCATCTTTCTGGACTCGCCAATGAAGTCCAGTCGGCTATTCAGGATGCCCCTTTTAGGGGCTCGGTACTTTTTGGTGGGGACACCAAAGATGATATGACAGACCTACAGGACAGTGGACTTTCCCTTAGGTCTGTGAGGTTGATGTACTGATCGGGCTGTCAACAATAGCAGCAGCAGCCCTTTTGGAAAAGGACCTGGAGGCAGAGGAAGAACGCTCGGGCGCGCCGCCGAGGGAAGCGTAAGGCAACGGGTACTGCCACTGTTCCTGCCTCCAAAAACCAGAGATGTTCAGGAGGCCCTCCCCGTGAACGTCCCACCACTTCTTGACTCCTCGGCCCCACTGCCTCCTCAGTCTCGCAGCGGGAGCAGGTGGGGAGGTCCGCCCTCCATGTGCAGGAGTGGAGAGCAATCACTTCCAATGAATGGGTCCTGCAACTAGTGTCCATAGGACACACCATAGAATTTCTGGAAATCCCTCCGGAAACTCTTCCCTGGAAGTTCTCCTATTCTCGGGACCAGGTCCTCCTAGTTCACGAGGAGGTAAACTCACTCTTGCTCAAGGAAGCAATCGAGCGGGTCACCTTTGGGCAAAGGGGAAAAGGATTTTACTCCCATTTTTTCCTGGTTCCAGTGGACTGAGCCATGGTCATTTCGACCAGCTGATCACTGTAACCCAGAAGACGTGAGGCGCTCTCCAATGGTGGACTGCCCCAGACCGGTTGCAGGAAGGGATCCCATTTGTCTGCCCCGAGCTAACAGCCATCCTCATGACCAATGCCTCTCTCATGGGCTGGGGAGCCCACGTGGGGGACAAAAGGGCCTATGGGTTCTGGACCCCCAAGGAGTCCTGATACCACATCAGCCTGTTGGAGCTCAGAGCAGTCAGACTGGCGCTGTCAGCTTTGGCTCCACATCTCCGGGGTCAAGTGGTTCAAGTCCAGACGGACAATACCACGACCATGTACTACCTCAGCAAACAGGGCGCATGCACTCCCGTCTGCTTTGCAGAGAGGCGCCTCATCTAGACGCACGTCAGCCATTTGGGGGCGGATCTCCTAGCCATCCATGTGGCAGGAGCCAAAACCATCTGGCAGATGCTCTCAGCCGCTTAGGCGACATATCCCACATGTGGTCTCATCATCCGGAGGTAGCTTACAGCCTGTTCTCCCACTGGGGCAAACCGATGGTGGACCTGTTTGCCTCCAGGGAAAACACCAAGCTGAGGCTGTTTCATGCCTGCCCCCCTCAGCAGGGCTCGCTGCAGGGGGATGCCTTCTTGAGGCCATGGACCCCAGGCCTCTTCTACGCCTTCCCTCCATTCCCCTTGATCCACAGGGTGCTCCTCAAGGTGAGGAGGGACAAGGCACAGGTGATTCTGGTAGCCCCAGGCTGGCCACGCCAGTTCTGGTATCCAGCTCTCCTCAGCCTCTGCTGCAGGCCCCTGGAGCGGCTTCCAGCATGCCTGGACCTGATCTGCCTCAGTCAGGGGACGGTATACCATCCGGACCTTCAGTCTCTGCATCTCACTGCCTGGTACCTGAGCGGCTAGAGTTCCATGCATTGGGTCTTTCTGACGATATCCTTACCAAGGGGGAGGCATTCAGACAGGAATCGACCAAGAAATGTTATGCCTTCAAATGGAAAAGGTTTTCCATTTGGTGTCAGGGCAAGGACCTGGACCCTCTGTCCTGTCCAGTGGCTAACATTCTAGACTGCCTTTGGTTTATACCTAGAGGGGGTCTTCGACCCTTAGGATGCACCTGGCAGCCATCTCTGCTTGCCAGGCGCGGACCGGTCAGCCGACAGCACAGGAGACAGTGGTCGGGCACTTTTTCAAAGGCCTGGATCACATATCCCCTCTGGTGCGTGAACCTCCACCTCCGTGGGAGCTACTGCTGGTACTGGCAAAGCCTATGGGCAAGCCATTCACCAGTGCAGAAGTGCGCCTTGTCACACTTGTGGAAGATGGCCTTCCTGGTGGCTATCACGCCTGCCAGAAGGACAGGGGAGCTCCAGGCACTTCGGTGGGCTCCCCTTATCTGGTCTTTCAGAGTGACAAGGTTTTCCTGTGATCCACAAGGTGCTTCTCAAGGCGAGGAAGGACAAGGCGCAGGTGATTCTGGTAGCCCCAGACTGGCCCCGCCAATGCTGGTATCCAGATCTCCTCAGCCTCAGCTCCAGGCTCCCGAGGCAGCTTCCAGCTCGCCCGGGCCTGCTTTCAGTCAATCAGGGGAAGGTGTTCCATCCAGACCTTCAATCCCTGCACCTGACGGCCTGGTTCCTGAGTGGCTAGAGTTCCAGGCCTTGGGTCTTTCCGACGAGGTCCTCCATGTAGTTGAGGCGTCCTGTAAGGAGTCGACCAGGAAATGCTATGCCTTCAAATGGAAAAGGTTTTCCATTTGGTGTCAGGGCAAGGGCCTGGACCCTTCCTCCTGTTCCTTGGCAAGCATTTTGGACTATTTATGGTCCCTTTCTCAGCAAGGGCTCAGGTCGACGACCCTAAGGGTGCACCTGGCAGCCATCTCTGCTTACCGGGCGCGGGCCGGGAAGCAGTTGGTGGCACAGGAGAAGGTGGTCTGGCGCTTTTTCAAAGGCCTTGATCACATTTCCCCTCCGGTGCGAGAACCTCCACCTCCGTGGGATCTACTGCTGGTATTGGCAAAGCTCATGGGCAAGCCATTCGAACCAATGCACAGGTGTGATCTCGCTCACCTGTCGTGGAAGACCGCCTTCTTGGTGGCTATTACGTCAGCCAGAAGGATGGGAGAGCTCCAGGCGCTTTCCATCGAGTCTCCTTACCTGGTCTTCCACAGGGACAAGGTTGTCCTGCGCCCCCACCCAAAATTCCTTCCGAAGGTGGTGTCGGAGTTTCACCTTAACCAGGTGTTGACTCTGCCGGTGTTCTACCCCAGTCACACCTCGGAGGCCGAATATAGGCTCCATACTTTGGACCCTAGAAGGGCGCTCGCTTACTATAAGGAGCGCACGGCTGAAATTCAGGGAGAGATTCGCCAGCTGTTTGTCACCTACGCTGAAGCCGCACCTGGCAGACCTGCAGCCAAGTGGACGATAGGCAGGTGGGCCACCTCCTGCATAGATCTCTGCTATAAGTTGGCAGGCATGGAGCCTTCCAGAAGGATAAGAGCTCATTCTACCCGCCATACTGCTGCATCGGTGGCTGCTTCCAGGGACGTCCCTATCCAGGAAATCTGCAGGGCTGCTACCTGGAAGTCAGCACACACCTTCATCACCCATTACCACATCGACCTTGAGTCACGCCGGGATGCTGGTTTTGGGGCCTCGGTTCTCCAGTCTCTTTTCTCTAAGTAGGGGGTGTGCGTCTTGCCTCCCTCCTCCCGGAGAACTGCTAGGAGTCTGCCAATAAGTGTGGATGAACAACATATCCATGTCCCTAGAAATACAGGTTACTCACCTGTAACAGGAGTTCTAGGAATGGTATTGTTGTTCATCCCTACATTCTAACCTCCGGCCGGCACAACCTGAGCTTCCAGCGGGCCAGATCTGGCATCATGGGGCGGAGCTGAGAGTTTTACTACCCGGGTGGGTGGGAGGAGCCAGCTTGAAGACCTTCCGGCAAGATTTAAAGCGGCAAGGAACCTGCCAGTAAGTGTGGATGAACAACATATACCATTCCTAGAACTCCTGTTACAGGTGAGTAACCTGTATTTATGAGTTGTTGGGCATGGAGCCTCCCAGAGGGGATAAGAACTCTTCTACCCAACATACTGCTGCATCGGTGGCTGCTTCCAGGGACATCCCTGTCCAGGAAATCTCAGGCTACTACCTGGAAGTCAGCAAACACCTTCATTACCCATTATTACCACATCGACCTAGAGTCATGCCGGATGCTGGTTTTGGGGCCTCAGTTCTCCAATCTCTGTTCCTAAGTAGGGGGTGTGCACCTTGCCTCTCTCCTCCCAGAGAACCGCTAGGAGTCTGCCAAAGAGTGTGGATGAACAACATATCCACAATCCTAGAAAAACAGGCTACTCACCTGTAACAGTAGTTCTAGGAGTGGAATATGTTGTTCATCAACACGGACCCACCCAATCTCCCCGGTTGCTGACGCACAACACCTGGCTTCCAGCAGGCTAAGATCTGCCATCATGGGGTGGAGCCAAGGGTTATACCACCCGGGTGGGAGGAGCCAGCTTGAAGACTTCCAGCAAGATTTAAAGTGGAAAGGGACATGCCAAAGAGTGTGGATGAACAACATATACCACTCCTAGAACTACTGTTACAGGTGAGTAAACTGTTTTTCCTGACTTTATCATATTTTAGTTTTTGTTGTCCTCTAACTCCTTTATTTTATGCTGTAAATCTGTTTCAGTTGCCTCTCTCTCTTTTCCTGGCAGACAGCTCAGTAAACTTTCCTCTTAGAATAGCCTTCGCTGCGTCCCACAACATACTTCTTACAGTCTCTGGGCTGGAATTTTCTTTCAGGAATTGGGTATCTGTGTATTTTATTATGTTCTGGGTCTCCTTATCTTTCAAAATCGAAACATTAAGTCTCCACAATGTATTCTTGTGTATTTCCCCTCAGACCATGTCTCCAAACCAGGCAGATGAAGTCCTCTGCATCTCCTCTTTGTGTATGAAAAAGTAGTTCAGTCTGGAGTATATTTAATGTGGGTTTGAGAAAAAAGTATAGTCTTGTGTAGTCTTATGTAGCTGGCGCCACACATCTAGCATTCATAACTCTGAGAGCAACTTATTTACCTGTCTGGCCAGTCTATTTGTATGTCTTTGTGCATTTGAAGTCGTGTCCAGGTTGGGGTCGAGCGCCAGGTTAAAGTCTACTCCACGTATCAGCGTCCCTCCTGCCCATTCCTGCATTTGGATAAAAACATTTTGTAATCTTGGTATTCAGAACCTGGGGTGCACCAATGCAAAATATTCTTGCCCTCTTAATAAACCCTTTATTAAAGGTATCTGCCTTCCTTTGTCAATTAAGGTATTTTCCTTTTGGAATTGAACTCCCTTATTAATCAGTACTACAATTCCCTGTCTTCTGCCTTTTTGTAGGTAGAGGTAACTGCCCCCTCAATCCCATCCTGGACAACATCTCATGCTCTCTTCAAAGGTACATTTCTTGCATCAGTATGAAATTTGCTTTTGTTTCTTAAGGTATGATAGTACTTCTTTTAATGGGATTATTAAGTCCATGTACATTGTAGAGCATACCATTGTATCTTCATTATCCATTGATAAGGGCAGGATCATAGTTCTGAATCAGCAAATAACTATCATGTTCTAATAACATGTTCTTTGCTCCTGGGCCATTCCTTAAAGCATATAGATAGTTTGGTAGCTTTCAACATTTTAACTACTACAGCTGCATTTAACCAACTGCAAACGAACAAAAATCTGACCAACTGGGTCGGTTGTCTTACTATAAACATCTACTTCCAAGGTAGGAAGTCCGTATGTTTGGGCTTCTGTTCTTAGTGATTCTCCCTTTTCGTCGAGGTCACACCAGGAAGGGGTATGAGTGTCTCTTCCCCCCCCAGAGCCGTTAGATCTATTAAATTTGGTTCTCTGCTTAAACAAGTACACGCCACAGACCTTTTAGTTACTTCTAAGATTCCTCTCTCTTCTCTTCCCTCCCCCCGACCCACAACAACATTTTACTTTTCATTTTCCCTTATCCCCATAAACAGTTCTCCTGAATACTTTTAACCACTGTTATTTACTTTGTCTGCCCTCTCTTTTAGGCAGTGACAGATCCCCTTCCCCCCTTATCTTCAGTCTCTCCTTTCAGATAGGCTCTCGGATGAGGCGGGGGGGCCGCATCAAACTTTTCAGTCAAAGTGGCTGGTACGTAAATATAGATCTTACTTCAGGAGGGTTCCTGCAGTAGGTTTTCACATATAGGACTGCATCCCCTGGCATCAGGTTCCAACAGCAAACTTGTAGCTAGCAATCATTAGTGGGGACCGCCCCCGACGTCAGGTGACACGACATCAGCCCGACTGTAAAAGGGCAGTCCTTGCCCACCCTCCAGTTCTTTCCCCGGCCACCAGTTGTCTCAACAGGCGTGGTAGAACAGCGATCAGTCGCCCGCTCAGTATTCAAAGTTTTCATCTTGTCGTCGATTTTTTCACAAATTTCTCAACTGAGTGTATGTCTTGTCATCTCAAAAGAAGTGCACGAAGTGCGGAGCCCAAATCTCACATGGGGACGACCACTCCCTCTGCCTGGGGCCTAAGCGCAACTTGGCTGAGTGTGCCATTTGCTAGGGGTTCAACCAGGCCACATGGATCTGACGCAGGAGGAACCTCGAGGCCCACCTTCTCACCCAACAGCTAGCTTCTATGGAAAAGGAGCTCCAGGCGCTTAGGGAGTGGTCGTCATCTCCAGCCCCAGAAAAACAAAAAGAAAAGAAGGATAAGGAGAGCCAGGAGAGGAAGCACGTCGCCATAGTGAGACCTTCCACTTCTAAAACCGTGAGTACCAGCACTCCATCTGCTTCTGCGGGCCGGACAGCTTCTCCCCCTGCTACCAAGGTGTGTGGGCAGATGAGGGTTGCCTCTCTCGAGGTTTTTATCAGTTCTCCCACTCGTAGCACTACCGATAAGTCGCCCTCCGGCCCTGCCACCAGTCGCCTGGCCCAGACTGATGAGCCTGACCTCGATCCTTCCACAACCAGCCCAGTCACGACTGATAAGCTGGACGACGGATCCTCCGTCGGCCACACAGATGCTTCTGCTTTCTCGGTCGGGCTCCCTTGAGGACTCCGGGCGGGCAAGTGTGCTCGTGGGGGCCCATCATCTCTGCCGTCTCTATCCCCAGGGATTCGCCACCCGTTCCCAACTTTTCCCTTCGGTTGGGATCATTATCGGACTTGTTGCAGTTTCTTCCAGAGCTTCCCCCTTCACCTGATTCTTTTCCACCTACGGATTCCCGCCCTCCCAGGGATCCGTCACTGGACTGGGATCTTTTAGGCATGGAGCCACCTCCTTTGGGCACTACGTTTGATCCCTTGCCACTGCCCCGCAATACCTTCCCCAGCAGGACCTTCTGCTCCCCCTGCAGGACCCTCTGGCAGTTTTCCGGGGCCTGACCCCCATGTTCCCCTACCGGGCGGCCCTCCGCTGGACCCTTCTTATCCGACACCAGGTGTGGTGCCTCCGACACCGGGACACTCGGCGCCGGGATACCAGACACCTGGATATCTGATGCCTGGATATCCCTCAGGCTTGTCAGGGTACCAATACCCCTTCTGGCATCATCCTGCTTACCAGTCCTTGGCCGGGTATCCCAGGTACCAGCCTCCTCTTCCTCCACCGCTGCCTCGTTGTGAATCTATCCCAGCATGGTGGCAGGACACTAGGACTCAACTCCTAACCGAACTTGGACAGTCCCAGCCACCTGGAGGAATTCCTCTACCTAGAGCACCACCTCCCTCCAGTTCCTGTGGGATGTGCTGGGTTCTCTGCCAGTGGGTGACACTGGCATGGACCCTTCCTTTCTCAGTGACTCAGAGCCCTCAGATTCAGATGAGGATTCTAATATCAACCACTCTGAACCTCGTTCACCAGTCAAAATTCATCCCAAAGAATCCCTAAAATCCCCGGAGGATCCTCCTTTTGGGGATCTATTGAGAACCATTCAAACAGCAGGGGGCTGTCCATCCAAGGAAATAGATCCGTAGCGGAAAAGGCTGGTTGAACATTTGGACTTGGCCACCACAGACCCTCTACCCATCCCTCCTTGGATGGGTCCGCACGAGGATCTAGTTATGACAATCTGGCAACAGCCCTCTTCCATACCAGCTGTTTCCAGGAAGGCTGACAGAACCTACTTCCCCCAGGAAGGGATCTCTCACCTCCCCACACACCCTAAAGCTGACTCCGTGGTCAGCACAGCCGAGCATGACCTCTCGGCTCAGCCTAAGCACTTGAGTTCCTCTCCACCAGACAAGGACTCAAGACAGCTTGACCAATTCGGTTGGAAGATCTATTCTTCCACCTCCTGTGCCATCCGGTTGTTGAATTACATGTCCTATATGGTGGCTTTTCAGAAGTCCTCTCTCATGGAACTGGAGAGGGACCTTCAGGACATCCCTGATGAAAATCTCAGGGCCAAACTGCTGGACAAGGTTCGCATGAGTAAGTCTTCCTGCCATCACACCCTCCGGTCACTTATGATTCAGTGGACTCCATGGCCTAGGCTATGGCCTCGGAAGTCTGCCTTCAGCACCTAGCATGGCTGCACTCCCAAGGCTTGGCACAGGATGTTCAATCATCCCTCTTGGACACACCTTTCAGGGATTCCGTTCTCTTTGGCGGTGAAGCAAAAGACATCATTACAGGGCTGCAGGAGAGCGGTAGGTCTCTCAGAGACGTGTGCTCTATGTATCGGACTGGTCAAAAGAAACAGCCCTTTCGTCGCCAGAGACAAAGAAACAAGAACCAGAACAAGCATCAGGGTATGAGATGCGCCACTGGTTCTGGAGCTTGGGCCCCTAAGGCTAAGTTTGCCAAAGCAGCCTCAGGGTCTAAAGCTCCACTCCCCTCAGCATCCTGACTTGCTTCCCCTCCTTCCACTCCCTCCGTTTCCCTCGGAGGAACCGGTGGGAGGTTCAGCCTCCACCTGGAAGGGTAGAAGTCCATCACTGCAGACGTATGGGTGCTTCAGCTCATACAAAGAGGTCACTCCATTGAGTTCCTGGAGATCCCACCTCCAAACCCTCTGGGAAGGTCCTTTCACCCATCGGTTCAGATCTCCATTGTCCACCAGGAGATTCAGGCCCTGCTACGGAAAGTGGCCGTAGAACCCATCCTTCAAAATTAGCTAGGAAGGGGATTCAAACAACTTGAAGTCTTGCTGTATTCTGACAAGTGCAGTTAGCCCCAGCCTTTAAACTGCCCCGGAGAACAAAGGGTTAATCTTTCTATGCAAAGCATAGAATGCTGAGCTCGAGCTTCGCTGATGTCTCTGTCTGTTTCCCTTTGAAAGCTAACCATCAGATTCTTTACTCCGCCTCACTGAATAGTCGCTCCGGAGATTTCTGCTGCAGCTCGGTTCGAAAGTCAGTTGAAGTGTCGTTTTTTCGTCGGTTTCTAACTGAAAAAGTTTCCCGCATAGTCGGTTCAGTCTCTGTCTGTGGTACCGTGAGTACTAGATAGGTTTTGTACTATGTTTTCTGTGTGGAACTTGTAAAAAGTGTGGATCGGTTCGGCTGAACCGATCATTTTTGCTTAATTCTTGTGTAACTTTAGTGTGTGGTTACCAGTCCTTATCGGTTCTAAAAAAAACATGTTTTGAAACTTTTTTTTCCAAGACCTGTGACACGGTTAGGAACTGACAAGGGAGTCTGCCTGGCGGTTGCCAAAAAAAGGGTAAGTTTGGTTAGGTTGGCCATATCTGAGAAACCCAATAAAAAAAAAACGGGCCCACTGGGTTTCAACACTGCAGTGAGTGTAGGGAGGTCTTTGCTAAGGCTAAGCCCCACACTACCTGTGTTTATTGTCTGGGGTTTGAACACCTCGATCCAGACTGCCAACTTTGAAAAAATGTTCCCAAATCTACCCTTGAAAAGAGATTAGGTAGACTGAGGGAAAAGGAGGCTGAGGAGCCCGCTGACCCGGATGGCCAGCCCGGTTCGGTTCCGACTGAACCAGGAGTGCCCCCTGATCAGGATGATACTTCGGGCAAAAGGAGAGCCGATACCGAGGGGTCGGTTCCGACTAAAAGAAAGCGCAAAGAAAAATCATCCGGTTTGGATCCAGAAGTCCATGTTCCAACCACCAAAGAGATAGCCAAAGCGATTCAGATTGTGGAATCGCTTCGCCCGGTTCCGACCGATCCGGCACCTTTTGGCAGGGGCTCGGTTGGTTCCCCCGGTTCACGACTATACTTTGGAAGAATTTTATGAACCGGAGTTTGAGGAGGAAAGGGAGTTTGAAGATGATGATGGTGATGGTGAAAGTCTAGATGTGCCTGTGGAACTGGACATCTCCCCAGACAGACCTTCAGGTGTATCCCCTCCTAGATTTTCTGAGTCCCCTTCCCACTTTATGTTCCTCAGAAAGGTGTCTGAGACCCTCCAGCTTCCTATGGAAGAGGCAATGGAGTATCAGGAGGAGCCTGATTATGTAGAAATGATGGACATCCCAGAGTCCAGGAGACTGTCTATTCCCCTCCACAAATCTTTTGGGAAACGGACACAAAAAATTCTGAAGTCTCCCAATTCTATACCTCCTGTGGACAGAAGAATGGACAAGAGGTACACACTATCAGGCTCAGAAACAGAGTTTTTATATCAGCAATGCATCCATGTTGGGGTTGTGCAGGCTGCTACCTGTGATAAGGCAAGCATTCCCTTGGCTTCACACCCCCATACAAAGACTCTAGGAAGACTGATGCCATGGCAAAAAAGCTGTACATGGCATCTTCCTTGGGACTCAGACAGGTGAATTATATGGCCTATACAGCTAGGTACCAGAAGTCCAGGTGGGACACTGTACTGGCACTGGCTAAACAGGCCTCCCCCAGCTAGCCAAGGAGCTGGAGGTGGTGGCTGCAGATGGGATTGAGGCATCTAAAGCTCAGTTTCATGCTGCTGTGGACTCTAATGATGTGTCATCAAGAGTCATGGCTACATCTGTGGCTCTTCAGAGAATGGCTTGGCTCGGATGTACTAGCCTCTCGCAGGATACCCAGGCTAAGGCCATGGGATTTTCCTGTAGTGGGTAATTCTCTGGGGAGCAGACAGAGAATTACATGAAGAAAATGGATGAGTACAGGACCACCTACAGGAGTGCCCAGGCCAAGGAGAGGCAGGCAACTCCTGAAAGGCAGCAGTCTGTGGGCAGGGGCAGGCCTTTTCAAAGGTCTTTTTACCAAGCACAGGCCTCTTCTCCCTTTTCACAAAGGGGGTTCTTCAGAGGGAGAGGCAGAAGGGGGATGAGCAGGGCTGCATCCACTCCTCAGCCTAAGGCCCTGCCAAGCAGACACCCTGATGGGCCTGCCTGGGTCGACTCTCCTATTCCAGTAGGGGGCAGGCTGGCTTACTTTGTCCAGGACTGCATGTCTGTTACATCAGACAAGTGGGTCCTGGAAGTAGTAAGCCAGGGACTAGTTCTCCACTTCAGAAAATTTCCAAAGATGAGAGCCAGATCTTTTCCACCTGCAAATCTCTCAGAAACCCTTGCCCTAGAGGCAGAGGTTTCATCTCTTCTGGCTTTAGAGCCATAGAGAGAGTACCTACCCTACACTGGGGCAAAAGGCTGTAATCCAGGTAATTCCCGACCCCAAAAAAGACTGGGGAGTGGCGACACATCCTAGACCTAAGATATCTAAACGAATATCTTTTAAAACCAAAGTTCAAGATGGTAACTCTGGGAATAATCCTTCCATCTCTAAGGCCAGGGGACTGGCTAACCTCCCTGGACCTCAAAGATGCCTACTTTCACAATTCCCATCAGGTGCTCCCACAGAAAGTACCTCGGGTTCGAGTTGCCCTCTGGCCACTATCGGTTCAGAGCAATGCCCTTTGGCTAACCTCAGCCCCAAGAGTTTTCACAAAGTGCTTGGCAGTAGTAGTTGCCTTTCTAAGAAGGCAAAAGATCTCCATTTTTCCATATCTGGACGATAGGCTAATAGTGGGCTAATCTCCAGACCAAGTCAAGTCTCACCTGCAAGTGACCCAGCAAGTGCTCACTTCTCTAGGATTTCTTCTCAACCTTCCCAAGTTAGTTCTCGAACCAGTCCAGCTTCTTACCTTTATGGGGCAGAACTGGACACAGTCAGAGCAAGGGCCTTTCTTCCCCTGGAAAGGGCAAGGGCTTTTATAGAACTAGCCTCTTCCTTCAGCCTTCGGGTATCTCGACCACCAAGGCATTTCCTCCAGCTCTTGGTCCACATGGCAGCTTCAACAGCAGTGGTCCAAGGGGCAAGATTCCAGATGAGGGATATTCAGTTCCATCTGAGAGCTTTTTGATCTCAGAGGAAGGATTCCCTTACCAAACTGATCCCAGTGACTCTAACCTTGATCCAAGCCCTTCAATGGTGGCAGGATCAGGACAATTTAAGACAAGGGGTCCCTTTTGCCACTCAGCCTTATTCAGTGGTCCTTACCACGGACGCTTCTCTTCTGGGCTGGGGAGCCCATCTGGGGACCCTTACTGCCCAGGGACTGTGGTCCCCCCAGGAATCCCTTCTCCATATCAATCTCCTGGAACTCAGGGCAATTTTTCTGGCCCTGAAAGCTTTCTCTCCATCAGTGCAGAACAAGGTGGTTCAGGTCAGAACGGACAACACCACCACCACCAAGTGGTACATCAACAAGCAGAGAGGCACTCAGTCCACGGCCTTGTGCACGGAAGCCATGAAATTGTGATCCCTGGCTTATTCCCTGCAAACCTCTCTGGTAGCAGTTCACCTTCCAGGGAAGGACAATGTGCTAGCAGATGCACTGAGCAGGATCTCTCAGGGCCACCACGAATGGTCCCTGGACCCTCAGGTGTTGAAAGTGATTTTTTTCAAGGTGGGGCACTCCAGAGATAGATCTCTTTGCAGACCCAGACAATCACCAACTTCCTCTCTTTTGCTGCAGACCCCCAGTCTTGGGCTCAGTCCCCTTGGATGCTCTGACTCTGAATTGGGAAGGGAAATTTCTGTATGCCTTCCCACTCCTGTTCAAAGTTTTAGTCAAAATAAGGTCTCAGCCTTGCAAAGTGATTCTGATTGCTCCAGATTGAGCCAGACAGCCTTGGTACCCCCTGTTGTTGTCCCTAGCAGTCCATCTTCCCCGTCTCTTCCCAGGAATTACAGCCTGTTAACATCCTCTCAGGGGAGGATTTGGTACCCCAATCTTCAGTCTCTCAATCTCAAGGCATGGCTCTTGAAGAGTTAGTTTGCAGATCTGCATCTTTCTCAGGGGGTTCTGGATATTCTTAAAGCTTCTCGAAAGCCCTGCTCCAGAAAGACTTATAACTCCAAATGAAAGAGATTCAGCATTTGGTGTTCTAAAAAGCATATTTCCCCAGATACTGCTGAATTGCTTACGGTTCTGGATTATATGGTTCATCTTAATGGCCTAGGCCTCAGACCAGCTACTCTCAAGGTACACTTGTCAGATGTTTCTGCGTTTCTGTCTGTGGGGAAGTCTTCCTCACTATCTTCTCATCCTGTGTTCTGTAAATTTTTTAAAGGATTGCTTCACACCGATCCTCCTTTTAGAGACCTTGCCCCTGCCTGGGAGTTTGCATTGCTCAACTTATGCAACCTCCTTTTGAGCCTATGTCCTCAGCAGAGCTTAAGTACTTGACTTGGAAAACTGTGTTCTTGGTAGCCATTACCTCTGCCAGGCGTATCAGTGAATTGCAGGCCCTGTCAGTGGAACCTGATTGTATCTCCTTTCACAGGGACAAAGTGGTCTTTAGAACCAATAGAAAGTTCTTGCTCAAAGTGGTTTCAGACTTCCATTTAAACCAGTCTGTCTCTTCCTGTTTTCTTCACTGATCATTCTTCCTCATGAGAGAGGATGCTACACAGTTTAGATGTTAAAAGAGCCCTTAGTTACTACATAGAGCATACCAAGGATCACAGGTTTGACTCTCTCCAGTTGTTTCTCACTTATGGAGAAGTGGGAAAAGGCAAACCTGCCACCAAGAGAACAATTGCCAGGTGGATTGTGTCTTGTATACAATTCTGCTATGAAAAACTGGGAAAGATTCCACCCTCAGACCTGAGGGCTCACTCTACAAGAGGTACATCTGCTTCCCTGGCTGCTGCCAGGGATATCCCGCTCGCAGAAATTTGTCAAGCAGCCACCTGAAAAACAGTCCATACCTTTACCAAGCATCACTCTCTGGATATCCAGGCTAGGAGTGATTCTTGGTTTGGCACAGCAGTACTTCAGAGCCTATTCCCAAAGTAGGTTTTGTCCCTCCTCCATGGAGGTACTGCTTGGTAGTCTGCACTTGTCAGAATACAGCAAGACTTCAAGTTGTTTGAAGAAAAAAATACTCACCTTAGTAATTATATTTCTTCTATTGGAGTCTTGCTGTATTCTGACCTCCCTCCCTGCCTCCCCTCTCAGAACCTGGTTTTGGGAAATGGGTGGGCAGATGCAGTGTTGCACCTCAGGGGTGCCCCTTTTACACCCTCTTCTTTTGTTTGGGTGTTTATTTTATTATATTCCTGTTTGGTTTGGATTTTGAGGTTTGGGTTTCCTGACTTGAGTCTTCTTTTGGTAATCCAAATCTTTTTGTTGCCAGTTGGCTGTTAAAAGTTTTTTTTACACTTTCCACATAGAATAGCTATTAAGAGTGTTGCTCGTAAGAATCTGACGGTTAGCTTTCAAAGGGAAACAGACAGAGACATCAACCGAGCTCGAGCTCAGCATTCTATGCTCCGCATAGAAAGATTAACCCTTTGTTTTCCGGGGCAGTTTGAAGGCTGGGGCTAACTACACTTGTCAGAATACAGCAAGACTCCAATAGAAGAAACATAATTACTAAGGTGAGTAATTTTTTCTTCTACTCCCATTTCTTCCTAGTTCTAAAAAAGACGGGGGATCTGCAACCTATCCTGGATCTCCGCACGCTCAACCTTTATGTGGAGTACAAGAAGTTCCGCATGCTGACTGTTCAGGGACTCCTTCCCCTGCTCCAGTCAAACACATGACTATGCTCCCTGGATATGCAAGATGCTTACCTTCATATCCCCATCCTTCCGGCCCAACACCACTTCCTTCGATTCTCCTTCTGGGAGAACCATTTCTAGCTCAAGCCACTTCCCTTTGGCCTGTCCTCAGCGCCCCAGGTTTTCACCAAGTGCCTCACGGTGGTTGTGGCATTTCTCCACCGCAGGGGCATATATGTGTTCCCATACCTGGACGACTGGCTCTTTTCAGCCCCATCTCCAGCCAGCCTGAAGGAGTCTGTCTCCTTCACTATGAATCTGTTTGCCCAGCTGGGTATCTCAGTCAGTCTCCCCAAGTCCAAGCTAGTACCCTCTCAGCACCTCCAATTTATTGGTGCGGTGCTGGATACAGTCCAGAGCAAGGCCCTCTTGCTGCTGGATCGAGCCGAAACCTTGGCTTCTCAGTCCGCTTTGGTGGCCTAAGCTCGATGGACCCCAGCGCACTCAGTGCTCCGACGTTTGGGTCTTATGACAGCGGCCACTCTTACTGTCCCCCTGGCCAGACTGCACATGAGGAGTACCCAGTGGTCTCTTTGAGTCCAGTGGGATCAACGAGTGGACAACATGAACCAACTGGTCATGATCTCCAGCAGTCTTCAGAAAGACCTCCTGTGGTGGCAGGACCTCACCAAGTTGTTGGTGGGAGCCCCCTTCCACTCTCGGGCTCCCTCCCAGACCCTCACATCAGATGCCTCCGATATGGGTTCGGGGGCCCATTTGAGGGATCACAGAACTCAAGGTCCATGGTTTCCGCAGGAGCAACACCTTCACATCAACATCCTGGAGACCAGAGCAGTCCTCTGTGCTCTCCAGGCCTTCCAGTCGTTACTCCTCCCGGGAACACTTTTGGTCCAGACAGACAACATGGTGACTGGTACCTCAACAAACAGGGAGGTACCCGGTCATACCCTCTTTGCAGGGAAACAATGAGAGTATGGTATTGGGCTCTTCAGCACAGCCTGTTTCTGACAGCAGTCCACGTTACAGGAGTACACAAACACCCTGGCAGACAGTCTCAGCCGATCAGTGGCCAGGGCTCACGAGTGGGAACTAAAGCAGGAAGTAGTCGAAGACCTGTTTCTTCGGTAGGGTCGGCCAGACCTAGATCTGTTAACCTCTCCATTCAGCACAACACTACCCAACCTTTGCTCGCTCGTTCCTGGGCATGGTGCTTTTTGGTGAGACGCACTGTCTCTCTCTTGGACAGGGAGGTTTCTATACACATTTCCTCCTTTTCCACTCATTCAGAAGGTTCTGTTGAAACTCCAGGCACAAGGGGCCCACTTGATTGCCCCTCTGTGGTCCCGGCAGATTTGGCTCCCACTGTTACAACAACTAGCGCTAGCACTGCCAATCCTTCTGCCACTGTCTCACGACCTTCTGTCTCAGGAGCAGGGCACCCTGGTACATCCGAGTCTTCAATCTCTCCATCTTCATGCGTAGCACCTGTGGACATAGCGGTTTCTCACTATAGAGTCTCCTCTCAGGTTGCTAAGGTCCTGCTGGAAGCCAGAAAACCCTCCACCAGATCCTCTTATGCCATGAAGTGGAAGAGATTTTCTATCTGGGCCACAGTCAAACGTTTGGACCTTTTTTCTTGCTCGACTTCCCAGGTGTTGGAGTACCTCTTACATCTTTCTGAGTTGGGCCTTAGTTACTCCTCAGGGATTTATTTAACTCTAAAAATTGATTAGCGTTTTGCTCAATAAAGTGCTAAATCTTTGTGAAAATGCATAGCTCTTGCCTCACTGTGTTTGACAAATACAGCACTTCTAGAAAATCTATATGAATACTTTCTGTACAGTTAGTATCATCCCAAGAAAAAAACTGCTAATCAATTATTTAAAACCCTGCTCCTCCATTAAGGTCCATCTTTCTACGGTGTCAGCCTACCACCTTCCGGTGGAGGGCAAAACCATAGCACAGCTAGAGGTTTCTAGAACTTCCTTGAAGGATATCCTTCACATCAAACCTCCAGTCTGGAACCCCTGTCCTCCCTGGGATCTTAATTTTATGTTAGAGAAACTTACTTTGCCCCATTTTGAATCGGCAGCAAGTTGTGATACGCACATCCTGTCCTGGAAGACGCTGTTTTTGGTTGCAGTTACTTCAGCTCAAAGGGTTTCAGAGCTTCAGGCCTTTGTTTGCAGAGAGCCTTATTTGATTTTTTCACAAGGACTGGGTGGTCCTAAGGACTAATCCGTCCTTTCTTCCAAAAGTGGTTTCGGAGACGACTCAACCAGAGCGTTGAACTGCCGGTCTATTTTACCCAGCATTCCAACAGGGGGGGATATCTTTTGCACACCTTGGATGTGCATCAGATTTTGAGGTAGTATACCTCCCAGACTAAGGAGGTTCGAAAGTCGAACCGACTTTTTGTGGCCTTTGCCTCCCAGTGCCAGGGAAAGGCCATCTCTAAACATAGTATTTCTAGGTGGCTGGCTAACTGTATTCGTTACACTTACCAGAAGTATGGGAAAACCCTTCCGAGGGCAGTTAAATATCAGTCCACTAGAAGTGTGGCCACTTCTACCGCTTTTTTTCAGAAATGTGTCCACTGCGGAGATCTGCGCAGTGGCCATGTATCTTCTGTCCACACCTTTACTAAGCAATACAGTCTGGATATTGCCTCTAGGCGTCACGCTGGTTTCGGCCTTGCAGTATTGCAAGGTCTTCTGTCTTAAGACAGTCCCTTAGTTGGCAGACATTTTCCTCATCCCAGAACCTCATCTCCAACTCCTTCTCTTTTCTTAGACTGCTTGGAATTCAGTTCTATATGTGAAGACTTACTGCAGGAACCCTCTTGAAGTAAGATATACAGTTACGTAGGAACTTACCGTAACAGTAGATCTTGAGAGAGGTTCCTGCAGTAGGTATAATTTCCCACCACCTTCCTCCAGCTCCTGGAAATTTTCCTTTTTTATTCTGCTAAGTCCTTGGGTCTAGCCAGGGCACAGGGTCTCAGGAGTGTTACTCCTTTCTACTATCTTCTCTCTAGGTCTCCGGTGAAAAAGAACTGGAGGAACGGGCATAGGACCGCCCCTTTTATAGTCTGGCTGACGTCGGCTGGTGGTCCCCGCTGCTGATTGCTAGCTACAAGTTTGCCATTGGACCCAGACGCCAGGGGGCACAGTCCTATATGTGAAGACCTACTGCAGGAACCTCTCTAAGATCTGCTGTTACGGTAAGTTCTTACGTAACTGCTATTTTCTGTATGCTTTTCAAAGTCCCTGTACCAGCAGCAAGGTTAGTTTCTGTCCATTAAGAAAATCTTAGTAAGTTTGCCAAGTGTTCTCAGTGTTTGAATAATCTTAGCACTCCCTCCCCAAAGACGTCACCAGGCAAAGCTAGGACACATTAGGGAGGTAAGAGCTCCATTCGAGATAGTTCAAATGGCCGTTATTTATCAAGCATGTCAGTTCCTTGGTGTTTACTTACTCTCCGGTGTCCAGTCCTCTGGTCTGCTTCTCTTGCAGTTTGTTTACTGATTTGAATAATGCTGCAATACATCTCGCTGCCTCCTGGGCGTTCCTTCTGGCAAGGCCTGATTTTCTGTGGTGCAGCACTGTTTGCCGGTCCAGGTGGAAACGGCGTCCTGCAGGTCCATGGTTCGTCTGCGCTTCCGGAGTCTGTAATCCCCTTTTAGAAAGATCTTGTCTCGCCTCTTGTGCTGAATTATAAGTAACAGTGCCTGTCTCCCAGGAGATCCGAAGGCATGCTGGAAAAGGGGTCTGGAATTTAATGCTCTGCTCTCGGAGAACCTTAAGGATCAGTGAATACTGTTGCCTGGCACTCTGTATTTCTGGCAGATAGTCATGATCCATTGTAATTCTGGAATCCAGGTACTGTAGTGATTTCTGTGCCCAGGCCCAGTGCAGTATATCCTCCTTCACCTTGTAGCTTGCACATTTAATAACTACAGATCTCAGATGCGCCGCTGGGTCGGTGGGTTTTTTGACAAGGGAGCAGTGTGCTCTTCCAATGCTTAGTGTGTATCCTAGGGGCAGATTCAGTATGTGTCTCAACAGATTTTCGATGAAGTCTGCCATTGGGTATGTTTCCAACCCTTCTTTCAAACCGAAAATCCGTATATTGTCCCTTCTCGAGCGACTTTCTAAGTCCAGGGTTTTAGCATGCATTTCCACTGTTTGTTGTAGTACTAGTTCCAAGACACCCGCCAGTTGCTGGGTGTGTTCCTCCGTTATTGCAACTCGCTCCTCCATTTGATCTATCCTGCTGTCCGGCTTGGTAAGCTTCTCTGAGATGTTTTTAAATTCTTTCTTCTTGTCAGTTCTGGATCCCTGTATTTCTCTTAAAAGTGTTTCAAATCTACTGCGGGAGCGTTGCTTTAGCTCGCTGTCCATGTCTGGGTCAGAGCTTCTTGTGGTAGAGGGGGATCTGTTCGTTTTGCTCTGTGCTAGGCCGCCTCTACATCTATCTTCATCCTCTCATCTGGAGCTGTTTTTGGAAGACATTTTCGGGCCCCGTTTAACTTTAGGGCTGCTGCCAGTCATATTCAACTGTTTTTGTGCTGTTTTGAAGGTTGTTTTGAGGAGATTTTGTAAAGTTATGAGTCAAGCTGAGGGAGAGCTGCGCGTCTAGTGTGCTTCCAGGTCCATGGCGGAACCGGAAATCCCAAACTGTCCATTTAAACTAATCATAAATCATCAAAAACTGTTTGGCCTGCACAGCAGTAGCATTTCCGCTGGAGGCGCTGACGAGTCAAGTTCAGGAACAAGTGGGGGTCATCCGGTGCCAGCGGTGGGGGGGGGGGAGTGAACATCCCAGAGATTGCTGTCTGCACACGAGGTGAAGGAGGGAGGGGGGACTGCGTCTCCTCCATGACTGCCATGTGATGGAAACCCAGAGGGAACCCAACTGGGAGCACAGAACAGGAAAGGGTAGCTGCCGGATGCCTGTAGTTGGAGGAAACAGCCACGGCCTGCCCTTTCGCTGGCATCACCCACAAGCCTACACACAAGTGTCATAGCAGTCCACAGAACACTGTGTGTGGTCCTGGGTAAGTGATAGGTGAGTAGTAAATCCATGGCGAGGTTGATCACAGTGCTGGGGTGGGGGGTGCTGTTGGGTAGGACTGCTAGTGGCAAAAGGCTTCTGTATATGAAAAAAAAAGGTTTGACATCTAATAAATTGAAAGTGTGAAAATAATTTTTGAAACTAAACAGAAACCAGAAACGCCCTGATCTTCCTGGACTTAAGTCTTCACCATTTATTCATACTGATGGGTTTCAAGCCAGAAGCGCTGTGACCCTGCAGGAACCAAAAATCTTCACGAGGGCCAGCGCCAAGGTAGGTCCGCACATGTGAGGCAGTGCGAGACTGGTTCATGCTGTATAGGCTATCTCAGCGTCGACCCTCCAATCGCCTCAGTTCTTTTTTCCCCGCTGTCGAGTGCACTTCAGTGTTGACGTTGCTCGCCTGACGGGAGTCAGAGCATCATGTCTGTATGACAACAGTGTTTAGTTCATTCAGTAGTAATTTAGTATTTTTTTTATTTTTCTCTGTTAAAAAAAGTTAAATCGAATACAGTTTCTTCAGCCCTAATGAGCAGTGGAGTTGACCGTGGATGGTGACAGTGATGGTAGGGAGTCTCCTTTGGAAGGCTGCTCTGGCAGCTGGGCTGAGTCTGGTCTGCCACCCTCTACGGGGGGGGGGGGTCTGGCTATGAGTAGTCCAGTGTTTGGGAAGGGAAGGGCAGTCCTCCCATAAACAGTAAACACAAAAAGAAGCGGGCCTGTTCCCGATCCAGGTCGGGGACCCGGCACCATGCAACCTTGGGTTCTTCCTCTTCCTGCAAGAAGGGAAAGAAACAGTATCCCTCGAGGTTGCCTGCTAGCATGTCAGCTAAGAGACCTTTTAGGACCACGAGCAGAGGGCTTTCCCCAACACCATCGGGTTCTCCATTGCCCTCTGTTCATGGTCGTTCAAGATCTCAAACTCTGAGCCCTTCTCTGTCTGTTAGCAGGGCCTCCGGGGGCAATTTCATCAGTGGGCAGCTCTTATGGAGCAGTGGGTACAGCATGTGTCTTGTCTTCCACTGCTTGTGGACCCAGTACCGGGGTCTTTGGACCCAGGCTTCATGAGACCGAAGTGGGAGAGTTCAGGTCCGGCAGAGCACTTGCCTCCACCAACGGAATTTTTCCCTTGACGGGGACTGCGCCGCCGATGCCGGTTCCAGGTGCCGCTCTTTCTCGCTCTGCTTCCTTGCAGAGATCTGCACCAGTACCATCTTTGGTCTTTTCTGGGCCAACTTGTCCTTGGGAGTTTGGTTCTGGCCTGGCTCTGGACTTAGGCCTTCCTAGGCATGCTCCAGTGCCGCGCCCGAGCCTGGCTTTGGCCTCTTCTGACCTGGGTGTTCAGTTGGTACTGCCTCCAATGTCGGGTCCCTTGGGGAGGGCTCTGGTGCTGGCGCCAGGCTTGGTGCCATGTTCTTCAGCACCGGTTCCTCTTTCGGTGCCGGTGTCACCTGTCTTTCCTATGCCTAGGTCGGGGAGAGGCCTTTTGGGGTCCACACCCTTCCCATTCATTCCAAGGGGGATTTAGAGGGGATGAGTCTGATCCTGACCACATCCTTTCAGAGGGAAGGGACAATGACACTTTTTACAGTCTGGAGGATAAGTCTTCAGTTCCTGTGGTTCCTCAGGAAGCTTTCCTTCTAGGGACATGGATATGTTGTTCATCCACACTTATTGGCAGGTCCCTTGCCACTTTAAATCTTGCCGGAAGGTCTTCAAGCTGGCTCCTCCCACCCACCCGGGTGGTAAAACTCTCAGCTCCGCCCCATGACGCCAGATCTTCCTTACCGCTTGGAAGCTCAGGTTCCCTCCTTAGCGCTCTGCGTTTTCGACTGGTTCCTGAAAATTTCGGTCTTTGAATTTATTGAAGTGTCCTTTGAATCTTGATCTTTTCTTGCTTAAGCGTGATGGCTTTTCCGGCCCGAGGCGCCGCGGTTAGTTCCTCAGGAGGGACTCACACTCCCGTCGTTTTTGCCTGGACCTGGATCACGATCCTCAGGCTTGCAATTTTGTTCTGCCCTTTGGTCAGCTCTCTGGAGGACGCGCGGCTCGTTCGGGCTTGGACATCCGGTAGTTTTTTCCACTCCGGAGATTCCATCGGACCGGCGGGTGTCGGCTTCGACTGTTTCTCTGCAGTTTGATCCTGCCGGGGAAAGGGCGGTTTCTCCCCCTCTCCCTCGGTTGCGGAGCTAATCCCGCTCTCCTTGGATTCTTCTCACGCAACTCCGTTCCAGGAGCTTGTCATTCCCTCTCCTCCAAGGGAGAGGGAACCTGGAAACCCTATCGCTCGGCCTGGCTAAGGAGCCGCAGAGCGGGGTCTCTTCGGCGGGAGGCGGATCTCCCTCCTCATCGGCCGACACTCGACTTCGGGCGAGGATTCGGCTTCGGCCACTGGCCTCACGGTATCCCCGTCAGGTCAGCCGGCCAGGTTCCCCGTCGACGTTGTCGAGTCTCTCGACCCGTCTTTTGGGGGGTCTTCTGGTGCCGTCCTCCCTCCGCCTTCAGCGGAGGCTGAGGCTCTGTCCTCCCTTTCGGGTCGACAGCCCTCGGTCCTTTCTTCGAGCCGAGGGAGGAGCGGGTGCGTCCCGCTCTTCCCAGGCCCGCCCTCGGTCCCCCGAGGATTTGGGTCTCGGTCTCGGTCAACCTCTCGGTCTAGCTGCTCACGCCGATCTCGGCATTCTCGGTCGAGGCACCGAGTTAAGTGGCTTTGCCGTTCTTCCTCGTCCCCCTCCTCGGATGAGGAGCGGTTGTGATGCCATTGGCATTGGTGTTACGAGGAACTTATGTGGCGACAGCAGTTGTCTGGGTTTCAGTCGACCCCGATTCATTCTCCGGATAGCAAGCAGCCGCCGCTCGGTCGGCAGCCGTTCGAATCGGTCGAGGAGCCTTCTCCAGGGCCGGTTGCTCATCCGACCCTCGCTGCCCCTCCGCCTTCGGCGAGGTTCAGGCCAGGCCATGACCTGTTCCTCAGGTTACTCGGTCCCCTCACTCCTGCCCGGCCCCGGCAGACGAAGAGTGCCTCGGGCCTGCGGCAGCTTTGCAGATCGCCCGGAGCCTGAAGCAGGCTCTGCCATGTTTCTAGCCGGGAGGACCCAGGGTCTTCCCAGGAACATTCAGTAGACGACAGCCCATCATCTTCGGAGGGTCTGCTTCAGCTCATTTCAGAATTCACTGGGATGCAACTCGAGCCCGTCTCTAATCGGGCACCTTACCCCCTTACGGAGATTCTGGATCGAGGGGGTTCTTCCTCGGAGGTCTTCCCAGTGGCTGAGGCTATCGTGGGCCCAGCCTTGGAGCTATGGCGGCAGCCTACTTCTTGCCCTGGGCCTTCGGCCAGGGTAGCTCGGAGGTACCCTGTCCCTGTCGGTTCTCTGCCCGGTTTCTCGGAGCACCCCACGGCTGAAGGGGTAGTCACTGACGACGTTTTCCAATGTCTTGGAAACGCTGGGGATGTGGACAGACCCCCCCAACAAGGAGTCCAGAAGGATGGACTACGTCGGGCGTAAGGTTTACGCTGCGTCCTCCCTAGGCCTCCGTCAGGCCAGCTCAGTTGCACTGATGGCCCATTTCTCCCACTCCCTTTTAGGCTCCCTGGACGAGGTTCTCCCTCATCTCCCGGCTGACCTGCGGACCACGGTTCGGCAGGTGTGGGACCAGGGTAGGGCGGTGGCGAAGCAGCAGCTCCAGACGGCTCTGGATCTAGGCGACTCCTGTGCCAGATCGGTGGCGTCCTGCAGTGGCCATGCGCCGCAGGGCGTGGCTGAGGTTATCCTCCTTCTCTTTGGAAACCCAGCACGAGTTGGCGGACATCACCTTCTTGGGGACTGACCTTTTCGGCCCTGGAGTAGAGGGATACATCCATGGGCCGGAGAAGTCCGATGCCACTCTGGACTCTTGTCACTCTCGCCCGGAGGGTCAAGGGCAGCCGTCAGCCTTTGAGTAAGCCCCTTTGCCCCCTGAGCCCTGGGGCCCCACCGGCCCAGCATAAGGGCCAGCAGGCATGCGCTGGGTGGCCTGTTGCCAGTCCAGCGTCTTCCTCCAAAAGGAAGCAGGGTGGCAGGAAACCTTCCCCCTTCAAGCCTGCTCAGTGACGGGCCAAGGGTCACTGCCCCAGCCCCGTCATCCCAGCCTGGGTTTCCCCATGGGGGGACAGCTCCGCACCTCGTTCTGGAGGCATTTAGGGGTAGATCCTGTCGCAGGTTGCGAGCGGTTTCCCCTTTTGAGCCGTTGCCCCATGGGGATCTTGGGTCCACTGCCTCTGTGTCGGTCGTACCGACATGCCTGGCCCTCTAGTTAGAGGTGATCAGGAAGGCTGCGGACCCCCCAACCCTGGGTTCGTGTCCAGGTATTCCTGGCCTCAAACGGATGGGGGCTCGCGCCCATTCTCCCGCACGCCTGGATGGTCTCTCTACTTCAGATATCCCATCCTCAGAACGTGGCGGGTAGCTGTTTTCTGGGTCTCCAGGATGTACCTACTCCTCGTTCCATCCGTTTCTTGGGAGGCTCCACCCCTTCTTGCAGGGGAGCTCCTTACGAGTTCCTAGCCAGGCACTTCTTTGCTCAGCAGTCTCTGCGGCACTGAAGGGTCCGGATGTCACCCCAACCGGAAGGCAGCCTGGTCTCCCATTTTCAGGAGCCAAGTGAGAACTCATATGTTAGCGGTGAAGCTTCTTCGGGACTAAGCTCGACTTTTGAGTCCGAGCTCGGCTCCAGGCGGACAGGGCTGAGGTTCTTCCTCCTTTGCCGGTCTGGTTGGCCGGGAAATTATGTCCTGCCAGGACCTCCTGCTCCTCCTGGGCCTCAGGGCGGCCTTCCCTTAGTGGGAGGGGCCAGCCAGAGGTCACAGCGCTGCGTCCCTTGGACCAGTTCGTGACTTACAGCCCAGGAGTTAAGAGAACGCTCCCTTGGACCGTTCCAACTTCAGCAGGAGAACATCCTGCTCGTTCGCCCTGAGTCGGCGGTCTTCTCCGACCGATGCTTCTCGGATGGGTGGGGTGCCCATCTTGGGGAATACAGAGTGCTTTGCCTCTGGTCCTCTCGCGAGTCCCGATGTCCTTCCTGCTCGCTGGAGAACAGACAGTCCGCTTAGCCTGCACCGCTCGCTCCGCTTGTACGGGGTCTACAGGTCTAAGTCCAAGTAGGACAACACCAAGACCACGTGCTACCTACTCCGCCAGGTTCGGTCGATCCCCTTGTCTCAGTGCAAGGAGGTTCTCCGCATTGGGTTGTTGCGCAGTCGAGGGTTCCCAGCCATTTGATGGCAGGAGCCCCAATTCCCTGGCTGCTGCCCTGGGCTGGGCATTGGCTGCGCCTCAGGAGTGGTCTCCCCTGCCAGAGGTAGCACAGGATCTTCTCCCTCTTCCCTCCGGGGAGAATACGTGCGCGAGACTGTTTTTGCCTGCCCCTCAGCAAGGTCTGCTGCAGGGGATGCCATGGGAGCCCTGACCCCGGGCCCTCCGTGCCTCCTCCCCATTTCTCTTGACCCACGGGCAAGGCGAGGAGGGACTTGGCACAGGTGATGCTAGGAAGCCCCAGACTGGATTGCCAGTTCTGGTATCCAGCTCTCCTCAGTCTCAGCCCCAGGCTCCCGAGGCGGCCTCCAGTCCGCCCGGTCCTGTCTTTCCTTTTCAGGGGAAGGTTATCCATCTGGACCTTCAATCCCTGCACCTGTAGGCTGACCCCTGTGCGGCTAGGGGCCAGGCCTAGGGTCTTTCGGCAAGGTCCTCGACCTTCGAGGCATCCTGCCAAGAAATCGGCCAAGATGCTCGCTCTCTGGGAGAAGTTCTCCCTTTTTGGTTGATGGGATAGGGCCGTGCCCTCCCCCGTCCCTGGGCGAGCATTCCGGACCATTTGCGGTCCATCCTTAAACCAGGGCTTCAGCCGACGACCCCCTAGGTGCTTCTGTGGGTCACCCCTGTCTTCCAGGCGCAGGCCGGGAGGCAGTTGGCGGTGCGGAGTAGGTGGTCTGGCACTTATAAGCCTCGATCACGCCTCCCCTTTTGGGGAGAGTATCCCCGGTTCTGTGGGATCCTTGCTGGTATGGGCTTAGCTCATGAGCAAGCCATCCGAACCTTTTGCACAGGTGCGAGTTTCCCCCACCTGTTGTGGAAGAACACCTTCTTGGGGCCACTCCACCATCCAGAAGGCGGGGAGAGTTCCAGGCACTCCTTTAACCTCCCTATCCGGTCTTCCACAGGGACTAGGTTGTCCTGCGCCCCAACCGAAGTCCTTCCGAAGTCGGTGGCGGAGTCTTCCCTTCGGGGGTATTGCCTCTGCTGGGGTTTATCCCCATTCACACCTCGGAGGCCGTATTCAGGTTCCATAGGAACCAGTTTAACGCTCGCCTATCTAGGGAGCGTAAAGCTAAAGTTCGGGAGAGGTTACGCCAGCTGTTCATCATCATCGCTGAAGCCGCATCTGGCAGATTTGCAGCCCAGTGATTTACAGGCGCGGGCTGCTCACCCTCGCATAGGTCTCCACTATAGGCGGGCTGGCATGGAGCCTCCCAGAGGGATAAGCGTTCTTTTTACCCGTCCTTCCGCTGCATCGGTGGCCGCTTTCGAGGATACTCCATCCAGGATATCCGCAGGGCTTCTGCTCGGAAGCAGGCCTTACCGTTCCCCTTCCACATCGACCTTGGGTCGCGCCGGGGTGCTGGTCGGGGCCTCGGTTCTCCAGTCTTTCTACCTAGGTAGGGGTGTGCACTTGCCTCCCTCCTCCCGGAGAACTGCTAGGAGTCTGCCAATAAGTGTGGATGAACAACATATCCATGTCCCTAGAAATACAGGTTACTCACCTGTAGCAGGAGTTCTAGGAATGGTATGTATTGTTCATCCCTATATTCCTTGGCCTCCCGGCTCGGCCGCAACCTGGCTTCCAGCGGGCTAGATCTAGCATCATGGGGTGGAGCCGAGAGTTTTACCACCCGGGGTGGGTGGGAGGAGCCAGCTTGAAGACCTTCCGGCAAGATTTAAAGTGGCAAGGGACCTGCCAATAAGTGTGGATGAACAACATATACCATTCCTAGAACTCCTGTTACAGGTGAGTAACCTGTATTTTCAATCCTTGTTAAACAGTATGCACTCTGCCCTGACCCTCGAAACCTTGGCCCCTAACCCAGGTAAGCGGCTACATCTCGAGTGGCTCCATGTGCCAAATATTCCATTTAATCTCCCCCCCCAAGATTCCTCCAGCCTTTGAAACCCTTTCGGAGATGGTGTTGGCCAGGCCTGCCACTATTCCTTCCATTTGTAAGGCTGTGGACCAGAAGTATTCGTCCCCTAAGGATAGACCAAGTTTGTCTTCCCAACCTATCATGGGCAAAATTGTCATCCTTGCAGAAAACGACAAGGCCGTCCTTCCACAAGAGGTTACAGCACACCCTATTAAAAAGGAATCTCTCAAGATTGACACTGTGGGTAAGAGAGCTTTTGCAGCGGTGACTTGGGGGGTTCAAATAACCAGTTATCAAGGCCATTTCTCCCAATACGAGTATGTCCTCTGGACCTCCCTTAAACCTCTGGCAGAATCTCTGCCAGAGTCTGAGACTAAACAGATGCTTCAGACGGTTACCCATGGTATACAGTCTAACAGTCATCGGTTGAAAGCAGCCATGGAAGCATTTGACACTGGCTCTTGAGTTGCCAATGCCTGAATCTGCATTAGGAGGCATTCTTGGCTGCAGACCTCAGGATTCTCTGATGCCCAGCAGCAAGTTATGAATGTTCTCTTTGATGGCACCTGTTTGTTCAGCCAGCAGACAGAGCAGTCTCTCAAGCATTCTCAGAAAACCAGGACTGCCATAAAGTCTGCTAGACTGGCTTCCTCACAACACCAGAGTGGGAAAGGCTGTCAGTTTTTTCATAACAGTCATTTTGTGGCCGGGGCAGAGGAGCTCCAGCCAGACAGCTACCTTCTCAGCCGTAAAAGAAAATACAGCAAAAGGCACAGGCCTCAAAAGCAGCCAGTGCCACCTCCTGAGTCTCCAGCTCCGGCTTTGCCTCAACTGCCCAAGGCAGATTTCTCCTCTCTCTTTGGAGGTCACCTGACCCAATTTTACAGTCAGTAAAACTCTTTCACCATGGACAAATGGGTCCTGAGGATAATCTGAGAGGGATACTTATTGAACTTTTCAGAATTCCCCCCGGGGCTGTCTGCCCAAGAGGCAACCCACCCTATCGGCTGCCAAGTCAGAACTTCTCACTTTAGAGATTGTGGGCCTTCTGGCAAGCCCATCCAGGATGGGTACAGAGTAGGCAGTTAACACAAGAGTTCAGTTCCTAACTTCCCTGGGGTCCTGCTAAACCTAGAGGAATCACAGCTTCAACCCTCCCAACAGCTTCCTTTCTTGGTTGTGCTCACGGGCATGTCATTTGAGCCAATGCTAATGTGTGAGATGTCACACATGTCATGAAAGATGGCCTTCCTCATGGCCATTATGTCTGCCAGAAGGACTGGGGAGCCCCAGATGCTCTCAGACTCTCCCTTCCTAGTCTTTTTTTTTTTAACTTTATTAGTGCACCATATTTACATTGGACTCACTCTCCAGCGAGGCCATGGGGCTTACCTGGCTGACCCGTCCATCTGAAGCCCCAGATGCTCCCCCAGTTTCGGACGCTCCTCATGCTCCATCTTCAGTACCCCTCGGATCTAAATCCCCTGAGAGCAAGGACTGCCAACTCCAACTGGCACTCATATCTAAGTGCCTGGTGAAGACCCAGAGAACATCTCTGCCCGACACTGGACATGGTACTAGTGCCGCTAAACCCACTTTCGCCTACCAGTGGGAAGGGTGTTTTTGTGTTTTTTGTCCTCCCATTGGCCTGGTGGTGCAGTGCGCTTCAACGCGATGCATGAACGCTCCCGAACATGCCCGTAGAAGCGCCACCAAGGCTAATCCCTTACAAGCTAGTTCCCGACTGCTGATAGCCGCCAGTCTCCACTAGGGGCCACTAGACGTCGAGAACTGGAGCCCCCTTTCCTCCCCTGCCAACCCCCGATGACCCGGGTCCGCTTCCGAACCTGGGTTATTGGTGTGGCACGAGGTGTGGTGTCCAGCGCCTCAACCCTCAGCTCCACCGGGCCGGCAAGTCCCTTCCTAGTCTTCCACAGGAGATAGTGTCGGCCTTCACCCCAACCCGAAGTTCCTCCCAAAGGTGATTTCAGAGTTTCATCTTAACCAGCTGATTAACTTGCTGATATACTTTACTGACCTATCTTTGGAGGCCAACTACAGGCTGTATATTCTGGACCTGCAGAGGGTGCTCTCTCATTATGTAGAACGTATGGCTGAAGTTTGGGGGTCAGGCTCGGCAGCTGTTCACCTATGCTGAAGCTGCACCTGGCAGACCAGCAGCAAAGTGGACGATTTCAAGGTGGATCACATCTTGCATTGACCTCTGCTATAGGTTGTCTGGTCAGGAGCCTCCCTTAGGAATCAGGGCTCATTCTACCAGACATACCGCTGCCTCAGTGGCTGCTTCCAGGTATGTGCCCATACAGGAGATCTGTAGGGCCGCCACCTGGAAGTCAGCTCACACCTTCATTTCCCACTGCTGCATCGACTATGAGATGCATGTTTTGGGACCTCAGTTCTCCAGTCTCTGTTCACCAAGTAGGATTGTGCCTCTTGCCCCCTTCTCCCGAAGAACTGCTTGGATTCTACCAGAGTGTAGACAGTGTACCATATCCATGCCCCTAGAAGAATGGATTACTCACCTATAACCGTAGTTCTAGGAGTGGTAAATGGTACACATCCATACAACCCACCCAGCCTCCCCTGGCAAGTGGCACAGATTCTGTTTCCAACGTGCAAGATTTGATGTCACGGGGCAGTCGGAGGAATATATCCACCCAGGTGCTGGGAGGAGCTTAGCTTGAAGCCATCTGGCCAATCATCATCTTCCAGTGGAACTCCCAGAGTGTGGATGTGTACCATATATCGCTCCTAGAACTATGGTTACAGGTGAGTAACCTACTCTTATTTTCTATGTAACGGTAACGATTGGTATTATATGGTAGTACCAATAGTTATCCTGTTGTTATACAGTTACTACCAGATAACTACCATATAACATGTGCCTTGAAACATAGTGATATTCATTCTGACTTTGCAGTTTCCATGTAATTATGGAAATAATCATGTAATTACATAGTAGTAACAGTTAAGCTATTACTTACTGCATGTATGTCAATTCCAGTAGTTACCTTATAGTAATGCATTTCTACTTATTACATGTATGTTACATGTTAATTCAGGCACTAGTTACATTATTAGAAAGTTATTACCGTGTAACTACAATATAATCTGTACCCTGAAATAAAGTGATACCAAACATGTTTTATATACAAGTCCTTGATCTTTGTTGTCCTTGCTGATCACCTCTGATGAAACTCTAGGCTTTCAGTATCCATCTCCTGTACACTGCCTCTTCTCTTTCAGCTATTTCATTTAGGTTCAACAACACCTGAAGAAAGGGACCTTAAGGGTCTTAGAAGCTATTTTATTTGGTTAATCATGCAAAAACCAACCATGTGCTGAGCGTGGAACTGCTTCTAAATCACAATGCATTCAGCCTGTTGTCATCATACAGGACTTAGTGTTATGCAGCTGTGTGGTGACTGTAATGTAAGAAACAAATAATGTAAATACCATGGCATGAAATGTAATAAAATGTACTTTTGTTTATTGTCTTTCATACAAACTGTACTTAGTATGCTTCACGGTGGTCCCCCCTGACCAAAATTAAAAACAACAGGAAGTAGATCCAAAGTATAGGTTCTGTAAAGCAGTTGTAAAACAGATCCATACATTACAGTACTTGCAGCAGGGAGACTGTTCACAGCAAGTATAGTATTTGGCTGGTGGTAGGCTAAGTAAAGTGCAGCAGTCAGTAGTTAAGATGCCAAATAAAGCAAAAAAGGAAAGAGCATGGTGACACTGTATAAACAAAATTAGGAATTTCCGGTAATGGAAAAGAGCCCCACTTCAACACACAAGTCAAGTAAGACTTAGAGAGGGCAAGGGGATTGGGCAGAGATGGGTAAGGTGTTACAGGTGATAGGCACAAAAGAAAAGAAGGCATTACCACCAACAGTGGAACGGATGGAATGTGGAGATGGGGTCAATATTAGAGGAATGGGAGGGGGTGAAAGGGGAAACTAGATCAGTGAGATAGGTGGCAATAAGCCCACTGAGGATCTTGAAATCAAGGACAAGAATATAAAGTGAATCTAGAAGGGGGCAGGTTGTTCCTGTGAGTCCTGGAGAATGGGGTCATGTGATCGTATTTCTTGGTGCAGGTATTTGGGGGGGCAATGGCATTTTTGAAAGCTGAGCTTTAGGAAGGCGGTAGTTGTACGTTATAAATAGAAAAGTGTTTTTTCAGATATGGGAGTGAGAAGGGACAGTTCGGGATCGAGCAGAACATGAAGATTGCAGACTGAAGAGGCAAAGGAGTGGCCCAAATTTAGAAGGGAGAAGGAAAAAAGAGTCTCAACTGAGAGAGTGATTTTCCAAGAGTCAGTCTTCACCATTCAGTCCCAGTTATGGGTCTTGGCCAGAGCCAGTAGGACCCAGCAGAAACAAAATCTTTTTGCAGCCTAGAGAGGGGACCAACATTGGTGCCGGTGTCGCCCACAAAGCAGACGTAGTGACGTGCTCGTGGGTTGACCAGAAATCAACGCCAGCCCCCGTTTCCTTCCTCATTTTTTGTTTTTCCCATCATTGAGTGCACAGTGTGGAACCTTAGTCATCAAAACTGCGCCACAGCTTCCTCAGTTTGTCGCTGCCTTAGTTCGACGCTGTTTTTTCCTCATCACCATTTTTCCCGGAGCCGCATTTTGCTTTACAGCAAGTTCAGCACCAAAGTCTTTTCTTTTCTGATTTTGGTTATGACACTCTTGCTGAGTGCTGGGCCTACCTTTGTGCTGACCATGGCATGGACAGGTGTGATGCCTGCCTCTCCGTGGAATTCCACACCCTTGAGAAGTATGTGTTGAAGTGGGGCCAAGATCCACCCACCTTCAGAGGCAGATATTGCACCAGGGACACCAAAGTAAGGTCCCTAGACTCTTCCCTTGAGCTCTTTACCAGTACCTCTGGTACTGCAGAAGTCCAAGGCACTCCCCACTCATCTCATCAAGATGCAGGAGGCCTGAAGGGGGTAAGGTGGACAGCTGGCTTCCTCTGGGGGGGGGGAGGCTGAGCACCCACCCCCTCCAGTGATGAGGCCAAAGCTACCCACTCAGTCTGCACCAGTGGGCACCTTGGCTTTGCAGCCTTGTGCCACCCTAGCTCCTGGATTTAAGGCTGGTACTGGTGAGTGAGTGAGTGGCGCTAGCCACAAGCCCAGGCCCCTTTCTGGCACTGCTTGTGATGCCAGAAGAGAGAAGGGTTCTGGAGCCAGCCTTTTCTTGGACTCAGAGGTCATTCTTGTCTGTTCCTCTAAGTGCCCTGTTGACCCGGGGGAGAATGATGATGCCGACCTTGGGTCTGGGGATGGAGCCAGTGAGAATGGAGGGCTTCCCGGGCCTGGTTCTGAGCCTGACTCTGGGTCTGGAGTCACTCCTGAGGTTGTCCTTCAGGCTGACAGGGTATATCTTCTGTGAAATTATTACAGGTGGTGCTGTACAGGTTTTACAGTTTTATCTATCATTAGGATAAGCTTTCAGGGCTACTACATTTGTTGCTGGCTGATTGTTTCTACTTTTTTACCTCCTTGTTTCTATTGTCCGTGGTTCTTCTTTTTCGGCAGGGGAATGGCCCAACCACCCACCCCCATCCCCAATCATCCCACACTACACTCTTTTAATAGGGTAGCACAGTCGTGACATTTCCTATAGCAAAGCAGGAAGGGGCGAATCAGAGGGGTATCCACACAGTGACCTCATTTACAGGGGCACAAGTAATTTAACTTGTTATAACAAGTTATACAAAAACAAACAAAACACAAAATCAAACTTTTGCTTTCATTTTCCTCCTTCTAATTACACTGACCAGGTTATAAACCCAGCAACTTATCTGGAATGGATATTATTAACTGCAAGTACTGCAAGACACTTTTCAGAAGGCCGTTTTACAGGATTTAGGACACTGCCCTACATTCTGGGCCATTGGAGATCTACGGGGCTCAGCTCCAGGCAGCATGAGCAGAAATTGCGTGCCTCAAATTGCATATTCAGGAGGAATTATATTACAAGAACCAACTGCAGAGGGTAGTTGGTCCAGGAGGTTGACAGGTGGTTAGGAGGGGCAAATATGGTGCCCCATCACTTGGTGCTCTCCAACATATCACCTTCACAAACCATATAAAAACTACAAACCGGTATCTGCCTCTATCTCCATAATCAAACAAAGGGACAGAGGACACTGTAGCATAGGAGGTAGCGCAACAAAACTCACCCAAAACGGGAATCAAAACAAAAAAAGGAAATCCAAAAAACTTCTGACCATAGGAGACACCATGATTCGGGGAGTTGATACCTATCTCCAGCCAGGGGTAATGGTCAGATGTCTCCCAGGTACATCAGCATGGAGAGCCACTGACCGTATTGCTAAAATTGTACAGGAAGCAGGAGAAAACATTGATGTCCTGGTACACATAGGGACTAATGATCTCACCAGCCGGTCAGTTTTGGAGACCAAGGAACACCTGACCAGGCTGGGTGATAAACTATCATCCGTTTCATCCGGCATCTCCTTCTCTGAGATCCTGCCAGTCTGGGAAAGGGGGAAGGATGGGCAGAAGGTCAAAGAAGGGGAGATAGGGGAGCTAAACATGTGGCTCAAGGACTGGTGCCAGGAAAAAGGACACAAATTTGTAGGGAACTGGCAACAGTTTTGGGAGCGAAAGTTGTTTAAATTCAATGGACTGTATTTGACTAAGGAGGGAGTTAGTGCATTGGGGCAGTAGTTTGACGTTTTTGCAGAATATTTAAACTAGCAAATGGGGAGAGGGGTGCAGCACCCTATACGTCGAATGGGAAGAACACCCCTTCCCCTCAGCTAGTGGTCAAACAGGAGTTCAGCATGTTTGTAGTTCATTTATATCACCAGGTAAGGAAATAGGTCTGGCTCCCCATACGATACACAGGGGAAATGCCAGACCTCACCCAACAACTAACGTGCCAAAATCTGGCCAATGGAAAATCATGTACACAAATGCTCACAGTCTGGGAAACGATCCCAGACCTGCAGGCAATAATGACAGAGGCTAAACTGGACGTAGTAGCCATTAGCAAGACATGGTTTACCAGTAACCACACTTTGGGAAACTTCAGTACCTGGCTATGTACTGTTCAGAAGTGACCGAGGTGCAAAAAAAGTGGGGGGGAGTGGCCCTTTATGTCAATGAAAATATCAAAGCTGCAGAAATTCAGAATACATATAAGGAGCCAGAACAACTGTGGGTCACCCTGGAAACAGGAAATGGGACAGCCATACAAACTGGGGTTGTCTACAGGCCTCCAGACCAGGTGGAGGACATAGACATATTACTGTTAGAAGATATACAAAACATGACAGCTAAAGGGACGGTTCTGATAATGGGAGACTTCAACATGCCAGATACAGACTGGTCAATACCAGCAGGAACATCTGCCAGAACTAGACACATAGTGGATTCCCTGCAAGGGGAGGGGGGGCTCAAACAACTGGTACAACAACCCACAAGAGACAGGGCTATCCTAGAGCTAGTACTGACTAACAGAGAAAGGATCACAGATCTCCAGGTAGAAGGTCACTTGGGAGCCACTGGCCATCACATGGTATGGATCAATTTGGCCACTAGAACTAAATCATCCCATTCCAAAGCAAAAATTTGGGACTTCAGAGGAGCTGACTTTGATAAAATGGTCAACAGAGTTAAGCTAGCCCTGGCAAAAAGAAATACAGGTGAGGGTGTACAGGCAAAGTGGGCAAGCATTAAGGATGCAATACTTGAAGCAACATCCCATTGTGTTAGAGAGAAAAGGAAGTGCAAAAGAAGAAGGAAGCCACTTTGGTTCTCAAAAACAGTAGCAGAAAAGGTCAGAGCCAAAAAGCTGGCCTTCGGGAAATATAAGGGAACGCAGCAGGATGAAGATAGGGAGGCATATCAAACTTCCCTAAGGGAAGGCAGTAAGGCAGGCAAAGGTCCAAACTGAGGAAACACTAGCACAAACAGTAAAAGAAGGTGACAAGACTTTTTATAGATACATTAGTGAAAGGAGAAAGTCTAGAGGAGGTATTGCTAAAATCAAAGGGCGTGTGAGGAGGACCAAGTAAAAGCATCTATCCTAAATAGATACATCTGCTCAGTATTTACTGAAGAGAAGGTAGGGCAGGGCCCACAGCTCTGCACCATGGACACAGGAGAGGGAGGTGTGCACTAGTCCCTTCACAAAAGAAAGGACCCTATAGAAGCTCGATAAGCTCAGGGTGGACAAGGCAATGGGACCTGATGGCATATGTCCCAGGGTGGTAAGGGTGGAACCTAGCAGAGCCATTATCAGAACTGTTTAGTGAGTCTCTGAGCACAGGAGAGGTCCCAGAAGACTGGAGAAGGGCTCATGTGATCCCACGCCACAAGAGTGGTAGCAGGGAGGAGGCAGGGAACTACAGACCAGTCAGTCTTACCTCAGTAGTGGGCAAAATTACGGAGGCACTCCTTAACTCATTGCCTCCTAGAGTACGCCTGTAGGCAGCAGCAAATGTACTGCAGTGTGTCCCAGAACGACTACAGAAATCACCTACAGACTTCCTGTGTGTCCTAGTAATGTCTGGAGACATCACTCTCATGTTTTAATGTGACTAGCCAGCCAGAATTGATTAGAATTGACTGCATAGCACCATTAGAAAGGTAATGTTGTGTTGAACAACTTTGCCACTGACGCTTTGGGTGCATCATGTTCACCTTAGGAGTTATTCCCATTTGTTTATGAGATGGTGTGTATGGCAGACATTTTGTCCATCAAAAACCACTTAAGCGCATTGAAGAAAACACACATTCTAGGTATCTCAGCCAGTATAAAACAAAAACCAAATAAAGCATAGTTGATTGCATAGCACCATTGGAAAGGCAATTTTGTGTGGAACAACATTGCCACTGATATGTTGTGTGTATCATGTGCTGTATACTTTAGGAGTTACATGCATTTGTTTATGGTATGGTGTGTATGGTTCAGATTCGTCCCTCAAACCTCACCAATACACCTTGACTAAAATGGGGACAATTATGTTTAATACTGCAGAAATAGCTGTTTTTTTTATAAATTATTAAAACTACATCTAATGTCTGGAAGCTTAATTTGGTGTTGATATGTTACATACTTCCCAACAAAAAAAAAAAGGCTTATGGTGCAGTTTTTAGTGAAAAAATATTTATTTTGCTGTTTCCACCAGCATAGAAAAAACCTAAATGACCTATTATTACTTGCATACTACTTTGGAAAGGTAATTTTATGCTGAACAAGTTTGCCCCTCATACTTTGTGTCTAGCACTTATTTCATGCTAGTAGCATTTGTTTGCTGCATGCTGATTATGGCTTGATTTTGCTTAGAAAGACTCAGGATTCACTGTTAACAGTATACAGGAGACAAGTGCTGCAACTTCAATGAGCTCCTGTGGAGGCAATGGTAGTACAACACCTGGAATCCATAGGAGCACAGGATCCAAGACAGCATGGGTTTACAACAGGATGGTCCTGTCAAACTAATCTCATAGATTTCTTTGACTGGGTAACCAGAGTGGTGGACCAAGGGGAAGCAGTTGATGTCACCTACCTTGACTTTAGCAAAGCTTTCGATACTGTTCCACATAGAAGATTGATTAATAAGCTGGGTAGGCTCGGGGTGGGTCCGAAGTTGGTCAACTGGGTGGCAAACTGGTTAATAGGCAGAAAACAGAAAGTGGTGGTAAACGGTATACAGTCAGAAGAGATGCAAGTCGCAAGTGGGGTACCTCAGGGATCAGTCCTGGGGCCAGTCCTCTTCAATACCTTCATCAGTGACATTGCAGATGGACTGGAGGGTAAGGTTTGTCTGTTTGCAGACAACACCAAGATCTGCAACAGAGTAGATGATCCAGATGGGGTGGGCTGAATGAAAAGAGATCTGGATAAACTAACAAAATGGTTGGAAGAGTGGCAACTGGGGTTTAATGCAAAGAAGTGCAAGATCATGCACATAGGGAAGAGAAATCTTGATGCCACCTATAGGCTGGGAGGGGAATTGCTGGCATTCACAAGGGAAGAAAGAGACTTGGGCATGATCATCACAGATGACCTGAAATCATCCAAGCAGACCACTAAAGCAGTAGGTAAGGCTAGGGGGATGTCAGGGTGCATTAGGGGTATCACAAGTCGTAAGAGGGAGGTAATAATCCCTCTTTACAAGACACTGGTTAGGCCCCATCTGGAGTACTGCGTGCAGTACTGGAGGCCACACCTTCACAAGGACATTAACCAAATTGAGGCAGTCCAGAGAAGGGCAACCAAAATGGTGCAGGGACTGCATCAGAAAACATACAAGGACAGATTAATGGAGCTCAATATGTATACCCTAGAGCAAAGGAGGGAGAGAGGTGATATGATCGAAACATTCAAACATCTTAAGGGCATTAACAAGGTGAATGAGTTTAACGTTTTAATATAAGAAAAATAGCAGGACAAGAGGACACAGCATGAGATTAGAGGGAGGCCGATTAAGGGGTAATGTGAGGACGTTCTTTTTCACAGAAAGGGTGGTGGATGCATGGAATGGCCTACATCAGGAAGTGGTGGATATGAATACAGTGCAGGGCTTCAAACAGGCATGGGATAGGCATAAGGGAGCAATCCAGTTGAGTATGCATAGATAGGTAATTGACAGAGCAAAGGCTGATGGCACATTCATAAGGTAGAAAAAGAAATGGGCAGACTGGATGGGCCTTGCTGTCCTTATCTGCCATCAACTTCTATGTTTCTGACACCAGGGATGATTACAGGACCCTTTCTGGTGCCAGTTTGGGTTCTGGTGCTGTTCCCAGTGCCGGGTCTGGTTCTAGGGCCAACTGGAGGTGGCTATGGCCTGTAAACTGGGCTTGTCCAGAGAAGCAGGGTCAGCCTTGGTGAGGAGTTGAGGCGGGGCACTGGACATGTGGCTCACCTTTGTCCAGAGATGGTTGTAACTCTGGCAGGGGTCACAGCGCTAGCCTAGTTTCTCTCCAGAACCATCTGAGCCTGTCACTGGTGGGGACTATGACCATCATGTCCAGCTCCATTCTCCCCACCTAGGAGTTTTCTCCCAAGGGCACTGCCTGGTCTGGTCTACTGATGTTGGTTGGTTACAGATGGGCAGGTCTGCCAGGCACTCCCTCCAGGTGAGGTTCCCTGAACATTCTCACAGGCCTGTCAGAGGACTTGGCCTGGTCATCCATGACCCTACTCCTCCCCCACTCCTCTACCCCCTTCCCTTGCATTTCCAGTAATTTTGGGAACCCTCGGGCCCATGACCTGGAAGCAACTCAGGTCAACTGCTGGTGTGTTTCGCCTGTACTACCTCAAGGCAGACCAGCCTTTTTTTTAGGCCTGAGAGCCCTGTACTGCCATTGCCTGCCTCCACCTCTTGGATTTTTCAGACCACCTCTCCTCTGATGCTGAGTACTCCCAGTACCAGCGAGATGATACAGGAGCTGAATGTATGTCCACTTGTAGGGCACAGTACTGCTGCTCTGGCACTGTCATTCCTTGGGGATTCCAGTGATGACACTTCTCTCATCCCTCTATGGCCCCAGCCCTTTATGGAGGCATCCATCCCTTTGCCCCTACTCCAACCTCTAGGGAAATACAGTGCAGATATTGCACTCCTGCAGGGTCTCCAGGTACTATCCCTCACCCCACCTATGGGATTCTGGTGCTGCAGGGCCCTACAAGGCCTAGGTGCCCCCCCTCCCAACACCAACTCTGAGGAGATTGATGCTTGGGCCAAGAGAGCTTTTCTAGTGGTACGCACTATGATGTGCATTTCAGCACAACAGGCAGCTTACGACAAGCGCCTTTGGGCAACGCTGAGGCAGCTTTTGGTGTCCATACTGGATTGTGAGTCAACCAGGCAGGCTATTTGCCTTTCTGCCCCGGGCCTGAAGCTGGCGAGGCACCAAGCGAGGGCATCTTATGAACCACTGAGGTACCCTCCACGCTGATGGGAACAGCAGTCCACATTCAGTGAACAGCATGGCTTCACCTCTCCCAGTTGGCACCCCTGGGCTGGTGTAGGGTGCTCAACTTGCATTTCCAGGGGACTGTTTTTCTCCCGTAGGGTCATGCATGAGTTATTGGGGAGTCCTCCTGCACTTAGGTCACAGGAGCCTCTGCCTGCCCCTGACCAGCCTCTGGTCCTGCCCGGAACTGTGAGGAGTCCCTGCCCTCCAGTGGTTATCCATCACCAGAGTGCTGAAGGATATATTTTCCTGTCAGGGTGAGCAAACTCCTCTCCTATTTTGGGGAACGCTTGCCAGGGAATTGGTGACCTATACAGTAAATAAAACTTGCCTTGCCTTGGTACTCTGACCCATAAGTGGGACCAAATTGTGAAGATTGATTTCTTGGAAGATATGAAAATTGCCTACTCAGTATAATGTTTGATCTTGCAAAATATCTTCACCAGTCAGTTACACACCTGCCCACCATCCCCCGTTCAGGCAAGAGCCAGGGCCTCTGGGCAGCACACCCTGTGATGTAATACATGTGGCATCATCTTGCCACTCCTACAGAGTTCTCTTTCCTCTGGAGAACTGGGCCTTCTTGCACCTTCCAACCACCTGTATTTTTTCCCCCTTGTTTTTAACAAAACAAAAAAACGGGAATGAGGGTCCCCTCCCCTCCCCTCTTTCCTAATAAAACAAAAGGAAAGGTTTGCACACACAAAAAGGCACATTTATGTTTTATATATTTTTCCTTTTTCCTAGCTGTCTGCCCTGTCCTGCTAGGAGGTCTTTGGTGATATCCCCTAGATATGCTGGGATTTTCAGTCTCCACTTTGTGTATGTCTACAACTTCTGCCAACTGGCAGCTTAGCCTCGCAACAAGGTGGTCTCCACCTCCAGTGTCAGGGAGAGACAAGTGCTAGGGGGATTTCTTCTGCTGTGCTGCTCAGCCAGTTAGGCTGTGTGCTATCCCACACCACTCTTTCCTTATTTTCTCCTTTCTCACTCCCTTGGAGTGGCAAGAAGGTGGTAGTTCTGCTCTTGAACTCTGCAACCTATCCTAGTATCTGTCTCTTGGATATTTTTTTTTTAACTTCCTGTCTAGTTCTCGTCCTCCTGGAGCACAAAACCCTTCTGAATTAGCATTTGCCATCCAACCCTTGCAGAGATTCCCTTGAGTCTTTCTATACCAGGCAGGGCAGTATGCCAGGGCTGCTGCCTCTCCTTCCACCTTCCTGTCCAGGTGACTGGAATAAGCTCTGGCTCTTACATATCCTGTCCCCCTGTGTCACTTAGGCCCATCCCTTAGTTCTCTAAGTTGGTAGGTTTTATTATTTTTATGATTTTGTATCCTATATCCTGTTCCTATCCCTTTGGGCTAGGAGTCTGTAGTCCTCACTTTTTTCTGTCCCACTTGTTTTCTCTCTGGGCAGACAGAACTGAGGAAGGGAGAGGGGCTGGTGTCAGTTACTGGCCAACCCACAAGTAGAACATCACTATATCTGCCTCAAAGGCAGTGCCGGCACTTGAGTCGGTCCCCTCTCAGGCTGCACAAAGGCTTTGTTACCACTGGGTCCTAACGCCTCCAGCTGAGACCCATAGGTGTGACTGAATGGTGAAGATATTCTGAAAGATTAAGAATTATGGTATGTAGTTTTTCATTTTTTCCCCCAAAGGAGCTCTTTAATCTTGGATACATCTAGTAGAAGAAAACTGGTATTGAGCTAGGCTTTGATGTAAGATGGGAGGAGTTAAGAGAGATGTACATTTGGGTGTCAGCCAAGTAGTGGGCCCCCAGATTATAGTGTGAGATGTGACAGCCAGGGGGTGAAGGAGAAGAACAAATATCCCTGAGCTACACCACAGAGGAGGGGATGGGGTGAGGAGAAGAAACCACCCCTAGAGATAAAGAAGAGACAGTTGGAGAGGTTTGTGCGATGAGAGAAGGAAATCCACTTGGCCAATGAATAATCTTGTGGTTGTCATAAGAGGCTCAGAGAATGCGTCAGGCTAAGACTTGATTTGGTATTCACTCTAACACACCCCTTGTTTCCTGGTTTAAACACAAGGGCCCGGATATTCAGAAATGCGCCAAAGGCCAGCACAAGTCCGGCACAGTGCAAATCCGATGCGCCATGGTGCAACTGGAGCCATATTCAGAGGTTGCACAGGCCAAACAGTGCCAGTGCAATGCAGCTGAATATGGCAGAGTTGCGCCATTGCACAAACAGAGGTGCGCCATTGCATAAACAGAGATGATCCAGCACAACCCTGGCAGCGCCAGAGCAGCACAGCAACAGAGAGGGTCAGGGCACAGAGAACAGACCCAGGGACAGAGCCATGGAAGCACAGTGACAGGCTACAGGAGGCCTCCACCAGCAGGACATGCACAGGCACCCAGACACTGGACCCCAGAACACAACCGCGGCATGGATAGCAGGCAACAGGAGGTGCCAAGGAAGGCCCCCTCCAGGCAGGCTGCTGGCCATGCCCCCCCACCACGAGACCATAGCAGGCCACACCCAGGACCATACAGCCAAGCACACACACAGGCACATGGGGAGCCCACACAGCGAGCACTGAACAGGCCAGGATGCAGGCAGCATGGCAGACCACATGGCACAGGCCACTCAATGCCAAGAAGAGGACCCCAACATAGTGTGTGGACAGTACTCAAACAATGACCATGGCTGTGAGCCACCACCATGCATACACCCGCCACTCAGCCCTGACTGCCGCCCTATGGGCAACCCAATGCACAGTCACTGACCCAGGGGATGGACACCACCACAGTGGGACACACCACAGCACACAGCAGGGAACCATGGAAGCATAACACGTGCCCCCTCTCATGCACACAACACAGACAGATACTGGGCCACTGCAGCATGGCTCCACACGCCACTTGCAAAGCAGACATGGACACAGGCAGGTATGTTAGAAAATATTTAACACGTAACTATTTACAAATATAACGGGCTGGGAAAGGGTAGGTACAGTGAGGGAGGGGGACAGGGAACAGGGACTGTACAGTGGGAGGGGAGACTGTAGGGGAAGGTGCAACAGGCGAAATAGGCAAAGAACAGCAACATCAGCGGCGGCTCTGTCCGGCCACCCCACCAAGCTGTCACTCCCTCCGCTTAGCTGCCAACATTCTCCATATGGCAACGACCACTTCCAGGATACTGGAGACCACCAGCAGTATCTGCCGCATGAGACGGCTCAGCATTCCTCACGGTGCTGTCTATGCTGGACACCTATTGCAAGGGACAGGACAGGTGATCAGTGCAATGGCCCAAGGAACCATGCCCACCCACAGTGCGCATTAGGCAGTGGGATCACACACCCCTGGAGAGTGTGGAACAACCACCCGCAGGGGAATGGGCCAATGCCAGCCAGCAACATGGCATACCACGGCATTGCATCAAGGTGTTCCCCACCACACAATGGCCACACGACTGCACAGTGACAGTCACATGGCACACTGCACTGGCAGCACCGCAGCAACAACGGTGGCAGCCGGGCGCACACCAACAGCCGGCACACATGTCCAAGGGACACGCCACACTGGCATGCACCACGCACAGTGTGACACACACAGCTGCCACGGCACATGGCACAGGTGGCCATGCCCGCACCCACTCCCCACTGCCACTCCCCCATGTACAATGGGAAGGACCTTGACAGTGCTTACCTGCCCCCTGTGGTGCTGCTTGCACGGGTCCACCCCCATCAGGGTGCACCGTCTGGTTGTGCTCCGCTGCTGCCCTGGCCTGCCTGCGGTCCTCTGGCCCTGTGAATGGAAAGAAGACAGGTGTACATCAGTACCCGACCACACCAGCTGCCCCCCACCCCTTACAGCCCGCTTTGCACAGGGCATGCCCCTTCCCAATATCCTGCATGCCAGCATGGCTGCATCGCAACGCAAGCAGTAGCTGGCAATGCAACTTAGTGACGCGCACAATGACAGTGTACCCCACCACAGGGCATGTCAGGCAGCAAAACCAACACCACAGTAAAGCACCAGGGTAGACATGCAACATGGGTAGACTTACCTGGCTGTGGCACTGCATCACGTTTGACACGTGCCTGTAACCTCCGGAGTCGGTCAGGGTCCCTCCGCAACAGGTCACCATAGCGGTGCCTGCACTGCTCTGTTGTCCTTGGAACCCCTGTTCTCTTCTCCAGGCCAACAGAAATGGCCTGCCACACACTGCCCCTGGCCTGCTGCAGGGGCACCTGGCCGAACAGCTGTTGGCTATAGGGCTCGACACAGGCGACGAGGTTGATGACCTCCAGGTCACTCCAATTACAGGTGTGGCATCCCCGACCCTGTGCCATGGCTCTCACTCGGTTCGGTGGTGAAATGGAGGGTACAGGTGCACGTGGCTGCTACAGGTGCTGGATGCGTGATGTGTGGAAGAATGCGCAGTGCCCAGCCATCGCGCAGTGCTGGACATGCAGCCACGCCTTACCTTAATGCTATGGAGATTCCGGTTCCCGACACCAAGGAAGAACAAGCTGAGAAGGAAATAGAAGAATTACTTTGGTCAGTGGCCCCCGGTCCCAGTAAGCGCTTAGGGAAACGTGGAGACGCTTTATTGCCCTTGCATGCAGACATTTCTAAATGGCTCCAGAAAAAGAAGACCTGAAGGTTTCTGTGCAGATCGCAGATCAGCCTTCTTCATCGTTCTGGATATCCAGGGCTTCCAAGTTTCAGTGCCTGCAGGATGTGCAGGGGATTCTGGATAACAGGAACTTTTGATTTGCTGAGTTTATTCCTCCAGTGCTCTAATCCAGGGATGTTTTTTTGAACTGGTGGGCTGGCGCCCTTATTTAGCTTAAGGATTTGGTTAATTTGAACAGGTCCTAGGAGTGCAAGGTGTTCGTTTTAGGAGGGACCGTCTTGCTGATGCACAATTTTCCTGTCCAAGCCTGCAGATGTTTCCCCCAGCGCTCTCCATTTCCTGAAGTTGGGACTTGAACTGGACTTGAGATAAGTGCTCTTTGGGCATTTTTGAACTATTTTAAAACATTATAATACTTACATGGCTGACAACCTAATGCTGTTCTCTGTTTTGCTATAGTCAAATTTTCAATAATCGGTGGGGGGTGTTCTCTAATTTTTCTCATGTTTTACACCGCTGTGGTTACTATACTTGCCATTATTATGCTTGATGTGCTGTATGTTTGAGAGGCAGATGGGTGATCTAGCGAGAGGTGTTTTTTATGTTTGCTTGCGCGCATGCGCAAGAAACATTATGCGTCAGCTTAGGAGAGAAGTGGATTGTGGAGGTGCGGCACTGTGGCAGCCAACGGGGGCACTGCATTTGGGGGCTTGGCACTGGTGGACCAATGCAGGCCCAGTGACCTGATGACACTGGTTTTGCCAAAGTGCCACCAAGTTGCAACGTTTTCGCTGCTGCAGTCAGGGTCCGCCTCATCATTGCAGCATCAGCCATTTTGCTGCAATGAGAGAACGGCCCATCATTGCAGGGTGGTACCTTGCCGTCCGCATGCCCCCGAACCAGTACATTTGCCAACAGGGGAGCCTACTCCCCATTGGCATACTGTAACCCCTCCCCCATTTGTTGTGTGCTGAGGGGGTGCCCAATCCCCCTCAGAATTATGCTCCCCCAACAGTCTTTCTTTGCCGATGGGGACCCCAATCCCCATCAGCTTCAGTCCCCACCCTTCCCAGTAAATTTGCCGATGGAGGAGCCCACTCCCCGTCGGCATAATGTCTCCTCCCAAAATTTGTTGTGTACCAACAGAGGTGCCCGATCCCCGTCTACAGCCCCCCCCAAAAAAAAACACTCAGGTGGCACACTGGGAGCCCAGCCCAGCGTGCTAAATGTCCCTAAAAAAAAAAAAAAAAAAGTCCCACAATGTTTTCCCTTTTATTTTCTTTAAACCTGTAAAGCAGAAAACAGTCCCTCATTGAGTACGGTGGCCTCTACCCCAACCCGTGCCCACCCTCTGTGCACCCTGCCTCCCCACCCCATACTTATCTCTGGAGCCCAGCGCAATGATCTTCGGTGGACCGGAATCACATCTGCACTCTTCAAAGCCGACCGCGAACTGAAGAAATGCCGGTAAACTGTATAATGGCATAAATAGTTTTTTTTCAACTTTGGTGCATATCTCTGGCATTTTTGGTAATTTTGGCACCAAATTTTCAACATGGGGTTATTGGGACCCCTCCTCATGAATTCAGCCACTGTCATGGCGTTATGCAATCCCAAAAGGTGATTTCACCATCACTGCGTGGAATTACCTTTTGGGACGATTAACGAAACAACAGTGCCACTGTTCATGAGGTGGGCTCTCAAAAAGCCTATGTTGCAACTTTGGTGAAAAAATCCAATAAATGACTGTTTTACGAATGTGCGTTGTGCAGTTTCCATGCACGCTGTAACCAGCGAATTTGTAATATTTTCACTTCGGATTTTCAACACTGGCATTGTTCCACACCTCCTTGTGAACAGTACAGCTATCATTTTACACATCCTGGCCAAAATGTGTTTTCATACTTCCGGTGAAGAATAGAGCGGTCGCTGTGGGAAATCAGTTTTCGGGTAGACTGAGAAAATGACAGTGATACTGTTCATCAGCAGAGGTCCTAAAATGCCTATGTTGAAAATTTGGTGATGAAAGTCCATAAAATGAGAGTATAGCCTTGAGGTTAGAGGAATGAGGTGTGAACAAGCTTGATACATCCAGCAGAGCAGACCCGAGTTTGATTCTCACAACCTCCACTTGCATACTATGTGACTCTGAGCAAGTCACTTAACCACCCAGTGCTCCCAGGTCACCCCTAAAAATAGGCACTTCTGCCTAGTGGTCTTCATCCGGTTACCAAAGACTAAAATAAAAAAATAAAAAAAGTGTTACAAGTGACAGTTGCGCAGTTTCCACGCACCCTTGTAACTTCGCAAATTTGCAATATTTTCAAGCCAGATTTTCAACACTGGCATTTTTTCACACCTCCTTATGAACAGTACAGTAGTTATTTTTCACATCCTGGCCGAAATTTGTTTTTGCACTTCTGGCACAGAATAGTGCAGTCACTGTGGGAAATCAGTGTTTGGGACAGATTAAGATTGAACAAGTGAGAGAGGGGGAGTGAACGTGCTCAACAGATCTCTTTTGGGACTGCTGCAGATTTCTTTGTGGGCAGAAAAAGGTGCCAATGCAGGCAGGAGCCCAGTACAAAAGGGCAGCCTGCAGCGCCAGGAGAAACAGAACGAGCGAGTGAGGGAGGGGGAGTGAGCAAGTTCAGTGGAGCTCTGTCACGACTGCTGTAAATTTCTTTGTGGGCAGAAAAAGGCATCAGTGCATGCAGGGGCCCAGTACAAAGGGGCAGCCTGCAGCGCCGGGAGAAACAGAATGAGAGGGGGAGTGAGCAAGCTCAACGGAGCTGTGTCAGGACTGTTGTGGATTTCTTTGTGGGCAGAAAAAGGCGCCAACGCAGGCAGGAGCCCAGTACAAAAGGGCAGCTTGCAGCACCGGGAGAAACAGAATGAGTGAGTGACAGAGGAGGAGTGAGCAAGCTCAGCAGAGCTCTGTCGGGACTGCTGCGGATTTGTTTGTGGGTAGGAAAAGGCGCCAACGCAGGCAGAAGCCCAGTACAAAAGGGCAGTCTATAGTGCCAGGAGAAACAGAATGAGCGAGTGAGAGAGGGGGAGTGAGCGAGCTCAGCAGAGCTCTGCCAGGACTTTAGAGTTGCACAACCTCCCGCCCAGGGTCCTCTGTGGTCCTATATTACAGCAAGGTCTCTGGAGTGGAGACAAAGCAATGACTGGATACTTTTAGGATTGCTGTAATAATACAGATTTAGTTGTTCTTTTTATTTCTCTAACTGAGCTAAGTACTGCGCTATACTGTTAGGACTGCTGTAATAATACATATTTATTTGTTCTGTTTATTTCTCTAACTGAGCTGAGTAATACTTAGAGTGCAATAGGATTTTTAACTGGGCTAAGTGAAACTATATGAGAGCTGAGAGCAAAAAGTATGGTAGCTGAGGGGTGAAAAATGGACAATGAGGCTTTAGGATTGTTACAGTAATACAGTATCTAACGGATGAGATTTGAGACTGAATTATCCCGGTCGGCAAGGGGCCAGTAGGGGGACAGGAATTTGAGTAAATAGAGGCCTAACAGTTGTAGTAGGGTACAGTACCTGGGAGTAAGAGCCCGTAGCAAAAGATGGGGGCCACAATGCGGCAGGTGCCACATGTCAATAGGGCAGGCATCTTTTGAATGGTAGTGGGGTGTACAGGGTGTGGGTCCGCCATGATCCTTGACTGGGCTTGGAGGATGGGGGGGGGGTGTATGGTCTGTAGAGGACTGGCTAGTTCAAGCGAGAAACAGTGGAAGTTAGGGAGGAGTCTTAAGTGGCAGGGCAGATGAGTATGGTAGGCATCCTGGCTGGGAGGAATAGGGGATGGCAAGGGGGACGGAGGAAGAACAACTAGGGACTGAAACTGACCCCAGTATCAGAGGCACTAGCAGGAAAGAGAGGAGAAGGGAAGGGGTGCCCGAGGCAAGGGGAGGCCTCCTGTTAACGGAAAAAGAGACCACAAGGAGTACCAGGTGAGAGAGCAGATGACTGCGGGTAGAAAGGGACCAGGGGTGGCATGGAGGGGAATAAATAGGATGGGGGAACCAATAGGGGGAAGAGATGTAGGAGGGGTATCAACTAGGAATAGATTTGAGCCTCTGCTGAGAGAGAGAGAGAGGGGGACAGGAACATACTGAAGGGGGGACAAGCGGGGCATGAAAGGGATGGCAACAACTAGGGGAAGAGATAGCGAGGACGAAAGGGTAGAAGGGCTAGTAAGGAAGGCGGAGGTGGTGACTGGAGGAGTGAAGGCTACAGGAAGGGGGAAGGATGGGAGGGGCATCACTATCGGGGTAGAAGGGAATGGGGCCTAAATCGACAACAGCGGGATAGGGAGAGGGTTGGAAACCAGCAGGGGAGGAGGGAAGTGGGCATGGGAAGCCCAGTAGGAAGTAGTCAGGCTGGGAAGGGGTTCAAGGGGATGGGAGGAATAAGGCAGAGAAAGGGGTGAGGCAGGTAATGGGGTACAGATACAGAAGTCACAGGTATGCAGCTGGTGGGGGTAAGGGCAGGAAGATCAAATACTGGGGTTATGGAAGGGGCATAAGAAGGAAAGGGCTGAGGGCGAGAATTTTCGTCCTGGGGATTCTGTATTGAAAGGGGTGAGATGGGGCGGAAGGGGGGAAGGCACAGACGTATTTGGGTTGAAGCTGTCCCCAGGTTGACTGCTGGAAGGGCAGGGCAGGCACTGCTCAAGTGTGCAGTGAGGGGGAGGAGGAAACCTCATTTACTGTTGCATCTGGGTACAAACGACTTGGTGGAGACTGGAAGTAGTGAGTGGGAGGTTCGAGTAGTTGGCCAGGCAGTGTAAGGGGTGGGGGAGTCGGTGGCATTCTCAGAGGTTCTCCTGGTACCATGTGCAAGCATGGGGAGGAATGGTAGCACTGAAGAGTTCAACGAGGGGCTGAGGGATTGGTGCCACACCAACAATTATGGGTTAGTGACTAACTGGGGTAGGTTCTGGGGAAATAGTGACTTGTACACAGGGGACAGGGTACACTTGAGCAGGAAGGGGAGGGGAGTATTAAAGGCAGAATTAGAGGGGTATATATCTACTAAGGTGGATTTAAACTAGTGGGGGGTGGTCAAAAGACTGAGGTTAGTAGAAAGGTCCAGACAGGGGAGCCTAATGAGCTCACCCCCCAGATATAGGTAAAGGCGGAGGTGTAGTAACCCTGGAAGGGGGCGGGCAGAGTGGTTTTAGTGTAATACAGAAGGCACCACCACCCGGTAAGAATAAGGAGTAGAAAGGGTGTGGACTACCGGGAGGAGGGACACAGGGCAAGGAGGAGAAGAGTAAGGAGAAGGAGGGGTATGGGTGGAAGGTGGTCTCTCTCAATGCAAGAAGCTTGGGGATCAAAACTGCAGAGCTTCAGGCTCTCCTTTCAGAGGGGAATGTGGACATTGCTGCAGTGACAGAGACTTGGGTCACAGAGTACCATGATTGGGGCTTGGCAATCCCAGAATACAGGTTATACAGCAGGGACTGGGGGGTTGGAAGGGGGGGGTTGCACTGTATGTGAGGGAAGGGATTAAATGCATAAGGGATGAGGGAGATGAGGAGAGGACAGTGGTGCTTTGGATGCAGCTCCTGGACTCCAAGGGCAGAAAGCTGAGGCTGGGAATGTTGTACAGACCACCAGCCCAATCCGGGGAACTGGATGGGGAGTTGGCAGAGCAGATAAGGAGGGTGTGTAGAAGGGGGAGTGTGGTGATAGTGGGGGAATTTAACCTACCACAGGTTGACTGGAGCACCCCGGCCACTAGCAGTACCAGGGAGCAGGTGCTCATTGATGCATTCCAGGACGGCCTTGTGACGCAATTGGTAAGTGGGCCTACAAGGCTTGGTAGCACTCTGGACCTAGCACTGGAAAATGGGGAGGCGGTGAGGGAGGTAAGAGTGGAGGACCCACTAGCAGGTAGCGACCACCAAACAGTGTGGCTCGTTGTCGCGCTGGGCAGGGAGACAGGAGGCATGGGCACTAAGGTGGTGGGCTTTATTAGGTGGACTTTGGGGGATGGAGCAATACTGCAAGGAGACTCCAGGATATAAGGCCGGGATGGATGCAGAACAAAAGTGGGAGTCATAAAGACTGAGCTAACAGAGGCCACAATAGCCTGCACCAGGGCAGGAGTAAGAGGAGAGCCAAGAAACCATGCTGGCTGAACAAGGAAGTGCTGCAAGGGGTGAGGGCAAAGAGGACTGCATACTGGAAGTACAGGAGAACAGGGAAGGGAGAGGATAAGGAGGCTTTCGGGAGTTGGTCAAGGGAGGTTGCCAGGAGGGTATAAAAAGCTAAGGCCTTCAGGCAATTAAGTTCCACACCGGGCATAAAGGGAGGGGAAAAGGACTTTTTTAGGTATGTCAGGGAAAAGAGGAAGTGCAAGGAACATATTGTGAGGATAAAGTGGGGAAGGGATTGGGTGGAAAAAGTGGAGGAGCAAGTGGAAATTCTAAATGAGTACTTCTGCTCCGTTTTTACTAAGGAGAGGGATGGCCCACTACCAGAATGGGCTGGAGGGTGGGGAAAGGGGGGAGGAGATGACGGACAAAGTGATCACAGGAAGTAGGGTACTAGAGGGGCTGAGGGCAGTAAGGGTGGACAAAGCACCAAGTCCCGATGTCATCCACCCCAGGGTACTGAGGGAGATGGCGGAGCTGTTGGCTGAGCCACTGGCAGATTTTTTCAACACCTCCCTGGAAATGGGGTGTGTGTCCCAGGACTGGAGGGTGGCCCATGTGATGCCCATACACAAGAGTGGGCCTAGGGAGGAGCCAGGAAATTATCAGCCAGTAAGTCTCACGTCCATAGTGGGTAAGCTTATGGAGGTGATACTGAAGGAGAGGCTGGTGGCATTCCTAGACAGTAATGGCCTCCAAGATGGGCGGCAACACAGGTTCATCTCAGGGAGGTCTTGTCAAACCAACCTAATAGAGTATTGTGACTGGGTGACAAGGGAGTTGGACAGGGGCCATGCAGAACATGTCCTGTACTTGGACTTCAGTAAGGCCTTTGATACAGTGCCTCATGGGAGACTGGGGGGAAGTTGACGGGGTGGGGGTGGGGAAAAAGCTCACTAAATGGATAGAGAACTAGTTACAGGGGAGGGTGCAGAGGGTGGTGGTGGTGGAGGTGCTTTCAGCACCCAGAGCAGTGACAAGCGGGGTGCCACAGGGGTCAGTGCTGGGCCCGATGCTAGTCGAGCTCTTTATCTACGATATAGCACACTGAGTGGGGAGCAGGGTTAGTCTGTTCACACATTATACCAAATTGAGGGCGCTGGTGGACGAAAAGGACAGATGGGAAAAACTGCAGGGGGACCTAACCAAAATAGAGACATGGTCAGTTCAGTGGCAGCTAGGATTCAATGCAAAGAAATGTAAGGTGATGCACTTCAGGGCTAAGAACCAGAAGAGGGACTGTTGGTTGGGGATCAGAGAGGAGGAGAAGAAGGGCCTAGTAACTGGGAGCATGAACAATTCAGCCGACTGCATGAGAGCAGCAGCAAAGACAAACAGGATGCTGGGGTGCATCGCAAGGGGCTTCTCATCCAGACACAGGGATGTGATCCTACCTCTGTACAGATCATTGGTCAGACCGCACCTAGAGTACTATGTGCAATACTGAGGCCATACCTGAGGAGAGATATAAAGTTACTGAAGGGGGTGCAAAGGGGGGCAACAAAAATGTTAAAGGGGATGGAAGGAAAGGAATATGAAGTTAGGCTGAAGGAGCTCAACATGTACACACTGGAGGAGAGAAAGGACAGGGGGATATGATTGAAGCATTTAAATGCCTGAGGGGGTAAATAAACCTAGCACCGAGGGGGTGTTTAAACTGAGATGTGGAAGAGAGACGAGGGGGCATGGACTAAGGTTGAAAGGGGGACATTTCAAGAGGGAAATGAGGAGGCACTACTCCTCTGAGAGGGTGGTGTCTAGTTGGAATGCACTGCCAGAGGGGGTGGTAACATGTAGGACAGTCAATAGCTTTAAGGAGGAGTGGGATAAAGCAAGAGGAAGAGCCAGGGGCCAGGGGCTGGGACAAGCGGAGAAGGAACTGAAGTGGAGGAGGCTGGGGCAGCTACAATCTAGGGTGCTAGCTACACACCTGAACAGACTTACATAGACTGATTGGTGTGTTCTGCTGGCAGATTCGTATGTTCATATGTTTGTATGTATGTTCATATGTAAAATCACAGTGACTCTGTTCATGAGCAGAGGTCCTAAATTGCCTATGTTGAAAATTTGGTGACAAATGTCCATTAAATGACTGTGTTACAAGCGTGCGTGATGTAGTTTCCTCGCATCCTCGTAACTTGGCAAATTTTAAATATTTTCACTCCAGATTTTCAACATTGGCTTTTTTTTTTAGACCTCCTTATGAACAGTACAGCTGTCATTTTTCACATCCTGCCCGAAATATGCATTTATACATCTGGCGCAGAATACCACGGTTGCTGTGGGAAATCAATGTTCAGGATAGATTAAGAAAATCATAGTGACAGTGTTCATGAGCAGAGGTCACAAAATGCCTATGTTGAAAATTTGGTGAAATAATTCCACTGAATGACTGTGTTACACGCATGTGTTGCGCAGTTTCCACGTACGCTCGGAGGTTTGAGCATTTCACTACAGATTTTCAACACTTCCATCTCTTCACACCTCCCTATGAATGGCACAGCTGTCATTCTTCACGTCCTGCCCGATCTGTAATTTTCGTACATCTGGTGCACAATGGCACGGTCGCTGTGGAAACTCAAATTTTGAGACACATTGACAAAATCACAGTGCCATTGTTCATGAGAAGAGGTCCCAAATGCGTTCATGAGGTGGGGGCCACAAAATGACCATGTTGAAAATTTGTACTGCAAATACCAACACATGCCTGGGGCGTTACGGTTTCTAACCATAACGTCCCACCCTGTACAGACTGACAGGCATCAGGGGTGTGCCTTCGGATTGCCAACTATAATGTTCATGCCATTCCAACCCCACCCCCCCACACTGCACCCACTGGCAGGCATCGAGCTGTGCCTTGGACTCTTCGGCCCCACAGTTCAAGCCATTCTATATTGCACCCATTTCAGCTGATCTCCTTATGGAGTGGGGTGACTGTAAAACCAAACACCCCAAGGCACACCTCAACACTTGTCAGTGTCTGCAGGATAGGGTGAGGTGAAATGGCATGAACGTTATGGGCAACAACCCAAACACATACCCCAATGCCTGTCTGTCTCTGCAGGGTGGAGGTGGGGTTGGCATGAAGTTCAATACTTCACTACCATTTCTACTCTGCATCTGTCTAACTCCTGCATTTCCAATGCTAATACCAGCAAACAAACATTCGGCATTGACAAATGCTTGTCTTTTTTAGGTTTGACAATTTTCAGGTTCCACCCTGCCAGTTTTGCCCATAATTCTTAGTATTGGGCATTTAATTTAGATCTAGCTTCCTTGGCTTTGGGACCTGGGAAAAAGTTTTATTACTAGATGCTTACTACTATTTCAACAGTATACTGGGGGAACAGTGTTATATACATTTAAATTGAATTCCCTCTGCCCTCTGGATTTTTCTGCCTCTGAGAAACATGAGTTTCTGGGTCCCATCTGCCTGGGGTAAAGCCTGGGGTGGGGGAGAGAACCGTACATTCATCAGTAGCCTCTCTTAGAATTTGTGATTTATTCATGGGTATGGTAAATTTAAGAGCACAAGGTGATATTTACATATTAATTCCCTGGTTAAGTTGTCCAGATTTACCCCTGAGACAGGCAGCTGTACTGCTATTCATTAATATAGCGATGTATTGCTGAGGTTCGATTACTTCAAGTTTGTGTTGGAATTTGCCCGGGTTTATTTGCCCTGGCCATCTGATGTACTGGAAGAGATGAATTAGGAGAGGGTCTGGGCTCCTGGATTGGCTGGGCGCTCAACCTTTAGTGTATTTTGATGCTTGACTCCTACTTTAAGGCCTAGTGTCTTTGTTTCCTGAGGCTTTCCATCATCTCCTCAGGGTTAAGCTCTGAAGAGCTTAGGTACTCAGTGACGTAACTGGTACCTGTTTCTGTAAGTCCTTGACCTATAGTTAAGGTCTCACTGGGCATGTTGTTCCCAGATTTTAGTTTTTGGATGCATAGCTCTTTCCTTTATTCCTTTTTAAATGTCATATGTGTGTTTATGTATGTGTGAACTTTTTGTTAAACATTCTTGCACACCTTTTTCGCTTTTGGAATGGCTGTTTATGGAATCAAATATGATATAGGTATAAGATCTGGGGGTATGACATGCTTATTCTTGCCTAATGATGTATCTTAAAATCACTTTGATTAATGTTAACGGTATTAATGGAGTAGTCAGGCGAGCCAGAGTACTCCAGGAATTGGGTTGTTTAAAATGTGACCTGGCTTGTTTGCAAGAAACGAAACCTCCCCATTGGAACACGCAAAGCTGAGAAGGATGTGGGTTGGGTCGATATACTCGGACTCTCACCCAGATGCTTCTAGGTCAGGGGTGGCGGTCCTGATTAGAAGAGGCCTCCCTTTTAAAGTCCACATGACTTTAGTAGAAGGTTCGGATAGATTTATTATTTCGGGGGAGTTCATGGGTCATCCCATACATGTTGCTTCTGCGTATGCCCCCACCCCGCCAACAGGAGCCTTTTTTCACCACCTTTTTGCCAAAGCAGCCTCCTTGTCCCCTGGCCATATTATACTTGCAGGAGATTGGAATTGTGTGGAGAATCCTGAGTTGGACCGAGGTGTGACTGGGCGGGGGCAGGGGGTGCCTCTAGTTCTACGTTATTTCAGTCACTAATCATGGAAGGTGACCTCACAGATCCTTGGAGATTGCAAAATCTAGATGCTCGTTACTTCACCTTTTACTCTGAGTCCTCTGGCTCCTACTTTAGGCTTGATAGGTTTTATATGCAGAAGGCAATTGCCCATACTGTGGTAGACATGGTTATCCACCCAGTTACTTTCTCTGATCATGCAATGATCAGTGCGACCCTTCAGTGGTCAGACACTAGAAGTAAAGGGTCCTGGCGGTTCAATTCAGGCCTGTTGAATGATAACGTTTTTGTGGATCAAATGAGAGATACCATTTGGTTTTATATTCAGGAAAACCGGGAGGAGGATACTCATATTCAGTTTGTCTGGGATGGTTTAAAGGCAGTCCTAAGAGGTAGAATCATCAGGTATGCCACCCATAAGCATAGGGCTCATAAGGTAAGGGTGAATGTGTTATTAAACAACCTTGCAAGGCTGGAACAAGAACATGAGAGAACTAAAGATTCAGCCATTCTGAAACTGAAAGAAACTAGGGAGCTACACAATGTTGAAATGAGAAAGAAGATGGAAAACTATCTCCGTTATACCAGACAGAGGTATTATGAGACAGGGAGTAGAGCAACTCGCTTGTTGGCTTTACACCTGAGAAAACAAGAAGTGGTTAGGCATATCCCCTGAATCAGGACTCCTCGCCCCGGGTCAGACTTAACAAATCCTACCCAGATTGTGGATGAGTTTTGAGCCTATTTTTCCAAATTATATAGTTAGGAGAGGCCCCCAGACCACTCCATGCTGGTGGCAGATTTTTTACAGCAGACCTTCCTCCCCAGATTAGATGATTCTCAGAAACTTACCCTAGAGGCTGATATTTCGGAGGCTGAGGTGAAAAAGGTTATCAAATCCCTCAATAGAGGAAAGGTCCCTGGCCCTGATGGCTTCACTGCCGAATTCTACCAACATTTTTTGGCAGACTTGGCCCATTTGTTAATGAAGGTTTGTAATGTTGCCCACGAGGAGGGTGCAACTCCACCTTCCTCGGGGAGAAGTGGTAGTTACTCTTTTGCCCAAACCCGGTAAAGACCTAACTGTTTGTGAAAGTTACTACCCCATTTCTTTGATTAATCCAGATGCGAAAATATTTGCACAAATTTTGGGCTCCCGCATCCAGAGATTTATCCCAGCCCTGATTCACCCTGACCAGACAGGTTTCATTCCTGGGAGGCATATACAGGATAATATTAGACTCTTACTTAATGTTCTTTCCTCCTCGGGAGCATCCCCTCCTGGGCCTCTCCAGGTGGTGATGTCTCTCAATGCGGAAAAGGCATTCAACCGGCTGGACTGGGTCTTTTTGGACCACACCTTACATAAATTTGGATTTGGGGATAAGTTCTGCAACTGGATTGCCAACCTATACAGAGATCCTTAGGCAAGGGTAAGGTAAATAGGGTCATGTCCAACAGAATTAAAATCAGTAGGGGTACTAGACAGGGGTACCCTCTCTGCCCACTTTTATTTGCCTTCAGTATGGAACCACTTGCAGCCCTTATTAGACAATCAGAGGGATATAGAGGTATTAAAGTGGGAAGGGTAGAGATCAGAGTTTCTCTGTACGTAGACGATACTCTTCTGTATATTGAGGACCCAGTTAATCAGATACCTTTGGTCAATTCACTGTTGAGGGATTTCGGGAAAGTTTCTGATTTTAAAATTAATAAATCCAAAACCGAACTGATGCCTTTGGGAAAGACCCACAAAGATATGCTTCTAATCATCAGTAACTATAAATGGTCAAAGGAAAGTTTTAGGTACTTGGTGTCTGGGTCCCCAATGATATTCATAAACTGTGCACAATTAACCATTTTAAGCTCCTCCAAATGGTTCAGGCAGGCCTCGGTAGATGGGAAGAACTTCCCCTCTCCTTGATGGGATGCATTGAGAATGTACATATGAACGTACTCCCTTGCTTTCTTTTTCTTTTTCAGTCCCTACCCCTTAAGCCCCCAGATCATTTTTGGAGATCCCTTAGGTCTTCACTTTCCAAATTCATTTGGGCGGGTGGATGCCCTAGGGTGAGGTGGGATATCCTGACTAAACCTAAAGAGAGAGGTGGCCTAGGCCTCCCAGATTTTAAAAAATATTGTTGGGCTTCCCAGATTCATCCATTGGCTTCTGCAGTACCAAAAGAAGATCCCCCCCCCCCTTTGGTTGATTTAGAAAGACCCCCCTCCTCATTGGGAGACATTGGGGACTTCTTGTTGATGGATCGGAAAGGAGTTTTGCTCCTACAAACAAATAACCCCTGGACAGATGTTATTAAAACTGCCTAGTTAAAAGTGAATAGAAAATTGGGGCTTACAATATTAGCAGGGAGAACTCCATCAGAGCATGTCTTGACTTTGCTCCTCTTAGATGGGATATGGGCTTTGTGAGATGGGCAAGGAAAGGTTTAACAACATTAGAACAATTGTATGAGAGAGACACACTTAAATCTTTTCAGCAACTTTCGGCTGAATTCAGGCTTCCCTCTCAGGACCTATTCAGATACGTACAGCTTCGCCATTTTTTGCTTGAAAAGGAATAATTAGGTGACTTGGGAGGAGGTCCTTGCAGTAACCCTCTTTTGGAAATGTTGCTACGAAAAGTCCCCCTCAAGACCCCCAGAGGTTTGATTTCCAGGCTGGTATTTTTGTTTTCCACCCTCAAGAAAGATTCGTTGGCTAAACTTGAACATACCTGGAGGGCTGAAATGGGTTGGGAGCTGGAGGACTCAGACTGGGTGAGGTCCTGGCAGGCTGTTCATTCTACTACAGCTTCGAACTCCTGGAGGGAATTTCAGTGGAAAATTGTTGTCCGTTACTTCCAAACACCGGTAATCTCCAAGCATTATGGCCACCACCCCTCTGAGCTCTGCTAGCAGGGCTGTGGGCACAGGGGAACACATACCCATATTTTTTGGACGTGTCCAAGGCTTCAAGTTTTTTGGCAACTGCTCCTGATTACCCTGAACATTTTTTTTGGTTTTGCTTTCCAAGGGGACCCAGTAAATTGGATCTTGGGGATACCCCATCCAGTAGTTAAGACCAAGGCCCAGCAGTATCTGTACAATATTTTTGTGGCCGCAGCACTAAAAGCCTTTACTCGTAGCTGGCTAACCCAGGAGGTTCCTACTATGGAGACCTGGTATTTGATCTGCTTGGCTTTTTTAAATATGGAAGAGCTTACAGCTAGAATCCGTCTCTGTAAAGAGAAGTTTAAGAGTAGGTGGCTCCCCTTCTTTCATTACCAGGTGGAGAAACAAAAAGGTCAACATTTTAGAAATATTAGCTAGATATACTTAGGATGGTTATGATCTCATTTTAGGTCCCCCTTCAGTTTCTTTCTAATTTCCCTTCTAACTTAAGTATCAGAAACATAATGGCTTACAGTTGATGAATTTTATAGGTGTGCTGCCCTTGTCCCCTCCCCTTCCTCCCCTGCCCCCTTCCTCCCCCCTCCCCAACTTTATTTGTGGTATGTATTGAATAATTATTTTTATGTCTGGATATGTATATATAGTTTTGTTACATCTTGTATGTATATTGAGTGTAATGAAAATCTTAGTAAACTATGATTTCAAAAAAAAAAAAGAAATGGTTGTCTTCAGCTTTCTAGCATTCTAAACAAATGACATCCCTGAATGGCCTACACACTGCCTAGCAATTTAATTTCAGTTTACATTCTTTTAAACAGCATTTCTAAACAGCTGCTGCATAGTAACAGCAAGAATTCTGTGGGAGACCTACCCAAGGCTATGTTTACTGGAACACAGCAAAGATGGAGCATAAGAAGTGCTCGTAAATTTTTTCTGGCCAATCGGGTAAGAGAAATGAAACCTAGTTGATGCCTGTCACTCAGATCAAACCATAACTCACCTTAGATGCAAGAAGCCTGACAGTCTTGGCACAATCTTTATTATCGTTACGTGTTTCTCTACAGATCTGTTTATCTCCTTCAGTACGCTGAAAGGCTCTCTATCTGGACTAGCCCTGCCACCCAACTTTTTCTGGGCCTTACCTTCTCCAGTAGTCCTGCCACACAGGACTCTGGACCATAGGCACCCAGTCATTGGTGCTTGGACTGCTAGAGACTGGGCTGTCACTGCTACAGTTGGAGGATTTTTCCTGGTATTTTCTCCCCTATTGGGCCCAAATGCATGCAGTGTTGCATGTCTTCTGGAGAGGGGTACATATTAAAGTGATTTTCTGGTCTAGCTGAAAGCAGCTACCACTCACATATTGTGGTAGCTGCCCTCAGCGACAGTTATTGTAGCCAGGTTTTAATTGATTATAGCACCTCATATATTTGCAGTACTGCTTGTAATTTTGTCTGTAGCTGGGCTCTCTGAATATTTTCAAGAGTTGCAGTCCCGCTGCCATGCCCCCGCGCTCAAGTACTTAATGACATGTGACCAGGGAGAGCGTGGGGGTGCGCCCCATTGAAGTGAATGGGGCTTCTTTTTCCTAACGTTTTTATGTTTCAGGGTGGCCAGTTGGACAGTAAAGGAGGACACCGCTTGACTAACAAGGTCCTTCTCTTGGGCCCCAACTTGCCAACTGCCCACCACCCACCAGAACTGTGTAGACAGTGGGGAGCCTGGAGAACTCCCCACCGCCCCATCTCAGAGGACCAGGTAAGAGGGATGGCATTGCTGTGAGCTAGGTTGGTGCATGAATGGGGGCAACTGTGTGAGGGGGGATTAAAAAAACAACAACTGGTTGACCCTGTCAAAGGCCTTTTCTGCATCCACTGATATGGGCAGTTGTAAAGCATTGTTGTTGTTCTGGGAGAAATTTTCACGAGCCTGTGTATATCATCCTGCAGGAATCGCCCCCTGATAAAGCCTGTCTAGTCTGGCTGAATTATTAAGGTAATGTGCCTATGGCATCTACTAGCCAGTATCCCCATAAAGATATTGAATTCTGCCAGCCCAGTAGCGCAGCAGTGGCATTACTTCCTGCTGTGCTGGCGATCTGGGTTTGAGAGTGAACTTAAGAGTTGTGTAAGGCCAGCTGAAGGAGAGAGAGAAGATAGAGTGTCTCACAGACTATTCTGCTCCCTCAGAGTGGGATGGCTTGTGCCTCCCACAGCATGCTAGTGGAGGCCAGGTGGGGTAGTTGGGAGGCTCCAGCTGGGGTTGGGATGCCGCTACATTTGCTAAATCATTGTTCGTCTGTCATCCCAGGGGAGATGATCCAGGATGAAAGAAATCCCTCTGCTGGCAGGATGATGGACAGCCCCCTGCAGGACTGGCACCACTGCATAGCAGACTGTGCACTTGGCCCTGCTCCTGGGAGGCCTGGCATCATGGAGAATGGCAGAGAGTAAGTACTGGTGATGGTGCGGGGAGCATCCTGAAGGGAGCAAGTTGAGAACATGAGACCAGCCAGATAATTTGGGGGGAAAACAAGATTTTTGCATCTACGATTAACAATGGCATTGATCTGTATGATCCACGTTTTGTGTGATCTTTGCTTGGTTTTTGTAGGAGCTACTATCTGGGCCTTCCTCCACAACTCAGAAACCCTACCCCCTCCAGTACCTCTGAGAACACTCTTTTAACTGAGGTATGGCCGCCTCTAAAAAATGGTTGTAAAATACGGCAGTCGAGTCTTGGAGACTTGCCATTCTTTAGAGCTTTTTTCTCCATGACTTCCATGGCAAGTTATTGGCTGATTTAGTGTCTGTGCTCTCCTGACTTAGTTTTGGAATATCCTTTTTTTTTTAATTTATTGTTTATGCTCCACGGCATTGCTTCGCTCCCAGCTCACCTTGACACTGGAGCACACTCCACCATGGGACTTCAACCCTACGAGTTTATCCCCTCATGATGGAGCCATCTGAGGGATGGTAGCAACCAGGTACCCCCACAGTGGCTAAGCCAGGAGGTCCTGAGGCACGGGGGGGGGTTCATGTAAGGTTTCACCCTCGGAAGAGTGTGGTGTGCAGTGACACCGAGACACCGCCCTGTCTGCCCCTAGGGAGACGGCATCTGCCCGCTCCGCCACCCAGACCATGACAGGCTCTGGTGAGTCCCCCTGCCCAGTTCACTGCTAGGTGCCAGGTGTGCACTGAGCACTGTACCCCCCTCCAGGAGAAGAACAGTCCCTAGGACACTCATCCTCCTCATCTCTGGCTGGCCCTCCAGTGGCCCGAGTTAGCCTCCAAACCTGGGATGTCAGCGTCCCGAGCAGTTTTACAATCAATGCGCTGGTGGGCCGGCCCTTAGTTTTGGAATATCAATAGTATGTCAACAGTATGTCCGTTAAATAAGCCTGCAGTTGCCTAGGGTGCTCTGATATTGCCACCTGCCTGCATAATGTTTGACAAAAGAGGTATTGATTGCACAGAGAAGGTATTCCATTCCTTAAATCCCCACCTATGAGGATTCAGATCACAGATGTAGGAGAGATTAATAAACGGAATTTGGAATCCTCAAGAAGAAAATGAGCAAAGAAACTTGAACCCCTCCACCCCCGCCAGATCTGATACTTCTGTGTTTCCGAACATTTTCCCTAAACAGGTTTTGGACCCTGCTTCTCAAGGTGCTACTTGATGTCTGCTGTTTGTATGACATGACAAATACGCTACTGTTGTTAGAAGAAAATGATAGTCACTGTGGTAATGACGTTTGTTTCTTTTTTTTTATATTTTTATGGAGATTCAAAATTTGACAAACATTACATTAACAACTGGTACAGCATATATTACGAACAAGTACAATGAACTTTAGGAGTTAAGGATTTCTCTTGATCTAATTTCGAGGGGTAGCGCTTTCAGCAGGTAATACCATTAGGACTAAGGCTTCCAGGCATTAGAACCCCACGGAAAAATCTTCTAGCTAGCAGTCTGTGGCAGGGACCTCCCCTGACGTCAGCTCTGCCCCGACGTCAGATGTGGTATAAAGGCAGCAGTCCCCCAGTGCCACCTCAGTTCTTTTCCCACAGTCGACCCACTAATATCGGATCTACGGATGCCATAGTTCACAGTCGACCACCTTTTTTTCGTCTCTCACGCAGCTAATCAGTAGTTCGTTCTTTTTTCAGTGAATTTTGATAAAAGTGCATGTCTTCTTCACTTTCCCAGCAATGAAAGTCAAAGTGCACGTGTGGGTAGCAGATCCCAGCAAGGGACAGCCACTCTGCCTGCCTGATCTGCCTAGGCCCAAACCACCGGCCTTACGACTGCCCTCACTGTCGAAAATTTAACAGTAAAACTCGAATTTGACGTGCTAATGCACTTAAAGCCTACCTGTTAGAGAAACAAGTGGCCACCATGCAGAAGACCCAGTTGGAGCATAGTTCTTTTTCTTCTTTGCCCAGGGCCTGCCCCCCCCCCCCAATGGAGAAAAGATCAGGAGGGAAGCACCATCACAGGGAGAAAGAAAGCCAGGTCAGAATCCTGCCCAAAGTCCCCCACAGAGACTTTTGCTTCCTCCACCTCCGCGGAGGTTGGAGTCAGTTCCCCCAGGTACCACTGCAGTTTCGGGGGTTGCTTATAAGAAGACCACCTCCTCATCAAGCTCCAAAGGTAAGGAGTCTTCTTCACAAGGGCATTCATCCGCTGAAGTTCCCTTGGCACACTGACCCCATAAATCTTACCATGGGTCGACCCAAGAGGGACAGGCGTCTGCTTCAGGCAAATCTTCAGACACTGCCCAAAAGCACGCTGGTTCATCTGATAAAGACAAAAGACCAGATGATTCCACCAAACGCCAGGAGGTCATTAAGTACCAGGTGCCTCTTCCACCAGAACATAGGGAGATGTCAGCCTCCAAAGGTAGGCATACTACTGGTCCCTCTGACTCCGCATTGGACAAGGATCAGGCACCTCCAGCCAAGGAATGGCCATTGGCCCTGGAGGATCAGACGTCGGCCCTTACAACCAAGACAAAGGATAAAACTCCTAGAACCGAGGACACCCAACCGCCTCCTCCTAAGGAGCCTGACACCAGACCGCAAGGGGGCTCAGCTGTATGGAAAGAAACTCAGTCAGACCTGATGACAGAGGCAGCTGTAGACAAGGTACCTTAGGATGGGACGACAGCCCCTGAAGACCCACAGGGTCAGATGCCCGGTCCCTTAAACCTGACACCTCCACCCACGGTAATCCGTCTAACTGAGGTGGGAGTGCTGTTCACCACATGGTGGAACACCATCAAAGGGGATCTACTCCCAACACCCAGGGATCCATCCCCGATTCGGCCATTGCCCAGGGACCTGTCCCCTAGGCCACTTCCTCCACCGAAGGAGCATCTGCCACCAGAGGAGGAAGATAAACAGATGCCCGGGCCTAGCAATAGAAAAAGGCAAGCGTCATCCATCCTGTCCACCTTCTACCTTGGGAGAAGACGCTGGAGACGCCTCCTCCTCCTCGGATTACTCCTAAGAGGACGCAATACCTATCCCTTCTCTGGACCCAAGGAACTCTCCAAGATCACCTCCAGATGACCTGTCCTTCTTGGACATAATGCAGCATATGCAAGCTCTATACCAGTGGGACACAGAAAAACTGGATCTCAAGAGACGCCTTTTGGCTAAATTTCTGACCTTAAGTCTTTGGTCATCCCCCCATTAGTAGAGCCCTTCCAGGATGTCACCAGACTAACCTGGAAACACCTGGCTACTGCAGCTGCAGTACCAAGAATGGCAGACAGGCTCTACAAGACACCTAAAGGAGGAACCTTTCCTAAGAAAGCACCCAAAAGCTGATTCCATGGTGCTGATGGCAGCACATGGTAGGGCACAGCAACCCAGGCATATGAGTGCCCAACCTCCGGACCCAGAGTCCAAAAAGCTGGACCAGATGGTCCATAAAGTGTATTCCTTGGTCGCCTGCATGGTTTGGTCGTTGTACTTTTTGGCTCACATGGTGACCTATCAGAAGTCACTCTGGGCAAAAGCAATGGATCTGGCCAAGGCCCAGCCAGACTCAGAAGGAAAGGCAGAGCTACTGGCAGTCATCCAATCAGGAATGGATGTAGATAAGCATGTGCTAAGGAGCTCCTATGATTCACCAGACACGGCAGCTAGGGCAGCTGTGACAAGTATCTGCATGATGAGGCACGCTTGGCTATTGGTTTCAGGTTTCCGCCAAGTCCTGCAGGATGCCATTCTGGATGCTTCTTTACAAGGGCCCTTTACCTATCCGGATGGTCCAATATCACATCGAACCAATGGATCCTCCAGATAGTGGAGAGAGTTTACTACCTAGCATTTATTCAGATCCCTCCGGATAATCCACCAGTCCCCTCCCACTGCTCACCCTCCCATGCACTTCTCTTGCAGGCAGAAATACAGGCCTTGTTAGACAAGAGCGCCATCCAGGAGGTCCCCTTCACTCAAAGAGGCAACGGTTTTACTTCTACTTATTCGTTGTCCCAAAGAAGACGGGAGACCTCCTTCCCATTCTGGATCTGAACCAGCTGAACACTTTCATCGAATACAAGCAGTTCAGAATGGTGACATTAGACAGCTTGTTGCCCATGCTCCATCAAGGAGACTGGCTTTTCTCCCTGGACATGCAGGATGCATACATGCACATCAAGATCCTGCTATCCCATAGGAAGTACCTTCACTTTACCTTCCAAGGCAGGCACTACCAGTTCAGGGTGCTGCCATTCGGTCTGTCATCAGCACCAAGGGTCTTTACCAAGTGCCTAGCAATAGTGACGGCGGCCCTCAGGAGAGGGGGTCACTTTGTCTACCCCTGCCTGGATGATTGGCTTCTTACAGCTCCAGCAGAAGACCAGTTGAACAGGACTTTGGAGGAGACATACAGTCTATTTCAGACTCTGGGCATTACCCTAAACTTGCCCAAGTCACACCCATGTCCTACTCAAAGGCTACAATAAATAAGAGCAGTCTTAGACACAGTCCAAGGGAAAGCCTTTCTGCCCGCAGACCGGGCATCCAGACTAAGAGAAGTCACTCTCAGGGTAAAGGACTCAGACTTGGCCACAGCGAGGGTGGATCTTACTTCGAGAAACCGCTCTTGCAGCAGGTTACACCATTAGGACTGAAGCTGGCAGGACCCCATGGAAAACTTCTAGCTAGCTACATACAGCAGGGGACCACCCCCCCCCCGACGTCAGCCCCGGCATCACATACATCATAAAAGGAGTGGTCCCCCATTAATCCCTCAGTTCTTATCCCACTGTTGACTTGCAAGCATCAGTTCTACAGATGTCTTCAGCTATCGAACGATGCCATCACTTGAGTATTTCTACTTTTGTTTTTTTATTTTCTCGACAAAGTCCAAGTTTCTTTCTCTCGCATGTCGTCTTCCCCAACGTTTTCTGTTGAAAGGCGCTCTTCAGAGTGCACGTGTGGCAAGCAAATCCTGTTTAAGGATAAACACATGGCCTGTGTCAGGTGTCTAGGCCCAAAAACACGTCACTAAGGCCTGTAACATTTGCCAAAACTAACAGCCGCACAAGGATCCGCAGACAGAAAGTTTTGGAGACCTTACTTTTAGAAGAAAGATTAGCAGCTATGAAGAAATGTTCTTCCTCATGGGAAGAGTCATCCCATAGATCAGGGAAACATAAGGAAAAACAGAAGGAGAAGGAGTGTTTCCCATCCACGCAGTTGTCAGACTTCTAGGCAAGCTCAGACTCTGCCCTTTCCAACAGATCTCCGTCTCGAACAAAGATCCAGCCTCCGCCGGCCAAAGTCCAGACATCGGGTGGTGCAGGCGCTGTATCCAACCTCCAGCCCATAAAGGTCTGGCCGGAAGAAACCTCACACAGCTGGCCTTTGGGCTCTTCAGGCCAATCTGCATCCACAGATCATCTGACTAAGGCATACTCCAAGTCAGCTGCTACTTTAGGCCCCGACTCCCTGGATCAGCACCAGCACACCGACCACTGGCGGTCGGCCTCCCAACTCCCCAGAGGAAACTCTGGGACATCCGCTAAATGGATTTCAGACCTGACGTCCCTCAAGCGGACCTCAGACCTGAAGCGGATGTCAGAGCAGATGCCCACAAAATGGCCTAAGGACCAACAACTGTCAGAGGTCCATTCTCACAAAAAGGACGTCACTTCATCCATACCAGACATCGGCCTATCTGGACATTCGGATGTCGACGGTACCGACACCAGGGTCGAGCGTCTCAGCGATGACCAGGCATCAGGAGATGAGGAGACAAACCTCCCACGTGACCCTATGCCACTCAAAGACCAGACAACTGGTGCACCAGCGCACAAAAAGTCAGATGACACCTCGTGAGGAACCAATGCCAGGTCAGTTGTCGGGTCTCAACATTGCCGAGGTGAAGGAATTGTTTTCCTACTGGTGGGAAACCATTAGGAAGGACATAGTTCCCACAAAATAACCGGTGGAGAATCTGCCTTCTCCAAGAGAGAAAAGCTCAGACAGACCACCCCCTAGAGAAGAGAGTCCCAAACCTAGGGGCCGGTCCAAGCACAAATGGTCACATAAAGAAAAGAAGCAGCCGAGAGCTCCTTCCCAGACCCCTTCCCCCTCTTCCAGTGTGCATAGACCTCAAAAGCACCACAGAAGGTCAGATTCCTCATCCTTGGACACGTCTCACTCTAACTCCTCCTCTTTAGAGTCGTCCAGGTCAAGCTTTCCTTTTAGTTTACCTCCACCAAACCCACGGGATCTACAAAGATCACCCCCAGATGACCCAACATTTATGGATATCGTGAGACATATCCAAGATAACATGGGTTGGGACATGGAAGACTTAGATCCTGAAAGGCATCGCCTGGCTAAGTATCTAAGACAAAAGGATCCCAAACTAGTGGTGGTCCCACCATTAGTGGACACCTTCCAGGACATGACAAAAGCCACTTGAAGCACCCCTTTTCTTCATCTGCAGTCCCCAAGAAGGCAAAATGCCTGTATAGGGCCCCTCTAGAGGATCCTGATCTAGGAGAGCAGCCAGTGGCAGACTGTGGTCATCACAGCCACTCACGACAGGTCACCAAGACCCCAACACCTAAGCACCCAGCCCCCGGACTGAGAGTCAAAACAATTCAAGTCCATGGGAAGGAAAATGTATGCATCAGCAGCATGTTCCATCTGGTCACTTAATTTCCTGACCCACATGGTCCAGTTTCAAAATGCCCTGTGGGAACAAGGTCAAGACTTGGTCAAAAACCTGCTGGATGGAGACCAAAGAGAGGAGCTAACGAAACTCCTTCAAACGGGCTCTGACATGGGTACACAAGTACTCAGAGCAGCATATGACTCAGCAGATTCAGCCGCAAGAAGTGCAGCATCAGGAGTATACCTTAGATGATACTCCTGGCTGAGGGTATCTGGCTTTACACCGGACATCCAGAAGGGCATCCTGGACGTTCCCTTCAAGGGCTCAGTTCTCTTCGGAGAAGAGTCCAAAAATTAATCACAAAACTGCAAGACACCAGAAAGGCAGTAAGATCTGTACAAGCCATGTACAGACCCAAGCAGAAGCCATTTTGGAGGCAACAAAACTGATTCATGGGCAAGCAAGGTCAACAGCCCCATTCAGACAGCAACAGAGAGACAGCTTGATCACAAAGGCCCATCTTGAGCTGCAGGAGATACAGGTGCCAGGAACACAAAACTCCTCAGGCAGCTCTCCTCCTCTCCACTGCCTGACTCATTGCAGACCGCTCCTCCCTCCTCTGGTTGAAAGGAAAGAGAAGGTCAGGGTCGCCGCGAAACACCTAGCAGGAGGGCAACAAATAATTTAAGATCAATGGGTGCTTCAACTCATTCAAAGAGGGCATTCTGTCAAAATTCACAAGGCAACTGCCATCCAGACCACCACTACAGTCTCAGTATTCGAGACAACATGCCACACTGATCCAAGAGGAGATCAATACCCTTTTCAAGTAGGAGGCCATAGAAAAGTTCCCATGGATCCAGAGAGGGAAAGGGTACTATTCTCATGTCTTGCTGGTACCCGAAAAGACAGGAGACCTACATGCCATCCTAGGCCTCAGTAATCTCAACACCTTCGTGGCATACAAACGGTTCAGGATGGTCGCCTTACCAGGCTTAATCCCGATGCTACGTCCAGATACTTGGCTCACATTGTTGGACATGCAAAATGCCTACCTCCACATTCCAATCGTGAAACATCATTGGAGGTTCCTGCAATTCGAATTCCAGGGTCACTACTATCAATTCCGAGCCCTGCCTTTTGGCCTATCATCACCTCCGAGGATATTCACCAAATGCCTGGCAGTAGTAGCGGAGGCATTCAGAAGAAAGGGCCACTATGTCTTCCCCTTCCTGGATGACTGGCTCCTGACGCCTTCATCCCAGAGAGAGCTAAATCACGCTCTGCAAGACACCTATTTAATATTTGACTCCCTAGGTGTCACCATCAATCTGTCAAAATCGACCCTTACACCATGCCAAAGACTACAGTTCATTGGTGTGGTACTGGACACCAGAAAGGGTAAGTCCTTTCTACCAGAAGACAGGGCAGAAAGTCTATGAAACCTGACTCAGTACATCAAGGGTCAAAAACAGGTCCCAGCAAGGACCATGTTGTGTCTTCTGGGCCATATGGTGGCTGCCATAGCTACGGTTCCCTTACCACGATTACTCATGAGAACCATTCAGTGGACACTCAGGGTCCAGTGGGACCAATGCCAGGATGACTTAGACCAGCTGGTCTCAATCCCAAACTCTATTCTCTGGGTCTTGCAATGGTGGCTAATACCAGAACACTTCTTGGTAGGAATTCCCTTCTTGTTTTCTACCCCTTCACTGATCCTGACCAGAGATGCGTCGGGATCAAGTTGAGGTGTCCACTTGGGCAGCAAAAAGACTCAGGGACAGAAGGAGCCCTCCACATAAATGTCCTCGAGATGAGGGCAGTTCTTTATGCCCTTCAGGCCTTGCAAACAGACATAATCCCAGGACACCTACTGACCCAAACAGACAATATGTCAGTAGTGTTCTACATCAACAAGCAAGGGCACCACCATACCAGCTGTGTTGAGAGTTCTCGGATTACAGAACGCGTGGCAGATCTACTCAGCAGATCTCGATCCAGTGCACATGAATGGGAGTGCCTACAACCAGTAGCAGAAATGTTTTCAAAATGGGGACGCCAGAGTTGGATCTGTTCATCTCCCCATACAATGCAAAACTGCCCATTCAAACTCCAGGAAATATTACTGTATTCTGACTTATGCAGTATGGTCTCACCATAGGACTGCCCCGGAGCCGAAATGGTTAATAGAACCTATGCAAATTATGGTATGCTAGGCTCGAGCTCAGTTTTCAAATCATTGTCCCTGGTAAACAACTCTAAACCATCAAATTCTTTACTCCGCTTGCCTCAGTAAGATGTCTCTGGAGAGCTGTCCTTCATCGCTTGAAAAAACATTATTTTCTTGGTTATTTTACTAGTAAAATTATTTTATTTGGTATTCATTTCACTGCCTTTGGTTTTCAGGTAATATTTGTTTAGATTTTTAGTGTTTGGGGTAAGTAGTTGTTTTTTCTCCCTGATTCCTTAACTGGGGGAAGCCGACACATCCCTTCATCAATTTTGTCATTTATTTGTAATTTTAGTTAAATTCCCCTCCAACTCGGTACAGTCCGTTAGATAGTGAAATTTTACTGGGTTAACTCCTGGTTTAGTGGATCAGTTTCAACCGGGGTAACTCCTGGTCTTGTTACTATTTAAAAACCCGGGTTAACTCCTGGTTTCCCTGTGTTTAGGTTTAACAACCAAAAAAAAAAAGAATTCTTTGTTTTTTCTTCTGGTAACTGGGTTATGTCATAGAAACCAAAAAAGAGAACAGGACCAACTGGTGTCCAGCACTGTACCGAGTACGGGGAACTGTTTGCTAAAGCAGATCCTCATTTGGTGTGCTTATTCTGTCTGGGGTCTGACCACTTGCAGACAGATTGCGAAATCTGCTCTAATTTTCCTCAGTCTACTCTTGATAGGAGATTGAAAAGACTGAAGGAAAAATGGCTGAAAAGGTTGCGCAACCCAGCCAAGCAACTGGATGAACCTGTCCTGTGACGGGCGATAGCTCTGCGAAAAAACGTACCGCTGAACAGACTGCTGAACTGGCTGTCACGGTAAAAAAGAAGAGGAAGGAAATGCACCAGGAACCACAACCAAAGCAAACCATGGTTCCTTCTGATGAAGAGATCGCTAACGCGGTCAGAATAATTCAGTCTCCACAGTCCCTGGTTCCAGATGGGAAACAACTGGTTACCCAAACTCCCGGTTCACATTTAACCCACTGTTTAACCGACCAAGGTGGGGATCTCCTTGGGGATGATGATTTTGGAATGTAGCCTTATGATGATGAAGATGACGATTATGGGGAACCTATTGTTCCTGCCATTTCCCCTGATCCTCATAGGCCAGAATCCCCTGATAAGGGAACTGAGGATTTTACCTCATATTTTGCTTTCATGAAGCAAATGGCTCAGTTCCTTGACCTCCCATCCCAGGAAGATATAAAGGATGAGGAGGAAGAGGACTATAAAGAAATGAAGGGTGTCCCACCATCAAAGAGGTTGTTCCTCCCTCTTCACAAATCATTAAGAAAGCAGACCATGAAGGTACTGCAAAACCCTACTTCTGTTCCACCCACAGACAGGAAGGCTGACAGAAAGTATTGGGTAACCAAGACTGGGGCTGTTTTTCCTTTTGGGCATCCAAGTCATGAAGGAGTGGTACAGGCTGTAGCTTGTGACAAAGCTGGCATCCCTCTGGCCTCTCCCCCCCTAGAAAATGATTCTAGAAGGGTGGATTCCATCGCAAAGAACATTTATTTAGAATCTTCCCTGGTTATAAGACAAGCTACTTATATGGCATATATAGCCAGGTACCAAAAGAACATGTGGTCCACAGTTCTGGAAATTGCCAAGGCAGCCCCTCCTCCCATGGCTGCTGACCTGGAGAAAGCTACAGAAAGGGGCATTGAAGCCTCTAAAATGCAGTTCAGGATGGAAGTGGATGCTAACGACACTGCATCCAGACAAATGGCATCTTTTGTATCTTTGAGGAGGTTTGCTTGGCTCAGGACTACAAACCTGACTCAAGATACCCAGAACAAGGCAATGGATTTCCCTTGTGACCAGGTGTCTCTGTTTGGCGAACAAACAGAGGCATATATGAAAAAAATAGACTAATACAAGGCTTCCTACAAAAGTGCAGCAGCTAAGGAGAGGGCTGCCAACCCCCAAAAAGCACAATGCAAGGGGTGGCAGAGGTAGAACTCCTTACAGGCCTTTCTTCCAGCCTCAAGTTTTCCCCAGTACCAGTTCAGGGGATACTTCAGGGGTAGGGGTAGGAGGGGTAATGGCCGCACTAGCCCCTCTGTTCAGCCTGTAGCTCAGTCCAAGTAGACTCTCTGAGGGGACTGCTCGGGTCACCTTCCCAAGTCTTGTAGGGGGCAGGCTGGCCCATTACTTCCTGGAGTGGAAAAATATCACCACAGACAAGTGGGTCCTGGAAGTAGTCAGCCTGGGACTTGTTCTCAGCTTCAAGGCCTTGCCAAAGCTGAGGTCAAGAGCCTTCAAATCCTTCTCCCCCTCAGAAAACAGCCCTGCTGGAGAAGTAAGTTTCAAGTCTACTACTGTTAAATGCAGTGGAATCAGTCCCTCTTTCCTAAAGAGGGTACAGTTTGTATTCCAGATACTTCCTCACAACAAAGAAACGGGGAGTGGTGACCCATCCTGGACCTCAGATACCTAAACAAGCATCTGACAAAACCAAAATTCAAGATGGTCACCCTGGCTACCATACTCCCTACCCTAAGGCGGGGGATTGGTTAGCATCCTTAGATCTCAAAGACACCTATTTTCACATTCCAAGCAGAGGGTCACACAGAAAGTACCTCAGATTCAGGCTGCCATCTGGTCATTACCAATTCAGGGCAATGCATTTTGGACTGACATCTGCTCCAGGGGTGTTCACAAAATGTCTGGCTGTGGTAGTGGCACACCTGAGGTGTCAAGGGGTGGCAGTGTTCCCCTATCTAGACGACTGATTCATAGTAGGCCATTCACACCAGCAAGTAAGAAAGGCTCTGTCAATAACACAAAACACTCTCTCCTCTCTCGGGTTCTTAGTGAACCACAAAAAATCTGTACTAGAACCAGTTCAGCTACTAAAGTTCATAGGGTCAGAACTGGACACAAAGAAGGGAATGGCTTACCTACCCCAAGACAGGGTGGACAACCTTATCCAGATAGCCAATTCCTTCACACTTCATGTCTCCAGGCCAGCAAGACACTTCCCTACAGTTGTTAGGCCACATGGCAGCCTCCACAGCTACCGTGTTAGGCTCCAGGTTCCAGATGAGAGACATCCAGTTTCACCTAAGGGAACACTGGTCCCAAAAGAGGGACTCTTTCAAAATGAGTCCCAGTGACAGCCACTCTTCTTCAAGCCCTGCAGTGGTGGCAAGAAAGGAGCAACCTCAAACAAGGAGTACCCTTTCTGCAACAGGTTTCTTCTCTGGTGCTAACCACAGATGCAGTCCTGCTGGGGTGGGGAGCACATCTGGGGGGACCACACTGCTCATGGTTTATGGACAAAGCAGGAATCTCTCCTGCATATCAATCTGTTGGAACTCAGGGCAGTTCTTTTGGCTCTTCAGTCATTTGCCATTCAGATCAGAGGGAAGGTAGTACAGGTCAGAACAGACAACACAACCACCATGTTCTACGTAAACAAACAAGCGGGTACAAGGTCAACCCCTCTGTGCACAGAGGCAATGAAAATTTGGACCTTGGCATACTCCCTAAATGTATCCCTCTCAGCTGTCCACCTGCCAGGAAAGGACAATGTCTTGGCAGATGCTCTCAGCAGAATAAACCAGAACTACCATGAGTGGTCACTGAACAAACAGGTCTTACAGACCATTTTCAGGAGATGGAGCATCCCAGAGGTGGATCTGTTTGCAGCCCCAGACAATCACCAACTCCCTCAATATTGCTGCAGGCCCCCTTTCAGGGACACAATTCCTCTGGATGCACTTTTTCTGGATTGGACAGGGAGGTTCCAGAATGCTTTTCCTCCTTTTCCCTCTGTTACTGAAAGTACTAATCAAACCCAGGCTTCAACCAGCTTCAGTGATCCTCATTGCCCCAGATTGGGCCAGGCAACATTGGTACTCCATGCTTCTGTCATTGTCAGTAACCAAGCCAATCAGTCTCCCCAGGAGGTACAACCTGCTGTCGTCCTCACACGGCAGGATCATGTACCCCAACCTGTTGTCCCTCAGACTCAAAGCATAGCTCTTGAGGACTTAGAGTATAGAAACTTGCATCTCTTAGAGGGAGTCATGGATATACTGAGAGTCTCCAGAAAGCCTTTGACAAAGAAAACCTATGCCTCTAAATGGAAAAGATTTTCTTTTTGGTGTCAGGGCAAGGGCCTGGACCACACCCAAGCTAGTCTCTCTCTATAATCCTGGATTATATGGCCCATTTGCATTCCACAGGTTTAACTATTTCCACCTTGAGAGTGCACCTAGCCGCTATCTCAGCTTATTTATCAGCAGGTAAGGCATCTTCCTTAGCTTCAAAACCAGTGTTCAAGACATTTTTTAAGGGGTTACTACATTTGCAGCCACCACATAGGGAACCTACCCCCTGTGGGATCTGAATATCTGCATTGCGCAGCTTATGCAGCCCCCTTTTGAGCCCATGTCCACAGCAGACCTCAAATATGTGACTTAGAAAACAGTGTTTCTGGTAGCCATTACTTCTGCCAGAAGGATCAGTGAGCTCCAGGCACTGTCTACAGAGACTGATTACATTGCGGTCCATAGAGACAAGGTAGTCCTTAGGACTAACAGAAAATTTCTGCCCAAGGTGGTATCAGAATTCCACCTCAACCAGTCTATTACTTTGCCAGTCTTCTTTACAGACCATGCCACCTCCAGTGAGCGCAGGTTGCATAGCGTAGATGTAAAGAGGGCAGTCAGCTATTATCTTGCCCGCACCAAGGGTCACAGACAGGATCAGACCCAATTCTTTCTTACTTATGGAGAGGTGGGAAAAGGAAAACCTGCCACAAAACAATCTATTGCAAGATGGATTGTGGCTTGTATTCAGTTTTGCTATAACAAGGTAGGTAAGCAACCACCTGCAGGCCTTGGGGCCCATTCAACTAGGGGTACTGCAGTTTCTGTGGCAGCTGCTAGAGATATTCCCCTAATGGACATTTGCAAAGCTGCAACCTGGAAGACAGTTCACACATTCACCAAACATTATTGTTTGGATATCCAGGCCAAAGGAGATGCCAGGTTTGGCACAGCGTCCTGCAGAGCTTGTTTCCTAGATAGGCTATAGGCCCACCTCCAAAGGCACTGCTTGGTAATCTGCATAAGTCAGAATACAGTAAGATTTCCTGGTGTTTGAAGAAAAAATTACTCACCTTAGTAATCTTGTTTCTTCTAGGGAATCTTACTGTATTCTGAGCTCCCTCCCCTGTTAGAAACCTATATGGTCACTGCACAACAGCTGTGGTAGAGTTGTTGCAAACCTGGGGCATATGGATGGTCTTGTTTTTGGGCATCTGTGACTTGAGTCTTGGTGATGCCATTTGGCAAGTTTTCAGAAGGAAGAATAATTCCTTAAGATGTTTCCTTTTAATTTATTAGGGATGGTTGTTGTTTCTATTCTTATTGTTATTACTGTTATTATAATATTATCCAGAAATTGCTTAGTTCATGCTTCATAAGAATCTGATGGTTTAGAGTTGTTTACCAGGGACAGTGATTTGAAAACCGAGCTCAAGCCTAGCATTCCATAATTTGCATAAGTTCTGTTAACCATTTCAAGTCCGGCACAGTCCTGTGGTGAGACCATACTGCATAAGTCAGAATACAGTAAGATTCCCTTAGAAGAAACAAGATTACTAAGGTGAGTAATTTTTTCATTTCTGCTCGCTAGATCCAGGGCCTGGTGTTTTTTGGCAAGATGCGTAGTCCCTCTCCTGGACAGGCAGGTTCCTCTATGCCTCCCCCCCCTTCCCTTTGATCCAGAGGGTCCTGCTGAAGCTGCAGGATGACAGAGCAGTCACGATTCTGGTTGCCCCATATTGTCCCAGACAGATATGGTTCCTTCCTCTCCAAGGGCTGGCAAGCGAACCACCCCTTCCTCTTATGCTGAGCTCGCACTTACTGTCGTAAGACAATGGGTCTCTGATTCACCCGAATCTCAAGATCCTTACACCTGCATGCCTGGCTCCTTAAGACCTAGCAATGTCTTGCCACGGAGTATCGGACAGTGTGGTAGACGTCCTAGTGGCAGCAAGGAAACCCTTTACTCGTACTACGTTTGCCATGAAATGGCACAGGTTTTGCCTTTGGTCATTGGCCCATGATCTGGACCCTTTAACTTCTCCGGTGAAATCAGTATTAGAGTACCTCCTTTCCTTATCAGAAGCAGGGCTGAGTTACTCTTCAATAAAGGTGCATTTTTCTGCTGTATCTGCGTAGCATGCATCATTTGGGGACAAATCCTTGGCCCAATTAGATTTGTCACACACCTTCTTGCATGGCATCCTCCACTTGAAGCCACCCATTAGAGATCCAATCCCTCCTTGGGACCTTCTCTTCATTTTAGAACAGCTCACACTACCTCCCTGTGAACCAGCCTCAGATTGCAAACTACATCCTTTCTCTTGGAAGGCGTTATTTTTAGTTGCAGCTACTTCTGCAAGGAGAATTTCTGAGCTTCAAGCACATATGATCAAAGAACCATATTTGACTTTCCACAAGGACAGGGTGTCCTTAAGGACCAATCCTATGTTTCTTCCCAAGGTAGTGTCAGAGTGAACCCTTAACCAGGATATTGACCTACCAGTTTACTACCCAGGGTATACCAGTAAAGGAGAAGCTTTCCTGCACACATTGGATGTGCATAGGATACTCAGGTTCTACCTGACTAGGACCAGACTGCACCGACAGTCTGACCAGTTGTTTTTGTCCTTTGCCCACAGGATGTTAAGGGAACCAGTGTCTAAATAGACACTCAGAATGGTTGGTGAGGTGCATTGGGTTCTGCTACCATAAGCGAAATAAACCCTTACCGGGACCGGTAAAGGGCCATTCTGCCAGAGGGATGGCAACATCATTCGTCTCCCTGAAAAATGTTTCAGCACCTACTATTTGTGCAGCCGCTACTTGGAGTACAGTGCACACATTCATTAGACAGTACAGTCTAGACATTGACTCTAGGCACAGAGTGGGCTTTGGCCTTGCAGTTCTGCAGGGGCTTCTTTCATGAGCGGTTCCCTTTCACCCTTCTCCTATCCTCCTCCTCCCAAATTTAGTGGTAATACCTATCACTGCTTGGGACTCAGTCCTAATGGTGTAACCTGCTGCAAGAGCTGTTTCTCAAAGTAAGATAGTACAGTTACGTAAGAACTTACCGCAACAATAGATCTTCGAGAACAGCTCTTGCAGCAGATACTTTCCAACCCACCTTCCCCTCAGGAGGTCAGGTATTTTAGCAATATTAATAATAATTAACCTTGGTCTTCCTCTGAAGGTGGATCCTTGGACTCCCCATCAGAATCACATCGCTATGCCGGAGTCTCTGGCGGGAGAACTGAAGGATGCTGGGGGACCGCCGCTTTTATGATGTATGTGATGGCGGGGGCAGGGGCAACGTCAGGGAAGGTCCTCCACTGTATGTAGCTAGCTAGACATTTTCAAGGGGGTCCTGCTGCCTGGCGGCTTCAGTCCTAATGGTGTAACCTGCTGCAAGAGCTATGCTTGAAGATCTACTGTTACAGTAAGTTCTTATGTAACTGTACTTTCTGCAGCTTCTCGGTCATATGGCCGCAGCCATAGCCACAGTTCCCCTTGCATGTTTGAAGATGAGGATCCTGCAGTGGCACCTCAGGGTTCAGTGGGACTAAGGCACAGACAAGATAGAGCAGCCCATTCGGATCTCCAGCGTGGTCCATCAGTCCCTGACTTGGTGAGTCACCCCAGCCCATTTGAGCATAGGGGTTCCCCTTCCAAAGACCCAGACCACAACAGATGCCTCAGGACTGGGATGGAGAGCATATCTCACTGCTCATCAGACGAGGGTTTCTTGGAATTCAACAGAACGGTTTCTCCACATAAATACTCTGGAAATGAGAGCCGTACTGTACGCCCTTCAATCCTTCCAAGAGATACTCCTTCCAGGGCCTCTTCTGGTCCAGTCGGACAATACCCCAGTAGTCTTCCATCTCAACAAGCAAGGGGGCACACACACTGTTATCCCCTATGCAGATAGGCAATGAGAGTATGGACTTGGGCAGTGGATCATGGCCTGGATCTCACAGCAGTCCATATTCCAGGGATTCACAATGTCCTCACAGACAGCCTAAGTTGTTCCCGGTCTCAGAACCATGAGTGGGAACTACAGCAAGAAGTCATAGATGACCTCTTCAAAAGGTGGGGTCAGTCAGAACTGGACCTCTTTGCATCCCCACACAATGCCAAACTGACCAATTTCTGCTGGCTAGATTCAGGGCTTGGTATGTTTTGATGAGATGCATTGTCCCTCTCTTGGACAGGGAGGTTTCTGTATGCCTTCCCTCCCTTCCCCCCTCTCCAGAGGGTCTTGCTCAAGTTGCAGGTAGAAGGAGCCCAAACGGTACTGGTAAGGCGCTTCTGGCCTTGACAGATTTGCTTCCTGCTGTTGCAACAGCTGGCATAAGAACTGCTAGTTCCATTGCCTGTCTCCACTCATTTGCTCTCCCAAGAGCAAGGGACATTGGTCCATCTGTCCCTGCAGTCCTTGCATCTGCATGCATGGCTCCTGTGGACTTAGCTAGGGATAGATTTGGTGTATCCCTCAGAGAGGCAGAGGTGTTCATGGCAGTGAGAAAACCCTCTAACAGGGCTACATATGCCATAAAATGTAAGCGTTTCTGCTTGAGAGCATTTCCCCATTCCTTAGATCCCTCAATTGTCCAGTGGAATTTGTGCTGGAGTATCTTCTCTACCTTTTGGACTTGGGCCTTAGCTACTCGTCCATTAAGGTGCACCTCTGCACTCCGTCAGCTTACCATGCACCAATGAATGGGAAGACTATGGCACAGCTAGACATCTGCAAGACCTTTCAAAGAGATATCTTGCATATTGAACCCCCCAGGAGAGATTCAGTACCCCTTGGGACCTCCTGTTTGTTTTAGAAAAGCTCACCTTGCCCCCCCTTTGAACCAGCCGCAAATTGCGAGCGACACCTTCTCTCTTGGAAGGCGTTATTTTACTTGTCATTACCTCAGCCTGGAGGATTTCTGAGCTGCAGGCTCTGATGTGTAAAGAGGCTTATCTTATTTTTCACAGGGACAGGGTAGCTCTGCGTACAACCCTAAGTTTCTGCCGCAGGTAGTGTTTGAGTTCACATTGAACCAGAACATCTAACTACCAGTTTATTACCCAGAGTATTCAAACAAAGGGGGAGACATTGTTCTAGGATCGCGGATATTTTGTTCATCCACACTCTTTAGCGTGTCCCGTTCCACTTTAAATCTTGCTGGAAGTTTTCCAGCTGGCTCCTCCCACTCACACGGGGGATATAACCCTCGCCTCGGCTCCACCCCATGATGCCAGATCTTCCTTTCTGCTGGAAGATTCAGGTTGCCTCCTTCATGCTCTCACATTTTGTAGGCCCTGGCTTCAAAACCTTCAGTTATTCCAAAAATCCGTCTGGCTCGCATTAGCGATCGTGACTACTTACTTTCGATTATGGAAGACAAGATTTCGCGGTGTTCATGCAGTCAGAAGATATCGCGCACTGATCCCCATACCACGTACGTCTATTGCCTCAGTGTCGACCACGATACCTCGAAGTGCGATCTTTGTCTCGCATTTCATCCTAACGTCCTCAACGACTGTCTCGCACACCTGAAGTTGGGGAGGCCGGAAAAACTGAACCCTCCAGTGAAATCTAAGGAGGCTCAGTGGCGGTTTCCACGGCCATGGGTTCAGCCGAGCAATTGGAATGCATGCAAGCCTCTTCGAGGAGGCAGTGTCTTGACTTCAGTCAAAATTGCCTCTTTGGCCACTGGCTTCTTGATCGACAATGTTGAAATCTTCATCGACCCAACTGACCCATTGTCGCTGACTCCAGTCGATGACACTCACGATCGGACTACAGTCCTGACTTTCCCCAATGAGGAGACCCAGCCTGCTGGGAATCCCGTCGAAGAAGTGGTCCCCAACCCCAAGAAATCACCGGTCCTGCCAATGTCTCCCAAGCAACAGAATCAGCCTGCCCAGTCTTGATCGAGGTCACGGACCCCCTAGACCAAAAGGCAAGGAAGAGTCACAGGAACTCTAAAAAGAGGCGACGCCATCGGTCATCCTCGTCCTCCTCGGATGAGGAGAGGCTCCAGCGGAAACTCCATCGGCACTACGAGGACTTCATTTGGCAACAGCTGATTTTAACTGGGCACAAGCCTACCCCGGCCATTACTTGACTTTCACCTCCTAGGCCGAAGCCGACTCCTTCGGAGCCAATCAAGTCGGTTCCCCTGCCCGCGGAGCCGGTGAAACCTCCAGTGCAGTCTAAACTGGTCTCTCCACTGATAGTGGTGGAACCACCACCCAAGCAGCCTATGGGAGGGGCTCCTTCGAAAGAAGATAGGCCAGACACTGGTTATCCCCAGCGTCTTTCGGTCACTGTCACCCCGGACCATCCTCGGCAGATCAAGGGTGACCTGCGCGGTCGACTATTGTATCCGGATTCCTTGGATTTGGATGTGGCTGGCCTACATTCTCATCCCGGGGATGACAAATCGGCTGGTGGGTTAGAGATGAAGGAAGGTCCTTCATCCTTTCAGGGCATTCTTTGCCTCATCTCTGAGTCCACAGGGATGCCCCAGGAGCCAAGCCAGAAAAAGGCAGAGTACCCTCTCACGGACATCCTCAAGAGAGGGGATACTCTGACAGAGGCTTTTCCTGTGGCTGAGGCCATTGTTGGCCCAGCCTCAGAACTCTGGCAGAGCCCTGCCTCTTGCCCAGTTCTGTCTGCCCGCATGGCCCACAAGTATGCGGTGCCCATGGTGTCCCTTGCAGGGTTTACAGAGCACCCTTCGGCCGAGACCGTGATGACCGCCTCTGTGTTCAGGTATACTGGCAGATCTGCCGACACTGACCGACCTCCCGAGAAAGAATCCAAACTCTTGGATCATTCGGCCAGGAAGGTCTATGTGGCTTCTTCCTTGGGCCTTCATCAGGCAAGATCAGCCATCATCATGGTACACTTCTCCCATGCCCTCTTGGGGTCTTCGCATGAAGTCCTCCCACATCTCCCCATGGACATGCAGACCACAGTCAAGCAGGTCCAGGATCAGGGCCAAGCTTCTGTCAAACAGCAGCTTCAGACAGCCCTGGACATTGGGGATTCTTGTGCCCATTCAATGGCAGCTGCAGTTGCCTCTCATTGCAGGGCTTGGCTGAGACACTCCTCCTTCCCGGCGGATACTCAGCACAAACTAGCTGATGTGCCTTTCCTGGGAACCGATCTTTTCAGCCCAGGTGAGGCTGGTCATCTTCAGTGTATTGAGCAGTCCAGAGCCACCTTAGATGCTACTTCTGCCAAGGGTTCTTTGGGCAAGAACCAGCAGAAGAAAAAGAAGAAGACTTTTTGTCACTTTTCCCCTGCAGCACAGCAGCCCTCCTTTCAAGCAGGAAAGAAGAAACAGCAGCAGCAGGCTCAAGCTTGGCACCCCTGGCACAAGCCTGGGCCCTCCCATAAAGGAGGCTGAGGTTAAGGTCCTGGATCCTCCTCCTCCAAGCCTGTTTAGTGATGGGGCAGGGGCTGCCTCCCCCTCTCCCATCACACTAGCTCTGGGTCCTTCCATGGGGGGCCGGCTCTGCCACTTCCTTTCCGTCTGGTCCACTGTCTCTTCAGACAGGTGGGTTCTCAAAGTGGTCGGTCAGGGACTGCCTCTGGAGTTCGAGCAGTATCCTCCAAGCTGAGGCCGTGCAACTCAGGAGGAAAGAGTATCCATCCAGACTCAGTCGGCTCTCCGAGATGACATCGCTCAGCTCCTCCTCAATGAATCAGTAGCTCCAGCGGTGGATCCTCCAGCAGACCCAGGCTTTGTCTCCAGGTACTTCCTGGTGCCCAAGCGGATGGGGGGCTGGTGCCCCATTCTAGATCTGCACAACCTGAATCAATATCTCAGGTCACGCACCTTTTGGATGGTTACTCTGTCCCGGATCATGCCTTCCTTGGAGCAAAACATGTGGTTCTGTTCACTAGATCTGCAGAACGCATTCTCTGATGTCCCAATCTGTCCATCTCATCAGTGGTTCCTCCGCTTCAGAGCCGAAGGGACCCTGTACAAGTTCCGAGCTATGCCATTCGGCCTGTCATCCGCCCCACGGTCTTCACCAAATGCATTGCAGTGGTGGCGGTCCATCTCAGGTGTCGGGGGGGGGGCTGTCAGGATTTATCCCTACCTCAACGATTGGCTCCTAGCAGGTACCACCCAACAGGAGATGGAGAAGTCCAGGGACCTGGCCCTTCAAACCTGCTCCCAACTCGGCCTCCTGATCAACGAGGCCAAGTCGGAACTTGCATCTTCTCAGGTGATGTGCTTCACTGGGGCAGAGTTCGACTCTCGTCATGCCAGAGCTCAGCTCCCGGCAGACAGGGAGGAGGTTTTCTCCTCCTTTGCCCAATCATTTCTGGTTGGGCAATTGCACCCTGCCAGGGACTTTCTGCGCCTTCTGGGTTACATGGTGGCGTGCACCTCAGTGGTCCATAGGGCCTGGTTGCACATGCGCCCCCTCCAATGGGAGCTGGCCGACCAGTGGACTCAGTGCCACAGTCATTTTGACCAGTTGATCACTGTAACACAGAGGACGTGGGATGCTCGCCAATGGTGGACCGCCTCAGACCGGTTGCAGGAAGGGATCCCATTTGTCCACCCTGAGCCGATGGTGTCCTCATGACCGATGCCTCTCTCATGGGCTTGGAACCCACATGGGGGACAACAGGGCCAATGGGTTCTGGACCCCGGAGGAGTCCTGATACCACATCAACCTGTTGGAACTCAGAGCAGTCAGACTGGCACTGTCAGCTTTCACTCCTCAGCTCCGGGGTCAAGTGGTTCAAGTCCAGACGGGCAATTCCATGACCATGTACTACCTCAACAAACAGGGTGGCATGCACTCCCGTCTGCTTTGCAGAGAGGTGCTCTGCATCTGGACCCTCGTCAGTCGTTTGGAGGCAGATCTCCTAGCCATCCATGTGGCAGGAGCCTCAAACCATCTGGCAGATGCTCTCAGTCACTTAGGTGAGACATCCCATGAGTGGTCTCTCCATCCAGAGGTAGCTTACAGCCTGTTCTCCCACTGGGGCAAACTGATGGTGGACCTGTTTGCCTCCAAGGAAAACACCAAGCTGAGGCTGTTTCATGCCCGCTCCCCTCAACAGGGCTCACTGCAGGGGATGCCTTCTTGATGCCGTGGACCCCAGGCCTCCTCTACGCCTTCCTGCCATTTCCCTTGATCCACAAAGTGCTTGTCAAGGTAAGGAGGGACAAGGTGAAGATGATCCTGGTAGCCCCAGACTGGCCGTGCCAGTTCTGGTATCCAGATCTCCTCAGCCTCAGTTGCAGGCCCCCAGAGCGTCTTCCAGCATGACTGGACCTGATGTCTCTCAATCAGGGGAAGGTATACCATCCGGACTTTCAGTCCCTGCACCTCACAGCCTGGTACCTGAGCTGCTAGAGTTCCAGGCTTTGGGTCTTTCCGAGGATGTCCTCACTGTGTTGGAGGCATCCAGAAAGGAATCGACCAGGAAATGTTATGCCTTCAAATGGAAAAGGTTTTCCATTTGGTGTCAGGGCAAGGGCCTGGACCCTCTGCCCTGTCCAGTAGCTAACATTCTCGACTACCTTTGGTCTCTCTCCAAAGGGGGTCTTCGGTCATCGACCCTGAGGGTGCACCTGGCAGCCACCTCTGTTTACTGGACGTGGGCCAGTCAGTTGACATTGGTGCAGGAGACAGTGGTTGGGTGCTTTATCGAAGACCTGGATCACATATCCCCTCCGGTGCATAAACCTCCACCTCTGTGGGATCTACTGCTGGTACTGGCAAAGCTCATGGGCAAACCATTCGAACCAATACACAAGTGTGCCTTGTCACACTTGTCGTGGAAGATGGCCTTCCTGGTGGCTATCGCATCTGCCAGAAGGACAGGGGAGCTCTAGGCATTTTTAGTGGACTCCCCTTATCTGGTCTTCGACAGGGACAAGGTTGTCCTGTGCCCCCACCCAAAATTCCTTCCGAAGGTGATTTCAGAGTTTCACCTTAACCAGGTGTTAACTCTGCCGGTTTACTTCCATAATTACACTGCAGAGGCTGAGTACAGGCTCTATACTTTGGATCTGAGACGAGATGTTTCCTATTACAAGAAGAGGACGGCGGAAATTCAGGGAGAGGTTCGCCAGCTTTTTGTCACCTATGTTGAAGCTGCTTCTGGCAGACCTGCAGCAAAATGGACTATTGCAAGGTGGATTACATCTTGCATAAGTCTGTGTTATGAGTTGGTGGGCATGGAGCCTCCCAGAGGGATAAGAGTTCGTTCTACCTGCCATACCACTGTATCCATGGCTGCTTCTAGGGACATCCCTATCCAGGAAATCTGTTGGGCTGCTACCTGGAAGTCAGCAAACACCTTCATTACCCTTTATCACATCGACCTTGAGTCATGCCAGGATGCTGATTTTGGGGCCTCAGTTCTCCAATCTCTGTTCCCTAACTAGGGGGTGTGTGCCTTGCCTCCCTCCTCCCAGAGAACTGCTAAGAGTCTGCCAAAGAGTGTGGATGAACAACATATCCACGATCCTAGAAAAACAGGTTACTCACCTGTAACAGTAGTTCTAGGAGTGGTATATGTTGTTCATCCACACAGACCCACCTGACCTGATCATGATGCACAACACCTGACTTCCAGCGGGTGAAGATCTGGCGTCATGGGGCGGAGCCGTGGGTTATACCACCCAGGTGGGTGGGAGGAGCCAGCTTGAAGACTTCCGGCAAGATTTAAAGTGGAGAGGGACATGCCAAAGAGTGTGGATGAACAACATATACCACTCCTAGAACTACTTTGTTTTTGCACATTCTGGATGTACATTAAATCCTGCATTACTATTTGACAAGGACTAGTTCAACTAGTAAGACAGAACAATTGTTTATCTTCTTTGCCCACAGAAAGATTGGGGCACCTGTGACAAAGCGAAACTAACCAAATGGCTCATGCATTGCATAACGTTCTGCTACCAGCAGCACAACAAGCCCTTACCGGGACCAGTTAAGGGTCATTCCTCCAGAGGGATAGTGATGTCCTTTGCTTCCCTTAGGAATGTTTCTTCAGCGGACCTCTGTGCGGCCACTACTTGGAGTTCAGTGCATACCTTTGTTAGGCACTACAGTCTGGACATTGCTTCCAGGAGGAGAGCAGGTTTCTGCCTAGCAGTCCTTCAGGGACCGCTCTCCTAATTTCCTACAGTTACCATTTTGTCCTCCACCCTTCTGACCTGGGTCTCTTTTTGGGCACTGCTTGGAACTCAGTCCTAATGGTATTACCTGCTGCAAGTGCTCCCCCTTGAAGTGAGATGGTACAGTTACGTAAGAACTTACCGTAACAGTAGATCTTCGAGAGGAGCTCTTGCAGCAGGTGGCTTTCCCACCCACCTGCCCCCAGGGACAAATTTCATTTTCTCTTTGGGGATGGGAGATCCTCCTCGGTTCTCCATCTGTTTTTTCAGCTGGGTCTCCAGGGGAGAACTGAGGTGGCGCTGGGGGACTGCCCCCTTTCTACCATGTCTGACGTCAGGGCAGAGCTGATGTCGGGGGTAATCCCCACCACAGACTGCAAGCTAGAAGATTTTTCCATGGGTCCTAATGCCTGGCAGTCTTAGTCCTAATGGTATTACCTGCTGCAAGAGCTCCTTTCGAAGATCTACCATTATGGTAAGTTCTTACATAACTGTACTTTTTGTTTCCTTTTTTTTTTTATTTGTTTCATTCTTATCTGTCTCCTAACATTTTCCTAGCAAACAATAAGATGCACAAAATAGGTGATTCGATACCTTTATTGGACCAACACAGATTAACAGACTATCTTTAAGCTTTCAAACTCACAAATTCTTCTTCAGAAAGAAATGGCAGATCTTACTTCGAGAAACAGCTCTTGCAGCAGGTTACACCATTAGGACTGAAGCCAGCAGGCAGCAGAACCTCACAGAAAACTTCTAGCTAGCTACATACAGCGGGGGACCGCCCCTGATGTCGGCCCTGCCCCGACATCACATACATCATAAAAGGGGCAGTTCTCAGCATCCTTCAGTTCTTTTCCCACCATCGACTCACAAGCATCAGCTGCATGGACACCTTCAGCTATTGAACGATGCCATCACTTGATTATAACTACACTATTTCTTTTCTTTTTCGAAAAAGTCTGATTTTCTTTCTTTTCGAATGTTGTCTTCCCCGACGTCATCCATTGAAAGCCACTCCTTAAAGTGTGCTTGTGGCAAACAAATTCCTTTTAAGGATAAGCACATGGCCTGTGTCATGTGCCTAGGCAAAAACATAACACTAAGGCCTGTCCCATTTACCAAAATGTTAACAACTGCACGAGGATCCGTCAACAAAAGGTTTTGGAGACCTTCCTATTAGAAAAAAGATTAGCAGCTATGCAAAAAGGTTCCTCCTCCTCCAGGGAAGAGTCCTCACATAAGTCAGGGAACATAAGGAAAAATGGAGGGAAAGGGAGAAAGAGTGTTCCCCATCTATGCAGACGTCCGACTCCAGGGCGAGCTCGGACTCCGCCCACTCCAACAGATCTCCGTCTTGGACAAAGACCCTACCTCTGCCAGCCAAAGTCTAGAAGTCGGGTGGTGCCATTGTTGCATCCACCCTCCAGCCCCTCAAGGTCCAGCTGAAAGAATCTTCACACAACCGGCCTTCAGACTTTTCAGACTGACCTAAATCCACAGATTGCCCAACCAAGGCGAACTCCAAGTTGGCTGCAACTGCAGTCCCCATCTCCTTGGACCGGCGCTGGGACTCCAACCACTGGAGATCGGCCTCCCAACCCCCCCCCAGAGGATCCTCGGGGACGTCCACTAAATGAACCTCAGATCTGATGTCCCTTAAGCAGAGCTCAGACGCGCAGTGGTTGTCAGAACAGATGCCCACAAAACATCCTAAGGACCAATGACCACCGACCGAGGTCCACTCTCAGAGAAAGGACGTCACCTCGTCCATACTGGACGTCGGCCTATCCAGACATTTGGATGACGAAGGTACCAATGCGGGAGTCAAGCAACTTAATGATGACCAGGCGTCAGGAGACAAGGAGGAAGCAAACCTCTCACATGACCCAGCGCCACCCAAGGATCAGATGATGGGTGCATCAGACCACAGGCCGTCAGACACAGGAAATGATCAGATGGCACCTCGAGAGGGACCGACGCCAGGTCAGACTTTGGGTCTCAACATTTCTGAGGTGAAAGAATTGTTTTCCTATTGGTGGGAAACCATTAGGAAGGACGTCATTCCCACCAAACCTCCAGTGGAGAACCAACCTCCTCCAAAGGAAAAAAAGCCCAGTCAGACCACCCCTAGAGAGAACAGTCCAAATCCTAGGGGCTGGTCTAAGGACAAAAAGCGGCCATCACACAAAGAAAAGAAGCCGCCGAGGTCTCCTTCACAGACCCCTTCCCGCTCACCCAGCATGCACAGGCCCAGAAAGCATCACAGGAAGTCGTATTCCTCCTCTTCGGATGAATCTCACTTCTCCTCCTCTGTATCTTCTAGATCAGACTCTGCGTTCAGCATCCCTTCACCAGATCCAGATTTGCCTAGTCCCCCCCCCAGATGACCCAAAATTTATGGATATAATAAGGTATATCCAAGACAACATGGGGTGGGACACAGAAGACTTAGATCCAGAGAGACGCCTCCTCACCAAGTATCTAAGGCAAAAGGATCCCAACCCAGTGGTGGTCCTGCCATTACTAGATACTTTTCAGGACGTAACCAAGACTGCTTGGAAGCACCCCTTCACTTCCTCAGCAGTCCCTTAAAAGACGGACTGCATATATTTGGCCTCCTTGGAAGATTGTTACCTAGGAGAGCAACCAGTGGCAGATTCCATGGTGATCACAGCCACACATAACAGATCACAGAGGCCACAACACTTAAGCACCCAACCCACGGACCGGATGTCAAAACAGCTTGACTCCACGGGGAGGAAGGTGTACGCTTCAGCAACATGTTCTATCTGCTCACTAAAGTTCCTGACCCACATGGTCCAGTTTCAAAATGCCCTGTGGGAACAAGGCTGGATAAGAACCTACTGGATGGAGAACAAAAGGAAGGACTCACAAAGCTCCTCCAAACAGGCTCTAATGTAGGTACACAAGTACTCGGAGCAGCATATGACTCCACGGACAGAGCCGCAAGAAGTGCAGCATCAGGAGTGTGCCTAAGACGGCACTCCTGGCTGAGAGTATCAGGCTTTACGCTGGACGTCCAGAAGGGCATCCTAGACATCCCTTTCAAAGGGCTGGTTCTTTTCGGAGAAGAATCTGAGAAGATAATTACAAAACTACAAGACACCGGAAAGGCGGTAAGAGCTGTACAGGCTATGTACAGACCCAAGCCAAAGCCATTTAGGAGGCAACAGAACCGCTTTAAAGGCAAGCAGGGACAACAGCCCAATTTAGACAGCAGCAGAGGTGTGGCTTTAACCGCAAGGGCCCATCTCGAGCTGCAGGAGGTTCAGATGCCAAGAACACAAAACCCCTCAGGCAACCCTCCTGTCCCCCTCCACTGCCTGACTCATTGCAGACCCCTCCTCCCCCTCCAGTTCAAAAGGAAGAGAAGGTTGGGGGTTGCTTCTCAAGACATCTGGCAGGATGGCAACAAATCATGTTAGACCAATGGGTGCTTCAACTAATTCAAAGAGGGCACTCTATCGAATTCACCGGGCAACCACCATCCAGACCACCACTATGATTTCAGTATTTGAGACAACATGCCACACAGATTCAAGAAGAAATCAGGGCCCTTTTCGAGAATGAGGCTATAGAGAAGGTCCCAAGGATCCAGAGAGGGAAAGGGTACTATTCCCACTTATTTCTAGTATGCAAAAAAATAGAGGACTTGCGCCCCTTCCTAGACCTCAGCAGTCTCAACAGTTTTGTGGTATACAAATGCTTCAGGATGGTCACCTTGCCAGGCTTAATCCCAATGCTACACCCAGATGCTTGGCTCATAAAGTTGGACATGCAAGATGCCTACCTCCACATTCCAGTCGTGAAACATCATCGGCGGTTCCTGCGATTCAAATTCCAGGGTCACCACTACCAATTCCGAGCCCTGCCTTTTGGACTGTCATCGGCTCCGAGGGTATTCACCAAATGCCTGGCAGTAGCAGCGGCGGAACTTAGGAGAATGGGCCACTATGTCTTCCCCTACCTGGACAACTGGCTCCTGATGGCTTCTTCCCAGAGAGAGCTAAATCATGCTCTACAAGACACCTATTTAATATTCGGCTTCCTAGATGTCACCATCAACCTGTCAAAATCGACCATTATGCCATGCCAAAGGCTGCAGTTCACACCAGAAGGGGAAGGGCCTTTCTACCAGAAGACAGGGCACAACGTCTGCAAAACTGGACAAGTAACATCATGGGACAAAAACAGGTCTCAGCAAGGACCATGTTGGATCTTTTAGGCCACATGGCGGCCGCCATAGCCACAATTCCCCTATCACGCTTACACATGAGAACCATTCAGTGGACACTCAAGGTCCCATGGGATCAATGACAGGATGACTTAGATCAGCTGGTCTCGGTTCCCAACTCTATTCTCTGAGTCTTGCAATGGTGGCTGGTCCTGGAACACCTCATGGTAGGAGTTCCCTTCCTGTCTCCTTCCCCTTCACCGATCCTGACTACAGATGCATCAGAATTGGGCTGGGGTACTCACATGGGCGGCAAAAAGACTCAAGGACTGTGGTCAGGGATTGAAGGAGCCCTTCACATAAACTTCCTCGAGATGAGGGCAGTCCTTTGTGCCCTTCAGGCCTTGCAAACGGACCTAACCCTGGGACATCTATTGATACAAACAGGCAACATGTCAGTAGTGTTCAATATCAACAAACAAGGGAGCACTCACTCATACCAGCTCTGTCAAGAAGTGATGAGAGTGTGGTACTGGACAATAGAGCACAGTATGACCCTGTCTGCAGTTCATGTTCCTGGGTTACAGAACACACTGGCAGATCTACTCAGCAGATCTTGATCCAGTGCACGCGAATGGGAGCTCCTACAATCAGTGGCAGAAACTCTGTTCGAAAAATTGGGGACACCAGAATTGGATCTGTTCACCTCCCCATACAATGCAAAACTGCCCATTTTCTGCTCACTAGATCCAGGGCCTGGTGTTTTCTGGTGAGATGTGTTGTCTCTCTCCTGGACAGGCTGGTTCCTCTATTCCTTTCCTCCCCTCCCTTTGATTCAGAGAGTCCTGTTCAAGCTGCAGGATGAGAAAGCAGTCATGGTTCTGGTGGCCCCATATTGGCCCAGATAGATATGGTTTCCTCTCCTCCAATGCCTGGTGAGTGAGCCACCCTTTCCTCTTCCACTCAGCTCGCACTTACTATCGCAAGACTACGGGGTCTCAGATTCACACAAATCTCAGATCCTTTCACCTGCATGCCGGGCTCCCTAAGACCTAGCAATGTCTCACCACAAAGTCTCAAGCAGTGTGGCTGATGTCCTAGTGGCAGCAAGGAAACCCTCTACTCATGCCACATACGCCATGAAATGGTGCAGATTTTGCTTTTGGTCCTCAGCCTGTGACCTGGACCCTCTAACCTGCCTGGTGAAATCGATATTGGAGTACCTCCTTTCCTTATCAGAAGCAGGGCTGAATTACTCCTCAATAAAGGTGCACCTCTCTGCAGTATCTGTGTTCCATGCACACTTTGGGGACAAATCCTTGGCTCAACTGGACTTGTCACACACCTTCTTGCGTGGCATCCTCCACTTAAAGCCACCCATTAGAGATACGATCCTTCCTTGGGACCTTCTATTTGTTTTAGAACAGCTCACACTACCTCCCTTTGAACCAGCTGCAGATTGCGAGCTACGGCTTCACTCTTGGAAGGTGTTATTTTTAGTTGAAGTTACCTCTGCAAGGAGAATTTCTGAGCTCCAAGCACTCGTGTGCAAAGAGCCATATTTGATTTTTCATAAGGATAGGGTGTCCTTAAGGACCAATCGTAAGTTTCTACCCATGGTATCAGAGTTAACCCTCAACCAGGATATCGACCTCTCAGTTTACTACCTGGAGTATTCCAATAAGGGAGAGGCTGTCCTGCACACATTGAATGTGCACAGGATACTTGGGTTCTACCTGACTAGGACCAGACCACACCAACAGTTTGACCAGTTATTTTTGACCTTTGTCCACAGGATGTTAGGGGCACTGGTGTCTAAACAGACACTCTCAAAATGGTTGGTAAACTGCATTGTATTCTGTTACCAGATGCGAAACAAACCCTTACCGGGACCGGTAAAGGGTCACTCTACCAGTGAGATGGCAACATCATTTGCCTCCCTGAGAAATGTTTCGTCTTCTGCCATTTGTGCAGCTGCTACATGGAGCACAGTGCACACATTCATCAGACATTACAGTCTGGATATTGTCTCCAGGTGCAGAGCAGGCTTTGGCCTTGCTGTCCTGCAGGGGCTTCTTTCATGAGTGGTTCCCTTTCACCCTTCTCCTATCCTCCTCCCAAATTTAGGGTAATCTTTATCACTGCTTAGGACTCAGTCCTAACGGTGTAACCTGCTGCAAGAGCTGTTTCTTGAAGTAAGATAGTACAGTTACGTAAGAACTTACCATAACAGTAGATCTTTGACAACAGCTGTTGCAGCAGGTACTTTCCCACCCACCTTCCCCTCAGGAGATCAGCTGCTTTTGCAATAATAGTTCCTATTGGTCTTCCTTTGGAAGTGGATCCTCAGAATCACATTGCTATGCTGGAGTCTCCGGCGGGACAACCGAACGATGCAGGGGGACCACCCCTTTTATGATGTATGTGATGTAAGGGGCAGGGCTGATGGTGGGGGTGGTCCCCCACTGTATGTAGCTAGCAAGAAGTTTTCCGTGGGGTCCTGCTGCCTGCCGGCTTCAATCGTAATGGTGTAACCTGCTGCAAGAGTTGTTCTTGAAGATCTACTGTTACGGTAGGTTCTTGCGTAACTGTACTTTTCCTTTAAAAAGTTCCCTTTTAAATGCCCAGAGCAATATTAGATGAAAAAAAAAAACATTTTACGTGAGTGTGACAGACTAGGGGAATAATTAGCTAAGAAATACAGTCAAACAGAGATAAGCAAGCATCCCTGAAACAATAGGAGTGTGTAGGTCAAGTGTCGTAGAATGGAGTGTTATGTAGTTGTAGAAGGTCTATAAATTATCTGATGTTAAATGTCTTACTGAAGCTAAGTTGGGGACTGTGTGTGTGTGTTTGTGCATGCACAAACAATACAAACATTTAATAAGGTTAACATTTCAAAAATTTTATACATAGTATCCTGAGATCACTAATGACACATCAAGTTTAGGTTGTCAGAAATTACTACAGTACTACTAATCAGATCAATAATGTCTGTGCTCCAGATGTCTAGAACATATGGAGAATTATTTTCAGATCAGCCTTGTATCATGTCCATATGCAGGAATGGATCCTAAATTGTGTAAAATCTCCCACTGTTATGATTGGCCAGATAGGTGAGGAACTCACACTTCACTAATTTGGACAGTGCAGATAGCCAATTCAAGATTGGGGAGGGAGTCAGTTCTTCATTGAAGGAGAATCTGTTGTTTGGCCTCCAACACAGCAGGAAGCAGTTATAGTTTGCCCTCTTCCTGTATAGGACTGTCTGAGAGTGGTCTCCCCAATATCCAGAAGAGGGGGTTTCCTATGGAACTAATTGTCCTACCACATGCTGGTAAAAGACAAATACTTGCAACCAAAAATTCTTAAGGACAGGACAGCTCTACGAAATACAAGTGAGATGTCCTGTGGCTGTGGCACCTCCAGCATCAATCAGTGGGCATCAGTTCCATCTTTTGAAGGACCTTGGGGATGTCATACCATTGGCATATAATTTTTTTTCTGGATAAGCTTGTATTGCATATCCCTAAACTTAGAGTGAGCTCTGCCTATCACTGAGGACCAGTAGTAATTTTGAGATGGCTACTTGTAACTTCGCTGCCCAGACAAGTTGCTGAGACTTCAGCTAGGGACACTGGGGTTCTGGCAGATATGATTACATCCTGCCCCCAGCCTGACTGGGTTTGCAGTCCATCGAGATATACATTGGTAGGTTCATGGTGGGCCAAGGTCTGGCTGCTGTTTCCATGTGGTAAGTGTCTCAGCTGTACAAAACACCAGAAATCTGAGCAAGGAAGATCACATCTCTCAGGTTCTGAAATATGTCAAGGTTTCTTGAGGTTGACAGTTCAAGGTGATTCATTATCCAGATTCCCTTAGCAGCTCAGGTATCCCAGTAGATGGGTTTACCTTCAGTTGTAATGTGAGGGTGTGCCAAAGTAGTTCCTACTTCCAAGGGTGATACTTAGTCCAGTTATAACTTTTCACCATGGTATTCCATGTCTGACTCACAAATATTTGCATTGGTGAGGAGATTGTGGGGAAAGGACCTCCTTTGTCTTCCCTTCAGTCCTGCCTAGGGTGGGACTTCCTTTGCGCCCTGCTCTAGTGAGTACCAAACGGGGTGCTTTTCCAAGGGTGGGGTCAGGCAGTAGAGGTTCTGGCATATACCTGCTGCCTGGTGGTACGTCCATAACCATGGTAGGGCCTGCCCTCCTCTTTTTCTGGGAGCTCAGAGTTTCTGTTGGCTGAATCTAGGTTTGGTGCCTTCCTACAGAAAGGACAGGAATAGTTTCTCCATTTGGATGGGGACTGGAAGACTATTGAGAAAAAAAGTATTTTGGAGGAAGAGCATCATTTTATAAGCTTTACTCTTACCTCCAAAAGTCAGCTTTAACTTCATCCACCTGCAAAAATATGCTTTCAAAAGTGGGGTGAAGCGGTTAAGATTTAGGTCCACTATGGTCTTTAGGTCGGTGGTTAGGAGAATCCTGAGGTATGTAATATGTGTTGATTTCTGATCGAGGCCCAAATTCTTGATGCAGTCCTCAGTAGTCAACTTAAGTGGAAGAACCTCTGTTTTACTCCAGTTTTCCCTGTCCTGAAAATGTATGGTAGTCATTTAGAATGGATAATAGGACTGGGAGGGATGACACAGAGTGTGAGACTGCCACCAGTGTTGTCTGCATATGCAAGGGTTTTTAATTGTGCAGTGCCAGTGTGGACACCCTGAAGCTCCTTTGACATATTTTCCTGTGGAGAGGCTCCATTGCAATCCAAAAACAGAAGTGGTGAGAGAGGACATCCCTGCCTTGTGCCTCTACTTAGCTGAATTTGAGTATAAATGGAGGAGTTTGTAAGAGTCCTTGCTGTTGACTTATTAAAGCTGCACCCACTTTATATAAGTGTGACCCATTCCTATAGCCTGTATTGCCTGGGTGAGAAAGCCCCATTCCACTGAATGAAAAGCTTTTTCGGTATCTACGCTAACAAGTAATGCTGGATGCTTCCCCTTAAATGCTGCCCACATAACATCCCGGGCAGCCCATAAGTTATCCATTGCCATCCTTTCCTTCACAAACCCTGACTGCTGGAATTCAGTAAAGGAGGATATGATTTTCTTCTGTAGTTGGAGTGCCACGGTCTTTGCTATGATTTTGGCATCCACATTAATCAGCAAAATTAGCCGGTAGTTTTGCACCAGGTGGGGAGTTTTGCCAGGCTTAGAGAGAAGGACTGTTAAAGTTTTGGACAGGGTGGAGGGTAACTCCCCCTTTGTTGTAGGAGGAGGTGAGGGTGGTCATGAAGATGTCTCCTTGCACTGGAAGTTTGTTTGGTAGAACTCCCCTGGGAGGCCATCTGGGCGAGAAAGCCCAATCTTCTTCAAGGATTTCTCTTCCATCAGGCCACACCTATGGAACTATACTGCATCAGTGCTAAGATCCTATGGAAACTTTTGCCAGCAGTCCACCAGGGGGCCGCCCAAGATGATGTCATAGGTAACCTCCATATAAAGTGTGGGCGGCCCCATCTCTCCTCAGTTTTTTCCTGCCATCGATTCTCATCAGACCTGCTAGCGGAAAGAGTGGCACCAGTTTATTATTTTTCTTAAAAATAATTCTTAAACCTTCACCCTTTCTTGGCTTTTTTTATGCTGTCGAAAGGCCCTCCAAATTGTTCTGCTTTTGCGATTGTGGGGAGCGCATATTTAAGGACGACGCTCATAGTGTATGTGTCTGTTGTGTAGGCCTCAACCACAGTGTTCAAGCTTGCAACATTTGCTGCATTTTAATTCTGTGACTAGGCAATGGAGGAAGGGAACCCTCAATAACTTCCTTCTGTGGAAAGCACTCACGGCCATGGAGAAGCAGCTCCAGGAGAAAATACCACCCAGCCCCATGGTTGGCTCCACAAAACATGCGTCAAAGAATGAAGAGAAGAAGTCCTCAGGGAAGCACTGTAAAAGGCAGAACCATCAATGAAAGAAGTCTCGCTGACAGAGGTTCCAATCACCACTATGACCAGTGCATCCAACTTCATTTCCATCACTGACAGTTTCCACACTGGTGACTAGGACAATCTCGACTGTTCTTCAGCCATCTATAGTGGGGCCTGTTCAGGAGTTGCCATCATCTCTACAGCAGATAACTTGCTCCCGTCGGCAGTTTCTCCAGTGCTGTTGACTGATTCAGCAAGGGTACTTTGCACAAGTGTCGCTATGCAGGGAAATCAGCCCCCCAGACCTCCATCTCCCCGGGGTTGGAACCAGGTGTAGACAAGACCAGACCTCATGGGGTTGGATGGTCATCCTTGTTGATGCCTTACTTGTCATAAACACTTAGGATTGCACTCCCTAGACAGGGTGTGGCTGATGAGTTGCTGCCTGTCCCTGACACCTCTAGGGCAACAAGGTCAGGCCTGAGTGAGGACCAAGCTAATTCTACAGCTACCAATGTTACATGGTTATGATCATCGCAGAATACGAGTCCACTGTTGACCCTTTTTGCTGACAATCCTTTTGTATCAGTCATTAAGGCTACTGGTTGGTCCCTTTGATGGTAAACCCACAGCCTCTACCCTTGGTTAATGCTCAGCTGTCGCTGTGCTATCAACAGGGCATGTCAATGGGACCTTTCCAGGCCTAGCCTTCCAGGGCACTCGAAAACTGACCTGCTCTTACACTTCTCTCGTCGATGCCCTATAACAACTTGGTGGAGCAACACAGCCAGCCATATGCATTGTGGTCACAGAGGCTTCCATACTTCCCCCATCGATGCACATGCTTTCTGAGTTGGGGAAGGGGTATCTTCCATTACCCCAGGTGTCACCACCATGACCCCTCTGGTTAATAGCCAGCGAACACGTCAACATCCAACCACATACTTCCCTCCTGGGATGAGATGAAGGATATAGGCCACCTCAGAAACAGATGGAAGCAGAATCCTCTCCATCTTCCTGTAGTGAGGATGCTGTAGTTTATACTTCACAGTCACCCCGGAGGACCATACCTTTATGTCCATGCTATGAGGCATGAAGGTAACCATGGGATTTTCAGGGTTGGGAAGAGAAAGATCCCTTGAAACAAGTTCTTTTCGACTTCTTAGAAATCCCTGAGGCCCCTCCTGTGGTTATCCCACCCCATTTACCAAGTTTTGGAGGCTGCAACATATGTGGCCTGGTAATGACCTAGTGAAGACCCACCCTATCCCAGGAAGGTGGACAAGACTTACCCCCCAACCTCTAATAAGGTGCTTTTTGCCTCTCAACCTGAGTTGAATGCGGTGATATCAACAACCAAGCACCATCATTGTCAGGCTCTTTCTTGCCTTATTTTTCACCCTGCAGGCAAGGAATCTAGAAAGTTAGATGTTGTGGACAAGCTTACCTGTGCATCTGCTTCTTTGGGCTTAAGAATTGCTAACCATTAAGCCTATATGGTGAAATACCAAAATACTTTGTGGCACAAGTCACATACTGCTGCCCACGGGTTACCAGAGGGCACAGCAAAACAGGACCTCTTATATAACCTGGAGGCAGCCACTCAGGTAGGCAAACATCTTATAAGATCAGTATATGATGCTTCAAATGTTTCAGCCAGGGCTGCGGCAGTGGGCATTTGTTTAGCACGCCATGCCTCACTCAGGGTGTCTGGACTTCTGGGCGAGGTGCAGTGAACTGTATTAAATGCCCCTTTCAGAGGACAGAAGTTATTTGGCAGAGAAGCTGAAGATGCATTAAAAGATTTGCCCTCTGCCCAGCTGCAACCAGAGCGTCCTGGTCAGTCCACTTCCAATTCCTGTGCCTTTAGATGGTGGCTATGCTGAGCCAGTTATCAGGAGCCTCCTGTTTGTAATTTTGATTCGCCTGTTAGTAATTTTGATTCGCCTGTTATTTTTATTTTGTTCGTTTGTTTTTCCTCCCAATTTTATTCTGTTTTGTCTTCCTATTTGTGCCATTTTTGCTTGTTTTATTTTAAGTTTTAATAGAATGCTCGGCATCTAGAGGTTTGTGTTTTTGGACTTGTGGATGACTCGAGGGTGACCCGAGGGACATTCTGCTCAGGAGTTCGTGTTTGGACCCCCAAATGTGCCGGTTATTCAGGCCTGCTGCTGTTTGCGGCATGTAGCAGATTGCTGGAGACACCTCGCTGAAAACACCTTGTTGGGGCCTGTGGTTGGAACTTTATTGGACTGGCCGGGACTATTACAGGCTAGTGTTGCGGTTTTGCTGCATCTCTGAATTGTCTGAGGAACTGTGTAACTGTGAGTAACATCGAATTTTCCTGAGAGGTGTATTGCCTGTCTATTAGATATTAATTGGATTTTTGAGACTGGAGGAGCGGCGTGGTCTGGGAGCTGTGTTGTGTGGGTGGGCCTCCCTCTGTGCCTAGGGCTAGTTAGTGACTGTGCTCCACACAACCAAGTGGGAGTCACCCTTGTGCTCATTGGGGAGCCAGAGCACTGGTTGGGCTTTCTCCTAAGACTCCTGTGGGACGAGACTTGAGGCCTGGCCCCCCCAAGGGACTGTAGCTGTGAGTCACTGGTGGCTGGGTGCCGGGGCCTAAGTGTTGGTGCATCTGGAGGGGGTCTCCCCCTTGGATCTAGCTTGCACGTTTCAGCCTGCTGCTGTACCGAAGATTCTTCGAGCTGTGCCTGACTGTTTTGGGGGACTGCAGCCTGGTTTAAGGCCTGTCTCTTTTTGGCTATCGAGGTTTGCCTCTGTGACTGGATCAATTTGGGATTGTTCTTTTATGATGCTGAACTTGATCTGATATTATATTGCAGCCATCCTCCTGTATATCTGCAATTTTGGGGATATTGTTAGACTCTGTTGGCTTGAATTGTTTCTTTTTTCTTTACTGTTTGCTTGTCTCTCAGACCCTTGGTGAGAGCAGAGTCTGGGATTGGGAAGCCTTGGCATTGTCGGCCTGGGGAGGTGGGAGCTTCCCTGGCCTATTCATTAAACATCTGGAGCCGTTTGTTTGATCTACTGTGGAGGACTGCTGGACTATTTTATATTGGAACTGAATTAAGGCTTTATAATTTGGGGAGTTCTGGGAGGACTTTTTGAAGGCGGTCTGATTATAGGACTTAAGTTTGAATTGTTTAAATATTTGTTTTATGTGTTGATATTTGGGGTTTATATTGTCTTTGTTGGGGGAGATAGATGATTGAGTGTTGTATGTGAATTGAGTGATGATTTGAGTGGCTGACTGTAGTGAGTGACCTGGTTGTTTGGATCCTTGGTGGGGTTGTGTTAGAGGCACCCTGCTGAAGGTATTTTGTGAGGGGTGGTATTGGAGACTGGAATTATTTATTTTTGGAGTCTTGATAATTATTGTATTTGTAATGAGTTTGGAGGGTTTTAAGATGGTCAGGCATTATTCTCCCACCATGCTCAGGGAATTACGCCCTTTCGACTGTCCTCCATTACCAGCTGAGATGTATAAGAGATGTTGAGCCTTGGGGATAGTCAGAAGTCAACTGAAAAGGTTGCGATCTGGGCACGGTGCAAAAATAGAGAGGGGTGGACAGATAGAGGTTGTAGGGACTAGGAGACACCCTGGGGCGAAATGGGGTCAGGAAAGGGGTGTTCCCTGCCTGGTTCCCATACCCAAGGGCTCCACAAATAGGGGGCAGGTCTCAGGATCTTCCTCATTGACCTATCCAACTTGGGCGGTGTGCGATGCCAGATCGAGTAGAAACAAAATGGCTATTATAGCTGATCTTGTTGGAACATCTGATCTGGCATGCATCACTGAGACCTGGCTGGATGAGAATGCAGACCCTATTTTGGCATCTGCTGTTCCATCTGGGTTCTCTGTGATACACCGCCCGGGAGTGGATCATAGGGGCGAGGGTATAGCCATTGGCCCAGATATTCAAACTGCACCCAAAAAGTGCGCAACAGCAGGAGCAAGCGCAAGTCCACTGTGCCCATGTGCAAGAAGCATGATATTCAAAAACGGCGCGGGTCAGATGCACCACCTCGCGACTGCGACTGATATCGTGCCACCTGTGCCATGCGCAACCAGGGATGTGCAGTTGCGCAGTTCAGATGCACCATAGCGCAACCAGGGATGCTCCATGGAGCAGGGCAGCACTGCAACAGCACAACCAGGGATGCGCAGGGACAGGATGCAGGGGTCCACCACCCATGCCACAGATGGGCAGAGAAGCACACACCAGAACAGACATCGCCCCCCACACCCCATGCACTGCACAACCGGTGGAGAGTCGGAATAACCACCGGCTCATGGATACCAGCAACAAACCCACAGCCAGGGCATGGTGCCCCAGCATGCCCCCTGGCAAGCTGTGACTGGCACACAAGGAGGGCCGACCACCCCATGCCACACAATCCCACCAATGCAGAGCACACCCTGCACTGTGATCCCCAGACACCCTGCCCAGGAGCAGCATCCACCAGTGCAGGACACCCCATGTATGCCACCACTCCCATTGTGACAATGCAACCCTGTGCACTACAGAACCATGCAAGGCAGTCCCACCACGAGCACCTGTCAGCGGGTGGCAGCACACAGCGATGCAACGACTGCATACACAGTGCCACCACGCACGTCCCCCCCCAAGGTATAGCTGAGAGACCGACCATGCGTCGGCACATGAGGTACCCCACACATGACAGGGCATGCCCCGGACCCCACCACCAGTGGTACAGCACCCTGCACACCCTCCCAAGGACACACCCCAACCCAGCACTGGCCACAACAGCCAGCAGAGACACTCCACAGTGGTGCATGGAAGCATGCACACACAGGATGCAACACAGTGCATGGACAACACCACCCATGCCCAAGGGCACACCAACACAGGAATACAGCAGCAGGGCAACCAAGCCCACAGTGTGTCGCCACGGAAACTGTGTACACATGGCCAGCACCCCTCCATGGCACAGGAGTGCCAGCCACCCTGCGCAGGCACCGTGGAACTGTACGCTACCAGCATTTGCCCAGAGCACAAGTGACAGACAGTGGTGCACATCCCCTGCAACACACACAAGCGACAGCATAGAGGTGGGACAACAACAGCGGAGGCCACAGTGTCACCTGAGACAGATATGCACCACACCAGTGACAGGAGGCAACCCAGCATTGTGACGGGTACAGTGGCTGTCCAGCATGGACAGCCACCACTGACATGCCAGTGGACCGTGCAAGTCACAGACATGCAAGGGTGTCAGCTGCGCAGGCCATAGACGGTCTGATAGGAACACCATGGACACAGAGCATGCACCGTGGACCACTGCACACAGTCATCCAGTGCACAAGGAACAACACACACACCACAGACAGTGACTGATAGCCACTCCCACACCATACTCACTTCCCCACGGACACACACACACACGCACATGACTGCACCACCCCTGATGCCATGCACACCACTGCAGCTGAGCATCTATAGCCTGCTGCAAATCAGAGACCACCACAGTAGGCATATCAAAGGAAATGTATTTAAAAACAGCAAACAAAACTATATACAAGTATTTACAAAGGTTTGGGGGGAGGGCCACAAACAAGGTGGGGTGGGTAAGGGGCAGGGGTGAACAAACAGTAGAGGGAAGAAGGGGCGTGAGGGTGTGTCCAGGAGAGTAGGGGAAATCAGGGGCATTGCCAAGCTCAGCAGGAGCCCCGCTCCCCGCTCTGGCTTCTCCTCCCGCCATGTCGCTGTCTGACACCGAGCCTGTTGATGCATTCCAGTATCTCCAGTGACACCCTGGCAACCTGAAGAATCTCCCACAGCACCACCTTGATGTTGTGCAGCTGCCATCCACCTAGGACAAGGGAACAGAGTCAATAGGTGTGAATGCACAGCCCCATGCAGCCCACCCACTGTGCATGGCATACGGCCGTGGGACATGCCTCTGTGATGGTGTGTGACCACCCACAGTGATCGCATCCACAAGACCTGCCTACCCAGGCACACACAGCCATGCGGACCACTGCACACACCCACCGGCCAAGTCCTGCACAGCACCACCATGGCTGTTCAGTGACATGGCTTTGCAGTGTGAAGGCAGTGGCACAGCCATGTACCCGGTGCACGCATGGACCACCATTGATGCACTCCCAGACATGCAGTGCCACTGGACAGTGCTGACTGTACCAAGTTGCGTGCATGGCAGTGGTATCAATCGATGGTGCCCGCCCTGTTACACAGCATGCAATAGTAATCATGGTTGTAGGGCACTCACCATCATCAGGCTGGTCCCTGCACCTGTCTTGTCCGGCTGCCCTCTCGGCCTGCTGTTCATCACGGCGCAGCCTCCCCTCCCTCACCCACTGGCACTCCTCTGGGCCTAGGGTGCAAACATGGAGAGAGGAACATCAGTACAATCCGGTAGCAAAGTCCCCCCCAACCCCATGTGTGTGCAATCCCACACAGCCATACCCATCCTCCCCCCACCCCGATACCACCACCATGGCCAACACTGGATGGCCTCCCCATGTGCTGGACACATGCCACTGTGATACCCGTATGGACGTTAACAGTGTATGGATGGGGCACCTACATGGCCGTGGCACCGTGCCCCTCCTGGCACGTGCCCGCAGGTGGGCAGGCCTGTCTGGGTCCCGCCGCTGCAAGTCACCATAGTGGTGCCTGCACTGCTCCGTGGTCCTCTCCACGCCTGTGGCCTCCTCCAGGGCCACCGCCACCTCCTCCCACACCGCACCCCACACTGCACTCCTGCCCTATCCAGGGGTGCCTCCCCAAATAGGGCAGCAGGATGGGGCTCCACTAACTGGACCAGATTGGCCAGTTCCAGTTGGCTCCAGATGGGTGCCCTTCTCTGTGCCATCCTGTACAGTTTTGGTGTCAAAATGGTGCTCGGTAGTGCACGTCTGCCATGTGTGGATACAGCATGGTACTGCGCTGTCATTCCCCATTGCGCGGTCACTGAACAGCGTGATAGAGGTGCACCCATGTGGACGCATGGTGCCTAAGGGGCAAAGGTCAGCACAGGGTCAGGGGTCTCTTGTGCACGGACTGCCACAGCGCGATTGGTACTCACTGCGTGAAGCGCGGTAGGGCACCTGTGTGCCACTTCCTGTAGCGGCCTACTGTGCTGTGGCCCAGTGCGCCTATGGCGCCCCACTGCCAGAGCGCCATACATGTGAACAGCGCAGTAACACCACTGGCACAATGGTGGCTGTGCCCTGCATTGCCTCCCACACACAACATGTCAGCAGCATGGCAGGCATTGGCGTCAGTACCCCGGGCATGCACCGTTCGGTGTCCACTGCGCATGTCACAGAAATGCGCCCTTGCCTGAGCACGTTTGACACAATTGCACAAAGCGCAACAGCGCGATATTCAGCTGGCATATACAAATCGGCTAATCGGCCATTCAATGGTGTAGATACTGCATTAGCATCCACTTAAAATTGCGCCTCGCCTCCTTTGCATGCATTGCACTATAAAAATGCGACATTGGGCTGCAGTGGCCATAGTCTGTTATTGCAGTCTATTGTGGTGAGTTGCATGCTGTTTGGGAGTGTGGACTGTGGTGTGTGGGACATGCATGGGACTGCACAGTCACAGGTAACACCTGTCATTCCCACAGGATAAAGAATGAGCGATCGTGAGGTGGAGGAAGAGGAACCGAGATGTGGGAGGAAGAGGAGGCTTAACTTCACCAAGGCAGAAACATATGTCCTGTTTGAGGCCTACCTTGACCAGGAGCCGCTGCTCAGCAGACAGCGGGGAACACCACAGGCCCGTGCTGCTGCATGGGAAGAGGTGGCGTGTGCCATCAACCTGCATGCAGCCACCAGCGGTCCGTGCAGGAGTGCAAAAAGAAGATGGGCATGGACAGGCGGAGGATTAAGGACAAGGTGGCTGCCATCAGGGCAGCATGGGCTGCGACCGGTGGGGGAAAGCCGGGCATGCAACGCCTGACCCCGCAGGAAGAGTGGGTTGCTGGCAGCATGCAGCGTTATGTCATCGAGGGTGTTCCAGGTGGTGGATTCCAGATAGGTGGTAGCCCGTCACTGCATGGTAGGTCCTGGTCTGTCAATGGGGGGGGAGACAGGGTAGGGCAGATACATTAATGCTACTGTGTTCCCTTACAGCTCCTGAGCATCTATATGGGTCAGCGGTGGTGGGCTTGTCCACTGAGGGTGATATCATGGACATTGAGGAGGGCCCGTCCACCTCCACAGGTGTCTGAGGGTCAGCGCGACAGTGGGCCCGCCTGGCTGTCCGGACTGATGTTGGTGGAGCAGGTGCGGAGGAGGCCCTGCCCATGTCCCAGCGTGCCACCGTCCATGGATGCCAGCATGCTGAGACTCGGGCTGGTGCCAGATCCGTCACTGATAATGATGGAGCTCACTTCATGGACAGTGATACATGTGAGCTGCAGGATGGCCACACAGCAGGTGACATCATGGGCATGGCCATGGGTGGTGCCGCCGTTGAGGCCTGCGTGACATCACAGTCCCAGCCTGTGCCTGTCTGCACCAGTGGGGCTGCACTGGTGTGTGTCCAGGACAGTGGGGCTGTTGCGGCCGCTGCAGCAGCACTGTTGAGCCCCGGAGAGCTGCAGCCAGAGGGGCAGTGTCAGCAGTTGGCCAATGGCCATGGGGGTACAGTGTCGGGGGGCGGCGTCAGTGCACCACCTGTGGACATGCCCAGGCCTGGCCCTGGTGTACAGCACCCACTGTCAAGGGGTGCTGCCCATCAGGGCCGCGAACACCGTGAGGGACAGCATGCCTATCAGGCAGATGACCTCTTAGAAAAGCACACCCGCATACTCCAAGAATCAGTCGATCAGCAGTTGCGGCTTGTGCCGGCGGTGGATGCACTTAGTGCGGCTCTGCACCAGGCAGAGGAGCGACGCAGCAGGGACACCGGTCTGCTTCTGGCAGGGATGGACCGGATGTGGGAGGATGTGACCGCTGCCATTGACAGGCTGACACAGACAATCACAGCTGCCATGGCCACAGTGGGCACACAGTTATTTGCCCATGTGTCGCAGACACCGTGCAGTGCAATGTCCACCCCCCATTCCTGGCGTCGTGTGACACCCTCCTTGTTGACACCGGATTCAGCTGTGGGCATCCCGAGCACGCCTGGCGCAGGCATGTTCGGTGTGCTGCAGACCCCTGCGCGAGCACAGTCGCATTCACGCAGTGGAATCCCTGGGGGACCATTGGTGCCACCCCATGAGGCCATAGGTCAGCCTGTCACTGCTGGCGGGTCTCAGCAGGGCTGCCCATGCATCCGTGGCAGCCATGGCACTGTGGCGCGTGACTGACCTGTCTCCCACCATGGCTACTGTCTGATGCTGCCCTGCGTACATTGTGTTGTTCAATGTGCAATGCATGGGTGGGGTACCTGGCCCTGCACACACACACACATTCCATCTGCACACCCTCCCGGCTGCTGTCCGCTGTGGCATGTGTATGATGATGCCTTCGTTGCACTGTCCACCACTGTGCAATGGTGCCCAGTGTCTGGCACATGCACAATGACAGGCACTGGGCGTGGTGGTCTGTGGACGTGTGTGTGGCTAGGGGTGGCGGTTGGGGTCGGTGTGCCTCCTACCCTTTGTGCATGTCTTGTGGGGTGTGTGTGTGAGAGTGTGTGTGTGTGTGTGTGTGTGTGTGTGTGAGACCGTGAGCCGTGTTAGACCTTGCCCATCCCTGACGGCGTGTGCGGTTCCATGCTCAGCCAATTCTCTTAACGACATGCACCCCTGGGGTTTGTCCATGCGTGTTTGTGGGTTGTGCCCTTGCCACTGGTGGTTGCACATGACTCCATGACTTACCTGGGTTGGTTGAAGTGCTCCTCTGTGATGGTGTCCCGGTGCAGCTGTGCCATCCGGATCAGTCGGGGGTCCCTTCGACCAAGGGGGGGCTGCCCATCACCGTCTTCACCAGCGTCCTCATCGTCCCCATCACTGTCCCCCTCTTTGACCTGTACGGCTATCCCACAGTCATTGGCCATGTTGTGCAGGATACAACAGGCCAGGAATAGCCCACAGGCCTTTGAGGGGCTGTACTGTAGGGCATCACCAGACGTGTCCAGGCAATGGAAACGTGCCTTCAGCATCCCGAACACCTGCTCAATGACATTGTGTGTGGTGGCATGTGCTTCATTGTAGCATTGCTGTGATGGGGTCATGGGCCGCTGGTATGGTGTGAGCAGCCAGAGACGGAGTGGGTATCCACTGTCACCTGTGTGTAGAGGGTGGACATTAGTTTGGTGATCAGCGTCGCCCTGCCATAGGCCATCTAGGCCAGTAACCATGTCACCTCTGACTATGCCCCTCCCAAGCTCCATATCTTTCTGCGTGATTTGCATACTCATCCACTAGGTGGCCAGTAGGGATGTCCCCACTCTCGAACCTGTGGCACAGTGCGGACTGGTGCCAGATGAGGGCATCGTGTGCTCCCCCAGGGTGCGTGGCACAGACATTGATTATGCGCCCCCTGGCATCGCACACCACCTGGCAGTTGATGCTTGCATACCCCTTCCGATTCATGTATGCGGCCCCTTTGGGGCCAGGTGGCGTGGTGGATGGCCACATGGGTGCAGTCTATTGCCCTGAGCACGCAGGCATACATGCTACCCTGTGGAATTCTGTTGTTTGCTGTGCACTCGCCGTGTGCTGGAGAAACAGATGTACTCCGTGAGCATGTGGCAGGCGCTGAGGAATTGGGTGAGAAGGCGTGATGCGGCTGACTGGGTTATGCCTGTCGTGTCCCCTGTTGGTCTCCGGAAGGTACCCGTAGTGAGCAGGCACATGCAAGCTGTCACTTTGGTCTCCACTGACAGAGCATGGCTCTGTCGTGTGGGTGTCTGCATCACATCACTGCACAGCTCACAGAGCCGCCTCAGGATTGCCCGGTTCAGGTGGTACCGGCCCACGATCTCAGTATCAGTGTACAGCTCGAAGTTGGTGCGGGCTCAGTATTGCCTGTTTGGGGCATACCGCCGACGGACCCTTCCATGACCGAGCCCCCCTGCTGCCTGCCTTCTCACCCCCCTCATAACTGCCTCCATCTGGATGGTGGCACTGGCCATGTCCCTGGCTTGTGTTACCCCCCCGGCAGCTGTTTTACTGTTCCCCCCGCTGTTCTTGCTGCTACTCCCCCTGCACCGGGAACACCTCCCTGTAGTGGCCATACTACCCACTGTCTGTACCGTCAGTGCTGTGTGGCACTTCCAAATGTTGTCCTGCACTGTGGCACAGGCTCCCCACACCTTCCCTGTTCCTGGTGGTTCCAGGTGCTCTGCCCTGCTCCTGCCTTGTCCTGCTCACAGTTTCTGTGTGCCTGTGTGGCTGCCTGCAGTTCACCAACATGTGGCTTCCCTGTAGCATTCTTGCACCTCTCTCTTGTTGCTTTTTTTTGGAACATTTCTGCTATCGTGCAACTTCCGTTTGCTCCCCTATTGCGCATAGCGCATGTTGTTGAATATCGCACTGCGCCATTTATGCATGGTTCCTCCCCCTTCAGTTGTGCATGCATTCATTACCATTGCGCTCTTGCACATTGTGATTTGGAGGGCGCATCTGCCTCCCGCTGAATATCACAAAATGGCGCATTTTTGGACTTGTGCTGGTGCATCCCTGTTGCGCATGGCGCTACCCTTTTGAATATCTGGCCCATTATGTTTAAAACAGAACTGGGCCTTGTGGATGTGCCAGTGGGGTGCACTTGGGACTTTGCGTGTATCCTGGGAGCAGGTGTAGGGTTCAGGATACTCCTCATCTACTGTCCACCTGGTGATGGGGGAGAATTCCTGAAGGAGTTCGTGGACTTCATTGTCGATGTGGCCTTGGAGTCGCCCAGATGGTTAATTCTGGGTGACTTCAGTGCCTGGGTCAATGATGAATTCTCACAATTTGGAAATAATCGCCTTCAGCTTATGACCATGCTGGGACTTACACAGGTGGTTACCTCTGCTACCCATATAGGGGGTCACTCTTTGGATCTGGTGTTCCTCCTAGGGATGGAGATCATGGATCCGGAGGTGGAACCAGTCGTTTGGTCAGACCATCACACCACAAGGTTCAGTTTTGGGGCTTCCCCAAGTAGGTCTGCTCCTACGGAGATGGTTCATTACCACCCTTTAAGGGGAATTATCCCAGAGGGCCTGTCAGCGGTGCTGGACCTATCAGGTTTATCAAGTGAATGCATGAGTCCAGGCGGTCTTGTACGTACCTATAATAAGGAGGCAGGAGATGCCCTGGACTCAATTGCTCCTGTTCGACTTCGCCCACTCACTCTGCACCCAAGGACCCCTTGGTTTGAAGGGTCCCTGAAGGAGCCGAGAAGAGTGGGTCAAAGGCTAGAGAGAGCCTGGTGGAAATCCGGCCTTGATGTTGACAAGCTTAGGTTGATGGAACATTATAATGGCTATCAATCAGCAATCCCCCGTAAGAAGGCAGAATTCCTGTTCGGAGAGATTGCTGCTGCATGGAATCGACCAGCTCAGCTGTTCCGTACGGTGGACAGACTGTGCAATCCGGTCTGCCTTCAGTCTGGAAGAGATTTTTCACAAATAAAGTGTGATGAGCTTGCTCGATTTTTTGCAGATAAGGTTGTCAGCATCAGGTTGGGTATCAACCCAACTCTCTCTACGAGGGATTGCGGAGATCAGTGGGGGGGGGGTGGCAAGCACCCATCCTGCCTGGTCTGACTTTAGCTGGCCATAATTCATGGACATTGTGAGGATTGTCCAGACTCTGCGACCAACCAGCTGTAGTTTGGATCCTGGCCCTATGCCACTATTGGTAGGTTGCTTAGATGCTATCTACCCGATCCTTGCTGAAATTGTCTGGAGTTCCTTGGAGAAGGGGTCTTTGTTGTGTTGGCATCATCATGCACATGCCACAGTGGCCAGTGGCCAGGTGGGTGTGCACAAGGCCTGTGTGCGGTGCCAGCCATGGATAACATGTCCCTGGAATGCACACGCACACGCCACACCAATATGCACACAGGGCAGCTGCAGACAGTGAACAGGGAGGATGGCGGCTCAGGACCGCCGCGCGGTCACACAGCCACTGTGGACATGTGGACGGCCCTGCCGAGACCTCCCAACAGACACAGGCTGTACGACGGCCACAGGGGGTGTCTCTGATGGTCCCCCGGGTGTGTCACTGCGTGAACTTGACCAGTCCCTCACAGGGGTCTGCAGGCTCCCGAACATGCCTGCTCCAGGCGTGTCTGGAATGCCCACAGCAGATCCCGGCATCAACACTGAGGGGGTTGCACGACACCATGACTAAAGGGTGGATAACGCACTCCGCAGGGTCTGCGGTGGATGGCCATGCACCAGGGTGGCCAGTGGTGCTAGGCCGATCATGACCACAGTGGTAAGCCGATCCAGGGTTGCGGTCATGTCCTCCTGCATACGTGTGGTCTCGGCCAGGAGCTGCTCAAATTACCTGTCACACCTCCCTGCGGACTGGTGCAGCTCTGTGTGGAGTGCACGCACCCCTGACACGACCAGCACCTGTTGCTTCACGCAGGCCTGTAGCAGACGGGAGTGCTCAGTGCCCTGGGGGGCATGGGCATTGCACCGACCCATGGGTGATGCTTGATCCCACAGCACAGCCCCCCACACTGGTGGGGGCTGCACAGCTGGGCCCCCTTGGGGCTGATCAGTGTGCGGTACACCGTTGGCGACCACTGCACCCAGCCCCCCATCATCCTCGTCCTACTGCTGCTGCTGCCCTTCCAGATGCTGTGCATGGATTGGCGCTAGTGCAGCTGCACCACCACTGCCATCCCCTTCAAACCGTGCCGCAACATGGCACCCACAGCATCGCCGGGTGTAGTGGCCGGTGGGTGGTCAACTGCCACCAGGGCACCGTCTGCACTGCCGTGGTGGGTCTGTGGCATGAGTGCCTCCCCCTGAATGGCAACACCACTATCCAGGATACTAGCCATGTTGTCATCATCAGTCCCAGAGCCCCCCTCGATCTGTGTCTCGGCGTACTGGACTCCATGGCTGGCGTCCTGCTGAAACACAGCCAGGGCCTGGTCTGCGACCACGCCACAGGCATCCGGATGGACAGTGGGGTTGGGCTGACTGCAGTCCGGACCCCAGACACCGGTGGAGGTGGATGGGACAGTCCTCCAGGCCAGGACTGCCCCCATGGTGGACCCCCCCCCCGAATGCAGGTGCTCCAGAGCTGAAAGGGAACACAATAGCATTAGTGGCACTGGCACACACTCCTGCCCCCCTTCCCCAGGCACTGCTGTATCCACCATGCAGTGATGGGCTGCTCCCCCATCTGGAACCCGCTACCGGGCACTCCCTCGATGATGCTGCACCGCATGGACACCGCCACCAACCCCTCCCACGGTGACAGCTGTGGCACATCAGGCTGTCCACCACCCGTGGCAGCATGTGCGGCCCCAATGGCAGCCACCTTCTCCTAGATCCTCCTCTGGTCAGTGCCTACCTTTTTCTTTCACTCCTGTGCTATCCTTTGATGGATGCTATGCTGGTTCATGGCCCTGGCCACACCCTCCCATGCTGTTGTCCGGGCCTGTGGGGTGCCTGTTGAGCCACTCAGGAGAGGCTCCTGGTTCAGGTAGGCATTGAATAGGGCATCGCTCTCTGCCCTTGTGAAGTTGGGCCTGAGCTTCCATGCAGGCCCATGCTCCTCAACCTCCTCATGTTCCATCATGCTCAGTCCTGTGGGTATGAACATATGGTCAGTGATGGCTGCAACCCACACTGCCCTCCCATTCCACTGTCCCGATAGGCCCACGGCCTGGTGGCTTACCTCTGAAGGACGCAATACCGGTCTAGTGACTGTGCAGTCCCATGGCGCATTTATAGCGCATCACATGCAAATGAGGGAATGTGCAACTGAAATGAGATACAAATGCCTCTGATGCACCGCAAAATATGCTGACTAGCTAATCGGCATATGCCGGCTGAATATCGCGAAATTGCGCATGGCGCATTGGTGTTGTGCATTCACAAGCCATGGCACAACAGTATGACGTGTAGTAGGACCGGCAGTGCGCATGCACGAAGTGCCGTCACGTACGTCAGTGGTACATCCTACGCACACTGCGCCATATGCGGTACAGTGCTCTGCCACTATTGGGCATGTGGCACTCATGTACTATATGCCCCATGGTGCCCGTGCACGATTGGCCCATGGCCCGTGGGGCCCACATGCCCCTATTGTGCACCATGCATGGCGTGGTCAAATGTGCTGTTGTGCATGGTGCACGTGCAGACCCTTTGACCCCACGAGTGCCCTTTGACCCACTGGGTGCCCTGCAGCATGTGCCAATGCTGCACCAGCTCTATCGCGCAGCACTATGGATGCACGATTGGGGATGGCAGTGCATCACCAAGCGGTCGCGCACCCATAGCATGTGTGGATCGTGCAGTACTGGACGCCATTTTTGTTGTGCAACTGCAGGAATGACCATGCCGCAGCACTGCTAGGGCTCCCAATTGGTCCCAAGTAGAATTAGTTAATCTTGTGGCCCTTGTGGAGCCACATGTGGGCAGTTTGTATGGCCAGGTGCCCCTGGATCGGCCACGTATGGAGGTGTTGCAGGAGGTGGCTGAGGGACTTGAGGAGGCCACTGGGGCACAGCGCAGTGGTGAGCAGTGCCACCACCACTACACTGACCTGCAGAGGAGGGACCCTGAGAGGCTATGGTCACCACTGGCACACGTCCGGAGGGGCACCGTACCATGTCCAGGTAAGTGCACTATGCCCATGTCCATGCCATTCCAGTGTTCTGTGGGGGCCAGCAGGGTGTCACATCATGCTGCGGGGAGGCTGTGGATGTGCATTCTGTTGGCTGTGGCAGCGCACCATGGGTGCGCTGTGCCACCGCACTGCCACTGCGCGGGGCCAGGAGGCTTGCTGTGCTGTTGGGGGGGGCATGTGGTGTTGCCAGGTACTGATGTGCATTCTCAATGTCTCCCTACTAGGCCCTGAAGATAGACGACGTGCATGGCTGGCTGGTGCTGCAGGTGGGCAGGGGCAGGCTGACTCAGGGGCATGGGCATGGGATGCAGGCCGCAGGGGCGGTGACGCTGCACAGGAGCAGGGTGTGCCGCAGCAAGCAGTTAGGCACTCTTTCAGGGTATGATGTTATGCAGAGTGGGGGTGGGCCACAGCCCCCTGTACACATGGCCATTCCAGCTGTGCACCACCAGTAGTGTCCATTGCACCATGCCATGGCTATCGCACATGTGTGTGGTTGATGCAGGTGGGCTGTGGGTGCACCCGAATTCCAACTGTGCCACTGCCATCCCGCCGCTTAACCCTGTCACCTGGCTGTCATGGTTCTGGCGTGCGGTGCATGGGTGGTGTTGGTGTGCAGTGCTCTGTGTGGCTGTGGATAGTCAGGTTGGTGGCTCGCGTGGGCGCACACACTGCGGGAGGCTGCGTGCCATCTCAAGGGCTCACGCACGGTGGGTGGGCTACAGTCATATGGACTTCCACTCATACCATGTCCCCTCCTTTGTCCTAGGTGTCCATCACCCTGATGTCCACACCAGGCTCCTGAGGAGGATCTTGCAAGTCTCCACTGCCATGCTCTGGGTGGCACGTCTGATTCAGTGAGCCCTGTGCAGGCCACAGCGATGACGGCGGCGTCAGGCACCAGTGGGGTGTGGACAAACATAGGGCCCATTGGCCTAATCCGCTTCCTTCCCCCTGTCCTTCCCTCCCTTGTACCCTTGAACAGCCATTACCCCATCTCCCTGTCTCCCTTCCCCGGCCTCCTGGTTTGTTTGTTGCCTCCCCATTCCTTGCTCCCTGTACCTGTTGTTTGTTTTACTGTATATAGTTGTATTCTGACTGATTTTAATACATGTTTTTATGGTTAGCTATCTGCGTCTGCTTTGCAGCTGGCATGTGGAGCCATGCTGCAGTGATGTGCATGGTGGCCAAGTGGTACGTCTGGGGTTGACTGGGGATTGTGCCTGGTGGTCTCTGTCCAGTGGCTGGTGGCTGTGCCCTGGGACGGCTGTGTGCTCTCTGTTTGTGTTGTGTGGCGTGTGCGTTGTGTCCGTACAGCTAACCCTGTGTCCGGTGGAACAGTTCCCCAAATTACCACAGTTCTAGGTGAAAAACTAGAATTTGTTACAAAATTCAAGTATCTGGGAGTTTGATAGACCAAAGACTCTCCTTCATTGAACATATCAAGGACTTGCTAAAACGACTTCGGCAAAGGCTTGGACTGTTTTTTAGAGTCAAACAATTTCTCACCAGAGATGCCAAGAAACAACTGGTCCAATCAATTTTCCTATCATTGGTTGATTACACTGATTTCCTCTACAGCCAATCCCCCAACTCTTACATGGCTAAACTGGACACACTCTACCATAGAGCACTGAGGTTTATAACGGACTCCCTTCAACACGCATCACTGCACCCTATATGCGGCAGTGGGTGGACATCACTAAAGTTCAGGCGCCACAGAAACGCTGCTCTCTGACCTATAGAGCCATCTCTAATAAGCTGCCTTACTATATCTCCTGCTGTCTTCCCTGAGTATAATTGGAAATACGACACAGTTACTCAGCTATTACACTTAAAGTACCCAGAGCAAACTCCCGCTCGGCAGGGCAGCCATAAGCTTCATGCTACCTACCTTATGGAACGATCTACAAAACCCTCAAATTAAAGCACTTAATCGGTATAAATGCCTTCAAGACGCTTTATTTCCATACAGTCAGAGAAGTATGTAACTGCTTCACCCACTCAGACCCAGTACCAGTGTCTGCACTGGTATATAGCCATGCCTAGACCCAATTTAAGTACTGACCCCCAGCTTGCTCCTCACCAGCCTAATTGTTCTCTCTTATCCCCTGTCTTATCAACACTAGGCCCATCCATCCCTTATTCTTCCTTTCCCAACCTCGGATAGGAGCTCACTACCCTGGGTTGTGACATCCTACCATGTCCGTGCTTTATAGCATTCAATCCCGGGCTCACACATACCCTTTTCTCCATCCACCTTCTCTACATCCCATTTTACCAACTTCTCTCTGTGCACCGTGCCCTCCTAGCCTTTCTTCCCCTACCTCCCTCCCTTCCCCCCTACCTTCATCTCTACCTGGTGTATATTTTTATTTTTATTTTTTTTCTTCCATTACTTCCTCCTGCAACCTTAGATAACCTGCTTTATCTTCCTATTGACACTTCTATGTATGTAAATACCATGTAATCTGTACAATATCTGTATAATTCTATGTACATGTGAACTTCTTTTTCTTCCTCTCTGTAAAGAGTATTATCTGTATTGCCTTGTAAATACCTGTGTTGACCTGTATATACAATTGTTCATGCTCCACCCAGGTCCATCTAGCAAATGAGCTTCTGCTCAACGATGAACGCCTGGTTAAATAAAGACTTGATTGATTGATGTGGGTTGCCAGCTGTTTTCCAGGTGGCATGTCCCGTGCCTTCCTGTGGGTGTTGCTGGTGGCTGTTTGCCAGTGGACATTGGTGCCACCATGCCTCCATGCACCACTGTGGTGCACATGGTCAGGGGCCTGCTGCTCTGTGCCTGCCATGCCTCCCTCCTGGCATCCTCTGCACCCTGGTGGTAGTCTATCCTGCCCTGGTGGCATGCTCCTTGCTGTGCCTGTTGTCCTGTGTCCTGGCACATGCGCCTCTGCCCCTTGCGCAGCCCTGGTTGCACTATGGCGCATGTGGGTTTGCTCCCTGGCGCAGCCCTGGTTGCACTATGGCGCATCCCTGCAATATTCAGCTGTGTTGCGCTGGTGCTTGCCGTCATGCATAAGCTTTGAATATCGTGTTCGGTGCGCCATGATGCAGTGTACTTGTGCTGCACCACTACTGCACCTGCCTCTGGCGCATTTCTGAATATTCCACCCAGAGTGTCATTGTTTAGTTCTCCATGTATTGTCACAGTACTGTACATATTGTATGACATTCACAAAAAAGATGCTCTGGCCCATCTGAGATGGGCCAGAGCATCTCAGGAGATGTGCCCAAGCGCGATTCACAGAGAGCTGAGATGCTCCGCGCATCTCCGAATGCACCGAAGACAAACCTTAATGTAGTAAGAGCATTTGGAGGGGGCGTTTCCATGAATGTTCCGCACATCTCTATTCACAAAGAAAATGGGCAGTGCATCTTCAGAGCATCTTCCCAGATGCTCCCAATAGAGATAGGACTAAAAGAAGTGATCCTAAGTGCATTCCCCAACAGGAATAGTAGGCACTGTGAGCACCAGTGTGGTAGCAGAATTCACTTGTTTTCAGTTAATATAGTGCACTGAGCAGTGTGTGCCATTGTGCAGTGCATCTTGTGAGTGCATTCTGATATGTACATGGAAAACACCCTTCCACTGCAGTTTGTGTCTGGACTGCTGTTTGTGTTATTATAGTGACGTACTAGACAGGCAGCACTGGGACTATGGACGGGGCACCATTCCTGATGGCAGGGATATTGAGTGGTGTGAGGGGAGTGAGGACATTCCTAGTTGTCATCTAGTGGGTAGATGTACAGGACACCATGCCCACACAATGCACTCTGTGGCACAATACACCACAGGGGGCAGTGCCAGGGAAAGTGCAAGGGCCAACACCCATGTGGAACTGTGGAACACACACCCCGGCACAAGTAATGTCAGGGGCATGTCAGAGAACCATGGCTGGACAGAACAGTGGCAGGTGGGCCCACTAACAGAACATGACAATGGCATGCATGCACACAGTTACAGCATATCTGGATGTGAGCCAGGTCCCACTGGCTGCAGTGCAACACAGGCTGAAACAGGAGGAATGTAAACACACGTACCTCCAGGGCTGCAGTACCTGTTAGTCACCTGCAGTGTGGGGTGGTGCAGGCAGCCCAAGTATAGCTCAGCACATTTTTATTTTTATTTTTTATTTTATTGAAATCTAGGATTACAAATACCTTTGAGCAGGAACTGCTCGTTTACAAAGGTTCCACGTCGAATGAATGGGGGGTATACATACATACAAAGGTCAACATAATAATACATAGTTACACAATAAAAAGTAAGAGACTGAGGCATAGGAAATTCCAGTAATTCAAAATGTGCCAACTGTTAGGTAGCATGACATACCAGCCAAGGGCAATCTTAGAAATAAGCACTGCAGGTGAGAGGGAAGGGGGTATGCAGGCAGGAAGGCCATTGTCGGAGGGTAGAGGGTGAGGGTAAGAGCTCTAAAGGGGAGGAGGGAGGGATAAAAGTCAGAAAATGCCCGGGGGAGGAAAGAGAGGGGCAAGGGGGTAGGCAGGTAGAAGGGGGCAAGGCGAGGAGAGGTAGCTGTCAAGACTGAAGTGGAGGGCAGTGAGCGGTGGGCCCCTGATTAGGCGAGGTAGTCACAATGACTAGTTGAAATGAGATGAAGTCGGAGTTGTCTCTTAAAAGGGCCAAGAGCAGCAGCAGTTAGAGTTTCTTTGTTGAGAGTATTGTACCACTGTGGTGCTCTGTGGGCAAAGGCCCTCTGGCCCATGGTAGTCCGGCATCTGGGGACAAGGAAGGTTAGTTGTTGTGAACTTCTAGTTTGTTGGGTGCTGTGGTGGTCAATGAGGAGCTTTTCAATGCCCGGAGGCATGACCCTGAGCAGGACTTTTTTGGCTAAGAGGCAGGTTTGATACTGTATCTGGCTGATGAGAGGAAGCCATCCTGCCCGAGTGTACAGGTCACAAGTGTGTGTAAGTCGGTCAGCACCAGTTAGCAGCCTGCATGCTTTGTTGAGTGCAACTGTAATTCTGTGGAGGGCAGAGGCGGAGGCAGAGCCATAAATTGCTAGTCCGTAATCGATGATGGAGGTGACAGAGCTGTTGATAGCCAACCAGAGAGTGTCAGGAGTCATGCAGTGTTTGTGCCTGTAGAGCAGGCCAATACTGATGTTGGTGGCTTTGGCGACAGAATCTATGTGCCGATGGTAGGAGAGTGAGCTGTCCAATGTGACACCTAGGTATTTAAAATCAGGAACGTGTTCAAGTAAGGTCGCTGTTTGGTTTAGGATGGTGAGGTCACGGGATTTGTACTTGCTCCTGGCGTTGTAGAAGGTCATAACCTTTGTTTTGCTGTAGTTCATGACCAGTTTGTATGACTTGAACCATTCTTCAATGCGCATGAATTCAAGCTGTGATTGTTTCTCGAGGAGCTCTGCATTTTGGTGGTTGGTGAACATGACTGCATCATCGGCGTAGAGCAGTAATTTCTGGTGACAGACACTGGGAAGGTCGTTGAGGAAGAGGCTGAAGAGTAGTGGCCCCAGGATGGACCTCCTGGGACCCTGAAAGGACTGGCTTTTCTTCTGAGGTGACACCGCAATCCTAACTCGCTGGACCCTCTCCCAAGGTAGCTTGAAAACCAGAGCAGCTCATTGAGAGCCCAATGTTTGATAATTGCTTGAGTAGGAGTGGGTGGTTCACAGTATCAAAGGCTTTCGTAAGGTCGATGAATACTGCCCCTTCACAGTTTCCTTGATCGAGCGTGGTATGGATGAAGCCCGTGAATTCTAATAGTGCAGTGGTGGTACTGTGCTCTTTTCAGAAACCATGTTGCTCAGGACACTGGATGTCGTAATTTTCCAGGTACTTGACTAGTTGGTCTGAGGCGATGCGCTCCAGGGCCTTAGACAATGGAGGGAGGATGGAGATAGGTCTGTAGTTGGAATGCAGTGATTTGTCTCCACTTTTGTGTACTGGTGTGATGGTTGCCTGTTTCCAGTAAGATGGGAACTGGGACATCCTTAGTGATAGGTTGAGGACCTTTGTCAGGGGTTCAAGGACTTCTTCAAGGACAAGTGCTAACAACTTCAGGTCAAGGGAGTCACCGCTGTAGCCTGCGTTGTGAATGGCCTTCCGAATATAGGTTCTGGCTTCATGCACTGGGATCTCCTTGAAGTAGAATTGTGGGGCAGGGTGTAGGATAAGAGTAGTTGCAGGAGGGTTACTACCAGAGGGGGCATCAAAGAAATTAGAAGGGAGGACACTATCCAGTTGAGTTGGGCCTGAATTGGGCAATGAGGCCATTTGCATACTCTGGCTGTGAACAGCAGATTTGCTCCCAGACCATCTCAGTCTGTAGGGAGCATCTGAGTTGTTGCTCCACTGACACTGGCTGCGGGGCTTCCTTTGTTGTGCTCAGTCCTGCCCAGATGCTCCGGAGCATTTCAAGATGCTCCGGCCCACTTCATTTTGGGCTGTAGCACATCTTTGGTATTCTCAGCCTGAGATGTGCTGAAGGAGCATCTTACCTCCCATCTTTCCGTGGATAGCAATATTTTGGGCCGGCCCACCTCAGATACGCAGAGCATCCACTTGCTCCCTATTTCGGGAGCAGTTTGTGAATGCTGCCCATTATCTTTTTGCACAATCAAGCATTGTATTAATTGTAAAAAAAATGTAATAAACATATATTTACAAAAAAATGAAGAATCGTGTTTCTTTTAAAATGTTATTATCTCTGCTAACATTAGCCCATTTCTTATAGGTAGCACCAAATTCTGGATGCTTGGGTTGAATCATTTGTTCTTTCATGGGAACATTTTGATTAAAATAAGACTGCCATCTTAAGGAAAGGCTTAATACCAAACTACATCAAATCCACCTGATTACTGTTAGTACAAAAAAGTAAACTGGAGTTAAAGGTGGTGAAACAAGCCAGGCATACCAAGATTTATGCACAGCTTCTGGGCACAGCACCTTTGCAAGGGTGCACTTTGTAGTTGAAACGTCGGGGTTTTATAGGTGCTGTTGGAGTCTTGGCTGCAATCTATGTCTTGGTTAACATTTGACTGTTTTTACTTGGCTGCATTGGGGTAAATGATAATAAAATAAAGTGATTTAAGAACATGGATACATAAGACATGAGTGTGAAGACTGGAAGAATAGCCTAGAGGTTAGAGTAACAGGCTATGAACGAGCTTGGTACATCCAGCTGACCTGGCTGGATTCCCATAAATTCCACTTGCACACTGTGGGACTCTAAGCAAGTCATTTAACCCTCCCAGTGTTCCCAGCTCACCCCTAGAAACAGGCATTTGTGGCTAGTGGGCCTTACCTGGTTATCAAAGAATAATTAAAAAAAAGATGCAGCTTATTTTCTGTGAGTGTCCTTATTTCTAAATGTTTTATACAGTTTTAGCCTTAGAATAGAGGGAACTGTCTTTAGCCTCAACAAAGTGTGAGGAAGTCATTTTTGCTTTTTCAGCTGGAATACTTGCCTTTCATGCCAAGAGCAGGTGCTTGCTAATGTCCTTTTGTAGCTATTTCATGTGGTTAGCCAGGATTCACATGTCATTGCATAAGAAGGCTGTACCCTCTGCAGTTCTCTGGATTAGATGGGCTGTAAGAAACCAGTCTTGGAAGGTAGGTACCGTAGGGGCTTGCCACTAGCCTCTTTGCAGTCAGTAGGGGATTTCATAGTATAGTAGACTCAGTCTGTATGGAGTAATTTGATCTAGCACAGCACTTGACTCCCTGATGGATGGACAAGCTTCTGCATCACCGTACTGGTAAATGTGATAAAACTTGAGTTTGTTGTTATGGTGTGTGTGTCTGTGTCGCGTGGGGGGGGGTGTGGGGGGTGATTGGTCATTCCTTGATGCAATGTGCATGGTTTACATAGGCTTTGTTTACTCTTTTATGAACTAGTTTGGTTTATATGAGATAACTGGAGGGTGATATATTGTTCCTTTGATTGCTGTGTATTATTATGCACAAAACCAAAAGTACAGCACCCAGACGAGAAATCAGTAGACGCAAACAAAATATATTTGAACAAAGCTCATCATGTATTTGTAGTTTCACACTGGGCTCAAACAAACATCAGAAGATCTCCATAGAGCCGAGCTGGTATATCTCGACAGGAGCAGACTTATGATGTCAAGGCTATGACAACTAATGTTTCACCAGGACACTGCTGGCTTTCAGCAGAGATAGTGAATGTATGTAACCCTTACTATTAAATATAGTGCCATTAAAGTGATAGTAGCATACATTACATTATGTCATTATACTGGGAAAAAAAGTTTTTTCAGTCATTTAAAAAAATCCCTACAGTATCTTTAAATAGTGTTGAAAATAATACGTGCATCACCAATGTATGGTGAACCAGGCAAATTACTTTGGTAATATTAAAAACATATGACAGACATATTAAATTCAAGATGACATGGAGACGTGTATAGTGTTATAAATCCATACACTCCTGCATCACGTATATCTGTCAACATAACTCTGGGAGAGCATCATATATTCTGTCGTGTTTATGCATATACTGGCTGTGGCATCTTTCAAATGGCCTCAATATATGACCATATTTCCCATAATTACATCTTCTGGCAGCACATATTGATAGATGCTAATCTTGCCCTACATGTTTGAACAGATTACATATCCATTTTTGTATATCACAAGGATAGAAACCACAGTAGAGTTATGTCCGAAGTGATTTAGATTACATACTTTATAAATGTAAAGAAAAAAAATACAACAAATTTGTTGCAGGTGATACCTTTTATTGGACTAACAAAATTATTTTTAAGATTAGCTTTTGAGAGATAAAACTCTCTTCCTCAGGTCAAAGTGAAAACAGCTGAACAGTATGACAGATATAAAGGTTGGATGTGGATTCAAAACCTAGACTAGCAGTTTACAGATCAAAGCATTGCAGTCAATTTGCACCTCTTACAAGCAGGAAGACTAATTTTCACTGGAGTGCATCTGTTGGAGAGATCAACTTGTAAAATCAAAGGGCTGCCTAATTTTTCTCTGACTCTGGACCATTAACATTTCTAAAAAGTCAAGACAGAAAGAAAATACATACCATTGTCTTAAGAAGGTACCTGTTAAAAGAGCCAGAGGGTGCTGATGTGAGGGTTTAAAAAGAAACTCTGAAGCACTGCTTTAAGCATAATCACTGTTGTGTATTAAAAAATACAACATCTTTTATTAAGTTCTTTTTCTTTAGTGTCAAAATATTGTATCATTTTTATTTCAAATGTTTGCCGATCCTGGCTGTTTCTGAAGTTCCCTTTTAACACTCTGGCAGTAACATCACTGGTGGAGTGATCTGGTCTTGAAAAATGTTCCCCTACTGGTATATTTTCATTTTTATGGATAACTGTGAATCTGTGGTGATTCATTCTTGTTTTGAGTTCCTGTCCGGTTTCACCACTATAGCAGCCTTCCTCACATTTTCTGCATTGTAACATGTATACTACATTGCTAGTGGGGTGGTGGTGGATGTCAAGATGAACAACTCGGAGACTTGTAGGAGGGCAGCGGCAAAGGCCAACAGGATGCTTGGATGTATTGCTAGAGGGCTCACCTCCAGAAGGAGGGAAGTGATACTCCCACTGTATAACTGCTTGGTGAGGCCACACCTCGAGTACTGCATGCAGTTTTGGAGGCCACATTTAAAGAGGGACATTGAACTCCTGGAGAGGGTCCAGAGGAGGGCAATCAAAATGATCTGGGGCTTGGGAGATAGGACCTATGGGGAGGGTCTCGAAGAGCTAAATATGTACACATTGGAAGAGAGAAGGGACCCGGGACATGATAGAGGTCTTCAGATACATGAAGGGATAAATAGGGAGGAGCAGTCAGGGTGCTGAAGGAAGGAGGGAGGGGGCAACTAGAGGCATGGGTGAAGCTGGATGGGGGAGATTCAGGGAGAAAGGAGGAGGTGCTACTTCACTGAGGGGTGGTGGAGCATGGAATGCTGCTCAGGGGCTGGTGGAGGCAGAAACGGTGGAGGGGTTCAAGAGGGGGTGGGACAGGTACAGGGGATGGGTTCTGGAAGCAAAAACCAGTGCAGCGAGAATATCTTGGACTGGGAGGGAGAAGCCAGAGAGGGAGAGGGGGGCAGCAAGATCAGCTCCCAGGGTGGGGGCTGACCAAACAAGCAGACTCGAGAGACCGTTAGGCCTATTCTGCTGGCATTTTAGTATGTTAGAAGAACAGGTATACAAGTTTTGGATTGTAAATGTTTTTCCATTATGACTGACACGTCTCAGGAGAGATATGTGTACATAGTTTGCAGCGAGGTGCTTTGCATGGTTTTGTACATTTGTCACCTAGTTGGAGCTCAGAGGGAAGTTTGCTTTGCACCAGTTTCTGCTTCAGGTTTGGTGGCTGGCAAAAGGCAAGCACTGGTGGAGTAGGAAATATATTTTTTAGAGTTTCATCTTCAGACAGTAGTGACTGTAGCTCTTTAATTATTTTCTGTAGTTTTTCCAGTTCTGGGTTGTAGGTTACTACCAGAGGTGTGCGGTCAGATGTTCTTTGTGGCTTGTACCATATTAGTTCTTCCCTAGGCCTACGGAGTGCAGAATGGGATATTCCTGTCAGTGGGGCTGGTTTTATATCCTTTCTGTCTGAAAGCTTCTTTTAGTGTAATAAGGTGTCTGTCCCTGTCATCTTGATTAGAGCAAATGTGGTGGTACCGGATGGCCTGGCTGCGTATACTGGATGTTTTGGTATGAGAGGGATGGTAGCTCGAGCTGTGCAGGTAACTGCAACTGTCTGTAGGTTTTCTGTACACAGATGTTTGCAGTGTTCCATTTTTCAGTGCGACTCTGGTATCCAGGAAATGTACACACTTAGAGTAATTTATTTGGAATTTAATGGAAGGATGGCAGTTATTAAAGCTGTCAAAAAATTGTTTTACGTTTTCCTCTCCTGCTGTCCATATGATAAAGATATCATTAATATATCGGTAGTATTTTAATGGTTTAAAAGGTATCACCTGCAACATATCTGTTGTTTTTTTTTTCTCTACATTGTTGACTGGACTAACACGGCTACCACATTTCTTTTTTTACATACTTTATAAACACACTGAAAGATCTGTTGAATCATTCAAACCCATTCCCTGCCTTGCTCCCAGGGTGTAGATGCAATAACTTTCTGTTCTTCCAGTCTTCCTTTCCAGTTACCATCCCCTTATTCCTTGTTGCATTCTTTCTGTCCCAGTGAACGTATTCTCATGGGAGATATGCAAGAACAAGGGGACACAATTTGAAGATAGAGGGGGGACAGCTCAGGGGCAATGTGAGGAAGTATTTTTTCACAGAGAGGGTGGTAGACGCATGGAACAGCCTTTCTGAGGAGATTGTGGGGTCTAAAACTGTGGGAGAATTCAAGAATGCATGGGACAGACATAAGGCAATTTTTGTGGGGGGGTAGGAAGAAATAGGCTGTTGGTTAAATAGGATCTGCAGCTTATCCTCTAGGTAGGGAAATGGGCAGACTAGGTGGGCCAAGCGGTCCTTATCTGCCATCAAAGTCTATGTTTCTACGTTAACACCTGTTGTTGCACAGTTTATGAACCCCCTAGTATACTGTGTTTGTCCAGTCACTGGATATGTGAATGTTTTACCTGGGGTCACATACTGCAGAAGGTACATCTCCCGCACCTGCAGGAGAGGAGGCAGCCAATATATTGGTGGGGGACCTATGTCCAGTCCTGCGGCCATGATCTTCTTGAAAGATGGGAGCAAGACTTGGCGGAATTAAAATCACAACACCATTACTGGGGATATTAGTCGTAGTCAAGCTGAGAGATAAGCCTTGTTCGATTTTACACAGGACAAGTCCATAATCATAAAACTCACTGACAAAGGCGGGGCTATAGTGGTTAAGGATATGGACAAATATATAATGGTGATTTAATGACAATTATCAGACAAGAAAAGATATTCGAGACTCCATGGCAGTCAAACTCATTACTACAAGGACTGAGCTGATACTCTTTTAAATCAGGGTTTTTTATGAGGTTACCTTTCTGAGGCAACATACAGAGTTCTAACCATAGCACATCCAGTGGTGCCAAAAACAGAAATTTTGTGTAAAATTCATAAGGATTTGCAAAACCCTCCCGGCCAGCCAATTATGTTGGAAAACGGCTGGGTGACTGAACCAATTCCAGGATATGTAGACAGCTATTTACATAGAAACATGGAGGTTGACTGCAGATAGGGACGGCAAGGCCCATCCAGTCTGCCCATTTTTTCTACCGTATGAATGTGCCACACACCTTTACACTGTCAAAGACCTATCTATCCATATTCATCTGTATTGCTCCCTTATGCCTATCCCATGCCTGTTTGAAGCCCTGCACTGTGTTCATAGCCACCACTTCCTGAGGTAGGCTGTTCCATGCATCCACCACTCTTTCTATGAAAAGAATTTCCTCACATTCCCCTTAATCGGCCTCCTCATTCTCATTCTCATGCTGTGTCCTCTTGTCCTGCTATTTTTCTTATATTTAAACATGTTAGGCTCTTTCACATTGTTAATGCCCTTAAGGTGTTTGAATGTTTCGATCATATCACCTCTCTCCTCCTTTGCTCAAGGGTATACATATTGAGCTAGGTTAATCTGTCCGCATATGTCTTCTGATGCAGTCCCTGCACCATTTTGGTTGCCCTTCTCTGGACTGCCTCAATTTGGTTAATATCCTTGTGAAGGTGTGGCCTCCAGTACTGCACGCAGTACTCCAGATGGGGCCTAACCAGTGTCTTGTAAAGAGGGATTATTACCTCCCTCCTATGACTTGTGATACGCCTACTAATACACCCTAACATCCCCCTAGCCTTACCTACTGCTTTAGAGGTCTGCTTGGATGATTTCTGGTCATCGGTGATGATGATGCCCAAGTCTCTTTCTTCCTTTGTGACTGCCAGCAACTCCCCTCCCAGCCTATAGGTGGCTTCAGGGTTTCTCTTCCCTATGTGCATGATCCTGCACTTCTTTGCATTAAATCCCAGTTGCCACTCTTCTGACCATTCTGCTAGCTTATCCAGATCTCTTCTCATTCAGCCCACCCCATCTGGATCATCTACTCTGTTGCAGATCTTGGTGTCATCTGCAAACAGACAAGCCTTACCCTCTAGTCCATCTGCAATGTCACTAATGAAGATATTGAAGAGGACTGGCCCCAGGACTGATCACTGAGGTACCCCACTTGTGACTTGCAGATTGTGATTTACAGCCCCTTGTCACTAAATTGCCAAGCTATATACTTCATTCCATGGCAGTCAATAATGTAGTGGACACTTTACAGATGGAAGAGTGTTGTGTTTTTTTGTTTTTTTTTGCAACCCTTGTAAATTCTTTGTACACAGTGATTCTCACCCCAGGAATACTCCAATATTCCTAACTCTTCTGCAGTGTACCTTTAAGGTCAGATCTGCTCGGATATAGAATGCTATGCTAATGATGGAATCATTGTCATCAGTAACTTTTCAAATGCTGCCACCTATCAATTGCCTCCATTCTAACCCTCAGATTTCTCTCTCCACCTGTCAAGACCAGACACCTGGAGATTTCCTGCTCATCATCTAGTCAGCGAAGCCTTAATTAATAACAAATACTTTTTTAATTTATTTTTATTTGCTGTCTCATCAGTGTTATTTTAATAATTGTTAGTTTATTTAGCTAGTTTTGTGTTGTTTTCTCGGTTTCTCATGGTTCGGGATAACCACTAAGGAACCAAGGTACTTTTAGTTAGTTTCGGGGGAAGGGGGTCCCATTTATTTACTAGTTTCTGTAAATTTTATGTGCTAAAATCTTTGTTTTTTTAGAACCGATAACTTCGGTTCTGAACTGCTGATCCAGGTTCTATTTCTATCTGTTCCCGGTTCCGCTTGGTTTTTCTGCTCGGTTCCTGAACCGACTGCAACCGATAAATTTGTTGTTTTCTGAATTTAAAAAACTTTAGTGTTTTGCGGTTGCAGTTTTTCTTCAGTATGTCAGAAAAAACGAAAAAGAGAACCGGAGAACCTGGTTTTAAAAACCGTTCTGAGTGTGGTGAAGTCTTTGCCAAGGCAGATAAGCACTCCAGTTGTGTTTTCTGCCTTGGTTTTGATAATTTAAAAACTAATTATGAAATTTGCAAATCTTTTCCCGAACAGACGCTTGAAAAACACCTGGAAAGATTAAATAAGAAATTGAAGGGTCCCTCTGGCTCTGACCAGCTGAAACCCTTAGGATCTCTACCCCTGATACTGGTAAAAATAGACCCTCTAAACTGGCTAGCTCTCCAGTTTCAGGAAAAAAAAGTAAAGAAAACAAGGCACACTGAACCCCCTGTGGAAAAGGGGGCTTCTGTGGTGCCTGCCATTGTGCCTTCTCCTTCAGGGATTGCACAGGCAATAAAAATAATGCAAACTTTGCAGGGTCTGCTGCCTGTGGTTTCACAGTCCCCAGTCCAGACCCCTGCACCCCCCAGCCCACCCTCCTTTCCTGAGGAACATAGGAGGATGAGGAAGAAGAAGGTGCACCTATAGAGCCTGATGTCTCCCTTGAACAGGAGTTTGGCTCCCCTCCCAGGACTATAGAAGATTATTCTTCTCATTTTTCCTTTATCAGGAAAAATTGCTGATGCCTTGGACATCCCTACCTCTGAAGCTGTAGAGGATGAGGTGGAGGCTAAATATCTGGAAATGATGGGGCTGACTCCTACTAAAAACTGTCACTCCTCATAAACAAGTTTTTTAAAAGAGATATTTAAAAACTCCTACAAGCTCCTGGGTCTGTCCCTCCTTTGGACAAAAGGTTGGATAAAAAGTATCAGCTTGACAGAACAGGGGCTGAATTGTTATTTTTACACCCTGACCACCAGGGGGTGGTGCAAGCTGCAGCTTGTGACAAGGCAAAAGTCCCTCTGGCTTCCCACCCTCCAGAGAAGGACTCTCGAAAAATTGAAAGTATGGCCAAGAAAGGTTACCTATCAGCCTCTCTGGCCATTAGGCAAGCTAACTATCAGGCCTACGCAGCCCAGTACTAGAAGGCTGTCTTGTCAGTCTGTCCTGGACATGGCTGAGAAAGCACCTTCTCCTCTTTTGGCAGACCTAGCTGAAACTGCTAGATTTGGCCTGTAAGCTGCCAAATACCAGTTCCAGTTGGCAGCAGACAGTAATGAGACTGCTGCAAGGTAGATGACAAATACCATCACACAGAGAAGGTTTGCTTGGTTGAGAGCCACAAACCTTATGCAGGATACCCAGAATAAGACTCTGGATTTTCCTATGGAGGGCACTTCCATATTTGTCAGCCATACAGAGGCCTATATGAAGAAGGTGGATGAGTATAAAGCCACCTTCCTTAGCAATTCTACAAAAGAAAGACCCTCCACCTCCTCTAGACTTTTCAGTAGGGGGGGCATGGGCAGACAATTCCATTCCAGGCCTTTTTATCAGGCCATGGTACTTCCTCAGGCACCCCAATACCTGCAGCAATGGTATTTCAGGGGTAGGGACAGAAAAGGTGCCAGGCGTGGTGCCCAGTCTCAGCCCCAATCCAAGCAGGACTCCTGACTTCATCGATCAGGCTTCCTTTCCTTTGCCAGTAGGGGGCAGGCTGAACCATTTTTTCCAGAATGGGAAAACCATCACCACAGACAAGTGGGTTCAGGAGATAGTGGGTCAGGGTCTGTCTTTAAGTTTCAAGTCCTCCCCTGTTCAAAAAATCAGAATTTTCAAATCAGCTTCCCTGCTGGAAAGCAAAAGGCTGGAAAAAGAGGTGAAACACCTTCTTTCACTAAAAGCAGTGGAACCAGTGCCTCTGCATCAAAGGGGAAAAGGACTTTACTCAAGGTATTTTCTCACACCAAAATAAAATGGAGAGCTGCGGCCTATCTTGGATCTCAGGGTCCTCAACAGGTTCCTAGCAAAACCAAAGTTCAAAATGGTAACTTTGTCTCTGATTCTACCAGCACTCTGAAAAGGAGATTGGCTGGCATCATTGGACTTAAAAGATGCCTATGTCCACATCCCCATAAGGAAGTCTCACAGAAAGTATCTCAGGTTCAGACTCCTGTCAGGTCATTATCAGTTCTCAGCTCTACCTTTCTGTCTCACTTCAGCACCAAGGGTGTTCACAAAGTGTCTAGCTGCAGTAGTGGCTCACCTGCGCAGACAAGGTGTCACAGTATTCCCCTATCTAGATGACTGGCTGGTGGTGGGAAATTCACCACAACAGTTAGCAGAACACCTACAGGTCACTCAGCAGCTTCTGCAATCTCTGGGTTTCCCTTTAAATCTAGAAAAAATCAATTTTTCTTCCTTCTCTAATTCTGCAGTTCATAGGAGCAGAATTGAATACCATAGTGGGCAGAGCCTTTCTACCCAGAGACAGGGTAAAAAGGATCCTGCAGTTAGCAGGTTCTTTCAGGCTCAATGTCCCAAGATCCTGCAGTTAGCAGGTTCTTTCAGGCTCAATGTCCCAAGGCCTGCAAGGCATTTTCTTCAACTTCTGGGCCACATGGCAGCTGCAACAGGCACAGTGCTCGACTCCAGGTTTCAGATGAGGGACGTCCAATTTCACTTAAGAGCTCATTAGTGCCAAAGAAAGGATTCCCTGTCAAAGCTTGTTCCTGTAACAAAAACATTTATCCAAGTTCTTCAGTGGTGGAAAGAAGAAACCAGCCTCAGAGAAGGGGTTCCTTTCCAAAAAGAACTTCTATCAATGATTCTCACAACAGACGCATCCCTCTTGGACTGGGGGGCTCATCTAGCAGAGCACACTACCCAGGGCACTTGATCAAGTGCAGAGACTCTTTTACACATAAACTTGTTAGAGCTCAGGGCAGTGTTTCTGGCAATGCAAGCTTTCAAGCCACTGATACAGGGAAAGGTAATGCAAGTCAGGACAGACAACACTACCACCATGTATTACATAAACAAGCAAGGGAGAACAAGGTCAAGCCTCCTTTGCGTGGAGGCTATGAGAATTTGGACCCTAGCTTACTTACTGGGCTCCTCACTATAGATCATTCATCACCCAGGCAAAGACAATGTTCTGGCAGATGCCCTGAGCCAAATCAGCCAGGACCATCATGAATGGTCCCTGAACAGGCAAGTGGTGCAGACCTTATTCAGGAGTTGGGGCACTCCAGAAATAGACCTTTTTTCCTCTCATCAGAGTCACCACTTGCCACAGTTCTGTTGCAGGCCTCCAGTAGTGGGTACAGTTCCTCTGGATGCCCTTATTCTGGATTGGTCAGGGAAATTCCTGTATTTATTTCCTCTGGTATACAAGGTGCTGTTGAAACTCAGGTCTCAGCCAGCAACAATGATTCTGATAGCCCCAGCCTGGGCCAGGCAGCCATAGTTCTCCCTATTGCTGTCCATGTCAGTGGACAAACACTACACCTTCCCAGGAGGCACAATCTTCTGACCTCCAACCAAGGGAGGCTCCTGTATCCAAACCTCAAGTCACTCAGGCTCAATGCTTGGCTCTTGAGGACCTAGAGTATGCTAGTTTACATCTTTCTGAACCAGTTATGGATGTCTTATGAGGATATAGGAAATCCTGTACTAAGAAAACCTATGCTGCAAAATGGAAGAGGTTTCCTATTTGGTGCTCTAGTAGGAGTATAGTGCCAACCCAGGCAGGAGTGCCATTGGTACTGGACTACTTGGTCTACTTACATTCCACAGGTTTACAGCCTTCTACACTAAAGATTAATTTGGCTTCAGTCTTGGCTTTGCATCTGCAGGCAAGTCTGTTTCTTTAGCATCAAACCCCATATTTTAAAAGGTTCTTCAAGGGCCTTTCTCATATGTATCCACTGGTGAGAGAACCAGTGCCAGCTTGGGACCTTAATATCTGCATTGCCCAACTCATGGTCCCTCCCTTTGAGCCTGTGTTTTCAGCACCTTTGAAGCATGTCACATGGAAAACAGTGTTTCTAGTGGCCATTACTTCAGCTAGAAGGATTAGTGAGCTCCAAGCTTTATGCATTGAAAAGGACTACATTTCCTTCCACAGGGATAAGGTAGTCTTAAAGACTAATAGAATATTCCTTCCCAAAGTGGTTTCAGACTTCCACTTGAACCAATCTATCACTTTGCCAGTGTTTTTCACGGACCATTCTTCTTCTTCTGGTGAACGTAGGCTGCATAGCCCTGGATATCAAAAGAGCTTTGAGTTACTGTGTGACAGCCACTATGCCCCATGTATCCAATTTTGCTATTCAAAGCTGGGCAAGGAAACTCCAGCAGGGCTTAGAGCCCACTCCACAAGGGGTACAGCTGCAACACTGGCAGCTGCAAGGGATGTACCCTTGGTGGATATCTGTAAAGCAGCAATCTGACGAACAGTGCACACATTTGTCAAGCATTACAGCTTGGATATGCAGGGTAGGGCTGATGCCAGGTTTGGTACAGCTGTCCTGCAGAGCCTGTCTCCAAAATAGGTTCCTCCTGCCTCCTAAGGTACTGCTTTTTAGTCTGCAGAAGAGTTAGGAATATTGGAGTATTCCTGGGGTGAGAAGAAAAAGTTACTTACCATAGTAACCTTGTTTCTCCCAGGGGCTCCAATATTCATAACTCTCCCACCCTGCCTCCCCATTCAAGAACCAGTGGCCTCTGTATTCCATGCTGTACCTTAGTGTTTGCATGCCACATTCTACTTTTATTGGAACTTATTCTTTGGTTTTCTCCTTTTCAGGTGATTCTGACATAGGATCTTGTGGGATTGTTTATGATAAGGTTATATTACCTCCAGCTTGAGGTTTGGGTGGGGAATTTTGAAGTTAAATTTTATATATTTTAAATTTTGGGCCCTGTCTTTCCAGGCGTCCATGAAGTCTGAGGGTTAGAATGTAGGCAGTTGATAGGTGGCAGCATTTGAAAAGTGGCTCATGCCAATGATTCCATCATTAGCATAGCAGTCTATCTCTGGGCGTATTTGACCTTAAAGGTATACTGCAGAAGAGTTATGAATATTGGAGTATCCCCTGGGAGAAACAAGGTTACTATGGTAAGTAACTTTTTCTTCCTGTTGCAGGGAGCCTCAAAGCCAGTACATATTTTTTGGATTTAAGAGATGAAGAGTCAGGGAAAGGGGGAGTTGTTTAACCAGGAAAGGCACACTAAGCCAAAGCTTGTTTCCAGGTGCAACCTGGGAACACAAGGAAGTTAAATGACTTGCTCAGGGTCACACAGTATCCAAGTGGGGGCTGTGGAATTCAAACCCAGGTCTCCAGGTTTGCAGCTCAGAGTCCTAAACCTCTGTGCTATACTGCCTCCATGTGTTTATGTGCCAGCTGCTTATATTGTGAAAATGGCTGATTTGGTATTAACATCTAACATGTTTTTATTTCAGAATAGGTACTTCATGCAAAACATCAGGATGGCAGTGGGAAACACCATGGTGCCTGTTTTGCAAATATATACATGGACAAAAGGGAACTGTATTATCTCTATAGTGATGCCACAAATCCATATTTTCACTTTTGGGATTTGTGTCATCACTACATTGATGATATAGTCATAGTTTGCCGAGGTACAGAGAAACAGTCTGAGGGATTTGTATTTTGACTGGAGAGCACTTCATAATGCCTCAGGTTTATTGATTTATTTGTTTTTGATTACTGGGTAGGTGCACTAGACATAGAAAATGCCTGTTTTTAGGCATGACCTGGGAGGTTACATGGCAAACAATAAAACAGTACTGAAACAAGGAAGGTACAAAGATTTACAATTGAGACATGATTAGGAGTCATAAACCAAGAACATAGCAATAAATATTACACAGCAGCAAGCAGGGGTGCCAAGTTTTGAAAACATTTGTGGATGCTCAGGGCAATTATAAAAGGCCAGCAGTCTATGGGCCGCCTAGGCCCCCAGAAGCTACAGGATTTTTCATGCCTTGAGGTGCATTTTTGGGGTTATTTTGATACATTTAGGAATGTATATGCACCACCACTACTACTCCACAAAAGAGAATGCAAGGGTGCCCTTGAGGACTTTTTTGATGCCCAGCAAGGTGCCAAGACCCATATGAGGGTGTTCTGAGGGATCTTGATGCTCCAGGTGTTAAAGCATGCCTGAATATGGATTTCAGGTTACAGTGCCACCAACCCCACAAGGCGAAGAGTGCCCTGGAGTGCTCCATGCATGCTGTCTCGAACTTAGGTGTGTGATAATCTCATAAACCCTTTGAGTGAGGGATTTATGAGATTATCCCACACCCTATGTGTGAAAATCCTCCTAACACCTGCACATCATACCTCTCAACTGCTATGAATTTCATATAGCACTATGATTTAATTTTAACACACAAAATTTAACATTACTCCATGAAAGTTTACTGAAGTTCTGCATAATGTTAAAGCTATTCCTGGACACACAATCTATTAAAATGTGGAAAAAAAATGACAGAAACATTCCTTAACACTAAACATTTGGGGCCCACTGTTCTCAGAAATATTATTCTTTAAAATAAGAAAATGATTCACATTCTGGCCATTTGCTCTGAATTTTGAAGGCCAGTGCTATGCATTTGTGAAGTATGCTAAGGCATTTTTGTCTGAGTTTTCAAGTATAAAAGTACAGACACACACACACACACACACACACACACTTTTCATATGTGTCTCTTTTTCGTCCCATCTCCTCCTTGCTGATCATGGTTCTGCAGCAGGAAGCTGCAGAGTTCCAGCTTGCTCCTTTCTGTCTGTTTCAAGTTGCTCAGGGCTACATCTTACATTAAATTTGAGGTGGGGCCATAGTAAACATTAATGAAATATATTTTAAATGTTTTCCTGGTGGTCACTGGGTAGTCAGTTCAGATGAATTCCATCCCGCCCAGAACTGGCTATTCTTCTTTGTGCCACTGTTCATGTTTAGCCTGTTTCTATTTTCTACTCCCACTAGTTTTTCAACCATATGAGTCTATCAAACCTGCTGACCTCAACTGAATGCAGAAAGCAGAAGGCACTTCTGTCCCCTTCAGAAACCAAAGCCAAATTCAGGTTGTGCTCAGCCTCTAACTCAAACTACCTGTTAGTCTGGGGGAGTCGGGAGAAACATGTCCAGATGTTAAGGACACAAAACTGACTTTGGGCAGTGAAATGACTGTAAAAGAAAACGGATGTGCGTAGTGGGGGAAAACACTAGATACAAAAAGGAAATAAATAAGTGTACATGCATCATGCTCCTAATGCAATGTCTTTTCTTTGCCCCTGGCATCCTCCTTACCTTGGTGAAGACAAGTTGTCTATGGTGGGGTTGTCAAGCTTCTTCTCCCTGCGGACTCGTGCTGCTATGTGGATAATGTGGGTGATGATGAGCCGCTGCGCACTCTGTCTTCAAATCACTGCCCCAGATATCCAACCGGCGCCGCAGCAAGGACCACGACCGTCGACTGACCTACCAACACTAGACAGACAGCAACAACCCCCATGGTGCACAGAACAGCTCCAAATGTGCTGGCTGCCTGATATCTCCCAAACATCTGAAGTGCCCTACCAGTTCAAGGTTACCCTAAGCCTTCTGCTGCCCAGTGACCCAAGTAAACCCAGAGATTACCAGGGCTGGCTAATCTCAGTTTTTTTAATTCCAAACGAGTTGCTGCAAACGGAACAACTAGACCGGCATCATGCTAAATCCAGCTTCTGCGGCTCTGCCTGGTGGGTATTTCTACCAAAATGAAAAGCTCTTAGTGTTGCTGTGGGAAAGGAAGCCACTGTATTTTTGTTTCAAAAGTTGGCGCGTCAGCAGATATGACAGGGCAAGCACATCCGATTGGCTGTTGGGTGTGCTCACATGACGTTAGACACTTACTACGTCTTCAACAAGGAAGGGAGTCTGCTTCCATGGGACAAAATGCCGAGGTGAGGGCTGAGACTTTTAAAAGAGAATCCCTCTGTTTAATGGTGGGAAAAACCGAATTAATTAAAATTGAACAGTCCATTTTTTGCGGGTGCCTTGTTTAATTTTGTGGGTGCTTGAGCACCCGAGCACCCGCGCTGTCGGCGCCCGTGGCAGGAAGGTACAGCAACTCATAGAGATATATTTATGCAGCAGCAATATACAATTAACATAAAAAAAAATGTTTTCCAATTGTTTTACCAGGAGTAGCACACTAAGCTGAAAGCTTGTTTACAGGTGTGACCTGGGAGCACAGAGAAGTTAAGTGACTTGCTCAAGGTCACACAGTATGCAAGAGGGGGCTGTGGGATTCAAACCCAGATCTCCAGATTTGCAGTTCAGAGCCTTAAACCACTGCAATATACTGCCTCTCAAATGGTAGATAATCACAGAAAAACATCAGTAGAACAACTGAGATAACAACTCTTTGTGCGCCTAGCACAACACAACTGGCATTAGCAACACTGTAGGAGGAAATAAGTTATACCCCAGAGAAGGAGGGAGAGTGAATGGAACATGAAAACTTCCACTGTAACAGAGGAGTTTTAGGAGAGGACAGATTTAGGGCATGAAGCAGTAATTGCAAATGAAGTAAAGTTATAGTGGATATGCAGTGTCCTAACAACATGAGAGTAGGGCTGAGGAGAGTTCAGGGTGGAAGGAAGCAAGTGCAGGGGCCATTTGGTAAGAGGTGACTTTGCAGTATCTGTTTGAAGCTAGAATGAGTAGGGTCGAGGCAAATAGCAGCAGGAATAGGGTTCTAGTAGAGAGGAGAAAAGTGGGAAAAGGCCTGAGGTCCCATAGCTGTTTTACTTCTGGGGACTTGTAGAAGGTTCTGATCCCCAGAGCGGAGGGTGTAATGGAGGCTAGGTTGAATTAACATTATAAAAAGGATCTCAGAAATGCTGCAATCTGAATGGCTGTTAGGATTCCAACAGCCTTACATTAATCCATGTTATACTGTCATGTACAGCCTGATCACCATGGCACATGGATTCTTCCTGTCAGCATTCCATCCTCTAGCACTGCTGAATGTATGGAATGATGCATTCTGATTTTGAACCAGCATTCTTAAAAATGTTGGTGGAAGAACTATTTTATTAAAAATCTCTCTCTAAATGAGGATAACATTGAAAACGTATGCTTTTAACACTTTTCTTTTGGAATCATTTTTATAATAACAATAAGGCACTCTCAGGAGTTAGATTAACAGTCAGTTACCTCCTAGGGGCAATATGGCACTTGGCTGCACCTCATGCCACATTATACCCCTAGGGGGTGATTAACAGATTGTTGATCTAACCCCTGGTCATGCCTTATTGCTTAATTTGTGCTAGTATGGAGGGAACACCATCAGGGTTTAAGCTATATATATACATCCTAGTGCAATCTTGTTTCTAGATCTTCAAATCAGCAAGTGTTCAGATTGTAATATGATTATACTTATTAAAAAAAAACACTGATTGTAATAGTATCCTGAAGTTTGATAGTTGCCCCCCCCCCCAACACATTGCCCAAAATATACCTAAGGGACAATTTATTAAAACTAAAAGAAATTGTACCAGGATAGAGAATTATCACATTGGAAGGAGGAAACAGTTGAGATGTTTCAAGCACAAGGGTATAACAGTGTGACCATTGCCACTGCCTTAAATGATGTAGAATATATAAGCAGAGAAGCTACACTTGTACCACAAGATATTCGCCCTATAGTACGAGCCGCCCAATACGGTTTAGTACAATGTACAGCTGCAGAGCCTAGGAAGTAAAGAAAATCATTAGAAAAAATTTGGAAATACTAATTGTTGGTGGTAAACTTAAGGATATAGTGATACAGGGGTTCTTGGTTTGCATTCAGATGTCCCAACACAACACATGATGAGGCTGTCAACTATTTTTTGCCCAGGATTGAGAATCCAAGTAAGGTTTTGCCCTTGTTAATTCACCCGGACCAGGCTGGGTTTGTGGCAGGCAGGGATGGGGTGGACCACATGAGGCACCAGGTTGACTTTGATTCCAAGTGCTTCAATGTGTGTTCTAGTTTTTCCATTTCCTTCGCCTTAGTCTTTTTTTTTTTGGCAGAAGCATAGGCTATCATTCTGCCCCTACAAGCATGCTCTCAAGCCCTCCCAGACCCACTTAGCAATACTTTCAGAACTATTGTTGGATAAATAATCTTTAGCCTCCTGCCACAACAAATTCCTAAAGTTAGCATCTCCCATAAGGCTCTTAGCCTCTGTGCCCACACCCCTCTGTTGAAAGGTGAAGGTGACAGGGGAATGGTCTGAACTAAGATTCAGCTCAATTGCAGTACTAAGGGACCCTTTAATTATAGTCAAAGAAGAAGGATCAAATCAATCTGAGTATAGGTACCATGGCGTGAAGAATAGAAAATATAATCCTGAGCTGATGGGTGCCCCAGGCACCAAACATTTGGTAAGCCATCAGCTGACATCAATTGTCATAATGCCTGTCAGCTAGGGGCATCCAATCTAGTGGGGCTACCACTCTGATCCCAAAGATTGTTCCCAACCTCATTCATGTCCCCTACTAAGATGACATCAGGGGTCCCCATATCTAACATGGCTTGGGACAGTGAGTGGAAAAAGGTGGGTTCATGTTCATTAGGGCCGTAGACTGAACCCAGCTCCATCAGAGAGCTGTCCAGATGGCCCTGGACCAATACCCGCTGTCCATGCTTATCTTTTGTGGGCAGTTCTGGCACCCAGTTAACCCCTTTACTACAAAGTATAATTATTCCTCTCCATTTAGACATAAATAGAGCTGCAAAGATTTGTCCCCCTATAACCAGCCAAGCTTAACCAATTCAGGCTTCAAAAGATGTATTTCTTGAAGGAATAGGATTTGCCCTCCTAACTTCCTCAAACGGGCAAACACTCTTTTGCACTTAACTGGGCTGATAAGCCCACCAGCATTCCAAGAATTCAGTTTATATACCATAAAAATACATGGAGAGCCCCACTGTCCACTGTAGACATCCCCTTCCCAAAATGAATACCAGCATAAAAAAACAATAGAACTAACACCTAGAAGAAAGAGTAAAACAATAAGGTGTACAACAACAGTTCCAGAACCACAAAGGTATAGAAACTACATACATTAGGGTATACAAGACTAGAATCATGCAGTAGAAGTGTGGCATGCTGGGAGGCCACATGGGCTTGACAAAGAATATATAGCAAACATCTTTATCTCCGCTGCCATCCCCCAAGAAATTCCGCTTATGCAAAACAGACAGTTATCCTAATGACATAAGGCCACCTCGTGGAACTAAGATTTAGAATCTATAAACCCACCCATCCCATATATGCCAAAAGTACCCTAGATAGCCTGTGGCAGCATAGCCCCTACAATGTCAGAAGTTCTGCTCCCTCAACTTAGGAGAGCAACCAGGTTGAGACAGACACCAGGAGCACCCAAGTTTGTCACAATCAATAAGGAAGATATAAAGGGGACTGGAGCACATAACAAACGCTGTCCTAAAAACAACTCATCCCCACAACAGACAGTCAATGTAAGCAGCCATAAAAGGGTGCTAGGGTGCTGTGCTGCCAAGGAGAAAGGCAGAGGCAGAATCCAGAGTTCCTGACTCACTAAAAAAAGAGAAAAAGCACATGGAGCAGAAAGCAGGGTAAGAGAGCCACTCCATGGAGCATCAGGAGATTAAGGGCCAAAAGGTCCCAGGTAAAACAACCTGCAAAATACTCCCCATTCCAGACTTCTAGCCATGCTATCCACTAATAGCAAAAAGATAAAGATAACATTAATTATTCCCTCAAGACTACAGCTGTCCCCCCTCCAACATTAAAGCACAGATGAACCAGGGGATGGGGTGGGTGGGGTGGGAGACCAGGCAAAGAACAAGGGCCGTAACAAATGAAAAGCAACAAAGGAGAGCATGGCCAGATGAAAGGAACACCACAAAGGGAGCCAAACAGTGCAGAAGCTGCCCAATACCATGCAGAAATTTCTATCACCATCCCTCAGACAATAACTCCTGAAACTCCAGGGCAGCAGTCGCTTCCCCCACATAAGTGTCCACGAAGCACCTCACCTATTGGCAGCTACAGATATACCCTAGAAAATAACAGCAGAAGTTAATTAGGATATCAACAAAAATATAATAAGGTGAAGTCCCAGAACGATGTCCAGCAATAAGCCTGTCTCGCCATAGTCCTTGTGCTCCTCCACAGGGCACAGGAAATAATTAACAGAAAAGGAGGAAGTCCATATGCCCAGGTCTGAATACCTCAATCCCCCCATCTCCAGTCCTAAGTCCATAGCCAAGTCAGCAGAAGCCGAAGGTGGATAAGGTGCTGGCAATACTCCAGGTGGCATAGAAACATAGAATTTGACGGCAGATAAGGACCGCTTGGCCCACCTAGTCTGCCCATTTTCCTACCTAACAGATAAGCTGCAGATCCTAGTTAATCAACAGCTTACTTCCTCTTACCCACCCCAGGACTGCCTTATGCCTGTCCCATACATTCTTGAAGTCCCCCACTGTTCTTGACTCCACAACCTCCTCAGGGAGGCTGTTCCATGCATCCACAACCCTCTCAGTGAAAAAATACTTCCTCACATTACCCTGAGCTGCCCCCTCTATCTTCAAATTGTGCCCCTTGTTCTTGCACATCTCTTTTCTGGAAGATGCTACCCTCTTGGACTTTGTTAATTCCCTTGAGGTACTTGAAAGTTTCTATCATGTCCCCTCTCTCCTTCTTTCCTCAGAGTATACATATTAAGCTCCTTTAGTCTTTCTTCATTATGTCTTCTGGTGCAGACCCTGCACCATTTTGGTTGCCCTCCTCTGGACAGCCTCCACTCTGTCTATAGTCTTTTCGGAGATGGGGTCTCCAGAACTGCACACAGTACTCAGATGGGGTCTCACCAACTGTCTGTACAGAGGATAACAACTTCCTGTTTCCTACTATTGATGCCTCTTCCTATGCATCCCAGTATCCTTCAGCCTTCCTTACTGCCTTTTCACATTGCTTGCCCACCTTTAGGTCATCTGATATAATTACCCCAGGTCCCTTTCTATTTTACTGTTGTCAGTATCTCACCCCCATTGTGTACACTTCCCTGGGTTTTGTTTCCCATGTGCATTATCTTGCACTTCTTTTGCATTAAATCTGAGCTGCCATACATTTGACCATTCCTCCAACCTTGCCAAGTCCCTTCTCATCCTTTCCACTCCAGCCTGTGTATCAACCCTGTTGCAGATCTTTGTGTCATCTGCAAAGAGACATACTTTTCCTTCCAGTTCCTCTGCAATGTCACTTATAAAGACATTAAAAGGACCGTCCCAGTACTGAACCTCATGTGCTCCCACTAGTAACCCTCCTTTCTTCACTGTGTACTCCGTTTACTACACCCTAGGCCTGTTGTCTAGCCAATTTTTATCCAGGCTACCACCTTGGGACCCATTCAAGGCTGGCTATCTTGTGTATTAATCTTTTGTAGGGACTGTATCAAATGCCTTGCTAAAATCTAGGTAGGCCATGTCACAGCCCATCCCTGATCTACTACTTTGGTTACCCAGTCAAAGAAATCTATTAGATTGGTCTGACACGACCTTCCATCGTGAATCCATGTTTGCCTCGGGTCCTGTGCCCCAATGGCCTCTAGGTACTCAACAATTCTTTCCTTCAGAAGTGATTCCATCATTTTCCTACAACTGAGGTCAAACTAACTGGTCTGTAGTTTCCTGCCTCTGTCCTGCTCCACTTTTGTGAAGAGGAATTACATCTGCCTCCTCCAGTCCTTGGGTACCACCCCATCCTCCCATGATTTGTTAAAGAGAGTACAGCGATGTCACTAGTTCTACCCTAGTTCTTTTAGAATTCTTGGGTGAATCCCATCAGGCCCCATTGCTTTGTCCACCTTCAATTTTATTAGTTCTTTCAGAACCCTTTCTTCTGTAAATGGACTGGTATCGACCCCCGTCTTCAGAGTGTTTCTCTTGTTTGGTTTAGGTAACTCTCCTTCCTCTTCCTTTGTGAATACTGAGCAGAAATATTCGTTCAGTAACCCTGCTTTTCACTGTCACCCTCACCCAATTTCTCCTTTATTAAGCTTCAGTATCCCTCCTTTGGTCTTTCTTCGCTCCCTAATGTACCTATAAAAGGTCTTATCCCCCTTCTTAACAGAATTGGCTATCCTTTCTTTGGTTTGGGCCTTTGCTATTCTGACTACCTTCCCAGCCTCTTTCTGCTTTAACTGATAAAGTTCTCTGTCCTGCTCCTTCTGTGTTTCCTTATATTTCCTGAATGCTGCCCTTTTCTCCTTAACCTTCCCTGCCACCTCTTTTGTGAACCATAGCGTTTTTTCCTTCGTTGTGTTTTATTGATATTTTTTACGCAAAGGCTTGTTGGCTCTGTGATGGCTGTTTTGATCACTCCCCATTGTTCCTCCACCCCTCCTTCTTGCCTGTTTGCTAGTGTTTTTCTGAGGCACTCTCTCATTTTCCCAAAGTCAGCCCTCCTAAAGTCTAGTACTCTTGCTTTTGTATGGCTTGATTGTATGGTTGTGTTTATCGTGAACCACACTGTTTGGTGGTCACTTGTTCCCAGATGGCTACCCACTTCTAAATCTGAGATTCTTTCTCCATCCCCATTTGAAAGTACCAGGTCTAAGATTGCTCCCTCCGAGTCGGTTCCAATACTAGCTGTCTGAGATATGCCCCCTGTAGGGCATCAAGAATGACCCTGCTCTTGGATGTGCCTGCAGCAAAGGTGCTCCAGTTAACATCTGGCATATTCAGATCCCCCATCAACAATATCTCCCCTTTTTCTGCCATTCTAAGAAGCCTTCTATCATTTCCTTGTCCATTCCCTCCCCTGAGATGGGGGTCTGTATACAACCCCCATGCGGATTGTGGTGCCATTTCCTGTCTCCAGGGTGACCCAAAGTGCCTCATCTGCTCCCTGTTTACTCTTTAGTTCTGTTGCTTTGATCCCTTCCTTTACATAGAGAGCTACTCCTCCTCCTCTTTTACCCTCCCTGTCCCTCCTGTAGATTGTGTATCCTGGTATGTTGACATCCCAGTCATGGTTCTCTCTGTGTACCATGTTTCTGTGACTGCCACAATATCCAGGCAACCTCTTCTATCAAGGCCACTAGTTCAGGGAGCTTGTTACACAGACTGTGTGCATTGGTACCATCACCTCCACTTTTTGATATCCTTACCCCTTTAGCCCCATTTCTGTCCTTACTGCCTTTGCCTTTTTACATTTAAATCTGTTCTGCTCCCTAATAACTTCTGTACCTTGGTGTTTACCTCACTAATCACCATGTTTTGTGGGGGGAGGCTCGGATTTCAGCTCCTTTCAGTGCCTCCCCTTGGCTAGTTTAAATGCTTGCCAATGAAGCATTCAAACCTCTCACCTAGGATCCTGGTTCCCCGACATATGCAGACCATCGCACCAGTATAGGTCTGCATTCCTCCAGGTGGCTCCCCAGTCCCCAATGAAGCCAAAACCCTGAGTTCCACACCAGTTTTTCAACCACTCATTGAATTCCCTGGTGAGAAGTGCCCTAGCATCTCCCTTGCCATAGACAGGCAGCACCTCCGAGAAGGTTACCGTATGCGCTACTTGTCTAAGGCCTTTCCCAACTCTACAAACTCCTCTTGCACTGCTCTGATCCCATTCCTAGCTGGTCATTTGTCCCAGGTGGACAATGACATCCAGCTCCTCCCTCGCAGCTCCTCCCACGATCCTGAGGATTCTCCCTGTCCCTCCAAGCCGTGGGCCAGAAGGCACCTTACCTCCTCTCCCATCCTCCCCAATTCTACCCCCTAATGATTGAGTCCCCACCAGGAGTTGTTTCCTTCCCTGTGGGGTCCCATGCCACCCTCCTTTGGGTCTCCTTTGTGAAGGTTCCCAGCATCCTCCTTGGTCTCCACTGCAGGTGCCTCCATAGAGGAACCACTATCCACCAGAAGAGTGAATGAATTGTGAAGAGGTACAGCTGGAGGGATGCAACTCTGTTCCACCACCCTCTCCTCCTTGAGCCCCACCCTGGTCCAGCCACTTCTCTTTCTTGGCAACCTCTGAGGTAGTGGCATTGGCCCTGGTGGTCCCTGGGTGGGGAGGAGTTCGTAGAATCTAGCCAGGTCAGCCTGGAGGCGGGCAACCTCCTCTCTCAGACCAGAGGGTGCCTGCAAATAGGGCAACATCGCAGCCTCCAGAATGTCTCCCGGAACACTGCCGCCCCACAGCCATTGCACTGCATCACTGCTATCATGTCTTATTTTGTGTTCCCTCTACTGTTTCTCTGGATGCTTACTCTCTCCTCTCCTTACAACTCTCTCCCTTCCTGTTCTGGGACAGCAACTTCTATCTTCTTCAGTAGTCTCCTTCTTCCTTGCTCAATATCAAACTACCAGCAGCTAGGGGGGAGAGTGAGCTACTTTTTCTACTTCAGGGTTGACAAAACCAATGTTTCTCTATGATCCTTTTCTTCCTACTTTCAAACAGGAAGTTCCTGTTGACAGTTAAATCCAGTGGCTATAAAAGTAGAACTGGCTTTGGGTGGGTGGGATGGAGGGCAATTGGTAAGAAAAAAGGCTAGCAACAGGAAGTTGTAATTTGACTCACCTGCTTTTCTAGTGTCTAAACCACACCCCCAGGTAAGCTCTCTTTCCTCCTACTGGTTTAACAAAGTCACCTGATACAGTACCTTTCCCTGCACAGAACACACACTGCCTTTTTTTTTCTTTTCTTTCTTTTAACCTTAAGTAAGACCCCTTCTACTTCTAATAAAGTTATCTGTCTTCTTAATCTTAACTGACACTGACTCCTGCTGAGATATAAGTTTTAAATTAAGAAGAAAATGTAGCTTCTTTTAGTTAGCTGCTTTCTGCTCTACAAGCAAGGCTAGCAACAGGAAGTTGTAATTTGACTCACCTGCCTTTCTAGTGTCTAAACCATACCCCAGGTAAGCTCTCTTTCCTCCTACTCGTTTAGCAAAGTCACCTGATACAGTACCTTTCCCTGCACAGAACACACACTGCCTTTCTTTTCTTTCTTTCTTTTTTTAACCTTAAATAAGACCCCTTCTACTTCTAATAAAGTTATCTGTCTACTTAATCTTAACTGACACTGACTCCTACTGAGATATAAGTTTTAAATTAAGAAGAAAATGTAGCTTCTTTCTGCTCTACAAGCAAGGCTAGCAACAGGAAGTTGTAATTTGACTCACCTGCTTTTCTAGTGTCTAAACCACACCCCCAGGTAAGCTCTCTTTCCTCCTACTGGTTTAGCAAAGTCACCTGATACAGTACCTTTCCCTGCACAGAACACACACTGCCTTTTTCTTTTCTTTCTTTTTTTAACCTTAAATAAGACCCATTCTACTTCTAATAAAGTTATCTGTCTACTTAATCTTAACTGACACTGACTCCTACTGAGATATAAGTTTTAAATTAAGAAGAAAATGTAGCTTCTTTTAGTTAGCTGCTTTCTGCTCTACAAGCAGGCAGTCCATTAGATTTGGCCCTCGGTGTGCTGGTGCTGTGCTGAGGCTTTGGGTGCGAGTGACTCTTAGCTGTTGAAGTTCCAGGGCCAACATGCTGTTTCAAAAATGATAAAATAAATTGCCAGGCCACTGTCAGGCAAGTAAAAAACTCAGCCCTATGCCCAGTGAATGTCTGACGTATAACTGGCAGTCCCAATGAACATTTGAAGCCTTTCTTCCATGCCAGATCTCATACCTGGTCAAAAGCCTTACCCTTTTCCAAAACACTCTTCAGAAAATCGGGCTGGTTAGAAATTCAGGATTCTTGCCGGATCAAATCTTTCAGGCTTCTGGCTTTGGCAAGGATCCATTCATGGTCTTGGTACCGCAGAAGGTGAAAGATGACCAGTTGAAGCTGAACATTTTGATTGCTGGCAGCGGGCCTGAAGGCATTCTATGAGCCCAGTCTGTCTCCACAAGAGAGTCAGACTGGCAATTTAAAAGGTTGTGGTAGCAGCCACTGCAGAAAAGTTATAACATCAGAGCCTTCAGTATGCTCTGGAAGCCCAAATAGGTGGATGTTATTTTGACAATTCTGTGTTTCTTGATCCCAGAGAACTCTGACTTCCCCTTCCACAAGTGCCATGCGTCACTCCGCTAGGTGGGGGGCCAGTCTTCAATAATGCTGATCTTACTCCCCATCGCTGTTATGCGGGTGCCTAAAGAGTCTACAGAAGCCTGTACCTCTGCAAGTACATTGGTAACATGAGCCCATTGATCTTTAATGCCACCCATGAAAGTTATAATTTCAAAAAGCTCTCTGGTAATTAATCCTAACGCTTCACTCCATCACATAGCAGGGGTCAACCATCTTGAGAGTTAGCTCAGTCAAACTACCAGGAGAACCTGATTATTTATACTTTTTTATGGAGCTGAGATCCAGAGATTCTTCAGCATCCATGTAGCTGGTAAGTTTAGTGATACCATGGATGAGAAATCGAGCACTTCTGTGATGGATATGAGGGCAGGTTAGCAAGTCCTTTCATGTAAAAGGCAGGGGAGCCCAAAACAAATCTCAGAAGAAGGTGCAGCCGAAGTCACAGATGTCAAAAGCACCTAGTGCTACCCTCTGAAGCTCCAGCCTCAGTCCTGCCTCAGCTGCCCTAGGCAGACCTCTCCTCCCCAGTGGGAGGGCACCTTAACCAGTTTTACCATCAGTGGGAGTCCATCACGACAGACAAGTGGGTTCTCAGGATTATCTGGGGAAGGATACTCTCTGGACTATATGGAAATCCCCCTGGACTTACCACCCAGAAGGCGACCCCTCATCAGCTTATATGTTAGAGCTTCTGGCAGAGGGGATTGTGGACCTTCTGAGCAACAGGGCAGTGGAAATAGTACCAGAGCTGGAACAAAATACAGGCTTGTACTCTCACTACTTCCTAGTGCCAAAGAAATCAGAGGGCATGCACCACACCACTCTCAACCTCAAAAATCTGAACAAATTCTTGGATCGGGAAAAATTCAAAATGGTTTCTCTGGGATCTCTGATTCCCTTCCTGAAACTTCAGGATTGGTTAATTTCCCTGGATACACAGGATGCATACCAACACGTACTGGTGCACACCAGACACCACAGATACTTCTGATTCGTTGTGCTGGGGCAGCATTACCAGTTCAGAGTCCTGCCTTTTGGGTTATCCTTCATGTTCAAGTCATTACAGAATGCTTTACAGTACTCTCAGCACCCCTGAGAAAGATGAGACTCCAGGTTTACCCTTACCTGGATGACTGGCTGATAGCCAGCTCATCCAAGCAGGAGACAAAACAAGCTTTGTCCACTGCCTCTCAGTTCTTCATCTCTGTGGGGGTTCTGCTGAATCCAGGAAAGTCTCAGCTCCAACCTTCACAGCACCTGCTGTTCATAGGAGCTCTTCTGGATACTATGAGGCCGTGTGCCTTCTTACCAGACAGCTGAATTCAGGTGATCCTGCAGATGGCATGTTACATCGTAGAGCTCAAAACTGTGCAAGCCAACTCCATCCAGTGCATGCTGCATCAAATAGCCTGCTCAGTGCTCACAGTGCCTCTGGCATGGTTGCAGATGAGAACAACTCAATGGATGCTCAGGGTGCAGTGGTCACAAGCATCATATCCTCAGACTTACTCCATTCAAGTGACCAAACACCTGGTTCGATCAATGACATGGTGGTCAGTGGAGGACAGTCTCCTCCAGGGCTTCCTCTTCTCCCAACTGGAGCTTCAGATGATGCTCACCATGGATGCCTCCCTGTTGGGGTGAGAAACCCATTGTCAGGGCCTCCGAACACACGGTGCCTGGGACCCATCAGAATGTCATTTCTACATCAGTGTGTTGGGGATGTGAGCTTTTTTGTATGGTCTGCAAGCCCTAGTGGATCTTGTCAGTCACAAAGCAGTCCTCCTCCAGACAGACAAGTCTGTGTTGTTCTTCATCAACAAACAAGGAGGAGCACACTCTTGCACTCTCTGCAGGGAGGCGATGAGAGTGTGGGAGCAGTGCCTGGAGCAGGGGATACTGCTGCAAGACATTTATTTGCCTGGAATCGAAAACACTCTGGCAGGTGAGCTCAGCTGAACAGAGGCCAATCCTCATGAGTGGTCACTAGCTCCAGATGTCATGAAATCGCTGTTCGACATGTGGGGTACCCCAGATGTGGACCTTTTTGAGTCCCCACTCAATACCAAACTGCCTACATTCTGCATCAAAAATCAGGATATGGCATTTTTGTCAGGATGTATTCAGACTGCAATGGCAAAATCTGTTTCTGTATCCATTCCCACCAATCCCTCTAGTGTAGAGGGTATTGCTCAAACCCGAGGCATGCAAAGGCAAAATAATTCTAGTTGCCACGTGCTGGCCTCAACACATATGGTTTCCTCTGTTGAACAGACTATCAGTCAGCAAACCAAGGATTCTTCCACTCTGGAGAGACTTACTGATTAGGGTCACCTAGTCCATCCCAACCTGCACGTAACTGTTACATGGAACAAGAGGCATTATAAGAACTAAAATGGAAAAAAGCAAAAATGGAGATCCCCAGGGGCCATAAAACAAGCAAGCAAATTTAGAAAAAACTTCTTTCATCAGGCGAAGTGAAGGACTTACTAGGAGTACACCTACAAATCAAAACACTCTCCACTACATTTTTTCCATAAATTATGACTATAGTTCCCCTTTAAAAATGGTTACATGAGTCCAGCCAACAGCAGAGCATCAAAACTGCAGCTTCCCACACCAGCAAGTCAGGCTCAATATCGAGCTCAAGTCACCGAAGGGCCGGCTGGGTGAGAAGGACTGACGTTCCCAGAGGGTGCTTTCCTGGTCTGGAGCAAGTAGGACATGCCTCCCACTGCAGTGCCACTACCTGGGTAAACAAAGCTGGCTCAGCAGTCGGTAAGACCTGGTGACTTGGGGTGGGGAGATGTAAGTCATTTGTGCCATCACCTCAAGATGCAAGGAGTAAGTGCACCCAGTGTATGGAGACACATGTGGAAAATCAGCTCACTGGAGGCAGATGAAGCTGTGCCAGCCTCCCACGACCATCACAGTTTCTAACTCTGACTCCAGCTCCCCATGTCTCTTTCCCAGGGACTCTGCAGTAACTGGTCACAAGGAGTGGAATGCCTGCCAGGGGACTTTAAGTTGCGGCCCTTCCCCAAGGGGAAATCTGGGGGTACCAGGACTGATGGCGAAGGAGTCTAGCAGATGGGGGAGACTCTGTCTTCAGGTAGATGGCTAGCGGTGTCAGTAGAAGGAAGTGCACAACTGGTTGGGCCAAGAGAGAAAAAAGCATGTTGAAAATAAATGGTTTCATGGAGAGCAATGAACCAGACCAAGCTACAGAATTAGAGGTGGTTAACAGAGTACAATAAAACTAGGTTCAGAGTTATAATTCACTCTGTTTGTGTGAAAACTCTGAGGGAGAGCGGGAAGGAAGAGTTTCCCTTGTTATTAAAATTCAAGTTATAGAATTTCCCCTTGTTAACACATTTTCTTTATGTGTTTCCTATGGGTAAGTGTGTTTTTTATTTTACAGGTTCCCCTTGTTATTTTTTTTTACAACTAGAATCCTTGGTTCTCCACATTGAATTAATATTATGATTAAAAATATCACTTGGTTTACCTGCTGTGCTACTTTTAACTTTAAAAAATTACCATGTCTTATATCACAAATGCAAGACCTTTATTTACTGTGCACACAGCATGTGGTCTTCTGTAATTAGTGCTTTTAGTGACATCGGCAGCATTCCTGTTACCTGGCTAGATAAGACTTGTACACAGATTATTGCTTGGTGCCAGGGGGACACTACTGGAGTCCAGACTTCTCAGGTGCTCTGCACTACGAAGAGCGCTACAGATTGCACACTTTAACGTAACCCTCAGAGCTCCCTCCTTCAGTATTGATGGTGCTCCACAGAATGTTGGAACTATTTCTGGACTTACAACCCATCAAAAAATTTAACTAGCTCTACAGAAGCATTCTTTAATGCTGAACAAACGATGCCCTGTTTTTATTTGTGCTAGTCTATACAAAAAATGTGCGCCATATTCTGGCAGTTTACTCTACATTCTAGATATAGAAACAGACAATGACGGCACGGAAGGATCAAAGGTCCATCTATCATGCCTGAAGAGCAGTGCTACGTGTTGCAATGCTGGCAGGTTCAGAGGTGTGTGTGTACAGGACATGTGAGGATTCCTTCATAGCAAATGCAATCTCAAACACAGAGCTGCAGGGATTGTTAGGGTTTTGCGATTTTTTTTTAAAGCTGAATATAAGAAATCAGATACTTTTCTTTCCTAATACTGTATTAGTGTTAGTGTCCCCCCCCCGATTGCCAGCCCAATCTGTACGAAATAATATCCCTGGTGCTGGTGGTACCCTCCAATTGCCAGCCCTGACATAAAACCTACTATCCCTGGTGGTAGTAGTCCCCCCACATTCCCAGCCCCAACGTAAAACCTGATCTTACTTTGAGAGGGCTCTTGCAGTAGGTATTCACATTAAGGACTGATCCACCAGGCATCAGGACCCCACGGAAAAATTTCTAGCTAGCAGTCTCTGGCGGGGGACTGCCCCCATGTCAGGTGACTGGCGTCATATGATGTCACTATAAAGGGGCGGTCCCCTACGCCCACCTTCCAGTTCTTTCCCGCCATCGGCTGGTGAAAGTTCCTCGCGGTAGAACAGCGCTCGTCAGTCCCTCATCGGTCCCTAAGTTTTCAAATTTTCACCTATTTTCTATCTTCGATTTTGTTTTCAACGATTCTCTGTGATGTCATCTCCGACGCCTCTGAATCACATAAGAACAAGTGCGACTCATGTGTAATGCCCCAAAGTAGGAGGTTCAAAGTCAGGGGGCATCACAGAAAAAGTTAGGGGTTTCCAATTGCCCCATGGGTCCCCGTGTTGTACTGTGGCTTCAGGGCTTCAGGATGAGGGTCCCTGTAGTGCCCCTAGACAAGCGTTAGGCAGGGCTGTTAAAAAAAAAAAGTGTTTTTTTCTCTCTCCCTGCTGCCTGCCTGCTCCATTCAACCCCTCCTCCCTAAGCAGACAGCAGGACAGTGGGCACCCATGCACTAGAACCGCTGTCCCTGGCCAGCGTGTGGTGCCCTGAAAACCCCCTGTACATTTGTGTGGATGTGAGCTCGGGGTTCGAGAAGCAGAACCCTGAGTGCTTTTTGAAACTGAGTTTTTTAGCCGTTTGAGTAGTTTCGGGCTGGCTGTGGAGTGGAGAGGGTCACAGGAGTGCAACAGGGACTTGCAGCTTACCTGGAGTTGTGTAGCCAGTCCTGTTGACTCCGTGGTGATTCCTCCTCCAGTCAGTGAAGACACCTGCTACTGCTGTCCAGGTTGTGCCTTGGCCGAGGGATCCGGTGGACCGCCGAAAAAGAAGATGTCAGCCTCACGTTGAGGCTTGGGCTCTGTTTAGCCCCGTTTGTTTTTTTGTTTTATTTTAAATAATTTCCCCAGTCCCTCAGCAGTGGCAGAGAAGAGCCGCATCGCTCCGGTTGCCCTGTCGGCTATTGGAAGCCCCCTGACATCCTCCCTGCTGCCTGAGTTCTCCCTCCCACTGCCTGCAAGTCCTACCACCTCCCGTTTGCTCTCTCAATCTCCCGGTGTGTGTGGTGAGTCGGCGGCAGCACACAGACTTGAGCTGCCCGCCCAACTGTTAAAAAAATAAATAAATAATTGTTTAGCGCTGTAGGCGCTGGTACAAAGCGGCTGAGCGCCACCTGAGTAGTGGGTCACAAGGACCCTAAATTAATATTTATTTAGGAGGCAGGCTAGCGACGCCCATGGGGAGGGGCCAAGATGGTAAGGCCAAAGGAAGGCCTATAAATATTCATTGAGAGGGGCAGGACTGAGGAGGCGACTTGCCCCAGGAGTGACAGCAGGCTCAGTGAGCCATCAGATTTAAAGGGGCCATGCAGCTTAAAAGGGCAGGTCAGGCCCAAAATAAAGCAGGGCATCAGGCCCAGAATAAAACAGGGCATCAGGCCCACAGTTAAAAGGGCATCAGGCACACAGTGTTTAGGGTGCCAGGCCTGAGGTATTTAGGGCACCAGGCCCACAGTGTTTAGGACACCAGGCCTGAGGTATTTAGGGCATCAGGCCCACAGTTAAAAGGGCATCAGGCCCACAGTGTTTAGGGTGCCAGGCCCAAGGTATTTAGGGCACCAGGCCCACAGTGATTAGGGTGCCAGGCCTGAGGTGAAGAGGGCACCAGGCCCATAGTAATAAAGAGCCCGGCCTAGTGAGTTAGGGAAAGCAAGCCCAGTGGTAGTAAGGGCAGCCCAGGCCTAGCCAGTTAGGGCAAGCCAGCCTAGTGGTAGTAAGGGCAGCCCTGGCCTAGTGAGTTAGAGCAAGCCAGCCTAGTGGTAGTAAGGGCAGCCCCGGTCTAGTGAGTTAGGGCAAGCCAGCCCAGTGGTAGTAAGGGCAGCCCAGGCCTAGCCAGTGAAGGCAAACTAGCCTAGTAGTAAGTAGGGCGTATAGGCCCCATAGCAAGTAAGGCATTTAGACCTCTAGTGTTCAGGGCAACGAGTATAGGGCAAGTGCTACACCCTAGTACAGTGATTGGGGCATTCATAGCAAAATGTTCAGGGGTAGCCAGATCCTATCCAGGAAGGCCCTACAGTTGGAAAAGGGTCTATTCAAGGGTGCTTAGCTCACAATATGCTGCAAAATAACTGTAACAACTGTACTATTTATGCCACTGTTTATTGCTCAAGCATCTAAACGATTGTGTATTGGCTAAAAGTACAAAGACTGCATTGTGATATTAAGATTGTGGTTATTTGCCCCTGGTTTTATGAACAATTGCCCTGTGCATCTGAACAATTGCCCCTGGCATCTGAACAATTGCCCTGCGCATCTGAACAATTGCCTTGTGTATCTGAACAATTGCCCCTGGCATTTGAACAATTGCCCTGTGCATCTGAACAATTGCCCTGTGTATCTGAACAACCGTCCTGTGCATCTGAGCAATTGCCCCTGGCATCTGAACAATTACCCGTGGCATTTGAACAATTGCCCCACAAGTAAACAGTTGCCCTAACATTTATAATTTGCCCCTTTTCCTGGCAAATTATCTGATTATTACACAGTTCTCTTGGTATGGGAAAAATGGGTTTCTAATAGCTACATTGTTGCCAGCATATGGGAACAGTCTCAGTCTTCCACCACATTGATTTTCCATGGTGTGGTCTGCTGTTCTATGTGTCCAGAATCAGTCTCCTCCTGGAACAAGACGTCTTCATCATCATTCTTCACCAGAGAGTGTTCGACCCTCAAATCATCTGCTTCGTCCGTGTCATTCACCGAAGTCCAGTTCGTCGCCATTCATACAAGTCGCACCTGCCGTTTCTTCTGTCCTACAGTTCAAAGTTACGTTCGCCGAAGTTAAAGCGCAACGCAACCGTCATGCCAATGTCGTTTCATTTGGTTCTTGATCGGGATGTCCTGAAGTTGGTCACCCTCCACAGAAGAGTGTGCACATCCTGAAAGAAGCTGGTCTGTTCCCTCTGGTCATTCGCCGCAAGTCAAGTCCGTCGAAGCCCAGTGCGGGACGTGTCCGCCGTTTCCTTGTTTTGTTCTAGTTCCTTGTGACAAGACTACAGAATCAACCATCTTCCCTTCAGATTCTTCTGGTTCCTGGTTGCATCAGAGATCCATCTTCACCTCAGATCCTTTGAAGTCTTGCCAGCCCTTGGAGTGCTGCAGCATTGTCCAGGTCATGGTAGTCCTCCAGTGGATTCGTCGCCATGCATGTCCTGGTTTCTCTTCATCCATGGCGGCCCTAGAAGTAGGTTTTGGCTGAGGAATCCTTAGCATACAGTGTTGGATCCGACAGCCCTTAAGTGGGTTTATTCCAGGAACCAGCTTCTCTGGTTCTTTCTTTCCAGCAGCCTTGGAGAGAGTGGGTTTTGCTGAGAAACCTATGGTGTGTTTACAAAACCTCTCACTACCCCAGTGGCCTTAACTAGGTCCGTGCTGGGAATTGTGTCTAAGTGTTCTACAGTTCTGTGTTGCTTCTCTTGTAGCTACCAATGGAGAATGACAGTGCGCACGAAGAATTCAGACAATTGGACTTTGTGATGATTCTGTGGTCATTGTAAAACCAGATACTGTGGGTAGTGAATAACACCTGATTTCCATCTAAGTACTAGTTTTACTTACAGGTTACTGCTAAGAAATTTTAGAGTATAGTGGCAATAGGCCTAGGTGCACCTCAAAATACTTTTGGTAATTATTTTAGAAGTGTTAGATAAAAGTAATTCTGTTTTCTCTATCGCCCTGTTGTTGTGGTGCCTACCTCTCTTATGACTGTGTCTCCCTACCCACTGGTACTAAATAAACGTCCTGTGGGCACTGAATCTCTTGGACGACTCCTGCCTCTCCTTGTCTGGGTAACTTTTATCTTATCCACAGTAATTTGGACCTTGGTGTTCCACTCACTCATTCCATTCTTCATTGAGGAGCTCCACACATGTGGTTCCTAATTTCCACACAAGGATGGCCACTCCTTGTACCTCTTCTGTCTGGTCCCAGACCACCCCATGGAGAAGTGCCAGCACTGCCAGAAGTTCATCTCCGCTACCCGTAAAAGAAGACAGCAGTCCCTGGAAGCCCATATCCTAAAGAAGAAAATGGCCTCCATGGAAAAAGAGTTAAGGAAACTTAGGCAGGCATCTACTTTCCCTGAAGGTCACAAGAAAAGTGTGACAAGAAGAAACACTGGGAGCGGGAACTGGCTTTCGCGGCACTTATGGTAACATCCCCTCCAGGGGATCACTCCATGATGTCCATTTTGGTGGTTACCAAGCAGGTGTCACCCCTCCCATCTGGCTTGCGCGAGGCCCTTCGGGGGCCTCTGCGGCAAAGGAAGCCTTTGCTCCTGTGAAGGTTGCTTCTTCCACATCTCCTTCAGGTCAGAGTGGGTCCAGTTAGTCAGACGTTGGTCCCACTGATGCTCGCCCAGACAAGGCTGCTAAGTCGCTTACCCCATTCGGAGGAGTGCCCAGTCAAAACCTCTCCCGACATGGCCGCATCTCTTGCGCAGCCTTCCTCGGGCAGGGAGTCCGATAAGTCAAACACCGGCTCCTCTGACATCTACCCAGATTCGGCTGATAAGTCGGATGCCAGCTCCGCTGATGCCCGCCCATCCAAGAAGCAGCGCCCGGACCCCATAGAATAGTCCAATGCCCCAGGCTCTCTGCAATGTCTCACCACGTTGCCCTCTGAGGTCCCCATGTCTCCTCAACTGACCCTCAGGGATTATAATTCTCCTTCCCCGGTTGTCACCAAGGATACTGGGATGCTGCCATCAGGGAACCCTCCTTCTGGGCCGGACCCCCTGATGCCAGACCCTCAGATGCTGGTTCCGACGCCAGCCTACCCAATGCCAACTGATGTCCCATTACCTGGCGATAGGCCTATCCTTTCATCAGGTCCTTCGGACCCTCTCAAAGGTATACCCACACCGGGCTGGATACCCCCGGGGCCAGCATTACTACCATCTAGATCACCAGCAGGACCTCTGCCAGGTCCCTCTGCTCTGTCAGAGCCCCGGCACCCGGGTACCCGACACTGCAATACCTGGTGCCACACTACCCGACTCCTCAGTATCCGGCACCCCAGTATCTGATGCTGCAATATCTGGCGCCGCAGTACCTGATGCCTCAGTACCTGACACTGGGTTACCTGCCGTTGGGTTATGGATATTCGTAATATGGATACCCTCAATATCCATATTCCCCTCCTCCACCTCTGCTGTCCACTCCCCAGCCGCTGGTAGATTTGTAGGAGACCTTGGCCTCCTGGTGGGCTGAAGCCAAAGCTCAGCTCACTAGGGAGGTTGAGAGTCATCTACTGATGTCACAGCCTATACTGGATCCTCTATGTCAGAGACGGGAGACTATCTCCCCCCTTTCCGACACCAGAGGAGAGCCCTCTAGTGCCCGAGGAGGGGAGGATATGCGCCCCAGGGAACTCCCCAGAGGGGCCATCCCTCCCCCTCAAAGGGAGGAGTCTTCCTCCTCCTCTTCATAAGATACTTCTGACTCTGACTTAGAATCCAGCCACTCTGACCCCGAAGACGAGCCATGTACTCCAGAACGCCCCAGGCCAAGGACTCCTCCGAAGTCTTTTCCAGAGGACCCTTCTTTTCTGGAGTTATTGAGGAAAATCCAGGAGGTACATCAGTGGCAATCAATGGAGCCAAACCCACAGTGTAAGAAACTCGCTGCCCATCTGGATCTGCCCAAGACTGCTCCTAGGCCGATTCCACCCTGGATAGAGCCTCACACGGATCTTGTTTCCACCATTTGGAAACAACCTTCTGCATTAGCTCTCTTCTGAGGAAGGCAGACAGGCTATACCAGGCTCCTGAGGGTGTAGACTTTCTTAGCCTCCACCCCAAGGTGGACTTGGTTGTCATCAGCACCGCTCACAGCCATTCCGCCAATCCCAAATACCTCAGCTCGTCTCTACCTGATAAGGAATCCAGCTTCTGGACCAAAACGGGAAGAAGATCTACTCCTCTTCTACCCTTGGCATTAGGGCCCTTAATTATGTGGCACATATGGGGGATTTCCAGAAGACCATTTTTAGTCAGGTGGACTCTAGAATGGACTCCCTTCCTGAGTCACAGACTAAGCAGGAAGTGACGGATCTTGTCTGTTCTGCTCATTTGGCCTGTTGGCACATGCTTCATGCCACTTACGATGCAGTGGACACAGCTGGAAGGAGCTCGGCCTTCGCCATAGGCCTACAGCATCATGCCTGGCTCTGCATGTCAGGTTTGGTCCCTGAAGTGCAATCTGCCATCCAGGATGCTCCCTTCAGGGTTTTGGTTCTGTTCGGGGGTGATGTCAAGGACATCATTACTGAACTACAGAAGAAGGGCACTGCACTCAAGTCTGTCAACTCTATGTACAGGCCCCCCCAAGGGCAGCGGTGTCCTTTTCGTCGACAAAACCGACAAAGACAAAAAAAACAGGGCAAACGGGCCAACAAATGTCGGGCCCCTCCAGCAACCAAGACTCCCTCCAGCAAAAAAGCCACGGGAGCCTCAGCTGCTGTGCTGTCCCACACCTCCTGCCCCCGCCTCTTCCACTCTGTCTGGAGGTTCCAGAGGAACCCGTAGGGGGAGATTCTCCTCCCATCTGCCGGGTTGGGAGAGGATAACTTCAGATGCTTGGGTGCTCCAGTTGCTATCAGCAGGACACTCAATAGAGTTTCTGCAGAAACCACCCCAAAGACCACCCCCCCCAGTCATCTTACTCCCCACAGCATCTTCCTCTGGTCCTAAAGGAAATCACCTCCCTTCTCTCAAAGGCGGCGATAGAGCCAGTTCCCACCCATCTTTGGGGAACAGGTTACTATTCTCATTTCTTCCTAGATCCAAAGACGGGAGATCTGAGGTCTATCATTGACCACAGCTCCCTGAACATGTCCGTGGAGTACGAACACTTCAGAATGCTCTCGTTGCAGAGCCTTCTACCTCCTCTTCGGCAAGGACAGTGGCTATGTGCTCTGGACATGCAGGATGCCTACCTGCATATCCCCATATGCAATTCCCACCACAAATTCCTTCGTTTTTGCTTTCAGGGGGATCACAACCAATTCAAGGCCCTCCCATTTGGTCTTTCTTCGACCCCGAGTGTTTACCAAATGCCTGTCTGTGGTAGCGGCCTGCCTGCATACTCAGGGAGTACAGGTATTCCCGTACCTGGACGACTGGCTTTTGGTGGCCCCATTCAGGGAGGAACTCCTGCACTCCCTTTCCCTTACCCTGCAGGCTTTCACCAGCCTGGGTATCACCATCAATCAAGCCAAGTCCCATTTGGTCCTCTTGCCAATGCCTCCAATTTATCGGGGTATTTCTGGACACGACCACCGGCAAAACCGTCTTGCCTCTGGACAGAGTAGGCACCCTTCAGACTCAGACCTGTCTTCTGTCCAGTCACAGGAGGGTTGGAGCCAGGTCAGTCCTCTGTCTCCTCGGGCAAATGGCGGTTGCCATTCTGACAGTCCCACTCACTCGGCTCCATGTGAGGATCTCTCAATGGACGCTTCGGTCACAATGGGACCAGGCCATGGACAATCCAGACCAAGAGGTACTAGTTTCTGATCCCATGATCAGGGACTTACAATGATGGATGGTTCAGGAGAACCTGTGCCTGAGAATTCTATTCTGCATTGAGCCCCCCTCCCAGACGTTGACGACAGATGCATCAGGAGAAGGCTGGGGTACCAGGAGGCTCTGTCTCTCACTTGGAGGAACAGATTTGTTTATGCCTTCCCTCCCATTCCTTTAATTCCGAGGGTCCTGAACAAACTCAGATCGGAGGGAGCTTGAATGATTCTCATCACTCCCTTCTGACCCAAGCAAGTTTGGTTCTCTCTTCTGCACCAGTTCTCAGAGGAACCTCCACTTCTTCCTCCTCTTCCTCTGTCGCAACAGTTGTTGACCCAGGATCAGGGGACCCTTGTTCATCCAGGTCTCAAATCCCTTCATTTCAATACGTGGCTCCTGCAGACATAGCTAAAGCCCGCTTTGGAGTTTCTCCTCTCGTAGCGGACATCTTGGTAGAGGCCAGGAAGCCTTCCACCAGGTCCACCTCTGCCATGAAGTGGAAACAATTTTCTATTTGGGCCAATTTGAAAGACTTCAAACCTTTCTCATGCCCAGTCAGTAAAGTCCTGGACTACATGCGTCACCTATTCGATCTGGGTCTCAGCCATTTCTCGTTAAAAGTTTTCATGGCCGCTATTTCAGCCTACCATGTTCCCTTTGGAGACAGGGCTTTTGCTCAGTTGAAAGTCTCCAAGACCTTCCTCAGAGGGGTTCCCCATTTGAGATCCCCCATCTGCATTCCTGCCCCTCCTTGGAACTTGAATTTTAGTCTGGAGAACCTTACCCTGCCTCCCTTTGAGCCAGCAGCTACAGCTGATTTAAAGTTCCTTTCCTGGAAGACACTCTTCCTAGTGGCCATTACATCTGCTCGGTGCATTTTCGAGCTTCAGGCCTTGATGTGCAAAATTCTGTACTTGATTTTTCACAAGGAACATGTGGCTCTACACACCAACCTTAAGTTTCTCCCTAAGGTGGTGGCTGAATCTATGCTAAATCAATCCATTGAGCTGCCCGCTTTCTTTATGCAACACTCCAATCAAGAGGAGTACCTCTTGCATAGTTCGGATGTTCACAGAATACTGAGATACTACACCACTCGGACTAGAGATCTCAGGAAAACTGATCAGCTTTTTGTCTCCTTTGCTTACAAAAGAGAAGGCAATGCTGTTTCTAAGCAATGCCTATCAAAATGGTTGGCTCATTGCATCACTTTCTGTTATGACAAGTACAACAAGACCCTGCCGGGTCAAGTCAGAGGTCACTCCACCAGAGGAGTAGCTGCCTCTGCTGCTTGTTTCAAGAATGTGTCAGTGGCAGACATCTGTGCAGTCGCAACTTGGACTTCTGTCCATACCTTTATGAAACTCTTCAGTTTGGACATTGCCTCTCTCCGTAGAGCAGGCTTCGGGTTGGCTGTTTTACAAAGTCTCCTTTCATGACACCCGTTCAGCCTGCGGTTCCATGCTATGGATGACAGTCCTCCTCCCGAGTACTTTTCCTTGTTCCAGACTGCTTGGGACTCAGTCCTGTATGTGAATACCTACTGCAAGATCCCTCTTGAAGTAAGATAGTACAGTTACGTAAGAACTTACTGTAACAGTAGATCTTCAGGAGAGGCTCTTGCAGTAGGTATTGCCTTCCCGCCCTCCGTCCCCCTAAGCTTTTTTGCTCCATTTACATGGGGGGGAAATATCCTCTTCTCTTTCATCTTGCCTCTTTTGGCCCTTGGTGGGAAAGAACTGGAAGGCAGGCATGGGAGACCACCCCTTTATACCAACACCATATGACTCGGTCACCTGACATGGGTGTGGTCCCCCACCAGAGACTGCTAGCTAGAAATTTTTCTGTGGGGTCCTGATGCCTGGTGGGTTAGTCCTATATGTGAATACCTACTGCAAGAGCATCTCTTGAAGATCTACTGTTATGGTAAGTTCTTACATAACTGTACTTTATCCCTGCTGGTAGTGGTCCCCCCAATCACCAGCCTCGATGTAAATATTATTATCCCTGGTGGTAGTGGTTCCCCTCCCTCCAATTGCCAGCCCAGAGGTACAAAATAAACAACCTTCCTGTCATCCAGTGGTTCCCCCCCACTCACCGTAGCATTATCCACGGTGTGTGGGAGCATCCTGCGACTGGCACAGCCCTCCTCACACCTGCTCGGCTGGCCACCATATGTACAGACAGGGAGTATGCCTCTTATTTATAGGACAGAGTGTGTCACCTTGTCCTATAAATAGGAGACATGCACCCTGCCTGTACATATGGTGGCTGACCAAAGAGGTGTGACGAGGGCTGTGCCGGTCACCGTCTATTCCCTTGGCACCATGGATAATGTTAAGGTGAGTGGGGGGTATGCCCAGTGCCAAGGAGGGCACTGGACACCAGGGAGGTTTTTTTTTGTACTTCTGGGCTGGCAATTGGTGGGAGGGGGATCACTACCACCAGGGATAGTAATATTTACATTGGGGCTGGTGACCAGGGGGGGCCACTACCATCAGGGATAATAGGTTTTACATCAGGGCTGGTAATACAGGGGATCACTACTGCCAGGGATAATAGGTTTTTTGTCGGGGCTGGTATCCGGGGGGGGGGACTGTGATGCTCTGCCCCTATTTATGATTATTGTATGTTATTGGTACTATAAATACATGGTCAGTGTATGACATTTCAGTGTGTGAGGAATTTGGGCTGTGGCTACAAGATGTCAGTGGCTGAAAACCACAGGATATTGTAAAACAGACCAGAAGAACCATTTAATTGATTTCCTTGCAAAATGGCATTTTATTACCTTTTTATAACCTGCGCAGGCTTTTGAAGTTGAAACCAAATGTGACTTTATGACATCAGAAACAGGACGTCATTAGGCTGATTCCCGTTGGCTTTTTAACACCTTGGTGCCAGTGTGGGAATGTTAAGATCAAAGAAAATGTTTAATTAACGGGATGCCATATTTAGGAAATTTTTTTTTCCTTTTATGTTACCATTAATTTTAAAATATCTCCTGGTAGGAAATTATGTTTGTAAGACGTAATTCTAAAAGGAGGAGCTAGGTGACTCACTAAGGGGGCAGAGAGATAAGAGTTGAAAATGTATCAGTGTATCTGAAATGTGTGATATCATTTTGGGCTCTAAAGAAACCAAATTCTCTGATCTAACTTAAAACGCACTTACAGAGGCAATACCTTAGATAGCAAAGATCTAAATGTATTGTGATAGGAGTTTTGTTCTGTAATTTTCCCCTTTTTTTCTTTTGTGATTGTGATGCTCTTTGATATTTGTTCTGTATTTTACTTTACTGTTTTTATCAAGTTTTAATAAACATTTTCTTTAAGATACTGCCTGGGTCTCCTCTGTAATTTTTTGCATGTTATTGCTGAACTAATATTAAGTCTGACAACTGTTCAAGGGCTTGATGGTGTTACTAAGCTCAGAAAAGGTAAGAATATACCTAAGGATCTTATAGAGTTTAAAGGTTCATTTTGGACACCTGGTTAGGTGCCCCTGGGTGAAGGATTGTACTGCATTCCCCGAAGAGGGTACGTATACAAGCCTGTTAATTTGGTATGCTAGCATAAGGTTCACAGTCTGAATCCCCCCCAGAACTTGAGGCTAAAACATGATTCAGATCCAAAGCAGACAGGAGGGTTACCCTGTCTGTTACCTGCTCACACTATTGCACTCTAAGGTTGGCACTCACTGTGAGAGCAGAGGGCCTCACCTGTGGAGTGCATTTGTGACAGGGACCACTAGCACCTGGGATATTATTTTATACGGAATGGACTATTGATTGGGTGGGCCACTAGCACCAGGGAAAATAGATTTTACATTGGGGCTGGCGATCAGAGGGGGGACCTCTACCGCCAGGGAAAGTAATATTTACATTGGGGCTGGCGATTGGAGGGAGGGGGGACCACTACCACCAGGGATGATAGGTTTTATGTCAGGGCTGGAGATCAGCGAGGGGGGCCACTACTACCAAGGATAATAGGTTTTACATCAGGTCTGGCGATCAGAAGTGGGGATCCATTAGCACCAGGGATATTATTTCGTACAGAATGGGCCTGCGATAGGAGGGAAAGAGGGATCACTAACAACAAGGGTAATAGGTTTTTATGTTGGAGCTGGTGATCAGGGGGGCTCCAGCACCAGGGATAATAATATTTATGTCAAGGTTGGCAGTAATCGGGGACCACCACCACCAGAGATAATAGGTTTTACATCAGGGTTGGCAATCGGGGAAGCCCACTAGCACCAGGGATAATAATATTTACATGAGGGCTGGTGATCGGGGGGGGCCCACTACCACCAGGGATAATAGGTTTTATGTCAGGGCTGGCAATCGGGGGGGGACCACTAGCACTGGGGATATTATTTCATACAAAATGGGCCAGTGATCTGTGGGAGGGGGACCACTAGCAATAGGGATATATTTTTTTACAGAACAGGCCAGCAGTTGGTGGTGAGGGTGTGTGTCAGGGACCACAGGGAGCGGTTGTGTTCCCCAAGCAGTTAACTGGCTAGGTGGTTACATTACCTCTGGCAGCCACTAGGGTTACCCAGAGTTAAGTTGGGGTCTTGTTCAGCAGTATTTGTGCTGTGCAAAAGGACCACACTAAACCCTTCTGTGCAACACAAAGCCACTGAATATGGGGTAGTGTGGCTATTCATGGCCATGCCCCTTCCCTTGCCTGCACACATACATTATGTTTTGCACGAGTACTAACCCTCTTTGCCCACCCAACAGCCCCTTTTGAATATGGGGATCTAGCACAAACTGTGGTTTGCATGGGCAAAGACCCATTAGTGCCCATACAATCTTTTTTTTTGGCCCTTTCTCTCCCCCTGGAGTCCCTCACCGGTACCATCTGATGTCCGTCCATTTGCAGACTGGGTATGAGACCCCCTTCCCTTCGGCCCCCATGTATTACCCCTCATGGCAGGGGGTGGCGAGCCCCTCAACCCACCAGACCAGATCCAGTTCTGGGGAGGTGCCCTCTCGGTGGCACCACAGGGGGACAATCATCATCCTGCAGCAGCGGACTCCTGTGTTTCCATTTTCTTTCTTGAGTGAGTGGGGTGTGCAATGATGCCAGCAGAGGGAATGCGCACTTATCCGCACGTGCTCCTCCAGGCATCTGCCCCATCTCTGCCACTCTTTTGCAGCATTGGCGCACTGCCCCCTAGCCTCCACTAGAGGCCAGTCGGCACCGATCTCTGGTGTCCCCCCTCCCCGGAGAAGGAGAGCAGTCCCTTGGACGCTCGATCCTTCTGCCCCCCTGCCAACCCCCGGTGGCCCATGCTCGTTTCCAAACACAGGTCGCCGGCGTAGCGTGAGGTGAGGCATCCAGCACCTCAGCCCTCAGTGCCACTGGGCTGGCTCCCATGCAAACTTTTGAATATTGGGCCCCAGGTCTTTTCATACCTGGATGAATGCCTTATTGCCAACCCCTTCAGGCAGGAGACGGAACAGGCAGTGATCACTGACACTCAGCCCAACATGTATTTATCCTATGTTGCAACCATATATATTAACTTTTATTGCTTGGGCCAGATGTTGCAAGTTTACTCCATTTTTTTCTTTTCAGTATTTGCATCAATTATATTTTACTTTTTTAACGGGTTTTGTTACTGTTTATTTAATATGCATGTAACATAGTAATGTAATGTAGATGTAATGATAGAGAAGGATAGAGTGAGGGAGGGGCTACTGGCATTGAAGGTGGACAAATCACCAGGCCCGGACAGAGTACATCCAAGGGTACTAAAGGAACTGGCTGGGGAGCTGGCAGAGCCACTGGCAGACCTATTTAATAGTTCACTAGAGTCAGACATGGTACCGGAGGACTGGAGAACAGCACATATAGTGCCCCTCCACAAACGCTGTCCTAAGGATGACCCAGGGAATTACAGACCATTAAGTCTGACCTCCATTGTGGGCAAGCTCATGGAGACTATACTAAATGAAAGTTTGGTGGAATATCTAGAGGAGCATGGTCTCCAGGATGCGAGGCAGCAGACTTATTTGACTGTGTCATTAAGACAGTAGACAAGGGCCAAGTGGTAGACATCCTGTATCTTGATTTCAGCAAGGCCTTTGACTCTGTGCCCCACAAAAAGTTGATCAGGAAGTTGGTGGATCTTGGGGTTGGGGAAAAGATGGTCAGATGGGTGGAAAACTGGCTGAGGGGCAGAACACTGAGTGTGGTTGTGGGGGAGAGGTATCTGGTACCAGAGAGGCAACCAGTGGGTTCCCACAGGGCTCTGTGCTGGGGCCGGTGTTGGTCAACGTCTTCATCAATGACATTGGGGATGGCATTAGGGGCAAAATGTGCTTATTCATGGATGACACCAAGCTCTGCATGAGAGTGGACACAGCTGAAAGGATACAGGACCTACCAGAAGATTTGGAAAAGCTGGGGAGGTGGTCCAGGATCTGGCAGCTTGGCTTCAATGTCAAGAAATGCAAAGTTATGCATATTGGAGCCAAGAATCACAGGACAGAGGACTACCTGGGTGGAGTCGAAGTATCTGCATCAGAGGAGGAGAAGGACCTGGGAGTGATGATCACTAGTGACCTGAAGCACTCTAAGCAGTGCAAGAAAGCCAAACAAGATGCTGGGATGCATATCTAGAGGGATCAGTAGTAGGAGAGAAGAGGTTATACTGCCCTTGTACAGGTAACTGGTAAGGCCACATCTAGAGTACGGAGTTCAGTACTGGTGCCACACCTCAAAAAGGACATTAACCTGCTGGAGAAGGTCCAGAGGAGGGCTACAAAGATGATAGTAGGTCAGCAGGGTAAGGCATATGAGGAGAGGTTGAGGGCACTGAACATGTATTCCTTGGAAGACAGGAGAGAGAGGGGACATGATTGGGACCTTCAAGTACTTGAAAGGGATAAATAAGGTTGATAAGAAGAGTCTCTTTAAGCTGAGTGGCAACCATAACACTAGGGGGCACAGTCTTAAGCTAGAAGGTGGGAGGTTTAGGAAGGAGATGAGGAAGCACTTCTTCACAGAGAGGGTGGTGGACACTTAGAATGCACTGCCAGAAGAGGTCATCTCATTGAAGACAGTGGGCAGGTTTAAGAGAGGCTGGGATAGGCATGGGGGAAAGTAAAGATCATGGGTAGGGAGCATGGGAGGAGTGGTGAGGGAGGGCAGGGACATTAGCTCAAGCTGTGGATCTTGCAATACAAGCAGACTTGATAGACCAAATGGCCTTCTTCTGCTGGCTTCTTCATATGTTCGTATGTAATTGTGCACGTTGGTGTTTTTGTTTGAGTCCCACAACCTGTGCTTATATGCCTTTAAGCAATACTGACTTCACAGCTGTTACAAATGTTTGATGTCATTATGATGTAATGAATTAAACCAGAATATATGGGGCTAATGGAACATCAGGTACCCTGCCCCCCGACAAAGCCTTACTTGGCGAAGTGCCAGGGCACCTGAACTGTGGTTTGTGAATTGTTTGCTGCTGTCACATTTGTGTGAAATAAATCACCGAATCTTGGTTTCGCAAACATTCGTGGGCATTCAGTTTTAATGTTTTTGATTTCATGTGACTTCTGGAGTGCAGATAAAAGTGTTGTTGTTTATGGTCGAGTCTAGGGCTAGCTGCCCTTGATCTGCACCCTACCTTGCACTGGAGAGCACGAGCTTCTTTTGGATTAAGGAGCCATATTATAGAAGAAAGATAAAGGGAGGTGATGTGAGTGTGGGGATAGTGTCTGGAGCAGGGATCTTGCTTCAAGCAATTTATCTGTCAGGAGTCCAAAACGCTGTGGCAGTTGAGCTCAGTCAAATAGAATAGAGGACAATCCTCATGAGTGGTCATTAGCTCCATATCTCATGAGGTCACTATTTGACAAGTGGGGTGCCCCAAATGGTGACCATTTTGCATCCCCACTCACCACCAAACTGCCTTGATTCTGCTCCAGAAATCTAGGATGTGGTGCTTTCTGTCAGGAGGCATTTAAACTGCAATGTCAAAATCTGTTTCTGTATGCATTCCCACCAATCCCTGTCATGCAGAGGGCATTGTACAAGTTGGAGGCCCAAGGAGGCAAGATGATACTGGTGGCTTCCTGCTGGCCTTGCGAGATATGGTTTCCTCTGTTGAGCAGACTGTCAGTTAGCAAACTGAGGATTCTTCCACTCAGGATGGACTTGCTGACTCAGGGAAACCTGGTCCATCCCAACCTATGCTCCCTTCACCTCTACACCTGGCTCCTGAAGAGATAGAAGTGAGCAGGTACAAGGTATCTCCAAGGGTCTCTGAAATACTTTTTGCTGCATGTAAGCCTTACAGTAGAAAGACATACACAACCAAATGGAAAAGATGTTCTATATAGCGCTCCAAAACCAGTATGGACTCCTTTGGATGCCCACCTGACAAGGTTCTGGAGTACCTGCTAGACCTTTCTGATGCTGGCCTACAGTATTCCACAGTAATGGTCCATCTGGGTGCTGTATCTGCATATCGTGAGCCATAGGTACCCTCTACCTGGTGCAGCTGCCACTGTTCAAGAGGTTCCTTAAGGGTATTCTCCACATAAGGCCTCCCATCAGGAAGGCAGTGGCTGCCTGGGATATCAACCTTGTACTGAATATGCTGACTTCCAAGCCTTTTGAGTTCCTTGCAGTGTGTGAGCTGAAGGTTTCAACTTGGAAAGCAACATTTATAGTGATCATTCCTCTACTCACAGAATATCTGAAATCCATGCTCTGGTCACCGATCATCCATATACTGTTTTTTGTAAGGACAAGGTAGTTCTCCGTACATACTCCAAGTTTCTACTAAACGTGGTGTTGGAGTTCTGTCTTAACCAGCCACTAGTGTTGCCTACCTACCGTGCCAACTTCCAAAATGAGGGAGAACGGACTCTCTGCTCTCTGGCTGTTAAGAGGGTCCTTAGGTTTTATCTGGACAGGACTAGGGACTTTGGACAGTCCAAACAGCTCTATGTCTCCTTTGATCCTAATCAGAGAGGACAGCCTGTTACAAGTGCATTTCTGCCTGGATTGTGGAGAGCACAAGCCTTCTTTTGGATTAAGAAGCTATATTATAGAAGGAAGATATTGAAGAAAGGCACAACTGCTGTGCCATGGCTCAGGTTAAATTGGATGGCTCCTTACTAGCCCATTCCACCAGAGCGGTTGCCAGGTGCTGGCACAGACCCACTCTGTGCCTGTTAGAGATATTTCCAGAGCTGCAACTTAGAGCACAGTGCACACTTTTACTAATCACTGTGCCCTGGACGTCCATGCCAAGCAGCATGCCACCTTTGGCAGGGCAATCCTGAATGGATTATTATCATGAGTGAGCCCTCAGCTCCTACTGCTCTAAGTGGGGGGACTTTGAGCTTGGTACTCTGACCCACTAGTGTGAATCAGTGGTGAAGATTGATTCCTGGAAGATATGAAAATTGTGTACTCACCATAATTCTTGATCTAGGAATATCTCCACCATTGAGTCATATGCCTGCCTGCCATCCAGAGGGCTCAATCCAGTATGTTGTGTTGTTCTTCACCTCTTTATGTTTGGGTTGGGCTGTGAAGACATAGTGTTACTGGTTTGGTGTCCCTTCTTATACAGGTCACCAGGGCTATCTTATGCCCTTAGGTTAAGTGCATAAGTACTTGTTAAGCTGTGTTGTACCTCCTCGGTAAAAAAAGGTACTGAGACATTTGGGGGCTGGCGCTGAGTTAAACCTGTGCCTGCATGCTCAGTCTCTCAGAGCCATGCATGCACGTAGCTTACCTCAGTGCCAGCCCTCTGAAAAGTTCTGGCTAATGTGGTTTCCTATCGACTCCTGCTCAGACCCACTAGTGTAAATCAATGGTGAAAATATTCCTAGATCGAGAATTATGGTGAGTACACAATTTTCAACTCTATCTCAGGGGAAACACCTCAGGGATCAGATGCAATTTGTGTGACTCACTAATACACCCTCTAGAAGAAACATCATTGCTACTGTGAGTCATTTTTCTTCTTCCTGTCCCTCAGGTTGCTGGTACTACATTCTTCATTGAGTGCACGCGCACACTGCATCAGGTAGCCACGAGCTTTGGACTCCTCCCTCCTGGGAATATCTTGGGCTGCACCACTAGCTGTGGATACTCTGATGTCAGAATAACAGTTGAGATTGCTGCCCTCCCCAGAGGAGACATCATGCTTTGGGATGCTCAGGTCACCTCTCCCAGCTGTTTTTCAGCATCCCAAGCTCATTCCTGAACCTGAGTTGCTGGAGTCGTGAGTGATAATCCTACTACTGCATCAACAGTTTGGCACTGGAATGTTTTGAAACCAGCAACAATAGTCCTAAAGGCTTGGCAATGTCCCTTCAACTGCTGGTTTCAGGACATTTTTCACAAGCACTAATGTTATTTTAAAGTTGCTTTGTTTGCAGTTAATTCAGTATTAGATTGACTTGCCTAACCAAATTCTCTCCAGCATGACATCACAATGGAAGATGGCAACATAGCAAGTGACAGAAGACATGTGCCATCATTAGCATGCCCCCCTATAGAGGTTCCTGCTTTTTATAAGGCCATTAAACGTGAGTATATACTGCGTGTGCTGACAATATAACTATGCTGTTAAGGCTCAAGACCACAGACCTTTTACCTTCCTGGCAGTCTCTAGTGTGTGTTACCACAAATGAATGCAGGACTTACGAGACTCACCAACGGGGGCTGCCCATGCCCATCACACTTTAATAATCATCACATGGCTGGTTTATCGTAAACAGCATTATTAATAGAATGTTTTTAAAAGTTTTATGACTGGACTGTGAAGCAAATCCTTCGCTTGGCCAAGTATTAATCCCCAAATGCAATTAGTAAAGTTGGATTCCCGTAAAATCATGGACAGGAAGTCACATTCTGCCAACTTTGATGCAGTTATTTCTTTCCATGGCTTTGCTGTTCATTTTGCTGCGGCTCCAGAATGAAAATAGGGTATGTTCCCCTCACACACACACACACACACACACACACACACACACACACACACACACAACTTCTGTCATAGAAACATAGACAATGTTAGCAGAAAAAGACCATTGGTGAATCCAGTGTGTCCAGTTTTCCCCTACTCTACCCCATGATCTGTTGTCCAGATAATGTTTTACCCTACTCCCTTCCCCTCACTCCCTGCCTAACTGCTACCCCTCTGAGTAACTATTAAGCCCATTAATCTGTCCCAGCCATGCTTGAACCCATTAAACAGCAGGTACTTAGTAAGGGTGCATATCTTAAAGAATGAAGGTTTGGGGCCTTTAGATGCCTCTGGAATCATTCAGTTTGCTTTTATTTGTTTAGTTACTTACATTTCCATCTTTGTATTTGTATTTTGCCAATTGCTAGTGAAAAAAGTGTCCAGTGGAGTCCTTGTGTGATGATGTCATAAATTCCTTACTAGCAAGGCTGCCAGTGTAGTTCAATGGGAAACTACAAATCTGTTTTCACATTTTTATGGAGAAATAACACTTCCTGCCACCAAAATATTATATATTTAATAAAAGATGGAAAGTAAATAAACAAATAAAAGCAAACTGAATGATACAAGAAAACATCTAAGAAAACTTAAAACATTCTTTAAAGATATGCACCTACTAAGCACCTGCTCTTTAATGGCTTTTGTGCTCACCACCTCTGCTGATAGACTGTTCCACGGCTCAGCTACTCTCTCAGTACAAAACTTTCGGCATCCCTCCTGAATCTCTTGGCCCTCCCACCACAGCTTACATGCATGTCCCTTGTTTTTGACCTACTGTGCCTGCTGGAATAGTTCCTCTCAATTTATATTGTTTATTTCTTTTAGGAACTTGAAGGTCTCTATCATGTCCACCCCCTCCACTTCCAGCGAGTAAATGTTCAGTGCCCTGTACCGATCCTCATGTGTCCTGTTGGCCCTGAATCATTCTGGTTCCTCTACACTGCACTGTCTCCAGCCTCTGTCTGTCTTTCCTCAGGTGGGAATTCTAGAACTGGGCATGGTATTCCAGATGGGGTCTCAACAGTGATCAAGAGAGGTAGTATCACCTCTTTCCTCCTGCTATCAAAATGCCTTTCAATACACCCCAACATTCTGCTTGCCTTTCTGTAAGCCTTGTTACATTGGCCAGATTGTTTTAGAGGGTTACTTATGATGATTCCCAGGTCCCTTTCCTCTGAAGTTGTGGTCAGCTTAACCCCTCCCATCCAGTATTTCCTCCTGGGGTCCTTGTCCCAGGTATATTATGGTAGACCGAAACTCGGTATCTCGAAGCTCAGGATACCGAGTTTACGGTCCTGAAAATCACAGCCCCGAACAGATTGGATGCCCAACAGTATAATGTCAGGCATCACACAAAAGCATAAGACGGCAATATGGGGGGCTTTGCCACCCGCACACCCATTAATGGGGCTCAGCCCCCCCTTAACTAAAATAAACACTGAGGGGGAGCGGACCCCAGAGTAAAAAATATTTTAGTTATGGGGGGGTCGGTAAAAGATGTAACCTGGACCAGAACCTGGGTCTCACAAAGCACGCTGGCTGAGCTGCTTCTGGTTTAATCCTGTACATCACTGGAGCAGCTCGGCCAAGTGCCCCAACCAGTTGCTCCTTACTGTGCACCAACAGGGGTAAGGTAGCAACCCATCACATCTGCTACCTTACCCTGCCAACATCTGTCAGGTATTTCAGCATCGGGATGATCACTCTCGGGATACCGCACCTGTCGGGCGATAGTGCCTAGGCAGGTGAGTGTCAGGATAGTGAGCTGCGGGATTTCATAAGGATGCCTTTGTTCCCTGTGTGCATCACCTTGCACTTTTTGGCATTGAATTTCAAGAACCAGATATTGGACCACCTCTCTAATTTTTGCAGGTCCCTCAGCAACTTCTTTACCACTTGCTCTCTGTCTGCCCTGCCTCAGAGGTTAGGTTCATCTGCTAAGAGACGCATCTTGCCCTGCATGCCTTCTATGTTGCTGATGAACTTATTGAAAAGGACTTGTCCCAGGACTGACCCCTGTGGTACCCAACTCATGACCTACATTTCCCCGATTTGACTCCTTTTCCCACCACCCTCTGCAGTCTTCCCTCAAACCAACTTCCCACCCATCTATGTCTTTTGCAATTGAACAACCTTCTATGTGGCATCACAAGTCAAATGCCTCACTGAAGTCAAAGTTGAGTAAATCCACTGCTTGTCCCTTATCCACTGCCTTAGTTACCCAGTCAAAGAATACTATCAGGCTGGTCTGACAAGACCTCCCTGCCATGAACCCATGCTGCATACTATTCTGGAGCCCATTTATCTCCAGGTTGTTCATTAGGTCCTCTTTGACTAGTGTCACCATCAGTTTACCTACAATGGAGGAGAGACTGGTGGGCCTGTAATTTCCAGGTTTCTCCCTATCCCCTCTCTTGTGGAGTGGCACACTATCCTCCAATCGTTCGGAACCATCCCTGCCTGTAGTGAGCTGTTGAATGGCCCTGCCAAGGGTACAGCCATTTCTAATGCCAATTCCCTGGGTACCCTCGGGTGCATCCCATCTGGTTCTGGAGCCTTGTCTCTTTTCACAGCTGCAAGCCCTTTTTAAACCCTTTTTTTCTGTAACTTCCACCTGTCCCATTTTGGGTCTCTCCCTTGCTGCAGCCTATGTGCTGCTTTCTGGCAGACACCTACTGTCCTCCTCTGTGAATACTGAACAGAAATAGTCTTTTAGAATGGTTGCCTTTTGCTAAATCCTCTTTACTACCCTGCCCCCCATCAGCCTAACAATTCCTCCCTCATCTTCCTTGTTCCTGTAAGTACCTAAAGAATTGTTTTTCCCCCTCCCTTGACCCCCCTCCACAATATGCAGCTCTATGTTGGCTTTTGCTTTCCTGGCTGCCTTCATGGCCTCCTTCATCTTTACCTGATGTTTGCTTCATTCGTTGTCCCCCTGTTTCTCCTTTTAACTAATGAAACTCCTTTTTTTGGCCCTCACTGCCTCCCTGACCTTCTTAGAGACCCAGATTGGCCTCCTGTGTGTGTGTGTGTTCCTCTTGATAACCATTCTCAAGCATTGTTTGCTTTGAGAATGGTCCTTTTAAATTCTCCCACCTCTCCTTCAACAGTCCCCCCCCCATTTCAACCACTCCAACTAACTTGCCCTTTACTAATTCCCTCATCTAATCAGCTGTTACTCTGGCCCTTCATTTAATCTTTGTATCTGAATGTCTACCATGGGAGTGCAAATACATTTGGAAGATAAAAGCTGTTATTTTTACTGGAGACATAGCTATTGTACAAATAACATGCTCTTTGCAAAGTGGCTATGTTATTTGCATAGTAACCACAACCCTTGCTTTTCATATGAACTGGCTCCATTTGAGTAGAACATCACACAATGAAGCTGTTCCTTGGACCATAAAAGTAAGGCCCTGTCCACGCTAGGGGTCCTGTAATGTTACAGGCAGGCAAAAACATTACAGGACCCCCCCAAACATGCTGCGTGTCCACACTGAAAATGGTACGGAACCGTGTTTGAAAACCATGCTCAAACCCTGATACTATCAGTGTTTTAATACAGTTTGTAACATGGTTCCATATGAAACACGGTTACTTCAGTGGTGTGGATGGGAGTCTGTAGTGTGTTTCATATGGAACGGCTGACGTGACACGATCTGCTTAACATGGTTTACTACCAAGTTCAAGCACAGAACACACAGGAACTGCTGCAGTAAGGACACGCTAGCACGGTAAGTCCTGTAATGTTATTGAAAATGTTACCTGACTACTGTTGCCAGTGTGGACAAAGCCTACACGTCTTGGCTTTGCACCATTAATAAAGTGGAAAAGATAAAAAAAACTCTGTAAAAAGATAATCCATTTAACACCACATGTTTTTTACCTGCAAAACCCATAAAGTTGCAGACCCCCAAGGTATACATTGATTACCCCATGAGGTAGCTCCAGATATTCAGGTTACCTGGTTTGGAATGTTGTCATTACTGCATACTTGCACGAGTAGTGCAGCCACAAGTGTACAGTGCCAATAACAACATTTCAAACCAGATAACTTGCTTATCTGGAGCTACCTCATGAGATAATCCTTATTTATACGACACGTGTGAACGGACAGAATGTGTTATCTTTACCCAACATAGAAAGATAAATGAAGTTGGTCACTGAGCATGCTAAGACATTTATTTCACCCATTTTGGTTGCACGGAGCATGCTCAGAAATGTATCTTTGCATGTCAGTTTCAATTTCAATTTATTGGAAAGCAAGATTGACAGCAAGCTCTCTTTTACAATTGCATCCAACACATAATGATATACTTGCAAAAGAGACGTAAGAAAAGACATAAAAAACATAAAATAGTACAAAAGATTAAAAAAAACATTTGTTACAATAGCATATTAGTTATTCAAATTTCAAAAACTCAGGCAGTTCATTCATGAAAAACAAGAACAGTTGTGTGCATCATATGTTAATAGGATTAATTTAAAATGTGAAATGGATATTAATGAGCTCAATTTGAGCTTTTTTTGGATTGTTATCTAAGAAGTAGGAATAGCAATAGTCAATCTATAACTACCAAATTTATTTTTAAATCTGGGTACTAAATACTGAGGTAAGTCAGTAGAACAAAGAGAATATTTGTTCTGATGTTTATTATCAACCAAATCTAATAAGTATTGGGGAATTGTTTGTTGTACAAATTTATATACCAATAAATACCAATGCGCCTGTCTATGAGCGAACAATGACTGCCTTCCAGCCATTGAATAAAGTGTGCAATGATGAGTGTTCCAAGGCAAACCAGTGGCAAACCTCAGTAAACTATGATAAAAGTATGTCTAATGGCTTCAGAATGGAAGTGGTCATTATGTATATATATATATATATATATATATACGCACACACACACACATATACAGTCCCCAAAATCAAGTAAGGACAAAAACAATGAGTCCACTAACTGATTACGAATAACCAGACTAAAGCAAGTCCTATTTCTATAAAGAAAAGATAGGACCCACTTCAGTCTGGTAGACACATTTTTTTATATGTGTATCAAATTTCATGTTCTCATCTAAGATAACACCGAGGTCTTTATATGAAGAAACATTTATCAAATCTGTCCTGTCTAAAGCCCTTAAACTACTACTCTGATTATTCTCTTTAAGTCTATTAGAGAACAGTGCCCATTTAGTCTTCCCTACGTTTGACAAAAGACAAGGTTTTAGTAAGACTTGTTGTATAACATCAAAGTCTAATTGTAAGTAATCTAATGCTATGTTCGGGTCTCTGTTTTGGATATAAACTATTGTATCATCAGCACAGAGCATAATTTTTGAGTTATCTGAGATACAATTAGGCAGATCATTTACATATACAAGGAACAGGAGTGGTCCCAGTACAGAACCCTGGGGCACACCACTGTTAACCTCCACGTAATCGGAACAATGCTCCCCTACTTTAACACATCGGAGTCTAGATGTCAAATATGGAAAAAAAAACCACAACAGAGTTTCAGGACCTACCACAATATCTTTTAATCTATTCAAAAGAATAGTATGTTGGACAGAGTCTAATGCTTTTGACAAATCCAAAAAAAGGGGCAGGTACTGAGTTTCCATAATCCAAAGCAGTGTAACGTCATTGACAACCTTAGTAGTAGCAAAAGTAGTACTATGTCCCTTACAGAAACTTGCTTGATAGTAAATAACTCGTATTTATCCAAATACTTTATTAAGTGTGAGTGCAATGACTTTCTAAACATTTCTGAAATGGGTGTCAGTATAGAAATGGGTCAATAACAACCGGGATCAGCTTCATTGCCGCCCTTGAAGATAGGAGTAATACAGGCAGACTTCCAGTCCGCAGGTATTTCAGATGTAATGATTGAAAAATTAAACAAGGAAGTTATATGTTTGGCCAAGACAGGAGCCTCTATCTTGTGAAAAATGGGGTTGATATTATCCATACCGGTCCCCTTCCTTACATCCAGTTTTTCTAAATCAGACAAAAGATGGTCTTTCTAAGTTACAGACAAAATCGTTGTTCAGACTTTCTGCTGGTAGGTTAGGGTGAGTTTTATCAAACAAACTCCCAGCTTCAAGGAAATTCACTGAAAGCCTTAACCTGTTCCTGCAGACTACTGATCAATAAGTCCTTAAAGTTCAACAGTTTAGGCAAACAGGCAGAAGAGTTTTTACTCTGCAATTATTTTATATTGTCCCACACTTTCTTACTATTGCCAGCTACATCTTGAAACTTTTGGTTATAAAAATGACTTTTAGGTAACCTTATTTCCCTTGTACATCTGTTTCGAGCTTGCCTGTACATAAGAAGATCCTTTTCTAATTTTAATTTTCTAGCTTTCTTCCATAATTGGTCTTTATCAATAATCAGCTTATTTAAATAATTATTGAACCAAGGTGCAGGGTAGACTCTTACTCTTTTTTTAGTTAAAAGAGCATGTTTGTTAATAACTTTCAAAAAGGAATTTTTAAAATAGTCCCAAGCTGTGTGTATATTAGGACAACAATATAATAAGGTCCAATTTACTTTTTGCAAGTCAAAAAGAAATGCCTGCTCATTAAAGCCAGCATGTGAGCTGCCATGTATTTTTTGACTGAGGTTGTATTGATTAATTGTACTGAGTAAACAGGAGGCATATTCTATTAGGGAGGCAGTATAGTGCTGTGGTTTAGGGCACTGAGCTGCAAACCCAGAGACCTGGATTTGAATCCCACAGCCCCCACTTGCATACTGTGTTACCCTGAGCAAGTCATTTATCTTCTTTGTGCTCCCAGGTCGCACCTGGAAACAAGCTTCAGTTTAGTGTGCCTTTCCTGGTTAAACAATTTCCCCTAGTATTTGCTCTAATGCTGTGCCATTGAACAGAGAGGCACATTTTACATTTTGCACTTTTTTCCTTTTGTAACTTTTTACCATTCCCATCACAAAACTGCCTGAACATGTGTTGTATAAATCAAGTATGACATGGCCTGACTTAAGAGTTCATTCTTATCTTCATCTGAAGGTATTGGTCAATTGCTGTCTCACTCATGGCTTTGACACTTGTGCGATATCAATAGACCAATATCTCTCATGAAGAAAAAAAAATTTCTTAAGTCAGCTCATGTCATATCCCCTATATTTGTCTACGAACATACAAACATACAAGCTCCTAGTTGCTATGTTGTATGTTGCAATCAGTTCTTAAATACAAGTTGTGCTGACAGTGACTATGCTTTCTTGTACGTGCTTCTAGTCTTTGCTCCTTGTTAGCTCACTCAATGCTATACTCTAATTGGACTTCATGTATTCGTTATTTTTGTTAGTTGCTGACCTGTATGTTGTATGTATGTTGTAATTTTGTCATGGTATTTTACTGAGGCCTGTTATGCTTATCCCAAATGTATTATATATTCTACTAATGTATGTACTGTTAAGACTACTGTACTCCCATGCCCCTTTTCCCCCAGAATGCTCCGTGAGACGAACAATTTAATATTGTTCAGTGTGCCTTTCCTTGTGAAACTTTTCAATAAATAAATAAAAATAAATACAAAAAGCCAGCAGAACAAGACCATCTGGTTTATTGAGTCGGCTCATACAGCAGGGTGCCTAGATTACACCACTGACCCTGCCCCCCTCTCCCGGTCATCCCTTCCATCCCATCTACCCTCCCCAGGTCCCATGGTTTCCCTTTATGCCTTTCCCAGGCCCTCTTAAAGCTGCCCACTGTGTTCGCTGATACCACTTTCTCTAGCAGAGCATTCCAATTGTCCATCAACCTCTCTGTGAAGAAGTGCTTCCTAACATCCCTCTTAAACCTCCCTCCTCCAGCCTCAAACTGTGCCCCCTCATGGTTCTATTGTCCCGTAGTTTGAAAAGACTCCCCCATCCACCCTATTTATCCCCTTCAAGTATTTGAAGGTCTCTATCATGCCCCCTCTCTTCCTCCTCTTCTCCAGAAAGTGCATTTTCAGGGTGCCCAGCCTCTCCTCGTAAGACATACCCTGTTGACCCATGATCATTTTGGTAGCCCTCCTCTGGACTTTCTCCAGCAGGCTGATGTCCTTCTTAAGGCATGGACAACAGTATCTTACTCAGTGGTGCAAGTGGTAGACAAGAAGTACAGGAACTCGGGCACTGGCAAATGTGAAATGCAAAATGCAGATCTTCAATCTGAAGGATAACTGTGTGAAGATGCATCTACCTGTATCTGTTTAGACACTAGTAGTTTCAGTTAGAGATATTGAAGTAGTTTTAGCAAAATAGCACTGTTGTATAAGTCAAACGTTGTTATAGAAACCCTGATTTCAGGTCACAGGCCCAGAAACTCTCATTATGTTGCTGGTTTAAGAATTTAATTTCCAGTGTCAGTGGGAAGAAGTACAGGAACTCTGTTCGTACTGCAAAAAAGTTACAGGAACTGAGTTCCTGTGCGTTCCTGTTCACTTTCATCACTGATCTTACTCCATACTCTAGGTGTAGTCTAATCAGTGACCAGTAAAGGGGCGGTATAAACTCCTTCAGCATACTGTTGATCCCCCTGGCTATACACTCCATCATCCTGTTGGTATTTGCTGCTGCCTTTTTGCACGCTTCAGGTTGCTAGTTATCATCAGTCCGTAATCTTTTTCCTCCTTCACTGCTGTTACCTGGATCTTCCCCCAGGTAGTACTTGGTCCCTGGCTCCAACATGCATCACTTTGCATTTCTTGGCATTGAAGCCAAATTGCCAGATCCCTGACTATCTCTCTAGTTTTCTGAGGTCTTCCCACAGGTCATGTATCCTTTCCATTGTGTCCACCCTCCCACAGAGTTTGGTGTCATCTGCAAACAGGCACAATTTGCCCTTAATGACCACCCCAGTGTCATTGATGAAGATATTGAACAACACTGGCCCCAGCACTGAGCCCTGCAGGACCTCACTGGTGACTTCCCTGTTGCTGGATCACTCTACCCCTACCATCACCCCCCCGAATCCTGCCCCTCTTCCAGCTCTCTACCCACCTGATCAGATGATATCACCTCCACAGAGCCCTGCTGTTTGAACTGGTGCAGTTGGTGCCAGGACCCCACAGGAGCATTAAAACTTTTGACTGCCCCTGTCATAGATGGCTCTCTCCCACTGTGGGCACTCCAAATCTGTCTATCTGTTGCCTTATGATGACCTTATTACTACCCTGCCACTGACCACCCTCCAGGAAACCCAACACCCATGGTAGCAGGCTCCATCTAGGCATCAGCTGTCCTAGTGAGGGAAAAAACAACTGTCTGTCAGAGGGAGTGGTTCCACGGCACACCATTGGTGCATCACAGGCCAGGTAACTACAGGCCAATCAGCCTGATGTCAATGCTGAGGAAGTTAATAGAGACACTGCTAAAGGAATGGATAGTGGAGTATCTTGAATTTATCAGGTTACAAGACCCGAACCAGCACAGATTCACATGGTGGGGACGAGGTCCTAGCTAACAAATCACTAAGGCTTTCAACACTGTTCCACATAGGAGACTCATAATGAAGCTGTGCAGAATCAAAGAGGGTTCAAAGGTGGTAAACTGGGTAAGAAATTGGCTAAGGGATAGGCAATAGAGGGTGGTGGTAAACAGAATTCACTCTGTAGAATGGAGGGTGACCAGCGGGGTGCCTTAGGGCTCAGTACTGGGACCAGTCTTCTTTAATGTCTTTATAAGTGACATTACAGAGGAGCTGGACGGGAAGATGTGCCTCTTTGCAGATGACACCAAAATCTGCACTAGGTTTGACACTCCAGAGGATGAGAAAGAATGTGTAGAAACCTGGGAAAACCAAATTGTCAAGGACATGTAGCTGTGTTTCAGTGCAAAAATGTGCAAAATCATGCACTTAGGGCACGAAAACCCAGAGATGGCATGCAAAATGGGGGGAAGTGGTATTGACAGCCACCAAACAGGAAAGGGACCTATGGGTAATCATATCTGATGACCTCAAGGTGGCCAGGCAGTGCAACAAGGCAGTTGGTAGGGGCAGTGGGATGTTGGGGTGCATAGGGAGGGGTATCACCAGCAGAAAGAGGGAGGTGGTGTTGCCACTGTATAGATCACTGGTGAGGCCCCACCTGGAGCACTGTGTTCTATTCTGGAGAATACATCTCAGAAAGGACATAGAGTAGAGGTGGTCCAAAGGAGGGCAACAAAAATGGTGCAAGGTCAATCAGAAGCCTTAAGAGGCGAGACAAAAGGTCCTCAATATGTACACCATCAAAGAGAGGACCTATAAATACCTCACGGGGGTATAAAAGGTACAGGAGGGAAGTATTTTTAGAGGAAAAGATGCATAAGAACAAGGGGACATACAATGAAATTGGAAGGGGGTAAATTCAGGAGAAATGTGAGGAAGTACTTCTTCAGAGAAAGAGTAGAGGGTGCCTGGAACAGTCTTCCAGTGGACGTAGTGGGGGCAAAAGCAGTGGCGGGATTCAAGAATGCATGGGATAGGCATAAGGGTATCTTAGTGGCAATCAAGCGGGGAGGAGGGAGCTGGAGATCAAGTAGGATCTGTGTTGACAGTATGGGGAGGGAAAAAATTAGCAGACTGGGTGGGCCAAGTGGTCCTTATCTGCCATCAGATTCTCTGTTTCTGTGACATCAGTAGCAGTGTGCACTTCCTGGAAGCATTTGGCTTGTTGGGTCAGGATAGCTGAGAGGAACTCCACTATGTCTGTATCATAGTATTCTTTATTGCACATTTTTCTGCACTGAAGAGTACTTTAAATGAAAAAAATAAAGCAGTCAGTATAAAGGTATGTTTACACAGCCCCTATTGCACCGCAGCAACCCGACCGCTAAACGCAGCCTTGCAAACACTTACTCAATGATGATAAGCTGTTCCCAGCTCCTCTCCCCCGAACCGTTGACCAGTTTGGGATGTTTTCTGGAGTGAGTGGTGTAAGTAGCCATGGGGACAGGCTGCAGTGCTTGCTCCGATGCACAGTCTATGGTTCCTGCATCCTCCTACCCGGCTCCCGCACTCATGGTCCCTCTCCAGCGTGGCTTGCATCGGACCCTGAGTAAGGCATGTAAACTTTATTCAGGTTGAGTTTGGAGGTTGGACAGGACTGGAGCTGCCAATAAGAATCAGCATGGAACAGCCATTGTAAACACAGGTTAAGAAGCAGCAGGAGTGCTCCATTTATTGTTTCTGAGCATTCACATTCTGCCTGCTGGGGAAATCAAATTGAAAGGCTCTGTCCTGAACACCCCCCCCCCCCCTTGACCCCACACTCACATCTTGTTTTTTTTTACCTTCTTTATTCATCAGCATATAGAAGGACAGAGCATGAAGCATAATGCACAATAATACATACAATTGTTGCAAGGATTGAGATATGTGAACAGTGTTACAGGACTTCACAAGGAATGAGATATGTGAACAGTGTTACAGTACTTCACAAGGATTGAGATATGTGAACAGTGTTACAGGACTTCACAAGGATTGAGATATGTGAACAGTGTTACAGGACTTCACAAGGATTGAGATCAGGGCCCCTACTTTTCTGCGGCACAGTGGGACCAAGTTCTGCAGCAATACTACCATTTGCCACAGAACTTCTGCGGCAGTGGTTTGTAATTTCTGAAGAAGTTCTGCAGCACTAACAAACTACCACATCACAGTGTCAGCTTGTCATCCTGACTTCACTTTCATGGTAGTCATTATAGCAATCAGGATGGTGGAAAACACAGTAACACTAGTTCAAAAAATAACAGACTTATAAAAATAATTTTATGCCTAAAAAAGCAAAACAAATGTCTCTCCCTTAAGGTCCTAGCCTATTGCATAAATGACATATGCAGAGGAGATCTTATGTGCTAAATAAGGTATTTCTGTATGTATGCTATCTATCCCACTAATGAGTTTTCCACTGTCTATCACTTATATATTTGTATGTGCTTTACACCACTCAAGAGGTTCCCTCTGTGTATCACTTATATATTTATATGCAATCTGTAACACATATACAAATGTGTGTGTGTGTGTAGTGAGAGAGACAGATATACTGTGTGTGTGTGTGTATATATATATATATATCTATATATATATATATACATTTTTTTTAATTTCCATGAACTTGCATCCTCATTCATACAGGTCCCATTGGAAATGGAATAGAGGAGTTATTGCAAAACTCATTTTTCATGTCAACCTGCTTACCCTGATACACTGCGTAACACCATCAGGCCATGACATGCATGTGAACCGATTGTAAGATAGAGCTCTCCAGCCCATCACAATGTGTCCACCATGTGACAGAACACTGCACCATACCTTCCCAGGCTCTGAGCAGTGATGTGTTCCACCAATCATTGTGCTGCCCAGCCAGCTCCCAGAGCTAATCTCTGAACCTGAGTTGCCAGCATGGAAACACAGCATGCTACCCTCTGGCCCAACAGCTGTCCCTGCACACAACATTTTTCCATAACTTTTAGGTGATTCTATCAACCAATGACAATATGTAATCAATAACCCTGGCAAAACTGCTTACAGTGTAATAATTTATTTAACAGGTCTATTCTTTCAACAGGTCTACACATTATTATATTCCACTTTTCTGGGAACAATTACTTTATTTTTCTTAAAAATGACAGTTAAATTCATTTTACCAGTTATTCATTTCAGATAGCATCTCTATACCTTAAAGGCACAAATAGATTTGTACAAAGTGAGGTATAGACTTAACAAGTCTGTGCTATTGACAAGGTTTTGTTTAAGTTGGCCCTAGTGCAATAATGTAAGACTGAAAATTGTATTAGGCTGTAGTGCAGGTTGAGCAAATATCACCATGCATGATGTGCTGTGCCACCGTCTCTGGCATTGGGAGCTGTGGTAGGTAAGTGACTGTTCATTTCTGTTGCAGAGTGCAGCTATTTCATTACCTAAAGTATGATGTTATAGCAATGATAACATCACATTCTGAGCATATAGGGGGTTTTGGATATAAAAAGAGGGGAAGGGAACCAGATTCTATGGATAAAGAGAAATATTAATAAACAATCACCAAGAAGAGTGAATTCTGCAGCACCGCAGAAGTTCTGCGGTAGATTGCTAGTTCTGCGCAAAATTCTGCGGCCGCAGAATTCTAGGGGCCTTGATTGAGATATGTGAACAGTGTTACAGGACTTCACAAGGATTGCTTAAACAGTTACATTTCGATATAAGGAAATGAACAATGATGTACTGCAGTGGATTAAATGCCAGCGGTTAGAAAAATAAACAAGTACAGTCTATTTTTACTGTCTCCTGTATGATTTGTCATTGGCCTTCCTACGGCTTCAAAAAGCAACAGACAGACCGTGAAGAAGGTTCTAGCAGTATTTCATTTCAGGTAAAACTACAACAAAATCCTTTGACCTGGAGAATTAACCAGTTTAAGAAGATTGTGTGGGTAACCCACACAAGAAGAAGAAAGAGAGGTAGAGAGTTTGGCTGACCAGCACCAGGGAGCCAGGAGCCTGTGGGTTGCTTCCAGTTAAGTGGATCCTTGGGTAAATCATCCAAGCGACTGGAGAGATGACATCCCTCTTGTACTGCCTGTAATCCATTTGTGCTGCTCAAGAATGTCCAGCCTGGGTAAATTGTACAAAGTTCAGATAGCCCCGTGGCGCTGCTTTATTTATTTGCTGGAGAATGAGACCCCTGCATTCCTGGAATCATTTGGGGTACAGGAGCTTAAATAAAGATGCTGGTTTGGGAAGAAATTGGTAGTGATGTTCTCCTTATCTCACTCACACCACAAGAGCTCTTTGACACTTCCACCACTTGTGCCCTGTATACTCTTAGCACTGCATCCTGGGCCTTTCTAAGCAAAATCAAGCCATAATCAGCATGCCACAAACAAATGTGAATACCTCTTGAACCGTAAGTGCTACACACATAGTATGAGTGGCAAAGTTGTTCAGCACAATGTTACCTTTCGAATAGTGCTAAGCAATCAGTTGTAATCAATTTAGTTTTTTATTTTATACTAGCTGAAATACCAAACAACAGTTTTTTTTCTGATTTTTTCAAGGTGCTCAGGTGACGCATGACAGACAAATGTCAGCCATGCACACCATACCTTGAACAAATGCAAATAACTCCTAAAGTATATGTGGTAGACACAAAGTATCAGTGGCAAAATTATTTAGCACAAAATAGCCTTTCAAATGGTGCTATGCAATCAATTGTAATCCATTTAGTTTTTATTTTATAGTAGCTGAAATACCAAACAATTGTTTTTTTTTCAGATTTATTCAAGGTGCTTAGGTGAGGCTTGAGAGACAAATGTTAGCCATGCACACCATGCCTTAAACAAATATGAATAACTCCTAAAGTATACATGATAGACACAAAGTATCTGCAGCAGAATTGTTCAGAGCAAAATTACCTTTTTTCTAACAGTGCCATGTATTCAATTCTAACCAATTTGGTTTGTTTAATAGTTAGGTAAAAACTGCTAACTTCCTCAGACGTTTCTAGGCCTGAGTGAAAGTCAGTTGAGTACGTCTACAGGCGTTATTGTCCTGAGTGGCTATGTTTTCAGACACCGCCTACAGACGTCTCTACTCTAGGCCTGAAAGAGTTATTTGAGTTAGACAAGGGGGACAAATATAATAGAACCCCCCATGTGTCTAATTTGTTTCACAAGTTTTAATTCCAGAATGGTTACATTGAGCTGTATCAGGACCAAGGGGCTCTGGGGCTCTGAGGAGACAGGAGGTTGCAGTATGGAGATCCTGGTCTGATGGACAGTGTTTAGGGAGACTCCAGATTTGCTGAGGTGAGATCGAGCATGCACTTGAAAGTGAAGCCACTGAAAGGTAGGTAAGAAGCAGCAGGAGTGCTCCATTTGTTGTTTCTGAGCATTTGAGGAGACCCCAGATTTGCTGTGATGGCTCTATTCCTATCTTGTTTAAGGGTGTACTGGCTCAGGGTAGTGCTTTAACTGTGTACCCCCATGCTGTTTGGACCATCCTCTGGAGGTGGCCATGCCCCTAGATGAGGGGGCGTGGGGTTACACATGGGGCTTGTCTGGGATGTGCCCGAACCCTGAAACACCACTGACCCCAAACTTTGAGGTCCAATGCATTGGCAGGCTTCCTAGCCTGCTTGGGCCCTGTGGCACAGAAAAAAATTAGCTGTGGGTTAGGCTTGGAATAGATGTAGGCCTCAGCATGCCTGATGTGGTGTGCACGTGTGACCAGCTGGTCACATGATCCTCAGGTGGACTCTAATTGGATGATATGGCCAGTGAGGAGCTACAGCAGCTGCAGACAGAAATGCCATCTTGTAGAGAGAGTGATCGGAGGGAGCAGAGCTGAGAGGGTGAGGAGAAAGCCAGAGTACAAAATAGCAAAAGTAAAAGTTACACATTCACACCAGAGCAAAAGGGTTGTACTGTCAAGAAAAAAGCAAAAGAGAAAGATCAGAACTAACCAAGTAAGTGGGTTCCTCATTGTGGGTACTGGGAGGCACAGAGAAAAGACTTGAGCAGGTAGCCCCATGGATTGGTGGTGAATAGTGTCTGGCAGGGAGGAAGGTGGAGCAGAGGTGACCCCCAGGAGGAACCACTGGCCACGGCTCCTGCCTCACTGCTCTCCTGGCCTTGGAAAGCTGGAGGAAAAGGACAAGATACAGATCGATGTGTGAGGTGTGGGGGGAAGGTGTTGCCAGGGTGCCAGTGTGTAGAAGTTGTACAGGCATGCCGCCAGTTCCAAATTTGGGGTTTCCTTCCAGTTCCACTGCAAGCTCCTATGTACTGTGGTCACCAGCCAGTGGGAATTCGGGAGTCTTTGAAAGACTCTCCCTTGGGGAAAGCACTCATGCCCAAGTGGAAGAGACCAGGAGTGTGTCTCCAGACGTCATCATGGAGGCCAAGAAAGAGAAAGGTGCAGGGGAAAAAGTAAAGAGAGGTGGTGACAGGGAGTGCAGCCATCTGCCCCACTCCCTGCCTCCGGCTACCAGCTATCCCAGTGGCAGAGGGAAGGGCAGACAATTGGTAGGCGATCCTCCAGGGCCTGGGGGGTCTCTGCCTTGGCCCCTTTCTGGCTGTAGCCCACAGGCTCTGTCGTCCAACTCAGAGCCTACCTCAGGAGCCAAGTTCAGAACAAAGCCCAGTGGGCTTGGCCCCAAGTCTGTTCCTACACAAACAGTATCCAAGGAGAGTACTGATTGAAGAGAGCTGGAGGAGTTGGATGAGGAGAAGTATATTGGTAGCACATTTCAGTTTCAGGATTACCAAATGGTTAGGGCAATCCCCAGGCCTTACCATCGCCCAATGATCACCTTGGCGGACAGCAATCCACAGCTCCCGATCTGGGCTAAGACCCACCAGACCGGGATAGACGGGTTGAATCCTAGTGACCTGCTGAATCTCAAGTATTTCTCCATTCATTACAACAACACAGTACAGTCATTTCAAAACATGTTCCAGAACAGAACTTGTCCTTAGACCATTAAACACGATATGCAAAGGACATTTGTTTTAACAGTTTGCTGCCCAGCTGACTTCTTCCCGGTATGCCAGCCCTTAATTTTAACATATGCTTGACAGATTTAGGGTATGCAGTGTATGTACTTGAACATTTCTAGGGGCAGCTGCATTCCAGAATGACCAACGCCTGTGTATAGGCTGGAAAATAAGTAGTTTGGAGGGTACCCAGCTATGTAGGGTGGGCAGACCAGTTCACAATGAAACCAAGTGAAAGGATCAACTCCCGACTTTCTTAAAACTTTTTTTTCACTTTCTACCAGAATTTTCCTCATGTCAACATTGCATGGCATTTATGCCATTAGGTCAATACATATAGTGGTGGTTATTAAACAAAAACATCTGTATTTAATTTATTATCACTTCTAAAAAAGAAGCAAATAATTACAGTATTTGTAATTACTAATATAGAACCTTCAAACTGTAATAAATACAACCGGAGTGGGTGTAAAAATGACAAGATAAAAAATATATCTTCGCTAATGACATCAGGAACAGCAACATATAAAAATATATAGAATAGTGTGTGAAAACCCCTATATAACACAGAGGATAATGTATGGGGATTCATTGGTAACCACGCCGTAATCACTTTGAGAGGTTACCCGTGACAACATGTAAACCTCGAGAGTGAAGCTCGAGAGGTTTTACATTGTCCCGGTAACCTCAAGAAGCGATTTCAGCAGGGTTACCGATAAATCCCTATACATTATATTTTATAGTGTATGGGGATAAAAAAATCAAGTGAGCACCTGTTAAGGCCCTTACTTTGCCGTTTCCTCATTGCTGTCACTCTCCCTAAGGGCCAACTCTCACCACCGTGGCCATTCTTTCTGAGCCGTTACTTAAAATGCACACATGTGCAGATCATCTCAGGTTATAATCCCATCACTATGATGTACTCAAGAGGGGTTAACAACCCCTGATGTCATAGCGATGGGATTATAAGAAAATAATCTTGCTGCTTTTTAACAGTTATAAGGGCTCTCCATACATTATAAGGTTATTCTTCCCTGGACTGGATACCATGACAGCTAATGACCTTGAGAGTGAAGCTCGAGAGGTCTCTCAGTCGTCATGGTATCCAAGGGGGTGACAATTAGCTGTATTGTGCATGGCTTTCCATACACTGTTCTATATAGTCCCTGACAAAGCCTACTGTGGCTGCTCATTTCACTACCCCTCAGTAGTAAGCCTGCATGGCAATTTCAAAGTGCTGTACCTCACTCAATGAGTGATGACACTGTTAGCACTTACATGCTATAAATATTTCCCTATCGCGTTACATCACCTGTGTGTACTGTGTAACCTCTGCTAAGTGATGTCATGTTATGTTACGCTGTGTCTTGTATTGTGCTATAGTGACTGACTTGGAACCTTTGTAAATGAGCACTTGACTCAAAGCTATTAATCCTAAACTTAAATAAAAAAATAAAATAAATAAATGGTGGAGTGCCAATTGCTTTTCAGTGTTCAAACCAGTGAAAAATAACAGCAACACTTAGCTTTTTTTTGTTCTCCGCTCCACCGACCACACTTAAAACAAAACCGCCCACTGGCCAGTGCACCAACTCTTCACCAGCCGCCACTCAATGAGAACTCCTAATGGGGTTGCTTGCATTATGACATCCTCACTAATGTAGCACAAAAAGTCATTCTGCATTAGTGAGGACATCACTACTGCAGCAGAACGACTTTGAAAAGAGTATGGATTTCCATACACAATTGGTGCTCCACCATACACTGTATTATAGTGTGTGGTGGAACGTCGCTCTCCACCAAAATCCATCGTTGTCGAAATCTTGTAGTCACACACTAGTGACGTTCACAGTGCAGCAGAATGATTTTTTCTACTGCACTGCGAACGTCACACACTGTGTCCTCGAGCAGCATTTGACAGTTATGGCTCACTCCATAGACAGGACACATAGCGAAAGCAGCAATGTCGGCGGCAGTACTAATGTTTAGCGTTAAAACGTTCAAAATGTAAAGTCCTTAAACAGTTAAAATGTCAAGCGTGAACATGTTCAAAATGTAAAGTTCTTTTTTCCTTCTAGTAACCCAGTAAAAGTGTTTTGAAGCAGAAACATGCTGTAGTGATTTTTTTCCCCCTAAAAACGATGTTCCACCATACACTATAAAGAAAAGTGCATGGGGAACAGTTGACAACAGGACATCTTTCACCTCGTTGGCACTATGACGGATTACCTCTTGAGCTGCGCTCTTGAGGTAATCCGTCGTCATAGTGCCAACTCGGTGAAAGAATAGCCCCGTTGTCAACCGTTCCCCATGCACTATCCTATATGCTGTTACTGTTGTCACAATGCAGATTTTTAAGGTTACTGTCATCACTGTGGAATACTGAACCAATTAGAGAGCAGCTTTCACAGTACTGATGACATCACAATGCCTAGTGAAGCACTGAAGCTGCTGTTAAAAATCATAGATAAAACGGCAAAATCTTCAAACAAACTGCATATTTAAAAGCTGTAACTTGTAAACTACTGTTGAATATATCGAATATACAGTTGCCTGACTCGCCATATGCAATTCATCATCACTAGTGAGTGGGCAAGACTTTCATAATTCACTGGTGGCTCTGCCATTCATGAGTTATGGTCCTGCCCGTTTACACTTGAAGAAAAATGGGATATTTTGAGTCAGCCCATTGCTTGTCCCATATCTACTTCATGAGCAGAATAACATTGTCACTTACATATCCCCGAAAACTTCACAGAATTGGTTTTGCATGTCTATAAATATTTTTCACTCAGTAGTATGCTACTGCTTTGTAAATTACTCATGACTGCTTATATTTTAAAGTGATCCAACTTAAATTTCTTTTTTTACAGCTACCATTTCTAAAAATATGTTTTGGTAATAAATTAAGCATACCTTTTTCTTACAGCTCCCTGGCTTCAGTTGGTTCAAAGGTCTGATCTGTAGATGCAGCTGGTATCCTTATTAGATACTGATATAATTCATATTTACTTGTACGTGCACAGCACATTTGTCATCATGTACTTATGGCGAACTGAAAGAACTGATTTGTATCTTGCTTCATAAGGCATGAGCTGCTGTACGCCATGCACCGCTAGAATTTTGTATTTGTTCATTAGTTCTATGAACCGTGTAAGAAACAACAAGGGTTATTTCTGTGTGACAAGATTACCCGCACTCACATCTATCAATTCCCTTTACTATCAAAGTCGCTTGACTTACACAGGGATCGTTTTTCAACTGTATGATGTGCTCCACTAGTAACCACTGGCATTTTTGCGTGTTTGACCAATTACTTAAATAGTATTCACTTAAAAGCAACACATACATGCTATTTTTCATGGCTACTGTACCGACTGACAAACAGAAGGTACTTACCACAATCACCAAAGCATAGACTCCATCTGAAGTAAAACCTAAAGTTAGAATAAGACTTTAGATGGGTGGCTGGAAAATGCATTCTCAATAAGAAACGGAATTTATTCCTAGAGTTGATCTTTATACTGTTTCTGATTACATTGCCTAGTAAATATATGTTTTGATATTAAATGCAATATATTGAGCTTAAACAAATGCACTACTAGGTTGGTTTTAAAGTTTTTTAATAATGATTTTAATTTACACCTTCACTATGTTAGTTTGTGCAGACTGTGACAGCATTGCAGACGTCAAGGTGGGAAGCCATCTGGGGACCAGTGATCATCGTGCAGTGTGGTTCAGCATAAGAATCCAACCACACAGAGTCCTGGACTTCAGAAGGGTTGATTTTACAAAGATAGGTGAGTGACCTGGTGGGGAGTGATGTGGGCAAAACTTAAAGAAGGCATAGTAAAGGCACCAAACCTCTGTGTTAAGCAAGTAAGCAAAACCAAAAGAAAGAGGAGACAGCTATGGTTCTCGAGGAAGGTGAAAAGAAAGGTAAAAGTTAAAAGTGTAGCAGTCAGATGGTATAAGGAGACCCAGAGAGAGGAGGTCAAGGAAGTCTATCGGGAAAAACAGAGGGAGGCAGGGAAAACAGCAAGGAGGGCTAAGGTGAAAACTGAAGAAAGAATACTATGTCACTAAGACAGTAGACAGGAGCCAAGTGGTAAACATCCTCTATCTTGATTTCAGCAAGGCCTTTGACTCTGTGCCCCACAAAAGGTTGATCAGGAAGTTGGTGAATCTTGGAGTTGGGGAAAAGATGGTCAGATGGGTGGAAAACTGGCTGAGGGACATAACCCAGAGGGTGGTTGTGGGGGAGAGTTATCTGGCACCAGAGAGGTAACCAGTGTGGTCCCACAGGGCTCTGTGCTGGGGCCGGTGTTGTTCAATGTCTTCATCAATGACATTGGGGATGGCATTAAAGGCAAAATGTGCCTATTCGCAGATGACACCAAACTCTGTGGGAGAGTGGACACAGCTGAAGGGGTAAGAGACCTAGAGGAAGATCTGGAAAAGCTAGAGAGGTGGTCCAGGATCTGGCAGCTTGGCTTCAATGTCAAGAAATGCAAAGTTATGCATATTGGAGCCAAGAATCCCAGGACAGAGTATTACCTGGGTGGAGTCTGAGTATCTGCATCAGAGGAGTAGAAGGACCTGGGGGTGATGATCACTAGTGACCTGAAGCACACTACGCAGTGCAAGAAAACAGCAACAAAGGCAAACAAGATGCTGGGATGCATAGCTAGGGGAATTAGTAGTAGGAGAGAGGAGGTTATACTACCCTTGTGCAGGTCACTGGTAAGGCCGTATCTAGAGTATGGAGTTCAGTACTGGTGCCCACACCTCAAAAAGGACATTAACCTGCTGGAGAAGGTACAGAGGAGGGCTACACAGATGATAGCCAGTCAGCAGGGCAAGGCATACAAGGAGAGGTTGAGGGCACTGAACATGTACTCTCCGGAAGACGAGAGAGAGAGAGAGGACATGATTGGGACATTCAAGTACTTGAAAGGGATAAATAAGGTTAATAAGGAGAGTCTCTTTAAGCTGAGTGGCAACCATATCACAAGGGGGCACAGTCTTAAGCTGGAGGGCAGAAGGTTTAGAAGTGAGGTCATGAAGCACTTCTTCACAGAGAGGGTGGTGGACACTTGGAATGCACTACCGGAAGAGGTCATTTCGTTGAAGACAGTGGGGAGCTTTAAGAGAGGCTGGGATAGGCCTAGGGGAAGGTAAGAATCATGGTTAGGGAGGATGGGAGGAGTGGAGAGGGAGGGCAAGGACATTAGCTCAAGCTGTGGACCCTGCAATATGAGCAGACTTGATAGACCTAATGGCCTTCTTCTGCTGGATTCTTTATATGTTCATATGTAATACTGTCATTTAGGTGGTATCAAAAGGGAAAAAGACATTTTCTAGGTATGTTACCAAAAAAAGGAAGACTAAGGGAGGGACTGTAAGGCTAAGGAAGAAAGAGGGGGCTTGTTCAGAGAAGAACCAAGAAAAGATGGACACCTTGAGCAGATACTTCTGCTCAGTGTTTATAGTGGAAGAGGAAAGGGAGGAACAATGAAAAGGCATCTTGGGCATTGATGGGAGGGAAGTGGACACTAGTTCTTTCTCTGAGGAGAGAGTTCAGAAAGCACTCACTAACCTGAAGGTGGATAAAGCTATGGGACCAGATGGGGTGTATTCAAAAGTGCTGCAGGAACTCAGGAAGGCATTGGTTGCACCTTTGACAGAACTATTTAACAGATCTCTGGAGACCGGAGTGGTCCCGAGGACTAGAGAAGGGCAGATGTAGTCCCACTTCACAAAAGTGGTAGCAATGAAGAGGCAGGTAATTATAGACCTGTCAGCCAGACATTGATGGTGGTGAGTTAACGGAGATTCTACTTAAAGAAAGGGTAGTGGGATATTTGGAATCCAATGGATTATAGGATCTGAGACAGTATAAATTCACATGGGGGAGGTCATGCCAAACAAATCTGACAGATTTATTTGACTGGGTGACCAAGGAGTTAGATCAGGGTGGAGCGGTGGATGTGGTCTACCTGGATTTCAGCAAGGCTTTCAACACCATTCCACATAGGAGACTGGTAAGCAAGCTGAGTAGCTTGGGGGTGGGCAACAAGGTGGTAACCAGGGTAAGAAACTGGTCAGGGGATAGGAAACAGAGGGTGGTGGTGGTAAAAGGAGTACACTCCAAGGAAGGGAGGATGACCAGCAGGGTACCTTAGGATTCAGTGCTGGGACCGGTCCTCTTTAATATCTTTATTAATGACATAGTAGAGGGGTTGGAAGGAAAGATTTGCCTCTTTGTGGATGACATCAAGATCTGCAACAGGTTGAACACTCCAGAGGGAGGTGGAAAGGATGGGCAGGGATCTGAAAAAGCTGGAGGAGTGCTCAAAGGTATGGCAGCTGGGTGTTAATGCAAAAAGTGCAAAATAATGCCCTTAGGCCATAGAAATCTGGGGATGGAGTACAAAATGGGTGGAGTGATACTCACTATGACCAAGCAGGAAAGAGACCTGAGGGTAATCATATCAAATGACCTAAATGTGGCCAGGCAATGTGACCAGGCAGTCGGGAGGGCTAGTGGGATGCTGGGGTGCATAGGAAGGGGTATCACCAGCAGAAATAGGGAGGTGATGTTGCCCCATGTACATCACTGGTAAGACCCCACCTTGAGTGCTGCGTCCAGTTCTGGAGACCACATTTCTGGAAGAACATAGAGTGGAGGTGGTCCAGAGGAGGGCTACTAAAATGGTGCATGGTCTGCATCATAAGCCCTATGAAGAGAGACTATAGGAGCTCTATATGAACACCCTGGAGGAAAAAAGGAATAGAGGGGATATAACAGAGACATTTAAATACCTCACAGGGGTTAATAAGGTACAGGAGGGGAGTATTTTTCAGCAAAAAAGATACTCTAGAACAAAGGGACATGCGATGAAGCTGGAGGGGGAAGTTCAGGAGAGATGTAAGGAAACACTTCTTAGAAAGAGTGATGGGTTTATGGAACAGCCTTCCAGTGGAGGTGGTGTGGTTCAAAAATGCCATGTACTCGGAAATAAATCCAGTTATTTTAGCAGCAAGCATCGGACTCCTTTAGTATTTTTACCACCCTCATTGGAGGGTTAGTAGTCCTCCTGGCTCTGGAGTGCGTGGTGGTGTTTGTTTGTAATTGATTCATAGGGTTTGCTGCCCTCACCCACACCCTGCCCCAGCTTTGCAGCGCAGTACATTTGTCTTGTTTAATTGTAGGGATAAGGAACTGTTGGGGGGGAGGGGAGAGACAGCACCATAAATCAAGTGGGTCTACAGCAAAAAGGAAGGCAGAAAAAGAAAGATGAATAAAATGGGCTGACTGGGTGGGCCAAACAGCCCTTATCTGCCATCAGATTCAATGTTTCCATGACAGCACTTTGTATAGTTTCTGTGCTGTATTATGAGTCCATATCACCGATGAGAATTGTATTAATTGGATGCTGTGGCTTTAAACATCAGGATATAAAAGGAATGTCTCTCTTGTGGGTGGTGCCTTGAAAAAGCATTCATCATACACAAAATGTTGTTCTTGTTTGGAACTGCTCAGCTGGTCTGCCTTGCTAAGTTGCTGACCAGCCTGCTGAGGTCGAGTCTTATCTCCCCATTTGATGCATGAACTGCACTGGCTGCCGGTTAAGTGGTGTATCACCTATAAGGTTGAGTTGATAACCTACAAGGCCCTACTCGGTCTGGGCCTGGGTTACCTGCATGACCTCTTGCATCCTTACTCACCTGCATGCCCCTTCCACTCCACTGAGGAGGGTCTCCTGGTTGTTCCCAGGGCTAGGCTCAAAACTTCAGGGACCGTTCCTTTGAGGTAACATGTCCGATTTTGTGGAATTTGCTCCTGAGGAAGGTCCCCTTAGTGAAGGCATTAAAAAGGGGGCTTACAACAAACTTATTTGCTCAGGCTTATGAAAAAGTATATTCCCTTTGGTTTACAACATGAACATCAGAGATATATAGCAGTTCAATTCAGTTGTTTCTTATTTATTTGCAGTTTTGGAGGCTGTTATTTATTTATAGTTTATTTATTTGTGTCTGCATTTTATGATGTTTGCTATCTCCATCTGTTGTACTGGTGCCCTGAGCCTCAGGGGAAGGGCGCCATAAATAAATGAAATCTACTACTGCTACTTGATAACAGCTTGCATTTTTTGCACTCTAATAAAAAAGGAATTTGGCACAGTATGGATCTGGAGTGGTAGTGTTCCATTGCACCTGTTAATTACATCAACAGCCTAGGCCATCTGGCTTCAAACAGTGTTCTATGGCACCTGTCAACTACATCAACAGCCTACACTGTCTGGCTTCCAACAGTGTTCTATGGCACCAGTCAACTATACCAACAGCCTAGACTGTCTGGCTTCCAGCAGCCCTCTGTAGCACCTGTCAATTACATCAAGAGTCTAGACTGGGTGGATTCCAACAGTGTTCTATGGCACTAATCAATTACATCAACAGTCTAGTCTGGGTGGCTTCCAACAGTGTTCTATGGCACCAGTCAATTACATCGACAGTCTAGACTGTCTCGCTTCCAACAGTGTTCTATGGCACCATGAGAAAAAAAAGGGGGTGGGGGGCCTTTAAAAAATTCCAAGACAACTTCCAGTCACTTTAAACTTAGTTTATTTCATCCCCTATGTTTCACTCATAAAATGGGCTTGTTCTCGGGGTTCATTATTTCTCAAAGTCTTGTTGCTTTACAAAATCTGTGAAAAATAATAAACATGTATTCAGTTGCTAGTAAATAAAGCTTAAGAGGCAATTTCATGTTTATAGCTGCTCCCCATACCTGAGTAGCTATGCTGGCTGTTTAAACAGCTAAACTTACAATCTGATTTTTTTTACTATCAGCATCTCTTAATTTAAGATATCTGAAAACAAAACAGTCATAAAATAATTGAGAGAGCAATGTGGCAATCATAAATATTAACACTATAAAAATACGTGTGCTCCTTTTAACTGGAGACCACTCCTACATTGCCTCAATGTAGCTGTGTAGTTGGTGAATTTGTTTCTGTAAACACATAAAATAACTTCATTTAGATAAGGCTCCAAAATGAGCTTAAAGCTGTTGCTCACATGTGCATAAAATGTTTTAAATGCCCTGAATGGGTACTTACTGAGTCCAATATAACAGCCAAACTTGCAAGAAAACTTCACTGCACCACACAAAATGGCTACTTTCTTTAAACACACCTTGCTGCAGTGTTAGGAGTGCTCCAGTGCTCCTCTTGTGCCTGTTTTGCTGTAACCCCACAAGAGGACATCATATCGCGCATGCGTGAACTGACTGCTGATGCAGTCAAATGCTGGCTCCAAAAAGGGGCCAGGCATTACACAGCAAAACAGGTATTAGTAGATTGCCACAGGGTCCCTTAACATAACAAAATGTGTAATGAATGTATGATGTAATAATCATTGGTATAGCACAAAATAAATAAAAGAAATATACAACAGTGACACAAGGAGTTAAAGAAAGATACTTCACACACTACCAACTAAAATGAAGGGAGGTATATCAGCAAAATAGGGGCACTGCAATGTGATCCACCATGGCCCCTGCATATGCAAACACTTATATGACTATTTTTGAGGAAAAGTACATCTATGATATGCATAATAATGAATACTATGATAAAATAGTTATATGGGTGCATTACATAGATGATATTTTTATGATATGGTCAGGTGACATAGTGGAGCTACAGGCTTTCTATCAAGCACTTAACCAGAGGGATGAAAATTTGAAGTTTGTTATGAACTATCACTTGCATCAGGTAGCATATCCGGACCTACTAGTTATTAATGAGAATAACTGTATTGAGACCTCGCTCTTTAGGAAACCTACAGATGAAAATACTTTACTACACCAAAGGAGCTTTCATGAGTTTAAGATGAAGAATAGTATCCCATACGCACAACTTACTCAAGTTAAACAAAACTGCAGCAAAGTAGATTGTTATGAACAAGAAACACAACAGATAATACAAAAAATCAGGGCAAGGGGCTATAAACAACATGTGCTACAACAGGCCCAATGTAGAATTAATAATAAAAATAGAGAAGAGCTCTTACAACCTAAGACTGATTTGGAGGATGCACCACGAGTGGTATTCTCCACCATATATAACCATAAAATGGCAGATATAAAGAGAATAGTGAACAAACACTGGTATTTGGTCCAGACAGGTAATGAACATATATTGCCATTACAAAACAGGCCCATCATAGTAGCTAAAAAAGTTAAGAATTTGCAGGATACTCTGGTGCACTCACAGTTTGACACCTGAAATAGTTGGAACACAGTTACTGTTGGGTCCCCTGATGCCTGGCTTGGTTCCTTGTGGTAGATGTAGCGTTTGCAATCATACATCTAAAAAATAGATATATATGCACCCACACACACAGGAAATATTTAATATCAAACAGCACAATTCCTGTAATACTGAGGCTGTAGTGTATCTGATACAGTGCCCCTGTGACAAACTGTATATTGGACAAACAAGTCAAGAATTACAACGCAGAATACAAGAACATAAAGGGGATATTAGAAACCAGAACGAAAACTCACCAGTGGCTAAACATTTTAACGAAGTGGCCCATTCTGGGGCTTCTCTCAGATTTTGGGCTATGGAAAAAGTTTCTATTCCCCCAAGAGGAGGGAACCTTTGGGAAGCATTACTTGTAGCTGAAATGAGATGGATATTCTATGTGCATGCATTGGATAGAAATATTGGGATGACTATTGAAACCAACTGGCAAGCTTGCACTTAGATTTAGGGAGCAATGGTTGTTGGTTGCAGGTTTATAAAAGACACCAGGCTGTACACTGGTTTTTGTTATATTCAATGTATCCTTACTAGAGTGTATCACTTTGTTAAATTGTGAAATGAATATGGTGTGAACATTATATGCAGGTTTAGATATGCATCATAACAACGTATATATATAACTTTCTATCATAATAAGTATTAAATCCCATCTTTGGCAAGTTGACCTTTTGATCTCCCTGTATGTGGATTAGGTCTTTTTGTCTGTGTAGGTTTGAACATTATATATAAACCTATACGTGCACCACAACGGTGTATATATGCACATATAATAATTTTTTTTTCAACTAAAAATTCTAACTTTTCCGTACTTTTGGCAAATTGACCTTTTGACTTCCCTATACGGGAGTTAGCTTTTTGTTATGAAATTAAATTATATGCTGGTTTACATATGCATTATAACAGTGTATATATGTGTAACTTTCTGTCATAATAAATATTAAACCCCATTTCTGGCAAGTTGACCTTTTGACCTCCCAATATGTGGATTGTCTTTTTGTCTGTATAGGTTTGAACACTATATATAAGCCTATATGTGTACCACAACGGTGTATATATGCACATATAATAATTTTTGTTATAACTAAAAATTCTAACTTTTTTATTTTTGGCAAGTTGACCTTTTGACCTCCCTATATGGGCGTTAGCCTTTTGTTATTAATAACTAGTTCTATGAATATGGGGAAATTCTTTATAGTTTCTATAAAAATGGGATCACATAACACTACAGTCATGTTTATACTACGTACAGTATTTTGACTTCTTGACCTTCCGTTCGCTATAGGGGGATTATATGTGATGTCAGGCAATTATTATAAATATTGAATGAATGTGCAGCAGTTAAAAACTAATTTATAAAATCAGGACTTGACACTGGACATGTTGTCCTGTTGTGTATGTGGCATTTTGACCTCCTTATATTGTGCTTTACATGCACTCTAAACCTTCTATATATATATATGTTCACATCATCTCCATTCTTTATATGAACATGTACTATATGGAAATCTGTATATGCATTACAAAATTGTGCCCCTGCCCCTATTTTTTTTTTCCTATACCTCCCTTCATTTTAGTTGGCAGTGTGTGAAGTTTCTTTCTTTAACCCCTTGTGTCACTGTTGTGTATTTCTTTTATTTATTTTGTGCTATACCAATGATTACTACATCAGCATACATTCATTACACATTTTGATATGTTAAGTGACCCTGTGGCAATCTACTAGTGTCCGTTTTGCTGTGTAATCCCTGACCCTTTTTGGAGCCAGCATTTGACTGCATCAGCAGTGAGTTCGCGCATGCGCGAAAGTGCGAGCGTGACATCATCACGTTATGATGTCCTCTCGCGGGATTACAGCAAAACGGGCACAAGAGGAGCACTGGAGAACTCCTAACACTGCAGCAAGGTGTGTTTAAAGAAAGTAGCCATCTTGTATGGCACAGTGCCGTTTTCTTGCAAGTTTGGCTGTTATATTGGACTCAGTAAGTACCCATTCGGGGCATTTAAAACATTTTATGCACATTTAAGCAACAACTTTAAGCTCATTTTGGAGCCTTATCCAAATAAAGCTATTTTGTTATGTGTTTACAGAAACAAATTCATCAATTACAAAGCTACATTGAGGCAAGGTAGGAGTGGTCTCCAGTTAAAAAGGAGCACAAGTATTTTCACAGTGTTAATATTTATGATTGCCACATTGCTAACTCCATTATTTTATGTCTGTTTTGTTTTCAGATATCTTAAATTAAGAGATGTTGATCGTAAAAAAAATCAGATTGTAAGTTTAGCTGTTTAAACAGCCAGCAAAGCTACTCCGGTATGGGGAGCAGTTATAAACCTGAAATTGCCTCTTAAGCTTTATTTACTAGCAACTGAATACATGTTTATTATTCACAGATATTGTACAGCAACAAGACTTTGAGAATTAATGAACCCCGTGAACAAGCCTATTTTATGGGTGAAATGTAGGGGATGAAATAAACTAAGTTTAAAGTGACTGGAAGTCACCATGGAATATTTTAAAGGGCCACACACACACATTTTTTTCACATTGTCTACAGAGCTTCTTCTGGGGGGCTGAAGAAGTTCTAGAAAGAACTATGTTCCATTCCCCACATAATTGTGTTCTGTGCTATGACACCAGTCAGTTACAGCAACAGCCTAAACTGTCTGGCTTCCAACACTGTTCTATGGCACCAGTCAGTTACATCAACAGTCTAGACTAGTGTCTAATAGAAGTTTTTCAACTGTATTGGAGGGATTGTAATTTCTATTACTCTTTTAAAGTGCTTACAGCTCTTCTGTTTCCTTGCTCCTGCACCCCCCCCCCATCCAAGCACTCTGCCTTGGCGCCGAAAAATCGAACTCTCCTTTGTCTAGCTAAACTGCTCAATCTAAACCTATCCTACCTCTATGCTATTTAAACCCTGCTATTTTTTCTTCTCTCCAGCTGCCTGCCATTGAACGGGGCTGCTTCAGCTCCCCTACAGTCGGTCGGCACCCAGCCAGCCACCGACCGAGACCAGGACGCCCGCCTGCATCTCCTTGGACGGTACTGCGTCAGCGCAGCCAATCGAAACACGGGCGCTTCCAGCAAACCTGCTCTGATTGGCCAGGATTTTTCCCCTGCTTTTGCCACCTGGTGCTTTTTACAAATAGACTTAGCTGCAACTAAGCAAAATTCAAGTGTCTAATAGAAGTTTTTCAACTGTATTAGTTGGACTGTCATTTCTACTACTGCTTTAAAGTGCTTACAGCTCTTCTGTTTCTTTTTACTCCTGCACCCCCCCATCCAAGCACTCTGCCTAGGCACCGAAAAGTCTAACTGTCCTTTGGCTTGCTAAACTGCTCAATCTAAACCTATCCTACCTCTATGCTATTTAAACCCTGCTATTTTTTCTTCTCTCCAGCTGCCCGCCCATGAATGGGGCTGCTTCAGCTCCCCCAAGGTCGGTCAGCACCCAGCCAGCCACCCACCGAAACCAGGATGCCCACCTGCAGCTTCCTGGAAGGTACAGCAACAGCGCAGCCAATTGGAACATGGGTGCATCCAGCAAACCTGCTCTGATTGGCCAGGACGCTGCTCCTGCTTTTGCCACCTGGCACTTTTTACAAATAGATTTAGCTGCAACTAAGCAAAATTCAGGTGTCTAATAGAAGTTTTTCAACTGTATTAGCTGGATTGTAATTTCTACTACTGTTTTAAAGTGCTTACAGCCCTTCTGTTTCTTTTTGCTCCTGCACTCCCCCATCCAAGCATTCTGCCTTGGCGCCGAAAAGTCTAACTCTTCTTTGTCTTGCTAAACTGCTGAATCTAAACCTATCCTACCGCTATGCTATTTAAACCCTGCTATTTTTTCTTCTCTCCAGCTGGCTGCCCTTGAACGGAGCTGCTTCAGCTTCCCTTTGGTCGGTCGCACCCAGCAAGCCACCAACAGAGTCCAGGACGCCCGCCTGCAGCTTGTTGGAAGGTGCAGTGACGGCGCAGCCAATCAGAACATGGGCACTTCCAGCAAACCCGCTCTGATTGGCCAGGACTTTTCCCCTGCTCTTGCCTTCTGGCACTTTTTACAAATAGATTTAGCTGCAACTAAGCAAAATTCAAGTGTCTAATAGAAGTTTTTCAACTGTATTAGCTGAATTGTAATTTCTACTACTGTTTTAAAGTGCTTACAGCTCTTCTGTTTCTTTTTGCTCCTGCACCCCCCCCCCCACATCCAAGCACTCTGCCTCGGCACCGAAAAGTCTAACTGTCCTTTCTCTTGCCAAACTGTTCAATTTAAACCTATCCTGCCTCTATGCTATTTAAACCCTGCTATTTTTTTTCTCTCCAGCTGCCTGCCCTTGAACAGTGCTGCTTCACCTCCCCCATGGTTGGTCAGCAACCAGCCAGCCACCCACCGAGACCAGGACGCCTGCCTGCAGCTCCCTGGATGGTACGACGACAGCGCAGCCAATCAGAACAAGGCACTTCCACCAAACCCACTCTGATTGGCCAGGACTTTTCCCCTACTTTTGAAACCTGGCGCTTTTTACAAATAGATTTACTTTCAATTACGCAAAATTCAAGTGTCTAATAGAAGATTTTCAACTGTATTAGGTGGATTGTAATTTCTGCTACTGTTTTAAAGTGCTTACAGCCCTTCTGTTTCTTTTTGCTCCTGCACCCCACCATCCAAGCCCTCTGCCCTGGCGCCGGAAAGTCTAAGTCTCCTTTGTCTTGCTAAGCTGCTCAATCTAAACCTATCCTACCTCTGTACTATATAAAACCTGCTATTTTTTCTTCTCTCCAGCTGCCTGCCCATGAATGGGGCTGCTTCACCTCCCCAATGGTCGTTCGGCACCAGCCAGCGACCCACCGAGACCAGGACACCCGCATGCAGCTCCTTGGAAGGTATGGTGCCAGCGCAGCCAATCAGAACATGGACACTTCCAGCAAACCCGCTCTGATTGGCCAGGAGTTTTCCCCTGCTCTTGCCTCCTGGCGCTTTTTACAAATAGATTTAGCTGTAACTAAGCAAAATTCAAGTGTCTACCAGAAGTCTGTCAACTGTATTAGCTGGATTGTAATTTCTACTACTGCTTTAAAGCGCTTACAGTTCTTCTGTTTCTTTTTACTACTGCACCCCCGCATCCAAGCACTCTGCCTAGGCACCGAAAAGTCTAACTGTCCTTTGGCTTGCCAAACTGCTCAATCTAAACCTGTCCTACCTCTATGCTATTTAAACCCTGCTATTTTTTTTCTCTCCAGCTGCCTGCCCTTGAACAGGGCTGCTTCACCTCCCCCATGGTCGGTCGGCAACCAGCCAGCCACCCACCGAGACCAGGACGCCTGCCTGCAGCTCCCTGGATGGTACGGCGACAGCGCAGCCAATCAGAACACGGGCGCTTCCACCAAACCCGCTCTGACTGGCCAGGACTTTTCCCATACTTTTGAAACCTGGCGCTTTTTACAAATAGATTTACTTTCAATTACGCAAAATTCAAGTGTCTAATAGAAGATTTTCAACTGTATTAGGTGGATTGTAATTTCTACTACTGTTTTAAAGTGCTTACAGCCCTTCTGTTTCTTCTTGCTCCTGCAACCCCCCATCCAAGCACTCTGCCTCGGAGCTGAAAAGTCTAACCCTAATTTCTTTTGCTAAGCTGCTCAATCTAAACCTAGCCTACCTCTATGCTATTTAAACCCTGTTATTTTTTCTTCTCTCCAGCTGCCTGCCCTTGAACGGGGCTGCTTCAGCTCCTCCACGGTCGGTCGGCACCCAGCCAGCCACCCACTGAGACCAGGACACCCGCCTGCAGCTTCTTGGAAGGTACGGCGACAGCGTAGCCAATCGGAACACAGGCGCTTCCAGCAAACCTGCTCTGATTGGCCAGGACATTTCACCTGCTTTTGCCTTCTGGTGCTTTTTACAAATAGATTTAGCTGCAACTAACCAAAATTCAAGTGTCTAATAGAAGTTTTCTAACTATATTAGCTGGATTGTAATTTCTGCTACTGTTTTGAAGCGCTTACAGCTCTTCTGTTTCTTTGCTCCTGCACCCCCCATCCAAGCACTCTGCCCTGGCGCCAAAAAGTCTAAGTCTCCTTTGTCTTGCTAAGCTGCTCAATCTAAACCTATCCTACCTCTGTACTATTTAAAACCTGCTATTTTTTCTTCTCTCCAGCTGCCTGCCCATGAATGGGGCTGCTTCACCTCCCCAACGGTCATTCGGCACCAGCCAGTCACCCACCGAGACCAGGACACCCGCCTGCAGCTTCTTGGAAGGTATGGTGCCAGCGCGGCCAATCGGAACATGGGCACTTCCAGCAAACCCGCTCTGATTGGCCAGGAGTTTTCCCCTGCTCTTGCCTCCTGGCGCTTTTTACAAATAGATTTAGCTGCAACTAAGCAAAATTCAAGTGTCTAATAGAAGTTTTTCAACTGTATTACCAGAATTGTAATTTCTACTGTTTTAAAGTGCTTACAACTCTTCTGTTTCCTTGCTCCAGCACCCCCCATCCAAGCACTCTTCCTAGGAGCCGAAAAGTCTAACTCTCCTTTGTTTTGCTAAACTGCTCAATCTAAACCTATCCTAGCTCTACGCTATTTAAACCCTGCTATTTTTTCTTCTCTCCTGCTGCCTGCCCTTGAACGGGGCTGCTTCAGCTCCCCTACGGTTGGTCAACACCCAGCCAGCCATCGACCGAGACCAGGATGCCCACCTGCAGCTCCCTGGAAGGTACAGTGACAGCGCAGCCAATCAGAACATGGGCACTTCCAGCAAACCCGCTCAGATTGGCCAGGACTTTTCTTCTGTGTTTGCTACCTAGTGCATTTTACAAATAGATTTAGCTGGAACCAGGCAAAAGTCAAGTGTCCAACAGAAGATTTTCAACTGTATTAGCTGTATTGTAATTTCTACTACTGTTTTAAAGTGCTTACAGCTCTTCTGTTTCTTTTTACTCCTGCACCCCACCATCCAAGCACTCTGCCTAGGCGCTGAAAAGTCTAACTCTCCTCTGTTTTGTTAAACTGCTCAATCTAAACCTATCCTACCTCTATGCTATTTAAACCCTGCTATTTTTTCTTCTCTCCAGCTGCCTGCCCATGAATGGGGCTGCTTCAGCTCCACCACGGTCGGTCAGCACCCAGCCAGCCACCCACCGAGACCAGGACGCCCACCTGCAGCTCCTTGGAAGGAACGGCTAGAGCGCAGCCAATCGGAACACGGGCACATCCAGCAAACCCATTCTGATTGGCCAGGATGCTGCCCCTGCTTTTGCTACCTGGCGCTTTTTAAAAATAGTTTAGCTGCAACTAAGCAAAATTCAAGTGTCTAATAGAAGTTTTTTCAGCTGTATTAGCTGGATTGTAATTTCTACTACTGTTTTAAAGTGCTTACAGCTCTTCTGTTTCCTTGCTCATGCACTCCCCCATCCAAGCACTCTGCCTTTGCACTGAAAAGTCTAACTCTTCTTTGCCTTGCTAAACTGCTGAATCTAAACCTATCCTACCTCTATGCTATTTAAACCCCACTATTTTTTCATCTCTCCAGCTGCCTGCAATTGAACTGGGCTGCTTCAGCTCCCCTATGGTCGGTCGCACCCAGCAATCCACCAACAGAGTCCCGGATGCCCACCTGCAGCTCCTTGGAAGGTACGGCGACAGCGCAACCAATCGGAACATGGGCACTTCCAGCAAATCTGCTCTGATTGACCAGGACTTTTCCCCAGCTCTTGCCTCCTGGCGCTTTTTACAAATAGATTTAGCTGCAACCAAGCAAAATTCAAGTGTTTAATAGAGGTTTTTCAACTATATTAGCTGGATTGTAATTTGTACTACTCTTTTAAAGTGCCTAAAGCTCTTCTGTTTCCTTGCTCCTGCACCGCCCCATCCAAGCACTCTCCCTTGGCACCAAAAAGTCTAACGCTCCTTTGCCTTGCTAAACTGCTCAATCTAAACCTATCCTAGCTCTATGCTATTTAAACCCTGCTATTTTTTCTTCTTTCCAGCTGCCTGCCCTTGAATGGGACTGCTTCAGCTCCCTACGGTTGGTCGGCACCCAGGTAGCCATCGACCGAGACCAGGACGCCCGCCTGCAGCTCCTAGAAAGGTACGGCGACAGTGCAGCTAATCAGAACATGGGCGCTTCTAGCAAACTCGCTCTGATTGGCCAGGACTTTTCCTCTGCTTTTGCCACCTGGTGCTTTTTACAAATAGATTTAGCTGGAACCTGGCAAAATTCAAGTGTCTAATAGAAGTTTTTCAACTGTATTAGCTGGATTGTAATTTCTACTACTCTTTTAAAGTGCTTACAGCTCTTCTGTTTCTTTTTGCTCCTGCACCCCCCATCCAAGCACTCTGCCTCGGCGCCAAAAAGTGTAATCCTCCTTTCTTTTGCTAAGCTGCTCAGTCTAAACCTATCCTGCCTCTATGCTACTTAAACCTTGTTATTTTCTCTTCTCTCCAGCTGCCTGCACTTGAACGGGGCTGCTTCAGGTCCCCTACAGTCGGTCGGCACCCAGCCTGCCACCCACCGAGACCATGACACCCGCCTGCAGCTCCTTGGAAGGTACTGCGACAGCATAGCCAATCGGAAGATGGGCGCTTCAAGCAAACCCACTCTGATTGGCCAGGACTTTTCACCTGCTTTTGCCACCTGGTGCTTTTTACAAATAGATTTAGTTGCAAATAACCAAAATTCAAGTGTCTAATAGAAGTTTTCCAACTGTATTAGCTGGATTGTAATTTCTGCTACTGTTTTGAAGTGCTTACAGCTCTTCTGTTTCTTTGCTCCTGCACCCCCCATCCAAGCACTCTGCCTTGACACTGAAAAGTCTACGTCTCCTTTGTCTTGCTAAGCTGCTCAATCTAAACCTATCCTACCTCTGTGCTATTTAAACCCTGCTATTTTTTCTTCTCTCCAGCTGCCTGCCCTTGAATGGTGCTGCTTCACCTCCCCAACAGTCATTTGGCACCCAGCCAGCCACCGACGGAGACCAGGATGCTTGCCTGCAGCTCCTTGGAAGGTACAGCGACAGAGAAGCCAGTCAGAACATGGGCACTTCCAGCAGACCCGCTCTGATCGGCAAGGAGTTTTCCCCAGCTTTTGCCACCTGGCGCTGTTTACAAATAGATTTCACTGCAACTAAGCAAAATTCAAGTGTCTAATAGAAGTATTTCAACTGTATTAGCTGGATTGTAATTTCTACTACTGTTTTAAAGTGCTTACAGCTCTTCAGTTTCCCTACTCCTGCATTCCCCCATCCTAGCACTCTGCCTTGGTGCTGAAAAGTCTAACTCTTCTTTGTCTTGCTAAACTGATCAATCTTAACCTATCCTACCTCTATGCTATTTAAACCCTGCTATTTTTTCTTCTCTCCAGCTGCATGCCCTTGAATGGAGCTGCTTCAGCACCCCCACGGTCGGTTGGCACCCAGTAAGCCACCGACAGACTCCAGGATGCCCGCCTGCAGCTCCTTGGAAGGTATGGTGACAGCGCAGCCAATCAGAACATGGGCACTTCCAGCAAACCCGCTCTGATTGACCAGGAGTTTTCCCCTGCTCTTGTCTCCTGGCGCTGTTTACAAATAGATGTACTTGCAATTACGGAAAATCCAAGTGTCTAATAGAAGTTTTTCAACTGTATTAGGTGGATTGTAATTTCTGCTACTGTTTTGAGGTGCTTACAGCTCTTCTGTTTCTTTGGTCCTGCACCCCCTTCCATGCACTCTGCCTTGATGCCGAAAAGTCTAACTCTCCTTTGTCTTGCTAAACTGCTCAATCTAAACCTATCCTACCTCTATGCTATTTGAACCCCGCTATTTTTTTAGTTCTCTCCAGCTGCCTGGCCTTGAGAGGAGCTGCTTCAGCTCCCCCACAGTCGGTCAGCACCAAGAGAGCCACCGACCGGGACCAGGATGCCCACCTGCAGCTCCTTGGAAGGTACGGTGACAGTGCAGCCAAACGGAACATGGGCACATCCAGCAAACCTGGTCTGATTGGCCAGGACGCTGCCCCTGCTTTTGCCACCTGGCATTTTTTACCAATAGATTTAGCTGCAACTTAGCAAAATTCAAGTGTCTAATAGAAGTTTTCAACTGTATTAGCTGGATTGTAATTTCTACTACTGTTTTAAAGTGCTTACAGCTCTTCTGTTTCCTTGCTCCTGCACTCTCCCATCCAAGCACTCTGCCTTGGTGCTGAAAAGTCTAACTCTTCTTTGTCTTGCTAAACCGCTCAATCTAAACCTATCCTACCTCTATGATATTTAAACCCCATTATTTTTTCTTCTCTCCAGCTGCCTGCCCTTAAACAGGGCTGCTTCAGCTGCCCCATGGTTGGTCGGCACCCAGCATGCTACTGACAGAGTCGAGGACACCTGTCTGCAGCTCCTTGGAAGGTATGGTGACAGCGCAGCAAATCAGAACATGGGCACTTCCAGCAATTCCGCTCTGATTGGCCAGGACATTTCCCCTGCTCATGCCTCCTGGCGCTTTTTACAAATAGATTTAGCTGCAACTAAGCAAAATTCAAGTGTCTAATAGACGTTTTTCAACTGTATTAGCTGAATTGTAATTTCTACTACTGTTTTTAAGTGCTTACACCTCTTCTGTTACTTTTTGTTCCTGCAGCCCCCTATCCAAGCAGTCTGCCTAGGCGCCAAAAAGTGTAACTCTCCTTTCGCTTCCTAAACTGCTCAGTCTAAACCTATCCTACCTCTATGCCATTTAAACTCTGCTATTTTTTCTTCTCTCCAGCTAACTACCCTTGAACGGGGCTGCTTCAGCTCCCCTACGTTCGGTTAGCATCCAGCCAGCCACTGTATGAGACCAGGACGCCTGCCTGCAGCTCCTTGGAAGGTACGGTGACAGCGCAGCCAATCGGAACACGGACGCTTGCAGCAAACCCGCTCTGATTGACCAGGACTTTTCCCCTGCTTTTGCCACCTGGTGCTTTTTTACAAATAGATTTACTTGCAATTAAGCAAAATTCAAGTGTCTAATAGAAGTTTTCAACTGTATTAGCTGGATTGTAATTTCTACTACTGTTTTGAAGTGCTTACAGCTCTTCTGTTTCTTTGCTCCTGCACCCCTCCATCCAAGCACTCTGCCTTGGCGCTGAAAAGTCTAACTCTCCTTTGTCTTGCTAAACTGCTCAATCTAAACCTATTCTACCTCTATGCTATTTAAACCCCTGCTATTTTTTCTTCTCTCCTGCTGCCTGCCCTTGAACGGGGCTGCTTCAGCTCCCCCATGGTTGGTTGGCACCCAGCCAGCCACTGACCGAGACTAGGACGCTCGCCTGCAGCTCCTTGGCAGGTACGTTGACAGCGCTCTGAATCAGAACACAGGCGCTTCCAGCAAACCCACTCTGATTGGCCAGGACTTTTCCCCCGCTTTTGACACCTGGTGCTTTTTACAAATAGATTTAGCTGCAACTAAGCAAAATTCAAGTGTCTAATGGAAGTTTTTTAACTGTATTAGCTGGATTGTACTTTCTACTACCGTTTTGAAGTGCTTACAGCACTTTTATTTCTTTCCTCCTACACCCCCTCATCCATTCACTCTGCCTTGGTTCCAAAAAGTCTGTCTCTCCTTTGTCTTGCTAAACTGCTCAGTCTAAACCTATCCTACCTCTATGGATTTAAACCCTGCTATTTTTTCTTCTGTCCCACTGCATGCCCATGAATGGGGCTGCTTCAGCTCCCCAAAGGTTGGTCGGCACCCAGCCAACCACCGACGGAGAACCAGGATGTCTGCCTGCAGCTCCTTGGAAGATACGGTGACAGAGAAGCAAGTCGGAAAATGGGCGCTTCCAGCAAACCCACTCTGATTGGCAAGCAGTTTCCCCTGCTTTTGCCACCTGGCGCTTTTTGCAAATAGATTTAGCTGCAACTAAGCAAAATTCAAGTCTCTAATAGAAATTTTTCAACTCTATTAGCTGGATTGTAATTTCTACTACTGTTTTAAAGTGCTTACAGCTCTTCTGTTTCTTTGCTCTTGCAACCTCCATCCAAGCACTCTGCCTTGGTGCCGAAAAGTCAAACTCTCCTTTGTCTTGCTAAACTGCTCAGTCTAAACCTATCCCACCTCTATAATATTTAAACCCTGCTATTTTTTCCTCTCTCCAGCTGCCTGCCCTTGAACAGGGCTGCATCAGCTCCCCCATGGTTGGTCAGCACCTAGCCAGCCACTGACTGAGACCAGTACGCTCGCCTGCAGCTCCTTGGAAGGTATGGTGACAGCGCAGCCAATCAGAAGATGGGCGCTTCTAGCAAACCCATTTTGATTGGCCAGGACCTTTCCCGTCCTTTTGCCAAATGGCACTTTTTACAAATAGATTTAGCAGCAACTAAGCAAAATTCAAGTGTCTAATAGAAGTTTTTTAACTGTATTACCTGGATTGTACTTTCTATCGTTTTGAAGTGCTTATACTCTCTTCTGTTTCTTTTACCCTGCACCCCCCCATCCAAGCACACTGCCAGGCGCCAAAAGTCTAACTCTCCTTTGCCTTCCTAAACTGCTCAATCTAAACCTATCCTACCTCTATGCTATTTAAACCCCTGTTATTTTTTTCTCTCTCCAGCTGCCTGCCCATGAATGTGGCTGCTTCAGCTCCCACGTCGCGTCGGCACCCAGGCAGCCATCCACTGAAACCAGTAAGCCCGCTTGCAGCTCCTTGAAGGTAATAGCAACAGCGCAGCCAATTCAAAACACAGGCACTTCCAACACACCTGCTCTGATTGGCCAAGACTTATTCTGCATTTGGCACCTGGTGCTTTTATAACTAGATTTACCTGCAACTCAAGCAAAATTCAAGTGTCTAATAGAAGTTTTTCAACTGTATTAGCTGGATGGTAATTTCTACTACTGCTTTCAAGGGCCTACAGCTCTTCTGTTTCCTTGCTCCTGCACCCACCCATGCAAGCACTCTGCCCTGGCACCGAAAAATCTAACTCTCCTTTGTCTTGCTAAGCCGCTCAATCTAAACCTATCCTACCTCATGCTATTTAAACCACGCTATTTTTCTTTCCTTCCAGGTGCCTGCCCTTGAATGATGCTGCTTCAGCTCCTTCACGGTAGGTCGGCACCCAGCCAGCCACCGACCAAGACCAGGACGCCTGCCTGCAGCTCCTTGGAAGGTACGGCGACAGCGCAGCCAATCAGAGCATGGGCACTTCCAGCAAACCCGCTCTGATTGGCCAGGACTTTTCCACTGCTTTTGTCACCTGACACTTTTTACAACTAGATTTAGCTGCAACTAAGCAAAACTCAAGTGTCTAATACAAGTTTTTCAACTGTATTAGCTGGATTGTAATTTCTACTACTGTTTTAAAGTGCTTACAGCTCTTCTGTTTCTTTTTACTCCTGCCCCCCATCCAAGCACTCTGCCTAGGCACCGAAAAGTCTAACTCTCCTTTGTCTTGCTAAACTGCTCAATCTAAACCTATCCTACCTCTATGCTATTTAAACCCTGCTATTTCTTCTTCTTCAGCTGCCTGCTCCATGAATGGGGATGCTTCAGCTCCCCACGGTCAGTTGGCAACCAGCCAGACACCCACCGAGACCAGGATGCCCTCCTGCTGCTCCTTGGAAGGAACGGCTACAGCACAGCCAATTGGAACACAGGCACATCCAGCAAACCCGCTCTGATTAACCAGGACCCTGCCCCTGCTTTTGCCACCTGACGCTTTTTACAAATAGATTTAGCTGCAACTAAGCAAAATTCAAGTGTCTAATAGAAGTTTTTCAACTGTATTAGCTGGATTGTAATTTCTACTACTGTTTTAAAGTGCTTACAGCTCTTCTCTTTCCTTGCTCCTGCACTCTCCCATCCAAGCACACTGCCTTGGCACTGAAAAGTCTATCTCTTCTTTGTCTTGCTAAACTGCTCAATCTAAACCTATCCTACCGCTATGCTATTTAAACCCTGTTATTTTTTTCTTCTCTCCGGCTGCCTGCACTTCAACGGGGCTGCTTCACCTCCCACACGGTCGGTCGGCAACCAGCCAGCCGCCCACCGAGACCAGGACACCCGCCTGCAGCTCCTTGAAAGGCTACGGTAACAGTGTAGCTAATTGAACACAGCCACTCCAGCAAACCCACTTGATTGGCCAGGATCTTCTTCTCTCTGCTTTTTGCCACCTGGTACTTTTTACAAATAGATTTAGGTGCTACTAAGCAAAATCCAAGTGTCTAATAGAAGTTTTTCACCTGTATTAGCTGGATTGTAATTTCTACTACTCTTTTAAAGTGCCTACAGCTCTTCTGTTTCCTTGCTCCTGCACCTCCCCCATCCAAGCACTCTCTATGGCGCCGAAAAGTCTAACTCTCCTTTGCCTTGCTAAACTACTCAGTCTAAAGCAATCCTAGCTCCATGCTATTTAAACCTTGCTATTTTTTCTTCTCTCCAGCTGCCTGCCCTTGAACGGGGCTGCTTCAGCTCCTTGCGGTCGCTCGGCACCCAGCCAGCCATCGACCGAGACCAGGACGCCCGCCCGCCTGCAATTCCTTGGAAGGTACGGTGACAGCGCAGCCAATCGGAACATGGTCGCTTCCAGCAAACCCGCTTTGATTGGCCAGGACTTTTCCTCTGCTTTTGCCTCCTGGCGCTTTTTACAAATAGATTTAGCTGCAAATAGATTTAGCTGGAACCAGGCAAAATTCAAGTGTCTAATAGAAGTTTTTCAACTGTATTAGCTGGATTGTAATTTCTACTACTGTTTTAAAGTGCTTACAGCTCTTCTTTTTCTTTTTGCTCCTGCATCCCCTCATCCAAGCACTCTGCCTAGGTGATGAAAAGTCTAACTCTCCTTGTCTTGCTAAACTGCTCAATCTAAAATTATCCTACCTCTATGCCATTATACCCTGCTATTTTTTTTTCTCTCCAGCTGCTCGTCTTTGAACGGTGCCTGTTTAGCTCCCCACAGTCAGTTGGCACCCAGCCAGCAACCGACCGAGACCAGGACACCCGTAGCAGCTCCTTGAAGGTACAGTGACAGCGCACCCAGTCGGAACACGGGCACTTCCAGCAAACCCACCTGACTGGCCAGGACTTTTCCCCTGCTTTTGATAATCTCACACTTTTACAAGTGGATTTATTTTGCAATTAAGCAAAATTCAGGTGTCTAAATAGAAGTTTTTCCATCGTATTAGCTGGATTGTAATTTCTACTACTGTTTTAAAGCACTTGTTGTAGCCTTATGTTTCTTTTTGCTCCTCACCCTCCATCCAAGCACTCTGCCTTGTTGCCGAAAAGTCTAATTCTCCTTTGTCTTCCTAAATTGCTCAATCTAAACCTCTCCTACCTGTATAATATTTAAACCCCACTATTTTTTTCTCTCCAGCTGCCTGCCCTTGAAAGGGGCTGCTTCAGCTCCCCCATGGTCGGTCGGCACCCAGACAGCCACCGACCGAGACCAGGACGCCCACCTGCAGCTCCTTGGAAAGTACGGCGACAGCGCAGCCAATCGGAACAGGGGCACTTCCAGCAAACCCGCTCTGATTGGCCAGGACTTTTCCTCTGCTTTTGACACCTGGCACTTTTTACAAATAGATTTAGCTGGAAGCAGGCAAAATTCAAGTGTCTAATAGAAGTTTTTCAACTGTATTAGCTGGATTGTAATTTCTACTACTGTTTTAAAGTGATTACAGCACTTCTGTTTCCTTTTGCTCCTGCACCCCCCCAATCCAAGCACTGTGCCTTTTTGCCGAAAAGTCTAACCTCCTTTCTTTCCTAAGCTGCTCAATCAAAACCTATCCAAATTCTATACTACTTAAACCCTGTTATTTTTTTCTTCTCCTGTTGCTACACGAGCTAATCAGAACACGTATGCCCACCAAACTCGCTTTGACTGGCCAGGACTTTTCCCATACTTTTTGAAACCTTTATAAATAGATTTACTTCAATTACTAAAATTCAAGTGTCTAATAGAAGATTTTCAACTGTATTAGGTGGATTGTAATTTTATCATTGTTTTAAAGTTTACAGTCCTTCTGTTTCTTCTTGCTCCTGCAACCCCCATCCAAGCACTCTGCCTCGAGCTGTGTCTAACTTAATTTCTTTTGCTGGTTGCTCAATCTAAACTCAGCCTACCTATGCTATTTAAACCCCTGTTTTCCAGCTGCCTGTTCTTGAACGGGCTGCTTAGCTCCTCCACGTCGGTCGGCACCAGCCAGCCACCCATTGAGACCAGGACACCCGCCTGCAGTTTGGAGGTATGGTGACAGCGTAGCCAATCGAACACATGCCTTGGCAAACCTGCTCTGATTAACAGACATTTCCCCTGCTTTTGCCTTCTGGTGCTTTTACGCTTAGATTTGTGCAAGTAACTAAAAAATCAAGTGTCAATAGAAGTTTAACCATATTAGCTGGATGTAATTTCTGTTATTGTTTTGAAGCTGTAGCCTTCTGTTTCGTTCTGCACTCTCATCCAAGCACTCTGCCCTTGCGCCAAAAGTCTAAGTCTCCTTTGTCTTGCTAAGCTCAATCTAAACTCATCTCACCTCTGTAATTTCAACCTGCTATTTTTTTCTTCTCCAGCTGTCTGCTTTTGAATGGGCTGCTTCACCTCCCAACGGTTATTGGCACCAGCCACCCCCTGAGACCAGGACACCCTTGCAGCTTCTTGAAGGTATGGTGCCAGCGGCTAATCGGAACATGGGTACTCTACAAACCCGCTCTGATTGGCCAGAGTTTTTCTGTTTTGCCTCCGATGCTTTTACAAATAGATTTAGCTGCAACTGCTAAATTCAAGTGTCTAGAAGTTTTTCAACTGTATTACCAGAATTGTAATTTCACTGTTTAAAGTGTTACAACTCTTCTGTTTCTTTGCCCATCATTCTATCCAAGCACTCTTCCTAGGGCCGGTGTCTAACTCCTTTGTTTTGCAAACTGCTCAATTTAAACCTATCCAGCTTCACGCTTATTTAAACCCTGCTATTTTTCTTCTCCCTGCCTGCCCTGAACGGGCTGCTTAGCCCCCACGGTTGGTCACCCAGCCAGCCATCTACCGAGACCAGGATGCCCACCGCAGCTCCCTGAAGGTACAGTGACAGCGCAGCTAATCAGAACATGGGCACTCTAGCAAACCCGTCAGATTGGCCAGACTTTTCTCTGTGTTTGCTACCAGCATTTTACAAATAGATTTAGCTGAACCAGGCAAAGTCATGTCCAACAGAAGATTTTCAACTGTATTAGCTGTATTGTACTTTACTACTGTTTTAAAGTGCTTATAGCTCTTCTGTTTCTTTTACCCTGCACCCACCATTCAAGACTTTGCCTAGGGCTGAAAAAGTCTAACTCTCTCTGTTTTGTTAAACTGCTCAATCTAAACCTATCCTGTTCGTCTGCTATTTAAACTGTTTCTTTTTTCTTCTCCAGCTGCCGCCCATGAATGGGGCTGCTTCACCCACCACGGTCGGTCAGCACCCAGCCAGCCACCCACCGATCCAGGACGCCCACTTGCAGCTCCTTGAAGGAACGCAGACGCAGCTATCGAACACGGGCAACGCAAACCCACCTGATTGGCTAGATGTTGCCCTGCTTTTGCACCTGCGCTTTTAAAAATAGTTTAGCTGCACCTAGTAAAATTCATGTCTAATAGAAGTTTTTTTCGTATTAGCTGATTGTACTTTCTACTGTTTTTGTTTACAGCTCTCTGTTTCCTTGCTCATGCACTCTCATCCAAGCAGTCTGCCTTGCACTGAAAAGTCTAACTCTTCTTCGCCTTGCTAAACTGCTGAATCTAAACTCTATCCTACCTCTATGCTATTTAAACCCCACTATTTTTTCATCTCTCCAGCTGCCTGCACTGAACTGGCTGCTTCAGCTCCCTATGGTCGGTCGCACCCAGCAATCCACCAACAGAGTCCTGATGCCCACCTGCAGCTCCTTGAAGGTACGGCGACAAAGAACTAATCGAACATGGCACTTCCAGCAAATCTGCCTGATTGACCAGGACTTTTCCTCAGCTCTTGCCTCCTGGCGCTTTTATAAATAGATTTAGCTGCAACCAAGCAAAATTCAAGTGTTTAATAGAGGTTTTTCAACTATATTAGCTGGATTGTAATTTGTACTACTCTTTTAAAGTGCCTAAAGCTCTTCTGTTTCCTTGCTCCTGCACCGCCCCATCCAAGCACTCTCCCTTGGCACCAAAAAGTCTAACGCTCCTTTGCCTTGCTAAACTGCTCAATCTAAACCTATCCTAGCTCTATGCTATTTTAAACCCTGCTATTTTTTTTCTTTCCAGCTGCCTCGCCCTTGAATGGGACTGTTTAGCTCTTCATTGTTGGTCGGCACCCAGGTAGCCATCGACCGAGACCAGGACGCCCGCCTGCAGCTCCTAGAAAGGTATACGGCGACAGTGCAGCTAATCAGAACATGGGCGCTCTAGCAAACTCGCTTCTGATTGGCCAGGACTTTTCTCTTGCTTTTGCCACCTGGTGCTTTTTACAAATAGATTTAGCTGAACCTGGCAAATTCAAGTGTCTAATAGAAGTTTTTCAACTGTATTAGCTGGATTGTAATTTCTATTACTCTTTTAAAGTGCTTACAGTTTTCTGTTTCTTTTGCTCCTGCACCTTCCATCCAAGCACTTCTGCCTCGCGCCAAAAAGTGTAATCCTCCTTTCTTTGCTAAGCTGCTCAGTCTAAACTTATCCTGCCTCTATGCTACTTAAACCTTGTTATTTTCTCTCTCCAGCTGCTCGCACTTGAACGGGCTGTTTAGGTCTCTACAGTCGGTCGGCACCCAGCCTGCCACCCACCGAGACTATGATACCCGCCTTGCAGCTCTTGGAAGGTATCATATAGCATAGCTAATCGGAAGATGTGCGCTCAAGCAAACCCACTCTGATTGGCCAGGACTTTCACCTGCTTTTGCCACCTGGTGCTTTTACAAATAGATTTAGTTGCAAATAACCAAAATTCAAGTGTCTAATAGAAGCTTCCAACTGTATTAGCTGGATTGTAATTTCTGCTACTGTTTTGAAGTGCTTACAGCTCTTCTGTTTCTTTGCTGCTTGCACTCCCATCCGGGCTAATTCTGCCTTGACACTGAAAAGTCTACTGCCTCCTCTTGTCTTGCTAAGTTGCTCAATCTAAACCTATCCTACCTCTGTGCTATTTAACCCTGCTATTTTTTTCCTCTCCAGCTGCCTGCCCTTGAATGGTGCTGCTTCACCTCCCTAACAGTCATTTGGCACCCAGCCAGCCACCGACGGAGACCAGGATGCTTGCCTTTGCCCTTGAAGGTACAGCGACAGAGAAGCCAGTCAGAACATGGCACTTCCAGCAGACCCGCCTGATCGGCTAGGGATTTTCCAGCTTTGCTACCTGGCGCTGTTTACAATAGATTTCACTGCAACTACAAAATTCAAGTGTCTAATAGAAGTATTTCAACTGTATTAGCTGGATTGTAATTTCTACTGACTGTTTTAAAGTGCTTGCAGCTCCTTCAGTTTCCTACTCCTGCATTCCCCCATCCTAGCACTCTGCCTTGGTGCTGAAAAGTCTAACTCTTCTTTTGTCTTGCTAAACTGATCAATCTTAACCTATCCTACCTCTATGCTATATTTAAACCCTGCTATTTTTCTTCTCTCCAGCTGCATGCCCTTGAATGGAGCTGTTTGCATTCCCCACGGTCGGTCGGCACCCAGTAAGCCACCCACAGACTCCAGGATGCCCGCCTGCAGCTCTTGAAGGTATGGTGACAGCTGTTAATCAGAACATGGGCAATTTCCAGCAAACTCGCTTCTGATTGACCAGGAGTTTTCCCTGCTCTTGTCTCCTGGCTAGCTTGTTTATAATAGATGTACTTGCAATTACGGAAAATCCAAGTGTCTAATAGAAGTTTTTCAACTGTATTAGGTGGATTTCAATTTCTGCTACTGTTTTGAGGTGCTTGCGCTCTTCTGTTTCTTTGTCCTGCACCCCCTTCCATGCACTCTGCCTTGATGCCGAAGTGCCTAATTCTCCTTTGTCTTGCTAAACTGCTCAATCTAAACCTATCCTACCTCTATGCTATGAACCTCGCTATATTTTTAGTTCTTCCAGCTGCCTGGCCTTGAGAGGAGCTGCTTCAGCTCCTCACAGTCGGTCAGCACCAAGAGAGTCACCGACCGGGACCAGGATGCCCACCTGCAGCTTCCCTTGGAGGCACGGTGACAGTGCAGCCAAACGAACATGGGCACATCCAGCAAACCTGGTTCGATTGGCCAGGACGCTGCCCCTGCTTTTGCCACCTGGCATTTTTACCAATAGATTTAGCTGCAACTTGCGAAATTCATGTGTTCATTAGAAGTTTTCAACTGTATTAGCTGGATTGTAATTTACTACTGTTTTAAAGTGCTTAGCTCTTCTGTTTCCTTGCTCCTGCACTCTCCCATCCAAGCACTCTGCCTTGGTGCTGAAAAGTTCAACTCTCTTGTCTTGCTAAACCGCCAATCTAAAACCTATCCTACTCCTATGATATTTAAACCCCCATTATTTTTCTCTTTTTCTCTATTGCCTGCCTTAAACAGGGCTGCTCAGCTGCCCCATGTTGGTCGGCACTCATGTTGTTACATTGACAGAGTCGAGGACACCTGTCTGTCAGCTCCTGAAGGTATGGTGACAGCGCAGCAAATCAGAACATGGGCACTTCCAGCACCTGCTTCTGATTGTCCAGGACATTTCTCTGCTCATGCCTCCTGGCGTTTTTTACAATAGATTTAGCTAGCAACTATCAAAATTCAAGTGTCTAATAGACGTTTTCAACTGTATTAGCTGAATTGTAATTTCTACTACTGTTTTTAAGTGCTTACATCTCTTCTGTTACTTTTGTTCCGCAGCCCCTATCCAAGCAGTCTGCGCTTAGGCGCCAAAAAGTGTAACTCTCTTCGTCCTAAACTGCTCAGTCTAAACCTATCCTACCTATGCCATTTAAACTCTGCTATTTTTTCTTCTCTCCAGCTAACTACCCTTGAACGGGCTGCCAGCTCCCCACGCTCGGGTTAGCATCCAGCCAGCCACTGTATGAGACCAGGACGCCTGCCTGCAGCTCCTTGGAAGGTACGGTGACAGCGCAGCCAATCGGAACACGGACGCTTGCAGCAAACCCGCTCTGATTGACCAGGACTTTTCCCCTGCTTTTGCCACCTGGTGCTTTTTTACAAATAGATTTACTTGCAATTAAGCAAAATTCAAGTGTCTAATAGAAGTTTTTCAACTGTATTAGCTGGATTGTAATTTCTACTACTGTTTTGAAGTGCTTACAGCTCTTCTGTTTCTTTGCTCCTGCACCCCTCCATCCAAGCACTCTGCCTTGGCGCTGAAAAGTCTAACTCTCCTTTGTCTTGCTAAACTGCTCAATCTAAACCTATTCTACCTCTATGCTATTTAAACCCCTGCTATTTTTTCTTCTCTCCTGTTGCCTGCCCTTGAACGGGCTGCTTCAGCTCCCCATGGTTGGAAGGTTGGCACCCAGCCAGCCACTGACCGAGACTAGGACGCCGCCTTGCAGCCTCACAGGTAATGCTGACAGCTTGTGAATCAGAACATAGGCGCCTAGTAAACCCACTCTGATTGGCCAGGACTTTTCCCCGCTTTTGCCACTTGGTGCTTTTTTACAAATAGATTTAGCTGCAACCACAAAATTCAAGTGTCTAATGGAAGTTTTTAACTGTATTAGCTGGATTGTACTTTCTATTGCTGTTTTGAAGTGCTTGTCAGCTTTTATTTCTTTCTCCTACACCCCCTCATCCATTCACTCTGCCTTGGTTCCAAAAGTCTGTCTCTCCTTTGTCTTGCTAAACTGCTCAGTCTAAACCTATCCTACCTCTATGGATTTTAAACCCTGCTATTTTTTCTTCTGTCCCACTGCATGCCCATGAATGGGGCTGCTTCTAGTTTCCCAAAGGTTGGTCGGCACCAGCCAACCACCATCGGAGAACCAGGATGTCTGCTTCAGTAGCCTGGAAGATACGGTGACAGAGAAGCCTGTCGGAAATGGGCGCCCAGCAAACCCACTCTGATTGGCAAGCAGTTGTGCTCGCTTTTGCCACCTGGCGCTTTTTGCAATAGATTTAGCTGCAACTAGCAAAATTCATGTCTCTAATAGAAATTTTTCAACTCTATTAGCTGGATTGTAATTTCTACTACTGTTTTGAAAGTGCTTAGTAGCTCTTCACTTTCTTTGCTCTTGCAACCTCCATCCAAGCACTCTGCCTTGCGCCGGGGTGTCAAACCTCCTTTGTCTTGCTAAACTGCTCAGTCTAAACCTATCCTATTCTATAATATTTAAACCCTTATTTTTCTTCTCTCCAGCTGCCTGCCTTGAACAGGCTGCATCAGCTCCCCATGGTTGGTCAGCACCCAGCCAGCCACTGACTGAGACCAGTACGCCGCCGCAGCTCCTGGAAGGTGTTGGTGACACAGCGCAGCCAATCAGAAGATGCATGCTTCTAGCAAACCCATTTTGATTGGCCAGGACCTTTCCCGTCCTTTTGCCAAATGGCACTTTTTACAAATAGATTTAGCAGCAACTAAGCAAAATTCAAGTGTCTAATAGAAGTTTTTTAACTGTATTACCTGGATTGTACTTTCTACTACTGTTTTGAAGTGCTTATACCTCTTCTGTTTCTTTTTACTCCTGCACCCCCCCATCCAAGCACACTGCCAGGCGCCAAAAAGTCTAACTCTCCTTTGCCTTCCTAAACTGCTCAATCTAAACCTATCCTACCTCTATGCTATTTAAACCCTGCTATTTTTTCTTCTCTCCAGCTGCCTGCCCATGAATGGGGCTGCTTCAGCTCCCCCACGGTCGGTCGGCACCCAGGCAGCCATCCACTGAAACCAGGAAGCCCGCCTGCAGGTCCTTGGAAGGTACAGCAACAGCGCAGCCAATCGAAACACAGGCACTTCCAACACACCTGCTCTGATTGGCCAAGACTTATTCCCTGCATTTGGCACCTGGTGCTTTTTACAACTAGATTTACCTGCAACTAAGCAAAATTCAAGTGTCTAATAGAAGTTTTTCAACTGTATTAGCTGGATGGTAATTTCTACTACCGTTTTCAAGGGCCTACAGCTCTTCTGTTTCCTTGCTCCTGCACCCACCCATGCAAGCACTCTGCCCTGGCACCGAAAAATCTAACTCTCCTTTGTCTTGCTAAGCCGCTCAATCTAAACCTATCCTACCTCATGCTATTTAAACCACGCTATTTTTCTTCCTTCCAGGTGCCTGCCCTGAATGATGCTGGCAGCTCCTTCACGTTAGGTCGGCACCCCAGCCAGCCCACCAAGACCAGGACGCCTGCCTGCAGCTCCTTGAAGGTACGGTTAGCTTGAAGCAATCAGAGCATGGGCACTTCCAGCAAACCCGCTTTGATTGGCCAGGACTTTTCCACTGCTTTTGTCACCTGACACTCTTTTACAACTAGATTTAGCTGCAACTTCTAAAACTTCAAGTGTCTAATACGAGTTTTTCAACTGTATTAGCTGGATTGTAATTTCTACTACTGTTTTAAAGTGCTTACAGCTCTTCTGTTTCTTTTTACTCCTGCCCCCCATCCAAGCACTCTGCCTAGGCACCGAAAAGTCTAACTCTCCTTTGTCTTGCTAAACTGCTCAATCTAAACCTATCCTACCTCTATGCTATTTAAACCCTGCTATTTCTTCTTCTCTTCAGCTGCCTGCCCATGAATGGGGGATGCTTCAGCTCCCCCACGGTCAGTTGGCAACCAGCCAGACACCCACCGAGACCAGGATGCCCTCCTGCAGCTCCTTGGAAGGAACGGCTACAGCACAGCCAATTGGAACACAGGCACATCCAGCAAACCCGCTCTGATTAACCAGGACCCTGCCCCTGCTTTTGCCACTTTGACGCTTTTTACAATAGATTTAGCTGCAACTACTAAAATTGTGCACCATGAAGTTTTTCAACTGTATTAGCTGGATTGTAATTTACCATTGTTTTAAAGTGCTTACTGCTCTTTTGCTCCTGCACTCTCCCATCCAAGCACACTGCCTTGGCACTCGAAAAGTCTATCTCTTCTTTGTCTTGCTAAACTGCTCAATCTAAACCTATCCTACCGCTATGCTATTTAAACCCTGTTATTTTTTTCTTCTCTCCGGCTGCCTGCACTTCACCGGGGCTGCTTCACCTCCCACACGGTCGGTCGGCAACCAGCCAGCCGCCCACCGAGACCAGGACACCCGCCTGCAGCTCCTTGAAAGGTACGGTAACAGTGTAGCCAATTGGAACACAGCCACTTCCAGCAAACCCACTCTGATTGGCCAGGACTTTTCCCCTGCTTTTGCCACCTGGCACTTTTTACAAATAGATTTAGGTGCTACTAAGCAAAATCCAAGTGTCTAATAGAAGTTTTTCACCTGTATTAGCTGGATTGTAATTTCTACTACTCTTTTAAAGTGCCTACAGCTCTTCTGTTTCCTTGCTCCTGCACCTCCCCCATCCAAGCACTCTCTATGGCGCCGAAAAGTCTAACTCTCCTTTGCCTTGCTAAACTACTCAGTCTAAAGCAATCCTTTAGCTCCATGCTATTTAAACCTTGCTATTTTTCTTCCTCCAGCTGCCTGTCTTTGAACGGGCTGCTTCAGCTCCTTTATGTCGCCGCACCCAGCCAGCCACTTCGATCGAGACCAGGACGCCCGCCCGCCTGCAATTCCTTGGAAGGTACGTGACAAAACAGCGCAGCTAATCGAACATGGTCGCCCAGCAAACCGCTTGATTGGCCAGACTTTCTCTGCTTTTGCCTCCTGGCGCTTTTTACAAATAGATTTAGCTGCAAATAGATTTAGCTGGAACCAGGCAAAATTCAAGTGTCTAATAGAAGTTTTTCAACTGTATTAGCTGGATTGTAATTTCTACTACTGTTTTAAAGTGCTTACAGCTCTTCTTTTTCTTTTTGCTCCTGCATCCCCCCATCCAAGCACTCTGCCTAGGTGATGAAAAGTCTAACTCTCCTTTGTCTTGCTAAACTGCTCAATCTAAAATTATCCTACCTCTATGCCATTATACTCTGCTATTTTTCTTCTCTCCAGCTGCCTGCCCTTGAACGGTGCTGCTTCAGCTCCCCTACAGTCAGTTGGCACCCAGCCAGCAACCGACCGAGACCAGGACACCCGTGTGCAGCTCCTTGGAAGGTACAGTGACAGCGCACCCAGTCGGAACACGGGCACTTCCAGCAAACCCACTCTGACTGGCCAGGACTTTTCCCCTGCTTTTGGCACCTCACACTTTTTACAAGTGGATTTACTTGCAATTAAGCAAAATTCAGGTGTCTAACAGAAGTTTTTCCACTGTATTAGCTGGATTGTAATTTCTACTACTGTTTTAAAGTACTTACAGCTCTTATGTTTCTTTGCTCCTCACCCCTCCATCCAAGCACTCTGCCTTGTTGCCGAAAAGTCTAATTCTCCTTTGTCTTCCTAAATTGCTCAATCTAAACCTCTCCTACCTGTATAATATTTAAACCCCACTATTTTTCTCTCCAGCTGCCTGCCCTGAAAGGGCTGCTTCAGTTCCCCATGGTCGGTCGGCACCCAGACAGCCACCGACCGAGACCAGGACGCCCACCTGCAGCTCCTTGGAAAGTATCGCGACAGCGCAGCCAATCGAACAGGGGCACTTCCAGCAAACCCGCCTCGATTGGCCAGACTTTTCCTGCTTTTGACACCTGGCACTTTTTACAAATAGATTTAGCTGGAAGCAGGCAAAATTCAAGTGTCTAATAGAAGTTTTTCAACTGTATTAGCTGGATTGTAATTTCTACTACTGTTTTAAAGTGATTACAGCACTTCTGTTTCCTTTTGCTCCTGCACCCCCCCAATCCAAGCACTGTGCCTTTTTGCCGAAAAGTCTAACCCTCCTTTCTTTTCCTAAGCTGCTCAATCAAAACCTATCCAAATTCTATACTACTTAAACCCTGTTATTTTTTTCTTCTCTCCTGCTGCCTGCCCTTAAACGGGGCTGCTTCAGCTCCCCCATGGTCGGTCGGCACCCAGCCAGCCACCCACCGAGAGCTGGACACCCGCCTGCAGCTCCTTGGAAGGTACAGCGACAGAGAAGCCAGTTGGAACACAGGCATTTTCCAGCAAAGCCACTCTGATTGGCAAGGAGTTTTCCTCTGCTTTTGCCACCTGGCGCTTTTTCAAATAGATTTAGCTGCAACAAACCAAAATTCAAGTGTCTAATAGATATTTTTCAACTGTATTAGCTGAATTGTAATTTCTACTACTGTTTTAAAGTGCTTACAGCATTTCTGTTTCCTTGCTCCTGCACTCCCATTCCAAGCACTCTTCCTAGTCACTGAAAAGTCTAACTCTCCCTTGTTTTGCTAAACTGCTCAATCTAAACCTATCCTACCTCTATGCTATTTAAACCGTGCTATTTTTTCTTCTGTCCAGCTGCCTGCCCTTGAGCGAGGCTGATTCAGCTCTCCTACAGTCAGTTGGCACCCAGCCAGCCACCAACTGAGACCAGGACGCCCGCCTGCAGCTCCTTGGATGGTATGGTGATCGCGGAGCAAATAGGAACACGGGCGCTTCCAGAAAACCCGCTCTGATTGGCCAGGACATTTCCCCTGCGTTTGCCACCTGACGCTTTTTACAAATAGATTTACTTGCAATTACGCAAAATTTAAGTGTCTAATAGAAGTTTTTCAACTGTATTAGGTGGATTCTAATTTCTACTACTGTTTTGAAGTGTTTACAGTTCTTCTGTTTCTTTGGTCCTGCACTCACTCATCCAAGCACTCTGCCTTGGTGCCAAAAAGTCTAACTCTCCTTTGTCTTGCTAAACTGCTCAATCTAAACCTATCCTACCTCTATGCTATTTAAACACCACTATTTTTTTCTTCTCTCCAGCTGCCTGCCCTTGAAAGGGGCTGCTTCAGCTCCTCCATGGTCGGTCGGCACCCAGAGAGCCACCAACCGAGACCAGGACACCCGCCTGCAGCTCCTTGGAAGGTACAGTGACAGTGCAGCCAATTGGAACATGAGCGCATCCAGAAAACCCGCTCTGATTGGCCAGGATGCTGCCTCTGCTTTTGCCACCTGGTGCTTTTTACAAATAGATTTAGCTGCAACTAAGCAAAATTCAAGTGTCTAATAGAAGTTTTTCAACTGTATTAGCAGGATTGTAATTTCCACTACTGTTTTAAAGTGCTTACAGCTCTTCTGTTTCCTTGCTGCTGCACTCCTCCATCAAAGCACTCTGCCTTGGTGCCGAAAAGTCTAATTCTCCTTTGTCTTGCTAAACTGCTCAATCTAAACCTCTCCAAATCTATGCTATTTAAACCCACTATTGTTTCTCCTCTACAGCTGCCTGCCCTTGAAATGGGCTGCCTCAGCTCCCCCATGGCTGGTCGGCACCCAGTCAGCCACCGACCGAGACTAGGGACGCCTGCCTGCAGTTCCTGAAAGGTAATGATGGCAACGCAGCTAATTGAACATATGCCTCAGCAAACCCGCTCTGATTGGCCTGGACTTTTCCTCTGCTTTTGCCACCTGGTGGTTTTTACAAATAGATTTAGCTGGAAGCAGGCAAAATTCAAGTGTCTAATAGAAGTTTTTCAACTGTATTAGCTGGACTGTAATTTCAACTACTGTTTTAACATGCTTACAGCTCTTCTGTTTCTTTGCTCCTGCACCCCTCCATCCAAGCACTCTGCCTTGGCACCGAAAAGACTAACTCTCCTTTGTCTTGCTAAACTTCTCAATCTAAACCTCTCCTACCTCTATGCTATTTAATCCCTGCTATTTTTTCTTCTCTCCAGCTGCTTGCCTTTGAAAGGGGCTGCTTCAGCTTCCCCATGGTCTGTCAGCACCCAGCCAGCCACTGACCAAGACCAGGACGCCGGCCTGCAGCTCCTTGTGAGGTACGGCGACATCGCAGCCCTTCAGAACATGGGCACTTCCAGCAAACCCGCTCTGATTGGCCAGGACTTTTCCTCTGCTTTTGCCACCTGGCACTTTTTACAAATAGATTTAGCTAGAACCAGGCAAAATTCAAGTGTCTAATAGAAGTTTTTCAACTGTATTAGCTGGATTGTAATTTCTAATACTGTTTTAAAGTGCTTACAGCTCTTCTGTTTCTTTTTGCTCCTGCACCCCCCCAACCAAGCACTCTGCCTCGGCGCCAAAAAGCCTAACTCTCCTTTGTCTTGCTAAACTGCTCAATCTAAACCAATCCTACCTCTATGCTATTTAAACCCTGTTATTTTTTTCTTCTCTCCAGCTGACTACCCTTGAACGGGCCTGCTTCAGCTTTCCGATGGTCGGTCGGCACCCATCCAGCCACCCTCCAAGACTAGGACACCCGCCTGCAGCTCCTTGGAAGGTACGGCAAAAGCGTAGCCAACAGGAACATGGGCAATTCCAGGCAAACCAGCTCTGATTGACCTGGACTTTTCCCCTTCTTTTGCCACCTGGTGCGTTTTACAAATAGATTTAGCAGCAACTAACCAAAATTCAAGTGTCTAATAGAAGTTTTCCAACTGTATTAGCCGGATTGTAATTTCTGCTACTGTTTTGAAGTGTTTACAGCTCTTCTGTTTCCTTGCTCCTGCACCCACCATTCAAGCACTCTTCCTAGGCGCCGAAAAGTCAAACTCTCCTTTGTCTTGCTAAACTGCTCAATCTAAACCTATCCTACCGTTATGCTATTTAAACTCTGCTATTTTTCTTCTCTCCAGCTGCCTGCCCATGAATGGGGCTGCTTCAGCTCCCCCACGGTCGGTCGGCACCCAGCCAGCCACCCTCTGAGACCAGGACTCCTGCCTGCAGCTCCTTGGATGGTATGGCGACAGCGCAGCCAATCAGAACACGGGCGCTTCCTGCAAACCCGCTCTGATTGGCCCGGACATTTCCCTTGCTTTCTGCCACCTGGCACATTTTTCAAATAGATTTAGCTGCAACTAAGCAAAATTCAAGTGTCTAATAGAAGTTTTTCAACTGTATTAGCTGGATTGTAATTTCTACTACTCTTTTAACATGCCTGCATCTCTTCTGTTTCCTTGCTCCTGCGCCCCTTCATCCAGTCACTCTGCCTTGGTGCCGAAAAGTCTAACTTTCCTTTGTCTTGCTAAACTGTTCAATCTAAACCTATCCTACCTCTATGCTATTTAAACCATGCTATTCTTTCTTCTATCCAGCTGCCTGCCCTTGAACGGAGCTGCTTCAGCTCCCCCATGGTCGGTCGGCACCCAGCAAGTCACTGACCGAGACCAGGACGCCCGCCTGCAGCTCCTTGGAATATATGGTGACAACGCAGCCAATCAGAACATGAGTTCTTCCAGAAATCCTGCTCTGATTGGCCAGGATCTTTTCCCTTCTTTAGCCACCTGGCGCTTTCTACAAATACATTTCTTGCAATTACACAAAATTCAAGTGTCTAACAGAAGTTTTTCAACTGTATTAGGTGGATTGTAATTTCTACTACTGTTTTGAAGTGCTTACAGCTCTTCTGTTTTTTTTCTCCTACACCCCCCGATCAAGCACTCCTCCTAGGCGCCGAAAAGTCTAACTCTCCTTTGTCTTGCCAAACTGCTCAATCTAAGCCTATCCTACCTCTATGCTATTTAAACCCTGCTATTTTTTCTTCTCTCCAGCTGCCTGTCCTTAAAAGGGGCTGCTTCAGCTCCCCCACGGTTGGTCGGCACCCAGCCAGCCACCGACCGAGACCAGGACCGCCTGCTGCTCCTTGGAAGGTATGGCGACAGGGCAGCCAATCGGAACATGGGCACTTCCAGCAAACCTGCTCTGATTGGCCAGGGCTTTTCTCCTGCTTTGCCTCCTGGCGCTTTTTTACAAATAGATTTAGCAGCAACTAAGCAAAATTCAAGTGTCTAAGAGAAGTTTTTCAACTGTAGTAGCTGGATTGTAATTTCTACTACTCTTTTAAAGTGCCTACAGCTCTCCTGTTTCCTTGCTCCTACACCCCCCATCCAAGCACTCTCCCTTTGTGCCGAAAAGTCTAACTCTCCTTTGCCTTGCTTAACTGCTCAATCTACACCTATCGTAGCTCAATGCTATTTAAACCCCGCTATTTTTTCTTCTCTCCAGCTGCCTGCCCTAGAACGGGGCTGTTTCAGGTCCCTATGGTCGGTCGGCACCCAGCCAGCCATCGACCGAGACCAGGACGCCCGCCTGCAGCTCCTTGGAAGGTACGGCGACAGCGCAGCCAATTGGAACATGGGCACTTCCAGCAGGCCCGCTCTGATTGGCCAGGACTTTTCCTCTGCTTTTCCCACCTGGCACTTTTTACAAAAAGATTTAACTGGAGCCAGGCAAACTTCAAGTGTCTAAAAGAAGTTTTTCAACTGTATTAGCTGGATTGTAATTTCTACTACTGTTTTAAAGTGCTTACAGCTCTTCTTTTTTCTTTGCTCCTGCACCCCACCATCCAAGGACTCTGCCTTGGCACCAAAAAGTCTAACTCTCCTTTTTCCTGCTAAACTGCTCAATCTAAACCTCTCCAACTCTATGTTATTTAAACCCCGCTATTTTTTCTTCTCTCCAGCTGCCTGCCCTTAAAAGGGGCTGCTTCAGCTGTCCCACTTTTGGTCCACACCCAGCCAGCCACCAACCGAGACCAGGATGCCCACCTGCAGATCCTTGGAAGGTATGGCGACGGTGCAGCCAATCAGAACATGGGCACTTCCAGCAAGCCCGCTCTTATTGGCCAGGACTTTTCCCCTGCTCTTGCCTCCTGGTGCTTTTTACAAATAGCTGTAGCTGCAACTAAGCAAAATTCAACTGTCTAATAGAAGTTTTTCAACTGTATTAGCTGAAATGTAATTTCTACTACTGTTTTAAAGTGTTTACAGCTCTTCTGTTTCTTTTTGCTCCTGGAACCTACCATCCAAGCACTCTGCCTCGGCGCTGAAAAGTCTAACTGTCCTATCTCTTGCTAAACTGCTCAATCTAAACCTATCCTGCCTCTATGTTATTTGAACCCTGCTATTTTTTCTTCTCTCCAGCTGCCTGCCCTTGATCGGGGCTGCTACACCTCCATCACGGTCGGTCGGCAACCAGCCAGCCACCCACTGAGACCAGGACACCCGACTGCAGCTCCTTGGAAGGTACGTCGACAGTGTAGCCAATCGGAACATGGGCGTTTCTAGGAACCCCGCTCAGATTGGACAGGACTTTTCCCCTGCTTTTGCCACCTGTCGCTTTTTACAAATAGATTTAGGTGCAACTAAGCAAAATTCAGTTGTCTAATAGAAGTTTTTCAACTGCATTAGCTGGATTGTAATTTCTACTAGTCTTTTAAAAGTGCTTACAGCGCGTCTGTTTCCTTGCTCCTGCTCCCCCCATCCGAGCACTCTCCCTTGGCACCCAAAAGTCTAACTCTCCTTTGTCTTGCTAAACTGCTCAATCTAAACCTATCCTAGCTCCATGCTATTTAAACCCTGCTATTTTTTCTTCTCTCCAGCTGCCTGCCCTTGAACGGGGCTGCTTCAGCTCCCCACGGTCGGTCGGCACCCAGCCAGCCATCGACCGAGACCAGGACGCCCATCTACAGCTCCTTGGAAGGTACAGTGACAGCGCACCCTGTCGGACCATGGGCACTTCCAGCAAACCCGCTCAGACTGGCCAGGACTTTTCCTCTGCTTTTGCCACCTGGCACTTTTTACAAATAGATTTAGCTGGAACCAGGAAAAATTCAGCTGTCTAACAGAAGTTTTTCAACTGTATTAGCTGGAGTGTAATTTCTAGTACTGTTTTAAAGTGCTTACAGCTGTTCTGTTTCTTTTTGCTCCTGCCCCCCCATCCAAGTACTCTGCCTAGGTGCCAAAAAGTCTATCTCTCCTTTGTCTTGCTAAACTGCTCAATCTAAACCTATCCTACCTCTATGCCATTTAAATCCTGCTATTTTTTATTCTCTCCAGCTGCCTGCCCTTGAACACGGCTGCTTCAGCTCCTCTACAGTTGGTTGGCACCCAGACAGCCACCGACCGAGACCAGGACGCCCATCTGCAGCTCCTTGGAAGGTACGGTGACAGCGCACCCAGTCGGAACACGGGCACTTCCAGCAAACCCACTCTGATTGGCCCGGACTTTTCCACTGCTTTTGGCACCTGGCACTTTTTACAAATAGATTTAGCTGGAACCAGGCAAAATTCAGCTGTCTAACAGAAGTTTTTCAACTGTATTAGCTGGAGTGTAATTTCTAGTACTGTTTTAAAGTGCTTACAGCTCTTCTGTTTCTTTGCTCCTGCACCCCCCCATCCAAGCACTCTGCCTTGGCGCTGAAAAATCGAAGTCTCCTTTATCTTGCTAAGCTGGTCAATCTAAACCTATCCTACCTCTGTGCTATTTAAACCCTGTTATTTTTTCTTCTCTCCAGCTGCCTGCCCTTGAATAGGACTGCTTCAGCTCCCCAACGGTCGGTCGGCACCCAGCCAACCACTGACCGAGACCAGGACTCCTGCCTGCAGCTCCTTGGAAGGTACAGCTACAGAGAAGAGAGTCAGAACACCGGTGCTTCCAGCAAACCCGCTCTGATTGGCAAGGAGTTTTCCCCTGCTTTTGCCACCTGGCAGTTTTTACAAATAGATTTAGCTGCAACTAAGCAAAATCCTAGTGTCTAATTGAAGTTTTTCAACTGTATTAGCTGGATTGTAATTTCTACTACTGTTTTAAAGTGCTTACACCTCTTCTGTTTCCTTGCTCCTGCACGCCCCATCCAAACACTCTTTCTTGGCTCCGAAAAGTCTAACTCTCATTTGTTTTGCAAAACTGCTCAATCTAAACCTATCCTACCGCTATGCTATTTAAACCCTGCTATTTTTTCTTCTCTTCAGCTGCCTGCCCTTGAACGGGGTTGCCTCAGCTCCCTTACAGTCGGTCGGCACCCAGCCAGCCACTGACCGAGACCAGGATGCCTGCCTGCCTGCAGCTCTTTGGACGGTATGGTGACAGCACAGCCAATCGGAAGACGGGCGCTTCCAGCAAACCCGCTCTGACTGGCCAGGACTTTTCCCCAGCTTTTGCCACCTGGCGCTTTTTACAAATAGATGTACTTGCAATTATGCAAAATTCAAGTGTCTAATGGAAGTTTTTCAACTGTATTAGGTAGATTGTAATTTCTACTACTGTTATGAAGTGCTTACAGCTCTTCTGTTTCCTTGCACCGGCACCACCCCATCCAACCACTCTGCCTTGGCGCTGAAAAGTCTAACTCACCTTTGCCTTGCTAAACTGCTCAATCTAAACTTATCCTAGCTCTATGCTATTTAAATCCTGCTATGTTTTCTTCTCTCCAGCTGCCTGCCCTTGAACGGGGCTGCTTCAGCTCCCCTACGGTCGGTCGGCACCCAGCCAGCCATCGACCGAGACGAGGACGCCTGCTTGCAGCTCCTTGGAAGGTATGGCGACAGCGCAGCCAATTGGAACATGGGCGCTTCCAGCAATCCCGCTCTGATTGGCCAGGACTTTTCTTCTGCTTTTGCCACCTGGCGCTTTTTACAAATAGATTTAGCTGGAACCAGGCAAAATTCAAGTGTCTAATAGAAGTTTTTTAACTGTATTAGCTGGATTGTAATTTCTGCTACTGTTTTAAAGTGCTTACAGCTCTTCTGTTTCTTTCTGCTCCTGCACCCCCCCCATTCCAAGCAGTCTGCCTAGGCGCCGAAAAGTCTAACTCTCCTTTGTCTTCCTAAACTGCTCAATCTAAACCTATCTTTCCTCTATGCCATTTAAACCCTGCAATTTTTTCTTCTCTCCTGCTCACTGCCCTTAAACAGGGCTGCTTCAGCTCCCCTTCGGTTGGTTGGCACCCAGCCAGCCACCGAACGAGACCAGGACGCCCGTCTGCAGCTCCTTGGAATGTACGGCGACAGCACAGCCAATCGGAACATTGGCACTTCCAGCAAACCCGCTCTGATTGGCCAGGATTTTTCCCCACTTTTGGCACCTGGTGCTTTTTACAAATAGATTTACTTGCAATTAAGCAAAATTCAAGTGTCTAATAGAAGTTTTTCCACTGTGTTAGCTAGATTGTAATTTCTGCTACTGTTTTGAAGTGCTTATAGCTCTTCTGTTTCTTTGCTCCTGTACCCCCCCCATCCAAGCACTCTGCCTTGGCGCTGAAAAATCTAAGTCTCTTTTGTCTTGCTAAGCTGCTCAATATTAACCTATCCTACCTCTCTGCTATTTAAACCCTGCTATTTTTTCTTCTGTCCTGCTGCCTGCTCTTGAATGGGGCTGCTTCAGCTCCACGACGGTCGGTCGGCACCCAGCCAGCCACCTACCGAGACCAGGATGCCCACCTGCAGCTCCTTGGAAGGTACAGCGACAGAGAAGCCAGTCGGAACACGGGCGCTTCCAGCAAACCCACTCTGATTGGCCAGGGCTTTTCCCCTGCTCTTGTCTCCTGGCGCTTTTTACAAATTGATTTAGCTGCAACTAAGCAAAAATCAAGTGTCTAATAAAAGTTTTTCAACTGTATTAATAGAAGTAGTAGTAAAAGTTTATTTTTATACAGGTAAAGATGGTTTGTTACATCATTGGGTCACAGACCCTTATTCAAGATGTACCTGTTTTCTTTAAGGTTTTAAAATAACATAAAAGTACACACCATTCATTTATACAATTAGCTGAGTTGTAATTTCTACTACTGTTTGAAAGTGCTTATAGCTCTTCTGTTTCCTTGCTCCTGCACCCCCCATCCAAGCACTCTTCCTAGGCACCGAAGAGTCTAACTCTCCTTTGTTTTGCTAAACTGCTCAATCTAAACCTATCCTACCTCTTTGCTATTTAAACCCTGCTATTTTTTCTTCTCTCCAGCTGCCTGCCCTTCAACGGGGCTGCTTCAGCTCCCCTACGGTCGGTCACCACCCAGCCAGCCACCAACCGAGACCAGGATGCCTGCCTGCAGCTCCTTGGAAGGTATGGCGGGAGCACAGCCAATTGGAACACGGATGCTTCCAGCAAACCCGCTGTGATTGGCCAGTACTTTTCCCCTGCTTTTGCCACCTGGCACTTTTTACAAATGGATTTATGTGCAACTAAGCAAAATTCTGGTGTCTAATAGAAGTTTTTCAAACGTATTAGCTGGATAGTAATTTCTACTACTGTTTTAAAGTGCTTACAGCTCTTCTGTTTGTTTTTGCTCCTTCACCTCCTACATCCAAGCACCCTGCCTAGGTGATGAAAAGTCTAACTCTCCTTTGTCTTGCTAAACTGCTCAATCTAAACCTATCCTTCCTCTATGCTATTTAAACCGTTCTATTTTTTCTTCTGTCCAGCTGCCTGCCCTTGAACAGGACTGCTTCAGCTCCCTCACAGTCGGTCGGCACCCAGCCAGCCGCCGACCAAGACGAGGATGCCTGCCTGCAGCTCCTTCGAAGGTACGGTGACAGCGCAGCCAATCGGAATGCGAGCAGTTCCAGCAAATCCACTGTGATTGGCCAGGACTTTTCCCCTGCTTTTGCCACCTTGGGCATTTTACAAATAGATTTAGCTGAAAGTAAGCAAAATTTAAGTGTCTAATAGAAGTTTTTCAACTGTATTAGCCGGATTGTAATTTCTACTACTGTTTTAAAGTGCTTACAGCTCTTCTGTTTGTTTGCTCCTGCACCCCCTCACATCCAAGTACTCTGCCTTGGTGCTGAAAAATCTAACTCTCCTTTGTCTTGCTAAACTGTTCAATCTAAACCTATCCTACCTCTATGCTATTTAAACCCTGCTATTTTTTCTTCTCTCCAGCTGCCTGCCCTTGAACAGGACAGCTTCAGCTCCCCCACAGTTAGTCGGCACCCAGCCAGCCACCGACTTAGACCAGGACGCCTGCCTGCATCTCCTTGGAAGGTACAGCGACAGTGCAGAGAATCGGAAATTGGGCACTTCCAGCAAATCCACTCTGCTTGGCCAGGACTTTTCCCCTGCTTTTGCCACCTGGCACTTTTTACAAATAGATTTACCTGCAACTAAGCAAAATTCCTGTCTAATTGAAGTTTTTCAAGTGTATTAGCTGGATAGTATTTTCTACTACTGTTTTAAACTGCTTACAGCTCTTCTGTTTCCTTGCTACAGCAACCCCCATCCAAGCCCTCTGCCTTGGTGCCAAAAAGTCTAACTCTCCTTTGTCTTCCTAAACTGCTCAATCTAAACCTATCCTACCTCTAAGCTATTTAAACCCTGCTGTTTTTTCTTCTCTCCATCTGCCTGCCCTTGAATGGGGCTGCTTCACCTCCCCCGTGGTCAGTCTGCACCAAGCCAGCCACCCACCGAGACCAGGATGCCCGCCTGCAGCTCCTTGGAAGGTATGGTGACAGCGCAGCCAATCGGAACACGGGCGCTTCCCACAAACCCATTGTGATTGGTCAGGACTTTTCCCCTGCTTTTGCCACCTGGTGCATTTTACAATTATATTTAGCTGGAACTAAGCAAAATTCAGGTGTCTAATAGAAGTTTTTCAACTGTATTAGCTGGATTGTAATTTGTACTACTGTTTTAAAGTGCTTACAGCTCTTCTGTTTCTTTTTGCTCCTGCACCCCTGACATCCAAAAACTCTGCCTAGGCACTGAAAAGTCTAACTCTCCTTTGTCTTGCTAAACTGCTCAATCTAAACCTATCCTACCGCTATGCTATTTAAACCCTGCTATTTTTTCTTCTTTCCAGCTGCCTGCACTTGAACGGGGCTGCTTCAGCTCCCCCACGGTCGGTTGGCACCCACCCAGCCACCTACTGAGATGAGGACGTCCGCCTGCAGCTCCTTGAAAGGTACGGTGATAGCGCAGCCAATCGGAACACTGTCACTTCCAGCAAATCCGCTCTGATTGGCCAGGACTTTTCCCCTGCTTTTGCCACCTTGCTCTTTTTACAAATAGATCTGGCTGCAACTAAGAAAAATTCAAGTGTCTAATAGAAGTTTTTCAACTGTATTAGCTGAATAGTAATTTCTACTACTGTTTTAAAGTGCTTACAGCTCTTCTGTTTCCTTGCTGCTACACCTCCCCATCCAATCACTCTGCGTTGGTGATGGAAAGTCTAACTCTCGTTTGTCTTGCTAAACTGCTCAGTCTAAACCTATTCTACCTCTATGGGATTTAAACCCTTCTATTTTTTCTTCTGTCCAGCTTCCTGCCCTTGAATAGGGCTGCTTCAGCTCCCCCACGGTTGGTCGGCACCCAGCCAGCCACCGACCGAGACCAGGACGTCCGCCTGCAGCACCTTGGAAGGTATGGTGACAGCATAGCCAATCAGAACACGGCACTTCCAGCAAATGTGCTCAGATAGATCGGGACTTTTCCCCTGCTTTTGCCACCTGGTGATTTTTAGAAATAGATTAACTGGAAGTAAGTGAAATTCAAGTGTCTAATAGAAGTTTTTCAACTGTATTAGCTGGATTGTAATTTCTACTACTGTTTTGAAGTGCTTGCAGCTCTTCCGCTTCTTTGCTCCTGCAGGCCCTCAAGCCAAGCACTCTGCATTGGCGCCAAAAAGTCTAACTCTCCATTGTCTTGCTAAACTACATAATCTAAACTTAACCTACCTCTATGCTATTTAAACCCTGCTATTTTTTCTTCTCTCCAGCTGCCTGCCTTGAATGGTGCTGCCTCAGCTCCCCCAGAGTCAGTCGGCACCCAGCCAGCCACCGACTGAGACCAGGACGCCCGCCTGCAGCACTTTGGAAGGTAAGGCGACAGCACAGCCAATCGGAAAATGGGCGCTTGCAGCAAACCCACTCTGATTGGTCAGGACTTTTCCCCTGCTTTTGACACCTGGTGCTTTTTACAGATAGATCTGGCTGCAACTAAACAAAATTCAAGTGTCTAATAGAAGTTTTTCAACTGTATTAGTTGAATAGTAATTTCTACTACTGTTTTGAAGTGCTTGCAGCTTTTCTGTTTCTTTGCTCCTGCAGGCCCCCAAGCCAAGCACTCTGCATTGGCGCCAAAAAGTCTAACTCTCCAATGTCTTGCTAAACTACATAATCTAAACTTAACTACCTCTATGCTATTTAAACCCTGCTATTTTTTCTTCTCTCCAGCTGCCTGACCTTGAATGGAGCTGCTTCAGCTCCCCCAGAGTCGATCGGCACCCAGCCAGCCACCGACTGAGACCAGGACGCCCGCCTGCAGCGCTTTGGAAGGTAAGGCGACAGCGCAGCCAATCGGAAAATGGGCGCTTGCAGCAAACCCACTCTGATTGGTCAGGACTTTTCCCCTGCTTTTGACACCTGGTGCTTTTTACAAATAGATTTATGTGCAACTAAGCAAAATTCTGGTGTGTAATAGAAGTTTTTCAACTGTATTAGCTGTATTGTAATTTCTACTACTGTTTTAAAGTACTTACAGCTCTTCCATTTGTTTTGGCTCCTGCACCTCCTTCATCCAAGCACTCTGCCTAGGCGACGAAAAGTCTAACTCTCTTTTGTCTTGCTAAACTGCTCAATCTAAACCTATCCTACCACTATGCTATTTAAACCCTGATATTTTTTCTTCTTTCCAGCTGCCTGCCCTTGAACGGGGCTGCTTCAGCTCCCCACGGTCGGTCGGCACCCAGCCAGCACTGACCAAGATGAGGATGCCGGCCTGGAGATCCTTCGAAGGTATGGCAACAGCACAGCAAATTGGAACACGGATGCTTCCAGCAAATCCACTGTGATTGGCCAGGACTTTTCCCCTGAGTTTGTCACCTTGCGCTTTTTACAAATAGATTTAGCTGCAAGTAGGCAAAATTTAAGTGTCTAATAGAAGTTTTTCAACTGTATTAGCTGGATTGCAATTTCTACTACTGTTTTAAAGTGCTTACAGCTCTTCTGCTTCTTTGCTCCTGTACCCCCCCATCCAAGCACTCTGCCCTGGCACAGAAAAGTCTAACTCTCCTTAGTCTTGCTAAACTGCTCAATCTAAATCTATCCTACCTTTGTGCTACTTAAACCCTGCTATTTTTTCTTCTCTCCAGCTGCCTGCCCTTGAACGGGGCTGCTTCAGCTCCCCCACGGTCGGTCGGCACCCAGCCAGCCACCGACTAAGACCAGGACGCCCACCTCCAGCTCCTTGGAAGGTACGATGACAGCGCATCCAATCGGAACACAGGCGCTTGCAGCAAACCTGCTCTGATTGGCCAGGACTTTTCCCCTGCTTTTGCATCCTGGTGCTTTTTACAAATAGATTTAGCTGCAACTAAGCAAAATTCAAGTGTCTAATAAAAGTTTTTCAACTGTATTAGCTGGATAGTAATTTCTACTACTGTTTTAAAGTGCTTACAGCTCTTCTGTTTCCTTGCTTCTGCATCCCCCATCCAAGGACTCCGCCTAGGCGCTGAAAAGTCTAACTCTCCTTTGTCTTGCTGAACTGCTCCGTCTAAACCTATTCTACCTCTATGCTATTTAAGCCCTGCTACTTTTTCTTCTCTCCAGCTGCCTGCCACTGAACGGGGCTGCTTCAGCTCCACCACGGTTGGTCAGCACCCAGCCAGCCACTGACCAAGGCCAGGATGCCCACCTGCAGCGCCTTGGAAGGTACGGTGACAGCGCAGCCAATCGGAACATGGGTGCTTCCAGCAAATGTGCTCTGACTGACCAATACTTTTCCCCTGCTTTTGCCACCAGGCGATTTTTAGAAATAGATTTAGCTGGAAGTAAGCAAAATTCAAGTGTCTAATACAAGTTTTTCAACTGTATTAGATGGATTGTAATTACTGCTACTGGTTTAAAGTGCTTACAGCTCTGTTTCTTTTTGCTCCTGCACCCCCCCCCATCCAAGCACTCTGCCTAGGCTCTGAAAAGTCTAACTCTCCTTTGTCTTGCTAAACTGCTCAATCTAAACGTATCCTACCTCTATGATATTTAAACCCTGCTATTTTTTCATCTTTCCAGCTGTCTGCCCTTGAACAGGACTGCTTCAGCTCCCCCACGGTCGGTCGGCACCCAGCCAGCCACCTACTGAGACGAGGACGCCCGCCTGCAGCTCCTTGGAAGGTATGGCGACAGCGCAGCCAATCAGAACAGAGGCACTTCCAGCAAATCCGCTCTGATTGGCCAGGACTTTTCCCCTGCTTTTTCTACCTGGTGCTTTTTACAAACAGATTTAGCTGCAACTTAGCAAAGTGCAAGTGTCTAATAGAAGTTTTTCAACTGTATTAGCTGGATTATAATTTCTAGTACCGTTTTAAAGTACTTATACGTCTTCTGTTTCTTTGCTCCTGCACCCCCCATCTAAGCACTCTGCCTTGGTGGCGAAAAGTCTAACTCTCCTTTGTCTTCCTAAACTGCTCAATCTAAACCTATGCTACCTCTATGCTATTTAAACCCTGCTATTTTTTCTTCTCTCCTGCTGTCTGCCGTTCAATGGGGCTGCTTCAGCTCCCCCATGGTCTATCGGCACCCAGCCAGCCACCGACCGAGACGAGGATGCCCACCTGGAGCTCCTTGGAAGGTACCGCGACAGCACAGCCAGTCGGAAAATGGGCGCTTCCTGCAAATCCGCTCTGATTGTCCAGGACTTTTCCCCTGCTTCCTCTACCTGGTGCTTTTTACAAACAGATTTAGCTGCAACTAAGCAAAATTCAAGTGTCTAATAGAGGTTTTTCAACTGTATTAGCTGGATTGTAATTTCTACTACCGTTTTAAAGTGCTTACAGCTCTTCTATTTCTTTGCTCCTGCACCCCCCCATCCAAGCACTCTGCCTCGGTGCGGGAAAGTCTAACTCTCCTTTGTTTTGCTAAATTGCTCAATCTAAACCTATCCTACCTCTATGCTATTTAAACCCTGCTATTTTTTCTTCTCTCCAGCTGCCTGTCTTTGAATGGGGCTGCTTCAGCTCCCTCACGGTCGGTCAGCACCCAGCCAGCCACCGACTGAGACCAGGTCGCCCGCCTGCAGCTTCTTGGAAGGTACGGTGACAGCACAGCCATTCGGAACCCGGGTGTTGCCAGCAAACCCACTCTGATTGGCCAGGACTTTTCCCCTGCTTTTGCCACATGGTGCTTTTTACAAATAGATTTAGCTGCAACTAAGCAAAATTCAACGGTCTAATAGAAGTTTTTCAACTGTATGAGCTAAATTGTAATTTCTACTACTGTTTTAAAGTGCTTACAGCTCTCCTGTTTCCTTGCTTCTGCTCCCCCCCATCCAAACACTCTGCCTTGGTTCCGAAAAGCCTAACTCTCCTTTGTCTTGCTAAATTGCTCAGTCTAAACCTATCCTTCCTCTATGCAGTTTAAACCCTGACATTTTTTCTTCTGTCCATCTGCCTGCCCTTGAATGGGGCTGCTTCAGCTCCCCCACGGTCGGTCAGCACCCAGCCAGCCACCGACCAAGATCAGGACACCTGCCTGCAGCTCCTTGGAAGGTACAGAAACAGGGCAGCCAATCGGAACACGGGCACTTCCTGCAAATCTGCTCTGATTGGCCAGTACTTTTCCTGTTTTTGCCACCTGGCACTTTTTACAAATAGATTTAGCTGCAACTAAGCAAAATTCAAGTGTCTAGTAGAAGTTTTTCAACTGTATTAGCTGGATTGTAATTTCTACTACTGTTTTAAAGTGCTTACAGCTCTGCTGTTTCCTTGGTCCTGCACCTCCCCATCCAAGCACTCTGTCGTGCCGCGGAAAGGTCTATCGCTCCTTTGTCTTGCTAAACTGCTCAATCTAAACCTATCCTACCTCTATGCTATTTAAGCCCTGCTATTGTTTCTTCTCTCCAGCTGCCTGCCCATGAATGGGGCTGCTTCAGCTCCCCCACGGTCGGTCGGCACCCACCCAGCCACCCACCGAAACCAGGACGCCCGCCTGATGCTCCTTGGAAGGTACGGTGACAGTGCAGCCAATCGGAAAAGAGGTGCTTCCAGCAAACCTGCTCTTATTGGCCAGGACTTTTCCCCCTGCTTTTGCCCCCTGGCACTTTTTAGAAATTGATTTAGCTGCAACTAAGCAAAATTCAAGTGTCTAGTAGAAGTTTTTCAACTGTATTGGCTGGATTGTAATTTCTATTACTCTTTTAAAGTGCTTACAGCTCTTCTGTTTCCTTGCTTCTGCACTACCCCCAATCCAAGCACTCTGCTTTGGTGCCGAAAAGTCTAACTCTCCTTTATCTTGCTAAACTGCTCAATCTAAACCTATCCTACCTCTATGCTATTTAAGCCCTGCTATTTTTTCTTCTCTCTAGCTGCCTGCCATTGAACGGGGCTGCTTCAGCTCCCCCACGGTCTGTCGGCAGCCAGCCAGCCACCGACTGAGACCAGGACACCCACCTGCAGCTCCTTGGAAGGTACGGCAACAGCACAGCCAATCGGAACATGGGCACTTCCAGCAAACCGCTCTGATTGGCCAGGACTTTTTGCCTGTTTTTGCCACCTGGCACTTTTCACAAATAGATTTAGCTGCAACTGAGCAAAATTCAAGTGTCTAATTTTTGGCTAGTTTTCTATTAGCAGGTTATACAGACCTGCCACTAGAGGGATTCTTGTTCTTTCATTTAAAAAAAAGTTTACCCTCTTAAAGTCACAGTTGCTTTACTTGCTATATACCTTCCTTCCCGCCCTCAAGATCCTCTCGAACCGGGTAAGACTTCCCTGAACCACCGTGACTGCTGAGAGCCATGCCATTAGCCCCATGATATCTGTACCGCACCCTGTTTGGACACTATCTTGCCCTCTGCTCGGGGATTGGCTCTTGAGCCAGCTAAAACTTTGCTCTGCTTGGGGCTGCTGCGCCCATTCATTTCTACGGCACATGGATGAAATTCTTTGCTCGCTCCCTTTCCCCCCTCCAACCTTAACTTTATAGACCTTCCTCCAAGCCCCCTGGTAGCGCTGCCCCTCCACTCGTGCTCCATTGGGTAGCTGTTTTGGGACTCCCGCCCCATCTTTAATCGCCGCCTCCTACTCCTTGGCTGCCTGGCTTTCCTGGCTGTAGCCTCACTTCCCACTGATCCAGCTACTGCTCTTCCATCCCTTTCTCCTAGCCCCGCCAGCCTGTCTTAACCCTCTCCCTCCACCCTCCCCAAATCCTACCTTAATCATGCACCTCCACCGCTCTCTACCCCTATTCTGTTTCTCCTTGCCTGTCTTCCTCCCCTACTGCACGCCCCAAAAGTCTGCTTTTCCTCCCTCCCCCACAGCTTCCACATTCTTACATCTTTCCTCCACATAGGCACGCTGCACACTGGTCACTACCCTTGCCCAGGGTTCATCCCACCCAATGAAACTGTCCCACACCCACACTGGTCCTAGCCCTCCACCTGGTCCCCCTGTCTATGCCACCTCACCACTCATTGCTTATGTTCTGCAATTTCCCGAGATGCCAGCAGGTGAAAAAGCATTCCCTTAAAGAAATATGCCACAGCTCCTTGAGGCTAGTCCTCCTCCTCCTAATGCTGTCAGGCAACGTGCACCCAAACCCTGGCCCATTCTGCTCTAAAGCCACTGATCTGAGCAAGCCTTCAGGTGCCCTCTCATTCATATCAATCAACATCTGCAGCCTCCTTCCTAAAATGGATGCCCTACAGGTCTTCACCAGCGAACATTGCCCTGACATCCTGGCAGTTGTCGAAACCTGTCTCATGCCATCAGTACCGGACCATGCAATCAGCCTTCCTGGCTACAACGTCTTTTGACTGGATTGCCTCTCCAAAAGAGGTGGAGGCTGCGCTCTCTACCTAAAAGACTCCATACAGGGGCACCACATCATTACCTCACTCCAACCCACATCTGCTCAGATACTGCCAATGAGAATCCTTCTCGGAGCCCAAAACTAAACCCTCACTGTTGCCACCATCTACATCCCTCCCAAGGAACAGGGAAGTGGTCTAACAGCTGTTCTTGACTTTGTAAAGTCACTCCCACTGGGCACCGAATCCATCCTCCTAGGCGACTTCAACAGCAACTGGCCTGCGGCCGATGCTGGTGCACACAGGGATACCATTGCTGTGGTGAACCTCACACAAATGGTTGACTCACCAACCAGGAAAAATTACAGGACTGACACCAGCACACTCTTTGACTGGATCCTTACCAGTCACCCATCACGGATATCTAACACTAATGTCCTCTCTGACTCTCTCAGCGACCACTCCCCTGTTAGCTGCACCTGGTCAAATAAATTCATCAAACCACCACCAAAAACTATCACTAGCAGGGTTCTACCCCGTGGTCACCTTTCTCGACTCAAATCCCACCTCCTCCATCAAGACTGGTCCCCTGTCTCCAATGCAACCAAAGTAAACACTGCCCTTGACCACTTCATAAACATCTTCACTGTGGCCTGTGACACATATGCTCCTATAAAGAAATGCAAAGTCAAATCACTCAGTAACCCTTGGCTCACAGGTGACCTCCTCAGGATGCTATAAACAAGAGACCACCTACGGGGACTGGCCAGAAACTCTGGAAGGCAAAATAACATCCAAAACTACAAACGTGCCCACAATGACTGCACCAAACCAACCGCAAACGAAGTCCGCCTACTATAAGCATGCCCTCACAAACTCCTGGGGCAATGGTCAGGAATTCTGGAAGAACATAAAGAAACTTACCGGGACTCCACCCAAAACCCCCCCCATCAATACTCAACATCAACAGAGCCACAACCCTCAACCCAAAAACCATTGCGGATACCTTTAACAAAGCCTTTACCAACCTCAGCGCTGTCCTACCCCAGGACTACTTCAGAGTTGGTGAAGCCCTTCTGTCTGCAATGAACACTACCCCCATCAGCTCTCCCCGCTTCTACTTCAAAGCAGTCAAGGCTCACCAAGTACGCAAATATGTTACCAAAGCCCTTGATAAATCAAGATTCAGTAATGACTCAGTCGATCTCAAAATCCTGTCTCTCACACTTGATGAAGTGCTTAGTCCTCTGACCAGAATTTTCAACCTCTCCCTCAGCCTTAGCCAGTTCCCAGAGAGATGGACATCTGCCACTGTCACCCCAATCCATAAAAGTGGTAACAAAACTGCCCACAATAACTACAGACCTATCTTCCTACTACCCCCACTCTCCAAGGCACTAGAACGCATCGTCTCGGACCAGCTCACAGAATACCTGGATATGTACAACATCCTGTGCAAGCAACAACACAGGTTCCACAAAGGTCACAGCACCTCCTCAGCCCTACTTGAATTCACCGGCGCAATCCACAATGCACTTGACTCCGGCGAACTACTAGGCTCAATCTACATTGACTTAACTAAAGCATTCTACACCACCAATCATCTCCTCCTGCTTGTCCAGCTTCAGAACACTGGGCTGTCAATTGACTCCATTGGCTGGTTTAAGAGCTACCTTGAAGAATGGTCCCAAACAGTAAGAATCGCTGATACACTCTTGGATCCTAGACCAGTCTGCTTGGGAGTCCCCAAGGGCTCCATTCTAGGACCCCTCCTCTTCAGCCTATTCTTAAACTCACTACTGAACAGCTGCCCAGAATAAATAACTCTCTACACCGACGATGCTGTGATCCTCACCTCGGACCCTGATCCAATCCAATTACAAAATAAACTTCAGCAGGCCTTCTCCTCCTGGTTCCTAAATCATAAACTGCTTCTCAATCAGAAAAAAAACAAGTATATGGTCTTCTGCAGCCCCCACAACAAAAACAAACAACTCCACCTCTCCACTGCAACCAAACAAGGAGCCATCCTAGAGCAAACACAATCGTTCAAGTACCTTGGCATCACCCTTGATCCCCACCTCTCATACGCTGTCCATATCAGCAGTGTTGCAAAGTCTGCCAATGCAAGGTTAGGCATATTATTCTGGCACAGGAAACAACTAACCCCAGGAGCATTATCAGTGGCCGTCCAAAGCACCATCATCAGCATCATAGACTATGATCTTATCATATATGGGTCTGCAACTATCACTGCTCTAAAATGTATCACGACCTCCCTGAATAAGGCCTGTCGTCTCATCACTGGCTCACATCGCTGTACCCACACATGTGACCTTTATTACCAATCTGGATGGCTTCAACTGGACAAATGCATAAAATACCAAACCTGCATCACGGCCAAGAAAATTATAATGGGGCTTGCCCCACCTGGTGTCTGTGCCCTCCTTAAACCTAGACATAGGAACGTCACTACAAGGAGATGCAATTCCCATCTACTACATATCCCACGATGTCACACAACCCAAGGACAAAGATCATTCACCTACCGGGCATCCAGCTGGCTCAACTCTCTTGGCAGCGACATAGCGACCGCTCCAACACTCGGCCTCTTCAAGTCCAAGCTGTGCTTCTCACTGCTTGTATCCTATGATTGCCCATCTTAACATTTCCACCATTTCAGCTGCACATGCCCAGCACCCAGCACTTACAATCAGTCTTTGCACCCTAGCACCTTACCTGTCATATTCCTCGACAAGGCCCCCTGGCTGCACTGTCTCCGCCTTGCCCACCTCCCCGTATCTCCACTCCTGCCCCACTCCCAACCACCTCCTAGATCTCCCCTTACCCCCTGCACCTCCTTCCCTCCCTCGATCTCCTACCCTCACTTCCCCCCCACCAACCCCGCCTTTCCTCTTGCTCATAGCTCAAGTCTTTGTACTGGTTATTACATGTCTGTAAGTCAATGATTATATGTTTGTAACTAAAAATGATGACTGTTGCACACGCTGATGTGGAACCTTTGTAAAAGAGCCTCAGCTCAAAGGTATTGTAATCCTAGATTGAAATAAATAAATAAATAAAGACTGGGTGGCTTCCAACAGTGTTCTATGGCACAAGTCAATTACATCAACAGTCTAAACCATTTGACTTCCAACAGTGTTCTATGGCACCTGTTACTTATATCAACAGCTTAGACTATCTAGCTTCCAACAGTGTTCTATGGCATCAATGAATTACATCAACAGTCTAGACTGGGTGGCTTCCATCAGTGTTCTATGGCACTAGTTAATTATGTTACACGAGGTCCCTGCACCCTTATTGGTATCCCCAGAGGTACACCGTAGACAGCTAGTGCTTAGGCATATGTTATACTAACATATAGGGCTAAGGGCATCTACCATACAAGAGTAGATGTCAGGATATGTATGCATATTATTGTTATACACTTCGCTTTCCAAAACATATATATTTTCTATGTATTTCTCACTTACAAAACGTTAGGACATCTGTGTCCTTGTAATGATTATGATATATAAGTTGGCATTGCCACCTTTTGGTGAGTTATACTACTACACTGATTTCTGTAAAAATTGTAAGAACTGTACTCTTTTGTTTCACAAAGTGATTACTACAAACTTGTATAATGTTATCTTGGACTGTGGAGCCACCTCTAATTTAGCCAATAGGGCTCATCTCTATAACTAGAAATGTTTCTATGTTACAGTAACCATAGTAATTTTCATAGACACATAATGTGAGACACTAAGTCTTATACCTCGGAGACCCAAAGAGACGCGAAAAAACCTTGAGGTATAGGGAACGCTTAACATTGGCTCCCGGTTCGTATTGGTAAGAACTGCTTAGGGCAACTGTGATTTATCCTTTTAGTAATAATAAACGAGTTTATTACTCTTATGCAACATCTCTGTGATTCCTTACATTCTCAATATTGCCAAGAACCTGAGAGTGAGGTTTAGACCTCCTGACAATTACATCAACATTCTAGACTGTCTGGGTTCCAATAATGTTCTATGGCACCTGTCAGTTATATCAACTAACTAGACTATCTGGCTTCCAACAGTGTTCTATGGCACCAGACAATGACATCAACAATCTAGACTGGGTGGCTTCCAACAGTGTTCTGTGGCACCTGTCAATTACATCAACAGTCTAGACTGTCTGGCTTCCAACAGTGTTATATGGCACTAGGCAATTACATCAACAGTCTAGACTGTCTGGGTTCCAGCAGTGTTCTATGGCACCAGTCAATTAAATCAAAAGTCTAGACTGGGTGGCTTCCAACAGTGTTCCATGGCACCAATCAGTTATATCAACAGTCTAGACTGTCTGGCTTTCAACAGTGTTCTATGGCACCTGTCAATCACATCAACAGTCTAGACTGTCTGGCTTCCAACAGTGTTCTAGACTTGGTGGCTTCCAACAGTGTTCTATGGCACAAGTCAATTACATCAACAGTCTAGTCTGGGTGGCTTCCAACAGTGTTCTATGGTACTAGTTAATTACATCAACAGTCTAGACTGTCTGGGTTCCAACAGTGATCTATGGCACCTGTCAGTTATATCAACTGCCTAGACTATCTGTCTTTCAACAGTGTTCTATGGCACCAGTCAATTACATCAACAATCTAGTCTGGGTGGCTTCCAACAGTGTTCTGTGGCACCTGTCAATTACATCAACAGTCTAGACTGTCTGGCTTCCAACAGTGTTATATGGCACTAGTCAATTACATCAACAGTCTAGACTGTCTGGGTTCCAGCAGTGTTCTATGGCACCAGTCAATTAAATCAAAAGTCTAGACTAGGTGGCTTCCAACAGTGTTCTATAGCACCAGTCAGTTATATCAACAGTCTAGACTGTCTGGCTTTCAACAGTGTTCTATGGCACCAGTCGATTACATCAACAATCTAGACTGTCTGGCTTCCAACAGTGTTCTAGACTTGGTGGCTTCCAACAGTGTTCTATGGCACAAGTCAATTACATCAACAGTCTAGTCTGGGTGGCTTCCAACAGTGTTCTATGGCACTAGTTAATTACAACAACAGTCTAGACTGTCTGGGTTCCAACAGTGATCTATGGCACCTGTCAGTTATATCAACTGCCTAGACTATCTGTCTTTCAACAGTGTTCTATGGCACCAGTCAATTACATCAACAATCTAGTCTGGGTGGCTTCCAACAGTGTTCTGTGGCACCTCTCAATTACATCAACAGTCTAGACTGTCTGGCTTCCAACAGTGTTATATGGCACTAGTCAATTACATCAACAGTCTAGACTGTCTGGGTTCCAGCAGTGTTCTATGGCACCGGTCAATTACATCAACAGTCTAGACTGTCTGGCTTCCAACAGTGTTCTATGGCACCAGTTGATTACATCAACAGTCTAGACTGTCTGGCTTCCAACAGTGTTCTAGACTTGGTGGCTTTCAACAGTGTTCTATGGCACAAGTCAATTACATCAACAGTCAAGTCTGGCTGACTTTCAACAGTGTTCTATGGCACCTGTCAATTATATCAACAGTCTAGACTGTCTGGCTTCCAACAGTGTTCTATGGCACTAGTCAGTTACATCAACAGTCTAGACTGTCTGGGTTCCAACAGTGTTCTATGGCACCTGTCAATTATATCAACAGTCTAGACTGGCGAAAAGCCATGCCACACCCAGTGCATTTCAAGCAGCGGTACAGCAAAATTGGAGAATAATTTGACTCTACCTTTTTTTCCCATTATAAAAGATTCCTGGCATCTTCCAGTTTTGTTAGCTGTTAATATTTTCTAGTTCTGCACAAATCTTAAAATTTTATAAAGGTGTTAATTGAGTTTTTTCTCAAGGAAAAAAGGTGGCCACAACATTTTGCATAGAAATAGCAAGGTAGGCCTGGCAAGAGTTAGGACTGGAAAAATGAAAAAGACTCATGGTGCACAGCATAGGAAGTGTCTAGACAAGAACATTTGACAGGTATGTTAACATTTTTATTAACTGTAGCTGAAACAAGATTTTTTTTTGGAAAAACATTTTTCGTTGCACAGCTGCTTTCAATAGAGATTTCCTAAAATCACACAATTCACAGTTAATTTTTTTTAATGTCTGTACTTTATCGTTCTGCACACAATGTCAGCCTCTTTCTGCTGAAACCCCCAGCCCCATCACCCCACCTCCAGGACTTACCTCATCTGCCTATTACCTTGATGGGTGAGTGGGTGTCATGGATGTTATTTAGGGGCCCCTCCTGGTGGCAGTATGCCACAACTCATATTGCCAACTGCCTTTTGAGATTCCCTCCTGTTTTTTCTACTCTGTTATTAGTAAGCAGTTACTTCAGCAGAGCTGGGTGTGGAGGGTGAGACCTGCCTACTCCACCCTGCTCTCCTCTCCAGTGTCTCCTTGGGACCCTGCTACACTGTCTTCTACTGCTGGCTCCACAATAGGGGGTCATTGATACCAGCCAGCACCACCCTTTTGTTTCTATCTAATACATGTAGTTAGATAGAGTATACTGTTCATTTTATGACTGCATGTTGATTACTGAATAGGTGTCTCATCACAGCCTTGCATGATGATCCATGCATCCAGCATACAGTGACATTAAAGTTCAATGAACTGAACAGTAGAAAATAGCCTCTAGTCACTGTGCAGTGTATTGAAGAGTCTCTTTATTAGGGACTGAAAGTACAGGGTATACTGAGTTATAATTATTGTGTTATAATTACTGGTGAGCCCATTTATTGACTGGACTGACACCACTTTCTAATGGTTATTGCAGAATAGAACCCAGTTATTACAGTATGGGTGTTGGTCAGTCAAACTGAAAGTAAAAGCCACTGCCATCTTATGCTCACAGATACAAAAACCGTGTTTACTTGACTGCAGTGTGCTAACATTTGTACTGCTCCATTCCTGCTCTGATCTGTCCAGTGAGCTTAACTGTGTCTTTACACAGCGTCCCCTCACGCTGATGCAGGTTGCACCAGAGTGTACATTTGGGGGCCGGGTTGTTCACCCTGACATCAACAGTGACACGCTGGTGATGCACTCACTGCTCTCATTAGTGTGGGATCGAAGGCTTTCCATCAGAGCAAGCGTTACACTGGATTTACACTGCCACAGAATATGCTCGCTCTGATAAACATTCCCACTCTTGTCTCCTGTGCTGGGGCAAAAAGAGCATCCAAAGTACTCCTAGGATGATCCAGTAAGTTTCTACACTGCCAGCTTTACAGCACATCAACCCATTTGCACAGGTTGATTTGCTGTAAACAGGGTTTTAAATAATTGATTAGCATTTTTTTCCTTGGGACAATACTGACTGTACAGAAAGCATTTATATAGGTTTTCTAGAAGTGTTATGCTTGTTAAACACAGTGAGGCAAGTGCCATGCATTTTTACAATGTTTTAGCATTTTTATAAGCAAAACGCTAATAAATTTTTAGAGTTAAATAAAACCATGTGTAAAGGTGACAATGTAAACATGCCTTATATGCCACAGAAAGGGAAAACAGATGTTTTTTAACACAGCACTAAACTGACCAGCAAATATATAAACTAAAGAATGGGGTGTTACATAATTAATTTTTTTACACACCCTCAGTGTGTCATACCTTCACAAACCACTTGTGCTTTGCACTTGCGGTTTATGTAGTATTACACACCTCGGGTGTCTAAAAACAATCATAATGTACAGCACCCCATACATTATTCTCTGTATAATACATGGCAAGCCCAGTTCAGTGGTGGCTCTGCAAGCTTGTATTTAACATTCCAAAGAAATAATTCACGTTCTAGAATGTGAATTATTTCTTTGTACAGGTGCAGTAATAAGCTCTGTTCACCTGAGTCTGTGAGCTCATTACCACAGCCACTGTCATGTAGTCATCACCAGCACTATACTAACAGCACTCCACCAGTGCTCAGTAAACCCCCACCCCTTACCACACAGTACTAAAACACACATCATGGAATATCATACAAATGGACAGTGAAGCTACAGGAAAGCTAATACTGAAGATGTAGGATTGTGAAATGTACTCCTTTTGCACTGTATACAATAAGGTTCTCCTACATGTAACGTGCAAGCTGATATTACACATCTCGCCAGTGTGGTGACATCATAAAGGCACTGGAGCTTCGCCCTCCTTCCTATGATGCCAACACACTAACTCAGTATAGAATACAAGCTAGAACCTCATAGTTGGGAGGAACATTATTCTTTACTATAAATTTCAAGAAAAATCTAGAAATGTCATTTGTCACGAGATGTCACCTGACCGTGCATTAAATCTTTATGAAAGCACAGTCAGGTGCCAAATCTCATTTTCCTCCCTAAAAACCTACTTTGTGCCATTTTATAAGTGTAATAAGCCCTTCCAGGGTGTGGATTATAGGATATGATTTGAATGCACTTCCCAGGGGTTTAAGGACACTTGACTTTCAGCATCATGCTTACTGCACCCATAAGGCATGTATTAAAATCTTATAAGGCACACCCTGTCCTAGCTTATTACTTACCTGTGTTTTATATTGAATATGTGCACATTTTGAAACTGCTGTATACAGTACAATTCTCATGACGTACAGCATGTAAACCTTCAACAACTGAGTCACAGGCACTGTCTAGGGATTTTTCCTCCAATGAATCTGTTTGGGTTCTAAAAACTTAACATGCTATAGTGCCTGTGCATGGTTTAAATAGTGGTCAAATTAAAAAAAAAATTACACATAAAATACAGCATAGAAAAAAATGTATTTCTGTTTAGCTTAAAAAAACAAAGTTAAACAGACACTGACTATTAAAACTTAAAATACTATAATTTGAATTTCTCCAATAATTCTTATTCACAACCTCTACTAAACTTCAAATATCAGAAAGTTAAAAAAGATAGTAAATTTAATAACCAAGATAAATATAAAACTTCCACTTACAAAGAGAAATTATTTTGTGAAGGCTATATATAATAATATATTGTAACTTTTAGAAATAAATAGAGATCTCAAAAACAGAATGTTTGGGCAGAGAGAACAAAAAAAAAAAGAAGAGAACAGACTACACAAGAGCAAGAGTGTGGTAAAGGATTTAGGTGGGCTGTGCAAAGGAGCACCTTCACTGTAACAGGACAAGAGCTCCACAGCCAGATCCTCTAAAGCAGGGCTGTTTTAAGACGTGGAACCATACCTCTCAACCTCCCTCATCACAAATCAGGAGCAAATGACCAAAATCAGGAACACACCAGAAAAACAGCAATATTAGTTCCAGAAGCTGTGTACAACATGCTTCTTAGTGTGAATATTATTTTCTTAATGAGAACTAGACTGTAACACTAATGGCTGACATTATTTTGTGATTCAAATCCCTACTCTTCAGTGACAGAAATGTCAAATTTAGGAGGGACAGAAGAAATTTCTGAGGCAAAATCAGTGACATCCCTGAAAATCAGGGACAGTTGAGAGGTATGCATGGAACATATCAGTTGGCAGCACAGCAGGGGTTAAGAGGTAGGCAGGGTTCCAAACAGCTCTGTTGTGAAAGAAAGGTGCTGATAGGGACGCTGAGAGGAGATGAAGATGCAATAAGAGCCGAGTTGGGTGAGATCCCCTGGGCTGCTAGGGTGGTGTCCCCGTCCCCCAGAGTGGGGGTTACCCTCTCCCCCTACTCCAGCTCACAGTACTCAGAGGGGCACTGTAACGCGTGATGCGCTCTCCCCCACTGCGGATTGGGTAGGGGCGCACCCACTACGGGCAGCACCCGTCCCTCTAAGCTGCTGGCAAAACCTCAGCGACTTTGCTGGAAAAAAAAATGACACTGTAAATAAAACAAAAGGACCTTTTAGACAAGAAGGTCTTTAACAAGTTAGCGAAAGTGAAAGCAGGAACAGTGTAAATGATCGCGGAAGTTTACAGTACTTGATCAGACAGGATTTGTAAACGGAAAAAAAAAAAAAAAGGAAAGGAAAAAAAATCCAGCGAGGGAGAGGCGGAGTGGGAGCGCTGGCCCAGCTCCGAGGCGCTAACTTTGAGGATGGGCGCAGGGCGGCAGGGCTGGGAGGGACCCCCCTCGCCCCGGGACGGGGGGCAGGAAGCAGCGAACTTTCTCTGAGGAGGAGACAACATGCAAGCTGCGCTTGGGGACCAATAAAGGTACATCGGGACACACGGAGCTGCTGCAGACTTTTTTTTTAACTAATTTGGAATGTGGTTGTGAACTGGGGGTACTTAAAGCGACCAGAATTTTGCAATCAGAGAAGTCTGACAATGATCTTCGACTCCTGTACCGCTCCAAAACCCGGGATTCGCAAACGTGAGGACCGATCCCCCACAGATCATGATAAATGGTAGGTAATGCAGGTGATCACTATGGTACTGTTGGTGATGATGATGGTGAGCCTGGTGGTGGTGATAAAGAGCATGCCGATGGTGGAGAGGATAATGCCTGTGATGGTGGTGGTAGACGTGTGTTGGTGGGTACAGATAATTGGTTCATTATGAAAAATATGTTATCTATCCACTCCCCCTCCAAAAAATGTAACTGAAATTCCTACCAACTTTAGATGAACTGTTACTTAAATTAGATGGGGAGGATGTTTCTTACTTAATGTTTTAATGTGAATATCATCCCTGATTTTTTTTTCAAAGGTGGACACAGGACTGAAGGTGAAGGCTTACCTCTCAGATATTCATTGCCTAGAGGTAGGACAGGTGCTCTAAAAATGTGTGGGGAAAAAGCCCAAAATGTATAACACATTTCTTTGAATAGAAGGAAAATTCAGAAAAACACTGTGGAAATGAGTGCCCTGATAGGCTTAACTTTTGCCACTAACCATCTTAAGAAATCTCACCTTACATCTTTTCTATGTATGGACAGAAGTCGGGTAAGCAGTAACATAAGGGGCATCCTCCAATATGGGTCAGCTCCTCAGATATAGGGACAGAGGAGTTCTGGGGGTAAAATGAGGAACATCCCTCCTAATGTGACAGTTGTGTGGTATAAACAGAGGTGTTCTGATGAGTAAGATGAGAGACTTACCTCCTAATGTGGGATAGTTGAGAAGTATGGACAAAGAGATTCTCAGAGGTAAAATGAGGGAAGTCCCTCCTAATGTGAGACAGCTGAGAGGTATGGACAGAGGGGTTCTGGGGTAAAATGAGAAACATGCTTCCTAATCTGAGATATTTGAGAAGTATGAATAGAGGGATTCTGAGGGGTAAAATGAGGGACTCCTTAATATGGCACTATTGAGAGGTATTGACAGTGGGGTTTTGAGGTGTAAAATGAGGGACTCCTTCCTAATGTGGGTCTGTTGAGAGGTAGGGACAGAGCGGTTCTGAATGGTAAAATGAGGACTGTCCTTCCCTAATGAGAGACACTTGAGAGGTATGGGCAGGTTTTGAGAGGTAAAATGAGGGACTCCTTCCTAATGTGGGTCTGTTGAGAGGTACAAACAGAGGGGTTCTGAGTGGTAAAATGAGGGCTGTCCCTCCTAATGTAGGACATTTGAGAAGTATGGACAGAGGGGTCCTGAGACATAAAATTTGGGACAACCCTTCTAATGTGGGACAGTTGAGAGGTATGGACAGAGGGGTCCTGAGAGGTAAAATTTGGTACATCCCTCCTAATGTGGGATGTTTGAGAGGTATGGACAGAGGGGTTCTGAGGGGCAAAATGAGGGACAGTCCTCCTAGTGTGAGACAGTTGTGAGGTATGCACTGAGGGGCTCTGAGGGGTAAGGTTAGTGATGTTCCTCCCAATGTGGGATAGTTGGAAGGTGTGGACAGAGGGTCTTTGAGGGGTAAAATAGGGGATGTCCCTCCTAATGTGAGACAGCTGAGAGGTATGGACAGAGGGTCTCTGAGGGGTAATATGAGAAACATGCTTCCTAATGTGGGACATTTGAGAGGTATGGATAGATGGGTTCTGAGGGGTTAAATGAGGGAAGTCCATCCTAATGTGGGACAATGGAGAGTTATGGACAGAGGGGTTCTTAGGTGTAAAATGAGGGATGTCCCACCTAATGTGGGACAGTTGAGAGGTATAGGTGGATAGCATGTATAGTTTCACAATTTGTTAATCCTGGATAGCCCAGCTGAGATACCAAATCTCATTTCCTGTGGGATCCTGCTTCTGCCTATTTCTGCAGTGGGGGGAGACTGGTGCACTGGGAGGTTATGTGACTTGCCCAAGGTCACACAGTGAGCAGTTGGCTCTAGTGAGGTTTGAACCTGCAACCTCCCAGCTCCCAAGCCAGTATCTTTACCACTAAACCACACTGCCTCTACTAGTTCCTCTGTGCTAGAACTTTGGATTGGCTAACTTCAGGAAAGCTTTCATAGAAGCAAGGAATAGACAGCAAAAGTATTTCCGTCAGTTTCTGGTCAGTAGGCCTGTTAGGGTTACTACTGTAATGCACAGAGAGTCATTCTAGGACCACAACTGCTACATAAACCAGCTTCGTGTTTCTTACTCTTCTCCTCTGTACAGCTGGTGGCTGTACTGCCTTCTGTCCATATTGCCCATTACGGATTGACAGAGAGGATTTACCCTTAGTTTCTCCCAATGCTGCCCTCCCTGTAGAGATGCTGGCACAAGAACAACTGTCCCAGTGGTGATGCATGCATGTGCACACCCTGCCACGTGCTCTACAATATCCCCCCCCCCTTGGCCCTGTCTACTGCACTACTGTCCATATCCCTACAGGCGATAGTGACATCGTGAGACAATGTAGCCCTCCCTCTCCAGAAGATGAGAGCATCCACTGGGATGCTGAATCCCCCCCCCCCCAAGCTGACCCCCATCATTTATGGCCACTTTCCTGAACCCAAGTCACCAGCATGGCTAGCAGCATTACCCCGTGCTGACAGACCAGCTAGTAAAACAAGTTTGCATCAGTAGTCACACCATGTGGTCATGGTCAGCATTGGGGGATGTCTGACTTAGACTACATCAGCCTTCCAAAACCTCCCTTTGTCGCTCTTCCTCCCTGAAAGCCCCACTCAGAGTCAACAACTCACATGGCTGTTCCTGCACCTAACATCCTCCCCTTCCCCACCACTATTTCCCTACCCTTCTCCCTCTTCATCCTCTTCTCCCTATTTCCTTCTCCCCATCCTTTTCCTTTGCATGCCACACATTTCTCCACAGTACTTGCTTAACCCTGGCTGCCCACATCACTGGTTTTGAACTCCAGCTGTGATTTAATTTGGGACTTCACTTGTTTTTGGACTTTGCTGCTGGACTTTTCTGCTCAACCCTGTTCTGCAAATGATACCAACATTCGAGATGAAAGCAAGCTGTGGTCCAGCGAGACTGCCCCTTACTTGTTCAGCAGTACTACCTGTATTGGTGCACCTCCTTCGTGTATTTGTCTAGCCCCTCTTGAGCCCTTTGAGAGTCCCTGCAGTAACCTCAGTACTTAGCAGCCCATTCCACACCATCACCAACCTATGTGAGAAGAAATGTTCCCATCAATCATCCTTAAATTGTCCTCACAGGATCTGCTGATCATGACCCCTTATTGATACCTATCTTCCCCATAGAGTAATATCTGATTCTACACATTTTTCTGTCCCCAAATGGTGGGAAAAGATTCCTCAGTTGGACCCAAACATACCACAACCACACCTGTCCTGTTTGTGCTGCCTGTGTTGTACTTACTGTGTTGCACTTTTTTTGTATAGTGTTTGTATGATTGTTTTTGTTGTCCCTTTTGTACCACTTCCAACACTTCTGGATATGAACTGTTCACAGCTCAGTAGGGTTCTCTTGGTAAAACTTTTAAATAAGTAAATAAAATCCCATCTGATACTATCACAAGAGTATTGCTCTGAGTAGATTTGTGAATCTCCAAAAAGATGGTGTACCAACTCATTAATACCTATTTGCTCTTCCACTTTTACCTGACCCTGGTAGGTGACCCTTCTTAAAGCAGCAGTATTTGTTTTTTTGTTTTTGTTTTGTTTCTTTTTTCATCCCTGGAATGGGAAGGGGATTTACCCCTTCTCAACACCCGGACCTCACACTTGGCATCCCTCCCAGGTAGCTTGGACTGGGGAGGCCCACAGCTTACCCCCTGTGGCAGGGTTCCCTGAGGGGGAGAGACCAAAATCAACCAGAGGCCCCAGCTGAGGCTAACACCTGGGGTGTCATTCGGGTGGTGGTCCGGGGCATCACAGTGTGCTGGTCCAGAGTGCTTTTCCCGTTAAGGTCCCCAGAGTTGCAGACATGCAATGACCTTAGCACAGGCTGGGCGCACTCCCACACCCGACCTACAGACGTCTGCCAACACCTCCCCACAGAAGGGTGGCCCTGCTTGTCATGCACCCAGCCTCCACTGGGTGTCGCTGGCTTACTGAGAAGCCATGACAGCCCCCCCAGAGGAGGAGAGCTGTCCTTGGGATGCTCATCCTATGTTGCCCCCCTGCCAACTCTCTGATGCACTGCACTGATTCACGAACACGGGTTGTCAGTACCGCAGATGGTAGCACCACCACTGTGCCAGCAGCTCAGCCCCAGCAGCAGTATTTGTTAGTGGAAAAAATGTCATCATTTTGGTTTTTTAGACATTTTTTTGTCATAATGTATTTCTGGCAAAAAAAAATCAATATAGTTATTTTACTTGTCACTGTGTTTTACTCCAGAACTGAGAAATGGGGTTCTGAAGTTTTTAAAAGTAACTAATCTCTAGCCTTGCCACTATGACTAAATGAAGTGCTTTGGTGTGAAACTGTGCTGCTTACTATCAGAAATGTGCACTATCACCCTCATAATACATCCACATCCACAGTCTGACTCCATTATGTACATTGAAAAAGAAACCTCAGGGGAAGGGGTGTTTATAAATTACTAGTGGTGGCCATATTTAATGACTTGAGTCATTAATTATAAACTTTGCAGTAATGCAGTTTTAAAATCATCTAATAGAAATAAAAATACAGTGATGATTAATCTTATGTCAGAAATAAATTCACATTAAAAAACTATATGATGACTTTTTTTTTACCGACTGAAAAATACTGCTGTTTTAACCCAGGGCTTTAGTCAACATTATTTTAGAATAATTCGACTTCAAAAAACTTGGTAAAAAATTTTCTAAATATAGAAGGACTTACAGATTTAGTGTAGTTGTCACATTGGTCCATGTGAGAACAGATCCAGAAACAAATGGTTTGATACCTTTTATTGGACCAACATGGATGTTACAAAAAGAACAAAGTGCCTAAGCGGACCAGCCAAGTCTTGGTTGGTCCGAGCTTCAAACACTATTCTGACATCATGAATCAATAAAATATCAAACTCATTACTCTGAATCATCTCTTATTTATTTATTTATTGAATTTTGGTAACCAGGTGGGCCTGCTGGGACATTACTGGCCCTTTTTCTGGGGTGACCCGGGAAGAGCAATACAAACAAAATACAAACAAAATACAGTGTATTTACAGAGACAGTGCAGGTTACACATGTGATATAACAAATTCAGGGATATCTAGACACACGCAGTATATACATCACATAAGATGAGCAGATACAAAAGAAATTTGGCTGAGACAGAATAATAAGTCCTTTTTGAAAGGGCTGACTTAGATGGATCAGGCAAGAACAACAGCGCGGGCATAATGAGAGGGTTAGATTGCCACAGGATTCATTTAAAGAATTGTGACTTCACTCAAAAGAACTGGCTTAGATGGGCAGTTGAGTAGTTCCACAATGAAGAATTGGTGTTCAGAGAAGATTTGAGGAGAGTCATCAATAGCAAGCACAGACAGAGGAGGCAGAGAGGTGGGATAGCAATGAGGATTTAAATTTGGGGTAGGATGAACAGGAAAGTAGAGGGTGCAGGACAGAGTTCCAGGCATATCCAGCATAGAAGGCAAATGATCTATGAGCCACAGCTAGCTGCAGTTTAGGAAAAACAAGCAGTGACAGGAAGGGAGACCTAAAAACTCGCTGTAGTTGCCGCAGTTGAACAAGCTCGCTAAGGCAGGGAGGAGTGTATTTACAGACCATTTTGTGCATGAGGCAGAGGGTGGAAAAACGAAGCTTAGATTCATAGGTCAACCAGCCTAAGAAAGCAAGGACATCACAGTGGTGTGTATGGGCATTGACCCCTAGGGCAAATCTACTCACCCTGTGATAGACCTGTTTAAGACGGGACAGGACAGTAGAGTTGGCAGTTAGTAAAAGAGGTGCACAGTAGGTTAGTAGGCGGAGGAGTGAAGCAGCTGTGATCCCATGGCGAGAGGCCGATGTGAGGAAGTGACGGATCCGGTAAAGCATGCCAATTTTTTGGTTTATAGATTTGGTGATGAGTGACATGAGTGTCAAGAGTGAGTGCAGTATCAAGGGTGACTCCTAGGTATTTAAAAGCTTGACCTGATTCCAGGACATCACCATTGCATGCAAGGATTACAAGGTGGGGATTGATAAGCGGAAAGGATGGAGGGATGGAGGAACAGTATAGTGTTAGTTTTTTTTTGTGTTCAGAACTAATTGATGTTCAAGGAACCAGTCCTCGAGAGCATGGAATTCACAAGTTAAAATGTTGTTAATCCACCCAGTGTCAGAGGAGGAGCAGTAGATAATGGCATCATCTGTATATAGATGCACAGAGGCCCCTCCCCTGTGGATAGGTAGCTTGTTAATGAAGAGGAAGAATAGGAGAGGGTCCAAGATGGAACCCTGAGGTACTCCATGAGAAACGAGTCTGAGGTCAGATAAAGTGGCAGCCCACCTGACCCTTTGAAACTGGTTAGAAAGCTAGTTCTGGACCCAGAGCCCGGGCATTGGAGTCAAGCCCTAGGAGATGTAGCTGACGGAGCAGCAGACCATGGTTGACCAAGTCAAAGACTTTGGTCAGGTTGACAAAAATAGCTCCTGTGGCCAGGCCTTGGTCCATGGCCTGAAATATATCAGAGATGACTTTAGTTAAGGCAGAAAGGGTGCTATGGTTTTTCTGGAAACTGTACTGGAAGGGGGATAGCAGATGATGTAATTCGAGGTAGTCCTGTAGGTGGTCATATAGAATACGTTCCTGTATTTTGGCAAGTGGACATAGGATAGAGATTGGCCTGTAATTCTTGACAGGGGTATTTGGGCCACCCTTATGTACTGGAATGACCACAGCAATTTTCCACTTATCCGGGACAACACACAAGAGGAAGGACCGGTTGAACAGATCACGGACAGGGTGGGCTATAGCAGCAGCCCCCAGTTTAAGAAATCAAAGTGTGAAGGTATCAAAGCCGGGGGATCCATCAGCTTTCAGACTGGCAAGTAGTCGGTAGACTTCCTTAAAGGTGACGAGTTTCAGGTGGAAGGCAGGACAGGCCCTAAGATTTACTATGGGTGGGAGTTGGGAGAAGTGGGAGGCAGAGAATTGTCAAATTGTGGAGTGTAGCTATAAAGATTAGTGAAGAATTCATTGAAGTCAGAGGGAATGGACAGGGTGTCAGAGAGGGCAGTGCCCAGGATGGTAATGGAGCTGGGGAATTCTGCGGTCCTACCCTTGATCAGTGAGTTCACTTGCCTCCAGAATTCCCTTGGATTGCTGAGATTCTCTGTTTGGAGAGACCTGTAATGGAGGCACTTGGCTGAATTAATTTTGCTCTTACACTTGTTTCTGAGCTACCTGTAGACTTGCCACTCTGCAGGTAGCCCACTACATTTATATCTCTGCCAGGCTTTATTTCTGGAGGACATGAGTATTCTAAGCTCCCTGGTAAGCCAAAGGGCTTTTAGCCCTTTAGACCTACACTTTTTCAACGGAGTATGAATATTGACTATAGCAGTGAAGGTTGATATAAAGAAGTTGAGAACCTGGTTAATGTCAGGGAGTGTATTGTTATGTCCTCATCTGGCTTCCACGAGGGAGGCAACAAAGGCACAAGGGTCAAAATGTGACATTTCCTGTACCTGGGAGATCTTTGCAGGGGGTTTAGGAAAGTTGTTGAGCCAAACGCAGTAGGTGGGGGAATGATCACTAATGCTGTTGGGGAGAACACCTACATCCTTAACCCAGTGAGCACAATTGGTGATCACCCAGTCAAGCAGGGAGTGGATGCAAGTTTTAGTATTAATTCAAGTCGGTTCGTTAATTAGCTGGACTAGATTGCTATCCACAAGTACTGTACGCACCTTATCCAAGCGTGGGTTCAACCAGTCAACATTGAAGTCACCACACAGTATGCGGTCATGAGGTGGGAGGCTGGCGAGGGAGGAAATGAAGGAATGTAGGTACTGGCTTCCTTAGGGGGCAGATAAGTACACCCCACAGTTAATTTCTTAGAGGAGCCAAGAGCCAGGGAGATGAATAAAGATTCCACTACTTGGGGGCTGGGACAAATCAAGATAATCTCAGTGGCGTGCAAGTCAGATCTGACATACATAAGGACCCCACCACCCCTTTTTTTCTCCCTATCCTTTCTAAAGCAGTTGTAGCCTGATAGTGCTACCTCATGCTGTCTTATGCTGGGCTTCAGCCATGACTCGGTGATACTAAGTACATTAGGTGCATGCTGTTTGACCCAGGCTTTGAGTTCTACCATTTTAGGATGAATGCTTCGAGCATTTAAATGGGCAATTTTCAGCCCTTTAGGGGTACTGTGTGTTAGGGTGGGGGTGAAGGGTGCAGCGGTAGGTCCAGGGTTGAGCTCAATATCTCCTGCCCTAATTAGCAGGATTAGGAGGGGAAAAAAGGTTAGGGATGAGGTGTGAAGTTGGCATCTACAGAACTTAGAACGGGTAATGGAGAGGCACTGAAATTTCCTTAGCCTATGGCCAAGGTATGCAGCACTGCCTTTAGGAAGACATGGGAAAAAGAGATATAAATGTGTTGCATCATGTGTACAGTGATAAGATGGGGTATGCAGAGTGCATATTGGAGGTGGTTTTAAGGAATGGGCAATGAGATAGTCTGCTGTGCAAAGGAGTAGAAAGCAGGAGGCGCCATGCTGGCGACCCGGGTTCAGGAACGAGCCCAGGCTGTCAGGGGTTGGCAGGGGAGGGAGAGGATTGAGCATCTAGAGGACAGTCCTCCTCTCTCGGGAGGGAGGAGGGGACTCCTGCTCAGCACTTGGGTGGCCTCTGGCAGAAGCCAGAGGCATAGCAAGCATTGGAGCGTAGAGAGGGGTTGGGAGTGGCAGACGTCAGTGGAAATGCCTTGACATTGGAGCACTGGCCACTCCCCTACAGAACAGGGAAAAATACCTTCCAGCTCCGATGGAGATGGAGCATCGGAGCTTGCCCTCGATGTACATCCGCCTTCCTGGCACCCCTCGACTGACGAAACCAGATGTTATGAGGTGTTTGGGCCCCACCTCGTCCCCACCTGGGGGGTAAAACCATGGCTCCATGGGTGACGGGGCAGACCAGGTAAGGCAGCTTGCAGAAGGATGACTCCTAGGTGCTCCTGAGGATATCGGAGCTGGTGGGAGGGAGGCGAGAAAAATAGAAAGCAAAAAAAAAAAAAAAAAAGAAAGGAGAGAATAATTAACCATTGTAGGAGATACAGAGAGGAAGTTGGAGACTGGGAGCCTACAATAATAGTAAAACGGGTAATTTATTTGGTGGAAGCCATGCTGGAGCTGGTTCAAATGCTTTTAGAATTTAGTCAGAGTGTGGTAGAAAATTATCTGTAACTTTTATGGAAGGAGGATTGCGCTGGAACGGCCCTCTAGTGGTTAGACAGTATAATGAGCAGCCAATGGGAAAGGAAGAAGATTAACTAAGCACTGATTGGTCATTGCAATCTATATCAGTAAAAGCCCACATTGGGCTGGGGTGGTTGGGGAGACACCACAGGCGTCAGGGATCACTTGAGCTAGCTGTTAAATTAACCGTGGGGCTACGACTATGGAAGGTCTGCTGGCTGCTACACTAAAATTGCCTAAATTCAGAAAGAGGAAGTATTTGACTCCCAAAAGGTAAAGAAAAGTAGGCAAAATACAATTTTTTGCCAAGATAGGAATCACAATGGTGGAATTTTAATTAAAATTATGGACCTGGATTTCCAAAAGCCTTGACTCAGGACTCGCAGTAGTATTTCTGTTGCAGCTGCAGCTCTGCAAATGGGTCCAAGTGTTTGCATGCAATGTTCAAGCACTTGATACATCTGCAACACTTTTCTGACTTTGCAGCACTAAATTTTGATCCATGAGCCATATTTGATGTACAACTTGCAGGGTCTTGTGACGTAAAGTTATACAATTTTTCTTCAGTGAATACTCATTTTCCATTAGTAAAACTGGGGTTATGTCACATCTAGTAGGTTGTAGAGATGATTTGCTTAAGTTCTTTCCCAGCAATCTAGCTACATCTAAAATGGAAAAGGGGAAACTGCACAGTTAGAAATTATCCAGTATATATGCTTTCATCAAATACAGATTATTAATAACATTTTTTATTTATTTACTTTTGATTTTCTTTGTTAACTGGGCTAACTCATTTAGCCAAGGGCCCATTTGATCAGGCACAGCCCAGATCTGACAAACGGCAGCTACAAGATGTCATTTTCACATGCACTAGACAGGAATAAAAATTAAAAATATTACAATACACTTTCCACTATATAAAACACAATCCAGCCTGTAAAGGCATATTTAACAGTTGCATGCAAATTTAGTGAGAAAATACTGCTTTAGACTTGTTTTGAAGATCATACGAGTATTAGCTGCACGAATAGTTATAGGAAGTTTGTTCCAGTAGTTTGGACCAGTAAAAGAAAATGTACTCTGATCCACTGACATACTGATTTCTAACTAGCTTTTTAGAAAAGAAAAAAAGAACTTGTGCTATATTTAAAAACTATTTAATAATTGATATTTAGTTTGGATGTATGTTGTGTTACTCTTCTTAAGTTATAGAAACATTGAATTTGATGGCAGAGAAGGACTGCTTGGCCCATCCAGCCTGCCCATATCTCCCTACCTACACTATTACTGCAGTCTGTGCCTGATCTACAGCTCTTTCTCCCTCCCCCTTCTTCCATTCCACTATGATTCCCTTGTGCTTATCCCATGCATTCTTGAACCCCACCACGGTTTTCTCCCCACCACCTCTGCTGGAAGGCTGTTATGAACTTTCTATATGTATAACAAGATACATAGACATACATAGAGTTTGACAGCAGATAAGGACTGCCTGGCCCACCTAGTCTGCCCATTTTCCCTACCTACTGTAACACCACAGACCCTACTTGATCTCTGGCTTTACCCTCCTCTTTCCTTAACATTAAAGTTCCCTTAAGGACAATCCCATGCCTTCTTAAATCCCATTATAGTTCTTGCCCCCCCCACCTCCTTAGGGAGGCTGTTCCAGGCATCCACCACTCTTTCTGTGAAGAAATGCTTCCTTACATCTCCCCTGAGTCTACACTCCACCAGCTTCATAGCATGACCCCTTGTTATTGATCACCTTTTTTTCTGAAAAAGGTTTCCCTCTTGAACCTTATTTTGTACCTGTGAGGTGTTTGAAAGTCTAGCATATCTGCCCTCTCCCTTCTTTCCTCCAGGGGGTACATATTGAGGTCCTTCAGTCCCTCCTCATAGGGCTTATGATGTAGATATTGCACCATTTTAGTTGCCTTCCTCTGGAACACCTCTGCTGTCTATATCCTTCCGGAGATGAAGTCTCCAGAACTGGACACAGTTCTCTAGGTGAGGTCTCACCAGAGATTTATATAGCGGTATCACCACCTCCCTCTTTCTGCTGATGATACCCCTTCCTATGCACCATAGCATTCCATTAGCTCTCCCCACAGCCCTGTCGCACTGTTTGGCCACCTTCAGCTCATCCAATATGATCATCCCCAGGTCTCTTTCCTGTTTGGTGGTTATCAGTACCACTCCCCCCATCATTTTACTGTGACCCTGGGTTTCTGCACCCTAAGTGCATGTTCTTGCACTTCTTTGCATTGAATCTTAGTTGCCACACTCTTGACCACTCCTCAAGCTTTCTTAGATCTCAATTCATTTTTCCCACCCTCCTTGAAGTGTCTACTCTATTACAGATCTTAGTGTCATCTGCAAAAAGGCATACCTTCCCTTCTAGTCCATCTGCAAGATGTAACAAAAATGTTCAATAAAATGTAATTAGTAAAAAAAAATAAAGACCATGTTTTTAGAACAGTCATGCCACAAGTAGCACAGCTGTGCTAGAAACGTGATGCAACTGGCTGAAAATCCCACTTAGGGAATCTTGCCACTGTAATTTTATAATTAATACTGGTTAGGTGTTTTTACTTTGCTGAAAACCTGGTCATAATTCTTCGTCATACACGAGTGTGTGTATAACAGAGCAAAAAACAGTGGCAGGCTATCAACAAAAAAAACAAAATAAAAGTGAAATAAAAATAAAAATATTTATAAAAATAAAGTGAATGAAGGTAGATTATTTAAAAGGAGTTAAAACAAGGGGTCATAATTTAAGATGGGAAGAGCAGGGGAATATTTAAGGGAAAAGTAAGGAGATGTTAATTCACTGAGAGGGTGGTGGAACCCTGGAACAGATTACCTAATGAGGTGGTGTATGCAGAAACAGTGGAGCAATTCAAGAGAGTGTGGGATAGACACAAGGGGTTGGCTGGTGGGCAGCGGAAAATATCCCTGGGAAGTGGAGACAAGTAGGGATGGGTGGAAAATGGGCAGACTAGATGGACCAAGATGGTCCTTTTCTGCTGACACATTACTATGACACTATGATAAAACACTTTTGTTGTTTTGTCCAGAACTGCTCTGCTGTTTTACTGAGTGAGCAGAACAGCAGCGCTGTGCGGTAGAACTTTATTTCTATCCACTTTTAAAACCAGCAATTATAAAAAAATAAAACACTGGGAGTATGGTAACTCATTTTTTACATACCCTCAGTGTGTAATGCATTGTTGAACCACTCAAGCATTGCTAACACAGATTAAGTGGCATTGCACACCTTGAGTGTGTAAAACAACTCATTACATAGTACTCTCCTGCTTTATTTTATAACAAATACTGGTGAGCATTTTTAATACTCTGGTTACAGGTTACTAAGCATTACAAATGCTTGGTTGTAATTATACATTACAACTTGGTTGCAGTTATGTGTTACAACTGGTTAATTGTACCCTCTCCCTGTCAATCAAACACGTGCTGTTTGTGACATTTGTGACATTGCCACTAACTGGTGGAGCAAGTGGGATGAGGCAGTCTTTAGTGAGTGGGTAGCAACACATGATTGCTGGCATCAGGTCTGTGTGTCAAGAAGCAAATTGATGCCTGGGACCCTCTCTGCCTCCACAACTGCCGAACCTGGAATGACCAGTCGGTGAATGGTTATCCCAGTCTCTCCCCCTTGCCCCAAGGGGGAGCCTCCCATAAGTGTAAGTCACAGTGCAATAAATTAATTAGTTCCTTTTAGTATTATTGCTAATTTCCATTACTCATAAAAATCTTACCTCGCTCATGTCTTCTTTTGTACATGGCAGCTGCTGTATAGCTGCTCTCATGGAAGTCCGCTTTAAATGTTTCTGGCAGATGTCCGAGTCAGCAGCGTGTGGCCAATGCTTTATTACATTATCGCGTCGGGCATAGGACATGCTCTTGACTTGCCAGTTGGCAGCTGTGTCGTACAGCTTCCTGTGCATCTGACATCCCCGTGATTGACAGGGGTTGCCAAGTGGACCAAAATTCAAACCGATCTGTCTGATTCCTGATGTATCAGAACGGCTTTTGGTAAGGCTGTCATATATTAATTGTTAACAGTCTCCAGGCTTTTCTGAGCTCGTCTTCCCCAGAGGTGTAAAAGGTCTCTGTTTACTAAACAGCTCCTGCAAAACAGTCGCTCTTCCTATAAAAGAAAATTGGGTAACTTTGGAACTGTTAGGGCTACATGAAAGGCTGGGGTCAGCTAAGTTGATATATCAATATATAATCATACCACATCTTCCATATATCAATATATGAAAACATAAAATAGCTCAAAATTTGTGTTGAATCCTGTTATTAACAACGGAGTATATCAACAAGCTATAGACATATATTAACACATGGCAACTCTATTACTGAAATTTGAGAAAGGGATTTCTGGATATCAAATTTTACAAATTTCAGCAATAGAAGAGATCTGATAATGGATAATTCTGAATATAAGAGTTACCAATGGTTTCTTATCAGTATTCAGTATGCTATAGCATTTTACCTATACAGTGTGCAACAGGGTATAAAAGCCCAACAACCTGGTTACAACAGTCTACCTAAAAATAAATGACTCGTACAACACATTTTCTTTCCGGTGAAGTAGTATACCACAGCAGCAAGCAATGTGCTGAGCACTGTAGCTGTTTTTACTGTATCTGTTGTTGTTGTTGTTGTTCACTGTTTGTCACTGTTTTCTTGACAAACTCAATAAAAAAATTAAATGTAGAAAAAGAAAATATATTTAAGTGCATATGTGCTTGTGAAGGTTTTTGGGAGGGAGACACTGAAAAATGCTGGTCTTGAAAAATGTGGATCCCCTGTTTCCTTAGATGCATTCCACAGAATCTAAACATTCATTTAAAAAGCAGATTGATTTTTTTGAAGATATCCTTTTCAGAACTGAGTTTTATCTGAAGTATGAAAGCTTCGTAATGCATCTACTAGTACAATTACAGATCGAGGGAGCGCTCCTGACCAATCGGAGTGCTCCTTTCCTTATTCTGTGAAGAGCGTCTCACGCACAGATGCCCTGGAAACAGGTACGTTCTGAGAAGTTTATTTTTCTTTTAATATATTATTGATCGCTCTTGATCAATAATTTATTAATACGTCCCTCGGAGCCACTCGTTGCTGAAAATGAGTGGTTTCCCTTGCCTTCAGCTTGAGCCAGAACAGCTCAGCTTCGCTTTGCTGTTCTCACTCCAGCTGAAGGCATGTGAAACCACTCATTTTCAGCAACAAGTGGCTCCGAGGGATGTATTAACACCTAAATAATTTCAGAAAAAAAAACTGTGAATATCCTGGTGATGTCCATAAATCACTGGCACTAGTTATGATTTATTCATGGGAGTCCTTGTGGCTGAGTTGGTAGCACATCTGCCTCTGGGCCAGAAGGTTGTGAGTTCTAGTCCCACACTGGCATTAGGCTCATACTGTGAACACTGCAACTCAAGTGCAGCACTAGGTGGATGCTGTACAGTAGGGGTGCACATCTGCTGGATGATATGTTAAACTGAGGTCCTGGCTGCCTTTCCTGGTGGTAGTTCAGGTGGACAATAAAGATCTCATGGCACTTCCCAAAAATGTGTAGAAGAGTTTCCCTGGTGCCCTGCCCAGATTTCCCACATTCAGTAAAATATCCCCAGCAGCTTAATCTGGTCCAATTTCAGTTGGTTTGCATCTGTATCCACCCCCCCCCCCATGGAGGGTGAAAATAAGCATAGAAACATAGACTTTGATGGCAGATAAGGACCGCTTGGCCACCTAGTCTGTCTAGGCAGTATTGTCTAGCCCTCGTTTCCCAGTCAAAAAAAAATCATGTTGATCAGACTCCAAGCTATCATTAAAAAAAAATTAGTTTCTAAGCCTAATATTTCACAAGATACAGCTTTGGAAATATGATTTCAAGCATTTTATAGAATGGCAAGAAAAACCTAGAAATGTAATTGGCCAAGAGACATTACCTGACTGTGCATTAAATCTCTACAAATGCATGGTCAGGTGCTGAATCTCATTTTCCTCACCAAAAAACCTACTTAGAGCCATTTAATAAGTGTAATAATCCCCTTCAGACTGTATTATAGGATTTTAATGCACTTCACAGGGGCGTAAAGACACTCAGCCTTCGGCCTCGTACTTTACTGCACCCTTGGACTGTGCATTAAAATCCTATAATGCACACCCTGTTATGGTTTATTACTTACAGAAACAAAGATAAAATAATTTTTGGAAATGGACAGGAATTATAAATGGATATTCTCTTTATAAATACATTCTTTTCTAGTTGAGGAATGTTATGAGATTTGTGTTCCACTGTTGCTGTCAATGTTTTGTAAACCGGAAAACCTCTTTAGTAATGACTTTGAGTACACAACATTTTTTGTCATTAAAATTTTTTATCAAATAATTAAGTGACAACAGTCAACAATACAACATATAAGCACACATACACATATTATAAGAAAATCCAAAAAATTAAATAAGTGTTCTCAATGAATATAATGGCTAAGATACAAGTAAAATTGGGTTGAGAAAAGATGTGTCTCTTCTGTTTAGTAGTTTTGACTTCTCCAGTAATCCCCAAAAGAACAGCAGCATGATTTTCTAAATAGATGCCATGGCAGTGACTGTTCAATTAACTCAATAAAAGCAGAAAGAATGATAGTAGTGAAAATTTAACCTACACTTTTTTATTTTATTTTAGATTGACCCTTGTCTTTTGTCTTACATGGCACCTTTTTCCCCATTTTGACTGCGCTTTGGCACTTTTTTTTATGTTGGCTCACGTATGTGCAGCCAACATATTGCGGTAGTAGCAGATTTGTAGGCGCGGTCACTGTTGGGTGAATGCAGGGCACGCATCAGTAGGTGCATCCCTCATTCCTCAATCAGGCAGCACGCAGGCATCACATCAGCAACTTGGAATGTGGCCACCAAATCTAACTAAAGGTCTGCTGCAATGAGAGTGAAGCTCTCATGCAGCGTGACCTCAACACGTCTCCCGATGTGCATGCAACACTGCCGCTGCCTCCTGTCAAAATGCTGACGGGGGAGCCCACTCTCTGTCAGCATAATGACCCCCCCTCCCATTTACAGTGTATGCCAAGGGGGTGCCCATTCCCCCTCAGCATCATGTCGCCCCCAACAGTTTTCTTTGCAGAGGGGGCCCAATCTATCGCCATAATGTCTCACGATACTTTTTTGTTGTGTGCAGAGGTGCTCAATCCCCTCGGCCGTGTCCCCCCCTTTGTTATGTGCCGACAGGTGCCCAATCCCCATCAGTTACAGCATCCCCTTCCAAAAAGTTGGTGGCATGCTGGAGCCCACCCAGCATGCCAAATACCCTTAAAAAAAAAAAAAGTTCTGTGATGTATTTAAAAAAAAAAAAAAGGATAGCAAAGAAGCGGTCCCTCACGGTCTCCCTGCCCCTCCAGAAATCGCTACCACCCTCTGTGAACCCTGCCTCCCCACACCCCCTCATCTCATATTTACCTATGGAGCCCAAGCGAAGTGATCTTTGTGGACTGGGAACACCTCTGCACTCTTCAAAGCCGACCGCGAACTGAAGAAATGCCGGTAAGCTGTATAATGGCATAAATAGAGTTTTTTCAACTTTGGTGCATATCTCGGGCATTTTTGGGAATTTTGCCAACAGATTTTCAACATGGGATTATTGGGACCCCTCCTCATGAATTCTGTCACTGTCATGGCGTTATTCAGTCCTGAAAGGTGATTTCGCGGTCACTGTGCGGAATCACCTTTCAGACCACGTAATGAAACAACAGTGCCACTGTTCATGAGTGGGACTCTCAAAAAGCCTATGTTGCAAATTTGGTGGAAAAAATCCCCAAATAGCTGTTTCTGAGCGTGCGTTGCGCAGTTTCCATGCCGCTCTAACGTGAATTTGTAATACTTTCACTCCAGATTTTCAAAATTGGCATTTTCTACACCTACTTATGAATAGTACAGCTGCCATTTACATATCCTGGCCAAAATGTGTTTCGCATGTCTGCATGAGGCAATATGCAGTAGCTGTGCAAAATCAGTTTTCAGGACAGTTTCAGGGAATGACGGCGACACCGTTCATGAGCAGAAGTCCTAAAATGCCTATATTGAAAATCTGGTGACAAAATTCCATAAAATGACTGTGTTACAAGCATGTGTTGCGCAGTTTCCACTCACCCTTGTAACTTTGCAAATTTGCAATATTTTCATGCCAGATATTCAACACTGGCATTTTTTTATACCTCCTTATGAACAGTATAGCTGTCATTTTTCACATCCTGCCCTAAATGTGTTTTCACACCTGTGGTGCACAATGGCATGGTCACTGTGCAAAATCAATGTTTCGGACACATTAACTGAATCACACTGCCACTGTTCATGAGGGGAGGTCCCAAAATGCCTATGTTAAAGATATGGTTAAAAAAATCCCCAAAATAATTGGGTTACGAACATGTGTTGCACAGTTTCTATGCATGCTCATAACTTCACCAATTTTTCATATTTTCATGCAAGATTTTCAGCGTTGCCATTTTTTTACATCTCCTCACGAGCAATGCAGTTGTCATTTGCCACATACTGCCCAACATGCGTTTTCGTCCCTTTGTTGCCAAATGGCATAGCCGCTGTGCAAAACCACCTTTCAGCTAACAAACCGATAGTGCTGCTTTTCATGAGGTGGGCTCACAAACAGCCATGTTGAAAATTTGGAGTGAAAATACCCACACACGCCTATGGTGTTAGGGTTTCCAACTGTAGCACCCCACCCTGTAGAGACTGACAGGCATCAGTGGTGTGACTTGGCGTCATCAGCTGCAATGCTCACGCCATTCCACCCCCACCCTGCAGCCAGTGACAGGCATCGTGGTGTGCCTTGCACTGTTCGGCCACAAAGTTCACCCCATTCTCCTATACTGCACCCACCTCAGCGTATTTCCTTATGGAATGGGTTAAGTATAGTGCCCAAAGACCCCAAAACACACCACGACACTTGTCAGTGTCTACAGGGTAGGGTGAGGTGAAATGGCATGAGCGTTATAGCTGACGACCCAAAGGCACACCCCAGTGCCTGTTGGTCTCTACAGGGTGGGGGTAGGGTTGGCAACATTTTAATACTTCACTGCCATTCCTATTATGCATCTCTAACTCCAGCACTACCAATGCCAATGCCAGTGAGACAACATTCAGCATTGACAAATGCTTGTTTGCAGTTGAAATAATAAAAGGAGTGCTTTTATTATTATGGCTTAAGACAGATTTCATCAGTATTCTCTGTTGTTTTTAAACACTCATTGTTGAAGATCACGTTTCCTGAGACTATAACTAACTAGCATACAGCAGACCATGCTCCCTGACCTCATGGGACAACAGGTATACAAAAACAGCCGAGAATTCAGATGAAAACCTGGTCCGAACCATATTAAAAGGCTGGGGCTGGGGCTGGCAATTTAACACAGGGGTTAGAGTAATGAGCTTTGTACATCCAGCAGACCAAGGGCCCAGATATTCAAAGTCTTGTGCCTGGCACAAATCGGCAGCATCGGAATAGCGCCGAATTTGTGCCGGGCTGCAATCTTCAAAAGGCATTTTAGTGCCGGCGCTGAGTGATAGCGCCAACACTAAAATCTAATGTATGCAGGGAAGGGATTGAGGGGAGGGGCCATGAATGCCGGTGCAGCTGGCATATTCAAAAGAGTAGCGCCACGCTACAGGTTGTTGTGCCACCTGTAGCGCGGTGCCAATTACCCCCTGCAAAAAGTTTGCAGTAATGCTGGCAGGGTCCCTGGAAATAATTTGAAGTAATTCAAAGTGTGACTTCGAATTACTTCCAGTACTAATCACCAGAAGTCTAGTGGTCCCCCCACCCCACCAGCATGATCCCTGACCCAAAGTTCATGCAAATAAATTATGTCCCTGGTAGTCTAGTGGCCCCCGGCCCCCCATCTATCACCGAAGGGAGCCGGTGACTGGCTTAGCTGTCCTCTCACCTCCACGGCCAGCCGCTGACTCTGTTATGAATGAGCGTGCATACTGTAATGAATGAGTGCATCTTCACTTGAGGATGTGCTCATGCATTACAGTACCCACATTCATCCATAACTGAGTCAGTGGCTGGCCGTGGAGGTGAGAGGAGGGCTGAGCCAGTCACCGTCTCCCTTTGGGGATAGTTGAGGGGGTGGGGGGGCCACTAGACTACCAGGGACATAATTTATTTACATGAACTATGGGTCAGGGATCATTCTGGTGGGGGTGGCACTAGACCACTAGAGATGGGGCCAGACAAATGGATACATAGTCCTTGACAAGAGATAAGGACTGCTTGACCCACCCAGTCTGCCCATTTCCCTACCTAATGGATAGGCTGCAGATCCTAGTTCACCAACAACCTACTTCCTCCCATCCAACCCCCACCCCACTGGATGTGCCTTATGCCTGTCCCATGCATTCCTGACTACCCCCACTGTATATGAACCCATATTAGGTGTACGGTGCATATGTCTGTGTTGAGGGTACTGGGGGGGTTATGTCTACCAGGGCACACATGACCACTGGCAATAACGTTTATATGTAGATATTATATACATTTCTATATGTCATGTTTGCTTGCAGTACTGCATGGGCGACTGGTATGCACTGTATGTGCCTGCTAATCACATCCCCTGTATCATCCAGCCTGTACTTCCAATCCTACCAACAGGGATATGCTGTTAGCACAGCTTGGCCTGCAGCTTCCAGCCTGTACTTCCATTCCAACCAAGAGGTGGAGCTGTTTGCTCCATGCAACAGCACTGGGCAAACTACATGGTAATGTATGCTAAGCAGCCCATAATGGGATGCAGATGTGACTGTTTGCCCATGAATTACCTAAGCAGGCTCATTTGCATAGGAATTTTTAATATAGCAAACTTTTGTTCCAGGCTAACCTGCCTGCAGTGCAGTGCAGTCAGGTTAGCCCCAGGCAAACCTCACACCAGCAAAGCACTGTTCTGCAGTGTGTGGCCTGCCTCTTTGTCTGCAGTTGCTGTGAAACACCTCTTTGCAATCACACACAATGCCCTCCACCTGGAACTCTGCCTTGCTCCTCCTCTGTGTCCACTGAGCAGCTGTTGCATTTTGCTCTTCCCTGTTGTTATATTCAGAGCTATCCCAGGCTATTTTAGCACTGCACTCTCAGCCCAGTTTGCCTGGCTTCATTTGCATGCTATATTCAGCAGGTTTAGCACCGGGGCTATTCCTTTGGAATATAGTGAGCTATTGGTTCCAGGCTAATTTAACATGCCGGGCAGTGCTAAGTTTGCCCCAAGGCTGAGTTTTGAATATAGGGCCCCTGGTGTTTGATTCCCACAACCTCCACTTGCATTCGGTGTGACTCTGAACAAGGCACTTAACCTCCCCGGTGCTCCCAAGTTATCCCTGAAAACAGGCACTTGTGCCTAGTGGGCCTTACCTGGTTACCAAACAATAAAGAAAGGAGCACACCCATTCTATTGTTTCAGATATGAAAAAGAAGTGCTAAAATAGAGCCAAAATGGGGAAAGAAAGGTATCACACAAATCAGTAGATAAGGGGCATCTAAAATGGAATCAAAAAATGAGTCACAACTGTCACTGCTATCATGCACTGCTGCTTTAAAGTGCCCTTGGTGTAGTCACATATGACCATTTTAATTTCTAAAAAGGAATTTTGAAGGGGCTATATGATTTTTAAAGTGATTCAGGACAGTCTGGGGCACTTCTTAAAAACAGATATAGCATTTCAGTGGCAAGAATAACAAGGTCGAGTTGGAATGTAAATATGTGATATTGAAGAGGAAGACAAACACATCAGGATTCCCAGAACCTCTTTATTTATCCCTTTTCTGTTTCTGTATATCCCTTCCTTTTCCCCCTGTCTTCCTGTCCTTTAAAACCAGTTCTGTATGTTGTATCCCGTGTTGCACCATTATAAATTCTCCAACCAGTGACATCATTGGTTAGATGTGGTAAGTTGCTCCGATGTTGATATCACTACTTGCATGGGCTGCTACAGTACATCGACGTAAACTGAGTACGTTGAGGGTCAACTCCATTCTCATTAGTGTAACCGCCCACGTCATAGAAGTATCAGCATCAGGAGCCACTTGCCCATGGCCGACCTGCTCCATCTTTTGACTGTGACTTATACTTACAGGGGGGCTCCCCCTGGGGGCAAGGGGGAGAGACTGGGATAACCATGGACCGACTGGTCATTCCAGGTTCGGCAGTTGTGGAGGGGGACAGGGTCCCAGGCATCAATCTGCTTGGCTCTAGGCTTTTTGTCTCTAGTCGTTTGGTCCCTGGAGACGTGGATGGGAAATTACATCCAAGTGCCTCATGCTCATATTCTGTTCATATCATGTTCATATTCTATTATATATCATGTTCATATATTACGTCCAATGTGCCTTCCAATCCCAGCATCTGCTGAGGTCCTAGGCTCACTAACTCCTAGCTACCACCAGGAGCTAAACTTATTGCATGGCGCCTGCACCCTCCCACGCCAAAGGAGGTGAGCTATCCACCAGATGCTCTAACCTCCTCCCTTCAGCTGACACTCCATGTTCATTCCCAAACCTGGGTCCGTGATACCGCTTCTGCTGCTCTGGCAGGCTGGCCACTTCAATTTTTCCTACGGCTCTTTCCCTTTGCTAAGTCTTTTATGAAATTATTTATAACAACATACAATAAAATATATAAAAAGAACAATGACAAGACTAGATCCTTGTTGTCTATTGAATTTATTCAAGAAATAGTTCCAGTCTCTATATAAACAAATTCTGGTCAGAGCCCATGCGGCTGCAATTGCGCTTTAAGAATGCTCAAGGGCCCACCATAAAAAAGAGCTCACAGAGCTCATGGCAGAAATCTGCTGTTTCCATGATGACGTGAAGAAGCCGCGTATGCGCACCAAGCTACGGCTGCCATCTTGGGTAGGGCAGACGTTTCCACCAGGAGCTTTTTGCGCATGCGTAATGGTGAACTCCAGAAGTATGGGCGGCAAAGAAATAGTGTACTTACACAGGGGAGAGGCTACTGCTATGGCAGAGGGGAGGGACAGGAGAAACACTGCACACCACCAATGAGCAGAGCACTGTGGACAAATGACAGCTGCACTGTAGAAGAGCACTGGGATGCCATCCGATCATTGTCCCTTTTCTCTTCTACAGTGATAGCAAAATGTCTGCAGGGCTCCGCCCATGCAGCCTTACAAAGGGTCTGAAAAATAGAGCTTCCCCAATGACTGTAAGCATTCTGTCAGCCTTATGTTAATCTCTGGTTAGCATAAATGCAGAGCATGATTCTGTGCTGAACAAAGTACACTGCCATTTAAAATTCCCATTGCATTACAATAGTAATAAGGTACTCCCAGAGTTTATGTCAGTGGTCAGTTAATCAACCTCAAGGGGTATACAGCTTTTGGCTAGACCTCTTGCCGTACTATGCACGTAGAGGGTTACTAACAGACCATTAACATAATCCTGGGTCATCCTTATTGGCTAAATATGCTTGAAGGGGAACCCTATTTTATTAAATGCCATTAAGGTCTTTCAATACAGAATGATGTCATTTTTTCTAGTTTCACTGAGTTGGTCATTTATGAAATTTTTTTGTTTTCTAGTAAAACAAATCACTGCTGTTAACAGCAGAACACATTTACATGAAATTCTCCCAAAGCTTTAATTTAAGGACCTTTCTTTTTTTATTACTGAAGACATTTTCATTAAAAGATGATATTCCCCGTTAGTCGTCATCTGTTCCTCAAGTCTGCCCCGAAGTCATCTTTCTGTGCTTATGACATTACAAACGATGGGCACGGAAATAATTCTGATATCTTTATCAGGTGATAACTGATTTCTGAAAAGGAAAGGCAGCAAGGGCAGGGGAAGTCTCAGAGGCAGAGCATGTTTTTATATAAAAACCTTTAGTAAGGAACAGAGGACCCCATGTTCAAGACCAGTGCCAACCAGCATACAAAGAGCTGTGCACTGGCACTTAAGTGTCTGTTTTTATTATTATCGGTGGTATATGGGAGGAGGTTTGTATTGGGGGACTAGTGTGCTGGGGAAGGGGATTAAATGACTTGATGTTGGGGAGGGAGAAGGGAGATGTGGGTGTAAGTGGGTGGGGGAAGGGAAATGACTTTCTTTAAATTACTTCATCCAACATTGGGGTTGAACACCTGAGGTTAGAATGGCAGTGAGGGCATCGTTGGTATGGGCATTGGGTCCCATTGTCTGCAAAGTTTTTTTAATTTAATTTTCCTGACACTGGGGTAGAGCACCTGGTTTCAAAATGGAGTGGGGGGCATCTGCAGTGGTACCAGGCGTGGGCTCCTTTTAACTGATTAGTTTCATAGTTGCTTCAGGGTTTTAACTAGAAGCAGATTCACATGTCTCTAACTGCTCTGCCAGTGCCAGATGTGGTGTCACGTGATTGATCTGGTTTTTGAAAAGGTTGATCTCTTTCACATTGTTTGCTTATATCTAACCAAAACATCACTGTACTGAATTTCACCAATTTTGCCACATTAGGAGATACACGGCTGCAGATCATACCTTTAAAGGTTTCGTGGAAATCCTTTGAGAAATGGCTGAGATATAAGCGCCTGTAAATCATGATTGAACATTAAAGTGCGTTCCCAATCTAGCTTTAGTGGCACTACTGTGCCACTATAATATCATGTAGTATAGCTCATATATCATGCATCATGTAATGTGTATCATGTATTATATTTCATGTATCATATCACAAATCATATATTATATATCATATACATGTAGCATACTGTGGTGAAACAATAAACAACAATATAACATATACCATATGTCAAATGTCATATTGTATATATCATGCATATTCTATTATATATCATGTTCATATATTATGTATCATTACCATGTATCAAATATCATAGAAACATGGACAATGTTGCAGAAAAAGACCACTGATCCATCCAGTCTGCCCACTGTTATGCTACTCTACCCTGTGACCTATTGTCCAGATGGGGTTTTCACCATCCTCTCCCCCCCCACTCCCTAACTTATTACCACCCCTGAGTAACTGTTTAGCCTTTCACTCTGTCCCAACCAGGCTTTAACCCATTAATGTTTTTTATGTTCACCATCTCTGCTGATAGGCTGTTCTACAGCTCGACCAATCTCTGGGTAAAGAAAAACTTTCCTATATCCCTCCTGAATCTCCCTTCATCAGTTTTCATTCATGTCCTCTTATTTTTGACCCACCATTCCTGCTAAATAGTTCCTAGCAGTTTATCATATTTATTCCTTTCAAGGACTTGAAGGTCTCTATCATTGTCTCTCCCCCCCTCCGACCTCCAGTGAGTACATGTTCAGTGCCCTAAACCAATCGCCTGCTCCCACTCGTGTGCAGGGGGACTGTGTCTGCCCTCCTCCAATCCATCAGAACTACCCCAGTTTTCAGTAAGCAGCTGCAGCCCTAATTCCCGCAGCACTCTGGCATGTAGCCCATCTGGTCCTGGAGACTTATCCACCCAAAGTGCCCTTAGTCCCTTAAATACCCAATCCCCTAAAACTGGTCTCAAGTTCAGTTCTCTCCACCCCTTTCTTTAGCCTGCCTACTGCAGTCAGAGAATGGGACCCCTGCCTGACCATGAATACTGAGCAAGAATACTTACTGAGGATGACTGCCATCTTCCCATTCTTCTCTACACATGCATTTCCTGATTTTAGCCTCACAATAACCCTCTTGGTATTCCTGTTCTCTCTGATATACTGTATCACTCTAAGATGCTGTGCATGCCAGCCCAGTAGAGCTATTGCTCGCTTTGCTGACAACCTGGGTTTGGGAGAGGACGGCTCTCCTCTGTTGGGGTGGAAAGGATGTGTCCCCTGCAGCACTCCTGACATCTAGTGGTGACTAAGTCTCAGCGCAGTTTGGAGCTCCAGCAGGTGCAAGAAGCTGATGAACATTGGCACATCTAGACATGCACCTCATTGCATATCGGGCCTCCAAAGGAGATTAAAGACCTGTGGAAAATCCCTGACTGAAGCTGAATGGCAGTGGGCCCCCTGCAGGCCCATACCATCTACTGAGTACCCCTTATCCGGGATCTTGCTTTTGACGGGCTAGGTCAGCCCTAAGGGTCCTGCCATGAAGGGTAAATTGTGGGGGATGGGACGAGGTAGACCCAGAGATGGAGGGTGATGAGGCTAGAGGGACCACCAGAAGGGGGTTGGTCAGATGTTGGGTGTTAAACACCTTGACTGAAAAAAAAAAAATAAGAGATGCTCTTGCATCCTTATCTGAAGCTGCCTGTGGTCCTACCCACATACATTTTGGGGCTGGAACAATGGGCAGCATTAACAAAATGACCTGGATGGTAACTAGCAAATTGACAATTTCTTTTCCCTGCCTGGTACTGAATTTGTTTTCCTAGGCTGAGCATAAAAGCAGACCATATATTTTTGCACTGGAAGAAACCCTACAATCTATTTGATAACCAAGGGGGTCTTTCATTGCCCACAAAATTCCTTTGCATAAACAAGTCTCCTATATTGGGAGCGATACCCCTGGCAGTGGAAAACAACAGTAATTTTGTCAATAACACAACACTATTGCCTCTGAGTTTGGATGCAATTGACTGAGCTGAAACCAGGTAACTCTTTTGGAGGTTTAGTAAATAGGAGAAATGTGGACAGTAAATCAGGGAAATTCCCATTCATGGGATCTTTACCGTCCACATGAGCAAACACCAGAACAGACAGGTACACAGTTTAATGTCTCATCCAAAAGAAGCACCTACAGCAGCACAATTGCCCCATAACACCATGCTGGAGCTTTGGTATGGTTTCTTTTAACCAAGGGGAGAATGCCCCTTTGCAAATCTATGAACACCACTTTTCGCATCATCTGGCATTCATTGAAGGTCTCCCATTCAACTACAGACCAGGCGAGACCCTGCTTAGCTTTTGAGATCTGATGGCAGGGACAAACTGGGGTATGAGGGACCCACCTGGAAAGTTAGGGGACCACCTGGAAAGCTGACTTAGGGGACCATCTGAAAAATCAGTAGGGAAGTGCCCAGGGTAACTCGCTCATATCCAGCACCAGGGAACAAGTACTACTGGATGCATTCCTGACATAAGATGTCATTAAGTCACTAGGGAGAGGGCAGTACTGAACCTTGTTCTGTCCAAATGTAAGCATGTTCAGGATGGAAAAGTGGAAGCACCACTTGCAGGAAGTGACCACAATGTTGTGTGGTCCACCTGGATATGCACAGAGGTCAGGACCAAGATGAGGGTTTTGGATACAGGAAGGCAGACTTTATTAGGATAGCAGAAATTCTGGTAGGACATCTTACTGGGATTATAAGGGACATGGAGGTAGAACAGAAATGGCCCATAATAAAGGAGGGATTGATGGAGCTCACCAAAGAGGTGTCAAAATGAAAAGCAGGAAATCTAAGACCAAAACACCTAGCTGGTTCAGAAAGAAAGTGGCAAATGTGATAAGGGAAAAGAAGGCAGCCTTCTGGAAATACAGTCATACTCAGAATGAGGAGGATAGGAGATTTATAGTGCTAAATTAGGGTGGCAAGCGGAAGCTGATTAGAGAGAGCAAAACTCTGAGAAAATAGCAGCTGGCACAGGAAGTACAATTGGGTGAAAGCCTTCTTCAGATATACTGTATAAGGGAGAAGAGGGACATAAAAGATGAGATTGTCAAATTAAAGAAGGAGTGGGGCTGGGCAGAAGGATGTGAAGAGAAGGCAGAGGTGCTTAACAAGTACCCCTGCTCTGTCTTAACTAGAGAGAAAGATGGACCAGTGCCACAAGGGAGCAGAGGGCTGGGAACAAAGAAGAGGGGAGTAATGGATACATAACACAGGTAGACAGGGTGCATAAGGGCCCAGGGCCAAAGGTGGACAACATATCCCCAGGGACAGATAGAGTGCACCCAAGGGTCTTATGGAAACTGGTGAAGGTGCTGATGGGCCCCCTGCCAGATCTGTATGTTACACTTCTCTCGAGTCCAGGAGCATGCCCCAGGACTGGAGAACTGCACATGTGGTGCCTCCATAAAAGTGGTCCAAGGGATAAACCAGAGAATTATAGGCTGGTCAGTCTGACCTCAATAGTGGGGGAACTGATGGAGACTATTCTGAAGGAAAGATTGGACAGCTTTCTTGAGGAGAGCAGGCTGCAAGACAAGAAGCATTATGGGATTTTTTCAGGGAGGTCCTGCCGGACTAATTTGATTTACTTTTTTGACTGGGTGACCAGGAAAATGGACAGGGGCTAAGCAGTCGATGTCCTGTATCTGGACTTCAGTAAGGCCTTTGACTCTGTGCCTCATAGGAGGCTTGTCAGGAAGCTGGAAGACCTGTGGGGGGGGGTAGGGGCCAGTCTTGCTAAATGGGTCAAAAACTGGCTGCAGGACAGAAGCCAAAAGGTAGTGGTCAAGGGGAAATTCTTGTAAGCTAGGCCAGTGACCAGTGGGGTCCCACAGGGCTTGGTACTCAGTCCAGTGTTGTTTAACATCTTCATCAGTGACATAGTGGATGGGATCAAAGGTAAAATCTGCCTGTTCATGGACAACACAAACCTTTGTGGGAGAGTGGACACAGAGGAGGGGACACAGGAACTCAGGGAAGACCTAGCTAGGTTAGAGAAGTGATCTGGTATTCGCCAACTGGGTTTCAAAGCTACAAACTGTGAAGTTATCCACTTGAGAGGGAAAAACCCAGAGATGAAGTACTGGTTGGGTGGTGTGCAGGTAACCAAGTCGGAGGAAGAAAAGGACCTGGAGGTAATCATCACTAGTGACCTGAAGCACTCAGCACACTGCAGGAGAGTAGCAGGATGTAACCCCCAGGTGGCGCTATCCCAAGGGCTACTACCCCTGCCTGCCTAACTGCTAACAGGTTGAGGGGCCTAGGTTCTATGGTGGGTGCCTTCACCCAGAGGTCAGGGTTTACAGTAGTTCGACTAACTTGGTCACAGCCCTCTGGGACACTGTAACCCCCCTTTCTTCCCACTAGTGGCCCACACAATACATCAGGGGTATCTTCACAATGTACACTTACCCCCAGGACTGGTTCGGTCAGCTTGACTCTGGGGACCCCCTGTAAAGCAAGATGATGTAATACAATAGCCACTGTACAATACTTTAACACAAACACATGCCTTAGTCAGTGTAACTTTGCTAAAACAACCAGATCTGATTTATTTAGGGGATGGCAACAAGGACAGGGGGAAATCAGGTTAATTAGATCAATCACATTAATATTCCCAGTACTGTGCACAATTTCAGAGTCCCTAAATGTCACTTTCACTGGGTACCCAGGATGGGGGGCTAGCCAGGATCGGTGCAGCTGGTTGGGGCCCTGTGATGGAAAAACACTTGCACACTAACCAAATGTAATCTGGAGCCAGTTGGCTCAGTTCATGTAGCAAGAAAGAGAGAAAATCAGATGAAACACTTGCACTTAAAGGTATAGATGGCAGGGAGCTACCCTAATTTGCACTCACTAACTTAATGCTGGACGCTGTCCCCGAGAGTGGTGTGGATTTCTGGACGCCCTTCGCACAGCAGGGGAACAAGTTTCTGCAAGCAGGACATATCCCACACATTTATATGTAAAAGAAGTTACTATACCAGGCAGCTGCTGTAAGGTCCCGATCGCACTTTCGGCCAACCCGGGAGTTTGCGATGCAGCTTCACTTTCCTGACAGACCGAGCGCGATGAAGCAGTTTCTCCAGTCCTCTACAGGGTGAGCCTGGTTCTTGACTATTCAGCCTCTCCTTTCCTCAGTAACAGCGGATTCAGTTTTAATCACCACGGCAAATGCGCCGCCCGACTTTAGGCCTCCACACGCACTTCCCATGCGAAAACTCTGCAGCGCAGAAGCCCGGAGCTCCTTCCCCAGTCACGGTCACAATGGATCTGCCTTCCCAGCCACCAGGCAGGGAATTACAGTCGGTTGCCACCCATCCAATCGGTGGGCTTCAGTTGCCAATCACTGAACACTCCCCCTATTGGTGTGAAAAGGCGCCACAATCCAGAACTTCACTTCCCATAATTACTGGCTACATCCTTTATGGCCAGCTGGCTCCCAAGACAGTTCTGATCCTGGTTGGTCGGCTTAAACTCCATTTTATGTGCCCCTTCTACCTGATTGGATCTATTCTGCAGTTCTGATCCAAAATGGAGGGGCAAAGCACACAAAGTCCCAGTTGCAAGAAAGGCAGGTTAGATAAATTACATTTCCACTACCACTCTAACTGATCTCTTGCAAACAGTTACATCTTTGAATAGTGCTCACTCTGCCCGCTTAGTGACAGCAGAAATGGAGCGATTTGTTAGCAGCTTGAGTGGGACTCGAGTAGAGAACCACACCGCCCCCCCCCCACGTACTAATCCTGCCTGCAAGCAGACAGCTCTTAAGGAGACAGTACCAGAGGCTCTAAAAGCACTCACAAATAAATGGCTTAAATGCGGAACACCTTCCAGGCTGGGGGTATTTAGGCAAGCTCCTAGGAGACTTTTGGGAACCCCCATTTGCAGGGGGGTTACAAATAAAAATAAATTGGATGCTGGGCTGCATAGAAAGAGGGATTCCTAGCAGGAAAGCGGAGGTCACATACTACCACTGTATAGGTCACTGGTGAGATCACACCTAGAGTACAGTGTGCAGTGTTGGTGCCCTTATCTTAAAGGGAAAGTTCCCCCTCACCTGTTTTCTGTATACCTGTGTAGTTTGTAGGCATGAACAATGATTTCCTCTTTTACATCCCCCTAATTTCATCCTAATTCAAATGTAAATGAGGTTGCTTCACTCTGTTCTGCCCAGTCATGTAAGACATCCTGAAATTTTATGGTATCCTGTGACATAGGCGAGTCAAACTGAGCAACTCAATTTGAGCGCCTATGATAATAGCGAGTGTTAAAGTGCAGCGATGGTAAGAATAGAACAACTGTGATAGGGAGCTACAGAAGTGAATGAGGATATAGCAGATTGTTTGGCCAGGCAGTTCACAGCTGTCTGTTTGGTCTTGTGGTAGCAGTCATTGCCTGTGGTGTGGGAGGACCTGGGTTTGGACCAATCTAGGTGGGTGGGAATAATTTTTTGGTTTTGTTTGTGTAGTTAAGCATTTTTTTGACAAGTTCCCCTGACCTCCCAAATTTGTACTGCACGCTCCTCTGCCCTCCAGACTGTGGTCCCCCCATCCACAGGTTGCCTCCCCTCAATGTTCTTCCCCTGACAACTTGATTCCCCCCTTTGAATAGCCCCTTCCCGAGTTTTTCCCCTGTACCCCAGTGTCAGGCCCCACCCCCGTAATTGATTATAATAGTAATGGGGAAGCGGCGGCATAGCCCCCTGCATAAAAATGTAAGTAGATATCACCCTTGGAGAGAATGTTGAGGACCGTCGCTGTTTTTGGTCCTCGCTGTACAGCATGTCGGCATTTTGGTATTCGCCGATGTGCACTTGCTTATTTTGATCTCGCTAATATTCTGTCGCTCAAATCACATAAAAACAATTTTATGATGTTTTAGTGCTAAAGCCTGCAGTAGTTGTACTGTATCAGTCAGTGTTGTTGCTGTCCTCTGGAGTCCCTACGTTCTTGTCTATTGTGCTGGCCATAAAACTTTTCAAGGTACAGTGAGTGTCCTGCTATTTTCTGTAGTTTAAAGTATATCTGAGTTAGAAAAAATGCTTTTAGACAATACAGGGACTTCACAAGACATGTAACAGAACTGAATGAGAGCATAACTTCTGCTGGCTTGTGCAGGTATGCATCATCAACTCCCATAATGCCCTGCATGAGTGGGGTAATGACCTTTGCAATGGAAATAGGTTTTCACACCAGGTCAAAACAGAGTGAAGCATCTTCATTTATATTTAAGTCATGATGAAATTAGGAGGATGCAAGAGAGGGAATCATTGTTCCTGCCTACAAACTACACAGGTATACAGAAAACAGATTGAGGAGCCATTCCCTTTAAGAAAGATGTTAACTTGCTGGAGACAGTCAAGAGAAGGACAGCCAAGATGATCCAGGAACAGCAGTGCAACACCTACGAAGAGAGGCTCAAGGGGCTTAACATGTACTTGCTTGAGGACAGAGGCATGCCTCCCAACCTCTTGTCACTGACGTGAGGGACATATCAACACAAGCTCGGATCACTGCGGAAACCATTGTGTGTACTTGCAGGAAGTTTATTGTTAATTTAGCATCTTAAAATATTATGAATTTCTGCTTTAAAGTCTGAATTTACTGCATATTCTCTGAGTGGGCAGCACCTTTTCCATGAGGGACAGAGTAATTTTGAGGGGTAAAATGAGGGACGTCCCTCGTAATCAGGGATACTTGAGAGTTATGGACAGAAGGGAGAGGGGGGGCATGACTGAGACCTTCATATACCTTAAAGGCATTAACAGGGTGAATATTGAGGGCCTCTTAAGCCTTAGTGGAAACAAGTCCAGTAGGGGGAATAGCCTAAAGCTGGTAGGGGGAAGATTTAGGAAAGAGATGAGGAAGCACTTTTTCACCAAGAGAGTGGTGGACAAGAGAAACAAGTTGCCAGAGGAGGTAGTCTCTCTGAAACAGTGGATAGCTTCAAGAGAGGATGGGACAGTGGAGGGGAAAATTACTGGTGACGGGGGGAGGGAGGACCCAAGGGGGTTGGGGGGATTTGCTGAGGAGGGCAGGTCCCTCTGTAGACACAAGATGGACCTGCACACTCAAGCAGACTAGATAGATGTAAGGCCTTTATCTGCTGGCATGTTTGTATGTATGTATGTTCGTACATCAGTATTCCACTTAAAGAGATCTACCAGCCTAGACTTCTGCACCCCATAGTTCGGTGCCTTACCTCTGCAAACTACTGCTGAGATATACTAGATCCACAAATCTCCATTACTTTTTCTGGCAGAACACTCATAAAATTGCTTTAACTGGGACACAGGCACTTCCCGGTTTGAAGATCTGCCCCTTCGCCACCCCTTGCTCAGCCAACTTTATGACGTGATCCCAGGGAGAGCGCAGGGATGTGCTACATTATAGTCTATGGGAGTTAACTTTAAGAACAATTTTACATATTACAGTGATCATGTGGTGATTAAATGAGGGCCTCGGGTGACTAACAAGGCCCTATGGGGAGCAGATCTAAATTTTTACCTTGGGGAGTCTCTTTAAGGCTAAAACACCAGCTCTGTGTTTGCATCTTACATTTATTTGCAGTCTCAAAAATACCCCCATTTAATTAGAAAAATAGGTGATAAAACCAAAGATTTTCCATGTTTGGAAGGTGGTAGGAACCCAACAGAGGTGGCCTTCTTGAGAATTTTTGGGTATTCCGGTGGGCCAGTCTGACTCTGTCTAATGGGATCCAGCTCCCATGTGGTAAAGCTACAAGCAATGTGAATCTAATAATCTACTTACAGTATAGTAATGACAGTTTATTTTGTCTACCCTCCACCTAGTTTTTCCCCAGGTCCGTCATCTGTGTTCTGTTGCTGGCAATGGTGTTCTTGGCGCTAACCAAAGGCAAGAGGCAGTGCAGCATTACAGAAATCATCAAGACTTACAAAGCTGTGATCTTCTATGAACTCTTGAACCTGGTGAGCCTGAGTGGGTGGGTGGAGTTTGGGAGGGACTCAAGTGGGCTTCAGTTAACTCCATTTTGGGAGTATTTGACCCCCGAAACAATGCAAAAACTTCCAAAATAAAGGGGGAGGAAGTCATTGACTTCCAAATGTAAAAAAAAAAAAATTGGATGACTTCCAAAACTGAAGGCACAGAAGCTAAGAAATTATGGATTTTCCAAACAGAAATTGTATTTTACCATTAATATTTGTATTAACATCCATAAAGTGATCCTTCTTAGAATACTGGCTTTCAAATTGTGGGATCTGGCAAGTATTTTGACTTCCAAAAAATTGGAAACACTTCCAGATGTTGACTCATGGAAGTATTCGACTTCCAGAAAAAATAAATTAACTGAACCCCACTCAGCTAGTTACGATCGGCCTGGGATCCAACCTGGTGGAGTTCGATATAAAACCTTGCAGAAACGGAATGTGATAAGTGGATCCACTAACATGACAATGGATTTTTCCAGGAACTGGGCTCTCATGTTTCGATTGTTGAACAACACATTTGATTTGAATATCACTGTGTCTTATATACAAAGATATCACAAAACATCTCACAGCTACAGTTTAAAAATGCAGAACCCAGAGCAGATGCATTATAAAATTAAAAGTAAATAGTACAGATGAAAATAACACAAAAACAGAATGACACAAAGATGACAGTTAAGGGAAAACAACAAGCGAAACCCATGGAAAGCAGTGGTTGTTCCACATTGCTTATTCAATACCTTGGGCAGAGTCCATGGAAAGCAGCGGTTGTCCCACATTGTTTACTCAGTACCGTGGGCAGGGTCTATAGAAAGCAGTGGTTGTCCCACATTGTTTATTCAGTATCTTGGGCAGGGCCCTTGGAAAGCAGTGGTTTTCCCACATTGTTTATTCAGTACCGTGGGCAGGGCCCATGGAAAGCAGCGGTTGTCCCACATTGTTTATTCAGTACCTTGGGCAGGGCCCATGGAAAGCAGCAGTTGTCCCACATTGTTTATTCAATACCTTGGGCAGGGCCCATGGAAAGCAGTGGTTGTCCCACATTGTTCATTCAGTACCTTGGGCAGGGCCATTGGAAAGCAACGGTTGTCCCACATTGTTTATTCAGTACCGTGGGCAGGGCCCCTGGAAAGCAACGCTTGTCCCACATTGTTCATTCAGTACCTTGGGCAGGGCCCTTGGAAAGCGGTTGTCCCACATTGTTTATTCAGTACCGAGGGCAGGGCTCATGGAAAGCAGCGCTTGTCCCACATTGTTTATTCAGTACCGTGGGCAGGGCCCGTGGAAAGCAGCACTTATCCAAAATTGTTTATTCAGTACTATGGGCAGGGCCCCTGGAAAACAGCGCTTGTCCCACATTGTTTATTCAGAACCGTGGGCAGGGCCCATGGAAAGCAGCGCTTGTCCCACATTGTTTATTCAGTACCGTGGGCAGGGCCCGTGGAAAGCAGCGCTTATCCAAAATTGTTTATTCAGTACCATGGCAGGGCCCTGGAAAGCAGCGGTGTCCCACATTGTTTATTCAGTACCGTGGGCAGGGCCCATGGAAAGCAGTGGTTGTCCCACATTGTTTTTTCAGTACCGTGGGCAGGGCCTGTGAAAGCAGCGTTGTCCCACATTGTTTATTCAGTACCGTGGGCAGGGCCCGTGGAAAGCAGCGGTTGTCCCACATTGTTTATTCAGTACCGTGGGCAGGGCCCATGGAAAACAGCGGTTGTCCCACATTGTTTATTCAGTACCGTGGGCAGGGCCCGTGGAAAGCAGCGGTTGTCCCACATTGTTTTTTCAGTACCGTGGGCAGGGCCCGTGGAAAGCAGCACTTATCCAAAATTGTTTATTCAGTACTATGGGCAGGGCCCCTGGAAAACAGCGCTTGTCCCACATTGTTTATTCAGAACCGTGGGCAGGGCCCATGGAAAGCAGCGCTTGTCCCACATTGTTTATTCAGTACCGTGGGCAGGGCCCGTGGAAAGCAGCGCTTATCCAAAATTGTTTATTCAGTACTATGGGCAGGGCCCCTGGAAAACAGCGCTTGTCCCACGTTGTTTATTCAGTACCGTGGGCAGGGCCCGTGGAATGCAGCAGTTGTCCCACATTGTTTATTCAGTACCGTGGGCAGGGCCCGTGGAAAACAGCGGTTGTCCCACATTGTTTATTCAGTACCGTGGGCTGGGCCCGTGGAAAGCAGTGGTTGTCCCACATTGTTTTTTTCAGTACCGTGGGCAGGGCCCATGGAAAGCAGCGGTTGTCCCACATTGTTTATTCAGTACCGTGGGCAGGGCCCGTGGAAAGCAGCGGTTGTCCCATATTGTTTATTCAGTAATCTGGGCAGGGCCCATGGAAAGCAGCGGTTGTCCCACATTGTTTATTCAGTACCGTGGGCAGGACCCTGTGGAAAGCAGCAGTTGTCCCACATTGTTTATTCAGTACCATAGGCAGGACCCTGTGGAAAGCAGTGGTTGTCCCACATTGTTTATTCAATATCGTGGGCAGGGCCCGTGGAAAGCAGCGGTTGTCCCACATTGTTTATTCAGTACCGTGGGCAGGGCCCGTGGAAAGCAGTGGTTGTACCATATTGTTTATTCAGTATTGTGGGCAGGGCCTATGGAAAGAAGCGGTTGTCCCACATTGTTTATTCAGTACTGCAGGCAGGACCCTTGGAAAGCAGCGGTTGTCCCATATTGTTTATTCAGTACCACGGGCAGGGCCCATGGAAAGCAGCAGTTGTCCCACATTGTTTATTAAGTACCGCGGGCAGGGCTCATGGAAAGCAGCGGTTGTCCCACATTGTTTATTAAGTACCGTGGGCAGGGCCCATGGAAAGCAACGGTTGTCCCACATTGTTTATTAAGTACCGTGCGAAGGGCACTGCAAGAGGACGTTGGAGCATTTAAAGTAAAACAGGGAGTAGGGAAAGGTTGACAGCATTGTTATATTTCAAACCCTGCTAGAGCGAAATACTCATTGTGCGACCTTGAGCAAGTCACTTGACCTCCCAGTACCCCATCCACTGAGCAGGGGATATGGGTAGAAGCAGGAGCCCACTATAAGCAAGACATCTGCATCTCAGCTGGTGTATTCTAGGTAAAGAAATTGTATGAAAAAAATAATATTCTCCTCCTGAGCTGGATTCCTAGCCCTGGGCTGGAAAAGTCTGGGGCATGCTTATAAGGCAGTGACTCGTACTCAATGGGGAGGTCACAGCATGCGCCACTGTTAGAGCACATCTGGAGGGGGGAGGAGCCATCTTTCAAAATATAGAGTAAAGGATGGGGAAGTGTGTGAGATGAGAATTTAATGCACACCCGAGGTGTGGGATGCTACATAAACCCTGAGGGTTTTTTCAAAGCATCCCACAAAGAGGATGTGCATTAAATTCTCATATGCACTCTTCCTCATCTTTTATTTTATATAATTGTTGGTGAGAAATTTTTTCCAGCCTGAGTGCTGTGACCCTGTGTGACAGAGACTCACACACACACACACACACACACACTCTGTCTCTCTCCCTTCTTGCTCAGGATGAGAATTGTGTTGTTTTCCTTTTTTTAGCGTAGTATTTGGAATCGCGATTTTGATCCCGCTTCAGTAGCACTGTTGCCGTTCCTGCTCACAGTATCGCCGAAGGTGGCGAACAGGAGGAGCAACCAGAGACAGCTTTTTTGTGTGTTTGTTTTTTAAATCAAAGGCAGGATCTACCAGATAGATAAATAAAATGGTTGTGGGACAGTGTGGTGGCTCCTTGCCAATGGAGATAAGGAGCAGCCATATTTGAGGAACTGTTCAGCCTGCCCAGACACAGGATGAGAACCAATGACGGAGTGCTCGATTTTTGAGTGACAGAGCGTGTGTTTGCCATAATAACCCTCGGGTTATTATGGCGACTATCAACTGGCTGAGCCCATCAAAAAAATTGCTTGCCAGTTATTATAAAAAAATAAAGTATCTTTTTATTGTAGCAACCAACTGTAAACAATACAGGTACATGATATGTCTCATTTACAGGTTACATAATACACAAAGTTCTCAGTATTTATTACAAGTAAATACCAGTAATATGAGAGCTCCAATTAACATTTCATATTTTCTCTGCATAATTTTTTTACAATGCTTTTACCTTTTATTGTGCTAGGTAGTGCATGACTGCGACTTCAGAAAGACCATGTAAAGTAGCCTATTTCTCCAAGGTGAGGTCACCCCACGAGCAATAAACTGTTGTTTCTGCAGAACTCCCTCCATTTGCTCATTAGTAACATTACTCATCTATGTCATATTGTAGACGGCTTGATGATTAAGAGTTCACCTAGTTTGTGGCTCACTGTGTTACCCTACAGGGCAAGGTCTGGATTGGTATTAAGCATACACATCACCCGTCACCCCCAGCGGTTCTCAAATAAATTCACCTGTTGTCTCACTCTAAGTGTCCGTTTTTCCATTTCATATATAAAGCCCTGTCTACATGCTCATATTAGCACTGCAGCAACCCGAGCGCTCAGGTTGCTGCGGTGCAATTGCCACCATGTGGACACTTACCAGATCATGGTAAGCCTGTCCTTACTCTGCTCTTGCGGTCTCATCAAATCTGGGAATGTGGTCGGGGAGTGAGAGGTTTAAGTGACCATGTGGACAGTCTGCACCGCTCACTCCCATGTGCCAGACCCTGCGGGCATCTTTTTCCTTTTTTTGACTGACCACCCACTGACTCGCAGCCCCTCTCCACCGTGTCTTGCATCGGCGCTAAGAGGGGCTGTGTGGAAGTGGAAGCAGAGTGTCTTTTTTGGTCGGGGGCCACACTGCAACAGTCCACAGAAGGGGCGAACCAGCCATGTAAACAGGGCTTTATTCTCATTGAAGTTTGCTATTGTTTTACTGTGGGGGAGGGGGGGTTGCATCCATTGTTTTACTGTGGAGGAAGGGGTGGTTGCATCCATTGTTTTACTGTGGGGGGGGTGCATCCATTGTCTAGTAATGGCCTTCTTGGTCACTGCAAGTGCTGTGCTTATAAAGTGTTTCTGGTTCTTATGAAATTTCCCCAGGGGGAATATAAAAATAAAGCAAGGTCTGTTGTTAAACTAGGGGAAATCAGTACAACGCGATTGTGAGAGAAGCAGCCTTGACATCCTAGGTGACCACCACTGCCCTCCACAAAGGCTCTGTCATAGGTGAGGGCAGTGCCAATACATGACAGGTGCATGCAACTCATAAAGGGGGAAAGAAATCAGGCACACATCAGCAAGATAATGCACCCCCCCCCACAATCACACACACACACAACAACAATGGCATATTAGCAGCCCCCGACACTCCCCATCCCCACATTGGATCCTGAAGGAAGGAAGACCAGCTGCAGGGGTGAAGCTGCATGGAATTCAGGGGTGACATTGGAAGGAGACCCTAAGGGTCTGCTGGTGGTGTTGGAGCTGGAAATGGAGTTAGGAGGAGTCTGAGGTAAGCCCACACAGACCAGCATTAAAACCTGAATTTAAAAAAAAAGGAGCTGACTTTAAAAACTATGACTCAATGTACTTTGCATATACTTCCCATGATGCTTTGCTTCAGTGGGGTATACTGAATTTGGTATACTGTATAAGTCCTTGTATGCAATCTCTATGAGATAGCCCTGAGCAGGCAGGGTGAGGTGGAGGCACATACATAGCAGTCCACAATTCGCTGTGTAATGTTCCAGCTTTCTTCCTGTAGACCTATTCTGGACTGCCCACAAGAAGTCTATTAGCTATGGCAAGCCACCTTAAAAAGGGAGTTGATTTTTAGCATTTCAAATCAAGTTATCCAGTTAGAAAGGTTTCTTCCTCCGGCAGAAAAATAAGTGTAGAATTTCAAACAGTTTTGTGGGGAAGGGGGTGAATTGCTATTTGGCCCTGGAAACCCCAGAACTTCTTTATTTTTTTTTGCCTGCTTTCACCAGCCTGCCACCTCCGACCCATCAGGGGAGACAACTGACATCCCACTGCCTACCGTCCTACCCAGATGGACCTCAGATCCCCATGGAGCCATGGTTATACCCCCCCCGGGTGAGGACGAGGCAGGGGTCGGACACCCCGTAACTTACATTTTTGTCGGTTCTGGGTCTCGTCAGGGCGGGCGGAGGCACATCATGGGCACGTCACAGTTCCCCATCTTCCTGGCAGTAGCAGACTAATTTTTCCGTTTTTGCCCTCCCCGTACAGTGTGCAACTCCCCTGATGTCATGGCACAAGGTGCCGATGTCCGCTCTGTACCACGGCCAGCCATCTCTCAAGGGGCTTGCAGTACTCTGAGTCTCCGCTCGGAGTCAGGCAAGTGTGCGGGCATCAGCCTGTTCCTTCCCCAGAGAAGGTGAGCTGTCATAGGATTCTCAAGCCTATCTCCCCCCTGCTGACCCACCAGCGACCCGAGTCCACTCCCGAACCCGGGTCACTGGTATGGTGCGAGGTGTGGTGTCCAGCGCCTCAACCCTCAGTACCACTGGGCCTCTTTACTCTATCTTAATGCTCTTCACACTGCTCTTGAACTTGCAACCTAGTATTTTTGAGATGTAAAAAGATATGAAATCTACTGGGTGGAGGGGGGGATATGGAGGCCTGAAAACACTAGCGCAGGATGGTCCTCCCAAACTTTCTGCAGAACTCAGGTATTCCAAGTGGATCACCTTGCAGTGAGCTCCTTCTGGCTTGGGTGGGAGAACCAAGGGGCACTAACCCATGGCTCCCAATGGCTGCTTGATTTACCATGGGGAGGGGGATGGGTGGAAGAACCAGGAGCACTAACCAGGGCTCCCAATGGCTGCTTGATTTACCATGGGGAGGGGGGATGGGTGGGAGAACCAAGGGGCACTAACCCAGGGCTCCTCAATGGCTGCTTGATTCACCATGGGAAGGGGAGATGGATGGGAGAACCAAGGGGCACTAACCCAGGGCTCCCCAATGGCTGCTTTTTTATTTTTTTAACTTCATCTTTTATTAGGTGTCCATATACATTTTTACACGTTCTTACATACTTCCATGCCAAATCTAATACTAAAGCCAAAGTGGTGTTTGTACTATACAATACTTTTTCACAATATATTGTAGGTCTGGCATACATTATACAACATATTTTGTTCAGTATAATCATAGTGCATGGGATATAGATACCCTTTTTATTCTGTCCGTATCTCCTCCCTCCCCTCCCCAATGGCTGCTTGATTCACCATGGGGAGGGGGAAGGGTGAGAGAACCAAGGGACACTAACCCAGGGCTCCCCAATGGCTGCTTGATTCACCATGGGGAGGGGGAAGGGTGAGAGAACCAAGGGCACTAACCTAGGGCTCCCCAGTGGCTGCTTGATTCACCATGGGGAGGGGAAGGGTGGGAGAACCAAGGTGCACTAACCCAGGGCTCCCCAATGGCTGCTTGATTCACCGTGGGGAGGGGGAAGGAATTTTACAGGCCATTTTTGTTAACCCTTTGTCACTTAGAGCAGACTAAGAGTTTTGTCATTTGCGAGAATTTCAGGCTGTTCTGAGTTTACAGTGACTTGGTCTTTTCCTCCCCAGAAAAACGTTACAGGGCTTGCTGAAGGCAGCACAGAGATCATTGAGAATGGAGGGAACGCCTGTCGCTCGGAGAAGGTAACACCATCAATTTTAAACCTAGAGTGAGTAACAGAGAGATGGGATAATGTAATTCCTGTCTTGCTTTTGCACACACAGTACACACAGTTCCTGCATATTGACCCCTTCTGAAGACAGGAATTGTGCCCCACCCTGTTGTACCAAAGTGAAATGCTGTCATGGGTTAGCCCCCCCCCTTACCACAGCATGCTGATCCTTGAACAATCATGCGCTTGCCACCTGTGCTTCTCCTCAGCTCAGCTTACTGCTCCAAAACCTTCTGGCCTAGACCCTTACGATTTAATCTTCCGAGTCTAAGGCCCCTGCCTGTTGATCCTCCTCCTGCTGACCATTCAGGCTTGCGCTGACACTGAGTCATTTAAAAGCATTGTAGAAACATTTATATACCACCTGGCTTTTGCGTCTTTGTGGCTGTTTTCTTTTGTGGCTGTTTGTGGCTGTTTTGTGTTTTTGTGTTTTGTGTCTTTTGTGGCTGTTTATTGATTACATGTACTAATAATTTAGCTCCAACACTGTTTTCCCAGTGGGCCTTTATGTAATCTAATGCACAACCCCCCGCCTGATACAACTCTGATATTAGCTAGCTTTATCCCTCTGTTATATATTTACCTCTGCCTGTTGTTTTGGATTTGTTCCTTGGTACAGACTCTGGCACTTAAACATTTTGTTAAGCACTTTATAAATGAGTATTTTTATTAAGTCGGCTGGTTGATGAATCAAAAAACGATTGGTGAGTCGACCAATTCAAAAAATTATTCGGGGCCGACTGGGCAGATCCTACGAGGATCAACTAAGGGCACTGAACATGTACTTGCTGGAAGCCAGAAGGGAGAAGGGGTCAGGATAGAGATGTTCAAGTTCCTGGACAGAATAAACAACGTTAACTGCGAGGGACTATTTAGCAGGAATGGCAGGTCATAAACAAGGGACATGAATGTAAGCTGGTGGGGGGGAGAGATTCAGGAGGGAATGCAAAAAAAGTTTTACTTTACTGAGAGACTGGATGAGACATGGTGGTGATGAACAGAGGTGGTGGGTGCAAAAAACATGCATGCTCCCTGGTCTCTGAGGGTGGCAGCTTAACATACTCCCCTAAGGACTCTGGACCGACTATATAACCAGTAATGAGTGAAACCGAGGTAGTGTGACGGCTGTGGGGAGGTGGAATGGGGGACCCTAATAAATAAAAGAGAAATACCTGGCTTACCTTTCCTTTCACAGTATATCTCTCCCCCTCGCCAGGAGCAGAGAATTCTCCAGTCAATCTACTCTTTGAGTCTCAGCCTCGCATCTGAGGCCAGCTGCAGTACAAAGAGGCACAGCGCCAAAAGAAGCAGGAAGAGGAAACTGGAGACCACTGTCTGCAGGGTAGTCAGTCAGATGACATCTGTGATTAAGGAGAACTGCAGGAAAGTCCATCGGGTGAGTCTCTGATGATTGCTGCATGCAATATCCTCCTAGTAGGCTACTGCAGATGGGGGTGGGGCATGGGCAGGTCAGAGCTGTATGTGAATAAAGGCAATCTGTGCAAAGTAATGCCATCTACTGGTGAAAGCAGAGAAACACAGAAATGTGTCAACAAAAAGATTACAGCCCAGCATGTCTGTCAATTTTCCTACCCAAGCCATACCTATCTTCCCTTAGTCTTGCCTAGGCAGTATAGCCATTGACAGATCAGCCTTGCCGCTCCCATTCTCCACACCTTCCTTGCTGTACTTTTCACCAACCCCCTACAGCCGTCTTGTGCAAGGAAACTGTGGATAACAGTCAAAAGCAATACTGCCCTCTAGTGTTGGTTCATGAGATTAAAAAAAGTCAAAGGAACTCTCTAACTTCCCAGCTGGGGGAATTTCTCATTATCTGAATGGTTAGAGCTGCTGCCTTCTGCACTCGGGGTCTATGGATTGATGCCCAGCAAGGGCTGCAGGTGGGTCTACCTAAATAGAGAGTACACACATAATAGCTGATGTCTAAGCTATTCAGACTGGATCCTGAAAATGCTCACATTGTGAACCCCAAAACATCTATTCTCACGGGTGAATTTTTTGCATGCATAGATAGACACAGCTGCACACATGTGGAAGGGATGTGTGCACACATAGAGAAGCACAACAGCACATGTGATAGTGGTGTGCATGCATGGAAAGTCACAGTAGCACATGTTCAGAATTGTGTGCATGTATGGAGAGCACAGCAGCACACATCTGGGAGAGTGGTGTGCACACATTGAGAAGCTCAGCAGCACACATGTGGGAGAGTGGTGTGTACACAGAGGCACAGCAGCACACATGTGGGAGAGTGGTGTGTACACAGAGGCACAGCAGCACACGTATGGTAGAACTGCAGGCACACTCAGAGAGGTGCAGCACATGTATGTGAGGATTGTGTGCATGCTTGGAGAGGCACAGTAGCACACATTTGAGAGAGTTGTATGCATGCATGGAGAAGCACAGCAACACACGTGTGGGAGGGTTGTGTGTATGCATGGAGAGGCTTGACAGCACATGTGTGGGATAGTAGTGTGCACACATGGAGAGGTACAGCAGCACATGTATGGAAGGGTTTTGTGCATGCACAGAGAGGCACAACAGCACATGTTGGAGTGTTGTGTGCATGCATAGAGAGCACAACAGCACATGTGTGGGAGAGTTGTGTGGCCACACAGAAAGGCAGAGCAACACATGTGCAAGAGTGGTATGCATGCATGCACAGAGAGGCACAGCAGTACATGTTGGAGTGCTGTGTGCATGCATGGAAAGGCACCACAGAACACATGTGGGAATGTGCGAATGCATGGAAAGACACCACAAAACACATGTGGGAATGTGTGAATGCATGGAGAAGCACAGAAGCACATGTGTGGGAGAGTTGTGTGCTTTCACATAGAGGCACAACAACACATATGTGGGAGAGTTGTGTGCACGCATGGAGGGGCACAATGAAACGTGTGGGAGAGTTGAGGGCATGCATGGAGAGGGACAACAACACATGTGTGGGAGAATTGGGTGAATGCACGGAGAGGCACCACAACACAAGTGTGGGAGAGTTGTGTGCATGCATGGAGAGGCACAACAACACATGTGTGGGAGAGTTCTGTGCATGCATGGAGAGGCTCAGCTCATGTGGGAGAGTTGTGTGCATGCACGGAGAGGCACAACAACAGATGTGTGGGAGACTTTTGTGCATGTACAGAGAAGCACAACAATGCAAGTGTTTGAGAGTTGTGTGCATGCATGGAGAGGCACAACACATGTGGGAGAGTTGTGTACAAGGACAGAGAAGCACAACAATGCATGTGTGGTAGAGTTGTGTGCATGTACAGAGAGGCACAACAACACATGTGTGGTAGAATTGTGTGCATGCATGGAGAGGCACAACAACACATGTGTGGGAGAGTTTTGTGCATGTACAGATAGTCACAACAACACATATATGGGACAGTTGTGTGCTTGCACAGAGTGGCACAACAACACACATGTGGGAGAGTTGTGTGCATTCATGGAGAGGCACGGCAGCACATCTGTAGGATAGTAGTGTGCACACATGGAGAGGTACAGCAGCACATGTATGGGAGGGTTTTGTGCATGCACAGAGAGACACAACATCACATGTTGGAGTGCTGTGTGTATGCATGGAAAGGCACCAAACAACACATATGGTAATGTGTGAATGCATGGAGAGGCACAGAAGCACATGTGTGGGAGAGTTGTGTGCATGTACAAAGAGGCTCAGCAGCATACATGTGGGAGAGCTGTGTGCACACACAGAGAGGAAGAGCAACACACATGTAAAAGAGTGGCATGCATGCATGGAGAGGCACAGCAGCACAAATTTGGGAGAGTTGTGTGCACATGCAGAGGGCACAGCAGTATTCTGGGAGTGTTGTGTGCACACATGAAGAGGCATAACATCACAAGTGCGAGAGCTGTGTGTACGCACAAAGAGGCACAGCAGTACATGTGCGGGAGAGTTGTGTGCATGCATGAAGAGACACAGCAGTACGAACTTAGAACATACGAAATTTGCCAGCAAATAAAGGCCTAGAGGTCTATCAAGTCTGCTCGAATGTGCAGCTAGTACCCCTTATTCTGCAGTTGCCCCTCCTTCCCACCCTTCCCCTCCCTTGACCCTCCCCCTTACCCTGTGCCAGCCTCTTTCGAAGCAGTCCACTGTTCTACTGGCTACCACTTCTGCTGGTAACACATTCCACCCAGCTACCACCCTCTCCATAAAAAAGTGTCTCCTCATCTCCCTCCTGAACCTGTCTCCCTCCAGTTTCATATCATGATCCCGGGTATCCCTCCTCTCCCTTACTTTGAACAGCCCCTCCATACCTGTCTTGTTTATTCCTTTCATGTACTTGAAGGTTTCAATCATGTCCCCCTGTCCCTCCTCTCCTGCAGCAAGTACATGTTCAACTCCCTCTGCCTCCTCTTGTATGTTAAGTCCCCCAGCCCCTTGATCATTCATGTCACTCTGTGCTGCACCCCCTTCAGTAACTTAATGTCTCTCTTCAGTTATGGGTGCCAGCACTGAACCCCAGTTGCCAGGTGTCTGACCAGGTTCCCATCTTTGCCAGTACATGTGTGGGATAGTTGTGTGCATGCACAAAGAGGCACAGCAGTACATGCATGGGAGAGTTGTGTGCATGCATGGAAAGGCACCACAGAACACATGTGGGAATGTGTGAAAGTATGGATAGGCACAGCAGCATATATGTGGGAAAATTGTGTGCACACATAGAGAAGCACAACAGCATGTGTGTGAGATAATTGTGTGCATGAGTGGAGAGCCACAGCAGGACATGTGGGAGAGAATTGTGTGCATGCATGTATGGAGATTCACAGCAGCACACATGAGAGAGTTGTGTGCGCACACGGAGAGGCACAGCAACACCATGTGGGACAGTAGTGTGTGCAGTCATGGAGAGGCACTACAGCACACATGAGGAAGTGTGTGCACACATGGAGAGGCACTATAGCACACATGAGGAACTGTGTGCACACATGGAGAGGCACAGCAGCACATATGTGTGGAGAGTTGTGTGCACATGTAGAGAGGCACAGCAGCACCATGTGCAGAATTGTGTACACACATGGAGAGGCATAGCAGCACATATGTAGGAGAGTTGTGTGCATGCACGGAGAGGCACAGCAGCACCATGTAGGAGAGTTGTGTGCACACATGGAGAGGCACACCAGCATAATTGTGGAAGGGTTGTGTGCATACATAGAGAGGCACTACAGCACACATGAGGAAGTGTGTACACACATGGAGGGGCACAACAGCACATGTGGGAGAGTTGTGTGCACACATAGAGAGGCACAGCAACACATGTGCAGGAGAGTTGTGTGCACACATGGAAAGGCATTGCAGCACATGTATGGGAGAGATGTGTGCACTCACAGAGGCACAACAGCACATGTGTGGGAGAGTTGTGTGCATGCATGGAGAGGCACAGCAGCACATAGGCCAGAGATTTGTCCGCATGTAGGAAGAGGCACAGCACAATGTAGAAGAGTGAGGTGAACACATGGAGAGGCACAGCAGCACATGTGTGGGAGACTTGTGTGCACACAGAGAGGCACAGCAACACATGTAGGAGAGTTGTGTGCACATACAGAGAGGTATAGCAGCACACATATGGGAGAAATATGTGCACACACAAAGACGCATGGCAGCACATGTGTGGGAGAGTTGTCTACATGCAGGGAGAGACACAACACAATTTAGAAGACTGAGGTGTGCACACACAGAGAGGCACTGTAGTACACATGTGGGAGAGTTTTGTTCATACATGGAGAGGCACCACTGTACATGTGTGGGAGGGTTGTGTGCATGCATCAACAGGCAGAACAACATACATGTGGGAGAGTTGTGTGCATACATGGAGAGGCACAACACACATGTAGGAGAGTTGAGTGCATGCATGTACAAGCTCTGCAACACACATGTGGTAGAGTTGTGTGCATGCACAGAGAGGCACAGCAGCATACGTGTGGGAGAGTAGTGCGCACACACAGAGAGACACAGCAACACACTTGTTGAAGATTGTTGTGCAAGCATGAAGAGGCACAGCAGCACATGAGTGGGAGAGTTGTGTGCATGCATGGTGAGGCACTGCAGTATATATGTAGGAAAGTTGTGTGCATGTTATAGTGAGGCACTACAGCACATGTGTGGGAGAGTTGTGCGGATGCACAGAGAGGCATCCTGTTGGAGAGTTGTGGGCACATGGAGAGGCACCACAGTACATGTGTGAGAGGGTCGTGTGCATGTACAGAGAGGTACAGCAGCACACATGTGGTAGTGTTGTATGTACACATGGAGAGGCACAAAAGCACACATGTGGGAGTGTTGTGTGCATACAGGGAGAGGCACCATAGCACACATGTGGAAGAGTTGTGTACTTGTGTAGAGCACCCCAGCACACATGTGGGAGGGTTGATTACACACACAAAAGTACAGCAGCACACATCTGAGAGGGTTGCCTACATGTACAGATTGGCACAAGAAGACGTGTGAGACAGTTCTTTGCATGCACAGAGAGGCACCCTGTGGGAGAGTTGTGGGCACATGGAGAGACACCACAGTACAAGTGTGAGAGAGTTGTGTGCATGTACAGAGAGGTACAGCAGCTCACATGTGGGAGTGTTGTATGTACACATGGAATGGCACAGCAGCACACATATGGGAGAGTTGTGTGCATGCATGGGGAGGCAGAACAGTACACATGTGGGAGAGTTGCATGCACACAGGGAGAGGCACCACAGCACATATGTGGAAGAGTTGTGTGCACGTGTAGAAGCACCCCAGCACACATGTGGGAGGGTTTCACACACACACACACACACACACACACAGGCACAGCAGCACACATTTGGGAAGGTTGCCTACATGCACAGATTGGCACAGCAGCACATGTGTGGGACAGGGGTGTGCACTGATGGAGAGACAAAGCTGGGAACCTGAGAGGAAGGGTTGCATGCATGGCGAGCAGCACACATGTGGGAGGGTGTGTGTGCACACACACACGGAGGCACAGTATACATGTGGGATATTTGTGAGCAAACATCAAGAGGCACCGCATCACACTTGTGTGAGAGTTTTGTGCATGTACAGAGAGGCACAACACATGTGTGGGAGAGTTGTGTGCATGCATGGAGAGGCACAGCAACACATGTGGGTGAGAGTTGTGTGCATGCATGGGGAGGCACAACAACATGTGTGGAAGAGTTGTGTGCATGTGCAGAGAAGCACAACAATGCATGTGCAGAAGAGTTGTGTGCATGCACGGAGTGGCTCAACACATGTGGGAGAGTTGTGTACATGCATGGAGAGGCACAACAACACGTGTGGGAGAGTTGTCTACATGCACAGAATGGCGAGCAGCACACATGTGGGAGAGTTATGTGCACACATGTGAAGGCACAACAATATACATGTGAGATAGTTGTGTGCAAACATTGAGAGGCACTGCAACACACATGTGGGAGAGTTGTATGTATTCACAGAGAGACACAACACATGTGTGGGAGGGTTTTGTGTGTATGCACAGAAAGGCACAACAACACGTGTGAGAGAGTTTTATGCATGCATGGAGAGGCACAACAACACATGTGTGGGAGAGTTTTGTGCATGCACGGAGAGACACAACAACACAAGTGTGGGAGAGTTGTGTGCATGTACAGAGAGGCACAACACATGTGTGGGAGAGTTGTGTGAATCCGCTGAAAGACACAACACATGTGTGAGAGAGTTGTGTGCATCCATCAAGAGGCATAACACATGTGTGGGTGAGTTGTGTGCATGCACGGAGAGGCACAGAACATGTGTGGGAGAGTTTTTTTTCCATCATACATTTTTATTGATTTTGGATTAAAAATATTATACACAGTTTACAGAAAAATTCAGGTTCTATACACTATGAATTGTTAATAAAATATCACAAGAGTTACAACTGCATAACTTCAATATTTCTAGACACATCAGTATCTAGCAATATAAGTTTTCTGCTCTATTTCACAGCATTCCAATCACAATCAGTAGAATAAGATCTTAAGCATTACATAAATCACTATAGAATAACCATAAGTATGTAACCACCTAAGATTGAAAAGGGGTCCCAGACTTTACGAAAGACCTCTAACCTGTCCATAACCAGATAACTAATTAATTAATTAATCCTTTCATTGTCCGCTGATGAGCTCATTTGGTTGAACCATTCACTTAAAGTGGGATTGTGTTTGGTTTTCCAGTTCCTCAAGATAATCCTTTTAGAGGTTTAGATAGGCATGATTAACCCAAACCCTTTTAAACAAATCAAGTCCATGTGTGGGGGAGTTGTGTGCATGCACAGACATGCACAACAATGTATGTGTGGGAGAGTTGTGTGCATGCATGGAGAGGCACAACATATGTGTGGGAGAGTTGTGTAGAAGGACAGAGAAGCACAACAATGCATGTGTGAGAGAGTTGTGTGCATGAACAGAGAGGCACAACAACACATGTGTGGTAGAGTTGTGTGCATGCATGGAAGGGCACAACAACACGTGTGAGAGAGTTGTGTGTATGCATGGAGATTCACAACAACACATGTGGGAGACTTTTGTGCATGTACAGAGGTGCACAACGCATGTGTGGAAGAGTTGTGTGCATGCATGGAGAGGCACAACAATGCATGTGTGGGAGAGTTGTGTGCGTGCATGGAGAGGCACAACACATGTGTGGGAGAGTTGTGTGCATCCATCAAGAGGCATAACACATGTGTGGGTGAGTTGTATGCATGCACGGAGAGGCACAACACATGTGTGGGAGAGTTGTATGCATCCATCAAGAGGCACAACACGTGTGGGAGAGTTGTGTGCATCCATCAAGAGGCATAACATATGTGTGGGTGAGTTATGTGCAAGCACGGAGTGGCAAACGTGTGGGAGAGTTCTGTGCATGCATGGAGAGGCACAACAACACATGTGTGAGGAACCTTTGTGCATGTACAGAGGAGCACAACAACACATGTGTGGTAGAGTTGTGTGCATGCATGGAGAGGCACAACAACATATGTGTGGGAGAGTTTTGTGCATGCATGAAGAGGCTCAACATGTGTGGGAGAGTTGTGTACAAGGACGGAGAAGCACAGCAACGCATGTGTGGGAGAGTTGTCTGTACGCACGGAGAAGCACAATAATGCATGTGTGGGAGAGTTGTGTGCATGCATGTAGAGGTACAACAACACGTGTGTGGGAGAGTTGTGTGGATGCACAGAGAAGCACAACAACGCATGTCTCAGAGAGTTGTGTGCATGCACGCAGAGGCAGAAGAACACATATGTTGGAGAGTTATGTGCAAGCACGGAGTGGCACAACATGTGTGAGAGTGTTGTGTGCATGCATGGAGAGGCACCAACACATGTGTGGGAGAGTTGTATGCATGCATGGAGAGGCACAACAACACATGTGTGGAAGAGGTGTGTGCATGCATGGAGAAGCACTACAACATGCGTGGGAGAGTTGTGTGCATGCACAGAGAGGCACAACAACATATGTTTGAGAGAGTTCTGTGCATTCATGGAGAAGCACAACAACACATGTGTGGGAGAGTTGTGTGCATTCACAGAGAGGCACAACAACACATATGTAGGATACTTTTGTGTATTTACAGAGAAGCACAATAACGCATGTGTGGGAGAGTTATGTGCATCCATGGCTAGGCCCAACAACACATGTGTGGTAGAGTTGTGTGCATGCACGGAGAGGCACAACAACATATGTGTGGGAGAGTTTTGTGCATGCATGGAGAGGCACAACATGTGTGGGAGAGTTGTGTACAAGGACGGAGAAGCACAGCAACGCATGTGTGGGAGAGTTGTCTGTACGCACGGAGAAGCACAATAATGCATGTGTGGGAGAGTTGTGTGCATGCATGTAGAGGTACAACAACATATGTGTGGGAGAGTTGTGTGGATGCACAGAGAAGCACAACAACGCATGTCTCAGAGTTGTGTGCATGCACGCAGAAGCAGAAGAACACATGTGTTGGAGAGTTATGTGCAAGCACGGAGTGGCACAACATGTGTGAGAGTGTTGTGTGCATGCATGGAGAGGCACCAACACATGTGTGGAGAGTTGTATGCATGCATGGAGGCACAACAACACATGTGTGGAGAGGTGTGTGCATGCATGGAGAAGCACTACAACATGCGTGGGAGAGTTGTGTGCATGCGGAGGCACAACAACATATGTTTGAGAGAGTTCTGTGCATTCATGGAGAAGCACAACAACACATGTGTGGGAGAGTTGTGTGCATCCACAGAGAGGCACAACAACACATATGTAGGATACTTTTGTGTATTTACAGAGAAGCACAACAACGCATGTGTGGGAGAGTTATGTGCATCCATGGCTAGGCCCAACAACATATGTGTGGGAGAGTATTTTGCATGCATGGACAGGCACAACATATGTGTGGGAGAGTTGTGTGCATGCACAGAGAGGCACAACACATGTGTGGGAGAGTTGTGTGCAAGGACAGAGAAGCACAACAATGCATGTGTGAGGGAGCTGTGTGCATGTACAGAGAGGCACAACAACACATGTGTTTTAGAGTCATGTGCAAGCATTGAGAGGCACAACAACATACGTGTGGGAGAGTTTTGTACATGTACAGAGAGTCACAACATGTGTGGGAGAGTTGTATGGTTGCACAGAGAGGCACAACAACACATATGTGGGAGAGTTGTGTGCATGCATGGAGGGGCACAACAAAATGTGTGGGAGAGTTGAGTGCATGGACAGAGAGGTACAATAACACATGTGAGGGAGAGTTGGGTGCATGCATGGAGAAGCACCACAACACATGTGTGGGAGAGCTGTGTGCATGCACAGAGAGGCACAACACATGTGTGGGAGAGTTGTATGCTTGCATGGAGAGGCACAACAACACATGTGTGGGAGAGTTTTGTGCATGCATGGAGAGGCCCAACAAAATGTGTGGGAGAGTTCTGTGCATGCATGGAGAGGCACAAGGCATATGTGGGAGAGTTGTTTGCATGCATGAAGAGGCACAGGAGCACATGTGTGGGAGACTTTTGTGCATGTGCAGAGAAGCACAACAATGCATGTGTGGGAGAGTTGTGTGTATGCATGGAGATGCACAACAACATATGTCTGGGAGAGTTTTGTGCTTGCAAGGAGAGGGACAACACATGTGTGGGATAGTTGGGTGCATGCACGGAGAGGCACAAGAACACATATGGGAGAGTTGTGTGCATGCATGTAGTGGCACAACACATGTGTGGGAGAGTTGTGTGAATGCATAGAGAAGCACAACAACACATGTGTGGGAGAGTTGTGTGCATGCATGGAGAGGAACTACAACACATGTGGGAGAGTTGTGTGCATGTATAAAGAAGCACAACAACACATGTGTGGGAGAGTTATGTGCAAGCACGGAGTGGCACAACATGTGTGGGAGAGTTGTGTGCATGTACAGAGAAGCATAACAATGCATGTGTGGGTGAGTTGTGTGCATGCAAGGAGTGGCACAACACATGTGTGGGAGAGTTGTGTACAAGGACAGAGAAGCACAACAATGCATGTGTGGAAGAGTTCTGTGCATGTACAGAGAGACACAACAACACATGTCTGGTAGAGCTGCATACGTGCATGGAGAGGCACAACCCATGTGTGGGAGAGTTTTGTGAATGTACAGAGAGGCACAACAACACATATGTGGGAGAGTTGTGTAGATGCATGGAGGGGCACAACAAAACATGTGTGGGAGAGTTGAGTGGATGCATGGAGAGGCACACCACTGTGTGGAAGTGTTGGGTGCATGCACAGAGAGGCACCACAACACAAGTGTGGAAGAGCTGTGTGCATGCATGGAGAGGCACAACAACACATGTGGGAGAGTTGCGTGCATGCATGGAGAGGCACAACAACATGTGTTGGAGAGTTGTGTGCATGCACAGAGAGACACAGCAACAGATGTGTTGAAGACTTTTGTGCTTGTACAGAGAAGCACAACAATGCATGTGAAGGAGAGTTTTGTGCATGCACAGAGAGGCTCAACACATGTGTGGGAGAGTTGTGTCATGTATGGAGAGGTACAACACATGTTTACGTGAGGTGTGTACAAGGGCAGAGAAGTGCAACAACGCATGTGTGGGAGAGTTGTGTGCATGTACAGAGAGACACAACAACACATGTGTGGTAGGGTTTTGTGCATGTCCAGAGAGTCACAACAACACGTGTGGGAGAGTTGTGTACTTGCACAAAGAGGTACGACACATATGTGGGAGAGTTGTGTGCATGCCTGGCGGGGCACAACAAGATGTGTGGGAGAGTTGAGTGCATGCATGGAGAGGCACAACAGCACATGTGGGAGAGTTGTGTGCATACACAGAGAGACCCAACAACAGATGTGTGGGAGACTTTTGTGCATGCACAGTGAGACACAACACATGTTTGGGAGAGTTATGTACAAGAACAGAGAAGCACAACAACGCATATGTGGGAGAGTTGTGTGCATGTACAGAAGGGCACAACAAAACATGTGTGGTAGAGTTGTGTGCTTGCACAGAGAAGACAACAACATGTGTGGGAGAGTTTTGTGCATGTACAGAGAGTCATAACAACACATGTATGGGAGAGTTGTGTGCTTGCACAGAGAGGCACAACATCTCATATGTCAGAGAGTCGTGTGCATGCATGGAGGGGCAGAACAACACATGTGTGGGAGAGTTGAGTGCATGCATGGAGAGGTACCACAACAGAATTGTGAAATACTTGTGTGCATGCATGGAGAGGCACCACAACACATGTGGGAGAGTTGTGTGCATGCATGGAGAGGCACTACAACACATGTGTGAGAGAGTTGTTTGCATGCATGGAGAGGCATAACACATGTGGGAGCATTGTGTGCATGCATGGAGTGGCACACCAACACATGAGTGGGAGGGTTGAGTTCATGCATGGAGAGGCACAGCAACACATGTGTGGGAGAGTTGTGTGCATGCACAGAGGGGCACAACACATGTGGGAGAGTTTTGTGCATGCACAAAGAGGCACAACACGTGTGGGAGAGTTGTGTGCATGCATGTAGAGGTACAACAACACATGTCTGGGAGAGTTGTGTGCATGCATGGAGAGGCACTACAACACATATGTGGGAGAGTTGTCTGCATGTACAGAGAGGCACAACAACACGTGTGGGAGAGTTGTGTGCATGCATGGAGAGGTACAACAGCGCATGTGTGGGAGAGTTGAGTGCATGCATGGAGAGGCACAACAACACATGTGGGAGAGTTGTGTGGATGCATGGAGAGGCAGAATAACATGTGTGTGCATGTACAGAGAAGCACAACAACACATGTGTAGGAGAGTTTTGTGCTTGCACAGAGTGGCACAACAATACATGAGTGGGAGTGTTGTGTTCATACATGGAGAGGCACAACAACTCATGAGTGGGAGGGTTGTGTGCATGCACAGAGAAGCACAACACATGTGTGGGAAGGATGTGTTCATGCACAGAGAGGCACAACAACACGTGTGGGAGAGTTGTGTACATGCACAGAGAGGCACAACAACACATGTGTGGAAGAGTTGTGTGGATGCGTGGAGTGGCACAACACATGTGGGGGGTTGTGTTCATGCACAGAGACGTACAACAACACATGTGTGGGAGAGTTGTGTGCATGCATGGAGAGGCACAACACATGTGGGAGAGTTGTGTGCATGCACAAAGGGGCATAATAAGATGTGTGGGAGAGTTGTGTGCATGCATGGAGAGGTACAACAGTGCATATGTGGGAGAGCTGTATGCATGCATGGAGAGACACAACAACACATGTGTGGGAGAGTTTTGTGCATGTATGGCGAGGCACAACAATAGATGTGTGGGAGAGCTGTGTGCATGAACAGAGAGGCACAACACGTGTGGAAGAGTTGTGTGCATACACAGAGAGGCACAACAACATGTGTGGAGAGTTGTGTGCATGCATAGAGAGGCACAACAACACATGCGGGAGAGTTATGTGCATGCACGGAGAGGCACAACAACATGTGTGGGAAAGTTGTGTGCATACATGGAGAGGCACAACAGCATGTGTGGGAGAGTTGTGTGCTCACGCGGAGAAGCACCACAACACATGAGTAGGAAGGTTGTGTTCATGTATGGAGAGGCACCACAACACATGTGGGAGGGTTGTGTGCATGCATGGAGAAGCACAACAACACATGCGTGTGAGGGTTATGTTCATGCACGGAGAGGCACAACACTTGTGGAAGAGTTGTGTGTATGCAAGGAGAGGTACAACAACACGTGTTTGAGAGTTGTGTGCATTGTAGGAGTGGCACAACACATGTGTGGGAGGGTTATGTTCATGCACGGAGGGGCACAACAACAGATGTGTAGGAGGGTTTTGTGCATGTACAGGGAGGCACAACAACACATGTGTGGGAGGGTTGTGTGCATGCACGGAGAGGCACAACAACACGTGGTGGAGGGTTGTGTTCATGCACGGAGAGGCACAACACATGTGTGGGAAACTTGTGTGCATGCATGTAGAAGCACAACACCACATGTGTGGGAGAGTTGTGTGCATACATGGAGTGACACAACACATATGTGGGAGGGTTGTGCTCATGCATTGGGCACAACGACACATGTGAGAGTGTTGTGTGCATGCATGAAGAGGCACTGTAAAACATGCGTGGGAGAGTTTTGTGCATGTACAGAGAGGCATGACAACACATGTGGGAGAGATGTGTGCATGCACGGAGAGGCACAACAACACATGTGGGAGGGTTTTGTGTATGTACAGAGAGGCACAACGACACACATGTGGGAGGGTTGTGTGCATGCACAGTGAGGCACAACAATACATGTGTGGGTGGGTTGTGTTCATGTACGGAGAAGCACAACAACACATGTGTGGGAGAGTTGTGTGCACGCACGGAGAAGCACAACAACACGTGTTAGAGAGTTGTGTGCATACATGGTGTGGCACAACACGTGTGGGAGGGTTGTGTTCATGCATTAAGGGGCACAATGACACATGTGGGAGGGTTGTGTGCATGCACGGCGAGGCACAGCAATACATGTGTGGGTGGCTTGTGTGCATGCATGGAAAGGCACAACCACTAGCAGCACTCCTCAGCCCTGGCCACCACAATCCAGGCTCCCCGAGTCCCCCCTCCCAAACTCGGGTCTCTGGTGCAAAAGCATATAGCACTTCGGCTGGGCTGCTTGGTGCCCCCCCATGACATGACATTATCGTTAGCCAATCAGGATTGTTTATCTCTGAATTTTCCAGACACTCATAACCATAAGAGGGTCTCTCATGCAAATGGTTCTAAAATTCCAAAGTTCTAAGTTCAGTTGGCATAGTCTGTTTCCCACATGGGGTGTCTCTTATTTTCTACAAAGTAAAATATTTGGATCTTTAATTCAAGTTCATTTTTTTTTTAAACACACACCTTTAACATAATTTCTGTACAGTTCCATCATCTCTTATAACAGTTTCTTCTCAAGTGCTGTGTGTGCCAGCTGTGCTCAGCTTGGCTTGACAGTTCTCTCACCCAAAGAAGTTGAGAAGGCATGCTTATAACCATAAGAGATGCTGGAACTGTATAAGTAAACATAAATTACAGATACTGTTGTCGTACGTGGATCTTTTCACAGCGATGGTACTGATTTATTTTCCTATTCCTATTCTGACACAGCAACATGGGAAGGAAAACGGCAAGCCCCAGCGAGGGAGAAATAAGACAGGAAATGGGAGAAGACCAAACATGAGGAGGAAGGAGTTTCAACGAAGGATTGAAACCATCCATGTCTGTTGGGAGAAACTTAACTCACGCTGCCAGAACTGTGCCGCACCGAGCTCAATGTGAGAGCTTTCTCCAGTGGTGCTGTCCAAATATTCAAAAGTGGTGCTTGACTGGGTGGACATGGTACTCTATGCCGCTGTTGTCTGTAACTGATGAAGACTATAGCGTAGCGTCCTTTGGGCGTGCTACTCGTATTTCACCAACTTTTACTTAAGCTACTCTATTTGTTCTTGGTTTAAAAAAAATGTATTGTGATGAATGTAGTTTGCACAGAGAGGAATGGGTTGTTACAAGCCAGGTGGGGGTTGGGGTAGTCCAAAAACAGTGTGGGGGGTGTGAGGGAATGCAATCCCAAGACAATTTTAGTTTTTTACTGCTCGAAGGGGGGTTAACTAATTGATGGACATACTGAACCCAAGTCCAGATTAGATGGAATTTAAACTAGAGAAGGTTTGACAAGCTTCTTATTCTTCAAACCACTTGCAAGCAGGTAATTAGCATACTAGTTACATACAGTAAGGGCCAGCAGCATTTTGTTTTTTGCCACGTGGCTCCCTGTGACAGACCACGGCATGATGTGGCCCGGCACAATTAAAAGAGCAAAAGGACTGCTTTGTTTCCTTTAGTTCTTTTAATTATTTACCACATTGCTTGTGATGTGATCTGATGATTGGTTCCACTGTGGAGACACTGCAGGTCTTAACTGTATAATTAACATGCGCACAGTGGTCCAAATAATTCTTTGGACTGGAAAGTATTTACTGCAATTTTTTTCAACCCAATAGCATTTTCATCTAAGGTCACAAACAAATGCAAGTACTAGCAGTACTGACAGGCATCAAGCTGTCCGAAGTAGAAGCAGAACCCCACTGGAAATGAGATGTGGCATCTCAGCTATGCTATCCTGTGTTAATAAATTGCTTGTAAATCACTTTGGGATGCAGTGTGCATGAACACTACTACATAAATGGAAATTCTGTTCTTCAGTTCAGGCACTACCATTAGTTTATCATGATATGCCAAGAATCATGTCCCTGTGCAGATCACACCATAGCCAGGACATGCTCGCTAAAAGTTATCATTAATCTTACTGAAACTTTTTTCCAACTAAAATCCACAAGAATTCACATCTTCAGCCTCATTTTCCAAAAAATAGTAAAATCCTGCAGTGGCACAATCAACCCCTGATTATAACCCAAATCTGGGAATCCAGGGTCAGACTTTGCTCACAAGTTGCTAAGTCTTTCTCATTGCAAAATGGGTCAGCTGCCGGATAGACTCAGATTGCTCCTTTTTATTATCGAAGTGCATAAACAGAGGTGATGACGAATGCATCTTCCTGCGTTTGAATTAGAGGGGAACATTTCTGAACAGCACCCCTCAGAGTTTGAAATCTCCTGACATGTTCTTTTAAATTAGGTATTTTGCTTGCCTGTCGGTATTAGGGGTCTGTCTTCCAGCTACTGCTAATGATCCCCAAAAACCCATTTAAAATAACTTTTTGTAGGCTTTTCAATTATGGAGGAGCTGTTCGTAACTGTTCCCCCTTTATGTTTACAAATCTTACTTTGTGTGTGTGTGTGTTTGTTTTTAGCACAGCAAAAACAAGGCGCTGCGTGCTCACTCCTGCTCCCTTATGTTTTGGGACTGCCTACACTGCACACCAGTCATATTTGTCTCAATATTATGGGATGGATTTTCAAATCGGCCACAAGCCCTGGTGTGCCAAACAAATGGTACATGGGGCTTGTGGCATTCTGCCACCCAGCGATTGGGATTTTTGATCCTGTATGCCAGCTGCTGCACATTAGATCAGCTTTTTCTGGTCTCGCTTGCGGCAATCCCAGGGCACACTTTTTATGGAGCTTGTGCCAAATATTTGGCGCAGGCTGCCATAAACTGGGTAAAGTGTCGTAACTGTGCATGACCAACTGCAATCGGGTAGTTCCAGCAAAGGGGTTTGGCGTAGCTGTGCCAAAAAAAGGTTTAGACGCAAGGGCTTGCCCTGCATCGCCCTTTGGAAATCGGGCCCAATGTTTTTAAAACTTTTCATTGGCACATCAGAGGCTCTTCAAGTCTGCAGAGGGAAACCATTTTTTTTTTATTTTACTTGCTAGTTCGGATAAATGCCCTGAATAAAATCTGAAGATCAAAATATTTATTTCTTCTGAGTTACAGTAAATAGTGCAAAACAGACTGGCAGACAGAGTTAAAGAACTGTGTTGATCCTGTGAGAGCCATGTTTTCCTGTGGAAACTGTTTTTTTTAAAATACCAGTTCCCATCCTTATAATATTTCATTTCTTTTTTTTTCCTTTCTTTATTTATCCCCTGCCAACCGCCCCCCTCCCCATCACCGCAACTGAGCGACATGCCGGCCATTGCCTCTCACCAATTGAGGCACCAGCTGGCCTGGTGCAGCGGGGAGACCAGTTTCATCCTGCCAGTCGGCTTCTTTTTCTCAGGTTTTGTCCCACCCCAAAGCGCGGATCCAAGGCGCACAATGACGCCAGGCTGTTGCGACAAGCTTCCACACGTGGCACGCCAAGCATCTTGCTCAGCTCTTCCCCCTTATGTGGGTCCATTGCGCCGGCCCCCAGCCACCACTAGGCCAGTCAAGCAGTGGACTCCATTCCCACCCCTCCTGGGAAAGGGAGAGCTGTCTCCGGATGCTTGATCCTTCCCTTCCCGGCTGACCTCGTGACTCGCCGCACTGCGAACACGGGTAGTCGGGCATGGCAACAACAACCCTCCATGCCACTGGGCCAGAATATAATATTCCATTTCACTAAACTCAGTGGGTCTCTGTGATTTACACTCTGGGTGGGCAGGATTATTATAGAACAGTATGATGCAGCTGATGTCTCATTAAACTGCTGAGTTGTACAGTTAGTAAAATGAGGATGCATTATGACGCAGTCCACTAGGTAGTTGGTTTCAGTCCTAATGTGTTTCTGGCAAAAACAACAATATACTCATCATTCCTTTTGTTTTATTTCATTGCTGAATTACAATATAGGATTTTTAAGTTTTTAAAAGTGGCCTGTCTTGTGCCATGCCCACCATGGAAAAATTAAATATCTTGGTACAGTGCTGTGATTACCATTACAAACATGTTATACTGTATATTATGACCTGAGGATCGTAAATAGAGGAATCTGATTGGCTGAGAGCTCTTTGAAGCCATGATGATACCAGGCTACATCATCACGGCTTCAGAAAAATTCCGGTGCCACCAGCCTCCTTGCTCTCTACTGTCTGAGAACTATTTTTTCAAAATGTACTCCTACACCACCAAAAAACTCATGCATAAAACGTTTTAAAACCTGTTTCTTTAATTTTTTTATTTAAAAAACTTGAAACTCAGTTCATAATAGCAATAAGTCACTCCAGGGTGTGGTATAGCATGGGATATCGTCACTTCTTGGGTGGTTGGATGCACTCGGCATGCGGCCTTGTGCCCAACCACACAAGGCGTGACGATCTCTCATGATACACCACACTCTGTCGTGCCTTATTGCTTAAATAGACTAGAGTGTTGCTGTGCACAGCTTCCCATCCCTTTCAAAATGTTGTTGTACCACAGTTCAAAGTTCATGGAATGTTAGTGTACCTTTCTGTGGTACAACAGCATTCTGAAACCCTCTAGAGACTGCAACAGTTTCACTTTTAAATGGAAAGAACCACCATGTGCACATCAAGCAGTCGAAAATGACAGTGAACTGCTGTGATGACCGTGGCAGGGGTCACCCAGAGTTTATTAAACTCCAAGAACAACCCAACCAACCAACTATGCACTATAAAAAATATTGGATGGGCAACCACATAGCCTACCAGCCTGAGCTTCCACCTTGAGGTTCTGATTACCTCAGACCCCTTAAGCTTTGCTGTCGAGGTCAGAGGTAATCAGAACTCCTCTGTGACAGCACAGCTTGGTTGTACACGGTTACCCATCCAGTATTCTCTGTGCAGCACAATCCTAAGACATCCACAGTATGAATTTAGTGTGTACATTCCACCAGTCCCCTCACTGAAAGAGATTTTTCAAGATTGCAAGTCGCGGCCATCTTTATTGACTTGAGTCACTAATTACGAAATTAGCTATACATTTTTTTTTTAATATCTAAGAAATTTAAAAATGCACTGAGGATAAATCTAATGATGTCAGAAATACAAATTATGATGAAAATGTTTGCTGACCAATGAATACTGCTGCTTTAAACAGGACATAAATGATATCATACAGTCCTAAAACGGTACTCGCCACAGTGAGTAAATCAGAAACACCCACTGAGTTACTAAGAGGCTAGTAAAGATAGAATGATAACTGAATGCAAACCAGCATATAAGTTTATTTTTTAATCAGTTTTTATGCCCAACTTTCATCCAGCCCTTGGACACACTATTCTGGTCTTCGACCCCTTCATTCCAACTCTACACCCCACCTTCTCCCAGGGCTTATCTCCTTTCGAGAGGCTGCCGTAGCTCCCTCCATGATGTACCATTAGGGTTGGCCAAGTCCCTCTGGACAATTTCCTCTCTAGACATTATGGGAAGACACCTGAGTTGGCGGGTGCAGATCCTACAGGTGAGGGTGAGGTCCTTCACGCTGCAGCCGGTGGAGGATTTCCTGCAGTTTCTCCCATGCTGGGGATGCTGCCGCTGTGACATTATAGGACATGCTCATGCACGGTGTGCACGTCAATGTCAGCAGTGCTCTCCCTTCCCCAGCAAGCTGCCTCAGCTACACCTCCCCCTGTGGTCACCCCAGTGCTGGTGTAGCAGCGAGGTTCAGCACCCTCCATCCATAAAGGAAAGGAGTGTGACATCCTGTGGGGTGCTTTACTTTCCTTTGTCAGTAAGTCTTTCAATGGTCCAAGGTTGTTCCCAAAATTAGGTCGCTGGCATTATGACTTGTAGCACTATCCATGCTGGCTACTTGTATACCATGCTGGCTACCAGTATACACATTTCCTTGTCATGTGTAAGATGTCTCATCCTATAAGAGTGTAATCTTGTGCAATTTGGATGAGAGGACTGAGAGGTGGAGCTGAGCGGCTCTGTCTGCCCAGACTATGTTAGATAATGAGAGATATCTCACAGCATTTACACACTTATTATAACATCATTCAAGTTGGCTAGAGGGATTTATAATTAGTTTTCTGTCAATTTTGTTTGTAAATAAAAAACACTTGTAGCACTAGCATGCCTCTCCCCCCTCAGAAGTGGACTGCTCCACTTTAACCTTTCCTGCACAAGGCAACAGCTGTATGAAGTATAATAGGGCCTGTAGTTCTGATTTGCTATTGGCTGAAATCATGGGAGTTATAATTTTAAAAACAGGCCCTACAAAAAATATATGCCTGTAGATTAAATGCAGTTCTCCTCTTCACAACTGTTATTGGAGGTGTCAGTATTAGGGACAGGCAAACCCAGTTCTAAAAGGGAAGAACCATCTAGAATATGACAAGTTCTAAAATTCAAAATGCAGTAGAACCACCACTTCAAAAAAACAAACCAAAAACAAACAAACCAACCAACCGTTATAGTGATTCCAAATGCATAAGCAATAATCCACATTAGCATGTGAGGAAAGACATATCTGACAACCCGCTCCCGGTTGGTTGTGAAGCGTGAGGCAGAACTGAAAGCTTTCAGCCACCTGGGAAGTACGGTAAGCTCGGTTGTACCACACCCCCTCGCGTGGGTTTTTGTACTCATACTACGACTTGTTTAGGCAGATAAATGTGTGAATGAGATGTTTCAAATTTAATTGAGGGTCAGCTGTGCAGTAACATAAATCTTACTGCATGGTCACATGATGTCGTTCAGCCAGTCACATTCTTCCTTTTCTCACTGCTGTTTTATAAAAATAAGCAATGTTCATGTGATTAGCATATAATTAATATGAAATGTTGGTTCAAAAACAGGAAGCAGGAAAGGCTCCCTCCATTTTGAGTTTGGAGTTCAAAATGCAGAGTATAACAAAGCATTTCAGCCATTATCTGACTACTGAACCACATGGAAAATATTTATACTGGATACTGTATGGCAAAAGGTGCAATACAGGGCTGCTGACAATAGTACATAAGAGCAAAACTCGAGCAGTAGCCCAAAACCACCCAAACTGGCCCTGTACTATACTTCTAGACATGCATAGTTTTTTATAAAACATGGTGATGAAACTACTGGAAGACCTTACCCCTACCCTATTCCCATACCCTGTTCCCATATCATATTCCCTATGCCCTGTTCCCATATCATATTCCCTATACCCTGTTCCCATACTTATACACCAAGCCAATTCCACATATCCATTCTCATACCCCATACCCATACATCCTAACCATGCACCGTTCCCATACCCCTGTTCCCATAGCCATACACCATACCCCATATCCCATACCCCTTACTGTACCCTATACCTATGCCCCATTCCCCATACCTATACCCCACACCGTACCACATACCTTATACCCCATACTGAGATCCTGTTTTCATGCAAATGTTCCTAGTAATAAGAGGAGAATAACTGAAGACACTATCTGGGTTGAACTCTCTCAAAATATTATGTTTTTCACAGTTTTCCCCAGTATATAAGATGCTCCTAAAGCCAGCAGAAGACATTTGGATTTTTAATTTTGTTAGCCACTCCAGGAAAAGCCCTGAAATACTGGTGGATCAAAATGTTTATTTTTTTCTGACTTAGACAATACTTTCACCTCTGGTCTAGTGATCTCTTTATTCTTCTGTTAAAGTAGGGCAGGGGCTGGACTGTTGCTATGGAGGTGCTCTATTAACAGGTATGCTGCACACACACACTCATACAAACACACACACAAAAACACACACACACAAAGATGTGCACAGATGCACGCACGTAAACACACACACAGATGCATAGCAGTATTTAAATCTGGGGATATGTTTATACTTGAGTCCTAAAACTGTTTAAATGTGAATTCCAGACTGCATATGTCCCTGACTGACCCCATAAGAAGGAGTCCTGTCAACATTACTTGGAATGACTGTAGCGCAACCCCACGTGGCTTTATTTTGTTGAGCCAATTAGGGACAAGAGTCCAGGCTGGGGTCTTTTTGTTGTAAAGAAAGAAGAGTGAAACAAATTGCTGGACACGTATTAAATTGCTGCTGAACTGTATCTAAAGATGATGCTTTTTGAAGGTCATTTTTGAGGTATCAGAGTTTAATTTAAGAGGGATCCACAACTCGGCACACTTCAAACACTGGGAAGGTGCTGCTGTGCAGTAGCCAAAGATACAGTTCACAAACAAGAAAGTACAGTGCACATCACACAGCCAAGTGAAGCTAATTTTATTGCAACACAGAAATGCAATTCTACGCTGCAATAAAATTTACTTCACTTGGCTTCTGCTGTACTTTTTTGTTTTTGGACTCTAATGTAAGGAAATTTGTAAGATCAACAGGTGTGCTTTTTTGGTAAATGAACTCCCTTTCCTCTGCTCCAGTCCATAAGAGAAGTAATCCTAATTGTTAGTGTACTGCCTTCGGACGGGACGGGGTGGTAATTTGATCACTAGCCGATCCCTTCCCCTTCCTGATGTGCTGGCACCATCCCCCTCCTCAGACATTTTGTGATGTCTAACCAGGGAGGGTGCAGAGGCACACTTTAAATGACTATAGCCCAGGCTCTTGTTAGTTGAGCAGTGGCTTTGATTTTTGCCAAAAGATGGTGTAACATGAGCTGGCTTCGTGGCACCGAGTGAAAGTGTTTGTTTGGCATGCTGTTGACCCAGGTGTGCGTTCTAAGCCCAGGTGTCAGGAAGGGAGTTTAGAGCTTCTTTTGGATGATCCCTCTCTCTGGGACCTTCGTACCACTGTTTGTTGGCCTCTGTAGGTGGCTTAGGGTGGCGTTCTTGGCAGCATGAGGCCTTGACGCGCCACTGAACACCCCCACTCCCAGGATGTTGCTGTGGCTGGCCTTTCTGGGTGGGGTGTGGGAGGGTTGGGAGATAAGTGGAAAATCCGCCCTCGTCCAACCAGGATAATGACCTCCAGTCCCTGTTGCCACAGTAGCCCGGAGATGTCTGTGATGACCCCGCCATGCCTGGGATGCATTCTGGACACCTTCGGGCATTTCTCCTCCCCCTGGTTGCTGTTCCTATGAGGGAAGGGGGACCACCCGATGAAGGGGTACGTTGGGCTACCTGGGGATCACAGCACTGAAGGGGCAGTGGATGATGATGGGGGGGTGGCGGTGGTGGGCCTTGGTGGCCCAAAGGATGTTGCTGACCAGATGCTTGGGGAGGAGCAAAAAAAAAAAAGATGACATAACATGAAAACAAGTTCATAAAAATGACTTCTTAGACAATTGCTGTGAAATCGGATGTCACCAAATTTTCTTCTCCCCCCACCTTGGAGTTAAATAATTCCTCCTCCATTTACTTTGTAAGGTTTTCCAATGAATGAATTTTATTTTGAATACTATTTATTGATATTTTAACAGGACTGGACCAATGGGTTTAAGCCCATTTTCTGAATTGTCTTGTATAAAACTACATAGTTACTCAGGATATTAGGGTATGAGATTCTGGGAAATGGAATTAACTACAGCTATAGGCACTGGTGAGCCAGCCGATGGTAAACCACAGCCATCTCTACAAAAATGTGGAACACCCCAGTCTTTGATCTGACCCAAGTTCTTGTAGCAAAGAATGATGTCTCTAGATGGCTTGAAACATAAACATTAATGTTACTTTGTTTTCAATTTTAAGGTGCATACTGTATGTAACAAAATATTTCTGCATTAAACAGGAATGTTATTGAAACACAACACTGCACAGTGGTCTTGTCACAGCCGCCTCTCCTTCACAGATGTCAGTGCTGTAGCATTCTGTGGGAAACTGTGATGTCATTTGAGTCACTGCGTAGTTTTCCTCCTGCAAAACAACAGCAAAGCGAGCGTCTTAAAGGGCTAGTTGAACCAAAAACAGCAGTCAGGAAAATGTTACAAATTTTAACTAGTTAGTTGTAACTTTTTATTTCTGCAGTATTTTTCATTAGAAAGTTTTCTATGTGAAAGTACTACGCTGCCTCATAGATAAATCCTTTTGGGAAAACAAGTCACCCCTCTGTCCTCCCTACTCAATAGAGGTGGGTAAGCCAGAGCAGGCTCAAGCCTGGTTTGAGATCAGTGTGCCTGGCTTGACTCCACCTCTAGAAGCAACTGACAGCCAAGGTCAAGCTGAGTCAGTTACAGTCAAAGTAAGCATTTTTGTCAGCCTGAGCATTTAGGGTAGGGTCTGAAATGTTCGACTTCTATGTAGAGAACAACCTGCAGTAGTTAGGGCTCGGCTCATCTTTTGGCTCGTAGAGTCAAAGCCAGACCCCTGGCTCGGCTCTGGCTTGGCTCTAGGTAAAATATTCCAGGTTTGCCCACCTCTACCATTCAAACCTAAGCCTTGTCCCCATGAACTCAGGTCCTCCTCCTCTAGCCTTCTCCTGGAGTGCCTCCAAGTTGCAACCTGTATGGGTCAAAAGGCCTTCTCTGTTGCTGTCCAAGTCACTGGAACAGTGTAATGATTCCCCATCCCCTCTCTAGGATCATACTCCATATTCAAATCACAGTATAGGACCACCCTCACTGCTGTCTGTGCCTGCAGTTGCCCCCCTGACACAGAGTCCAAATGCCCCTGGTTTGGTTCTGGACAACCCTAATGTTTTCTTTCTCATATTTATGGCATTGTGCTGCTCTCTTTATTCTGTAAATTGTGTATAATGTTGTTATTTATTGGTTGATTGCACTCTCACAACCCAGTGACCATCACTCTGTACTGAACTGACATATGTATTGCCCTGCATTTACACATCAGCCGGGTCAATCAACTGTATCATAACAACCTAATGTATCTCGGGCACATATGTACTTCTGTATTACTTGTGATATGCCATCTTAAGGGCCTGGGTTGTACCTGAAAACAGACACTGGAACTAGTGCACCTACCTGGCTAATACATATATACATACATATGTAGTGCCCCAGAGTTGGGGGCACCACAGAAAAAATAAAGAATAGAAAAGTGTCAGTTTATAGGTGCCTTAATACACTAAACAGGTGCCCAAGAAATGCCCAGGTGCCCAGTTTAAAATGGCAACACAAATCTCTGTACAAAGCCTGTCAAAACTATTGTAAATAGCTTAGAAATAATGCACAAAATAAGCCTTTCTGCCATGCTGCAGCTAATGGAATGTTGAGCTGAGCTAATGGAATGCTCACTGTGTGGCACCTGCTATGCCTTCCAGAACCAGAATACAGAGTGCTGCAGTTCAAAAAATAATTTACTATTAGGGAGAATCGTGGTGACTGTGGAGGAGTGAGGACACAGAAAGCGAGGAGGGATGAGAAGGGCTTGCCAGAAGGGCTGAAGCTGTCCCTGAAGGCTTTGTTGTGTGTCTCCAGTCACTGAAGAAAATGTACCTGCAAGCTTGTTCGGTCTGCGGTGCCGGTTTGAGCCGTTGGTGAAATCAAGAAACGTCCCGTTGTGTCCCCGGGAGGACTTGGTGCCCCATTTTATTATTTTTAATTTAAAAATCAAGTGTTCAGTTCCCCGGTGGTAGCGATCGTGCTGCCGCATCGTGGTATGCTGTCCCAGGACTTTCGTTAAGTCCCCAGTCGTCCTGCAATTGCCTGAAACTCCCTCCCTCTCCAGACGCACCTCCCGCCTTCTGTCTTCATTCCTTGCCTTCCAGCGGTGTGGTGAGTTGGCAGCAGCACACTGTAACATGCTGACGGCCCTGAAAGTAAAAGAAGAGTGTATTTATTTATTTACTGCAGTTTGTGCCAGGCACAAAGGAAGAATGGCTGAGTGCCATGAAGGGGCAGGCCAGGGGCTCCTCATCTAAATAAAGCCTTCATGGAGTAGCGACGCCCACTTAGGAGGGGACAGCAAAAGGGAAGCCTCAGGAAGGGCATGAATACTTATTAAGGAGACATGGTTGGGCAGTGAAGAGTGACAGTTTAGCCCAAGCCAGCCCAGCAATTTAAAGGGGCCCTGTCAGGGAGAGAGGCCCAGTTGTATGTGATGGGGCTGATTTCAGAGAGGCCCATATGTGAAAAGGCTGATTCCAGGGAAGCCCAGCGATTTAAAAGGGCTTAGTGCAGAATAGCCCAGAGTGTGTTTGCATGGGCAGAGCCAAAGGGTGGCCCAGTATTTAAAAGGAGGCCCAGTGATTTTAGAGGGGTCCAGACAAGCAACCCAGTGATCTTAAAAGGGCCAGGGTTACAGGGTGGCCCAGTGATTTAAAAGGGGCATGTCAGATAAAGGCCCAGCAATCGAAGGGGGGGGCCAGACAAAGTCAAGCCCAATTCTTAAAGGGGCAGTACAGGCCCACATGTGTACTTAAAGGGGCAAGGGTACTGTATGACCCACGGGGCAAGTCAGGCCCACCAGTTCTTAAAGGGGGCAAGTTAGGCCCACACCAGTTAAAGAAGACAAGTCAGGTCCACCAGTTCTTAAAGGGGCAAGGTAGGCCCATGCTAGTTAAAGAGGGCAAGTCAGGCCCACCAGTTCTTAAAGGGGCAAGTTAGGCCCATGCCAGTTAAAGAAGGCAAGTCAGGCCCACCAGTTCTTAAAAGGGGCAAGTTAGGCCCACTGCTAGCCATTTAGATTCCCCAAGTATTATAGGGGCCCAGGAGCATTAGTGACCCTGGATGTTTAAGGAGTCTAGCTAGCCATACAGAGTCGCAGTAACAGGAAGAACCTGATTTAGTCAGAGGAACCCCTGTTAGTTAAGTGCACCAGTGCTAGGGTTCAATCAGAAAAGTGAATTGCCTGTTTCAAACAACATGAAGTCTTGCTGTATTTTGACTATTGCAGTTAGCCCCAGCACTCAAACTGCCCCGAAGAGTAGAGGGTTAATTTCTATGCAGAGCATGGAACGCTGAGCTTGAGCTGTGTTCAAAACTCTGTCTGCTGCATTTTGAAGCGCAACCATCAGATTCTTTACTTCTCCTAACTGAACGGTTGCTCCGGAGATTTCTCCTTTGCTTGCGGTTCGAATATCAGTTAAAGTCCTCGGTTTTACCAATTATTTTTCGCAAGTTTCGGTTCACATCTCTGTCTGTGGTACAGTAAGTACTAGGTAGTGAACTAGACATAGTAAACTTGTGGAAATTGTAAAAATTTATTTTTCGACTGGTTCGGCTGAACCAGCCATTTAGTGAATTGTATATTCTGTCTTTGTTTCTAAACTTAGAGTGTGGTTACCGGTCCTTATCGGTTTAAAAAAAACACATTTTCTTGTGTTTTTTTCCAATACCCGTGACACGGTTAGAAACCGATAAGGGTGTATTGCCTGGTTGTTTGCCATAAAAAGGGTAAGTTGTAGTTAGGATGGCTACGTCTGAGAAACCGAAAAGAAAAACCGGGACCACTGGGTTTCAACACTGCAGTGTGTGTGGGGAGGTCTTTGATAAGGCTGATCCCCACACCACCTGTGTTTATTGTCTGGGGTTTGACCACCTCGATGCAGACTGCCAAATCTGTAAAAATTTTCCTAAGTCTACCCTAGAAAAAAGATTAGGTAGACTTAGGGATAAGGAGGCTGAGAAGTCCGCTGACCCGGATGGCCAGCCCGGTTCGGTTCCAACTGAACCTGAGGGAGTGCCCTCTGACCAGGGCGATACTTCTTTGGGCAAGAGGAGAGCCGATCCTGAGGGATCGGTGCCTACAAAAGGAAAAAGAAAAAGAAAAGAAAAATCGGCCGGTTTGGATCCAGAGACCCATTTTCCGACCGCCAAAGAGATTGCCAAAGCGATAAGGATTGTAGAATCGCTTCACCTGGTTCCGTCTGATCCGACGACTTCTGGCAGGTGCTCGGTTTGGTTGGTTCCTCCAGTTCAAGATTATGCCCCTGAAGAGTTCTATGAACCGTATTTGGAGGGGGGTGAAGATTATGATGATGATGATGATGGTGGTGGTGTGGAAGGTCTGGATGAGCCCATTGAACCAGACATCTCCCCAGACAGGCCTTCTGGTGTTTCCCCTTCTAGGCTTTCTGAGTCCCCTTCCCACTACATGTTTTACAGGAAAGTGGCAGAAACCCTCCAGCTCCCTGTGGAAGAAGCTGAGGAGGAACAAGAGGAACCTGATTATGTGGAGATGATGGACATCCCAGAGTCCAAGAGACTGTCTATTCCCCTTCATAAGTCTTTTGGGAAACAGACACAAAAGATTTTAAAAACTCCAAATTCTGTACCTCCTGTCGACAGAAGGATGGACAAAAGGCACACCTTATCAGGTTCAGGTACAGAGTATTTGTATCAACAATGCAGCCATGTTGGGGTTGTGCAGGCTGCAGTCTGTGATAAGGCTAATATACCCTTGACTTCACACCCCCCCAGATAAAGACTCTAGGAAGCTGGATGCCATGGCAAAGAAACAGTACATGGCATCCGCCTTGGGACTCAGGTAGGTTAATTATATGGCCTATGCAGCCAGGTACCAGAAGTCCAGGTGGGACACTGTACTGGCGCTGGTTAAGCAGGCCTCCCCCCAGCTAGCCTCGGAGCTGGAGGGGTGGCTGCTGATGGGACTGAGGCATCTAAGGTACAGTTCCATGCTGCTGTGGACTCTAATGATGTGTCATCAAGCATCATGGCTACATCTGTGGCTCTTCGGAGAATGGCTTGGCTCAGAGGTACTAGCCTCTCACAGGACACCCAGGCTGAGGCCATGAATTTCCCTGTGGTGGGTAATTCTTTGTTTGGGGAGCAGACAGAGAATTACATGAAAAAGATGGATGAGTATAGGACCACCTATAGGAGTGCACAGGCCAAGGAAAGGCAGGCAACTCCTTAAAGGCAGCAAGCTAGGGGCAGGGGCAGGCCTTTTCATATGCCTTTCTACCAAGCATAGGCCTCTTCTCCCTTTCCTCAGAGGGGGTTCTTCATAGGAAGAGGCAGAAGGGGGATGAGCAGGGCTGCATCTACCCCCTCAACCTAAGGCTCCTGCCAAGCAGACACCCTGATGTGTCAGCCCGGGTCAACTCCCTCATTCCTGTAGGAGATAGGCTTGCTTACTTCATCCAGGACTGGATGTCTGTTACCTCAGACAAGTGGATCCTGGAGGTGGTAAGCCAGGGGCTGGTTCTCAGCTTCAAGAAATTTCCAAAGCTGAGGGCCAGATCTTTTCCACCTGCAAGCATCTCCGAAACCATTGCCCTAGAGGCAGAGGATTCATCTCTACTGGCTCTAAAGGCTGTAGAGAGAGTTCCTACATTGCACAGGGGCAAAGGTCTGTACTCCAGGTACTTCCTTACCCCAAAAAAGACAGAGGAATGGTGACCCATCCCGGCCTTAAGATACCTGAACAAACATCTTTTAAAACCAAAATTCAAAATGGGGACTCTGGGAATAATCCTTCCCTCTCTAAGGCCAGGGGACTGACTAGCCTCCCTGGACTTTAAAGATGCCTACTTTCACATTCCCATCAGGTGCTCCCACAGAAAGTACCTCAGGTTTGAATTGCCTTCTGGCCATTATCAGTTCAAAGCTATGCCCCTCGGCCTGATATCAGCTCCAAGGGTATTCACAAAATGCCTAGTAGTAGTAGTGGCCTTTTTAAGAAGGAAAAATATTTCCATATTTCCGTACCTGGATGACTGGCTTATTGTGGGTCAGTCCCCAGACCAAGTCAAGTCAGACCTGCAAGTGACTCAGCAAGTGCTCACTTCCCTAGGATTTCTTCTCAATCTTCCCAAGTCAGTTCTCCAGCCTGTACAGCTCCTCACCTTCATTTGCTTTTCTTCCTCTGGAAAGGGCAAGGTCTATTGTAGAGCTGGCTACTTCATTCCACCTTCTGGTCTCTCGGCCAGCAAGGCATTTCCTTCAGCTTCTGGGCCACACGGCAGCTTCTACAGCAGTGGTCCAAGGGGCCAGATTTCAGATGAGAGACATTCAGTTTCACCTGAGAGCCTTTTGGTCTCAGAAGAAAGTTTCTCTAACCAAACTAGTTCCAGTGACTCAGACTCTGATCCAGGCTCTCCAATGGTGGCAGGATCAGGGCCACCTCATGCAAGGAGTCCCATTTGTCACTCAGTCTCACTCTGCGGTCCTAACCATGGGTGCTTCTCTATTGGGATGGGGAGCCCATCTGGGGGCTCTCACAGCTCAGGGACTGTGATCCCCTCAGGAATCCCTTCTTCATATCAATCTCTTGGAACTCAGGGTGGTCTTTCTGGCCCTGCAAGCTTTCTCTCAGTCAGTGCAGAACAAGGTGGTTCAGGTCAGAACAGACAACACCACCACCATGTGCTTCATCAACAAGCAGGGAGGCACTCGGTCCACGGCCTTGTGCATGGAAGCCATGAAATTGTGGTCCCTAGCTTACTCTCTGCAAACCTCTCTGATAGCAGTCCACATTCCAGGGAAGGACAATGTGCTAGCAGATGCATTGAGCAGGATCTCCCAGGGCCATCATGAATGGTCCCTGGACCCTCTGGTGTTGAAAGTGATTTTTTCAAGGTGGGGCACTCCAGAGATAGATCTCTTTGCAGTCCCAGACAATCACCAACTTCTTCTGTTTTGTTGCAGACCCCCAGTCTTGGATGCTCTGATTTTGAACTGGTAAGGGAAATTCCTATATGCCTTCCTTCCCTTTCCTTTACTGTTCAAGGTTCTGGTCAGGATAAGGTCACAACCCTACAAAGTTATTCCGATTGCTCCAGACTGGGCCAGACAGCCTTGGTACCCCCTGTTGCTGTCCCTAGCAGTCCATCTTCCCCTGTCTCTTCCCAGGAATTACTACCTGTTAACCTCCTCTCAGGGGAGGATTTGGTACCCTAATCTTTGGTCTCTCAATCTCAAGGCATGGCTCTTGAAGAGTTAGAGTATGCAGATTTGCGTCTGTCCCAAGGGATTCTGGATATTCTCAAAGCCTCTCAAAAGTCTGCCACCAGAAAAACTTATAACTCCAAATGGAAAAGATTCAGCATTTGGTGTTCCAAGAAGCATATATCCCCAGACCAGCTTAATCTGGTTTAAGGTCAGTTGGCATTCATCTGTATCCCCTTCCCCCGGGTCGTGCCTGAAAATATGCAGGATTTGTCTAGTACACTTACCCGGTCAACAAAAAACTAAATAAAAAAAAAAATTGTTTACAGTTCTGGAAAATATGGTTCATCTTAATGGCTTAGGCCTCAGACCAGCTACTCTCAAAGTACATTTGTCAGTTGTTTCTGCTTTTCTGTCAGTGGGAAAGCCTTCCTCACTGTCATCTCACCCTGTATTCTGTAAATTTTTCAAGGGATTGCTTTATACCAATCCCCCCTTTACGGATCCTACCCCTGCTTGGGATCTTAATGTTTGCATAGCTCAGCTTATGCAACCCCCTTTTGAGCCTCTGTCTTCAGCAAAGCTTACGTACTTGACTTGGAAAACTGTGTTCCTCGTAGCTTACCTCTGACAGGCGTTTCAGTGAATTGCAAGCTCTGTCAGTGGAGCCTGATTTTATCTCATTCCATAGAGATAAGGTGGTCCTTAGAACTTTAGGAGGTTTTTACCTAAAGTGGTTTCAGATTTTTATCTGAACCAATCTATGTCTCTCCCTGTGTTCTTCACTGATCATTCTTCTTCAGGAGAAAGAGTTTACACAGTTTGGTTGTTAAAAGAGCCCTTAGTTACTACATTGAGCGCACTAAGGCTCACAGGTTTGACTCCCTCCCGTTGTTTCTCACTTATGGGGAAGTTGGGAAGGGCAAACCTGCCACTAAGAGAACTATTGCCAGGTGGATTGTCTCTTGCATTCAATTCTGCTATGAGAAGCTAGGCAAAATACCTCCCTCAGGCCTGAGGGCTCATTCAACTAGAGGTATAGCTGCTTCCTGGCTGCGCCAGGATATTCCTACAGAGATATGTAAAGCAGCCACCTGAAAACAGTCCATACATTTACCAAGCATTACTCCCGGATATCCAGGCTAGGAGTGATGCTCAGTTTGGTACAGCAGTACTGCAGAGCCTATTCCCAAGGTAGGTCGATTCCTCCTCCATGGAGGTACCGCTTAGTAGCCTGCAATAGTCAGAATACAGCAAGACTTCATGTTGTTTGAAGAAAAAATTACTCACTTTAGTAATTATGTTTCTTCTAATGGAGTCTTGCTGTATTCTGACCTCCCTCCTTCCCTGCCTCCCCTCTCAGAATCTGTTTTTGGGAAGTGGGCTGGCAGGTGCAGTGTTGCACCCCAGAGGTACATTTGGGCACTCCCTCCTTTTAGAGGGGGGGAGTGGGTTATATTATTAATTTAACAGTCTTAAGTTGTTCACTACCTGGTTTTTGATTTTGGATTTCTTGACTTGAGTCTTTTGGGGATCCAAAATATTTGATTGCCATTTGGCTAGTACAAATTTAGCAATTTCCACATAGTAGTTAGTATTAGCTCATAAGAATCTGACGGTTGCGCTTCAAAGTGCAGCAGACAGAGGTTTGAACCAAGCTCGAGCTCAACGTTCTATGCTCTGCATAGAAATTAACCCTCTACTCTCCGGGGCAGTTTGAGTGCTGGGGCAAACTGCAATAGTCGGAATACAGCAAGACTCCATTAGAAGAAACATAATTACTAACGCGAGTAATTTTTTCATATTTAATGTGATTTGAACATTAAGACTGAATAAGAGACCACTGCAAAAGGAACTGAGACTTTATTTTACATGCAGCTATTGCTACAAGCAGTGAATGTGCCAGAAAGTATTGCTTTGTTGCCAGCCTTCCAAGTTGCAAGGTGTTTGAATCAGTTTTCCAAAGTTTTCCAGAATCTGTTTACCATTGGTATCCAGATAAATCTTCTTCAAAGTATTCCAGAAGTCATCTCTAGTGCATCTTCGAGGCAGCCAGCAGCAGATCTTCAAGAAACCGTGTTGCAGTCGTTTGCAACGTCCTGTTTATTGTTTTCTGCTCTTCAAAGTTTCCTCAAAGTACAGCCTGGCCTGGTACAAAGGTACAGTCCATTTCCTTGTTTTGTAGTCTATATCAAAGTGCTATCCAGATATTCTGCCACAGTGTTTTGCATCATCGTCCTGTTTCTTATTTTATGTAGTCCTTGGCTCGTCCGACCTTGTTGCCCAGAACCCCGTTGGTGCTTCTGATTCACAGACTTCCTTTCTTCAGAATCTTCATCATGTCCTGGCAGTCTAGAAGAGGACTTTGGGCCAGTTGGTCGGCACTTTCTTCTTCTTCCTCCTCATGTCCCAGCAGTCCAGAAGAGGACTTTGAGCTGGTTGGTCAGCATCTTTTTCATCTTAACCTGGCAGTCCAGAAGAGGGCTGTGCCCGGGTTTGGTGTGTCTCAATTCCAGCAGCCCTCAGTGGGTTCTGAGCCAAGAGAATCGTTGCTTTGTTCTTAACAAGTCCGGCAACCCTAGAGAGGTGGGGTGTGTCCAAGAGACTCATGGATTGTCCAAAATCCTCTCTGCAGTCCCTTAGTTGTTAGCCCAGTCAGCCAAGTTGTTTCCCTTGTGTTTTATCCTGCAACCCAGTTTCTGCTTGATGACAGAAGAAAGCTTATCTGTGCACGAAGACGACAGACACCTGCATCTAATAGACTCTGAGAGTGTGATACTGTTGGATGGTTGTACATTGAATGCTTGTTACATGGTATTATAAAGTAGTAAGTTGTACTCTTGATATGTAGGCCTCTTAGTAGGGTATCTTAGAGCAATCAGAATATTATAGAGTGGCCTTAAGCCGAAGTACTTATAGTGTGATAAAGTGTTTGTAGGCCTTATAGAGAAGAATAACATAGAGTTTAGATATAGTTGTATGTTAGTTGTCATCCACAATGCTGTCCATAATCCCTATTATGTTTGCTGTTGGTATTTTCTTGTACGACCATGTCCTACTTCCCCTCCTGTCTAATAAACATCTTTGCTTCATCCGACCTCTGTGTATGACTCCTGCTTCTCCTTGTTGGGTGATTCCTTCAACCCACCCCCATTCAAACCTTAAGCGGACCCTTGCCATCCCACCTGCTGAGAGTGTCGCTGGCACTGCTGGTAGTGTGACAGTTCCCTTCACCACGCAGAATGAAGAAACCCCAGGTCCATCAGTAGAGCACGGACTACCAGTTCAGCGACCATCACACATACATACATAATTAAATAATATGAATACTGACTGTGTGGAACAGCACTCTGTCTGGCAGCTGACATATCTAGTTCTGTTCCTCCTACTATGTCATCAGCACTGTGACCTCACTGACTGTGACATCACATGTGACTGACCTGGCAGCTACTGGGTGGCTCTTCCTGAGCAGCTGTGATGTCACAGTCAGTGTGGTCACAATGCTGATGATGTAATGGGAACAGAGCTAATTATGTCAGCTGCCATGCAGAGTGCTGTTCCACCCATCACATTTACTGACATTAAGTACAGAATCTAATTAACCTACAGTAAAAGAAAAAGTCCCTTGGATATTAAAACGTAAAAAATTGACTGATATTAAAAACTCAACTCATGTTAGCTTTAGGCAGTACACTAGCTCTTTAATAGATATTATTTCAATATGATGTTATGGCTCACTCCTCTTTAAAAAAAATTAACAAAGGTGTTGGTGTAGAAAGAATTGGAAACTAATTGCCAAAATTATCTCATCAAAGTGATGTGGGACTGAAAGTTTGGGAACTAGGTTTGAACAGTTTTTTTTATTAAAAATATCACTTTATTACTAACATGCTAACAGTAACAAGAAAGCAACTATGTTACAACAGAACATCACATTGTGTCTTGTCTAGTCTTTTGAGCGCTCAAAAAAATGGTCATATGATGGGGTGCTGCAATGCCACCCCTTGCTGAGCACAACTGGTACTGCAGCTTCATATTTCTGGACCAGGGGTCTTGGGATTTTGAACTTGCAACCTTCTGGCTTCCAACTCAGTACTCAGCCCCCAAACCAAAGAAGCAGCACCCTTACAGAAGGCTCTTATACAATTTAGCCTGGTCACTGATGTCCCTCTGGTGTGTAACACCAGTGATTCTCCCTACCTCCACTCTGTCCCTCGCCCTTCCTGGTAGTCCCCCAACTAGAGTCCGATGCCCAAATTCACTTGGCTGCTCAGTGCCCTTCGTGGGGGGGGCTTTCTTATCAGGGTGGGGACTCACTAGGTGAATCTAGACCACAGCTGGAATGGAATCTGTGAGACAGATAAGCAAGGGTGCCAGACGGACAATGGGGGGTGCGAAGTAATCATGGTAGGGGCACCAAGACACCACAACTCAAAGCAGACAGAAAAGGCTGTAGATGTGACAACAAAAGTAATAACTGGCAAGGCAGGGTAAGGTAAGTTTTATTTCTAAAGTGCCCAATCCCTAAGGCTCAGGGCGCTGTGCATTGTACAAAAATGCAAACAAATAGAATAGGATTAAATACAGTGAATACGATAACTGTAACAAATATACAAACACACAAATAACATGAACACACAGACAACACAAACACACAAGTGCGGCTCCAAGGGTGGTCCTCAGATCCCACTCTGGCTATTTCTGTTCCATGTCCCAAGCACCACAAGGTAGATGGGCCACAATTTTATATGCAAGTTGCAGGGCAATAACATGTGTTAGGGCCGGGGTAACTGAAGGGGGTGGGGGGCATGGGAGGATGGGAGACCAGGTGTAGAGAAACAGAGGAGAGTAGAGAGAACATAGAGAAGGCACCCCTGTATTTGTTGAGCTTGTCCAGCACTGCTTTCATTAAAGTGATTTTTCTAGCTTCCTGCCACAGAATCATAGATCAAGGGAACACTTCCTATCAATCAGAGCTCTCTTTTCCCCTGCATGTGAGACATATGTGTTCTGCAAAGAGTGTATCATGTGCAGGTGTCCCAGAAACAGGCTCATTTAATAGAGTTATTTAATATTTTTTTAGCAAATTAGTGAGTGCTTTAATCAGTAACATGTTAATACTGCTATGGATATTGTTTTCATTAAAGAAATGTTTTAGCCCTGCCTGCAGACTATACAACCTCTAGCAGGCTATAAAATAAATGAGGATAAAACAGAAAGCCTCCAGCACTACTGTATCCCACCTCATTCTCTCCAGAACCATTATAAATAGGGCAGATCACCTATTAAATAATGGGGGGTATATACTGGGCCTCAGAACTCTGCTCTGTTCCAGCTCAACTGCCCTTAGCTGGAACAAACAATACAGGCACATCTTCAGCACTGGGCCCCTCTTCCACTTTCCCTACTTCAGAGAATCGATTCCATCTGAATGAACATCTTCTCAAGGTTCCTTTATCTACTTCAAACTCTTCTAGTGCTCCCTGACAGGCATGCCTTTACCAAACGGAATAAGTGGATATCTAAATGTATCTGGAATGAGGGAAGACCTAGGATAGTGTTTAAGAAACTGCAATTGCCTAAGGATAGGGGTGGCATAGTGCCTCCCAATTTGACACAAATGCAAGCTGCATTGCTGGGCCATATTCTAAACTGGAAGGCACCTCCCCTTAACCCTAGCTGGGTGGAGATTGAGCTACAGTAGAGATGTTAGACATGCTGGTTGACTCCCTCTTGGCAGTTTCAGTGGTTCAGTAGGTGGAACGGTCGCTTCTGGGGCTGGAAGATTGTGGGTTCTAGTCCCACAGCAGACACTTGGGGTAATACCCATAACTGACACTGTAGTGCAATACGAGGGGGATGCTGCACTGGTGAGGTGCCACCCTTCAGATGAGATGTTAAACCAAAATCCTTTCTGCCCATCTCTGGTCACTGTTGGGGTGGAAGTAAAAGATCCCATGGCACTTCTCAAAGAAGAGTAAGGGAGTTTCCCCAGTGACATGGCCGGCATTACCCCTGTCATTGAAACAGGTCCATGCAACCCACCCCCCAGGATGCACCTGGAAACAACCTGTGATATTGTAGTGTGCCTTTCCTGGTCAAAAATTACAAATAACAAATAACTAACATTTTGCTCCTTAAATATTCCAGCCCTATCTGGGATAACCACTACCACCATTAGCTCCCTATTAGTGTTTTGGCACCAGCTTTTCCATCAATGCCCCATAAGTTGTGGGCCCAGTGGCTTAGCATACCAGCACACTGCACAGGATTTTCCCTGCCAAACGTGATCATGAAGTTAGACTCTGGACATAATGTGGCTTGGCACACTCGTTCCAGTTCTATGCGGCTGACCAAGTAAAATCCTTTGCACAGTCACAGGAGGAGCATAAGCTAGACACTAGGGATCATTATCACTATCTACAGCTACATTTCTACTTGTTTTCCATGATGGGCATAAGCTTGGATGATGCGATGTGATACGACGCTCCCTCCATGCTCTCTCTCATTCGTACACCTATAGAGGGAACATGTTAGAACCATTTTATTTCAGTTTGCTGCAAGATGTTACAGGGGATGCAAAAGGTAGATGTTTCCCAAACACAGAACACACGGGAAGCTGAGCTCTCCATTAATCACACAGCCAGAGTGGACTTCTTTTTGGCTTCACGAACATAGAGTCTCAGGTTCCCCACAATGGTGGAATTTCAGCTGGAAAACAACAATTTCCTTTTTTGCATTCCCCGATTACTGGTAAGTTCCAGGCCACCAGAGACTCCTCATGTTGGAGGGGCTGCAGTTCTGAAGTAGCTGCACACACTCATGTATTCTAGTCATGCCCAGTTCTACCAGTGTTTTGAAAAGGTATGGATCAGGAAATAAATGCCATTATCCAGAATTATGGTACCCTGACACCAGAGGCAGTGTGCTACTCTGTTATCCTCATCAAATTAAAAATAAACTCCATCTGTACATCTTCTTGGCATCCTCATGGCAGTAGGGAAGAAAGTAATTACAAGATTATGGCCTTAGGGAGAAGCTGGGGGGGGGGATGGGGTAGGCCCATTGACGGTTAGGTGGATTGGAAATTGGCTTTCAGGTCACACTCAGCGGGTAGTGGTCAGAGGGGTGGTCTCATCTCCTAGGGAGGTCATAAGTGGGTCCCACAGGGATCAGTCCTGGGGCCACTTCTGTTTAATGCCTACATCTCCGATATCAGGGAAGGTATTGGGTGTGAAATGAGTCTCATTGCGGACAACTCTAAACTGGAGGCGGTGGTGGAGGGGGAGGAGGGGACATTGGCCCTGCAAGAGGACCTGGATACTCTGGATAGGCGATCCTGCACCTGGACATTGAAATTTAACTCCTCCAAGTGCAAGGTACTACATCTAGGTTGGGAAAACCCCAACTATGTGTACACCCTGGGGGGGGGATGAGTTGCAGGCCACGGCAGGGGAAAGAGACCTAGGAGTCTTGGTGGATGTTAAAATGAATAATTCAGAGCAGTGCAGGAGGGCTGCGGTCAGGGCGAATAGGATGCTTGGATGCATCACTAGGGTGGATTAGCTCAAGGAACAGGGAGGTGATTTTGCCACTGTACAATAGCCTGGTTAGACCACATCTTGAGTACTGTGTGCAGTTCTGGAGGCCGCACCTAAGGAGGGACATCCAACTCCTGGAGAGGGTTCAGAGGAGAGCAACCAGAATGATCTGGGGCCTGGGTGATATGACATGTGAGGAACGACTAGGGGAGCTCAACCTGTTCTTGCTGGAGGAGAGGAGGGACCATGGGGGACATGATTGAGGCCTTCAAGTACCTCAGGGGAGTAAATAAGGTAAGCCAAGATAGGCCCTTTCAACTGAAGGAGGGTGGAATCACCAGAGGACAGAGTTGGAACTTTGAGGGTCATAGGATTAGGGGGAAAAGAGGAGGAGGAGGAGGAGGTACTTCACCGAGAGAGTAGTGGAACCATGGAATGTGCTGCCCGGGGAGCTGGTACAAGCAGCTGCAGTGGAGGGATTCAAAAGAGGGTGGGACAGGTATAGGCAAGGGGTGAAGCAGAGGCTGGTTTGCCTGGGGGACAGGACTGGGGGATGGAGTAACAGTGGAAGGAGACAGATAGAGGGCTACAGTACGCAATCAGGGTGCTGAAGCACGAGCAGACTTGATAGACCAATAGGCCTACTCTGCTGGCATCTAGTATGTTGGTATGTTAAATTCAGACTCCCCTTCAATCACGCAATGGGAGGACTCAGGACACAGTGTGGGATACATACAAGATGGAAAAGCTCACGGCACAGCTCAATAATCTAGGTTCCCAACACCAGAATAAATGGAACCTCTGTCTACTACATATCATGTCCAAAAGAGTGGATATCATACTCTGATGGCCCTAGCAACCACTTACCATGGAGGGTGGGGAGGGGGGAACTGGAACCTGGGGGGGGGCATGTCCATCCTTATTATACATCAAAAATAGAGGTAGCAGGCTGCCACTGGGCACAGATTATGCTGCATACTACTGGACTAGGTATAAACATCTCCTTAACTCCTGTTATTGCCTACATGTAACAGAATGTATAACTTTACCCACTGCACACATAATACAAATTACCCTATGATATGTTACTTTTTCCTGTGGACCTTAAAAAATTTATAAATTATAAGTTTCAAAAAAAATTTTTTAGGGCACTGGTCTGGTGGCATGTAGTAGCACTGCTGCCTACCATACCTGGGTTTGAGACTGGATTGAGCATCTGGAGGACTGCTCTCCTCTTCTCTCCTCTCCCAGACTGGGGGCTTTGTGTCTCCTGCACTGCACCTGACACCTGTGGTTGAGGCAGACAGGAGGTCCAGAAGGGCACTGGACATCGACAGATGATCCATGTCACTGCACGTCAACATCCCAGGGAATGTAAAGGAAAACAGAGGAAAAATTCCTGCCAAAGGGGGATTGTGGATGGCCCTCCCATAGGCCTGGCACCCCCGACTGGGCAACTGGTGGATCCTGCTTTGGGAGGGGCAAGGGCAGGCCTCTGTGACCCTACCATGAGGGGTAAGTCATGGGGGAACAGAGTAAGACCCAGGGACAGTGGGTGACTTAGCCTGGGGGGGGAGCATCAAGATAGGAAGAGGCAGGAATAAGGATAAATACCAAGCGGAAAAAAGAAGAGGCTTTGGCTTTCTGCAAAGTATCACCAGGACGCAAATATCACATCATTAATAAAAATGAATTGGATGTCAGAGGGCCACCCCGGTGTGGGGGGGGGGGATCAAGTATCCCAGAGAATGCTTATCTGGGAGGATGTACAATGCTCCCACTATGCTAATGCCACCTGGGGACCCATACGTGGCAGCGTGGCTGGTTGTCTTGTGGGAAGGTAGATGCTGGTCCAGCTCTTTATGTTGGCCTGCTCTGTGGGCATATGCCTTGAGGCCCCCTGAGCCAGTGTCCATGTGGAAGATGTACACAAAATGGAGGGAAAACAGCAACAGTGGGATGGATCCAGGGAGATCTCAGACTCTGTGTCACCTCTTCACACTGCTGATTGTCCAGCAACTCAACTCCAGTAGGTTCAAGCAACACCTATGGTTCTCCACGCAGGGAGGGAGGGGGGGAGGCAAGCCATGGTGATACTGGGGCAAAGACAGGGGTTTTAGGATTGGGAGATGATGAGGGATCTGGATTGGGGGGGGTGGAGCCTTACTAGGGAGGCAGGAAAAACAGCAGATTAAAAAAACTGAATTTTAAAACATTTCATTATTGCCAAAGATATTTGCATGACATGTAATGATTGTTCCCCCTCAGACATTATTTGTCCCTGATGCTTACACCTACCATAAGGTAATAATGCTCAGCTTGTGACATCAGAATGATTTCCACAGCAACAGACTGTGATGTCTCAAGCCTGGGATTATGACTTCAAGGTAGAATTAATCAGCAGGGTATAAGAGCTAAGGGATCTTACAAGAAACAATCTTCTCCGTGGAGCCCCACTCTTTGGTGTTGGGGCCAGAGGAACTAGGACCTGATGGGAGCTAGAACTTTTGGTGCTGGTCTGCACCATTCTCCTTCACTCTTCAGTGCTGCCTGTATCTGTGGTGTGCACTTTTTCTTTCCAATCTACCTAAAGGCTACCAAATAGCAGGCAGAATTGGCATAGTTCCTAGGGTCGGGAAGCAGTGAAGCACCAGATGAGGGCATCCTTCAGTGCTTCTGAGGAGGCCTGTCTTTCAGTAGCATCTGATGTTTACCTCAGATGGCTACATACCTCTCACTTTTCATTCCTCAGATGTGGCAGAACACTATGTGTGTAACTGTGTTTCCATGTTCACAAAGTGCAGTGTTCCCCGAGTAATTCATTTTCACATTCAGCATTTGGAATTTTGCTTCACAATCTTGACATGGGACAGAACCTTCTTAATGTAAAACAAACTTTTTTTTTTTTTTTTTTTGAGGGCGCAAGTCACCTTGTGGTTCAGCCCCTGCCAGCCCTCGGCCCCCTCCTTGTGCTCCGGGACTTGCCCTCTGGTACCCCAATACCCCCTGGATTACCTCTCAGGGTGGGGCCACCACACCAGTTGGATCCCTGTGATGATGGGACAAGGGTGTTGGCAGGGTAGCTCACTGGCATTGCCTCCTTGGCTTGCCCCCCCTCCAAGGTGGGGCATGGAGTCCACTGGCCATAGTGGGCAATGAAATAGGTCAGGATCCCCCCAGAGGTGCCACGGCACGTGATCTGGGCCAGGGTGAGGAGGCATCATAGGGGGCAGGATATGCAATGACGCCCTAAGCCCCACCCCCACACGAAGGCCACATGGGGTGGGGTACCCCCAGTTCCACCAGGGGTCCTCGTTGTACTGACCCTACCCCCTCCTCCCTGGAGAAGGAGAGCAGTCCCTAGGATGCTCAATCCTTCTCCCCTGGCTGGTAAAACAAAGGGTTTTCATAAGGTAAATTGAGGAAGTTTCCTTCATAATATGAGACTGGTGAATGGTGTTATGGCTGCCTTGGCTATGCTTGTCCTGGGTAGGTCCAACTACTATCCGTCACTGAGGGGCAAATTTCTTACCTATGCCATGGTGTTGTGGTAGTTGCCACGCCAATAACTTTCCACTCCCCCGAGGATCACCTACTCTCATCAACTTGGCTGGGAAGCGATACCTCTTCTTCTCATTTTTCTCCAACAAAGGAAGAAGGACTCATACCTTCTTGGTTTAGATCGCACAGCCGATACCAAAAAATGGGGATCTATGGAGAAGACTGATTCTTGAAAAATAGGAAGGTTGCTTACTGTAACTTGAGATCTACATCTGGCTGGCAGTATAGCTAGAGGTTGAAGTAATGAGCTGCAAATGAGCTGGGTACATCCAGAGCAGACCTGGGTTTGATTCCCCCAGCCTCCACCTGCATACTGTTGGAATCTGAGCAAGTCACTTAACCATCCCAGTGCTCCTGAGTTGCCCCTGGAAATAGGTACTCATGCTTAGTAGGCCTTACCAAAGAATTAAACAATCTTTGGGCCCTATACACGATGTCTACGTGCCGTAGAAACTGGGCACATAGGCAAGAATACTCATGAATGCCATGTAGCAGGGTCCCATGGACCCCCCATGGCATTCACGAATGGTGTGCATGTCAGATATGCAACTGATCCCCTGGTTGCGCAGACAGCAATGCATCAGGGGTGGGTGGGGTGGCATGCTGAGGGCATGCCTGCACTATGTGCCATTCGCTAAGGTGTGTAGTGCCAGCCCTACGCACACGGCTGCCCCATCGCCATTTCTGTGAGACACCCCCACCCCAATACAAGGCTGCTCGGTCCCCAATACAGTAAATTACCCCCCCAACACATGGCTAACCAATCCCTGATACAGTATATCACCCCCCTGCCCCAACACATGCCAGCTCTGACCCCAGTAGCCGTATGCATAGCCCCCCACCCCCCACGACATATCAGCCCTGACCCTGGTGTAAGCAAGGTCACCCCCAAACACAGTTTTTCCTTGGTCCACTGTACCCTGACCCCCAATCCCTGTGCCCCGGCTGAAGCATTGGTGGCGGTGGCCTAACAACCACCCACACACACCACCATACCTGCCTGTCTATGCTCAGATGGCCAGCTATAGCCTTCCATTGCTCTTCCATGGCCACCAGCCATCTGATATACACAGGGAGCATGCAGCTGTATGGCGACAAGCTCCCTGCATAAGTTAGATAGCTGGCGGCTGTGGAGGTGTGCGGAGGGTTGTGCTGCTGGCTGTCTGGGCACTGACTGTCAGGTATGGTGTTGAGGGGTGTAGTCAGTGCCATGGGGTGGGGGGGACACTGGCCAACAGTGCTTCAACCGGGGTACTGGAATTAGTGGTCAGGGTACAGTGGACCGGGGAAACACTGTGTGTGGGGAGTGAACATGTGCAACACCGGGGTTGGGGCTGACATGTGGCAGAGGGTGCCTGTGCATATGCTACTGGGGTTAGGGGGCTGCTATGTGTTGGGGGTGACTTTGCATTGGGATGGCTAGGGGCACCAATGTGTGTGTGTGGGGGGTCTGTGCCCATGCTTGGACCGGCATAATGATGGGTGGGTAGGTGGGGTCTGATTGGTATACGGGACTGGGCATACTGGTCGGGGGTTGCTTTGTATGGACAAGGATGTGGTGGGGGGGGCTGTTGGAGGAACATCAGTGTGGCATGCACCACTGCAGGGGTTGTTGTTGGCCAGGGTGGTCCGCAGGACTTAGGGGCATGGCAGCGTGGACCTGGGTGCCTTCGGGAACTATTCACGCACTTGGACCTGAACCATCCTGTGCAATTAATCCACTCTGGGACCCAGGGGGACATCACATTGGATGCCTGCCTAGGTCTGCAACTCTGCCCCCAGCCACCCTACAGAGTCCTGCGCATCGGGGGGAGTGGAGCAGTGGACAGGTGGCAGCCATTCGTCCATACTGGCCTGTGCACACCTGTCTGTGGGTGCAGAGCTATGCAGGCAGGGTACTTGCCTCCAGCACGTATGTCCCGCCCGTTCATGCATAAGCACCTTTAAAGAGCAGCTGATGCCATCAAGAGAACTTTAACCAAAAATAATATTTAGAGACTGATCAGTTTGTATTTCACATGAGTTCTGTATTTCTCCTACCCATCATTTATTAATGAAGTAATTTGCAGGAAAACAGGATCTTTACTTTGAACAGTTAATCCAAGCCTGTTTTTTTCTCCCTACCTGAGGTAATAATGCACTGCTTGTGACATCACAGGTATTCCCTTAGCAACAGACTGTGATAGCACAACTGAGGATTATGACCTTCAGTAGGGGATAAACTACAGAGGCAGATGAACTCAAAGAGATAAAAATCATGTATTCATGCAAATTACCTCAGTTATACATAATGGGGAGCAGAAATCTAAAGAATATCTATGGAATGCAAGCTTAATTGTACACAAATATTATGTTTTTCAAAGTTTCCTTTGAGGCGTCAGCAGATCTATTAGAATATCTGCTCCATAGAGCCATTCTCACCCACCTGCTATTCCACTCTTCTTTATGCCGGGGTTACTCTGAGCTGGGACTTTCCTGTATGGCAGACTTTTCTGGTCTAGGAAACTGAGTAGGTGGATTATTCAGTGCCTATTCTTTACCACTCCACCGCACCTCACACCGCTGGAAAGCAGGACTGCTATACGTGGGCGTAGAGTGTTCTGACTGCATACTGTTTTCAAAGTGTTTTTCCTTCTCACTTCTTGGAAAAAAGAAAGTGAGGGGGTTGGGTCTGGCACCACTGTTTCTGCTGTCAGCGCATACGGCACTGTGCTCAGATCTGTGTGCGTGCACACCACCCCAAAAATTCAAGCTTCCACAGGGTCCTAGTACCTCTAGCTCTAACACGAAAGAGTGGGGCACCATGGAGAAGCTATTCTTGAAGATCTGGAGTTATGGGAAGTAAGTCTACTATGTTTTCGTAAGTATCTTCAGGAACAAAAACTAAGTCTTGAATTTCAAATATTTTGATAATGTTGGGTAGCTTGAGTTCTGCGAACTGTGAGAAAACTGCAATGTCTATTAAACTAAAATGTGAAAAGGGGACACCCGATGTCTGTCACTTTCTTGCTGGCAACTCAAGTTCAAAAGTGGGCTTGGGAATGTTCAACCAAGTGGTGTGGAGGGATAAGGCGCTGAATGCTTTACCTCCAGCCACGCTAGTGATCCGTGCATGGGAATGGCAATGGATTGCCAGGGGTCAGCTGGGGGGGGGCCTAGGGGAAGACTGAGTTGCTGCCTAGTAGCTCTCCTCTTCTGTATCAGGGTGGCTGGCTGTCTTGGCTTCTGGCCTCCAGGTGGAGGGCTGGGGGTAGCACATGGGAAGCTGAGCAACAGACGACATCACTGGGGGGACGAGGAGAGAGTCGCATGATGCATGCACACCTCCACGTGCATGCGCTTGCCCATGTATCCTGCAGCTAGGGATGGGGCAGTAGAAAAAAAATGGGTGAAAAATGAAAGGCATGGTAGGCATTAATGATGCCCACCCACTGCGCCCTCATCTGCCACATCATCAGAGTACCAGCTCAGCAGCACTGGATTCAGGCATCGCATGGATGGCCCTCCCTCTCCTGACCATGACATGGGGGGATATCTGTGGGGGTACTAGCCACCCAAACCTGGGGAGATGATGGATGGTGGGGGGCGTTGGAGCAGGAACCGAGGAGAACCAATCATACCATGTCCAGGGGCATTAACAGATTATGGGGAAAAAGTGGGCTTGGGAAGCTGGCATCTAGTGGTCAGAGCTGGGGAAGCTTTGCCACAGGCAATGTGTCCCAGCGTGGGGGTGGAGTGGGGTGGTGGTGCAAGAATCTACCATCACCATGACCCCTGTGCTGGGCTAGGTTTACTCCTCCACAGTGTCATGCTGTAACATGCAAGGCCAACATTAGGTACTCTGGCACCAACAGAGTGTAGGAGAAAAAGGAAGAAAGGGGGAATCAAGGACACTGGCAACTGTGTGAAACAACTCTACAATCAAACCCCTCACCCCCACCTCATCTTGATATCCCTGGGTAGTGGTAAGTGAGGTGACAGGTTGGCATGTGGCTGGCAATGATGGTGAACCATGGCCTGCTGCCAGGAAGAAACACATTGATAGAAAAAGTGAAACAAAAAATTAACAGTGGAATAACAGAAATCCAGACCATTATTTTTAAACAGTAGCGGCAGCAATGGTTCCACTAAACTGGACGCCTACTTTAAAATCATTTATGTTTGTAGGTTGCTTGAATGACGCTAACACTGAAAGCACAACACAAGAGTATTTCCCCTAAAGCATTTATACATGGGGGTGCATCCTTTCACTCTGAGCCCCACCCATGCTTTAGTAAACCCTCTTCCCTCCTCCCAAGAGCATTCCAAGTCCTGACTCTTGTTTCAGGTACAGCATTTGTGCAATCACAGAGAGTAAAAACAAAAAGGAGACCTAGAGAGAGAAAAAGAAAAGTCACAGGACTCAACAAGAAATGGTGAGCAAACTCCACAAGGAGTGGGGGGACAGTATTATTATGCCTATATTTATTTGACATAGCCCATCCTTTCACTTTTTTCCTGCGGGGGTGCATTGAAATGTCCACATTAGTGTGATGTGACTCAAATGTCGGGAGGTTCATTTTCTTTTCTATGTCAATGTACTGTATTCAAAGCCTGTTAATCAGTATCTACCAAGAGCTTGTTATTAGCCTGTAAAGTGAAGTATTGCAGATAGGTGTCTATAATCCATGTTTAGTTATAATAAGCTATGAATGTAGAAAAAAAAATGAAACAGAAAAAACTAATATTACTGTGTCTCGTTATTTGTGAACTATACTGTGCTGTACTGTTTTCTTACTTGTAAGGTTTAGCCTTATAACACCTCTGTAAATATAAATAAATAAATACCAGGCTGTGTGGTGATTTTCTTTTAAATGATTTTCACTTAGGAAAATCTGAGGAAGGTCCTAAACTCAAAAATTAACAGACAGGTCATTACCAAGTTTCCAAACGAACAGTAAGTGCTTATACCATAACATAACATAAGTAATAGTGAAATTACAAGCATTATATAAAATGGCTTGGATCAAACAAGCATTCTGATTGGTTAAACTGTTCACATGACCATGTATTAATTTGACTTGCGTCAAATAATTTGGCCACCTAGAGAGTCAGTAAAAATCCCTCCCCTGAGGAGTTCCCTTGATGAGCGTACATGCTGGGTTCGTACTGCGGTTGTGTCAGCATGGTGCTAGTGCATGTTTCTTATGGCAAACCACACAGCTCTATACCATGCTGGTTTATCTTATTATGGGTGTCGTGGGAAAAGAACACATACTTATAAATAAATTCAAGCTGGCCGAGGGGAGAGTGATTGAACATCCCACGGGACACTGTCCCTCTCTGGGTAGGGTGGGTTCCCATCCTTCGCCGTAATACTTCCACCCGGGTGACCGCAGGTAGCAGTGCAGTTGGAGGGCCAAGGGGTGGGGGGGTGACTCTTCGGGCATCAGATGTCACTATGCTCAGTGCAAGTGAAGGTCCCTTGACATCACTGCATGTCGGAGTCCCCTGGGGCAGAAAAAGAGAAAAGGACCCTGGTCCCCACAGGTAGAAAACCCTGGTGTGTCTCTTCCCCCTCTTCCTATGAGCTGGTCCTCCTTAAACTCTCCCTTCCCTTCTCTGTTCCTATCTTTATTGCTGGTGTTTACCGTTGCCCTGGAATGACCCCTGCCCTAGTTACTGAGCTTCTTTCCTCTGCCTGTTCTAACTCTTACAGAGGTGAGCTACTTATCTTCAGTGATTGTAGTATAAATTGGTTCTCACCCAATACAAATAAATTTTCCTAAAATACAAAGTCACTCCAATTGACTCAATTGATTTCTAACCCTGTATGTCTAAATTTTAAATCTTTATATCACTCTGTTAGACTGGGTTCTCTCAATTCATCCCCACCGTATTGCGCATGTAGGAATCCTTCCTGACACCCTCAGTGACCATCATATGGTTTACACTGTGCGCAACATACATTGTCTCAAGGCCCCCACCACCACCATAATTCATCTATCTCAGATCCTTTAAGTCAATTAACTTGTCCTCCCTCCCAGCAGACCTATGAGTATCTGATTGGTCCCAAACTCTGCAGCCAGTAATATAAATTTTGCCCTTCAGTACTTTTAGTCCAAATTTCTAGATGTATGGGATCGTCATGCACCCCTGAGGAAAACCAGAGTACATGCTCTTGTCTTCCCTGAATAACAGCTGAGCTGTTAGCTTGCCTTTGCACCAGAGACCTTGCCTGGCCATCATTTAAGATCACTGGCTCCCCGACTGCTTTGGCCAACTATCGGCACCTTCACAATGCCTGTACCAAAGCCATTAGACTTGCGAAGTCTGAGTATTTTACATCCACACTCCAGAACAACATTAATCATCCCTCCTGGTAAGTTATCCATTCCCTTTTCTCCTCTCCTGCTCAATCTGCCTCCCCTGTTATCAAGGTTGGTGACTCTCTTATCTGACCCTTCTGCTGTTGCCTCTTCCTTTAACTCCTACTTCATCACCTGTGCTCTCTTTCATCCCTACCTCTCCCTTTTCTTCCTTTACTCTGCCTCCACCTCCTCTTTCTCCTTCTCTTCTGCCACTCCCTCTGCTTCTCTTATGGTCCTGCTTGCCCTTAATCCTCAGAAGTCAGGTAGCCCTGATGGCCTTGAGCCTATGCTTCTGCTTCTCTCGGCACCTGCCATTGCACTGCCTATAACCCTACTCCTCAACCTTTCTGTTTCCTCTGTAACTGTTCTTGAAGCCTGGAAGCAGGCTACTATCATACCTCTCGGCACCTGCCATCGCACTGCCCATAACCCTACTCCTCAACCTTTCTTTTTCCTCTGTAACTGTTCTTGAAGCCTGGAAGCAGGCTACTATCATACCTCTCCCTAAATGTGATGATCATTCCTCTCCTGGTAACTACCATTCTGTCACTCTCCTTCCCACCATGGCTAAGTTACAGTAACTCCTTGTACTTTCTCAGCTCTCTTTCTTCCTTGACTCTTCCTCCTTCTTCACCCCTTTCCAGTCTGGTTTTAGGAAATCCCACTCCACTTTATCTCCCTCCTCTGTCTCACTGACTCCATACTCTTAGGTATGGATCAGGGACTGATCACCTCCTCCATATTTGGTGATCTTGTTTAAGCGTTTGACACTGTGGCACCTGCCCTCCTCTTGGACATGCCTAAAGCAGTGGGACTCTCTGACTCTGCAGTCACTTGGTTTCAGTCTTACCCTGAGGGAAGATCTCAAGCTGTCCTGATAGGAAGCTAAATTTCATCACTACTCCCTATCTGTTCCGGTGTCCCTCAAGGGTCTGTCATGGGTCCTAGTCTCTGTTCCATATTCTTGAACGACCTCTTCTCTGTTCCTCTGCATCCATTCATGTGTATGCTGATGATACAGTACTTTTTGCATCTGGCTCTTCTTCCCATGACCTTACCTCCCAGCTATAGATTTTGGCAACATTCAGCACTGGTTCCAGTATAACCAAATGTCCCTCAATGCCAAAGAAAATGTTTGTATGACTTTTGGCAGAAGCTTACCAGACTCACCTCCCTTTCTTTATTTCACATCCTTGATGGTGCTATGATTGTGGATGTATACTCCTTTAAAGGAGTTGTACTGGCAACAGAGAAGCCCCAATTGCTGCACAGATTGGGGCTTCGCCTCTCCAGTCCCCCCCTGCAGGCACCATAAAAGATCAATGGTTTATTTACCTCACTGCTCGTAAAATATTTGCAAACCCCCAGTGGCCCTGGCATTTTTAAGCATGGTGCTCTGGAACTACCACAATCTCGCTGGAAACATTGCAAGATCATGATGTATCATTACCCCAGCCTTAATACTGTCCCTATGTACGGAAACATAACCAGGTCTGTATTTTCAATGCCCGGTGCTATTTTCACAGACTTTGACTAAATCCCATGGGTATACTTGCCATCCCACCAGCCGTGGGAGCCTCTGTAAATGGCTGGGGGTGTCACTGTCACAAGCCAGTATTCCTTCCAAAAGTGCATACTGACCAGTGGGGATGTGGCAGTCCATGAATGACTGACACAGACTGCCACATAACATTGCATAGTCCCCCACTCCATGCAGAGCGAGGAATCCGCTAGTGTGCCAACCTGGGTATCCAATTGGATGCTCAGTGTCCTGAATAGCACAACCCCCCCGGATCAACCCCCAGCCCCTTCACAGGGCTCTGCACACATGGGGGCGGGAGATGGGGCTGTTAATCCCAACATCCCAGTGCAGCATCGGGTTGTGCAGTGGCGCAACCAGGATCCACTCGATGCAAGCGTATCCTGGCCACATTTGTGGATCAAGCCCTCTATTATCTAAAAAACACTTTTTTTTCACATTATTTCTGCTTTAACTTATACCACTCAACAAAACAAAACAAGACAGGACAGGCAAACAACTGTTTATGAAGGGAGGCATTGTAAGACTTTGGAGCCCTGTGGAGCATGGGCACAAACAGATGGGGTGGGGCAAGGCAGCAAAGATCCAGCATCATAAAACAACGACTGAAAATGGAGAATTCTGACTGCCTGACAATATTCTTAAGGGCAAGGGTAACTGCTGGACATCCTTCATGTACAATAGCTCTTGTAGACCTAAAACTTTAAAACATTAATTTAAAAAAAATAGCAACATTTTATTTTTTTTAATAGCCCTGAGCAATTCCAGGGTTTGGGTTTTCTTTGTTGAGCTAACCCTATGGACTTTTTTAATCACAAGAGTGCAGTGTGCACATTTATGGAACTCACAAACAGAAGAGAGAAAGAAATAAATGCCTTACCTGGGACTTGAAGCCAGACCATCAGGATTACTGTTCCAGTTGTGCTGCCAGCTGTGCTACCAATACAACTGGAAATGGGCCCATCCCAAAATTTGCACACTGTACTCTTGTGATTGAAAATATAATTGTGCAGCACCAGGTTGTGCGTTACAGAAAGAGTAAGCTGCCTTGGGACAGCCCAGTTTCCAGTTGCCTTGGTGATGCAGTTGGTAGCATAACCAGAACAGTATTCTGGGCAGCCTGGCTTCAAGACCCAGCTAAGGCACTTATTTTTTTCTCTTGTCTGGTAGTATCAGAACCCTAAGGGATTAAGGCACTCTGCTATAACTCATGCCTCATGATCCCCACTAGGGTCAGATCAGATAGATACTTTATTTAAAAACACCTTTGTAAAAGCCAAGGCATCTTACATGAAAATAATACAAAATCCAACATAACAGTACTAATAAATAAAAGAATATCACTACAGATACCGAACAGTGTGCTCAATATAATTAATTCAGACTCCATCAACTGATGATTAACTGATGGTAGTCAACTCCTGCACATGCCTAATGCTTAATCTGGCAAACCTTGATTTTTCTGGTTCTCAGCCCACCCCCTGTAAAAGATTGGTGAGGATGTCAAAGCTCTCCCCTGAGCGAAAGGCTTCCCTTGGTGTAACCCCCCCAACTAGGTTGTATAGTCACTGCCTCCTGCCTAACATTAATAGGCAGATGGATGAATCTCCACTCCCCCCTCTGGGGGCATAGGTGAAAACTGGAACAGTCAGACTGGGTGCAAGCTGCATGAATATTTCTGGTCTGGCCACTTTGGCCGGACAGGCTGGTTGACTTTTACCTAGGTGGTCCGGTCTGGTTTCAGTGGTACAATTTTCACCAAAGCCCAGGACTGGGTGAAAACCGTATCACCAGGACTGGACCAGATGAGACAGGTAAAGGTTGTAAGTCCATCCAACCAGAGTGGCAGGACCAGCAATATTCATGAAACTTGTGTCCCGTACAGCTGGTCCTGCCAGAACGGCCAGTATGCTCTACCAGTCTGGTCCATTCTGGGTCCGGTTGTCACCAAGCTGGGAACAAAAGCATCCCCTGCCAGCTTCCACTCCTCCTTGAAATAAAGCAATGCTCTGTACCAAAGCAGAAACAAATTCTGTGTACCTTAGCTGGCCTGCTGGTGCAGCGGCAACTTCCAGAACAAGCCAGGGTCGTTGTAGGATCAGTGTGGGGGGGAGATGTCCCAGGTCAGGGAAGTTGATAGTTCCATAATGCAATTACCACCTGGGTAACCGCAGGTGGTATCACAGGTGAAGTGACTCAGGATGGGGGGAATCGGCTGGTGTATGCAAAAGTACTCCTATGTGCACGCGCCATGGAACCCTCACCCCAAACCTTTCAGACATAAGAGCAAACTATGAAAGCCTCAGCCCATAGGGGACACTTAGCGTTACATTTGGTCCCTGCTCTGACCACTCACCCATCTGATCATTAAGGCCCTGTACACATCAGGCTAGTTAAAACATTTTAAGGTGCTTAAAACGTTTTAACTAGCGCAAACAAGGTGCCCGTCCGCATTTAAGCACAGTTTGAAAACGTGTTAGGAAACCGCGCTTAAACCCTGTTGGGAGCTAGTCTCAGGTCCGTTTTTAAAAATGGTTTTATGAGAGAAAGCGTGTTACCCTGTAGTGTGGATGGGCATCTGCATATTGCTTCTCCAGGAGGCGTGTTAACGGTCATGGAGGACCCGTTTTTAAAAACGTTACTGGAGGCAGATGCAGACGGGAGTTGGCTGTGGTATAACCGAGTTAAAACTCAATTGAAGACTGATCTGGACGGGTTGCTGTGGTGAGTTTAAAAATGTTTTTAAAACATTTTTTAAACCGGTGCAAATCTTCAGCTCTAATGTGTACAGGGCCTAAGAGTCCCATCCTCAAAGGCACCCCAGATACGTGCTCCTTATGCATATCTGGAATGTGTTGACCAGCAGTTACAGGAGTTGCCATGCTTGCTGGCATCCAAACCACTTGCCCTCTGCAGTCTGCAGGTGCAAAACTGTGCTTGAGGAAGGGGTGGAGTGGATCAGGACCACAAGTATCCAATCGGATCCCCATGCTAGTCCACCAGTGATCACTGAGTGCGCAGAGTACAGGGACTGACAGGATATGGCAGTCTTCAGAACTCCATATTACACCATCAAAAATTACCACTTAAAGTTGCCCGGCTGGTGCTGATACCACCCCCAGCATTCCTTAGCAGTTCAGAGGGCTGGTTATAGGCAGTCTGCCTGTTGTTCAGGCTCCGTGGGAAGTCTGAAGGCTGGGTGGAGGGGGCACATAAGTGCTAATACAGATGCTAGGGAGTTGGAGGATATGCTCCCTATGCCGGCCATTCACACTGTGGAAATCCTTCTGAGGATGGGGTGTATGCTTGCCCCCCCGTCCACCCTTATACAGCTGCCCACATAGTAAGGTGAGTGGGTGGAATCAGGTGAGAAGGGAGACAAAACTCCCCTGTTGTGTATGCTATTGGGTGCCCAGATAGTGTGCACCCCATGCATAGGGAACACTCTGTGGCTTTTCCCCTGTCCTAAGCATGTGCAGAGGAGCTGGGAACCTTTGCAGGATTGGACCCTAAGGATCTAGTCTCCATGGTGCTTTGTGTGCCCTGATGATTCTGTTGTGGGGGAACAACCCATGGGTAAGTTCCAGAATGGGCTGGGGCAGTATCGAGGCTACAGGTTGGCTGAGGGCTAATGGGGCGGGCTTGGGCCAAAGCCAGAAAGGAGTCAATAAAGGAAATACACCGTACCTCAGCCCAGCCCCTTCAAAATGTTTCTGACGAAAGAAAAAACTTCAGAATTGACTAGTTTCAGTTTTAGTGGAGTTTCATACTATTTGCTTTATTCTCAAGATGTTTGCAAAGAGTTTTGAGGAACAGGGGATGGAAATTGCCAAAACCATCTCGAGGATGTCAACATAACATGCCGATCAAAGAGCTAGTGAATGACAGAGGCTAACAGGGAGCGAAAGTCCGAAAGGGTCAACATAAACAACAGCTTCTGCCTGTCAAGTTAAATCACTCGGCGCAGTCTCATTTAGAGGCTGGCAGGCCGCTTTTCAACAGTTGTGATTTAAACAAATGATATAATGAATAAAAAAATGGAGTTCACAAAAGACGTTTAGGTAGTAAAGCTGTTTTGAGGGTCTGAAGGCTGTAGTTCCAGTCACATACTCATACAAAAAAAATTAGTTTGACCATCTATGCTCAGTACTCAGTAGTGGTTGTCTGCGTTACAAAACCAACACTTGTACTGGCAGTCGCTATATAGAACTAGGCCAAGGTCTGAATAAGCACGAAGATTGGATCACCATCTTGACTGCAGAGAGGGTGGTCTTGGTCAAGAGTGAGTGCTCTGGCAGAGCACCCTGGGGGAAAGCAAACAGTGGTTGCCAGGAAGCCCCATACCCAGCTAGTGAATGTGGGACAGGATCAATTCAATAACTGTTTCAAAAAAAGAAGCTGAATTCAGTCTGTCAGTGTTCATTGGCTTTAGTTTCTCCAGCAAAATGTTTAACTCACAGCCCAAAGGCATACTGTGGTCAACAGTGCCATTTACTATGTTGCTGAATCAGGTTTGAGTCCAAAGTCTAGAGTGTGCCAGATTGGGTTGCAGAGGCAACTCTAAGCATCTATCTCTGACATCCCATGCCTTGAGTGGGGGGGTAACTCCTGCTATCAAATGACTGCTCCTGGTATTGAGAAGGGGGGATCTTGTGGGCAGAAATATGCAACTGCAGACTAGGGAAGGAGGGAATGCTGCCAACAACGCAGTCTGCTGAAAGATGATGAGATGATGTCCTATACTATTTTTGGTATGGTACCAGCAAGTGTTACTCAGACTATGGTGGTTGGGCCTGTTGCCAGCCCACTGCTGAATGACCAGAAAGGTCTCCCATCTTCGACTGCGCCTCAGTGTGAAGGGGACATAAGAGGTTAAAAACAATGATTGTATTCAAGTAGATGATGCAACCACACTCTCATGGCCCAGTTGTGGTGCCTGGATCTCTGCATCCCCCCAGCCAAGGGGAAGGTTCAGGCTGGCTCTACTCCTGGCTGGCCAGCCCCAACCAAAGTTGTAAGTCTGGGATGGTATACAAGAGGTCAGGCAGTGCATATTTGGATGCCAGTAGTGACTGCTACAATAGGCATGGAATTCGCAGCTTGTGGGCAGGCTGAAGGAGAGCCTGGTCTATGGGTAAGTAGGCTTATGTAGAGTCTGGACCACAAGTAAGTAGCATGGGATCCATGGTTTGTGGACTGACTGAAGAAGAACCTGGACCATGGATAAGGAGCGTGGAATCCAGGGCTTGTGGATGGGCTGAAGAACCTGAACCACGGGTGAGGAGCTTGGGATTTGGGGCTTGTGAATCAGCTAAAGGGCAGCATGGACTACAGTAAGCAATGTGGGATCATGGGCTTGTGAGTGGGCTGAAAGAGAGCCTTGGCCACAGGTTAGGAGCATGGGATACAGGGCATCTGCGTGGGGTGAAGGAGAGCCTAGACCATGGGTAAGGAGTGTGAGATCCAGGGTTTGCGGGTGTACTGAAGGAGAGTTTGGACTATAAGTAACAAGCATGGGATCCAGAGTGGGCTGAAGGAGAGTCTGGACCATGGGTAAGGAATTTGGGATCCAGAGCTTGTGGATGGGCTGAAGGAGAATGTGGTCCACCATGTAAAGAGGAAAATGTAGAAAGTTAAAACTAAATTTTGACAAGCAGCAACTTACTTACATTTGCCCACTGAAGCCTCAAGCTGTGTTTGAGTTCTAGCCTGCTGGCACAGGGTTGTTGCTCAAAATCTCAGCAATCGTGGTTCATGAATGAGGAGGATTGAGTATTCCAGGAGGTGCTTCACTCCTTGGTTGGGGGATGAGGTCTCCCGCTACTATACTGCCACTGCCTTGCCACTGGTGGTGGTGCAGCTGGAGCAGCATATGGGAGACAGGATGCTGGCTCACTCCATGCAGCATGCTTTCCACACATGATCCCTGGAGCTCTTACTGCTGATGTATTACCTGCACACCCCCTGGAGCCCTCACTGCAGATGCATTGCCTGCACACTCCCCGGTGGAGCCCTCGCTGCTCATGCACTGTGTGCATGCTCCATGGAGCCCTCAATGCTGATGCATTACCTGCATACTCCCTGGAGCCCTCACTGCAGATGCATTCCTTGCACACTCCCTGGAGCCCTCATTGCTCATACTCTGTGTGCACGCTCCCTGGAGCTCTCACTGCTGAGACATTACCTGCACACTCCCTGGAGCCCTCACTGCTGATGCATTGCCTGAACACTCCCTGGAGCCCTCACTGCTCATGCACTGTGTGCATGTTTCATGGAGCCTTCACTGCTGATGCATTACCTGCATGCTCCATGGAGCTCTCACTGCTGATGCATTATCTGAATGCTCCCTGGAGCCCTCACTGCAGTCACATAGCCTGCACACTCCCTGGAGCCCTCACTTCTCAGGAGCTCTCACTGCTGATGCATTGCCTGCATTCTCCCTGGAGCCCTCACTGCATATGCACTGCCTGCACTCTATATGGATCCCTCACTGCTGATGCATTACCTGCATGTTGACCGAAGCCCTCACTGCTGATGCACTGCATGCATGCTCTAAAGAGCTTTCACTGCTATTGCATTATGTGCATGTTCCATGCAGCCCTCACTGCTGATGCACTGTGTGCAAACTCCCTGAAACCCTCACTGCTGGTGCACTGCATGCATGCCACCTGGAGCCCTCAAGGCTTATACACTGCATGCATGCCACCTAGAGAACTCACTGCTGATGCATTGCATGAATGCTCACTGGAGCACTCACTGCTGATGCACTGTTTCTCACCCCAGTAATACTCAGGTATTCATAACTTTCTGCAGTAAGCCTGAAGGGTTGGACTGCCCAGAGAGAATGCAACGTATGCAAATGATGGAATCATCAGCACGTGATAACTTTTCAAATACTGCCCTATACTAACTGCCAATGTTCTAAACCTCCTCAGATTTTACTCTCCACCTGAACAGTCTGGACACTCAGAGTGTCGCTCTTCATCATCTGTCAGAAGTGAAAAAACTTATAAAAACATATAAGTATTCCTTTATTTTTTCAATTACTGCCTTATATTGATTGTTTTCTTTAGCTAAACTTGTTTTTGTAGTAATTTAGTTATTTTGGCCGGTTCCTCTTGGTTCGGGATAACCAGGAAGGAACCGGGTTAGTTTTTGTAGCCTAGGTTTTTTTTAGCGCAAAACCCATTTTATTTTTGTTTTAAAATATCGTTTAAAGTGTTTTTTTTGTAACCGAAGTTATCGGTTACTGAACCGCTAGTACTGGTTCCAGAATTTTTATCAGTTCGGTTTCTCCAGTTCCCTTTCGGTTCCAGAACCAAACATAACTGCATTATTGTTATTAAATCTTTTTGCCTTTTGCGGTTCTCTTTTTGTCAGTTTAAATGGTAGAAAAACCGAAGAAAAAGACCGGCGAGCCCGGTTTTAAGAATTGTACACAATGTGGGGACATTTTTGCAAAGGCAGATAAGCACACTATGTGTGTCGCTTGTCTGGGTTATAAGCATCTTAAAGAGGATTGTCAAATCTGCCTGACTTTCCCAGAAAAACCAATTGAAAAACGCCTGGAACGGCTAAAGAAAAAGCTCCCCAAGGGTCCCTCTGGCTCTGACCAGCCGATACCCTCTGTTACTGTGGCTGAACCCACACCTGTTGCTACTTCCACCCCTGATACGGGTGATAAAATTACTAAGAGGTCTTCTGAACCAGCTAGCTCCCTGGTTCCCTCTAAGAAAGCACTCAGGTTGAAGCATACTGGATCTCCAAATGTGAGTGAGAGCTACTGACTGCTTCAGAATTTTTTCAAGGAAAAACGAGGGCAAATGCCCCGAAAAGGAATTAACAGGATTCAAAAAACATGCAAATGCTCAAAACTAAAAATAGAAACAGCAACACAAGGTAAAAACTCAATAACAAATGCCAAATTTGGTAAAAGGTGACATAAGAGCCCTTCTCCGACAGGTGAACCGGGGAGGAAGGGTGGGAGCTTACTGATGTTAAAGGACCCCATGGAAGAAAGAAGATTACTGCGGTGAGTAATTTTTTCTTCTTACCCCAGCAGTCCTTTAACATCAGTAACTTTTTGCAGACTACCAAGCAGTACCAAGTGGGAGGTAGGCAGAGAACCTACTTAGGAAAGAGGCTCTGCAGAACTGCCCTGCCAAATTTGGCATCAGATCTGGACTGCACATCCAAACTGTAGTGTTTCACAAAGGTGTGACAGATTTCCAGGTAGCTGCTTTGCAGAAATCCAGTAGGGGAATACCCCTTGCTGCTGCGAGCGAGGCTGCAGTGCCCCTGGTGGAATAGGCCCTGAGCCCCACTGGAGGTTGTTGACCAGCTTTCTCATAGCAGAATATAGTACAAGAGACCAGCCAATGAGAAACAGTTCTCTTGGTAGCTGGTCTTCCTCTGCCTACATCCCTGTAGGTGAGGAACAACTGAGTGGAAGAGCCTCTGGACTGTCTAGTATGCTCTAGGTAGTGTAAGATGGCTCTTTTGACATCCAAGCTGTGGAGCTTTTGCTCACCAGGAGTGGATGGATCAGTAAAGAAGATAGGCAGAGTAATGGACTGGTTCAAGAGAAACTCTGAACTTTGGCAGAAATTTCCCATTTGTCCTGAGCTCAACTTTATCGTTGTGAGGGATGATGTAATTCGGCTCCGTGCACAGGGCCTCTAGCTCTGAAATCCTCCTGGCAGACGTAATGGCTACCAGGAAGATGGTCTTCCAAGTTACAGACTTGATGTGGGCCATGGACATAGGCTCAAAAGGTGGATTCATGAGCCCATCTATGCATAGGTTCAGGCTCCAAGGAAGAACAGGCTCTCTGGTTGAAGCTGGATGTGTAAGAGGCCTTTGAAAAACTGTTTAAAAATGTAATGGGAAAAAATGATTTCTTCTTTCCCACCGAAAGGTAGTCTGAAATTGCCACCAGGTATAGCTTGAGTGAAGAAGGTTTTAAGCCTGACGCCTGTAGGTGTACCAGGTAGTCTAGCAGCTGAGGGTCTGAAGCTGATAGGGGTTCGACCTTTTCGGTTCTGCACCAGAGGGCAAACCTTTTCCATTTGGCTGCATAAGTCTTCTTAGTATTCATTTTTTTAGCCATCCTCAGTATCTTAAGGGCCTGTTCAGAGTACTGGGACTATGGAAACTCTAACTCCTCAAGAACCAGGCTTTGAGGTGAAGAGAGTGTACATCAGGGTACTGCACTCCCGTCTGAGGAAGGGTCAGCAGGGAGAAAGTTGGAGGCAGGCGAATGGGCCTGTTGTAGGACATTGAGAGAAAGAGAGAATACCAGGCTTGCCTGGGCCAGTCCGGAGCCACTAGGATCATGGATGCAGGCTGCTGCCTGATTTTCAGCAAAACCCTGAATATCGGGGGAAAGGGAGGAAATGCATATAGGAATCTTCCTGACCAGTCCAGGATCAGAGCATCCAGAGGAAGTGTTCCCGGAACTTGGGGCCTGCAACAGTACTGAGGGAGCTGAAAACTGAGAGGCGAGGCAAACAGATCCACATCTGGTATGCCCCACTGCCTGAACACTGTGGCTAGTACGTGCTTGTTCAGTGTCCATTCGCTTTGACCTTGACTGATGCGGCTTAGAGCATCCGCCAGAGTACTGAGTTTGCCTGGGAGGTGAATAGCTGAGAGGCTGACTCCCAGGGAGAATGCTAGAGACCAGGGCTTCAGAGCTTCCAAACAGAATATTCCTGATCTGGTACCACCCTGCTTGTTTATGTAGAAGATTGCAGTGGTGCTGTCTGTTCGAATTTGAACTGCCTGCCCTTCTATGCTGGGAGTGAAAGCTTTGAGAACTAGTAAGACTGCTCTGAGTTGCAAAAGATTTATGTGCAACTGTGACTTGTCGGGAGTCCAGTTGCTGCTTACTGAGGCACTGTCTAGATGAGCGCCGCAGCCCAACAGGGAGGCATCTGTGGCGATCACCTTTGTGGGAAGAGGAGCTTGAAAGGGAACCCCTGCCTGCAAATTTGCAGGGTCCTTCCACCACAGCAAATTTTAGAGGAACTGCTCCAACACCAGTATTAACTTTGAAAATTTGTTCATTCTCTGAGACCTGCGAGCTCTGAAGTGGGCTTGCAGGAGTCTCATCCTGTACCTGACCCCTGGGACTATTGCAGTCATAAAGGCCATATGTCCCAGAAGTTTGAGGAAATGTCTGGCTGGTCTTGGCTGTCCCTGGGTGAAAGAATCTGCCACTGAAAGGAAACTGAATTCTTTCCTGTGGGAGGAAAGCATATCCCTTCTGAGTGTCTAGCTGGGCTCCTATGAAGGTGAGCAGCTGGGTGGGTTCCGGGTGAGATTTTTTGAGATTTACCGGGAAACCCAGAGACTCCAGTGTGCATTCTGTGAGGGAAAGAGATTGCTTGACTAGGCAAGGAGACTTTGCTACTATGAGCCAGTTGTCCAGATAGGGATAGAGAGTGACATCCAGTCTCCTGAGATGTGCTGCTACCACTGCAAGACACTTGGTAAAGACTCTTGGGGCTGAGGACAGACTAAAGGGCATTGCGGTGAACTGATAGTGACCCGAAGGAAGTCTGAACCTGAGAAACTTCCTGTGAGATCTCCTTATGGGTATGTGGAAATAGGCGTCCTTTAAGTTGAGGGAGGCTAGCCAGTCTCTTTTCTGTAAGGACTGTATGATCACTAACAGAGTGACCATTTTGAATTTGTTTTTTTTCAGATGTTTGTTTAAATATCTGAGATCTAAGATAGGTCGCCACTCCCCAGTTTTGTTTTGTGTCAGAAAATACCTGGAGTAGAGGTTCTTGCTCTTCTCATGGGTTGGAACCCCCCTCCACTGCTCGTAAATCCAGAAGGTTTTGTACCTCCATTTCCCACAGTGGTATCTGTGATGGTGACAGAGGTCTTGACACCTGGGTATGCTTAAGGTCTGGCAGCTGCTTGAACTGTAATGACAGACCGTTCTCCACTATCTGCAGCACTCACTTGTCCAACGTGATGAGGGACCAGTGCTGAAGACAGTGTGAGAGTCTGCCTTCAACCGGAAATGGGGAGGCGACCTGGACACTCACATCAGGACTTAGACTGAGAGGCAGATGGCTGGGCAGAGGTAGCTCTTCTTTGACCCCTTCTGCCCCTGCCTCTGAAAGACCCCCATACTGGCTAAAGTCAGATTGGGGATAGGGATTGTAAGACCTGGGAACAAAACTTCTGCCCCTACTGCCCCTGGGATGGTATCTCTGAGGGGTGGCGGGTTTAGGCTTGGATGAATGGCTCTGCCAGGAGGCCTTGTACTCATTGACTTTTTTCATGTAGTCAGTGGTTCTGTAATCAAACAACATATTTTGATCACAGGGAAAATCCGTGGCCTTGTTCTGAGTGTCTGTGGTCAGACTGGTTGTTCTAAGCCAGGCAAAGAGTCTCAGAGATATGGCATGGGCCATCGCCCTAGAGGCTGCATCATTATTGTCATCTGCCATGTGGAATTGGTACACAGTATCTTCCAAGGCATTTTTTGACGTATCCACCAGCTCCTGCACCATAGAATCTGATCTGTTGTGGGTGATAGCCTGGACAGATTTCCAAAAGGCTTTCTGATATTTGGCTGTGAATGCCATGTAAGAAGAAAGCCTGAGAAGCAGGGAAGCTGTGGCATACATTCAAACAACATGAAGTCTTGCTGTATTCTGACAATTGCAGTGATTCCCAACCTTTGAACTGCCCCAGAGAACTAAGGGTTAGCTTTCCATGCAGGGCATGGAACGCTGAGCTCGAGCTTGGTTGAAGTCTCTGTCTGGAGTGTTTTGAACTCAAACTGTCAGATTCTTTACTCCGCCTCACTGAACGGTCGCTCCGGAGATTTCTCCTTCTGCTCGGTTCGAAGTCGGTTAAAGTTTTCAGTTTTTCCATCGGTTTAAACCAAAAAAAAGTATCCGCATAGTCGGTTCAGTCTCTGTCTGTGGTGCCGTGAGTACTAGATAGGAATTGTTCTATTATTTCTATGTGGAACTTGTAAAAGTGCGGTTGGTTTGGCTGAACTGACCATTTGATTGTGAATTTTGCTATATTTAGTGTGTGGTTATCGGTTTTTATCAGGTATAAAAAAAAAACGTGTTTTAACCGTTTTTTTCCAATACCCATGACACAGTTAGGAACCGATAAAGGAGTCTTGCCTGGTGGTTGCCGAAAAAAGGTTAAGTTTGGTTAGGTTGGCCATGTCTGAGAAACCCAAGAAAAAAAATGGGCCCACTGGGTTTCAACACTGCAGTGAGTGTGGGGAGGTCTTTGCCAAGGCCGATCCCCACACGACCTGTGTTTATTGTCTGGGGTTTGACCACCTCGATTCAGACTGCCAAATATGTAAAAATTTTCCCAAATTTACCCTTGAGAAGAGATTAGGTAGACTGAGGGAAAAGGAGACCGAGAAGTCCGCTGACCCGGATGGTGAGCCCGGTTCGGTTTCGACTGAACCAGAAGGAGTGCCCTCTGACCAGGGCGATACTTCTTTGGGCAAAAGGAGAGCCGATTCTGAGGGATCAGTTCCAACAAAAAGGAAGCTTAAAGATAAATCGACCGGTTTGGATCCAGAGGTTCATGTTCCGACCACCGAAGAGATAGCCAGGGCGATTCAGATTGTGGAATCGCTCAGTCCGATTCTGACCGATCCGGCTTCTTCTGGCAGGGGTTCGGTTCGGTTGGTTCCCCCAGTTCAAGAGTATACCCTTGAAGAATTTTATGAACTGGAATTTGAAGAGGAAGGGGAATTTGAGGATTATGATGTAGGTGAAGGTCTGGATGTGCCTGTGGAACCGGACATCTCCTCAGACAGTATTCGAGGAGGAAGCCCTCCCAGGCTTTCTGGAGTCCCCTTCCCATTTTATGTTTTATAGGAAAGTGGTTGAAACCCTCCAGCTTCCTATGGAAGAGGCTGTGGAAGATCAAGAAGAGTCTAATTATGTAGAGATGATGGATATCCCAGAGTCCAAGAGACTGTCTATTCCCCTCCATAAATCTTTTGGGAAACAGACAAAAAATCTTAAAGTCTCCTAACACTATACCTCCTGTGGATAAAAGAATGGGCAAGAGGTATACACTCTCAGGCTCAGACACGGAGTTCTTATATCAGCAATGCAGCCATGTTGGGGTAGTGTAGGCTGCTGCCTGTGACAAGGCAAATATTCCCTTGGCTTCACACACTCCCGACAAGGACTCCAGGAAGATTGATGCCATGGCAAAGAAACAGTACATGGCATCTTCCTTGGGAATCAGGCAGGCGAATTACGTGGCCTATACAGCCAGGTACCAGAAGTCCAGGTGAGACACTGTACTGGCACTGGCTAAACAGGCCTCCCCCCAGCTAGCCAAGGAGCTGGAGGCAGTGGCTGCAGATGGGATTGAGGCATCTAAGGTTCAGTTTCATGCTGCTGTGGACTCTAATGATGTTTCATCAAGAGTTATGGCTACATCTGTGGCTCTTCGGAGGGTGGCTTGGCTCAGATGTACTAGCCTCTCGCAGGACACCCAGGCTAAGGCTATGGATTTTCCTGTAGTGGGTAATTCTCTGTTTGGGGAGCAGACAGAGAATTACATGAAGAAATGGATGAGTACAGGACCACTTACAGGAGTGCTCAGGCCAAGGAAAGGCAGGCAACTCTCAAAGGCAGCAGTCTAGGGGCAGGGCAGGCTCTTTCAAAGGCCTTTTTACCAAGCACAGGCCTCTTCTTCCTTTTCGCAGAGGGGGTTCTTCAGAGGGAGAGGCAGAAGGGGGATGAGCAGGCCTGCATCCACCCCTCAGCCTAAAGCTCCTGCCAAGCAGACACCCTGATGGGTCTGCCCGGGTCGACTCTCCTATTCCAGTAGGGGGCAGGCTGGCTTACTTTGTCCAGGACTGGACGTCTATTACAACAGACAAGTGGGTCCTGGAAGTAGTAAGCCAGGGACTGGTTCTCAGCTCCAAAAAATTTCCAAAGATGAGAGCCAGATCTTTTCCACCTGCAAATCTTTTGGAAACCCTTGCCCTAGAGGCAGAGGTTTCTTCTCTCCTAGCTTTAAGAGCTATAGAGAGAGTACCTACCCTACACTGGGGCAAAGGACTGTACTCCAGGTACTTCCTGACCCCCAAAAAGACAGGGGAGTGGCAACCCATCCTAGACCTCAATTATCTGAACAAACATCTTTTAAAACCAAAGTGCAAGATGATAACTCTGGGAATAATCCTTCCCTCTCTAAGGCCAGGGGACTGGCTAGCCTCCCTGGACCTCAAAGATGCCTACATTCACATTCCCATCAGGTGCTCCCATAGAAAGTACCTCAGGTTCGAGTTGCCCTCAGGCCACTATCAGTTCAGAGCAATGCCCTTTGGTCTAACCTCAGCTCCAAGGGTTTTCACAAAGTGCCTGGCAGTAGTAGTTGCCTTTCTAAGAAGGCAAAAGATTTCCATATTTCCTTATCTGGATGATTGGCTATTAGTGGGTCAGTCTCCAGACCAAGTCAAGTCTCACCTGCAAGTGACCCAGCAAGTGCTCACTTCCCTAGGCTTTCTTCTCAACCTTCCCAAGTCAGTTCTTGAACCAGTCCAGCTCCTTACTTTTATAGGGGCAGAACTGGACACACAGAGCAAGAGCCTTTCTTCCTCTAGAAAGGGCAAGGGCTCTTATGGAACTGGCTTTTTCCTTCAGCCTTCAGGTATCTCGACCAGCAAGGCATTTCCTCCAGCTCTTGGGCCACATGGCAGCTTCAACAGCAGTAGTCCAAGGCGCAAGATTCCAGATGAGGGATATTCAGTTCCACCTGAGAGCTTACTGGTCTCAGAGAAAGGACTCCCTTACCAAACTGATTCCAGTGACTCCGACCTTGATCCAGGCCCCCTAGTGGTGGCAGGATCAGGACAATTTAAGGCAAGGTGTTCCTTTTGTTGCTCAGCCTTGTTCAGTGGTCCTTACCATGGATGCTTCCCTTCTGGGCTGGGGAGCCCACCTGGGGTCCCTCATTGCCCAGGGCCTGTGGTCCCCCCAAGAATCCCTTCTCCACATCAATCTTCTAGAGCTCAGGGCAGTTTATCTAGCTCTAAAAGCTTTCTCACAGTCAGTTCAGAACAAGGTGGTTCAAGTCAGAACAGACAACACTACCACCATGTGGTACATCAACAAGCAGGGAGGCACTCAGTCCACGGCCTTGTGCACAGAAGCCATGAAGTTGTGGTCCCTGGCTTATTCCCTGCAAGCTTCTGTTGTAGCAGTTCACCTTCCAGGCAAGGACAATGTGCTAGCAGATGCACTGAGCAGAATTTCTCAGGGCCATCACGAATGGTCCCTGGACCCTCAGGTGTTGAAAGTGATTTTTTCAAGGTGGGGCGCTCCAGAGATAGATCTCTTTGCAGCCTCAGACAATCACCAACTCCCTCTCTTTTGTTGCAGACCTCCAGTCTTGGGTTCAATCCCCCTGGATGCCCTGATTCTGAATTGGGAAGGGAAGTTTCTGTATGCCTTTCCCCCCTTCCCACTCCTGTTCAAAGTTTTAGTCAAAATAAGGTCTCAACCTTGCAAGGTGATTCTGGTGCTCCAGATTGGGCCAGACAGCCCTGGTACCCCCTGTTGCTGTCCCTAGCAGTCCATCTTCCCCTGTCTCTTCCAAGGAATTACAACCTCTTAACATCCTCTCAGGGGAGGATTTGGTACCCCAATCTTCAGTCTCTCAATCTCAAGGCATGGCTGTTGAAGAGTTAGAGTCTGCAGATCTGCATCTTTCCCAAGGGGTTCTGTACATCCTCAAGGCTTCTCAAAAGCCCTCCACCAGAAAGACTTACAACTCCAAATGGAAAAGATTCAGCATTTGGTGTTCTAAGAAGAATATTTCTCCAGACACTGCTGAATTGCCTATGGTTCTGGATTATATTGTCCATCTTAATGGCCTAGGCCTCAGACCAGCTACTCTCAAGGTACACTTGTCAGCTGTTTCTGCATTTTTGTCTGTGGGGAAGCCTTCCTCACTATCCTGTGTTCTGTAAATTTTTTAAAGGATTGTTTCACACCAATCCCACTTTTAGAGACCCTGCCCCTGCCTGGGATTTGAATGTTTGCATTGCTCAGCTTATGCAACCCCCCTTTGAGCCTATGTCTTCAGCAGAGCTTAAGTACTTGACTTGGAAAACTGTGTTCTTAGTAGCCATTACTTCTGCCAGGCGTATCAGTGAATTGCAAGCCCTGTCAGTGGAACCTGATTTTATCTCCTTTCATAGGGATAAAGTGGTCCTTAGAACCAATAGAAGGTTCTTGCCCAAAGTGGTTTCAGACTTCCATTTAAACCAGTCTATGTCTCTCTGTTTTCTTTCACTGATCATTCTTCCTCAGGAGAGAGGAGGCTACACAGTTTAGATGTCAACAGAGCCCTTAGTTAAGTATTAGAGCGCATAAAGGGTCACAGGTTTGACTCCTTCCAGTTGTTCCTCACTTATGGAGAAGTGGAAAGGGCAAACCTACCACCAAAAGATCTATTGCCAGGTGGATTGTGTCTTGTATACAATTCTGCTATGAAAAACTGGGAAAACTCCACCCTCAGGCCTGAGGGCTCATTCCACAGAGGTACAGCTGCTTCCCTGGCTGCGGCCAGGGATATTCCTCTCCTAGAAATTTGTCAAGCAGCCACCTGGAAAACAGTCCATACCTTTACCAAGCATTACTCTGGATATCCAGGCTAGGAGTGATGCTCGGTTTGGCACAGCAGTACTTCAGAGCCTATTCCCAAAGTAGATTCTGTCCCTCCTCCTTGGAGGTACTGCTTGGTAGTCTGCAATTGCCAGAATACAGCAAGACTCCATGTTGTTTGAAGAAAAAATTACTCACCTTAGTAATTATATTTCTTCTAATGGAGTCTTGCTGTATTCTGACCTCCCTCCCTGCCTCCCCTCTCAGAACCTGTTTTTGGGAAGTGGTTGGGCAGGTGCAGTGTTGCACCCCAGGGGTGTATTTGCTGGCACCCGCCTCCCTTTTGTTTGGGTGCTTTTTTATTATTGTTATTTTTTAAGTACATTGGGTTTAGTTTTTGGGTTTCCTGACTTGAGTCTTCCTTGGGGATCCAAAACTTTTCAGCCAGTTGGCTAGTAGAATTTTTATAATTTCCACATAGAATTTTTAGTTTAGTTGGGCTCGTAAGAATCTGACGGTTTCAGTTCAAAACACTCCAGACAGAGACTTCAACCGAGCTCGAGCTCAGCGTTCCATGCCCTGCATGGAAAGTTAACCCTTAGTTCTCCGGGGCAGTTCAAAGGTTGGGAATCACTGCAACTGTCAGAATACAGTAAAACTCCATTAGAAGAAATATAATTACTAAGGTGAGTAATTTTTTTCTTTTCTTTGCTATAAAGTCAATTTTCTTGGAATCCTTGTCGGGGAGAGGATGACAAGGAGACTCCAGCTTTCTCATAAGCTGCCTGCTGCATTATACTCTCATGGCTAGGGTGTGCAGACAGGAACTCTGTACCATTTTTAGGCAATTTATATTTTCTCTCATGCCGCTTATCAACCCCTAGAACTGAAGTTGGTTGTTGAAGCACCTTCATGGTATTTTTTCTAAATGCATTATATATAGGGACGACCAGGGTCTTTGAGGATGAATGACACTTCATCTCCCTATAATCTTCATCCTCACTGACATCCTGGTTGGGCTCCTGCGTAGGGAAGTCCAGGGTATCCAGCATATTTTGTATAAATGTAAACATAGAGGAAGGGTCCTTGTGTTGACCCAGGGGATCCCTAAGGTGAGGGTCCGGGGACTCCTGGGGCTCAGGTCCCTCAAAATCCATATCAGGGGCATCATAAAATTGATCATCATCTGCATCACCCTCACAGTCTACAGAAAAGAGAACTGTGGAAGAGTGTTTGCCAGCCCCAGTAAATTGAGGACCCATCTTTTGAAGGGTCTGAAACAGTTGCCATGCTTTTTCCATATCTTGCACTGACGGAAGAACCTGCGCAGTTTGTAAGTGTTTTGTTTTTTCTGTATGCTTTAAGCTGCCTGTTGTCTCACTATTGGCTTTCCCAGGAGCAACAGGAACATATCTGTCCTGACAGAGTTTCTTTTTAGCCACTTCATCAGAGGCTTGATCAAGCTTATTTTTTTAACACTCTTATTATTTTTCAATTTGTGAGGAACTTCATCTTTGGAAGCTTTATTTTTTGACTGGGATCTGGAGGCTTCCTCAGCGCCTCTGCTCTTGGTACTAGTACTTTTGAATGGCCCCTCATCAAAAGCCTTTGATTTATCCTCAGCCATAATTATCAAAGGTTGCAAACAACATGAAGTCTTGCTGTATTCTGAAAATTGCAGTTAGCTCCAGCCTTTGAACTGTCCCAGAGAGTATAGGGTTAAATTTTTATGCAGGGCATAGAACATTGAGCTCGAGCTCGGTTGAAGACTCTGTCAGCAGTATTTTGAATCCAAACCGTTAGATTCTTTACTCTGCTTCACTGAACAGTAACTCCAGAGATTTCTCCTGTTGCTCAGTTCAAAGACTCGGTTAAAGTGTCGGTTAAAGTCTCAGTTTTCAGAATTATTTTACTGCGATTTGGTTCACTCTGTCTGCGGTACATTAAGTACTTAGATAGTGTTTTTTGGATTGTAGAAACTGTAAAACTCCCGATCGGCTTGGCTGAACCGATCCTTTAGGTCTTTTGATTTAGTCATTTTAGTGTGTGGTTACCAGTTCTTATCGGATTTAAAAAAATGTGTTTTTAGCAATTTTTTCAAACACCCATAACACGGTTAGAAACCGATAAGAGAGTATTGCCTGGCGGTTGCGGAAAAAAGGGTAAGTTTGGTTAGGTTGGCCATGTCTGAGAAACCCAAGAAAAAAAACGGGCCCACTGGGTTTCAACACTGCAGTGAGTGTGGGGAAGTCTTTGCAGTGTTTCCATATCTGGACAACTGGCTCATTGTGGGACAGTCCCCAGACCAAGTCAAGTCAGACCGCCAAGTGACCCAGCAAGTGCTTACTTCCTTGGGGTTTCTTCTCAACCTTTCCAAGTCAGTTCTCAAACCTGTACAGCTTCTCACTTTTATAGGAGCAGAGCTGGATATAGTCAAGGCAAGAGCTTTTCTTCCCATGCAGAGGGTTACAGCCATTTCAGAGCTGGCCTCCTCTTTCCACCTTCTGGTTTCTCGACCAGCAAAGCATTTCCTTCAGCTTCTGGGCCACATGGCAGCTTCTACAGCAATGGTCCAAGGAGCCAGGTTTCAAATGACGGACATTCAGTTCCATCTAAGGTCCTTCTGGTCCCAAAAGAAGGATCCTCTTACCAAACTAGTTCCAGTGACTCAGACTCTGATCTAGGCACTTCAATGGTGGCAGGATCAGGACAATCTCAGGCAAGGGGTTCCTTTCGTCGATCAACCCCACTCTGTGGTCCTTACCACAGATGCTTCTCTGTTGGGGTGGGGAGCCATCTCGGGGCTGTCGCAGCCCAGGGACAGGGGTCCCATCAAGAGTCCCTCCTGCATATCAATCTTTTGGAGCTCAAGGCAGTGTTTCTGGCTTTGCAAGCCTTCTCTCAGTCAGTGCAGAACAAGGTGGTACAGGTCAGGACAGACAACACCACCACCACCATGTGGTACATCAACAAGCATGGAGGCACTCAGTCCACGGCCTTGTGCACAGAAACCATGAAACTATGGTCTCTGGCTTACTCTCTGCAGACATCCTTAGTCGCAGTCCACCTTCCGGGAAAGGACAATGTGATAGCAGATGCACTGAGCAAAATCTCCCAGGGCCATCACGAATGGTCTCTGGATCCCCTGGTGCTAGAAGTGATTTTTTCCAGGTGGGGCACTCCAGAGATAGATCTCTTTGCAGCCCCGGACAATCACCAACTTCCTCTGTTTTGTTGCAGACCTCCAGTACTGGGCTCAGTTCCTCTGGATGCTCTGGTTCTGAACTGGGAAGGGAAATTCCTGTATGCCTTCCCTCCTGTTCCTCTGTTGTTCAAAGTTCTAGTCAAAATGAGGTCACAATCCTGCAAACTAATTATGGTTGCTCCAGACTGGGCCAGGCAGCCATGTTATCCCCTGCTGCTGTCCCTAGCAGTCCATCTTCCCCTGTCTCTTCCCAGGAAGTGCAATCTGTTAACCTCATCTCAGGGGAGGATTTGGTACCCCAATCTTCAGTCCCTCAATCTCAAGGCATGGCTCTTGAAGAGTTAGAATATGCAGATTTGCATCTGTCCCAAGGGGTTCTGGACATTCTCAAAGTCTCTAAAGCCTGCCAACAGAAAACTTATAACTCCAAATGGAAGATTCAGCATTTGGTGTTCCAAGAAGCATATATCCCAGACACTGCTGAATTGTCTACAGTTCTGGATTATATGGTTCATCTTAATGGTCTAGGCCTCAGACCAGCTACTCTCAAGGTACATTTGTCAGCTGTTTCTGCTTTTTTGTCAGTGGGAAAGTCTTCCTCGCTATCATCTCATCCTGTGTTCTGTAAATTTTTCAAGGGATTGCTCCATATCAATCCTCCTATTAGGGATCCTGCCCCTGCCTGGGATTTAAATATTTGCATTGCTCAACTTATGCAACCTCCTTTTGAGCCTATGTCCTCAGCAGAGCTTAAGTACTTGACTTGGAAAACTGTGTTTTTGGTAGCCATTACCTCTGCCAGACGTATCAGTGAGCTGCAAGCCCTGTCAGTGGAACCTGATTTTATCTCTTTCCATAAAGAGAAAGTGGTCCTTAGAACCAATAGGAGGTTCTTGCCTAAAGTGGTTTCAGACTTCCACTTGAACCAGTCCAAGTCTCTCCCTGTCTTCTTCACTGATTATTCTTCCTCAGGGGAGAGAAGGCTACACATTGTGGATGTTAAAAGAGCCCTTAGCTACTACATAGAGTGTACCAAGGGTCACAGGTTTGAATCCGTCCAGTTATTCCTCACTTATGTGGAAGTGGAAAAGGGCAAACCTGCCACTAAGAGAACTATTGCCAGGTGGATTGTGTCTTGTATACAATTCTGCTATGAGAAACTAGGAAAGATTCCACCCTCAGGTCTGAGGGCTCACTCTACAAGAGGTACAGCTGCTTCCCTGGCTGCTGCCAGGGATATCCCTCTCTTAGAAATCTGCCAAGCAGCCACCTGGAAAACAGTCCATACCTTTACCAAGTATTATTCTCTGGATATCCAGGCTAGGAGTGATGCTCGGTTTGGCACAGCAGTACTTCAGAGCCTATTCCCAAAGTAGGGTCTGTCCCTCCTCCATGGAGGCACTACTTGGTAGTATGCAATAGTCAGAATACAGCAAGACTTCATGTTGTTTGAAGAAAAAATTACTCACCTTAGTAATTATGTTTCTTCTAATGGAGTCTTGCTGTATTCTGACCTCCCTCCCTGCCTCCCCTCTCAGATCCTGTTTTTGGGAAGTGGGTGGGCAGGTGCAGTGTTGCACCCCAGAGGTGCCTATTACACACCCTCCCCTTTTTGTTTGGGTGTTTTTGTTGTTGTTGTTATCCCCTATTGGAGTTGTTTTTTGTTTTGGGTTTCCTGACTTGAGTCTTTTTGGAAATCCAAAACTCCTTGTTGCCAGTTGGCTAGTACAAAATTTTACAATTTCCACATAGGATGTTAGTGAGTTTTTGCTCATAAGAATTTGACGGTTGAGTTTCAAAGGGAAACAGACAGAGACCTCAACTGAGCTCGAGCTCAGCATTCTATGCCATGCATAGAAAAGTTAACCCTTTGTTCTCCGGGGCAGTTTAAAGGCTGGAGCTAACTGCAATAGTCAGAATACAGCAAGACTCCATTAGAAGAAACATAATTACTAAGGTGAGTAATTTTTTCTTCCATGCTCTCTGGAGCCCTCTCTGCTGATTCATTGCATGCATGCTCCCCAAACTGCTTGTGCGGTCTGTGAATGCTCCTTGGAGTCATCACTGCTGATGCATTACATGAATGCTCCCTGGACTGCTGATGCATTGCATTAATGCTCCTTAGAGCCTTTACTGCTGAAGCATTATGTGTACTCTCCCTGAAACCTTTACTGCTGATGCATTGTGCACACACCCAAGCCCTCACTGCTGATGAACTGCCTGCACTCTCCCTAGAGACCATACTGCTGGTGCATTTTATGCACATACTCATTGGAGCTCTTACTGTGGATGCATTGCGTGCACACTCCCTGGAGCCCTCCCTGCTGCTGCACTGTGTGCACACTCAATGGAGTCCTCACTGTTGATGCACTGAATGCACACTTTCAGGTGCTCTCACTGCTGATGCATTGTATGCAAACTCCCTGTGCATGCATGCTGTCTGGAGCCCTTGCTTCTGATGCATTGCATGCACTCTCCCTGAAGCCCTTACTGCTGATGCACTGCATGCATGTTCTGGGGAACTCTTACTGCAGATGTGCTGCATGCACATTCTCTGGGGCTCTTACTGTTGATGCCTTGTGTGCACACTCTCTGGAGCCCTCACTGCTGATGTATTACATGCATGCTCCCTGTAGCCCCAGTAGTCCCTGTAGGACAAATGACCTAGTGAGGGAAATGGTGGAGTTAGCAAGGGGGAGGTTTGAGGAAGTGGGAAGGTTGTGCGAGGAGACTGGGGAGTCTGTGGCCTTCTCGGAGGTGCTCCTAGTACCCTGTGCAAGCACAGTAAGAATGGAGAGGATTGGGGAGTTGAACGCATAGTTGGTAGAATGGTGTTGAACTAAGGGGTATGGGGTTGTGGGTGGCTGAGGCAGTACCTGGGATAATAACAATCTGTTTGCAAGGGATAGGCTGCATCTGAGCAGGGAGAGGAAGGAGGTATTAAAGCAAAGACTGGGGAGGTATATTGCAACAAAGGTGAATTTAAACTAGTTAGGGGGGTGGCAAGTGGACAGCAGGTAGGCAGGAATCCGATAGAGCGGAGTCAAAGCCTACCCCCAGGATAGCAGGGAAGGATTCATAGTGGCCAAAAAGGGAGGGAGTAGAAGGGAGGAGATGGAGGGCAATGAAGGGATGGGGGCAGGATGGGGGATGGTCTCGCTGAACGCAAGAAGCTTAGGCAACAAATCAGCTGAGATACAGGCACTCTTAGCAGTGTGTAGGGTGGATATTGCAACTGTCACGGAAATGTGAGCAACCGAGCACTGGGACTGGGATCTGGCAATCCCAGGGTACAAATTATACAGGAAGGACCATGGGGGGGTGGCAGTCTATGCGAGGGAGAGGATCAAATGCACATGGGACGATAGGGAGGAAAGGAGAACAGAGGCAATCTGGCTGCAACTCCTAGACTCAAGGGGTAGGAAACTGAGGTTTGGGGTGGTATATAGGCCACCATCCCAGTCTGAGGAAGCCTGACTGGGAATTAGTAGGACAAATCAGAAAGGTATGTAGAAAAGGGAAGGTGGTCATCGTGGGAGATTTCAGCTTGCCAGGGGTTGACTGGAGTATTTCGGTCACCTCCAGTGCTAGGGAGCAAGTGCTCCTGGATGCTATCCAGGAGGGTCTCCTGACACAGTCGGTTAGTGTGCCTGCTAGGCTAAAGAACACTTTAGATCTGGTGTTGTCGAATGGGGAGGCAGTAAGGGAAATAAGGGTGGAGTACCCATTAGAAGACAGTGATCACCAAATCGTGTGGTTTAATATCACGATGTATAGGAGGCCAGAGAACTCAGTAACCCAGGTGGTAAACTTCAGGGGGGCTGACTTTGAGAGGATGCGGGAAGTACTGAAAGGGAAACCAGAGGGCATAAGGCAAGAGATGGACGTGGAGCAGAAATGGGATATTATTAAATAGGGGATTACAGAGGCAACAGAAGCCTGCACCAAGACACAGAGTAAGAGGAGCAGAGCAAGAAAACCATGCTGGTTGAACAGCGAGGTAGTGGAGGTGGTGAGGGAAAAATGAGAGGCGCACCAGAGGTACAGGAGGACAGGGAAGGAAAGGGACAGGGAGGAGCATGCAAGATGGTCCAGGGAGGTGACCGGAAAAGTGAGAGAAGCTAAGGCCCAGAGGGAGCTGAGATCAGCACAGGGAATTAAGGGGGGGTGACTTTTTCAGATACATCAGGAAGAAAAGGAAGTGCAAGGAGACAATAGTGAGGATACTACCAGCCAATGTGACTGCTTCTGCTAATTGGTCAGCCTCTACACTCACGCCTGGCATTGTGTGGCCCTAAACTCCCTCTGGCCAATTATCCTTGTCCTCCACTTTCTTCCCTCTCACCTTTCCCCTCCTCCCATTCCTTCCCTACCTCATCCACACCCTTCCATCTTTTAGCACTTCAGACTTCTGTCCCCTCTACCTTGCACTTCTCATACCAACCACCCCCCCAGACAATGGCCCTTCAACTTGCCCACTCCTTCCTGACCCCCACCCACCCTCACCACCCCTACTGGTTGCTTATCTGGCCTTACTATCCTTTTGCTGTCTCTCCGCTTGAAGTACGGTATTTTGTTTTTTGAGACTCTGTATTAATGTTTTCCTTTGTTTGTATGTTAACCTTCCATTCTTTGATGTGGAACCTTTGTAAACGAGCAGTTCTTGCTCAAAGGTATTTGTAATGCTAGAGTTTAATAAATAAATTAAAAAAATAAAAAAGGGTGGGAAGTGGACGGAAAAGGGGGAGGAACAGGCAGAAGCACTGAATGAATACTTTTGCTCAGTGTTCATGGAAGAAAAGGGGGGACCTCTACCACCATGGGCTGGAAGGGTGGGGACGGGGGGAGAGGAGGCAACAAATGGAAGGACTGAGGGAGGTAGAGTCCTAGAGGGACTGAGGGTAGACAAGGCACCAGGGCCAGATGGTATCCAACTCCAGGGTGCTGAGGGAGATAGTGGAGGTATTGGCAGAGCTGCTGGAGGATCTGTACAACACCTCACTGGAGTTGGGATGTGTGCCACTGGACTGGAGGATGGCACGTGTAGTACTGTTACACAAGAGCAGATCAAGGGATGAACCAGTAATTATCATGTGGTAAGTCTCACCTCCATAGTGTGCAAACTCATGGAAATGATGCTAAAGGAAAGGTTGGTGTCGTACCTGGAGGACAATGGCCCCCCAGGATGAGAGGCAGCATGGGTTCATTTCTGAGAAGTCCTGTCAAACCAACCTGATACAATATTATGACTGGGTGACAGGTGAGCTGGATAAATGTCAAGCAGTGGATGTTCTTTACTTGGACTTCAGCAAGGCCTTCGATTCTGTGCCTCATGGGTGGCTTGGGGGGAAGCTAACTGGTGTAGGGGTAGGGGCAAAAATGACAAACTGGATTACAAGCTGGCTGAGTGGGAGGCTGCAATGGGTGTTGGTGGGAGGGGAGCTGTCAACTCCAAAGCCAGTGATGAGCATGGTGCCACAGGGCTCTGTGCTGGGAACAGTATTATTTGGGCTCTTCATATCAGACATTGTGCACGGGGGTGGTGAGCAAGGTAAGTCTGTTCGCAGATGACAGCAAAATGGGAGCAGTGGTGGATGGAGATGAGGGATGGAAGCAGCTGCAGGGGGACCTAAGCAAGCTAGAGGAGTGGTCAGAGAGGTGGCAACTGGGGTTCAATGCAAAGAAGTGTAAGGTTATGCACTTTAGGGTGAAGAACTCAAGGAGAATACTGGCTGGGGGGTTAAACTGGGGATCACTGAGGAGGAGAAGGACCTAGCAGTAATGGTAACAGGGACCATGAACAATACTGCCCAGTGCAGGAGAGTGACAGCAAAAGTGAACAAAATGCTGTGGTGCATAGTGAGGGGTTTTTCATTCAGGTGAAGAGAGATGATCTTGCCCCTCTACAAGTCACTAGTAAGGCCGCACTTGGAGTATTATGTGCAGTTTTGGAGGTCATACCTGAAGTGTGATATCAAGCTACTGGAGAGGGTGCAGAGGAGGACAATGAAGATGATATATGGAATGGAGGGGAGAGACTATGAGAGCAGGTTGAGAGACCTGAATATGTACACCCTGGAGGATAGAATGGACAGGGGGAACATGATAGAGACATTCAAGTATCTGAGAGGAATCAATAAGGATGGAGCAGATGGGGTCTTTAAAGTAAGGAGGGGAAGGGACACCGGGGGCACAGGCTAAGAACAGAGGGGGGAAGATTTAGGAGAGAAATGAGGAGACACTATTTCATGGAGAGGGTGGTAGCAAAATGGAACACACTACCATAATGGGTGGTATCATGTAAATCTGTGAACAGCTTTAAAAGGGCATGGGACAGGGAGCAGGGGTGGAGGAGGTGAGGGGCGGTAGTGGGATGACAAAGGGGGTGGGGTAGCTGCAAACTAGGGGTGCTAGCTGCACACTTGAGCAGACGTAGATAGACCGGGTGGTCTGTTTCTGCTGGCACATTCATATGTTCATAGTCCTAACTGCTTATGCATTGCTTGCATGCTTACTGGAGCCCTCACTGCTGATGCACTGCCTGCACACCCCTGCTGGTGAATTTTATGCACATACTCCCTGGAACCTGCCCTGCTGATGCATTGCATGCCCTCATTCCCTGAGGCCCTCGCTGCTGATGCATAGCCTGCACACTCCTTGGTGCCTTCACTGCTGATGCATTGCATGCACACTCCCTTCAGCCCTCACTGCTGATACATTGTATGCATACTCTCTGGACTCTCACTGCTGATGCACTATGTGTGCACTTCCTAGAGCTATCACTGCCAATGTATTACATACACACTGCCTAGAACCTTCACTCTGATGCACTGCATGCACGTTCATTAGAGCCCTCACTGCTGATACATTGCAAGCATGTTGCTGTGACAGGACTAAATAGGACCCTGTCCCAGTTGTTAAGGAGAGTTTGAATGCAAGGATCTGTTCTTTCCTTTCCTGTCTCTTGTCTGTCTGGTTGCGCAACCAAATTTTCCAGTGAGACCTAGGATTTGATCACCCCAACAGTCTCACAATTCTTTACCTCTCACTGTCTCTCTACCCTCCCTTGCTGTTCTGTCTTTTCCTCCCTTGCCTATCTGCTGGTATAAAAATATATGCAAATCATTAAGTGGAACTATAACTGATACTGGGATCCCTTTGTTTAGAAATTATATAGTGGTGCTAACGAGCAGCTAAGAAGAACAGTCTCAAATCTCCAGAGCTCCGCACCATAACGATAAATAAACTTGCTTTTCATCCTTAAAATGATATTTTCACTAAACCTGCTGCTACTTAAACAACCATCGCAATGGACGAGTACCTGATTCCAGGGAAATCGTTGTGGAAAGGAGATAAAAATGCAAAAAAAAAGGCAGCCCAAGACAATGCGGTCACTGGAGGGATAGGCCTGATCTCCTTCTCAGCCACAGAGCTAGCAATGCTGAGCAAAGCAGTCTCAGAACAGATCCTGCTTGATCTAATGCTGAGATGGGACAACGTTGAAAAATCTATTTCGGGCTTGGCTGCGGGGATGAAACAGCAATCGGAGAGAATACATGAGGCAGAGAAGAGAATCTCAGACTTGGAAGATGCCACGTGGGGAGTCCCTGACAAGATGCCCAAACTAGAGTGTGAGGTGGAGGAATTAAAGGATACACTAGATTACCAGGAAAACTACAGTAGGCGGAATAACCTATGCATCAGAGGCCTCCCTGAAGGAGCAGAGAGGGAGAATCTAATTGCCCAAGATCTTGAACATTATGACCAAAGCAGGCAGAGTAAAAGTGGAAAGGGCACACAGAGCGCTCGCCCCAAGGCTGTCCGGAGACCAACCGCCATACCAAGTGATATTTTGGCTGCATTACTACCCAGATAGGTAGGCCCTGCTAGCGGCCTATCAGAATCAAAGAGAGATGATTTCTGAGGGGCATAAGTTAACCCTGCATCAGGATCTATCACTCAGAACCCAGAAAAAAGATAACAATTCAACACCCATATGAATCAGCTGAGGGAACGAGGCTTGGAATTCTTCATGGTGTACACTGCTGTGGTAAATGTTCAATGGGAAAGGGTGACATATTCATTCTGGGAACCTGCCAAACTGCAAACCTACATAGAGGAACGGGACAGAAAAAATAAAAAAGGCTGAACTGGACAGTAAGTCACATGGGCTCTTCATTTAAAAGGTAATTGACTGTCTCGTGGCTTTTCTGAGGTTAGAGGGAAGTCAGGGGGGAGTGCTTGGGAATAGGGAGGGAGGATCTGGGTGTTCAGTCGCCCACCCGGAAAAATACTAGTCCCCAACAAATGAACTCAAACAAAAAAGGAAAAGAAAAGAAAGAACTGCCCAGGTACAAAAAACAATTAGACGCTTGTGGCTCGACACATGAGTTCATCTAATACTTGAAATGCAGTCACCAGAGCAATCAGGGCTTATATAAAGGCTTGGTTCCCAGAGACATTTGTGGAGACCAACACGTGGTGCCACAACAGAAGCCAACAAGAAAATGCATGAGCGAGACCAATAAAGCTAATTGAAAGGAAAAACTGATGGAGGTCACTGACGATGTTCTGAGGGAACCGACACTAGGGGGGTACCGAATCTAAATATCTAAATGTAAAATGTGATGTGCTACATGAGCAAAACATGGGGGGGGTGAATGAAGTACCACGGGGGGGGGGTGTGGATATGCATGATGAATTACTTGCCTCCCTAGGATCTTACAAAGAATGCAATTTGAGGTGTCATATGGAGAGGCTAGTATAAAACAAGGAGAAAAAATTATGGGATACAGAAAAATAAGAAAAGATGTAAGGAAGAGGGAGGGGAACATAAGATAAGACAGGGTATTTGAACCACGGGCAGCACTCCAGAGAGGGAACTGTAGAGGGCAGGGAGGAACCTCAGACAGACTGGCCAACAGCCCAGATGGGGAGGGCACAACCATCTTGATCTCAATCTGGGAGATGAAGCCATGAGACGGGGGAAGGGGGTAATAACTGAAAGGAAAGTTATCCAACAGAAGAGGGAGAAGATTAGGGAAAACTTGACGATTTTGGGGGGGACAAAACAGGGATTATACATATGTTAAATTGAGATACGCAGCTGGAAGTAGAATAGAAGAGAGGGAAATAATTAGTAAGTCAAAAATAGTAAGGCAATAATATAAGTTTAAAAAGGTGGTATGGAGGTAGGGGGGGCTTAGCGATCGGACAGGGGAGATACAAAGAATTATTTGGAGGCAAATAACCAAAGAGTGTCAAATAATAGACCGTTATGGGAAGAAGTTCTGGAAAATATGTTTGACCAGTTTGTTCATAGAATATGTTACTGTTTATTGCACGTGTTTATGTGCACACATGTTAACTGTTATTTTACATGTTTTGCCAATGGACACACCAAGCAGAAATGTCTGCAGAATAAGGTGTTCAGGAAGGAAAGGTGGTGGAAACAAGCAGGATTGGGAGGGATCATGGTTAGGGACTATCACAGCACCATCATATCCTGGAATGTCAAGGGGTTCTCCACTCTGGCTAAGAGGGTAAAGGTTCCAGCTGCATTGAAAAGAAAGGAAGTTGACAGAGTTGTGTTGCAGGAGACCCACTTGACACCTAGGGAGCATGATAAATTGGTCGGTGGCTGGGTCGGGGCCTGCCATGCGTCTTCCTACAGTTCACACAAGAGGACAGTAGCGATATTGCTGCATAAAAATGTCCCATTTGTGCTCCACAGCACAGTTAAAGACCCTACCAAAGGTAGATACATTTTTCTGGTGGGAGAGGTACAGGGCAAAGCCATAATCCTTGGTAATGTTTATGCTCCCTCGATATTGGACCCATCTTTTTATCAACAAGTTCTAGACATAATAGCAAGAGAGCAATTTCCAAACCTAATAATAGGGGTCATTTTAATTTTGTGGCGGACCCCATGTTGAACTACTCAGGAGTAAGAACAAGAGACGTTGCAGCAGAAAAACAATGGCAAATGGGGCTAACGGAGTTGGAGCTGGTAGATGTATGAAGGATGTCCAATCCTGGGGCCCGAGAATACACCTTTTATTTTCACCTGCATACCACATGGTCCAGGCTCGAATATATATATATATATACACACATACACACAAAGGGAATGCTACCCAAATGTTATTAACACAGAGCATAGTCCCATCTTCCTTTCAGACCACGCAATGGTGCAGCTCAAAACTGTGCTGGAGCAGGCAGAAAGGCAAATAGGGGGTTGGAGATTCCCCACTCACCTGTTAGCTAAGAAAGATTTTAGAGAATTTTTGAAAAATCAGTGGAAAGAATACATGAGCATGAACAAAGGCACGGTGGAGGTGGAGGGGACATATTGGGAGGCTAGCAAGGCATGCAAGAGGGGTTAATTGTATATACAGCAAAATTAAAGAAAGAAAAGAGGCAGAAACAAGGGGAGCTAGAAGATAAAATCAGGGCATTGGAAAAAAACAGTAATTACAACAGGGGATAATCAATCTCTAAGGGAGCTTCAAATAGCTAGAGAAGCTTTGAATTTGTGTCTTACAGAGGAAGCTAGAGGTAGACAAATGTACGCAAGACAAAGAATTTACGAATGGGGCAACAAACCTGGTCAGCTGTTAGTAAACCTCATAAAGGGAAGAAAGAAGACCAAGAGAATAATAGCCATAAAAGACGAGAGGGGAATAATAGTACAGGATGAGGAATAAATCAGAAAATGCTTTCAGGAGTTCTAGGAAACTTTATATACAGCAGAATGTAAAGGGACAGATCATTTAGCTGACACATTCCTAGAGGGGCTTCCTCCAGTTGTACCTCTCCACAATTCCTATGCCATTCTGGCAAAGTGTGGTTCCTCTATGGAGGCACCCACAGTGGAGACCAAGGAGGATGCTGGGAACCTCCACAAAGGAGACCCACAGGAGGGTGGCAGGGGACCCTGCAGGGGAAGGAAACAACTCCTGGTGGGGGACTCCATTGTTAGGAAGGTAGAACTGGACAAGGAAAGGGAGAGGGAGGTAAGGTGCCTGCCTGGCGCCATGGCTTGGAGGGACAGGGAGCGAATCCTCAGGATTGCCAGAGCATAGAAACATAGAAACATAGAAGTTGATGGCAGATAAGGACCGCAAGGCCCATCCAGTCTGCCCATTTCTTTTTCTACCTTATAAATGTGCCATCGGCCTTTGCTCTGTCAGTGACCTATCTATTCATAGTCATTTGTATTGCTCCCTTATGCCTATCCCATGCCTGTTTGAAGCCCTGCACTGTATTCATAGCCACCACTTGTGGTAAGCCATTCCATGCATCTACCACCCTTTCTGTGAAAATGAATTTCACATTCCCCTAATCGGCCTCCTCTAATCTTCATGCTGTGTCCTCTTGTCCTGCTATTTTCTTATATTTAAACATGTTAGACTCTTTCACCTTGTTTATGCCCTTAAGGTGTTTAAATGTCTCGATCATATCACCTCTCTCCCTCCTTTGCTCAAGGGTATACATATTGAGCTCCGTTAATCTGTCCTCATATGTCTTCTGATGCAGTCCCTGCACCATTTTGGTTGCCCTCTCTGGACTGCCTCAATTTGGTTAATGTCCTTGTGAAGGTGTGGCCTCCAATACTGCACGCAGTACTCAGATAGGGCCTAACCAATGTCTTGTACAGAGGATTAATACCTCCCTCTTACGACTTGTAATACCCCTACTAATACACTAACACCCCCTAGCCTTACCTACTGCTTTAGAGGTCTGCTTGGATGATTTTAGGTCATCAGTGATGATGATGCCCAAGTCTCTTTCTTCCTTTGTGACTGCTAGCAACCCCTCCCAGCCTATAAGTGGCTTCTGGGTTTCTCTTCCTATGTGCATGATTTTGCACTTCTTTGCATTAAATCCCAGTTGCCACTCTTCTGACCATTTTGCTAGTTTATCCAGATCTCTTCTCATTCTGCCCACCCCATCTGGATCATCTACTCTGTTGCAGATCTTGGTGTCATCTGCAAACAGACAAGCCTTACCCTCTAGTCCATCTCGAGGTCACTAATGAAGATGTTGAATAGGACTGGCCCCAGGACTGATCCCTGAGGTACCCCACTTGTGACTTGCATCTCTTCTAACTGTATACCATTTACCACCACTCTGTTTTCTGCCTGTCAACCAGTTTGCCACCCAGTTGACCAACTTCTGACCCACCCAGAGCCTACCTAGCTTATTTATCAATCTTCTATGTGGAACAGTGTCAAAAGCTTTGCTGAAGTCAAGGTAGGCGACATCAACTGCTCCCCTTGGTCCACCACTCTGGTTACCCAGTCAAAGAAATCTATGAGATTAGTTTGACAGGACCTTCCTTTTGTAAACCCATGCTGTCTTGGATCCTGTGCCCCTATGGATTCCAGGTGTTGCACTATCCTTTCCTTAAGGAGTGCCTCCATAATCTTGCCCACTACTGAGGTGAGACTGACTGGTCTGTAGTTCCCCGCCTCCTCCCTGCTACCACTCTTGTGGAGTGGGATCACATGAGCCCTTCTCCAGTCTTCTGGGACCTCTCCTGTGCTCAGAGACTCACTAAACAATTCTGCTAATGGCTCTGCTAGTTCCTCCTTTAGCTCCTTAAGTACCCTGGGATGTATGCCATCAGGTCCCATTGCCTATCCACCCTGGAGCTTAGCAAGCTCTTGTAGACCCTGTCTTTGTGAAGGGAGTAGTGCTCACCTCCTCCCCTGTGTCCATGATGCTGAGCTGTGGGCCTGCCCTACCTTCTCTTCAGTAAATACTGAGCAAAAGTATTTATTTAGGATAGATGCCTTTACAGGGTCCCCTCCTCACATGCTCCCTTTTCTCCATTGCTTAGCATACCCCCTCTGGACTTTCTCCTTTCACTAATGTATCTATAGAAAGTCTTGTCACCTTCTTTTACTGTTCGTGCTAGTGTTTCCTCAGTTTGGGACTTTGCCTGCCTTACTGCCTTACCTGCTTCCCTTAGGGCAGTTTGGTATGCCTCCTATCTTCATCCCGCTGTGTTCCTTATATTTCCTGAAGGCCAGCCTTTTGGCTCTGACCTTTCTGCTACTGTATTTGAGAACCAAAGTGGTTTCCTTCTTCTTTTGCACTTCCTTTTCTGTCTAACACAATGGGATGTTGCTTCAAGTATTGTATCCTTAATGCTTGCCCACTTTGCCTGTACCTTCTCACCTGTGTTTCTTTTTGCCAGGGCTAGCTTAACTCTGTTGGCCATCTTATCAAAGTCAGCTCCTCTGAAGTCCCATATTTTTGCCTTGGAATGGGATGATTTAGATGTAGTAGCCAAATTGAACCATACCATGTGATGGTCACTGGCCCCCAGGTGACCTTCTACCTGGAGATCTGTGATCCCTTCTTTGTTAGTCAGTACTAGATCTAGGATAGCCCTGTCTCTTGTGGGTTGCTGTACCAGTTGTTTGAGGCCCTCCCCCTGCAGGGAATCCACTATGAGTCTAGTTCTGGCAGATGTTCCTGCTGGTATTGACCAATCTGTATCTGGCATGTTGAAGTCTCCCATTATCAGAGCAGCTGCACAGGGGAGGGAGCTGGATGTCATTGTCCACCTAGGGACAAATGACCTGGCTAAGAAAGGGATTAGAGAAGTGCAGGAAGAGTTTGTGGAATTGGGAAGGGGCCTTAGTCAAGTAGCACGCACGGTAACCTTCTCGGAGGTGCTACCATCTATGGCATGGAGAGGCTAGGATGTTCCATACGTGATTCAATCAGTGGTTGAAAAACTGGTGGAGCTCAGGATTTGGCTTCACTGGGGACTGGGGTCCACCTGGAGTGATGCAAGCCTATACTGGCATGATGGGCTGCATCTGTCCGGGAGGGAACCAGGATCCTAGGTGATAGGTTTAAATGCTTCATTGGCAGGCTTTTAAACTAGCCAAGGGGAGGCACTGGAAAGGAGCAGGAAAATCCTAGCCCCCAAACAATCACGGTAGTAGTGTGGCAAACACCAACATGGAGGTGTCGATAGGAGAAGGGCAGGGTAAATGGAGAAAGTGACAAAGGCAAGAAGGACAGAGATGGGGCAAAGGGGTAAGGCCATCAGAAAATGGAGGTAATGAGTACCAATGCTCGTGAGTCTGGGCAACAAGCTCCTGAGCTGGTGGCCTTAATGGAAGAGGGATGCCTGGATATCGTAGCAGTCACAGAAACATGGTACACTGAGAACCATGACTGGGATGTTAACATACCAGGGTACATAACCTACAGGAGAGACAGGCAAGGGAGAAGAGGGTGAGGAGTAGCTCTCTATGTAAAGGAAGGGATAAAAGCAACTGAACAAAAGAGTAAACAGGGAGGAGAGGAGGCACTGTGGGTCACCTTGGAGACTGGAAAGGGCACCACAATCCGCACAGGGTTGTGTACAGACCCCATGTCAGGGGAAGGAATGGACAAGGATATGATGGAAGGCATTCTTAGAATGGCAGAGAAAGGAGATACTGTTGATGGGAGACCTGAATATGCCAGATGTTAACTGGAGCACATTTGCTGCAGCCACATCCAAGAGCAGGGCCATTCTTGATGCCCTACAGGTGGCAGGCATTAGACAGCTAGTTTCGAACCCACTCGTGAGGGAGCAATCTTAGACTCGTACTCTCAAACGGGGCAGTGAGAGGATCTCAGATCTAGAAGTAGGTTGCCATCTGGGGACAAGTGACCATCAAACAGTGTGGTTCACGTTAACTCAGCTACAGAGTCAAGCCATACAAAAGTGAGGGTACTGGACTTTAGGAGGGCTGACTTTGGCAAGATGGGAGAGTGCCTCAGAAAAGCACTAGCAAACAGGCTAGAAGGAGGTGTGAGCAACAATGGGGAATTATCAAACTGCCATCACAGACGCAATCAAGCCTTTGTGTGAAGCAAATAAACAAATCAAAACGAAAAGAAAAGCCACTATGGTTCTCAAGAGAGGTGGCTGTGAAAGTCAGGAAGAAAAAGACAGCATTCCGGAAGTATAAGGAAACACAGAAGGAGCAGGACAGAGAGCTGTACCAGTTAAGGCAGAAAGAAGCAGGGAGGGAAGTCAGAATAGCAAAGGCCCAAACTGAGGAAAAGATAGCCAACTCAGTTAAGAAGGGGGATAAAACCTTTTATAGGTACATCAGCGAGAGTAGAAAGACAAAGGGAGGGATAGTGAGGTTGAATAGAATGAACGGTGGGTGGGCAGAGGGGGACAGTGAAAAAGCAGGAATACTGAACGAATATTTCTGCTCAGTATTCACAAAAGAGGAGGGGGAAGTGCCTAATCCAATTAACAGAAGCACTCTTGATAGGGGGGTCGATCCCAGTCCTTTCACAGAAGAAAGGGTTCTGCAAGAACTCCTAAAACTGAAGGTGGACAAAGCAATTGGTCCTGATGGAATTCACCCAGAATTCTAAAAGAATTAAGGAAGGAACTAGTGAAACCACTGGCTACTCTTTTAATAAATCATGGGAGGATGGTGTGGTACCCGAGGACTGGAGGAAGGCGGATGTGATTCCCTTCACAAAAGTGGGACCAAGACAGAGGCAGGAAACTACAGACCTGTCAGTCTGACCTCTGTGGTAGGAAAGTGATGGAGTCACTTCTGAAGGAAAGAATAGTTGAGTACCTAGAGGTCAGTGGAGCACAGGATCCAAGGCAGCATGGGTTCACAGCGGAAGGTCATGTCAGACGATCTAATAGATTTTTGACTGGGTGACCAAAGTAGTAGACCAGGGAGGGGCTGTGGACGTGGCTCACCTAGACTTTAGCAAGGCATTTGACACAGTCCCACACAAAAGATTGATAGTCAAATTAACCAGCCTGGGAGTGGGTCCCAGGGTGGTAGCCTAGGTAAAACATTGGCTGGACAACAGGACACAGAAGGTAATTGTAAATGGAGTCCACTCTGAAGAAAGAGGCGTTACTAGTGGGTACCGAGAGGTTCAGTATTGGGTCCAGTCCTTTTTAATGTCTTCATCAGTGACATTGCAGAGGGACTGGAAGGAAAAGTATGCCTTTTTGCAGATGACACAAAGATCTGCAACAGGGTTGATACACAAGGAGGCGTGGAAAGGATGAAAAGGGACTTAGCAAGGTTGGAGGAATGGTCAGACGTATGGCAGCTAGGATTCAATGCAAAAAAGTGCAAAATAATGCACCTGGGAAACAAGAACCTAGGGGAAGAATACACAATGGGTGGGGAGCTAGTAACAACAACAAAACAGGAAAGGGACCTGGGGGTAATCATATCAGATGACCTTAAGGTTAGCAAGCAATGTGAGAAGGCAGTAGGGAGGGCCGGGGGTATACTGGGATGTATAGGGAGAGGCATCAGCAGCAGAAAACAGGAAGTTGTTATCCCTCTGTACAGACAGTTGGTGAGACCCCATCTGAATACTGTGTCCAGTTCTGAGACCCCATCTCCGCAAGGACATAGACAGGATAGAGGCAGTCCAGAAGAGGGCAACTAAAATGGTGCAGGGTCTGCAAGAGAAGCCGTATGAGGAGAGACTAAAGGAGCTTAATATGTATACCCTTGAGGAAAGAAGGAGAGGGGGACATGATAGAAACTTTCAAGACCTCAAGGAATCAACAAAGTCCAAGAGGGTAGCATCTTTCAGAAAAAAGAGACTTGCAAGAACAAGGGGACACAATTAAAGATAGAAGGAGGGCTGTCCAGGGGCAATGTGGGAAGTATTATTTCACAGAGAGGGTAGTGGATGCATGGAACAGCCTTCCTGAGGAAGTTGTGGGTCTAAAACTGTGGGAGAATTCAAGAATGCATGGGACAGACATAAGGCAATTCTTGTGGGGGGCAGGAAGATAAAGGCTGTTGGTTAACTAGGATCTACGGCCTATCCTGTAGGTAGGGAAATGGGCAGACTAGATGGGCCTAGCGGTCCTTATCTGCCGTCAAAGTCTATGTTTCTATGTTTCTATGTTTCCTATACCGACACTTACAGAGGATCAAAGAACTTTTCTGGGCAACAAAGTGACGACAGCGGAGGTAGTAAAAGCCATAGGATTGCTTAAACAGGGAAAGGCTGCAGGCCCAAATGGCTTTGGTGCCAAGTATTACAAAGAACTCAAGCAAGAGATAGCTGAACCCATTAGAAATGTGCTAGAGGAGGCAAGGGGAGAGGGGTCTACCCAAATCATGCTGTGCAGCAAACATCTGTGTCCTTCCTAAACTGAACGAAGATCCACTGGATTGCTCCTCCTAATCAGTGTCAGTGGCTCAGCAGGTAGCACACTTGCCTCCGAGGCTGGGAGATCAGAAGGGTATGGGTTCTATCTCCACACCAGGCACTTGGCTTAATATCCCAATACTGATGCTGCAGTACAGCGTGAGGGGATGCTGCACTCCTGAGGTGCCATCTTTCGGATGAGACATTAAACCAAGGTCCCATCTGCCTGTTCTGATGGTAGTTCAGGTGGATGTTAAAGATCCCATGGCACTTCTCGAAAAGAGTAGGAGAATTTTTATTCATAACCTAAAAGAACAAATAAACAAATCAGTATTGCTTCATACAAAACCATAAGTAAAGAGAAAACATAAACACAAAAGAGTATTACTGCATACTGTAAACCCAAAACACATCTAAAATACTTTAAGCATACCCCCTCCCCCTCCCTACCAAAACAGTAGGGGAATTTTTATTAAATCATTAACTACAAATAATAACAGACTGTGTTAAATACACACAAAACAATCCAGAAATCAGAAAAGGAAAAAAAAAATCAGACAAGCATTACAGTCATACAGTGTCTAGGTTGTTTTCAATAAGTGTTTAAACCCCCCAAAAATGAAATCCCAAACAACGAGAAACATGAAGTATTTCAGCATACATGCAACACAAAATTCCAATTGTAGAATCCCAAAACTCAAAATTAAATATTGACCCCCCTCCCCACTAAAAGGATAGGGGACTAAGGAATATAACATCAACAATAAATAAGAATACACACTGTTAACGTCACACAAAATAAGATGCATATCATAAAATAAGAAACTCAAATTAGCATCACAGCAATAGATTGACAAGTTTACATTCAACCAAACAGTTAGAACCCAAAAGTGAATCATAAAAATAATATGACCTCCCCTCCCCCACTAAAAGAGTAGGGGATTATGTAGTCAGAGTACAAAAGGAATAGGAAACGGGGAAAAAAGAAAGCTTGGCTCCTTAGAATAAGAAAGAAAACTCAACCAAGTATTACTTCATACTGTAGAAAAAAAACAGAAAGAGAAAAAACATTAATGAAACCCAAAAACAACAATAAAAATAAGTCATATACACGAAAGACCACAATACAAAAATGGGGAATGTAAATATAAAAACCCTTTAAAAGGAGAACATCCCAAAAGACCATAGCAGTCTATTAAATCCAATCTATGGAGGCCCACCTAGATTGAAAAAGAGCAACAGGTACAGAAGTACTGTCCTGAAGCTTCAGGGTAACAACTGAGTTTTCAATCATAAAAAATAACTCACCAGAGGTATAATGTAACGGTTGAATAGTAAGCCTGCACTGTACAAACCATATATATAACTTAAAACAAACAAGTAATAACCATGAAGTCGTTCTATCGTGCTTAGTCCACAAAAATGGCAAAATGCCTGAACAAAAAATCTTTAAAGTCATAAAATGAAATGGAGACATAGGCCATCTTTGTTTAAGTATCCGCCAAAATCCCTGAATAAAGGGACAATCCAGGAACAAATGCTCCATAGTCTCTACTACAGAAGGACTGGTATCCCTAGGGCAATATCTCTCTGAAAGTTGTCTATGTTTAAGATTCCCTTTAACATTTAATCTCCCGTGTAAGGCCAACCATGTAACATCCCACATATATACAGGGATACGAGGGGATACCAACATCTCACCAATTAGTAACTTTTTAGGCATAGGCTATGAATCAAAGATGGCTGTCTCCTGAAAATATTTTTTAATCAGAAAATCATACAAAACTCTTCTAGTGCAGCGAATGAGATAATCCTTTACAATCCCCCACAGTTTAATCTTGTCAGAACAAGTTCTCAAAGTATCCGGTAAGTGAAGCAGAGCTGTTTGCCTAGGTAACATAGCATGAGTGGGCCACAGGGAAAAGGCAGGTCCTAAAGAGTCCAAAACCCAAGGCGTCCATCGTGCAGTATTCTTTAGTACCAAGGGGAGCAAATTAGAATAAAGAAACATAGTGAAAAAAAACACCACCGGTTGAATCATTTTTAGACCATCATGTTTCCTGTCCCGTAACAGCAAACTTCTCTTAATAGGATTGAGCCAATTCCCCCAAATACAAGAAAAAAAACAACCATATAGCTTGGTTTCCTGGGAAGGAGGGAGACTAAACACAGAACTCAAATACAAAAAGCTAGGCAATAAAAATGTTTTAACCAGATAAACCCATTTTGATTTAGAGAGCCACCACGTATTCCACAAATTTACTTTCTGCTGTGCTTCCTGGAGCTTTAAAGTCCAATTTTGGAAGGCTAAGTCCCCAGAGCCAAATAATAACCCTAAAATTGAACACGTTCCCATAATCATTGGAATATCAAACAAAGTAGTGTCATGTACATCCTCAAGTCTAAGCTGAAGACAACAAGACTTCTCATAATTAATTGCTGCCCCTGTATGAACCATAAAAGCATGCAATGCTTGGTCTAGCAACCTGGCAGAAGGTAAATCACCAACTATAAACAAATGTCATCTGCATAAGCAATGCATTTTATTTTAGGATCTTCACTGGAAAAGGAAACACCATGGATATCTACGCTACTATGCACTCATCTAATTAAAGGATCTAAAGTAAACAAATACAAAAGGGAACTTAAAGGGCACCTTTGTCGGACTCCTTTTTGAAGAAGACACTGACGACTGAACCAGCCATTACAATAAGCTCGAGCAGTAGCAGTCCTATAACAGGTTTTAATCCAATCAATAAAGGTCACTGGAATACCACATAAAGCCAAACAGTGCCACAAATAGTCATGGTTAACATTATCAAAGGCTTTGGCCTGATCCAGACTCAAAAGGAGACCTGTAAGCCCATGGACATTCCGCATAGGAATGGGCCTCATCCCAAAGGGAACATTTAGCAGAGAGATGGCAGTCTGACATAACATGCCTTAACTCACCACACTGCACACATTTCACAACATCACAAGATCTACTAAGATGTCATCCCGAGCCACATTTATAACAATGGCAAGAATGACCAGGATAAAAAATAAAGCCTTTATCCCGCCCGAGATAGAAACAGTTTGGCAGATGTTGAAGCACCACCTCAGTCGCAGGAGGTTAATGTTATATCTCCAACCCCCATTCCAGAAACCTTCAGAATCAAGAATAGGTTCTGGGTTACCTTGCAATGTACATCTGTTTTCCAACCAATAAGTAATATCTTCCACATTAACCCCTTCATTACAAAATAAGACAGTTATAACTTTAAAAGTTTGTTTCATCAATGGAATAGCCTGAAAATGGGACCAGGAAGGATTAGTTTTCAAAAGAGAATACTTCATCCAAAATCTATTAAGGATATCAGGAGTCCTGAAACTAATGTCAAGGGTATTATCCCCAGGTGAATGAATCAGAGCATAAACATCACTAGGAGCAAATCCCAACATTTCTTTAATTAAGACCTTGCCCACGTAGAGTCTATCTGGCACTGTGTCAGAAGGCCCCAGAAACCACAGTCTTACAGCATTCTGTCTCTTAGCTAAAGACACTGGTTTCTGGAACACACTTTCATATGTAGCTGTAGGGGTGGAGAGATGTGTGGCAAATCCTTCGCATCCTCTACTAGCCCCACAGAATCCAAAATAGCAGAATCAGGGAGTTCTAGAGCAACACTGGGAACATTAGCGGGGGGGAGTCTGCCACTTGATGACTAAGACGCTGCTCAACCTCAGGGTCTACTACAACAAGGACAGGCACTGGATTCCCTGTACCACCAGTACCCTCGCTGGACCCAGCAATAGGCAGCAGACCAACACTCACCACCTGCTGAGAAGTAGTATCAGTTCCAGGGTGAGATACAGCCAAACCATCTATCCCAGGAATTGGAATTGCTGGGTCAGCAACCTATTGGCCAGAAGCAAGCTACATCCAACCCGCACGCTCAAGAGCAGTCTTCGGGGACCAAGAACCTGTAGTAGGTGCCACGAGGCCTACAGGAGAATGGGGCAGGGAGCGCAAAACCAAGGAATCTGCAGGAACACTCCCTCTACAAACCTTAGAGCCAGTACCTGCAGCAGTGGAGGGCGAATCCACCTCAGGCCTTTTCCGCTTCCGCAATTCCTCCTTTGCAGCAATCTGCGCCAGCCAGTAAGTGTCAGCAGCCTCTTGCAAAATCCTCCACTTTTCTTCAAGACCAGACAGGGGGGTTAATAATTCCAGGTTTAGGTCAACAAGACCCACAGGGCCAACTGGGGCTGTAGCACAAACTCGGAACGTGGCAGCAGCGGTGGCGTCTGGCTCCACAAGAGGAGCATCACTCGAAGTCGTTGGACTATATGTTACTCCAGCACCGTCCGACTGAAAACTCCTAGACGAAGGGTTTGGTACGATTTGCTGGCCACCACAGGGGTGCATCCCAGCCATACTGTTCCCCTCGATTCCTGCATGCCACTGTGGCGAACAGCCACCCCACCTCCTCCACTGTCACCTTCCATCAGCAGACTGACTCTCACCTGTGGTTCCACAGCACCACCAACCGAAAAGAGTAGAGGAATTTTCCCGGTGTCCTGGCCAAATTTCCCCCATTCACTAGAAATACCACCAACAGCTTAATCTGGTTTAATTTCAGTTGGTCACCATCTGTATCCCCTTCCCCCCAGTCTCCCCTGAAAAAGGGACTTCTAGTCTCAGTGGGCCTACCGGGTCAACAAAATTCAATAAATAAACAAATAAAAATATAGGCCCATATTGCTATTAAACTATGATTGTAAGATTATGACAAAGGTACTGGCGTTAAGATTGGAAAAGTTATTACTCCCAATAATACACCCTGATCAGACTGGCTTCATACAGGGCAGAATGTCCTATCACAATATGAGATGACTACTGAATGTGATACGGTGGGGAACTGAAAACCCAGGGGCAGTTTGTGTCCTCTCTATGGATGCTGAAAAATCATTTGCTAGGATAGAGTGGGGATATTTGATAAAGGTTTTAGAGAAATTTGGTCTAGGAAAAAAATACATACAGTTAATAGAGGCATTTTATAAAGCCCTAACAGCAAGAATACTAATTAATGGTTCACCCTCTGAGGAGTTTCGGCTTGGGAGGGGCACAAGACAAGCATGCCCCCTCTCCCCCCATTATTTGCCATAGCCATAGAACCTCTGGCGATCAAAATCCACAGGGACCCACAGATTTGGGGAATCTCAACTGAGGGGAAAACAGCATACTGTCACCCTTTATGCAGATGATATATTGCTCTTCCTTATGCAACCTGAACAATTGGTACCCACTCTGCTAAGTATAGTGGACTCGTTTGCTACATTTTCAGGATATAAACTGAACTTAAGTAAATCAGAGATCATGTACCTGGATAGGGAAGGGCGGGGGATTGAACACATGGGGACTTCAATAAGTGCAGAAAGCATTCACATACCTGGGGACCAAGGTAGGAAAGGACATAGGAGGGATGTGTGATTTAAACTACACACCTTAATAGGTATAATCTCACGGGACCTACAGAGATGGAGAGCACTTCCACTATCTTGGATAGGGAGAATCAATGTATTAAAGATGAATGTATTCCCCAGAATATTATATGTCCTCCAAATGATGCCAATGGGAATTAGGAATAAAGGAATCAAAAACTTATAGAGGGGGTTTACGGATTTTATTTGGCAGGGTAAAAAAAAACAAGGGTCAGTATAAAGAGGTTAAAGACATCCAATGAAAAGGGAGGCCTTAATTTCCTTGACATAAAGGGGTACTATCTAGCCACTCAGTGTGACACGTGGACAGCCAGTTCTGAGTACACTATGATTTTTGTATATAAAAATGTGTTATGGACTGTCTCTCATGAGAGATGCTGAGACAGCATGTGAGATGACACACACACTCACACCCAGGTTTTAGATACAAGGTGTGACCTGGAAGGCCAAGAGATAATTACAGGCTAGAAGATACCTAACTGCCAAGATAGATCATAAACTTTTATAACGCTTAGAGGAAGAAGAGCAGGTTATAACGTTTTAGTGCGAAGTCATAAAAGATTCTTTGATGTCCTGGAAAGGGGAAGCTGATCATAAGATCAAAGAAATGTCATTTGAAAACGAAAATGAGGTGCGCCGAGATCATAGAATATTAATTTGCCTTCTGGAAAAGACGTCCTGTTTTTGTACAGATATATTTTTTTTATATATTCTGACAGGGAGGAGCTAGGTGACCTCATGCAAAGAGGTGGGCAAAGCCAGCTTTTAAACAGCATTCTGTTTTCCTTCAGAGGCACACACTTTTATCTACACTCTGACAAAGAAACATCTTTGAGCACTTTGAGCAGGTATACAGGTAGATAGAGATAAAATCTAAGTACTGTAGTAGGAACTGCACTGTTAAAACCTTGTTCTTTTAAAAGATTGTATGGTACTTGTGATATATGATTCTGTATTTTATGTTTTACGTACTTTTATCTATTTTAGTAAAACTCTATTTTTAGAGCCTACTTGGTCTGTCTTTGAATTTCTTTTCTTTAACAAGTGAAAAATATATATGGTTAAAGCAGACACTGTGCATAAGCTTGAATGGTGATACCAAACTGGAAAAAGGTAAGACTAATCTGAGGTCTTTTATTAGAGTTTTAAGGGTTCATTTCTGTACACCTGGTTAGGTGCACATAGGGAAAGATATCTGGCCCCCTGAAGACAGAATTATCTGAGCCTGTGCATTGGGTATGCTAGCAAGAGGTTCACAGTTTGAATCCCTCCAAGACTTGAGACCAAAGATTGATTTGAACCCACAAAACAGACAGGAGGGTTACCCTGTTTTTATTAACTGTTCACAAGACTGCGCTCGGAGGTTGGCACTGTCAGAGCAGAGAGCCTGACCTGCTGAGTGGGTATGTGACACTCAGTACAGATATATACACAACTGGATTAGTAGAGGGGAGGCAGCTAACTGGCTAGAGTTAGAAGAGGAAGGCTGCCCAGGGCAAATATCAGCCTACTTGGGAGAGAATGGGTTTTGAGCATATAAAATGACTGAGGAACCCTAACCCCCTGGTAATATCTAGGTTAAAAGTATGGAGAAATATTAAGAGAAGAAGGGGAGGCAGAGCGGAGCACACTGTCCTGGTACTGGAAGCAGGCAATCCAGAATTCCTGCCAGGGTGGGAAGATGAGGGATTTAAATTATGGTAGGAAGGGGGAATCAGGTGTGTTGGAGACCTGATTACCAGAACAGGGATGCACACATTTCAACACATTCAGAAAGTGACGGGCATACCACCTTCACACCTTTTCAGATTTTTTCAAATTAGGAATTATTGGAAGAGTCTAAATAGAAATGTGACAGATCAATCCACCTTGGGAGAGGTAAAGAGAGAGATGTTGGGGGCTAGGAACCAAGAAAATGGCCTGATAGGCAGGGTAGCAAAGCTGGATAGGGTCCACTTCCAAGGAGAAACCTCTAGGATAAAACGGTGGTAGGAAAAAATACCTCAGCATAACAATAAAAGACACAAACTGGAAGTTAATACTGAACTCACACATGTGTCTGCTACTATGTAATAAATTCAAAGAAATGCAATATAAGTTTCTGCATTGACTATATTATTCCCCAAGTGTTGTCCATAAGTTTTATCCTGAGGTGTCACCTACATGCGGGAAATGCAGTGGAGCAAGAGGTACGTTAATGCATTACTACTGGGGATGCCTGGGAACACAGGCATACTGGAAGGGCGTGGTCTTAGAAATTAACAAAGTGGAGGGACACCCTATAGAAATTTCCTCACGTTCACTACTACTGGGAATAGTTGAACAGGATAATGGTGATTGGGAGTTGCTCCCCAGATGGCTCCGAGTCCTTCTGGTAGTTGCCAGGCAGGGTATACAAAATGTATGGATAACAAGAAATGTCCCTACAGTGGAACAATGGAAAACTCTTACCCTGCAGGCGCTGTCTGCGGATAGACTGATGTACGTGTTAAAGGGAAAAGGAGAGAAATTTCTAAATATGTGGTCGATATTCCTGAACATACTGTCTCCAGGGGAGGCAGCATTGCCAAGGGATGGCTGGTTATCCTAAAGATGAAAACCCAGACTCAAAAATAGAAGAAACCAGATAGGGATCAGGGAGAAGCAGGGCCTAGAGAATATAGAGGTCGCAGGCATAAAAATCAGACTACTAGTGACATAATATATGTCACAAATAGTTCACAAATGAACTTGGAACTGAGGCAAAGCATTATTAATAGTTCATTTTTCTTATTAATTAATGTTTTGGCTGTTATTATAACATCTATTACAAATTGCTGTATTATTATCTTTTGCTTTCTTTGCTCTTCAGAGTGTCTCAAAGTGGATAAGTGGTTGTGAAAGCTCCAATATAATCTTATGTAAAGGTACGTGACCCTGAATGGGCAAGGATTCAGAATGCATTACGCTGTTAAAACAACGAAAATATAAGTAAATGTATTGTACTTTGGAAATCTTAATAAAAATATTAAACAAAAAAATAGAAATTATATAGTGTTACTATTGAAATGTATATAATTATAGGTTGAGACAATTGCAAAGCTATTTGGAACTCAAGGGGCTAACCTGAAATGCAATTTTTAAGCCTTTTGCAGAAGCTGTGGAGAAGGGGCCTCAGTTCTGGAACATTGTGTTCTGGCTGCACCTTCCTGAAACATACAAGGACATTTTAGGAAAAAAACAGGATGCTTCTTAAGAAGGGGAGTTGCAAGGACTTATAAAAACAGAGCTGCAATGTTTTGCAAAAGGGAGAGACACAGAGGTTGAAGGAAAACTCAGATGGATCTTCTCTGTTTATTTGGCCTTTGTAAATAGTTATACTGAACACGTTTATTTTTTTTATGTTACTGCTAGTACTAATAAACACATTTTGCTAATTCTACAACTGCTCCTGGTTTTTCCTATGCTTCCTGATCTGTGCCCCGAGGACAGCTGCCTGCAGCCCTCACTGCTAATTCACTGTATGCACACTCCCTGCAGCCCTCACTGCTGATGCATTGCATGCAAACTCCCTGTAGCCCTCATTGCTGATACATTGCATGCACACTCCCTGCAGCCCTCACTGCTAATGTATTGCATGCATACTCCCTGCAGCCCTCCTTGTTGATGCATTGTGTGCACGTTGCCTGCAGCTCTCGTTGCTAATGCATTGTATGCCACCCCTGCAGCCCTCACTGCTAATGCGTTGCATGCACTCTCCCTGCAGCCCACATTGTTGATGCATTGTGTGCACACTCCCTGCAGCTCTCACTGCTGATGCATTGTAGGCACACACTCCTGAACTCTCACTGCTGATGTAATGCATGTGCATTCCCTGCAGCCCTCATTGCTGATACATTGCATGCACACTCCCTGCAGCCCTCACTGCTGATGCATTCCATGCATACTCCCTGCTGCTGTCACTGCTTATGCTCTGCATGCATGCATGCACCCTGGAGCCCTCACTGATGATGCATTTTATGCACATGCTCCCTGGAACCCTCCGTACTGTTGCACTGTGTGCACTCATTCTCTGGAGCCCACACTGCTGATGCATTACCTGCACACTCCTTGGAGCCCCTACTTCTGATGTGGTGTGCAAGAAGTCTCCATAGCTTTCTTGTGTGTGCAACTTATTAAAATGCTACCATCTACCTTATCTCTTAAATTACTGCTTGAATGACATCACAGTCAGTCTAAAATACAAAAAATACATTAAGAACAGAATCTGCATACATAACAGGCTTTGGATCTTGAGGCTGTTTTGAACTCTAAATTTTCTCCTTGGTATGTGAACAAGGAAGCCAAATTTGGTTTTAGATATTACTTAGATATTATCTTGGAGAACAAAAAAAGAAATACATATATGTCTTTCAGATTTGAAACACTTCCTAACAACATCCTCTATGCAAGATCTGCTAAAATCTCAAAAGCTGCAGAATCTGTCTGTACCTGCAAGTCAGAGGTCCTGAAAACCTGGAGCATGTTGCTTTAAAATTTTCTTTGTATCTCAGTGCTCATAAAATCTGGATTGGTAGCATTTTCTCAGCCCTAACAGAGGTTCTGGAAAAACCATAGAATTTCCTTTTTGCGGTAGACGATCCTGTTATTATGAGCAATGTAGCTGATTTATTCTATACTATAAGAAAAATTAGGACGAGTAAACCATTTGCCTTTTTAACTTTATAAATTTTTGTATCATGTATTTATGTCTTTTCGTATTTGTTATTCTGAAAGCTGTAATGGCGTCATGCCAAACAATCTATTTGAACATAACATAACATAACGTAACGTAACGTAACGTAACATAACATAACATACTTCTGATGCACTTCATGCACACTCCCTATAGCCTTCACCACTGATCGGTTGTATGCACACTCTCTGGAATTCTCACTGTTAATGCAATGCATGCACAACCCCTGCAACCCTCACTGCTGATGCATTGTGGGCATGCTCCATGGAGAGCTCACTGCTGATGCATTCTGCACATGCTCCATGGAGCCCTCACTACTGATGCATTGCATGTGCACTCCCTGGAGCCCCCACTGCTGGTGAATGTTATACACACACTCCCTGGAGCTCCCACTGCTGATAGACTGTGTGCACATGCTCTCTGGAGCCCTTACTGCTGATGCAATGCATGCGCACTCCCTGGAGCCCTCACCGCTGGTGAATTTTAGGCTCATACCCCTGCAGTTCTCCCTGCTGATGCATTTTATGCACATGCTCCCTACAGCCCACCCTACTGATGCATTGTCTGTGTGCTCCCTGGAGGTCTCACTGCTAATGCATTGCATGCAGGGTCCTTGGAGCCCTCACTACATAAGCACTGCATTCATGTTCCCTGTAGCCCTCACAGCTGATCCATTGCATGCACACTCCCAATAGCCTTCCCAGATGATGCATTGCATGTATCCTCCCTGGAGCCCTCCCTGTTGATGCATTGCCTGCACACTTCCTGGAGCCCTCACTTCTGATGACCCTAGAGGTCTCACTTCTAATGCATTGCATGTAGGGTCCCTGGAGCCCTCACTGCATATGCACTGCATGCATGTTCCCTGGAGCCCTCACTGCTGATGCATTGCCTCCACGCTTCCTGGAGCTCTCACTGCTGATGCATTGCATGCACACTTCCTGGAACCCTCACCGCTGATGCAGTGTGTACATATTCCCTGGAGCCCTCAATGCTGATGCATTGCATGCATGTTCTCTGAAGCCCTTACAGCTGATGCATTGCATGCATGTTCCCTGGAGCCTTTATGGCTGATGCATTGCATGCACATTCCCTCGAGCCTTCACTCCCCAGAGCCCTCACTGCAGATGCATTGTGTGCACACTCCCTGTAGCCCTTTCTGCAGCTGCATTGCATGCACACTTCCTGGAGCCCTCACTACTGATGCATTGCATGCACATTCCATGGAGCTCTCACTGCTGATGTATTGTATGCACACTACCTGGAACCCTCACTGCTGATGCACTGCATGTGTGGTCTCTGGAGCCCTTGCTACAGATGCATTGTATGTGTGCTCCCTGGAGGTCTCACTGCTGATGCATTGCATGTGTGCTCCCTGGAGCCCTCAGTACTGATGCACTTGGTGCCCTCTCTCTGGATCCCTCATTGTTGATGCCCTGTGGATGTCAGAAAAATAAAGGAGTAAAAGCTCTCCAGGTGTCAGAATGCTAGTCCCAGCACTGTCATGCCCCATAACCCTCATTGGCTCTATCTCGATTGGCCTAAGCGGGGGGTGCTCTGCTACAGTGGGTTAGTAGTGAGGGTGGTATCTTCAGTCAGATTCACATTCGTAGGTCCCAGGGCAGATAAGGAACTGTGGGCAGACTAGGTAGACTTGTGTTTTTTTTTCTGCCTTCATTGTCTATGTTTCTACATTACTGACCAAAGAGAGGGTCATCAGGGTGGAAGGTACAGCTACTGGAATCTGAGGTGGGCAGTCAGGGCATGGCTGGGCAAGAATAGACAATAAAATGATAAGAAAAGAAATTGTGTTTGCTAGCCTGGCATCAGTTAACAAAAATGAAAGTTGCCTGTAACCCTTGATATGCACTTTTAGCACTCTCAAAGGAATTCTCAAGACCAGAGAGCTTAGCAGAAACTCCATCATGCCCCCACCTTATTCTGAGCTTTTTGTCAATTATTCATTTTTAGTGCTTATGAAAGGCGACAGATTGATAGCACTAGAGTCTGATGCCTTCTGAATTTCCACATGACAGGTACAGCACTGGAACTCACACTGCATGTTCTCCTACACTGCCTTGCAATATGACTGTACTCTATGAAGGAGAGCACCCCTGACAGGTGAGACAGGTAGTTCAGATTCCAGGTCCATTCAGTCATTGGCCTCACATTTGAGACTGACTTCAAGAGAGCAAATTGTAGTTATTTATTTACATTTTTTTCACCTGGAAAGGCATACACAACTGTAACTGGCTCATTTTCAGATGTTCTCTTGGGGAATGGCATACAGTTGTCATCCAAAAATTCAGTTACAGCAAACACAACAAAATGCATCACGTGAGCATAGAGAGAAACATACCTCAGACAAACTGCAAGGGAATTCTAGCCAAACTGTGTGTGTGTTTTCTGTGATGGGGGACAACAGCCCACTACAACCTGGACTGAGACCCACCACAACATATTTCACATAGGCCACCAAACAACCATCATATAATAAAGGCTTTCGATCACTACCGACCAGCGCTGGATTCAAACCATTGAGTTAGAGGTGAATGGCTCCTTAAAGTAATAGTTCATGTTAAAAGTTTTTATATACTTCATTCTGAACTCCTTTTCAATCCCCAGTGTTTATTCCAGGGGCCCCATATGCAGTCTTTGTTCTGTGCTATAAAGCGGTCACAGGGACCACTTTGTGCCACATTACTACGGATATGGGTTGAAACTGGACTTCCGGGACAGGACGGAACTAGAGCAGTAAATGCCAGACTGGTCCACCTGGCCAGACTATCCAGACCTAAAAAATTCACTCAACGTGTTCCCAGTCCAGCGGGTCTGGCAAGACCAGCCAGTCTGGCTTTCATTGAGCTAGTCCGGTCCAGTTCCGGCAGTCCAGTTTTTACCAAGCCCCCATTAATACTTTGCACTCCTTTGTGCTATACAGGATGGGGTCATAAGTACATCCCTGTGCAAGCACACAGGGATAGGGATGGGGAGCTGTACTGAGGATGCCAGTATGCACGGAGGTGCTGTTCCATACAAAGTGGTTCTCTGGCACCCTCACCCCAACCCCCCATGACATGACACTGTGACCCCTGGCCACTAAGAATTGCTGCAGTTCCAGCCCTGTGAGAAGGAACATTCATTCTGGCAGAGGGAAAGGGGAAAAGACGCACAGTGCTACTGTAACCCCCCTACAAATGGGGATTCCCGAAAAGTCTTCCTTGAGCTTGCCTAAATGCTCACTGTCAAGCTAGTGTCCTGCATTTTAGCAGTTTAAATGTATTGCCAGTGATCTAAGGTGTTGTCATCTGATTGCCTTGTTGTATTTCCTTGCATGAACTGAGCCCTCTGGCTCTGGATTACAAATAGTGTGTGTTGTGCATCTTGCTTTCTTCCATCACAGGGCCCCAACCAGCTGCGACGCCGGCCTACCCCGGGCAACGTTCCTGGCTAGCCCACCTTTTTTTCTACCTGGGTACCCAGAGTGTGTGACTGTGTAGGGACTCTGAAGTGCATGCATAACTGTCTGATTGATATAGCCTTTAAGCAAATCAACCTGATTATGCCCTTCCCTTGTTCAAGTCCCTGAATAAATCAGATCTAACTCTTTTTTCATTTAACCTGACTGTGGTTCCAGTTGTGCCAAAAGTACTGTACTGTTGCTATTTGCTGTGCATAACCTTATTTTACAGGAGGTCTACAGGGTCGTGCCACAGGAACCAGCCCTGGTGGTAAGTGCAAACAGCGTGGGTAATTGCCTGGTGAATAAGAGTCATTGTGAAAATAAATATTGTGTATTGTTCAGGCCACTAGAAGGGAAAGAGGGGGGTTACAGTGTCCCGGAGGGCTGTGCCCAGGTTAGCTTGACCACTAACAACCCTGACCTCAGGGTGGAGGCACCTGTTTCAGTACCCAGGCCCCTTAACCTGCAACTAGCCACGCAGGCAGGGCTAGTAGCCCTTGGGATAGCGCCACCTAGGGGTTACACTATTGAGACTCAGAAAGGAAGGGAAGGGATGGGGCCACTGAGACTGTGATTGGCAGGGGCATTGCCACTGAGACTATGATGGGAAGGGGCGGGGCTAGGAAGGAGGGATCCCTTGGATGCCAGGGAATTACAAAGATCATGGGGACTGGGTTGGGGCCACTGGATAATCAATGATGACTGAGAAGGGACCTCATAATTGGATCACGGTGCAGCCCACAAGAAGACCTTAAAAGTATGAGGCCAGGAGATAATATTGGCAACGGCACCGAGTATCAGGGGCATGGGCTATGACATGGCACTGACATGTCAATGAGTCAGATTCAAAGCCCAAGCTCCGTATGGCAGGAGTGAACAGCTGAGAAGTGCTGAGTGTTCATGCAGACACTCACCTTCTTTGGGGAGGGAGGGAAGGATGCAGATCCTGCTGCTCAGCTGCCCCATGGTGACCTGAGAGCGGGGCTGTTGTCACAAAGGTGGTATGCGTTGGGAGGTGTGCCATCAGGGTGCCTGCCCATCTGGAGCAATGTGCAGATGCATCCACCTGACAGCACTATGGGAGGGGGAGTAAATACGGTAAACAACAGTGTGCTCCAGGTGGGCAGGTGAAGCCCACGCCATCCCCATGTCCTAATGGATTATCCTGCTTGCTCCTCTCTCTCTCTCTGGGCAAGCCTCACTCCTCTAAATTGATTTAGCTCTCAGCTTGTGCTGGGAAGATGCAGACTGAGCCCTGCTGCCGGGGCACGCTGTGAGATTCTAAGGGGTGCTGGCTGCACTGGAGAAGGGACTGGTGGTAGTTACAGTGGCAGACAGTAGACTGTGTGCTGCAGAAGGAGGTCCTGCCCGGACTCTGACAGGTAGGAGGATAAATTAAAAAGAAAGGAAAACAGCACCAACTGTTTGCCTAGTGGGAGCGTGTTCTGCTGCGCTGACGACTGGGGTTTGGGAATGAGCCAAGGAAGTTGTGTCGAGAGGCAGGCCAAGGCTGCCACTCAGCAGTGCATCTCAGCTGGAGAGAGTTGGCTGCGGCTTCTGCTGCCACAGTACCCCCTGGGGCTGAGCCAAGGAGCTTGCTCCTGTCAAAAGGAAAGCTGTGGCTGTGCAAGGCCGTTAGAGGTATCACTCCTGCCAGGGAAGGAGGGAGGGAGGAAAGTAGTGGAGGGAGAAATACCCAGCAGCTGTCTACATAATAACCGGGTTCAGCTTGACCAGGGTATACCCCTGTGAACAGGGTATATCCACAGGGATGAGCTACTGGCCAGGGAAATAAAAAGCTATATGAAAAATGAAAAAAGAAAAGAAATGCCTAAATGGAACATTCTTCAGATCCATTTGATCATAGTGTTATCTACTGTAATAGATTTATTTGTGACTTAAGAAACAGGAAAAAGGATATGAGCAAATGCAAATGGCTTTCCTCCCAGCTCACCAAAGGATAAAGCTTTCCAACTCATGAAAAGATTATTAATCCAGACCAGTCAAACGCTGACTAAGTAAGGGGCAAGATAGCATCAGAGGCAGACTGCAGACTTACTCACACTTAGAGGCACCAAACTTCTTATGACAAATACACAGTCATGTGGCACGCAGCATGATTTCCGTCCAAGCCAAAGATGAGCTATGTTCAGCTGAAGTACAATGTTGCATGATAACTTCAAGTGCAGAAAACGCTGACCATGAGGGTAGGTCTGGAAGCATTTCATCTAACCAAAGGAAACACAGGGTACCCTGGATATGTAGGGTGGATAGGGAAACACAGGGTACTGTGGGTAGTAGGGTGGTGGGGAAACACTTGTAGGGTGGGGGGACAAAGGGCACCCTGGGTAGTAGGGTGGTGGGGAAACACAGAGTACATGGGTAGCAGGGTGGGGGGAACACAGGACACCCTGGGTAGTAGGGTGATGGGGAAACACAGGGTACCCTGGGCAGTAGGTTGGTGGAGAAACACAGCCTGGCTAGTAGGGTGAAGGGAACCCAGGGTACACTGGGTAATTGGGTGAGTGGGGAATCACAGGGTACCCTGGGTAATAGGGTGGGTGGAGAATCACAGGGTACCCTGGGTAGTAGGGTGGGGAAACACAGGGTACCCTGGGTAGTAGGCTGGGTGGGAAACACAGGGTACCCTGTGTAGTAGGGTGGGTGGAGAAACACAGAGTATCTTTGGCAGTAGGGTGGGTGGAGAAACACAAGGTACCTGGGTAGGAGGGAGGGTGGGTGGAGAAACACAGTGTACCCTGGGTAGTAGAGTGAGTGGAGAAACACAGGATACCATGGGTAGTATGGTGGGTGAGAAAACACAGGGAATCCTGGGTGTTAGGGTGGAGGGGCATCACAGGGTATACTACAGGGTATACTGGGTAGTAGGGTGAGTGGGGAATCACAGGGTACCTTGAGTAGTAGAGTGGGTGGGGAAACCCAGGGAACCCTGGGTAGTAGAGTGGGGGATCACAGGGAACCCTGGGTAGCAGAGTGGGTGGGGAAATCCCTATAAAATACTTCATGTCTGCACAGTATACTTATTCATACTTTTTTATTTATTTCTTGAAATTTTTCACCAGGAAGGCACGCTGAGCAACAAGTTGCTTATCTCCCAGTGCGACCTGGGGGGGGTAGGGGAACATGAGGATAGTTTACAGAGATTTGGTACACAATATAAATTTACAGTAGATTACATTCAAATAATTTGTGCAGAATGTACCGGAATAATGAAATAGCGAGATGCTAACAGTTTTGAACTAGATAGATACTACGCCAACATTTTTGGACTAGATAGGTACAACACAAAATAACATTTAGGCAAACACTAAATGACACATAACTGTGTAGCTAGACAATGGCTGAATAGAATTATTGTAGTTAGATCTAGGGAAGTTAGTGAGGAGTAAACACAGGCAGAACAGGTTGGCTAAGGTATAACAGAAGTGCAAGTTAACTACAAGTGGAGTAGAGATTAGGGGTCAGCCATAGCTAGGGCTACGTAAGGGGGAGAAGGGAAGGTGAGAAGTAGGTATATCAGTAGGCAGAGAAGCAGGGTGGGGGTGGAAGGAGATGGAAGGAGGAGGAGGAGGAGGCAAAGGAAGAGGTAGGAGGAGGAAGGTCTGCTGGGACCTGACCTCTCCAGTATGCTGAGGACCCTGCCTGCACAAGGCAGGGGTCAAGCACGACAGTAAGGGAGCAGGTTGTGGCAGTGAGAGGTAGAGTATGATAGGAGGGAAGCCGGTTGTAGGCAGTGAGAGGAATAGACGTTGGAAGACCAGAAGAGGGGTGAAGGTGAGAGAAACAGGCAACCCAGACCTTCAGGATGTGGAGAAGTGAGGGAAGAGTTGAGTTAATGGTGTAAGGATAGGGTAGGACAGGCCCTTGGTACAACTTTGGATGACTGAGAAATCACAGTAAGTGAACAATGGAAGGTCTGAAGGGAGGAAATCGAGGGAAGGGAAGGAATATTGTTTTTTAGATGGGTGGGTGGGTGGGAGGTGGAGCTGCAGCAGGGGCATTGCATGGGTACTGAAGAGGGTAAGGCGGTCAGGGACTTAGAGGGAGTTAGGGAAGGTCATAGCAGGAACAGCTAAGTGCAAGGAAGTTTTTGAGGGCAGAACTGAAGGAGTAGTAGGATGAGTGAAAAATTTGAAGGAGGAGGGAATTCCACATTTTTGGGAGGCAGTGAGAGTAACCTGATTGGCTAATGAGGGTGGTTCTGCGGGGAACCGCCAGATTACGGGAGTTGGATGATCTAAGGGAGTGAGAAAGAGTGGGGGGTGTTATAAATGAGGGGTAGAGGTAGGAAGGGAGTTCACCCAGCCAGTGCTTGGAGGTGAATTAAGCGCAGTGAGAGACTCATCTGTTTACAAGAGAGGTGAAGGATAGGGCACGCTAGAAATCACAGTAGTGTGTGCAAGAGGGAGCATCAAGGACAAAACGGCAGAAAGAATTGAAGAGGGTATCCAATCTGGCTAGGAAGGACTTGGGAGCAGCACCATAGACTACATCACAGTAGTCAAAGATGGGCAGGATCATGTTCTGAACAAGTTCATGCCTAACCATAGAGGGGATGCAACTACAGTTCCTGAACAGGGCACCAAGCTTGGGGTGCAATTTTGTTAGCATGGCATCAATATGTCTCGAGAAATTTAGGTGTTGATCCAGCCAAACTCCTAGGTACCTGAAGGAGGATGTGTTCTCAAGTAAAGTCCCATCAAGGGTGTGGAAAGTTGGCAGGAAGGGAAGCCTAGAGAGTCTCTGCCTTGTGCCAAAGGTCATGGAGACAGTCTTCTTGGCGTTGAGAAAAAGTTGATGGTTAACAAACCAGAACTGAACCTTGTTGAAGTCTTGCTGCAAGCTGGATGTAACCTCAGCTGGGCAAGAGCCAGATGCATACAGGACCGCATCGTTGGCATACATGTGTATGGCGGTGACGGAGGAGCAGACAGATGGAAGGTCATTTAGAAAGATGGAGAATAATAGGTGCCCTAGCTCTGAGCCCTGAGGGACTCCAGTATTAATCAGGAGGGCAGAGGAAATGACATCAGAGATCCTAACTGATTGGGTTCTACCAGTGAGGTAGGCCTTGAACCAGCTAGTGGCTGAAAGAGATAGGACAGCTGTTGAGAGGGAGTCAAGGAGAAGGGAGTGGGAAACAGTGTTGAAAGCCTTGGTGAGGTCGACAAAGATGGATTTTTATAAAGCTAACTGGATGGACTCAGAGTCCCTTCCAACCTTAAATTGCTATATTACTGTGTGCAATCCCCACTTAGTGGTATGGCAACTGATTCTCCCATCAGGCCGCTGACACCCCTCCACATTGGTGACCAACGTAGCTCACTGGGCATCCCCCACACCATTTTCTCTGCGCACTCAAGGTGCATCTTACAACCCACCCTTCCAGGACAGCACTCTGTTGGAGAAGGGTGCTGGCACCCTAATGCTCATTTGGGGATTTCCTCTCCCCACACACTTCACGGAGATGAGTTGCCTACTTTATTCTTGCAATCCCAGTGCAGTACATGCTTCTCCTGTGTCACAGGGTGCTCAATGGTCTCTGCACTCTGGTCTTTAGGGTTGCCCCCCCATCCCACCATGATGCCCTCAATGAACATCAGAGAACCCGCCTCAGGCCCAAAAGCCATCAGAGCACAGTGTAGATGAAACTGACGAGCTGTTTGGCACTTTATGGAAAGAGTTGATGTGTATTCGACCACCACTTCTACATTTGTAATGGAGATTTCTCCAATCCCCTGAAGCTTTATGTAACCCCAAGGTGGCGCTGTCCCAAGGGCTACTACCCCTGCCTGCTTGACTACTGACAGGTTGAGGGGCCTAGGTTGTATGGCAAGTGCCTCCACCCAGAGGTCAGGGTTTGTAATGGTTAGACTAGCTTGATCACAGCTCTCTGGGACACTGAGACACCCTTTTATTCCCTCTAGTGGCTCACACAGTACACAGGAGTTAGCCCCAATACCCCACGTATATACACTGTTCACTCATAAAGTACCACTTACCTGCGAGACTGATTCTGCAGCACGTCTCTGAGGACCCCCTGTAAAATAAGGTTAAACAACATACATAACAAAATACAATACTGTTTCCATAAGTACCAACACAACAGACAGTATATAGTATGTATAACAACAACAAATCTGATTTAGTTAGGGGTCAGTAACACAGGAGGGGGCAATCATGTTAATTGGCAGAATTAAATCACAGTACTGTGCACAAATACAGGGTCTGAAAAGTCACACTCTGGGTACCCAGGTTGGAGGGGGGGGGCTAGCCAGGTCCATTGCCCGGGGTTGGCCGGCAGGTGCAGATGGACAGGGCCCTGTAGAAGAAAATATATGCTCAACACCCAATTGTAATCCGGGGCCGGATGGCTCAGTCCATGAAGAAGTGAAACAACAATAATTAGATGACACACTTGTAATTGAAAACAGGCTGCAGGGGAATACCCTGATTTGTACTCACAATACCCAAGCTGAGAACCGGATGGTGGATGTTCTTCTTGGTTGCCAGAACAACAGGGCATGGAGACAGGGTCTTTGTGACTGGACCCCACTGCAGTAGATAGCAAACGGATTTAGTCCGAGACAAGCTGGAGTTTGCTTCCAGCTTCAACACACAGCACACAGCACACGGGATTGGAAATAGCGATTCCCCACAAGCACTACGCACATTCATATGTAAAAGGAAAGTACTATACCAAGCAGGCTGCCCTAGATCCTGATCGCAATTACTGCAAAATACCCGGAGCACAACAGTAGCTTCGGGTTCCTGACAGACCGAGCGCAATTCAGCAATTTCTCCAGTCTTCTACAGGGTGAGCCTGGTTTCCACTCTTCAGACTTCCTTCTTTCTCCTCACAAATCAGATTCAGTCTGAACTGGCACTTATATCGGCTGCAGGCCGAACCTCAGGGCCTCACATGCGCTTCCTGTGCAAAACTATACACCGCAGAAGCACAGAGCTCCTTCTCTCTTCACTGTCACAACTGATCTGATCTTTCCAGTCACAGAGCAGGACATTTCCTTTAGCTCCACACCATTCTGTTGGCTGGTTCGGCTGTCACTCACAATGAGACTCCCTCTGTTGGTGAAAAAAGGTGCCAAGGTCAAAACTACATTTCCCAGAGTCACTGCCCATACAATCCCCCTGTGGCTGGCTCAAAATTGAGAGTCCAAGTTCCGATTCGTCCACGGGCTCCATTTTAAGGAACCCCTCCCCATTGACTGGTCCATTTCAGTAGTTCAGGACCAAAATGAAAGAGCTACACTCATGCCTTGTCATATATTACTGCTTAAATCTACAGATCTGATGTTTTTGCAGGTATCCACCCTGAATATCATCCATACATTGGAGAACATTTATGAACAGTGTACCTCATAGTTTGAAAGTGCACAAAAAGCTCTTTCAAATGAGGTCTTGGGCTTACCAGTAGTTAGCTGCAGTCCAGAGATATCTCTGAAGAAGTCTACTTTATACTGGTACTTTGTTGCCACCATTTGTGGAACCTTGTGATGTCATACAGAGGTAAGCTATGCCTAACTACGTTAAAGCACCAGAGTGAAATGATCAGATGTCCATGCAACTGTCCAAGGACGTGATTCTACATTGTGCACCAGCCTCAGGCGTCTAAGCTTGGCTTCTAGGTAAACCCTTATAGAGTTCTTTATAGCTATCAAATCATGTCATCATGACAGTCCAGACCAGTGACCTCAAATCTTCAAGCTCAAGGAAGGCGAGCAACTGAGAAATGTTCTTTAAATGATAAAAGCTGCTCCTAACTGACAGCGGGCAGCATACCTCTCAACTGCTATGAATTTTGAATATTGTTATGAATTTATTTACGCTTTCATTTATCTATTTGTCATTTTTGACCAGGAAAGGTACACTAAGCTATTATACCTTGTTTCCAGGTGTGTCCTGTGGGAGGGTGGGACATTGCATGAACCTGTTTTATTGACAGGAGAAATGTTGGCCATGACACCATAGAAAACTCCCCTTTCCTTCTTGAAAGGCTATGCCTGCAGTTCAATGGGCTGCAACAACTATCACTCTCCCTACCTGAGCTATATAAACCAGTTCCTTCCAGCCTCATTCAAAAGCACTTTTTCTTTGCAGCTGGAGGCTCTGTTGGACTCTGCCTTTTCAGCATTCGTCTCCCTCCTCTACTGCTTTTGGATTTTCTGTACGGTTTATGCTAGCCTTTCTGCTGGTTTGTGTTTTTTCCTGCCTTTCTTGGTCAGTACTTTGCTTTTTGCCTCTGGCTGCTGTTTATGCTTCTCTCTGTTGTCTTTGTCTGCTTTCTTGTTCTCCTGTCCTTGTGTTTCTTCAGTTTTCTTTTTTCTTTTTTTTTTGGGGGGGGACACTTCTAGTTTTACTAGTATGCTGCTGCTTACCTATGCTTGCTTCATGCTGTTCAGGCCATCATGCTATTCGGGCTCCCATTTACTTTTGTCATACTTTTAGCAGTCCTCAGTTTACCTGCAATTGTTCTCTGTGTGCTGTTCAGCTCCCACTTGCTATAGCTGTCTCCCGGCACATTCATCCTTAATTGTTTACACCTGCTCCTCTCAGTGCTTGGCTTCATTCAGCAGTTACAACTCCCAACTTTTCAATTCCCATGTGCTGGCTTTTCTAGCAGTTTAATTGTTGTGCTACGCATTTACTCTGCTTCCTTAGCAGTTCATTGCTATACTACTGCCTTAGCCTACCTAATTTGTGATTCATCAGCAACTCACACTAACCTCCCTTCAAACTGGTTGGCATGCTTTCTGGCTGTATCATTTAGTCTCCTTCTCCATCCCTGTTATCATTCAACGTTTCACTCAGCGTTCCACCCTGCATTCTGCCTGCTGCTTCAGTTGCTTCCGATACTGCTGTTACATGCCTACATATACTGCCTCCCCATTATACTGCTGTTACATGCTTACATATACTGCCTCCCCATTATACTGCTGTTACATGCTTACATATACCGCCTCCCCGTTATACTGCTGTTACATGCTCGCATATACTGCCTCCCCATTGCACTGCTGTTATATGCTTACATATGCTACTTCCCCATTATACTGCTGTTAAATGCTTACATATGCTACCTCCCCATTATACTGATGTTACATGCTTACATATACTGCCTCCCCATTATACTGCTTACATGCTCACATATACTGCCTCCCCATTGCACTGCTGTTACATGCTTACATATGCTACCTCGCCATTATACTGCTGTTACATGCTTACATATACTGCCTCCCCATTATACTGCTGTTACATGCTAACATATACTGCCTCCCCATTGCACTGCTGTTACATGCTTACATATGCTACTTCCCCATTATACTGCTGTTACATGCTTACGTATGCTGCCTCCCTATTATACTGCTGTTGCAAATGCTGCTATAAATCCTCCTATGCTGCACTGTTTTCCCAAATGCTGCTGCAATTATAACTGCTATCACAAATCAGTCTCCCTGCCTCCTGTTGCTTCTTCCCAGCATGGTGTCCTGGTGATCTGCTTGTGCCAGCAGTTATTCCCATGTTGGGGGACAGTGATGTTGCAACAGGGCATTGTGGCTTCAGATTAGGAATGGGCTATGGAGTCAGAAATAACCTATGGACGGTTGGCTTCACCCAGCCTCCTACTACCCCTGCATTCAGTTAAAGCAGCTGTTCAACCTTACCTACATTCTTGCTCCATGCACTCATGGCCATCAGGCTTCACCACGGCTCCTCTTTCCTACAGTAAGATCCATGCCAGCTGCAACCATTATATGGCGTGGGGCTTGCCCTGTAGCTGACGGTCATGCTCTGCAAAGGAAGTTCACATCTGGAGCTGCATCCCCACGAGGGTCGCTTTCTCACACTGAGGATGCTTTAGCCATGCAGATTGTTGACAGCACCTCTTGATGTAGAATTTAAGATGTCAGCTGCTGAAGAGTGGAGCCCTTGAGCCCAAGAGAGCTCCTTTAGCTGGGCAGGCCACGCCAGCAGCACCTTCAAAAGCTCTTCTCCCTACAACCACCTAGGGTTCACCTGGTCCCCACATCCTCCCCTTCCCAGCCCATTCTCTGCTTTTCTCAACTGCTCACCTCAAAGATGGTCCCCAGGGAAGCCCCTCAAATGTCTTCTTTCTCCTTAGGGCCTCCCTTGTGAAGGCTGGGTGAGCACCTTTCAGAGGTTGTTGCTCTACTCCGTCTGCCTTGGGCTGCAGAGAGCACTCGCAGCCCCCTCACTGCATTTCCCACTAGGGGGATCAAGCGAGAACCTTCCTCCAAATTGGAATTTCCCCTCCTGAATTATGTCTCTAATTTGCAGTAGCTGAGTCATCACTAAAAAGTATTCCAAGCCTGGAGGGAAGGTGATCTAGGCCTTGGATCCCCAGAGGTTTCCTCCTCATAAGAGGGTTTTCCTCTCCTCCGTGCTGAATGCCATAAATGCTAGGTAGTTCATATTTAGTATATTCCTTCAGTTTTCCCAGATAGGTTCCGCTGTTGGATGGAGTTGGAGGGTGGCTCGCCTTCTTTGCCATTCCCTCTCTCCTTAGGAAGTCATGCCCCTTTGCTCAGTTGATATCTATCAGCTTGCTCTTCGGTCTTTGTCTGTTTCCAGTCGTCACTCATTGCTGTTGAGTTATGCCTGACTCTCTTGCTTTCCTTAAACATTATTGCAGCACGCTGGCCCAAAAGCACAGTAGCCCGAGCAGTCACTTGCCATGCCAAGAGACCTGTGACTGTGCTTCTAGCTTGGAGCACTGCTGTGGGCCAGCACAAGTGTGGGCAGGACAGCCCACTACATGACTGGCAAGTGGTCAGGTGCTCAAGAAAACATAAACTGCATTTGGTGAGTATTTACTTATGTATTTAGCAAAATGAGTTTGTCCTGTTCTCTAGCACTGTTGTGCTGCCAGTGCTGTCATGTTTGTAAATTGATAAATAAATAGTCACTAAATGCAGTCTGTGCATACCTCTTAACCTTTTGTCACTGAGACATGGGACACAGAGACTGAAAATGTGGGACAATGTGGGACACATCATCAAACATGGAGATACAAGTATAGAACACTATGGAAACCAGTGCCTTTAATTTGTGCAAGATTTAATTTTGATTCACCATCTGCAAATATTATGAATTTCTGTTTTAATGTCTGAGTTTACAGCACCTTCTCTATGAGGATAACTAACAGCTTTTCGATGAGGGACAGAGCAATTCTGAGAGGCAAAATGAGGGACATCCCTTGTCATGAGGGACAGTTGAGAAGTACGACTGTCTGTGTCTTCTTGAGCACCTGACCACTTTGTTTACTCTTGCAGTGGGCTGGTGCCCAGCTTGATGATCTTGGATCGAGGCTGAAGTGCACCCATCGAGTGTTTGCACTACATGATTGCTCCCTGGTGTCCCCACGAAATGTGTGCAGCATGACAGCTCAAGCAGGGAACGGATATGCAGCCACACTGCATGGTGAAACGTTGTTTGCGCGCACTTGAGCCATTGCCATTGGAGCTCTGGGAAGGGGGAATACAAATGTGTGGGAATGGGGAGTACAGCCATTAGAGGACAGATCTGGGACTTGTAAACTGCCCGTTGCACTGCCTGCTACAGAAGACTGTCATTTCTAAGGTAAGATGCTCTTGAAGCCCTGCCACAGGGGTCCTGCCATTAAGGGATGAAGGCGGACAGACAGTTGTCAGTTTGGGTCCAGCCCAATGGAGGGACACCTGTCCTAGACAGAGGCAAAACCCTAAATGGAAAAACCCAAATTAGTGACACTTTTTTTTTTTAAATAAAAACTGAGCCTCCTGGACCAAAAAAAAAAAAAAGATGTACCAGCGCTAACTGTACTTCAATGTGACCATGTGGCACAGCATCATGAGGAAAATTGTTTTTTTGAGAATGCAGCAAAGAGTTAGTGAAGAAATCTTCTGCATGTCAATGTTTGTAGAATATAATATTCTGGTGTAATGCTGCTCTCTTGTGGGCATTTAAATGTTTCAAGACAAACGAGTGCAGAAATGCAAATGGTTATTATGGTGTGTGGCTAGTCAGTTTTCTCGCTGGGAAACAATGACATTACAGCCTTGTTATACCATTGTTCTGATGTCAGGATGTTATAGCGCATAGCTGGTAACGTTTCCCATTGGGATACAGTGACATCACACCATGCTGTACTATCGTTCTGGCATTAGGATGTTATGGTGTATGACTGGTCACTTCCCCATAGGGAAATGGTGACATCACAGCCTTGTTGTTCCATTGTTCCGAGATCAGTATGTTAAAATGTATGGCTGGTCACTGTTCCCATTAGGAAATGGTGACAACACAGTGTTGTTGTACCCTCGTTCTGATGTCAGAATGTTAGATGGTTTAGCTGGTCACTTTTCCCATAGGGAGACAGTGACATTTCAGTTTTGTTGTACCACCATTTTGACATCAGAATGGTGGTGGGGTCTCGAGGCGGTAATGGATTAAGTCACCACCCTCCCCCTCAATGATTGCCAACAAGCCTTTGTGACTGGTGGCACTGAGGGGGACACATAGTCCACCTCCCTGCGAGCTGCCAGACAATTCCCTTTGCCATAGAACAAAAAAAAGAGAGGTCCAAGATTTAAACCATTGCTCCTTTGTTCAGAAGCTATTTAAGACTGCCAGAATTTGGTCCCCACAGATTGGACCTACTGCATCTGGACACCAACAGGGTCACGAGGGGGTAGTTTTTGCCCCCTGCCTCCCCCCCCCCACCCAAATATTGCATAGTCTTCAAAACTGATTGACACCAGTGACTGGTACTTGGTAATGTCTGCTCGATGTGACATATGTGAGTAGGTGGGCTTGTGTATCCCATGCATTTAATCAACCTGCCTGCCCTCTCTGCAACTTACCCTCTGCAACCCAATCTGCCTTAAGTATTAAGCTACCCAGAGGTGGGCTTTCTAATCACTCAACTAATCTGCCTGCCCTTTCTGCAATTACCCCCGCAACCTAATCTGTTTTTGTATTGAATTGCTGTCTAAATGCATTACTCTGCGTAGCGTTATTGCTATAGTTTAATTCAACATTGAGGTTGACACACGATGGTCACAAGCCAATATTTAGCTTTCATGTTTCCGCTTGTGTTCCCATTAGCCTTTAACTGCTACCCAAATATTCCCAGCAGGGTTTACGATACAGCTGCCTGCAAGTGCATTTGCCTCTATTGTTACTAGAGTTTAAGCTACTCTCCTATTTTGTACTTGGGTCATCTGTCACCTGCACGCTATAGCTGCCAACTGTCCTTGTTTTGCCCAGCTACTACTTGATAGGTGTGCCGTGTGCCGAGCCCTCCTTGGGCTTGCATCTCACCGCCAGAGGTAAAGCTACAAGCCTGTCCTGGGAAGCAACCCATGATTCTGCTACTGCAAATTAGCAGATCCTGAGACTTTCTTCTCCTGTTGAAACTGCGGCCCGGGATCCTCTGAACTCCGGTTCGTTGCAGGGCCCAGAAATCTACAGAAACAGCCAAAAGCCGTATATCCCCTCAGGTGTGCCGTTCCCTACTGGGGCTCACACCTCGCCGCCAGAGGAAAAGCTACAAGCCTGTCCTGGGAAGCAACCCACGATTCTACTACTGCAAATTAGCAGACCCTGAGGCTTTCTTCCCCTGTTGAAACTGCCGCCCAGGATCCTCTGAACTCCAGTTCGTTGCAGGGCCCAGAAATCTACAGAAACAGCCAAAAGCCATATATTCCCTCAGGTGTGCCGTGCCCTCCTGGGGCTCACACCTCGCCACCAGAGGAAAAGCTACAAGCCTGTCCTGGGAAGCAACCCACGATTCTGCTACTGCAAATTAGCAGACCCTGAGGCTTTCTTCCCCTGTTGAAACTGCCGCCCAGGATCCTCCGAACTCCAGTTCGTTGCAGGACCCAGAAATCTACAGAACAGCCAAACTCTGTATATCCCTTCAGGTACGTTGGTATTTGGCGCCTTTGGACATTCTGAATTTTCAGCACCAACACTCTGATTGGAGGATCTCAGCCTCACTGAATTCTTCCTGCTGGTCTCCATTTTACCTTGCTTCATTAGAGATGTTTATCAGCGCAGCTGATCCTGAGACTATCCTTTTTTATAAAGCAAGAATTTCATTTTTTTTTTTTGCAAAGAATTGTTGTTTTTTGTAAAGCTAGAATGGCATGAAAGCCCCCCCCCCCCACACTGTTTCTCTCCTCATCTATCAATCCAGTTTAGGCCATTCAGTGTTACACTGCCATTGTTTAAAGTGATTTACCTGCTCTGAATGCACTGTGATTACATCCCTCTTTAGAATTAATTCTCTGTGAAAGGCTGAAGAGTTTTAAGTTGCCCTTTTTATGCACTCCTTAATATCCTAAAACTACAGCCTAATCCTTTTTATTATTAATTCTGAGTGTAAAACTGTAGAGTCTTAAGATTATTAAACCTGTACTGCACTGTCTATTATTCTAAGTGAACTGCTGAATCCTTTTTAGAATTAATTTCTGTGTAAAGCTGTAGTTTTAAATTGACCAGACTTTTCAGTGTACTGCCTAGCATTCTAAATTTAAAGCCCAATCCTTGCCTCTCGCTTTGCCACCTGTCTGCCCTCTAACCCACTTACGTCTCCTCCCTGTTTCTATTACCCATTTTGTAGTTTAGCCTCCTCCTTCCAAATAATAGTGACCACCCTGTTTCTTTGTTTGAGTTAACCACACCTCCCCCACCTGCCCCTACTTAATCCATCTCCTTTCCTCTCTCCCTCAGGTGTGCCGTTCCCTCCTGGGGCTTGCACCTCGCTGCCAGAGGAAAAGCTACAAGCCTGTCCTGGGAAGCAACCCACGATTCTGCTACTGCAGATTAGCAGACCCTGAGGCTTTCTTCCCCTGTTGAAACTGCCACCTGGGATCTTCCAAACTCCGGTTCGTTGCAGGGCCCAGAAATCTACAAAAATAGCCAAAAGCCGTATATCCCCTCAGGTATGTTGGTATTTGGCGCCTTTGGACTGCTGATCCTGGGATTATCCTTTTTTGTAAAGCAAGAATTTCATTTTTTTTTTTGTAAAGAAATTGTTGTTTTTTGTAAAGCTAGAATGGCATGAAAGTCTCCCCCCCCCCCCCACTGTTTCTCTCCTCATCTATCAATCCAGTTTAGGCCATTCAGTGTTACACTGCCATTGTTTAAAGTGATTTCCCTGCTCTGAATGCACTGTGATTACATCCCTCCTTAGAATTACTTCTCTGTGAAAGGCTGAAGAGTTTTAAGTGTCTACTTTCTCATTTGCAAATTATACTACATAGCCACTAGAGGGCTACAACAGCTGTCTTTTCTGTTAAAGAGAAAACACATTATATTTTCTACTTCCTCTTCTGCTCTAGTGGACCTGGGATACCTCTCTTTCTGAGGACCATCCCCGGGGGTTTTCTGCCTGTTTCTCAGGCTGAACCATGCTCATCCACTGAGGCTGCAAGACTTGAATGCCTGCCCCCACTCCCATTCTGTACACGTGGAGCAGGGCCAGAAACAGAAACGAATGCTACAGACCAATCTTGCCACACCGGATTGCAGTCTTGAACCAACTCACTGGCTCAGCTGCAAAGAGTTGCTCCACAGGTACGTTCAGTGCCAAAACCACCTCTCAGCCAACAAAAGGATTTTGAACTTATGACACCTGATCGCCGATTGGCCTAGGCTTCTAGTGACTTTTACTGCCAGCAGTTGTGGTGTTTAGATCTACCATGGGAAGTTACAGCTGGTTCCTCGGTGTGTCACTAGCTTTACTAGCACTCAGCTCAATTCTTCAGAACCCTCATCCCTCCCTAAAGTGGAATGACCCTTGTGCTTCTCCATGTCCTGCATCCAACAGCTCCTTTCAGATAGCCATTCTGGACTATTGGGCTTCTCAGCTGTCTCTGCTGGGGAGTGGGACCTCTCCCGAGCTGCCTCTGCAGATTACTCCCCCATCCAGACTCGAGACTTCCTACTCATGGCAAATTCCTCCCAGGACACTAGTGGCTGCAACACTAGGCCAGTATAACACCAGGAGTGGGTACAGGCCTACCCATCAACACCGCCTCCCCTATCGCCCCCAAAATAGTGTTTACAAATTACAGTTTGCTTCCTTAAAAAGAATCCTGCTTCTTTTACTATTGTGCTCAGGCAATGTCAAACTCAACCCAGGACCATTAGACACCCTTGCTTCTCCATCAAACCTGGCAGGTATCAAAGGAATGTCTTTTATGCATCTTAATGCCTGTAGTTTGCTGAAAAAGTTCACCCTTATCCAGGCTTGAGTGATCCACACCCTACCTGGCGTTCTAGTGATCACTGAGACCTGGCTTAGGCCAACCACCCCAGACAATGAAATTAATATCCCAAATTATTTACTCTTCAAGCGGATAGGCAATCAAGAGGAGGTAGGGTGGCAATTTATGTAAGGGAAAAATACTCAGCCACATGCATAGATGCATCATCCTCCCCCAAAGAATTTGAGTGCTTGACCCTAAAGATCGAACTTTCTCCTTCCAGTGCACTCTGTGTAATAGGCTGCTACAGGCCCCCTTCTGCCGGGCCTCATTTCCTGTCTCACCTCAGTTCCATACTGGGGCTCAGTTCCTTGGAAACCATTATTCTTGGCAACCTGAACTACGATTGGCTATCAAGTGCATCAGCTCCCTTGAAATCCTTTTGTGACACTCTAGGGCTGGTGCAACTCATTGGTGAGCCTACTTGCTGAAATAAAAAGAACCTTAACAACAGCTCCCTCTTGGATGTAATTTTGGTTAGCAAGCCACATCTGTTCTCTCATGTCGGAACATTTTTCTCAGACATTGGCGATCATTGTATAATCACCACCATTAGATCCGTGCACAACCCACAGTTTGTGGCAAAGTTCTCTATCAAGAGGTGCAAATGCAACTTCGATTTGTTTGCATACGTCCACGACTTGAAACATTCACCGCGATGGCAGGAATTTTTCCTAGCCAAAACGGTTAACAGGGCATATACTATTTTTTACGATATTTTAAGTGAGGCTTTAAATAAGCAGGCACCCTTGGTTAAGATGCAGGTCGGGAGCAGCACCTGTCATTGGTTCTCGCCTGAGCTCAAAGCTTCCCTGTTAGAAAGGGATACTTTATGGAAAAAAGCCAGAAGAAGCAAGAACAACTCGGATTGGTGTCTTTTTAAGAGAGCACGTAACAAGTGCACCAAGTTGGTCAGAGCAGCCAAGGCCACCTACTATCATTCGGAGCTAGCCTCTGCCTCAAGAAATCTTTCAAAGCTCTGGAAAACATTAAAAGACATGTCTGGACACACACCTGGTAATTCCATTCCAGCAAAAATTAAGTCCGGTGACAGTGTTATCTCAAACCAATCAGAGATATTGGAAGCCCTCAATAACCATTTTGCAATGGCAGGGCTAGCATTTGATACTTCTCCTGCCAATGACCTCCACACAGCTCAGGGCCCACCAACCCACGAGTCCCCCTCTACCAAGGAGGCCGTCTCCCTCCTGCCTGTCTCTCTAAAAGAGGTGGAAGACCTACTGCTGCAACTGGAAACCAGGAAGGGAGCAGGCTCTGACTTCATAGAGCCATACTATCTGAAATATGCCTACCATGTGCTTGCGGTGCCAATCACCCACCTATTCAACATGTCACTCTCCCAGGGTAGCCTCCCCCCTCAATGGAAAATAGCCCATGTCATCCCTCTATTAAAAGCAGGTGACCCCTATGATCTAAATAATTACAGGCCGATCTCCCTCCTCCTCATCCTGTCTAAATTACTAGAAAAAATAGTGTGTGGCCAGCTAGGGGTATACTTAGAATCCAGAAGCCTATTAAACCCGGTTCAGTCTGGATTCAGAGCAAAGCACAGCACCATAACAGCCCTAGCTAAGGTGACCAATGATTGGCTCCTAGATCTTGACAACAAGAAGCATGTCTGTGCCATTTTCTTGGATCTTAGTAAGGCATTCGACACAGTCGATCATAGCCTGTTTCTTCCCTCCCTAACCACCTTAGGACTGGACCATAAATCTATGTGCTGGTTTGCAGACTTCCTCAAAGAATGGAAACAGCAGGTTAAAGCTGAAGGTGCTCTTGCTCCATTAAAACCTGTGCTGTGGGACGTTCTCCAGGGCTCTATCCTTGGTCCCCTCCTCTTTGCAGTCTACATTAACAACATCAATGACCCCATCAAAAAAGCCAACATCCACTTATTCACGGATGACACTGTACTGTACTTGAGTCGTCCCACGTTGGAAGCAGCCTGTGAAGACCTCCAAGCCGAATTTAACCTTCTACAATACCAGCTCATAAACAAAAAGCTTTTGCTCAATGCGAAAAGACAAAAAACCATGCTCTTCTCCCCTCCTTGCATGTGGCAATTCCTGCTGGAGGGCTATCCCAAATTACCACTGTTCTTGGAGAAACACTAGAGTATGTAGCTAAATTCAAATATCTAAGAGTTGTTACGATCATAAACTTTCCTTCGCAACCATCTCAAGAACTACAGAAGAAACTAAGGCAAAGATTAGGACTATTCTCAGAATTAACCATCTGCTCACAAAGGCCAAGATTCAACTGGTTCAAGCTACCTTCCTATCTTTAATAGATTATGTGGACCTGCTCTACAGCCACTGCACTGCCTCTGCACTGGCTAAGCTGGACACCCTCTACCATAGGGCTATCAGGTTCATTACTGGCCTTCCACTTTCCCCACACCACTGCTCCCTCTACTCATCATTAGGCTGGACTTCCTTTCACTACAGAAGAAATAGAAACGCTGCCCTATGGGCCTTCAGAGTGGTGACCAACAAGCTCCCCTCATATGTCTTAGATTGTATTCCCCAGAGTGTGTTAGGCACTTACGTTCTAAGGAGCTATTCCCTAATTGCCCTCCACGTTCCAAGGGTCAAAACTCATTTCAGCAAAGCTGCTCTAAGCTTCTCTTTACCCACATTGTGGAACGGTTTACAAAGGAACTTGAAGCTGAGCTGCCCTGTTAGCCTGAATATCTTCAAGGCGCTCTACAATCGCTACATGAAAGCACCTTGCAAATGTTTTCCTCATCACTAGCACACTAATGCCGCAACTCCCCCTTTCCATCCTGACGCTCGCCATGTTTCTACCCCTGGCTCTCACTCTTTCTTTATTAACTCTTCCTGCTGCACCCACCCTTCCCTGTCCGCTCCAGCCTGGCTAAAATCCCATCTCATCCATAGTAGTGCCCCAATTATCTACCCTCCTCCATCATTATCATAATAAACAAGTACCGACAGCCATCGTCACTTTCTGTGGTTTTAGCCCAATTTTTTCCCCAATCTTCGATAATATATCCTCCTCTTCTTTACCTCTCTAACCTGCCACCCCATACATGGCCTCTTTCCCCTATATGTGTAGTTGCGGCTGCCTCCTCAAATGATCTCTGCTTATAACCCCTGTATGCCTATGGTTGATTGTACATCTGCTGACTTCTTTAATTGTAAAATAATGTTGTTTTGTTTTTTTTTATTATTATTTATTTCAACCTTGTACTGTACTTGTACTGTACTGTATACACTGTATATACTTTTCTTCCTTGTATATTATTGCTTTTTGTATACCTGCTTCTGTACTGTACTTTGATGTATTCATGACCAGGTCCACCTTGTAAATGAGCCTTGCTCAATGGTGCCCGCCTGGATAAATAAAGATTTTGATTGATTGATTGATAGATGCCTAAGTTACTCACTGATTGTCCTGCTTAAGTTGCTTAGAGTCTACCTGTTTTAAGTGCTGTTCACCTCCTCTACCTAATCTAATTTACTGTTTCTTTGCCAATCATTCCTCTGATTACTTGCTTAAACTTGTTACTGTTTATTTGCCCTGGTATCTCTATGTTCACTTTTTTAAGGCACACCATGCTTCTCCTGACTTCTTTTTTGCTAACCCTCCTATCCCTACCCCATCCCACCTCCACCTCCTCTTGTACAGATCCTCTCCCCGTCCCATCTACCTTCCCTCCTCATCCCTTCTCTCCTCCTCTTTAACAACCCCTACTCCCCCACTTCTACACCAGTCCTACCCCCATCCCTCCCCTTTGTCAACCCTACCCACCCTGGCCTTCTTCCTACCTCCTCTCTAAACTTGGAATTCCTCCATCGATGCTGTCTCTCCCCTCCCCCCAGCGTGGTCACCTTCCCTCTCAACGAAAAAGGCCGAGGTGATTAACAGCAATCTTTCCTCTCCTCTCCTCATCCTTCTCCTTCTGTCTGGCAGCGTTTAACTTAACCCCCCCCATACCTAAGGGCCTCCAACTCTTCCATCTGAATGCAAGGTCTCTCCCCAAAGCTCAACATGCTAAAAGTATGGACTCCTATGTACTCCCCAGGCATACTCTGCAACAACGAAACCTGATTGTCTTCCAGAACCCCTGACTCCCAGCTAGCCCTGCCAGGGTACTGGCTCAATATGCCACTTCAAGAACAGCACAGCAAGAATCACGCTGTGTAAAGTGCTAAAGCATTTAGAGTGACAGGGGTATAATAGTGGTAGGGAATTAATGCTACCTCAGTCACTCACTGCGGAGTGGAGGAGGGCTGAAGGAGCCTCAGGTGCTGTGCCTGGTCGAAACACTCCCGTAGTGCAATGGCTAAGGCACAAACACCTGGAGTGGTGGAGACCTGGGACCTGGGGACAGGTTTGGTTCCCTGTCTCCTCATATTTTTTTTTTATCAGTCAGAAACAAAGTTCCCCTCTCCTGGGTTTCTCCTTATCCCCAAGTTACACCCTCCCGGGTTGATTACTATGATTCAGGTTGGTGTGGGGGCAAAGCACCCTACATCGGAGGTGGGGGCAGAGACCCCTCATAAAAGTAAAAAAGCCATTATTTCCCATGGGTTTGCACTTTTTGATAAGGTCGGTGTTTTATTGGTGAATGGCATTATGCTTAGGCATTGTTTGCCGCGCTGTTTTTGTTGTCTGCATTACGAGCCCGTGCCCCTGTCAGATTACTACCTGTTTTGCCTGGACCGAGGCAAGCATGGAGGTGGAGCTGCCATACATACTCGCCATTCCCTCCCATCCTCCATCATTCACAAGGAGGTTCTCCCATCCTCCCATGAACTACTACTAAAACATTCCCTCCCCTCTTCCACCCAGATTTTCATAGGCATCCTCTACAACGCCCCAAAATCCTCTGCCTCCTCCCTTCCTAATGCCCTCTCCTTTCTCATCTCCCTTGCTGCATCAGGGGAGCTCATCCTTCTTGGTGATGTTAATTTAAATTGTCTCACCCATGCCTCAAAACATTGTCCAATCCATTGAATTCCTAAGCCTCACATAGTTAATCACCAAACCCACCAGACTCAACCCTCATACAGCTAACCACTCCCTTCTGGGCTGGGTACTGTCCTCCTACCCCTATTGGATCACTGCAGCTGAAATTGTACCTGACTCCTTCAACAACCACTGCCTAACCTACTGTATTAGGAAGGTCCACCTTCCTCAGTCTTCACCCAACTACATCTGGCACAGGCCTCTCAGGTCCCTTGACACTGAAGCTTTCATTAAGGATCTCGCCTCCTCTGATTGATCTACTGTTTGCTCCACATGTGACATTGACAAGACCCTTTCCCTCTTTATAACCATCTTTAAGAGAATCTGGGACACACATGCACCTCTCAAAACACTGCGAGTCAGGCGCCTCCACCACCCATGAATCACCCCTGACCTCATCAAGATGTTCAAATCTCATGACCTAGGGTGGGCTAACCACAAGTCCACCCATGCTGCTGCTGACTTACAGCTCCTCTACAGGACACTCAGGAACTCCTGCACCAGATCAGTTTGATCAGCCAAAGCCCCCCTACTACAAGTCCAGCCTCCAGTCCAATCTAAGCTCCCTGGCCAACTTCTGGAAAGTACTGCACTCCTTATTTGACCCTCTTGCCCAGTTCTACCCCCCTTTCTAGTAGATGGCATTCTGGTCTCTGACTCACTTACTGCAGTCTCTTTCTTCAACCATTTTTGCATCACCTGAGCCCTTCCCAGCCAGCCTTCTCCTGGCCTCCCTCCAGCTACCTCACCCTCTCCTTCAGATGCTTCCCTACAGTCACCCCACAGGAAATCCTCCAGGCTCTCATATCCCTAAACCCTTCAAAACCCAGCCCCGACAGGCTATATCCTAAACTCCTCCAACTATCTGTCCTGGGCATAGCCTTCCCTCTCGTGCACATCCTGAACATATCCTTCTCTATCTCTGCTATCCCCCAAGCCTGGAAATCAGCCAAAGTCAGGCCACTCCACAAAGATGGTGATCCCTCCTCCCCTGGAAAGTACAGACCAGTCTCACTACTCCCCTCCCTGGCGAAACTCCAGGAATTCCTTGAGCTCTCCAGGCTCACTATCTTTCTTGATGCCACACCCTTCCTTTCCCCCTTCCAGTCTAATTTCAGAAAGAGCCACTCCACCATCTCCTCTCTCCTCCAAGTGACTGACTTCATCCTTACAGGGATGCACAAAGGTCACATCACAGTGGCCATTTTCATTGCCTGGCCAAAGCGTTCAACTCGGTATTCCACCACCTCTTCCTAAATAAGCTGACCTCAGCTGGTCTCTCAACCCCCACCATAAACTGGTTCCACTCCTACCTGATGAGCTGCCTGCAGTCAGTGCAGGTGGGTGGCATACTGTCCCCCTCATCCAGGCTGGTGTTCCCCAAGCCTCCATCCTGGGCCCAAATTTATTTTCCATCTTTCTCAATGACCTTCCCTCAGCCTGTGCCTCTTTGCACACACATGCATGCTGATGATACAGTAATCTACACATCTGGATCAGTGTGACTTTCTAAATGTGCTGCATTGGTTTAAGGCTAACCCACTCACAATGAACTCTAAAAAGACGGTATCCATGACCTTCAGCTCTGGCCAGCTAGTTCTCATCTTCCCCTACCTTCCATACCCTTGATGGTACCCAACTTGAGGCAGTTCCAGCCTTTAGATATTTGGGTATTTGACTTGACAGCAAACTGGACTTTTCTTCACACACTGAAGCCATCCACACCAAACTCCACCCCAAATTTGTCACGTTATACTGCAATAAGGACTGCTTTTACCTCCCAATATGTCAGGAACTAATCTCCAAATTGATACTCCCCATTTTTGACTATGCAGATGTGGTCTTCAGCTCTGCCGCCCCCCCATCTCACCAGACAGGATACCCTCTGCAATGCATTCTGCTGCTTTGCCTCTAACATGCCCCCCACACCCATCACTATTCATTGTACTCCACACTTCCCTTACTTCCCTTACCCCTACACCGCCAGACACACTGCTTCATCTTCAGTGCTAAATACTTGTTTGACTCACTACCTCCCTACCTATCCTCCCTTCTCTTACCTATCACTGCCTCTGATTAGCTTCTACATTCCAGAGACCCATGCACCCTCTCCATCCCTCACACAGATTCATCAGGCGGGCAAGCAGCTTTCTCACAGTGGCTCACTGCTCTCTGAAACTAGCTTCCCTCTTCCCTCTGCCTTTCCTCCTCCTTCCTTTCTCCAAAGCACCTACTAAGGCTCTCCACTTAGCCCTCTTGCACTTGCATACCCCCCCCCCCGAATTTAGGTGTTAACCCTACTCTATAGTGAATTATTTTACAACTGACCTGTAACATTCTTCCTTTGTCATCTCACTAGCACTGAATTATCCTGTGTAAATAATGTTATTTACTTGCTTGTAATATCCCATGCTGTGCCCTCTCCCCCAGGTCGCACCTGGAAAAGAGCCTCGGCTCATTGTGCTTCTCCTGGTTACCAAAATTTTAAATAAATAAATAAACAAGCATAGTGTATGGCTGATCACATTTCCTATTAGGAAACAGTGACAACACAGCCTTGTTGCACTACTGTTCTGACATCAGGATGTTACAGAGTGTGACTGGTCACTTTACCCATAGTGAGACAGTGACATCACAGCGTGGTTGTACCATTGTTTCAAGATCAGTGTGTTACAATGTATGGCTAGTCAGTGTTCCCATTAGGAAAGGGTGACAACACAGTGTTGTTGTACCCTCGTTCTGATGTCAGGACATTACAGTGTACATCTGGTCACTTTTCCCATTACAGACAGTGACATCACTGTTATGTAGTACCATTCTTCCAATGTCAAGATGTTATGGTGTATAGAAACATAAAAACATAGACAATGCTGGCAGAAAAAGACCAGTGGTCAATCTAGTCTGCCCATGGTTCCCAAGCTAAACCGGGGAGCCTACTGTCTATACAGGGTTCCAGCCCTCTCTATCCACCCCCTATTCCCTTCCCTTTTACTGTTGCCCTAAGTAACCACTATACTCTTCACTCTGTCCCAACCATGTTTGAAACCATTAATGATTTTTTGCACCCACCATCTTGACTGGTAGACTTTTCCATGGTTCCACCACCCTTTCTGTTAAATAATACTTTCTCATATCCCCCTGAACCTCCCTCCTGTCAATTTCCACTTGTGCCCTCATGACCTCAGACTGTTACTCATGCTAAATAATTCCTTACAGTTTACCTTGTTTATTTTTTTCAGGAAATTGAAGGTCTCCTCTGTCGTATCTCCCCTCTCCCATCTGGTCCCCAGTGAGTACATGTTCAGTACCCTGAGGCAATTCTCGTAAGACCAGCCCTACTGGTGCTAAATTATCTTTGTCACTCTTCACTGTCTCCAGTATGTCCTTATCTTTCCTGAGGTGAGGACTCCAGAACTGGGCAGAGCACTTCAGGTGTGGCCTCACCAAAGATCTATATAGAGGTAGTATTGCCTCCTTTCGTCTGCTGTCAATACCCCTCCCAATACATCCCAGCATCCTATTTGCCTTACTATAGGTCTTGTTGCACTGGCTTGACTGTTTGAGGGAGTCCTAAGTGCAGTTCTTCTGTCATCACGCTCTTACCCTCCAGTCCAGTACTCTGACCTGGGTTTTTTTTTCCCTAGGTGCACCATTTTGCACTTTTTAGCAATGAGTTTCAACTACCAAACTCCAGACCACCTCTCTAACCTTTGCAGGTCACTCTGCAGTTCCCTGATTCTATAGTCACTATCCACCATCCCAGAGAGCTTAGTGTCATCTGTGAAGAGACACAGCATGACCCAGATCCCTTCTCCAATGTCGCTGATAAATATGCCGAAGAGGACCAGACCCAGGACAGATCCCTGTGGTACCCCACTTGTGACCTCCCTCTCTTCTGATTTGAACCCATTAACCACAACCCCCTGCTGCCTTCCCTTTAGTCAGTTACCTGTTCATCTTACTATGACCCTAGCTGCACCCAGGTCCTCCACCTTCTTCAGCAACTGTCTGTGAGACACCGAGTCAAAAGCCTTGCTGAAGTCGAAGCAGAGTAAATCCACGGAGTGGCCCTTATCTAACGAACTCATTACCCAGTCAGTGAAAACTATCAGGTTAGGTTGACAAGACCTCCCTGCCAGGAAACCATGCTGTTTACTATCCTGGAGACCATTGCTCTCCAGGTAGTACACAAGGGCCTCACTGACCAGTGACTCCCATCAGCTTCTCTGCTACAGAGATAGGGCTGACAAGTGTGTAGTTCCTCTTGTTGCTTGTCCCCCCCACCCCCCTTTAGGGAGAAGAGCTACATCCGCCATGCTCCAGTGCTTATGAGCTATCGAATAGTCCTACCAGGGGTTTAGCCAGTTCTGCTGCCAGTTCCCTGAGCCTCTGATGCAATCCATCTGGTCCTGCGGCCTTATCTAGCTTTAGGGCTGCTAACTCTTTCCAACCATGGCTTGTCACTTTTCTTATACGAAGATAGTGACACCACAGCCATAATGTACCATCATTCTGACGCCAGGATATTGGAGTGCATGGCTGGTAACTTTTCCATTAGGGAGATAGTGACATGACAGCCATGTTGTACCATCATTCTGATGTCAGGATATTACATGATTGTTCATCTGAATGCATGCCTGCCCAATCAAAGTTATTGGTTCCCTGGTGAGCAGCAGGGGCTGTTTCTGACCCGTTTCAGTCCGAGTACATTTGTTGTACAGAATGGTGCCTGTTTACTGTTGAAAGAGACAGTGGCTGCTGTACTGCAGAGACAGACTGTGCGTCTTCCTGAGTCAGACTGAAGGTAAAAGCAGGCTCCTACTGGGAGAGAAATTAGAAGGTAATTGAATGCTACGTGCTGCATGAAAAAGCTGATGGCTGCCACATTGGAAAGACACTTTTGCTGTGTTGCAGCCAGAACCACCTTATCAGTACTACAGCCAGTACATGTTATTGCTGCCCTTTAGGGTAGGGAGCCATGATGTGACGTGGGACAGATTGACTTGGAGAGGAATAGGAGGAGCCATCCTGTCAAGTTGCAATTCCCAACTGACTACTGGAAGTTGGGAAAGGTCAGATCTGCACCAGAGGGATAGCCAGATCCTCCACAGATACCAAACACAATCTCAGATGGGAGAGAACTACAGAGAGTAGAATCAGCCAGAGAGGGACTTGCTGCAAACTTCACCATCACTCATGCCCTGTGAGGGAGATCCCCTGGTTTGGAAAGCACGGAGTAACCTGAGGGCTTACCCCTGCAACAAAATCTGTACCATAGTTGGAAAGCTTTTAAAGGACTAGGCCTTCCGGTCAGGAGTTACAAATACCTCGTTTGGGGTTTAAAACTGTTGGGTTTGGGAGATTTATTTCTGCAAAGCATTGCTAACATTTGCTTAAGTGCACCAGCACCAGCCAGCTGCATGCCACATCACTGGGCACACAGCCTTTCCACTGTTGAGTACCCAGTGATGCACAGAGAGCTCCCTAGGTAGAACTAAGGGCATTGCACTGGTTCCAGTGGAGAGGTTAGTGCCCCCAGTACAGAAGGACTGAACAGTAGCTGCACTGTGAAAGCATGGTTTGGGGGGTGGATTGCTGTTGGTGGGCTGAGCCTAGCACAGGTCAGAGAGAATGATTTTGGCCATGCCTTGGAGGGCACAGAAATGCAGTACCATATGGAAGCAGGCTGGGCCAAGCAGGGCACTGAAGAACCCACCTGATTATGTGAACGACCTCATTGCTGTTAACTCCCCCTTCTCCCCTGGTCCCTAAATAAAGCTGCTGTGCTTTTGTGTCATTTCTAATCTGTGCCCTATTTGTGTAGAGTTCTAAGCGCATGCTTTGTGGGGGCTGTTGTTTCACTGATCTGGTTTATGGGTGGGATGACCTTGTGGGCAGGTACTGCATCCCAGAGGGTTGCACCATACTTACACCAGGCCCATGTTAACTTTTCTGTTGGTGGAAACACCGTTTTTTTCGATCTTTAACCTTGAATCCAAACCTGCCAACCAGGAGATTACAGGATCCAGGCTCCTCAACCTTGCTGAGCCTACAGGGCGGGAGTAGCCACTGTAACATCCACAGCAACCCAGTGGCATTGTTAGAAGGAAGTGCCTCAGACACCTGAGATACACCAGGAAACAGCCTTACATGCTCAAACATATACTTATTTAAAAGGTTAACTTAATACCATAGCAATTTAATGTCACAATAGACTCTAGGTCAGTTATGTCCACCCCTGCTTCATCAGCAGCTATAACTGAGGATGTCGCACAAACATGTACTGATTTAAAAAGGGATGAACATAGTAGCATAAAAATTTATGATCAGAAGGGACTCTAGGTCCATTGTGTCCCACTCATCCAGTATCAGAAGCTGGAATGAAATAAGTGTGCTGTTTAAGCATGTACCAATTTATAAGGATTCCCTACCAACCCTACTATTCACTGCCCAGTGCCCTAGTGATTTCCCTGGTAAGAAGAAATTTGTCCAGACTTATGCTGAAGGCCTGTACTGTCTTCATGTCCTCTGTCCCCACTGGTAGGCTGTTCCATTGGTTCACCACCCTCTGGAGATGAAATGTTTCCTAAGCGTACCCCTGAATTTACCACCCCTGAGCATAAGGGTGTTTCCCCACTTCCTACTGCTGGACACCACAGCAAGCATCTGTTTCTGTTCAGCCTTTTGATACCAATGAGTATGGGCAAGATGGCGATCATGCGCCTTCTCTGTCTCTTTTTCTCCAGGGCGAACACGAGTATGTGACCAAGGTGTGCTGGATAGGGGGCCCCGTGACTAATCCAGCTGGGGTCCACTAAATTCCTTAAGCCAGCTCTGTCTGTGGCCCTTAACCATGTGTGGATGTGGCAGTCAAAAAACAACAAACTCTTATCAGATGAGTGAACTGCCAATCTTTTCGGCACAACCACAAAATTCCCCAAGAGATGGCAGCTATGTCACTCTGCAGTGTGAACGTGAGTGGTGAGCCGAGATGCCTGGTCAGAAGAGTAAGGTGTGGCACATCGCATGACATCACAGGACATGTGGGAGCAGTCTATTCTCATTGGTGTGCCAACTATACGGCACAAGTTGGGGGACAAGGAAGAACATTACTGCTTTTCAGTGCCGGGGACAGGATTGTTGCCAAGCCACTCTGCTGTGTTTAACTCTTACTGTACCCATTTGGAGAAGCAGTGTACAGCAGAGCAGTTAGAGATAGCACAGACCTGTGAACAGGAGGTCTTAGGTTCAAATCTCAGAAGAGCCACTTTCTCACTGTGTGACCACGTGCCCATCACCTGACCAATGACCTCCCTGCTGTCAGTCCATCTGAACTGTACATTGGGGTAGGCAGTAGAAGGAGGATTCCTAACTTAAAACAGGATGTTGCATCTCACCTGGTCTGTCCACGTAAATACACTGTCAATGATTTCTCAGTCTTAGTCCTGTAGGCTGCCATGAAAACAAGCATTTGTCAATGCCGAACATGTTTGCTTGCATGCTGTTACAAGTTAGAACAAGAGTACCTTGAGGCTACTGGCAGAACTTTTCTACCCCCAGTAGTCGTTGTGTTGTGGACTTTCAGTTCCACCAGGCTAAGGGGTATACACTTCCATATTAAGAGCCGGTCATGTGCGCTGCGCTGACTGGAGAGCTGCATGGCAAGTAGCACATGGCTGGCTCAGAAGCAATAGTCAAACAATTAGTGCATGCCAAAAGGACCATTGTGTCTGACTATGGGGCCATGTCGACACTGTGTGTAGTGACTATGCTCTGCTCTGACACAGGTCCAGACTAAATATGGGCCACAGGAGCCCAACTGAGATAGTGCAGCACAAATGGGATAGCACCAGGGCTCCTGTGGGCCATACGCAGCCCTAACATGCTAGTGAGCCCATTGGGCATGCAAGGTGCTATGGGCCATCTGCATACCTATTACAGGCTCATTCACATGTGTGCACTCCCACCCTTTCGAGTGCCCATCCTGTAGCTGTCTTGAAAATTCCTGGTGGTTTAATGGTCCCCACTCCATAAGGGCATCTGACCCCCTTCTGACTCACCCACTCAAGACCCCCTTCCCCACATCCACCCCTATCCATGGTCACCTGAGCTGAACTGCGGCAATAGTGACAACAGGTGGTACAGCCCTCTGCTCACCACCTTGGCTGGCCGCTGCCTGACTCTCAGTGAGCAATCACGTCTACTATAGAAACAGTTGTTTTGGAGGTATACAATTTTCGGATTCATGCACATTTTCCCTTCGGTCCTATAGCATTCCCTTCTCTGTTCTGTTTATTATTTTCCCCAAATGTGTCAACATTGCCCCTCAAAATGTACAACAAAACGGTAAAATATACAGAGACCCCTGAGCAAATCTTCATGGCAGAAATTCTGAACACTGTGGAAATGTGTGACTTCATGTTAACAAAGTTAGCTGTTCATGGAGTGACAGGTTTTTGACATTTGGTATTTGGATTTTTACTATAAAATCCTAGCATAGAATGTCGGACAGTAACCTCTCAGTGTGGAACAGAGGGCTTTTGTGAGGTAAAATGAGGAACTGTTCCTTGTAGTGTGGGACAATTGAGAGGTATATGCCTGCACAACACTGCAACACTTTGTATTCTGCCAGCCAAACAATCGAATAAACCAAGAAAACTGTGCTCTCTATTTAGCATGAAACACAACTGCTTGATAAATCTTCCCTGTCCAAAATAAAATACAGTAGGGCAGTTAATTACTGCACTACTAGACCTGCCATCCTGCAGGCTTTTAAAATATGTTTCATTTTTTCTGGATGCGTGCACTTTTGGATATATGCACAAATATTGCTGCCCCAGTAGTGTACATATAAAACGGATTGCTTTATTTCTCTTGTAAAAGCTTCAGCTGAGAACTGTGAACCAGGAGATCCATCACAGCCACAGGATCACTGTCTGACCTTGAGCAAGGCACTTGACGTCCCTCTGCTTTGTGGAAGCAACACCCTCATCACCTCCCCCGAGCCTGGCTTTGAGGTTTGTTTTACCACAAGAAGTATCCAAAGACAGCTGTTTGATGGTGAGGCAAGACATGTGACCTTGAGCTAGTCTCTTGACCTCCCAGTGTTTCCGTCTCTCCTGTATGTAAAAGCTGGACAGAAGCAGGGCACCCCCCCCCACCTTCTTGGCTGTTTGCCAACATAAATAGATGACAGCTGTTGTATGGTGAGTCAGGGGTGCTGCAGCAGCACTGGCAACAAAAACAGAAAATAACAGGAAATCAAAAAAAGCTAGAAATGATGGTCCTTCCTCCAGATCAACGGGCCCTTACTGCCTGTTGGCAAGAGGGAGCTTGCTGCCAGTTGTGTAAGCTAACTCAGTCTTTTGCTTCCTAAATTACGTAATTATTTCATTATTTTATTTACTTTATTGTTTTCACTTGGGATAGCCCAACTGTGTAGGATTCAAACCTGGGCCTTCTGGCTCGCAGTTGAGAAATCAGATCACACTGGTTGCGATGCAGTCAGTATACAAACCAGGGTCTCCTGACACACACATACCCCTTTGCTCTAGCCATCAGTCCACACTGCCTGAGAGCAGGGATTTGAACCTGGGTCCCCTTCCAGTTGTTTTGCCCTACCCTTTAGGTAGATGCGATAATTAATTGCCAGCGCACTTGTCTCACTCCTTACCCCATGCCCATTGAACAACTGGACCCAAAAGGGATGCACGGACACCTTAAATGTCAATGTAAGACAGTATTTAAAAACCTTAAAGAGCTAGTGGAACTAAAAATAGCAGTTGGGAAAATGCTGCAAATATTTAGTAGTCAGTTGTTACTTTTTATTTCTAAAGTATTCTTCTTTGTCCTTCTGTGTACTAGGAAGATTTCTACATGACAATATGATGCTGGATGTGTGAACTAGCACTCTGCCTGGCAGCTGACATATCTAGTTCTAGGTCTCTCGCAATATCATCAGCACTGTGACCTCACTGACAAAGACATCACAGATAACTGACCTGGCAGCTACTGAGTGTCTCTTCCTGAAAAGTTGTGATGTCACAGTCAGTAAGGTCACAGTGCTGATGATGTAGTGGGAGGAACAGAACTAGACATGTCAGCTGCCAGGCAGAGTGCTGTTCCACACATCACACCTACTAACATCAGGAACAATGTCTTCTAATTACCCAAAGGGAGAAGAAGAAAAAGCACCTTAGATCTGACAGGTAAAAGTTGACCACTTTTAAAAACTAATATTAGTTTTAGGCAGTACACCAGCTCTTTAAGGGAATTCAGATCTATCAGGTCTTTCTTTCTCAGGTCTCCTCTGTGTGCTTCATCTGTATCTAAGCCCAGAGGAAGTAGGAACCAGGTCTATGATGATCTTACTGGTTTTGGTCATGGTAAGCCCAAACATGGAATGTAACCTGAAAGACAAAAACACCTCTGCACAAAAGAACTGAAGCAAGGGTTACCCTGGAAGGGTACTAATAATAAAGCCAAGTTTCAAAGCAATACCAAATTGCACATTCCCCACTGATGCAAAGCATCATGGGAAATATTAGCAAATCACCATGAAAGAACTTAGAGTGGTTCAGCTTCAAGCAGATGAGTATGGTGCCAAATGGCCTCTTATACCATCTGCAAAGGTCGCAGACTTAAGACACCTGTGTTGCCCTGTTCAGGACTCATCAGTATGCATCCCTCATTGGTATCTCAGCCTAGAGAAATGGGGGCCCAGCCCCCTAAAATTAACAAATATTTTGCATATCTAGGGATGTCTTTGTAGTATTTTATCTGGAGTAAAAACAGTATGCAGACAGTAACATCAAAACGAAAAAAGAGGATGTCTAACCCCAGGAATTCCTTGTTTAAAGAACTGCTGACGCCTCGAAGAAAGCTTTGAAAAACATGACATTTAGGTACAATTCCGTTAGCATTCCATATATATATTCCATAGATTTCTCCTTCCTGTTACTTATTTCCAAGTAAATTTGCATGAATACATGATCTTTATACCTAAGAGTTCATCTCCCTCTTTAGCTTACTCCTGACTTCAAGTCATAATCCTGTGTTGTGACATCACAATTTATTGCCATGGGAGTAACTGTGATGTCTCAAGGAGTGCATTATAACCTCAGGTAGGGGAGAAAGCAATGGGAATAGATGAGCTCTTCAAAAGCAAAGATCCTGTTTTAATGGAAATTACACCAGTAATAAATAACGGGGAAGAGGAATACAGAACTAATGTGAAATACAAGCCAAACTGTGTCTAAATATTATGTTTTGTTAAAGTTCTCCTGAATGCATCAGCTGCTCTTTAATGGTTACACTCTAAGCATCATCTCCTAGGAGACAGATGCCCTGCAGACAGAACAATATTATAATCAGCAGAACTAAGAATTTAGAATAGAGGTTTGAAAAACTCTGCAGCCACCTTCCAGTCTGGCAGTTGCCAGATTTGTTTCTCTGCCTGGAGAAAATGGTCACCCAAGTCAAGCTCCGGTACAACTGAGCCTCCAGTTGTTTAAAAAAAACATTTTACATTGGGTTTTTATAATTTTCCCTTCTCCCCTTACACCCCTCCCCTCCCACACACACTTAGTCCAGGACTTCCTTTTGTGCTCTACAGTTCTCTCTTGAGGCATTATAGCCTAGTGGCTGGAGTGCAGAGCTAGGCAACTGGAACCCAGGTTTGACTCCCACCACAGCCACTTACTCACAATGTGACCATCGTTAAGTCACTCAACCACCCCCACTGCTTATTTCTCTTGCTTTCTCTGTACCTAAGCCTGCCGTGTACTGCCGCACTTTTGTTTGCCTATCTATGTGCATGAAATGTCTGCTGCAGTTCTTCAGGAAATATAAAGCACTTTGGGATACAGTGTGTGTGAAAGGTGCTACATAAACCGAGGTTAAATCAAGATCCTGTCTACCTTTCCCAGTGGTTGTTCAGGTGGAAATTAAAGATCCCATGGCACTTCTTGTAAAGGGTAGGGGACTTTTTATTCAAGGGAAAACATCACAACAAACAGAAGCAAAGATATTCAAAATATTCAAGATGTAAAACTACTCATATAGACAAAAAAGCAAAAACAAACAAACAAAAGAAAATGTACTTGTTTATTGATATAAAGTGTTTCCCCAAGCAGACATACAGAGAAATACAAACAGTCTCATTTACAGATGTGACGGAGGGGGGGGAGTCAGCAGTAAACACAAATATCAATACAATACAATACTAAATATAAAGTAAATACAACAATATGCAAAAAAAAAAAAAAAAAACAGGTGCAGCATCATCTGGTATATTGAGAATCTAGTGGACAGGTAGGCAACAGCAATAAACCCGCAAATAAGTTCAGTGTGCTCACAATATGACATAGTCGTATTTTTGAGAAGCTGTTTAGCAGTGGCAATACTGGTGAAAGAGCTGTTACCCAAAAGGCGCTTTTACACACAGGTTTATGTAACAGAATAACTGTTACGGAAACAGTATTCCGTTACATCCCTTGTGTGTAAATTGCATTTGTTTCGGTCCCTAGTCGAACATTCGTCCAAACCGCAATCTCTGCTTATTCTTGGTTTGCACGTTAATATACCGTTTTGTGCGTGCTGTGTAAAACAGCCATTCCGGTACAAAGGCAGAAAACAGCATTTGTAGAGCAAAACTCTGGGGGAGCCAAAACAAATGGAGACAAATGTTGCGGGAATACTTGCAGTGTGTAGAAAGGAACCTGAACGCAACAGAGTACAATGGCGCCACACAGGTAACACTGATTCCGTTTTAAAAACCTGTGTGTAAAAGCGCTTAAAGGTAAGGTTGTTCCAAACCTGAGTGCTTCGGTAACTGAAGACAGCTTGCACCCCGCACACAATTTCCGATGCAAGACAAAGAACCTGTTGTCAGAATGAGAGGGAAGATGGTGTCTGGGCAGAGTAGCAGGGGAAGGGTAATGCACAAATAATTATCACCCCAGCAGCCAAAGAAAAGGAGTGTAAGAAAAAAAATTTAAAAAAGAAATAATCCTGTTCATATTCCCATTTTCTAAAGATAATCCTCTTTACTGAGTTTGCTCCATATCTGTTCATAACAAACCATTTGGCGAACAAGATCCCAAAAGCTTTAATTTTTGTTTGGGAGAATCTTAGCTGATCTTTCTGATATATGGTATGCAGTCTGTCCTTACTGCTAGTGTTTTTGGCATGACATGTCTGTCTTCTGCAAGGTATAGGTGCATCTTACCTACCAAATATGAACATAATTCCTTTCCTTTCCTTCTTCTTCCACCCCAGTGTAGCTTCTAGCCTAAGACCCCTAGAATTCTGTGGCTCTGTGCCCAAAGAACCAACCATTGAATTTGTGTTGCTGCAGAATGCATAACTTTTAGTGATTTGTTTTTCCATAATTCTCAGCAGTATTTCCACCTTTGTTTGTCCTGAAGCCGCTCCCCCACATGCTCAATATCTGATGAATTCAATGACATCACATGATGTCTCAGCCAATGAAATAGCAGAGAAGGGCGACAGAATCAAACAACTTCCACTGCAGATGTGCAGGAAAGCTGCATTAAGACATAGGGTTGAAGTGCCTCAGACAGTGGGGGGCACTGCTGTAACCTGTCACTAAGGCCCTCTATGGCTTATCCCCGGGGGCAGGTCAGTCACGGTGGGAGGGGGCACCTGAGTCCTGAGAAGACAGGCTTAGGAAAGCCTATTGAGTAGGAGCCACTCCTAGGATGACTTTGGTAAATATTGGGGTGGAAGGGACCTTATGCTCCAAGCCAATCAGCTCTCTTTTTTCATATAGGTTTCTTGAACTTGAGTCAGTAACCCTCATCTGGTGCATTCACAGTGACCACGATGTTCGGATACTGGACAGCACTTGCAAGGCGGCCTGGAGAGGCCAAAACTCAAGAGTACAGGTAGCCTTGATGCCGCTTGAAGTTCCATCTCTCTCTCTCATTTTCTCTTGCTCACCAGGCACTGTGAGGCCAACCTTGCTATGACCTTTCAAATACCTCTGTGCCGTACCTCCTCTACCCAATGCTCCTTTAAATTTAGAGCTCCTCGCTGGCTTAACGTACTCCCCCCTGCTACATGTGAACTCTCGAAGCTTGGACCTTATAAACTTAACCTCCGTTACCATCTCACTAACTCCCAACAACTGTTCTTGTATTGACTAGTACTTACTCCCCTCTACATGCCCTCTTCTGTCTCCCTCCTCCTCCTCTCCCTGCTTCCCCGCCCTTATCTTCCCATCCCTATATCTCCTACCTCTTCCCCACTGACCTCCCCATTCCTGACAAAGCCTCCCAGGCTGCTTGCAACCTCCTTCCTGTTCAGCACTTATGGTTACTCCAGCAATTTGGCGCAGCACTGAAACCCTGTAACTACTTACAATGTTTATCTGTGTAGGTATCCTGTTTGTACTGTACTCATTTTATTGACATGGAACCTTTGTAAATTAACCTTGGGTTCAAAGGTGTTGTAATCTGATAAGGAATAAATAAATAAATATAAATATTCTTGCATTGGTGGGGGGAGGCACAGTGTAAGGCTGTTCCTATCACCTGTCTGCCTGAGGAGGCACTGTTTTGGTGGAGCCACTAGCACTCCCCCCCCCGAAGTGTCTGACAGCACTTCCTCTGCAGTGCTCCCAAGACCCCTCTGTCCTGTAATTGGGAGTCATGTCCATGGGGACAACACAGATCTTCAAACACAGTACAGCTGGACTTCTTTTCCCCAACCTGGGATCCTACTTCTCTTATGTGTGACTGGCCCTGCAGAATGCTCTTCTGGTAAACCAAGAGGTACTTGGAACAACCACCCTCCTCCTCCTCTTCCTCAGCCTGGATGCATGGACCTCTGACCAGGATATCACCTCTGAGCTGGACATCAGGTGACTCAGGCAACAGGGAGAGTCTTCTGGGGTCTTAATTCCTGCTAAACCTGATTCCATCTTTTACATTTTTTTGAATGTGCACAGGCAACAGTCACCAAATGGAAAACCTGTAACCAGCCAGCTCTGGACATGGACAGTTGCTTGCCCTGCTTTGTGGGCTTTGCAAGGTTAAGGGCCATGGTCATTATACTCCTGATTGAGGGGGCTCATATCCAAGGTTTAAATTAAAACTCACAATGCCCCACCCAGATAAAAGTACAGTGGGCCTGCTATAAGTTTGGCACCCCGCCAGGATACAGTAGCTCCCCACAGGATCAGTATAGGCAGTATAGGCAGAGGAGGCAGTATAGCGCAGTGGTCTAAGGCTCTGAGCTGCAAATCTGGTGACATCCAGCAGACTAGACCTGGGTTTGAATCCTATAGTTTCCACTTGCATACTGTGTGACCCTGAGCAAGTCACTTAACCTCCTTGTGCTCCCAGGTTGCTCCTGTAAAAAAGCTTTCAGCTTAGTGTGCTATACCTGATTAAACAACTAAATAATAAAAAAAAAAAAGGATCATCCTCCCTCCGTGAACCCATACAGTGAAAAAACATCCCCCAACATGCAATGCATATCAGTCTGTGAATAATGCACACCCAGACAGTAAGAATGAATAAAATAACAAGGGCTTTAATAGGGCACCAGAAAAACAAACAGGCAGTGCTCCACTACTGACAGTAAAAAGGCTTTTATTAAATACTTTTAAACGGCAACATACCAAATAGATGCAGCTCCACAAAACAGGTCGCACATCAGAGACCCCGACTGGTTTTGCAGCAATCATCCCCCTGATGACACACTAGGTGCGAAACCGGTCGGGGTCTCTGATGTGCGACCTGTTTTGTGGAGCTGCATATATTTTGGTATGTTGCCATTTAAAAGTATTTAATAAAAGCCTTTTTACTGTCAGTAGTGGAGCAGTGCCGGTTTGTTTTTCTGGTGTCTTACTCGTTTTACTGTGCATACTCCTACATGCAGCTGTAGCTGTTTTGTGTTTTATATAACTTTACTAGGGCACCACTACAGGTCCTATGGGAAAAGATTAAGCAAATGAGGTAGCAGTGTTTACATCTGGGTGGACTTGTGCTGTCAGGCTAGGCCCATCCATAATTAATATGCAGAGGCCCTGACTGTGTTTCCGTAACACTCCTATGCACAGGTGAATAAACAGTAGCCCACCCCAAACCACACATGCACAGTACTGTTTGCCCAGTTGTACTGCTGGACACTTCCCACCTCTTACTGGTACCAGTATATATACCCTGTGGACAACTAAGTGAACTCCTGGTGCTTCACTGTGTACCCAGCCGTAGGTATAGTGTAGGCCTGATGATGTTATTGCACATGGCTGGCTGGCGGTGAGAAACTTAATAAATTAGTAATGACATTACTTGGTTGCAGACAAAGTCAAACTAAAGCCAACATGGGTATTTGTAATTTCTGGCTGGATGGCCATGTAATGATTTCCCAAATAAACTTGACAGTGGTGGCGCTGCAGGCACAAGCCCTGAATTGCTCATGGTTTATCCCAACCAGCGGGATCTCTGTTGATGTACCGGTTTAGTGACGCAATAGCAGCAAGTTCTTCCTCTAGCTGGCAGTCTCTCCTAGAGTCTCAGGCCACTGGTGTTTACATGCAAACCTCAGTCTGCGGGGTCAGTCAGGCCTCCCCTCTCCTCCTCACCATGTGTAGCAGACAATCACTTTTGTAAATTCTCACAGGTGTAGCTTTGGCCTGTGAAGTCTGACTGTATCACACCAGCACATCATGACCTGGCATCCAGTCCCTTGTATGCTACAACAACCAACCCCTAGCTGTGGCTGCATGGCCTCCCAGACACAGACCTTCACTTCTGATACAGATGACTAGGGTGCTGCGAACAGTCAAAGTCTCTCTAAGTCCCCTGGAGAGTGAGCAGAGGGTGGTGTCTGTTGCTAACACCTCTCCTGTGATCTGCCGTTTAGTCTCTACAAGGCCATGTTCCTCTTCATCTTTCCCCTGCCTATATTCACTAAAACACCTGCTAAGACTCTCTTCTCCCCCTCCTTGTACCTGTCACCCCCTCCCTGGTTCCTCTGCTCCCTTTCTTACCAACGCTTCCATTCTCCTGTTCATCCTAGGGCTCCTGTTTCCCGGTGTCCCTGGACTCCTTCCCTCAGTCTGCTCTCTCCTGAGGGCAAAACTCACCCAATCTCATCTACAAGATTTTGTGCTGTCTACCCATGTTTAGTGTGAGCATCTTAGGTCATTTGCTACCCGTGTGTACCCGCTGTTCTTCTATATTGTTACCATTTGAGTTTTTGTACTTGTATTTGTATTTACTGTTATTGCACTTTTGATGATTGTAATTACCTGTGTGCCTACTCCTTACCCCCCCCCCAGTTGCACCTGGAAATGAGCCTCAGACCAGTGTGACTTTCCCAGTTGTCAAACGTTTCAGTAAATAAATAAATATGCGATTGCCTCCTTTTCTAAGTTGCAGAAAAACTGCTCTGTCAGACAGATGCATGACTGGACTCCTTCAAATTGAGCTCTGTGATCTGACTCTTTCAACAACTGCACACAGACAGTAGTCTCCTTCTCAGTGCAGATGCACACAGCCTGACTGAGTTCTGGCAGATACCCTGCTGATTACTGGGAAATCCAGCTCTCTGTTGGTCTATGGAACTGTCAATCATGTTGAGCAGTGCTGCGGGTCTGACATTCAGTGAATCATTGGCTGCAAGGAAGGCACCTGAATTAATGAAGTCCCTCTGCATCCCAAGGCTTCTCTGTGGCTCCTTTTGCAGACTTCTGCAGCCCAAATGGCTGAGGAGTAACTCCTGACCCCTGCTGCTGTTGTGGTGTAGGGACAGGGGTGTACCAGATGGCAGCACCCTTTCTACTGAGAGGCCCTGTCCCCAAAGTCTTTATCTTTCTACAAGGCTCCAGCCCCGAAGCAGTTATTCTGTGTCCCCTGTGTCATCATCACGTGCAGTCATGCGACTATCTAGAGTAATGGTGTAGCTAGGAAAATAAAATTGGTAAGCCAGAACCCTTTGGTGTCTCTCTGCTACCCCACCCCATTGTAGATATACCCATCTCTGTTACCCAGAACCCCTGTACACCCCATAATACTAAGCTGTATGCACTTAGTATCATGTGTATTTCAAACAGAGCACAATAATCACATTATAGGACCAGTAGGGGTTGATTATCAGACAGTAGGAGTAACCACAATCAGTGTTCAGGACCGAGAATACGGCCCCCTCTCCAATAAACTTGTAAACCATGACTTACGTTGCTTATACTTTCCTGGATCTGGGGAGTCGCGGTCCTTGCAAGTGCTGTTGCACTTGGTCCATTAGTGGCAGCAAAGCCACCTGTGATGTTTGGCAAAGAGTCACCGCCCCACCTACGATGTTTCTGCACTCCTCTCTACTGCAGCTCTAATCTGGTCCCCCCCTCCCCCACACACACACACACACACACACAAAGTCTGATAGCTTGGGGACTTGAGAAAGCAGGAAAGGTGGAAGCAGCCTGGGGTGCACTTCATGGAACCATGTTGGTAGACTCCACTCTTGCGGGGTTGGGGGAGGGGTTACATAAGTTCAGTACTGTGCCCTTGTAGAAGCCACGTGTTTTTCCATTCAGGTATTGCATAATTATGCAATGCGTCTCTTCCTGGAATTTCCCTTTTTATATCTCTAGCTTCTGCCCAGAGATGGAGTGCTCTCAGAGCCTCCTCAGAGCAAAGAGCAAACTGGTTAATGATATAATTACATGGTAACTGATTATTGCCATCACAGTTGTGCCTATCACTGGCAAAGAGGCCTCATTTTCATTTTCTTCTCTCACAAGAGCATTGCAATAATGGGAGATACTGGATACTGGACAGCACTGGGACACACACAATAACAGGATTCCCCTAAGAGAAATCCTCCTTCCCAAGTAAATGATTCCCACCAGAACTCCCCAGTGTATCACAGGCGTGTGAACTTTTTTTTTTTTGCAGACATTGCATTTAGGTGCACCAGCTATTGCTAGTGGAGTTTAAAAGGAGCACAGACTGAAGCAGGTATAATGAACTGGCTAGCAGATGTAATAAAAGGTAATTTTTAAACAGTAAGCAATGATGTTGGTCAAAGTTCACATTCCCAGGACTGTTATGGGTCAGGAATGGTGTGTGTCTTCTTCTGTCAGCCAATAGGAACTCAGCTAGTGATATGAGACATCTTTTATATTAGATATATACATCATGCACAGTACTGTATACAGCAGATTCAGAGTGTGCGTCGGTGTGTTGGTCTTCGCTTGTAGCTTTGTGTGGCTGTGTTGCCTCCAGAACTAAGTGGAATATGTCAAACCCACATTCTGCTAGTCCTTCATGCAGGCTCCCCTATGTCATGATCCTATTCCAGGTGACCTTGCTCGTGCTTTTTGCTGTCTTTGTGACCTACGATGAACACACAGATGCCAAAGCTCAAACCAACACGACTGACCACTCACAGAACCAGCTGAGTGAAATCTTCCCAGTGTTCCGCGATGTCCAAGTCATGATCTTCATAGGTTTCAGCTTCTTGTTTGCCTTCATGAAGCAATATGGCTTTGCAGGGGTCGCCTTTAATTTCTTGATGGCTAACTTTGCCATCCAGTGGGCTGTCATTGTGCAGGGCTTCTTCCACTACTACCATGATGGCAAGATTCACATTGGGCTCTACAACATCTTGGTTGCTGAGTTTGCCTGCGCTGCTGTCTTGATTTCTTTTGGAGCCGTGCTGGGAAAAACAAGCCCTGCTCAACTTCTTGTCTTGACCCTACTGGAAGTTCCCATATATGCAACCGTGGAATGGGTCAACATTGAGTTTCTGAAGGTTAGTGATGTTGGGGGATCCATCATCATTCATGTGTTTGCTTCCTTCTTTGGGCTGGCAGTCACCAGGGTCCTCTACAGGCCAGGCCTGAAGCACAGTCACCTGAAGGATGGCCCATCCTATCAGTCAGACCTTCTGGCAATGGTGGGAACGCTCTTCCTGTGGGCTTTATGGCCAACATTTAACTCTGCACTCGCCTTTAAAGGAGACGACCAGCATAGAGCAGCACTCCACACCTACTTGGCTCTCAGTGCCTCTACACTGACTACGTTTGTGATTTCCACCATACTAGATGAGAAGGGGAAGCTCAAGATGGCCCACATTCAGAATGCCACCCTAGCCGGTGGGGTGGCTATTGGGGCTGCCGCTGACATGATGGTCACTCCAGCTGGCGCTTTCCTTTTAGGATGCCTCGGTGGTATGGTTTGCACACTTGGCTTTGAATACCTGACTCCCTTTCTGGCCAAGAAACTCAAGATCCAAGATCAGTGTGGCATCAACAACCTACATGGTATCCCAGGGATAATTTCGGCGATTGGTGGCATTGTATGCATCCTGCTGTCCTCTGAGGAGAACTACGGTCTCAGTCTGTATGAAACATTTCCACACAGAACCCCACAGAAGGATGATCCAAGGCTGAAAGAGCTACTGTGTGACTTCCCAGGTCTAGAGCCTGGAGCTGGAAGAAGTGCATCAGAGCAGGCCCTTTACCAGGCTGCAGCTCTGGGGATGACAATTGCCACCTCCGTGGTAGGAGGCTGCCTCACAGGATTTGTAATGAAGATACCTTTCTTGGCTCCGCCCCCGGATGAGCAATGCTTTGATGATGAACCGTACTTCAAGGTCCCAGGTCCAGATGAAAAAGAGATGACTCTTTGGAAGGACTGTAAGAATCCTGAGTTAATATTGTCCTTAAAAGAGAACTGCATTTAACGTGTAGGCCATTATTTTCTGTAGAAGCTGTGTTTCAAATATAGGTTCACATTCTGTTATTTTTCCATGTTTAAGGACCTTTTAGTAAATTCACAGAGTGTTTTGGATTTATGTACTGATAGTCACATCCATTTAAAAAGGTTTTTTTATTAAAATTGTAACAGAAAATACATTGGAAGATTGATACAGATTAGTACAGAGTACAGTTTACTGGCAACAGGTCCTGGGTTTAATGTCTAATTATAAAATGGGTCATGAAAGCCCTGTAACCTCATTTAAACATTTCACATATCCTGCAACAGACAACCAGTAAAGATCCCATGATCAAATGCTACTTTCTTTGAATCTAATTCTTTTTCTGTCCTCACTTTTTACTACAGATTCATTTTGTAATCACAATAATGCACTTCAGGGTGTGTGTGTAATAGTGGGATTTACCCACTTCTTGTGTGGTTAAAGTCATTCGGCTGCACTTCATGACATACCACACAAGGTGTGGGTAAATCTTACAATAAGACACATCCTATCATGCACTATTGCTTAAGAATACATTATTCATAATTATTCTGTACAAATCTGTTCTGGATACAGGCCTACTGCTTGACAGGGAGGCACAAGTAGATATTAAAGGAGGGCTGCTGATAACTTATTCTGTGAGTGGGCACAAATTAAATTAGAAGCCACTCATCCTGTCACCACCTCTGGGGGGAGTTAAGTTCATGTATGTAGCTTAATTAGAGAAATGGCAACCTATACAAGGGAGTGCAGATCAAGAGAGGAACTGGATGAATTTGGACCTGGTGGCCCATAACCCCCAAAGTGTCTTCTAGATGTATATACTAATCTTTCTAGTGTTGCTCTTTAACACTTGGCTAACCTTTCTCTATGCTGGGGGGTCAGGAGGTACCAGGTCATAATGTTGAGCAAAAAACAGCATGGTCAAAAACCACTAAAAGCAAAATAGCTACAGGGAGAATATAGCGAAGGTGAATTGCCACTATATTGCTTTTAAGGAAAAGAGTGAAAGCCTCTGGTTGGCAGTGTGCTGCTGAGCAGTTGCCATGGCTCAGAGGTTAGAGCCACAGGTGGGGAGGGCAGTGGAGTGTCCGCGTCCTGGGGTTCAATTTCCCATCCCATACCTTTTGTCTCCCTTCCATTTTTTTTGTCTTGTGTCCCCTACCCCTCCTCAAGAATCCCCTCCTCCGAGGTTTCTCCCCATCCCCGTGTGTCATCCCCCCTGGAGTTAGTTATTTTAATGTGGAGGGGTTCGGGAGCACCCCCCATAATGGGTGAGTGAGGGGTGGAGCCCCCCCACAAACATACAATGTGTTGTTCTGTGCTGTGCCAAATTCACTGTCGGTAGCGCTCACTGTTTTGCTGAGCACTATGTTTGATTTCAGCATTTTTGGTTAGCGGTTTTTGACCACGCTGTTTTTGTTGGTGAGTTTATGACCCTGTGCGAAGTCAGGAGATGGCCAGTTTGTAAGTATCACCTGTTTAGCCAGGACAATAGCCAAGCAGATAAATGTGTAGTCCCCCTGTGGGCAGTATATCCACCTAGGAAGGGTCACCCAGCAGAGCCATCTGTCCCAAGTGGGTGATTGACAGCTGCACAACTATGACTGAACCTTTAAAACCCTTAAGGGTTTCAACAAAGTGAACTCTGAGGGGCTCTTCAACCTCGGTGGGAACAGGACCACTAGTGGGGACTGCCTCAAATTGCTGGGGGGACTGAGAGGGTGGTGGCAAAATGGAATTAGTGGCTGGAGGAAGTTGTCTCCCTGAAGACTGTAGACAGCTTTAAGAGACATTAGGAGAGGATAAAAGGAAAGTTGCATGGGGGGGATAGTGAAGGGAAGGCAGAAGTAGACAGTGGAGGGGGGGACATGGTGATTAATTCCTGGGAGATCTGCAAACTCGAGCAGACTAGACAGACCAGAAGGCCTTTATCTGCTGGCACTATCTGTATCTTTGTAACTTCACTAGTCATGTCTACTTTAGAACTACGTATGATGCTTATGTCCTTGTTAAGCTCTGGCATGGCTGTCACAATGCATCAGTGTTCTACTATGGCCGCTCTGTGATTGAAAGGGGCATAAATGACATCACTGCAGTTTTAAAATGGTTCTTACCACCATAAGGTAAATCAGAAATACTCACTGAATTTCCTGAAAAAAACTGTAAAAACTTAATAACAGAATAAGAACCAGTGTTTTAAAAACAGCTTCTACAGGAAAAAATGACTTACAGGCTCAACGCAGTTCTCCTTCAAAGGCTGATTGGGTTTTGATTTCTTGTGTTAGAAACACAGTGTGCGGGGCCTTTTCTGTTGGTGCAGAGAAGGGCACTCACAGGCCCTCGGCATCGTTAGCCTTAATCTTAAGAGTAAGCTTTGTTGTCGCCCTAGAATGTTTTTTCAGAGGTTTATCTGTCTGCTTAGACTGAGAGAGCAAAACACCACTCACAGGTGATAAGAGAATGAGCACTGGGTTTCTATTTCCTTTCAGTTTTCATTCTGAAAAACCAGATCAACAAGCCCAAAGTGACAAACGAATGAACAAACAAACAGGAATCAATGCTCTGGGGGGGGGGGGGATCGTTGGGCTTACAATTTTGAGCCGGATAGCTTTTCATACAACTGTTTCGAAACTGTGATTATTTTTGGGTGTACAGTTTCACATCTACACAGAACAAACAGGATGGATAGACAGACATAGATGGGTTGTTAAAGGCAGACAGACAGAAAAACAGATAGACAAGACATATCAATTTGATCAGATAGAGAGAAGCAGTGACAGATAGACACATGGATTTAATTCAGCAGACATGTAGATTTGGTAACATAGATTTGACAAAAGATAGACAGACAGACAGATATATAGATACTATCTATAGCTAGATAGGTAGATGGGTTGATATATAGAACAAAGTTTGTTTATGGGATATGATATAACTTGGTGTGACTGAAGTTATCATATTTTTCTTCATTAGAGGCCAATGATATTAGCCACTCTTGAGATATCTTAATATCACTGGCCTTGAATGAAGATAAATAAGATATCTTCAGTCAGGCCAAGTCATGTTCTGTTTATAGGCTCGGAGCCAGTGGCAGTGTTCTATGTGTATTTGTAGTTTGTGCCGAGATTTACTACTGTTTCTATTTGAGAATGCACTATGAAATAGTGGTACGCGGAAAGATATCACTATGACATAATGCATCAAGAAAAGATATTGATATATTTTCATGTTCAGAGAGCTATCACTTTTTATCTAGCTAGTTATCTAGAAATGTATGTTGTATATATATATATATATATATATTGCATGGTTGATCCTTTGTTCCCATTGAAATGATGACACTAGCTATCTAATTACACTATACTAATGTGTTGTTATCACATTAATAACACAATACCCAACACACTACAAACCACCCCAATAACACATGTAACGAGCCCCTTAATAACACATCTAACAGCCCCTTCTTAACACATGTAACAGCCACTCTCCCCTCCCCCCCCATGGTACCTGCAGAAACCTATCCTACAACACAAGTACTTCTACACTGGTCCAATGCCCTCCTTGCTGCTGCAATTCTAAGCAATCCTGGCAGGTTCCATGCTGCTCTCATACTGCCCTGCTAGTAAAAGCCGCTCCAGCCATATGAAGAGTTGCTCTCAGCCCGCTCCCAACTGAAAACCATGCTGCATATTCATCCCAACCATGCCAACTGCATGTCACTCTCTAGACTACCACACACCTCTCCCATCATTGCTACAGTAAAAGAAAGACCACGGGAGCCATGTCTCCTTTTATAAGAGGCCCCTGCACTACGGAAACAGTAAAGGGACAAAACAGGCTGTCCCTACAGAAACAAAAAACACTAAGGGAAAACACTACCACTACACTACAGCAAAGCCTTACACTACGGAAAACTACTAGCTAAAGTATATACCACAACACTACAACAAAGCCTTACACTATGGAAAAGCACTAACTATATACCACTGCACTATGGAAAAATACTGGCTACATACCACTACACTACAGAAAAGCTCTGGCTACATACCACTACACTACAGAAAAGCACTGGCTACATACCACTACACTACAGAAAATCCCTAGCTATATACCACTACAGTATGTCAAAACACTAGCTATATACCACTGCACTACGGAAAAGCACTAGCTATATACAACCATGCTACAGAAAAGCACTATATACCACTGCACTATGGAAAAGCACTAGCTATATACAACTACACTTTACACTACAGAAAAGCACTATATACCACTGCACCACAGAAAAGCGCTAGCTGTATACCACTACACTATGGAAAAGGCCTACACTACAGAAAACATTGGTCATAGCAAACAGTGTCCAACCTAAAGCATTATATAAAACAAAAGCTAGAAAAGGCTTGTGTGTTCATGCAATTATACAATATGGGGGCTAATGAGATTAATAAAGCTCATTAGCCCCCTTAATGGTTTTATTTCCTTGTACACAACCCTTTTCTGGCATTTATGCTCTATATAAATATATATTGTGGTAGAGTTGCCTAGGCGCTGTGGCAACCCTTGTTGTGACATTGTGCGATACTGACACAAGATTACGATCAGGGAGGAGTCCTCCCATCCCCTGGGAAAACAGAGCCCCTCCAGCTGAGCTCCCAGTAACCCACTGGTTTGAGCAGCGCAGGAAAGATAAACTCAACCAGACTCACCTATACATCAAGGCCCTGTGGCTTTCTGAATTCTGTTTAGGGGGACAGTGCTCGACATAACAGCAATGACCTTTAAATGTAAGACTCCAGATTGTATTCTAGATACTTCAAATGGATCTAAACCTTAACTAACTTCCCAGTGATTAATTTAAACTTATTTTGTGACTTGATAATGGAGCATTTAGAAAACCAGTTAAATGAACTATAATCCTGATGGTGCTATGCAGTTACCTCTTATTTCTATTAAGGGACATAAACATGACTATTTTTTGTGTATAATTTGTATGCTGACTTAAAAAAAAATGAAAGAGTTAAAAAAAAAATAGGAACTGTTCATTGATTTTTAGCTGCCTGTGTAACCAGAACCCATTCATGGAAATCTGTACGAGGTAAAGGAAAAAGATGAGGCCATTTGGTTGAATCTGATGACACATCACTTCAATGTGGCAACTACAAAACAATGTTTAAAATGCACTGTACCTTTAAGGTCCAGGACTAAATGGTATAAGTGTAATAATGCTGTGATAAGCATGGCTTATTTGAGAAAACTGGTACTGTATCCATCCGCCCACACTCAATGTGGGAGCCTATGGTCTTTCAGCCCTTTTGGAGGAGGGGGGTTCAAATCCTGGCTTGGGTCACATAAGTGAAATGAGTTGTCTGATCTGAGCACAGCTGATGTGACAAAAGGCGCTTTTACACACAGGTTTTAAAAACAAAATGAGCGTTACCTGTGGCGCCGTTGTACTCTGTTGCGTTTTTAGGATCCCTTTACACTCTGCGAGTTTTCCAGCAGCTCCCACCTCCATTTGTGTTTCAGCACCCCCAGAGAGCTTGCTGCTCTATTGCTGTGTGTGCCCCACATTTTGGAATGGCTGTTTTACACAGCCTGACAAAATGGAACACAACGGTGAAAACCACGAAAAGCAGAGATTGCAATTTGGACAAACGTTCGCCTATAGAACGAAACAGATGCACTTTACACAGAAGGGATGTAACGGAATACTGTTTCTGTAACAGTTATTCCGTTACATAAACCTGTGTGTAAAAGCACCTATAAAGGAAGAGCTGATGGTGGGCTAGCTGAACCAGCTGGGAATCCGCTGATAATTAGCACTGAACCAAAAGAAGCTGCTTTAGCCGAGCACGGCCAGTTCAGCATTCAGAAAGCTAAACACTCAAGTAATTTAGATAGTTTGAAAGTTGAATGCTAGTTGAATGCTGTTACCAAGTTAAACTTTCTTTTCTTTTATTTCTTTTATTTGTTTAATAGGTAAGCACAACTGGACATTAAGTCCTTTTACAGGTGTGACCCACACAAACAAACATAATAAATACATTCGGCACAGACAGCAAATTTAGGTGAGAACAGGCACTTCAGACATGGGGGGGGGGGGCTTTAAGCAGATGAGTCACATGTCACCTGGGCTCAGAAAATTAATTTGCATATTTAAGCAGCACACAGCTGTCTGCTTTTGTGTTCTTAGCAATTGAAATAATGGTCATTTTAGGATTTTAAACTGATTTGAAATCACAGGGTAGGTGTATACACGGAAAGCAACTGTATGTAACACAAACCCAGCATCTCATGCATAGAAAACGAAGAACCTCAGCACGCAAGCATTGAGGCAATGGTTACCCCAAAGGACACTGGCCAGGAAGCCAAGTTTCAAAGAATTACAAAGTCACACATACCCCCATAATGCAAAGCACCACAGTATATTATGCTGGTTCAACTTTAAGTAGAAATGCATGGTACCAAAAGGTCTCTCTCACACAGTCTGCAAAGAATGCCAACAGAAAACACATACACATATTTTGTCCTATCAGAACTCATCTGTGTGACACCCCAGTGCAATGAACCAGCTACCCTAAGATGGTCTATCTCGGTTATGTTGCGGTGAACCCAATAAAAACAAAAAAACAAGCTAAAAGACAAAGAACCTCAGCACGCAAGCACTGAGGCAATGGTTACCCCAAGGTAAAGGGCACTGGCCAGGAGCCAAGTTTCAAAGAATTGCAAAGTCACACCTACCCCCATAATGCAAAGCACCATGGGCCGTATATGCAAATCACCACAGTATATTATGCTGGATCAACTTTAAGCAAAAATGCACGGTACCAAAAGGTCTCTCACACAGTCTGCAAAGGGTGCCAACAGAAGACACATACATGTGTTTCATCCTACGAGGACTCATCAGTGCGCCTTGTCTGAGTGACACCCCAGTGGAATGAACCAGCTACCCTAAGATGGTCTATCTGGGTTATGTTGCGGTGAACCCAATATCACGCATAGGCTTACTGCGAACTAAAAGTGCTCTTCTGTGGGGGGGGGGGCGTAAGTATAAACTGAAACTTTTCATGGCTAATAACTGATAACCCAGGTCACACCTGGAAATGAGCCTCAGATCAGTGTGCCTTTCCCATATATACTGTCAAGACTTCGCAGCCAAAAAAGCGGGTGGTCAAATAAATGAATTTTGGGTGACTATTTTCATAGAATTGGTCTAAAAACTTCCAATTTTCAATGCAAATTCATTTCAGGAGGATTTTATCTAACAAATTTTGCTAAAACCCCTTGCAAATTCCTCTTTGTAAATTTTATTCATTTATTTTCACGGCACTGATATATGATCTCAGTGTTTTTCCTTTTGCGGTTTTGACGTGGAACCCCTTTACCGGTCACCAAATTTCAAATAAACAAATAATGATTGAAGAAACAGAAAACTCATAGAAACACAACACAAGGTACATCTAAAGGTTAAGTACTATATATGGGCTTAGGTAAAAGATGCCTTATAAATATGGAAACTAATATACAGTAGAACTCCACCATGTTTGATCTCATAGAGGTATACATTTAACAGTTTGCAGTATTTTTGATAAATATGTTTTGCAGTTGAATGTGGAGAGTTCAGTTATATACGTCTATCTATGGGATATGGCATGGGTGAGCATGAGATAGTAGAAATATCTTCATGAGCTAGACCTCCTGATTTCAGGAGTGGCGAAGCTACGAGTGAGGTCAGAGGATGTCAAGTATAGTGAGCAAAGGTATTTCTGCTATCTCACTGTCACCCATGTCAAATGTGGTTTTATGATAGAAATAATAAAATGATACAAAAGAAAAAAATGCAAAATGTAAACAGTGCCACTCAAAGCAACTCGCCCATGTTAGTTTGATTTGCACAACAGGTGTTCAGGTGATTTTGTGATAGAAATGATAAAATATTGCAAAAGAAAAAGAAAGTGGAATATTTAGACTGTGCCCCTCAAACCATCCTGTATCTGTTGGCTTCAGTGCTGCACATGGCTATTGTGATGTCATCAGCATTGTTAAAGCTGCTCTCCTGATTGGTTCAGTATTCTGTTGTTTCACTGTGACCTTTCAACCTGCAAGACAGCTCTACTATCTTCAAAATAGGCAGTGAGATAGTAATGATACCATGAGCAGTTTTAACCCACACCTGTTATATAAATAAATAAAAATATTTTTCCTTTGGTAACTGTATACAGCTTCACCGGACACAAGACCCATTTACAGGGGTGACCCCATTAAGTAACTTCCTCAGGTCACCCAGTATGCAAGTGAAGGTTGTGGGAATCAAACCCTGGTCTGCTGGAGATACCAAGCTCATTGCTCTAACCGCTAGGCTATACTGCCAGCCCACTGTTAAACATTACCCCTGTTCCACAGGTCAGACATCCCTGGAGGTTGTATAATTCAGAACAGTTGAACATTCCAGCCTGTTGAGGGTTAACTAATTTGCATGGCATAATTTTAACCTCTCCTTAACTAGCACTTGACTGGCACTTAGTGGGCCGCTAGTGGAGTGCTCTTCTTGAGCACACTATGTATGTTTTCCATTGGGGGGGTTGGGCAGGAGGGACACCAAATCAAGATGTTTATCACCAAGAATTCTAGTTTTGGGTACTCAGGCCACGGCAGTGCCACAGAGGCAGCGCTTTCAGGCACCAGGAGGGACGGCAACCTTATCCACTTCAAAAGCACCTCCACTAGGGGGTAGAGACATAGCCTTGATATCATGGATAACCAGTGGGGGCAGTGGCATAGCCTTGACATTGTGGGTGACCAGTGGGGGCAGTACTGTAGCCTTGACATTGCGGTTAACCAGTGAGGCAGTGTCGTAGCCATGACATTGTGGGTGAGCAGTGGGGGCAGCAGTGTAGCCTTGAAATTATGGGTGACCAGTAGGAGTGGTGGCATAGCCTTAACATTGTAGGTAACCTGTGGGTGCAGTGGCATAGCCTTGACATCATGGGTGACCAGTAGGGGCAGTGGTGTAAATTGACATCATTGGTGACCAGTGGGGCAGCAGTTTAGCCTTGACATCATGGTGACCAGTGGGGGCAGAAGTTTAGCCTTGACATCATGGGTGACCAGTGGAGGCAGCAGTTTAGCCTTGACATCATGGGTTATCAGTGGGTGACTGTGCAATGTTAATCACCCTCCTTTCCGCAGGTTAGGCATCCCAGATCATTGGCCATGCTAACATCAGGTGCGGTGGGGTGAGCAGGAGAAAATGCAAGGAAAAACATTATCCAGACCCCTCCAATGATGGCTGGTTCCCTGCACCATAGTACTGACCACATCTCTCACTGGGGGCCTGGCACAATAACGTATATCCCCATGGGTCTGAGCAACCAGCAGACTTGGGTCCCTCCATAAGGAGGCAAGCTTACTGGGCTTTGCCTGGTCGCCAAGTGTCTGGATTGGCCAAAGTTTGGGTCAGACTAGTGACTTGATGGGACCAGTAGGTGCAGTAGTGTCTAAGTGAATCGAAGATCCACAGGTGCCTGAAGTGTGAAACATAGAGACTTGAAAAAATAATAAATATTGCTGAGAATTAAGCCTTCCAGCCCCACTTTAACAGGGAAATAGCAGGATGCAATCCCCCTATTTTTAAGCCATCTTAGCCAGCCATTTTGATGGCCCTCTGGGTACTACCAGATACCACCTACCACTGTGGACATTGCTGTAGGTCATTGGCCTTTCATGTCTCCAGATCTCTGAAAGGTCCTGAACTTCCATCCCCTGGTAACCTGTCTTTCTTCCCTGTGGGTGGCTCCCCTTCCCTTGTTAAGCTGAGGGATGCAAAATAGAGTTATTTGGGTAGGAGTAGAGGGATATCTCATAGGATGTGGAGTGTTAAGCAGACAGGTCCATTAAGGTGCAGGGAGGGGTACAGCAAGCAGGCAGATGTCATATGACAGGAGAGTGGCTACTTTACTACTTTTTTTTAAGAGGGGGAAGTATAAAGGGCAGTACTGTATTAACCATTTCACCCTTTGAAAAAGCACAGAAGCATGACACGCGTTAGGTGCCGTGGTTGGATCCTGAGGGGATCGTGAGTGAGGAGGGGGAACATTCCCGAGATATTGATTAGCTGGGATTTTATGCCATAGTGTTGTAGCAAGTAAGCATATTGTGATATTCACTGAATAAAATCAGAAACAAAGTGGTTTATCTTGTCCAGGTATGCTCGTTTTCATTTACTACTTTTTTTGTGTTATCTGTTTATCCCCCTACGTGCTCAGGGCACAGCCACTCCTTCAAGCCGCCAAGGAATCCCACACCCCTCCAGTTCCACCCTGAGCCTCCTTACCTCACATAGCAGCCATCAGGGAACCCAGCGTATCCCTTCGCTGGATGGGTTCCTCTCTTCTGAGGGGGAAGGCACTGGGGAGGGGGGTCGGCACACTCTCAATTGGCCCCATGCTGCTGAGGCAGACGTGGCTCGTGGGAGGGCTGGAGGAGGTGTGGGCAGTCCGGCTGCCATCATCCGGCCGAGCCCCAAGTGATTTTCCAGTTTTCTTGGTCCCACGGCTATTGACATCCTCTTGCAGTGCTCCCGGTCTCCACTGGGGGCAGCTGCAGAACAGCGCATGCCAGTAACCATCCTTGGAAGGAGAGCGGTCAAAGGGCGCTCAGTCCTCATCCTCCCCTGCCAGCCCACAGCAACCCGAGTCCATTCCCGAACTCAGGTCACCGGCGTGACGCAAGGTGTGGCGTCCAGCACCTCAACCCTCTACACCACTGGGCCGGCCCATTTACTACTTTTAAAAGCACTGTTTTGGGACTTATATCAAGTCTGGACAGTAAGCAGGTGCCGGCTACCATCCACTCTAAATCACTGACTTAGTCAGTGCAACACTGCGTTTCCCAGGTGAAACTTCAAAATCTACTCTTGCCTGTAGTGGTGTAAAATATCATTTTTTAGTTCTGCCTATGTTCCATTTTTCTATATTTTCAGTGCTCCTAATCAATTTTTGTTTAAAATGTACTTTTTGTGCCCCCTTTCTCTCCAGGGCCACCTCCTTCTGGCAGCAACCACCCAACTCCATACTTGACCGTTCCCAGCACTTACCCCTTTATCACATCCCCCCGAAGTACAACTTACCTGGATGGCCACACCAGACCAGGTGCTGGCCCTCCTATGTTTATTTGTAATGTTTAACCAGGAAAAGCACACTGAACTGTGACAGCTCATTACCAGGTGCATCCTGGAGCGGTGGGTTACATGCACCTGTTTTATTGCCAGAGAAGGTTTATATACTGGGACCACCAGGGTAGGGTGGCTGGTTGGTTGGACCAGAGCCCAAGTGTATCCCATCATTCTACATCCCCAGCATTTACCCCTTTTCAACTCCCTGGCATAATCCCCGCACCCCGATGCAGAGCTTACCTTGCTGGTTACACCAGGCATGGTGTTGGCCCGCCTACATGAGGGCCTCCAGGTTAGGGTCACTGGTCAGCTGGGCCATGACCTGAATGTATTCCATTATCCTGCATCATGCTGGATTTTTTTCCTTGCTTGTTCCTCCTGGCTCCTGAGGATGTCATTGTGCTAGGAAATCCAAGCGCACATGGATGCAAAGCATGATAATGCAGATTCTTCCAACATCCTCCCCCCTCCCCCCTGGTAGTATCTGCTCTGCGCTACCACCTGTGGCCACCCAGGGGGCAGTAGTGACATGGGGCAGTGACCCTCCCTCAAGAAGGAAGGCAGTATAGCGCAGTGGTTTAAGGCTCTGAGCTGCAAATCTAGAGACCTGGGTTTGAGTCCCACAGCCCCCACTTGCATATACTGTGTGACCCTGAGCAAGTCACTTAACTTCCCTGTGCTCCCAGGTTGCACCTGTAAAAAAGCTTTCAGCTTAGTGTGTCTCACCTGGTTAAACAATTAAAAAAAAAAAAAAAAGAAAGCGTGCTCTGAGATGCTTGATCCTCATCCCCATCAATCGGCACTGGCTACCTGGGCTTGTTCCCGAACCTAGGTCACTGACATCCTAAGTGGTAGCCCTTCCACTGCACCCCCGGGTCATCCTTCCTCCTTAATCTATAATATTAAATGAGAACTGCACAAAAGCCTGTTCTTTCATGAGCTGCTGTAAAAAAAACGATTTAGGGATTCTACGTATAAACTAAATATTTTTTACCTTTTTCCTATGCTTTTTATGTTGTGTTCCTACTGCACTGTAACTTCTAAAAGTAAGAGATGCTTCTGGATCTCGTCCACCAGCTGGCTCCCTGTGATTTCTCTATGATAATGAGTGCTGCCAACTAGTGGCAGAGGTTGGTAGTGCTTATTAGGATACTGACAGCACAGGAAGCCATCTGGGGCACATGAAATGGCCACAGGTGTGGCTTAGTCTCCGAAGTTATGGCATGGTAAAACACAATATAAAAAGCATAGAAAAAAGTTTAACAAAATTCACTCAGTTACCCGCAGAACCCATAACCTATGGCCTCAAGCTTTAACCACCCAAGGTGTGCGGCTATCCCAGCGCAACGCACACTGTCACACTTGTTGCTTCAATGGTTGAAGTAACTGCGTTTAAATATAATGTTTCTGAGGTCTGGGGCTTCGTCTTATTACCAGTCAAGTAGTACTTATTCGAGGTTGCTGCCCTGATGGCTTCACAGCAGCACGTCCTGCTGCTGAACAGGTGAACACCCAGTGGTGCTGCAGTGCCCCCTACAGTACTTATTTGAGATTGTCCCCCATGTCCCCACAGCAGCACATCCTGCTGCTGAACTGGGGAGCACCCAGTGGTGTTGCAGTGCCCCCTGCGGCAGTTATTCAATGCCGCCCTGATAGCCCAGCAGTTGCATGTCATGTAGCTGAGAAGGTGAGCACCTGTGATGCTGCAGTGCCACCTGTGGTACTTACTTGATGCCACCCCGATGTCCCTGCAGCAGCGCAGTGTGCTGCTCAGCAGACAAGCACCTGGTGGTGCTGCAGCACCCCCTGTGGTACTTATTTGATGCTGCGCCAATGGCCCTGCAGTGGTGCACCCTACCACTGAGCAAGTGACCAGAGTTTGGGAGGGATCTCAGGACACCGTATCAGGAGGCAGTCATAATCACAGCAGCTTCCACTGGGCAGCATGCTGCCATCAGATAGGGATGGTGTTGAGCCCCTGGCAGGGCTGCAGCGCCCCCTGTGGTGGGTTAGGAGAGCTTGTTCCCTCTACTGGACATTGTTGCATGCATCAGAAGCCTGAAGCAGCTACGCACACACTAAGTGAAGGAGAAGGAGAGTGGGTGGGGAGAAAACCAGTGAGGAAAACAATGTGCTGTCTATATGATGGCCATGTTTTGGAATTGCCCTGGGTCCTAGCCCACATGGTGGGCTGACTGGGGGGGGGGACCACCCTCCCCCAGAGCCCCTACCATGGGGGGGAGTTGTGGAAGATTTCAGGAGTGACACTGGACACAGGGGAAGTCAGGAGTCAATGGGCAAAACATGGTATATCCCTGAAAGACCAAACATGGTTAGAAAGAAAAAGCTCTATAGCAAGAAAATAGTATTCATACCACACACTGTTTCAAAAATATCAGAGTCCTCAACTGACCTCAATACTGCCGTGTTTGCAACATCACAGTCTGTTGTCATGGTGAGAAGTATGACGTCATACCCAAAAACACTGTAAGGTCAGAAAATTCTACTGAAAACTCTTTATACAGACTGCATGGAAAAATGGGCAAAATGTTCTGCAAAGCCTTGGAAAGAGATGGGGATTTTTTTTAAAGTAGCTATTTTCTAGAGAAATATACTTGCCAGATAGAGTATATCTGCAACATTATTATAGACACTGAAGTGAATATTGTTCGTTGAAACCTAGGTCCCACCTAACAGTCCCAGTTGCACCATAATCATAGGAACTTGGGTTAAGCAATATACCATATACATATTCATGGTCCACAACCCCCATGACAACTAATCAGTTGCTCAATATGTTAATATCTTGCTGACCCAGTGGTGCTGTGGGTTGAGGCGCTGGACACCACACCTCATGCCACGCCGATGACCTGAGTTCGGGAACAAGCTCGGGCTGACGGGGGTCGGCAGGGAAGGTAGAGGATTGAGTGTCTGATGGACAGCTCTCCTCTCCTGGGGGGAGAGTCGTGGATTGTGTGGCGTACCAGCGACTCCTGGTGGAGATTGGGGATGCTGCAGTATGCAGACAGCACGAATAGCGTGGCTGATGCCGGCAGGGTTGCCGTGCGCATGGCATCAGGGGTGCTCACACAAGGGGGGATGTGACGGGACCAGAAAATGGAAATACCCAGCTCTGCAGTGTAAGCAACGGCACCTGACCCCCATGCCCACTGCCGGATCCGTCTCCTCTCATATACTCCACCCAGGCCCTCACCCACAGCCAGGGTCTGACTTTGAACAGTGCCCAAAGAGGAGGGGCAGCCCCAACCCGGAGGGATTAAGCTAGGGGCACTGGCTGTGGGAGGAGGGGTGAGAGAGAGGAGGCTTAGGGCCGAGAGGACCTCAGATGGGGCAGGACCAGGCAGGATGCCCGAGAGAGGTTCCGCAGGCTGCGAACGAAGCAAAAAAGAATGTAAAAAAAGATATATATATATGTTAATATCCTTTTCAAATAGAAATATATCAATCAGATTTCCCTAGGGGCAAATCAATATCCAATCCACCCCCCACACATAAACGTTTACTCAACCATATGATTCAGCTTCACTGTAAGCCCTTCAAAAGAGTTCTTTCAGTCAGATGTATTGGCTATCAGTATTCCCATCTGGTCTTGTTAAGCATTAACAGACTCAGCTTATGTTGTATAAAATGTCCCTCCAGACCGTATTGCCCCCAGGATGCAGGGCGTAGCAGCATGTCAATGTTACACTAGTGATTTCATATTAAATGCAACAGTTCATATCATGGTGAACATTTTGCACCCAGACTTTTTTCTTTCTATTTTAGATTGTGTTTTTTTATCCTGTCTTGTAAGATTGTAATATTGTCCCTGTTTGGGTCTGCTTTAGAATTCTTTTTAGATGTGAAACAGTTAAAGGAGTTTTCCATTAAATATCACCTGCTCCAGGTTTTCATCAGCGTTCTCAGCTGTTTTTGAACACCCATTGTCCTGTAAGGTCAGGAAGCAGTGTCTGCTGCATGCTAGTTCACAACTAGGCCCTGATTCTAAAAGGCCTCCGTCTGTCACAAGGGCACTTGTGTCCAACAGGATGGATGCAAGTAGCACCTTGCAACAAGGGATGTAACAATCACTATTCCAAGAGGCAACCTGTGACAACACGCAGGCTGCCTGCATCCAAGTGGACTTACACCACCTGTTTGCCCAGTGGCATGTCAGAAGGGGGGGGCTATGGCAGCATATGCACCCTATTCTAAAAGGGCAGCTGCCGTAACCCCAAATCACTATTCCAAAAGGTCCCGGGAAGGATAACCGGCAAAGTACAGTTAGACCAGCTATGAGCTGGCGTACCCCTACTTTGCTGGCTGCTGTGCCCAAGCTCTGAAGCCCCCACCCAGCCCCAACCCTGCACAAGGCAGTAGAACACTGCCCCTCTCCCATATTGCATTACAGGACCCCCCACCTGACCCTGATCCCCTGCAATCCTGGAAGGTGCCCTGGCCCGATCCCCAGTAATGTGGTGAGGTGCCAACCCCCCCACATTCCTGGAGTAATGCTGCCAACCCACCCCCATGTATCAAATCACCCTGGTGGTCTAGTGGACCCACCCCTCCACCCCAGTGTCCCCCCATCCATACCCAGCCGACGACTAGCACAGCCCACCGCTCACCAACATGGCCAGCTGCTGACTTGAGCTCTGTATGAGCACATACTGTGCATCATATGTGCTCAGCTGTACCTGTCCCTGTGCAATGTACAGCATGCGCCTCACAGAGCCTCACAGCAGCTGCCGTGAGGGAGAGGTGATCTGTGCCAGTTGTCGGCTGGGTATGGGTGAGAGGAGATGGGGGGACACTGGGGTGGAGGGGTGAGTCCACTAGACCACCAGGGTGATTTGGTACACGGGGGGGGTGGCAGCATTAATCCAGAAACATGGGTGGTTGGCACTTCACCACATTACCAGGGATCGGGCCGGAGCACCTTCCAGGATTGTTGGAGATTGGGGTCAGGTGGGAGTCCTACAATGCAATATGGAGGAGAGGGGTCTTCTACTGCCTTGCATGGGGTCGGGGCTGAGTGGGGGGCATAGCCCACCAAGGCTTACAGGCTTGTGTCAGAGCCTGCACTTGGTTGAATTTTCAAAAAAGAATTATAAAGTAAAAAAAATTTAAAGATGCTGACCACTTGCCATCTCAGCAGATGGCTTGGGGTGCAACTGCCCGATGATCAGAGTGGGGGATAGGGAACCCCAAGAAAAGGGGGTTGGACAACCACATAAAAAACAATATCTGAAGGAACATAACAAACTACAGCAAATTAGCACAGATTTCCCATCCCCTCATCTAAGTCAGTCATTCATTCATTTTATTCATTCATGAATCCTAGCTTTTTAGTTATCGCTGTGTGCCACACACAGCAAGATTATAAATCTTTATTAAAAGAACTGGCTGGAAAAGATCAGGCCCCCCCCCCAACACTGAACTTGCGGTATCAAAGGACTGCACTCCTTCAGGTTAGCCTAGAATCCCTCATTGTCGTCTTTGTGTGATTTTAATGGGACCACACAAAGGAAACTAGTCCCATGACAACTTGAAAAAATATATAAAAGCAGAGAGCAAAACACATAATAGAAAATAACAATAAGCTCCGTGTAAGCTTCTAAATATATTCATGCCAGCTAAGGCAGGTGCTGTACAATTATTAAGGTGTCAAACGCAGTATGAATTTGTCCGAATTATTGAGGAAAATGAAATTCATTGTTTGGTTAGTGGGGGAGGGGGTAAACATGGCCTGTATCCTGTCAATATTCCCATTTCAGGGAGCAGGAAAAAGCTGCTGCTGTTGTGAAATTAAAAGGAAGGGGTTACAGCCACCTGCATTAGGAAGTGATTTGTCATTGCCGGGGGGGGGGCGAGGGGGCTGGAAGCTCAACCTAAATAAACTGGGAGGTCAGGATCCAGCCTAGTGGAGGGCAGATATTTATACTTTCAGTGCTACAAAGAATTCCTGCAATCCGGGGCTACCTGTTTTTTCCTCCATCTCTGTAAGTTGCTTGGAAGAAAATTCCAGCTGAATAACTAATCAGAGTTTATAACACGACAGTGAGAATGATACATTTTAATGATGTTATTTTTGTTGATGACATAACTTCGATCAAGATAAAAAAAATGTATCTTGATTATAAATCAAGAAATCATTTTTAGCTAATTAGGATTGTTTATTTCTAAACATTCCAGGTACTATTATAACCATAAGAGACACAGTAACTGTACATATAAACATATACAGCAGAGACACAACAGACATAACATAGATTACATATGTCTTACACAATGGCAAGAAGAAGTCCAGTATCGTATTGGCTAATGCGAGTCACATGACTGCAGTGATGTTGCCCACCGCATGGCTATTCTGGTATTTTGCCTCTTCACAGATCTGTTCACCAGCTCAAGCCATGAAAAAAAAATCTGGCAGCTATTTTTTCTACCACTAACAATTACTGTAGACTCCCCCCCCCAGCCACCCAAATGCCTGCTCACCCAACTGCACAGTTATTTGGTGCGTGCTCTCTCACATATTAACAGAATTGCTTTTTTCTTGGAAAAAAATATTTTTTTCTCCACAGTGTGAAAGACACGAGTGTGATCTTGCTTTCACTTTTACACCCGCTACAGGCGCTGTATGAGTACTCCAGTTCTGTCAAACAACTTTGAAAATATAAAAATAAATACCTTTGCTGCAGGCTGTCTCCCTCTTGCTAAAGAAACACCATCTGCATTTTTCTATTAACCCTGCTAGTGCTTATGGGGGGACTATCACAAAAAATTACATGAACCACAAGTATGGAAGCCTTCCTAGGACAAATTTCCTGCTGCAAAACCATAAATACAGTGTAGTTTCAGCAGGTGGTGGGACTAATTGAGCAATATTTCTTGTAAAGTTTTAAACTTTTACATATCTATTCTTGATTATTATAATTAGTAAATCATTTAAAAAAAGCCATCATGTAAGTGCAATAACACACTCCAAGGGTGTGCATTATGCTAGATCACTGTCATTTCCCGGATAGCTGAAGGCACTCGGCCTGTGGCCTTGAGTCTCTCAATGCACCCAGGGCATGTGGTGGTCTAGCATAATGCAAGCCCTTGTCATGTGTTATTGTTAGCATAGTGCCCCATTTAACCAATGGGAGAGCAGCTGAAACAAAGCCTGATGATATCACAGTGGAACTATGCAGCATTCTAACCAGAGCAGAGAGAAAACCCAGTTGACAGTGTATTACCATACGCAGGTTACAGGTCCAAAAAATAGCTAATTTGATAGGTTTACATTTAGACCTGTAATATACATGCAATCACACTGAGACACACTGGTTATCCTTGCATACTAACTGAAACATTATTAGGATTTATTTACACAGGAAAGCCTGAAATGTAACATCTCATTTTAGTGCTGTCACATCTGTTTTTTTTAAAGTGAGTCTCACTCTGTGTGAAACAAGTTGCATTCTTAAAATTAAAAGATTATTAATACATTTTAGTGGGCCGTCCTTGAGACATTGCACCAAGGTCCCATCTGCCTTATCTAGTAGCTGTTCAGATGGATGTAAACAATCTCATGGCACTTCTAGAAAAAAGTTGGGAACTTCTCCCGGTGTCCTGGCCAATACTTTCCCCCATTCACCTAAATGCCACCAACAGCTTGATCTACTTTAACAGGTGTTGGTCTGCATCTGTATCTCCCCTTCCCCCGGATGAGGCTGAAAAAAGGCAGTATTGTCTAGTCCTTGTTTCCTGGTCAAGAAAAACACAATCAACAGGTTCATCTTGTAAATGAGCCTTGCTCAATGATGTTCGTCTGTATAAATAAAGATTTGATTGATTGATTGATTGATTGAATAAAATAAAATAAGTAACATCAGACAGTTACATTGTATTTCAATTATAAAGTTTAACATCTCATTCTTTTAATTCCCCTGTCTCACTAAATTTAAAGTTCTGACTTGGACAGCTATAGAGTTGGAGTGTGTGTGTGTGTGTGTGTGTGTGTGTGTGTGGTGGTGGGGTCTGGTTCTCCACCATTCTTATAGGTGGGGGGGACTGAAGCCCAGGGAGGTCATGTGACTTTCTCATAGCCACACTATGAACCAGTGTACTGTGGTGGGATTTGAACTTGCGAACTTCTGACTTAGCCCATCTGCAGTCTAACCACAGGACCAAATCACCTTAACCTTTATATTTATTTATTTATTAGCTTTTGGTAACTGGGTAAGTGCACTAGGCAACAATCCTGACTATTTTCAGGCACGACCCGGGAGAGTACAAAATAGAGAATACAGATGTGAACAGTTGAACAACATTTACAAAAGCAATAACAAATACATATACATATACAAGGTAAAATCATAATAGTATAGGTTGAGAATACATCAGGTGTTTGATAATGCAGAACAGATCATACAACGTAAAAATGTGCAAAGCAAAAGAAGTACTTTGGTAATGGGAGGAGCACGCTCATTATCAGTCCTAAACCAGGCTAACTAAATGCACAAATACTAAACAGTGAGGAGAGATTCAACTTTCACGCAGTTACAGTTACCTAAGGCATAGAGGTGAGAGAACAGAGAACGCTTGAAAGATAGGTGGGAGGTGGTGTTTTTAACCTAAGGGGGGAGCGAATTCCAGAGTTTAGGAGCAAAATGTGAGAATGCCTGTTCACCCATTTTGGTCACACAGGGCCAAACTGAGAGCATTGGGATGGATGAGGACCTAAGGGTGCGGGAGTGGTAGACCGGGGTAATCAAATCACCCAAAGAGGTCGGGCGAGGTGGTCTGGTTAGGGAGTCTACAAGACACCCAAGGGTATAAGCCCAGGGGTTTTTGGGAGACAACCAGTTTAGTCCAGAGTAGAGTAGGCAGTGGTGCGTAAGGCACGGGGCTGATAAAGTGAACCTACATATATTATTGTAGGTGGTATCCCACTTGCAGAGTACACTGGCATTGGTGGGGTAAAGAACTGGGAGGGCATAAAGGAGTTGAGGGAGTAGTACTTCCCTAGCTACTGATAGCCTTGCTGTCGGTGTGAGTGAGTGGTGCACCCGATAGGCAGCTCCTATTTTAGCATTGACAGTTTGACAAACCTCACTGACATGCACCACAAAATCAAGAGGAGGGTCAAACATGACCCCTAGGTATCCGAAGGTAGAGGTGTTTGTGACTGCAGTATCATCTCCACAGTGGACGAGGAGCTTAGGCACCTCGGAGGGCACCTTTTTAGAGGATCCAAAGAGCATAGCCTGGGTTTTACCTATGTTTAGGATTTGATGGTTATCCAAGAGCCAGGATTGGAGGGATTGAAAGTCATGAGAGAGTTTGCGGTTTATGTCATCCATAGATTTTGATGAATAATGGAGCACAAGATCATCAGCATACATGAGAATGTTACTGTGATAAGAAGCACTGGGAATTCTAGAGGACCAAGTATTGAGCCCTGAGGAACACCACGGGTGATAGGAATGTGGGATCACAGAGCCTTATGGAAAGCAACCGCCTGGGTGTGGTTATCAAGGTAACTACAAAACCAGGATAGGGTAGAGACAGAGGCTCCTAGAGCTTGCAGCTTGGTCAGCATAAGCAGGTGGTGGACCATGTCAAATGCTTTAGAAAGGTCAATGAACACTGCTCCTGTTAGTTGGGCCTTGTCCATATTACCTTTTATATCACTGGTAAGTTGGGTCAGTGCAGTAGTAGTGCTGTGACCAGCCCTAAAGCCATGTTGACAAGGGGATTGAAGATTATACTTAAGAAGCTGCTCAGACACCTGTCGATGGGCTAGTTTCTCAAGTAGCTTGCTGAGCATTGGGAGCAGTGAGATGGGGCGGTAGTTGGACAGACGTTTATCATCCCCCTTCTTAAAAATGGAAGTAGTTCTGGCCATTTTCCAGACCGAGGGAACAGAGGCAGTGCTGATAGACAGATTGAAGAGTCTGGTAACGGTCACTGCAAGCCAGGCAGCAAACTGCTTTAGTATCCCAGGATAAATACCATCTGGGCCTGGGCTACCACTAGTCAGAATAGTTTTCAGTAGCTTTAGAACTTCAAGGTATGTGACTGGAGCCAGCTCTAGGGTAGGGTGGGTGAGGGCACTGGGGGAAGCTACAGGCCTGGCTTTATGGCGCAAGGAGGGGGTAGGATTAGGTAGCAAGGTGAAGAGGGAGTTGAACACATTAGCAATGGTGAGAGGGTGGTTACAGTGGGCATCATTTAGATACATGTCTGTGGGTGTGTGCGGCTTGTTGTTCCCAAGTATTTCTTTGATTTGTGACCAATACCATTTGGGTTTTGAGGCAGAGGAAATTAGGAGATTTCTGTAATAAGAACTTTTTGCCAGGCGAGTCTCCTTTTTGCATGTATTCTGTAAAGCCCTGTACGCTTCAAAGTTGGAAAGTAGATGGGAGGCCTTCCACGCAGACCATAGTTTATCCCTGAGCTTCAGAAGTTGGAGCAGGGGGCACTTGAGCCATTTGGTAACCTTCCCTCTTACCCTCCTTGTGGTGACCAGGATGTGTCTATTTTGCAGTGCGAGTAGGGTAGAGTTGAAGCAGGCTGTAGTGATGTTTATATCATCAGTATGGTAGAGGGGAGACCAGTCAGCTTAGTCAAGATCGTGAGTGAAGGCCTCCGTATTTAGGTTGGAGAGATTGGAGAAAGTAATCACTTTTGATGGGAAGGAGGGGGAGGAGGTTTCCCAAATACGGTAGATAGGGGAGTGATCACTTAAGGTGTCAGGGAGAATGCCAGCCGAGGTAATAAGTTCCTTCCTATTTGTCAGGATCCAGTCTAATAGCATGGCACAGGTGCCACCATGGGAGATCCTAGTGGGTTCCTGTATAAGCTGAGCTAGATTGGCCTTGCTTATCGTGGAAGATAGTAGCGAGGAGCTAGGTCCTGCTCAATCTAAGTTAAAATCCCTGAGACATAAAATATATCATTTTTACCAGTCACAGATAGCCAATATTCCATGAGCTCCCCAAGCCCCAGTCTAGAGTTTCTGGGCAGTATATAAACACAGAAAATATAGAGTTTCTTAACACCCCCTAACAGAAGGAGGGAATGAAGAACCTCACATTTTGTGAGCGGGGGATCCTGCATCAAGGTGATGTTCAGATGAGCTTTATAGTATAGTGCCAAGCCTCCACCTCTTTAGCACTGGTCTGATCCACCCTAAGCATGTTATAGCCAAGAAGGGAACACTGGGAATCGGTAATGGAAGGCTTAAGCCATGTTTCAGCTATGGCTAGGATATCGGGGTTGTTCACTCTGACTCATGCCACATGGTCAGGAAAGTTGGCCAATAGGCTCCTAGTATTAATGTGAGCAAAGGAGAGATCAGAAGACTGGGGCAAACAGTGCAAAGGATGAGACTGGGAGGGATTTGTGGCATGAGGGGGACCTGGATTAGCCTCAACATCTCCCGCCAGAGACAGGGATAGGGTAAATATCCAGACTGTAGCTATAATGAAGGCCCCAGCTGCATGTCCAAGGGAGCTGGTGAACCTAGACTGGAGAAATTTGATTAATAACCCCAGTTGTTTGAAATTTAGCCTGGACAGAGGTAGAGGGCAAGGTATGGAATCCATTAGAAGGTTGGAGAAGTGGAAATCATTCAGTGAGCATACAGAGGAGGGAGCAGTAATCTTAGTAGGGCCAGAGAGGACTGCGACAGTGGCGGAGCCAGGGGGAGCTGGGGGGGCAGTCACCCCTCCTGGCTGCCCCAGTGTGAGTAGTGGCACCCTGCCACCATCTTTATTCACTGTTTAGTGCCCATTGTGGAGCCTGTCATTGACTAAATGGCCCTCCCTGGCTCCCAAATGATCCCAAACCTGGCTCCACTACTGGACTGCGAGGATCTATAATAAAAGTGTAACAGAGAGCAGGGTGAGAATTGATCTGGTTGCCATAATGAGATTATAGTGAGACAGGGGGACAGAAGAAAGAGAAGAGAGAGAGGGCATAACGTAGGACCACAAGGATGGTTAAAGAGAACCACCAGAAATGCAAGCAACGTGTGAGAAGAATGAATGGACGACCTCTAGTGTCAGAGAATAAAATGTGCAGATGGGAAACCAGGGACTTAAAAAAAAAAGATGAAAGTATTGTGAGACACTCCCATATATATGTAACCCCAACTAAGGGTGGGAGGGTATTGGGACGGGTGGGGAGCAGTCGCGAAGCTACTGTGTGGCTAGCTACTGCAGGGACCAGCTCAGTTACTTGGTGGTGTGCAGTTCTCCGTACCTTGCTTCAATTCGGGGGGGGGCTTCACCAGCAGTGCCCTCATGACCTTTCGACCCTGGACCCCCGGAGGACTGTGGAGAAAGAAAGAAGAGGTTGGAATTTATATCAAGGCCCAAGGGAAATTAGCATATGTTTAGCTACTCAGTATGGAAGCAAGACTACACTGGCTCCCAGCACCAGGTAAGCACAAGACCCAGAGACCAAAGCTTTCCTGAAATAAGATGTTGCCACAATACTTAATTTCTTTTACTGTTATCACATAGACTCCTTATAATATTGTGGTTCCCTAACTAAGGTACAGGTTTAAATCGCAGCCACTTAAGTGTAGTATCCACCGGGGAAAGTGTCTGGCACAGTTCGGATTTTAATCAGCTCAGAACGCAGTCAGGATTACTGTGCAAGGAGCAGCTACTCATAAAAGTTAAAATTAAAATCAAGGCTGAGTGTTTAAAGGGTACCTAAACAAGCAGTTTTTTTAAAACTGCAAATTCCAAAATCTGGCTTCATTGTGAGGTAAAGTAAAGGCTGCTGTTTACATTTATGCTAAAACTGCATTTATATAAATTATATAAATGCAGTTTCATAACTTTTGAAAAATGTAAACATCAGCCTTTCACTTTCAAAAAACAGCCTGGTTTCTCCCTAAGATGTCTGCCAAGTGTGTTAAGTAATAAGTAATGATGACATCATCGGAGTCAGAGACAGAGATCCACATATATTTCTATAGTGCTAACTAGTTCTTCTTTCCCTCTTTATTTTGGATTGTTGTACCAGAATGATCAACACCATGTATTACCTCGTGGATTATTTTGATCAGTACACATGTTAGGCTATGATTTTGTTCATTTTGTTTACTTTAACTTGCAGAAAATGTTTTGCAATCCAGCTGACTTTTTCTTTGGCAAACTGCATTACAGTACAACACTTCAAATGACTGATGATCTAGTGGTTAAATAAGGCACTGAATTTTGTTTTTTGTTAACCAGGAGAGACACACTAAGCTGAAAGCTTGTTTACAGGTGTGGCCTAAGAGCACAAGAAAGTTTAGTGAGTTGCTCAGGGTCACACAGCAAAGTACCGGTCTTGTTCAGTTCCAAAGCTCATGCTCTCGTGTTAATCCACAAATAGAGCTTTCTGTTGAACACCTCACCATCCGTACGTACCCTGTCCTTAGTACTGCCTGGGGCCGTATATGAGCTTGCGTTCTCATGAAGAGAATTATCACACCTCAGATTGTAATCTTGTACCTCAGAAAGTTGTGCACACCTATACTGATACGCATCATCAGCTGGCACTGTTAAAAAATGCTTCCCAAATCACTCTCCAGTCCACATTCTCAGTGTTTGACTTCTGCTCCCACAGTAAACATTGAGTGGATCACCACCCTTCTGCACAGTGAAGGTAGTATGTACAGTTCCCTGTTGTGTTTTTTTTTTCCCACCTCATTAACCAACAACTAGGTCTTCCTGGAGGGCCAAGCTATAACCATCATGACCCACCAAAAAAACTGCTGTTCATGCCCTCATAAGGGCTGCACTTACTGTACAATGGATAACAATATTTATTAGCAGGAGAGGCATACTAATACCTTGAGTGAATCCACCTGACTTCCAGTGTCAGTCTATTCCTTTACCTGTGATCTGAAGAACCCTGCAGGACAGGTCCCAGCAATTCTTCTCCAGTACTTTTCTGTGCTCCACTCCACAATGCGAGTTGGCTGGCTACCACCCTTCCAAATCTTGAATGAGCTCTCTCTACACAACTCCCTCAATACTGTCCTAGCAAACGTCAACATCTCCCCCCCACCTGAGGGTAATCTCCCTACACTGAATTCAAGTAACAATTTAGGTGCAGCCCTGCCACTCTGAGTAGTGATCACGATGCTGGCAGCCTCACATTTCAGATCTCACAGTGGTCTGCTCAACGTCCTCCTTCATGTCTTCAGCTAACCTGCATATAGCTGTACCCTGCTGGAATGGCCTCTTCAGTTCCTCTCTGGCATTCATTCTTCTCACCTGCTCCCCACACCACAAACTGGTGAGTTCACTACCCTTCCACATCACGAATGTGGTTAGTACAGTCTCCCGTATTATATTTACATATTAATAATAAACATGATCTTCTGGTAAGCCAGGCTGATAGCAGCAAGGTACAAGTGGAAAAATAGGCTTTCCTACCCATATAAGATCTAAGCCAGCTATGATTGATGTGCATGGTGATGTGCACACCCATAATTTAATAGTTCCTAATCAAAGGTAGCCTAGATCTTTTAAGGATAGGAAAGCCCATCATTCCCCTTGTTCCCTGTTGCGATGAGCCTGACTTACTGAACAGATATGTATATATTTGATATGTCAAAATAAAATGGGGACTGTACTACTTGTATTCATGATGCAGAAGGGTGATGAGCTCACCAGTTTTCGGTGTGAGGAGGACTAGTGAAGAAAGAATACCAGAGGGGGACTGAGAAGGCCACTCTCACAAGGTACTGCTATATTCAGGGAAGGGGAAGACAGAAGGGGAGAAATATGAGCAGATCACTGTGAGAAATAAGATGCGGGGCTACCAGCACCTTGATCACTACCTGACCCTGTTGTCCTGGCCAACATTCCCCTTCATATAAAACCAGTTCATGCAATTGTCCAAGGCTGTGTGCGAATATATCAATGCATGAAATGGCTGCCACTATACATTCAGTCACTTCACTACCAGTCTAGTGTTGCTTGTATAGCACTTTGGGATACAATGTGTATGAAAACCACTATATAAATGCTGATTCTTATTATTATTATTTCCCATGGAAAAAGAAGACAAGACAGGCATATATTTGAGTTTAGAGAAAGTATGAACTCTAACATTGGACTGCACAAGAACTTTGCTACAAAAAAGTGGTGGCACTAGGGGGTGGTGAAGGGTGTGGCTGCCACCCCCCACACACACACAGACATAGTAATATACCTGCTTGCTGCTGCTGCACTTTACTTTGTTGAAGAAGTCTGATTTATTGATTGCACAAATGTTTACATTCAAACTATGGATTACATTTGTAGGTTCTGTCAAAAATGTACTAGAAAAGAATAATAGCAGAAAATATAAAGGTTTACTAAAAATGTTAAAAAGTGCATATTAAGCATGCACACCACCCCAGCGCCCCCATTGTAGCATCCTGGATCCACCATAACCACTAGACTACCAGGTTATTCAAGATTTGTACTGCACTGTGGTTTGCTACAGAGAACATCGGTTGGATTAAGACGCAGTTTCAGCATGTTAAAGTAAACACAATTAACAGAACTATAGCCTAACATGTGCATTATATAGAACAATGCACATGGTTTTGACCGTTTGGGTGAAGCAATTCTATACAAAGGGAAAAAAGAACTAGTTAGAGCTATAGAGAGCCATATGTCTCTCTGACTTTGGCTCCAATGATGTCATCACATAACACATTTGGTGGCCATTTTAGGAAGCAGGTAAGACAGTTTGTTTGAAATTGGAAGGCTGATTTTACAATTTTATGTAAATGTAGTTTTAGCATTAATGAATACAGCAGCCTTTCCTTTAGTCATCTACGGAGTCAGATTGTTGAATAGTTTGTTGTCAAAATGTTGTTTAGGTAAAAATAAGGCAAAGAATTAAGAATAAGGCAACATCGCAGGTAGAGAGATTACAAGAATTAAGGTCCCTTGCCCTAAAGGGACACAGTTAAGGCAACACAGAAAAAACAGTAAAACTGTATAAAATCCTCTTCTCAGATTAAAGTGCACAGTCCATTAAGGCAGAATCACATTAGAAACAGAAACAGCCAAGCAAAAAAAAACTGTCTCCACAGTTGGGTCGACAAAAAAGCTGGCATACAAAAAAGCTACTGTAACTAAAGTAGGCAGCTATTTCATGTTGGCTAAAGGTGACATGAGACTGTTATTTACACCTCTAAATGCCCCCCTGTTGTCCTTCAGTGTCCAGCCAATATCCTGATATGTTTTGACCTTGTTTGTTAAATTGACAGTCTAAGTTTGTTGCTATTGTAACTACCCTGAATCCCTCTCTCCTCAGCCATTGCTCTCACTCTCTTTCCATAATGCTTGAATATTCTATGACATCGATAACACCATTCCAGGCCACTCAGATGAATAGCATGGAATGATGTTATTGATGTCATGGAATGTCTTAGAACTGTGAAAAGAAAGCACGGTAGCTGGTGAGCAAAGTGGAACTCTATGTAGATCTGGGGGCACTCCAAAGTTAGTTTGTTTATCAAAAATTGGTTAAAGCAAATCAGAATTCAGAGCTGGTATGTAAAGGAAGATGGGAGGGCAGTTAACTATGTAAAAATAATTTCCTATCTCCTTTTAAATAAAGAGTCTCTGGCAGTGAACTAGTTAAACAGAGAAAACACACACATACTCTGCGCTCAGCCTCCCCCACAAAAACAAACCCCCAAACCCACAGAGGAGCCTTTTCTTCAGGATTTACAGTGCACCGGTCTCCAGCTGTGTGATGTTTTTGAAGGTAGTGTGAAGCTTCTGGAGAGCTCAGATAAGCCCAAGAATTCACAAACCATTTCCACATATCCTGTTCACTTCCGCGGGGCTTCCTCCTCAGCCACACATTTTTCATTTGTTTCCTTTCCGCTGCATCATGCTGGTGGTGACCACTTCCTGTGTTCTTCCGAGCTCTCGGCAATTGCTTTGCAGGAGGGGGTTGTTTGGAAAGGAGCTTTCATTGCTTCAGGGTAACAATGGCATCCCTGGTGGCAGACTCCTAAGGGCACGTGCTAGGCAGATTTCTGAAGAAGTGCCTAAGTTTCCACATTTTAGTTTATTTTCAACAAAAGTTACTGAGCTCGTTGAGCCACTATAGCTGTGGGGCTAAGGCTATTAGGCTGGTCAGTTTCAGGGATTAAGTAATAATATGCAAAGCGGAGGTCATGACCTGCAAGAGAATGACACTTTCTTTAAGGTGCTTAGCACAAAAAAATGTCAGTGTTAATAACAGTCTGCCCCCCAAGGGCCTTACAGTGATAGCCATCGCCATGATGAATGCTATTGGATGTTATGGTGCGCCATGAGGTCACATCCTTCTTGTTAGCTCTATATTACCCAATGCATAGAAAACGATATCATATCCTGGCATGGCCCGTTATTACTACTGATGGTATTAGCTACCATTGTACCTCCTCCCTGGTTCTCTGGCTGGTTACTTTACACATTATATCAATCACACAGACTGAAAGTTCTCAGTGTGCAAGTTTGTATTCTTTAAACTTCAGTTTCACCCTCCAGCCTATCATTCACAGCAGCATCTATAAACGCGGTCTCTTGTTCTACCATATTGGAAAGCAGTACAGAAAGAGTTAATCCAAGGTTGTTAGTGCCAGAGCGTTCATCATAGCATTCAAGTTCAAGTTTATTGTGAAGGGAGAAATCCGTTGAGCAAGCTCATTTTCAAGGAGGGCCCTTTTTTAACAATAATAAACTATAAATACAGTGGGTGCAGGGATACAAAATTAAATATCAGACACTATTTAAGAAATGTACAGTATGAACTGTACGAGGCAGAGGTAAACAGTGAACGCTGGGATACATATATACAATACATGAAGAAGGATATATATATATATATATATATATATATATAAATACAGTGGTACAACAAGGTATTCATAGAGCAATGTTGGGCAAGCAGTAAATGTTTACATATATACAAAGCAGCAGGAGAGAGAGAGCGTGTCAGCTACATTGCAGAGTTACATCTATCCACATCACCACTCCCTGTTGTGATGTGTGTGAACTGCATGCACTCCCAGCTGCATAATAGGTTGGAGTGTGAAAACAAAGTTTGAAGAATATAAAGCTGCACACTGAAAAATGAGGGTTACTCACCTGTAAAAGTTCTAGGAGTGGTATATGGTGCATATCTGCACTTAGGCAGCTCTTCTTTTCCCTTTAAGTCTTGCTGGAAGGTTTTCAAGCTAAGCTCTTCCCACCCACCTGGGTGGTATCCTCCTCAGCGCTGCCCCATGACATCAGATCTTGCACGCTGGAAGCAGGGATCGGTGTGCCACTTGCCGGGGAGGTCGGGTGGGTCGTCTGGAAGTGCAGCATATACCACTCATAGAATTACAGTTACAGGTGTGTAACCCTCATTTCTAGGGATGTGGATACGGCGTACTACCCAAACTTAGGCAGACTCCTAGCAATTCTCTGGGAGGAGGGGGCAAGCACACACCCCTACTTTGGAAAGAGGGATTAGAGAACTGAGGCCCCAAAATTGACATCCCGGTGTGACTCAAGGTTGATGTGGTAATGGGAGATGATAGTGTGAGCTGACTTTCAGGTAGTAGCCCTGAAGATCTCCTGGATAGGAACGTCCCTGGAAGCAGCCACCGGGGCAGCGGTATGTGTGGTGGAATGAGCCCTTAGCCCAATGGGAGGCTCCCTACCAGCCAACCTATAGCAGAGGTCGATGCAGGATTCAATCCACCTGCCAATCATCTGCTTAGCTGCTGGTCTGTTAGGTGTGGCTTCAGCGCAGGTGAAAAAGAGCTGTAAAACTTCTCCCCAAACTCCAGCTGTGCGCTCCATATAGTAAGTGAGGCACTCACCTCAGGTCCAATGTCTGGAGCCTGTGCTCAGCCACTGCAGTTGTATTGGTGAAGTACACCAGGAGGGTAATCACCTGGTTTAGGTGAAACTCTGAAACAATCTCCAGAAAGAACTTCGAGTTGGGGCAGAGGACAACCTTGTCCTTGTGGAAAACCAGGTATGGAGACTCCACTTAGAGCGCCTGGAACTCGCTGATCCTTCCTGGCAGAGGTGATAGCCACCAAGAAGGTGCTGTTCCACAACAGGTGGGAGATGTGATACTTGTGCATCGGTTTGACTGGCTTGCCAATGAGCACTGCCAGGACCAGCAACATATCCCAAGGTGGTGGAGGTTCATGCACTGGTGGGGACAAGTGATCAAGGCCCTTAAAGAAGCACCTGACCACCTTCTTCTGTGCCACCGTTGGCATACCGGCCCAAACCTGGTATGCAGAGATGGTTGCCAAGTGCATCTTGAGGGCCATGGACCTCAGGCTCGACTGAACAAGGGATCACAGATAGTCCAGGATGATAGCCACAGGATAAGACAGGGGTCTAGCTCCCTGTTCTGGCATCAAATGGAAAATCTCTTCCACTTGAAGGCATGGCACTGGTGAGTCAACTCCTTCTGAGAGGCCTCAACAATGTTGAGGACCTTGTCAGATAGACCTAAAACTTGAAACTCTAGCCGCTCAGGAACCAGGCTGTCAGGTGCAGGGATTGAAGGTCCGAGTACAAGGCTTTTCCCTGATGGCAAGAGAGTAGGTCCAGGTGCAGAGGCAAATACCAGGGAGGTCTTCTGCAGAGGCAGAGGAGATCTGGGCACCAGAACTGGTGTGGCCAGTCCGGAGTCACCAGGCTCATCCACGCCTTGTCCCTTCGCACCTTGATCAAAAAGTTGTGTATCAGGGAAAGGGAGGGAAGGCACACATGAGGCCCGGGGCCCAAGGCCTCACGAAGGCATCCCCCAGAAGAGATTCACACCATAGGGGCAGGCACAAGACAGCCTCAGCTCTGCATTCTCCCAAGAGGCAAACAGGTTGACCAGGAGAGTGCCCCACTGGGAGAACAGGTGATTGACTACCTTCTGATGAAGAGACCACTCATGATATGCCTTGCCCACTCAGCTGAGTGCATCCGCTAGCTGGTTGGAGGCACTGGCTACTTGGATCACGAGGAGATCAGTGTCCAGACTGCGCACGAGGGTCCAGGTACAGAGGCCTTCCCGACACAACTGGAGGGAATGCATCCCACCCTGCCTGTTGAGGTAGTACATGGCTGTGTTGTTTTCCATCTGGATTGGCACAGTTTCACCCTGAACGAATGGAGTGAAGACTGTCAGAGCAAGGTGCACTGCGTGGAGCTCCAGCAGGTTGATGTGATATCGGAACTCCCTGGTGGGCCCAGAGCCTGTGAGCCCTGTGGGCCCTCAGGTGGTGTCCCCATCCAACCAGAGATGCATTAGTCACCAGTAACCACTGATTCTGGGCAGACAAATAGGATTCCTTCCTGCAGATGTTCCAGGATGAGCCACCATTGGATGGCATCCCACATTGGCTGCATCACTGTGACTGGCTGGTCCAAGTGACTGAGGCACTGAGACCACTGGTGGGCCAGCTCCCACTGCAGGGGGTGCATGCACCAGCGGGCCACCAGACCATGCTAATGCAGGAAGCTATGTATCCCAGCAGCCACAGGAAGCCCTGGGTAAGACACGAGTGCCCAACCTGAAATAATCGGGCAAAGGAAGTAAGAGCCACCAATCAGTCTGCAGAGAGTCGGGCCGTGGCCTGCAGGAAGTTGAGCTCTGCCCCGATGAAGTGAATAACCTACAAGGGGTGAAGTTCTGACTTGGCTAGCTTGACTAGCAAGCCTAGGGCTGAACAAGTCTGGAGGGCCTGATCCCTGGACCACTCCACTTCCTCCCAAGAAGAATGGCAATCAGCCAGCCATCCAGGTAGGGATACACTGGACCCCTCAGCACCACAGGAATGCTGCCACCACTGCAGTGCACTTGGTGAAGACCCTGGGGCTGAGGAGAGACTGAATAGCATGGTATGGTACTTGTACAGCAACCCTTCTGTGTAGAACCAAAGGGATCGCTGGTGGGACAGACAGATCGATCGGGATATGGAAAAAGGCATCCTGGAGGTTCAGAGAGCAGAACCACATGTCCCGTTCTAGGGATGGGATGATTTGGTTCAGGGTGACTGTATGGAACTTGTGCTTTCTCAGGTACTGATTGACATTGTGAAGATCCAATACGGCGCATCAGCCCACCGTCCATTTGGGAACCAAGAAATATCTAGAAATGAAGCCCTGACTGGCTGCTGTCCAGGACATGGGTTACAGCGCCTTTCTGAAGGAGATGAGTTATGCCCTCCCAAAGGGCAAACAGCATGTCCGGGGACACCATAGCCTCCTGTGGGGCATGGGCTCAGTAGGGCGGGACAGTCTCGAGGTCTATAGGCAGACTGCAACCCACCATATTGAGCACCCTTTTGTCTGATGTGATGATGGACCAGGTGTGCCAGAAATGGCGGCACCGACCCCCCATGGGAATGCAAGGCTGGAGCAGGATGGGTGGGAGAGTAACACCCCCTGACCTGTCACTGAGCAGGCTTGGCAGAGGCTCTGGCACTGGCCATGGGGGGGAGTACCAGCTCCCTGGCCTCCATACATCTTAGAGCCAGATAAGGCAGGCTTAGGCCACCAGGCCTGGGGCTGCCCCACTTGGGGCTGCAGTGGCCTGGACTGTGGCAGCGGTTAGGGCCAAAACTGAAAGGGCTTCTTTTTCTGTTTCTGGCTGTTAGGGTCCTTCTGACAGGACATTACAGAATCCAGGGTGGCATTAGATTTCTCGATCCATGTGAGGTGACCATCCACTCCCTGACCAAACAGGTCAGTATTTAAGATAGGAATATCCACCAACTTATGTTGGGTATCCACCATAAAGATGGAGATCCATATCCAAGCCCGGTGCTGCATGTCGACCACAGTGGCCAAGGACCAGGTTCAGGAGCTGCCAATGTCCAAGGCCATTTGGAGATGTTGCTTGACAAAAGAGCGTCCCTGATCCTATACCATCTTAACCGTCAACTGCAGGTCCACAGGGAGGCAGGGAAGAACCTGGTCCAGGACACCCATGAGAGCATGGGTGAAGTTGGTCATCATGACAGCAGAACTAGCCTGCCAAAGGACCAGGAAGAGGGCAGCATAGACTTTTTTAGTAGCGTGGTCCAGTTTCTTGGACTCCTTGTCGGGGGTCTTATCGAAATCCCCAACATTGCCCTTCTGCTGGAACACCGAGTCTTTCACCAGTCCTTCAGCCAAAGAATGGTTGGTGAAACTAGGAACAGACCGGGTAGGTACTGCATATTTGTGGACCATATGGGTCAAAGGTGCCAGGCAAGAGGCTGGATTTATTTTTATTTTCTCTTTATTTGGAGGGTCCCTACTGTCTACTGTCAACCCTCAACCCTGGTCACGGCTCCTGGGACTTCCACCACTATCTATGGGCATCTTTTTCCCCCAGTTACCCTCGGCTTGCCCCCCGGAGGGTGGGGCTGTGGCATCAGACCCCAGTATCCGAGCCGTGGAACTAGTGACTGGTCGGGGGAATGATGGCGATGGCGGCTAATTAAAGCCCCAGGAAGGGCTTCATCTAGACAGTGGACCCTCCCTGCCTACTCCTTTTTTCCGCTTTTCTGTTTCAGAGGTGGGGACGTGCAATAGCACCAGTGTCCATCCCACCTCCCATACTGTCAAGCGCCAGTAGCATGAGCGACTCCTGGCCTCTGCCAGGGGTCCTCATTGCGCCATACACTACCCCACCCTCCCCCCGGAGAAGGAGAGCCATCCATGGGATGCTCCATCCTTCTCCCCCTAGCCGACCCTCCAGCGAACCAGTTCCGTTCCCGAACCCGGGTTGTTGGCGTCGCAAGCAGAAATCCAACCACTGCGCCAATGGGCCAGCAAGAGGCCAGATGTTGCCACAGCTCAAGAGTGGGACCGAGAATGGCTTCATCCCTGTCCAGGATTTCAGTCGGGGGGGTTCTTGGCCCACTTCTGGACTGACTTCAATGAAATCTCCATGGACTCTGAAATCAGTTGGAGCAAGGCCCAGAAGGAGACTGGTCCATGTTCAGTAGCGAGCTCCTTGTTGGACCCCCAGTCAAATGCCAGAGTCTGAAGGGAGTGCATGGAGGAGTTCTCCAAATCCAAGAACTCCTTGAACACTGCCCACAACCCAGACAACCCGGGGCTCATCCGAATGGATAATTTTGATGGAGAGCCGAACAAGGAGTCCAGAAACTGGGCAAGCAGCTTTGGATGAGGCCCTGTGCAAGGGTTGTGGTGGTTGGGGCTCCACCCAAATGGGAGAAGAGGCTGGAGGCGGCTTGACCAGTGTGACGGAGCAGGCTGCAGCTGGGGCAACTATTAGAGTGCAGAAGCTGAGGTGGGGCTCGACCATAGCCAAGGATCCACTGCTGCCACACCAGCTCTTTGTAATGACATCACAATTTGCGGTAGAGCCTGTCTTCATCCAAAGACGAGGAATGCAAAGAGCACCAGTGGCGCTCCTTGATCGATGGCCAAGAGCGGGAACGCCGAGATTCCCTTGATCTTGATCGAGAGCTAGATCAAGACCTCAACCGAAGATGGTCAGGTCGTCAGGGAGGAGACTTGAGGAAAGCAGTATGTGATCAACCAGAGCGGGGGCCCCAAGGAACCCTCAAGGGATTAATCTCCCCTGGGGAGACAGCCAGATTGGCAGGCTTATCAGTCCCCTCCTGAGAGAGGGCTAAGAGGACCATGGTACTTGAAAATGAGTCATCCCCACCATCCTCTGCCAACAGGTCAACCAAGCTGATAAAAATCTTGGCTTGCTGGTTGACCCACATCTTGAGCGACAGGCCCGATGGGACACCAAGGGGCCAGCGGACTGGACAGGAACAACTGAAACATCATCTGGAGCCAATGGATTGACAGCCGTTGAAACAGAGGCAGAATCATGGGAGTGGGAAGAGCACTCCCGCTCCTACGACCTGCATTTGGACCTCTTAAATTTAGAGGCCCAAGAAGATTTGGACCCTCAGGAAGGGCCCTCCTGAGGGTAGGAAGTGATTGGCATAAGTCTTGGAATGCTCTGGTGAATGAAGTGCCCAAGCCCACAGGGAGAAGCATGGAGACCGAAGCCGCACCTACCGCAGCCTGGGCTGCACTCTCTTCAAAAGCGGCAACCTGTGCCACTGAACCCGCCACCACAGAAACCACCTTACGGGCATTCTTGGAATGAACAGGAGGATCCCATTCATCTGGGCGGCCTACAAGGAGGCAGACATAATGATCCTCCAAAGTGGAGGGCTGAAGGAACTGGCACAGGCTGCAAGCCCGTGGATTGTGCTGGACCCCGAGGCAATACACGCACGAGGCTTGAGGATCGGTGCGCAACATTTTCTGGTTGCAAGCAGTGCACTGCTTGAACCCTGGACCAACTCTGTGGTCATCATGCCCCATGTAAACACTGTTTTGAAAGAAATATTCGAAGACCAAGGTAGGCCTACACTGCACACAGGAGCTGCAAAGGAGGAGACCTGATGCTTCCAGCAGAAAGGAACATCTGACATCATGGGGCAGTGCTGAGGAGGATACCACCCGTGTGGGTGGGAGGCTTGAAGACCTTCCAGCAAGATTTAAAGAAGAAGAAAGAGGTGCTTAAGTGTGGCTAGTGCACCATATCCATGTCCCTAGAACTTTTCCTTCTGTGTGATTATTTAAGGTGTAAGGCAAGTGTTGAGAGAAACGGGGAGTAGGTAAGGCCCTCGGGGCAGACTCCGTTATTAACACTGAAATTTGTATGTACAAAGCACCTTAAAGGAAGTGCCATTCCACTGGAGGTCACACCCTCCACTTTGCATGTTTTTTTGTCCCCGCTTATTTTGTCTCTTTATCTTCCTTTTTCCCCAACCAGACAATGGGGCTGATCCCCGCTGCATTCTTCCTTAGGCTGAGAGAGCAGCTGGTTTCATAGTCAATGCTAGTGCATATCTCTGGCTGGCTGATGTGGCGGGGGAGTTGCATGAATGCTGGGTAGCCATTGCCAACCACAATCTTCACATCCAAGAAATTCCCAGCCATTCAAAGCGTGGATTTCTGGGACTCCCAAATGAGCCCCAGTCTCCTGGTGTCACAAAATTGGCCATGGTTAAGAAAAAAACTACATTTCCCAAAAAGCTTTGGTACAGGATGTTACCAAATATCATAAAACTGCAATCTGCCTAAACCCTTTCATGGACTTCAAACTCTTGCAACCCAGTCAGCTGCAGCTGTGCTTTATTATTAACATAGGAACATAGGAATGCAATGGCAGAAAAGGACCCCCAGGTCCACCCAGTCTGCCCAGGTTGCCTGGGTTTCAGTTAGGTCTTATTTGAAGTCCTCCCCCCCTTGCCAGCAGCCACCCCGTATGCCTGTCCCACGCTCTCTTAAAATCTCCCACAGTTTTCTCCCCCACCATCTCCCCTGGTAACCCGTTCCACTTGTCCACCACCCTTTCCATAAAGAAGTGTTTCCTAATGTTACCTCTGAAATCCCCCACACAATTTGCAGATTGTAACCCCTAGCCCTAGGTCTTTCTCTATACTGGAAGATACTCCCCAGTCGTACCTTGTTGATTCCCTTTACATATTTGAAAGTCTCACTCATGTCCCCCCTCTCCCTCCTCTGTTCCAGAGAGTACATGTTTAGGTCCCTGAGCCTCTCCTGGTATGATAAGTGACTGAGTCCCCCTACCATCTTTGTCACCCTCCTCTGGACCCGTTCCACCCTCTCCACATCCTTCTTGAGATATAGTCTGCAAAACTGGACCCCATACTCCAGATACGGCCTAACCAACTGGGTGTACAGGGGAAGAATGACCTCTCTTCTCCTGCTGGTGATTCCCCTCCCTATGCAACCCAGCATCCTGCTAGCCATTTTCACTGCCTTATCACACTGCTTCACAACTTTTAGGTCCTGCGAGATGATGACATCCAGGTCTCTTTCCTGTTTGGTCACCTGAAGTTGCCTCCCCTCCATCCAGTACCCTGCTTTCCCATTCCTCTTGCCCAAGTACATGACTTTACACTTCATCGTACTGAATGACAGTTGCCACTCCCTGGACCATTCCACCAGCTTGCTCAGGTCCCTATACATTGACTCCACCCCCTCCTGTGTGTCCACTCTACCACAGACCTAGGCGTCATCTGCAAATAGACACACCCTCCCTTCTAGGCCCACTGCCAAGTCCCCTATGAACATATTAAATAGAAGCGGCCCCAACACCGACCCCTGGGGAACTCCACTTATGACATCAGCTTCCCCTGAGGGTACCCCGTTTACCATTACCCTCTGTTGTCTGCCCTCCAGCCAGTTCTGCACCCACCTTATTACCATCTGCCCCAGCTCCAGACAACCCAGCTTGTGCAGTAGCCTCCTGTGCGGCATGGAGTCAAGTGCCTTTTTGAAATCTAGGTATGCAATTTCCACCAATCCCCCTTGATCCACCACCTTGGTAACCCAATAAAAAAGCTCTATCAAGTTTGTTTAACAGGATCTTCCCTCCATGAACCCATGCTGTCTTTGATCCAGTAGGCCGTTTGCCTTCAGGTAGTCTGTGATTCTGTTTTAACCTCTATTCATTTCAGCAGGGGTTGGGCATAGCCCTGGGAAACATATGTAACCCCCCTGAAATTGGGGGTTCCCAAAAAGTCTTCCAGGAGCTTGCTTGAATGCTCCAAGCCTGAATGGTGTTTGGCGTTTAAGCCGTTTATCTGTGAGTGCTTTAAGAGCATCTGGTACTGTCTCTTTAAGAGCTGTCTGCTTGCAGACATAATTAGTTTGTATGGGGGGGACTGTGTGTTTTTCTGCTTGAGTTCCTCTTGAGCTACTGCCAAATCGCTCCATTTCTGCCATCACTAAGTGGGCAGAAGGAGCACTCTTCAAAGATGTAATTGTTTGCTTGTAACCTGTTAGAGTAATAATGAAAATGCAGTTTGATTTAACCTGCTTTCTTATAGCAAGGACAGTGCAGAGTAGCTCCCTCATGTTGGTTCTGAACTGCTGAATTGGACCAATTATGGTGGGGATCCTTTAAAATGGAGCCTGCTCTGGGCGAATCAGAACTTGGACTCTCCTCTGGAGCCTGCTGTAAGGGGATTGTAAGAGCAGTGACTCTGGGAAATGTAGTTTTGACTTCGGCACCTTTTTTCCACCAACAGGGGGAGTTTACTGTGAGTGACAGCCAAACCAGCCAACTGAACTGGGAGGAACTCAAAGGAAATGCCCAGCTCTGTCTACTGGAAAGATCAGATCAGTTTGGGCAGTGAAGAGACAAGGAGCTGGGTGCTTCTTCGTTGTGTAGTTTTAGCATGGGAATCACGTGTAAGGCCCTAAGTTTCGGTCTGCAGCTTGTGCAAGCGCCTGTTCGGACTGAATCCGACCTGTGAAGAGAATCAATGAGATCTGAAGAGTAGAAACCAGGCATACCCGGTAGAAGACTGGAGAAATTGCTGAATCGCGCCTGGTCTGTCAGGAACTGAATCTGCTGTGTGTTCTCCCGAGTATCGTGCAGTAATTGCGATCAGGATAGAGAAGCAGCCTGTCTGGTATAGTACTTTCCTTTTACATATAAATATGTGTAGTGCTTGTGGGGAATCGCGTTTCAAATCCCCTGTACAGTGAATTGAGTGCATGAAGCTGGAAGTAAACCCCAGCATAATCCAGACTACATCCATTTGCTCTAAACTGCAGTGGGGTCCACTCACAAGGACCTTGTCCACATGGTCTGCTCCTCCTGGCAATCCAGGACAATCTGCCTTCCATCCAGTTCCCAGCACTGAGTTTGTGAGTACAAAGCAGGGTAGCTCCCTGCCATCTGTTTATCGAATTGCAAGTGTGTCATCTAATTGTTGTTTTTTTTCATTTCTTCATGAACTGAGCCAACCGGCTCCAGATTACAATTTGGGTATTGTGCCAGTGTTTTTCCATCACAGGGCCCCACCCAGCTGCACCGATCCTGGCTAGCTCCCCCCCATCCTGGGTACCCAGTGAAAGTGACAATTTGGGACTCTGAATATGCGCACAGTACTGTGATTATTAATGTGTTTAACCTAATTAACCTGATTTCCCCCTTCCTCGTTACAGCTTCTTAAATAAATCATATCTGTTGGTTTCAGCAAAGTTACACTGACTGAGGTATTCATTTATGTTTAAGTATTGTACTGTGGTTTTTGCACTGTATCATCTTGTTTTGCAGGGGTTCCCCGGGGTCCAGTCGACGGAGCCAGTCCTGGGGGTAAGTGTACATTGTGAAGATATTCCTAATGCATTGTGTGGGCCACTAATGAGAAGAAAGGGGGGTTACAGTGTCCCAGAGGGCTGTGACCAAGTTAGTTTAACTACTGCAAACCCTGACCTCTGGGTGGAGGCACCCCCCATTGGACCTAGGCCCCTCAACCTGTTAGTAGTTAAGCAGGCAGGGCTAGTAGCTCTTGGGATAGCACCACCTAGGGGTTACACATAGACAGACAGACTGATTGATTGTTTGGTAAAAGTAAGAAACTTTCATGTGTCTAAAATTTTGGAAGTCAATATTCTGAGAAATACCATTTGTTAGACAGTAATATAAAATATCCCTTTGTTTCAAAAAACACAAGGTGCTGTGGCTATAGGTTCAAAGGCTGTGTAATGACGACACTGCAGTGACATCCTTCATGGTACCTTTTGATCAGTGGTCACTCTGACATTCTAAAAACTGCTTAGAGTTACTTAGAGGGTAAAGAGAAAAAAATATTAGGTCTGTTTGACTGATAGCTCAGGAACAGTACTCTACTGGATTGTTCAGTCAAAACCATGACAGCAAAAACATGTGGTCAAAAACTGCATGGTTATAACAGCTCTGTGTGGTTTCGGAGTTAGTATATCTAATCTAGTGCAGTTTTGGATCGTGCAGTGTTGTACTGACCATGCTGTTTTTGACCATGTGGTCTTGACATAGCACCCCCCCCCAAACTGGCTGTGACCCTCTCAGGGGAGTTTCTCAAGGGAAAATGCCGCAAAATGGGATTTTGCCTATCAAAGACTTGTACGCCCATTTTATTTTCTATGTTTTTATATATTTTTGGTAAGTTACAGACTTCCAAAAAGCATATAACTGAAGCCCTAGTAGCAGGTGCAGTTTTTTTTTTTGTCTTCCTGGTCTTTTGAAGTCAGTTACGTGTTTTTTAATGTGTTTTTGTGTATGTGTGGGTGTTGTTTTAATTCACAACTCCAAGCCAAGATTCCACAGCAAATGTGAGTGTTTATTCCAAATGTTTCTCATACTTTCAGCCATGCCGAAGCGATTCCGAACTGGGGAGGAAGCGCAGGCAGCAACTGAAGCAACAATGGGAGAAATGGCCCTGAAAATCTTCAAATAATAAATCTGGAGAGCTGCAGGTGATCACGGGGTGCATGGCAAAACTAACAGAGCTCCATTTGATTGTTCCCTAACCACTGAGGTTCCAGGATAACTTTCCCAACCAAATGGAGCCACAGCCAGTATGCTGGAAGAATACTTCACTGTAAGAGCTGTTCTTTCTTGCACTTAAAGCAGAAGTGCATGACAGTGGTATTGAGTCAGAGGTACACAGATAACTACTGTCTATAGACAGACACATGGGGTACTTGCAAAAGGCTGTCTGTTGTTTGGTGAGGGAGGGTAGTAACCTCCTCAATGCTACCCCTCACCTGGGTGTCTTGGGTGCTGGTAAAGCAGGAGATGCTAAGAAAGAGAGAGGAGGGATACCACATATAGGGTGCATACAAGCACCCTTGTGTGTGTGTGCATGCCCTATAACAGCAACTAGAGTCGTGGAGCTTGGTGAAAAACAGAAGAAACAAGCATTTGTCAATGCCGAATGTTTGCTTGCTGGCATTGGCAGTGCTAGTGTAGAAGTTACAGAGCTGCGTAATAGGAATGGCAGTGAAGTATTGAACTGAAGCCAACCCCACCACCACCCTGCAGAGAGTGACAGGCAGTGGGGTGTGCGTTTGGGTCGTCAGGCATAACGGCCACGCCATTTCACCACCCCCACTCTGCAGAGACTGGCAAGTGTCACGTGTTCCTTGGGGTCTTTGGCCCTTATGCGCACCATTTCATTGGAAATATGGTGAGATGGAGTGCGATATAGGAGAATGGGTGAAGTTTGGGGCTGAAGAGTCCAAGGCATACCTCGATGCCTCTCAGTGACTGCAGGGTGTGGAATGATATGAGCATCACAGGCAAGAATCCCAAGTCACACCCCTGTTCCTGTCATTCTCTATAGGGTTGGGCGATTTAGTTGACAAGCCTAATACCTCAGGCATTCGTTGGTATTTTTACTCCAAATTTTCAACATGTTTGTTTTGTGACCCCAGCTCATGAACAGGGGGAATATCAGTTTGGTAGCCGAAAGCTGCTTATGTACAGTGAGTACGGGATTTAGCACCACAGGTGCAAAAATATTCTGAACAGGATGCAAAAAATGACAGCTGTACTCTTTCATGGGGAGGTGTAAAAATGGCTATGTTACAAATGTGTAGTGAAAATATTTAAAAAAATGGTGAAGTCACGAGCGTACATAGAAACTGTGCAACGCACACCCGTTATATAATTAGGTTGGGGATATTTTATAGCAGATTGTCAACTCAGGCATTTTGGTGCCTCCGACCATGAACAGTGTCACTGTGATTTTCTTTATCTGTGCGAACAATGATTTCCCACAGCGTACGCATCTCTGCACTGGAAGTGTGAAAACACACTCGGCCATGTTGTGAAAATGGCAGCTGTACTGTTCATAAGGAAGTGTTGAAAATGCCACTAGTGAAAATCTGGACTGAAAATATTACAAAGTCATGAACTAACGAGGATGCGTGGAAACTGCACAATGCTCACTCGTAACACAGTCATTTTATGGACATTTGTCACTAAATTTTCAACATAGCCATTTTAAGACCTCTGCTCATGAACAGTGTAACTGTGATTTCCTTAATCTGTCCTAAACATTGCTTTCAGACACCAACAGCACCATTGTGCGCTACATGTCGCGATAACACATTTGGGTGACATATGAAAATTGCAGCTGTACTGTTCATAAGGAAGTTTAATAAAATGGACATGTTGACAATCTAGGTGAAAATATTAAATTTGCAAACTACGAGCATGCATAGGAACTGTGCAGCATGCCTTTCGTAAAAGTCATTTTGAGCATTTTCTGCACAAATTTTCGACATAGCCATTTTAAGACCTCTGCTCATGAACAGCGTCACTGTGGTTTTGTTAATGTGTCCCATACATTGAGTTTGCACACCGACTGCGCCATTGCGCTACATGGCAGGCAGCACGTTTTGGGCAGGATGTGAAAAATGACAGCTGTACTGCTCATAAGGAGGTGTGGAAAAATGGCAGGTTGGAAATCTGGAGTGAAAATATTGAAAATTATGGAAACCTATGAGCGTCGCGTGGGAACTGTAGCGCCGCTCGTAAACAGTCATTTTTGGGAATTTTTCACCAAATTTTTTCAACATAGCCATTTCAAGACCTCTGCTCATGAACAGTGTCACTGTGATTTCCTTAATTTGTCCCGTACATTGATTTCGCACACTGACTGCGCCTTTCTGCGCTACAAGGGCGGAAACACATTTTGGGTGAGATGTGAAAAATGACAGCTATACTACTCATAAGAGGGTGTGGTGAAATGGCAATGTTGAAAATCTGGAGTGAAAATATTGAAATTTGGCGAACTTATGAGCCTACGTAGGAACCGCGCAACACACGCTCGTTAAACAGTCATTTTGGGAATTTTGGCACCAAATTTTCAACATGGGGGTTTGGGCCCCTTCTCATGAATAATGTCACTGTCATGGTGGTATTTGGTCCGAAGGGTGATTTCGCAGTCACTGCGCGGTCTTTCTGGCGAAATCACCCTTCCAAGCCTGAATCGCGCGACGGTGACATCATTCATGAAGGGGTCCAAAACTATGTGTGAAATTTGGTAAAATTCAAAATGCCTGAGATATGCAATAAAGTTGAACCCTCCTATTCTAGCCCATTATACAGCTTACCGGCATTTCCTCAGTTCGCGGTCGGCTTTGAAGAGTGCAGGCGTGTTCCCGGTCCACGAAGATCGTTGTGCCAGAGTCGGAGGTAAGTATGGGGTGAGGGGGTGTGGGAAGCTGGGTGCGCAGTGGGTGGGTGAGGGTTGTGGGAGGGGCTTGGGAGGCGTGCCGGCGGGACCGTTTTTGTTTACAGGTTACAAAAAAAAAAGACTTGATGGGACGCTTGCCACGCTGGGGTGGGCTCCCAGCGTGGCACAAGCTTTTGGGGGAAGGGCATTCAGCGAGAGAGGATTGGGCACCCGTCGGCAACAAAATAAAACAAAAAGCTTCGTGGGCGTTTGCCACGCTGGGGTGAGCTCTGGCGTGGCACACGAGACTTTAGGGGGCGTACAGCCAACGGAGTTGGGCACCCCGTCAGCAAAAAATGACTGCCACGCTGGGTGGGCTCCCAGCGTGGCACCAACTACTGGGAGGGGTGGGAGGAGACAGTGCAGCTCATTGGGCACCCCGTCGGCTATACGTGCGGGGGCACGCGACGCCTGCAGCTGGGGGCGGGGAGCTGCGCGCATGAGCAGCTTCATCGCTGCTCACTCAAGTGTAGCTCCCCTTTCAACTGTATGCCACTGCATTTTGGAGCGTGTCATAGACAGCTCCAAAATGCAATGGCTTACAGGGGCCGCGCCTGCCAGCACACTGCCTGAATTGGAGGAGGAGGTGACACACCTTCGAAATCTCCGATGATGGCACTATGTTTCTTGCACATGCGTGCAAGCAAACATAAAAAGAGCTGAGTCGCAGTAGAATGAAGTCCCACACCCAGAAGGCCTACATTGCTGACCTTGGTTCCCATCTGTACAGTGATCTGGACCCTAGAGGAAGGAGGAGGAGGAAAGAGCCCTGGGGGATTGGGGGGATAATGCCTAAAGAGACAGGGGAGGAGGTGAGTGGTGGGGGCATGGGGCTGGTGGGAGGACAGGGCCAAAGGGGGCAGGCTAGCTGGACGGACAGAAATTCCAATGGAAACAAAAGAAGGAACAAAATGGGAAGCTGCACAGAGTTCAGTCTGCTGCTATAACAGGCAATGAAATCAGCAAAACAAACGGTCAGCACCCAGACTTAAGGGCAAATATCAGAACTTGTTTATTGAAAAACAAAGTGCAAAGTGCAGAAAACCTTAACTGACTCTCATACCATAATGGCATAATGAATGGCGAATAATGGTATGAGAGCCAGTTAAAGTTTTCTGCACTTTGCACTTTGTTTTTCAATATATAAGTTCTAATATTTGTCCTTAAGTCTGGATGCTGACCATTTGTTTTGCAAACAAAAGAATGGAAATTATTTGCAAAAGGCTTAAGTAGGGGGTGAGAACAGTTTCACAAAGTATAGAAATGTAATGTTAGGACACAAATAGGCTTGAATTTCAGTGATTGTGTGGGGAAATGTTGCCAGATTTCATTACAGAGATGTAAGGAGAATGAGAAGAAAGTTGGCTGCTTTCCACCCCCTCCCCCTCCCCCGATATTCTTCCCGTTCCTTCACAGAATGGCTCACATCGCATTACACTGCCCCCTGGGAGACAAAGGTGTATGTGCAACCCCTGACATCCCACACTGCAACATGCTGCAACTAGCTGGGGGTCAAGTGAATCACAGAGGTGATACGTTCAACTTCCTGGGAGGGTGAACACAGGCTACTTAAGAATCTTGCCTGCCACCCCCAGCGGATTTCAGAGTGACTTTTGCATTAGTCAGCTCACTGTAAAAGCAGCTCTTGTCTGACTTCTTACCTGCAGTGGGGTAGGAGTCGGGGTGGCAGGAACAAAAGTGGCCAAACTGGCCAAAAACTGCCCCCTCTCTATAATTTGAAAAATATATCACATCCAAAAGTACAGCATGTCAGGATGTGACAAACAGCAGGCTCACATGTGTTGTGTGGGGACAGTTTTAGGGATTTATATCTGAAAGGCTTCCCCACTCGTAGTGAAAAATAGTGTGGAAAGGTGAGCCCCTTTTGTGTAGGTCTGTGATATGTGTGAGGTGTGGAAATGTGAGCCCCTTTTGTGTAGGTCTGTGATATGTGTGAGGTGAGGAAATGTGAGCTCCTTTTGCGTAGGTACATAGATACATAGACACTGTCGGCAGATAAGGGCCTATGGCCCACCCAGTCTGTCCATTTGAGCTTGTAAGTTCCCTTTACGTGTTTCTAGAAGTCTGTTGCCTCTTACCCCATACCTCCAGAATTCCTTTATGTCTATCTTGTGCATTCTTAAATCCCTTGATTGTTAGTTTGTTATGACACTGTTGAAATGCTTATAAAATAAATTGCTAAAAAAAAAAAAAATCCCATGATTGCTTCAGCCTCCACCACTTCCTCTGGAAGGGGGTTCACTTGTCTACCAACCTTTCTGTGAAGAAATGTTTCCTCACGTTTCCTCTGAATCGCCCTACCTCCAACTTCATCCCATGCCCTCTAGTCCTGGAACATCTTTTTCTCTGGAAAATAGTTTATTCCTGCACCCTGTTCCTCCCTGTAAGATACTTGTATGTCTCTATCATATCCCCTCTCTCCCTTCTCTCCTCCAGGGAGTACATATTCAAGTTCTTCAGCCTGTCCTCATAGGACTTGTAATGCAATCCCTGTACCATCTTTGTTGCCCACCTCTGAACCTTCTCTACCCTATGTCCTTACGCATGTAAGACCTCCAGAACTGTACATTATACTCAAGGTGGGGCCTCACTAGTGTCTTGTATAGTGGAATTATGACCTCCCGTTTCCTGCTGGTGATGCCCCTGCCTATGCATCCCAGCATCCTATTTGCTTTACCTGCTGCCTTGTCACACTGTTTCCCTACCTTGAGGTCATCAGAGATGACAACCCCAAGGTCCCTTTCTTGCTTGGTGCATGCTATATCCTCACCCCCCAACTGATATATTGTGTCAGGGTTTTTGTGCCCCATATGCATTATCTTGCACTTCTTTGCATTGAATTTCAACATCCAAACCCCTGACCATTCTTCAAGCTTCTGCAGGTCCCTCCTCATTCTGTCTATACCCTTTGGCATGTCCACTCTGTTGCAGAACTTCGTATTGTCAGCAAACAGGGAAATTCTACCTTCTAGGTCCTGTGCAATGTCACTGATGAAGATTTTGAATAGAACCGGTCACAGCACTGATCTGTGTGGTACCCCATTGGTCACTTTTCCCTCTGTGGAGCGACAGCCATTTACCACCATCCTCTGTGTCCTGCTGCCCAGCCAATTACCCACCCACCACACTACTGCCCTGCCCACTCCCATATTCCCCAATTTATTTAATAGCCTTCTATGTAGCACAGTGTCAAAGGCCTTGCTGAAGTCCAGATAGGCCATGTCCACTGCCCTCCCCTGATCCACCTCCCTTGTCACCCAGTCAAAAGATTCAATGAGGTTGGTCTGGCATGACCACCCCCTAGTAAAACCATGCTGCCTTGGGTCCTGTAGTCCGTTGACAACCAGATGTTCCACCAATCTCTCCTTCAGTAGTGCTTCCATGATCTTCCCCACTACCGAGGTGAGGCTGACTGGTCTGTAGTTCCCTGCTTCCTCTTTATTCCCACTTTTGTATAAGGGGACTACATCTGCTGCCCTCCAGTCTTTGGGTACCTCCCCTGTTTCCAGTGATCGGCTAAGCAGGATTGCCAGAGGTTCAGCCACCACCTCTCTTAGTTCCTTTAGGACCCTGGGGTGCACCCCATCTGGCCCCATTGCTTTATTGACTCTTATTCCTTCCATTTTTTTTAGGACCCTTTCCCGTGTAAAGGGACTTGTGTCCATTTATGCGCCATTCCCACCCTTGTACTCCCTTCAGACCTATTACCCTCCTCTTTCTCAGTAAAGACTGAGCAGAAATATCTGTTCAGTATGTCAGCTTTACTGTTGTCATCCTCAATGGAGCCCCCGTCCTTCCTCTTCAGTCTCACTATCCCCCCCATTGCCCTTCTTTTTTCACTTATGTACCTATAAAAGGTTTTGTCCCCTCTACCCACTGATTTTGCAATGCACTCTTCTGTCTGAACTTTGGCTTCCCTTACCGACCTCCCTGCCTCCCTTTGCTCTCCTGGTAGGTCGTGGAGTCAAGAACAGTGGGGGAATTCAAGAATGCATGGGACAGACATAAGGCAGTCCTAGTGGGGGGTAGGAGGAAGTAAGCTGTTGGTTAACTAGGATCTGCAGCTTATCTGTTAGGTAGGAAAATGGGCAGACTAGGTGGGCCAAGCGGTCCTTATCTGCTGTCAAATTCTATGTTTCTATGTTTCTATGGTACTTCTCCTTCTCCCCTTCTTCCTGCATCTTTTTGTATTGCCTGAATGCAATTTTTTTGGCTTTCACTTTCTCCGCTACCTCTTTGGAAAACCATAATAGCCTCCTCTTCCTTTTCCCCTTGCTAACCTGCTTAATGCATAATTCTGTTGCTCTTGTATTCCCTGTTTTAAATATTGCCCACTGTTCCTCCACCCCGATTCCCTCCCCATTACCATTAGTGCCTCTTTCAAGCATGTCCCCATTTTCCCAAAGTCTTCCTTCCTAAAATCCAGGATATGTGTTTTTGTGCAGTTTGGTTCTGCTCCTTCTGTGATTTCAAACCGCGGTGACCGGTGGTCACTGTTCCGCAGGTGCTTCCCCACTGTTACCCCTATCACACTGTCCCTGTTTGTGAGCATGAGGTCCAGTATTGCCTTCTGCCGAGTTGGTTCCATGACCAGTTGCTTAAGGAAGGTACCTTAAAGGGAGTCCAGGATAAATCTGCTCCTGGTTGATGCTGCTGCTGGGAGGCTCCAGTCCACGTCTGGAATACTGAAGTCTCCAACCAGCACCACCTCCACCTTGTCTGCCATCCTTTGGATGGCTAGCATCAACTCCCTATCTATTTCTTCCTTCTGGGCTGGTGGACTGTAGACCACCCCTGTGCAGATGGCTGACCCCATTTTCCTTTCCAGTTTAATTGTAAAGGATATGCCTGTGGTTCAGTGGGTGAAGCAACAATGTCACTCCCCCATCAGGCCTTAAAGGGCCACTCCTGGACTGTTCCAGGATTCATTTCTTTGTTGCCATCAAAGGCTCCGTTGGCAGTCCCTTCTCTCTGTATCTTGCTCATTTTGTCTCTCCTCATTGCTGGCCCTGTTCTGTTGTATTGCCTCTGGCTGCTCCCGTTCCCCTCTCTCCTCGATCCTTCTCACATTGCCACTGCTCGCAACTGTTGGTCTGTTTCCCTACCACTCTCATTCCCCTCGCCTGTCCATTCCTTTGTCCCTGCAGCTCGCTGCTTCAGTGTGTACCCTCCCCATTACACTCTGCGGCCTGCTCTCTCTTCCTTGGGGTGGTGGTTTTTCTCTGCTTCATGCTATGCTAGCTTTCCCTTTGGGTGTTTGGCCCACCACACTTCCCCCTCCTCTCTGCTGGTTCTGTGGCCCATACCTCTCAGCAGCTTCTCCCCTTCCATCCTGTTGCTTCCGTTAATTTTCCCCTTGTTCTTCCATTTCAGTCCCCAGCTCATCCCTCCCTCATCCTTTTGCTCCACCACTTCTGCTCTGTCCTGGGCTCCCCAATCATCCGTCTCATCACACCACTCCCATACCATGCTTGTCCCTGCCTTGCTTGTCAGGGGCTGCTGTTCAGGGCATGCTCCCCAGTGCTGGGGTGTCCGCCTGAGGCTGTAGGTGGCATGCCTTTTCTCTGCTATGAAGTTTGCATAGCGCACAGCTTTTCGCACTCAATTTGACCTTGCTGTGCATGAGTTTACTGATGTTTCTCATACTATTACGGTTGTTTCTGGACACACCGGCAGTTGGTTCCTTGAACCTAGTTGCTGGACACATTCCTTGTTGCTCTCTACTTGGGGCCCTATGTCTGTAGGCATCCTGTAGTTTAAGGTAGGGGGTGCTACACATTCTGGCTGTTTGCTTTGATTCTGATTGCAATGTATTTCTCTACAGACATGTCCCTTCTCGTTCATTCCTAGCCACATGTGCTTCACCATCTATGACTGCCCCTCCACGGTGAGTCAGCCATCCTCAATTTCTTCAAATCCTAATATTTTTCTTAGTATTTTGGCTGTTGGTATTTCTTCACTTATTTATGCTGAACAACTTGTTGACCCAGCTATGGTTCTCCTCTCGTGCTCCTCAGCTATGCACTTTTGGCGTTTCCTCCCCTACCAGCCGTTCTTCATATTCCCATCATTTTTCCTTCATAGTCTTACCTACAAGACTCATAGGCATATGATATCCTCCTCCTCTTTCCTGCTGCTTGGCGTGGCTCTGCCGCTCATCCTCCTCTCACCTTTCTCCTCATTCTCCATAATGCCTGCCTTCCTTCGTTCCCTCAACCCTCGCCTCTTCTTCCTCATCTCATGCTTTCTTTTTGGGGTGTTTTTTCCTAACCTGCCATCACCATCCATATTCGTATCCTCCTCATAGCCTATGTTCTAGTCCACTCAACTCGCATATCCTCCACTCCTTGGCAAGCCTCCATCGTTACCAAACCTCATCCTTCCTATACCTTACTTGCCCTCTTACATACCCTACCCGTACCGGCATTCAGGCTCTCACTCCATTATTGTACTTCGTTCTCTCATACCTCACCTTCACCATACCAGCCTCCAAGGCTTCACTCCATCATCGTACATCATCCATTTCATACCTCACCTTAACCGTCCCGGCCATCGAGGATTCTCTCCATCATCGTACATTGTCCATTTCATATTTCACTTTAACTGTACCGACCTTTTGGACTTTATTTTATAATCATACATCATCCATTTCATTCTTTACCTTACACCATTCAGGCCTTCAAGGCTTCTCTTCATCATCGTACATTGTCCATTTCATACCTCACCTTAACCTTTCTGACCTTCAAGGCTTCTCTACATCATCATACATTGTCCATTTCATATTTTACCTTAACTGTACCGGCCTTCTAGGCCTCATTTCATAATCGTACATCATCCATTTCATTCCCTGCCTTAAACCGTTCAGGCCTTCAAGGCTTCTTTCCATCATTGTACATCATCCATTTCATACTGCATCTTACCCATTCCAGCCATCAAGGTTTCTCTCCATCATTGTACATTGTCCATTTTATATTTTACCTTAACTGTACCGGTCTTCTAGGCTTCATTTCATAGTCGTACATCATCCGTTTCATTCCTCACCTTCAACCATTCAGGCCTTCAGGGCTTTCAGTCCACCATCATTTATCGTTCTTTCATTCTCGACCATTCTGTCCTCCAGCATCAACTTCTACTCTTAATGTTGGTTGTAGGCTTTACCTGGCCAACCTCGTCTCTCCCCTTTGCATCCTTTTGTTCCCATTTGGCAGTCTATGCTGTTCTTCTAAGCTTCCTTCTGTCAGTGAACTTCGTATGTTCATTTCGATCCTCCACTCGTCCATTCCGGATTCATAGCTAGACATCACTCGCGACCCTCATCAGCATTCCTGTTAGACAGATACAGCGAAAGCTTCATCTAAATTGGAATCTTTTCCTCTTCCCTCAGTATTGACTTTAAATTGTAGCAGCTGAGCCATCACTAACCAAAACGTCCTTCTGCCTGGAGGAAAGGTGACCTAGGCCTTGGATCCCCAGAGGTTTCCTCCTCAAAGGTTTTTTTTTTCTCTCCTTCATGCCGATGGTCATAATATTAGACAGGGTTAGTGCTTTCATAGGTTCCATAGTTAGGTTCCGCTGTTGGATGGAGTCGGATGGTGGCCCCGGCTGTTCCCTCTCTCCTCCGGAAGTCCGCCATTCTGCATCTTGTCAGATTTCCTTTCATTCTTCATCCTCGTCATATCTCATTCTTCTCTGTCCTTCCCATCTATGGCTATCTCCTTAATTTCCAGTCTTGATATAGTCTGATTTCTCACCTCTTTGATGCTCGACACCTTTTTGGGTATTCTTTTTGGGCTTCTTCCTAAGCTACCTTTAGCCAAGGGAATCATTCCCATGGCACCTATAGGGGTGGAACCCTCCTCTAGGGTTCCTCACCATCATACCCTTATAGGGTGGTATATCCCACAAATAGAGAGGCAAACAGCCACAATGTATCTAAGTCACACAAGCATACATCACATCAAGTTGCATAAGCACATTGAATTGTAAAGGCCATGCCTGTGGTTCAATGGGCAGAGCAACAACAGCACTCTCCCATCAGGCCTTAAAAGGCCATTCCTCCTGGACTGTTCCAGGATTCATTTCTTCGTTGCCCCACCATCCTCCCCTCCTCCTCCAGCAGGCACATCTCTCTTTCTGCGGGCTTCCTCCTAAGCTACCTTTAGCCAAGGGAATCATTTCCATGGCACTTATGGGGTGGAACCCTCCTCTAGTGGTCCTCGCTGTCGTACCCCTATAGGATGGTATATCCCATGGATAGAGAGGTGAACACAATGTATCTGTCACACAAGCATACATCATATCAATTTGCATAAGCACATTGAACCCACAGTATCACTCCCCAATTTTTTTCCTCCTGGATCTCTGTGGCCTTTGTGCCATCTTTTACATAAAGTGCCACTTCTCCTCCCTTCCTGCCTGCCCTGTCTCTTCTGAATATGTTGTTGCCGGGTATGGACATCTCCCAGTTATGGTTATTATTAACACCAGGTCTCTGTGATGGCCACAATGTCCAGGTCTGACTGCACCATGGCAGCCTCCAGATCTTCTATCTTTTTGCTAAGGCTTCTGGCATTGGCACACATGGCTTTCCATGATGTGAACTCCCTGGACTGTTTAGCTGTTCTACTCCAGCCCCCTCCCTGGTTATCCTTTATCCCTGGTTCTCCCTGCTACTTGTTCTTCTGTTGGGATTTGCCCCATTTCTGCCTATCCACCCCTTGGGTGCTTATCTCCATCTTTTGCACATTGCTTTGCAGAGATAGCCCCTCCTCATGTTCACTGTCTGTGATATATGTGAGGTGGGGAAATGTAAGCCCCTTTTGTGTAGGTATGTGATATGTGTGAGGTGGGGGAAATATGAACTCCTTTTTTGTAGGTCTGTGATATGTGTAAGGTGGGGAAATGTGAGCCCATTTTCTGTAGGTCTGTGATATGTGTGAGGTGTGGAAATGTGAGCTCCTTTTTTGTAGGTCTGTGATGTGTGTGAGGTGGGGAAATGTGAGCCCCTTTTCTGTAGGTCTGTGATATGTGTGAGGTGGGGAAATGTGAGCTCCTTTTCTGTAGGTTTGTGATATGTGTGAGGTGAGGAAATGTGAGCTCCTTTTCTGTAGGTCTGTGATATGTGTGAGGTGGAGAAATGTGAGCTCTTTTTCTGTAGGTCTGTGATATGTGTGAGGTGGGGAAATGTGAGCTCTTTTTCTGTAGGTCTGTGATATGTGTGAGGTGGGGAAATGTGAGCTCCTTTTCTGTAGGTCTGTGATATGTGTGAGGTGAGGAAATGAGCTCCTTTCTGTAGGTCTGTGATATGTGTGGAGGAGGAAATGTGAGCTCTTTTTCTGTAGGTCTGTGATATGTGTGAGGTGGGGAAATGTGAGCTCCTTTGTGTAGGTCTGTGATATGTGTGAGGTGAGGAAATGTGAGCCCCTTTTTCTGTAGGTCTGTGATATGTGTGAGGTGGGGAAATGTGAGCTCCTTTTCTGTAGGTCTGTGATATGTGTAAGTGAGGAAATGTAAGCTCCTTTTCTGTAGGTCTGTGATATGTGTGAGGTGAGGAAATGTGAGCTCTTTTTCTGTAGGTCTGTGATATGTGTGAAGTGAGGAAATGTGAGCTCCTTTTCTGTAGGTCTGTGATATGTGTGAGGTGAGGAAATGTGAGCCCCTTTTGTGTAGGTTTGTGATATGTGTGAGGTGAGGAAATGTGAGCTCCTTTTCTGTAGGTCTGTGATATGTGTGAGGTGAGGAAATGTGAGCTCCTTTTTTGTAGGTCTGTGATATGTGTGAGGTGGGGGAAATATGAGCTCCTTTTTTGTAGGTCTGTGATATGTGTGAGGTGAGGAAATGTGAGCTCCTTGCTGTGATATGTGTGAGGTGAGGAAATGTGAGCCCCTTTTGTGTAGGTATGTGATATGTGTGAGGTGGGGGAAAGATGAGCCCCTTTTCTGTAGGTCTGTGATATGTGTGAGGTGAGGAAATGTGAGCTCCTTTTCTGTAGGTCTGTGATATGTGTGAGGTGGGGAAATGTGAGCTCTTTTCTGTAGGTCTGTGATATGTGTGAGGTGGGGAAATGTGAGCCTCTTTTCTGTAGGTCTGTGATATGTGTGGGGTGGGAAATGTGGGCTCTTTCTGTGAGGTCTGTGATATGTGTGAGGTGAGGAAATGTGAGCCCTTTTTCTTGTAGGTCTGTGATATGTGTGAGGTGGGAAATGTGAGCTCCTTTTCTGTAGGTCTGTGATATGTGTGAGGTGAGGAAATGTGAGCTCTTTTTCTGTAGGTCTGTGATATGTGTGAGGTGAGGAAATGTGAGCTCCTTTTCTGTAGGTCTGTGATATGTGTGAGGTGAGACAATGTGAGCTCCTTTTTTGTAGGTCTGTGATGTGTGTGAGGTGAGGTGAGGAAATGTGAGCCCCTTTTGTGTAGGTTTGTGATATGTGTGAGGTGAGGAAATGTGAGCTCCTTGCTGTGATATGTGTGAGGTGAGGAAATGTGAGCCCCTTTTGTGTAGGTATGTGATATGTGTGAGGTGGGGGAAATATGAGCCCCTTTTCTGTAGGTCTGTGATATGTGTGAGGTGGGGAAATGTGAGCTCTTTTTCTGTAGGTCTGTGATATGTGTGAGGTGGGGAAATGTGAGCTCTTTTCTGTAGGTCTGTGATATGTGTGAGGTGGGGAAATGTGAGCTCCTTTTCTGTAGGTCTGTGATATGTGTGAGGTGAGGAAATGTGAGCTCCTTTTCTATAGGTCTGTGATATGTGTGAGGTGAGGAAATGTGAGCTCTTTTTCTGTAGGTCTGTGATATGTGTGAGGTGGGGAAATGTGAGCCCTTTTTCTGTAGGTCTGTGATATGTGTGAGGTGGGGAAATGTGAGCTCCTTTTCTGTAGGTCTGTGATATGTGTAAGTGAGGAAATGTGAGCTCCTTTTCTGTAGGTCTGTGATATGTGTGAGGTGAGGAAATGTGAGCTCTGTTTCTGTAGGTCTGTGATATGTGTGAGGTGAGGAAATGTAAGCTCCTTTTTTGTAGGTCTGTGATATGTGTGAGGTGAGGAAATGTGAGCCCCTTTTGTGTAGGTCTGTGATATGTGTGAGGTGAGGAAATGTGAGCTCCTTTTTTGTAGGTCTGTGATATGTGTGAGGTGAGGAAATGTGAGCTCCTTTTTTGTAGGTCTGTGATATGTGTGAGGTGAGGAAATGTGAGCTCCTTGCTGTGATATGTGTGAGGTGAGGAAATGTGAGCTCCTTTTTTGTAGGTCTGTGATATGTGTGAGGTGGGTAAATGTGAGCCCCTTTTGTACAGGTCTGTGATATGTGTGAGGTGGGGAAATGTGAGCCCCTTTTGTGTAGGTTTGTGATATGTGTGAGGTGAGGAAATGTGAGCTCCTTTTCTGTAGGTCTGTGATATGTGTGAGGTGAGGAAATGTGAGCTCCTTTTCTGTAGGTCTGTGATATGTGTGAGGTGAGGAAATGTGAGCTCCTTTTCTGTAGGTCTCTGATATGTGTGAGGTGAGGAAATGTGAGCTCCTTTTCTGCAGGTCTGTGATATGTGTGAGGTGAGGAAATGTGAGCTCTTTTTCTATAGGTCTGTGATATGTGCGAGGAGAGGAAATGTGAGCTGTGTGAGGTGAGGAAATGTGAGCTCCTTTTTTGTAGGTCTGTGATATGTGTGAGGTGAGGAAATGTGAGCTCCTTGCTGTGATATGTGTGAGGTGAGGAAATGTGAGCTCCTTTTTTGTAGGTCTGTGATATGTGTGAGGTGGGGAAATGTGAGCCCCTTTTGTGTAGGTCTGTGATATGTGTGAGGTGGGGAAATGTGAGCCCCTTTTTTGTAGGTTTGTGATATGTGCGAGGTGGGGAAATGTCAGCCCCTTTTGTGTAGGTTTGTGATATGTGCGAGGTGAGGAAATGTGAGCTCCTTTTCTGTAGGTCTGTGATATGTGTGAGGTGAGGAAATGTGCGCTCCTTTTCTGTAGGTCTGTGATATGTGTGAGGTGAGGAAATGTGAGCTCTTTTTTGTAGGTCTGTGATATGTGCAAGGTGGGGAAATGTGAGCTCTTTTTTGTAGGTCTGTGATATGTGTGAGGTGGGGAAATGTGAGCTCCTTTTTGTAGGTCTGTGATATGTGTGAGGTGGGGAAATGTGAGCTCCTTTTTTGTAGGTCTGTGATATGTGTGAGGTAGGAAATGTGTGCCCCTTTGTGTAGGTCTGTGATATGTGTGAGGTGGTAATTAAGGAGCATAATACAGAAGACATCAACAAACCTCACCCTGCGCATTGAGTGACCCATGTGATGCACCAATCAAAGTACTGCTGAAGTGTGACATAGCAGTTCCCAACCTTAAAACCCACCACAGCCCACCAGTTCACTGTATGACCTTGAGCAGGTTACTTGACCTACCAGTGTGTTAGTCCCACAGAGCTCTAAAATTGCAGTGGAAGCAGTACCCCACTGAAAATGAGATGCCGCATATCAATTGGGCAGTCCTGGGTAAATACATTGCAAAATGATTGTGAAGCAAAGAGACAAAGTGTACACCCACTTCTATCCTGCAATTTGAAAGGAATCTCACTGGGACTCAACGCTGCATCTTTAAGCAATTTGGGACATCAGCAACTCAAAGAATTAGATGCATATTTTCAATCAAGTACATCAGCGATGCCATTAAAACAGAACAGGATGAAGAAGAAGGAAAAAAAACACAAGAATTGCATTTGGAAGAAGGGTCTATTGAAAACATCTGCTAGTGGCCGCCGAATTGACTAAAATTGCTTTAATCCCTGCTAGCTTGGTGACCTCTCAGCAAACTTTCAGCTGCTTGGCTTTTGCCTCAGGGTCACTCCCGTGGAATATATGTGCATGTCTTCTGCCTGGCCAGGAAAGTTTTACTATTTCAGCCACTCATTCTTGCGTAGCAGCCTGGCTTCGATGGGGGGGGGTTGACAAAGTTTAGCCCTGTGATGCTGTTGGGCTCTTCTTTTCTTATCTCCCCCTCATTTTTAAGCACATTTTGATCCCCCACATCTCCTTCTGTGGTTCCCTCCTACCTTCCTTTGTACCTCACATCTCCCCCACATCTCCCTCTGTGGTTCCCTCCTACCTTTTTTTGTACCTCATGTCTCTCCCCACATCTCCCTCTGTGGTTCCCTACTACCTTCCTCTGTACCTCACATCTCCCCCTCATCTCCATCTGTGGCTCCCTCCTACCTTCCTTTGTACCGCATGTCTCCCCCCACATTTCCCTCTGTGGTTCCCTCCTACCTTATTTTGTACCTCACATATCCCCTACATCTTCCTCTGTGTTTCTAGGTAGGGAAAATGATACATGGATACATAGAATTTGTTGGCAGATAAGGACAGCCTGGCCTATCTAGTCTGCCCATTTTCCCTACCTGTTACTTACGCTGTAGGCTGTAGCTGATCTGTGACTTTCCCACCCTTCCCTGTTTCTAGTATTCCCTTGTGTCTGTCTAGCACATTTTTGAATTCCTCCACCATTTTTGCTCCCACCACCCCTGCGGGGAGGCTATTCCAAGCATCCACCACCCTTTCTGTAAATAAGTACTTCCACCCATTACCCCTGATTCTACCTCCCTCTAACTTCATATCATGTCCCCTAGTTTTTGTCTGTCCTCTTTTCTGAAAGATGCTACCCTCTGTACCTTATTTATCCCTTTAAGGTATTTGAACATCTCTATTATGTCCCCCCTCTCTCTCCTCATCTCTAGAGAATACATATTGAGATCTTTTAGCCTCTCCTCATATGACTTCTGGTGCAGCCCCTGTACCATTTTTGTAGTCCTTCTTTGGACTGCTTCCACTCTGTCTATGTCCTTTCCGAGATGCGGCCTCCAAAACTGAACACTGTACTCCAGATGAGGTCTCACTAATGATTTGTATTGTGGCAACACTACTTCCCTTCTTCTGCTGATGATGCCTCTCCCTATGCACCCCAACATCCTGCTAGCCCTTCTAACCACCTTCTCACACTGTCCAGCCACCTTTAGGTCCTCAGATAAAATCACTCCTAGACCCCTCCCCTGTTTGGTCCTCAGATATAATCACTCCTAGATTCCTCTCCTGTTTGGAGGTGGGCAGACTAGGTGGGCCAAGCAGTCTTTATCTTCTGTTAATTTTTGTATTTCTATGTACCTCACGTCTCCCCCTACATCTCCCTCTATGGCTCCCTCCTACCTTATTTTGTCCTTCACATCTCCTCCCTAACATCTCCCTCTGTGGTTTCCTCCTACCTTCCTTTGTACTTCATGTCTCCCTCTGTGGCTTCCTCCTACCTTCCTTTGCACCTCATGTCTCCCTCCACATCTTCTACCTCCTTCCTTCGTTTGTACCTCACATCTCCCCCCACATTTCCTACTACCTACCTTAATTTGTACCTCGTGTGTTTCTCTATGGCTTCCTCCTATATTACTTTGTAGTGACCGTCACTGTGGGCCAGGTAACCTGCTCCCCCATGAGGGGTACTTGCAAAAGGCCATCTGTAGTCCAGGGTGGAGGGGGGGGCCGGGGTCTTCATCCAGGAATGAACATAGGGTCTGCATTCCTTGAGAACAATAGGGAAAAATATGCCAACGTAGTGCTGTATCCATAACGATGCAGCACATTCTGATCCCACGCCATAATCCTGCCACACAGCCCCTTCACCAGATGGGACTGAGTCAGGTGGGGATTGCCCTGCCACGAAGAGCCACTAATGGTGAAGCGTGGGTGAACATGGAGGAAGGTGTGTGGTGTTGCGATGGACAGTCACCCTAATATCTGACAGAGTGCAGGGGTCCCAAAAACAGCTTGATTAAAAAAGGAAATCCTGTGTCTCATGAACTGAAAGAAGCTGCAGTGCCCAATGATGAAAGGGAGTGGCTTTAGTGTTTAGGGCCCCCAGTGGAATTAGTCAAGTCATGCCCTCCTGCTGCCCTTCCTTGGCTAGATGTTTTACTGTAGCCATCTGTACAACATTTCATTTTCAGTACAACCAGTGACATATGTATGCTTTTAGTTGTAGACAGCACTGTTAGTCCATGGGGCTGTTCTACCCACCCCATCCCTTTCTGCTCAGCTGCCCTTTTATTGGCTGGGTCATACCATTTTCGAAGAATTTCCTGGCATGGAAGATGGTGGTACACAAATGGTGGGTGGCCTATACCCTCAGTTCCCTGGACCAAGTGCCAGTCACCTCTGAAATGTACCTGAGTTCCAGACACCCCCACCCCATGTGGAATTGGAGGACTCGCACATGATCCTCACTCTCCCAGGCAGCTGTAAGCCACACTGCCACTAGCCCTGCCTGAGATCTCTTGGTGACATAATAGAAATTACATTTCTTCCTTTTCAGAAGGGATTTGGAGCACTGTGAAAGATGCAGTACATATGTGTCATGGTTTCCCTAGTTCTCCTTACAGCACCTCTGAGAACGATGTAAGACCCGCTACTTTATTTTTTTGCAATTACTTCAATCAGGATAACCCTATGAGATGCTTCTCAATCGCTCCCTCATACTTTCACAATTCACCCAGATCTGGAAATCTGCTCTGGTTACACCAGTTTTTAAGAGTGGGGGCAGATTACTACCTGGGAATTATAGGCCAATATCTATTCTTCCCCCACTGTCCAAAGCACTTGAAAGGATTGTTGCTGACCAGTTTGTGGAGTACCTGGAAAAATACGACCTGCAATGTGTCCAACAACATGGTTTTCAAAAAGGGCACAGCACATCTACAGCCCTACTGGAATTCACAGGTTTCATTCACCATACTCTTGATCAGGGTCAACTTGTTGGTGCAACCTTTATTGACCTGTCTAAAGCATCTGACATGGTCAATCACTATTTACTGACACATCAGTTTGCTGGGCTTGGTATATCCTGAGAAGCCCTAAAGTGGTTCACCAGCTATCTAGCAAACTGCACACAGCAGGTGAGAATAAGGTCTGCCCTTTCTGCTAAACTGCCTGTCTGTTCTGGGGTTCCTCAAGGATCAATACTGGGACCACTTCTATTTAGCACCTTCCTCAATAATCTTCCAGCATTCTGTTCTGAACCAGTACTCCTCTACGCAGATGATGCGGTCATTTTCTCAAAGACTGCTGACCCTACCCTCCTTCAGGCCCAACTTCAGAAAAGTTTTACTGAAGCTGAGTCTGGTTCATCTCTCATAAGTTGGTGCTTAGCTGTAAAAAAATTAAGGTCATGCTCTTCCATGGTACCCGCAGCAAGCACAAAGTCAAACAATTGGTGATTAAAAACAGTGCGGGTGTTATCCTTGATCAGACTCAATCTTTTAAATACCTAGGAGTTACTCTGGATAGTATGCTGTCCTACTCCAACCATGTTGAGAATGTTGCCAAGGTAGTTAACATTCACCTAGGCCTTCTACACAGGCATAAACACTGCCTTACTACTGATGTCCACAGATTGGCTATCCAAAGTCCAGTTGTGTCTATTATTGCCTATATCTTGGTCATTTATGGTTCCGCCACAGACACAACCCTACGTCGGCTCACCACAGCTCTGAATAAGGCATGCCGTCTATTAACTGGTGCAGCATATCGTAATCACACTTGTGACATTTACGAACAAGCAAACTGGCTTCAACTCCAGGCTCGCATTGAATATCAAGCCTGCCCTCTGGCTAAGAAGACAGATCTTGGTCTCCTACCACCAGGTTCCCTTCAGCTTTTCAGTCCCTTCGCAGTCCCAGTCCTGCACTCGGAGCACACGAAGTTCTGTGAGCCAAATTTTTCTGTCCCTCGCTGTCGAACCTCGCTCTGACAGCGATCCATTGCAGTTAGAGCTGCTAATTTATTTAATTCCCTTCTTCCTGAGATTTCGACGACTGCAACCTTGGGACCATTTAAATGAAAGCTGCATCAATTCCTAGTTTCCAGAGCATCTTGTGACTGCTATACCTAATCCCTGCTGACAACTAAATGCACTGGGACCTCCCTCTTTTGCCATTTACCCCTGTATAGCCCTATACTGCTGCTGCACTATTCCATTCACAGCACTTCATCCCTTATCCCATTCCTGCCCTCTTTTCATCATACCTCATCCCCCCTTCCCTTATCCCTCCACTCCCACTCCTCCCCTCCTCTGTTTCCTCACCTTGTTCTGTCCCTCTACCTCCCGCCCCGTGGGTCTTTCCTGCTCAAGCTTCATTGTGGAATCTCCCTCCTTGCTCTTTTTTTGCTCCTTCCACCCACCAATTCACCCCCTGTACTTTCTCTCCTTGTAAACCCTTTCACCCCTTTTCAGACAAGGCCACTGGCTGCACTTGACACAATATTTATCTTGCCATATTGTTCTTTTGTTTATGTAATTACTTTCCTCATGTTGTACTACTTACTGAAACCATTGTAATTTGCTATTCTTGTGACTTGACGTGGAACTTCAGTAAAAGAGCCCTTGGCTCAAAGGTCTTTCCGATTTGTTAAATAAATAAATACAAATTTTCATGGGGGTCCCTGGGAGGACAGCAGCAGTCAACAAGTTAACATAAGGGGTCGTGGGGGGGTCACAGCAAATAGAGAGCATAAGAATTGTTATGCAACTTGCTCAGAGTCAGGGAGAGGTGGATTCTGAACCAAAGCAAGTACAGGGATTGCAAAGGTGGCTGGGAAGACTGGACTTGAACACTTGCAAGCTAGAAGCAGTCCTCACCTGAAGAGGGAGTTTATTCCAGGTGTCTGGTGCTGCATAAGCCTTCCTTCCTTCCTTTTTCACTGTGCCTGGATTTTACTAAGGCATTTGACTCAGTACCACACCACATCAAACACTGGTGAGTGGGTTAGGAGCAGGGATAATTGTGATATCTTACTGGAAAACAAAGTGGTTCATGAAGAATAATTTTACAGAATTGAATGCTTTAATACATTGGACACCATTCCCTGTCCGCTGAACTTTATTTAATATTCTTCCTTTAAAACTAATTCTGTAAGTTTCTGATGTGTTGTTAAGAACTGATGTTCAAGCTACTCTATTATATGCTTCAACATGCTTTTATGACAGTCACTGACTGGCAATTGATGAGACATTACTAGCAGTACTAAGTATTTATTGATATGTTCAAGTTTTCAATAAACTTCATTATGGAATAAATGGTTAATGGATAGAACCCAGAGAGGGGTTCTAAAAGATACATTTTCTGAGTATGGGGCAATGACCAGTGGTGTGCCAGTTGGGTCAGTACTGGGACCGCACCTTTTTTTTTTCCTACAGAGGTTTTTTCCACCACCTGACTTCACTGATGCCATAGTGGTCCGGGGTAAGTCATGGGGTACATCCTGGGCAAGGTAGGTGACAGGGCTGGGGGAGCCATCTGGAGGAGGCTGATTTTGGGCAGCCCAGGATCAAACATTTTAACTGAATATAAAAACCTCAGACTTGGCATCTGCTTTTAAAATAAGAGGTGATAGGCTACTCCCATAAATTGGGTGAGAGGGAGGATCGTGACATACCCAAGTTCTTTTTTGCCAAGTGTAACCCCCCTACAAATGAGGGTCCCCAAAAAGTCTTCCTCAAGCTTGCCTAAATGCTCACTGCCAGGCTGGTGTCCTCCATTTTAGCAGTTTAAATGTGATTGCCAGAGAGTGCCTGTATAGCCTTTTTGTACTGTCTCTTTAAGAGCTGCCTGGATTGCAGTCATAAATAATCTGAGAGTGAGCTCTGTTGAAAGATGTAACTATTTGCTGAAAATCATTTAGAGTGATAATGATAATGTAGTTTGTCTAACCTGCCTTCTTTGCAGCAAGGACTGTTTTGTTTATCTCCACTAACTTGGTCCTGGACTGCGAATTGGACCAATCAGTTCTGGTGGGACCTAAAATGGAGTTGGTCTGCAGGAACTGTCTAGAGTCAAAATCTGTAGGAATTGTAGTTTTTGGCTTTTGGCACCTTTTTGCACCTGAAGGGGAGCCTTTGTTGTAACTGACAGACAGATCAGCCAACCAAACATTTTGGATTCTGGGGAAATTCCCAGGCTTGCTGCAGTTTGAGTCAAATCTAAGTTGGTAGCTGAAGTAGCAACATGCTTGAGACAGTCAAGCAGCCGTCTGAGTAGTTGCATGCGGGAGAACTGTGGAAAGGCCTGAGTCGTGGCCTGCATGTTTGCCTGCTGCCCCTGAGAGGTAGAGAGAAGATCATTTTTTCGGACTAAATCCAAGTTTGTGAGAACAAAGCAAACCACTGATTTTTTGCCAGGCTCAAACCTGAAGAAGACAGAAGATTTTGTTGAATGCAATCAGCCTGTCAGGATTTCCAGCTGCTTTTGAATCCCAAGTTTGTGCAGAGACTTTGCGATTGTGAACAGAGAGCGGTTTGCCTGGTACAGTAGAATTTCCTTACATGTAAATGTGCTGTGTATTGAAAGTGGGTCATGACTTGATTACCCACTGTGTGAACTGTGTTCTGCTTGCTGGAAGCTTTATCCAGTCTAATCGGACTGAATCCGCGTTCATCTCCATTCAGCCTGGGCCATGCCACTCTGACCCTGTCAGATTACCCCACTGCACAGAGAAAGCCACCGATGAGAGACCTTCCTGGGGATCAGCCCCCTGCTCCATGCTTGAACAGGAACGATGCCTCGGCAAATCATGTGGGCCCTGCTTCTCCTGGCACTCCAGATTAACCACCTGCTGTCTCAATTTTCGTTTAGCCTGTGTCCAGTCTTGGGTATTGTGAGTAATCATTAGGGTAGCTCCCTGCAACAACAGTCTAATCTAAAAGTGTGTCATCTAATTGTCTTGTTTTCTTTTCATAAACGGAGCCCTCCGGCTCTGGATTACAAATAGTGTGTGTTGTGCATGTTGTTTTCTTCCATCATAGGGCCCCAATCAGCTGCAACGTTCCTGGCTAGCCCACCATTCTCCATCTGGGTACCCAGAGTGTGTGACTGTTTATGAACCCTGAAGTGCATGCATAACTGTTTGATTGATAGAGCCTTTAAGCAAATTAACCTGATTACGCCCCTCCCTTGTTTAAGTCCCTTAAATAAATTAGATCTAACTCTTTTTTGCATTTACCCTAACTGTGGTTCCAGTTTGTGCAAGAGTACTGTACTGCTGTTATTTGCTGTGTATAACCTTGTTTTACAGGGGGTCCCCAGGGCTGAGCCAGAGGAAAACCCTGGTGGTAAGTGAAAACAGTGTGGGTACTTGTGTGGTGTATCAGGGGTATTGTGAAAGTGATTATTGTGTATGGTTCTGGCCACTAGTAAGGAAAGAGGGGGGTTACAGTGTCCTGGATGGTTGTTCCCAGGTTAGCTTGACCGCTACCAACCCTCACCTCCAGGTGGAGGCGCCGGTTTCAGAACTCAGGCCCCCTAACCTGCTACTAGCCAAGCAGGCAGAAGCAGTAACCCTTGGGCTAATGCCACCTAGGGGTTACATTTTGGAGGCTCACCGCTGGGATTTTGTGCCTTCTAGTGGCCAAAAATTATGAATTATTGTTAAAGATAAATGACTACCCCAGTAGAAATGGCTGTACACCACTTAGTAGGGTGGTGTACTGGGCAGGAGATCAACCCCCAAAATACTCTACTTATACTGGATATTCCCTTGGGTGCCAGTAAAGACACTGTAGAGGGAGCACTCTCCAAAGCTGAATGTTTAAAAAACCCTGTGGTGATGTGTCGACAGGCTGATTTGAGCGCCCAAACTTTCATAGCCTTGGTAGAGTGTAGTGACCTCATGGACAGCTGTAAAGTGTCACAGACTATTGCCCCAGAAGGGATTTCAGCTGCCTGGAGAGTGATAACAAAGACAGTAAAGACCCCGGGGAGAATGAGCTCCCACCATTACCTGAGACTTTTGAGGAGAAATTTAAGTTGCTGCTGGAGGAAGGGAAAACCGTAGAGGATTTTAAGAAACTATTCCTGCCACCTGGGGGTGTTCCTTCCCCAACACCCCCTCCCAGTCCAGCACCTGTTACGGCCCCACCTTCTGTGCCCATGCCAATGCTGGCCCCTATATCTGTACCTGCCATTAGTCACGACTCCTACTGAAGGCTGAGAATCTTCTCGGGCACCCTCCCAACCCCCCAGGGGGAGGATGACTGGGAGACATGGATAGACTATATTGCTCCTCTAGCACTTGAATGGCAATGCTCAGAAGCAGAGAAATGAAAGAAGTTGAGTGAGAGCCTCTGAGGTCCTGCCCTGGCTACCATCCATGCCAAGCGGGCCAATAACCCCGAAGCAACTGCACAGAACTACCTGGATGCATGGGAGAATGTGCATGGGAGCCCGTATTCAGATGAAAATCTGTTGTGGAGAGTAAGAAACGCTCAGCAGTACCCAGGGGGACCACTATCTGTGTATGTACCTCGGCTTGAAAAGCTGCTACAAGAGTGCCTCAGAAAGGGTAGTTTGCCGTCAAATGAATTAGATCAAACTAGGCTGGACCGGATCCTTAAGTCTGCTCCATTTTCAGAATTGTTACTGCTTCAGTTGCGCCTTGCCACCCGACTGGAATCACCCCCTCCTATGACGAGCTAATGAAAGAAATTCAGGGGGTTCAGCAAAGGCAACCCTGTGGGGGAATTGCACCCATATCTGCTGCTGCTGTGCAAGTGACCGAGAGTGGTCAGCCAAGTGAGGCTCAGGGGCAAAAGTTGGCACTTAACGAGCACTCTGAGAATGCAAAGAACTTCCCACCCTGGGCCCACCATTGGAAAGACGAGCTGCTAAAAGAGTTGAAGATGGGTGCCTCTGCAAGGGTTTCCCCCATGGAACAAGATTCTGGTCCCTCTCATGACATGACTGCCATAGGGGTGGGGGTGCACCTTCAGGCATCCTCTACTGAGGGTAGCCCCTAGGCTGAAATCCAAGAATTGACTGCCACCCTAAAGTAAATGTTTAAAATACGTTGCACCACTCTTACCGCTGCAAGCAGATATTGGACCCCAATCCCTTGTTACTGCCTCAGTCCCTCATGCAATGTTCTCTCCAAGGATGACTCAGGAGTCTATCATTTGTCACAACTGTGGGAAGGATGGCCATATGAAGAGAGAGTGCCAGTCTCATAAAGACTTAGAAAAGGTAGCAAACAGACTCCAAGGGGAGCTCTGAAAAGCAAATCAGTGGCCAAGGAGTGCCCAAAATGACTGCAGTGAGGGTTCAAGAAATACTAACTCAAATTTCTTTGTGGCTAAATCATCTGTCCAGGCCTCTGCTACTGCCTCTCCTGACTGGTCCAGAATAGTGGGCCCTTCGATGGAGACTTCTGCGACTGTCAATGTTATTCATGTTCGGGATGTGCTCGATAGTGGGTCGCAAGTGACCATTGTATTTCAGGACTGGTATGACAAACACTTATCTGATGTGCCATTACAATCCCTGGAAGGCCTGCATGTGTGGGGCCTGAGTGACAAGTCTTATCCCTACATAGGGTATTTCCGCCTCTGGTTGTCTTTTCCTGCAACTGTAACTGGTGTAGAGGAGCGAGTAGAGACAATGGTCTTAGTGTGTCCCCCCACCAGACTGTATGATGGGGTTCCCCTGCTAATTGGGACAAATGCCCATATGTTTGGGAGACTGGTGCAACTCTGTCACGAGAAACAAGGGTGACGGACTGGGAGGGCCCTGAGAATTCTGGCTCTGATCAAGAGGGCCTATGATTTGCAACAAAAACCTGAGGAAGTAGACCAGGATGAACCAGTGAGGATCGTGTGGAAGGAAGATCCCGATTCAATGGTACTGACCCCTTATGCCCAGTGTACCATTCAAGGGGAGGTCCACCTCCGGACAAATGTCAAGAACAAAATATTGATGTTGGATGCTCCAGGTGATGGAAAATTGCCAGAAGGATTATTGGTCAAGCCCAGCATCTTGCCTGCTCGTGTCCATGTCTATGCACGACGAGTGATGGTCCAGATTCACAATGTGTCAGATCGGGAGATCCGGGTGAACAGAGGGTGCACTCTAGCTACAGTACACTGCGCAGACACTGCAGTATTGCCCAGCAAGAAGCACCCTGGTGAGAAGGAGAGAGTGACCCCTATTGCCAGCTGAATGGAATGCTAGAATTAGCATGAGACTTGCCCAGAGAGACCAAGTGTTTTTATTGAAGGAATGGGGTGTGAAACGTGTCCAGGGTGCGGATGAATGGCTATTTTGAGAGAGGTCCTGACGCCTAGCCCCAGCACACATAGATGATATGAGAAGACACCTGCAGGAAATGCTCGCTGCTGGCATGATACAAGAATCCAGGAGCCCATACACCTCTCCTATTGTGGTTGTACATAAGAAGAATGGGTCTGTGAGGATGTGTGTTGATTATCGAACCCTGAACCAGCGGACCATCCCAGACCAATACACTATGCCTTGCATACAAGATGCCCTGGACTGCTTGAATGGGAGCAAATGGTTCTCGGTGTTGGATCTTTGCAGCGGATACTACCAGATCCCGATGGCCCCAGAAGACCATGAGAAAACAGCTTTCATCTGTCCATTGGGATTCTATGAATTTCTGAGGATGCCACAGGGGATATCGGGCACCCAGGCCACCTTTCAGCAACTGATGAAATGTGCGGTGGGAGATATGAATTTGCTGGAATGCCTGGTGTACTTGGATGATGTCATTGTGTTTGGGAGCACCTTAGAGGAGCATGAGACCTGACTATTTAAAGTCCTAGACTGACTGGAAGATTTTGGCCTCAAGCTGTCCATTGACAAGTGCCAGTTTTTCCAAACTTCCGTGAAGTATGTGGGGCACGTAGTACCTACAAAAGGGATAGTGACTGATCCCAGTAAGGTTGAAGTGCTGACTACTTGAGCCCAGCCCCATAATCTGAAAGAACTACAACATTTCCTGGGGTTCTGTGGCTACTACCGCAGGTTCATAAAAGACTATTCCAAGGTGATTTACCCACTCTTGAACCTTACCCAGGGTTACCCTCCTACCAATCATAAATACAAAAGAGGGGCCATTAAAGAACCAGAAAAGTATACGTTTGCCTAGGTGAACTCTTCGGGCCCCGCTGGACGCCCGACTGTGAAGCAGCCTTCCATGAGATCATATACCAGCTCACCCATGCCCCCATCCTTGCCTATGCTGACCTCACCAAACCCTATGTGCTGAATATGGACACTAGTCTGCAGGGTCTAGGAGCAGTGCTGTATCAAGACCATGAGGATGGCCTGAGACCAGTACCTTTAGCCAGTAGAAGCTTGACCCCGTTCGAGCGAAACTATCCTGTGCATAAGTTGGAGTTCCTTGCACTTAAACGGGTCATCGTTGACCAGTTTCATGTATACCTCTATGGGGCAAAGATATTGGTGAAGACAGACAATAACCCATTGACCTATGTACAGACTTCAGCTAAGTTAGATGCCACTGGGCACCGGTGGCTTTCTGCATTATCAACCTATGATTATGTTGTTGAATGCAGACCGGGCCTGAACCATATTGATGCTGACACCCTATCACGAAGGCCCACTTCCAAGAGTGATTGGGTCAGGCTGTCTAAACCTGACATTCAAGCATTGTGCCAAAAGTTTGATAGAGATGAACAGATGTCTGCTGACCCAGTGGACTGTTTAGTAGATTGCTTGGGCCCTTCTGACACCTGCATATCAGCTGCTTATTGCCACTTCTCTGCTCTAGATATTAGTGCACTACCTCAATTTGACAATGACAGCATTCAGTGGGCTCAATCCCAAGATCCTATGATTCAGCCAGCACTCGATGCCCTGCGTGTGGGGAAAGATGTGTCTAAGTTACGTTCCACTGACTTGTGAACTGCTTTATTGTTTAAAGAAGGCCCCAGATTGAAGTTGCTCAATCAGTTGTTGTATAGAGAGACAGTAGATCATAGTGGCAAAGTAGACAAGCAACAATTGGTCCTGCCCACGGCCTTTAAAGATTTGGTACTGAGGTCCCGCCACAATTACATGGGGCACCTCGGTATTGACAGAACCCTTGACCTGGTATGATCTCGCTTCTACTGGTCCAAAATGGGGTCCATTGCTGAGCACCATGTAAAGACTTGTAGTTGCTGCCTGCAAAGAAAAACCCTGCCTCAGAGGGCTGCCCCCTTGTTAATAGAAACATAGAAGTTGACGGCAGATAAGGACTGCAAGGCCCATCCAGTCTGCCCATTTCTTTTTCTACCTTATGAATGTGCCATAGACCTTTGCTCTGTCAATGGCCTATCTATTCATACTCATCTGTATTGCTCCCTTATGCCTATCCCATGCCTGTTTGAAGCCCTGTACTGTATTCATATCCACCACTTCCTGAGGTAGGCTGTTCCATATATCCACCACTCTTTCTGTGAAAAAGAACTTCCTCACATTACCCCTTAATCGGCCTCCCTCTAATCTCATGCTGTGTCCTCTTGTCCTGCTATTTTTCTTATATTGAAACATTTTAGACTCTTTCACCTTGTTAATGCCCTTAAGGTGTTTGAATGTTTCAATCATATCACCTCTCTCCCTCCTTTGCTCTAGGGTATACATATTGAGTTCAGTTAATCTGTCCTCATATGTTTTCTGATATAGTCCCTGCACCATTTTGGTTGCCCTTCTCTGAACTGCCTCAATTTGGTTAATGTCCTTGTGAAGGTGTGGCCTCTAGTACTGCATGCAGTACTCCAGATGTGGCCTAACCAGTGTCTTGTAAAGAGGGATTATTACCTCCCTCTTCTGACTTGCGATACCCCTACTAATACACCCCAACATCCCTCTAACCTTACCTACTGCTTTAGACGTCTGCTTGGATGATTTCAGGTCATCGGTAATAATGATGCCCAAGTCTCTTTCTTCCCTTGTGACTGCCAGCAACTTCCCTCACAGCCTATAGGTGGCTTCAGGATTTCTCTTCCCTATGTGCATGTTAATATTACTACCAACACCCCCATGGAACTAGTCTGCATAGACGTCTTGTGTTTAGAACCTGATCAGCGGAACATTGGCAGTATGTTAGTGGTTACGGATCATTTCACACGGTATACACAAGCTTTTCCCACCAAAGATCAAAAGGCATCTACTGTGGCCAAGGTGTTAGTGGAAAATTTCTTCATCTACTATGGTGCCCCCCAGCAGATCCACTCTGACGAGGGCAGAGACTTTGAGAGTCGACTAATCAAAGAAATACTCTTTCTATGGGGGGTGCAACAGTCAAGGACACCCCTATCACCCACAAAGAGACCCTCAACCAGAATGTTTTAACTGCACCCTTCTAGACATGCTGGGCACACTCCATCCAAAAGACAAGCACAAATGGAGCCAGCAGATTAGCACCTCGGTACTCGCATACAATTGCACGAAAAGTTATACTACTGGGTTCCCCCCTACTGCCTCATTTTCAGGAGAGAGGCCCGGCTGCCAGTTGATGTCTGTTTTGGGGTCTCTCTAGATGGGGTCTGAGCGGCAAACTACTTGCAATATGTACAAAAACTGAAAGCTCAATTGAACCATGCCTATCAACTGGCCCAGACAATGGCTGCCAAGAGAAATATAGCCAACAAAAAGAGGCATGATAAAAAAGTAAAGGCTCAAGAGCTTCGACCTGAAGACCATGTGTTGTTACGCAATTTGGGACTGCATGGTAAATACAAAATTGCTGATCAGTGGCACCATCTTCCCCATGCAGTAGTTAGAAAGTTGGATGATTTACCTGTGTACAAGGTGCACCCAGAGAACAATTCCAAAGCTGTTGAGACCATGCACCATAACCACTTACTATCTATAGACCAAGTCATGATTGAGGCTGAACCACCCAGAAATTGAGCCACTGGGCCGGTGACTCATGCTGCTGCAAGAAAGAGAGAGAGTCAACCTACCCCAGCGGTCACAGATTTAAGGTTTCCCCTGCAGCAGGCCCAGAATAATAGTGACTGTCAGTCCATTTCTGACGAAAGTGAGTGCGACTATGCCTGTTACCCCTCTTATGAATTGAGTCAGCTGTTTCGAGGTAACCCCCTGATAAATTGTAGGGAAGAAGCTGGGCCTTCTGGACTGCCTTACTCCCCCAGCTTTTCCTTGGAGCCAATGCTCCCAGAAAGTTAAGTGCAAAGTGTCACATCTGAAGATGTTGATTCTCTGTGTATTGTGGAACTGTATGATTTCCCTGAAGAAGGAACTGAGGGTTTGAGTCTTTCTGGTTACATACCAGAACTTGAAGAACACTATGAGAGTGCTGACCACCCCCCTTCAATGCCTCAGAGTTTGATTGTGCCTGAGCCTTAGCAAAATGAGTCAAGTGTTGTAGAAACAGAGCCTGCAGAGCAAGGAGCCGACAGTGCCCCAAGTTTGGATGTCCCCACCCAGGCAGAGGCACCCCTCACAAGTGACAAGAGTCCCCAGACCGGTGATGAGAGAACAGAGATTGTAGCTGACCCCCTCAGAAAGACGGGCCGAGCTGTCAAGCCAGTAGTACACCTCAGTTATGATTCTCCCGGGAAACCAGTGGATTTGCCTCTCCATGTGGTGCACAATGGTGTTTATGTCTCACCAAGCTCACTGCCTAAATTGAGCTTGACAGCCAATTCCAGGTTACTTGTCTTTCCTCTCACCATGGTGCCCCTGCCCCCTATAGCCCCAAGTTAGCTGATAGGGAAGGGCCCCCTCTTGCATTATTTAAGGTACAAAGAAGTTATTACCTGATTCAGTGTAGTAATGTTCAATTTACCTGTGTGAAATATGCACAATGTGTTGTCAAAATGGATATAGTATCATGAAGTGTAATGAATATGTATAGTAAAGTAATAAGATTATGTTAACTGATGCATGATGGTACAGACTTGACGTGGACGCCAAGTTTTCTCCAGGCAGGGATGGGTGTAACCCCTTACAAATGGGGGTTCCCAAAAAGTCTTCCTCAAGCTTGCCTAAATGCTCACTGCCAGGCTGATGTCCTGCATTTTAGCAGCTTAAATGTGATTGCCAGAGAGTGCCAGTATAGCCTCTGTGTACTGCCTCTTTAAGAGGTGCCTGCATTGCAGTCATAAGTAATCTGAGAGGGATCTCTGTTGAAAGATGTAACTATTTGCCGAAAATCAATTAGAGTGATAATGATAATGTAGTTTTCTAATCTGCCTTCTTTGCAACAAGGACTGTTTTGTTTACCTCTACTATCTTGGTCCTGGACTGTGAATTGGACCAATCAGTTCTGGTGGGACCTAAAATGGAGCCGTACTACAGGAGCTGTCTGCAGTCAAAATCAGTAGGAATTGTAGTTTGGGGCTTTTAGCGCCTTTTTGCACCTGAAGAGGGAGCCTTTGTTTTGACTGACAGACAGATCAGCCAACCAAACATTTTGGATTCTGGGGAAATTCCCAGACTTGCTGCAGTTTGAGTCAGATCTAAGTTGGGAGCTGAAGCAGCAACATGCTTGAGACAGTCAAGCTGCCGTCTGAGTAGTTTCACGTGGGAGAACTGTGGAAAGGCCTGAGTCGTGGCCTGCATGTCTGTCTGCTGCCCCTGAGAGGTAGAGAGAAGAGAATTTTTTCAGACTAAGTTCAAGTTTGTGAGAACGAAGTAAGCCACTGATTTTTTACCAGGCTCATACCTGAAGAAGACCGAAGATTTTGCTGAATGCGATTGGTCTGTCAGGATTTCCAGCTGCTTTTGAGTCCCCGGTTTGTGCAGAGACTTTGAGATTGTGACCGGAGAGCAGTTTGCCTGGTACAGTAGAATTTTCTTACATGTAAGTGTGCTGTGTATTGAAAGTGGGTTGTGATTTGTTTCCCCACTGTGTTCTGCTTGCTGGAAGCTTTATCCAGCCTAATCGGACTGGATCCATGTTCATCTCCATTCAGCCTAGGCCATGCCACGCTGACCCTGGCGGACTACCCCACTGCACAGAGAAAGCCACTGATGAGAGACCTGCCTGGGGATCAGCCCCCTGCTCCACGCTTGAACAGAAATGACACCTCGGCGAATAGTGTGGGCTCTGCTTCTCCTGGCACTCCAGATTAACCACCTGCTGTCTCTGTTTTTGTCCAGCCTGTGTCCAGTCTTGGGTATTGTGAGTAATCATTATGGTAGCTCCCTGAAACAACAGCCTAATCTAAAAGTGTGTCATCTGATTGCCTTGCTGTTTTCTTTTCATGAACTGAGCCCTCTAGCTCCGGATTACAAATAGCGTGTGTTGTGCATGTTGTTTTCTTCCATCACAGGGCCCCAACCAGCTGCAATGTTCCTGGCTAGACCACCATTCTCTATCTGGGTACCCAGAGTGTGTGACTGTTTATGGACCCCGAAGTGCATGCATAACTGTTTGATTGATAGAGCCTTTAAGCAAATTAACCTGATTATGCCCCTCCCTTGTTCAAGTCCCTTAAATAAATCAGATCTAACTCTTTTTTGCATTTACCCTGACTGTGGTTCCAGTTTGTGCAAGAGTACTGTACTGCTGTTATTTGCTCTGTATAACATTGTTTTACAGGGAGTCCCCAGGGCCGAACCAGAGGAAAGCCCTGGTGGTAAGTGCAAACAGTGTGGGTACTTGTGTGGTGTATCAGGGGTATTGTGAAAGTGATTATTGTGTGTTGTTCCGGCCACTAGTAAGGAAAGAGGGGGTTACAGTGTCTCGGGAGGGCTGTGCCCAGGTTAGCTTGACCACTACCAACCCTGACCTCCGGGTGGAAGCACCCATTTTAGAACTCAGGACTCTTAACCTGCTACTAGCCAAGCAGACAGGGGTAGTAGCCCTTGGGCTAGCGCCACCTAGGGGTTACACTAGTAAAACTGTTCATGTGGCAGCTTGTGTTCATGGAGGCAGTGTAGCATAGTGGTTAAGGGCACTGAGCTGCAAACCTAGAGACCTGGGTTTGAATCCCACCACCCCCCACTTACATACTGTATGACCTTGAACAAGTCAATTAATTTCCATGTGCTCCCAGGTTGCACTTGGAAACAAGTTCCATTTTAGTGTGCCTTTTATGATTAAACAATTTTCCCTTTTCCTTATGCGCAAGTTGAAGAAAATAGTAAACTCTGCAATTTACACTCAAGGCTCGGATGCAGTTTCTGCCGGACAGGAAAGATGGAAGACAAGATTTCGGCATCATAACGAAGTCTCGTCTAATGATGTCTGTGATCTCGTTGGCACTTCAGCTATTAGTAGTAGTAGCACAGCAGTGGTAGGAAGTAGGGAATTGGGTAGCAAAGAGCGGTACAGAGGACCGTGCCCCGCTTCTGAAACTAACCGATCCACTGTGGTTAGATAGGTGTGGAGTGCACAACCCCTGATGTGTTAACCGACTCTGTGAACACTCAGTATTGGAGAATAAACTTGATTTTGTTCCCACAGTCATTAATATAATTATTTCTGCTACTGTACCATCTTTAACAAGAGATTATATTTTTTCCTAATTCCCTTTGTTATTAGCTGTCACTTTTATTATGGTTTGGCTATTTTGTCTGCTTATGCAGCGCAATTTTTATTCTACCATTTTGAATGCATTCTCTTTGTGTTCGAATGAATTATTTTAAAATTAATAAAAAAGAGATACCATAATTTACGCTCAGCACAGCAGAATCTGTATGAACAAATGAAAATGCCAGCAGAAACAGGCCTCACAGTCTTATCGAGTCTGCTCGATTGTGCAGCTAGCCCCTCAATGTGCAGCTGCCCCCCTTCCTCCCCCCCTCACTCTGTCCCATCCCCTCTTGAAACAGTTCGCCATCCTACAGGAAATCACCTCCTCAGGTAGAGTGTTCCACTTGCCTACCACCCATTCAGTGAAGAAATGTCTCCTGATGTCCCTCCTGAATTCCCCCCTCCAACCTCAGTTGGTGCCCTCTTATATCCCTCCCTCTTCTGATCCAGAATATCTCCCTGTATTAGTCTTGTTTATCCCCTTCAGGTATTTAAAGGTCTCGATCATATCTTCCCTATCCCTTCTTTCTTCCAGGGAATACATGTCAGCCATGTTCAACCTTTCCTCATAGGATTTCCCCTCCAAACCCTGGATCATCTTAGTCGCTCTGCGCTGCACGCCCTCCAACAATCTGATGTCCTTTTTCAGGAACGGGCACCAGTACTGCACACAGTATTCCAGGTGCAGCCTGACCATAGACCTGTACAGGGGAAGAATCACCTCACTACTTCTAGAGGAGATTCCCCTCGCTATACAGCCCAGCATCTTGTTGACTTTCACTGCTGCCTTCCTGCACTGAGCTGAGTTGTTCATATTCCCAGTTATAATCATTCCCAGGTCCTTTTCCTACTCTGTGCTACTCAACCCCTCCCAGCTAATAGCTCCTCCTCTGGTTCTTAGCTCCGAAGTACAGCACTTTGCAGTTCTTGGCATTGAACCCCATCTGCCATGTTCCCGATCACTCCTGTAGTTTAGTCAGGTCTTCCTGCAGTCCTCTCCACCCCTCAATGTCATCCACTACACCTCCCATCTTGGTATCATCTGCGAACAGACTGATCTTACTCTGGGTCCCGTGTGAGATATCTGCTTTGAGTATCCCAAACAGCACTGGTCCCAGTACCAATCCCTGTGGCACTCTGCTTGTTACTGCTGTCGGTGATGAGAGTTTCCCCCTCCACCACCACCCTTTGCTGCCTGCCCTTCAGCCAGTTAGTGAGAGCTCTCAGTGGACCTCCCGCACTGATGTGACACAGGACAGACTCCGTATCTCGGATAACCACTTTCTGTTTTGTTTATTTTGTTGTGTGGTTTTCATACTCACAGGACATGCATGTATTATTACAAAGGCATTTGGAATTTCCCAAGGATTTACATTATCAGCATTCTTGTGGCCCATTTTTGCCACAAGAAATGTCAAAACAAAAGTCAAACAAACAGCTTGACAGCCAGCCAGCCCGGAGCCAATACCCTCCAGTTTCCATGCAGGAAATGAGGACACATTATTTTTTTACAGTACATGGGGTTGTCGGAATGTCCTTCGCAGCTGAACTCTGTACTTGGGTCAGACAGGTAGCGGGCTCCCTCTGTGTGTTCAGGTTTACCCTTTAACTGCTCCAGATGAAGGCTGTTAGCATCATAGAAACATCTCTGGAGGAGTGGATTTCCTCTACTGGGAGCCTTGCTACAAATAAAAAACCTAGTGATGTGGCACTCGACAAGCAACTACAGTTTACTTGTACCTGGGGTCCCTCCGAAGCGAAATTAGATGCTCATATTTATATGTAGGCTTATTTTTAAGGCATTGAGTATTTCTCCTAGTAGAACAATAGACACTGTTGTTTTTTCGTGAGTCACTATTTCTTCATAATGTCTTATTGGAATTCTTACATAGCATGCTTATTTTAATTTGATTGCCAAATGACACGCTTGTGTTATTTAAGTTAGTTTTGCAACATTGCGTAATAGTTTGAATCCTCATATCTGTATTGTTCTTGCTGAAAAATCAATAAAAACCATTTCAAAGGAAAGGAAAAACAGAAACAGAGAAAATGACAGGCAGATAACCAGTCTGCGCAAGACTGCCTAATTCTGGGACTGTGCCCTTGTCTGTCCTTCCTACCCCCATCTGCCACCCTGCCACCATTATGCAATATTAACATGTTCTTGTCTCATCGCTTCTTGAAGCCCCCACCACTATTTCAGCCCATGTGACCTGCTCTGGAAGATTTTTCTAGTCCACCACCACTCTTCCTTTTATTTTTTTTGCTTTAAAGATTTTATTAAATTTTCCAAAGAAAAAAACACAGTATACAATTAAGAAGATCAAACAGTACATAGCTTAGCAAATCAACTTCTTTGTTAAGTATCAGGCTTATTGTTAGGTCACAAAAAACAACATATAGATACATGGACAAAAATATTAAGTTTAACATTCAGTGGCTAGAAAAGAGATAGCATAAGGGTCTTACTCAAATCAAAAGGACTTGCATTAAGAATTGATGTAGACAGATAAACACTGGGTAATTTAGTGTCAGTGACTCAGCAGGTAGCACACTCGCCTCTGAGGCTGGGAGATCAGAAGGCTGTGGGTTCTGTCCCCAAACCAGGCACTTGCGTTAAATCCCAGTACTGACAGTAGTGCAGTACAAGGGGGTGCTGCACTCCTGAGATGCTGTCTTTCACATGAGATGTTAAATCGAGGTCCCATCTGCCTGTTCAGGTGGATGTTAAAGATCCCATGGCATTTTTCAAAAAGAGTAGGGGAAGTTTCCCTGGTGTCCTGGCCAAATTTCCCCCATTCACTGAAAATACCACCAACAGCTTAATCTGCTTCAAGGTCAGTTGGCATTCATCTGTATCCCTCTCCCCTGGGTTGTGCCTGAAAATAGGCAGAATCTGTCTAGTGCACTTACCCGGTCAACTAAAATAAATAATAGCTTTCCCTAGTCTTCTGAAGTACTAATGTGATTCAGAAAGGGGGCCCATATTTTATGAAACAATTCAATGTTACCAGAGATTAGTAAGGCCAATCTTTCATTGTTGATTACTTCATTCATTTTATTACCCCATTCTATAAAACTTGGGGAAGGGGGTCTAGGGACTTCGTATGAGACATTAAAATTCTTTTAAGAGTCAGTGCTGCGGACCAAATAATAGTACATTGAATTTTGCTTAGAGGTTTAGACTCTTCCTTCGTCCCTAATATAAGGAAATTAGGGGTAAAGGGAATGGGAACCCCCACAGCCGATTCACAGACTCTATGTGACTTAGCCCAAATCCTAATAATATATGGGCAGGACCACAACACATGCTGAAGGCCCACTTGATTTTCCTGGCAGCTCCAGCATTTCCCATCTGACTGAAAACCTAGAGATGCCAACCTATTAGGGGAATAATAATAAAAATGAAGAATTTTATATTGTATTGTCCTGCCTTGACTTTCTCTACTAATGGGATAGGCGTTACCCCAGACCGAGACCCAATCAGAGTCAGAAAAAATTTCCCCTATCTCTTCCTCCCATTTCAATTTCGCTGGGACCGTCAAACTATAAGGGTCTTATACATTTGTCAGAAGTTTATATAACAGACTTACCCCCTTCCTCAGCTTGCTCTTCTTCAGCACTGGGTCCCACGCAGAGTTTTCCTCCAGAACAAAATGTGGTCCTAGTACTGTAGCCTGCAGGGCTTTTCATAGTTGAAGGTACCTGACAAAATGGAACCGCGGCAAACCCTGTTTATTTCTGAGATGCTCAAAAGACAGCAGTTCTCCTGAATTCCTAGCAGATCAGAGAGGTTTGTAACAGTCAATTTACTCCACCCACAGTCAGAGATGGTAAGAGAGTTACGCATTAGACTAGGCGTTGTTCCAAATTGTCATCAGACATGGGGGAAGGTTCTCCAATAATAGTAAATGTTGCATCTTTTTTATCACCACCACTCTTCCTGTAATAAAGTATTTTCTGACATCCTTCCTAACCACTGCCCTCCCCCAGTTTTTGGGAGGTTATCTCTGGTACCAGTGTTACCACTCATTTGGCCTTATGCACAAATGTGCAGGTTGCCTAAGCGGAGACACATAGGCAACCCTAAGTCGGAAAGTCACACAGTGGGGTCCAGTGGACCCCTGGCAGCATTCACAGAAGGTGTGTGAGCCACTTGCGTGCTGGATTCCTGCTGCTGGCTGTGCAACTATGCACATAGGTGGTCTGGAGCAGTGTTGGGGGCGTACCCGCACTCTGCACCATGCACAAAGGCATGGAATGCAGGACACGGGGTGCACAGGTTATGGCAGTGGGGACCCTGCTATAACTGTAGCGTGTGCCCCCACCAAAGACACCTGCCACCTCTGCACAGTAGGACAGGTGAGCCAGATACAGCACCATATATATACTGAATTGCCCATGTACACCAATGGAATGTAGCTGTGAGACCCAGACATGCAGAATGCCAGCACGCTTTGATACATGGCATGAACACCTGGTACCATACCAGAAGGCAGTTCCCTATAATATGTATTACCACCATATATCTTTGTAGCTACTGGTGTAGTGGGTGTGGCAGCATAGTGCTTGCAGGGGTGCCCCCGGCCATATCATGCAGCTAGGTGGGCTCGGGCATCATGGGGGATCCACATCAGGACAAAGAATTCCCCCACTGTGGTGCCCCAGCCCACCTAGCTGCATGGTATGGCTGGGGGCATCACTGCAGGCACTATGCCACCACATCCACTTTACCAGGAGCCACACAAATATATGGTGGTGGTAGAGATTGTAATAACTACCCTCTGGTGTGGTACCAGGCTTACCTGTCAGATATCATAGCATGTTGGCATTCCGTATGGCACAGGCTCATAGCTCCATTCTGTAGCCTGCCATACTGTGGCAATAGTGTCTGCTCTCTGCAAGAGGTCCCACCTGTCCTTTACATATCTCGTGACCCTCGCCTGCCCACAATCCCCTGCTCGTGCGGAGCACAGAATCCACTATGAGACCCAGGACATGCATCCGATTGGCTGTCCGCCTGTTTCCCATGAACCAACCCTATGCAGCTGCATGCTGGGGGGGGGTGGGCCCACTGACAGGCGGCTGGTAATCGTGAATGCTGGCCAGTATGCGTCTGTCCACAGGTGCGGAGCTGTGCACATCAGGTACATGCCTCTTGCATGTACCCAGCACACATTCATGCATAAGGCCCATTGTGAACAGCTCACTGCTGTCCTTGACATTATGATGTCAGGCACAGACAAAAACCCAGCATGGATGAAGTGTAGGTGGCAGGGATATTTTTTTTCATATAATATGTATCGTGATTATGAAAAGGGGGGACACTGAATACAGAAAATATATGAAATTTAGCCTGAAATTTGTCTAAAAGTTTAGTTTTTCCAGAGTATCTCTGGTACATCAGCGACTGTTTGAACACATACAAGTTTAAAGTGTATTTACCCTGGGTAGCCCAATTCATAGGTATAAAGTTGGGGGGGGGGCAGAATTCCCCTCCCATCTTACTTACTTTGTTTCATAAAAAATTTTTGTTTGTTTGTTTTTTTTTGAGTACTGTGACAAAATAATGAGATTTCAGTGGTGGGAACTCCTCATTCTGAAATCCTGGCTATGCCCCTGCAACTTAAATGCAGCATCTCATTTTCAGTGGGGTCCTGTTTCTTCGCAGTTCTACTCAGGAATTGAAGCACAGGGAGGTCAAGTGACTTACTCAAGATCACACAGAGAAGCAGTGACTGTGAGGGTATTTGAACCTGGGGATTGTCTCTGACACAGCTCATCGCACTAACCCTCAGATCAGACCTGAGCTGGGGGCTTCCCTTCTTGACTTGCTCCTCTTGTTACCCATTGAAATACTGTAACCTCTCTGGGTATCTTCCTCTTCACTGTCTCCTCTCCACAGCTTACTCACTCTCCAGACCAACCCATCCATCATCGTCTTACTGCCCAACCAAGTCCTGGGAGCCATAACCTGGGATCCTGCAGCTGTGGGTCAGGTCAACTTCATGATGACAGGCATCTGGGGTGGAGAGTTACTACCCCTCCCTCCAAGCCCAGAGGCAGGGAAAACTCCTCCTTCTCTACAGCCTTGAACCAACCAGATGAAAACTCCTCTGGTTCAGTGGGTGAGGCTTGGAGGCCAGAGCAACTCCTTAGGTCCAGGGGTTGCTGGTAGGAGGCCTTGTCATCCACCCTACTTTTTTTTTTATAATGACTAGTTCTCACCCTTCCATTATCAAAGGTACACTCTGGAACCTCACAATACCATCTGTCACTCTGATTGTCCCTCTCTCAACCCTGCTCCTGTGTTATGCCTCTTGGAACACTGGAGCAAGCAAGTTGTAGTACAGGATACATAGTTCCTTAGCCCAAATGTGGTGAATATCTCTAGGGATGTTTATCTGATGTCTGCCATCCATTGCATCTGTGCACTTGGTGTCTTTGGCAGCGGCAACCTAGTCTTATGGTGCACGTTTGGTTCATTGCCATAGCAATGGGCTCCCCAGCTGCTGCCCCATCACAACTGTCCTCACTGTCAATTATAACAAAAAGCAAACTCAAAGCCTGGCCCTGCTGCTGTGTGTGTGAGACCTGGGCTCATGCTCTGAGCTTGATTCCTCCACCCTGGGTCAGATAAGCATAGGGAGCACTGTGGAGCGTTGTTCAAACACTTCTCATGGATAGAAGCACAGCAGTGGGAGTGCTCTCAGATTTCAGAGGGCACCCATACCACTGTTCAAGCATCTCCCATGGTTAGTGGGAAGCATAGTGGTAGGAGCACTCCTAGACTTGGGGGGGGGGGGAGACACCTGTTCCACTGTTCAAGCACCTCCCATGGTTAGTCAGAAACACTGTGGAGTAAGTGTTCCCAGACTATGGGGAGGGGGGACCAGAAGAGTGCATCCTCATTACACAGTACTAGGAGCTGCAATGTATGTCATGTGACCAAACATCCTAACCCCCCAGGCTAGTATGGTGCAGGACTAACCTTACAGGAGAAGTGCTGGGAGGGTCTAAATGGATACATTCCCGTGATTGATGCAACATCAGCCCCAAGTCACTTGCCCTGCCCCAGAGTCACTCTGACTCCTCCCTATCTGGATGATGAACTAGCATTTCAGCCTGAGGCAGAAACTGGTGGAGTCCCCAGTTCCTCAGGATCTGCTTTAACACAGAAACACAGAATGTGTCGACAGAAAAGGACATGTAGGCCCATCTAGTCTGCCCCATTTTCCCTGCCTATTCTGCATCCCGGACCCTATTTGGTCACAGGTGTCACTCTCTTCTCCCTTACCACTGTTGATAATACCCATGTACAAACAGAGAAGAGGAAAACATAGGTGCCTCAGCTGGGACTTGAACTCAGGCTGCCTGGAATACCATTCTGTTCGCACTAACCAGCTGCGCCACCGCACCAATGTGATTGAAAATGTTATAATAGCCATGTGCCTATCCCACGCATGTTTGAGGCTCCCAAACTGTCTTTACCTCTACCACCTCTTCAGGCAGGCTGTTCCAGGCATGTACCACCTTTTCAGTGAAGAAGTATTTCCTCACATCCCTCTTAAACTTCCCTCCCTCAAGCTTCATGGCATGCCCCCGTGTTCTAGTGCTCCTCCTGTCTCTGAAAGAGACTCACCTCCTGCACCTTGTTCACCCCCGTAAGGTACTTATAGGTCTCAGTCATAATCCTTCTCCACCTGCTCTCCTCCAGGGAGTACATGCTGAGCTCCTGCAGCCTCTCTTCGTAGAGGTTCTTGTTTAACCCCAACACCATTTTAGTAGCCCTCTTCTGGACCACTTCCACCCTGTCAATGTCCATGCGGAGGTGTGGCCTCCAGAACTGGACAAAGTACTCCAGGTAGTGTCTCACTAGTGAGCAATACAATGGCAACACCACCTCCCTTCTTCTGATAGAAATCCCTCTCCCTGTGCACCCCAGCATCTGGATAGCCATGCTTACCACCCTGTCACACTGTCCTGCTACCCTGAGATCAGCAGACACAATTACCCCAATATCCCTCTCTTGCTTGATTACTGTAAGTACCTCTCCCTCCATCTTATAAACAGTTCTTGGGTTTCCCTGCCCCAGGTGCATGACTTTGCACTTTTTTAAACTGATACCCTGCTGCTACCCCTAGACCACTCCTCTAGTTTCACCAGATCCCTTTGCATTCTTCCCACTGTCAGAAACCTACTCAGCAGGTCAGCCCTCTACTCAAAAAGTGCCAACCTCCGAGCGCAGTCTTATGAACAGTTTAACAGAACAAGGTAACCCTCTTGTCTGTTTTGTGAGTTCAGATCAACCTTTGGTCTCCCGTCTTAGAGGGATTCAAACTATGAACCTCTTGCTAGCGTACCGAATGCACAGGCTCAGATAATTCTGTCTTCGGGGCACCAGATATCTTTGCCTATGGTCACCTAACCAGGTATACAGAGATGAACCCTTAAAAACTTTAATAAAGACCTCAGATTTAAAATGCTTCTCTTTCCAGTTTGGTATCACCATTCAAGCTTATGCCTAGTGTCTGTTATAACCATATATACTTTTCTTACAAATGAAAGAAAATCAAAGACAGACCAAGTATGGTCTAAAAAGAGTTTTACTAAAATAGATAAAAATATGTGACACGTAAAATACAGAACTATTATATCACAAGACATACAAATCTCTTAAACAAAACAGGTTTTAGTGCAATTTCTACAACAGTACTTAGTCTCTAAATATCTGCTTAAAAGTGCTCACAGATGTTTCTTTGTCAGAGTCTAGATAAAAGTGTCTCTGTGAAGTCAAACAGAATAATGTTTAAAATCTGGTTTTCCCCACCTACTTGCATGCGGTCACCTAGCTCCTCCGTCAGAATATATAAAAAAAATTTATACAAAAAACAGGATGTCTTTTCCAAGTATTAAATTCTGCAACTTCAGCATGACTCATGTCCTCCAAATGACAATTCTTTGATCTCATGATAAACTTCCCCCTTCCAGGACATGTACGCATCTTTATGATTTCGCACCAGTTTACTAAACCTGGTTTCCTCTCCTAATGTCATAAAATGGATATGCTCAACTCAGGCCTCTTCCAGCCTGTAATTAACTTTAGATAAAACAGGATATCCTTGATCAAGGTCTGTTCTACTCTGTCATTAGCTTCAGGCCTGCCATGTAACACCAGGTATCTAAAACCTGTGTGAGTGTGTGTGTGATCTCACATGCTGTTTCAGCATTTTTTCATGGCTTTCATCTTTTCAGCTAAAACCTGGGGGGGGGGGGTGTGACAGATTTTCAGCATCTCTCATGACAGACAGTCCATAACCCATTTTGATATTACAAAAAATGATACTACAGCACTCAGAACTGGCTGTCCACATCACACCCACCTCCACCTGTGTGTCTACCCTGTTGCAGACTTTTGTGTCATCCATAAAGAGACACATATTCCCCTACAGTTACTCAGCAATGTCACTTACAAAGACATTTAAGAAGACAAGACCCAGCACTGATCCCTGTGGTACTGTACTGGTCACTCTCCTTGAGTGACTGCCGTTTAACACCACCCTCTGCCTCCTATCATTTGACCAGTTTGATAGCCAGCTTACCACCTTCACCCCTACCCCTAGGTTGCTAAGTTTCTTAGCCTCCTTTGCAGTATAGTCTCAAAGACCTTACTGAAGTACAGCTAGACCTCATCCACTGCTCTCCCCTGATCCACCTCCCTAGTTACCCAGTCAAAGAAATTTACGAGATTTGTTTGACATGACTCCCGTGAAGCCATGCTGCCGGTGGTCCATTTGCCTCCAGGTACTCCATCAGACTCCCCTTCAGCAGGGTTTTCATTAATTTCCCCACCACTGATGTGAGACTTACTGGTCTGTAATTGGTAACCTCCTCCCTGCTGCTGCTCTTGTGCAGAGGGACCACTTCGGCCTCCTTCAGTCCCTTGTCCCCAGTGAGGTGCTGAATAGTGTTGCCAGATGGGCGGCTAGCATCATGCTCAGTTCTATTAGTATCCTTGAGTGGATCTTGTCTGGCTCCATTGCCTTGTTTTTCTTTAGAGCTTCCAATCCCTGTGGACTCTTCCCACGGCGCCTGCTGACACATGTCAATCTATCTCCCCCCATTATGAAGACCAAGCAGAAGTACTCATTTAAAATTTTAGTTTCTTCTTGTTCTTTCTCTGTGCAACCCCCACATCTTTTGATCCTATCTATACCACCTCTTGTTGCTCATATAACTGAAGAAAGTCATATCCCCTTTTTTGACCTCCTGGGCAATCCTCTCCTCTTTCTGAGTCTTTGATTTCTTCACCCTCCTTAATGCCTCCCTTTGTTTAGCTACAACTCCCTGCCCCCCTCTGTTTCACTCTCCTTGTACTTCCTAAAACCTGTTTTTTTTTCCACCTTAGCCACCTCCCTTGAGAACCATAGTGGCCTCTTCCTCCTACTACTATCCTTGTTTATTTCCTTCAAACAGCTCGCTGTTGCCTTAGTTATTCCCTCCTTTATCATTTTCATTATACCACCACTCCTCCCAAGCCATCCCTCCTTCAAGGTATTTACTTAAGTAGTCTCCCGGTTCTTTAAAATCTGCTCTTCTGAAGTCCATGGCCCTCGTCCTAGTGTGTTTTTTTTCCTGTACAATCTGTATGCCAAACCACGTGTTACACTCGCTTGTACCCAGGGGCTACCCAGTGTGACGTCCACAGTGCTGTTCCTGTTCGTAAGTACCAGATGCAACACTCCCTCATCTCTAGTGTTTTCTGTAACCAGCTGCCTAAGAAATGCCACATGTAGGAAGTCTAGGAAGGCCCTGCTTCTAGTTGTAGCTTTGGCCAGAATGCTCCAATCTACATCTGCCAGGTTAAAGTCCTCTGTAATCAATACCTCCCATATGCTTACCATTCTGCTAATTGCCTCTCCCAAAACCCTGTCTAACTCCTCCCCTGTGATACAAACATATGAACATATGAATGTGCCAGCAGAAACAGACCACCTGGTCTATCTAAGTTTGCTCGAGTGTGCAGCTAGCACAGCACCCCTAGTTTGCAGCTGCCCCACCTCTTCCCCTTTGTCATCCCACTGCCACCCACCACCTCCCCCACCCTCACGCTCCCCTGTTCCCTGTCCCATGCCCTTTTGAAGCTGTTCACAGATTTACATGATACCACCCATTCTGGTAGGGCATACCATTTTGCTACCACCCTCTCTGTGAAATAGTGTCTCCACATTTCCTTCCTAAATCTTCCCCCCTCTATTCTTAGCCCATGCCCCCTGGTGATCCTCCCCCTCCTTAACTTAAAGACCCCAACTGCCCCTTCCTTATTGATTCCCCTCAGAAACTTGAATGACTCTATCATGTCCCCCCTGTCCCTTCTATCCTCCAGGGTGTACATATTCAGGTCTCCCAGTCTGCTGTCATAGTCTCTCCCCTCCATTCCACATATCATCTTTGTTGCCCTCCTCTGCATCCCCTCCAGTAGCCTGATATCATGCTTTAGGTATGGCCTCCAAAACTGCACACAATACTCTAAGTGCAGCCTTACCAGCGACCTGTAGAGGGGCAAGATCACCTCTCTTCGCCTGGATGAAAAAACCCTCACTATGCACCCCAACATTTTGTTCACTTTTGCAGCCACTCTCCTGCACTGGGCAGTGTTGTTCATGGTCCCTGTTATCATTACCCCTAGGTCCTTTTCCGCCTCACTGATCCCCAGCTTAACCCCTCCCAGCCAGTATTCTCTCCCTGGGTTCTTCAGCCCAAAGTGCATAACATTACACTTCTTTGCATTGAACCCCAGCTGCCACCTCTCTGACTACTCCTCTAGCTTGCTTAGATCCCCCTGCAGCTGCTTCCATCCCTTCTCCCCATCCACCACTGTTCGACGGTGTCGCCGGGGCGAAACAGGCTTATCTTGCTCACCACCCCATGTGCACGTTCATACGAAGACCCAAACAATACTGGCCCAAACACAGAGCCCTGTGGCAGCCCACTCGTCACCTGCCTTGGAGTTAAGAGCTCCCCTCTCACCACCACCTGCTGCAGCCTCCCACTCAGCCAGCTTGTAATCCAGTTAATCATTTTTGCCCCTATCACTACACCAGTAAGCTTCCCCCCAAGCCGCCCATGAGGCACAGAATCGAAGGCCTTGCTGAAGTCCAAGTAAAGAACATCCATCGCATGACCATTATCCAGCTCACCTGTCACCCAGTCATAATATTGTATCAGGTTGGTTTGACAAGACTTCCGTGAAATGAACACATGCTGCCTCACATCCTGGAGGCCATTGTCCTCCAGGTACAACACCAGTCTTTCCTTTAGTATTGTTTCCATGAGTTTGCACACTGTGGAGGTGAGATTTACCAGGCGATAATTACCCTGTTCATCCCTGGTCCACTCTTGTGTAATGGTACTACATATGCCATCCTCCAGTCCAGTGGCACACATCCTGACTCCAGTGAGGTGCTGTACAGATCCGCCAGTGGCTCCGCCAACACCTCCGCCATCTCTCTCTCAGCACCCTGGGGTGGATACCATCTGGCCCTGGTGCCTTGTCTACCTTCAGTGCCCTCAGTCCCTCTAGGACTCTACTTGCCTCAATTCTTCCATCTGTTGCCTCCTCTCCCCCTGTCCCTGCCCTCCCAGCCCATGGTGGTAGCAGTCCCCCCTTTTCTTCCGTGAACACTGAGCAGAAGTATTCATTCAGAGCTTCTGCCTGCTCCTCCCTTTTCTGTCCACCCCACCCCTTTTTATCCTCACTATTGTCTCCTTGCACTTCCTTTTCTCCGATGTATCTGAAAAGTCTTTCTCCCCGTTAATTCCTTGTGCTAATCTCAGCTCCCTCTGGGCTGTGGCTTCTTTCATTTTCTGGTCACCTCACTGGACCATCTTGCATACTCCTCCCTGTCCACTTCCTTCCCCGTCCTCTTATACCTCTGGTTCGCCTCTTGTTTTGCTCTCACCACCTCCACTACCTCGCTGTTCATCCAGCATGGTTTTCTTGCTCTGCTCCTCTTACTCTGTGTCTTGGTGCAGGCTTCTGTTACCTCTGTAATCCCCCATTTAATAATATCCCATTTGTGCTCTGCATCTATCTCCTGCCTTATGTCCTCTAGTTTCCCTTGCAGTACTTCCTGCATCCTCCCAGTCTGCCCCCCTGAAGTTTATCACCTAAGTAACTGATTTCTCTGGCTCCCCGCACATCGTGATATTAAACCATACCGTTTGGTGATTGCTGTCGGCTAGTGGGTCCTCCACCTTTATTTCCCTTACTGCCTCCCCATTCGACAACACCAGATCTAAAGTGTTTTTTAGCCTAATAGGGTACACTAACCAACTGTGTCAGGAGACCCTCCTGGATCGCGTCCAGGAGCACTTTTTCCCTAGCACTGGAGGTGACCGGAATGCTCCAGTCAATCCCTGCCAAGTTGAAATCCCCCAAGATGACCACCTTCCCTTTTCTACATACCTTTCTGATTTATCCTGCTAATTCCCTGTCAAGCTCCTCAGACTGGGATGGTGGCCTGTATACCACCCCAAATCTCAGTTTCCTACTTCTTGAGTCTAGGAACTGCAGCCAGATTGCCTCTGTTCTCCTTTCTTAGAAACATAGAAGCATAGAAACATAGACTTTGACAGCAGATAAGAACCACTTGGCCCATCCAGTCTGCCCATTTCCCTACCTATTGGATAAGCTGCAGATTCTAGTTAACCAACAACCTACTTCCTGCAAACCCCCAGTATAATTGCCTTATGTCTGTCCCATGCATGTTTGAATTCCCCCACTGTTTTAGACCCCACAGCCTCTCCAGGAAGGTGGTTCCATGTGTCCAACACTCTCTCTGTGAAAAAAAATTTCCTCCACAGTACTCCTGAGCGTCCCCTCTATCTTTAAATTGTGCCCCCTTGTTCTTACACATCTCTTTTTCTGAAAGATGTTACCTAATGCGGAAAAGTTTCTATCATGTCCCCCCGTCCCTCCTTTCATCAAGGGTATACATATTAAGCTCTCTCAGTCTCTCTTCATATGGTTTCTGATGTAGACCCTGCTCCATTTTAGTTGCCCTCCTCTGGACTGCTTCCATCCTGTCTATGTCCTTGCGTAGATGAGGTCTCCAAAACTGCATGCAGTACTCCAGATGGGGGTCTCACCAACTGTCTGTCCAAAGGGATAACCACTTCCCTTTTTCTACTTGTGATGCCCCTCCCTATGCATCCCAGCATCCCCTGGCTCTCCTTACCAACTTCTCACATTGCTTATCCACCTTTAGGTCATCTGATATGACTACCCCCAGGTCCCTTTCCATTATTGTTGTTGTTAGTACCTCCCCTGCTATTGTGTACTCTTCTCCTGGATTTTTATTTCCCAGGTGCATTTCTTTGCATTGAATCTAAGTTGCCATATGTCTGACCATTCCTCCAACCTTGCCAAGTCCCTTCTCATCCTTTCTACCCCGCCTTGTGTATCAACTCTGTTACAGATCTTTGTGTCATCTGCAAAGAGGCATACCTTTCCTTCCAGACCCTCTGCAATGTCACCTATAAAGACGTTAAAGAGGACTGGACCCAGTACTGAGCCCTGAGGTACTCCACTAGTAACCCCCCTTTCTTCAGAATGTGTTCCATTCACTATTACCTTCTGTGTCCTGTTGTGCAGCCAGTTTGCTACCCAGGCTACCACCCTGGGACCCACTCCCAGGCTGGCTAACTTGATTATTAATCTTTTGTGCGGGACTGTGTCAAATGCCTTGCTAAAGTCTAGGTAGGCCATATCCACAGCCCCTCCCTGGTCTATTACGTTGGTCACCCAGTCAAAGAACTCGATTAGATTTGTCTGACATGATCTTCCTGCTGTGAATCCATGCTGCTTTGGGCCCTGTGCCCCGCTGGCCTCTAGGTACTCAACAATTCTTTCTTTCTTTCAGAAGTGATTCCATCATTTTCCCCACCACTGAGGTCAAACTAACAGGTCTGTAGTTTCCTGCTTCTGCCTTGCTCACACTTTTGTGAAGGGGACTCACATCTGCCCTCCTCCAGTCCTCAGGTACCACCCCATCCTCCCATGATTTGTTAAAAAGTGTGGTCAGTGGTGTCACTAGGTCCTCCCTTAGTTCTTTTAGGATACTAGGGTGAATCCCGTCAGGCCCCATTGCTTTGTCTACCTTGAGTTTTAGGAGTTCTTTCAGGACTCTTTCTTCTGTAAATGGACTGGCGTCATCCCCACTACCCAGAGTGCTTCTATTGTTTGGTTTAGGTAACTCCTCCTCTTCTTCTTTTGTAAATACTGAGCAAAAGTATTCATTCAATATCTCTGCCTTTTCACTGTCTCCCTCTGCCCACCTCCCCTCTCCATTATTAATCTTCACTATCCCTCCCTTAACCTTTCTATGCTCCCTAATGTACCTACATAGATACATAGATACATAGACAGTGACGGCAGATAAGGGCCTATAGCCCACCCAGTCTGCCCATTTGAGCTTGTAAGTTCAGTTTGTTTTCCTAGAAGTCTGTTGCCCCTTACCCTGACCTCTAGAATTCCTTTATGTCTATCCATGCATTCTTAAATCCGTGATTGTTTCAGCCCCACCACTTCCTCTGGCAGGTGTTCCACTTGTCCACCACCCGTTCTGTGAAGAAATTCTTTCTCATGTTTCCTCTGAATCGTCCTCCCTCCAACTTCATCCCATGCCCTCTAGTCCTGGAACATCTTTTTCGCTTAAAAATAGTGTTTTCCTGCACCCTGTTCCTCCCTGTAAGATACTTGTATGTCTCTATCATATCCCCTCTCTCCTCCTCTCCTCCAGGGAGTACATGTTCAGTTCCCTCAACCTGTCTTCATAGGACTTGTGATGCAATCCATGCACCATCTTTGTTGCCCTCCTCTGAACCTTCCACACCCTGTCTATGTCCCTCACGTAGGTATGGTCTCCAGAACTGTACACTGTACTCCAGGTGGGCCTCACTAGTGTCTTGTATAGCAGAATTATGACCTCCTTTTCCTGCTGGTGATGCCCTGCCTATACATCCCAGCATCCTATTTGCTTTACCTGCTGCCTTGTCACACTGTTTCCCTACCTTGAGGTCATCAGAGATGACAACCCCAAGATCCCTTTCCTGCTTGGTGCATGCTATATCCTCACCCCCCAACCCATAAAAGGTTTTATCCCCCTTCTTAACTGAGTTGGCTATCTTTTCTTCAGTTTGGGCCTTTGCTTTTCTGACTGCCTTCCCCACGTCTTTCTGCTTTAATTGATACAGTTCCCTGTTGTGCTCCTTCTGTGATTCCTTATACTTTTTCAATGCAGCCTTTTTCTCCTTAACCTTCACTGACACCTCTTTTGAGAACCATAGTGTTTTTTTTATTCCGCTTTGTTTTCTTTTTTTGTTTCACACAAAGGCTTGTTGCCTCCATGATGACAGTTTTGATTTTTCCCCATTGTTCTTCCACCCCAACTTTCTGGCCATTTGCTAATGCATTCCTCAGGTATTCACCATTATGCCAAAGTCAGCCCTTCTAAAGTCCAGTATCCTTGTCTTTGTATGGCTTGTCTCCATGGTTGTGTTTATTGTGAAGCACAATGTGCAGTGGTCGCTTGTTCCCATATGTCTACTGACTTCTGAATTTGTGATCCTCTCTCCATTTGAGAGTACCAGGTCTAATATTGCTGACTCCCGAGTGGGTTCCACCACTAGCTGTCTAAGGCATGCCCCCTGTAGGGCATCGAGAATGACCCTGTTCTTGGATGTGGCTGCAGTCCATGTCGTCCAGTTAACATCTATTCAGGTCCCTCATCGACAGTATCTCCCTTTTTTCAGCCATTTTGAGAATGTCCTCTATCATTTTCTTGTCCATTTCCTCCCCTTGAGATGGGGTCTGTATACAACCCCTATGCAGATTGTGATGCCATTCCGTGCCTCCAAGGTGACCCAGAGTGCCTCTTGCCCCCCCTTTACTTTTTAGTTCTGTAGCTTTGACCCCTTCCCTTATGTAGAGAGCTACTCCACTTCCTCTTTTACCCTCTCTGTCCCTTCTGTAGATTGTATACCCTGGTATGTTGACACCCCAGTCATGGTTCTCCATGTGCCATGTTTCTGTGACTGCCACAATATCCAAGTGTTCCTCTTCCATCAGAGCTACTAGTTCAGGAAGCTTGTTTCCCAGACTATGGGCATTGGTACTCATTGCCCTCCATTTAATGTTGGCATTATACTTTTTTACCCCATCCCTGCTGTTATTGCCCTAGTCTATTTTTCCATTTACCCCTGTCCTGCCCTCTGTCAAGCTCTGTACCTCAGTGTTTACCCTACTACTTGCCATGTTTTGTGGGGGGAGGTTTGAACTTCCCTGCTTCCTATCAGCACCTCCCCCCTTGGCTAGTTTAAAAGCTTGCCAAGGAAGCATTTAAACCTGTTACCTAGGAGCTTGTTTCCCTTCCTGGACAGATGCAGACCATCATGCCAGTATAGAGCTTCATCTCTTCAGGTGGACCCCCAGTCCCCAATAAAGCCAAAGCACTGTGCTCTGCACCAGTTTTGCAACCATTCATTAAACTGCATGATATGCAGTACCCTAGCCTCACCCCTGCCATAGACTGGCAGCACCTCTGAGAAGGTTACCTTGCTTGCTACCTGAGGCCCCTCCCCAACTCCACAAATTCATCGTGCACTGCACTGATCTCATGCCTAGCTAGGTCATTTGTCCCAAGGTGGGCAATGATATCTAGTTCCCTCTCCTGTGATGCTGCTTCTGCAATCCTGAGGATTTGCTTCCTGTCCCTCCAAGCCATGGCACCAGGCAGGCACCTTACTTCCCTCTCCTCTCCCTTCCCCAGGTCTACACCCCTAAGAACTGACTCCCCTATCAGAAGCTGTTTCCTTCCCTGTGGTGTCCCTTGCCACCCTTTGTGGGTTTCCTTGTGGATGTCCCCAGCATTCTCCTTGGTCTCCACTGAGGGTGTCATCATAGAGGAACCTTGATTTGCTAGACTGACATATGATTTGATAGAGTGCAACTAGGGGCTCACGCTCTGTTCCACCACCCTCACCTCCCAGAACCCACTGTGGTCCAACTGTCTTCACACTTGGCAACCTCTGAGGCAGTGGTTGTGGAACTAGTGCTCTTTGGGTGGGGGAGGCCTCCTTAGTCCTTGCCAGTTCAGCGTGGAGGTGGGCAACCTCCTCCCTCAGAGCTGACAGTTGTCTGCAAATAGGGCAGCAATGCAGGTTCCAGAATGTCTCCCAGAAAACTGCTGCCCCACAGCCAGTGCATTGCACCACTCCACACATGCCCCTCTCCCTTATAATATACAATGAGTAATATATAAAATCTCTCTTTTTTTTTTTTGGCATGTACTTACCCTTTATGCACTGTGCTGGGTTATTAAGAATATGACAGTTCTGCCCCAAGACCTGTTGAGGAAGTGATGGTATGGACTCCACCCATATCTGGTATGGACTCCACCCATATCTGACTGTGCCTCTCCCACTTGCTGCCCCCCTCAGCCCTTGTGCATTTGATCCCATCCCTCACATAGACTGCCACCCCACCGCCCCTCCCTTCCTTGCAGTCCTTCCTGTATATTTCGTATCCTGGGATTGCCAGATCCCAGTCTCAGTGCTCAGTTGCCCACGTTTCTGTGACAGCTGCAATATCCACCCTCCACACTGCTAAGAATGCCTGTAGCTCAGCTGATTTGTTGCCTAAGCTTCTTGCATTCAGTGAGACCACCCTCCATCCTGTCCCCTTCCCTTCATTGGCCTCCATTTCCTTCCTTCTACTCCCTCCTTTTTCAGCCGCCCCAAGTCCTTCCCTGCTAGCCTGGGAGGTAGGCTGTGACTCCACTCTATCGGATCCCTGCCTACTTGCTGTCCACTTGCCACCCCCCCATCTAGTTTAAATCCACCTTTGTCGCAATATACCTCCCCAGTCTTTGCTTTAATACCTCCTTCCCTTCCCCACTCAGGTACAGCCTATCCCTTGCAAACAGACTGTTATTATACCAGGTATACTGCCCCAGCTGCCCACAACCCCATATCCCTTTGTTAGATACCATTCTACCAACCATGTGTTCAATTCTCTAATCCTCTCCTTTCTCACTGTGCTTGCGCAGGGTACTGGGAGCAGCTCAGAGAATGCCACAGACTCCCCAGTCTTCTCACACAACCTTCCCACTTCCTCAGTCCTCTTCTTTGCTACCTCCACCATTTCCCCTACTAGGTCATTTGTCCCCACATGTACCACAATGTGTGGTTTCCTCCTATCCCTCCTTACGCACCTTAGGATTGCCTGTCCTGCCTTGTTTGCCTTTAATCCTGGTATGAACTCCACCCATATCTGATTGTGCCTCTCCCCCTTGCTGCCCCATCTGATCCCCTTGAGTATGGAGTCCCTCAACACCAGTACACCTCCCTTCTCTTTCCTTGTGCCCGTCGCCACCCCCCTCCCACCCAGGTGATGGTGGTCTGTACACCAACCCCATGCAGATAAAGACCTGAACCTTGACTCTAAGCCAATCCAAAGAACCTCTGGCCCTTCTTTATCCCTGCTTTGTCCCTGTATCTCCATGGCCTTTATACCCTCCCTCATATACAAAATGACCCCATTATCCTCTCTACCCTATCCTTCCAAAACATGCTGTAACCTGGTATGGCCACATCCCAGCTGTGGTTTTGAATGCACCATGATTCTGTTATGGCCACTAGATCCAGGTCTGCTTTGGTGGTGGTGGTGGTGATGATGGGGGGGGGGGACTTTCACCACAGGGTTTCATCAGCCAGGCAGTCTATGTGGAGCCTAGTGGAGTGACCTGTGAGGTCAGCGTGCAGGCAGGACTGGATTGCACAGTGGTTTGTCAATGGGTTAAGGAGCCCTTCACCTCTAGGTCACTGGTTCGAATCCTGTCCAGATCACTAGTGGCCGAAAGCCATTATTCCCTGTGTCTCTCTATGACAGAGCTGAGGTGCATTGCCGGTGCGGTTTAGGGAAACATGTACTCTGATTGCCCATGCTGTACCTGTTATATGGATCAACAGGGGGCTTCAGTCTCCAGTGCTGTCAATCCAGCACCTTTTACCAGCACTAGAATTCACAGCAAATTAAAAAAAAGGTACAGCCAAAGAATGAAGGGGCAAGGTGAGCAATTAGTGGGAATGTGAAAAACAAAATAAAAGCAAATCAAGACCTAGTTTGCTCAAGATGGGACGTAGTTTTTTTCAGTTGCAGGCCCTAACTTATTTGAGTGCAGTCGTGTACAAATTGTTTTAATTTTCTGCTCATAATGAAGATATAACTACACACAGCACTCTATAAAAACTTAATTACAGCGTTGAACAAACAACAAGACAAAAAAGGCAGCGCATGACAAAAAACAGATAATCTTTGTTTTTCTCTCTGCTTTGTTGCCCTTGTATAATGTTCTCTACATGGGTTTCACTTACAATTAAAAAGAGTTGGCAAGTAACTCTGATTTAACAAACAACAAATCATGCAGTCTTGGCATTTTGAAGAATTTGCCAATCTTATTAACTTAAAAAACAACCTTAATATATGCCAAATGTCTCCACTGACAGAGTTTGCTTGAGAATTTTTATCACTTAGGAACTGTAAAACGTAATCATTCCTAAACCAGTTTCCATGTGTTTAGCTCATTTTTTTTCATGTTGCTTTTTTTTAAATATTACTGCCAATTCTAAGCTTTATTCATGAAAAGATTTCTCCCATTTTATGCCTACTGCATACATATTGTACATTATAGATCGGGGGAGCACTCCCGACCAATCGGAGTGCTCCTTTCCCATGCGTGTGAGACACTCTTATTCTGTGAAGAGCGCCTCACACACAGATGCCCTGGAAATGGGCACATTCTGGGAACTTTTTTTTTTTTAAATATATTATTGATTGCTCTCAGTCAATAATATACTAATACGTCCCCTGTGGCCACTCGTTCCTGTATTAGAGTGGTTTCACTTGCCTTCAGCTTGAGCCAGAACAGCTCAGCTTCGCTTCGCTGTTCTTGCTTCAGCCGAAGGCATGTGAAACCACTCTTACACAGCAACGAGTGGCTCCAGGGGATGTATTAACACATAGAAAGGCTCCTAAAGGGAGTTCTATTAGGAATTATAGATTGAGGGAGCACATCTGACCAATCAGAGTGCTCCATTCCCCTGTGCGTGAGATGGTGTTAATCTGCAAAGAATGTCTCATACAGTTTTAACCTGGAAATGGGCCGGCTCAGTGGGTCTTTTTTTTTTTTTATGTTTTTCACTTGAAACAAAATTGTCTGTCCCATTCCATCTTTCATATATTTATAGGTTTTCCTATGGCATTCCTACAGGTGTAACGACGGTCATTCTAAGGCTGTCAGAACTACTTACTTTTGGTTCACGGTTTTCACAGTCTCCGAATGTGCAAAACACTCACACACACACACAGATGATACACACATACAAGCACACACACACAGATAAGATACACACACAAGCACACACACACACACACACATATAAGATACACACACAAGCACGCACACATACACACACACAGATAAGATACACACACAAGCACACACACACACATGCACGCACAGATAAGATACACACACAGATAAGATACACACACACACACAAGCAAGCACACACACAGACACACACACACACAGATAAGATACACACACACACACAGATGATACACACATACAAGCACACACACACACAGATAAGATACACACACAAGCACACACACACAGATAACACACACAAGCACACACACATACACACACACACACACACACAGATAAGATACACACACACACACACACACAGATAAGATACACACACACACAGATGATACACACAGATAAGATACACACACAAGCACACACACACACACACACAGATAATATACACACACACACACATCACACTGTTAGAGGCAGTGTTGTCAACTCGCTGGAAAACTAGCATGGGCACCAGCAGACAAAGAAGACCCAGATTCAAATCACAGCAGCTCCACTTACATGCTGTGTGATCTTATCCAAGTCTCTTAACCTCTCAGTACTTCAGTTCACCCAGTGAAAATGTATTTTTATTTATTTTCAATCTTATTTCCTCAGGATAGCCTAGCTGAAGGGCAACATCTTGTTTCCAGTGGGGTCCTGCTTCTACCCATCTCCACATCTAAGTGGACTATTGCACTGAGAGGTTACAGCCTAGATTTGTAGATGTCGTGATGCAGCACTTTGCAGTAGTTGTACTGCCACAGCTGCATCCATGTAAATAATACAGAATGTTTGTGGGCGAGTTTCAAACATTCTGTCACATTTATGACAATTTGCGGCCATAAAATGATGCACGTGTCAAATACTTGATGCATGTGTCATTTTGGGTGCTCAATTCGTGGCACTTGTGATACTAAGTTAGACCACTTTTTTTTTATGGTCTAACAGTTTTGTCAAAAGTACCTCAAATGAGCAGCCAGGTCATGCCGCAACCAGCTGAAAATCCTGACCTCAGTGTCTTGCCTAAGGTTGCACAATGAATATTTGGCTGTAGCAGAGTTCAAACCTGCAATCTTCTGGTTCCAAGGCCAGTGCCCTACCCACCAAGCCACAGTGCCTCTTCAGAAAATGAGATGCTACAGCTGAGCAGGGCTACCCTTGGCGAGTAAATTGCAAACAAAAAGGAAAAAAAGAAAAGGCATTCTGAGCCAGCAGGGAGCATGTTTCATAAGATAACTGGCCACCATGCATTCTGCATCAGCTACCTTATGAAGCATATGAAAATGCAGGTGACTTTATTTATTTATTTTATGTATTTCTCAGATTACAATACCTTTAATCCAGGAGCTCTTTTACAAAGGTTCCATGTCAGAAAGAAGACATAACAATTTACACATCAATCAGACAATGACATTCAGTAACAGTGATTAATAAATTGGAGCATAAAATACAGATGAGGCAGTGATTTACAGAATAGTAAGCAGTCATAAAGCAGCCAGAAGTTGACTTTGTTAGGAATGGGGAGGTATGGGGGGCAAAGGGGTGAGTAAGAGGGGTGAACTATAGGTTTGTGATGGAGAGGCAGGAGGTTACTAGTTAAGGCAGCTGAAGCTGCTACAAGTGGAAGAGGGGGTGAAGGAGGGGTTACTAATGATGGCAGTCAAAACTGTTATGAGCAGAAGTGAGGGTGGGAGGGGCAAACAGTGAGGAGGCATTGCTGGGCTAGGTGGTGAGACAATTTAGGAATTGCAGTCAGAGCTGTTAAGTGCAGTGAGGTGTTGGTAGAGTTTCCTCTTAAAAGGGCTTAATCTTGAAAATGTGTGTACTGCCTGCTGATTGGTAGATAAAACAGGAAATACAGGAGCTATAACTAGAAGCAGGTATAAGTTTTCCCAAAGGTGTCTCAAGCTCTTTAAATACAGAATTATGACATATCTAATATGGCGAATGTCTGTCTGTATAATTGTATTCGACTCTGTACTTTATTATTATACTGATCATTTACTGTATCTCCTCTCCACTCTCCCCAGGACACATCTGGAAACGAGCTGCTAGAAGCTCAGTATGTATTTCCTGGTTAAACTTTAAAATACATAAATTAAATAAATATCTAATATAGGCTATTTTTCTTTTTGGCATATCTCACGTAAAAAATAAAATGTTAATTATTGGCAACAGAGCTGTGCAGAATGTGACATTCTGCTAGTGGAATGGCAATTCTTTTTCCAAAATGCTTTTCCGAATTTTTTTTTTTTTATTTCGTGGAATTCAAAGAAGCACTGCCATGTAACCCTGAATAATATTCTGTGGATTACTCATAAAATGGGTTTGAAATTTACTGCTTTCTGATTGACTAAACAAGTTCTGTGACCCTTATCTTAACCCTCCACCACTATGCAGGCTGGAAAAAGTCTGGCAGTGGGATTTGGAATTTGGGCAACTCACATACAGAACTCATGAGTCACTTACTGATTGCAGTCACAAACACGGCGTCCACCTTTACTTATATATGAAAACCCTTAATGAGGTCCAAGTCCCTAAAATAATATGCCCATAAATTAAGTAAGTAAATAAGTGTCAGTGAGTAAATACATAAATAAATGTTTTTTCCACTCATTATTCCAACCTTACACACATAAACAAATAAAAAAAACTATGTACTATTCAGAGCTTCCATTTCTGTTGTGTCTGTGATGACCATGACAATTTCCTCTCCTATCCCTACCAGTTTGTGAGATAACTCCCTGCAACAGATAAAATTAAGGCTGTGGCTCTACTTGAGACATGTGTATGTGTCTGTGTGTGAATGCCAGTGGAATTCTGCAGAATTTAGAATTCCTGTATTCTACATTACCATTCCAGGAGCAGGTGTGTGCACGTGCACTAGGGGGCATTCTGTGTGTGTGTGTGTGTGTGTGTGTGTGTGTGCACATTGGGGGACAGTTTACTAAATGAATACTGCAGAATTTAGAATTCTTGTATTCTGCGTTACCACTGTGTGTGTGTGTGTGCTCGCACGTGTATTGGGGGGCAGTCTATTAAATGAATACTGAAGAATTTTGAATCCTTGTATTTCATGGTAAACAAGCACACCAATGTATTGAATGTGTACAAAGACAGGTGACTGACAGGTGGAAACTATCTGTGGTGAGACTATTTTACATTTAACAGTACTTTATTATATTTTTTGTTTCTTTGAAAATATTTAGAGTGTTTCTTTTTTTAAAAGTGGCATATGGACTCATTTTATAAGTACAATAAGACACTTCGTAGTGTTGGTTGTGTCAGTTTTACCACACTTCCAGGGGCTGAAGACACTGTACCTGTGGCCTCATGCCTTCTTATGCCACTGGATGTGAAGTTTAACCAGCACAACCAACGCCCAGTCATGTCTTACTGCTCACATAATCCATGGATTCTTATTCTGTGGTTTGTAGAAAATGAGCCTGCAGCTTATGTAAACCACTCAATACTATTCTATGGGGTTAAACTACCAATTTGCAGTTTGAAAATAATTTCCACTTTCAGAATTCCATGTAGTTTTGTGGAATTTCTGAAAGTCCATAGAATTCCAGCAGAAGTGGAATTTCAAAATTCTGGACATCTGTAATGAATATAGAACCATTTACTTGGCAAACTACATCTATCCCAAGTGATAAACATTAGTGGTATCACAATATTCACCCCCCCAGTCCTTCACATATGCTGCTATACCACCAAAGCTTAAAGCTGCAGCATTTGTTAGACACCATGTCATTTTTTTCCAGCAATAACACTTCTCTGGCACATACATACATACATAAATAAACAATTATATAATTATATCCACTTTTCTTTTCAATTTCTTTCATTCCTGCATAAAGCTACAGGAATCTGAAGTTTTTAAAAGTTCCTACTCTTCTGCCATATCCCCCCTCCCAAAAGAAATTAAACTTTTGGTGTGGTGATGTGCTGTTTGCCATCAGAAACGTGTGGTGGCACCATCCTAATACATCCATGGTACAACTCAAGTATGTCCATTCCACAAGTAACCTCAGTGGAAGAGAGTTTTAAAAAAATTACAGGTGGCAGCCATCTTTAATGACTTGAGTCATGAATTACAGAATAGGCTACTGTATAAAAGTGTTTATCTTAAATTATGAGAAACCAAAAATACACCAAGGATGTCAGAAATACATTTTTGTTAGAAAAAAATACATGATGAATTTTTTTGCCAACTAACAAATACTGCTGCTTTAAAATGGAAACGTTTCAAAATTAGCTCTGTATGTAAAAACTGAACTGTTTCTATATGATTTCATCTCTTTTTTTCCAGTGCAGCACAGGGCTGCTAAGATGTCATCCAGCATTAAGAAAGTGTCTCTCCCACTGGTTAAATTATATTATGAACTGAGCATCATAAATAGAGGAATCTGATTGATGACCGAGAGCTCTTTGAAGCCATGATGATATCGGGCTACATCATCACGGCTTCAAAAAAGTTCCAGCACCACCAGCCTCCTTGCTGTCTACTGTCTGAGAACTATTTTTTCAAAATGTACTCCTATACCACCCAAAAACTCTTTCATAAAACATTTTAAAACCTGTTTCTTTTATTTTTTTATTTATAAAACTTGAAACTCAGTTCATAATAGCAATAAATCACTCCAGGGTGTGGTATATCATGGGATATCATCACTTCTCGGGTGGTTGGATGCACTCGGCCTGCGGCCTCATGCCTAACCACCTGAGGCATGATGATATCCCATGATATACCACACCCTGTCATGCCTTATTGCTTAATTATACAATGGCATAAAAGAATCCAGGATTGTGATTGACCAGACTGCTATACAGACAGTGATGTTATCTGAGAATAACATCACTATATCTTGGACAGGCAGAAAAGTGGCCTCATCCTATCCCAGCATGTAAAATGGAACCACTACCCACTAGCAAAATTGTCCTTTGTACTGACAGTGTCAGCATTCATCCCTCCTGCAGAGCTTCAGTTGCTCTCTGACTGTTGAGGCCACACATAGCCTCCATCAAGTTCCAAATTCAATGCAAATTAAAAAAAAGTTGAAGAACACCAAGCCCTGACTCCAGCACTTGTCAGTTCCCCAGATTGGCAGCGTGATCATGCAAGCATGTGCAGTAAGCAATAACCCATTCCAGGGTATGGGGTTATTGGCAATTAATCCACACCCTGGCTGCGTTGAGGCATGAGGCCGCAGGCTGAGTGCCCTCACAGCACCCGGGGTGTGGATTAACTGCCAATAACCTCATACACTGGAGTGGGTTATTGTGCTTATAACATCGGATAACAATTATTGTGGTAACATAAAGATAAATGGGCTTTTGACAATGAAATAGATAACATTTTCTCTGTCTCCTTCCACAACACAAAGTAGTTCCACTGTGCAATCCCTGTGCCCACGGTCCTGCCATGTAAAATTGCAGCACACTCAGGGAAGCTTTCAGTGACTGCATGGACACACAGAGAGAATGCAGTGTGTTTTTAGCTGTCCCAATCACGGTGACCCTCTCTGTGTCTCACTCTCTCCCCCACACCCATGCTGTCCCCTGTCCCTGTCATGGGACACAGTCATTGATAGACACTGACACTGATGGGATAGTGCCGCAAGACTGCTCCAGGGCTGAATGAAATTGGTGGTCACACTATCATAGGACCACGCTGAGGTGCTCTCTCTGTCTTTGTCTCTCTCACACCCACAGTTTGCTTTCTCTCTCTCTCTGTCACCTGACAGAGGGTCACAGCTGTGTCCTAGGCATGTATATCACCACCCGCTGTCAAATACAGACAGGGACACACTGTCAGAAATGTTGATCATGCTCCATTCCCTAACTGGAGATTGTGGGGGAATAGCAACTGGCACACAGACTAGAGATCATGGTGCTTGGGGGGGGGGAATGTGCAAACGGATGACACACTCCAGAGCAGTGGGGAGCCAGTACTGTCTTGGGGGGTGGTAATGGAGGACAGCCTGCAGTCTAAAAATAACATTGCAAGATTGGAGGCAAGGCAGTGGACTGTCATTACCTGTTCTGACTTTATCATGTCACACCACTGCTGCAGTGGAAAACCAATGAATGCTCCTGATCACTGCACTCTCCCCGGGGGACTGTCTGCTGCTGGGGATCAGTGTCTGCCTTTCTGGTTTCACTTGTGGAAGATAACAAGTGCCACTCAGTGCAGGGGGTTGGGTTTAGGGAGCATCACAACAACTGTGAATTTCCTGACAGTTAATCCACAGTCACGTGATGCTCTTTGGCCAATTGACTTTCTGTGTTTTCCTACCCCATAATATAAGAGTACATAAGTGCGATGCTCACTTCTCACACTGCCCAGCTCCTCAACCAATGGCCACACTTGGACTGCTAAGGAGGACAACCCCAAAAAAAAAAACCCCAAAAAACTAATAAATATAAGTAGAACCAGACTATGAACCAGGCACCATTCACAATAAAAGTAGTTACCTGAGGCCATCACACACACCTTGCCTTCGCTTGCGGTCGTCCTGTACTGCAGATGCTGAATGAGCGGTCACAGGACTTAAATTTCAATATAGGTTCTCCCGGTAGACACCAGCACTGTCTCACACTCTGCCAGTAGAAACATAAACATGAAGAAAGAGTGGTGGAGGGGAGAGGGCACACAGTGTAACACAGATAGAGACAGACACACAGGTATCCAAAGGGAGGGAGCAGACTAGTAACAGCACAGGGTTACTGGGCAACCATATAGCTACATCGCTACCTGCTTGACAAGAAATAAACTATGGACTCCTTTTTCAAAAGGTATGCATCCCCTAACAAAAACTAAAAAAACAGCAAAAAGGCAATCCAGGTGTGTGTTATTCTGTAATAGCGCCACTTCTTGGGTATTGAATGCTCTCCACCTGCAGCCTCGTGCTTCAACCACTCGAGGTATGACATTATTACACAATAACACATGCCCTGTTGTGCCTTATTGTTTAATCATTGTGACACACAAAGCATGAAATATCATGCTGACATAAAAAACATTAAAAACGCGGTCAGATATTCGAACAGTTTGTATGTTATCAGCTTGTTATCTGTCCAGTTGCTTGTCATAATGGCTGTATCTTACATTTTTATTTTGTGGAATTTATTGTAGCTGAAATGGTATAAATAGGGGATATGACATGGCTTTGCTTAAAGGAAAACTCCACCCTCATAACATGTCAATTTTATTTGTTTCCATGTCAACAGACAACTCTTTTCCTGTAGCTGTTGGGGATATGCGTGTTTGCTTTAGTTTGTTTTCAGCATTCATGCTAGTCCCCTGTAACTATCCTGGGGTCTCCATTTTGTGGTTGTTGAAATCTTATTGTCCACAAGAGCTGCATTAGCATATGAGAACATGATGATTCAACCATTTATACCTTGAATCTCTATGCTGAAAGTACAAGTATCCTGAAAAAAAACCTCTGGAAACACACAAATTGAAAACAATTTAATGGAGAAAACCCTGTATTACAACTGAGGTAGTTTGCAAAGCTAACTGAAGGTAAATGTGCCATTTTGCACCTTTCTGTGACTAGTTTTGTTGAAATCTAATTAAGCAGACAGGCATACTGTATAGTCTGAAGGGTGATTTCACATCATGTTCTCATATGCCAATGAAGCTCTCAAAGACAGTGAGATTTCAACAACCATAAAATGGAGACCCCCAAGGTGGTTACCAGGACTAGTATGACCAGTGAAAATAAACTAAAGCATTCACAATCATCCCTAACAGTTACAGGACAAGAGTTGTCTGTTGACATGGCAACAAACTAAATTTACAAGATATGAGGGTGTACATTTGTATCTTCATGAGAGGGTGTCTGTGTTGATACATCATGAGTGGGGAAGGCACAAGTATGACAGCAACAGACCAATACCCTCAAATATAACTTCATGGATCCTGTTGGAGGGCCTCTTATGGATGTAAGAATGTCACCTCATGCATTTCTAGGACCAGAGGACTACAAACCAAAGGTGAGCAGTTCTGTGGTCCTAAGGACGCAAGAGCTAACACTCTTAGATCCATAAGAAACCCTTCAGACAGACCCATAAAATTATTATAGATCGCTAACCTTTTTAAATGAATAAAAAATCCTTTTTTTAGTTTAAAATGCTGGCAGCACTAGTGGTAAGTGAGAAACCCATTAGAGTGGTTCATAGACAGGATGGAGGCAGTCCAGAGGAGGGCAACTAAAATGGTGCAGGGTCTGCAACAGAAGCCATATGGAGAGAGACTAAAGAAGCTAATTGTTTTTGGGCTGTTGAAAATTTAAAACATAGTGGTGGTGTAATTCTGTGCTGTCTTTAATTGATGCAAATTTTATCTTGGCTTGTCTGACTGTCCTGTAGCTGGGTGAAGGGTGTTAATTGTCTGGCCTCTGACCTCAGCTACGTGATAACTGGAGGTGGGGCTTAGTCACAATTAAAGCAGCAAACAGAGGTTCATCTTCTCAGAAGAAGCCAGAAGGTGAAGGAAGGAAACATATTCAATTCAGTGCTTTACAGTAACTGGTAATTGGTATTTTTCTTTTAAACTTAGATTGTAGGCTTGTAGTGACACTATACTTTCTTTCTGTGTTGTCTTTACTTATAATTGTTTTTGGGCTGTTGAAAAGTTAAAACATAGTGGTGGTGTAATTCTGTGCTGTCTTTAATTGATGCAAATTTTATCTTGGCTTGTCTGACTGTCCTGTAGCTGGGTGAAGGGTGTTAATTGTCTGGCCTCTGACCTCAGCTACGTGATAACTGGAGGTGGGGCTTAGTCACAATTAAAGCAGCAAACAGAGGTTCATCTTCTTAGAAGAAGCCAGAAGGTGAAGGAAGGAAACATATTCAATTCAGTGCTTTAGAGTAACTGATAATTAGTATTTTCCTTTTAAACTTAGATTGTAGGCTTGTAGTGACACTATACTTTCTTTCTGTGTTGTCTTTACTTATAATTGTTTTTGGGCTGTTGAAAATTTAAAACATAGTGGTGGTGTAATTCTGTGCTGTCTTTAATTGCTGCAAATTTTCCCCCAACTCTTAATTATATGCCCTGATAAATCTGATTGACAGGAGCTAAACACAGGGTATAGTAAGAGGTGTGAAGTAGGAGGGGTATAAGGGGGAAGAAGACCACCCTCAGCACGATAAGTGTTTTGACTCATTTATTTATTTATTGGTTTCTTTTTCCTTAAAAAAAATATATATCTGATGATCAGTTACAGGATTTTTAGTACTGTAAATAAATAAAAAGAGAACTAAGAGAGCTTCAGTAGCAGAGAAGTAGTGGAATTGCAGTATAATGTGGAGGGTGGTGCAATGCAGTGGCTGTGGGGCAGCCATATTCAGGCAGACCTTCTGGACACTGAGGTGCTGCCCTATCTGCATGCATCTCTCTGGACTGCGGGATGAGGTAGCCAGACTCAGAGCGGAAGTAAACTGGTCAGGAGTACCATCACCCCTATCCAGGGACCACCCAGTCCAATGCAGCTGCCTCAAAGGATGCTGAGAACGAGGAGCACTTGGATGACAGTGGGCCCAGGGAGGGTTAGAGCAGTCAGGCAGAGGCACATCCCAGATCCTATTCTCTCAAAGAACTCATATGCCACACTGGCAAATGAGGACAACCAAATAGAGGTACCCAGGAAGTGGAAGGAAAGGATGTGGAGGTTAGGCAAGGAGGTGACCTCAGTGGGGAAAGCAGTGGACCCCAGAGGAGGAGGAAGCGAATCCTGGTGGGGGACTCCATCATAAGAGGGATCCAGCTAGGAACACAGGAGGGGGAGGACAGGGAGGTGAGGTGCCTGCCAGGTGCCACGGCATGGAGGGATGGAAGGAAGATACTGGGGATCACTGGGAAGGCAAGACGGGAGGGTGAGCTGGATGTCATTATCCACCTAGGTACTAATGACTTGGCAAATGGGGAGCCAAAGGAAGTTCAGGAAGAGTTTAGGAAACTGGGGAGGGGTCTCAAGCAAGTAGCTACTTCTGTCACTTTCTCAGAAGTACTACCTGTGAGAGGCAAGGGAGAGCATAGGAGTGCATGCACCAGGAACTTTAACTCATGGTTGAAGAACTGGTGCTGTGAGGAAGGGTTTGGATTCATTGGTGACTGGGGACCCACCTGGAGGGATGGAGGTTTGTTCAAGCCTGACGGCCTGCATCCATCCTGGAGGGGAATCCAAGCACTCAATGATAAGTTTAAATGCTACATTGACAAGCATTTAAACTAGCAAAGGGGGGTGGCAGGCCAGCAAGGACGGTACCTACTTGCTCACCCCCCACAGCTAGTAGTGGAACCAGTGAACCAGAGGAGTGGCTATCTCTGCAAAGCAGCGTGCAAAAGATGGAGATTAGTGTCCAAAAGGTGGATAAGCAGAAAAGGGGCAAAATTCAGCAGAAGGGCAAACAGCAAGGAGAACCAGGGATAAATGACAACCAAGGAAGGGGCTGGAGTAGAACAGTGAAGCAGTCTAGGGAGGTCAAATCATGGAAAGCCATGTGTGCAAATGCCAGGAGCCTTAGCAACAAGATGGAAGATCTGGAGGCTGTCATGGTACAGTCAGACCTGGACATTGTGGCCATCACTGAAACCTGGTGTAATGATAACCATGACTGGGAGATGGCCATACCTGGCTACAACATATTCAGAAGAGACAGAGCAGGCAGGAAGGGAGGAGGAGTGGCACTGTATGTGAAAAATGACATAAGGGCCACACAGATCCAGGAGGAACAAAATGGGGGAGAGATACTGTGGGTTAAGCTGGAAAGGAAAATGGGGCCAGCTATCCAGACAGGTGTGGTCTATAGACCACCAGCCCAGGAGGAAGAAACAGATAGGAGTTGATGCTAGCCATCCAAAGGATGGCAGACAAGGTGAGGTAGTACTGGTTGGAGACTTCAATATACCAGACGTGGACTGGAGCATCCCAGCAGCAGCATCAACTAGGAGCAGATTTATCCTGGACTCCTTCAGGGTGCCTTCCTCAAGCAACTGGTCATGGAACCAACTCAGCAGAAGGCAATACTGGACCTTGTGCTCACAAACAGGGACAGTGTGATGGGGGTAACAGTGGGGAGCACCTGGGTAACAGTGACCACCAGTCATTGTGGTTTGAAATCACAGAAAGAGCAGAACCAAACCACACAAAAACACGATCCTGGATTTTAGGGGGCAGACTTTGGGAAAATGGGGAGATACTTGAAAGAGGCATTGAGGGAATGGGACAGGAATCAGGGGTTGAGGAACAGTGGGCAGTATTTAAAATGGGGATTATAAGAACAACAGAATTATGCATTAAGCAGGTTAGCAAGAGGAAAGGAAGAGGAGACCATTATGGTTTTCCAAAGAGGTAGCAAAGAAAGTGAAAGCCAAAAGATTGCATTCAGGCAATACAAAAGACACAGGCAGAAGGGATAGGGAGAAGTACCAGGAGAAACAAAGGAGGCAGGGAAGTCAGTAAGGGAAGCCAAAGCTCAGACAGAAGAACACATTGCAAAATCAGTGGGTAAAGGGACAAAACCTTTACAGGTACATAAGTGAAAAAGAAAGACAAAGGGAGGGATAGTGAGACTGAAGGGGAGGATGGGAGCCGTGGAGGATGACAACAATAAAGCTGACATATTGAACAGTATTTCTGCTCAGTCTTTACTAAGGAAGGGGGGGTAATGGGTCAGAAGGGATACAAGGGTGAGAATGGTGCAGAAATGGACACAAGTCCCTTTACCGAGAAAGGGTCCTGAAGGAACTGGAAGTAATAGGAGCTGATAAAGCAATGGGGCCAGATGGGTGCACCCAGGGTCCTTAAAGAACTAAGAGAGGTGGTGGCTGAACCTCTGGCTATCCTGTTCAGCCAATCACTGGAAACAGGGGAGGTACCCAAAGACTGGAGGACAGCAGATGTAGTCCCCTTATACAAAAGTGGGAACAAAGAGGAGGCAGGGAACTACAGACCAGTCAGCCTCACCTCGGTAGTGGGAAAGATCATGGAAGCACTACTGAGGGAGAGATTGGTGGAACATCTGGTTGTCAGTGGACTGCGGGACCCAGGGCAGCATGGTTTCACCAGGGGGAGGTCATGTCAGACCAACCTCATTGAATTTTTTGACTGGGTGACTAGGGAGGTGGATCAGGGGAGGGCAGTGGACATGGCCTATCTGGACTTCAGCAAGGCCTTTGACACTGTGCCACATAGAAGACTATTACACAAACTGGGGAATATGGGTGTGGGCAGGACAGTAGTGTGGTGGGTAGGTAACTGGCTGGGTGGCAGGACACAGAGGGTGGTGGTAAATGGCTGTCACTCCACAGAGGGAAGAGTAACCAGTGGGGTACCACAGGGATCAGTGCTGGGACCGGTCCTATTCAACATCTTCATCAGTGACATTGCACAGGATCTAGAAGGCAGAATTTCACTGTTCGCTGATGACACAAAGCTCTGTAACAGAGTAGACACACCAGAGGGTATAGACAGAATGAGAAGGGACCTGCAGAAACTTGAAGAATGGTCAAGGGTTTGGCAGTTGAAATTCAAACAAAAGTGCAAGATAATGCATATGGGGCACAAAAACCCTGGCACAATATATCAGTTTGGGGGTGAGGATATAGCATGCACCAAGCAGGAAAGGGATCTTGGGGTTGTCATCTCTGATGACCTCAAGGTAGGGAAACAGTGTGACAAGGCATCAGGTAAAGCAAATAGGATGCTGGGATGTATAGGCAGGGGCATCACCAGCAGGAAGGAGGTCATAATTCAGCTATACAAGACACTAGTGAGGCCCCACCTGGAGTACAGTGTACAGTTCTGGAGACCATACCTACGTAAGGACATAGACAGGGTGAGAAGGTTCAGAGGAGGGCAACAAAGATGGTGCATGGGTTGCATCACAAGTCCTATGAAGACAGGTTGAAGGAACTGAACATGTACTCCTGGAGGAGAGGAGGGAGAGGGATATGATAGAGACATACAAGTATCTTACAGGAGGAACAGGGTGCAGGAAAACACTATTTTAAGCGAAAAAGATGTTTCCAGGACTAGAGGGCATGGGATGAAGTTGGAGGAGGACGATTCAGAGGAAACATGAGAAAGAATTTCTTCACAGAACGGGTGGTGGACAAGTGAACACCCTGCCAGAGGAAGTGGTGGGGCTGAAACAATCATGGGATTTAAGAATGCATGGGATAGACATAAAGGAATTCTAGAGGGCAGGGGTAAGGGAAACAGACTTCTAGGAAAACAAACTGAACTTACAAGCTCAAATGGGCAGACTAGGTGGGCCATAGGCCCTTATCTGCCGACACTGTCTATGTATCTATGTAAGCTTAATATGTATACCCTTAAGGAAAGGAGGGAGAGGGGGGACATGATAGAAACTTTCAAGTACCTCAAGGGAATAAACTAAGTCCAAGAGGGTAGCATCTTTCAAAAAAAGAGGTGTGCAAGAACAAGGGGACACAATTTGAAGATGGGGAAGGGTGGAGAACTCAGTGGCAATGTGAGGAAGCATTTTTTTCACCCAGAGGGTGGCAGACGCATGGAACGGCCTTCCTGAGGAGGTTGTGGGGTCAAAAACAGTGGGGAATTCAAGAATGCATGGGACAGACATAAGGCAATTCTGGTGGGGGGTAGGAAGAAGTAGGCTGTTGGTTAACTAGGATCTGCAGCTTATCCATCAGGTAGGGAAATGGGCAGACCAGATGAGCCAAGCGGTCCTTATCTGCCGTCAAGGTCTATGTTTCTATCCCATAAGCTACTCTTACAGTAAGATGAGTATTTTACACGCAACTGAAGGAAGCACTGTGATTGGTTGGGAATGCTCTCACAATCTATAATAAAGATAAGAATTACATCTTAAGTCATGTTGTGTAATATTCGATTGGTGGTTTTGTGATAGAAATGGTAAAAAGTTACAAAAGGAACAAAAGTACAAAATATAAACCATGGTCCAACAATGATCCCATAGCACAGTCAAAAAATAAATGGTATCTCCCGTGTGAGAATAAATATCTGAACATGCTCAGTAATCAACTTCATTTATCTCGCTCATGTTGCCCAAAATAAAATATTTATCTTGGCATATTTATTTTCATACCTGTTGTATAAATACGGGATACACAATGGCTGGACTCAGAATAAGCCATTTATCTTCCCAAGTGAGGGGGCAGGGAAATAACTAAAAAGTGTCAGAGTATGAAAGTCCTGCCCCCTCACAACTGCTGATAAATGGCATAGACTGAGTCAGGCCATTGTGTGTCCGATTTATACAGTGCATTTTAAACAGGAAACCTTCTATGCAAGTCCTTTTTATGAAAATGTAACGGTTTGATTTCACTGCTCCATTTTCAGTGCAGCAGAGGCCATTATGATGTCATCAGGCATCGCGCAAGCTGGGTTACCATTGGCTTAGGGTTCCTTTGTGACCAACCCAAAAGTGGAGATTAATACTGATGATGCACCCAACACTAAAATAAATGATTTATCCTTACTGGAACACATCAGTGGCCAAAATTTTTTTTTTTTTCCTGTAAGATTTGAGCCTCACCTACATTGTATAAATAGAAATACAGAAACATCTGTGCTGGTTCAGTACAGGGTAACACGCTCTGTTGCACACTGTGAATCTAGCTCCCAGGGTAAAATACAATCTCAAGCACTCTCTCTGCTACAGTAAAGGTGAATTTTAAATACATCCGTATGCATCCAAATTGTTCCCCTCTGTAAATGGCATCTTAAGCAGCTGGAAATAGAACATTTTATCTTTTTTTTCCTATTTCCAGCATAACCCATGCTCTTATTAATTAGTATTTAACTATCTTGTTATCATAGGGAAGCAATCACAAAATGTAGTCCATGTATCTGGAAGCATCAAATGGGGGGAAAAAATGAGTAATAACATGCTGGTTTCCTTCCTCAGAGACTATCCTCTGGGAGAAGAGTGTGGTTCAGACTTTATCTCAAAGACATTTCCTTTAACAGTGGTACTGAGCACAGGATACCAACAACAAAAAAAGCCTCTCCTGACTCTCTGTGTGTATTATTGGTGCATTACTTTACTTATTGAACACATAAGCGTGGCACAGGGCCAGGTTCCGAAGATTAACACAATGACATCATGCTCCAGTAATCCTCCTCTCATATGAAGAACAATCGAGCTCCATTTCTTTTCATTTGAAAGAGGATTGCATGTATCCTTCAAGCCAATAATTTCTTGCAGAAGCTGTTTTTCAAATAATGATTCTAAATGAGTTATTGTTCCATCTTTACTGTCTTTTTGCAAAATTTTGTATCTAAGATGTTCCCAGATTGATTTGGCATTTTCCCTGTAATGCGAGGGCAATAGTCCAGTGTTTTCCTGTAAAATACGTTATTTCCAATGGAAGCAGAATTCCTCTGTTTTCCTGTATAAACAGTGCAAGTCTAGGAGAACAATTTCCCTGTAGATGACTCCAAATCCCTGTAAAATAGGCATTCATATAGATCTGCGAGCCCTAAATCTTTCAACCAAGTTACACTCCGGTAGTAAGGACCTTTGTTGACCTGTAGGATCAGTATCTTTGTGGAACTGTATAAACTACTTAATATTCTAAATGGTATTTATTGATAAATAAAATAAATAAACTTCAGAGTATAATGACACTTGTGTCCTCATCAAGCTCTTACACTGCTGTCACAATGCGTTCATGTTCTACTATAGAACTCTGTGGCAGAAACGGACACAAACATAATCATACAATTTTAAAATAGTAACAGAACCTAGACAATGATGGCACAAAAAAAACCATCAGTTCATCCAGTCTGCCCATAAACCCTAACAAACCTGGGAGCTACTGTCCATACAGGGTTCTGACTCACACTTTCCACCTCCGTGCTTCCCACCCTACCACTACCACCCCGAGCAAGCACTAAATCCTTCACTCTGGCCAGCCATGTTTGAAACCTCTGATAGTTTTGGCATCCACCACATCAGCTGGCAGGTTGTGCCACGGCTCCACCACCCTTTCTGTAAAATAAAACTTTCTCACTTCCCTCTTGAACCTCACGCCACCCCCATTAGTTCCCACGCGTGCTCCCATGTTCTTAATCTGCTACTTATGCTAAATAGTTCCTTGCAGTTTATCTTGTTCATTTCTTTCAGGAACTTTTTTAGCAGTGATTTAACCAGGACTAGCACACTAAACTGAGAGCTTGTTTACAGGTGCAACCTGGGAGCACAGGGAAGTTAAATGACTTACTCAGGGTCACACAGTATGCAAGTGGGGCTGTGGGATTCAAACCCAAGTCTCCAGATTTGTAGCTCAGAGCCTTAAACCACTGCACTATACTGCCTCCAAACTTGAAGGTCTCTATCATATCTCCCCATTCTCGTCTGGCCTCCAGTGAGTATATGTTAAGTACCAGGAGCCAATCCCCATAAGATCTGCCCTGTTCACCCTGAATAATTTTGGTCACCATACATTGCACTGTCTCCAGCCTGGCCTTATCTTTCCTTAGGTGAAAACTCCAGAACTGAGCACAGTATTCCAGGTGGGGCCTCACCAGTGATCTATACAGTGGTAGACCTCCTTCCTTCTGCAGTCAATGCCCCTTCATATTCCTTAGGTGAGGACTCCAGTACTGGGCACAGTACTGCAGGTGGGCTTCACCAGTGATCTTTATATAATTATATAATTGTAATTAACCAAGGGTTAAGGAATTAAGTAAGGGAGATGTAGAAAGTACTGAAAAATATAACAGAGTTCCATATGTAAGGTAGGCCTTTTTGTGTCATTTCTTTATTTGTTTGTTTGTTTGTCTGTTGGTTTGTTTATTTATTTACTTGGGATTTTGTTAACCGGGTCACTGAGACTAAAAGTCCCTTATCACAGGATCAGTATGGAGATAAGGTGCAGCAGGGAGGTAGGTAGTTGTGGGGACTGTGGGGCACCCTACTCCAGGGTTACACTCTGGAGAAGCAAGCACTGTCCCATCTGCAGGACCATCACAGAGCTCCATGCTCAGCTGGTAGCAGCAAGAAATGCGATATCTCAGTTGTGGCACTGGCTCAGCTGGGGTTCCCCCCCCCATACCCCCACTTCCCCAGGGGCCCACTGACCAAGGGGACTGGAGGGTGGTGGGGAAGGGTGGCAGGAACAGCCACAAGGGATTTGACTAATCTCACACCATTCAGGCAGCAAATCACTTTGCACCCCTGGAGGAGGGTCAAGTACCTGACTCTGTTGGGGGGGGGGACTGTAAGACTGTTGAGGGTGGTCAGGATGGCTTGGTGGCACCTGAGGGGTGAGCCGGAGGAAGTCAGCAAGGATAGTCTTAGTGATTGGGAACTCAGTGATTAGGGGAGTAGAGAGGGTGTTCAGCAGGGGAGAGAAGGAGAGTGAAATGGTTAGATGCTTTCCTGGTGCATCAGCCATAAGGAATATAGATAGGATAGGGAGGAGGGGGATCTGGGGGTGTTGCTTCACTTGGGTACCATTGATCTGGTGAACCAGCCCGTGGAGGCAGTGAAGCAGAACTTTAAGAGGCTGAGGAACAGACTGAAGGTGCACAGGGCTTCCTTGGCCTTTTCCAAGTCCTCCCTGTGTGGAATAAGGGGAATGGGTATGATAGAGTAAGGAAGGAAGAGACAGAGGAGTTTACTGGGTAGTTGAAGGGATGGTGTCAGGAGGAGGGATACCACTTTGTGAGGACTGGGGGGGCTTCTTTGACAAGAGGCTCTTTGAGGGTGATGGCCTTCACCTGACAAGAGAGGGAGCCAGTGTCTGGGGCAGAAGTGTGATGTTTACATTGGACAGTTAAAATGACTGCAGGGGAGATGGAGGCTAGGGGAACCACTGAGAAGTGAGAGCAGGTGGGGAACCTAGCTAGGGCTCCCCATGAACAGGAGACCAGTAGCAGCAAAGTGGGTAGCAGTAAGGTTGAAGCTCAGATTAGATTAGGGGAAGAGGCCAGTGAGGGAGGGTTGACAAAGCCTGCCTTCAGCATGAAAAATCAAGGAGACTAAGGAAGAATAAGGGAGAAGGAATGGGAAAAGGTAAGAGTAGAAAGATAGAAAGGAGTCTGCCTCAGTTCCAGGAGTCTAGGAAATAAAATCAGTGAGCTCCAGGCAATAGTGGCAGACACCGAGATGGATCTAATAGTCATCATGGAAACTTGGGCCACAGAGAATAATGATGGGGACCCAGTAGCCCCAGGCTACACCATTTTTATACAGGACAGAGGAAAAGGTAAAGGAAGAGGCACAGCGTCGTATCTCAGAGAGGGCAGAGAGGAAGTGGAGGATGGAAACGTCAAGGGAGGTAATGGGAAATCAGGATTGCTGTGCGTTCAGCTCAAGGCATCCTCTGGTGAGAGACTAAGGATTGGGGTGATCTATTGACCTCCAGGACAGGGGAAGAGAGAAATAAGAAGCTAGAGGCAGAACTAGACAGGGGGCGGCAAAGGGGGAGGTGGTGGTGATGTGTGATCTAAACCTGACAGATATTGACTGGGCCATTCTAGCAGCCAGAAGCTCCAGAGGTCAGGCCTTACTGGATACATTGCAGGGCTGCCTGCTGGTGCAGCTGGTCAAAGAACCCACTTGGCCGTCTGCCATTCTCGATGTGGCGCTCACCAACTCGAAGTGGTAGGAGGAGTGAGGGTAGAAGAGTCACTAGGGTCCAGCAACCAAAACTCTGTATATGGTTCAAACTGGTCCTTGGGCAAGTAAGCCTCCATCAAAGGCTGAAATCCTAGATTTCAGAAGGACAGACTTCAATCACATGAGGGAGCTGGTCTGGGACAAGTTTGTTGGAGTGGACAGCATCACATATGTGGACGAAAGATAGGGGCAATCAGGGGGGCCACTCTCAAAGCAAGAAAGTCTTGCATGAGAATGGTAATCAAAAGAAAGAGGTACAAGAGACCAATATGGTTATCTGGAAAGGTCAATGAAGCAGTGAGAGCCACAAAGAACGCCTTCACCAGGCACAAGAAAAAACAAGGGATGGAAGAATGGCGTAAGTACCAAATGAGAATAAGGGAAATCAAAAGAGCGGTCAGAGAAACAAAGTCAGACATAGTGCTGCATACTGCAGAGGGGGTCAACAATGGGGGAAAAAGTTCTTTAGCTATACTAGGGAAAAAAGAAACAAGGGAGAGGAGGAATTGTCAGGCTAACAGATGTAGGTAAGGTATTCACAGGGGATGGGCAGAAAGCAACCATTCTTAAGGACTACTTTTGCTCTGTATTCACAAGGGAAGACAGAGGGCCTCTGCCAGAGTGTGACATTAAGGCAGCTGTAATGGAGATCCCTGAGATTAGGCACTAAGTATTTACCAGGGAAAGGTTTGGAAAGGGCTAGCAGCCCTAAAGATAGAGAAGGTCCTGTGGCCAGATGGGCTACATCTGAAGGTGCTCAAAAAATTTGCTGTAGAACTAACTGAACCCCTGGTGGGGCTATTCAATTGCTCAATTCAGATAGAGGTATTTCCAAAAGACTGGAGGGTATCAGAGGTAGTCCCACTCCATAAGGGGAGGACAAGGAGCAACCAGGTAACTACAGATCTGTTGTGGGTAAACTGATGGAGACACTAGTCAAAGAGGACCTCGTAGACTACCTGGAGAGCAGTGGATTCCAAGATAGTAAAACAGCACAGGTTCATGGCTGGAAGGTCTTATCAGACCAACTTATTCTTTAATTGGGTAACATGGGTAATGGTTAAAGGCCATGCTCTGGATTTATTCTACTTTGATTTCACCAAGGCTTTTGACTTGGTGCCTCACACAAGGTTAGTGAAGAAGCTAGAGGATCTGGGCACAGCACAAGATACAGGTAGATGAGTGAGAAACTGGTTGTAAGGGAGACAGCAGAGGGTTGTGTTTAATGGAGTCAGATCGGAAGACAGCGAGGTCACCAGTGGGGTGCCCAAGGATTGGTCCTGGGTCCAGTTCTTTTCAATATGTTCATTAGCGATATGAGTGAAGGAATCCAGGGCAAGATGTGTCTCTTTGCAGATGACATTAAGCTGTGCAACAGGGTAGACAGTGAGGAGGGAGTTAGGGAGATGCAGAGAGACTTGCAAAAGCCAGAGAGATGTTCAAAGGGTTGGCAGTGGAAATTAAGTGCCAAAAACTGCAAGGTGATGTGCCTAGGGAACAAGAACCCAAGGGCAGAGTACTGGATGAAGGGGTAAAACTCTGCATCTCCAAGGAAAGAGACCTAGGGGTCATCATTACTGACCCCCTTAAACAATCAAGCCAGTGTGACAAGGCGTATAGTAAGGCAAACAGGATGCTGGGGTGTGCAGGAAGGGGTGTTGATAGCAGAAGGAACAAGGTATTACTACCTCTCTACAGATCACTGGTGAGGCCCCACCTGGAGCACTGTGCACAGTTCTGGAGTCCTCACCTAAGAAAAGACAAGGACAAGCTGGAGACAGTGCAATGCAGGGTGACCAAAATGATTCAGGGCCAGCAGGGCGGATCCTACGAGGATTGGCTCAAGAAACTGAACATGTACTCACTGGAGGCCAGAAAAGGGAGAGGGAGAGGAGATATGATAAAGACCTTTAAGTTCCTGAGCAGAATGAACAAGGTAAACTGCACAGAACTATTTAGCATAAGTAGCAGATCATGAACACGGGCATGAGTGGAAACTGATGGGAGGAGATTCAAGAAGGAAGTCAGAAAGCTTTATTTTACAGAAAGGGTGGTGGAGGCATGGAACAATCTGACAGCTGATGTGGTGGGCGCCAAAACTACCAATGGTTTCATACATGGCTGGGACAGAGTGAAGGACTTAGTGGCTGCTCAGGGTGACAGCAGTAGGGCGGGGAGTATGGGAGTGGACAGTGTGGGTTAGAACCCTGAATGGACAATAGATTCCCGGGTTTGTTAGGGTTTATGGGCAGACTGGATAGAACAGTGGTCTTTTTCTGCTGTTGTGTATGTTTCTATGTTATGCAGAGTGGCAATAATACCTCCTTCCTTCTGCTATCAGCACCCCTTCCTATGCACCCCAGCATCCTGTTTGCCTTACTATATGCTTTGTCATACTGGCTTGTTTTAGGGAGTCACTAATGATGACCCCTAGGTCTCTTTTCTTGGAGGTTATGTAGAGTTTTACCCCACCTCCCCATCCCAGCCAGCACTCTGTCCTTAGGTTCTTGTTCCCTATTTGTATCACCTTGCACTTTTTGGCATTGAATTTCAATGTGGGCTACACTATATTTAAGCAATAAGGCATGACCAAGGGTTATGTTAATGGTCTGTTAATCACCTTCTAGGGGTGTACTGTGGCACGAGGTGTAGCCGAGTGGCACATGCCCCTAGAGGGTGATTAACTGACCATTAACATAATCCCTGGGAGTGCCTTATTGCTATTATAATAAAAAAGAGTTTTTAAACAGTGTTAAACCTTGTTCAGCATATGGCTAAGCTCTACATGTATGTTAATAAAAGATTAACATAAGGCTGTTGGAATGTTTGCAGCCAATCAGAAAGCTCCATTTCTCAGACCCTTTTTATAATATCGGTTATGACAATCACTGTACATTCGTCTTGCCAGTATTTAGGTAGTTGATTTATGTTAGTTAGTTTTTATTTTGTTTATTTTCTGTTTAAATTTCTGCTTGTATTTGTTTACACCATTCTCCAAGAGAATACACAATACAGTATGACTGGATTATGTCTGCCAACATGGTTTGGATTGCCGCATCAAACAAGCATTGTCAGAGGTGACCCTGCTTGTACAGTGTTGACCTCCCACTACCCCCCACCACAGCTGAGTAGTTTAAGTTTATTTAATGCTTTGCCCCGACAAACATAGAGACTGCATTAACAAATCAATTTAGCATTTAGGTTCTAAAGAAATAAGTTTGACTTTGGAGAAAGTAAAACAAACATTTTAACTTGATCTCAGCCGAGGTATGCGGAGGTTGTTGCCTGCTTTGGCTGCCAAGGCAACCCATTACCCATGCTCTCTCTCACAGGAGCATGCCTAACATTGACTATTGTCACGACGTGGTGAAGTCATGATGCACTAGGTAGCAGCAGCATTAGTTAAGATGGAGCTTAGAACACACTACCATCTCACTGCACTTCTTGGCAGCATTTCCAGCAAGCACACATAACCTTGTGTGTTACTCTGACCTTAGAAGAAGCAGATGGTGTTCTGCTAATACTACATTGGTGATCTAAATTATTTTATATAAATTGAAGTTAAATGAAGATGTTTAAGAACATTTGGAACAGTTTCAGTATATGTCTGTTGCTGCTCTTTGTTAAAACTGTTTATATATGAAATCTCAAGTAGAATATATTTTTTTCTGAATCCTAGGACCACCTCCCCTTGAAAAGGTCGGCAGGAGCTGACGAAACTGTTGGGGTTTTCAAGGGTGGCCGAGCAGTGAATAAATTAATTTCTGACTGAATTCTTGTCAAGTTGTTTTGGTTTCAGTGGTGGATGCCAGCCTGTTTTAAGGGCAATTTCAACTGCCAAACCTTTGACCACCTCTCTAGTCTTTGCAAGTCTCTTTGCATCTCCATAATCCCTTCCTCACTGTCTACCCTGCCAAAGAGCCTAATGTCATCTGTGAAGACACATCTTACGCTGGATTTCTACTCCCATGTTGCTGCTGAACATATTGAAAAGGACTGGACCCAGGGCCAATTCTTGTGGCACCCCACTGGTGACCTCCCTCACTTCTGATCTGACTCTGTTAACTACAGCCCTCTGCTGTCTCCCTTCCACCCAGCTTCTCACTCATCAAACTCTGTTCTTCACTGAACCTAGATCCTCAAGCTTCTTCAGCAGCCTTCTGTGAGGTACTAAGTCGAAAGCCTTGCTGAAACTGAACTAGCATAAGTCCACAGTGTGGCCGTCATCCACTACCCTTGTTACCCAGTCAAAGAACGCTATTAGGTTTGTCTGACAAGACCTCCCTGCCATGAACCTATGCTGCTTATTATCATGGAGTCCATTGCTCTCCAGGTAGTTCACAAGGTCCTCTGTGACTAGTGTCTCTATCAGTTTACCCACAATAGAGGTAAGACACACAGGTCTGCAGTTACCAGACTGCTCATTGTCTCCCATGGAGTGGGACAATGTCTGCTACCCTCCAGTCTTTTAGAACTACCCCTTTCTGAACAGAGCTATTGAATAACACTACCAGGGGTTCAGTTAGCACCATTGCCAATTCCTTGAACACCCTCAGATGTATCCCATCTGGCCACAGGGCCTTATCTGTGTTTAGGACTGCTAGCCCTTTCCGAACCCTTTCACTGGTAAATACTTGCTGCCTTATCTCAGGGATCCCTCCTACAGCCACCTTAATGCCAGTCTCTGGCACAGGCCCTCTGTTTTCCCCTCTGAATACAGAGCAGAAGTAGCTGACGTGCACTGTTTAATCAATTAAATATTACAAGATATTTTGTGACCTTGTTATTTTATTCCTTAGAGCATTACATTAATTCTCTTTTGAATTACAATTTTTAGTTTTATTTATTATTTATCTCTTTATAACTCTGAGTTGTACAACCCCAACTGTTTATTGTCCTTATCAACAATCAACATTGTTCTGTTTCTAATGTGCATCTCAGATTTGTTCTTTTTGCATGTATTGCAATACTGTGTATTAATGTATTAGTTAATGTTGAAGGTAAAATCAGTAAAGTATAACTGAAAAAAGTAACAAATATTTGAAAAAAAAATGTCCGCTTTCTGCCGGTCCTCCTCAATTACCCAACCTCCCTCTGTTAACCTAACAATTCCTCCACCCTTCTTTCTTTTCCCCCTAATATAGCTAAAGAACTGTTTTTCCCCACCCTTGACCCCCTCCGCAATACACAGCTCCGTGTCTTCCCGTGCTTCTCTCACCGCCCTCTTGGTTGCCCTTGTTCTCATCTGGTTCTCTCCCCATTCTTCCTTCCTTTGTTTTTCCTTGTACCTGGTGATGGCCTTCTTTTTGGCTCGCACTGCTTCCCTGACCTTTCCAGAGAACCTTATTGGTCTCTTGTACCTGTTTCTTTTGATTACTGTTCTCAAGCAAGACTTTGTTGACTTGAGAATGGCCTCCTTGATTACCTTCCGTCTTTCCTTCAAACCCCTGATGCTGTCCATTCCAACTAACATGTCACAGACCAACTCCATCATTTGGTTGAAGTCTGCCCTTCTGAAATTTAGGACTTCGGCCTTGAAGGGAGGCTTACTTGTCCAAAGGACCAGGTTCAACAATGCAGAGTTATGGTCGCTGGACCCTAGTGGCTCCCCTACCCTCACTCCTCCTACTACTTTGAGTTGGTGAGCACCACATCAAGAATGTCAGCCTGTCTAGTGGGTTCCTTAACCAACTGCACCAACAGGCAGTCCTGCAGTATATCCAGCAGGCAGTCCTGCAGTGTATCCAGCAGGCAGTCCTGCAGTGTATCTAGCAGGCAGTCCTGCAGTGTATCCAGCAGGCAGTCCTGCAGTGTATCCAGCAGGCAGTCCTGCAGTGTATCCAGCAGGGAGTCCAGCAGTGTATATAGCAGGCAGTCCTGCAGCGTATCCTGCAGGGCCTGACTTCTGGAGCTCCTAGCTGCTGGAATGACCCAATCAATATCTGGCAGGTTTAGTTCTCCCACCACCACCACCACTTCCCCTTTGCCACCCCGTTTATAGTTCTACCCTTAGCTGCTTATCTCTCTCTTCCCCATGTCCTGGATGTCTATAACTCACTCCAATCTGTATACTCTTGCCTGAGGATGCTGTGAGCTAAAACCATAGCGATTCTGTTTCGGGGCCATTACCGCGGCTGATGTTTCCATTCTCCGCTGCCTCTATGCCTTCCATGACAAATAGGACTACACCTTCTCTTTCCCTTTTTCCCCTGTCCCATCTAAACATAGTGTACTCTAGACTGTCAGGTCCAAATTCTTATCTTCTATGAACCAAGTTTCTGTGATGGTTACTAGGTCTATCACAGTGTCTGCCAGCATTGCCTGGAGCTCACCAATTTTATTTCCCAGACTCCTGGCATTAAGACAGACTATTTTCCATCTTTCTCTGTATCCCCTCTTGTTTTTTTATATTTCTTGTCCCTTATTCTTTCCTAATCTTCTTAATTTTTTTTCTTTTCCATGCTGAAAGTAGGCTTTGTCAAATCTCCCTCACTGGCCTGTTTATCTAACCTAATTTGAACTTCAACCATACTGTTACCCACTTTGATGCTACTAGTCCCCGGTCAGGGGAGTCTTAGCTAGGTTCCCCACCTGCTCTCCCTTCTCAGTGGTTTCCTTAGCCTATGTCTCCCCTGCAGTCATTTTAACTGCCCCATGTAAAATGTCAAACTTCTGCCCCAGAGCACTGGTCCAGTCTCTTATCAGGTGAAGGTCTTCACCCTTGAAGCGCCTCCTGTCCCAGAATCCCCCCAATCCCCCACAAAGTGGTATCTCTCCCCCTGACAGCATTTCTTCAACCCCCCCAAAACTCATCAGTCTCTTCCTTCCTTACTCTATTGTACCCATCCCCCTTATTCCACACAGGGAGGACCTTGGAAAAGGCCAGGGAAGCCAAGTGTGCCTTCAATCTGTCCTCCAGCCTCTTAAAGTTCCACTTCACTGTCTCTACAGCCTGGTTCGTTGGATCGGTAGTTCCCAAGTATACCAGTATCCCCAGCTCCGCCATCCTCCCTATCCTATCTATATCCTGGATGGCTGATGCACCAGGAAGGCATCTGACTATTCTTCTCCCCTTCCCTTCCCAACCACCCTCCTCTCTACTCCCCTAATCATTCAGTACGCAATCACTAAGATTCTCCTTGCTGTCTTTCTCCTGCTCAGCCCCTCCCCAGATGCCACCAAGTTATCCTGCCCATAGTATTTACTGCCTGTGTGTAATTCAGGAACCCCCACAGAGTTTATTAAAAACAGTAATGGAATGTGAACCACTATTTTAAAAGAAACAGCTTCTACAGAAAATAAATGACTATATTCTGTTTCAACACAGTTCTCCGTTAATATTTGGTTTAGTTAATGGCTTTGCATCGAAGCAGTAAGGAGGGTGTGGGCGCAAGATTGTTGTAGCTGGCAATGCAATTCTAGTTCAGAGACAACTGAAAAGCATCATTCTTCCTTTTTGTATTCTCTGATAAAGGTCAGACTAGCTCTGCTTCAGCTTTTTTATTAGCAAACTCAGCAGCAACAAAAATTCATTAACTCAAAACTAATACACTAGTAACATTACCTATAGCTCGCCATCAACCACTCCCATAGTTCGTAGTGGTGGTCCCAAAGTGCCCCACATGTCCCAAGCACTTCTTGTCATCTTGCTGTTCTCCACGGAGCTCAGAGCTTAAAAGTATCTGCAATTTCTGTTTGTTCGCATTAGGCTTGGCATGGGCCTCCGAGGCGAGTTGCGTTTTATCCCCAATCAGAGTTTGCACCTGCTTTTCATACTACTCGCAATAATGTGATTTTTGTTCTGTGCTAGTTAATTATACTTCTGGGTTGTTTTTTTTTTTTTGGTCAATTTCATGTTCTGGTTTTTTTTTGGCAGATTTTAGTGCACAGTTCTGCAGCAACGCCCATACAGATCTCCAAGGACATCTCCCCGCCCCCCCAAGAACCTGCATGAGCAACTGAGACATATTCAAGAAGCCTTCAGGAATGAAGACTATAAAGCATCCCAGATATCATCTTCAAGAAAGTAGGCTGTTCTAATGGCCCAGGTAGGTGACGGGCCTTTTAACTCAGAGAATGGGAGATTTTGCAGGAGAACTTCAGATCCAGGCCTGAAGGTCAGGATTTTCAGTCTCGCAAAGAGAATTCTGGAGAAAAGGAAACCTTCTGGTATGCATTACCAAAAGAAAAACTCTAAACCTAGAAAGGCTTAAAAAAAAAACCACACAATGGCTGTTCCTCGCCAGAATTCTCTGATTCAAAAGCAAACAGTTCTGATTCTGAAACACAGTTTGTTAACCATGAATCTGATTTTGAAGGAGAAAAGCACTCTTCAACAAATAGCCCAGGTCTGCTCCAAAATGACACAAGGATGAAAGGGATTGCAGACCTTTATGAACCAGAGAAACTGAGGCTCCATTACTCCCTAGAATGACGCCTGCATAAGACAGTGAAGAAATACCTGGTTAAAGGGGAACATTCATGACCTGGGCCAATCAATGGTTTGAGAGTCCATGAAAAGATCTTTTAAATGAGGTATTGGGCTCCTCTGTAGCCAGCAGCAGTCCAGTGGTATCAATGATTTAAGTGTGTCCCATATTTATACTACTTTGCGACCATTTTTAGAACCTTGTGATGTCATTGACAGTGAAGCTGTGCTTGCCTGAAGTGTGGTTAGACACAGCTTGATTGTCAGTGACATCACAAGGTTCTAAAAAATGGTAAAACTGATAGTATCAATATGGGGCAGACTTGACCATTGATATCTCTGGGCTGCTGCAAGCTACAGAGGAGTCCCATACCTCATTCAAAAAACATTTTCATGGGCTTCCAAACCATAATATGCACAGTTCATGAATGCTGCCCTTTAAAAGAATAAGGAAACTTATGAACAAAAAAGATAGATGTAAAATGAGAGCCAAATGCTGCAGGCCTTAATTCAGGTACAAAGTGCCTCTTGCACCTAAATCGGATAAAGAATTTATAGCCTTTTTGATGAATAAAGGCAAAGACAGATAAAAGTCTAAAGCGCTGCCAAACATAAGTTTCTAGATGTAACAGGTCCATTAGCTTTTCTGGTGATCGAAGCAGAAATATAGTAAATGATTGATCCATTCATTTGAAAAGGCTGGATCCAAATGGCCATATGTGTTCTGAGAAATGCGAATTCTGCTGTTGTGGCTGAAGGCATCACACCGCACTGCTTAATGTTCACCCTAAACCTTCGCACTTGGCTTCCAAGGACCCTGGTCCAGCTGCAGAATGTGTTCTATTTGGTGATCCGATGATCAAAACATTGCAAAGAAAGTCAAATTCTTTTCAAACAGGAAAAAGTTTAGACCTCTTTTGACCACGTCCAAAGCATGTGTTTTTGGCAGTACTGGATGTGGCAGGGAGCTCTCATGTAATGGTCTCTTTTCCAGAGGCTCTTTCAACACTTTTGAACACAACTTCTATCAGAGGGGCAGTTTCAAGCTTTTTGACAGATCTTAATTCAGGCCTTTTACCAGAGGACCTTGTGGCAGGGGACAAGATTTAAGAGGTAAAGGTGGAGGAGGCAAGTATGACCCTGACTGCCAAACAAGCTTGCTCGTTAATGATAAAAATACAAACAAGTGAGTCGTCAATATCCAGAACCCCTCCGGTTTTTGCTGGCAGTTATGCAACTATGCCCTCAGCTGGGAGAGGCTGCAGTTGAAGTCTCCATGGGGTGAAATAAAATTGTGATTTTCTAAGAGTGCAGCTTGCACGAAAGTCATGATTTTGTGAAACACATGGAGGAGAAGGATTACACTCCCACTCCACCCACCATGATGTAGCATTCCCTTATTAGTTCCACAGAATTAATTGCTACAGACAAACAAGGATGAAATTCCTGATGTTTGGAAATTACAGATTAAATTATGGACCTTTAGCAGATGGAGGATCCGACTAAGTGAGGACCTGGTTTTTCACGTTTTCTCTGACCTCGGCTCACAGAAGTAAAAAGGTAGCACTGGAGACGTGTGGGCTGTTATGGGATTGGGTAGTGATGGGATATAGGGGGTGTCACTTGTGAGTGGGTGGTGATGGGATATACGGGGTGTTACTTGTGAGTGAGTGGTGGTGGGATATAGGGGGTGTTACTTGTGAGTGGGTGGTGGTGGGATATAGGGATGTTACTTGTGAGAGGGTGGTGATGGGATGTAGGGGTGTTACTTGTGAGTGGGTGGTGATGGGATAGAGGGGTGTTACTTATGAATGGGTGGTGATAGGATATAGGGGTTTTACTTGTGAGTGGGTGGTGATGGGATTGGGGGGTGTTACTTGTGATTGAGCGGTGATGGGATAGAGGGGGTGTTACTTGGGAGTGGGCAGTGATGTGATAGAGGGGTGTTACTTGTGAGTGGGTGGTGATGGGATAGAGGGGGTGTTACTTGTGAGTGGGTGGTGATGGGACAGAGGGGGTGTTATGTGTGAGTGGGTGGTGATGGGATAGAGGGAGTATTACTTGTGAGTGGGTTGTGATGGGATAAAGGCGGTGCTACTTGTGAGTTGGTGGTGATGGGATAGAAGGGGTGTTACTTGTGAGTGGGTGGTGATGGGATTGGGGTGGTGTGTACTGATGGATGAGTGGGTGGTGATGGGATAGAAGGGTGTGTACTTGTGGAGTGGGTGGTGGGGATGTGGATAGGAAGGGGTGTTACTTGTGAGTGGGTGGTGATGGATTGGGGGTGTTTCTTGTGAGTGGGTCATGATGGGATAGAAGGGTGTTACTTGTGAGTTGGTGGTGATAGGATAGAGGGGGTGTTACTTGTGAGTGGGGGTGATGGGATAGAGGGAGTGTTATGTGTGAGTGGGTGGTGCTGGGATAGAGAGGGTGTTACTTGTGGATGGGTGGTGATGGGATAGAGGGAGTGTTACGTGTGAGTGGGTGGTGATGGGATGGAGGGGGTGTTACTTGTGGATGGGTGGTGATGGGATAGATGGGGTGTTACTTGTGAATTAGTTTTGCATGAATGTCACTTGTTGCTGCTGACTTTGTAAGTAAAGACGCTAATACAGTGTATTATTTCCAGCTGTGCCCTCGGGGGGGGGGGCACACTAAGCTGAGGAGAGTTAATTTCCTGGTGTGTTCTGAGGGGCACACTGAGTTGAGGAGAGCTCATTTCCAGATGTGTTCTGGGGGATACACTGAGATGTGGAGAGCTCCAGTGGGGCACACTGAGCTGAGGAGAGTTAATTTCCAGGCGTGTCCTGGGGGGGCCACACTGAGTCGAGGACAGCTCATTTCCCGGCATACCCCGGGAAGGGGCACACTGAGCTGAGAGTCCATTTCCAGACCTGTCTGAAGTGGGGGCACACTGAGCTGAGGAGAGCTCATTTCCTGGTGTGTCCTTGGAGGGGGGCACACTGAGCTGTAGAGAGTTTTTTCCAGGTGTTCCGTAGGGGGGCACATTGAGTTCCACTCAGCTCAGCTCAATGTGCCCCCCCAGCTGTGTCCTGAGGGGGGCACACTGAGCTGAGGGGAGTTCATTTCCAGGCATACTTGGGGGTTTCTGTTATTATGTTCTTAGCTATTTTGACTCTATGTGAGATCAGTGTTTGGGACTTAGCCATTTAAATTATACGTCTTGACATGGATGTGTCTCCCACACTCCCTTTGGTACATTTCCCTGCCTGCATTCAGCATAATTTTTTGCAATAACCATTTAAGACACTAAACAAGTTTTACTCTTAGTCATCATCTCATTTACTCAGAGGTCCTTGAGTCAGTGGTGCCTTAAATTTATAACTGTACAGTGGTTTACACTGTCAGCCCTCCTGGACTCTTAGGCTACTCCTGAACAAGTTCCTGAACTATCTCACAACCCTTTTCCGCATTTCCCATAGCGCCTACTCTCTTAGGAAAAATTACCTCCTCCTCCTCGATGTACCGAGGACTACTTTCTCACCGGCAAGAGAGCCATGTCGAGTACTCCAACTATTGGGAACCAGCCCAGGGTGTACTAAAGCTTCCCGTACTGTCCCTGTCAGCCTATTTAAAAGGTTGGCTGCAGCAAAAATAAAAGATACGTGCAGCTGCTTCTAAATCCTAGCTCACTGCTCTAACCCTAGCCCACTGCTTCCTCTTACTTACCTAGAAATTAGCTGCCTTGATACTCTGAAACAAGCACTTTGTACCTTTTTTCTGTACTTGTATTTTTCTATGTCATTGTCATTTTTATGCAACATGTTAATGCTTGCCCATAATTGTGTACTTGAATTTGTACTGTGTTTTCAATTATGCAATCTGTAACTACCTGTCCATGTCAAAGGACCTCCTTGTGAATGAGCTTGCTCAATGGAGTTTTCCTACAATAAACTTGAACTTGAACTACCCCTTCATATATTTTGCATTTATAACACATTTAACCAATAGATATTATTGGCAACATTTGCATATAGTATTTTTAATACCTTGTCCTTAATTTCCTAGAGGTCCTTTTAAGATTAGCACCTTAAATCTTCCACGGTGACACTGGGATATTCTGGTGAGGTCCTGCTTCTCACCTTTTTGGTTTTAAGCCTTTTTTGACAAGGGTAACATCATTGTTAAGCATATTTACTGTGACCACATGAGCTGCTTTCACGTGTCCTCAATCTTTTGCTTAGCTCTCTCTGTTAGCATTACAGAGATAATTTAGTAGCGTAGAGGTGGGCAATAATTATTGCTTAGTGCTTTTTAGTGATAGACTATATCAGCAATGACCGACTCAGTTTAAACCTGCCTGATCAAACTCCATGAGGTGCTACGAGACAGATTAGTATTAAAATTAAAAATAAGCCTCTGCTCCAAGTGCCTCGAGATTTTAATGTTTGCTATAACATCTGAAACTTGTTTTGTATTAATTTACATAGATATGTATTGATGTTGGGCACATTTATATTTTTTATTGTATGTAATATAAGCCTGGGGGCACAGTGAGCTGAGGAGAGCTTATTTCCAGGCATACCCAGAGGGGCACAGTGAACTGAGGAGAGCTTATTTCCAGGCATACCCTGGGGGCGGGCACACTGAGTTGAGGAGATCTCATTTCCAGACATATCCTGGGGCACACTGAGCTGACAAGAGCTCATTTCAAGGCATACCCTGGGGGCCACTGAGCTGAGGAGAGCTCATTTCCAGGCACAATATGGGGGGCACAGTGAGCTGACCAGAGCTCATTTCCAGGCATATCTGGGGTGGCACACTGAGCTGAGGGATCTTATTCACAGGCATAACATGGGGGCACACTGAACTAAGCAGATTTCATTTCCTGGCAAACCGTGGGGCACACTGAGCTGAGTAGATCTAATTTCCAGGCATAGTGGTGGGGGGACACAGAGCTGAGGAGATCTCATTTCCAGGCATATCCTGGGGGTACATTGAGCTGAGGAGAGCTCATTTTCAGGCATACCCTGGGGGGTGAGGACACTGAACTGAGGAGATCTCATTCACAGGCATACCCAGGGTGGGGGGACACTGAGTTGAGGAGATCTCATACACAGGCACACCCTGGGGTGGGCACACTGAGCTGAGGAGATCTCATTCACAGGCATACCCGGGGAAGGGCACACTCACCTGAGAAGGGCTCATTTCCAGGCATACCCTGGGGTGGGCACACTGAGCTGAGGAGATCTCATTCACATGCATACCCTGTGGGGAGGCACACTGAGATGAGGAAAGCTCATTCCTAGGCATACCTGGAGGGGACATACTGAGCTGAGGAGATCTCATTTCCAGGTGTGTTCTGGGGGGGGGGCACACTCAATTAAGCAAAGTTAATTTCCAAGTGTGTTCTATCAGGGTGGGGGCATTCGGAGCTGAAGAGAGCATATTTCCAGGTGTGTGTCCTAGAGAAAACTACAGTAGGATACATAACAGCAAAAGACAAAATATGCAAGATGCAAATGTAATTTTTTTAACTGCTTTTATTGATAATTGTATTTTTATTATGTAGTTTCTTTCCTTCGGAACTAACTATGCATATGAATATATGTATACTTTTTAACATTTGTTTTTGTTACCAAGGATAGCCCAGCTGAAGGATAACATTTTCTTTCTGGTGGGTCCTCCTCCTACCCATTTCTACAGCTGCATGACCTGGTGCACTGAAAGGTATAGTGACATGTCCACGGTCACATAGTGAAGATTTGCCTCCAGTAGGGTTTGAACCTGTGATCATCTGGTTCCCAAGATGGTGTACTAACCACTAGACCACACTGCCTGCCGTAAACAGAATATGGTGCTGTAACTTGTTATTTATGACCTGTACTATCTGGACAATCCTGACAATCTCATTTACCTCCCAACGATTCTATCCTGTGCAAGTATTTTCAAAATAAAGGTTGTGCAATACTTGGAAGAATAACTAGTATGGAGAATAAATGTGGAGCAGGAAAACTGATACACAGTGATAATATGAGTTATCAAATAGGTTAGAGAAATCTAAGAATCTGATTGGCTAACAGAGCTTCTGAGCTGTGGTGTCATCCCATGATAGCTATTCAACACAACACAAAAAGGTAAAAAAATGACTTTGTGTTAACAGTTTGACCATTTGATGAAAGCAGTAATACACTCCAGAGTGTGTGTTATCATTGAAGATAACATCACTTCTCAGATGGTTTACCTATTCACTGGGTGGCTGCACCAGTTCCAGGAATCATTTTCAGGTACGCCTCTGGCCATAAAGATGGCGCATGACAGGTATGGCAAAAAGTACCTGCAGAGCAGGAAGCTTTCGACTTCACAACACAACTGATAACCACGACATTACCGTTAAAACCAAGCAATACATTCAAAAAATACACTCAGTTTACAATACCTACCAAAATATGGCAATGCAACAGATCGAGTATGTAATGAGAACAGCCAAGGGTAGGTGAGGGTATGTGGTGAGAAGAGGTGAGGGTATGTGGTGAGAGCAGGTGAGGGTATGTGGTGAGAAGAGGTGAGGGTATGTGGTGAGAAGAGGTGAGGGTATGTGGTGAGAGCAGGTGAGGGTATGTGGTGAGAGCAGGTGAGGGTACGTGGTGAGAGCAGATGAGGGTATGTGGTGAGAGGAGGTGAGGGTATGTGGTGAGAGCAGGTGAGGGTATGTGGTGAGAGGAGGTGAAGGTATGTGGTGAGAGCAGGTGAGGGTACGTGGTGAGAGCAGGTGAGGGTATGTGGTGGTATGTGGTGAGAGCAGGTGAGGGTACATGGTAAGAGCAGGTGAAGGTATGTGATGAGAACAGGTGAGGGCCATGTGGTGAGAGCAGGTGAGAGTATATGATGAAAGTAGGTTAGGATATGTGGTGAAAGCAGGTGAGAAGAGAGTCAAAGTAACAGGACAGGAGCCATATCTGATTTCTGAAATGAAAAAGCTGTAGTGTGTGGGGTGCCCATTCCACCCAGTGAGGAGAGATAGCATGTAGTCAGAGTACAGAGAGCACTGGAGGTCATGAGATGGACTGGAGCCCTATGTGGTCCAATGTCCTGGGAAAGTAACAAGACAATGGTCCTAGTGTACATCAGCATGAAGCATGAGTATTGTCATGTCCCACTACGACCACTGCTCCCCTCCACCAATGGGCATCCATGGGCGATGTTGACCTGAACATCCCATCATGGGGTGGAGAAGACTAAGTCAAGGGAACAAGGGTAAGACCAGAGAAGAAACAGGTTGGAGCTGAGGGGCAGTCCATCTGACGTGACGCAGCACTGGAGATGGAGGGAAAAATGTAAATTATTAAAATAAAGCGGTTTGGGTGATGATGACAGTGCCCTGCAGCCAATGATAGAAATCCTCACTCACCAGAAAAGATTCCTAACACAGAATCAGGAATGAACTAAGGACTGTCCTTGCAATAGCAGCTACCAGTTGTAGAAATGATCCCTAAACGGTTGCTGTTCATCAGCAGTTGCAACATCATGTAGCACGAGTCGGTGGGGGCAGAAGTTAAAACACAGCTATTTTGATGCACCCCTGTCACAATAGGTTTCATAGGTGTCTTGAAAGAGGTATGTAAGCTTTATTTTTTTTTTACAAGTTATTTACTTACGCCAACCCACTAGAGCTATAATATCTGCTTTTTTTGGTTGTGTCGTGTGTGTGTGGGTGGGCGGAATCCAGGTTCTACCCATTTTCATATCTGAGTGGGCTGAGGCACATGGAGGCCAAGAGACTTGCTCAAGGTCATGTACTGCATAAGTGACTGTGGTGGGAACTGAACCAGCAGGTTCCTGGTTCCGAAGCCTGTGCCCTAACCACTACACCACACTGTTTCCCAAATGACTAAATGGAGGCTTGCCACAATGCCTTGACTTGTAGCCTCTGTCCAGAGCTTTAAAGAGCTACTGACGCCTCAAAGAAAATTTTGAAAAACATAATATTTAGGTACAATTTAGCCTGCATTCCACATTAATTTGTTATCTTTCTCCTCCCCATTACGCACTACTGATAAATTTGCATGAAAACATGCTCTGTATTCCTTAGAATTCATGTGCCTCTTTAGCTTGCTCCCTACATCATGTCATAGTCCTGTGTTGTGACATCACTGTTGCCATGGTAGCAATTATGATGTCACCGGTAGAGGGCATTGTAACCTCATGTAGAGAGAAAGCAACAGAAATAGATAAACTCTTCAGGAGCAAAGATCCTGTTTTCATGCAAATGGCATCAGTAATAAATAATGGGGAGGAGAAATACAGAACTAATGTGAAATCCAAACTGAACTGTGTCTAAATATTAGGTTTTGTTAAAGTTGTTCTAATGGTGTCAGCTGCTCTTTAAGTAATCCAATCAACAAATGCCTGGGTTGGGAAGACATAGGGTTGTTAAAAGTACAAACAGCAAACTTTTTTACAGAAACCCTGCTCCAACCCTAAGTGCCTTCCTATACTTACTGTACATGCTAACAGCAATGAGAGAGTTCGGTGAGCAGCTCCTTGCTGACCTTGAAGGCCAAGTTAGTTGCAAAGCAGTTGGAAGAAGCTATGCAATCCTATGTTTTCTGAGAAGGGGCAAAACTTGTGCCAAACTCTGAAGCAGAGTTTCTGTAGATGTTCCGCCTCCACCACCAACCCTCACACACACACACACACACACACACACACACACACACACACATTATGTCCGCCTCACCAGGACACACATCATATCTGCGAGTGCCTCCCCCACCACACACCTACAGTACAAAAAGTCATCTCTGCTCCTGAAAGGTGATGTTACACCTACTTTAACATCTCTTTCTTAACTGTTGGATCAGCCTCTCAAAGTGAAAAGACGATGAAAAACAATGTCCACAAAATGCCCCACTAATTTACATATACTCTCTCTCCCTTTCTCTCTCTCTCTGTTTCTTCTTTCTCTCTTTTTCTGTCCCACCCTCTCACCCTTTCTCTCTTTTCCTCTCTCCTTTCCTATCTCTCTCTCTCCCATTCTCTCTCCCCTCTAGCTCCCTCTTTCTATCTCTCTCTCTCTCTCTCTCTCTCTCCAACTCCTTCTTTCTCTCCTCCTCTCTTTCCCTTCAGTCAGTAAAATGGGCCCATGCAACCCATCAACCCCCGCCAAGATGCACCTGGCAAAATGTTATCACAGTTTAGTGTACCTTTCCTGGTCAAAAACTACAATATAAATAAAAAAAAATGCTCCTTTCTCTCTCTCTTCACTTTTCCTCACTATCTCTTGCTCCCTGTCTCTCATCACTTAGCCCTTTCTCTCTCTCTCTCTCTCTCTCCCCTATTTCTTTCCCTTACTGTCATTTCCCTATCTCTTGCTATCTCTGTCCTCCTCCTTCTTTCTCTCTCTCTCTCTCTTTCCCATCTCTCCTCCTCTCTCTTGCTGACTCTCAATTTCCCTCTCCTTCCCACCTCCCTTTCTCCTTCTCCCCCTCTCTTCCTCCATTCTCCTCTCCCTCCCCCTCTCTCAAAGTATACTGTGTTTTCCCTAAAGCATTCTTTCCATTACAAGGAGAAGCCCCTCAATTAGGATTAATCTTGTTTCCAGGTGAGGGGCTGGTTACACAGTTAATTCCAGGATAACACTGAACAGTACAGTTTAGGTTTACATTAAGACAGTGCAAAGAAGTTGCTGTTTCGCATTAACTGGGTGGGTGGGTGGGGTGAGGGTCAGACAGAAGTGCAGTAAAATGCCCCAGTGCTTTTGCACACACATCCCATATTTCTGGCCCCCAGTATTGTTACAGCTACAGTGTTTAGGGGGCACAGAAATGAGAAATTACAATGGGAGAGGAAAAAGAGAGAGTGAAAAACAAGTGCAGAGAAGGATTCGAACAAATGGGCAGAAAAAACACAGAACAGTGGTGGAGTAGTACATATCGCATCTATGTTGCTGAACAAATACTCTCATCCTTTCAGTCTTTTGGGGGGAGACACTGGTGAATACATATCCCCTTCTGCCATCAGACTCTTCTCTCATAGCTCCCTGGTGGACAGTGTTATTAGATCACAGACTCCTTCATCTCTCACCTCCATGTTGCTCCCTCAATTCTCCTATGGCCTATGCTCTGTTGACAAGTTACTACTATGTGTACTGAAATGTAAAACCTCTAAGGGTACCTGTGCCTTCTCTCATTCTGCCCGAACGCACTGGAACTCTCTTCCTCTGGCTATCCATCAATCGCCGACTCACGCTATCTTTATAAATGAACTTAGCAAGTTCCTATCCATCTCTGGCTCCTGCTCTTGCTTTAATCCCTTTAACACTCCTATGCCTGACTTAATGTTCCCTCTCCTTCTCTTTCACAATTATGTTGCTCCCATCTCCCCATCACCCCTCTTCCCATCAACCTTATTTGTTTCCCCATTCCCCACTGCCCCTCCTACCCTCTGCTCTGCCTACATTATGCTCCTTCCCTCCCCCCTAACCTTGTTCTGCACTTATCCTGTTTTGTTTCTTTGTTGTGTTTTGATGTGCGTATCATTTTGTCCTCAGATGCCCTTTTTCACCTGCCCCCACCATGTCATTCCTCTTATCCTTGGATCTGCACTTACCCATCGTATCTGAACTTGTACAGTATCTACCATTTTTTCTCTCGCTTACCTCAGCTGTTCGCCAGTATTACTGCCTGCCTTCCTTGCATTTTTCAGCCAGATCCACTCTGTATGTAATGCTCTGTTTGCTACTGAGAAATGTTACCTGTGGCTTAGTTTCTGCTAATCACTGTTAATTATGTACCTAATGTCTAAATATCCTGTTACTGTACTGTGTTTACCTACTTTGTAACCTCCTGGGTAGCGCCTGAAAATAGTTATTCTTATGGCTAGTGCACCTATCTGGTTAACAAAAATTAAATAAATAAATGTCTTATTTTGATTTATCCTGACACTAAGTGTAAAGCAGGCATTTTAAAACTTTACTTCTGTTTCCTTACAACTTAACTTCTTCACGGAAAGAGTGGTGGATGCATGGAATGGTCTGCCACAAGAGGTGGTGGGAGCTAGCACGGTGGGGGGTTTTAAACATGCCTGGGACAGGCACAAGGGAACCTTGAGGAGGGACGGAGTGATGAAAGACCACTGACCAGATAGGGTAAGAAGCCACATACAAGTGTTGGGCTTACGGGCAGACTGGATGGGCTGAACGGCTCTTATCTGCTGACAATTTCTAGGTTTCTATGTTTCCAAAAAATGAACCTAAAGATACCGTTTTCCAAATTAATGTGACTGCTTTGCATTTGTGGAAAATGCTTTCTGAAAAGAAAAAGTGCTAGCTTCAAATACTTTATGATCCTTTGTTTCTTTTTGGAAATAACTTGTAGCACCCTTATGTGTACATATATGTAAAGAATGGAATGAAATCTAAGTATAAGAAAAAGTTAAGTAAGATAGGGAGCTGACCCCAAAAAAGGTGATCAATTGTGACCGAAATGGGGGGGAGGGGGCACCCTATGAGCTTGCAAACAAGCTAAAGTCCAAACAATCACTATCAGTTCATACTTGCCTTATTTTTATTTCATACTTAGCAGAAATATCCCAATTTTGTTTTTCTTTTCTCGTTTCTTCAGGAGATATTTCTTTTGCTAACTTTATAATAAAATCATAATTTATAAACTTAAAAAGAAAAATTGTGGTGCCCAGTTACATAGTTAAGGGTCGCCATGTGTCTTGAACTAACCAGGATAACTGCAGCTGTGGTTGTCCATGTCCTGACCAAGAGAAATCAGAGCAGGTAGGAAAAGTCCTGATCTGACAATAGAACTACAGAAGGTAACCGTCGGTTTTCACTAAAACGAAATAGAACTTAAATTGCATACATTCTTATTGCCTAAAAAGGGCCATCCCATCAGTGCAATGGTTAGGTTACCGCTTGTGACGCTGGTGACATGGGTTCGAGAAAGAGGCAGGGTTGTCGAGAGCCAGCCATGGGGAGGAGAACTGACCTTCACAGAGGATGCTGCCCTCCTCTGGGGAGGTAATGTTTTCTGTGGCAATACTGCCACCTGGGTGACCACAGGTGGTAGTGCATTTGGGCGGTCAAGGGTGGGTGGGATGCTGCTGATGCTGGCAAGCTGGCACGCACTGTGTGTGTGTGTGTGTGTGTGTGTGCACCCTTAATGTCCTTGCATGCAGTGTTCCAGGGGACAGAGTATAAAAGTGGAAAATGGCCCTAGCACCACAACAAGAAACCCTGGTATATCCGGGCCCCCATGGTGCTGCCAAAGATGCTGCATAATGATGACTAGAATGTCGGGGTAAATCCCCCTACCTCAATACCGTATGGGAGAACAGCCAAGGCTTCGTGGAGGCTGGCCAAAAAAATTAAAATTGATGAACATCAATATGAAGGCATTCTAGTCTAGTGGCTAAAGCACAGACAAGGGACATAGAAGACCCAGTTTCAAACTCCACCAAAGTTACTTACCTGCTGTGTGACCCTAAGCATGTCACTTAACCTTGCAGTACTTCAGTCCATCCAGCTTTAAAAATGGGTAAAAGCAGGAGCCCACTAAAAATGAGATATTGCCTCTCAGATGAGCTATCCTTAGTAAATACACACATATTCATATATTTATAAAATGGGTGAGAAAAATCGGTGAAAATCCAGTCTCCAGATTGGATGAAACACACCACATGACCTGCATTATTCCACAATGACCTTCCAATCCAGCTGCTCTTCTTTTCATCCCTTAAAACCTTCTGGATATTTTATAAGACAGATAATCCACTACAGGGCATGCAGTCATGCTCTGATATACGCATGCCTTGGGTGGTTGAATGCACTTGACCTTTGGCCTTGTGCCTCACAACTCACTCAAGACATGCATATATCTGTGCATGACTGCAAACCATGTAATGGATTATATATTACATATATTTGTGCAATACTGGGGTAGCTTATAAAGTGCACATAATTATATTTGTGTGTGCTATGGACCTAGAGTGAGGGTATCTCGATAGGTCTCTCTAGCTTAAATGGATTTTTCTGCACTGTAAAAGTTCGGCATGAGACAGCCTGCTGTGTCTCTTAGAACACTGAAGGCAGCTGGCTCATGCTGAGAGCCTGTAACTGCTAGAAATTCAAAATGGAACCGACTTCACCAGCAACTAGCGGTGTGAGCACTTACCTAATAAAATCTTTTTTAAGCAAAATTTTCCTTAATAGCTCATATTTTTGGTGTGTAGAATAGTTCTGTTTAGTTAAGAAACAGGTTGTGAGGTAAAGGGGCACATGCAAAAGATGGATTCATTTCTTCCGTATTTTTCCGGATGAATGTAAGGTCACTAACAGCTTGTGCACTGCCCTGGAAACAGACTAATCATGGGGCTTTTGTAAGTGAGAGGGCAAACAGAGCAAATAAGAAAATACTCAGTATTTTAAGCAAGCCACTATATTCTTATCACCCAGTGTGCTCACTGCCGAATGGTGTCTGAAGTATCAGACAACTCTTGTGAGGAGGAGTTTATCATTTTTTATGCAGTATTTTATTTAGACACTAGTTAATGGGGGGGGGCAGATTAACTTGAGACTGTAAATCATTTAGAACAATGAGTGGACTAACATACTTTAATTATTGCTTGAAAAGAACAGCTGGGACTCGGAGCATGCCCATCAGCTGTTGTTCTGATGCTCATGTTCTGAGTCTCAGCTGAAAGTATGTTAGAGCACTCATTTTTCTCAATGATCTACATTCCCAAGTTAATCTCACACCCCTCTATTTAATAATGCCTACATAAAATACTGCATAAAAAATTGATAACCTTGTCCTTGTACAAGCTGATCAGCACTTCAGACATCATTTGGTAGTGTGTACATTGGGGAGAACGCACTTGAATTTCAGGCAAGTGAGATAAGAGCTGGTTGCAAAACATTCAAATTTTTCAAAAAAAGGTCAGTAAATGAATGGTGTGGTATATTTTAAGCCTAAATGGAGGGTGCTATTGCATAAATTGCACAAGCCACGGCCATACAGTGAATATTGCTGATATTTACCGTTGTGACATTTGATTTCAAAGACATCCCTTGTGGCCTCACCACTTGTGATATCATGAGGTCAAATGTCACTCAGAAAAACATCATCAATATTCACTGTATGGTCATGGCATACCCCTTCTATATGTAACAGATACTCCACTACAGGGCATGTGGTCATGCTCTGATATGTGCACACCTTGGTGTGTGTTGTGAGGCATGAGGCCACAAGTTGAGTGTGTTCAACCACCCAAGATGTGTGTATATCAGAGTGCAACTGCATGCCCTGTAGTGAATTATCTGTCTTATCAAAGGGTGAAATTTCTTTTGGAAGGGAGTGAAAAATAAAAAGAAGTGTAGGCGTGTGGTCACTGTAGCATAATTCGTGGTCATGTGATGTGTTTTGTTCAATCAAGAGACAGCATTTTACAGATTTTGTAACCCATTTACACACACACACACATACATATATATATATATATATATATATATATATATATATATATATATATATACTGGTGCTGTAGCACCAGTATAATTAGAGCTGAGTGGGTGAGTAAACAATACTATCCAACAGGGTGGGCAGTACTGGCCAATGCCAGACTGCCTAGGGGCGTAATGAGGCCCGACGCTGCAGGTGGAGGGCCTTATAGCCCCTGGAAGGTCCAGTATTGCCCAATACCACCTACCCTGGAGGGTATTATTGCACTTAGAAAATTGGCCTTTTAGTTTTTAAAAAAATAAAATGGCTTATAATATTTTTAAAAATAGTGGAAATAATTTTTATTAATAAATTAAACTATGGGTAAAGTAGTCCCTTTGATGCTATGTTTAATGCTTTAACACTAGCTATCACTAGATGGCGCTGTTTTATTTTGTGAAGGGCTGGTGGGTTGCCCTCTCAGCTAGTGTCTAAATTGAGCATCTGCCCATTGAAGTTCAATAGAGACCAAATCCACTTTTCTCCCCCCACCCAGTGGACTACCAGTATTTTTAAATTCCTACGTAGACTATCAGTATTTTTTAAGCCTTGTCCTTGCAGTAGAGGGATCATGTTGTAGAAGAAGCCGGGCCTGCATTGGGAGCAAACTAGAATGGGAGCAGTGAAATAATGCCAGCAATGAGCGCCAACTTTTCTGGTATCCCTTTAATTTTTTTTTTCGAGGAACTGGGGGCATTATAGTGGGAGTACAGGGTGGCCGTCAGACCAAGATGAGAAAGACGTTTGGTCAGACTTGGAGAGCAGAGTGGCCGAGATGAGAAAGCTGTTTGCTGGAGCGCTGAAATAGCCCTGCTATTTATAGTAAAAATTCAATTTCAAAACACCGCCAAATGACATGAGTGAGACAAAACAGGAAACTGACTTGCGAGAAAGCGCTATCTACAGCAGCAGTACTGTGTGTGACAAGAGTGGTACTTCCTTTGTTTTCCATACCGCAGATGGATGCCCATCTGTGGTATGGAAAATGAAGAAAGTACCGCTGGTCTCATACACAGTACTGCTACCAGAGACAGCGCTGTCTCACAAGTCAGTTTGCAGTTTTGGAGCCAATCAGACCGACTAATAAGAAAATACTGGCAATTTCTTGCAGCAGTAGGCTAAACGGGTGGGCAGACAGGTGGAGAATGGGATTGAGTATCGGCTCTCACTAAGCGAGAGGAAAAAAACAAACATGGTGACTGTTTGAAACTGAACATTCCACTGGCACAATGCTACTGGTAAGCAGGTCAGGTTGGGACTGGCACTTTTAATACCCGGGCTCTATTGCCTGATAGACGCCCACCTTGCTAGGTCTATCAGCCAGTCAGAGCCCGGGATTTTTCAAGGCCATTTTCTAATCAGAGTTAAACCACTAAATTTGCACCTTAATAGCTTTGATGACATTTGAAGGAATAATAACCCACAAATTTGCATGTGTGGTAGGCTGGCATAGTCTCAAGACATGAAAAGTTTCACGACAGCACCTTGTGCGGTTTCTGAGATCTAGATAACACTTATTTTGGAAAAGTGATGCCTTTTTTCTATACTTAGTACATGTTTTTGCTCTTACTTACAGCCTAGACGGTATTACATTTTTCTATGAAAGATTTAGGGTAGAAGTGGCCTGTGCTGAGGTAGTGCCTTTCAAAGGTTTCATGAAAAAATATTATATGGCTTCAGAGTTTTAAGGCTTTAGACTTTTTTCTGAGCATGCTCAATAGGGATTTTGGATAACCCTCTGAAATGAACCAAAACATTTTGAATCATGAGAGTATCACCAGTTTACTTCACTTAGGTATCGCTAACTGAAAACGTTCCTCACAAACCAAAAATTATTTTTTTGGGGTTGTGACTGCAGCCATCTTTTTTTTTGTTAGTGAAAATCATGGAACATACCTAAAAATGATGTGTTTAAAAAAAACAGACACCTGAACCTAACTAAAAGGGACCCGTTTAGCTAGATTTTGGTGTTCTGTTTTTTTTACAATATGACCAGAAACAGCTTTTCTGGGCACCCCCCCAAAAAAATCCAGGGTACCCAGCTTAGTGAGAGGAACTGTTCACTCGCATCCTCCGTATGAGAACAGTAGGACTTTCTTGATTCCTGCAGTCACACATGGATTGCTGCTGCTGGATTGAGTGCCAGGACTGAGCTACAGATTACCTGATCTCTGTCTCGCTCCCCCCTCTCTCTCTGTCTGTCTGATTGCTTGTCTGTCTATCTATCTATCTATCTATCTATCCTATCTATCTATCTATCTATCTATCTATCTACAATCTAATTTATGGTAAGCAGAGTGGGGTGCCCACCCACAATACTGCTTCTTTTTACCTCCCTCCCGCCCCTCCATATTGCCCACTCCCTTTCCAAACTACAGTTTAAGTGGAGACACCTAGGGTGTCCACCCCAGTGCCACCAAGGAGAATTCCAACTCTGGGGTGCCCATTCCCTAGCTTTGGGTAGGTCCCCCTGTGGACAAAAAAAAGCATCCCTCACCGATCTGTTTTTATTTATTTGAAATCAGCCGGTAACTAGATCCCTCACTGATCAGCCCCCCACCACTCCCTCCTTGATCCCCCCACTCAACACCCTAAGCCCCACACCCCCACACACCCTCACTCACCTGAACATGTCACATAACATAGATCCACTCTCCAATGAAACACATGTTTTGCTGTTGGTACCACTGCAATATGAGAAAATGAGGTAAGTCCGGTTTTAATGTATTTCAGTGGAGTTTCAATTTTTATTCATAACTTTATAATTTTAAAATATTTTTACACCATAATTTCAACATGGCCTTTCTGGGATTCCGCCTCATGAACAGGTGTGGTGCAATTTTTCAAATCTGTCCTGAAAGATGATTTTGTGGTTGCTGTGTGAAATCACCTTTTGGGCGAGATTTGAGACTTTTTGCCTACTGAGTTCATGAGGTGGGGTCATATGAATGCTATTTTGAAAATGTGGGGTCAAAACATTAAAAAACAACAAAGTTAGGAGTGTATTTTGAAAATGTTCTATACTTGCTTGCAACTTTGGTAATTTTCAATATTATGACTCCAAACTTTCAACAGTCATTTTTTCACACCACCTCAGGAATGTGACAGCTGTTGATTTTCAGACCTGGCCAAAATATGTTTTTGCACCTGTAGTGTGAAATGACATTTCAGCAGGGATTTTAACATTTTCCCCTACCAGATTGATGAGGTGGGGTCATAAGAAGGCAATGTTGAAAATTTGGTGTAAAAATATGGTAAAATGACCGAGTTATGAGTGGACTTTGAAATAGAGATTAATGTTACTAGTGGGGTCCCCCAGGGCTCTGTGTTGGGCATGATTTTGTTTGGTATCTTTATTAGTGACCTACATAGTATAATCCGGTGCAAAATCACTAAATTTGCAGATGATACCAAGCTCAGTTGTGAGATGGATAATATTAGTAAATATGATACACTGACCAAGGATCTACTAAATATTGAAACTGGACAATTAATAATGATATGATTTTCAAAGCTAAAAAGTGTTCAGTTATCCATTTGGGCAAAAAAACTTCTTCAACACATATACATTAAATGGGTCTACTTTCAGATCAGTTACATCTGAATCTGACCTAGGTATCACAATCAATAAGGACCTTACGTATGGGGAGCATTGCAGAAAGTCCACTTGTCAGAGTCATCTGTAAGTCCTTTATTACCCAGAGTGAAGTATGCATGATACCATTATATAAAGCATATATCAGACCATACTTGGATTATGCTGCATCCATTTGGCCCCTCGTCTAGTTAGAGAAAGGAACCTACTAGATAACATCCAGAGAAGGTTCACTGGAACAGTAACAAGACTAAAAGGACTACCATATCCAGACAGGTTACATGCCCTAAATCTGTATGATTTACAGAAGCACAGATATAGAGGTGACCTTCTAATGTTATTTATCATCCTACATGACCAGGACCTGCTATGAGGATGTAATATTACAATTGCCCCTAAACCACCTAATCTACAACCTCATACAGGCAAATTTGTATTCATAGGGCATCAACTAATAAAAGGAATGGCTACTTCACAATTCATGCTTGTAGGTTGTGGAATTCTCTTCCTCAGAGTATAGTAGACATTATGGACTTTAATAAATTTAAAGCGGCATTGGATAGGTATTTTTTTAACAATGTTGGTTAATGGGGAAGGCAGTCTCAATGGGCCTTGCACCTTCTTCTGCCTTTAAAACTGAGTAAATGAGAGTAAACCAAGTATTTCAACGTTCACTCATAACTTCGCTAATTTTCAATATTTTGACTCCAAACTTTTAACAAAAACATGTTTTTGCATCTGTGGTGCGTAATAATGTTTTGGCCAATATACTATAAATGCCACATGTCATGTTTATAAGGAGAGTCATAAAATGACTATCTTGAAAATTTGGGCGCAAAAAGAAAATTATTGAGAAATGTTGAGTGTAGTGCCAGACTTCACCCCAGTGGGTGGTGTTTTGTGATCCCATGCCAGTGAGCTGAGTTCAGGGCAAGCTCAGTGAACCAGTTGGATGGTGTGAGAGTTGGGGAATGGCGCTGTTATGTGACACACCACCACCCAGGGAAGAAAAGGTGTAGGACCACCTGCATGGGCCCAGGTACCATATAGTGAAGACAACTCTTCTCTTGGTATATGGATGTGTACCTCTGCACCCATGGATGACAGAGGGCCCTGTGCATTGGCTGAGAGATGTACTCTTTACCCTGTTTATCTTTACCTGCAGCTGCATGGAAGTGCAGTGTCCAGCAGTCCTGTGCTTCTACAGCCCACCAGACAGCCCCACGAATTCTTGAAATCCATTGCTGCACAGAAGTATGGGGTCAGCAGGGCCCTGCACCTCCATAGACAGACAGAGTCTTCCCTTGGTGCAGTCTGCATCTATTTACACAGTTCCCGAAGGGACCTGGGTGAATGAGTATACAATTCCACTATCTCAAAAAGAAAGACAATTCTTCACAAAAAATCTGCATTAATGCACCAGTTAGGGTTCAGTTTAATGCAACAAAAGTAGGGAAATGTGGCGTTATGGTTTCTAACCTAACTCCCTACCTCCCCAAAGCAGTAAAAGGACAACACCACACAAGCGCCACAAACAGCCATTAACAGGTAAGACAAAGAACACACAACTGTTTCCAGATGACACAAATACAGTAGCACTGATGTGCATGGGGGGTTGGGGAGTTAGGGTTGGACCTAACACCACATTTCCCTACTTTTGTGGTGTTAAGCTGAATCTAACTAGTGCATAAACACTTTTTTTTTGCAAAGAATATATATATATATATATATATATATATATTCTTAACAAACAATGATGTCATGCCAGTTCAGGTACAAAACAACCTCCCACCCCACCAACTAGTACCCATGCCACCCTCCTTCCTCTATGCAAGTAAAAAATACCCCCATCCACAAGTCAACTTAACACCCTTACCCATCCTCCTCCTCCCTGACATCCACCTTATAATTAAAACCTAGCACTGGAAAACTGGCACAGATCTCTCCCCACCTCAGCTGCATGCCATCTACTAAAGAAAAACCCTGGGCAAAATAAGTATATCCTGAAATGTGCTAATCACTCAGGCCCTGCCACTTAAATTTGTTTCTTTTTTTCTTTTCCTCATAACTTACCCATTTTTGGTCATCTTGGGCCCAAATTTCTAAGCTGCCCAAGTTGCCATCCCCTCATGACCACCTAAGTGGCAACCATAAATCCGACATGAAATGTGCTTTGGGGTTGACACTCACCCTCAAACATCGTTTGGGTTGAATTTACAAGATGTTGCTTATGTGTCCATGGGGAGGGTGGGCAATTGGAGCATCTTGGAAATTTGACCCTTGCAAGGTAGGACCAATCAGGAAAGATTAGCCAGGCTAAACATGTACTCACTAGAGGACAGAACAAAAGGGAGGCCTGAATATAAAGTTACAAATAAATGCAGCAACACATCAGAGAGGTCTCTTCAGATTTATTTAAAGTTAAGGAGCAACAGGGCCAGCAGGGGCCACAAACTTCAACTGTTTTGGAGGGGCCTTCAAGAAGGACTTATGGAAATACTTCTTTATGTAGAGGGTGGCAGACTGATGGAACAATCTACTCAATAAAGTTGATTAATGCTAGAGCAGGCTCAGAGTTCAAAACCCAATTGGATATTTAGAAGGGGAGTAATTAAAGGCAAAAGGGAGGGTGGAGGCTTTGCAAGATCCAGAAGGAGTGAGGAATTCTAGGTAGGAACAACAGGAAAGACTTGATGAACCTTTAGTCTTTTTGTACTATAATGTTAACTTTTTTTAGCTGAAGCTGGGAGAGGGAGAGTTGTGAGGCCCTAAGTAGGCCAGGCAGGTAATTTGGTTAGCTTCAACAGGAGAGCAGAGAGAGACAGAGAGAGGGGGGGAGAGAGATAGAGAGACAGAGGGAGAGAGAGCGCAAGAGAGAGAGAGCTCTATGAGTCTGCTTGTAATTTTCTCAGCTCAAGCAGAGTGAGCTCTGTGGTTATTTTTGAGTGGCAGAAAGGCGCTAGGTGCATAATCAGGCAAGTCTGAATAAGTGCAACTATGTAATAAATAAAGAGAAAACAACAATGGAGGAAAGTGAAAGTGACTAATTAGTTTGAACAACTGTTTTAAAAATGGCAATAGAAAATTGATGATAATGTATCAGGATGCAAGGGGGGAAATGGCAACGGCATCGCCCTGTTCACTTTGAAACCAACAGGTTGATAGGTTGTCAGTGAATGGTGACTGAGTCACTAACTGGCCTTTCTGGGCTGGTAATCAAGCTGACAACCAAAAAGATTGATCATTTATCCAGAGTATAAATGGTTGAGAACATATCCGAGATGAAAATAAACATGTTATTTTCATCTTTTATACGTCACAGCCATTTATTTACTTGGACACTTCATTAGCAAAAATAAACTACTGATATAGAGAAACTTTCCTCTACACACTGTATATATGGAGAGAGAGAATAAATGATGGCAAAGTGTGGTATATGAGGAAATAATACCATTGAGGGATCAAGCAAGCCATAAAGCCATGAGCCCGAAGGACATGTGGCCCTTATGAACTTGTTCAACCCCAAGATGGTATTATTTCACAAGCATGCTGGACTTTGCCATCTTTTATTTCATATAATGCATTAGGTTGTACACTTTTTGCTGTGTCCTATGTTTTACCAGAGTATGTGTAGGGGGTAGGGTGACTGTTACATATGTCAAGGATCTTGTTACATGTGTTATTAAGGGACTTGTTACTTGTGTTACTAAGGGGCTTGTTACATGCGTTAATGGGGTGGTTTGTAGCATGTTGGGTGGTAATGTGTTATTAAGGTGTCAATAACACATTAATACAGTGCAATTAGCTAACTGGCTATATATGTGGAAGTATATAATGTTTTTTTCTATTGGGATGAGGGCCCAACTATGCAATATGTATATGTTTATATAGGCAAATGAATTGTACAAGGACATCGTGCATCATTGTAATTTGATGTTCACTTTGTCTGTAACCCTCCCGGGTCATGCCTGAAAATAGGCAATGCTTTTGTCTAGTGCACCCACCCAGTCAACAAAAATGAAATAACTAACTAATTAAATATACCATTGAGGGGAGGTCATGAAGTAATTAGCTATGAGCTCGAAGGACGAGTGGTAGGAATTTCCTCATGTGCTCTGCTCAATTGTATATTTCAGGAGTATACTATCGTTGTCTGTTGTTTATTTTATATAATACATTTGGATGGGTATTGTTAGTTTTGATCACAGTTGTATGTACAGGGAAAGGGTATACAAAGGAAAAAATGTATCTTCTTATTCATGTCTTACCATTTTTTTATCTTAAAACTGCTTTTCTTCCCATCATAAATTCTCTATTTGACCCATTGTTGTATGTGTTCTAAGGCTATATTTTTAAGGAGGAAATAACATGCTATGTGGATTTATTTACTCTGGTATTCAGTATATATATATATATATATATATATAAAAACTATTACAGGTGATGCCTACACTTTCTTGTTCCACTGCTAAGCCAAACAGTGCTAGTGAATCACTCAGATCACGAGCGCTAGCGGGTACTGTTGTTATGTTGTTAAAGAAGCAGTTTATGCTTTTATGCTGTTGTTTGTTCCTTTTATTTTTTTTATATCATTTTTTCTAGCTGTTCTTGTGTGACTGTAGAGGGGTGAGAGGACTAAAGGGGTTAGTGCACCACTCAGATCTCAAGTGAGATACTATCTGTGTTATGGTGTTGCTTGTTCTTTCTTTTTTTATTCTTTTTTTCTTGCTGTGCTTGTGTGACTGAGGGGGTGAGAGGGCTGAGGGGGTGAAGGGAGTGAGAGAGGTTTGTGTTTTACAGTAGAGGTGCAAACAGCTGAGAATAGCGGAGTGATCAGACAACCTCATTACTGTCATCACGGTGTCAAATTACAGATAGCACTTACAGGTGTACTAATCAGGTGGGACATATGCAGAATCACTGACTGAATCACAGACTTGAGGAGACAGAATGCATTACAAGATCAAACAAATTGTCCATTATACAGGGGGCGCTTAGTTCGCTATAACCGCATATATTTACATTAGCGGTATAGCATTTGGCTTTTGGCAGATGAATTTGTCCACTATAAAAAGTTGTGTCTGCTATAATTGGGTGGACTATATATATATATATATATATATATATATATATAAAAATATATATATATACACACACACAATGGGGTGAGTGGTAAATGAGCGTGATAAATTAAGTTATTTTCAACAGGGTGTGATAAATATAAGACCTGACATTTATCACACCCGTGCAAAGCCGCACAAATGGTACATTTTGCAACAATGAGGCCCCCATTGTATATATTGGATACATGATGGGCACTCATGTGATATGGGAAATATGTTCAGTCCTGTACAGTGACCTCTGAAACCTCACACGTGGCTTCGCCACCCATGAGTATTCAGAGGTCACTCTATAGGAGTGAAGATATTTTCCATATCACACTCATGCCCATTATGTATCCCATACAGTATATATATATATATATATATATATATATATATAGTTCATAGACTTAGCTGAGGGAAGAGGATTTCCTTTGTACCCTTTCATTTTGCTTCCATTATGTTTTCATTAAAAAGGTTTTTTATGACCAAATAATGGAATTTGTTTTGCAGCGCCCCCCTCCCACACCCAAATTCCCAAATTCAGGTTATGCCCTGTTGTCAAAAGAGACAACCGCTGCTGAACTGGGCAGATTCACAGATAATCTTAGTGAAAAATTACGGTTTTAAATGTCCTGCTCTGGGCTTCTTGAAAGGTGTTAATTCTACACGTTTTATTAATTTGGCAAATTACAGAACAACTTTAAGCAAGATAATTTACTACTACAATAAACACGGACACAAAAGAAAGATTTAGCAATCTGATTTTAATAATATAACATTTTTGCACAGAAACAAATAGTTTGCTATTTACAAAGTATTTTAAAAACATGAGTTCCCTTACCCCTGCTCAAAACACAGTTAAGTGGTTTTAAACGATATATATCTACAGATACACACAACTTGGACATATCAAGCCATAACAGCTACATAAATGCAATATTACTGATATCATTATTTGTCTCAAATGTTCTGGTGAGTTAAAAGAGAATCTAAAAATTAAATAGCATTTTGTTTTCACTTTTACAAAAATATATAATCATAGTGCTGAAGTCAAAAACACCTTCTTCAAATATAAAACAAATTATTTTTTAACCTGCTTGACCAAAAAACAAGGTCTCAGTGGTGCATCATCTGGTCGGTGTATCTCAGTGCAGCTCAAAACACGTACAGTTTGGGACCTGTATTCTTCCTCTCAACGGTGACCATGTGGGGGTCAGGGTAAATTATTTTTCAGCCACATCAGATATTTATTGAACCAAATAAACCAAAATATTGCTAAAGCTATAATGTGAGGGATTTTTTTTCTCTCCCTTGTTGACTATCTGCATAATTCTCACCTGCCCTATATTGCAAGAGACATCCCTCATTTTACCCCCCTGAAGCCTATACCTATACCTCTCAACTGCCCATTAGGAGAGACGTCCCTCATTTTACCTGCTCAGAACCTCTCTGTCCATACTTCTCAACTGCCCCACATTAGGAGGGATGTGCCCCATTTTATCCATCAGAACTCCTGTCTATACCTCTCAACTGCCCTCGTTAGTAGGGGTATCTCCTATTTATCACTCAGAAACCTCTGTCTCACTCTACCCCTCACGACCTTTCTGTTCTTATCCCTTATCTGTTTCACATCAGGAGGGATGTTCCTCATTTCAACCCCTTAGAACACCTCTGTCCATACCTTACAACCACCCACAGTAGGGTGAATGTATGTCCTTCATTTAACCCCTTAAAAGCCTACTGTCACACATTGAAAGGGGTGCTGTCTCACATTTTGGGGGATTATAAAGAGGCTGCTATTTTTGCCTTAACTGAGAGGTTGTTCCAGATTCAGGGAAAATGAAATACAAATACCATATGCTTTTGCACCTCCCCCCATTCATATTAATGTTTAATAGTCAGGAAACATAATTAACATCAGAGCCCTGACTTCAACATGGCTCTCAGTTTGTACCTCCAAGATTTCATTACACGTGCTCACATTTTTTCCTTCCCCTACACTTTGAGGCCTGGTTTCCCACATATGGGAGATGAGAGGTTGAGAGGTATATGACTGTCAGATTGCATTTAGCCTGTTATACAAGTGCTATAATAGACAGCGCTGCTAGCATCTGCCAAGGCAGATATCAAACTGCCTTCCTCACAGGAGACACTTCTAGGGGCCATCTTGGACAGGGAGACATGATAAGATTGTCCTGGGGCCTCAGGACGAGTCCTGCTCATGTTCAAATACTGGTCAAACTCACTGCGGTCAACATCTGTCCAAAGCTCACTTGGAGTCATGTGGTCAACATGGTCAATGTGATGGCCTTCAGGAGGCGGCGAAAGCTGTCCCATGTGGGCAGAAAGGCCGCCCTGAGGTCCAGAGCACACCTGGTTATAATAAATGCTAGCTGGAGGAGGAGTCCTCATAGCATCCGCCATGTTTGTTGGGGGTTGAGGGTAGGGCAGTGCCATCTCTTGAGCTTGGGGCTTGTCTTGGGCAAACTCCATTGGGTGGTGGTAACTTCTAAAGGACATCATGCTGCAGTCATCCTGCATGTGAGGAGGGAAGAACACTGGATCGGCCTGGTCCAAAACATCCAAGGGAGACATCTCAGGAGTTGGCAACCCATAGTTTTCAAAATCTGATCCCATGCTAGAGTGGAGCTCTCTGAAGTGGTTCAGTTGAGGAAGTCGGTGGTGGCCCGGATGGCTCACACTCTGATGACTCATGTTGAAGTTCTCACCACAAGGCTGGGAAAGGTTGTGGAGAAGAATGTTGGACTCCATCCGTTTGGTTTTCTTGGCTTGCTTCTTTCTCCTTGGCCGGTACTTGTAGTTGGGGTGGTCTTGGAGGTGCTGTACCCGCAGCCTCTCTGCCTCCTCCACGAAAGGACGCTTCTCTGTAGCATCCAGAGCTTTCCAGGACTGACCTGCAAGAAGACGATGAGACATTAGCTTTTCCTAGGTATCAGCCACCATTACTAAAGTCAAAGTGTGCTTATGAAGAGTCTGTTTGGTGAACAGATGACAAGCCTGCCTATATAGGAATTGCAGTATGCAGTTATGTGGAAATTAGTAGTTTACAAAGCAAACTACACTTAGATCTGTATATAGATACATAAGAATTTGTTAGCAGAAAAGAACAGCTTGGCCCACCCGATATGCCAAGTTTTCCTCCTAGCCTATGTTGTACCAGCATACCCTAAATGGTCTCTGGTGACCCTCCCCCTTTTTATTTACTAGTATTCCTTTATGTCTATCCTGTGCATATTTGAGCTCCCCGCCACACAGTTTTTGCCCCTACCTCTTGCAGCAGACTGTTTCAGGCATCCACCACTGTTTCAGTGAGGTAGGATTTCCTCACATCGCTCTTAAACTTCCCCCCTTCTAGTTCCATTTTGCGCCCTCTTGTTCTTGTCCTGTTATACTTTTTAATTTGTAACAGGCTCCCCACCTGTACCCTCTTCACTCCCTAGAGGTACTTGCAGGTCTCTATCATGTCCTCCACCCCCCCCCCGTACACATTGAGATCCCTCAATTTAAAAAGGGCATTTAACTACCACATTGTTATTGATGTATCATCTGCAGTTTACATGTTTTTAATGCCCTGAAAGAGTGTATATTTTTAAATGTTATGCAATATGGAGGCACATGGAGCAGCTTAGGAATGCCCCCGTCCCCTTCAAAAAGGGGTACCATTTAACTACAGATCTTTAAATACAACTCTAGCCAACTTAATATAATGTGACAGGGGGCGAAAATCCCCAGTGGAAAGCCAATGAAAGAAGAGAGCTGGGTGTTATTGCAAATACACAAGCAAACTTGAAACAGTTACAGGCTACTGATATAAGGAAAGAGTAAAGATGGGAGGGTTTTATAAAATGCAGTTGCCCTTAAATATGAATTAAACTGCAATACATAGAGATGTAAAAGTTATTAACATTGTATCAGCCCTTTTATATAAATTAAGCAGAAATGTCTAGAGAGGCATGTTATTATATTGTATCCGCCTTCAGTATAAGCATTTAAGCTGCAATGTATATATATTTCAGTTATCATTCATTGTACCTGCCATTGTCTAGTAATGTCAGTTCTATCATTATACATGGTATCTGCCCTTTAACTAATTAGGTCAGAGTTATCCTACACTGTACCTGCGGTGATGCCGGAGATAACTATTGTATCGGTCATGTGATTAGAAAGGCAAGTTATCAATGTGTCCTCCCTTATTTTGCATCACTTACCGAGCATCTTACTCAGCACCGCATTGTGCAAGTCCGGGTTCTGCTGGGCCAGCCTCTTCCTCTCATCCTTAGCCCAGACCATGAAGGCGTTCATAGGGCGACGAATCCTGCCGTCTGACCCGGTTTTGCCGTCCGCCTTGGTGGCCGTCGAACCGAATCCATAGCTTGGAGGGGAACCCGGGCTGGGTGAGCGGCTGGGTGCCGACGAAGAGGTGGAGGAGAGGGAGGAGGATAGGGTACCACCTGCTGCTGCCGCTGGATCACCTCTCACGGTGGGACCAAATGTGAATCCCCGGTCTGGGCTGTTGGGGCACGGGACAGGTCCGAGGGTTCCGGAGTCTGCCTGGAGCGGGATGTGATGGAAGGCGAGGCCGGGCTCAGAGCCTGGAGTCTGGGATGCCACCGCCCATGGACAGTCGCCCTGCCGGGGCTGGGGGGTCTCCTCCTTTCTGCAGTAAGTGGGCGCAGATCTATGCATTCCAGCTGGGCGAGACTCGGGGCTGCAGCTGTGGCCAGCTCTTCAGCATCAAGAAAACAAGAAATGCACTTCTCTTCCTCTCGAACTTCCAAGGAAAAGCCTTTCAAAACTTCTTTTGGAGCTGGGGAGTGTAAGGATGGAGCAAATATAGACTCGCTGAGCCAATCAGCTGCCGGGAACAAACAAAAAAATCAAAGTTGGTTTAAGGGGAGGAGTCAGAGAAAGTTTACCACTATAGCACTTCACAGTCTTCAATGGGAAATATGGGGGAGTTGAACAGTTTATTGCAGTAGTAAAAGAAAATCAGATGAATAGATTATTTTAAATATGCCAGCTATCAGGACATCTGTCATTGCATCTACTAGACGACATGGACTTTGGTCTTTTTCTGTTGTTGCGTCCGTCAAGTGGGGATATATGGGGTTGCTCGTACAAACCTTTGCTCTTCAGGTTTTGGGAGGAATAAATAGCTTTCATCGGAGGCTTTTTCTCAGTTTTGATAAGGACAGTGACACAAAATCCGTTAAAATACATGCATGCAGTTTCAGTCTCACACACACACACACACACACACACACACACACACACACGCACACGACAGTCTGCGGTTCCCAAAAATATCAGATCCTCCTGAGAACTTGCTGCTCCCATTGTGTCCCTCAGCTCCGCTCCCCCTGTGCCGGAGGAAGTCGGCCACAAACGTCGGATTTCTGGCCTCGGCTCTCTATTGTTTCTTTGAATGGACAGGCCCGACAGAAATCAATATAGCTGATTTTAAAAAAAGTGAAAAAAGGAAAGAAAAAGTTCAAACACTGGGGCATAATCCGATACCTGCTAGGTGCAGTCGATTAGCAGAGAGAGGATGCTGAAACAGAAATATGTTGTATGAATGATGATAATGAGACGACATATTAATGTTTGCATTATTATTTATTATGATTAGAGAGGTTGTTCGTTTGGGTACAACACAGCCTCGGGAACCTGAAGATTCAGGTTCAAATCCCACTGAGCCACTCGCAGTGCAGTCATAAGCAAGTTACCTGACCTTCCTGTGCCCCCCTCCACCCACCTCTACAAATGGGTATCGGCAGGACCCCAGCTGCAAACGAAATGTTTTACCTCAGCAGGGCTATCCTGGGCAAATAAATGGTAAAAAAAAAGAAAATGATTGTTATGATCATGACTCATTAAAGGGCGTGCAGTGCGCCCTTTTGAATAGTTACAGCTAAATTTGCTGGCAATTATAGCAGCTAATTCCAAAGCAATGTTTTCTTCCTTCAGAACTCTGAACTAGCAGACAGCCCCTCACTCCTGAAGGGGCACAGTTCTGATCTGCATTTGCTGCCCCACACAAATTGAAACAATCAGCATTTAGAACTTTTCAAAATTCTTTTTTTTTTTCTCCTTCTTCCTTCCTTCCGTTTGGAATGTGTTTTTCTTGGCTCTTGTTTACAGAATACTCAAAATATTCACTTTTGGAGTCACTGCTTTATTAAAAGGAATTTCCAGTATCTATGGAAACTTTCTTAATCAGACACAATTATATATATATATTTATAAAATGGGTAGGGAAATTGTTGTTCTTTTATTGGATGATGACCATCACGTGACCGTGCGTATATCTCAACGGGACCCTACACCTGCACTTTCACTGCCCTCCAAAACAATTTTGCCATTTTATATGATAGATGACCCACCCTAGGATGTACAGTCGCACTCTGATATACGCACACCTTGGATGGTTGACGCACTCGGCCTGTGGCCTCGTGCATAACAACGCACACCAAGGCGTGCGTATATCAGAGCGTGACCGCACACCTTAGAGTGGGTTATCTACTGCTTTTATATATATGTTAATATACAATGGAGATGATATCCTCCAAATCCAATGTTCTGATTGTATAAAACACATCACATGACCGCGCGTATATCAGAGCGTGACCACACACCTCGACTTTTAACCTCCTCCAAAACAATTTTGACATTTTTATAAGATAGATAAACCACTCTGAGGTGTGCAGCCATGCTCTAATATACGCACACCTTGGGTGGTTGACTCACACCAAGGTGTGTATATATCAGAGTGCGACCGCACACCTCAGAGTGGTTTATCTATTACTATATATATATATATATAATGTGAAAAAAACTGCATTAATACACCAGTTAGGGTTCAAGTTAAGGTCACAAAAGTAGGGAAATGTGGCATGAAGGTTTCCAACCCTAATTCCCCACCCCCAACCACCAAGAAAAACATTAGGGTTCTGGGTCTTTGGAGTCTTGGTGAATCAGCAGTGAGATGGTCCTTGAGGTTGTCAACCCTAATGCTCACCCTTCCCGCCAGCCCATAGCCTCCTGTCCAAAGCACAAGGTACAGTTTCAACCAGGGTAGCCAGGAATTTTAAACCTGTGCTCCAGAGTTAATGAAACTGTTGCACCCTCCATGTAAACACAAACAAAAAGATGTGCTGCCCTGCCACACATCAACCTGCCAACAACCTGCCTACACACCTCAGCACACATTTATGCAGATGACACAGTCTTGTATGCTACCGGACCCTCAACCACTGAAGTCGAATCCACGTAGCAGCATGACTTCAATCAAATCCAGCACTGGTTTCGTACTGACCTGCTATTTCTAAATGCCAAGAAAATGGTCTCCATGACCTTTGGAACAAGGCAGAGACTCTCTCGGCTCAAATCACTCCCAGTCATCCATACCTTGAAAGGAACCACTGTGGAAGCTTGCACTTCCTTCAGATATCTCGGAATCTGGCTGGACCAGCATCTTGACTTTTCTGCACACGTTGATACCATCCACAAACAACTTCATCCTAAATTGGGAGCCCTATACCGCAACTGTGGTAGTTTCCCCCTGCCAGCCCGCAGGGCATTAGTTCAGAAAATGATTCTCCCTATTTTTGACTACGGTGATGTAGTCTTTAGTGCTGCTCCCAAATCCATCCTATTCAGACTGGACCCCCTCTTCCACTCTTTCTGCAGATTTGCCTGTGACAGCCTGCGCTCTACTCACCACTGTGACCTCTATCAGGCCTAAAGCTGCCCTCCCTCCATGACCGGCAGCAAGCACACTGTACGCTACTCATAGCAAACTATTGGTCCCAGTTCCTCCCCCATTACCTTAATGCAGTGCTAACTCCTTTTCCCATCTCCGCTTAGTCCCTGAGGAAAGCAACCGCCCTTCTCCTAACGGTACCAGGTATGACCTCATTGGCTGGCCAAGCAGCCTTCAGACATTGTATGCCTAAGCTGTGGAACACCCTCCCTGCAAGCATGCAACAAGTGTCCTCACCCATTCACCTCATAAACGTGCACTGCAACTCACCCTGCACATGCCAATAGCGGTGCCGGCTCAGTACTCTGCCCCGGCATCCCACTACAGAACTGAATTAGCTGTCTCACTTCTAATCGCAGGCTTTGCTTCCTTCTGCAAAATTTGATGACTGACATTAGCTGCAAGTCTCATTGTTAATGCTTAAATATAAACATGGATAAATGTATATATTTATGTATGTTAACATTTTTCCAAATGATGTTTTAACCTAGTGTTGTATCTGAACTGTCACTGTACTTGCTTGTGTGTGTCTGTCTCCTTGTGTCCCTCTTTACCCAGGATGCACCTGGAATCGAGCAGTACTCTGCTCAGTGTGCCTTTCTGGTTAAACTTTTTAAATAAATAACATACATTGCCCCATCCTCATCTCTATCAACAATATATAGTAAGCCAATGATCCTAATAGATTCAAATGTTATTTTATCTAACACACACGCTACCAATCAGACAGAAGTTGGCTGGATGTTTAGTTACAATGTTTAGGATACATTGTGATAAGCCTGTGTACCGCATCAAGGTAGCCAGCTTTACAGTAGTTTGAACTCAAAGGAACAAGCCACACGGGGTCTGACTCATGGCTTATAGCTTCCCCCCCACATTCACTGTGATCACTCACAAGTTCACTTGAGCATTTGCTGGCTGCTGCATAACCCCCCAAGCACAAGAATGAAAAAGGCAGCTTTATTATTTTACTCTGACTCTGTTAGTGTTTGTTGCCCTGGCCTGAGGTTTGTGTTGCCCCGGGATTTTACAGATTTTACTGTACTCAGCATAATACACTGAGTATGCCTGCTGATGCCTATGGCTCCAACCCAGTGCCTCATAGTGATACACTCTTCAAAGGTAAAGAAGTATGTCTTGCCACATGCTGCTAACACAACCTGTTGTAGCTTTCTTGGGGCCCTGCAGGAAGAAAGGATATCTCATCTTGACATTGTTCACTCAGGGAATGGGGTGGACATTAGGGATGACAACCATAAGAAGACCCCACCACTGATTTGCCAAGACTCTGGAGACTCAAAACCATAATGTTTTTTCATTTTGCAGCTTGGGGGAGTAGATGGGGAGTTAGGGCTGAAAACCCTAACATCACATTTCCCTACTTTTGTGACGTTAACTTGAACCCTAACTGGAGCATTAACCCATTTTTTTGCACAGAATTCCCTTTCTTTTTGAGCTAGTGGAATTGTATCCTCATTCATGCATGTCCCTTTGGGACCTGTGTGAACACATGCAGATGCACAGGGGCCTCTGGGCCCTACTCCAAGGGAAGATAACACCAAGGAAGACCCACCACTGATTTGCCAAGACTCTGGAGACCCAAAACCTCAATGTGTTTTGCTTTTGCTGCTTGGGGAGTGAGGGTGTGAAGTTAGGGATGGAAAGCCTAACATCACATTTCCCTACTGTTGTGCCGTTAAGTTGCCTTTACTGGTGCATCAGTGACGCTTTGTGCAAAGATATAAATCTATATACAGTACATTCTACTTGTATGTATATTTCAGTTATATGCACAGAAATATCATGCCCCATTCCCAGTCCTATATACTTAAAGGAAGGCTGTCCAAAAGTGCAGTCAATGCACCGTTTAATGCAGTTTGTGTTGTTCTGCATAGTCGCTAAGTCGAATTTGAAATTGTACTGACCTTTTCCTGCTTTTTTTAGTGAAATGTTCGATATGCCCTGAAGTTCTGCTGCGATGTTTCTTCACCATTTTCCATCCTCAGCCACACCAGAAGACACAGTTTTGCTCACTCCTGTGTAATGAGCGTGCACCTGCTTTGCGCACTGAGGCGCACGCTTGCATGATGCTCCTGTCACGCCTTTGTATCTCCCGCTCATACAGTCCCGTGTTTCCAGTCGCCTGCCTGTTGATTTATTACTGACCACAGTACTTGCACTTATTAAGTGCTTCACTGAATATCTTTTGTCTTCCCTGGTTTTATTTTCTAAATCCTTGGGTAGCGAGCGCGAGTGCTTGTAATAATTGAACTTATTCTGTTTTTGACCCAATAGTAAGCATGCCTACCTGTATGGCAATTGGCTGTTCAAATACTTTGGGGAAAACAAAATTACTGCATAAAGTCAGCTACCATCGTTTCCCCAGCATTTATCCTTTCAGAACTCAGTGGATCATTGTGCTGAATCGTCCTGATATTACTGTTGACACCTTCAAGCCAAAGAAGCACAAGGTGGAGTGCTCAGACCATTTTACAGCAGCAGATTACTTCAGTACAGGTATATATATTGAAGTTATGATTGCTCTGTAATGAATGTTATATTTATTTCTGTGAATTTTCCTTTACACTGATTTTCGTATAGATTGCTGGTGTTGCTTTGAAGTCGCCCTCTCCCCTTTAGTTGCTGATCTGTCCCTAATGAGAACCTGAGTACTTTCAATGACTTTCTATACACAGAGGCTGTTACGATTCCCATTGTACAGTGGCATTGCATCATCGTATCTGTTCAGTCACTGCGTGCCCTGTGACACTATTTATGCTAGGCAGTAGTAGTGCACACTATTTCACCTGACCTCTTATTTGTGTAATTTTATCCACACGATTTTCCACTCCCCCCACCGCATCCTATAATAGTGGATGTGTGCTGTGAAAACGTACAAATTGTCTGCAATGTGATGTTACCCTTGTGCTGTCATGTCACTCCTTTTAATGGTGTCCTTTTTTGCTGCCATTCAGTAGCAGTACTGTTTTGCTTCTATGTTCCCACTGTCCGCACATACAATGTCTTGCCAAACATCTTTGTGCAGACACAATGGCAAACAGTTCATATGACCATGGAAGTAACTTCATGCTGTAACTGAGACATAAAGTGTGAGCCCTCATGCAAAGGGACGTAGGTTATCAATTATGGGCTTAAAGTATGAACTTGTGTGTCAAGTGACATAACAAAGTCTGACTCAGGGTACCAAGTAGCAGTACTCAATGTCACATAGTGGGTGGTGTACTGGTGGGCATCATCTCCCAGTTCACCCAATAACTGCAGATGCCATGATCAATGCTAGCCAGTAACAGGTGGCAGTGGGTGTCACTCTGACCCTGGCCACTAACACCACTATGTGTGACACAGGGAAGACTCTCATGGGTGTCACTCTGACTCTGGCTAGCAACTTGACACTGTCAATGTGACCCGGGTACACTTGCAGCAGGCACTGTGAGCCAAGGTATCATGTACCATAAGGCAGTCCAATCCAAAAGCACTCACAACCAGCATGCAAGCCACTGCCGGGTTTCACTCTGACCCTGGGGAACAAGTTTATGCTGCCAATCTGACTCAGGGGATAGTATTCCAGCAGGCATTGTGAGCCATGGTAGCAAGTACCACCAGCCTGTATGACCCACAAGAAGAATGACACAGTAGATTATGTGCCACCATGCACTACTACCCACTGTGGCCACTAACACCACTATGTGTGACACAGGGAAGACTGTCGTGGGTGTCACTCTGACCCTGGCTAGCAACTTGACACTGTCAATGTGACCCAGGTACACTTGCAGCAGGCACTGTGAGCCACGGGATCATGTACCCTAGGGAACAAGTTCATGCTGCCAATCTGACTCAGGGTACAGTATTCCAGCACGCATTGTGAGCCATGGTAGCAAGTACCACCAGCCAGTATGACCCACAAGCAGAATGACACAGTAAATTCTGTGCCACCATGCACTACTACCCACTGTGGCCACTAACACCACTATGTTGGACACAGGCAAGAGCCAGGTAGCAGGCTGCTACCAGCCTCCTGTAAACAAGCATGAGGCATCTGTGTAGACCACTGGTCTACCTACCACCATCCACGTTTTGCATCCCTCATGCCTATAAACCACTCTGCGCTTCTCAGTGCCTATGAGCCTGCTGCCACCATACCCCTGGAAACAAGCATCAGGTATGTCCCATACAGAGCCCTTGCCTCCCCGGCTGCTGCTTCAGCTGACAAATTGCCAACCCCACCCCCCCCAGAATCCTATACATGACCTCAATCTCCTCACTCCCTCCCTCCCCTACCCCATCATGCCCCATTGGCTCCCACTATTACAGCTGTAGAGCGATGGTTATTCCTATTCTGATTCATTAAGCTGGAGACCCACAATCTGCAGACAACTATCACCCTATCTGTATCCTCCTTCTCCTAAGCAAGGTACTTCAAGAAGCCATTCCTTACTAAATGCAAATGTAACCAACCCCTAATCATCACGTCCTCTGGTGGCCATGGCCTACAGTATGGGACACGCTTGAAATATGTTGGAGTTGTGTTTCACTCCTCTCTTTCCTTTACAGAGCACATAAACTCCCTGGTTCTCACATTTCACCACAAAATAGGTGCTGCCTACACAAACCAGCAATACCTCACCCTGAGACGCCATGCCATCATCCAGGAAACCTGCTAGCAATGCTGGAGTACTGCGGTCCCATGTACTCCTGTAACTCCTTATTCAGTATGAAAAATGTATTAGTACCATACAGCAGTGACTGCCACTTCTCCCTGCTGTCTCCTTTCGCCACGCAGCACTGTGCACTGTACAATACACATGGGTACTTCACAGTGCAACCCTGCTTTGACCGTGTACTGTACAGTTTCATTGATTCTCACATAGATATTTGACATTAATTCACTGTTGCTCCAGTTTCTGTTCCATACTGAAACTGTGCCACTGTGACCCTTAGTTTCCTTAGTTATTTTTTGTGCCTCAAGTACTGCCACGATGTTTTGCCAAAAGCAACAACTGTGACTGCTCGGTATGTATGACCTGCTTTTATGTTACTGATTTTGATGTTTGTACTCCGTGCCGACTTACGTGGCACTGGTCATGTCTGAAAAAGGTCACCATGATCAGTGAAGATACCCAGTCAAGAAAGTAATAAATAAATAAAAAAGTAACCAAAATAAACACTTTCTGGACATGCCATCAAATACATATGACTACGGACATCAAGCATTCTACCTCTTACTTTGCTGTTTCTACTGAAATGTGAAGTTTTCATTTTTCTGGTTCATAATACAAAGATAAGTAATTCCACCAAAAAGTTCTGTGATTTTAATTTACCTTGCATGATGACAATGTTCCATTGCATGCATTCAGTGCAAAATGTTTGTCATGATGGCACGCGATACACAGATCACAGAAAGCAGACGTTCAATCATGACACTACAAATGCATGTTAAAGGCAAAACTGTGTTATTCAGTGTTGCATGCACTGTCAAGCTGTCATTGCATGTAGGTAATGTGATAACTGCTGCACTTAGGAATGCTTCTTTATACATCTCATACATGTCTGTTGCGCGACTCTCTAAGGTTTCTGTTCTGTACTGTATTCACACAAACAGGTTCCATGAACATAAAAAAACTGAAACCGGAGGCAATACCATCTGTGTTCAACCGACGAGCAACCATGAGTTGTGGCCACACCAGTACGAAATACATCAGGGTAAGAAAAGTACATGTTGGGGCTGGCCCGCCGGTGCAGCGGTTGGATTTCCGATTGCAACGCCAGTGATCCGGGTTCAGGAATGAGCCCGGGAGCTGTAGGGCTGGCCGGGGGAGAGGACTTGAGCATCCCGGGGACTGCTTGTCCTCTCCGGGGGGAGGGGGTGCCAGAGCTCAGCTGTTGTCTGGCCCCAGGTGGAGACCCAAGGTACAGCAAGTCCGATGCTCAACAGAGGGGTGACGTGCCAGACATCGGCGCTTCAGCACCTTGACATCCTGGGACATGGCACGCCAAGAGAAAACTGGAAAAAACGCACAGCCTCCCAGTAGACGGAGCACCTGGGCCCCGACCTTCAATGCCCCTACTGGCCCGCAGACAGTGTTCCGATGAAACGCAGATGTATCTGGGTGTAAGACCCCCACCCCTTACCCACCTAGGGGGGTACAACCACGGCTCCATGGGGAATGGACTGCGCTGGCCTCCCGGTAGGTGAGCGAGGGCTGAAAAGGCCATATTTGTGTCTCCCGAAGAAGGGGAGAGCTGTGTGGAGAGGGGGAGTAAAAAAAAAAAAAGAAAAGTACATGTTCTGTGTTCCATTTGCAATGATGTACGAAACACATTGTAACATTCCATAATGAAAACACATGTGTATTACTTCAACAGGTGAGACGTGCAGATTCAGCAACCCATGACAATACTGACATGGATACATCAGTAACACCTGTTCATGCGGGAACTACTACAAGTATTGAGATGTACACAGTTCAAGAATCAAATGCTGCCATTACGGAACTGTGTCAGTACACATCACTGCAATGCAGCACCACCATAAATCGCAGCTGTGAAACATCAATTGTGGGAATTCAGTGCCAGCCTACAACATGTGACTTTGCCTGCCAGTGGCCTGAATCTTCTGAAAGTGTATTTAAAGATCATAGGTACTCATGTTCCACTGTCAGTTAGCCAACATTTTCCAAGCCACCTACTGTATATACTCACGTATAAGTCAGTTTTTGGGGAGTTTTTTTACCCTCGCAAACTGCAGGTCCCGACTTATATGCAAGTAACTGGTAAATTAAAAAAAAAGTTCAATGAAATGAAAGCAAGTTTTGCTTTCTGTCTGTACTGTTCACTCAGTACTGAGTGTTGACAGCTAATTTGCCAGCTAACCAACTTACAATTAACACCTCGCTATTATTCCGGTGCATAGTGCGGATTGGGCATCCATGATCGCTGACTGTGCTGGACCTGACTGTGCACTTCGGGGATCCCTGATAGCAGACTCTGCCAAACCCAATCTCTGCATTTTCAAACAGTGCCACTTGGAAATGCCTGCTCCCATTTCTGGTGCTGCCTGCTCCACTTTACATGATCAGGATGCCATGGTAAGGCATCTGCTGTCAGTTCACTGACACGGGGTTGTTTTCTGTCAGGGGAATCTTTACTTGGACTATAATCTGTGATGGGGACTAGCTCCGAGATTTTTTATTTTTTTTTGCATCTCTGATAACAGTTAGTAACAGTGGGAAGTGGCAGTGGATAATAGACCACCCGACTTATACGCGGGTCAAAAGCTGAGGAACAAATCTGCTGCATGAACTCGGGACCCCGACTTATAGGCGAACCGACTTGTACGTGAGTTTTTACGGTATGTCAACATCGACACCTGTGAAGAAAACCAGTATTACTGAAACGGATGAGACCACAGACATGTCCATACTGACATATGACATCATCACTGCAACTGATCATGATGTCTCCCTTTTCTTGCCAGACAGTGACATCAACACAACTGCGACTTCGGAAGATAAAGACTGTCATCATGAGCACACATCTGACAGCAGTCTCGCAACACAGCAGAAGCTATTAGTGTTCAAGACACAATTGTTTCTGCTGTTTGAAATGATAGTGTGCCACATTTGTAGAATGCCACTGATGATTACTAAATCATACATCAGAGGCACAATGTTTGCTACAGAGTTTATGTGTGGTAAGTTACACTCATTCGCCTGGAGATCCCACCCACTCATTGACAAAATGAGTGCGGGAAATCTGCTATTTAGTTCTGCTGTTTTGTTCACAGGAAACAATTTTACTCGTATAGCGGAGTTCTTCAAGTGCATGCACGTGCTATTCATGTCAGAGTCTCAATATCACCGCATACAACGTTGGTACCTGTTCTCCATAATACATTTCTCATGGTTTACACAGAGAGCAAGAAACATAGCATTAGTCAGTGGGCGCTTGACAGTCATTATTGAGACGGTCGCTAGACTCCTTATGGTCACAACGCCAAGTACTGTACATACACTGTGATGGATATGTCCAATAACCACATTCTTTAGTCTGAGTTGATCCAGGTAACTGAGGTGCCAAATTCAAATTGTATGGAAAAGGAGGGGTTTGTAAAAGCAGTCACGAAGATCACTGATGCCGGTGTTAACATTGACACAATTGCGACAGACAGACATCCACAAATTGCTGAGTTGATGTTGAAAGGTGTTGTTTTCCCTGGCATATCACATCAATACGATGTCTGGCATGTTGCCAAGTCGATTATTAAGAAATTGGTGGCCAAGGGTAAACAGCGCCACTGCCAGGATCTGCTGTCATGGACAAGATCAATAGTAAACCACGTTTGGTGGTGTTCATCGACTTGCAAAGGTAATGCAGCAGTACTGCTTGAAAAATAGGTGTCCATCCTAGAGCACACCACAAATACACAATACTCGGGTGTTCGGATTGGTGTTTCGGGCTTGCGAGCATGGAACTCTGGATGAGGAAACTGAAAAGGAAACATGCTGACTGCAGAAGGGAACTCCTGCATATGAAGCACTTAAAGGTATCGTGATGGATACCCATTTGCTGAAGGATACTGGGAAGATCACCGAGTTCTGCCATACTGGGCAGTTGGAAGTATTCCACTCCCTGTTAAACAAGTACTGTTCAAAGTGGCAGCACTTCTTATATGATGGCATACTGGCCAGAACTCAACTTGCCATGCTAGATTACTCAGCAAACTGTAACAGAGCAGTGGCAAAATGCTCTGTCGACCCAAATAAAGGAAGTGAGAGACATGAAGTTGTGTTTTCTAAGGTTATGAAGCAATGGATTACCCGTCCTGTGTATGAGTGCAAAAAGTATGACTTTCTGGACACCATGCTGAATGATGTCATCAGATTAAAGATTGGGGAACTACATGACTTGCCCATTGCTGAGAAACCGGAACTACCAAAGAACATTGCTCCAGTGCCATGTCTGCAGAAGGAAGAATTGCTTCAGTGTCATTATTCCCATTTTTCAAACCAGCGGTAATACACATTGACGTACTGAAGTGTGTATGTGTGGCAGGAAAATCTCAAGTTCAAATATATGGCAATTAATATTGTACATACGTGTATGTTCATTCTACTGTACAAAATGTTACATTTCATTATCAGTTTGGTGAATGTCAATCTTGCGAGGTATCCTGACTGTCTTCAGTCACATACAATTCTGACAAAGGACTGTTGTGGCTTGTGATGTTTTGATGGTGAAAGCAATGAAAAAGTCATGGAAACACGTATCTGATCAACTGTTTGCTGTTCTGTAGTACCATGGTATGTCACTATGTGTGATGCTGGTGTCGATCACATGGTAATTGTGAGAAGAACCGTAGACAGTTGGGTAAAGAAGTACACATACTTACATGGTACCAAAAATACAGCATTGCACAACTGTGCAACCCACATCTGTCGAGATAAGTGTTGCAGAGCTGCATGATATTGCTTTGATCGCATTGTATCCTAAAGTAGCAATGATCAGCAGAACAGCTGCTCACCAAATGGTAGCCTTGAAGTTATCCTGGTATACCCAAAAAGCAACACCACTTTGCAGAACCGTGATTGAAACACAGTGAAACGAGGATGGCAGTGATACTGCTGTCCACCAACAAAACTGCGCCCAGTGCATGTCATGCCAGAGTTGGCACATACTTGTAAGTAAGCCACAGAGTGACTCATATTGAATCACTGTTCATGCTCACACAAGAATCGTGTAGCAATGCTTGCTGTCAACGCATGAGCATTGTGGCGCTCCACTATTTTGACATCTGCAGGCACCCGCAGATATCATGGTGTCCTCAAGGCTGCCTTATACCATTCCTTTGGTGTAGACATGGCTTACAAGCACAAGTCACATAACCCTGCGAATGGATAGGACAGGTTGTATCACCTTAGTCTCATGACCCCTGGTGACCCTCCCCCACTTAACTTAAAGACCCCATCTGGTCCATCCTTATTGATTACCCTCACATACTTGACTGTGTCAATCATGTCACCCCGTCCCTTCCATCCTCCAGGGTGTACATATTCCGGTGTCTCGGCCTGCTGTCAGACTCTGCCCCTTCCATGAGACATATCATGTTTGTGGCCCTCTTCAGCACCCCCTCCAGTTTGCTGATGATATGTATTAGGTATGCCCTCCAAAACTGAACACAATACTGTAAGTGCAGCATTACCAGCGACCTGTAGTTGGTGCAAGATCATCTATCTTCGTCTGGCTGAAAACCCCCTTGCTCAGAACCACAGTATTTCATTTGCTTTTGTAGCCATTGTCCTGCATTGTGCATTGTTGTCCATGGTCCCTGTTATCAGTACCCCTATGTCCTTCTCCTCCTCAGTGATCCCAACCGTAACCCCTTCCAAGCCAGTATTCTCTCCTTGGGTTTTTCACCACAGAGTGCATTACCTCACAATTCCTTTTAATCAACCGCAGCTGCCACCTCTCTGACCACTCCTCTGGGTTGCTTAGGACACCCTGCAACTGCTTCCATCCCTCCTCTCCATTCACCACTGATGTGATTTTGCTGTCCTCAGCAAACAGACTTACATTAATCACCACCACATGTAAAATGGGGTGATATGAAAAGCAAAAGCAATGCTGGCCCCAACACAGATCCCTGTGGCACCACACTAGTCACCAGCCTTGGTGTTGACAGCTCTCCTCTCTCCACCACCAGTTGCAGCCTCCCACTGACCCCGCTTGTAATCCAATTCATCATTTTTGCCCATACCCCTACAGCACTTCGCTTCACCCCCACGCCACCCATGAGGCACAGAATCAAAGGCCTTGCAGAAGTGCAAGTAAAGAACATCCACCGCATGACCCTTATCCAGCTCACCTGTCACCCAGTCATACGAGTGTATCAGGTTGGTTTCACAAGACTTCCCTCAAACAAACCCATCCTGCCTCATCCTGTAGCCCTTTATCCTCCAGGCATGACACCAGTCTTTCCTTTAGTATTGTGTCCCTGAGTTTGCACACTATGGAGGTGAGACTTACTGAATGATAATTACCCAGTTCATCCCTTGGTCTGCTCTTGCATAATGGTAGTACATATGCCATCCTCCAGTCTAGTGTCACACATCCCGAGTCCAGCAAGGTGCATACAGATCTGCCAGTGGCTATGCCAACACCTCTGCCATGTCCCTGAGCAACATGTGGTGGATACCATCCGTCCCTTGTGCTTTGTTTCCTTCACTTCCCTCATTCCCTCTAGTACTGCACTTGCCTACAATATTCTTCCATCTTTTGCCTCCTCTCCCCCTGTCCCCACCATCCCAGCCCATGGTGGTAGCGGTACACCCTTTTCTTCTCTCAACAATGACCAAAACTATTCATTCAGTGATTCTGCCTGCTCCTCACTCTTTTCAGTCCACCCCTCATCCTGAAGTACCATCGTTTGTAGGTGTTAACATTGACAGTGTTACAGTACTAAAGCAATACACACAGAGTCAACTGGTGACACTGAACAAGTAATGTAAGAAAAGATGTGCACCTTTACCCAACCACTGGTTCAACAGTAAATAAAAAAGCAGAGTCAGTGATTGTTACCAATTGTTATTTCACAGTTGTTTAATGTGCTTTGAAATGTTTCTGTCACATATGTTTGACACAGTGATCCATGCCATTATGCATAACAAGTTGTTGAAAGTGTATTATTATTCTGTTCAAAATGACAGAAACTGTGCATTACCGTATGAACAATTACAATGCTTCTACCCATTAAAACATGAGCTGCTTCAGAGACAGATCTCAGTTAGTACTTGTACAAATGTTTTTTCCCTCTGACTGTGGCATATATCTGCACTTACAGTGAGAGTACAATGTTTTGCTACAAGCATTACATTCTCATCCTATGGCTAAAAGAAAAGCCATGCATGTATGTTCATGTCATACATTTTGTTACCATACTATTATGTGACTTTTCAGTACTGCTTCACCATGTGGTCTAGCAATCAGTAACCCACTCCAGGGTGTGTGTCACTTGGGGATTAATGAACACCTTGGGTGCATACTCATGCATGAGCACACAGGCTGAATGTCCTCACAGCGCACAGGGTGTTGATTACTCCACAATAAATGCACACCCTGGAGTAGGTTATTGCACTTGTAACATGGGCCACATTTGGGGACAAGCGGACAAAAGCTATTATCAAGACATATAAAACGTGTTAAGTTGCCATACAGTGACAGTTCTTGATCTTCTGCAACAGTACAAATACTTCCACAGACACCAGTTGGTGCTGAACAAGCAAATAATTACTGAATCAAGGTGCATTGTTAACTTTTTAGTCTGATATCAACATTATGCAGGGGGCTACCATTCTACTTGTTGCTTACACTACACTCTCTGATTTCACCCCCCCAAAAAGGATACTGACATTTGCAATTGCTCAGTGTTGGAAAAAGTAAGGGATTATTACCACAGACAGGCATTATGTACTGGTATTTGACACCAATAATTGACAGATTATGATGCACGATGCACATTCGGTTCATATGTGATGCCCATTGGATGCCCCCCACTCCTACACAATTAATGTAACCTCTGCATTATTGGTCAATTTCCGCCGATGCACCGCTTGCTTGAGTGGAAGCATGCAATGCATTGCCAAACGTTTGCAAACAATATAATTCAACATTCATTTGAAACTTTACAATAATGTGTTCTGTGCCACAAGAACAACATCACAACACACAATACAGGAAAGCTGTCCTGATTGCACCGTCACACAAAAGCCAATGTTACTGTCCTGTGAAGATTGTAATGTATGTTTCAGCACCTTTTGGGTACATACACATACATACTGTTAAATTTTAAACAGTCTGTGTAGTCATGTAGGAGAGGATCCATTATATGTAAAGTATGAAGTGAGCAGTGTGTTGCAGTACATTTACAGGTAATTGAAGCCACCCCTGCATGAGCCACACATCCGTGTTTCGACTTTTAATAACTTACATTAATGTTTGGTGCATCACGAGAAAAACAGAGCAACATGCATGAAGACCATGACCGGAGGGTAAGCTTGGCTGGTGCTGGAGGGCATGATCAAGACAGCTGTCCTTTAGAAGCCTTACCCATATGGCTTGATCAGTGGCGCACATGGCTGAGTTAGTGACGCCTTACCTAAAACAAGGCTGGTGACCAGGGGGTGGTCAGGGAAGGGTAGGATCGAGCATCTTAAGGACAGCTGTCCTATCCTGGGTGGTGGGTTTGGGGATTTACTCGCTCATCATTGGCACCCAGTGTAGACTGGGGACAGTACACGAGCGACGATGGTTGGATGGTTGTGGATAATGACATTTTGATGAGCATTTCAAAAACATGCACACACCACATGCATGGTTGACATGGACAAGATAAAGAACAGTGAAGTTAGCTGAATTTGTGTTACCTGAAACGTCCCATTACCTTTCTATTGCTCACAAACCCAAATTACATGATGGCAAAAGTTTACTGAGAAACACCAACCAATTCCTGTAGAACAAAGATACTCCATAATGTCAGTGACAATAACAGCTCGTACATGTAATGAAATGTAAACCTTAGCAAAAAAATCAATTGTGACAGTAACAATGGAAACAGTCATGGGTCACGTAAAACACCAAATGTATAATGCTAGAACTAGTTCAGGAATGACTGTGACCACCCATCTTCATCATCCTCATCTGTGTCATGGAAACTTCTGTATTCGCCACTTGCTTCAGGCCACTGTGCATGGATGGATGTAACAACACAAGCTGGTATAACACGACGATTCTTCCGTCCAAGAATATTATGCATCCAATGCGTATACTGAATATAGGATGACAAGCGCATGGACCTACGGTAAACATGACAGTAGAAAATCATTTAGAAATACGAATCATACTTCTTTTGCAGTATTACAATACATTCAATTTCTCACAATTAACTCGCTGGGGCATCTGCCATTGCACCAAGGTCTACCTCCAAGCCTCAGACATGTCACTTTCCCGGCAACAGCCACACGATCAGAGGACAACGATGAACCCCTGGATCCCTCCCAGTGAGAGCATAGCAGTCCTCCACACGCTCCATCCTGTCACTCACCCACTGAGTACCGCCTACACGACTGCATACCCAAACAAAGGTTGCTGGCGAGTTGCTGCACATGGTGTTGTTCAGCTATAAAGTGACAATGCCATTGTGATGTTCTAATGTTCCCTGAGGCAGCAAGTCCTTTTCTGCACAACACTGTCCAGTACTTGAAAGACAAAAAAGTAAAGCGCACTTGGGAGATTTCTTGCAAAACTTTGTAATGACTTTAATGTGCAATGCAATTGTCCTCTTCTTACCAACGCGCGAACCCTTGACAGTTTGTGTTGCTGTATAGTGTGTAAACAGTCTTCATTTGCACATGAAAATTATGATGAAGTTTGACAAGCAATCCTCTTAGTGTGGTCTACCTTTTCCTTTTTTGACATGTTTATGCTGTCGTGATGATGCACCTAGTGCTGCTAGACCTAACCTTATTTTTTGACCATGCATTGTTATGTTTGCTTGCACGCATGTGCCAGAAACATAGTGACACCATACCAGTTTTCATACTTCTCGCAACCCACGCTTGGTCCCAGCTGCCTATGACAACAGTTCAGATGCAGTGGTGTACAGTTGATAACATGTAGGCAATGTGCATACTGCCGTGTCATCACCAGTATGCAAACTGACCACACGTCACCACCATTGACTGTAGCGGTGGTTGCATGCGGCACACCACCATGTATTTTGTGGTGTGGGGTTGCCCAGTCACCCTCTGCTCATGCACCATCCCCCCCAGAACACTGTATGTCCAACAGTGGTACCCAATCCCTGTCGGCTAAAGTGCCAACACCCAAAAAATCTTAAAGGCGCCACTCTGGGAGTCCACCCCACAGTGACAAAAGTCCATCGTGTTTCAGAAATAAAGACGTGTAACAAAATAAAAACTGTCCCTCATTGACTCTTGACCCTCTGCATCAACCTGCTCCCACCCTCTGTGTACCCAAGGTGTCAGGGGTGTGACTTGGGCTTCTTGGCAGTAATGCTTACGCCACTACAGCCAGACACCCAGCAAGCAGCCTGTGACAGGCATCAAGGTGCACCTTGGACTGTTTTTGTACAGAATTAAAACCATTGTGGTACACTGCACCCATTTGAGTGTATTTCAGTATGGAATGACGGAAGTGTAAAGCCCAAACACCCCAAGGGCACAGTTGTACACTTGTCAGTGTGTGCAGGGCAGTGTGAGGTGAAATGTTGTGACCATTATGGTTGATGACCAAAACACACACCACAATGCCTGTCCATCCCTGCAGGGTGGGAAGGGGGTTGGAGTCAGCTAGGTACATCACTACCATTCCTATACTGTATCTGTGTACCTCCTGCACTTCAACCGATAATGACAGCAAGCAAACATTCAGAATTGATGAATGCTTGCTGTGTACTGTGAACATCCATCACATAAGCTTTTCAAAATACAAATCCACCGCAAATGCAGGCAACATCTACAAAATGGTTTACATTCTTATGAAACAGATGGTACGGACAGAGCAGTGTAAGGACATATCATTCCGGTTGTCATGTGAGTCAACAAAGTACAACAGGGTAGCATATTTAAAAAAAAATATGGTGAACAACTAGGGGGCACAATATGAACATGGGGGGGGACCTCAGGGCCAATATCATGAAATATGTAGTCACACAGAGGTTGGTGGACGCATGCAAAGGCCTTCCAGAGGAGGTCATGGCGTCAACAACAGCAGGGGAACTGATGGATGCATGGCAAAGACAAAAGGCAATCCAAGTGGGTTGTATGAATAAGTAGGCTGCAGGGAAAGACATGACTCCATGTGGTAACCAGCTTAGGACCAGGTAGGATGAGTGAGAAAGGGGTAAGTAGTAGGCGCTGAAGATGAGTCTGGGATGGCAGGACATAGCAAGCAAAAATAGTAAGTTAAAAAAAAAGTAAAATAAAGCATGGTCGGAATGGCGGCATGTAATTTAAGTAACAGTTATATTTACCTATTGGGTGCTGGATCAGGTGGGTGAGGATGCCTGTAGCAGGCACAAATGGTTGTCAGTGCTAGACGTACCACGAAAGGATCTAGGCAACCAATCAAAACCTGGGGGTGCTCCGATATGCAGTTTAGACCGTCAAGCTTATCTCCTAGATCATGTTGCACCTCTTTGCAGCACACTGATTCTCGTACAGTAGGCATCAATGCACACTGTCCACAGGTACACCAGCTGCCATCATTTAAACGATCAATCGTGGATGATTTGCTGTCATCATTTTCAGAAGTGGATGCATCAGCATTGGATACTTCTGGATGTGATGAATTTGATGGTCTCCATGGTTCAAACTGGTATGGCTGTATTCTGGTAGCAACAGTCAGGGTAATGATATCCCTCAGGACCTCCGTGGCACCACTGTCACTGTCAGTATCACTGTCACACTCGTCACTTGATGACTCAGACAGGGGTTGTTGAACATCAGTTGGTGCAGCACCTGCCATTGTACCGCACTGTTGAATCAAACAAGTACTGTAGCAGCACAGCACATACATGAGGCACTGGCGATGTCACATCTATCTGTAAGAAATAATAGTACAATTAATGACTAGGTAAGAGTGTGATAAAGGGAACACAAAGTGCTGAAATATACGTTAAATAATATTGACATGACATACTTAGTAATGTGAAAAAGCAACGATCGTCACATATGAATTTTCATGAAGTTGAAGGACCTATGTGAAGAAAAGCATCAAAAACACTTGAAGTACACTGGTTGCCCCCTCCCCGTGCCATTCCCCCAATTGACAATTTCAAAGAAATAATCAGAAGTGGTACTGTACTGTCTCCCCCCCCCCAACGTAGGTCACAGTGCAGTATGAACATAATATTATTATCCCTGCTGCTGTACTGAATATTTTAAAATTACATGGTAATGTAGCGGTAACCACCCTCTCCATTCCCATATCCACCTGCCAGTTACAACAAAGATCTTGGTGAGTTGGTACCCAGTGGTACCAACAGCCACATAGTATGACGAGCCAAAGAGGCACCACAACATCATCAGTGGAGTGAAGCAAACATAGCCGCATACCTCTGCATCATAACGCAGAATGACAGTTGACCGTATCATCAGCAAGACCGTTGCCTAACAGTGTGTACTGCAATAGTCAGTCACAACTTTGTTTGCTGCATGCCGTAAAACTATTGTTGGTGGGCTGGTGGTCCTTTGTTGGCTGCTTGTCCTCTGTTGGTGGTACCGCTGGAACACCACGGCATCAAGATCTTTATTTATGGTGTTCAGGGTTACGTGCATGGTGTGGGGGGACAGTACCAGTCAGTTTTTAAAGTATTGCCCAACGCCAATTGGTGGGTACGGGGGGTGGAGGGTGGTAACACTACAGTACCAGGGAGAATAATATTCTTTGCATATGGTAGTCGAGGTATGAGAGTGAAGGTTGGGACCAGTACACCACAAGGGAAAATATTTGTTTCATACAGCGATGTGAGTCATGTCAGTGGACGGATGAAGTACAGCACCACCATGGATTTTAAAAGCACTGTGTTACAGCGATCGCTTGGAAGGATGAGGAGGGTGCAGTAGTGCAGCAGCTGGTAGTGGGAGCACATGATTTGCAGGGTGACAGTTACATTTTGATGCCATGTCAGGCACAACTCATGAAAATGCATCCGTACTGACAGACACATGCATTAATGACAAATTTAGTAACATACTAACATGACAGTGAAACAGGCCAAATGATCTTTTGAATCAGCTCACTTTTTAGCACCCGCACTGAGGCCAAATTTTGCTGTTCTCCCATCCCCCTTGGGTTCTGCATTGGACCTGATCATAGTTACTGTAACCCTTGCACCTGTCACATCTCCTCAGAAACCCATCCACAGTCTGCGCCTCTACCACATCCATGGGCAGCGCATTCCAGGGATCCATCACCGTTTCAGTGCAATAAGGTGGCCTCATCTCCTGTCTGAGCCTGCAACCTTACAGCTTACACCCTTTTTGTGTCATTGCCACCTCCTCCTTCATTTGGAGCACCTCGACTAGGATTCCCTTATTAATCCCTTTTTATGCAGATACACACCTCTGTCATACCAACCATGTCCATCCTGTCCTGTAGGGTGCACATGTCGATGTCCCTCAAACTCTCCTCATAGGTCCTTTCCTCCAGACCCAGGATCATTTTCTGTAGCTCTCCTTTTGACCCTCTCTATAAGTGTAACATCCCTCTTTAAATTTTGTCTGCAAAACTGAACACAGTAGTACAGGTGTTGCATAACCAAGCAGTTGTACCTTTCTGTAGGTAATCACCCTGGTGATGTATCCAAGCATCCTGTTTGCTCATTCTGCTACCCTCCGACAGGTCTCTGAGTTGTTCATTTCTACATATACCAGTACACAGAGATCCCTGTCACCCTACATAAATTATATGTTGTCTACGCCCTGTGTATAACCCCAGTTGACATGTATGACTCCCAGGTGCACAACCTTGCAGTTCCCCACAGTGAATGTTACTTGCCATTTGCATGACAAACTTTACTGAGCCTCCAGATCATCCTGTAAGAACACCCACCCTCCCCTGCTCCTCAACCAGTGTTAAACCAAGCTTTGAATACTCTTGAAAGACATTCATATCACTCCTAATCCCCTTCCTTATGTCTGACATGTAGGTGTTGAACCCAACTGGCACCAGCACTGACCCCTAGGTCACCGTACTAGTAAAGAACCTTGTGGATGAGGCTATGCCCAAAACCACCACCTTTTGCATATAGTCAGAAAGCCCACTTTCCGTCCACCTAAACAACTTTCTCCCTACAGCCATTTACTTCACATTATAAAGCAGGCCATTGTTGACTACGGAATAAAACACCTTGCTGAAGTACAGAAGAAGTGCATCCAGCAGCCTACCTCAGTCCAGGACCCTCGTCACCCAGTCATAACACTCCACAATGTTCATCTGACACAATCTCCCCAGGACCATCCAACAGTGCTGGTAGTTTGTGAACCACTACAAACTTTACTCTCTCACACCGCATTCATCTGCATGGTTACTAAAAAATCCTCCACATTCCCCACAACCTCCTATACCACTTCAATACCGATGCCATTTCTGAATCACAGTGATAAACCAACAACCCCCTCTCACATGTGTTTTCTGAGCATAGTGTTGCATTCCACATTCTATACTCCTTGACTCACGCACTGTCATCGTTCTTTTCTGTGCTACTGTGAAGATGTCCGCTGCTACCTGACAAATCGTAAGCAGCAAATTAAGGTTCAAGGGGAATTTTCCCCACTACAAGTACTGCCCATAGGCGTTCCTGAATGTTACATTTTGGGACCTATCCTCTTCGCCCTTTACATCAACTGCTAGTACTATGGCCTGGTACCTGGAAAGGTTGAGATATTATTCACAGATGACACAGTCCTGAACACGACCATCCCCTCTGTTTAGCACCTCATTTACCCTGCCTGTTGAGCTACTTACATATCTCCCTATTCCCATAAGGAGTGGACACCCTCTCGCTGTTTCATCCTATCTGGTGGCACTGACCCTTTTTTGATCACCCACCTAAACAATGTTATACCTGTCAATAATGAAAACCACCTAGTTTGAGCTTTGAAATTTCCTTCCCACCCAAATTTAGTTGGAACATGTCCCTAATTTACAGCCCCTTAGCCTCCAAGGTGTACTCCAAGTCCACCAACAGGCCATACCACATTTCTCAAAACCACTCCGTAAGCCACTGATTTGTTCTACCTAATCGTCTTACTGTTTTCCAGGCTAACCATTGCCACTGGCAGGATTTCAAAACAGGACAGCTTACGGCCTATGTACATAATAACCCTGGCCAAGTCAAGGAACATTGCATGAATTTTTAGTGCACTAGTTCCATTTCTGTCAGCTGTCCAGATCTGGAATGATATCTCCGTGGTGGCAACACATTCCCTTGCAAGCAACTAGAAGTCATGTTTTGCTTTGTGCAACTTCAGTCCTCTGTGTCAATTTGTTCTGATCAGGACAATCTTACACTCCCCCTGACCCTACGACTAGATGGCTGTATTCATAGAGTAGCAAACTACCAGTACTCTACCCTTTACCTTTCCTGCCCTGTTCACCCCTCGTGTTTACCCTCCTTACATGCTCCTCCTCATCCCATTCTCCGGCATTCCCCTCCCAACAGGCTCCTCACACCTACCACAATCTGGGTGTGAAAGGTATCCCATTCCCCAACTGTATATGGTCACCCCTGTTCTCGTGTCCTGTCATTCTTCATCCTACATACACCAGTATTGTCCTCTGTATCTGTATCCCAACTCCCAAGTAATCCATCCACTGTATCCATTTGCCTGCAAAGTTTCATGCTTAGTTTCATCACATTTACTTCCTGCACCTTCCAGGCTGTCTTGTCCCACTTACCTGTACCTACCGCCTCCGCCTTGAAAATCTGCTCCTCCGTTTTCTTCTCCACCCTACTCCTCTTCACCCTTCCTGTTCCCCGCCTTCAATGACTGCCTATTGCCCACTTCACTCTTACTATCTGTACCTGACTCAGCTCCACCATCAACATCGTCATCGTCATCATCATCATCATCATCCTCCTCCTCCTCCTCCTACAATGGTCACAGAGTGTCACAATGATTTCTGTGCCTTTTACCATCCCCAAACGCCCACCCTTCCCTAGCAGCCCTCTTCGTTCCATCCGGACACCCCCACTGCTTTTCCCCATGCTGCGTGCCATCCCTGCCTTTGCTTCACAATCACCATCATGGCCATCATCATCATCATCATGCATATTGATGCACAAATAACAGGAATTTTCGCACAGCGGATCGGTGATGCAATGGTGCATTTCAAATTCCTGATATCCATACCTCTCTGTGTATTAAGCAGGCACACTGTATTACAGCAACGTGCATTACTTGATATATTTGTAAGAGATGCGGTATAGCACATGTATTCACAATATGTCCCCGTGCTGCTTGAGCTGCACTCACTAGCGATGAGCACAGACATGCACCATTTCCAGGAACACTTTTTAATAACAGGGCCCTAATGTACACCCCACGTATATGAACGTTTCCAACAATACAGCATACAACAAGTAACAGCTGATAATGTATTTGGATGCAATCCCAAAAATAAGGTCCATGACAACAACAACAACAACAACAATAGATCACAGTAAGTCATACCGTAGTGCAAAACATTCGGATCATGACCACAAAGTTTATTTACAGTGAATGACAACACAGCAGACTACAGCCTCTTTTTACTTCAGCTATATATGTTGTATATGCCAGCATGGGGTGGCTACACAAGAGCTGGAATTTTACCACATATTACTTTCTGATTACAAGTATCTGGCAACACTTTGCAAGGATGATGATGATGATGTATTTGTGGTGGTGGTGGGGGAGGAATGGACATTAAAGAAAGGAAATGGGAATACATACAGTGACTGTCACAGTGAACTATAAACCCAGCTTGTGGTCATCAGACCAACAGAACAGCAAAACATGCACTGTTCAATGAAGAGTATCAGTGGTGTGCAGCAGTGTACATACAGGTCATCCATTCAGTGCGGGTATCACAGAAGCTACCGCCACACTTTACCCTACCTTACCTAACATGAATGACAATGACAGTCATATACCGTTCAGTAAACAACATTGGGGTGAATGGAAATGGAATATTCATAATTTATTACAATGGTACAGTAAGATGGTAGCGAGAATATAATGCGGTTCATGGCAACGGCTGGCTACATCAGCAACATCCGCCAAAGGTACCATTAGGTGACCGCATTGTACAGCAACACATTTCTGGATCTCAGTCACAGTAAAAAGAGTGCAACACTGCCTGCAACACCATCCAATACCATGATGAATAACAAACGGTGCTGCAGTTGTACTGTAATGTAATCACTGTACAGAAACATTGCTCCGGTACATTTATCAGCAGGCAACATGACCGAAATTCAAAAAACAGTTGCAGAAATATTCACTGCAAACTTCTAAATTACAGTCAATATCTTATTGATGTTATGCAGTGGGAAAGGGCAGAAATGAGAAGCCGACTCTTCAGTGAACGCTCAACACTGACAGGAAGTGTGTCACTGGGAGTGCACAGCACAAATTTGACCTTCCGGGAAGGAATAGGAAGTGAAAACTATGAACACGCAGGATTAAAAGCAACGGCCAATGAGAAGGGGACAGTCAGCACTTGGGGACGAGCACATGTTCATTTGCATGACTGTTGTGGCGATAGCGGGTGCGAACGGCAGCATGGCAGTGCAGTACTCGGGGTATATTTTTTAAAAATGGACAACAAAAATTAACACTGCAGACATCCACAGAAAGAAGACACACTCAGCTGGTAGGTAATAATAATCATGTCCTGCTACTGTGATCATGACAGCCTTTCTTTAATGATAAAAATGTGCTTGTGTGCATACCAAATTTTGGTTCTATGCACACTTCCTCTCCAGACAGGGACTCCACAGACTTTAATACTGTCAATCACACCCGTTAAATACATGTACATTTTAGTCAGTTTCAACCTGTCTGTCAGAGCAAGCAGCCATGGAGAAAACAGCTTAAACAGCTCAGAGTGCGCAACTTTTGATGATATAGCATGTTTTTAATGAGTCTGATACATTCAGTAAAAGGAAAAGTGAATAGTTAGTGAGAAAAGAGTATTTTGCTGAGTGGCTCCATTGATTTCAGTACAGTTTCAGATTAATGCCATTTCAGATGTACACACAAAAATGGGATGTCCCAAGCACGTGCATGTATCAGGAACTGACTGTATAGACTGTGTGTGTGAGGGGCACAGTAGCATCCCTATAGTTAGGGTTGCATAGGGTGTTTACTGTTAACCCCCTAACTTTGCACCTTAATAACTTTGCCCCTGGTCAAGGGAATTGCATGAAATTTTGCACATTGTGTTGGGGAGCAATGTTTCTTGATTTGGCAAGTTTCTTGATGGTCAGATGTCTGGATTCCAAGATCCAGATAGTGCTCAAAATAGAAAATCGGGGGTCTTGGCTGTTTCTTTTTACTCTCACCTACAGCCCAGGTGGTTTGGAAATTTGTTCTGAAATTTTCAGGGTAGAAGAGGCTTGCCCTTGAAAGAGGCATTTTCTTTTTTCTTTTTTATTGGCGGAAAAAATATTGATCAGTTCCTGAGTTACAAGGATTTAAAATTTCAGTTCTGAGCATGTGCAGTAGGGTCTTTCATTTACATGACTGATGGCAAAATAATTATTTCTGGTTCATGAAAGAAGATTCTTCTTTCATGAGCTGAAATTTTGGTTTTGTGAGAAAAAATCTTCTTTCATATGGTCGCCGTCTTGTTTTTATTTAAAAAAAAAAAGAAATTGAAAACTCATAAAAATGATGCCCTGGAGAAGAACAAACACATGAATTTAGCTAAATGGCACCCATGCAACTTGATTCTGAAGTTTGTTTATTGCAACTTTACCCCAAAATGTGGTTTGGGGACATTTCTCAAAACCTTGGTGGAAGGCTTAGCAAGTGCGTAGCAAGGGCTCATATGAAAGAAATGTGGTTCTTTTGTGAGCTCAACAGTGGAAATTTCCTGTTTTTTGTGGCCATAGCTGGAGTGCTGCTGCTGGCTTGAGTGGGAACAGTGAGCCAGTGATTGCTGGATCATATGAAAGAATTAAATAGTTTTTTCATGAGATCACAGCAAACAACTATGATTCTTTCATGAGATCAAAGCAAAGAACAATGATTCTTTCATGAGATCAACAGCGGGACTTTCTTTCTTGTAGCCACAGCTGGAGTGCTTCTCCTGGCTTGAATGAGAGCGGTGAGATAACGATCACTGGATCCCTCCATTTCTCTTTCTTATTTATTTATCTACATATTTATATATATGCATATGTATTTGTATATTCATCGATCTATCTGTCTGTCTGTCTCTCTATCGATGCTGTCTGTCTGTCTAGCTAGCTATCTCTTTCTATCTATCCTATCTAACTATATAATAAATATACAGTAAGTAGTCTGGGGTACCCACCTCCAATACCGCTTCTTTCTCTGGCACTGTTGGAGGATTCTGGACCCCTTCTTAAGATGTGTGTGAATTCTGAATGCTAGTTGTTTAGTGTACTACCTCTAAAACACTATGGAAACTGTGTGTGGTACAGAGTACTGCTCTAAAAACTGAACAAAACAGGGGTGTGGGAGGCAGAGCCCTCCAAATATAACAAAAAACTAAATATCAGCTGTTTTTTGTTACATGGGGGAGCTGCACACCTCTTTTTTTATTTAGAAGGTAGTGTGTACGTTTCTATACAGTATGACCCATGGATCGCTACTGCTAGCACAGTAGTACAGCTTAATGTAGCACACGTGGATTGGAACAGTTAGCTGCTCCACAGTACTGTGGAATAGTTGCCTAGCTATGCTTCATTTATGTCATGAGTGTAAGAGGGTCTGGAGTTCTCCACTAACACCCTTTCTCCTCCCTTCTCCTCCAGGTAACCCGCTTCCCTTTCCCAATGTTGGAGGCCCACCCCATGGTTCCACTTCTCTTGCCCCACCCCTCCAGATTGCACACATCCAGTGCCGCTGAAGATCACCCTGACATTGGGGTGCCCAGTCCTCAGTGTCAGCTTCAGGCTCTTGAAGAAAACAATCCCTCACTGATCATTTTTTTTTTAATAACCTAAAAAATAAGAAAATGGTTTATTGGTGATCTGACCCCCCCGACCTCCACCCACCCACCGCAACCCAACCCCCCACTCAGCACCCACCACCCTACACCACTCACACACCCTCACTCATCTAAAACAGTCCCACAACATAAGTCTACTCTGATCAAAGGCACATCTTGCTGCTGAAACTGATGACTGCAATATGGGAAAATAAGGTAAATCCGGTTTAATGTATTTTAATGGGGTTTGAAATTTTATTCATAACTTTATCAGTTGTTAATATTTTTATACCAAATGCTCAACATGGCCTTTCTGGGACCCTACTTCATGAACAAGGGTGGTGGAATTTTTCGAATCCATCCTGAAAGGCAATTTCATGGTCACTGTACGAAATCACTTTTAGGGTGGGATTTAACATTTTTTACCTACTGCATTCATGAGATGGGGACATGAGAAGGCTATGTTTAAAATTTTGGCTCCAAATATTAAAAAACAACAAAGTTATGAGTGTACATTGAAAGTTTTCTAAGCTCACTCATAATTTTAGTAATTTTCAACATTTTGACCCCAAATTTTCAACATAGTCATTTTGTTCACACCACCTTATGAATGTGACAGCTGTCATTTTTGAAATCCTGGCCAAAATGTTGTTTTGCACCTGTGATGTGAAATGATGTTTCGGCAGAGACTTAAACAGTTTCACCTACCGGGTTCAAAAGGTGGTGTCACAAGAAGGCTATGTTGAAAATTTGGTGTACAAATATGGTTAAATTACCAAGTTATGAGTGAACATTCAAATATTTCAATCTTCATGCATGACTTTGATAATTTGCAATATTTTTTTAACTCCAAACTTTCAACATAGCCATTTTTCCACACCACCTCACAAACGTGACAGGTGTTTGTTTTTTTTTACTTTATCTATTTATCCTTCCTACCATGTGCGTCCCAGTCCACTCCTTCGGGCAGCCAGCCCTGCTGTTGCCTTCTCTCACCAACCCGCCATCCTGCTGCTCCATCGCTCCATTGCCCCAGTGTATCCCTCATCGGGGGAGCCACCCTACCCCAGGGGGCTACAGGGAGGGGAGATTGGAGTGCCATAGCACTCCCTTGCATCTGGGTGGAGCGCAGAAAGTGCAGCTTGGAGGCATCATGGCAGAAAGGCATGGGGAGGTAGGGCTGCCATCATCCAGTTGGTGATGTGCTAGTTTCACATTTTTCCTTGTTGGTCCACGTTTCGATGCTCTTGTAGTGCCTCCAGTCTCCACTGGGGGCCGCTACAGAGTGAAGCACGACCCCAGCCCACCCCAGGAGAGGAGAGCAGTCCTCCAGACACTCAATCCTCTTCTCCCCCTGCCAGCCCCCGGCAACCTGAGCCAGTTCCCGAACCTGCGTTGCTGACGTGGTTTGAGGTGTGGCTTCCAACACCTCAGCCCTCTGGGCCACCGGGCCAGCGGTGTCTTTTTTTTAATCCTGAATGAGAAATGTTTTTGCACTTGTGTGAAATGATGTTTTGCCCAATATACTATAAATGCCACATGTCACGTTTCTAAGGGGAGTCATAAAAATTACTGTCTTGAAAATTTGGGAACATAATAAAAAAAATATATATATTATTAAGAAATGTTGGGTGTAGTGCCAGACTTTGCCCTGAGGGGTAGTGCACTGTGATCCCTTGCTGGTGAGCTGAGTTTAGGGGTCAGCTCAATGAGCCAGCTGGATGGGGTGAGGGTGGGGGATGGTGCTGTTATGCAACACTCCCCCAGCCAGGGAGGAAAAGGTGCAGGGTTGCCTGCATGGGACCAGGTACTATATAGTGAAAAAAGCTCTTCTCTTGGCATAGGGCCCTGCACCTGTGCACTCGTGAGTGGCAGACAGCCCTGTGCATTGACTGAGAGAGGGATTCTTTGCCCTGTGCACCTGTATCTGCAGCCACATGGAAGTGCAGGGCCCAGTTCCAGAGCCCACAAGACAGCCCCCATGAATTACTGACATCCGTCGCTGCACAGAAGTGCAGGACCAGCAGGGCCCTGAAGTTCCATAGGCAGAGGGAGTCATCCCTTGATGCAGGACCCAGAGGGCCTTGCACATCTGCATCTGTTAACACAGGTCGCAAGGGGACTTGCATAAATGAGGATACGATTCCACTATCTCAAAAAGAAAGGAAACTCTTTGCAAAAAAAACTGTATTAATGCACCTGTTAGGATTCAACTGAACACCGCAAAAGTAGGGAAATGTGGCATTAAGGTTTCCAACCTTAACTTCCCACCCACTAAGCAGCAAAGGGGAAACACCACACAAGCAACCACAGACAGTCATCATCAGGTAAACAAACAACATACAACTGTTTCCAAATGACACAAATGTCATAGCACTGATTTGCTTCCTCCATGGATTTGTATCTGTGGCTGTATAAGTACAGATCCCATGGGGGCCTGTGCTTATGCAGCCACACCTGTGGGTGCATGTTGTGCTGTGTACATGAGTATGCATGTTTTCAAAAGCACAAACCCCATGAAGGCCTGCCTTTCTGTAGACAGAAGACCCCATGGGGCCTGCGCCTCTGCAGCCAGAAATACAGTGGCGCTAGCCAGGATGTAATGCAGTAATGCTGCAATAAATCAGAAAAATGCTGTAGGGAACAATGTAATTCAATGGCAATTAAGTCATTTTTTACTGCAGTATTTTGTGACATGTCATTTGCTGCAAGTTACTGCATTGCATCGTGGCTGGCTCTACTGTACTCATGCACGCTATATGAAGCACCTCATTAGATAGCATGATCCATTAGTGCATACTTTCCTATGTGCATCTGCTTAACTGAAAAGATGCTGAACACTTTCTAGATCCACAGCTGAAACCATTATACTCACATTGCGTCAGTACTTCCATCTGCATAACTGCAGGCCTCACAGGGGCCAGAAGTCAGTGAATATGTCTTACACCTGTAAGACATAAGTAGTATTTCAAATCTGGTATCATGTATTTTATGGCACCTGCACGTCTGCAGCCAGAGATCAGTGTGTACGTCTTACAACTGTGGCTGCAGAAGCACAGGGCCATCAAGTGTGTGTATGTCTTACAATATGCATGGGTACCTGAGGATTTGAGCTTCTGCAGACAAAATAACTCTTGTAATTTGAGTATCATGGATTTGTATCTGTGACTTCAGGGGCCTGTGCTTCTGCATACAGAAGCAGTGTTTTGATTCGAGTATCATGGATTTGTATCTGCAGTGACAAGTGAAAATGTGTGTCTTGCAGTGTGTATGCTGCAGCTACAAATCCACGAAGGTAGCACATCTGTACTACTGCATTTGTGTCATCTGGAAACAGTTATATGTTGTTTGTCCTACCTGATGATGGCTTCCTGTGGTTACCTGTGTGGTGGTGTTGTCCTTTTGCTGCTTTGGGGGGTTGGAGACCCTAATACCACATGTTCCTACCTTTGCTGCAGTAAGTTGAACCCTAACTGGTGCATTAACAGTTTTTTGCAAAGAATATATATGTGTGTGTGTATATATATATATATATATATATATATATATACACACACACACACACACACACACGCACAAGTTAGGGTTGAGTAGGCAGTTTAATGTTAATTCCCAAATTTTGCACTTTAATAACTTTGCAACTGTTCAATGGATTTGTACAAAATTTGGTATGTGTGGTCCCTTGGGGGAGATCTCTTGATATGCCATGTTTCATTTTGATTGGATGTGCAGATTTTGCACAGCACATAGTGAAAAAAGTGTGTTTTTTGCTTTTTTTCACCCATTTTCCCTGAATTTTCCTGATCACGCTGCAGCCACGCTGTTTCGGATCTTGACCTGAAATTTTCAGGGTTGAAAGAGCTTGCCCCAAGGAACACTCCAACATTCGTTTAGTGAAAAAATATTAATCCGTTCCAAAGTTATTGAACTGTGAAATGTCAGGTTCTGAGCATACTCTGTTCAGTCTTTTGGATAGCTGCACAGTTGTGAACAAGGATTCAGCCTCACAAACGAGGATTTTGACAGCTCACAAATGGGGATTCTTTAAATCCCTGTTCGTATGAAAATATCCATATTCATGAGCCGCCATCTTGTTTTGTTTTATTCAAAAAACTAAATGTAACTTGCCCACGGACATTTTCTGAGGAAATTGAAGCATGGGTTTTGTTCAGGGGGATTCCCTCCACAAACCCATTGCTTCGGTTTGATTTACTTTCCTCAAAAAATGGCTGTTTTTTATTCCGAAAATCCTTGTTCGTCACTTGCTTCCCATCCGTGTTCGTGAGGTGTCAAAATCCCCGTTCGTAAGACAGTCCTTGTTCATGAGCTGACAAAATCCTTGTTCATGAGAGGATGACCAGATGGCTGTATCTCACGAACAAGGATCAGCTCGGGAACAGGATTTTGACACCTCACAACCAAGGATTATAAAAACAAATCCTTGTTTGTGAGGTGTCAAAATCCCTGTTCATGCGGTGTCAAAGTCCTTGTTCATGAGAAATCCTTGTCCGTGAGCAATCAAAATCCTTGTTCGTGAGGGGACGACCAGATGGCTAAATCTCGCGAACAAGGATTTCTCACGAACAAGGATTTTGACAGCTCATGAATGGGGATGCGGCTCACAAACAGGGATTTTGACACCTCACGAGCAAGGATTATTTAAAAAATCCTTGTTCGTGAGCTGTCAAAATCCCTGTTCATGAGGTGTCAAAATCTTAGTTCGTGAGAAATCCTTGTTTGTGAGCTGTCAAAATCTTTGTTCATGAGGGGATGACCAGATGGCCATATCTTGCAAACAAAGATTGGCTCATGAACAGGGATTTTGACACCTCATGAACAAGGATTCAGCTTGCGATTGGGGATTTTGACAGCTCACAAACAGGGATTTTTTTTATATACTTTTTATTTAGTAGATTTTCTGATTTACAGCCAGCTATGTGTCAAAAATACACATCAATTAGTAAGGTACGCAGACCCCCTTAAGTCAGATACAGATATTATAACAATTGTCTAAGGTACAAGATACTTTAGTCCATGACCTGGGAGAGGCCCCTTATCGTTTTAACAGGAGAAAAGTTCGGGTTTGACTTCTTGTAGAGCAATGGTCCTCTCACCTACAACTATCCAAAATAAACATAGTGTCCAAGAAATTAACCCCCTTATAGAACTTCAAAGTGGGGAAGGGTATAAAACACAAAGGCCTAAATGCTGCAGGTGAATACACAGACTGCCTGGGCTCAATTAAGTTATGTTACCCTCAGCCAGATTCTGGTAGGCTTGGCATCCTACTCTGGGGGAGGAAGATATCAAAACCGGATTTTAAATTCAGTTCACAAACTGAGAGATGTTTATTGCATCAATTTATAAGTTACAGCATAGACCTATTATATTTACTTATAGAATCTTTTAACATATAGCAACAAGAGGAACAACAGTTGTTTTATCAGCTTCTCCGGCAACATTTATTTTTCTACCCTTAGGTAATTACATTTGGTGTATTATAATATAAGCTCCCAGTGGCACTATATAGCCTTCAACCCTCATCATCCAATTCCTCTTCAGTCAGTTTTAAACTTTGAATTAGCTTTTCAGCAAAAATAGTAGCTGCAGCTGGGTCGACAAATACATGGGTCTTGGAAGCATGTTTTACTAACAGTCTCACCAGAAAATTAAGTTGAGCTACAATACCGTTTTGAAGGAGTTCCTTCTTAATCAGCTGCAGTTCTTTTTTTCAGGCTTGAGTTTGCGTCAATAGAACTGGGAAAAAGGAGAGACGGTGTCCTTCCCAGAGAGTCTCACCCCTGGAATTAGCAGTCTGCAAGAGAGCAATCTGGCATCTGAATTAGAAAGTGTGACAATCCAGGTGTTGTTGCCATGTCTCATCTCTGCTTGGCGCTGGGGATTGAGAAGGCTCTCAACACAACAATCCCGAGTCTGGTGGCAGCAGTTTAAATCACGAAAGATTAGTTTAGTAACAGCAGATACCAGTTTCCCTGATCCAGCATATTTGTTAGGGAATCCTACGATTCGGATATTAGCCAGTCGTTGGAAGTTTTCTAGATTTTCCATCTTTGCCTTCATCAAGTTTAGGTCCCTTACACATGCTGCGTTTTACTGCTGCTGGTGCTCGCCTTCTGCTTTAAGCTCTGTGATTACGTTAGTATTTTCCAGGATCCGGCGCTCATTTTCTGTTAGTTTAGCTTCAACCACAGCTAGGCATTTATTCATTTCATCGCCTATTGCTTGAATCTTTGTCAGCATGGCCAAAATTTGTGAAGTTGGTAGCTCCGTGGAGGACTGCTCCTTAGTCAAGGTAGGCCCTACATTGCTCGTCGCCCCATGGGAGGACAAATGCAAATCTAAGTTCTGGGATGAGCGTTTAGTATCTTTTTTAGGGCTCATCTTAGCGCAGGAGTATTCAGGCATACACCACCACCGGAAAGGAGACTATATTTGGGGTTTTTCCTTTCTATTTTAGGCTTTTTCCCAGTAACAAAGCTGGAGCTTTCTCAGAATGCTGCCTCCATCACAAACAGGGATTTTTAAAGGTTGCTGTTTCTTTGTCAGTTCATTGCAAAGAAATGGTTAGGACCTTTGGCTTGAAATTTGCAGGGTACAAAGGGGGTGATCCACAGATGTGGCTTATGCTGTTTTGGTGTAGAAATGTACACTGTTTCCATAGTTATGGCATTGTGAAGTTGAGAAATTTCCCATAGGATAACACTGAGGGGAACGCAGCGCCTTTTGGTGCTTATATCTCGAAAACGGTTCGAGATATGGATTTTTTGCTAAGCGCTTAGTACACCTATGCAAACATATGAAGAAGCCAACAGAAGAAGACCATTTGGTCTATCTAGTCTGCTTGTATTGTAGGGTACACAGCTTGTACTACTGTCCCTGCCCTCCCTCCCCACACCGCCCATCCTCCCTACTCATGATCCTTACCTTCCCCCTATGTCTATCCCAGCCTCTCTTAAAGCTGCCCACTGTCTTCAATGAGATCACCTCTTCTGGCAGCACATTCCAAGTGTCCACCACCCTCTCTGTGGGGAAGTGCTTCTTGACCTCCCTCATAAACTTCCCACCCTCCAGCTCAAGACTGTGCCCCCTCATGTTATGGTTGCCACTCAGCTTAAGGAGACTCTCCTTATTCACCTTCTTTATCCTTTTCAAGTACTTGAAGGTCCCAATCATGTCCTCTCTCTCCCATCTTCCAGGGAGTACATACCAAAATGCCAGCAGAATAGGCCTAACGGTCTTTTGTGTCTGCTCGTTTAGTCCGCCCCAACCCTGGGAGCTGACCTTTCTGCCCCCTTCGCCCTCTCTGGCTTCTCCCTTCACAGACCCAGATATTCTCACTGCACAGGACTTTGCTTCCAGAACCCTTCCCCTGAACCTGTCCGACCCCCTCTTGAACCCCTCCACCATCTCTGCCTCCACCAGCATCTGGGCAGCACATTCCATGGCTCCACCACCCTCTCAGTGAAGTAGCACCTCCTCCTTTCTCCCCTGAATCTCCCCCCTCTTGCTTCCACCCATGCCCTCTAGTTGCCCCCTCCTTCCTATGGAGCACCCTGACTGCTCCTCCCCTATTTACCCCTTCATGTAGCTGAAGAACTTTATCATGTCCCCCCCGGCCCCTTCTCTCTTCCAGTGTGTACATATTTAGCTCTTCGAGCCTCTCCCCATAGGGCCTGTCCCCCAAGCCCCAGATCATTTTGGCTGCCCTCCTCTGGACCCTCTCCAGGAGTTCAATGTCCCTCTTTAAGTGTGGCCTCCAAAACTGCACGCAGTACTCGAGGTGCAGCCTCACCAAGCAGTTATACAGAGGGAGCATCACTTCCCTCTTTATGGAGGTGATCCCCCTAGCGATGCATCCCAGCATCCTGTTGGCCTTGTTCAGTGCTGTCAGCCTCTCCTCATATGCTTTACCCTGCAGACCCACTCTCATCTTTGTAGCCCTCCTCTGAACCTTCTCCAGCAGGTTAATGTCCTTTTTGAGGTGTGGGCACCAGTACTGAACCCCACACTCTAGATGAGGCCTTACCAGGGACCTGTACGAGGGCAGTATAATCTCCTCTCTCCTACTACTGATCCTCCAGAGATGCATCCCAGCATCATGTTTGCCTTTGCTGCTGCTTTCTTGCACTGCGTGGAGTGCTTCAGGTCACTAGTGATTATCAATCCCAGGTTCTTCTCCTCCTCTGAAGCAGATATTCAGACTCCACCCAGGTAGTACTATGTCCTGGGATTCTTGGCTCCAATATGCATACCTTTGCATTTCTTGACATTGAAGCCAAGCTGCCAGATCTTGGACCACCTCTCCAGCATTTCCAGATCATCCGGTATCCCTTCAGCTGTGTTCACTCTCCCACAGAGCTTGGTGTCATCCGTGAATAGACACATTTTGCCTGTAATGCCATCCCAAATGTCACTGATGAAGACACTGAACAACACTAGCCCCAGCACCGAGCCCTGTGGGACCCCAGTGGTTACCTCTCTGGTGCCAGATAACTCTCCCCCCACACAGCCTCCCTCTGGGTTCTGTCCCTCAGCCAGTTTTCCACCCACCTGACCATCTTTTCCCCAACCCCGATATCCACCAACTTCCTGATCAACCTTTTATGGGGCATAGAGTCAAAGGCCTTGCTGAAATCCAGAAAAAGGATGTCTACCGCTTGGCCCTATCTACTGTCTATGTGACACAGTCAAAGAAGTCAATCAGATACGTTTGACATGATCTCCCCCCCCCCCAATGAACCCATGCTGCCTCACATCCTGGAAACCATGCTCCTCTAGATATTCTTCCAACCTTTCCTTTAGTATGGTCTCCATGAGCTTGCCCACAATGGAGATCAAACTGACTGGTCTGTAATTCCCTGGGTCAGCCTTGGGACCACTTTTGTGGAGGGGCACTACATGTGCTGTTCTCGAGTCCTGTGGTACCACACTTTTAGGTGTACTAAGCATGCTTGCAGGTTACGACTCCATGATTAAAACTACAGTGGAATTTTTTCCACAGTTGATACAGTTACTGAGATATTGTGCCATTTGCAGCACAAGGCTTACTTGGAATGTGTCTACGCCTGTGTGCTCTGGGCCCTGCATGTCCACATATGGATATGATTATGCAGTAATGGGGATGGTATGCCATCCAATATGCAATACTGGGAGCACAGGGCTCACTCCCACAGGGAGATGACAGCTCATTACAATCTCTGTGCACTTATGGATGAATGGGAGTGCTCTGCAAAACTGATACCATGGGAGCACAGGGGCCTTATAGGTACATGCCAAGCCCTGTGCCCCCAATCCATATAAGGGTAAGATTGCACTTTATCAAAAAGTAAGGAAATTCATTGCAAAACATTTAATGCATCAGTTAGGGTTGAAGTGACAAAAGTATGAAAATGAGGCATTAGGGTTGACACCCTAACCCCCAGCATACCACCCCACCTCCACCCTCCACAGACCAACAAGTGATGGGGTGTGCCTTGGGGTCATTGGGTCTAACTCTCACCCCATTCTCCTATATTGTACTATGTCAGCTTTCTTACACATGGAATGGGGTGAGAGGGCCAATAACCCCAAGGTACACCCCATCACTTGTTGGTCTGTGGATGGTGGGGGTGGGGTGGTATGTGGGGGGGTTAGGGTGTCAACCCTAATGCCTCATTCCCATACCTTGTCACCTCAACCCTAACTGATGCATTAAAAGAGTTTTTTGCAATGAATATATATATATATGTATATATATATATATATTCTCTATGCAAAAAACTGTGTTAATGCATCATTTAGGGTTAAACCACAAAAAGTCCGGAAATGAAAAATCTTTAGGGTTGACCTTCCCCCCCGGATCTGCCAATCATCCCAAGATTGACAGATGACAGGGTGTGTCATTGGGGTCGTGGAGGCCTAAATGTCACCCCATTCCATGTGTAATGATATTGGCAAGGGACAGCAAAAATTAATAGGGTGACATTTAGGCCTTACAACCCCAATGACACACCCCATCATCTGTCAATCTTGGGATGATTGGCAGGTCTGGGGGAGGGGCAACCCTAAAGATTTTTCATTTCCTGACTTTTTGTGGTATAACCCTAAATGATGCATTAACACAGTTTTTTGTATAGAATTTCCTTACTTTTTGAGAAAGAATACAAAAGTAAGAACTTGCGCAAGTTGGTGGGGCACTGGCCCGTTCCCACCAACCTGCGGAAGTCGATGGGATTGTGGGTTTTCAGGCCCTGCGCTCCCACCAACTTGTGGAAGTTGGTGGGAGCACGGGCCCTTCACACAAACACAGACACACATATATACACACCACAAATTCAAGCTTGAACATGATGTAATAGTAATCTAATTAGTTGACTTTTTACAATTAAAACCTAACTTAAGTGGCTTTTTCCTATACAGACATGATATAGCAAAGATGGTAGAGAATTTGTTTCTCTGATGACTAAAAATTACATAGCAGTCTACCAGAGCACTATTATTTAGTAGCACATTACCTAGTAAGAAACTAAACAAAATAAGCTATTACACAATGTTATTTAGTGGCACTTTACCTCATAAGAAACATGCGCACTTTGCTTACTGGTGCTTGGGGTTTTCCGAGGGTTACCTCAGAAGTCTAAGTCCAGCCCTCAAGCCCTTAGCAGAGAAACAGCTCTGGTGGCCAGGACTTCCTCAGTCAACTACAATACACAACAATCAGTACTAGGGAATTCAATGTTCTCTGTGTACCACGGGAATAGCTTGAGCAGTTTTAAAATAGCATGGTCAGCATACATTCCACATAATGTTACTAGTTGCCTGTCCTTCCTTTTATTTCTAATGGAGAACTTTAATCCTGAACACTACAATATAGTACTCCGCATTGACACCATTTTGCTAGCCAGCATCTGAACCTGAACAACTCCATTTGCAGGAAAAAATTACATTTAGCACACTGTGCACTGCTTGATTGGGTTTAGTTGGGGGTCTCCTCAGTCATCAATATCAAGCTAAAGACAACTGAGAGAAACACAATGTTTGCATTATTTGTGGTTGTTGAAATTCCCATTATTATCACACAAAAATACAGTCAAAAACAACACATAAAGAAACCAACTACAAGGCCTTTTTACAGAGCTGTCCATGGTACAGAAACCAGCAGACAGACCTGAAACACAAAAGGCACTCTGCGGTGACTAGGAATGCAACCAAAAGCAACCCATCACCCTGCAAGCAGTACAGCAGAAAACCTCTCTGAATGTCTCAGCTGGGCTTGGATTACAAGGTGTCCACCACGGTTCCCCCCGCTATTAAACTTGACTGCGTGGGAGTCAGATAGAGCCCAACCGACTTCTCCAGAGAGCTACTGGAGTGGAGTGTTAAGGGACACAGCCTTTTTTTTCAGCTGAATGATCGTCTTGTCTCCACAAAGTTAGAAATACATTGGGTCCACACTGCTGGCTAGTGTAAACCCAGCAGAACTCATCCAAACCTAGGACTGAAAAGAATGTTCCTGCTTTCATAAAACTTGCAATATAGTATAAACCATAGAATTATAAATACATCATGATTACTTGCCCGATCTTAGAGAAAGCAGGCTCAATACACAGTAAGGCCTTCTTTTCCTGGTTATGTCGCGTGTTCCCGTTTTCAAAAGTTTGAAAGGGTGAAGTGATAAATACTAAATTGTGGTAATAAACTTTGCACGTTTCTAAAATGTCGTAAAATCGGCACTTTGTGTACAGTACGTCCTTATTTGGTTGTGGTAATATTTCTATCCACTAAACCCATATAATCAAATTTTATTACAGTTTTCTTTTGTAGTTATGTTAGCATAATCATCACTGTCATTCCGGCAGGATGTCATTTCACATTTTCAAGCCCATTTTATTGACTGAATGCAATCTATGACCACAAATTAAGTATTGCATTAGGTGTATCACGCTTTAAGAGAAAGGCAAACTCAATATACATCTTAGTACAAACAGACAATCTCAGTTACTAATATCCCGTTTATGAAGTCTCCCGTTTCTAATGCATTGTCAGCTACATCTTTCTCTTTAAACTTCTCACAGCTTTAGACTTTCTCAGGTTGAATATACATTAGTTGCAATATTTTCGTGCCACTTCTTTTTTTACTTCTGCACCTTCCGCATTTACTGACCTAGTGGTTTCAGTATTAATTTGCTTATTCTGGTTCATGGATTTACAGGTAAAAACCTATTTAAGGTGAGGGAACAATGGACCATACATACAGCTGTGAATGTATCCTCTTGGAAAGGCTGGTAATTTAAAGTTCTACCAGGACAAGCAAGGTGGGTCGGAGGGACAGGATTATATGTCCACCATATTGTGCAGACCTCTCAGATGACTGAAAATGGAAATGTCAACAGATTCAACCCTGACACAAGCCATATAGCCTTGAGCTCACATAAACCAGTAGCAAGGCACATGAAGTGGCATACAACTCACATATAATTTATGCAGACCTATAAATATATGTTATCTTTATGTTCTGGGTGCAAAAACAATGCAGAAGAACCAAACAACGAGGGAAGTGAGTTAGACGTGAGAAATCAGATATCGTTGTCTATACCTACAGGACAGAGTGAAGTACTTCAACTATAATAATTTACATTCCTGGTGGGATGATGTCAAGTTAATCTTCTGTGAACTCTTAATAAATGTGACATGTGGTCATAATCTTTTCAAATAGTTTGGCAGATATTTAAAATAAAGAGAAGGTGCACCTGCTCCAAGGGCTGCAATTATTCTTAGTATATAATGAAGGTGTACAGAAACTCACAATGTTACCTGGCGAGGCACGGCAGGGCACATGTTATTTATATAGCACTATATCATAGGCTTAGATCACTTTACAGTAGGAACAGAACCCCCAGAATTCAAATCAACAATTAAATAAAACTAAAAGCTTTCTCAAACAGGGACATTTTAAAGGATTCTTTAAAGGCCTCCACCAAGCTGGCGGCACCTATATATTGTGGCAATGAGTTCTAGAGCACTGTTGCAGCACCTATATAAAGAATGATATAATTTCAGTGAACCTGAGCTTGTTAAAGAGCTAGTGTACACTATTGTATGTGGAGCTCTGAGAGTAGTGGAGTAGGTACAATCTTCTTGTAATGTGGTCCTGTCACGTTAATAGTTGCAGCTGTGTCTTACTTTTTTCTTCGTGAATGTCCTGGTCTGGTATGATTTTTTTGCTGAACAAGGAATGGACTGGCCATTGCACACAGGCAGTAGTTGGGTTATGGGAGGAATGCTGTCAATCATAAAACCCACAATTTTTAAAGAGAAAGCATATATGGGCTGTAAGGTGAGCCATCTGCATTTGGATTGCTCCATTTGTTTTTTTCTAAAACACTTTGAAACTGTGAGAAACTGTGCTTTTACAGTTACTGGTACTGACTTTTTAAATCACTTCTTGAAGTACTAGGAGCTGACGAGAAAACGTTGACCCAGCCATGATGCTGTGAGGAAATAATCGTGTAAACGTCACAGAAGCTGATGTAGTTTGTGAATGAGAACACCACCCTACTATATGTTGTATTTCTCTCCATGTCCACATAAATGGATAGGATGTTTACAATTGTGGTGGACTGTGCTAGCTGGTGTAATTTCTTGTTGTCAAAGGCAGCGCATTAAAAGTGACCCGCCAGGACTGATTACTTTTGCCAGAACTTTTTGGCTATTTACAAAGGGTGTCGCAAAGTTTGAACAGATCAGAATTATGATCTGCCTCCAATAAATGCAAGCTAGCACAGTCCACCACAATTGTAAACATCCTATCCGTTTATGTGGACATGGAGAAAAATACAATATATAGCAGGGTGGTGCTCTCATTCACAAACTACATCGGCTTCTATGACACTTACACAATTATTTCCTCACATCGTCATGACTAGGTCAGCGTTTTCTCGTCAGCTCCTAGAATTTCAAGAAATGATTTAAAAAGTCAGTACCAGTAACTGTAAAAGCACAGTTTCTCACAATTTCAAAGTGTTTTAGAAAAAAACAAACGGAGCAATCCAAATGTATATGGCTCACCTTACAGCCCATACATGCTATCTCTTTAAATATTGTTGGTTTTATGACTGACAGCGTTCCTTCCATAACCCAGATACCACCAGTGTGCGATGGTCAGTCTGTTCCTTGTTGGGCAGAAAAATCATACCGGACCTGGACTTTCACAAATAAATAAGCAAGACATAGCTGCAACTAACATGAAAGGACCACATTACAACAAGCTTGTAACTACTCCACTACTCTCAGAGCTCCAAATACAACAGTGTACACTAGTTCTTTAAAGTTGTCAATCTATCTGAATGCCTTCTGTTGCTGGCTATTTGTGTGGGAGGTCTCATGAGGATTGTTGATTAAAACACACTGCAACTTTCCCCCTCCAAAAGGATCTTGTCATGTGCTCTCCACTATACGTCTTTTTGCCAGACAGCCATATATTCAATAACGAGGATGCTCTTTAATTATAGGCAAAGAGATCCCAATGTAAACGTTTCCTTCACATGGCTTTGAACAGTCCCGGTAAAGTACCTGTTCACTAAAATGCATTACCACTTGAACCAAGTGCCTTTTATTAATCATTTATTTCCAGACTATAAACAGATTGCTTCCTTTAATTAGAGAAAGCTCAGTTTCACATATGTGTTGCAAATACATATGAGGGTTACTTATTGGTTATTCAGTAATGGTATTTACCTAAAATATTGTATTTTAATTACTTTAAAAGTTTTCAAGTCTTCTCTAAAACACATCAGTGGGTGTAAATGCAAATAAATTGCATCACGCAATATCTCCGCAAAAATTGTTTTCTCTGACACATAAACACTGTAATTCACATCTACAGGCCATGCCAAGAGCACCCTACAAATTTCAAGTAAAAAGAGCAAACCATTTACGAGAGATTTAAACTTAAAGATTGGTGAAATTGCCCTATCTAAAGTATTATAAAATCTGGCCATCTTGTTCCTATCTCACAATCAAAGATGGCGATCAAAGAATCTCACGATCAAAGAATTTGCAGGCTCATGATCTAAGAATTTGCAGGTATAATGATCAAAGAATAAAAACTGCTGTAACTTGAGTTTTAGGCAGAATTACATGGAACAGCCACCATGCCTCGATAGAACGAAGCCCCCTGAGCAAACCCCACCCTCATGTGTGTTCCTAGGCCACCCCTGGGCTGAGAAAATTTAATTTTTAAAAGGGCCATCTTGTCCCTCACTCGCGATGCAGAATCGCGATCAAAGAATCTCGCAATCAAAGAATTTGCAGGCTCACGATCAAAAAAACTGCAGGCTCATGATCAAAGAATATAAAATACTGAAACTCAACTTTTAGGCTGAATTAAACAAAACCACCACCATGCCTCAATAGAATGAAGCCCCCTGAACAAAATCCACCCTAATTTGTGTTCCTAGGCCACCCCTGAGCTGAGAAATTTGCATTTTCAAAGGGCCATCTTGTCCCTCGTTCGCGATGCAAGATCGTGATCAAAGAATTTCATGATTAAAGAATTTGCAGATCATGATCAAAGAAATTGCACGCTCGTGATCAAAGAATAAACAATGGTGAAATGCAAGTTTTTGGCCGATTTACATGAAACCACTGCCATGCCTCGATAGAACGGAGCCCCCTGATCAAAAAACACCCTCGTGTTCCTAGGTCACTCCTGAGCTGAGAAAATTGTATTTTTAGCTTGCAATGCAAGATCACAATCAAAGAATTTGCAGGCTCGTGATCAAAGATCGTTAGTGAGCCATGATCAAAGAATTTAAAAGCTTATAACTCTATTTTTTGGCCATTTTACACCAAACCAAAGGCATGGCTCGATAGATCAGAGCCCTCTGAGTACAACCCATGTAAGTTTTATTTCAGGAGTAACCCCAGAGCTGAGATATTTGATTGTTTCCGATCGGAATTTAAAAACAAGATGGCGGAACTCGTGATCAAAGAATTCTCAGGGGCAACGATTCTTGAACCGCGAGGCTACAAATTCTTGAACTGCCAGGTGGGATCTGGCCAGAACCCTATTCTTTTGTTCGCAAAACAACCATATAAATGTTCCCAGTGACTTATAATGGGAACTTAAAAGTGCTATAACCTTTGAATGCCTCAATATTTTTTCATCAAATGAAAAGCAGCATGTTCAGCCAGCCAAGCTTTTTCAGATGAGCCATCTTGCAGAGTGGCATGCCACACAACAGCCACGCAGGGCCACGGACAAAATCCCAAACACTGCCTCCAAAACTGGATAATTTTGCATTTTTCAGCGTTTTCGTGCGCAAAGACTGTAGCTCCGACTGAAACAAAATGTGGCAAATCAAGAGATCTACTATGCTCCACTGCGCATACCAAATTTCAAGCTAATCCGTTGAACGGGTCCAAAGTTATTAACGTGCAAAAGTTTAACATATAAGTGCCTTCATAACCCTAAATATAGTGGTGCGACCACGCCACTGTAATATTTATATATAAATGTATGTAATAGATAACCCACTCTACGGTGTGTGGTCACACTGATATACGCATGCCTTGGTGTCCGTCAACCACCCAAGGTGTGCATATATCAGAGTACGTCGTCACACCGTAGAGTGGGTTATCTATCTTATAAAATGGCAAAATTGTTTTTTAGGGGGTAAAAGTGCAGGTGTGCAGTCATGCTTCACCACTCGTGATGTTATCAGGTCAATTGGTACTTGAACAAAAAATATCGACAATATTTCCAGTAAGGGGGGGTTGTGTATCATATGTATATATACACACATTATATATATATATAGTATGTACTTATATCTATATATCTATATAAAAGGGATATGCAATAGGGACAAGTTAAATTAATGATTTATGTGCACAAGATCAGTTTGTCCTCAGGTAACCTCACGAGTGACATAAGCCACAAGTGAGTTGCTCAAGGGCAAACTACTTGAGTGCACATAAATCATTTTATTTAAGGAGTTCCCCATTACATATTCCATTTATGCATAAGTGAGGGTGTTTAAGGAAATGGTTATTTATTTTCTTTTATTTCCATTTTTTGTTAAAATAAAACACTTACGATTATTTTGTGCTGTGGTAGGTATCCCTGTACAGTTACAGCTGGTTGCTGGGGATGGTGATGTTATTGCTAGGGAAGTCACATTCATATGTTAATAGCACTAGTTTCGATTGGCTGTCAGTTAGGATGTGGGCAGGCTGAAGAGTTTAAAAAAGATGGTGGCTCTGTTTCTTGGTTAGTGAGAGTGAAAGGATGACACTTGCCATCACTGTTTTTTATATTATTTTTCCATGTTTTCAGTAATAAAATGTAAAAGTTATAATATCTGGTTGATTTGGACTTTTCTGTAGGTGGCAATAGTAAGCGAGCATCAGGTTAGAATCAGGGAGCAAGCAGTGACTGGGATCACGTAAAAGTAGTGCTGGCAATGTGCAGTTTGAAAATGAATATTTAAAGAAACAAACTGTTTTTCTTTGTATGGCGTTGTAAGTGGACAGTAATTTCAGAGATCATTGTTTAAGAAACTAGCATGGTTCTGACTGATGTAGAGGAGAGTGGGAGTCAGGAGACCAGGAAGAGTTGGGCAGATGGCATCGGGTCAACGGGTTGGTGGGGTAGCGATCAAGGACAGAATGGAGGACAGCGCTGTATGTGGACAGTACAGTGAAATGGAGAAAAAAGAAGTTTCTTTTCAGTAAAAAAAGGTAACTGTTTATGAAATTTCTATGACAGTGATAGTTCTACTGTCCAGTGTTATGCTGTTATTGTGACGTGGTGCAGAAGTGCAAGCAAGCTGCAGATATGAGCTGAGGGGTGGGGAGTTCGTAGGGGGGAGATTGTTAAAAAAAAGAAAGGTAATGTATTTTATCTTGCTGTGTATAAGTTCTAAAATTTATTTAATAGGAGTGGAAACAAATGAATTCATAGCCAGATTCTGGTTTGGGACCCTTCCACCCTACCTGGCCTCCCTCCTAAATCCGACAACCCCTTAATTTTATAACTCACAGTCAAACTGCACCCGGACTTTCTCACTCCCACATGTACGCACCGCAGCTGGCAAACTTTCCTTTTCTTTTCATCTTCCTTCCCTCTGGAATACTGTCCCCCTTCAAATTCGCCTCTCTCCAGCCTTCCCTGCCCTCAGACGGCTCCTAAAACCAACCCCCACCACTTCCAATATCTGTTCTTTCTCCTAGAATCCTCCCTGCCCTCTAACTACTCCCTTCTGACCTGATCCCCTGTAATATTTCTATACATAGCTTGTATATAATATTCTGTTAATATCTGCCCTGTATTTATTTGCTGCTCCTTATTTGTAATTTCACTGTATTTGCTTGTGCACCATCTCTTTACCATGTATCATCCCTGTTACTGTAATGCTGTATTTTTTAACCCCTTGTACCCCACCTCCCAGGTCGCACATGGAAACAAGCTTTTGCTCATGGTGCCTTTCCCAGTCATCAACTTTTAAATAAATAAATATTTAAGTGACAGAGAGAAAAATGCAGTAGTGGTTAGAAAAAGTAAAAGTTGTGTTGGTGTGTGTGTGGAGGGGTGCTCGGCATAAGGTATTGTAGGAGAAGTAGTGCGGAAAGTGAAAGTAGGTAAGTAGTGCTGGCAGTAAGGGGGATGATTGACAGATGAGGTAAAATAAATGGCAGATTATTGACAGATGAGGCAGAATAAATGTAGGTTCTAAAATGTATTTAATATGAGTGGAAATAAATGAATTTATTTAACTGATATTGTATACACACCTATTAAGTAAATATATATATATATATATATATATACACAAAATGACAAGAATAAAATCAAGACATTTAATTGGCCGAGAGACATCAAGTGGCTGTGCATTAAATCTCCATAAATGCATGGTCAGATGCTGAATCTCATTTTCCTCCCCCCAAAATAACTTAGAACCATTTTATCAGTGTAATAAGCCCTTCCAGGTGTGCATCATAAGATTTTAATGCACTTCCCAGGGTGTAAGAAAATGTGGACTTTGGCCTTATGCCTTACCTTCGGGTGTGCATTAAAATCCTATAAAGCATACCCTTTTGTGGCTTATTACTGACATATTACAGAGCCCCTATAGTTAGGGTTGAGTAGGTACTTTAATGTTAAACCTCAAATTTTGTCCTTTAATAACTTTGGAACTGTTCAATGGAGTTGAATGAAATTCTACATATGTAGTTTTGCATGGCAGATCTCTTGACATGCCAAATTTCGTTTTGGTCGAACTGGCAGATTTCGAGCTACACATAGTTCAAAAATGTTAAAATTCACCTTTTTTTGCACTTTTTTGTCATTGCACTGTCTATACAGTTTGGAATTTTGGTCTGAAGTTTTCAGGGTACAACAGGCTTGCTTCACTGAAGTGTCTTTCATGGATTTGGTGAAAAAAATATTAATCCTTTCCAAAGTTATTTAATTTTAAAGTTTCATGTTCTGAGCATGCTCAGTAGTTTTTTGAATAATTTCCTGGAACAAAAAAGGAATTTGGTCTCACGAAAAAGGATTCTTTTTCACGAGGGGCTAATCCTTTTTCACAAGAAAAAAATCCTTTTTCATGAGCCGCCATCTTGTTTTCCATTTAAAAAAACAAAACAAAACTTGAAATCCCACAAAAATGAACTCATCCAGAGACACCAGCGCATGTGTCTTGTTCATCAGGACCCTGTTAGGTGGATTCTGAAGTTATCTGGTGGAAAAAGAACCCTGCAAGGCATTTGTTTTAGCATTTTTAATCCTTTTTCATGACTCGCTAATTCCTTTTTTACGAGTCATTTTTTGTTCTCAAGAAAAAGGATTTCTACTTGTGAAAAAGGATTTCGGACTTTGTTGTTAAAAAATCCTTTTTCGCGAGATAAGATCCTTTTCGTGAATCGTTTTTCATTCTCGTGAAAAAAGATCCTATCTTGCAAAAAAGGATTTGGGACTTTGTTTTTTCTTAATCCTTTTTCACGAGATAGGATCCTCTTTTGTGAATCCTTTTTGTTCTCGCAAAAAAGGATTTTTACTCATGAAAAAGTATTTGGGACTACTGAGTTTCAATGTATTTCAATTGGGTTTTTAACTTTGATACATAGCTTTGCCATGTTTGCATATTTTTATACCAGATTTTCAGTATGGCCTTTTTGAGGTCCTACCTCAAGAACAATGTCGGTGGAATTATGAAAATCTAGACCGAAAGGTGATTTCTGGTCATTTGGTGAAATTAACTTTCAGTCGGGATTTGCACATTTTCACCAACATTGTTTATGAGGTGAGGTCATAAGAAGCGTATGTTGACAATCTGGGATCAAAATATGTAACAATGGCACAGTTATGTGCATTCGAGATACATATATGCATCTAAGGAGGTATGGGACTGCAGGGCCCAAAACTTATGGATGGATGGAAGTGCAGGCCTCAGAGGGCCCTGCACTTCCATACTCAAATAAGGACACAATTACAGAGGGATGGGAGTGCAGGGCCCTTTGGTCCTGCACTCCCACAGGCAAATAAGGATATGACTGTACTATCTCAAACAATCAGGAACTTAATTGCAAAAAACTCTGTTAATGCACTAGTTAGGGTTAAAGGGACAAAAGTAGAGAAATGTGGCATTAGGGTTTCCAACCCTAGAACCCTACCCCCACCTTACAGGCAGCAACAGGCATGGGGTGTACCTTGTGGTTGTCAACCCTAATGCTCACCAATGAACAGGTGCAAGGCGCTCAGTATGCACTACCATGTGCTTTTGCAGGGCACCTGTCTGTGGCCACACCCTGTAGCATGCAGCCGCATGGGAGCAGATCAAGGGACACAGGTGTGCATCCAATCGGATGTCCATCCTGGGTCCTGAAATGGATCCTCATCTCCGCACAAAGGATTGTGGGAATGCATGAGAGGGACAGATTGAATGTATATGGGTGAGTGCCTATAGGCTGTCCCCAGCCCTGCCTGTCTATTCAGACGGATGGGGCAGCATGGTAGGGGGTTGCTTGTATCTGCCACAGCCAGCCGCTGAAATGGGGCGGCATACAATGGGTATGACAGAGTCTCTGCCTGCATACACTGCACCTCTCACCTGGCACACCATGCCTTCATGAATGACTGAAGCGACAGGGCAACTGAGAATGCATCCTGTAAATAATATGCTGTGATGCTAATTAATTTTACACCATTTTGCTCTTTCACTTGGCTCACTGCAAAAGGCCACTGTAATGTTGATACCCGGACATCTTCCTCCTTAGGCGGGCTTACTCTGCACTCGGCAGCACTACCCTGCCCTGGTCTCCCTGATCCAGCTCCCTGAGTCTATTCCAAAACCCGAATTGCAGGCACAGAAGTGTGGTACCCTTCTGCTGAGCTATTGGGTGTCTCCTTTTGTATAAGCTTTTATAGTTTTGAATGCCTCAATGTGTTGGGGAGTTCGTCAGCTCCCCAACCCCTAAAACTTGGGTGTGTAAGCTTTTGGTTACCTTACCACAGGGCATCATGAAATGGGAATGAGTGAAGGCAGTCACTCTGGGTAGGGCTTTCCTTGGCTAGGATGAGGACTTGGGAAAATGGAAAGAGGCTCTGGCACTCGCTCACAAGGGTCAAGGAATAAAAAGCATAAAAACCAAAAACAAAAAAAACAGACAGAAAAAGAAAGTAGTTTAAACAAATGAAACAGCAGAAAAAAGTACTAAAAAAATGCCCCTCCACCTACAGCAACCAGAGCCAAATATTACCCTTGCCTGGATTTTGACCACCCTTTACTTCCCCTTCCCCCTTAACCTCATAGTCCTAGCAACCAGTTCTGACTCCTACTTTCAGCACCAGCTCAGCCTCCCTTCGCTCTGGCACTATGCACTTCGAGTTTGCCCAGTTGATCTGTATGCTAATTCATTTATTCTCCACATGCAATGGTTTGCCATTCTGTCTGCACTGCACTCAAACTTATGTTCTTTATGTTATACTCATTGTAACCACATCACTTGACTGGCTGTATTTTGTCTGTAATTGTGCTTCTACCCTTCCCCCATATCACACCTGGAAATGAGCCTCAGCTCAGCATGCCTCTCCTGGTTATCAATTTTAAATAAATAAATAATATTTATTTTAAATTACCTTGAAACACATTTGCATATTTTTCCCCATAGTGCATTGCTTTACGCTGATGTGTGTAATGCTGAGCCTTTCTGAAAGCTTGGTTTCATTACTGATGAGCTTTATGCCTGACCTTAGCCCCAGTGCTTTTGCCTTGAGGGTTTTTGCTTTTCTTTTAAAATAATGTGTCCCATATTTGTTCTAACAACAAAATGGATGTATCATACAAATAGTTTATAACAGACAAAAAAGTTTATAAAATTGTGGGCAAACCACCAAGCATTACTGGTGGAGGAAGCCTCATGCACAGCAAAGAGAATTAAAAAAATGTGAGCATAGTATGGTCTATTTATGTCTTATTTACAACACAATCTTTTTTTCACAATTTATTTACCAGGACAGCTCAGCTGAACTGCTGCATCTCATTTTCCATGGGGTTCTGCTGCTATCTAATTTTACAGTTTGGAGGAATGAAACACGGGGAGCTCAAAGAACAGCTGATGTCTCCAAAAGAACTTCAAAAAATGCAATATTTAAACCCAATTCAGCTTATATTTCCACACCCTATTATTTCTTACGGAGGTAATTTGCATAAAAACCTGATCTTTATTCCATATGTTCCAGTTGCTTATTCCCCACCTGATGTCACAATAATTTGCTTGTGATATCACAGTCCCCGTGACAACAGTGTGATGTCACAATGGAGGATTACGACTCCAAGTGAGGAGTGAGCAGCTCAGGCAGATCAACACTAAGGAATATTTTATTTGGTTTCTGATTACCAGGTAAGTGCACTAGACAATAATATACCTATTTTCAGTAACAGGAATAAATATCTATCATCCTGTGTTCAAGCAAATTTCAGCAGTAGTAAATAAGGGGGAGGAGAACTCGATAGAAGATATACAAAACATATAACATAACATACAAGGGCAGGCAGTATAGTCTACAGGTTAGAGCTATGAGCTGGGAAAGACCTTGGTACGGCCAACAGTCCTGAGTTTGATTCCTGCAATGTCCATGTGGCTGTTGTGTGACCCTGAGAAAGCCAGTTATCTCCAGATTTGGAGTGCCTCTAGATTCTGTCCCCTGCAGCTGTTCATGTTGTATTTGCTGCCCTTGGGTGAGGCTGGTTTCACTGCTATGTAGATGTGGAGTGACTCAGGGTTCGATTCTGTCCCTGAAGCTGTTCATGCTGTATATGCTGCCCTTGGGTGAGACTAGTTTCAATACTATGCAGATGAGGAGTGCCTCAGGGTTTAATTCTGTCCCTGAGGCTGTTCACACTGCGTATGCTGCCTTTGGGTGAGACTGGTTTCACTGTCATGTAGATGTGGCGTGCCTGAGGGTTTGATTCTGTCCGTGATGTTATTCACGAAATATATGATGTCAATGGGCAGGATGATTTGATGACATCACTGCTATGCAGATGTGGCATGCTTCTGGGTTCAGTTCTGTCCCTGATGCTGTTCACAGTGTATAAGCTGCCCTTGGGCAAGATCATTAAATACCACTGCTGCTAATACATGGAGTGCCTCTGGGTGCAGTTCTGTCCCTGATGCTGTCCATGGTGTACAAGCTGACCTTCGGTGAAATCGTTTCACAATATCATTGCTGTACAGATCTGAAGTGCCTCAGGGTTCGATTCTGCCTCTTCGTTGTTAATGTTGTATATGCTGCCCATGGGAGATGTCATCAGATGATATCACTTCTGTACAGATGAGGAGTGCCCCTGGGTTTGTTTCTGTCCTTGATGTTAGTCACGATGTACAAGCTGTGCTTGGGCATGATCACTAGACAATCTCACTGCTGTGCAGTACCTCAGGGTTCGATCTGCGCCTGATGTTGCTTACACTGTACACACTCCCTTGGGCAAGACAGTTTGAAGCTTTCACTGCTATGAAACTGATGCTTGGTTATATCTGTCCTTTACACCTCATAAGGTCAACTCGGCAGCTGTGATTTACTGATGTTTGTCTGAAATAGATGACAGGGCAGCCACAAGCTGACTGAGCCTGAAGCTGGGCAGAAATAGAGATGCTGCTAATTGGAGAAGGTTATTTTCCTTCAACTATGATAGGGTAGGGGTTGGGAGAGGGGAAGCGCTGTTACATTATCTTTGGATGGCATTTTTTCTATGAAGCTTTGGATGTGGCCAAACACTGGGAGTAACATTTGACAGTGTGTTCACATTTAAATCTCAGGTCTTGGCAACAATTTGTTACAGCTTTTTTCCACCTTAAAAATATCACCAGGTTAAGGCTGTCCTCTACAGGCAAGGAACTGATTGCACTGATGCACACACTGTAGATGTTATGCCTAAACTACTCCATTACTAGCCCGTGGATTACCTGCAGGGTTCACTGGCCACATTCAGTAAGCACAGAATGCAGCCAGCAGGCCGAGACCATCATCAGACCCTTCATCTTTTATCACACCTGCGCTGCATGAGCTGTACTGGTTCCCACTTAGGAGGCACATCACCTTCAAGTTCCAGTTATTGTCATACAAAGTATAAATGGAGCGGGCCCTCCCTAACTAAAGCGCTGTCATGGGCCTTGCGCCCCTGCTTGTCCCCCTTCACTCTGCCAAGCTGAACATGCTGTTAGTGCTTAGGCTCCAGCTTAAGTCCTCTGGGGACTGGGCCTTGCTGGTGCCAGTACTTTGGAACATGGTGCTACTCAATATTTGATCTTGTACCTCAGCGGAACATTTCAACAGAAAACTGAAAACACACCTGTTTGCAACTGCCTTCCCCAGTTTATGGCTGAATGAACTGTCTGAGAAATAGGGGAGATGCAGTGTCTTCACTCAGAATATGCCATTTATCTTCATGAATGAAGGGGCAGGGCCAGAACACGTGAGTGGTGTAATGAGGATACATAATGGGCTGAAGTGATATAAATAGGGGATACACAATGGGCTGCAGAGGAATAAACAGGGGATACATAATGGAATGCAGTAGTATAAAATATAGAATAAACAATGGGCAAGTGTGAATTACAAGGTGATAATTCAATTGAGGGGTTTATTGAACATAATAATACTCGAGGCCAAAGGCCAAAGACACCATTATCAAGCTTCACACCCCCACATCACTTGCAATGCTACTAATTCCCTCCACCTCCTCCCATGGACTGCTATCTGCTGACAAATCATTACTAAATGTTCTTAGGTGTCACACCTCGAAGGGTGCTGGTGCATTTAAGTATGTGACTCCCCAGCTTTGGAATGTTCTTCCCTCAGATGTAAAGCAGTCTGCATCTCACTGCCACTTTAAAATAAATTTCCGTCAATATCTATCTCAGGCAGACCCATGTACTTGCTTCGATCCGACCTGATCTCTTTTAGGTCCTCCTTGCCTTCATTCTATCACTCTACAGTCAAACCTCTCCGGTTTTCTTGACCACCTTCTCACATCCTTTCCTATCCCTAGATCTCAGTTTTGACCCTTGCCCCTGAACTTTTTCCTTGCCTCTACCTAGGCCCACATCCACCCCTACTAGTGCACTGGTCCTCCCCAAATGTTCTCCTCCTTTCCTCACTGTTTGCTCTGCACCTACCTCCTTCAAACAACATGAAGTCTTGCTGTATTCTGACTAATGCAGTTAGCCCCAGCCTTTAAACTGCCCCAGAGAACAAAGGGTTAACTTTCTATGCAGAGCATAGAATATTGAGCTCGAGCTCGGCTGGTGTCTCTGTCTGTTTCCCTTTGAAATCTAACCGTCAGATTCTTTACTCTGCCTTACTGAACAGTCGCTCTGGAGATTTCTCCTGCAGCTCGGTTCAAAAGTCGGTTGAAGTGTCAGTTTACTGTCGGTTTTTAACCGAAATTTAATTCCACATAGTCGGTACAGTCTTTGTCTGTGGTACCATGAGTACTAGATAGGTTTTGTACTGTTTTTCTGTGTGGAACTTGTAAAAGTGTGGACAGTTCGGCTGAACCGATCAGTTGTTAATTCTTGTATTTTACTTTAGTGTGTGGTTACCGGTCCTTATCGGTTCTAAAAAAAAAAAAAAACGTGTTTGGTACGTTTTTTTCCAAGAACCTTGACACAGTTAGGAACCGATAGGGGAGTCTTGCCTGGCAGTTACCAAAAAGGGTAAGTTGGTTAGGTTGGCCATGTCTGAGACCAAAAAAAACGGGCCCACTGGGTTTTAACACTGCAGTGAGTGTGGAGAGGTCTTTGCTAAGGCCGATCCCCACACCACCTGTGTTTATCGTCTGGGGTTTGAACACCTCGATTCAGACTGCCAAATTTGTAAAGACGTTCCCAAATCTACCCTGGAAAAGAGATTAGGTAGACTGAGGGAAAAGGAGGCCAAGAAGTCCACTGACCCGGATGGCCAGCCCAGTTCGGTTCCCACTGAACCAGAAGGAGTGCCCTCTGACCAGGGCGATATTTCTTCAGGTAAAAGGAGAGTCAATCCGGAGGGTTCGGTTCTGACAAAAAGAAAACGCAAAGAGAAATCGTCCGGTTCGGATCCAGAAGTCCATGTTCCGACCGCCAAGGGAATAGCCAGAGCGATTCGGATTGTGGAATCGCTTCGCCTAGTTCCGACCGACCCGGCACCTTTTGGCAGGGGCTCAGTTCGGTCAGTTCCCCCAGTTCACGATTATACCCCTGAAGAATTTTATGAACCGGAGTTTGAGGAGGAGGGGGAGTTTGAAGATTATGATGGTGATGGTGAAAGTCTGGATGTGCCTGTTGAACTGGACATCTCCCCAGACAGACCTTCAGGTGTATCCCCTCCTAGGCTTTCTGAGTCCCCTTCCCACTTTATGTTCTACAGAAAGGTGGCTGAGACCCTCCAGCTTCCTATGGAGGAGGCAATGGAGGATCAAGAAGAGCCTGATTTTGTGGAAATAATGGACATCCCAGAGTCCAGAAGACTGTCTATTCCCCTTCACAAATCTTTTGGGAAGCAGACACAAAAAATCCTGAAGTCTCCCAATTCTATACCGCCTGTTGATAGAAGAATGGACAAGAGGTATACACTTTCAGGCTCAGATACGGAGTTTTTATATCAGCAATGCAGCCATGTTGGGAATGTGCAGGCTGCTGCCAGTGATAAGGCTAACATTCCCTTGGCTTCACACCCCCCTGACAAAGACTCCAGGAAGATTGATGCCAAGGCTAAAAAACAGTACATGGCATCTTCCTTGGGACTCAGGCAGGCTAATTATATGGCCTACGCAGCCAGGTACCAGAAGTCCAGGTGGGACACTGTACTGGCACTGGCTAAACAGGCCTCCTCCCAGCTAGTCAAGGAGCTGGAGGAGGTGGCTGCAGATGGGATCGAGGCATCAAAAGTTCAGTTTCATGCTGCTGTAGACTCCAACGATGTGTCATCAAGAGTCATGGCTACATCTGTGGCTCTTTGGAGAATGGCTTGGCTCAGATGTACTAGCCTCTCGGAGGATACCCAGGCTAAGGCCATGGATTTTCCTGTAGTGGGTAATTTTCGGTTTGGGGAGCAGACAGAGAATTACATGAAGAAAATGGATGAGTACAGGACCACTTACAGGAGTGCTCAGGCCAAAGAGAGGCAGGCAACTCCTCAAAGGCAGCAGTCTAGGGGCAGGAGCAGGCCTTTTTACCAAGCACATGCCTCTTCTCCCTTTTCACAGAGGGGGTTCTTCAGAGGGAGAGGCAGAAGGGGGATGAGCAGGTCTGCATCCACTCCTCAGCCTAAGGCCCCTGCCAAGCAGACACCCTGATGGACCTGCCCGGGTCGACTCTCCTATCCCAGTAGGGGGCAGGCTGACTTACTTCGTCCAGGACTGGATGTCTATTACATCAGACAAGTGGGTCCTGGAAGTAGTAAGCCAGAGACTGGTTCTCAGCTTCAAAAAATGTCCAAAGATGAGAGCCAGATCTTTTCCACCTGCAGGTCTCTCAGAAACCCTTGCCCTAGAGGCAGAGGTTTAGTCTCTGCTGGCTTTAAGAGCCATAGAGAGAGTACCTACCCTACACGGGGGCACAGGTCTGTACTCCAGGTACTTCCTTACCCCAAAAAAGACAGGGGAGTGGCGTCCCATCCTAGACCTACGATACCTAAACAAACATCTTTTAAAACCAAAGTTCAAGATGGTAACTCTGGGAATAATCCTTCCCTCTCTAAGGCCAGGGGACTGGCTAGCCTCCCTGGACCTCAAAGATGCCTATTATCACATTCCCATCAGGTGCTCCCACAGAAAGTACCTCAGGTTCGAGTTGCCCTCAGGCCACTATCAGTTCAGAGCAATGCCCTTTGGCCTAACTTCAGCCCCAAGAGTCTTCACAAAGTGCCTGGCAGTAGTAGCTGCCTTTCTAAGGAGGCAAAAGATTTCCATTTTTCCATATCTGGATGACTGGCTAATAGTGGGTCAGTCTCCAGACCAAGTCAAGTCAGACCTGCAAGTGACCCAACAAGTGTTCACTTCTCTAGGATTTCTTCTCAACCTTCCTAAGTCAGTTCTCGAGCCTGTCCAGCTTCTTACCTTTATAGGAGCAGAGCTGGATATGGTCAAAGCAAGAACCTTTCTTCTCCTGGAAAGGGCAAGGGTTCTTATAGAACTAGCCTCTTCCTTTAGCCTTCAGGTATGTCGACCAGCAAGGCATTTCCTCCAGCTCTTGGGCCACGTGGCAGCTTCTACGGCAGTGGTCCGAGGGGCAATATTCCAGATGAGGGACATTCAGTTCCATCTGAGGGCTTTTTGGTCTCAGAGGAAGGATTTCCTTACCAAACTGATCCCAGTGACTCTGACCTTGATCCAAGCCCTTCAATGGTGGCAGGATCAGGACAATTTAAGGCAAGGGGTCCCATTTGCCACTCAGTCTCATTCAGTGGTCCTTACCATGCATGCTTCTCTTCTGGGCTGGGGAGTCCATATGGGGGCCCTCATTGCCCAGGGACTGTGGTCCCCTCAGGAATCCCTTCTCCATATCAATCTCCTAGAACTCAGGGCAGTTTTTCTGGCCCTGCAAGCTTTCTCTCAGTCAGTACAGAACAAGGTAGTTCAGGTCAGAACAGACAACACCACCACCATGTGGTACATCAACAAGCAGGGAGGCTCTCGGTCTATGGCCTTGTGCACAGAAGCCATGAAGTTGTGGTCCCTGGCTTATTCCCTGCAAACCTCTCTGATAGCAGTTCACCTTCCAGGCAAGGACAATGTGCTAGCAGATGCACTGAGCAGGATCTCATAGGGCCATCACAAAAGGTCCCTGGACCCTCTGGTATTGAAGGTGATTTTTTTCAAAGTGGGGCACTCCAGAGATGGATCTTTTTGCAGCCCCAATCACCAACTTCCTCTCTTTTGTTGCAGACCCCCAGTCTTAGGCTCAGTCCCCCTGGATGCTCTGGTTCTGAACTGGGAAGGGAAATTTATGCATGCCTTCCCTCCCTTCCCCCTTCTGTTCAAAGTTTTAGTCAAGGTAAGGTCACAACCTTGCAAAGTGATTCTGATTGCTCCAGACTGGGCCAGACAGCCCTGGTACCCCCTGTTGCTGCCTCTATCAGTCCATCTTCCCCTGTCTCTCCTCCTCTCAGGGGAGGATTTGGTACCCCATTCTTCAGTCTCTCAATCTCAAGGCATGGCTCTTGAAGAGTCAGAGTTTGCAGATTTGCATCTGTCTCAGGGGGTTCTCGATATTCTCAAAGCTTCTCGAAAGCCCTCCACCAGAAAGACTTATAACTCCAAATGGAAGAGATTCAGCATTTGGTGTTCTAAGAAGCATATTTCTCCAGATACTGCTGAATTGCCTACAGTTCTGGACCATATGGTCCATCTTAATGGCCTAGGCCTCAGACCAGCTACCCTCAAGGTACACTTGTCAGCTGTTTCTGCTTTTCTGTCAGTGGGGAAGTCTTCCTCAATATCATCTCATCCTGTGTTCTGTAAATTTTTTAAAGGATTGCTTCATACCAATCCTCCCTTTAGAGACCCTGCCCCTGCCTGGGATTTAAATGTTTGCATTGCTCAACTGATGCAACCTCCTTTTGAGCCTATGTCCTCAGTGGAGCTTAAGTACTTGACTTGGAAAACTGTGTTTTTGGCAGCCATTACCTCTGCCAGACGTATCAGTGAATTGCAAGCCCTGTCAATGGAACCTGATTGTATCTCCTTTCACAGAGATAAAGTGGTCCTTAGAACCAATAGAAGGTTCTTGCCCAAAGTGGTTTCAGATTCCCACTTGAATCAGTCTATCTCTTCCTGTTTTCTTCACTGATCATTCTTCCTCAGGAGAGAGGCTACACAGTTTAGACATTAAAAGAGCCCTTAGCTACTACAGAGAGCGTACCAAAGGTCACAGGTTTGACTCCCTCCAGTTGTTCCTCACTTATGGAGAAGTGGGAAAGGACAAACCTGCCACCAAGAGAACTATTGCCAGGTGGATTGTGTCTTGTATACAATTCTGCTATGAGAAACTGGGAAAGATTCCACCCTCAGGCCTGAAGGCTCACTCTACAAGAGGTACAGCTGCTTCCCTGGCTGCTGCCAGGGATATTCCTCTCTTAGAAATTCGTCAAGCAGCCACCTGGAAAACAGTCCATACCTTTACCAAGCATTACTCTCTGGATATCCAGGCTAGGAGTGATGCTCGGTTTGGCACAGCAGTACTTCAGAGCCTATTCCCAAAGTAGGTTCTGTCCCTCCTCCATGGAGGTACTGCTTGGTAGTCTGCGATAGTCAGAATACAGCAAGACTTCATGTTGTTTGAAGAAAAGTTACTCACCTTAGTAATTATGTTTCTTCTATTGGAGTCTTGCTGTATTCTGACCTCCGCCTCCCCTCTCAGAACCTGGTTTTTGGGAAGTGGGTAGGCAGACACAGTGTTGCACCTCAGGGGTGCTCCTTTACACCCTTTGCTTTTTTGTTTGGGTGTTTATCTTATTGTTTTTCTTACTGAAGGGTTTTTTTGTTTTAGGTTTCCTGACTTGAATCTTCCTTTGGGAATCCAAAACTTTGTTGCCAGCTGGCTAATAAAATGTTACAATTTCCACATAGGATAGCTAGTGAATTTTTGCTCGTAAAGATCTGACGGTTAGATTTCAAAGGGAAACAGACAGAGACACCAACCGAGCTTGAGCTCAGCATTCTATGCTCTGCATAGAAAATTAACCCTTTGTTCTCCAGGGCAGTTTAAAGGCTGGGGCTAACTGCATTAGTCAGAATACAGCAAGACTCCAACAGAAGAAACATAATTACTAAGGTGAGTAATTTTTTCTTCTATCCTCTATCTGCTATCCTCAGGGGATATTTAGTAATGTTTGTTCCTATATACTTTTACACTTTTTACTGTTATCTTGAGAGCCTGAGCTTTCCATAGTGATACACTTGTGCCGTCATTTGTCTGCGTCTCTAATACTATGTCTCTTATGCCACTATTATACATTGCCTGTACTGTTCTCTGCTGCTTTGTTATTGATGTGTTGTTGTATTCCTTGTTCTCTGGTCCAAACTAAGCAATATGTAATTCCGTCATGCACTTTTGAAATGTTATGTATGTTGTTACATTCTGTACTCTCCCAGGTTGTGCCAGAAAATAGTCATTTTTTGGCTAGTGCACTTACCCGGTAAACAGAAACTAAACAAATAAATAAATTCTGTAAATTCTGAGGTTTGGAAAGTACTTCCTCAATATGAATTATTGGCCTCAGCCATATAATATATAGAGGATATGCAATAGGCTGCAGTGGAACAAATAAAGGATATCACTTGGCTAACTGAAAATAAGCCATTTTACTTAAAGTAGAATGTTTTCCTCAATACTGCCTTAGCAACAAGTGGTGGAGCACAGCAGAACTGCGGGAGCTAGTGAGGCAAAGTGAGGGACACACTGTATTGTCATATGCTACTTGCTCTATATACTACAGTGTTCTATTATGTAAAAGGTGTCTCACTTTGTTGTGTCTACCATGTTTGTACTGTATCCTCCCGGATTGTGCCTGGAAATAGTAATTGCTATGGCTAGTGCACTTACCCGGTAAACAAAAACTAAATAAATAAATAGTTCACTTTCAGTCACCCTATGCAATATTCTATTTGTGTCATGTATGCCACTGTGCTGCGTGATATCATAACATACCATGCAAAAATAATCTAGACATACAAACACAGACATTTTCCAACAAAAGAAGTGCCCCAGCAGTGGAGAAGATAACATATTTTCTCAGTTGGGACATCGCATGCTCAAATAACATTTTATTTTTCAGATTTATTTCCATTCCATGGTAAAAAATGCTTACATGTTTATTACAAGGTAAAATAACTGCATGCTGTATTGGGCTTTAGATTTAGGTGGGAGGGGTGGGGTGGGGATGTGTAAAGGATAAACACAGCCTTGAGAGCTCTTTCAATACAATAGACAACCAGAGCAGTACGTGTGGTAACTTTCTCTGGGAAAAATAAATATTACACTTTCCCTCCCTGTATGCATGAAAAATGAATCAAAATACAAGCCAATGGCAGCCCGCCTATGAAAGGAGAGTTGGAGAAGTATGGGGGAAGGGGAGGGTAGCCTGATGTCTTTCTCAGTTTTGCATTTCTGCAGTGTTGAGAGGAAATGTTGGATGTTCCTGCTGTAGGAGCTGGTCCGAGATAAGATCACTGTAAAGGGCAGCCTGGTGACCTCTCCAACCACCCCGCCTCACCAGGTCTGGCGTCGGACGAGCTGGCCCTCCGCCCAGCAGTCGGCACCCCTTAGCTTTTTTTTTTTTCTCTAGTGCTCAGGGTTTTCTCTCTGTCTCTGACGGAATCTTACAATTCCAGATTGTGGCACCACACCTTAAGTGGAAAGGAAATTTGGCCAGAAGTACAGACTCTGTGGCTTTGCTCCATTTAAACATAGCCCTTTTTTTTCTGTCACTCTTTTTATGGTGTTCTCGGAGGTGGGGGGAGGTTGGGGTCAAGCTGGGGCCCCTACTGTTCTATTTTAGAAGATGGTCAGGGTGACAGTAGACTGGAGCGGGAATATTTGTGGAAGAGGAAGAGATGTCAAGAGGCGCTTTCTCCTTTTTTGTATTTACACATTTTCTCCTTACTATGAGCCTTCTCAGTTTCAAATTCAAAATTAATTAAGAACCCCAAATTGGCAACCACAGGATGAATATTTTACATAAATGTGAACATATCATTTTCATTTTATTTTAATTTATTTAGCTTTTAGTTACCAGACAGGTGCAACAGACAAATAAATGCCTATTTTCAGGCACCACCAGGAAGGTTACAACTAGGATGTCACTACAGTGATACAATACAGTTTTAAAACATTCAGGTACAAAAAGCGTGTACAGTGGTAGAGGCACAACTATAACTAAAATGTTGTCAGCAGTGAGGTGCCAAGCATACAGTGCAATAAATACAACAGAGTAACAGGGATACAAAGTACAAACAAAATACTTTCGAGGCAGCGAAGGACAGGTGCAGGACGGAGTAGCATACCGATGAACCCAACCTGAAAATCTACTATACCTACTACAGAAACCCTGGATAGCATCATAAGCCTCACATACAGTATATAGATAAACCCAAATACACATTTAGCCATTAAAATGTCACACTGCCCTTGGAATAAAGCTGTAACTAGAATGACTTGTACGAATCCAACCCTCAATCTGTAACCTTCATTTTCTGAGTGTATATCTGCAATCACTTTGAGGGACAGAGACGTGACTCAATTTTTTTTAAACTTACATTTTATTTCTTTCATAATTAAATAATTATACACGTTTCTTCTCGCCAAGAAACATAGTTAAGCAATATGGTATGACCGGGGTTTACATTCACAGTCTATTAATCACCCCCTAGGGGCACTATATGGCACATTGCCTAAGTACATATAAAGGGATGTAAATAACTAATAAACAGAATGTTTAAAAAAATAAGGCACCATTAAACTTTACACAGTAGCTATCCTATGGCAAACAGTTGCAGTGTTAGCTACAGTACTGGCAAGCAAAAGTGGCAGAAATATCACATATTGAAGGTCTCTCAGTAGACATAATTATGGAGTGAAAATGTCCTGGACCTATCCACATCCAAAAACATTGATGCGAAAGATACTTACCATTCTGCTGCCTCCCATGTAATAAACTGCACATTTTAAACTTTAAACTGAATATTAACTTGGCTCCTTAACTCTGCGTGTTTAGATACACTTAGGAGAGGTGAGGGAAAATAAAGAAGAACTACATTGGATTTCAGTCAGTGGCATCTTATTCTTAGTCTAATTTTTGGGACTCCTCTCCACCTTTCTTCACCGCTGCCATCTTCAAAGTCCATTTCCCTGCATGTAATGGGTATGTAAAGACAAAAACATTGCTATGATACACAATTCCCAGGTGGGCTAGAAACATTATTGACAGCAGTACATGCAAATTGTGCAGTGTGCTGCAGACCCTATCAGATGTTTTCTCCCCCTTAGTCTGGTTGCATGACACACATCAGGAAACAGCAGCGCTGTGGCCTCTACCATAATAAGTGGAACCTGGCCACCTTCCACAGCTTACTGGTCACATATATACTTAATAAACACATTGTAAGAACAGTCTTCCTTAGGATGAGAAGAACCAAATTTTCTATCTTATGTGTTCTCAGGAGTATTACCTTCATACACTGTCTCTGTGCTGAATTCATCAAATGCCTCCCTCGCCTCATCTTCTTCAGGTAGATGAAGTGGAGGAACAGTAGGTGCCTGCGTTTGTTGCATGACCTGAAACATTTGCCACATTTCACGAATTCTCCCATGGAGAATATCTATCTAACTGAGTGACAATCCAACTGGAACCTCCACAGTGGGCTTACTACATGGATCTAAATCATCTCTGGAAACAAGCTATGTTGACTCAGTAGGCCTTTCCTGGTAAAACTCGCAATACAGTAAAATAAATAAAATATTTTTCACTGGTTCACTCCCACTGCATGGCACACTAAGGAGTTTTGCCTCTGAATCTTTCACCAGTTCCCTCTTTTTGTGTGACTTTCTACCTCAGTGGCACCAAGAGAAAAATTGCTCTCCCCTGCTGGAGTCTTGGCCTTAATGGTATTGCCCGTGGTGCAGGGGTTATCCAAATCCTGTGAAGAGAATGTTCAAGATACCCCGATAACAAATGGAAAAACAGAAAAAGTTTCAACTTAAGTCTTCATTCCTACCACTGAGGTCTTAGAACACAGCTTCTCCACACAGGAACCGAGACTCAGGAAGACTCGTGCCATCGACACTGAGACCACATGACCTGTCACTCCCTGAATTCTGGAGAATTAACCTGGTGGCAGTATCTCTCTAGTGCCTGTGAACTCTAGTTAAAGCACACTTTGGCTCAATGATGTCAGAGGATTCAGACATGACATTGCCATTGTCGACTAGCTTGCTTTTTTAGCGACATCCAGTTAGCTTCATTCTACCATGGCCAGTTTTGACTGGTTCTGGAGTTGCTCCTCCATGAGGTACATAAGCTAAGCTGCCCATTCACATTCAAACACGGGATGAGCACATTTGCATGGTCTTCTGTGTCACTGGAACAGTGCAGTAATCCCCCCCCATGGGCATTAATTACCTTATTCAATATGAGTGACGCTATCTCCGCACAATCATTATGTGATCCCTTTTGCAATCTAACCATTTGTAATTAGCAGTTTGACAAATAGAAGCAAATATTTTATGAATCCATAAGGAAATAGAATTTTATGTACACCTGAGGAGAAGAATTCCTCACAGGTATATCTGCTGACTAGATGAACCCACTGGTATTTTTGTGACTCTTGAATTTAAAGTTCCTAAGACTGTAGTATCCAAGCTGCTTCATTACATATTGCCATCTCCCATCTTGTATCCACACAGAGAACTGGAGAAGCAGTGTGCCAAACAAATTCCTCTGGGCGGTATTCAAGTGCCAAATTTACAGCTTGAAATGAATCCATTGAAGACTTTCAAATGCAAATGTAAAAAAAACAACATGTGAGAGAAGCATAGGGTTTTTAAATGGAGTGGCATGCTTTGATTCCAGATTGAGTTTCAGTGGCAGCCAAAGCAAGGCCTCAACAATAAAAACAGGGACCTCACATCCTGAAACAAGCACTCATCCTCATTTGAAAAGGCTCTTAGGAATAGAAACAGACCACTCCGCCTTTTAATCACTCGAGTGACTAACAGTGGAGCTGAAAATGTGTGCATCATGTGTTGAGGGGGTGGAATGGAATGCGGGACTCCGCATGCATCAGTGCAAAAAATCAAAAAGCTGTGAAATATAATGAAAATTGCATGGAGGTGGGAGCATTGGGTGCAACAGTCAGTTGTCAGAACCAATTTTTAAAAACAATTTCTTAGCTCATGTGTTAGCACAAAGGCAGGGGGAGGCAAGTGCCATGCTGGTGCACAGATTAAAGTCCTGCGGGCCTGCAGGGGAGAGTTTAGCATCCCCACAGGGCACTCTCCACCTCAGATTAGGTAGAGTGCCTTGCACTACGCTGTATTCACCCCCTCATGTTCCCAGGGGGAGTAGTGCAGCGCAGGACCACGCAAAAGCATCTAGGGTGACATCAGGGACACCCTTGCATCATGCCAATGGATAGATTTCTCTTTACAATGTTGGGCAGCATATTTACACCCACACAACCCTCCCACCATGGGCCAGGGGTGTACCTACAGGAGCCATCCCTCCCTGAGGTTGGAGATGTCTGCCACCCAATGCATGAGTTCTAAGCTCTAGGCATGTATCCAGGCCATCAGAAAAGCTACGTGAATGCTTGTACATCTGAAAGACCTTTAATATATATAAATATAAATATATTACATTATACTGGCGTGGTAGCAACAGTATAATTAGGGTTCAATAAGGTATTTAATGTTAAACCCCAATTTTTGCACCTTAATAACTTTGGTGGTATTTGACAAACTGCCCAAAATTGGCATGTGTTGTCTCAGAAGCAAGTTCTCTAGACGTGAGGAGTTTCATGATGGCAGCTTGTGCCATTTCTGAGATACAGAATGCCCATTTTTTAACAAAACCTGATGTTTTTTCCTATACTTATTACATGTTTTTTTGCTCTCACCTACAGCCAAGATGGTACAGATTTTTTTCCCCAGAACTTTATGGGTAGAAGAGGCCTATGCCAAGGTAGTGCCTTTCAAACATTTTGTGAAAAAATAATAATCGGTTATAGAGTTAAGGATTATACATTTTTTTCTGAGCATGCTCAGTAGGGCTTTAGGATAACCCTCTGATATGAAATATAAATTTACCTTTCGGAAGCATTTACCTTTCATAAAATTAGTGCATTTTGGGTCATGAGGGAAAAAAGAGGTCATGATGGCTGCCATCATTTTTAAGGTCTTTATTTTATTTTTTTTAAATAGTACAGAAATACATTTTCTACACACTCCAAACTCCTGGATGCCCAGCTTAGCGAGGGGAGCTGTTTGTGTACCGCTGATGTGCATGCCCAGAGTCGTGGCTGACCACGCCTTCCTCTCAACCCACACTACTGATTCATATAAGGTATAACCAGATGGTGGGTGTTCAGTCCCACCTTTGGTATCCTCCTGAACAAGTTTTTATAACAGACGGTGGGTGCCCAATCCTGCCACCATTCTTTAATGAGTTTTTTTTTTAACTTTCTGACACTGGGGTGCCCAATCCCCGGTGCTGGCTAACAACCCCCTCCTTGGACTAGGGGGTAGTTACGCTAGTATGCCCATCCCCAGTGACACTGTATTAAGTAATCTCCCTCCCCACTCAGTGTATGGTAGTTTAACCCCCCTCAATTCCAAGTGACACCAGAGTGCCCCCTTCCCCGGTGCTCCAGTAGTGGCCTCTGACACTAGAGTGCTCAATCCCCACTGTTGACAACCCTGAAATAAGGAAAACTGCCCCACAAGTTCTTTTTTTTATGTTTCTGTAAAGAAGAAAATGGTTCCTTGTCAATCTCAGCCCCCATGCCCTACTTACCTAACCCGACCCCAACTCAGCAGCCACCACCCTGCACCCCATACACACACCCTCACACATCTAAAGATGGTCCTACATTGTAGATCCACTCTCTGATCAAATGGACGCCCTCCTCCTGGAACCGTGATGACAATATGAGAAAACAATGCAAGTCTCGTTAATGTATTCCAATGCATTTTGAACTGTTACTTAAACTTTGTCATTTTTACATATTTTTCCACCAAATGTTTAACATGGCCTTTTTGGGATCCCACCTCATGAACAAGGTAGGTGAAATTTTACAAATCCAGTCCAAAAGATGAATTCACAGTTGCTCCATGAAATTACCTTTCAGGTGGGATTTGAACATTTTCACCCAGCAGGTTCATGAGGTGGAGTCATACGAAGACTACGCTGAAAATGTGGTGGGAAAATATGGTAAAATGACCAAGTTATGAGCAAATGTTGAAATATTTCAATGTTCACAAATGACTTTGCTAATTTTTAATGTTTTTCCACCAAACTTTCAACATGGCCTTTTTGGAACCTAACCTCATGAACAAGGTAGGTGCAATTTTTCAAATCCATGCCAAAAGGTGACTTTTGCAGTCACTTTGAGAAATCACACTTTGGGTGGGACTGGAAGTTTTTCACCTACTGGGTTCATGACATGGGGTCATAAGAAGACAAGTTTCAAAATTTGGGGTCAATATATATATATATGCATATATAAAAACAAAACAAGAAAGTTATGAATGTACGTTGAAAAGTTTGCTCCCTCATAACTTTGGTCATTTTCAATATTCTGACTCCAAATTTTCAACATAGCCATTTTTCCCACCACCTCATCAATGTGACAGGTGCAGTTTTTCAAATCCTGGTTGAAACGTGTTTTCACACTTGTGGCACAAAAATACATTTCAGCAAGTTTTCTAAAGATGCCACATGTCCTGTTTATAAGGGGGGTTATAAAATGACTATATTAAAATCTGACATCAAAATTAATATTATGTGCAGTGCCAGCCTTTTGCCCAGTGGGTAGTGCTTTGTGATCCTGTGCCATTGAGCTGAGTTCAGGGGAGAGCTCAGTGAGCTGGCTGGATGAGCTGAGGCTGGGGGGATGGCGCATCATGTGGCACTACACCCCAGCCTGGGAAGGGAAGGTGCATGGTTGATTGCACAGGCCAAAGCACCATATAGTGAAGAGAAATTTTCTCTTGGCATACGGCCTTGCACCTCTGCACTCATAGCTGCCAAAGGGCAGTATATTTTGGCTGACAGATGAACTCTTTATCCTGTGTGTCTGTATCTATAGTAACAGGAAAGCACAGGCCACCAGCCAGTCCTGCGAATGATTGGCATCCATTGCCACACAGAAGTGCAGGACCCTAGGTAGCCCAGCACTTCCATGGGCAGATGGACACTTCCTTTGGTGCAGGGCCCAGAGGATCCTGTGTGTCTGAATCTACCTTTGTGGATTTGTACCCGCGGTTGCAGATGCACAGGCCCTTAGCCACAACTCTGTGTGTGTGTGTGTGTATGTGTGTCTCTTACAGTATGCATGAGTACCTGTGGCTGCAGAAGTGCTCACCCCACAGGGACCTGCGCTTCTGCTGACAGAAGTACTTTTGCAGTTTGAGTATTATGGCTTTCTATGTGCTGCTGCAGAAGTGCAACCTCACAACCAGATGTGTCAGTGTGTATATCTTATATCTGCACAGAAGTACTGTTGCAATTTTGGTACCATGAATTTTGTGGGGCCTGCGCTTCTGCAGCCAGAGGTCAATGTGTATGTTTTACATGGTACACCTGAGGCTCCAGACATGCAGGCCCCTCTGTAGCCAGAACTGTGTGTATATCTTATAGTGTGTATGAGTAACTGTGGCTACAGAACCGCAGGCTCCATAGTGGCCTGCACTCCTGCAGACAAAGGAATCCTTGTAATTTAGGGATTGTGGATTTGCATCAGTGGCTGCAGGGGGCCTATATTTCTGCACACAGAAGTAGTGGTGTGATTTGAGTATTGTGGATTTCTATCTGCAGTCAGACGTGAGTATGTATGTCTCGTGGTGTACAGACCAGAGATACAAATCAATGAAGCACATCAGTGCTACTGCATTTGTGTCTTCTAGAAACAGCTGTATGTTGTCTGTCTTACCTCATAATTGCTGTCTGCGATTGCTTGTGTGGTCTTGTCCTTTTGCTGTTTGAGGGGGGAGTTAGGGTTGGAAGTCCTAATACCACATTTCCCTACTTTGGTGGTAGTGAGTTGAATCTTAACTGGTGTATTAATGCAGTTTTTAGGATGGCTGAGTGAGCACTTGTATATTAAACCCCTTTCTGCACCTTAATAACTCTGCCTCATTCAACTGACTTGCCTACAGTTTGATAAACTTGGAGGTGGGGCCCAGGTCTCTGTTTCAGTGGGTTCAGGGAGGGGGCAAAGTTACAGAGGTTCAACAGTGCTCAAATTCACCCAAATTAAGAGTATTTATTTTGCTCACCTGTGACTAAAAACTATTTGTTCTTAAAACCTGAAGCTTACAGGTTTGATAGAGTTCAACGAATATGTTTTTCTAAAATATAAGTTAAAAATGGTACCATTTTCTGAGGATGCTCGATTCAAGGCAAGGCAAGTGTGAGAGGGTCGAATAAGGCCCTGTCCCATTTGTTACACACAAAGAGTTAAACACAAGAATCTGTTCTATCCTCTCCATTTCTGTCTCTTGCCTGTCAGATTACGCAAATTTTCTTGTGAGACCTAGGATCTGACCACTCTGACGGTCTCTGCCTCCTGCTAGCTCCCTGCTTCACTTGCTGTTTCTGTCTTTTCTTCCCACTTGCTTATCTGTGGTTATACAAATATATGTGAATCTTTGTGTGAAACTGTGATCCCTCTGAAAATGTATATAGTTATATTGTTGAAATGATTGCAAAAAGCCATTTGGAACTTAAGAGGGTTAACCTTGACATGCAGCACAAGTTCTTTTGCAGAGCTGTCAACAGGAGATTAGTTCTGGGACACCATATTCTATTTTGTTGTACCTTCAAGGAAATTGACAAAGTTCTGATACATTTTGTGAGAAATAGGATTCCTCTTAAGTTGAGACTGCAGAAGTTAATTGCCTGGCCAAGACTTATTATAAAAGAGTAGCAATATTTTGTTAGAGGGAGAGACTGAAACTTAGAATTAGACATACCTTCAGATGAAGAACCTTATTTTCTCTGTTTGTATTGCCTTTGTAAATAGTTATACTACACAATTTAGTTTTTAGTTTACTGTTATGGGTGCCTATGCACCAAGGGGTGGAAAGTATATGCCAGAGGCATGTACCCCACCCATGTAGCTACATGCCTAAGGACAGGTGTGAACCCGCTGGTATGCATGACCGCTGGCCACCTGTGAACAGCCCCACCCCCCTTGCATGCAAGACTGCATAGGGCAGCTGGGGGCAAAGTAGCGGACCCAGGCGGGCATCCAATCGGATACCCTTCCTTGGTTCCATAGTGGATCACTTGGCAATAAGGCACAGGTCTGGGTGCATGAATAACTACCACAAGCCCCTGGAACCATGCGGCCAGGCCCCATTGTCCTCTGGTCCCTCCCCGGCTGGGCCCATGTGGCAAAGTGCCCACACAGCACACAGATGGACCCCCAGCAGGAGGACCCCTGCCCCAGTCCCGTATGCCTCTCCCCACCACACAGCAGTGCCCTGACCCCATAGAAGCAAGTGACATCCCCCCAACATACATCTGTGCCCCGACCCCCCTGAAAGCAAGTGGCATCCTCCCCAACACACATCTGTGCCCAGAACCTGTGGAAGCAAGTGGCACTCCCCACAACACACATCTGTGCCCCATCCTGGTAAAGGCATTGATGCTCCCCCCTTCCCGACACTAAGGGCATCCCCATTTCCAAGCCATATAGGAGTGCCACCTCTACCACGACCCCTGATCCTGGTCCCTCCAGCCACTCATTGGTGTTCAGTGGTCCCCTCACCCCCCGTGACACCAACACCACCTCCCTCCGTACCTGCCAATCGGGGCCATGGCTCTGGACAGCCAGTGGTACAGCTCTCCTCACACCTCATCAGCCACTGGCCTTCCAGCTGAAGCTGGGAGCATGCCTTCTATTTATAACAGCATACTCCCAACATCAGTTGAATGGCTGGCAGCTGTGGAGGTGTGTGCTGCTGGCTGTCCAGAGCCACAGCACTGACTGGTGTTGTCAGTGCTGTGGGGGGTGGGGGGGACACTGAACACCAATGAGTGGCCAGAGGGGCTGGGATCGGGGGTCAGGGGTGGTCAGACAGAGCTGTCCCGGGCAGGGTGTGTCAAGACGGGCTATGGTTGAGGGGTGCTAAGTTATTTCCTGGGATGAGGCACAGTTGTGTGGTGGGGGGTTACTGCACAATGATGGGGATGGGGCTGTGCTGTGGGGGGGTTACTGCACAATGATGGGGATGGGGCTGTGCTGTGTGGTAGGGGGTTACAGCATAATGATGGGGATGGGGCTGTGAAGTGTGGTGGGGGGTACAGCACACAAACAGGGATGGGGCAGCCGTGCGTGTTGGAGGTGGGCTGCCATATGGGACTGGGGCAGGGATTCAGTCATATGAGGGAGTCTGCAATGTGCTGCCGGGACCGAGATGGGTGTTCTGGTGTGTGTGGGGAGGAGTCCCATACAGCTGCGTGGTCCTGTGTGTGAAGGGCTGGGTACATACAGTGGTTATGGCAGGGTCCCCCCCTGCATAACCTGTGCCCTCCTATGCCCCCCTGTGCACAGCACTATGCACCTTTGTGAATGGAGCATAGTGTGGGCACACCCCAATACCTCCCCCCCCCGGACCACCCTGGCATGGAGCTGCCTGCATGGCCGGGTATGCGGGTGTGCAACTGACCAATGCACCAATGGTGAATGCTGCCAGGGATCCACGAGATCCCCGGTGCATGGCATTACTACATATCTATGCCTATGCGCCCGGTTTCCGTGGTGCGTAGGCATAATGCATAGGGCCCATTGATAATAATAAAATACTACTTGTGAATTTTATAACTGCTCCTGGTTTTCCTATGATTCCTGACCTGTGCCTCAATGACAGCAAGGCAATTTTATTTATACAGCCCCCTATACCAGTGTCTCAAGGCGCTTGACATACATGCGTCAAAAATAAATAAATTTATAAAATCCCCACAAAATAAATAACACATGGTAAATTAAATACTGCCAGAAATAGAACTAAAAATGGAGATACTAATAAATAAAATTAAGTACAATTTCCAAATAAATAACTTTTTAATCCCCTTTTAAACACCTTCTCCAAGGGGTAACTCCTTACATGGAAAGGCACAGAGTTCCAGATAATCGAGGCTGCCACCAAGAATGCTCTATCCCTGACTGGGTAAGGCAAAAACTCAGAAGAACCAAAAATAATTCCTCGGTGGAGTGCAGAGTGCAGCCGGGAGTATCCCAAACCAAGGGGTCTTTTAGATAGGCAGGACCCGATCCATGCAGCACTTTGTATGTTAACAAAGCAATCCTGAAGGTGCTGCACCACCTAATTGGAAGTCAGTGCAGCTACTGCAGCACAGGGAAGATGTGAACCCTATATTACACCTCTGATAGCAACCTGGCTGTGGCATTCTGCACCAGCTGTAGCTGACGCACCAACCCTCCAGATTGCCCTAGGTAAAGAGCACTGCAGTAGTCCTGTCCCAAGGTCATGAAAGCATGCACTAGGGTCACCAAATCCTCTTACCCATGATACGGTTGAATCCAGGAAATGTTCCTTACCTGAAAAAATCCGCTGTGGACCACAGCCGACACTTGATGTTCTAGTGTCAGCCTAGAATCCACAATGACTTTCATATTCTTCACCCTATCCATAGCTGTCAGAAGGGTGCCATACCGAGATGGTAAACTGACTGTACCAAACTTCCAGCTGACCCTTGAGGACCTTGTTACACCAGTAACAACTCAGTCTTGGCTGGATTGAGATTCAGCCTGCTGGAGGCAATCCAGTGAGAAATTTCTGTATGGCATTGCTCCGGCGCAAAGAATGCCTCCCACCCGTCTGATGTAAATGACTGGTACAGCAGAGTATCATCTGCATAGCAGTAAAACTCACACTGTACGGTCTGATGACCCATCCTAATGGCAGCATATACACTCTGAACAATACTGAGGACAGAATCGAACCCTGAGGAACCCCATAGCAGGCCACAGCCAGTGGCGACAAGTAACTACCCATCACAACTTGCTGTGATCTGTCAGAAAGAAAGGACTCAAACTATTTCAAAGTTGTCCAGGTGAGTCCCCCATATCCCTCAGGATGCTCTATCAAAACCCAATTGTCAACAGTGTCAGATGCTAAGGACAGGTCCAGGAGAATGAGAATAGAACATTCCCTCATCTCTTACCAAGTGCAGGTTATCAAACACCTTGATGAGCGTGGTCTCTGGACTGTGGTGAGATCTGAAACCTGACTGAAATGGCTCATAGATGTCATACCTCTCAAGGTGAACTGCCAGCTGTGTTGCCATAACCGTCTCAATAAACTTCCTTAAAAAAGGAAGATTCAAGACAGGCCTGTAACTAACCAGTACATCCAGGTCCAATGATGGCTTCTTCAGGAGGGGTCTCACCATGGCTTTTCTAAAAGCTGAGGGAAAACAACCCTCTGAAAGGGAGCACCAGATAATACTAGCAAACATCAGACCCTGGGCCTTGCAGCAGTCCACCAACAGCCACATAGGCCCCAGATATATAGAACAGCAGGTGGGGCACAGAGTCGCAGTCACATCAAGGACACCCTCTAAAATAAATGGCTGGAACTCACTCCAAACTCATGGAGAGCTAACGTGCCTCTCATCTGCACCACTGCTGATCCATGACAGGTCATCTGTTGAGATCCCAGCTCAAATGGAGGACACTCTGTCCGAGAAGAAAGACCCAAACTCCTCACACTTATCTCATGATAACACTCCCCTAGACTGTAGACGAGGAGGACAAATTAACCTGTCCACAGTGTGGAAGAGTTGAACAGGCCTATTACTTCCTGAGACTATAATCCATGACAAGAAATGAAAATTATGTACTCAACGATCTTCTAGGAATATCTTCAGCATCGATTCACACTAATGGGTCTGTACTGGAGGCACTAGGACCCTTTTGAAGTCAGAATGTTTCAGGAGGGCTGACGCTAAGGTAAGCTGTGTGAATGCATGGCACAATGAAACTGGCTTATGCTGCACAACTTAACTCAGCACCAGCACTCAACTGCCTCATTACCATTTCCACCAAGGAGGTGTAGCATAAAATAACAAGTACTTATACACTAAACCTAAGGGCATAAGATAGCCCTCGTGAGTGACCTGTTTAAGAAGGGTCACAAACCAGTAACACAGTGCCTTCACAGCCCAAACCAAGAATAAGGAGTGAACTAAGAATAAGGGGTGAAGACCAAAAAACAGATTGGAGTGAGCCCAGGGGATAGCGGGTGGGCGTGTGACTCAATGGTAAAGATATTCCAGAAAATTAAGAATTTTGGTGAGTCCATAATTTTCATATCTTCTAGGAATCAGACTTTAGCTTCACACTAGTGGGTCACAGTACCAAGCTCAGACAAAAATCCCCCAAACTAGGGTGGCAGGAGCCAAGGGCTCACTCAGGATAAAAGTTCATCCAGGATAGTTCTGCACAAGTGTACCTGACGTTATGCTGCAGGGTCACAGTGTACCCGGTGTCATGCTGCAGGGTTCTGGTGTACCCAGTGTCATGCTGCAGGGTTCAAGTGTACTCGGCATCACACTGCAGGGTCCAAGTGTACCCGGTGTCATGCTGCAAGGTCCAAGTGTACCCGGTGTCATGCTGCAGGGTCCAAGTGTACCCAGTGTCATGCTGCAGAGTCCCAGTGTACCCAGTGTCATGCCGCAGGGCCCAAGTGTACCCGGTGTCATGCTGCAGGGTCCCAGTGTACCCGGTGTCATGTTGCAGGGTCCCAATGCACCCGGTATCATGTTGCGGGGTCCCAGTGTACCCGGTGTCATGCTGTAGGGCCCAAGTGTAGCCGAAAAATGCTGCAAGGTGCAAGTGTACCAGATGTCATGCTGCAGGGGGTCTGAAAGTAGCTAGTGTCATGCTGAAGGGCCCGAGTGTAGCTGGTACATGCTGCACAGTCCAAGTGTACCCGATGTCATGCTGCAGGGGCAGAATGTACCTAGTGTCATGCTGCAGGGTTCACGTGTACCTGGTGTCATGCTGCAGGGTCCGGGTGTACCTGGTGTCACGCTGAAGGGGGTCCGAGTGTACCTGGTGTCATGCTGCCGAGTCTGAGTATACCCAGTGTGATGCTGCAGTGTCCGAGTGTATTTGCCATCATGTTACAGGGTCTGAGTGTACCTGGTATCATGCTGTAAGGTCCCAGTGTGGATGGTGGATAGTGAATGCTGCAGACACCAAGTGTAACAATGTCATGCAGCAGGGTCTGAGTGTATCTGGTGCCATGCTGCAGAGTCTGAGTGTACCCAGTGTCTTGCAGCAGGGTCCAAGTGTACCTGGTGTCATGCTAGTAGGGTCCAAGTGTACCTGGTGTCATGCTGCAGAGTCTGACTGTACCCGGTGTCATACTACAGGGTCAGAATGTACCTGGTGTCATGCTGTGTGGTCCTTCCGAGAGTAGCTGGTGTCATACTGTAGGGCCCAAGTGTACCCAGTGTTATGCTGAAGGGTCCGAGTGTACCTGGTGTCATGCTGCAGGGTCCGAGTATACCCGATGCCATGCTGCAGGGCCAAACTGTATCCAATGTCATGCTGCAGGGTACAAGTGTACCAGGTATCATGCTGCAGGACCCAAGTGTACCTGGTGTCATGCTGCAGAGTACAAATGTATCCGGTGTCATGCTGCAGGGTCTGAGTGTACACAGTGTCATGCTGCAGGGTCCGAGGGTACCCAGAGTCATGCTGCAGGGTCCAGGGGTACCCAGTGTCATGCTGGAGGGTTCTAGGGTACCAGGTTTAATGCTGCAAAGCCTGAGTGTGTCTGGTGTCATGCTGCAGGGTTCAAGTGTACCTGGTGTCATGCTGCAGGATCTGAGTGTATCTGGTGTCATGCTGCAGGGCCTGAGTTTACCTGGTGTCAAGCTGCAGGGCTTGAGTGTACCCACTTTTATGCTGCAGGGTCCCAAGTGTACCCGGTGTCATGTTGCAGGGCCCTGAGTGTACCCGGTGTCATGCTACAGAGCCCGAGTGTACCCAGTGTCATGCTGCAGTGTCTGAGTCTACCCAGTATCATGCTGCAGGGCCCGAGTGTACCTGGTGTCAAGCTGCAGCGTCCGAGTGTACCATCTGTCATGCTGCAGGGTCCCAAGTGTACCTGGTGTCATGCTACAGGGCCTGAGTGTACCCAGTGTCATGCAGCAGTTTCCGCGTGTACCTGGTGTCATGCTGCAGAGTCCAAGTGTACCTGGTATCATGCTGCAGTGTCTGAGTGTACCTGATATCATGCTGCAGAGTCTGATTGTACCTGCTATCATGCTGCAGGGTCCGAAGGTACCCAATGCCATGCTGCAGGGTTTAAGTGTTCCCAATGTCATGTTGCAGGTCCGAGAGTACCCGGTGTAATGCTACAGGGCCTGAGTGTACCTGATGTCATATTGCAGGACCAGAGTGTACCCAGTGTCATGCTACAGGGCCTGAATGTACCTGGTGTCAAGCCACAGGGTCCGAGTGTACCAACTCTCATGCTGCAGGGTCCCAAGTGTACCTGGTGTCATGCTACGGGGACCAAGTGTACCCAGTGTCATGCTGCAGTTTCTGCGTGTGCCTGGTGTCATGCTGCAGAGTCCAAGTGTAGCTGGTGTCATGTTGCAGTGTCTGAGTGTACCTGATGTCATGCTGCACAGTCCAATTGTGCCTGGTATCATGCTGCACAGTTCGAGGGTACCCTATGCCATGCTGCAGGGTCTAAGTGTTCCCAATGTCATGTTGCAGGTCTGAGAGTACCCGGTGTAATGCTACAGGGCCTGAGCGTGTCTGATGTCATGCTGCGGGGACCGAGTGTAACCAGTGTCATGTTGCAGGGCCGAAGTGTACCCCGTGTCATGCTGCAGGCCTGAATGTACCCGCTTTCATGCTGCAGGGCCTGAGTGTACCTGTGTCATACTGCAGGGCCAGACTGTACCCAGAGACATGCCACAGAGCCAAAGTGTACCTGGTGGCATATTGCAGGGCCTGAGTGTACCCAGTGTGATGCTGCATGGCACAAGTGTTCCTAGCATCATGCTGCAGGGCCAGAGTGTCTCCGTGTCATGCTGCAGGGCTAGACTATACCCAGAGTCATGCCACAGGGTCCAGAGTCATGCCACAGGGTCCGAGTGTACCCAATGTTATGCTGCAGGACCCAAGTGTACCCATTGTTATGCTGCAGGGCCCGAGAGTACCCAATGTTATGCTGCAGGACCCGAGTGTATCCACTGTTATGCTGCAGGGCCTGACTGTACCCAGTGTCATGCTGCAGGGTCCAAAGTTCCCGGTGCATGCTGCAGGGCCCGAGTGTACCCGGTGTCATGATGGAGAGGGTCTGAGTGCACTCAGTGTCATCCTGCAGGATCTGAGTGTACCCACAGTCATGCTGCAGGGTCCAAATGTACCCTGTGTCATGCTGCAGGGCCTGAGTGTAGCCGGTGTCATGTTGCAGGGTCTGAGTGTACCCGATGTCATGCTGCAGGGCCCGAGTGTAGCCACTGCATGCTGTAGGATCTGAATGTACCCGGTGTCATGCTGCAGGATTCAAGTGCAGACGGTGTCATGTTGCAGGGACTGAGTTTACCCGGTGTCATGCTGTAGGATTCAAGTGTACTCGGTGTTATGCTGCAGGATTCAAGTGTGGCTGGGGCATGCTGCAGGGTCTGAGTGTACCCGGTGTCATGCTGCAGGATTCAAGTGTAGCCGGTGCCATGCTGCAGGATCCAAGTGTAGCCGGTTTTAATGCTGCAGGGCCTCAGTATACCCAGAGTTATGCTGCAGGGTACAAGTGTATCCAGCATCATGCTGCAGGGCCTGAGTGTACTTGGTGTCATGCTGCAGAGTTCAAGTGTACCTGATCTCATGCTGCAGAGTCCATATGTACCCAGTGTCATGTTGCAGGGTTCGAGTGTACCTAATGTCACGCTGCAGGGCCCCAAGTGTACTCGGTGTCATTCTACAGTGTCCGGGTGTATCTGGTGTTATGCTGCAGGGTCTGAAGGTACCCAGTATCATGCTGAAGGGTCGGAGTCTAGCTGGTGTCATGCTGCAGGGTCTGAGGGTACCCAGTGTCATGCTGCAAGGCCCAACGGTACCTAGTGTCATGCTGGAGGGTCCTAGGGTACCTGGTTTAGTGCTGCAGGGCCTGAGTGTGTCTGATGTCATACTGCAAGGTACAAATGTACCCAGTGTCATGCTACAGGGCTTGAGTGTACCCAGTGTCAAGTTGCAGGGTCCAAGTGTACCCGCTGTCACGCTGCAGGGCCCTGAGTGTATCCGGTGTCATGCTACAGTGTCAGAGTGCAACTGGTGTCATGCTGCAAAGTCCAAAGGTACCCAGTGTCATGCTGAAAGGTTGCAGTCTAGCTGGTGTGCTGCATAGTCCAAGTGTGCCCGGTGTCATGCTGCAGGGTCCGAATGTATCTGATGTCATGCTGCAGAGTCCAAGTGTACTTGGTGTCATGCTGCAGGGTACCACTGTAGCCAGCGAATGCTGCAGAGTATGAGTGTACCCGATGCCATGCTGCAGGGTCTAAGTGTTCCCAATGTCATGTTGCCGGTCCAAGAGTACCCGGTGTAATGCTGCAGGGCCTGAATGTGTCTGATGTCATGCTGTAGGGTCTAAGTGTAACCGGTGTGGTGTTGTTTGTCCAAATGTACCCGGTGTCATATTGCAGGGCCTGAATGTCCCCGCTTTATTGCTGCAGGGCCCAAGTGTACCCAGTGTCATGCTGCATGGTTCAAGTGTTCTCAATGTCATGATACAGGGGGGCTGAGTGTACTTGGTGTCATCCTGCATGGTCTGCGTGTACCCACAGTCATGCTGCAGGGTCTGAATGTACCAGGTGTCATGCTGCAGGGCCCGAGTGTACTCGGTGTCATGCTGCAGGGGGTCTGAGTGTACTTGGTGTCATCCTGCAGGGTCTGCGTGTACCCAGTGTCATGCTGCAGGGTGTCTGAGTGTACTTGGTGTCACCCTGCAGGGTTCAAGTTGTACCCGGTGTCATGGTGCAGGGTACAAGTGTACCTGGAGTCATGCTGCAGGGCCTGAGTGTTCCTGGTGTCATTCATCTGGGCCTGAGTGTACCAGGTGTTATACTGCAGGACCCAAGTGTACCCAGTGTCATGCTGCAGGGTCTGAGTGTGCCCGGTGTTATGATACAGGGTCTGGGTGCACCTGGTATCATGCTGTAGGATCCCAGTGTAGCCGGCGCAAGCTGCAGAGCCTGAATGTACCCAATGTCATGTTGCAGGGACTGAGTGTACCCACCATCATGCTGCAGTGTCTGAGTGTGCCCAGTGTCATGATGCAGGGTCTGAGTGCACCTAGTGTCACTCTATAGGGTCCCAGTGTAGCCAGCGCATGCTGCAGAGCCTGAACGTACCCGGTATCATGTTGCACGGCCTGAGTGTACCCCGTGTCATGTTGCGGGGTCCGAGTGTACCCGGTGTCATGTTGCAGGGTCCGAGTGTATCCGGCACAAGCTGCAAGATCCAAGTGTCCCTGGTGTCATGCTGCAGGGTCCAAGTGTACCCGGTGTCATGCTGCAGGGCCTGAGTATTGAAAAGGCAAAATTATGGCTAACGGGCACTGGTGTGGCAGAACAAACCCATAGCTTGGTTTGTAGTCAAAATGTTTTATTAATTAAAAGCAGCAACACATTCACCCTACCAGTGTCCACCAACATTTCACTAACCTGCAGCTGAGCTTTCAAAGGCCTGAGTGTACGCAGTGTCATGCTGCAGAGTCCAACTGTGACTGGTGCATGGTGCAGAGTCCGAGTGTAGCTGGTATTATGCTGCAGTGCCCAAGTGTACCTGAGATCATGCTGCAGGGTCAGACTGTACCCAGTGTCATGCTGCAGGGCCCATGTGTACCCAGTGTAACACTGCAGGGTCCAAGTGTAGCTGGTGTCAGGGTCCAGGTGTACCTGGTATCATGCTGCTGGGTCTCAGTGTACCTGGTGTCATGCTGCAGGGTCTGAGTGTAGCCAGCGCATGCTGCAGAGTCCAAGTGTACCTGGTGTCATTCTGCAGGGTCTAAGTGTAGCTGGTCTTATGCGCGCAGTGCTCAAGTGTACTCGGGATCATGCTGCAGGGTCCGACTGTACCTGGTGTCAGGGCTCGAGTGTACCCAGTAACATGCTGCAGGGTCCAAGTGCACCTGGAGTCATTCTGCCAGGGCCAAGTGTATCCAGCATATTCTGCAGAGTCTGAGTGTAGCTGGTGTAATGCTGCAGAGTCCGAGTGTAGCTGGTGCCATGCTGCAGGGTCCAAGTGTACCCAGTGCCATGCTGCAGGGCTCGAGTGTACCCGGTGTCATGCTCCAGGGTCTGAGGATACCCAGTGTCATGCTGCAGGGTCCGAGGGTACCCATTATCATGCTGTAGGGTCCGAGGGTACCCAGTGTCATGCTGCAGGGTCCGAGGGTATCCAGTGTCATGCTGCATGGTCCGAGTGCACCCCGGTGTCATGCTGCAGGGTACAAGTTTACCAGGTGTCATGCTGAAGGTTCTGAGTGTACCCACTGTCATGCTGCAGGGCCCAAATGTATCTGGTGTCATGCTGCAGGGTCTGGGTGTACCTAGTGTCATACTGCTGGGTCCGAGTGTACCTGGTGTTGTGTTGCAGGGTCCAAGTGTATCGGGTGTCATGCTGCAGGGTCCGGGTATACCTGGTGTTATGTTGCAGGGTCTGAGTGTACCTGATGTCATGTTGCAGGGCCTGAGTATACCTGGTGTCATGTTACAGGTGGTGAAAGCTGTATTCACGAGGTCAATATTTCAAGGTGGTAGAAGCTCACTTATTTTGTTTTTATTTTATACAATTTTATTAACTTAATAACTGACAATAATTATAAAGAATGCTATAAGTAAGATAAATATGAACTATAAATAATACTTAGAATTTTATATTTGGTAAGTAAAAATGTTACCAGCAAGTCAGGAAACATTTAATACTATTCGTATAACAAACAAAAAGTTTGAAAAATTGGAGGACTTCAACAGGTGCACACCTATAAACCAACTGGAACAGCACCCACCTTTTTGTCAGTACTGTTGGCGGATAGGAAAGCTCATGTTTATGATGACTGACAGCGTGGTACCACCCCGAACCAACACAGATTTATCATGATGGAACTGGGAAAGGAACAGGAGGGTTTAAACTTTAAACACACTTATCTTGCCTTGGGAATGGAATCAAGTAACATTGCGATCCTTATGTTTTTGTTTGTTTGAACTGTTGAATAGGTTATTTCATTCTTTAAAAACATGAACTAAAAATAAAAAATAAAACAGCTTAATGATGGTGTTAAGGCACTCCAGGGGTTGAGATACCGTCATTAATCTAACCCAAGGGGCATCAGGCCCTTGACTGTGCCTCGTGCCTCATGACACCATAGGGTTAAGCTAATTTGCTGTAATTTCATGAGCAGCAACATTAAGTATAAACTTTTTGGCCTCTGTTTCAAAGCTCCTGGTTAGGGTTTATTGTACAACAGGGGGTGGGGGCAGATGCCTCCTTTCTGTATATGTTTGGGCCTAGGAAGTATGAGGGTAAATTAGACCAGCTTAGCTACTTAATGGTTAATCTTTATTTTACAGCAACTTCTGCAGCCTCTAATTTTCCTTTTTTACTGAACGATAGCCCCAGGCATTTGGAGTGTTTTTCTCTCTTTCCCTTTGTCATAACCTCGGGAAAATGTAGAAACCCTTTCTTTGGTTTGACAACTAACCAGCATCAAGCATGGAGCCCAGAAATGTTCCGGTTCTTGTCTCCAGTCCCAGAGAGACCCGAAATAGTATGCTGTGGCCCAGGGTTGTGTACCGCACTATGTCAGCATGCACTGGTGTACAAGCAAAGGGAGGTTCCCCTGGGGGTAACATAACTTAATTTTTGCCCCTTCCCCAGTGCTCACAAAACACAGCAGTATAACTAAGCTTAGTAGCAGTTGTGTGTGTGTGTGTGTGTGTGTGAGTGTGTGTGTGTGTGACGGACAAGCGGTAATTTTGTCTAACACAAAGCCCTGTTCATCACTCTGCCAGAGTGGCCCCCAAGAGTGATGCACACTAATTCTCCAACCCTGAAAGTAAGCACCCCCTCCCCCGCATAAAAAGAATCCTCTCCCATAATCAAACTTCTTCTGTCACTCACCTTGACTCTTGCCCCCTCGGCCAGAAATCTGGGTATGCTCCTTAACCTAGAACTCCCTTTTGCTCCACACATCTCTATGGTCTGCAATTCTGCTTACTATTATCTACACAATGTCTTTGTTTTGCTTTATAGTTTATTTACCCAGGAAAGCCCAGCTGAGATGCAACATCTCATTTCCTGTGGGGTCCTGCTTGTATCCATTTCTGCAGCAGGATGGACTGGGGTACTAAGAGGTTAAATGTACTTGTTACAAGTCACACAATATTTGAGTCAAGTGGGATTTGAACCTCTGCTCTCCTAGTTCTCAAGCTACTCTCTAACCACTAGACCACTCTGTCTCCAGCTGCCCACATCTGTCACTTCCTAGACCCTTCCTCTGCTGAAACCCCATGCTTTCATCTCTTCTCATACTGAGTACTATAACTCACCTTTCTACAGATTTCCAAGTCCTTCCTCTCTAAACTTCACACTGTTCAAAATGTAACTGATTGACATCTCACTTACTCTCGAAAATGGGGCCCCATCACTCCCATCCTCTGACTCTTTCAACGACACCCTATCCAATACTGCTCCCACTATAAAACTGTCTCACTTCATCACTGCCTACTCTCCACTGCACAGTCTCCATTCCTCCAACTCTAGACTTCTTTTTAGCCCTCACTTCTCCCTCTAAACTAGTGATGGGTGGCCCTGCAGCATCTGTGCTCCTACTGTGTGGAACAGCTAGCTCCTTCATTCTCTCCATCTCACTTCTTCACTCTTCAAATCCCACCTCAAAATATGCCTCTTTTCCCCTGGCTATACGTCCTGACTACACTACTGAGCAGTTTCCTCTGACCTATATTGTTGCTTTGTTTAACGATGTGCATTGCCATGTATTTAACTGAGTCACTTTCTCCGTTGCCCTGTGTCGTACTTCTCAGCACTAATCATCTTGCTTATTCAATTTCACTCTCTCTCTGTTCTCCCTTTATTTGTTCTTATATGTCATAATTACACATTTTCTTTCTGATACTAATGTACAGTTGTAGTTGTACAAACATTGATCAGTACTAAGATAATGCTGGGCTATACTGAGGCAGTCTAGCTGTAATGTGATTCTGCCTCTGCATATCCCAGCAGGACTGCAATACTGGGTCAACTTTTGCACGACTACCACTGTATCATTCCCCAGCATAGAGTGTTTTGTGATAAGTTTGCATGAAATGTGCAATATAAATATGAATTGTATTGCATTGTTACTTTACCACACCTGTCCAGCTGCTCAGCAAGCCACCTTCATCACCTTCATCCACAGAGCACCTCCCCCATCCAAGACCATCACCCTAGCACCCCACTCACCAGACTTCACACGGGAGGTAGTGTGGTCTGGTGGTTAGAGCACCGGCTTGAGGACCTGGACAGCCAGGTTCAAACCCCTCAAGAGACAAAAACACATGGTGAGACCTTTAGTAAATCACTTAGTCTTCCAGTGTGCCAGTCCAGCCAGCTAGGGAAATGAATAGAAGCAGGATCCCACTGAAAACAAAGATGATGCATCTGATTATAAAAGAAAAAAAGTGAGAATAACAGTAACCCCCTTTCTCATAATGCTAAGAGATACTACACATTTATTTATCCTTGGTCCTATCATTGCTATCCTCACCCCACCCCACCCAATAGATTCCAATACAGATGCTAACCCAACCCCACTCTATTCCTATAGGAATGCTGACCCCCCACCCCACTCGATTCCCATAGGCAAGCTCACCCCCCACCACACTCGATTCCCATAGGGATGCTGACCACCACTCCACTAGATTCCCATAGGCATGCTGATCCCCACACCACTAAATTCCCATAGGAATGCTGACTCTGACTCCACTAGACTCCATAGGGATGGTGACACCAATGCCACTAGATTCTTATAGGGATGCTGACCTCCACCTCACTAGATTCTCACAGGAATGCTGACCCCCACCCCACTTAGACTGTCACAGGGATGCTGAACACGAGATTACTAGATTCCCATAGGAATGCTGACCCCATGCCCCCAGTAGATTCCCACAGGGGTGCTGACCACCACCCCACCAGATTCCTATAGAGATGCAAACCTTCACCCCAGTTAATTTCCATAGGAATGCCAACCCCAACCCCACTAGCTTCCCATGGGAATGCTGACCCCGCTCCACAAGATTCCCATAGGGATGCTGACCTCCATCCTTACTAGACTACCACAGAGATGCTAACACCACCCTGCTAGATTCCCACAGGGATGCTGACCCTCACCACACTAGATTCCCACAGAGATGCTGACCCCCACACCAGATTCCCATAGGGATGCTCACTCCCCCCACCACTAGATTTCCACAGGGATGCTGACCCTCACCACACTAGATTCCCATAGGGATGCTGACCTCCATCCTTACTAGACTACCACAGAGATGCTAACACCACCCTGCTAGATTCCCACAGGGATGCTGACCCTCACCACACTAGATTCCCACAGAGATGCTGACTCACACACCAGATTCCCATAGGGATGCTCACTCCCTCCATTAGATTCCCACAGGGATGCTGACTCCCACTACACTAGATTCCAATAGGGATGCTGATCCTCACCCCACTAGATTCCCATAGGAGTGCTGACCCCCCCACTAGATTCCCATAGAGATGCTGACTCCCACCACACTAGATTCCCAGAGGGATTCTGCCCCCTGCCCCACCAGATTCCCGCTGGCAAGCTGACCCCCACCCCAGTAGATACCCACAAGCATGCTGACACATTTCCATAGGGATGCTAACCCCACTCCACTAGATTCCCATGGGGATGCTGACCCCACTCCACTAGATTCCCATGGGGATGCTGACCCCACTCCACTAGATTCCCATGTGGATGCTGACCTCACTCCACTAGACTCCCACAGGGATGCTGACCCCACTCCACTAGATTCCCATAGGGATGCTGACCCCACTCCACTAGATTCCCACAGGGATGCTGACCCCCACCCCACTAGATTCCCATGGGAAAGCTGACCCCCACCACACTTGATTCATATAGAGATGATGACCCCCACCCCACCAGATTCCCATAGGGATGCTAACCTCCACCCCCATTACATTCCCATAGGAATGCTGATCCCAACACCATAAGATTCCCATAGAGGTACTGATCCCAACCACACTCGATTCCCATAGGGATGCTGACCTCCAGTGGCCTAATATGCCCTCAGTACCATTGGGGAAACCCCAAGATGCATCATCAATGCCAAACAAGGTAGGTGGCCTTTTCTGTACTGATGAGAATGTCTAGTGTGGGGGCAGCAACACTTCTGTATTTTGTTTTTACTTTGAAGCACTACAATTAATTCCAGGATTTTCAGAAAAGCAACAATCTACACACAGATCTCCCATCTTACGCTCTGAGATGTACAATCCTACCCTTTCCACTTTACCTGCCCTCACCAAACAGTTCCTGTGGATTTTACTGCTGGGTTATGCTGTGTGCCACACTCTGCTGCTGCAGTCGATAAGCAGAGATGTTAGTCTTTCATGGTTCATGTGAAGTTCCTCTAGCTTACCCCTGAGAGGCCGAGAGCTCACCCAAAATGCTGAAACTTGTCTACTGAGCTCCCCACTCCACCTTATGGTTCCCAAACTGTCTTGGTGTGTGTATGTTTATGTAGCGTGTGTGTGTGTGTGTGCGCACGTATGCATGCACATGTATATGAGTGTGTGTGTGTATATGTGTGTGCACGAGTGCATGCATACGAGTGTGTATGTGTGTGTGTGCCTGCATATGTGTGTGTGCGCGCGTGCATGTGAGTGCATGCTTACGTGTGTGTGTGTGTGTGTGTGTGTGTGTGTGTGTGTGTGTGTGGATGTGTGCACTCACATGCCTATGTTGCTCCAAGCCAGCTCCAATGTGGGATTTCAGGGACTGCACAAAAGCCCAGCTGTCCCAGCTGGTAGCACATTGTGATTATACTGTGAAACTGGGCTGCCCACGAGAACATAACTGTTACAGCTGAATGCCTTACACAGCCTGCCATGGGGCTTTCCTGGAGCCATCAGCACTTGGATCATTCGAACCAGGCTGCTGTAAAACGAAAAGATTTAGTGAAGAGGAGAGGTCAGGAAATCTATTTCTGTCACTAGTGTAAGACCCTGGGGCCCCCACCCCCCACCCAGAAAGAGTCACAACTGCAAAAATAGATATATTAGTTTAATACAGTCTGGGTGGAGCCCATCAAAGTTCACCTAAACGCCCTTAAAATAACATATTTTACTAAAGCGACAGGAAGTTTCAACTTTGTGTGTCTGTTTTGCTTTCCTGTTAACAAGCACAGATGAGGTTTGTTTCGAAGGTGGTTCAAATTTCCCTTTGGCCACTGGCATTATGAATCACTAGAAAGTTAGACCGGGGGAGGGGGGGGGCACTGGAGGGCTTCACTGATTGACCATAGGTTATACAGCCCTTCACCCATAGCCTCTGCCACTAGTTCAAGCCTGACTAAGGACAGTAGCAGCTAAAAGCTGTCAGATGACTTTAGTGCAATGCAATTTCACCCCATGTAAGCTCTATTTGGCACTTCATTTATTTCATACAACTTTACATATAGGGAGGCAGTATAGCGCAGTGGTTTAAGGCTCTGAGCTGCAAATCTAGAGACCTGGGTTTGAATCCCATAGCACCCACTTGCATACTGTGTGACCCTGAGCAAGTAACTTAACTTCCCTGTGCTCCCAGGTTGCACCTGTAAACAAGCTTTCAGCTTAGTGTGTCCCACCTGGTTAAACAATTGGAAAAAAAACAACAACATATAATTGCATATCATTCTACATGCACTTATTGTATATTAAATCCGTGGTCATTGTATATTGTCTTTGTTTTCGCTAATATATCTTCCTAGTTTGTTTTATCTGCCTGTTTCTTCGAGAGTCTGGCAATGTAGACGAATCTTGCAGCCAGTTATTGCTTTTTGCCATTCTATTTCTTCATTTATTATACTGTTTGACTATTTGTCCCATTTCATAGAAACATAGAAATTGATGGCAGATAAGGACCACCAGGCCCATCCATTCTGCCCATATACCCTACCTTTAATTAGCTGCCGGTGACCCTACTGGTCCCCAACTGCTGCCTCTCCTTCCCCCATCTAGGGTTCCCTTATGTCTATCCCATGCCTGATTAAGTCCCCCCACCCTGTTTGCTCCCACCGCCTCCTGGTGCAGACCATTCAAGCATCCAGCACCCTTTCTGTGAAAAAGTACTTCCTCACGTTGCCCCTTAGTCGACCCCCTTCCAGTCTCATGTCATGCCCTCTTGTTGTTTTAGGGCAGCTTCTCTTCTGATAAATGCTGCCCTCCTGAACCTTATTAATCCCATTGAAGTACTTGAAGGTCTCTAGCATGTCTCCCCTCTCTTCCAGGGTGTACATATTGAGTTCCTCCAATCTCTCCTCATATGACCTGTGGTGCAGGCACTGCACCATTTTTGTTGCCCTTCTCTGAACTGCCTCCACCCTGTCTATGTACTTCTTGAGATGTGGCCTCCAGAACAGGACACAGTACTCCAGATGAGGTCTCACCAATGACCTGTATAGTGGAATTATGACTTCCTTTTTTCTGCTGGTGATGCCGCTCCCTATGCACCCCAGCATCCCACTGGCTCTCGCCACTGTCTTGGCACAGTGTTTGGCCACCTTTAGGTCATCAGATATGATGACACCCAGATCTCTTTCCTGTTTTGTGGCCGCTAATATCTCTCTCTTCATCATGTAGTCCTCCCATGGGTTCCTGCGCCCAAAGTGCATGATTTTGCACTTCTTTGCATTGAATTCTAGTTGCCACACTCTGGACCATTCTTCTATTTTAGCTAGGTCCCTCCTCATTCTCTCCACCCCTCCTAGACTGCTCATCCTACTGCAGATCTTTGTGTCATCTGCAAAGAGGCACACCTTCCTCTCCAACCCCTCTGCAATGTCGCTGATGTAGATATTAAACAGCACTGGTCCAAGAACTGAACCCTGTGGCACCCCACTGTTCACCCTCCTTACTATAGATTTAGCCCCGTTTACCATCACCCTCTGTGTCCTACTCTTCAACCAATTTCCAACCCAGTTCACTACCTTGTGTCCCAGTCCCAGGCCTCTGTAATCCTTTATAACCCCCCCATTGCACCTAGGAATGAGCCTTGGCTCAGTATGCCCTTCCCTGTCTACAATTTACAAATGAAAAATTAATTATTGTCATTATTAGTGAACCAGGTTGCTGTAAAGCGGGAAGATTCATTTTATCCTTCTCATTCATACAGGCCTGTTTAGAAGTAAGTAAGTAATAAGTAACATTTATTTACATAAGGTGCCCTTCCTGAGCTCAAGGCGCCTTTACAATACAACAGCAATATTTAAAAGCAATAAAACTGATAACAAAGCAATAGCAACCACTCAATAAAACCCTGAAAATGCCTGGTTAAACAAATATGTTTTTAAGGATTTTTTTGGAGCTTGTTCTGGTGAAGTCTTTTCTGCCTGCCCTGCACAAGGATATCCATACCCATGATGCCTTGCACTTGGTTTGAGGCTTTATAGTGTATGTCTGGGGTTTGAAGAGATGCACCAAAACCAAATAAATTGGATAGTTCTTTTTGTTCTGCTATCATTTTATGGATCCTACACATTGCTCTCCTTGCATACTTTATGGATGCTACACACTGCTCTCCATGCATCCTTTATGGATAATGCACACTGCTCTCCTTGCATCCTTTATGGATCCTACACACTGCTCTCCATGCATCCTTTATGGATAATGCACACTGCTCTCCTTGCATCCTTTATGGATCCTACACACTGCTCTCCCTGTATTCTTTAATGGATCCCACACTGCTCTCCTTGCATCCTTTATGGATCCTACACACTACTCTCCTTGAATCCTTTATGGATCCTACACACCGCTCTCCTTGCATCCTTTATGGATCCCACACACTGCTTTCTTTGCATTCTTTCACAGATCCTACACTCTGTTCTCCTTGCATTCTTTCACAGATCCCACACACTGCTCTCCCTGTATCCTTTTATGGATCCCACACACTGCTCTCCTTGCATCCTTTATGGATCCTACACACTGCTCTCCTTGCATCCTGTATGAATCCCACACACTGCTCTGCTTCCTTTATGGATCCCACACACTGCTCTCTCCCTGCATCCTTTATGGATCCTACCCAGTGCTCTCCTTATATCCTTTATGAATCCTACACACTGCTGTCCCTGCATCCCTTATGGATCCCACACAGTGCCCTACCTGCATCCTTTATGGATCCCACACAGTGCCCTACCTGCATCCTTTATGGATGCTACCTACTGTTATGCCTGCATCCTTTATGGACCCTACAAATGGCTCTCCCTGCATCCTTTATGGATCCTACACAGTGCTCTCCCTGCCTCCTTTATGGATCCTACACACTGCTCTTCCTGCATCCTTTATGGATCCTACAACTGTTCTCCCTGCCTCCTTTATGGATCATACACACTGCTCTCCTTGCATCCTTTATGAATCCTACACATTGCTCTCCCTGCATCTTTTATGGATCCTTCACACTGCTCCCCCTGCATCCTTTATGGATCCTATACACTGCTCTCCCTGCATCCTTACTAGATCCTACACACTGCTCTCCTTGCATCCTTTATGAATCCTACACATTGCTCTCCCTGTATCTTTTATGGATCCTTCACACTGCTCCCCCTGCATCCTTTATGGATCCTATACACTGCTCTCCCTGCATCCTTAATAGATCCTACACACTGCTTTCCTTGCATCCTTTATGAATCCTATACACTGCTCTCCCTGTATCCTTATGCATCCTAAACACGGCTCTCCCTGCACCCTTTATGGATCCTACACACTGCTATCCCTGCATCCTTTATGGATCCTACACACTGCTCTCCCTGCATTCTTTATTAATCCTACACACTGCTCTCCCTGCATCCATTATGGATACTGCACACTGCTCTCCTTGCATCCTTTATGGATCCTACACATTGTTTTCCCTGCATTCTTTATGGATCCTGCACACTGCTTTCCTTGCATCCTTTATGAATCCTACACACTGCTCTCCCTGTATCCTTATGCATCCTAAACATGGCTCTCCCTGCATCCTTTATGGATCCTACACACTGCTATCCCTGCATCCTTTATGGATCCTACACACTGCTCTCCCTGCATTCTTTATTAATCTTACGCACTGCTCTCCCTGCATCCATTATAGATACTGCACACTGCTCTCCTTGCATCCTTTATGGATCCTACACATTGTTTTCTCTGCATTCTTTATGGATCCTGCGCACTGCTTTCCTTGCATCCTTTATGGATCATATAACCACTGCTCTCTTTGCATCCTTTATGGATCATATAACCACTGCTCTCCTTGCATCCTTTATGGATCCTACACACTACTCTCCCTGCATCCTTTATGGATACTGCACAGTGCTCTCCTTGCATTCTTTATGGATCCTACACACTGCTCTCCCTGCATCCTTTATGGATACTGCACACTGCTCTCCTTGCATCCTTTATGAATCCTAAACACTGCTCTTCCTGTATCCTTTATGGATCCTATACACTGCTCTCCCTGCATCCTTTATGGACCCTTGTTGAACTTTAGGAGGGCTGACTTTGGGAAAATGAGAGAGTGCCTCAGAAAAGCACTAGCAAACCGTCAAGAAGGAGGGGTGGAGAAACAATGGGGAGTAATCAAAACAGCCATCACAGAGGCAACAAGCCTTTGTGTAAAGCAAATCAACAAAACACAACAAAGGAAAAAAATGCTATGGTTCTCAAAAGAGGTGGCAGGGAAGGTTAAGGAGAAAAGGACAGCATTCAGGAAATATAAGGAAACACAGAAGGAGCAGGACAGAGAACGTTATCAGTTTAAGCAGAAAGAGGCAGGGAAGGCTGTCAGAATAGGAAAGGCCGAAACCGAGGAAAGGATAGCCAACTCTGTTAAGAAGGGGGATACGACCTTTTATTGGTACATTAGGGAGTGAAGAAAGCCCAAAGGAGGGATACTGAGGCTTAATAAAGGGGAGGGAATGTGGGAAGAGGGTAACAGTGAAAAAGCAGGGATACTGAACGAATATTTCTGCTCAGTATTCACAAGGAATAGGAAGGGGAGGTACCTAAACCAAACAAGAGAAACACTCTGAAGACTGGGGTCGATACCAGTCCATTTATAGAAGAAAGGGTTCTGAAAGAACTAATAAAATTGAAGGTGGACAAAGCAATGGGGCCTGATGGGATTCACCGAAGAATTCTAAAAGAACTAAGGGTAGAACAAGTGACACCACTGACTACTCTCTTTAACAAATCATGGGAGGATAGGGTGGTACCTGAGGACTAGAGGAGGACGGATGTGATTCCTCTTCACAAAAGTGGGAGCAAGACAGAGGCAGGAAACTACAGACCAGTTAGTTTGACTTCAGTGGTAGGGAAAATGATGGAATCACTTCTGAATGAAAGAACTGTTGAGTACCTAGAGGCCAGTGGGGCACAGGACCCAAGGCAGCATGGATTCATGATGGGAAGGTCATGTCAGACGAATCTAAAAGATTTCTTTGACTGGATGACCAAAATAGTAGACCAGGGAGGGGCTGTGGACATGGCCTACCTAGATTTTAGCAAGGCATTTGATACAGTCCCACACAAAAGATTAATACACAAGTTAGCCAGCCTTGGAGTGGGTCCCAAGGTGGTAGCCTGGATAAAAACTGTCTAGACAACAGGACGGGTAGTAGTAAACGGAGTCCACAGTGAAGAAAGGAGGGTTACCAGTGGGGTACTGCAGGGTTCAGTACTGGGACCGGTCCTTTTTAATGTCTTTATGAATGACATTGCAGAGGAACCGGAAGGAAAAGTATGTCTTTTTGCAGACGACACAAAGATCTGCAACAGGGTTGATACACAAGTTGGAGTGGAAAGGATGAGAAGGGACTTGGCAAGGTTGGAGGAATGATCAAATGTATGGCAGTTCAGATTCAATGCAAAGAAGTGCAAGGTAATGCACCTGGGAGACAAAAACCCAGGGGAAGAGTACGCAATGGGGGGTGAGATACTGACAACAGTAAAAATGGAAAGGGACCTGGGGTAGTTATATCAGATGACCTAAAGGTGGGCAAGCAATGGGAGAAGGCAGTAAGGGAGGCTGGGGGATACTGGGATGCATAGGAGAGGCATCAATAGTAGAAAACAGGAAGTTGTTATCCTCTGTACAGACAGTTGGTGAGACCCCATCTGAGGTACTGTGTGCAGTTCTGGAGACCCCATCTCCACTAAAGACATAGACAGAGTGGAGGCTGTCCAGAGGAGGGCAACCAAAATGGTGCAGCGTCTGCACCAGAAGACATCTGAAGAAAGACTAAAGGAGCTTAATATGTATACCCTTGAGGAAAGAAGGGAGAGAGGGAACATGATAAAAACTTTCAAGTACCTCAAGGGAATCAACAAAGTCCAAGAAGGTAGCATCTTTCAGAAAAAGAGATGTGCAAGAACAAGGGGGCACAATTTGAAGATAGACGGGTAATGTGAGGAAGTATTTTCTCATGAAGAGAGTTGTGGATGCACAGAACAGCCTCCCTGAGGAGGTCGTGGAGTCAGGAACAGTGGGAGAATTCAAGAATGCATGGGACAGGCATAAGGCAGTCCTAGTGGGGGATAGGAGGAAGTAAGCTGTTGGTTAACTAGGATCTGCAGCTTATCTGTTAGGTAGGAAAATGGGCAGACTAGGTGGGCCAAGCGGTCCTTATCTGCTGTCAAATTCTATGTTTCTATGTTACACACTGCTCTCTCTGCATCCTTTATGGATCTTACACACTGCTCTCCTTGCATCCTTTATGGATCCTACACATGTAGTGCCCCAGAGTCCTGGTGCCCTCCAAAAATGGGCATCCAGGTGCTTTGGGGCTGGGTAGGCAGAGAGGTGCCCTGTTTTGTGTCCCTGGCTAGGTACCACTGGGTTGGGTAGGTACCCCCCAACGTAGTGTCCCAGCTGGGCTCCATTTAAAAAACAAAATGTTCTGTGTTGATCTTTCTTGTCTGATTCAGCTTACTAGAACCCCCCTCCCAGTTAACCTCACATCGGGCACTTGCTCTCGTGGGCCCGGTCACAAGGGCATGCAGGCAAGGATGGGCTCGAGAGGACTTGGCCATAGGGAAGGGACTTACCTCTTGTCCTGGGGTCCCTCCCAATGTCCCGGCTGGTCCTTAGCTGACTGCTCCCTCTCTGTGGTTGGCGGCAATAGTCCATCGGGTCCCTGGTGCCACGGCGGCAGTAAAGCTACATTGGGAAGGGTGGCAGGTGCAGGCCGTCCCCTCCATTCCTCTTGAACTGCAGAGTGGTCCCACTGGGAGGGGTGGCGGCAACAGCAAATAGCCAACCCCTCCAGCAGCAAGCCCGGGCACAGATGTTCGTCGGGAGGGGCAGCAGGTCCAGGCCGTCCCCTTCAGTGGCAGGCATTTCAGGAGGGGCAGCGGCAACAGCAGGAGGCCAACCTCTCCAGCTTCAGTGTGGCCCAGCAGTCCAGTCAGGAGGGGCGGTAGGTCCAGGCCGTCCCCTCCATCATCCAGCACCCAGCAGCAATTTGTCATGAGGGGCCGCAGGTCCAGGCTATCCCCTTCATTAGCTCAAAAGTGGGAGGTGTTCCGGAAGGGGTGGCGGCAACAGGAGAAGGTCGTCCCCTCCCTCCAGCAGCTAAGGGTCAGTGGGAGGAGGCAGGTCCAGTCCTCCCCAGCAACAGCAGCAGATGTCTTGGCCCAGGAGCAGAAGGAGGGTGGCAAGGTGCATGGCGGCAGCACCAAGTTTGGGTGCTGGCCACTGGAAGGGAGAAGGAACTGGTTTTTTTAGGGTTTTTTACTAAAGTCTTGGGCATTCCAGGCTCCAGAAGTGACTATGGGGCAAGGGCAAGGCCCTGAATATAGGACCGCCCATGGGGTGGGTCAGAAAGGGCTCCAAAGAGCCAGGGAAATGTTCTAAGGTCTGGTAGAGCCTGAAAGAGTTAGCCAGGCTTGAGACTACAAACAGCTAACATCTAAGGTTTGAGTCTGCCCTGATTCACCAAGAGCCCTGTGTGTAAGCTAATCTACTACTGTAAAATTGAGAAGATTGAGGTTTTTTTTCTGTGTGCTACCTACTGTGCAAATATTTTCATTTCATTTCTGTAGAGTTACTGTTTCCCCATCATCTTTGTGTGGTATCCTCTATTATATGTGTAAATATCTTGAAGTATTACAATTGTTATGTTCATATACTTCATGTTTCTGTGACCGAGTCCTCTGAGCTACAGCTAAATGATTTATAACTGACTGAAACTGTACTTCTGCCTCTGGAAAGAAGGCTACTGTTACCAAAATTTGTTTCTACAATAAGGGGTTCTCAGCTGTGACAGAGAGGGGTGGTCATTTGCCCTTGAGCAAGGAGCACTATACAGTGTGAACAGCAGCTTTGGAGGGATTCACACCTAAAGATACCCTGACAGAGTCTCTATACTGAGTAGTGGCAGCTACTGAAGGGTTGAGAAAGCTGGCAACACTGACATAGGCTGAGTGTGGAAAAGACCAGTTTGCCACAGATGGATAGCTAGACAGACAGACAGACATATAGATAGTGTATAGATAGGTACATGCACCCTACTATTTGATTTTGGAGCTGGTTTCTGAACTCTGTGCTCCGATTGCTGTTTTGTTCCTGGACTGCTAGCTACAGACTAGAAGCAGCTCCCTTCCACCAAGTGCAGCGCTCGACACTGTTCACTGCACACAGCTCTGCTCACCCAGTTACAGAGCACTGAGCTTGGAGCCTGCTCTACCTGCCTGCCCCCACCACCTCCCCCACCCTTCGATGGCTGCTCTTACATAGCTGTAGTCATGTGACTAAGTCCCCACTTTCCCATCTGCAGCCTATACAGAAGCACCCATAGAGAGCATCTGATTTCTAGGCTACTGTGACTCATTCTTGGTTTTACTACAAAAGAAATAGTAGATTTAGTGGCTCTTTGTGGAGAAGCTTACACTAACACGCACTATTATAACAGTATACAAGCCTTTGGTTACTACACACTGGGGATTACTACACCCTGCCCTTGGCTAGATTAAAAATACTTATTTGGTTGTCTATATAACTCCAGGGCAAATCTTATTTGAGGATTGCCTTGCCCCTTTCCTTCCTGGCACCTTGAACTCTCCTTGTATGCCAAAACCATCTGCCACCCCAATCTTTGTTCAAGTTAGCCCCTTCCCCCACTCTCTCTTTACCCTGCACCTATTTGCCCCTGTCTAGAAGGCTTCCTTTCATCTCCTCACTCCTCTGCTTGCTCTGAATGCACATCTCCTTTAACCTGAGTCTGGTGGATACCTAAACGAGGCTCAATCAGTATATTGCACCAACAGTCACAACACCTATCGCTTGTGTACAGCATGGCAAAACATGGAGCTGTTCTGGCTCTTCTTTATGAGTTATCATTCTCGCTAATTAGACACGCTCATTGCGCACAGTCTAAAGCACCTGCACTCCTGTCCTGCATCTCCCCCGTCAGTGCACACAACTCTATGAATGCAGCACCCCCTAACTACCCACATCTTCTGTGTAAAAAAGATATTTGCCACCTAAGGTTTCGCACACAAGGTTTCCTTCACTCTACAAGGAGGATCATTCGTAGTCCTGCCAGCCTACCCCTACTAATGTTAGTAATCCTCTTACAGTTGTTCCTACTCCTTACTCGTGCTGGTGATACCGAACTTAATCCTGGACCCTCTGGTCCACTATTCGTGCCTGCATTATCATCCATACAATATTAGACCTACTGCAAAAGGCATCAAAATTGCCTACTTAAATGCACAAAGCCTCCACTCCAAAGTGGCTGAGATACAAGCCTGGAAAGATCAGTATAACCCCAACATTCTTGGCATAACAGAGACATGGTTAAAGCCTGGCATACACCAACATAAAAGTATACCTCCATGGTTACTCGTGCTTCAGGAAAGACTGTGGAGGGAAAAAGGGAGGTGGTGTTTTATTTTATGTAAAATCTAATCTTTCTGCCACAGAAATCATTTCTCTGGCTGTAAATCTTCCTTCTGTAGAATCTGTATTTATATCCCTAACACTTGGAGATGTTAAAAAACTAATAATTGGCCACATACATCTACCTCCCAAGGAGGCCTCCAATTTATTATCTTACCTTATATCGTCCCTATCTGATCTTCCCTCACATGATATAGTGCTTTGTGGGGACTTAATAATGACTAGCTCTCTCCTAATAAAAATAAGGCCCATTCTACACTATCAGACATTAACGTCACACAACACATAAATGACCCCACTCAACCAAACTCCAAGAGTGGCATGTCAACACTCTTAGATTGGATACTACCCAATTGCTCCCTCAGGATCAAATCAGCCGGTGCACTCCCCAACTGTATAAGTGACCACTCTCCTATCTATTGCATCTGGCTCAACACTTTTGAAGCTCCCCCTCCCAAAATTCTGGAATCCAGAAATATGACAAATTTTAACATAAATGAGTTCCTGACCTCAACTGAGAATGCGGACTGGGGCCCACTTACCAACCTGCTCGCTATCGATCAGGCCCTAGACTATTTTATTAAGACCTTTACCAACATTATCAACAGGTGCGCACCCTTATCCAAACGTAGGTCTAAAGGCATCAAAGCTCCTTCACTTTCCAAGGAAATAAGGCCCCTCATGAAGAGCCAGCATGCTGCCTGGAAATCCTTCAAGATTCATCATCGTCACACTGACTGGTTAGTTTATCGACAGTTGTGTAACTCTTGCAAATCCAAGCTCCAGGGAGCCAAAAGAGCCTACTACTACTTGTCACAAATGTACTCCACAGGTCAGGCCCTGTGCTCCCACACTGTCAAACTCAGAGCGCAATAGTGTGAACAGATAACATACAGGGTAATCCTCCTGTCTGCTTTTGGGTCCGAATCACCTTTAGTGTCAAGTTCTGGGGGGATTCAAACTGTGAACCGTATGCTAGCATACCCAAATATACAGGCACAGATACGTACCCTGTTCGGGGACTGCGGTACAATCTTCACCAGGTGCACCAAGCCAGGCTTCCAAAATGAACCCTTAAAACTCTATAAGAGACCTTAGGTATATTCTTACCTTTTTCCAAGCTTAGTAACACCATCAAGCTGTTGAACAGTTTTGTCACGCTTAATCTCCTATACATCACATGCAAAAAGAACCGGCAGACACCCAGGCAGTCTTTTAAATAAGACATTCTTTACTAAAAGATGATAAAAATATGAAAAATGTAAACACAGAACAATATATCAAAGAGCTCACAATCACATAAAAGAACAAGGGCAAAGTACAACATAAAAACTCCTACCACAATACATGTAGACCTTTTCTATCTAATGTATTTCCTCTGTAAGTGCCCTGAAAGTTAGATCAGAGAGCTGTGTCTCTCTCTAGAGTCCCAAAATAATATATCATTTCAGACACAAGTATCAGTTTAAACTGTGTCTCCACACCCCTTCTGTGAGTCATCTAGCGCCTCGTTTTAGAATAAAAAAATACAAACATAATGTCCTATCAGGAGGCATATTAAATAATGTGACATCAGCAAAAACTCATTTCCCAAGTTATGAGTCTTTGATCAGCCAGTTCCTTTGAGGTTTACAACCCTGCAGTCCGTCACCTAGGTGTGATACTGCCAACAGGAATCAGCTAAATGACGTCCTCTCATGTAATAAAATGTATATTTAGTTTCCAACTTAAAAGCATGAGGTCATAAAAAGGCCATAAAATGCAATTTCTCAAGGAAGTTAATTACAGTACAGAGATCTCCTGGTCAGTTTACATATCTTGTAGCTTCACTGAAACTTGGGTGGGGGGGCACACATGGAATCACAGGCTCACATATTACATTTTTATATTACAAATATCATACAACAGTCATAACCAGCTTGCCAAGCGTCACACTGCTTACTTCAAACAAAAAACTTTAGCAAGCCTAAAGAATTTTGGAAACAGATTAACTCTTTACTCAAGTGTAATTCTGCACAGTGCCCTAATCTAATCTAATCTCTACTACACTTGTAGTTAACTTGCACTTCTGTTATACCTTAGCCAACCTGTTCTGCCTGTGTTTACTCCTCACTAACTTCCCTAGATCAAACTAAAACAATTCTATTTAGCCATTTTCTAGCTACACAGTTATGTGTCATTTAGTGTTTGCCTAAATGTTATTTTATGTTGCTGTATCTATCTAGTCCAAAAGTGCTGGCATAGTATCTATCTAGTTCAAAACTGTTAGCATCCCACTATTTCATTATTCCTGTACAGTCTGCCCAAATTATTTGATGGTAATCTACTGTAACTTTATATTGTGTACCAAATCTCTGTAAACTATCCTCATGTTCCCCTACCCTCCAGGTCACACTGGGAGATGAGCAACCTGTTGCTCAGCGTGCCTTCCTGGTGAAACATTTCAATAAATAAATAAAAGGTGGCAACCTCCTACAAGACCCCCCTTCCATCACGGAAGGAATAAACCAGTTTTTCATGGACCTAGATAGGTACACTTCACTTCGTTCCCCAACTCCTGACTTCTCCATCCCTGCACATTCCCACTGTATACTAGGCTCATGCCCCACTTGCCACTTAAAAAGCACAACAAAAAAAGAAGTTCTCAGATTGTTATTAAAACTCAAGGAAGAGGGCTCCCCTGGTCATGATACCATTGAGCTCAAGTTCCTTAAACTAGGGGCACCTGCACTTGCTACACCTATCTGTAATCTAATAAACAGGTCTTTCATTTCTGGATCATTTTCAAGCAAATGGAAAGTGGCTGTGGTAGTCCCCTTCCCCAAGGGTGGCTCCCATGCTGTTGAAAACTACAGCCCTATTTCAATTCTCTGCCCCCTGGCTAAAATCCAAGAGTGGATACTTTATAACCAATTACAGTCCTACTTGGAGACACACTACCTACTCACCGACTGCCAGCATGGCTTTAGAAAGAATTATAGTATGACTACAGACCTTGTAAAGGTCTCTGCCAATATTCTCAATGCAAGTGACAAAGGCCTTGTTACAGGAGCAGTGTTTGTTGACCTGACAAAGGCCTTTGACCTTGTCAGCCACCACCTCCTACTAAGAAAATGTAACCTCCTTGGCCTTGACTGTTTAGCACTAACCTGGCTTAAGAATTATCTCATTGGGAGATCCCAAAGGGTGAAATGGTCTGGATCCTTGTCCTCTCTCAGGCTATAACGCATGGTGTACCCCAGGGATCTATCCTAGGTCCATTACTTTTCTCGCCCTTCATTAATGAGCTTCCCAATTTCTACGGTAGTGCATCAGTGCAACTTTACACTGATGGGGTGGGGCCACCCCTCCTCTTTGGGTGCTCTTTTACAGTCAGTCTCTGGCTGTGGGAGAGGGCCCGGGCAGAGGAACCTGGAAGGCCAGGCAGGATGGACCCGGCCATGGGCATGGGGGCAGGTGCCGTCACCTACCCTGTAGACCGGACTTTTCCATGTTCTGGTGCTCACTCCCCCCCATGCATGGTGCACATCCTGACACAATGGCGCACAGCAACTCTGCCAAGCATCAGCCATGTTAAGTATGTGCTGCCCTGCATGCTGCAGTGCCCCCAGTCTCCACTGGGAGCCGCTGGCATGTGGGCGATCCCCAGCCCCTCCCCCAGGAGGAAGCAGCCCAGTGGGTGCTCAATCCCTTCATTTCTCCCCTGCCAACCCCCTGGCACCCGAGCTGGCTCCCGAACTTGGGTCGCCAGTGTAACATGAGGTGTGGCGTCCAGCACCTCAACCCTCAGCACCACCGGGCCGGCATCATCTAATTCTTAATACCAATCAAAATCAAAGCCATGGTATTCCACAATCCCCCCTCTAAAATCTCGTCATTACATCCTCTCAAAATCTGCTCACTCTCTGGGGATTCCATAGAAGTAGTTTCATCCTTTAAATATTTAGCGCTACACCTTGACTCAGCCTTCTCTTTAGAGACCCACATCTCCATAACTAAAACTATCAACCAGAAGTTAGGTCTGTTATATCATCTCTGCCCCCTTTTAACTGCCACCTCCTGCTAGAAAATTGCTTCCGCATCCCTCCTCCCTATACTTTTCTATGGCGCACCTCTACTCCCTGCCCAACTTTCATCCATTACTCAGCTCCGACAACTCTATTATAGGATCAGGCGTTTTGCCTTAGGGGCCGAATCTAGAAAGCACCACTGCGATATCCTGACTACCCTATACTGGACAGTGTACAACTCAAGGCTACAGTACCTCACATTATGTTTTGTATATAAGCTAGTGAATCTTTTCAGTTCACTTTGCCTAAGGGGAATTGTCTGCCACAAGGAAGCTGTCCGTCCACTCAGATCATCTACATTGCCTATTTTAGCAACCCTGAAACCTCACCTTCCTACTGGAAGGCGATCTTAGCAACCCTGAAACCTCATCTTCTCACTGGGAGGCAATCTTATGCCTACTCTGCCACCACAGCCTGGAATGTACTACCTCCCCATTTCCACGCTTGCCCTTCCCTATCACTATTCAAAAAAGTGCTTGCTGCACACCTGCTCAATCTTCCTTCCTGCACTTGCTTTCGCTAACCCCTGCTTTTCTCTGTACCCTACTTTACTCTCAAATTAATAATCTCTGGTGCATTTTTCTAAGCATGCTTTATCTCTGCTCTATTATGTACTTCCTAATTCCTATTATTTTTCTTTACTCTGCTGAAGAAACCTCAATTGAATCTACCACATTGAACTTTTGTAAATATGTGTATTTCTCTGTAAATCTGTATATCTCACTGTATATAACTTTGTAACTTATGGATTGTTATTCTCTCACTGTTGCAACTTTTGCTACCATTATATTGTCTTGAACTGTATTGTCTGCCCGGGTCACCCTGAAAAAGGGACTGCATGGTCTCAGTGGGCTCACCTGGTTACCAAAATTCAAATAAATAAATGCTATCTGTAGATAGCTAGCTAGCTAGCTAGATAGATAGACAGACAGATAGACAGACAGACAGCAGGACAGACACACAAATAGCTAGATAGATTGATATGGTAGATAGATATTGTTGATAGACAGACAGACAGATACATAGATAGATACATAGATGGATGATAGATACTGTCTGTAGATAAAGAGAGCAAGCGAGAGATAGATATACAGATAGACAGACAGATATGATAGACAGACAGAGGCTGTCTGGAGATAGATAGATAGACAGACAGACAGAGATAGATAGATACTGTCTGTAGATAGACACATAGATAGATAGATAGATAGATAGACAGAGAGACAGATAAATAGAAAGATATTGCCGATATGCAGAGAGATAGATAGACAGAGAGACAGACAGGCAGACATATAGATAGATATATAGATATTGTTGATATGCAGAGGATATATGGCTAGATAGATAGATAGATAAATAGATAGATATTGTTGATATGCAGAGGGATAGATAGATAGGCAGACAGCCAGACAGATATAGAGATAGAGAGAGAGAGAGCTAGATACTGTCTGTAGAGAGACAGATATATATAGATAGATAGACAGATATATAGACAGAGAGAGAAAGAGAGAGAGAGATTCTGTCTGTAGAGAGATATATACTGTCTGCAGATAAATAGATAGACAGACAGACAAACAGAGAGACATACTGTCAATAGATAGATGGATACTGTGTGTAGATAGATAGATAGATACTGTGTGTAGATAGATAGATACTTACTGTCTGTAGATATATATATAGACAGATAGACACAGACAGACAGATAGACAGCTAGCTAAATAGATACTGTGTAGATAGATGGATAGACAGACAGATAGATACTGTGTGTAGATAGATAGATAGATAGATAGATAGATAGATGCTGTCAAGAGATGGCAGATAGATAGATACTTACTGTCTGTAGATAGATAGGTAGATACTGTGTGTAGATAGATAGATAGACAGACAGATAGACATATATATAGATACTGTGTGTAGATAGATAGATAGACAGAGAAAGAAAGAAAGAAAGAAAGAAAGAAAGAAAGAAAGAAAGAAAGAAAGAAAGAAAGAAAATAGTGGAGTGTAATTTGAGAAGAATCCATGACTGGGACATGACAGTTCCAGGGTACAGATTACACTGGAAGGATAGGGAAAAGGGGAAGGTGGGGGGGGTGCTGTACGTAAAGGAGGGATTAAAATGTGTAAAGGAGGAGGGAGATGAGGGAGATACAGAAGCACTGCGGGTGCAACTACAGGATCCCAAAAATAAATCCCTAAGACTGGGGGTGATGGTCAGGCCACCATCTCAGTCTGAAGGGAAGGACAGGGTACTGGTAGAACAGATCAGGAGGAACTGCGGGAAGGAGGGTATGGTGATAGTAGGGGACTTCAACCTGTGGGGGGTGGAGTGGGACACACCTACCACAAAGAGCAGAAGGGAGCAAGTAATGCTAGACACCTTCCAGGAAAGTTTTCTAGTACAGTTGGTCAAGGAACCAACTAGGGAAAGGAACACCCTTGATCTCATACTGATGAACGGGGAGTGGATGAGGGATGTGAGCGTGGAGGAACCACTGGGGGGAGTGACCACCGGACAGTATGGTCCCAGTTACAGAAGGCTAAAGAGAGGGGGGCATCTGGCACAAGGGTGCTGGATTTCAGGAACGCCAGCTGTAAGATGATGAGGGAAGTGGTACAGGGGTTCCTGTGCAAAATTCAACCGGGTATGGACACACAACAAAGGTGGGAACTGATAAGACAGGGGATAGTGGAGGTAACAGAAACTTGCTGTAGGGCCCAGACTAAGAAGGCTAGGGGAAAGAAACCCAGCTGGATAAGCAAAGGGGTGTTAGACAGGGTGAGGAGGAAAAGGGCAGCTTACAGAAGATACAGAAAATCGGGGAGGGTGGAGGATAGGGAGGAATATCTGCAAGAAGCAAGGGAAGTGACCAGAGGGGTAAGGGCAGCCAAGTCAGCAAGAGAACTCAGGCTGGCGCAGGGAATAAAAAAAGGGGGAAAAGACTTCTTTAGGTACATCAGGGAGAAAAGAAGCTGTAAGGACCAGATTGTAAGAATTAAGGAGGGGGGATGGGCGGAAGAGGGGGGTGAAAAGGCAGAAGTGCTTAATGACTACTTCTGTTCAGTCTTTACAAAAGAAAGGGATGGGCACCACCCACAGTAGGAGGGAGGATAGAAACAGATGGGGGGGATGACGGACAGAGAAATCACAGTTGGGAGGGTGCTGGAGGGGTTAAGGGCATTGAGGGTGGACAAGGCACCAGGACCAGACGGAGTACTACAATCCCCATAATTGTCAGCTCAGTGCGGTCTTTCGATCTCTATTAATAAAAGAACACTTCGGTCATACAACAAGCAGATTATACTTAGGAAAGCAAATTCAAACTAAAGAAATAATTATATGCAATATGTGCATCTAGACTCTGGAACTTATTGCCACAAGAACTAGTTGATATCAGAAACTTTGACACTTTTAAGAAACACTTTGATACTTGGCTTAAATTGAATCATTCTTACTCCTATTAACCCACACTGTGTGGGGGAAAAATCATGATGGGTCACTGCCTTCTTTTTTTATATACTAAACCTAGAAAACCTAGAGTACATCCAAGAGTGCTGAAGAAGCTGGCAGAGGTCCTGGCAGGACCCTTGGCAGAATTATTTAATCTCTAGACACAGGATGTGTACCCCATGACTGGAGACTGGTTCACATGGTTCCCCTCCACCAGAGTGGACCCAAGGATGAACCAGGGAACTATAGGCCAGTAAGTCTAATGTCCATAGTGGGGAAGCTAACAGAGACCATCCTAAAGGAGAGGCTAGTGGCACTGCTGGAGGTGAACGGGGTGCAGGACAGGAGGCAGCATGGCTTTGTCAAGGGCAGGTCATGTCAGACCAACCTGGTGGAATACTATGACTGGGTGACTAGGCAAATTGACGGGGGCCATGAGGTGGATGTCCTGTACCTAGACTTCAGTAAGGCCTTCGATTCAGTACCACATGGGAGACTTGGAAGCAAACTACAGGGCACAGGGGCAGGAGCAAAACTGGTGGGATGGTGGAGAACTGGCTAAAAGAGAGGCAGCAGAGGGTGGTGCTAGGTGGGGAATACTCATCCCCTATGCCTGTGACAAGTGGTGTCCCACAGGGGTTGGTATTGGGCCCAGTGCTGTTTGGCATATTTATTGCAGACATCTCAGAGGGCATCAGCAGCAAACTCAGCCTATTTACGGATGACACATAGATGGGAGCAATGGTGGATGACCAGCTTGGGTGGTGGGGGCTACAGGTGGATCTGGCAAGGCTAGAGGCGTGGTCTGACAGATGGCAGCTGGGTTCAATGCAAAAAAATGCAAGGTGCTGCACTTCGGAACAAAAAATCTGAGGAGAAGCTACCATCTTGGGGGGGTGCGGCTTGAGGTAACAGAAGAGGAGAAGGATCTAGGGGTGCTCATCACGGGAGCGATGAAAAATTCTGCACAATGCAGAAAGGCAGCAGCAATGGCCAACAAAATGCTGGGGTGAACTGCAAGGGGAATTACCTCAAGAAGAAGAGAGGTTATTCTACTGTTATACAGATCGTTGGTTAGACCCCACCTGGAATACTACGTGCAGTACTGGCACCCGTACCTACAAAAGGACATTAGGCTGCTCGGGGGTGCAGCACAGGGCAACAAAGATGATTCAGGGCCTGGGGGAATTGCCATATGAGGTCAGACTAAGAGAGTTAAACATGTACACACTGGAGGAGAGGAGGGACGGGGGGACATAATTGAGACCTTCAAATACATGAAGGGGATAATCAAAACAGACACAGAGGGTCTATTCAGGAGGAAGATGGGGAGAGAGACACTAGGGGCCATGACATGAGATTGGAGGAGGGAAGATTCAGGAGGGAGGTGAGGAGGCATTTCTTTATAGAGAGGGTGGTGGCAAAGTGGAACGCACTACCGGCTGAGGTGGTGGCATGTAACACAATGGAATGCTTTAAGAAGGAGTGGGACAGGGCAAAGGAGAGGATAAAGGAAGTGAAGGGGAGGAGGGTGGGGCAGCTGCTGAATAGGGGGCTAGCTGCAGTCTCGAGCAGCCTAGACAGACCAGGATAGCCTTTTGCTGTTGGCAACTTTTGTATGCTCGTAAGATGGATTGAGGTGAAGTCTTATCAGATGGCAGCATAAGCCATGACTGGAGACGCTGCAATCTGTAACAGACACATACAGTTGGCACGACTCCTAAGAGAAGAATGGAAACATTTTCTTATTGTGTAGTCAACAATCACAGGAGCAGGAGTGTCACGTGACAGACTGCGCTCAAGCCACACTTGTGGGACTTCAACAAATCTTGAGCTGGGGGGGATCCTTGCACAGCATGTTTTTGTACATGGGCAGCATTTACTTCTTCTGCAAAGGTGTGCAGAATGTTATTACACCTGGCAATATCAAGCCTAGCATTTGTGAGCAACTGTGCATAAAATATGAACAAGCAGCCAAACTTGTGGAGGAAGTCACAAAAAGGCAACATTTTAAAAAATTGCACACGTGGGAAAAACTGCGGTCGGCAAGGGTTCCCTTCCTTGTTCCACTTTTTTTGTTGCATTTGTGCAATTTTTCCACTTTTGAAATCTGGCCCCTAATATATAACTAGTTTGAGAGGTGACCATTTTCTGGAGGCATCACATCCTAAACTACAGCCTTACCAGCAAATGTGAAAGGGTAAAAAAGGAAAAGGCAGTTTTGTATGCAAGATATATAAAAACAGCTATTAATCATCAGGACATTAAACACCTGGAACACTTCCTGAGAACTTAATTGCCTGCAGTTCATGTTAGTGTTTTTATAAGCTCTGATCATTTGTTTGCTAGAACGGTTGTCCTCCCTCGGTAAGTACAGTCACAGAGGACTACTTTGCCCTGGGAGAACAGTGGAATGGCAAACATCTGATCGGAGATTATAAAAGCTCTAACATGCACTGCAGGCTATTGAAATTCCCACTGCTGCAGTTCTCTACTGAAGTTAGCTGAAGGGGATTCTAGGATTTGTAGTTATGGAAAATGTCCATTTGCAAGTCAGCAGAATCAGTCTGAAACAACCTACTATACTGCAGTAAACAGTAAGTAAAAAAATGTTTTTGTACACGAAGTGCAAATTAGGACCAGTCCCACACTTGTGCGTGGGGCTCTTAGTGCTGACTTCAGAGGGGGATATTCACCTCTGGGGCAGTACCTTTTGGAACAATACCAGGAGGGTCATAAGGACAGATGTCTTAGGTTTATTCGGTTGACTGGAGCAGGGGAATTAGTAGACAGGAGCTTAGATCTGAATCAGACAGAGGAACTGTGGTTGTTTTTCTCTTTCTCTGGTTTTAGGAAGTTAGACTCAGTACCAGGCTCCCGGACTGTGTTTCGGTTGAGGTTTTGTTCTGGTCCTCTAGAACTCCTATTGGGGCTGGTGGAACCGGACTGGGATCTCCGGCTTTGGTAACTGGAGTTGGAGTCAGAACAGGGTCTGTGGCTCTGAAAGTCAGAGCCTATCTCCAAAGGATGCTCCACACACGAGCCAGAACCAACAGAACTGCAATGGACTTGGACACATTCTCATCCCCCAGAGCCAGAGTAGTGATACTTTCTACCTACTCTGAGATCTAGGGATCCACAGTCCTGGGTCACCGAGTCAGTACATGCCCAGTGACTCCAATGAGACTTTTTCTGCCCTGTATGATCTAGGAGTTGAAGAACCAAGAGTCAGAATCATAGGAGGAGGACTTCCCTTTCTCATCAGGAGATGAGATCTTGGATGAAAGGTTCGACTTGTACATACTGACTGGCCTAGCCTCTAGGAAAAGCTTGTGCATCCCCTTGTACAATATTTGTTTTATAAGTGATCCTGACCCAAATAGTCCAGAATTTTACGGGCATTAGACACTGGCCTACTTTTTTTTTTTTTTTAACTCCTTTTTTTTCCCTCCAGTCACTGGATCATGAGACCTCCCTCGCGCGACCACACTCAGCTGGTCCGTACCATCCTGCCTGAGGCCCTCCTGCTAGGTCCCTCCCCTACTCCACAGAGCCCTTGACAGACCCCCAGCTCTGCACCTCCTGAGGCAAGGCCACCTACTCCTACCTGGTGCCCTTTTGGGAATCCAGTTGGTCAAGGCTCGGGAACGGAGAGAGACCAGGGAGAGCTGGACAGGCCAGGTCTGATGGCGGGTGTGTGGGCTAACTCCTCAAGGTACCATCATCCTCCCACGGTCTGGGTTTTTTCCTTTTTCTTCCCTTCCCCTGAGGCGCGGACGTGCAATGAAGTCAGTGTGTGGCAGGCATGCTCCCGCACCCACCTGCAGACATCTGCCGACACCTCTCCCCAACTCACGTCCCCTGCTGATGTAGTGCTTCCAGTCTCCACTGGGAGCTGCTACATAGCAGGGAAGTCCCTGCTCACCCTCCCAGATACTCGATCCTCTCCTCCCCTGACAACCCCCAGCGGCCCAAGTCTGTTCCCGAACCCAGGTGGCCAGTGTGGCACGAGGTAAGGTGGATGCCTCAACATTCAGCATCACTGGGCCAGCCTGGCCTACCTTTTTCACAGTCCTTGTAGGCTTGAAGACACCACAACAAATACCATTAGGGGACAAAGTGGAGATGACAGAAAACCACGTATTCAGCGAAAATGGCCACAAATGTTGAAAAAAATGAATGAAGGTATGCCAAACCTAAAAGGACCAGAACCAGGTTGGTACACAGCTCCAATACAAACAACATATACAGTAAGGCTTGCAGCAGGAACAGAGGTGACTGATCTCTTCAGGGGAAAAAAAAGATCTGACAGTTGGAGAGAGACAGATTTGAGGCATGTGGGCCAGGGCTGACCCCAGACCTTTAAAAATGATACACAAAGGAAATTTTATTTTCACAGTTTGTTGACTGTCTGCTGCTCGGTAGGCCAGCCCTTAATTTGAGCACATGTTTGACAGATTTAGGGTACACAGCAGGGCGTGTACTTGAGTATGTCTGGGGACAGTCTTGATGGGGGCTGAGCACATGGTACGGTTCAAATTCTTTTGGACAGTTCTTGGTGTCCACTCCTCAAGCAAGGATTCTGGTAATGCTGATAAATCTATGCTGTTATAATTTCTGAACCATCTTTCGCAGAATGTGTGAGGCAAAAACTATCACAACAATGAGTCTGTGCTGCTGGCAGCACCCTCCCCCTCTGCCATGTTTCCATGGCGACAATGCCTGGAGCAGGAAACAGTGAGGGGACAGGAAGGATGTGCTGTTGGGACCTTTGGCGTGAAACCTTAGGAGCTCACTCAGCGAGGAAGCCTTGAAACCCTGCCAGAGATGTTTGGGCAGAAATGAAAAGGTGTTGAGTAATGAACTGCAAAAATAGTGCTTTCGCGAAGAAGACATGCCTCTTTGCATTCCAAGGGATATCTCTGCACATGCTGGAGAAGGCATACACTGTACGGCAATCATCTCAAAACCTAAAATGAGTTTCCATTTTCCTGCAAAACACTAACTGTTGACATCAGCAGGTCTTAAAGTCTCATAACATTCCAACAGAATGTGAATTTCAGGACATGCCATGCTTTTTTACAAAAGGCATTTGTAGAAAAACAGGATCCCCCCTCGACTTCATCTGTTCCTGCTGTTTATACCCACCCTGAACTCATGGGGCAGGATTTTCAAAGCCTGGCTCAGGGCTTGCGTCCAGCCCTGCGCACCGCACTTAGGGTCTGGCAGTGCACAAAACCCTTCGCCGCAACTGCACCCAATGTTTCAATCTCAGGCATAGCTGCAACAGTTTCCATGAATTACAGCAGCTTGCGCCAAATATCTGGCACATGCTCTGTAAAAACAGCCCCCAGATTGTTGCAAGTTACACCAGAAAAGGTTGGTCTAACTTGCAGCAGTTGCCGCACGGGATAGAAAATCCTGTTAGATTGCTGCAAGCCCCAGGCGCCATATCGTCGGCACACCAGGGCTTGCAGCGATGTAAGACTTTCAAAAATCCTGCCCATTATCTTCTGCTTGGGACATCCAAATCACTTCCACAGCAATAGACTGTGATGTCATAAGCAGAGGATTTTGACTCTACAGAAGGCAAAAGCAGCAGGAAGAGATAATGTATAAAGGGAAAAGAATCTGTTTTCAAGAAAAAAAAAATTTTTTTTTTTATTTATGTCTTTGGTAGCCAGGTAAGTTCACTGATCCATTGGATTGTTTTCAGACACAACCCGGGCTACAGATGTGGCTGCAAAATAACATAATCAACAGGGACAATGCACAAAAATAGCAATAGTACAGAGTAACACATATAATACAATATATACAATATTTGGTAACATACCTTCAGACAAGGTAATTAACACGTGATGGAGACAAAGCATGTCTGCAAGCACAGTTTCAGTGCTCAGGGTCTATCTAAGATGCCTACCCGCTGTAACAGTGGGCAGTAGGCTAAATTAGTATTTACATGGAAGCTTACATACAGCATAAAAGCTATACAAGCTGACAGTGATCTAGAGGATAATAAGGTGCATAGAAACTCAGACTTGCTAGAGAAATAGCAAAACAGTGTATCAGTAGTACTGCAAAGAAGTAAGAACAGGTTAGGAGAGCAGAGAGTACCGTGAGGTGTGATGCAGGTAGAAAAGGCTAGGGGGCAACAAGGAGGTGAGCTGGAGGAAGGGGAGGGGTCCCAAAAGACAGCACAGCAGGTCCTGGCGCCATGATGGTCCATATCCACTGGTGTTATCTTGGGGGCAATTGATGCTGGCAGAGAAAGCTAAGGGATAAACAAAGTGGGAAAGGCCAGAAATGTAGAGCAATGGAGTTGTCTAAACAGCTCACCAGGTCCTAGCATCTTGATAGCCCGTTCCCTCTGGTATTGTCTTGGGGGCAGTCACAGCCTGACCCAGCTAGGAGCCCGTTGCGCAGATTGGTTTTGAAGGACAGATGGGTGGCAGAGGAGTGGATGAATGCAGGTAATTTATTCCACAGGGTGGGGGCAGAGACTGAGAAAGCTCGACTGCTCATGACAGAAGATATACGTGGCACTGCGAGTGGGGGAACAGAGGTTACCCTGAGGCACCTAGGTACCACTCTGTCTGTGAGAAGAGAAGAGTAGGGTGATGACTGGTGGCTCCTGAGGGAGTTTACAATTAGACAACCCATGGTATAGTCAAAGCGGCCCTGTAATGAGAGCCATCCAAAAGACTGGTAGAGAGTATGGTGGTGGGTGGAGTAAGGAGCTTGAAGCACAAAGTGGCATATGGAATTGTAAGTGAAGTTTAAATGGGTGCACAATGAGGAGGACATGAGAGAGTAGACAGTGAAGCAGTAGTCTAGTAGGGGCAGAAGACTGCCTAGCGCAATGGCAAGTCGAGCTTCCATGGATAGTAGCTGCTTTAGCCTATAGGCAGCACCAAGTCTTTGGTGGATTTTCCGCACAGTGTTGTTGATGTGTTCCACAAACATAAGAGAGGGGTCGAGGGTAACACCAAGGTATTTGAAAGTGGGAACAATGTCAAGCAGGGAACATGCAGGGGTGTGAACTAGGAGGGATGAGTTGGCTTTGACGGCCTTGGTTAGGAAGGGTTTGGAGCCAAAGAGCATAGCCTTAGTCTTCTTGTTACTGACTATCAGTTTGTTGGAGAGGAACCAGTTGTGAGCAGCGCCGTAGTTGACAGAGAGGGTGGATGAGATAGATTTAGGCGAGTTGTCACTATGGTAGAGGACTGAATCATCGGTGTAGAGGAGTGAATTACAGGAAAGACTATCTGCTGGGAGCACGTTTATAAACATGGAAAAAGGCCAAGGGCCAAGCACTGAGCCCTGGGGGGGATCAGTACCAACAGGTAAAGTGGAAGGGTGTACTTTGCCTACGATGACAGTCTGGGATCTACCAGATAGACAACTGTGAAACCAGGATGTAGTGTTAGATGAGCAACCAGAACTGCGAAGAGTGGAGTGGAGTGGAGAAGTTGGTGATCAACCAGGTCAAACGCCTTGGAAAATGTCTTCAGTAATTAAAAAAAAAAAAAAGAAAGGTCCAGAACTTTGAAATTTGGGGTAAATGTGTGAGTTTAGCTGATGTCAACTATGAGGATTTTTTTTTTTTTTAATGGAAACCAGAAAATTCCCAACCCCAGAAAATTCCTACCCCAGTGGACACTTTTAAGGCTGACTGAAAAGAAAAAAAATTACACTGTAGTAATGATTTTTCTTCTAGAGGGTGTATTAGTGCGTAATAAAAAACTGCATCATCTCAGCCCTGAGCTAAGATGATGCCATTTTGTATGACATCATTAATACACTACAGCACATGGTTAGGGCTTATTATGCATAAAAAAACAGCAGTTGCTGAAAACTTGTGCACATTCTAAAGGTTATTGTGTTCATTCTGTTATTAATATTCATGAGGCCTGGTACTGTGACATCTTTTAAAAACAGATTGTGGTTGGCCACTGAAAATGATTGTTTTTGTGATTTAAACTCATAAATGTCCTGTTCTTTGTATTGTTTATATTTTGTATTCATGTATAGTGTGTGTTCATTTTTGTACCATGTATGAATTTTAATGTCTTTTGTAAAACGTGTCGCTTGAAATGGGCAGTAATGCTCATCTTGCTTACAAGCATAAAATAAAAATGAAATTAAATGAAATAATCTTCATGTTTCTCACGCTACCAGTGGTCAAAACAGAGCTGCTGAGAGAAAAATCACAACAAATATGGGGGTGCTGCTGTTGCTGAACCACACCAAATGTAACATTTGTCTTTATATATATTTTTTTTTCAATCAAGTACATCCACAAATCTGTGGGGGCTCACAATGAAATGGAACTGCATGAACCAACTTCACAGCAAACGGAGCTGCTGACAGCATGTGGGAGTGCCGTGGGAACACAAGGTACAACATCTTGTCAGCGTTCCCAGATTTACTTTTTTTTAAACCTGGAGGAACCATATACTATATATATAACAAATAGTATATGGGCACCCACACACAAATCGGCCGTGTTTTCATCTCGGGGTTGAGATGATATCGGGACCTCTTGAGCTTCGCTCTTGAGGTCCCAATGATGTCATCTGAACTCCTCGATGAAAACACAGCCTTGACGTGTATGGGTGCCCATACACTGTTCCTTATCTTGCTACTAGAAGAAAAATTTACCCTCTATAGTGATGATGTTTCTTATAGAGAGTAGGTTTGTGATGTCATACAAATTTGCATAATGTCAGCCCTGAGTTGTTGAAAACAACTCAGGGCTAAGAGGATACAATTTGTTGTATGGCATCACTAATACACTCTTGTTACTAGAATCTAGCAAGGGCTTTCACTACCTAATTAGTTTGTTGAAACCATCCTCTGTTGTAACTGCAATGCATTTTGTTGAACATTCAGCATTTTACTAAAGATTTTTATGGAATATTGTTCTTGTTAATTTATTTGTTACTGTCATGTGTTTTCAATTTATGCACAATACCTAAAGTTCTCCCATGCCTTGTTTCTCTCTGTCCTCCCTGCTTCTCTTCTCTCTAGGTTCCATCTCTGATTAATATTCTCCCCCACTCCTTTTCCTATATGAATTGGACCCAAATAGGCCATACTAAACATGTTTTCTCCTCTCAGGCCCTGGTACCAGAATGACACTAACAATCTGATTCTGCAAACACTGGATGTGGGCATTTCAAAGACAGCAGCAACAGAATAAATTCCAACCCTGCTGTCTCCAGCAGAACAGTACCTTCAGCACCTTGGTGCAACACTCAAGCTGAAGAAAAAGACCAGAAAGGATTGGAACATAATTGTCAAGCTCTAAAGCCAAAATAAAGGGTCATTTTCATGTTCAGGCCTTTAGTGGCCCATTTTAAAGTGACTGTGCCGTCTCTTGAATAGCAGTTGATGTTACTAGTTTAGGAAGTGTCCATTTTTTCTCTGGGGGGGGCCTCTGCAGTAGAAACATTTTTTAAATATGTACGGAAAAAAGAAAACTGTCCCAGCTCTGGAGTGCAGACCAATAACACTGTCACTGCCATTTGAATCTTGCACAATCAAGGCTTGCGGCACATAGTGGGACTAGCAATTCAATTTACGTTATGTGGTATCCAGGCAGTGGTGTAGCCAGAAATTTCCATTTTGTACACAGCCCATCCAATTGCTGCCCCTATTTAAAAAAAAATGTCCACACTTTCACCAGTTGCTGCCCTCCTACTACAAAACAAATTGTTGTCATATGTCTTATCTAATCTCTAAACAGGTTGTACACAAATCAATGTCCTAAACAACAGAAGTTGAGGAATTTTACTCAGTGTCCTATGTTAACTCAAATACTGTACTCCTGATAAGAATGACCAGTAACTGAAAGGCATATGGTTTGGGACAGGTACTAAAAAAACGTATACAAATGTGTACAGTGAGTACACCTGCATACACCCTTGTATCCAGGCTAGATATAGAGAATAATGCATGTGTAGGTGTGTGATATGCAGTTTTTTTACACACCCAAGGTGTGCGATAATACATAAATCTCGAAAGCCAAGCTCGAGAGGTTTATATATTGTCACACACACCAAGGGTGTGTAAAAAAACTGCAGATCACACACCTACATATGTGTTCTTTTTTATAATAACTGGTGCTAAGTAAACACAGCTCAGAGTTTTAGCATTATGTGCTTCCTGCATTGCTGATTTGACCTCTGTATGGGCTCCATGACATGCTGGTTGTTATGACAACAAGGAGAAGATTCAATGGCTTCTTCATTGTTTAAAGTTAAAAAAAAAAAAAAAAACGAAAGTTCAATTTTCTGAGTCAGTAAGAACCTTAGCATGGTACACACAACCTGGCATGAGACAGTAAAAGTCCTATCAACTCGCAGGTTGATATGACTTTTTACAAGTCTCAAAAACAGGTTGATATTGGGGGTCACCAGTTATTATATACATAAATAAAGCAAGCCATTTTGTACTGGATGCCCAAGCTCAGACCCGTAAATGTTGTTTGTATACTAGATACAACTGGTTACCTTGGGAGGCCAGAGTACGTTATATTGAGAATTTGACTATCTGGAAAACTATGACTTTCCATGCACCTATTGTTTTATCGGTCCTGCAATGATACTAGTCTCACGTATCCTTTTAAGAGGACCTCTATAGGGCAATGTGCATTTTCGCATCATGGTATAAAACTTCAAATTCTATACCAAATCATATTCAGGATTCTTTTACTATTATGCCATTTAAGTCAAATTATGGACAGTATTTATTATACACCATGAAATGTCATTGCAATGAATACTTTTAAATACGAGTTTATGTTTGTACTGCATTATATTTCTGTGGTAATTTATTTTCCTGGGGACACCCTAGAAAATGGACAGTGTTCTGTCTATGGACTGTTAGCAGTTGTGTATGTGTATGTAAACCATTAACAATTGTAGATTCTTGTATCTTCCTAAGTAGTGGGTCAATAGAAAACACATATAAGAAGGGGTGGAGGGGACACCCCTGACTAACCCTGCCCCTCCTGGCTCATATACCAGAACCAATCCAACCACTAACCTGTGAGATAATAATGGTGTTCTTATATAACAGTCTAATCTATATGGTAAATATTCTAGATATCTCATGTAGTTCTAAAATATTGAATAGGTATACATCCACTTCCCCGATCAAATGCTGTATCTTGATCAAGGGACATCACATACCCTGATACTTTATTTTCCTACTCTCTCTGCATTACTTCTTTTAATATAACATAGTACAGACAAGTTATCGAACATGGTCCAACCTGGTATTGCACAACGTTGAGTTGGAATTATTACAGTAGAGGCTATTTTAGCTAGTTTATTAGTTAATCTCCAAGAGAAGATTTTCTTGGTCAGTGTTTAATAAAACTCGATAGACTAAAGTTATTAAGATCACACTTCTCACTGTCTTGGTATAACAATATGTTTATTGCTGTTGACATAGAATACAGTAATTTCCCTTCAGCCAATATCTCATTATATACTGAAACCAAATCTGGGCCTAAACATTCAATGAAGTTTGCATAAAACTCACAAGTGAGACTGTCTGACGCTGGGGCAGTATTTTTACTTAATGACCAGACAGCGCTGTACACCTCTTCTGGTGGCACTGGAGAAATACTAACATACTAATTGCCAGCATATTAGGCCTTATGGTCTATCAAGTCTGCTCGAACCTCAGATCCCTAGTTGGGTACCGAGGCCCTCCCCCCCCTTGTGTTCCGGAAACCCCTATCATCCATCCCCCCCCGGGCCAGGCCATCATCTGATACATCCGCTTCTGTGTCTGTCCCACCCTCTCATGAAACCCTCCACTGTGGATCTCTGAAGCAGCTGTCAGGCAGCACGTTCCAAGGATCCACCACCTCTTAGTGAAAACCTCCTCCTCTCCCCCCCCACCCTTCCACCTTCCAACTTCAAACCATGTCCTCTGGTGATACCTCCCTGCTTTAGTCTAAAGATCCCCTCCATGTTTACCCTATTTATTCCCTTGAGTGCCAGAGACCTCAATCATGTCTCTCCTCTCTCCCCCTCCAATGAGAAACAGGCAGAGCTCCTCGAGTCTGTCCTCATATGTCAAATCCCTAGTCCTTGTACCATCTTAGTTGCCTCCTCTGTACCTCTCCAGGAGCTGTATGTCCTCTTCAAGTGTGATCTCCAGTACTGTACACAGTACTCAAGGTGTGGTCTAACCAATCCATTGTACAGTGGCAGAATCACTTCCCTGCTCCTAGAGGTGATCCCCCTTACGATGCATCCCAACATCCTGTTTGCTTTGCTAGCCACTCTCCTGCACTGCTCGGAGTTATTCATACATACATGCATCTACCATGACCCCTAGGTCTTTTTCCCCTATTGAGGCCTCCAGCGCCTCCCCTCCCAGGGTGTACCTGTGTTTAGAGTTTCCCTGCCCAAGCTGTAACACCTTGCACTTGGTGATAATGAAATTTAATTTCCATGTGTGAGCCCACCTTTCCATGGTGTCCAGGTCCCATTGCAGGGCCAACCTTCCCTTCTTCCCCCTCAACTACTGCTCCCATCTTGGAGTCGTCAGCAAAGAGACTCATTTCACACCCTATACCCTCCCTGATGTCCGAAATGTATGCATTAAACAGGATTGGACCCAGGACCGAGCCCTGCAGTACCCCACTACCGACCTCACTAGGGTTCAAGAGCTCTCCACCGACCACTACTCTCTGAGTGCATCCAGTTAGCCAGTTTTCAATCCATCTGACCATCAAAGGGCCTACTCCCAACCCCATCAGTTTCTCCACCAGACCACTGTGGGGGACAGAGTCGAACACCTTGCTGAAGTCCAAGAATAATACATCCACAGGCTTTCCTCTGTCCAGTTCTGCTGTTACCCATTCGTAGAACTCCACAAGATTGGTTTGACATGATCTACCTGGCACAAACCCATGTTGCCGACTATCCAGACCGCCCACCTCCTCCAAGTACACCCCCAATCGTTCCTTTAGTATACTCTATATTAATTTTCCCACCACCGAAGTCAAACTGATGGGTCTATAGTTACCTCGTACTTCCATCGACCCCCCTTTATGGATTGGCACCATGTGCCTCTTGCTAATCCTGGTACCCTCCCTGTCTCAAGTGACCTGTTGAAGAGCTCCGCCAGAGGCAACCAGTATCCGCCAATTCCCATAGTACTCTCGGATGAATGCCATCTGGACCAGGAGATTTATCTTTCTTTAGGCCCTTAAGGGCTAACCACACCCTTTTGGTGGAGATAGCATCATCTGTCCCCTCCACCTTACTGGTCTTTTTATCCTTATCCTGATGTGACACCCCTGGGGTACCACTTCCTCCCTCTTGCTCCATTTCTGATCCCACTCACTACTGCTTCTATCCCCATTGTGCCTTGCTTTGTAGATATCCCATCCCCCTCCCTAGTGAACTAGTGAAATAAACACAGTTCTCATACTAGTTACTATACTTGGTACTGATATATCCTGAAAAAAGTAACCATCCCACTCTGTTGCGGTTATATCTCAGAACAGACCTTTTATATGGTTATACACAAGCTGCAGAATTCTAGTAAGGTTAGTTGAAATATCCTGATTGCCTGGGGTGTTAACCCCTTGGAATAGTTTTTTTGATATCATATTAGCACAGCGTTTGTACATATCTAACTATTGCTTCTTCCCCTGGGTCCCAAACTGCGCTTCTGTTTTTAAGGAATTTGCTCTATTGTATTGAAATTCTAACATTTCCATCTTTATATTTTCAACTTGTGGCACTAAACTGTACTTCTCATACATAGAAACTGAAGGCAGATAAGGACCACTCATACATTAGAGAAATTGTTTTCTGTAATGGTTGTCTAACTAATAGGTAATGGAAATATTTATCCCAGACCAAGTTCTTTCCTTGTTTTGAGAAAAATTCCCTGAAATCATTCTTTGACTCCTTCAACCATACAGAGACCGAATCATAGGCACACTGGACTGAGACACATAGATCAACCCATTTTTTCTTAACTTTTTTTCCCCTCTAACAATAAATTATTTAGTCTCAGACATTTCTGCAGTGACCTGAATGTATCTTGGGACCAAGAAGAGAATGATCAACTCACTGTCAGGTGGTCAGAGGTCTCAGCTGCACAGAACTGTAAGATCCACACCTTACTTGGTAAACAGTTAGAAATAGTGGACAAGTTTAAGTACTTGGGTTTTTGGATCGACAGTAAGCTTAGCTTTGTTTTCCACCTGGATGAGCTAGCCAAGAAACTACGGCAGCATCTGGGCGCCTTCTACCACATTAGGCATTTCCTCAATCACGAGGCAAAAGTAAAACTGGTGCAAACAATATTCCTCCCTCCCTCTAACAGACTACAGCGAAATTCTTTATAGTCATTGTCCAAAAACCACTCTACCCAAACTTGACACCCTGTACCACCAGGTATTGAGATTCATCACTAATGCTCCCCTAAACACTCACCACTGCTCGCTCTATGATGTGCTAGGCTGGTCCTCCGTCAAAGTTAGAAGGCCGGGGAATGCTTCTCTCTGGATCTACAGTGCAATCATGAATAAACTTCTCTGTACATTACCAAACTTTTCTCAAGCAAGCAGGGGTCCTACTGCCTGAGGCGTTACTCTTTTTGTCATGTTTGATGTTCCTAAGATTAGAACATGCTATGGTGCTGCAGCTATTAGTTATGCACTCCCAACTCTATGGAACACATGCAGAAGTCTCTTAAGCTCTCTGTTATTCAGGGACGTTCAACATTTAAGTCCTTGCATAAACATGCTCCAAAAGATATGTGTACCTGTCAACAATAACTGCTCGAATACCTCAGATGGCAACTCCATGCACTTGGCTTGTATCCCCAACATTAGCGCTCCCCCTTGTTCTTCCCTCCGCTCTCTCTCTACCCTCTCCCCCCGCTGCCTCTCTCAAGTCTGACAGAGACAGCAGCCAGGTCATCCCCTGTAACACTTGACTTAATGGCCCTCTGGGGTTCTTTTTGAGACTTCTCTCTGCCATCATGTTATGGATTTCATGTATGTACAATGTGTATTCAGAGCACAGAGTACAATATGTATACAAAGCACTGGTGTGCGCATTAGGATTCCTAACTTAACTTTTGGTAAAACTGTTGTACTGTGTAGCCTTACTGTGCCTCTTTTACTGTAGAATTTTGTTAATTATGTAGTCATATTGTATCATATCCTTATTTCTATATTATACTCTCATATACGTGTATAACTCTATGTAGGTGAAAGGCATGTTATTCACTGTATTTTTTGTACTTGTATGATTGTTCTCCCAGGACCATCTTGTAAATGAGCTTGCTCAAAGGTGTCAGTGTGGCTCAGTTGGTAGCACATCCGTCCCTGGACCAGAAGGTCGTGGGTTCTCGTCCCACACCGGGATTGGACTTGCACCTAAAAATCGCTGGCATCCGAGTGCAATATTGAGGGGTGCTATACTGCTGGGGTGTGCCGTCCTTCGGATGAGACGTTAAACCAAGGTTCCTTCTGCCCATCCTGGTGTTGTCCTGGTGGCGTCCGTGGAAATGAACCCAGGGCACTCTTCGCCAGGCATAGAACATTCCCGGTGTCCTGGCCAACATTCCCCTTCCCATAAACCAGTTCATGCAATTATCCAGGCTGTGTGTGGGTAATGATGTGCGATATGGCTGCCACCACACATTCAGTCACTTCACTACCAGTCTAGCATTGCTTGTAAAGCGCTTTGGGATACTATGTATGAAAAGTGCTATATAAATGCTGATTCTTCTTCTTCTTCTACTGCCTGGTTAAATAAAAAGTGAATTGAATTACCTGCAGCAGTCAAGGCACACTGTATTTTGAGATACAAAAATAAAATCAATTCTCATGGCCAATATGCCACATATAAAAGTTCTGCCCCCTTCTAGATACACGGCTCTGTATCCATCCTTTAAATCAACAGTGCTCACCATTTCTTTTAAATAATAGAAAAAGAAGAAGAAGAAGAAGAAGAGGAGGAGGAAGAAGAAGAATCAGCATATACATGGTGCTTTTCATACACACTGCATCCCAAAGCACTTTATAAGCAATCAGCGGCTGGTAGTGAAGTGACTGAACATGTAGTGGCAGCCATTTTGCACATCAACACCCAAACTCAGCCTCGGACAATTGCATGAACCAGTTTTATGGGAAAGAGAATATTGGTCAGGACACCCCTAGTCTTGCAAAAAGTACTTCGGGTTATTTTACTTCCATTTGGACAGCAGTAGAGATGAATAAAGAGACCTTGGTTTATCTTCTCATCCAAAGGATGACACACCCAGACAGTATAGCACTCCCCTAACACTGCACTTGGGTGCCAACATTTAGGAATGAGCCTAATCCCGATGTGGGACAAGAACCCACAACCTTCTGGTCCACAGGCGGATGTGCCACCAACTGAGCCAGGCTGACCCCTTTTGGTGTCACTGTCAATTGTAGTTGTCGTACCCACCCTGTCTTCATGTCACACCCCAAAGCTGAAATCCCCCACAGAACCACAGACTTGCTAGTGTGTAAATAGGGTCGGATAAACGTAAACAAAGACAGTCGGTCTGCAATATTCTGGGAAGCATATATGTTAATCAGATGGTTGATTTAAATAGGGCACATCTACAAGTAATGTTCTGCCCAGATAAACATCATAGAAACATAGACAATGATGGCAGAAAAATACCAATGGTCCATCCAGTCTGTTGCCTGTCCAACTCCAGGACCTAGCTTCTATCCAGGGACCTACCCCTTCCCCCCCCAGCTCATCCTTTCCCCTCTCTGCACACTGTACAGAACTTTCTACTATTTTCCTTATTCTGTCCCATCCATGCTTGAAACCTGCCATGGTTTTAGCACCCACCACTTCAGCAGGCAGACTGTTCCATGGTTCCACCACCCTTTCATTAAAATAATCTAAGTCCCTCCTGAGGCTCCCTCCCTCCCTCCCTTCAGTTTCCAGTCATGCCCATGTATCACTGAGCTGGTGTCCTACTAAATAATTCCACATAGTTCACTTTATTAATTACTTACAGAAACTTGAAGGTCTCTATCATATCTCCCCTCTCCCTTCTGGCCTCCAACAAGTACATGTTTAATGTCTTAAGATGTCTCTCATAGCATTTCCCCTTTAAGGCCTGAATCATCTTTGTCACTGTACACTGTACTGTCTCAAACCTATCTTTATCTTTTTTGAGGTAAGGACTCCAGAACTGGACACGGTACTCTAAATGTGGCCTCACTAAGGATCTATAAACTGGGAGTGTTGCTTATTTCCTTCTACTCTCTATATCCCTCCCTATATGCCCCAGCATCCTATTTGCCTTGCTGTAGGCTTTGTTGCACTGACTTGACTGCTTTAGAGTGTCACTGATAATGACTCCGAGGTCACGCTCCTCTGCTGTTGTTCTGAGTTTAGCCCCATTCAGCCAGTACTCTGTTCTGGGGTTCTTTTTCCCCAGGTGCATTACCTTGCACTTCTTGGCACTGAATTTCAGTTGCTATACACTTGACCATCTTTCCAGCAGGTCATTTTGTAATTCCCTGACTCCTTCAATGCTATCCACCCTTCCACAGAGTTTGTGTCACCTGCGAAGAGGCTAATCCTTACCTGGATTCCTTCACCAATGTTGCTAATGAACATATCGAAAAGGACCGTGCCTAGGACCAATCCCTGTGGTACCCCACTCGTGACCTCCCTCTCAATTTAACCCCACTGGCAGCAATCGACTACTGCCTACCCTTGAGCCAGTTTCTCACCCAACTATTATCCCTTGCTACCCCCAGATCCCGCATTTTCCTCAGTGTCTATGAGGCACTGAGTCAAAGGCTTTCCTGAATTTGAAGTAAAGCAGATCCACTGCATGGCCCCTATCCAGCTCTCTCATTCCCTAGTCAAAGAAGACAATTAGGTTGGTGTGACAGGACCTCACTGACACAAATCCATACTGCTTACTATTGTGAAGACCATTTCTCTCCAGGTAGTCAATGAGATCTTGCTTGATCAGAGATTCCATCACCTTCCCTACAACAAAGGTAAGAATGACTGGCCTGTAGTTCCCTGCCTGTTCCTTATCCATCCCCTTTATGTAGTGGAACCATGTCAGACGTTCTCTGTTCTCTAGGAACAACCTCTGTCTGCGGTGAGCTGTTAAATAGTTTTGCCAGAAGATTAACCAGTTCCTCTGCCAGTTCCCTCTGCACTCTCAGATGCATCCTATCTGAACCTGGGGCCTTGTGTATCCTGAGGGCTGCCAACTCTTTCAGGACCCTATCTTTAGTGTTTCCATCCCCAGAATCCCCCTAGTGGCTGTTTGGATGCCACTTTCCGGTGGGGAGGGGGGAGGCCAGGATCCTCCCTAATGAAAACAGAGCAAAAGTAGCCAGTTAGTACATCAGCCTTTTGCTCATCATCCTCAACTACCCTACCCATCTCTGACAACCTAATGATTCCCCTCCCTTTTCTCTCTGACATAGTGGAAGAAATATTTTTCTCCAGATGTGATCCCTTCAGCAATCTGCATCTCTGTGTCTACTTTGGCTCCTAATTGCCATATTTTTGTGAACATATTCCTCCCCCTGCTTCTCCTTAAACTTACAGAAGGCCTTTACTTTGGCTGCTTTCCTTACCGTGCTGAGAATGGTGTGCCATTTTGAGGGTGCCGCAAGTAGGGTGCCATCATCAGAGTGCTGGCATCACGGTGCATGCTACATTGGCACCCTGGACTCCAGACCATCTGATACTGTCAGCACTGTGGTGGCAACTGTTTGCCTCTGCTCCCAACTAGTGCGACTTGAGGGGGTTTATATTAATTTAATTGGGGGTGTGGGGGATGCAGCCCCCCACATAAAACACTGTGGATGCTGTGTGCGGTCTGGCTTGGGGGGGCAACCCAGTCCATGCCATACACCTTTGGTGTCACCCTTTTGCCTGCACTCTCATTTACCGAGCGCTCTTTGCGCACTGGCATGGGTGAACCAGCTGAGAACCATATCTGTCTTTTTAACCTATTTTTCTCTTTACTACTGTTCTTACACAGAACTGCATTGCTTCAAGGATGGTCACTTTATTACCCCCCACATTTCTTCCACACCTACTATACTGCCCACCCTGGTTAATTTGTCTTGCACCAGCATTCTCAGTTTTGTTTTAATTCTGCCCTCTTAAAGCCCAGGATCTTTGTTTTTTGAGTGGGTTTTTTTGGCCCTTAGGATTAAATCAAACCAAATAGAACTGTGGTCACTGTTTGCTAGTGATTCCCTACTCTTCCTGCCCGTTGCTTCTGAATTGGTGAGAACCACATCCAGAAAGGCTCCTTGTCTGATAGGTTCTTTTACCAGTTGGACCAGCATGCAGTCCTGAAAGGCATCCAAGATGGCACTGCTTCTAGCAGTCCTTGCAACTGGAACATCCCATTCTACATCTGGCAGGTTTAAATCCCCGACCACCACCACTTCCCCAACCCTCTTTTTATTTCTTCTCCTAGCTCTTTTTTACCCACCTCTCCTTGCCCTCATAGTCTGTACAGCAACCTCAGGCGTAGTTTCCTGTCCGATGCCACTGTGAACTGCAGCCACAGCAACTCAGCCACCCCCATACCACACCTGATGTACTCTTCTTCCAATACTTCAATACCTCCTTGGATATAAAGGGCTACACCTCCCTCCACCTTCCCTTCTATCCCTACGGAATAGTGAGCACCCTGGCATTGTGAGGTCCCAATCCTTGTTGCTCATGGCCCATGTTTCAGTGACAGCAACAAGATCCATCTTAATATCTGTTACCACTGCCTGCAACTCACTTATTTTACTGCCCAGGCTCCTAGCGTTGAAACACACCCCTTTCAAGATACCTTCTGAGCACTTACTGTTACATTTTGGGTATTCTCCTTTGCTCCTCCTTGTCCCCATTCATCCCATTTTACTTGCACCACCCTTTTTGCTAATTCTTCCCCTACTCCTGTTTGGGTCCAAACTATTCATTCCTCCCTTGTGTTATTTCCAGCCCCTAGATGTGGGGGAGTACTAGATAGGTTCTCCCCCCCCATCAGCCATGTTGGTTCCCGTAGCCTCAGACTCCCCTGCAGTCAGTTTAAACATCCGATGTAGACATCAAACTTCTGTCTTAGTGCGCTGACCCCTCCTTTGATAGGTGGAATCCCTTGCCCCTGAATAGCTTCCCTTCCCAGACGTCACCACAGTCACCCACAAAGTGAAACCTCTTTCCTGACAACACCATTTAAACTACTCATTAAGCTCAACTATTTCTTTCTCCCTGATCTTTTCCTCCTTCCCCCCTCTGCCCTACACAGGGAGGACCTCAGAGAATGCTAGGGAAGTTAAGTGTGCTGTCAATATACCCTCCAGTCTTTGAAAGTTTTGCTTCACTGTTTCCACTGACTGGTTCACCAGATTGTTGGTACACAGGTGAACCAGTACCCCTAACTCTCTGCTCGCCCTATCCACCATCCTCCCTATTTGTTCTATATCCTGATGGGCTGACACACCAGGAAGGCACCTAACAACCCTCCTTCCCTGCATTTCCCCACTCATTGCTGATTCCACACCCATGACCACAGAGTCCCCTACCACTAGGATTCTCTTGTCTCTCTCATATTTGCTCCCATGTATTACTTTTGAAACCATAAATCCCCCCCCCCCCAGCCAGGAGTATACCTACCCCATCACATGTGTCAGCACCTTGGGACCAAAATGGGCTTCCTGCTAGCCATGCACCTTTGCTTGTGATAACTCATAGGGTCTTTATTTTGTGACCTGCAGCAAGAGCACGTTTCCAGGCAAAGAGGCTACTACAGAAAATGTGGTTACTCTTTTGCGGTAGCTTTTAATGCTATTAACATTTAAAGTAACAAGTTTCAGGGAGTGTCCTACACACATGTGGGTGGGAATTAAAACATCTTTGTCTGAGATTTTGTCCTGTATTTCAGGTGTGCAGCGGCAGGTGTCCATGGCTGGGATTCTTCTGTTTCAGAGGAGTATCCTTCGGCAATAAGGCCACTGAGGATGCCTCAGAATCTCTTTCGTCATGTTCTGTATCACCTCATTTTTTTTTTATTCAGGAAGACAAACCTATTTCTGGCAAAAACCAGGACAGTTTTATCCATTTTTTTGTTTCGTTTTCTGCAATCCCCTCTCTTTCAGTGACCACCCATTGTCTCTGAGTCTACCGGGGGAGTATCTGCCTTGAAGCTTTCCAGCCCTTCAGTAGTGCCTTAGAATTCCTCGCCCTCCTCAGCTGACCTAATGTCTCTGTCTACTGAGATTATCTCTTCTATTGGCCCTGTAATTGTACTTGGTTCACTGAAGAGGCTTCCCAAAGTAATGAATTATCTGCTGTCTGAACATTGTAGGAATAGCAGACCTTGTGGGAGACTGACTAGACTGGGTTGAGGTAGCGGGGTGTGAAATCTGTGGAGCTCGGTCCTGTAGGGAATATGTTTCGATGTTATCCCATGCTTTCACCTGGTGGGATGCAATTATTTCTTCCTGATCCTGGAAAGCTTTACCCAATTTGTTATGTAACAACCAAGGGCACTGCCTGTATCAGTGCCCCACCTCTTTGCACAGATTACATTTGAAGGGATTGGGGCACTGCAAAGTAGTATGACCATAATCCATGCACAGACTGCACCTTGGGTGGTTACATATGTAGCTTAGATGCCTTGTTGCCCGACGTGTGTCAAGCCCTGGATTGGCTGGGACAGAAGCAATGGCCTCTATCCCTACCAATATAAAAACTCCTTGGGAGGTGCTGTATACCAGTGTTGCTTTTGAGAGTTTTAACTCTCACCTTCCAACCTCCCCATACTAACTCGCTATCCAAAAGTAGAACAGGGTGATCCAGGACCTCACACCTTTGCCTTAACCAACAGAGTACATCATTGGTCAGGTGTCCAATAGTGCTGTGAAACAATCTTGGGTGGCTCCTGCCACCCGGTGCCTTAGCTGCACATCTTGGGTCTACCTCTGTTGGACACGCCCTTCCCTTCTCTTCTAAATGGTTGCACTCGTTCCAGTTGTCCAGCATTGAGGCCAAAAGGGTCCTACTCCAGTGGTGAAGATCAGAAGAGGTACCTTCAGCAGCCCAGTGGCTAGCTGCATTACGACACCTGGCCACTTTGGACAAGATGTCACATTTTGCGAAGAAACATCTCCCGTGGTACCTCAGTGTCTGGGAACCATTCCTCCTCTCCCAAACTGCAATGCAAGACCCAACCCCTCCTTCGAGAAGTGGGCCTCCTCACCGGTACTAGAGGACACCTAAGCTCTAGCTGTCCCTCCCCATCTGTCACCTTCCTATACTGCTTAGAACTCCCTTCTTGGTGGCATAGATCTGCTGTTAATGTAGCATGGCCTGTATTGCTACCATATCTGTATAGCTGTGACCCGGGGCTTTCCAGTGTTGTAAATTATCCGTACTGCTTCCGTGACCAACCCTGTGTTACATCAGTACTGCTGTCTTCCGTGTATTGTTACTTTACTGTTTGGGAATTTCTGAATAAAAAGAACTAATTGCAAAAAAAAAAAAAAAAAACTCCATTTCAAAATAATATTGAACTATTCTTCCTTGTGGGTTTTGTTAAAGGGATTATGATAAAAGGTGACTGCAGTGGCATTTCTCCTGTTCATACTTTTGCCAGAACCTTTTAAGCATTGCAGCTGTTATAAAGCTAATATTGTAAACAGGTTCCCTGCCACATGAATTAGTGCATAATGATCTATGGCCGCAAACCCCACTGCATTTTTTAACAATTTTTTTATAATATGCACTCACCCCTTAAACCCCCTCTGTGCCTGAACTGAACAGCACTTGTACGCTGAGTCGGTTCCCCACGAGCGATGAACAAGACCACCATGCAAAACTGACTCTGATATTCATCTGATTGACCTTGTTGTTCATTTAGGTTACAGCACTGGCCTCTTTGAGCTTCCAATTCCCTTCATAAGCAGCATTAGTGATAACAGAAGTCTCATCTCCCTGCTTTGAAGCATTTTCTCCCTCTTCCTGAGCTGCACATCTGTCTTTCTCAGGCTCATTTTTAAGTTGTCTTGCGCAGGTGCAAGCAACATCTTGTGGTAGTAGCACATTTCAGAGGTGTGTCAGTGTTGGCCAATGCACAGAACGCTTTAGTGGGTGCGTCCCTCAGCCCCAATTAGTGAGCATGCTAGTGCTAACACAAAACTTCAGCGTGCCAAAACCTTGAAAGAAATCTGCCGCTTCAATCAGGTGCAGTTACCTCACTGGAGTGTCAGATGACAAGGCTCTGTTACGTGCCTTTCCTGGTGAAACATTTTAGTAAATATGGCTGCTCCTGCCACCCCCAACCCCCATACACAGTCCCCACAAAGCCAACATCGGGGGTGGCCAGTCCCCATGTCGGTATGTTTCCACCCCTACACACCGCACAGTTCTTTGCGGAGTGGGGCCTGATCCCTTGACATCATATTCCCCTATACACATACACCTTCTTTGCCATGGGGCCCAATCCCATAGGCATCAGTCCCCAACACTTTTTTTGCAGACAGGGCCCAATCCCATTAGCATCAGTCCCCCTAAACTCATGGGGCACACTGGGAGTCCACCCCAGTGTGCCCAACATTTTTATTTTACCTGTAAATAAAACCATCCCGATGTCTGCTGTGAGAGAGAGAAAATGTCCTGTAAAAGAAACGGTCCCTTGTCATCGGCACCCCTCTCCCAACCCGCCCCACCCTCTGCAAACCCCGTCCCGCACCTCCCTCACCCCATACATACTCCGGAGGTCCGGCGCTGCGATCTTCTGTGGACCGGGAACAGTCTGAACTCTTCAAAAGCCGACCACAAAATAGAAGAAAATCACAGTAAGCTTTATAATGGCATCAATGAGGGTTTCAACTTAGGTTGATATCTCAGCCATTTTTTTGAATTTTGGCTCCAAATTTTCAACATGGGGTTCTTGGGACCCCATCTCATGAACATATGCACTATTATCTCATTACTCGTCCCGAAAGGTGATTTTTCGGTCATTGCGTAGAATCACCTTTCAGGACTGATTAACAAAGTGACAGTGCCACTGTTTATGAGATGGGGTCCCAAAAGGCCTGCGTTGAAATTTGGAGAAAAATATCCCCAAAATGACTGCGTTACGAGCGTGTGTTGTGCAGTTTCCATGCATGCTCGTAACTTCCAACAATTTTTAATATTTTCACTCCAGATTTTCAACATTGCCATTTTTTCATACCTCCTTATGAACAGTACAGCTGTCATCTTTCACATCCTGCCCGAAATGTGTTTTCGCACATGTGACGCAGTCGCTGTGGGAAATCAACTTTTGAGACAGATTAACAAAATCACAGTGCCGCTATTCATTAACCAAGGTTCCAAAATGCCTATGTTGAAAATCTGGTTAAAAAAATCCCCAAAATAATTGTGTTACGGGCGTGTATTGCTCAGTTTCTATGCACTCTCGTGACTTCACCAATTTTTCATATTTTCACTCCAGATATTCAACATTGCCATTTCTTTACACCTGCTCATGAACAGTATGGCTGTCATTTTCACATCCTGCCGAAATGTGTTTTTGCACCTGTGGCACTTAAGTGGCACAGTTGCCATGCAAAGTCACTTTGGCTAATGAAACAAACAGTGCCACTGTTCATGAGGGTGGTCACCAAAAGCCCATGTTGAAAATTTGGGTGAAAATACCAACAATCACCTGGGGCGTTAGGGTTTCCAACCATAACGTCCCACCCAGTAGAGACTGACAGGTGTCAGGGGTGTGGCTTGGGACAGTCGGCTTCAATGCTCACGCCATTCCACCCCAACCCCCACCCTGCAGCCAGTGACAGGCATTGAGGTGTGCCTTGGGTCTTTGGCCCCAAAGTTCACCACATTCTCCTATACTGCACCCATCTCAGCGTATTTCCTCATGGAATGGGATGAGCATAAGGCCCGAAGACCACAAGGCACAACGCGACACTTGTCGGTGTCTGCAGGGTAGGGTGAGGTGAAATGGCATGAGCATTATGGCCGACGACCCAAAGGCACACTCCAATGCCTGTCAGTCTCTGCAGGGTGGGGGTGAGGTTGGCATCAGTTCAATACTTCATTGCCATTCCTATTAAGCATCTATCTAACTCCTGCACTACCAATGCCAATGTCAGCAAGACAACATTCGGTATTGACCGATGTCAAGAGTCAAGATGGTTTGTTATTTCAGACACTATCGCCAGTTCATTAGCCTGAGAAGTAGTGGTGTTTGCCCCCTTTGCCACTTTATCCACCCCAGCCGGTGTGAGATTAACCAGCTGTATGGCAGAATGGGCTACAGTACATGCTCACCTTGTTGAGGCTCCCTCTGGCCCACTCAAGAGTGTTCTGGTGTATTCAGTTTTTCAGAAGTGTTCTGTGACCATCTGTCTGCCTTCTCCATTATTTCCAAAACTGTAGGAGGTGCCCCACATAGCCAAATCTGCCTCTCATTCTGTAATTCCTACCCTGCTGCTTTCAGAACCGCCACAGAGGTCTAGGTCTCATCTGTTCCAACTGGGGGGTGGAAGTCACCCTGCCATGACTCAGGCCTAACCTGACACTGGCTTCAGACTGCCGCTGTGGCTCTCCTGTTGATCTTGGTACTGACAGCTTTGCTAGCTCACAGTGGCTCAGCTGGCTGCCAGTGGATTGGGCAGGAAGACAATGGTGCAACAGCTCTAATGCTAGTTTCTTGTCCTCCTCTTGCAGTAGCTGGATCAGATGTGCTTTATGTTCTGACATCATTGTGCTCAAACCAAGCTCCTCGGCTCTGGACTCCACGTCAGAGCCCACTGAAACATCAGCCATGCTCCGTGTCTGATGCTGAGTCAAACTCCATGTCTCCACTCTCACCTGCTTCCGTTAGACTTTGCGATGTGGCATTATCATCATCCAGTGTAGGTACATTTCCTCTCTCAACACTATCTTAAGTTTTTACACCAGGTTCAGTGTCTGTAAGGTCCATAGAAAATGGAATTCCAGCTTGCGCTGCACTCTCAGAGAGTTCTACACCACCTCCACCATGAAAATCAGCCGGATCGGCCATCTTGCTCTCCAGCGTTATGACTGGCAGCACCTCCCCCCCCCCACAGAAACAGCAGGGGAGCTTCCTCAATATCATGGCCTAACACTCCCCCATCAATAGAAACAGGTCCAAGTAACCCACTTGGAAACAAGCTGTTACAGCTTATAGTGCCTTTCCTAGTCCAAAAAGTACAGCCACATAAGCAACTAAATAAATTATGCAAGGCAGGGCTGCTGGGTATATCCTTTATAATAGACTACACAGAGGGGGTTGCTGTGTATATGCTTCTGTATATCTTCAACCAACCCCGCTCAACACTCAGTATTTTATATGAAAGAGTTACTGGCTATATCATGTATACCATACCTGCTCCCCAGTCAGAACTCAGTATTCTACAAGAAAGAGTTAATGGCTATATCTAGTACATGTTTTCGATAAATCGATATAGACCACCCCAGCCACATCTCCACTGCCCAAGGCACCACTCAAAAAATTTGTATATTCCAACTGAGCTGTAATTACACACCCTGTCAGCACTCAGTATTATACAAGAATGAGTTACTGACTATATCGTGTGTACTATACCCGGCCCCAGTCAGCACTCAGTATTATATGAGAAAGAGTTACTGGTTATATGCTATGTACTAGACCCACCCACAGTCAGTACTCTGTATTATACAAAAAGGTTTACTGGATATATGCTGTATACTAGAACCCGCCGGGGCTGCTGTATAAATCCCATAGTCTAGAACTCCCCAATCAATACTTAGTATTTTATGGGGGGAGGGCTGCTGTTTAATGCCTATATACCTGAACCTCCAAATCAGTACTCAGTATTATACAGGGGTGGGGGCCCAACTGGGTACATTCTGCAGTAAGTTGTTTGTTTGTTTTCTGAAATTCAGGACTATGGAAAATCATTATTTGCACCACAAAATATTTCAATGAGTTTAATGTAAGTGGAGGCATCTTCCCTGAAGCTCTTTACTTGGTGTGGGATTGCCCACTGGAGTTCAACAGCCATACATTCCTTTGAAATGCTGCAGTCAGAGAGCAAGTCCCCCTTTTAAAAAATGCAATCATTATGCCAGCAAGGCCCATGATCTTACTCTCGCTGCCAAACCTGACCACTGATTAGTTCGATCTTAAGGATATGTGGCTAACCCAGCTCTCTGCTGCGTAGAGAAGTCAAAACCCTTACTCCTCCCCTGGGGACAGTGAAACTAGGAACAGTGGCGACATCTCTCCTCCTCAACTTTTCCTGTCCCCCGTCTTCCTCCCAAGGGTGGCAGGATATTCCAAGCCTTGAAAACAACCTAGTTTAGAGGGCATAAAACCTAGAATGTTGTCTGCTATTGTACCTGCATATCTGACTGGGAAACTGTTGGTTGTGCCTGAGGTGTCTCAGGGCTGTTTCAATGTTCTATGTGAAATGAGCTGCGGTTGTTCTTCATCCTCTTCCCATGTGGGTAACTGCAATGACAGACTATGGTGTAATGGGTTTACCTGGAAAGCTGGCTCTGGGATCCCACATGGAAAATAAATAGTGGGTGCCAGGTGCTGACATACTCATTTCAGCATTCCACTGTAATCTGGTAAACTGGCTCCATTTTTGCATTCTATATGTACTTGAAGTGATTCAGAACCCCTGTTGAATTAGAAAATAATTGATACGTAAGGATTTTAGTGATTAGAATGTGGGGAAGAGTCTGGCTGATGGCTAGTCTGACACCGGACAGGGTCTTTAAGTTAAGGAGGGGGAGGGTCACCGGGGGGCATGGGCTAAGAATAGAGGGGGGAAGATTTAGGAAGGAAATGAGGAGATACTATTTCACAGAGAAGGTGGTAGCAAATTGAATGCTCTACCAGAATGGGTGGTATCTTGTAAATCTGTGAACAGCTTCAAAAGGGCATGGAACAGGTAACAGGGGAGAGTGAGGTTGGGGGAGGTGGGGGGGTGGCAGTGGGATGACAACAGAGGGGTGGGGTGGGGCAGCTGCACACTAGGGGTGTTGGCTGCACACTCAAGCAGACTTAGATAGATCGGGTGGTCTGTTTCTGCTGGCACATTCGTATGTCATCACAAACGGCTCTGATTAGCTCCCCAGCTGACAGCCTTCCATGAGCAGTGGTGAAGGACTGAAAGGGCAGGGAGCCTGAACTGTTGTCTCACCTACTAGATGGCAGCAATGGGGGAGGCAGCCTGAGACTCATCGGTGGGGCAGCATATGTAAGACGGCTTGATCTGCTGCCGCATGTGTCATTCAGTGCCTATGCATTAACCTCACCTACTGGGCAGGACATCGCTATTTGTTAATTCATCATTAGTGTACTGGTTACATTTGATTTTTATGCCAACAGATGAAGTACTGACCCACTCTCTGGTAGAATATTTCATAGATTTTGTGTTTTTATTCAACTTATCAAGCAGCAGTTTATCATTTTGCAGTATGTTACACCAATGTTTCGTAGTTATGCAACACCACCTCATCACGGTATTCCTCTCCGAACACAGATACGTGGACAGGACAGAATCCAATAGGCAGAGAGAGAGAGAGAGAGAGAGAGAACAAGAAGGAAAGAGATATTGCTAATCAATGCAGTAGAAAGGCATTCTAGCACACTAACTCCTATTAAAATGAAGTGAAGACAGTAAGAATCATTATGTCTAATTAATTATTCATTAGCTGAAGTAGCTCATTGATTGGCTGCCCTGCTATCTGCACTCTCTTAGAAATGACCGGCAGGGCAACCACATAGCAGAAAGCACGCCGTAGCAAAACAAGAAGAGTTTTTACCGCAGCCGTTGGTGTACACTATCTGTAAGGGACTTTATGCAGTAGCGCTCAACAAGGCATATCGGAAAAATGTAAGGGAACCTCAAAAAAACAGCATGACTCTGATGCCAGCATATCACCATCACTGAGAGATGTTAGGAGAGGAACAGCTCTCAGTGTGCACTGCCACACACACAAAAAAAAGTACAGAAACCTATTTAAAAAGTATCACTATTGCAATTAGACTTATAATCGCAATAATGACCTCATAGCCATTCATTTCCTGTAGATTAACGACCGGCTGGGTGGGGTTGGCCAGTGGCGCCCTTCGCCCCCAGCCAGTCATTAATCTACAGGAAATGACCAGCTGTTTGGTCATTAGTGCTTAAACATCACATATGTTTTTTCATACAGTCAACCCCGCATGACAGAATCAATCAGTCTCAGACTGCAGGGAAAAGAATGCCCTGATGAAGTGATTTAGTACAACAGTGAAACACTGACATAGAATATTGGAGGGTGATATGTACCTGCCTCATCCACTGAACAAAAAGACAGCATTTCTAAAATACACTACTGGTGAGTGAGTCATCACTCCATCTTTTGATGCAGCATTCTAAGGTTATGGAGCAGACTACTCCTAGTTCTGTTTTTATTCCCAGGATAGGAGGCCACTCTGGATTGCATGCAGTCTAGATGTGATTCTTACCAGTTTTGAGAAGCCGCTATACATGAGCATAACATCACAAATCCTGTTGTACAAAGCTGGGGTGTCGTACCCATGCATAATGATGTTTTTGTGCATTTGCTGGCATTTTCTCTCCCATTGCCCCCACTCCCTTCCCCTTTCCCCCACACATTTAGCATTAAATGCCCCGTAACAAATCTCCCACCCAACAGTGGTTCCCAGGACCACATGAGCTGCAAATTTGATTTTGTAACTTTTTGTGTTATTTTTTTTTTTTATGACATGGAATAAACAGTTATGACAAAAGAAAATATGAGGGGGTAGTGTAAATTCTTGTTTTTACACAGCCTTACTTTGTGCTGACCTTTCCATCAAAATTTAAAATAGACTAGGACCTTGGCTCATTAGAAGCAGTGAAACTTTTTGCAGGTAGAAAAACACTAAGGGCCTGTCTAGTCTCTGATCCGACCTACTACAACTCCACCCTATCGCTGGGCAGGCTCTAGACTGGGTCTCCTACTGGTAGCACAGTTGTTTTTATGTTTGCTTGCCACAGGCATAGCAAACATATTGGTATCACAGTCAGAGTGGCTTTTGGAGGCTTGTCTGTCCTCAGCCTATCACAGACCTGGAATTTTTAATCTCTGCCTGCTTTTCTTGTACTATCCAGTCCCCTGTGGAGACTAGTCAGACAATCAGATTCCTGGAAAATGCAAAGATGAATTTCCTGTCTTCATGTGTTACTTTATGATGCCTACTAACAATGTTTCTTGTGCTTTTTGTACTGCTCTCGTGTTACTGATGTGTGGCTTGTACCTCTGGGCTGTAGGACTCTCATAGATTGTGCACTTTATGTTTTTTGGGCTGCGTTTAGAGATGGCTGCTCATTTTGTTGCTGCTTTGGTATGGCTGTTTTGCATGGAGAGATCAACTCATCAGTATGGGAGTGGGTCCTTCTATTCCTGGTATCTGTCAGCTGCCTACTGTGACAGGTATCCACAGCTCTGAAGGGCTTTTTCTTTCAGCTGCCCATGGCAGTGGGTCTCCAAAGTCCTGAAGGGCTTTTACTTTCAATCGCTTGCTGCCCTGGGTCTCATACAGCCCTGATGGGAATTTTGTTTTAAGTAACTTGCTACGGTGAGTTTCCACAGCCCCAAGGGGCTTGTATTTCTACTGCCCACTGTGGTGGGGTCTCACACAGCCTGAAGGGATTTTTCTTTCAATTGTCCACTGCATCGGGTCTCGAAGTCACAGAGGGTTTTTACTGTCAACTATCCACCACGGCAGGTCTCACACAGCCCCAAAGGGCTTTTTCTGTCAACTACCCACCACAGCAGGTCTCACATTGCCCTGAAGGGCGTGATCTGTCAACTAACCACTGCGGCATGTCTCATACAGCACTGAAAGGCTTTTTTTCTGTCAGCTGCCCACTGAGGCAGATCCCCGCAGCCCCAAAGAGTTGTTTCTTTCAATCACCCACTGCAGTGGGTCTCCATAGCCCCGAAGGGTGTTTTCTTTCAACTGCCCACCATGGCAGGTCTCTCAAAGCCACAAAGGGCTTTTTATGTCAATTGCCCACTGTTGCAGGTGTCCACAGCTCTAAAGGGCTATTGTCTTTCAGCTGCCTGCTGTGGCAAGTCTCATATAGCCCCAAAGGGCTTTTTCTTTCAATTGCTTGCTGTGGTGCATCTCACATTGCCCCAAGGGGCTTTTTTCTTTCAATTGTCCACCATGACAGGTCTCACACAGCCCCAAAAGACGTTTTTCTGTCATGTACCTGCTATGGCGAGTCTCCACAGGCTTGAAGGTCTTTTTCTTTCAACTGCTTGCTGCTGCTGACCTCAAACAGCCCCCGAAGGCTATTTTGTTGTTGCCCTGCATGGTGGATCTCACACAGCCCCAAACGTGTCCTTCTGTTACCCAAAGGGCTATTTTCTTTCACCTGACCACTGTGGTGAGTCTCCACAGCCTTGAAAGGCTTTTCCTTTCTGCTGCTCACTACAGCAGTTCGCCACAGCCCCAAAGGCACTTCCGGCACTGCACAGTCCCCTGAAACACTTGCACTGCCAGTGTCTGTCTCTCTAGATACCTAGCAGCAAAACTAATCTCTCTCTCCTCTTGCTATGATTTTCTCCTGTTATTCTAACCTATTTCTACTTTATTTTCTAGGCTGTGCCAAATGTCAACTCTCAGTCAGATAAGTGTCCTTGTTATTTATTTCTAACTTTCTAGTTCCCTCCTCTGGGAACTCTAACTATGTCTGTCTACTCAGCCTCCACTCTTTTCTTGGTTTTCAGATGCCTACCACATTCCCTTTATCCTTGGGATTCCTCAACCTTATCCAAGCAGTCTTTATTAATATTGCTGTATGTTATTATTTTGACTGTTTCCCTGTACAGTACACCCTCAGTCTTTGGAACAGTCGCATTAGACATTCAAGTCACTGTGTCTTATTCTAATTAATTTCTCCTCCATCACTTATTAAAGCGGAGGTATTTGTTAGTAGGCAAAAAAATGAATCGTATAGTTTTTTATCATAAATATATTTTGGACATCCTTAAATGCATCCTCAGTGCCTTTTAGTTTTCTCAGGTATTTCTCAAACAGATTTTATAGCTAATTTTTTAAATGAATGACTCACATCATTAAATATGCCCACCATTCACAACTTTTAAAACTCTCTTCCTTTGATGTTACCTGTTAAATATACATGCTAGATTTATAATGTCACAGGTGTCGGTAGGCATACTCAAAGTACTTTGCTGAGTACAGTAAAATCTGGAAAATCCAGGGGCAACATGGGCTTCAAGCCGAGGCAACAACAGAAACAGAGCCAAAGTAAAATAATAAAGCTGCCTTTACCATTCTTGTGCCTGGGGGATTACACAGCATCTAGCAAATACTCAAATGAACTTGTGAGTGATCCCAGTGAGAGGAGGTGGAGTGGAAGCTCTAAGCTGTGAGTCAGACCACATGCGGTTTGTTCCTTTGGACCGCTGTAAGGCTGGCTACCTTGATGTGGTACAGAGGCTTATCACAATGTATCCTAAACACTGTAACTAAAATCCAGCCAAATTCTGTCTGATTGGTAGTGTGTGTGTATTAGATAAAATAAACATGTTGTGAATCTACTAGGATCCTTGGCTTACTACATACTGTTGACTGAAATGGGGGTGGGGTGGAGCAATGTTTGTGTGGTGGAGCAGCACATCTTTTGGTCTGTGTTTACACGAGGCAGGGCAACAAGTTCCATCAACTCTCAAGTACATGTTTAAAATTCTTGGCTATACCCCTGAATAATGAGGATGCATACGAATGGTGTTACCACACGTCTCTGATTTTAAACATAAGTTTCAGGGGGCTGGGGCTGGATGATCAACAGCACTGTACCAAGATATGTATTTTTTCATGGTGGGTATAGCACAGCAGTGGGAACTTTAAAAAACCTAAAAATCCCATATCTTGGTTCAGGAATTAAAGAAAACGAAAAGCAAAATGGGTATCTGATATTTCTGCCAGACAAACACTACTTCTGAAAAAAAAGTATATGGTGTCTAACTAATACTGCTGCTTTAAACATAAGTTTCACTGTGAATACATGAACGCAAACCTCACTGACACTGGCCAATGCCCATGGTAGCTGCATGCTCCCCCACATTCCCCACCCTTTATACCTATTACACTCCCTTGAAACCCTGCACTGTATTTGCCTTGGCCATTTCTGTTAAGCTATTCTATATGTCCACTACCCTCTCTGTTTGTTTGTTTATTTATTAAGGTAAAAACCACTGAGTATAAAACTCATTCGCAATGGTAACCTTTACAGAAAAATACAAAACATATGCATTACTCAATGTTATAAATACAATCAAACTTCAATCATCACTACATAAACACATAAAACTTCAGTAACAGTTACAAGGTTCCTGTAAGAAGATCAGATATTTACTTAGGTGGGATATTGATAAGGGCTTCCCAATCTTTTGTCTATATTCATGGGGAAGACCATTCCAACATATCAGGATATAATTACTAAGTAAATACTGGGAACACTTTGATTTTACAAGCGGGGCAACCATATCTGTAACAGCCGAGTTTCTCAAAATTAGATCAACATTTCTAAAGGAAATTTTATTCTTTAAATATAAAGGAACAAAGCCCAACCCACATTTATAGGCAAATAACTATTTATGTATCATTCTTCTCCTACTAAATGATAACCATCCTAGTCTCTCATATAATTCACAATGATGTGTAAATTTGGTACAATTAAGAATCAATCTAGCAAGACGATTGATTAATAAATCCAATTTTGATAGACGGTCCCTAGTGGCTCCATCATATAAAACATCCCCATAATCTATTAAAGGGAAAATCTGCATCTTTACAATCAAGTTCTGTGAAGAAGTACTTCCTCCCATCACTCTTGAAGTTGCCCCCCACCTCGGTTTGTACCCACACCCCCTGCTGCAGATCCCCTCACTATGTCTGAACAGAGTTTGACAGTCCACTCTGTTGATCCCCTTAAGATACTTAATATTCTGATTATCTCTCTCCTCTCCCTCGTACTCCTGGCACAAGACTACTTTGAGCAGTCCAATGTGGACCACTGTGGATGGGTCTGAATGGTCATCAGAACCCCTGAAGAGTGGAGGATGAGTCTGGATGGTCACCAGAACCACTGAGGAGTAAGGAGTGGGTATGGATGGTTTCCAGAACCCCTTAGGAGCAGGGGATGGATCTGGATGGTCATCAGAACCCCCTGAGGAGTGGGGGATGGGGTTGGATGGTTACCAGAACCCCTGAGGAGTGGGGGATGGGGCTGCATGGTCACCAAAATCCCTAAGGAGGGGGGCTGGGGCTGGATGATCATCAGAACCCCTGAGGAGCAGGGGGTGGGGCTGGATGATTATCAGAACCCCTGAGGAGCAGGGGATGGGGCTGGATCATCACCAGAACCCACTAGGAGTGGGGGATGGGGTTTAATCATCACCAGAACCCCTGAAGAGCGGGGGATTGGGCTGGATGGTTACCAGAACCCTTAAGGAGTGGGGGATGGGGCTGGATCATCACCAGAACCCACTAGGAGTGGGGGATGGGGTTTAATCATCACCAGAACCCCTGAAGAGTGGGGGATGGGGCTGGATGGTTACCAGAACCCCTAACGAGTGAGGGATTGGGCTGGATCATCACCAGAACCCCTGAAGAGTGGGTGATGGGGCTGGATCATCACCAGAACCCCTGAAGAGTGGGGGATGGGGCTGGGTGGTTACAGAGCTTCTGAGGAATGGGGATGTATGGTCACCAGAACCCCTGAGGAATGGGATGTGTCATCAGAGAGGATATAAAATTCCCTACAGAAAAAAATGCCCTCATGCCCTCCTAAATTTGGCTTTCCTGACACCAAAGAGTTCGGATTTGAAGCACAAAATAATGTTCTGGAACTGACAGGGCCAGCTTTTTAAAGATATTATGTCCATGATTTTGGTCATTTGTCCCTGATATTTTAAGCCTTGTTCTTGGTTTATAAGGCAGGGGGAGGGGTGGTGAAGCGGAACAAGGCATTCTGTAGTAGGGTCCCAGGGGAGGGTTCAACAGACTTGCTGCTGCTACTGCAGACAAGCCGACTGGCATGCCATCCCCAGGAGAATGTGTAGCATAAGGCAGGGAGTTTCTGGGAATTGTACTGGGCAGAAGGGGACTGCATTGTTCAAGTCACAAGAGTGTGCTTCACTGGTGAGATAAGGGGCCATTCCTAGCTACTGCTTGCTGGCTCAGTCAGCTGCACCACCCGCAGCTGGTGAAGTAATTAGAGGGAGATGGACATGAACTCCTGTGAGACCCTACAGGTGCCTTGTTCCCACTAAAAAAGGCACAGTCCCTTTTCCAAATTCTAGCAAGCAATATCCCCACCATCTTCTAACAAGAAGCCTTCATGAAGTCATTGTTAATGTGTGTGTGTAACCCATCTAAGTCATAGGTTAACATCTTTGCTGCTTTGTATATCAGGCTACTGAAATTTTTGGGGGGAGCTAGTGAGTCAGCTGAGTCAGTAATTTAAACACAGAGGAGCACGTTTTTTGCTCTACATGGATGTCGGGACACAGCGAGACAGAAGGACAGCAAGAAAGAGAGAGACAGAAACAAATAAAGAAGGGCAGAGGAACAGGAAAAATAATTAGACTTGCAGCTATAATGAATCTGATGATAACGTGCGCATATACACTGTTGAGGTGTCGTCCTTTGGATTCTTCTGCTATGTCTGGTGGCTGTTCAGGTGGAAGTTAATGATCTCATGGCACTTACCAAAAATGTAAGGAAATTATCCCATAACACAGGTTCTAAAGCAGTGTGTGTGTGTGTTATTAGCACCCATAATGACTGTTGTATGCATAACCCACACAGTCCCAATATCTTAAGTCATTGCTTTGTAAAGTGCTTTGCGTATGAAGGGTGATGCAGAAAAACAAATTCTATTGTATTGTATTATAATAACTGCTAGCGTCTGACATCAACCAGAAATCAGACCCTACATTCTTCATATCAGCCTGCCATGACATCACATCAGGTTGATATAAAGAAAGTCACAGCTGATCAATCACCTGTCACACTTTTCCACTGCCGACCCAGGTTTTTGAGTCAGTATGGGTCATTCATGAATGCGTGGCTAAGACCTCATGCAGGTTCTGCTGGCAGGGAGCGTGGTGCCCCAATTCTGTGGTCACATCAACCTCTGTGGTGGGGCTATGGAAAGTGTACCTTTCTTAGCAGGATAAGCCACGTGCTTCATAAGGCCAATTATGGTTCTGGCATGGTGCTATAGAGGTGGTAAGAGGATTAGAGATGCAAAAAAAAAATAAAACGGGAGAGAAAATCCTTCAAAACATCAGAATGATGGCTGGCTGGTGATGTTGGGGCTGGGAGATTGAAAAGGCCTGAAGTGTGAGCCAACACCACAGTTAAGAAGGTGAATAGTCTCCACTGAAAAAAGTTTAACATTTTCAAATGTGGGCCAGAATAGGACTCTAAAGTATCCCTGTTTGTAACAGAACATTGCGTATCTTACCTTTGATTCGATTTTAGAGTGCCCCTGTGTCTAATCATGTAAGATGCTTTTTGTTCCAACTTCTGAGTCTGCTTTGGCACTATTTTAGATTTTTCTTTGGTAACCAGGTATGGTCCACTAGGCACAAGTGCCTGTTTACAGGTAACCCGGGAGTACTCGGAAGGTTAACTGACTTGCTCAGAGTCACAAGGTATGCAAGTGGAGGTTGTGGGAATCAAACTCAGGTCTGGCTGGACATACTAAGCTCATTCACAGCTCATTACTCTAACCTCTAGGCTATACTGCCAGTTTGAAATAGCTACAGTAGTGCTTCTTTTACTGTGGCTAGCCACAGCTTTTCTCAGCTGTCTTTGAACACCCATTGTCCTATAAGGTGAGGGAGCAGAGTATTTTGCATGCTAGTGCATCTCTGCCACAAGAACAGTGATGTTAAACATGCTGGGCTGTTCAAAAGCAGCTGGGAATACAGATGGAAACCTGGAGATGGCCATAGTAAAGGAAAGCTCTTTCTAATTTTCTCAAATTGAACACAAATGCAAAAGAGGACACAAAACAAGAACAAAGGACATATCACAAGACAAGAAACAAAGTATGATCTGAAATTTAACAAAAAGGAAGAGGTACATGTTGTCACAGTAACGTGTATGCATTTTGGGATGAAGAACCCAAGGAGGACTTACCAGCTAGGGGGAGTGCAGCTAGCCCAGACAGAGGAGGAGAAGGATCTGGGTGTGCTTATCACAGGGTCAATGAACAACTCGGCACAGTGTAGGAAGGCAGCTGTAAAGGCCAACAAAATGCTGGGTTGTATTGCAAGGGTATATCTAGGAGGAGGAGGTGATTCTGCCACTGTATAGGTCATTAGTTAGACCACACCTGAGTACTGCGTGCAGTACTGGCGTCCAGATCTGAAGAGGGACATTAAGTTACTGGAAGGAGTGCAGCGAGGGCGACAAAGATGATCAAGGGTCTGGGGACTTATCATAAGGAGAGGAGGTTGAAGGAGTTGAACATGTACTCACTGGAGGAGAGGAGAGACGGGGGACAGATTGAAACCTTTAAATACATGAAAGGAATAAACAAGACAGGTACAGAGGGCTGTTCAAAGTAAGGAGGGAGGGCCACCAGGGGCCATGATATGAGACTGGAGCGAGGAAGGTTCAGGAGGAGATGAGGAGACACTTTTACAGAGAGAGTGGTGGCTGGGTGGAATGCGTTACCTGCAGAAGTGGTATGCAGTAGAACAGTGGACTGCTTCAAACGAGGATGGGACAGGACAAGGGGAGGGTTAATGAAGGGGAAGGGTGGAAGGGAGGGGCAGCTGCAGAATAAGGGGTGCTAGCTGCACATTCGAGCAGACTTGATAGACCTCTAGGCCTTTATCTGCTAGCAAATTTCGTATGTTCGTACTGCTGCTTGATTTTAATTTCCCAGTAAAATTGCTTATAAATGGCATTCTCAATAAATATTTAAATCTTACAATCTATTTCGAATCAGTATTCACTTTGGAGTATAACATTTCTTGTTTAAAACATATCAAAGGTATTGTACAAAATATTATACGTATACATATTTAAAAGAAAATCTAATCAAAACCTAATTGAATAAGAGATATGTGCACAAAATAAAGAGCAATAAAGTGATAAAACCAAGACACTGGAACACACTGCTCATGGACTATGAGGGTCTTGCCCACAGATGTGTATGAATCCTATATGTGAACCATGTTGGGGCTGGCAGTATAGCCTAGAGGTTAGAGCAATGAGATGTGAATGACCTTGGTACATCCAACAGACAAGGGTTTGATTCCCACAACCTCCACTTGCACACTGTATGACCCTGAGCAAGTCACTTAACCTCCCTGTGATCCCAGGATGCATCTGGAAGTGAGCTTCGGCTCAATGTGCCTTTCCCAGACAAAAAACTGTAACATAAAAAACGAATATGTGTGTGAGATTCTATATTTACCACTTTAACAGAAGGAAGTAGCCACGTATCAGTGAGAGCTATTATCCACAGCCCCCACTGGATGCACCCCTTCGCAGATACAACAAAGTATATCTGGTAGCTGAGCAATGGAGGAAGCGTTAAACGGGAAAGTGCAGTGTGTGAGAGTTCGAGAGCACTCACCTTCCCACAGCAGGCTTTGTCAAGCCTCTGTTTCAGAGCTCCTCTGTCCTCTAGCCAAAAGGGAAATGTATACGAATACCGGAGTTCTCAAGGACAGGCATGCAGGGACAAGGAATGGGGGTCAGAGGTACAGGCCCAAGAAAATGGCAAGAATAAATAAGCATGACTTCCTAACAGAAACAAGCACTAGGGTGGGGGGGGACAAGTTAAGACTCTTTAGGAACTGGAACATCTACAATATTCTAGTTTTCTCCAAGGATTTGTTGTGCATTTACGTGGCCACATTACGTATTCTGATATAGTATTTGATGCTGGGCAGTTTTATTTGTGATTACTGTTCTGAATCTGGGGTGAGGCCGTGAAACACTGTGCCACTTCTGAATCATTTAGTGTAACAGTGAAAACAATGCGATTATCTTTGTTTTTGTCACTAACCCTAAATGACAAGAAATAAGAGCACCACTGTGCCCAATTCTGGAGCCCCAACCTAAGAAAAGACAAAGACAGGCTTCAGATGGTACCGCACAGGTAACCAAAATGATTCAGGGGAAGCAGGGCAGATCCTACGAGGAGTGTCTTAAGGCCCTGAATATGAACTTGTTGGAGACTGACGGGAAAGGGGAGATATGATAGTCCTTCGAGTTCCTGAAAGGAATGAATGGTAGATTGTGGGGAATTATTCAGCAGGAGTGGCCAATCATGAACACAAGGGCAAAAGTGGAAGTTGGTAAAAAGGAGATTCAGGAGGGACGTGAGAAAACATTATTTTACAGACAGAGTGGTTGAGCCATAGAATAGACAACCAGCAGAGGTGGTGCGTATAAGAACCATTAATGGTTTCAAACATGGCTGGGATACAGGGGGAAAGTACAGCAGTAAGGCAGAGGGCAAGAAGGAGGGAGGTAAGTACAATAATAACCTCGACTAGACGTTAGGTCCTGTGGTTGGATAGGGTAAAACAGGGCAGACTGCATGGACCAATGGCCATTTTCTGTTGATGTTTTTTATGTTTCTATGCCATATTTATGTGTTGGGCCCAGGGGCAAGATTTACACCGATGCCTGGGAGTACTATAGTGCTGTACCAATGCTGTGACTCTCTTACTGTGCCATGGAACCTGCATTCCCCTGGTGACTGGGGGTTGCCATTTCATCGCCCTAGCTGGCTACCCCCTTTAGCACTCCTCCTTGGGATCTTCAACTTACAAGTCAACTGTAAAGCGCACTCAGCTCAGAGTAAACTTCACAAACTCAGCAACAAACAGTTAAAGGAATATCTGTGTGGACTGCCTTACTGTTGCTGCTGCTCTCTGGCAATATTCACCACAACCCTGGCCCTCCACAACTTACGGCATACCCACAGTCATCTACTGGGTTACTTACAATTGCCTCACTTAATATATGCAGCTTCCCCCCAAAATGGATATACTGAATGCATGGATCTTACAACATAACCCAGACATCCTCTCAGTCGTAGAAACATGGCTTTCTCCAAAAGTAACGAATGCTTCAATTTCCATCCCAGGCTACACAGTCTTTAGACAGGATTGTCTCTCCAAGCATGGGGGTGGCTGTGTGACCTACCTCCAAAACAACCTTCAAGGTCTCGTCCTAACTCTGCCCAAAACTGATGACCATATGCAAGCCCTTGCCATAAAAGTGCTTCTAGGTGCACACAATAAAACCCTTACTGTGTTTTCAATCTATATTCCTCCCAGACAGATGGCCTCCTGCTTTGATTCACTCCTGGAGTGTTTTGGCTCTCTGAGTATTACTTCAGAAATTATCATGTTAGGAGATTTCAGTATCGATTAGTTCTCTCCTGACACAAGCCCTTTTAAAGATGCAGTTTCAGCAGTTCACCTCACCCAGCTAGTCGAGTCCCCCACTAGAAACAGCTTTAAAACTGGGACAGGTACCTTACTGGACTGGTGTTCTCTAACCACCATGATCATATATCGGACACAACCGTATTCGCAGATGCCTTCAGTGACCACTCCCCAGTCTTGTTTCATTGGGCGAACAAATTCTCTAAACCACCCACTAGAACAATTACCACCAGGGTACTCATCTGTGGGCATCTTGAATCACTAAAAGCTGACCTGTGTAATCAGGACTGGTCAATGGTTTACACTACTAACTACGTTGACATTGCCCTCGACCAATTAATTCTTCAGTTCAACGCTATATGTGATAGGCACGTCCCCCATAAAAAAGTGTAAAATCAAATGCCGCTGTAATCCCCGGTTTTCTCCGGACCACCTTGATCTTCTGAATGCTGGGGACCATCTATGGCACAGGTCTATGTCCTTGTGTAATCAGGCCGATATCCAGAGGTACAAAATGGCTAGAAACAACTACACGAGGGCTATTCGTGCAGCTAAAAATCAATATTATAAGGAAGTGCTCTCTCGGACCTGGAATGATGGCAGAAAATTTTGGACTAACCTTAAAGAGGTCACTGGGAGAGACCTCAGATCTGCCCCTACCATGCTTAACATTGATGGTGTACCCTCACTCGACCCCAAACTTATTGCTAGCACTTTTAATAATGCCTTCACGGACCTGAGTGGTGTCCTGCCACCTGGCTACTTCTCTCACCCCCTCACAAAGTGACTACTCTGAAAAAGAGATTCAGCACCCTTCTCATCCTCCTTTCTACTTCAAAACCCTCTCAGCCCATGAAGCCAGGAATTACCCACTCAAGGTATTAGGGAAATCAAGATTTAGTGGTGACCGGGATAGGGTCCTATTCTACCCTGTAACATATAAAGTGATCCCATTATCAGTTTCATTTCCATATATTGATTTGCACCTAATTTTTATATTACTAGATGTAGATATGCAAGGGAGAAAAACAGACGGCAAGAGAAAACCGAGAGCTAGAGAGAGGCCAAGAATTGCGAGACTGTTCGGGTTGATCAAGTCTGAAGTCTCACAGGAAGATTTGGTTGTGCAACCAGACAGAGAAGAGAGAGAAAAGGAAAGAATATAGAATGATCCTTGCATTTAAACACTTTCTCCAAAACAAATGGGATAGGGTCCTATTCTACCCTATCACAGTGACACCCTAGATCTTAAGTTTGTAGCCCTTACACTGGATGAAATTCTGTCACCTCTAACACATACTATTAACATGACACTTAGTTACTCTCAATTCCCTCAGAAATGGCAATCCGCCACTGTGACGCCAGTTCATAAGTCTAGGGATTGCACAATTATTGGGAACTACAGGCCTGGCTCTGTCCTTCCCCCACTCGCGAAAGCTCTTGAGCGTATAGTGGCTGACCAACTGGTTGAATACTTAGAAAATATCAGCTACAATGCCCGCAACAACACGGGTTCAGAAATGGTCATAGTACCACTGCCGCTCTTCTGGAGTTCACAGGCTTTATTCACCACTCCTTAGATCAAGGACACCTGGTTGGTGCTACTTTCATACGAACATATGAAATTTGCCAGCAGATAAAGGCCTAGAGGTCTATCAAGTCTGCTCGAATGTGCAGCTAGCACCCCTTATTCTGCAGCTGCCCCTCCCTTCCACCCTTCCCCTTCATTAACCCTCCCCCTTGTCCTGTCCCATCCCCTTTTGAAGCAGTCCACTGTTCTACTGGATACTACTTGCAGGTAACACATTCCACCCAGCCACCACTCTCTCTGTAAAAAGTGTCTCCTCATCTCCTCCTGAACCTTCCTCCTCCAGTCTCATATCATGGCCCCAGTGGCCCTCCCTCCTTACTTTGAACAGCCCTCTGTACCCATCTTGTTTATTCCTTTCATGTATTTAAAGTTTTCGATCATGTCACCCGTCCTCCTCTCCTCCAGTGAGTACATGTTCAACTCCTTCAACCTCCTCTCGTATGATAAGTCCCCCAGCCCTTTGATCATCTTTGTTGCCCTTCGCTGCACCCCCTCCAGTAACTTACTGTCCCTCTTCAGATACGGGCGCCAGTACTGCATGCAGTACTCCAGGTGTGGTCTAACTAATGTCCTATACAATGGCAGAATCACCTCCTCCCTCCTCGAGGATATACCCCTTGCAATACAACCCAGCATTTTGTTGGCCTTTGCAGCTGCCTTTCTACATTGTGCCGAGTTGTTCATTGACCCTGTAATGAGCACCCCCAGATCCTTCTCTTCCTCTGTCTGGGCTAGCTGCACTCCCCTAGCTGGTAACTCCTCCTTGGTTCTTCATCCCAAAATGCAGCACCTTGCACTCTTTGGCATTAAACCCCAGTTGCCAGGTGTCTGACCAGGTTTCAAGCTTTGCCAGATCATCCTGCAACCCCTGCCATCCCCCTAGGTCATCCACCACCACGCCTACCTTGGTATCATCAGCAAACAGACTGATCTTGCTCTTGATGTCCCATGATATGTCTGCAATGAATATCCAAAACAACACTGGTCCCAACACTGAGCCCTGTGGAACACCGCTCATCACTGCCCTTGGGTGTGAGAGCTCCCCACCCACCACTATCCTCTGTTGCCTTCCCTGAAGCCAGTTTCCTACCCATCTCACCAGCTTTGCACCGGCCCCTGTGCCTACTAACTTCCTTCCCAGCCTTCCATGTGACACCGAGTCGAATGCCTTACTGAAGTCCAGATACAGGACATCCACTGCATGGCCCCTGTCCAGTTGCCTAGTTACCAGTCATAGAACTCTGCCAGGTTGGTTTGGCAGGATCTGCCACGTATGAAGCCATGCTGTCTGCTGTCCTGTAGTCCTTTGGCCTCTAGGAGGGCCACCAGCCTCTCCTTCAGGATAGTCTCCATTAGCTTACCTACGATGGATGTGAGGCTCACTGGTCTGTAGTTTCCCGGTTCATCCTTGGAGCCACTCTTGTGGAGGGGCACCACATGAGCCATCCTCCAGTCCTGAGGTACACACCCTGAATGTAGTGAGGCATTAAATAGGTCTGCCAAAGGTCCTGCAAGGACCTCTGCCAGCTCCTTCAGTACCCTGGGGTGGATGCCATCTGGGCCTGGCGCCTTGTCCACCCTCAGTGCCTTCAAACCCTCTCGAACTCTGCCCTCCATGATTTCCCCATCTGTCACCCTTCCCCCTGCTTCTGCCATTTCTCCACCTTGGGTGTCACCCCCCTCTCTTTTAGTAAATACTGAGCAGAGTACTCATTTAGAGCTTCTGCCTTATCGCACCCTGCTTCCACCCAACCCCTCCTTCCTAATCCTTACTATGTGTCCTTACAGCTCCCTTTCTCCTGATGTACTTAAGAAGTCCTTCTCCCCTTCTTAATGCCTTGTGCCAGCCTGAGTTCCGTAGATGCTTTGGCTCCCCTTACTGCCCTTGTCACCTCCTTCGATTCTGTCAAGTACTCCTCCCTGTCCTCCCCCTCCCTGTTTTCTTGTACTTCCTAAAGGCAGCTCTTTTCCTTACCTTTTCCATGACCTCCTTGCTCAACCAGCTCGGTTTCTTAGCCCTAGCCTTCTTACTCTGGGCTTTGCAGCAGGTTTTGGTTGCCTCCACTATCCCCAGCTTTATGAGCTCCCACCTCTGGTTAGTGTCCATACTAGATTGAATTCTGGCCAGGTGCCTTTTACCACTTACCCCATCCTCCCAAAGTCGTCCCTCCTGAAGTCCAGCACTCTTGTGCCAGATTCCCTCCTTCCTTGCCCATATCCAATGTGAGCCATACTGAGTGGTGGTCACTCCTGACAGCGGTTCCTCCACTGTAAGTTCTCTCACAAAGTCCCATTTGCCAGCACAGGTCAAGGGTATTCCCTAACCTGGTTGGTTCACTGACCATTTGCAGCAGGAAGCTGTCCTGGAAGGCATCCAGCAGTACCTGCTCCTTCTGTTCCTGGTTGTTGGGGTACTCCAGTCCACTCCTGGCATGTTGAAGTCCCCCACAATCACCACACTACCCTTCTTGCAGGTCCTCCTGATCTGTCCCGCTAGTTCCCTGTCTAACTCCTCCATCTGAGATGGTGGCCTGTACACCACTCCCATTCTAAGAATCCTATTCTTGGAATCCTGGATTTGCATCCAAAGTGACTCCATACTACCCTCCTCCCCATCCTCCCTTACACACTTCAGTCCTTCCTTCACATATAGTGCCAGCCCCCCACCTTTCCCAATCACCCTGTCCCTACGAAATAACCTGTACCCTGGTACAGACAGGTCCCAGTCATTGTATTGGGTGGCCCATGTTTCTGTGATGGCTGCAATGTCCACCTCTCCCTCTGCCATGAAAACCTGTAACTCTGCAGTTTTCCTCCCAAGGCTCCTAGCATTAAGGGTAACCACCTTCCACCCTCCCCCCCCCCATCCTGCCCTCCTTTCCTAGCATCACCATTGATTTAACCAATACTTTCGACACAGTGAATCATGCCCTCCTGGTCAAACAGCTTGCCACCACTGGCCTAGCTTGTGACAGCGTAGCCTGGTTTGAAAGCTGCCTGCACAACTGTACACAGCAGGTGAAGATTGGTAACACCCTCTCGGATAGCAGACCTGTCCTATCTGGAGTTCCTCAAGAGTCCATCTTGGGCCCTCTTTTATTTAGCATTTTCCTCAACTCAACAACCTTCCTTACTCCTGTCAGGGTTACATCCTTTTATATGCTGACAATGCTGTCCTGTTTACCAGTGATCCAGACCCTAAGGTTCTTGAATCCAGGCTACAGAGTAATGTTTTAGTCATAGAAAGATGGTTCCATAAGCACAAGTTAGTTATGAATTACAACAAGACTAAAACTATGCTGTTCTCCAGCTTCCAAAATAGGCACAGAACTTACCCTCTTTTTATCACCAACAAAGAGGGCTCTCCCCTGGATCTAGTTCAGCTCTTTAAATATCTGGGGATTACTACTGACAGTACGATGACCTTTGCCTATCACATTAACATCATTGCTAAGGCTGTTAACACCCGCATTGGGCTACTTCATAGGCATAAGCAATGTTTGACCCCAGAGGCTCTTAACCTGGCCATTCATAGCTCTCGTCTCGCTTATTGATTACGGCTTCCAATCTATGGATCAGCTACTGAAACAACTCTTCACCGCATCACAGTTGCACTCAACAAAGCATGCCAGCTCCTTACCGGCTCAGCCCATCTGTCCCATACCTGCGACATGTACGCTCAGGCCAACTGGCTCCAATTCAAAGGTAGACTCATGCACCAAACACATTTACTTTCCAAAAAAGTAAGCTTAGGCAAAATGCCCCCTGGTGAAAAGCTTATTACCCCCGCTATCAACTGTCATTGCACCAGAAGCTCTACTAGCCAGATTGTTAATATACCCCGCTGTCACACTTCTCTGGGACAAAGGTCCCTTGCCTACCGTGCCCCGCTATGGATGAACTCTCTGCACCATGACATCACTTCAGCATCCACCTTGGGCTCTTTCAAGGTTAAACTTAAGCAACAGCTAGTTGCTGTTGCCAGTTGTGACTGCTTCCAATAACCTTCCTTCTTGTGACCAGCACTTATTCTAACATTATGCTCTCCTGACTTTATGCTTAACTGTTCTCAGCATGTAATTAACTGTTCTAAGTTGCTAATCATTCTCCTTTCACATTTCCTCTTGATCCCTTCCACTCTTTTCTCTCGCCCCTCTATGGCTTTCACCCATCCCCCCTCCTCCCCCCGTTATATCTCCTGAGCTCCCTTGCTCACTTTAAAATGCTTTGTCCCATACCTACGCACCTCTGCCGAAGCCCCTGGGCTGATGCCATCCCTTACCTTGTTGATTATTAGATATCAGGCTGAGTCTGTTCTCATTTTCCTGTAAAGGGTCATTTCATAAGACCTCACCCCCTCTAACATGACCCTTTGAATTCCAGGTTTTAATCAAATACGCACCTTGGCATACATTGTGCAATGCCACATGTATTGGAACTTCTCTAGTTATACACTCTTGTAATGTTTTGTATAATTCTCTGTTTTGTTTGTTCTCCATCTCATACCTTTCCAATATGTATTGTCATCTGACGTAGAACCTATGAAATGAGCTTGTTCTCAAAGGTGTTATCCGAAATTTCAATAAATAATTAAATAAATATTAAAAGCCCTGAGCTACAACTGTAACTGAAACAATCAAGCCCTCTATACATTAGTGAGGAGTTAGTACCTGCCCACTGGACTGGCTAAGCGATCACAATATGTGGTTCTAGCCTGGTCACAGCACCCCACCCCACTGCATGTCTTTACTACTAATAATACCCAAGTTATGAACAGAGACCACCATAGTTGGAAAGGTGATGGAAAGCTGTTTAAATGAGGTATTATGCTGGCAGGTAGCTAGCAGCAGTCTGGAGATATTGCTGAGTCCTACCTATACTGACACTACACTGCCCCCATTCTTGGGATCCCTGTGATATCATGCAGGGAGGTAGGTGTGCTGACTCAGTACTGTTAGGCGCATCTTCACTATGTGTGTCATCAACATGTAATAACAGTCGAAGTATCCACAGGCACCAATGTGATTCTCTGTTTAATTCTGCTTACTATCACTTGATAATGATAATGCTAGGCAGACCATGCCCCCTCAAGCGCTAAAGCTGTGAAATGACAGCCAACTGGCTGGGACACAGTGTGCATTATGGGGAGGGAACCACTCTGCTGGACTGTTGCTGCACCACTGGCTTCCACAAATTGTGGATCAGGGGTCAAAGCGGTGGTGAAAACTGCAGAACATGGAATGTGGGGGTTGTGTTGAGATGGTGTTGGCTTGTGGGGAGGAGCTGGCAGGTCACCAGATATTATGCCCAATGGGCATTTAACCAGTAAACCCATCTTTGGTGCCCCATAATGGATCATGGGGATAGCAATTCTAGGGACAGTTGCCCCAGCTAATTAGGAACTGAGGATTGGATTAAGGGTACTTTTCTAAATATGGTGTTGGGTTGGGGCTGCTGACAGAAGGATGCTGGTTTCTATCTTAAAGGTATGGGACAGGGGTCAGGAGAAGCTCATGTCAGTAGCCCATTGAGGGGTTCTGGGGTCACACGGGACTAAGTCTGACCAGCAGGAGGAGAAGAAAAGCATTTTTTATTTAATAACTTTTTTATTTCCTCTTGAATACAATTACCCTGATTATAAAATGGCAAGGAAAATCTAGACATGTCATTGACCGAGAGGTCAGGTGCTGAATCTACCCAAGTTGAGTTATGACAGCCGTGCCCCTGACAAGTGATGATAGACTGTGTATTTGAGTCAGACCATTATGTATTTGATTTATAGATCAGTTTACTAGTTCTAACATTTACATCTGCTATTTGACTATTTAACGTTTCTCGTTAATTTCGACAACTAGCTTAAGTGCTGCACAGGGCTCCTGTGATGCTCTCAGTACTGTGAAAGCTGCCTCTCACTGGTTCAGTATTCCATTGTGATGATAATACCCTTCAAGACAGCAACTGTGACAACACAAACACCAACATATCACAACATCTTTAGGTTAGCTACAAAGAGTTATATAGATATGCAACAGGCTAACTCAAACTATGCAATCTACCTTCAAGTGTGTGTGTGTGTGTGGGGGAGGGCACAACCAGAACTAAGGAGTGCAGAGCCACGAGTGAGTTATGGAAAGTCCTGACCACTCACAAGTGATGATAAACTGCCTGTTTTGAATCAGGCTATTGTATATTGGATATATACAACAGTAAGTTACAAGTTACAGCTTTTAAATCTGCAGTTTGTTTAAAGATGTTGCTGTGTTTCTTTAATGTCTGGCTTCAGTGCTGTACTAGGCACTGTGATGTCATCAGCATTGTGGAAGTCACTCTCTAATTGGTTCAGTATTCTACAGTGATGACAGAGCTGCTGACACTTTTTTACGTTGGGGCAGACAGCTTGTGGCAGGAGCTGCCTGCCTCAGGACCTAAATATGCCCCAAATTATATTTTTTAGCAAAGGATTAGTTAGAATTAAACATACTAGAACACTACCTAACTTCCTTATTGCAAGTCAGCCACTGAGTGCCTGTCACAGCCCGCCACAAAATCGCATTTTAATGGCACAAAAAGAGAAGGGCTGCAGTGCTACAGTTAACATTATAATGCTATTGGGGGCAGTGGTGGCCTTAAGGTGATACTTGTGCTCTGTATAGGCTATTACACATGCTAAAGGGGGGTATATACATGTAATACCCCCCTTAAAATACAGTTATGTAAGAACTTACCATAACAGCAGATCTTTGAGAGGAGCTCTTGCAGCAGGCTATTACTACTACTAGGCTATTACTATTAGGACTATTGCTGCAGGCCTTAGGACCCACCAGAAAAAACTTTCTAGCAGTACCCAGTGGGGACTGCCCCCCTGATGCCAGCTCCGTCCCCGGTGTCGGTCATGCTACAAAAGGGGGCAGACCCCAGCTCCACCTCAGTTCCCCCATTAAGACCCGTGAACAGATCTCAGTGAGAAAACCGGGCGAAGTCCGTCCTAGACATGCTGAAAAATTCTTCTGGGGGACGGAGGGCGGGAAAGCAGCACCTGCTGCAAGAGCTCATCTTGAAGATCTACTGTTGTGGTAAGTTCTTATGTAACTGTACCATCTTACTTCAAGGGGGAGCTCTTGCAGCAGGATATTAGTATTAGGACAGAATCCCAAGCAGTCCTGCACCAAGGAGGTGACTAGTCCCAGGAGGTAGGATGACAGATGAAATGATGGCAAAGCTTATGGTTGGATTCCGCAAACTAGGACAAGAGTCCTTGAAGAACTGCCAGGCTGAAACCAGCTTGGCACCTGGAAGCAATGTCCAGACTGTAATGCCTCATGAAGGTGTTCACTGAATTCCAAGTAGCGGCTGCACAGATGTCTCGAAGGGAGACATTTTTTAAGAAGGTGAAGGAGGTAGAGACTCCTCTAGTGGAATGACCTCTGACCGAGCATGGTAGAGGTTTGTTGTACTCGTATAGCAGTACACTGTGCAGTGCACCAGCCACGGGAAATGGTCTGTTTTGACACCGCTTTGCCCAGGTGTTGAGGCAAAAGGCCACAATTGCTCCAATATGCGGTGTGCAGCTGTCCGCTTAGGTAATACCTCAGCGCCCTGTGGACATCCAATGTGTGGAGAGACTCTCCCGATTAGAAGGGGTAGGAAAATAAACTGGCAGGTTAACCGACTGGTTGAGGGTCAACTCCAAGACCACTTTAGGTAAGAACTTAGGATTTGTCCTGAGGGAAACTCTTTCCCAATGGAAAATAATACAAGGCTCCTTACACATCAGGACCTGTAGCTCGGAAACTCTTCGAGCTGAAGTGACAGCAACTAAAAAGGAAACGCAGCTCACTTTCCACTGCGGGTTCAAGGGGGGAAGAATCAGTTTCTCCAGCACAAAAAGGAGATCCCAGGGAGGGACAGGGTCCCTGATGGGAGGTCATAGGTGTAGAATGCCCCATAAAAAGGTGCGGGCCACATCTAACTGAGCCAGGGTCCTGTCTCCGAACAGGACATGATAAGCAGAGATGGCCCACATGTGCATCTTTATGGACAAATAACTCAGGCCTTGCTGATATAAGGAGAGGAGATATTGTAATGCTGAGTTCACCGGGAAGGAAAGAGGATCTAGATGGTGGGACGAAGCCCAAAGACAGAATTCCTTCCACTTCATGGCATAAGTGGAGCGGGTCGAGGACTTCCTCGCAGAAACAAGGATGTCCGCCACCTCTTGAGTAACCCCATACCTGGATTTGACTATGTCTGCAGGTGCCAAGCATGAAGGTGTAGGGACCTGAGATCTGGATGCACCAGCCTGCCCCAGTCCTGGGATAGCAGTTGTGAGCATATTGGCAGCGGAATTGGAGGCTCTGAGGACAACCGCTGAAGTAGTGTGAACCAATCTAAGCTGCGCCACAGCGGGTGATCACAATCATCTGAGCCCCCTCAGCCTGTACCTTCAGCAACACCGCTGAAGGACAGAAAGAGAAGGAAGGCATAAAGAAACTTCCTGCCCAGCAAAGGGACAACATGTCTGGCCAAAAAAATCCAGGCACGCGCTCTTGTGAGCAAGAAACTGCCAGTTTGGTGTTGCGTGGAGATGCAAAGATGTTCTGCTCCGGACAACCCCATGTGTCGAACAGCTGGTCCGCTACGGACTGTAGCAGCTCCCACTCACACACCGTGGACAGAGACCTGCTGAGGCTGGCTGCCAAGTCATTTTGGGCACCTGGAACATGGACGGTGGACAGCAAAATTAGATGCTCCAGTGCTAAATACCAGACTCTCATCGCTTCCCTGCACAGGGGGTAGAAGTGAGTTCCCCCTTGCTTGTTGATGTAAAAGACAACCACTATGTTGTCGGTCTGTACAAGAAGAGAGCCTGGTGTTGAGGACCACCCGCATTTCCAGAACATTGATGTGGAGGACGCACTCCCCTGTAGTCCAGACCCCTTGAGCCTGGTGATCCCCGAGGTGCACCCCCCCAGCCGAAATTGGAGGCATCTGTTGTCAGAGTCCGGCTTGGGGGCTCCTGATAAAAAGGAATCCCTCTATCTAAATTTAAAGGGTCCAACCACCAATGTAGGGTCCTCCTGACCGGCTCTGAGATCCTGATGATGTGGTCCAGACCATCACAGCCCTGGTCCCACTGCACCCTGAGCATCCACTGTGGGACCCCCATGTAGAGGCGGGCCAAGGGAACTACTGGGATGACCACTGCCATGTACCCCAGAAGTCTGAGGAAGGTCCTGGCTGGGACCTGTGGGGTTACTAGGACCAAACTGGCCACCTCTCTCAGGTGATCTCCTCCTTCTCGAGGAAGAAAGGCCATGCCCTGGGCTGAATTCAGGGTTGCACCTATAAAGGTGAGTCTTTGGCTGGGCTCTGGGGAAGACTTTGGTAGGTTCAGGGTGATCCCCACCTTTCGGAAGAATGTATAAGTGTCTCTGAGAACTCGAAGCAGGCGCTGTCTTGACAGGGCAGCTAGGAGCCAGTCGTCGAGGTAAGGAAAGACATACTATCCCTTGTGCCTCAGAGCCACAGCTACCACTGCCAAGCATTTGGTGAAGACTCAAGGAGCGGAGGAGAGGCTGAACGGAAGAACCCGGAACTGATAATGTTCCCCCTGGAAGTAGAACCATAGGAATTTCCTGTGCGGGGGAAAAGACCCTGATGTGCATGTAAGCATCTTGCATGCCCAGAAAACAGAGCCAGTCTCCCTGATGCAGCAGATGAATGAGACCTGGAAGGGTCACCATCCTGAACCTTTGGTATTCTATATAATTATTTAGAAAGCTAAAGTCCAGGATGGGCCGAAGACCTAGCATCTTCTTTGGAACCAGGAAAAAATGGGAGTAATATCCCTTTCCCCGCTGCCGCAGGAGAACTGGCTCTATTGCCTTTTTCTGGAAGAGGGCCTGGATTTCTCCTTCTATGAGAGGAATGTGAGAAGGAGGGTATCTTAAGGACTTTGGTGGAGTTTCTGGAGGGATCTGGGTAAACTCCAGTGTGTGACCTCTCCTTATGATGTTCAAGACCCACTGGTCTGATGTGACAGAGCTCCATCCCTCCAGATGGAGGGAGAAGCGACCCCCTACAGCCTCCCCTGAAGCCTCTGCTGGAGGAGAGGGGGGGGTCAGTGGTGAGTCACTGGGCGGAGCTGGAGGTGGGAAGAGAGGTGTGGGAGGACTTGGGCCCTCGAAAAGGTGCACCACCAGGCTGCTGGCCTTCCTTTAGAAGCCACCTCTCTGACCCTGGTTGTTAGCACGGGCTTGTTGGCCTGAGGATTTATGAAAGGGTCGCTTCTGGAAGCATCTTTGGTCCCCTTATACATTTGGCAGACGGACCAAATAAACTTGCCTGACTCCTGGAAACAAGAGATCAAACCCTTGTTCTGCCCAAAGAGGACGGAACCATGGAATGGGAGGTCCCTGATTCTGGACTGCAGATCATTCTGAAAGCCAGAGCATCTCAGACACACGTGGCAGTGAAGGCAGACCCCTGATGCTGCCACCCTGGCCGCTGAATCCGCAGTGTCGTACGAGGCATGCAGAACATGCGTGCCTACATCCGAGCCCGATTTCAACACATCCAGAAGTTTTGTCTTTTGTGCGGAATCTGGCAGCACCGACAAGCTCCTGTCCTTCTCCCAGAGCGCGCATTTTGGTACTGGACCATATGCGTGGGAAATTATGAACAGATGAAGTAGGTGGAGCCAGAATAAACTTTCTTGCCCATCTGGTCCAAGAAACGTGACTCCTGGTCGGGGCTAGGAGCTTAGATGCTTTGGCTGCTTTGACTTGTCATGAGCAGCCGCAATCACCATGGAATCCACCTGAGGGTTTTCCGCTAAAAGGGCTCATCCTCGGGCCTTGTATAGCCTGTCCAACTTTTGGGAACAGCCGGACTGAGGCTAGATGCTTCCGAGTTGTCCTGGTAAGGTCCTGGAACATGTCAACGAGAGGAGGCACCACTAGGGGCTTGGGCTCCTTCTGCCTCAGGTAAAGAGCCAGTCTCTGGCATTCTGGATCCAGGTCCTCTGTCTCCCATTCATTAGTGGCCTGGATATGTTTCATGACGTCCATGAAAGTGGGATCATCTGGAGGCGAACAGGGTAGATCTCTATCATCAGGAGATCCCCAACTCCTGAGAATGAAGAGAAAGAGGAGGAAGACCTGCTCCTGGTCCTCGAGGTGTCCAAGCTAAGTCTACGGGGACTACCCTCTGTAGAATGTCGGTGGCTCCTGGACCGACAACAGAGCGGGGACCAATGCCTGGCCTAAGACTGGTGTTGGCTACTGGAGTGAGCCTGCCTAGAGGAAGACCTGTGGCAGTTGCGGGATCTGCTCTTGGGCTTAGACCGATGACGGCTGACCGACCTCGAGTGGCACCGTCTACGGTCTCCGGACCATGACCAGAAATGTATAGCCGAGTGGGAACGAGGTTTTGAGGACGCACACAGGTCCTCAGGAGTTTCAGCCGGCAAGCCGACAGGCAAGCCCCCAGGCTCCTGGTTGTCTGGTTGGTATGGAACCGGTGTTAGTTCCAGTTGAGGTGGAGGGGTGTCTTTATGGATCTGGCTCCACCAAAAAGAGAAAAGTTCTCCCAGCTCCTCCTTGCTAAAATGAGATGCCACCGTCCCCTGTGGGTGGATCAGAGAAGTAGGGGGGTCCAGAAGTGCTCATAGGGAGGACCCAGAGGATGAGCCCTCTGGAGTAGAGGCCGGCGTCGGTACCTTGACCGGCATCAGCGTGACTGTAGCACTGTTGGCTGCAGGCACACTGACCAGCACCAGTATCTTAGCCGGGGCCAGATCCAACGTGGCCGACTTAGGAGGGCGGGATCCAGAAGGGGCCTTAGCCTTGGGGTCCCGGTCCTTGCCAGATGGCTTACTGGAGCCCAGTAAGGCCATAGTCAGGGCATTCTTCGGCAGGGCCGAGGCTTGTGCCAAGGTGGAGGCCTTAGTCAACTCCGCCGGGATGGAGGACACGCGCAACGGCGTGGCCTTCGATTTAAAAGGCTTAGAAGCAGCTCCCGATGGGACCGACATTAGTATTTTGGCGGGAGTTTCAGACCTCACTTTTTCCCCGTGCCTGGAAAGCTTTGAGCGGTCAGACCTGCCCAAGCTGGAGGAGGATGCCTTCCTGTGGGGAGAGCGGGATCTAGAGTGGTGGTGGGACCGGCTATGGTCCTTGTCGCTGGACTTTTGTGACTTCTCCTGGCTTTTTCCCTTGTCCCCAGGAGTAGACTGCAGGATGTCCATCCCTTGCTCAAGCAGGTGGGCTTTCAAGGCCTTCAGGTTTCTAATCCTCATCCTGCTAGTGAAGCCCTTGCAAATCTTGCAAGTCTTGAGGTCGTGGTCTGGTCCCAGGCAGAAGACACACGAGTCGTGGCCATCCTTGGATGGAATTTGGTGGTCACATGCACACTTCGTCTTTTTGGGGCCAGAGGAGGAGACCGACAACAGTGACGACATGCAACAGTCCAAGATCGAGATGGAGAATGAACTGCAAAAGAGGTAACGAATGCGGAGAAAAAACAAGAAAAACTGTCGGAAAAAAAAACCCAGATTTGCTGGAACTGCTGTGTGAAAATGCTAAGAACTTCCCAACATGAGCGGGTCGCAGCGGGAAACAACTGAGGTGGAGCCGGGTCTGCCCCCTTTTGTAGCATGACCGACGTCGGGGCTGAGCCGACATCGGGGGTGGGGGGGGCGGTCCCCACTGGGTACCGCTAGCTAAGTTTTTTCCAGTGGGTCCTAAGGCCTGTGGCAATAGTCCCAATAGTAATAGCCTGCTGCAAGAGCTCCCCTCAGTAAGATCATGTGCAGTAGCCTATATAGTGTACAAGTATCACCTAAAGGCTGCTGCTGCCCCTGCTAGTATTACAATGTTATCTATGGCCCTGCAGCCCCTGCCCCACCTCGTGTTATTAAAATGCGATTTTGTGGGCAGGGCTGGGACAGACGCTTAGCAGCTGGCTTGCACTAAGGAAGTTGGATTGCGGTTCTAGTAAGTTTAATTCCTAAATAAGCCTTTGTTAAAAACAAAATAAATAAATACATTTGGGGCTTATTTAGGTCTTGGGATAGCAGCTCCCTTGCCATAAGCAAAAGGTTTGGTATGGCACTGTGGTTTAGGGCACTGCACTGCAAACCTGTAGATCTGGGTTTGAATTCACAGCCCTCACTTCCACACTGTGTGACCCTGGGCAAGTCACTTAACTTCCTTGTGCTCCCAAGTCACACCTGGAAACAAGCTTCAGCTTAGTGTGCCTTTCCTGGTTAAACAATTTCCCCTTTCCCTGTATCAGCGGCCTGCCTCTAAGGTACCAGATGCTCTTAAAAAACATCCATTGTGACAACAACACATTTTTGACATGTTGCTATTACTGATGTCACTAGGCAAGAGATCATTTTCATCTTGTCATCCCTCCACGCCCTGTTGCATATAACTTACCTTGTCATTTTTATCTCCAGTGTTATATTAATATCTACAGTCAGACACACATACCTGGCTGTTTTCAAATGTAGTAATAAATATTTTTATATGGTGATATACACATTCGGTCAATATTACCTATTCACAAGGGTGGCCCTGTTTTGTACAGGTACCATAAACGTTCATACATAAAGACAATAATTTAAATAAAATGCATATATAAATATTCATACACAAAGACAATAAATAAAAATACATATATTTAAAACATCAACAAACATGCTGCAGTTCACTTTAATAGCTTTGTGGAAGAGGCTCCGTGATGATTTGCTTCTCATTTCTGAAATGGGACTGTTTTTCAGGATGTGCACTCTAAATAAAGTAGAGGGGGAAGGCCTCCAGGGAGCAGAGGGAAAAAACAGGAAAGCCTTCACAGCTCGAGAGTTAAGTAAGTCTCTTTCATCTGTGCATCCCTAACAGGCCAAGACACTTTAATACCGAAGGACGGTCCCCATCTCTTAAGGCCTCAGTTCTAAGTAACTACTGAAGTTTATTAAAAGTATTAAATCTGTCAGTGATATTGCAATACATATTTTTCTACAAGAGAGTGAACTTGCCAGGTCCAACAGTCACCATAAAGCAGTGTGGGGGGTGGGGGTAACAAGCCTTCTATTGTGAAAACTCTCCACTTTTTTAAAGATATAATTAAAGCCAGATTCCAATAGCTATTTATTTAAAATTTGGAGACCGGGAAAGGCACACTGAGCCGAGGCTTGTTTCCAGGTGCAACCCGGGGGGAGGGAAGAAAGGAAAATTACTGTCAGAAGTGCACATGATAAGAATTACAAAATATAATACAGAGCATAGCCAGGAAACAGTAGGTAAAAAAAACATTAAAGATATGCAAAATAAAGTGCCAAGGAGAACACTGTACACCAGGGCAACATTATATGGTGGCTGAGGTTACACACACTGTTTAGCTAGAGGACAACACTTAGAACAAGCATTTGTCAATGCCGAATGTTTGCTTGCTGGCATTGGCATTGGTAGTGTAGAAGTCACAGAGCTGCATAACAGAAATGGCAGTGAAGTATTGAACTGAAGCCAACCCCACCACCACCCTGCAGAAAGTGACAGGCATTGGGGTGTGCCTTTGGATCGTCAGGCATAATGGCCATGCCATTTCACCACACCCTACCCTGCAGACACAGACAAGTGTCACGGTGTGCCCTTGGGGTCTTTGGCCCATATCTGCACCCATTCCATCAGGAAATACAGTGAGATGGAGTGCGGTATGGGAGAATGGGGTGAACTTTGGGGCTGAAGAGTCAAGGCATGCCTCGATGCCTCTCACTGGCTGCAGGGTGTGGAATGGTATGAGCATTACAGGCAAGAATCCCAAGTCACACCCTAATGCCTGTCATTCTCTACAGGGTGGGTGTTATGGTTGGAACCCCAACACCTCAGACATTCGCTGGTATTTTCACTCCAAATTTTGAACATGTTTTTTTTGTGACCCCCACCTCATGAACAGTGGCAATATCAGTTTGTTAGCCGAAAGCTGCTTATGCACATCGACTATGGCATTTAGCACCACAGGTGCAAAAACACATTCCGAACAGGATGTGAAAAATGACAGCTATACTGTTCATGGGGAAGTGTTGGGGGCCATGGGGAAATGGCAATGTTGCAAATCTGCAGGTAAAATATAAAAAACTGGTGAAGTCACGCGTGGATAGAAACTATAAGCAACGCAGACACGTAATGTAATTAGTTTGGGATTTTTTACAGCAGATTGTCAACACAGGCATTTTGGGACCTCCGATCAAGAACAGTGTCACTGTGATTTTCTTTACCTGTCCTGAACAATTTCCACAGCGACCCGCGTCTCTGCGCTGAAACTGTGAAAACACATTTCGGCCATGTTGTGAAAAATGACAGCTGTACTGTTCATAAGGAAGTGTGGAAAAATACCACTGGTGAAAATTTGGACTGAAAATATTACAAAGTCATGAACTTACGATGGTGCGTGGAAACTGCGCAATGCTCACTTGTAACACAGTCATTTTATGAACTTTTGTCACCAAATTTTCAACATAGCCATTTTAAGACCTCTGCTCATGAACAGTGTAACTGTGATTTTCTTAATCTGTCCCAAACACTGCTTTCACACACCGACTGCACCATTGTGCGCTACATGTGCGGAAACACATTTTGGGCGACATGTGAAAAATGGCAGCTGTACTGTTCATAAGGAAGTGTAATAAAATGGCAATGTGGAAAATCTAGAGTGAAAATATAGAACATTTGCAAACTTACGAGTGTGCGTTGGAACTGCGCAACGCACGCTCGTAAAACAGTCATTTCTAAGAATTTTTTCACCAACTTTCAACATAGCCATTTTAAGACCCTGCCCATTCAGGTGTCACTGTGATTTTCTTAATCTGTCCCAAAACATTGCTTTCGCACACCGACTGCACCGGTAATGCTACATGTCGCGGAAACACATTTTGGGCGACATGTGAAAATAGCAGCTGTACTGTTCATAAGGAAGTGTAATAAAATGGCAATGTGAAAATCTGGGTGAAAATATAGAAAATTTGCAAACTTACTGAGTGCGTAGGAACTCGCGCAGCGTATTTCGTAAAACAGTCATTTTTAGGAATTTTTTCACCAAATTTCAACATAGCCATTTTAGGACCTCTGCTCATGAACAGTACCACTGTGGTTTTCTTAATGTGTCCCATACATTGATTTCGCACACCGACTGCGCCATTGTGGCTACATGGGTAGAAACACGTTTTGGGCAAGATGTGAAAAATGACAGCTGCACTGCTCATAAGGAAGTGTAATAAAATGGCAATGTTGAAAATCTGGAGTGAAAATATTGAAAATTCGCAAACTTACGAGCGTGCGTAGGAACTGCGCAACGTGTGCTCATAAAACAGTCATTTTTAGGAATTTTTTCACCAAATTTTCAACATAACAATTTAAGGCCTCTGCTCATGAACAGTGTCACTGTGATTTTCTTAATGTGTCCCATACATTGATTTCGCACACCGACTGCACCATTGTGCGCTACATGGGCGGAAACACGTTTTGGGCAAGATGTGAAAAATGACAGCTGCACTGCTCATAAGGAAGTGTAATAAAATGGCAATGTTGAAAATCTGGAGTGAAAATATTGAAAATTCGCGAACTTATGAGCGTGTGTAGAAACTGCGCAACGCACGCTCGTAAAACAGTCATTTTTAGGAATTTTTCCACCAAATTTTCAACATAGGCTTTTTGAGAGCCCACCTTATGAAAAGTGGCAGTGTCGTTTCTTTACTCGGTCCCAAAAGGTGATTTCGCGCAGTGACTGCAAAATCACCCTTCGAGGCCGATTAACGCCATGACAGTGAGATCATTCATGAGAAGGGGTCCCAAAAACCCCATGTTGAAAATTTGGTGCAAAAATTCCAAAAAATGCCCGAGATATGCAGCAAAGTTGAAAACCCCCTATCTATCCCATTATACAGCTTACCGGCATTTCCTCAGTTCGCGTTGGCTTTGAAGAGTGCAGACGTGTTCCCGGTCTCCAAAGATCGTCAGCTACGGAGTCCGGAGGTAAGTATGGGGTGAGGGTGGTGGGGAGGCAGGTGTGCAGTGGGTGGGCGTGGGTGGGGGCAGAGACACCGAGGACTGTTTTGAGTTTCAGGTGTTTTTTTTTAAATGACAACGACAGGATGTTTGTCACGCTGGAGTGGGCTCCCAGCGTGGCACAAGACGGCTGGTGGGGGGCATGAGCGGCGGATTGGACACCCCATCGGCGATAGCATGTGTTGCCACACTGGGGTGGGCTCCCAGCGTGGCACCCTGTACTCTGGGAACAGGAGCCGACGGGATTGGGCACCCCTGTCGCTATATTGATTTGTAGCCACACTCAGTTGGCACCCAGCATGGCATATAGAACCTGTTCTTGAGGGAGGTGCAGCACAGCCGACGGGGGATTGGGCACCCCGTTGAAAGCTATACAGTGTATTGGGGGCGAGCCGCATGCTATGCGTGCGTGTGTCTATAGGGGAGCGCGCGCGACCAGGCGATATCTTATCGCTGCTCACCGAAGCGTACTCCCTTTCAACTGTACACCACTGCATTTTGTCTGTCACAGACAGCTCGAGCAGGCATTGGAGAACCGAGCTGCGCCTGCAAACACACTGCCTGAATTGAAGAGGGCTGCCACACCTCCGCAAACTCGGATGATGGCACTATGTTTCTTGCACATGCGTGCAAGCAAACATAAAAAGGAAACAGACTGAGGGCCAAGGGTATAAGTGGTAGAGGTGGGTTGGGGGGAAGAGGGAAAGGGGAAGGCAAGGAGGGAGGAAGGAAGATGGGCAGAGAGGATCAGGAGTGGGAGAGGCAGGAATGGGGGGGATGGGAGAAAGTTTTATCTGATGTCAAAAGGCCTGGAAAGAGGGAAAGAGCCAGACAGCAGAGAGGAGGGAATTCCAGAGGGAGGAGAGGTCATAGAAGGCGGCCTGCCTGTCCCTCAAGTGGGCAAGGGGAGTAGAGAAAATGCGTGGATCCCTGGACTGCAGTACAGGGAGTAATATAAGGAAGGAGCAGGGGAAAGGAGAGAAGAGAGATAAGGTGGAAGTGAGTTGAACCAGTATTTAGCAATGATTAACAGGAGGTTAAACAGTAAAGTGGGCGAGAGAGACTATATTGTCTCATCGATCATTTTAACAGGGACAAGACATCTGTAGCTACATGTGATGTTCCTGTTCTCAGAAATTACACTTGTATCTCTAAATAAGCCATATTTTTAACTGTACTTGAATAAAATACAATGCATAAACTGTGTTGTTGCAACTGTTTCTTCAACACACACCCGGTCCCAGTAACCCAGATGGTGGTCAGTCGAGGTGATGCGAGGAGGATCAGTGCCAGTTGCCTCAGTGCCCACTAACCCAGGCAGTGGTCAGTCAGAGTGGTGCGAGGAGGATCACTGCCAGTTGCCATCCTCACCTTGCCCATAGATCTTGATGAGCTTCCTAGGGTGAGTCGGGTCCTGAGTGGGGGCAAGGGGGGGTTAAATTGTTACATAAGTGGGGATCAGGGTTATGAGTAGAGTACCACTGGACTACAAGGGAAATATACATATGCTCTACAGGGATCAGGATGGTGGTACCACTGGACTACCAAGGATGTGTTTATGACTACAATGGTGATTGGGTGATGGTAAAGGTCACCGCTCACAATACCTCCATGCATGCAAACGTGAGATATTGCCCAGAGCTGTAATAACCACATAATGGCATGCAAATTGCCCCTTAGCACCTTATATGCCATGTATGGGCATTAGCATGTTGCCTTCTGAATATGGCGCCCAGAAGCAAGGTGCTAATTGGTTTGAGACTTGCTACGCCTTTTGCTACAGAGTGTCTGTTGCCAGCAGGGAGCGGTGGTGCATTGTGCATCTGCATTTTGCACAGTGCTACCATAGCCTGATATCTGTACATGTAGCGCATACCACGCAGGAAGTGCGGGCCGTATGAACATGCCTCCTCAATGTCTGCTTACTATTTCGTGTAAAGCGCTGTGGTTTACATGGCACAAAAGGGCACTTTTGAATACACAGGCCAATGTGTCTTTGTTTGTTAAAAGCAGCAGTTCAAGTAAAAACATTTTATTCACTTCATTTTGTGCTCCTTTGTAGCCTCTTCAGTTTTGTTCCAAATCCATGTCTATAGTGCAGCTACATTTCCTGTTATGTTCACCATATCAGAACTTTAGTTGTGTGCCCTGGAGCTAGCCCTGATGTCCCATCTTTGTCCAATAAGATCGAGGAGCAGTGTCTGTTGCAATGTTTAAACTGGAAGTCTATAACCCATCACACTCTGGATAACTACCACATGATATTTTGAGCCAAATCACAAAACTCAGCCAAACTTTACAAAATCACTGAATGTGGCTCTGCATCACGTGGAACTCTAGTAGTAACTTTGCTACCTGAACAATGAAGTTTGTAACTAAATATAGAAATGATTAGCAACACACTGTTGTGCTAGTGGCAGCGTAAACAGAGATTTCATTAGTTGCACACTAGTCACAAGGAGAGTGTGTTCTAACAGAGATGAGAATACAGACTTTTTCTTTCTTTCAAGCTTGCTCGTTTCCTCCAGTCCCCCCATCCATCACTCCACTAGATGACACCCATGCACCCTCATCACCAACCTTATAAGGGACTTAATGGTTATCCACCACTTACCCAGGTTCACATTGTGGTGGTGGTGGTGGTGGGGGAGGGGGCTGCTGTATTGGTCATGCGTGAGGTTGGTTACAGCACTTACCCAGGTATACAATGTGGTGGGTAATCTGGTGTGTTGGTCATGCGTGGCCTGTGAGGAGTACAGACTACCCAGGTTCACAATGTGGTGGGGGATGCTGGTTGGTCTTGCATTAGCCTGTGGGGGAGTGTAGAGCACTTACCCAGGTTCACAATGTGGTGGGGGGCTGCCGTGTTGGATATGTGTGAGCCTGTGGCAGAGTGTACAGCACTTACCCAGGTTCACAGTCTGGTGGGGGGGCTACTGTGCTGGTTATGCGTGGGCTTGCAGAGGTGCAGTACTTACCCAGGTTCACAGTGTGGTGGGGGTACTGCTGTGCTGGTTATGCATTGGTTTGCAGGGGTGCAGTACTTACCCAGGTTCACAGTGTGGTGGTGGGGCTGCTGTGTTGGTCATGCGTGAACTTGCGAGGGTGCACCACTTACCCAGGTTCACAGTGTGGTGGGGGTACTGCTGTGCTGGTTATGCATTGGTTTGCAGGGGTGCAGTACTTACCCAGGTTCACGATGTGGTGGTGGGGCTGCTGTGTTGGTCATGCATGAGTGTGTGTGTGTGTGGGGGGGAGTGTAGCACTTACCCGGGTTCATAATGTGGTGATGGGGGCTGTTGTGTTGGTCAAGCGTGAACCTGTTGGGGGAGGGGAGTGTAGAACCTACCCAGGTTTGCAATGTGGTGGGAGGCTGCTGTGTTGGTCATGTGTGAGCCTGCAGTGGTGTGTAGCACTTACCCATACCCAGCTTCACAGTGTGGCGGGGGGGTTGCTGTTCCAGTCATGCACAGGCTTCAGGGGGTGCAGTACTTAACCAGGTTCACAGTCTGGTGGGAGGGGCTGCTTTGCTGGTCATGTATGGGCTTGCGGGGGTGCAGTACTTACCCAGGTTCACAATGTGGTGGGGTGGACGCTGCTGTGTTCATAGTGTGGGGGCTCGCGGGGCTGCAGGATTTACCCAGTTTCATGGTGACTGCTGTGTTGGTAGCGCGTGGGCTTGCAGGGATATGGTACTTAGCCAAGTTCACGGTGTGGTGAGGGGCTGCTGTGTTGGTCATGCACGGGCACGCAGCGGTGCAGTATTTACCCAGATTTACAGTGTGGTAGGGAGGGCCAGTGGTGCAAGTGGTAGACAAGAAGTACAGGAACTCAGGCACTGGCAAATACGAAATACAGAATGAAGTTCCTCAATCTGAAGGATAACTGTATAGATAGTATGTGATTCAATTAGAGATATTGAAGTATTTCTAGGAAAATATGATTGTTGTACAAGTCAAATTTTGTGATGGAATCCCTGATTTCAGGTCACAGGCCCAGAAACTGTCATTATTTTGCTGGTTTAAGAATTTCAGTTCCACTATCAGTGGGAAGAAGTACAGGAACTCTGTTCCTACTGCAAGAAGGGTACAGGAACCGAGTTCCTGTGCGTTCCTGTTCACTTTCATCACTGGGGAGGGCTGCTGTGTTGGTCATATGTGGGCTTGTGGGGGGGTGCAGTACTTACCCAGGTTCACAGTGTGGTGTGGGGGCTGATGGGTTGGTCATGTGTGGGCTTGCAGGGGTGCAGTACTTACCCAGGTTCACAGTGTGGTGGGGGGCTGCTGTGTTGGTCATGTGTAGGCTTGCGGGGGTGCAGTACTTACCCAGGTTCACAGTGTGGTGGGGGCTGCTGTGTTGGTCATCTGTAGGCTTGTGGGGGTGCAGTACTTCCAGGTTCACAGTGTGCTGGGGGCTACTGGGTTAGTCATGTGTGGGCTTGCAGGGGTGCAGTACTTACCCAGGTTCACAGTGTGATGGGGGCTGCTGTGTTGGTCACGTGTGGGCCTGCGGGGGTGCAGTACTTACCCAGATTCATGGTGTGGTGGGGGGGCTGCTGTGTTGCTAGTGCATCGGCTTGTGGGGTGCAGTACCTACCCAGGTTCATGGTGTGGTGGGGAGGGCTGCTGTGTTGGTCATGTGTGGGCTTGCAGGGGTGCAGTACTTACCTAGGTTCACAGTGTGGTGGGAGGGCTGCTGTGTTGGTCATGTGTGAGCCTGCTGGGGTGCAGTACTTACCCAGGTTCACAGTGTGGTGGGGGGCTGCTGTGTTGGTCATGTGTGAGCCTGCTGGGGTGCAGTACTTACCCAGGTTCACAGTGTGGTGGGGGGCTGCTGTGTTGGTCATGTGTGAGCTTGCGGGGATGCAGTACTTACCCAGGTTCACAGTGTGGTGGGGAGGCTGCTGGGTTGGTCATGTGTGGGCTTGTGGGGTGCAGTACTTACCCAGGTTTACAGTGTGTAGGGGCGCTGTGTTGGTCATGTGTGGCTTAGGGGTGCAGTACTTACCCAGGTTCACAGTGTGCTGGGGGGCTGCTGTGTTGGTCATGTGTGAGCCTGCTGGGGTGCAGTACTTACCCAGGTTCACAGTGTGGTGGGGGCTGCTGTGTTGGTCATGTGTGGGCTTGCAGGGTGCAGTACTTACCCAGGTTCACAGTGTGGTGGGGGGCTGCTGGTGTTGGTCATGTGTGAGGCTTGTGGGGTGCAGTGCCTACCCAGGTTCACAGTGTGATGGGGGCTGCTGTGTTGGTCATGTGTGGGCTTGCGGGGTGCAGTACTTACCCAGGTTCACAGTGTGGTGGGGGGCTGCTGTGTTGGTCATATGTGAGCTTGGGGATGCAGTACTTCACCCAGGTTCACAGTGTGGTGGGGAGGCTGGGTTGGTCATGTGTGGGCTTGAGGGGTGCAGTACTTACACAGGTTCACAGTGTGGTGGGGGGCTGCTGTGTTGGTCATGTGTGAGCTTGCAGGGATGCAGTACTTACTCAGGTTCACAGTGTGGTGGTGGGGGCTGCTGTGTTGGTCATGTGTGAGGTTGCGGGGATGCAGTACTTACCCAGGTTCACAGTGTGGTGGGGGCGCTGTGTTGGTCATGTGTGGGCTTGCAGGGGTGCAGTACTTATCCAGGTTCACAGTGTGGTGGGGGGGGCTGCTGTGTTGGCATGTCTTGAGTCTGCGAGAGTGCAGTACTGCAGGTTCACAGTGTGGTGGGCTGATGGGTTGGTCATGTGTGGGCTTGCAGGGTGCAGTACTTACCCAGGTTCACAGTGTGGTGGTGGGGGCTGCTGTGTTGGTCATGTGTGAGGTTGCGGGGATGCAGTACTTACCCAGGTTCACAGTGTGGTGGGGGGCTGCTGTGTTGGTCATGGTGCATCGGCTTGTGGGGTACAGTACTCACCCAGGTTCACGGTGTGGTGGGGGGGCTGCTGTGTTGGTCATGTGTGGGCTTGCAGGGGTGCACTACTTACCTAGGTTCACAGTGTGGTGGGGGCTGCTGTGTTGGTCATGTATGGGCTTGTGGGGTGCAGTACTTCCCAGGTTCACAGTGTGGTGGGGGGCTGCTGTGTTGATCATGTGTGAGCTTGCAGGGTGCAGTACTTACCCAGGTTCACAATGTGGTGGGGGCTCCTGTGTTGGTCATGTGTGAGCCTGAGGGAGTGCAGTACTTATCCAGGTTCACAGTGTGGTGGGGGGGCTGCTGTGTCGGTCATGTGTGGGCTTGCAGGGGTGCAGTACTTACCCAAGTTCACAGTGTGGTGGGGGCTGCTGGTTTGATCATGTGTGAGCCTGTGGGTGCAGTACTTACCCAGGTTCACAGTGTGGTGGGGGTTGCTGTGTTGGTCATGGGTGAGCCTCGGTGGGGTGTAGCACTTACCCATACCCAGCTTCACAGTGTGGTGGGGGGGTTGTTGTTCCGGTCATGCATAGGCTTCAGGGGGTGTAGTACTTAACCAGGTTCACAATCTGGTGGCGGGGACTGCTGTGCTGGTCATGTGTGGGCTCACGGGGGTGCAGCATGTACCCAGGGTCAAATTGTGGTGGGGTGGGTGCTGCTGTGTTCACAGTGTGTGGGCTCACGGGGGTGCAGTACTTACCCAGGTTCATGGTGGCTGCTGTGTTGGTAGCATGTGTGCTTGCGGGGGTACAGTACTTAGCCAAGTTCACGGTGTGGTGAGGGACTGCTGTGTTGGTCATGCATGGGCTTGCAGGGGTGCAGTACTTACCAAGATTTACAGTGTGGTAGGGAGGGCTGCTGTGTTGGTCGTGGTCATGTGTGGGCTTGTGGGGGGGGTGTAGTTCTTACCCAGGTTCATGGTGTGGTGGGGCTGCTGTGTTGGTCTTATGTGGGCTTGCAGGGGTGCAGTACCTACCTAGGTTCACAGTGTGGTGGGGGCTGCTGTGTTGGTCATGTGTGGGCTTGCAGGGTGCAGTACTTACCCAGGTTCACAGTGTGGTGGGGCTGCTGGTTTGGTCATGTGTAAGCCTGCGGGGTGCAGTACTTACCCAGATTCACAGTGTGGTGGGGGTGCTGCTTGTGTTGGTCATGTGTGTGGGCTTCTGGGGTGTAGTACTTACCCACATTCACAGTGTGGTGGGGGGCTGCTGTGTTGGTCATGTGTGAGCCTGCGGGGGTGCAATACCCAGGTTCACAGTGTGGTGGGGGAGCTGTTGGTTTGGTTATGTGTGAGCCTCTTGGGGGGTGCAGTACTTGAGTTCACAGTGTGGTGTGGGGCTGTTGGTTTGGTCATTTGTGAGCCTGTGGGTGTGCAGTACTTACCCAGGTTCACAGTGTGGTCGGGGGTTGCTGTGTTGGTCATGTGTGAGCCTGCGGGGTGCAGTACTCACCCAGGTTCACAGTGTGGTGGGAGGGGCTGTTGGTTTGGTCATGTGTGAGCCTGTGGGGTGCAGTATTTACCCAGGTTCACAGTGTGGTGGGGGCTGCTGGTTTGGTCATGTGTGAGCCTGCGGGGTGAAGTATTTACCCATGTTCACAGTGTGGTGGGGGCTGCTGGTTTGGTCATGTGTAAGCCTGCGGGGTGCAGTACTTACCCAGGTTCACAGTGTGGTGGTGGGGCTGCTGTGTTGGTCATGTGTGAGCTATGGGGTGCAGTACCTACCCAGGTTCACAGTGTGGTGGGGGGCTGCTGGTTTGGTCATGTGAGCTCATGGGGTGAAGTGAGCTCATGGATTTTTTCTCCATATTTTTCTCCCACTGAGAGTGCTGCCATGTAGTGATGCAAATGCCATGTGTAAAGGCACCCATGACACGATTGTCTGGTAGCCACCCTTCCTGCTATACTGAGCAGCCACCATGTGGGTGGCACTTGCTAAGCCAGATGCTAAGTCCCCCCCCCCAAGGGAGGAGTGCTGTCCATAGGATGCTCAAGCCTCCCTCCCCCGGGCGGCCCAAGTCCATTCCCAAACCCGGGTCACTGGCATAGTGAGCATATCGCTGTCTCTGCATTATCAAGCTAGCTTAGTGTTGAGAATGGTAAAGGAATAATACTAAAATCTTTAAAAGTCCTCCCCCCAAATACTAACCTCCTGAGTAACCATTTTCCATGTAAAAACATTTTAAGTCATCTGTTGTGTTACATAATTCCCTGCTCTGTAACTGATAACTGTACATACTCAATGCCAGCATCTCAGGCTAAAAAGTGCAGTTCCGCCACTCACTGTTTGCAAATATGCATCAATTTGTCTTGTTCTCCTTTTACTGAAAACCTGTGTGACAGTCATATTTCACTTTGCTCACCAGTAATTGGTTCAGATTCCAAAAAAAAAAATGCTAAAGCAGATTCAAAACAAGGAAGAGAGCGCCTTACCAGACAGGATATAATGGGCAATCTACAACAGAAGGAAAAGGTATATCAACATTATTTTCAGTGGAACACGCACCGCTACTTTGAAGTAGCAGTATTATTTATCTTTTTTTGCTATTCTTTTTTCCCTCTGGTCACCGACCACTGGACCTTCCCTCAGTCATCACCCCAGCTACTCCCACCCTGCCTACTTAGGGACGTTGGACCTCTGACCCATACGCGACACATGTGCAGGTAACCCCCTGACTTGCATCCACTGAGGCAAGGCCACCTTCTGCTCCTCGGTGCTTCCTTACCAGTATCCAATGGCCTGCAGGCACAGGTGAAGACTGGAGGTAGTCCGGACCCAGGAGGGCAGGATTCTGTGCTGGAAGTGGGGCTGTGGTGCAGTGTAATCGATCCAGTCATCAGGGTTTTTCCTTGTTCTGAGAATGTACTTCCCTGCCCCCCCCCCCATCGGTGAGCATGGACATGCAATGACATCCGGGGGAGGGGCACACGCTTCCATGCACGCCACTCTGACAGCCACCACAGCCCACCATCCCCTACTTTTGGAGGACTGTCAGTGCAATACCTCCTACTCACCACCTCGGAGAAGGTGAGTGGTCCATCGAATGCTCGAACCTGCTCCCCCCAACTGCCCCTCTGACACCCTAGGCATGCTGCTGAATCCAGGTATTGGCGCTGCAGGCAGTAGCGCTACTACTGTACTGGCAGGCCAGCTCTAGCAGTTTTTATGTCAGCAAAAAAGTTCATCATATACGTATATATTTTTTTAGCATTAATATATTTCTAAGTTAATTAGATTCATTATCAGTATAGTTTTACTTCTCTCTGATGTTTTTAAATCAGCAGTGCAACAAAAAATGTTTTTCCCAAAAAGCTTGTTTCAGCTACAGTTAAGAAAATTATTAGCTTACTTGTCAGATTTACTTGTCTAGGTACCTCGTATGCTACACTCCGTGAGTCTTTTTTTATTTTTCGATACTAACCCTTGTCAAGTCTACAATGCTATTTCTATGCAAAATGTGGTGGCCATCTTTTTTTCTTGAGAAAAAATTTAATTAAAACATTTAAAAAATAGTAAAATTTTGGTGGAATTAGAAAATAGACAACCAAATAAAACTAGAAGATTACCAAAACATTTTATAGTTGAAAAAAAGGTAAAGTCAAATGTTTTGCCTAATTTCATCGCAGTGCTGCTTTAAAATAACTTTTATTACTAATTTTATAATTAATGACTCAAGTCATTAAAGATGGCCATAACTGGCAATATTTGAAACCCCTTTGCTCAAGGTTGCTCTTTGACTTTAAATACTGGATTTATACTGTGGATGTAGCATGAAGGCGGCAGCACACATTTCTGGCAGTAAGCAGCACAACACCAAACCATTTAATTTGTTCACAGTGGGTGTTGCCCGAGAAATACAGGTTACTCACCTGTAGCAGGAGTTCTAGGAATGGCATATGTTGTCCATCCACACTGTCTGGCAGGTCCTTGCCGCTTTAAATCTTGCCGGAAGGTCTTCAAGCTGGCTCCTTCCACCCACCGGGTGGTAAACCTCGGCTCCGCCCCATGCGCCAGATCTAGTCCGCTGGAAGCCAGGTTGTACGGCCAGCCGGGAGGTTGAGGGTCGTGGTGGATGAACAACATATACCATTCCTAGAACTCCTGTTAAGCAGGTGAGTAACCTGTATTTCTAGGGACATGGATATGTTATTGATCCACACTGTCTGGCAGACTCCTAGCAGTTCTCCGGGAGGAGGGAGGCAAGGCGCACACCCCCTACTTAGAAAATAAAGACTGGAGAACCGAGGTCCCAAAACCAGCATCCCGGCGTGACTCAAGGTCGATGTGGTAGTGGGTGATGAAGGTGTGTGCTGACTTCCAGGTAGCAGCCCTGTAGATTTCCTGGATAGGGACGTCCCTGGAAGCAGCCACCGATGCAGCGGTATGGCGGGTAGAATGAGCTCTTATCCCTCTGGGAGGCTCCATGCCCGCCAACCTATAGCAGAGATCTATGCAGGAGGGGACCCACCTGTCTATCGTCTGCAGGTCTGACAGGTGCGGCTTCAGTGTAGGTAACAAATAGCGGGCAAACCTCTCCCCGAACTTCAGCTGTCCGCTCCTTATAGTAAGCGAGCGCTCTTCTAGGGTCCAAAGTATGGAGCCTATATTCGGCCTCCGAGGTGTGACTGGGGTAGAACACCAGCAGAGTCAACACCTGGTTAAGGTGAAACTCGGCACCATCTTCGGAAGGAATTTCGGTGGGCGCAGGAAACATTGTCCCTGTGGAAGACCAGATAAGGAGACTCAATGGAAAGCGCCTGGAGCTCTCCCATCCTACTGGCTGACGGTATAGCCACCAAGAAGGTGGTCTTCCACGACAGGTGAGAGATGTCACACCTGTGCATCGGATCGAATGGCTTGCCCATGAGCTTAGCCAATACCAGCAGTAGATCCCATGGAGGTGGAGGTTCTCGCACCGGAGGGGATATGTGATCAAGGCCTTGGAAAAAGCACCCGACCACCTTCTCCTGCACCACCGACTGCTTCCTGGCCCACGCCTGGTAAGCAGAGATGGCTGCCAGGTGCACCTTAAGGGTCGTCGACCGAATCCCTTGCTGAGAAAGGGACCACAGGTAGTCCAGAATGCTTGCCAAGGAACAGGAGGAAGGGTCCAGGCCCTTGCCCTGACACCAAATGGAGAATTTCTTCCATTTGAAGGCACAGCATTTTCTGGTCGACTCCTTATGGGATGCCTCAACAACGTTGAGGACCTTGTCGGAAAGACCCAAGGCCTGGAACTCTAGCCGCTCAGGAACCAGGCCGTCAGGTGCAGGGATTGAAGGTCCGGATGGAATACCTTCCCCTGATTGACTGAGATCAGATCCGGGCAGGCTGAAAGCCGCCTCGGGAGCCTGGAGCTGAGACTGAGGAGATCTGGATACCAGAACTGACGGGGCCAGTCTGGGGCTACCAGAATCACCTGCTCCTTGTCCCTCCTTGCCTTGAGAAGCACCTTGTGGATCAAGGGAAATGGAGGAAAGGCGTAGAGGAGGCCTGGGGTCCACGGCCTCAAGAAGGCATCCCCCTGCAGCAAGCCCTGCTGAGGGGGGCAGGCATGAAACAGTCTCAGCTTCGCATTCTCCCTGGAGGCAAACAGGTCCACCTGAGGCATGCTCCAGTGGGAGAACAGATCTTGTAGTACCTCCAGCAGGAGAGACCACTCGTGGGACGCAGCCCCTCTCCGGCTTAGGGCATCGGCCAGAAAGTTGGAGGCTCCTGCCACATGGATGGCAAGGAGATCTGCCTCCAGGCTGCGCACGAGTGACCAAATGCGGAGAGCTTCCCTGCACAGAGGCATGGAGCGTGTCCCGCCCTGGCGGTTTAGGTAGTACATGGTCGTGGTATTATCCGTCTAGACCTGAACCACTTGACCCCGTAGAAATGGAGTGAAGGCGGTGAGGGCTAGACGAACCACTCGAAGCTCCAGCAGGTTGATCTGGCATTGGGACTCCCGAGGGGACCAGAGGCCATGCGCTCTGTGCTCCCCCAGATGGGCACCCCAACCTATCAGAGAGGCGTCGGTCGACAGAGAGACCGTCGGCTCGGGGCAGACAAACGGGATGCCCTTCTGCAGATGTGCTGGAACGGTCCACCACTGGAGAGCGTTCCACATCCCCTGGGTCACTGTCACTAGCTGATCCAGGGGATCGAAGTGCTGTGACCACTGGTTGGCCAGCCCCCATTGAAGGGGACGCATGTACCAACGGGCCCAACGGACCATGCTGGTGCAGGCCGCCATGAGGCCCAGGAGGTGCAGGAAGTCCCAGGCAGGGTGCAATTGCCCAACCTGAAATGACTGGGCAAAGGAGGAAAGAACCTCGCCCTGTCCGCCGAGTCAGGTTTGGCTGCGTGGAGAGTCGAGCTCTGCCCGATGAATTGTATCACCTGCTTTGGCACGAGTTCTGACTTGGCCTGTTGATGAGGAGGCCAACCTGAGAGCAAACCTGGAGCGCCAGATCTCTGACCGCTTCCACCTCCATTTGGAGGAGGCTGCAATCAGCCAGTCGTCTAGGTAGGGGTACACCCGGACCCTTCGGTGCCGCAGGAATGCTGTCACCACTGCCATGCATTTGGTGAAAACCCTGGGAGCTAGGGAAAGGCCAAAAAGCATGGCCCGGAACTCATAGAGGGATCCCTCTGCCCTGAAGCAGAGGAATCTCTGTTGGGACGGACAGATTGGGACATGAAAGAACATGTCCTGGAGGTCCAGAGAACAGAACCACATGCCTCGTTCCAAGGATGGGATTATCTGAGCAAGAGTGACCGTCCTGAAGGTCCGAGACCTTAGGAACCTGTTCAGGTCGTGCAGGTCTAGAATGGGGCGCAAGCCCCCCGTCCGTTTTGGGACCAGGAAGTACCTGGACACAAACCCCGGGTCTGTTGGAGGATCCGCCACCTTCCTGAGCACCTCTTTTTCGAGGAGCAGGGCGACGTCGGCTCGGCAAGCCGACAGAGAGGCTGCGGACTCCCGTAGCTCTCGAGGGCAACGGCTCGAAGGGTGGGGCCTGCTCGAACTCCAGGGGCAGGCCTTTCCTACCACCTCCAACACCTAGCGGTCCGTGGTGATAGCAGACCAGGCGGAAAGGAAGTGGCGGAGCCGCCTCCCCAGGGGAACCCAGGGGAGAGTGACGAGGCTGGGGGCGACACCCCTCAACCCGTCACTGGGCAGGCTTGGAGGAGGGACCGGCCGAGGGCGCCCTGGGCCCTTTCCTCCCTGCTTCCTGTTAGAGGAAGCCGCAGGCTTGGCTTTGGGGTGCCAAGCACGAGCCTGCTGGCCCTGATGCTGGTGCTGTTGGGCCGGACATGCCGCAGGTGCAGAAGGGCGAAAGGACTTATGCTGTTGGCGACGGCCCTTGTCCTTCTGGGCAGAGGTGACTGAGTCCAGAGTAGCACTGGACTTTTCGATCCGCTGGAGGTGGCCTTCCACTCCAGGGCCGAACAGGTCAGTCCCCAGGAAGGGGACATCCGCCATTTTATGCTGGGCATCCACCGTGAAGGTGGATATCCTCAGTCATGCTCTGCGGCGCATGGCCACCGCGGCCGCAACTGATCTGTCACAGGAGTCTCCAATGTCCAGAGCCGTTTGCAGCTGCTGTTTTGCCACTGCCCTTCCCTGGTCCCGTACCTGCTTGACCGTGGTCTGCAAGTCGGCCGGGAGATGAGGGATCACCTCATCCAGGGAGCCCATGAGGGTGTGGGAGAAGTGTGCCATCAGCACGGCCGAACTGGCCTGGCGGAGGCCAAGGGAGGATGCAGTGTACACCTTTCCGCATAGTCCAGCTTTTTGACCTCTTGTCGGGGCATCCCAGTGTTCCCGAACACCGAAAACGCTTATCGGTGACCAACCCTCCACGGAGGGTGCTCCAAAAACGGACAAAGAGCCGGTAGAGACCGTGATACTTCCTGGCCATCCTGGCCGAAGGCGCAGGACAGAAGCCGGCCACTGCCAAGCTCCAAGGCTGGGCCAACAATGGCTTCAGCCACCAGAAAGGCCTCCGTGGCGATCCTCGGTCCAGCATCTCCATTAGGATACTTGGCCTGCTTGGATACGGGCTCGAGCTGCATCCCAGTGGACTCCGAGATGAGCCGGAGTAGACCCATAAAGGACGATGGTCTCTCGTCCATCGACAACCCCCCCGGCGGACTCCAGGTCAAGGGGCCTGGAAAACAGGGAGGAGTCGTCGTCGGACTCCGAGGAGTACGCAAAGAGCTGCCTGGGGCCTGAGCCACCCTCCACCTGCCAAGGACGGTCAGGAGTGAGGGTGACCGACAACCTGTGGGGCAGACCCTGACCCGACCGAGAGTCCCTGGTCGGCACCCCGATTTTGGTTGTGGAGGCGGAGGTTCCACCACGATCGGTGGGGCAGCTGGTTTCGGCCGAACAACTGGCCCAGGCTTGGGCACCTCGACTACAGCGAGGGGTTGTTTTGGCCGTTCGGGTGACAGCCACTTGACGGCTGGGGAAGGCGACGGCGTTGGCTTGTTCCCGGACAGAAGTAACTGCTGCTACATTAGGTCCTCTGAGCGCCGACGTGCACTTGTGCCAAAGCTTCCTCTTCCAAGGAGGAAGACGAGACAGCGCGCTGCCGCTTACTGGTAAGACCGACCGATGTCGGGCGGGATCGGCTGGACCGAGATGAGGTCCGAGACTGAGACCCTTGGTGTTTCCGAGGGGGTCTGGGAAGGGGCGGGACACCCGCTCTTCCCTCGGCTCGAAGCCTTGACCGGGACTCCGGCATGGAGGTGCAGGCAAGTCTCAGTCTTCACCGGAGAACGGTGAGGAAGGCTGTCGGCTTCACCAGTCGACAGCCCGTGCGATGGGTGAGAAAAATCTCGACCGCGTTGACGAGGTGTCTTGGCCAGCTGACCTGGCGGAACACCGTGAAGCCAGCGGCCTTAGCCTAACCTCGACTGAAGTCGAGTGTTGGCTGTCCGGGAAGGGACCTCTCCGCTCCCACTAACGCCAACGGTGGGACTTACCTCTCAGTCCTTCTTTGACTGAGAAGAATGGCTCGATGGCCCCTCTCCTTCGTGGAGTGGGATTGGCAAAGCTCCTTAAAAGAAGCTGTGTAGGAGGATCCCAGAGAGAGCGGGATAAACGCCGCGACCGAGGAAGATGAAGATGCGGCCTGGGCCGCCTCCTCCGGAGGGCGATCATCTGCTCGAGTTGCTCAGCCGAGCCAGCTGCCGCGACACCGCCCAACGGGCCTCCTTGGACTTCACCGGCAGGTAGCGCTTCGGGCACCCAAGCTGTAACCGGGCAGTGTGGTCTTCCAGGACATTGCCAAAATGAACGGCATAACTCCCAGGCCTGCGGGTCACGATCTAGGCCGAGGGCAGTAGACTTATTACGGAGTGCGGATCCGCCCTGACATTTTCTGCCCACACACAGGCACCGTACCAAAACCGAGTCGATTTGGTCCATCGCAGCTGCGAGGGAGTAATTTGACCAAGTCTTGAAAACTAAGAATTGGTTTCAGCGAATCAAGAATTAGGATCCAGTCTATACGCAAAGCGTTAAGGAGGGAACCTGAGCTTCCAAGCGGTAAGGAAGATCTGGCGTCATGGGGCGGAGCCGAGAGTTTTACCACCCGGGTGGGTGGGAGGAGCCAGCTTGAAGACCTTCCGGCAAGATTTAAAGCGGCAAGGAACCTGCCAGACAGTGTGGATGAACACATATCCATGTCCCTAGAACAGGGTCTTTGAAAACTTCAAAACCCCATATCTCCATTCAGAAGGGAAATACACATATGAGAAAATGTTATATTGATGTTGTTGTCAGAAATACATTATTACTTAAAACTATATGGCGAAATTATTTTTCCACTAACACACCACACCACTTCATTTGCATTCAAATGACATCTAGTATAGAAAAGGATGCCAAGGAGTGGCTTACTCCATCAGTTATAGTCATTGTCATTTCAGACAGATTAAGGCAGGTAACCAGTAAAACAGCAGCTGGAACTGCAGCAAGGCAATAACCAATAATGATAATTAAAGGTGCCAGCCTACATATAACGTCAGCAGGCTCAAAGACTGGCACTAAAGATTGTTAGACTGTTTCACAAACAGCTTCCTGGTTTCAAAACAGAAACTCTTAACAGGCTACATGGTTTATTAGCTGGAGCACAGGACTGGAGACCAGCAGTTACAGGAGACCCATGTTCAAATCCCACCAGAGCCACTTACATGCTGTGCAATCTTAAGCAAGCCCTTAAACTCTCAATGCTTAAGTCCTCCCAGCTGTGGAAATGGGCAAAAGCAGGATCCCAATGAAAACAAGATATTGCAGCCAAGTTGAACTATCCTGGGTAAACAAATTGTAAAACGTTTTTGACATGCTATTGAATACCTCTCAACTGTCTCGCATTATGAAGGGTGATCTCTCATTTCAACCCTCAGAACCACTCTGCCCCACATGGTGAGGGTGCTGTCATACATTATAAGGGGCAGTCTGTCATTTTTATCCCTTGGCTTCCTGCTGCCCCACATGATGAGGGACAGTCTCTCTTGAAATCTTTTATTTATTTAGCTTTTGTTGACCGGGTAAGTGCACTAGACAAATCCTGCCTATTTTCAGGCACGACCCAGGGGAGGGGGGATACAGATGAATGCCAACTGACCTTGAACCAGATTAAGCTGCTGGTGGTATTTTTAGTGAATGAGGGAAATTTGGCCAGACACCGGGAAATTCCCTACTTTTCGAGAAGTGCCATGGGATCTTTAACATCCACCTGAACTACCACCAATCCAGGCAGATGGGACCATGGTTTAACGTCTCTTCCGAAAGACGGCACCTCAGAAGTGCAGCACCCCTCTCATGCTGCACTACAGTGTCAGTACCGGGATATTAACCCAAGTGCCAGATGTGGGAACTGAACCCACAGCCCTCTGATCTCCCGGCCTCAGAGGCGAGTGTGCTACCTGCTGAGCCACTGACACTGACAATTTTAGAACCTGCCTGCCACACAATGAAGGTGCTGTCCCAAATTAAGACGGGCAGTCTCTCATTTCACCCCTCAGAACCCTTCTAGTCCGAATGATGAGGTGCTGTGTCATATTATCCTCTGAGATTTTAAAGCACAGTAATTCATGTTACTGAATGAACAGCACACATTGCCATGGAGTTTTCTGAGATCTGATTGGGTGTTCTACAATTTTGTCTCCCCACATGCTGAGGGACAGAATCCTAAATCTGCACAATGAAAGATATAAGAGGTAGTTATTTTTAATTTAGCTTTTTACCCTGAGGGGTGGTTCATCAGTCCTGTTCCATCTCCCCACACAGGTGGGGAAGGAGTGGAAAACGTGCCTTCAGTTTGCTGTAAAACAGGGAATACTGTACAGAGAATACACTAACCCAGAACGGGAGAGGTAGTAGACCAACTAATGGTCCCACAAAATTCAGCTCCCAACTCATGTATCTTGCACATGACATCTCTTTAGCAGGCCATGCAAGCAGAGACAGTACCTGAATAGGACATTACCCAGGTTTTATTGGCCTCTGTCCAGAGAACATAGCTGAGTATTGTAAAGCATGTGCTGAGTGTCAGAAGGTAGCTCAGGCAGAAAAGGGATAGAGTACCACTACAACCCATCCCCATTGTGACTAACCCCTTTGACAGGATAGCCATGGATGTAGTGAGCCCCTTGGAAAAGACCTCCAAGGGTAACAGATTTGTACTGGTCATATGTGATTATGCTACCTGCTACCCAGAAGCTATCCCCATGAGAACTGTCACTGCCCCAAGGATAGCAGAGGAGCTAGCAAAGGTATTTAGCCACATGGCAATCCCCCAGGAAATACTTGCTGATCAGGGGAGTAATTTTATTGCACACCTGCTGAAAGAACTGTGCCATCTGCTGGGCGTGGTAGCAGTGCGTACTTCCTCATACCACCCACAGACTGACGGCCTCATAGAGAGGTTTAATCAGACATTCAAGAGAACGCTGAGGAAGTATGTAAAAGAAGAGGGTAGAGATTGGGATCGGTACCTCCCTTATTTACTCTGCTTACAGAGAAATCCCTCACGCATCCACTGGTTTCTCTCCTTTTGTCATTATTTTATGGGAGAAACTCGAGGGGGCCACTGGATGTGGTTAAAGAACACTGGGAAGAAGGGAAGGCGGTAGGACATCTTAATGTCACATAGTACGTGACTCAGTTACACAAATGCCTGGTGAGGTATATCGACTTGGCACACCAGAGGTTAGAACAGAAACAAGACTTGCAGAAAGAAAGATAGGACCAGGGTTTGAAGACTAAAACATTTCGGTCAGGGGACAAAGTGTTGTTACTTCTTCCCTTCACAGAGAACAAACTACTCATGAAATGGCAGGGCCCCTTCACCATTCTGAGGCAAACAGGAACAGCAGGGTTTTAAATAATTGATTAGCACTTTTTTTTTCTTGGGACAATGCTAACTGTACAGAAAGCATTTATGTAGGTTTTCTAGAAGTGTTATGTTTGTTAAACACAGTGAGGCAAGTGCTATGTATTTTCACAATGTTTTGGAACTTTTATGAGCAAAATGCTAATCAATTTTTAGAGTTAAATAAAACCCTGAACAGTGAATTATAAACATAGCATGCCAGGAAAGAGACCCCACAGAAAATTTACCATGTGAACCTCCTTAGGAAATGGTGTGAGAAGCCTAACCCCTCCCTTTATATCCATTCTGAAGTTAGGGAGTCAGAGATGGAGGTTGCCTATAAAAGGCTAGAGCAGTCAGGACAGTTGGGGGAGCTCTAGATAAACCCTGAATTGGAGCCTCAGCAACAGAAAGATTTGCAGGGGGTATTACAAGAATCTGAGCACATATTCACAAACATCCTTAGGAGGGCCAAAGGAATTATGCACATCATAACTGCCATGCGAGATGAGCCCATACACCAAAAGCCCTACAGATTGCCCATGAAGGTGAGGGATTAGGTGATTCAGGAAGCCGAAAAAATGGAGCACTTAGGCATAACTGTGCACTCAAATAGTACATGTTCTTCACCCATAGTCACAGTGGACAAGAAAGAGGGTGGATACGTCTATGCCAAGATTTTAGAAAGCTTACAACATGTCACTATTCGATGGCTATCCAGTGCCCTAAACAGATGACATCATTGACAGGCTAGGCAATGCACAGTATATTATTATTATTTAGCTTTTGTTTACCAGGTAAGCACACTAGACAGTCAGGTGCCTATTTTCCAGGTGTGACCTGGGAGAATTACAAAGGTATAGGCAAAACAGAACAGGGTCAAGGCACAGCATTAACCCTTGACCTTACTAAGGGATATGGGCAAATCCCTTGTCACCTGATTCACATTATAAAACGCATTTAGCACCCCAATCGGTTTATACCAGTTTGTCACAATGCCATTTGGAATACATGGGCCCCAGCCACTTTTCCGCGTTTATGGACCACATACTAAGACTACACACTGAGTATAGTACAGCTTATTTGAACGATATGGTAATATTCAGCCCTGACTGGGAAACCCATGTTAGACACTTGTCCCACGACTGCAAGTAATAAAGGAGGCAGAAGTGACCATTATCCTGCAAAGTGTGCCCTAGCAAAGACCGAGACAAGATATCTATGGTTCATTTTAGACAACGGACAAATGAAGCTCAAGGTAGAGAGGTTACAGCAGTAGCAAACAGCCCAATACATACACAAAAAGCACAAGAGATCTTTCTAGGCCTGGCTGGGTATTACAGGAGATATAATCCAAATTTCTCGGCCATTGCCAGTCCTTTGACTGATCTCACTAAAACGAGGTGCCGAATAAGGTCTAGTGGACCCCAGTTTGTGATGAGGCTTTTAGGAATATCAAGGCCATTCTATGTATGCTCCTGTATTGAAAAGCCCTGACTTCAACCAAATGTTTGAGGTTCAAACTGATGCATCAGAGAATGGTATTGAGGCAGCCTTATCTCAAAAAATAGATGTGAAAGAACATCTGATCATGTGTATCAGCAGGAAGCTACATGAAAGGAGAGAAGATATGCTACTATAGAGAAAGAATGCTTAGCTCTGAAATGGGCTATTGAGTCTCTGAAATATTACTTCTGAGGGGCTGAATTTAAGGTTGTATCTGATCATAATCCCCTTTGCTGGTTGCCCCAAATGAGAGAAAACAATCCCCGTATCATGCAGTGGTACTTAACTCTTCAGCCCTATCGATATACTGTGTCCCACAGGGTAGGGACAAAACATGTACATGCTGATTTCATGTCTAGATATTGTGCAGGAACTGATGTCGATGAAATATGACAGACTTTCCCTAAAAAGAGACAGTGCATGGAAGGTACCATTAGTCTCTGTTGAAAAATGTGTTAATGTCTCAGGGTAAAAAATGATGACATCCATTATGTTTATGATGGAATGTTTATCATTAATAGGGGCCCTCTGAAATTTTAAAGCACAGTAATTCATGTTACTAAATGAACAGCAAACTACTAAGCTGAAAGCACACATTGCCATGGTGTTTTCTGAGATCTGACTAGGCGTTCTACAATCTTTTCTCTTTTTTCCCCACATGCTGAGGGACAGAATCCTAAATCTGGGTGATGAAAGGATAAGAGGTAGATACAGTTTTTTTTATTCAGCTTTTTACCCTGAGGGGTAGTTCATCAGTCCTGTCCCATCTCCCCCTGGCCATCACCCACCTCCCCCAGATCTACCTGGAGCTGATTCCCCTGTGGCAAGGCCAGAGGGCTGTTCTCATCCACCAGAGTGGTATATCCAAAGAGCCCCAGAGGTTCAGTTGGGGGGTGCGGGTCAGGGGAGATGCACAGGGCTTCATGTCACACACCGCTCCCTATTTCCACTTTTCTTCCCTATCCCCTGGCGGGGGTAGCATGTAATCGTGTGCATGTGGAGGGATGCAGGCACTACAGAATCACAGTCCCTCCCACTGAGTCACTCGTGACCTGTACTACCACGGGGCATGCACCCAGAGACGGTCAACGGTCGAGACAGCTTGGCACCCCTCCCTGGGAGAAGACAGCAGTCCCTAGGATGCTCCATCCTCTCTCCCTGGCTGACCCCTAGTGATCTGAATCTGTTCCTTGAACCCGGGTCGCCAGTGTGATAGCAGATGAGGCACAAGCACCTTTGCCCTCTGTGCCACCAGGCCAGCAACAGGTTTTATTTTTTCTGTGTGTAAGGTGATGTGAGGGGAGACTCCAGCCAAACCCCAAGGTATCTGATACCTGAAACTTCAGTGGTGACGCCTTGTAGTGACCAAGTAAGGGGACTAGGACTGGTGGGCATTGCTTGGCAACAACACTCCTTTGGGCTTCTCTGGGTTTAGTACTGGGTTATTTAAAAAAAATAGAACTGGATCCTGTTAAAGTTGCTCTGCTGGTCCTACCTCTCAACCTCCCGCCTCGTAAATCAGGGACACAATGTGACAGGGAGATCCTGCCACTCTTGAGGACCAACCTTTTCTTAAATCTGTTTCAACAGTTTCTTCTATTTCTTAGCCAAATCTATCCTTTACAATTTCTAGTCTATAAGGTTGGCCACCTATTTATTTATTTCTTTTATTTAGTTTTGTTGACGGTTAAGTGCACTAGACAAATCCTGTCTAATTTCAGGCACGACCGGGGAGGGAATACAGATGAATGCCAGCTGATATTGAACCAGATTAAGCTGTTGGTGGTATTTTTTTTTAGTGAATGAGGGAAATTTGGCCTACGGGCACCCCTCCCTTTCTTGACTATGCTATAGTGTCCTTTAATTTTCCTTTTTCCTCTCAGGTCCTAGTACAGGGAGGTTATTGTGGTGACCTCCAAGCTGATGTAAAACAACAGGCTGTGTTCCTTGTTGCTGGATTTAATATGCAATAGCACTATGTCATAAAATACCTTGATGTATGTACCTTATGTGTATGAAACCTGTATTTGAAAATACCATGGCACTAGGTGTTTTGATAAAGGTAAAAAGTTACTAGGGGACTGTATTATAAAAATTAAGTTACCAGGGTAGAGATATCAGACCCCCCCGTTGTGTTATTTAAAATGCATGTAAATTACAGATTGTTTGAGATGCCCTTTGACACCATGCATTCCTGCTTTAAGCAGAACCAGCCTAAAATTGCATGGTGATTTGCATTATGGGGTTATGTGTGATGTTGTGTTTCTTTGAAACTTGGCTTTATTGCCAATGCCCTCTGGGATAACCCTTGCTTCAGTGCTTCTGCACTGACATTCTTTGTCTTTAGCTTGTTTTGTTTTTTTTCTTTTTTGAGCTCCCCATCATCCAAACACAGATGACCAACATAGGGAATAAAATAAATGTCACTAAAGAGGTAGATCAGGAGATGCTGACCAAGTGCAGAGGAAGGACATGTGAAGTCTGTTGCTGCAAACTGATGTATTGAAGAAGGGATACAGTATGCCTCTGCTCAAGGTTATCCCATGTTTTAAATAAACATCACACAGAGATTGTGTGTTGAACCTGAAGTTCTGTGCCTGGTCCATCTGTTAACCCACAACCCCTCCACACAAGACACAAAAAAAGCAGGGACCGATGACTACAATTGGGAACAAATATCGAAAAATGGTCACATCAGCTCAAAAAGCTGCGGCAAAATTTGACTTCATGAGAAAAGCATTTTCTGATGAAAATTAGATGGTAACAGTAATGTGTGGCATAATTTCATTATAAAAATCTCTACTCCTTCAGGACAAAAAAGTAAGTTTTTGGAAGGATTGAGGACATGTCTGAGGTAATATCAGGGACACTTGAGAAATGGGCTATAGCTAATCTTTTCATCTTCTAGACTACTTGCTCTGGTGCAAAGCATTTAGTTGTCTGCATATAGGTGCATATTAGAACAAATGCATGATAAAGGCAATGCAACAAGAAGCACGACTGTGTCTTCAAGGAGTGGAAGGAAGTGTAAGTGCAGAATATGTAGCACCTGAGAGGTATGTAGATGGGAAAGACCTTCTCATTGATAAAAAATCCTGGGCCAGCATTCATGAATCCTATACATTTACTAGTCTATAACATTCATTAGTTCAAAACATTCAGGTCGAAAACATTCACAAGTCCAAAATATTCATGAATCCAAAACATTCACAAGTCCAAACCATTCACTTGTCCGAAACATTCACTAGTCCAAAACATTCAAGAATCGTACACATTCACTAGTCCAAAACATTCACAGATCCTAAGCATTCTCTAGTCCAAAACATTCACTACTCCTAGAAATACTTTTACTGCTCCATCTCAATAATTAAAACTAAGACTCTTGACCTAGGAATTAGACAAAAAATATCATCAAGATTATCCCATATGAAAAGGGGTCACAAGTCACCAAGGAGAAATATTAATGAGTCCATGTTGATGTTCTGCAAGTGACACAATGTCTGTAAAAGGAGTTCTAAATTCGAAGGGACTCTCCATCAAAAGGGCAGTTTCTACAACCCCTTTCACAAGGAATGCCTTGGGTTCCTGGAACTGTGAGCTAAATTTAACAAAGGCTCTCTGCCAGAAGAAACCACCCAGGTCAGAGAAAAATAAGCCAACGGCATATCTCGAAATGCCAGGACGAAGTCCAAGCTTCTGCCTCAGAACTGATGTTTTGGCATCAAACTACACTTCAAAAAATCCTTTTGTATGGAAATTTTGTGTAGCATGTTGACCTCTTCAGTTGAAAGCAGAAAGTCAGAACAGACCAAGATGCCATTTTAATCAGCAAAAAGCGAGAGCAATGTGCAATGTTTCTGGTTTGTAGAGGTAGTGAGGACAAAGTTGTCTTCTGCTGCAGTACACCTTAAGGTGCTTCAAGATAACTGAATACATTTACCATGGAAGACAATGGAGTTATTGCGGCATGCTTACCTCCTTACTGCTGCATTTCAAGGTGATGGGAAATATTTGTGTGATTGCCACTGACGTTTTTTACAGGGTGGCAGTACAGCCTAATAACCTGAGCGAGAATAGGGAACCTGGAGACCCAGGTTTGAATCCTACAACCACCAAATACTGGCTGTGTGACCCTAAGCAAGTCAATTAACCTCCCAGTGCTTAACCTCTCATTCTCTCTATCACTTTCCCACTACTTAAGAAAAACACATTTACACATACCATGAACACTGAGCATGATCCACTGCAGTCTGCGCCACTTACCCACCACTTCTGCATCGCTGCCAACCGCCTTACACACAGCATTGTGCACCATTGCTGGGCAATCTACTGAACTTTCTGAGCTGCTGCTGTATTTCTGCCAGGTTTCAGAGGTGTGCCCCAGTTCAGACGAAAGTAATGGGGATGTATATAATGGCAGTTTAAATGATTTTCCTATGTTTTACATGGTTCTACTGCCAAAATCCAGTATAAGCACAACACAGGATTACTAGGTCCTCCAGTTTATTTTCGCTGTAATGAGCAGGAGCCACAACACCACACTGAGCCTTCTCCTCTGTTCGTACCATGGATCACACTGTGGACGGTAAAGAGCAGGAGAAGGCACAGGGCCCATAGGTACTGCTCCCCTGTTATTTCAGCAGTAATACTTTATTTTCTGTTTCTCCATTACATATTCATCCAACCTGCTCTTAAAGGTAGTCTTAGATGAACTAGCAATCATTCCCAGAGGTAATTTGTTCCACTGTCCTATCACTCTTTGGGTACATTAAAATGTTTCTATTGTTAACTTTAAATGGTTTCTTTGGTTTGTAACGGTAACCCTGGTCCCACCATAATCTGGTTTATAGTGAAGATTTAACTCAGTCATCAGAAAGGGATCCCGACAGCCACAAAGCATCATCATGTACCCTTACCCCTAGTGTATAGTGACATAAGACTGAGCTTCATTAACCTCTCAGCATACAACAATTGAGAGAGTTCTTTAAAGGTTTTTGTATATTTTCTCTCTTACACACTCAACCATATCTGTTTACCCTTGTTTAAAGGAGGCCCAAAACTGAGGGACATACTCTAGTAAAGGATGCACATATGCAAAGTACAGTGATGTTAACATTTCCGTGCTCCTGCGTTTTGACTGACTGTTCAATTGACCACCACACCCTGTTAGCTACTGCCACAGTGTCAAGCCCTGCGTCAAACCCATTTTTTTGCGCAGCTGCACCAAACACATTTGATGCAACTGCACTTACAGCAGTTTTCCCACTTTACGGCAGCTCCCATCAAATATTTGGTGCAAGCCCCATGAAAAGAAGGGTACTCGGGACTGGTGCAAGCCAGACCAGCAAAAAGCTGGTCTAACTTGCAGCAACTTTTGAGTTTGTTTTTTTAACTTTTTAGTTAGGAATTAGGTGTAGGGTGGAAAGCGTAGTTTAGGGACGTAAGCGAGTCAGTAGTAAGATTTAGATTTTTCGTTTTTAGTGAGGACACCAGTGAAGCGGCGTTCCTATATGTGCACAGGATACAGCAGCATGGACCAAATCCTGAGACACGGTGATGGCAGAGTTTACCTGTTGCTCGCTGTAGGGTCTGTGGTTTGCTGATGAAAGGAGAACCCAGAGAGATATATTCTGCTGCTGGTGGTTGGTGGTGCTCTAGTATCTCCTTGACCTTGCCGGTTGTTTGCTGCACAGAGGATCAATGGAAGAATGAGGTGTCCTGATGGCTGAAAAATCACCCAATATCTGACCCAAAGAGCTTTTGTGGCTTTCTGTGCAGTTGGGTGCTCTCCCAGATAGTGAGAAGAGGGGAGAACGCCGAGTAGTATACCAGTGAAGTCTTGGAAAGTTTGCTCTAGCCTGGTGGGCGGCACAGCTGCCCCTTCATTCTACGGAGGGAGGGGAAGAGTCAGACTCTATTGACTCTCATGGTGCCGCTTCCCTCAGAGACAAGCAGGACCTGAGAATTGGAATGGTGCTGCCTTTAACCTTATGTGTAATCTGGGATCTAAATCAATGTTAACTGTTACTGTAAGCGGGCTTGAGCCACTGCAGTTTCTGGGACCAAAGTTTCTGTGGTATTAACGTCTGGTTGAGAGACTAAAAAGGTGTTTTTCACCACATTGAGCACTATCTGGTGACTTTGGATTGGGCCCAGAAGGGAATTCTCAATTGTGAGAGGGTTGGAGGGCCCTATGTTTTGGACCTGACTGAAGGAGTGCAGCTTTAGAGTGAGGGCCTTGTCCTGCTTTCACTGGAACTGTGCTTAATACTTTTGCATCTTTCTTTACTGGGGTTTAAGGAATCTGCTGTTACTCAAGTGATAACACAGTGACTGAGGGGTCATTCCCAGTGAGAGAGGAGAGCACCTCTCTGATTTTGTACAATTAAAGTTTCGAACCTATACTTATTGGGAAGGCCACTTCATAGACCTATGGACTCCCCTAATTTTGTGGTTGTCTGAATTTTATTGCTGAGAGAGCAATGTGTGGGAGGGCTGGGGTGGTGTATTGATTCGATGAGGGATGAGAGTGTAGAAGTGTGTGTGTGGATTATGTTTGAGTGTGAGCGTGTGAAGGGTGTGACAGTATTATTTATATTTAATTTTATTGTAAAGACAAGTTAGCATATTGTAAACATTTATTTAGCAGATATACACTTAAGTGGTACAGTGATAGTAGTTGTTAAAGTCTTGGATATGTGTTGGATAACAGCTTCCTGAATCAGGTATTATTCTTCCTCTACATTCCGTGATCTCTGTCCTTTTGATTGTCCCCCACTGCCAGCAGAAGTCTATGGACGATGCAGGGCTTTGGGAATAGCTTGTGGGGAAGGAAATGGAGGATGGTGGGGTCTATTGTGGAGAATGAGGTTGAGGGGCGGATTAGAGGGCGAGAACCAGGAGGCACCCTGGGGCAAAATGGGTTCAGGAAAGTGGTCCTCTCTGTCTTGTACCGATACCCAAGGGCTCCATGGTTAGTAGGCAGGTATTCTGCCCAGCCTCATCTGCCTATCCTTCTTGGTAGTGATGTAATGCCAGATCCATTAAGAATGAGACAGCAATTATTGCCAATCTTGTCTCAACATCTGATATGGCTTGCATGACTTGACTGGATGAAAATGCGGTTCAATTTTGGAATCTGTGATTCCAGCCAGGTACTCAGTGATTCACTGCCAATGAAAGGATTGCAAGGGAGGGGGTGGCAATTTGTTTTAAATCGAATTTGAACCTCACTGCCCTCCCGCAGGAACAAAAGGTCCTTCCAGTGTGTGGCTGCTCAATGGGCTGCAGGTGTAGGTTGCAAGATCCTTCTCATGTACTGTCCTCTAGGGGATAGGAGGGTATTCTTGCAGGAAGTTGCGGACTTCATCATCGAACAGGTGTTGGAGTCACCCAGATGGATTATTGTGGGCGATGTCAACGCCTGGGTCCACAATGAACTCTTCCAGTTTGGTCAGGACTTCCTCCAACTGATGTGTTCATTAGGCTTAACACAGTTGTTACCTCTGGTAACCATGCATGACCACCATTGGGCCATTCTTTGCTGCGAATGGAGGTCACTGACCTTATGGTGGAACAGGTCATTTGGTCGGCCCACCATACCATGAGGTTCTCATTCAAGGCCCCCCCCCCATAGACCTTCCCCTATGGAGATGGTGTAGTACTGCACATTAAGGGGTTTGACTCCACAGGGTCTAATGGTGCTGGACCTATCAGGTACGATGAGTGCATGTGAGGAACCAGGGGAGTTGGTCCTACCCTATAACAGGGCTGTTACTGAAGCCCTCGACTCCATCGCACCTGTCCAACTATGACCCCTTACTTCACACCAGAGATCGCCTTGGTTTGATGGGATGCTCAGGGAGATGAAGATGAGGGGTCCAGAGATCCAGATCTCGTGAGGACAAACTTATACTGATGTTCCACTATAGGGATTATCACTCAGCAATCTCTGTAAAAAAGGCAGAATTCCTGTCCAAGGAGATTGCTGCAACAATTAACAGACCAGCTCAGCTCTTCTGCACTGTCAACGTGCTCTGTAATCCTGCCTGTCTTCAGTCCAGGGGAGTGTTTTCACAATTAAAGTGTGGTGAGTTTGCTCTGTTTTTTGCTGATAAGGTTGCCACCATCAGGTCAGAAATCCAATCAGTGCCCTCTATAGGAGCGTGCAGTGATTAGCTGGAAGTCATCGACAGTCAGTCTGTCTGGTCAGATTTCAACCAGCTGGCTGTTGTGGATGTCATGAAGGTCATCCAGGTGATAAGGCCAACCTACTGTAATCTGGATCCGAGACCAATGCGCTCCTAGTGGGGTGGGATGTGTTGATGCCATGAGCCTGGTTCTAGTCTGGTGCTCTTCGTGACAGGGTCTTTCCTGAGTCCTTAAAGGAAGTGGTGCTAAGACCCTTTGAAGAAGGTTTCACTAGATCTGGATTGCCTGGTGGTTAATTACAGACCTGTCTCTAACCTTCCCTTTGTGGGAAAGGTTATTGAGAAGGTGGTGGCCCACCAACTGGAGACTCATCTGTTAACTCACGACATCTATGACCCTCTCCAGTCAGGTTTCAGGAAGGGGCGTAGCACAGAGACTGCCCTCGTTCAGGTGCTGAATGATCTCCTAGTGGCGAGGAATCAAGGAAGTTGTTCCATCTAATTCTCCTCAATCTCTCAGCTGCATTTGACACCGTGGACCATGGGGTACTTTTGGAGCACCTGCGGGTCTGTTGTGGGCTGGCTGGTATAGTCCTCAACTGGTTTTGATCATTTTTCACTGGCAGGATGCAGAGGGTGGTGTCAAGGACTTTTTCCTCAGCACCCCTGCCATGTGGGGTTCCGCAAGGCTCCATTTTGTCCCCCATGTTGTTCGCAGTGTGTATGCTGCCACTGGGAAACATTATAAGACAGTATGGGCTGAGTTTTCACTGCTTTGCAGATGACACTCAGCTATAACTGTCTTTTGTGCCCGAATAGCAAGGGGCGGTCTCAGTGTTTAATCAGTGCCTTGCTGAGATCCAGGACTGGATGAAAGCCAACTGCTTGAGGTTGAACCCGGACAAGACTAAGGTACTAGTGGTGGAAGCTAGTCACTTGGGGGTGAAGATGCAACCTGGGCAAGACTCTGGGTTGATACTTGGAGACTCCAGGCTGCTCACTTCAGCCAGAGCAAAGAATCTTGGCATTGTTTTGGACTAGCGTGACACTTATATCTCAGGTGTTGGCTGTGGTCCAAAGCACGATACTATCTACTAACATCACCCAGATTAAGCATCTGGTTCCTCCATGTGATCTCCCATCCCTAGTCCATGCCTTTGTGACTGGGTTACTGCCACGCCTCTACCTGGGGCTAGTGGGGGTTGATCTTCACTGCCTTCAGCTAGTGCAGAATGCGCAGCCAGGTTACTTACCAGTCTTCGAGATCATGTCATATTACACCTGTGTTGCGCCTCTGCACTGGCTGTTGATTACGTGGTGGATCACCTTCAAGGTCGGGTTTGCTGACCAATAAGGCCCTGCATGCTCAGCAGTCTGGCTACCTGTAAGACCTCCTGTGTCGCCACCGCTTTGTCCATCATCTCTGCTCCACTAAGGGTTTCCTGGGAGTCCCAGGGTTTGCCTGAAGACATCTGGTGCACAGGCATTCTCGTTCAGTGCACCATCCCAGTGAAGCTTCTACCTCATTATAGTACAGAATCTCAATCTTTGGAAATATTTAAATAGGAGTTGAAAACCTTCCTTGTTAATCAAGCCTTTTCACCTAATTAATTGCTAACCTATTAAGTTATTTATAGTTATGTTTTGTTATATGTTACTGTTTTATGATGTTTGAATTGTTAACCGCTTTGAGTCACAATCGATAAAGTGTACTTAATAAAAAGAAATGATGAATCACCACACAGGATAGAAAATCCTGATTGCTGGGCAGGAGAAACGAATTTGATGGTAGATAAGGACCGCCGCCCACCTAGTCTGCTCATTTCCTACCTAATGGATAAGCTGCAGATCCCAGTTAACCAACAGCCTACTTCCTCCTACCTATCCCCAGTAGAATACCCCAAGCTCCGTACATCATATGTTTGGTGCACCCGTGGCTTGCTGCATTCATCAGCCTTGTAAAATCCAGCCTTAGGACTCTTAAATCCCTTTCAACTTTGGCCGGATGAACAGAAGTGCCTTGTAAAGTGTACGAGTTCCTCATCCCCATGTGCAGTACTACACACTTATCAGGGTTAAATTTCATACCCTACTTTATCGTCCATGATCCTATCAAGTCAAGGTCCCCCTGTATGCGTGCACAATGTTCTAAGTTATTACTAATGCCCCCTAACTTACACTCATCCAGATGTTCACCTGTGTCAGAATTAGCACTGTCAGTGGCTCAGCAGGTTGCACATTCACCTCTGAGGTCAGAAGGCTGTGGGTTCTATCCCCACACCAGGCACTTGAGTTAAATCCCAATACTGACACTGTGGTGCAGCACGAGGGGGGTGCTGCACACCTGAGGTTCTGTCTTTCGGATGAGATGTTAAACCGAGGTCCCATCTACCTGTTCTGGTGGTAGTTCAGGTGGATGGTAAAGATCCAATGGCACTTCCTGAAAAAAGCAGGGGAATTCCCCTGGTGTCCTGGCCAAATTTCCCCCATTCACTAAAAAATACCACCAACAGCTTAATCTGGTTCTATGTCAGTTGGCATCCATCTGTATCCCCCTCCCCTGGGAGAAGGCTGAAAATAGACAGAATTGTCTAGTCCTTCTTTCCCAGCCAACAAAAACTAAAATAAAGACATTAGGTTGTTAGATAACACACACCAAAGGCAAAATCACTGATCATCAACAGAAATAAAAGTCAAATTTTACAGGGCAGTAATAATGTGGCTATCTCATTTTCCTTGGGGTTACTATACATCTGAAATGGTTACGAGATTTTAAAAAACTTGTCCAAAAACATAAGACTCCGTGCAAATTTGCAAATACCTCCACACACCTCTCTCCACAATGCCATGTATCATGCTGCGTTAGGATGCTGACTATAAGGAGTTTTTTATTCAACTCCAAGCCAGGTTTTGGGGGTGGGCTGCAGCTTGGATGAAAGTGAAGGGAAATGTACATATTGGTATTAGAAGTATGGCTAGCATGTACTGTGGTTGAAAAGCATTTTAAATTATTGTCTGTACCTCTGCCGTGAAAACCAACAAAATGATTTCCTAGGATGTTTTACATGAAGTGCTCTGAAAATGGATTATGCACAGAGGTGCAAGAAAGGGGACAGTGCAGCAAGTCGCAGGTGCATCGGTACACGAATCCAGGGACACACTAATCGTTCTGCACTACATCAGAGCCACCAGCAACGCTCCCCATAGTGTTTACACTGCCTGAGCTGCATCGATGTGACTCATGTTCACCTGTTACAATGGTGCAGATCAGGCAGTGTTAACGGACACATAGTCTTTGCACTTGGCACAGATGAACGGACATTTCCCTTGCTAGTAAACAAACAGCAACTGGAGTACTACATAACAAAAGGCCATATATAAACTGTTTCTTAACACCTTCTGCTCAGACCCTGTTTGACGTAAATCAGCATTACTTGGCTGATCTTAACCCTAATGTTTTAAAATCTCTGTAGCTTTTTGTCTGCCTATCATTAAAACAAAAACGATGTGTATACTGTGGAAACAGCTAGAATGTAAATAGGGACATTACTCCTACTAGTTTGATGTTAATTAGCACTTCAGCATTTACTCAGCACCCTTTCAGCTTTTTCTTTTCTTTTTTTTCCCAGCACTGCTAATCAAAACCAAGTCACTATAAGGGCACTTCAGCCAACACTGTGTATACCCGAAAAAGAGGTTTATAGGTCTTGACTGCTTGTATCTGTAATGTTTAATTAACATAATAAAGGTATTATCTTTACCCAACACAAATATTCCCTTTTTGTTTCTCTCCTGCTTGTGTGTGGGCTAACAGGGCACAACCCTACCCTGATTTTATTTATTTATTAAATTTTGGTGACCGGGTAGGCCCACTGAGCCCCGAAGGTCCCTTTTTCAGGGGCGACCCGGCCTTTTTCAGGGGCGATTTGCCCCTGAAAATTACAAATTTGAGGATTTGTAACTTTTCTGTCATTTATCCCATGTTGTTTCTTTTAATCAGTACTTTCTGCTCCTGTCTGCAGACCTGCCCCATCCAGACTGCCCCGCCCCCAGCCCCAGCATCCTACATCCCTGGATGTCACTTACTGTAATTCCTGCCACAGGATCTGCTGGAGGCACCAAGTCACTGCTGAAGGCCTGCAGGCACCAGGCCATCACTCAGCCACAGTCAATGTTTTTCTGCCACTTCTCTCCTGGTGGGGCCATGAACATGCAATGACACAATGTGCATGCTCCACCTCTACAGAGATGCCCCCAGAAACACCCCCAGCATACAAGTATGGGATCCCTTCCCATGACGCCTTGCTGAACTGTACCCAGATTCCTCTAGAGGGCAGTCAACGAGTGAGACATGCTAACCCCAAAGGGAGGAGAGCCATCCAAGGACACTCAAGCCTTAATTCACTGTCCAGCCCTCAAGAGACCCAAGTCTTTTCTCAACCTGGGTCACAGTTATGGCGGTAGCGCTATCAGGTTGCTTTTCCCTGCACTTCAAATCTTGTGTGTGCCTCATGGCAGCAACCGTCTCTCTCCACCCATTCTTGGATTGTAAAGTGCATTGGGATACAGACTGTACATAATATGCCACATAAACCCAAGATTGCTTTTCTCTTCTTTCTAGAATAAGTGTGTGTGTGTGTGTGTGTGTGTTGATGCTACTTCAGTGTCAAACATTCCAAACAGTCACATTGACTATTTCCACACTAGAATAGCCTCATTAGGTACAAGTCAACACACAGTTTGCAAGACGATCTCGGGGGCAGACAGCTGCTTAGGTACACAGCACTCCATTCAACGTTATTACAAACAGATTAAAAGTAACATTTACTTGCAGTAATCAGAAAACACAATTTAATTGAAACTAGATGATAAAGGCAAGGATTTTCAGAGACTGGAATGAGGAGATGTGCCAGTGGGGCACTTGGAAATGTGCAGGTACCCAAGTAGTCCAATTCAACTCTAAACAGTACCTGCAAGTCAGACCTGAAATGGGGAGAGCACTCAGTACTTAAAACCTTGGTAGTGTCCTTGAGGAGTACACCAATTGCAGTACACAGCAATACAAAACACCTTACAGCAACAGTTATTAAACCATGCAGTTCATGAATGAGTGTTTGTGAATCAGACTAGAACCATAACAGTTAATTCCACCCAGGCATAGTCTTGACTTGAGAGTCCAAGATGCCAATTAGCAAGAGCATGTCCATACAGCAACCCTACCCCCAATCTGACTGGGACTGATATTCATGCATTACGGGTGGTAGTGATCTTGGGCAACCCCCTTCCCACTGTACGAGGGACATCAGCAGTACATGGTGGTCCCTGTATAACACACAACGGTGCTGTCCTCCAGTACTGATCCATTCACAAACTCATTCAGAGTTCCTTTGTGAGTGTTCAGCGGGAGTCTACATTCACACTTCTCATTTCATGGGCAGCCCTACCTCAGGGAATCAGTAAAAAGTATTGGTGCCCTAGGCAACCTTGTGAGACTTTACACATTTGGTCCAACAGGACCAGAGAACACTGGGACACGCAGTCCTCTAGAAGCCACTTCTTGTGGGTACACGGGTCCCTCCAGGATCAGCACACAGAGGGGCCACCCTGAACACTCCCCCAGCCCCACAGCAAAAGGGCACCCAACCAGCCCCACTGCTGCCAAGGCTCCTTCTTGAATCTTCAAACAGTACAACTCTGAACATAAAAACTAACTCCAAACCTGTGGTGCCTTCTGTACATGTCAATAACAGCAGATACGTACTCAGGAACACTAAAACAGAACATGTTCTTGCAGAGTAGCAAAAGTTGTGATTTATTAAGCCAGGAAGTGTGGCACTAGCTGGCCCAGCACTTCGGGTCTGACATGACCCTTCGTCAGGGGGCATGCCCTCTATATATGCCCTGGCCTTTGTTACTGCCATGTCCCCAGCTGGGGAGTTCTGGGCATGACCCACTAGAAGCCCCAAATGGGGATTGGGGCTAAGTGTAGTTTACCACACTAGCCACCCTATAAAACATTGGCATACTCGAGGACTGGCAATGAACATAATTTCACAAGCTGTTTTTTGGTTCAACATCAAAATGTGGTTTAAACTAGGCTGTGATCCCTGTTTAGCTCTTGGGGCAGCAGTTTTCCATCTGAGATCCTGTAGTCCGAGCTCCTTAACAATGGTATCTTAAGAACTACAACTCCAACATGCCTTTTCTTTCTGTTGTCCTTTAAGAGTTTTACAGGTTATAAAGGTAATTTAAAGGTGAAAGGAAACAGGTTATTACTCCTTTAGATGCGTTCCTGTTTCCTTTAGGTGTCTTTCCAATATTCTGATATGCTGTAACTTTTTTTGCTAAATTAATAATCTATTTGTTTTCTGCCTTTGTAACTACTCTGAATCCCTCTCTCCTCAACAGTTGTTGCTCTCTCTTTTCATACTGCTACAAAGTGTCTGACATCGGTAACACCATCCCAGGCCATTCAGATGAATAGCATGGAATGGTGCAACTGACATCATGAAATGTCTTAGAAATAGGAAAAGAGCAGTAGCTGGTGAGGAGAGCGGAACTCTATGTAACTCTGAGGTCACTTCGGAACTAGGTTATAGTTTATGGTGGAACACTGTTCCAACCAGATTTTCAACTGAGTTGAAACACTGTTCAACCACAGTGCAAAGATCATGGAACACTGTTCAGCCCTTCTGTGCATAACAGCGTTCAAGCTCAAGTTAAAAATCGCATGAGCCACAGTAATGAAACCGCAAGGATCAACTAGATCAAGTGATCCGACCATGCAACGGCACAGACACTCGGGCAGTCCTGCAAATGCAGGATCAACCATATATATTCATCTATGTTTAAAACTAAATGTAGGATCAACCAGATATTTATAATAACTTACTAAAATGGAGTCCAATTCTCCACTCACTACCGAAGACATCGTCTGCCATTTTTTAATGAAAACCCTCCTAAACCCGACTGACAACCAGAGGTGTGCCACAGATGTAGAGATGCCTGTTCCATAGCAACCACAAACCCACCCTAGCAACCAGCACTAACTTCCTAAATACGGCAGGCAGAAACTAGTTAGTTTTTGTAATATATATATATATATATATATATATGAACTTGACATGTATTTAAATTACATAGGGTGGCACTATACACTATAAAAAATACAGGACGGGCAACCCAATGCTGAACCAGTGTTTTCTGCCACCTCAGGGCTCTGATTACCAAGGACCTCTCGAGCTTCGCTCTCGAGGTCACAGGTAATCAGAACCCCTCTGTGGCAGAACACACTGGTTCAACATGGCTGCCCATCCAGTATTCTCTATATTTCATTAGCAAAAACCGATCAGAGCATATCAGAATACATAACTTGCTGGACAGAAAAATGTGAGGGCAGTTAAGAATGTAAAAACAATTTCCTATCACCTGTTCCCTTCAACTAAACGAGCTATGGGACTGCAGAAGATTGTTCAACCGGTATGCTGTCTGTTGTGCGTGCTCGAATAAGGGCCACAATGCACACAAGTTGAAGGTAAGATGGCTACTAACTTTATTACTAGATGTTCCTCGGGATAGACATGCCCAGACAGTAGTGGATCTAGGGGGGTTTAGTGGGTGCAGGTGCACCTCCCATTGCCACTTACTTGCTTGTTGCTGCTGCTGTTGCTGCTGCATTTACTTTGCTGGAGAAGTTTAATATACTGATTGTAAAAAATTTTCAAAACTGTAGCTTATATTTATGTTTTGTGAAAATGTAATGAAAAGACAGTATAAAGCATTAAAAATTATAGAAAATTGCATGTCAAATAGGCACACCATCACAGCACCCCCCATTGTAAAATCCTGGATCCACTACTGTCCCCTGAGGTCAAATGGCTTACTAGGTAGGCTGGCTTGGTTACAGCACCACCTATCACCACATCACCCATTTCCAGATACATACACAGTACCGTATGTACTTATGCAGTTTACACATATAACATGTTTAGCTGAAAGTTATAATTTCAAATTTAAAGTGATTTAATATTTCTCTGATATTAATAACATTGGCTATCAGTGAATCTCAGGGTAGCATGCTTGTGCATTTCTGGATAAGTGGGATGATTATTTTGCTTCTATATCCCTTGCATTGGCATTATTTTAACACATTCAGTCCATTTATTTACAAGTCTGGTCTTTTCGGCTGGACTAAAACTCAGATGATCTGATCACAACACTGTGTCTCATAGGTTACATAGGTGTTACTGAGCATTTGAAGACATTTGTCCATTTGCTCACCATTAATACTTCAGGAATATCCCCGGATGCCCTTTCTTATAAGGTAGCTTGGTTTTAAATTCAGTCATAGTCTTACTTTCCACAACCTCACAAGGCAATATGTTCCAGATCTCAGTTACTCTGACATTAAACCAATATTTTCTTTTATTGGTTTGAAATCTATCTTTAACCAACTGAAAAGGGTGAGCTCTGGTATTATACAGTTGATCCCTTAACACCAGTCCCAATAGATCCCACAGCTGTGTGTCAGTCAAGGTCCTATAAATCAAACACATATTCCCCTCAATCTTGGAACTCCAAGAATACATATCCAAAATTGCAGCCTTTGTTCATAGCTTTGGCCTATGGTGCCCTTAATCCTCCTTGTTGCCTCCTCTGGACCTCTCCAAGGCTTTAATCTCCCTTTCTTAAATGAAGCCCAGAGCTGTGCACAATACTCCATGTGGGGGCGCACCAGTGCTGTGTACAAAGGAATCAATACCTCTCTGTCCCTAGATCTGCTGGTTCAGTGACTGGTCTCTTTTGGCAGCTTCTGCTTTGGTCACAGTGATGGTATTGGAATTGCTGATGGTACTGCTTGTATCTCTTCTAGTGAATCATCTGGTAGATCATTTAAAAGGCGGTGGCACTGATTAAATCAGCCATGCTTTCTTTCTCACGGAAGCCATGGCTTCTGTACGTAAGCCCCATAACCCTCCCCTGGGGTTAATATTAGTGTGCTGGGCACCGCACGGCATCTAGGAGTGTCTTCAGGCTTTCCTTGATGGTGTGAGACTGCAGGCACCAGTAATGTAATGTTAGAACTCTCTGCAAAAGGCTGCCCAGTAGCATGGAATGCTGTAGTGCAGGGTGCTTCACCTCCTGCCACGCCATCAACGGGTGTTTGAAAACAGATGTGGGTCACTCAAAGGCCAGCCAGGGAGGCAGAACTGAGCATCCAGAGGATAGCTTTCCTCCCTCAGGTGGGGGGGGGGAGACAAGAAATCTCACTTGGCAGCTGACACCTACTGTTTCTGGGTGACAGCGCAGTGTCAAGGAAAGTGACCCGCCCATTGATGCTGCAGGCCTCATCCACGGAGGTAGAGTGCGGACAATGTGTTACTGCACTTGATGTGGGAGAAAACTAGAGAAAATCCCTGACCTGACAGGATAGCAGACTGGTCCTCACAGGCGCCACACCAATGACTGGGCTCTGTCCTCTGGCTGAGAACATTGGGGCAACAGCAGCAGGTAAGCCCCAGGAAAGCCAGGTGATGGGGCTGGTGGGGGACCAGTCCTGATAGGGGCCAGGACAGCAGTGAAAGGAGATAGCTACTAATAAAAGGAAAAACTTGTGCAGCAGTATAAGCCTCTTTGGAATTCTAAATGTGGAGCATTCCAGACAGGCAACAGTTGGAGCACTCCCTGAGAGAGAGGTTGTTGCCTATTTCCTCTCAGTCCTGTCAGAGGCTTTCCTTGCTGAAAATGGACATTTTCAGCCAACAGTGAAGTGGCGGAACCCACTGAATTGGATTCCCCCACAGGAAATTATGCTCTGTTTAAGCCCATGATAGAAATGGGATCAACAATTTTCTCAAAAACAGGAGGACAATCACTCACGAGAAAAGAGCATGTTGGGATGGCACAGTGCCACAAAGTGCCCACCCCTCAAAAATGCTGACAGAGAAATCTACATTCCACTGTCCCACAGGGGCTTTAATGGTCTTTTAGAGCTTCCCTATTTGGATCTCCAGCTAGCCTGCCCAGACAGTGGGCGGGGGTAGTAGGCCACATGTAAGGAGGACAGAAGAATGTGTATATAATGCAAATAGTATATTGCAAGTAAAATAGTTGAAAAAAAATGTTCTGGGACAATGTAAATATTCTGAGGTGAGGAAAGACAGCTGCCTGTTTAGATCTGTGAAGTAATAAATGTGCCTACTGCTTGACACTACTGTTGTGACAAACTTTCCAATTATTTATATCTGATTGTGTCAAAAAGTGCCCCTCTGCTCTTCCAGCTGTTGTCCCAAACCACAAATTGTATCTCTGAACCCTGGACCAACCTCCAACCTCGAGAAGGAGGGCTCCCAAACCCCCTGTCACTGACAGGTTCTGTCCTATACATGATTTTTCCTTTTTTTTTTACAAAATCCATGATCTTTAGCATTCTCCATGAAACCATCATAGTTTTTAGCAATTGCAAATGGCAGACCCACACTTGCGTGCCAGACCACTGGAACGCATATGGCATCCAGATGGCCACTATGTGGGAATGTCGGGTTTGCTCATGAGCTCCCCCGCCACCGTTGACAAGATGGCAGCCTAATGCATCTCCTCCAGTTACTGAACCAGCCAAACATTATTTAGAAAACATTTAAACCATTTCTGATGTGCATATATAAAAACAGGTCAAAACAAGTGCAATTTGTTTAAATGGAAATGGATCCATGATTTTTCACATTTACTATGATTTCTATCAGTTTTATGACTTTGATCATGACAGTATCATGAGTTTCTCCCAAAATGTCAATCACAAAAGACCAGCCCTAGCTACCCTAAATGCATGCTGCAGAATCTGAGAAGGCAAGTGAAAGTTCAGGCATTCAGGTTGAAATATAGCTGGGCTAGACGTTGGAGAATTTCTGCTAAAATGGGCTGGCTCCAGTAAAAGGTGGGGTTTCCTCCTGCTGTGACACAGCACCCAAAAGTGGTGAGTCCACAACAGGCGTCTGCCTCATACTCTCGGCGAGAGATTAGGGTTGTTGGAGACACACACACACACATTTTCAGTGAATGCCATTTCAAATTGGACTTTCAGTGCTACGGAATGTAAAATAAGCATCTTATTTACAGTTCCTAAGGGACAAATAAACCAGATTTAGAAAAGTCAAACTGTCCACACCCCCCAGTGTAGCAATAAATGATCAGAACGGAACTTCGCTTAGAAAACAGATGGTCTTGTGATTTTAATCCCTTACATTCAGAGTTGTTAAGGTTATTTTTGAAAAGTTATGATTTAACATATTACTTATTTTTAAAAGTTATGAATTAACAGATTACTGCCTCAGAAAAACATCTAACAACAGATGATCGATTACTTCTGGATTTCATTTGTGTAAAAAGGATAAATCTTACAATGTCTGCAACTTCTGAGTCGACTTTGGAACCAGTGTCCCACTGCATGCAAAATGGAAGGGCAGTGTTGTACCATGTTTAGCTACCAACAGGGTGCTGCTGATACACATAACATTAGGGTTTAGCCATACACAGACAGAAAAAGTAGTTAAATGTAATCCAGGTCACTTTTGCCCTTAAAAAGTAATCCAGAATGCTCATCCAGATGACTTGATATAAAAAGTAGTCCCCAGCTGCAATCTATTCCGTGCAAAAGTATTAGGTTACAAGGAACTAGTTAGTTCAATTGTTTAGTTTAACATCCCTGCCTACATCATACTATTTAATGATGTACACTAGGTTACTAATAATTTAAATCGTTTCTTTCTCTTTTGTTCCCTGGCGTCAAGGTACTAACTACCCATCTTGGCACAACTCCCTCAGCAACACTGTTATGCTTACCATGTACCCCATCAGCTACTACCTTCTACACCCCTGCTGATCACTCCTCCCCCCACACACACAGCAGGGCAGTTCCACCTGCACCAACATCTAGGGTTGACAAAAGGCTGTAGCCAAGTGGACAGGGCTCCAAATACCATCCTCCCTCTGTATGCCAATTGTACCCCTTCTAACCTTCCTAGTCCCAATTCTGATTCACTGACCATCTCAACAACCTGGTCTCTGCATCATGAAATGCTGGTGCTGCACGGCCACTTGCTTTGCCAGTGCCATACTGGATCTGAGCAGAGGAGGCGCACTTTGAGTGGCCTCAGTTGGCATCCTCCCTCCAGAGTTAAAGGGGCACAGTCAGCACTAAGAGACCCATACTCAAGTGTGGAGCTGATCCCAATTTTTACTTCGTGTGCAAAAACATTTTTTATCTGCCGTTTACTGCAGTATAGCAGATTTTATCAGAGTGAGTCTGCTGACATTTGCTGCAGCCAGAAATCCCAGAATCCTATGCAGCTGACATCAGAGCAGGGCTGCAGCAGAGGGAGATTCAATAGCCTGTATTGCATGTTAGTATTTTTATAAGCTCTAATCTTTTGTTTGGTGACCTACTGGCCTCCTGACGCTAAGTACAGTCCTCTGGGACTGTACTTAGCCCTGGCAGAACAGCGGGTCTGGCAAACATGTGATCTGAGCTGGTGAAGGACACAGCTGAGCACATGGCCCGGGTGATTGCCCCCTTTGACTGCATGGAAAGAAGCTCTTGGTAGATCAGAGCTGGAGCAGGTTGTTCTAAGGAGAAACGGAGAGGGGGCACACCCCCGGGAGGGTGGCTTTGGAGGCCCAGGCAGCAGCCTTGAACTATTTCCTGAACCCACCAGTCTTGGACCAGACGATCCCAATTGTGTGCAAAAGCCATTTGGTCATCTGGGAGTTGGAGGGATCCCAGTACAGAGGACAACTGAGTCAAGAGAGTTTGAAGGGTCAGGGAGGAAGCACATACTGTACCTGCAATTGAGAGACAGGTGGCTTAGGGAGGGGGGCCCCCTGGATTTCCCGAATCTATTTCTGGTTCTGTGTAGGATTCTTTCACCTCTGCCTCCGGAGAAATGTGAATAATGTGAAAGGAGCCTTTGCAAAACCCTGCAGATGACCTAGCAGATGAGCGGCCCCTGCCTCCTCTGACTTTGCCATAAACCTTGTGTTCCAGTAGTCTGAAGGCAGGCTGTCTCCTACATGCCATGGAGGTCCCTCCCCAATCTGCATAGATTATTCATCCGGATGTCCCCAAAATGCATCCCTTCTGCATCTTTCCCATCCTCCTGAGAAGCCAATTTCACTGCTTCTGGGTGAGATCAGAGGAGGGTCGAGTGTCACGTTCGCAGTCCCTATTAGGCACGTGAACACTGCAATAGCCCCTGGATGTGGTAGGGTCTGGTATGGTTGCCCGACTCGTTAGTTTCCCAACACACAGTTTCCCGCACCCGTTTGCCCAAATTGCGTTCACCCAACCTGGCATGTTTTCCTGAGTGCTGTTTACCCGACTACCCCTTTCATCAACATCACTCTTTCTCAATGCATGGCCAAGGTTGCATATAAAATACAATTATTTAAAGTAAGAATTAAAAGGCAGTGAAAGGCATACAAAATGAATTTGCTGCATTGCAGTAAAGTCATGTCAGTGGTGATCCTTACAGTATTTCCCTTCACAAACCGCAGTGATCTCTTCCATGTTTTGAATTGGCCACATTTCAGTAATTACACATGTGATGCCAATCCTGTTTTCACCTGTAATTACAATGTATTATAAAAGGGATAGGTTAAATCCAGCAATGTGATTGGCTACTTTCCCATGAATGGGTAAAAAAAAAAAAAAGACGGCAGTAAAAAGGCTAAAATTACTAAGCCTTAGAACGTTGGCATTTAAAAATGCCGCCATTGTTGCTTCCTCGCTAAAAGCACCCTCTCCCGCTTATAGCACAAATCAGTCAGTTTCCTTCCTGTGCTCGCTCTGAAATAGCCCACAAAATCTACTTCTCCATACGTTAGGAGGATTTACCCCAGTGCTCCTTGGTACAACCTCCACTCACACAGATCGTACATTGCCCCCAAATGAAGCAGAGACAAAGCGAAGCAGTTTCAGTTTATTTTTAATGTTTAATAAAACAACTCCAAAGCGTCGATATGGTGTGAACGTACCAGTTCTGTGCGCCCCTCCGGTGGTGTGGTGCAATGGGTTTACCGTTGTCCTGTCTGTTGCAGTGGTGTTGTGAGCGCCTGTGAAGGGATGGCACAATCTGGTCTGATTCGACCAGAGCTGCACTGCTGAAGTAAACGTGCCAGTGCAGGTCCCGATGACGCAGCCCTTCCCCACTCCCTCTTTGCTTTAGTGGTGTGCAGTTCAGCTGCTATCCCAGTTCTTATCAGCACTTTTTATTCTTTTATCCCGCCTCGGAGTGCCGGATGTGTGAAATCATGTCACAATCGGAGTGCTGTGTTCATATCACACACAGCTCTCCGGCTCCGCTGGTACAGACAGCAACCTCGGTCTCAATTTAACCCTACCCCAGTTCTCCCTTCCCTGCCTCATGTCTTTTCTGAGAGGGTCATCAGCACCGTTAATAAAGAGGATTATGTTGCTCAGCGTTCACCTCAACTCTGCCATTCACTACATGCTGCCCGCTCAGGTACTCTCTCTCAGTGCCTCCACTTCCCACAGACTAGAGATAGCAGCATTACATCATTTTGTACTAGGCGGAAGGATTATTTTATCTTAAATCAGCATAAACAAATGCTATTCACCATGTATAAAAATTAATTTTCTAAGTGTAAAACGTTTCGTTTTTAAAGTAGACCATTTTATAAGCGCAATAAGACACTCCAGGTGTGTGCATGGAACAGATTTTACCGCACGCCAGGGGATAAAGGCATTCGGCCAAGGCCTTGTGCCTTATTACACCCTGGTCGTGCAGTAACAGGGTTTTAAATAATTGATTAGCAGTTTTTTTCTTGGGACAATACTAACTGTACAGAAAGCATTTACATAGGTTTTCTAGAAGTGTTATGTTTGTTAAACGCAGTGAGGCAAGTGCTATGCATTTTCACAATGTTTTAGAACTTTTATGAGCAAAACACTAATCAATTTTTAGAGTTAAATAAAACCCTGGGTAAAATCTGTTCCATGCACACCCTGTCGTGTCTTATTGCTTACTTATCTTCAGTCTCAATCAAGTACATAAATGGCAGCAACGTTGTAGTGTGTCTCGTTTTGTCCGAAAGGAACCGCATTCTGCTTTGTTCATTGCGATGTCCACTGCGGCATCAGAAGTCTGCCAAGTTGTCCCTTCCAAAACAGGACATGATAAGCTGTGTGTAGAAGGCTATCTTTATGTGAAAGGATGCTGCCAGAGGAACGCCAACACAGAAAATCTGGTGGATGTCAAGGTAGGGCCTCAACTGTGTTGGTTGGAGGGCAGCACCACTTTCGAAGCACAACAGCAACCAATCACTCACCAGATGCCGACTGTCACGTAGCTACTGCAGTAGCATTATTAAAGGTAAGAGCTGTAACAACTTATAACACTCCAGCCCAGCTTATACAGACTGCGCTTTCAAAAGTTTCAGCCAAGGTGAAGCACGACATGCCCAGTTGGCAGTCCCTGCAGTAGGTGGTAAAATGGGCCAGAAGGGAGCACATGCCACCTGAACCACGCAGTCTGGAGGAGATCAACATTCCTCCTGAACTGTGTACTGTAAATGGGCAACAACTCCTAAACAGGGAGTCTATGCGTGGCACTGAAAAATGGTTACTATTTAGCACAAACAAAAATATTGAAAAACTCGCAGACCACTGGTGGATGGCACATTTCGCACTGTGCCATCACTTTTCAGACAACTTTATTCAATACTTGCTCCAGTTGGAAATGTTGCCACATGCAAGACTGTGCCCCTGGTTTACGGCCTTATGTCTGCTAAGTCGCAGGAGTGTTACCTGCAACTATTCCAGGACCAGCAAGATGCTGCAGACGAGTTCAGGGCTGCAGCAGTGGGAGATTCAATAGCCTGTATTGCATATTAGTATTTTTATAAGCTCTGATCTTTTGTTTGGTGACCCACTGGCCTCTTGAGGCTAAGTACAGCCTGTCACCCGAATACATCATTACAGATTTGGAACAGGCTGCAATCAATGCATCAAAGACTGAATTCCTGGGAGCAGAGAATAAGGGCTGCTTGTTCCACCAAGGCCAAATAGTCTGGCGAAAGATCCAGAGTTGTGGGTTGGCATCCAAGTATGGAACAGAACCAGAGTTTTGCCTGCTAATGTGCCAGTTAGTGACCTTAGCATTTTTGCCACCAACTGTATATGCGGAAATTAGAAATGATACACCACTTTGTAGTGCAGTTGTGCGGAAGTGGTTCGAGGATACCTACATTTATGGACTGAATAAGATGCAGAATGCGCAATAACACAATAGAGCAACCCCACTGTACTCCCCGCAGTTCTGGTTGGACTATCATCAGACCTTCATGCTATGCCATGGACTCAGAATAACATCACAGAGTGGCACTGACAACTGCACCTAATCAGGACTTCACATGTTGGGCTGATTAGGTTCGTAGATATATGCACACTTGACCCTGAACATGTATGACTCGTACATCATGTGCTATGGCTGCCATTCAAGTAGGTGAATTCAAATTTGATTCCTGATTTTGATGTTAAAAAATGCATTTATGTGGCCGGCCTGGTGGCGCTGAGGGCTGAGGAGCTGGATGCCACATCTCACGCCAACGCTAGCGACCTGGGTTCGGTGATGGACTCAGGTCGCTGGGGGGTCGGCTGGGGGAGAAGGACTGAGTGCCCAACGGCTTGCTCTCCTTCTCTGGGGTGGGGTGGGTTGCTTTCCCTGCCGCTATACCGCCACCGCCAGGGTGACCACGGGTGATGCTGGTGTGGACAGGGAAGCACACAAGCACGGAGAGTCCGACATCGGTTGAGGATCAGAGCAGATGCACATCTCAGTGTGCATCTGTCTCATTGGTCCTCCTTGCAGGCCAATGTTGGAGGAGGTGGACCAGAAGTAGGAAAAACCGAGACCGATCCAGGCGAAGGGCTCCTGCACCAAGGCTACCACGGATGAACTGGGAGGAGTTCGTTGCATATTCCTCTGAGGTATCAGAGGAAAGTAGGAGGACTCCTACACCCCACTTGGGGGTCAGCTGGGTCTCTAGAAATGTACAGGAGCAGGGGCACTTACAGGAGCTTCTCCTGGTCCTCATGGTGCAGATGAGGGCTGCACTGGGATGCCTGGAGAGAGGAATGGCGTGGTGACAGAGGAGGTGAGAAAAGAAATAGTAAAAAAAAAAATAATGCTTTTATGTGCAGGGTGCAAATGACTGTTGTTGGCCGCTTGCAGTTCATGATGTGTACCGTGTTGTTTAGTTGGTAGAATAGCTAACGCACTCGCCTGTAAATTACCTCATTGTTTACATATGTTGGGGAATGTTGTTCCTTGCTGCTAATGGTAAATGTTTGCTCTTGTGCACTAATGATAAATGGTAATGACATGTTATCTCTTGCTCTGGTGTTGGTGAATGTTTGCTATGTCGAGGAATTGCATTGCCGGATTAAAAGTGTTGGAATAACATACCTGTTAGGAAACTGGTGCCGGGCAATTTTTTGGCGGGCAAACGGATGTCAGCAAACCGTATGGATTCCAATGTGGTAGGGGTCTAACATTGAATCTTTACTGATGGCCTCCTCTGTAGGGTCAACAATACGCACTAGGGGGCTCACCACATTGAGGAGTCTCTCTTGATAGCCCCTGAAGTTCCTGTCAAGCCCTTTCTTTGGATCTTTCCCCGCCTTCCCCAAGATGCATTAAACAGTCTGTCAAACTTTGGGTCTATTGCAGTCTTGTGCTCAATCAATCAATTAAATCTTTATTTATCCAGGCGAACACTGTTGAGCAAGCTCATTTACAAGATAGACCTGGTTAAGTCCAGATTATAGTACAAACAGCTATATTTACAATATGAATAAAACATAGTAGGAATGCAAATCAAGACACACAGATGTGCATATCATAACAGTTAGTTCAGGATCATCAATAAGACACAGTGAACAGTATAAAATAGTGGGAACAGGCTAGACCACAAAGATTCAGAGATGGATATTATCATGGGAATTTTCCTGAAGAAAAAAAACAAGTGAGACCTTGGTATCGCTATCATAACAGTCAGACAAAATAAGTGATAACAGATTTTCTCTTGACGCAGTTCACAAAAAGGAATAAAACAGGTATGGTTAAGTCAGAATGGGAGCAAACAGCCTGCCAGGCACTATAAACGGCAGCCCCAGGGAGCGCTTACATTAGGACTGGGAGGTGGCAGTACCACGACTTGCTGATAAAAGGTGTGAGCGAGTACAGAGCAGCGGATGGGACAGCACCTACTGCACATATTTTCTAAATCTAGGTGCTTGCTCTGCCTGTCCATGTCCACTGGACCAGAGGGCCCAAGGAAGGTTGCAAGTCAGGAAGGTATTATTATGCTTGGCGTCTAGGGCCAATCTCAGGCAACGGTTCACAAAGGAGCATAATTACTCATGTTCCGAGAATTGCACTCTAAGCCGCAAGGAAGAGGATCACATCAGTCAGGGAAAGAGGTGGTTACAGCTATTTTAGCAAAGGACATACAGACCATTCGATTTTTCTGGAATTGGAAGAATCGCCGAAGTAACCTACAGAAGTCAATCAGGAGCAAGGGCCGGAAGGCGCTTGCAATCCGATTGGTTGGCGGCTTTAGCAGTGCTTTTCTAAACATGAATCCGGGTGAATGGTTTCGGATGGTGGCTTGTGAAGGTGCAGCCACCCGGGAGCTAGAGATTTTACACTTTAGATGCAGATGCCCCCTGTAAAACTTACCTATGTCTAGCAAGAGGGATACAGAGACTGGAAAGTAATAAGTACATGGTGGGGTTTGTGATATTCCTAGAGGAGTCTTCTCTGGGTTTGTCTGTTCAGGACCTTGCATAGTCTTGACTGTAAGCAATTTCAGAAGTCAGGGGAGGTCATTCTGAGAAGGAAGCCCCAGCAGCATCCATACTGTGAGAGGTGACTGGAAGCTGAGGGTATGGCTCATTCTCTGACTCTGTGGGGTGTGGTTCACTCTGTGTGGAGGATGTCACAAAGAAAATGAGGTCCTATCTGAATCTCTTCTCACAGTCAGGTCTGCCTCTGAGTCAAACTGGCCCATTCATACTAACATACTACTTGCCAGAAGATTAGGCCTTACAGTCTACGAGTCTGCTCGAACCTCAGGTCCCTTGTTGGGGTGCTCTTGTGTTCGACATTTCCCTTTTTGTATCTGTCCCACCCTCTCTTGAAGCCCTCCACTGTGCAAATCTGGACCAGCTCACCAGGCAGCGTGTTCCAAGGTTCCACCACCCTCTCAGTGAAAAACCTCCTCCTCTTCCCCCCGTCCTTCCACCTTCCAACTTCAACCCATGTTCTCTGGTGATCGTCCCTCCTTTAGTCTAAAGATCCCTCCATGTTTACCCTATTTATTCCCTTGAGGTACCTGAAGACCTTGATCATGCCCCCTGTCTCTCCTCCAATGAGAACAACCCGAGCTCCTCAAGTCTGTCCTCATAAGTCAACTCCCAAGTCCTCGAATCATCCTGGAAGCCCTCCTCTGTACCCTCTGCAGGAGTTGTATGTCCCTCTTCAAGTGCGGTCCCCAGTACTGTATACAGTACTCGAGGTGTGGTCTAACCAGTCCATTGTACAGTGGCAGAATCACTTCCCTGCTCCTAGAGGTGATCCCCCATCCCAACATCCTGTTTGCTTTGCTAGCTGCTCTCCTGCACTGCTCAGAGTTATTAATACATGCATCCACCATGAGGCCTAGGTCTTTTTCCCCAGCTGAGGCCTCCAGCACTTCCCTTCCCAAGGTGTACCTGTGTTTAGAGTTTCCATGCTCAAAATGTAACACCTTGCACTTGGTGGTATTAAAATTAATTTCCATGTGTGAGTCCACCTTCCAAGGGTGTCCAGGTCCCCTTGCAGGGCCAACCTCCCCTCTTCCCCCTCAACTACTGCTCCCATCTTGGAGTCATCAGTGAAGAGACTCATCTCACACCCTATACCCACCCTGATATCAGATATGTAAGCATTAAACAGGATCAGAGACCGAGCCCTGCAGTACCCCACTACCGACACCTCTAGGGTTCAAGAGCTCCCCACCCACCACTACTCTCTGTGTGAGTCCAGCTAGCCAGTTTCCTATCCACCTGACCATCAAGGGCCTACTCCCATCCCGTCAATTTTCCACCAGTCCATTGGGGGACCGAGTCAAACACCTTGCTGAAGTCCAAGAATAGTGCATCCACAGGCTTCCCCGTCCGTTCCGATGTTACCCATTTGTAGAACTCAACAAAATTGGTCTGACACGATCTACCTGGCACAAACACGTTGTTGGCTATCCAGCCCTCCCCCACTCCAAGAACACTCCCAATCGTTCCTTCAGTATACTCTCCATTAATTTTCCAACCACTGAGGTCAAACTGATGGGTCTATACTTACCTGGTACTACCCTCAACCCTCCTTTATGGACTGGCACCACATGCACCTCACGCCAGTCCCTAGGAGCCCTCCCTGTCTCAAGCGACCTGTTGAACAGCTCTGCCTGGGGTGCGGCCAGTACCTCCGTCAACACCCATAGTACTCTTGGATGAATGCCATCTGGTGCAGGAGATTTACCTTTCTTCGGTGCCTTAAGGGCTTTCCACACCGGTTCGGTGGAGATAGCATCATCCGTCCCCCCAACCTTGCTGGCCTTTCTATCCTTGTCCTGGTGAAACCCCAGGGATGCCTCTCCCTCCCTTATGCACCATATCTGTTGCTCCCCTGATCCCACACACTACCGCATCTATCCCCCTCATGCCTTGCTTTGTAAATATCCCATCCCCCTCCCTAGTGAACACCGAGATGAGGTACTTGTTTAATATCTCCGCCTGCTCCCTTGCCTCTTCCACTCACCCTCCATCTGATCTCAATCTGCCAAGATGGCCCTTAGTTTTTCTCCGCTCCCTTCTGTACCGAAAAAAAATCTTTTCCCCTCCCCGTATCCCTTGTGCCAGTTGCTGCTCTTTACTGGACTTTGCCCCCCGCACCATCCGGGTGACTTTTCTAGATGCAAGATGGTAAGTTTACATTTCCCATTCCCCTCTCATTGTTTTGTATTCGTTGTAGGAGGCCTTCTTCTCCCTGACCGCTACCTGAACTTCATTGGTTCACCAGCATGGTTTATGTGACCTTGCTCCCTTATGCTTCACCTTAGCGCAGGTCCTGACTACCTCATGAAGTCCTCGTTTTATGACTTCCCAACTCTTTTCCACATCTGTCATAGTTGTAATCCCCTTCAAGTGATCCTTGAGAATATTTCCCATGCCCATAAAGTCTGCTCCCCTGAAATCCGCGGCCAGTGTCCTAGATCTCTCCCTCTCTCCCCCCCATACTAATTTGAAACCAGACAGTATCGTGGTCACTCCCAGTCAGAGGATCCTCTACAACCAAGTCCGTTACCAGATCCCCATCCACCAGAACCACGTCCAGGACATGTTTCTCCTCACATGGGCTCCATCACATGCTGTGTTAGAACACATCCTGGAAGTCGATCCAGCAGCCTCTGCTCCTTGGCCACCTTAGAGGACATGGTTCCCAGTATGTACCTGGCATTAAGGTCCCCATCAACACCACTCTCCCTTTTGGTCCGCACTGGGCAATAATGTTGCCCAGCAAACCATCCTCTAGGACATCACCCATCCAGGAGGGGCCATATACTACACCCAGCTTGACCTTACCTCCTGCCGGGTTTGGCATAAAACCCATAAGGCCTCCACGTTTCCCTCTGCCTCTTCTACCCTAGCAATTTCTATGCCCTCTCTGATGTACATAGCTACTCCTCCCCCTCTGCCCTCCTTTCTATCTTTCCTAAACATAACGTATGCCCTTACGTTTAGGTCCCAGTCATGTTTTTTATAGGCCCATGTTTCCATGACCGCTGCCACATCCACCCCCTCCCTGAATAGCAAGGCCTGGAATTCTGGTAACTTGTTTTCCAGGCTCCTGGCATTTACTAACACCATCCCCCACCCCTTATTCCTGATCTCCATTGTCGAAACCGCCCGGGTTCACTGTGCCTCCAGCCCCTTCTGCTCCTCCTGGAACCTCCTCCTAGTCTGTTTCCCTCCTCCCTTGAGTCTGTTTCCTCCTCCCCTTGGGTTTGAAGGCTACTCCTCATCTGGAAGAGAGGGCTCAGGCCAGCCACTCCCTTGCCCCCCCAAGTTTAAACCCCACCTTTCTTGAATGTAGACCACCACCCTGTTTAAGGATTTCTTCTAATGGGGTAAGATGAAGCCTGTCCTTGGCATACAGTCCCTTATCCTCCCAGTTCCCTAACACCCCTGACCCACTTTCTTCACCCCACTTCCTGAGCCAGACATTTACCTCTGAGATCTTCCTTTTGTTCTTCACTGATGCCCTAGGTACCAGCAACATTTCCAAAAAGGAAATGTTGCACCCATTATCCCGACAGACTCTAGCAAGTTCTCGGAACCTTGCTTGGATTTCCAAAACACTGTGTCCCTCTAAATCGTTAGTCCCCAAGTGCACCAAGAAATCCGGTTTCCCTCCACAATCCCTACCAGCTTGTACACCATGAACTTTGCTCTGTGTACGTCATGGCCCAGAGATACTCACGACCTTCACCCAGCTTTGGCATCCCACCCCTGTCCTCCAATGGATACCACTTATCACCGAGTCACCCAATAACAGAACCTTAACACCACTATCATCCTTATGGTTACTTCCACCATGCGCTCTCAACCTCCCTGACCCCCATTATCTGTGATCCCTATTTCATGGGAGTCTTCCTGCCTTATTATGAGAGACCCCCTTGTCACCCTCCCCTCCATCAAGTTACCCGAGTTTCCCCTGACTACCCCTCTAAGCCGCCCCTCTTTCTCTCCCATCTTGCCGGGGGCCTCTCCTTATAGAAACATATATCTACCAGTTTCTCTTCCCTAGAGCTCTCCTCCCTTGTGTCTGCTGTGAGTTGCATTTCCCTCATCTGCTTTATATTTAAGTTTCCTCTTCTCCCTCTGGTGCTATTTCTATCCTTTCCCTTTCCGGTCTGCGATGCCCTTTGGGTATCCGACTCCCTCCCCCTGGCCTCTGCATCTGTTCCCTCATTTCCACCAGCCTCTTCCTCCCCTTCTAGGTTGCTTAACAGCTCAAATTTGTTGTAACACTCTAAGCCAGGAGCCATCAAATGACCCGAGTTTCCCCCATCTGCCCCTCTAGGCTGCCCCTCTTCCTCTCACCTATCCCTGTCCTCCACTGGTGCACCCTTTCCTCTGTCTGCACTTTTAGGCTTCCCCACAACAGCCCCTCCTGACTCTACCCCCTCCTCTCTTTTTATTTGGTACATCTACCCCATAAATTCTCCCTGTGGCGTCAGTACCTCTGCCTGTAGGCCCTCTTTCCCTAATATCCCCCCTCCTACTTGCTGAAAAGTAGCCTCCTCTATTTTCTAAGCTTTGCCCTAGCCTCTCCTCTACCCCACCCGTCTATCATTCATAACCATACCCCTGATCCTCTGACGCACCCTCCAACTCCCCAACTTACTCTTTAGCCAGTATACTTCACTCCTGATCAGAGATAGTTGCCTGCAGAGTGGACAGCCTCTTTCTTTCCAGGCCCAGTTGAGAATTATTGCCGCCCCACATACTGTGCAACCTACAACCTTTCAAATACACCTGCCGTGGTAGATTGAGGCCACCCTGTTTTTCCCCATGCAGACATATTAGGACTGTTAGCCTTTCCCCAGTCCCTACCACCTGAGTTACTGTCCCCCGTAGCCATACTGGAGTGTATTCGAATAGTCATATTCACTTTGAACAAATTAAGCACCCTCCCGATTTGTAGTGGCTAGCAGATCCAGCAGTCTACACAGCTCTGATCAAGGTTATTTTAAACCATCTCCTAGTCAAGGTATTCAGTTATTTGCTAACAGATGCGACAGTCTAAGCAGTTAAAACCGCTAAAAGCCCAAATCAATGTATTCAGCTATATGCTAAGGGATCTTCTAAGCTCCTAATCAAGGTATTTAGCTATTTACTAACAGATCTGACAATCTAAACAGTAAAAACAGCTCTGACGGTCTAAACAGTAAAAAACAGCTGTGACAGTGTAAACAGTAAAAACAGCTCTTTCTGCAATGAGCCGGCAAGGCTCTGTCCTCAGTTTTAAACCCCCACAGATGAACAGAACTGGCTCTTTCCCTCGCTTCTGCTCCCGGTCTGTTTTGACCCACAAAACCGCTCATCAGGCCACTCCTGCTCTGCCGATGCTGCAGCAGAACTCCCTCCAATGCAGGGGACGAGGTGGTCCAAGCCTGGACTCAACAACCCCTACCTAGTCGCCATAGCTCCCGCAGCCCCTTTTCAGCAATGTACAGTTTGCAGTTTTAAGTTCAACCAGTCCCTTGAACTTTTTCCAGTAGTCCTGCCTCAAAGTCCCAAGGACCTCCCTCTCCACTGCGAACCTCCTCCTCCTGCCAGCTCCTCCTCTGCCCTAGTTTCATCTAGTCGCTAGGTTTGTGTGGGTCAAGAAGGGTATTTAATAATGGAGGAGGTGGGGGTGGGATAAACCTCTCCCTGAAAACAGCAGCAGCAGCAAATCTCCAGCCCCTAGTGCCTCTGTGGGGGAAGGGGGTCCAGACGTGGACACCACAGTCCTCCAATCCCCGTGAGGATTTCAGCCTTTTTAAATGCTAGTGCCTCCTTCCTGCTCTGGCCCAATAGACTTAGAGCTCTCCACAGCAGCAGCAAATCTCCAGCCCCTAGTGGCTCCGTGGGGGAAGAGGGGTCCAGACGCAGACACTGCAGTCCTCTGTTTCCCTGTGAGGATTTCCGCCTTTTTAAATGCTGGTGCCTCCTTCCTGCTCTGGTCCGACTGGCTCAGAGCTCCCCACAGTGCCTGCACTTGGCTGCCGGCTTCTGTTTCTTCCCGGCGGCCTCTCCCCGAAAACAGCAGCAGCAAATCTCCAGATCCTAGCGCCTCCTTGGGGGAAGAGGAGTCCAGACATGGACACCGCAGTCCTCTGTTCCCCTGTGAGGATTTCAGCCTTTTTAAATGCTGGCACCTCCCTCCGGCTCTGGCCCAAGTGGCTCAGAGCTCCCCACAGCACCCGCACTTGGCTGCCGGGCTCTCTCCGAAAACAACAGCAAATCTCCAGCCCCTAATGCCTCTATGGGGAAGAGAGGTCTAGACGTGGACACCACAGTCATTCGGGTGGGGGTTCTTAGGCATGAGTACCAAGGGTAGGGGTGGGTCTAAGCATTTGGATTTTTTGCCCTGTTTTTTCTGTACTGGTGGTTCAGTGGGGGATTTGTCAGCCTCCCCCTGGCTTCTATGTGGTATAGTCCCATCAGCCCCATGGCAAGGTGTTTGCCCACTGGTCCCTTTACCTCGGCCTGGACTAGGATCAGAGGTACCTTTAGTGTGAGGTTTGCTGAAGTCCTTGCCTTTCCTAGGCTGTACCTGCATATGGCCTGCTTAGTATCTAACAGAGAGCAATGATTTTTTTTTCAGGGAAGGTGGTTCCCAATCCTTCTGCATGTGCTCTTTGGGGGTGGCGACTTGAGCCACCACTGCCATCTGCACCGTGTAGACCAAGGAACCTACCTATCTCTGGAAAGCTTGCATAGCTGTAGGCCACCATGCTGTCCATGGAATGGTCAATAAGGAGATCTTCTGGACACCTGACAGCCTCCTGACAAAACCCAGCTTGAGCACTAGTTCAATTATCGTGATGAGCCGACAGATGTCAATGCTCCGCCCAAATCACAGCTTGAACGACTCCGACAGTACATCACATTGTTCAAAAACAGGAGAGAAATGGTGGTCTAACACTGATCACAATCTTTTGCTGTGAGCACGAAGAGGAAAACAGCTGGCAGGAAGAAGCCTTTAGCAGCTGCAAGGGACTAGGGGAGGGCATGATGTTTCTTGCAGGCAGGAGTACAGCGTTTTAGTCTACACAAAAGGCCTTGCAGGCCATTTTCTTGCATTATGGACTGTAATAATATTTTGTTTTAATCTTATTTGCTGCGGGCAGAATAAAAGAGAACTTACAGCCTGCTAGCAGAGTCTCCATTTCTTGAGCCAAAACTTCAGAAGCTGCTGTATTTTCCACCTTTCTTTTTGGATATGTGTAGCTGTGAAACTAGTTTGCAATAAAGTTTAAAACATCTATAGTACCTCCCATGATTCCCACAGTGTTGCAGAGCAACCAACAGGTTAGGAGCAAGGGAACCTAAAGTGGAACTGCAGTGCCATCTAGTGTTGCTTCTAATGTACAATGAATGAGATAATAATAATTGTTAAAAAATGTAACATCATGTTTGTATTTATTTAGAATTTTTGGCTGTGAGAGGCACATGGCGCTGAAGCTCATTTCTGAGGTGTGAGCTGGGAGCACAGGAAGTGACATGCTCAGGGTCATGCAACATGTAAGTGTCAGCTGAAAGATTCAACTCAGGTCTGCTGGTCTCAAGGTTCGCAGCTGGGTACCCAATTTTAGCCTTTTGGTCAATTCCTCGGTCTTTGAAGCTTTGTCAACCTCCATTACACAAGGATTTGGATACAGCTGTTCAAAATGCCAGCACCAGATACATAAAGCTGTCTCTGCATTTGCACACAAACCATCAGCAGAAAACCATAGTACAAAGTACCATGAATAAAGGGATCGTACACCTGCAAATCAGGCAATGCATTTCACTTTGCAAAATGCAAAAGAAGCCCAGCAGGGTACCATGTGGGAGAAAGCAATCACACAACCCCTCTAAACTGAGCTTAATCACAGACAGTATCAAATGAGATACAGAACACACCAGCAGGACAGCACTTCACTCAGCCTAACCATTCACCTTCAGATTGCTGTACTATTACTTAAAGACAACTTGCACCTGGAAAGTAGGACATGGGTACCAGAGTTCATAAAATTACTGGACAAAGAAACCAACGTACTCAGTAGGGGAACTGGCTTCATGCAGCATTAGCCTATTATACTAGTACTTACAAGTGTTTGTCTGTCCTCACTGTACCTAGGCCAGTTGCTCTGGCTGGGAATCAAACCAGTCATCCCAAGTGCCAAAGGCAGCAGCTCTAACCATTCCGCTAAAAGGAAATTCCCTCCTAGCTAGGCAGTTAGAATGATCTCATAAACCGCAACTAGATATCTCTGCTCATGTTACAATTACTCAGTACTGCTTTGACTGTGCCATTCACAGCGTTCACCACTAAATGGCACTGCTGCATGTGGACTACCTTTACTCATATACAACAGTGAGATGTTACAAGCTGAATGTTATGATTTCACAGCAGGAATAAGCAACTAGAACAGATAAGGTCGATGAAGGACGATCCTGTTTAAACGAAAATACTGTCAGTAGGCCAATCCATCAGCGCAGAACTACAGCAATCTGTTGCCATGCTGATGACCTGAGTTTGGGAACCACAGCAGCTGCCATTCACTTGCATGTAGCTTGGTAGCACAAAGGATATCTCTGAGGGCTAGACAGGTAGGAGATTAGGCTTTAAATACCATCGTGAACCTTAGATGTGTGTATTTTGTGCAGGACAGGAAGGTTATAATCCTGACTCTAGGAATTAATATTGTTTTAAAAAAATGACTTTTCTTTTCACTAGAAAGGGGCTCCAAGGCAGTGTGGAGTCAGAGCAGTAAAACTACAAAAAAAAAAGGCTTCAGTTATCACACAAACTATTTGCAAATGGGAATGTTCTGTATTAAACCTTTAACATTTTGTAGTTTAGCAGTTTTTTTTTTATACCTGGTTCATAGGAATCAGCTATTATTGTTATGTCAACTTTAAAAATGTCCAGTTCCCATTGAAACCTATAAATAGAAACACAGAATTTGTCGTCAAAAGGAGACAGAAGGTCTGTCAAGTCTGCCCTTACGACACTGGCTCACTCCTTCGACCTACTGTACTGGTGGAACTGTCTCTCTTCCCCAGCTACTCCCTTCAATACTGTGTTGTCCCCGGACTGTAAGTCCCTTGGCACTGTTACAAAATGAGATTTTGCTGGAACCTATTCATAGGTGATGAGGTTTCAATGCATTTCCCTGTTCCCGGTTGTCAGAACATACAGTAACCGCACGTGTCCATCCACAGTGAGTGACGATGTCGTGACAATGGTTGTCCCTACCTAGCTACAACTGATAAGATGTGGGATGGAACACACAGCCTTCTGCTCTTGTGGCCTCAGAGGTGAGTGTGCAACTTGCTCTAACGGCATCACGCACTGATGTCACGACAGTAGTTGTCCCTACATAGCAACAACTGCTTTAAAAAAACAGTCCCTAGCAGAAATCAATAAGGACCCTCTACAAGCCCTTTTTTTATAGCTGGTTCAAATGCAAACACAGTGTAGTGCACCCCACAAAAATATGTTACAAATGCAACCGAGTGTCCCCCAACCCAAAAAACACCTTCATATCATATTATTGTCATTTGGTTGTAGGCATTTGTTCATTCAGTTGGCTGATGTGAGGCTGGGTGGTTTGAGATCAAATGAATATGTATATTAGTAAAGGAAAAGATATGACATGCTTCTTTATTTAATTGGGCTGGAATAGTCTAGGCGTTAGGGTAACAAGCATAAAGAACTTGGTGCATCTAGCAAACATGGGTTCGATTCCCACAACCATCACTTGCATACTGTGCAACTCTGAGCAAGTCACTTAACCACTATGTACTCCCAGGACACACCTGGAAATGTTCCATTGAAACTCCTTGTAAATGAGTCCCAGACTCAATGATGTATCCATTTCTCATGAATAAAAATAAAATTAAATTATTTATTTACTTGGGAGCATAAAAACACTAGTGTTAGTAACTAGCCTTCCCACAGGCCACTGATGGTTTCTCAAAGCGCAGCAGATGTACCATTGTATCAGCGACGTATATGGGAAGAAATTACATAAGTCGATATCTTTGGTTTCTGCAAAGTGTATAAAATATTACTTTTTATTTTTGTCTGTCCAAAATAGAATCCAGTGCACCCCAAAAAACACAATCTGCAGTGAAAGAGTCAGTATGTCATTTTTATACTGTCTTGACCACATTGGTTCTTTTTCTTCATTCTTAGTTTCATAAATCAGCTGAGATATGAACTAGAAAAGAATGTGTTTATTCTTAAAAAGAGCACCCTGTAGCATCTTCTGGATATTTCCCAAAATATGTTTTTTTGATATCTTATAATGTTTGAAATTATATTTCAAAAGCTGTAACGTTAAAACTGTCAGGCTTCGAAATCTACATTTTTTCCCCCAAATAAAACCTTGGGGTACAATCAACATGAATTGATCATAACGATATAGTTCTCATGTGTTGTCACATGTCTATAAATATCAATATATGTTATTAAATAACAGGATTTAAAATGTTTTGAACATTTTCATTTGTGTACAGTAGTAGGAAGTTTATATATAATGGTGCCTTTCCCCAGGGCTTAGGCCTTACAATGAAGTGCAGAAGTGAGACATAAATATTTCATAAATACCATAAACAAATACTGAATAACTTGAATGAAATAAGTTAAATACAGATAAAAATATCAACTGGGACAGTAAACAGTAAATAAATGCTCAGCAGTCACCTAAAGCATATTTAAAAGATATGTCTTCAGACCCTCTTAAAGGCCTTCACTGAGGGAGCCTCTCTTAAGAGCCCTCAAGAGCAAATTCCAGAAACAAGAATATATGGAAGATGTAGCAACATGATGCATTCATATATCAATGTATTTCCTGATTCCAAGCTTTCATTTGAAAAGTTATTCTCTAGCTCTAACAGTTCTGAAGTTATCCCATTTTACAGAAATTATCTTTGAAAAGGTTTACTTTAAACTTAGGGATAAACTATTTTTTTTCTAATAAAATCTTATTGTGGACATTAATCGTACCATGAGACTGATACTATAGAGAAGAGAAGGTAAGTTTCAGTTTTATCATGTTTCAGCACTGAATGATTTATAAATATAGATTTTGACAAAGACCCCCCATCCAGGTGCAATTAATGAGACTAATATAAGCAGCTGATGAACTTTGCACTTGGTATAGGTTGCAGTCAGCGCTCACTCTAATGTTACTTTACTTTCTTATTTTGCTTTCATAGGCACTAATTGTTAATGCTCTAAATTCACATATAGCATGTGATCAAACATGATGCATGCACATAACACAATAGATTACTTGTAGCTTCAGGCTACCACTTTTAAAGTTATAAGATTAAAGATGCACAGTTAATTTTTTGAAAAAAAAATACAAGCTCTAGGTGACAAATACTGTATGTTTCCAAGGGCAGCACATAAAACCCCTTTATTTTGTATGAACTGATGGAATATAGAGGGAAAAACAGATTTTTGAGGCACTTGCCATGAATTTTTCTAAGTAAAGATCAGTGCCATTATCTCCTCCCTCCCCAAAAAAAACCTAAAAATAAATTCCTAAACAAGCATTACTTTTCAGGCTGAGAAAGTATAATTTTGTGCCCCCACCCATTCAGTTTTCATTGTGTTTCCCTAAGAAATTCTTGGTATGATATTCCTGGTAAAGATGCACTATTCTCTGTTCTTTCTGAAAAATCAAAAGTAGGAAAACGGTGACTGTGTAAACAGTTTATTTTGCCCCTGTTTATCTCGCTACTCTGTATGAAGCAATAATGACATATGTGCTACACATGATGAACTGTGTATACAGCACCTGGATAGCAGGTTCTGCACTCACTGCTATCAAGTCAGAACTCTAAAGCCTATTTATTTTATTTATTTAGCATCACCCAATCTGACTAGTTAGAGTTGCTATATGTATCTAAGCCATCCCAAACAGACACATCACAAACAATAAGCTTTTTTCAAACACATTATTAATTAAATAATTGTGTTTACATTAGAAAGTGTAAGTACAGATATATAAGGTAATAACAATGAGCCTTAGTGGACTGGTATTATTCATGACAGTGTTCATTTATTTGCTATAAAGAACACATTAGTTTACATACAGTTTGTAACTCTGAAAATGATTACTCTGAAAGGTGACCATTTGCCTTTTGTCAAGTACTACTTAGACTGCTTACATGAAAGAGTGTTTCTTTATAAGTTCTAGATGGTAATTTATAGTGCTTTTATCTGTTTTCGGCTTGATACACTTTGACCGAAGTGACTATAAGTACTGTATAAACATAACAGTAGTCCTAAGCTCAAAGCATTAAAGCTGTTTGACTAATGCAAAGTTTTCCCTCTACTGTACACGTAACCAGAAATGATTAGAAAACATACTTATTAAAGCTTTATTCCAAAAAGCTATGTAAACATAATGTTAGGGTTCATGAACAAACTACACAAAAGTAGGAAATCAAAAGTTAGGGTTCCTGAGACAATTATCTTAAGTAAACCTGTTATGCCAAATACTGCAGGTAGGGTTGCACAGGCAACCAGGAAATCATACTACCTTGCTTAAGGAAAATGGGTGCCATTAGGGTTTGAGTACCCTAACTTTGGGCTTCCTAACTTTATGCACTTTGTTCACAAACCTAGTTTATAAAGGTTTTTTTTTTTTAATCTCTGCACTTAAAAAAAAGAAAAGCTAATATATACAGGGGATATGCAATAACCTGACTGAAAATATGCATTTTATCTTAAAGTGTGAGGAGGTAGGACTATAGCTCATGAATGGCAGAGCAATAAATGAGTTATGGAAGCCCTGTCACATCACCAGTGATGATTAACTGTGTATTTTGAGTCAGACTACTGCATATCCAAGTTATACATCAGTTTACTAGTTTTTAAACTTGCTGTTTGTTTGAAAATTGAATTGTTTGTCTTTGATTTCTGCTTCTAACTTCAGTGCTGCACTATGTAATTGTGATGCTATTGGCATTGTGAAAGCTGCTCTCTGATTGGTTTAGCACATCACTATGATGAAATTAACCATCAAGATATCAATTATGACAGCCGGCCCAGTGGCGCTGAGGGTTGAGGTGCTGGACACACACCGTACACGCTGGCAATCCAGGTTCAGGAAGAGAGCACAGGCCACCAGAGATCAGCCGGAGGAGGCAGGGAGCCACCAGGCAGCTCTCCTCTCCCAGGAGGGAGACAACTTCTCCTCAGCTCTTGGCTGCTCTGCAGTGGAGGCTTGGTGGTACCAAGCCATCAGGAGAAGTGGCGCTAGGCCGGTGTGGGGAAGGGCCATCACTGGGTATCTCAGCATGCATGATGTCTCCACACTGTGTGCACATGCAGTTGACCTGGGGTTCTGGGACTAGGAATGGAGAAAATGGAGGAAAGAAACCCAGGGCTGCGAGTGATGACTGACCCTCTGGGCTCTGCATCCAGTGGTCAGGCACCATCATAAGCCCTGCATGACAAGGGTGTAGGTGAAGATAAGTCCCAGGGGAGCTGGAGACAGGGCTGGGGTGGTCTGTCAGAAGGGGAGCGCCAAGGGTAGTAAGAGAAAAAGGATATCAATTATGACAACATTAACAAGAGACTATGATATCTTGAGGTTAGCTACAAATATGTCACTTGTTATCCTGATATTTATATCTCCACTGATGTTGTGTAAAAGTCATTATCACTCTTTCACCACCCTGGCAACATCCATATAACCCCTGTGACAGGGTTAGGTAAGACCTGGTCTCGCCTGTTATGCATAGAAAGTTAAAGGCAAGAATCTATTTCTCTTCCATTCTGCCACTTGTCTGTCTCTTGCCTGTCTGACTGCACAATCAAATTTTTCTTGTGGTACCTAGGAATTGGCCACTCTGATAGTCCAACAATATACCCTTGTTATCTCACTTTCTTCACTTGATGTTTCTATTCTTTCTTTCTCCCTTACTTCTCTGTGGTTATAAAAATATGTGAATCTTTATGTAAAATTGTGATCCCTTGGTTTGTAAATGTATATAATTATATTGTTGAAATGATTGCAGAAAGCTATATGGGTTTATTAGAAAAGATAACAATCTGGAACACATGGGATTGACACCAAGATGCATGTTGACCTCCACAAGCCTGGCTATAGACTTGTCAACAGGAAACTAGCTCTGGGACATAATGTATTATTTTGCTGCACCTGTTAAGAGTAAGGGTCCCATATTTAAAAGGTTAGTGCATCACAAACCGAGTTTACACTTGATAATCCAGAACAGCACCACCCATTGGTGGTGAGGCCATATTCAAAGTCCACCTATGTGTGGTGCACCCCCCAATAGCAACATCACACAAAATATCACACTGCACCCATGCAAATGAGGGATCCCTCATGCATATGCAGTGCAACACAATATTGTTTTTCAAAAGTGCTAAACTACCACCAATGTGATACAGTTTAACATTTCTGAAACCCAGCCCTTAACAGTGCACAGAGGGGATGAGTGCCTTGCACCCTGTCCATGTACATTCAAGGGCTGGGTACCTGGTGGTCTAGCAGCCCCTGCCTTGCCCCAATCCCCTTGTACAACAATATAAGAGTCTCTCTGGTGGTCTAGTGGTCCCTCCCCAGCCCTGATCCCCTCTGATATTAAAATACAACAATCCCTGGTGGTCCAGTGGCCCCTCCCTAGCCCAAATCTGCCTCTGATATTACAATAAAATCATCCCTGGTGGTCTAGCAGTCCATCCTGAACTCCAATCCCCTCTGATATTAAAATACAATACTCTCTGGTGGTCTGACAGTCCCTCATGAGCTCCAATCCCCTCTGGTATTACAATACAATACTCCCTGGTGGTCTAGTGGTCCCTTTCTAGCCCCAATCCCCTCTAATATTACAATACAATACTCTCTGGTGATCTAGCAGTCTCTCCTGAGCCCCAGTCCCCTCTGATACCAAAATATAATACTTTCTGGTGGTCTAGCAGTTCCTCGCTAGCCCTGATTCACTCTGATATTAAAATACAGTACTCCCTGATGGTCTAGCAGTCCCTCCCAAGCCACTCTGATATTAAGATACAGTTCTCCTGGGTGGTCTAGCAGTTCCTGCAGCTCCAATCCCTCTGAATCGCAACAAAAATCCTCGGCAGTCTAGCATTCTCCCTCCCTAACTTTGACCTGCTTGTATCAGACATATACATGTTCCTGGTGGTCTAGTAGACCCTCCTCAGCCCTCTATCCCCTTCCAGCCCTGAGAGCTGGGGCTGGCACAGTCCTCCACTCCACCACCATGGCTGGCTGCAGACTGAGCTCACATGGAGCATGTACTTGCCAATCACTGTGCAGTACGACTCCATGAGAGCTCAGTCTGTGGCCAGGCATGGTGGTGAGTGAAAGGCTGTGCTGGTTGTCGGCACTCAGGGTTGAGATGGGAGGAGTAGGGTGGTGGGACACCGCCTGCTGGGGTGGAGGTCCACTAGACCGCCCATGGACATGTATATGTCTGATACAGGCAGGTCACAGTTAGGGAAGGGGAATGCTAAACCACCAGGAATTTTTTTTTATTGTATATTCAGAGGGGATCAGGGCTTGGGAGGGACTGCTAGACCACCAGGGATGATTTTGTTTTAATATCAGAGGGGATAGGGACTAGAGAGGGACCGCTAGACCACTGAGGATTATTAAAGGAATAATGCATGACAGGGTGTGTCATGCTGGGATAACGTCATGCCTAGGGTGGTTGGGCATGAGGCCACAGGTCGAGTGCATCCAACAACCCAGAAGTGACGTTATTATCTGAGCACGACACACACCCTGGAGTGCATTATTCCTATTACACAAAGATTTCCTTGTAAAGCAAACAAAAAAAGATGAAAAACTCAATTTAAAGTGGATTTGCTTGTCATTTTTTGAGTGGGTAGGGTTACTTTATAATAAAAATAGTGCTTATTTCTTGTTTCATCCAGTAGGAGGAGCTGCTGTGTTGTTTGTGTGGCTGTGCACTTCCCACAGCAGCCTTTCTCAGTGCTGCTAATCTTTGTTCATGTGCCCTGTTCCCTCATTCTTTTTTTTTTTTGTGTGTGTGTGTTTTCTCACACAGTTTTGAGTTTATGCTTTCCTAGCTTTGTGTTTCTGAGACTCACTGTTTATGCTGCTGCTGTTTTGGATCAGAGATTACTGCCCCCCGTTACAACTGCCAGCTCACCTGTGAAATAAGGTAATACTAAAGGAGGTGGTAGGAGAATATTTCTGAGTTGTTTTACTTTGTGGGGTTTAAGGAAAAGAACTGAAGAAACTAAGCTGAAGAGTGAGTGAGCAATAGCTACACAGTGACTGTTTGAAGATGTGGTTGCTCGTTTACTTGCTAGGGTGTGCTCAGTCTTTAAACCCACTGGCAATGATGGGTTTCAGTTATTTTTGAATGTGAAGAAGAAACTTTGGTGAATTGGGGAATGTTTGAGGGCTGTGGGTGTATTTTAGGCTGGTTTCTCTGCTGTGGGATGAAAGGATTGACAGTTCTGTAAAACCAATCGGATGGCAATTGGAAATGCAGTTTTCACTGATTCAGGATAGAGTGATTTATTTAGATATTTTGATGAGGTCTTTTATGCTGTGACTAGATCCATGATGTTATGCTGATAACATCATGAGTCTAGTCCCAGACTGACCAATCAGAGGCCAGCATTCTTTCTTGCCATTGTATAATGTATTTTATTGTCAGAGGGGGTCAGGGTAAGGAAGGGATAACTAGACCACCAGGGCTCATTTCTAGTATTTGACAGGGACTCAGAGTTTGGGAGGGGGGCCTGGCCCAGTGCTCCAGCTGATGCACACATGCAGATAAGCCCATAATCAGCATACAAATGGCCCATTGGCGCCGCGCATGCCCAATGGACTTATCAGGATGTTTGGGCTGAATATCACTCATAGGGGCTGTGGCACTAATCAGTATGTACCACGCTTTACCCCATGGGGGTCTTCGGCCCGGGCTCTGTAGCACAGCAAACAGCATGGTGCTTGCTTGCCGTGCCATGCTATCATGGTCTGATATTCAGACAGAGAACATCGTCAGGTCGGATCATGCTGTCTGTTTGAATATTGTGCCAAAGCCAGCTGGTCCTATTTTTTTACAATACACCTATGTCGCAGCGTTGCAAGCTTTGAATAAGGGGCTAATGTGCTCTTCAGGCTTCCTCAGGAAGGAAAATGACAAAGTTTTGAAACATTTTATGAAAAATAGAAACTGTAACTTCCAACATCAGGATACAGAGTTTGAACTGCCAGGCAAAAACTGCCGTCCAGTAATTCTCTGCCAAGTAGCCACCCTCCTATGGGCTCCTTGGCCACAAATGGCTGGAGCTCGGATTCACTCTGGGAGCCACATTCCATCCCTACCTGCCCTCCACATATTCTCCACCAGGTAGCCACCCTCCCTTGTGCTCCTTGGCCACCAGCAGCTGTGGCTCGGATTTGCGCCGGGAGCTGCCTTCTATCTCCACCTACCCTCCAGCAATTCTCTGCCAGATATGGACCCGAAAAGGGATTCAAATCCCATGCCTTCCATTGGCTTGTGGCAGCCACTGCACCTAGCACCATTGGACTGTGCTGCTTGCTTGAGATCGTGATTGGCTGGGTCTGCTTGCTGGTTTTTCTGCTACCCGCAGCATTGCCTTCCAATGGCACCTAAGTGCCTAATTTTATATTTTCGTACTGTATGTTTTCCCACCCACTCGCCTGGACCCCGGCCTCTATTAAATCCCCCACAAGCCCCGCTCCCACCCACCTCCCTCCTCCTGTTGGCCCTGCCTGAAATTGTCCACCGCCTCATACTCTCCCTTTCTCACCTTCACTATCTCACATTGCCCTCCAAACAGTCATTTCAGCAGCTTGTAGTCCCTCCACTTCTCTACATTAAGCAGCACTGTGGCTAATCTCCTTCCTCATCCTAAATTCTTCAAACTGTCATGACTCCTCAGGGTTCCCTACCCCAATCCTCTTGCTGGGGCTGGCCTCCAACACCTCTTTCCTTCCTCTTAGAGTGTCTATTTTCTAGTTTGTTCCAAATTTTTTTTCTCTCCCCAGGCTGACCTGCTACCATAGGATCATGACTGCAAGGATGTGTCTCCGCCCATCTAAGGCCTTTCTACCCACTCTCTTTTTACAGTATTCCTGACCCTAAGCACCCCAGGCCTTGTCAGTGGCCCCACTAATCCTCCCATTTCACCAGACACTCTTCCCTCCCTGCATCCTATGACTCTTCTCCTGGCACTGCCCTGCCTTCTATTCTGTCTCTGCTTACATGGATATCCCCATACTTCTGCACCAATGCCCTTGGTCCTCTTGGCTTGGCTGGCAATTCACTTATCTTTCTCCTTTTAACCTTGCCTTCAGCCCTAATGCATACTTCCTTCCAAATTAAGCAGGGAGGGCCGTGTCCCTAAAGCTATTGCTTAGCTCCCTCAAAAAATTATTACTCCTTCTACTTCAATGCTCAGGGAATGTGGAACTAAATCCCGGGCCACCTGCTCCACTCTCTACACCAACTGATCTGATCCAGTTAAAAGGACTGTCCTTCCTTCATATTAATGCCTGTCATCTTCTCAGGAAGTTGGATGCCATCCAGTCCTGGGCCTGTCATGTAAACCCAGACTTTCTTGTCATCTCTGAGACCTGGTTAAAATCTTATACCTGTGACCAGGCCACTAACATTCCCTCTTATAATGTATTCTGGTCTGATAAACCCATGAGTAGTGGGGGTGTCACTATCTACATGCATGACAAATACACAGCCTCTCCACTGACGTTACTTCCAAACCCAAAGAATTCAAATGCCTCTCTTCTCAGTCTGCATATCCCTTCCGAGTCCCTATCCATCACTGGCTGCTATAGGCCTCCCTCTGGTGGCCTTAAATTGCTGCAGCACCTTAAGTCCTTACTCGGTCCCTTAACCTCTGAAATTATCATCATGGGTGACCTGAAACTAAATTGGTTTTCACCCTGTTCCTCCCCTTTAAAAGCCTTCTGTGACTTCCTCAGTTTCTCCCAACTACTATCTGAGGCCAGGCATATCAACTTCAAGAAACCAGCAAACAGTTCCCTGCTTGACCTCATTCTGGTGAATAAACCCTACAACTTCATTCATGTTGGAGCATCCTTCAATGATTTAAGTGATCACAGTGCCATGGCATACATAAGAAATCAGCCCAAACCAGCCTCCCTCTCATCCTATTGCTATAAAAGAAGCTGCCGCTATTTCATCCTGACCAACTTCCTCTCTGACCTAAATAATATCAGGTAGCAGGATTTTTACCTCATATCCTCTCTGGAATCTACCTACCTTCTGTTCAAAGATTTGCTACTGTAGGTCATAAACAAGCATGTCCCATCAGTCAAGGTCAGGACCAGGTCCAAATCCTGTCCTTGATTCAATGACTCACTCAGGTCTGCTTTACACAAAAGAGATGCCCTTTGGAAAAGGGTGCATAAAACCAAACATCCTTCAGACCGGATGGTGTTCTGTGCTGCTAGGAATGCTTATACAAAACTAATTAGAGTAGAAAAGGCAAAATACTTTCAGTTATTCTTGGATTCCTCCTCTAAGAATTCCATTAAATTCTGGAAGACCCTAAGGGAAATTCAAGGCCACAACAGCCTTCCCCCCACACTCCCTGTAAAGATCTCCACTGGCGATACCATTACGACCAACAAAAGTGACATTCTGACCCTGTTAAACCACCACTTCGCAACAGCTGGTCTTGCCTTCAACTGTTCCCCTGCTAATACTCTTTGCTCTTCCCTCCTTAACCTGGGCTCCTCTGACCTCCTGACAAAGGCACCCTCCACCTCGAATTTCTTCAGTTTTTCCCCTATCACCTTCAAACAGGTAGAAGACATGTTACTCTCCCTTAATGTCTCTAAAAGTGCCAGGGCAGAACAAGTTGACCCCTATTTCCTAATGCTTGGGTTCCATGCACTCACTGCCCCTATTATTCATCTTTTCAATAAGTCCCTCTCCGAAGAGCGTTTCCCTTGACTGAAAGTAGCCCACATTGTCCTGCTCTTCAAGTCAGGTGACCCAAGCAACCTGAACAATTACAGGCCTATTTCCCTTTACCAACTCTCTAAGCTTCTGGAGAAATTGGTGAGCTCTCAATTAAGGGATTATCTTGAAACTCATAATTTGTTGAACCCACTACAGTCTGGCTTCAGACTCAGTCACAGTACCATCTCTGCACTCGCCAAGGTAACTAATGATTGACAAACAGTGCTAGATGCAAAGAACCACATCTGCACCCTTTTCTTTGAATTAAGTAAGGCATTCAACACTGTTAACCATGACCTCCTCCTTATGCTATGTAATATTGGCCTGGATCATCCTTCCCTCAAATTGTTCACCTCCTATTTAGTAGGCAGGCAACAGCAAGTTAAAGCCCAATGTGACCTCTCTCTGCTCAAGTCTGTCTTGAGGGGATTCCCACGGGGCTCTATACTGGGGCCTCTGCTATTCGTAATTTATATCAACGACATTGACCACAACATTGCCTTTGCTACTATACATCTATCTATAGATTATGCCATTCTCTGTATAGCTAACTGCTCCCTTGATACAGCCTGCTCACTCCTTCAACAAGATTTCCTCCTGCTGCAGCATAACCTGCTTCATCTCAAACTATTGCTAAATGCAAACAAAACTAAAATTATGATCTTCTCCTCCCAGGCTGCCACAACTGGTACTGTTCCATCTGGGGACAGACCCCATATTACTACCCTCTTGGGTGAATCTCTCAAACCAGTTTAAAAATTTAAATACCTCAGCTTCTGGATCGACAGTAGGCTTTCCTTCACACTTCATATTGAAGAATTAACTAAAAACTTAGACAGAGACTAGACATGTTCTGCAGGATCAAGCACCTTCATACCTTCCAGGTCAAAACATGATTAGTGCAATCAACATTTGTTCCTCTCCTGTACTATGGTGACATCCTCTATGGGCATTGCTCCTTCACCTCCCTTTCAAAACTAAACACTCCATATCATAGAGCCCTCAGATTTATTACTAACTCTCCTACAATACTCATCATTGCTCCCCTACGCTGAACTCAGTTGGCACTCCCTAAACACTAGGAGACTGAAAAATACTACCATATGGGCCTACAGAGCCATAATAGGCAAAATGTCCCAGTACATCACCAAACTCCTGATCCATTCTTCAGGAACCTACTCCCTGAGAAGATACTCCTGTACCACTTTTGACATCCCTAGGTTCAGAATCCGGTATGGCTTGTCTTCCCTAGGCCATACCCTTCCCTCCATCTTAAATACTATCCAAAAATCTCTAAAACTCTCAAAACCTGTTAAGATGCTAACCTTTAAGCTGCTTCTTAGTAACCTACTCATTGAAACCTGCAAATGCTTCAAAACCTAGTCTCCTAGCCTTCCCGCCTTCCTCTGCCCGTCGGTTTCCCCTCTCCTTTACTCTATGACGGGTATTTTTGTAAAATCCTGAATTTTATATTTAACCTGCAAAAATGTTGTGCCTGCACATTCTTTGTTTATGTTATTTTTCCACTAGTATTCTTAGATTGCATTATGTATTTTTTTGTACTGACCACCCAGGTCCACCTAGTAAACTAGTTTTCCTCAATGGTGTTTTGCCTGGTTAAATAAAGATTGATTGATTGATTAACATCTTATATAATCAAAGCAAGTAAGAGACTCAAATGGAGGATTTTTTTTTGTTGTTGTTGTTTTTACTGCCTTTATGAGGAGCTATCCCATACAATTTTATGTTTTTCTACTTTATTGTTACTGGTGGTAACAGAACACTACTTGTGAATTTTATAACTTCCCTTGGTCTGCCTATGCTTCCCTGACTTATGCCTCTATGACAGTTGGTGTTACAAGTGGGATTTATGCCATGCATACTCCATGTCAGGAGTTTTGTGTATGGGTACTAGACATGGTACCAGGGAAGCATAGAAGAAAGGTATGGATCCTGCAACAGCAAGCCCAGCAGTGATTACCAGAAGAATGGCAGCCAAACTAGAAGCAGAAACAAAAATCGAAACTGAGATGGTACAGCCGGCACCAATGATAAAAGAAGAACAGTCAGGGACAGAACATGAAAGCATGTCTGTCCTATGCAGATGATGGGTATACACATGGAGACTGTGAAACACAGAGAGTTTCAATGTCTAAAGGCACAAAAAAGTGAAGAGATGCAGCGACAGGAGCAGCGATGGTTGGATGTCTTGCAAGCTATCAAAGGTGGAGGATCTGGTGCAAGTCCAGCAGATCAATAAAACACAAACAACTTAAAAGACATTAAACTTCCAACACTGCATCCGTTGGATGATATCAAAGCATACCTAACGACTTTTGAAAGGGTTGCCAGAGTTTCGCCAGTGGCCAAAATAGCAATCTGCAATCAGGCTGGTACCTTATCTGACAGGTACAACTCAACTTACCCATAGCAATATGGACACTGCACAGTCAGAAATCTATGAACCTGTGAAAAGAGAAATCCTTAAAAGATATGATACATCTCAGGAAAGACCTACAAACAAAGATTCTGTCCCTGAAGTACCACTCAGTCGACAATCCTCAAGAAGCCTTCACTTGACTCATAGAACTCCTCATTAAATGGTCCCAACCAGAGGGCAAAACAGTCCCACATAACATCAACATAAGGAGTGATTAATCAACATCCTTTCTACATGTGTGCAGTTTGGGGTAAAAGAACAGCAACCAAAAAGTAGGGAAATGAAAATTATGTATGCATCATAATTCTTGACCTTCAAGAATATCTTCACCATTCATTACTCATGGGTTTGTGTCAGAGGCACTGGGACCCAGCAGGAGCATACAGCTTTACAAATCTTGCGCTAGGGGACCAACGTTAAGGACAGTGTTACCCATGAGGTGGGCATATGATGTGGAGTGCTTATGGCTGGCCAGTAACCAATGCCAGCCCCTGCTCTTCTCACTTCCATTCACTGGAGAGGAAACAAGGGTAAGAAAAAAGAAAGGATGAGGAAAAGTTGCCCAAGGGATAGAATTGAGTGGTATCTCAAATGTTTTATTGAAACTAGCTGACCTCATTATAGCGTATCTGATGGCTAACATATTCAATGTGTCCCTGACTTATGCAGAGATGCCATCTATATGGAAAACAGCCAAGGTGGTGCTGGTCTATAAATCAGGATCTAACACCCAACTGGAAAATTATCGACTGATTTCTTTATTGCCTACTATCTCAAAAATCCTGGAAAAAAACAGTGGCGTGACAAATGCATGCTTTCTTAATTAAACACAAAATTCTTAATAAATTTAAATCAGGCTTCAGACCATGACATAGAACTATATAAGCTCTCTTGAAAGTTACTGGGGATATAACTGAGGGTCTGGACGGGGGGATGTTGATGGGAGCAATATTGATTGATCTCTCCAAGGTTTTTGATATCAAGGACCACGGCATCCTCTTATGCAGACTAAAGTCCTCTGTTATATCCAAGATGGCCATGAAATGGTTCAGAAACTACCTGGATAATACATTACAAATAGTAACCATTCGTGAATGGTCCTCCAGTGTAAAACAGCCATCTTAGGTGTACCACAGGGATTCATATTCGGACCAATTCTCTATAATTTGTACATGAATGACTTTGTACTTTCTCAGGAGGGGGTGAAGTACCACCTCTATGCTGATGATACCATTGTCTATGCTAAGGGATTGTCAGTATCTTGTATTCAGTTATCCTTACAAGATGCCTTTGTCCAGTCACAGGACTTTCTTTTTAAGTCCAAACTGGTATTAAATGTGAAAAAATCTCAAGTGATGATGTTTCACAAAGGAAAAATGGTGAGCACTGATGAAAGTATTATACAAATAGAAACCTTCTCGGGTGCCAAATTAGAACAAGTTTTTTACAAATATTTGGGGTTCACTTGGATAAATATTTAAAATGGATACTCACATTGATGTAACTATGAAGAAGGTTGGGAAATACTTAGGATTTCTATATAGAACAAAAAACTAGTTGTCAGCTGAGATTAGGAAGCATATTATAAATGTCTCATGGTAATACCTGTATTAGAATATGGAGACATAGTATATGCTGTAGTTAAATAAATTGGATATTATATACAGCAAGCTAGCCAGAATCATTTTAAATGTACCTAAAAGACACATAGAATAAATATGTATAGGGAGTTGAAATGGTTCTCTCTGTCAGAAAGAAGAAATTTACACACCTTGTTATTTTTGACAAAGTGCATTCTGGGAAAGGTCCATGTCTACACATTAGAATATATTCAAGTTAAAGCTCCCATAATACTGAGATCAGCAGAGGGTCTAGACTGTTTATTGTTTAAATGCAGAACAGGTGGGTAGGAATCATTTTACTTATATTGGTCTAGCTTTGTGGAATAAAATACTAATACATTTGAGCCTCACGAGTAGGAAAATTCAGGTAGAGAAAAGAGTGTGGTATTCTGAATACATAAACCTGAATCAACTTAAAGGCTATGAAGATAACTTATAGTGTAGAAAGGAATGTGATATGTTATGTCCCATGTGGTTAGAGATAGTCTAATTGTTATGTCTAAGTAACATCCACACTGGAATCTGAGTATATCTTATTGTACATTTTATGTTTGTATTATTGAATGTGATGAATTTTATATTTAAAAGTAACTGGAATTGTGCTTTGGACCTCACTGGAAATGAGCTTCAGCTCAGTAGAGAAATCCAATTAATTTTGTATATAAATGAATGAAAGTTTTACTATCACTACTACATAGAAAAAGGATATAGGATATAAAACGAACAAAGCAATAAAACCTGGCTACCAAAGAAAAGAAAGAAGAGGTGGGAAGGGAGGGCCTAGATTGTGGGTTAAATGATGACCAGGACAACTGGACAGGAGACAGAAAGTGTGAAGGGGAGACAGTGTAGCAGGGATCCTGAGCTCCCAGCAGGAGACTAGTGCTTTAGAAGAGTTGGCTTTGCTCTCAAATGCAGGGGTTTTACCTGTGTTCTCCTACAAATTACATGTCATCTAAACAAAGCCAAAGGTCTCAGAAATCCCATATAACCAAAGCAAAGTATGGGATGAATTCTTTTAGGAAGGTTCCACTTCCTGAAAAACACAGGAATGGTAGTAGATCTATAAGCTCTGAGACTGTGTTACCAGCAAATGTCCTCCACCTACAAATTACATGACCTGCAGAGGGGTGAGAGAGACTCAGAAATCCCATATAACCAAAGCAAAGTATGGGATGAATTCTTTGAGGAAGGTTCAACTTCCTTGAAAAACACAGGAATGGTAGTAGAGCTATGAGCTCTAAAACTGTGTTCCCAGCAAATGTCCTCCACCTACAAATTACATGACCTGCAGAGGGAAGAGAGATTCAGAGATCCCATATAACCAGTGCAAAAATATGAGATACAAATTACTGAAGGAGATCTTTTTTCCTGAAGCACAATAATCAGAAGAGCCAGGGCCTGTGATGCTTGGCCAGCTGGATATGGCTGTTCTATGATATTTGTAATATAAAATGTAGTGTGTGATTGTCTCCATAAGACAGCTGGGCTACGGTGGTCCCCCACCCAGGTTTTAGTGAAAATAACAGGATACATGTATTAAACCAGGAGTTTTCTGTAATGTAATTAACTTCTTTTGAGGAGCTGCATTTTACAGCCTTTTTATGATCTCCTGCCTTTGAAGCTGGGAAACTAAAATATACATTTTATGGCTTCAGATAAGCTGATTCCTGTTGGATATATTTGCATCTAGGTGAGAAACTGCAGAGTTGTAAAAATCTTTGATGTGCTCTGGGAACAGGAACTGCTCAAAGATCAAAGAGAAGGAACTGGGAAATTACAGACTTATAATTTGGGAAATTAGTTTTTGCTGAAGTCACAGTATTTTAAATATCTCCTGACAGGAAGATCATTGTTTCTATAATTTTTATATTCTAACAGGGGGAGCTAGATGACACCATAGAAGGGGTGGAAACACAGAGTTTAAACTGTATTCTGTGTTTCAGCTGAGTGACTGACATTAACTTTTTGGACTCTTAAGAAACAACATCTAACTCTAAGCACTGTACAGAAGTAATACATTAGATAGAAAAAGTCTAATTGTATTGTGGTAGGAGTTTTAGTTTGTACTTTTACTTGTTTTAAGTGATTGTATGCTTTGTGATATAGTGCTCTCTGTTTACATTTTACATATTTTTATCCATTTTTAAATAAATCTATATTTAAAAAGACTGCCTGGGTGTGTCTTCGAAGTTCTTTATTTTTGCAAGTGCTGTATAGATGGCTAAGACTGACTAATAACTGTTCAAAAGCTTGATGGTGTTACCAAACTGGGAAAAGGAAAGAATATACCTAAGGTATTTTATAGAGTTTTAAGGGTTCATTTTGGATACCTGGTTAGGGGCCCTTAGGCAGAAGATATCTGGCATGCCCCCAAAGAGCAGATTATCTGAGCCTGTACAATTGGGTACACTAGCATAAGTTCACAGTTTGAATCCTTCAGAACTTGAGACTAAAGGTGATTTGGACCTACAAGAAGACAGGAGGGTTACCCTGTTCTGTTACCCATTCACAATACTGTGCTTGAGGTTGGTACTGTGGGGGCAAAGGGCCTGACCTGCTGAGTGTGTTTTGACAGGGCACATGAAATGTGATACTACTGAGGTCCTCAAACTGAGGAGAAGATACTTAGGAGATCAAAAGCCAATGGAACATACCAAAAGGGAAAACAAATCGAGAGGTGGGAATCCCCCCCCCCCCAGAAAGTAGAGATACCAGCTGACAGAATCAGAGATATTCTACAGTTCTTCACCATATTTTTCCCTTTCTCATAAACAAATTCTCTGGAGAAAGGGAGTAAGAGAAAGAAAAAATGTAACTGGCTGTGAAGGAGTGCAGGAGGTGGACTGCAAGGGAAAGGGAGAATTGCACCAGGTAAAGAAGTCTGGACTGGAACTCCAGCATATTACTCCTGGTCCTCTCCTATGCCTGTTCTCCTATATCCCTTTTCCCCTTTGAAACAGAAAAGGGAATAAAAAGAGCTTCTCAGACAGCAAAGAAGCTACACACTCTCCCCAAAATGGAAGGGGGGGGGGTTTGAGGGCCCAAAACTCTCTCTTTCTTTTTTCCCCCCAACACAAAGAGATGATAGGGACTGGAGCAGGTTGGGGAATCCCCCCCCAAAAAGTTTATTTAACATATATGATTATTTGAGGGCCCCAAGAAGGGGCCACAAAGGAGGTAAAATAACCCTCAATCATGTTCCCCCATGCCTCCCTCTTTAAAAAAAAGCAAACAAAAAAAAACTGGTTTGCCTAGCAAGGAAGGCAGAAGGGGATGGAGAGACAGAAGGAAAGAGAAACGCTCTCCAGATGCCTAGACACTCAGGGGAAGGTGAGTGGGTTGCAGTAATGAATGCTGAAGATATTCTGGAAGATCAAGAATTATGGTGAGTATGTAATTTTCATATCTTCCAAGAATCAGTCTTCACTATTCATTGCTCATGAGTCAAAGTGACAAGCTTACCACCAAGGGTGATGTTGTCTCACCCTGAGGGAAATGGTTGTTCCCTCAGCCTCCTGTGGGGAAAAAACACAAAGAGGCAGGGATCCCTTACAGGCCTGGAGAGTCCCGAGGCTGTTCAGGAGCAGGCTCCCATGGCCTAGTAGTGGGAAGGTGCTCCACAAGCTCACACTTGGCCCTGTGGGAGGAGAAGAAATGGACAGCCTGGAATGTTAAGGCAATCACTGTATGCTGGGCCAAGAGTGATAACCTGGAGAGACAAAGCCACACCGTCCACCTATTGCAGACTGCAGTTTCTACCAACCTGAAGGCTATCTCACTGGCATCATAGGACACCCCTGCCTCAACTCTCTTCAGCTGTAGGCCCTGTGCAGAAAGATGTATGGCTTGTCTGGTTTGCTCACAGTTTGGCACAGTTGCCAGGAGATGTACCAGCATCGCCCACAGGTGGCTGCTATAGGACGCATGGTGTGCTTGGTGTGCCAAGCTGCACAGCATGATGCGTGCCATTAAGAAAACTCTCCAATCTCAGGCATCAAACTCAACAGAGTCCAACACTGGAGGCTGGTCATGCACTGGGCACCTATGCTCCGAGGGGGTGTCCAGAAGCTGGTCCCAGAAGTGGGGTGTGGCATGGACCCAGGAGACCCCATGGGTGCACAATACCTATGCTGGGTGTCGCTCAGAGCTGGAGAGGTAGCAGAGAGACAGAGTCAGACATCTCTAAATACCTATGCAAATGGCCTAGGCCATGGAAGTATGCCTGAATAGTCATGACTGTACTCCCCAAGGAAGGGACTGCAACAGGAAGCAGGATTGCTGCCTAAGAAATGGTCTAATTGCAACTCCCTCATCATTTCCACAGGGAATTGTCGGTAACGAGGGTAGTCAGCATCTGAGGTGAGATGAAGAGAAGAGTTTTCTTCCTCTGAGGAGGAAAAAAAGGATGATGAGGAGCTGGACTCAGGAGGTGGCAGTGCCAGGGTCTCAGGATGGAAAATAGCCTGATGTAATGCCAAGAGGTAAATGGGAAAGGCATTTGCCAATGCTCTGTACTGTTCCAAGGTCAAGGGTCCCATAGGACCTGAAATGCCTGGGAGGGCAGGAGGGGAAGGCAGAGGAATAGGAGGAGAATGGGAAGTTGTGGCAGGCTAGGCCAGATCCTCTGCCAGGGATATGAGAATGTACAGGAGATCTCTCCCTAGGGGAGGGCCTGACAAAGTTGTTCACTTGAGGATACCCAACCATTGAGGGACAGTCTAGGTGGTGCCCTTGGGGAGGGGACTCACAGGAGGGGAGATTGGAGCTGTAGTGATCCTACAGGGCGGCCCCTGTCCACACCTATGAAAATCCCAGATGGTTCTGGTGAGGCCAGAGGACCCAAGTCAGCACTATGACTCCTGCCAGAGCCACCAGAAGCTCTAGGGTTGGAGCGAGGCACTGACCGGAACCTACTGACCCCCACCTTACCAGAGTGGACTCAGCCCCATGGGCTAGGGCCTAACATCAGATTCAGCATTAGAAACCTGTACTAAGGGAGAGCTGTCACCGTGAGCAGCAACAGAGTCCCCCACAGTGCCACGAAGAGTACCAGAGTCAGAACCAGCACTGGGGATAGTAATAGAACCTGATCAGGCACTGCAGGCAGCACCTGAATATGGCCCAGCAATGCATCCATCAACAGCCCCCTTCCCGGTACTGGAATTGGCCTGGTGCTGTGAGCGGCACCAGGAGACTGAAGGGGGGCAGAGCTGCAACCAGCACCAGGCTGGGAAACAGAGATGATGACGAGGACAACAGAGACCTAGAATTAGACCCAGAGAGGCCTCCTTCATCACTAGAGCTTGGAAGCCGCTTGGGATGATCCTGGCCCCCATCCTCCGGGTCCTTCAACCCCTCAGGGGATAAGATCCAGAAGATCTCCGTCAAGCCATTGACCCAAGAATTCTTCCCTCTCCCAGTGCAGCAAGTGGCATCAGGCGGGGACCTGGCTGTATGGGTGGCACTGCTCCACTCACTTGCACTGGCCTCAGTGCTGGGAGCTAAAGCGGTGCTGGACTGTGACCCCAAGGAGCCCACTGGTGTAGGCCCAGCATATAGCTCCGACCTTACCACTGTGGGCATCTGTGCCCCCGAGGGGGCTCTAGATTGGGAGTGGTGCGCAATTGACCCCTGGAATGTGCTGGCTGTCCCACATATCCTCTCCCAGGCTCTCTGTCTTGGCAAGATGAGGACTGACCTCCCTCAGTATGTATAGTACTGGGAGGGACCCAGGGGAAGAGCTCAGGGACCTTACTTTGGAGTCCCTTTTGTAATGCCTACCTCTGAAAGTTGGGGGTGAAAGACCCACTTCATCAAGCAGATTTCAAGTGTGTGGAAGTCCATGGAAAATAAGCGTCACAATGGTTCATGTTGTGTTGCGCTCCAACGCAGATCCTGCAATGGTCATGTTGGTCGCATATAGATATATTTCTCCCATAGGGGCACCAATGCATGGAGGAGTCTTCATCTTCTTCTTTAACGTCTCAAGTTCCTGAGACTTGGACATGACTGACTTTGAAAAATTACAAAAAACAGCAGAAAAACAGAGCTCAGCACCATAAAAGGACAGAGAAGAAAAGCGGTATCAGGAAAAAAGTCAAAAGAAGAAGTTAAGGCAGCAAGCTGGCGGTGACTAACTGAGTTGAATACTTAAAAATGATGAAAACTCCCACAGAGTGCAACCTTGACAGCAGGCAGAATAGAGCTTAGAAGAGCAGGTGACCAGTGTCGATTACTGGGCAGTCTGCGAGCACCATGCCAAATGTCTGCCTGATGGGTGTCGCTGTCCCCAACAGTGGTCCCCTAGCACAAGATTTTTAAAACTGTATGCTCCCACAGAGTCCTAGCACCTCCAGCACAGACCCATGAATAATGAATGGTAAAGACTGAGTCTTGGAAGATAAGGCCATTTCTTTGGATGAGGACTATCAGATGACCAGACAGACATTGCAGTAGCAAGGTAACAACCTAGTAATGTTAAGACCCTCATTTTCCCTGATTTAACTCCATATTAGATAAGAATTCTAATACGGGAAGCAAATCTGTACCCAAAGACTTTATTTGCTATAATTGTAATAAGCCAGCTATATTGCAAGAAACTGCCATAAAAATGTGGCCTTAGCAAATTGGGGCTAATATTTAACAGATGTCGAGATGGGAGATAGAACTGTGAAGGGACTCATAGATTCGGGAAGCAGACAGACCCTGGTGCACATTGAAGTTCTGGGAAAAGGCTATACAAAAGACCAGGTACTGGGTCATCTGCATCCAAGAGGACACTTGATACTATCCCACCACCCATTTGATTCTGAACATTAAAGTGAAGTTGCACCAAAAGAAAGTGGAGGTAGTACCAAAGTCACCTGCATCTGTGAGTATTGAAAATGGCTTTCCAGGATTTGCTACTTTAATCACAGAAGGAGTAAACCCTGCTGTTTCAGCAGCTGCGATAAAAAAGCACAGGCAATGAAAATATCAGATGTTTGGGACTCTTCTTTTGGCAACTTTGATTCAGACTTGTTTGAGCCCAGCTCCAAGGTCTAGAAGTCCAAGAAAGAAAGAAGACGCCCCAAAAAACAGTTGCAACAAATGATTTATGGACATAAGTGGTTGACATATGAAAATGCTGAAACTAAACTGGTAACTGATTGTGATTTTGTTTCCAGCAAATTAACAATGGGGCCTATTCATGATTGGGTGGGAAATATGCGCCAAAGGCATGTATCCCACCTGTGGAGCTCCGCACCTGCGGACAGGTGCAGTACATCAACCCCGCTGCACCTCCTCATCACAGTCTGTGATGAACTCTCCTCCACAGCAGAGTGGCTGCACCTGGGCCAGCGTCTAGTACTGCACATCAACCTATCCTCCCCCAGCCTGGTCCGAAATCTCCACCCCATCATTGCTGGTCAGTGGTGGCTCCCCTCTCCGTGGCATCAACACCCCCACACAACCCATTCACCGATCAGTTGGTGCTGCCCCAGATGGCCAGCAGCACAGCCCTCCACACACCACCTCAGCCACTGGGCATCCAACTGATGCTGGGAGCATGCCCCTATAAATAGGCAGTGCGCTCCCAGCAGCAGTCAGATGGTCTGCGGCTGAGGAGGTGTGTGGAGGGTTGTGCCGCTGGCCATTCCTGGCTGTAGCACTGATGGGTAGGTACAAGGGCAAGGGGAGGGGTTGTCTGTGCTTACCATCACTGGATGGGGGCTGGGGCTGCGGTTGGGCGTGGAGGGTCTGGTGGTCCTGCCAAATGTGCAAGGCACTGAGTTGTGGGCATGTGGGAGGGGGGTGACAATACCAGTGCAAGGACGGGGCAGCACAATGTGATGGAGGGGAGATGCCAGATTGGAAACTGGGGTTGGTGCACCACTGAGGGTTAGAGTGTGGGGATGCTGTATATGGCCTCAGGGTGTGGGCCACCTGTGCATGTTAGGGGGTGAGTGCCAATTGCCTCCAAGGGCAGGGGCACAGCTGTGTGTTTGGGGGGTTATGGACAGGTCCTGGTCAACTGTGTGTGCGGGGATGGGTGCATAGGGCTGTTACAGCAAGGTGCACCCTGGCATAACAGGTGCCCCCTATGCCCCACGGTGTGCAGCACAACTCACCTTGGTGCATGGCACACTCCCGGCTTGCCACTCTCCCACCCTCAGTGCGTTGGTGTCCATGCAGCTGGGGGATCAGGTGCATAGGGGCTGCACGCTCTCTGGTTAGTGCATCCTGCACGGGTGGCACAATAGGTGTGGAATGCTATGCACCACAGATATGCAGTGCCTAGCCACTCCGCACTCACTTGCATAGGGCCCAACGTTTCTTTCCAAGGTTATTTTAAACAGCTGGGGGTGAAACAAAAACAGGGTGAACCAAGGTTTAAAAATGTAATTGGCTACTGTACAGAGTTTGTTTAATCCTCAGATGTAGGAACAGATAGAACAATTGGTCATACCACAGAAGTATAGAACTGAGTTGTTATAGATACAGTAGCACATGACAGTCCTATGGCTGGTCATACAGGAGGGACCGCACCCTTGCCAGATTGTTGTACAGATTTTACTGGCCTAGGATTCTTGAGGATGTTGCTACCTAATGCAGTTCTTGTGCTGAATGCCAGAAAGTAGCCCAGTGACTAATAAGCATTTGTCAATGCTGAATGTTGATCATATGGTCTGTTGAGCTTGCTCACTGCCCTCTGTCACTCACTCAGTTTGTTTCTCCGGTGCTGCAGACTGCTGTTTTGTACTGGGCTCCTGCCTGTATTGGCGGCTTTTTCTGCCCACTAAGAAATCCGCAGCTGTCCCGACAGAGCTCTGTTGAGGTGGCTCACCCCTCTCTCACTCGCTCATTCTGTTTCTCCTGGCACTGCAGGCTGCCCTTTTGTATTGGGCTCCTGCCTCTGTTAGTGGCTTTTTCTGCCCACAAAGAAATCTGCAGCAGTCCCGACACAGGTCTGTTAAGCCTGCTCACTCCCCCTCTCTCACTCATTCATTCCGTTTCTGCCGGCACTGCAGGCTAGCCTTTTGTGCTGGGCTGCTGTCTGCATTGGCACCTTTTTCTGCCCACAAAGAAATCTGCAGCTGTCCCGACAGAGCTCCGTTGAGGTTGCTCAGTCCCCCTGTCTCACTCACTCATTCTGTTTCTTGTAGTGCCACAGGCTGCCCTTTTGTACTGGGCTCTTGCCTCTATTGGTGCCTTTTTCTGCCCACAAAGAAGTCTGCAGCAGTCCTGACAAAGATCCGTTGAGCTCGCTTACTCCCCTTCTCTCACTCACTCATTCCATTTCTGCCGACTTTGCAGGCTGCCATTTTTTACTGGGCTCCTGCCTGCATTGCCACCTTCTTCTGCCCACAAAGAAATTTGCAGCAGTTACAATAGAGCTCTGTTGAGCTCGCTCACTCCTCCTCCTCTCTCACTCACTCATTCTGGTTCTCCCACCACTGCAGGCTGCCTTTTTGTACTGGGCACCTGCATGCATTGCTGCCCTTTTCTGCCCACAAATAAATCTGAAGCAGTCCCAACAGAGCTTCATTGAGCTCACTCACTCCCCCTCCCTCACTAGCTCGTTCTGTGTCTCCTGCTGCTGCAGGCTGCCCTTTTGTACTTGGCTTCTGCCTGCATTGGCGGCTTTTTCTGGACACAAAGAAATCTGAAGCAGTTCCAACACAGCTCCGCTGAGCTTGCTCACTCCCCCTCTCTCACTCACTCATTCCGTTTCTGCCGGCACTGCAAGCTGGCCTTTTGTACTGGGCTCCTGCCTGTGCTGCCGCCTTTTTCTGCCCACAAAGAAATTCACAGCAGTCGCAATAGAGCTCCATTGAACTTGCTCACTACTGCCCTGTCACTCACTCGTTCTGTTTCTCTTGGTGCTGCAGCTGCACTTTTGTACGGGGCTCCTGGCTGCATTGGCACCTTTGTCTGTCCACAAAGAAATCTGCAGCTGTCCCAATAGAGCTCCGTTGAGGTCGCTCAGTCTCCCCTCTCTCACACACTCATTCTGTTTGTCCTGGCGCTGCAAGCTGCTCTTTTGTACGGGGTTTCTGCCTGCATTGGTGCCTTTTTCTGCCCACAAAGAAATCCACAGCAGTCCTGATAGAGCTCCGTTGAGTTCACTCAGTCCCCCGTCTCACTCGCTCGTACTGTTTCTCCCACCGCTGCAGGCTGGAGTTTTGTACTGGGCCCCTACCTGCACTGACGCCTTTTTCTGCTCACAAAGAAATCTGCAGCAGTCCTGACAGCTCTCCGGTGAGTTTGCTCACTCTCCCCCTTCCTCACTCAATCTCTCGTTCTGTTTCTCCCAGTGCTTCAGGCTGCTCTTTTGTACTGGGCTGTTATGTTGGGCCCTTTATCTGCCCACAAACAAATCCACAGCAGTCCCGACAGAGCTCAGTTGAGCTCTGTCACTCCCCTCTCTCACACGCTCGATCTTAATCTGTCCCAAACACTGATTTCCCACAGTGACCGTGCTATTCTCTGGCAGGAGTGCAAAAACATATTTTAGCCAGGATGGGAAAAAATGCCACTGTTGAAAATGTGGTGTGAAAATATTACAAATTTGCAAGTTACAAGGGTGCGTGGAAACAGTTCAACGCACTCTTGTAACACAGTCATGTTATGGAGTTTCATCACCAAATTTTCAACACAGGGATTTTAGTACCTCTGCTCATGAACAGTGCCACTGTCATTTTCTTAATCTGTCCCGAACACCGATTTCCCACAGCGACCGTGTTATTCTGCACCAGAACTGTGAAAACACATTTCAGTCAGGCTGTGAAAAATGACAGCTGTACTGCTCATAAAGAGGTGTGAAAAAATGCCAGTGTTGAAAATCTGGCGTGACAATATTACAAATCTGCGAAGTTATAAGGGTGCGTGGAAAGTGCGCAACGTACACTTGTAACACAGTCATTTGAGGGGCTATTATCACCATGTTTTCAACATAGGCATTTTAGGACCTCTGCTCATGAACAGTATCACTGCCATTTGCTTAATCTGTCCCGAACAGTGATTTCCCACAGCGACTGCTCTATTCTGCGCCGGAAGTACAAAAACACATTTTGGCCAGGATGGGAAAAATGACAGCTGTACTGTTCATAAGTAGATGTGGGAAAATGGCAATGTTGAAAATCTGGAGTGAAAATATTACAGATTCGACAGTTATGAGTGTATGTGCAGACTGCTCAACGATGCTTGTAACACAGTCATTTTATGGAATATCGTCACCAAATTTTCAATATAGGCATTTTAGCACCTCTACTGTGAACAGTGTCAATGTCATTTAATTAATCTGTCCCGAACAGTAATTTCGCTGGCGACCGCATTATTCTGTGCGGAAGAGTGAAACCACATTTCAGCCAGGGTGTGACAAAGACTGTTGTACTGTTCAAGGCGGTATGAAAAAATGCCAGTGTTGAAAATCTGGCATGAAAATATGCAAATTCGAGGAGTTATGAGCATGCGTAGCAACTTTGCAATGCATCTATAAAACAGTCATTTTTGAGTTTTTCTCCACCAAAATTGCAACATAGGCTTTTTGAGAGCCCACCTCATTAACACTGGCACTGTTGTTTCGTTAATCGGCCCTGAAAGAAGATTCTGTGCAGTGACCGCAAAATCACCTTTCAGGGCCGATTAACACCATGACAGTTCCAGAATTCATGAGGAGGGGTCCCAAAAATACCATGCTGAAAATTTGGTGCCAAAATTCCAAAAAATGACTGAAATATCCATTAAAGTTAGAAAAACATTTATTCCATTATACAGCTTACCGCTTCCTCAGTTCATGGTTGGCTTTGAAGAGTGCAGACATGTTCCTGGTCCACTGAAGATCATCACACTGAGCTCTGGAGGTAGATATGGGGTGAGGGAGGTGTGGGAGGCAGGGTGTGCAGTGGGCAGATGTGGGTTGCGGGAGGGCAGGGAGACCTCCGAGGGACAGTTGCTTTTACAGGTTAAAAAAAAAAAGACATTTAGGACCATTTTTTATTTTACAGGGCATGTGGCACACTGAGGTGGGTTCCCAGCATGCCACCAGAGTCTTCCTTTGCAGAGGGCAAGGTGTAGCCATCGGGGATTGGCGCGCCCACGGCACACAATAAAAAGGTGGTGACATTACGCAACAGGATTGGGCACCCGTCAGCAGACAATCTAAGGGGTTACATGATGTTGACGGGAGGGCTTCCCATCAGCAACATACACATTGGGGCACTGAAGCTGACGGGGATTGGGGGCCCCTGTCGGCAACTAAACACAGTGGGGGGAGTTAATATTGTTTGTGAACATGGCAGCAACCCCCTGCCATGTTCATAAACAATATCAGTGTGTCAAGATCCTGCCCTGCAATGACGGGTCACTTCCTCATTGCAGCGACTGGCTTACACTGCAATGATGAGGTGGTCCCTGATTGCAGCGGCTGATTTTTTACAAGTTGGTGGCACGCTGGCTGAGCTAGTGTCAGCAGCAGCATGCCATGGCACTGGGGGATGCTGGACAAGCCTTTAAAGGCTGTGAGGGCATTGGCCACAACAGTGCCATGCCTCCACAACCTGCTTGTGGAGAAAGCTGCACAATATGTTTCTGTGCATGTGCACAATCAATATAAAAAGACAAAGTGCCCTGGTGCTCTACCCTTGATAGATGTGGTTTTGAGAGAATTACAATAGATGTGGTTAGTCACTTAGACAAAAGTAAACAGGGTTATAGATTCATTTTGGTAGTTTGCCCCACCTGGAGTACAGTGTACAGTTCTGAGACCATACCTACGTAAGGACATAGACAGGGTAGAGAAGGTTCAGAGGAGGGCAACAAAGATTGTGCATGGGTTGCATCACAAGTCCTATGAAGACAGGTTGAAGGAACTGAACATGTACTCCCTGGAGGAGAGGAGGAGAGGGATATGATAGAGACAAACAAGTATCTTACAGGGAGGAACAGGGTGCAGGAAAACACTATTTTAAGCGAAAAGATGTTCCAGGACTAGAGGGCATGGGATGAAGTTGAGGAGGACGATTCAGAGGAAACATGAGAAAGAATTTCTTCACAGAACGGGTGGTGGACAAGTGGAACACCCTGCCAGAGGAAGTGGTGGGAGCTGAAACAATCACGGGATTTAAGAATGCATGGGATAGACATAAAGGAATTCTAGAGGTCAGGGGTAAGGGGAAATAGACTTCTAGGAAAACAAACTGAACTTACAAGCTCAAATGGGCAGACTAGGTGGGCCATAGGCCCTTATCTGCCGACACTGTCTATGTATCTATGTATCTATGTATATGACTATGCTAGTCAATACCCAGAGGCAATTTCAGTGCGTACTATTACAGCCCCAAAAGTGGCAGCAGAGCTTGCCAAAATTTTAGCAGGGTGGGCATACTTAAAGAGATTATTGCTGATCAGGGTAATAATTTTGATGCTGCACTGCTGAAGGAGCTGTACCGACTACAGGTATCACTGCCATAAGAATCTCCCCTACCACCCTTAGACAGACGGTTTTGTTGAGCATTTTAATCAAACCCTAAAACACATGTTAAAAAGGTTTGTGAAAGGTGAATGGAAAGACTGGGACTAATTCATACCTAGTAGTAAAAAAGGCACACGGAATGTCCGTGTGTGAAGGTCAGCACCTATTGATTATAATTACTGTAGGGCACAGGGTCTGCTTGCAGTAATAACCAACCCTTTTTATTCAAAAGTGCAGTGTGATAGCATAGAAAAAACAGTTCACCAAACAAAACACAGCAGAGCTCACTGAAATCACTTCCTGTCAGTGCTTGTACAAAGTCTGACTAACAAGTGCCAGCAGACGATAAGTTAGGTATGGCTGAAACACGACATTAGTACAGCTTCAGTGCAACATTTATTACAAGACAGAAGGGCAAAGAATAAAGTTAAAGCAACTGCTTTAAAGTAAATAATCAAAGCAACAAACCAGTGGAGAAGCATCCTGTGTTCATGCAGGTGCAGATGGAAAACATATTATGCACTTACATGCTCGATGAAAGTGTCATCTTCAGAGCGTTAGGTAGTTATGTGCTGTTAAACAGACGTGTGTTTAAAGTGGTAGCATCTTATTTTAGACAATTTGTGCAAGTTACCAGTGTAAAGAAATAAAGACAGGACTCATGCAGTTAAAGTAAGCAGTCATTAATAACAAAGTCATATCTAAAGATTTTGCAAATCCATCCTGCACATTATAGTTGCTGCATAAAGTAAAAACAATTTTGGAACACATCATTTCATTGAAAGAAAATAATAGATGAGATAAGATAAATTTGTCTAGTATACTGCTGCAAGTCTGCTCATCTGCTACACAGAGTACATTTTCTAGCAGAAGGCAGAGCAGGCAGGTCTTGCCTTTGTTTAAAAAGCCATTCCGGTAGTGAGTTTACATAGCAATATTATAGAACCGGCAATTTAGTCAGTCAAGGGTTAGTATTGTCAGCATTAGGCAGAGCAGACACGTCATGCTTTAAAGCTGTCTCATGGTTAGCAAAAGGCAAAGCAGACAAGTCATGCCTTTAAGATAGCTAGTTCGATTGTAAGTTTGCCTGGCAGCATTTCCAAACCAGCATATTCTGCTGCAGGGAACATTTGCCTAAGGCAGAGCAAGCAAGTCATGCCTTAAAGGGCATAACCAGACAGTGGTTTTGTGAAGCCTTCCAATTCTGATGCACTGCTTTAGAAATAGCATACTGTTAGCTGTGGGCAAAGCAAGCAAGTCATGCCTCTTGAAATGACGCCCATGTTGTCAGAGACAAAAGTCATGTCTCAGGAATATCAAGGGCAAAGCAACCAGTTCTTTCCTTTAAATTGACCCCTAGATGCACAGGTGGAAAGTCATGCCTCAGAGAATACAGATGGATGGGTGAGGTAGAGCAGGCAAGTCGTACTTTACCTGAAGGCCATCTGTGTTATTTTCATAGATAGCTATACAACCCTGATTCCTGTAGGAGCCATGGTGTTACATGTGAAGATCCAGAATGCCTCCATTGTTTCAATTTTGTCTTCAGGTCACCACCTCTTTGTCCCAGCTTCAGTTTCTCAATCCCTATAAATCTCAGGGATGCTACTCTGCAGTTGATAAACTGGTTTATCTCAAAGCGTTTTCTTGAACAGGCATGATTAAATGTGTGGATGTTGCAGGTGTTTGCAAAGTGGGTACAGTGCCCACATTTGAAATGTCCTCTCAGTGATGGTGATGGTAGCACATGTTATGTTTAGGTTCCTTTGGTAAAGGTGGGTCTACCAAGTAATCCTTAGGGTTCTGTCCTCATCGGAATGCAATTCTGGGCTATCTTGTAGTTATCTGATTCAGTCTTGTGTCAGATTGTAAGATGCCTCTAATTTTTTTTATTATTTTGCCAATCCTAGGCACAGTGGGTTAAACAGAGTGACAAATATCAGTTGCTCGTCAGTTGTCCTCTTTTCTTTCTGTGTCAGTAACATTTGTCTAAGTTTTTAGATATATTGATGGAGTATAACAAGATGTGAAGCTCATATCACCTGCCTGAAAATCTTTTTGTCAGATCCCTTGTTGCATTATTGAAGCCTTCCTCTGAGGAGTAGACTCTCCTGGCCTTTAGGATATGTGAGGTCAAGGACTGTGGGTGGCAACTCTCTCTTCTTAGCAATATGTTTCTGGACAGAGGTTTGCAGAGGCATGAGTCCAATTTCTGCCCATTTTTAAAACCAATGTATCCAGGAATGGTATTTTTCCTGGCTTGCCTCATATGTGAACCTTAAAAGTCTGTTGGATGTATTGATATAGTCCATGAAATCAATTAGTTGTTCTCTATTCCCTTTCCATATTAATAGACAACTGTCTATGTATTTTCTCCAGACTTTAATGTAACTGTGGAAGGGATTTTGCCTCTGGTCATAAACAGACTTTGTTTCCCATTCCCCTACATAGAGGTTAGCCAGATTTGGGACGAAGGTCATCCCCATCGCAGTTCCTATATGTTGAACCAAAAAAGTATTTTCAAACATAAAGCAGTTGTTTTCGAGAACAAACTTGGCTATTTCAGTAGGCCATTTTCTCTATTTGCTAGAGCTTTCGCTAGTGCCTCTAAACCCCCTTCATGGGGGATATTGGAGTAAAGACTTTCAATATCAGTTGTTACCAACCAGTCATCACTGTCTAGGTTCACATCTTTTATGAGTCTCAAAATGTAATTTGTGCCCTGTATATAGGATTTTAGCAATGGAACAGTTTTTTTTATAAAAAGAAAAAGTCTACAAATCTTGACATAGTCTCTGTAATGGAGTCAATTGCTGACAATATTGGTCACCCAGGTACAGGGTGATTTTTATGTACTTTAGGAGTAGGTACAGGATGGGTTTTCTTGTACGCCTAGTTGCTTGTTTACTTCTGCCATATACCTTCTCTGGCCCAAATTACTACTGCTCCTCCTCTGTCTGCCTGTTTTATTATCAGTCCTTTCATTTGGTTCTTTAGTCGGTCTACTTTCTGCTGGACTGATGTTCTGTCTTTGTTTATTAAACTTGTTATTAGTGATTAGTCTTTGAACATCTTGTTTCACTAAGTTGTAATAGATAGCAAGGGTATGGTTGTTTTGTAGGGGGTTAAAAGGTAGAGGGTCTCCTGAGGTTATTGGTCTAGTATGTAGCTGGGCTCTCTGGGGGGACATTGTCTGTGGGGGAGGTCATAGTTATCCCTCTCTCAGGAATTGTAGTTTTGCTGAAAAACATCTTTTAGACAGAGTCTTCTGAAGAACAAAAACAAGTCTGTCTCAACTTTAAAAGCATCAGCTGTGTTTGTGGGGACAAACAAAAGTCCCTTTCTGAATAGTTCTATCTGTGTGTCAGTGATTTTGATGTTGGAAAGATTTAAGATTTCTGGTTGGGGTTCTTCATCCGAGGGAACTCCACACCGCTTCCCAATGTTGCCTCCCTTGTGAGGATCTCCTTCCTTTCCCTCCTCTTGAGCTTCTGCCTGTTCTTCTTCCCCTTCCCCCTCCTTGTTTGTTTGTTCCTGTACCATACATTGGGTCTGGATCCAATATATTCAGGTGTCTCTCTAAAAACACCTGTTATCATTGTAACTAGCACTAGTACCTGTTTCTTGGTCACTGTCTGGGCTTATGGAAATGTCTAGGCCATAAATCTAAAATTCATTACACCTTATAGTGCTAGTATTAGTGTTGGTGCATTGTTTCTAGCCATGCCATAGAATAATGGTTTCATTTTTATAATCATTTTCATCTCGTTGATGTTTCCTTTGCTTATAGAATATCAGATCCGATTGAAATTTAGCCAGTGTTATTGGTCCTCGCTTTTAGGCTATCAAATTCTGCTGCTGGGTACTTATCTTTTCATTTAGGCTCAAGGATACCTATTTCTGTGCCTGCCTCCTCACCTTCTCTTTTTTTTGCCTTTTTTATCATCAGCAGCGTCCTGACTGCATTTTTGAGATTTTTTCCCAATCCTGAATATACACTTGATCGTCCATTCCTAATCATGACGGTTTCTGAATCTGCATGCCTTGGGAGATTCTTTTATCCCTCCAGCATTGGGGCAATGATGCAGAGTGTAGGTTAAACCTATGTAACCCCCCTACAAATGGGGGGTTCCTGAAAAGTCTTCCTTGAGCTTGCCTACATGCTTGCTGCTAGGCTGGTGTTCTGCGTTTTAGCAGATTAAATGTATTGCCAGAGAGTGCCTGTATAGCCTCTGTGTACTGTCTCTTTAAGAGCTGCCTGGATTGCAGTCTTAATTAATCTAAAAGGGAGCTCTGTTATAAGATGTGCTTATTTGCTGATTATCTATTAGAGTGATAATAATATTGCAGTTTGTTCTAACCTGTTTTCTTTGCAGCAAGGACTGTTCTGTCTTCTCCACCATCTTGGCCCGGGACTGTCAGAATGGGTCAATCAGTACATTTGGGACTCTAAAATGGAGCCTGCCTACAGGGGCTTGGTGGGACCAAAACTTGTAGGAATTGTAGTTTTGGGCTTTTGGTGCCTAAAATAACCTGGAGGGGGAGCCCTTGTTGTGACTGACAGACAGATCAGCCAACCGAACCTTTTGGATCTTGGGGAAAGTCCCACACTGCTTGCAGTTTCAGTTAGATCTGAGTTGGGAAGTGAAGAAGTAACAGCTCGAAATAGTTTGAGCAGCAATCCATAGTGGATTTGCGTGGGAGAACTGTGTGAAAGGCCTGAGTTTGACCTGCATGCCTGCCTGCTGTTCCTGAGAAGGAACTTGTGCTTTTTTCAGACTGAAACTGAATTTGGAGAGCAAATTAAGCCACTGAATTGTAACCAGGCTTTAACCTGAAGAAGACCGAAGATTTGCTGAATGCGATCGGCCTGTCAGGACTTCTAGCTACCTCTGAACTCTCGGATTGTGCAAAGCCTCTCTAATTGTGACCAGAGAGCCATTTGCCTGGTACAGTGGAATTTCCTTACATGTAAATGTGCTGTGTGCTTATAGTGGATCGTGATTTGGTTCCTCACTATGTGTCTGAACTGTGTTTTGCTTGCTGGAGGCTGTTTCCAGCTCCGAGGACTGAATCCGTATCCATTTCCATTTGCCTGGGCCCTGCTACACTAGTCCAGCCAGAATACCTGCTACGCAGAGAAAGTCATCGACGAGAGACCAGCCAGGGAATCAGCCCCCTGCTCAACTCCTTGAACAGGAACAACGCCTCAGTGATTTGTGTAGGTCTTGCTTCTCCAGGCACTCCAGCTCAACAACCTGCCATCTCGATTTCATCCTGCCTGTGTCCAGTATTTGGTATCATGAGTAAACATCAGGGTAGCTCCCTGCAACAACAGCTAAATCTAAAAGTGTTCTCATCTGATTGTCTTGTTGCCTTTTCTTTCATAAGGTAGTAAAAATGGGCAGACTGGATGGGCCTTGCATTCCTCATCTGCCATCAACTTATATGTTTCTATGTTTCAAATTTGTAGAGCAATATTGTTGTCCATTTCATCTGAGAAAGATAGGCTATCTATCGTGCATATATTTGGTGCTGGTTGACCTTCCATGCTATCACACTGTGTTTTTGAATAAAAAGGGTGGGTTTGTACCTCAAGCAGACCCTGTGAGCTATAGTAGTTATAACCTTTAAGTGCTGACCTTCATACATGGACATTCCATGTGCCTTTGTTACTACTAGCTACTTTCAAGTTTCTAGATATGTACACACCCGCTAGAGAGTAGAGCCACCATCACCTTTTGGTCTTTGACTAATACTTACCTGCCTAGTTTTTGCTTACAGAGAAGGGCCACAAGTATCAACAGATTTTTCACCATTTGAAATGTTATATTGTAGACAACCTAGGGGCAGAGGTGCTGTAACATTTGAATGGTGGGGGTGCCGATAGTGATTTCAACTGGGACACATGAAGGCCGGGAGTCTGGTGACCAATAGGACCCCAGAAGCTCTGAGGGTTTAGATGCTCTGTGGTGAGTTTTGGGGCTTTTAATTAAGATGAAACACACTTTTGTTACTGACTCCAGGGAAAAAATAATTTTCCCCCAGAGACAGGGGTGTGGGAAACTGGCTGGCCTTAGAGTTTGCAGCTCCAACTGGGGTAGGCAACTGGCTGACCAACAATGCCATCAACCACCCACCCCATAGGCATTATTGTAATATACCGTGAAAGACTTTTATATAAAGGCTGGGGGGTTGTGGGGGCTGCTAGGCCCCTAGAAGCTCTAGGGTTTTAGATGCTCTGTGGTAAGTTTGGGGGCTTTTATAAAGGAATAATGCCTGACAGGGAGGGTGTTATGCTAGGATAACATCCCACCTTGGATGGTTGGGCCTGATGCCACTGGCCGAGGAAGTCCACCACCCGAGAAGGGATGTTATCACAGCATAACACCCACCCTGGAGGGCATTATACCTATTATACAATGGCTCATTGTTTTATACACAAAAAAATAATTTTAAAGAATTTTATTTAGTGTTTAAAAATATTTTTTTTTTAGAAATGATGGAAACAATCAATGTGGTGCTCATCTAGTTGATCAGCAGGGATGTTATGCCAGAATAACATCCCTGCTGTGATGGCCAACTGACCAATCAGGAGCCAGGATTCTTTCTTGCCATTGTATAATTAAAGACAGAACACACTTTTGTTGCGCCTTTCCTACCCTTGAGTCCAGGAAAAAAAAATCACATAAATATAACTGACACAAGTTTTCACAATGTTCAGCACTTGTACTGACCCATCTGCAATTGAATACTTCTCCCACCCTGCAGCTGGATACCCCCAACCCTGTTAATGAAACAAAGCCAGCACCATCAACATGTGTTTAAATAAAAGTGCTTTATCCATAGTCCTTGCTACACTGTTTACAACTTGCTTACCATAAAATGTTTAGAAAAAGCAAATCGAAAAATAGCATACCATGTTATGATCCACTTAGGTATTGCAATTTAGAAATATATTTTCTTAACTTTATTTTTATACTTTGGTACATTCTCATATAGTAAACAGTCATACAGTGATGTACCTGTGGAAGCACAAAGGCTCCTTGAAGGGGAAATAATCATTGCAGAAGTCACTCAAATTGTGAAAACCCATAAAACGATCTTTCAAATGAGGTATTGGGCTTGCCTGTAAGTGTCAAGAGTCCTGAGTTATGACCCAAATCATCTGTAAACCAAAACAAGGCAGTAGCCATTTCATTGAAGCATGAGACCAACAGTGATGTCATTGAGGGGCAAGCTGTAATTAACAACATGCAGCTTACCCCGCAGTGACATCACTTTCTGTTTTAAAATGGCTGCTTTTGATTTAAATATTAATTAGGTAGTCATATCTCAGGAGTCCTGACACCTACAAGGAAGTCCAGTGCCTTTTTTGAAATATCTTTTCATGGGCTTTCCCAATTTGAGTGAACCCTGCAATGTTTACTTCCCCTTTAATCAAAGGGTAAGATGCATTCACCCTATTTTGCTACAACATAGGGGAGAAACCTTCTAATTTATACCCACACACTAAAGTAATGATTTTTCACTGAATTGGTGCCAAGAGCAGCATGACTGTAACCAAGATGTGAAAAAGACCATACAAGGATAGTCCAACAGAATACTTGTCCAGGAGGGACAAAAATTATTGTCATGCATTCAGCCTAAAGCTAAAACAAACAGCATAAGTACATAAATAGAAAACATGTATACAAACAATTGTCCCAAAACTATTATACAGGGAAAAACAAATTACCCAGAGGATCCAAAAATAAAACAGTTTACATTGTTGATAACATTGATCTACGAACATACTTTTAGAAGTGTAATATAAGTTATGTTAAAAACATAGAGGTCTTAATTTAAAAAATAACTTGACATATACACTCCTCAGTTACAGCATAAGGGACATTGAGGACAAAAGTCTATTGTTGTAGGGAGGACATCAATTCGCTCCCTCGAATTCGCGCCTGGACAACCCGCTCCCGACAATATGCTCCCTGCCCTTCTCGCTCCTCACTAATTCATCTCCATTCAACTTGCTCCCTCACTTCCTTTTAAATTGCAACTAACCTGTCAATCTGCACTGTTGCACCTGTCAAAACTGCAATCTGTATGGGTGTTCAGCACTGTAAGCTACTCTCTCTCACTTTCTTTTAAAATGTTTGAAACAAAAATGCTGATATGCTGACAGTTGAAGTGACATGAAGCTTACCTGGCCCTAATCAGGGTTTGACCCCCAAGCAACTCTCTCTCTCACTTCCCAACCTGTCAATCTGCACTCGCTGTCTCGCATACAGTACAGTGGCTGATTAGAGAACACAGCTTGAATGCAGCCGATCGAAAAAGGAAAAAAGACAACTAATACATAAAACCACTCATTACATCTTGTTATTTTAAGCTAGACTAGAAGATTAGTAGCAATAGCAATTTTTATTTATTTATTTATTAGCTTTTGGTAACTGGGTAAGTGCACTAGGCAACAAACCTGCCTATCTTCAGGCATGACCCGGGAGAGCACAGGATATTGGTATACATATTACAGTAGTACATGATGACAATCAGGGTAAACATAAGACAGCAGGAGCAGTTCACAACATACATAGGTGATTAGAGAAGCAAAATCAGATACAGTGCATAATAAATGACATATAGAACAAAAAATAGGCTTGTGTCCGTGCCGCAGGCTGGCAATAGGGTGAAACAGATTACGAGCATTTGCAGTGTCCACATGCGTGAAGGTGAGAGAATAACGAGCTTTTAAATTCCCGGTGGGAGGCAGAATTTTTAACCTGAAGGGGGAGTGAGTTCCAGAACTTAGGAGCAAAGCGAGAGAAAGCCTGTTCGCCCATTTTTGTAGCGCAAGTTCTGGTAGAGAGCATAGGAACAGAGGAGGACCTGAGGGTTCAGGTATGGGAGGCAGGAGTCAGCAGGTTAGCCAGATACTCAGGGCTGGGAGGTCTAGTCAGAGAGTCAATAAAGCATCCCAGGGAGTAGGCCCATAGATCCTTAGGTGATAGCCAGTTTAAACCAGAGTAGAGGAGGCAGTGATGAGTAAGGCGAGGGGCAGTTAAGGCGAATCTGTAGATGTTGTTACAAACGGTGTCCCATTTACTGAGTATAGAAGAGTTGCCAGCGTAGATAAGGGGGACAGTGTATTGGAGCTGGGGTAAGAGGATTGCCCTTGCTACTGCTAATCTGGCTGAAGGAGTGAGGAAGTGGCTCACACAATAGGTGCCACCAATTTTTGCATTGACAGCTCAACAAACCATGTTGACATGTAATGACAAGTCAAGGGAGGTATCAAGTGTGACTCCCAGGTATTTGAAGGATGCCATGTTGGTGATAGGGGAACCATCAAGGCAGTGAACCAAGAACCTAAGGGCAGTGGAGGGCAGTTTTTTTGAGGAACCGAATAGCATAGCTTGAGTTTTGTCCTGGTTAATGTTTTGATGGCTGTACAAGAGCCAGCGTTGAAGGACTTGAAAATCATTTGAGAGAGTGGAGTTGATGTCCTCTGTCGATTTAGACCCTGAGTGGAGAACAAGGTCATCAGCGTACATAAGAGTGCAGCTGTGTCAGGAAAGAGCGGGAATATCATTTAGGAAGAGGGAGAGGGAGAAAAGGAGAGTTCCAAGCATGGACCCCTGTGGGACTCCATGTGAGATCTTTATGGAGGAGAAGAGGGTCTTGTGAAAAGCTACCGCCTGAGTGCAATTGTCCAGGTAGTTGCGGAACCAGGATAGAGTTGGGTCAGATGCTCCAACGGATTGGAGCTTCTTCAGCATGACAGGGTGATAAACCATGTCAAAAGCTTTGGACAGGTCTATGAAGACAGCTCCGGTGAGTAGGCCATGGTCCATATTACATTCGATGTCGCTGGTAAGTTGTGTCAGTGCCATACTGGTGCTGCGTCCAGGCCTAAATCCATGTTGGCAGGGGGTTTGGAGATTAAACTTGGTGAGGTGTTCAGCTAGCTGGCGGTGGACTATTTTCTCAAGAAGCTTACTGAGAGTGGGTAGAAGAGAGATGGGTCGGTAGTTGGACATAAGTTTGACATCACCCTTTTTGTGAATAGGGATAGTTCTGGCCATTTTTCAAGTAGATGGGACAGTGGACGTGTGGATCGAGAGGTTGAAAAGCCTGGTGACAGGCTTGGCCAGCCATGGTGCAAACTGCTTGAGTATACCAGGATGGATGCCATCCGGCCCCTGGCCCCCGCGTGCCGGGAGGGAGTTAAGTGGCTTATGCACTTCATGGTATGTGGTTGGAGCCAGCACAACGGTAAGTGGAGTAAGGGATGAGGAAGGGGCATGAGGACAGTAATCTTGAGGCATAGTCTGAGTTGCACCAGGTAACATAGAGAAGAGGGAATTGAAGGCATTGGCAATTGTACTCAGGTTGTTGCAGTGAACGCCTTGAATGTTCATGTCAATTGGAGTCTGCTGCTTATCATTGCCAAGAATTTCCTTTATTTGGCCCAGTACTTTTGAGGGTTCTCGGATGAGGATTTTAGGAGGTTCCTATAGTAGGTACTTTTGGCAAGGCGAATTTCTCTTTTGCTTTTGCTCCGCGAGGCTCGATAGGCTTCATAGTCAGTGCAAAGATGGGATACCTTCCACAAGGACCAAAGTTTGTCCCTGCTTTTGAGAAGTTGAAGCAGGGGGGGCGTGTTAGCCACTTGGTTACCTTCCCTGCCACCCTGCGTGTGGTGACTGGGATATGTAGGTTTTGTATTGCGAGGAGGATGGAGTTGAAATAGTCAGTTGCATAGTTAATGTTCTCAGTTAGGTAGAGAGGAGACCAGTCAACCAGGCTGAGATCATTTATGAAAGCATCAGCATTTAGGTGGAAGAGGTTAGGAAATGTGACTATTTTAGACAAGAAGGAAGGGATGATGGTGTCCCAGACACATTAAACAGGATAGTGATCACTAATGGTGTCAGGAAGCACTCCGGCTGAGGTGATATATTCCTTTCTGTTTGTGAGTATCCAGTTGAGCAGGGTGGCAAAGACACCACCCTGGGAGACCCTAGTGGGTTCCTGGATGAGCTGGGATAGGTTTGCCTTACTAACCAAAGAGGATAGGTTGGCTGAGCTGTTCTCAGACCAGTCAAGGTTAAAGTCCCCAAGACAGATAATGTAATTTTTGCCTGTTACTGTTAGCAGGTTCTCAAATAATTCAGAAAGATCCTGTTTAGTGTTTTTAGGAGGGACATAGATACAGAAAATATGGAGTTTTTTAACTCCCCCCAGAAGGAGGGAATGAAGGATTTCACAATTAGGTAGTGTGGGGTCCTTCAGGAGGGTGATGTTCAGGTGTGATTTGTAGTAGAGAGCAAGGCCACCCCTCTTTTGGCCCCAGGTTAGTCCATACGTAGCACACTGTATCCTGGAAAGGAGCACTGAGAGTCAGTGACAGTGGGCTTTAGCCAGGTTTCGGTGAAGGCTAGGATGTCCGAGCCGTTCACACTCACCCAGACCTGCAGTTTAGAGAGGTTGGCTAGAGGGCTCCTGGAGTTAATGTGAGCAATAGTTAGTCCATTGGATTTTGGTAGGGAGGTAACCGGGGGTGGCAGAGATTGGATGGGAACATGAGGCGGACCTGGATGGGCCTCGATGCCCCCAGCTAGCATAAGTGACAGGAGAAAAATCCAAATCAATACAATGAAGCAGGACCGAACTGAAATTCTGATGGAGAGCTTCAATTTAAAGTGAAGGTATCTGGCTAGAGGCCACATGCACTTGCTGATGAAAGCAGTTGGGGGAAGAGGTGGGGGACTGGCCCTTATCAGGGTTTGACCCCCAACCAACTCTCTCCCTCACTTCCCAACCTGTCAATCTGCACTCGCTGTCTCGCATACAGTACAGTGGCTGATTAGAGAACACAGCTTGAATGCAGCTGATCGAAAAAGAAAAACAAGACAACTAGTACATAAAACCACACATTACATCTTGTTATTTTAAGATAGACTATAAGATTAGTAGCAATAGTGATACTAGCATATATTGTTTTGCTTACCTGGCTGACAAAGTCTGTTCACTCAGTTATTAAATCCAGCAAGTTATTAAATCCATTAAAAAAAATGTTAAAAACAGTATTCTTTATTTCCAAAAGTTAAAATCACTGATTTGGTGAGGTCAGTATTCAAAGGTGTGAGCTACACCTTGCAAAAATTCCTCTGTTGTGCATTTCTCATACTTGGCAACAATGCACTGCTAACGCATTACATTATCAGGATAAACTCATCGTATAATTGTGGGTGCATGTCCAGCAATTAGCTGTTCTATCTCCACATTTCATTTCTGTTGAATACCACACATTCCGTCTGTGAATCATCATAATGTGGGGTGTGCTATTGACAAGATGCTCTGCATTCCACGATGAAATGCTTCCACTGCATTGCTGGTTTTAGCCCTGTTTTCTGCCATGGTGTTCCAGTGATTCCACAGTTGGATGGCAAATTGTGGCTGTCTTCTGCTGGTGTCCCATCTGTTCCTCCTCCCGATCCAGGTATCTTCAAAATAGTCAATAACTGGTTCATTCTCTTGAGGAAATTCATTTAGGCTCTCATCAGTTATTTCCTCGAACTGCATTATTACCTGGTCGAGATAGAATGCTAAGGTGGGCAGGTATCTGCATTTTAGACTGAACTCACTGTCCATCGCATATCTGCCACCAAGGCCCTCAAATTGTATTTTTCGATACAGACACTGGCAAAAATGAAAAAACAACCTACTTGCTGTGCATTCAGGAAAACTGACTTAAAGGCCTGGACTGTGGCTTTTTCATAATCAGTCAAAACCCCAGCGGATGTTCATAGGTTTCCTACACTTATTGGGAAGCAGGGCATATATATCTGGCTGAATGTTCCCAGATCTCTCACCAAGCACCACATACATTTGATGGAATGGGGGTTACAACACTGAATGTCCCATCTGCATACCAATGATTGCCATTTTTGAGAAATTTCAGATTGGACTCAGTGCAAAACACTGGTATGCAGTCATCCCCTGGCCCACTGTCGTACAGTAAAAAGTTAACTTCGTCAACCCCAGAGCTTGGAGTATATGTTCCGTACTGCTCTGGAATAATAAGGTCACTTAGGTTTCTGAGATTGGGTGGGACCAGTTGCTCTCACTCTCTGAACAGTCCTCTTAATGTTGCGGTCCAATAAGGTTCTTTGTGCTGCCAAGGAAACTATCTGTTTGCAGTGCAGGATAACCAGGGCTGTGCTGTCTTGGGAGATTGCTGCCCTCTCCTTAGCATGTTTGACTGCTTCTCCACATTCAACAGCAACGGGTCAGGAGCATGGGTGTGAGTGCTGAACTTGTGTATTATCAGCGGCTCATCATAACTGGCTGTGTGGACTCGAGCATTGCAGCATTGCTTCTTTTTGACCGCAAGCTCGCATTGCCAGATTGCTTTGCTGTGCAGACTGCACTTATGATGTGTGTAGACGTAGTTATCTGAATCAACCAGCTTTTTCTTCATGTGTTTTGACAAAATGAAATGGGCTGCCATGGGCTGCCATTTTGGATTACAGGTTAGGAGCCTGTCCATGAGGGGCGTATTCTTATGTGTATAATTAGTTAGATTTAATTGATTAATTGCTTACAGTGTAGAACAGATCCACGGAGAGCCATCTGACAGATGGAACAGTACAGATTGACAAGTTTGGTGCGATCAAACCCCGATTAGGGCCAGATAAGCTTCATGTTACTTAAACTGTCAGCATATCAGCATTTCTGGTTTAAACACTCTAAAAGGAAGTGAGAGAGCGAGTAGCTTACAATGCTGAACACATCTACAGATTGCAGTTTTGACAGGTGCAACAGTGCAGATTGACAGGTTGGTTGGGATTTAGAAGGAAGTGAGGGAGTGAGTTGATCGATGGTGAATTAGCAAGGAGCGAGAAGGACAGGGAGCGTATTATCGGGAGTGGGTTGTGCAGGAGCGAATTGTCATGTACCCATTGTCGTGGGTCTGGAACCAAATGATAGAAACAAAATGTCTCAAGGTGTTACTCTGAGTCCCATAAAAAACAGAGAAGAGTTCAGAATATGTCCCAAAGCTGGAAAACACAGTTTTTCATCAAACCAGTTCTTCACAAACGTAAAGGAGTAATTCCCCTCAATGTCCTCTGGCAGCCCAATCATCTGGAAATTTGCAGCCCTGACCTGATTTTCCAAAGTTTCTAAGTGGGCTTGAAAGTCCTGTATTTCCTTCACAACTATAGCTGTCACACCTATGAACAAGGAGGTTTGCTTTTGGACATCCAATAAGTCTTTTTTAATACAATCCACTGTGGTTTCAATCACTGTTACTCTTGTATTGAAGGAGTCTATTTTTTTATTTAAATCCATAAGATTGGATGAATCGCTGAAGTTTCAGCCCAAAGAGTTTTAACATTTCTGTTTCTGAGCTGTGCCTAGCCATGGCATTGGCCTCAGCAAGAACTGCAAGGGCTGAACCACCCCTGTGGGTTTACATCTCCCAGGCTTTGATGCCATTTTATCTTTATAAGGATTTCAGATTTTGTGCACACTTAGTCCAAGTTTCTATCTGTAAACAGTTTGGCAAGTAACAGTTAAGAAAAATAGAGTTTTAGTCTGTTTTTCCTTGAAAGATTGCAGGAGCTCTTAAGAAGTGCTGCCTCCTAGCTTAGGCTTCACCAGAAATGTATTTTTTACTTGTAAAACATATTGAGCAATTGTATTTTACCTACAGTAGTCACTGGGGTTTGTAGACAGTGACAGTCAGAAGGCTCCAAAGGTTGACTTGCACTCTGGTGTCATAATGATGAATTTTTTCATATGGGAATGGACATCTAGTGCATACAGAATGTTACTGTTACATGAATAAGAGCAAGATGCATTAGTCTCTTCTGGCTCATTGCGCTACGCACCTAAGTTTTAAGGCAGTGGAGGGCAAAGAAAGATTGCTCTAATCCTACAACTGATGCTGGTAAACACAAAGTTTAATGAAGTTTTCAACTTCTTTAAAAGACCTCTGATTTGTGGCTGAAGAGTTCCCAAAAATTCTGCAATCTCTGGAACACTTTTTAACTCCTTTTCTTTGGACAGAGCACCCAGCATCGTTAACTGCATATAACGCTTGGGCTTATCAAACTGTTGAGGGAGGTGAAGCTCCTCAAAATTCGCAGAGATTATCCTGGCAGATGCTGAATTAATAAGAATGTTCTCTCTGTGCTTGGCAGTCTTCATGCCATCCTGGTTGAAAACATTGCTGCAGTTCAGCATTTACTATATCTAGGGCTTTGTTAAATTCCCGCTTCCACAACTCTTCATGTGTTTCAGACACTACTTCTTCTGGCTCTCTGGGTTGTCTGAAGCAAACTGGTGTTTTGCTGGCTCCAGTAGGCTATGGAATCTTCAGATTGTTCTTGGCAGCATAGTAATTCATTCTGGTAATCATTTCTTGAACACTTGCATCCTCTCTTAAAACATTTATTCGTTCTGTTATTAATTTTAGATTCACGCACTCCAGGTGCACTAGCATTAACAATCTGGAGGCCTTTAGCTACCATTTTGCGAGATCCAAATATTGCTTCACAGCCCAATAAACCAAAGTGTGCACTTGCACTTTCAGTGTGTTTAAAAAGCCCAGCAATCTTTATCATTGTGCCTCTAAGAATGCTGTCACACTGAAGTGTTGACAGTGTCTCCAGGAGTACACTGTAAACAGAACAAAACTGGAAAATTGCCACTGTACAAATGCACCATCTCATAGGGCACAGGCTTAAAATGTTGTACACAGCTTCCCCACAGCTAAACACAGATTCGTATATGATTTTATGCTTGGCAGATTCTTGAATAAGAACTGAAACATCATGAACTAAGTTTAATGTGGCTGGCACGAGATGTATTTCCTGGGCCACCTCTTGCAAAACGAGATCTAGTGAATGATTACTTCCGTGAACAAACAGTGAATCCAGGCATATTTCTCTAAGTCAAGCTTGCACACTCAAGAACTTACCAGCCATGTTGCTAGCACCACCAAAGCAATAACCCTGCAGACATTTGAAAGGCAAATTCAATTGCAAAAATCTATCTTTAATAAACAGAAGTAAAGTTTCTACAGTAGTGTCAATTTGTAAAATCCCAAAAATAATTTTGCACTCTAAGGTTTTTGTCCACAAACTGCAGGCTACATGAAAACTAATGGTCTAATTTTGGATGGTGTCTGACATTCAGTTGTCTCATCAGTGCACCCATTCCCTTACGAAGGGTTCAGTTTCTGTTCTAACATTAGCATTAGTAGTGGCTGCAGTACTCCATCAGGATTGTGATGGCTTCTAAAAGGCAATCCTTGACAACAAAGGAACTTAATCAATTAAAACAACATTCATAACATGGTTTTATTTAACTCTAAAAATTGATTAGCGTTTTGCTCATAAAAGTGCTAAAACTTTGTGAAAATGCATACCTCTTGCCTCACTGTGTTTAACAAACACAGCACTTCTAGAAAATCTATATAAATACTTTCTGTACAGTTAGTATCGTCCCAAGAAAAAAACTGCTAATCAATTATTTAAAACCCTGCATTATGCAGTTCTTGCAGTGTTTTGTTCTTTGGCAATATGTTTGGACAGCATCACATTAATGGGTATGCAACACAGCCCAGCAATCTTTTTCTTCGCTTCTGTGTGAAAGAGTGATCCTTCATGATCCTTAAACTATTCAGATGCTTTGTACCAATTTGCAAAGCTATACCTAACAAAAGTAGATTTGTGCCTTACACCTACACTTATCAGATTTTTTTCTGTTGCTTTTAAATTTGTAAAACAAAGAACACAATAATTTTACTTAACATAGTGAGGCCACAGCCATTTCTCAAGCCAACCAGACTGACATGATTGGTTGAATTCTTCTGTCGCAAAGCACCCTGTAGGAAAATTATGGGGCTGTGTGGCTGTGATCACTGATTGAGATGGACCACCAGCCATGGCAGGAACCTCCTTCACAGGAATAGCTGGGAACTTTGACTACTTGTTGTGTTTTTAGTATTGCCCCACATAGGGCCCACCAGTTAATGACATTTGTGAGTCTTGACATGCTTATTTTAGCAGGCAGTGTCACTGAAAATTTACAAAAAAATAATCCGATGTTCTTTTTTGTGGCATTTTCAGGATAACCATCATGAGGCACTCTCTCTCCACCCCTTCTTAACTTATCTCCTTAGCACTTTACTTTTTCTCACCCCTCTAAGTCCTGTTGCCTACCGCAATCTCCTGTTGCAATCCCTCATGCTCTTTCCCTTCCTTCCTGCCTACCATAGCTATTTCCTTATAGTTTCCTGGTTATGTCAATAGTTGTGTAATTACTTCGCTTTATGCCAGTCCATCATGTTTTACTACTTTTTATTACTTATATGTCATATGCATAGTGTAATCAGTCTATTTGTACCATCCCACTTCCGCCCAAGTCACGCCTGGAAACGAGCTTCGGCCCAGTGTGTCTCATGGTTACCAAAATTTTAAATAAATAAGTAAAACTACAGATGCTGTGGACCAGGCTTAAGCACTAAACCTGTATTATTTCTAAAAAGAAAATCACAGTATAAATAATAACATTAGTAACTAACCATTACACTCTTGGGCTAGAGGACTATCAATTAATAGGAACAAAGTCCCATTGGAGACTTAGAGCTGACAACCCATGATATAAGTGCAGAAGCCTTATAAGATTGTTAAATTGTTGAATTCTAAATTTTCAGATCTTTCTAAGTTTAGATATTTTTTTACCCAGGTTGGTAATACTAAATCCTTTTCCTTTGTTTCTTTGGTAGATGGACCCAGGTTTTTGTTTAAGGAAGTAACATCAAATGAAGTTTTTCGTCTTCTGCAGTCTCTCCCAAATTAAGGGACTGACTGTGGGGAAGGGTTGGATGCCCATTTCTTAAAATTGGCTATCCCCTTTATTACAGATTTATTATAGATCCCCTATGTTATATTTTTAATATGTCATTGGCTACAGGTGTTTTTCCCCTGTCCTGGAAGAAAGCTAAGGTGGTTCCAATTCCAAAAAAGAGCTGTGCTACTTCCATGGATGATTATAGGCCAATATCAGTACTGAATCCCCTTAGTAAACAACTTGAGCGTTTAGTGGCTAAGCAAATTGATGCCTATTTGGTTACCCATGATATGTTGTCAAGGCAACAACATGGGTTCCATAAGCACTTTGGAATGGGCACGGCCTTGGTTGGGATCATGAAAACCGTCCGTGGGTTTGTGAAAGGCTTGATGACCGGGATGGTGTTCGTTGACCTAACCAAGGCTTTTGATTTGATTGATCATGGTTTGGCCTGCACAAAATTGAAAGATATGGGGTTTTCTGATGTCGCTGTTTCTTGGTTCTATGATTATCTAAGTAACAAGTGTCAATTTGTTTAAGTAGGTTCTGTGGTTTCTGATGTCTTGCCAATTAGTTGTGATGTGCCTCAGGGGTCCATTTTGGAAATTCTGTTATTTTCTATTTTTATTAATCAGATTCCTGGAGTTTGTAGGTTTAGTGAATCACTGCTTCATTCAGATGATCTTGTAATTTGTGCTCAGTCAAATTCTGTGTCTGAACTTTCTTGTTCCCTGGAAAAGGATTTTGGTGCCATCTGTTCTTGGCTTACTTTAAATGCTATGGTTTTGAACTCAGCTAAAACAAAAGTTATGTTATATGGCACACAATTTATAGAAACATAGACTTAGACGGCAGATAAGGACCAATTGGCCCACCCAGTCTGCCCATTTCCCTACCTACTGGAAAAACTGCAGATTCTAGCTAACCAACAGCCTACTTCCTGCCACCCCCCACTACAATTGCCTTGTGACTGTCCCATGCATGTTTGAATTCCCCCACTGTTTTAGCACCAACAAACTCCCCAGGAAGGCAGTTCCAAGCATCCACCACTCTCTCCGTGAAGAAAGATTTCCTCACATTACCCCTGAGCCGTCTCCCCTCTATCTTTAAATTGTGTCCCATTGTTCTTACACATCTCTTTTTCTGAAAGATGCTACCCTCCTGGACTTTGTTGATTCCCTTGAGGTACTTGGACATTTCTATCATGCCCCCCCCATCCCTGCTTTCATCAAGGGTATACATATTAAGCTCTCTCAGTCTCTCTTCATATGATTTCTGATGCAGACCCTGCACCATTTTAGCTGCCCTCCTTTGGACTGCTTCCATCCTGTCTATGTCCTTGCGTAGATGAGGTCTCCAAAACTGCACACAGTTCTCCAGATGGGGTCTCACCAACTGTCTATACAGAGGGATAACCACTTCCCTTTTTCTACTTGTGATGCCCCTTCCTATGCATCCCAGTATCCCCCTGGCTCTCCTTACTGTCTTCTCACATTGCTTACCCACCTTTAGATCATCTGATATGACCACCCCCAAGTCTCGTTCCATTTTTGTTGTTGTTAGTACCTCCCCTGCTATTGTGTACTCTTCTCCTGGGTTTTTGTTTCACAGGTGCATTACTTTGCACTTCTTTGCACTGAATCTAAGACATAAGTTGCCGTGTGTCTGACCATTCCTCTAACCTTGCCAAGTCCCTTCTCATCCTTTCTACCCCCCCTTGTGTATCAACTCTGTTACAGATCTTTGTATCATCTGCAAAGAGGCATACATTTCCCTCCAGACCCTCTGTAATGTCACCTATAAAGATGTTAAAGAAGACTGGACCCAGTACTGAGCCCTGAGGTACTCCACTAGTGACCCCCCTTTCTTTGGAATGTGTTCCACTCACTATTACCTTCTGTGTCCTATTGTGCAGCCAGTTTGCAACCCAGGCTACTACCCTAGGACCCACTCACAGGCTGGCTAACTTGGTTATTAATCTTTTGTACGGGACTGTGTCAAATGCCTTGCTAAAGTCTAGGTAGGCCATATTCACAGCCCCTCCCTGGTCTATTACTTTGGTCACCCAGTCAAAGAAATCTATTAGATTCATCTGACATGACCTTCCTGCTGTAAATCCATGCTGCTTTGGGTCCTATGCCACGCTGGCATCTAGGTACTCAACAATTCTTTCTTTCAGAAGTGATTCCATCATTTTCCCTACCACTGAGGTCAAAATTACAGGTCTGTAGTTTCCCGCTTTTGCCTTGCTCCCATTTTTGTGAAGGGGAATCACATCTGTCCTCCTCCGGTCCTCAGGTACCACCCTATCCTCCCATGATTTGTTAAAAAGTGTGGTCAGTGGTGTCACTAGGTCCTCCTTTAGTTCTTTTAGGATTCTGGGGTGAATCCCATCAGGCCCCATTGCTTTGTCCACCTTGAGTTTTAGGAGTTCTTTCAGGACTCTTTTCTTCTGTAAATGGACTGGTGTCAACCCCTACCCAGAGTCGTTTATTGTCTGGTTTAGGTAACTCCTCCTCATCTTCTTTTGTGAATACTGAACAAAAGTATTCATTCAGTATCTCTGCCTTTTCACTGTCTCCCTCTGCCTACCTCCCTCTCCCTTATTAATCTTCACTATTCCTCCCTTAACCTTTCTATGCTCCTAATGTACCTATAAAAGGTTTTATCCCCCTTCTAAACTGACTTGGCTATTTTTTCCTCAGTTTGGGCTTTTGCTATTCTGACTGCCTTCCCCACTTCTTTCTGCTTTAATTGATACAGTTCCCTGTCATGGTCCTGTGATGCCTTATACTTTTTGAATGCAGCCTTTTTCTCCTTAACCTTCCCTGCCACCTCTTTTGAGAACCATAGTGGTTTTTTACTCCGCTTTGTTTTCTTTATTTGTTTCACACAAAGGCTTGTTGCCTCAATGATGGCAGTTTTGATTTTTCTCCATTGTTCTTCCAGCCTCCTTTTGGCCATTTGCTAGTGTATTCCTCAGGTATTCACCCATTTTGCCAAAGTCAGCCCTTCTAAAGTCCAGTATGCTTGTTTTTGTATGGCTTGTCTCCATGGTTGTGCTTATTGTGAAGCACACTGTGCAGTGGTCGCTTGTTCCCAGATGTCTACTGACTTCTAAATTTGTAATCTTCTCTCCATTTGAGAGTACCAGGTCTAGTATTGCTTCCTCCCGAGTGGGTTACAACACTAGCTGTCAAAGGCCTGCCCCCTGCAGGGCATCAAGAATGACCCTGCTCTTAGATGTGGCTGCAGTACATGTCATCCAGTTAACATCTGGCATAATTCAGTTCCCCCATTCACAGTATCTCCCCTTTTGCAGCCATTTTGAGAATGTCCTTTATCATTTTCTTGTCCATTTCCTCCCCTTGAGATGGGGGTCTGTATACAACCCCTGTGCAGATTGTGATGCCATTCCCTGTCTCCAAGGTGACCCAGAGTGCCTCTTGTCGTCCTTCCCCTTTACTTTTTAGTTCTGTAGATTTGATCCCTTCCCTTATGTATGGAGCTACTCCACCTCCTATTTCCCCTTCCCTGTCCCTTCTGTAGACTGTGTACCCCAGTATGTTGACATCCCAGTCATGGTTCCCTGTGTACCATGTTTCTGTGACTGCCACAATATCCCAGTGTTCATCTTCCATCAAGGCTACTAGCTCAGGAAGCTTGTTTCCCAGACTATGGGCATTGGTACTCATTGCCCTCCATTTAATGTTGGCTTTATCCTTTTTTCCCCCATGCCTGCTCTTTTTGCCCTTGTCTATTTTTCCATTTACCCCTGTCCTGCCCTCTGTTGAGCACTGTACCTCAGTGTTTACCTTACTACCCATCATGTTTTGTGGGGGGAGGCTTGAAATTCCCTGCCTCTCATTTGCACCTCCCCTTGGCTAGTTTAAAAGCTTGCCATGGAAGCATTTAAACCTGTTACTTAGGATCTTGGTTCCCTTCATGGACAGATGCAGACCATCATGTCAGTATGAACCTTCATCTCTCCAGGTGTACCCCCAGTCCCCAGTGAAGCCAAAGCCCTGTGCTCTGCACCAGTTTTGCAACCATTCATTAAACTGCATGGTGTGTAGTACCCTAGCCTCACACCTGCCATGGACTGGCAGCACCTCTGAGAAGGTAACTGTGCTTGCTACCTGTCTGAGGCCCCTCCCCAACTCCACAATTTCATCCTGCACTGCACTGATCCCATACCTAGCTAGGTCATTTGTCCCAAGGTGGACAATGATATCTAGTTTCTTCTCCTGTGATGCTGCTTCTGCAATCCTGAGGATTCGCTTCTTGTCCCTCCAAGCCATGACACCAGGCAGGCACCTTACTTCCCTCTCTTCTCCCTTCCCCAGGTCTACTCCTCTAACAATTGAGTCCCCTATCAGAAGCTGTTTCCTTCCACTGTGGTGTCCCTTGCCACCCTTCTGTGGGTCTCCCTTGTGGGTTACTCAGCATTCTTCTTGGTCTCTACTGAGGGTGCCATCATAGAGGAACCTTGCTCTGCCAGTCTGGCATATGATTAGTGTAGAGGTACAACTAGGGGGCTTCGCCTCTGTTCCACCACCTGTACCCTCCCAGAACCCACTGTGGTCCAACTGCTCTTCATACTTGGCAGCCTCTGTGGCAGTAGTGCTCTTTGGTTGGGGGAGGCCTCCTTAGTCCTTGCCTATGTTGGTGAACACCCTGGAACTGAGGATATCTGATTTTTGGAGTGGTCTGCTTGAACAAGTGTTTCAGTGTAAGTATTTGGGCACACTATTGGATCCCAGTTTGACCTTTTCATCTCAGATTCAGTCAGTGGTTAAGAAAGTAAAGCAAAGGATAGGGTTGTTATACAAATTCAAGTCATTCTTCTCACAAGCAACTAGAATAGCACTTGCTATTGGTTCTCTTCTTCCTTATTTTGATTACAGTTCTTGTTTATATTGTAACATAGGTACAAAAGAAATACAACCACTAACTGTGGCCTATAATAATATTTGTAGATTTATTTTAGGAGCCCCAATAGGACACATCGTTGTAAACTTTATTCTCGGTTAGGGTGGTTTTCCCCTAGTTGCAGAATAGAATATTTTGTTGGCTGTCTGATGTATAAATGTTTTTCCTTTGGCTCCCTTCTTCTTTCTGATCTTGTTGTAATGAGAGAATTGCTTCCCAGCCTGAGGTCAGCTGACGGCCCCCTATATTTTGTACCCAGGTCTCGGCTTAGATTAAGCTCTAGAGCAAAGTTTGGCAACCCACGGCTCGCAAGCCGCATGCAGCTCTCCCTGCCCTAAGCTGCGGCTCCACTGCTTGCCCAGGTGAAAGTGCATCCCTTGCAGAAAAAACGCCAAACCGCATGGTTATCAGCACTATTTTTAAATGTTGGTGCCTTTTCCTTTGTTTTGCCTCAGTGGAGGGGCAGGAAAGATGCTACAGGAGGAAGAGCTCAATCAGGTCTGCCGGCAAATAATGCTCAGGATAGCTGTGACATCAGGATGTGGTCGCATTTCCGCTGCTGTGCTGTATTTAACCCTGGGCATTTACTATTTCAGCTGCTACTCACTTATAGAAGAACTGTCTATCACTGAGTCTGCAACGAAGAGCAGCAGAGAGTCTTGGTATTGTCCTGCAGTACTGTCCGTGGGTGAATTTCGTTTTACCCAGAGACCCTGGAACACCAGCCCTGCAGTGATCAGAAGAAGGAGAAGCTGTTGTTGCACCGCATCTGCTGAAGACCCCTCTGTCTAGTGTTGCCATCGGATGGTTCAACAGACAGCGGTCCAATTAAGTCCACAGAGCTTGGCAGTACACCGAAGCCAAAACTTCTGTCACTAGGCTGGCAAATCGAAGGGGATCGCTAGCGCTAAGTAAGGTATGTGATCCCTTCTTATCAGTAACTTAGGGTTGCCAGTCTAGCTAGCAGGGACCACAATGTTGTTGCAGGCAGTGTGAATAGGACTGTTGTGACAGGGAGCTGCACTTTGGTAAGCAAACTACTGTGGTACTGAACAAAACTGCAGCTTTTAACCCCAATATTGTTGCCAGTTGAAAGTTCAGTCTAGCATAGTCTGCACAGGACAAGGAGGGAGCTGCACTTTTAGAAAATTACTGGGCATGTCACTTTGTGGTGGCTTTTCTCCCTGACAACATTTTCAGCCATTGATCTGGTTGCTAGTTTGTGTTCTATTGGGGGGGGGGATTGCTGGGGGGTGGGTTGCTGGCAATTTGTTTGTATTTAATCTGACATGAGTAATATTCATTTGCAAAATGAGGCAGTGCACAAACGTAGAAACATAGAATTTGACAGCAGATAAGGACCGCTTAGCCAACCTAGTCTGCCCATTTTCCTACCTAACAGATAAGCTGCAGATCCTAGTTAACCAACAGCTTACTTCCTCCTACCCCCACTAGGACTGCCTTATGCCTGTCCCATGCATTCTTGAAGTCCCCCACTGTTCTTGACTCCACGACCTCCTCAGGGAGGCTGTTCCATGCATCCACAACCCTCTCAGTAAAAAAATACTTCCTCACATTACCTCTGAGCCGTCCCCCCTCTATCTTCAAATTGTGCCCCCTTGTTCTTGCACATCTCTTTTTCTAGAAGATGTTACCCTCTTGGACTTTGTTAATTCCCTTGAGGTACTTGAAAGTTTCTATCATGTCCGCTCTCTCCCTTCTTTCCTCAAGGGTATACATATTAAGCTCCTTTAGTCTTTCTTCGTATGTCTTCTGGTGCAGACCCTGCACCATTTTAGTTGCCCTCCTCTGGACAGCCTCCACTCTGTCTATGTCTTTGCAGAGATGGGGTCTCCAGAACTGCACACAGTACTCCAGAAGAGGTCTCACCAACTGTCTGTACAGAGGGAAAACAACTTCCTGTTTTCTACTATTGATGCCTCTTCCTATGCATCCCAGTATCCCCCCAGTCTTCCTTACTGCCTTCTCACGTTGCTTGCCCACCTTTAGGTCATCTGATATAATTACCCCCAGGTCCCTTTCTATTTTACTGTTGTCAGTATCTCACCCCCATTGTGTACGCTCTGGTTTTTTGTTTCTATGCATTACCTTGCACTTCTTTGCATTGAATCTGAGCTGCCATACATTTGACCATTCCTCCAACCTTACAAGTCCCTTCTCATCCTTTCCACTCCATCTTGTGTATCAACCCTGTTGCAGATCTTTGTGTCATCTGCAAGAGACATACTTTTCCTTCCAGTTCCTCTGCAATGTCACTTATAAAGACATTAAAAGGACCAGTCCCAGTACTGAACCCTCGCGGCACCCGCTAGTAACCCTCCTTCTTCACTGTGTATTCCATTTACTACTACCCTTGTGTCCTGTTGTCTAGCCAATTTTTATCCAGGCTACCACCTTGGGACCCACTCCAAGGCTGGCTATCTTGTGTATTAATCTTTTGTGTGGACTGTATCAAATGCCTTGCTAAAATCTAGGTAGGCCATGTCCACAGCCCTCCCTGGTCTACTACTTTGGTCACCCAAAGAAATCTATTAGATTAGTCTGACACGACCTTCCCATCGTGAATCCATGCTGCCTTGGGTCCCAGCCCACTGGCCTCTAGGTATTCAACAATTCTTTCCTTCAGAAGTGATTCCATCATTTTCCCTACCACTGAGGTCAAACTAACTGGTCTGTAGTTTCTGTATCTGTCCTGCTCCCACTTTTGTGAAGAGGAATCACATCTGCCCTCCTCTAGTCCTCGGGTGCCACCCATCCTCCCATGATTTGTTAAAGAGAGTAGCCAGCAGTGTCACTAGTTTTACCCTTAGTTCTTTTAGAATTCTTGGGGGAATCCCATCAGGCCCCATTGCTTTGTCCACCTTCAATTTTATTGGTTCCTTCAGAACCCTTTCTTCTGTAAATGGACTGGTATCGACCCCCGTCACATCATAAGAATGATACTTATGTCAGATTAAATACAAATGCTGTCAGGGAGGACAACCACCACAAAATGTCATGATGATCATTGTCAAACTTTTTTAGACCACAAAGAACAAATCAATGGGGCTTAATGGGCTGCATTCAACTCTGATAATGGACCAGTACATGCATGATTTTGTTGCCCTGGCTTCCATCTTGTTTGTTAAAGCGTGCACAATTGCTTTTTTTCCTTGGGGAAGGGGGACATGTTCCTTTCCCAAGCAGTTAATGGAGGGAGGCTGCAGTCTGCTGGGGAAATAAACACAGCTGGTTACGGAGATCAGTGAGTATTGAATTTATTTTTTATCCAGGGACACTCCTGCCTTATTTCTGCTTTTTTTTGGTTGGGGGGGGGATTGCTGGCAATTTGTTTGTATTTTAATCTGACATGAGTACTATTCATTTGCAAAATGAGGCAGTGCACAAAAAGAATGATACTTATGTCAGATTAAATACAAATGCTGTCAAGGAGGACAACCACCACAAAATGACATGATGATCATTGTCAAACTTTTTTAGACCACAAAGAACAAATCAATGGGACTTACTGGGCTGCATTCAACTCTGATAATGGACCAGTACATGCATGGTTTTGTTGCCCTGGCTTCCATCTTGTTTGTTAAAGTGTGCACAATTGCTTTTTTTCCTTGGGGGGGCATGTTCCTTTCCCAAGCAGTTAATGAAGGGAGGCTGCAGTCTGCTGGGGAAATAAACACAGCAGGGTACAGAGATCAGTGAGTATTGCATTTTTTATGTTGCTTGCACGCATCTGCAAGAAACATAGTGCCATCATCGGAGATTTCAGAGGTGTGTCACCTCCTCCTCCAATTCAGTCAGTGAGCTGGCAGGCGCGGCCCTCGTAAGCCAATGCATTTTGGAGCTGTCTATGACATGCTCCAAAATGCAGTGGCATACAGTTGAAAGGGGAGCTACACTTCAGTGAGCACCGATAAGAAGCGTTGTTCCCCCACACACAGGGCGCGCGCCCAAGACGCACTGTGTAGCCGATGGGGTGCCCAACCCCGCCGGCAGAGCTAGGCCCCCTAGTTATTACCACCCCAGCGTGGCAATCAGTCCTTTGGCCGATGGGGGTGCCCAATCCCGTCGGCTGAACAGCCTCCGTCCTTGTGCCGCGCTAGGGCCCACCCCAGCGTGGCAAACGCCCCACGGCGTCCTTTTTTTAAACCTATAAAACAAAACGGTCCCGCGGCACGCCTCCGACCCTCCCACAACCCGCACCCACCCACTGCACACCCAGTTTCCCTATACCCCCTCACCCATACTTACCTCCGACTCGCGATGATCTTCGTGGACCGGGAACACGCCTGCACCTCTTCAAAGCCACCACTTAACTGAGGAAATGCCGGGTAAGCTGTATAATGGGCTAGATGGGGGGTTCAAATTTATTGCATATCTCAGGCATTTTTGGGAATTTTGCACATTTTCAATGGCATTATTCGGGCTCGGCAGGATTTCGCAGTGATCATGAAGAGACTGTGAAATCAGCCTTTGGGCCTGAATACCACCATGACAGTGACATCATTCATGAGAAGGGTCCCAAAACCCCATGTTGAAAATTTGGTCCACAAATTCCAAAAATTACTATTTCTGACGTCGTTGCGCAGTTCCTAAGGCTCTTAAGTTCGCGAATCTCAATATTTCACTCCAAATTTTCAACATTGCCATTCTACCACACCTTCTTATGAGCAGTATAGCTGTCATTTTCACATCTCACCCAAATGTAGTCACCTCTGTAGCGCAGAATGGCGCGTCGGTGTGCGAAATCAATGTATGGGACAATTAAGAAAATCACAGGACACTGTTCATGGAGTCAGAGGTCTTAAAATGGCTATGTTGAAAATTTGGTGAAAAAATTCCTAAAAATGACTGTTTTACGAGCGTGTGTTGTGCAGTTCCTACGCAGGCTCGTAAGTTCACAAATTGTCAATATTTTCACTCCAGATTTTCAACATTGCCATTTTACCACACCTCCTCATGAGCAGTACAGCTGTCATTTTTCACATCCTTCCCAAAACATGTTTCCGCCCATGTAGCGCACAATGGCGCAGTCGGTGTGCGAACTCAGTGTATGGGACACATTAAGAAAATCACAGTGTCACTGTTCATGAGCAGAGATCTTAAAATGGCAATGTTGAAAATTTGGTGAAAGAATTCCTAAAATGACTGTTTATTGAGTGTGCGTTGCACAGTTCCCACGCATTGTGTAGGTTTCTGCGAATTTTCAATATTTCCACTCCAGATTTTCAACATTGCCTTTTACCGCACCTCCTTATGAGCAGTACAGCTGTCATTTTTCACATCCTGCCCAAAACGTATCGCCCATAGTGCACAATGAAGCAGTCGGTGTGCAAACTCAATGTATGGGACACATTAACAAAATCACACTGACGCTGTTCATGAGAAGAGGTCTTAAATGGCTATGTTGAACATTTCGTGAAAATTTCTAACAATGACTGTTTTACGAATGCTAAGGCTATGCAGTTCCACGCACGCCAGAAGTTCGCAAATTCTCAATATTTGCACTCCAATGACTTCCAAATACCTAAACAGCACATAGAAGCAAGCAACATTCGGCATTGACAAATGCTTGTTTTATCCAGGGACACTCCTGCAGTTATTTCTGTTTTTTTTGGGGGCTGTTGCTGGTAACTGTACTTCACTATATAAAATGTTTTATCTGCCACTACATTTACTTTGTGCAAAATGAGGCAGTATTTGCTTGTTGTTTTTGTTGTTAGAATGATATTGGAAATCCTGCATGACAGAATGGCCAGGTACACTATGTGGCAGTAAAAGTTTGTAATTTTCATGGTTGTAATGTGGTCTGCCTTAAGTACATCTACATTTTAATAAAGGCAGTATATCATTTTGTGTTGGTGCTGATTTTTTTTTTTAACTACTGAAGAGGAGGGGCTTGTTGCTATTATGCTCCTTTTCTCCCCACCCCCATTGCGGCTTCAACCTGCTGGGGAGAAACACTGAAAAGCAAGGTGACTTTACCGTTTTTTGGGGTGGTATCCTGCCTGTGACACTTCAGCTTAAATTCAAAAGATTTCAGCTGGTCAAGACTGCCTAATTTTGTGTTTGTGTCTCAAGTTATCCTAATTGCAGAGTAATCAGTGTCTCTGACTTTGTCATGTAAATTCATCACAGATCAATTGTGAAGGGATTAAGACAAATGTCAACACTTGGCAATTCATGCCTGACAGAATGCCATACAGTACAATTTGGCAGAACTGTGAGCTAATGACTAACAGTTGAATTTGTTTGAAGTCTGCCTCAGAGTGAGACATGCTATTAAAAGTGTCATGTTAGTGTTTGGGAGGAGGAGCAGCTTGTGTTTAATTTTTCCAGTTCATGATGGAGGCCGCAGCCCACTGTGTAAAGACCATCCCAGAAGGGCCAAATTAATGTCTGTACCTTGGGTCACCCCTGCTACTGTTTACAATGATTTCTCTATTTAGCAGTCTAAATCACTAAGAACCATTTTAAGCAGGAGTGCCTCAGGATACAAACATTTTATTTATTTATTTAGTTTTTGTTGACCGGGTAAGTGCACTAGACAAATCCTGCCTATTTTCAGGCACGACCCGGGGAGGGGGATACCGATGAATGCCAACTAACCTTGAACCAGATTAAGCTGTTGGTGGTATTGTTAGTGAATGAGGAAAATTTGGTCAGAAATTCCCCTACTCTTTTTTCGATAAGTGCCATGGGATCTTTAACATCCACCTGAACTACCACCAATCCAGGCAGATGGGACCTCGGTTTAACGTCTCATCCAAAAGACAGCACCTCAGAAGTGCAGCACCCCTCTCATGCTGCACTACAGTGTCAGTACTGGGATATTAACCCAAGTGCCAAATGTGGGAACTGAACCCACAGCCCTCTGATTTCCCGGCCTCAAAGGCGAGTGTGCTACCTACTGAGCCACTGACACTGCTCAACATTAATCTGTCCTTCTGTGGATCTGTGTACTAGCTAATCCAGTTTAGTTAATAGTTCCCCCTGCTGTTTTTCTGCAAATGATTATTGTTTGGTAACCATTTTGTAATTTCTGGGTAACAAATCTGTACCATGCCCATCCGGTTCCGATTCCATCTGACCCACTCGCTAAAGACCAAGAGGGAGCAGGACAACATTATAGAAACATTCAAGTTTCTCAGAGATGAACAGGGTGTGACTGCCAGCAGCTCTTCAGGTGTTGCAAGGGGTCCACTACAAGAGGACATGATGGTGCAAAGCTGATAGGGTTGGGGGTCAGAAAGGATGTGAACACTTTTCTTCATGAAAAGAGTGGGGGGCGGGTGGAATGGCTCGCCCATATAGGTGGTGGAAATGAATACCATAGAGGGCTTCAAGAGGGGATGGGAGTCCCACTGTGCGACTCCCCGGCAATAAAACATTTATTTTTAAAACCAGTTTGTGTGTGCGTTTTTCTTTATTTGTTTTTGTTTTCGGTGGTGCTGGGCTAGTGAAAATCATGGTGGGCCAGTAGATTTTTTCCACCACTAGCCCTGTGGGCTGGTGGCTGAAAAAGTTGGTTTCAACCCCTGACATACCTTATTATGGCATACTTTGTGTGAAACACCACTCATATACATACAAACGTCAGCTGTGGTCATATATATAGTAAGCCTATATCCTCACCCCCCAAAACACCCAAACCAAAAGACTTCACTTTGCTTGTTTGTTGTGTTGGAGGGGTGGGAGGTTGTTTGGATTGCTGTGTTGCTTTATTTGTGTTAATATCAGTTTTCTTGTAAACTGTCTTTATTGGTGGGTAGGTTGGGGTGATGTGACACTGTGATTACAGTTGGGCCTATCTCTGGCTTCTGGCCACTGCATTGTCACTTCTGTGTGTTTAATAAATAAGATGATGTGCTTTGCTGCCTTGTTTGGGGTGAGTGTATATGGGGGGGGGGCTTCTGTTGTGCTGCATTCATTGGTTTTGCATCCTAAAACAGTGCTTCTCTGCTGATATTGATTGTTGTGCCCTTTAGTAATGTCTGGCATAAGCATAAACATTCCGTTTCTGCATCTTGCAATCATCCAATGCCTGTGACTACATGTAATTCTGGATCCCACTTGTGTCCGTGACATGATCTTTTCCTTCATCTGGACTGCATATTAGCAAGTTGTAGAACTCCTTTTGTGCCCACTTCTGCCACATGGATTTCTTAAAGGATTGAGTATTATGTTGTTCCTGTTCCTCAATGTGTTTCTGGTTGTGGAGCTCTTATTTTTTCTGTTCACATACTTCGTGCAACAGAACTTTTTCATTCTGTTTTTTCTTGTTCCCTCAAGTGTCTCAAAGCTGTTGTGTGCCATTTTAATGCTCTTATTGCTGCTAATCACATTTCTAGATTTTTTTTTTTTACTTCTTTCTTTTTGTTTTTTTGAGGCCACTATTCAGGGCCACTATTCAGAAAGTATCTCGGTTGGTGTACACTGCGAAGAAACATGGCGCATCCGGCTAAAAAAAGAAAGATTGCTGATGAGAACCAGACATTTCAAGATGACTGGTTTGATTATGGATACATTGGTAGGAAGGGACTGCCGCTCTGCGTGATTTGTCGAGAGTCTCTTGCCAGAAACAAGAAATCGAATGTACAGCGTCACTTCACGACAAAACATGCAGCATTTGCAACTAAATACCTTGAAATACAAGCACAAAGAAAGGTCTTTGAGGAGCTGGAAAAGAAACTGGAGAAGGAGCAAACTGTGCTGACATCGTGGTCGTCATCTGCAAATCATCTCACAACAGCCAGCTTCATTGGAGCTTTGCAGGTGGTTCGCTCAGGGAAGCCTTTCACGGATGGAGAATTTTTGAAAGACACGTTTCTTGAAATGGCTCCGTATTTGTTTGCAGAATTCTGGGAAGAAGACAAAATTGTTCGCCAGATTCAAGATTTGCCAATGTCTGCCAAGACCGTGAAAGATCATGCACACAGAATGATGCAGGATGTGGATTCTCAGGTAGTGAAAGATATCATATCATCTTCATATTTTTCTTTAGCACTTGATGAATCCACAGATGTCAAGGACACAGCACAACTGGCAATAATGGTTTGTTTTGTTTGTGGGTCCGGAGTAAAAGAGGAACTAGTGAGCATTTGCCCCCTGAAGCAACAAACCAGAGGAGAGGACCTCTTCAGTGCTCTCTGTGAGTATTTCCAGAAGGAGAACCTGCCCCATGGGTATTTGTACTGATGGAGCCCCCAGCATGACTGGATGTCACAAAGGACTTGTAAAGCTGCTCGAGTAGAAACTGCAATGGTCAATTATTATTTTTCATTGCATTCTTCACCAGGAGTCACTGTGTGCCCAGTCCCTTGGAAAGGAGATGGCAGATGTTATGGCACTGGTGGTGAAAATTGTAAACACTATTCTTGCCAGGGCTCTGAACCATCGTCAGTTCAGACACCTTCTGGAAGAGCTGGATTCACAATATTCTGACTTACTAATATACAACAATGTTCATTGGTTTTTCAGGGGTAAGGTCCTGAAACGGTTTGCATACTGCTTGACTGGAATTAAGCAGTTTTTACATGAGAAAGGCATTGTGCAAGAAGAACTGTCAAACAGCTTTTGGCTGCAGAAGTTTTACTTCTTGGTTGACATGACTGGACACTTGAACAGACTGAATATTGGGCTGCAAGGAAGTGGCAATACTGTGATCTCCCTGTGTGAACAGGTCCTGACATTCTTGTCAAAACTGAAAGTGCTCCAGAATGACTTAAAAAGAGGAACACTATATCACTTTGAATACCTTCATAAATTTAAAATAGACAATGAGACACGAGAACCCAGCTTCACTATGAACACTGCAGTGCTTGAGGAAGCCATCAATGGGCTGATCAGAAACTTCGGTCACAGATTTAATGACTTCAGAAAATATGTACCAACCTTCTGGTTTATGACCCAGCCGTATCAGTCAAATCTTGAAGAAATGCGGCTGGACCATTTTAATATCCCCATTGCTGACTTGGAGATGGAAGTGGTTGAATTCGAAGAGTCGCACATTTGGACAGATAAATTTAGATAGCTAAATGCAGAGCTAGAACATCTGGAAAGACGAAGGGCAGAGCTAGCAGCAGCACACAAGTGGGCTGAGATGGAAAGGCTGCCAAAGACAGATGGGCTCATCTTCCAAGTTTGGATGGCACTCCCTGATAACTTCAAGACAATGAAGCACCTTGCTTTTGGCATGCTGTCAGTTTTTGGCTCCATCTATCTGTGCAAAAAAGTGTTCTCTCACATGAGCTGTATTAAAAACAAATTCCGCTCTCAGTTCACTAATGGATCATTGGATGTCTATACTCGATTAAAACTAACCAGCTATGAGCCAAATATAAAAAAGCTGAGCAAAGGGATGCAAGGTCAGACATCGCACTAATAAAAAGTACTGAATTGAACAGTGATGTCTGTATTTTGGGGAAAAGGTGTTTTTTTTTTTTTTTTTGGAAGCCTGCCTTTCATTAATTGGCACTGAAAAGTGGTGACAGAGCAGTACTGGTTGTATCTTGAGAAGATGCTTTTGTAATAGCAAGCAGTTTGTGCAATGGAACAGAAAAGAGGTGACTTGACAAGTACTGCAGAGGATTTTTCTTGTAGACAGCAGTTCATGCATTTTATTTGAGTGACTGAATCAGTAGTTGTATATTTAGTGGGGCTGCTGCTGGATTAAAGACACTGCCTGAGGCATTCGAATATACCGCTGTTGAGGGGGCTCGGCGGTGAGCCAATCAAGTGCAGGGTTGCCTCAGAAGGCGGGGATAATTCTCCCTTTAAATTTCACCGCTCGCAGCACAGCTGATATTGACGAGCGTTTCATATAACATCTTACCACGAGTGTGGCATGCTGGAAGAGAAACGATCTAACTGGGAATTATTCTGCAGTCCTACCAGCTTTTGTCAGCGTCTCTGAAGTAGATCATCTGCTGAAATCTGCGGCAGTGTGCGGGTGGAGTGGCGACCTATCAGCTACTGCCTGCAGTTGCTTTTGTCATCTGAAGACTACTCAGAAGTGGTTATCTGCTGAATTGCCTGACACCTATGGGGAAATGCTTGCAAGTACTGTTTGCTAAACATTTTTATTTGAGTGACTGAATCAGTAGTTGTATATTTAGTGGGGCTGCTGCTGGACTAAAGACACTGTGCCCGAGGCATTCGAATATACCGCTGCTGAGGGGGCTCAGCGTGAGCCAATCAAGTGCAGGTTGCCTCAGAAGGCTGGGATAATTTCTTATTTTCACCGTCAGTAGCACAGCGAGCATGTGGTGCGAAATATGAGTAATGAGCCACTGAAGAGAAAAGAAGTATAAAGATTTGGCTAAGAAAGCTGATTTAAAGTTATTTGTCTGGTAGCTTCTGAAGTTTTAGTAGTCTGGGTTTTTTAAAAAATATTTAGACCTTTTTAACTGGTTGAAATAATGTATGTAAGTAGGAAACAAACATTGATTATTTGTTTACAGGTAGTTTGTATGGTGGGTATACTTGGGGTTTTACAATTGCCATATTTGGGAATGGAGAAGGGGTGTTTGAATGATGTAGGTGTGATTTCCCCTGTAGTTAATTATTATCACGACACCTGGCCTTATCCAAGGGATTATGGTTACAAAAAAGTTCCCCTTTTTAAGGGACTTGAATTTGTTTATGTTTTGTGTTTAAATTTTCTTTTTGATTTGGTTAGGAAACAGATTGTATTATGTCTAAGGAAATTTAGTAATTTTGATTTATTTGTTGTAAGGTTTATTGATTTTGGAAAGGCTGGGCTAAAAGGGAGAGTGGTTAAATCAGTCTTTCTGTGTCTATGTTTATTACAATGTGGGGACATTAACCCCAATCCAGGCCCTGATGTAAGATATAATGCGGGAAAGGGTATTGTGTTTACACATTCTAACATTAGGAGTCTTGTACCCAAAATTGATTTGGTTAAGGATTTTGTCAACAAGGTTCATCCTGATTTTATAATATTTACTGAAACTTGGCTAAGTGATAAGGTGGTTGATGGGGATATCTCAGTTGTGGGTTATAATATATATAGGGCTGATAGGAATAAAAGGGGAGGTGAGGTTTTAATTTACACTTTGGATAAATATTCTTTAAAACAAGTGCACCTGGGAGTCAATGCTGATATTTGTGAGCATTTAGCTCTGGAAATTGAATTTCCAGTGGGAAAACCAATTCTACTGATAGGGGTGTATCGCCCCCCGAAGAAGGTAAAGAGTAAAATGCAACAATTGACTGATGCGTTGTCTAGCTATATCGATACACATGAAATCTTACTTATGGGAGATCTAAATGATAATTGGTTTAACTCAGCTGATACAGGAGTGTTAAAAAATATGGCTTTGTCATTGGGCCTAGAACAATTAATACAAGATCCTACTCATGTTAATATTAATAATCCAGCTGAATCTACTTTGTTAGATTTGATTTTGACAAATGCCCCATTTCAATATGTTAAAGCAGGGGTCCTAGAAGATCTAAATAGTGACCATATTGTTATATTTTGTGTTAGAGGTAAAGTCTCTTTGTTAAAGCAACCAAGGGTTATTTCCTATCGAGCTACTAGAAAGTTTGACTATTTAGTGTTTATAGAGGATTTAGATAGGATTAATTGGGAAAGAATGTGGATAATTCCTGAAATTGATTTGGCTTGGAATTTTTTTCTCTCAGAGTTGATTCAGGTTATAGACTATCAAATGCCTATGAAAGTGAGAAAGGTTAAACAATCCTCTGCTCCATGGTATTCAGCTGCTCTGAGAAGGCTAAAAAGGAAAAAGAGTCAAGCTTGGGTAAAGGCCCGTAGTACAAATTCTCTGAGGGACTGGAAATATTACAGAAGTCTTAGAAACTCATATGTAACAGCTGTTAGAAATAGTAAAAGATCATATTATCAATCTAAATTAGAAAACTCCGCAGGGAATGTTACTATTTTTGGGGATATAATTAAAGAGATTAATGGTCATCACAAACAGGGTGGGAAAAGTAAAATTGAGATTTCAGGTTTTCCGGGGGGAAATCCTTGGCAGATGGGTTTAATAATTATTTTGTTAATTCAGGAAATTTCTTTGGTGATTCTGATTTATGTGCTATTAATGATGATTCATTGGTGCATATTGATTCATCTAAGTTGTTTCTTATGAAAAAATTGGAGGAGTATGAAGTAATTGAAGCCTTGCTGGGTTTAAAGACATCAAAGAGTGGTGGCCCTGAGGGATTCACCCCTAATTTATTAAAAATTTCAGCCCTGAAGATAGCAGCTCCTCTTACCTATCTGTATAATTGGTCTATTGAAGAGAGAATATTGCCCTCTGATTGGAAAATAGCTAGGGTTGTTCCAATATATAAAGGTGGGAGTCGAGATCAATTTAATAATTATCGACCAATATCATTATTGTCGCAAGTATTGAAGATATTGAAGGGGTTTGTGGCTAGACAAATGACAGCATTTATGAATCAGAATGATTTTATTTGACAAATATCAGTCAGGATTTCATAAATCGCATAATACAATTTATGCCGTGTCGAGGGTCTTGGATGATGTCAACAAAGCAATGGAAAAGGGCCTTTTGATGGGTGCCATTTTTGTTGACCTCTCCAAGGCCTTCGACACGGTGGACCATCAGATACTTTTATTAAGCTTGAAGAATATTGGACTCTCAGGTAGTGCTTTTAAGTGGTTTTCCTCTTATTTAGAGGGTAGGATGCAGACAACGGTTGTTAATAAGATTGTATCATCACCTTTGCCAGTGGTGCGGGGTGGGGTCCCCCAGGGATCAGTGCTTGGTCCCTTGCTCTTTTTGGTTTATCTGAGAGAGTTGGGGTGTCATGTGAATAATATGGCTTATCAATTATATGCAGATGATACAATAATATATACTTCTGCTTCTTCTGTGGAAGAGATTCAATTAAACTTACAGTTAAGTTTTGATAAATTACGTGGGTATTTGTCAAAACGGAAACTTAAAATTAATGTAAGACAAAATGTATGTTATTTGGATCTAATGTGAAATTTAGAACTTGTACTAAATTGTCAGTGCCGGATCCTGAAGGGATAGAATTGGATCAAGTGATGACTTATAAGTATCTGGGTTTCTGGATGGATCCCTTGGCTACTGGTAATATACATCAATCAATCAATCAATCAAATCTTTATTTATCCAGGCGAACATCGTTGAGCAAGGCTCATTTGCAAGATGGACCTGGTAAGGTCAAGGTTCAATTTACATGAAATATAGCATTCAGAACATTTACAATTTTAAGAATACAAAAGTGAGAGTTATACAACAAATCCCAGTAATATAACAATCAGTATATACACCAATTTGTGAAGACAGAAATAAAACAATATATCAAATACAGAACACATAATTTGACATGTTAGAAAAAACAAGGATATAATACATATGTACACGATTCATGAGGTAGCCAGCTCGCTAAGATAGGTAATAGGGGACAAAGGAGGGTTTGTGGCTGACGGAGTGGCAGGATGGATACCTGCAGTAATGGTCAGGGGTAGGGAACAGGGTGGGGGGGAGGAATCATAAGAGTTGGTGCAATAAGAGGATCCAGAGTAGGTCTAGGCAGAAGAGGAGAGGGTTAGGTGAGAGAGGTAGGAGCTGGGAGTGTTAAGGAGATTAAAGTATTAAGGGTATAGGGAAATGAAAAAGGCACTGGTTAGTGAACTACAGGGTAATTTCACAGTGGGTGCTGGTAAGCTTGTCCTGTCTATCTAAGAATGGAAGGTTAATCTATGATGGAAGCAGTTACATTTTTCTTTGAAAATCCTATTGTATAGATATTTGAAGGCTGAAATAGATATAAGCTTCTTAACTTTCAGTGTCTTCTGCATTGTGTTCCATAGAGCGGATAACACATAGCTAACTGCATATCTACCATATCGAGAGTGGAATTTAGGCACCTTGAGGGTAATAAGGTTCAGACTTCTAATGCATAACTATTTGATGTGGCTTGTAGAAAACAGTCAGATATATTTTGGAAGCTGCTGCGATATTGCTCTGTAGGTCCATAGTAATGCATTTCTATTTCTTCTGGCTTGAAGCGACGTCCATCCCACTGCAGAGTAGAGCAGACAGTGGTGAGTGCTGTAGGGTAGGTCTGTGATGAACCTCAAGGCTCTGTGATATAGTGTATCTATTTTGTTCAGACATACAGTAGGGCAGCAACTGTATAAGAAGTCAGCATAATCTAGTACTGAGAGGAAAGTGGCCTGGACCATCTTCTTTTTTGAATCACCTGTAAGGAAGTGTCTTATTCTGTAGTAAAGTCCAAGTCTTTGTCTGAGTTTTTTTAACAGTTCTTCCAAATGCCCTAGGTAGTCTAACCTATTATCTAGCCATACCCCCAGGTATTTGAATTTTGTGACATAGTCTAGGTTTTCACCAAGGGCAGTGGATAATTTAGGAAGGTCGAAAGGGATAGTGTATCCTGACTGCACCTGAGGGGAGAAAAACATTGCCTTGGTTTTTTTTGCATTCAATAGTAGTTTCTTTCCCAGCAGTTGATATTGCAGCAGGTCGAATTCTGCTTGTAGTTCTTTGCAGGCTGTAATAGGTGAAGAGTGACTGACATACAGTACTGTATCATCAGCAAACAGGTGTACAGTGGCTTTGGAAAGATTTAAGTCAATGTTGTTGATATATATTGCAAATAGGATAGGGCCAAGGATAGATCCTTGTGGTACTCCTCTTTGAAGTGGTCTGAGTGGGGATATATCTCCTTCGGCCTTTACCTGCTGAGTTCTTCCTGAAAGTTAGTTATGAAACCATCTAATGGATTTGGTGTCAAGCCCAACTGACCTCAGTGATGAGAGGAGCAGGTCGTGGTCAACCGTATCAAAGGCCTTACTTAGATCTAGGAAAACAGCACAAACACAATTTTTTTTGTCCAATTCAAGTTGCCAGTCGTTGGTGACTTTTGCAAGAGCTGTGATGGTACTGTGCTTTGTTCTGAAACCAGATTGTGCTGGGTTTAGAAGATTGTTAGCTTCTAGGTACTCCCTTAACTGGGTGCTCACAATTTTTTCAAGTAGTTTGGACAGTACCGGAAGAATGGAGATTGGTCTGTAGTTATTGAGGTCTGTGGGATCCCCGGTTTTCAGTAGTGGAATAACTTGAGCGGTTTTCCTGATTGACGGGATACCTCCTGACTGTAGTGAGATGAGTTGGTTAAATTAGTAGGTGTAAGGGTGGGTTTATTGTATCGAAATAAAAATTGTTTAGGTGGAATTATGATAAAGAAAATTGTTGAGTCCCAGATTTTTCCTCTGTTTGATTATGGTGACATACTGTATGATAATTCTCAGTCTGGTAGATTGTACAGATTAGATATACTGTATAATCGCCTTGCAAGATTGATTTTACAGTGTCCTAAGGACACCCACCATTGTTTAATGTATCAGAAATTGGGATGGACTTCGTTGACAGAGAGAAGACAGCTGCATAAATATATTTTGGCCTTTAAAAGTATTACTGTGGTAATCCCAGAATACTTGGCTGAAAGGTTAGAAGTTAGGAAAATTAAACCTTCATTAAGAAATGCAGGATATAGGGAGTTGGTTATACCTAGACTAAAAACTAAATGTTCTGATTTCTTTTTTAGTCAGTTAGTTCCTAGATTTTGGAATATGATTCCTGTAAGGTTTCGGTTGTATAATCATAAAATACCTTTATGTAAAGCTGTTAAAATCTGGTATCTGGAATCACTTTCTGGGCAAAAGAAGGATTGTTGTGGTTAAATAAGTGTTGTTGTCCTTTAGGTTAAGTATGTTAATGTATGTTTTATTTTCTTTGTGTTTATATATTTGATGTAACCATAATTTTGTATAACCAAGGGTCACCATTTTAAATGAGTTTTTCTCAATAGTCTAACCCATTTAATAAAAATGAAATGAAAAATGAAAATGAAATTGGTACAGAGAACTGGTGGCTGAGCAATACTGGTTGTACTTTGGTAAGAGGGATGTTGAATAACCAGCAGCTTGTGCATGGGCACAGAGGTGAATTCTGGTTATTCAAACTCCCTCTTGCCAAAATACCAACCTGGTACCTGAACAGTACTGGTCTGATCATGGGAAGAGGGTTCAGCAGTTGATGCATTGCCACAGAAACATGGTGCCTATGCAGTACTGTCCGTTTTGGAAACAGGGATCTTGAATAACCTGCAGTTTAGGCTCTGGCACAGATAGTGGGACATGAACCTTATTGTATTTTGGTAAATGGGATTTGAAACAAGAGGTTGCTACATTTGCACAGAATGTGTTTATTCACCAGAAACGGCTAATTCATTTGCACAGCAAATATATGTATTCAATAAACACAGCACATTCGTTTGCACAGAATTTATTTATTGCTCAAGAAACAGTGAACTCATTTGCACAGAAAATGTGTTCAATAAAAACTAAATTCCTCTTAATATAGCAGTCTGTGTTGTTCTTTTAACAAAGTAGCATACATTTTTGCATAAAATGACATGTTTTGAGAATGTCTGGCCTGTATATGTGCATGTTAGTCACTACCACAGTTTTTAATGGCTCTTTTGCTGTTGGCCATGTGGTTTCCAGGCCTGAAAAGGTTGCAGACCCCTGCTCTAGAGCTTTTTCAATAACAGCACTCTTGTATTGGAATTCACTCCTACTTGATGTTAGGATTGCTCCCTCTGTTTTAACTTTTAAACAAAGGTTAAAAAGTTATGTATTACATAAATATGTTTGTAACTGCAATTTGTAATTTGTATTTTTGGTTTTTTTATTGCTGTTGATTGTATTTGTGCGTATTTTTTTGTCCTGGTCGGGCCTGAAAATGGACTGTTGGTCCAGTGCCTTTACCTGGTTACCAAAGAATAAATGAAAAAGGTAATAGCCACATAACCTAAAACAGTTGAGATACAGAAACTTAATCATATAAAACTGAAACTACTGTAATTGTGGGAATATTCAGTGCTCTGCTACCATAGCCTTTTTACATACACATATCCAGTATTGTACCTCAGGTACCTATGCTTTAGTTATTTCCCCAGTACATCAGACAAACAGCTTACTCACCTGTAACAGTAGTTCTAGGAGTAGTATATAGTGTTCATCCACACTTCAGGCAGAGTTCCTTTCCCCTTTAAGGCTTGCCAGAATGTCTTCAAGCTAGCTCCTCCCACTCACATGGGTGGTAACTCCCTCAGCACTACTCCATGACATCAGATCCTACCCACTGGAAGCAAGACCGGTGTGTCACTTGCCAGGGGAGTTCAGGTGGGTCAGGGGTCAGTGTGGATGAACACCATATACCACTCCTAGAACTACTGTTACAGATGAGTAACCTGTTTTTGTAGAGACGTGGATATGGTGTTCTAGCCACACTTCAGGCAGACTCCTAACAGTTCTCTGAGAAGAGGGAGGCAAGGCGCACACCCCCTACTTAGGAAAGAGAGTATAAAGAACTGAGTCCCCAAAACCAGCATCCTGGCATGACTCAAGGTTGATGTGGTAGTGGGAAATAAAGGTGTGTGCTGACTTCCAGGTAGCAGCCCAAATGATTTCCTGGATAGGGACATCCCTGGAAGCAACCACTGAGGCAGCGGTATGGTAGGGGGAATGAGCTCTTAGCCTAATGGTAGACTCCCTACCCACCAACCTAGAGCACAGGTCAATGCAGGATACAATCTACCTGCCAATCATCTGCTTAACTGCTGGTGTGGCTGCAGCATAAGTGACAAATAGCTAGGGAATCTCTCCCTGAACTCCAGCCATGCGCTCCTTATAATAGGCCAGCTCTTGGCACAGATGCAAGTTATGGAGCCTGTGCTCGGCCTCCGAGGTGTCGTTGGTGAAGTACACTGTGAGATTAATCACCTGGTTAAGGTGAAAATCTCACACAACCTTCAGGAGGAACTTCAGGTTGAGGCAAAGGACAACCTTGTCCCTGTGGAAGACCAGGTAAGAAGACTCCACCGAGAGCACCTGGAGTTCACTAATCCTTCTGGCTGATGTGTTAGCCACCAGGAAGGAGGTCTTCCACAACAGATGTGACATCTCACATCTTTGCATTGGTTCAAATGGCTTGCCCATGAGCTTTGCCAATACCAGCAACAAGTCCCAAAGTGGTGGTGGTTCATGAACCGAAGGGGAAATGTGGTCAAGATGTTTGAAAAAGTGCCAGACCACCTTCTCCTGTGCCACTGACTGCATACTGGCCCACGCCCGGTAGGCATAGATGGCTGCCAGGTGCACCTTAAGGGTCGTTGACTGAAGGCCTGACTGGGAGAGAGACCAGAGCTAGTCGAGAATGCTAGCCACTGGACAAGTTAAGGGGTCCAGCCCCTTGCACCAAATGGAGAACCTCTTCCATTTGAAGGTGTAGTATTTTCAGGTCGACTCCTTCTGAGATGCCTTGACCATAGTGAGGACATCTCCAGAAAGACCCGAAGCCTGGAACTCTAGCCCTTCAGGAACCAGGTTGTCAGGTGCAGGGATTGAAGGTTTGGATGGAGTACCTTCCCCTGATTGAATGAGAGCAGGTCCAGGTGGAGAGGAAGATGCCTTGGGGGCCTACTGCTAAGGCTGAGGAGATCAGGGTACCAGAACTGGTGCGGCCAGTCCAGAGCCACCAGAATCACCCATGCCTTGTCCCTCCTTGCCCTGAGCAACACCTTGTGGATCAAGGGAAATGGAGGGAAGGCATACAGAAGGCCCAGGGTCCAGGGCCTTGAGAAGGCATCCCCCTGCAATATTCCCTGCAGAGGGGGGTGGGCACACTACAGCCTCAGCTTTGCATTCTCCCCGGAGACAAACAGGTTTACTAGCGGGGTACCCCACTGGGAGAACAGGCTGTGAACTACCTCTGAATGGAGAGACCACTCATGAGATGTCTTGCCAACAGGGCTGAGAGCATCTGCGAGCTGATTGGAAACACCGGCCACATGGATGGCCAGAGATTGGCCACCAGGCTGCGCATGAGGGTCCAGACATGGTGAGCTTTTCTGTCCCCTAATTCTTCCAACATATCATTAAAACGCTTTGCACAGAATAATACACATTATAGGTGATACTAAAGAGAGAAGGAGTTTTACTATTAAACTGCAATGTTTATCTGATTGTATAATTGGCTCTAATAATGACATTGAAGTAGAGCAATTACATCTAGGAGTGCGAGTGAAAGTGAAATAAAAGTCAGGCTCTTTCCTTTCACTTACACTCCTCAAACCCAGTTTTTAAACTTATATAAGTAAAACACTAAACAAGATTTCAAGTTCTAACCCCCAAGGGAAATCACATCAGACTAATCTATATATACACAGTAACTTCCAAAATTTAAACTTTTATATTTTTTCCTGTACACTGGAGCAAACCATTACGACTTTCAGAACATTGACAGCCACACAGACTCTCCAGTATAGTGAATTGAAGCTCTTCTGTGCATGTGATATGTTATCTCAGAGCCCAATTTTGGAGCAGACACAGAAACAGTAAAAACACTTTTTTTTTCCAATTGTTTAACCAGGTGAGACACACTAAGTTGAAAGCTTGTTTACAGGTGCAGCCTGGGAGCACTGGGAAGTTAAGTGACTTGCTCAGGGTCACAGAGTATGCAAGTGGGGGCTGTAGGATTCAAACCCAGGTCTCCAGATTTGCAGCTCAGAGCCTTAAACCACGGTGCTATACTGCCTCCCTTTTTCAAATGTAAATAGCTTAAAAACTACAAAACTCCCAAACATCAACCCCACCAAAAGAAAATCCTTCCTCATCAACCTACACAACCATACAAAATTTCACAATTTAAAGACTGTTTTTGTCTAGACTCAAATTCAGAAAAAAAAACACATAATTAAAGTAAAATGGAAAAATATTTTTTTCACAGTTTAGTATCTCTAAAAATACTAAACCAATTTACATGAGTCTTTTAGGGATTGTGGACTTTGTCATGTACAACAAACCCTGACAGTTTCATGCAAAATCTGTAAAACTGACTTTCTGCAAGAAGCAAACAAAACAAGCATTTGTCAATGCCGAATGTTGATTGCGTTGGTCCGTTGAGCTCGCTCACTGCCCCTCTGTCACTCGCTTGTTCTGTTTCTCCCAGTGCTGCAGGCTGCTGTTTTGTACTGGGCTCCTGCCTGCATTGGCACTCTTTTCTGTCCACAAAGAAATCCGCAGCTGTCCAGACAGAGCTCTGTTGAGGTGGCTCACTCCCCCTCTCTCACTCGTTCATTCTGTCTCTCCTGGCTCTACAGGATGCCCTTTTGTACTGGGCTCCTGCCTCTGTTGGTGGCTTTTTCTGTCCACAAAGAAATCTGTAGTAGTCCTGACACAGGTCCGTTGAGCTTGCTCACTCCCCCCCTCCCCATCACTCACTCATTCCTTTTCTGCCGGTGTTGCAGGCTGGCCTTTTGTACTGGGTTCCTGCCTGTGTTGCTGCCTTTTTCTGCCCACAAAAAAATCTGCAGCAGTCACAATAGAGCTCCGTTGAGCTCGCTCACTCCCCCTCTCTCACTCACTTGTTCTGTTTCTCCTGCTGCTGCAGGCTGACCTTTTGTACTGGGCCCCTGCATGCATTGCTGCCTTTTTCTGCCCACAAAGAAATCTGCAACAGTCCCAACAGAGCTCCGTTGAGCTCACTCACTCCCCCCTCCTTCACTCGCTTGTTCTGTGTCTCCTGCTGCTGCAGGCTCCCTTTTGTACTGGGCTTCTGCCTCTGTTGGCACCTTTTCTGCCCACAAAGAAATCTGCAGCAGTCCCGACAGAGCTCGCTCCCTCCCCTTCTCTCACATGCTTGTTCCGTTTCTGCCGCCGCTCAAGGCTGCCCTTTTGTACTGGGCTCCTGTCTGTGTTGCCACCTTTGTCTACCCACAAAGAAATCTGCAGCAGTCATGATAGAGCTCCATTGAGCTCGCTCACTCCCCTTCTGTCACGCGGTCATTCTGTTTCTCCCGCTGCTGCAGGCTGCCCTTTTGTACTGGGCCCCTGCGTGCATTGCTGCCTTTTTCTGCCCACAAAGAAATCTGCAGTAGTCCCAACACAGCTCCGTTGAGCTTGCTCACTCCCCCTCTCTCACTCACTGATTCTGTTTCTGCTGGCGTTGCAGGCTGGCCTTTTGTACTGGGTTCCTGCTTGCATTGCTGCCTTTCCTGCCCACAAAGAAATCCACAGCAGTCATGATACAGCTGCGTTGAGCTCACTGACTCTCCCTCTCTCACTCGCTCATTGTGTTTCTCCTGGCACTGCAAGCTGCCCTTTTGTATTGGAATCCTGCCTCTGTTGGCACCTTTTTCTGCCCACAAAGAAATCTGCAGCAGTCCCGACAGAGCTCTGTTGACCTCACTCACTCCCCCTCTCTCACTGTCTCATTCCATTTCTGCCAGCTCTGCAGGCTACCCTTTGGTATGGGGCTCCTGCCTGCATTGCTGCCCTTTTCTGCCCACAAAGAAATCTGCAGCAGTCATGATAGAGCTCCGTTGAGCTCGCACACTCCCCCCTACTCACTCGATCCTAATCTGTCCCAAATACTGATTTCCGACAGTGACTGCGGTATTCTGCACCAGAAGTGCGAAAACACATTTCAGCCAGGATGTGAAAAATGACAGCTGTACTGTTCATAAGGAGGTGTGGAAAAATGATAGTGTTGAAAATGTGGCATGAAAATATTACTAATTTGCAAAGTTACAAGGGTGTATGGAAACTGCAAAATGCACGTTCGTAACACAGTCATTTTATGGAGTTTCATCACAAAATTTTCAACATAGGCATTTTAGGACTTCTGGTCATGAACAGTGTCAGTGTGATTTTCTTAATGTATCCTGAACATTGATTTCCCACAGAGACCACACTTTTGTGCACCAGAAGTGTAAAAAAATTGTTGGCCAGGATGTGAAAAATGATAGCAGCACTGTTCATAAGGAGGTGTGGAAAAATGGCAATGTTGAAAATCTAGAGTGAAAATACTGCAAAGTTGTGAAGGTACGAGTATGCATGGAAACTGCGCAACGCACACTCGTAGCACACTCATTTTATGGACTTTTGTCACCAACTTTTCAACATAGGCATTTAAGGACCTCTGCTAATGAACTGTGTCACTATCATTTTCATAATGTGGCCCGAACATGGATTTCCCACAGTGACCACGCTATTCTGCACTGGAACTGCGAAAACACATTTTGGCCAGGATGTGAAAAATGACAGCTGTACTGTTCATAAGGAGGTGCAGAACGATGGCAGTGTTGAAAATCTGGAGTGAAAATATTATAAAGTCGCGAACTTACAAGCGTGAGTGCAAACTGCACAACGCTTGCTCAAAAAACAGTCATTTTTTGGATTTTTTCCACCAATTTGCAACATAGGCTTTTAGAGAGCCTACCTCATGAACACTGGCACTGTCATTTCATTACTTGAGTCCCAAAAGGTGATTCCAATGCAGTGACCACAAAATCACCTTTCAGGGCCGATTAATGCCATGACAGTGCCAGAATTCATAAGGAGGGGTCCCAAAAACCCCATGTTGAAAATTTGGTGTGAAAATTGCAAAACATGCTTGAGATATGCATCAAAGTTGAAAAGCCCCTATTTATTCCATTATACAGCTTACTGGCATTTCCTCAGTTCAAGGTCAGCTTTGAAGAGTGCAGACGTGTTCCCAGTCCACTGAAGATCATTGTGCCAGACTCTGGAGGTAAGTATGGGGTGAAGGGGGTGTGGGGAGGCAGGGTGCGCGGTGGGTGGGCATGGGTGGTGGGAGGGGGCAGGAAGACCTCGAGGGACCATTTTCTTTTTTGACAGGATAAAAAAAAAAATTGCGGGACCATTTTTTTTTTAACAGGGACATGTGGCACCCTGGGGTGGGCTCCCAGCGTGCCAACGGACTCTTTTTTGGGGGGCAGGTGTAGCCAATGGGGGATTGGGCACCCCCATTGGCACACAACAAAAGCAGGGTGGTGACAGTATACTGACAGGGATTGGGCACCTCAATTGGCACACAACAAAAGCAGGGGGGTGTTACATAATGCCAACGGGGAGTGGGCTCCCCCATCGGCAACATCACTCAGGCACTGAAGGAATTGGGGCCTCGTCGGCAAACAAACACGGTGGGGGGCACATACTGCAGGAGGATTGGGCACCCCTTGACGGGGGTGTAATATTGTTTGTGAACATGGCGGCAAGCCACCGCCATGTTCACAAACAATATCACTATTGAGTTCGGCACAGCAATGACGGGTCGCCTCATTGCAGTGGAATGGCTTACGCTGCAATGATGAGGCGGCTCCTGATTGCAGTGGCTGAAACCTTACAAGGGTGTGGCATGCTGGCTGAACTAGTGTGAGCAGCAGCGTGCCATGGCATTGGGAAAGCCGGGTCAAGCCTTTAAAGGCTGTGGGGTCATTGGCCACAACATTGCCGTGCCTCCACAAACTGATTCTGGCAACCTGCCACAATAAGTTTCTTGTGCATGCATGCAATCAACATAAAAATGGAGTTTAACGAAGAACTCACCAGCCACCCTAACTATAAGGGTGCTACTGCACCCCTGTAATATTGTTGAAATGATTGCAGAAAGCTAGTTGGATTTATTAGAAAGAATGCAATCTGGAACACAGGAGGTTGATTCTGAGATGCATTTTGACTCCCACAAACTTGGTTACAGAACTGTCAACAGGAAACCAACTCTGGAACAAAATGGTACCATGTGATATGGGTGAATGCATAACAGCGAGCCCATATGAGAGACTACATTCCAGCCCCTTTCCCTCTCCTCCACTCCACCTTACAGCTCATCTTAAGCTACTTTCAGTACCCCTTCCAGCACATCTTAGCTTCCTCCCTCACTACTCTTTCATTGATAATTGCCCCCTCCCACCCTTGTTTGCCCTTAGCACTTGTTTACTGCCTATGAGCATAGCACTGAAAACATCATGGCACTATGATTGTATTGATGCATTACTATCTGCTGGGTCTACTGTATCATGTTTCTGTGTCTACCCACTTCTTGTATCAATTTTCTCATGCTGTAATTATCTATACTGCTCACAATTATGTATTATAGCAATCAAATGCTCCATATTGTATCTGTTCCTACCTTTATTATTTGTAATTCTCTGTTTTCAAATCCTCATTGTCCCCCCAGTCGTACCGTGAGATGAGCAACTTCTTGTTCAGTGCGCCTTCCTGGTGAAACATTTCAATAAATAAATATATAAAAAACATTACAGCAAGGAGCGAAACAGCAAACATACATTCTATGGGAGGGCTTTTGCCTCCACACCCCCCTTACTAAATTAACTCTGAGGTCATAGCACCTTGGGGAGGGGGAAAAGCATTTTTGCCCTTTCGGTCCTTGCCATAATGTAGTCACCATAATGTGGGCTCACTTTTATGTGTTCGCCCATATCATGGTTAATGAACAAAATGTATTATTTTGTTACACCTGTTAAGACTAGAACTGCTCTTCAGGCTAGCCTCAGGAAGGATGATGACAAAGTTTTGATACATTTTGTGAAAAACAGAAGATGTAGCTTCCAACATCAGGATACAGATATTGAACTGCCAGGCAAAAACATCTTACATAATCAGAGCAATGTTTTTTTTCCAGAAAGGGACTCAGATGGAGTTTTTTTTGTTTGTACTGCCTTTATGAACAGCTATCCTGTACAATTTTATTTTATCTATTTTACTGTTACTGATAATAATTAAATGGTACTTGCAAATGCTATAACTTCTCCTGGTCTGCCTATGCTTCCTGACTTATGTGTCTATGATACACCCACCACCAGAACTGAAAACTATAATATTCTCCCAGCACTCATAGCACACTTATCATTCATCAGCTACTGTGCAATCCCACCCCCGAGGAACAGTTTCACCACTGCCAATAGGCAAAAGGTCAGTCCAGAACTGAGAGACCATCCTCAGTGTTGGTATTCAATAATTCCGTCAAAACAAACATTCCACCACTGGAAGCCCATCCCAGGTGCTAAAATACAATGCTGTGACCCCTAGTCCTGCACCAGAAGTGCATACTGGTGCCAAAAAAACAAGAAATGTTACTTACCATAACTCTAGATCTTCAAGAATATCTTCTCCATAGAGTACCACTCTCTAATATTATAGCCAAGTAGCCAAAGGACCTATAAGTATTTAAAATTTCTGGGTCTAGCTGCTCCAGTCTATAGTAACAATGTACAGCCAGGTCCACAGGCCAACGGGGTATATAGCAGTGCTGAATCCAACCACATCAGTACATTTTTTACAGAGGAGGAAGAGCTAAACTATCTGAGAAATAGTAATGAAAACTCTATGGCATAAGATAACCCAATGGTCCTCTGTAAGAAGGAACAAAAAAAACAAGTATCTTCACAGCCCAAACCTATTCAAGATTGGGAGGAAAACATCATACTGAAGTGAGACTGGGGGATTGAACGCGTGCAAATGACACTTTATGCAGAACATATTGTTGAAGATCTAGAGTTACGGTAAGAATCAGTTTTCACATTGAGTCCCAGTCTCGGGTCTCAACTAGCAAGCTGTTATAAAGTCTGCTGGACTAGGAAGGTTGCAGAGCTAGGACTCTGAGGAGAGTAGCCCAAAATATCTCCTATTGGGCATATTTCACTGGTCCAGCATCCTACCGAGCTCAAAAATATCTCCCAGGCACACATTTCACTGGTACAGTATCCACCGAGCCCAAAATATCTCCCAGGGCACATTTCACTGGTACAGCATCCCACCAGCCCCAAGAATCTCCTACAGGCACATATTTCACTGGTACAGCATCCCACCGACCAAAATACCTCCCACAGGCCACACATTTCACTGGTATAGCATCTCACCGAACCCACATCTTCTCAGGGCACATATTTCACTGGTATAGCATCCCACAGAGCTCAAAATATCTCCACAGGGCATACATTTATTGGTATAGCATTCCACCGTGCTCAAAATATCTCCCATAGGGCATGATTTCACTGGTATAGCATCCTCTGAACACACAACATCTCCTATAGGGCACACATTTCATTGGGAAAGTATCTCACTGAACCTAAAACATGTCCCACAGGCACACATTTCACTCGTACAGCATCCCACCGAACCCAAAACATTTCCCATGGGGCACATTTCATTGGTATAGCATCCCACCGAACCCAAAACATCTCCCACAGGGCAATATTTTCACTGGTAGCATCCCACCAGCCCAAAATATCTCTCCAGGGAACACATTTACTGGTCCAACATTTCACCAACCTAAAATATCTCCCACAGGGCACACATTTCATTGGTACAGTATCTCACCAACCTAAAATATCTCCTATAGGCACACATTTCACTGGTATACATTCACCGAACTCAAACATCTCCCACAGGGAACACATTTCACTATAGTATAGCATCCTCCAAACCCAAAACATTCCCCAGGCAAACATTTCATTGGTACAGCATCTCATCGAGCCCAAAACATCTCCCACAGGGCACATTTTCACTGGTACAGCATCCCACGATCCCAAACACTTCCCACAGGGCACACATTTCACTGGTATCCCTCTGAACCCACAATCTCTCCCACAGGGCACACATTTCATTGGTAAAGTATCTCACCAACCCAAAACATCTCCACAGGGCACATTTCACTGGTATAGAATTCACTGATTCCAAAACTTTCCCATGGGCACATACTCACTGGTGTAGTATCTCACTGATTCCAAAACTTCCCACAGGGCACACATTTCACTGGTACAGCATCCCACCATCCCAAAATATCTCCCACAGGGCACACATTTCATTGGTAGTGCATCCCACCAAACCCAAAACATCTCCCATAGGGCATACATCATGGTATAGCATCTCACTGATTCCAAACATCTTCCAGGGCACATTTCACTGTATACATCTCACTGACTCCAAAATATCTCCTACAGGAATACATTTACTGGTACAGTATCTCACCGAACCCAAACATCTCCTACAGGGCACACATTTCACTGGTATAGCATCTCATCGAACCCAAAACATCTCCCACAGGGATTACTTCTGTGGTATAGTATAGCATCCCTCCGAGCTGAAACATCTCCAGAGCACACATTTCACTGGCAGCATCTCACCGATCCCAAAACATTCCCCACAGGGCACATATTTCACTGGTACAGCATCCCACCGAACCCAAACATCTCCCACAGGACACATTTCACTGGTAGCATCCTCTGAACCCACATCTCCCACAGGGCAACATTTCATTGTAAGTATCTCACCAACCTAAGATATCTCTCAGGGCACACATTTCACTGGTATAGCATCCTCTAAACCCACATTCCCATAAGGCATACATTTCATTGTAAAGTATCTCACTGTATTCAAACATTCCACAGGGCACATTTCACTGTAGCATCTCACTGATTCCAAAACATCTTCTACAGGGCACACATTTCACTGGTATAGCATCTCACTGACTCCAAAACATCTCCCACAGGGCACACATTTCACTGGTACAGCATCCCACCGAACCCAAAACATCTCCCACAGGGCACATATTTCACTGTACAGCATCCCACCGAGCCCAAAATATCTCCCACAGGGAACACATTTCACTGGTACAGTATCTCACCGAACCCAAAACATCTCCCACAGGGCACATTTCATTGGTGTTGTATCCCACCAACCTGCATCTCCCTCAGAGCATATATTTTACTGGTAGCATCTCACCTAACTCAAAACATTCCCATAGGGTATATTTTATTGGTATGGCATCCCAGAGCCCCAAAATATCTCCTACAGGGCATCATTTCACTGGTATGTATCCCACTGATTCGAAAATGTCTCCCACAGGGAACATATTTCACTGGTATATCTCCACCGAGCCCAAAATATCTCCTTACAGGGCACATATTTCATTGGTGTAGCATCTCACCAACCTAAAATCTCCCCCAGTGCACACATTTCACTGGTAGGGCATCCCACCTACTCAAAAATATCTCCCATAGGGCACATTTCACTGGTATAGCATCTCACTGATTCCAAAACACTTCTACAGGAACACATTTATTGTATAGTATTCCACTGCCTAAAATATTCTACAGGGCACACATTTCACTAGTATAGCATCTCACTGATTCCAAAACATCTCCCACAGGGCACACATTTCACTGGTACAGCATCCCACCTGAGCCCAAAACATCTCCCACAGGGAACACATTTCACTGGTATAGCATCTCACTGATTCCAAAACATCGCCCACAGGGCACACATTTCACTGGTATAGCATCTCACTGATTCCAAAACATCTCCCACAGGGCACACATTTCACTGGTATAGCATCTCACTGACTCCAAAATATCTCAAGGGAACACATTTTACTGGTACAGTATCTCACCGAACCCAAAACATCTCCCACAGGGCACACATTTCATTGATACAGTATCTCATCGAACCCAAAACATCTCCCACAGGGAACACATTTCACTGGTATAGTATAGCATCCTCCAACTAAAACATCTCCGGATAGGGCACACATTTCTATTGGTACAGCATCCCATCAACCTAAAACATCTCTCTATTAGGCACACATTTCATTGGTAAAGTATCTCACCGAATCCAAGTACTCTCCCAGGGCACACATTTTACTGGAAGCAGTATCTCACTGATTCAAAACATCTCCCACAGGGCACACATTTCACTGGTATAGATCTCACTGACTTAAACTATCTCCCATAGGGAACAGATTTTACTAGTACAGTATCTCACCGCGCCCAAAACATCTCCAATAGGGCACACATTTCACTGGTATAGCATCTCACCCAACCCAAAACATCTCCACAGGGAACACATTTCACTGTTTATAGCATCTCACTGACTCAAACATCTCCCACAGGCACACATTTCACTGTACAGCATCCCACTGAACCCAAAACATCTCCTACAGGGCACACATTTCATTGGTACAGCATCTCACCGAACCCAAAACATCTCCCACAGTGCACATATTTCACTGGTATAGCATCCCACCGAGCCCAAAATATCTCCCACAGGGCACACATTTCACTGGTACAGCATCCCACCGAGCCCAAAATATCTCCCACAGGGCACACATTTCACTGGTACAGCATCCCACCGAGCCCAAAATATCTCCCACAGGGCACACATTTCACTGGTACAGCATCCCACTGAGCCCCAAGTGATTCCCACAGGGCACACATTTCACTGGTACAGCATCCCACGAGCTCTAAAATACCTCCTCACAGGGCCACACATTTCACTGGTATAGCATCTCACCGAACCTAAATACATTTCCCACAGGGCAGACATTTCACTGGTATAGCATCCCACAGAGCCCAAAATATCTCCTATTAGGGCACACATTTCATTGGTATAGTATTCTCTATCGCCCAAAATATTCTCCTACAGGGCTACATTTCATTGGTATAGCATCCCACTGAACACAAACATTCTCCCAGGCACATTATTTCACCTGTATAGCATCCCACCAACCCAAAACATCTCCCACAGGCACATATTTCATTGGTATAGCATCCCATCGAACTCAAACATCTCCTACAGGCACAGATTTCACTGGTATAGCATCCCACCGAGCCCAAATATCTCCTATAGGAAGTCATTTTACTGGTACAACATCTCACCGAACCTAAACATCTCCCACAGGGCACATTTCATTGGTAAGTATCTCTCATCGAACCCAAAATATTCCTACAGGGCACACATTTCACTGGTGTAGCATCTCACTCAACCCAAAACATCTCCCACAGGGAACACATTTCACTGGTATAGTAGGCATCTTCCAAACTCAAAACATCTCCACAGGGCAAACATTTCACTGGTTTTGCATTTCATCGAGCCCAAAACATCTCCCACAGGGCAATACATTTCACTGTACAGCATCCCTACCGATCCCAAAACATCTCCCACAGGGCACACATTTCACTGGTATAGCATCCCTCTGAACCCACAACATCTCCCACAGGGCACACATTTCATTGGTAAAGTATCTCACCGAACCCAAAACATCTCCCACAGGGCACACATTTCACTGGTATAGCATCTCACTGATTCCAAAACTTGTCCCACAGGGCACACATTTCACTGGTATAGCATCTCACTGATTCCAAAACATCTCCCACAGGGCACACATTTCACTGGTACAGCATCCCACCGAACTCAAAATATTTCCCACAGGGCACACATTTCACTGGTACAGCATCCCACCGAACCCAAAACATCTCCCACAGGGCACACATTTCACTGGTATAGCATCTCACTGATTCCAAAACATCTCCCACAGGGCACACATTTCACTGGTATAGCATCTCCACTCATGCTCAAAATATCTCCTGCTAGGGCACACATTTTACTAGTATACATCTCACTGATTCCAAAATCATCTCCCACAGGGCACACATTTTACTGGTACAGCATCCCACCGAGCCTCAAACATCTCCCCAGGGGAAGACATTTCACTGGTATAGCATCTCACTGATTCCAAACCATCTTCCACAGGCACACATTTCACTGGTATAGCATCTCACTGACTCCAAAATATCTCCACAGGGAACACATTTTACTGGTACAGCATCTCACTCAACCCAAAACATCTCCTCAGGGCACATATTTCATTGTACAGTATCTCACTGAATTCAAAATATCTCCCACAGGGCACACATTTCACTGGTATAGCATCTCACCGGACCCAAAACATCTCTCCACAGGGAACACATTTCAGTGGTATAGTATAGCGTCCTCGGGCAAAACATCTCCGATAGTGCACATTTCATTGGTACAGCATCTCACCGATCCGAAAACATCTCCACAGGGTCACACATTTCATTGGTACAGCATCCCACTAAACCCAAAACATCTCTCAGGGCACACATTTCATCTGGTATAGCATCCTCTGAACCACATCTCTCCATGCAGGGCACACATTTCATTGGTAAAGTATCTCACCGAACCCAAGACATCTCCCACAGGGCAAACATTTCACTGATATAGCATCCCTCTGAACCCACAACATCTCCCACAGGGCACACATTTCATTGGTAAAGTATCTCACCGAACCCAAAACATCTCCCACAGGGCACACATTTCACTGGTATAGCATCTCACTGATTCCAAAACATCTCCCACAGGGCACACATTTCACTGGTATAGCATCTCACTGACTCCAAAACATCTCCCACAGGGCACACATTTCACTGGTACAGCATCCCACCGAACCCAAAACATCTCCCAGAGGGCACATATTTCACTGGTACAGCATCCCACCGAGCCCAAAATATCTCCCACAGGGCACACATTTCACTGGTATAGCATCTCACTGATTCCAAAACATCTCCCACAGGGAACACATTTCATTGGTATAGCATTCCACCGTTCCAAAATGTCCCACAGGGCACACATTTTATAGTATAGCATCTCACTGATTCAAACATCTTCCATAGGCACACATTTCACTGGTACAGCATCCCACCGGCTCCAAACATCTCCCAGAGAACACATTTCACTGGTAAAGTATCTCACCAAAACCAAAACATCTCCACAGGGCACACATTTCACTGGTATAGCATCTCACTGATTCAAAACATCTCTACAGGGCACACATTTCACTGATATAGCATCTCACTGACTCCAAATATCTCCTACAGGGAACACATTTACTGGTACAGTATCTCACCAACCCAAAACATTCTCCTACAGGGCACACATTTCATTGGTACAGTATCTCATCGTACCCCAAAATATCTCCCACAGGGCACACATTTCACTGGTGTAGCATCTCATCTAACCCAAAACATCTCCCACAGGGAACACATTTCACTGGTATCGATAGCATCCCTCCGAACCCAAAACATTCCTGATAGGGCACACATTTCATTGGTACAGCATCTCACCTATCCCAAAACATTCTCCCACAGGGCACATATTTCATTGGTACAGCATCCCATTTGCATCTAAACATCTCCTACAGGGCACACATTTCACTGGTATAGCATCCTCTAAACCACTATCTCCTCTACAGGGGCTCACATTTCATTGGTAAAGTATCTCATCAAGCCCAAGACATCTCCCACAGGGCACACATTTCACTGTATAGCATCCTCTGAACCCACATCTCCCATAGGGCACACATTTCATTGGTAACGTATCTCACCGAACCCAAAACATCTCCCACAGGGCACACATTTCACTGGTATAGCATCTCACTGATTCCAAAACATCTCCCACAGGGCACATATTTCACTGGAACAGCATCCCACCGAACCCAAAACATCTCCCACAGGGCACATATTTCACTGGTACAGCATCCCACCGAGCCCAAAATATCTCCCACAGGGCACCCATTTCACTGGTACAGCATCTCACTGATTCCAAAACATCTCCCACAGGGCACACAATTCACTGGTAGAGCATCCCACCGAGCCCAAAACATCTCCCACAGGGAACACATTTCACTGGTAAAGTATCTCACCAAAACCAAAACATCTCCCAAAGGGCACACATTTCACTGGTATAGCATCTCACTGACTCCAAAATATCTCCTACAGGGAACACATTTTACTGGTACAATATCTCACCGAACCCAAAACATCTCCCACAGGGCACACATTTCATTGGTACAGTATCTCACCGAACCCAAAATATCTCCCACAGGGCACACATTTCACTGGTATAGCATCTCACCGAACCCAAAACATCTCCCACAGGGAACATATTTCACTGGTATAGTATAGCATCCCTCCGAACCAAAACATCTCGACAGAGCACACATTTCATTGGTACAGCATCTCATCGCATCCCAAAACATCTCCACAGGGCAACGCATTTCACTGGTACAGCATCCCACGAACCCAAAACATCTCTCCACAGGGCACACATTTCACTGGTATAGAATCCCTCTGAACCCACATCTCCCACAGGGCAACATTTCATTGGTAAAGTATCTCACCGAACCCAAGACATCTCCCACAGGGCACACATTTCACTGGTATAGCATCCCTCTAAACCCACATCTCCAACAAGGCACACATTTCATTGGTAAAGTATCTCCCACAGGGCACACATTTCACTGGTATAGCATCTCACTGATTCCAAAACATCTTCTACAGGGCACACATTTCACTGGTATAGCATCTCACTGACTCCAAAACATCTCCCACAGGGCACACATTTCACTGGTACAGCATCCCACCGAACCCAAAACATCTCCCACAGGGCACATATTTCACTGGTACAGCATCCCACCGAACCCAAAATATCTCCCACAGGGAACACATTTCACTGCTACACTATCTCACCGAACCCAAAACATCTCCCACAGGGCACACATTTCATTGGTACAGTATCTCACCGAATCCAAAACATCTCCCACAGAGCACATATTTTACTGGTATAGCATCTCACCGAACCCAAAACATCTCAAACAGGGCACACATTTCACTGGTAGGGCATCCCACCGAGCCCAAAATATCTCCCACAGGGCACACATTTCACTGGTATAGTATCTCACTGATTCCAAACATCTCTACAGGGAACATATTTCACTGGTATAGTATTCCACCGTGCTCCAAAAATATCTCCCACAGGGCACATATTTCACTAGTATAGCATCTCACTGATTCCAAACATCTCCCACAGGGCACTACATTTCACTGGGTACAGCATCCCACCGAGCCCAAAACATCTCCCACAGGAAACACATTTCACTGGTATAGCATCTCACTGATTCCAAAACATCTCCCACAGGGCACACATTTCACTGGTATAGCATCTCACTGATTCCAAAACATCTCCCACAGGGCAACACATTTCACTGGTATAGCATCTCACTGACTCCAAAACATCTCCCACAGGGCACACATTTCACTGGTACAGCATCCCACTGAACCCAAAACATCTCCCACAGGGCACACATTTCATTGCTACAGTATCTCACCGAACCCAAAACATCTCCCACAGGGCACATATTTCACTGGTATAGCATCCCACCGAGCCCAAAATATCTCCCACAGGGCACACATTTCACTGGTACAGCATCCCACCGAGCCCCAAAATATCTCCCACAGGGCACACATTTCACTGGTACAGTATCCCACCGAGCCCAAAAATATCTCCCACAGGGCACACATTTCACTGGTACAGCATCCCACCGAGCCCCAAGAATCTCCCACAGGGCACACATTTCACTGGTACAGCATCCCACCGAGCCCAAAACATCTCCCACAGGGCACATATTTCACTGGTATAGCATCCCACAGAGCCCAAAATATCTCCCACAGGGCACACATTTCATTGGTATAGCATTCCACCGTGCCCAAAATATCTCCCACAGGGCACAGATTTCACTGGTATAGCATCCCTCTGAACACACATCTCCCACAGGGCACACATTTCATTGGGAAAGTATCTCACCGAACCCAAAACATCTCCCACAGGCACACATTTCACTCAGCAGCATCCTCAATCAACCCAAAACATCTCCCCATAGGGCATACATTTCATTGGTATAGCATCCCACCGAACCTCAAAACATCTCCCACAGGGCACACATTTCACTGGTATAGCATCCCACCGAGCTCAAAATATTCTCCCACAGGGAACACATTTATTGGTACAACATTTCAATTAACTCTAAAACATCTCCCACAGGGCACACATTTCATGGTACAGTATCTCACCGAACCCAAAAATATCTCCCACAGGGCAAACATTTCACTGGTATAGCATCTCACCGAATCCCAAAATATCTCCTACAGGGAACACATTTCACTGGTATAGTATAGCATCCCTCCAAACTCAAAAACATCTCCTACAGGGCAACATTTCATTGGTACAGCATCTCATCGAGCCCAAAACATCTCCCCAGGGCACACATTTCACTGGTACAGCATCCCATCGATCCTAAAACATCTCCTACAGGGCACACATTTCACTGGTATAGCATCCCTCTGAACCCACAACATCTCCCACAGGGCACACATTTCATTGGTAAAGTATCTCACCGAACCCAAAACATCTCCCACAGGGCACACATTTCACTGGTATAGCATCTCACTGATTCCAAAACTCTTCCCACAGGGCACACATTTCACTGGTATAGCATCTCACTGATTCCAAAACTTCTTCCATGTGGGCACACATTTCACTGGTACAGCATCCCACCGATCCCAAAATATCTCCCACAGGGCACACATTTCATTGGTACAGCATCCCACCAAACCCAAAACATCTCCCACAGGGCACACATTTCTGTGGTATAGCATCTCACTGATTCCAAAACATCTTCCACAGGGCACACATTTCACTGGTATAGCATCTCACTGACTCCAAAATATCTCCTACAGGGAACACATTTTACTGGTACAGTATCTCACCGAACCCAAAACATCTCCCACAGGGCACACATTTCACTGGTATAGCATCTCACCGAACCCAAAACATCTCCCACAGGGAACACATTTCAGTGGTATAGTATAGCATCCCTCCGAACCGAAAACATCTCCGACAGAGCACACATTTCACTGGTACAGCATCTCACCGATCCCAAAACATCTCCCACAGGGCACACATTTCACTGGTACAGCATCCCACCGAACCCAAAACATCTCTCACAGGGCACACATTTCACTGGTATAGCATCCCTCTGAACCCACATCTCCCACAGGGCAACATTTCATTGGTAAAGTATCTCACCGAACCCAAGACATCTCCCACAGGGCACACATTTCACTGGTATAGCATCCCTCTAAACCCACATCTCCCTCAAGGCACACATTTCATTGGTAAAGTATCTCACCGTACCCAAAACATCTCCCACAGGGCACACATTTCACTGGTATAGCATCTCACTGATTCCAAAACATCTTCTACAGGGCACACATTTCACTGGTATAGCATCTCACTGACTCCAAAACATCTCCCACAGGGCACACATTTCACTGGTACAGCATCCCACCGAACCCAAAACATCTCCCACAGGGCACATATTTCACAGGTACAGCATCCCACCGAGCCCAAAATATCTCCCACAGGGAACACATTTCACTGGTACAGTATCTCACCGAACCCAAAACATCTCCTACAGGGCACACATTTCATTCGCTAGTATCTCACCAACCCAAAACATCTCCACAGAGCACATATTTTACTGGTATAGCATCTCACCAACCAAAACATCTCCCACAGGGCACATATTTTACTTGTATAGCATCCCACCAAACCCAAAACATCTCCTACAGGCACACAATTCACTGGTATAGCATCTCACTGATCGAAAACATCTCCTAAGGGACACATTTCACTGGTATAGCATTCCACCGAGCACAAAATATCTCCCACAGGGCACACATTTCATTGGTGTAGCATCTCACCGAACCCAAAACATCTCCCACAGGGCACACATTTCACTGGTAGGGCATCCCACCGAGCCCAAAATATCTCCCACAGGGCACACATTTCACTGGTATAGTATCTCACTGATTCCAAAACATCTCCCACAGGGAACACATTTCATTGGTATAGCATTCCACCGTGCCCAAAATATCTCCCACAGGGCACACATTTCACTAGTATAGCATCTCACTGATTCCAAAACATCTCCCACAGGGCACACATTTCACTGGTACAGCATCCCACCGAGCCCAAAACATCTCCCACAGGGAACACATTTCACTGGTATAGCATCTCACTGATTCCAAAACATCTCCCACAGGGCACACATTTCACTGGTATAGCATCTCACTGATTCCAAAACATCTCCCACAGGGCACACATTTCACTGGTATAGCATCTCACTGACTCCAAAATATCTCAAGGGAACACATTTTACTGGTACAGTATCTCACCGAACCCAAAACATCTCTCACAGGGCACACATTTCATTGGTACAGTATCTCACCGAACCCAAAATATCTCCCACAGTGCACACATTTCACTGGTATAGCATCTCACCGAACCCAAAACATCTCCCACAGGGAACACATTTCACTGGTATAGTATAGCATCCCTCCGAACCCAAAACATCTCCGACAGGGCACACATTTCATTGGTACAGCATCTCACCGAGCCCAAAACATCTCCCACAGGGCACACATTTCACTGGTACAGCATCCCACCGAACCCAAAACATCTCCCACAGGGCACACATTTCACTGGTATAGCATCCCTCTGAAACCACATCTCCCACAGGGCACACATTTCATTGGTAAAGTATCTCACCGAACCCAAGACATCTCCCACAGGGCACACATTTCACTGGTATAGCATCTCACTGATTCCAAAACATCTCCCACAGGGCACACATTTCACTGGTATCGCATCTCACTGATTCCAAAACATCTCCCACAGGGCACACATTTCACTGGTATAGCATCTCACTGACTCCAAAATATCTCCTACAGGGAACAGATTTTACTAGTACAGTATCTCACCGAGCCCAAAATATCTCCCACAGGGCACACATTTCACTGGTATAGCATCTCACCGAACCCAAAACATCTCCCACAGGGAACACATTTCACTGGTATAGCATCTCACTGACTCCAAAACATCTCCCACAGGGCACACATTTCACTGGTACAGCATCCCACTGAACCCAAAACATCTCCCACAGGGCACACATTTCATTGCTACAGTATCTCACCGAACCCAAAACATCTCCCACAGGGCACATATTTCATTGGCACAGTATCTCACCGAACCCAAAATATCTCCCACAGGGCACACATTTCACTGGTATAGCATCTCACCGAACCCAAAACATCTCCCACAGGGAACACATTTCACTGGTATAGTATAGCATCCCTCCGAACCCAAAACATCTCCGACAGAGCACACATTTCATTGGTACAGCATCTCACCGATCCCAAAACATCTCCCACAGGGCACACATTTCACTGGTACAGCATCCCACCGTACCCAAAACATCTCCTACAGGGCACACATTTCATTGGTAAAGTATCTCACCGAACCCAAGACATCTCCCACAGGGCACACATTTCACTGGTATAGCATCCCTCTGAACCCACAACATCTCCCATAGGGCACACATTTCATTGGTAAAGTATCTCACCGAACCCAAAACATCTCCCACAGGGCACATATTTCACTGGTACAGCATCCCACCGAGCCCAAAATATCTCCCACAGGGCACACATTTCACTGGTATAGCATCTCACTGATTCCAAAACATCTCCCACAGGGAACACATTTCATTGGTAGAGCATCCCACCGAGCCCAAAACATCTCCCACAGGGAACACATTTCACTGGTAAAGTATCTCACCAAAACCAAAACATCTCCCACAGGGCACACATTTCACTGGTATAGCATCTCACTGACTCCAAAATATCTCCTCAAGGGAACACATTTTACTGGTACAATATCTCACCGAACCCAAAACATCTCCGACAGAGCACACATTTCATTGGTACAGCATCTCACCGATCCCAAAACATCTCCCACAGGGCACACATTTCACTGGTATAGCATCTCACCGAACCCAAAACATCTCCCACAGGGAACATATTTCACTGGTATAGTATAGCATCCCTCCGAACCCAAAACATCTCCGACAGAGCACACATTTCATTGGTACAGCATCTCACCGATCCCAAAACATCTCCCACAGGGCACACATTTCACTGGTACAGCATCCCACCGAACCCAAAACATCTCCCACAGGGCACACATTTCACTGGTATAGCATCCCTCTGAACCCACATCTCCCACAGGGCAACATTTCATTGGTAAAGTATCTCACCGAACCCAAGACATCTCCCACAGGGCACACATTTCACTGGTATAGCATCCCTCTAAACCCACATCTCCCACAAGGCACACATTTCACTGGTATAGCATCTCACTGATTCGAAAACATCTCCTACAGGGAACACATTTCACTGGTATAGCATTCCACCGAGCACAAAATATCTCCCACAGGGCACACATTTCATTGGTGTAGCATCTCACCGAACCCAAAACATCTCCCACAGGGCACACATTTCACTGGTAGGGCATCCCACCGAGCCCAAAATATCTCCCACAGGGCACACATTTCACTGGTATAGCATCTCACTGATTCCAAAACATCTCCCACAGGGAACACATTTCATTGGTATAGCATTCCACCGTGCCCAAAATATCTCCCACAGGGCACACATTTCACTAGTATAGCATCTCACTGATTCCAAAACATCTCCCACAGGGCACACATTTCATTGGTACAGTATCTCACCGAACCCAAAATATCTCCCACAGTGCACACATTTCACTGGTATAGCATCTCACCGAACCCAAAACATCTCCCACAGGGAACACATTTCACTGGTATAGTATAGCATCCCTCCGAACCCAAAACATCTCCGACAGGGCACACATTTCATTGGTACAGCATCTCACCGAGCCCAAAAAATCTCCCACAGGGCACACATTTCACTGGTACAGCATCCCACCGAACCCAAAACATCTCCCACAAGGCACACATTTCAGTGGTATAGCATCCCTCTGAAACCACATCTCCCACAGGGCACACATTTCATTGGTAAAGTATCTCACCGAACCCAAGACATCTCCCACAGGGCACACATTTCACTGGTATAGCATCTCACTGATTCCAAAACATCTCCCACAGGGCACACATTTCACTGGTATAGCATCTCACTGACTCCAAAATATCTCCTACAGGGAACAGATTTTACTAGTACAGTATCTCACCGAGCCCAAAATATCTCCCACAGGGCACACATTTCACTGGTATAGCATCTCACCGAACCCAAAACATCTCCCACAGGGAACACATTTCACTGGTATAGCATCTCACTGACTCCAAAACATCTCCCACAGGGCACACATTTCACTGGTACAGCATCCCACTGAACCCAAAACATCTCCCACAGGGCACACATTTCATTGCTACAGTATCTCACCGAACCCAAAACATCTCCCACAGGGCACATATTTCACTGGTATAGCATCCCACCGAGCCCAAAATATCTCCCACAGGGCACACATTTCACTGGTACAGCATCCCACCGAGCCCAAAAATATCTCCCACAGGGCACACATTTCAGTGGTACAGTATCCCACCGAGCCCAAAATATCTCCCACAGGGCACACATTTCACTGGTACAGCATCCCACCGAGCCCCAAGTATCTCCCACAGGGCACACATTTCACTGGTACAGCATCCCACCGAGCCCAAAATACCTCCCACAGGCCACACATTTCACTGGTATAGCATCTCACCGAACCCAAAACATCTCCCACAGGGCACATATTTCACTGGTATAGCATCCCACAGAGCGCAAAATATCTCCCACAGGGCACACATTTCATTGGTATAGCATTCCACCGTGCCCAAAATATCTCCCACAGGGCACAGATTTCACTGGTATAGCATCCCTCTGAACACACAACATCTCCATAGGGCACACATTTCATTGGGAAAGTATCTCACCGAACCCAAAACATCTCCCACAGGCACACATTTCACTGGTACAGCATCCCACCGAACCCAAAACATCTCCCACAGGGCACACATTTCACTGGTATAGCATCCCACCGAGCCCAAAATATCTCCCACAGGGAACACATTTTACTGGTACAACATCTCACCGAACCTAAAACATCTCCCACAGGGCACACATTTCATTGGTACAGTATCTCACCAAACCCAAAATATCTCCCACAGGGCACACATTTCACTGGTATAGCATCTCACCGAACCCAAAACATCTCCCACAGGGAACACATTTCACTGGTATAGTATAGCATCCCTCCAAACCCAAAACATCTCCCACAGGGCAAACATTTCATTGGTACAGCATCTCATCGAGCCCAAAACATCTCCCACAGGGCACACATTTCACTGGTACAGCATCCCACCGATCCCAAAACATCTCCCACAGGGCACACATTTCACTGGTATAGCATCCCTCTGAACCCACAACATCTCCCACAGGGCACACATTTCATTGGTAAAGTATCTCACCGAACCCAAAACATCTCCCACAGGGCACACATTTCACTGGTATAGCATCTCACTGATTCCAAAACTTCTCCCACAGGGCACACACTTCACTGGTATAGCATCTCACTGATTCCAAAACTTCTCCCACAGGGCACACATTTCACTGGTACAGCATCCCACCGATCCCAAAATATCTCCCACAGGGCACACATTTCATTGGTACAGCATCCCACCAAACCCAAAACATCTCCCACAGGGCACACATTTCACTGGTATAGCATCTCACTGATTCCAAAACATCTCCCACAGGGAACACATTTCACTGGTATAGCATTCCACCGTGCCCAAAATATCTCCCACAGGGCACACATTTTACTAGTATAGCATCTCACTGATTCCAAAACATCTCCCACAGGGCACACATTTCACTGGTACAGCATCCCACCGAGCCCAAAACATCTCCCACAGGGAACACATTTCACTGGTAAAGTATCTCACCAAAACCAAAACATCTCCCACAGGGCACACATTTCACTGGTATAGCATCTCACTGATTCCAAAACATCTTCCACAGGGCACACATTTCACTGGTATAGCATCTCACTGACTCCAAAATATCTCCTACAGGGAACACATTTTACTGGTACAGTATCTCACCGAACCCAAAACATCTCCCACAGGGCACACATTTCACTGGTATAGCATCTCACCGAACCCAAAACATCTCCCACAGGGAACACATTTCAGTGGTATAGTATAGCATCCCTCCGAACCCAAAACATCTCCGACAGGGCACACATTTCATTGGTACAGCATCTCACCGATCCCAAAACATCTCCCACAGGGCACACATTTCATTGGTTAAGTATCTCACCGAACCCAAGACATCTCCCACAGGGCACACATTTCACTGGTATAGCATCCCTCTGAACCCACAACATCTCCCACAGGGCACACATTTCATTGGTAAAGTATCTCACCGAACCCAAAACATCTCCCACAGGGCACACATTTCACTGGTATAGCATCTCACTGATTCCAAAATATCTCCCACTGGGCACACATTTTACTAGTATAGCATCTGACTGATTCCAAAACATCTCCCACAGGGCACACATTTCACTGGTACAGCATCCCACCGAGCCCAAAACATCTCCCACAGGGAACACATTTCACTGGTAAAGTATCTCACCAAAACCAAAACATCTCCCACAGGGCACACATTTCACTGGTATAGCATCTCACTGATTCCAAAACATCTCCCACAGGGCACACATTTCACTGATATAGCATCTCACTGACTCCAAAATATCTCCTACAGGGAACACATTTTACTGGTACAGTATCTCACCGAACCCAAAACATCTCCCACAGGGCACACATTTCATTGGTACAGTATCTCACCGAACCCAAAATATCTCCCACAGGGCACACATTTCACTGGTATAGCATCTCACCGAACCCAAAACATCTCCCACAGGGAACATTTCACTGGTATAGTATAGCATCCCTCCGAACCCAAAACATCTCCGACAGGGCACACATTTCATTGGTACAGCATCTCACCGATCCCAAAACATCTCCCACAGGGCACACATTTCACTGGTACAGCATCCCACCGAACCCAAAACATCTCCTACAGGGCACACATTTCACTGGTATAGCATCCCTCTAAACCACTATCTCCCACAGGGCACACATTTCATTGGTAAAGTATCTCACCGAACCCAAGACATCTCCCACAGGGCACACATTTCACTGGTATAGCATCCCTCTGAACCCACAACATCTCCCATAGGGCACACATTTCATTGGTAAAGTATCTCACCGAACCCAAAACATCTACCACAGGGCACACATTTCACTGGTATAGCATCTCACTGATTCCAAAACATCTCCCACAGGGCACATATTTCACTGGTACAGCATCCCACCGAGCCCAAAATATCTCCCACAGGGAACACATTTCACTGGTACAGTATCTCACCGAACCCAAAACATCTCCCACAGGGCACACATTTCATTGGTACAGTATCTCACCGAACCCAAAACATCTCCCACAGAGCACATATTTTACTGGTATAGCATCTCACCGAACCCAAAACATCTCCCACAGGGCACATATTTTACTGGTATAGCATCCCACCAAACCCAAAACATCTCCCACAGGGCACACAATTCACTGGTATAGCATCTCACTGATTCGAAAACATCTCCTACAGGGAACACATTTCACTGGTATAGCATTCCACCGAGCACAAAATATCTCCCACAGGGCACACATTTCATTGGTGTAGCATCTCACCGAACCCAAAACATCTCCTACAGGGCACACATTTCACTGGTAGGGCATCCCACCGAGCCCAAAATATCTCCCACAGGGCACACATTTCACTGGTATAGCATCTCACTGATTCCAAAACATCTCCCACAGGGAACACATTTCATTGGCACAGCATTCCACCGTGCCCAAAATATCTCCCACAGGGCACACATTTCACTAGTATAGCATCCCACCGAGCCCAAAACATCTCCCACAGGGAACACATTTCACTGGTATAGTATAGCATCCCTCCGAACCCAAAACATCTCCCACAGGGCACACATTTCATTGGTAAAGTATCTCACCAAATCCAAAACATCTCCCACAGGGCACACATTTCACTGGTACAGCATCTCCCTGACTCCAAAATATCTCCTACAGGGAACACACTTTACTGGTACAGTATCTCACCGAACCCAAAACATCTCCCACAGGGCACACATTTCATTGGTACAGTATCTCACCGAACCCAAAATATCTCCCACAGGCACACATTTCACTGGTATAGCATCTCACCGAACCCAAAACATCTCCCACAGGGAACACATTTCACTGGTATAGTATAGCATCCCTCCGAACCCAAAACATCTCCGACAGGGCACACATTTCATTGGTACAGCATCTCACCGATCCCAAAACATCTCCCACAGGGCACACATTTCACTGGTACAGCATCCCACCGAACCCAAAACATCTCCCACAGGGCACACATTTCATTGGTACAGTATCTCACCGAACCCAAGACATCTCCCACAGGGCACACATTTCACTGGTACAGCATCCCACCGAGTCCAAAATATCTCCCACAGGGAACACATTTCATTGGTACAGTATCTCACCGAACCCAAAACATCTCCCACAGGGCACATATTTCACTGGTATAGCATCGCACCGAGCCCAAAATATCTCCCACAGGGCACACATTTCACTGGTACAGCATCTCACCGAGCCCAAAACATCTCCCACAGGGCACACATTTCACTGGTACAGCATCCCACCGAGCCCAAAATATCTCCCACAGGGCACACATTTCACTGGTACAGCATCTCACCGAACTCAAAACATCTCCCACAGGGCACATATTTCACTGGTATAGCATCCCGCCGAGCCCAAAATATCTCCCACAGGGCACACATTTCACTGGAACAGCATCCCACCGAACCCAAAATATCTCCCACAGGGAACACATTTCACTGGTATAATATCCCACCGAACCCAAAACATCTCCCACAGGGAACACATTTCACTGGTATAGCATCTCACTGAACCAAAAACGTCTCCCACAGGGCACAAATTTCACTGGTATAGCATCCCACCGAGCCCAAAATATCTCCCACAAGGCACACATTTCAGTGGTACAGCATCTCACCGAGCCCAAAACATCTCCCACAGGGCACACATTTCACTGGTATAGCACCCAAGCGCGCCCAAAACATCTCCCACAGGCCACACATTTCACTGGTATAGCACCCCACCGAGCCCAAAACATCTCCCACAGGGCACACATTTCACTGGTATAATATCCCACCGAGCTCAAAACATCTCCCACAGGGCACACATTTCACTGGTATAGCATCCAACTGAACCCAAAACCTCTCTGATAGGGTACACATTTCACTGATCCTTTTCTAGTCCCTCTAAGTTAGCATTACCTAAAAAGGAACACTGGTAGTCAGATTCTGCTTACTGAGTGAAAAATACAGGTTACTCACCTGAAACAGGAGTTTTAGGAGTGGTATATGTCGTTCATCCACACTGTCTGGCAGGTTCCCTGCCGCTTTAAGATGGTCTGGAAAGTCTTCAAACTGGCTCCTCCCATGCACCCGGGTGAGGAAACTCTCGGCTCCGCCCCATGACGCCACATCTAGCCTGCTGGAAGCCAGGTTATGCGCCGAAGCCGGAGAGGTCGGGTGGGTCCATGTGGATGAACAACATATACCACTCCTGTTACAGGTGAGTAACCTGCATTTCTAGGGGCGTGATAGGTTGTTCAATCTACAATATCTGGCAGACTCCTAGCAGCTCTCCAGGAGGAGGGAGGCAAGGGCACAACCCTTACTAAGGGAACAGGGACTGGAGAACTGAGGTTCCAAAACCAGCATCCCGGCATGACTCAAGGCCGATGTGGTAATGGGAAATGAAGGTGTGTGCTGACTTCCACTGAATAGGGACGTCCCTAGAAGCAGCCACCAACGCAGCAGTAAGACGGGTGGAATGAGCCCTAAGTCCTACAGGAGGCTCCCTACCCGCCAACCTATAGCAAAGATCAATGCAGGAAATGATCCACCTGCCAATCGTCCACTTGGCTGCAGGTCTGCCAGAAGCGGCTTCAGCGTAGGTGACAAACAGCTGGCGAACCTCTCCCCGAACTTCCGCCGTACACTCTCTGTAGTAAGCAAGCGCTCTTCTCAGGTCCAAAGTATGGAGCCTGTACTCGGCCTCCGAGGTGTGACTGGGGTAGAACACCGGCAAAGTCAACACCTGGTTCAGGTGAAACTCTGACACCACCTTCGGGAGAAATTTCAGGTGGGGGCGCAGGACAACCTTGTCACTATAGAAGACCAAGTAGGGAGCTTCGATGAAAAGCGCCTGGAGCTCCCCAATCCTTCTGGCTGACGTGATAGCCACCAAGAAGGCGGTCTTCCACGACAGGGGAGGTATATCACACCTGTGCATCGGTTCAAATGGCTTGTCCATGAGCTTGGCTAATACCAGCAGTAGATCCCACAGAGGTGGTGGTTCACGCACCGGAGGGGATATGTGATCTAGGCCCTTGAAAAAGCACCAGACCACCTTCTCCTGCACCACCGATTGCTTGTCGGCCCACACCCAGTAAGCAGAGATGGCTGCCAGGTGCACCTTGAGGGTCATCGACCGGAGCCCCTGCTGGGAAAGGGACCACAAGTAGTCCAGAATGCTAGCCAGCAGAGAAGATGAGGGGTCCAACCCCTTGCCCTGCCTGACATCAAATGGAGAATCTCTTCCATTTGAAGATACAGCATTTTCTGGTCGACTCCTTGCGGGATGCCTCAACGACGCTGAGGACCTCGTCAGAAAGACCCAAGGCCTGAAACTCTAGCCACTCAGGAACCAGGTCATCACGTGCAGGGATTGAAGGTCCGGATGGAATACCTTCCCCTTGTTGATGGAGAGCAGGTCCGGGCGGGCTGGAAGTCGCCTCGGGAGTCTGGAGCTGAGGTTGAGGAGATCTGGATACCAGAACTGGCGAGGCCAGTCTGGGGCTACCAGGATCACCTGCGCCTTGTCCCTCCTGATCTTGAGGAGCACCTTGTGGATCAAGGGCAGAGGAGGGAAAGCGTAGAAGAGGCCTGGGGTCCATGGCCTGGAGAAGTCATCCCCCTGCAGTGAGCCCTGCTGAGGGGGGCGGGCATAAAACAGCCTCAGCTTGGAGTTTTCACTGGAGGCAAACAGGTCCACCAACAGTTTGCCCCAGTGGGAGAACAGGTCTTGTACTATCTCCGGCAGGAGAGACCACTCATGAGATGCATCACCTACCCGGTTGAGGGCATCGGCCTGACTGTTTGAGGCTCCTGCCACATGAATGGCTAGGAGAGCCGCCTCCAGGCTGAGCATGAGAGACCATATGTGAAGAGCTTCCTTGCACAGAGGCAAGGAGTGCATCCTGCCCTATCTGTTGAGAAAGTACATTGTCGTGGTGTTGTCCGTCTGGACCTGGGCCACTTGACCCCAAACAAATGGAGCAAAGGCGGTCAGGGCTAGCCAGACCACTAGGAGCTCCAGCAGGTTGATGTGGCATTGGGACTCCTGAGGGGACCAGAGTCCATGGGTTCTGTGCTCCCCCAGATGGGCACCCCAACCCATCAGAGGCGCGTCGGTCATCAAGATGACCATCGGCTCAGGGCAGACAAACGGGATTCCCTCCCACAGATGAGCTGGGACGAGCCACCACTGCAGGCCATCCCACATCTCCTGGGTCACAGAGACTGACTGGTCTAGATGACCAGAGCGCTGAGATCACTGGTGGGCAAGCCCCCACTGCAGGGCGCACATATACCAGCGGGCCCAACGGACCACGCTGGTGCAGGCCACCATGAGACCCAGAAGGCACAGTTAGTTCTGGGCAGGGCGCAACTGCCCAACCAGAAATGATTGGACAAAGGAGGAAAGGACCTCGGCCTTGTCCGCCGGGAGCTAGGCTCTGGCTCGGAGAGAGTAGAGATCTGCCCCGATGAACTGAATCACCTGTGAGGGCACGAGTTCCAACTTGGCCTCGTTGATGAGGAGGCCAAGTTGAGAGCAAGCCTGGAGGGCCATATCCCTGGACCGCTCCGCCTCCTGCCTGGAGGGGCCTGCTATCAGCCAATCGTCCAGGTAAGAGTAGACCCAGACCACTCGGCGCCACAGGAATGCTGCCACCACTGTGATGCACTTGATGCAGACCTTGGGAGCTGATGAGAGGCCGAAGGGCATGGCCTGGAACTCGTAGAGGGTTCCCTCTGCCCGAAAGCGGAGGAACCGCTGCTGAGACGGACAGATTGGGATGTGAAAGAACACATCCTGGAGGTCCAGGGAGCAGAACCATATGCCCTGCTCCAGGGATGGTATTATCTGAGTCAGGCTTACCATCTGAAAGGTGCGCAGCCTTAGGAACTTGTTCAGGTCATGCAGATCGAGAATGGGGTGCCAGCCCCCCATCCATCTTGGAACCAGGAAGTACCTGGAAACAAACCCTGGGCATGGAGGAGGATCTGCCACCTCACTGACTATCCCCTTGCGGAGGAGCTGGTCGATGTCGTCTCGAACAGCCAACTGTGATGCTGCACACCCGGCAGCCCCCTGTGGGGTGCGGGCTCAAAAGATAGGGACCTGCTCGAACTCCAGAGGCAGGCCCCTGCCGACCACTTCCAGCAACCAGCAGTCCATGGTGAGAGCGGACCAGGAGGAAAGGCGGTGGCTGAGCCGGCCCTCCATGGGGAACCCAGGCGACGTGAGATGATGTTGGGGGCGGCACCCCGCAACCAGTCAGTGGGCAGGCTTGGAGGAGGAGGAACCAGCCGAGGAGCTGCTGGGGCCCTTCCCCCTGGGCTTCCTGACCGAGGAAGCGAAGAACTTGGCTCTAGGGCACCAAGTTTGAGCCTGCTGGCCCTGCTGCTGGGCAGGTCTTGCCGCAGGAGCGGAGGGATGAAAGGGCTTACGCTGCTGATGACGGCCTTTGTCCTTCTGCGCAGATGTGACTGAATCTAGAGTGGCACTGGATTTTTCAATGCGTTGGAAGTGGCCCTCCACACCAGACCCAAATAGGTCGGTGCCCAGAAAGGGAACATCTGCGAGTTTGTACTGGGTGTCTGCTGTGAAGGTCGAGATTCACAACCAAGCCCTGAGGCGCATGGCCACTGCAGCCACTACCGAGCGGGCACTAGAGTCTCCAATGTCCAGAGCCGACTGATGCTGCTGCTTTGCCACTGCACTTCCCTGATCCTGGACCTGCTTGACCGTGGTATGGAGGTCGGCTGGGAGATGAGGGAGCACCTCATCCAGGGAGCCCAACAGGGCATGAGAGAAGTGTGCCATCATAATGGCTGAGCTGGCCTGGTGAAGGCCCAAAGAGGCAGCAGCGTACACTTTTTTCCCTGAGTAGTCCAATTTCTTGGACTCCTTATCTGGGGGCTTGTCCATATCCCTCGTGCTGCCCGAGCGCCTGAAGACAGAGTCTGCCACCAATCCCTCGGCCAAGGGGTGCTCTGAGAAGACAGAGAGAGAGCCTATGGGGACCGCATACTTGCAGGCCATCCTGGTCAATGGTGCTGGGCAGGATGCTGGACATTGCCAAAGTTCTAATGCCGGGCCCTCAATGGCCTCGGCTACGGAAGGAGTCTTCAGACTCCGAGGAGTCCACGTACGGCTGGTGACCACCTGAGCCACTCTCCACTCGCTGAGGGTGATCAGGGGTGACAGTGACCTACAACTGATGGGGCAAACCTTGAGCCGACCGAGAATCCTTGGTCATCACTCCATTCTTTGGCTGAGGAGGCAGTGGTTCCACCACAATGGGTGGAGCAGCGGGTTTTGGCTGAGCCGTCGGCATTGGAACTGGATCCTTGACCGGGGAACTGGCGGTGGAAGTCAATGTCAGCCGTTTGGGCGACAGCCACTTAACTGCTGGAGTAGAAGCCGGCGTCAGCTTGCTGCCACCCAAAAGGAACTGTTGCCACATTAAATCCTCATAGCGCCGATGCAACTTGCGCTGGAGCCTCTCCTCAGCCGAGGAGGATGAGGAAGAAAAGCGGCTGCACCGCTTTCCATGATGTGAGGACCAAGACCACCGATGGCGGGATTACCCCAATGCAGAAGTGAACAGAGACCGAGATCTGGACCATCGGCGATGCCGGCGGCGGACCGAGGAAGGAGCGGGGGAAACCCGCTGCTCCTTCAGTTCAGAGTCCTGGGCCGAGGACTTTGGCTCAGTGGTCTGAGGCAAGTCTTCAGAAGGCACCGGAAGCACTGGTGTCTGAGACAGAGAGTTGTCGGCCTCCTCGGTCAACAACCTGTCGGTGGGCTCGATAAAAATCTCAGCCGCGTCAACAGGTGTCTTGGCCGACTGGTCTGACGGGGACACCGTGAAACCAGGGGCCCGGGCTGCAACTTCAACCGAAGTCGAGGGTCGACGGTCCTGGGAACGAGATCTCTCCTGCTTCCATGAACGTCGACAGTTTTTTTTCGGTTCCTTTTTCCGGGACCGAGAAGAATGAGTCCTTGAAGGGCCCTCCCCTTTAGTCGAGAGGGACTGGCACAGCTCCAGAAAGGAAGCCATATAGGAAGATCCCAGTTGGAGCGGAATGAAGGCCACAGCTAAAGAGGAGCTTGCCGCTGCCTGGGCCGCCTCCCTCTTCGAGGGCCCGTGAAGCTGCTCAGTTCTCCCATGAGAGCGGCCAGGAGGCGAACACCAAGCGGGCCTCCTTCGATTTGACCAGTGGGTACCGTTTCTCTGGTCGTCCCAGTAAAACTTGGAAGTGCAGTCCTCGAGCACTGAAGGCGAGAAGGACAGGCACATCTCACAAGCCTGCAGATCGTGGTCGTGCCCGAGGCAGTAAACGTACGAGGTGTGGGGGTTGGTGCGCAACATCTTCTGTCCACAGGGGCACAGGCGGAACCTGGGAATGGTGTTGTCTTCCATCGCAGCCATGAGAGAAAAGGTTGAAAACTGAACTCGAATGAGTTTTAAAGTAAGTTTTGGAAAAAAATCCGAAGATTTTAGAGCCAGGGCCTGCAAAACGCGAGAGCGTTAAGGAGGGAACCTGATGCTTCCAAGCGGTAAGGAAGATCTGATGTCATGGGGCGGAGCCAAGAGTTTCGTCACCCGGGTGGGTGGGAGGAGCCAGCTAGAAGACTTTCCGGCCCATCTTAAAGCGGCAAGGTACCAGCCAGACAGTGTGGATAGAACAACGTATCCATGCCCCTGGAACCTTTTTTTTTTAATTTTTCAAGTTCAATCTTCTCTAATCCTGAAGATCAGAGCCACCATGGCTACTAACAGTTGGCAGACAAGGGTACGTGAATGTTGGAATTCATTTCCGGGGAGTGTAGCGTGTGACCTATACAGTCGAGACAGCCTCAGGAGTAAAGAGAACATGCAAAATATAGCGATTTTTGCCGGCTCTGTGTCTCTGCCATCCATGCCCAATGGCACCCCACTCATTTGGGTCTGCAACACCTCCCCGCCAAACTCACCCCAAACTGCTACTTCAGAAGTACAATCCAGACCTCAGTCCTAGCTGGGGTCTAGTTTCTCTCTTTGTGGAGGAGAGCTTCCTGGAACTCCTCACTTACCCTTTAGCCTGGCTAGCTTGCCCACGCCTGGAGTCTCCCCACGAACTGAAGAAGGAGCAAAAAAAAACTTCACAGATGCATGCTTGAGGGGGGCCCATATCGATGATGAGGCAGAAGGTCTGCCGGCGGGGGTGGTGGAGGGGGTACCAGTGCAGCATTTTTTGCTTGTTTTCTCCCTGCTCTCCCTTAGTCTCACGCATGTTGGGGCTGGCCTTGCAATGCTCAATGGAAATGTGGTCACCCACACCGTCCAAGGCATCTCCACCACCAGGAGCCGGTAGAGAGTGATGCGGAATTCCCCCCACCCCACCCCCAGGAGAGTGGCCAAAGGCACTTACACCACCGGGATCTGCTACAGAGTAATGCGTGAGCCCCCCAAGGAGAGTGTCCAAAGGCACCTCCATCATCAGGAGCCGCTACAGAGTAATGCCTGAGGCACCCCCTCCCAAGCGTCCAAAGGCAGCTACTACACAGTGATGTGCAGCATTCGTTGTGCACCATCCCTGACAGTATCAAAAGGCACCTTCGCCACCAAGGGCCACTACAGAGTAATGCACGAGCAACCCCTCCCGGCCGTAGGAGAGCATCCAAAGGCACCTCCACCATCAGGAGCTGCTACTGAGTGATGTGTGAGCATCCCCCACCCCGAAGACTGTCCAAAGGCATCTCCATCACCAGGAGGTGCTACAGAGTGATCCAGGAGTGCCCGTTCCACCACTTATGAGGAGAGCGTCTGCATGAATACTCTCTATCTCTGCTCCTGAAGTCCCGTGCTCAGGTCATGAACCATCCCACATCACTCAGCACCATGATACCGGCACCCCAAGCCCATCCCACACCACTCACCAACATGGTGCTGGCACCCCAAACCCATCCCACACCACTCAGCACCATGATACCGGCACCCCAAGCCCATCCCACACCACTCACCAACATGGTGCTGGCACTCCAAGCCCATCCCACAACACTCAGCAATATGATACCGGCACCCCAAGCCCATCCCACACCACTCACCAACATGGTGCTGGCACCCCAAGCCCATCCCACACCACTCAGCACCATGGTGCTGGCACCCCAAGCCCATCCCACACCACTCACCAACATGGTGCTGGCACCCCAAGCCCATCCCACACCACTCAGCACCATGATACCGGCACCCCAAGCCCATCCCACACCACTCACCAACATGGTGCTGGCACCCCAAGCCCATCCCACACCACTCAGCACCATGATACCGGCACTCCAAGCCCATCCCACACCACTCACCAACATGGTGCTGGCACCCCAAGCCCATCCCACACCACTCAGCACATGGTGCTGGCACCCCAAACAATCCCACACCACTCAGTACATGGTGCCTTACCCCAAGCCCATCTGGTCACATCTGGACACTGGGGGGGGTGGCAGGATAATAGAAACACAGAATGTGTCTGCAGATAAGGGCCGCCTGGCCCACTCAGTTTGCCCATTTTTCCCCACCTACTGTATCACCGCAGACCCTACTTGATCTCGGACTCTTTTTCCTTCCCCTCATTTCTTTTCACTAAGACACCCTTATGTGTATCCCATGCATTCTTGAACCCCATCACTGTTTTCACCTGCACCACCTTGGCTGGTATGCTAGTCCACAAAATCCACTACCCTTTCTGTGAAGAAGCACTTCTTCACATCTCTCCTAAATCTACCCCCCTCCAACTTCACATCACGTCCCCTTGTTCTGCGCATCTTTTTTCTGAAAAGTACTTCCTTCCTGTACCTTATTTACCCTGTGAAGTATTTAAAGATTTCTCTTATATGCCCCCTCTCCCTTCTCTCTTTCAGGGTGTACATATTGAGTTCCTTCAGTCTCTCCTTGTAAGGCTTGTGATGCAGACCCCGCCACATTTTAGCTCCTCTCCTCTGGACCACCTCCTATCTGTCTCTGTCCTTTCAGAGATGTGGCCTCGAGAACTGTAATGCTCGTGATGCCTCTCCCTATGCACCTGAGTATCCCACTAGCCCTCCCAACTGCTCTGTCGCATTGCCTGGCCACCTTTAGGTCATCAGAGATTACTACTCCCCAGATCTCTCTCCCGTTTGGTGGTCATCAATAACACTCCACCCATTGTGTACTCTGCCGCAGGGTTTCTGCGCCTCAAGTGCATTATTTTGCACTTTTTTGCATTAAAATTCAGCTGCCATACTCGTGACCACTCCTCAAGTTTTCTCAGTTCTCTGCTCATCCTTTCCACTCCCCCACCACCTCCCAATGTATCCACCATAGTGCAGATTTCGGTGTCATCCGTAAATAGGCAGACCTTCCTTTCCAGATCCTCTGCAATGTCACTTATAAAGACATTAAAGAGGATCGGTCCCAGCACCGATCCCTGAGGCACCCTGCTAGTCACCCTTCCTCACCCCTCCTCGGAGTGAACTCCATTTACAACCATCCTCTGCCGCCTATCCCCTAACCAATTTCTAACCCAGTTTACCGCCTTTTGACCCACTCCTAGGCTACTCAGCTTATATAAGTCTTTTGCACGGAAGCAAGTTGAATGCCTTACTGAAGTCTAGGTAGACCACACCCACCACTCCACACTGATCTAATTCCCTGGTCACCCAATCAAAGAAATCTATCCGATTCATTAGATATGACCTCCCATCCATGACTCCATCGAGTCTCAGATCTTGGAACCCATTTCATTTAAGATATTCCACTATCCTCTCCTTCGCCAGTGATTCCATTAACTTTCCCACCACCGACCGATGTGAGGCTTACAGGTCTATAATTGCCAGCCTCCTCCGTGTTACTACTTTTATGAAGTGGGACATCATCTGTCCTCCTCCAGTCCTCCGAAATCGCACTGGTTTCAAGTATGCTGTTGAACAGTACTGTAAGAGGTACAGCCAGTACCGATCTGAGCTTCTTCAATACTCTAGGATGTGCCAGTGTTGGGTAAGATACTTTTTCTACAACTTTTGCAAAATTGTTCCAGGAAGCTCTGTGCAGTCACTAGCAAGGATGGAGAAGTACTGGAATAAGTAATACACCTTACAGTTACAAAAACGTATGTCTTTTTATACAAAAGTAATATGTAACTAACGGATTACATTTATTTGAAAGTCACTAGTGACTAACCTATTACTCTCAAATGTAATCTGTTATAGCTATTTATTATTTTTGTATAAAAAGAAACAAGTAACTAACTGTAATGGGTATTACTTTTTCTAGTACTTCTCCATCCTTGCTAGTGACTGCACAGAGCTTCCTGGAACAAGTTTCCGAAAGTAATAGAAAAAGTAACTTACCCAACACTGGATGTACCCCATCTGGTCCCATTGCTTTGTCCACTTTCAGATTAGCGCGTCCCTTTAGGACTCTCTCCTCTGAAAAAGGACTAGTGTCCACCTCTTTCTAAAGAGATCCTATTACTTTTTTGTGGCCCATCCCCTTCTCTCTCCACTGTGAACATGGAACAAAAGTATTTATTCAGGATCTCTGCCTTTTTTCCTTGTCCCCCTCTGCACTATCCCCCCATATCCCTCTTTAACCTTACAATCCCTCCCCTGGTTTTCCTCTTTTCACTTACACACTTAAAAAAATGTTGTCTCCTTTCATTACTGCCTAGGCTATTTTCTCTTCAGTTTGTGACTTTGCTCTCCTTGCTGCTTTCTGTTTCTCCAGAGGGACCCCTCTTTATCCTCCTCCCTCTGTGTTTCCTGATATCTTCTGAATGCCACCCTTTTAGCCTTAACCTTTTCAGCCACCTCTTTCGAGAACCACAGCGGTCCATTTTTCCTCTTGCTCTTGTTCACTTGTTGGACACATACGTTTGTTGCCTTCACTCTGCCCCATTTTAGTTACTCCACTGTTCTTCCACCCCACCTAGGTTACCCCACCCGCCAGTTCATACATGAGGCATTCACCCATCTTAATAAAATCTGCCCTCCTGAAGTCCAGGACCCTTGCCCTTGTGTGGTTCAGTTCTGCAGCTGTCCTTATATTGAACCACACTGTACGGTGATCACTGGTCCCTAGGTGGTCTCCCACTTTGATATCTGCAATACTGCCCCGGTTAATGAGTACTAGGTGCAGTACTGATCCTATCACATGTGGGTTCACTGACAAGCTGCCTGAAGAATGCCCCTTGCTGTGGATCCACAATGTCCCTGCTTCTATCTGTAGCCACAGCTGGGATGCTCCACTCTACATCCAGGAGACTGAAATCCCCCACTAGTAGCAACTCCTCCTTTTCTGCCATCTTGCCAGTGTCTTCTACCAGTACCTTATCTAACTCCTCCCCCTGTACTGGAAGTCTATAGATCACACCAGTGCGAACAGTGGCTCAATTTCCCTTTTCCAGGGTCACCTACAGTACCGCAGCCCCCCGTATTCCTGCTGCTTTTATGCTTTCCTTCACATAAAGCACCACATGCCCTGCTTTCCTTCCTGAAAAGGGTATAGGATCAAACACATTTACACTATGTGCATAAATACATGTTTTTATATATGAAATGCAAATTGGGGGCAGCCCTACACAATGCAAACATGGTATATGAAATGCAGATTGGGGGCAGCCCCACACAATGCAAACATAGACATCTCTATTTTAAGGACGGGATATCACCGCATGGCAGGGCATGCAGTCTTAAGGGAATAATGTATGACTTAGGTGGCTGTCAGGCACACGATGTAGCCAAGTGCTGCAACCGCTCAAGAAGTGCGTTATTCCCTTTGGACTTCACACCTTGGCAGGGGTTTATCCCGTTTATAAAAAGGGATTTTTTTTTGTTTGAAAATGTAAGTTTAGGCAAGGTGCAGTTGTAAGAGATCAAAAGTCATGTGACGTGGGTGCAGTTGTGAGAGATCAATAGTCATGTGACATGGGCGCAGTCATGAGAGATCAAGAGTCATGTGACATGCTTCAACCAATGAAGTAATGGACTTTCATGGCCCATTTTTTAATACACCCAGACCTGTGCAATAATTAGGGTGGCAAGCTATTTTGGGGTTCTGGAGACGAGGATAAACCATTCAACCTCGGGTCCTGTGGTTTATAAAGGTTTCCACAACCCCTCAACAGTATGCACGAACCCGTACGAGGGACACATCAAGAATCATAGGTACAAGCTCAGTAGCTATGCAAAGATAAATTTCAGTTTTGCATCACAGATTATTCTGAATTTTTGCTTTAAAATCTGAGTTTCTAATGTGAGACAGCACCTTGTCTGTGTGGGCAGTTAACTGTTATATGATGAATAGGAATGAGAAAGAGTGGTACACTTGGGGATGTCCCTCGTAATGTGGGACTGTTCAGAGATATGCGTATATTTATTTATTTATTTTTTAAAACATGGAATTGCTGTTTTAAAACACAACCGAAGCAGTATAGTTCAGCACACACAAGGCATGCGATTGACCCCCTCAGCCCTGGCTCCCACCCTGCAGTGTAACAGCTGGGCCGTGTCGGCAACATGGCATTTCCCGGAGAGACATTTTAATCACTATCTGTTTAGTTGCCAATAAAGAACAACAACAAAACTGGATCCCAGCGTGGAATCCCATCACATTCAGGTTAAAGTGCCTGCAGTGGAAGGCCCTTCTGTCGCTGTCTGGCAGCCCATCATGTAACTCTGGTCAAACGACACACTTCCAGTAAACATCACAGGAAGAGAGGCACTAACGAAAGCTGGCCAAGAGCCAGGGCTGTGCTCACTGTCAGTAGGATACGCTCCTACAGAGACCTGGGGAAGTCTAGATTTTCCTGTGCTGTACCAGTACACGGAAAATTACAGCTCTGGCTCTGTTCCAGCTATTTACCACAATCCAAGACTCCAGTTATAAACAAACTGATCAATGAATGCCAGGATGGCCCTGCACTTGACAGCCATGATGCGTGAGCTGCGCCCCAAATCTGCAAGCAATGGTGTGTATGTTTGTGTGTGGTTGCGCCAAATCTAATGGTTGTGGTGCATATTTATATAGCGTATTGAATCTGTAGACCATGGTGTGTGTTTTGCGCACTCAGTCTGCAGGCCATAGTCCAAGTTTGTTCTGTGAGAACTCTGAAGGATATCATATGTGTTTTATGCAGAATGTGAAGTGTGTGTTGGTCAAAAAATGTAAACTCTCTTTAAACAGTTAAAGACAGACACAGCATGAAATGCTTATATGAATCTACACTTCTCCCCACTTAATTTAATTTGCCACTTGTGCTATTTCCCCAGTACACTTGACCACAATGTGTTTTATTTGCCACTAGCAGGCCCACTCCCTCGGTACACTTGTCCACAATTAATTTAATCTGCCACTTGATGGCCCACTCTTTCAGTAATTTGTCCACAATAAATTCCATTTGCCACTTAGCCCACTTCCTGTCCACATGTCCACAATAAATTCCATCTGCCACTTGCTGGCCCCGCTCCCCAGTACGCCTGTCCGTATTTCCCACTTGATGGCCCACTCCCCTAGTACATTTTTGGTCCCTCAACTCCGGGAGAGTCAATCACTTTGCCTACATAAAGTGCCTGGCACCAGTGTAAGACTGCCTACACTTCCTGATGACACCTTAGTGAAACCGGTCAAGGTTCTGTGGGGTTCTACCTTCCTCTTTCCAGCTTGTGCATTAGCATATGGGTGAAAGCACGTCTATTTTCTGCCTTCAGTAAAATGGGCTTGCGATACACAGATTGATGTGGTCTCGGTTTGTTGGAGAGTGGTGCTGGACTTTGGGAGATTTGTGCACTTTCTTTGTCCGATTAACACACTGTGCTGCGGGGCTGCTATTTGTGAGTGCAGTAACCAGTGTAAGACTGCCTACACAAAATGCCTGGCACCAGTGTAAGACTGCCTACACAAAGTGCCTGGCACCAGTCTAAGACTGCCTACACAGAGTGCCTGGCGCCAATGTAAGACTGCCTACATAAAGTGCCTGGCGCCAGTGTAAGACTGCCTACATAAAGTGCCTGGCACAGGTGTAAGATTTCCTACTTAAAGTGCCTGGCACCAGTGTAAGATTTTTGGGGATCACACAAAATCCAGTCTCTCAAGAGGTAGTGTGTGATGCACCACTACTTGCAAAGGACCAACAATATAAACATTTTAATAAGAGCTGATGATGCCATTTTAACCTGCAGCAGGCAAGTCACAAAAAAAATGACACCTGCCTCAGGACCTAAACAAGCAGTTTAAAACCAACTCAGAGTAATTAATTAGATGAAGGACTTTGCAGGGCCAGCTTTTCTGGCAGTAAGTTAGCTCCACTCCAAAACAGCATTCTGGTGATGCTACGTGAGAGACAGGGCTCCAGAATATTCAGTGTAAACTGTCGTAGCATCGGGGAGGGAAGGGCGGTTTATAGTAACGCTATACAATTTAGCAGGCCATCTTTCATTTCCACGGCCATCAGTATGCTTAATGTATTACCCCAAAAAAGAAAGTTGTCCTGCTAAGATATGCAAAGTTACTCTACACAGCCCCCTCCCCACAAATGATTCTACTACACATTACACTGAACAAGCTGTAGCTCTGTCCCTCACATTGCATCATCAAAATGTCGTTTTGGGCCAGCATTACAGTTTGAGACGCCAAAGCTGTCTGAATACATACAAAGCCATTTACCTAAATATTTACTCTCTGAAAAATGTTTTAAAACTGTCGATTGAGACACTGAAGCCGGTGTACTGCAGAGGGACTTGCCAGCCCGATCAGATTGGCTGATCTTTGCATGAATTCTTCTGGCAAACAGACAGGTATCCACCCTCCCCCCCAAAAAAAACAACAGTTGAACTGAATGCTTTAAAGTCATGATGCCGGCCCTTGGGACTGGTATCGTCTCTTACCTGAGCTGGGGCATTCTTGCAGTGCCTTGGCCATCAGTGTGTTTGCAATGTTCTTCAGTCCTGCTCTGTACTCCAACCGCACGGACTCCAACCTAGAAATACAATGTACAGCAGGATCAGCTTCTGTGTTGAAAAATGTATGGAATGTGCCACTGATACAGCTGGACCATGTACAGAGGTGCCACCGATACAGCCGGCCTATGTAAAGATGGTGCCACTCAAATGACCAGCCTGTGTGTGGGACGTGCCGATAATGTATCTGGCTCATGCATGGGAGGTGCCACTGATATGACCAGTCTGTGTATGGGATGTGCCACTGATATAGCCGGACAGTATACAGGAGGTACCACTGATATAGCCGACCCATGAATAGGAGGTGCCACTGATATGAACAGTCTGTGTAGGAGAGGTGCCACTAATAAAGCCGGCCACTGTACTGGGGGTGCCATTGATATGACCAGCCTGTGTGGAGATGTGCCACTAATACAGCCGGCCCCTGTACAGGGGTGCCACAGATGAGCGGCACCAGCCAGCAGGCGTGCCGCTATTCAGCCGGCCCCTGTACTGGGGGTGCCACTGATATGAGCATCCTGTAGCAGACGTGCCACCATCTCAGCCAGCCCCGTACTGGGGGGTGTCACTGATATAAGCAGCCTGTGTAGCAGATGTGCCACTAATTCAGCCGCCCCTGTACTGAAAGCTACTGATATGAGCATCCTATGTAGCAGACGTGCCACTAATTCAGCCAGCCTGTGCATGGGAGATGCCACTGAGATAACCAGCCTAAGTATGGGATGTGCAAAACAGAATAAAAGATATACACAGGGCAAAATAAAATTGATTCCGCGACAAAGAGGCAATGCACCATGAAGTACCGGGATGTGATTCTGTTCCTTTGCACTTTCAATAAACAGTAATTTGTACTTTATTATTTTGCCTTGTGTGCACCATTTTTTCTGTTTTACACTGCTCTGTGTCCTTTAATGGTAGCACCTTTTCTTCGAGTGAGCACACAGTATATGCAGGATTGTGTATGGGACATACCACTAATATGGCCGGCCCAGAATGGGAGGTACCATAGACAATGACCAGCCTGGGTGTGACAGGTGCCACAGATATAGCTATTCCATGTATGGTAAACGCCACTGATATGACCAACCCATCTATGGAATTCACCACAGATATGACCAGCCTGTGTATAGTAGGTGGGAACTATTCCATCCCGCCCTTCCTCATTCACTCACAAAGCCCCTCCCCCACTTTCGGGCTTCCACGTGTACCCCTCTCACAGATTTCTACTTTTTCTGAATGGGTGTATTTTGAGCACACAGGTGAAACGACATGACTGGGTAGGGTGCTGTTACTTTGCGCAAGTGAAATGACACAGCTGGGTAGTGTGCTGTTACTTTGAATGCACAGGTGAAATGACATGGCTGGGTAGTGTGCTGTTACTTTGAGCGCACAGGTAAAATGACATGGCTTGGTAGTGTGCTGTTATTTGTAATGCAGGTCCTCAGGACGGGCCAACAGAGATGCAGTTTCACACCACAGAGAGGGATTAACACAGCGAAGCAAAAATAATTGGCTGAGGATAGGCAGACAAACAAACAGATAGTTTGATGGAGAGATGCTGTAGAAAGTGAGAGAGAGAGATGGAGATGGTGATGTAAGCAATAATGTGATAGGGCATACATTTATGTAAGCAGTAACATACAACAGTGTGTGCAGTAAGCTATGTCATGCACACCCCAGGTGTACAGTGACTTCCTGCCTTAACACCCGGGGTGTGCGACGATTACATACTGGTAGCCATCCTAATCATCTACTTTATGACAGAAACATTATACCACATTAAGGTACTACAATATAGCAGTTCCCCCTTATGGGAGTATTATTCAAAAATATCATATTAGCTGAAGTGTTCCCTTATTTTGCTGACTAGGTGCAATACGGTAACACTTTAAGTGGAACCCTGAATAATACTGCCGTAAGGGGGAAGTGCTGTACTGGAGTACCTTCAAGTAGTAAACCACTCTGTGGTAAAGCAAACAATTAGTATGGCTACCACTGTACTTTAATTCAAATCCTACAGCCTGTTACTCTACATACAAAATGGATTTGTAACACATATACATACAAAGAGAAAGCAAACCTTGCAAACGTGCATTAAGCAATGTTGCTGCATGCTGACGGCGGGGGGCATCCAGGACAACTGTCCCAGGCGGGCCTAAATTTACACATTTATGTGTCTTGGGGATAGGAGGTGGGCCCCAGACCTAAAGGTATGTCCTGGGCCTGGACATTTCTATCAGCACCCCTGTCGCTGCATGGTCACATGATGAGGCTAAATCACAGCTCTCTAAGTTAGGTACCCTTTTATAAATTGCATTACTCTCATGCCCAGGATGGGTTCTGCTCTCCTTGTGCCTTCAACCCCCTGGGAGGTGCAATTATTACAGCACACACCTACACACCCTGGAGTGTTACACAGCACCTGGTGGTAATAACTGTACACCCATGTGATCAGATTCCACCAATAACAAAGCTGGATTACACTTTCTCAGTATGTAAACAGAGGAACATACTTCATTCTAGCCATCAGTAGCCCCACCAAAATAAAAGATGGATCTGGACTACCAAATCAAAACACCATGGAAGAAAATTTTCCACAAAATATGGAAACTGAAATAAGAGAAGTTGGTCAGTGACCTACCAGAGATCCGGGTTCTGTGGATTTTTCAGTCGAGACTTCTCCAGGATGGCACGAGCTCTGGTTAGCTGGCCCACTCCTTCCTCCAGCCTCGACAGTAGGAGCCACAGTGGAATGGAATGGGGGCACTTCTTCAGCTGTAAGTGTGGAAAGGAGTAAGCTGTGAAACAAACCCACAAGAAAAGCAATTTCAAAATACCCCCCAAACACACACACAGAGGAATGCACACAATCAAACCTGACTGGTTCTGAAACTGACCTGGTACCAGTCCACTGGTCAAATGCTGATTAACTTTTCTCCCCCCCAAATAGGCCAGTAAATTTCTCCTTTAAAGTGCGTTTGTCACACTTGGGTAACTTTGGAAAATAATATTTAGAGACAAATCAGCTTATAACTACTGGTGACCATAAATATCAACCAGATTACTGTTTTGTTAAAAATACCTATCAACCAGTTTTCAGGATATTACACTCCAAAGGCAATAATAACCTGAAATCCAGTTGATATCATATGACACTTCAAAAAACCCCGAAATCTGGTTGATATGACATTCCCCAAAGAAACAGTGCATCTGAACCTCTTTAAAACTGTTGCATTCCATTATTTTTACAAACAGTATTTCAACTGCAGTATTTTCAACTGTGCTTTACTCACGTATAGTTCAATTTCTTCAAAGATAAAACTACTCTAACTAAACAAGCATTTGCCAATGCCGAATGTTGGCTTGCTGGCATTAGCACTGGTAGTGCAGGAGTTAGAAGTGCTAAATAGCTAGCTGGCCTGGTGGCGCTGAGGGTTGAGGCACTGGATGCCACGCTGGCAACCCAGGTACGAATGCGAGCCCGGGCCACCAGGGGTCGGCAGGGGAGGGATAGGATGGGGCGTCCAGAGGACTGCTCTCCTATCCCGGGAAGGGACCAGGGTCCCATCGCTCTGTAGCAGCCACTGGTGACGACTGGGGGTGCTACTAGAGCAGTGTAGCAAGGGGGGGCAGAGTACGGCAGACATCGGCTACGTGCCTAGATGTCTTTGCACGCCGGCACTCCACAAGGAGGAAAACTGAAAATTGGGCTCTGGTCAGGAAGCATGAGCTTCCGACCCCAGCTGCCCGACCCGAATGGCACCTCTTTATCCAGATCCTTCTCCGGTGGGTTGAGTTGGGTAGCTCCTCACCACCCTGTCATGGGGGTAATGAGGAGGACAGCCTGATGTCGGGTGTCAGGGCTAGAGGGTCGGTCAGGATGTCATCATCGACCGTAGCCCCAGGGAGAAAATATGAATAAAAGAAATGCAAAATAGGAATGACAGTGAAGTACTGAAGTAATGCCCCCAGACTAAAAGGCGTTGGAAGTGTGGTTTTGGGTCAGTCATAACGCTTGACGCCATTCCACCTCACCCTGCCCTGCAGAGAGCGACAGGTGTCAGGGTCTACATTGGGGTCCTCAGCCCTTATGCTCACCCCATTCCATAAGGAAATAAGCTGAGATGGATGCAATACAGGAGAATGGGGTGAACGTTAGCGTGATGGAACCCAAGGCACACCTCAATGCCTGTCAGTGGCTGTAGGGTGGAGGTAGAATTCCGCGAACATTATGGCTGATGAAAGTACAGTTACGCAGGAACCTACCGTAACAGTAGATCTTCGAGAGAGGTTCCTTCAGTAGGTCATCATATATTGGACTGGCGCCACCTGGCGTCGGGCCACACGGCTGACTTTTCTAGCAATACCTGATGGGGGACTGCCTGCCCAACGCCACGTGACTGACGTCAGCATGACTGTATATAGTGGGCAGTCCCCACACCCTCCCTCCAGTTTTCCCGCCGGATCCAGGAAGAGGCCTGACAGCAGGAGCGAACAGGGTTTGGAGACCCTGTAAAACAGAAATGAGGGGAGGAAAAATATGACCTACTGAAAGAACCTCTCTCGAAGATCTACTATTACAGTAAGTTCCTACGTAACTGTACCATCTTACTTCGAGTGGGTTCCTTCAGTAGGTCATCACATACTGTATACAACAGAGTCCCAAGCAGTCCCTCCAAGGAGAGACCGAGAGAAACCAGACAGGAGGAAAACTAACTCCAACGGAAAAAACTGAGGTCCATGAAGAAACACAGAAACACAGAATTTGACGGCAGATAAGGACCGCTTGGCCCACCCAGTCTGCCCATTTCCCTACCTGATGGATAAGCTGCAGATTCTAGTTAATCAACAGCTTACTTCCTCCTGCCCCCCACTAGAATTGCCTTATGCCTGTCCCATGCATTCTTGAATTCTCCCACTGTTCCTGACTCCACAACCTCCTCAGGAAGGCTGTTCCATGCATCCACAACTCTCTCTGTGAAAAAATACTTTCTAACATTACCTCTGAGCCGTCCCCCACCATCTTCAAATTGTGCCCCCTTGTTCTTGCACATCTTCTTCTGAAAGATGCTACCCTCTTGTACCTTGTTAATTCCCTGACATACTTAAAGTTTCTATCATGTCCCCCCCTTTCTCAAGGGTATACATATTAAGCTGCTTTAGTCTCTCCTCAGATGTCTTCTGGTGCAGACCTTGCACCATTTTGGTTGCCCTCCTCTGAACAGCCTCCACTCTGTCTATGTCTTATGGAGATGGGGTCTCCAGAATTGCACGCAGTACTCCAGATGGGGTCTCACTAACTGTCTGTAGAGAGGGATAACAGCTTCCTGTTTTCTACTGTTGATGCCTCTCCCTATGCATCCCAGTATCCGCCCAGCCCTCCTTACTACCTTCTCACATTGCTTGCCCACCTTTAGGTCATCTGATAGAATTACTCCTAGGTCTCTTTCGATTTTTGTTGTTGTTATTAACTCACCCCCCATTGTGTACTCTTCCCCTGGGTTTTTGTTTCCCAGATGCATTACCTTGCACCTCTTTGCACTGAATCTGAGCTGCCACATATTTGACCATTCCTCCAACCTTGCCAAGTCCCTTTTCATTCTTTCCACCCCACCTTGTGTATCAACCTGTTGCAGATCTTTGTGTCATCTGCAAAGAGGCATACCTTTCCTTCCAGGTGCTCTCTAATGTCACTTATAAAGATATTAAAGAGGATCGGTCCCAGTACCGAACCCTGTGGTACCTCGCTAGTTACCCTCCTTTCTTCACTGTGGACTCTGTTTACTATTACCTTTGCGTCCTGTTGTCCAGCCAGTTTTTATCCAGGCTACCACCTTAGGACCCACTCAAGGCTGGCTAACTTGTATATTAATCTTTGTGTGAGACTGTGCAATGCCTTGTTAAAATCTAGGTAGGCCATATCCACAGCCCTCCCTGGTCTACTACTTTGGTCACCCAGTCAAAGAAATCTATTAGGTTCGCCTACATGACCTTCCTGTTGTGAAACCATGCTGCCTTGCGCCCTGTGCCCCACTGGCTCTAGGTACTCAACAATTCTTTCCTTCAGAAGGATTCCATCATTTTCCTACCACTGAAGTCAAACTAACTGGTCTATAGTTTCCTGCCTCTGCCCTGCTCCCACTTTGTGAAGTAGAATCACATTTGCCCTCCTCCAGTCCTCAGGTACCACTCCATCCTCCCATGATTTGTTAAAGAGAGTAGTCAGTGGTGTTACAAGTTCTACCCTTAGTTCTTTAAGTATTCTTGGGTGAATCCCATCAGGCCCCATTGCTTTGTCCACCCTCAGTTTCAAGAGTTCTTTCAAAACCTTTTCTTCTGTGAATGGACAGGTTTCAACCCCCTATTCAGAGTTTCTCCCTTGTTTGGTTTAGGCACCTCCCCCCCTCCTCATCTGTTGTGAAAACTGAGCAGAAATATTCATTCAGTATCCCTGCTTTTTCACTGTCACCCTCTGCCCACATTCCCTCCCCTTTATTAAGTCTCTGTATCCCTCCCTTGGTCTTTCTTCGCTCCCTAATGTACCTATAAAAGGTTTTATCCCCCTTCTTAACAGAATTGGCTATCTTTTCCTTAGTTTGTGCCTTTGCTATTCTGACTGCCTTCCCTGCCTCCTTCTGCTTTAACTGATAAAGTTATCTGTCCTGCTCCTTCTGTGTTTCCTTATATTTCCTGAATGCTATCCTTTTCTCCTTAACCGTCCCTGCCACCTCTTTTGAGAACCATAGTGGTTTTTCCTTTGTTTTGTTTTATTGATTTGCTTCACACAAAGGCTTGTTGCCTCTGCGATGGCTGTTTTGATTATTCCCCATTGTTCCTCCATCCCTCCTTCTTGCCCATTTGCTAGTGCTTTTCTAAGGCACTCTCTCATTTTCCCCAAAGTCAGCCTTCCTAAAGTCCAATACTCTTGTTTTTGTATGGTTGTGTTTATTGTGAACCACACTGTTTGGTGGTCACTTGTTCCCAGATGGCTACCCACTTCTAAATCTGAGATCCTTTCTCCTTCCCCATTTGAGAGTACCAGGTCTAAGATTGCTCCCTCCCGAGTGGGTTCCAACATTAGCTGTCTGAGGTATGCCCCCTGTAGGGCATCGAGAATGACCCTGCTCTTGGATGTGCCTGCAGTAAAAGGTACTCCAGTTAACATCTGGCATATTCAGGTGCCCCATTAAAAATATCTCCCCTTTTTTTGCCATTTTAAGGATGCCTTCTATCATTTCCTTGTCCATTTCCTCCCCCTGAGATGGGGGTCTGTACACAACCCCCATGCGGATTGTGGTGCCATTTCCTGTCTCCAGGGTGACCCATAGTGACTCATCAACTTCTTGTTTACTCTTTAGTTCTGTTGCTTTAATCCCTTCCCTTATATAGAGAGAGCTACTCCTCCTCCTCTTTTACCCACCCTGTCCCTCCTGTAGACTGTGTATCCTGGTATGTTGACTTCCCACTCATGGTTCTTTGTGTACCATATTTCAGTGACTGCCAAAATATCCAGGCATCCCTCTTCCATTAAGGCCACTAGTTCAGGGAGCTTGTTGCACAGACTACAGGCACTGGTACTCATCACCTTCCATTTATTTTTTATGGCCTTATCCCTTTTAGCCCCATCCCTGTCCTTAACACCTTTTTCTGCATTTATCCCCGTCTTGCTCCCTACTGACTTCTCTGCCTTGGTGTTTACCTCTCTAACTACTGCGCTTTGTGGGGGGAGGCTGGGATTTCCCTGCTCCTTTTCAGTGCCTCCCCTCTTGGCTAGTTTAAATGCTTGCCAATGAAGCATTTAAACCTGTCACCTAGGATCCTGGATCCCCCCAGACAGATGCAGACCATCGCGCCAGTATAAGCCTGCATCCTTCCAGGTGGCTCCCCAGTCCCCAATGAAGCCAAAACCCTGAGCCCCATACCAGTTTTTCAACCATTCATTGAATCCCATGGTGTGGAATACCCTAGCAACATCCTTGCCATAGACGGGCAGCACCTCTGAGAAGGTTACCGTACATGCTACTTGTCTAAGGCCCCTCCCCAACTCCACAAACTCTTCTTGCACTGCTCTGATCCCATTTACAGCCAGGTCATTTGTCCCTAGGTGGACAATGACATCCAGCTCCCTCCCTCGTGCAGCTGCTCCCGCGATCCTGAGAATTCGCTTCCTGTCCTTCCAAGCCGTGGCACCAGGCAGGCACCTTACCTCCCTATCCCCTTCCTCCCCGTCTACCCCCCTAATGATCGAGTCCCCCACCAGGAGTCGTTTCCTTCCCCTGTGGGGTCTCATGCCACCCTCCTGTGGGTCTCCTTTGTGGAGGTTCCCAGCATCCTCCTTGGTCTCCACTGCAGGTGCCTCCATAGAGGAACCACTCTTTGCAAGAACAGCATATGAATAGTGGAGAGCTACAACTGGAGGGATGCACCTCTGTTCCACCACCCTCTCCCTCCCTGAGCCCACCTTGGTCCAACCGCTACTCTTTCTTGGCAACCTCTGAGGTAACGGTGGTGGCCCTGGTGGTACCTGGGTGGGGGAAGAGGTTTCACGAATCCTAGCCAAGTCAGCCTGGAGACGGGCAACCTCCTCCCTCAGACCAGAGAGGTGCCTGCAAACAGGGCAGCATCGCAGCCTCCAGAATTTCTCCCGGAACACTGCTGCTCCATAGCCATTGCACTGCACCACTCCCATCTTGACTTATTTTGTGTCCCCTCTCCTGTTGCTTTGTATGCTTACTGTCTCCTCCCTCTATGTATTTTTACACTTACTTTCCTACTGCCTATGTGCCCTTACAACTCTCACCCTTCCTGTTCTGGGACAGGAACTTCCTGTAGTCTTCAGTAGTCTCCTTCCTCCGTGCTTGGATTCAGACCTCCAGCAGCCGGGAAGTAAGTTTTTTGTTTTTTTTTTTGGACAGAAGGCCTGCAGGACGGCAAGGCCAAAGTCAGCCCTCTGCCTAGAAGTAATGTTCAGACTGTAATGTTTGGTAAAGGTATGGACAGAACTCCAAGTAGCGGCAGCGCAGATGTCGGCCGCAGAAATGTTCTGTAGGACGGCCGCGGAGGCAGCCATGCCCCTAGTGGAATGACCTCTGATGGAACCCGGCAGAGGTTTTTCGACTTCTGGTAACAGCAACGAATGCAGTTGCCTAACCATTTGGAAAGGCCCTGCTTAGAAACCGGTTTGCCCTTCGATCTCGGGGCAAAGGAGACAAACAACTGGTCGCAAGAGCGAAACTCTTTGGTCCGATGGGTGTAACACCAAAGAATCCGATGGACATCCATCTTATGAAGGAGTGCCTCATCTCTGTTAGAGAGGGACAGATAATACACCGGAAGTTCTACTGACTGATTCAGTGTGGCTTCTGACACCACCTTGGGAAGAAACTTCGGATGAATTCTGAGGACCGCCTGGTCCCGATGGAAAATCAAGTATGGCTCCTTGCAGACTAGAGCACAAAGTTCCGAAATCCTTCAGGCTGACGTGATAGCCACAAGACAAAGTGCATTTCCAGGATAGGAAGCGCAAATCACAGCTCATAGCCGGCTCAAAAGGAGGAAGGGTGAGCTTTTTCAGTACGAAGTTCAAGTCCCAAGGCAGAGTGGGGCTGCGGATGGGGAGTTTCAGATGAAGAATCCCTTTCAGAAAGGTTTTGGAGACTTCCAACTGAGCCACGGGTTTACCATCCACTAGCTCATGGTACGCAGAGATAGCTGAGACATGAACCTTTAAGGAAGAGTAGGACAGACCGGAGTCTGACAAGTGAAGGAGGTATTCCACGACTTGTGGGGCCGAGCAAGAGAAGGGGTTCCAGCCCTTGGCGGTCGCCCAAATGGAAAACCGCTTCCACTTCATGGCGTAAGTGGAATGGGTAGACGGTTTTCTAGCCTCAATAAGGACTTGAGCAACCCTGGAGGAAACACCCGAAACGGGATACTGCTATATCTGCAGGAGCCAGGCATGGAGATGCAAGGTCCTATGCCCCGGGTGTACCAGTCGACCTTGATCTTGGGTCGGGAGGTTGTGAGTCACTGGAAGTGGAACCGGTGGTTCCTGAGAAAGCTGCTGTAGCAGCGGGAACCAGATCTGTCTTGGCCAGAGAAGAACGATGAGGATCATCTTTGCCCTCTCCGCCTGAAGCTTGAGGAGAACCCTCTGCAGAATGGGAAACGGAGGGAAAGCATACAAAAATTTCCCTGTCCAAGATCGAGACAATGCGCCATTCCAAAAGCACCTTGCTCTGGAACGAGCGAACATAATTTGAGAAGTTTTGCGTTGTATTGGGAGGCGAAGAGGTCGATTTTCAGACACCCCCAATTTTGGAAGATGGATTCCGCCACTTCCTGATGTAGTTCCCACTCGTGAGCTAGGGTCTGAGATCTGCTGAGACTGTCCGCCAGGACGTTTAGAACGCCTGGAACGTGCTCGGCCACTAGGACCAGATGGTGCTGAACTGCCCAGTTCCACACCCGCGTCGCCTCCCTGCAAAGGGGGTACGACCGGGTTCCTCCTTGTTTGTTGATATAGCAAACTACCAACATATTGTCCGTTTGGATTAGCAGTGATCCCTTTGGAAGGAGGGTCTGAAAGGTCTGTAGTGCGTACAGGACCGTCCTCAACTCCAGAACAATGATGTGGAGAGAAGTCTCCAAGCTGGACCATAGTCCCTGTGCTTGGTGTTCCCCAAGATGAGCGCCCCACCCCATATTCGAGGCATCCGTGATGAGGGTGGCTACTGGTGTAGTGTTCCGAAATGGAAGCCCCAAAGAAAGATTGCGAGAATCCTTCCACCACTGTAAGTCTTTCTGAACTGCTGAGGAGACTAGAACCAGATGGTCCAGGTCGTCCAGGAGCTGATCCCACTGCACCCACAAGGACCACTAAGTAATCCTCATGTGAAGCCTTGCTAGGTGAACGGTAGTGATGGAGGCCACCATCAGGCCCAGAAGGCAAAGGACTTCCTGAGCAGGTATGGTTCTGAGGGAGGCCACTTTGGAGCCCTGACAGACAAGGGTCTCCATCCTGTCTGGAAGAAGGAAGGCTCTGCACTGGACAGTATCCAGGACTGCCCCAGTAAACTGAAGTCTCTGGGCAGGGATAAGGGATGACCTGGGAACACTAACTGTGATCCCTAGTCTGCTGAAAAGGTCCACAGTAAAGGAAAAAGCCTCCAGCAAAGAATCCCTGGATGGGGCTGAAATCAACCAGTCATCCACGTGAGGAAGACCGCAATACCCTGCAGCTCAGACGCTGAACCATCAGGCACCTGGTAAAACCCATGGTGCCAAAGACAGTCCAAAGGGGAGTGCCCGGAACTGGAAGTGTTCCCCTTGGAAACAAAAGCGCAGGAATCAGCGGTGGCTGGGGAAAATAGGAATGTGCAGGTAAGCATCCTGCATATCCAGGGCACAGAGCCAGTGGTTCTCCATGAGGAGAGAAAGGAGGCTCTGGTGCGTCAGCATTCGAAATTTTTTGTACTCGACAAACTGATTTAGCTAACTTAGGACGAACATGGGTCTGAAGTCCCCAGTCTTTTGGAGCCAGGAAAAATGAGAATAAAATCCTTTCCCTTTGCCCAAGGGGAGCTACGACGGTTTCTTTGAGCAAGACACTTTCCCTCCTCGCGAATGAGAAGAGCCTGGTCCAGAGAATAAGAGGACTTTTTTGGTAGAGTTTCTGGAGGAATCTCCAGAAATTCTATGGTGTGTCCAACGGACACTAGTTGCAGGACCCATTCGTCGGAGGTGATCGCCCTCCACTCCTGCATGTGGAGGGCAAACCTCCCCCACCTGCTCCCCGTCGCGAGACTAAGGAGGCAGTGGGGCTGGGGAGTCAAGAAGTGGGGTCCCGTTCAGGGGGAGGGCCTCCTGAGTGTCTCTGATTTTTGGAGGCAGGAGGGGTGGCTGTACCCCTTGCCTTACGCTTCCCTTGGCGGCGTGCCTGAGCGTTCTTTTTCTGCCTCCAAGTCCTTTTCCAAAGGAGTGCTGTTGTTGGGAGCCCGATCGGTACATTGACCTGACAGACCTAAGTGCAACTCCCTTGTCCTGTAGGTCTGTGATAATATCCTTGGTGTCCCCACCAAAAAAGGACCGAGCCCCTGAAAGGGGTATCCTGAATCGCCGACTGGACCTCGTTGGCGAGTCCAGACAGGCGAAGCGAGGAATGACACCTGAGGGCAATGGCAGTTGCCGAGGTACGAGTCACTGAGTCGACAAAATCGTAAGTAGCGCATAAAGTGTGCCTACAGGAAACCTTGGGAGAGGCTGAGATCCTTGGCAAGATCCTCCTTCAAAGGCGAGGGATCTATGGACTGGACTCGCACTTCCAGCCTGGCCAGGGTCGCTTTTTGATGGGGCACCATGTAACTGAGGGACCGGTGGGCGCACGTGGCGGAGGAATATATTTTTTTCCCCGAACTGGTCCATCTTAATCAACTCTTTGTCTGGAGGAGTACTGCTTATGTGCTTGGGCGCTGAAGAGCGATCATGAGCCGCAGAGATGACCACAGAGTCAGCCTTGGGATGAGCCTTTAAGAAAGGGGCATCCTTCGGTGCCCAGTACAGCCTGTCCGCCCGCTTGGGGACAGCCGGGATAGAATGAGGCATCTGCCAGACGGTAGTGGTGAGGTCTTGATGAGGGGTCATCCATGGAGGAATGGGGATGGGAGACAGAGACTCTAAGTCTAGGTGTTCCACGAGCCTCTGTCTCATGGGGTCCTGTTCCTCCGACTCCCAGCTGAAATAGTCCTTCATGGCCCAAAAGAGGTCTGAGAAGGAAGGGTCTTCAGGTGAAGACTTTGGCGAGACCTTGCCTCTCATGTCCTCAGGATCCTCCAAGACCTCCTCCGAGGAATCTTCCCTCCCGTCTGAATTATCATCATTGTCCGCCTCCTTGACAGAACGGCGTCTGGTATACGGAAGGGGACCTAGGAGACCGCAGTTGTGGGAGCCTAGTCTCCAGGTTCGAGACCAACTCCAACTGAGCGCCCTGCCACCAAGACTTTATTAAGGTCTTGAAATCTGGGGTAACCGGAGGAGGAGGAGGAGGGATAGGCAGAGGCTGGGGGGGGAGAAGGACTGATAACTGGTGGTGGATAATAGCTCTGGAATCCCATGTAATGGGAGTAGGGATTAAATCCAGGGTAGAACTGCCCAAGATGGCTCCAGTCCAAAGTAGGACCCTCCGGGTAGTGGTCCCCAGGATACCCCACCGGGTAATGCGGGACAGTTCGGGGTTGGGTATAAATCCCTGTCGTCAGATCAGACGTCAGTGGAACCCACGTCGGACCCGCCGTAGTGTAAATAGGTTGACGATCTGGACAGCCCATGTCAGGGAAACCGACGTCGGAACCGGCACCACCTGATCCGGCGCTAGGTGGTGGTCCGGCGTCAGAACCAGACGAAGGGACCCTGGCATCGGGATCGGATCCGGCACTGGGGCCAAAGGCTAAGGCTGGTCAGCTGGTCCTGGCTGTGGGACTGTTGTCGGGATAACCGGCGTCGGAAGCTCGCCGGAAGGCGAAGGAAGGGGCTCCACAGACAGGCTTGTAGGCCGAAGAGGAGCCTCCTTCTCCTTGACCCCAGAAGGGGAATGCGGAGTAGACCCTGAGGCATCGACTGGGTCGATGGGCTCTCCGCTGCCATCGACAGACGTACCCGCCAGTGAATTGGAGGCACAGGCGAGGAAAGGAGGGCTTTCTCCCTCTTGGTTTAGCCGGGCCGTGGGTGAGGTGCCGTTAGAGCCCGGCAGGGGCAGCGAACCAAGCAGTCGTCAGAGACGGCCGACTTAGCGGTGGGTCGGGTAATCAGGAGGAGCCCCTGGCCGGCTTCTCGACCTGAACCGGGTGAGTACCCACTGCCTGGTAGACGACTTACCAGCCGCCGCGCGGTCCCCAGAGGAGCCAAATGGTGTGGTCGTCAGAGGAGCTGACGGCCGACTGATCCGCCAAAGCTTTGCCAGACTTACCGTCTGATTTTCTGGGCAGCAGCTGGGCCTTGCTCATCAAAGGCCTGGCATTGTCCGCGGAGCGGTCCCGCTCCCTGGTTTTCTCCTTATGTTTCTTTGAAGGAGAAGATTTTTCAGACGAATCTCTGAGACGATCTATCTTCTTTTCGAGGGAAGCCAGACGGCTTTTAGCAGATGGACCTCCAAAGCCTGCTGTCTCCTCCTTTTAGTGGCCTGGTTAAAGGTCTGGCACTCAGGGCAGGAGGAGGCTGGATGGTCCAGGCCTAAACAAAGGACGCACTTGAGGTGACCATCTTTGTGCAGGATCTGCATGCCACAGGACAAGCACTTCTTAGGAGAAGACATCATCGATAGAACACGAATTTTAGAGAAAAAAGGAGCAAGGGATAAATCGATGCGATAACTTTCACAACGGTCGCTATCTGGAAGTCTGCAATGTGACTGACATGAGGCGATGGCAGGAAAGAACTGGAGGGAGGGCGTAGGGACTGCCCACTATATACAGTCACGCTGATGTCAGTCATGTGACGTCGGGTGGGCGGTCCCCCGTCAGGCATTACTAGAAAAGTCTGCCATGCGGCCCGATGCCAGGTGGCGCCAGTCGAATATGTGATGACCTACTGAAGGGACCCCTCTCGAAGTAAGATCCCAAGTTACGTCCCCGACGCCTGTCATTCTCTACAGGGTGGGTGTATGGTTGGAAACCTTAACGCCTCGGGTGTTTGTTGGTATTTTCACTCCAAATTTTCAACACTGGCTTTTGGGACCCCACCTCATGAACAGTGGCACTATCATTTCATTACTCAGTCTTGAAAAGGTGATTTTGCACAGCAACTCTGCGCCACTGGGAGCCACAGGTGCGGAAACACATTTCAGGTAGGATGGGAAAAATGACAGCTGTAGTGTTCATGAGGAGGTGTAAAAAAATGGCAATGTTAAAAATCTGGAGAGAAAATATGAAAAAATTGCAAACTTACGAGAGTGCGTAGATACTATGCAACGCACGCCCGTAATGCGGTCATTTTTTGGAATTTTTTTACCAAATTTTCAACACAGGCATTTTGAGACCTTCCGCTTATGAACAGTGTGACTGTGATTTTTTTCTAATCTGTCCCGAACGTTGATTTCCCATAGCGACTGCGCCATTGTGCGCTAGATGTGCGAAAACACATTTCGGGCAGGATGTGAAAAATGACAGCTATACTGTTCCATAAGGAGGCATGAAAAATGGCAATGTTGAAAATATGAAGTGAAAATATTACAAATTCTCGAAGTTACGAGCATGCATGGAAACTGCACAACGGACGCTCGTAACAGTCATTTTTTGGAATTTTTTCACCAAATTTGCAACATAGGCTTTTTGGGAACCCACCTCATGAACAGTAGCACTGTTGTTTCATTAATCGGCCCTGAAAGGTGATTGCGCGCAGTGACCACGAAATCACCTTTCGGGGCTGAATAACAAAATGACAGTGACTGATTCCACGAGATGGGGTCCCAAGAACCCCATGTTGAAAATTTGGAGCCAAAAGTCAAAAAAATGGCTGAGATATCCACCTAAGTTGAAAACCCCCCATTTATGCCATTATACAGCTTACCGGCATTTCTTCAGTTCACGGCTGGCTTTGAAGAGTGCAGACGTGTTCCCACTCCACCGAAGATAGCCGCGCCAACCTCAGGAAGTAAGTATGGGGTGAGCGGGGTGTGGGGAGGTGGGGTGCGCTGAGTGGGTGCAGGTTGGGGGAGGGACGGCACGGACAATGAGGACCATTTTCTTGTTTTGCAGAGAAAAGACAAAAAAAAAAAAAAACAAGGGAAGGTTTTTTTTCAGGTGACACCAATACATTTGGGCACACTGGGTGGGCTCCCAGTGTGCCACCTGGGTTTTTGTTTTTTTTTGTTGGGGGCGGGGACTGGAGCCATGGCAATTTGGCACCTCGTCAGCAAATAAAGCGTGTCTGTGTTGGGGGGCAAGATGCCGAGGGATGGGCACCCGTCAGCAAACAAACTGAACTGGAGAGGAGGCATGCCCACAGGGGGATTGGGCACCCCCCAAGTCGGCTTTCTAGGGATTGTGAGAGGCGGACGGCAGGAGCCGCCACCATGTTTACTGAAATGTTTCACCAGGAATGGCACGTAATGGAAGCGTGTCTGATCTGCCGCTGCAATGATGAGCCTGTCTCTGATTGCAGTGGCGTATTTCTTTCAAGTTGTTGGCACTCTCTGAAACTGCTGTCATTGGCAGCATGCTCGCTGGTTGGTGGCTGAGGGACACACCGGCTAAAGCATCCCCTGGATTCGCCACAACACTGACACACCTTTGAAAGTGCTACTACCGCAAGATGTGTGCAAGCCAACATGAAAACATTTTTTTCTTTCAAGCTGCTAGAAATACGGTCTAAACCTCCACACCAGCAATTATAAAAAATAATGGATAGATAAGTTTGATGTTATGGATGTTTTTCACACACCCTCGGTGTGTGCTGACCAAATAACCTCTCAAGCTTCGCTCTCGAGGTTTACGGGTCATCACACACCTTGGTTATTGAACATCCATGCACTTACTCATCCATTATTCTCTATATATTTTTTATATTTCTATTCCTTTTATTCCTTATTGTAAGGCTTATTTGCATGGAAAACAGGATCCTTGTTCCCTACAGTTGACCTGCTCCTGCTGTTTAATCCTTTGCTGAAGGCACAGTCATCTGTTTGTGACATCATAATCATTTCCACAGCAACAAACTGATGTCACAAGCAGAGGATTAGGATTTCAGCAAAGGATAAACCAGCAGAAGCGGGTGTGCTCTACTGGACAAGGATCCTGTTTCCATGCCAACCAGCATAATAATACAGAACACATGGAAAAGAAATGCAGACAGTGTATTACATATTAGCTGAATGGTGACCAAAATGTTCACAGGCTTGTTCACGGGCACAAATGTCCCAGCTTATGAAACTGCAATTTGCAGACAGTAAGGGTTGGGCTTTGCAGACCAAGACTACTTGGGACCATCATCTTGCCTGGTGACCAGTTTGGCAGTCATCTTCTGCCAGTCCCTCTACTGTAATGTAATTTAGTAATGGATGCTACAGGTTACAGGTCAGGCAGCTGAGAACCCACAAAGACCTCTCCACCTTGCAGGCTGGTACAGCAACATGAAAGCTATTCTAGCTGCAGTTTTGTTTCAAATTAAGCTTTTGCCCCCGACATGCATCTGCCCTCCCTTCTCCAACAGCACCATCACATCTCTGGCTTAGGTAATTGCAGTGCTTAATGCGCAAGGCCCTTACCCTTGGTTGTATGCCTCCCGCGCGCGGTCCGTGTGTTCTATTTGTTCTTCGATCTGCCCCTTCATCATCCAGAGCTTGGGGAAGTCATCGTAGTGTTTCAGCGCTTCTTCACAGAGCTCCAGGGCGCCCATAGTGTTCCCAAGCACCCACTCCAGCTTCACGGATTTCATGAACACCTGAGAGGGAAGAAAAGCTGCAGCATCACCTTAAGGACAATCAGCACCAAAAGTGTCGAAGGATGGTCTACAAATAAAAACGGGTTATTGTGGGTTGTCAAAGTAGTGCAGCTGCGGAGCACTGCACTGCCACTTGGAAGAAAGATGGCATACTGACATCCTGCACTACAGCTCGGGGCTGCGAGCACTGTGATGTTGAAGTGCTTATCTCCTGGGGAAGGAGAGTCCGCACACAATTTAGACAGATCTCCTGTCAGCCAATCAAGGAGCAGACTGATGGTCAACTACTTAATTTTTTTGTCTAATTCCAATAACGTCAGTTGTCTTATTTAAATCATCAAGACAGACCAGTAAAAGCATTTCTAGGACTACTGTTTTTTTGCTAGACAGTGGTCCAGAACTAGTCACCAATAAGAAAAATATCTGACCTCTACCTACAATCTGCCTTCTCTATATGCCCTCAACATTCCCTGTTGTATCTTCACCAAGACAGACATCCCCAATTATGTCAAATTACAGATCGAGGGATTATAATGTGATGCTTTTGACCAATCAGTGCTCCTTTCTTTTGTGCACAAGAGTATCTCATCTTGAAAAGAGCACCTCTAGGGCTGTACCTGGCAATGAATGATTTAGGACTTGACATAGCACCGAAACTGCATTGATCAAGGTGCAAAATGATCTCCTCAGGGCTAGAGACCAAGGGGAATGGCCAAATACTTGTCCTCCTTAAGCTCTCATCAGCGTTTGACACTGCAGACCATGGATTGTTGTTGGATCACCTGAGGGGACTCTGTGGACTCACTGGCACTGTCATCTGCTGGTCTGAGTCCTTTCTCACGAGCAGGATGCAGAGGGTGATGATGGAGAGTTTCTCCTCCCGCCCAAAACCACTGCTCTGTGGAGTTCCCCAAGGTTTGGTCTTCTCACCCATGTTGTTCGCAGTGTACATGCTACCCCAGGGTGATATCATTAGACATTACAGTGTGGTGTTTCACTGTTACGTGAATGATACCAACTGTATATGTCCCTATACCGCCAGGATGCAGTGGTGGTGCTCAATACATATCTTAGAAACACAGAAGTTGATGGCAGACGGAGACCGCTAGGTCCATCTAGTCTGTCCATTTGTTTTAGACCTATTTTGACACTCTAGTTGCCCTCTGTAGTCAGGGCTCCCTTGTGTCTATCCCATGCATTCTTGAATCTCCCCACAACCTCTTGGGGCAGGCTGTTCCAAGCATCCACCACTCTTTCTGTGAAGAAGAACTTCCTGGTGTTGGTAGAGAACCTCCCTCCTTGCAGCCTGAGGTCATATCCCCTGGTCCTGGAGCTCTTCTTGAAGTGAAAAGGTTCCTCTGCCTGCACCTTGTTAATGCCTTTATGTGCTTGAATGGATCATACGATATGTAGGAGTTCAGTGGGTAAAATTACCCTTTATGGACTCACCACCAATTATTGATGGAATTCCAAACTTGGAGTCTCCCATGTATATATCCAAATTTGTTTTAAAGGAATCCAAGGTAGTACTGGATACTATATTCTAAGGCAGTTTATTCCAGAGATTTACCACTCTGTGTAAACCACTGATTCCACTTTTGAGTATTGTTATGTGTACCATTTAATTTCAATGAGTGCGATCTAGTATTGACATTTGACTGATTTCTAACTAATCCTATTGTTTCAAAGATTGAGTTATTTTGAAGAGCTTTATAAGTTAGGCATAAGTCACCGCGTAATCTTCAGTACTCCATGGAATAAAGGCCCAACGTTTTAGTCTAGTTATATAGTCAGATTCTATTACTGCATAAAACTTTTTTTAGTAGCTTTACGTTGTACCCTTTCTATAAGTTTTTTATTCCTTATCAAATACGGTGCAACAACTGAAGTGCAGTATTCTAAATGTGGTCTAACAAGACCAATATATAGGGAGTGATCACATTCTTAATCCTACTTTTTATGTTTCTAAGAATGCAACTTACTGTCTTATTTGCCTTTTTTTTTTTTTTTTACAGCGGTAGTTGTATGTACATCAAATGAAAAATCCTTAGAAAAAGTGACACCTAGATCCTTTTCATGGTCAATTGTCTGTAAATCTGTATTACTGATTTTGTAATTATAGCATGGATTGTTTTTTCCTAAATGCATTACCTTACATTTAGTTTCATTAAATAATAAATTGTTGCTTTTTGACCATTCAACAAGGTGTGACAAGTTATTTTTTTAAAACAAGAGCAGAGTTTTAATCTGTTATTATACTACCAAGTTTGCAGTCATCAGCAAATTTAGCAAGCCAGCATGTGTTAGTTAATGGGCTCATGGTAGATAATATATTAAAAAGAACTGGTCCCAGCACAGAGCCCTGGGGTACCCCGCTAGTAACCGGACCCCATGCTGAAAGATGACCTTTAACGGAGACCTGTTGTGTACAGGTCTAACAACTATGAGGCAGTATAGCGCAGTGGTTTCAGGCTCTGAGCTGCAAATCTGATGACATCCAGCAGACCAGACCTGGGTTTGAATCCCACAGCTTCCACTTGCATACTGTGTGACCCTGAGCAAGTCACTTAACTTCCCTGTGCTCCCAGGATGCACCTGTAAAAAAAGCTTTCGGCTCAGTATGCTACTCCTGGTTAAACTAAAAAAAAAAAAAAAAAAAACTATGCATGTATCTAATTTGTAATCACGGGGTGTACTTTTAAGAACTCTAGTTGTTTAATAAGTATTTGATGGGACACAGAGTCGAAGGCCTTAGAAAAATCAAGAAAAATTATGTCCATCTCTGACAAACCCATGATAGTAAATATCCACATAATCTATTTCTGCTAAATATTTAGCTATTCTGTCATTAAGTATTCTTTCCAGCAGTTTACATAAAACCGCAGTTAAGCTTACGGGTCTGTAATTTTGCGGTAAACATTTGCTGCCACCTTTATGTAAAGGAATGACTGTAGCCTGATTCCATATTGGGACAGCAGAGCTGGAATTTAATGAATGATTGAACAATAGAGTTGTAGGTCCAGTCAGATATTCAGCCACATTTTTTTATAAATATAGGTGGTATACCATCAGGCCCTGGAGATCCACTGAATTTTAATAAACTAATCCCGTTTATAACTTACTGTTCAGATACTGGAACGAAGGGGATATCAATTTTGTCTGGAACAAAATTTGTACATTTTGATTTAAATACATTCGTAAAATAATTATTCAGATTATCTGCTATTTCTAGCTCATCAGTCAAGACACCTTCTGGGGTGTGTAAGGGACCAATGATGGGACTGTTTTGTTTTAAAGAACCAATATAATTATAAATAGAATAATAGATAGGTTCGAGTGAATTACAAGGCTGTAATTCCATCGAGAGTTCTGGGGCATAGGTAACCTCGAGGCGAAGGTTCGAAGGTTCCCAGAAGTGAGGCCTAATACGAAATGATTCGAACCTAACTGTTATTTTTGTAATATATGGATATGAAATGCTGACGAGGTTTTACCTCTGGATTCCTTGTGGGATGGTTCGTGCTGCTTGTTCTCGCTCTTCACTCACATCCCCCTCCTGCGTGGAGTCCTGCTTCTCTCTCTCTCAGGAATAAAAAGAAAAGAAACAAAAAAAACTATGCTTTGGACACTAGAAAAGTTGGTGATCCCAACGACAGTATTACGAGGACCGGAAGTATAGTATTATTGGACCGGAAGTATAGTATTACGGGGACCGGAAGTATAGTATTACGGCACTGACTAAGGTATTACAGGGTTTTTTTTGTATGCTTTTTGGGGGTATTATTTTTAAAATCCATATATTACAAAAGGATTTTACTGTTCTAGCTAGGTTTTCGTTTATTTTTTTTTTTATCATATTCTTACTTTTATTGGGTTTTTTTTTTTATATAATTTCCAGTTCAGTGTTGTATGATTCTTTTTGCATTTTTTGTATAGTTTTCGTTTCTTGGCTAGAATTTTTTTAATACTGTTATTCCACCATATTGGAGATTTTCTATTATTAATATATTTTTTTCTGGTTGGAACCAACATGTTGATGCAATATTGAAGTTTGTCATTAAACTTGCTCCAAGTTTTTTCTAGGTCGCAACCTGCAAGATCATCGACCCAGTTCCATTTTTTGAGATGACTTTTAATACTAGAGTAATTTGCTCTTTTAAAGTTCTTTATTACTGTGCAACCATTTAGTACAGTAAAATGTGTAAGGTTCACTGATATAAGGACCATATTGTGGTCGCTATTGGACAAGGGATGTGTAACCTTGATCTGAGTGTTTGCATCTTCGATGTTAGTAAAAACTAGATCCTAGTATGTTCTTGTCTCTAGTAGGTAGTTTAACTATTTGTTCCACGTTATTTATAATCATAAGATCTAGGAGCGATGATTCGAGAGAAGAGCTGCCCTTACCAATTTCCCAGCTGATGGTTGGGAAGCTGAAATCGACCATGAGTATACAATCTTTATCGACCAAACCAGTTTCGATGTTAGTCATAAACTTATCGTTTTCCTCTTTGTTTAAATTTGGTGCTCTATATCCTAGAGTCCTAATGTTATAGTACGGTTTTTAAATAGCATAATTTTTATCCAGATTAATTCTGTAGTGTCACTGTGTTGGTAATCATTATCTACTAGAAATCTTTTAAAGGTTTCTTTTACATACAGCACAATTCCACCTCCCCTTGCATGTATTCGTTTTTTCTCAAATTTAGTGTATCCAGGTATTTTGGTAGCCCAATCATCGTGTTTGAACCAGGATTCAGTCACCCCACATATATCTATTTTGTTAGATTCCATAAAGTAAGATAGGGGTTTCTGGAACACAAGGGGGGAGGGCCTCGCACCCAACTAGGGATCTGAGGTTCGAGCAGACTCGATAGACCGTAAGGCCTAATCTGCTGGCAAATAGTATGTTAGCTCGTCTAGCTTGTTTAAAAGACTCCGTGCATTTAATAGTAGAATGTTTAAATTATTTTCAGAATAATGTTTGATATGTGGATTTTATTAATTTTGTATTTCTAGCCGGTTCCATACTAATATAATTTATAAGTGATGCATTGGCTAGTGTTTCTGTAGTAGAATCAAGTCAACTGTTTAGAGAATCCTCTAAAATAGGGATCTCCCCCTTTAGTTGCAGTTTAAAGTACTTTGAATGTATGCCAAAATGCGTTTCCCCAGTAGGGTATTTCCCCTTCTACTCAAGTGAAGCCCAACCCACGAAAAAAGCTCTTCACTGTGAAAAAAATCCTCCCAGTGAGTTATATATCCAATTTGTTGTTTTATACACCATCTTCTTAACCAGCTATTCAAAGCTTTAATCTTGTTTGTATTGAATTCAGAAGCTTTTGGAATCAGTAGACTCTCGGAAAAGGCAACGTTACAATTTAAGTCAGTGAGTTCATTAGCCATTGCAACAATGCCTTGTTTAATTTTTAGAAGCGGTTCTATCAAGATATTGCCCCTGCATGTATAATAACTTGAGGCTGTTCAGTTTTGGCCAAAATGTTGTCAAGCATTAAGGCAATATCTTTTATTTTTGCTCTGCCAAATGAAGATAGTGTTCTAGATGACTTGTCGGGGTTGCAAACCATTCTAAGTTTTTAACAATAGAATCGCCTAGTACAAACAATGGTCTAATTGATGTATCAGTATTAAAATCCATCAGATCAGTATGACTGGGCAAATGAGGCTTTAATGTATTTATAGGTATAATGGGAGGAGGAACAGTTATTGTTGTAGATATATTTGGAGTGAGTGGCGCCATAGGAATTACTATGTCAGTATGACTGTTAATACAAGCTTCATGCTCATCAGGAATGTTTAACAGAGTGAAATGATTTGTTAAAAGACAGGTCAAAGGTGTTTGCTCTGTGGCCCCTTTTAGATGCCCTTGAACCTTGCACTACAAACCAATCTTCTTCTAAGTTGGTATTCAGATAATTTTCCCTTGGTCTTTTGTTGTTGTTGTTATTATGGGTCTCTACCTGTGGTAGTAAATCAATAATCAACTCTTGTGTAGTTTCTGTATCAAAAATGAGATTATTAGCTGGGATACTAGTCACATCTGATTCCATGAAGGCCTGAGCTGGGATATTTGTGTTTGAGATTGACAGTTTTTCAATGTCAGTATTCGACTGGAGTCTATTAGCCATGTCTTTTTGGCTAGCTTCTAACTTCAACAATCTTTCCCCGAATGTTCTAACTTCATATTGCAATTCCTCACCAGAAATGCATTTGATGCATTTGTAGATAGTATTATTGCATAATGTATTTGCAGGGAACGAATACATGTTACAGGAAGGGCATTTAATGCCTGTTTCTCCATTAGTAGTGGTTATAAAGTCAGCCATTTTGTTATGGAAGTTGTATATCCCTGCTAGCTGTTTAATGGCCACTTAACAATTGATGGTATTTATTTGTGATACTAGCAACCTGATATAAACAGGGAGAACCAAACAGAATTATGATTTTACTTGCTCACCTTGGGGGAGTAATCACGAATAGACATCTGCCACGCCAAATCGCACAACTCCGCTGAGCGTGCACATGTGTCTTCATCGCGAGGTGAGTGCACACGCACTCTGCTCGTAGCAGGGCTCATTTTAACAGCCCAGTGACCCAGAAGTAAAGAGAAGGTCAGCCTGCACACTCACTGAAAGCCAGTAAAAGTTTTAATTAAAAAAAAAAACAAATAGAGAAATGTCAGTACATCAGTAGTTAGAGCAAGCACCAGCTGGAAATAGTGCCCAGAAAATAACAAAACGCTTCCTATGTTGAGTTGTAGTCCAATTGGTTGCAGTGGACTACCAACTCACTCTTCCTGCAACAGCTTCCTGAATGCAGGGCTCCTGAACACTCCAAGCAGGTGCAACTATTATTGATTGGAGTAGTGCTACTATGCACAGTACAATCACAGTTTCATTTACTCTACTGGAGCAAGTGACTATTAAAAATGCTATGTACTCTCAGGGTGCAGTGCTTCAAAATGAGAAGCTGTGTCCCCCCTCTCTCTTCTCTGCTCCAGGGAGCACATATTCAGTTCCCCAAGTCTTTCCTTGTAGGACATGTACTGCAGATCCTGAATCATATTTATCGCCATTCTCTGTACTGTTTCCACCTGGTCAATGTCCTTCCTGAGGTGAGACCTCCAGAACTGGACTCTATACAGTGGTAGTACCACCTCTCTCTTCCTGCTCATGATTCCCCTCCCAATGCAGCCTAGTATTCTGTTGGCCTTTAATGTTGCCTTCTCACACTGCTTACTAACCTTCAAGTCATCCGAGATTATGATTCCCAGATCTCGTTCCTGGTTTGAGGCTGCCAGTCTTTCACCTCCTAGGTAAAACTCCTTTCTTGGATTCTTCTTTCCTATGTGCATGACCTTGCACTTTTTGGCGTTAAATCTCATTTACCACACTCCAGACCATTCTTCTAGTTTCTTGAGGTTAGCTTCCATCTTGCTCACTCCTTCTGGGGTGTCCACCCTGCTACATATCTTGGTGTCATCTGCGAAAAGACACACCTTCCCTTCGAGTCCGTCAGTAATGTCTGCTATAAAAACACTGAAGAGCGCAGGCCCCAGCACTGAGCCCTGGGGCACCCTGCCTTCTGTTGATTGTGCTCCATTAACCTGCACCCTCTGGGTTCTGCCTTGTAAATAGTTTTGTACCCATCTGACTACTTCTGGACCAACCTCTGTGTGGTCAAGCTTCTTTACCAGCCTTCTGTGTGGAACCAAGTTGAAGGCCTTACTAAAGTCCAGGTAGACCACATCTACTGCCCCACTGTCATCCACTATTTTTGTAGCGTAGTCAAAAAACTAGAGCAGATTTGTCTGGCATGACCTACCTGCTGTGAAACCGTGCTGTTTAGGGTCTTGTCGGCCGCTAGTTTAGAGGAATGCTACAATCCTCTGTTTGTGTAGTGTCTCCTTTAGTTTCCCTACTACAGACATGAGGCTCACTGGTCTGTAATTACTAGCCTCTTCGCAACTGCCTGATTTGTGAAGTAGAACCACTATTGCCTTTTTCTAGTCTTCGGGTACCACACTGCTCTTCAAGGACTTCGTGAATAGAAGTGCCAGAGGGGCTGCTAATTCTGCTCCCAGTTCCTTAAGGATTCTGGGGTGCATCTCGTCTGGTCCCGTGGCTTTGTCTGCCCTTTTTTTCCCCCCTCCTGATACCCTGTCAGCCCCGACCCATTGGGGCATCCATGGAGCCATCCTCCGACCACTTGCTTCCCGATACTATACCTCAAGTTCCCCATGTAGCTTCGGCTTTGCCCCCCGAGCGGGGACGAGGTGGGGCGGGACCCCTGTAACCAAACTTTCATCAGGCTTTGCGGCAGTCAGTGAGCAGGGCACATTAGAGGCATGCCCCGGGAAACCCGTGTTCCTGGAGCCGACAGAGGTTTTTCCAGCTTTTCTGTCCTCCCCACGCAGCGTCACCCCTGATGTCATGGCGCTAGACGCCCACGCCTGCTGTGTTCCTGGGCCGCCCGTTCCCTTCTACTGGGAGTTTGCAGTCCCCCCGAGCCTCCGCCCGGAGTCGCGCAAGTGCGATAGGGCATGGACCCTCCCTCCCGACCCTCCCTGGAGGCGGGAAGGCGTCGTAAGGCGCTCAAGCCCTACTCCCCGCCCCACCTGGCCGACCCACCAGCGACCTGAGTCCACTCCCGAACCCGGGTCGCCGGCGTGGAGCAAGGTGTGGCGTCCAGCGCCTCAACCCTCAGCGCCACCGGGCTGGCATGGCTTTGTCTGCTTTTAGTTTATTTAGCACCTCCCAGTACTCCAGCTTCTATAAAGGGACTCGTGTCTACCCCTGGTCCTGCGGCGTTGTGTTTTTTCAGGGCTGGACCATCCCCTGGGTCCTCACTGGTAAACACCAAGCAGAAGTATTTGTTGAGAATTTCGGCTTTCTCTGGGTCATGTTTTGTGCATTTCCCTTCTTCAGTAGCAATCTTTACTATCCCCCCTTTTGCCTTCCTACGTTTCCTAATGTAGCTAAAAAATTATTTGTCTCCTTTCTTGGCCCCTTCTGCTATCCTTTCCTCTCTCTAGGCTTTTGCCTTTCTAATTTGTTTGTTTGACTCTCTCATTTTTTCCTTGTACGATTCCCAGTCTTTCTCAGTTTTGGTTTCCTGGTATATGCTGTACGTCTTCTTTTTTTCTTTGACTGTGGTAGCCACTTCCTTGGAAAACCATAGAGGATTTCTTTTTCTTTTTGCTTTGCTGACCCATCTGGCACATTGATCTGTGACAGTCTTTATTATTCTCTTGAGTCTCCCCCACATGACCTCCACCTCCTCAACCTCTGTTTCCATTAACTGGCTACTTATGTTGTTCCTCATTTTTTGGAAGTCAGCCTTTCTGAAATCTAGCACCTTTATCTTTGAGTGGCTGGTGTCCTGTGTTGTGTTTACCTGAAAGCTTACCATGCGCCGATCGTTGTTGCCCATATGACATCCCACTTCGATGTCCCTGATCCTTTCTGAGTTTGTGAGGACAAGATCGAGGATGGCATCTCCCCTTGTTGGGGTTTTAACAAGTTGGCACAGTCCCGTGCCATGTGGTGACAATATGAATGTCCCTACTTCTTGTTGTTGATGCCATTAGGGTGCTCCAATTAATATCTGGTAGTTTGAACTTCCCCACCAGTATTACTTCTCCTTTATCAGACATTTTGTGAATTTCCCCTATTAGGTCTTTGTCTCCTTTATCTCCTTGATTTGGGGGCCTGTACATGACACAGATTCTGAAAGGTTTTCCCTTGCCCGTATGTACAGTTAGCCACAGTGACTCGAAGTCCCCAGGTTGCCTTTTTGCTTCTGTGGCTTTTATTTCTTCCCAAATGTAAATGGCTATCTCCTCCCCCCCCTTTTTTTTTTACCATGCCTATCTTTTCTGAACAGACTGTAACTGGGAATGATCCTATCCCATCCGTGGTTTTCCATGAACCATGTTTCTGTTACAGCCACCCAGTACAATCCTTCTGTTTCCAAGATGGCTGTGAGTTCAGGAAGTTTGTTGGTTAGGCTACTAGTATTTACAACCACTGCCTTCCAGGAATGTACATCCTCTCTGGCGCGAGGTTGTACCCTCTTCCGGGACTGCTCCAGTTTGCTCTTTCCGGCCAAGAGATTATGGAGGTTGCTAGTATGGGTGGATGTTGGCTCTGATTTGTTTTCTGAGGGTGCACGTGCGCATTTGGCATTTTGGGGAGTGATGACCAGCCCACTGACAGCAGGGGTGTGAGCTGCGTCATATTCCCCTTTATTTAAACTACCTATATAGACATCACATTTTTGTCCGAGTGCTCACACACCTTTTCTGTTTAGGTGCAATCCATCATATTTAAAAAAAAAAAAAAAAGCTCTTTCCCAAAACTTGTGCCAGTTCCCTATGTAGTGGTATCCCTTGTTTTGGCACCAATCACGCAGCCATGAGTTGAATTTGCCTGGTTCAATCTCTCTGACTTGCTTGGTGCCCCCCGACACTGGCCGCACTTCTGAGGCTAATTTGGACAGAAGGGAAGAAAGTTTGTCGGTCAGGTCCTCAAAGTGTTTCTTGGCCTCCTGAACTATGCGATTTGTCAAGTCACTGGTACCAAGGTGTATTGTTATATGTGTAACATCCCCAGATTCCTGCACAACTGTCTTTATGCGGTTAGTGTCCCTACTTGCAGAGGCTCCTGGTAGACAATCTGCCACAATGTCACTTTAAACATTTTGTGTTAGGTGGTGTTTCACTCCTTGGATCATGGAATCCCCGATTATGAGAATTCTGCTTTTGTTTATATTTTGTGTTGGTTTTATTTTGAGTTTTAGTATTGTTGTTGTTATTGCATTTGGTCTTGGTATTGTTGTTGGTTATATTTTGAGTATTAGTATTTTTGTTTTTATCGTAGTTTGTATTGGTTTTAATTGGCGTGTTAGCCTTTTTTGGTGGTTTGATTGCTTTACCTTGTCTTACTTTGTCTGTGGTTGGTAGCAGTGCAGCGAACCTGTATTTTGTTTGGATGGCTGGGAAATGCTCCTGGTTTTTGGCTCCCTTCCTGGGCCTCCTATGATGCCTCTTTTTTCTTACCCCTGCCAGTCTCTGGGCCCTGGCTGACATGCTGGTACTGGTGGTGGTGGTGTTGGGGGGGGGTTGAGGTGGTGTGCTACAGAGTTCCTGTACTGGAGGTCGTATATTATATTCCAAGCATCCTGTAGTTGGGCTGCAAGATCTGCTATGGCACAGCAAGCATAGCAGGGTCCTGGTTGCCATTTGTAGATCTTATTGTACAGTGAGCTTTTGTTATTCCTTCCTGATGAAAAAACAATCAGTTTGTTAAAGTCTGCCACTTAGTAGCACAACTAGAGACTGGAGAGGAGGAAGACTCTTTCCAAGTCGGTGAAGATCAGTGAAGCTGGTACAGCAGTACAAATGCTGATATACATACAGCCACTAGGAATTCTGGGTAAGTGTTCCAACTGCTTCTTATGCTGAGAGAGCAGCCGCTGGCTGGGTCTCAGCAAAGCGATCGAGGAGAGAAGTTGCCTCAGAGGAGATAAGAGCCGGACTGTGCACTCCGAGGGGGATTCAGCCAGGTAGAACTGCTGTCAAGGAATTCCTGCTTCTGCACCTGTCAGAGTCTGCCTTCCCTCCATGACTTGTCTCTCTCCCAGTCGGTGAAGATCAGTGAAGCTCAGCAGACAGTAAGGTTAGGGGCTAGACCGCACTTGGCATATGACTCCTAGGGTTGCCCTTTGTGTCTGAGCTTTTGCTTCTGGTTGTTTCTGGCTCAGAGCTTTTTATTAGCCGACCACTATTTTAAGGCAGTAAGGCTAGGGGCTGGATCACTCATGGGGTATGCCTCCTAGGATTGTTCTTTGTGTCTGAACCTGAGTATCTGGCCAAGATCCAGGACTGGATGTGAACTGGCTGAGGCAAAATCCAGATAAAGCGGATGTGCTACTGACTGAACCAGGTCGCTGAAGGGAGGCAGATGCTATGAGGGCCGGAACAGGCTTGGTACGGTCTCTCTTTCAGCGTCCGCGAAGGTGAAAAATCTGGGTGTGATCCTAGATGGTGGATTGACATTTGAGGCTCAGATGCCATCTGTTGCCCATATTGTTTTTTACCATGTTAGGAACATCATGTGAATTAAAACCTTAATCCCTCTGAATGATCTGCCTTCACTAGTGCATGCCTTCGTGACATCCAGACTGGACTACTGCAACACTCTGTATCTCAGGGTCAGTGGAGGGCTCCTGCACTGCCTGCAGCTGCTGCAGAAAGCAGAGGCCAGGTTGCTAACTGGCCTTACAAGGTCTTGTCATGTGACCATGATCTGCACTAGCTACTGGTGAGGTGGAGGATCTCCTTCAAGGTGGTCTACTCACCTTTAAGGCCCTATACAGAATGGGTCTGGGCTACCTATATGACCTCCTGACTCCTGCCCGCCCACTGCACTCCTAGCAGTTCCCAGGGCCCGTCTCAAAACCTTGGGTGACCGTTCCTTTGAGGTTGCGGAGTCGGTCCTGTGGAACTCACTCCCAAAATCCTTGAGGGAGGCCCCCTCAGTGGAAGCTTTTAAACAGGGTCTGAAGGCGTATCTTTTCAGAGAAGCATTTGGGACTTCATAATCTTCCCCTTACTAATTTCAGCTCTTATATCTGTTAATATTGTATTTTACATGCTTTTTATTTATACTCTTATTTTGTTCTGTCTGTATCCTGTGCAGCGCCCTGAGCCCCAGGGAAAGGGTGCTTAAGAAATAAAGCCTTACTTACGTAGAATTATGATGTTACTTTCAAATCTGTATTAGAAATTTTGCGTTTTGGGAAAAACACCCGGGTTGTGCCTGTAAATGGACGTTTGGTCCAGTGTACCTACCTGGTAAACAAATGAAATGAAATGAAGCCAGACTAGGGCCTCAACTCCTTTGAAGGGTTACCTTCCCTCGACTGCAGGGCAGGGGTGCAGGCGCCACAAAAATAACAGGATACTCAACTGTAACGGTAGTTCTAGGAGTTGTATTTGTTGTTCATCCACACCGTTTGGCATGTCCCTTTCCCCTTTAAGATCAGCCGGAAGTCTTCAAGCTGGCTCCTCCCACCCACTCGGGTGGTATATACCTTGGCTCCGCCCCATGACGCCAGACCTTAGCCCGCTGGAAGCCAGGTTGTGTGCGTCCGCAGCAGGAGAGGTCGGGTGGGTCCATGTGGATGAACAACATATACCACTCCTAAAACTACCGTTACAGGTGAGTAACTTGTTATTCTAGGATCGTGGATATGTTGTTCATCCACACTGTTTGGCAGACTCCTAGCAGTTTTCCTGGAGGAGGGAGGCAAGGCGCACACCCCCTACTTAGGGAACAGAGATTGGAGAACAGAGGCCCCAAAACCAGCATCCCGTCGTGACTCAAGGTCGATGTGGTAGTGCGTAATGAAGGTGTTTGCTGATTTTCAGGTAGCAGCCCGACAGATTTCCAGGATAGGGATGTCCCTGGAAGCAGCCACCGATGCAGCAGTATGGCGGGTAGAATGAGCTCTTATCCCTCTGGAAGGCTCCTTGCCCGCCAACTCATAGCACAGATCTATGCATGATGTAATCCATTTTGCTACGGTCCGTTTGGCTGTAGGTCTGCAAGAAGTGGCTTCAGCACAGGTGACAAACAGCTGGTGAACCTCTCCATGAATTTTCGTCGTTCTCTCCTTATAGTAGGAGAGAGCACATCACAGATCCAAGGTATGGAGCCTGTACTCGGCCTCCGAGGTGTAATTAGGGTAGTATACCGGCAGAGTCAACACCTGGTTAAGGTGAAACTCTGACACCACCATCGGAAGGAATTTCAGGTGGAGGCACAGGACAACTTTGTCCCTGTGGAAGACCAGATAAGGGGAGTCCACTGAAAGCGCCTGGAGCTCCCCTGTCCTCCTAGCAGACATGACAGCCACCAGGAAGGCGGTCTTCCACGACAAATGTGACAGCTCACACTTGTGCACTGGTTCGAATGGCTTGCCCATGAGCTTTGCCAGTACCAGCAGTAGATCCCACGGAGGTGGAGGTTTACGCACCGGAGGGGATATGTGATCCAGGCCTTTGAAAAAGCGCCAGACCACTGTCTCCCACGCCAATGTAGGCTGACCAGTCCACGGCAGTAAGCAAAAATGGCTCCCAGGTGCACCCTAAGGGTCGATGACCGCAGACCCCCTTTGGTGCGAGACCAAAAGTAGTCGAGAATGTTAGCCACAGACCAGGATAAGGGGTCCAGACCCTTACCCTGACACCAAATGGAAAACCTTCTCCATTTGAAGGCATAACATTTCCTGGTCGATTCCTTTCGAGATGCCTCCACCACAGTGTAGACATCTTCGGAAAGACCCAAAGCCTGGAACTCTAGCCGCTCAGGTACCAGGCTGTAAGGTGCAGGGATTGAAGGTCCGGATGGAAGACCTGCCTCTGGCTCACAGATATCAGGTCCGGGCGTGTACAAAGCCACTCCAGGGGCCTGCAGCCGAGGCTGAGGAGATCTGGATACCAGAACTGGCGCAGCCAGTCTGGGGCTACCAGAATCGCCTTCACCTTGACCCTCATCACCTTGAGTAACACCTTGTGGATCAAGGGAAATGGAGGGAAGGCTAGAGGAGGCCTGGGATCCATGGCCTTGAGTAGGCATCCCCCTGCAGCAAGCCCTGCTGAGGGGGGGTGGGCTTGATACAGCCTCAGCTTGGTGTTTTCCCTGGAGGCAAACAGGTCCACCATCAGTTTGCCCCAACGGGAGAATAGGCTGTAAGCTACCTCTGGATGGAGAGACCACTCGTGGGATGTCTGGCCGATACAGCTGAGAGCATCCGCCAGCTGATTCAAGGCTCCTGCCACGTGGATGGCTAGAAGATCTGCCTCCAACCTGGCTTATAAGGGTCTAGATGCGGAGCACCTCCTTGCACAGCAGATGGGACTGTGTGCCGCCCTGTTTGTTGAGGTAGTACATGGTCATGGTATTGTTCGTCTAGACTTGAACCACTTGACCCTGGAGCTGAGGAGAGAAAGACGACAGTGCCAGTCTGACTGCTCTGAGCTCCAAAAGGTTGATGCGGCATCGGTACTCCTCAGGGGTCCAGAACCCGTGGGCCCTGTTATCCCCCATGTGGGCTCCCCAGCCCATGAGAGAGTCATCGGTCGTAAGCATGACCGTTGTCTCGGGGCGAACAAATGGGGTCCCTTCCTGCAACCAGTCTGGGGCAGTCCACCACTGAAGAGCATCCCACATCATCTGGGTTACAGTGATCAGCTGGTCAAAACGACCGTGGCGCTGAGTCCACTGGGCAGCCAGCTCCCACTGGAGGGGGTGCATGTGCAACTGGGCCCAAATGGACCAATGAGGTGCACCCTGCCATATAACCCAGAAGGTGCAGAAAGTCCCAGGCAGGGCACAAGTGCCCGATCAGAAATGATTGGGCAAAGGAGGAGAGAACCTACTCCCTGTCCGCCGGGAGCTGAGCTCTGGCTTGACAAGAGTCGAGTTCTGCCCCGATGAAGCCCATCACCTGAGAAGGCATGAGTTCCGACTTGGCCTCGTTGATCAGGAGGCCAAGCTGGGAGCAGATTTGAGGGCCAGATCCCTGGACCTCTACACCTACTGTTGGGTGGAACCTGCCAGGAGTCAATCTTCGAGGTAGGGGTAAATTTTGGCCCCCCCACCCAACACCGGAGATGGGTCGCCACCACTGCAATGCATTTGGTGAAGACCCGAGGGGTCGAGGACAGGCCAAACTGCATGGTTCAGAACTCGACAGGGTCCCCCAGCATCCTGACATGGAGGAATCGCTGATGGATGGATGGATTGGGACATGAAAGAATGAGTCCTGCAGATCCAGTGAACAGAACCACGTTTCGCTCCAAGGATGGTATGATCTAGGACAGAGTGACCATCCGAAAGGTGCATGACCTGAGAAACTGATTCAGGTTGTGGAGATCTAGAATGGGGCGCCAGCCCCACGTTCGCTTGGGCACCAGGAAGTATCTGGAGACAAAGCCTGGGTCTGCAGACGGATCCGCCATGATAGCTACTGCCTCCTTCAGGAGGAGCTGAGCAATGTCGTCTCGAAGAGCTGACTGGGTGCATGCAGAAGTCCATTCTTCCCGAAGGGGCGTGGGCTCGGCTGGGAGGGTATTGCTCAAATTCTAGAGGCAGTCCCTGACCAACCACTTCGAGAACCCACCTGTCCGTAGTGATAGCGGACCAGCGGAAAGGAAATAATGGAGCCGCCCACCCACGGGAGGACCCAAAGATGGCATGATGGAGATAGGGGTGGCAACCCCCACCCTGTCACTGGGCAGGCTTAAGGGAGGAGGACACTCCAGGACCTGCGCCTCGGCCTCCTTTGCGGGCCTGTTGGGGTCCAGGCTTCAGCCGAGGGCACCAAGCTTGAGCCTGCTGCTGATGCTGCTGTCCTCCTTGGTAGGACAACTGCTGGACTGCAGGGTAACAGTGCCAAAAGGGCTTCTTTTTCTTCTGCTGGTTCTTGCCTGAAGAACTCCTGGCAGAAGTGGCATTGGACTGCTCAATGCGCTGTAGGTGACAAGCCACTCCTGGGCCGAACAAGTCAGTCCCGGGGAAAGGCACATCAGCTAACTTATGCTGAGTATCCGCCATGAAGGATGATAACTGGCCAAGCCTCGCGCGCAAGAGGCCACTATGGCAGCCAGCCGGCCGGCATAAGAATCCCAAATGTCCAGGGCCGACTGGAGCTGCTGTTAGGCAACAGGATGGCCTTGGTCCCAGACCTACTTAACCGTGGTTTGCAAGTCCACGGGGAGATGTGGGAGGACCTCATCTAATGACCCAAGAAGGGCATGAGAGAAGTGTGCCATGATGACAGCCAAACTGTCCTGACAAAGGCCCAAGGAGGAAGCCGCACAGACTTTCCACCCCGAATGGTCCAAAAGCTTGAACTCCTTATCAGGGGGACAGTCAGTGTTGGCAGAAAGTACAGATACGTAAGAACTTACTGTAACAGTAGATCTTCGAGAACAGCTCTTGCAGCAGGTTACACCATTAGGACTGAAGCCGGCAGGCATCAGGACCCCACGGGAAAATTCTAGCTAGCTATCTTCAGCGGGGACCGCCCCTGACGTCGGTCCCGCCTCCGACGTCAGACGTAGTACATAAGGGGGCAGTCCCGCCCGATTCCCCAGTTCTCCCGCCGGAGACTTCCGGCCGCAGGCTGACATCGAAATGGGAGACCGAGGATCCACCTGCTGAAGTCAAGGGAAACTCCTTGTTAGTCAAGGCTTAAAACCATGCCTCTCCAAGGGGAAGGTGGTGGAAGGCATCTGCTGCAAGAGCTGTTCCTAGACCCACTGTTACTGCTCAAGTTCTTGTACGTAATGTACTATCTTACTGAGACACAGCTCTGCAGCAGGTTACACCATTAGGACCGATTCCCAAGCAGTAACGCTGCAAACATTCTGTGAGGAGGAAACTACGAATTACATTCCAGGTCCTGAATCTAGGACAGGAGACCTGTAGTAGCGCCAGCCAGGCTGGCAGGCTCTTCGTGAAGCGTATGTCCAGCTATAATGCCTGATAAATGTATGTACAGAGCTCCAAGTGGCTGCAGCACATATGGCAGAGGTGGAGACGTTTCAGAGTGCTGTAAAGGAGTGGCCACACCTCTAGTGGAATGACCCTGGACTGATCCCGGGAGGGCTTTTGTTTGATATCATAACAGTATGAGATGCACTGGACAAGCCAGCGAGACAGGGACTGTTTGGATACTGGTTGGCCCATCATCCTTTCAGAAAAGGAACAAAAGTTGTCTCAACTACGGTTGTTTAGTTCTTGTTGAGGTAATACTCAAGCTGTGTAGTATCCAGGGTGTGGAGCAGTGCCTCTCCTTATTAGAGTAATTTGGGAAGTAGACCGCAGGTCAATATCCTGATTGAGAGTGAGTGTAGAAACCACCTTAGCAAAAATTTAGGATTCTGCCCTAGGGATACACTTGTCCCGTGGAAAATTAACAAGGCCTCTTGCACATAAGTGAAGTTCAGAAACTCTTCTCGCTGACGAATAGCAACCTAAAACAGTGCTTCCACTAATAGAAAATGCAGCTCGTGAATCCACTGCAGGTTCAAGGGGGAAGCGTGAGTTGTTCCAGGACAAAGAGCAAATCCTATGGAGGCACTGTCCTTAATGGGAGGCCTAAGATGTAACACCCTCTCAAAATTCCCGAGAGGCATCTAATTGTGCCATTGTGCTTTCGTCCACCGGAAGGTGGTAGGCTGAAATGGCAAGGGGCTGAGGTGCACTTTGATAGAGGAGTAGGCTAGGCTGGACGGAAAAGGAGAGCAGGTGGTCTAACACTGCTCTCACCGGGCAACCTAAGTGAGGAAAGGTCAGCGTGTTTATGACTATATAACAAAAACGCGCCTTTTATGGCGTACGCCGCATGCGTTGTTGGCTTTCTGGCTGCAGAAAGAACTCTGCAACCTTTGAGAGACCCCGTGACGCAAGATGGCTATGTCTCTAGGAGCCATGCATGCAGGTTCAATGAGCGTAAGTCCGGGTGGACCAGTGAACCTTCCTCCTGAGACAAGAGATGGGAGCTGAATGGCAACGGGAGCGGAGGTTCCCGGGATAGTTGAATCAGTAAAGGGAACCAGATCTGTCTGGGCCAGAAGGGGGCCACAAGGATCATGGTTGCTTGCTCCCGCGTAGTTTGAGAAGAACTCTCTGGATCAACAGGAAGGAGGGAAAGCGAGAGGAATCTGTCCGCCAGGTAGAGGGACAACGCGTCCTCGCCAGAAAACACCAGGCCCTGGATCTAGCGAGCAAAATTGGGCAGTTTTATGTTGGATGGGGAAGCGAATAAGTCCAACTCTTGAGTTCCCCATCGAAGAAACAGATCCTCTGCTACTCTTCTTGAAGAAGTTCCTATTCGTGGGACTCTGCCTGGGAGTTTACTCAGGCCGCCTGCAATTGTGTTGTCCAGCCGAAACATGTACTGAGATCAGATTCGCAACCGTGTCGGATTACCCAATCCCACACCCTCATGGCCTCCCTGCAAAGGGGGTAAGAGGCACCTCCTTGTTTGTAGAGGTAATACATCAACGCCGTGCTTGTCTGTCTGAAGCAGGAGAGTACTGAAGGGATTTCTGACTGAAAGGGGTTTGCAGGGTATAAAGGACCGCCTTCTCATCTCTAGGACGCTGATATAGAGGTGGGCTCCAGAGGTCCACGTATTCCTGGGACTTCACCCCGTCCAGGTGTGCTCCCCCACCCTAGACCTGAGGCGTCTGTGGTGAGGATTACCTCCGGGACGGCGCTATAAATGGGACGCCCGTGGAGAGTGTCCTTCTGGCCCAGTTACCACTGCCAAGTCTCTTTAATCACGGTGTTCATGATTCTGACCGATGCTGCATGGTCTGGTTTTGATCCCATTGCACCCTGAGCATCCACTGAGTTACCCGCATGTGGAGCCTTGGCGAAAGGGATTGCAGGAATGGCCGCAGCCATGTGTCCGAAAGAAGTTTAAGGACCGAATTTGGTTGGGACGGTCTTGTTCGATTTAAAGCTCCCTGATGAGGGATCTGATGCGCCTGCTCTGTCGCCTGAAGAAATGCTCTTCCTGAACGGTGTCCAGTACTGCGCCTATAAATTGTAAGCTTCTGCGATGTACCAGGAGAGACTTCTCGGTTGATTAGGATGCCTAGAGATCAAACAGGTTCTGGGTGCTCTGATCGCCAGAATAACGCCTTCTCTGGAGGCGCTATGAGAAGCCAATCGTCCAGGTACGGAACATATAATGGCTCTGTCTCTTAGAGACGCTGCCACAACTGCCATGCATTTGGTAAAGACTCTAAAGTGGATGACAGTCCTAATGGGAGGGCTCTGAACTGAAGGTGGTGGTCGAGAAACCTCAAGCGCAGGAACCTCTTGTGCGCCTGAGCTATAGGGATGCTGGTATGCGCCCTGCATGTCTAGAGACGCTTTGAAGGCATCTTGCTTCAGCATGGGAATGAGACCCGAAGAGTCACCATGCGGAATTCTTGTAGGCGACTCGAACGCTGAGGTCGCTGAGGTCCAGAATCGGACAGAGGTCCCCTGTTTTCTTTGGAACCAGGAAGAAGTGGGAATAGTATCCTGTCCTCCTGGTTCTCCTCGACGATTTATTGCTCCTTTTGCAAGAGCGCAAGTATTTCTTGCCAGATCAGTGACTTGTGCTTACCCGGTACTGGGAGAGCAAAGGAGGCCTCGAGGGTAGCTCTTCTGCGAATTCTATAAAGTGGCTCTTCCGACTAATCTTGAAGAATTTGTACCTGTCGGTGGTTATAGCTTGCCATCCCGCAGGAAGTTTAGTAATGCGACTCCCCCGACCATGATTTCCGTTGATCCTGAGGGGCGGGCCAGAAAGGAGTCAGGCTGTGGCGGTTGAGGGTCCCGCTGGCTGGACTAGCTTAGGAGTACGCTTGGCTTCGCCTGCGGGTTGTTTCCCCGCTCTGCGAAAGCCGGAGCCCCTTTGTTGTGGAGCAGGGCGGACTGTTGTCTCTGCGTCCGTCCACGAAAACGGCTTTGGTTCCTACGAAAGGAACTAAGCTTGGTTAGTACATGGCCTGGACCGACTCTCACCGCCTTCCCCGGCCTTCTTGAGTCTGGTAATTATCTTCTGAGGGTTTACCAAACAAAACTTCTCCTCGAATGGGGCGCCCATGATATTCTTCTGACGTCTCGGTGAAAACCGAGACGAGAACCAAGAGCGCCTCCGATGCATACGCCTGAAGCTGCTGCTCGGCCGAGGAGTCAGCTGAGTCATACACAGCTCGTGAGCACTTGGGTTCCTACATCCAACTCCGCACGGTTGAGCTGAAGCATCTCCTCCTTCTGCTCACCTTCCGCAGTTTTCTCAGCCGCATTCAGACTCCTGTTCCCACAAGGCATTTTGGAACTGCACCATGTGGGCCAAATAATTCAGGGATCTGATGGTGCAGGTAGCGGAAGATACATGCACCTACCCATGGCGCTCCAGCTGTTTGGACTTCTGGGTCCGTGGCAGGTGCTCAAATGTTGCGGTCTCTGGACCGTCATGCAGGCTGTTATGACCAGACAGTCGGCCTGAGGATGCTGAGTCAAGTACTGGTCTTCCCTGGGAGCCTTGTACAAGCCGATCAGCTTTCTCGCATCGCTGGGAGCGAATGTGGACGCTTCACGCGCCTTGGTGACGCCCATGAAAGTGTCTACCAAGGTGGCACCACCACAGGCTTGGGGTCCTTCTGTCAAGATACTTTGCAAGGCGAGCTCTTCTCGGGGTCTAGCCCTTCCGCATCCCATCCCATGTTCTCTTGGATGTGTCTCATAATATCCGAGAACGAAGGCCATCCGAGGAGACTTTGGCATCTGCGCGGATCCGGAGAAGGGATGGAGAGGGGAGATGGGGATCTGGATGTTGAGAATTCTGATCCCATGTCCTCCGTCGAAGGCGATCGTCGGCGTCTTCTGGGTCTCTTAGGGCTGGGTGACCTGGAAGAGGATTTGGACGGAGGTCTCCGTTTGTCTGGTCTCCCCCTTGGAGGTGTTCTGTGCTCCCGGGGAGGAGGTAGCCGGCCTGCCAACCCCGATGGAGAGGGGGGCGCAGGAACCGGAGGAGTAACCGGTGTAGGAGGAGGAGGAGGAGGAGGAAGAGGAGGTGGAGTGGGAACCATGTCCTTCTTTATGGTGTCCCACCAGAGTAAACAGCTCCTTCACTCTAATATGGAAAGGCCCGAAGACGGTCCGGGCGCCGGTGGACGGCCGCCGGGTCCCGTGTCGGTTCACAGGGGGCTCGGGTAGTGGCGTAGGGTTCCCTGGGCGTCTCGACAGGACCGGGGTCGCCCGTCTGGTCCTCGGGCCGAGTCAACTCCTCCTCAGTGATGGTCTCCCTGACCGACATCGGTCAGAGGCGCGGGTCCTCTTCTCAATAGGGAGCGGGCGCCGTCCCTACCGGGCGTCCGATGATGCGTTGGCCTGGCCGGCGACGGCGCCTGGGCCGACAGCAGCTCCGGGACTCAGGCGCAGAGGTCGACGACGGACGCACCGCGCGCGGGTCCCGCGGCCTCTTCAGAGGTGAGCTCCTTGGTCTTGGCGAGGAGGCAAGGAAGCAGACCTGACGCGGGTTCAGGAAAGGCGGAACCCGACTTATGGTGATGGTGGCGATCCCCGACTTGGCCAGGGCCTTGGAGGACGAGGAAGGCCTGGGAGTCTTGGCCTGGGAAGAGGATGAAGACTTCTAACCGCAGCAGGGGAGGCTGAGAGCTGGCCCGGGAAGGGAGCGGGCCGGACCTGGAACCAGAGCTGCGCGAGTCTGAGACATCCTAGCGGGACCTGGAAGGGGCCTTCTCCTATGCTTCTCAGTTGCTTGTGGGCCTTCTCTAAGAGTCCCCTTGGAAGACATGGTCTTGAGTTTTCTTCTAGCAGGAATGCCTGAAGGGCCTTCTGGCACGGATCCGGTTCTGCTATTAAACCCCTGGCAAAAGGAGCAGGACCGGGTGTCGTGGTCTGGGCCTAGGCACCGGACGCAGGCCGAGTGCGGGTCCTTGAAGGGGATCTGCTTCCCACAAGCACACTTCGAGGAATGACCGGAGGTCGGAGAGGACATCAGCGAAGAACTTGATTGCAGAGAATCGAATTTCCCGTAGGAAAAAACTTTACCATGCGCCGCGCCCTAGAGACTGAACCGAAGGGTCGAGACATGCAAGTCGACGGCGGGAAAGAATTGGAATCGGGCGGACCGCCTCTTATGTACTACGCCTGACGCCGGAGGCTGGACCGACGCCGGGCGGCCCCTACCAAGATACGCTAGTTAGGATTTTCTCTGGGGTCCTGATGCCTGCCGGCTTCAGTCCTAATGGTGTAACCTGCTGCAAGAGCTGTATCTCAAAGTAAGATCTGCCAGTATGCCTGAACACAGAGGCAGTCACCAGGCTCTCGCCAGAAGGGTGTTTTGTGAACCCCGCAAGGGACCCCATGGGCACCGCATACTTGTGGGCCATGCGGGCAGATGGTGCTGGACATGTGGCAGGGCACTGCCATAGTTTGAGTGCCGGACAAACAATGGCCTTGGCCACAGGAAAGGCCTCTGTCGGGGTATCCCCTCTCTTCAGGATGTCCATGAGAGGGTACTCCGCCTTTTTCTGGATGGGTTCCAGGGGCATCCCTGTAGAATCAGAGATGAGACGGAGGATCCCCTGGAAGGAAGAAGGACCTTCCTCCATCTCTGTGCCAATGAACGACTCATCATTCCCTGGATGTGAGTGGAGCCTGGTGACGTCCGAGTCAGAGGAGTCAGGATACAGCGGTCTGCGGCCCAAATCACCCTCGACCCGTTGAGGACGGTCCGGGGTGACTGTGACAGAAAGATGTCGGGGAAGTCCAGTATCTGGTCGGTCCTCTTTTGAAGAAGCCCTTCCCACAGGCTGCTTAGACAGCGGCTCCACCACTATCGGTGGAGAGACCGGCAAAGGCTGAACCGGAGGACGGGCCAGCCCCGCGGGTGTGGGAACCAAGAGCTTCGGTTCCGAGGGGGTCGACTTCGGCCTAGGAGGCGAAAGCAGAGTAATGGCCGGGGTAGGCAATGGAGTCAGCTTCTGCCCAGTCAAAATCAGCTGTTGCCACATAAGGTCCTTGTAGCGCCGGAGTTTCCGTTGGAGCCTCTCCTCATCCGAGGAGGACGACCTGTGGCGTCGCCTCTTCTTGGAGGATTATGGCTCCTCCTTGGCCTTTCGGCTGAGGGGGTTCTAGACCTTGACTGAGATTGGGCAGGCCGACTCGGTCACTCAGGAGACACCGGAGGTATTGGTGAAACCCGGGGGTCCGGAGCCGGGACCTCGATGGGGACACCAGTGGGCTGCGTCTCCTCATCGGAGAACACGAGGACCGGAGTCCTCTCCAAGGAGTTGTCGTCCACGGCCGGCGACAGAGGGTCGATTGGGTCGAGAATAATCTTGACCTCATCGGTCACTTTCTCGGTCGTCTAGCCAGACGGAAGGTCTGTGAAGCCTGAGGCTGAGGAAGCAATCTCGACAGAGGTCGAAACCGCATGCTCCTGGGACTGAGACCTCTCTCGGTCCCAAGAGCGCCTTCGTCGAGATGAAGACAAGCCAGATTCTTTACCCCTCTTATGAGAGCGGGAGGAGTGCGAGCCTGCAGGTGCCTCACCCTGGGTCAGAAGAGACTGGCACAACTCCTTAAAAGAATCTGTAAAGGTGGAGCCCAGGTTGAATGGAAAGCTTCGATTTGCCTAAGTGCGGGCGGCTTCTTCTTCAAATGCATTCATGCGTTCCAGCTGCTCGGCGGAACCCGCAGCCACGGAAACTACCCACCTAGCCTCCTTAGACTTCACCGGAGGGTTCCTTTTCTCCGGTCTCCCCAACTTCAAACGCGCCAAACGGTCTTCCAGGATGTTGGGATGGAAGGTGAGGCAAAAACTGCAAGACGAGGTGTAATGGTCGAGAGCTAGGCAGTAGACGTACGTGAGATGGGGATTGGTGCGTGACATCTTCTGGCAGCAAGGACACCGGCGAAATCCTGGAGAAGATTTCTCTTACATGATCAAAAGCACGATCGCTAATTCGAACGAGTTTTAGTTTCGGTAAAACCGAAGTTTTGAAAGCCAGGCCTACGAAATGCTTGAGCACGAGGGAGGCAACCTGTATCTTCCAGCGGAAAGGAAGATCTGGCGTCATGGGGCACAGCCGAGGTATATACCACCTGGGTGGGTGGAGGAGTCAGCTTGAAGACTTACAGCTGATCTTAAAGGGGAAAGGGACATGCCAAACAGTGTGGATGAACACCACAGCCACGATACTAGAACAGGTGCTTGTGGCGCTGCCGACAGATCCAGATGGGGGCCACTGGATGCCAAACCTGGGCTTGTTGAATCCCTAGCAGATCGTGTAGGTACGGATGTTGTGTGACAAGCCCAAACAGCAAACACGAACTGTGTGAGTGCTGTCCTTGTAGATCTTATAACGGCAGGTACAAAACCTAAATAAAGCTGCTTCTGATGGCAGCATCAACAGGTGAATATGAAAGTTTAAAAACCAAAAAAGAAAACAACTGTTGTTTCTCTACGGGTCTGATGAGTGATCAATGTAAGGAGAAGAACCAAGGAGCAATGGTGCTGCACACAGTTATATAGGCACTGACGTTGCATGTCACCGTGGGCAGCTCCAGGCTAGTGGAAGTTTCAGAGTGGTCCTGATGTGAATGGCTTACAGTTCCAAAGGTGTGGCCCAATTTAGGAGACATTCTTGATGAGGATAATCTTTTAGTATAGCCAAGCAGATAATTTTTCGACCTCTGCCAGTCTCTTGCTGTAGTCATCCTGTGAGGGGGCACAAGTCAAGCACACACTGCCTCAAGAGATCATAAGTTGCCTTTAACCACAACTGTGGGCTTCACCCGCTTGCTGCTCAAGGGTAGAGAGTCCTGCGTAAGACTGAGGTTGTACTGGCATTAACAAATGGTGGACAAAAACACAGCCTCCAGACTGACTGGTTACTACACAGCAACCATGGCTGCCACGGACAAAAGGAGGGGCTTGAGTCCTGTAAAATATCAGGTTTGTTTTGCAAGCCAACTCTCTCCCCATTTTCCTACTGCCCCACACTTTGATCACTGGGACTGAACACTGCAGCAATGAGAGCTGAGAAAAATTAGATAAAGAAGACTGAGGGGCTACTAGGATCTTACTGGTTAAAATGCAGCAGTTTAAAATGTATGCTTGGGCGAAAAAGGCAAGTCTGCTGGGCCATGAATTCCCTGAGGGTTTTTCTCTCCTCAGAGCCAAGACCCATAACAGAACAATAATACAGTATACCACTTTGTGAACAACCGAAACCGAATCTGAACTTTTATTATATTATTGGCAAATGATTCTAAAAATGAATTATAACTCACTTCTGTCTTTTTTTTTTTTTTTTTTAAGTTCTGCCTGAGACATGGTCAAATGTCAAACTGAGCAAAAGACAGCAGGAAAAGAGAATGCATGAAGCGTGTTAGAGAGAGTGCAGGAGAGCAGTACTAAACTGCAAGCCCTTCCAAACCAGGTAAAAGGTCACAGGTATTGAGGTCAATCACAGTTCACGAGGTGCTGCTTGACCAGTTAACCACTGGATAATGCTCAGTTTGGGATCACTACTTTACCTGGTGTTATTCATTGGGAGGAGAGAGTGTTTAAACCATGTAAAGCTACATAATCCAACAGTTAATGCTTTATATGGAAATCACAAGGCATCTTGGGCAGTAGAGTGGGTAGGTAACCCCTTTAAATTTGCGCAAGGTTGCATATCATACAGTACTTATTCAGTCCTGCTAAAGAAGTGGGGGGAGGGGTTGTCATGATGAACCTAGAGTCCCTTTCAGCCCTAAATTACTCTGTTAAACTGTTTGCTGGTAAGATTTTTGGAGGCTAGTCATTCAGCTATTTACAGAGTCTCTTGCTTCTTTAAGCTCAGTGTATGTATTGGAAGAGGGTGAGTCAAAATATTTACATGGCAGACGCTCATTAGTTGGGGCAGCACTGCAGCATGGTAAGGAGGTGGACAAGATGACCCAAAGGGTTCTAGTCGCAAAAGAATCTCACATTTTATGTCTAAGGCAAAACATTTTTGAGACTACGTTACTATGCCACAAATGGGTGTCAGTGATTCAACAACGCACATTAAAACTCTAAGGGAAAGGGGTGTAGGGCACTATCGATCGGGAAGACCAGGCGGGGAAAAGTACAGTTACGTAAGAACTTACAGTAACAGTAGATCTTTGAGATGCTCTTGCATCAGGCCACACCTATGGAACTACAGCCGCCAGGCACTAGACTACACAGAAACATTATAGCTAGTAGTCCACTAGGAGCCATTCACCACCACGATGTCAGTTAACTACGTCCTTCCTTAATAAACATGGGTGGACCTGCGTCCTCCTCAGTTCCCCCGTTGGAGACCATATACAGAGGAGCTCCTCCTGGGGAACTGAGGGAGACCCAGAGGTTCCAGCCACTAAGCAAGGCGAAACAGAAGGTAAACCATCCTAGAGAGAGAGAGAAGCTCGAAGGCAAGGGGAACGGAGGGTGGGACAGCATGGCCTGACACAAGAGATTCTCTGGAAGATCTACTGTTTAAGTTCTTATGTAACTGTACTATCTTCTTTGAGGATATCTCTTGCATCAGGCTACACCTATGGAACAAGTCCCATGCAGTACTGACAGAGACAGGACTGGGTGGCTGGAAGCTATACACCTAAGACAGGAGACCTTGAAGCACAGCTAGACCGAAGCCTGCCCTTCTCCTAGAGGCAATAACCAGACTGTAATGTTTTGTGAAAGTGTTAACAGTACTCCAAGTAAGGACTTATGAAGGGAATCCATTTGAGCAAACTGCCGAGGTCCATCTTCCACTGAAGCACCTTCTTTACTGGCAATGTGACCAGAACCATTTGTTCTAGATCATCTGTGCACTGATCCCACTAGACTTGCAAAGTCCAATGGGAGATCTGCATGTGAAGCTGGGCCAAGGGGACCGTGACAATGGCTGCTGTCATCGGGCCCAGTAGTCTGAGGAATGTCCTGGCTGTGACATACTTGCTGCTGTAAAGAACCTGGGCCTCAGCTATCAGGCACTCTGCCCTGTCCTGGGGCAGGCAGGCAGAGCGGTGTCTAGTATCGCTCCTATGTACTGGAAACATTGGCAAGGGATCAAGACTGACTTGGGCAGGTTGATAGTAATCTCTAGGGCATGAAACAGCTGCCTGGTACATGCTAGGGTGTAAGACAGGTGCTCCTTGGACTGAGCTTTGAGCAATCAGTCATCCAGGTAGGAAAGATGTGCAGCACCTCCCTCTTGAGGGCTGCTGCAACCACCGCCAAGCATTTGGAAAAGATCTGTGGTGCAGAAGATAAGCCAAAGCGCAATGCCCTGAATGGGTAGTGCTCCCCCTGGAACAGGAACCTGAAGTACTTCCTGTGGGGAGCACAAATCTTTATATGCAGGTATGTGTCCTTCCATGTCTAGGGAGCATATCCAGTCTCCCTTACGCAGTAGAGGCAGCAGGCCATGCAGGGTTACCATCTGGAACTTCATGTACTGAAGGCAGAAGTTCAGATTCTGCAGGTCCAGGATGGGCCACAAATCCCATGGATTTGGGAACTAGACAGAAGTGGGAATAGAACCCCAAGTTCCTCTTATCTTCAGGAACTGGTTTTATGGCCCTTTTCTGCAGCAGTGTGTTAATTTCTGCCAGCAGCACTGGGATGTGGTCTGGAGGGTAGCTGGAAGGAACTGGACGTAGATCTGGAGGTCACTCTAGCAGTTCTAGAGTGTGGACTATCTCTGTGAGCTGCAGGACTCAAGCATCTATGGTTGAGAAGCGACCCCCTACCACCACCCCCGGTGGTGCTAGAGGTGGGGGTCTGGCAAAGAGTCATGCTGAGGCAGAATCAGCCACCTCTAGGGATTGTCTTCCTGGTGGTGGAGGTAGGGGCAGGCAGGGGAGTTCCTGCTCTGCGCTTGCTTGGCTGTTGCGTACCCACCTTGGGTCTGTGGGAAGCCCAACAAAATGCCACCTTCTGCCCACTCCTTGGCTGTGTATGGTAAAGCGAGTAGACTGACCGCAGGGTGACCCTGAGGCCTGTAGGTCAGAAAGTATGTCCTGTGCATCTGCCACCAAAAGCCTGTTGCTTCTAGAGGGGACATTCAGGATGGACTGTTGTACGTCAGTAGCAAAGCCAGACACCCTGAGCCAAGAATACCGTCTTAGGCATACGCCAACCGCAGCTGCCCTAGCAGAGGCATCTGAGATGTCATAAGCAGACCTCAAAAGGTGTTTACCCACAAATGTCCTGGACTGGAGGGCTTTAAGCAGCTCCTGCTTCTGAGGGCCCTTTAGAAGGGCCTAAGCTGCAGCTTTGGCCTTTTTCCAGAGTGTGTTCTGGAATTTGACCATATCACTCAATCAATATCTTTATTTATCCAGGCGGGCACCATTGAGCAAGCTCATTTACAAGGTGGACCTGCAGTCCTACAGTAATAATACAGAAAGACAAGTTACAATAGCACAAACAGTAAAAATAGCTGCTATTATAATAAAAATGCACATTTACAGGTAATATACAGTGAACATAGAACTACAGGGAGTCATGGATAATGAACTTGTGCTGGACCAAAGCCCAAAAACTGTGCATTTTGTAGTGTGGAATGTTAAGGAGAGGGTAATCATACCAGATAGAAGATATCAAGTGCATAATGTAGGGAGAGGTGGGGAATAGGGGCGCAAGTGAAGAGGACCCAATTGTTAGAGCAGAGTGAGGGGACTGGGAGGGCGGAGGACAGTATGAAAGGCGACGAAGCGATTTTTTTGCCCCAAAACACAGCGACATATGGAGGAGAAAAGCTGCTGTTGTACTAAATGCAAGAGGAGGAATATAGCAGCAGGGTCATAACTGGGAGGGTCCTGGAGGTTGGGGCAGAGGGAGGTGTTGGATGGTCGAGGGGCCGAATATTTTTTGGAGTGAAAGATGATACTTATCCCCAAGTGCGGTAGCATGTGCTAGAATCAGGCTGCAGCTGTTCAGAGCGTCAAAGAATAATATATGGGAGTTTGGCAATAAATCCTGTGGATCTGTTGGTGGGCATGCTAGAGGCAGAGGCACACATTTCAGCTGGGGGGCCACCGTTTGAGGGAGGGAGGTTAATTAGTGTCTAGTAAAGCAGTTGCAAATTTCCGTAATGCCATCACGGTAAAGCCTGTTGAACAAAAGGGTACTTATTGGGGTTTTCAGCTTAAGTATTTTTGGGGTTTTATTCCATATTGATGGGAGTGCGAAGCCAAAGGCGGCTCTCCCGACTCGTGTGAGTGCCCTGGGTATATTTAGCAGGAGTTGTGAGCAGCTTCTAAGGGAATAATTCCTGGGCACAATTGGAGACAGTCGACGATGTACTGAGGGAGTTTGCCACTGAAGGCTCTAAGTGTCCAGAGTGCTGCACTGAAGTTGTGTCTATAGTGAAGTGAGGTCCAGCCCGTGGCGGCATATAGTGCGCAATGATGGGTAGAGAAGGGGAGGTCAGTGATGAAGCGTATAGCTCTGTGGTAGAGCGTATCCAATTTTCCAAGATAGGAAGCTGCACAGCTACTGTATATGAAGTCTGCATAGTCAATTAAGGACAGGAACGTGGCTTGGACTAGTCATTTATTTGCGTCTGCTGTAAGAAGTCTTCTTATCCTGTAAAAAAGGCCAAGTCTTTGCCTTAATTTTTTCAGCAAGTCTTCCAGGTGGTCAGTGAAGGAGAGTTTACAGTCGATCCAGACCTCAAGATATCTGAATTTCGGAATGTACTCTAAGCACTCTCCCAACATCGTGGTTATTGGTGGGATGGAGTCAGTGGCGCTTATGTAGTTTGCGGGGGAAAATAACATGGCTTTAGTTTTCTTAGTGTTTAATAGCAGTTTTTTATTGATTAGTTGGAGTTGCAGGAGGTTGAAATCTTTCTGTAGGTCAGTACAAGCTTCTTTTGGTGTGGGACGACTCAGGTAAAGCACTGTGTCATCCGCGAATAAGTGAATACTTGCATCCTTGATTCCCTCATCAATGTTGTTGATATACACTGCGAAGAGGACGAGACCTAATATGGATCCCTGAGGGACACCTCTTTGTAAGAGTTTTAGGGCAGATAGTTCGCCATCTGCTTTCACCTGCTGGTATCTGTCTGTCAGATATTCAGAGAACCAGTTTAGAGAAGCAGCATCCAAGCCTAGTGTTTTTAGCGAGTCAAGGAGCAGGTCGTGGTCGACTGTGTTGAATGCTTTGCTGAGGTCAAGAAACACAGCACATACTGACTTTTTATGCTCCAACTCCAGTTGCCAGTCATTGGTTACTTTAGCTAATGCCGAGACTGTACTGTGGTTGGCTCCGAATCCGGATTGAAGGAGGTTTAGTCATTTTTCTATGTCGATGAAGGATCTTAGTTGGCCATTTACTATTTTTTCCAGTAGCTTCGAGAGTGTGGGTAGGAGAGAAATTGGCCTATAGTTATTAAGGTCACAAAGGTCTCCAGATTTAAATAGCGGGATAACATGTGCGATCTTCCATATGGGCAATGTAATCAAATAATTCTGCAGGCCAGCGTGGTAGAGGCATAGGCACTCTTGCTCATAAGATCCAGCTTTTTGGACTCCTTGTCCACTGGGAGAGAGCTGAGGTGCTGAGGTTTCTTGGGCCTATCATGGGCAGCATTTATCACCACTGAATCTGCCCTAGGTTGCCCTGTGAAAAAAAGGCTTCCCTGAGAGAGCCTGGTACAATTTGTCTGCCTTTCTGGGCATCGCCAGGATCATATGTAGCCTGTACCAGGCAGCCATAGTGGCATCCTCTAATGCAGCAAGCAGAGGAGAAATAATCAGAGGGGGAGAAATTTGGTAATTCCAAATATTCTGCCAGATTTCACCTAGTAATATCCTGCTCCTCAGCATCAAACCCCATAGCTGTTGCATCTGCTTCATCACGGAGATGAAAGAGGGATCATCAGGGAGGACCTTGGGGTATATTTGGAAGAGTCCTCTCTCCTTGAGAAAACAATGGAGGTAGAGTGGGAGGGGCTCGCAGCACCCTCCTCATGTAGGATGAGATCAGGATTATACTCATCCTCATCAGCTGGCCCAGAATAGGGCACAGATGACAACAACTGAGAGCAAGCAGGTCACATCAACGTAGAAGGTGTCGACGTGGGAGCCGGCCTGCTAGGCCCTGGCACTGACGGGCCCAGAGGAGGGGCGATGCGGTGCATGAACTCCCAAAAGGAGGAGAGCACAGTCTGGACATTGATGGCGACAGGTGTCTTCAGAGTACACTGCAGCATTGACCGGGGGGGGCACTGGATCCCTGTCGGCGGCGGTGTGGTCTGAAGCATCAATGAGAAAGGCTGAGGTATCGGCATTGACATAATGGCCTGAGGCATCGAGGGGGACAGGCTGAATTCCCGGTGTCGATGAAATGGCCAAAGGTGTCGATTGGGTAGGTAGAAATCCCGGCATCGACAGGTCAATGCCAGCTGAAGCAGGCTTGGCAGAACTCAGTCTGTTGCCCCCGAGTAAGAATGGGTCTAAACAGCAGGGGTTGAAATGTTGGTGGGGGCGTCAGGAGGCCCAACATCGACGAGCCATCGCCAGCTGAAGAAGGAGCAGTGGGCTACACTGCCAGAGCTGACCCTGTGGAGGAGAGGGTGTGGGTGGCAGCGTGGGTCACTGCCAAGGCAGCGGATGACCCAGCAGTGGCCGATGCTTAGAGCAGCGACCAAGAGCACACCAGGGGAGGATCTCTCCTTGGGCTTATCTTTATTCTGGTGCTTGTGTTTACTGGCCAGTTTGTCCAGGGCCTTGGAGGAGTGGAAGTCCATGGACAGAGCTGGCACCACAGAGGAGCTTCTTGCCTGGAGCGCCTTCTCCATTCTGGTGACCTTCTCTTACAGGAGGAAGGACACTAGAGCCTTCTGACGGTGCCGCCAAACAGCCTGATTGAATCCGCGGCAGACTTTGCAGGCCTTAATGTCGTGGATGGCACCAAGCCAGCGGACGCAGGCATTGTGGTTGTCTTTATTGTAGATCTTCTGACTGAACCTGCAGTATCTGAACAGTTTCTTAGGGTCAGCTGGCACAGACAAAGGTGAAAATCACTTAGTGATAAACTAGAGTGAGAAAAGAAAATAAAGGTAAAAATCGAAGACTTGGCAGTCGACTGAAATGGGGTTGTCTCCATGGAGTCCAACATGCGACAGTTCGATGGTGGGAAAAGAACTGAGGAGGGCTTGGGGTCGCACACACTTATATACTGTAGGAAGGATGTCGGCAGAAATCATCATCGTGGGTGGCCCCAATGGACCGCTAGTTAAAAGGTTTCCGCATGGTCCTACAGTTTCATAGGTGTGGCCTGATGCACGAGATATCCTCGCTGAAGATCTGTGAGACACGTACATCCCATCACCTACTAACAAAGTAATAGGGTGCCCCATGACTGCCTTGGTAAGCAGAAATTTGTCTGGGTAGTTCACCTTAGTCACAAGTAAAGTGATGCTAAACAACAGGTGGTCAAAAACCACTGCAAATACTGCTCCCCAAAATAAAAGGGGACAACACTGCTTTTGTTCATAGGGTTATCATACAGGCACAAGGTGTTCCCAGATTCAGAGGAAGCAACATGTGCAAGGTGTTAACGAGTGGGGTAATGAGAGCAATCTTTGACCAGTAAGAGCTCGGGATCCAAGAAGTCCAGGCATTTACTGTGACCACCAGCCACAGGTTAAGACCTGGCCTTCTTACATCCCACCCGAAAGTCTGCCCTCGGGGAGCCCCTGAAATCAGAGAAACCCGTAATATTCAATAAAAAACAAATGACCAAAATTCTATAAAAACTTGGGGTTTGGGGTCAGCACAAAGTAGATAAACATGTGGGGAGTAGTGCAATGTAATGGCTGTGGGGCAGCAGTCTTCCGGGAGTCTTTCTGGAGGCTGAGATGCTGCCCTATTTGCAGACAACTCTCTGCCCTGAGGGAGGAAGTTGCCCGTCTTCAGGCCACACTGGACAGTCGTAAGGAAACCTTCCCCCAGGCCACAATGGACAGTAGGAAGGGAACCTCCCCATCCAGGGAGCACCAGCCACCACCACTACCTCACAGGTTATGAGAAAGCACAGCAGTTGGACCACAGTGGGCTCAGGGAGGGTGAGGATGGTGGAACAGAGGCACACCCAGTCAATTGTTCCACTCCACAATCCATACACCATTCTGGGGAGCATGGCTCCCCATGGATGCACCCGCAGAGAAGACTGATGACAACTGTCACAAGGGAGGCCCACAGGAAGGAGGCAGAGGACACCACAGGGAAAGGAAGCAGCTCCTGGTGGGGGACTCAATTATTAGGGGGATAGAACTGGGGGGAGCTGGGAAAACTGACGTAAGGTGCCTGCCTGGTGCCAAGGCTTGGAGGGACAGGAAGCGCATCCTCAGGATCACGAGAACAGCTGCAAGGGAGTCTGAGCTGGACATAATTGTCCACCTAGGGACAAATGACTTGGCTCATCATGAGATTAGAGCAGTGCAGGAGGACACTGTAAAGTTGGTGAGGGGCCTAAGACAAGTAGCATACACAGTATCCTTCTCAGAGGTGCTGCCTGTCAATGGCATGGGGGGGGGAGGCGAGGGTAATTAGCACCATGCAGTTTAATGAATGGTTGAAAAAATGGTGTGGAGCACAGGGGTTTGGCTTCATTGGGGACTGGGGTTTCACCTATACTGGCAGGATGGTCTGCATCTGTCCAGGAAGGGAACAAGTCTTTTGAGCAATCGGTTTAAATGCTTCATTGGCAAGCTTTTAAACTAGTCAAAGGGGGAGGCACTGATAAGCAGCAGGAAAATCCCAGCCTCTCCCTACAAAACAGGGTACTAAATGAGAAAAATACCGAGGTAGAAAGGTCAGTGGGGGATGCTGCAACAGAAGGTAAAGCCATCAAAAAATGGGAGAGCAATGAGTACCAATGCCCGTAGTCTGGGCAACAAGCTCCTGAATTAGTGGCCTTGATGGAGGAGGAACTCTGGATATCGTGGCAGTCACAGAAACATGGTACACAAAACCATGACTGGGACGTAAACATACCAGGATACACTATCTACAGGAGGGATAGGGAGGGTAAAAGAGGAGGAGGAGTAGCTTTACATAAGGGAAGGAATAAAAGCAACAGAACAAAAGGGTAAACAGGGAGGAAGAAGCACTGTGGGTAAATTTGGAGACAGGCAATGGCACCACAGTCCGCAAGGGGTTATATACAGACTCCTTCTCAGGGGAGAAATGGACAAGAAAATGATAGAAAGTATACTTAGAATGGCAGAAAAGGAGATATTGCTGATGGGTGATCTGAATATGCCAGATGTTAAATGGAGTGCAGCTGCAGCAGCCACTTCAAGAGTGGGGTTATTCTAGATGCCCTACAGGGGCATGCCTTAGACAACTAGTATTGGAGCCCACTCGGAGGAGAGCAATCTTAGACCTGGTTCTCTCAAATGGAGATGGAGAGAGGATCATAGATGTAGAAGTGGGTAGCCATCCTCGAACTAGCGCACCATCTAACGGTATGGTTCACAATAAACACAGCAATAGAGTCAAGCCATACAAAGGCAAAAGTACTGGACTTTAGGAGGGCTGACTTTGCCAAAATGGGTGAGTGCCTAAGGAATGCACTAGCAAATGGGCAGGAAGGAGGGGTGGAAGAACAATGGAGAATAATAAAAACTGCCATCACAGAGGTAACGAGCCTTTGTGTGAAGCAAATAAACAAAACAAAATGATGTAAGAAACCACTATGGTTCTCAAAGGAAGTAGCAGTGAGGGTTCAAGAGAAAAAGAAAGCATTCAGGAAGTACAAGGAATCGCAGAAGGAGCAGGACAGAGAACTGTATCAGTTAAAGCAAAAGGAGGCTGGGAAGGCAGTCAGAACAGCAAAGGCCCAAACCGAGGAAAAGATAGCCAACTCAGTTAAGAAGGGGGATAAATACAGGTTACTCACCTGTAACAGGAGTTCTAGGAATGGTATATGTTGTTCATCCACACTTATTGGCAGGTTCCTTGCAGCTTTAAATCTTGCGGAAGGTCTTCAAGCTAACTCCTCCACCCACCCGGTGGTAAAACTCTCTGCCCGCCCCATGATGCCAGATCTGCCCGCTGGAAGCTCAGGGCTGTGCGTCAGCTCGAGGTCAGGAATAGATGAACAAACATACCATTCCTAGAACTCCTGTTACAGGTGAGTAACCTGTATTTCTAGGGACATGGATATGTTGTTCATCCACACTTATTGGCAGACTCCTAGCAGTTCTCCGGGAAGAGGGAGGCAAGCGCACACCCCTAATACTTACTTGAGGAACAAAGATTGGAGAACTGAGGCCCCAAAACCAGCATCCCGGCGTGACTCAAGGTCGATGGTGGTAGTGGGAAATAAAGGTGTGTGCTGACTTCCAGGTAGCAGCCCTGCAGATCTCCTGGATAGGGACATCCCTGGAAGCAGCCACCATGCAGCAGTATGGCGGTAGAATGAGCTCTTATCCTCTGGGAGGCTCCATGCCCACTAACTCATAGAGATTTATGCAGGAGGTGACCCATCTGCCTATCGCCCGCTTGGCTGCAGGTCTGCCAGGTGCGGCTTCAGCTAGGTGACAAACAGCTGCTTAAACCTCTCCTCAATTTCTCAGCCGCATGCTCTTATAATAAGCTGCTCTTTCTAGGGTCCAGAGAAGGGAGCCTATTCGCCTCCGAGGTGTGATTGGGGTAGAACACCGCAGAGTCAATACCTGATTAAGGTGAAACTCCGACACCACCTTCGGAAGGAATTTCGGTGGGGCGTGGGACAACCTTGTCCCTGTGGAAGACCAGGTAAGGAGACCGATGCTCAGCGCCTGGAGTTCTCCCATCCTTCTGGCTGACGGATAGCCACCAAGAAGGCGGTGTTCCATCTACAGGTGGGGAGACCACACCTGCATTGGTTCGAATGGCTTGCCCATGAGCTTTGCCAGTACCAGCAGTAAATCCACGGAGGTGGGGTTCCCGCACTGAGGGGAAATGATCGAGGCCTTTGAAAAAGCGCCCACCACTTTTTTCTGCGCTTAATCACTGACTGCTGACCGCCCGCCCGTAAGCAGAAATGGCTGCCAGGTGCACTTAAGGGTCGCCGACCCAAGCCCTTGACTAGATAGGGACCATAGATAGTCCAAAATGCTCGCCAGGACACGCAGAAAGGGTCCAACCCTTTTTCCCGACACCAAATGGAGAACCTCTTCCATTTGAAGGCATAGCATTTTCTGGTCGACTTTACGGACGCTCAACGACGCTTGAGGACCTCCGTCCGAAAGACCCAAGGCCTGGAACTCAGGCTACCAGGAACCAGGGCCAGGTGCAGGGATTGAAGGTCCGGATGGAACACCTTCCCTGATTGACTGAGAGCAGGTCCAGGCGAGCTGGAAGCCGCCACGGAGTCCTGGAGCTGAGACTGAGGAGATCTGGGTACCAGAACTGGCAAGGCCAGTCTGGGGCTATCAGAATCCCCGCGCCTTTGTCCCTCCTCGCTTTCAGCAGGACCCGTGAATCAGGGGAACGGGGAAAGGCGAAGAGGCCCGGGTCCACGGCCTCGAAAAGGCATCCTGCAGCGAGCCCTGCTGAGGGGGCGGCATGAAACAGCCTCAGCTCGGCGTTCTCCTGGAGGCAAACAGATCCACCAGAGGTGCCCCAGCGGAGAACAGGTCTTGTACTATCTCCGCAGGAGAGACCACTCGGCGATGCAGCCCTATCCGCTCAGGGCATCGGCCAGGGTGTTGGAGGCTCCTGCCACATGAATGGCCAGGAGATCCGCCTCCAGGCTGCAGACTAGTGACCAGATGCGGACAGCTCCTTGCATAGAGGCAAGGAGCGACCCCGCCTGGCGGTTTAGATAGTACATGGTCGTGGTATTGTCCGTCTGAACTCCGGACCACTGGACCCGGAGAAAGCAGCAAAAGGCGGTGAGGCTAGGCGGACCGCGAGCTCCAACAGTTGATAGCATCGGGACTCCCGCGGGGACCAGAGCCGTGTGCTGATGTTCCCAGATGGGCACCCCAACCCATCAAAGAGGCGTCGGTCGCAGAGAGACCGGTGGCTCGGGGGCGGACAAAGCAGGATACCCTCCTGCAGATGGGGCCAGGCAGTCCACCACTGGGCGTTCACATCTCCTGGGTCGTCACACGCGCTGGTCAGAGGATGCGCCGCGCTGTGACCACTGGCGGCCAGACCCCACTGGAGGCGCATGTGCCAGCGTGCTGTGGACTAAGCTGGGACAGGCCGCCATAAGACACCAGTGCAAGGAGTCCCGGGCAGGGCACGGTGCCCAACCAGAAATGATTGGGCAAGAGGTAAGAACCTCGGCCCTGTCCATGAGGCCGTGCTCTGGCTCGAGAGTCGAGCTCTGCCCGAGTGAAGGATATCACCTGCTTGACTCGAGTTCGACTTGGCCTCGTTGACCAGGAGGCAGTTAAGAGCAAACCCGGAGGCCAGATTTCTGGACGCTCCACCTCCAACCTGGAGGCTGCTATCAACCAATCGTCCAGGTAAAGTACACCGGACCCCCAGGCGCCCCTTGAAAGCTGTCATCGCTGCAATGCATTTGGTGAAGACCTGGGAGCTGAAGAAGGCCGAAGGACATGGCCTGGAACTCAAGAGGATCCCTCCGGCTCTGGGCGGAGAATCTCTGATGAAGACGGGCCCGGATAGGGGCGTGAAGCAGCGTCCTGGAGTCAAGAGAACAGAACCCTGCATGTTCCAGAGATGGTATTATCTGACCCAGAGTGACCATTCTGAAGGTTCGAGACCTTAGGAACTTGTTCAGGTCGTGTGAGTCAGATTGGCGCCAGCCCAAGTCCGTTCGGGACCAGGAAGTACCTGGACACGAACCCTGGTTCTAGAGAGGGTCCTCTATCTCTTTATCACCCTTTTCTGAGGAGGAGGCGATGTCGGCTCGACAAACCTGCAGGTACTGAGGACCCCAAAAGCCCCCAGCAGGCGGCTGACTCTGAAGGGTGGAGCCTGCTCAGAATTCCAGAGGCAGGCCTCTTCCCACCACCTCAAAACCCACCTGTCCCGTGGTGACAAGCGGACCAGGTGGAAAAGAATCGGGCCGTCCCCCCCCGCAGAGGAACCGAGGCAAGGTGTGACGAGGATGGGGGTGACACCCTCAGCCCGTCATAGAAGAGCGGAGGAAGGACAGGCCAGGGGACCACCAGGGCCTTTTCCTCCTTGCTTCCTATTAGAAGAACCGATGGCTTGGGCTTGGAATACCAAGGTCTAGCCTGCTGGCCCAGCAGCTGTTGTTGGGCGAGGCGTGCGGGGTAGAGGGGCAGAAAAGGGCTTAGGCTGGGGCTTATGACCACTTGACCCTCTCTTGTGAGCAGACGAATCCAAGGTGGCATTGGATTTTCTGAGTCTCTCTGGAGGTGGCCTTCCACTCCAGGGCCGAACAGGTCTGTTCCCAAGGAAAGGAGCGATCCATAAGCTTGTGCTGGGTATCAGCAGTAAGGTGGATATTCGCAGCCACGCCCGCTTGACGCTATACAGCGGCCGCCACTGACGAACACGAGTCTCCTATATCAGAAACAGTCTGGAGCTGTTGTTTGGCTACTGCCCTGCCCTGATCCGCACCTGCTTGACCGTAGTCTGCAGGTCAGCGGAAAGATGAGACCGCCGCATCAGGGAACCCAACAGGGCATGGGAGAAATGTGCCAGGAGACGGCGAACTAGCCTGGCGAAGAGGCGAGAAGAGGCATCATACACTTTCACTTCCAGTGGTCAATTTCTTGAGACTCTTTGTCAGGCGGTTTGTCACGACCTGGCATACCGGCACGCCGGAAAACATATCCGTGACCAGCCCTTCAGCGAGGGGTGCTCAGAAAACCGGACAGAGAGCCAGTGGGACGCCTGCTTCCTGGCCATCCTGGCGAGCGCAGGACAGGAAGCTTGGGGCATGCCAAAGTTCCAGGGCGGCCCGACCCTTCAACCCGGCCACTGGAAGGCCTCCGTGAAATCCCTCGGTCCAGAATCTCGGTGAGGATATCTGGCCCGTTTGGATCTCGGGTTCAAGCTTCATCCCAGTGGATTCTGAGATGAGCCTAAGAAGTCCTAGGAAGGACCGAGGGCTATCGATCCACTGACTGCCCCCAGAGGACTCCAAGTCAAAGGCGCTTGGAGGCAGGGAGGAGTCATCCGACTCCGACGAGTTAATCGAATAACTGCCTGGAGCCTGAGCCACCCTCCACTTGCCGAGGCTTGTCAGGCGTGAGGTGACCGACAGCCTACGAAGGAAGGCCTTGGGCCAACCGCAGATCTTACGTCGGGCCCCAGCTGTCGGCTGAGGTGGAAGTTCCACCACATGGTCGGGCAGCCGGAATAGGTGCGACAACTGGCCTGAAACAGGCTCCTCGACCCTACCTGTTCCGGTGGCAACCATTAATAGCTGGAGAAGAGGCCTGAGCCTGCTTGTGTGAAAATTTGTTGCCACATGAGGTCCTCGTATTTTGGTAGCTTCTCGCAAGCCTTCCCTCGGCGGGGAGGAAGAGAAGAGGAAGGAAGGCGCGCCCGGCTTGCCATGATGCGCGAACCGAGACCGTCTGTGTCGTGGGAGGCAGCTGGACCTTGAATGTCCGAGACGAGACCGAGCAGGCTGAGGCCGAGGTCGGTGAAGGCGGGGCCGAGGATCGGCGATCCTCGGTTCGGTCGGCAAAACCGACGGCTCCTGATTCACCGTGCAGAGCCGTGATATCCTCAACCCTCACCGGGAACAGGAGGAAGAATCTCGGCTTCTCAGCCGACAACCCGTCTAACGGGTAGAAAAACTCGACCTCGTCGGGTAGTCTCAATCACCTGGCCTGGCGGGGCACACGTGAAGCCAGTGGCCGAGCCGAGGTCGGCCGAAGTCTATTGTCGGCGAGGGGGGGATCTTCCGCTCCCAAGGCGTCGACGATGAGACTGCTCTTAGATTCTTCGACCGATGAAGCGGACTCGAAGAAGTAGGACCCTAGCCTTTAGTTGAAGGGTCAACAAAAGCTCCTTAAAGGAAGTTGAATATGAGGACCCGAGCGATAGAGGGACAAAGGCCGCGAGAGGAGCGGCGGCCTGAGCCGCCTGCTCTTGAAGCCAACCAACCTCTATGGTTGTTCGCGGATCCGCAGTCGCGGAAACCGCCAGTCAGGCCTCTTTGATTTGACCGAGGAAATCTTCTTGGGACGCCCAGAAGACAAGCAGGCAGCGGGTCTCGAGGACGAGCCGAGAAGGAGGAACACAGGTCGCAAGCCTGCGCGGGTCGTGCTCCTGGCCAAGGCAATAAATGCACGTGGACTGCGGGTCCGTCCGAGACATCTTCTGCCCACAGGGACATCTCCGAAATCCGGGAGTCGATTTGTCCATCGCAGCCGCGAAGGAAGAAGACCGAGAAAGTTATAAAAGGTTTTTTTTTTTTTTGAAACGAAGGATTTTAGGCCTAAACTTAATCGCAGAGGCGTTAAGGAGGAACCTGAGCTTCCAAGCAGTGGAAGATCTGGCGTCATGGGGCGGGCGAGTTTTACCACCGGGTGGGTGGGAGGAGCTAGCTTGAAGACCTTCGGCAAGATTTAAAGCGGCAAGGAACCTGCCAATAAGTGTGGATGAACAACATATCCATGTCCTAGAAAACCTTTTATAGGTACATCAGGAGCGAAAGAAGACCAAGGAGGGATAGTGAGGCTTAATAAAGGGGAGGGAGGGTGGGCAGAGGAGACTGTGAAAAGGCAGAGATATTAAACAAATATTTTTGCTCAGTATTTACAAATGAAGAGGGGGAGGTACCTAAAACAACCTAAAACAAACAGTAGAAACACTCTGGATACAGAAGTTGATACCAGCCCATTTACAGAAGAAAGGGTTCTGAAAGAACTCTTAAAACTGAAGGTGGACAAAGCAATGGGGCCTGATGGGATTCATCCCAGAATTCTAAAAGAACTAAGGGTAGAACTAGTGACACCACTGACTACCCTTTTAACAAATCATGGGAGGATGGGGTGGTACCCGAGGACTGGAGGAGGGCAGATGTGATTCCCTTCACAAAAGTGGGAGCAAGGCAGAAGCGAAACTACAGACCTGTTAGTTTAACCTCAGTGGTAGGGAAAATGATAGAATCACTTGAAGGAAAGAATTGTCGAGCATCTAGAGGCCAGAGGGGCACAGGACCCTAGGCAGCATGGATTCACAGCGGAAGGTCATGCCAGACGATCGGATAGATTTCTTTGACTGGGTGACCAAAGTAGTAGATCAGGGAGAGGCTGTGGACATGGCCTACCTAGAATTTAGCAAGGCATTTGACACAGTCCCACACAAAGATTAATATACAGGTTAGCCAGCCTGGGAGTGGGTCCCAAGATGACAGCCTGGGTAAAGAATTGGCTGGAGAAAAGGACACAGAGAGTAATAGTAAATGGAGTCCACTCAGAAGAAAGGAGGGTTACTAGTGGGGTACCTGCAGGGTTCAGTATTAGGACCGGTCCTCTTCAATGTCTTTATAAGCGACATTGCAGAGGGACTGGAAGGAAAAGTATGTCTCTTTGCAGATGACACAAAGATCTGCAACAGAGTTGATGCACAGGGTGGGGTGGAAAGGATGAGAAGGGACTTGGCGAGGTTAGAGGAATGGTCAAATGTATGGCAGCTTAGATTCAATGCTAAGAAGTGCAAGGTAATGCACCTGGGAAACAAAAACCCAGGGGAAGAGTACACAATGGGGTGAGATACTAACAACAACAAAAATGGAAAGGGACCTGGGGTAGTCATATCAGATGACCTAAAGGTGGGCAAGCAATGTGAGAGGGCAGCAAGGAGGGCTGGGGGATACTGGGATGCACAGGAGAGACATCACCAGTAGAAAACAGGAAGTTATTATCCTCTGTACAGACAGCTGGTGAGACCCATCTAGGTACTGTGTGCAGTTCTGGAGACCCAATCACCGCAAAGACATAGACAGGATGGAAGCTGTCCAGAGGCAGCAAAATGGTGCAGGGTCTGCACCGGAAGACATATGAAGAGAGACGAAGGAGCTTAATATGTATAGCCTCGAGGAAAGGAGGAGAGGGGGACATGACAGAAACGCTCAAGTACCTCAAGGAATCAACAAAGTCCAAGAGGGTAGCATCTTTCAAAAAAAGAGGTGTGCAAGAACAAGAAGGCACAATTTGAAGATGGGGGCAGCTCAGAGGTAATTTAAGGAAGTATTTTTTCACAGAGAGGGTTGTGGATGCATGGAATAGCCTTCCGGAGGAGGTTGTGGAATTCAAGCATGCATGGGACAGTCATAAGGCCATTCTAGGGGGTGGGGGTAGGAAGAAGTAGGCTGCTGGTTAACTAGGATCTGCAGCTTATCCAGTAGGTAGGGAAATGGGCAGACTGGGTGGGCCAAGCGGTCCTTATCTGCCGTCAAATTCTATGTTTCTATGTTATGTTTCTATGTTTGAGGCCAGAACTGAAACTAAACTGAAACCTAGCAGAAGAGGTATGAATATCGAGAAGAAACAAATGAGAACTGGGGAGCAGAACCTGGAGCATCCGATCTCTTTTTTTTGGGGGGGGGGGTGGCGTTCAGTTGCAGAGACTCGGACACAAGCAATGATTTAAATCTGATGGTTTCAAGGGCCCACTTCTCGAGCAACGAGTTCTGCGAGTGTGCGACTACAGATGAATCTATGTTGTTAAAATAACGATTCTGCTTTTTCTATTGTTTTCTGGGACATGCAGAAAACCGATACTTTGATCTCAGGAGGCCACTCTAAAGAGTGATTTTTAATTTTTTTTATTTATAATATTTCCTGGTATTTTTCCAATATTACTTCTATTCCACCCCCCAAAACAAAACAACAAAGCTCTCTCCTCCCCATGCCTCCTTCTTAGTGCATACTAGAGGACTGACAAGGTGGACTATACACTACACGGATGTTTGAGCTGCTAAGGGAACACGAAAGAAGTTAAGTACTTACTGTAACAGTAAATCTTCAAGAGAATCTCTTCCATTAGGCCACACCTTTGGAACTATAGCCGTCGGGCAACAGGACCACATGGAAACTTTTACTAGCCAGGGGCCACCCACAACGTCGTCCTGCATCAGTGTCTACATAAATGTGGGCAGCCCCATCACTCCTCAGTTCCCTGCCAGAGATTAGGCTCAGAGGACCACCACCTGTGGAGAAACCAGGAGATCAGACAAGTAACAAGCATACAAGGTGAGGTATGGTGCTGGACAGAACAGCCATGGATTAGGATCAGGCACAATATCTGATGCTACCCTCCCTGAAGCTGAAGGGGGATGGAGAGAGGGATGGCATGGTCTCATGTGAAAGATTCTCTCAAAGATCTACTGTTATGGTAAGCACTCAACTGTTCTATCTTCTTCGAGGTTCCACCTTTGGAATGAGTCACAAGCAGTCCCAAAAGGCACTGGGAGGTCGGTACAGTCAGATACATTCAGGACAGATGGACTTGCAGTACAACAAGCCCAAAGCCAGCACATCTATGAGAAACAATGACCAGACTGTAATGTTTAGTGAAGGTGTGGGCAGTGCTCCCTGTGAGGACAGTGCCCCATGTTGCGGCAGCACAAATGCCAGCAGCAGGGACATTTCCAAAACAGGCAGTAGAAGTGGCCATCCCCCTTGTGGAATGACCACAAACTGCAACAGGAAGTTACTTACCGCACTAACAGAATGTAATATAACATGCCAGCCATTTGGAAAGGCATTGTTTAGACAAAGGAATGCCCTCTTTCCCTGGGCGAAAGAAAAAAAAAAGGCAGAGAGGACTTTATGCAGTCCTTGGTGCAAATCAAATAATATGTCAGTATTCTACGTACATCTGAAGTATGGGGCAATGCTTCACCCTGACTGGTATGCTTGGGATAATAAACAGGAAAGTGTATAGTTTATTTATTTAGCTTTTGTTGACCGGGTAAGTGCACTACACAAATCCTGCCTATTTTCAGGCACGACCCGGGGGAGGGGGATACAGATGAATGCCAACTGGCCTTGAACCAGATTAAGCTGTTGGTGGTATTTTTAGTGAATGAGGGAAATTTGGCCAGGACACCGGGGAAATTCCCCTACTCTTTTCAATAAGTGCCATGGGATCTTTAACATCCTTCTGAACTACCATCAATCCAGGGAGATGGGACCTCGGTTTAATGTCTCATCCGAAAGAAGAGTTGATTCAGTCTGCATTCAGATACCACCTTCGGTAGAAACTTAGAATTTTTACACAAAAAAACTATCTTTGTGAAAAATCAAATAGGGAATAAGTATGTTTGGTGGAAGGCTTTCGAGCCCCAACCAGAGTATCAGCAACTTTAGCGGATACTCCAAAACGTGCCATGGCTATGTCTTCAGCAACCATGCATGCAGATGTAGGTACTTCAGGTCTGGATGGAGCTAGTTCTGAGACAACAGACCCCGACACAACAGTAGAGATAGTGGAGGCTCCACCGCTAGTTACTGTAGGAGTGGAAACCTATCTGGAGAAGCCTGAATGGGGTGATGAGGGTAGCACCTTCCATCGGCAGTTTGAGGAGGAGACTGTATTAGCGGAATGGGAGGAAACGTGTGTAGGAATTCCTGTCCAAGAGAGGGACAACATGTCTTGCTAGAAAACTCCAGGCCCTAAAGTAAGCAAACAGAAATGTGGCAGTTTTGTGTTGTGTGGCAATGCAAAATGTTCCAATTCTGGATGATCTCATCTTGCAAAGAGGTCATCTACCACAGAGGTCAGCAGTTCCCCTTCGTGCACCTGAGACTGTGGCCTGCTTAGCCTGTCTGCTAAGATGTTTTGGGTACCTGTGAGATGCATGGCAGACAGAGGCTGTGGGACAGAGCCCAGTACCACACTCTTAGTGCTTCCCTGCATAAGGGATCGGAATGGGTACTGTCATGTTTGTTGATGTAATCCATCACACAGGTGTTGTCCATCTGGAGTAACAGAACCAGGAGTTAAATGCTCCTACATTGCCTGGAGGCTGTACAGGACAGCCTTAATTTCCAGGACACTGATGTGTAATTTGGCCGCCACCTGGGACCATGACTCCTGTGTTTGGTAGGGACCCAGATGCGTACCCCAAGGAGCTGGGACAAGGAATGGAATGCTTTGTAAGAGATCACTGTGCTCTATCCACCACAGTAGCACCCTGCACAACTGTGATGTGACAAGGATCCTTTGGTCCAGCTTGTCCGTGAGCTGATCCCACTGGACCCTTAATGTCTACTGTGGGATCCGCATGTGCAAGCGTGCCAGTGGCACCATAACAATGGCCACAGCCATGAGGCCCAGGAGACGTAACATGGCCCATGCAGGAACATACTGTGTTCCCGTATGTGATGCACAGAAGTCAGTAACTTCTGTATTATCAGCTATGCTTGGGCAATCAGGCTTTCCACACTGTCCTGTGGCAGGAAAGCATTTCCCTTCTCTGTTCTAAGACAGCTCCTGTGTACTGCAGTCTTTGGCAGGGAGTCAGGACCGAGCTGTGTACATTCACTGTGACTCATAAGTCATCGAACAACTGGCTTGTTCTCGACAGGGTATGTAGTAAAGCCTCTCTGGAGCTGACCTTCAGAAGCCAGTCATCCAGATAGGGGAACACATACAGACCTTCCCTGCGAAGGGCTGCTGCCACTACTGCCAAGCATTTGGTAAAGACCCGTGGTGCAGAGGACAAGTCAATGGGCAATACTCTGAACTGATAGTGCTCCCCTTCCAGCATGAAATGTAGATACTGCCTGTGGCCTTGTCTGATCTTGATATGAAGGTATGTATCCCTTCATGGCTAGGGAGCACAGCCAGTCCCCTTTTGCAAAAGGAGAATCACAGGTTCCAGGGATACCATATGAAACTTCTTGTGTTCTACACAGCCAGACATCCAGCACAGGACGCAGATCCCTTGTCTATTTTGGGACTTGGAAGTATCTGGAATAGAACCCTTTGTTTCTCTGGGTTGGAGGAACCAGTTCTACAGCCTGTTTTGTTGCATAATCACTGCATTTTTTTCCTTCAGAAGGGACAAATGTCCTGGAGGATAACTGGAAGGAAGCCGATGATGATTTGGAGGGGTTGCTAACTGCTCCAGAGTATGCCCCCTTGCAATTATTTCCAGAACACATTCATTTGTGGCAACCTCCCGCCACTGTTTTAGGTCAAGGGAGATCCTGCCCCCCCCCCCCCACAACCACTTCTGGAGGTAACGGTGCAGGTGGGGTTATAGCATGAAGAGAGTCAGACGGAACTGGAGGGGGCAGACCCACTGGAACCAATTGCTTTGAGTGAGGGATAGCATCCTGAAAAGGGCGGCACTCACTGCTTTCTGTTGTACTGGGAGGCCCTCCGCACCTGGACCCTCGTGTTCAGCCTGGGTGCAGATCTCCTAGCGATCCATGTCCCAGGAGTGGACACTCAGCTGGCAGACGCTCTCAGATGGTTAGGTGAAATGTTGTATGAGCAGTCCCTGCATCAGGAGGTGGTGAACTACCTGTTCTCCCTGTGGGGAACCCCTCTGGTGGACCTGTTTGCCTCCTGGGGGTACACAAAACTGAGGCTGTTCTGTGCCTGCCCTCACAGTCCAGGACACTAGTGGGGACAACTTTGTGAGGCCTTGGCCCCCAGACCTCCTGTAGAGCCTTCCTCCCTTTTCCCCATCCACAAGGTGATGGTTAAGGTGTGGAAGGACAATGCACCGATAATCCTCATGGTTCTGGACTAGCCTCACTAATTCTGGTAGCTGGATCTCTGCAGCAGGCCTCCGTGGTAGTTACCTCTTCACCAGAATCTGCTGACCAGACAACAAGGGAAAATCCTGCACCCATATATTCAATCCCTGCACCTCACAGCCTGGTTCTTAAGTGGCTAGAGCTCCAGTCTCTGGGTCTTTCAAAGAATGTTCTCCACGTTGTGACGCTGTCTTGAAAAGAGTCGACTCACCAGTATTATGCCTTCAAATGGAAGTGGTTTTCCATCTGGTGTCCAGGCCAGGAGCTTGATCCCTTGGCCTGCCCTGTGGCTAGCATCTTGGAACACCTCTGCCACTTGTTCCAGCTGGGACTGCGTTTGACGACCCTTAAGGTGCACCTAGCAGCCATCTCTGCGTACTGGGCACAGGCTCATATACCGACGGTGGTGCAGTAGAAGGTGATCAACTGCTTCTTTAAGGGCCTTGGCCACTTGCCCCACCGGTGCATGAGCTACTACCACCTTGGGACTTATTACTGGTACTGGCAACACTCATGGGCAAGTCTTTTAAGCCTATGCATGGGTGTGAGGTGTCACACCTGTCGTGAATGAAAGCCTTCTTGGTGGCCATGTTGTCAGCCAGGAAGATTAGTGAGCTCCAGGCACTCTCGATGAAGCCTCCTCATCTGGTCTTCCACAGAGACAAGGTAGTCCTTCACCCCCACCCAAAGTTCCTCCCGAAGGTTGTCTCGGAGTTCTACCTTAACCAGGTGATGAACCTTCTGGTTTACTTTACCAACCCATTTTTGGTGGCCGAACCGAGGCTTCACTCTCAAGACCTGTGGCAGGCACCCTTCCATTATGTGGAGTGTGCAGTTGGAGTTGGGGGTAAGACTCGTCAGCTGTTTCTGACATGTGCTGAAGCCGTGCCTGGCAGATCGGCAGCTAGGTGGATGACTGGCAAGTAGATCTTTGGGTGGGAGCAAAGGATCACCTTGTGGAAGACCAGGTAAGGAGACTCCACCAAGAGCACCTGGAGCTCACTAATCCTTCTGGCTGATGTGATGGCCACCAAGAAGGCCATCTTCCACAACACATGAGACATCTCACACCTGTACATAGGCCTGTGGCTATGATGAGCACAGCCAGCACCAGCGGTGGTGGTGGTGGTGGTGGTGGTGGTTCACACATCGAAGGGGACAGGTGGTCAAGACCCTTGAAAAAAACACCATACCACCTTCTCCTGGGCCATTGCTGGCATACTAGCCCACATACATTACGCCGAGATGGCTGCCAGGTACACCTTCAGAATCGCTGTTTTCAGTCCCAATGGAGAGAGGCCAGACAATACCAGAAATATCTGGGCCAGTTTAGCACTACCAGGCTCATCCACACCTTGACCACAACCTTGTGGATCAAGAGGAAGGGAGGGAGGGCTGACCTACATGAGGCCCAGGGTCCAGGGCATTGCAAAGGCATTCCCGGAAAGTGTTCTAGACTGTGGGGGATGGGCACAAAGCAGCCACAGCTTTCTGTTCTTTTAGAAGGCAAATGGATCCACTGGAGGGGTGCCCCACCAGAACAGGTGGCTGATTGTTCATTCCTGCGACATGCATCGCAAAGAGACCTGCACCCAGGCCACGCATGAGGGTCCAGGTGTGAAGGGCCTCCCGACACAGAGAAAGAGAGTTAGTTCCACCCTGCCTGTTGAGGAAAGAGAGTCTTGTGTTGTCTGTCTGGACCTGCACGACCTGACAACTGACCAGAGGAGCGAATTCCGTGAGGACCAGCCGCACGGCACAGAGTTCCAACAGGCTGATGTGGTGATGGGATATCCTAGGTGATCAGAATCCATAGACTCTGTAGTCTCTGGGTGTGCTCCCCACTCCACCAGGGACATGTCCGTCAAAAGTGTAACAGTCGGCTCTAGGCAGATAAACGGGATTCCTTCCTCCAGATGGTGAGGGACCAGCTACCAGTGGACATCATTCCACATCGGCTAGGTCACAAAGACTAACTGGTTCAGGTGTCCTTCGCGCTGGGAACACTAGCAGCCCAGCTCCAACTGCAGGTGGTGCACCTGCCAGTGTGCCCAATAGATTACGCTGGTGGTGGAAGCCATGTACCCCTGCAGAAAGCAGAAAATCCCAAGCAGGGTGCGAACACTCAAACTGAAATGTTCAGGCACAGGAGGCAAGGTACTGAGCCCATTCTGCAGGGAGATGGACCTTGGCCCACAGGGAATCTTGCTCTGCCTAAATGAACCTGATGACCTCTGTGGGGATCAGTTCGGACTTGTCCTGATTAACCAATAGGCCCACGTTTCTGCAGGTCTGGCAGGCCAGATCCCTGGACTACTCTACAACCTCCATGGATGGTCCGGCTATCAGTCAGATGTCCAGGTAGGGATACAGCTTGATGCATGTGCAGGAAGGCTGCCACCATCACAATGCACTTGATGAAGACTCTGGGTGTGGATGAGAGGCCAAAGGGCATGACCTAGAACTGACAGATAACCCCTTCTGCTCAGAAACGAAGGTACCGCCAGCCGGACTGCGATATGGATGAAGGCGTCCAGGCAATCTAGGGAACAGAACCACATGATCTGCTCCAGGGATGGTGTCATCAGGCTCAAAGAGACCATCTGGAATCTGCGCTTCCACATAAACTGGTTGAGACTGTGCTGGTCCAGTATGGGGTATCATTCCCCCATCTGTTTCAGGACCAGGAAGTACTTGGACATGTATGCCTGACTTCCCAGGGCATCTGGGACATGGGCTATGGTTCTTTTTGCCAGGAGCTGAGTGATGTCCCCCTAAGGGCGGACGTGTCCTGAAACACTGAGGACTCCCATGAAGTGTGCAGCTGGTAAACAGGAGAGTCTCGAAGAAGACAGGCAACCACGTACCTATCTGCCATGGTAATAAGTGAGGAAAGGAGGGAGAGGGGGACATGATAGAAACTTTTAAGTACCTCAAGGGAATCAAAGTCCAAGAGGGTAACATCTTTCAGAAAAAGAGATGTGCAGAACAAAGGGATGCAATCTGAAGATATTGGGGGCCTAAGGGCAATATGAGGAAGTATTGTTTCACAGAGAGGGTGGTGGACGCATGGAATGGCCTTCCTGAGGAGGTTGTGGGGTCAAAAACAGTGGAGGAGCTCAAGAATACATGGGACAGACATAAGGCAATTCTTGTGGGAGGTAGGAAGAAATAGGCTGTTGGTTAACTAGGATCTGCAGCTTGTCCAGTAGGTAAGGAAATGGGCAGAGTAGGTGGGCCAAGCGGTCCTTATCTGCCGTCAAAGTCTCTGTTTCTATGTAATGATGGACCAATTTGGATAGAAGTAGTGTAAGTGACCCCCCCCTCACAGGGAGCTGGGTCAGGGACTGATAGGTGGGAAGATGACACCCCTAACCCATCACTGGGCAGCTTTGGAAGGGGGCACCGGTCTCTGGAGCTGGAAGGGCACCACTTCCTCTACCCTCATCTCTCTTCGGCCCCTGGCCACTGAATTTGCCTTTGGGGTAGCAAGCTTGGTACTGCCTGCCGAGGCTGCAGTGGCTGAAAGGACCAATATTGAAAGGTCTTCTTTTTAGGCTTCTGGGCCTTAGGGTCTTTCTGGGAAGAAGCCACAGAATTCAGGGTGGAAATGGACTTCTCTCACCTGTTGAGATGTCCTTCAGCCCCTGGGCCAAAGAGGTCTGAGCCCAGGAACGGGACATTGGACAGCTGGTGCTGAGTGTCTGCTGTGAAGGTGGAGGAGCCTCAGCCAGGCCCTGTGACATATCGTGACAGCTGCTGCTACAGCACGGGTGCAGCAGTCAGCCATGCCCAAGGCCGTCTGGAGCTGGGAACATAGAAACATAGACTCTGACGGCAGAAAAGGACCGCCTGGCCCACCTAGTCTGCCCATTTCCCTACCTAAAGGATAAGCTGCAGATCCTATTTAACCAACAGCCTATTTCTTCCTACCCCCACAAAAATTGCCTTATGACTGTTCCATGCATTCTTGAATTCTCCCACAGTTTTAGACCCCACAACTTCTTCAGGAAGGCTGTTCCATGCGTCCATCACCCTCTCTGTGAAAAAAATACTTCCTCACATTGCCCCTGAGCCGTCCCCCTCTATCTTCAAATTGTGTCCCCTTGTTCTTGCACATCTCTTTTTCTGAAAGATGCTACCCTCTTGGACTTTGTTGATTCCACTGAGGTACTTAAAAGTTTCTATCATGTCCCCCCTCTCCCTCCTTTCCTCAAGGGTATACAAATTAAGCTCCTTTAGTCTCTGCTTGTATGGCTTCTCTTGCAGACCCTGCACCATTTTAGTTGCCCTCCTCTGAACTGCCTCCATCCTGTCTATGTCCTTGTGGAGATGGGGCCTCCAGAACTGGATGCAGTACTCCAGATGGGGTCTCACCAACTGTCTGTACAGGGGGATAACAACTCCCTGTTTTCTGCTGCTGAAGCCTCTCCCTATACATCCCAGTATCCCCCCAGCCCTCCCTGCCGCCTTCTCACATTGCTTGCCAACCTTAAGGTAATCTAATATGATAACCCCCAGGTTCCTTTCCATTTTTGTTGTTGTTACTACAGCCTTCCCTCATTGTGTAATCTTCCCCTGGGTTTTTGTTTCCCAGGTGCATTATTTTGCACTTCTTTGCATTGAATCCTAGCTGCCATAGTTCTGACCATTCCTCCAACCTTACCAAGTCCCTTCTCATCCTTTCCACGCCTTCTTGTGTATCAACCCTGTTGCAGATCTTTGTGTCATCTGCAAAGAGGCATACTTTTCCTTCCAGTCCCTCTGCAATGTCACTTATAAAGACATTAAAAAGGACTAGACCCAGTACTGAACCTTGCGGTACCCCACTAGTAACCCCTCTTTCTTCAGAGTGGACTCCATTTACAATTACCTTCTGTGTCCTGTTGTCCAGCCAATGTTCTACCCAGACTACCACCCTGGGACCCACTCCCGGGCTGGTTAATTTGACTATTAATCTTTTGTGAGGGACTGCGTCAGATGCCTTGCTAAAGTCTAGGTAGGCCATGTCCACAGCCCCTACCTGGTCTACTACTTTAGTCACCCAGTCAAAGAAATCAATTAGATTCGTCTGACATGACCTTCCCGCTGTGAACCCATGCTGCCTTGGGTCCTATGCCCCACTGGCTTCTAGGTACTCAACAATTCTTTCCTTCAGAAGTGATTCCATCACTTTCCCTACCACAGAGGTCAAACTGACAGGTCTGTAGTTTCCTGCCGCTGTCTTGGTCCCACTTTTGTGAAGGGGAATCACATGTGCCTTCCTCCAGTCCTCAGGTACCACACCATCCTCCCATGATTTGTTAAAACGGGTAGTCAGTGGTGTCACTAGTTCTCTGCTTAATTCTTTTAGAATTCTGGGGTGAATTCCATCTGGCCCCATTGCTTTGTCCACCTTCAGTTTTAGGAGTTCTTTCAGAACCCTTTCTTCTGTGAAAGGACTGGGATCGACCCCCCTATCCAGAGTGCTTCTGTTAACTGCATTAGGCACCTCCCCTTCTGTGAATACTGAACAGAAGTATTAATTCTGTAGCCCTGCTTTTTCACTGTACCTCTCTGCCCACCCACCGTCCATTCTATTCAGCCTCACTATCCTTCCCTTTGTCTTTCTACACTCCCTGATATACCTATAAAAGGATTTATCCCCCTTCTTAACCGAGTTGGCTATCTTTTAATAAGTGCTTGACACTGGTCCTTGAACAACTTCACCGGCAACTGCTTGTCTGCAGGGAGATGAGGATGCTCTCATCCAGCACTCCCTACAGTAGTGACCAAAGTAGGCCATCAGGATGGCACAGCTGACCTAATGCAGACCCAAAGAGGAGACAGCACAGACCTTTCTGGCTGCATGGTCAACCTTCTTCGACTCCTTGTCAGCAGACCTATCCATTTCCCCTTGGCCCCTGGACTTTTGAAAGGCAGAGTCCAAGATCAACCCCTTAGCTGAAGGATGGTGGGAGAACCCTGAATGGGATCCTGTAGGGACTGCATACTTGAGGACAACACTGGTGGAGGATGCCAGGCAGGATGCTGGATGCTGCAAAAGCTCCAGAGCCGATCCCCAAATTACCTCAGCGATGGGAAAGGCAACCCCCAGGGAATCGTGCTTCTCCAGGATATCAGTAAAGGGATATTTAGCCTGCTTCTGAACTGGCTCCAAAGACACATTCATGAACTTTGACATAAGATGGAGGAGAGCACGAAATGTCAAAAGCCCATGGTTAGTGGTCAGTTCCTTGATCAAAGCCAGGTTGAATGCATGGGTCCTCAAGGACAACATATATCACCCATATGTGTCGTGCAAGAACTCTTCGAAAATGGCTCTCAACCGTTTGCCACCGTGGATGACCCAAGTCTCTTCCGAATGGGTTATTTCCACTGACAGCCGACCTAGCAAGCCAGATGCAGCATGCAGCCCTTAGTCAGGGCTCCCACCAAGGGCTGCAGTGGAGTCAGCTCCACCCACAAGGGTGGAGAGGCAGATGCTGGAGACACCTGCCGAGGGTGCATCTGCGTGGGCATCACTGACTGCTGCCAGGTGACCGAAGGTCCACTGTTGCCAGAGGAGCTCCTTGTAGTGCCTCTGCATCCTGCGGCAGTGCCTCTCCTTGCCGAATGATACTGAGCAGCACAGCATAAAATGCATTATGAGAAAACCATTCAACAGCACTCTATTTCCCACAGGCTGCACACCATCTCTGCCCATCAAGTGCTCATGTTCAGATCCTGGTTTTCCCACCACCCTGACCCGCCAGACCGTTGCCAAAGCCCAGTTTAAAACCCGATGATGGGGGCTAATCAATGCATATAGTATATATATGCTGGGCTAGTAGAGGACACTTGGACCGGGATTTTTAAAATGGGTAGATACAGGCATGTCTTTAAGATGCATTTGGGTCTGTACCACTGTACCAGACGGCCTTTCAGATGGACTGGAGCAATTTTTAAAGGCCCTGTTCATCTACGGCATGTAGACACAATTTATGGTAACTTGCATCTACAATCAGAAACAATTATTCATTTCAGAAACAAATTCTTTCTACTGCTAGTATATTAGATGTAAAATGTGATCTGGCACTGCCATGCCACAACGCAGGTGTCCATCACCATATGAAGGTGCGTGCACATCTGGACACCACTAAAAATACTGGCGAACACAGCCCAAACACAGAGCCTGGAAATCTGGCCTAAAATGCTCTGTGGCTGCTCCATCTGGCAGCATGAGGAGTTTTCTTCTCTACGCTACAAGGTGAGTGCTTGATTAACTCTGAGGTGCATGCCCAAACGTGTGTTTTTATCAGTAGCTGCTCTGAATGCCCCATTTACTCCAATCAACACAGCTGTTTCCTTGTTTCATGGGCTGCCAGTTACAGCCCTGGCCCAGGAAGTATTTGGGGAAGGTGGCTGGGGCCGGGGGGGGAACCAGTGGGTACTGTTAACCACTTGTTCAAGCAAGACTACAATTCTTGCATCCTTTACTAGTATATATGACAAAAAGCAAAGCTTTCAAACTACACCATCATCACACTGGTACGATTCCACGAGCTAAAGTCAGCAGATGACACTGACACCAAACACAGTTCGACAAGGACGAGCAGAGGCCTGCCCAGCATGCACACGGCAAGGCTTCAAGTTGCAATCATCTTCTCACGTTCTGTTTAAAAAGCTTTTCCTTTTTTTTCCTTCTGACTCAACATAGCTGTCCCGCACTCAAGAGGCTGTGACTTTATTACAACACAAACAGCTGAGCTGAGAATTCAAAATCAGGGGTTTTGTTCCTATTTCTTGGTGTTAAGAAATAAACTGTTCTACAGCTACTACTAAAGAGGAGCACAGGTGCGCAGGGTCTCTCAGACATAACCCAAGAGCTCATGAAAAGCTCTTATGTGAGTTATTGGGTTAAAGTGTGGGGGTCAGCAGTTCAGAGATCATGTCAGCCCTGCAGTACAAAAACTGCCACTTCACGGAACCATGAGACAGAGTGATGTCGCCGTTGAGGGAAACAGTCTGCTGTTAAGCATAGCTTCCCCAACTTTGACATCTCTTCCTGTCTCAAGGTCCCATGAAATGGCTTCTGATTTGCTTTAAAATAAGGCTGAATTAGGCATAGATATCTCCAGTCTGCAGACACCAATACGCAAGCCCCATACATTGTTTAAACAGAGCTGTTTGAAGGTTTCATTGTACTGGGCGGTGGGGACTACCCTGGTGTGCTGGCAACCCAGGTTCACACCGCGAGCCTGGGAGATCAGGAGCACATGCCTTCTGGGAGGATGAAGGAACATCTGCAAGAACATTCTCCTCTCATGGGAGGGTTGAGCAATGCACCAGTCAGACAGCGGTCCCCCAGTGGCTATATGTTGTGCTGGTGGGCATGTGACCATGTGTCAACTGGCAACACAAGGAGGCAAAGTGGTGCGTGCTCCAGTGGGAGGTGTGTAGAGGAGGGAGGACCTCAGAACAGGAGAAAAATGGCCACCCCTGTTCGCTGTATGATGGCTTTAGAGTCCCCCATGGCACCCTACCCGCCCCAAGCACACCAGCACAGTCAATCCAGTCAGCATCGCCATCAGAGTGGTGCTTCCTATCCCCTAGCCAGGAATGGGGGAGGGTCTTGGTACAGGGGGCCATGACCAGCAGTGATGTGTGAGTCCAGTCCCGCAGGCAGCAAGGCTGTGGGGCCTGAAAGAATGGATACCTGAGGAGAAAGAAAAAAAATATTTCAGAGGGGCCCAGCACACATATGAACACCACTTTAAAACCTGAGGACAAACTCATGAATCCATCCAAGGTGTGCGTCTACTGGTTCATTAATCACCACACAAAGACACGCAACGCACACACACCTACACACACACAGATGTATGTAGATGCAAGACCCAGACAAATGAGCGCATGCACACATACAGTACTCAGAAAGGCTCAGTCTAAGAACCCATGTTTATTCCCACGCCGACTATCCCCAAGTCGCCAAGACCCTTCCCCTTTTCATTCTCAGGCTGCGTTTTCCTCTAGTTGGCATCAGGTTGGGCACTGCAGGAAGTGGGCTCAAACTGGACAACAGGCACTAGGACTTCCGCCCTGACACAAGGTATAAGAACTCTTTGCTAGCACAGTTTTGTGGATTAAGGCAAAAAAAAAAAAATACGTTACTCAAAATTCCCCAAATATTTGAATTTCCGAACCTTCCCCCTTCTTAATTACCAAAAGCATAATCCTCTGTTTATGACATCATTACCTGTTGTCAAGCAAAGGAGTCTGATGTTAGAGACAGAGATTAGGATATCCCAGCAGGAAAAGCAGTGGGGACAGACGAAGTATAAAGGGCAAAGGGTCAGTTTCTACTCAAATGTTGTTAATAATACAGAATGAAATATTCAGCAATTCACATTTTGGGATATATGACTCTTAACAGTCTTGCCAAAGCAAACTGTATTTTTTTTAACAGGAAACTGGAAGAAAATAATTTGAAGCTTAGTGGTGATTAAAACATGGGAGGTCCTGCTTTCTGACTACTGGTGGAGTTTTCAAAGCCATACAGTGAAGACACAGGAACTGCACTGCTAAACCGATCATTTTTTTTTTTTGGAGGTAGTGGATCCATTTTATAAGCGTAGTAAGATACTTCAGGGTGTGGGTTACTGTTCCTGAACCACACTTCCAGGTGACTGAAGGTACTCTGTGCAAGTGCCTCCTGCCTTACAACACAGCTTGTCATGGGGTACAGGAATAGGAACCCACACCCTGACTTGTCTTATTATACAATGGCAAGAAAATTTCCTGGACTCTGATTGGTCAGTGTGTCCCTGGCACAGTGAGGTTATCCCAGCACAACCTCACTGTACTGCTTTTGATGTGATGGATGACCAGGATGATGATTTGGATGTCATGGATGAGCATTTGGATGCCTTAAAAACATTTTTTTATTTTATATAACAACGAGCCATTATATAATAGCAATAATGCACTCCAGGGTGTGGGTTGTGCTGGGATAAAGTACAGCTATGTAAGAACTTACCGTAACAGTAGATCTTCGCGAACAGCTCTTGCAGCAAGTTACACCATTAGGACTGAAGCCGGCAGGCGCCAGGACCCCACGGAAAAATTCTAGCTAGCAGTATCCAGCAGGGACCACCCCCAACGTCGGTCCCGCCCCTGACGTCAGGCATTGTATAAAAGGGGGCGGTCCCCCAGAATCCCCAGTTCTCCCGCCAGAAACTCCCGGCCATTCGATGACATCAGAAGTGGAGACTGAGGATCCGCCATCAAAAGGTATTCAGAATGGTGTTAGAAACACCTAATCCTAGAAAAAGATATCAGAACAACTCTACCTCCAGAGAGGATGGTGGGAGGGAAACTACCTACTGCAAGAGCTGTTCCTGAAGATCTACTGTTACGGTAAGTTCTTACATAACTGTACCATCATACTTCGAGAAACAGCTCTTGCAGCAGGTTACACCATTAGGACTGATTCCCAAGCAATACTGGAAATCCCTCGCAGGTGGGAGGAGGCTAGGTAGAAATCGTAAGTTGGACCGAAGCCTAGGATAGGAGTCCCTGAAGGACTGCTAGACCAAAACCAGCTCTTCGCTGTGATGCCACATCCAGGCTATAATGCGTGATAAAGGTGTGCACAGTAATCCAAGTAGCTGCTGCGCAGATAGCTGAAGTGGAACGTTCTTCATGGCCGCAAAGGAGGTAGCCACACCCCTCGTGGAATGACCCTTAACCGTGCCCAGTAAAGGTTTGTTGCGTTTCTGGTAACAGAACGTGATACAATGGATGAGCCACCTGGACAGCGTTAGTTTAGAAACCGGAGCTCCCATCATCCTATGGGCGAAGGAGACAAAAAGCTGATCAGATTTACGGTGGTGCCTGGTTCTGGTCAGGTAGTATCTTAGACACCTATGCACATCTAGAGTGTGCAACAGGACCTCTCCTCTATTAGAGTATTTAGGAAAATACACTGGTAAGTCGATGTCCTGATTGAGGGTGAGGGCTGAGACCACCTTAGGTAGAAACTTTGGATTTGTTCTTAGGGACACCCTGTGCTGGTGAAAAACCAAATAAGGTTCTTTGCACATCAGTGCGTGAAGTTCAGAAATCCTTCTGGCCGAAGTAACAGCAACTAAAAATAACGTCTTCCATGTTAGGAGACGTAGCTCGCAATCCGTGGCTGGTTCAAAAGGTGGCAGCGTGAGCTGCTCCAGGACAAAGGGTAAATCCAATGGAGGGATAGGATCCTTAATCGGAGGTCTAAGGTGGAGAACACCTCTCAGGAAGGCTCATGCTGTATCCAAGTGAGTTATGGGACGTCTGCCTATAGGTGTATGATAGGCTAAGATGGCACAAAGGTGTACTTTAATAGAGGAGTAGGCCAAGCCTGCCTGGAAGAGAGACAGGAGGTAGTCCAGGACCAACCCTTCCAGACAATCCACTGGGGAAAATCCTCGTACTTGAGCCCAGAGGCAAAATCTGCGCCATTTCATGGCGTATGTGGCCGGTTTTCTAGCAGCCGCCAGAACATCTGCTACCTCTTGCGAGACCCCAAACCGCATGACAGCTATGTCTCTAGGAGCCAGGCGTGCAGGTTCAGAGAGTGAAGGTCCAGATGGACCAAAGAACCTGCCTCCTGGGACAATAAGTGAGAACTGATTGGCAGAGGCACCGGAGGTTCCTGGGGCAGCTGGTGCAGCAGAGGGAACCAAATCTGTCTGGGCCAAAAAGACACGATAAGTATCAGCGTCGCCTGCTCTCTGCGGAGTTTCAGTAGGACCCTCTGGATCAATGGGAAGGGAGGAAATGCACAGAGGAATCTGCCCGTCCAGGAGAGGGACAACGCGTCTCGCCAGAAAACACCAGGCCCTGGATCTAGCGAGCAGAAACTGGGCAGTTTTGCGTTGGATGGGGACGCGAAAAGGTCTAACTCTGGTGTGCCCCATCTGTAAAACAGATCCTCTACTACCTCCTGGAGTAGTTCCCACTTGTGGACTCTGGCCTGAGAGCGGAACAGGCTGTCTGCGATGACGTTGTCCACTCCTGGGACATGAACAGCAATGAGGTTTGCGTCGTGTTGTAGAACCCAATCCCACACCCTCATGGCCTCCCTGCAAAGCGGGTAGGAATGGGTGCCTCCTTGTTTGTTGAGGTAATACATCACCGTGGTATTGTCTGTTTGTAATAGGAGAGTACCAGGTGGGATCTCCGACTGAAAGGCATGCAGGGCATAAAGAACTGCTCTCATTTCCAAAATATTTGTGTAGAGATGAGCCCTGAGACCTATCCCCGTCGAGGTGTGCTCCCAAACCAAAACCTGATGCGTCCGTGGAGAGTGTCACAATCAGAGACGGCGCAATGAAGGGGACTCCTGCCAACAGGTTCTTTGAATCTAGCCACCATTGCCAATCCTGGATTACGGCATTCGTGATCCGAATTGGAAGCTGCAAATGGTCTTGCTTCTGATCCCAATGAACCCGTAACATCCACTGGGTCACCCGCATGTGGAGATGGGCTAGCAGGACTGTTGCAATGGCCGCAGCCATGTGTCCGAGCAGGCAAAGGACCAGTCTGGCTGGGACAGTCTTCTTTGCCAAGATGTCCCTGATGAGGGATCTGATGTGTTCCGCTCGGTCCTGGGGCAGAAAAGCTCTCCCCTGGATGGTGTCCAGAACTGTGCCTATGAACTGCAGATTCTGTGATGGCACCAGGCGTGACTTCTCCTGATTGATAACGATGCCCAACGTCCCGAACAGGGACTGAGTACAATGAATTGCGGACATCAGAGCCTCCCGAGAGGGTGCCATGAGGAGCCAGTCATCCAGGTAGGGGAACACGTGTGGCCTTGTCTCCTTAGAGCCGCCGCTATGACTGCCATGCACTACGTAAACACCCAAGGTTCCGATGACAGTCCGAAAGGGAGGGCTCGGAGCTGATAATGGCGACCTAGAAATTTGAAGCGCAATAACTTCCTGTGCGCACGAGCAATGGGTATGTGCAGGTAGGCATCCTGCATGTCCAACGACGCTAGGAAGGCGTCCTGTTTGAGCATGGGTATCAGACCGGGAAGGGTCACCATGGGGAAGTGTTTGTAGAGGACCGAAGCGTTGAGATCACTGAGATCCAGTATTGGACGGAGGAGGTCCCCAGTCTTTTTGAGAACCAAAAAGAAGTGGGAATAGTAACCTGCACCTCTCTGGTTCCTCGGTATGTGCTCTATAGCTTCCTTTCCTAGAAGCGCGAGCACCTCCTGCTGTATGAGCAGTGTGTGCTGACCCGAATAACGGGAAAGCAGGGGAGGTCTTGACGGTGGATGGTCGAGGAATTCTATAAAGTGACCTCTCTTGACCATTTGAAGTACCCACTGGTCGGTGGGAATCGACCACCACACTGAAAAGTGGCGAGCCATGCGACCCCCGACCTTTTCTGCCCGTTGATCCAGAGGAGGGGTTGGGGCCGGGAAGGAGTCATGCTGTGGCAGCATTGGTTCCCGCAGGCTGGGCCAGTTTGGTATACCGCTGACCTCTGCCTGGGGAAGATTTAGGTTGGGCCTTACGGTGGAAGGTGCCCCTTTGCTGCTGGCCAGAACGTGGCTGCTGTCATTGTTGCCGGCCGCGAAAACGGTTCTGGTTCCTACGAAAGGAACCAGATTTGGATCTGTACATGGCTGTACAGACCTTACTGCCTTCCCGGCGTCCTGAAGCTTGGTGATGACCTTTTCAGAGGGTTCACCAAACAGAACCTCTCCGTTGTAAGGGATGTCGAGGATACTCTTCTGTACATCCGGGGTAAAACCGGACACATGGAGCCAGGAGTGTCTCCAGAGACAGACGCCTGAAGCTGTGCCCCTGGCGGATGAGTCCGCAGAATCATATGCGGCTAGTAGCACATGGGTCCCCACATCTGACCCTGTGCAGAGGAGGTTCAAGAGCTCCACCTTCTGCTCGCCATCCAGTAGTTTATCAACTAGGTCCTGACCCTGTTCCCACAGGGCATTCTGAAACTGAACCATATGAGACAGTTCAGGGACCTGATGGAGCATGTAGCAGCTGCATACATGCGCCTCCCAGGGCATCCAACTTCTTGGATTCCTGATCCGGTAGCTGTGTGCTCAGATGCTGTGGTCGTTGGGACCTGTCATGAGAGGCCGTAATGACCAGGGAATCAGCCAGAGGTTGTTGTGCCAAGTGCTGGTCCTCTGTCGGGGCCCTGTACAGGCGGTCAGTTTTCTTCGGCACTGCAGAGATGGAGTGTGGATGCTTCCACGCAGCCATGGTGACGTCCACGAAAGTGTCCACCAAGGGTGGCACCACCACAGGCTTAGGGTCCTTCTGCCAAAGGTAACGAGCTAGGCGTTGTCTCTCGGGGTCGAGATCTTCCAAATCCCATCCCATGTTCTCCTGGATGTGCCTCATGATCTTGGAAAAGGAGGGATCATCTGGAGGTGACCTGAGCAGGTCTTGTGGGTCAGGTGATGGGATGCTGATTGGAGAAGAAGACCTGGAGGTATCTGAAGTGTTACGTCTAGAATCCTCCCCTTGCGGAGTGGGCTGTCGATGTCTGGGTCGCTTAGGACAGGGAGATCTTGAAGGGGGCCTTCTCTGTTCTTTGGATCTTCCCCTAGGAGGTGGAGTGTGCTCCTTGGGGGTCGGTGGTCTTCCTGCTGGCCCCTGCAGTGGAGGAGGGGGAGTAGGAGGTGAAGGAGTAGGAGGAGGAGGTTTGACTGGGATCACATCCTTCTTTATTGTGTCCCACCAAAAGGCAGAGAGATATTTGACCTCTTGAATATTCATACTGGACGACGGACCTGGCGCCGGTGGTCTGACGCCGGTATCAGGCGTCGGGTCTGAGGGTGTCTCCGGGGTTGCCGAAGGCTCCTGTGGAAGCCCGATGTCCTCATTGTCGCCTGCCTGGTCATCAGGCAATGTCCAGTCCTCCTCTGTAAAGTCCCGGTGACCGGTGTCCACTGGTGACGGGGAGGCAGTCTTCAGCTCCGGCGAACGTCTCACAGACGTCGGGTGCTTAGCCGACGTCAGGTGCTTGGCCGACGTCTGGTCTGATGGGGAGGCAGCCTTCGGATCCAGCGAACGTCTCACCAATGTCGGGTGCTTAGCCGACATCAGGTGCTTATCCGACGTCCGTTTTAGGGACATCAGGTCCTTAGTCTTCCTGAGAGGGGGGATCCGGACCCCTGGGAGACTGATCTGGTGTCGGGGTCCCGGCGTCTCTCTGAAGATTTGGAAGAAGACTTGGACTGGTGATGGTCTGAAGACTTCGATGAGGCCCGGGAGGGTGTTGATGAAGCTGAAGGCCTGGAAGTCTTGATTGGGTGCAGAGAAGCCGAAGTGCTGCCTGAAGACTTGACCTTTACTGGAGGGGGCTGAGAGCGAGCCCTGGAGGGAGAGCGGTCTGAGCACGTGGAGCCTGAGCTGGTGCGTGAGTCTGAGGCCCGGTTAGGGGATCTGGACCTGGCCTTGTCCTGGTGTTTGTGGGACTTAGAGGTAGACTTTCCTCTGGAGGCAGGGTCTTTGTCCATGCTTCTTAACTTGTCTTCCAAGAGGAACCCCTGAAGTGCCTTCTGTCGGTGGATCCTGGTGCGATTATTGAACCCTTGACAAAAGGAGCAGGCCTTGGTGTTGTGTTCCGGGCCTAAGCACCTCAGGCAGGACGAATGAGGATCCTTGAAAGGGATCTGTTTGCCGCAGGCACACTTGGAAGGATGTCCTTCTGAAGAAGGAGTTGGAGATGCCGACATTTAGTGGTAAACTGGAAGTTCTAGTACGTCGTCTGTTAGAAGTAGGACTGTGAGGCCGTGCCTGGCAGTGGAAACAGCCCGGGAAAAGAACTGGGGATTCAGGGACCTCCCCCTTTTACACGATGCCTGACGAGGGCGGGACCGACATCGGGGGTGGTCCCCACTGGATACTGCTAGCTAGAATTTTTCCGTGGGTTCCCGGTGCCTGCCGGCTTCAGTCCTAATGGTGTAACCTGCTGCAAGAGCTGTTTCTCAAAGTAAGATCCTCACTTCTGGGACATTGGATGCACTCTGCCTGCGGCCTTGTACCCAACCACCCAGGCGTGAGGTTAGCCCAGCACAACCCATGCCCTCTCGTGCATTACTGCTTAATTATACAATGGCAAAATAAATTCTTAATTTCTGATTGGTTGGCGTTCACCTTCACCAGTGATGTTATCTCAGTGTAAAATCACTGTATGAAGGTCCAGCAACAACACGGCCTAAGAAAATTAAAAAAAAAAATTCCCTACGCCCCCATCTAGATGCTACTCGCATGATCCTTACTGGTGTAACTGTTACATTCCCAACCATAGTACACAAGGTTCATACCCTCATTTCACACACCAGTCACCACTACCTCCCAACACAGTAATCTCTTTACAACGTGCCACCATTACTGCTAAAGCAAAATTGAATTTTTTAAAGTCCTGTTCTGAAAGCTTGCTTCACTGAACGAGCGAGCACGCAATTCTTTCAACAGTCAGCATGCGGCTGTGCCGGTAATGCTCGCTCGAGTTTTACTTTATTTCATTTCTTTTTCTCTCCAACACCATTCCTGACCAGTAAATACACAGAAAAACATCATCATACCTAAAAAACCCACATTCATCCTCCCTCCATCGTCTTCTTTGGCAGTCCTAAAACTCAGACCAGGACAGCGGGCAGCAAGAGTGGTTATTGGCTGCCATGTCCAAACAGGAAACTGTGGTGACTCAGTAAAAATGCAATCCCAGTAGGATAATCTCCCAGTACATGTGAATATCACAGCAGTGTGTACCAGGAGAACTGCGAGCAACGGCCGGGGGCACAGAGCGAACTAAAGCGAACCACAACTGGAACCAAGAAACAAAATAACAATAATACTCCTAATGTGCAGACAGCTCTCCCTAGTGCATAAACAGAAAAAATAACTTATTTTTATACAAATAAGTTTCCACACACAAAAAACAAGTAAAAAATATATTTTAAAACATTTTTTCTCATTTTTTTAATTTTCTTAAAAACAGTAGCCATTGTATAATAGCAATAATGCACTCCAGGGTGTGTGTGGTGCTGGGATAACGTCACTTCTCGGGTGTTGATCACACTCGGCCTGCAGCCTCGTGCTTCAACCACCCGAGGTGTGATGTTATCCCAGCACGACACACACCCTGTCGTGCAATTTGTTTAATTATTGCTTACTTGGTGGGCAGACCTGGAAATTTTTAAGTTCACATTTGAATTTTTTAGACTATTTCTATCCTTAAAAAGTAACAATGTGCTTCAATAAGACTCTACATTAACTGTTATGCTGCAGTCTGCATAATGTATATTTACCATAAAACCCATTTATAAGTGCAATAGAACACTCCATGGTGTGAGTTAGGATGAGACAACTGCACTTCCAGGGCTGTAAGGCTCTCATCCTGCAGTGTCAGGCCTCACTAAGCTCCAGGGCATGCAGTTATCAGCTTAAGTCACATCCTGTCTTGTCCTGTTGCTTACTAAATGCATGCAGCCTGTAAATCATGTGCAGCAGAAACATAGAAACGTAGATTTTGTTGGCAGAAAAGGACTTTTAGGTCTATGCAGTCTGCCCCTTGTCCCTGCCTAGTCTTGTCACCACTGACCCTAGCTGGTCATGGCGTTGCTCCCTCCACCATTCCTCTACGTAATATGCCCCTGTGTCTATCCCATGTATGCCTGAAGCTCCCCACGGTCTTTGCCTCCACTACCTCCTCTGGCAAACTGTTCCTGTCATCCACTACCCTTTCCGTGAAGAAGTATTTCTGCACATCTCTCCTTAGCATCATTGTATGCCCCCTTGTTCCAGTGCCTTGCTTCCTTTCTCTGAAACAGACCTTCCACTTGCACCTCGTTCACTTCTGTGAGGTACTTGTAGGTTTCAATCATGTCCCCTCCTGCTCTCCTCTCTTCCGGGGAGCACATGTTGAGTTTCTGCAGCCTTTCCTCATAGGGCTTCTCGTGCAACCCCCTCACCATTTTGGTTGCCATCCTCTGTATTGCCTCCATCCTTTCAATGTCCTTGTGGAGGTGCAGACACAGTACTCCAGGTGGGACCTCCCCAGTGAGCGATACTATGACAGCACCACCTCCCTCCTCCTGCTAGAAATCCCTCTCCCAATGCACCCCCAGCATCCAGAAAGGCAGTGTCTCATCTCCTTACCCTGGCAGTCGGGGCACTGCTCCTGGCTTTGGCTAACAATCTCCTCGCTCTTTCATACTCATTATTTTCAGACTCCAGTTTTACGGCAGCCAACCAGATCTCTTCGCTGTTCGGATTAGCCTGCGGACAAACAAAAACAGCCATTAAAGAAGCAATACCTGTCAGCTGCCAAAAATGTTCATCATCTAGTTTTTCAGTAATAACACAGTTCTGCAACAACCTCTATGTACCCCCTTTTGCTTTTCATTTGATTTCATTCCTAAACAGACACATGTGGTTTTGAAGTATTTTAAAATTCCTGCTTGGGTCAGCCTGATGGCACAGAGGCACCAGTCATGGTGCTGGAAAATCAGGTTTAGGAACAAATCTGGAACACTGGGAATCAAAGGAAGGACTGAGTGTCTTACAGGACAAACAAGCCCCCCCTCCCCCCACCCTGGGGCAGTGCAGCAATCCCTGGTACCATGCCGCTACCTGGGTGACCACACATGGGTGTGCAGGGGGAGGACAGTGGGATGAAGGATGCAGGCTGGCTTAGGAACACCACCATGCATTGTGTGTGCATGCGCTCCATGGAGCCTTTGCCATGAGTATCCTGGACACAGGTGAAACCAAGGAGAAAAATTCTACTATGCGACAGAATGACATTGGCACTCTTGGGCCCCGCCAATCCCAACTGCCGATCAGTCATCTGCATATAACAGACCTGTGGAAGGGGAGCCTGATGCTACCCTCTCAGCGGAACTCACTATGGAGAGCACTGCTCTGTGTGGACCCTCTGGAGACTGAAGAAAAAATTACACACCGTAGTAATTATGTTTTTCTACTGGGTCCAATAGTGATGTCGCACAAGTTGCATCATCGCCAGCCTGAGACGTCATCCTGGAGATTTTAGAATGGAACAGAATACAGTTCAAACTATGCTGAATGAAATGCTCCCTCTACTGGTCAGATCTGTTTTCTCAAGGGAAGAGCGCAGACGCCCCAAAGTCCTGTCCCAGTTCTACCGGCTAGATTTTGCTATTTTATAAAGTTTAAAGCTAAAGACCACAGTTGGGTTAGTTTTTTGATATTCTGTGTTAGAGTTCTGTAGTTTTATTTTTATGTCTAAATCAAGAAATCATAGTTCAGCAAGGTTCTCACCTAGAGTGGTGAACCTAGTACAAACGATTTAAAAGTATTTAAAAATAATTTAATTAAATTATTTGTTAGTGGTTTTAACCACATATATTTGCCAGAGAAGGGATCGGACGAGTCTGGGAGACACAGCTGTAGTGGAGGTGGGCGGCACCGTAGGGGGGTAAAGAAAATAATAAAAATGAGCCCCTGCTCTGCTGCCGTGCCCATCACAAAAAGGTTAAACATCTTGGTGCTGTGCTGTTTACCATCAAAAATGGCTGCTTGAACTGCCAAATGCATGCGGAACATGATCTAATTCGTATAGCCAAAAGATAGCCCAAATGGAAGAGATTTGTACAAATCATTAGTGGTGGATGTATTTACTGATGTGGGTCATTACCAACAAAAGTATTAATAAAACCTGTTTACAAGTATCCAAAGGAATCACAAATACATGGATGATGACTCAAAGGATGGCAGAAGTACTCTAGAAGGGCACCACTTTCTCCGTGAATGAGCGAGTCTTTTCCATTGCTCTGAAAGAAAATGTTTGTTAAGTCGGTGATAGAGAATCAGATGGAGGTACTATACAGTTAAAAAAAATAACTTATTTACAAATGTGCTGTCTAGGTAGTCTGAGCTCGGACTGGTGCACGTTTCAGACCTGACCGCTAGACTTTAGACACGCTACTGTCTTTACACACTGCCTAATCTGTGGCTCTTTTTTACTTACCATGTTTCAATTAATTTGCCCTACTGCATTATCGCATTCTCAGACTCTGTACTCCATTCTCACTGTTACATCCTCTGTCCCCGAACTTGTTCCCCAGCCGAAGACAAGCTCCACAGGGGCTCTCTGCCTCATAGTCGTGAGATTCTCGGACACTGGGAGGTTGGTGCTTCCACAGCCACTGCCCAAGACCGGACTCTCCTCTAGCAAGGTATGGCAAAAGCCGCTAACCAATCAGAATGTGAGTGCTTTTTGGCTCTGGCTTCCGAATGGTCCCTGCGGTCTGCTCCTGTGTTTCCTTCTAAACCTAGATATAATCTGATTTTCCTGCCGAAATCTGCTCAAAAAAAGCTGTAATTACTTATTTGCTTGACTGTTAAGACCTTTATTTCACTGTTAGAGTGTTATAAACAGGGAAACTGTGTGATTACAATCCTTTGTGAATCGCTGTGCTCGCGCCAGTCTCTAGGCGCGAAATGAATACACATTTCATTTGTCCTGCTGTTTTGGTCCCTCCGCCGGTACCAACATCCCTTTGTACATGGCCAGCACCTGACCTCTTCTTTTTCTTCCCTGCCACGGACAAGCTCTCTACGGGCTCCCTGTCCCACAGGCATGGGAAACTCGGGCACTGGGCGGTCGGTGCTGCCTTGGCCGCCACCTGAGACCCCGAGCCCGGACCCTCCACTAGCAAGGCACGCCAAAAGCCTCTATCCAATTGGAACGCAAGCCCTCTTCGGCTCTAGCTTCCAATTGGTTCCTGTAGTCTGCATCTGAGTTCCTTCTAATCACACTAAAATCTGATTTCCTCACTGAAATATGCTTAAAAAAGCTGTAATCACTTATGTGCCTGACTGTTAGGACCATTATCTTTCTGCTTAGAGTGTTAAATTTAGGGAAACCGTGTGATTACATTCCTTTCTGAAATTCTGTGTATGCGCCAGCTCTTCCCACGAGCTGCAGCACTCTGTACTGTTATGACTGTTCTAACATTGAGTACTTGCTTGCATTACTTGTTATCTACTTGTATTTGTCTCTATGGCAAATACGTCCGTATGTACTGTAGTACTTGTCCCGGATTTAACCAGGTCCATCTAGTAAATGAGCTTGCTCAATGATGTCCGCCTGGATAAATAAAGATTTTAATTGACTGACTGATTGATTGATATATTGCTGCAACTGAATCCAGTCTCCGATTTTAGGCTCCAATCATTGGTGATGTCTGCATTGTTCTCCACAGCCCATCTTAGGGTCCGTAGTGTCACTTGAACACGGGGTGGAACAAGTTAGGTGGCCAATGGTCACGAAATAAAATTGGTTTGGCTACTTGATTTTGAAAGTTGCCACCAAACTGGCTAATTGAAAAGTGATTTTTAAGATCTTAGAAATAACAGCCATAGGGCTAACATACATGTAAACATGCCAGCAAAGATAATCTTAGTGCATTTAGGCAGCCCTCCCCCGATTCCATTACATTCTCCACAGACAGCACTGCAGCCCCATTCCCAACCTCGTGCCATAATGATGCTGTTTCCAGGGGCAGGCTGCAGCGCTTGACAATCGCCCAGCTCATACCAGGAAGTTACAAGCCAGATTTTACGAGTGGGATGTCTTTAAAACCATGGGGTACAAAACATTAATTTATGTGCCAGCCCACCGGCGCAGCAATAGCGCTACCACTTGCAACGCTGACGACCCGGGTTCAGGACTGTGCCCGGGGAGTCGGAAGGCTGGTTTTTGGGGGGGGGACGGAGCGCCCTAAGAACTGCCTGCCTTTTCCGGGGGGGGGGGGACAGAGACCCGGAGCTTGACTGACCCCAGGTGGAGGCCTGAGGTACAGTAAGCACCAAGTCAGATACAAGGGGGAAGACGTGACAAAACACTGGCGGTCATGCCATGACGTCAGGCACATATCACTCCTGTCAGAACAGGGGAAAAAACACTCTCCAGGCAGACGGAGCTCCAGAGCAGACCCCTCATGGCTCACACCTGCTTGGCCCATCCTGGATCCCAACGAGACAAGAAATGTTCGGGGTGTAGCTGCCCCACCTCGTCCACATCCTAGGGGTAGATTCGTGGCTCCATGGGGGATTCCAGGATGGCTAAGGTAAGTGGCTGCAGTGGAGGCAGATTCCATTGGGGCTCCTGAAGGTGCAGGGGCTGGAGAGACAGGAAGGAGGATAAAACACAATATTAAAAAAATACAAACATTAATTTATAGCTGAAAAAGGTCCTGGGGCAGGCAACTACACATGTGAGTTGCCTGCCTGGAGCACACAAAACCTTTTAGTCGCTCTTTTAAATCAAGCCAAAGTCTGTCCTCCTTTCTCTCTCTCCATTATCAGTTTAAGACACACAGAGCCAAACATTTAACACTGAGCCAGATAATATAAATTGTTTCTACTAAAATCCAAATACATCAGGCACAGACATGCTGCAACTACATCCAGTAACTTTCTAGCACTTGAGCTGGCAATGACGAGTGTTTAGTGCTGCCTCTGTTTCCACAGCATACATCTCAGTCACTGTGGTACTCAACACAGAAGGCACATATACAGAGCTTTGGAACTCCTCACTGCTCATTATCAAACAGTCGATCAATCTGTGTTTTTTTTTTTGTTTTTTTTTTTTAAATCAGACTCTGGAAAGAATTTAATCACTGTTTATCTCATATCCATTTATACTGGCAGTTCTCCAACGGTGAGGCCAGCCTCCCAGGGAAGAGCTGGACTTATTCCTGGGTCAGTGGGCTATTGGAATAGGTACTGCACAAATTATTAAAATGAGTTCACTCGCAGGTGCAGTGGTAGGGGTACCACTCATGGTGCCAGCGACTCAGCTTTTCGAATACGTTTGAGCCATCGGGGTCCAGCTGGGGGAGGTAGAGCGTTCCAGAGGATGTTCTCTTCCTGCATGGGTTGGGGGGGGGGGGGCTACCACGCTGCCACCAGAGTCACGACAAAAGATTGGTCAGTGGCAGTACAATGTGGAGGAAGGATGTCTGCTGGGCTACACTGAGGCAGGCTACAGTATATACAGCCAGCAGTACAATGTGGGGGAAGGATGTCTGCTGGGCTACATTCAGGCAGGCTATATACAGCCAGCAGTACGATGTGGGGGAAGGATATCTGCTGGGCTACACTCAGGCAGGCTCTATACAGCGAGCAGCACAATGTGGAAGAAGGATGTCTGTTGGGCTACACAACGACTATGTACAATGTGGAAGAAGGATGTCTGCTGGACTACACTCAGGCAGGCTATATACAGCCAGCAGTACGATGTGGGGGAAGGATGTCTGCTGGGCTACACTCAGGTAGGCTCTATACAGCGAGCAGTACAATGTGGAAGAAGGATGTCTGTTGGGCTATACAACGACTATGTATAATGTGGAGGAAGGATGTCTGCTGGACTACACTCAGGCAGGCTCTACACAGCGAGTATGTAACTCTCAGCATGCTGGCGTCCCAGTGGCAGTACAATGTGGAGGAAGGATGTCTGCTGGGCTACACTCAGGCAGGCTGTACACAGCGAGTATGTACAATGTGGAGGAAGGATGTCTGCTCAACTACACTCAAGGCAGGCTCTACACATCGAGCAGTACAATGGGGAGGAAAGATGTCTGCTGGGCTACACTCTGGTAGGCTCTACAGGGCAAGCAGTAGAATGTGGAGGAAGGATGTCTGCTGGGCTACACTCAGGCAGGCTCTACACAGCGAGCAGTACAATGTGGAGAAAGGATGTCTGTTGGGCTACACTCAGGCAGGCTCTACACAGCGAGTATGTACAATGTGGAGGAAGGATGTTGCTGGGCTACACTCAGGCCAGGCTCTACATAGCGAGAACATACAATGTGGAGGAAGGACATCTGCTGGGCTACACTAAGGCAGACTCTACACAGCAAGCAGTACAATGTGGAAGGATGTCTGCTGGCCTACACAGCGAGTATGTACAATGTGGAGGAAGGATGTCTGCTGGGCTACACTCAGGAAGACTCTACACAGTGAGCAGTACAATGTGGAGGAACGATGTCTGTTGTGCTACACTCAGGCAGGCTCTACACAGCGAGTATGTACAATGTGGAGGAAGGATGTCTGCTGGGCTACACTCAGGCAGGATCTACACAGTGAGTATGTACAATGTGGAGGAAGGATGTCTGCTGGGCTACACTTTGGTAGGCTCTACAGAGCAAGCAGTAGAATGTGGAGGAAGGATGTCTGCTGGGCAACACTCAGGCAGGCTCTACACAGCGAGCAGTACAACGTGGAGAAAGGATGTCTGCTGGGCTACACTCAGGCAGGCTCTACACAGCGAGTATGTACAATGTGGAGGAAGGATGTCTGCTGGGCTACACTCAGGCAGGATCTACACAGTGAGTATGTACAATGTGGAGGAAGGATGTCTGCTGGGCTACACTTTGGTAGGCTCTACAGAGCAAGCAGTAGAATGTGGAGGAAGGATGTCTGTTGGGCTACACTCAGGCAGGCTCTACACAGCGAGTATGTACAATGTGGAGGAAGGATGTTGCTGGGCTATACTCAGGCCAAGCTCTACATAGCGAGTACATACAATGTGGAGGAAGGACATCTGCTGGGCTACACTAAGGCAGGCTCTACACAGCAAGCAGTACAATGTGGAAGGATGTCTGCTGGGCTACACACAGGCAGGCTCTACACAGCGAGTATGTACAATGTGGAGCAAGGATGTCTGCTGGGCTACACTCAGGCAGGATCTACACAGTGAGTATGTACAATGTGGAGGAAGGATGTCTGCTGGGCTACACTTTAGTAGGCTCTACAGAGCAAGCAGTAGAATGTGGAGGAAGGATGTCTGCTGGGCTACACTCAGGCAGGCTCTACACAGCGAGCAGTACAACGTGGAGAAAGGATGTCTGTTGGGCTACACTCAGGCAGGCTCTACAGAGCGAGTATGTACAATGTGGAGGAAGGATGTTGCTGGGCTATACTCAGGCCAGGCTCTACATAGCGAGTACATACAATGTGGAGGAAGGACATCTGCTGGGCTACACTAAGGCAGGCTCTACACAGCAAGCAGTACAATGTGGAAGGATGTCTGCTAGGCTACACAGCGAGTATGTACAATGTGGAGGAAGGATGTCTGCTGGGCTACACTCAGGAAGACTCTACACAGCGAGCAGTACAATGTGGAAGAAGGATGTCTGCTGGGCTACACTCAGACAGGCTCTACACAGCAAGTACATATAATGTGTCGGAAGGATGTCTGCTGGCTACACTCAGGCAGGATCTACACAGTGAGTATGTACAATGTGGAGGAAGGATGTCTGCTGGGCTACACTCAGGCAGACTCTACACAGCGAGCAGTACAATGTGGAGGAAGGATGTCTGCTGGGCTACACTCAGGCAGGATCTACACAGTTAGTATGCAACCCTTAGCAGGCCAGCATCCCAGTGGCGGGGAATTGTAGAACAAGAAAACCTCTCTGACTTATGCAGGATGACCTGGGTACACACTCTAACTCCAATCCTGGTTACTGTCTGCTCCCCTCTGTACCTCAGGGACTCCCACCTCCACACTCAAAGGACAACAGGAAGTTGGATCTGGCACAACCAGACATAGCCGGGGGGGTAGGAGAACCAGTGGTCTTGGAAATGGAGGTAGAGGAAAGTGCCAGAGATGCCACGGGTGGGAATGATCCAACCTGAGAGAAGGGGGTCGAGGCAGTCAAAGAAGCATACACAATCAATTAATAAAAACCAAAAAAACTACTTCAAATGGGAATCCCACCACCAGCAAAAAAAAAAAAAATCCACCAGGCAACTGCACTGCATTCCAAACAAAATGTGAACGTCTTGAAATTCCTGAAATTATTCACATGAAAACAGGAGCTTCACCGTAGCAGTGGAGGCCGAGTCTGGAGCAGGAGTCAGAACAATTCAGTGATACTACTGTCACTGCCGCAGCAACAGACTGTCATGTCACACATACAGGCGATCATGACTTGAGCACCAGACTGTCTCCAGTTTGGCAACTGTAGCACTGGAACCTTGCTGAAAATGAGATAATGGTCCCAGAGGAGTTATATCATAGATCCCCAGGCATAAATAAAATACCAAAACATGTACTCTGGGGCATTTCACAGACTCATGTCATGCCCCGAAAACCACCTAAGAAGTGGCAATAATATGCCCCATAACTGAAACCAGTTCTGGAGTGCCTTACTGCAATTATACAATGGCACCAATAGATGGTATATTTATGCCATACCAGTAAGGATACAAAACAGCATATACCAGTGATATTTTTTGCCACACTATGGACCAAGAGTGAGAGTATTATGATATTCTCACTCAAGGTCCAATATTCTCACTCTAGGTACACAGTGGCAATGCAGGTATAGTGCGTATACTGATGAAGGAGCTTCGCACAGTGAGGATGTACTGGGATAACATCACTAGACACAGGATTTTTTCCTAGCATTGTATAATAAAAGGAAAGCTATAAATCAGATATGCCACGGCCCTAAAGGATATGCAATGGGGACGAGTTAAATGACTTATCCGCACAATAGCAGTCTGACCTTGAGTAACCTCATGAGTGGCATAAGTGTCACAAGGTCAAGCTGCACTAGGTGGGAGTGGGGGTGGATATCAGTGATTTTCATTAGGGTCATGGCACATCCTTTTTATATATATATACATACACACACACACACACACACATATATACATATACATAAAATATTCTTATTTTTATCCACAGCTTCCTGCTGCAGTATCACTGCTTGTTCTAATCTTAGAAGGCCAATATGACCGCATTATGCAAATTAACTATTTTATAATTAAGTAACAACACATGAGGAACTGTGGTACACTATCAAATACCGTGATGCCTAAGGTGCATTGTTTAGCTCAAGGGGAAGCACCCGAGAAGTGATGCTATCTCATGATATACCACACGTTTGAGTGTGTAACTGCGACTATAAGATGACCCTCAAGTTCTGAGCTATGACTGATCTTGGCAATTTATTTAATCATTCAGTTTCTGCTGACTGGGAAAGGAGGGCTAGTCAATACTGCCTATTCTTAGCCTTGTCCGGGGGGGGGGGATACACCTGCAAACTAACTGAAATTGAACCAGATTAACCTGTTGGTGGTGTTTTAGTAAATAGGGGACATTTGGCCATGACAATAGGGAGATTCCCCTACTCTTGGAGAAGGGGTGCTGTTTGCCTGAATCCACGATGGAGGAATCCAGTGGTCCAGAGGAAGACAAAGATTCTGTGCATGCCAAGAGTAGGTCCTCACTCCTAGCCTCTGCTTCTCAAGAGGGTACAACTGTTACAAAATCAGGACTGAGGGCTGAAAAGAAGAATTCAGATTTTCAAGTTGAAATAGATATGGATTTTACCAATAATGAGAAGGAAGAGATTGTAATTGCTATTGAGCCGGCAGTTATTCGCACAGCTGAGCAACAGTTAGAAACAGAACTTTTGGCAAGGAAAAAACAGGTTACTCACCTGTAACAGTAGTTCTAGGAGTGGTACATGTTGTTCATCCACACTCTTTGGCATGTCCCTTTCCCCTTTAAATCTACTGGAAGTCTTCAAGCTGGCTCCTCCCACAAACCTGGGTGGTATATACCTTGGCTCCGCCCCGTGACACCAGATCTTAGCCCGCTGGAAGCCAGGTGTTGTTCATCTGCAGCAGGGGAGGTCAGGTGGGTCCATGTGGATAAACAACAGACACTCCTAGAAAGATCAGTTACGCAAAGACTTTTGCCATAACAGTAGATCTTCTAGGAATGTCTCTTGCAGTAAGTCATTACTTCTGGGAGTTCCCGATAGGTAGCGCTCTAACACAGCAGTCTCTTCTAGCAGTCTCCACACTAGGGACCACCCACATGCCCTCACTTCCTGGGCTGAGTCTACAGAAGTGGGTGGTCCCTGGTAGTCTCTGTTCCCCGCCAAGTTCAGCCCGGGAAGGCAAGGGTCCGAGGGGAACCGAGATACCGAAGCCTCCCACTCCTACATTGTTTTCCCTGTTACAGAATGGCAGGGGGTCGAAGGGAGGGAAGCTACTTAACTGCAAGAGACATTCCTAGAAGATCTACTGTTACGGCAAAAGTCTTTGCATAACTGATCTATCTTCCATGGAATGATCTCTTACAGTAAGTCATTACTTCTGGGAGATTCCCAAGCAGTTATATAGCAGAGGGTGGCCAGATATGGCATTCTGCTGTACATCTAGTGTGGTTTTAGGGCCGATAGGTACTGAGAACAGTCTATCAGCATATAAAGAGAATCTTGTAAGTACTCCATTCTAGTATTCGTTATAGGATTATGGCAGAAAAACAAGCCAGACTGGCTATTACTTGGCATCATCAGATGAGTTAAGCAGATGTAAACCCGATTAGGGTATGGCATATTAGGTACTGTAATAAATCAGAAGAAACTCAGCCATATAATGGAGTTATTGGTAGATCTCAGTGGCATGCACTGGGAAAAAAAAGACAGTCTATATCAAAGCCTATTGGGTTCTGAGTTTTGAATAGTAACCCAAATAATACAATGTTATTATTTTGTAGTGCTACAATGTAGCGAGTTAGTACAGTTTTTTTTTTTTTTTTGCTTTGTCTTTTGAGGCGTTATAGAAATGCATCCATTTTGGCATAAACAGGCTACATAAGTAGCAAACAATATATATTTTTTTGCAATGAAAATGTATTTCATAATGGAATCCAGTGGTTCTTAGAGTCAATGGCAACAGTGTACCCGTTTTATGGTAAAGACATGGAATGCGACAGAGTGATGTAGTCAGTTCCATCATATATTAGTAATCTCATTTGCAAGGGGGTCCCAAGTATGCCAGGGCCTGCTGCCTTGTTAGGTGTAAACCTGAAATGTTAGTATGATGGGCCCTTTATTTATGCTGTTGGGTGAACAGACATTTAAACAATGATCTGGATACATACAGATTATGAGTCACTTGATCTCATCTTTGAGATTTTAAAAGTGAGAAAAATCATAAGGTTTGTAACGTGACCATAATTTGTTGTCCAAGTAGTGTGGTTCAGCAAACTGATAAGTCTTGCAGAGTTTATACTGGTTTATGTACTTTACCAATTTTTCTATAGCCTTTATCTATGGCTAGGTGAGGACTGCATGTAGCAGTAAAAACAGGTTACTCACCTGAAACAGTAGTTCTAGGAGTGGTATATGTTGTTTATCCACACTTACTGGCATGTCCCTTTCCCCTTTAAATATTGCCGGAAGTCTTCAAGCTGGTTCCTCCCACCCACCCGGGTGCTATATACCTTGGCTCTGCCCCATGATGCCAGATCTTAGCCCGCTGGAAGCCAGGTTGTGTGCATCCACAGCCGGGGAGGTTGGGTGGGTCCGAGTGGATGAAAAGTACAGTTACGTAAGAACTTACAGTAACAGTATATCTTCGAGAGAGGCTCTTGCAGTAGGTAATTACATATAGGTTTGACGTCGGCAGGACCCAACGAAAAATTTCTAGCTAGCAGTCCCTGGCGAGGGACCGCCCCCACGTCAGGTGACCGGCGTCGGACGACGTCTGTATAAAGGGGCGGTCCCGGACGCCCGCCTTCCAGTTCTTTCCGCCACAGGCCCGAAGGCCCGGATGAGAGAAGCAGATATTTCCCTGAATGGAAAAGGAGCTGAAAGCCTAGGGGATGGAGGGCGGATAGTTTACTGCAAGAGCTCTCTCGAAGATCTACTGTTACGGTAAGTTCTTACATAACTGTACTATCTTACTTCAAGAGGGCTCTTGCAGTAGGTAATTACATACAGGACAGAATCCCAAGCAGTCTGGAACAAATGAAAGGCACCGGGAGGAGGAACTATTCCAAGAAGCAGCAAACAACTTTGCAAACCTCAAGACAGGAGGCCTTGCAAAACAGCTAACCCGAAGCCTGCTCTACGGCAAGAGGCAATGTCCAAACTGTAATGTTTCGTAAAGGTATGGACGGAAGTCCAGGTGGCGGCAGCACAGATGTCTGCCGCAGACACATTCTTGAAACAAGCCACAGAGGCTGCTACTCCGCGAGTGGAGTGACCTCTGACTTGACCCGGTAGGGTCTTGTTGTACTTGTCATAACAGAAAGTGATGCAATGAGCCAACCACTTTGACAGGCATTGCTTGGAGACAGCATTGCCTTCCCTTTTGTGAGCAAAAGAGATGAACAACTGATCAGTCTTTCTGAGATCCTTCGTCCTATCGGTGTAGTATCTCAGAATCCTGTGGACATCCATGGTATGGAGCAAGTATTCTCCCTGGTTGGAGTACTGCGTGAAAAAGGCAGGTAACTCAATAGACTGATTTAAGGTAGACTCCGCTACTGCTTTCAGAAGAAACTTAGGGTTCGTGCGAAGAGCTACTCGTTCTTTGTGAAAAATCAGGTAGGGGACTTTACACATAAGGGTCTGGAGCTCGGAAATTCTTCGAGCAGAAGTAATGGTCACCAAGAAGAGCGTCTTCCATGATAAAAACTTCAAGTCTGCGGAAGCCGCAGGCTCAAAAGGAGGAAGGGCAAGTTTCTCGAGAACAAAGTTCAAATCCCAAGGGGGAGCAGGAGTCCGAACAGGGGGCCTGAGATGAAGGACCCCTCTGAGAAAGGTCTTGGATACCTCTAATTGGGCAATGGCTTTATCAGCAAAAGGAACATGGTAGGCTGAAATAGCAGCCATGTGAACCTTCAAAGAGGAGTGACTGAGACCCAGGTCGAAAAGATGACGCAAATAATCAAGCAGAACAGCCACAGGACAGGAGAAAGGCTCCACGTTCCTGGAGGCAGCCCAAATGGAAAATCGCTTCCATTTCATAGCGTAGGTGAACCTAGTGGAGGGTTTTCTAGCCTCCACAAGAATCTCGGCCACCTTAGGAGAGACGCCAAAACGAGATTGGGCTAGGTCTGTAGGAGCCATGCATAAAGTTGGAGAGACTTGATTCCCGGATGGACCAGGGTCCCCTGATCCTGGGTCAGCAATCCTCGAGATAAAGGAAGAGGAAGCGGAGGAACCTCTGAGTATTGTTGTAGAAGTGAGAACCAGATTTGCTTGGGCCAGAAAGGAGTGATCAGAATCATTCTCGCTCCTTCCAATGCAAGTTTCTGCAACACATGAGGGACCAGAGGAATTGGGGGAAAAGCATAGACGAATCTGTCCTTCCAGTTTAGAGACAGAGCGTCGCTCCAGAAAGCGCCTCGCTCTGGAGCGAGCGAGCAAAAGGTGGGAAGTTTTGGGAAGAGGCGAACAGGTCTACCTGTGGAGTCCCCAAAAGCTGGAAAATGCTGTTTAGAACCTTTTGGTCCAGTTCCCACTCGTGTGGCAGAGCCGAGGAACGACAGCTTGTCTGCCAGGATATTATCGACTCCTGGAACATGGATCGCTGTGAGGTGAAGGTTGTGAAGTGTTGCCCATTCCCAAACCCTCATTGCTTCCCTGCACAGCGGGTAGGAACGAGTCTCTCCCTGCTTGTTGATGTACCACACCACTCACATGTTGTCCATTTGGACAGCCAGGTGACCGGGAAGGATGTATTGGTGGAGGGCATACAGAACTGCTTGTAGCTCGAGCACATTGATGTGGAGAGCTAATTCCAGTCTGGACCATAAACCCTGGGTTCTGTGAGGACCCAGATGGGCTCCGCAACCTCCGCCTGATGCGTCCGTGGTCAGAGTCTGGGGTGGATGAAAGAAGGGGACCCCCCGGAACAGGTTCTCTCGAACCATCCACCATTGCAAGTCTCTTGTAATCGGTGAGGAGATCAGCACTAGATGATCTAGGTCGTCTACAAGTTGATCCCACTGAGAGCGGAGAGTCCACTGAGAGATCCTCATGTGGAGTTGCGCGCGCGGAACCGTCGGGATGGCGGCCGCCATCATCCCCAAAAGACGGAGCACCGACCTCGCCGGAACCTGTCTGCATTCCAAAAATAGGGAAATCTGTGACTGAAGGGAGGCCCCTGTCCGAAGGCAGGAAGGCCTTGCACACTGTCGTATCGAGGATTGCCCCGATGAACTGGAGTCTCTGGGAAGGGTCCAGATGAGACTTGGAATGGTTGATGGTGATACCCAGACAAGTGAAAACCTACTGGGTGAGGGACAGAAAATGCAGGAGTTCCTCCCTGGACGAGGCCGCCAGGAGCCAATTGTCCAGGTAGGGAAACACCTGAACTCCCAAGATAGGCAGGTGGGCCGCTACCACCGCCAGGCATTTGACAAAAACTCGGGGAGCTGAGGAAAGACCAAAAGGGAGTGCCTGGAATTGGTAACGGTCCCCATGGAAAGCAAACCGGAAGTACTTTCGGTGCGAGGGACGAATGGGGATGTGCAGGTATGCATCCTGCATATCTAGTGCACAAAGCCATTGGCCCGGCCGAAGAAGGGGCAGAAGGGTTTGAAGAGAGAGCATCCTGAACTTCTTGTATTCTACATAGCAGTTCAGGGAACTGAGATCGAGAATGGGTCTGAGATCTCCCGTCTTCTTTGGTACAAGGAAGAAATGGGAATAGTAACCCGTCCCGTAGAGGTGAGGAGGGATGGGTTCTATGGCCTGTTTCGCAAGGAGAGCAGATATTTCTTCCCTGACCAAAGAAAGATGGTCCCTTGAGTAAGAGGACTTCAGAGGGGGGTGGCGTGGAGGTTTCTGTAGAAACTCTATGGAGTGCCCTCTGCTATAATCTGAAGCACCCATGAACTGATGTTATCCTCTCCCAACCCGGAAGGTGGAGGGAGAACCTCCCTCCTACCGGTTCCTCCGGGGAGTCCGGAGGCGGTGGGAGAGGGAAGGAGTCAGGTGGTATGGGGCAGCGCCGCAGCTGGGGCACCTGCTGCTTTTTTGGGCGGCGGGGGCCTGGCAGCTGCGGGGGCCCGACGTTTGGTGGCCCACCTTCCTTGGGGTTTCGCTTGAGGCCGGCTGCGTCTGCGAAAAGGATGGCACTGTGGGGGATGGGGACGGTACATGGAATCCACGGATTTCAGAGCCGTCCCCTTCTCCTGCAAGTCGGTGATGATGTCCTTGACATCACCACCGAGGGGCACCGAACCCCTGAAAGGTGCTTCCTGAATTGCTGACTGCACTTCTGGGACCAAACCTGACACTCGGAGCCAGGTGTGACGCCGAAGACTTACGGCGAACGTGGAGCTCCGCCCTGCGGTGTCCACTGCATCGTAGGTCGTCCTCAGAATGTGACGACTGGCCGAACGAGCAGAACGGACAAGGTCAGCTAACTCCTGCTTGACTTGGGAGTCAGGCAAGGAGTCAATCTTAGATTCCACCTGGGTAAGGACAGCCTTCTGGTAATCCCCCATATGTGCTACATAATTTATGGCCCTAATCCCCAGTATGGAAGAAGCGTAGATCTTCCTTCCATACTGATCCAGAAGGCGAGACTCCTTGTCTGGAGGAGACGAGCCTAAGTTTTTAGGGTGTGCTGACCGGACGTGAGCGGCGCTAATCACAACCGAGTCTGCACAGGGGTGAGAATCTAAAAAGTCTACACCCTCCAGAGCCTGGTATAGCCTGTTGGACTTCCGAGGAAGTGGGGCTAAAGCTGACGGTTGTTTCCAAATGGTGAAAACAAGGTGGGCACGAGGCTCGATCCAGGGTGGCACAAGAATAGGGGCCATAAGGGGCAAGTCCAGATGTTCGGCGAGTTTAACCCGCTGAGGATCTGGCTCTACGGAACGCCACTGATGTACTTCCTGGATCTTCCTGAGCAACTCCGTGAAGGAAGGATCCTCCAGAGGAGACTTCGGAGGAGTCCTCGGCCGGGGCTTGGACGGACAGCGAGGCTCGTCGTCTTTCTCGGAGCATCCATCGGAGGAATCCGAGGAGTCCAAGAGAGAAGAAGAAGAAGAAGAACTGGAAGCAGAGTAAGACTCCCTGACTCGTCTAGGGGGAGGAACCGGTTCCTTAGCGGGGGGGGATCCCTGGGAGCGTGTCCTGCCCCTCTCTGGATCCCGAGGGAAGAGCTCGGGAATCCGCAGGCAGAGAGGGAGTGTGCCGTCTGGGGTGTACGGGGGCCGGAGGTGGCACAGTCGCCGTGAGGTGGCACAGTCGCCGTAAGGCGGCTCTCGACTTCCTTGATGAGCTGAGCCTTGGCCTCAGCCCACCAGGAGGCCAGAGTTTCCTGAAGATTCACCGGCGGCCTAGGGGGCGGTGGAGGAGGAGGATAGTTGTACGGATTATATCCGTAAGGCGAGTATCCGTAACTCGGCCGCGGGAATACCGGAGCCGGGTATTGCGCGCCGGAGGGACCGGCGCCAGGTACTGCGGTGCAGGATATGCATGACCGGTAAGCCGCCGCCAGATACGACGGCGATACCCGGGCACCAGAGGACCAGGCGATCGATAGTGATAGGCCAGGGGGAGTATACCTACCGGGCGTTGGAGGGTTTACGCCGGGCCGCATCAGATCCAGTTCCGTGGGGAGGGGGTCTGACGGGCGAAAAGCATCCCGTGTCTCGTCCAGGGATGGTGGAGAAAAATTCCTGGGGTCAGGCAGGGGTGACACGGGCTCCCCGGACGGCAGCGAAGGCTGCAGGGAACCTGGGACGACAGACCATGGAGGGTCTGTTGTAGGCTCCAACGCCCGGCGCACGTCGGAGGAGCCGACGTGCGACTTAGGGGCAGAATCCCAGCGGACGCCAGAGGAGCCAGCGTCCGACCTAAGGGGTCCCTCGTCGGAGGCGGGCCGAGGGTGGAAGAGGCCTGGTCCGGAGGGGACACTGCCATGCACTGCCTCAAGGGTCGGGCGTCTTAGTGGCCTTCTCCGGCGGGCGGAGGGAGCCGGTGTCCGGCTTATGGAGGCGCTCGGCTAGTAGGCCGCAAGCCTGTGGCAGTATCTGGGGGTAGAAGCCTCCTTTACCCGGAGGCGCCCGAGCGGGCTCAACGCGAGTCCGACAGGCGGGCCGACACCTCCTCCAAAGCCTTGGAGGCTGCCGGACGATCCCCCGGAGGGGACGTTACCTGAGCCGTGGTTCCGGCCGGAGTCGCAGAGGAGGAGGCCTTCTCCCGGTGCCTTTCTTTTTCCCGCTTCTTGTGTCCTTCTGGGGAGGTCGACGCCTGCCTAAGTTTCTTCAACTCCTTCTCCATTGCAGACATCTTTTTAAGGAGATGGGCTTCCAAGGACTGCTGGCGTCGTCTGCGGGTGGCCGCGTTGAAATGCAGGCACTTGTCGACCATGTGGTCGGGGCCTAAGCAAAAAAGGCAGAGGGAGTGACAGTCCTTGTGGGGCAGTTGGGCGCCACACGAGTCGCACTTATTTTTTGAAGGGGACGACATAAACCGACGTTCACCTGACGAAAAGATCTCAAAATATCTATAACTTTCAGTAAAACCGACGTAGTAACAGGGCTGAGCTACGAACTTTACAGGTGGCGTCAGTCCTATATGTGATGACTTACTAAAGGAACCCTTTCGAAGTAAGATCAACATATACCACTCCTAGAACTACTGTTACAGGTGATTAAATACAGGTTACTCACCTGTAACAGGAGTTCTAGGAGTGGTATATGCTGTTCATCCCCACTTACTGGCAGGTTCCTTGCCGCTTTAAATCATGCCGGAAAGTCTTCAAGCTGGCTCCTCCCACCCACCCAGGTGCCAAAACTCTCGGCTCCGCCCCACGACGCCAGATCTAGTCCGCTGAAAGCCAGGTTGCGCGTCAAAGCCGGAGAGGTCGGGTGGGTTGTGTGGATGAACAACATATACCACCCTAGAACTCCTGTTACAGGTGAGTAACCTGTATTTCTAGGGACGGGATATGTTGTTCAATCCACACTACTGGCAGACTCCTAGCACTTCTCCGGGAGGAGAGAGGCAAGGCGCGCACCCTACTAAGAGAATAAGGACTGGAGAACCGAGGTCCCAAAACCAGCATCCTGGCGTGACTCAAGGTCAGTGTGGTAGTGGGTAATGAAGGTGTGTGCTGACTTTCAGGTAGCAGCTCTGCAGATTTCCTGGATAGGGACATCCCTGGAAGCAGCCACCAGAAGCAGCAGTATGGCGGGCAGAATGAGCTCTTATCCCTTTGGGAGGCTCCATGCCCGCCAACCTATAGCAGAGATCTATACAGGAGGTGACCCACCTGCCTATCATCCGCTTTGCTGCAGGTCTGCCAGGTGCGACTTCTGCGTAGGTGACAAACAGCTGGCGAACCTCTCCCCGAACTTCGGCCAGCGGCTCCTTATAATAAGAGAGCGCTCTTCTAGGGTCCAGAGTATGCAGCCTATATTCGGCCTCCGAGGTGTGATTGGGGTAGAACACCGACAGAGTCAACACCTGGTTAAGGTGAAACTCCGACACCACTTTCAGAAGGAATTTCGGGTGGGGGAGCAGGACAACCTTGTCCCTGCAGAATACCACATAAGGAGACTCAATGGAAAGTGCCTGGAGCTCTCCCATCCATCTGGCTGACGTGATAGCCACCAAGAAGGCGGTCTTCCACGACAGGGGAGAGATGTCACACCTGTGCATCGGTTCGAATGGCTTGCCCATGAGCTTAGTCAATACCAGCAGTAGATCCCATGGAGGTGGAGATTCTCGCACCGGGGATATGTGATCAAGACCTTGGAAAAAGCGCCTGACCACCTTCTCCTGCGCCGAATGCTTTCCAGCCCATGCCCGGTAAGCAGAGATGGCTGCCAGGTGCACCTTAAGGGTCGTCGACCGAAGCCCTAGTTGAGAAAGGGAACACAGGTGGTCCAGAATGCTAGCCAAAGACAGGAGGAAGGGTCCAACCCCTTATCCTGACACCAAATGGAGAATCTCTTCCATTTGAAGGCAGCATTTTCTGGTCGACTCCTTATGGGATGCCTCAACAATGCTGAGGACCTCGTCGGAAAGACCTAAGGCCTGGAACTCTAGCCAGTCAGGAACCAGGCCATCAAGTGCAGGGATTGAAGGTCCGCGTGGAGTACCTTCCCCTTGTTGACTGAGCTCAGGTCCGGGCAGGCTGCAAGCCACCTCGGTAGCCTGCAGCTGAGGTTGAGGAGATCTGGATACCAGAACTGACGGGGCCAGTCTGGGGCTACTAGAATCACCTGCGCCTTGTCCCGCTTCGCCTTGAGAAGCATCTTGTGGATCAAGGGAAATGAAGGGAAGGCGTAGAAGAGGTCCGGGGTCCATGGCCTCGAGAAAGCATCCCCCTGCAGCTAGCCCTGTTGACGGGGGCAGGCATGAAAGCCTCAGCTTCGCATTCTCCCTGCAGGCAAACAGGTCCACCTGAGGGGTGCCCCAGTGGGAGAACAGATCTTGTACTACCTCTGGCGGGAGAGACCACTCGTGAGATGCAGCGCCTATCTGGCTGAGGGCATCGGCCAGACTATTGGAGGCTCCTGCCACGTGGATGGCTAGCAGATTCACCTCCAGGCTGATCACAAGAGACCAAGTGCGGAGAGCCTCCTTGCACAGAGGCAAGGAGTGCGTCCCACCCTGTCGGTTTAGGTAGTACATGGTCGTGGTGTTGTCCATCTGGACCTGGACCACTTGACCTCGTACAAACAGAGTGAAGGCAGCGAGGGCTAGTCGGACCGCTCGAAGCTCCAGCAGGTTGATGTGGCATCGAGACTCCTGAGGGAACCAGAGGCCGTGAGCTCTGAGCTCGCCCAGATGGGCACCTCAACCCAGAGAGGCGTCGGTCGTCAGAGTGACTGTCAGCTTGGGGCAGACAAACGGGATACCCTTCTGCAGATGAGCTGGAACGAGTCACCACTGGAGGCCATTCCACATCTCCTGGGTCACCTTCACTGGCTGGTCTAGAGGACCAGAGTGCTGTGACCACTGGTGGGCCAGCCCCCACTGCAGGGGACCCATATGCCAGCGGGCCCAATGGACCATGCTGGTGCAGGCCGCCATGAGGCCCAGAAGGCGCAGGAAGTCCCGGGCAGAGCGCAATTGCCTAACCAGAAATGACTGGGCAAAGGAGGAAAGTACCTCGGCCCTGTCTGCCGGGAACCATGCTCTGGCTCGAAGAGAGTCTAGCTATGCCCCGATGAACTGTATCACCTGCGATGGCACGGGTTCTGATTTGGCCTCGTTGATGAAGAGGCCAATCTGAGAGCAGACCTGGAGGGCCAGATCCCTGGAACGCTCCACCTCCAACCTGGAGGGGGCTGCAATCAGCCAGTCGTCCAGGTAAGGGTACCCCGGACCCTTTGGCACCGCAGGAATGCTGTCACCACTGCCATGCATTTGGTGAAGACCCTGGGAGCTGGAGAGAGGCCGAAGGGCAAGGCCCGGAACTCATAAAGGTATTCCTCTGCCCGGAAGCAGAGGAATCGCTGGTGAGACAGACGAATTGGGAGGTGAAAGAACGTGTCCTGAAGGTCCAGAGACCAGAACCACATGCCTCGTTCCAAGGATGGAATGATCTGAGCCAGAGTGACCATCCTGAAGGTGCGAGACCTTAGGAACTTGTTCAGATCGTGTAGGTCGAGCATGGGGTGCCAGCCCCCACATCCGTCTTGGGACCAGGAAGTACTTGGACACAAACCCTGGGTCTGGAGGAGGGTCCGCCACCTCCCTGATCACCTCCTTCTGGAGGAGCAGAGAAATGTCGGCTCAATGAGCCGACAAAGAGGCTTGACCCGTGCGCCTACAATGGGCGGCAGCTCCAGTAGGTGGGGACTGCTCGAATTTCAGGGCAGGAACCCTACCTACCACTTCACACCCAGCGGTCCGTGGCAATAACGGACCAGGTGGAAAGGAAGTGGTGGAGCCGCCCTCCACGGGGGACCTGGGAGGAGTGACGGTTGGGGTCAACGCCTCAACCCGTCACTGGAAGGCTTGGAGGAAGGCCGGTCGAGGAGCCGGCTGGACCTTTCTTCCCGGCTTACTGGAGGAAGCAGGCTTGGCTTTGGTGCAAGTGCAAGCCTGCTGGCCCTGATGCTGGTGTTGCTGGGCCAGACGTGCCGCAGGGGCTGAAGGACGAAAAGGCTTACACTGCTGCTGGCGGCCTTTGTCCTTCTGGGCAGACGCGACCGAGTCCAAGGTGGTGTTGGACTTCTCGATCCTTTGGAGATGACCCTCCACCCCAGGACCGAACAAGTCGGTACCCAGGAAGGGAACGTCTGCCAGCTTGTGCTAGGTGTCCGCCATAAAGGTGGAGATCCGCAGCCAAGCTCTGCTGCGCATGACCACTGCGGCCGCTACTGACCGGGCACATGAGTCAGCGAAGTCCAAAGAAGTCTGGAGCTGCTGTTTGGCCACTGCCCTTCCCTGGTCCCGCCCCTGCTTGACCGTCGTTTGAAGGTCAGCCAGGAGATGAGGAATCACCTCATCCAGGGAGTCCAAAAGGGCGTGTGAAAAGTGTGCCATCAGGACGGCTGAGCTAGCCTGACAAAGACCAAGGGAGGAAGCAGCATAGACTTTCCGCCCGGAGTAGTCCAATTTCTTGGATTCCTTATCGGGTGGGCTTGTCCACATCCCGAGCGTTCCCAGAACGCTGGAAAACATGGTGGTCACTAACTCCTCCGCAGAGAGGTGCTCCGAGAAACCGGAGAGTGAATCGGTATGGACCGCATACTTCCGAGGCATCCTGAATGAAGTTGCTGGACAAGAAGCTGGCCGCTGCCACAGCTCCAGGGCCGGGCCAACAATGGCTTCGGCCACCAGGAAGGCCTCCGTAGGGGAATCCCCTCGGTCCAGTACCTCGATGAGGGGATACCTGGCCCGTTTTGAAACGGGTTCAAGCTTCATCCCAGTGGATTCTGAGATGAGTCGAAGCATTCCGAGGAATGAGGATGGGCTCTCGTCCACCAACTGTCCCCCAGTGGACTCCAGGTCAAGCGGCCTGGAGAACAAGGAGTCGTCGTCATCCGACTGAGGAGTCTGCAAACAGCTGCCGAGCACCTGAGCCACCCTCCACATGTCGAGTTCGATCCGGAGTGAGGGTGACCGACAACCTATGGGCCAAACCCTGAGCCGACCAAGAATCCTTGGTCGGGGCCCCAGTCTTCGGTTGTGAAGGCGGAGGTTTCACCACAACGGGTGGTGCAGCTGGTTTCAACCGAACAACCGGTGGCGACTTCAGCTCCTCGACCACAATGAGGGGCTGTTTCGGCCACTCCAGTGACAGTCACTTAATGGCCGGAGAAGGCAATGAAGTCGGCTTATTCACGGACAATAAGAGCTGCTACCACATTAAATCATCGTAGCACCAACGCAACCTGCACTGGAGCCTATCCTCTGAAGAGGACGACGAGAATGAGCGGCGCCACCACTTTCCATGGTGCCGGTACCGAGACCGCTGATGGCAGGACCGGCTGGAACTGGAAGAGGTCCGAGACCGAGATCTTCGGGGATTCCGAGGGTGGGTCAGAGAGGGGGCGGGGAAACCCGCTCCTCCCTCAGTTCAGGGACCTTAACTGGGGACTCCGGCACAGGAGGCACAGACAAGTCCTCGGTTTCCACCAGGGGGATTGATGAAGAAGGGTTGTCAGCTTCTCTAGTCGACAAACCGTCCAACGGGTCAAGAAAAATCTTGACCATGTTGACGGCTGACCTGACGGGGACACCATGAAGTCAGCGGCCTCAGCCGCAACCTCGACCGAAGTCAACTGTCGACTATCCAGATAAGGGAACCTTCCCGCCCACCTAACGCTGACGTGGACTTACCTTGAAGTCGCCCTTTGGACCGAGAGGAATGTTACGATGGCCCTTCTCCTTTGGTGGAGAGGGAATGGCAAAGCTCCTTAAAAGAAGCTGTATAGGAAGAGCCCAAGGAGAGCGGGATAAATGCCGTGACCGAGGAAGATGATGATGCGGCCTGGGCTGCCTTCTCTTCGAGGGTGATCATTTGCTCCAGCTGATCTGCCGAGCCTGCCGCCACGGACACCGCCCAACGGGCCTCCTTCGACTTGACCGGAGGATAACGTTTTTCAGGTTGCCCCAAGAGCAATTGGGCAGTGCGGTCCTCCAAGACTGAAGCCAAAAAGGATTTACATAACTCACAAGCCTGTGAGTCATGGCCGAGTCCTAGGCAGTAAACGCATGTGGAGTGTGGATTGGTCCGGGACATCATCAGCCCACAGAGGCACTGACGAAATCCGGGAGTCGATTTGTCCATCGCAGCTGCAAGGAAAAAAAGAAGACCGAAGTCTTTTAAACTTCAGAATGAGTTTAAGTTTAACTGAAGAGTTTGGATCCAGGTCTAAAACGCAGAGCGCTAAGGAGGGAACCTGAGCTTCCAAGCGGTAAGGAAGATCTGGCATCATGGGGCTGAGCCGAGAGTTTTACCACCCGGGTGGGTGGGAGGAGCCAGCTTGAAGACCTTCCGACAAGATTTAAAGCAGCAAGGAACCCTGCCGGTAAGTGTGGATTGAACATATCCACATCCCTAGAACCTGTTTTTCTAGGATTGTGGATATATTGTTCATCCACACTTATTGGCAGACTCCTAACAGTACTCCAGGAGAAGGCAGGCAAAGTGCACACCCCCTACTTAGGGAAGAGAGATTGGAGAACTGAGGTCCCAAAACCAGCATCCCGGCGTGACTCAAGGTCGATGTGGTAATGGGTAATGAAGGTGTTTGCTGACTTCCAGGTAGCAGTCCTACAGGTTTCCTGTATAGGGATGTCCCTGGAAGCAGCCACCAATGCAGCAGTATTGTGGGCAGAATGACCTCTTATCCCTCTGGGAGGCTCCTTGCCCGCCAACTCATAGCACAGACCTATGCATGATGTAATCCATCTTGCTATGGTTAGTTTGGCTGCAGGTCTGCCAGAAGCGGCTTCAGTGTAGGTGACAAACAGCTGGTGAACCTCTCCACGAATTTCTGCCGTCCTCTCCTTATATAGGAGAGAGCACGTCTCGGGTCCAAAGTATGGAGTCTGTACTCGGCCTCCGAAGTGTAATTAGGGTAGTACACTGGCAGAGTCAACACCTGGTAAAGGTGAAACTCTGACACTGCCTTCAGAAGGAATTTCAGGTGGGAACGTAGGACAACTTTGTCCCTGTGGAAGACCAGATAAGGGGAGTCCACCGAAAGCGCCTGGAGCTCCCCTGTCCTTCTGGCAGACATGATAGCCACCAGGAAGGCAGTCTTCCACGACACGTGTAACAGCTGACACTTGTGCATTGGTTCGAATGGCTTGCCCATGAGCTTGGTCAATACTAGCAGTAGATCCCACGGAGGTGGAGGTTCACGCACCGGAGGGGATATGTGATCCAGGCCTTGGAAAAAACGTCTGACCACTGTCTCCTGTGCCAACATGGGCTGATCGGCCCACGCCTGGTAAGCAGAGATGGCTGCCAGGTGCATCCTAAGGGTCGATGACCGCAGACCCCCTTTGGAGAGAGACCAAAGGTAGTTGAGAATGTTAGCCACGGAACAGGATAAGGGGTCCAGACCCTTACCCTGACACCAAATGGTAAACCTTTTCCATCTGAAGGCATAGCATTTCCTGGTTGATTCCTTTTGAGATGCCTCCACCACGGTGTAGACATCTTTGGAAAGACCCAAAGCCTGTAACTCTAGCCGCTCAGGTACCAGGCTGTGAGGTGCAGGGACTGAAGACCTTCCCCTGACTTGAGTGAGATCAGGTCTAGGCGTGCTGGAAGCCGATCTGGAGGCCTGCAGCTGAGGCTGAGGAGATCTGGATACCAGAAATGGCACAGCCAGTCTGGGACTACCAAGATCACCTTCGCTTTGTCCCTCCTCACCTTGAGGAGCACCTTGTGGATCAAGGGAAATGGAGGGAAGGCATAGAGGAGGCCTGGGGTCCACAGCCTCGAGAAGGCATCTCCCTACAGTGAGCCCTGCTGAGGGAAGGGGTGGGCATGGAACAACCTCAGCTTGGTTGTGTCCCTGGAGGCAAACAGGTCCACCATTGGTTTGCCCAAATGGGAGAACAGGCTGTAAGCTACCTATGGATGAATAGACCACTCGTGGGATATCTGGCCTAAGTGGCTGAGAGCATCCGCCAGATGGTTTGAGGCTCCTGCCACATGGATGGCAAGGAGATCTGCCTCTGATCAGCGCATGAGGGTCCAGATGCAGAGTGCTCCCTGCACAGCAGACGGGAGTGCGTGCCGCCCTGTTTGTGAGCTAGTACATGGTCATGGTATTGTCCGTCTGGACTTGAAACAGCTGAAGAGCGAAAGCTAACAGTGCCAGTCTGACTGCTCTGAGCTCCAAAAGGTTGATGTGGCATCGGGACTCCTCGGGGGTCCAGAGCCCGTGGGCTCTTTTGTCCCCCATGTGAGCTCCCCAGCCCATGAGAGAGGCATCAGTCGTAAAGATCCCTTCCTGCAACCGGTCTGGGGTGGTCCACCTTTGGAAAGCGTCCCACATCTTCTGGGTTACAGTGATCAGCTGGTCGAAATGGCTGTGGCACTGAGTCCACTGGGCGGCCAGCTCCCATTGGAGGGGGTGCATATGCAACCGGGCCCAATGGACCACTGAGGTGCACGCTGCTCTGTAACCCAGAAGGCGCAGAAAGTCCTAGGCAGGGTACAACTGCACAACCAGAAATGATTGGGTAAAGGAGGAAAGAACCGCCACTCTGTCTGCCGGAAGCCGAGCTCTGGCTTCACAAGAGTCGAGCTCTGCCCCGATGAAGCCCATCACCTGAGAAGGCACGAGTACCGACTTGGCCTTGTTAATCAAGAGGCCGAGCTGGGTCTCCACTTCCTGTTGGGTGGAACCTGCTAGGAGCCAATCATTGAGGTAAGGATAAATCCTGCCCCGGACGCCTGAGATGGGCCACCACCACTGTAATGCATTTGGTGAAGACCTGCAGGGCCGATGTCAGACCAAACGGCATGGCTCAGAACTTGTACAGGGCCTCTTCGACCCTGAAGTGGAGGAACCGCTGATGGGACGGATGGATTGGGACATGAAAGAATGCATCCTGCAGATCCAGTGAACAGAACCACGTTTTGCTCCAAGGATGGTATGATCTGGGACAGAATGACCATCCAAAAGGTGTGTGACCTGAGATACTGATTCAGGTCATGCAGATCTAGAATGGGGCCCAAGTCCTCCGTCCGCTTGGGCACCAGGAAGTACCTGGAGACGAAGCCTGGGTCTGCTGGAGGATCCACCACCAGACCTACTGCCTCCTTGAGGAGGAGCTTAGCAATGTCGTCTTGGAGAGCAGAGTCTGAGCGGATACACTTTCCTCCTGAGGGGCTTGGCTTGGCTTGGAGGGTACTGCTCGAATTCCAGATGCAGTCCCTGACCGGCCACTTCGAGAACCCACCTGTCCAAGGTGACAGAGGACCAGGCGGAGAAGAAGTGGCGGAGCTGGCCCCCCCACAGGAGGCCCCAGAGCTGGGGCGATGGGAGAGGGGTTAACAGCCCCTGTTCCGTCACTGATCAGGCTTGGAAGAGAATGATCCAGGACCTGAACCTCAGCCTCCTTTACGGGCCTGGAAGAGCCCGTGCTTGGGCCGGGGGCGTCAAACTTGAGCCTGCTGCTGTTGCTGATGCTGCTTTCCAGCTTGAATGGAGGACTGCTGAGCCACAGGGGAAGAATGCCGAAAAGGCTTCTTCATTTTCTTCTGCTGGTTCTTGCCTAAAGAACCTTTGGCAGAAGTAGCGTCCAAGGTGGTATTAGACTGCTCAATGCGCTGAAGGTGACCCACCACTCCTGGGCCAAACAAATCGGTCCCTAGGAAGGGCATGTCAGCTAGTTTGTGTTGGGTATCTGCCGGTAAGGAGGAGAGCCTCAGCCAAGCCCTGTGACGAGAGGCAACTGCAGCTGCCATCGAACGGGCTCAAGAATCCCCAATGTCCAGGGCTGTCTGGAGCTGCTGTTTGGGAAAAGTTCAGCCCTGATCACGGACCTGCTTGACCATGGTCTACATGTCTGCGGGGAGATGTGGGAGGAATCCAGAGACCCTATAAGGGCATGAGAGAAGTGTGCCATGACGACGGCTGAACTTGCCTGATGAAGGCCCAAGCAGGAAGCCGTACAGACCTTCCTGGCTGAATGGTCCAAAAGCTTGGACTTTTTATTAGGAGGTTGGTCAGTGTCAGCAGATCTGCCAGTATGCCTGAACACAGAGGTGGTCACCAGGCTCTCGGCCGAAGGGTGCTCTGTGAACCCCGCAAGGGACCCCATAGGCACTGCATACTTGCGGGCCATGCGGGCAGACGGAGCTGGACAAGAGGCAGGGCGCTGCCAAAGTTCTAAGGCCTGGCCAATTATGGCATCAGCCACAAGAAAGGCCTCCGTCGGTGTATCCCCTCTCTTAAGAATGTCCGTGAGAGGGTACTCTGCCTTTTTCTGAACTGGCTCCAAGGGCATTCCTGAGGACTCAGAGATGAGGCAAAGAATGACCTGAAAAGACGAGGGACCTTCCTCCGTCTCTAATCCAATGGCTGATTCGTCATCCCCATAATGAGAATGCAGGCTGGTGATGTCCGAATCCGTGGAATCCGGATATAACGGCCAACCGCCTAGGTCACCTTTGACCAGCCGAGGACAGTCTGGGGTGACCATGACTGACAAACACTGGGGAAGCCTGGTGTCCGGCCTATCTTCCTTGGAAGAAGCCCCTCCTACAGGCTGTTTGGGCCGTGGTTCCACCACGATCAGTGGAGAGACCGTTTTAGGTCGAACTGGAGGTTTTACCGGCTCTGCGGGCTGGGGAACCGACTTAAGTGGCTTTGAAGGAGTTGGCTTCGGCCTAGGTGTGGAAGCTGGAGTTGGCTTGTGTCTGGTCAAAATCAGCTGTTGCCACATGAGGTCCTCGTAGCACCGACAGTTTCCACCGGAGCCTCTCCTCATCCGAGGAGGACGATCAATGGCATCGCCTCTTTTTAGAGCTTTTATGGCTCTTCCTCAGCCTTTCGGTCGAGGGGGTCCAAGACCTCGATCGAGATCAAACAAGCCGATTCAGTCGCTCAGGAGACAGCGGCGAGACCGGTGATTTCCTGGGGTCGGGGACCACTTCCTCAATGGGAGTCCCAGCGGGCTGGGTCTCCTCATCTGGGAAAACCAAATTAGGAGTTTGATCGAGGGAACTGTCAACCGGAGTCGGCGATAAAGGATCGATCGGATCGATGATGATCTCTACATCATTGATCGACTGACCAGATGGCAAAGCCGAAAAGAAAGCAGCTGAAGAAGCAATCTTGACCTAAATTGAGACAGTACGTTCCTGGGACAGAGATCTCTCCCGCTCCCAAGAGTGTCTCTGTCGAGACGAAGACGATCCCAGATCCTTCTCCCGCTTATGGGACTGAGAGGTGTGCATGTCTGCAGGAGCCTCTCCCTTGGTCGGGAGAGACTGGCACAACACTCGGAAGAAACCCGAGAAGGTGGAGCCCAGGTCAAGTGGAACGAAGATGCTCCAAGTAGTTTCTGCAGCCCGAGCCGCTTCCTCTTCCAATGCTTGCATGCATTCCAATTGCTCAGCGGATCCCACAGCCACGGAAACTGCCCAACGAGCCTCCTTGGAGTTCACCGGAGGGTTCAGTTTATCCAGCCTCCCCAGCTTCAGGCATGCAAGACGGTCGTCGAGGATGTTAGGATGAAAAGCGTGACACATATCGCATTTCGAGGTGCCATGATTGACACCGAGGCAATAAATGCATGTGGTGTGGGGATCGGTGTGCGACATCTTCTAGCCGCAAGGGCACTGACGAAATCTGGGGGAAGACCTGTCTTCCATAATCAAAGAAATAAACTCACTGTTGCTAATGGGAACGAGACGAATTTTCAGAATAACCAAAGGTTTTAGAGCCAGGGCCTACAAAATGCGTGAGCACAAGGGAGGCAACCTGAATCTTCAGGCGGAAAGGAAGATCTGGCGTCATGGGGCACAGCCAAGGTATGTACCACCCGGGTTGGTGGGAGAAGCCAGCTTGAAGACTCTTGGTAGATTTACACTGGAAGGGAACATGCCAAAGAGTGTGGATGGACAACATATCCAAGATCCTAGAACAGATTTTTCCGGTTTTTACAAGTGTGACAACTTCATTAAGAGTGCTGATAATGAAAATGCACTGTGTATGCCTAGGACCCCTTGGGAAGTCTTCATTTATAGTGTTTAATTATAAACAGAAAAGTCAGATGTACATCTCAACTATACAGTCTGCTGCATGAAATGGGCCCCGACCCACTGATTAAGGTGAAGAAATCCTGGGAAAAAGAGCTTCACAGCACTATCCCCGGGAGAGATCGGGAAAGGAGAAGTAAATTGAGGAGGAGGGTTACTTCTTCCCCGTGATGGAAAGAATTTTTGGGAAGATTTTAATACAGTTCTTCAAAACCCCTACAGTGAATCATCATTTTAACACTTCTTACTCCGCCCTTTGCTGGCGTGGCTTCGGCAGTATAGGCTTGCATGTACATAGTTTTTAGACATGTCCCATTATTACTATATTCTGGCAGGAGGTAAAGAGGGTGTTACGGCAAATTATGGGAATAGATATCCCCGAAGAATTTTCAGAATGGATCCTAGAAACACTTTCTACAGTGGGACTCCCCCCATCCCAAAGAAAGTTAGCTCTTGCCGCACTGATGGTTGCCTTGAAAAGTACTACCTCACATTGGTTAACTGCCACTCCCCCCCAACAATAGTAGAGTGGATCACCAGAATGAGACATATTTGTGAGATGGAATGCATGACAGCCAGAATTTATGTCAGAGAGGAGAAATACAGAATGATTTGGGACCCCAGTTAAGTTGGACAGCAAAAGGGAATGAGGGCAATAATGACGGTCAGACACTCACTCCTGGGGTTTAGTTGTCCTTCACCTACTTTTTCCTTTCCTCCTGGTAGTCCCCCCCCCAATAAATTGGAGACCCTTTTCCCAGTTCCTTTGGAGACCCTGTGACCCAGACCGACCTCGCCCTTCCTGCTCTCCACCCCCTTCCTTAAAGAGGATGGGTTTATTTCCCTCCCCACACACTCCAAATAAACAGAATACCAATTGGTCAGATATGGACATTAAATTCAGAGTCCAATACTAGAGGGGCATGACGGTATTACGGAAATGGACTCCAGGCACTTGAATTTAGTTAATTATGGTTGTATAGCAGTAGGCAGGTTTAATAGCATAGTAAGCTCTTAAGTCGTTCATTGCCAGTGAAGGGGAAACTTATGGTACAAGTATCAGTACGATTTCCTTTGTTAATTCTATCATTCTTTACTAAATGTATACCTGACTCATGGCAGGAGCATTGTCTACTTATAAGCTTCTAGTATTGTAAAAAAATGGTATATAAACTAAATGTGTAACAACTGAGCAATGACAGCTGTATTTATGATGAAGTGGCATGTTTTATGATTTGAATAAACCTGAGTAACAAACAAAAGGAAAAACAAGAAAAGGAAGAGGAAGCCTGAAAAAAAAAAAAAAAAAAGGATTTATCTGAAAAACTGGTTGTTGGGTTCTTTCCTTGGTTATTATGGGGTCCCTACACATAGCCTCATTAAGTGTTTGTAGTATAAAACACAAAAAAAAGGGATGCCGTTTTTTCCTTTCTATGTCATCCTTATTCTGATTTTATTTTACTTTTTTTTTTTTTTTACAGGAGACGAGATTATGCTCTGCTTCTGAGGTACCTCGGCAAAGAAAGCGTGATACTGGGAACCCTCTTGCTGGACCTTTGGGTAAGATGTTGAAGAGGTGGGAATTTTGTTTAACGGCGCAAATTTTCAGGTCCATAGGTTAATAAAGGTATGCCAAGGGAGGACCCTGATTTTAGAAGTCTCTTATCCGTCTGAAGATATTAGATTAATTAATTTTAACTCTCAACTGGACAACTCGAATTGTAGTACTATAGGTAAAAAAGTATATTGTAATGCACAAGCTTTAAATCAAATGGTTATGGCAAATCTAAAAGACGGTTATAGGATAGTTTACCCGGGGGGGGGGGGTTACACTTGTTTTAGAAGTTCTTTCTCCACCAGGATAGACTGACTGCTTCAGCGCCACTATTACTGATTCAGTAGCTTTAACACTGCTGGAATTTTCTTCGCATGTTTTACTTCCAGCTAGTTTTCAATTACGGGCAGCTCCAGGACATACAAACAGAGGTAAGCGGTGGATGAACACCTCCATTTTGACACAGACTGAAATACAGGAAGCTGTTACTCCACCCCTTTTTGCTCAACATTCAGTCTTGTTTGTCTGATGATCCTCTGTCCCGGTGGGAGGATTCCAAGGTACATCTTAAAGAACTTTTCCAACAGATAAGTAAACAGAAAAGTAATGCAGATTGCTTATAGTACTTAGGCCTTGGACACAAACTTCACAGGTTCCTCATGAAAGCAGACAGTAATCGGAGTCAATTTAAAGAACACATTTTGAAGGTGAAGGAGGCAATGTTTAAATTTCAATCTAATAGGGCTAGTCCATTATATATGGAGCAAAAATTTGGTACAAAAAAATAATCACCGTTTGGAGATCCTTTTGCTACATGGGCAGATCATAGTCTTCTCAAAACTGCTGAAGCCAGATGGGTCTTATGTTTCAGACACAGCTGGGATGTTATCGTTGGTGGAACATTATTGTTCTGGAAACTTTTAGTGTAGATCCAACCTTGGATGGATCTCTAGATAAGTTTTTACCAAATCATTTTTTAATCTTTTCAGAGGCTTCTGCAAGAGTTGGCATGTCCAGTTACCATGGGTGGGTGACATAAACATTATTTGGAATCTTAAATCTGGGTCATCCCCTGGGTTAGATGAAATTCCAGAAGAATTCTATAAAACTTCAGTAGATGTTGTATCTTGTTTTCTATATCAGGTCTTTCAATACATGCTTGGGTCTCTTAATTCTTCACCCACTTTTGGGACAGCATTGCTTATTTTTCTGTATAAAAATGGGAATACAGCACTTTTGCACAGCTGGAGACCAATTAGCATGACAAATTCTGACTTTAAAATTTTTTCTAAACTTACTGTTTAAGATTACATAAGATAGCACAGGAATTATTAGATCCGGATCACACTTACTCCATCCCAAATGGATAATTCAGGACAATCTATACTTTGAGAGCTATAAATGAATTAGCCAATTCTTACACCGTACAAGGTGTTTTCTTACCTTTAGACTTTGAAAAAGCTTTCAATAAAGTCTCACATATTTATTTATTTATTTTCGGTTTTAGCATATTATGGCTTTCCACCTGTTTTTATTTCCTCGATCAAGCTAGTATATTCTGAAGCACAGGTGATACTTACAATGAATGGGGTTTTGGTTAAGGCTTTGCTGGTTACAGTAGGAGTTAGACAAGGGTGTCCCTTAAGCCCTATTTTACATGTTTTTTCTCTGGATCCACTTTTGAAAATAATCATTTGGGGTAATAAACCAGTGGGTATAGCTAGGCCCCTTTGAATGGGCCAGATTACAATAAACACCTATGCAGAGGATGGCTGCCATTTTTGGGTTGAGAGTTCTGGAGGGGACACTGTGATAATACTGCAACAATTTTCTAAACGTTCACGGGCAAAAATTAATACGAATAAAAGTACTGGGTTGAACTTAGGGCTGAACTTGGATTCAGTACCAGATCTAGAAGGAATTCCACTTTCTGAGGTCCCCATAAAAGCAGTGGGAGTGAAATTTGGACCAAGGGACCTTTCCCTCCTAAACTGGGAGGAGAGACTGGATATTTGTGCTGCAAAGGTGGCAGTATGGAAAACATGGACATTTTCCAAAAAGAACAGGGCAATGGTGATAAAAAAAAATTCTGTTGCCACTGTTTATGTATCCCCCACCCCAAGTAGAAGGAATAATGAGTCAGTTTTTCTCCAACTTTTATGGGGAGTGATTTGAATCCAATTAAGAGATTTTACATATTTATCTGTGAATAACAGAGAATTGAGCATGATTAATCCTACTGTTTTTGTTTCCCTCCATTTTTAATGCTCCTTTGAAGATTGCTTTTTGGGGCAATCAAAACCTTGGCATAGGTGGTTCCTTTATTGGCTGGAAAGAGACACCACCAAGGAAACTTAAGGCCTCCCCAAGATCCTCAATATATACCTCTGGCTTTAAAATTTGCTTTTTTTTTTGGAAGATAAGAACAAAGATCATATCCTCTTCCAGTGCACAGTTGTATCAGGAGATCATGGTAAGTCTGTTTCCACAATCTACAGAGTTTGCTGAATGCCCTCCTTCAAGAGCAGGACTGGTTCCTGCACAGTTGACCGAAAGAAGTCTTCCTCAGAAAATGTGGGGCATTTTATGGCTGAGCTGTTATGGGAGACTGGGGGCTAAAGGGAATACGAAACACAAGAGTACTGAAGAAAGAATGTGTCCAAGATGGGACTGTTTTCAACAAGTTGAACTTTATAACACTGGAATGCCCATTTGTTACTGGTTTCTGGGAGTTTTTGTCTGACAGAAAGCAACTCCCCCTGGTTAACCAGATTAACATATGAAAATCTGATCCTGGGTAATTTTCCACATACAGGAAATACAGTAAAAATACACTGATAGTTATTTTTGCTTGTCTGAAATTGTATACGTGGAAAGCAAAATGTCAGTATGTGTTGCAACAATTAGATTTTTCATATTTATGTATAGCCAGGATCACTGAATTCATTATTAAAGAGGTTTACTTGAGAGAGAAAGGTATTAGAGAATGGCATTTTCTTTTCCTATTGGAAAGTTGTGACTTGTTTTTCTGGATTATACTTTTTTGTTATGGATTTGGTTTAGGGAAGGAGCACTTTTGAGTTCTGCCCAGTTTAGTTTATTTGTACTTTAATTCTTTTTTTTCAGGTTTCCTCATTTTGTATATACTGGTGTTTTTTACTGTATTGTCCGAGATGTGTTCTTTTGTGTGTTTCTTTTATTTTTAAATACAATAATTCCCCTACTCTTTTTGAGAAGTGCCATGGGACCTTTAACGTCCGCCTGAGCAACCACCAGAACAGGCAAATAGGACCTTGGTTTAATGTCTTATCCAAAGGACAACACACTCCAACAATACAGCCATCCCTTTAGTACTGCACTCGGGGTGCAAGCTGTTATGGTAAGCACCATTTAGTTGTGACCTTTTACGATGCACTGGACATCATCATGGATCAGACACTGCTTCAACAAATCAGCTTTCAAAATTTCTCCGAGCCACAGTATAATGCATGTTCTGCTACAGACCTGGAAGGCCAGCGCCAGGATGCTTCTTGCGGCAGGCACGTCTCCAGCCAGCCATTTGGATTTGGCTCCCATCAGCCAAAGGACCTCTGCTTTGGGACAATGGGCTACAGCCCTCTGCAACAGTGCCTCCAGAGACTCCCTGAAGAGAAAGAGATAAGTTACTTTAACTTTCACAAGTGCAGTTCACGTCACACTACATTTTAACTTTGACAGAAGTCTCGTTTCAAAAGATGAAGGTACTAAACTGACAGTGTGCAACCAAAAATATTTTGTATATTGTGTGTCCTCGCCCCCATAACAGAAGGCAGCATGCCTCCTTCCCCTGTCAGCCCAACTCCTATCGTGACTCCAACACCACATCAGCTCTGGACAGCCTGCAGCTACCATCCCCCTCTTCACTCCTGCAGTTTCTTAAGTAGGGCCCTTGACTCCATTCACACAGGCCCAGCATGGTGGGATGGGGGACCAGAGGTTCCAGAGCAGTGGGCAGGGTCACTGTGACATGGGTTGCTAGGGGACATGCCATGTCCCAAACAATGCTCCCTGTTTTCACCCCCTCTAACTGCTGCCACAGCCAGTTTTGTTGGGGAACAGCAGACATCATCGGTTCCTCCATGACATTACTGCAGTTACCAGATCCCACCAACGGAGATACTAGAGCAGCAGAGCATGCAGTGCCTGCAAACCCCCAAATGGCCCAGGCAGGTGACATGGATCTGGGACTGGATCCAAGATGCTGATGACTGGATGGGAAAACGCTGCTACTGCCAAAAGCAGTCTGTCCCTGCATGGTGACGAACAGTGCCACATTCTGTTGCCAAAGCAACCCGAGAAAAATTCAGGGAACTTGCCTCTCACTAGAGGTACACTGTGCATCAGAGGCCAGAGAAGACTTAGCATGTCTCCCACAGTTGAGGGGGATCCAGCAGTAGGAGGTTCATGCAAGCTTAAAACATGATGGTGGTGGTGTCAAGCCCCTAATGGGAAGCGAACTGAGAGAATCTTCACGGAAGGATTTAAAAAGGCTATATGAAAAATAACTACTGTCAGTGTGGTTTTGAAGGTACTGCCCTTTTTTCCCCCAATTAAACTTTTTTTTTTTTTCCAGTCCTACTGCCTGTGGCAATCAGCCCCCACTCATGCCCGACCAGTTACTGCCTCCCCAGCACTCAACTAAAGACCCCCCACGGCAAGGCCAGGAAGGGATAGTCTGTCCCCATCCTCCCCACCCTCTGGAGCACAATCCAGATGGAGGCAGTCCTGGATGACAGCGTGGATCAGGGAATGGGTCAGCCTACACACTACGATTTCCAGGCTTTTCCTTGTTTCTGGCCCCCCTCCCCCCCATCCAACAGCATGCAATGATGCAGACGAATGTGCGTGTAGAGGCACAGATGCGCCTGCCACTGAATGTCTCCACTCCTGAGTTGCACCAAATGCCTTGCCACCATGCCTCCACGTGGACGCAGTCTCGGAGCGACACCGCTGAACCTCCCTTCCTAGGAGTGGAGAGAAGTCCTCCAGATGCTCCATACTCTTCCCCACCCCCACCAGCCGACACCCAGAGGTCGAGCTCACTCCCGCTCTCAGGTTACCTGCGTGGCAGGAAGTAAAGCATCCAGCGCCTCAGTCCTCCACGTCACAGGGCTGTGGTGCTGCCTTTTTTATTAGCTTTTTTCTGTTTTCATATTTACTTGAGGCCCAGATGAATATTCAGGATATGGGCCTCCAACACCAGGTCAAATGAGGCACGGAGGATCCTCTCTCGCTGAGAGAGCCAAAATCACAGGAGGAACTGGGAAGAAGCATGTTTCTTCTGTTACAGAACAAACTCTATATTCTTCGGACAATTAACATCAATTTTATATTAAAAAAATCTTATATTTTTTATATTTCAATATACAAAAGTTGTAGCAACATGATATATGGATGCGTGTAACCAACAGCTGGATTTAGACAACATGTAAAAATCTGAATTTTCACCTTAGTATGCATCTAATGAGGTATGGTATGGGTATAGATTCTATCTTGACTATACCCTTGATCCCAGAAAGTGCTTAATTATGTTATAAGTTTGAGACTTTCCCCAGCAACGTACTTTATGCCAGATCTACGCACATTCCAGAACCTATGGTGCCATGTGTCTCTGCACAGTAGGTGGAAAAGAAAATTTGTATCATGTTCTCTTTAATGTTCATGTTATGAAAAGTTAAGGCTACATGGATAAACAGTATATTATCAGACTTAAATTATATTCCAGATGACCTTAATTTTTTTTCACGGTGATTGACATAATTATTAATAAACATGCCAATTATTTTTATTTTATTAAGGGGAATCAGGAAGAGTTAACCTTTTAGCCACCATGAAAAAGTCCCAATTGGTTAAAGCTCATAATGTAATTCCCATATACTTATTATTGCTATTCATACTGAGTACATGGGATACATGTAATATTCATGATCAGGGTTTGGTTTGAGTCATATGGGACTCCTGCTTATGCTTGAGAATTCCAATTTAAAGAGTTGTTCTTTTTTCTCCTCTTTTCTGGATTACGTGTAGCTTGCTGCATTTTCTACTGTCTCGCCCTTGGGGGTCCCTGCAGACTGGGTGGGAGTTTTATGGGTATTTTTTTTTGGTGGGGGGGCTTCCCAGGAGGTCATATGCATTTTGTGTTCCTATTGGGTCTTCTTTTACTAGTATAAGTGATTATCCAGTTCGGTTATGATTTGCATGCCTCTGCGATAGACATCAGTCCTTTCCCTGATCTAAATATTCCTATCGATCTAGTTTTTTTTTTTCTTTTTCCAATTCTCTTCTCATTTTTATGGAGTTTGTTGTTTGCCTGGGCACATACTTATATTATTTATATATTTATTTACTTCAAAAGTTTCACCAGGAAAGACACATTGAGCCGCTAACAGCTTGTTTCCAGATACGTCCTGGGGGTAAGAGATGTGGAAAAATCATATACCGCAAATACAATATATCAAAGAGCAGTATCAAAATTAAGGACAAATCTGTTTACTAGATCCTACTTTAATATATTATAGGGGCAAGGTTAGTTAGGGTTAAATCTTCACTTCTATGTTAAACTCAAAATGTTGAACTTTAATATCTTCACAACCGTTCAAGCGATGTGCATGAAATTTTGCATGTGCCATCAGGGAACAACGATCTCTTGATGTGGCAAGTTCCAGTCCAATGTGTGGGTGTGGAGATAACGGAGTGTCTAAAAATGTGTACATTAATTACCGTTTCTGTCAAATTCTTTGTCACAGTGCTGCACAAATACTGTGTGGAATTTTGGTCTGAAGTGTTTAGGGTATATAGGTCTTGGGTCACAATTGTGCCTTTTGAAGATTCTGTGAAAAAAATATTAATCCACACAGCAGTTATTTAATTTTGAAATTTCCCATTATTTTCAATGGGAAAATTTAGATGTTCACCTCAAAAAAAGGATTCTTTGTCGCAAATGGGCAATCCATTGTTGCATATGGGGAATCTTTTTTGTGCTTTTTGTACTTTAATAACTTTGCAACCATTCAACCAATTTGCATGAAATTTAGCATGCACCATCAGGGACCGAAGATCTCTTGATGTGCCACGTTGCATTCCAGTCAGATGTGTGGGTGCGGAGACATGGAGTGTTAAAGGTCATGCCCCTATAGTTAGGATTCAACCTTCACTTCTATGTTAAACTCAACATTTTGCACTTTAATATCTTCACAACCGTTCAACCAGTTTGCATGACATTTTGCATGCACCATCAGAGACAGAAGATCTCTTAATGTGTCAAGTTTCATTCCAGTCGGATGTGTGGGTGCGCAAATACGGAGTGTCACAAAAATGTGAAAATTACTGATTTTTGTAAAATTCTTTGTCACTCCACTGCACAAATACAGCTTGGGATTTTGGTCTCAAATTGTTGGGGTAGAAAGGTCTTGGGTCACAGATGTGTCTTTTGAAGATTTGGTGAAAAAATATGAATCCATTCAAAAGTTATTAAGTTTTAACATTTCCCATTATTTTCAATGGGAAAAGTTAGATGTGAGCCTCGAAAAAGCATACAAAGTTAAAAACCAGAAAACAAATTATGTTTTTTGAAGTAACCAATACATGTGTTCTGTTAATCGTGACCTGTTCCATCGGATTCTGGTGTTAGGTTTTTCTTTAATCACCTAGAAATGTGTTTTTTTAAATGCCGAAATCCTTTTTCGCAAATTTGCAAAAAAAAAAAGAAACACGAAACAAGATCCTGTATCGCAATTTGTGAAAAAGATTTTTCCTTTTTTCACAAACTAAAAAAGGATTTTTCTTTTTCGTAAACTGCAAAATAAGAAAAACAGGATCCTGTTTCGCAATTTAGGAAAAAATGTTTTTTATACAGTTCTTTTTTTTGTTACTTCACAGTGAAGAAACAGTCTGGAATAGGGGCAACATGGGACTAGACAGATTCCTGAGGGAGAGTAGCACTGAGGGTTACACAGCATGAGTAGGAGGTAACACAGGACTAGACAGATTCCTGAGGGAGAGTAGCACTGAGGGTTACACAGTATGAGTAGGAGTAACACAGGACTAGACTGATTCCTGAGGGACACTGGCATTGAGAGTTACACAACACAAGTAGGGGTAACACAGGACTGGACAGATTCCTGAGGGAGAATGGCACTGAGGGGTATGCAGGACTAGGGGGTAACATAGGACTAGAAAGACTCCTGAGGGAGAATGGCATCAACGGTTACACAGCATGAGCAGGGGTAACAGGACTAGACAGAATCCTAAGAAAGAATGGCATTCAGGGTTACATAGTATGAGTAACACAGGACTAGACAGATTCCTGAGGAAGAATGACATTGAATGTTACACAGCAGGAATAGGGGGTAACACAGAGCTAGAAAGATTCCTGAGAGAGCACTGAGGGTTACAAAGCAGGAGTGAGCAGGGGTAAAGTACAGTTACGTAAGAACTTACCGTAACAGTAGATCTTTGAGAACAGCTCTTGCAGCAAGTTACACCATTAGGACTGAAGCCGGCAGGCGCCAGGGCCCCACGGAAAAATTCTAGCTAGCACTATCCAGCGGGGAACCGCCCCCCGAGGTCAGCCCCTCCCAGTCAGGAATAACATAAAAGGGGGCAGTCCCCCAGCATCCCCAGTTCTCTCGCCGGAATCTCCCGGCCTAAGAATGACATCTGAAGGGGAGACCGAGGATCCGCTTCCAAAGGAAGGCTTGTACAAGGCATCAAAAGACGCTGTAGCCCAGAAACTAGGTCAGAAGACTCAACCTCCAGAGGGGAAGGTGGGAGGGAAACTACCTGCTGCAAGAGCTGTTCTCGAAGCTCTACTGTTACGGTAAGTTCTTACGTAACTGTACTATCTTACTTCGAGATACGGCTCTTGCAGCAGATTACATCATTAAGACAGATTCCCAAGAAGTAAGGGACCAAGTGGTTATCGGGAGGAGGATAGAAGGAAAAACTCCAAGCTTCAGGACAAAAGTCCCTGAAGGACCGCCAAGCCGAAACTAGCTCTGCGCCTACAGGCAATATCCAAACTGTAGTGCCTGATGAATGTGTGTACAATGCTCCAAGTCGCTGCTGCACAGATGGCTGAAATGGAAACACTTTTGAGTGCAGCAAAGGAGGTAGCCACCCCCCTAGTACAGTGACCCTTCACCGGGCCCAGTGAGGGTTTCTGCGCTTCTGATAGCAGAACATAATGCACTTTACCTGCCATCTAGAAAGCAGCTGTTTGGAAACAGGAGCACCGATAATCCTCCGTGTTTAGGAAACAAAGAGCTGGTCCGAAGTCCGATGGGCGTTGGTTCTGGTAACTAATATCTGAGGCACCTATGCACATCCAAAGTGTGCAACAGGGCTTCCCCCCGTTACTGTGATTCGGGAAATACCCCGGTAGGTCGATATCCTGGTTGAGTGCGACAGCCGAGACCACCATGGGAAGGAACTTAGAATTTGTTCTTAAGGACAACCTGTCCTTGTGAAAAACCAAATAAGGATCCTTGCACAAGTGCATGAAGCTCAGAAACTCTTCTGGCGGAAGTAACAGCAACAAAAAGGAGCGTCTTCCAAGCGAGGAGACGCAGCTCGCAATCCGTGGCTGGTTCAAAAGGGGGCAGCATAAGCTGCTCTAGAACAAAAGGAAGGTCCCAAGGTGGAATCGGGTCTTTGATGGGAGGTCTCAAATGCAGGATGCCGCGCAGAAAGGCGCGAGAAACCTCTAGTTCAGCTAGAGACCTGTGACCTATCAGAGAATGGTACTCTGAAACAGCGCATAGATGAACCTTCATGGAGGAATAGGCAAGTCCTGCCTCATAAGAGGGATAGGAGGTAGTCCAAAAATACAGGTTACTCACCTGTAACAGGAGTTCTAGGAATGGTATAGGTTGTTCATCCACACTTACTGGCAGGTTCCTTGCCGCTTTAAATCTTGCCGGAAGGTCTTCAAGCTGGCTCCTCCCACCCACCTGTGTGGTAAAACTCTCGGCTCCGCCCCATGACGCCAGATCTAGCCCGCTGGAAGCCAGGTTGCACGTCAAGCAGGGAGGTCGGGGTTATGTGGATGAACAACATATACCATTCCTAGAACTCCTGTTACAGGTGAGTAACCTGTATTTCTAGAGACATGGATATGTTGTTCAATCCACACTTACTGGCAGACTCTGAGCAATTCTCCGGGAGGAGGGAGGCAAGGCGCGCACCCCCTACTTGGGAAATAAGGACTGGAGAACCGAGGTCCCAAAACCAGCATCCCGGCGTGACTCAAGGTCGATGTGGTAGTGGTTAATCAAGGTATGTGCTGACTTCCAGGTAGCAGCCCTAGAGATTTCCTGGATAGGGACGTCCCTGGAAGCAGCCACCAAAGCAGCGGTACAGCAGGTAGAATGAGCTCATATCCCTCTGGGAGGCTCCATGCTCGCCAACCCGTGCTCTGCCTCGAACTGAATCACCTGCGTTGGCATGAGTTCCGATTTGGCCTCGTTGATGAGGAGGCCAATCTGAGAGCAGACCTGGAGGGTCAGATCCCTGGACCGCTCCACCTCTGGCTTGGAGGAGGCTGCAATCAGCCAGTCATCCAGGTAAGGGTACACCCGGACCCTTCGGCGCCGCAGGAATGCTGTCACCACTGCCATGCATTTGGTGAAGACCCAGGGAGCTGGAGAGAGGCCAAAGGGCATGGCCCGGAACTCGTAAAGGGATCCCTCTGCTCTGAAGTGGAGGAATCGCTGGTGGGACGGACGGATTGGGACATGAAAGAATGCGTCCTGAAGGTCCATAAAACAGAACCACATGCCTCGTTCCAAGGATGGCATGATCTGAGCCAGAGTGACCATCCTGAAGGTTCGAGACCTTAGGAACTTGTTCAGGTCGTGTAGGTCTAGAATGGGGCGCCAGCCCCCCCCCCCCGTCCGTTCTGGGACCAGGAAGTACCTGGGCACAAACCCTGGGTCTGATGGAGGATCCGCCACCTCCCTGATCACCTCTTTCTGGAGGAGCAGGGCAATGTCGGCTTGACAGGCTGACAGAGGCTGCGGACCCCGTAGCCCCCCATGGGGCGACGGCTCGATAGGGTGGGGACTGCTCGAATTCCAGAGGCAGACCCTTTCCTACCACTTCCAGCACCCAGCGGTCCATAGTGATATCGGACCAGGCGGAAAGGAAGTGGCGGAGCCATCCCCCCACGGGGGGAACCTGGGGAGGAGTGACGAGGTTGGGGGCGACACCCCTCAACCCGTCACTGGGCAGGCTTGGAGGAAGGACCGGTCAAGGAGCCTCCTGGACCCTTCCCTCCCGGGGTGCCAAGTGCGAGCCTGCTGGCCCTGATGCTGGTGTTGCTGGGCCGGGCGGGCCGCAGGAGCTGAAGGCTGAAAGGGTTTACGCTGCTGCTGCTGGCGGCCTTTGTCCTTCTGGGCAGACGTGACCGAATCCAAGGTGACGTTGGACTTCTCGATCCTTTGCAGATAACCCTCCACCCCAGGACCGAACAAGTCAGTACCCAAGAAGGGTACGTCTGCCAGCTTGTGCTGGGTATCTGCCCTAAAGGTAGAGATCCGCAACCAAGCTCTGCTTCGCATGGCCACTGCGGCCGCTCCTGACCGGGCACGAGTCAGCGATGTCCAGGGAAGTCTGTAGCTGCTGTTTGGCCACCGCCCTTCCCTGATCCTGCACCTGCTTGACCGTCATCTGAAGGTCAGCTGGGAGATGAGGAATCACCTCATCCAGGGAGCCCAAAAAGGCGTGTGAAAAGCGTGCCATCAGAACAGCCGAGCTGGCCTGATGAAGGCCTAGCGAGGAAGCCGCATAGACTTTCTGCCCGGAGTAGTCCAGTTTCTTGGACTCCTTATCAGGTGGCTTGTCCACATCCCGAGTGTTCCCGGAACACCGGAAAACGCTGTTGGTCACTAGCCCCGCCACAGAGGGGTGCTCCGAGAAACCGGAGAGTGAACCAGTGGGAACAGCATACTTTCGTGCCATCCTAACCAAAGGTGCTGGACAAGAAGCTGGCTGCTGCCACAGCTCCAGGGCCGGGCCAACAATGGCTTCGGCCACCAGGAAGGTCTCCGTGGGGGAATCCTCTCGGTCCAGTATCTCCGTGAGGGGATAATTGGCCCATTTTGAAACAGGTTCGAGCTTCATCCCAGTGGACTCTGAGATGAGCCGAAGCATTCCAAGAAATGAGGATGGGCTCTTGTCCACCGACTGACCCCAGTGGACTCCAAGTCAAGTGGCCTGGAGAACAAGGAGTCGTCATCATCAGACTCCGAGGAGTCTGAGAACAGCTGCCGAGCACCTGAGCCACCCTCCACATGCTGAGGTCGATCGGGAGTGAGGGTGACCAACAACCTATGGGGCAAACCCTGACCTGACCGAGAATCCTTGGTCGGGGCCCCAGTCTTTGATTATGGAGGCAGAGGTTCCACCACAATGGGTGGCGCAGCTGGTTTCGGCCGAACAACCGGTGCCGGCTTCGGTTCCTCGACCACTATGAGGGGTTGTTTCGGCCACCCCAGTGACACCCACTTAATGGCCGAGGAAGGCGACGGAGTCGGCTTATTCCCGGTCAAAAGGAGCTGCTGCCACATTAGATCCTCGCAGCGCCGATGCAATTTGCGCTGGACCCTATCCTCCAAAGAGAATGAAGACAAGGATGAGCGGTTCCTCCGCTTTCCACAGTGCAGAGACCGAGACCGCCGATGTCGGTGGGATCAGCTGGACCAGGAAGAGGTCCGAGACCTAGACTTTCGGTGTTTCCGAGGGTGGGTCTGAGAGGGGGCAGGGGAAACCCGCTCGTCTCTCGGTTCAGGGACCTCCGGCACAGGAGGCACAGGCAAGTCCTCAGTTTCCACCGGGGAAACCGGTGAAGAAGGGTTGTCGGCTTCTCCAGTCGACAGCCCGTCTGATGGGTCGATAAAAATCTTGACTGAGTCAATGTGTGTCTCGGCCGACTGACCTGACGGGGACACCATGAAGCCAGCGGCCTTAGCCATTACCTCGACTGAAGTCGAGTGTCGACTATCTGGGGAAGGGGACCTCTCCCGCTCCCACGAACGTCGACGGTGGGATTTACCTTTGGAGTCCTTCTTTTTGGACTGAGAGGAATGTCCTGAAGGCCCTTCGCCCTTGGTGGAGAGGGGCTGGCAAAGCTCCTTGAAAGAAGCTGTGTAGGAGGAGCCCAATGAGAGCGGGATAAATGCCGCGACCGAGGAGGATGATGATGCGGCCTGGGTCGCCTCCTCCTCGAGGGCGATCATCTGCTCCAGCTGTTCAGCTGAGCCCGCAGCCGCGGACACTGCCCAACGGGCCTCCTTCGATTTGACCAGAGGATAACGTTTCTCGGGTTGCCCCAACAGCAATCGGGCAGCGCGGTCCTCCAAGACCAAAGCCGAAAAGGATCTGTGCAACTCACAAGCCTGTAAGTCATGGTCAGGTCCAAGGCAATAAACACACGTGGAGTAAGGATCGGTCCGGGACATCATCTGCCCACAGGGGCACCGACAAAATTCGGGAGTCAATCTGTCCATTGCAGCCACGAGGGAAGATAAAGACCGAAGTCTTGTAAATTTTAAAATTAGTTTCGGTTTAACTGAAGAGTTTGGATCCAGGCCTAAAACGCAGAACACAAAGGAGGGAACCTAAGCTTCCAAGCGGTAAGGAAGATCTGGCATCATGGGGCGGAGCCGAGAGTTTTACCACCTGGGTGGGTGGGAGGAGCCAGCTTGAAGACCTTCCGGCAAGATTTAAAGCGGCAAGGAACCTGCCAGTAAGTGTGGATTGAACATATCCATATCCCTAGAAAAGACCTTACGGAACACTCCAATGGGGTCAATGCTCAAGCTGGAGCCCAAATACAAAATCTACGCCACTTCATGGCGTAAGTAGCATGAGTAGAGGGTTTTCTGGCTGCCACCAGAACATCTGCAACTTCCTGAGAGACCCCGTACCTCAGGACTGCTATGTCCTTAGGAGCCAGGCATGCAGGTTCAGTGACCGAAGATCCGGATGGACCAAGGAGCCCGTCTCCTGGGATAGAAGGTGAGAGCAAAATGGCAGAGGCACTGGAGGTTCCTGGGCCAGCTGATGTAAGAGAGGGAACCAAATCTGCCTGGGCCAAAAGAGTGCTACTAGAATAAGGCACGCTTGCTCTAGACAGAAGTTCAGTAGAACCCTCTGGATCAAAGGAAAGGGCAGGAAAGCGTAGAGGAACCTGCCCGTCCAAGAGAGGGACAACGCGTCTCGCCAGAAAACACCAGGCCCTGGATCTAGCGAGCAGAAACTGGGCAGTTTTGCATTGGATGCGGACGCGAGGAGGTCCAATTCTGGTGTCCCTCATCTGTGGAACAGGTCCTCTGCAACTTCCTGAAGCAGTTCCCATTCGTGGACCCTGGCCTGTGATCGGCTTAGGCTGTCCGCGATAGTGTTGTCCACACCGGGAACATGTACTGCAATGATGTGTGTGCTGTGTTGCAATTCCCAATTCCAAACCCTCTGAGCCTCCCTGCAAAGGGGGTAGGAATGAGTGCCTCCTTGTTTCTTGAGACAGCACATCACCGCGGTATTGTCCATTTGTACCAGAAGAGTACCTGGTGGAATCTTCGTCTGGAATGCCTGTAGGGCGTACAGGACGGCTCTCATCTCCAGAATGTTTATGTGAAGTTGGGACTCTAGAGACGACCAGGAGCCCTGAGTCCTGACCCCCTTGAGGTGAGCTCCCCATCCGGACCCAGAGGCATCCGTGGAGAGAGTCGCTGAAGGAGGTGGCACAATGAAGGGGACTCCCGTCGAAAGGTGGTCTCGGATGGGCCACCAATCCCAGTCTCGGATGACAGCATTCATGATCCGGACTGGATGCTGCAGATGATCTTGCTTCTGGTCCCATTGCACCTGCAACATCCACTGAGTGACCCGCATATGGAGTAGAGCTAGGGGAACCATTGCAATGGCAGCTGCCATGTGCCCGAGCAGGCAAAGAACAGTCCAGACCGGTACCGTCTTCTTTTCCTTTATGTCCCTTATGAGGGACCTGATGCGTTCTGCCCTGTCCTGGGGAAGGAATGCCCTTCCCTGAATTGTGTCCAGAACCACTCCTATAAAGTGCAAGTTCTGAGACAGAACAAGGTACGACTTCTCTTGATTGATGGTGATGCCCAGCGATAGGAAGTGGGAACAGGTATCCTGTATTGTGGACATCAGGGCCTCCCGTGAGGGTGCCATGAGCAGCCAGTCATCTAGGTACGGGAACGCGTAGTGGCCTCTTCTCCTGAAAGCTACTGCCATACACTTCGTGAACACCCGAGGTGCCGAGGACAGTCCGAAGGGGAGGGCTCGGAACTAGTAGTGGCGTCCCAGAAACTCGAAACGCAGAAATCTGCAGTGCGACCGGGAGATGTAGATAAGCGTCTTGCATGTCCAACGACACTAGCCATGCGCCCTCTTTCAGCATGGGAATGAGACCCGGTAGAGTCACCATGCGGAAATGCTTGTACAGCACAAAGTTGTTGAGATCGCTGAGATCCAAAATCGGGCACAAGTCCCCTGATTTCTTTGGAACCAGAAAGAAGTGGGCATAGTAACCTTTTCCTCTCTGGTTCAGTGGAACATGTTCTATGGCCTCCTTGTGTAGGAGGGCCAAGATCTCTTTCTGAATAAGCAGAGCATGCTGATCCGAGTAACGGGAAAGCAGGGGAGGTCTGGATGGTGGGTGATCGAGGAACTCTACAGAGTGGACTCATTCGACCAACTGCAACACCCACCAGTCGGAAGTGATCCTCTGCCATCCTGAAAGGGGATGAGAGATGCGACCCCCGACCTTCTCAATCCCTTGATCCAGAGGAGGGGCGAGGGCCGGGAAGGAGTCTTGCTGTGGTGGTGTTGGCCCCCACGGGCTGGGCTGCTTTTGAATGCTTCGGGCCCTGGCCCGAGGGGAACCTGGCTTGGTTCTTACAGCCGAAGTTGCCCCTGGGTTGCTGGACGGAACGTGGCTGTTGTCTTTGTTGGCAGCCGCAAAAGCAATTCTGGTTCCTATGAAAGGAACCAGATTTAGGTCTATACATAGCTTTTACAGTCCTGACAGCCTTCCCAGCATCCTGCAATTTGGTGATGACCTTCTGGACTTTTCAACAAAGAGGACCGCTCCATTATAGGGGACATCCAGGAGATTCTTCTGGACGTCAGGGGTAAATCCGGAGACCCTCAGCCATGAGTGTCTCTGGAGCCAAATTCCTGTAGCTGCTCCCCTGGCTGCTGAGTCCACTGAGTCGTAATCGGCTCGGAGAACCTGGGGCCCCACGTCGGACCCAGTTTGAAGGTTTAACAGCTCCTCCTCCTTTTTGCCATCCGGGAGATCTTTAAGAAGGTCTTGGCCCTGATCCCAAAGGGCGTTCTGAAACTGCACCATGTGCATCAGATAATTCAAAGACCTAATAGAGCATGTAGCAGCCACATACACATGTCTTCCCATGGAATCTAATTGCTTAGACTCCTGGTCCGGAGGCTGGGTGCTCAAATGCTGAGGCCGCTGGGACCTGTCATGAGATGCAGTAATGACCATCAAATCAACCAGGGGTTGTTGTGCCAAATACTGGTCCTCCGTAAGAGCCCTGTAAAGGCGGTCAGCCTTCTTTGGAACAGCCGGTGTGGAATGCAGACATTTCCAAGTGCCTTGGTGACGTCCATAAAGGTGTCCACCAGAGGTGGGACCACCACAGGCTTCGGGTCTTTCTGCCTGAGGTAACGGGCAAGGGGTTGTCTCTCGGGGTCTAGCTCTTCGGTCTCCCATTCCATATTATCCTGGATGTGCCTCATGATTTCTGAGAAGGAGGGATATTCCGGGGGCGACCTTGGGAGGTCCCGTGGGTCTGGTGATGTGGGACTGAAAGCAGATGGAGATCTGGAAATGTCAGACGTATCCGGCCTAGAGGCATCTCCCGATGACCGACGTCCGCCCCTGTGTCGCTTCAGTCTCGGGGACCGTGAGGGGGAACGTGAAGGGCATTTCCTGTCTCTGGATCGGCCCCGAGGAGGAGGAGTATGCTCCTTGGAGGTCGGGGTTCTGGCACCTGTGGCACCCCTAGGAGGAGGTGGAGGTGGTGTAGGAGGCTGAGGCTTAGGGGGAACCACGTCCTCCTTGATGGTTTCCCACCAGAAGGTGAACAAATCCTTCATCTCCTGGATATTCATGCCTGATGACGGACCCAGCGTCGGTGTGCGCCTGTCGTCGGGGTCGGGCGTCTGTGTGGGCCTGTCGGGCTCGGGCGTTGGGTCCCGGGGAAGCACTGGAACCGGCTCCCTGGGAAGGCCAGCGTCCTCCGTGTCGCCTGTCTGGTTATCAGGCGGCGTGGTACCCTGTTCGCCTAAGGACCCCTGATGTCTGGTGTCCACCGGCGTCAGTGTAGTGGTTGGTCGCCTATCAGGTGTCAGGTCGAACCCCTTCTTAGCCTCCGTCGTTCACTTGAGGGACGTCAGCTCGGAGGTCTTCTTGGGAGGCTGGGAGATGGACCTGAAGTCGGTGTCCCAGCGTCAGTGAGACGCACCTCTAGATTTGGATGAGGACTCCTTATCCCTGTCCGAAGAAACAGGCTTAGAGGCATCCGTTGCCTGGGAGGTCTTGAGCAGGTGCAGGGAGGTGGAAGAGCCCCCTGAAGACCTTACCTTTACCGGGGGAGGCTGGGAGTGAGCTCGGGAAGGAGATCTGTCGGACCGGGCAGAGCTGGAGCTGGTCCTGGACTCCCAGTCCCGATGCTTGTCCCGGTGCTTCTCAGACTTATGAGAAGGTTCCCCTCTGAAGGAAGGTCTTTTCTCCATCTTTTTAAGTTTCTCCTCAAGGAGGAATCCCTGAAGGGCCTTTTGGCGGCAGATCCGGATACTGCTATTGAACTGCTGGCAAACAGAGCAGGCCTGGGTGTCGTGCTCTTGGCCCAGACACCTGACACAAGCAGAGTGGTGATCTGCGAAGGGGATCTGCTTGCTGCAGGTGCACTTGGAGGGACGTCCATCGGGAGAAGGAGTGGAAGAAGCAGACATGGAGTAAGTTTTAAAATGAAAACTGAAAGTTTCACGCATCGTAGGTAGAGCAGGCTTCCGTGAGGCCGATGCTGGCGAGTCGATGGCGGGAAAAGAACTAGGGATGCTGGGGGACCGCCCACTTTTATGTCATACCCGACGTCGGGGAGGGGCTGACGTCAGGGGCGGTTCCCTGCTGGATATTGCTAGCTAGAATTTTTCCGTGGGGTCCTGGCACCTGTCAGCTTCAGTCCTAATGGTGTAACCTGCTGCAAGAGCTGTTTCTCGAAGTAAGATCACATGATTAGACAGATTCATGAGGGAGAACGGCATTGAGGGTTGTACAGCAGGAGTAGAGGGTAACACAGGACTAGAAAGACTCCTAAGGAAGAATGGCATTAAGGGTTACACAGCATGAGTAGGAGTAACACAGAACTAGACAGATTCCTGAGTAGGAATGGCATTGAGGATTATATAGCATGAGGAAGGGTAACACAGGACAAAACATATTCCTGAGGAAGAATGACACGAAGAGTAACAAAGCATGTGTAGGGTAATACAGGACTAAACAGATTCCTGAGGGAGAATGGTATTGGGGGTTACACAGCATCAGTAGGGGTAACATAGGACTAAACAGATTCCTGAGTCAGAATAGCATTGAGGGTTACAACATATGTGTAAGGGTAACACAAGACTGGGCAGATTACAGAGGGGAGAATGGCACAGAGGGTTACATACCAGCTAAGTTTGGACATGTGTCAGAACTCAGACTGGGTATAGTCACAGCTGTGTGGCAGGAGGGATGGATAAGATTGACACCGTTTCCCCTCCACTCTCACACTACTACAGTATGTTACCACGTAAAAATGGGGGTGGGGGAGTCTTTTCTGTTCTTTTGCTTTTATAGTACATCCATCAAGCTGGATAAGACCACACAGTGCGGGAACATCATACGTGCACCAACTGTGATTAGCAAGATGTTCTGTTTGTTTACAACACTACAAAACATCATCATTCTCCATAAAAAGGCACCAGATGTCCCCGAACCACAGAGCTGGACTGACGTCCCATGCCTGAACTAGCAAGATGAGGGCTGACACAAATCTCCCACCTGGGGGGATATCCCAAAATATTAACCCTGTGTGTCTTTTCTTTAACTGTGAAGCAATAGTTCATTCCACCCCATCCACATCTCCACCACAAAGACCGAGTCCCCCAGGGCTACACCTTTCAGTCCCTGGCTAACACTGGCACCCCCCCTTCCATCAGTTATTCTGCCCAAGCCAACTCAGTTCCTGGCCAACAGTGACACCCCTTCCCTGTTCAGACAGTGGCTAGCAGAGCTCCACCATTCTGTGGCTGGCCACTGTCAGAATTCCATGATCTCAAAACTGGGATGTGATGAGGCTGCTCAACAAAAGGATCGGTGTATCTGAAACCGTGTTTAGACAGCCATGGTAAGGCTGCGGTGTTCTGCTATGAACATCCCTCCCCACCTCCCGCACTGATTCAACAGCCACATCTACACGGCCCCATCTCAGTACTGATGTGAGCTGCGCTAGAGAAGAGGGCTGTGTGCTCAAAGGGCAGGCAGGTGTTCTGCGATAAGCTGTTTACCATAGTGTTTACGGCGATGCATGTGGTGCTGCCTGTCCACACAGCAGCTTACACTGCTTGCATCACAATGCGTCCGCAACTTGGCTGGGACTCCAGGAGTAGATGGGGCACTGATTTACCACGACACACACATTTTCTCCACAGCGACCCAAGTGCTCGGGTGTAGAATGTAAACAGGCCTCAAGACTCCAGCTCAGCTAGCCTTTTCCTGCACTGAACTCATAATCCTCTGTTTGTGACATCACAACCAACTGCAGTGGAAAACATTATGATCTCACATACGGACGGTTAGGATTTCAGCTGCAAGAGTAACAGGAGGATGAGAGAGTCTCAGAAACAAAGATTCTCTTTTCATGCAAATGCACTCAGCAATAAAGGATACAGGAAAGCAAGAAAATTAATGAAATGTTAGCTGAATAGTGACGAAATACTATATTTTAAAACACTATAGTACATGGTTGGCCACTGTTCTGTATAACAATCAGCCTGCTCAAAATCCTTACAGTGTAGTATGTGGGTGCTCCTTGTTGTATATGGAAGTATGTGCACAGCATTTTCTTGTTGTAGGACACTTCAAAAGTCACAAAAAGTTGTAGTATTGTTCTAACGATACTGCACCAACTTTCCACCTTTGAAACGTATTTATTTATTTAGCTTTTGTTGACCGGGTAAGTGCACTAGACAAATCCTGCCTATTTTCAGGCACGACCCGGGGGAGGGGGATACAGATGAATGCCAACTGACCTTGAACCAGATTAAGCTGTATACTTACTGTGTTTTCCTTATGCCCTACTTTTCCAATGAACTCACCCGGTGCTGCTCAAACCATGCTGACACACAGCGAGTTAAAAAAAAAAAATTTTTACTAGCTGTTTAATTTTAAAATATTCAAACTTTTGTTTTACTATCGTGTTCATATGGGCAGGGGGTTGTAAAGGCAAGCTGGCAGCAAAGCCCGCACCATCACCTGCTCAACAAAAAAATTCATTTTTAAACCACATACTATATAAAGCAGTATATGGTCAACCCTACACCAACAAGGACTGTGTCCCCATCTCGGGATTCAGATGACATCGGGACCTCAGGCTTTGCTCTCGAGGTCCCTATGATGTCATCTCAACCCCTGCATGGTAATTACGTATCTCTCCAGACCTACTTTGTTTTACTGTTGATACTCTTATCCCCGAAGATATTTATGTAAATTATCATGTTTTGTTGTTGTATTGTACTGTATCCTCCCAGGTCGTGCCTGAAAATGGTAATGGCTAGGGCACGTACCCGGTAAACAAAAACTAAATAAATAAAACGCAACCTTGTTGCATATGGTTGCCACACACTATTCTATATACATAGTACATGGTTCAGTGCTGTTGTATATGAAAAATCCATGTGCTACCAGACGCTGTTTACCACAGTGGCTATGTCACTACTGTTGTACAATGGCACAGAATCCTGTGCATACAGAGATTCATAATGTTTACCTGCACTGCAGAGTCCTCATAATGCAGCTATCAGCACGACTAACAACACTCAAAGTGAACCGTTTTTAAAGATGAACTAGTAGAAATGACGCTAGCTCATGCAGATATTACTAAAATCAGATTAAAGGTTTCTAATTTTAGCCTATTTGGTGTTTTCTGCTAATCTGACCTCAACTAAAGACAGAGTTATACAGAAGGTGCATTAATTGAAACAAGGATATACTATACAAAATAGTGTATGGGCGACCATACACAACAAGGCCAATGCGTCCCTCTCAAGGTGAGCTGACATCATAGAGACCACTCAAATGACATCCCACCCCTCACTGAAAACAAAGCTTTGTTGCGTATGGCTGCCCATACATTCTCTGTTTTCAGTATACTGGAAAAATCACTACGTATTATGTGATGCTAAAACATTTGATGTTCCTTTACCCACAGCAGCTAACAAAACAAAAAAATCCCAGAAGGAACACAAAGATGGCAAAAAGTGTTTGGGGAAACAGACAGGCAGATGATCAGCGATGTGCATTAGCGATGGTCACTCTTTACATACCTTGTTCCATGACTCTTTCCGAAATAGGCAGCTCGCAGCCAGACACTCTTCTTGCTTGGGAAGACCTGCAGGGCGTAGGAGTAGATGGCCCTAGCACACTCGAGGGCTCCATGGGCAACACACTGGGAAAGAATGTAGACAAAAACAGAGAACAAAAATGAAACAAAACATTAAGGAATGCAAAGTACCAAAAACAAATAAGAACATTCTCTAAGTTAACAGGGCCTCTGCGGCACGTCTCTGTAAGTAAAAAGCCACAACATGGTATGCATTATAGGATTTTAATGCATGGTCAGGCGACATCTCTCAGCCAATTGAATTTCTAGATTTCTTCTTACTGTTTTATAATATGGTATAAGAGACATTGAGTGTGAGGTTTGGGCAAGGGGACTGTGAAGCAAAGCTGTACAGTTCTGTCTGCCCAAACCTCACTAGAGATATCTCTTATACTGTAAGAGACACCTCAGAGGCCTTAGGCTGTATTAAAGTTAATCACGCAAGTTTAGCTTGAGTGATCTTTTAAGAATATGCTTACTAATATGCTTAATATGTGTATGTTACGTAATTAGTATGCAATGTGTAATAAAAATACTCAGTAATCTATAATAGGTATAGAGCCTTTTTTTTAATTTACTTATGCTGTTCTCCTCCAGGTGCTGAAGTGGAGCACTCTCCCCTAACGCTCCCACCACAGGAAAGCACATTGTACAGAGGTTAATATTTGCACTGGCTATGTGTGCTGATTGGCTGAACTCATGTTAGTGATTTATAATGCCCAGAAAAGGGATAACACCATCAGAACACGTGCAGATCTCCAGGATGTACAGAGCTAAAAGGAAAAGGGGGCACTGAATGTCACTGAAAGAAGAGTCAAGGGGAACAGCAGGAAGAACTGCTTCACCAAATGAGTGGTCAACACTTGGCATAGAATCACTGAAGCCTGAAGGCAGAAAAGGACCATACCGGCCCCTCTAGTGTGCCCTTTTTTCCCTCCCCCCCAAACACCTCCCCCTCCCTGCCAGCCCCTGCCCCCCCATACTCAGACCCATATGCTTGTCTGATGCCCTCTTGAATTCTTCCACCGATTTAGCGCCCACCACTATGTCTGGTAGTCTGTTCCAGGGCTCCACCACCCTCTTTGTGAAGAAACACTCTCTCACATTGCCCCGTATCTTTTTCCTTGCAGTCTGAGGCTGTGCCCTCTAGTTCTGACCCCTCTGTCCTCTCAAGTAAACCCTCTTCTCCCACTTTATTGATTCCCTTTGCATATTTAAAAGTGTCAATCATGTCTCCCCTTTCCCTCGTCTCCAGCGTGTACAGACCCAGCTCCTTGCACCTCCGCTCATATGACTTTCCCTACATAATCTGCACCATCTTGGTCGCCCTTCTCTGAGCGCTCTCCAGCGCATCTATATCCTTGTGGAGATGTGGCCTCCAAAACTGAACTCCATACTCCAGGTGCGGCCTCACCATGGCTTTGTAAAGGGGCATTATTACCTCCCCTTTCTGCTTGTAATGCCCCTGCCTATGCATGTCAGCATTCCATTGGCCTTTCCTGCTGTCCTGCTATATTGGATTCCTACCTTAAGGTTCGAGGAGACTATGATCCCCAAATCCCTCTCCTGTTCTGTTACTTTAATTTCCTCCCCACCTAGGGTGTACTCTGCTCTTCTGTTCCTACTCCCCAAGTGCACCACAGCGCACTTCTTGGCTTTAAATTTCAGCTGCCACATCCAACACCATTTTTCAAGCATCTTTAAGTCCTCCCTCATGTCCTCCACCCCCCCCCCGGGTGTCCATCCTATTGCATATTTCTGTACCATCAGCAAATAGGCACATCCTCCCACTTAAACCCTCAGCAATAACACTGATGTAGATATTGAAGAGAAGCGGACCCAAAACTGACCCCTGTGGCACTCCACTCTGTCCCGGAGTGCACCCTGTTTAGCACCACCCTCTGAGTTCTTCCTGGCAGCCAGGCCTCCCTCTAGCTTGTTATTTCCCACCCCCACCCCAGGCTTTCCATCTTGCTCACCAGCCTCCTATGGAGGATGGTGTCAAAGGCCTTACTGAAGTCCAGATAGGCCACGTCCACCACCACCACCAGTCAATCGCCTGAGTCACCCAATCAAAGGACTGAATTAGGTTTGTCTGGCAAGACTTCCTCTTTGTGAAGTCATGCTGTCTGCTGTCCTGCAAGCCACTCTCCTCCAGAGAATCCACCACCCTCTCCTTGATTAATGCCTCCATTACCTTCCTCACCACTGACGTGAGGCTGACAGGATGGTAGTTTCCCTTCACTACCTCCCGTGTGTAAAGGCACTACATCTGCCCTCTTCCAGTCCTCCAGCACTCTCCCCGTATCCAGGGACAAGTTAAAGAGCCCTGTCAAGGGTGCGTCCATCTCCTCCTTCAATTCCCTGATCACCCTGGGGTGTAACCTGTCAGGCCGCATTTCCTTGTCCACCATCAATCTATCTAGCTCTGCCCTAATCCTATACACAGTAAATGGGCTCAGATCCACCCATTTGCCCTCCTTCCCATTCGACTTTAGCGCAGATCCCCTACTGTCGTTCTCCTCCTCCATGAATACCGAGCTTAAAGTACTTATTTACTAACTCTGCTTTTTCACAGTCCCTTTCCAATTTTATTTCTCCTTCCCCTCTCAGTCTAGTAATACCCTGCCTTGCCCTTCTCTTCTCCCTCACATATCTGAAAAAGGTTTTATCCCCCCTTTTGGCCTTTTTTGCTATTTTGTCCTCAGTATCTGCTTTTGCCCTTCTGATCTTCCCTGTCATACTCCTCTTTTCCCTATACTCTTCCTTATCTTCCTCACCGAGTGTCCCCTTACATTTTCTGAAAGCCCTCTTCCTTTTCCTGACTGCCCCCACAACCACCTTTGTAAACCAAAGCAGTCTCCTCCCCCTTTTGCTCTTCCTAACCTTTTTTATGCACATTTCCGCAGATTTCAGTGCCCCTCCCTTGATACCTTGCCATAACTCCTCCACTGCCCTATATTCTCTGTACCCTCCATTGTCTCCCTTACTAGCCTTCTCATCTTGTCATAGTCTGTGCGTCTGAAGTCCATGACTGTAGTACTGGTTTTGCTCGTCTCCCTCCCTGCCCTGCCCCTGAATATTACCGTGCTGTGGTCGCTGGTGTCCAAGGCGTCTCCCACCTGCACCTCCTCCAGACTCTCCCCATTTGTCAGGACCACATCCAGCAGGTTGTTGCCCCTTGTCGGCTCCCCGACTAGCTGTTGAAGGAATACCCCCTGAAGCGCAGCTAGTATCTCCCTGCTCCTTGACGATGCTGCATCCGGGATTTCCCAGTCTACATCTGGGAGGTTTAGGTCCCCTACCAGCAGCAGCTCTCCTTTTAGGGCCAGCCTTGTGACTGCCTGAATTAACTGCTGATCACCCTCCTCCCCTTGCATAGGTGGCCTGTATACCACCCCCCGCCATTGCAAGGATTCTCCCATCGTCCTGCTTAGTGTTATCCACAGTAGCTCAATCTCCCCATCCTCCTCTTGTCCGTCAGTTACACTTATGCCGTCCCTGATGTATAAAGCAACTCCTCCCCCCTTCTTACCCTCCCTATCCCTTCACAGTCTGTAACCTGGGATAGTCGTTTCCCAGGTGTGCTGCTCTGTCCAGAGGTGGTACAGATTGCCAGACAGGCATTTTCAGCGGATACTGAAATAATTGTCAAGCCTGGACTCAACAAGTATTTTGAGGAAAACTGGGCAACATGACTTCCTTACTGGGCTGGTGGTAGGGAGGAACTCAGTGGACAGCTGGTCTCCTTTCCCTCAAAATATGTATGTGTGCACATGTCCATATGCATGTAGGACTTTCAAACTGTGGGAGGGAAAAGTATCCATGAAAGAGAGCAGGGACACAGAGACAGTGTTCTCTTGGTACAGACTGAAGATGAGCAAATGTCTGACTACCTGTAGATCAGTATCATATAAAACTGTTTGGTAGCCGGTAGACATTGAACTTCATGCTCCAGTCTGTTCTTTTAAACCTTTTAAGAGCCCCTAACGTCAGAGGCAGCTCTTTGGGAAAATATTTTTAAACTTGTTTCCTCTTATATTTCACATATTTTTTGCATGTAGCTTCCCCTATTTCATAATAAATATTATTTATTTAGTTTTTGTTGCCCGGGAAGGAGGACTAAACAATTTGTTGCCTATTTTTTTTTGGGGGGGGGGAGATACAGATGGATGGCAACTGAAACTAAACCAGATTTTAAGCTGTTGGTGGTATTTTTTAGTGAATGGGGGAAACTTGGCCAGGACACCAGGAAAATTCCCCTACTCTTTTCGAGAAGTGCCATGGGATCTTTAACATCCACCTGAACTACCACCAGAACAGGCAGATGGGACCTCGGTTTAACGTCTCATCCAAAAGATGAATATTCACATTATTGTGAATGCAGGGCCCCAGTCCCCTGGGCTTCATCTGCTCTGGCTGCTTATCTATGGCTGGCATCACGATCCCAGGCTTGTGACATCATAATCATTCCCACAGCAAAAGACCCCAATATCACAAGCAGAAGGGGGCAGGATTCATTTCAGATATTTATCTATGTGGGACGCTGAACCACTGGGCATACAAAGTACAGTTCAAATTAAATAAATAATGGGTCATATTGCCCAGCCATGCCCAGATTCATAGCAGCAGTGGTTGTCTCCAAGGCAGAAGAAAAGGTGGGTCAAAATTAAAAACTGTGTGGCAACAGTCCCAATCCCCACTCTGAAATAAACATTGGGTAGCGATGTCCGGTGTAGCTAAGCAACTGGAAAGGTTGACACCCAGAGCACAGGGGCATAGTAAATAGCAAATTATGGTCAAAAGAGATGCTAGGTATAGGCAAGGCAAAGTTTATTTATAAAGTGCTCAATCCAAAAGAAGCTCTGAACGCTGTATAGAGTTAAACACAGGATCACACGGTGATGTTATGATACGCTGTAAAGCAAGCAGAGGCAAAAACAATCAATTATTAAATGCAACCGGCCCAGTGGCGCTGAGGGTTGAGGTGCTGGACATCACATCTCGCGCCACACCAGCGACTCAAGTTCGGTAGCAAGCTTGGGTCAGGGGAAGCAGTGCTGGCTGACGGAAGTAGCAGCTGCTGGGCTGCTCTCATCTCCCGGATTGGGAAGGAGAGTTTCCTCGCTCTTGGCTGACACCCGGTGGAGACTGGGTGTCAGAGCAGAGGTCTGGGGAATTGACTCTACGTTGGGAGGGTGGAGGGAGCACGTGGTTCCAGGAGTGCGCATGCACCTCCATGCACACACATGCGCCGTGTACACTACTGTTCCGGGATGGGAGGAAAAAAGCCACAGAAAGACTATCTCTCTCTCTCTCTATGGCTGTGTGCAATGGCCCCCAATGTTCTTGGATCCTGCTCCTTCTGGATCCCCACTAGTAAGACAATGGGGGAAGAGGCTGACAGGGCTGGAGGCCAAGGGGGGCCCCACCCGACGACAGGCGTAGGTGGCCACAGAGGAGCAAAAAGTTGTATGAAAAAAGGAAAAATCAGTACATGCCTGTTGAAATAGTTAAGTCTTCAAAGAGGCTTTAAAGGCCTCCACCGTGTTGGCCATGTGGATATATACAGGGACTGATTTTCCTAGTAGTGGAGCAGCCACTCGTGGATATACACAGGGAGCGAGTTCCATAGTAGTGGAGCAGCCACTCATAGATATACACAGGGAGCGAGTTCCATAGCAATGAACCAGCCACTCGTGGATATACACAGGGAGCGAGTTCCATAGCAGTGGAGAGGCTCCTTGTGGATATACACAGGGAGTGAGTTCCATAGCAGTGGAGCAGTCACTCGTGGATATACACAGGAGCGAGTTCCACAGCAATGGAGCAGCCACTCCAAAAGTTCTGTCCCCAGATCATTTCAGCCCGGATGGAGGGACAATGAGCAGGCCTGCATTGGTGGAGCAGAGTTAGTGAACTGGGTGGTAAAGAAGCAGAAGCTCTTTTAAGTAGTCGGGATCCAGACTGTGTTGGGCCTCTAGGTTAACAAGCAGATCTTGAAGGTGATGCACCACTGCATAGGCAGCCAGTACAGCACATGCACCACCACACAGGCAGCCAGTGCAGCACATGCACCACTGCACAGGCAGCCAGTGCAGCACCTGCACCACCGCACAGGCATCCAGTGCAGCGCATGCACCACCGCACAGGCAGCCAGTGCAGCGTATGCACCATTGCACAGACAGCCAGTGCAGCACACGCGCCACCGCACAGGCAGCCAGTGCAGCACATGCACCACCACGTAGAGAGCCAGTGCAGTGCATGCACCACCACACAGGCAGCCAGTGCAGTGCATGCATCACCGCATATGCAGCCAGTGCAGCGCATGCACCACCACACATGCAGCCAGTGCAGCGGATGCACCATTGCACAGACAGCCAGTGCAGCGCATGCACCACTGCACAGGCAGCCAGTGCAGCGCATGCATCACCATGTAGAGAGCCAGTGCAGTGCATGCACTACTGCATATGCAGCCAGCACAGTGAATGCACCACCACATAGGCAGCCAGTGCACCACATGCATCACCGCACAGGCAGCCAGTGCAGCGCATGCACCACTGCAAAGGCAGCCAGTGCAGTGAAAGCACCACCGCATATGCAGCCAGTGCAGTGCCTGCACCACCGCATAGCCAGCGCAGTGCATGCACCACCGCAAAGGCAGCCAGTGCAGCGCATGCACCACCGCAAAGGCAGCCAGTGCAGCGCATGTACCACCACACAGGCTGGCAATGCAGTGCAGGTACCATGGCAGCCAGTGCAGTGCATGCACCACCACACAGGCAGTCAGTGCAGCGCATGCACCACCACACAGGCAGCCAGTGCAGCGCATGCACCACCACACAGGCAGCCAGTGCAGCACATGCACCACTGCAAAGGCAGCCAGTGCAGCACATGCACCACTGCAAAGGCAGCCAGTGCAGCACATGCACCACTGCAAAGGCAGCCAGTGCAGCACATGCACTAACACATACAGAAACATAGAAGTTGACGGCAGATAAGGACCGCAAGGCCCATCCAGTCTGCCCATTTCTTTTTTCTACCTTATAAATGTGCCATCGGCCTTTGCTCTGTCAGTGGCCTATCTATCCATAGTCATTTGTATTGCTCCCTTATGCCTATCCCATGCCTGTTTGAAGCCCTGCACTGTATTCATAGCCACCATTTCTTGTGGTAAGCCATTCCATGCATCCACCACCCTTTCTGTGAAAAGAATTTCTCACATTCCCCTTAATCGGCCCCCCTCTAATCTCATGCTGTGTCCTCTTGTCCTGCTATTTTTCTTATATTTAAACATGTTAGACTCTTTCACCTTGTTAATGCCCTTAAGGTGTTTGAATGCCTCGATCATATCACCTCTCACCCTCCTTTGCTCAAGGGTATACATATTGAGCTCTGTTAATCTGTCCTCATATGTCTTCTGATGCAGTCCCTGCACCATTTTGGTTGCCCTTCTCTGGACTGCCTCAATTTGGTTAATGTCCTTGTGAAGGTGTGGCCTCAATACTACTGCACGCAGTACTCAGATGGGGCCTAACTAGTGTCTTGTAAAGAGGGATTATTACCTCCTCTTACGTAATTTGTGATACTTCTACTAATACACCCTAACATCCCCCTAGCCTTACCTACTGCTTTAGAGGTCTGCTTGGATGATTTCAGGTCATCAGTGATGATGATGCCCAAGTCTCTTTCTTCCTTTGTGACTGCTAGCAACTCCCCTCCCAGCCTATAGGTGGCTTCAGCCAGTGCAGTGAATGCACCACCACATTGGCAGCCAGTGCAATACATGCACCACCACACAAACAGTCAGTGCAGTGCATGCAGAACCAGCGTGATATGTTTACTTTGTGAGGAGCCCACAGTCTTGATCACCATGATCTTTGTTTTACCCAGGTTGAGACATAACCAATTCAAGGCCATCCAGTCGTTGATATCGGCCAAACACTGACTCAGCACAGAGGCGGCAGCATCATCATCATCATCAGTGGAACAAGACAGGTACAGCTGAGTGTCATCTGCATAGCAGTTAAACCCAACTCTGTACCGTCTAATGATCTCCCCCAATGACAGCATGTACACAGGAAACAGAATGGGGCAAGGACTGAGCCTTGTGGAAATCCAAAGGACAGCACACAAACCCCCCTTCCCCCGAGGTAAAATTTGCCAAAGCAACCTGCTGTGTTCTCTCATTTATTTAGGCCTCAAACCAGGTAAGAACTGCACTGGTGAAGCCTACACAGTCCCTCAGGCAGTCCAGAAGCATGCCATGGTCAACTGTGTCAAATACTGAGGATAGGTCCAAGAGCACCAGAGTAGAATATTGCCCTTGATCCCTCACAAGGAAGAGGTCATGGGTTATCCTAACAACAGTCTCAGTACAATTCCAGGGCCGAAAACCTGACTGGAGAGGTTCATACATGGAAAAAGACTCCAGGCAGTCTGTGAGCTGCTCCGCCACCACCATCTCAATAACCTTCCCCGAAAAGGGGAAGGTTAGAGGCAGACCTGTAGTTCGCTAGAGCGTCAGGGTCCAAGGATGGCTTTTTCAAAAGGGGTCCAACCACGGCCAGTATAGCACCACCACCCCCCTCCCCCAAAAAACTTCATAAGCAGTGACCAATTCATATGCTGTGCAAACATATATTCATTTATTGGGATTTACCACCCACCCTGCAGCTCCGGGTTTCCTGTGACTCTCTTGGTAAGCAGATATTTGTCCAGGCTCACACTAAAGGCCTATACACTGTCTTCATCTAGTTTTCCAGTTTTCACATTAAAGCGCTTATCCAGAATCCCGGAAAACTTAATATTCCGACACAATTTAGCCAATTTCATTAACTTATTTATCTCTCCTAATTCTGTATTACAGAGGACACCCATACAGAAACCAGATGGTGTGCCTCCAACTTTGTCCTCCCACTCATGTCATAATGCTCTGCTTGTGACAATGCAGTCTGCCACTATGGGAATGACTGCAGTCTCACAAATGGAGGACTGGAACTTCAGTGGGGGAAAGAGCAGAAGTCTAAGCATCAAAGATCCTGTTTTTATGCAAATGTCCTCAGTAATAAAGAACGAGGGGCGAGTACTACAGAAAATGAATGTCAGCTGAATTATGTCGAAACACTGTATTTTAAAAAGTGCTCTTGCATTCTGGAAAATCCCTTTAAAGAGAAAGTAGCACCAAAAATACGAGGAGGAAAGAAGTAACCAGCTATTACTTTTTAGCTCCACAGCATTTTTTTCTTTTCTCCATTTGCTCATTAGAGGCCTTTTTACCACATGGGACTACCTGCAATGTAAAGAATGGTATGTTAACTGGAGACGGACAGATCTAGCTTGATTCCTCTTCATCCCACATCAGCATTACGACATCACTCACTGGGACATGACAGAATAACCGTTCTGGCAGGAGCTGACTGGCTCCTCTTGCTTTACTACCCAACAGTACTGGACGGGATGTGTGTCCGTATTGTCAGGTAGCAAATCTTTTCAGTTGTAAAATGGACAAAGTAAAAAATAATATTCAAGAACACTCCACGTAGTACCCAAATTGGTTGACGTCTCTGCATGCATATCTGTGTGTTTGTCTATATGTTTGTGTATATCTGTGTGTGCATCTGTGGGTCAGGATTTTAAATAATTGATTAGCACTTTTTTTCTTGGGACTATACTAACTGTACAGAAAGTATTTATATAGGTTTTCTAGAAGTGTTAAATTTGTTAAACGCAGTGAGGCAAGAGCTATGCATTTTCACAATGTTTTAGAACTTTTATGAGCAAAACGCTAATCAATTTTTAGAGTTAAATAAAACCCTGGTGGGTGGGTGCGTGCGTGGCAGCAGCAGCACACTACCATCTCAAGTTCCCGGAATGTTAGGTCTCAGAATAACAAATACACTACTGGCTACTCTCTAAGCCTTGACCCATCTGGTCATAGGGCCTCTCTTCAGAGCACTCATCTTTTATTTTAATTTTTTTTTGGGCTGGGTGTTATTAGGAGAATAGTAAGGTTACTGTGCAACACACACAACTAAGCCAAAACATGCTACTGGAATGCTCTGATGAAGCCCTGCTGTGTGCGCAAGTACCAATCGCTACTCACTAGCTTCAAAGTACATGTCCCTATTCCTTTGGACTTGTTGCGCATTATTAATCTTGGCTGCTGAAAAATTAGAGGAGCCCACTAGCTTCAACATGTTCAGCATATGCATTCAAAAAATACTTATCCCTCTCCCCTCCCCCAGCACAGCAGTAGGGAGTGACTGATCAGCATAAACTAGTCAAGATGAAAGTGCTGAAACAGAACGAAAGTAGAAGTGTGTATCCTTACGCTGTCCGCATCCTCCATCCAGGTGTGTTTTCGGTCCTCCTCCTCAATGCCGATCCCGATGACGGCCCGGATAATGGCCTGGCAGGTGACAACACTTCCAGCTTTGTCACACTCCTCTGCATCCTGAGCAAAGAGATAATCCAGAGTAGTCAGAAGACAGCACTTTCAATTATCATGATGAACGTGAACCTAGGATGGGAATGGGTGCACTCAGACATTCAATACTGAAGTTTGGGACAGCTAGGGGGACAATACCGCTCCATCCACATGAACAAATCATTGACTCGGGTCCTCAAAATGTGGCTAAAGAAACTAAGGGACCAATCCGCAGCGCCCTCTGCAGGTGTGGAGCCCTTCTAAATACTGTGGACTAATCTCTCCACACCTACAGAGCACCACAAAGCAGTTTTTTTTTTTTTTTTTAATTCACTGTTTATTATTCTGAGGTGGCACCGGCTGGACATGCCAGATCAGTCTGGTTGCTCCAGGCCCTGCTGTGCCCACCCAGTCACCAGCCCTACTCAGAGCCCGCCTATCCAGACCTGCACTGTTGGCGATGGTGCCCTAGAGCTTGACCCCCCCCCCCCGTGGCACCCAGGTTGCCAGGAACATAGGCCCAGCAATGAGTCTCTGCTACACTCACGCCTGCCTGTGGAGAGGACAACAGGTGTCCTGTGGTCATCCACAACACTAAGGCTCGACATAACCACAGAGGGTACTGCAGAGCGAGTGACAGCCCAGAGAAGAGCGAGGGACAGCAACTCCCCTCCCAAGCCTGTGCACCCTTGCTCCACTGGCCCGAACAGCAAGTGACAGCACCTCCCCCCCCCCGCCTCTACAGCGTGCCCACTGGCCTGCAGTAGAGTAAATGACAACAAGCTCACCCCCGAGCCAGTGCAACACGCCTGCCTCTAGTGTGTTCCAAGCACCCCACCAGCAGCAGCAACCCTTCCCCCAGAGCCTGTGCAATACATCTGCCTCCTCAGCATGCCCAGAGCCCCACCAACCAGGAGCAAAGTGAGTGACAGCAACCTCCCTCTCGGAGCCTGTGTATCCTGTCCCCACCCCCGCAGGGTGCTCAGCCCCCCCCGCCCCAACAGCCTGTGACCCTGCCTCCTCAACATGCCCAGAGTCCCACCAACCAGGAACAAAGCAAAGCAGCAGGAGGAGGGCCGCAGGTAGGGATGATGGAGCTGGGTGGGTGCTCGGGCCTGAAAAGGGCCACAGGACAGAAAAAGCACAGATTTAAATTAAAAAAAAAAAAAAATTGGAGCTCCCGTGGAGTCTTTCTGGGGCTTTGCTTCTCCCATCTCAGCAGCTGTAGGAATGGGAGAGTCTCCATGACCCCGGCATCCCTCTTCTTATTGCTGACGCGATCACAACAGGAGTTACTGGAGACCACCAAAGGTCAGTCATCCACCAACACAATACCCTCACCATCCCTGGTGGCTAAGCAAGTCCACATTCAGTGAGGGGCTCATCAGCCTGCCCACCACACAGAGAAGATCCACACTGCCCTAGGACGGGGAGGGGGAACACTGCACAAGGAGCATACCCACTGCCTTAGAATCAGGGGAGGAACAGTGCATAGGAGAGATATCCACTGCCTTAGGATTGAAAGAGGAACACAGCACAGGGGAGATGCTCATTTTCTTAGGATTGGAGGAACAGAGCACAAGATGGATACCCACTACCTTAGGACTGGGGTAAGAAAACAGCACCGAGGTGGGGGGGAGGGGGAGATACCCATTGCTTAGGCTCAGAGGAGGCACACAACACAGGGAGATACCTTAGGATCGAGGGAGGAACACCGCAAAGGGGAGATGCCCACTGTCTTAGGATTACAGGAGGAACAACAGCACTCAGGAATACCCATTGCCTTAGGATAACAGGAGGAACACAGCACTCAGGGATAACCACTGTTTTAGGATAAGAGGAGGAACACTGCACTCAGGGACAGCCACTGCCTTGGAATCAGGCAAGGAACTCAGCACAGGGAGATACCCCTGCTTCAGGACTGGGGGAACTGCACAAGTGAGAAACCTAGCATTTTAATATAGCAGAAGGTGAGAAACACTGCAACGGTGAGATGCCAACTGCATTAAGATCAGGGGAGACAGAGGTACACTGCACTCTGTGTCCATGTTCCTATTAAGGAACGTAGCATCCAGACTCCATTTTCATGGTCAGTGACTGGTCAGGAGCTGTGAGTGTTGCAGATGTAAGGTGCCCAGCTTCTAGGGCTGGGGGCTACGGGCCATCCATGGATTAAGCATTTCTTGCCTGACCATAGAGCAGCAGAAGCACTGCTGGTGAAAGTAAATGCTTGCCTTCCCTGCTCCCTCCCCCCAAATCAGGAAAGTACAGTTACGTAAGAACTTACCGTAACAGCAGATCTTCGAGAGAAGCTCTTGCAACAAGTAACACAGTTAGGACTGTAGCCAGCAAGCGACAGGACCCCACGGCAAACGCCTAGCCACCAGTACCAGGAGGAGACCACCCCTGATATCCCACATGGTATAAAGGGAAGTAGTCCCCGGCGTGCCCCAGTTCTTGTTCCACCAGAGACTCTGGCATCCAGATATGATGAGATCCGTCTAGGGAACCTAAGGCAATATCTCACAGAACAGGTAACTTATGGCGATAGAGGTCACATGCAGCAGGAAATCTCCAGGGGGGAAGAGGGTGGAAAGTATACCTGCTGCAAGAGCTTCTCTTGAAGATCTACTGTTACGGTAAGTTCTTACGTAACTGTACTATCTTATTTCGAGAGTCAGCTCTTGCAGCAGGTAACACAGTTAGGACTCATTCCCAAGCAGTATAAACTCAAGACAATGACTTGGGTGGTAGGGAACTAGGAGAAAGCAGGAAGGAATCCCCTATGAGATGAGGACCTGCAGGACAGCACACCCAAAGCCTGCTCTGCGTCTCGAGGCAATGTCCAGACTGTAGTGGTGAATGAAGGTGTGGATGGTGTGCCATGTGGCTCCTGCACAGTTGTCGGAGGCTGAGACGTTCTTCAGTGCAGCAAAAGAGGCTGCTACACCTCTTGTGGAGTGACCCCGTATCGGCCCAGGCAGGGGTTTATCATACTTCTGGAAGCAGAAGGAAATGCAGTGGACTAATCACCTGGACAGTGTCTGTCTGATCACAGGAGCTTCAAGTGTCCTAGGAGCAAAGGAAACAAATAACTGATCAGAACGCTTGCTCCCTTGGTTCTGGACAAACAGTATCGCAAGGCGCGATGTATGTCCAAGGTATGGAGAAGCGCCTCACCTCTGTTTGAGTGATTGGGATAATAAACAGGTAGTTGGACGTCCTGATTCAAAGTCATTTCGGACACCACCTTAGGTACAAATTTAGGATTGGTTCTCAAAGCTACCCTGGCTTTGTCAAAAATCAAGTAAGGCTCCTTACATATTAGGGCCTGAAGCTCGGAAATCCTTTGAGCAGAAGTAACAGCAACTAAAAAACAGGTTACTCACCTGTAACAGTAGTTTTAGGAGTGGTATATGTTGTTCATCCACACTTCTTGGCATATCCCTTTCCCCTTTAAAACTCACCGGAAGGTCTTCAAGTAGGCTCCTCAAACCCTCGGCTCCGCGCCATGATGCCAGATCTTAGCCTGCTGGAAGCTAGGTTTGTGTGTCGCAGCCGGGGAGGTCGGGTGGGTCAGTGTGTATGAACAACATATACCACTCCTAGAACTACTGTTACAAGTGAGTAACCTGTTTTTCTAGGGACGTGGATATGTTGTTCATCCACACTCATTGGCAGACTCCTAGCAGTTCTCCAGGAGGAGGGAGGCAAGGCGCACACCCATTTAGGGAACAGAGACTGGAGAACTGAAGCCCCAAAACCAGCATCCCAGCGTGACTCAAGGTCGATGTGGTAATGGGTGATGAAGGTGTTTGCTGTCTTCCAGGTAGCAGCTCGGCAAATTTCCTGGATAGGGATGTCCCTGGAAGCAGCCACCGAAGCAGCAGTATGGCGGGTGGAATGAGCCCGCAGTCCGACGAGAGGCTCCCTACCTAACAACCTATAGCAGAGGTCAATGCAAGACGTAATCCATCTGCCAATCGTCCGCTTTGCTGCAGGTCTGCCAGGTGCGGATTCAACGCAGGTGACAAACAGCTGGCAAACCTCTCCCTGAATTTCCGCCGTCCTCTCCTTATAATAGGAGTGAGCTCATCTCAGGCCCAAGTTATGGAGCCTGTAGTTCAGGTAGAACACAGGCAGAGTCAAAATCTGATTAAGGTGAAACTCTGACACCACCTTTGGGAGGAATTTGGTGGGGGCACAGGACAACCTTGTCCCTGTGGAAGACCAGATAAGGAGACTCCACCGTAAGTGCCTGGAGCTCCCCAGTCCTTCTGGCTGACGTGATAGCCACCAGGAAGGCCATCTTCCACGACAAGTGTAATAGCTCACACCTGTATACTGGTTCGAATGGCTTGCCCATGAGTTTAGTCAAAACCAGCAGTAAATCCCACGGAGGTGGAGGTTCACACATTGGAGGGTACATGTGATCTAGGCCCTTGAAAAAGCACCAGACCACCTTCTCCTGTGCCACCGTCTGCTGACCGGCCCATGCCCGGTAAGCAGAGATGGCTGCCAGATGCACCTTAAGGGTCGAAGACCACAGATCCCCTTTGGACAGAGACCAAAGGTAGTCTAAAATGATAGCCACAGGACAGAGGGTCCAGGGCCTTGCCCTGTCACCAAATGGAAAACCTTTTCCATTTGAAGGCGTAGCACCTCCTGGTTGACTCCTTTCTGGATGCTTCCACTACTGTGAGTACAACCTCAGAGAGCCCCAAAGCCTGGAACTCTAGCCGCTCAGGTACCAGGCTGTCAGGTGCAGGGATTGAAGGTCTGGATGGAATACCTTCCCCTGACTGACTGATATCAGGTCCGGGCATGCTGGAAGATGCCTTGGAAGCCTGTTGCTGAGGCTGAGGAGATCTGGATACTAGAACTAGTGGGGCCAATCTGGGGCTACCAGGGTTACCTGCGCCTTGTCCCTCCTCACCTTGAGGAGCACCTTGTGGATCAAGGGAAATGGAAGGAAGGCATAGAAGAGGCCTGGGGTCCAGGGCCTTGACAATGCATCCCCTGCAGCGATCCCCGCTGAGGGGGGGTGGGCATAAAACTTGGTGTTTTCCCTAGAGGCAAACAGGTCCACCACCGGTTTTGCCCCAGTGGGAGAACAGGCTGTGAGCTACCTCTGGATGGAGAGACCACTTGTGGGATATCTCGTGTATGCGGCTGAGAGCATCCGCCAGTTGATTCGACACTCCAGCCACATGGACAGCTAGGAGATCTGCCTCCAGTTGGCTCACGAGTGTCCGAATGTGGAGCGCTTTCGTTGAGGTAGTACATGGTTGTGGTATTGTCCATCTGGACTTGAACCACTTGACCCCGGAGCTGCTGAGCGAATGCTGACAATGCCAGTCTGACTGCTGTGAGCTCCAACAGGTTGATACGGTATCAGGATTCTTCGGGGGTCCATAACCTGTGGGCTCCATGATTCCCCATGTGGGCCTCCCAGCCCACGAGAGAGGCATCGATCATGAGGACAACCGTCGGTTTGGGGAGGACAAACAGGATCCCTTCCTACAGATAGTCTAGGACGGTCCACCAATGGAGAGCGTCCCACATCTTCTGGGTCACAGTGATCAGCTGGTCGACATGACCAAGGCGCTGAGTCCACTGTGTGGCCAGCTCCCACTGAAGGGGGCGCATATGCAAGTGGGCCCAACGGACCACAGTGGTGCAGGCCGCCATGTAACCTAGAAGGCGCAGAAAGTCCTGGGCAGAGCGCAAGTGCTCAACCAGAAATGATTGGGCAAAGGAGGATAGAACCTCCACCCCGTCCGCCAGGAGCCATTCTCTGGCTCGGCAAGAGTCGAGCTCTGCCCCAATAAAGCATATCACCTGAGATGACACAAGCTCCGACTTGGTCTCGTTGATCAGGAAGCCAAGCTGAGAGCAGGTCTGGAGGGCCAGGTCCCTGAACCTCACCACCTGTTGCTGGGTGGAACCTGCTAAGAGCCAATCATCGAGGTACAGGTACACTCTGACTCCTCGACGTCCGAGGTGGGCTGCCACCACTGCAATGCATTTGGTGAAGATCAGTGGGGCCGATGACAGGCCAAATGGCATGGCTGGGAACACGTACAGAGTTCCCTCTGCTCTGAAGCGGAGGAACCGCTGGTGGAACGGACAGATTGGGACATGAAAGAACGCGTCCTGGAGATCCAGTGAGCAGAACCACATGTTTTGCTCCAGGGATGGTATCATCTGGGACAGAGTTACCATCCTGAAGGTTCGTGACCCGACATACTGATTCAGGTCGTGCATATCTAGAATGGGGCAGCAGCCCCCCGTCCACTTTGGGACCAGGAAGTACCTGGAAACGAACCCTGGGCTGACTGGAGGAACTACCTCTCGAACCACTGCCTCCTTGAGGAGGACTTGGGCTATGTCGTCTCTCAGAGCCGACCCAGTGTGGGCAGATACTCTCTCCTCCCGTGGGGTGTGGGCTCAGCAGGGAGGGTACTGCTTGAATTCTAGATGCAGACCCTGGCCGACCACTTCTAAGACCCCCCTGTCCGTGGTAACAGCGGACCAGGAGGAAAGAAAGTGGCAGAGCCGGCCCTCCACAGGCGGACCCAGAGCTAGTGTGATGGGAATAGGGATGGCAGCCCCTATCCTGTCACTGGCCAGGCTTGGAGGAAGAGGGTCCAGGTTGGCAGCCGCCTGAACGCCGACCTCCCTGTCTGCAGGCCGCTGGAGGCCCAGACTTGGGATGAGGATGCCAAGATTGTGCCTGCTGTTGCTGCCTAGCCTGAAAGAAGGGCTGCTTGGCCGCAGGAGCAGGGTGATGAAAAGGCTTCTCCTTCTGCTGCTTTTTAGAGCCAGGGGTGTCTTTTTGGGCAGAAGTAGCCAAGTCCAAGGTGGCACTGGACTGCTCCATTCGTTGAAGGTGACCATCCACACCTGGGCCGAAGAGATCGGTACCAAGGAAAGGAACATCAGTGAGTTTGTGTTGGGTATCTGTCGTGAAGGTGGAAAGCCTCAGCCAAGCCCTGTAGCGCATTGCAACCACGGCTGCCACCGAACGGGTGCAAGAGTCCCCGAGACCCAGGGCAGTCTGAAGCTGCTGCTTGGCAACGGCTCAGACCTGGTCCCAGACCTGCTTGACCATAGTCTGAAGGTCTGAGGGAAGGTGTGGGAGAATTTCATCCAAGGAGCCAAAGAGGGCATGGGAGAAGTGCGCCGTGATGACGGCCGAGCTTGCCTGACGAAGGCCTAGAGAGGAGGCTGCATAGACCTTCCTGGCAATGGGGTCCAGTTTTTTGGGCTCCTTGTCCGAGGTCTATCAGTGTCAGCAGAGCTGCCTATGCGTTTGAACACAGAAGCGGTCACTAACCCCTCCACCGAGGGATGTTCTGTGAACCCCGAGAGGGACCCAATAGGCACCGCATACTTGCGGGACATCTGGGCAGATGGCGCTGCGCAGGAGGCAGGATGCTGCCAGAGCTCCAGAGCCGGGCTAACAATGGCCTCGGCCACTGGGAAGGCCTCCGTGAGGGTATCCCCTCTTTTAAGAATATCTGTAAGAGGGCACTCTGCCCTTTTCTGGACAGGTTCCAGAGGCATCCCCATAGAGTCACAGATATGGCGGAGAATTCCCAAGAATGACGAAGAGCCCTCCTCTGTCAGCAGACTACCCAATGACTCATCATCCAGCAAATGAGCGTGAAGGTCAGTGTCGTCAGAATCCGAAGTATCCGGATAAATCGGTTGGCCACCAAGGTCCCCCTCTACACGCCTGGGGCGATCAGGCATGAGGGTGACAGATATCCTTCGGGAAAGACCCGGAGTTGTCCGAGCTTCCTTCGCAGAGGCCCATCCCGAAGGCTGTTTAGGTGGCGGCTCCACCACTATCGGCGGAGAGACCAATTCTGGCCGAACCGTGTAGGTTTTACTGACTTCGCAGGCAGGGGAACCTATTTCACCGGTTCCAGTGGAGTTGGCTTCAGCCTAGGAGGCGAAAGCCAAGTAATGGCTGGGGTGGAAACTGTGGAAGGCTTCTGCCTGGACAGAATAAGCTGCTGCCACATTAAATCCTTGGAACATCGATGGAGTTTCCGCCGAAGCCTCTCCTTATCTGAGGAGGATGAGGATGAACGGTGGCGTCGCCTCTTCTTAGCGTGTTTATGCGCCTTCCTCGGCCTGTCGGTCGAGGGGATCTGACATCTCAACCTCGATCGGACTGGCTGAGTCGGTCACTCAGGAGACACCAGGGGAACCAGTGATTTTCCCAGACCGGTAACCCGTTCCTCAATGGGATTCCCAGCTGGCTGGGTCTCCTCATCAGGAAGAGGCAGGACCGGGGTCCTAGTCAAACAGTTGTCGGCCTCGTTGGGTGACAACAGATCGACAGGATCGAGAGTGATCTCAACTGCATCGTCAATTGAGGCCTCGGCCGACTGACCAGATGGCAAACAGAGAAGCCAGCAGCTGAGGAAGCAATCTCGACCGAAGCAGAGACTGCAGTTTCCTGGGACCGAGATAGCTCACGATCCCAAGAACGTCTCCACCAAGACGAAGAATCTCTCAGTTCCTACTTTTTACGGGCCCGGGGGATATGTGAGCCCGAAGGTCCCTCGCCCTTAGTGGGGAGAGACTGGCACAGCTCCCTGAAGGAATCTGAGAACGTAGTGCTCAGGTTGAGGGGCATGAAGATCAGCCAAGAAGAGAGCTCCACGACCCACGCTGCTTATTCTTCGAAGGCCTGCATTTGTTCCAACTGCTTGGTGGACCCTGCAGCTGCGGAGATCGCCCACCAGGTCTCTTTGGATTTCACCAGAGGGTTCCGTTTCTTGGGCCTGCCCAACTTGAGATGCGCAAGGCAATCATCAAGGATGTTCGGAAGAAAGGTGAGACATCTCGCTAATGTGGGTGTCATGGTCGACACCCAAGCAGTAAACGGGTCAGTGCGTGACATCTTTTGGCCGCATGGGCACCGGTGAAATCCGGGGGAAGATTTATCTTCCATGATCGAATAACACAAATTACCATTGCTAGCTCGAACAAGCCGAATCTTCAGAGAATCCGAAGAATTTGAAGCCAGGGCCTACAAAACGTGGTAGAGGAGAGGAGGCAACCTGATTCTTCCAGCGGAAAGGAAGATCTGGCATCATGGGGCGGAGCCGAGGGGTTATACCACCCAGGTGGATGGGAGGAGCCAGCTTGAAGACTTTCCAGTGAGTTTTAAAGGGGAAAGGGACATGCCAAGAAGTGTGGATGAACAACATATCCACATCCCTAGAAACAACGTTTTCCAAGAGAAAACGTAGTTCGCAATCCATGGCTGATTCTAAAGGTGGTAAGGTCAATTTCTCCAACATGAACAAAAGATCCCATGGAGAATGGGGTCCCTAATGGGAGATTTAATATGGAGCATACCTCTTTAAGGAAAGTGCAAGTTACTTCCAACTGTGCCACTGTTCTGCCCTAGACAGGGGTATGGTAGGCAGAAAGGGCACCCAAATACACTTTAATAGAGGAGTAGCCCAAGCCTGACTCCGAAAGGGACAGCAGATAGTCGAGTAGGGTATTTACCGGACAGGCCAACGGATCCAGGTGACAAGACGTGGCCCGCAGACAAAAACGCCTTCCATTTCATGGCATAAGCAGCTCTAGTGGAAGGCTTTCTGGCTACCACAAGGACTTCGGCGACCTTATCATATACTCCAAAGTGGAGCCTGACTAGGTCCTCAGGAGCCATGCATGTAGATGAAGGGACCGCAGGTTCGGGGTGGACTAAGGTCCCATTGTCCTGGGACAGCAAGAAAAAATTACTCACCTTAGTAATTATGTTTCTTCTAATGGAGTCTTGCTGTATTCTGACAATTGCAGTGATTCCCAACCTTTGAACTGCCCCATAGAACAAAGAGTTAACTTTCTATGCAGGTCATAGAATGCTGAGCTCGAGCTCGGTTGAAGCCTCTGTCTGGAGTATTTTGAACTTAAACCATCAGATTCTTATGAGCTCAACTAACTAAAAATTTTATGTGGAAATTGTAAAAATTCCTACTAGCCAACTGGCTGAAAAAAGTTTTGGATTCCCAGGGAAGACTCAAGTCAGGAAACCCAAAAACCAAAAAACAACCTACTACAAATAATAATAAATCAGCACCCAAACAAAAAGGAGGAGGGTGCAAGCAGAAAACACCCCTGCGGTGCAACAGTGAACCTGTCCACCCACTTCCCAAAAACAGGTTCTGAGAGGGCAGGGAGGGAGGTCAGAATACAGCAATACTCCATTACAAGAAACGTAATTACTAAGGTGAGTAATTTTTTCTTCAAACAACATGAAGTCTTGCTGTATTCTGACAATTGCAGACTACCAAGCAGTACCTCCAAGGAGGAGGGACAGAACCTGCTTTGGGAACAAGCTCTGAAGTACTGCTGTGCCAAACCGAGCATCACTCCTAGCCTGGATAGCCAGAGAGTAATGCTTGGTAAAGGTATGGACTGTTTTCCAGGTGGCTGCTTGACAAATTTCTAAGAGAGGAATATCCCTGGCAGCAGCTGTACCTCTTGTGGAATGAGCCCTCAGGCCTGAGGGTGGAGTTGTTCCCAGTTTTTCATAGCAGAATTGTATACAAGACATAATCCACCTGGCAACAGATCTTTTGGTGGCAGGTTTGTCCTTTCCCACTTCTCCATAAGTGAGGAACAACTGGAGGCAGTCAAACCTGTAACCCTTGGTACGCTCTATGTAGTAACTAAGGGCTCTTTTAACATCTAAACTGTGTAGCCTCCTCTCTCCTGAGGAAGAATGATCAGTGAAGAAAACAGGAAGAGACATAGACTGGTTTAAATGGAAGTCTGAAACCACTTTGGACAAGAACCTTCTATTAGTTCTAAGGACCACGTTATCCCTGTGAAATGAGATAAAATCAGGTTCCACTGACAGGGCTTGCAATTCACTGATACACCTGGCAGAGGTAATGGCTACCAGGAACACAGTTTTCCAAGTCAAGTACTTAAGCTCTGCTGAAGACATAGGCTCAAAGTGGGGGTTGCATAAGTTGAGCAATGCAAACATTCAAATCCCAGGCAGGGGCAGGGTCTCTAAAAGGAGGATTGGTGTGAAGCAATTCTTTAAAATTTACAGAACACAGGATGGGAAGATAGTGAGGAAGACTTCCCCACAGACAAAAACGCAGAGACAGCTGACAAGTGTACCTTGAGAGCAGCTGGTCTGAGGCCTAGGCCATTAAGGTGGACCATATAATCCAGAACCGTAGGCAATTCAGCAGTGTCTGGAGAAATATGCTTCTTAGAACACCAAATGCTGAATCTCTTCCATTTGTAGTTATAAGTCTTTCTGGGGGAGGGCTTTCGAGAAGCCTTGAGGATATCCAGAACCCCTTGGGAAAGATGCAGATCTTCAAACTCTAACTCTTCAAGAGCCATGCCTTGAGATTGAGAGACTGAAGATTGGGGTACCAAATCCTTCCCTGAGAGGATGTTAACAGGTTGTAATTCCTGGGAAGAGACGGGGAAGATGGACTGCTAGGGACAGCAACAGGGGGTACCAGGGCTGTCTGGCCCAATCTGGAGCAATCAGAATCACCTTGCAAGGTTAAGACCTTATTTTGACCAAAACTTTGAACAGGAGTGGGAAGGGGGGAAAGGCGTACAGAAACGTCCCTTCCCAATTCAGAATCAGGGTGTCCAGAGGGACTGAGCCCAAGACTGGAGGTCTGCAACAAAAGAGAGGGAGTTGGTGATTGTCTGGGACTGCAAAAAGATCTATCTCTGGAGTGCCCCACCTAGAAAAAATCACTTTCAACACCTGAGGGTCCAGGGACCATTCGTGATGGCCCTGAGAGATCCTGCTTACTGCATCTGCTAGCACATTGTCCTTGCCTGGAAGGTGAACTGCTACAAGAGAGGTCTGCAGGGAATAAGCCAGGGACCACAACTTCATTGCTTCTGTGCACAAGGCCGTGGACCAAGTGCATCCCTGCTTGTTGATGTACCACATGGTGGTGGTGGTGGTGTCTGTTCTGACGTGAACCACCTTTTTCTGTACTGACTGAGAGAAAGCTTTTAGTGCCAGAAAAACTGCCCTGAGCTCTAGGAGATTGATGTGGAGAAGGGATTCTTGGGGGGACCACAGCCCTTGGGCAGTGAGGGACCCCTGATGGGCTCCCCAGCCCAAAAGAGAAGCATCCGTGGTAAGGACCACTGAACAAGGCTGAGAAACAAAAGGAACATCGTGTCTTAAACTGTCCTGATCCTGCCACCACTGGAGGGCTTGGATCAAGGTCAGAGTCACTGGGATCAGTTTGGTAAGGGAATCCTTCCTCTAAGACCAAAAAGCTCTCAGCTGGAACTGAATATCCCTCATCTGGAATCTTGCCCCTTGGACCACTGCTGTTGAAGCTGCCATGTGGCCCAAGAGCTGGAGGAAATGCCTTGCTGGTCGAGACACCTGAAGGCTGAAGGAAGAAGCCAGTTCTATAAGAACTCTTGCCCTTTCCAGGGGAAGAAAGGCTCTTGCTTTGACAGTATCTAGCTCTGCCCCTATAAAGGTAAGAAGCTGGACTGGTTCAAGAACTGACTTGGGAAGGTTGAGAATAAATCCTAGAGAAGTGAGCACTTGCCGGGTCACTTGCAGGTGAGACCTGACTTGATCTGGAGACTGACCCACTTTTAGCCAATCGTCCACATATGGAAAAATGGAAATCTTTTGCTTTCTTAGAAAATCAACTACTACTGCGAGGCACTTAGTGAAAACCCTTGGAGCTGAAGTTAGGCCAAAGGGCATTGCTCTGAGCTGATAGTGGCCTAAGGGCAACTCGAACCTGAGGTACTTTCTGTGGGAGCACCTGATGGGAATGTGAAAGTAGGTATCTTTGAGGTCCAGGGAGGCTAGCCAGTCCCCTGGCCTTAGAGAGGGAAGGATTATTCCCACAGTTACCATCTTCAACTTTGGTTTTAAGAGATGTTTGTTTAGATATCTTAGGTCTAGGATGGGTTGCCACTCCCCTGTCTTTTGGGGGGTCAGGAAGTACCTGGAGTACAGTCCTTTGCCCCAGTGTAGGGTAGGTACTCTCTCTATGGCTCTTAAAGCTAGGAGAGAAGAAACCTCTGCCTCTAGGGCAAGGGTTTCCAAGAGATTTGCAGGTGGAAAAGATCTGGCTCTCATCTTTCGAAATGTTCTGAAACTGAGAACCAGTCCCTGGCTTACTACTTCCAAGACCCACTTGTCTGATGTAATAGACATCCAGTCCTGGACAAAGTAAGCCAGCCTGCCCCCTACTGGAATAGGAGAGTCGAGCCGGGCAGGCCCATCAGGGTGTCTGCTTGGCAGGGGCTTTAGGCTGAGGAGTGGATGCAGCCCTGCTCATCCCCCTTCTGCCTCTCCCTCTGAAGAACCCCCTCTGAGAAAAGGAAGAAGAGGCCTGTGCTTGGTAAAAAGGCCTTTGAAAAGGCCGGCCCCTGCCCCTAGACTGCTGCCTTTGAGGAGTTGCCTGCCTCTCCTTGGCTTGAGCACTCCTGTATGTGGTCCTGTACTCATCCATTTTCTTCATGTAATTCTTTGTCTGCTCCCCAGAGAATTACCCACCACAAAGAAATCCATGGCCTTAGCCTGGGTATCCTGTGAGAGGCTAGTACATCTTAGCCAAGCCATCCTCCGAAGAGCCACAGATGTAGCCATGACTCTTGACACATCACTGGAGTCCACAGCAGCATAAAACTGAACCTTAGATGCCTCAATCCCATCTGCAGCCACCGCCTCCAGCTCCTTGGCTAGCTGGGGGGGGGAGGCCTGTTTAGCCAGTGCCAGTACAGTGTCCCACCTGGACTTCTGGTACCTGGCTGTATAGGCCATGTAATTTGCCTGCCTGAGTCCCAAAGAAGATGCCATGTGCTGCTTCTTTGCCATGGCATCAATCTTCTTGGAGTCCTTGTCAGGGGGGTGTGAAGCCAAAGGAATATTTGCCTTGTCACAGGCAGCAGTCTGCAGTACCCCAACATGGCTGCATTGCTGATATAAGGACTCCGTGTTTGAGCCTGAAAGTGTATACCTCTTGTCCATTCCTCTATCCACAGGAGGTATAGTGTTAGGAGACTTTAGGATTTTTTGTGTCCGTTTCCCAAAAGATTTGTGAAGGGGGAACAGACAGTCTCCTGGACTCTGGGATGTCCATCATCTCTACATAATCAGGCTCCTCTTGATCTTCCACAGCCTCCTCCATAGGAAGCTGGAGGGTTTCAGCCACCTTTCTGTAGAACATAAAGTGAGAAGGGGACTCAGAAAGCCTAGGAGGGGAAACACCTGAAGGTCTGTCTGGGGAGATGTCCGGTTCCACAGGCACATCTAGACCCTCATTTCCATCATCATCCTCAAATTCCCCTTCCTCTTTAAATTCCGGTTCATAAAAATCTTCGAGGGTATAATCTTGAACTGGGGGAACCAACCGAACCGAACCCCTGCCAGAAGGAGCCGGATCGGTAGGAACCGGACGGAGCGATTCCACAATCTGAATCGCTCTGGCTATCTCTTCGGCGGTCGGAACATGAACCTCTGGATCCGAACCGGTAGATTTGTCTTTGCGTTTTCTTTTTGTCGGAACCGATCCCTCAGAATCGGCTCTCCTTTTGCCCGAAGAAGTATCACCCTGGTCAGAGGGCACTCCTTCTGGTTCGGTCGAAACCGAACCGGGCTGGCCATCCGGGTCAGCGGACTTCTCGGCCTCCTTTTCCCTCAGTCTACCTAATCTCTTCTCAAGGGTAGATTTGGGAAAGATTTTACATATTTGGCAGTCTGAATCGAGGTGGTCAAACCCCAGACAATAAACACAGGTGGTGTGGGGATCGGCCTTAGCAAAGACCTCCCCACACTCGCTGCAGTGTTGAAACCCAGTGGGCCTGGTTTTTTTCTTGGGTTTCCTCAGACATGGGCAACCTAATCAACTTACTCTTTATGGCAACCGCCAGGCAAGACTCCCTTATCGGTTCCTAACCATGTCACGGGTATTGGAAAAAAAAAAAAAAGAGAGACTAAAACACGTTTTTTTTTTTTTTTAGAACCGATAAGAACCGGTAACCGCACTCCAAGTAAAACACACAAAACACAATATTTCACTATCAAATGGCCGGTTCAGCCGAACCGAGCCGCACTCTTACAAGTTCCACACAGAAAAAACAGAACAATTCCTATCTAGTACTCACGGTACCACAGACAGAGACTGAACCGACTATGCGGATACTTTTTCGGTTTAAAAAAAAACGATGAAAACTGAAACTTTAATCGACTTTCGAACCAAGCTGAAGGAGAAATCTCCAGAGTGACCGTTCAGTGAGGCGGAGTAAAGAATCTGATGGTTTAAGTTCAAAACACTCCAGACAGAGACTTCAACCGAGCTCGAGCTCAGCATTCTATGCCTCACATAGAAAGTTAACTCTTTGTTCTCCGGGGCAGTTCAAAGGTTGGGAATCACTGCAATTGTCAGAATACAGCAAGACTTCATGTTGTTTGAAGAACGTGCTCAATGGAAGGGTAATCGGGGGTTCTGCTGCCAATTGTTGCAACAGCGGGAACCATTTTTGTCGAGGCCGTAGTGGTGCTACCAGGATCACTGTTGCACCTTCCATTTGCACCTTGAGGAGGACCCTCTGAAGGCGTACAGGAATCTCTCCTGCCAGGAGAGGGACACAGCGTCTTGCCAGAAAACACCAGACACGTGATCTAGCCAGCAGAAACTGGGCAGTTTTGCTTTGGTAGGGGAGGCGAAGAGGTCCAACTTGGGTGTCCCCCCATCTGGCAAATAGGTCGTCGACTACAGATTGTAGAACCGACTACTCGTGTGCTCTCGACCTCCTTCTGCTGAGAGCATCTGCCAAGGTATTTTGGACTCCGGGGACATGAACCATTGAAATCGTCAAATTATGGGATATGGCCCAATCCCACACTCTCATCGCCTCTCTGCAGAGAGGACAGAAGTGAGTGCCTCCCTTTACAGAACACCACCAACATGTTGTCTGTCTGCACAAGGAGGTGTCCTAGTTTGAGGACCGTGTTCAAGGCCTGCAGTGCACAGAGAACGGCCCTCATTTCTAGAATGCTTATATGGAGAGATTCCTTGTTCACGTACCACAGTCCCCAAGTCCTATGAACGCCTAGGTGTGCCCCCTCAACCCATGTTTGCGGCATCTGACATCAGGACCTGATCTGGTGCCCCCTTTTGGAGTGACCCTACTTCCTGCAAGGAAGGTGATGTCATCCACCACTGGAGTTCTTGATGAACCAGTCTTGTGATGGAGACTGGAAAGTCCAGGTCATCCCACATTTGGTCCCACTGGACCCTAGGTGTCCACTGAATCATCCTCATCCGAAGTTTCGCTAAGGGGATTGTGATGATGGACGCAGCCATGTGGCTGAGCAACCGTAGCAGGGTTCTGGCTAGCACCGTTGAGGCTGAAGAGATTTGTCTGGCTAGGGCCTGCAGCCAAGCAGCCCTGTCCTGTGGCAGGAAGGCTCTGCCTCTCACTGTATCAAGAACAGCCCGGAAAAAAAAGCAGGTTCTGGGATGGAGTTAGAGATGATCTGGGGGCATCGATGGTGATACCTAGACTCTGGAAAAGAGTACAGGTGTCCCAAATGGAACTTTGAAGTTGTTCCCTGGACTGTGCTGTAAGGAGCCAGTCATCCAAATATGGGAACATATAATGCCCCATCTTCCGAAGTGCCATGGCTACCACTGCAAGACACTTCGTGAATACCCTTGGTGCTGAGGACAGGCCGATGGGTAGCGCTCTGAATTGGAAATGCCTACTTTGAAAGGAGAACCTGAGGTATTTTCTGTGGTGCTTTGCCACAAGGATGTGGAGGTATGCATCCTGCATGTCCAGTGATGCTAGCCAGTCTCCCTGGTAAACCATGGGGAGCAGATTCTGGAGCGTGACCATCCTGAACCTCTTGTATTCCACCGAGCAGCTGAGGTCACTGAGATCCAGACTGGGTCTCAAGTCTCCTGTCTTCTTCGGGACCAAGAAGAAATGGGAGTAGAATCGTGTTCCCCTCTGAGATGGGGGAACTAGTTCTATGGCCTTTTTGGAAAGCACGGCTTGGATTTCTTCGCGAATCAGACATGCATGCTCCGCAGACTAATTGGAAGAAGGGGGTGGTGGCCTGTTCAGTGGTAAACTGACGAATGCTATAGAGCAACCATTCTGGATGGGTTCGTGGACCCATTGGTTGGAGATCACTCTTCGCCATGCTGCTGCATAAAGAGAAAAGCGTCCTCTGACCACCTCTCCTGACAAGGCGTTGGGGAGAGGTAGGTCCCTTGGGGAGTCAGGCGGTGGAAGGGGGTGGAAAGGTGGCCTGGGCTGGTTTAGCCTGACAAAAGGCAGGTCCCGCAGATCCTCTGTGGGCGCTTCTCCGGCTATAGCCTCCCTGTTGAGACTACTGCTGCTGAAAACGGGGCTGCTGCTGTTGGTGTCCTCCTCGGCCACGAAAACGAGGCTTCCGAAACTGCCTGTTTCAAGCGATACATGGACTGCACGGTTCTGACAGCTTTCCCGGAATCCTGAAGTTTATTTATTATCTTCTCCGTATCCTCACCGAAGAGGACGGAGCCTCTGAAGGGTGCATCAAGGATGTTAGATTGGACATCCTGTGCAAAGCCCGAAACTCGAAGCCAAGAATGGCAATGTAGGCATGTGTCAGTGGCTGCTGCCCTTGCAGCTGTATCCGCTGAATCATAAGCGGATCGTAGGACATGTGTGCCTACATCCAACCTAGTTTGTAGGAGTTTAGAAAGTACAGCTTTTTAAGGGCAGTCCGGCATCCCCTGCAGAATGTCCAATCCCTGTTCCCAGAGGGCATTCTGGAATTTGACTATATGGGTCACGAAATTCAGGCTTCTTATGCTGCAGGTGGCTGATGAATACACCTTGAGACCCATGGAGTCCAATTGCTTGGACTCCCTGTCTGGAGGTTGGGTGCTAAGGTGTTTTGGTCTATGTGAGTGGTCGTGTGCTGCTGAAATAACAATCAAGTCCGCAGTGGGATGTTTGGCTAGGAAAGGTTGCTCCTTTGGGACCCTGTATAAGTGATCAGCCTTCTAGGGGACAGCCACAGAGGAATAAGGGTGGCTCCATGTCGCCTGGGCAACGTCCTCGAAAGTGCCTACCACTGGAGGGATGACCACCGGCTTGGGGTCCTTCTGTCTGAGGCATTTAGCTAGGCGCATCCTTTCTGGGTCTAAGTCCTCAGTGTCCCAGCCGATATTTGCCTCATGACCTCCATATAAAGGATGGGTTATCAGGGAGTGATTCTGGTGCGTCCTCTGGGTCCATAGGGGACAAGTCCTCTATGGAAGACTGAGGAATCAGAGGGCTGGTAAGAGTCTGAGAACGGAGGATGTGTGCCGCCTCTTCCTGTGTCTATGTCTATCAGAGGAGCTAGACAAACTTAGGCTCCGTGATCTGGACCTGTAACCTCTCTTCCTAGAGGCTTTCTTTCTGGGCCTCTCCGGCGAAGCAGGCCGTTTTCCTTGGTCCCCATCCGAAGGTGGCTGAGGGACCGCGTACAAGTCTGGAGATGGGGAAGAAGAATTTGCGTGAACTCTCCCATCCAGATTTTGTGTCAAGTCCGGGGCATCTGGAGTTGTCGGTTGTGGCTTTGGAGGGAGACTGTCCGGTCTGATGGTCTCCCACCAGTGATTAAACAGGTCCTCAACCTGTGACACGTTAAGTTTTGGTAAGCCTGTCGCTGGGTCCGGCGTCGGTATGGCATTTGTATCATCTCTGGCACCGGTACCGAAGTCGGGTATGACTAGCATCAGTGGGCCTTAGGGAGGCAACAGCGGTTTTGCGTTGTTTGCGTCATCAGGCGCTGAAGGATCCGAATGGGCCAGTGTCTGATCTGCCCACACCAGGGTGTTGTCAGGCCAGTTGTCGGTTAGATATGGTGACAGCCACCTTTCTGTAGAACATAAAGTGAGAAGGGGACTCAGAAAGCCTAGGAGGGGAAACACCTGAAGGTCTGTCTGGGGAGATGTCCGGTTCCACAGGCACATCTAGACCCTCATTTCCATCATCATCCTCAAATTCCCCTTCCCCCGGTGTCCTTACCGGCGAGGCTGGCATATGGGTGACTGAACTGGACTTAGAGGGTTTGTCGGACGGGCGCCTCTCAGACGGCGGTTTAGTTTTCTCCACCAGTTTTATGGCTTGTTTGGGAGGGGGAGAAGAGGATCTCCCTGAAGAATGTCCAGAGGTCTTTTGCCTGTCCGGGGAGTCAGCGCTACCAACAGAGGCTGACCGGGAGGGATGATGCCCCTTATTTGGGTCTGAAGAGCGACTGGTAGCATGGGCTGGAGGCCGGATCTTGATAGGCTGACGTATAGGGCCAAGAGATCCTGAAGCCTTTTCTTTAGTGCCCAACGTACGGGCCGTAGCCGGGGCCTTGACAATGGTGAGTCGAGAGCCATGGCCGGCTGATTCGGAACTGCCCCTCGAGGCAGAGTACAACCCGGAGGACCTGGATCGTGAATGGGATCTCTCCCTTTCTTTTTCCTTCTCTTTACGCTTGGAAGATTCTTTGTGTTTGGAGGATTCCGTTTCCCCTTGTGGGCATGGTGGGAAGACTCCCTCTCTGAGGAGGAATTCTGCTGCATGGTGGCCAATTGCTGTTGGGTGAGGTAGGCCTGTAAGGATTTTTTGACGCTGGATCCGAGTCTGGCTATTGAAGCTCTGGCAACGCAGGCAGGACTGGGTGTCGTGGTCAGGGCCCAAGCACAGCAGGCAGGCCGAGTGGCCATCTTTAGTGGGGATCTGCTTCCCACTGGTGCACTTATTAGTGTGCCTAGAGGAAGGTAACGGGGGAGATGACATACAGGAAAGGAGGATGGTGGGAGCAGGTACTGTTGATGAAAACAAGAAAAAAGGTCGAATACAGAGTAATGGTGGTCACACTGGCGTGAGTCAAGCTGTGGAGCCGATGAAACGCACGTCGATGGCGGGAAAAGAACTGGGGCACGCCGGGGACCGCCTCCCTTTATACCATGTGGGACGTTGGGAGCGGTCCCCACCTGGTACTGCTGGCTAGAAGTTTGCCGTGGGGTCCTGTCGCCTGCCAGCTACAGTCCTAACTGTGTTATCTGCTGCAAGAGCTGACTCTCGAAGTAAGATCTACTGTACATGGCCATGGTGACAGACAATGGGGAACAGTACAGAGAAAACTGAGGAGGGGGCACTAACTTCACAAAAAAGTAAGCATTAGCAGGGAACATTTCACCTGATAAAGCATAGGAAAAAACTAAAATTGTTTATGTATACGCATTTATGTGGAGCCTGGAAAGCCTCTTACACTAGTAAGAGTGACTCCTTGTGCATCATTCTTAATGGGGAACAGTCAGCACAAAGGACGCCAGCTCCCAGTGTGGGGCTCGTCCCAATGTGCACTTTGTATGCAAAAATATTTTGGTTCACTTACTGTTTACTGCAGTATCGTAAACTTCATCAGACTAATTTTGCTTACTTGTAGACTGACATCTTCTATTACTGCAGACCCCAAAACCCCTGTAAATGACATCAGAGTAGCAGGCAGCAGTGAGAAGATTCAACAGCCTGCAGCACATGTTAGAGTTTGTGTAAGTTCTGATCATTCGTTTGCTGGTCCTGCTGTTCTCCGAGGGCTATGTACAGTCACAGAGGACTGTACTTAGCCCACAGAGAAAAGCAGTCCTGGAAAGCATCTGATAAGAAATTATAAAAGCTCTAACATGCACTGCAGGCTATGGAATCTCCAACTGCTGCCTACTGCTCTGATGTCAACTGCAGGGGATTCTGGGTCTTTTAGTAAAAGATGTCACCCTAAAATTAACCAAATTAGTCTAATATAATCTACTATACTACAGTAAACAGTAAGTAAACCAAACTGTTGTTGTCCACAAGGTGCACACTGGGACCAGCCCCACCCTGGAGCGTGGGGTCCTTTGTGCTGACTGTTCCCCTTTAATAGTGCTTGCAGACTTTTTCCAAACATGACTGTACTGCTGAGAGACCCGTGGTTACCTGCAAAGTGCTATGCATATTTTGTGTTTTCCATTTTCTCTTTTGCTCCCTCCCCACCAGTCACCCCATTAGGCCAGCAACCACCCGTCCAGACACCACTTGCCTTTCCTCCATGGTCCACCATGGCTTTTGTAAACACTGCCTACTGTTACTCACATGAAGTTTCATATCCCCACAACTGCTACAGAAAGCACTTAAATGAAATATTTTTCCTAGTAGTAGCTGGCATCTGCCTGAAGCGCCCCCCCCCCCCAAAAAAAAAGAGAGACACATGTCTATGAAAACGTGAACATGGCCTGCCTAAAAAATATGTAATTTGCTTAATGGTGACATTTATACCCTTTAGCTCTCTAATAAAACAAACTTCCTGCTTATCTTGGGAGTGCAATTTTACTACCTTTACAAGCTCCTTCATACTGTTTAACAAAAAAAGCTTGTATAATGTGGCTGCAGACCAACTGGGAATCAGTCAACCAGATCTGATACAGGTCCAACTTCTTTGGCTTCAATCACCATTATTATTATTTTTTTTGTTTAATTGTTTGAAAAGGAGTGCTTAGTTTTTAAAGCGGAGGATGGGGACATATGATGGTGTACTAGCAGAGCACTGGGAACAGATGTGAAGCAGCTGGATCAATTCAACTGGTCAGGCAGGCAAAGAATATTAGGAAAGAACAAAAAAGATTAACAGGATTGCAATCTGAAACCAGCTAAAGCGGAACGACTGAATTCCAAGCAATACGTGGTCTGACAGCGAAGGTGGCACTGCCTTGTAGCCTGTCAAACAGAGAGGCTCTGTGCCAACAAGGCAGAACAGGCATAATGCTGACCCACCAGTCATGTACGGAATAAGGAAAGAACAGAATTTGGGTTTATATAGTGCCTTTTTCACACAATGTATCTGTAAGCACTTTCTAAGCCAAGAACATCGGTCAGTTGCCATTAGGAAAGAACGGCTGGAGGGGGGAGGGTTAAGTACTGAGAAAGAGTGAAATGAGATTAAGAACAGTGAAGTTAACATGCTTACACAATAATGAGGTGGGATTCAAACTCTGGTCTCCAGGACTGCAGCTCTGTATTCTAGTCACAAGGCTGAGTGAACAACCATTATAAGTAGTACGGCAGGCAAGAGATGCAGAACTCTTTTGCAACAGAAATTACATATTCATCAGTTGAGGCCCCTCCACACGTGATGAGGACACAGGGCCAATGCCCTTACACACAAGTATTGATACAAGACTTGGCCAGACTGTATGATAACACTCAGACAGCATTCATAGCCTGGTCGGAGTAGGCTGAGCTCCTACAAGTTGTTTTGGTTTTTCCATTCACCCTTTTCTGTGAATGAAATTGCTTTAGATACAGCTCTAAGATGTATTCAACAGATAATACATACATGCAGAGACTCTTGTACTGACCGGAAGAGTCAATGTAATGGCATTCTAATATACTTCTTGAATAAAACAGAGTTTAAAAAACAGAAAAGAAAAAAACCTGGCCATGGCCCCTTCTTAGTACTGGGGATGCAGAGCAGGGGCTCTGTTGGCCCATCAGAGGCACGGTGTGGCACAACAGTCACAGCTCGCCACGGCGTCAAAAGACAACGCTCTACGTGGTGCAGAGACCCGGTACAACTGCAGAGCAGCCAACCCTCAACAGTAAACACAAAGGCAAAAAGCAGCCGCTCTCCAACCGGGGGAAATGCAATCAGCACTTTAATTACTGCAATAATACCAATAAATGAAAGTGCAGAAAAGAAACACTCGAGTCAAAAAAAAAAAAAAAAAAAGGTTACTCACCTGTAACAGTAGTTCTAGGAATGGTATAAGCTGTTAATCCACACTTGTTGGCAGATCGCCTTTCCCTTTATGTGTCACCGGAATGTCTTCAAGCTGGCTCCTCACACCCACCCGGGTGGTAAAACCCTTGGCTCTGCCCCATGATGCCAGATCTAGCCCGCTAGAAGCAGAGGTGTGCATTGAAGCGGGGGAGGTCAGGTGGGTCAGTGTGGATGAACAACATATACCACTCCTAGAACTACTGTTACAGGTGAGTAACCTGTTTTTCTAGGGATGTGGATATGTTGTTCTATCCACACTTGTTGGCATGACTACTAGCAGTTCTCTGGGAGGAGGAAGGGAGGCAAGGCACACATCCCCTACTTAGGGAACAGAGACTGGAGAACTGAGGCCCCAAAACCAGCATCCCAGCATGACTCAAGGTTGATGTGGTAATGAGAAATGAAGGTGTGTCCTGACTTCCAGGTAGCAGCCCTGCAGATTTCCTGGATAGGGATGTCCCTAGAAGCAGCCACCGACGCAGCGGTATGGCGGGTGGAATGAGCCCTTAGCCCTACGGGAGGCTCCCTACCCGCCAACCTATAGCAGACATCAATGCAGGAAGTGATCCACCTGCCAATCGTCCGCTTAGCTGCAGGTCTGCCAGGTGCAGCTTCAGTGTATGTGACAAACAACTGGCGAACCTCTCCCTGAACTTCCGCCGTATGCTCTTTGTAGTAGGCGAGCGCTCATCTCATGTCCAAGGTATGGAGCCTGTACTTGGCCTCCGAGGTATATTTGGGGTAAAACACCGGCAGAGTCAACACCTGGTTAAGGTGAATCTCCGACACCACCTCCGGAAGGAATTTTAGGTGGGGGCGCAGGACAACCTTGTCCCCGTGGAAGACCAGGTAAGGAGACTACACCGACAGCACCTGGATCTCCCCAGTCCTTCTGACTGATATGATAGCCACCACTGGCTGGCGGTCTTCCACGACAAATGTGACATGTCACACTTGTGCATAGGTTTGAATGGCTTGCCCATGAGCTTTGCCAAAACCAGCAGTAAATCCCACGGAGGTGGAGGTTCATGCACTGGAGGGGATATGTGATCTAGGCCCTTGAAAAAGTGCCAGACCACTTTCTCCTGAGCCACCGACTGCATACCGGCCCACGCCCGGTAGGCAGAGATGGCTGCCAGGTGCAACTTAAGGGTCGTCGACCAAAGCCCCAGCTGGGACAGGGACTACAGATAGTCCAAAATACTAGCCACTGGACAGGACAAAAGGTACAACCCTTGCCCTGGCACCAAATGGAAAATCTCTTCCGTTTGAAGGCATAGCATTTTCTGGTTGATTCCTTACGGGATGCCTCAACAATCGTGAGGACCTCATTGGAGAGACCCAAAGCCTGGAACTCTAGCCACTCAGGAACCAGGCTGTCAGGTGTAGGGATTGAAGGTCCGGATAGAGTACCTTCCCCTGATTGATGGAGAGCAGGTCCGGGCGTGCTGGAAGATGCCTCAGGAGCCTGGAGCTGAGGCTGAGGAGATCTGGGTGCCAGAACTGGCGTGGCCAGTCTGGGGCTACCAGGATCACCTGCGCCTTGTCCCTCCTGGCACTGATGAGCACCTTGTGTATTGAGGGAAGGCATAGAAGAGGCCTGGGGTCCATGGCCTCGAGAAGGCATCCCCTTGCAGTGAGCCCTGCTGAGGGGGGCGGGCATGAAACAGCCTCAGCTTCGCGTTCTCCCTGGAGGCGAACAGGTCCACCTGAGGGTTGTCCCAGTGGGAGAACAGATCTTGTACTACCTCCTGATGGAGTGACCACTCATGAGATGCCTCGCCTATCTGGCTGAGAGCATCGGCCAGCTGATTCGATGCTCCTGCCACATGAATGGCTAGGAGATCTGCCTCCAGACTGAGTATGAGGGTCCATGTGCGGAGAGATTTCTTGCACAGAGGCAAGGAGTGTGTGCTGCCCTGTTTGTTGAGATAGTAGATGGTCGTGGTATTGTCCGTCTGGACCTGGACCACTTGACCCCGAATGAATGGAGCGAAGGCAGTCAGGGTCAGCCGAACCACATGGAGCTCCAGCAGGCTGATGTGGCATCGGGACTCCTGAGGGGACCAGAGCCCATGGGCTCTGTGCTCCCCCAGATGGGCACCCCAACCCATCAGCGAGGCGTCGGTCATCAAGATGATCGTCGGCTCAGGGTTGACAAATGGGATGCTTTCCTGCAAGTCAGCTGGAACCAGCTACCATTGGAGGCCACCCCACATCCTCTGGGTCACAGTCATCAGTTGGTCGAGGTGACCCGAGTGCTGAGACCACTGGCTGGTCAGTTCCCATTGAAGGAAACGCATCTGCCAGTGGGCCCATCAGACCACGTTGGTGCAGGCTGCCATGTAGCCCAGAAGGCGCAGGAAGTCCCAGGCAGGGTGCGATTGCCCAACCAGAAATTATTGGACAAAGGAGGACAGAACCTCCGCCCTGTCCGCCGGGAGCAGAGCTCTGGCTCGGCAAGAGTCGAGCTTTGCTCAGATGAACTGAATCACTTGCAAGGGCACAAGTTCTGACTTGGCCTTGTTGATCAAGAGGCCAAGATCGAAGTGTCTGGAGGGCCAGATCCCTGTACCGCTCCACCTCCTGCCTGGAGGGACCTGCTATGAGCCAGTCGTCCAAGCAGGGATAGACCGGGACCCCTCGGTGCCTCAGGAAATCTGCCACCACTGCCATGCATTTGGTGAAGACCCTGGGGGCCGATGAAAGGCCGACGAGCATGGCCTGGAATGCATACAGGGTTCCCTCGGCTCGGAAGTGGAGGAACAGTCAGTGGGATGGACGGGTTGGGATGTGAAAGAACGTGTTTTGAAGATCCAGGGCGCAAAACCACATGCCATGCTCCAGGGATGGTATGATCTGAGCCAGAGTTACCATCAGAAAGGTGCAGGACCTGAGAAACCTGTTCAGGCCATGCAGATCAAGAATGGGGCGCCAGCCCCCCATCCGTTTTGGTACCAGGAAGTACCTGGAAATGAACCCTGGGTCTGAAGGAAGGTCCAAAACTCTGCGCACCACCTCCTTGCAGAGGAGCTGAGCGATGTCATCTCAGAGAGCTGAGTGACAGAAGACACCAGGATCCTCCCGTGGGGTGCAGGCATGGCTTGGGGGGGGGGGCCTTCTCGAATTTCAGAGGCAGGCCCTGGCCGACCACTTCCAGCACCCAACAGTCCGTGGAGATAACGGACCAGGCAGAAAAGAAGTGGCGGAGCTGGCCCCCCATGGGAAGACCCAGGGGAGGCGTGACGGGGTTGAGGGTGGCACCCCTCAACCAGTCACTGGACAGGCTTAGAGGAGGAGGAGGATCAGGCCGCAGGGCCACTGGGACCCTTCCCTCCAGGCTTTCTGACTGATGAAGCCACTGACTTGGCCCACAGTCACCAGGTTTGTGCCTGCTGGCCCTGCTACTGGTGCTGCTGGGCTGGTCTGGCTGCAGGAGTAGAAGAGTGAAAGGGCCTGCACTTCTGGTGCTTGCGGCCCTTGTCCTTCTGGACAGATGTCACAGAGTCCAGGGTGGCACTGGACTTCTCAATACGTTGGAGGTGGCCCTCCACACCAGGCCTGAACAAGTCGGTGCCCAAAAAGGGAACATCTGCCAGCTTGTGTTGAGAGTCAGCCATGAACGTCGAGATCCTCAACCAAGCCCTACAGCGCAGGCTACTGCAGTCGCTACCAAGCGGACACAAGAGTCACCAAGGTCCAGAGCAGTCTGGAGTTGTTGCTTTGCCACTGCCCTTCCCTGGTCCTGGACTTGCTTGACCGTGGTCTGGAGGTCCACCAGAAGGTGAGGAATAACCCCGTTCAGGAAGCCCAAAAGGGCATGAGAAAAGTGTGCCATCAGCATGGCTGAGCTAGCCTGACAAAGGCCAAATGAGGAAGCAGCGTACACCTTCTTCACCAAATGATCCAATTTCTTGGATTCTTTGTCTGGAGGTCTATCCATGTCGTCTGTATTGCCCGAGCGCCTGAAGACAGAGTCAGCCACCAGACCCTCAGCCGAAGAATGCTTCGAAAACCCCAAAAGGCATCCAGTTGGGACCACATATTTGTGGGCTATCCAGGCCAAGAGTGCAGAGCAAGATGCAGGCGCTGCCACAGATCCAGAGCCAGGCCAACAATGGCCTCAGCCACAGGGGAAGGCCTCCATAGGAGTCTCTCCTTTATCCAGAATCTCTGTAAGGAGATATCTGGCACATTTCTGGACCGGTTCGAGCTCCATCCCCATGGACTCAGAAATGAGTTGAAGAATACCCATGAACGGTGTGGGTCCCTCGTCCATGGAAAGGCCCCTAGAGGACTCCATGTCGATGGGACGTGAGTGCAACAAGAAGTCTTCCAACTCAGAGGAGTCTGCATAAAGCGGGCATCCACCTGAGTCGCCCTCGACCCACCTTGGGCGGTCGGGAGTGAGGGTGACAGACAGATGATGGGGCAACCCTTTTGCCGACCGAGAATCCTTGGTCGGTGCCCCAAACTTCAGCTGTTCGGGTGGTGGCTCCACCACAATCGGCAGAGAAGCCTGCTTTGGCAGCCGGCAGGATCCGACATTGGCCATTCAGGCAACAGCCACTTGATAGCCGGGGTGGAAACCGGGGTCAGCTTTGTACTGGTCAAGAATAACTGTTGCCACATCAAATCTTCATAGCACCGACGCAACTTGCACCGGCGCCTCTCCACAGCCAAGGAGGACGAAGAAGAGTAGCGGCGCTGCCATTTACCGTGATGTCAGGAGCAAGATCACCAGTGACGGCAAGATCTGTCCGACCTGGTAGAGGAGGACTGAGACCTCGACCGTCGGCAGGGCCGACGGGGGACGTCGGAAGGAGCTGGGAATCCCCATGGCTCCTCCAGGTCAGGTTCCTGAGTGGTCGGGTTCGACCCAGCAGGCTGAGCCGACTTGTCCGAAGACACCAGAAGCACCGCAGTCCGAAAGAGAGCTGTCTGCCTCATCTGGCGACAACCTGTTGATTGGTTCGAGAAAAATCTCGGCCGCATCGGCAGGCGTCTCAGCCAACTGGTGTGATGGGAGCTCCGTGAAACCAGTGGCCTTGGCCGCAATTTCGAACAAAGTTGAAACCAGAGTCTCCTGGGAGCGGGACCACTCCCGATCCCAAGAGCGTCGACATTGAGTCTTTTCCTTCTTCAGCTCCTTCTTGCGAGAGCGTGAAATGTGTGACACAGAAGGGCCTTCTCCCTTAGTCGAGAGAGACTGGTACAGCTCTTTGAAAGAAGCCGAATAAGTGGAGTCCAGTTAGAGCAGAATGAAGGCTGAAGCCAAAGAACTAACCGCGGCCTGGGCCACTTCCTCCTCCTTGAAGGCCTTAAGCTGTTCAAGCTGCTCGGCACACCCCGCAGCTGTGGAGACCACCCAACGGGCATCCTTAGATTTAACCGGCAGGTAACACTCTTCAGGTCGCCCTAGCTGGAGTCGGGCAACGTGGTCTTCCAGAACTGACGGGTGAAAGGACCGACAGAGATTGCAAGCCTGCGGATCACGGTCATGTCCTAGGCAGTACATGCACATGGCATGAGGGTCAGTGTGCGACATCTTCTGCCCGCAGGGGCACCGGCGGAACCCGGGAACGGTTTTCTCTTCCATCATGGAAGGGAGGGAAGAAGCAGTAGATGAAACTCGAACAAGTTTTAAGGTAGGTTAAGGAAGCAAATCCAAAGATTCGAGAGCCAGGGCCTACCACACGCAGAAGCACTAAGGAGGGAACCTGAACTTTCCAGCGGACAGCAAGATTTGGTGTCATGGGGTGGAGCCGAGGGTTTTACCACCCAGGTGGGTGAGAGGAACCAGCTTGAAGACATTTCGGCGACCTTTAAAGGGAAAGGCGATCTGCCAACAAGTGTGGATAGAACAACATATCCACATCCCTAGAATAACTCCCTCCACGGGCCAACTGCATTGGCACTTGGCTCATCTATGGCTCTGTCAAGGGGTGGGCTCCTGGAGTGAACAATCCCCTTATTTACACCCCCATCACAATAAGAACACAGGATCATCAGCATACTCAATCAACTGAAAATAATAGCCCGTTTCTCCAACAGCAGTACGGCGCTCCTAGACCTACAACAGAAAATGGAAATGGGTCGGGCCCATTGGTGCAGTGGCAGTGCTACCACTTGCAATGTTGGCAACCTGGATTTGAGAAACAGCCTGGGTCGTCAGAGGCTGGGGGGAGGGACTGAGCATCCCAGAAGTCTCTCTCTCTCCTCCTCCAAGGGCTAGTTATGCTGCTCTACTGCCACCTGGGTGACAGTAGGTGGCAGTGCAGTCAATCCTCAAATGTAGTAAATGAACATATAGTGAAGTAACAGACCCACTCACCGGTGTTATTTTAAGTTTGTTTATTCTTAGCGGGTCGAAGAAGGAAAAAAAACAGGGACGCTGGGAAGTGAGAGCTGAAGCAGCCACACTAAATTTCTAAAAAATAAGGATGGTAATGAACACTATAACTGAGTAGTGTAGTATTAATCATTAGAACTGACACAGACAGCAACATATAACACTTAAGAGGTCAAATAAGGGACAGATGCTGTACTACATTTCTAAGCATATCATCTTTTCCCGAAGAAGTAATTGGTAGATGAACTATGAAACACTAAATTAATGATATGCTCATGGAATTATGTGTTTTGGTGAAGAATAAACCAATTTAAAATCACACTGTAAGTGGGTCTATTACTCCACTGTGTGTTGGAAAGAATAGCCGGTCCCACCACAACACGTGGTCAAAAAACTAATCAGAAATTTTAATTATCAGGGGCTCGAGCGGGAGTTAAACCCATCTTTGTAACAACAGTGAAAACCTTCAGGTCATAGTGCAAAAAACATACAAAAATGGTTAGAGGGGGGCACTGCAGAGCCTGAGCAAGATGAACGCCAGGATTTGGAGCACAGCTTCATTTTAAACCCTTCAAAATACAACTTGCTGGTGGAATTTTATTGTTAAAGTGAGAAAGAGTGGATGAAGATCACCTGCACAGGGTGGGGAATCCTCAAAAAGGAAAAGTCGGTGCCTCGGGCCCAAGTAGAAGTTCAACAGGAGCTCCTGCCACGCGGTCAGCTCTGGACTGAGCCTGAGATGGACCAGAGGAATCCTCAGGAGACACACTAAAGATGCTGGGGATTAAACTTAACCGACTCGTCTAGCCGGTTTCAGGAATGGCAGATAGATTTGATAATCCTATCGAGAGACTAGAGGGTCTAGAAACATCAATGGACTCAGTTACAGCCACATCTGTAGACGTGACTAAGCGCTCAGACACGGCGCCGAGGATAGCAGCAACTCTCACCAAAGAGAATACATGTCTTGGAACACGCCTGAAAACTCCTGAGAAACAGGCTCACACAGCTAATCTGCGCCTCACTGGAATGCGTAAGGGTAGCGAGCAGTTGGGGGAAGCTATTACAAATTAACAGGTTCAATCCAGAAGGCTGACAAGAGTTACCACTTGTGGCAGGCCCAGCCACCCAGAAGCACCTCAAAGAACTGTGTTAGTGACGGATGGCATGTGCACAAGAGATCTTCCCATAGCTTTTGCAAGGAGTAAAGGAACATTACTGCATGATGGGCAGACCACAACTCTTTATACGGATTACCAGCTACGCTACTCATCAAAAGAAAAAAAGATCTGATGGGGTGTGAGCCATGCTACACAGCACGGAGATCAGTCACGGGATGGTCTTTCCAGCGAGGCTTTGAAAATATTCGCCAGAGAAAGGCTTTCCTCTTTATGGACCCTGAAGTGGGCACAGAAGCACCCACCACTGAGAAGGAGCCGAGAACAGCAAGAGGATTCCCTGTCAGAAGGTATGGACTGTTAGTGTGGTTTGCAGCATGTTCACTCTTTCCTTTCAGATCAAACTGCGTGGGGGGTAAATGGTATTATCCGAGGCAAGCTGCTTTTACTAGATGATTAAAAAACCGCTCAAACTGATGTCTGATAACCTGGGATCCCCCTTCCACCATGCGGTACTATGAAAAGACTTTACAATATATAATTTTGTTGGTCTCCCTTACAGTTAAGCTGAGTGAGGGCAGCTCAGTTATGGTTATCACGGTTCCTGCTGTTCTATTCAATGTTTGCTCACAATTTTGAAGGTTTATAAAAATGATTTTTGCACCTTAGAAGTCGGGTGGGAATCTGATGTTCTGCCCATATAAAGCTATTTGTCTACGTAAGAGTGCACACAGAAAATGAATGGCTGTTCTTCCGTCCATTAGGGAGGGGGAGCAACTTGTGGAACGACATCAAGACTGTTAACTGGAATAATTACCATGCAGCTCATGGAGTTTAAGAAGCAGCATTAAATGAATATGAACTGTTGTCTATCACTAAACTTTTTCCTCTTAAGGTCATACCTTGATAGCATTAGGCAGATGATAACTATGTATTAAGAGGAGTGGCGCCCTCATTGACATAGATATAACTGGTTGTATGTACTATGCTCGGTTAACTTTATGTGAGTTTCTTGTAACACAATAAACAAAGTTAAAAAAGAAAAAATGGCTAGAAGTTATGTTATTCCCTATACATTTCTTACCCGCATACAAAGGCTAACAGATCAAATACAGAATGTTCAAAGATACTGAGCTTGCAAAATCCCGTAGAACAGACACAAATAAAATATAATTCACTTCATACAGATCAAAATTAATCGACACGGCTTTGGAGTTTGCTCCCATGTGTAAAAACCGGAGGAGATGAGACTTGCCAAACCTTAGCAAAGGAGAACTAGTGGGCATATCATTGAGATAGGGAGTAGTATTTCTCAGGAAATAATGCATGGTTGGGGTGCCCGAAGCTGAAGGCCAAGGGCTTCCCACCACCCAACCATGCATGAATTCCTGGGAAATGCCTCCTGTCGAGGGGATTAATGCACTTGTAACATGGCAAGTGCAAGCTAGGTATCACTGTTATCTTTTGTACTTTTACAGACATAAATAATAACTTTTAGACATCATTCTGTGTTGATACACATGATTTTTACACCATGAGACATGCGGTTTGTAATTGAATGCTTGTTTATATACCTATTATTAAACTTTCAACTTTTTAACAGTACTGCGTATTGATTTGTGTGCCGTTTTATTACGTTGCGTTGCATCTTTGTTGTTTTCTACGCGGTGCTACATTTTTTATTCTACTCGTTTTCTCATGCGTTGACATCATTTGACAGTGTGCATTCTGGGATGTGCTAGTGATTTGCATCCTGCTACATAATGCCTCCATCTGTGACCCCAATGATATTTCTGTGCAGAACAGTTAGTTGCATCACTTTTCCAGTTCACGTCTACATTACTCGTTCTACACTATGTCAGTATTATTTACTTTTTTCCTATGCGATCACGCAGATTCGGAGCAGTGTTCCCTCCATGCGTCCCTGTGCTTCCTGCTCCTCCTATGACCAGTTCCATTTGAAGGTTATAAGCGGCGTCTTACTATTCTGCATATGCGTCATACTCAGAATTAATGGGGCCATTTACGTTCATTTTGGAGATCTCAAACAGGTTATTTGAATACACATCCTTTCGTGTGGTGCTTCCTACATTATTACATTATTTGCACTGCCCTTTACATCATCTTGTTTGCTGTGACAGGTCTGGTTCTCGTTTTGTGGCTCACTTTTACGTCTCTCTCGTGCTACGGCATGATCGGGTCATTTCAGGTGCTTAACTGTTGGGCTGCTACTTGGGAACATCGCCATCCCGGTGGTCCCTTACCAGTCTATTTGTTTTGTTGGTGCTACGGTCTGATTACTTCCACGTGTGGTGTCTGTACTGCTTAGTAGCTGCAAACTATTGCTGTGAGTTTCTGACAGATAGGTCCCTCTCCTAGCTATTCTCAGGATAGCGCCAGCGGACATATCTAGGGAATTAATGCACAGCATTAATTCTTCCATGTGATCTGTTTTGACCAATCATGTACCTCTGTTAGTGTCCTAACATTAATGCCACGTTACAAGTGGATTTAAGTGCTAAAGAGTTTAAAACCATTGGCCTGAGCAAGGGCTGGGACCACAAGTCTGTCCTCTAAGACAGCTATCCACCACTTTTCGCTTTTATATGGAGAAGCAAGACTACTATATCACGTGATGATAGCTGGAGACATGAGATTACTGTATCATGCAACGATAGCTACAGACATGAGATTACTCTATCATATAATGACAGCTGAAGAAACAAGATTACTGTATTGCGTAATGATAACTGGAGACACGAAATTACGATATAGTGTAACAGCTGGGAACCCAAGACTGTTGTATTATGTAATGACAGCTAAAGACACAAGACTACTGTAATGTAATGATAGCTGGAGACAAGATTATAGCATCATGTAATGACAGCTGGAGACACTAGATTGCTGTATTGTGTAACAATAACTGGGGACACAAGACTGCTTTATGTAACGACAGCTGGTAACTCAAGATTACTGTATCATGTAACAACAGCTGAAGACACAAAATTACTGTACCTTGTAACGACAGCCAGAGACGCGAAATTACTGCATCATGTAATAACGGGTGGAGACACGAGATTAATGTATCATGTAATGACAGCTGGAGACACAAGATTACTGTATCATGTAATGACAGTGGAGACACAAGATTACTGCATCATGTAATCACAGCTGGAGACACAAGATTACTGTGTCATGTAATGACAGTGGAGACACAAGATTACTGCATCATGTAACGACAGCCAGAGACACAAGATTACTGTATCATGTAACGACAGCCAGAGATATGAGATTATTGTATCATGTAATGACAGCCAGAGACACAAGATTACTGTGTCATGTAATGATATCTGGAGATGCAAGATTACTGTATCATGTAATGACAGCCAGAGACACAAGACTACTGTATAACGTAATGACAGCTGGAGACACAAGACTACTTACTGTATCACGTAATGACAGTCAGAGAGACAAGATTACTGCATCATGTAATGACAGCTGGAGACACAAGTTTACTGCATCATGTAATGACAGCTGGAGACACAAGTTTACTGCATCATGTAATGACAGCCACAGACACAAGATTACTGCATCATGTGATAGCTGAGACACAAGATTACTGCATCATGTAACGGCAGCTGGAGACACAAGATTACTGTATCATATTACAATAACCAGAAACAAGAGATTACCGTATTATGTAACCACAGCCGGAGACACAAGATTACTATATCATATAACAGCAGCTAGAGACACGAGATTACTGTACAGAAACATAGAATTTGACTGCAGATAAGGACTGTTTGGCCCACCTAGTCTGCCCATCTTCTCTACCTGTTTCATATACCGCAGATCCTAAATGATCTGAGGCTTACCCTCTCTTTCCTATTGCTAAAGTTCCCTCATGTCTGTCCCATGAGTTTTTGAATTCCCCTACTGTTTTTGGCCCTACAACCTCTGCCGGGAGGCTGTTCCATAGATCCATCAACCATTCCATGAAAAATACTTTCTCACGTTACCCCCTCTATTTTTTTTAACATGGCCCCTTGTTCTTGTACTTTTTTTTTTTTTTTAATAAGATGATACACTCTTGTACCTTATTTACACTCTTGAGATATTTGAAAGTCTCTTCATAACCCCCTGCTCTCTCCTCTCATCCAGGGAACACATATCGAGATCTTCCAGTCTCCCCTCATATGACTTTTGGTGCAGCCCCTGCACCACTTTTGTCACCCTTCTCTGAACCGATTCTTCTCTGTCTATGTCCTTCCGGAGATGCGGCCTCCAAAACTGGACATCGTACTCTAGATGAGTTCTCACCAATGTTCTATACAGTGGCATCACCACCCCCTTCCTTCTGCTGGAGATACCTCTCCCTATACATCCCAGTATTCCACTGGCTCTCCTCACAGTCTTCTCACATTGTTTGGTAACCTTCAGATCATCAGATATAATTACTCCCAGGTCCCTTTCCTGTTTGGTAGCCATCAGTACCTTCCCTCATCATGTACACCTCCCCTGTATCACGTAACAATAGCCAGAGACAAAAGATTACTGTATCATGTAACAATAACTGGAGCAAAGAGATTGCTGTATCATGTAACAGCTGGAGACATAAAATTACTGTGTCATGTCACAACAGCTGGAGACACAAGATTACCGAGTCATGTAACAGCTGGAGACACAAGATTACTGTGTCATGTAAAGCCACAAACATTACTGTATCTTTTAACAACAGTTAGACACATGAGATTACAGAATCACATAATGATAGTCGGAGACACGAGATAACTGCATCATGTAAGGAAAGCTGGAGACACAAGATTACTGTATCAAGTAATGATAGCTAGAGACACAAGATTACCAAATCATCTAACAATAGCTGGAGACATGAGATTGCTCTATAATGTAAATATAGTTGGAGACATGAGATTACTGTACCATGTAAGGATAGCTGGAGACAACAGACTACTGTATCATGTAACAATAGCCGAAGACACAAGATTACTGTATCATGTAACCATAGCCGGAGACACAAGATTACTGTACCGTGTAAGGATAGCTGGAGACAACAGACTACTGTATCATGTAAGGTCAGCTGGAGACACAAGATTGCTCTATAATGTAACTACAGCTGAAGACATGAGATTACTTATGCAACAAAAGATTACTATATCATACAATAATAGCCAGAGACACAAGATTACTGTATACTGTACTGATTGCAGCAGACAAGATTACTGTATCATGTAATCATAGCAGGAGACACAAGATTACTATATAATGTAACCATAGCTGGAGATACAAGATGACTGTATATTGTAACAGCTGCAAACAAGATTATTGTATCATGTAACATTTGCCAGAGACACAAGATTACTGTATCACGTAATGATAGCCAGAGACACAAGATTACTAGATCATGTAACCATAGCCGGAGACACAAGATTAATGTACCACGTAAGGATAGTGGAGACAACAGACTACCATATCATGTAACGACAGCTGGAGACACAAGATTGCTCTATAATGCAACTACAGCTGGAGACAAAAGATTACTGTATCATGCAGTACTAGCTGGAGACACAAGATGACTGTATATTATAACAACAGCTGCAGACAAGATTACTGTATCACGTAATCATCGCTGGAAACACAAGATTACTGTATCACATAATGATAGCCGGAGACACAAGATTACTGTATCATGTAAGGCTAGCCAGAGACACAAGAGTACTGCACCATGTAAGGATAGCTGGAGATACAAGATTACAGTATTATATAATGATAGCTGGAGACACAAAATTACTGTATCATCTAACAACAGCTGGAGACAAAAGACTGCTACAATGTATCATGTAATGGTAGCGGATGGTTTGGTCTACGAGCTTCACCAGCGTCCCTACTCCTTTTTAACACAGACTGTTATTTCAGTACACCACTACTTTAGGTGGTCTGCCCAGCTTTTGCTATACACCCTGCTGTAGACTGTGACTTATTCCATGGCAGGGACTCCTGCAGTCTCGCACTCCATGCACTTTATTATTACTGCCCCCCACCCCTTTCAAATGATTAGAAGTGAGGCATGACTTCACAGGCAGATCATGGGCCTCTGTATCCATTAAGTCAGTCCAGAACTTTTAACATACTTCAGAAAAGGAAAGAGAGAAAAGAAAATATAGTGCTGTCACTGTCTGGCAACTGTCCTGTTTAACCAAACGGATCAGAGCTCCAATTTTCCGAGTCAGAGGCAGCAGCTGGGAACCATCTGGACTTTCAGAGTCTATTGTTCCGCACCCTAACCCCAAGTTCCCCACCCTTGGTAAAACCAAATCAGCCCCACTTATTAACTCTGCTGAGTTGCATCTTGTGCAGGTGTACCAGTAAAGAAAAGAACCCACTGAAAGGCTCTGCTGAAGACTTGAGCTAACCTAGTGGTTAAACAGCAGGAGATCCAGGGGAGGATCTAGATCCCTTACATTTCTGTAGAGGCTTTTTGTGCTGGACTGCACTTTTAGCACTAGCTGTGCATTTAATACCTGTAGTTGGGTAAAGTTTAAACAGCATGAGTAAGGGTAAATACAGGTTACTCACCTGTAACAGGAGTTCTAGGAATGGTATATGTTGTTCATCCACACTGTCTGGCAGGTTCCTTGCCACTTTAAATCTTGCCAGAAGGTCTTCAAGCTGGCTCCTCCCACCCACCCGGGTGGTAAAACTCTCGGCTCCGCCCCATGACGACAGATCTGGCCCGCTGGAAGCCAGATTGTGCGTTGAAGCCGGGGAGGTCGGGTGGGTCATGTGGATGAACAACATATACCATTCCTAGAACTCCTGTTACAGGTGAGTAACCTGTATTTCTAGGGACATGGATATGTTGTTCATTCACACTGTCTGGCAGACTCCGAGCAGTTCTCCGGAGAAGGGAGGCAAGGCGCACACCCCCTACTTGGGAAATAAAGACTGGAGAACTGAGGCCCCAAAACCAGCATCCCGGAGTGACTCAAGGTCGATGTGGTAGTGGGTGATGAAGGTGTATGCTGACTTCCAGGTAGCAGCCCTGCAGATTTCCTGGATAGGGACATCCCTGGAAGCAGCCACCGATGCAGCGGTATGGCGGGTAGAATGAGCTCTTATCCCTCTGAGAGGCTCCATGCCTGCCAACCTATAGCAGAGATCTATGCAGGAGGTGACCCACCTGCCTATCGTCTGCTTGGCTGCAGGTCTGCCAGGTGCGGCTTCAGCGTAAGTGACAAACAGCTGGCGAGCCTCTCCCCGAACTTCAGTCATCCGCTCCTTGTAATAAGCGAGTGCTCTTCTAGGGTCCAAAGTATGGAGCCTATATGCGGCCTCCGAGGTGTGATTGGGGTAGAACACCGGCAGTGTCAACACCTGGTTAAGGTGAAACTCCGACACCACCTTCGGAAGGAATTTCGGTTGGGGGCGCAGGACAACCTTGTCCCTGTGGAAGACCAGATAAGGAGACTCGATGGAAAGCGCCTGGAGCTCTCCCATCCTTCTGGCTGACGTGATAGCCACCAAGAAGGCGGTCTCCATGACAGGTGAGATGTCACCTGTGCATCGGTTCGAATGGCTTGCCCATGAGCTTAGCCAATACCTGCAGTAGCCCCATGGAAGCAGAGGTTCTCGCACCAGAGGGGATATGTGATCAAGGCCTTGAAAGCGCCCACCACCTTCTCCTGCACCACCGACTGCTTCCCAGCCCGCGCCTGCAAGCAGAGATGGCTGCCAGGTGCACCTTAAGGGTCGCCGACCAAAGCCCTTGCTGAGAAAGGGACCACAGGTAGTCCAGAATGCTTGCCAAGGAACAGGAGGAAGGGTCCAGGCCCTTGCCTGACACCAAATGGAGAATCTCTTCCATTTGAGGCGTAGCATTTTTCTGGTCGGCTCCTTCGCGGGACGCCTCAACAACGTTGAGGACCTCGTCGGAAAGACCCAAGGCCTGGAACTCTAGCCGCTCAGGAACCAGGCCGTCAGGTGCAGGGATTGAAGGTCCGGATGGAATATCTTCCCCTGATTGACTGAGATCAGGTCCGGGTGGGCTGGAAGCTGCCTCGGGAGTCTGGAGCTGAGACTGAGGAGATCTGGATACCAGAACTGGCGGGGCCAGTCTAGGGCTACCAGAATCACCTGCGCCTTGTCCCTCCTCGCCTTGAGGAGCACCTTGTGGATCAAGGGAAATGGGGGAAAGGCGTAGAAGAGGCCCGGGGTCCACGGCCTCGAGAAGGCATCCCCCTGCAGCGAGCCCTGCTGAGGGGGGCGGGCATGAAACAGTCTCAGCTTCGCATTCTCCCTGGAGGCAAACAGGTCCGCCTGAGGCGTGCCCCAGTGGGAGAAGAGATCGTGTACTACCTCCGGCAGGAGAGACCACTCGTGAGACGCAGCCCCTATCCGGCTTAGGGCATCGGCCAGGGTGTTGGAGGCTTCTGCCACATGAATGGCAAGGAGATCCGCCTCCAGGCTGTGCACGAGTGACCGAATGCGGAGAGCTTCCCTGCATAGAGGCATGGAGCGCATCCCGCCCAGGCGGTTTAGGTAGTACATGGTCGTGGTATTGTCCGTCTGGACCTGAACCACTTGACCCCGTAGAAACGGAGCGAAGGCGGTGAGGGTTAGACGAACCGCTCGAAGTTCCAGCAGGTTGATATGGCATCGGGACTCCCGAGGGGACCAGAGACCATGCGCTCTGTGCTCCCCCAGATGGGCACCCCAACCCATCAGAGAGGCATCGGTCGATAGCGAGACCGTCGGCTCGGGGCGGACAAATGGGATGCCCTCCTGCAGATGTGCTGGAACGGTCCACCACTGGAGTGCGTTCCACATCCCCTGGGTCACTGTCACTAGCTGATCCAGCGGATCGAAGTGCTGTGACCACCGCGGCTGCAGCCCCCATTGAAGGGGCGCGATGTACCAGCGGGCCCAACAGACCACGCTGGTGCAAGCCGCCATGAGGCCCAGGAGGCACAGGAAGTCCCGGGCAGGGCGCGATTGCCCAATCTGAAATGACTGGGCAAAGGAGGAAAGAACCTCGGCCCTGTCTGCCGGGAGCCGTGCTCTGGCTCATAGAGAGTCGAGCTCTGCCCCGATGAATTGTATCATCTGCTTTGGCACGAGTTCCAACTTGGCCTCGTTGATGAGGAGGCCAACCTGAGAGCAAACCTGGAGAGCCAGATCTCTGGACCGCTCCACCTCTGCTCTGGAGAGGGCTGCAATCAGCCAGTCGTCCAGGTAGAGGTACACCCGGACCCTTCAGCGCCACAGGAATGCTGTCACCATTGCCATGCATTTGGTGAAGACCCTGGGAGCTAGGGAAGAGCCAAGGGCATGGCCCGGAACTCGTAAAGGGATCCTCCGCTCTGGGCGGGAGGAATCTCTGGTGGGGACAGGCCAGTTGAGGCGTGAAAAAGCAGCGTCCTGAAGGTCCAGAGAACAGAACCACATGCCTCGTTCCAAGGATGGGATTATCTGAGCCAGAGTGACCATCCTGAAGGTCAGACCTTAGGAACCTGTTCAGGTCGTGCAGGTCGAGAATGGGGCACCAGCCCCGTCCATTTTGGGACCAGGAGTACCTGGACACAAAACCCAGGTCCATGGGAGGATCTGCCACCTTCCTGATCACCTCTTTTTAGGAGCAGGGCAATGTCGGCTCGGCGAGGCCAGAGCAGAGGCTCGGGACCCGTAGCCCCCGGTGACGGCTCAGAGGGAGGGACCTGCTCGGCTCAGGGGCAGGCCTTTCCTACCACCTCCAACACCCAACGGTCTGTGGTGACAGCGGGCCAGGCGGAAAGGAAGTGGCGGAGCCGTCCCCCCACGGGGGAACCCAGGAGGGAGTGATGAGGCTGGGGCCGACACCCCTCAACCCGTCACTGGGCAGGCTTAGAGGAGGGACCGCCGAGGGACCTCCTGGGCCTTACCTCCCTGCTTCCTGTTGGAGAGCCGGGCTTGGGTTTGGGATGCATGCAGAGCCTGCTGGCCCTGGTGCTGGTGCTGTTGGGCGGACGCCGAAGGCGCAGGAGACGAGAGCTTGTGCTGCTGCTGTCGGCGGCCTTTGTCCTTCTGGGTGGAGGTGACCAAGTCCAGAGTGGCACTGGACTTTTTGATCCGCTGGAGGTGACCTTCCACTCCAGGGCCGAAGAGGTCGGTCCCCAAGAAGGGGACATCCTCCAGTTTGTGCTGGGTATCCGTCATGAAGGTGGATATCCTCAGCCATGCTCTGTGGCGCATGGCCACCGCGGCCGCAACCGATCTGGCACAGGAGTCTTCGATGTCCAGAGCTGTTTGGAGCTGCTGCTTACCACTGCCCTACCCTGGTCCCGCACCTGCCGGACCGTGGTCTGCAGGTCGGCCGGGAGATGAGGGATCACCTCATCCAAGGAGCCCATGAGGGCGTGGGAGAAGTGTGCCATCAGCACGGCCGAGCTGGCCTGACAGAGGCCAAGGGAGGACACAGCATACACCTTACGCCCAGCGTAGTCCAGCTTTTTGGACTCCTTGTCGGGGGGCTTGTCCACGTCCCTAGCTTCCCGGACGCTGGAAAACGTTGTTGTACCAACCCTCGGCAGAGGGTGTTCCAAAAACGGGCAAAGAGCCGGGGAGATCAAGATACTTCCTGGCCATCCTGGCAAGGTGCAGGACAGGAAGTAGGCCGCTGCCAGAGCTCCAAGGCTGGGCCAACAATGGCTTCAGCCACCGGAAAGGCCTCCGTGGGTGAATCCCCTCGGTCCAGTATCTCTGTCAGGGGATACTTGGCCCGCTTGGATACGGGCTCGAGCTGCATCCCGGTGGACTCCGAGATGAGCCGAAGCAAACCCATGAAGGACGATGGGCTTTCGTCCATCGACTGGCCCCCGGAGGACTCCAGGTCAATGGGCCTGGAGAACAGGGAGAGAGTCGCCGCCGGACTCAGAGAGTCCGCGAAGAGCTGCCTGGGGCCTGAGCCACCCTCCACCTGCCGAGGGGCGGTCGGGAGTGAGGTGACCGACAACCTGTGGGGCAGGCCTGACCCGACCGAAAGTCCCGTCAGTGGCACCGGTTTCGGTTGTGGAGGCGGAGGTTCCACCACAAATTGGTGGGTAGCTGGTTTCGCCGAACAACCGCCCATGCTTGGGCACCGCCAGCGTAGGGGTTGTTTCTGCCGCTGGGTGACAGCAACTTGATGGCCGGGAAGGCGCCGGCTTGTTCCCGGACAGAAGTAACTGCTGCCACATCAGGTCCTCGAGTGTCGATGCAATTGCGCGAAGCCTCTCCTCTTCTGAGGAGGAAGATGAGGACGAGTGCGGCGCCACTTACCTCGGTGCCGAGACAGAGACCGCTGATGTCGGCGGGATCGCTGGACGAGACAATGTCAGAGACGAGATCCTCGGCATTTTCGAGGCGGGTCTGGGAAGAGGCGAGGACACCCTCTTCCCTCGGCTTGGAAGCCTTAACGGGACTGTGGCACCGAGGCGCGAGGCAGGTCCTCGGTCTCCACGGGGAACTGGTGAAGAAGGTTGTCAGCCTCACCAGTCGACAGGCCGTCTGCGGTCGAGAAAAATCTCGACGCATCGGCGGAGATGTCTCAGCCGGCTGGCCTGACGAGGGCGCCCGTGAAGACAATGACCTTAGCGCAACCTCGACCGAGTCGACGGTCGACTGTCCAGGGAAGGGGACCTCTCCCGCGAACACCGACGATGGGACTTACCCTTTGAGTCCTTCTTTTTGGACCGAGAGGAATTTCCCGATGGCCCCTCTCCCTTCGTGGAAAGGGACTGGCAAAGCTCCTTGAAAGAAGCTGAATACGAGGTACCCAGTGAGAGAGGGATAAATGCAGCGACCGAGGAAGAGGATGATGCGGCCTAAGCTGCCTCCTCCTCGAAGATGATCATCTGCTCGAGTTGCTCAGCCGGAGCCAGCCGCAGCAATCTGCCCAACGGGCCTCCTCACTTAACCGGGCGGTAGCGCTCGGGCGCCTAGTTGTAACCAGGCAGTGCAGTCCCAGGACGCTAATAAAACGAACAGCATGACTCGCAGGCCTGTGGGTCATGTTCTAGGCCGAGGCAGTGAGGCATGCGTGGGTCTGGGTCCATCCTGGACATCTTCTGCCCACAAGGGCACACGAACTGGGAGTCGATTTGTCCATCGCAGCTGCAGATGAGAAAGATGACCAAGTCTTGAAAATTTTAAAAATAAGTTTCCGGGCTAATCAAGAATTAGGATTCAGCCCATACGAGGAGCGCTAAAGAGGGGACCTGAGCTTCCAAGCTGCAAGGAAGATCTGCATCATGGGTCGGAGCCGAGAGTTTTACCACCCGGGTAGGTGGGAGGAGCCAGCTTGAAGACCTTCCGGCAAGATTTAAAGCGGCAAGGAACCTGCCAGACAGTGTGGATGAACAACATATCCATGTCCCTAGAACATTCCGGTTGTTAAGCCTTTTAGCACTTGCTGTGCATTTAATACCTGTATTTGGGTAAAGGTTAAACAGCATGAGTAACGCTAACATTCCGGTTGTTAAGCCTTGGTGTTTGTCCATACCCAGACTGGGTCTAGTTACTGCCGTGTGGCAGGAGGTATGGACAAGCTGCACCCTAAATCCCTCCTGTCACCAAAATACTATACCACTATGGCACTGTGTGTTTTGAATGCAGAATGCCCTATTTCCAGAGCAGGTCTTGGGGAACAACAACCACCACAATGGACATACAAGTCCTCTATCCCCTGGCAGTACATAAAAAATAGAAGAGTAGGCTGGCCCATTGATGCAGCAGTACCACTAAACACTCACGATGTCAGGAACCCATGTTTGAGAATGAACCTGGCGCACTGGAGGCCAGCTTGGGGGGGTGTGTTAATCATCCCAGTAGACATTCTTCTCCAGTGAGGGAGGGTTTCACTCTCCACCACCACACTGCCTCCAGGGTAACCACAGGTGGTGGTGGTGCAGCTGGAGGGTGACAGAAGAGGGTGGGATGACTGTGTGCAGCTAAGCTAGTATGTGCACATGTACACCTAGGGGCACGAGCCTGCAGTGTCTGCAGGGACAGCAATGCAGGCAGAAAAAGCCTTGATGTATGGCAAACTGGAGCTGGAACTGTCAGGCCCCACGGCTTCATATACCAGACAGGCTCACTGCAAACCAAGGCTAGCAGTTCTCCTGAGGAGCCACCGCACAGGAAATGCCCTTGCCCAAAATGCCCCTGTGGACCCCCGGAACAGTTGAAGAAGGGTGAGAGGTCTTCTTGGGTCTAACAACCACCTCATGGTGTGGTTCAGCAGGGGGACAAGGGACACAGTCCAGCCACACGAAGGCAAAGGTCTTAGATTTTAGAGGGGCAGACTTTGCTAAGATGGGAAGATGCATCAAGGAAGCCCTGGTGAGGGGAGAGGGAGAAGGGGGAGTGGAGGAACAGTGGGAACACCTGAAAGGAGCCACAGCAGAGGTAACAAACCAATGCATCAGGTTGGTAAACAAGGGCAAGAGAAGGAGGAGGAAACCACTATGGTTCTCGAAAGAGGTGGCAGGCAAAGTAAGGTCCTGAAGAGTGGGTTTCAGGAGATATAAGGAGACTCAAAAGGAGGAAGACAGGAAGGTGTACCTACAGTGTCTAAGGAAAGCGAGGAAAGCTGTGAGGAGCACAAAGGCGTGGACTGAGGAAAGATTAGCACAGACGCTGAAGAAAGGGGACAAGGCATTCTTTAGGTACATCGGTGAAAGAAGGCAGGGGAGGGATAGTAAAGCTCGGAGGGGAAGAGGGGAGTACAAGGAGGGTGACCTGGAGAAGGCAAAAATACTAAATACTTCTGTACAGTATTCACTGAAGAGGGGGTCAGGGACCACAGTTAGGCAACTGATATGAAGGGGGAGGTGGACACAAGCCCATTCACAGAGGAAAGAGTGCTAGAGGAACTCACAAAACTGAAGGTGAACAAAGCAATAGGGCCTGATGGGATACGCCCAAAGATATTAAGATTAAAGTAGCTGCGAAGGGAGCTAGCAGCACCGCTGGCAGTCATGTTCACCGAGTCACTCCACACAGGAGTCATTCCAGACGACTGGAAGAGGGCACATGTGGTCCCTCTACACAAAAATGGTAGAAGGGAGGAAACAGGAAGCTATAGGCCAGTCAGCCTCAGATCAGTGGTGGGTAAGATCATGGAGTCAGTGCCTAAGGAAAGGACAGTAGGACACTTGGAATCCAACAGTGCCCAGGATCCAAGGCAACATGGATTCACAGCTGGGAGGTTGTGTCAATCGAATCTGACAGAAGTTTCTGACTGGGTGACCAAGGAGGTAAATCGGGGGGGAAGCGGTGGATGTCGCCTACCTTGATTTCAGCAAGGCTTTCAACACCGTCCCACATAACAGGCTAGTTAACAAGATGGGTAGTCTGGGCATTGGACACAAGGTGGTAAACTGGGTTAGGAACTGGCTAACAGACAGGAGGCAGAGGGTGGTGGTAAATGGATCCAATCCAGGGAGAGGGGGGGAGACCAGCAGGATACCTCAGGGATCAGTCTTTAGGCCAGTCCTATTTAATGTCTTCATTAGTGACATTGCAGAAGGGCTGGTGGGAACGGTCTGCCTGTTTGCAGATGACACCAAGATCTGCCACAGGGTGGATACTCCAGAAGGGGTGGAGAAGATGAGGCGGGACCTGGGTAAGCTTGAAAAATGGTCCGAGGTGTTGCAACTGAGGTTCAACTCAAGGAAGTGCACAATAATGCACCTGGGATGAGGGAACCCTGGGGAGAGCTACAGGATGGGGCGGGGGAGGAGAGTTGCTGACGATCACCAAGGAAGAAAGGGATCTGGGGGTTATCATTTCAGACAAACTCAAGGTGTCAGAGTACAAATGCTGCAGGAAGGGCCAGTGGCATGCTGGGGTGCATAGGCAGAGGTATCACTAGCTGAAGGCGGGAGGTAGTGATGGCACTGTATAAAACACTAGTGAGGCCACACCTAGAGTACTGTGTGCAATTCTGGAGGCTGCACCTTCGTAAGGACACTGACAGGTTGGAGGCAGTTCAGAGAAGGGTGACAAAGATGGTACAGGGCTTGTACCACAGAACATATGAGGAGAGATTAAAGGACCTCAATATGTACTCGCTGGAGGAGAGGAGAGGAGAAATCAGGGTGACAAGATAGAAACATTCAAGTACCTTAAGGGCATAAACAAGGCGCAGGGGGGAGACATCTTCCAATAGTGGGAGAAAGCACAGTGGAGGAATTTAAACATGCCTGGGACAGGCATAAGGGAACCTTGGGGGGAGGGAAGTGGAGAAAAGTCACTGATCAGGTAGGGTCAGTGGCTGCAAACAAGTGTAGGGCTGACGGGCAGACTAGATGGGCCTGGTGGTCCTTATCTGCCGACAATTTCTATGTTTCTGTGACAGGTACATGAGGCTGGGAGGTGGCCTGGCTGAGGAAGGACAGCATCAGCAACCGGGGGGGGGAGGGATAAAAAGTATTTAAAAAAAAGCAGGAGAGAGAGAGTGATCAGTGACAATAGACAGCATACCTCCCCCATCCACAATGATCCACGGGGGAGCAACAGCCATTGCCCCATCTGGCTGGCTGAGAAGCACTGTTCTGGACATCTAATGCCCAGTGGAAAAAAGGGTCCTCTCACGATGGAGGAGGGTGTGAGTGTTCACATCCTGAGCTCAGGGACCCCACTCAGACCAGTGAAGGTTCAATGCAGCTCCCAAAGAGGAACACAATTCTTCTGGTGGCACTTTTTGCAGAGTGACTGTTAGTCCTGAGGGAGGGCCACGTGCAGCATGTCTCCCTTCATGGCCCTTTCCCCAGTAAAACTCAGCAGTGTAACAAAAAATGTTTTTCTAAACAGCTACATTCGCCTACAATAAATACAAATACTAGCATGCCTGTCCCGTCTTCTTTTCTAGAAACCTCCTATGCTGCCCCCATGAGTTTTTTGTTTCATTTTTCCTGTTCTGCACCCCTGCCAAGTCTACAAATGCTATTTCTAAGATAAATGTGGAGGCCATCTTTTTTTCTTCAGAAAAAATACATCAAAACATTTATAAAACACTCAACATGTTGGTGCAATTAGAAAATGTTCAAATAAAACTGAAAGATGCTTGTAATTTTTATAGCGAAAAAAAGGCAGGGTCAAACTTTTGCCTAATTTTGTTGCACTGCTGCTTTAAAGGGCTATTTTGTTCTGGCAGAAGGATGAAGCCTATGTAATGGTTTCCAGCTACACTATCTGTTGGGAGCCAGTTGGAGATCTCATGCAAATAAAATGAAAATTTAATTGGACCACCTGATGAGCCAGTGCTTCTCTGCCAGTGGCCCCAGTTCTGGAGCAAGAATTATGTACTAGGTTTAAGTACTGCTAAGCACAGCGCAGCTCGGCCCGGAACCAAGGATGTCAAAGTCCCCATGTAGGAATTCCTTGCGATAAGCTGGAGAACCTGTTCCCTCATGAGTGGAGGGTGCGGGGTCCATGTATGTAACGCTAAGCAAGGTAGAAAGAGGCACGCTTAATATCGGGGTTTATAAAAACTCAGGGTCAGTGGAGAAAATGGGGGGAAAAATGGCGGCTTCCTGCATGACAGACCTTGGTCTCAGAACCTGTGCCCGTGCTGCTGTTCCCATGGTTCTTCATATCAATGACAGGGAGCAGAGCCTCTCGAAAGACCCTGCTAGAGGCCAAGAAGGGAAGCCACGGGGGATGACGGAGCAGTGATGATGGGCGACAGGGTTGGGCGCTGCCCCAAAAATAAACCCAATGCGGGCACCCAGCCAGGAGAACAAAAATCTACATGGAAAGGAACAAAACACCAAGAGAACCAGAGCAGCAATGCCGTGAAACAGAAGTCCCCACTGAGCCTGGGCACCAACCGTAACACTGCAAAGTGAAAGCCTCCACCAAGCGAGGGGTGGAGACTCAAAGAGGCACAGCAGGTGGTGGCTTAGCAGTAAAGGTCTGCCACTGACAGGAGTGTAGAAGGCCCAATTGGGGTTGCTGGACGCCACCCTCAGTGGCAGTAAAGGAGAACCCATCAGCATCTGTTCAATGACACCAAAGGTGGCACTGGAGAAGGTCCAGTCAGAGGCAACATGCAGAGAGAAGAGCAGGTAAGAATTTTTTGGAGTGGGGAACGGAGATCACGGAGTGGTGGCAAGGGGTGATGAGTGGGGTGCAGAAAAGTTTCACTTGCCTTGATCTGCTTCTCACTGCAGTTAAAAGGAAAATGGCACACTCCTTTTTCTCACAGCCAGTCCAGGTGGAGAACGTACTGGATATCACAGCACACTAACTAATGACATCACTCTGGAAGCGTCTGACAGGTGCAGTGCAGGACAAAAAGTGTGCAGCAGTTTTGCCAATATTCTAGTTCTGGGCTGAAGTCAGGACATCAAAGACTTACTCAGAGTTCCGCTTGTTTTAGCAAAAATCCACAAATAACGATATCTGGACTGCGATGCCACAGTTCTTGAAAACTGACTTGCAGGTTTAAAGTACAGTAGTTCATTAAATAAGCAATTTGCCAATTCAGTACATACTTTCGCAACATACTGTTTCAGACTTTACAACTGCCTAGATAGAACGCGGGTTGACATTTCAGGTTTTCCTTTCTAGAGTTTGCAATTCATTTTGATAATTTGTCCAAAAACTCAAAAAAAAAAAAACTGCATTTTTCACCAACTGGCCTCACAGACCACTTCCTTATTAAATCACAGAGCCCTCCATGGCAACAGTCTGTAATGTCAGCTGGGGACAGTTGAAGGCATTTTATTTAACCAATGCAGTGAAATAAACATTTTTTTTTTTATTCTGTTTATGTTCCCCTCAACATCACTGCCTCTGCTGTCCCTCAGGGTCCCCTAGGTGCCTGGCTCTACCGGTTCCAGACACCCACCAGTGTCCCACCTCCATGTTGCTCCGGTATCAGACACCCCCCAAGTGGGAAAGAAGGGGGTTCCCCCTCCTAGCTGAATGATCCTCGTCAGGACGGTAGCTGAGAGCTTCTAGGTCAGTTCATCTTCGGTCCACTGGAGCCATCGTCAGTTTCAGCAGTGTTTTTTTTTTCTTCTGTTTCTCCCAGCCCCAGGGATGCAAGCATGCATGGGAGGTCCAAGGTACGTGTGTACGCTATTGCATGGTGCCGCGCTGGACCCACAAGCCTGCGTCCCTTTCTCCAATAATGCCCTCAACTGCACTGCCACCTGTGGGCACCCCCAGAGGGCAGTATCACAGCGAGGGCAGTGACCCAGTTACCCTGGAGGAGAACGTCCCCTGGGATGTTCAATCCCCCGGCCAGCCCCTGATGACCCAAGCTTATACCCGAACTCGGAGCGCCGGTGTCACAAGCAAAGAAAGAAACTACATTATCTGAAATATGCAGAAGACTAAATAACAGGAGAAAGTGAGAGCACCTAGAAAACCTTACATGTCATTTAGTCTAGTAGCGTCCTGCTCTTTTCTAGCAGTACATCAGTCGCAGGGCTCCTGAAAGTACAGTTACATAAGAACTTACCATAACAGTAGATCTTCGAGAGGAGCTCTTGAAGCAGGCTATAACCATTAGGACTAATGTAGCAGGCCTTAGGACCCACTGGAAAAATCTTATCTAGCAGTACCCAGCAGGGACCGCCCCCGACGTCGGCAACGCTACCTGAGGGGGCGGACACTGGCTCCACCTCAGTTCCCCCAAGACCCACGAACGGACCCCAGCAAGTGAAAGAAGTGAAGCCTGTCAATGGTGTGCCGAACACCTCATCCTGGGGGGATGGAGGGTGGGAAAGCAGTGCCTGCTGCAAGAGCTCCTTTCGAAGATCTACTGTTATGGTAAGTTCTTACGTAACTGTACTATCTTACTTCAAGTGGGAGCGCTTGCAGCAGGCTATAACCATTAAGACTGAATCCCAAGCAGTCCTGCGCCAAGGAGGTGCCTAACCCCAGGAGGAGGAGGAAGGATGGAATAATGCTGGCAACACAGCAAATCAGGACAGAAGTCCCTGAAGGACTGCCAAGCCGAAACCAGCACGGCGTCAGGATGCAATGTCCAGGCTGTAATGCTTCACAAAAGTGTGCACAGAATTCCAGGTGGCTGCCACACAGATGTCTCTTATGGAGACATACTTTAAGGCGGCAAAAGAAGCCAAAACTCCCCTGGTGGAGTGACCCTTAACTGGGCCCGGAAGGGGTTTGTTGTGCTTCTCATAACAAAACACAATACAGTGGACAAGCCACTTAGAAATAGTATGTTTAGACACTGGTTTGCCCAAATGTTGTGGTGCAAAGGCCACAAACAGTTGCTCCGATTTACGGTGTGCAGCCATGCGCCTGAGGTAGTACCTCAGCGCCCTGTGAATGTCCAGTGTGCGTGTAGGAGAACTTCTCCCCTATTAGAAGAAGAAGAAAAATAATCTGGAAGGTCAACCGAATGGTTGAGAGTCAACTCCGAGACCACTTTAGGAAGGAACTTAGGATTTGTTCTAAGGGAAACCCTTTCCCTGTGAAAGCCAAATAAGGGTCTTTACACATCAGGGCCTGGAGCTCAGAAACTCTTCGAGCTGAGGTAACAGCAACTAAGAAACAAACCTTCCAGGAAAGGTAACGCAGCTCACAATCAGCCGCTGGCTCAAAGGGGGGCAGTGGCGTCTCCAACACAAACAGGAGGTCCCAGGGTGGGATAGGATCCCTAATGGGAGGTCTCGTATGCAGAATACCCCGTAAGAAGGTGCGGGCCACGTCCAGTTGGGCCAAGGTTCTATCCCCCAAGAGGACATGATACGCAGAAATGGCCCACGTGCACTTTTAGCGAAGAGTAGCTCAAGCCTTATTGGTATAAGAAGAGGAGCTACGGTAATGCTGAGTTCACCGGGCAGGTAAGAGGGTCCAGACGGTGAGACAATGCTCATAAGTAGAAACACTTCCACTTCATAGCATAAATGGAGCAAGTAGAGGGCTTCCTCACCGAGACGAGGACGTCCGCCACCTCTTGGGAGACCCCATACCTGGATTTTGCTACATCTGCAGGAGCCAAGTATGAAGGTGCAAAGATCTGAGATCTAGATGGACCAGTATGCCCCAATCTTGGGACAGCAACTGCGAGCATACTGGCAGCAGAACTGGAGGTTCCGAGGACAACCGCTGAAGTACTGGGAACCAAATCTGCCGAGGCCACAATGGGCTGATTAGAATCATCCGAGCCCCCTTGGCCTGTATCTTCAACAGTACTCCCTGAATGAGAGGGAAGGTGTAAAGAAACCTCCCTGCCCAACAAAGGGACAACGCGTCTGGCCAGAAAGCACCAGGCGTGAGCTCTCGCGAGCATAAAGTTGGCAGTCTGGCGTTGCGTCGGGACGCAAAGAGGTCCAGCTCTGGATGACCCCATGTGTCAAAGAGCTGGTCTGCTACTGATTGTAGCAACTCCCATTCGTGCGCCTTGGATTGAGACCTGCTTAGGCTGTCTTCCAAGTCGTTTTGGACATCTGGAACATGCACTGCGGGCAGAGAGATGTGACACTCCAGCGCCCAGTACCAGACACTCATCACCTCCCTGCACAGGGGGTAGAAGTGCGTTCCCTCCTTGCTTGTTGATATAAAAGACGACCGCCATGTTGTCTGTCTGAACTAGGAGACAGCCTGGGACAAGGTCCTCTTGGAAGGCATACAGCGCATCGAGGACCGCTCGCATCTCCAGGACATTGATGTGGAGGTCGCGCTCCTCTGGGGTCCAGACCACTTGCGTTTGGCGGGCCCCTAGGTGTGCCTCCCATCCCAAATCTGATGCATCCACTGTTAGGGTCTGATTTGGGGGCTCCTGATGGAAAAGGACCCCTTTCTCTAGATTGAGAGGGTCCAGCCACCAAAGTAGTGTTCTCTTGACCGGCTCTGAGACTCTGACTTTGTGGTCTAGTTCATCTGAGCACTGATCCCACTGCACCCTGAGCATCCATTGTGGGATTCTCATGAGGAGGTGGCCAAAGGAGTGACACGGATGGTCACCACCACGTGCCCCAGAAATCTGAGGAAGGTCCTGGCCTGGACCTGAGGGGTTACTAGGACCAATCCGGCTATCTCCCGCAGGCGATCGCCCCTCTCTGGAGGTAGAAAAGCCATGCCCTGGACTGAATCCAGGACTGCCCCTATGAAGATGAGTCTTTGGCTGGGCTCTGGGGAAGACTTTGGAAGGTTCAGGGTGATCTCCACCTCTCAGAACAGAGTATAGGTGTCTCCAAGAGCCTGAAGGAGGCACATCCTTGACGGTACTGCAAGTAGCCAATTGTCGAGGTAAGGGAAGATGTAATATCCGTGACGCCTTACAGCCGCAGCTACCACTGCCAAACATTTGGTGAAGACTCGAGGAGCGGAAGAGAGGCCAAACGGAAGAACCCAAAACTGATAATGCTTCCCCTGGAAGTGGAACCTCAGGAACTTCCTGTGAGAGGGTAAGACCCCGATGTGCATGCACACATCTTGCATGTTTAGGGAACAGAACCAGTATCCCTAATGCAGCAGAGGAATAAGACCCGGAAGGGTCACCATCCTGAACCTTCGGTACTCTATGTAGTTGTTTAAGGAGCTGAGGTCCAGGATGGGCCGAAGATCTTGCGTCTTCTTTGGAACTAGGAAAAAGTGGGAGTAATATACCTTTCCCCGCTGCTGCAGAGGAACTGGTTCTATCACCCTTTTTCACAAGAGGGCCTGAATCTCTCCTTCTATAAGGGGTATGTGAGAACGAGTATATCTTGAGGACCTTGGTGGAGTGTCTGGGGGGATTTCGGTGAACTCCAGCGTATGTCCCCTCCTTATAATGTCTAGGACCCACTGGTCTGCTGTAATAGAGTTCCAACCCTTCAGGTGAAGGGAGAAGCAACCCCCTACTGCCTCCCCTGGTACCTCCTTCAGAGGAGGGGGGTCGGGAGGAAGGGAGTCACTGGATGGAGCCAGGAGTGGGCAGAGAGGCTTGGGAGGACTTGGGGCCTCGAAAAGGAGCGCCTCCAGGTTGCTGGTTGCCGGCTTTCCTTTTGAAGCCACCTCTCTGGACCTGTTGGTTTCCAAGCGCTTGGGCACCTGAGGGCTTACGAAAAGGCTGGTGTCTTGTGCGTTTCTGGTCCCCTCTGTACATCTGCCTGATGGACCAGATAGATTTGCCAGACTCCTGGAGACGAGAGATAAGAGACTCCATCTCCTGCCCAAAAATGATGGAACCCTGGAATGAGAGGTCCCGGATTCCGGACTGCAAATCCTGGTGAAAACCTGAGACTCTCAACCAGGCATGGCGCCGGAGGCAGACACCTGACGCTGACACTCTGGCCACCGTATCTGCAGTGTCGTACGAGGCACGTAGGAAGTGCGTGCTTACGTCCGAGCCAGATTTCAATATGTCCAGAAGCTCCGTTTTTTGCGTGGAGTCTGGCAAGGCATTGGCTAGCTCCTGTCCTCTCTCCCACAGCGCATTCTGGTACTGGACCACGTGTTCGGAAGTTGAGGGATCTAATGGAGCAGGTGGAGGCAGAGTAGACTTTCTTGCCCACCTGGTCCAAGTAGTGGGATTCTGGGTCAGGAGGCTGGGAGCTGAGGTGCTTAGGCTGCTTAGACTTGTCGTGAGCAGCCGTAATGACCGATGAGTCTGGCTGAGGGTGTTCCGCCAGAAAAGGCTCGTCTCTCGGGGCTCTATACAGCCTGTCTGACTTCTTTGGAATGACCAGAACTGACGCTGGATGCTTCCAAGTTATCCTGGTAAGATATTGGAAGGTGTCCACTAAAGGAGGCACCACCCGAGGCTTGGGCTCTTTCTGCCTCAGGTAACAGGCCAGTCAATGGCGTTCTGGATCCAGGTCCTCTGTCTCCCATTTACTGGAGGCCTGGATGTGCCTCATGACATCCATAAAAGTCGGATCATCAGGAGGCGAGCGAGGTTCGTCCTTCTCCCCAAGGGAACCCCCAACCCCCGAGAGGGATGAGGAGGAAGCAGAAGAAGACAACGACCTGCTACTGGGCCTAGAATAGCCTGAGCTGCATCTAGGACTCCCCCCGCTCGAGCGTCTGTGACTACCAGACCGACGTCGATCTGAGGACCAATGACGGCTACGGGACCGACGACGGAGCAACAACCGATGCCGGCCTGGGGACTGGCGCTGGGAGCGGGCCCGCCTGGGAGAGTGGGATCAGCTCTTGGGCGGAGACCGGGACGGACGACGGCTGCCCAATCGAGAAGGACGCCAACGACAGTCCTCAGACCGGGATTGGGAACGAGCTTTCAAGGACGGGTGAGGCAGCGGCCGCTCAGGGGTCTTCTTCGGAGAAGGAGCAGGAAGACCCTCAAGCTCACGGTTGTCCGGCCAGTCGGGAACCAGTGTTGGATCCAGCTTCGGTGGAGTCTCCTCTTTTTTTACCTGGCTCCACCAAAAAGAGAAGAGTTCTTACAGCTCCTCTTTGTTGAAAACAGCAGCTGCTGTTCCCGGGAAGGGACCTGGAGAAGCCAGAGGGTCTGGTAGGGCATGAGTGGGGAGTCCCAGAAGAGCCCTGCGGGGTGGAAGACCTGGGGGTCGCCGGAACCTTAGTGGGTGCCCCTTCTGCGGGGGTGTCTTCCACTGGAGGAACTTCCACCAGCATCAGGGCCCGGCGCCGGTTTTACAGGAGGTGGTGCTGGGGTGTCCTTGTCACCCGGCAGCTGCCTGAACTGGGCGAAGTCGAGGCCTTCTTGGGCAGGGCTGAGGCTTGTGCTGAAGAGGCCTTGGGAGTTACCCGGAGCGGTGCCACCTTAGGTTTCGCTGGCTTGTCTCCTAACGTTCCCGCCTTGACCAGCGTCGTTTTTTTTGGCGGGAGGGCTCGGTTCTTGGGGTCGTCTTTGCAGTGTTCCGAGCCCAAGGAAGGAGGCTTTATGGGGAGGAAGCAGAAGCGGGACTGATGATGGGACCAGCTATGGTCCTTGTCTCGGAAGCGCTTTCGAGGCTTCTCCTGGTGTTTGCCCTTGTCCCCAGAGGTGTGTAGGACATCCATCTGTTGTTCTAATAGATCGGCTTTTAGGGCCTTCAGGCGTTGAATTCTTGTCCTACTGGTAAAACCTCTACAGGTCTTGCAGGCAGCTCTGTCATGGACTGGACCCAGGCAGAAGACGCACTTGGAGTGGCCGTCTTTTGATGGCATCTAACAGCCACAAATCGCACTTGTTCTTCTTCAGCCTGCAGGAGGATACCGACGATGGAGACGACACACGCCGAACTGAAGTCGAAAAGGAGAGAAAAAACGGTTGATTTTCCAAGAAAAATCCAAAATTTGAGCTGGAACTGCTGGATAGCAAAAACTTCTCCAACGTGAGCGGGTTGCGTCGGGAAAAGAACTGAGGTGGAGCCGGGGTCTGCCCCCCTATGTAGCGTGGCCAACGTCAGGGTGGAGCCGATGTCAGGGGCGGCCCCTGCTGGGTACTGCTAGCTAAGATTTTTCCGGTGGGTTCCAAGGCCTGCGGCGTTAAGTCCTAATGGTCATAGCCTGCTGCAAGAGCTCCCACCAAGTAAGATCACATATCGCATCTGGAATCCACTGCTCGCTGATTTCAACCTCATGGCCCGGCAGCTACTTGATGGTTTGTCGATGATCTTCTCCACCATCTGAGAATTCCTGCTCACCTCCTCCAGCTTGGCGGCTGTAATCCAGATGTGTCTGTCTGTTGGAATGTTCTCGCGTGCTTTGTTCAGGACTTTACGGGCATTTTCATAGGTCTCCAGTCTGGCGGTGCAAGCCAAAGCTACAAGGGGTTTGGGGAGAAATAATTTTTACAGTTTAGCATCCTAGATAAGTAACTGAACTCAAAACACAGCCTCCTCAATCCCTACCCCACAATGCTGTATGACTGGGCTATGAGGCTTCCTAACCACATCTCTCAGTTACAGTGACATCCATTACAAATCTCATGGAGGATAACACTGCTGGGCAAAGCATTTAATTTAGTGGAGCTGGATGGGGCACAGGAAATGTACCTCACAGCAGAAATGTAATGCCTGGAAGGGACTGTGCAGATCTCGGCCACAGGTTCCCAAAGGTTTACATCAGTGATGGGTTTCCTCTCTATGGTACCAAATTCTACACAATTTACTGGTAGCAGCTACCATTAAAAAGCCAGTATACTGTGTAAAACTAATATTAGTTTCTAATAGAAGTCAGCTATTGCTGTTTATATCGGACGCACTTTTTCTTTTTCATTTGATTAATTAGAAGACTGTTTACCTGATGTTAGCAGGTGTGATGTGTAGAACAGCATTCTGCCTGGCAGCTGACATATCTAGCGCTCTGTTCCTCCCATTACATCATCAGCACTGTGACCTTACAGCTGCTCAGGAAGAGCCACTCAGCAGCTGCTCAGTTAGTCACATGTGATCTCATTGTCAGTGAGGTCACAGTGCTGCTGATGTAGTGGGGGAGGGGAACAGAACTAGATGTGTCAGCTACCAGGCAGAGTACTAGTCCACAAGCCCAGCACGATACTATCACATAGAAAACTTCTTAAAGAGCCAAAGGGAAAAAAAAATACTTCAGAAATAAAAAGTTACAACTACAACTTAAAAGTCGTAACATTTTCCTGTCTGCTACTTTTGGTTACGCTAATTCTTAAAGCACTAGCTACAGATATTTCACGACATTAAATGCTGCAGTGCCTGGAGGGTAGGTAATGGACACAATGAACCTGTTGGTCCGTTTTGTAGAAACAGAAAGTGACAGCAGATAAAGGCCCATCCAGTCTGCCCACCCTAAAACTACACTGCGAGGGGCCCATCCAGTCTGCTCACCCTAACTACACTGCAAGGGCCTATTCAGTCTGCTCACCCTAACTACACTGCAAGGGCCCATCCAGTCTGCTCACCCCAACTACACTGCAAGGGCCTATTCAGTCTGCTCACCCTAACTACACTGCAAGGGCCCATCCAGTCTGCTCACCCCAACTACACTGCAAGGGCCCATCCAGTCTGCCCACCCTAACTACACTGTGAGGGCCCATCCAGTCTGCCCACCCAAACTAATTGCACTTTCAGGGCCCATCCAGTTGGCTAACCCTAACTACACTGCGAGGACCCATCCAGTCTGCCCACCCAAACTACACTGCGAGGGCCCATCCAGTCTGCCCACCCAAACTACACTGCGAGGTCCCATCCAGTCTACTCACTCTAACCATCCTGCAAAGACCCTAGGGGCCATCTATCTCACTTACCTCTACCACTTCCCACTTACTATGGCCATGTTCCTGTCACACTCTATCTCAACCCTGCCCCCCCAGGTTTTAGCCTGCACCACCTTTAGTCTGCTTGCTAGTTCACTGCAGTCACAAGAAAACTGATGTTAAACAGTGGGTGTTCAGAAAAACTGAGAATACTAATAAAAATGTGGGGATGGCCAGATTTAAAGTGCTCCTTTAAACAATTTCACTATAATCATAGCTCCTAACCCACATCTTATCCTTCTATTTTATTCGCCGGCATTACGCCTTACTTCCATGTATTTTTTCTGCCCTCTGAATATAATGTATATTATTTACTTTTACTGCTGCTGTACTCTGTGATATGTTCCGTGCTGTTGAATTTTTGCCTGTCCCACCCAGGACCTCCTTGTCAATGAGCCCTGCTCAATGGAACCTTCCTCCTGGTAACAAATAAATACAAATACAAACACAACTCTCAAATTAAACACTAAAGAAGATTCAAAATGAGGGAAAAGGGTATCGAACATGACAGGAGGAAAAGCATAACCTAAAATGACAGAAAAAGCTAGAGGTTCCAAATGTTCAGTGTAACGTGCACTGCTGTTTTAAACATTTCTGCCCTAGCATTGCCTCATCTATGCAGCAGGAACAGACGCACAAGCAGCAGTTACACTTCCGAGGTTATCACGTTACTATAAAAAGCATAGCAACTGATGGCAGACGATGGCCCACTGACCCATCTAGACTGCCCGTTCCTACTTACAGTATAATGCAACAGCCGCAGTTTTCACCTACTCCACCCCCCTCCCCCCAAATATGTCTGTCGCACCCTTGCTTGAATCGCTCCACTGACTTGGCGCAGACCAACCCTCAGGCAGCCTGTTCCACTTATCAACGTCCTTCCTGAATCTCCTTCACACCAACTCCTTTGAGTTTCCCCTTGGGGCCATGATTCAGCTCACTGTAAACACTTCCCCAGTGTCTACCTTGTTTATCCCATGAAGAAGTTTTAATCATCTCCCCTCTCCCTTAAATATAAGTCAAAGATTTAAAGTAATCAAAGTTCATTAACAGTTACTTTTCTAGGGTGCTCGACAGTGTTACATAACAGCATGGATCAACAAAGATAAACAAGGGGATAAGTCATTTAACAGGTTATACAGAGGGCGAGAACTTTGGTAACAGCAACTTTAACTGAAGACAAATGGCTACAGTAGGAAGGGGTTAACACAGTTATACAAAGCAGACTACTCCCCCCCCCCCCAAATGCTTAGGCTCCCTTCTGCAACAGGAAGTTCCTTTATGGGCACCCTTGAATGGGTTCACTAGTCCTCCTTGGTTTACTTCGGGGGCTGATTAAAGCACTCTTTGTCCAAGTGAAATAGCTACAAAATATCAGCCAAACTCCAAATGGTTCTTTTTCATTCATTGTTCGGAACCTTATTGTGATGTGTTCACCTCAAAAAGGACCATGTATCAACGTGTCCGACGTTTCACCCTTAAAGGGACTTAGTCAAGGAAGTACACAGTCTGTCATACAGAAATATAAAAATAATAAGTTTTATATTATTCTCATAACTGTCCAGAGGGCAAACAGTATATTTTATGCCACTTTTATTATACTAAGTTTATCAAAATAATATTGCTGTCTAGTACCACTCTCCCCCACCCCCAAAAAAATAGTGAGTATACAGTGCTTACGTTTGGTAATTCCTCATTGTCTGTGTTTTTGAATATGGTTTCAACTTCGTAAAACACTACCTAAATGAAGCCTGTTTAAGGGTGAAACATCAGGCATGTTGGTGCATGGTCCTTTTGGAGGTGAACACATGAAAAAAGTACATTGTAGCTATTTCACTTAGGCTCCCTTCTGCTGTGCCCTGCCGACCCTCACCATCCACCACCTCCCTAGGCTTACATGAGTGGTCCAGGTTACCCCACTGATACCCTCTTGTGGCAGGGTCAGGAGGGTGAGAGCTATCCCCCTCCAAGCCCACATCCAGTTCAGCCAGCAGGTGCCTAGTGGTGAGGAGGGTGGGGGCACAGGGCGCCACTGAGGCCTTCCTTGCCGTTATTTTCCTCCACAGTTTCCTCCTCCTAGCCATGGCGGTATGGGCTGCACTTGCATATGGAGGCGCATATACATCCTGGAACCGCAGCTGTCCCTCCCTCGACTACTGTCTACCACACGTGCATCACCACTGCCACCAGGCCTTCACCTGGTGGCAGCCAAGAGCTGAGTCTACCCGCCACCCATATCCGGGAAAGGAGAGCTGCCCAACGGCTGCTCAATCCACTCCCAATCCTACCCCACCCTGCCGACCCCAAGCAACCCTGAGCTCATTCCCAAACTCGCGTCATTGGTGAGATGAGAAGGCACACAGCACCTCAGCCCTCTGCACCACTGGGCCAGATATGCGGACTGTTTGATGCAATATGTTAGTGAGTAAGGTCTGCAGTGCAACAGCATACCCAACGTAGAAGAGGGTGAGATGGGTGGGTTAAGATAGTCAGGATGGAAGTGAGTGCTAGTACAGACACAAAGAGGGTTACATAGTGTGGGTGCACTCATACAGATGCTCCAAATAAATCAGCCAGGAATGTTAAATCAAAGCCACCCTCTCCTACCCCCTCGGGGGAAAAAAAAAAGGAGCTACCTCTACACTTGTGGGACAGCACTCCACGGCTCTGCTGAGCATGATCCGAGCATCCTCCGGCTCCTCCAATTCGACCGCAGTCTTCCACAGACGCACAGAGTTTGGAACATGCTCCAAGGCTGCAGAAATACAGGAAACAAAACTTGAGACAGCAGGCCATGAAGGACCGATTTACAACCCTCTAAACTTAGCTGAAGCTGAAAGAAAACGTGGGCAATGCCCACTGAAACTGCCAGACCCCAACAGGGATTTATACCATATCTGCAATCATCTGAAAGTATTAGTCTCTGTTTGTGACATCACAATCTGTTGCCCTGGAAAGGACTATGAGGTCACAAACCCAGGATGATGACTTAAGCAGGGAAACAGCAGCAGGAGGAGGAGATGAAGTGAGAGGCACAAAGATTCTTTTTAAATGCAAATATCCACAGTAACAAAGAGCAAGGGGAGAAGTAATATAGTACTGCAATTATAAAAGGGAATTTGGGTCCATTTTGTCTGTCCCTCCTGCTGCATGGCAGTGACTGAGTATGGACACACATTCAAGCTTCACAGCCAAAATGTTCAACCTACTCATGCTATGTAACCCCTTATGTCATTCTGCCTCAGGAATCTGTCTAGTCCACCTGTGGAAGCCTGAACAGTACTAGCTTCCACAACCTCTGTGGGCAAGCTATTTCACATGTTAATCACCCTATGTGTAAAGTAATGCTTTCTACTGTTTTCCCTTATTCAGCCCACCACTTCAGATGAACGGAATACCCTCTGGTTCTGCTTGCACTCTCCAGCTCAAACATCTTGTTTATACTTCACCCTGTCTATCCCATTCAGTGCTCAGAGAATAATAATAAACTTTATTTTTATGGCGCCTTTCAAATACCAAGGCGCCTAACAAATTTAAGATCACAAATCAATCATCAACAACAATATACGTTATATAAAATCAAAGAACCTGGAGCATGTCCCCCGTCAGCCTTCTCTTCACTAAATAATTTGAATCCATCTATTCTTTCCTTGCAGCTCTTGCCCCCAAGTCAATAATCAGTGTGGTGACCCTGCACCGGACCCTCTCTGTCTCTTCAAAGCCCTCTCTGCACTTCAGTTACTAGAACTGGACATAGTACAGGGGTCCTTTTTATCATTAATTTACTGTGCCAGGGCACAGTGCAAACTGCCTCAGGCCAGTGGGGATCCTCCCCTTCGCCTTTCCCTTTCAGGCCAGTGTAAGAACTAAATTCCCCTAACCCATATCAGTCCCACCACCTTCACCACGTCCCCTTAGTCGGAAAACTCTCCCATAAGATGAAAAGTATTAGGAAAAAAAAGTCCTCAGGCAACACACTGCCGATCCTAACAGTCTCACTGATTGGGCTTAACGCCAGCAATATTGCAGAACACTACTGGGACAGACTGCCAGCATTCGGGACTGGTAGTGAGATTGTTTGATAGGGTCCAAGGCACACTGTTTCAGGACTTATTTTTTATAACAGTATCTGTCACCATGTGGGTGAGTTTTTGACTAAAGGGACATGGGGGGGGTGCCTGAGATGGGTGAGGGAAGGGTATTAATTATTGTCTTTTAATCTCTCTGCCATATTGCAGTTCTGCAAGTTAGACAGTGGCTGGCCAAAGAGTTGAGCAGAGCGTTTATGCCAACCACCATCAGGGACTAGGGTCAATGGGGTTATGGTGCTCTGTGGGGTGAGGGGTACCACCAAACACTAGGGAGAACTTATGGGGATGTGGAGAGGGAAGGGGTGCCACTGGATACCAGGGAGAACTTATGGGGATGTGGAAAGGGAAGGGGTGCCACTGGATACCAGGGAGAACTTATGGTGATGTGGAAAGGGAGGGGGTGCCACTAGATACAAGAGAACTTATGTGACTGGGAAGAAGGTGGGGTGCTACTAGACATCAAGGAGGGCTTATGGGGAGAGGAAGGTCTGCACTGGACACCAGGGGGGATGAAAAGAGAGGGTGTGCCCCTGAAACCAGAGAGTACAGAGTTTTAAATAACTGATTAGCAGTTTTTTTCTTGGGACAATACTAACTGTACAGAAAGCATTTATATAGGTTTTCTAGGAGTGTTATGTTTGTTAAACATAGTGAGGCAAGTGCTATGCATTTTCACAATGTTTTAGCACTTTTATGAGCAAAACGCTAATCAATTTTCAGAGATAAATAAAACCCTGGAGTAACTGAAAAGGGGTGGGGAAGTGAGTCCTTTTTCACCCCAATAATTTCCAGTATAAATCTTGGGGTTGGGGGGAGGCCAGTGCAGGGGAAAAAACACTTAAGTGTGATCCCTGCAGTACCCCAGGTGTGACTGAACCAAGGCCTCATACAAGGAAGATGAAAATGAATTAAGTATAAGTTGAATTGTGTCCAACTAGGATATTTTTGAAAATGTTCCCAATTACTTGTAAATCCCTTCAGTACGGTACTATCTTCCACACAACACAGTTTTAAGAGTCTGCTCAGTCAGCCAGCAGGACATAGGCAGGAGAAACCTTTTTTATTTTATCACAATTTTTTCCAACATGGAATTTTTTAGCCATCTTTTCTGAAACTCCGAAGTAAAAAAAAAAAAAAAAAATTTGAGGTAAAAATTCACCAAAGTTGCTGTTAGCCTACAGTCACGCAATTCAGTAAGGCAGACTAGATGCTCACTTACTGAACCAAAATTAGCAAGGTTGCTTGTGGCCATGGCCAACACAAACTGCTGTTCTAAAGCACTGAATTACATACGGAGTACTCCACAAGTAGGCGTGCTGCTTACTGCAATAACCAAATGTCCCAGGTGGGTTGTGAAACACGGAGTAGCCGAGGGCCTTCAAACACTCAGGAAGTGCAGTTACTGCAGCGCTGCTGCCTAGCCAGGGTGGGTTATTCCACCTACAGTATAACATTTGGAAAAAGATCAAAAGTTTTAGAAAGTCAGGTAATCTCATGCCAAACTGCTGCATGCCAGTAAGATGGGGGGAGGGTCCTGCACTCTGAAGTGACTTGCCGCTACTATGAAAGGCAGAGTGGTCTAGTGGCTACAACACTGGCTTGGGAACCAGAAGATTCTAGGTTCAAACCTTGCTAGAGCCATATACTCACTGTGTGACCTTGGGCAAGTCACTTATTTCAATGCTCCAGTCCAGCCAGCTACAGAAATGGGGAGAAGTAGAACCCCACTGGAAATGAGATGCTGCATCTTAGCTGGGATATGCTGAGTAAATAAACTAAAACAAAAAAGGAAAAAAATATGAAACACAGAAAGCTATTTTAGGGGGCGGGGGTGGGGGAGGAGTTCAGAGTGAAGACTTCCACCACCAACCTTCCCTGAACATCCAGGATACTGAGGGTGGGAACAGAGGGTAAGATGTAGGTCTTCGAATCCAAACATGACACAAATGGCAGGTAACAAAATTGTGTGCTACTGTCCGTCTTCCAGTCACAATATTTGTGTGAGGCATGACTGAGGCAGTAGCCTGGCAACATTACGGCAAAAATGGCCTTTCAAGCACGCATGATACGCGGGATCCCGAGTACAATGCCATGAGCCTTCTGCAGTTCAGGCCAGACTTCGTACTGCAGCCAATGGCATTGGCTGCAGTTCGAAGTCTGGCCTGATGCCACAGAAGCTGTTGGATGTATCAACCAGTGTTGTGGCAGTTGCACACCATTTACTTTGACCTTCCCCAAACAAATATTTGTGGGTGCTACTGGCCCCCCACACGAAGGCAGTAAAGTGTGACCACTATGTTGAGCAACAGTTTTGGGGAGATCTGTGACACCCCCACACACACACACACACACACTCACTCAATCTACAATTAACATAGATTCTGCTTAGATGCATGATTTAATAAAAGGAAAAGAAAAACACACGGCTTGGCAACAGCTTAATGGATTGCATTTCCAAACCCTAATCAATCTTCATGTCAGCAATAAAAAAGGAGTGTTTTTCAGGAAACGCTCAGATGCAAACCAGAGCCAACAGTAACACAGATGTAGTAGGCAGCCAGAATCTGAGCGACATTCCCGAAACCCAATATCGCTGCTCTATAACTGGGAACTTTTCAGCTTACTTGAGTCTTGTTCAAGCATTATCTAGGTATGCCCAACATGATGAGACAGAAAAGCGTGCTATGGCAGACTGAGCAAACACACACACACACACACTATAGGCTTTCTGACATACTAAACCTCCACAAATAATCTCCCAGGCAACATGCTGACCTATGAACTTCAGACTAATTTTATAATGATTGCAGCCTTTTTTTTTTTTTTTTTTAATACTTCTTTTAATTATTCTTTTTTTTTTTGCACCTCGAGTATGGCAGGCAGTTTCTACAGCCCCCTCAGAGGGATTTGTCCTCTGGCCCCGTGCATCCCCACTAATGCCGACCCCTGGTAGTTCCCCTGTGGTGGGGCCAGGGAGGAGAGTGCCAGCCAGCTCTCCTCCTCCAGAGCACAATCCAGAAGCCGGTGGCAGCACAGGGACGCGGGGCCATCATGGAGCCTGCCAGCTCCCTTTTCCACTTTTACTCCAGTCCCCCTCCCCACCAACGTAAAAACACCAGTACATGCCTGCCCAGCCCGTTCTGCCTTCCAGTCGCGCCAGTGGGCAGTTAACAGCGGGATGACAAACCTCCCCCCCACCACGAGAGAGGAGGCAGTCCTCCGACGCTTCAATCCTCCTCGCCTGTTGACCCCCGCCCGCTGACCCCGCTGGTCCGGGCTCACTCCTCAAACCAGGGTCACCAGTATGGCGTGAGGTGTAGCAACCAGCGCCTCAACCTCCAGTGCCACCGAGACTTTTTTTTTTTTTTTTTTTATTACTTCTATATTTTATTATATTTTTCTTCTCTGAAGCTGCCCCCTACAGGTGGCTATCACCCAGGCCTAAGTGTGCCACTTCATCATGCTGCGCTCCAGGGTCTTTCCGTGTTCTTGGTCCTACCACTGTAGAGGACGGCAGCACACAATGGGGGCAAATGCATGCACAGCACGGGTCCCCAGCCAGCGTCCTCCCCCTCCCACACGGTGTCCTGCCAACTGTGGTCACCCAGGTGACAGTACTGCAAAGAGTGTGGCATGCATCCCTCCCCTGAGGAGGAGAGCATCCGCTCGGATCCGCTCGATATCACTCTTCTCCTCTGCCGGCTCTTATGACCCAGGACTGGTCCCAATCCCAGGTTGCCAGCAACGTGAGCAGTAGCCCCATAGCTGCACCGACAGGCTGGTCGTGAATGCAGCTTTTAATGAAGCAATACACAGACTAACTCAAATAGGAAGGAGGGTTTTAGTTTCATTCGAATGTAAATTTCCAGAGGCCAGTCACGGAGGTGAGGCTCTCAACTTCGGTGGGGGGGTCAATGGCCTTTAATGCAAAGGTGGTTGCTCACCCACCCACTGCTGGCAGGAAGGGTGCAGCAGTGGCACTGTGAGGACAGGGGAGAAGTGGCGGGGGAGGCAAAAGTGAGCAAAAATAAAATTATGCAATAACATCATGCCTCAGGTGGCTGGGTACAAGTGTGTCCAACACCCGAAAGGTGATGTTATCCCGGCATCACATGTCCTGGAGTGCATTACTGAATTTATAAAATGGCTTGCTAGTTTAAAAAAAAGGGGGAAAAAATAAAGAAAAAAGGTGAAAAAATACATTTGTTAAAATACATTTTCAGCTTTTTTGAATAGGTGTGATGTGCTGGGATAACATCACTGCTGAAGGTCAGCACTGACCAGCCAGAGCTCAGGAATCTTCTTGGAATTTTACACAAAGTATTTAAAAAGGTTCCTGTGCCAGTGACCCAGGTTCAAGGGCAGACTAGTGAAGCCACATTGCGTCAACGCCATGTGCTGCAGCAGCTGTTAAGTGGCCGTACACTCCACCCGGGAGGGTGACCGGACAGTTTTGCAATCACAGTGAAACCTGTAGGAGGGCCAGGCAGCTTTCTTCTCCACAGTGCGCTGTGCATGCAAGGTATCAGATGACAGCTTTCCTGTGTCACAGGCAGGAGAGAGTGGAGTGGAAGAAGAAAAAAAAATTATCGCAGTAATGTTGTTTCTTCCAAAGGAATCCCTCTATATGTTTAACAGCAGCAATCCTTCCCTTGCAATGAGCAGCCCTCGAGGTTTAGACTTTATGCACATTTTAGAATTTGGAATGAAATTCAAACTCTGCTGTGTGGTCACACTCACCCATGCCCTCTAACATCAGATTTATTTCTAAAGCTAAGGTGAGCTGTGACCACTAAAACTAGCTTAATGGCTAACAAATATTCTAAAATGTTAAACACAATTTTTGAAAAATGGTTGAAACAAGGCAGGACTTATTTGTAATGAAAAAATACATTTATTCAGACCACTGAGCAAAAACTGTAAAGACATTGTAACAGGTAATGCTCTAGCAAGCAGAAATGAACAGATCCTTGCATAAATCTTTATCAGGTTCTGGAAGGGGAGGATACGCTCAGGGATTGTTAAACACAGAGAGATTCCCTTAAGAAAAAACATTACTAAGACAAGGAATTTTTTTCATCAAATCCCAGGAATCCCTTATTTACATTTAATCAAAACAAACTCCATTATATTAGTCCTGTTGGGGTAAAGTTGACTGCATCTCGAGTTACTGCTTAATGATTATCAGACTGAATGAGGGGAGCTGGGTGAGGTGTTTTGCTTTATCATTCTATAATGGTATATAAAGGGTGGAAGGTGGTTACCCTTAATGCTAGGAGCCTTGGGAGGAAAACTGCAGAGTTACAGGTTCTCATGGCAGAGGGAGAGGTGGACATTGCAGCCATCACGGAAACATGGGCCACCCAATACAATGACTGGGACCTGTCTGTACAAGGGTACAGGTTATTTCGTAGGGACAGGGTGATTGGGAAAAGGGGGGGGGTGGCACTATATGTGAAGGAAGGACTGATGTAAGGAGGAAGGGGAGGAGGGAAATGGAGTCACTTTGGATGCAAATCCAGGATTCCAAGAATAGGATTCTTAGAATGGGAGTGGTGTACAGGCCACCATCTCAGACAGAGGAGTTAGACAGGGAACTAGCGGACAGATCAGGAGGACCTGTAAAAGGGTAGTGTGTGATGATTGTGGGGGACTCGACCAGGAGTGGACTGGAGCACCCCAACAACCAGGAACAGAAGGAGCAGGTACTGCTGGATGCCTTCCAGGACAGCTTCCTGCTGCAAATGGTCAGTGAACCAACCAGGTTAGGGAATACCCTTGACCTTGTGCTGGCAAATGGGGACTTTGAGAGAGAACTTATAGTGGAGGAACGCTGTCAGGAGTGACCACCACTCAGTATGGCTCACATTGGATATGGGTAAGGAAGGAGTGGAATCTGGCACAATAGTGCTGGACTTCAGGAGGGCCGACTTTGGGAGGATGGGGAGTGGTAAAAGGTACCTGGCCAGAATTCAGTCTAGTATGGACACTAACCAGAGGTGGGAGCTCATAAAGCTGGGGATAGTGGAGGCAACAAAACCTGCTGTAAAGCCCAGAGCAAGAAGGCTAGGGCTAAAGACCGATCTGGTTGAGCAAGGAGGTCATGGAAAAGGTAAGGAGGAAAAGAGCTGCCTTTAGGAAGTACAAGAAAACAGGGAGGGGAGGACAGGGAGGTGCTTGACAGAATCGAAGGAGGTGACAAGGGCAGTGAGGGAGTCAAAGCATCTCGGAACTCAGGCTGGTACAAGGCACTAAGAAGGAGAAGGACTTCTTTAAGTACATCAGGGAAAAGGAGCTGTAAGGACCACATAGTAAGGATTAGGAAGGAGAGTTGGGTGGAAGCAGGGGTGCGATAGGCGGAAGCACTAAATGAGTACTTCTGCTCAGTATTTACTAAAGAGAGAGGGTAACACCCAAGGTGGGAGAAATGGCAGAAGCAGGTGGGAAGAGTAACAGATGGTGAACCATGAGAGCAGAGTTCGAGAGGGTTTGAAGGCACTGAGGGTGGACAAGGCGCCAGGCCCAGATGGCATGCACCCCAGGGTACTGAAGGAGCTGGCAGAGGTCCTTGCAGGACCTTGGCAGACCTATTTAATGCCTCACTACATTCGGGTGTAGCCTCAGGACTGGAGGATGGCTCATGTGGTGCCCTCCACAAGAGTGGTCCAAAGGATGAACCGGAAACTACAGACCAGTGAGCCTCACATCCATCGTGGGTAAGCTAATGGAGACCATCCTGAAGGAGAGGCTGGTGGCCTCCTGAGGCCAAGGACTACAGGACAGCAGACAGCATGGCTTCACACGTGGCAGATCCTGCCAACCAACCTGGTCAAGTTCTATGACTGAGTAACTAGGCAACTGGACAGGGGCCATGCAGTGGATGTCCTGTATCTGGACTTCAGGCATTCGACCCAGTGCCATATGGAAGGCTGGGAAGGAAGTTAGTAGGCACAGGGGCGGGTGCAAAGCTGGTGAGATGGGTAGGAAACTGGCTGCAGGGAAGGCAACAGAGGGTGGTGGTGGGTGGGGAGCTCTCACACCCAAGGGCAGTGACGAGTGGTGTTCCACAGGGCTCGGTGTTGGGACCAGTGTTGTTTGGGATATTCACTGCAGACATATCATGGGACATCAGGAGCAAGATCAGTCTGTTTGCTGATGATACCAAGGTAGGTGTGGTGGTGGATGACCTAGGGGGATGGCAGGGGTTGCAGGATGATCTGGCAAAGCTTGAAACCTGGTCAGACACCTGGCAACTGGGCTTTAATGCCAAAAAGTGCAAGGTGCTGCATTTGGGATGAAGAACCCAAGGAGGAGTTACCAGCTAGGGGAGTGCAGCTAGCCCAGACAGAGAAGGAGAAGGATCTGGGTGTGCTCATTACAGGGTCAACGAACAACTAGGCACAATGTAGGAAGGCAGCTGCAAAGGCCAACAAAATGCTGGGTTGTATTGCAAGGGGTATATCCTCGAGGAGGGAGGAGGTGATTCTGCCACTGTATAGGTCATTAGTTAGACCACACCTGGAGTACTGCGTGCAGTACTGGCGTCCGTATCTGAAGAGGGACATTAAGTTACTGGAGGGGGTGCAGCGCAGAGCGACAAAGATGATCAAGGGGCTGGGGGACTTATACGAGAGGAGGTTGAAGGAGTTGAACATGTACTCACTGGAGGAGAGGAGAGACAGGGGTGACATGATTGAAACCTTTAAATACATGAAAGGAATAAACAAGACAAGTACAGAGGGGCTGTTCAAAGTAAGGGAGGGGAGGGACACCAGGGGCCATGATATGAGACTGGAGCGAGGAAGGTTCAGGAGGGAGATGAGGAGACACTTTTTTACAGAGAGGGTGGTGGCTGGGTGGAATGCGTTACCTCCTGAAGTGGTATGCAGTAGAACAGTGGACTGCTTCAAACGAGGATGGGACAGGACAAGGGGGAGGGTTAATGAAGGGGAAGGGTGGAAGGGAGGGGCAGCTGCAGAATAAGGGGTGCTAGCTGCACATTCGAGCAGACTTGATAGACCTCTAGGCCTTTATCTGCTGGCAAATTTCGTATGTTCGTATAATGGGAAACCTTATCTTGAATTAATGGGGATGTTTTTCACCTATCAAAGGGGTGTGTTACCTGACATGCTATTAATCTAAAGGATATTCCCACTCATGGCAGCAATTAGCTTATGGAACTCTCTGTTTAAAGGTAATTGAGATTTTTTTCTTTGTAAGGTAACCCCCACATGAAGTAACAAGTTAGGAGTACCACAAATACTGAGTGATCAAATCTTGGCAAAACATTGTGTTTTTAATGCTGGAATGTACCGTCCTAAGGGAAGATGCTTGTATCTACTGCATTTTAAAACCAATAAATGTAAGTTAAAAAAAAAAAAAGACTCCATAGCAGTACCTTGGCAGGCTGGGTTCAGAACCTTTTTAGGGAAAAGCTTCTGCCAGGCAGCAGTGCCAGAGATTGCATCCATTCTGGACTGTATGTCCAGACAGTAGTGCTTTCTGAAAGTGTGTACGGTTTTCCAGGTAGCTGCTTTACAAATGTCTTACAGAGAGATACCCCATGATGCTGCCACAGAGGCAGAGGTGCTCAGTTTACAGTGTGATTAAGGACAAGGGCTCTGAGGGACACGGGTACCTGTGTCATTTACGCACATTGTGTGCGTCAGGACGCTCGGGTTTTGTTTTCCTAAGTCCCCAAGACGCTCATTTATGAGGTCCCAGGAGTCCAGAGACTGAGCCATGTCCCCGTGCTCACACATCTTACAATATAAGAATCTGTAGAAAGTGGGGGCACACTCCACTGGTTTCTATGGGGTCATGTTTTAAACTTGAATTTTTTATGTTTTAGAGGGTGAATTCAAACAAATTACAGCCACCATTCAACTAACAAGGGACCTGACACCAAGGGTGGCTGGATGAGGACAGAAATATATATGGAGGGAATAAAGACAGTGCACATCCCAAGGACAGCCAGACTAAGATATAACCTCTCATTTACAGCTGGGTGCAGGGGAAGAGGGTCCTTCAATATAGTTTTACAATTGGGAGGGGCTGAAGTATGAGGAGCTCAAGTGACTTGCTCAAGGTCACACAGAGGGCCGTGTGCTGTAGGTGGCAGTGCTTCCCCAACTGGAAGCATAAAATGGCCACAGCCATCCCTACAGAGGGCCCAGGAAGCTTTGTCCTCCATTGTGCATGTGTGGCCAATACAAAGATGGCCGGCGCACTTACTGCTCACGTGTGGCCTGTGGCAAGATGGCCGCCACACTCTGTAATATTATAATAGGCCTCCAAAGATGGCTCCCACCATGCAATTGCAGACCATCAGCACAGGAACCCACCAGAGCATGCGCACGCTTCACATAAGTGGGACAGTCGCTGGACAATCCCTTGACCCATAAAAAGACCCCAATCATACCTTATCTTCACTGAGGCAGGATAAAAACTTGGCTCCACCAGGCACCAAAGGGGTGTGTAAGCTACTGCAGCCCTACTAAGCACTGCAGCCCTGGGTTCCACCTGCTGTTATCCCTGCTGCATGTAGCATTAATGAATCCAGATACTCTTCCTGCAATCCTGTGCTGCTGCAGCCAACTGGAAAGAAACACTTTTGCCACTTGTAGAAGAAAAATAATGAAAATGCTCCACTTGCTGAGGAAAAGGAATTCCTGCAGGGCAGTGCCCTGTCTACTAGTTAGGACCGACCGTAACAGATGGAGGGAGTCCAGGAAGAGGCGTGTCCAAAGACTTTTCTTAGACTGTTGTAATCTGCCCCAGCCAGCAGGGGAGGTCGGCCCATACCAACTGACTGCCTATAAGAGTCGACACACAATGGGAGCAGTGGCCACAGCGAGGCATGCAGCAGGTCAAGCAGGGTTTGCCCTCCTATCACAGGGGATGACTGTGGCTCATCAGGCCTCAGCCCCACTGCGCGTCACTGCAAAGGCTGTAAGAGGGCCATGAACTGTGAAAGAAATACTGCTGGCCAGTCAGGATGCAGGCAGCTAGTACTTTCAGGCCTACGCCATTTAGAGTGATCCTCTTGACCTGTGGCACCCTATGCCACACAGAGTGGTCCTTTGGGCCCGTGGCACCCCATGCCACACCATGTGGTCCTCTGGGCCCACAGCATCTCATGCAACACAGAGTGGTCCTCTAGGCTCACAGAACCCCATACCACTTGTGTGGTCATCTAGGCCAAAAGAACCCCATGCCACCTGGAGTGGTACCCTGGGTCCAGGGCACACCATGCCACTCAAAGTGCTCTTCTGAGCCAGTGGCATCCCATGCCTCTTGGAGTGGTCATCTGGGCCCGTGGGACCCCACAACGATCGGAGTCATCCTTGGAACCGTGGCACCCCATGCCACTATGAGTGGTCCTCTGGGACGATGGCACTCCACGCTACTTAGAGTGGTCCTCTGGACTCATGGAATGCTCATTACTCAGACTGGTTCTCTGAGCCATGGCACCCCATGACACTTGAAGTGGTCCTCTGAGCATGTGGCACACCACTTGGAGTGGTGCTCTAGGTCATGGCACCCCATGACACTGGGAGTGATCCTCTGGGCCTTGGCACCCCCTGCCACTCGAAGTGGCCCTCTGAGCACGTGGCACTCCGCACCACCTTAAGTGGTTCTCTGGGCCATGGCACCCCACACCACTCAAAGAGGTCTTTTCAGACCATGGCACTCCACACTACTCAAATTGGTCCTCTGGGCCCAGAGAACCCAACACTACTCGATGTGGTCCTCTGGGCCATAGCACCCCGTGTTACTCAACGTGGTCCTCTGGGCCCATGGCACCCCATGCCACTTGGGAGTGGTCTTCTGGGCCACAGCACCCCATGCCATTCCGAGTGGTCCACTGGGCCATGGCACCCCCTGCTACTCAGAGAGGTCCTCTGAACCCAAGCTACTCACAGTGGTTCTCTGAGCCATGGCACCTCACTATACTCGAAGTGGTCCTCTGAGCCCATGGCAATCGGGCTGGGAGGTCACTGGAACCCAAAGAAGGCAAAACAGTGTCGGTCTGTCAAAGGGGATTAAAACGCTGGGTAAGGGGGGAAGCTATGAGAACTCATTAAATTCTTGAAATTGTGTACCACGGGCCTATCCAGCAGTGGTTGGGGCAGCATGCTGTTACACCACATGGGGTACCAGGTCTTCACTCTAATTCTGGCTCCATCTGACCGCTGGAGACATGGGTGCTCAGACTCCATGGAGAGGCCTCCGTCTCTTCCTACTACTAAAGAGGCTCCTCAAAGCAATCTTCCAGCTTCCTGCCAAAAATTTCAATGGCATCGGCAGGACTCAAATCTCACAACCTCCCCAAAATTTTGACTTTCATGACATTCTATTCTTTTTGTTAATGGCATCTGCATAAAACTGTCTCTTTGCCTCGCAAGATTCCATTTGTTTCTACTACTGTTCTGTCCTGAAGTCACGTTCCGCGATAATACATTGTGGTGCCATAAGCAGGGGATTATGACTTCAAGGCAGGTACGAGCAACGTGAACAGATGAAGCCTTAGGGGGAAATTATCCTGTTTTAATGGAAATAGCTTCGTAATGCGATATGGACCTTTCTGAAACTCAGATTTTGGAGAATTTTCTGCAACTGAATTCTGCTGATGTCAAGTGTGAATTTTCTGTTGCAAATACAGAATTCTTTTAGGAGGGGCAGCAGAACAGCTTCTGTATGACTGGGAAGGAACCCTGGTACACTCTCAGGGTGCAAAATGTGATGATCGAGGTGGCAAGATAACATCCCTGGTCTGCCCACACCCAGGGGCCCAAGGCCATTCCCAGGAGACTACCCCACCCCCCCAAAAAATATCTGGATCAGAAGAAACCATGGGGACCAGATAGGGAGTTGGCACATAAGAGGCCTTGGGTGGCAATGGTGTACAAGGAGTGCGACCAATAAGCAGAACAAAGAAACTCTTGGCCGCAATATACGGCTTACACAGATTTCAGACTTTATTTAGGGAATACTGCCCGATCTGAGCAAGCAGTGAAGCAGGACTTGACAACTGCTCAACCAACTGGGTTCGGTCAGCCGCTCAACATAGATTGACAGAGTTCACAGCTTACAACCTGCACACATAAAAACTCTGGCACTCCAAACCCCCCTACCATTAGGAATGTTTTCAAATCCCTCTCCAGATTACAGAGGTTACACTTAGGGGTAACATCTGGGAACACCAGTAATATACTGGGTGGGGGGGATAAATGTAGGGGTAACTTCTCAGCTCAGGGATCTCATCCAGGCACACCCATATGACTGGCATACGTAAGCAATAAGACATGACAGGGTGTGTGTTAAAACAGATATTACCGCACGCCCAGGGGCGTAGTAAGGCACGAGGCCACTGGCAGAGTGTCTTCAGCCCCTGGAAGTGCAGTAATATCTGTTCAACACACACCCTGGAGTGTCTTATTGTGCTTATAAAATGGTCACTTTTTTATCTTATAAAAGTTTAGGGAAAAAAGTATGTTTATATGTAGAAAAAAAGATGATTTAATTGTTAATATAAGACAAAATAGTCCTTCAGCCTATTTAAAAGTGACGTCATTATGTAGTTGTAAGTAGCACTACTGATTTAATTTTGTTGCACTACCCCCAGTGCTCTTGTGTACTACTTACAGGTTTTTTTTTGTTTTGTTTTGGTTTTTTTTTTAATAGAAACGAGCTCAGACTGGGGAACTGAATCTGAGGGATGCTGAGCGGGGGAAAATCCGAATGGTGCCGTGCCCTACTGTTTGAATCCCAGTCAGGTGACTGTTCATGTGGGCACTTGAAACTCCCAGCCCCTACGGAGCTCAGACTGTGGCCTGCTCCATGCGGGTGGGAGTATTCGTGAAATAAGACAGCTGGTGTGTCGTGGGAGGCACTGATTGAAGCACCACCGTTCTTTTAGTAATTCCAGGTTTTGCTACAGTCCGTTTTTTTTTTTTTTGCTTGTTTGTTTCTGCTTTTTTTTTTGCAAGTGGCTCCAAAGCTTCGGTGAACCGCTATGCTGCTAAAACAATGGCGGCTTTTAAAAAATGAACATTCCATTTAGAGGCACTGATTTCTTTGCCGGTACTTTTTTTACTCTATATGTAATACAGATATTACACTGGTTTTCTAGCCAATCGCCGAGCTTATTTTTTTATGCCCATTTTATAAAGCACTATAGATAGCTAGAGAATTACACCAACAGCACACTGTTCTTCCACACAAACGGAGTGAATCAGTGAGAGTCAGGAATATCTGTACAAGGTTGCAGGAGCTGAAATTGATTTTTAGCATGATCAGTTTGACCCCCTGAAGTCATATCTGCATTCAGCAAGTTTGAAAAAGGGGTAAAATTATACATCCTAGAATGTAAACCTTTAACAGCATCACCAGTCTGAGGTGGAGGAAATGGAGCAGGGAGGTAACCAGCACCTATACTGAAAATATTTTGAATAACTTCTTAAAGCAGCAGGATTTTTTACTCAGCAAAAATTTTCATCTTTTTTTCTTTTTAAGCAAAACTGTATTTCTAATGTCCTTAGATCTTTAATCAATACCATTTTCTTGGATATGTAAAAAATGTTCATAACTATTTTAACAATTAATAACTCAAGTCATTAAAGATGGCTACCACTCGCAGTATTTATAAATCTCTTCCACTGAGGGTGCCTTTTGATTTTTAAACACTGGATTTACATTGTGGCCGGATTATGATGGTGCCAGCAAATATTTCTGATGGGAAACAGTACCGCTCCTCACCAAGATGTTTAATTTTTCCACAGTGGGCATTCCAAGGGAGCAAGAACTTCTAAAAACTTCAAAATCACATTTCAGTTCAGGAATGAAAGAAAATGACAAGCAAAACTGGTACAGTTATGTTTTTTTTTTGCCTGAAGTACATTATTACTTAAAAATTACACGACTTACAAAGAAAAAATTTCCAAAAATCTAGTTTCAGCTACAATTAAAAAAAAAAAGATTAGCATACCAGTCAAATCTACATTTCTAGATGCCGCCTATGTTGTGCACTGAGTTTTTGTCATTTTCTTAATCCTAACCCTTGCCAGATCTGCAATGGCATCTCTAAGCCAAATGTGGCAGCCATCTTCTGTTCTTGAGAAAAAACTAAATTAAAGCATTTATAAAATACTCAAATTTTGGAGGAACTAGAAAATGTTATCATCAACGTCTTAAAGACTTATCTAATCATACCATGCACATGCAATATGTAAAAGTGCTGTTTTTGATAAATTGTACTCCTTGTAAACTATAAAGTGTTTTTTGTAAAATGTATTGTCGTATGTTTTAACATTTGTACAATATTGTTTTAAATAAGTAAGCTTTACACAGATCGACAGCTCAAATTAGGATCTTGAATTCTAACAGCATGTGCCTGTATAAAAAATAAAGTTTTATGAATGAAAAAAAAAGTAAAACTGGAAGATGCCTGGAATCAGTGTAAAAAAATGCAGGGTTACATTTTTTGCCCAGTTTTCATTGTACTGTTGCTTTAAATTTGCATATGCAATTAGGCCCCGTGACATATTTTCTGAAAAAAACATGGGCACTAAGGTATGTCCGTACCAAACGTGATAACGTAAAATGTAGCCAAAAATGTAACGACAAATCAAAAGCTAGAATTGTTGCATAACGGGGTCAGCACAGCCAAGATTTTTAAAGTCTCAACAGCTAGTACCAAAGAGTATCTGCTCAGGGTCTCACCTTTTCTAAGAACGCGCTTCTTCGCTCTGATGTCTGTCTCCAGCTCCGCAGCCCTGATGTAAATTCGGACAGACTGAGGGAGGTGGCGCACGGCCTGTGCTACTACTGCCTTGGCGGTATCACCAGGCTGCAACCGGGCAGCTTCCAGCCACACGTCTTCACTCTGTGGGGGTGGGGGTTCACAAACACATTCAGTTCAGAACAGAAGTTACATTGCTAAGGGCAGCTGATGTCTGCTGCTGCATAAGACTTTCACAAGCACATTTAAGAGCTGGGTCAATATATTCATACCACTGTCTGTATTTATAACAAAACAGATACGTATCCCACAGGTACAGCAACGAGTTTCATGGCTATTCCAATCAAACTCTGCTGTCCTTGTCCTTCACATCTGACTAGGGTCTGTCCATGCAGATGCTTAAACACTGCCTGTCACATATCAGTAACAACATGACCTCCAATTGGCTGACACTTTATCCTGGAAAAAGGAAGCCGCTACTTGTGGAGTCAGATCGGAAGGTTTCCGTTATTATGATGTAGCCTTAAGCACCTTGTTCCTCATGGAGTTCAGCTGAAGACTGAACGGATGGTATGCAGTCTGGAAGTAGTCCTTGTTGAAGGGCTAACTCCTGAATTTCAGGAGTCAGCAGTAGTTAAGGACGGCTTTCATCACCCAAGAGATACTGCCCAACTGGGCCCCTCTGTAGAACCTGCTGATCGGAAGCAATAAGGCATCCCGGGGCGTGAGTCGTGCTGTGGTAACATCACAATTCAGTGCTTTGTGAGGCAGGAGGCCACAGGTCAAGGGCCTTTAACCACCCGAGAAGTGATGTTATCCCAGCGACACACACCCCAAAGTCCCTTACAGTGATTATAACATTGATTAATGTGTTTACAGTTGTAAATAAGTGGTGCTGTGGACACTAGTTTTAAATGTGGGGCTGTGCTGGGATATCACCATAAGTGAAACGGGCTAGCCAACAATCCGATTTCAGCATGTTTGGTATCTATTTTATAATGTAAATTATGAACTGGGTAGGGAATCTCCTGCATCCTGATTGGTCAATAAGATTCCAAAGCAGTGGGGTTCAGGAACAGGAACCACACTGGTTCGCACTTCATCACACAGGTAGCAATACCATAAACTGCATTTACAAAAATTTCTAGTAGCCATCTTAGTATGGTTAAAAAAACTGTACTCATTACATGCCAATATTTTATCACATTTACATCTACCCAACAACTCCACCCACACCTTCAACTTAAAAACCAGTTCTGTCACTCAACCATTGTTCCAGTTCAGTGCTTACCTGTACTAGAAGGATTGCTATCCAACAGTGCAGATTTTCCCAGGCTCTACATCAGTTGCTACTGCTGTCCTGTAGTGTCGGCTGTGACCCCTCCCACCTCAAACACACACATACCCCCAAACAATAAATATATGCCTCCAACAACACTCCTGCTACATCCTGCCTCTCGATCAACAATCACACCCACCAAGCAAGACATCCTCAGATACTGTGCACAGTCCTGTAGTTGGCGGCTTGCTGCCATCCCAGTAACCAGCTGCCAGCATTCCTCTCCCCAGTGACCACCCAAAGAGTTTGCTGCTCCTGTTCCCCGGAGAGTGCAGCAGGTAGCAAGCAAAGTGGCTCCTAAAGCTGCTTCTGGCTGGCTGGATAGCGCAGCAGTAGAGTTACTGTGCGTCGTCCAGATGAACCAGGTTCACACCCCAATCCCAGAATGTCTGGTGCTGGCTGGCGAGGTGGAGTCCAGTCGTCCATTGGACACCTCTCGCCTCAGGGAAGGAGGGCACCTCCTTCCGCTGCACGACCACCCCATGGTGACGCAGGGGGAGGGGGTTGCCATGCAGGAAAGAACAAGTGGTCCCTCTGGGGCAGCCTTACGTCAGCATGTACCCACTCATCTGGTAGTTGACATGGAGGAGTCACATGCCCAGAGTGGGGCTGGCAGGGAAGCATCGAAGGTGGGGCAGGGCTCATCCGCCCTTCCAACTGCCCCGGCAGACATTTTACCAAGGCCACCTCTCAGGAGTGTGGGCAGGAAAAGGGAATAAAATCCCCAGCCGCTCCAGGCAGATGAATCCGAGCCACCCCCCATGCCTAGGCAGGGTCTCCTTGACTCCTCCTACACCTCACCGGCTCCACCCCACAAGCCCCGACTGTTGAGTGAAGTATGTTCCTCCTAGTTTGAGGGGGACCAGGGGGTCCTGCCTATGGGGGATAAGCTGTGGGTTAAAGTCAGGGTACCCGGAAGTTTGCTGAGCAAAGGCTGGTGTTGGGCTGGATCATCTGGGAAAATCACATGGTGGGTGGAGGGCTTGGGCTGGTGGAAGGAGATCCCAGCAGCTGGCGAGGCGAAAATGGGGACAAAAACAGAAAGTAAAAAAAAAAAACACAACAAAAAAACTGCTTCTGTGCCCAGCAGCATTCATCACTGTAACAGCCCAGTCTGCCACCACATCCACTTCCAATCGTAGACAAAGAACAAAAAATGTGGCAGTCGTGTCAAGGGGCCAGCAATAAAAAACAAAATGTGTTGTTTACACCCTACCATGTAGCCAACATGAAGCAGAGGTAGCGTGTAGTCAACATGAAGCAGAGGTAGCAGTGAATCACTCACTCCTAGTCAGCAGTACTTTTATAGCTTCTTCGTGGCTCACTCAGTCTCCTGTTCCCCTCCCCTCCCTCTTTCCCACCTGCCCTACTGCTCATAATGCTAAGCTAGACATTGGGAAGGAACACTGATCCTCCAGTTTTGTAATCCCACTCTCTCAAAGGGGAGCGAAAAGTCCCGCTCTACCAGCAGTTTTAGTTTAAACAAACAAGCCGCCTCAGAACTCCACACAAATGTAAACAAAGGCCAAACTGTGAACAGGTTAAGGTATGACTACCTAGGTAAAAAAAAATAAATAAAAAAGTAATCCAACGTGGCGTTGAGGGTTGAGGCGCTGGACGCCACACCTCGCTCCACGCCGGCGACCAAGGTTCGGGAACAAACTCGGTTCGTCAGTGGGTCGGCCGGGGGGAGAAGATCGAGCATAGCGGCTTGCTCTCCTACTTTGGGGGAGGGATCTGCAGCTTTCTCCACACAATACCTCACCTCCTGGTGAACTGGGGAAGTCAGTGCGAAGGGAAAACGCAGCATTGTAGCCGGGTTGACGAGGCAGGGATCAGCGGATGCACGCCTCCGCGGCGCCTGACCTCTTGTTCCCCATTGCACGCCGCCAGGGGCGGAGGAAAATCCTTCACCTCTCCTAGGTGACGATCTCCCTAGCAAGCAAACATGCCACCACCGACAATATCAGGGCAGACTCCGCTGTGCCAAGGCCCTCTCCCTGTGAACATTCGGGGACAAGGTAAGGAGGAACCTATCCTCACCCCACCCAGGGGGTAATCCAGACTCTTAAGGCCATAGGAGAGTCAAACTGAGGTGCTCTAGGGGCAGACCCTGAAGTCGGGTAGGTCGCAACGCTTGTGGCATTGGGAGCTCCGACTGAGTGGAGAAACTGAGGGTAGAAAGAGGCACCGGGGGATAAACAGAGTAAAAAAAAAAAGTAATCCAACTACTTAACAAAAACCAAAAAGAGAACAGCCTACCATACCATAATGCAACTGCGGACAGCACCACCTAGTGTTAAGACAGATGAAAAAGGAACTTTTTTCTTTAAAAATAACAAAACAATCATTATATTTAATTTTGTTTTAGTTCAAATATTTACATTTGTTCATCATCTGCTGTTGGTGCAGAATGTGACAGCGAGGCACCTTACTTCCATTACGAAGCTGAATCCTATCACGCCACCGCCACGGGTCCTGCACTGGCTGCCTGCTCAGCAGTGAATCAACTATGAGGGCCACACACAGCCCTGAATGCCCTGACAATGTGGGGGAAGGGGTTAAACATGGGACAAACTGGACCCACCGGTGTAAAAAAACAAGTGGCTCCAACTAGAACCTTACTGGGTCAAAAATTAATTGACCAGATGGAACATGGAAAATGAATGGCATTTGCTAACCTCAGGGAGAATGTCCATCTTGAGCACTGTGATTTCTATAGGTTTTTACAGGTTTGCAGCTACAGTCAGAGTCCATAAACCACCCAAGAGTGTGCCAGAGATTCCACATTACTTAACCAATGCCTTAAAACAGAGAGGCAGTGCACCACTGAGTCCCACCAGATGTCAAGCCTTTTTTAAACTGCTACAGAAAAATAAACAAGAGGCTAGACTGGTGTGGTCAACGTGGGGACAAGAATCTGGCAAGGAAATAATGCTAGAAATACAGTGATTCAGCAAGCGGTCCACTATTCCCCCGAATGGAGAGCTTAGGTGGAAATCTCTGGTACAGTTCTCTAAAGCTGCCATCACTAAACATTAGTGTTGTTGGGTGGGGGGGGATTGTGATCAGACAGATTTTGGAGAAGATGCAGAGACAAGGGAGACCATTACCACATTTTCTGGCCCTGCTCCCTTCTTAGTAAATTCTGGGAGGACACAGCTCAGGCATTTCCTGTAGTGTTAGAGGTACCAATTCCTACTGACTTTCAACACCTCATTCTGGACATACTCCCTAAGGGAGCAAGATCACCCCAAAATAAATATTTCGTATTATGGTGGTGGCAGCAATTAAATCAATCACTAGACATTGGCTGTTCCCAATTTCCATTGGTTAAAGAAATACGGGTAATGGGAGATATGTATAACAAAACAGACTTTAAGTATGATGGAAATATAGTAACCTCTCAATTAGATGGGTGAAATGGGACAATTTTCTAGAACACAATATGCTCCCATATACAGCTAGTTCCCTAATTAGAGGTGCCATGTGATTCACATATGGAGGCAGTATGACGCAGGGTAACTAAGATGATGCAAGGCCTTGGGAAATGCCATATGAGGACAGGCTACAGGACCCAAGCATGTACACTCCTGACAACAGGAGGAAGAGGGGTGACATGAGCAAGACACACAAGTACCCGCATCGGATAAATAGACCGGACACCAAGGAACTCTTCCCCTTGACTTCAAACAGATCGATAAGAGGGAATTCACTACAGCTGGCAGACGGGAGATTGAAAAAGGGCATCTGGAAGCACTTCTTCACAGAAAAGGTGGTAGATAAGGGGAGTAAGACAAGAGCCTTTATCTGCCGCTAACATCTACGTATCTATAGAAGTGTGTATGTCTTTCAGCGTTAGTCAGCATACAAGTGCAGGAGTCTTGCAACAAGGGTTTCCGTCCTCAATGCTACCAACACCTCACTGCCAACAGTCATCAAACAAATACATATTATTAAAAGGTAAAACATTCACTTTACCTTGGGACACATCTCAGTCCCCTTCATGATCAGGTTCCTGGCTACCTGCAGTTTCCCCGTGACCTCTTCCAATCGAGCAGAGGCGATCCATGCAGGGGGGTGGTGAGGGTTAGTCTCTCGCACAGACTTCAGCAGCAGGCGGGCCTTCTTGATGTCACTGTTGAAGGAAATCAGAACTCCAGTAACAGAGCAAGCATAATTAAACTCAACAGTGGAGACAGACACTCTGAGGGAGGAGGGCACACTCCCTAAGTTACTGTGGTTGGGGTGACACTCCATATCTTAACGGGGGGGCGGGGACTATGTCATAGTACAGAGGATGGGACATTCTGCCCATTTTATTACAGCGACAATGCCTCTACTGGGGATATACTCATATTCACGGGTGGAGGCCAAATTGAAGGTAATGTAAGAAAACATTTTTTTTTTCCACCCAGTGAGTGACAAGTCTATGAAGTGAGCTCCCAAATAAAACAGCTAGCAGAGAGTGTTTAATGTTTTAGAGAGAGCCGTCAGGCTCTCGTGGTGAATAACATTACTGTTACTACATTTAATTCACTGAGAAGGAGCGGAGTAAGGAGCGCACCTCATAGCAGGAAAAACACTTCACAACTAAATAATAAGGGACCACTTTTATGAATTATTAAAATGTTCTGTCTGCTATTTTTTGACACTGCTAGTTCTTTAATTCAACGAGGAGGAGAGGGGAGGGAGGAGGGCACCACATAGCAGGATTAGACTGTCTGGAACAAGCAGTCGACTTCAGTCTTCAGTTCGCAGAGGTTTCTGCCACTGCGCCGTTTCCTCTCCGTAATGCCAAGGTCCATAGCCTCAATAAGCAGAACTTTTGCCAGCCTGTTGGAGCAGCAGCACATGTACCAATTGGGATGCTGACGACCCAGATTTGTTAAACAAAGGTCGTCAGGGGCCGGCCTAGGGAGGAGGACTGAGCATCTCAGCAGACACGCACTTCCTCTGGGGTGGGTGGGTGTCAGCTGTTGTTGTTCGAACGCCACCTGGTGACTACAAGTACCGCTGCACAGTAGTACTGCAGGAAGGGGGTGACGCCAGTTAGTGCTGCAGGAAGGGAGTGACGCCAGTTAGTGCTGCCTGCTTGCATTCATTTGTGCGTCTTCACTACTGGCATCCCAGGGGTGGGGAAGAAAACTAGGAAAAGCCCTGGCCACAGCAGGAAGGTGCAAGAACTTCCGCAGACCCCACACTGTCAACTTTGGCCCACCATCCCCTGCTGGAATGGGGTCTTTGTCAGGGGGGTTGAGGGTGTCCCCCCTCCCCCTGGCGGCCCCACTGTACAGGGCAACTCATGGAAAATGGGGGTGGAGGGATAAGTCCAGGGATAGACAAGAAATGAGGCTGGGAGGCCCTGCTGAAAGGGGCCAGCTGGTAAATTAGGGGCATAAATAGTAACAAAAATAAACAAGCAGAATTTCCCATTAATCACTGCCTCTGTAATTTGTCACACAACTGAATGTTGCAGCTGCCTGCAGCAGGAGGGACTCCATCCTGGACATTTGTTCATTGTTTAATGACTTCCCTAGCTGCCTGTATCATTAGTTCTACAACTCACGGTCATACTGAGCTTCCCCAAAACTATGGGAAAAATATCAGGTCTCCCCCCACAGCTAAGGGAACATTACTCGGCCTCCCCCTAGAAATCATACAATACTTTATACAGCAAACCAGAAATACGGTGGAATGTCTGAATAAAAAAAACAAAACAATCACTTAATGGACAAACGTCTGTACATTCAAATATTCGTATAGTGTATACTCACCAGACATTACTTAATTCACTGCTCCCCATGCAAAAACATCAACAATTCACAAGATATCAGACAAATTTCCTGAGCTTTGAGCAAGCCCACCATCTGCGACTGTGGCCTAGGCTTCCTGCACAGCCAGCCACAGTCACCATTTCCAGCCTGTCTGCCTGAAGATCTGAACAAGGTAGGCTCCTGCCTGATTGAAAGGCTCCCAAGCCACTGCTCCCACTGGCGCGCTCCGGCTGCTTTCAGATGCTAAGTGGACATTTCTGCAATGGGAGCAGCTCATTGGACTGTACTGACTTCTGTACTTAGCTGCTGCTCATTGCTAAATTGGACTTGTCCGCTTACATGATTTTTCAACTGCCTGCCTTGAAGTCTAGGGCTTTGCACCCAGAGTGGTTTGTTATGTGATTTGCTCTTTTTTTTTTTTTTTTATAAACAGTTTATGGGATTTACTATTTTTTTAATTGTACCCAGCTAGTTGATTCTGTAGTTGGCCAATAATTTATTGTGCCGAGTTCTCATTGCTCCTCTTCTGCATGTTCTGTGATCCTCTTCTCTCTCTCTCTCTCTCTCTCTCTAAGTAGCTCTTTCTGGTTCCTCAGATCAGACACCCCCACCCCATTTTTCCCTGCCTTGCACTCCACCCCTTTTAGCACCTACTCCCTTGTGTAGTCCCACCCAATCTTGGGTCCTGCTCTCATCCCATCCACTGTCTCAGCCCTGATCTCTACTATAACTAGCTGTATCTGTAATCCCTCTCCCTCTCTTTCCAGTTCCTGAGCTTTGAGCAAGCCCACCATCTATGACTGTGGCCTAGGCTCCCTGCACAGCCAGCCACAGTCACGATTTCCAGCCTGTCTGCCTGAAGATGTGAACAAGGTAGGCTCCTGCCTGACTGAAAGACTCCCAAGCCATTGCTCCCCAGGGATTTATTTAACTCCAAAAATTGATTAGCGTTTTGCTCATAAAAGTGCTAAATCTTTGTGAAAATGCATAGCTCTTGCCTCACTGTGTTTAACAAACACAGCACTTCTAGAAAATCTATATAAATACTTTCTGTACAGTTGGTATAGTCCCAAGGAAAAAAACTGCTAATCAATTATTTAAAACCCTGCTCCCACTGGCACGCTCACTGGACATTTCAGCACTGAGAGCAGCTCTTCATTGGACTGTACCGACTTCTGTGCTTAGCTGCTGCTCATTGCTAAACTGGGACTTGTCCGCTTACTTGATTTCTTGGCCCACCTACCCACCCCCACCTTTTATTAAATACACTAAAACTCCGCCCCATCTACCGGTTTCCACCCATTAGCTTCTTTGTGTTAGTAAACCCTCCAACCTCACAGGGTCCTGAGACCTTACTCCGAACCACAGCTATCACTAGCCCTTCAGATTCCTATGTCTTGCTAACTCTTGCTATAACTTCATTTTTATAATTTGCCACTGAAAGGGAGGACACAGTTACACTATAGGAAATACACAAAAGCCTTTCTCAAATGCCTAATACTACTGTTGCTACTTCTCTCGGGAAATATTCACCCCCAACCATGGATCTCCACAATCTGTCATCAATGAAATCCGACAGCTCTGCTACTCTATCCTTGGCAAGTATAAATATCTGCAGCCTCCTTCCGAAACTCGATACCATCACCATCTGGATCTCCCAACACAACCTGGACATACTATTGGTCATTGAGATGTGGCTATCCCCAAAGATCCTTGATTCCACTATTGCCATTCCTGATTACAGTCTTTAGGCATGACAGGCTGACTAAGAAAGGTGGGGGCTGCACCCTCTACCTTAAAGACACACTTGTGGGTCATGTTCTGGCTCTACCTAGCACTGGAAATGACATTCAGATTCTAGCCATTAAGATACTACTAGGGGCACACAATAAGGCATTGACCACTGCATCAGTATATATCCCACCTAAGCTGACTAATCAGGGTCTTCCCTCTCTCCTTGACTGCATCAGCTCCTGTGGGCAAATCACAGCAGTGATTCTGCTTGGTGACTTCAATGTCAACTGGCTGGCCCCCTGTGCAAGCACTTATAAGGATGCCTTGGCAGCTGCCAACCTGGTACAAATGGTACAGTCACCCACCAGGATAAACTACAGATTGGGGACCTCCTCTCTCCTGGACTGGGTCCTCACTAATTGACCTGAACACATCACTAAGACTGAAGTACTCCCGGACACCATAAGCGACCATTCTCCAGTCACTTCCCTCTGGTCTAACAAATTCAACAAACCCCCACCAAAGTTCACTGTCAGTAGAATACTTCTACCTGGTCGATCAGGTCCATTAAAAATGCACCTGCGATCACTCTACTGGTCTCCGACTGATGATGCTCAGGACGTGGACTCTGCCCTAGAATACTTTATCACTACCTTTAAGGCAGCATGTGATGTTCATGCTCCGAACAAGAAATGAAAGATTAGGGGATCGATAAACCCATGGGTGACTCATGACCTCCCTGAATGGATGAAATCCTGTGACAAACTATGGTACCATGCTAAAGCATCTAACACCCTAGGGAATACTCAGGTCTACAAATCAGGGCAGAATGCTTGCACAAGAGCTAACCACCAAGCGAAAGCCTCCTCCTATAAGAATGCCCTTGCAAACATCTGGAACGATGGGAGGAAGTTCTGGGACAACCTCTCCGAGGTAATAGGAAAAAAAATAAAGTTTCACCTGCAATGCTCAACACTGATGGAACTATCACCCTGGATAAAGTAACTATTGCTAATGCCTTCAATGCAACATTTTGTGACCTTAGTCATGTGCTCCCACCTAACTTCTTTGATCCTACACCAACAGTAACCCATCCGACCATCCTCAGGCAGCCCAGCTCGCCCCCATTTATTTAAAGCCATCACTGAAGGACTAGCCAGGAAACATCTACTCAAAGTACTCGGGAAGTCTAGGCATAGTGCTGACTCCCTTGATTTGAAACTCATCACCCTCACATCATTTATTGAAGTTCTGCCACCCCTTAGGAAAATTCTCAACCGCTCTCTTATGCTCTCAATTCCCAAGCAAATGGAAGTCCGCTGTGGTGACTCCTATCCACAAAAGTGTTGACAAGACTCTCACAAGCAACTACAGGCCTATATCCATCCTTCCCCCACTCTCCAAGGCTTTGGAAAGGATAGTTGCTGAACAACTTGTAGACTACCTGGAAAAATATAACCTCCAATGTTCCTAACAACATGGTCTTGGAAAAGGTCACAGCACCACCACTGCACTACTGGACTTCACCTCCTTCATCCACCAGGCACTAGGCCACAACCAATTGGCCGGCGCCACCTTTATTGATCTGACTAAGGCGTTTGATACAGTTAACCACTCTCTGCTAACCGGACAACTATCACATCTTGGCCTTTCACTGGATGCCACTCGCTGTCTCCAAAGCTACCTTAGTGACCACTCTCAACAGGTCAGAATTGGAGACAACATCTCGACCCCCCTCCCAGTCTGTTAGAGTGTACCATAAGATTCATTCCTTGGCCCCCTACTCTTCAGCATTTTCATGAACGACCTCCCTGCCACTTGCCATGACCAAATTCTACTTTATGCAGACGATGCAGTCATTTTCTCGAGCCACTCTGACCCCCATCACCTCTAGCAACAGCTACAGCATAGTTTCTCAGAAGTTGAAACCTGCTTCAGGTCACGTTAACTCACCCTGAACTACTCAAAAACCAAATCAATGCTGTTTCATGGTACTTACAACAAACACAAACTCCAACAACTGCTAATCTACAATAGTGGTGGCACTGTGCTGGAACAGGTAGACCAGTTCAAATACCTGGGAGTGACCCTCTAATCCACTCTTTCATACTCCACGCATATAAATAACCTTGCTAAAGCTGTGAATACATGCATAGGCCTGCTATATAGGCATAGGCACTGTCTGACAGACGAAGCATTAAAACTTGCCATCCAGAGCTCAATCACCTCTTTAATTGACAGTGGCCTCGTAGTTTATGGATCAGCTTCTGACACTGCCCTCCGGCGTATAGCCATAGCCTTAAACAAGGCCTGCAGACTCCTCACCACAGCCTCTAGGCTCACACACACACGTGATCTCTATGAACAGGCTAACTGGCTACAACTTCAAGGCAGAATTAAGTATCAGACCTGCTTACTTGCTAAGAAGACAGCGCTAGGCCTCCTTCCACCAAGGTTCAGTCTATACTTTCCCCTCACTGTGCTGCCTGTCTTACCAGGAGTTCTGGAACACTAGTCTTTGCAGTTCCCCACTGCCGGACCACTCAAGGGCAGCGCTCTCACATGGTTAGGGCCTATAACTGGTTCAACACACTTCCACAGGATATCACCAATGCACCGAATCTCAGCTCCTTTAAGCACAAACTATGACAGCACTTGGTGTCCACTGCCTACTGTGACTGCTGCACTTAAATTCCCTGCTCACCCTCCTGGCCTCACCATTACTTATGCACTCTCCCCACACCCTCCCTATTAACTCTTTCCAATATCTCATATCAGCCACCTCAGCCTCCTCCTTGCCCCCCAGATTTCCTCCCCTCTCTCCATTCCCTCTCATCCTTGTCCCTCCCCTCACCTATTACCCCCTGCACCTCCGAGCTCTCATATTATCTCTTTTTCTCCCCTAGCCCTCAACTCCCTTCTAGTTCTCATTTATCTCTCCTTTCTCCTCCTTGCCCTTCCTAACTCTTCTCTCCGCCACCCACCGTTAGCCCCACTTATATCTCCCATTCCGTCTAACCTCCATCACCTCCTACTCCTCTCCTTCACCACCTACCTTATCCCTCCAATCCCCCCCCCTCGGTTCTTGCCTGTCCCCTACTACCTTGTCCTCTCATCAACTACCTCTGGCCCTCTCATGCACTTGTCAGATCACTATTTCAACTGTAACCACCCCAGGCCCTCTTTGTATAATGTCTGGCGATATTGCACCATTGCTTCTGTCCACGTTGATCCTGACAAAGCCTTTGGCAGCCCATGCAATCTGTAGTGTTTTACCTGTTATTAATTCTATTGTCTTGTCTTCTCTGGACAAAGCCACTGGCAGCTCATGTACTGTAATTGTATTAACAGTTATCTACCTGCCTGTTCTTGTCTATACTTGTCCATTGTCCATGACGTGGAACCTTTGTAAAAGAGCACTGTTTGCTCAAACTGTTATCCGAAATTGTCAAATAAATAAGTGCAACGTCAGGCTTATTGCAGCCTTCCCTGGGGCGTTTTCTCATCGTTTGAGAAACGTTGCCCCCTATATTATTACAGGGTGTGGTACACCGCCTATCTTATTACTTGGGGGGTGCAATATGCTGCAGGGCTATACACAGCTGCCATTCTGGTGGCAAATGCTCCTAGAAATTGTTCAAGCCATGCACTGCCTGGTTTATTTCTGAATTGTACCCATCAGCCAACTTATCTAGTGCATGTCAAACATGTTTCTCCTTAGTATACTCCATGAGTGTGGCCTGCAGTGATCATCAAAGATTGGACAACACTGTAGCTCTCCACTTCCCATCAACCAAGCTCCCAAAGCGTCAGACAACAAAAATCTGAACAGAGTAAGAGGGACTGCCAAGGCCTTAAGAGGGCTTAAGGGGATGCAGGGCGCATCCCATCTCAAAACAAAGTTGCTCAGGGGACAGCAGGTCATGAGGGCCACCCAGCAGCTGCACAAGTGCACGCACACACGTCAGCAAGGAGCCGCGCTGGCTGTGAAGGCAACTGCTCACCAGCCCTCACAGCCAAGGATGGTCCCCCTTCACTGTCAGGTGACCAAGGAGCAGCATGGCAATGGCATTTACAGCAGTTCACCCACCGGTGCAGCTGGAGCAAGCGTGCAGCCACCACGGCTCCAAACATCACAGAGGGGGTACTACGGGGAAAAATAAAATGGGGGGGTCAATTTATAAACAATGCCTCCCTCAAAAGGTCCTTAAGCAGGGTTGCCAGATGTTAGCGTACCACACAACCTAGTGAGTGACCCGGGTTCAGAAGCACATTTGAGTTGCTTGTGCTCAGGTGATCGAGCAGGAACCACTGCCAATGACAATGCATACCAGCCTGGGAGGGTAGCGCCACGATTCACCACTGCAGGGACCCCACGTGGCAGACAAGGAAGCTAGCTCCCTCACAGGAGAAGCCGCTGTGTGTGAGGTTGCAACGAGGCAGTGCATGGGACCAACAGGATGGTGCGGTGAAAGGAGAATGTGGGAGAAAAATAAATGGGGTAAAAGGGCTTCACCGGTGCTCCAAGAAGCCATACCACAGATGCTGTGTAGCAGTTGACGGAGATTGGGAGGTTACCTGTTCGGAGATTTGAGGATGGCCTGATGGGGGACACCATCAGAGCAAGGTAGGAGCAAAACATTTACGTATAAAAAATCCTTACTTGATATCTCCTCCATGTGTTGGGATCATGGAGTTCAGATCAGTCAGATAACCTTTGGGGTCCACTACAGTCTGACCACTTACAGAATCCGACACCTGGAAGAGGCGCAAAAAAACATAAATTAGACAACTGGGCTAGAGTCTGTATATTCACAGAAACACAGAATGTGTCAACAAAAAAAACTGCTTGGCCAAGAGGCAGTCCGCCCCCCCACCTTGTCCTCCACCGAGGCTGAGAAGGTGGCGATAAACTGCTGGGGATTATTAACTGGCTCAGTCCCCCCGGTACGTTCTGTCAGGCCAGGGAACTAGCTTCATGTCTGATCTGATTGTTAGTCTCGAAGATATTTTTTTTTTATTTGAAAATTGGTAACTGGGAGAGGCACACTGAGCCAAGGTTCGTTTCCAGGTGCGACCTGTAAATTCTTTAACAATTACTTTAAGCGACTTGCTCAGGGTCACATAGTATGCCTTTGAAGGTTGTGGGATTCAAACCCAGGTCCACAGCTTGCTGCTCTAACCTCTACGCTATATTGCCTAAGTGTGGGGTAACGCTGTTCAAGACCTTGCCATACCACCCCCAGACTAACGGTCTAGCGGAGTGATTCAATGAGTCTCTGAAGACCATGTTAAGGGCATTCTCTGACCAGCACACAAGAGAGTGGGACAAGTACCTACCCCATATCTCTATTTAAATATAGGGAAGTCCCCCAGGAGTCCACAAGGTTTTCACCCTTCAAGCTCCTGTCTGGCCATAGGGTAAGGGGCCCCCTTTATTTGGTAAAGGATGAATGAGAGGGTGAGCTTGCTCCCCAAGAGGAATCTGTTGTAGAGCACATCTTGAACTGCAGGCTCTGGCTCAAGGAGATCATCGGTTTGCTCAGAAGCACCTAGCCACTGCACAACAGAGGTAGAAGATATGGTGCGACCATGGGGCCAGACCCCAGGAGAGCAAAGTCTGGCAATGTGTGATGGTGCTTGTCCCTGTCCGGCAGAACAAATTACAAGCAGCTTGGAAGGGGTCTTAGTAGAAGGTCAGGAAGGTGAATGATGTTTATTACCTGTTAGAGCTACCAGACAGAAGGCCCAGGCAGTGAGTTTACCAAGTTATCATGATGAAACCCCATCATAACAGGCACAAGCTGGTCCTGGCTGTGTGCAGCTATCCAGAGGAGAGGGCAGAAGCAGACTCACAAGTGGAGCTCCTAGAAGAGGTTATGGGAGAATCCTCAGTGAATGCTGTCACCATCTCAGAGTGGCTGTCACCCTCTTGGAGTGGCTGACATTAGCCTAAGTTTCAGAAATGTGTGGGGTGCTGAGTACATTTGGAGAAATGTTCACAGGGAAAATGGGGTATACCACGCTGGCAAAGCACCAAGTGAATACACGGTCCCAAGCCCCACAGAGACAGCCACCCTTCAGAATGCCAGAAGGTGTAAGACCTGCCAGTGCTGGCTCCCCAGGTGATCCAGGAATCCAGTAGTCCCTGGGCCTCCCCAGTGGTACTTGATTCCCAAAAAGGATGGTACCATGAGGTCCTGCATCAGCTAACGCAAGCTCAACAGCTGCACAGTCAGACGCATAGTCATGGCCAGGATAGATGAGGTCCTGGAGAGGTTCGGGGGAGCTTTACCAGTCCACCGCAGACCTGACAAAGGGCTATTGGCAAGTACCCATGACCCCTGAAGCCAGAGAAAGATCAGCCATCGTCACCTCATTTGGTTTATCTGAGTTCAGGGTAATGTCATTTAGGATGAAGAATGCACCACTCATCTTTCAGCGGCTCGTGGACCACATCCTGCAAGGGGCAGGAGACTTCGCTCTAGTGTACATGGATGACATTGCCATCCACAGCCAGACCTGAGAGAATCAAGTCAGGCACGTGACAGAGGTGTTCTGCAAACTTCAGCCCGCTGGGCGAACAGTCAAGGCGGAGAAGTGCCACAATGGTATGGCTGAAGGAGCCAATGTGTCAGGAACCACTGCTCACAAGCCTGGACTATTCTCTTAGGTTTACTGCACCTGATCGTGGGCTAGATGCAAATCTGAATCGGGTTACACACTCCGGAGAAGAGCACCCAGTCATGCTCCTGAGCAGAAAGCTAGCTAAAAAGACAAAGCATTAAGGGAAGGGCTACCCAAAAAGAGCACTGGCAAGAAAGCCAGGTGTCCAAGAAAAACAAAACCATGCATACCCCCATAATGCAAAGCATCATGGGATATATATGCAAATCACCATGAACATTTAGGCTGGTTCTGCTTTAAGCAGGAAAGCATGATGTCAATGCGCCGCTCATACAATCTGCAGTAAGTGAAAACAGAAGACAAAAACATGTGTTTCATCCTGTGCAGGACTAATCTGTGTGCCTAGTCTGAATCTCATCCAAAGGAAAACAAGCTTGCCCTCACGTGGTCTTGTGAGTTTGGGTCATGGTGGGCCCAAAATAAGAAAGCAAGCTAAAAAGACAAAAGAACCTCGGCACAAAAACACCGAGGTAATAGTTACCCAAAAAGGGCATTGGCAACAAAGCCAGGTTTCCAAGCAATACAAAATTACACATATTCCCATAACGGAAAGCATCATGGGATATATTGCACATGCAAATTAATATGAACATTTAGGCTGGTTCTGCTTCAAGCAGGAATGCATGGTGCCAAAGAAAGCAGGAAGCTGCTGCCCAGAGAAGAAGCCTATACTACGACCGAGAAAGAGTGTCTAGGGATCATCTGGACTTTGCAGAAGCTGCAACCTTACCTGAATGGAAGGGAGTTCACCTTGCTTACTGACCACAAAACCCTTACATGGTTGCATAGGACTACTGGCCAGAATTCAAAATGACTAAGGTGGAGCCCAGTGCTGCAGTCTTAGGCATCGTAGCAGGTCACAACATGGCAACACAGACAGGCTGTCCAGACAATAGTTAGTGGCCTTTTTTTTTTTTTTTCCAGTAGAGGAGATGCTAGGAGGAACTAATGTGAGGTTCACCCAGACAGGGGCTGAGGACACAACAGAGGGAGTCAGCTGGCCTACACAAATCAACATAATTTAGTGAGGGCTACATTTTTTTTCCTTTCTCGTGGGGGGAGGAGATGTAACAATTTGCCATGTATACCAGCCACTGTATGTTTTTTAATTTTTTTTCAGTTCTTTCTGCATGATATCAGTTACAATGTAGCAGCAAACAGGGACAAAGCTGGCATTCACGAGGGTGGGGGCGGGGAGACAAGTCAAGATTCTTATCAGAGCAGAAAGACTGGCTCTGATGGCAAATTTACTATCTGTGCTGTCTGTTATCAGGACAGGACCCTGAAACAATTTATGAGGAGTTTAGGAAACGTCACATCAGAAAGCAAAGCTAAACCATATATTCCTGCTGGTCTCAGGTCTTGGGACAGAAAACAGATATATCTGTCCAAAAGGTACAGATCAAACCAGTTTTCCAACCCAGCTCTCCAGACACAAAGATTAGAATGCTGAATCTATGATGCCAGAGTGATATACTAGATGACATGTTATTTTGGGTGGGGGGCAGCTGGAGGGTTTTAAGGTCTGGAAGAGCCTGAAAAGAGACAGGCAGGTGTGTTACTATGAATAAGGCTGCCATAAGTGTCCTGTGTGGGTAAGCCTTTATACTTTGAGAAAACTAGAAAGTGCAGTAAGATTTTTTTTCTGTGATTTCTGTCTTCTGTGTGCAAACATTTAGTCTTACTGTAATAGCCTGTACTATCTGTGTAGATCGCTGGAAGTACAGTGCATGCCGCTTTGGACGGACACTTTTGTGTAAAGACTGGATGTCCGCCGAAACCGATGTCCACAGTTAACGGAGGGGGCGGGGCTAATAGTCATGCTGCCTCATGGGATGCCCGCACGGTATTCGGGACACACGTAATCACCCAAGTACTGTCCGGACTTCTTATATTTAATATATTTCACATTCGCTACTAAGAGTGTATCCAAGTAAGTGCTCACTTCTTTAAATCAAATGTTTTTGTACTGTGCAGCACTGTTAAGGTGTGGACTTGTGCGCTCTGGTGTTGAGGGTACAGGGATGCCTTCGGGGGGAGTGCTGTGCTCTAGTGCTTCTGTACATTCAGCCTTTATTTTATCTGGGCTGTGACTTTGTGTTCATTTGTGGGTTTTTTATATATACACTTCATGTTTCTGTGACTACATCGTTTGAGGTACAGATAACTGATTTATAATTGTTAAAACTGTATTCCCTGCCCTCCCCTGCTGACTACTCATTTCCAAGTGGTAAACCACTGTATGTAGGCACTTCTGATCCAACTGCTCAATATTTCTGTCAGTTATTTTCCTTGTACTCTAGTTATTCATGACTTGTACTGTACCTGTTCTCAATGTATATTGCATTTGTGCACTATTTCTGCTCTGTAATTTGATTGTCAACTTGTAACTGTACTTGTGCTCTCAAACTATCAAGCCTTACATTGTACCACTCCCTCTTCTCCCCAAGACGCATCTGGACACGTGCTCCCAGCTCAGTATGCCTTTCCTGGTGAAACTTTTAAATAAATAAATAAAAATGTCTGCATCCAAAGAGAAGGCTACCATTATCATTATCTATTTCTAACAGAATGTGTTCTCAGCTGTGACAGAAAGGGCGGGTCATGTGCCCTTGAGCAAGGGGCGCTGTACTGCATGAGCAGTGGCTCTGGAGGGACTCGGATTTGGTGATTTCCAAAGAGAGTGTCTGGGCTGAAAGGTGGCAGCTACTGATTATCCATGCAGGCATCTGAAGGGTTCAAGAGTGCTATTAATAGTTGCAGGTTAGTCTGATAGAGACTAGGTTGCCACAGATACGTTTTATCTGGATGATCCTGTGACACCACACAGCATCCCTCACCCCTTTGACTGAACTTCTCTCGAGAACTGTGTGCAATCACTGGCAACCAAAGATGGGGACTATTGAAGGAGTAATGATGCTGAAGGCACTAGGAAGGGGGACTGTACTGAGACTGTCAGCAGCATTAACTGCTGCAATCCCAAAAAGTGAAATAGGCCCGAATCACAGAAAAACAACAGGCATTCAATTTACGGTTTTCACCACAAAACATCCAAACTGCAATAGAAAATATAAATTTCACTTCAAAATGAGAACTTTGGTTTTTTTTTCACCTAACTTTACGATTGCAAAACCACTATTTGAGGAAACTGCGCCAGCAAAATTTACTGTTAGTCTGATTCTATTTACTAAATTCACTAAAAAAATACCACCGACAGCTTAATCTGGTTCAATTTCAGTTGGTTACCATCTGTATCCCCGGTCACCCTGAAAAAGGGACTTCTAGGCCCAGTGGGCTTACGGGTCAACAAAATTCAATACATAAATACATTTATGATTTCTCCTAAGATCGTTTCGGGTTGTGGGGACTTACCTTAATCAGCACAACCTCTCCTCCTGACAATCGGGTGTCATGAATTGGAGTAACCCCCAAAACATGTCATGATGCGTTAACAGCAAGTCTGTATTTCCCATTCACATATCCAGATCCATTTCTGCAGAATTAAAATTCAAAGAGCACCATCCGGGGGAGCAGCAAGATGGCCATTCTGCTGCTCCACTCTGTATTTTGACTCCTCTATTGATGCCGTTTTAGCAAGAGTTTGTGCTCTACTTTTAACTGATTTAGCTGTGTACATTTCCCTTTCAAAAGGGGTTTATATATTTGATAGTTTACTTTTGGGCAATTTGTGGCTTTGAGTTTTTCTCAGTCATTGCCGAGTATGTGACCAATGTGTAGGCATTCTCAAAAGAGATTTTAAAGAACAGAGTGGTATACTCACTCAAGAACTCTTGCTGTTCTGTGGGCATAGAAGTGCTAGCAAACCTGACTGTTGATCTGTGGGGTGAACTGAGCAGACCAAGGACAAGCCAGGATGGAGTTTGGGAGACATTCAGACAGACTCTGGATGAGGAACTGGAATGTGGATCAAGGGGGATGGCCTGTCTGGGAAAAGGGAGAACCATCTTGAAGACTGCACCTGAGAGTACTACAGGCGAAAATTTCACCTATAAGAGGTATTCTAGTTTTGCCTAAGGGTAAGAAGGGCTTATGTTTTTTTATACACCATTTCTACTATGCTCAGGTCGAGCGATGTTGTCTTTGTAGTTTTAGATACCGGCCAGAAGAGCTACTAACTCAAGTCTGGGGCTAATATGGAGACCAGAGTGAATTACAGTGTGAGAATTACAGAAAAATATTCTGAAAGCTCAAACAGGGCTTAAAAGGAATGGATAATAGCAATGCTGATCTGGAAAGGGAACATGGAGGCATCGGGCTGAAGTCTGACTTCGAGGAAATGGGAAACACCAAAAGCAGTCTGTGGGTCTCCGTGGCAGAGAGAGAAATGTTGATTTAAAAGGTGCTGTGATAACTTAACTTTTGTTTCCTGGATAATACAGACGCTATAGAAATAGTTTCTCTCTTCTATGCTCTACCATGTAATAGACAAAAGGCTCAATAACTCTGGTTACAAATTGCTCCTGAAGTAAATCCCAGATTTGATGCAGAGTTTGGAAGAAATATAGTGAAGATGGAATATAGCCAGACACTGCAGTTCATTTCAAGGCCCAAAGTTGACTGAGGATTCCTTTCTTATCACCTGACACCCTACCCTGGCAACCTACTGGGTCCATCCACCGTATGTAAAATGGCGCATGTCAAAACCACACAACACAGACAGCGTGGGCGGGAATAGCGACAGGGTGCAAAACCGCTAAATGGTCTATGCACAGCTGTGCACCCTGTCACTATTCTCTGGCAGAGGATAAGTCTTCTGCTGGGAGGAGGGTCCACCGAGCAGCTGCCATGGCCTGACAGGATGAGCCACAGGCAGCAATGGAGGCAGTGTGTCTGCGGACCAGTTATCGAATCCAGTCCCAGACGCATGAAATTTTGTGCAACTGAATTTTACAACCCCCCCCCCCCCCGGAGTTGATCATTTAAGTTAGAGGTGGGTTCGAGGATGGCGTAGCACCCTGTAACAAGAGTGGGTTTGGGGGGCTGAGCCCACCACTAAACACAGAGAAATGCCGCTGGGCAATACATCACGCTGTACTTGACAGTGTGGTATATTGCTGCACTATTATGTCGTGCGGCATTATGACTCCGTGCCCCCTGGCAAAGATAAATAATGGATGACCATCCTTGGATTTTTGGGAGTCTCCCTGTAAGAATCTTCTGCTTTTGCTGTAGATAAAATTATATGAAATTACTGAAATTGTTTCCTTGGAATGTACATTTTATGTGCATTCAAAATGAATGTTATAAAATATTCAGAATCTTGAAGCATTAATGTTCCCCTTAGGAATTACACAAGAAATGGATTATAAACTGTATCTGTAAAATACTTTTATACTGATATGCGACACTGTACATTATGTTTTGTACTGTCAAATTTGTAATGGTTTTAAAAACTGAACAAATAAACGACTTGCTTAGTCTTACTTAGACCAGCAGCCTTCATGTCCCCACCCCCCAATCATAAACAAACAAGCAGGTCCAGTAGCAGATCATCAGTCATTCTATTAGCTGGCACCATCTGTCTGGGCCTCTCTGTTCCCCCTTACCTGACTCAGCCTCATATCCATCAGCGTGTTCCTGGCCTGTCCGATCTTCCTCATGTCCAGCTCTCCTGTCTCAGGTGTCATGAGTCCTGAGGACATCCCACCTGGGTAAGGTGAGTTCAGCCCCCCAGGGTAGGGGGTATTCAGCCCTCCATATTGCTGTAGTTGAACAGAAAGAAGGAAAAACACTTTAAGATTTGCTAGTGTTGCGAAAACAGTTTCTTTACAGATGTAAGTTCATTGGATGTGATCCACAAACTGGTGTAAGATCCATACACTTACATTTTGCAGTTGGTTGCCAGCTGGGCTTGTGAGTGGAAAAATCCACTGGGCTTCTCAGAATTTCCCACTGGACCAGCTGATGTATTTACTGAAAGCTACCTTCTCCAATACAAGCCAGCTGGGCTAGGTAATGAAAAATTTCACCAACCCAATGCAAAATTTACCAGCATTTTGCAGTGGCATACCTGCTGAACAATGCACAGTAACAGTATTATAGTAGGATAACTGGTGACCCCCCCACCGTATCAAGTCGCTCTGACAAGTTTTCAAATGCGTAATAACTTAGTATGATGTCATATCAGGTTATTATGGCACTTTCAGGCTAACGCTGTCATTTGCCTCAAACTGCAAACATACAGTAACTCGAGACATCCAGCACTTTTCTATCAAAAGACCTCGCACCACTTATAAAAATAAAGCCTGTGCAAGGCTTGTGTTATGAGGATGTTTTCACACACCCTCAGTGTGCGATAATCTCATAAACCTCTAGAGTTTTATGGGTCATCACACATCTCGGGTGAATGAGAAATCCTAACACACACCTGCACAAGCATTGTTCTCTTATTTGTGGTATAAAGTATATAATATATGGTTAGCAATCACGCTCTGTATAAAATTCAGCCTACTCAAAATCCTTCTTTTGCACATTCTAAACAGCTGTAAGCATTCCAAAGTATTGTGTATATTTCAAACAGCTGTCTGCAGTTCAAAGGTCACAAAATTGTAATTTCCTTGTTTACCTAACACCCAGATGCGTACTAATCACTCAGGGCCCAAAGTTGTACCTTTTAACCTGTAAAAGCCTATAAATTTGATTTTGATCGTAGAACAGTTCACGCAGGTGATGATCCTTCTTTCAGTGTCATTGAAACAGAAGCACTTAAAAGGAAAACGCCAACCAAAATTACCCCACACCTTAATGTGGTTCAGTCTCCAATTAGGATTATCACATTAAAAGTAAAGTTTGACCTTAACAGGCACTTCAGCCATTCTGTTTTCATCTGGTAGATCCTGCCGTCCCTTCCGCCCGACATCTGATAAAAAGCGCCACAAGTGGTGATCCAAGAACCTCCCATGTCTGACATCAGAGCCTGGGATCAGCCGCAGAAGAAAGTATGGAAGTTATTAATAGTATGATCTATTAATGGCTCCATTTCTTCCCTTCCCAATCCAAGTGCCATACTGAAACTAAGAAAAGACAATGCTCCCTAACAATATGGGACACTGGGGAACCATCAGGGCTAACTCCAGGCCAAAAAACTAAACACAGTGAACTAGCATGCAACAGACACTGCTCCCTGACTTCATGGAATACTGAGGAACATCAGGACTAACTCCAGGCCCCAAAACTAAACATGGTGAACTAGCATGCAACAGACACTGCTCCCTGACCTTATGGGACACTGTGGGGACAACAGGGTTAACTTCAGGCCCCAAAACTAAACATGGTGAACTAGCATACAACAGACACTACTCCCAGACTTCATGGGATACTGGGGGACAATGGGGGAGGGTCATCAGGGCTGACTCCATACCACAAAACTAAACATGGTTAACTAGCATGCAACAGACACCACTTCCTGACTTTACAGGATACTGGGGGACATGGGGGCTAACTCCATACCTCAAAACTAAACATGGTGAACTAGCATGCAACAGACACTGTTCCCTGACTTTATGGGACATTGGGGGAGAGTAGGGCGGACTCTAGGTCACACAACATGGTGAACTAGAATGTAACAGAGATGGCTCCCTCGCTTTATGGAACACTGAGGGACATCAGGGCTAACTTCAGCCTACAAACCATAAGCTCTAACCTGGTAAACGCAGAACGAAAGGACGCGCCGCAGAATCAGATTAAAAAAACTGAAATAATAGGAGCAACATCTGGGGTCGCAAAGAGTGCAGCATGATGTATAGAAACAGATTTATAGTGCCTCATAGAGCATTGCTGTGTATGGATTTTCATCCATTTCAGAATGTTGCTGTACCACAGTTCAGAGGTCATGGGACGTAACTGTGCCCTTCTATGGTACAACAGCATTATGAAACACGTAGAGGATGCACGAGCTTCTCTGAATTATGTACATCAAGTACACAGCATCAGCATCGGTGCTCCCAAAACAGACAAGAGTGCTCCAGCGTCACATCCACAACTAAGACTCACAACTACCCCGGGGCCCTCTTAGAAGTCTGGTGTTATACCTAAATGGGGCTAGTCAGAGATAGTATAGTTATGCAGGAACTTGCCATAACAGTAGATCTTCGAGAGGAGCTCTTGCAGCAGGTAATGCCATTAGGACTAAGGCCGCCAGGCATTAGGACCCCACGGAAAAATGTTCTAGCTAGCAGTCGGTCACCTGGCACCACCTCTGTTCTCCCACCGGAGACCCGGGTGAAAATACAGATGGAGAACAGAGGAGGATCTCCCATCTCCAAAGAGAAAATGTAATCTTTGTCCCCGGGGGCAGGTGGGTGGGAAAGCCGCCTGCTGCAAGAGTTCCTCCCAAAGATCTACTGTTACAGTAAGTTCTTACATAACTGTACTATCTCACTTCGAGGGGGAGCTCTTGCAGCAGGTAATACCATTAGGACCGATTCCCAGGCAATGCCCAAGGAGAGACCCAGATCGAAAGGATGGAGGACAATAAAAAACTGTGGGAAATTAGGAGAGAAGTCCTTGAAGTACTGCTAAGCCGAAACCTGCTCTCCTCCTAGAAGCAATATCCAGACTGCAATGCCTCACAAAAGTATGCACTGAACTCCAAGTAGCGGCCGCACAGAGATCCGCTGAAGATATACTGTATTTAGAAGGGAAGCGAAAGATGCTGCCACCCCTCTGGTGGAGTGACCCCTCACCAGTCCCGGTAGGGGTTTGTTGTGGTGCTGGTAGCAAAAAGCGATGCAGTGCATGAGCCACTTAGTTAGGGTTTGTTTTCTGTCTGGTGCTTCAAGTTTCCTGCAGGCAAAGGCGATAAAAAACTGGTCTGTCTGTCTGGTGAAAGTGGTCCTAGCCAGAAAGTAACACAACATTCTGTGAACATCCAGAGTATGTAACAATGCCTCCCATTGTTCGAGTACTCTGGGTAATAAACTGGTAGCTGGATGTCCTGGTTCAACGTGATTTCAGACACTACCTTTCGTAAAAACTTTGGGTTTGTACGCAGGGCTGCTCTGTTCCTGTGAAAAACAAGATAAGGCTCTTTAAACATCAGAGTCTGCAGCCTGGAAATCCTCGGGACTGAAGTAATGGCAACTAAAAATAGTGCCTTCCGAGAAAGAAGACAGAGCTCACAGCTAGCAGCTGGTTCAAAACATGGCACGGTGAGCTTTTCTAAAATTAACAGTAAATCCCAGGATGGTACCAGGTCTCTCCTGGGGGGCTTCATATGCAAGATACCCCTCAGGAAGGTCTTGCAGATATCCAGGTGTGCCAGAGTCTTTCCATTTATTGGTGCATGGTAAGCTGACAGAGCACAGAGATGCACCTTAATGGACGAGTAACTGAGACCCAAGTCCGACAGGTGGAGAAGATACTCCAGCACAGATTCCACTGGACAACCCAGGGGATCCAGAGAACGCTAAAATCGCCCATAAGCAGAAATGCTTCCATTTCATGGTGTATGTCACCCTGGTAGAGTATTTTCTTGCTGCCACGAGCACCTTCGCCACTGTAAGGGATGCTCCAAATCTATCCCTAGCTAAGTCCGCAGGAGCCAAGCATGCAGGTGCAAGGATTGGAGGTTCGAGTGGACCAACATCCCTTGCTCTTGGGAGAGAAAGTGAGTGGAGAGGGGCAACGGAACTAGCAGTTCCGATGCCAGCTGTTGCAACAGTGGGAACCAATTCTGTCGAGGCCAGAATGGCACTACCAGTATCATCCTGGCCTCTTCTGCCTGCAATTTGAGCAGGACCCTCTGAAGAAGAGGGAAGGGAAGGAAAGCATAGAGACTTCCCTGTCCAAGGGAGGGATAATGCGTCTCATCAGAAAACAACAGGCCCTGGATCTAGTGAGCAGAAACTGGGCAGTTTGGCGTTGTGTGGGGACACAAAGAGGTCCAGTACTGGCTGACCCCACCTTTCGAAGAGGTCACCTATGACATCTTGCTGTAGTTCCCACTCATGGTTCTGAGATCGGGAGTGACTTAAGCTGTCTGTGAGGATGTTGTGGATGCCTGGAACATGGACTGCCGTGATGTCCAGCTTGTGATCCACCGTCCAGGACCAAACTCTCATCACCTCTCTGCACAGGGAATACGAATGTGTACTCCCTTGTTTGTTGAGATGGAAGACTACAGGGTGTTGTCCGACTGGACCAGTAAAGGTCCAGGAAGGAGTACCCCTTGGAAGGCTTGCAGGGCGTACAGAATGGCTCTCATCTCCAAAATGTTTATGTGAAGAGCTTGTTCTGTTGAGTTCCAGGAGCCCCTTGTTTGATGCAAAGCAAGATGTGCTCCCCATCCCAGTTTTGATGCGTCAATGGTGAGTCTGCAGTGGACTGGGTCGATGAAAGGGAACCCCTATGCTCAGATGGGCAGGGGTGAGCTACCAGGTCAGGGACTGTCGGACTGTGTTGGAGATCCGAGTGGGCTCTTCCAGCTCATCTGTACCTTGATCCCATTGAACGATCCTCATGTTCAGCCGTGAGAGTGGAACTGACACAATAGCTGCTGCCATGTGACCCAACAGTTGTAGAGCCACTCTTGCTGGGACCAAGTCAGAGTCTTGTACTCTACGAACGACTTCTCTTAGCCTTGCTGATCTGTCTGTGGGCAGAAAAGCTCTCCCTTGGACTGTGTCCAGGACTGCTCCAATGTATTGCAGCCTTTGAGCTGACCATGGTTGTGACCTGGGCAGGTTTTGGTTGATGCCCAGAGTCTGGAATAGGCTGAACGTCTCATCCAAGGTCCTGTTCAGATGGATCTCTGTTGGTGCAGTAAGAAGCCAATCATCCAGGTAGGAGTATACGAAGTGATCCCTTCTCCTGAGGGCCGCCGCTACCATTGCTAGGCACTTGGTAAAAACCCTTGGTGCCGAGGATAGGCCAAAGGGCAGTGCCCTGAACCGGTAGTGTCCTCCTTGGAAGGTGAGTACTTCCTGTGGGATGGCAGGATCTTGATGTGCATGTAGGCATCCTGCATGTCTAGTGAGCAAAGCCAGTCTCCTTTGTGGAGCACTGGTAACAGGCTCGCCAGTGTCACCATTCTGAACCGTTTGTATTCGCTAAAGGTGTTTAGTTGACTCAGGTCCAGAATGGGATGGCGGTCTCCCATCTTTTTCGGGACAAGAAGAAATGGAATAAAATCCCTTTCCCCTTTCAGCAAAGGGAACCTCCTATATGGCTCTTTTGTCCAGTAAGGCCTGTATCTCTGCCCTCAGGAGGAGTGCATGGGAGGGTGAGCAGTGGGAGGGGACTGGTGGGTTGTCCAGTGGAAACTGGGTGAACTCTAAGGAGTATCCCCTTTCTATTATCTGGAGAACCCATTGGTCCGATGTTATACTGGACCATCCGTATAGGTAGAGGGAGAATCTCCCTCCTACCACCTTGCCCCTGCACAGGCTGTGGTGGGGGGGGGGGTCGGTCGGTAGGGCATCATGCCATGCTGGAGGGTGTAGGCAGGGGAGGTCTTGGTGCCTTGGCGTCTTTGGGCCCTGTGCGCCTGAAGGGACAGGGTGGCCTTTTCTTTTGAAGCCTCCCTAGTTTTGTGTCTGGCACCTTCCTTGCTATTCCTGATTTTTCCGAAAGGGATGGCGGTGTGTGGATTGTGGCTCCGACTGGTACATTCTGCGGACTTCAGACACAGCTTTACCTGACTCCTGAAACCCAGTGATCAGTTTTCCGGTGTCCTGACTGAACAGGACTGGTCCTTGGAAAGGGACATCCAGGATAGCACCCTGAAGATCCTGTCGGAAGCCTGAAACCCTGAGCCAAGCATGCCTCCACATGCACATGCCAATGGCTGCTGCTCTTGCTGCTATATTCGCGGAGTCATAAGAACTCCTGAGGAAGTGCTTATCCACGTCCATGCCAGACTGAATCACAGCAAGGAGTTCCGCCTTACCCTCTGAATCTGGCTGTGCCTTGGCCAGGTCCATTGCTTTTGCTCATATGGATTTTTGGTAGGTGACTATGTGGGTCAGGAAGTTGAGTGACCTGACTGTGCAAGTTGCGGAGGAGTACATCTTGCGCCCCATATGGTCCAATTCCTTTGATTCTGGGTCTGGTGGCTGGGCACTCATGTGGAGTGGTGGTTGTGCCCTGCCATGGGCAGCTGTCAGAACCATCAAGTCTGCCTTTGGGTGTTCTCCCAGAAAAGGCTCCTCTTTTGGAGTCTTGTACAGTCTATCTACCTTACGAGGAACTGCAGTCATAGTGGTCGGATGTTTCCAGGTGGACTTGGTCACATCCTGAAATGGCTCCACTAAAGGAGGGGATGACCAATAGTTTGGGATCTGTGGCTCCTAAGAATTTGGCCAGCCTGCGCTTTTCTGGATCTAATTCCTCAGTGTCCCATTAGTAAAGCACCGGAATATGGCGCATAATGTCCAAAAAGGAGGGGTCATCCGGGGGTGACCTCGGCAAGTCACTCAGATTTGGAGGTGGAATGGGGAGCTTGTCTTCTGAAAAATAGTCAGAAAATGAGTCCCCTGTGTCATCCCCTGAAGTAGATGGCGGCTGTCCGCTGGAAGAGGGGACGGACAACGGATGCTTCTTGCAGCCATCCGACCCAGGGCGTCTGTCTGTCCTCTTCGTCATTCGGCCGGTCCTTCGATGGGAAAGACTGCTCAGGAGTGAGGTCTCTGGGTGGTGGGTGTACTGGGGAAGGCTCTCTAGGTCTATGGAGAAGATCCCCCATGACACTATTCCACCACATATGAAAAAGTGCTCCCACCTCAGCTAGTGGAACGACTGGTGGTGGGGGCGTCTTGATTGGAAGCTCCGGAGCATCTGAGCGTCTGGTCCGAAGGAGGAAGCGTCTGATCCTTGAGCACTTTGTCCATGGGTACATCAGATGTCAGGTATTCAGTGTCTGGCAGCCTGACGTACGGCTCTTTAGGTGGAGGCTGGTGGGCATCCGGTACCCCCGCGTCAGGGGAGTCTGTCGCCGGGGCCGACGGCCGGTTTGCTGGAGGTGCCTCTTTGTCCGACATGGAATCAGAATGCTCTGTTGTCTGGGAAGCAGACAATGCCCGGTGTTCAGGTGGGGAAGCGTCCAGTACCTGACGATCTCTGGCCGTTTCTCTGATTCGTCCTTTCTCTTGTGCTTGTCGGACGTCTCAGAAGGCTTACAGGCAGTGGGCCCAGTGGATCTGCTGGAAGTAGACACCTGTCCCTCCAGAGGCGACCCGTGTTTATGGGGTTGGTGGGCCAAGGGGATCTGGGTGGACGGCTATCCTACAGAGGAAGACTCCCTACCTTTTGCCTGTGTAGAGGCAGTGGACTTCCTCTGTGTGCCCCCAGAAGCTGCTCTGGTACCTGGGGGGACCGATTTCAACCTCCCGCCGGAGGTGGAAGTAGTAGTAGATGCCTGGTGAGGCAACTTCGAGTGGGACTCCGATCTGGCCCTCTCCTTCTCCCGGTGGTGGCGTTTCTCTCCTAATCTCTACTCCTTGTGGGGAGACTCCCTGGTTGAAGAGGATGAACTGTGTCCGGAGGAGGTCTTCTGCATGGCAGCTACTTGCTGCTCAAGAAGGCAGGCCTTTAAGGTGCTGGTGCAGCGAATCCTGGTCTCGTTAAATTTTATGCAGTGCGGGCAATCGTCTGGCCGGTGGTCTGGGCCTCGGGAGATCAGGCAGGCAGAATGGCAGTCTTTGGCCGGGATCTGCTTCCCGCATGCACACTTAAGATTTTTGCCACTGAGACGATGAAGACATTAAACTTTGATGTGAAAAAAGGCAGAAAAGGTTGCCATTGAGAAAAATATTGCATGAAGCATGAGTAAAAAAGCGTCTGACTGTAACTATGGTGCCCGTAGATCCGATGTTCATGGGTCGACAGTGGGAAAAGAACTGAGGTGGCGCCGGGGGACCGCCCCCTTTATACCACGTCTGACATCGGGGCGGTTCCCCGCCACAGACTGCTAGCTAGAAAATGTTTCCATGGGGTCCCAACGCCTGGCAGCCTTAGTCCTAATGGTATTACCTGCTGCAAGAGCTCCCCCTCAAAGTGAATTTGCCATTTATAAATATATAAAAAAACAACCAACCAGGACCCCATTAGATCAGTGGTAGTAGGACACACTGCAGTGCAAGTGACACAATTTAAGAAGTGGACACTGCTCACCCTGTCATAGGACCTGCCAGGTTGTAGGCAATGCGCCTTGGCCGGTGGTGGTTGGGGCGGCACTGGCTGCAGGTTGTAGTATTATAGTAACCCCTGCAGGTAAGGCAGGGAGCCTGCTCCTTCTGCAGGTGTATGCTGTGTGCACATGGCTGGCAGGCACTGTTCACATCAGTGGGAGGAGTGTAGCCGAGGGAGAAAACCAGGGAGCAACAAAACAATAAAAAAAATGCCCGGCTGCCATCTATATGATGGCTTCAGCCTGCGCAGCAAACAACCTGTCCACAGGACAGTGCTCCAGATAAGGTGAGTACTGGCCTATTTTACTCACCAATTTTTAATATGTTCTGTTTAAAAAGCCACTTCAAAACCAAACCAAATTCATCACGCCCCCTGAAAAGTGCTTCTGCCATCTCTAGCCACCTATGGGCACTAGCTCCCTGAAAGCCTGGCCCGGCCCAGATTGCATGCTCTATCCCGTTGCCTATGCCCCCTCCCCTACTACCTCCCCTATTGTCGCTCCTGTCTCCCTAACCCCCCTTTAAATCCTCCCCCACATTATTTACCTCCCTTAACCCTCCAACACTGCGTCCACAACTAGCTAACTTGCTGGGTGTTGTCACTCTCTCCCACCTTTCTTCTGTGGCACACCCTAGTTAGACCCAGGCTCATTCCTAGTGCCGCTGTCACTACCTACTCACTATTATTCCGTTCCCATATCTTTCTGACTTTGCACTTTTCCTCCTAATCATGGGTGAGATCCCTTATAATCTGGTGTTCCAAATTTTTGTGAACTCTGTAATACTGTTGACATTACTGAAATACTGTATACTCTATGTATTTAATGCTGTTTATTTTGACAATGCCTCAAAGCTGCATATGTTCTCACCTGTCTCATCTCCCCCTTTTTTTTTTTTTTTTATTGTATGACAAGGATCCTTCGTAAAGAAGCTTTTAGCTCAAAGGATGTACTTCTGACTTTCCTAATAAAATAAAAAAAATGTTTTACTAATTACAGATACTCATCCAAACCCTTGGAAACGCTCATAAATACTTCAAAAAGGATTGTTTTCCAAGTTTAAAGCACTTTTACTTATCAAAATTGTATTGTACTCAATGTCAAAAAATAGTGAGTACATTATTCTTGAACGCCAACATTATCTGGAGCACTGCACATCGTACATCCATGGCCGCGGGGGAGATCCCTGCCTGATGGGGTATTCCTGTCTGCAAAAGATCGGTGTTATCCCTGTCCACAGTGTATATCCCTGTCTGTAGGCTACATCAAAGTCCACAGTGTCCGCATGGTATATCACTGTCCACATGGGTATATCAGTGACCACAGCGCCCCTAGGTATATCCCTGTCCACAGAGTATATCCTGGTCTACACTGTATACCCTTGTAATGATGACTGTGCCGGGACCCGGGGTCAGTGAAAAAAAAAAAAAGTCAATCAACAACCATACAGATAAAATGTTTACATGCTGCCATCTACTGGTTCACAGTCATAGGTACACAGTCAATATACATGGGTTACTGTACACTTGCTTGCTTTAGAGTTTGCCTTGCCAGTTTAGCCTCTTTTACATGCAGCACCTAAACTACTTTGCAAAGGGGGGGGGCCCCAAGAAATATGGACAGCAGCAGCTGTACATGATAGAGGGGATATGTGAAGGTAAATTATGTGATATCGTACTTCTTTCTCATCATGAGTGTTCAGTGACTTTTTGACCCTCAAGAGTGGCAAAGCCATGAGTAGCAGCCAAAAGTAAGAGTAACATGAATAGCAGCCAAAAGTGCTACAGGATTTAAACAAAAAAGAAAAAAGAAAAGCCTTTGACACTCACAGTTTTCTGCCCTGTTTAAAATTTGCTCGGAAGGTGCTTGCTGCATTGTACTGCTGTTATCAGGTTATGATGTCCATGGGAACTGGTTTCTATGGAGTTCTCGCTACAGTTTTCACTGGACAGCGTACCATGAGAACTTTTATTTGAATGGCTGCTTATCTGCTGGATGTCTTTTTAGAAATGTGCATGCGTGAGGTCAGTTATAGTCAGACCATCGTAGTGTAAGGATCTGCTCCAAGTGTGAGTGCATCATTCCTGGTTTCTTAGCTGAAGCAACTGATGCTTTTTTTCATAGGTTCATAGGTAATTTCAAGCTAATTAGACTTGCGTCCATAGAGCCTGCCTTTATTTTATGTATTTGAACATTAATCTATCATGTCTTTTATTTACCAAGAAGATACTTGTCTAATCTAGATTTAAAAATATCCATATTAGTACTGGCTACCACTTCTGCCAATAAAGAGTTCCAGCCAGGAACCACTCTCTGGCTAAACCAATGCTTTCTCAGAAGAGTATGCCATTTTTGAATTGTTAATTGAAACTGATGTCCCCTGGGTTCATATTTTGAATTTTTTGGGGTCAACCCTAGGTCGGCTAATAGAGCATCATCTTGTAAGCACTTAAATAACACAAAATAATCTCCCCTAGTTCTTCTATGCTGCAGAGCAAACAAGTTTAGCTCCTTTAACCTTTCAGAGTACGACATGTCTCCTAACCCTTTAATGGATCTAGTAGTCCTTCTCTGAATACGCTTCCAAGCTACGAACATCCCCTTTTTTATATGGAGCCCATACCTGAGCACAATACTCCAGGTTGGGTCTCACCAGGGCACTATAGAGGGGCATAATCACTTGCCCATCTCTACTAGCAATATGCCTCAATATGCAATTCAGTATCTGATTTTTTTTTCTTCACTATTTTATCACAATGGGAACTAAATTTTAGATCTGAAGTAATTATAATCCCTAAGTCTCTTTCCTCTGTTGTTTTTCTTAGTTCAGTGGTGTCTATCTTATAAGATGAGTTGTTATTTCTCTTTCCTAAATGCATAACAGTACACTTGTTTCTATTTAATTCTAATTTATTTACTTTTGTCCACTTTTGTATAGTATTTAGTGCATCCTGCAGATCATTTGTATTCTTTTGATCATTTACTATGGTTCCAATTCTGCAGTCATCTGCAAACTTCGTTACCCATATATTTTCATTTTGTACAGTTAATGAAGTTATATAGATGTTAAAGAGACAGGGGCCCAAAACTGATCCTTGGGGGACTCCGCTAGTCACTGCCTCCCAGCCAGATGTATCTCCTTTGATTACCACTCTCTGTCTTCTCTCCTTCAGCCATGCATCAATCCAATTAACTATATTATTGTTAAAATTATAATCTTTAAGTGTGTTTATTAGTTCCTGGTGTGGGAGTTTATCGAAGGCTTTGGAAAAATCCAGGAAGACAACATCTACACTATTTCCCTCATCCAATGCCTTTTCCACTTTCTCACAGAACACAAACAAATTTGTCTGGCAGGATCTATTTTTCCTAAATCCATGTTGTACTGGATCCTGCATTTTTCTATTATCTAGAAAATCCATTATATAATCTTTTAATATTGACTCCATGATTTTTCCCCACAACTGATGTTAGGCTGACTGGCCTGTAATTCTGCATATCAGTTTTTGATCCCTTTTTGAATATAGGTATCACTAATGCCTCCTTCCACCTTGTGGAACATGTCCCAAATCTATAGAAGTTTTAAAAATGTAAGTTAGTGGCAAAGCTAATTGTTCTGCCAGTTCATACAATACCCTTGGATGAATTTCATCAGGGCCTTGTGATTTATTTCTATTTGTCGTTTTTAGTTTATCAAGTACACTTTTTACTGTAATCTGTATATGTCCCGGTATAGAGTTAAATTTATTTTTTTCCTTATCTGTAGTAGCTGGGTTAAAAACTGAACAAAAGTATTTGTTTTGAGTTTCTGCGGCTGCTTTATTATTTAATATATCCCCTTGTGCATTCTTAAAAGGCCCAATGGTGTTATTACTTTTCTGTTTGTTATTTATATATGAATAGAAAGCCTTATAGTTTCCTTTGACTTGTGTTGCAAGTTTGTATTCATATTCCTTTTTGGCCCTTTTAATTTCCCATTTGACTTTTTTAACCATATTTCTATATTTATTTAAACCCTGTATATTGTTGTGATTTTTAGTATTTTTATACAGTTTATACTTTTTGTTTATTAATTTCTTTATTTTTGGTGATAACCATTTTGGAGCACTCCTTGTATGTTCATATTTTATATATTTGGGTATACCTATTTCTATTGTTGATCTCAGCCTCTTTACAAATAGCTCCCACATATCATCTATAGAAAGTCCTTCAAATTCCTTTTCCCACTTTCAATATGCCATAGCTTCCCTCATGATGGTAAAATCCGCTTTGTTAAAATTTAGGACTGTAGTCTTACCCTCCCTTATTTCTTTGCCTTTTTCTCTTACTTGGAAAAAAACTATCTGATGGTCACTATTGCCTAATGGGGAGCTAGTTTGTACATTGTTTACTATTGACCCCAGATTTGTAAAGATCAGATCCAGAGTATTTTGTGCCCTGTTTTTTGCTGTTACCAATTGCTCAAGTCCTATCTGATTTACTGCATCTAAGTACTGTGTACTTGTTTTGTATTTGCCCGCTTGCTTATTCCAGTCAATATCTGGTAATTAGAATCACCAGTTAAGATAATTCTTTCTGCTGGATCTAAGTTCCTAATAATATTTAATATTTCCAAATCTCTCTCAGAAGTAGTTGAAGGTGATCTGTACAACAGTCCTATTTTAATTTTTGGTGCTCCTTTTGGTATAAGTTTTAACCATATCATTTCCAGCTCATCCTTTTCTCTCTATTTCTTCACATTGTATTGACTCATCAGTATAAATAGCAATACCCCCTTCTCTTTTTGTTTCTCTTGATAAATAGAATAAATTGTAACCCTCTATATTTTTGTCCCACTGATCTTCTATTGTCCACCAGGTTTCAGTGATAAGTGCAATTTGTAAATTTTTGTTTTGCAGTAAATATTGTAATTCCTCAAATTTATTAACTGGACTGCGTGCATTTATTAATACTCCTTTCCAGCCTTCCTGTAGATCTACAGTTTTAGGTACTAGCTTGTGAATTTTCCTTCCCCTTTTTTCCAGTTTAAATGAAGGATATTATAATATTCATTTTCTTACTCAGTATGCGAGTCCCAGCTTTAAGTGTAAACCATCACTTTTAAACAGTATATGATTTCCAAAGGTTACTGAATTATCCATAAATCCTATGTTATTGTATTTGCAAAAAGCATGCAACCATATATTTAACTGCTCTATTTTTGGTTTTTTAAAAACATGCTTCCCATGAGTTGGGAGCAGACCCGATATAATAATAACCCCCTCCTTTTCTTTAATTTTATTTATTATATGTTGGTACTCCTGTACAATGTTTTCTATATTGCTGCTTCCCACATCATTTGTACCTACATGGAGTATAACTAGTGGTGTCTGAAGTCCCTCCATTATTCCATTTAGGAGGTTACCTATATCCGCTATTTTCACCCCTGGTAATGAGCTTACAGTAGTGTGCATTTTCCTACCATGGCACACCAATGTATCAATGCCTCTAGTAATGGAGTCACCTATAATCAAAATATCCTTATTTCCTCCTATCTTTTTGTCATCGTTTTCTGATAAAGAGTCAGCGTTTGAGTGTTCATTTTTTTTACTATTTTCAGAAACTCTACTAGTTTTATCTAAATTTCCCAATCTTGTCATATACTATTTTGTCCTGGTTTATATCAACCTGACCTTTAACATCTTTGTGAACATCTTGTAAAAGCCTTTGGGGTTCTTCCATATCAGGTTCTAGTAAGGTGTATCTGTTCTCTGTTTTTGGATAGCTATTTGATATTTGTGTTTTACCATTGTATTTAGTATTCAGATTCTGTGTATGCACCCAATTTACATCTACATTATCTTTTTCCATTTCAAATAAGGTTTGCTGTAAGCCTTCCTCCTTAGTTGCCGTTTTATCATTATCAGCTATGAATGAGTCTATAATTTTTGTACTTTGCACCCCTCACATCAACCAGACAGCCCCCATCAGTCCTACCTACACACCCAGTCCCCTCACCCACCTTCCCAGGGACTTATTACCTCCATCTACGACGGAACCCTGGCTTACCCCCCCCAAAAAGGCCCGTCTGGAGGGGGCCCTTACCTCCAATGGGGACTCGGTCCGTGCTTTGTAGAGGAGTGCCTCAGTCGGCGGTGAGGGGCAGACATCCTCCTGCAGCCTGGCAGTGTTTTTTTATGATTTTCTGGCCCAGCTCTTGTGGGATGCCAACAGAACCCAAGACACATGTGCACATACATCGCACAACGCTGGCATCCACCCCCCCCCCCGGCTCTGTGATTCCACTTGCACTGCCACCTGCAGTCACCCAGCTGGCAGTAGCAGAGCGAAGTCCATCAACTCTCCTTCCTGAAGTGTAGAGTGTCCTCTCCTCTAGGACGCTCAGCTCACCTACCCTGGCCAGTCCTCCAACAACCCGTGCTCATTCCTGAATCCAGGTCGTCGGCGTCACAAGTGGTAGTGTCATCACTGCATCGGCAGGCCAGCCGGAGCAACTGATGCTGGTGTCGGCTTGAAGGCGGCCATGCTCCATGGCTCTGTGGATTACCAGGTGGCCTCTATGCAGCAAGGTGAACGGTACAGCTGACAGAGCGTGGCTCGAGCGGTACTGATCTGCAAGTCATCACGAATGACAACTTACAAACAAGTGCTCTGTAAACTGATTTAATCAGTGCCTACCTGCTTTATTTAGTACAGTGCGCATACGCAGTAAAGTTACAGCGCGTATAAGCAGTAAAGGGGATAATGCTTAGTTTTACTTTTGCTGCCTTTTTATCTTTTTATATATTTTATTGACAATGTTTGTCTTTTTTCTTACAATGTACATGCACTTTGTTTTTTGAAAAGTGCGTTATAAATAAAAGTTGATTGAGGTTGATTGATAAAGTTACAGTGCGCACACGCAGTAAAGTTACAGTGCTCAAACGCAGTAAAGTTACAATGCCATTTCTCCCTTTTAACTTCTGCTGCCACTGAGCGTGATAGGCCGTATAACTGGCAGACAGCCAGTTGGAACGAGTCACCACCAGAGTGAGCATGGAATCAGGCAGAACCTAACAATGTACCCTACTGGGAAAAGCTCCACTGTGATGAATCCTACTAGCCAGAGAAACACTTTATCTCACTAGCTAGGGTTCTATTGTGCAGACAGCAGTTTTACCTGACCCTATTCTTGTTAACGTACACTATATAAACAAAGTTACACAATAAAAGAGAAATTCCCCCACCACCCCCTATCAAATTTCAAATGCCAAGTCAGGGAACGCTTTTTCACTTTTACTTTATTGTTAGGAGATACCTTTGTGCAACACGTGCCCTTTTTTAAAGGTTCCACTTCAAGAACACACCCACCAGGCAGATTTCAAGGCCCTCTTGGGACCAGGAGAACCACCCTGCCCCCACCACCAGGACAATAATAGAGGCCTGTTTGGAGCCACAGTGTGTACACTTTCCGAACTCCAGAGGGAGAGGACTGGCCGCTCTTATTGGCCTGCAGCGTCTTCCCCTCCTCAGAGGGAGCATTATGACAAAAGACCTGCTGCAAAACAAGGTACCTACTCCCCCTCCCCGGACAGCTTTCCTGTCCCTGCTCGGGTGGCAATGTTTTACAGATCACTATGCTCTCCAGCTTCATTTGTTTCTTAATTAGGGGCCAGACTGTAATCCCCTGACAAACACTGCTTTCCTTTTCAAAATAAAAATATTCCATTCTTCATGGAGGTGAGGGCTTGCAGTCATGTACTTCTTCCTCCATGCTGAGTAATCAGAGTGGCAATGCTCTCAGCCTCGAAAGCAACTTCCACCCACCCCTCCACCCTCCAGGGATGGTTGTTGTGTGCAGCTGTAGAGACCTCAAGCATCGATGCAGGGGGCATCCGACATCAGTGGAAAACCGGGGAGGGGGGGGAGAGACAAAAAAAAGAATAAGCATTGAAGCACTGCCAAGGATTGGGTGATTACCACAGTTAATGTAACCCTAGAAGGTAATGCGGCAAGAGGTGCAGCCAAGGGCCGTATTTTACTTATTTATTTTTTGTTAACCGGGTAAGTGCACTAGACAAATCCTGCCTATTTTCAGGCACGACCCGGGGGAGGGGGATACAGAAGAATGCCAACTGACCTTGAACCAGATTAAGCTGTTGGTAGTATTTTTACTGAATGAGGGAAATTTGGCCAGGACACCGGGGAAATTCCCCTACTGCATTGCTGGCAGTAGGGGGACTTGCTGTTGTGAGTCAGATCACTCGGTGGTCAAACTTGGTGGAGGATGGACGTCGCAGTGGATGGAGAGTGGGGAGGTTCTAACTTGGTGTTAGAGGAATCTACTGAGCCTGAGGAGCAGTCGGCTTCAACTAAAGATGTGGAGGAGGGCGAGCTTTTTGTGTCAACGGAAGATTTATCAAGTTTTACTGTACCAGAAATGACGAGGAAAAGGTTGACAACGCTGAGCACTGAGGAACAACTAAAGCTGCAACTTACAGAATTAAATCAGGAGCAAGAACGGGTTAAGAAGCAGCTGTCTGCACTTCATGCAGAGGACGTATCTGTCACTACCTGTCTGAAGGCTGTCAGTGCTTTGAATGGCGAGTCAGTGTCTCCTGTTCCACAGGAGGAGCAGTCGGGTGAGTTACAAACTGTGTCTGCCTTGGAGCAGCCTGAACAAACTGTGGAGGTTACAGATAAGGCTGGCAGTGGGGAATCTAAGCAGATTCAGTGCCAAAAGCATTTTGTAGAAACGGGAGTACCGGCGGCATCTCACGGAGTACCGCAGGTTGCTAGGACACTCCTGAAGGTCCCGGATGTGGCTATGTCGGAGAACGGAGGCTCTGTTTCCTCCGGGTATACCACCACCCTAACAAAAACAACAGGGTTTGTGCTCCAAGGACCGTTTTTGAACCCCTCTTCCACCCTGTCACCTACAGAAGTGAACTGTGTGTTTCAAACGGACCCTCTTAATCAAGAGGGAGTATCTGACTTTTCGTTTCTGAAACGGCCAGCAATTTCTCAGGAGAAATTAGGAGATGAAGGAAAGGAGAAGAGAGCAGCAGTTATTTTTGCGAAAAGGAACTCAGGGGCACCTGAAGGGGGGCATGCTGATGGTTCTACTACTAAAGCAGTGACTGGTCTGAGGACTTCGGATACTGTTCCTCTGGGACAGCCCTTGACTAATGAAACGTGGTCCTCTCAGAGAGCATTAAGTGACACAGGATGGCCTTTGGATAAAGTGTCTTGGCGGCCTACACCTGAATGGGACCCTAAATTCAATTTTTTCCAGAATGAACCTACATGGCAACCACAGTTACCTGTTTCACCAGTACCTACTGGGGCTCCTGACGGGGGGGGGGGGGTAAGGCCTTCTGAGGTTGCAGTGCAGGCCAATGCTTCAGTAGCCACTACTAATTTGGGAGTGGAGCAACAGGTGGATACCGTACAGGGTACTCCTGTAACTGACAAACCCTGATGTCTGAATTATTTTCTAAAATTAAAAAAGAAGCAGCACCATGCAGAAATGCGGTGCGACTGCGATATAAGGGAGGTCTTGAAGTTAGGCCTGACAGGCTGTATGTGGGGAAAAGTTGGTTAAGAGAGTCTTTACATTTTTCACCCAGGGAGGTATCTGCGTTTATAAATATATCTGGAGAGGATAACTTTGATGTGAGTTTTCGTTCAGCCTATGCCCTGGATCTTTTTTGGGAAAGATACAACCAGGTGAAATTTTCACCCATATGGACACCCTTTTTAGTGATTCCTTTAACAAAGCCATTAATTAAATATGTTACTATCATGTTTAGGAATGAGGGTGTTCATGTGGATGATATTTCATACTGGTTGTCTCAAAAATGTGAGATCTTGAGTCCTCCTGAAGCTATATTAGATTCTGAGCAGTTTTGGACAAGGGGATGGCGCTTCAAAGTTAAGCTCAGGCAAACTGATACTGGGATAGACCATATTCCAAATTCCTTTTTGTTAGGGCGGGATAGAGGGGTGTGCTTTTATGTGGGGCAGCCCCGTGCTTGTTACAAATGTGGTTCCAGAACACATTTATCCAGTTCTTGTGATAAGCCTCGCTGTGACAACTGTGGGGAAATCGGGTATATAGCTTTTCAATGTGCTAATTTCACCAAATGTGACCTCTGTGAGGAAACCGGTCATGTGTTATCGGAGTGTGTGTGGGCAGCCAAAAACAAGGCATCCAGTGGTAGTCCAGATCTGTTAATTCAGAAAGCCCAGGACCTGGTTACGGGTGTTGCCCTGACAGTCCCAGGGTCTGGAGAGGAAGGAATAGATCCAGTGGAGCATCCTACCACGGCCACGATAGAGGGAAACTCCTCCTCTGAGGTGCCAGGTAAGAGGTCTCCTATCCCTTCTCCCATCTGTTATTCAGCACACAAAGAAGGGGGGTCTCAAGATTCCTCTAGAGCTCCTGCAGTTATCCCAGTGAGAAGGTCCTCCCGGAACCTTAAACCACCTCTGGCCCCCACCCCAGCAGACATGGAAACTAGTAATCCCTCTGCAGTATTGGCAGCTCAGTGGGGTGATTCAGAAATGGATTGCCAAGAACCTGATTCTCAGCCCATACAGGATAGTCCCCCTTCCCCCTTTCAGGTTCAGGAAGGGTATAAAGGTAAAAAGAAAAGAGACGGAAAAAAGATGGTTGACACTCACTTCCCATAACTGTCTGGATTTAAACTTGGTTCGGTGAACGTACACAATTTATTAAACTTTAAAAGACGACAAGTGATCTATGAGTTTGTTCATAGTAATGCTTTAGATATCTGCCTCCTACAGGAAACTTGGATGCACTCCTTAGACCAGGCCAGGTTTTTCCAAAGAGAGTGGTGTTGGGGGCCATCCTATTGGTCCTTTGGACAACAAACAGCAGATGGCATAGGATTTCTTTTTAATTCCTATGATTTTTTCATTAATTAAGCTGATGGACTTAATTCCAGGGCGGTTAATGTTCTTGGACGGGGTTTGAAGATCCCTGACATGTTGATTTATCAGTGTGTATGGTTCACAGGTAAAAGCAGAACCGGTAGCACTTTTTCAGATGATAAAATCTTTTTTATTGACTTCTTACGAAATTTTTCTGTGTGGGGACTTCAATTGTGAATTGAAGGCGACGGGAAGCCAAGCCCTGGGTGGGGGGAATTTACTGCGATTCCAATGCGTTATGGCAACTGATAAAATCATCCGGATTGGTCAATGGCAGTAGCCATCAACAAGGAGGTTTAACATTTACTTCTCAGAGACCCCGCTATACGTCTACTATAGACTATAGCTTTCTTTCTGAAAAACTTCCCCTTAAATTTGATACCGTCCCAGTTTCCTTTTCAGACCACATGCTCCTTCAATGTACCTTTTCCCCTTACCCTGTACCACCTAGACAGCGGGCGCGATGGAAACTTAATGCACTTTTGTTAAAATGCCCTGAGGTAGTAGGGAAGATCAGAGTATTACTTTTAGCAAGACTTTCGAAGGCCTTTTTATATGAAGATTTGGGGCAGTGGTGGAAAGATTCTAAAGATGATTTTTGTAAATTATTAAAAAAATCAAGGACGATAGAGGGAAAATGATAAATTTCTTCATTACCTTAAACTGAGGCAGCAATTGTATCATTTAATTTTGGTGACAAATATCTCAAAGAGTGATTTCTCATCTCAAATTTTAACTCTGAAAAAAACAACTTCAGGAGGTTCAATATAGTAGGGCTAGTACACTTAAGGTTCTTTTTCAATATGGGGTGAAAAAACAGCCTTCTGCAGATCCTTATGAGGCCTTTAAAAAATATAAACATAACACACATTTGGACACCCCTGACGACTCAGGATGGACAACTAGTGAGGGATTCAAATAGCCTTCAAGTGGTAATAAAAACTTTTTTTCTCTCTCATATGCCAGGGGTATCTCCTAGTGTAAGCACGATGAGGCAATTTTTGAAAAAGATAAAATTACCAGACTCACAATTTAATAAATCATTGCTAATTTCTCCCATTACCCGGGCAGAAATAGTAATGGCTATTAAAGCTCAAAAATCAGGTACTTCACCAGGGACTGATGGACTGACAGCGGAATTATATCAAGCCTTCCCGGCTGAATTCTCTGAATGTTTGGAGAAGATATTTCATTTTTTTCTAGCCTCAGTAGAACTTCCAGTTTGGTTCTCTGAGGGGTTGTTAATTTTTCTGTATAATTGGGGGATAAAAAAAATTCCTAGTGCGTTGGAGACCAATTACACTTCTGAATTCAGATTATAAGCTGTTGGCAGGTATTATGAATACGAGGCTCAAACAGTTTGCTGTCACTGTCCTTTTCCCCCTATCAATTTTGTGGGCTTCCCGGGGAAAAAATTCACCATGCTCACATGATTGTTCGAGATTGGATAGAATATTCCAATCTGAATAAACTTTCTGGTTGCATTATTTCTGTTGACCAAATGAAGGCTTTCGATCGGGTTTACCACCCATTTTTATTTTTGGCTTTAACACACTATGGAGTGCCTGAGATTTTTTTAAATTGGATAAAATCTATCTATAATAATACTATTACTCACCCCATTATTCAGACAGAAATCAGGGAGGGGTTTCATGTTCCTACGGGGGTGCGTCAGGGATGTCCCCTAAACCCTTTATTATATGCCTTCACAATACATACACTGATTCAATTTCTGTCACAATATCCACTATGGGAAGGGGTCTGTGCCCCCATTGGAGGAATTACATGTACAGGCGTATGCTGATGACTTGTATGTGGTTTTTTTTCTAACTATAAACAAGTGGCACGGTTTTTGGAGTTTATGGAGTCTTATTCTTTGATTTCCAATTCCAAACTTAATAAACAAAAAAGCCAAGGCTTGTTTATTGGGGTAGGCAATCCGGCCACTCTCCTTATTCAAGGACTATGTATTTCATCTGAGCCTATAAAAATTCTGGGATGATTATATGGGGCCCAGAATTTGCCAGAGTTAAATTGGGAAAAGGCATTAACTTCTATAGAGGGAAAAATTCAAATTTGGAAACACTGGAAATTGTCTAAATTAAAATGGGTACAAGTAATCAAATAATTTTTAATTCCAGGTTTATTACACACGGCAATAATATTCCCGTTACCAATAAAAGTCGAAACAAGGATATACAGCCTATTTTTTCAGATGGTGTGGGGCAACAGACTCAACCCAATTAAAAGACACTACACATATTTGGCGAAAGAAAAAGGGGGATTAGGGATGGTGGATCCAGTTTTTTTTTCTACATTATTTATAACACTGAATATTAGGGCTGGGTGGGGGACATCAGCATCAAGTTATGGGATATTAATGAGACAGGTGTTGGTTCATTATTACTCTGTTTGGCTCACAAGCCCTCCTAAGCCTATTTCTAAACTGGCTATACCTTATTTTTTGCCAATTGCAAAGAAGCTATTTAAATGGGGGTTGTTGGCCCAAGTAGTAAGGGATAGTATAGGGCCACAGTTGTATACTAAAGTTATGCAGATATTATATCCGAGTGAACCAGCCTTTAAAAACTGTCCTTCAGGTCGCACGGAGACAGTGCTTCAAAGGTTAAATAATCCTAGACTGCCGGACTATATGTGGGAAATTTTATGGCTCACGATGTATGGAAGGATTGGGGTTCGGGGAAATGCTAAGCACAAAGCTGTAAATGAAAGAACTTGCCCTTTTTTAGAGTGTGTGGCTCAGGAGGAAACAATGGAGCATTTTTTTCTTTTTTTGCACATATGCCAGGTCTCTCTAGAAATTCCTTGCTTAAATGGAGAATGAGGTGGTTACTGTACTTAGATTATGATATACTGGTGTGTTGGGGAAGAGGTATAATTTAGAGAGACTGCAGATCTTTTGTTGTGTTTTGATATATTATTTATGGCAGGCTAGGTGCCAATAGTTTTTGTATCAAAAACTGATGCCCTATGATACTGTAGGGTTATTGATTCAGGGAGCCCTGGAAAGGGTGTATCTTCATGATTTAGGGTTTGCAACCACTAGGAAGGTGATGGATTGGTGGAGAGGGTTCACGAGGTTTATAAAATACAACTAGTTAAAGGTTGTATATAGCATTTGGATAGCTTTATAGCAATAGAAAGGGAACACGGGAAGTCTTAGGCTTACTATGGAGGGGTAGAATGATTAGTTGTAGGAAAAGGGTAATGAGTTGGTTTTGGTTGATGTATGTCAAGAATGTTTTGTTTTTTCTTCCCCCCAGGTGTAGTATGTGTACTTATGCTGTTTTGTAAATGTTTTCGTTGATATATTAATAAAAAATTCCCCTTCTTTTTTTAGTGGGGGGGGTTTATGCATCAGTTCTTTTCATACACCAATCTGATAATGTAGGACTGCAATATTTATTTCATTTTGTTTGCCATCTGATTTGAATATTATTTTGTGTGACTTAACACTGTTTATTTTGTTTTTGATGTTATGTTAATAAAAAATTCCCCTACTCTTTTCAATAAGTGCCACGGGATCTTTAACATCCACCTGAACTACCACCAATCCAGGCAGATGGGACCCTGGTGTATCGTCTCATCCGAAAGACGGCACCTCCGAAGTGCAGCACCCCCTCTCATGCTGCACTACAGTGTCAGTACTGGGATATTAACCCAAGTGCCAGATGTGGGAACCGAAATCACAGCCCTCTGATCTCCCGGCCTCAGAGACGAGTGTGCTACCTAATGCATATGTGCATATGTATGTCATTAGGGTTAGTAAAAGGAAGGTGACTCATCCTCTGAAGCACTTCAAGCTTTTATTAAACATAAAAACAGACAATGACAGCAGAAAAAGACCACTGGTCCATCCAGTCTGCCCATAAACCTTAAAGGGAAACGTCCACCTACTGTCCGAGAGCACATACGCATACTCTGTATTAAATCCTGCCATTCAATAAAAAAATAGATTCACTTACTTGTGAAGAAGTTTTTTTTTCTCCCTTGTAAAATCCAAATTCCATTGTTTTGAGCGTCCGTGAGCCACGGCATTTTCTTTCATGCCAACACGTGCGCACTGTGCTCATCACTGCCGTGACGGCTACAGGGAGACTGTCAGCAGGGGCCCCTTTGAGTGACACACAGTGTGTCTAAACCCCCTCCAAACAGTTTTTGATATCCCCATTCAGCGACATCCACAGGACATACAAAGCCCACAAACGTTACTCTTAAGAGCCAGCAAAGCTATTCTAAAACGGTGCTTTACTTAGAATATGAGTAAACTCTGCTAACACCCACTACTGCTGTCCATCTCTCTCTCTCTCTCTCTCTCTCTCTCTATCTGGAAAAAGGCCAGAGGTGGGGGAAGAGTTCTGACTCCCTGGAATTGGCAGAAATCCAGCTCTCGTCACACAAAAACAAAATAATATTTTTTATAAGGACTGCCCTTGATCCGTTATCAAATTATTAATGCTGCATTATGCCAGTCTGCTATGCAAAGTGTCACCTGCTCATTGAGGTCCACCGTGCCCCACTCCAGACAGCACTGCATCGGTATCTGCTCCATTACAAATGTGACCATTTCAAGCATGACCCTACACTGCATGAGGACCAACGGTACAGAGGAACAGACTGCAGGAATTACAGTACTACAGGACGCCGAGGATCCATCAGGCATCTATATATACACGCTACCTATGTGCTTTCAGACTTGCATGTGTTCGCTGAATGAGTCTGGTAATACAAAGCACAAACTGCACCTGCTCCCAAAAACCTTCTCACAAATGTGATGTCCATATAACCAATGCAAAATCTGTTCTTCCATTAGTGCAAAATAATCCCGAGGCATAGAGAAAAATGTATGATTTGAGAAGGAAAAAAAAACAAAAAAAAAAACACAGTTCTAACATAAGCAGGCATCGCTGTTATTTGCCACACATGCCTGGCAGCAGCCTACTGTTACTCCTCCCCTATCAGCATTCCCTATTAATTGAGAGAAATCAGAAAGACCTTTGAGTCAAGGATTCATTTACAAAGGTTCCACATCATACATAGAAGATACAGGGACACCATTTGTTACAGGTACAGTACATTACAATACATAACAAGCAATGGTTTACATAATTGTTCTGTAAATGGCTATCAGTCAGTGATAACAGAAGTTTCAATACTTTAGCACAGTCATAAAGTTGCAGAGAGGTTCTGTAGAAGGCTGATAGACATATAGTAACCTAGGTTGGTTTAGGTATGGAGTCCCAAGATGAGATTGGTTCAGAAATCTCAGTCAATCAAGGGGGGGAGGGAGTCACAGAGGCTGAAGGCTTGGAGGTGTTCCCTTAACCTGGTTTTAAAAAGGCCAAGCCTTATTTCATTAGTTATTAGGCTCGGTAGTGAGTTTGTCCAGTAGGGGGCTTTGTAACTGAAGGATCTTTGGTATTGGGAGGTACAGCAGTGGGGTACCCATAGCAAAGGTTTGTCCGAGCTGCGGGTGGCTCTGACATAAGATGCTGGGTGGATAATAGTGTCGAGCGTAGGGGGGCTGAGGCCTAGTACGATCTTTTTGGTGATAAGGCAGGTGTGATACCGGATTCTATTGTCTAGGTTTAGCCAGTTTGTGGTGCTGTAGAGGGTGCAGGTGTGAGTGAGACAATCACAACCGAGGATGAGACGGCAGGCTTTGTTTAGTACGAGCCAGAGTCTATTGCGTGCAGTGGTGGGTGCAGCACTGTAGATGAGAATACCATAGTCCAGCAGGAAAAGTACAGAGGAGTTCACAGTAAGACGTAGGGCCTCTGGAGTGAGGCAATGTTTGTATCGATACAGTACTCCTAACCTCGAGTTAAGGGCATACGATAGGTGTTGAATATGTTGAGTAAAGTTGAGGGCTTGGTCTAGGGTAATCCCTAGGTATTTAAAGGAGTTTACTTGTTCAAGGGGGGGGTTGATCGGCAGTGAGAAATTGGGGGCAGAGGCTCTTAAGGGGGTTCTGTGGATGGGAGAAAATCATGACTTTTGTCTTGCTGTAGTTGAGTATTAGGCACTGGGTGGTGAACCAGTGTTCAGTTGCTCAGAAGGAGTGTTTGGTGGAGTTTAAGGGGGGTCAGGATCAGAGGCGAACAGGACGGCATCATCCGCATAAAGGAGCAGGTTTCTGGGGCAGGCCGATGGGAGGGAGTTAAGATATACAGTGAAAAGCAAAGGAACAAGGATGGAGCCTTGAGGGACCCCAGAGCGGATAGGGAGGCTGGGGGACAGGGCGGTGCCGACCTTGACCTGCTGTGTTCTATCAGAGAGGTAGTTGGTGAACCAGCTTACGGCATCATTGGAAAAGCCACTATTGGCGAGTGTGTTTAGCAAGAGGGCGTGGTTTATGGTATCAAATGCCTTAGAGAGATCCACGAAGACGGCTCCGGTGGTGCAGCCATGATCCAAGGCGGAGTGGACATGTGAGGTGAACTCAAGGAGGGCAGTGGTGGTACTATGTCCCTTGCGGAAGCCGTGTTGCTGGTTGCATAGAAGGTTATATTTAGTAAGGTGGTCAGAGAGTTGGTCGGCGACAATATTTTCTAATGCTTTAGATGGGGGGGGGATTGAGACAGGACGGTAATTGTTAGTGGAAGTGCGGTCCCCACTCTTGTGGATGGGGGTGATGGAAGCCGATTTCCAGCGGGAGGGGAATTTCCCATGACATAGGGAGCGGTTGAGAATATGGGTGAGCAGGGTGAGGATGTCCAGGAGGGTGAGGTGTAGGAGACTCAGATCAAGGGAATCTCTACTATAGTGGGAGTGTCTTAGGGCTTTGGCTAGGTAGGGTTTGGCTGCCTCCAGGGTAAGGACGTGCAGGTAGAAGGGGGGGCATGAGAAAGGGGGCCAAAAGAAGTTGGGGGAGGACATGGTTGAGATCAGTGAAGGCAGAGTTGAGGTCAGAGGCTATACCGAGAGGATCCGAGGTGAGATTACTGTCTACTTCCATTAGGTCTGGGGGTGATCAGTGACTTTACCGCAGAGTTCCTTTATATTGTTCCAAAATGTTCGCCCTGCTCCCCAGGAGGATGTTGAGGAAGTTTTGTAGTAGTCAGCTTTGGCGGTGTGTATGGTCCATGTGCACTTGTTGCCCTTAGCCCTTTTGTTTTAACTAGTGTTAAACCTACCCTTGCCATAAAACTGTGTCAGGCAATTGTTCATGACTATTTGTGGTTGTTGATCACTGGAATGGCTGCCACTGTATTTTCACAGTGACCCGTCAATCGCACTGCTTGTAAAATGCTTTGGGATACAGGGAGTAAGAAAAGCTCAGTATAAAAGCGAATTCTTTTCAGTTGCCCAAATATTTCTGCTAAAGTGTTTTCTATCAAAAGCAATAAGTATGTTAGTCAAAAGCACACAAAACATTTTGAAAGGAAGAACTAGGTCCCTGAAGGCAAAATAAGCAGTGTAATTGAATGAACCTTTCAAGCAACTAGGTTGCACATACAGATGAAACACTACAATACTACAGCTCTCTCTAAACAGAAGGGCCTTATTTATGACAGCAGCAGCTTCTTTATCCATTGCCCAATTAAACATGCAGTCAGTATTTGGCAGGAAAAGTTAAACCACTTGATTTTACCACATAAAAAGAAAGCAATTTCTCAAATTATCTCTCAGCATGACTACGATCACTGTTTCCACTGTTTGGTACGGAGCGCTGTGACTGATCGAGCTGGTTATGCTGTTCAAGTTGTATGTGCTGTAGCCCTGTGGGCCCTTGTCCGCCTGTAAGTCTCAAGGCTAGGATCAAGTGCTTAATAAATGTATTGAATAGTCACAGAAACCAAAGAGTGTATATTACTGAAGAGCACAAAAGGTATGGTGTGCAAAACCCAAATGAAGAAGTCCAAAATACAAATGTAAAGTGCAGATGCTGGTGCCGGTGAATTTTCTGTTCTGGCGCTGCCCTTGACTCTCAGCAACAAACGGCACCAGCATCTATACTTTACATTGTGTTTTTGGACTTCTTCATTTCATATCTTTTGTGCTCTTTGGACATGGTTTCTGTTTACATGTAACATTACCAGTGATAGTCGACAGTGCTCACAAACCTTTTGTCAGTGTACAGTACTATCAGGGTGTAGAAAAACCGGCTTTGGAGTGCACATTATCAATTCAGACTTCCCAGTGCAAGCCCTTGAATGCAACAAATGTCGTTTGTGGCAAAAGTTCATTGGTTTAAGGTCTAGCTGACCCAATGCAGTACATATTTTCTTTTTAATAAGGGCTATACTTGATACTTTAAATTATTAGAGCCCTTTTTTTTTGTAAATCTTGTGCAATTGTACCATTCTGTTATGCTATGCTTTATTATTTTAGACAGACACAGCATAAAAAAAAAAAACTAACAGCCTAACCTTTAAAGTACAAATGAGCTGATAACTGGTAATGGGCTAACTTTACAGATGCAACCTGGGAAAAGGGAATGGCAGATGGAACGGGAAGGAAAGAGTTAAAAAAATAAAATTAAATAATCATCAAGGGGTTTATCTCCCCCCCCCAATATAATCAGCTTCAATGATTTAGATGACCGATTTATTTAGGGGTCCCCCAGGGATCTTTTATAAGTTCCATACTGTTTATCAACTTCCATGGGGCTGCTAAATAGTAAACGGTGACTGAACTCAATTTTTATGGCTGAACATACAGAAAACTGAATGTATGCCACAGTATTTGGAACAACAGTTATTTCTAAAGCGCTCCAGTGTCTTCTATTGTGATTTCAGAATTAGAGTATGCGCTATAGCTAAATGATCAAGCGAGAAGTCAGAGTGTCATTTTAGACCAAGTTTTGTCATTTGAACTTTGTATTAAAATGGGCTGTAAATCTGCACAGTATCATTTGTGACATGGTTATCTATTGCTAAATACACATTTTCTTTTTGACTTGTAAGTATGTTCATGGTCAGGAATACAGGTAAGGCAGTGCTGCACTGAGATTTAACAATCAGTACTGTGATTAGCTTCCCAGCACGCAACGTCACTTCCGGTACAGCGGGGGTCGCTGGGGATCACCAGTGGTGAAAGAGAGAGGAAAATGGAGGAGGAACAGGAGAAATCAGAAAAATGCAAAAAGTAAGGTATTTCTTTGCATTTTGGGAGCACTGATTTTGCAATATAGGCAGTGCCACTGCTACTGACGAAATGCTGCTGTTTGCAGCATGTGGACGTTTCCCTTTAACAAACCTGGAACCTACTGTCCCATCCAGGGTTTCAACCCACACTATCCACCCCCGTGCTCTCCACCCTACCGTTACCACACTGGGCAACCAATAAGCTCTTCACTCTTTAACAGCCATGTCTGAAACCATAGGCAGTTCTGGCGCCCAGCACATCAGCTGGCAGATTATTCCATGGCTCCACCACCCCTTCTGTAAAACAGAAATGTTCTCACTTCTCTCTCGAATCTCCCCGCCTGTCAGTTTTCACTCGTATCCCCGTGTTCTTGATCTGCTCCTTATGCTATACAATTCCTCGCAGTTTACAATGCTCATTTCTTTCAGGAACTCGAAGGTCTCTTGTCATATCTCCCCTCTCTCATCTGGCCTCCGGCGAGTATGTGTTGGTCGAGCCTCTTAAGATCTGCCCTGCTGGCCCTGAATCATTTTGGTCACCCTGCATTGCACTGTCTCCAGCCTGTCCTTGTCTTTCCTTAGGTGAGGATACTCCAAAACTGGGCACAGTACTCCAGGTGCAGCCTCACCAGTGATCTACAGAGGTGCAGTAATACTGCCTTCCTTCTGCCGTCAATCCCCTTCCTATACATGCCAGCCTCCTGTTTGCTTTGCCATATGCCTTGTTACAATGGTTTGATTGTTTAAGGGAGTCACTGATGATGACCTCTAGGTCTCTTTCCTCAGAGGTTGTGCCCAGCTGTACCTCCTCCATCCAGTAGTTGGCCCTGGGGTTCTTTTTCCCTATGTGCATCACCTTGCACTTTTGTGCACTGAATTTCAGCTGCCAAACCATGGGCCACCTTTTCCAGCCTTTGCAGGTCTCTGTGCATCTCCCTTACCCCTTCCTCACTGTCTACTCTGCCGCAGAGCTTAGTGTCACCTGAGAACAGACGCATCTTGCCCTGGATTCCTTCTCCCATGTCACCGATAAACATACTGAAAAGGACTGGATCCAGAACCAAACCTGGTGGCACCCCACTGGTGACCTCCCTCTCTTCAGATTTTACTCCATTAACCACAACCCCCTGCTGCCTCCCTTCCAACCAGTTTCTCACCCATCTGTGTCCTTTGCTGCACCCAAATTCTCTAGCTTCTTGAGCAACCCTCTGTGAGGCACAGAGTGGAAAGCCTTGCTGAAATCGAAGCAGAGTAAATCCTCAGCATAGCCCTTACCTACTACCCTCATTACTTAAAGAATACTATCAGGCTGGTCTGACATGACCTCCCTACCACGACCCTGTGCTGTGGTCCTCTTTGACCAGTGTCTCCCATCAGTTTACCCACATCCGACGTAAGACTGACAGGTCTGTAGTTACCCGCTGCTCCAGGTGCAGCAGGATTTCATCTGCTACCCTCCAGTCTTCTGGAACAACCTGTCTAAACTGAGCTACTGAACAGCCCTACCAGCAGTTTGATTAGTTCCGTTGCCAATTCCTTAAGCACCCTTGGATGCAGCCCATGTGGCCCTTGGATCTTATGTATCTTTAGAGCTGCTAGCCCTTTCCGTTTTTAAATTGTTTTCCTTTTTTTTTTTTTTTTTTTAAAATGAATGTGTTTATAGTTAAAATTCTAACTGTTCTATTGTACATGAGGGTTTCCAGCCATTAATGTAACCCCTTTTGGAATGCTGTCTGCCAATCAGAATGCTTCATTTCTAACTGTCGTTTTATAATAGAAATATATATTTATATATTACTCCCGGCCCCACCCAAAAGCCCATGAAAAAAGTACGCAATATCACGTCCCTGTAAACCAAAGAATAAAGTATAGTGCTGTTTAAACAGAAACCATAATGGCCGAATAAGAAATATGCATTTCATTCCAGTTCATGAAACGGTAGGACTTAAACCGCTCATGGGCAGCTTTATTACTCATGTGTTATGGCCCTATCCCCTCACTCATGGAAATATATACTTCTAGTCAGAACACGGTGTATCCTGTATTAACGTAACAGGAAGTGGGTTTTCCATAAATCAACAATGCTATTAAGACTGTAACATTAGAGGATGAGGAGATACTGACTAAACACTCCCAAGTATGTTATCACTCCACAACTCACACTGTGTGTGCCACGAAGAAGGGGGGGAGAAAATACTTACTGATTGCCGAGGATCAACAGATGTGTGGTTCTCTCCCGTCTGTAAGTGTTTGGCAAAGAAGCTATCTGGCACAGGTGTCAGCTTCTCGTAGCGAGGGTTCCTCTGACGTTTGTTCCTGGCATCTCCAACTTCAGGAATGCTGAGCCACTCCTCCTCTGTCACTTCAGCAAGCTTTCTCTGGAACAGAAACACCCCCACAACTGCAGTTAGGTCAAGAAGGGCTGGAATAAATTACATGTTCCAGGTTGTGACAGCAAAGGAACTGGTTCTGGAAACCTGGGGTGGGCGGAGGGAGGTGACTGTGCAATGGGCATCTGGAGACAGGGCATTCTCGCTGGTGACCCATCCATCTGGCATGGACTCATTACCATACCACCTAAGGAATTCCTTCTTATCAGAGGCATTTAAACAGAGGCTAAAGTGTCATCTGTTTGTACTAGCTTTTGGTACTGGTGAGCGTCTGTAATAGTCCCCAAAACATTTTATACTGTGTTATATTGTTCTCTGGTACAGTTATTCATTTATTGTATAACTTAATGCTGTTTTTCTGTGAAGTCCTGAGCCCCTGGGATAATGCACTATGTAAATAAAAAAATGCTTTGTCTCTATGGGGGGTGGGATGGGAGAAAAGGCAGTCAAGGGGATGCCGATAAAGGAGGGACTCTGTCTCCACCCCCCTGGGGACCAGGAGGATTGCAGGAAAAGACCAACTGGCAAAGTGCAGACCAGGAGAAAACAGAATCCCCAAGGGAACACGAGCAGGGGAAATGAAACTATAGGGAAAGGGTGGAAGGTAGTCCTGCTAAATGCCAGAGCTTGGCAATAAAATGCCTGAGCTTCAGGCGAGTGTTAACTGAGGGAGCAGTGGATGTGGCAGCGTCACTGAGACTTGGGCCACTGCAAGACATGACTGGGACCTGAACCTGGAGGGTTACACTATGTTCAGGAAGGACAGGGAGGAGGGAGGAGGGGTAGCAATGGTAAAACTGCATTGGCATAGGGGAGTTGAGGACGGAGAGGGAACCGTGGAAGCGATTTGGGTCTTGATAACAAGGGGGGCAAGAGAGTAAAAATAGGAGTGGTGTATAGACCCCCTGCCCTGGCGGAGGAGCTGGAGGACAGTCTGGTGGCAGATGTTAGGAGACACTGCAGACTGGGCAGAGGAAAGGTGGTGGTGTTAGGGGACTTAAACATGCCAGGAACAGACTGGGAGACTATGACATCCTCTGTGACCAGGGAACAGAGGTTGTTGGATGTCTTTCAAGATGCGTTCCTAACTCAGCAGGTGAGGGAACCGACCAGGGAGGCACGGGTACTGGATGTGGTCCTGGCAGACAGTGACCAGATTGGGGGCCTGGAGGTAAGGGACCCATTGGCGGGGAGTGACCATGCCACGGTCTGGTTCTGCCTGGACCTAGGAGGGGTAGAAGGCTGCACAAAGACGGAAGTAACCGACTTCAGGGGTGGATTTTAAGGAAATGGGAAGGATCCTTAAGGAGCATTTGGATGGGATTGGGTCAGACATGGACGCTGATAGTAGGTGGGAAATCATCAGGAGAGGGTGCAGGATGCTACCAGCACCTGTGCAAAGAGTAAGGCAATCTTGGTGGGGCCCAAAAACCCTGTTGGTGGACCAGGGAGGTCCAGGAGGTGGTGCGGGGAAAGAAAGCAGCCTATAAGAAATTCAAGTGCTCAAGGAGTGAAAGGGATCGAGGGGAGTATGAGCTGTTGGCTAGAAGGGCCACTAGAGTGGTGAGGGCGGCTAAGGCAAGGAAGGAGCAGAACCTGGCCAGGGAAATTAGGAGAGGGAAAAAGGGGTTCTTTAGATACATTGGGGAAAGACGAAGGTTGAAGGGGCAGATTAGCAGGATTAAATCAGGGGAGAGATGGGCACAAGACCCAGAGGAGCAGGCTGAGGTACTAAATGAGTACTTCACCTCAGTTTTCACCAGGGAAAATGGGGATGCTGCATCATACATGGGAGGAGACAGAGATAATGAGGAGGGGACCCTTACCAATCGGCAGGTCTGGGGAGAGGGGGGCATCACTGGCAGGTGGGGAGGCTAAGCAGGGAGAAGAGGTACTGGAAGTGGAAATCACAGCAGAGAGAGAGGGGAAGCCCTCAGCTCCCTTAAGACGGAGAAAGCACCGGGGCCGGATAAATTACATCCTAGAGTGCTGAAGGAACTTGCAGATGTCCTGGCGAAACCCCTGGCAGAGCTTTTCACCATCTCTCTGAGGACAGGGTGGGTGCCCCAAGACTGGAAGGTGGCGCATGTAGTGCCTATCCACAAGGGGGGATCAAGGGAGGTGGCAGGGAACTACAGGCCTGTCAGCCTGACATCAGTGGTGGGCAAGGTGATGGAGGGCATTGTCAAGGAGTGGCTAGGGGGGGCACTGGATAAGTCAGGGTGCCTGGACGATAGACAGCATGGATTCATCCCGGGGAAATCGTGTCAGACAAACCTGGTGGAGTTTTATGACTGGGTGACAAGTGCCTTGGACCTGGGTAGACCAGTGGATGTCCTCTTTCTGGACTTCAGCAAGGCATTTGACTCTGTTCCTCACGGGGGCCTGTTGGATAAACTAGTAGAAATGGGGGTGGGAAACCAGATGATCCAATGGATAGGCAATTGGCTCCAGGACCGGACCCAGAGGGTAGTAGTTGGTGGGATAATCTCTTCCCCAAGGAGGGTCATTAGTGGGGTCCCACAGGAATCAGTCCTTGGGCCCCTTCTGTTCAACGCCCACGTATCTGACATAAGGACAGGAATCAGGAGTGAGATGAGTCTATGCAGATGACTCGAAACTGGGGGCAGTGGTGGATGGGGAGGAGGGGAGGGTGGCCCTGCAGGGGGACCTGGAGGCTCTGGAAAGATGGTCTAGAAAGTGGAAGCTGAGGTTTAATGCAGGGAAATGCAAGGGACTCCATCTGGGGGCCAGAAACCCAGGACAAGTGTACACCCTGGGGGGGGAAATACTACAAGTCTCAATGGCTGAGAGGGACCTGGGGGTGGTGGTGGATGTCAAGATGAACAACTCTGAGACTTGTAGGAGGGCAGCAGCCAAGGCCAACAAGATGCTGGGATGCATCGCTAGGGGATCACCTCAGAAGGAGGAAGTGATACTCCCCTGTATAACTGCTTGGTGAGGCCGCACCTGGAGTACTGTGTGCAGTTTTGGAGGCCACACTTAAAGAGGACATTAACCTCCTGGAGAAGGGTCCAGAGGAGGGCAACCAAAATGATTTGGGGCTTGGGGACAGGACCTATGAGGAGAGGCTCAAAGAGCTAAATATGTACACTTTGGAAGAGAAGGGACCGGGGGACATGATAGAGGTCTTCAGGTACATGAAGAGGGTAAATAGGGGAGGAACAGTGAGGGTGCTTCAAGGAAGGAGGAAGGGCCACTAGAGGGCATGGGTGGAAGCTGGAGGGAAGATTCAGGGAGAAAGGAGGAGGTGCTACTTCACTGAGAGGGTGGTAGAGCCATGGAATGCACTACCTGGGGGCTGGTGGAGGCAGAGACAGTGGAGGGTTCAAGAGGGGTGGGACAGGTACAGGGAAGGTTCAGGAAGCAAAATCCAATGCAGCAAGAATATCCGGAACTGGGAAGGGAGAAGCCAGAGAAGGCGAGGGGGACAGCAAGGTCAGCACCCAGGGTGGGGGCTGACCAAACGAGCAGACACGAAAGACCATTAGGCCTATTCTGCTGGCATTTTAGTATGTTAGTATAATTAGGATCACCCACACGTTAACACCCCACTTCTGAAAGTGAGCATCAATCAGAACTGGAGGTGACAATTCAAGGGGCACAAACACAGTAAAAGGAGTTACACATTCAAAGCACAAGCCACTTCCAGGAATGATGTGGTACCAAACCAACAGCAGCAAAGCTCAAATGAAATGAGTCTGCAAATTATTTGGTATGCGCTGGTTCACAGTTTCCTATGGCTCATTTTTAAATAAGTCTGGAATGAGTATTGTACCAACTTAAAGAAACTTCTGTGTTTGCAATCTTTTAACAAACGAACCAAAAGGAACTGCAGTGTTTCTACCCAATTTTAGAGTGGGGAAGAGATGGAGGCCCAGAGAGGCCAGGAGACCTGCTTGGGTTTAACTAGAACCTCACAAGCTGAAGGAATGGTTATTTTCTGACCCAATACTGAGGCAGTGGTATTACATCCTACCATATTGCCATCACAGCAATCTGTTGGGGGTATACTCACTTCTGGAGCTGAAAGACAGATTTCAGCCACACACAGGGGAACTAGGACTCACACCTAAAAAGTTGTAAAAGTGTTGGAGGTGTTCTCCTTCAGACAAAACAATAAACAGCTGTGCATGGCATGTTACAGAGTGGACAACAGATGCCCAGGGTCCCTGCTAGTATATAAACTGCTGTTCCATAAAGTGTTTTGGAGTACTGAACTTAAAGCAGCAGTATCTATTAGTTGGACACAAATGTCATAGAAACATGGGACATGTTGGCAGAAAAGGACCAGCAGGCCCATCTAGTCTGCCCTATTTTCCCTGCCTATTACTACACCCTGGACCCTATTTGGTCACAGGTGCCCCCCCTTTCTGCTAGCTATTATGCCCTGTGCCTATCCCACGCATGCTTAAAGTTCCCCACTGTCTTCCCACCCACCACCTCTTCTGGCAGACTGCACCAGGCATCCATCACCCTTTCTATGAATAAATGTCCCACATCCCTCTTAAACTTCCCCCATCGAGCTTCACAGCATGCCCCCGTGTGCTGCTCCTCCTCCTCCTCCTCCTCCTCTGAAAGAGACTCCCCTCATGCACTTTGTTCACCCTGTGAGGTACTTACAGGTCTCAGTCATGTCCCCTTTCACTCTCCTCTCCTCCAGGGAACACATGTTGAGCTCCCACACCCTCTTCTCCTACGGTTTCTCGTGCAGCCCCCGCACTATATTGGTAGACCTCCTCTGTACCACTTCCACCTGTCAGTGTCCTTGCAGAGGTGTGGCCTCCAAAACTGAACACAGTACTCCATGTAGGGGCTCACTAGTGAGCAATACAGTGGCAACACCACCTCCCTTCTAATGCTAGAAATCCCCCTCCCTATGAACCCTAGCATCCAGGTAGCCCTGCCTACTACCATGTCGTTTTTAATTAAAATGTCTTCCTGATATCCTTGGATTCATCATCTGTGGAGTTTTAAATCTCTCAGATATTTTTAAACAGTTTTCGTAACTAATTTTGTAATTAATGACTCAGGTCATTAAAGATGGCTGTCACTTGCCATTTAAAAGAAAGTCTCTTCTATCAGTGTTACCTTTTGAATGTGCATACTAGACTCATACTGTGACTGTACTAAGATTGTCTTCCATCATGTTTCTGATGGTAAACAGCACCACCCCAAGATATTTAATTCCTTCATATCAGGCAGAGCACGCAAGCGAGGACTTATAAAAACTTTAAAATCCTGTATTTCAGTTAAGGAAAGAAAGAAAATATATGTGTGCACTTAAGTTTTTACCAGAATTACACTATTGCAGAAAAAAACAAATGGTGCCCAACAAATACTACTGCTTTAAAAAGTAGCCAAATCAAAATGTCAAAGTTGAGCGCAGCCTGGCAGCACAGCCTAGGACAATCATTACATACCTGCAGGAGGGCGAATCAAGTGGCCTCGGGAATGCTCTCCTCCTCCTCCAGGGTGGGAGGGCAGTGACTCGCTCTGCTTTACTGCCACGAGTGGCCACACATGGCACAGGCGGGTGGGGCTGTGCATGTCCAATACACGCATACACCATCCCGGTAGGAGAGGTCAGAGGAAGAACACAGGAGAAAAAGGAGGAGGGACCTCAGGCAGATGGTGCTCCCATGTCCACTTGGGTGCGCTCTGCAATCTCCATGGGGGGCATGGGTTCTGTCTTCTTCTTCAACAGGGCCTCTTTCCAAGCTTGACACCACAACTCAGTTGGGGTCGTGGGGGGCCCACAGAGTGTTAGAGAACAAATACTGGTGAAAATATAAACTTTAAAAGCTTGTTCTTAACAGTTCTGAAATCACAACTCACTTTTAAGTCGGAGAATTGCTGCTGGATCTTGGGCCGCTCCATACGGTACTTCTCAATTTCTTCCTTTTCCCGGATTCCTGGGCAAATCATAAAAGAGTTACAGACACACCATACTGGAGGCTCTCACAATGTGTAGAATTAAAAAAAAAAAGCTCCTGATGGTTGTCTACTGCAGCTTGGCTAGGTGGGGTACAAGCATCTGTCTAGGAAGACTCATATCACGAAGGAAGGGCACCTCCTTCTACTGCAGAACTGCTCCCTGGTGGCCCAGGGAGCAGGCATATTGTGCAGGAAGGGAAAAGTGGTCTCTCTTGAGTGACTTTACATCAGATCACACCCAGCTGCCTAGTAAGTGACACGGAAGCATCACATTGATGTAGGGCGGGGCTCTCCTCTCCCACCTTTCTGGCAGCCCTGATAGGTGCTCTGTCAGGTTGCATCTCCGGGCCATACCCCGGGGAAGGATAAGGAAAGGTTCAGTTGGAACAAAAATCCCAGCAGTTCCAGGCAGATGCAGCCCCCCCCCCCCACGCAACAGATCCATGCAGATGAATCCACCCCACCCCTCCCCAGACAGATGAATTTGCCCCAACTCTCCCCACTCCACAGCACCAGGCAGATGAAGCCACCCCTCACACTGCAGCACTGGGCAGGTGAAGCTGCCCTATGCCACAGCCCCAGAGAGATGAAGCCATCCCCCCCACGCCACAGCCCCATGCAGATGAATTCACCCCAGCCCCAGACAGATAAAGCTGCCCCAACCCTCCACGCTGCAGCCCCAGGCAGATGAACCCACCCCACACAGATGAAGCTGCACCAACCCCTCCCCCCTTGCTGCAGCCCCAGGCAGATGAAGCCACCCTGCCGCCCCATGCCACAGCCTCAGGCAGATGAATTCACCCCAGCCCCAGACAGATAAAGCTGCCCCAACCCTCCACGCTGCAGCCCCAGGCAGATGCAGGGTTTTAAATAACAGATTAGCAGTTTTTTTTTCTTGGGACAATACTAACTGCACAGAAAGTATTTATATAGGTTTTCAAGAAGTGTTATGTTTGTTAAACACAGTGAGGCAAGTGCTATGCATTTTCACAATGTTTTAGCACTTTTATGAGCAAAACGCTAATCAATTTTTAGAGTTAAATAAAACCCTGAGATGAACCCACCCCACACAGATTAAGCTGCCCCAACCCCCTTTGCTGCCGCCCCATGCCACAGCCCCAGGCAGATGAAGCCGTCCCACGCCACAGCAGAAGTAAATGAAGCCCCCCTGCCCCCCCCAAATGCTGCAGCACCACACAGATGAATACGCCCTACTCTCCACACCACACCCCAGGCTGATGAAGCTGCACTGCCCCCCATCACAGCCCCAGGCAGATGATGTTGCCCCCCCCCACCCCGCGCCACAGCAGGGCCCTACTGACTCATCCAGCCCCTCGCTGGCACCTCCTCCCAGACATTGGCTGTCAAGTGAAGTAACCTGCTCCCAACTTGGGGAACCGGAGGGGGAGGTCCCGCACACAAGGGACAAGCTGCAGGTTATGGTTGTGGTGTCTGGAGAGGATGCTGAGCATAGACTGGAGTATCGGAGGACTCCTACGGCACACAGAAGGGCATGGGCAGGTGGAAAGAGGACCTGGCAGCTGGTGAGGACAAATGGGGCCAAAAATAGAAAGCAAAATAAAAAAGAAAAGCTGCTGCCTTTTAACACTGTTTAGTCTGATGGCACTAATGAAATGTGCAGCTGAAACATTTAAGACATGGGCAGAACCCAAAACCCCATGTCTACCTTCTTTCTTTCCTTCTCTCATCCATCCGTTTGTCCAGAGCAGCATAAATGGCATCAGCTTCTTCGTCATCCTTCTCATATGGGCCACTTGAAAACAGACTCCCAGCATACCCGTTAAACTGAAATGCAGAAAACCAATAAAAAAAATAAAACAATCAGGAGTAGCAATTCCCCCGTAAATATGGGGAAGAGATAGCATACCAATAAGCTTTCGTAATACCAGCATGAGGCTGAAGGCAGGTCAAACAGGTGCGTGCAATCATTCCTTAACTGGGGTAGGCCTGTGAGGGAGGTAATTAAGTGACTGCAACTACTCTCTAGCTTGGGTAGCCCTGCAGAGGCAGGTAAATTAGGTGAATGCAATCACTACCTACCTGGCGTAGCCCTGTGGAAGCAGGTGGGAGGAGTGTCCAGGAATATTCCCTATCTAGTAGGAGGTTAAAAGGGTAGCATAAGGGTTAGTGCTAGCCATTATCAAGGGGTAGACTCACAGGACAGCTAAGATGGGGGAGGGGGGAATGCTGAGGCGGAAGGAGGGAAGGAAACGGTGATGTGCTGTAGAGGATGCAGGGATGTGGGGTAGCAGTGTTCCTGGGGACAGGGGGAGGGGTTGCCCAGTGTGCAAGAAGGTGAGTTTTTAGCTGGCTGAGGTACAGATGCTAAGGAAGAAGGTGGGTATATTGGCAAAGAGGCAGAAGGGCGGGGGGGGGGTTTAAAGCTGCCTTGAAAACATATTTTTTTAGTTTGGCATTTTCCAATTATTAAAGCTGCTATTGTATTTTAGGTTTTTTAATTTAACTTTATTTTATTAATATGCTTGGTTTTATTGTACAGGCGCCTTGGTTTTGGAAAGGCGCCTTTTTATAAATAATGAATTGACTGATAAGGAGGACAAGGGTGATGTGGGCCCAGACACAATGGTACCCTTTACCCCAGGGCAAGAGGAGGCCTCGGAGGCAAGGTGAAGGACCATGAAGGGGAAGGGTGGGTGGGTGCACCTAGAGTGGTACCAGTAAGAAATCATTTCCATCACTGAGTGCGGCAGGAGACAGGGGTGACCTTGGTGACACACAGATGGAGGGGCAGATAGTCTGTGGTGTGGGTTCAGGAGAGGCTGCAGTGGAGGATGCGGGGAGGGGGCAAGGTAAGGGAAACAGGAGAATAAGGGTACCATCTTGGCGCAGGGGGTAAGAAGGAGGGTGAACTGGACAGACATGGAAGGCACAGTCCAATTGGAGCCGAGGTGGTGGGGAGACAGGGAGGGCAGAGTATGACTGGGGCGGCGGGGGGGGTAACTGAGAAGGCAGAGGGAATAATAGGCAGGCAGAGTTTGTAGCAAAGGTGGAGGGGGTCAGCAGAGTGGATGAAACAGGGAAGGGTAGTTCCAGAAGTTGGGTGGGATAAGGAAGGGAAGGGTGGCGGTAAGGTCATAAGAAAGGGAATGGGAAAATTGTTTAACTAGTAAAGGAACACTAAGCCGAAGCATGTTTCCAGGTGCGACCTGGGAGCATAAGGAAGTTAAATGGCTTTCTCAGGGTCACACAGTATGCACATGGGGACTGATGGCATTCAAACCCAGATCTCCACGTTTGCACCTCAGTGCCCTTAACCACTGTGCTATACTGCCTCCTATCATAGTCACAGTACTGAGGTATTCAACAGTGAAAGGGATTAGACGGGCTAAGTGGTGAGGTGAACAACAAGATGAAAGAGTGGTGTGCCTTCCGGGTATGACAGCAGAACATGTAGGCCGAGTCACACAAAAAACAGAGTGAATCCACACGTGGTAGTGCACCTAGGTGCCAATGACCTAGCGGGTGTGAGGCAGGGACAGTGTAGGACAGCTTCATTGTGGTAGGGCACACTTGTAGGAGTGAGGTTAGGTTAGCGCAGTTCACGGAAGTACTGCCTAGGGCCTGCACAGCTTAGAAAATGCAGGACAGAGGATTTTAACAGCTGGCTGAAGGAATGGTGCAGGAACAGGGATTTGGGTAAGTAGAAAACTGGGAGGAAACCTGGGACGACAAAACCCTCTATTCCCCTGTACAGGCTACATCCAAGTCAGAGTGGATCCAGGACACTCGGGAAACAAACTGGGAGTATATAAGTAGCAGTTTAAATTTAAACTGAAAGAGGGGTGAGCCAGAAAGGGTCACAGCACGGAGGGTTTCCAGAGCAGGGGGAGTCAGCCCCAGCTGAAAACATGGAGGGATTAGGGAGGGAGAGCAGAAGGGCATGGGTGGGTATTCCTGAAGGAGGGGATGATCAGGTAAAAAGCATGGTGTGGGGGGGGGGTCAGGAAAGGGGGTGAGTGAAGGAAGCAGAAGAAGGCTAGGAGGGAAGAATAGCAATGGGGAGGACCGAGAGAAGAGGAAGGAAGGGACGAGTAGTCAGGAAGGGGAGAGGGGAGGCCCATGGTCAAATAAGAAGAGCGGGAATCAGGAGTGGGGGAGGGTGGTGCCATCAAACACTAGAAATCTCCAGAGCAAAATTGATGACCTGTAAGTAAAGGAAAAGGGGGATCTGGTGGTGATCACAGAGACGAAGGCTAGCCCAAAACACGGCTGGGATCTCTCCATTCCACGGTATACCCTCCATAGAAGGCACAGGGAGAAAGGGAAGGAGGGGCGGTGGCACTACATGTAAGGAAATGCATCACTGCCACTGGGGAGGAATTACGTGAAGGGAGGGCAGAGGCACTGCGAGTACAGCTTCAAACAGCAACAGGAAGGAAACACAGTCTGGGAGTAGTTTATAAAAGTCACCAAATCAGGATGAGGACAATGACAGGGAATACAATGAAAAGGATGGCGGCGGACTGGGGTGAGATGGTAATGGGGGACTTCAATCTGCCCAAAGTGGACTGGGGTGTCCTATCCACCATCTGTGCCAGGAGCCAATTAATCCACCTTCGACTTGGTACTCCACATGAGGTTGATCAGGAAGTTGGAGGATGGGATAGGTTCCTGGCCCAGGAGTGACTGACCCTACCAGAGGGGGAGCTATCCTGGATCTGGTATTAAACAAAGACCATGGTGTCAGGGACATCGTGGTAGAGGAGCCCATGGACAGCAGTGACCACCAAATGGTGTGGTTCCAAGTGGATATGGGTAAGGAATCAACATGAACTAAGACGAAAGTGCTAGACTCCAGGAAGGCTGATTACAGCAGGATGGTAGTGATACTGAGGGGGACACCTAGCCAGCCTAAAAATGGTATGGGGAGGATCCAAAGTGGACAGTGATCAAAGAAGGGATAGCAACTGCCCCCAACACCTGCATTAGACAAAAGGGGAAAAACTTCAAAACTAGACCAAGTTGGTTCGACAAGGAGGTAGACCAGCCAGTGAAGGAAGAGAGCACCACATACAGAAAGTTTAGGAAGTCCCAAAGGGATGAACATAGAGGGCCTACTTGAAGAAAGCTAGGAGGCCAGTAGGATGTCGGGGGCAAGACTAAGAAAGAGCTGTAAATTGCAAAAGGGATCAAGAAGGGAGAAAAATTCCTTTTCAGTTCATCAGCAAGAAGCAAGAAACAAAAGAAGGCATAGTGATGTTAAAAATGGGGCCTGATAGGTGGAAGGCAGTAGTGAGAAGGTAGAGGTGCTGAATATGTCTACTCTGTTTTGTAAGGAAAAGGATGGACCTGTGCCACAAGGGAGGATAGGGGCATGGCTGAGGACAGGATAACAGGACAGCATTAGGAAAAGGCTCGGGTCTCTGAAGCTAAACAAGTCCCCGGATCCAGAGGGCATGCACCCAAGCGTGTTGAGGGAGCAGGTGACGGAACTGGTAGGTCCACTAGCAGATCTGTTCAACAGCTCACTGGATAGCTCACTGGATACAGGAGTAATACCGCAGAAGTGCAGAACCACACATGTGGTACCGCTGCATAAAAGCAGACACAGAGATGACCCTGGCAACTACTGGATGGTCAGTCTGACCTCCATTGTTGGCAAACCAGCAGTGACCATTCTGAAGGAAAGGCTAGTTGGGTTCCTTGAGGCAAATGGGCTCCAGGACGAGAGACAACATGGGTTCATGTCAGGGAGATCCTGTCAAACCAACCTGATCAACGACTTCTTTGGGTAACGAAGGCAGCGGACAAGGGACAGACAATGTATTTTCTATACCTGAATTTCAGAAAAGCCTTCGACTTGGTACCCTACATGAGGTTGATCACGAAGCTGAATGACTGAGGGGCGGGAAGCAAATTAACAAGTTGGGTGGCAAATTGCCTTAGTGGTAGGACATAAAGAGTGGTGGTGGGGGAGCTGTTAGGTATGAGGGATGTCACCAGTGAGGTCCTGCAGTGTCAGTGCTCAGCCCACTGTTGTTTAATGTGTTCATTAATGACACTGGGGAGCATTAAAGGCAAAATCTGCCTCTCTGTGGATGACACCAAGCTCTGAGGGAGGGTGGACATGGATGAAGGGGTGCAGGACCTAAAAGAAGACCGATGGAAATTAGAACACTGGTCTGACATATGGCAGCTCGGGTTCAATGTGACGAAGTGTAAGGTCACACACATAGAAAGAAAGAACCAGAGTCAGTCGGGAGGGGGGGGTCAAGGTCACTGAATAGGAGGAGGAAATGTACTTGGCCATAGCCATCACCAGCGACATAAAGCAGGCGACACAGCGCAGAAAGGCAACAGCCAAGATGAGCAGAATGCTGGGACGTTCTGATAGAGGGTTCACAAGCATCAGGCAGGAGGTTCTACTGCCCCTGTACAGATCCTTGGTGACCACGACACAGAACGTGATGTCATGGTTCAGGAAGCTGTGCTTAACACCACACATCTTCCCATACTGTGATATCACTTCCTGTCCATGAAATGATTTCTGCCTTGATTTAACACAGGACTGACTTTGTGCCACAAGTCCAGGACAGCAGGAGTGGAGGCTCATGGATCAACCTAATGTTGGCGCCATGTTTAAGGTGCCGCGTCAAGACAGCGCCAGTTATCGGTGACTGTCACTTAGGGCGACCAGTGTTTTTGCGAGGGGCTGTGTTGTGTGCCCCCCACAACTAAATATACTAATTCCAGGGGGGCAGACCTCAAGGAGGAGGGCACAATGCTAGCGCTCTAATGACAGTCACTGAAATCTGGCACTATATTGACGCAGCACCCTAAACACGGCACCCTAGCAGCTGGTTACCAGGGCTCATATGAAAAGGTGGGTGGCTTTGGCTTATCACATCTAGAGTGACAACTAGGGTGGCTTGGTGGTGGTGCTGCTGGTGTCATGGGTGATCACATGATGCCAGGCACCCCCTAGAAGCACCAGTGGTGCGCCAAACCAGAAGGAAAGTAGCTGCAGTAAACTCAGGGATAAATTCCCCACTAGCTGCAAAGTGACAGCTTACAGCTAATGGCAGCCCACTCCCAACAGCCCATCCAAACATGCATCCCCCTACTCTGCCCCAACATGCTGGATCAGTTTCTCAACTGAGCAAAACCTGGTCTCTGCCGCTGGAGCCACTTCGATGTGTGCATCATGGACAGCGGTGATTCTGGACTTGGGAGGGTGCCCAACACAAAGTCCCAAGGTTGGCAGCTGGTGAGTGGCAGAGACCAGACGGAAGCTCAGGTGAGGGGACCTGAGGCTTGTTTCTGGTCCCTTCAACTGACACAGAAAAACTGGCTGAGATCTGCCCATTGGAATGTTGATACAGGCAGGGTTTTGTGATGTCACAGCTTTGTGACTGATTTGTGTCTCAAGCAGGAGGATGACATTACTCAGCAGTTAGGAATAACCCAGTGAAAACATGGGATGACACAGAAAACCCACAAATACTATACCTATGATGAGACTACAAATATTAATCTGGAAAGAACTATACAGAGCAGCACCCTGGTGACAACTTTATTACCTCATCATAGTTGGTGTCGTTTAAGTCCTCATCATCATCATCCTGGTTTTTCTTCATCTGATCCCCCACTGTCCTCTTCCCTGGAGGGGCATGGCGGTCATCAACAGGGTCGTTGGCATCTCGAGCTGGACCAATATCAGAACGTGTTGTAAAACCAGTAGCTCTGTAAAACAGGGAAAAGAGACCAAGGATTAAAGATGTCTAACTGAAATTGGAGTATTCTTCACAGTTCCTACTGTACCAACTTGTCAGAACAGACAGACTGTTAGGGGTACGCCCTTACCAGAGATGGGCAGCAGGCACCACAGGTTTAAGATTTCGTCCAACGGAGGACGCACCAACAGTGCTGCAGCACTGCTAGTATTGGCAAACTAATGGCCGTTCCACATGAACAGTGGTGCTACTAGTGAGAGTCCATAATGAAAAATGAAAAACTACGCACCCACCACACTAAGAGGAACTGATGACACTTGCTTAGGATTCAAAAAGACAATGCTTTAATCCAAGTTGAAGCAACAAAACACACACCCTCAAGTACACTGGGGTAGAAACGCCGTCCCAATGTTTCGCGAGTGACATCGCTTTGTCAAGAGACCTGTAGGCACCCCATCAGGTAACCTCATGTAGTTATTACAGTTAAAGATAGCGATACAGGCTCACCTTTACAGTCACTTAAATTGTTAACCCCCATCACACAAGTGTACAAAGTGCAAGTAAACAATGGTGCAAACAGTACACAACAAAATTAAAACGGTTACAAAATGATTTAACTCATAGACAATACCGGAAAATCCACAACAATAAAACAACTTGAATTAAAACATTGTCTCCTTGAATTATAAGAAGCAAGCTTCATCAGTTCATCTTAGTGTAGTGGGTGTACAGTTTTTTGCTTTTTACTTGTCCAATTTCCAGGTGTGGGAATAGAACCCACAACGTAGGAACAGAACCCACAACCTTCCAGACCCAGAGTCGAGCATGCAGCCTACTGGGTCACTGACACTGTTTGGACATTAGCTTACTGCATTACATATTAGGCACTTTTTGTACCCTGCTGCACCACTGGACTCCACATAAAAATAAGAGACTGTATTTCATGGGGCTGACTTATTTTTTGTGACTAATGTATTTTTATCATTCCTTACCCTACTGGGCTGGAACCTCCTTCCATCTCAGCTATGAGTACCATTTACTCAGACAAGAAGCCTTATCTGGGTGCTCCCCCAGGATCCTGGGGCACCACAGCCACTTGACAGTACTTTCTCAGATCTCCCCAATCAAACAAGACCTCCCTACAGCACCATGGGAGGCATCTGTCGCTAAATACAGCGGAACTCAAGACCATCCCAGAGACATGCAGCAGCAGGGCTGCCACACACAATGCTGGTGACCCAGGTCCAGAAAACTAGCCTGAGACGCTGATGGACCAACAGGGGAAGGATGTCGGAGCATCCCACAGGATGCTCGCCTCCTCCTCGGGGTAGGTGGGGACCACACCCTCTGCAAGGGCGTCACCTGGGGGCTTACCAAGAGAGGATAACAGTAGGAGGGGAGAGGGAGACACACTGGATTCATGGCATGCACACACCCGTTACATACTACTCTCACTATACATTTACAGCCATGCGTCTCAGGAAGGAAGAACAGTGGAAATACTCCCACCCTGGCAGGATGATACCGGCAGCCCTTGAGCTCTGCACCACCGGCCTAGCACAACTGAACTCCTCCGCCATCACATTCTGAGATAATAGGAGGGGGTAGCCACCCCTCTTACCTGAAGGCCCTACCTTGGGAGGGTTCCCCAGGGAGCTTTCTGGGGAGTGCCAAGAGGACACTTGATCCTCCTCTCCCCCCGCCACCTCCCTCCGACTTCCCAGGTTCACTCCCTAATCCAAGTGGCCCCATAGCAAGCGGCAGCCCTGCTGATGGACAGCTAAAAAAACACACCCAAAAAAAAAAAAAAAAAAACTTGTTTTTAATTCTGTACTCCTCCCCCAGGCCAGGAACACTGCCTACCCTCAAACCCTCTCCCTACTACTGCACCAGTGAGTTCTCAGGGGCTCTTTCTGATGCTCCCCATCTCACCACAGCAGCAAGCCTTCCTTCACAGGATCCAACATGGGGTTGGGGAGTCCAAGAGACTGCAGCAGGGACATTGGTGCATGGAGGAAACAGCATCATCCACCACGGCCACACTCATTTTTCTCCACCCCCTACAGAACCTCCTATACGCATCACTGCCCATGCTATGCCTATCCTTCGGGGCGGGGTTAAGGCTGACTGGTCACCCTCAACATCAGTATCACTTCAACTCCCCACTGAAGTGAAAGTCTGTGTCCCACTGTCTGAATGTCAGTGGCCCAGAGTTTCAGTGCACCACATTTAGAGTAACAGTGTCCCACATTACCCAGACTGACTGTTAGTGTCCCCACCTTTTTTTGAGTGTTCATGTAGCATCAGCGTCCCACATTTAGTGTCTCAGATAATGTGCAGCATTTTGAATGTGAGTGACACATTTTTTGAGGGCTCTCATTCCAGGGTCCCATATTTTGTGTGCACCACATTGTGCATGCCAATGCTCCACATTTTCCCCAGTGTTCCACATTTGGAATGTCAGTGTCAAACAGTTTGTGTGCCGGTGTACCCCAGTTGCCCTGTTACTGTACCACATTCTGAGCATCCATGACACACATTCTGAGTTCGCTGTACCATGTTTTCCCACAGTTTGATCAGTGTCCCCTCATTCCAAGCGTCCCATATTCTGAATGTTGCATGTTCCATCAGTGTACCACATTCTGTGCAGATTACATTTCAGTGTTCATCTCCTAGATTTGGTGCGTCTGCATCCCATCCCCCATCTGTGTGTCACAATGTCCCACACTGATCTCATTTTGGGACCACATTTAACATTCTGAGTGTCAATGTCCCTCACTGTCCCAGTTTTAGTGTCTATGTCCCACACTTTGTCAATGTCCCACATTTTGCTTGTCAGTGTCCCACACTGAGAGCCAGTGTTGTACATTTTTATCACATTTTAAGTGTTGGTGTACCACAAGACATTATCAATGCCCCACATCTGGAGTGTCAGTGCCCCACATTCTGAAGGTTACACCCCGAGATTGTTAGTGTCCCACAGACTGAGGGTCAGTGACTCACACTTCGGGCTCTCGGGTACAGTTTTCATTTGAGGATTCTGGTTTCACTGTAGAAAAAAAATGGAGGTCCTGTGCACTTGTGGCACAAAGTGCTGAACTGTGGAAACAATTACTGCAAATCGGCACGTTACCACAGTTGTGGGGAAAAAAGTACTGCATCAGGAAAGCACCTGCATCCTTAACTGACAGCTGTGCATAAAGGACATGGGTACCTTCATCCCAGAGAGCCCCGCACATTCTGAGCATAAACATAACACATTCTGCTACATTGTGAAGGCCACTGTCCCACGAGTTCCAAGTTTGAGTGTCAAGTGTCACCACATTTTGGATGTCAGTGTCCCACATTGGGTGTCAAGAGTCTACATTTCGAGTTTCAGCATCTCAAACTGTGAATGTCGGTGGCCCACATTTTGAGAGTCAGTGGCCCACATTTCGAGTGTCAATCTCTACATTGCGAGTTTCAGCATCTCAAACTACGAGTGTCAGTGGCCCACATTGAGTGACAATGTCTACATTGTGAGTGTCAGCATCTCACACTGCGAGTGTCTGTGGCCCACATTTCGAGTGTCAATGATCATATTCTTCCAAAATCTGGCAACCACTCACTTCTAGACTGGGCTCTTACCACCTACCTTCACCGGGTCATAAACACAGGACTTCTTCCTGACTCCCTAAGTGACCACGACATTACATAAATAGTATGCAAAATCCACCATCCAAAGTCCCCCCTAAATGTCTTGTCCCACACTCCCACAAATCTCTCAATCTCACCCGTGTTAGATGTCTTGCCTTAGCAAACTGGGCCCCCGCAGCCCCTTCTATGAACACCATTGACGATGCCCACCTTTACTTCAAAAACACATTCCTCAGCGTCTGGGACACACATGCCCCACTGTGTTGTTCAAGAGTATGTGACAACCACCTGCCTTGGATCACCCAAGAACTGACTGCATGTCAAATCGCCCGGGACAAAGCATGGAGAGCGCATAAATCTTCATGCCTCCCGCATGACCTCTCCACATACCGTATGCTCTGAAACAAGTGTACCAGAGCCACTTGTCTAGCTAAAGCAGAGTATTTCAACAACTTCCTTCAGTCTAACTTAAATAACCCCTCAAAATTCTGGAAGGTAATTCACTCCCTCTTCGCTCCACCTGCTGCTAATCCCTCTCCATTTCTAAATGTTAACAACTCCCTTCTCGCGGAACCAAGAGCAGTTGCTACAGAGTTCAACACGTATTTCTCCAGTTGTGGTGCCACTCTCCTCTCTTCCCTGCCCAACCCTGCACCACTTGCACCCACCACAGATATAAAGAATCCTACTGGGCCTCGCACCTTCTCTGTCAAAAAGACATCTTGACAGCGGATGCCCTTGATGCACTATCATCTCTCAACCCTTCAAAAGGCAAATCCCCTGATGGTTTGGACCCTAAACCCCTCTACCTCTCCACCCCCACCATAGCAACCCTGCTTGCCAACCTCCTAAACCAATCCTTTGCCGCTGCAGCAGTCCCCCAGGCATGGAAGCAAGCCATCATCATTCCTCTCCCTAAAGGAGGTGCCCCCACCTCCACCTCAAACTACCGTCCTATCTCACTCCTCCCAGCTCTCGCAAAACTACAAGAGCACTTTGTGCTCACCCAACTTACATCCTTTCTCTCCAACTCTAATTTCTTCATGTCCTTCCAGTCGGGATTCAGGAAGGATCACTCCACCACCTCCTCCCTGAGAAGGCTTACTGACACCATCCTAACTGGTATGGACAGAGGACAGATCACCCGAGCCATCTTCGTCGACCTTGCAAAAGCTTTCGACGCTGTCTCCCATCCCTTACAGCTCTTGTGTCTCTCTGAATCAGGCCTCTCTGTTGCTGCCACCAACTGGTTCCACCTCTCTAACAGAACACAATCCGTTAAGAGTTTCAGATGCTATTTCTACCCCTCTTTCCCATAACTACCGGCATCCCACATGGGTCGGTTCTTGGACCCATTCTGTTCTCCAGTTTCCTTAACGACCTGCTACTCATCTGCTCTACTTCATCAATCCATATGTATGCAGATGATACTGTACTCTTCTCCTCAGGCACCTACCCGGAAGTGGTAGAATATAACCTCCAAGCTGACTTCAACAAAGTTCAGCTCTCACCAGCTCTCCCTAAATGCTAAAAAAACTATCCCGATGACCTTCAGCACAAGACAACGCCTGTCCAGACTCCCTTCCCTTCTCTATTTCCACACCTTGGACAGACAAAAACTCGAGGATGTCACCTCATTCTGATACTTAGGGATATGGCTCGACCGGCATCTTTCTTTCTCTGACCACATCAACGCTATCTCAAAAAAACTGTGCCCCAAGCTTGGTGCGTTGTATAGGAACCATAGTAGCCTCTCTCTACCCATTCAATGTGAACTGGTCCAGAAGATGATATTCCCTTCCTTCGACTGCAGCAACACTGTCTACAGTGCAGCTCCAAAGTACACTTTATCTAAACTACACACTCTTTTCAATGCCTTCTGCCGCTTTGCTCTCGATGCCCCACCTCTCACCCATCACTGCGATCTCTACTGCTCCCTGGCACTACCGTCCCTCGAAAACCGCCGCATTATGCACTGTGCTAAATATGTCTCTAACTTCTGGCTTGGCACCATCCCATCCTACCTCTCCACCTTACTCTCAGCTGCCCCCACCCATGCCCTTAGATCCTGTGACTCCTGCCAACTGTCAATCCCCAGGCGCAGGACCACTGTCAGCCAAGCTGCCTTCTCGCACCACTTACCCAAGCTCTGGAATGATCTCCCGCCACAAACTCGCCACTCCTCCTCTGCCCACGCTCTATCCACCACCCTGGCAAATTACCTCACTACAAATTACTCATACATCCAACTCCATCAAGCGCCAATGCTCCCCCTCCCGCCTGACCAGCGGCACTTAGTTATAGCTACAGAAGCTGGCATATTGACCCAACCTATGCACTTATTGTCAAGTACTTCATGTGTTCTACGTCTTCAATTGTTTAAACCCTCGTATTACTTGTGATGCTTAATAACCCTTGTTTTACTGCTACGTCACGTAATTGTTATTATGCTCCTAACTGTATCCAATGTATTTAACATGTGCTGCTTGTAAACTCGTACAAATGTATCCTAATGCTGCTATTTGTATACTGTTAAATGTTCACTTGATAACCTGCGTGTTATCCTACTCTCTGTACCCCTTCCCCTCAGGTCGCACGGGGAGACGAGCATCTTGTTGCTCAGTGTGCCTTTGCTGGTGAAACAATTCAATAAATAAACAAACATTGAGAGTGTCAGCGGCCCACATTCCGAGGGTCTATGTCCACACTGCGAGTATCAAGTGTCCACATTGCCTGTGTCCCACATTGCGAGTGCCAGTGTCTCACGTTTCCCCACAGTTTAAGTCAGAATGTCAGTGTCCCACAATTTCAGGATGAGTGTTTCACAGTTTGAGCATCGTGCCCAACATTTGCAGAGCCAGTGCTGCACATCAGTCCCCTAGTCCGTGTGTCACTGCCCCAAGTCAGTGACAAAGCGCTGAGAAGTATACCCTGTGCAGAATCTTTAAGTAAAATCTGCAGCAGTAGGTCTTTTGACGGTGGCCATTATGCAACTGTGCAGAACAAAAACAAATTCTCTAGGTGGGTCCCAAATCCGCAAAATACCCGATGGTCTCCCAATTTGGGACAGACCTGACGAACTGGTCAGGTGTCAGGTGTGTAGATTTCTGCCCACCCTTGTCACAATCACAATCCCCACGCTGTGTTTCCCACCCGCAGGATGTAAACAATCTATCCACTCGCTGAGGCTCACCCTCTGCCCAGGCCCGGCACGTAGCCCAGTGGCGCCGGCATGCCCAGGAACGGCTTTTTTTTCTTGTTCATGGTGCCCGTGAGCGAGGCCGTGAGCCCCGACGCTCCGCCCGCTGGCGCCGTCCCGCCGGGACCCCCAGCCGCTGTCCCGGCCCCGCCGCCGGGCTGAGCCAAGTTCGGCTGCCCCGTTGTAGTCGCCATCTTCAGCACCGGAAGCTGCGAACTGCTCCTTTCCCAGACATGCACCGCGGCAGGAAATGAGAACCTTCCGTACTTCCGGTCTCGAGAGTTGTGCGGAGTACCGAGTCTATTTCTTCTAGCTCTATGGTAACGAGATCTTGTTAGAACATTTTTTAAATTCTGTGACAGAGAACCGGGAGGGGGATAGGGTTAATAGCTGGGTAGTGCTGTGTCAGACAGCCTGAAGTCATTCTGAAGGGTCCTTTAACTTCAGTACCTTATTACAGACTATACCCCATTATAAAATGAGTAGAGACAGTGCCTTAATCTGATTGGCTGACAGCCCTTTCCAGCTATGCTCATTTGTTTTTTTAGTTTATAGCACGCAAAATAATAAGTGCCTGTGCCCCCAGTACAGTACAGATCCATCCGATTCCACTTGGAAGTGTGATTTCGCCACCATTTCTTTTTTGTTTCAGATAGTGAGCAAAACTGGAAGCTGCAAAAGTAAAAAATTAAAAATAAAAAGTGTTTCAAGTTGTAACATGCGTTCGATGTCTCTCCCAATCCATTCTCTACCACTGCTGAGCCATGGGTATCCCAGACTCCAGGAACTCACTCCAGAACCACAAGTAGAGTGAGGCCCTTGGGACTTTAATGAAACGCGCTACCGCAGATGGTAGCATGTTGACAGCAGAACATTAAAATTACTGTCTTGTCAGCAGCCTAAGGAAGTAACCTGAAGCACAGGACAGTGCCCCTAGTATCAACAACAAATAGGAGAGAGTATTTCAAATGAAACACATTTTTTTATTTTATACCATTTTTTTAAAAATAGCAGTTTCTCAACGTATACCCGTTTTATAAGTGCAATAACACACTCTAGGGTGTGGATTATGCTCTGATAAATGCATGCCATGGGGCAGTAAGGAACTCAGACTGTGGCCTCGTGCCTCACTACACTCCTGGGGTGTGCATTTATCAGAGCATAACCCACACCCCATCATTCCACATGGGAGATTAGTAAGCAAGCTAAGTAACGTAGGAGTAGGTCCAATTTGGCGGCTAACTGAGTAAGAAATTGGTTAGGGGATAGGTGACAAAGGGTGGTGGTAAAGAGAGCTTACTCCAAGGAAGGGAAAGTAACCAGTGGGGTGCCTCAGGGGTCAGTGCTGGGACCAGTCCAATTTAATGTCTTTGTAAGTGACTTTGCAGAGGAGCTGGAAGGAAAGGTCTGCCTCTTTGCGGATAACACCAAAATCTGCAATAGGGTGGAAACTCTACTGTAGTGGAAAAGATGAGCAGAGACATGAGAAAACTCCAGTGGGGTCAAGGGTATGGCAGTTAGGTTTCAATGCGAGGAAGAGCAAAATAATTCACTTGTGGCACAGAAACCCAAGAGTGGAGTACAAAATGGGAGTGATATTTATTTATTTCTTTGCTTTTGATGACCGGGTAAGTACACTGACAACCACCAAGCAGGAAAGAGACCTGTGGGTAATCATACCTGTTAACCTAAAGGAGGACAGGCAGTGCAACAAGACAGTTGGGAGGGCTAGTGGGATGCTGGGGTGCATAGGGAGGGGATATGTACATCCTGGAGCAAAGGAGGAAGAGGGGGGAATATGATAGAAACCTTTAAATACCTCACTGGGGTAAATAAGTGTAACCCCTAGATGGCGCTATCCCAGGGGCTACTACCCCTGCCTGATTTGCCACTAACAGGTTGAGGGGCCTGGATCCAATGGCGGGTGCCTCCACCCAGAGGTCAGGGTTTGCAATAGTTAAACTTACTTGGTCACAGCCCTCTGGGACACTGCAACCCCCCTTTCTTCCCACTAGTGGCCCACACAATATATCAGAATTACCTTCACAGTATACACTTACCCCCAGGACTATTTCCGGCACTGGGACCCCCTGTAAAATAAGATACAGTGCAACAATCACAGTACAATATTTTAACATAAACAAATACCTCAGGCAGTATAACTTTGCTGAAACAAGCAGCTCTGATTTATTTAGGGGGAATATAACAAGGACAGGGGGAAATCAGGTTAATTAGCTTATCACTCTAATAATCTACCTATGGCTCTGTGCACAGGCCTATCCCTATCAGTTACTGTCCTGGGTACCCAAGCCCTAGTGGCTAGTCCAAACCGTGGCAGCTGGTAGGGGCCCTTTCACACAGAGAAAAGGAAAATTAAACAGTCAGCAGTACAGTAATTCCATTTGGATTTAATGTGGCAATTCAACAGGGAGCGACCCTGAATTAGTACTCCCGACCTCCAAATAAGATAGGGTCCTTCAATGTCAGCAGGGCTCACTTGAGGTACACAAACCTCTTCACACATTTATATAAAAGAAAGCACTATACCAGGCAGGCTGCATCTGTATCCCGATCGCAATTACTGCACAATACCGGGAGAACACACAGCAGATTCAGTTCCTGACAGACCGAGTGCAATTTTCAGCAATTCCTCCAGTCTTCTACAGGGTGAGCCTGGTTTCTACTCTTCAGATATCCTTTGATTCTCTTCACAGGATGGATTCAGTCCCAACAAGCTGTTACACAAGCTGCAGACCGAACTCTGGGCCTTACACACGTTTTTGACTAAAACTGCACACTGAAAAAGCACAGGGCTCCTTCCTTCTTCACTGCCAAAGCTCAACTGAAACTCCAACCGACAAAACCGGGCACTTCCTTTGAGTTCCTCCCAGTTCTTGACTGGATTGGCTGTCACTCACAATAGACTGCTGCTGTTGGTCCAAAAAGGCACTGAAGTCTAAACTACATCTCCCAGAGTCACTGCCCATACAATCCTCTTGTGGCTGGCTCAGATTATGAGTCCAAGTTCTGATTCGTCCAAGGCACCATTTTAGAGCTAGCTTACCCCACACTGATTGGTCCAGTTCAGCAGTTCAAAACCAGAATGGGGAACTAGGCAGACACTGTTCTGACTGCAAAAGAAAGCAGGTTAGACAAACTGTAATTTCATAATTACTGTAAATGATTTCTGGCAAACAGTTACATCTTTCAGATAGGTTCCTTTGCACTCCTAGTGACTGCAAAATGGAGTGAATTGGCAGCAGCTTGAGTGGTACTCAACCAAAGAAACACACAGTCCCCATACAAACTAATTATGTCTGCAAGCAGACAGCTCTTAAAGAGACAGTACCAGAGGTTCTAAAACACTCATTGATAAATGGCTTAAACGCTAAACACCATTCAGGCTTGGAGCATTCAAGCAAGCTCCGGAAGTCTTTTGGGAACCCCCATTTGCAGGGGGTTACACCCTTCCTAGCCTTGGAAAGCTTGACGTCGTCAAGCAAGTACCCATAAGTTTCAACTGCAACCATATACATTTGCATTAGGCTGCAGACGTAATCATCAGTCAATATATCATTTTACCAAGAACACATTTCTGAAATATTGCAGTACGTCACTCTTTACACAGTATTACATACACATTGTACCATAACTCAGTTATTACCTCTTGTACATGAAACCTGAAGAGGGGGCCTTCCTATCAGTTACCTTGGGGCTGGACGGGCAAGGGCACCATACTTAGAGGGCAACACAAGTAACTTGAGTTAGCACTGACGCTCAGTTTGGGCAATGAGCTCGGGACACATACACTCCTTTATGGACAACATTGAAAGGCAAATCCACAGGCCTCCAAGGGAATCATAACTGAGGTGCACCACAGGCTTTACAGCTCGACCAGTCTTTCTAGGGGAACTGTTATAGTCTCTGCACTCTGAGCCTCATTTTCAGCATTGTCCTCACTTGTCAGGAGTCTCCCTGGGGGTAGAGAGGCTAGAACTTGGGGCACTTTTCAGCTCCAGGAGTTACAGTTTCTGGAGTCCACAACATTTGGCTCGAGGGAGAGCTTTGGACACTGGCAGTGGACTGTCAGGGCACTCAAAATACTCTTCTTGTTCTGGTGTATCACCAGTCTGACCAATCCATCATTTTCCTCCTGAAAGCTCAAACAGTTCAACCATGCACAATGATTCCATTTCATCTGATCTGATGCTTTGCACTTCACTTTCTGGGAGCATCGGCTCCAGGGATGAAGCTGGGGGCTTAGACAGTCCAGAAGGCCCAGCTTTGTCTCCAGTATTGACTAGGGGATTGCCCCGAAACAATTGACTCAGTTCGTAAGAAGGATAGTATTCAAAGTCACTCTCACTTTCTTCCGATATGGACTGACAGTCATGCACAACTGGGACTTGTGGAGGGGAACACTTTAACTTTGCTTCTGTAGGTGCAGACTTTCTTGATCTTTTCTTAGCAGCAGCTCTAGTCACTGGTCCAGAGGGGGCATCTTCTAGGGGCTCAGACTCAATTAAGATTTGTCCAATGGGCAGTAAATGATTTCTATGCATTGTTTTTACATCTTTTGAATTATTCTCAGGCCTTACTTTGTACACTGGCAGATCATCTAGTTTGCCCACTACAATGTGAGGGAGATGGTGCCATCTGTCAGCAATCTTGTGCTTGCCATGCAGTCCCAGATTTCTTAGCAATACCCGATCTCCTCCTGGAGTTCCTGTGCTTTCACCTTTTTATCATACCTTTCTTTGTTGGCCAGATTTCTTTTGGCAGCCATGGTTTGAGCCAGTTGGTACGTATGAGTTAGCTGGGCCTTTAACTTTTGCACATACTGTAAATAGTTGTCAGCTTGAACCCCATCAGGAGAGACCCCAAAACACACATCTACTGGTAGTCGAGCTTCTCTTCCAAACATCAGGCGGTAGGGGGAGAATCCAGTGGCATCACTTTTGGTGCAGTTATAAGCATGTACCAGGGTGCTAATTTGTTGGCTCCATCTAGGCTTGTCCTTTGGGTGCAGGGTGCCTAGCATATCTAGCCAAGTGCGGTTGAAACGTTCAGGCTGTGGGTCCCCTGGGGTGGTAGAGAGAGAGGTTCTGGACTTCGGACTCCCCACAGAGAAAGCATCTCTTTGATCAGACGACTCTCAAAGTCTCTCCCTTGATCAGAATGGATTCTTTGTGGAGCCCCATAGTGAACAAAAAGTTTTCACAAGTACTTTGGCCACAGGATGCTTTCTGGTCTTTGGTGGGAAAGCTTGGGCATATCTCGTGAAATGGTCAGTGACCACCAGCACATTACTGATATTTCTTTGATCTGACTCAAACTCAGAAAATCAATACAGACCAGCTCCATGGGTGCACTGGTGGTGATGTTAACAAGGGGCAGCCCTCTGGGGCAAAGCTTTCCTCTGTAAGCAGCGACTACAAGTTCGAATGTGTTGCTCCACATCAGCCCCATCTTAGGCCAATAGAATCTGGATCTCACCAAGTCAAGTGTTCTGTCTATACCAAGGTGCCCCATGGGTTGTGCAAGGACCTCAGTACTGAGTCTCGAAGGCAGTGGGCAGCACTAGTTGTTGTTTGTCTACTTGTCCCCTCTGTCTACTGTTTTCTGTATAACAGTTTATTGATCAGTTTCAACTTAGGACCTTCTTTGTATAACAGTGCAGTTCTCAAATCAGTGGGCGTAATTTGGACACATCTTTTCCTGCATAGAGGGCTTCTAAAGCTGCTTTGATCATGGGATCGCGGATTGAGCCCGCTGAATACTGTCATTGTCCAGCTGAGGCAGTGCACCAATGTCTATTGCAGAAAAGTGGCAATAAGCAGCAGGTATGCACTTCTCAGAGGGTCCCAAGCAATCCACCATGCAGTCCACTGCGTCCGTGGACATTTGTTCCTCCCTGTCAAACTTCCGGCAGAGTGCCCGAATGTCAGGTTCTGCCAATCGGACCCAATCATTCTGGGGAACAGGCCTCCGGGAGAGAGCATCAGCATCTATGTGGTTCAGACCTGCTCGGTATTCGAGAGCATAGTCATATGTAGATAATGCAGAAAGCTACCTATGGCCAGTGGCATCCAACTTAGCTGAGGTCTGCACATAGGTCAAAGGATTATTGTCAGTTTTACTAGTATTTTAGCCCCATACAAGTACTCATGGAATTGGTCAACAATAGCCCACTTCAAAGCTAGGAACTCTAACTTATGTACAGGATAGTTCTTTTCGGATGGGGTCAGGCTTCTACTGGCAAGGCCACTGGTCTCAGGCCATTCTTGTGCTCTTGGTACAACACAGCCCCCAACCCTTGCAAGCTAGCATCAGTGTGCAGGACGTAAGGTTTTCTTGGATCGGCATAGGCCAGCACTGGAGCATGGGTAAGTTGATATATGATCTCATGAAAAGCAGTCTCACAATCAGGAGTCCAGCGGGCCCCAAATACTTCACTCGGATGAAAATACACTCTTTCAGTCTTGAGGGACGCTGACTTTTGGTATTTTTTGTGGGTTGGGGAATACCCTTGAGTAAGGTTAAGTAAAGGGTGGATCACTCTTGAATAGTCCTTGATGAAGCGCCGATAATAACCACAGAATCCCAGGAATCTTTGCAGTTCTTTTAGATTTTTGGGCTGTGGCCAGGTGGTCAAGGCCTCAACTTTACTTGAGTCGGTCTCTATTCCCTCGGTGGATACTATGTGTCCCACATACTTTACTGATGTTTGAAAGAATTGACACTTATCAATGGACAGTTTAAGGCCAAAGTCCTCCAGTCGGTCCAATACCTTAAATAATCTGCTCTCATATTCCTCCAGTGAGCTGCCAAACACAATAACATCATCTAGGTATACCAGGCACTCTAGTAAGTTCATGTCCCCCACTGCACGCTCCATCAATCGTTGAAAAGTGGCTGGGGCACCTGAAATCCCTTGAGGCATCCTCATGAATTCATAGAAGCCAAGCGGACAGATAAAGGCCGTCTTCTCACGGTCCTCTGGGGCCATCGGGATCTGGTAGTACCCATCTGGAGATCCAGCACAGAGAACCACTTGCTCCCGTTTAGGCAGTCCAAAGCATCCTGAATGCGGGGCATTGTGTACTGATCAGGGATAGTCCGCCCGGTTTAAGATCGATAATCCACACACATCCTTACTGTTCCATTCTTTTCTCACTACCACAATGGGGAAGCATAAGGGCTTGGATTCTTGTATTACACCAGCAGCTAACATCTCTTGCAGATGCCGTCTCACATCATCTATGTCAGCAGGTGCCAGGCGTCGAGACCTCTCACGAAATGGTCTCTTCGTCATGCAGCCGGATATTGTGCTCAGCTCCTTGCACGCATCCTACATCCCATTCCTTTAAAGAAAACACCTGGTCTCTCTGGGCAAGCTTCTCACTGATCCTCACTTTCCATTCAGCTGGCAGCGGAGTCGTGAAATCAAACAAGTCAGGCGTTACTCTGTCATTCTTCCTTGAACTCTTGCTGCTGGGTAGCACTGCAGTGTCTGCACAATGCACATTAGCCAGGATGCAACCTCTATTCACTCGAATGTCTCTTTCAGACACATTATGAACTTGGACCATTACCCTTCTGGATAAGCATGGGCTCTAGCGGCAAAATACTAGGCTTGACCAGCAGTCCCTCTGGCAATTTTCCATCGCCTGGTGCATCCAACATTAATATTTTATTCTTAACATCCTTTCTGATACGGACCTCTCCCTGTAAGGTACACTGGGCATTTGGCACCAGGATCAGAGACTCAGGATCCTTCTTCCATACAATTCCGACCGGTCCTCTGGTTCTGTTTTTCAGCATCTCTGTGCCTCATAGGCCTTCTTAATTAAAGCCGGAACTCTTAAAGCTGTACTAGTCTTTGACCCTGTTTTCATTACACAACTGTGCCAGCCTTCCGAACATATGAGCATTTGTTCCAATCAACAAAGGGACACCATCATACAGTCCAGTGGGGGGACACACTAAGGCTAGGGTCTCTACTTGTTCGGCCACTCCAGCCACGGAGGTGGGGAAAGACAGCCAAATTCGGATATACCCGGAATAGGGGTAGGCCTTCTCACTTAACCCCCATACATGCAGTCCTTCTAATGGTTGTAAGGGTACGTCTGACAAATGCTTCTGATACCAATCCTGGAACATAATTGTCACTTGGGAGCCACTGTCTAATACAGCTCTTGTAGACACTCCATTCACTTTACAGTGGTCTCCATGGAGGGACCCACTATTCTGGACCAGTCTGGAGAGGCGGTAGTAGGGGCCTGGGCAACTGACCTGCTGCCACAAAGGACGTGAATTAGCATTTTTGGTGCCCTCACTGGGATCATGTCGCACCTCTTAACCACTGATTTGTTCTCCAAGCTCTCCTTGTAGCCTATATGCAACTTTGTCAGTGTCTTTTGGGACTGGCATTCCCTTTTCATGTGCCCATCTTTCCCACAATTATAGCAAAACATACTTTCTGGAGTTTGAGCTGGCCGAGGCGCCACCTGGGAGCCAGGGCGGGGTATTACTAACTGGAAACCTGGGTGCCATCTCTGTTCTAGGTGATAAGCATTTGGAGACATCTCAGTCAGTTCTCCACTTCATGGTCAAGGAATTGAGTTTGGAGCTGTTATCAGCAGGAGATACATGGGTGGTACCCCCACCCCATAGCAGATGCAGTCGGATATAGGTCAGGGCCTGCATTTGCAGGCGTGGCCTTCATAAAGGGACTGTTTTGAATTCCCGGATCTCTCTCAACAGTTCGCCCCATTGTGGCATATCTTTTCCTTGTCAGAGCACTCATTGACTGTCAACCTCTGCCCTGAACTTCACTTGATGGGTCACCCTCAGTCACTCGGGTCGTAGCCACAGCTGTTGGTGCAGGTCCTCCCGAGGTCGCCTTTTCTCAAGTCCTCGAATTTCTCTCATTAACTCATCATAGGAGGGTGGGGATTCCAGTCGATTTGCCAGGCGTAACTGAAGCAACAGCAGTTCTGAGAAGGGGCAGACTTAGGATTCTGTCCAGTCTGGTTCGGTCCAGTTCAATGCTGGCAAACTACCCTTTCTGAGGCATTCTTGCAACAATTTTTCCAGCCGAGAGACATACACAGACAACAACTCCTTGGTACTGTTGTGCATTTCTTACTCTCCACCATAGGTCCTCATCAGAATCTGGGCTCCCATACACATTCTCCAAGGCCTCAAGATAGGCCTGTGCAGTCGCTTCAGGGTTACTGGCCCGTTTAGCACGGATGGTAGCCAGGGCAGGACCTCGGAGGCTCTCACTAACCCTCTTCTGCCGCTTCTGAGCATTGCCATTCTAGCACTTGGAGGGCAACATAGTCTATCCAGGTCTCCAGTCATCCTCCCTTGGGGTGGGAGGGTGCCAGAGAAGATCCTAAACCTTCGGTAAGAGTCGTGACTAATGGCAGGTGCAGAAATAGGAGTCTGCATTGGTTCAGCCACCATTACGGGTACTGGAGCGGGAGAGGGTGTTGGGGGAGGAACACCCCCAGGTGGCAAGAATAGTTTCTTCAAGTCCTCCACAGTTTTCCCTTCCCCCAGCAACCATTTAGCAAATTTCTCCTCAAAAGTTTCAGATAGTGGTGTGGGCTCATTCCCCCCCGGGTCTTTACTGTCCTTAGTTATCACTCTCCAAGCAGTGAGGGCTCCCTCTGGGGTAATGGTCTGTGGCACTTTGGAGCTATCTATGGGATCCTAAACTCTACTAGGGCCAGGAAAGTGTGGGTGAGCAGATTAGCATGCCGACCCACCACCACAGGGTTTTGTAAACCTTCCACCTTGGAAAGTACTCCCTGCACAGTGTCCGTATTGATACCCAGGGGATGTCCAGGATAAGCATAGCATTTTGGGGGTCGATCTCCTCCCAGTACACCACTCCACCAGCCGGTGCACAGCCACTTCTGTCGGGTACCCTTATTTTTCTTAACAGTGGTTCAGAATATGGCCACTAGAGGACACACAATCCCAGCGGTGAGCCTCCAAGATGTGACCCCTAGATGGCGCTATCCCAGGGGCTACTACCCTGCCTGATTTGCCACTAACAGGTTGAGGGGCCTGGATCCAATGGCGGGTGCCTCCACCCAGAGGTCAGGGTTTGCAATAGTTAAACTTACTTGGTCACAGCCCTCTGGGACACTGCAACCCCCTTCTTCCCACTAGTGGCCCACACAATATATCAGAATTACCTTCACAGTATACACTTACCCCCAGGACTATTTCCCGCACTGGGACCCCCTGTAAAATAAGATACAGTGCAACAATCACAGTACAATATTTTAACATAAACAAATACCTCAGGCAGTATAACTTTGCTGAAACAAGCAGCTCTGATTTATTTAGGGGAATATAACAAGGACAGGGGGAAATCAGGTTAATTAGCTTATCACTCTAATAATCTACCTATGGCTCTGTGCACAGGCCTATCCCTATCAGTTACTGTCCCTGGGTACCCAAGCCCTAGTGGCTAGTCCAAACCGTGGCAGCTGGTAGGGGCCCTTTCACACAGAGAAAAGGAAAATTAAACAGTCAGCAGTACAGTAATTCCATTTGGATTTAATGTGGCAATTCAACAGGAGCGACCTTGAATTAGTACTCACGACCTCCAAATAAGATAGGGTCCTTCAATGTCAGCAGGGCTCACTTGAGGTACACAAACCTCTTCACACATTTATATAAAAGAAAGCACTATACCAGGCAGGCTGCATCTGTATCCCGATCTCAATTACTGCACAATACCCGGAGAACACACAGCAGATTCAGTTCCTGACAGACCGAGTGCAATTTTCAGCAATTCCTCCAGTCTTCTACAGGGTGAGCCTGGTTTCTACTCTTCAGATATCCTTTGATTCTCTTCACAGGACGGATTCAGTCCTAACAAGCTGTTATACAAGCTGCAGACCGGAACTCTGGGCCTTACACACGTTTTTTGACTAAAACTGCACACTGAAAAAGCACAGGGCTCCTTCCTTCTTCACTGCCAAAGCTCAACTGAAACTCCAACCGACAAAACCGGGCACTTCCTTTGAGTTCCTCCCAGTTCTTGACTGGATTGGCTGTCACTCACAATAGACTGCTGCTGTTGGTCCAAAAAGGCACTGAAGTCTAAACTACATCTCCCAGAGTCACTGCCCATACAATCCTCTTGTGGCTGGCTCAGATTATGAGTCCAAGTTCTGATTCGTCCAAGGCACCATTTTAGAGCTAGCTACCCACACTGATTGGTCCAGTTCAGCAGTTCAAAACCAGAATGGGGAACTAGGCAGACACTGTTCTGACTGCAAAAGAAAGCAGGTTAGACAAACTGTAATTTCATAATTACTGTAAATGATTTCTGGCAAACAGTTACATCTTTCAGATAGGTTCCCTTTGCACTCCTAGTGACTGCAAAAATGGAGTGAATTGGCAGCAGCTTGAGTGGTACTCAATCAAAGAAACACACAGTCCCCCATACAAACTAATTATGTCTGCAAGCAGACAGCTCTTAAAGAGACAGTACCAGAGGTTCTAAAAACACTCACTGATAAATGGCTTAAACGCCAAACACCATTCAGGCTTGGAGCATTCAAGCAAGCTCCTGGAAGTCTTTTGGGAACCCCCATTTGCAGGGGGGTTACATAAGGTACAGGAGGAAAGTATTTTTCAGAAATAAAATGTGCTCAACAACAAGGGGATATGCTATGAAGCTGAAGGGGGTAGATTCAGGAGCGATGTGAAGAAGTACTTCTTTGCAAAAAGAATGGTGGCTTCCTAGAACAGCCTTCCAGCAGAGGTGGTGGGGTGAAAACAAGGGTGTGGTTCAAGAATGCATGAGATAGACATAAGGGAATCTAAGTGGAAAGGAAAGGGGGTGAGAGAAAGAGTCGAAGATCAAGTACAGTCTGTAGCGATGCTGTAGGTGGGGAAAAATGGGCAGACTGGGTGGGCCACGCGGTCCTTATCTGCCATCAAATTCTATTGCTAACGTGACCTCCATTGTAGGTAAACTGATGGAGACACTAGTCAAAGAGGACCTAGTGGGCTACCTGGAGAGGGATGGGCTCCAGGTTAATAAGCAGCATGATTGTGGCAAGGAGGTCTTATCAGACCAAGCTGGTAGTAGTCTGACTGGGTAGCTTAGGCAGTAGATAAGGGATGAGCAGTGGATGTACCCTACTTCAACTGCACCAAGGCATTTTACTTGGTGCCACATACAAGGTTGTTGAGGAAATTCAAGGATCTGGGTACAGCAAAAGACCTAGATAGGTAGGAAGTTGTTTGAGGGAAGACAGCAGAGGATTGTGGGAAACAGTCAAATCAGGGGATAAAGGAGGTTACAAGTGGGATACCTTCGGGGTCATTTCTGGGGCCAGTCCATTTCAATATGTTCATCCACGACAAAGGAGAAGGAATACAGGGCAAGATGTATCTCTTCACAGATGGCACTGAGCTCTGTGGCAGGGCTGACAGTGAGGAAAGGGTACGGGAGCTGCAGAGTGACCTGCAAATCTTAGAGAGGTGGTCCAATGTCTGGCTCTTGAAATCCAGTGCCAAAAAGTGCAATGTGATGCACACAGGGAACAAGAACCCCGGGAAGGAATACTGGCTGGGAGGGGTTAAGCTGGCCCTTACTTTAGAGGTAAGGGACCTGGGGCTTAAAGTAACCAAAATGATTCAGGGCCAACAGGGCAGATCCTACAAGGCTCGGCTTAAGGCACTGAGAAGAGACTCCCTAAAACAAGCCAGTGTAACGAGGTCTGCAGCAAAGCAAGCAGAATGTTGAGATGCACTGGAAAGGGTTTTGTTAGCAGGAGGAAGGAGGTAATACTGCCGTTCTATAGATCACTGGGGAGATCTCATCTGGAGTACTGTGCTCAGTTTTGGAGTTCTCACTTGAGGAAAGACAGAGACAGGCCGGAGATGGTGCAGCACAAAGTAACCAAAATGATTCAGGGCCAACAGGGCAGATCCTACAAGGCTCGGCTTAAGGCACTGAACATGTACGCATTGGAGATCAGAAAGGAGAGGGATGCAAGAAAGTTTTACTTTATGGCAAGAATGGTTGAGTTGAGCCACAGAACAGCCTACCAGCAGAGGTGGTGGGCGCAAGAAACATTAATGGTTTCAAGCATGGCTGGGAGAGAGTAAAGGGCTTAAAGGAAAACACGTGTGCATTGGGTGTTTGTTTCTGGCATTCTGTTCCCTATGTGACAATTTTTTTTGACTTTTCCCTGTCAGTAGCATGGTCCCTGGGGGTAACCATGCAGGATTCTTTTATTGTCTTTGATCTGTTGGGATTTTCCCAGAATGTCTCTAGGAATGATGTTAGTTAGACCTAGCACTAGAACTAAGAGCCCAGGATCCTAATTATAATCTAGGCACAACATCTAACTGCAACTGTTTGTAAAAATTACCCACCTTGAAAAAGTGTTTACTCTCCCTCCTCAGCCAAAGTCCAATTTCTCTAAGTGGCCATTGTTATTATGGATGTGCAGCAAGTTTCTTTAAGTGCTATCACTGGATGATAATAAAACTGATACACCTTTGAAAGTCTGGTAGGATCCTGGAATCTTTGTAGGTCTAATTGGCATAATTCCCAGAGTCATTCTGGGAAAATCAGAACAGATCAAAGGCAAGTGGTCCCCCACCCCCGTCCTCTGATCCCAGGCCCCAGTAACATGAAAATATTCTCTGGTACCAGTGGTCTCCTTCACCCCTCAATCCCTGACCCTGTTCAAAAGAAAATTATTCCTGGGTGTCTAATGGTCCCCCACCCTCCAATCTCCAGCCCCGGTAGAAAGAAAACCTTCCCTAGTATCCAGAGACACCCCCCCACCCCCCAATTGCTCGCCACAATTACCTATAAGAAGCCCCTGGTGTCTAGTGCCCTCTCCCCGCAGTGCTCGCATCAGGTACTCCACCCTGCCATCTTCCTTACCTTACTTGCTTGTGCTGCACAGAGCCCGTATGGTGACTGGCACAGCCCTCCTCTCACCACCTTGGCCGGCTGCCTTATGCAATGACAGACTGCGTGTGAATTTTTACAGTTTCTCTGTTATTAGTGTAACACCCCTGTCACCTGGGGTTACAGGAATCCCACTTAGATCTAGTGGCAGGCAGGGAAAGGCAGCTTGTGAGACTCCAGTTAAATGGATCTCACACTATCTCACTCTGTCCTCAGTCTCAGCTGAGCTGGGGAGATGACAGCATATAGAATTTTCGCAGCAGCATAAGCCACTTTGTAATGTTGCAGCAGGGAGTTAAAACATTGGGAGGTCTGAATTCAGTCAGTAGCAGTCTAGTAGGAGACTCAGTGGAGGGAGGTGGTGCACTGCAGCGTGCAGTCCCTCAGAGCCCTCAGCTCTGATCAGAGCTACCAGTTGTAGTGGGTGTGTGTTCTCGCCCCAGAGAAGGACACAGAAGAACACTTGTGAAGTGGTTGAGACCATCTCTCAGTTGTTCCAGGGCCTCATCACTGAGAGGGATGGGGGAACCAGACCAGCTCTTCAGGGGCAATCCCCTGACCCTGCTGAAAAAGGGAAGCTGCCTAAGAAGATTTGTGCTGAGGCACCGAGAAGTATGTTTGTGTTTCCTGTGAGAAGCATGTGGGCACCTGCAAACCAGGGTGAGTCACTCTGCCAGAGAGCCTATGTTTCACTGAGACTGTTGTGTTAAATATCTGCTACTGTGGGTCAGGAAAGGACAGCCAAGTACAGTACTTAAGTTGTGTATGGCTTGAAATGCCACTAATCAAGTGGGGGTCTACAGGGATGGACATAGCCACTTAAAGAACATTACAAGTTAGAGACTGTAGATTGTTAAGTGTGATATACATTTCGAGACAGCAGTCTACAACCAGAGAGGTTCAAATGGAAAGGTGTTGATTCAAAATGAATGGCCGGGTAGAGATTTGGGAGCAAGAGGTGGGAGACCCCCCATCTGGAGTAACCAGATTTACCTCTACGGGTTCAGTTTGGGCACCTATAGCTTTCTCCTGGGTGCTTGGCCAGTGTTCACAGAAAGTACCCAGACATGGGATTAGATGGAAGATTTTCCCTTTATGGAGCCAGTATGTGCTCATGGGTGGTAGAGGGAGCCACCAATAAATATCCATTCCTTATGGAAAGTAGTCCAAGTGCTGGCCGGATGTGCCACACCAAGGAAATCCAGAGAAGAGTATAAGTTCGGGCTGAGAGCCCAGTGTGTTTCAGAACCTGAGGGTTACAGTGTGTAAGAAGATGTGTTCTGATCTCCGTTTGTCTGCACTACCAGGGAGTGTAGCCCCGTGGGGGTCCATCTATGCTTTATTATTCTGCTGATTGTTGTGAATAAAAGCCACACTCTAGAATTCTACTCCTGGTTTGGACATTGCAGTTCCTGTGTCCAGAGTTACTTGGGTGCCCCTGTGCAGAGGTTTCAAACCTAGCTAAAATGCCGAGCAACAGTTTTCTCCCTGAACCCAGGCAGCCAGGTAGTGGGTTGCATAATGGAGGCACCGCACAGCGCTAATAAAACAAAAAATAACATCAACCCTATGCCTGGCTGGTTACATTAGGATATTTACTCCTCTTTTCTTCCCTTTCCATAACCGCCCCACCCGAGCTTTTTTCCCCATCCCTTCTCTTTCTAGTAATTTGAATGTGCCTATTGAAATTGGAATATATTTTTTAACAAACAGGAGTTAGCATTATCACTTTATGTCACTTATTCATCACACAAGGGGTCATTTTTAGCTTATATAGAATTTTACCCAAGCACATTTTGGGGGGGGGGGGAATTATATGCACCTACAGAAGTGGTCAGTGTCTTTAAATTTTGGATTTAAAAATGATTACAGCATGACCAGACCCCACTCTCTGAGGAAGAACCATTGGATTTGAAGTGCCAGGGTGTTTTGTGCCAGTTGCTTTGCCAGCAACTAACCTAATGAAACCCCTCGCATTATGCTTCATTGGATGCCGCAGTATATTTTATTTGTGAGCACGTTCTTTTTCTTCATAGTCTCAGTTTGTTTGGGAGTCACAGCTACTTTCAGGGAGTGCACTATAGTTTCTGTTTTGTGCATCACTCTAGGTGACCGTCCAGTGACATAACATGACTGCGCATCACTCTATCTGACTGTCCAGTGACATACATGACTGCGCATCACTCTATCTGACTGTCCAGTGACATACATGACTGCGCATCACTCTATCTGACTGTCCAGTGACATATGTGACAGCACATCACTCTACCTGACTGTCCAGTGACATACATGACAGTGCATCACTCTAGGTGACCGTCCAGTGACATACATGACAGTGCATCACTCTAGGTGACTGTCCGGTGACATGCATGGCAGTGCATCACTCTAGGTGACCGTCCAGTGACATACATGACAACGCATCACTCTTGGTGACCATCCAGTGACATACGTGACAGCACATCACTCTAGGTGACCGTCCAGTGACATACATGACAGTGCATCACTCTACCTGACTGTCCAGTGACATACATGACAGCACATTACTCTAGGGAACTTCCAGTGACATACGTGACAGTGCATCACTATAGAGGACCTTCCGGTGACATACATGACAGTGTATCATTCTAGGTGACTGTTCAGTGACATACGTGACAGCATATCACTCTAGGTGACTGGCCGGTGACATACATGACAGTGCATCACTATAGGTGACTAGTCCATGTTCCCTTATCGTCACTTGTCTTATGTGCTACCCCACCCTTCTCATGACCTGTGCTATTCCCTTTCCTCTACATTATCTGTGGTACCTTGCGCTACTAGTAATCCCCTCCTTAAACTTGTAAATCTATTTTTTGCCATCCTTAATTTTTCTTGCTATTCCCTTTTTAAGATTTTTCATTGAATTCCCACTTTCATTTTTTGACTTGTAATTTATTGCTCTGCCTACTTTTGGAATGTACCTAGCTTTAAGCGGTCCTGCTTTACTTTGTCTATGACATGTTTGCCATCTGTATAATGTAAACTATACTCCTTATTTTTTATTCACTGTATTCGTATCATTGTCAATTGTTACTTATACCTTTACCCAGGTCCACCTTGTAAATGAGTTTTTCTCAAGGATGTTTCACCTGATAAAATAAGGATTGATTGATTGATTGGTTGGTCCAGTGACATACATGAAAATGTATCACTCTACGTGACTGTCCAGTGACATACATGACAGTACATCACTCTAAATGACCATCCAGTGACAGATGTGATAGTGTATCACTCTAGGTGACCTTCCAGTCACACATGACAACACATCACTCTAGGTGACTGTCCCAGCGACAAACGTGACAGCACATCACTCTAGGTGACTGTCCAGTGACATACATGACAACACATCACTCTAGGTGACCGTCCAGTGACATATACACGACAGCACATCACTCTAGGTGACTATCCAGTGACATATGTGACAGCACATCACTCTAGGTGACTGTCCAGTGACATATGTGACAGCACATCATTCTATGTGACTATCCAGTGACATATGTGACAGCACATCACTCTAGGTGACCGTCCAGTGACATACGTGACAGCACATCACTCTTGGTGACCGTCTAGTGACATACGTGATAGCGCATCACTCTACCTGACTATCCAGTGACATACATGATAGCACATCACTCTAGGTGACTGCCCAGTGACATACGTAACAGCACATCATTCTAGGTGACTATCCAGTGACATACATGACAGCACATCACTCTAGGTTACTGTACAGTGACATACGTGACAGCACATCACTCTAGGTGACTGTCCAGTGACATATGTGACAGCACATCATTCTAGGTGACTATCCAGTGACATACATGACAGCACATCACTCTAGGTTACTGTACAGTGTCATACGTGACAGCACATCACTCTAGGTGACTGTCCAGTGACATACGTGACAGCACATCATTCTAGGTGACTATTCAGTGACATACATGACAGCACATCACTCTAGGTTACTGTACAGTGACATACGTAACAGCACATCACTCTAGGTGACTATCCAGTGACATATGTGACAGCACATCGCTCCAGTTGACCATCCAGTGACATACGTGACAGCACATCACTCTACCTGACTATCCAGTGACATACATGACAGCACATCACTCTAGGTTACTGTACAGTGACATACGTGACAGCACATCACTCTAGATGACTGTCCAGTGACATACGTGACAGCACATCATTCTAGGTGACTATCCAGTGACATACATGACAGCACATCACTCTAGGTGACTGTACAGTGACATACATGACAGCACATCACTCTACCTGACTATCCAGTGACATATGTGACAGCACGTCACTCTAGGTGACTATCCAGTGACATACATAACAGCACATCATTCTAGATGACTATCCAGTGACATACATGAGAGCACATCACTCTAGGGGACTGTCCAGTGACATACGTGACAGCACATCACTCTAGGTGACCGTCCAGTGACATATGTGACATCACATCACTCTAGATGACCATCCAGTGACATATGTGACAGCACATCACTCTAGCTGACTATCCAGTGACATATATGACAGCACGTCATTCTAGGTGACTGTCCAGTGACATACATGACAGTGCATCACTCTAGATGACCACAGGTGGTGGGGCAGTCAAGGGTTGTGGCATGTTGAAGTCCCGTTCTGGGCAGCAGTGATTTGATGAGGAACCCTGACTTTTGATATTACAGATTTACCACTTCGCTAGCACCCTTTAAAAAATGTAAATAAACTAAAATGATACTAATATTTGGAGTGCCCCAGTTTGAGCATGTTATATTCTGGATTGAAAGCTACAGTATATGTGCAATAAAAACGCTGACCTGCTTGGCACTAACACTGTGATTTCCGGCCGATGGTCATTGTGAGAATGCATTGAGCATTATTGTGGTAATACAAAGGATTCACCAGCAGAGGGAGTACTTGTGATGCAGAACAGGCCATCGACGCTGTATTTAAACCGTTAAACTAAACAGTCAATTGAAGATAGAAGTATAGTAAGCTTATTCGGTTCAGAATTCTACATAAATGGTATATAAACCCCAAAAGGTTATTTCAGATGGGATGTGCACAAAACTCTAATTGCTGGAGATGTAATCAAATTGAAGCAATCTTAATGCATATGTTGTGGGATTGTCCCAGAATAAAATTTCTTTGGCAATCAGTTCATAGAATTTGTACTGATGTGATGCACTCTCATGTGCCTTTCTCCCTGTTGGTATGTATACTGGGGATATTTCCAAATCACATAGGGCTAAATAGCTACCAAAAATCTGGGTCTCACATGCCTCATTGTGTATTAAGTGTATTCTGTTAAGGAACTCGAACAAAGAGAATGAACCTACACTTAGTGAATGGTCTAACCAAATAACTTTTTTTATTTGATAATGAGAGAATTTATTACACAATTAATGACAGATTTGATATTTTCTATAAAATATGGTTGCCATTTACTGAAATGAAACAGAGTTTACCTAACGGTTCAACTATCATCAGGGGCCCTATATTCAAAGTTTGCTCCGGTGCAAATCCCAGTTTACATGTGCAAACCTGGTTTTGCACAGAAGCCCCATATTCAAAAGCCTGGTTTGTGCCCAGGCAAACCGTGGAGGGGTGCGCGAGGCAAAATTATGCAAACTGGGAGGCAGTGACCTGAATATCAGTGCAGTCTAATATTCAGAGAATTTGTTACATGCAAGCACATTTTATACAGAGAAAATACCACCGACCTAACCCTCGTCTTGATCTGGCGCAACCATAGCGGTTGCCAGAGGTAGTGTGTCATCACCCCCCAACACAGTACTCCCTGGTGGCAAGCAGTCCCCCTCCCTCCAATCTCAGTCATGGTATAAATATACAGTTTCCTAGGTGTGCAATGGCCCATCCCCCAACCCGATCCCAGTCCCAGTAAGTTCACTTTTTTCCCTTGGGTCAAGTGGTCCTCCCCACACCCAGCCCCTCCCAGTTTACCAGTGCCCCTCAACAGTCGCACTGCCCTTGCATGACAGTTGCAAGAAGTCCATCCCCCAACAAAGTCTCCATCCCGAACCATGAGCAGCATCACTCCAGCCCATACTCTGCTGGTGGCTAGTAGCCCCACCACCTGCGGCATCAACACCCACCCACCCTGGTCCCCCTACCTGTCTATCAGTGCCACAGTTCAGTGACAGCAAGTGGTAATAGCTCATCTCACACCACTCGGCCACCCAGTGTCTATCTGTAGTTGGGAGCAAAGCTTATTTAGAGGGCAAGACGCGTCATCATGCCTTATAAATAAGCCACACTCCCTACCACAGATAGACGCTGGGCAGCCAAGGTGGTGTGAGGTGTGCTGTGCCACTCCACGACATTGAACCGCAGCACTGACAGACAGGTAGGGGGGCCAGGGGGTGGGTTTCAGTGCCGCGGGTGGGAGGGGGGCCACTAGTCATCAACTGGAGATGGGCTGGGGAGGTGCTGCTCACAGTTCAGGACAGGGCTTTGTTGGTGGAGGCTGGAATTCTTTGCTACTGCCATGTCAGGAATAGTGTGGCTGTCAGGGGGCACTGGCAAACCAGGGGGGTACCCGGAAGGGGGATTGGGTGTGAGGAGGGACCATTGGACCCCACGGAAATTAGTGAACTTACCGGGACTGGGATTAAGTTGGGAGGAGGGACCGCTAGTCATCAGGGAAACTGTATTTTTATACCATGACCGAAATTGGAGGGAGGGGGCAACACTGGATGCCAGAGACTGTCTCTTTTTTCATGGGACTGGGATCAGAGGGAGGGGTGAAGCCACTAGCACCAGGGACAGCTCACTGGGTGGGGGCAATTGGGGGGGGCTGTGCTGGGCAAACTAGCCTCACTCCCCATGCAAATGAGTCCATAATGGGCATGCAAATGGCCCCGTAGCATCTTGCATGCCTAATGGTCTCATTTGCATGGGGACTTTTGAATATAGCAAATTTTCCTCCACACACTATCTCTATTACAGGGGCCTTATTTTGGGCACTATTGGGCGTGCTAAGTGAAAGCTTAGCTGGGCAAGATGGACCTATATTCAGACGCATTAGGTGCTGTGCACTATTTCTCTGAATATAGCATTTTTGCCCACATGCACTATCGCTACATGCGGCCCACAGTTTTGCGCTCTACTTTGCACATTTTCGAATATCAGGCCCCATATGTCTTCTTCCTTAGTAAGCTTTACTTGAATGTTGGTATCTTCATAGATGAATAAAACCCTTGTTATTTGTGATAAATTGTTCATGATATTAAAGGACAGTTGATTGTTTCCTGTACAGTTGGTAACTAATGCGAGTATAGTATGTATGTGTTTTCTTTATGGTTCTTTATGTTTTGTATCTTTTAAAACCAATAACATTTATTATGGAAAAAAAGAAGTTAGAAGCATGGTGGGTTTACAGTTTGCTCAGGCTCCACCCTGGGGGGGGCGGGGGGGCTAATTTCCTTCTCTGTGGTTAGCAGGTATGTACAGCACAGTAGCCATAACACATGGGGGTGGTAGATATATCTAAGATCTGCTCTCTCATAGTCCATGCTTTCTTCCTGAACCAATTCTGCTTTTCTTTGTTAATAGTATTTCAACTCTATTCAGAATCATCATAGCTGCACCTTCTTCCTCTATCCAGAGAGGGTAGGTAAGCAGCTGGCTTTGCGGCCAACGCCAGTGCCATGCCTTGTGAGAATCCCTCTCACTACAGGAGCTGAGTACCTCACCTCTAAGACCATTTATTTGCCCAGAACAGCCCAGCTGAGATGAAACAGCTTGTTTTCTGTGTTTGGGGGGGGGGGGGGAGTCTAGCATCTACCCAGTTATACATTTGGGAGAGATGGAAGCCCAGAAGAGTCAACCAACTTGCTCAAGGTCACAAGGTCAGTGGCTCTGGTAGGATTCAAATCTGGGATCTCATGATTCATGGTTCTATACTGTAACCACTGCACAACACTGCCTCCCTAACCACTAACCAATCCTCCCCTTGGCCTCCTCATGATACCCTAATAATCTGGTGATCAGGTTATCAGTAAAAAAGAAGGTATGTAAAACTGCAGGGTACATGTTCTGTTTTTCACAAATTTCTTTATTCTCTCTACTTTTAGATGGTCAGAGTCTTCAGCTATCAGCTGCTTCCACTTTCCAACCTGAGATCACTTCTTGGTCAAGCTACCTTCACCATCATTGACCACTCCCCCACACCACCACTACCGCAGTGTAGTCTGTTCCCAGGGAGCCATTACCTAAGTCCTCCCCTCAAATCTGGATGCTTGGGAAGAGGGAGAAGACTGGGGTGCTGGGAACCATTCCAGAAGGCAGAGCTACAGGAGCACTCTAGGGCATCATCCCTCTGAAAACCTTCACCTATGGCACTGGCTTTTCAACCTGAAGAGCCCCGCTCATGATGCAGAAGCATGTACATGCATCAGCATGCCGACGCACAGTGCACTGCTGTCTCTCCACCACTGGCCCTCCATGACAGCACTGCCACCTGTGGTCAGCCAGGATGCAGAATTGTCATATGAGCTGCTACCCACCTGCTCCAAAGGAGAAGGAGAGCATCCAGTGGGATGCATGCTCCTCATTGTGACAGGGAGCTCCTGCCACTCTTGAGGACCGACCTTTTTTTGGATCTGCTGCAACAGTTCTTCTGCTTCTTAGCTTAATCGGTCCTTTACAATTTCTAGTCCATAAGGTTGGCCACCTATGGGCACCCCCTCTGAAACTTGATTTGTTGCCAATGCCCTTTGGAGTAACTGTTCTTTCAGTGATTCTGCATTGAGGTTCTTTGTTTATAGCTTGTTTTGTTTTTCTTCTTTTTGAGCCCCCACTACCCGAGCAAATGGGGCCTGCATAGGAGTGGTGGCTACATCTCAACTAGTGATTTGAGTCAGAGATCAGTGTCAGCAGGTGCTGGCTAAGTGCAGAGAAAGGACATTCGTAGTCTGTTGTTGCAAACTGATGTTCTGAAGAAGAAATATGCCATTGCAGAAGGTTTTGAATAAACATCACACAGAGATTGTGTGTTGAATCTGAAGTTCAGTGTCTGGTCCATCTGTTATCCCACAACCCCTCCAAACTCATGGCAACCCTTCCTGGCTTCCCTAGTTGGGAATGCGAACTTCGGTCACAGTACCTCCCATGGGCCAGCTGATAGGGACATTTTCTTTCACTAATCTTGGTGTTTATTCTTCATGGCTATCAAGCTACCCACTGACTCTTGGTTACCAGTCACGCCCATCACAGTATCTACCTTTGCCCAGGTCATGGGGTTCCAGTGAAGGGTGCAGGGTCCGAGACTTCCAGAGCTGTCATCTTGGGTGACCTCGTATTTTCCTCCAGCGAGTTCTTCCCATGTGCCCTTTGCCCAACCTTCGATCCCGGAGGTGCTGCATGTAGCCATTTCTGGGCTGTGCACACATGCAGCAATCACAGGACACCTGCCCCTCGCATGGGTACTAGCTCCCTGGCCCACCACAAGGAGCTGCTGTGGCAGTGGGCACCAACCCACCTCAGGCTGAGTTGCAGTGCACCCATCCTTGGCCATCCAGCTGTAGTGACCCCTTTCTGTTCCCACAGTCGGGTTTCCTGCATAGTGGTGCAATGTTGTTCCTCTGGGCAACAGGGCAGCCATGCAAGGTATATTTTCAATTCCTGCAATCAGCCTTTCGCGTTTAATGTTGTTGGAAACTAAACCCACATGTGGTCCAGCAGGGGTGCATAAATGGCAGGTGTTGCCCCCTCCTCCACCCTGGCAGCTTACAGCCTTACCTCTGTGATGCACCCAATCCCCAGCTGGCTCCAAAGGGGGATATGTATTGCAGACTTCTTTTTTTTTTTTGTGAAAGAATGGGAAGTGCAGATTTTTCAGGCAAGAAAATTCCGCAATGAGAGAAAAATATTCCACAGGTCCTATACTTAGAAAAAAAAAATATGCCAGAAATTCCGTTAGAAACATTTTAGGTCCTACAAATTATACAAATGACAGGGAAAGTGCTGTGAATTTAGCACTTCAAAAAACCAAATGGTTTTCAGTTTTTTCCATAGAATTTCATGGCCATGAAACTGCAGTTATTTGAAGGATTCACAATTTACCCAGCCCTTATCCCGATAATAATTATTCGCCCTTAATTTTAGTTATTGGGTTTTTTTACACAGATGTTATTCAGTGACACTCACCAGGGTCTCATTGTCAGTGAGGTCCCACAGACACAACAGCAAAGCAAGTACATGGGCAGCAAAAAACACAGTAAATAATCCAATCAAAAAATAGCTTGAACTGTAATTAAATGCAAAGTTTGATGTTAACAGTTACATTTAAATATAAATTTGGTTGTAAATAGGCACAGACAGAGCAATGTGATTGACTAGGGAGTATGCCAACCTCCATCTAATCATCTCACCATGAGGGGTGGGACAGCCTACCATCAAACATCAATCTTTTATGTTATCCCCCAAAACATAGTTTTTATTTTAATTTCTCTCATTTTATTTTTGTAAATCCAGCAGAGCAGCTCATTCACTAAATTTTATTTATTGTATTTATTTGTTTGATACCTGGGTAGGAACACTGGTCTGAGGGACAATTTTCAGGAACAACCTCAGCCATCTAGATGGCACATAATACAGAGATTTGACATACAAGACATTAGGATCAGCATGGTAATGGAAGTGTTACATTCTGTCAAGTCAAGCATAGAAAAATAATATTTTAAATAACGGTTTGTTGTGTGGCCACTTTACAATACATTAACATTTCATGAATAAAAACTCCACTTCCTCAGGGCAGTGTTCCGTAGGTGGAAGTGCTTCTGTGTGTCTTCTTTGATTTCTATGCTTGTAAGCTTTTTTTCAGGGCTTCACAGCTGAACTGTACTGGGAATGGTCCTTCTTTGTCCCTTATGACACTTTTTATGAATGCATTAAGACACTTTCAGGATGTGTAATTAAGGGCAATAATTACACTGCTCAGGTGCAGTTAAAAGCACTTGGCTGCATCTCGTGCCTAAAAACACACACCCATGGTGTGCAATTATAGGCCCATTATTATAACCCTCTTGCATCTTATGGTGTACGTAAAAAGTGCACCAAAGGTACCAATGTGATGCAGAGTCCTACACTCCTGTAGTAGAGTTTACCAGACAGATGGGGTACAGATACTGAAGGTGCTTGAGCCAAGGGTATGGGTTTTGCTCACGTGAAGCAAATGTTAGTCAGTGCTTCTCAAGGCACAGATCAGTTCTTAAAGAAGTGCATAACATGGCACACAGAAGTTGAAGGAGATGTACACAGCTGGAGGAGTCACAGCTGAGGAGCCACAGCTGGAGGAGTCACTGCTGGTGGAATCACAGCTGGAGGCGCCACTACTGGAGGAGTCACAGCTGGCAGAGTCACTGAAGGACGAGTCACTGCTGGAGGAGTCACAGCTGGAGAAGTCATTGCTGGAGAGTCACAGTTGGAGGAGCCACTACCGGAGGAGTCACAGCTGGTAGAGTCACTTCTGGAGGAGTCACTGCTGGATGAGTCACAGCTGGTGGAGTCACTGCTGGAGGAGTCACAGCTGGAAGATCACAGCTAGAGGAATCCCTGCTGGATGAGTCACAGCTGGAGGAGTGACAGCTGGAGTAGTCACTGCTGGAGGAGTCACAGCTGGAGGAGCCACTACTGAAGAAGTCACACCTGGAGGAGTCACTGCTGGACAAGTCACTACTGGAGGAGTCACAGCTTGAGGAATCCCTGCTGGATGAGTCACAGCTGGTAGAGCCACTACTGGAGGAGTCACTGCTGGACAAGTCACTGCTGGATGAGTCACAGCTGGTGGAGTCACTGCTGGAGGAGTCACAGTTGGAGAAGTCACTACTGGTTGAGTCACAGCAGGAGAAGGAGGAGTCGCTGGTGGAGTCACTGCTGGAAGAGTCACTACTGGTGGAGTCACAGCTGGAAAAGTCACTACTGGAGGAGTCACAGCTGGAGAAGTCATAGAAACATAGAATGTGACATCCGAGGGCCACCAGGCCCACCTTGTCTGCTCTTTTCTTTGTCTGCAGACCATTACTTGATCTATAGTGCCATCTCTTCCCCTCCTTTCCTTTCCCTTGTGCCTATCCCAGGCATTTTTGAACCCCACTGCTGTTTTCTTGCCCAGTACCTCCATTGGAAGGCTGTTCCAGGCATCCACCACCCTTTCTGTGAAGAAGTACTTCCTCACATCCCTCCTGAATTTACTTTCCTTAAGCATCATAGCATGCCCCCCATCCTAGAGCACCTTTTTCTCTGAAAAATACCCCATCCTGTACCTTATTAACTCCCATGAGGTTTTTAAAGGTCTCTATTATCTCTCTCCTCTCCTCAAGGGTATACATGTTTAGATCCTTTAGTCTCTCCTCATAGGACTTTTGATGCAGAACCTGTACCATTTTGGTAGCCCTCCTCTGGACTGCCTCCACTATGTCTATGTCCTTCCTGAGATGTGGTCTCCAGAACTGGACACAGTACTCAAGGTGAGGTCTTACCAGCAATCTATATGGGGCAGCACCACCTCCCTCTTCCTGCTAGCGATGCCCCTTCCTATGCACCCCAGCATTCCAGTAGCCCTACCGACTGCCTTGTCACACTGCCTGGCCACCTTTAGGTCATCTGAAATTATTAGTTCTAGGTCTCCTTCCTGCTAAGTCTTTGTCAATATCACTTCAACCATTATGTACTCTGCTCCTGGGTTTCTATGGTCCAAGTGTATTATTCTGTACTTTTTTGCATTAAACCCAAGCTGCCATACCCTTGACCACTCCTCCAGTCTTTTCAGATCCCTACCCATCCTTTCCACCACCCCCCCCGAGTGTCCACTCTGTTGCAGATCTTGGTGTCATCCACAAAGAGGCAGACCTTTACCTCCAGTTCCTCCACTATATCACTTATAAAGACATCGAAGAGGACCGGTCCCAGGACTGATCCCCGAGGCACCTTGCTGGTCACCCTCCCTTTCACAGAGTGAACTCTGTTTACCACTAACCTCTGTGCCCTGTCCCCTAACCAATTTTACTTACCTAGGTTACCACCTTAATACCCACCCCCAAATTCCCTAACTTGTTTACCAGGCTCCTATGAGAAACGGTGTCAACAGCCTTGCTGAAGTCCAGGTAGGTCACCTCCACCGCTCCTCCCTGATCCAACTCCTTGGTCACCCAGTCAAAGAAATTCATCAGATTTTTTGACATGAACTTCCCCCTGTGAAACCATGCTGCCTTGGATACTGTTATCCATTGGATACCAGATATTCCACAATCATTTCCTTTAGCAGTGTCCCTATTAACTTACCCACCACCAATGTCAGGCTGACAGGCCTATAGTTTCCCACCTCCTCCATGCTACCAGTTTCATGAAATGGGACTACCTCTGCCCTTCTCCAGTCCACAGGGACCACATCAGTCTCCAGTTATCTGTTAAATAGATCTGTCAGAGGTGCAGCCAGTACCTCGCTGAGCTCTCTCAGCACCCTTGGATGTACCCCATCTGGTCCCATAGCTTTGTCCACCTTCAGGTTTGCTAGTGCCTTCCAGACTTTATCCTCAGAAAATAGACTGGTGTCTACTTCCCACCAATCAATGCTACTGGCACCTTTTTGAGTTGGACACCAGTCCATTCTCTCCCACAGCTGGTGGAGTCGCAGCTGGATTAGTCATTGCTGGAGGAGTCACAGCTGGAGTAGTCATTGCTGGAGGAGTCACAGCTGGAGTAGTCATTGCTGGAGGAGTCATAGCTAGAGGAGTCATTGTTGGAGGACTCACAGCTGGAAGAGTCATTGCTGGAGGAGTCACAGCTGGAAGAGTCATTGGAGAACTCCCAGATGGAAGAGTTATTGCTAGAGGAGTCACAGCTGGAAGGGTCATTGCTGGAGGAGTCATTGGAGGACTCACAGCTGGAGGATTCATTGTTGGAAGACTCACAGCTGGAAGAGTCATTGCTGGAGAACTCACAACTGGAAGAGTTATTGCTGGAAGAGTCACAACTGGAAGAGTCTTTGTTGGAGGACTCACAGCTGGAAGAGTCATTGCTGGAGGAGTCATTGTTGGAGGACTCACAGCTGGAAGAATCATTGCTGGAGAACTCACAGCTAGAAGAGTCATTGTTGGAGGACTCACAGCTGGAAGAATCATCGCTGGAGAACTCACAGCTAGAAGAGTCATTGTTGGAGGACTCGCAGCTGGAGGACTCATTGCTGGAGGACTCGCAACTGGAAGAGTCATTGCTGGAGGACTCACAGCTGGAAGAGTCATTCCTGGAGGAGTCACAGCTGGCAGAATTATTGTTGGAGGACTCACAACTGGAAGAGTCATTGCTGGAGGACTCACAGCTGGAAGAGTCATTGCTGGAGGAGTCATTGTTGGAGGACTCACAGCTGGAAGAGTCATTCCTTGAGGAGTCACAGCTGGGGGAATCATTGCTGGAGGACTCACAGCTGGAAGAGTCATTGCTGGAGGAGTCACAGTTGGAGGAATCGTTGGAGAACTCACAGCTGGAAGAATAATTGCTGGAGGACTCACAGCTGGAAGAGTTATTGCTAGAGGAGTCACAGCTGGAGGAATCATTGTTGGAAGACTCACAGCTGGAAGAGTCATTGCAGGAGGACTTACAGCTGGAAGAGTCATTTCTGGAGGAGTAATTGTTGGAGAACTCACAGCTGGAAGAGTCAGCTGGAGGAGTCATTGCTGGAGGAGTAATTGTTGGAGAACTCACAGCTGGAAGAGTCAGCTGGAGGAGTCATTGTTGGAGGACTCACAGCTGGAGGAGTCATTGCTGGAGGACTCGCAACTGGAAGAGTCATTGCTGGAAGAGTCACAACTGGTAGAGTCATTGTTGGAGGACTCACAGCTTGAAGAGTCATTCCTGAAGGAGTCACAGCTGGAGGAGTCATTGTTGGAGGACTCACAGCTGGAAGAGTCATTGCTGGAGGAGTCACAGCTGGAGGAATAATTGTTGGAGGACTCAGCTGGAAGAGTCATTGCTGGAGGACTCAGAGCTAGAAGAGTCATTGCTGGAGGACTCACAGCTGGAAGAGTCATTAGTGGAGGACTCACAGCTGGAAGAGTCATTGTTGGAGGACCGACAACTGGAAGAGTCATTGTTGGAGGAGTCACAGTTGGAGGAATCCCTGCTAAAGACACTACTGGCAGTATTCCTAGAGGCAGCAGTAGCACAGCGAAGCATTACAGCCCTTTCTGAAGAAGGAGAGTGTCCACTGGGATGCTCAATCCTTCTCCCCAGGTTAGCCATCCGAACATCCTGAGCTCATTTCTGAACCCAAGTCACAGGTGTCATGAACGGCAGAAAACTGCTACACCAGCGAGTCGGCATTTCCAAACCTACTTGAAAAAATCAGCTTATCAATGTTTTACCTGATTGATGTAAGTTTACTGAAGAATCCATGTGACATTCTTGTTAGTTTTGTATTGTGACTCTTACGCTTTGTCTGTTATGTTTTAAACCTGTTTCTTGTCTGTCCTGTGGCCTTTAGGTTCAGTGCACATAACCCAATATTAAATTAGTCAAATCTCTCCAGCTTGCTGCAACCTGTATGAAAATACCTAGCGGTCCATTGCTTCCCCACCTCAGTAAAACCCTTCCTCACAGCTCCGTGGCTGGCCACTGATTTACCACTGCAAGTACAATCCCATAGAAGTCTCTTCATTGGTATCACGCAAGTACAATATTGGTAAAGGGACTTGTATAGAAGTGTGCTTGCAGCAGTCAGTAGCTGGTCACACAGGTGTGAGGAGGAGTTTTGACGGCCACTGGGGGACAGAGAACCACTGGACAATCAGGTACAGTTGGCAGTGAGATCTCACTTCTTTATCAAGTGCTCAAGGGAGGATGGCAGGCCCTACAATACAAATATTTTTATTTTATTTTATTTTTAAGATAATTATTCTCCTGTCTGGAGACTCCCCCCACATACACACACACTGTCACCCTTACCTTTCCTCAGGTTGTGGGGATCTGGTGGGGGTAAGCTCAAGAGGTCTTCATCCTGGTCACCAGCAGTTTTCACCTGCATATGTAACCCCCCCCTGCAAATGGGGTTCCCAAAAGTCTTCCAGGAGCTTGTCTGAATGCTCCAAGTTCGGCGTCTGAGCTGTTTAAATGTGGTTCCAAGTGAGTGCTATTTGAGCCTCTGCGTACTGTCTCTTTAAGAGCTGTCTGCTTGCAGACTTAATTAGTTTGTATGGGGGACTGTGTATTTAATGCTCAAATCCTGTCCGAGCTGTGGAGAAATTGCTCCATTTCTGCAGTCGCTAAGAACACAGAGGGAACCTAAATGAAAGATGTAACTGTTTGCCTGAAACCAGTTAGAGTGTTAAGTTAAATGCAGTTTGTCTAACCTGCCTTTCTTGCAGCTGGGACTCTGTGTGTGTTACCCCTCCATTTTGGACCTAAACTGCTGTGCTGGGCCAATTGGGTTAAGGGTTTCCTAAAATGGATCCTGTGGACGAATCAGAACTTGGACTCTTAATTTTGAGCCAGACACAAGTGGATTGTATGGGCAGTGACTCTGGGAAATGTAGTTTTGACCTTGGCACCTTTTTCTACCAACAGAGGGAGTCTTACTGTGAGTGACAACTGAATCAGCCAACAGAATAGTGTGGAGCTAAAGGAAATGCCCTGCTCTGTGACTGGAAAGATCAGATCAGTTGTGGCAGTGAAGAGAGAAGGAGCTGTGTACTTCTGTGGTGTATAGTTTTTCGCGGGAAGCACGTGTAAGGCCCTGAGTTTCGGTCTGCAGCCTTTCTGAGTGCCAGTTTGGACTGAATCCAAGTTGTGAGGAGAAAGAAACACTAGAAGTGTGGAAACCAGATTCATCCTGTGGAAGACTGGAGAAATTGCTGGATCGCGCTCGTTCTGTCAGGAACTGAGGTGCTGTGTGTGCTCCCAGGTATTTTGCAGTAATTGCATTCGGGATCGAGGAGCAGCCTGCCTGGTATAGTACTTTCCTTTTACATATAAATGAATAAGTAGTGTTTGGGGAATTGTTATTTCAAATCCTGTACAGTGAATTATGTGCTGAAGCTGGAAGTAAACCCCCAGCTTAATTCGGACTACATCTGTTTGCTATCAACTGCAGCGGGATCCAGTCACAAGGACCTTGTCCTCATGCCCTGCTCTTCTGGCAATCCAGAGGGACATTCTCCATCCGATCCCCAGCTTGGGTGTTGTGAGTACAAATCAGGGTATTCCCCTGCAGCTTGTTTTCAATCATAAGTGTGTCACCTAATTCTTTTTATTTCACTGTTTCATGGACTGAGCCCTCCGGCTCCAGATTACAATTGGGTGTTGTGTATATATTTTCTTCTACAGGGCCTTATCCATCTGCACCTACCAGCCAACTCCAGGCAACGGACCTGGCTAGCCCCCCCCCAACCTGGGTACCCAGAGTGTGACTTTTCAGACCCTGTATGTGTGCACAGTACTGTGATTTAATGCCACCAATTAACCTGATTTCCCCCTCCCGTGTTACTGTTTCCTAAATAAATCAGATTTGTTGTTGTTGTTAAACTTTAAACTGTCTGAAGTGTCAGTACCTTCATGCCAAGCACTGTATTGGTTTGTGTATGCTGCTTAACCTTATTTTTCAGGGGGTCCTCAGAGATGAACCTGCGAATCATTCTCGAGGGTAAGTGGTATCTTATGAATGAACAGTATGTACATGTGGGGTTTTAGTACTGTAACTTCTGTGCATCATGTGGGCCATTAGAAGGATTAGAAGGGGGTCTCAGTGTCCACGGGGGCTGTGACCAAACTAGACTAACCATTACAAACCCTGACCTCTGGGTGGAGGCACCTGCCATAGAACCTAGGCCCCTCAACCTGTCAGTAGTCAAGCAGGCAGGGGTAGTAGCCCTTGGGATAGTGCCACCTGGGGGTTACACATATATTCTTGAAGTACCTGCCAACCCTTCCACCATCAGAAGCACCACACACAGCTGTTCAAGGGCTTTGCACGCAGCAACAGTTGAGGCACTGAACCCTTGCAAGACAGCTGGCTGGCTGGCTCCTAAACCCAAGGAAGGAATCTGGCTTTATATAGCTCCTTTCACACATACTGTATCCCAAAGTGCTTTACAATCTGTGAACCGTTGGCAACAGTCATTAGGTGCACACAAATAGATTAAGGCAACATCAGAGGGTTAGGCAGAGAGAAGGTGTGTTCATTAATGACAAGGAGGTTAGTTGACTTGCTCAGGGTCGCACAGTAAGTAGCAGTTGTGGGATCCAAACCTGGCTCTCCAGAGGCACAGTTCTGTGCTCTAACCACTGAGTTGTATTATCAAATGACACTGGTAAGTCAACTGTTATTTCCACGTAATGGAAATAGTTATTTGAGAAGTACATATTTTAAAAACACGTATTGAAAACAAGCCCTCAGTCCTCCTTCAACCCTCAAAGTTTGTATCCCGGCAGCCATTATGGAAGCATGCCAGATAGAGGAGGATCAGGCACAGAACAATCTTTTCAATTCATGGATGACCACCGTAATTAACTAATTAAACCCAGCTGAAAGGTACCCCCCTCGTTCACCCAGCAAGCCTGCCAAGTTATGCACACTCAGCTCCCCTCGGCTTCCAGATCTGCTTTTCTCCAACGAGGTCACTTTGAAGCTGTTTGAAGGACTTCCTTCCCCAGGAGACTCATAAATGGTAATCAGCCAGCAGAGCAGAACATCCACTTTTTTTTCCTTCCCTCATCTGCAACCCTGAACACATTAATGTTCTCTTCAGCATCCTTTGCCAAAGTTGGTCTAACATTTGAATCCCAAAGCAAAATGGCTTTGAAGCCCAACTTAGCACCAGTTTGTGATCTTCAGCAGGTGATTTTTGAATCTGGTTCATCTTACTTGCTGCACTGCTGGTGATCCAGTTCTAGTCTCTCCCAGCTGAGTGAGGATGGGGGTCAGGGACTCTAAAAATGCGGCATGAAAACAATGGAGGGGAAAAAATAACTTCAAAAAAGCAAATCAAAAACATTGACTAGTGGCGCAGAAAATCCTATAACTGTAATTTGTTGTGCCACAATCATACATTATAAATTTTGTAATTCACAGGAACTGAGGAAATGAAACCAGAAACAGTTCCTGCAGAGTCCGTGCCTGTACTGCTCAGTAATAACTAAGTTTGTTACTCTCACTCTTTTTTCTCATTTACTTGTCTAGGTTTAACTAGAATGTGTGAAGTGTTCCTGCATTAGTTACGGACTCTGTCTGACAACTTCCTGTGTTTACCACTCTTTGTGTAAAGAAATGCCCCCTACTGTTCTCCTCTCCACTGTTTATCCTTTCCTTTATCAGTGTGCCATGGCCTCTTATTTTCTGTTCCTTCTTTAGTTCTCATTCTCCTTTAGTTTGTATTCATCAACCCCATGAGTCCACTTCCCCACATCATTTTATGATTTCCAATGGGGATCCGAATTGGGGAATGTAACTAAAAATCCTAAACACAAGCCGGCCTGGTGGTGCTGAGGGTTGAGGCACTGGATGCCACACCTCACGCCACACCAGTGATCCGGGTTTGGGAATGAGCCCATGCTGTTGGTTGGCAGGATAGGGAGAGGACTGAGCATCTGAAGGACAGCTCTCCTCTCCCAGGAGGGAGGGGGGGTCCGCGCTTGACTGGCCTCTGGCAGAAGTCGGAGGCATGGCAAGCACAGAGCTTACTCCAAGGGGATGGGGAGTGATGACGGCAGTGATGCCATGACATCAGGGTACGTACCACTCCCCCAGAACAAGGGAAAAATGCCCTCTAGGCTCTAGGAAGACGGAGCACTGGAACAGACCTCTAATAGCTCACACCTGCCTGGCCATCTGGTTCCCGACGAGACTAGAATTGTTCAGGGTGTAACCACCCCACCTTGTCCCCACCAAGGGGGAAGAACTGCGGTTCCATGGGGTGAACTGGAGGACTCAGTTATGGTGGCAGAAGCAGGGGCAGACTCCACTAATGCTCCTGATGATGCAGAGCCTGGAGATGTAGGGGTGGATAAAAGAGATTAAAAAAAAATCTTAAACAAGGCCTCTGAATTCTTAAAACAGTGGTTCCGAGAGTCTGACGGTTCAGGTCAGAGTTCTGGATGGTCATGCTCTGATGTTCCATACCACAACCACTTGGACTCACCGTGCCAGTTCACTTTCATAAAACCTACCACAGATACACTGGCCAATAGTCAGATACCCTGAATTTAACAGCCCCCCCATCACCAACATCACCACCAGTGTGTGTTCTCACAATACTTCTCAGTCCTATAAAGCTTCAGGACTCTCGACCACTCGTCAGCCTGCAGGAGGTTCTGATAGATTTGTGGACATCTGTGTGAAGAGATACTAGTATGCTAATTCCAGAGAACAGATCACAAACTGGTGAAGTAGGCAATGACCACAGCTCATGCCTCAGGCCTAATGTGGAAATCAACTGGTGGTTTCAGGCCCTGTTGGATGGAGACAGGAGCTGTACCATACACTCATTTCTGAACCCTGCCCTTCGCAATGTTGGAGATTAGCTCTTCCAAACATTTCTGTAAGACTGTCTTTTGGCCTGCCCAGACTTCCAGATGACAGAAAGAAAAGGCATGTTCAAGAGGTGAGCAGTGCATGATCTGAGCTGATGGGACAACTCTTCAGGGGTGGGAGAGAGAGAGGGATTTTAATTTCCTGCAGGTTGAATTTCAGTTTCCAAGGGAGGACTTCTTTAGATTCCTTGAGAGATAAAATATTCAGTCCCCGAGGGATCGAATTTTGAAGACCCCTGATCCCCCATAAGTGAACATAGTTGAGTTAGCCTCACAGAAACACCCACACAGAGTGGAAACCCAGATAGTAACCCGACTGCAAAGGGTGTCAGAGGATGACCCACTGAACCATGTGTATAGTACTATGAGGGAGAAGATACAGACCCCCGTGAGAGAGCTACAATGGAAGACAATTTGGGAGGAAGAGAGCCACACCACAGCAAGCAATCGGGAGAGAATTCAAATGGAAGACTATGTCAAGGTACTTCCGCACTCCAGTGGTCACCCAGCACTTCCAGCAGACTAAGTCTGACAGGTGTTGGAGGTTATGTGAACAGAGGGCTAAGCATTACCATGTATTCTGGGAGTGGTCAATACTTTAAGCATACAAAAAGAAGTATCTTCTGCATTACAAGGTATTCTGAAAGTTGGGGCCCCACTGCGAGTCCAACACTTACTTGTGGGCCTGCGGGTGGGACAAGAGGCCCCAAGGCTAGATACCTGTTTAGAATATTCATGGCGGCATTTGCAAAAGCCATCACATGCAGGTGGCTCACAACCATGCCCCCCCCCCCATGTACAGGACTGAAGAATCTGTGGCATAGAAAAATGGACCCATCACCTGTGACTGCAGTGGAGCTGCACAATGCCAGATGGCTGCTTTTCTTCTCATACCTGGAGGACAGGGAAGGCGACCAAGTACTAGATAACATCTTGGTCTCAAGACACTTCAGAGAGCAACATGGAGGAGGCCACGAACCAGCATGGCTTAAAAAGGGCCCCCAATACCCTAAAACAACAGGAGGCTGCAGGCTAAGCCTAACAATGCACCAAGGAAACACAAGGTGCAACATAAACTTGGGGGTTTATAGTAACTGCGAAAACATGAATGAAATGTAATAATGCTTTAATTGTTTCATTTTGTTGATTCATGTTTTTCTTTCTTCTCTCCATTGTCTGTATGCCCCTTCTTTCTGTCCATATTTGGGAGGCAAACACAATTCGAGCCATGTGAAGAATGTAATGAACTGATGCAGTAGTACTATCAATTCCCATACAAAATATATAAACTACACTGTACTATAATACTGGGGATACCGCCATATTTGTATAGTTATTGAGAAAATTCAGTAACATAACAAGTTAAAAAAAGAGGCTGCCTTTTGTGCTAAATTCTTACCCAACAGAGTGTTTACTGTTTAGTAGTGTGATGAAATCCAGATTTTCTTTTGTTTCATATGCTTCTGGAACTGTTTTCCAAAGTGTAGTTAGGGAGCTGAGCTCCTCACTGAATTGCTAGTGGGGTGCTGTGAATCCATTCAACAGAAAGGCACCACTTTGACTCTGGTCTTGGTTGGCCGCTGAAACCATTATTATCTGATGACTGTTCTGTGCAATGAGTTGTGCTGGTTCTCAGTCCAGAGAAAGACTGTCCTTCAGTCAGTACTTTCATAAACAGTATGTTTCAGTTATTACAATTTATTACAGAATACATATTCTTTCATTTTCATTTTTCATTTTGAGGGTTTATAAAACATATTGGTAGCCTGTGTAACAGGTCTGTATGAAAAGCATTTTGCTGTCCCCAACAGACCTCTTACTCTCTTTGCTCATGATATATTTATTTGTTTATGCATTTACGTATGTGTATATATATATATATATATATCTATATATATATATATAGTTTGTTTATTTATGTTTACACACCAGAATAGGCTCATGTAGATGAAACACCTATTTTTGGGCCCTGGGCAACTGATACAGCAGAAGAGTCAGTACTTTACAGTTCCCATAGTTACAGCGAACAAGAATTTATAGCACTGGCTAAACTATATTTGCAAAGATTGGCATCATATCTCAGCATTATATGCAAACCTAGAAAGGTTTCAGACAGATGGGGATGCGGGGGTATTGGAAAGCACAGTAAAGACTAGCATTCACATGAGGCCAGCTGAAGATCAGACTAGGCCCTGTTAAAGTATCTTATGTTTTTGCCTTATGTATTGCAACATGTATCAAATTCCACATTGTTGATGCTGGTGTGCCATAGGGCTTTTCTCCAAAATATCTGTACCTCATTCATAATGTGCAAGAGATCTCCAATCTGGGAGCGCAGTTGATATTTCTGATAGGGGTTGACTAGAAGTTGGCTTAGATAGGCTGGGAGGAGGTCATGAATGCTCTTTAATACTACAGTCATTCATTTGAGCTCCCTTCTGTTTTTTCAGGAGAAAGAGGTCTTGGGCTTCGGTCCATGAGGCAGTGGGGTGCTCTTTGGTTACAGCCTAATGCAAATCTGCACGTTACTGTGAGAAACAGAATTTTTTTTTTTTATAAAGATGTGGACTTGGTAGATCTGTAGATTTCGCTCCCATGTTCCATGGTACGAGTGATTGCTTGAGGAGTAGCGTACCGGTGTTGAGGTTAATGCAGCTTTTGTTGCGACAGAGGAGCCCAAATGTTTGGTATGCATTTCTGATAGACCTATAAATGTGCTCCATATAGATAAGTTTTAGTACTGAGCCAAAAACCAGGGCGGGATATTCAAAGGTTGCGCACATGGCATAACAATTATTTACACCATCTATGCAACCCACTGATACCCTGTACGATATTCAAAAGAGGATGTTGCGTTAGCAAATCCCGAGTGTAGTGCACCAGTAATGTATGAGGCGTGAGTGTGGGGTGTGCCCATGTATATTGGCTGATCCCGATGTTCAGCCCGTGATGTGGGCGTATATGCAGGCACACCCACCTTGCGCCACACAGGCGCAAAGATCTGCCGGAAAAAAGGAGCAAGGCCTGGCCACCCACAGGTGAGCTGCTGTATTGCAGGGTGCAAAAAAGCAGCCGCCAGCTGTGGGTGGCCACCTGACCTCCAGAGCCACAGGCCGGATGTCGTCCCCCCCACACCTGATCGTGGGCTTTGTATAAATAAATATGCCCTGGTGGTCCAGTGGACCTGCTCCCCAGCCCGATCGCAGGCTTAGTATATGTAAAAGAATCTCTGGTGGTCTAGTGAACCTGTATCCCAGCCCGATCATGGGCTTTGTAAATGTAATATATCTCTGGTGGTCCAGTGGACCCTACCCCCTCGACCGATCATGGGCGTAATGAAATAAACTCAGTCCCTGGTGGTCCAGTGGACCTGCAACCCAGCCCGATCGCGGGCTTTGTAAAAGAAAAACCCTGGTGGTCCAGTGGTACCCCCCCTCCCCACCTGCCCACTCAGACCCCCCCCACTCCTTCCCGGTCAGCGGCGGGCAGCAGCTCTCCACCTGCAAGCTGCCCGGCCGCCCGCTGACTGTCAGCGTACAATGCGGCTGTCGCCCATTGAGTTCACAGCATGGGCCAATGGGCATACAGAACCGTACTGTACTACAATCTCGATATGTGAATGAGTCCATTCACATATCGGGACTATGTAATACAATAAATCTGCATGCCCATTAGTCCCCTATGAACCAATGGGTGTACAGCCATACTATGCGCTGTCGTCGACGAGCACGGCTGGGAGGCTGCGGGTGAGGAACTGGCGCCCGCTGCGCCGGGGAGGTGGGTGGCAGGTCTGAGTGGGCACGTGGGGGGGGTACCACTGGACCACCAGGGTTTTTTCTTTTACAAAGCCTGTGATCAGGCTGGGTAGCAGGTACACTGGATCACCAGGGAATGATTTTATTTTTAATTACACCCACGATCGGCAAGGGGGTAGGGTCCACTGGACCACTAGTGATATATTACATTTACAAAGCCTGCAATCGGGCTGGGCTCGGTCCACTGGACCACCAGGGAGACAGTTGAAGTTTACTAAGCCTGCGATCAGGCTAGGGAGCAGGTCCACTGGACCACCAGGGATTTTACATGTTTAGAAAGCCCACGATCGGGCATTGGGGCACTTTGCCGCCGAGTTGCAGGGGGTATCGGTCCCCGACGGCTACAGCCTGGCAGGGCGCTATGCGCAAGTCGCCAGGGATCGGTGCACCTGCATGCAAATGGGGCCATAATGGCATGCAAATGGCCCCATTTGTGCCTTGCATGCATAACGGCCCCATTTGCATAGACACTGCTAAATATCGTAGTTCCTGTGCCTAGTGCAACTGCACTTGCGCTGGCGCATTCTCCTGCTCCTCTCTTGCCACTTGTGCTGGCGCAGTGCCAGTGGCCACGTGCCATATTCAGTGGTGCTGAGCCATGGTGCAGCACCGTTGAATATCATCCAGTCCACGTCCTGGCGCATCCCAGTTGCTCTGCACCCAGGCTTGCACCCCTGCCTGGTGCAGTTTGAATATCCTGGCCCAGGTATTTAAAATGCTGAACAGTTTCCAGTGCCAGTCCTATTGCGGGTATGACTTGTAGTGAGTTAAGAGGGTTGGTCATTTCACTGAACAACATGGGTTTTTGAGTTGTTCAATTGCAGGCAGTTTGCATTCGTCCAGGTCTGAGTTTTAGCAAATACACCTTGTAGAGCACTACTTAATTCCAAGACTAACTTGATTTTTGTATATACTACTGTATCATTTGCAGAAAGGTACATATAGGTGTTTGGGTTTGTGCAGATGATAGGTGTGTGATTTATGAAAAGGCTGAAAAGAAGTGTATCAGGGATGGACCTCTGTGGAACACCAAGGTTGAGTGCTTTTGGAGGGGAAGTTACTCCATTGACTTTGATGACCTGGGACAAGTCTGAGATGTTGTTCTTGATCCAGGACAGGGACACAAGAGTTAAACAGGGTGCAAGACCTTGGCAAGATCAACAAAAATGGGTTCAGAAGGGTATTCTGTATCCAGGGCACTTGTAAGGTCATTCCTTACTTTAAGCAGGGCAGTGCTGGTTGAGTAGTTGGGACAGAAACTGAATTGTGCTTCAGTAAGGAGGACATGATCTAGAATGGATTTCATTTTTTTTTTTTTTTTTGAAAATCTTATTGAGTGTGGATAACACTGAGATTGGGCGATATTTATTAGGGTCAAAGGGAGATCCTGATTTGTGGAGCAGAGTGACTGTCGCTTTTTTTTAATCCCCTTTTTTTTTTTATTTCTGGTGTTGTCCCAGTATGGAAGGAGAGGATGAAGAGCATAGTTATAGGTGCACAGCACTGTTCAAGAGCAGTTCTAAGCCCGCAAGGCTCAACACCACAGTGCTTACTATGAGAATAGGCCATTGAGAGATCAGTGGGGGACAGACAGATGGATCTCTTTGAAAGACATAGGGAAACAGTAAGTACCAAATGAAAAATAATTCTGCACCCAGCTAACTGATATGACCAACAATAACCCCACCATACTCCAAATAAGGCGCAAGGAGTAATTTATTAAAGGTGTCAATACAAAACAAATGGCAGGTACACACGGACATACCCCCTCAGCCTACTGCCCATAATAATAGCTACTGCCTTATCCAAAATATTTTAGTAGACCAATAACAGGGGAAAGTAAAAAAAGCTAAAACACTAAAGTTAAACACAGTTGTAAATCATCATAGCTTTTAATTAAAAGTCAGAGATAAAATGTGGGTGGAGTCTTTCAGTATGTCAACAATGTTCATTGTGCAGCCCCAAATCCTTGCTAGCCTGATTGGAACTCTCTTTCTATGCTCTCTGCCCCTCCTCACTTAACTGCCTCCATCCTCTGTACCCTACACTGAAGCCTCTATGCCAACCTGCACAAGTCTTCCTTACAACTGAGGTAAATTAAGATTATGTCTAATTAATTATTTATGAGGCAAATAACCAATCTGATTGGCTGCTGTACTGAGCTTTAATCCCTTAGAAATGCTCAGTACGAAGCTTGCCTGGTGGTGGGAGAGTTGAAGCACTGCGTGACTTACCTCTTGCCATGCCAGCAACCTGAGTTGGGGAACAGTCTCAGGTTGCAGGGGGTCAACTGTGGGGAGAGAGGATTGAGCATCCAGAGAGCTGCTCTCCTGTCCTGCGATGGGGTGGGATGCCAACTCAGTCCCTGTCTGCCCCCAGGTGGAGGCCTGGAGGTAGCACCATTGTCCAATTGATACATAGGGACAGGCTGCAGTTCTGTGACACGCGTAGGTATCCGTTAATGTTTGCTCTTGTGTTACCACTGCAGGGGACCTGGGGAGGAAAGCAGAAAAGGAAAACTCAGCCTCCATGAAGTTCTGCCCACCTGACCCAACCCGCACCATACCGCACACCCAGACCACCAGATCCACAATGGATGTGCATCTCCGAGGGTGGGGGGATCGCTCTCCCCTTCCAGGCCGTACCAATGGCGGAATCCATGAGGTTCTCTGGATCTGGTGAGTACCAGGGGAGGCAGTGGCCAGTCAAGAGGAGGTGGGGGCAGAACTGAGGTACAGCTGCCCAGGTGGGCCAATGAGTAAAAACTAATATAAAAAAAAATTCCTGGTACAGCTCAGTACAACACAAGTGTTTGTAAACTGTCATTCTTTTTTTTTAATGCTGTTTTTTTTTCCTTTTTACTAATGCAGTTACACTTATAACTGCAATACTGTCCTTACCACTGGGCATTTCCATGTGCTTAACATGCTTGCTGGGAGTAATGGCCCTCAGCTACGCCTCAGGCCATCAACACCCCCCCCCCACATTAATGCTAATGTTCAGGCATTATTGCTTAAATAATGTCCAATTAACCTTTGAATGCTGGTCCAACAGTCTCACTGACTATCTGCCCTTCTCATGCCTACCCCACCCTTTGTGTACCACCTCTATTATTCTAATCCTCACTCCTCCCTAACTCAAGGATGCCACCACTCAGGTGAGTCGGCTGCATTCACCTGGGGGCTTCTGTGCCTCTAGAACTCCCTACCTTCACAGCTTGAATCCTCACCCTCACAGCAAACCCTTAAGAGCCTGGAGTGAGAGCTTACTAGGCCCACCTGTGACTAATTCCCAAACCAGTTGGCTGTGGTCCTGCCATGGGTTGCTCTAAATTCTATATGGCCACCATGACCAACAAACTCTCCCACACCAGTCTGTGCCCCTCGTCTTCTTTCCTTTTGCTAATTTTGAAGTCTGTGCACCTCAGAGTAATGCTTATACTCGTACAATATGTGGTAGGGTGGATGGTGTAGAGGAGATAACAGAAATGAAAGCGGACAAAGGGAAGCAGGAAAAGTGATGCAAGATCCAGCAGCTTAACTGTAATAACAGCAAGTGGAAGGCTGTGCACACGGGGAAAAGGAACTGAAACCACAGTATTAGATGGGGGGGGGCAGACCTTGGAGAAAAGGAACTTAAGGGTTACCATAAGTGACAACGTCAAGACCATGACCCAATGCAGTAAGGTATATGGGAAAGCCAGCTGGGTGCATAGACAGTGCCTTTTCTATTAGCCCCTCTCTGCAGTAGGTTCTTAATGAGGCCGCACCTAGAGTACTGTTTGTAATTATGGAAACCTTACCTAAAAAAGGGCAAGGGCCTCTAGAACTGGTCAAGGGGAGGGCAACCAAAGTGCCATCTGGGCAGCAGTGGAAAACCTATAGTAGGAGGTGATTCTGGCTGACCTGCATATGTACTCTCTGGACACCAGGAGGGAAAGGGAGTATATGATTGAAATGTTTAAATACCTGAAGGAAATAAACAGGGTAGACTGTCAGCAACGTTTTGGTGGAGTCACACACAGGGAGGTTAGGTGACTTGACCAAGGACACACCGTGAGTATTTGGGTCTAGGAGGGTTTGAACTTGCAATCTTCCAGTTCCCAAGCGCTGCTGTAAACACTAGACCACACTGCACTAGTCGGACCTGACTTGACAGTGCAAGATGGATTGGATGGCCCATATGAGCTGTGTGTTCGCCATGCAGGGTTGAAAATTGCATGAAAAGTATGAAACTCGTTGCCTGCATCTTGTGTGCCACTGAGCAAGTCATTGTGCCTCCTTGCACTCTAGGTTCCCCAGCTGTAAAAATGGGTAGGAGCAGGACCCCACTGAAAATGAGATGCTGCACTCAGTTGGGCTATCCTGGGTAAAACAAAACTGAAAGGAATAAAAAAAATACAAAGTTTCAGTGAGGCTGCCTTAAACAGCTGAAAAGATGAGGAGCAAAAGGTAGCACATGCACTAAGCTGTTCACTTTGCCCTGAGGAGGGTGATGTGCGAGGTTCTTAATTTGTGAAACCAGCAGGATTCTACACTCTTAACATCTGAAAGGCTTGGAGGGAAAAGTGTGTGAAGAATGATTTCACATAGAAGGTGTCGTGATGCCTTAATTTGGGAGGCACAAGGACAAACTAGATTTGAGATACACCAGGAGAAGCAAGACAATTAGGTAAACAGTGCAGCCAAGCAGAGGTGACGGAACCAGGGGGTCAGGGGGGTAGGAGACCCTTCACTTTTGTAGCTGAAGGTCAGACAATGAATTTTGACCTCACACATTTCAATAATTGGAGCACCATTAAAATAAGGCTGGTGGGATTTCTCCAATGACAGCAGTGAGGCTGCTTTTGAACCTTTTAGTACTTAACATACATTGAAAATCCAGGCAACCAAAATTACTTTTTGGAAAAAACTTGATGGAATATTTTATTTTACTGTTGCATGAGTTGCAGTGTATACTTACTTTTGCCTTTCTTTCTCCTCTCAAACCTCTTCAAAAGGTACAATTCCTGACCCTTTTCTGTTTTGATAAGCATGAATAACTCATGCATGTCTGTTAATAATCGTGGATTATTCCTCAAAATGTCTGGATTATTCAGGATTATAAAAAAACTAGGTAGGCTGACTAAAGTATGTTCAAGAAGGCAATTATTTTTCCCACACACTGGGCTAATGTGTTCTATGTAATTCTGACCTCCCACTTTGTGGTACGCTCCTCCACCACTGCCTGAAGCAAGCCTGTCTTGCTGCTGTCACTGAAAGATGAAGTAAACAATGATGCCCAACAGGGTGAGTGCCTTACTGGGATTTACCCATACCTCGTGTGGTGAGGCGCAAGGCACAGCCAAGTGCTGTAAACCACACCAGAAGTGGGTAAATCCAGCAACACATGCCCTGAATAATATAAATGGGATTATAAAATGGGCCCAAAGGGAAGAAAAAGACAAAAATCCCTTCAATTAGAATTTTACCTACAGTGGGGACTTTACCTATGTATATGTTGTGCGATTTACTCATAGGTAAAGTCCAAGACTGACTAATCAGATGTCAGGATTTCTCTTGTTCGTTATATAACAGACATCGTGACATACGACTGCAGTGATGAAAGGGATGAAGGATCTATCTTGTCAACTTCTCCTGCAGCAGGGCAGTAAACTAATCCCAATTTGAGTACAGTCACACATCCCATCTTATCAGTTGTAATGCTACCCCTACTCATGTTGTGTAACCCCAATACCATTCCCCCTCAGTCATCTGTCTAGTCCTCTTGTGTTACCCCTACTCACGCTGTGTAATCCTCAACGCCATTCTCCCTCAGGAATCTGTCTAGTCCTGTGTTACCCCTGCTCATGCTGTGTGACCCTCAATGCCATTCTCCCTCAGGAATCTGTCTAGTCCTGTGTTACACCTACTCATGGTGTGTAACCCCTTACTGCCATTGTCCCTCAGGAATCTGTCTAGTCCTGTGTTACCCCTGCTCATGCTGTGTAACCCTCAATGCCATTCTCTCTAAGGAATCTGTCTAATCCTGTGTTACCCCTACTCATGCTGTGTAACCCTTACAGCTGCACCATTTTAGTTGCCCTCCTCTGGAAAGCTTCCACCGTATGTACTTTCTGAGATGTGGTCTCCAGAATTGGGCACAGTACTCCAGATGGGGTCTCCCCAGCAATATATATAATGACAACACCACTTCCCTCCTTCTGCTCATGATACCCCTCCCTTTGTACACTAGCTTCCTTCCCACTAGCCCTGCCTACTGTCTCATTGCACTGTCTCGCTTCCTTGAAGTAATCAGATATGATTACTCCCAGGTCCCTTCCCTGTTTAGTGACCATCAATACCTCTTCTCGCATGTTATACTCCATCTCTGGGTTTCTGTGCCCTAGGTGCATGATTTTGTACTTTATCACATTGAAACCCAGCTCAGTGCCCTAGACCACTTCTCAAGTTTTCTCAGGTCTCTGCACATTCTTTCCACCCCTTTTGGAGCGTCTGCCCTATTGCAGATTTTGTTGTCATCTACAAACAGGTGTATTTCTCATCTGCAATGTCACAAATAAAGACATTGAAGAGGATTGGTCCAAGAACTGAGCCTTGAGGCACCCCACTTGTCACCCTCCCTTCCCCACAGTGAACTCCATTTACCACCACTCTCTGTCGCCTGTCCATTAACCAGTTTCTTACTCATTTTACCACCTTAGGACCCACCCATAAGCTGCCCAGTTTGCTTATGAGTCTGATATGTGGTATGGTGTTGAATGCCTTACTAAAATCTAAGTAGGCCATGTCCACCACCCCACTCTGATCTATTTTGCTGGTCACCCAGTCAAAGAAATGTATCAGATTTGTCTGACATGACTTCTACCCAGCGAATTTGTGCTGCCTCTGGTCTTGTAACCCACTGGATACAAGATACTCCACAATCCTTTTCTTTAGCAGTGACTTCATTAATTTCCCCAGCACTGATGTCAGCCTGACTGGCCTATAGTTGCCAGCCTTCTTTCTGCTACCTCTTTTATGCAACTGGACTATGTCTGCCCTCCTCCAGTCCTCTGGAACCACTCTTGTTTTCAGTGAGGTGTTGAACAGAGCTGCCAGTACCTCCCTGAGCTCCTGCAGTACCCTTGGGTGTTCCCTGTCTGGCCCCATAGCTTTGTCCACTTTCAGATTTCCAAGTCCATTCAGGGCTTTCTCCTCTGTAAATGGACTTGTGTCTACCTCCTTCCCCCAGTGCTCCTGCTGCTTTTGTGTATCCCATCTCCTTTCCCTTTCTCTGTGAAGACTGAACAAAACTATTTGTTCAGGATATCTGCATTTTCCTGATCCTCCTCTGCATGTCCCTTCTGCCCTTCTTAACCTCAAAATCCCTCCCCTAGTCTTCCTCTGTTCACTTACGTACCTAAAAAAGGTCTTGTCCCCTTTAGTTACCCCCTGTGCTATTCTTTCCTCAGTTTGTGCCTTTGCACTCTTCACCACTTTCCCTGCTTCTGTCTGCTTCACATGATACACCCCCACCCTCCTCCCTCTGTATTTCTATTCCTCCTGAATGCTACCCTTTCACTCTTTACCTTTTCAGCCACTTTCTTTGAGAACCATAGCAGTATCTTTTTTCTCCTGTTTTTGCTCACTTCCTTTGCACAGAAGTTTGTTGCCATCACTATGCCTTCCCTTAACTTAGCCCACTGTTCCCTGTTCCTTCACCCCACCCAGGTTATCCCTCCCTGCTAGGGTGTCTTGAGGCATTCACCCATCTTTCAAAATCTGCCGTCCTGAAGTTCAGGACCCTGGTCCTTATGTGGTTTGCTTCCACTGCTGTCTTTATGTTGAACCACACTGTACAGTGTTCACTGCTCCCCGGGTGGCCTCCCGCCTTGACAACTTCTGCAATACTGTCCCAGTTTGTGAGCACCAGGTCCAGTATTGCCCCATCACACGTGGGCTCCCTGACTAGCTGTTTGAGAAATGCCCCCTGCAGAGAGTGTAGGATGTCCCTGCTTATAGCTGAAGCTGCAGCTGGGAGGCTCCAGCCTCCATCCAGCATAGTGAAGTCCCCCCCCCAGCAGCCCCTCCCCTTTCTCTGCCATTGTGCTAATGGCTTCCACCAGTGCCTTATCTAAATTCTCCCCCAGTGTTGGAGGTCTATAGACCACATCAGTGTGAATAATAGCTCCGTTTTCTGTTTTCAGGGCGACCCACAGTACTTCCAACCCCTCCATTTCCCCCTGGATTCCCTGTGTTTATGTCACCTTGATACCCTCCCTTACATACAGCAGCCCCCCTTCCTTCCCACCCTATCTTTCCCAAACCTATAGGTTCCGGATACTATGGGCTAGGGGTGGTGGCAGCCCCCCCCCCTCCACTTTTGCCTAAGAGCATTCAAAGTGCCCCTTTAATGCATGCAAGGTCAGAAGAGAAGCAATCATGGTCTCTTTTGTTATTACTACAGCCCCCCCCCACCCCCACACCTTTCCCCATGTTCTGGCACCCCTCCCTGAACCAAGTAGGAACTGCTATGGCCATGTCCCAGTCATGGTTTTCTGTGCACCACAACTCAGAGGTCCAGAATTTTATTTCCCAGACGTTCCCTGTAGTTGTACTTACACACCCACCAGCTCCAAAATCTGTGTATACTCTACCCTGTACATCCCCTTCAGTATTTTAAAAACTGTGATCACATCCCATTCTCAACCTTCTCTTCTCTATGCAGGCTCATTTGAGTATGTCCATTCTCCCATAATAGTGCTTGACCTATAAAGACAGACAAATGGAAAGTTCAAAGAAAGGTGAGCAGTAAAGTTTATGTTAACTGTTAAAATGTGGTACTGCCTGCTTTCCCTTCATTAAAAGAATAATTATTTGTATTTTTATTTTTTCTACCTTTTCTCTTTATCTTCCTTCTCTGCCTACAGACACTCCAGTCCTTCAGCCTGTGCGATTCCACTGCCTACCACACTCACCCCTTGGTGCCACTGAATGGTCCATCAGACCTCCAGTATTGCTAATGTTCTGCAGGGCCAGTTTATCCCTGCACAGAGCTATTGCTGCGCCCATAGAAGAAGCAATTCAGCTACCTGATACATTGGCGGGAGGGGCCTTTGATGGTACAGTTGAGAGATTTATTGGCCTGGGGGACTCCGAGTCCATAATTCGACATGTGGTGTGGTATTTTGTCCTATTTTTCCAGATGCCTCCACCATATTCATGCGCGTATGTGACTGACCTTGGAGATGCCTGACAGCCAACTGCACTTCCAACAAACCACCATCAGGAGTTGCTATAAGAGTGATGTGATGAGCCCCTCCCCCCGGGAGAATCATCCAGTGGATGTACTGAGCCCTCCCAGCCTCCCTCCACTCCTGATATCCTGAGCTCAAAGTGCAGATTCAAGTCACTATCATGCCAGACCAAAGCTGCCATTGTTTAGTGCCATGGTGCCAGCCATCATCGCTCAGAGCTTTAGAGTCACCCACCATCGCTCAGCGCCTTAGAGCCAACCACTTTTGCTCAGCACCATGGTGCCAGCTACCATTGCTCAGCGTCATGGAACCAGCCACCGTCACTCAGCACCATGGAGCCACCTACCATCACTCAGTGCCTTGGAGCCACCCACCATCGTGCAGCACCATGGAGCCACCCACCATTGCTCAGCACCATGGAGCCACCCACCATCGTGCAGCACCATGGAGCCACCCACCATCGTGCAGCACCGTGGAGCCACCCACCATCGTGCAGCACCGTGGAGCCACCCACCATCGTGCAGCACCATGGAGCCACCCACCATCGTGCAGCACCATGGAGCCACCCACCATCGTGCAGCACCATGGAGCCACCTACCATCACTCAGTGTCATGGAACCAGCCACCATCACTCAGTGCCATAGTACAACCCACCATTGCTCAGTGCCATGGAGCTAACCATCATCGCTTAGCACCATAGAACTAATCACCATAGCTCAGCACCATAGAGCCAGGCACCATTGCTCAGTGTCATGGAACCAGCCACCATAGCGTAGTGCCATGGAGTGAGCCAGGGAACTATTCTAATGCTGATCCAAAAAAGATGCTACCCTGATTGGTCTAGTATAAACATGGGGGCACACTGGGGCATCTGCTGTTTGGATCTGCAACAAAATAAGTGAAGTGAAACTTAAATATGTTAAATAAGCTCATTTTTGGTTTACGTAGTCCAACTCAGTATAGTAGCCTAGACACACCCTAACGGAATGGAAAGCAGCTGGTGCGATTTGTTTACTAGTAACATGAACTGTGGCTTTAAGAGCTCAGTTTCCCAAAAATTGGGATTTTTTTATACACTTGTCGGGGGCAGAAAACTGCTAGCCTGGAGTTTCTAGGGGGATCATTTTGCAGTAGTTATAAATTCTGGAAGTGCCCCAGGAGATAGCAGGCAACCATGTTTTGGACAGAAATAAAAGTGTTTCAAAATTTGCAACCAAACTGTATGCACCAGTGAATAGAAATACAGAAAACTGAATGAATAGAACATTTAGAAAATATATACATTTGCTACAAATAATGGGGGGAAGTGACAGTGCATTTCCACCCAGCTGCTGTCTGCAAAGCTTTTGAAGAAAAATCAAAGGATTTTAAGTGTAATGCTTTGAATTTTTCATCACCCTTGACCCCCTTCCCCTGGGACAGCGTCACAGGATTTCACACCTAGCTGAGCAGCTCCAGTTATCCCTGGAGATCTGAGAAGCAGGGCATTAAAATTCAATAAGCAGGAAGCATTGGCTTCTGTTGTTAATTATTTGTCTTGGCTCATGGCAGGAATGCACAGTGACACTCCAGGACTCTGCTGCCCGTGAAATCCTGAAAGTGGATGGATCGTGTTCAGCGGAGTGGCATGAAACCTGTTTTGCATATGTAAATGGCCTGTACTGTGCAAACTGGAGCAATGACAACATAAGGAGCAAGTCACCTCAATCACTGAAAAAGGCATTCAGATCTCTGGATGAAAAAGAAAGACAGGACAGCGGCATTGCATCATGCAGGCACAGCGTGCAAGAGCCTCGATTTCCACTGTGAGGCCTGCTGGGAGAGTGGGCGTGCCACACAGGTGAGGCACTTAACTCCCAGGCAGGGAGGGCATGTGCCCCCTAGTGACTGACCAGGGGGCAGCATTGGTTTTGGCTGTAAAGGTAACTGCTCATAGGGTGCAGCAGTAGGGACACCAAATGGTGCTGGGGGAAACGAGAGAGGAAAGAAAAATAAAAAAAGAATAGTTTGGATTTTTTTTCACTGAGATCAGGTGGCCTTTCCTCCTTGAATATAACCAAGGTGCGTGAGTCACTTCAGCGTTCAAAAACCACCTAGTGAGCAAGGCCATCAATGCAGTGATAGGGCTACCAGTTGCGATGCTGGCAATCTGAGTCCAGGTATCAGCGCTGATTAGGGCCCACCAGGGGGAGAGTTGAGTATCCCAATGTATACTACCCTCCTTTGGGAAGGGTTCTGAGCCTGTTACACCACCTCTGGGTAACCACAGAGGTGGTACAGTCGCAGCAACGGGATGTGGAGGACATCACTGACATTGATGTCCATGCATGCCCAAGATCCTCTGACAACATCCTCTGGTGGCATCCTCAGGCAAATGGAGGAACAGAAAAGTGGTAAATTTCCACCCGTGTCACATGAAGGATGCCACAGCCTGCAGGCCCTGTTACTAAGGTAAATGCTAGTCTCCCTCATCAGCTGAATGATATAGATTCATCAGGGGCTTCTGGATCCCAAGTAATGGTCAGGTGTTGGGGGCAAACCACAGTAGCCCAAATGGAGTGGACAGGTAAGGCCTGGGGGATGGTAGTGTGACAGAGCAGAAGTGCGGGGGGGGGGATCTGAAAGAGAAACACCAAGTGGAGAAGTATTTATGTCTCAAACATCCATTCCTTGTGGTTCAGAGTGCCTTACAAAATTTATAAACAATTAGGTAAAAAGACATAACCTAAAACAATACAAACACATTAATGCAAGTTGAAAATCACAGTTAATACAGTAAAAGCAGTAGAAACTGGTGGCATTCACTAAAAAATACCACCAACAGCTTTGTCTGGTTCAAGGTCAGTTGGCATTCATCTGTATCCCCCTCGCCCGGGTCGTGCCTGAAAATAGGCAGGATTTGTCTAGTGCACTTACCCAGTCAACAAAAACAAAATAAAAAATCCAGAAACACAAAGCTATTAAGTGATGTCAAAGGCCTCCTGAAACAGGAAGGTCTTCAAGCCCCTCCTGAAGGCCTCCAGTGAGGGAGGCCTCCCTTAAGGATCTTCAGATCCTGCTAACTCAAACGCTTGATCACCTGATGACTTCAGCCTTGGCCTGGGAATATAAAGGAGGCTCACCTTGTTGGAGTGGAGGGGATGGGAGGTCTGGTAGGGAGTCAGGAGGTCTCTCAGGTAGTCCAGACCCAGTCCATATAGGGTCTTGGAGGTGATATGCCACTTCATCGGCAACCAGTGCAGGACATGCCGGACTGGGTTTCTATAACAGGACCTGGGATGACCCATTAACAGCTTGGCTGCTGCCTTCTGCACCAACTTCAGGTCTCATAGTACACATCCACTTACCCCAGGTATAGAACGTTACTGTAACTGAGTCTGGAAGTGACAAATGTGTGTAGCAGTGATGGCAGGTCTTCTGAGGGATCAAGGCTATAATCCAGGTGATGTTTCTGAGATGGCAAAAGCCACTCTGGACGACAGCAGTCACCTGAGTCTCAAGTGCCAACCTCTCATCCAGAATGATCCCTGGGTTCTTCACCTTAGCCAAGGCCACCAGCCTGGAGGAGTCAAGAACAAGGCTGATCATCTCCTCGGTGCCCTCTGCACCCCACCTCCAAACAGGCTCAATCACCAATACCTCCATCTCTTTTTTTTCTTTAATTATTGTACTTTTTCCCTCTTTGACCCTGACTGGCCCCCAACGGCACAACCTTGCACCCAGATCACTTTTGTCGTGATTTTAATTGATCATCCCATTTTTGTCCTGGTTTTGTGTTTGCTGGCTGTGAGCCGTGAGTGACATTCATTATTTCAGCACCACCATGGCGTTGTTTGAGCAGGACAGCAATTTGCAGCTTCTGCCTGTGCCTTGCATTGCACTGTTAATATGAAAATGCCTCGGGTAGTCAGGTGGCAAATGAGTCACTGGGAGCACCGTCCATAAAGCACCTTCCTTTCTGTAACTTAGACTGGTAGTAGTGCATTGGCAAGCAAACACGTGCATCCATCTGCCAGCAGCTGAGAGGAACTGACCAGCAACAGTGAATTTAAGTACCTGAACCTGATCAGCGACTTTGAGTATGTGGCAGCAATCCAGTGTGGTGGTGGGAGTCCTCGCTGAAGTGTTTGTTCAGCAAAGAAGTGGTGAGTGTGAGCGGCTTGGGAGGGGACTGTCAGCCGGAGCAAGCAGCGGCTCGAATGTGACTGTCTGAACACAGTTTAAAGCAAGTTTACTTCTGAAAGTTTTTAATCTGTATGTGAACCTGCAGCAGCAGATACAGAATGATCTATTGTTTTAATCTGCTAGCCTACTGGTGTTACTCTGGGGTGGCAGGCCCGGAAAAAAGCGGCAAAATGTAATAACTAATGATAATGCAATGTGTGCAGCCTTGTCTGCCGGTGAGAGCAAGTAACACGGGGGTCACGGTCAAGCAAGATGGGATACAGAAAACTGGGTTTTAGCTCCAAGTCCATCTATTTTATTAATGTATGCGAGCGCAGCCTTGTCCTAGTGGGATCGAGTAACATTGGGGGGTGGGTCACGGTCAATATTTATTACGTGTATGTGACTGTCAGTCTCCTTCTGTCATTGTGGACACTTGTATGTGTGTATGTATGGGTTATGGTTAGGCTTTCTCTAACAAAAAAAAAGGAATAATTTCCAGATTATGGCATGTCCCTGTTTTAGGCTTTGGAAAGTTGGTAGCTTTACCTATTTCACTTCTATTGAAAATGCATTCTGAAGCAACTTAGCACACTTATATTTTTGCATAATCATCATGTTGCTTGAAAATAGCAAATAATTAAATTATAGCAAAAATACTTAGCTTTTCAGTAGTATGAGCTCCCAGAACAGTCATACTGGAGAAAGGGAGGGAGTCTTCAGTTTAAAGTTGGCAGGTGAAAGATGTGAGAAGGAGTTACATTATACCCTTACCAGAGGGCACATGATAAGATTTTATGTAACCGATAACACATGACAGGATGTACAGAAATGCTTCCTTATCACATGCTCCATAAATTATGGTATTACCTCACACCCTGGATTGTGTTATTATGCTTATAAAATGGTTTTAGAAGTTAACAGATAAAAAAAAGAAAGTAAAATCAGGACTGTGTGGTCCTGTGAAATGCACATGTGATCATTTGACCATTTCTGACCAATTAGACTGCATGTTTGATCCAAACCATTTGGAAACTGGAACAATGGTCTGAGGTGTGGCAACTGATGTTTAATGCTAAGAAGTGGTTATGCACCTGGGACAAAGGTACCCTTGGGTGGGCTACAGGATGGGAGGGGGGGTTGTTGACGATCACCAAGGAAAAAAGGGACCTAGAGGTTATTATTTCTTTTCTTTTTTTCAATTTCTTTTTCCCTCCGGTCGTGGTCTGGGGGGGGCCTCTCTCAGGCATCCTGCCTGCTCCTGCACTGCTTGAAGTCCTCCTACCTATGCCTCCCCTCTCCCTCCTCCTTCTCTGTCCACGGTCGGCCGCCCCTTCTCATGGATGCACTTTATATTCAGCCTCCAACGTGGGAGAGGACCTGGGTGGAGGAACCTGGAAGGCCAGGCAGGATAGACCCAGCCATGGGCAGGGGGGAAGGTGCCGTCGCCTACCCCCTCAGAATGGGCTTTTCCTTGTTCTGATGATGTCTCGTCCCCTCCCGTACGTGTGCATGTCCCTGACGCTAGGCACACGGCAACCCCTGCCTGCGTCAGGGCACGCTGATTACGTGCAGGTCGAGCGTGCTGCAGCGCCCCCGGTTTCCACCAGGAGCCGCTGGCACGCTGGGCAATCCCCAACCTCCCCCCACCGGAGAGGAGAGCAACCCACCAGGAGCTCAGTCCTCACCCACCCCTACCGTCCCTTGGTGGCCCAAGCTCGCTCCCGAACTCGGGTCACCGGCGTGGCTTGAGGTGTGGCATCCAGCGCCTCAACCCTCAGCACCACCGGACTGGCTGGGGTTATTATTTCTGATGACCTGAAAGTGTCAGAGCAGAGTGCCACGGCTGCAGGGATGGCCAGCAGCATGCTGGGGTGCACAGACAGGGGTATCACTAGCAGAAGGCGGGAGGTAGTGATGCCTTTGTTTAAAACAATAGTCAGGCCTCACCTGGAGTACTGTGTGCAGTTCTAGGGGCCGCACCTTTGTAAGGACATTGACAGGGTGGAGACGGTCCAGAGAAGGGTGACTAAGATGATACAGGGCTTGCACCACAAACCTTATAAGGAGAAATTGAAGGACCTCAATATGTACTCACTGAAGGGGGGGGGGCATGATAGAAACATTCAGGTACCTAAAGGGCATTAACACAGTCCAGGGAGGAGACACCTTCCAATACAGGAGGAGTACAAGAATAAGGGGTCATGATATGAAATTGGAAGGTGGCAGGTTAAGAGGGAATGTGAGGAAGTTTTTCTTCATGGAGAGGGGTGGTGGACACATGGAAAAGTTTGCCACAGGAGGTGATGGGAGCAAGCATGGTGGAGGGATTTAAACATACCTGGGACAGGCATGGGGAACCTTAGAGGTAGGGCAGGGGAAGGGGAAGCCACTGACCAGATAGGGTCACGTATAGGGCTAATGGGTGGACTAGATGGGCCCTGCGGTCCTTATCTGCTGACAATTTCTATGTTTCTATAAGGTTAGTTATATTTTCAGTCGGTGTTTTTCTTTCATGGTCACTATCTGTTTACAGTTTCATTTTATTTTATGTTTCTGGTGTGCAAAGCAGTATTCCTGTAGAAACCTTGCATCTAATGGCACTGTTCATGCTTTCTTTTATAGAATCATAGAAATCTGACAGCAGAAAAGGACCTCTCTCGTCCGAGTCTGCTCCTTATCCCCCCTACTCTTTTACAAATAATTTACCCAGGATAACCCAGTAGAGATGCATCATCTTGTTTCCAGTGGGGTTCTGCTTTTAGCCATGTCTGCAACTGGGTGGATTGAGGCACGGGGTTAAGTGACTTGCTCAAGGTTATACAGTGAAGATTTGGCTCTGGCAGGGTTTGAACCTGTGATCTCTTTGCTCTCAAGCTGGTGCTGTAACAGCTGAGCCAGACTGCCTGTTTTATGATCAGATGTGGACTTTTTTTAACATATTATTAAACATTTAAAACCTACCCAGGACAGCCCTGCTGGGGATGGGGCGTCACTGGCAGGTCATCAGACGCTGATGGTCTGGAGAGGTGGACAAGTAGGAAAACAAATGTGGTCTCAGAATGTGCTGTAGAGAGACCCCCATCCCCCCCCACCAAGACAGCAGAGAGCATGTGCATTGCCACCATCAGCCCATGATGGGCCCCCATCTCCTTTGGCCATCTGTATGCAACTGTCCTCTCCCACATCAGGGCTAACCTTTGGTACTGACACCCCATAGCACACTGATGTTCAACTCTTTGGCCAACTACAACCCCGAAGCATCCCCCATCTCTCCTTTGGCACCTTGGGAAGCAAGGTCCTGCCACATAAAAGTAATGGAGTCTAGTGATTAGATCATTGGCTTGGGAACCTGCGGCTCACAGGTTCAAACCCTACCAGAGGCTAATACTCACTGTGTGACCTTGAGCAAGTCAGTTAACCTCCCAGTGCTTCAGTGCACTAAGCTGTAGCAAAGGGTAAGACCTCACTGGAAATTAAATGTCACATCTTGCAGCCCAAGGACACGAGAAGGCACATTCTTCCCCTGGAGTCGCTCCACCCCGAGTATACAGTGGCTGCACAGAATGGGAATCTTGCCTCTGGTGTGGGAGGACACAAACTGACGGGTGAGGGCAGTTGTGGCTAGTGGCGCCTGGGATCAAGTGTTAAAATGTGAAGGCTGGGGTATAAAAAAACCTGAGCATTCTTGTGGTACACAGATTCTTTTGATGGAGAAGTGCTGTATTTTTGAGGAGAGTGAGAGACAGAGAGAGACAGACAGACAGACTGACAGAACTTCCAATCAGGGACAGATGGAGCTAGTTTTTTTTTAAAAAAGACCCCCACCCCATTCTGGACGTTCAGAAGTTTAGAACCAAAAAGACTCTTCCCTAAAAAATAGTCCCAGTGGTTCAAACTGCAAATGAATCATTAGTATTCATTCAGTTAGCATAGAATTCATGTACAATTCTATTCACATTACAAGGCTCGAAACTCAGGAGGATGTTTGTGGAAGGGGACAGGCTAAGTACCAACCCCCCCTCACATGGGGTTGGAGAGGGGTGCGACTTGTGGGAAATGTAAGCAATAAGACCTGATGGGGTGTGCGTGGAACACATTTTACCGTACGGCCAGGGACATATTAAGGCATGAGGCCGAAGGCCGAGTGACTTTAGCCACTGGCCGTGCGGTAAAATGTGTTCTATGCACATCCCAGAGTGCCTTATTGCACTTTTAAAATAGGCTCCTTTTTTAAAAACCTTCTACAGTTGGGAAAAGCATGTTTATATGTAGAAACAATAGATTTACTTGTGTGCATTTATGATAAAATAGTCCTTCCACCCACTACAAATGATGTCCTTGATAATGATGTAATTGTATTATTACCTACTTTCTTCCTCCGGTTTTTTTTTCCCACATTCAAGATTACTCATAAATGTTCTGTCTTTCCCTATGTTGTAAATCTAATTTTGAAAATAAAAATATTATTAAGAAGAAAAAAAAATATGGAATGTTTGTCATAGAATGTTTACTTAAGCAATAGACACTGCAGGGGTGCATTCGGTGTGATAACCGCACTCTAGGGTGTAGTTAGCACTCTAAGCCAAAGGCCAAGTGCCGGTCTTCCCTAGGAGTGCAGTTATCACACCGTAATGCACAACCCCTGAGAGTTTTATTGCACTTATAAAATGGCCCTTTATTTTTAGAAGCAGTTTGTTTTACTTTGAAACCCATTTTTTAAATAAGTAAAAATGTAAGTGAATCTGTGCTTTTAACACAAAATAGTCCTTCTGCCTACTGATGCTAGATTAAAAAAAGTTTTATACAGTGTGTGACTCCCTGCCTACTTAAACGTCATATTTCCCCGCCAGCCACAACAATTCACAAAAGCTGTTTTCCTCATTCTAAGTATGACACATAGCCCCCTTACTTTATTTCATTCTCCTCACTCTGTAGACAAAACTAAAGGGAAGCCACAACAGAGGCTTCTCAGTTCCCCGACGCTGCAAGCATGAGCATGGTTCAAAACTGCCACAGTCACTAGCAGCATCATGAACTGTTCGCTCCGTCCTAAAAGATAAACAGCAGGGTGAGTCATTTACCACCTTTTCTCTTTGTTTATATAGCATTATTGCCTGCTTTCTTCATTCTGTTTTTTCTCTGTATTTCCCCACATTCAAGAAATGGAATGTTTATCATGGAATGTTTACCATGGAATATTGGGATTCAAAATTCTGCTCAGTTCTACTATTAGAATATTCCTCTACTAACATACTATACACACACAACAAAGGCCTGTTTTAGAGCCAGAGACTCAATTTTCTAACTGTCAGGGCAAGCAGAAGAGATTTCCCTGATGAGCAGGTAAAGATAGAAGGGGAATTTTTTTACTGTTAGCAAAGAAACAGTTGTACTGAAAACTACAAACAATACTTAATGTTTCTAATTTGTTTATGTGTGTAAGGAGTGTGATGATCTGGTAAACAGCATGTTATTACTAACATACCAACATACTAAAATGCCAGAAGAATAGCCCTAACAGTCTTTTGTGTCTGCTCGTTTGGTCAGCCCCTACCCTGGGAGCTGACCTTGCTGCCCCCCTCTCCCTTCCCAGTCCCGAATATTCTCACTGCATTGGATTTTGCTTCCAGAACCCTTCCCATGTATCTATCCCACCCCCTCTTGAACCCCTCCACCGTGTCTGCCTCCACCAGTCCCCTGGGCAGCGCATTCCATGGCTCCACCACCCTCTCAGTGAAGTAGCACCTCCTCCTTTCTCCTCCTTTCTCCCATGAATCTCCCCCCCTCCAGCTTCACCCATGCCCTCTAGTTGCCCTCCTCCTTCCTTTGGAGCACCCTGACTTCTCCTCCCCTATTTACCCCCTTCATGTCCCTGAAGACTGCTATCATGTCCCCCCGGTCCCTTTTCTCTTCCAATGTGTACATATTTAGCTCTTTGAGCCTCTCCTCATAGGTCCTGTCCCCCAAGCCCCAAATCATTTTGGTTGACCTCCTCTGGACCCTCTCCACGAGTTCACTGTCCCTCTTGTGGCCTCCAAAACTGCACGCAGTACTCAAGGTGCGGCCTCACCAAGCAGTTATACAGAGACAGTATCACTTCCCTCCTTCTGGAGGTGATCCCACTAGCGATGCATCCCAGCATCCTGTTGGCCTTTGCCGCTGCCCTCCTACAAGTCTCCGAGTTGTTCATCTTGACATCCACCACCACCCCAGGTCCCTCTCAGCCATTGAGACTTGTAGCATTCCCCCCCCCCCCCAGGGTGTACACTTGGCCTGGGTTTCTGGCTCCCAGATGCAGTCTCTTGCATTTCCCTGCATTGAACCTCAACTTCCACTTTCTAGATCATCTTTCCAGAGCCTCCAGGTCCCCCTATAGGGCCACCCTCCCCTCCTCCCCATCCACCACCGCCCCCAGTTTTTTTTTTAAATTCCTATTTATGCTCCTCCAGATGGCCGCCCCCATCCAACCGACTCCCCCAGCCCTGTCCCCTGGAATCACTGGTGCTTACCTTGTACCCAGCCCGTGAGCGGAGCCTGCGGGGAGTCGGTCATCATCCTGCTTGCCGCCGGCTTTTTCTACCACTGTTTTTTTGCCCAGGAGCCCCAGGAGTAGGAATGCATGTGCATGGAGGCACACATGCGCCTACAGCCCCAGTTACGACCCCTATCCCCCACCCCATGGCCTAACACCCGGCCTCCTCTGAGCCCGTGCAGCTCCTAGCCTCCACTAGGGGTCACCATTGGCCGAGGGATGCCACATCATCTCCCCCCGAGAGGAGAGCCTGCCTGTCGGCAGCTCAATCCAGCTCCACCCACCCACCCCCACTGCCGACGCTGATGACCCGGGCTCATTCCCTAACCCGGGTCACCGGCGTGCCGCGAGGTAAGGCGTCCAGCACCTCAGCCCTCAGCGTCACCTGGCCGGCTCACCGCCCCCAGTTTTGAGTCATTCACAAAGAGACTCATCTCACTCCTGATACTCTTCCTTATGTCAGAGACGTAGGCATTAAACAGGAGGGGCCCAAGGACCAATCCCTGAGGGACCGGCTAATGACCCTCCTTGGGGATGAGACTATCCCTCCAACCATGACTCTCTGGGTCTGGCCCTGCAGCCAATTTCCTATCCATCTGATCATCTGGTTCCCCACCCCCATTTCTCCCAGCTTATCCAACAGGCCCCCAGGAGGAGCAGAGTCAAACGCCTTGCTGAAGTCCAGAAAAAGAGGATGTCCACTGGTCTACCCAGGTCCAAGGCACTCATCACCCCGTCATAGAACTCCACAAGGTTTGTCTGACACGATGTCCCCGGGATGAATCCATGCTGTCTATTGTCCTGGTACCCCAACCTTTCCAGGTCCCCCCCCCGTCTCTCCTTGACAATGCCCTCCATCACCTTGCCCACCACTGATGTCAGGCTGATGGGCCTGTAGTTCCCTGCCACCTCCCTTGCTCCCCCCTTGTGGATAGGCACTATATGCGCCACCTTCCAGTCCTGGGGCACCCACCCTGTCCTCAGAGAGATGCTGAAGAGCTCCACCAGGGGTTTTGCCAGGACATCCGCCAGTTCCTTCAGCACTCTGGGATGTAATTTATCTGGCCCTGGTGCTTTCTCCATCTTAAGGGACCTGAGGGCTTCCCGCACTCTCTCAGCCATGATTTCCGCCTCCGCTACCTTATCCCCCTGCTTTGCCTTCCCCCCACCTGCCAGTGATGCCCCCCTACCCAGACCCGCGGATCGGTAAGGGTCCCCCCTCCTCAGTTTCACTGTCTTCTGCCATGTATCATGCAGCCCCCCTATTTTCCTTGGTGAAAACTGAGGTGAAGTACTCATTTAGTACCTCAGCCTGCTCCCCTGGGTCTTGTGTCCATCCCTCCCCTGTTTTAATCCTGCCAAATCTACCCCTTCACCCTTCATTTTTCCCCAATGTATCTAAAGAACCCCTTGTTCCCTCTCCTAATTTCCCTGGCCAAGTTCTGCTCCTTCCTTGCTTTAGCAGCCCTCACCACCCTAGTAGCCCTTCTGGCCATCAGCTCGTACTCCCCTCAATCCCTTTCGCTCCTTGAGCACTTGAATTGCCTATAAGCTGCCTTCTTTCTCCTCACCACCTCCTGAACCTCCCTGGACCACCATCAGGGTTTTTGGGCCCTTCAGCATTTTCGTCTTACTCTTGCGCAGGTGCTGGTAGCATCCTGCACCCCCCTCCTGATGATTTCCCACCTACTGTCAGCATCCATGTCTGGCCCAATCCCATCCAAGTGTTCCTTAAGGATCCTTCCCATTTCCTTGAAATCCTTCCCATTTCCTTGAAATCCACCCCCTGAAGTCAATTAATGTGTTCTATTTTATATTTAAAGTAGTTTTATTTTTATGGCCCAGTTGAAGGTTTCTACAGTGTAAAGGTAGCAGCCATGTTTGTGGTGGAAGATCAGTTCTGGTTGTAGGGAGATTGATGGAAGATAGTTCTGGTTGTAGGAGGATTGCTTTGCTTATTGTGTGATGTGGTTTAGGACCAGGATGACTGAGCATATATAGAGATTTAATGTACTGTCAGCTGATCTGTCCTGGCCAATGAGATTTCTAGATTTTTTCCTTGCCATTTTATAACATGGAATACATGGATTCAAAATTCTGCTCAGTTCCACTGTCAGAGTGTTTCTCTCCTAACACGCTGTACACACAGACAACAAAGGCCTTTGTACAGCCAGAGACTCAGTTATCTCACTGTCAGGGCAAGAAGAAGACAGGTCTCTGATGAGCAAGTAAAGATAGAAGGAGGATTTTTCACTGTCAGCAAAGAAACAGTTGTAGTGAAAACTATAAACAAGACTTACTGTATCTAATTTGTTTATGTATGTAAAGAGAGTGTGATAATCAGAGAAACAACATTTAATTAATTTGTTTTATTTTTTATTTAAGGTAGTTTTATTTTTATGGCCCAGATGAAGTTTTTTTACAGTGTAAAAGTAGCAGCCATGTTTGTGGTGGAAGATCGGTTCTGGCTGTAGGGGGCTAACTGAAATGCCTGTGTTCCAAATGCCCATTGATCTGGGTTCCAGACTCTTCGCAGTCCTTTTTTTTTAGCCATGTGTAAACCATATTTTATACATAAATAAGAGCCAATCAGATTACGTAATTTTACCATGCCATTTTATAAACTACAGCAGCGCCCAGGCATATGTGTGTGTGTGGGTGGGGGCTTAGTTTATGGGTGAGAAAAGTGGGACAGTGGTTACCCCAATGAGGTCTTAGTTCCTTCCATCTCCACCTGGTGGACCTGTTTAATACCTGTAAAGTTGATCTGTTTACAGTTGTTTTTAAAATGAAGTTTGTGTTCAATTTAAACTTTCTAGATTAATGCATACAAGCTACCTTGTAAATAAGTAATATGGCAGCTTTCACACACACACGCCAACACATACACACGCGCGCACACACACACACACACACACACACACACGACAGTTTTGGCCCTTTTAAATTAGTGTGGATATTAATAGTGCCTTAAACACACAATTTGATTCTATGTGCAAGACTGAATGAGGTGCAACTTTTATTTAAAAACAAATTGCATTATAGTGCTACTGTGTGTTACCATTACTGGCATTATTTACGCATGGGGAATGCACACAGTACAAGTGAATCAGGCTGTTACCTCATCACTATGCACTACATGCAGTCTGTAAGGTTTTTTTGTATCGGACATTGTTGAGTGACCTTAACCATAATTAAATTCATAGCAGCACTATTGACACCCCCCCCACACACACACACTAGTTTAAATGGTCAAAAATGGCCAGGGAGGGCTTGACGGTATCCTTTTAAGGGGGTGAAAAACCTTGTGTTTGACATGTTATGATATACTTAGATAGTTGAGCATTTCTGGAGTCTGTTTAAGCCCCAAATGTTTTGTTTATTGTGTTTGTTTCATTATCTATGATTCCTTGTTTATGTGGCCTTTTCTCCCCCTAATGATTTATTTCATTTTATGTCCCCTTTCCTCACTATGGCCCCCTGCACCAACCAAGTAATCCCCGACCCATCAGCAGCCTCCACTGCCACTTACCCACCTTCACTTACCACAGACCTGCCCCTCAGTGGGGAGGTCTTCATGGCCCCAAAGCAAGGTCTCCTCAGGACAAACTTTGATTCCAGAGGGTGGCAGACAGTCGGCTGTGGTGTTAGTTTTCCTTGTCCTGTAGGACGGTGATGGCAGGGGCTCTGTGGTACACAAGTGCATGCCAAGAGCTAACTGATCCCCCCAACCGATTTGCAGCTGTATGTGCAACATCACCTGTTGACAGCCAGGTGGCAGTAACACAGCAGCGAGTGCAGCCCTCTCTCCCCAGAGGGGGAGAACATACCCTGGGATGCTCTATCCTCTTCCTTGCCAGCACCTGATGACTCACACTTGTTCCCAAATCTGAATCGCTGGCATCATGAGTGGCAATCCTGCCCCACTGCCAGTGTGCAGCTAATGTTTTCATTGCTTGCCCCACTGCCAGTGGGCCAGCTAATATTTTAATTACTTGCCCCACTGCTAGTGGGCCAGCTATTGTTAAATCCCACCTATCTTCCTCTCAAGTCTGCACCTGCACCTGTAACTAATAGTTTCCCACCCTTACCATCCAACTCACTTCTTCCCCCTCCATTGCCTCGTCCTGCTCCCTTCCTCACTCAGCCTTGCAACCCCTCCCCTGAGCTGTTCATGGGGTTACTCTGGTTGCATTGTGTCCTACTCTGTTAACTGTCTACTTCCTCGCCCTAGTTCCCTGTTCTGCTTGAATCACTTGCTGACAATTTTGCACTGTTTGAACTACTTTCTGCATTTATGTAATTATGTATATCTGTATAAGCTTGCTTAAGCAACTTGTATTTATCTGCATCACTTGTTTTGGAGCATCTGTGCTCACTGTATTATTTGGTACATAATGTTTATGTCTCGTATTATTTATATATGCCTTTTTGACTTTTTGTACATATGTTGTGCTCCACATTCTATTGTACAAGTGTCTTTGCACACTTACCTTGCTTTTTCCTTTTTGTAATCTCTGTACTTCCCCTTGTAACCTTCCCTGAGTCGCTCCTGAAAAAAGGACTTTTTTGTCTCAGTGGGCTTACCCAGTTACCAGAATTCAAATAATGGATTCCTGGAACTTATAGCTTTTGCCAGGATTGGCTCCTTTCTCTCACAGCCTAACGCTGATTGGACACTCAAGCCCCTGGCTCTCCTTCCATTGGCTGGATTCTAACACTGCTCCTTTTGGCTCTCTGGCAGGCTTCTGCCATATATATTTTGGGATCTGAATTTTCTCCCGCCCCCACCCCAATCGCGACCGCTATTAAATACAGTTTAGGCCCGCCTAGCCAGTGCTCATTGGCTGCCTGCCTGCCTCTCTCCCCTCCACCTGTTTCTGCAGGTTTCACTGCATTAAATTGCTCCTATCCCCACTGTCTCTCTGTGCCAATTAAAATGCACCTACATACAAAATCAGCCTTTCCACTTGTTATTCTGCTCGCTCTATTCCTCAAGTACACAGAATACCAGCCCCCAAGTGCTCTCAACCTCGAAGCTGGGCAGTAGCTGGTAGCTTTCACTATTCACGTGACTGTGCCACTGGATATTGTTTCGATATTAACTTAGGTCCGTGGTCCCCACTTTTTACATATCCTTGGCCCTATTGCTGGTTTGACCATTGGGATATTGGCCATATGTACCCCATTACTGGTACCAACTTGACCAGTAACTTGAGTAAAAAAAGGGCCAAATGCTGCAGACACAGTAGGCAACCCATGCGTCTCACCAAACTTCCGTGCATGCACCTCCTGAAAATAGCCCTAATGCTACTGATGCTGTCAGGCAATATCCACCTTAACCCAGGTTCAAATGCAACTACCCACAAAACCTCTCCACCTAAGCAGGGGTCCATTACACTAGCCTCAATAAACATCTGTAGCCTCTTAAATAAGTTAGACCTTCTTAAGGTCTGGGTGGCTGCCAGACATACTGTCAATCATTGAAACCTGGTCATCCCCTAAAATCCCAGACAATGCAGTTGCCCTGTCTCGGTACTCTATCTATAGGCTTAATCGTACTACCAAGAGGGGTGGAGGTTGTGCAATCTACCTAAAAAAACTCCATTAGAGGGCTGGTCATGCCCTTGATTGACCTAGGACATGCCATACAGGCTCTAGGGGTAAAAGTACTCCTAGGGGGCGCATAGCAAAACCCTCACAATACTCGCAATCTACATACCTCCTAAGGCCACCTTCCCTGGACTGCTAAACCTACTGGACTACCTCCGATCACAAAAACATCTCCCTGAGTCGATTTTAAAGGGAGATTTCAATATTAACTGACTGTCAGGTGCAACTGGGACCATACAGGACTTGTTAACATCCCTGCACCTCACGCAACTTGTAAACTCACCAACTAGACTAAATTACAAAACTGAGACCAGTACCACAATTGACTGGATTGTCTCAAATCGCCCTGATCGTATCTCAAATATAACAGTTCACCCAGACACTATCAGCAACCACTCCCCTGTCACCTGCAGCTGGTCTAATAAATTTGTTACCCCCCCTCCTCAGACCATCTACAACCGTGTACTAAGGCGAGGACACCTGGATCTACTAATAAAGCCAACTCCGCTTACCGGACTGGTCCTTACTGGACACGGCTGATGATATTAACACAGCATTTGAATACTTCATCACTGTCTTCAATGCAGCATGTGATATCCATGCCCCACCTAGGAAACTGAAGGTTCGGGGAATGGTAAACTCCTGGATCACACCAGATATAGTAAATAGAATGAAACTACGGGACCATCTTTGTCAACTGGCTAAATCCTCCCTGAAGCAACAGGATCTGCAGGCCTATAAAGCTGCCAGAAATGCCTGTACTAGGGAAATTTGACAGGCAAAAAGTAGGCTCCACAGAGAGCTACTTTCTAACTCCTGGGGTGACAGTAGGAAATTTTGGTTGAATATAAAAGACATCACCAGAAAAGAACACAATACCTCGCCAACAGTATTAATGGAGGATGGCAATCCCATCACTGACCCCCTCCATATCACAAACACCTTTAACACGGCCCTCACCAATCTGTCTGGTGTCCTCCCAAAAGGCTTCTTTGATGATGCTCCCGCAGCATCAGCTGGAATCTTGGATACGAATAGTCCCACACACCCACCTCTCTACTTTAGACGGGCTTCCCAACCCAAGTCCAAATGCTTCTAACAAAAGTCCTGGGCAAATCTAGATACAGTGGAGACTCACTCGACCTCAAACTCCTTGCACTTACACTTGATCAAGTACCCCTACCAATCACCAAGATTCTGAATCTGTCTCTCTCTCTATCTCAATTCCCTGAGGTATGGAAATCTGCACTGGTCACCCCTGTGCATAAATCCAGTGATCACACACAGCACTCTAACTACAGACCAATATCAATACTCCCCCCATTATCAAAAGTCCTTGAATGGATAGTTTCAAATCAATTGGTAGACTACCTCGAAAAATACACCTTACAATGCCCTCAACAACATGGTTTCAGGAAAAAGCACAGCACTACCACAGTTCTGCTGGAATTTACCAGCTTCATCCATCAGTCCTTTGACAATAACATGCTTGTTGGTGCTGCGTTTATCGACCTTACAAAAGCGTTCAACACCATGAATCACAATCTTCTCCTCAATCAACTTGCCTCATTCGGTATCCCACCAAATACACTGCAATGGTTTGGGGGCTACCTTACAGACAGATCACAGCCGGTGAAGATATCTAGCATCGTCTCTGAACTTCAAATTATCCGATCTGGTGTCCCACAAGGTTCCATCCTTGGTCCTCTCCTGTTTAGCATCTTTCTAAACAACCTACCTCATTCCTGTCAACTAAGAACGCTTCTATATGCTGATGATGCTGTCATCTACACAAACAACTATGACCCCGCCACACTCGAAGACAATCTTCAGCTCAGATTCCTTGAACTGGAAAAGTGGTTTCAAATGCACAAACTTGTCCTGAACTACAAAAAAACTAAGCTCCTGTTGTTCTCTTCCCCCTACCACAAATACAGGTCTCATATCATGACAGTAAAAAACAACCTTGGTGTCCCCCTTGAACAAGTTCAACAATTCAGATATCTCAGTGTAACACTGGACAGCTGTCTCACCTATGTACCTCACATTGAGAACACTGCCAAATCTGCGACTGCTAAATTAGGCCTGCTATTTAGGCATAGAAGGTCCCTGACTGTGGAGGCACTTAAATTTGCTGTCTTCAGATTGGTTCTAGCCACAATTGACTATGGCCTGGTAATCTATGGATCTGCCTCTACTACATCACTAAAAAGGCTAAACTTAACACTGAACAAATCCTGTAGGCTCATCATGAACTCAGACCGCCTCACTCACACATGTGATCTTTACACACAAGCTGGCTTGCTAAATCTCCAAGAATGGATCATGTACCAATCATGCTTACTAGCTAAGAAAGCGCTCAGTGGAGCACTACCGACTGGAATCTCCTGCCTCCTGCCAGGTCCCTCAAGGTCTGCCTTACCCGGGCATCAGATACTGAGCTCCTACTCGTACCCTGGTTCCGGACTTCACAGTGCCAGTGGTCATTCCTCAACAGAGCCCCTAACTGGCTAAGTGGCCTAGGCTCTGAACTCACTAGCCTAACACATTTGACCACATTTAAATGCCTCCTGCACCAGTACATCTTGAATGGGAGCACCTGTAATTGCCTTACTTAATTACAGCTGTGCCCTCCTGGGAAGTTAGCCCTCCTCACCATGGCCTACTAGGCCTCAGGTCTTATGCTCCATCTCCATGGTTTTGCTTCCACTACCTACATTTCATCTAAAAGTTCATGACCTGATCCAGAGCCCTCCTGACCCCCTGGCACCCTCTTTCCTTGTAGCTCTGCCTCCCCCCCTCTTTTTCCCTCTGTCTCCTTATGCCCTGTTTCTCACCCTACCCTTATGCTACCCCCCCCTTTACTCACTCATATCTCTGTCTTCCTCTTCTCTCTCATGACAGTGCCTCCTGGCTGCTAACCTTCCCTCAAAATCTCTGACCGTCTCCAGTTTCTATCCACACTCTTCCTCCACTTAGTTTACCACCTGAATTATATGTAAAAACTTGTAAGTGAGAATGCTCCATCTATGATTGTGTAGTTATGCCTTACTGACAACTGTAACAATTTATTATGTTATCCTCTGTCTATATGTGTCTACCCGTCCCACTCTCTGACATGGAACCTTTGTAAATGAGCTGTCCTGTGCTCAAAGGTACTTGTAATTGAAGAATGAATAAATAAATAAATAAAATAATGTTTTAATTACTTATCAGTTTCGGGAACTCAGAGACAACAGCTGCGTGGAAACCATGCCTGGAAAGCTTTATTCTAAGGCTTCCGCTCACTGATGTGGTTCCAGAACTCATGTAACTAAAAACTGAGTACTTGAGGGGGAAAGGACAGTGTTAACAATGAACCCTAACTAAGAACAAAATGAAGGCTGTTTTAAAACAAACACACAAAACAATACATGGGGGGGGGTGGGTTAAGAAACAGAATTCATATATACCATTTCTAGCTAGGCAAATGAAATGGTTATGGTCCCCTTTAACAAATACTGCAGGTAAAGAGTGCTGTGGCCTTTTTCATCCAATTACCTGTGTGTGGGATTTTCTTTTGGAGCTTGGGGTGGAAAATGCGTTTCTCAGGGCTTGAGAGGTTGGATGCAAATCAGTACAATTCAGGGACAGATTAAGGCATAGGCAACATAGGCATGTGCTTGGGACCCTGCCTGCCGGGGGGCCTACAGCAATCGCCAACATACATTTATTTTGTATAATTCTCTTCTACCTGAGATGCATTTTTTTGTAAAGGACTCAACTGCTAGGTAACTTGAGCAAGGCAGGGACTGAACTATGACATGATTCTCACTTAATTGATTAGGTGTTACGTGTAGCTGATTGCTTCAGGGGCCAATGGCCAGGTTGACATGTAAGGCGTGAACATGCCAATTTCCTTTGCTTTGTTTCTCCCTCCCCCTTAGGATCTCCACTTAACAAGTTTTGCTCTTAAATATAAAAGATTAACAGTGCAATTTAATGTAATCTCTAGGTGGCGCTATCCCAAGGGCTACTACCCCAGCCTGCGTGACTAGTTGCAGGTTAAGAGGCCTGGGTACTGAAAACGGGTGCCTCCACCCAGAGGACAGGGTTAATGGTAGTGTAGCTGACCTGTGTACAGCCCTCCGGGGCACCATGACCCTCCTCTTTGCCCTCTAGTGGTCTAAACAATGAACAGAATACACAGGTACAATAACCCCTAATCAGCATACAAATACCCACTCTGTTTGCACTTATCACCAGGACTGGTTCCACTAGTCCGACCCTGGAGACCCCCTGTAAAATAAGGTTTGACACAGCAGATAACAACAATATAGTGCTTCTGGTACAAAATGGAACCACAGTCAGGTTAAATGTAAAAAGAATTAGATCTGATTTATTCAGGGGGAATGAACAAGGGAGGGGCATTATTTGGCTGATTAGTTCTGTAACTGATTCACTCACGCAATCATGCATGCATTTTAGAGTCCCTTCATAGTCACACACTCTGGGTACCCAGTTGAAACAAAGGGGGGCTAGCCTAATTCATTGCCCCGGGTAGGCTGGCGTTGCAGCTGGTCGGGGCCCTGTGATGGAAAGAAGAAGCATGCACAACCACACACAATTTGTAATCCAGAGCCAGGAGGCTCAGTTCATGATAATTAGACAAAACAACTAAATCAGATGACACACTTTGATTGAGCTGTTGTTGCAGGGAGCTACCCTGGTGTTTACTCACGCTACCCAGTACAGGACACAGGATGGATGAAATGGGGACTGCAGGATGACTTGCTGGTTTGCCAGGAGAAGCAGGGCCCACACGGATCACCGAGGTGTCGTTCCTGTTCGAGGTGTTGAGCAGGGGGCTGATCTCCGGGCAGGTCTCTCGTCAGTAGTTTTCTCTACATCATGAGTAGCTGGCTGGGCCAAGTTAGCAGGGCCCAGGTTGGGTCAACAGTTTGGATTCAGTTCGGTAAATGCTGGATGCAGCTTCCAGCAAGCGTGACACAATTAGGCAGTGGGGAACCAAATCGCAACCCACTAACAGCATTCAGCACACTTATAGTAAAAGAAAAGCAATACCACAGTTCAGATGACAGTCGGGTTGCAATTTCAGCTTCCCTGAGCAAAACCATGATCTCTGTGGTGATTCAGATGTCCTGACAGGCCGATCGCGTGCAGCAAATCTTCAGTCATCTTCAGGCAAAGGTACAGTCACAATTCGGTGGCTTTTGTCATAATTGGTTTGGATACAGTCCGGTTTTTTAAGCACTCTTTAAGGATCCCTTTTGAGGGACAACAGGGAGACAGGCCAGGCTCAGCCTTTCCACCAGTTTCCCGGACGACTACACAGGAGCAGCTGTTCAAATCACTCGAGCTGTTCACTTTCTCAACTCCAAACTCAGACTGACGCTCTGCTGCAGGCAGCACCAGCACTTCCTTCTGATCCAAAAAGGGTTTGGTTGGTTGATTCATCTGTCTGTAAAAGCAAGGGCTCTCCCTCCAAGTCCATTGGGTACGGTCACTAGGGGGGTACCCCAAGGGTCGATCCTGGGCCCCCTCTTGTTCTTAGTATATTTGAATAACTTACCTAGAGTTATTAAAAATTCACAAATTAGATTGTACGTGGATGATACTGTCTTGATTACATCTGGTAAAAATGTGGGAGAATTGGAACAAAAATTACAGGGCGATTTTCTAAATATGCAAAAATATTTTACAAATCTTGGTTTATTGATTAACAATAAAAAAAACCCAGACTATGTACTTTGGTTTAGAGAAGAATGATAGTGTGGGCACAAACTTGACAATTAGGACACAGGATGGGAGAATATTAGAGCAAACCCAGCATTATAAATATCTGGGGGTCATAATTGACCAGGAATTGAACTTTAACCAACACGTGACTGAACTTATAAAAAAAATTAACTCAAAACTAGGGGTTATGAGACATATATCGAATTGTTTAACAAGGGAAATGCGACTGAGTATAGTAAACCAACTACTTCTCCTCGTGATTGATTATGGTTCCCATATTTATAGACACACCTCAAAAAACAAGAACACAATCTGGATGTCTTATATAATAAATTAGCTGGATTTGTGTTAAGATGTGACTTTGGTACCCATCATTGTGATATGTATTTAAGGTTGGGATGGAACTCACTAGAACAGAGGGCAGAGGTTTCTTGGTTAACTCAAATAAAAGGTTTACTTAAGAATAATTTACAAAACCATTTATTGTATAATCTAAAAAAAACAGAACATGGATTAAACTTACGAAATTCTGGAGCTCGAGTATATCTTACTCCAAAAATCAAAAACAGATATAGCACAATGACTCTTCAGTATAAAGTCTCCAAGAGTTGGAATAGGCTCCCCCCCCCCCCCCACACACACACACTTAGGGACTCAGATCTGTCATTATTAGAATATAAGTCAACAGTAAAAAAAGAACTGCTTTTTAAATGTTTGTGTAACAGGTGAAGTTTGATTGTTATGAACATATGATGAGTGGATGTATATATAAATGATATGTCTGTATGTACTCAATTGTATGTTATTGTATTCTTATGGTCTGTTTTGTGTATTGTGTATATTTATATTGTACAAATACAGGGATGCCTTGTAAACAGGGATTTTCGAATCCCTAATGGCATAATATTCTGTATAAATAAAATTTTACTACTACTATTTAGGCGCCAAAGTGAAATAACTACAATTCCTACAGAAATTCACTCCCACAAGACCCCTGGGGACAGACTCCATTTCAAGGTCCCCAATAGGTACTGATTGGTGCAATACAGAAATGTCCATACTGCAAAGAAAGGCAGGTTAGACAAACTATAATACCATTGTTATTAGAGCAGCTAATCGGCAAACAATTACCAGTTCTAACAGAGCTTCCTCTGCACCATTAACGATGGCAGAACAGAGCAATATTTATTTTTATTTATTTATCTTTTGTTGACCGGGTAAGTGCACTAGACAAATCCTGCCTATTTTCAGGAACGACCCGGGGGAGGGGGATACAGATGAATGCCAACTGACTTTGAACCAGATTAAGCTGTTGGTGGTATTTATAGTGAATGAGGAAATTTGGCCAGGACACGGGAAATTCCCTACTCTTTCGATAAGTGCCATGGGATCTTTAACATCCACCTAGACTACCCCCAATCCAGGCAGATGGGACCTCGGTTTAACGTCTCATCCGAAAGACGGCACCTCAGAAGTGCAGCACCCCTCTCATGCTGCACTACAGTGTCAGTACTGGGATATTAACCCAAGTGCCAGATGTGGGAACTGAACCCACAGCCCTCTGATCTCCCGGCCTCAGAGGCAAGTGTGCTACCTACTGAGCCACTGACACTGCATATTACAATATTACTGCAGCTCGGGCGGGACTCGAGCCTGGAAACACTCGGCCCCTACCCAGATTAATTATGCACTACAAAAATAATGTCTCTTAAAGAGGCAGGCACAGAGACTAACAGGGCACTCGCATGCAAGCACTTTTACACCTGTAAAGACACAGAACGTCTGTCTGGCAGTGGGCATTTAAGCACATCCAAGGAAGACTTTTGGGAACCCCCATTTATAGGGGGGTTACATTAATATGTATGCTTTATATTTAAAGAGTCTCTGAGAGCATTAGGAAAACTTAAAAAAAAGTAAGATTTACAATCAGTTCCATTCCATTTTCTTTATTACTTCATATATTTAAAGGAAAGCTTGGAGCCCCTGCAAACCTTACCCTCCGGTTTAAGTTTAGGAGAAAAAGCAGCTTTTTTCTCCCACAGCAAAGTTGTTTTATTTACTCATGAAAAGTCTGCTACCTGGAAATATCGCGAACGCTTAGGCGGCTCCATTTACTGTAAAGGTGCGGTGCTGCACCATGTGCTTCAATGCATTTGCATTGAGCACCAGTCTGATGCCACACCTTCTGTAAAGATGGAGCGCCTAAGCATTCGCATTTCCAGGTAGCAGACTTTACATGATTAAAGCCATGGGAGAAAAAAAGCTGCTTTTTCTCCTAAACCTAAAGCAGAGCTTTCCTTTGAGTAATTGATTCTCAATTTTCTTCATGACTGAAAACAGTTGCATGAAAACAAGATCCCTATTCAGTAGACTAGTTTAAGTTTCTAGTTTATTGCAAGAATAACTCCATTGAGCAGGCTCATTCACAAGGAGGTCCTCCTGAGAACATATATCAGGAACGCATACAGATAAAAGGCAGGTAAAATACATACAGTACTAGCACATAAATAAAATGGGGGTACATAATGTTCAATTAATACATGAGGAATACAATCTTTACAGAGCAAAATCTTGAGAATATGTTACAGAATATTGAAATTGTCAGACTAGGGAATTATATCTACTCTGGCTGCTTCTCTACATATTACATCACAATCCCCCATTTATGATAACAGAAATATCTTCACAGTAAAGTCTACACTGCATTTCAATTGTACTGTTAAAAAATTTGCTTTTTTTATTTTATTCCCTCATGCCACTCATTTTGAAGTGTTGGCGCTGATATAGTTCTGTTTTCAGGGTGAACCATGGAATATATTTCCATCATCCCATCAATAAATCTTGCCTTTATTTGATCCTGGCTTATTATAAATAACATAAATGTTTGGTCAGGGTTGATACATGGGGGGAGGGGTTGGAAAGGATGAGAAGAGCCTTAGCAAGGTTGGAGGAATGGACAGAAGTATGGCAGCTTGGCATCAATGCAAACAAATGCACCTGGAAACAAAAACCCAGGGGAAGAGTACACAATGGGGGGTAGTAACAACAACAAAATTGGAAAGGAACCTGGGGGTAATCATATCAGATGGCCTTATGGTTAGCAAGTAATGTGAGAAGGCAGTAGGGAGGACTGGGGGGATACTGGGATGTATAGGGAGAGGCATCACCAGCAGAAAACAGGAAGTTGTTATCCCTCTGTACAGACCGTTGGTAAGGACCCCATCTGGAGTACTGTGTCCAGTTCTGGAGACCCCATCTCTACAAGGACATAGACAGGATGGAGGCAGTCCAGAGGAGGGAAACTAAAATGTTGCAGGGTCTGCAAGAGAAACCATACAAGGAGAGACTAAAGCAGCTTAATATGTATACCCATGAGGAAAGGAGGGAGAGGGGGGACATGATAGAAACGTTTAAGTACCTCAAGTGGAATCAACAAAGTCCAAGAGGGTAACGTCTTTCAGAAAAAGAGATGTGCAAGAACAAGGGGAACACAATTTGAAGATAGAGGAGGGACAGCTCAGGGGCAATGTGAGGAATTATTTTTTCATAGAGAGGGTGGTGGATGCATGGAACCGCCTTCCTGAGGAGGTTGTGGGGTCTAAAACTGTGGGAGAATTCAAGAAGGCATGGGACAGGCATAAGGCAATTCTTGTGGGGGGGGGATAGGAAGAAATAGGCTGTTGGTTAACTAGGATCTGCAGCTTTTCCAGTAGGTAGGGAAATGGGCAGACTAGGTGGGCCAAGCGGTCCTTGTCTGCCATTAAAGTCTATGTTTCTATGATCCCTGAAATTATTTCTTCCAACAATCACTCACTTTGCAACATAATCTCTGTAATTCATCATGACTCCATCAGTAAACCACCAGTTTAACTCTTATACCACCCAGGACCTATACTTTTTCAGAGATGGGCCCTACCCTACCCGATAAAACTCCCAAATCCTGGTTCATACTAAGGGTTACCACCTTTTAAGAAGCCCAAAGTGGGACATTTCTTACTGAAATATGATTTTTTGCAGGACAGTAAGTAACCTTGACCGATGCAACATACTTGTTCTCTCTATTTAATCAGAATTAAGGCTAAGTGCAGTAGTTTCTTAGTTGCTTCTATTGTTTCTTATCATTTTAAGGTGTTTTAGTTAAGGTATTGTAGTTTTCTGCAACATTTAGTGGAAAATTAGAAAATATTTTTTTCTGCTATAAAATCAGGACATTTAGTATTTTTCATGTTTTTTTGCAGGACACAGCTGCCCAAATCAGGACTGTCCTGCGAAAACCAGGACAGGTGGTAACCCTATTCATACTACCTGACAGGACAAAATGGTAACACCCAAACTGCAAGTGCACATGATTGTGTCTGTGGGTTGGAGACAGAGGTGCAAATCAAGAGATTTCATACCCAAAACAATATTTGTACCAGTCAAATTTGAAAATTATTTTCTCTAAATAATCAAAACTAGGATCGATGTTTTTTTTATGGTGATGTAATTAGTTTAATTCATTTTTAAGCATTTTAGTTAGATTATTTAGGTTTTATGCCACTTTTTAGGGACAGTAAAAAACTTAAAAATGTCAGTAACTAATATGTAAAGTCCAAAGAGTGTGGTCACAGTGAAGGGTCACTGGTGCAGCGAGAGGGGTCTCAGATTTCTCCTGGGCCTAGGGCCTCTGGTTGCATTAGTCTGGCTCTGATACAATTTACTGGGTTTGAAAAGCTGACTCCTTTAGAATTTCTGTTCTAATCAGAAAGTCCAGCTCCTAAATCAGATAGAAATTTCCATGGTCTCCTCCCTACACGAAAAAGTTTCTATCATTCAAACAGCTGTGCCCTGCTTGGAGAGAGAAAAAAGCATATGGGCCTGAAAACAAAAACAGTGAGAATCTTCACATCCCCCTTCCTCCCCTCCCCAGGCCAAGAAGAGGTCGAAAGAGCCAGAGAATCACAAATGTTGCAGGACTGACTTTAATCACCTTTGTGTTCTATTCTGCAAATAGGCCTCCCCCCACCCCCCACCATAACCACCGATATTCACCTCCATTTCTCCCCAGGCTCTACACCAGCGGAGGTCTGGTTTCTGCTTCAGAAAATTACTACATTAGTGTCCTGTAATTTTGAAAATCAGTCAGCACTGAGATTCCAAGGAAAATAACCCCTCCCTATCCGAGAAAGCCTGGGGGCCAAATAACAAAATGGAGGAAAGGGCAGTTTGGTCGGTGGTTCAAGCACACGGGGATCCCTTATTTGAATACCACCACAGCACCCCTGTATGACCCTGAGCAAGTCAATTGATCACCCTCTGCCTACTCCCCCCCCCAGATTCTGAGCTTTCCTTACCCTCCATTAATCTGTCTGTGCTCCAGCACTGTATAATGGAGAAAATGAGAATGTACTGAATGTGCCAACATTTATTGGAAGTTGCGATACATCGAGTTTTGTTTTCTTTTTTTTATGCATTGTTCATCCCCCATCACTGGTACTGCCCTTCCTCAGCCATGCCACCTCCCACCAGCCCCATCCGGATCCTGTCTCTGTCATTTATCCAGTCCTCGGGGTCCATGGTGGGGATTTCTTTGTATAAGGCATTTCTCTGTGTGGTGGGCTCCCTCTAAATTACCATCAGCCATGGTCTCTGTCAATCCCATTAGGTGTGGGCACTGGTGGGCAGCGGGAGCAGTAGAACCTGAGAGTTCCTTCACCATTCCCCCTCACGTCAGAGTTTTCCACTTATATTTCACCCTTAGGGACATCGCCTTCTAGGGCTCCTAGGTACGCATGCCCATGCTCGTGCATAACCACACGCTGGAGCCAGAGTGCGCCCCTCCCTCTCTCATTGCTCTCCAACTGCACCACCACCAGATGGCAATGTGGTAGCAGAAAGCACAACCCTCTGTTGAGCTGCTCCATCCTCCTCCCTTCCCCTCCCCCCCAACCAGCCCTGTGATGTCTCAGTCTTGTTTCAAAACTCAGGTCACCAGTGTCACAAGCAATAGTGTTATTGCTGCACTGAAGGGCCAGCCTTCTTTGTTATCCATCAAGCACAGGCAGTGCAGACCTACTTTTAAAAGTACCAATTCACTCTGCTGGGCTCAACTGATGGTGGCTGCAACCGTTCATGGCTTGTAAAGCACTTTGGGACACATTGCATATGAATGGTGCTATATAGTGTAATACCAGATTCCTTTCCTTCTACATTGTGTTGTTCAGCGTTTCAGCCAAACCTGATATTTAAATGTAGCAAAAACAAATGAAACTCCCTGGTAGCCTTGTCTAGGCGTACCACCTGGTTTTCTGGGGGGTCCCTGGGGGCAGACAGCAGGGTGCAATTACACTCACATACAAATCATTCTTTACATCAGTATAATGATGGCTTTTCTTTCCTCTGACCTGTAACGTTTTTAAATGCACTTCTTTTGGGTGCCCTTGGCTACCAGGCACAAACACTCCCTTCTCTCCATGTCCCTTCAGCCTCCAAGGTGCAGGTCTCAATGCTCTTTGAATCCAGGGCACTAATTCAGGATTGGCTGCTCACAAGGCAAGGATATGTACCCACCTGGAACACTGCTAGCAGTTCTGGGCTCAGTACAAAAAGAACACTGAGACAGTCAATGGGGCTCAAGAGGCTGCAATGCAGGGCACCCAACATTACCCTTGAATGTAATACCCCTGAGCCTCTGGGCGCATCCTCGCGTCCTACTGCAGTACACCAGATCACCATCTTTGTCTCTTCAATCCTCTCAGTACCATTAGGTATGTGGAAGACTGAGCTCATGTCCTCTCTCAGACTCTGTTAATTTATTTTTATTTGTTTATGATTTTTGACCAGGTATGGCACACTGAGCTATGACAGCTTGTTTGCAGGTGAGTCCTGGGGGTGGGTTGCACAGGCCTGTTTCTGTATTCACTGTGAGGATGTTGGCCATGACACTAGGGAACCACCACTACTCGTCAGTGGAAAGTAATATGTGATCATGTTCAAACCTTTAGCAGAAGGAAGTTATATCACACTATTGTGGAAACTGCCTTTTCTGGGGGAGCAGCTTTCCCTTTTGTCCAGCAGGGGCTGCAAATGTAGTTTTAAAACAACTGACTAACTCCAGACTACCTAGATTTGTGTGGCATGTTGTATAGCTGAGTGGCCATGGGAGATTGGGGGTACGTAACCCCCATAGACATAAGCAACTTAGTGACAGATGTCCTCTGCCTAGCGGCTTAAATGTTCTGCAGATCCAGGAGCATTTATTTTTTTCATTGCCCAACATATGTGTGGTCGTTTTGGTCAACCTTGGCAACTACATGGCAAGAACCTTTGTTTCAAACATTTACATATCAGGAATTGATTTGGGCTGTCTTTTCTGGGCCCTGGAAAACATTTCACAATCGCACATTACAGGTAATTTGTGTAGTTTTGAAATATTATCTCTGGCAGGCTTGCTACACCTGGATCCTGCAGCAGAAAGTTTCTACACACAGTGAAATAATAAAGAATGTTGCAATCACACTTCAAAAAATGTATTTAAATGACAACAGAGTATATTCGAAAGTAATGATTAATTTCCTTTAGAAATGTTTTTTTCTTTACTTTATAAATCTAGAGCATGTCCTGATGCGCAGGTGGTTATAGTTTCTTTTGCTTTAATGACAGCCAAAAGGGGATGATGTTTCATTATAAGTTGGAAACTTTGTCTCTAAACTCACAGATTTTTTTTTTGTTTTTGTTATTACTTCGATTTTCCTTTAAGCTTCATTTCCTGTGTTTAACAGTATTTCTTTTTATATTTTCTTGTTACTTTCTTGGAACTTGGGTTAACTAGTGTTTTGTTTGCATACATAGATACATAGATACATAGACAGTGTCTGCAGATAAGGGCCTATGGCCCACCCAGTCTGCTCATTTGAGTTTGTAAGTTCAGTTTGTTTTCCTAGAAGTCTGTTGCCCCTTACCCCTGACCTCCAGAATTCCTTTATGTCTATCCCATGCATTCTTAAATCCCGTGATTGTTTCAGCCCCCACCACTTCCTCTGGCAGGGTGTTCCACTTGTCCACCACCCATTCTATGAAGAAATTCTTCCTCACGTTTCCTCTGAATCGTCCTCCCTCCAGCTTCATCCCATGCCCTCTAGTCCTGGAACATCTTTTTCACTAAAAAATAGTGTTTTCCTGCACCCTGTTCCTCCCTGTAAGATACTTGTATGCATACCTCTCAACTGTCCCTGATTTTCAGGGATGTCCCTGATTTTGCCTCAAAAGTTTACTCTGTCCCTCCTAAAAATTGTGTTTCCATGACCAAACGGTGGGAGTTGTAAGCACAAAATAATGTCAAACATTAAAGATACAGACTTGTTTTTCCTTAGAAAATGTATTGTACATTAAGCCCCTTATTCTACCAGCTTCCTGGGTTGATATCTCCAATTTTTAAGATGTGTCCCTAATTTTGGTTCTTTGTCCCTGATTTTTTTAAGCCTTGTCCCTAATTTATGAGGCAGGAGGTTGAGAGGTATGCTTGTATGTCTCTATCATATCTCCTCTCCTCTCCTCCAGGGAGTACATGTTCAGTTCCTTCAACCTGTCTTCATAGGACTTGTGATGCAATCCATGCACCATCTTTGTTGCCCTCCTCTGAACCTTCTCTACCCTGTCTATGTCCTTACGTAGGTATGGTCTCCAGAACTGTACACTGTACTCAGGTGGGGCCTCACTAGTGTCTTGTATAGCGAATTATGACCTCCCTTTTCCTGCTGGTGATGCCCTGCCTATACATCCCAGCATCCTATTTGCTTTACCTGCTGCCTTGTCACACTGTTTCCTACCTTGAGGTCATCAGAGATGATAACCCCAAGATCCCTTTCTTGCTTGGTGCATGCTATATCCTCACCCCCCAACTGATATATTGTGCCAGGGTTTTTGTGCCCCATATGCATTATCATGCACTTCTTTGCATTGAATTTCAACTGCCAAACCCCTGACCATTCTGCAAGTTTTTGCATTGTATATCTTTGGAATTATTGATGAAATGAATATATGTTTATTTTCTTCTAAATAAAATTCCCCTAGTTTACATCAATAAGCACCACAGGATCTTTTTTTTTCTCCTAAAGTGATTAGAGATGGCCAGAAGGGACCTCAGTTTAATGTCTCATCAAAGGATGACACCTCAAATGTGAAGTATTGCCTAGTATTGTACTGTAATATATAGATCACTAAAATAATAGCATTGAAAACTATGCAAAAAAATCTTGTAATACACACCAGCTTCTCAATAATACTACACTTCACTCCCAATAATATCATTGTTTCATTCGAACAATAGTATCATCACTCATAAATGAATGCGCAGGTGAACCTGACTCCTCGTGCTGACCACAAGCCGGCATTTCCAAGCATCAGCGCAGAAGGATTGGCTTCGGCTCCGCGGTAATCAAACAGTACCTTACTTTTCTTTTTTTTAAAGAAAAACGAGCAACAGTTACACGTTCTGTTGAAGTGTAACTACATTTTGCCTCTTACTGTTAAAAGGAACTGTTTCCTGCACTTTCCTTTTCAGTTCTTCAGAAAAAAAATGGCACAACTTCCTGATTCTTCATTGAACGTCAGCCTGCACAATGCTTCACCAAGTAAGACCTTGCCACGTTCTCTCATCCATATATTACAAAAAAATAAAAAATAGGTTGCAGTGAAATACTCTGCTGAAATTCCATCTGGAGGTTCTGGGGACACCGTAACCTCTTGAGCTTTGCTTTTGGGGTTATCTATGTCCCCAGAACCTCTTGATGGAATTACAGCCTTGTAATTCACTGTAACCTACCCATTATTCTATTTATAGTGTCAGTTATGGGTATTATCCTAAGTACCTTGCATGGGTCTAGAACCCATGACTTTCTGATCTTCCAACCCCAGAGGCAAGCATGCTTTCTACTGAGCCACTGACACTGACACTGACTTTTCTCCAGGGTGAGCATGTTCTGGGTCATCTGTTTCTTCTCACAGCTTTTGTCCACTGTACTCCTAATCATTTTGTTGGCCCTGCGTTACACACTCTCAACTGCCTCTTTGCATTCAGGGGCCCCAGAACTTTAGTCATGACTCCAGGTGGGGCCTGACCAGGGTCTTGTAAACTGGCAGGATTACGTTCCATTTCCTGCTGATCACCTAGCATTCTGACAGCCTTCTTGATAATGACTGCACACTACTTGTCATGATTCAGCCCCTTATCAGTTATGACCTCCAGGTCCTTTTCCTCCTTGGATGGGAAAGCAAGAGGTGCTGCTCACAATCTGGTGGTGCAGGTCTGAGGTGCAGCTACGGGATGGCCAGCCCAAACACTCATAATGTCTAAACCAAGAGAAAGCTGCACTCCAAAGCAGGGAGCCAAAGCTCATACAGGCAAAGCGCCACGGCACTGGGTGTGTTAGCCCGACTACTTTTTGTTCCGCTAATACAACAGTATCCATTTGGCTGACTAGCTAATAAAAATCTGATGCTGATATAATTGTGGTCAGAGTCATTTCTGATTTGGAGTGCAGCTTTCTCTTGGTTTGGTCGTTTTCCTGATCCACGGTAGCAAGAGAAGCCCAAAACAGCATAGGTCCTACCTCTGTTTTTCCTCCTCAAGTATGGCTCCATGCTTTTGGCTACGTTGAATCAGAGGCCCCAGGAGTCTGACCAATTGCACAGCTTGTTCAGGCCCTCCTGCAGTTTGTCACCAACCTCCTTGGCCAGCATAGTATCATTGATCAATGAGACTGAGCAGCCTGCCAGCTAAAAGGAAATGTGATGAAAAAACTGTAACCATGCTAAGAACATTGCCATAAGGTGTTGCAACAGTTGACATGGAGCAGGGAACATCTGCATATGATCTGGCATGTATTTCTATAACATTAAGGAAAGGATATCATTCTATGGCTGTAAGTTGAATTACCCACAACAGGCTCCTCGAACAATGAAACAAAAGGCTGATACTGTTTTTTTATTTTGATGCTTTTACCTGGTATCACAGCTGAGATACAATATCTCATTTTCAATGGGGTCCAGTTTTTATCAGTTTCCGCAGCCGGGTGGACAGAGGCCCTGGGAGGTTAAGTGACTTGCCCAAGGTCACACACTGAGGATTTGGCTTTAGTGGGGTTCATCCGTATGGTGACGTGGTGGCAGAGAGTGCAACCCTCCCCAGAAGAGGTCACATCTGCTAGGATGCTTAGCCCTCCTGCCCTGGCCACGCCCCAACAAGCAAGCAAGGCTTGTTCCCAAACCTGGGTGACTGGCAACAGTGTTTTATTTCGATGTTTCTTTACCATGTATCTAACCAGATGAGCCCTGCTGAGATGCAACATCTTATTTTCAGTGGGGTCCTTCTTTAACCCACTTTTACAGCTGGATAAACTGTGGTAAGGTGAGACCACGGGGTTTGCTCAAGGTCAACATTCCTCTGTGCTCACCTAGAAACAATCTGTTTCTTATCATTCACTCCTTCTGGACCAGGAGCTGTTGACCCACCTCCAACACCTCCCAGAATCAATTAATCCCCACAGCTCCTCCTAGGCTCCCTACACAGCCATGGTGATAGACCACAAGATGTACTGGGGGGGAGGACAGTCCAGGTAGTCACTGCCATCCTGCCTACTTCCTTAACTTTTCCCTGTCCATGCTTGCCTGTGAGCCATCACTATCATGTTGTCATTCGCAGTGCTCCCACTACATACCCCCTGCAGTCCTCCCTTCCCACAGACCAATGCACGAGTCTGCCCTGGTTCCACAGTGCCTCTGCAGAGGATGTGTCAACACATGTGCCACAGCCTACCTTAGCCTTTCACAGTGGTTGCTGTGGGAGACTGGTGACAACGACTCCCTTTCTGAGAGCACTGCTGTCTGTGGATGACCAAATATTGAGGAAAGTTGGCTCCCAGCCAAACTTGAGGCACCTGCATTGCCGCGTAGTGCACTTCCACTGCACCATCACGGTGATCCAAAAGCAAAAGCTCTTTATTTTCCAGTTTTGTCACAAGGCTAATAAACTGTTTCAAGTCAGAGGATTTTTGTCTAGAATGAGAAATGTTAGTTTGGACCTAAATTTCCTGACATGCCAGAATGAGTCTACTCCACATGCTTTACTTATGGTGCTGAGCTGACTCAGGCTGGATTGTTGTACAGTCTAGCAGTTACAGCAATTGGCTATGAAACAGATGATCAAAGATTCAGATCCCACCACAGTTTATTCTAGAGCAAGTTGCTTGACTGCACTCTGCTTTAGTTCCTCCCCACAGGTAAAATGGGGCTAGAAGCAGGACCCCCCCTGCAAACGAGATGATTCATCTCATGCTATACTCAGTTGCTAAACTGCAAAATAAAACACAATTAAATTCAAAACAGCTCGTTAGCTGGGGAGGTTTTGGATTGTCTGTGCTCCAACATAATTACAGCATGTTCCTGGAAGTGACAACAACAAAACCTCATGGAGAAAGTAAAAAAAATAAACAAAGATTTCAAAGTGGGAAGGTGTTAGACCAAAGTGTCAGGTCCTTAAGAAAAATGTATTGATTTCCTTTCATTTCCTTTTGAATAAGCAGCTGAGGACAACGCCACACTCACCCCCCTGCTCCATAAAATCAACTGGAATGTTTTTAAAAAGCTTATTTTTTGGAGAATGCAACTAACTGTCTTTCTTTCCTTCCTCCCTCTACCTCCGTTCCTTTCCCTCCCCCTTTCTTTCTTCAAAACTCTATCTGCTGGGTAAATCAGAGTTCTGATTGGAAGACTCTGCTGACTGATTGGTTATAAAAGATGGCAGCTGGTGACTTGACTTGCATGCATCGTGAAGACTTTCACTACTAAGGCGTGTGAGTTCACTCAACTCTTGTTTGAAACAATAGTCAGGCCTCCTCCAGAGAACGGTGACTGATTCTGGTCACCATACTATGTCAAAGAGACACAGGAGTTAGAAAAAGTACAGAGATTTGCCAGTCCATTATGGTACTGCTGCTGCTACATAAAGCTGGTGACCCAGGTTCAGAATTAGCCTGAGACATTGCAGATGCTCCTTTGCTCTGAGGGGGGCGGGGGGCAGATCCCTGCTGCCAAATCAGTTCCCCCAGCAGACACTCCTTTCCCGTGAGTGGGGGGGGGGGCAGATCCCTGCTGTTGTACTGCTCCCTCGGTGACCACAGAGGGAGGTGCAGTGAGGATTGGAAGGGAGGAGAAGACACCCTGGATGTCTTCACACACATTCTCATGCATGCATAACACGATGTCCTAGTGTGAGGCATTCACAGGGAAGAATCCTGATGCAAAATTTTCCAGCCATGCATCATGACAGCCAAGCCACACCTCCAGAGCCCACAGACACCCACATGGGCACTCTCCCCATATGACTGGATAAAATTATCTGAGGGATGTGGCCTAGCCTGAGGGCTCCACTGTGGGGAGTCAGCCGTGGATTTACATGGAGAACATAGGTAAGTCCCAGGACCCAGAGTCAGGGCTCAGCCTAGGGACACCACTGTGGAGAGCCAGCCATGGACTTACATGACAGCACAGGTAAGTCTCAGGGCCCAGCCTGAGGCCCCACCATAGGAAGCCAGTCATGGGCTAACATGGTGTAGGTAATTCCTTGGGCCCAGCCTGAGGGCCCCACCATGGGAAGTCAACCACTCGCCCATCTTATTCCTATGGACCTCCTCCACCCCTAAACCCTCAGCCCAGACCACCTTCTATAGGCGTCTCTGCCCAAGGGAGTTAAGAAAACTCAAACAATTTCTCACACAAATGGACTGGTCCCCCATTAAAATAGCCCTCAGCATTGACATTTCGCTCGACCTGTTCACACAGGCCTTCACTAAAGCCTGTGATCTCTGTGCCCCCCTCACCAAACTCCACACCAAATGACAAAATGCGCCATGGATCACCCCCCCACTCCAAAAACTGAGAGAAAGGGACAATCTCTGGTACAAAGCCTTTGAGTCTGGCAGGATGGCTGACAGACAGTCCTATAATGCTGCTCGCAATGGCTGCACATGGGTCATCTGCAAGGCCAAAGCGGACTACTATCAATCCACTCTCACTGCCACGTGGGGATCCGCACGGACCTTCTGGAGTAATATCAAAGAACTTAACGGTAAATCGCGATCCCCATCTCCCTCCCAGCTCTCCATAGATGGCACTATTTTCACTGACCCACTTACCATCGCAAACTGTCTAAACATCACCTTCACAGATCTCAGCACTGTTCTCCCCAGTTGCTTCTTTGACCCTGTACCCGAATCCCAATCCCCTACCCTGCAGCACCCTTGCTTCCTCCTGCATAAAATGTCGACCCATGAAGCCCATCCATACCTGCAAAAAGCACTAAACAGCAACAACCCTAGCACAGATCCCCTAGACGCTAGACTCCTTCAGCTAGTCCTTTTTCCTAGTTCCTCTCACGGAGCTACTCAACAGATCCCTGTGTCTGGGACAATTCCCCAGTGCCTGGAAAACTGCTGTTATTACCCGCATTCATAAAAGTGGTGATAAATCGGACTTCCGGTGATGTCGGCAGATGAATGGCCGTTTAACCTCACAGCTCCTTACCCACGGTTACACAAATCTACTATCATCGCCTATCAAGACCATGCCTTCTCCGGCCAAAACGACAAGGATGAAAGCCGGGAGGCTCCAGAGCACCCCGGTGCAGAAATTGAGAGAGATGTTACAGTTGGAGCAGCAGGAAATCCTGGACGTTCCCGACTCTGCAGAAAGCCTGCAAGCAGAGACATCACGTGGTACAGGCACGCAGATGGATCTGGCCTCAACAATTGTGCAAACGGCCCACACTGTCCAGAAAATTGACCACAATCTTTCAGAGCTCAGATCGGATATTAACCGCATCGAACATAAAGTGGATCAGCTGGAGCTCTGTCTGACACACACTTCTGAGCAGACTGACAGGCATGATTGATTGGTGCTGTATCTACTGGCAAGGGACAGGGAGCTAACCAAACGGATCGATGACCTGGAGGGTAGAAGCAGACGGCAGAATATTCGCATTTATGGAGTTCCAGAGGGAACTGAGGCAAACCATAAAGATACCACAACTTTTCTGCAGGAAATGCTTAATGAATTGCTGTCTCTCCCGGAGGACCTAGACATAACAATGGATCAGACCCACAGATTACTAGGGCCAAATCCCTGCAACCCAGAGGCCAGGTCCAGATCACTGATCACTCATCTGACTTCATACCGGTCAAAGGAGGAGCTGTTGCGCTGAGCCTGGCAGCAGGGGGCTCTGCAATATAAGGGTCAGAGGATCACACTAGATAACGACCACACTTCTTCGGTCCAGGAAGCCAGGTGAGTACTCTGGCCAATAATAAAGCAGCTTAAAACCAAAGGTATGAGAGCGCAAGTTCTTCATCTGGCCAGACTGAAGGTGGAAACCGAGAAAGGCATAAAGGTGTTTCCGGACCTATTGGCAGCATCGCAGTTCCTCACAGATCTTGGCATTCCCACACCACCACTGAATAAAGAAAAAATGGAGTGGGACCTGCTTGCCTCAGCCTGGTCGGTAGCTCAGAAGGGTACCATGTGCCCGGGCTCATCGTAGAGGCTCCCCCAGTCGAATCTAAGAGCCGACATAGCGACCCTACTACGAAGATATGGAGAATCCTCAGTAGTAAACAAAAAGGCGGCCCATTTAAGGGAGGATGAAGCAGACTCTAACCTGTCGTGTGCTTCGAAGACCTGAGGGGGCTACCACCCGGAAACTGAAACTAACTTCACCTACCCACTTATTTGGCATCCCCTGGGGACTGTTCTTGGCCTGTGACCTGCTCCCCGATGTCTGAAGATTATAATATACTAATTCCCCCGGATGAATGTCGCGGACTGTGAACCTGACTGAGACATCTAGTGATTAACGCACAGGACTTGAAATATGAGTTTTTTGTTTTTTTTTTATTTTACTCGTTCACTAATTGGTTCACCTACAAAAGCAAGGTCTTCATAGTCTGGGAGGAATCGGGGGGGGAAGGGGGATGGTCGGGGCCGGGGCCGAGGGCACACACCCGAGGCAATGTCCCTAAGGGGAAGGGTGACGTCTGGGAAGATGAACTGGAGGGGACTCCCACTTATTACACAGGCATTCATTTTAACTGATGTTTACCACATGACATCGTGCCCCTTCCGGACTAGACTGCCAAATGCTGCAGAGGTCCTGGGTCCTGAGTTGGAGGGTAGCTAAGGGAACCGGGAGGCTACCCTTCTGGTCGCAGCAAGCGGAAGCCTGATAGATAAGCAGAGGGGTTACGAAAGTTCATGTTGCTAAATTGACAGCCTGTGGGGAGTATAATTAGACCAACATTTTATGGGGGTCCTCTAAGAATGGCAAATGGAGAAATAAGGGTATATTAAGAAATTAAGCGATGATGACCAGGATTAATGTCATAGGGCCGCGGGGGGGGGGTGGACATTATGATACTTGGTCACAAATGATGTCTGCTGGCGCCAAAGGGCTTGGCCCTTATAGGAAAATTTCCCTTGGGCTTTTAGGGAGTCTCACATTGTTGCTGAGCTCTCTATTCCCCGTCACACATGTGACGGCCCATAAGCTGAAGAGTTCTCAGCTTAACCATGGAAGTCGAACTACTATACCCATGCAAGGTTGGCCATCCGGCCCTCAACTCGGGGGGCCACCTGCGCATTGCCTGTTAGCCCCTTCACTACGGAATGGGGCATTGTGTTTTATTTACACCCACTGTTGGGCTATTCAGGTTATAGGTTTAATGTTACAGTTGTTTAATGATGTTATAAAGGGGTACATAAACGAATATAAAGAGTCTATTCCTGCAATGCTGCACAATTGGGTCCATCAGTGTAAAAGGTTAAGGTCTATGAGCCTAAAGTTCAGAAATGGCTAGCCATAACTCCAAAATTCTCTCACATAATGTTAATGGGAGTTCAAACCCTGTAAAGAGAAAACAGATATTGAGATACCTGGCGGCACAGAGGTGTGACGTGAGTTTTCTACAGGAGACCCACCTATCACCTCCTGAGGCCCTGAAGCTGAGATCCAGGAACTATCCACAAGTATTCCACTCTTCGCTGCCGGCTGGTAGGAAGAGAGGAGTCACCATCCTTGTAGCATCCTCCTTTCCTTTTGAGGTGGAGGAGGTGGTGGAAGACCTGGGTGCAAGATATGTCCTGGCAATAGGGCGGGTCCAAGACACGCTGATTACCTTGGGAAACGTTTATGCTCCCCCGGGGTCTCCTATATCTTTTTACTCCTCCCTTGCCCAGATGGTGGCAGAAAAAATGAGAGGGGTGTTGATCATGGGTGGGGACTGGAACCTAGTATTCAACAGGACCCTGGATACCACTTCAAAGATATTGAACCCAGACCATAGAAAGGCAAGTTCAGTTAGAAAGATCTTTGAACAGGTGGCTCTGGTGGATGTTTGGCGGGAAAGATACCCCACAGCTAAAGACTATACGTGTTATTCTCCCCGATTTAAAATATTCTCTAGGCTGAATACCTTTTTCACCTTCTCCAGGGACCTCCCGCGCTTTCCCTCCATGTGGGTGGGGACCTCCTCCCTGTCTGATCATAATCCCCTTTTCTTAGAAATAGCTCTCAGCTTGCCATGGTGAAATACGCAGTGGAGGCTGAATTGTTCCCTCCTCCGAGATCAGGCCATAGTCAAAGACCTCAAGCAATGCATTGCTACTACAATAGAGGAAAATAATACAGGGGAAGTATCCCCACAGATCTTATGGGACACCCTAAAGGCTACAGTCCGGGGTAAAATTATTGCCATTGCCTCCGCCAAGAAAAGACTGGCGGCACAAAGACACCAAGAACTTACTACACAAATTAAAGTCCTAGAGGACGCTCAAAAAGTTAAATGGGAGCGGGCAAGAGACTTAACTCTAAAGGAGATTATGAAAGATTTAAAGAACCTGCAGCAAGCAGAAATAGAAAAGGCCCTTTTTTACTTAAAACAGAAATATTATGAGGGGGGACCAAGGGGCTGTCGACTGCTGGCCTTCCGTCTCAGGCAATATGCAGCTAGGGCCACGGTTACTAAAGTGGTATCCCCAACCTCGGGACTCCTGGTTAATAAACAGACCCAGATCGCAGAGGCCTTTGTCTCCTATTATACCAACTTATATGCCCCTCAAAGGGAGACAACAAGGGAAGAGAAACTGAAATTCCTGGGCTCCCTTCCCTTCCCTGTCCTTACCCCAGCAAAGGGTCAGTCCCTAATTCAGCCAATTACACAGTCAGAAATTCTTCAAGCCATTAAGACCCTCAAGGCAGGCAAGTGTCCTGGACCAGAAGGCTTTAGTGCCCAGTTCTATAAGACCTTTGGGAGGGAAGCTGTTCCCCTCCTGTCAGAAGTCTTTACGGAGGTCTGGAGGGACGGGAACCTGGTGCCCCCCTCCTGGCAGTATGCGACCATTTCCCTAATACCCAAGGAAAACAAGGATCCTACTAAATGCGAGTCATACAGACCCATCTCCCTACTTAACTCAGACTATAACATTTTCACTTCTATTATAGCCTCCAGATTAAACTCCCTTTTACCGGACTTGGTAGCTTTGGACCAGATGGGCTTTGTTTATGGCTGGCAGACCCCAGATAGTGTCCGAGCGGCCCTAAATGTAATAGACACCATACATCTCCACCACATACCTTCCTGTCTAATGAGCCTAGATGCGGAGAAGGCCTTTGATAAGGTTTCTTGGAGCTTTTTGTTTCTAATTCTCGAGACCACGGCCTTCCCGCAGCCTTTCATAGACAGCATTAAGGTACTATATACTGGCCCTCAAGCTTATGTCAGGGTAAACAGTGGTATTTCTCCTCGGTTCAGGTTGGGACGTGGTACTAGACAGGGTTGCCCCTTCCCCCCCTCCTCTTTGCCCTTTACATAGAACCCCTGGTGGTAGCTATACGCCAATCAGAGGAGATTAAGGGGGTAGAGGTGGGGGGGTTGGTTCGGAAAATATCTTTATATGCGGATGATATCCTACTTTCCCTGTCGAACCCAGAAGAATCCATCCCAAAGGTATGGTCAGTCTTAGAGGAATTCGGCAGACGTGGGCTACACACTTAATAAAACAAAGATGGAGGTCCTTAGCTTCTACTATACACCCACAGATAAGATTAGAGGAATGCTCCCACTGGACTAGGCAGCAAATAAGATGAAATACTTGGGTACCTATATTACTAAACACCTCTCCCAGCTGTTTAAAGCAAATTGCAACCCTCTCATAAACCAAATGACAAAAGACTTTGAAAGGTGGTCATTAATAAATCTCCTCATGTATGCCAAGATACAGTCAATCACTATGAATATTCTTCCTAGGTTCCTTTATCTGTTCCAGTGCCTCCCCTCCTCATAACCAGAGCACAATTCCAGGCCTGGCACAGGAAGTTTTCGAGGTTCATCTAGAACAATAAAAGACCAATAATTAATTTACGCATCCTGCAAACACATAAGAAAAAAGGAGGACGATCCTTCCCTGATTTGGAGGACTACTATTTGGCAACACAGTTGAAGATGGCCCTGCACTGGTCCACTCCAACTTATGTCTCAAACTGGAAATTAATGGAACAGGGTGAGGAGGATGGGCGTGGCCCTCCACTAGATGCCAGGGCTATGATTCCCTGAGGATCTATACTGGACCCCCCTCCTCTACTTACGGTGGTTAACAATACGCTGGCCACCACACACAGAGTGTGGCAGAAATATAGGCTTGGGAGATCCATTTGGCCCCTGTGTGGACTGCCATGGTCCCCGAACTCTGCATCAGCCCGGCTAGATCACACTTTCAAGGCTTGGGGCAAGCGAGGTCTGATGTATCTTGGACAGTTCGTGCAGGGGACCATGGTCCTGGATTTTGAAACACTGAAAAACACATATGGCCTCCGGCACTCTGACCATTTTAGATTTCTGCAAGTCAGGGCACACATTCACAAATGTCAGGAGGCGGATCCAGACCCTGCTCTGGCACTGCCTTTTCTTGAATGTATGAGGGGGATGATGGGCGGGCAAGTGCAGAGGGGTCACATATCAATAATCTACAAATCATTGGCTGCATTGAGGAAGCACCCCCTAGATAAAATCAAATCCAAGTGGCAAAGGGAGTCAGATACCGAACAGAGAAAGGTAGATTGGGGTAAAGCATTTTATATTACCATAAAAACAACTAGATCTCCACTCTGGCAGGAATTTAGTTGGAGAATGAGGGTGCACTATTTCCTTACCCCAGCACTTCTCCATAAGAGAGACCCTACTCGCTCCCATTTGTGCTGGAGACTTTGCAGGGAGGAGGATGCACATCACTTACATATTTTCTGGATGTGCCCTAAGATAAGGCCCTTTTGGAACAGGGTGGTAGCAGCTTTGATGGATCTCTTCATGCTGGATCAACCATTGGACTGGCCGGAGGCTATATTGGGTATTCCACCCCAGTCCCTCGGGGGAGCCGATTCCCTGTACCTTTGGGCCATACTAGTGGTTGCAGTGCACAAGGCCATTACCCGCGGCTGGCTGAAACCAGAGCCACCTGCTTCTGAGTCTTGGATTCAGATTATACAAGAAATCTCTGATTTGGAAGAGCTAACCTTTAAAATTAACCAGCAGACATATATCTATATCCGTAGATGGACAAGATGGTTAGTCTGGTGGGACGCGCATCCGAGTCCAGACTTTGAGGCAATGGTAATCTGAAACATGTTTACTCTCTGGTGTGAGGGCAGGGAAGGGGAATGATGTTCAGGATTTGAACCCTATTTGTGAGGTGGGGGGTTGAAGCCCCATAACCTTGATCAGTAAAACAATAGGGAGTTTGACTCCACTGAGGGGATATGGCACCTTCAAAATATTCTTAATAGATATAATTAACTGTTTCTGTACCAAATGATGAATTTGTTGTTGAATGGACTTGTGCTTTTATATAAATTATGTATGTACCCATTTGTTGTTAATAAACTTGAGTTTAAAAAAAAAGTGGTGATAAATCCACCCCCAGTAACTATCGACCCATCTCCACTCTCCCCCCATCCAAAGCTTTAGAGAAAGTGGTTGCTACACAGCTCACAGAATACCTAACCAAGCATGACATCTTATGTACAGAGCAACATGGCTTCTGCTCGGGCCACAGCACTACCACAGCCCTCCTCGAATTCACTAACTTTCTACACTCCTCCTTAGACTCTGGTAACATTGCTGGAGCTGTGTACATAGACCTTTCTAAGGCCTTCAACACAGTCTGCCATCCACTGCTTCTAGACTGTCTTTACCAACTCAGTTTCTCCTCGGGCCCCCTGGCTTGGTGTGGCAGTTACCTCTCCGCCCAGTCCCAATGTGTCAAAATAAATGGGACCCTAACTGACACACTACCTGTTGGCTCCGGAGTGTCCCAGGGCTCCATCCTGGGTCCACTACTCTTCGCCCTCTACCTAAACACAATGCCATTGGCATGCTCCAGAAATATCCTACTGTATGCGGATGATGCAGTGATCTATGTCTCTCACCATAAACATGCCCACTCCATGACTCCCTCCAAAACACCTTCACCCAGGCTGAAACATGGTTCAAGGATCGTAAGCTGGTTATTAACCTAAAAAAGACGAAGTCCATGATTTTCTCACACCACCAAAACAAAGCAAAAAATATACCACTCCTCATCCTCCCCAGCACTCAGTGCCCGTTGAACAGGTGTCCACCTACAAGTACCTGGGGCTTACCCTCGACAATGCCCTTACCTTCCACGACCACATAAACACACTAGCAGCTGCTGTAAACACTCGGATTGGGCTCCTTTACTGGCACAAGGAATGCCTCCCTTCTGATGCCCTTAGGCTTGCTATTACCTCCTCCATACTGTCCCTAGTGGATTATGGGCTCCCTGTTTATGGGGCAGTAGATAACACTGCTCTTCAGAAAATCCAACTCTCCCTCCACAAGGCCTGCAAGCTTCTAACTGGTGCCCCAAGGCTCACTCAAATCTGCTTCCTCTATTCCACTGCCAATATTCTCAATATTGATGAAAGACTCCACTACCAGACCTACCTCCTGACCAAGAAAATTCTGCTTGGTCTCTCCCCTCCTGGGTTCACTGCCTCCCTCCAAACTGCCACACCCTCTATCTCCACCCGCTACTCGAACAAAGCCATCCTGGTGGTACCCAGGGTAAAAACCTCCCTTGCCCAGAGATCTTTCCACTACAGGGCCCCTGACTGGTCTATTACGCTCCCAGCCACCTTCACCAGCACCCCTAAGATTGCACTTTTCAAAGGGGCTCTCCGTAACCATCTCCTCAGTACCCACTCCTATAACTGCAACCAGCCTGTGCTCTCATGCCCTCTTGGGTCCTAACCTCGACAAGGTTCACTATGGACTGCCACCACCGACAACAATGATTAGTCCATCGCTGGCTCATGTATAAGATGTATTAAAATGTAACGCAAGCTCTCTCATGGCAACAATGCTTCCTTTCTGTGCTTACGTAAATATCTGCAACCAAACCTGTATATAATATCCGTGAACAATGTCTGTAATCTACACATGACAACTATTCTTGTGTACCTGTTACCCTCTCTGTGTCTATTGTCCTCCATGTGACGAGGTACCTTTGTAAATGATCCCTTGGCTCAAAGGCTGTTAAACCGATACTTCAAATAAATAAATAAATAAAACATGGGGAATATAGGTAAGTCCCACGGCCCAGTCTGAGGGCCCCACAATGGGAAGCCAGTCATGGGCTAACATGGTATAGGTAAGTCCTGGGGCCTAGCCTTAGGGCCTCACCAGGTAAAGCTAATCATGGGCTAACATGGGGAACATGGGGAAGTCACAGGGCTCAGCCTCAGGACCCCAACATGGGAAGCAAGCCATGAGCTAACATAGGGAAAATATGTAAGTTCTGGGACCCAACCTGAGGGCCCCACCATTGTAGCCAGCCATGGGTCAACATGGAGAACATAGGCAAGTCCCAGGGCCCACCCTGAGGTCCCCATCATGGTAAACCAGCCACGTGATAACTTGCAGAACATAGGTAAGTCCCAGGGCCCAGCCTGAGGGCCCCACCATGGGGAGCCTGCCATGTGCTAACATGGGGAACATAGGGATCTGACCCAGCCTGAGGTCCCCAACGTGAGGAGCCAGCCATGGGCCAACATGGGGAACATAGGTAAGTCCCAGGAGGAAGTAAGGTGATGATGATGTTGGAAAGCAGTTGGGGCTTTCAGAAGGGGCCCTTGGACCCGCTAGGTGCTAAGGATCATAAACAGAAAGTAAAAAAAAAAAGGTACACAGGAGAGCTACTAAAGGCATGCTGTACAGAGGAGGGTTACTAAAGGCATGTTGTACAGAGAAGGGCTACTAAAGCATGTTGTATAGAGCAGGGACCACTAAAGGAATGTTGTACAGAGGAGGGCTATTAAATGCATGTTGTACAGAGGAGGGCTATTAAAGGCATGTTGTACAGAGGTGAGATGACTACTAAAGGCATGCTGCACAGAGGAGGACTACTATAGGCATGTTATATACAGGTGGGCTCCGAAAGGCATATTGTACAGAGGAGGGCTATTAAAGTCATGTTGTACAGAGGTGGAATGAGTGCTAAAGGCATGCTGCACAGAGGAGGGCTATTAAAGGCATGTTGCATAGAGGTGGAACTACTAAAGGTATGCTGTACAGAGGAGGGCTACTAAAGGCATGTTGTAAAGAGGAAGGACTTTAGTATACCACCTCTGTACAGCATGCCTTAAGTAGCCCACCTCTGTACAACATGACCTTAGCAGCCCTCCTCAGTACAACATGCCTTTAACACACCACCTCAGTACAACATGCATTTAGTAGCCCTCCTCTGTACACCATGCCTTTAGTAGCCCTTCTCTGTACAACATGTCTTTAGTAGCCCTTCTCTGTACACCATGCCTTTAATAGCCCTCCAATCTACAGCATGTCTTTAGTAGCCCTCCTCAGTACAACATGCCTTTAGTATAACCTCCTCTGTGCAACATGCATTTAGTGGCCCTCCAATGTTCACACCTTTAGTAGCTCTCCTCTGTACAACATGTCTTTAGTAGCCCTCCTCTGTACAACATGCCTTTTGTAGTCCCTCCACTGTACAACATGCCCTTAGTAGCCCTCCTCCATACAACATGCCTTTAGAAGCCCTCCTCTGTACAACATGCCTTTAGTAGTCCCTCTTCTGTACAATATGCCTTTAGTAGCCCTCCGCTATACAACATGCCTTTAGTAGCCCACCTCAGTACAACATGCCTTTAGTAGCCCACCTCTGTAAAACACGCATTTAGTAGCCCTCCTTGTGATGCTCTGCCATCTGCTTATGGTTATTATATAATATCTGTAAAATAGATATATGGTATGTGAAGGTCTGCTTAGACAAGAAAACGGCCTAGCAGTGATAATTGACCTTTGATCTCAGAGGTGACGGTGTTGAAGCTGCAGACTGTTAGAAAAGCTGACTAAGGGGAAACTGATCAAAGGTTTCCTATTCTCTTAACAGAGGGCTCTGGCCATCTGCCTGGAGATAGGACCTCATAAAATGTTATGATTCCTGCAGGAAGAGACTATTTGGTCACAGATCCTTGTTATCAGTCATAAACCTGAGATCACTCTAACAAACAGGAAATCAGCAGGGAGACATCAAAGGGGATGTTTTGATGAAATAATCATATTTTAAAAATTGCTGTTGATTTCGACATAGAAATTAAATCCATGGGAGGATCTAACAGTGACCTCATGGGTGGCATCACCAAGAGATGGAGAGAACTGACTTTTGAATATTGCTTGCAAGAGAAGTTTGGGGAAGAAGGACTCTCTGAAAATCAAAGACACACTCATCCTGTGGACTGGTAACTAGGCACTTTCAGAAAAATAATTCAACTGGAACTTAAGGGTTTTTTTGATAGGCGTTTGTGTTCTGTAACTTCCCATTTATTTTATGTGACTGTAAGTTGTTGATATATTTCTTCTGTGTTTGATATTTTACCCATTTTACAATTTTTAGTAAACAATATTTTCTTTGAAATACTGCCTGTGCTTTTTCTCAGTTTCTTTTGTATGTGAATGCTGAATCAGTGTTTAAGTCTGACAGCTGTTAAGGGCTTGAATGTGTTACTAATCTTGAAAAAGGTAAGAATATACCTAGGTCTCATATTGAGTCATAAGGGTACATTTTGGAAACCTGGCTGGGTGTCACTGGGTGAAGGATTGTACTGCATTCCCGAAGAGGGTACATATCTGAGCCTGTTAACTGGGTATGCTAGCATAAGGTTCACATTTTGACCCGCAGGACTCGAGGCTACTAGGTGATTCAGACCCAAAACAGACAGTAGGGTTACCCTGTCTGTCCCCTGTTCACACTATCGCACTTCGAGGTTGGCACTATGGCAGCAGAGGGCCTGACCTGCAGAGTGCATTTGTGAAAGATTTGGTTGGCAGCAGTGTGATTTAAAAATATTTGGTAACACTTAACACTTAAGGCCACTTGTATACTGTGTGACTCTGAGCAAGTCACTTAACTTCCCTGTGCTCTCAGGTCGCACCTGTAAAAAAGCTTTCAGCATAGTGTGCTACTCCTGGTTAAACAACTAAACAACTAAAAAAAACAAAAAACAAGCATTAACAGTTCAGTGTGTCCGATTAATACTGTACAGCTCACATGCAAAATAAGGCAGTGATTTTTTAAAAAGTAAACAGAACTATATAATTGTGCTTACAGTCTAAGTTCCCTACCTGTTTTATTTTTTTTGGTTGCAAGTTGGTGTAGCCGTAGTTAGGGAAGAAGATGGCTTCCAACTACAGTGAGCACACTACAGACCAACTGAGGCAGTTGTGCCAAGAGAGAGAAGTCCAGCATGAGGGCCGAACCAAAATGCATCTCATAGCAGCCGATGCGGAAAGCCTCAAGTCACAGTCTGTGACTGAAAAGGACCAAACCTTGGGCATGGAGAAGCCAGGGTCCAGTGCACTATCCAGATCCAGTGAGGAGGACAGCAGGGCCAGTGCAAGCCAAGGGCCGCAGCAACAGGGGAAGGTCACCAGCATTCTGGAGCCAGAAGGGATCAGGCTGCAGATGGAGTTATGGAGGATGAAGCTGGAGTTTGAACAGAAAAGGTTTGAAGCCCAGCAGCAAAGGGAGCTGGAGTTCCAGAGAGAAGAGAGATGAGAACAGCGAGAGGCTGACAGCTGAATGACAGAAGCTGAGTAAGAAAAGCACGAGTGCCAGAGGCAACATGAACTGAACTGGAGAAGCTACTACTCCAAACACCAGCACCAAAGCAGGTAAGTGGCCTGGGGTTAACTGGGACTCCAGGACTGGGTTACAAATTAAATTCTAAATTGATAGCTGAATTTAAAGAGGGGGAAGATATGGATGCCTTTTTAAATTCCTTTGAAAAAGTATGTATTCAGGCAAATATTTCTAGAGGGTCCTGGAGCTTCCTGCTATCCCCGCTACTTACCAGAAAAGCTCGGGATGCATTGAGTCAAACAGACAATGAGGACAGTAATGATTACAGTAAACTTAAAGCTGCACTTAAAAAAAAATATATGAGCTAACAGCAGAGACATACAGAGCTAAATTCTGTAAGCTCAGGAGAAGCCCTGACATGAGCTACAAGGAGCTAGCCACTAACAACATCGGTTTTTAAAACATATGGTGAGATGGGTGCGGTATAGGAGAATGGGGTGAACTTTGGGGCCGAAGAGTCCAAGGCATACCTCGATGCCTCTCACTGGCTGCAGGGTGTGGAATGGTATGAGCATTACAGGCAAGAATCCCAAGTCACACCCCTGATGCCTGTCATTCTCTACAGGGTGGAGCGTTATGGTTGGAAACCCTAACAGCTCAGGCATTCGTTGGTTTTCACTCCAAATTTTCAACATGTTTTTTTTGAAACCCCCACCTCATGAACAGTGGCAATATCAGTTTGTTAGCCGAAAGCTGCTTATGCACAGCGACTACGGCATTTAGCACCACAGGTGCAAAAACACATTCCGAACAGGATGTGAAAAATGACAGCTGTACTGTTCATGGGGAGGTGAGGAAAATGGCAATGTTGCAAATCTGCAGTAAAATTATTAAAAAAACTGGTGAAGTCACGAGCGTGCATAGAAACTGTGCAACGCACACCCGTAATGTAATTAGTGTGGGCATTTTTTACAGCAGATTGGCAACTCAGGCATTTTGGGACCTCCGATCATGAACAGTGTCACTGTGATTTTCTTTATCTGTCCCGAACAATGATTTCCCACAGCGACCAGCATCTCTCGCTGAAAGTGTGAAAACACATTTTAGCCATGTTGTGAAAAATGACAGCTGTACTGTTCAGTAAGGAGTGTGGAAAAATACAACTGGTGAAAATCTGGACTGAAAATATTACAAAGTCATGAACTTACGAGTGCGTGGAAACTCGCAATGCTGACTTGTAACACAAGTCATTTATGGACTTTGTCACCAAATTTTCAACATAGCCATTTAAGACCTCTGCTCATGAACAGTGTAACTGTGATTTTCTTAATGTCCCAAACATTGCTTGCACACCGACTGCCATTATGCGCTACATGGGCGGAAACACATTTTGGGAGACATGTGAAAAATGGCAGCTGTATTGTTCATAAGGAAGTGTAATAAAATGGCAATGTGGAAACTCTGGAGTGAAAATATAGAAAATTCGCAAACTTATAAGTGTACGTAGGAACTGCGCAATGCACGCTCGTAAAACAGTCATTTTTAAGAATTTTTTCACCAAATTTTCAACATAGCCATTTTAAGACCTCTGCTCATGAACAGTCTAACTGTGATTTTCTTAATCTGTCCCAAACATTGCTTCGCACACTGGCTGCACCATTGTAAGCTACGTATCGGGAAAACACACATTACCCCAAATGACATGTAATAGCAGCCATACTGTTCATAAGGAAGTGTAATAAAATGGCAATGTGGAAAATCTGGAGTGAAAATATAGAAAATTCGCAAACTTAGACGTGCGTAGGAACTGCATAGCAATACGCTAAATAAAACAGTCATTTATGAATTTTTCACCAAATTTTCAACATAGCCATTTAAGACCTCTGCTCATGAACAGTGTCACTGTGATTTTCTTAATCTGTCCCATACTTTGATTTGCTTTTACCGACTGCGCCATTAATAAACTACATGGGCAGAAACACGTTTTGGGCAAGATGTGAAAAATGACAGCTCTACTGCTCCATAGGAAATGTAATAAAATGGCAATATGGAAAATCTGGGTGAAAATATTGAAAATTCGCAAACTTACAGGCGTGCGTAAAGACTGCTAGCAGCTTGTAAAACCAGTCATTTTAGGAATTTTCCAAATTTTCAACATAGCCATTTTAAGACCGCTGCTCATTAAAAAGTGTCACTGTGATTTTCTTAATGTGTCCCATACATTGATTTTGCACACCAACTGCGCCATTGTGCGCTACATGGGCGGAAACATGTTTTGGGCAAGATGTGAAAAATGACAGCTGTACTGCTCATAAGGAAGTCCGATAAAATGGCAATGTTGAAAATCTGGAGTAAAAATATTGAAAATTTGCGAACTTACGAGCGTGCGTAGGAACTGCGCAATGCATGCTCGTAAAACAGTCATTTTAAGGAATTTTTCCACCAAAATTTCAACATAGGCTTTTGAGCCCATCTTATGAACAATGGCAGTGTCATTTCATTACTCAGTCCCAAGGTGATTTCACGCAATGACTGCGAAATCACCGCCAGACCGAATACGCCATGACAGTGCAATAATTCATGAGGAGGGTCCCAAAAACCCATGTTGAAAATTTGGGCCAAAATTCCCAAAAATGCCTGAGATATGCAAAAAGTTGAAAAACCTATCATTATACATTATACAGCTTAGCAGCATTTCCTCAGTTTGTGGTCAGCTTTGAAAGAGTGCAGAGCGTGTTCCCGGTCCACGAAGATCGTCGCGCGGTCGGAGTCCGAGTATGGGGTGGGGGTGTGAGGCAGGTGCGAGTGTGGGTGCGGGTGGGTGCAGACACTGCGAGGACTGTTTTTGTTTTCAGGTTTTTGTTTATTCTGACGATGGGGGCGTTTGCCACGCTGGGGTGGGCTCCCAGCATGGCATAAGGATGGCTGGTTGGGGGGGCATGGAGCCGACGGAGATTGGGCACCCCCGTCGGCCATAGCATTTGTTGCCAGCTGGGGTGGGCTCCAGCGTGGCACCCTACTGGTGGGGGAGAGACAGTGGAGCCGACGGGGATTGGGCACCCCCATTGGCTATACAATGGAAGCCACGCCTGGGGTGGGCACCCAGCGTGGCATATGGACCTGTGTTTTGGGTGCAGCACAGCCGATGGGGATTGGGCACCTCGGCGGCTATACAGTGTGTGCGTGGGGGGGACAGCAAGCAGCGAGTGTGTGTGTGTAGGGGGAGCGCGCATGAGCAGGCGATATCTTATCGCTGCTCACTGAAGCGTAGCTCCCCCTTTCAACTGTACGCCACTGCATTTTGGAGCTGTCATAGACAGCTCCAGCTGGCATTGGAGAACTGTGGCCGCACCTGCAAACACACTGGCTGAATTGGAAGAGGGCTGACACACCTCCGAAAACTCAGGATGATGGCACTATGTTTCTTGCACATGCATGCAAGCAAACATAAAAATTACAGCAATAGCATGCTGAAATAGTATAAACGCTGAAGGAGCTGAAAATGCCAAGACGCCAATTTCAATAAAAACGCTGCATAGTCAAAGCCAAGCTTCAAACTGCCATGTTGCTGGTCACGCTGTGCTTACATATCGACCAATCGGGTCATCATCAGAGCGTGTCAATTCAGGTAACCCATCTCCATTTAAAGCTACCAATTTAAAGTACCAGTGCAGAAAAAAGAAAATTGAAAAACATACAACATACAAACAATAATACAGGTATAGATTAAATAAACATCTCAACTTAATAATAGATGTACAAACTGGCAGATAATTATAGATCAAAAAAACACAGGGCTCAACCATGCAAGAACCACCACCTATTCAAAAGTACTTAAATAAATATAAATATTAGTATACAGAGGGCAGAGCCGGCAAGTCATGCACCTCAGGGAGGCAGAGCCGGCAAGTCTAACCTCCCTCATGATTGGCAATGTATCAAACACACTAATAATCAGAGGGCAGAGCTGGCAAGTCTGCACCCCTAGGAGGCAGAGCCGTCAAGTCTGACCTCCTTATTTTGGTATTCAAATATGAAATACAAAACAAAGCTAGCAGAAAAAGACCACATAGACTACACAGAATCGAGGGCAGAGAAATCAGATCTCCTATAACTAACTGTAAGCTCAGGAGAAGCCCTGACATGAGCTACAAGGAGCTAGCCACTAACAACATCAGTTATTAAAGCGTTGGTGGGAAGGAATTGAAGCAAACACTGTAGAGAAAACTGAAAATGCTGTACTGTTAGAGCATTTTTTGGGGGCATGCCCAGCAGAGCTGAAAACCTGGTTGGAGGACTGAGATCCAAAAACAGTGCAAGAGGTTGCTGAACTCTCAGACTGCTATGCCAGGAGCAGACCTGCTCTGAGTGCGAATGGGGTGGGCTTGGCAGTGCAGAAAGGGAAAAGTGCACCTTCAGGGCAGCTAAAACCCTCCCTGCCTCCACCGAAACCAGGTAGCCCCAGGTTACAAACAAAAGATTTACCTGAGAAAAGAAATGAATGTTGGGTTTGCAACGAACCTGGTCATCTGGCCAGGCAGTGTCCCAAAAGGACAAGCAGTGCACAAAGTGGTGCTAGGAAAGAAGTGGGTTGTTTGTGTGTCCCTGACAGCATGCCAGTAAACATGAGGGAACACATACACCCAGTCACTGTGAATGGGGTACAGACACATGGGTTGAGGGACATGGGGCGTCCCTGACTTTGGTAAAACAGAATTTGGTAGAGCCGGGTCAGCTTATACCCAATCAATTTGTGACTGTACAGGGATTCACTGGGGAGGAGAAAACCTTGCTACTCGCTAGTGTTCTCCTAGACTGGGTTGAGACAGGGGGAACTGTACAAAAGGTTGCTGTAGCTGAGACTTTGGCTGTCGATGTAATTATTGGCAACAATCTCAAACAGGGGATGGTGTGTGTAGTTACCCGCAGCCAAGCGGCAAAGGGAAATTGTGGTTCCCTGGACCCCATAGAAGCCCCTGTGGAAACCTCTGGGAGGCTTGTTCCCCAGCCTGTGTCTCCTGATATGGAGAATAATGAAAGGGGGGTAGAAATTCCCCAGGTAGCAGTTAACCAAACAGCTACAGAGGGTTACTCTGAGGAAGGAGGGGTGACCCATTGTCAGAGGGTTAGCGATGGCAGTGATCCTGAATGCCCTGATGCTAGAGCTAGGGACCCTAGTTTAGAGACCCTGAAGGGGACCTGTCCCATGCCTTGGAAATGTGCAAGGAGTTTGCAGCTGCTCAGAAAAGTGACCCTAGTCTACAGAAGCTGAGGGCTTGGGCAGACTCTGACAGAGCACAGGCAGGTGACAGGAAACATAAAGTTTATTGGGACAATGGACTGCTGTATATGCAGGATGCTAAGACAGAGGGAGGGGTGGTGGTCAGGCAGCTTGTCGTTCCCCAGGGGTACCGTGAGCAGTTGCTCAAGACTGCACATGATATTCCCCATGTCTGGCCATCTGGGAATCGCATGCATTACGCAGCAGTTGGCCCAGAATTTCTATTGGCCCAACTTCACCCAGCAGGTGAAGGAGTATTGCAGATCTTGTCACCACTATCAAGAAATAGGGAAGGCAGGTAAGAAAACCCAAGCTGCCCTATTTCCCTTGCCCATAGTGGAGGAGCCGTTCCAGAGGATGGAAATGGATATTGTGGGGCCTTTAAATACCCCCAGCTCCTCTGGGAAGAGGTTCATCCTGACAGTGGTGACTTATGCCAGCTGGTACCCAGAGGCAGTCGCCCTATCCTCACTGAGGACAGACAAAGTGGCAGATGCCTTACTAGGGATTTTCTCCCATGTTGGGTTTCCAGAGGAGGTTATCACTGATCGAGGGGGGTTCCTTCATGTCAGACCTGATGAAATGTTTGTGGAAGAAGTGTGGGATGGTGCAGAGACATACGACATCTTATCACCTGCAAGCCAATGGACTAGTGGAAAGATTTACTGATACCCTTAAGTCAATGCTCCAAGCGTTTGCTGAACAGCATGGGAGGGACTGGGAGAAATACCTTCCGCACTTGTTGTTTGTATACAGGTAGGTGCCCCTAGAGTTGACAGAGTTTTCCCCCTTCAAGCTCTTATATGGATGCCGGGTATGTGAGCCCCTAGCCTTGATCCGGGAGGACTGGGAAGGCAAGCATGCCACCCAGGGAACTTCCATAGTGGATTATGTCCTTAGGTTTAGGGAAAGGCTGAGGGAGCTTATGGGGACAGCCCAGAGCAACCTGGCAGCTGTCCAACAAAAACAAAAGGTGTGGTATGATCACAGAGCCAGAGCTTGCTCATACGCTGTGAGTCAGGAAGTCATGGTCCTAATCCCGGTCCGGAAAGTCAAGCTGCAATCCGAGTGGGCAGAACCGTACAAAGCAGTCAGATTGGTAAATGATGTAAACTATATTATGGAGTTGCCTGACAGGAGACATACACAAAGAATTTACCAGGTCAGCATGATGAAGCCATATGCTAATAGGGCTGACATGGTGTTTGCATTGTGTAGCTCTGGGAAGGGGACGGACGATGGAGACCCCCTTCTGGACTTGCTGGAAGAAAGCAAGTGGGAGTCCTCTGTGGAGGCAATTAAAATGTCACCCCAGTTGAATCCAGACCAGATCCAGGAAGTAAGTGAGGTTTTAGTAGACTTTACCCCATTGTTTAACGCCAAGCCTGGACTAACCCCCTTAGCGATGCATGATGTGGAGACAGGGACGCAGGCGCCCATACAGCAGACAGCATATCGGGTGTCAGAGGCTGTCCAAAAGGACATTAGGAGAGAGGTGGAGGAAATGCTGGATTTAGGGGTAATCCAGAAATCCCACAGTCCCTGGGCCTCACCCGTAGTCCTTGTTCCTAAGCCAGATGGCTCTACTCATTTTTGTGTGGACTGAATGCAGTCATGAAGTTAGATGCCCACCCAGTGCCATGGACGGACAAACTCCAAGACAAGTTGGGAAGGGCAAAATGCCTTACAACTATTGATCTGACAAAGGGGTATTGGCAGGTAGAGTTAACTGCCAGAGCTAGGGAAAGGTCGGCCTTCATTACTCCGATAGAGTTATTTGAATTTAAAGTAATGCCTTTCAGAATGAAGAATGCCCTGGCCACTTTCCAAAGGCTGGTGAATCAGGTGTTAAAAGGTGCTGAGGAGTACGCTATGGCATACCTGGATGACATTGCCATCTTTAGTGCCAGCTGGGAGGAACACCTGTCTCACCTTAGGGAAGTGCTGGGCAGAATACAGAGGGCCAGGCTCACTGTCAAAGCTGAGAAGTGCCAGGTGGCCTTGGCTGAAGTGGCACACCTTGGGCACATTGTAGGCTGGGGACAGCTCCGTCCTAACCAAGTGAAAATAGAGGCAATCAAGGCATGGCCCAGACCAGAAACACAGAAGCAGGTCAGGAGTTTTCTGGGAACAGCAGGGTACTATAGGAAATTTGTACCAAATTACAGTGCCCTGGCCACTCTCCTATCTGGCCTGTTAAAAAAAAGGATGCCTAAAAAAATTATCTGGGAACCAGACTGTGAATAAGCCTTTACCAGACTGAAGGAGGCACTGTACAGTGCTCCTGTATTGACAAGTCCAGACTATAGCAGACCCTTTGTAGTCTAGACTGATGCCTCAGATGTGGATATTGGAGCAGTGCTGAGTCAGACATCCAACCAAGGGAAAGATCACCCCATAGTGTACCTCAGTAAAAAGTTATTTCCCAGAGAACAGGCTTACTCAACTGTGGAAAAAGAGTGTCTTGCCATGGTGTGGGCCCTAAAGAACTTAGAGACATACCTATATGGGCAGCATTTTGAGGTACAAATTGACCACAAACCCCTGGTTCAGCTGGCACAAATGGGTAAAACGAATGGTAAACTACTAAGATGGAGTCTTGCCTTGCAAGAGTATGACATGACTGTCTCACACAGGGCTGGGGCAGCCAATGAAAATGCAAATGGATTGTCACGTCAGTATGAGCAATGAACTGATTTGGGGAGCTCATCCAATGCAGGGGATAGAGCCCCCAAATTCAGTCTAGGTGGGGAGGATTGTGATGCTGTGCCATCTGCTTATGGTTGTTGTATAATATTTGTGTAACAACCCTTTTACTCACCTTGGCAGCTCCAGGGCTCTCAGGGTAATTCTGAACACACCTCAAAGGGGACCGGTCTGGGTTCTGCAGTGATAGCTCGTGTGGCGTGTTGCCTCCACCTGGGGTAATGGCAAGGGAATCCTGTGGATAAAGAACAGGTTACCACCCCCCAGGAAATAGTACCCTGCCCCAACAATATGTTCCCCACACAAATTAGTTTCCACACTATGACCTCCCACCAGCAGCACTCTTCAGTAACACAGGGACAGTGAATGAAATGCAAACAGTAGCCTTATTTATTGGGGAGGGGGAACAAGAAGGAGAATATCAAACACAATTCACTCTAGGCACAATACCTTCCCCAGTATCAACCCTTCTCACCATCCCCTGGGTGCACCCAGATTGTCCCTGTGCAGTGGTGCAGGCCTGGGGTCTTTCGTTGGGGCCCAGTTAAACACAATACATGTTGAATTGATTATCTTATACAGGCAGACTTGAGTGTCTCTTAATAGAGGTGGAATGATTTACCCCCAGAACCCTATCTGACTAGCTAACTAAAAGACTCCCCAGAGCCACAGCTCGGGGTACTCATGGTTTGCAGTCCACTCTGGGGGTTCACAGCCAGTTGTGTTGCATGGTACTGTGGAGGTTTTGACATAGGTGGTGCACCACTGGTGAGGAAAATAAACTTGATGGTTCCAGGGATGATGAGCTTCACCTGCCTGGCCTTGCCAGCTTCGCCTACGGGCCTTTGTACACAGACTTCACACAGGCAGGCCTGTTTCATCCTTCAACCCAGTGCGTTGATGTCTTCAGTCCAGGGAACCAAGTTTGCTTATGTTCCCCAAACCCTTTCCAAAGCATGCAGGACCACCATCAGGACCAACACAGGGCAGTAGTGCTTCCACAGTCTCAAAATCTACAGCTCCTCACCTTGAGGATACTTTCACAGCATGTTGGGTCCTGTTGCAGCAGCTTAGATCAACACTTGCAGACTCTCCCCTGGCTGAAATGTCCACTTCACTTAATGATTTCTGCACTGTGGGGAACAGGGATTATTTTCAAAGTCCACAGCCCATCTCTTATTTTCTCAATTAAACTGAAGTCCAAACTAGCTGGACAGCTATACATTCTGCTTTTCTCTACCCTGTTTCAGTCTCAGAAGCAGCTACTTTTCCTCCTGCACTCAGTTTGGCAGATGGAGGTAGGCAGGGTATGCACAGCCAGTTAGACTGTATTCTTGAGAGCAGTCTCTCCTCTCACATCCACCCTGCAGTCCCTCTTGACCTCCAACCCCTTTTCGGTGCCAAGAAACAGCCTTATATTTCCCCTGAGCAGCCTCTCTATTATTGGCTGCAACTCCCCAGGTGATCTCCAGGTTGCCTCTGGGTATTTTCCCAGCAGCAACCAGTCTGTAGTTCTTCAGGGAGCTGCCCTTTTGTTTTCCTGGCAGGCTTCCTGAAGTCGGGCCTCAGATTATTTAATTTAACCAGTTAACACCACAGCCATTCAGAGGATGCCTGGCAGAAGGCTGGAGGGCCATAGCCCGACCAGGTAAGCCAGACTTGGGGGGCTTACATTTGTAAAATAAATATATGGTATGTGAAGGTCTGCTTAGACAAGAAAACAGCCTAGCAGAGATAATTGACATTTGACCTCAGAGGTGACAGTGCTGAAGCTGCTGGCTGTTAGAAAAGCTGACTAAGGGGAAACTGATCAAAGGTTTCCTGTTCTTTTAACAGAGGGCTCTGGCCATCTGCTAGGAGCTAGGACCTCATGAAATGTTATGATTCCTGCAGGAAGAGACAATTTGGTCACAGATCCTTGTTATCAGTCATAAACCTGAGATCACTCCAGCAAAACAGGAAATCATCAGGGAGATGTCAAAGGGGATGTTCTGATGAAAGACTCATATTTTAAAAATTGTTGACTGTTGATTTCCACAGTAGAAATTAAATCTATGGGAGAATCTAACAGTGACCTCATGGGCGGCATCACCAGGAGATGGAGAGAACTGACTTTTGAATATTGCTTGCAAGAGAAGTTTGGGGAAGAAGGACTCTCTGAAAATCAAAGACACACATATCCTGTGGACTGGTAACCAGGCACTTTTAGAAAAATAATTCAACTGGAACTTAAGTATTTTTTTTGGTAGACGTTTGTGTTCTGTAACTTCCCATTTATGTGACTGTAAGTTGTTGATATATTTGTTATTTGTTTGCTATTTTACCCATTTTACAATTTTTAGTAAACAATATTTTCTTTGAAATACTGCCTGTGCTTTTTCTCAGTTTCTTTTGTATGTGAATGCTGAATCAGAGTTTAAGTCTGACAGCTGTTAAGGGCTTGAATGTATTACTAATTTTGAAAAAGGTAATAATATACATAGGTCTCATATTGAGTCATAAGGGTACATTTTGGAAACCTGGCTGGGTGCCACTGGACGAAGGATGGTATTGCATTCTCGAAGAGGGTACATATCTGAGCCTCTTAACTGGGTATGCTAGCATAAGGTTTACATTTTGACCCACAGGACTCGAGGATAGTAGGTGATTCAGACCCAAAACAAACAGTTGGGTTACCCTGTCTGTCCCCTGTTCACACTATCGCATTTTGAGGTTGGCACTATGGAAGCAGAGGGCCTGACCTGCGGAGCACATTTGTGACACTCCTCTGTACAACATGCCTTTTGTAGTCCCTCCTCTGTACAACATGTGTTTAGAAGCCTTCCTCTGTACAACATGCCTTTAGTAGTCCCTCCTTTGTACAACATACCTTTAGAAGTCTCTCATTTCTACAACATACCTATAGTAGCCCTCCTCTGTACAACATGCATGTAGTAGTCTCTCCTCTGTACAATATGTCTTTTGTAGCCCTCCTCTATAAAACATGCCTTTAGTAGCCCTCCTCTATACAACATTTCTTTAGTAGTCCCTCCATTGTACAACAGCCTTTAGTAGTCTCTCATTTTTACAACATACCTTTAGTAGCCCTCCTCTGTACAACATGCCTTTAGTAGTCCCTCCTCTGTACAACATGCCTTTAGTAGTCCCACCTTTGTACAACATACCTTTAGTAGCCCTCCTCTGTACAACATGCTTTTAGTAGTCCCTCCACTGTACAACATGCCCTTAGTAGCCCTCCTCTGTACAACATGTCTTTAGAAGCCCTCCTCTGTAAAATATGCCTTTAGTAGCCCTTCCTCTGTACAACATGCCTTTAGTAGTCCCTCCTTTGTACAACATGCCTTTAGTTGTCTCTCATTTGTACAACATACCTTTAGTAACTCTCCTCTGTACAACATACCAACAGTAGTCTCTCATCTGTACAACATGCCTTTAGAAGCCCTCCTCTGTACAACATGCCTTTAGTCATCCTTCTCTGTACAATATGTCTTTAGTAGCCCTCTTCTGTACAACATGAATCTAGTAGTCCCTCCTTTGTACAGCATGCCTTTAGTAGACATCCTCTGTACAACATGCCTTTAGTAGGCTTCCTCTGTACAACATGCCTTTAGTAGTCCCTCCTTTGTACAACATACCTTTAGTAGTCTCTCATTTGTGCAACATACCTTTAGTAGCCCTCCTCTGTACAACATGCCTTTAGTAGTCCTTCATCTGTACAACATGTCTTTAGAAGCCCTCCTCTGTACAACATGCCATTAGTAGCCCTCCTCTGTACAACATGCCTTTAGTCATCCTTCTCTGTACAATATGTCTTTAGTAGCCCTCTTCTGTACAACATGAATCTAGTAGTCCCTCCTTTGTACAGCATGCCTTTAGTAGACATCCTCTGTACAACATGCCTTTAGTAGGCTTCCTCTGTACAACATGCCTTTAGTAGTCCCTCCTTTGTACAACATGCCTTTAGTAGTCTCTCATTTGTGCAACATACCTTTAGTAACCCTCCTCTGTACAACATGCCTTTAGTAGTCCTTCATCTGTACAACATGCCTTTAGAAGCCCTCCTCTGTACAACATGCCATTAGTAGCCCTCCTCTGTACAACATGCCTTTAGTCATCCTTCTCTGTACAATATGTCTTTAGTAGCCCTCTTCTGTACAACTTGCATCTAGTAGTCCCTCCTTTGTACAGCATGCCTTTAGTAGCCCTCCTCTGCACAACATGCCATTAGCGGTCCCTCCTCTGTACAACATGCATTTAGTAGCCCTCCTCTGTACAACATGCCTTTAGTAGCCACCCCCTGTCAACATGCCTTTAGTAATCCCTTCACTGTACAACATGCCTTTAGTAACCCTCCTTTGTATAACATGCCTTTAGTTGCCCTTCTCTGTACAACATGCCTTTAGTAGTCCCTCCTCTACAACATGCCTTTAGTTGCCCTCCTCTGTACAACATGCCTTTAATAGCCTTCCTCTGTAAAATTTCCCTTTAGTAGCCCTCTTCTGTACAACATATCTTTAGTATCCCCTCATCTGTACAACATTCCTTTAGTGGTCCCTGCTCTGTACAACATGCCTTTAGTAGCCCTCTTCTGTACAACATGCCTTTAGTAGTCCCACCTTTGTACAACATGCCTTTAGTAGCCCTCCACTATACAGCATGCCTTTAGGAGCCCTCCTCTGTACAACATGCCTTTAGTAGCCCTCCTCTGTACAGCATGCCTTTAGTAGCCCTCCTCTGTACAGCATGCCTTTAGTAGCCCTCCTCTGTACAGCATGCCTTTAGTAATCCCTCCTCTGTACAACATGCCTTTAGTAGTCCTCCTCTGTAGAACATGCCTTTAGTAGTCCCTCTTCTGTACAACATGCTGTTAGTTGTCCCTCCTCTATACAACATGCCCTTAGTAGCCCTTCTCTGTACAACATGCCTTTAGAAGCCCTCCTCTGTACAACATGCCTTTAGTAGTCATTCCTCTGTACAACATGCCTTTAGTAGTCTCTCCTTTCTACAACATGCCTTTAGTGGTATCTCATTTGTACAGCATACCTTTAGTAACCCTCCTCTGTACAACATGCCTTTAGTAGTCCTCCTCTGTAGAACATGCCTTTAGTAGTCCCTCTTCTGTACAACATGCTGTTAGTTGTCCCTCCTCTATACAACATGCCCTTAGTAGCCCTTCTCTGTACAACATGCCTTTAGAAGCCCTCCTCTGTACAACATGCCTTTAGTAGTCATTCCTCTGTACAACATGCCTTTAGTAGTCTCTCCTTTCTACAACATGCCTTTAGTGGTATCTCATTTGTACAGCATACCTTTAGTAACCCTCCTCTGTATAACATGCCTTTAGTAGTCCCTCGTCTGTACAATGTGCCTTTAGTAGCACTCCTCTGTATGACATACCTTTAGTCATCCTTCTCTGTACAATACATCTTTAGTAGCCCTCTTCTGTACAACATGCATCTAGTAGTCCCTCATTTGTACAGCATGCATTTAGTAGCCCTCCTCTGTGCAACATGCCATTAGTGGTCCCTCCTCTGTACAACATGCCTTTAGTAGCTCTCCTCTGTACAACATGCCTTTAGTAGCCCTTCTCTGTAAACATGCCTTTAGTAGTCCCTCCTGTACAACATGCCTTTAGTAGCCCTCCTCTGTACAACATACCTTTAGTAACCCTTCTCTGTACAACATGCATTTAGTGACTCCTCCTCTGTACAACATGCCTTTAGTAGTCCCTCCTCTACAACATGCCTTTAGTAGCCCTCCTCTGTACAACATACCTTTAGTAACCCTTCTCTATACAACATGCATTTAGTGACCCCCTCCTCTGTACAACAGGCTTTTAGTAGCCCTCCTCTGTAAAATTTCTCTTTAGTAGCCCTCTTCTGTACAACATATCTTTAGTATCCCCTCCTCTGTACAACATTCCTTTAGTGGTCCCTGCTCTGTACAACATGCCTTTAGTAGTCTCTCATTTCTACAACATACCTTTAGTAGCCCTCCTCTGCACAACATACTTTTAGTAGCCCTTCTCTGTACAACATGCATTTAGAGACTCCTCCTCTCTACAACATGCCGTTAGTAGCCCTCCTCTGTAAAATTTGCCTTTAGTAGCTCTCCTCTGTACAACATATCTTTAGTATCCCCTCCTCTGTACAACATTCATTTAGTGGTCCCTGTTCTGCACAACATGCCTTTAGTAGCCCTTCTCTGTACAACATGCATCTAGTAGTCCCTCCTTTGCACAGCATGCCTTTAGTAGCCCTCCTCTGTACAATATGCCTTTAGTAGCTTAACTCTGTACAACTCTGTACAACATGCCTTTAGTAGCCCTCCTCTGCACATGCCTTTAGTAGCCCTCCTCTTTACAGCATGCCTTTAGTAGCCCTCTTTCATACAACATGCCTTTAGTCATCCTTCTCTGTACAATAGGTCTTTAATAGCCCTCTTCTGCACAAGATGCATCTAGTAGTCCCTCTTCTGTATAACATGCTTTTAGTAGCACTCTTCTGTACAACATGCCTTTAGTCATCTTTTAGTAGCACTCTTCTGTACAACATGCCTTTAGTCATCCTTCTCTGTACAATATGTCTTTAGTAGCCCTCTTCTCTAGAACATGCATCTAGTAGTCCCTCCTTTATACAACATGCGTTTAATAGCCCTCCTGTGTACAACATGCATCTAGTAGTCCCTCCTTTGCACAGCATGCCTTTAATAGCCCTCCTCTGTACAATATACCTTTAGTAGCTGATCTCTGTACAACTTGGTACAACATGCCTTTAGTAGCCCTCCTCTGCACAGCATGCCTTTAGTAGCCCTCCTCTTTACAGCATGTCTTTAGTAGACCTCTCCTGTACAACATGCCTTTAGTAGTCCCTACTCTGTATAACATGCCTTTAGTAGCCCTCTTCTGTACAACATGCTTTTAGTCATCCTTCTCTGTACAATATGTCTTTAGTAGCCCTCTTCTGTACAACATGCATCTAGTAGTCCCTCCTTTGTACAGCATGCCTTCAGTAGCCCTCCTCAGTACAACATGCCTTTAGTAGTCCCTCCTTTGTACAACATATGTTTAATGGTCCCTCCTCTGTACAACACGCCTTTAGTAGCCCTCCTTTGTACAACATGCCTTTAGTAGCCCTCCTCTGTACAACATGCCTTTAGTAGTCCCTCCTTTGTACAACATGCCTTTAGTAGCCCTCCTCTGTACAACATGCCTTTAGTAGCCCTCCTCTGTACAACATGCCTTTAGTTGCCCTCCTCTGTACAACATACCTTTAGTAGCCCTTCTCTGTACAACATGCATTTAGTGACTCCTCCTCTGTTCAACATGCCTTTAGTAGCCCTCCTCTGTAAAATTTCCCTTTAGTAGCCCTCCTCTGTACAACATAGCTTTAGTATCCCCTCCTCTGTACAACATTCCTTTAGTGGTCCCTGCTCTGTACAACAAGCCTTTAGTAGCCCTCTTCTGTACAACATGCCTTTAGTAGTCCCTCCTCTGTACAACATGCCTTTAGTAGTCTCTCATTTGTACAACATACCTTTAGTAACCCTCCTCTGGACAACATGCCTTTAGTAGTCCCTCATCTGTACAACATGCCTTTAGTAGCCCTCCTCTGTACAACATGCCTTTAGTAATCCCTCCTCTGTACAACATGCCTTTAGTAGTCTCTCATTTGTACAACATACCTTTAGTAACCCTCCTCTGGACAACATGCCTTTAGTAGTCCCTCGTCTGTACAACATGCCTTTAGTAGCCTTCCTCTGTACAACATGCCTTTAGTAGCCCTCCTCTGTACAACATACCTTTAGTCATCCTTCTCTGTACAATATGTCTTTAGTAGCCCTCTTCTGTACAACATGCATCTAGTAGTCCCTCCTTTGTACAGCATGCCTTTAGTAGCCCTCCTCTGTACAACATGCCTTAGTAGATCCCTCCACTGTACAACATGCCTTTAGTAACCCTCCTCTGTAGAACATGCCTTTAGTAGCCCTCCTCTGTACACCATACCTTTATTAGCCCTTCTCTGCACAACATGCATTTAGTGACCCCTCCTCTGTACAACATGCCTTTAGTAGCCCTCCTCTGTAAAATTTGCCTTTAGTAACCCTCCTCTGTACAACATATCTTTAGTGTCCCCTCCTCTGTACAACATTCATTTAGTGGTCCCTGCTCTGTACAACATGCCTTTAGTAGCCCTCCTCTGTTCAACATGCTTCTAGTAGTCCCTCGTTTGCACAGCATGCTTTTAGTAGCCCTCCTCTGTACAATATGCCTTTAGTAGCTGAACTCTGTACAACTCTGTACAACATGCCTTTAGTAGCCCTCCTCTGCACAACATGCCTTTAGTAGCCCTCCTCTTTACAGCGTGCCTTTAGTAGACCTCTTCTGTACAACATGCCTTTAGTAGTCCCTGCCCTGTATAACATGCCTTTAGTAGCCCTCTTCCATACAACATGCCTTTAGTCATCCTTCTCTGTACAATATGTCTTTAGTAGCCCTCTTCTGTACAACATGCATCTAGTAGTCCCTCTTCTGTATAACATGCTTTTAGTAGCCCTCTTCTGTACAACATGCATTTAGTAGTCCCTCCTTTATACAGCATGCCTTTAGTAGCCCTCCTCTGTACAACATGCATCTAATAGTCCCTCCTTTGCACAGCATGCCTTTAGTAGCCATCCTCTGTACAATATGCCTTTAGTAGCTGATCTCTGTATGACTCAGTACAACATGCCTTTAGTAGACCTCCTCTGTACAACATGCCTTTAGTAGTCCCTCCTTTGTACAACATATGTTTAATGGTCCCTCTTCTGTACAACATGCCTTTAGTAGCCCCTGCCCTGTATAACATGCCTTTAGTAGCCCTCTTCCATACAACATGCCTTTAGTCATCCTTCTCTGTACAATATGTCTTTAGTAGCCCTCTTCTGTACAACATGCATCTAGTAGTCCCTCTTCTGTATAACATGCTTTTAGTAGCCCTCTTCTGTACAACATGCATTTAGTCATCCTTCTCTGTACAATATGTCTTTAGTAGCCCTCTTCTGTAGAACATGCATCTAGTAGTCCCTCCTTTATACAGCATGCCTTTAGTAGCCCTCCTCTGTACAACATGCATCTAGTAGTCCCTCCTTTGCACAGCATGCCTTTAGTAGCCATCCTCTGTACAATATGCCTTTAGTAGCTGATCTCTGTATGACTCAGTACAACATGCCTTTAGTAGACCTCCTCTGCACAACATGCCTTTAGTAGCCCTCCTCTGTACAACATGCCTTCAGTAGCCCTCCTCTGTACAACATGCCTTTAGTAGTCCCTCCTTTGTACAACATATGTTTAATGATCCCTCCTCTGTACAACATGCCTTTAGTAGCCCCCCTCTGTACAACAGTTGTTTAGTAGTCCCTCCTCTGTACAACATGCCTTTAGTAGTCTTCCTCTGTACAACATGCCTTTAGTAGCCTTCCTCTGTACATGCCTTTAGTAGTTCCTCCTCTGTACAACATGCCTTTAGTAGCCCTCCTCTGTACAACATGCCTTTAGTAGCCTTCCTCTGTACAACGTGCCTTTAGTAGTCCCTCCTTTGTGTGACATGCCTTTAGTAGCCCTCTTCTGTACATGTCTTTAGTAGTCCCTCCTTTGTACGACATACCCTTAGTAGCCCTCCTCTGTACAACATGCCTTTAGTAGCCCTCCTCTGTACAACATATCTCTAGTAGTCCCTCCTCTGTACAACATGCCTTTAGTAGTCCCTCCTTTGTACAACATGCCTTTAGTAGCCCTCCTCTGTACAACATGCCTTTAGTAGCCCTCTTTTGTACAACATGTCTTTATTTATTTATTAGCTTTTGGTAACCGGGTACGTGCTCTAGGCAACAGTCCTGCCTATTTTCAGGCACGACCCGGGAGAGTTCAACAAAAAGAATACAGTGATGACATCCGGACAATACAGTAACAATAAAAAGAAAAATAGGTACAGTCACTAACAGTCTGGGTAGACATATATGATATAAATAATAAACAGTACAAATTATACAATAACAATATCTTTATACACCAAGATAAATAATTCCTAGAACTCTACGAAAATAGGAGAAATAGGAAGGGGACTCACAGTTAATTGCAGTTGCAGTTTCCTAGTGCATAGAGGTGAAAGAACAGCGAACGCTTAAAGGAGGGGGATTGTTTAACCGGGGGGGGGCGTGAGTTCCAGAATTTAGGGGCAAAATATGAGCAGGCCTGTTCCCCCATTTTTGTAGAGCATGGCTGAACTGATAGCATGGGGACGGATGAGGACCTGAGTGAGTGGATGCATGAGACCGGGGTAAACAAGTCTCTCAAGGAGGACAGACTGGGTGGTCTGGTGAGGGATTCGACAAAGCACCCTAGGGAGTAAGAACGGAGGTCTTTGGGAGATAGCCAGTGTAAGCCAGAGTAGAGCAGGCAGTGATGTGTAAGTCGAGGAGCTGATAAGGCAAACCTACAGATATTGTTGTAGGAAGTGTCCCACTTGCTGAGCACGCTAGTATTGACATGGAAGAGAACAGGGAGGGCATAAAGGAATTGAGGGAGTAGCACGCCTCTAGCTACTGCTATCCTAGCAAAGGGGGCGAGTGAGTGGCGTACACGATAGGCTGTGCCAATTCTGGTATTAACAGCCTAACACACCTCATTGACATGCAAGGAAAAATTGAGGGCAGGGTCAAGTGTAATCCCAAGGTATTTGAAAGTCCCAGTGTTAGTGACAGCGTTGCCTTCCCGACTGTGGACAAGGAGTTTAGAGGATTCTGAGAGCACTTTTTTAGATGATCCGAACAGCATAGCCTGAGTCTTACCTATGTTAAGGATTTACTGGTTAGCCGAGAGCCAGGATTGGAGGGATTGAAAGTCATGTCAGAGGTTTAGGTTAATGTCAGCAGTAGACTTGGCAGAATGGTAAAGCACTAGATCATCAGCGTACATGAGCTGGCTGCTGTGAAGGGAAGTACTAGGAATATCATTTAGGAAGAGGAAGAAGAGAAGAGGACCAAGTATAGAACCCTGAGGAACACCACGGGTAATAGAGATAGGGGAGGAGAGAACCTTGCAGTAGGAAACAGCCTGGGAGTGGTTGTTCAGGTAGCTACCAAACCAACATAGGGTGGAGTCAGAGGCAACCATGTCTCATAACTTGGACAGTAGGAGCAGGTGGTGAACCATATCAAAAGCTTTGGATAGGTCAATGAACACAGCACCTGTGAGCAGGCCCTTATCCATATTACTTTTGATATCACTCGTAAGCAGGGTCAGTGCGGTGGTAGTACTGTGCCTCACCCTAAAGCCATATTGGGAGGGGGATTGAGGATTAAATTTACAGAGGTGCTCAGAGACCTGACGATGGACAAGTTTTTTCCAGAAGCTTGCTAAGAATGGGGAGTAGAGAGATAGGGCAGTAATTGGACAGTAGTTTAGCGTCACCCTTCTTAAAGACCGGGATAGTTCTAGCCAATTTCCAGATCAAGGGGACAGTGGCAGTGCTAATAGAAAGGTTGAAAAGCCTAGTTATAGGCCAAGCAGGCCATGCCACAAACAGCCTGATAATCCGTGGGTGTAATCCATCAGGGCCAGGGCTGCCGCTTGCAGAAACAGTTTTGAGTAGGTTCAGAACATCCAGGTAGGTGACCTGAGCCAGCTCCAGAGTAGGTGGAGAAGGGGAACTATGAGAAGGGGCAGATCCAGACTTGGAGAGCACAAGGGCGGCAAAAGTAGGTAGGAAGGAGAAGAGGGAGTTGAAAGCATTGGCAATGGTGAGAGGGTAGTTGCAGTGGACATCATTTATGTTCATATTAGTGGGAGTAGTAGGCTTGTTGTTCCCAAGAATTTCCTTGATTTGAGACCAATACTTTTTAGGACATGTAGTGGAGGAGCTTAGGAGGTTCCTGTAGTAGGAGCTTTTAGCCAGACAAATCTCCTTTTCGCATTCGTCGCGTAATGATCTATAGACATCGAAATCAGTAGGAAGACGGGAGGTCTTCCAGATGGACCACATTTTATCCCTGAGTTTCAGAAGGTGGAGCAGGGGATGTTTTAGCCATTTGGTAATTTTCCCTTTAACCCTTCTCGTGGTAACAGGGATATGTTTATTTTGTAGCGAGAGTAGAGAACTGTTAAAATAGTTTGTGGCAATGTTTATGTCATCAGTGTTGTAAAGTGGGGACCAGTCAACTAAGCTAAGATTGTGAACAAAGTTATCTATATTTAGGTTAGAGATGGAAAAGTTAACACTTTAGAAGGGAAGGAGGGGACAGAGGTATCCCATATACAGAACACAGGGTAATGATCGCTTATGGTATCTGGAATAACACCAACAGAGGTAAAGGCATCCTTTCTATTAGTCGGGATCCAGTCAAGAAGAGTAGCACTAGTACCTCCGTGGGAGATCCTAGTGGGCTTCTGAACAAGCTGTGACAGATTAGCCTTACTAGTCAATGAGGATAGGAGGCCAGAGCAGGGGCTGAGCCAGTCCAGATTGAAATCCCCAAGACAGATTATATCATTTTTCTCAGTCACGGATAGTAGATAATCCATGAACTCCTCAAACCCAAGCCTGGAGTTTCTGGTAGGAATATATGTACAGACTATGTGAAGTTTCTTTATACCTTCCCCCCCCCCAAGCAGTAGGAGGGAATGGAGTACTTCACAGTTGGTGAGAGGGGGAGAATGCAATAAAGTGATGTTAAGTTGTGGTTTATAATAGAGAGCAAGCCCACTGCCTCTTTTGGAAATAGGGCGATCAACCCGTAACAGGTTATAACCTAGGAGGGAGCACTGGGAGTCATCATTGGAAGACTTAAGCCAAGTCTCAGAAATGGCTAGGATGTCTGGGTTGTTGGCATTAGTCCACGCTTCCAGGTCAGATTGGTTGGCCAGTAGGCTCCTAGCATTAATGTGAGCAAAAGAGGGGCCAGAAGATTGGGGCAGATGATGAGAGTGGAGAGACTGGGAGGGATTATTAGCCAGAGTAGGACCCGGATTTGTCTCAACATCCTCGGCAAGAGTAAGGGATAGGGTAACGATCCAGGGAGATGCAGTAATATAGGCCCAAGTTGCATGTCCAGGGGAAATAGAGAACCTGCCCAGGATGTATTTGAGAAAGAACCCCAGCTGTTTGAGGACAAGACCGTATTTAGGGAGAGAATTAGGTATAGGTATAGGGTCAGATAGGAGGTTAGAGAAGTAGAAGTTATCCAGAGAGTATGAAGAGTAGGGTGACGTAGGCAGTACTGGACCAGAGAGAAAAGAGAGTACCCATAGTAAGAGAGCAATAGAGAGAAGGGAGAGTATAGGTAAGGGAGTCATGATTAGCAGGAGTAAAGACAGGAGAACAATATGGGGGGTAGAGAGTGGACAGCAAGGAGAGGAGGGGAGGAGCAAAAAAAGGGTTAAGAATTAAACAGAACAGTGAGTTGCCAGAGGATTTAGGCAAGGAGGGCGACCTCTAGTGGCTGGAGAAGATAAGGAGCAAATGGGAAACTCTATACTTAGAAATTGGAACGTTCGTCAGTCCCGCGACAACTACACTAACACGAGATCCTCCTACAGCTATATATCTAACACCAACAAAGGGTGGGAGGGTACTGGGGCAGGTGGGGAGCAGTCACGCAGCGACTGTGGGGTAAGCGCGATCTGGGACCAGCTCTGATTCTTGCTGCGCGTGTTCCAGTGACTGTGCAATCCATACCTGAGACTTTGCTTCGGGGGGGGGGCTTCTCCCGATACAGCCCTCACGACCTGTAGCGATCCCACGGACTGAGGAGAGAAGAACAGGTAGGTGTATTTACAGCAAGCCAGCCTCAACGAGATTTAGTTCTAACAGGGAAATATCATGGAGCCCTAGAACTGAGTGAGATTCCAGCTGGCCGTTTAAACAAGGTAGCGTTAAATGCGGTTTAAAATTAAAGTGAAGCCTTTAGCTAAATAGAGCAACACACCCAGCACATTAATCCCCTAGACAGCACTTGGAGATGAAATACAGTTCAGGCTAAAATACAGATCAGGCTGAAGTTTATATACATTAACTCCCTCTTAAGGTTCATGCACAGTTAAGGCTAAAACAAAGTTCAAATAGGGCTGAAGTTCATATACATTAAATCCCTCTTGAGGTTCATGTGCAAGTAAGGCTAAAACCCATGCTATGTATAAAAAATGCTCATTAAAAAAACAATCTCCACAGTTGGGTCGACATAATTTCAGTTTGAAAAATGGCACCAAAGTGGATCTGGGACGAGCTCTGATTCTTGCGGCGCGTGTTCCAGTGACTGCAATCCATACCTGAGACTTTGCTTCAGGGGGCTTCTCCTGATACAGCCCTCATGACCTGCAGCGATCCCACGGACTGAGACTTTGCTTCGAGGGGGGGCTTCTTCCAATACAGCCCTCACGACCTGCAGCGATCCCACGGACTGAGACTTTACTTCGAGGGGGGGCTTCTCCCGATACAGCCCTCATGACCTGCAGTGATCCCACAGACTGAGACTTTACTTTGGAGGGGGTGGGGAGAGCTTCTCCTGATACAGCCCTCATGCTTTAGTAGTCCTCCTCTGTACAACATGCCTTTAGTAGTCCCTCCTCTGTACAACATGTGTTTAGTAGTCCCTCCTCTTTACAACATGCCTTTAGTAGCCCTCTTCTCTACAGCATGTCTTTAGTAGTCCCTCCTGTGTACAACATGCCTTTAGTAGTCCCTCCTCTGTACAACATGTGTTTAGTAGTCCCTCCTCTGTACAACATGCCTTTAGTAGCCCTCTCCTGTACAACATGTCTTTAGTAGTCCCTCCTGTGTACAACATGCCTTTAGTAGCCCTCTTCTCTACAGCATGTCTTTAGTAGCCCTCCTCTGTACAACATGCCTTTAGTAGCCCTTCTCTGCACAACATGCAGTTAGTGACCCCTCCTCTGTACAACATGTCTTTAGTAGCCCTCCTCTGTAAAATTTGCCTTTAGTAACCCTGCTCTGTACAACATGCATTTAGTGACCCCTCCTCTGTACAACATGCCTTTAGTAGTCCCTCCTCTGTACAACATGTGTTTAGTAGTCCCTCCTCTGTACAACATGCCTTTAGGAGCCCTCCTCTGTACAACATGTCTTTAGTAGTCCCTCCTCTGTACAACATGCCTTTAGTCATCCCTCCTTCGTACAACATGCCTTTAGTAGTCCTCCTCTGTACAACATACCTTTAGTAGCCCTCTTCTGTACATGTCTTTAGTAGCCCTCCTCTGTACAACATGTTTTTAGTAGTCCCTCCCAATGTGGGACAGCTGTGAGTTATGGATAGAGGGGCTCTGAGGGGTAAAATGACTGACATCCCTCCTAATGTTGGCAAGCTGAGAGTTATGGATAGAGGGGTTCTGAGGGATAAAATGAGGAGGAAGTTCTCCCAATGTCGGACAGCTGGGAGTTATGGATAGAGGAGTCCTGAGGGGTTAAATCAGGACATCCCTCTTAATGTGGGACAGTTGAGAGGTATGCACAGAGGGGTTCTGATGGGTGAAATAAAGGACTTTCTTCATAATATGGGACAGTTAAGAGGTAGGGAAAGAGGGGCTTTGACATGTAAAATGAGGGATATCCCTCCTAATGTGGGACAGTTGAAAGGTATGGACAGAGGAGATCTGGAGGTAAAAGAAGGAACAGCCCTCCTAATGTGTGACAGTTGTGAGGTGCAGACAGAGGTGTTCTGTGATGCAAAATGAAGGATATTCCTCCTACTGTGGGGCAGTTGAATGGTGCCGTATGTATTTTATAGCTTACTGTACTTTCCGCAAGTGGTGATGTACTGACCAACTCCTTGAACTGCGTCAGAGCTAATGAAGTGTTTTTTTACATGTTTTGTTTATTTGTTTTGTGAAGCATGTCAAGTAAGTTACGTATTTGGTTTCTTTCCTCATCCTGTACAACGTAGTCCAACTGACAGCCCGTGTATGTGGGGGCTTCAAATAGGAGCCTGAAAGGGTGCATTAGTATGGAGCAGGCAAGTTGTGCGAGTGCTGTGCATTGAAGAGATAACCTTACCTGTCTCTAGGGTACCGGGAAGGTCAGAGCAGGATTTCAATTGACCAGAGAGAGGGAGAGTGAAAGAGGCTGAGAGTGAGAGAGACAGAGTGACAGAGAGAGAGAGAGAGAGAGAGAGAGAGAGAGAGAGAGAGAGAGAGAGACAGAGAGACAGACAGACAGAGAAAGAGCAGGTTGCTCAGTATAGAGGTACTGAGAGGTCTGATTTTGACAAGGCTTTTCCGATTATCTCTCACTGACTGAATCTCTCAGCTGGTTTATTAGGTGCATGTCATCACCTATGAGATATCAACTGTCTAAAACAGCACATATCACCTTCTAGACAACCTTTCTTGTTGAGATAAGCACAATAGCTTATGAATGATGCCACTGTTATTGTACTTCTCTTTCCTAAAGAATGAAAAAAAAAAAACAGCTGATCTATTGATTCTGTCAGTCCAGCAGTCAGGGTGCTTCTCAGTTTTATTTCTTATTTATTGCTGCTGTCAGGTCCCCAAGGCAGGCAGTGGGCCCCATTTCAGGCAACAGGTTTGTGTCTTCCTTCTCTCGTTCCCAGATTTTCATTCTGCTCAGTTCCAAAACCTTAGGACTTGTAAAGATAAACAGACAAGATAAGCCAACACAGGAGCTCGCCAATATCTCCTGATAAAGTCATCTGCCCGCCCATCTCACAATAGCAGCCAGACTCCTCTGCAACGCAAGTTTACTAGCCACACTAAATTGGCAGGAATAGTGGATACAGTGGAGTAGGATGCCTTACAGGGGAGCAGTCCACATTTAGGTGTAGAGCTAGGAAATGTTGGCTTACATTTAAAGCTGCAGTGTTTGTTAGTCACCATGTCATTTCATTTTCAGCAACATTTTATTCTAGCAAACACATCAATATACCCATTTTTCTTTTCATTTTCTATCATTGCTGAACTGAGATATGAGATTTTGAAGTTTTTAACAGTTCCCACTCCTTTATCATGCCCACCATGAAAAAAATGAAGTACCTTGGTGTGGGTCTATGCTATTTAATATCAGAAACAAAATATTTGGTAGCATCATCCTAATACACCCATGGTACGACTCTAGTATATATGTTCAACGAGTAACCTCAATGGAAGAGATATTTTAAAAAGTGCAAGTGGCGGACATTTTTAATAACTTGTGTCATTAATTACAAAATTAGTTATCACAGCTCTTTCAAAAATATCTAAGAAAATTACAGATACACTGATAATGAATCTAAGGATGTCACAAACACATTTTTGCTAAATAAAACTATGTGATTACTTTTTTTTGTAGACTAACAAATACTACGACTTTAATGTGCCTTTAAGAGATTTAAGAGGCTACGAAGTTCCTCACTGGGATCTCTGAAAGCTGTGGAACCCACTGGAACCTCTTATTACTTTATACTCTCTGCTATACCTTGTACCTTTCACAGTATATACCATTGTTCGAAAAATGAATTCTACAAGTTGCATCCTTGTGAATACTGCTATGTCTTGTACATCTCAAAATGAATTCTTCAGGTTGCTTCTTTGGTGAATACTGGTATGTCTTGTGTATCTCTATAATATCTCTGCAACCTGTAGCACTGCCTAAACTATGTATGTTGTCCTTGTAAATGAGCATGTTCAACGGAGCCTTTTCCTGCTGAAATAAATAAATACAAAATTTAAAGAAGGTTACTTAAGTATTTACCAGACTGTTCCCTTCAGCTAAATGAGATTTGAAACATTGGTAGATTTCACATCCTGTCCAGCTGCCAGTACTTTTCTGTTTTGTAGCTAAGAAATTGATTTTCAAATATTTGAATGCAGGATTTGTGGCAGTTGTTCTGCTGCAGCTGTGTTACTGCATATAAGCAAAGATGTTTGCAAGCTATTTTCAAATAGCACCCCCCACACACACACACACCTTCTTGAGAAACTCACAGCAGCAGGGCTCTCCATCCCAGCCACTAACTAGTTTCATTCTTATCTCATGAGTAGGACTCAATAAATTACGACTGGTAACTCCCTGCCCCCCATCACCACTGTCATCCCTCAGGGTCCATCCTTAGCCCTTTACTTTTCTTGGTCTTCCTCAACAACCTCCCCACTGCCTGGTTCTCTGTGTCTATACATATGTACACAGACGATATTGTTCTTTATGCCGCTGGTAACTCCCCCTCTGATGTAGCGCCCACCCCCCAGCTGGACTTTGACAAAGTTCAGCTCTGGTTTCACTCAAATCAGCTGTCCCTCAGTGCCAAGAAGACAGTCTCCATGGCCTTTGGCACTCGGCAAAGGCTCAATAGGCTTATTGCCCCACCATCCTTCCACACCCTTGATGGGACTAAGATCGAGGATGTCTTCTCCTTTAAATACCTCGGGGTATGGCTTGACCATCATCTCAGCTTTTCTGGACATGTGGATGCCATCCACAAAAAAACTGCACCCCAAACTGGGTGTGCTGTACAGACACTGTGGTTGCATCCCCCTGGCAACCTGCCATGATACTGTCCACAAAATGATACTCCCAATCTTTGACTATGGTGGCATAATCTACAGTGCAGCCCCCAAGACCACCCTAATCAGACTGGACAGCCTTTTTCACTCCTTCTGTTGGTTTGCTTGTGTCTTTCCACCACGTACTCACCACTGTGACCTTTACACCTCTCTCTCTTCCCCCCTCTTGAAGCCAGAAGACTCGCACACTGTTCCTCCTTTGTCACAAAATACTGGCTTGGTTCTCTCCCCTCCTACCTCACCTCTATCCTCTCCCCCGCCCCACCTTCCACCTATTCCCTTTGCAACTCTGGCTACTGGTCCCTTGCGCTCCCCTCTAGGCCAACCTCTGCTGGACAATCTGCATTCTTCTATCATTTCCCTAAACTGTGGAACTCCCTTCCCCTATCTATTCGCTCTGCTCCAACCCTCTAGTCTCTAACTTCTCTCCTTTTCAATTTTATCTCCCCTTGCTGCAACTGCTCCTGATTTTGCTTCTCTGCAACTCTGCTCTACCTCTATTTTCCCTCCCTCCCTCCTTTTCTCTCCCATAGCCATCCCCACTTTACCCACTAGTCTCCTGGAGCTCCTTACGACCACTATCCTCTCTTTCTCCTTCCCCACCCACCTGCTTTCCTTCATTCTCTCTTAATCGCATCCTACATATGTGGGCTGATAGGGAAGCAGACACATCTACGTCTGTAGCTTAGTTTTTGTGGATTTACATGGTTTTCTGCTTGGAGTAACTACACCATTCTTGCTCACTACATCCGTGAAAGTCTACTGAACTGGATTTCTGCAAAACATCATCACCAGGTATCTGCATTTTTCATTTAAAAATCAACTTTTTGGAAGCTATCCCTAGCAAAACATAAGTCAAGCAACTAAGTCTGACAAACTCAGTGACTCTAGGTCTGCTTGAATCCACATTTCATCTGACCTGCTCATGATCTGTATGTGGGCTTTTCAACCTCCTTTGAATGACAAAGAAGCATGCAGACAAAAGGATTTCACATCCTGCATATGCACAGGCACAGTTCATCACCTTCAGGAATTCTAACACATTCTGTGACTCTGTACCTCAGCTGTTGATCATTTCTTTTTGGCTTGTGACTTAACCACCAGGTATATACTCCTGTCTCTCCTGTTATGTACTTATACTTATACTACTCAAAAGGAGTTGTACCTACCTATCCCTCCACTTCTATCTCTTGGGCAGTCGCATACCTAAAGTTAAACCAGGCATTTTCCCTGTAGACATGTTTATACACCTGGCTCAGAGACTCCTCCTGCTATCTGGTGATATTGAATCTAACCCTGGTCCCAAACTCTGCACCCCACTCTCTACCTCAACTAGCACTAAAAAAGGCCTGGTACTAGCCCATATGAACATTAGAAGCCTCCTGAGTCACCTGGCTGAACTTGAAGCCTGGGCTAAGTTGGTGGATCCTGACATACTATGCCTCACCGAAACCTGGTTGAAACCTACTGTATCCGATACCTCCTGCCCTCTACCTGGGTATAATATTCTTCGGCGAGATCGATCTGGGTCCAAGAGGGGGGGTGGGGTCGCTATTTTACTATAAAAGTCATCTGTCTCTTAGCGTCCTACCTAACCCTGATTCCCTCATGCTATGTGAAGCGCTGCATGCAACCCTGACACTCGGGTCGAAACACCTACATATCGTTTGTGTGTATAACCCGCCAACCAGTGGGCTGAACGGTCTCCAGAACCTACTGCAGTACGTTTCTCAAAATGTAAAACAAATGAAACACTCCTCCTCGGTGACTTGAACCTGAACTGGCTGGGCCCACATCACAATCTCCTTGCATCTTTGATCCAGAAGCACAATTTTCACCAACTTATAACTATCTGCACTAGAACCACGTCTTCACTCTCAGGGTCGTTACTGGACTGGATCCTTACAAATAGACCGGATCACGTTTCCAAAGCTACCGTCCTGGCTGACTCACTTACAGATCACTCACCAACGCTCTGTCACTGGCGCTCCTGCCCACCGCCTGCTCCTCAACCACGACTGATTACCTTCACGAACTATGCTGCCCTCAATACACAAGCCTTCTTATCTGACATATCTGACATAGACTGGACTGACGTTTTCTTCACCTCCAATGTTGACACTGCCCTTAACATATTTCTCACCAAGTTTGGCGAAGTACAAAAGAAACACCTCCCAAAGGTAAAAAGAAGAGTCAGAGGTCAGCAGTCAAGATGGCTAAATAAAGAACTCCTATGTAAGTTAAAAGTCCGAGATAAGCAATGGAAACAATACAAAAATCTGGGCTCCCCTGGATCTTATCCTGTACAAGCAGTATAGAAATGATTGCAAAGGCGCATCAGGCAGGCTAAAGCATATACTGTCAAAACCTGCTGACTAACTCCTCCAACGACCTCGAAAATTTTGGAGCCACATTAAAACTTTTTAGGATCTCACAAGCTGTCACCCCTCAGAAATGGTCCTGCAAGGTGTCCACTGTAATGACTCCTTCACTATTGCAAACATGTTTAACCAGCAGTTTTCCGACCTATCTGCCTACACAGCTTCCCTTCAATCTCCTGCTACACAACTGAACTCAACATTCCCTGGCGATTCACCCACCTCATCTAAACCATTCTACTTCAAGCGGTCACCAGGCATCAAGTCTTCAAGCTGCTCAAGGCTATCTCTGACAATACCAGCCCGGCTCTGATGGAATGGAACCCGTCTATTAAAGATGGCTGCTCACCTCATATCTGGACCTATAGCTAGAATCTTCACCCTATCCTCTCCAATGGCTCTGTCCCTGAAATCTGAAGGCCGCCAGAATTACTCCGTGTTTAAAAAGGCAGCAAAAATGACACGACCAACTACAGACCAATTGCTATACTATCAGTCCTTAGCAAGATCCTTGAGAAATTAGTCTCTATTCAAGTTACCGAATTCGTTGAAAACTCCAACTTACTCAATACAGTACAGCACGTGCTTTAGAAAACACCACAGCACCATGACTGCACTAGCAAAATTCTCCTCTGACATTCTTACCAACATGGACAAAGGAAGCTAACAGGGGCTGTTTCATCGACCTCACTAAAGCGTTCGACCTTGTTGACCATCCTTTACTACTTGCCTCCTCAGAAATCTGGGCTTCTCCTACCCTGTCACTACCTGGTTCAGCAGCTACCTTGCCAACAGGACTCAAGCAGTGAAATTCAACTCGGCGATCTCTGACAGTGCTGTTATCAATATTGGCATCCTCAGGGCTCCATTCTCTGTCCTCTCCTCTTCTCACTATTTGTAAACAATCTCCTGATGTAGTAACCTCTGGCCACTCACTACTTTATGCTGATGACCTGGTCATCTATGCCCACTCTGACAATATCACCAACCTGAATGCTGCCCTTACCACAGACTTCCACTTGGTGCAGCGCTCACACCCAACGCCTTGTCCTTAACTCCAATAAAACTAAAGCCATGCTATTTGGATCCCACACAAATTAAGAACCTGCTCTTCTCTCTCTGTGCCTGACATTAATGGTAACCCTCTGAGTCTGTTAGCTCTTTTCGCTACTTGGGCATTCACTTTGACCAAAATCTTGACCTAAAGCTGCACATCCAGGAAACTTGTAAATCTGTCAATTGTAAGCTAGGGGCTGCTTACAGGACTAACTACCTGCTTACCCCTGCCGCTAAACTGGCAATTGCTAGAGGAATCCTGTTACCAACCCTCCCACGGTGCTCCCATCCTAACCATGGCCAGCAAAACTGCTCTGCACCAATGGGACACCACCTTCAACAATGTTTGCAGGTATGCGGTTAAAGCACCGCGCCTGAAGCACCATTGTCAGCTATACAAAGACCTGGGCTGGCTATCTCCTCCTCCACCAGGCAATATTACCTCTGCAACCTTCGACACCATCATCAGAGCATCAAAGCTAGCTGAGCTCTCAAAACTACTCCAACCGGTTATACCTTCATGGGACCTTAGATCCTCTGACAAGTCCTTATTGAATATTCCTCTGCTGCACAAAAAGGGCTGGGAGCCTTCAGTTATGCTGCCCCTCACTTTTTGAACTTGCTCCCCAGGACTAAGAAATGCTCCTTCTCACGATGCATTTAAGCACAATCTCAAGCTTCTTACCTCGATGGACAAATGTGTTTGTTTTGATCCCTCTTGAATCCCATGCTCCTAACCTGTTCTCCTCCCCTCCCCTATTATGTATTATAGGCATTTGCGCTTTTTTTATTCTTGGTTGTTTTTTTGCTTTTATGTTTCATGTTTGTTGATACTGTATAACATTGTTGTTCTGATGCCAATTGTAAAGCTCTCTAATTACTGCCTAGTCACTTAGCTTGCCCTCGCCCTGAGCTGTTTTCCCCACCTTCATTTATCCTGCACTCTGTTCCTGTAACACTTACTTTCCCAGCCCCGCCTCTTCCCTTCCCACTTAGCCATTTCTCCAGTACCCCTGTCATTACCCCTCCCTTTCCCTGCCCCTCCCTCTCCTGCTTTTTGCCTCCTCCCCTCTTACATCCTCCACTCCCCTCTCTGCCGTCTTCGGTTCCACTGGCCTGTAACAGGTTGCTACCTTGTACCGCTAATGCCGTAACTTGCCGCCACCCTTCCTACCTTTCTTTCACCTTTCTGCCCCTCTCCTGCCAGCTTTCCCTCCTTCTTTATTCTTCCCTCTTCTCCTATGCTCAGTCCTCACCCCTCCCTCTCCTATTTTATCCCGCCTCCCACCAGTTTGCGTGACTCCCCTCTCTCTCCTGCCGTCTCGTAGTTCCACCGGCTCGGCCGCGGTTACTACTCTACCCCGCCAATGCCGTTTTCACCGCCTCGCCTCTTGTCCTCCTCCTTTCTTCTGCTCCGCTGCGCTCTTACTAGGTGCACTCTATCTCCCTACCCCCACTCATTTCCCTATCTGTTCCGTGCCCTTCATCCCTTTCCCCCATACCCTGCCCTTCCCACCCTACCCTTCCCTCCCCATTCCTTTAGTTCAAATCCTCCTCACCCTTGCACCTAGTCCCCCCACCGCCCTCCCCTGCACATCACCCTCTCTATTTTTTGCACCCATAGCTTCACTGTCCTGTTCCCCGACCTCTCCGTCTCTCTTGCCGACTCCCGGTTCCACCGTCCCAGCCACAGGTGGTAACCTTCTCCCGCTAATGCCGCACTTGGCACCTTAACCTCCCTCCTCTCCTCCCTTTTTGCTATTCGTCCTACCACCCCGTCTCCGTCTCCTGCCCTACCCTTACACCTGTCCCCTACCACCTCCCCTAGTTCTCAACAACTGACAACATGTAATTTATCCTTATTGCTATGCTTGACTACACTGTGTGACTTCGTCCTTTGCAAATGTATCCTGCTCTGTGTAATTTCTTATGTATCCTGCAAATGTATCCTGCTTTGTGTAATCTCTTATGTATCACTGTGTTCTGTAACTGTACCTCCCGGGTCGTGCCTGAAAATAGTCACTTGTTGGCTAGCGCACTTACCCGGTCAACAAAAACTAAATAAATAAAATCCTTGCCCTCCCCAGCCTCCACCTCCAAGTACCATGATCTCTAGCCTTCCTTCCCCTCCCTAACCCCTGCTTTTCCCCCCAACCACCTCTCCTTTACCCTGCAACTCCAGTTCAACCTTATTTGAGTTACCCCCCACTGTATGCATTTGAGCTGCTACTCTAGTATGCCTTATCCTCTCTTATATTCCCCCCTTTTTCTCTCTGCCATGCCACCCCCTTTGAAGTTAATCCATGTCACTTCTCTTTTTGTTATATAAAGAAAACTCAGACAGGCGCTCCACTACTACAGGATATTTTCAAGGTGGTGCGCTGATAAATAAAAAATCAGATAGCAGCTAGGTTCGGTGCACCCAACTTTCTTGTGCCCCATTAGCATTCTGACATTAGTTCTGAAGTACCAGCATTCAAAAACCAGAAAAAAGGATTGATGTACTTACATACTCATTTATTATGAATTTCTTCCAGGTAGCACAAACATCCCATAAAAAATACCTGGTAAGATAACAGACTGGTACAAAAAACACACAAAGCCAGATACAACAGTCCTAAGATTTGCAGCATCTTGTCAGAATGCTAATGGGGCATAAGAAAGGTGGGTGCACCGAACCTAGCTGCTATCTTTTTGTTATATATTTCTAGTACATTTCCTTATACATTATACAGCCTGTATAGTTCCTAATACACTGTTACAATGTAATAGATGCACTTTGATGATGGTCTGTAATTTGTTACACGTTCATACCTGTTTGTTATTGTACTTTTATTATTGCCTTCTCCCCCTTCCCTCACCCCTCACCCCCCCCACCCCACCCCGGATGCATCTGGAAATGAGCTGATACTCAGCTCAGTATGCCTTCTTGGTGAAATGTTTTGAAATAAATAAAAATATTTGGATGCATTTGCGACACTTAACTCACTTTACAACAAAAAAATATTACACATGCATCATAATTTTGATGCACTCATCATTTATGGGGCACCCTATACTGGGAGCAGGTTGTCTAATTTTGAATTGGGTTCTGGAACAAACTTGGAGCATGTCAGGGCTGGTGGGGGGGGATGTGGTTCCCAGTGCTTGCATTACTGCTAGTGGCTACTGGAGATGAGGGGCCTAGGAATCCAAGAACTGGGGAGGAGAAGCAGTGGATGCCAATGCACTGTGTGTGGTAGTATGCAGACAGATGTCATGGGTGCCATTGCATATCTGATACTCCAGGGAACCAGAAAAAAGGATAATGCTGTTGACCGGGAGGGTGACGCCTTGCCTTGCCCTCCACATCTGATATCAGGCCTCTCCTACTTGGACCTGAATTCCTGTCCTAGATTTCACCTCCACCACAGATTGACAGGACGTTGTGGAGAGTTTTGCTGTGGAGCAGAAGATAACCCTTCCTTGGAGGGCAGGCCAATGGGGAACAGCCATGCGGTGTGTCATGGGTGGCCCAGGAGCACCTGGGCACCAGGTAGAGGGTCTCAGGAGGACGGGGGGCACTAGTGAATAGCCAAAGAAGGTTCTGGTCAGTGGAAGGAAGGCAATAAAATGGACTTGATAAAAAGATGGCTAATTTTAGCATCATCTACTGCATCACTTTCATCTCTCACTTTAAGCACATCACCAATATCACCTTCTTCACACGTTCACCACAACTATTGTCACAGGCTGTATTCAGACACCACAGATCTGGGGGGTTTTCTATCTGGCATAGAAAATGAGAGGTATTTGTGTTATTCTTTGGTATAAATTTTCCAAAATACCCAGTTTCCAGTTTTGTTTCCCTAGAGCTGTACTCCTGGCCATTCTTGTTTTCAGGAAACCATGCAGACAGATGGGAATAGTGCAACTCATGCTCAGTTGCAGTACTTGGGAAATGCAGCCAAGGCCAAGCATGTGACAGTGACCAGCATATCTAAGGGTGCTGAGGGTACGGATCCCGGGTTTTCCTGCATTAACGGATTCCTGATGTGCTATCCCTGACATTGTGGCATGTGTTCATAATGTAACTTTACCATCTAGTAGCCCACAGGAATTTTCAGACTGCTCGCAGTAGAACTAGTGATTTTATTATTGTGTTTCTATATCTTGTGCATAGTCCTAAGGGAGCACAGGTTGTGGCTATGACCACATATTGTGCTCAAGTTGTGTAAACCACCATTGTGATTCACCTTGTTGTTGAATAATTAAAAATGGAGTTTAACCATTCTGTATTAAGAATTTGTGAACTGTATTAATTGCAGATATGCCATTTCTTGTAAGCATGTATGTTACATGTATGCTATAAAATGCAATAAAAATAAAGTTAAAAAACCATACCAGATCACACCAAGGAGAGCAATAACAGAAACTGAATGGAGTTGCACAATCCTTGTGATGTCAGGGCACATCAAGGAACGGTTTGCCATAGTGCAAGCAGCAAAGAGATCAGGAGGGGTAGAATGGGGGGGGAGTCAGGAATGAATTTCTTCCTGGACCTAAGCAACAGCACTCATCCAGAAGCACTGATGATGTTCAGCCCCACCTGCATGAGGTAGGGGTCAACCTGTGCCACTCATCTGGGAAACCAGTTACTCGAAGAGGACAACTTCTCATTCCCAGCATTTGAAAATTTAGGATATTGGACTAGAGAAAGCCCAGGGGACTGTATAGATAATAAGAGGAAGCACATACTTCAGCTCATTGTGAGCATTTGAAAATCTGAGATACAGTAGGATATGGCAAATGGAGTTATCTTGGAGTGGTGACATGCTTACAACTGTATGCCACTCTGTGAATGTTTCTCCAGCCACCTGTATTCACCTTATGGAGAATTGTATTGTATATTGTATATTGTGTTTGCATCTTGAATTTATCAAGTACTTGCCTTATTGTCCCTGTAACCCCCTCTCCGGGTCACACCTGGAAACGAGCCATGGCTCGGTGTGCCTTTCCCAGTAACCAGATTTTAAATTAAATAAATAAATAAGTAAATTGCTGCTGAAATCTGTCACTACTAACTACCTGTTTTTTTTTTCTCCTCCACTGTCGACCCTCATCTACCGAGTACCCCAGCCCCATCACCCCAATGTCCATCGAGACTTGCCACAGCCGTCTTCCCCCAGGGCTTGCCCCCCCATGGGGTCAGTGGGGATCCCCAACCCCCACCATGTACCAAATCCAGTTCTGGCTAGTGTACCCAGCAGGTCAGGTACAGGGGCTGTGGGCACTCAAGCACCATTTTGTCACCAGCTTTTTCCTCCCGTACTGTCCCCAGGGAGGACTGGCATGCTATGGCATCATGATGCCATGGGTTCCTGCATGATGTGCATTGATGTCTGCCCCCCCATGTGTTGGCCTAAGCTATCTTTCCCTTGGCTTCCACTAGGGGCCAGTCAAGCGCCTTGCTCTGTCTGCCCTCCATGCCAGAGTAGCACAGCAGTTGTACAGATGCTCAATCCTCCCCCCCCCGGCCTGCTCTCAAATGTCCTGCATTTGCTTTTGAACTTGGGTCATTGGCGTTGCATGCAGTAGCACTACCACTTCGCTGGTAGGCCAGCTAACTACCTCCATTTTATTTACCTTTTTAAAATTCTATTTATCTCTGTGCTGCAGGTGGGGATATTCCCCACCTCAGTGCCCCCACACCCATCACTGGCATCCCCCAACAGCTACCCCAGAACTAACGATCACAGTTTACCCCTGAGACAGGGCCCCCGAATGGGGAGACCATGATCCACTGCATTTCAGTCCTGGGGCTGGCTGCGGCATCTTTCAGTGTGGGGTCGGAGGCCATCACACTGCACTGTTCCACAGGGCTTTCCCTTTTGTTGGTCCCCCAAGGTGTGGCTGTACAATGACATCAACACACAGGCAAGTGTGCTCCCATGCATGTCCCGCAGACATCGGCCACTGGCTTCCCCTCTGCTACATGCTACCGGTTTGGTGTACACCGAGTCTCCACCAGGTGTCACCCATGTGCCAGGCACCACCAACCTTCCCCCCAGAGGTGGAGAGCTGTCCTGGGGATACTCATCCAACCTCCACCCAGCCAACCCTCTGATGCTCTGAGCTCGCTCACAAACCTGTGTCTTCAGAGTCACTAGCAGTAGCTGTACTGCTGCGCCAGCAGGCCGGTGTTACTACTGTGTTGCCATTTTAACTAAGGAAATAGCTACAGAACTAGAAAAAGAAGAAATAGTTTAAATGTGCAGGCAGTTTCTTGGGAGCATTTGGGGAGGTGGCAATGTGTCACTGGATTCTCAGGAAAACTGCAATGAACCTGGAAGTCCTGTTTCCCATTAGAAGTTGATTTTAAATACTGGTTCTGATTCTGTTATTGTTCCATCTATTCATGCCTATTAGTAATTTTTGGATACTTATATTGGGTGCTAATAAAAAACCAGGATTGAATACTGGTTTAGATATAAGACAACATCAAAATAAAAAAAAGTAATGGGAAATATTGCAATAAGCCTAAGTGCTGTTATTTGATGTTGTACTTTGACACCTAGAGTTCAGTGTTTTAAATTTCCTTTCCCCTCCCTGGCTCCCTGTTCTCTTTCCCTCTGCCATCCCTTTTGTTCATTCTTTCAACACAGTTATGATATGGTCCTGACTGCAATGTAAATGAACTATTTAAGATAAATAGAATGGCATATATAGTGAGGACCAGTACTGTGTTAACAGTTGCAATTGTACATAAATGTAAATGTTATTTTATTGTTCTGTTTATTTATGCATGTGTTTTTCACTGTGGTGTTTTAAATATAGAATAAAGTATGGGGAGGTGTGTGTAAATGAGAAGTTTACACACATCACCTCATATTTTATTTTATTTTACATAATTGCTGGGTTTCCCTTTTTCGCCTCAGCAATTATATAAAACAAAGATGTTCCAGTGCAGCTGTGGTTCGGCTAAGTTTTAGTCGGGTGTCATAATTCAGCATGCTGCATTTTAAATATAGGATAAAGTATGGGTCTCGGTGTGCAACGAGAATTTACACACACCCGAGGGGTTTGATGCTACATAAACCCCGAGAGTGAAGCTCAAGGGGTTTATGTGTAGCATCGAACCCCGAGGGTGTGTGTAAATTCAAGTTACACACTGGGACCCATATTTTATTTTATATAATTGTTGGGCTTCTCTTTTTTGTCTCTGCACTTATATAAAATAAAAAAAAAGACTGCTGTGCCGGCACAGTCAGATTACCTCAGCCGCGAGGTCCACTTTCACTTTATTTAAAATATTGTTGTGGAGATCCATCCAGTAGCCATGTGGCACATCTGAAGTAATTTTAAAAATTACTCACTGCCGAGTGTCTGTGGCAGTTTCTCTCCATGGTGGGTTTGCATCGGGGAATGGTTTCCTGTTCGGGAAGGACACAGCAAGCGAGAAGTTTGAGCATACGCAGTGTGGGGAAAACCATGCGCGTTTTTGCCATTATAAATGCTCCTTTATAATGGCAAATTATGCCACGGTTTCCCAATGGGAAAAAGGGAAGCCCATTAATTATAAGAAATTACTTTTTTTTCCAACCCGGAATCATAAACTGCACCTGCTCTGTTTCTAAAGAATCTAGTGTTGAACTAAGTTTATAAAAATGACTTACAGCCCAGCTCTTCTGGTAGTGCTGTTTCATGTAAACGGAAGCGGCGAGCGGTCAGGAGCGGTAGAGTTGTAGCATATACATGTGCAGGGTAAGGGAAACCGTGTACATGTTTGCTGTTATAAACACTCCTTTATAATGGCAAATTATGTTACGGTTTCCCTATGGGAAAAAAGGGAAGCCAGTTATTTATTTATATACTTAATTTTTGTTGACCCGGTAGGCCCACTGAAACTAGAAGTCCCTTTTCAGGGGTGACAGGGGGAGGATTCAGATGGTAACCAACTGAAACTGAACCAGATTAAGCTGTTGGTGGTATTTTTAGTGAATTATTATTAATGAGTATCAGCTGCTTGAATAGGCTAAGCCAATCAGCTTGCAAATGTTTGCACTACGTCATTATGACATCATGATGTTTGAATGGTATTTAAATGGTGTATTTTCAATACTTTTTGGCCTTTGATAAAGGATCCAGTGTCTGATCCGAAACGCATCAAGCATTACTCTCCTCTTTTAATAATAAGAGGAATTAACCAAGATCCCTGGTGTCTGTGATATGTGAGGTGGTGAGTGCTTGGCTTTAAAGTTTTTTACATTGCCTGTTTACCAGAGCACCACCGTCCCAGTGCGAGACTTTTCTACAAAAACTCCAAGCCTATTAGTAACCACAGTGGTTGTTCTCAGTTTAACCTCTGGCGTTAAGTACCATTTTAGAACTGTGAGATGTTATTTATGTCCCTCTCAACCTCAGAGTTCTACAGTAGAACATGGGTGTACAGCGTCAGACTGGCCCACCAGAATACCTGGACATTTCCAGGTGCCCCCCAGGAGGCAGTATAGCACAGTAGTTTAGGGCTCTGAGCTGTAAACCTGGATTTGAATCTCACAGCCCCCACTTGCATACTGTGTGACCCTGAGCAAGTTACTTAACTTCCTTGTGCTCCCAGGTCGCACCTGGAAACAAGCTTTGGCTTAGTGCGCCTTTCCTGGTTAAACAGTTTTCCCTTCCCTCTGTTGGGTACCTGCCCATCTTCTAAACTCTGAACATCTTTGAATTTATCATCCATTTTCTATTTAAATGGGGTATTTTGGACACTGCAAGAAATATGACATGCAAACACAGAGCAAGTGTATCAAACCAAAATAGACTATTGGTATGTGCCCCTGTATCAACTTTCCAGGTGGGCCCCCTGTACCCCAGTTTGACCCTGTGGATGCATTCTGCCAACAATAGAAGAGCAGAGCAAGGACATACGCTATGTCATACCCATTCTAAATGGTACTTACCAGCAGTCTGTAAATAAGAAACCCCCATGGGATAATCAAAAAGCCTGTACAGAGGGGCAGAGACAGAATTAGAGCCAGTATTTACAAATTAGCCTCTACAGGGGGAAAATAACTTATAAGTTCAGTGTGTGTGTGTGTGTGTGTGTGTGTGTGGCCACCAATCAGAAGCTCTTCCCCATAAAGTATAATTAGTATCAAATGTATTTAAAACTTATGAGTGAGTCTGAGTAGAATGTCTTAACTTGCAATTCATAAAAAACTCAAAAACGGAAACATTTAAGACCTGAAGCACAACTGATTTTTGTAATCAAACAAAACTGAAACATTTGTGTTAAACCCTGTAACAAAACTGATTGTTCTTTTTTTTCAACCTCAAACAAAACTGAAAAAAAACTTCAAACAAATATGAAACACTGTTTGTTGAGGTTGAGCTCAGTGCCACCCCGCCCCCTCTATCTCTCTCTCTCCTTCCCCTAGTAGTAGTTCGGTTGCGGATCATGGCTTTGTATTAAATGTGGTGTCTGAGGCAGCAGAGCTTGATATAATGATGCTGAAGGTATGCCGGTGGATAGACGGTGTTAGGCATTAAGCGATAGTATTAAACAACACAACGGCCAGAGATCGAGAAAGGACAGCAAGAGGAGATACGAAACCACATTAGCATCCCAGACTGAGAAAGGACAGATAACTAGGCTCTCCTCTGTGTTGATGTCTGCAGAGCTGCGGCGAGTACATTGCGTTAGATAATTGATCAGTTTCCACGCCGGCTGGAAGCGAGGAGAGACGGCTGGAAACTGACAAACAGCCTGAAACTGACACACTCGGCACACATTTACACAAGGCAACATTCCTGCTGCCCGTTCTGCGTTTCCTTCGCTGTCAGTTCCTGCCCTTCTCCCCCCGGTACTGAGCTAGTGCTGCTGGTGCAGGACAAGTCCTCCCTCAAGGAGATGGTGAGGAGGATGCCAGGTGAACCATGAACCGGGATGGCAAAGAAACGGAAGGTAAGACTTGTTTGATGGGTGGTGGAGTAACATATTTTGCTACACAAGCATCGTTTTGTTACTGTGATTGTGTGTCTTAACATCGCCGCCTTATGCTTGTGTTGCCGCTGGCTAGGCAACAAGACGCGATTTCAAAGGCACTCTTCACTCACAGATGGTTGGATCCCTGGATTACATGATTTGTTCTGCTACAGAAAATTATTTTCACACTGAGCCGCATCACATAAAACTGCTTTTCAGCCAATGTGTAGTTTACATGCGTCCCTGGTTTTGGTCATTGTTCCTTGGTGTATGTTTTTTTTTTTGGGGCTGAAGGGTGTGCCAATAACTTTAATATTTTTTTTCCTGCAACTCCAGGGGGATGTCACCTGTTATGATACCTTGCATTATTTACTATGGGACGTACACAATAAATTGCCCTGTTTCCCCTCTATAAGTAATGAAAGGGTGTGGGAGCTACCCCCCGACTTCTCCTCTTGGTCTATAAAATACTGGGATCACTGACGATCTGGAAGCCCCGTGCCGGCTCAGGGTCCTGGCCTCAACAAGGAAAATGTGGCTATTATAAAAAAGGCTTTCCAGAAATAGAATCCATCCCTAATTAAATTGAGTACAGTGGGCAGTGACACTGGCGCAGGCATAAAATCGTTTCATTTCTGTTCATGTTCCTGATGTATTAAACTGGTAAAGGTTTGGACTATGGTGTCTGGGTAGAATGCAATGCCTTCACCATGAATAAAGATATTAGCTGTAGAGATTTGTTGAGGGAAAATGCCCCCTTTGTTCTCTGTTCAGATCAATAAGGTAGCACAAAAAGAGGATTTTTGGAAGCAGTGCTATTGTCAGGAAACAAATCATGATTTTGTTCTTGGAAAATTGACTTTGCGTCAGGTGTGACCTGTGTGAGGGGGTGCACAAAGCAGGAGAACTAGGCAATCGGTCTACAGAAAGGTACTTCTGTGGAAGGGAACAATAACAAAGGCTCTGGATGCCACTATCCGGAAGTGTGAGACTTGCAGATCACAGAGAGAGGATTAAGTTAAAAATCTATTTTTGTTTGGTACCCCTTCCCCTCCCCCCAAAAAAATCAGATTCAGAATCTTACTGTTACCCCTATTATCTGCCCCTGTACTTTACTGATCATAGAAGACACTGAAACAAAAATATGTGTCAACAGTCTTGGGGGGCTGGATTTTTAATCTCTAATGATGTCAGTGTGGCTCAGCTGGAATCACATCTGCCTCTGGGCTGTAAGGTCATGAGTTTTAGTCCCACACCGGGATTGGGCTCTTATTACAAATGCTGGCACTCAAGTGCAGTACTATGGGGGACACTGCACTGTCAGGGTGTGCTGTCCTTTGGTTGAGACATTACGCTGAGTTCCTGCCTGCCTTTTTAGGTGGTGGTTCAAGTGGGCATTAAAAATTCCATGGCACCTGTCAAGAAGGGATGGGTAATTTATTTACTACACCAGTTTTCATTTATTTTACAATTTGGTAATGTCAGTCTTACTTGTTGTGCACTATTTATTTTTATTTTATTGAAATGTGTTTACTGGGTAGGCCCACTGAAACTACCAGTATCCCATTTTCAGGGGTGACCAGAGTTAATTCCCATACAGGACTAAAACAGAAAGGTATACTGTACATACATGATATAGGTGCCCAGAAAACATAAGCTCTAAATTCAATGCAACCAGCTTTATAGTCACAATACAAACGTGCATCCAGGGTTGTTTGCATTTTTGTATTCCATGCAATACATGAGATCAGAATAGCATCATTTGAGGCTTGTTGTATTATTCCTTCAGATTTAGTCAGTAAAAAGATATGTAGCAAAAAAAAAAAAAATCCTCAGTGTTTTGGCTAAATTTCCTCCATTCACTAAAATACCATCAACAGCAGGGATGTTCAAAACTTTTAGGACTTGTCAAACTATGGTTTTGGTCGAGTTTGCACTTGCCCCTCATTCTTTGTGGTGAAATCAGCTCTCTTCTTTGTACTTGCCCTTCAATTAACTTTGCTTGTCCTGGACAGGGGGCAGTAGGATTTGCACACCCCTGATCAACAACTTAACCTGGTTGAATTTCAGATGGTTTGTGTCTGTTTTTAATACAATTGAAAATAATAAAAGGAGCGCTCCTTTTAATATGGCTCAGACTAGGTTTTCATTCCTATTCTGTGTTATTTTTGAACACTCCTTGTTTTAAGATCACTTTTCTTGTGACTATAATGAACTAGCATGCAGCAGACACTGCCCCCTGACCTCATGGGACAACAAGAGTACAAAATCAGCTGAGAATATCAATAAAAACCTGTTTTGAGACATATTAAATGGAGTGGTCCTTTTATTATTTCAGTTGTGAAAAAGTTCTAAAGCAGGCTCTAATTGGGGAAACATGGGTATCATACAAGTCAGGAGATGAGGGAAATCTGAAATAGAATAAAAAAGTATAGGTCAAAATGTCCACCATCATGCACTGCTGCTTTAAATGTGGTTAAGGGACTGGCATTCACCTGGTTAGTAGGGGATAGAATGTTTCAAGACATGGCTGTTACAAAAGTGGCTCTGCCTTCAATAAGCTTTAGTTTGCTTATCTCAGATGATGGATGTTGGACATCATGTCAGGAATTACATTTACTGCATAGTACTAGAACGTTGGTTTGGTAGAGGGCTGTAAAACCTCTGACATATGTCAAAATCGTAATGTTATTCATCTGAAATCATATGAACTTTTTTCATAATGATCGACAACAGGGAACCCTGCAGCACTGAAATGCAGTGCCCCCCAACCCCCACTAGGAAACATCACTTCCAACAATGAGCCGCCCGATGGCCGAAGACCTGAGCTCACTATGGAACCCAGGTTACCCACATTGCCATACAACACACTACCACAGTGTAACTGGGGCGACTGCTCACTGTCGCTCTCTTTCATAGGGGATTAACTGTGATGGAGATTTAGCTGCATTTTTGGCCTCACTGTCATTATTAGGCCACCATAGGAGGTCTAGAGCACAGTTGAAAAATGTGTTTTCAGTTTATTTAAGAAGGTTGATGAGTGCTCTTGTGCTTATCATAAGAAAAAGTGAAGCTGTTGGCAGTAAGCACACCCCAAACTCATTACATGCAGAATAACCTACAAGGCTCCTGGAAAGTAAGAAACTGTTGTTTTTTGACTCCTCTGTCATTCAGATGGTTGGCATGTTGTACAGTGTTCATAGCTTGGGTGATTTGTTTTGCATTATGTTGATATATCACCACTGTTGCCCCAGTTATCTTTATTTATTTATTTATTAATTTCAGTTTTGGAAATTACAACCTTTGAGCTAAACTAGCTCTTTTACAAAGGCTCCAAGTCAGTAGAAGAACAGGCAAAACAGTACAATTTACATCATATGATGAGAATATACAATAGCCAAGTGACAAGACTCAGGGCTTCCAGACCCATTCCAGCCCTTCTCTGCCACTTACCAGAACTCAGCATTGCCACAGGTACAGCTTCAGCCCTGCGGTGGTTCATGAGGGGGTTTTTGCTCAGCTGCTCCCCTTGACCCTCAAGTGTGGGGAGGTGAGCGGCCAGTCAGAAGGACAGGCTTGAAAGTGCTAGGCACCATCCTGTGCACAGCTGGGTTTTTTTCCTGCTGGTTTTCTCGCTACAGTCAAGGTGCCGGCAGTAAGGGTATGAAATGCACATGAGCATGGATTGCATGGCCATGCACCACGCCAGCCAGCATCCTCCCTGCCCAAACTGCTACATCTGCACTGCCTCCTATGGTCAGCTAGGTGGCAGTATAGCAGCAGAGCAGGCAGTCCTCCTTCCATATGGGAGGACAGCCTCCTTTGGCATGCTTGAGCCTCCTCTCCCAGCTGGCCATGACATCCCAAGCCCATTCCCAACCCTGGGTCACAGTCGGCAATCCTGCCATTGCACTGATAGGCTGACTGCTTGGGTGATTCAGCTCCCGGTGTATTCAACGACAGGAACTTTAAATGCTTACAGCCTGTAATTTAACTGCGGTATGCAAAGCATTTTTACTAACACATAAATAAGTGGCTGGGACTTGGCGCATTGAGACTTTAATTACTCTGTTTTTTTTCTGGTTATTCTGGTGAGTTTTGCTGTACTATGGATGCTGCTTTTGTATTTCTTTGAATAATTTTGCATAACTGTAATAACAACTTTCTGAGACACAACACCTCACAGAGAAAATTTTGGGTTTTAATATGAAATTAAGGATATTCTCTTAATTACCAATCAATAAATATAATATTATTTATTTATTTAAACTTTGGTTAATCAGGTAAATGTAATGAGCCAAAGCCCATTCTCATACATGACCCAGGGCTTATTTAAATAGCCAAAAGATGTTACAATTTGGTTCCAGATTGTACAGATCATAGGTGCCGGAACCGGGGGGTGGAAGGGGCGGTAGCCGCTCCACTTTTAATTTCTGTTTGGCAAAAACTAGTATAGAAAAAGTGCCCTTTGTAACCTCATAAGTACCCTTTTGATTCTCAGCCCCCTCAGCTTTTACCATCTTCCGGCACCCTTGGTACAGATACGGCAAACAATCAAAAATGCAGTTATGCAAAATATGTACAACTAAGTTGAGCACAATAATATTTCCTAAAGTGCTGTTTAAAAATATCATGATTGACACATTCATACAAGAAATTAGGCAAAGAATTCCAATTTCTAGCGACACACACAGTAAAAGCTCATTCATCCATACTACTTAAAACTCTTGGGATGACTAAAGAAGTAGTACTATTAGACCTTAGAGTTCTGACCTCTTTTTTTAGTTCAAATAAGTTAAAAAGGGGAGACTCTGTTTTTAAGCAAAGTGTCTTGTCAGTTAAACAATTCAAATTATATTCGTAACTAAGCTTAGGTGGCAACCACCCCAGTGATTCATATGAAGTGCAGTGATGAGTTCTGTATGGAGACATTAACACAAACCTACAAATTGCATTAAAAGTAGTATTTAAACAAGATAAGTCAGCTTTATTCCACAAATCTTTCTCTGCTAGTTTAATTCCTCATCAATCATTCAGTACTGGTGTCATCATTGTTAATCCTCCCCTACTAGCATCATTGTTTTTCCTGCACCACACGTATAGTCATTTTTTATGCTTCAAAACCAGTACCATCATTGTTAATCCTTCACCACCAGAACAGTCATTGGTAATTCTTCATCATCGGTATCATCATTTCTAATCTTTTACCACCATTATAGTCATGTTAATTCTTCATTACTAGTATCATCATTGCTAACATTTCACCACTAACGTTTTCATTGTTAATCCTTCACCATTAGTATCATCATTGTTAAACTTTCATCATAAGTATAATAATTGTTAAGCTTTTATTATAAGTATGATCATCCTTGCTCATGCTTCACCACTAGTATCATTGTTAATCCTTCATCAATGGGTATCATCATCATTGTTAATTCTTCATCACTAGTATCATCAAAGGTATTCTTTCACTAGTAGAATCACTATTAATCATTTATCACTAGTATCATCAAAGGTATTCTTTCACTAGTAGAATCACTATTAATCATTTATCACTAGTATCATCAAAGGTACTCCTTCACTAGTAGCATCACTGTTAATCTTTCATCACAGGTATCATCATCATTGTTAATCCTTCATCATATGTGTAATCATCCTTGCTCATTCTTCACCACTAGTGTCATTGTTAATCCTTCATCAGCACCGTGGGTATCATCATCATTGTTAATTCTTCATCACCAGTATTACTATCATTGTTAATCCTTCACTAGTATTACCATTGTTAATTCTTCATCACTAGTATCATCATAGGTGAGCCTTCACTAGCAGCATCACTGTTAATTATTTATCACTAGTATTATCATCATCATCATCATTAATCTTTCATCATTAGTTGCATCATTTTTAATTCTTCTTCACTAGTATTATCATTGTTAATCCTTTGTCATTAGTATTAGAATTGGTAATCCCTTATCACTAGTATCACTTTTTATCATTCAGTTTAATATATTTTTCGCAGATGTTGTCCCTCAACACCCTAACCTCTTATTCTTTTCCAACATGTTTCTTGGCACCTGACCTCACTACAGCCTGTGACAGAGCAATTCTAAATAGCACAGGCACAATTTCCGTGTCAACATCTTCACATCCTTCCACAAAAGGGTCCCTTCCTGCCACCAGTAGGGTGACACAGGAGGCACTAAGGGGTTTTGTTGCAAAATAGCTCCCTTTTCTAGAACACAAGAAGGTAGATGTTCTGTGGGGAGTGCTGGAGACACTCTCTGGAGTGGAGAAAGCAACCACCAAATTGACTCTATGACTCCTGCTGCTGCTGGCTAGTTTCACAGGCTTGAGATGTGAACTCACAGTCCCCTGAGTGGAAAACAATCGTCCTAACTGCTAGGCTTCCGAGGTGACTGCTGTCATCATTGTTAATCCTTCCCCATAAGCATGATACAGTTACACGTCAGTTAATGTGGTACTTTGAGATATGCTACCAGAAGGGGAAGTGCTGTATTGCAGTACTTTAATATGGTAAACATTTCTGTGGAATAGGAGAAAATTAGAGTGGTTACCACTGTACTCCAGGGTAAAAGTTTAATCCTGTATTGTTCTCAGTAGAAATCCTCAAGCTTCACACTCCAGATTTCCCAACATAGTAGGAAACCAACAGAGCCCAGTTTATTGTGTCTTTCTTTTTATAACCATAACTGTAAAGTATATTAACCACATTGGGAAAACTTTTACAAACCTAATATATGTACATAATTCCTCTTATATATAGTTCTTTTACATTCCTGCTCTACGACCAGCCCTTTGACCCCTCTCAAGTCCCCTATTGTGCCCCAGCCTCATAACCCCACTATCTTCCTGGTAGCTTACCTCTGCCTATCAAAACTGCCGTGCCTTAACCCCCATAGTGTGGATCAGACCCCTCCAGATATACTTCCACCAGTTGCCTGGGAATGGTTGGCACAGTGGTAGCACAGCTACTCACAATGCCGCCGACCCGGGTTCGTGAATGAGCCTGGGCCATCGAAGGGCTGCCTGGGGGAGGAGGGATCGCGTGTCCCAGTAAACGCTCTCCTCTTCCAGAGAGGGGAGGGTTATCACTTCCCACTGCTCTACCATCACCTGGGTGACAACAGGTGGCAATGCAGGGGAATCTGGATTGAGAGTGGGACAGTTGGAGCATGCCTATGGACTAGCTGCATCACGCCTCAGCAGCTGTCAATCACATTATGCACTCCTGGTGGGGGTGAGGAGAGCAAGGAAACTGTGCACACAATGTTAAGAGGATGACATACCACCAGCGGCCCACACCCATACCAGGCTCAAGTTGCAGCACTCCTGGGAGAATCCTTTCACATTTACCTCTCCTTCGGGTGGCCAGATGTCTGCAGGGAAGAAATGCTGAAGGCATACCCAACCCCAGGGGTTAACCTGGGGGGGCAGCACAGAGGTGTGTTTTAGGGGATGGGGGAACAGGAGTGCCCATAATGGAGCCCTAGGTAGGGTGGGTAGCATGCATGGGTGGTAGCAGAAGGCAGTCCTAGCCTGTGGCCTGAGGAGGAAAAAGTATGTCAGAAAAAACAGTTGCCTGGGGAAGAACCTAAGTCAGCGAGTGTGTGACCTGCAGGCATCACAGTGTAGGCATCATTCTGTTTAGTCAGGGGTTTTCCATGGTGTTCTTCCATCCCCTGGAGAATGCCACACACAGTTGTCGGGAAGCACAAACGACTGTTCATCAACAACACTAGCATTCCCCCATCTCCCAAAACAGACCTAACTGCACCTCCCCCTGTAGTCACATGGGGGCAGTATCACAGTATGACTCACTGCCCACCCTCCCTCGAAGAAGGGAGTATCCCCTGGGACTCTCAACTTTCCTGTACCTGGCCAGCCCCTGACGACCCTGGATCCATACCGAACCCAGCATTGCAAGATTTTCTGTATCTCTGTTCCTTTTATTCTTAATTCCTTGGTTCATTTACATGAAGAAATGATCCCCACAGTTGATCTATTTGCATTGTTAAAATAAGAACTGCACAGCTGTGGCAGCCCTCCACTGCTTATAAGTATTCTCCCAATTAAGAGTTTCGGCTAGTAAAGCAATGTTCTTCATTTAGGTCACATACATTGTGCTCATTTTAAAACTGCCATGTAACTTCCATTTGAAATAGCTGCCACCACTGTCTCGCAGGCAGCAGGTGCTTCTGCCAGTCACTCTGTTTTAAAGTGCCCCAATGACTAATGATGACCAGGGCACACTAACATAGGGTGAGTGGCAGAGGCATTCACAATTCTATGTGACAACATAATCATTTCACACAACAACAATCTTTTATATCACAAGCAGAGGACTGTAATTTGAGGAAAGGATTAAGTCACAGAAGCCGATGGACTTGAGAAGGACAAGGCTCCTGGTCCCATACATAGTATCCTACTAAATAAGAACAAAGGGAAGAGAAATGCAGAGAAAATATAAAGTATAAGCTGAATTTTGTCTAAATATTTTGTTTTTCAGAGTTTTCTCAAATGTGACAAACTTGCCTTCACTTGGTGGATGGTGGGTCAGTGATTCATGCACGGTACACTGATGATCTCCCGGGTCTGTACCAGCACCCTCCCAGAGTACCTTTCTTCCCCCCTCCTGCCTAGACCACTCACTCTGCTTACTGCCTGTCTTTCCAGCTCCCTGTCCTTCCTTGCTGTCACAGAGTGTGGGAATAAACTTCAGACAAGGCAAATTTACAGGTTTAAAACACACCGTAGTGTGATATTTATTTTTCAAAATTTAGAAAAATAATAAATGAAAACAAACAAAAAAAGACTGCAAAGAAAATCACTGCTTAACATCAGTGGTTTCTCACATAATACAGTCCTGGATCTTAGAGCTCCTAAGACCCTTTTCATCTGCATTCAACAGCTTGTGTGCACAAACAGTAGAACCTCTCCTGCTATCTCAGGCCCGAGCCCCACTGGACTGAACTGATATGAACTCAATGAAGAGGTTTTATATCTTTTTGGTGGGGTCACCTGACTAAGCCCTTTCTATTTTCATGTCTGAACGTGCTGTTACATGTCTGGAAACGCTGTTTTAAAACCAAGAGAGTTTGTTTGTTTGTTCCAGGGGACTTCCTGGTTTAATTAAAGGTACAGTGTATATCTCCATATATATTGACTCTCTATATCGCTGATTCATAATGACTAAGCATTTTTATAAAACATACCACAGTTTTTTTGTTTAGCTTCATACAGTAACAGGTTTATAATGTGAATTTATGAAAATACCTTAAGGATTTTGTATAACTGTACTAATCATGAAATGATTAGTTTGATATAGCTTCTGAATCATTTTTCTTTAAAAAGGCTTTATTAACTGTATTCATTCCTGCTATCTAAAATAGACTTCATGTTTATTTTACACAAAATGTACTTATGCACTTTACACAACACCTCTCCAGGTGTTTGGTATCGTTCCAGGGACTGGATGGATGGAAATGGAAAAAGAATGAACGGAGAGAACTAGTAGGAAGTTTAGTAGGGACAGTAAAGAGCAACGCTAGGTGGCCGACCTATGGTGGGAGTGAGAAGAAAAGCAAAGAGAAAAGCGTTAACTGTTGTGTAACAGAAGTTTTGGTAGCTAGGAAATGAGATAGAAAGGGGTTCCATCAGTCACAGCCAAGGGTGTAGCCTAACTCTGCCACACTTGCTCCTAAACATCACCTGTCAGCTGGACAAACCACAGTCTCTGGGATAAAATTCCCTCTTTCTGAAACTTTGTCCCTTTGCTCCTGCAGTTCTTTCCCTCATGGCTGTCTCTCGAGAGGTAGGCCAAGAGACTGTACAGTTCAGCCTGTGGCTACTCCTCTGCTCTAGCTGGCAACTGACCACTGATACTGTTTGGTTGTGCTGCACATCTGCAGCTCAGTTTCATGGGGGGAGCCACCTGCATCTTACATTGTCCGTATACCTGTTCAGCAAAACCAGGTGCTTTGCCTGACCTATTTTAAATTTAGCTTTTGGCCCTGTGTGATCATATAACTCTTCACTTTCTTTATCAACTGTGCAGGTATAGAGAAATGTCACTGTCTAATGCAGTAGCCAGATTTTCAAAGTGCATCTAAAGACAGAAGCAGATTGTCCTGAAATAGACAGGGTTCTTCGGACTGGGCAAAAAAATCAAGGGAAGGGACAAAAGGAGGCACACACTAAATTATAGTGAAAGTGCTGAGCAGCAACGACAAATGGAGACCAGTGAAACTTATTTCCCAGAATAAGAACTTTGTGCACTTAGATTGTAATATTGGCATAAAGCAATACTTTTCAAAAGAATTATGTAAACTTTGGAGGCAATGCACGAATATTCAGCAGTCCTTATGGAAAGCAAAAGTTAAATCGACAGTGATTTCCCCCTGCTTGCCTTAAAGTAAAGTATATTGGCCTACACTGACCTAACCCTCTATCTACTTGATCTGTTTGCTTGACCTGTCTACCGGTACATATGAAAATGTGATGTGTTTTAAGCTGTTAGATACAAGGCTTATTAGTGGAGGTTATTGTGATCTTGAGGAGGAAGTGGAGCTGGGAAAAGAAGGAAGAAGACTGTCAGTAAATGATTTACCGTGTCTTGTGTGGAAGAGATGAGCAGCACTCCCTACTATTGGAGCTGGGCCAGGTAATTGAGGTTGGATGCCATGATTCGTCCACGGTGTTAATAGGGGGAAGGGTGGTGTGGGTCTGTGGGGTGTATTAAAAAGAGTGAGTGCAGAATTTAACAACAGAAAAAAAAACACATAAGTACCTGTTTGAGATTTAGAATAAAAGGTAAAGTAACTGGGAAGGCGAGATCAATCTGTTTTTTATTATGGGGCCTAATTTAAAAAGTTTAACATGGAATGCAAACAGTATAAATAAGGCAATTTAATTTATATGATGCCCAATTCCAGGGGCTCTGGGTACCTCTCAGTGAGTAGAGCAGAGTCAATAAGCTTAACTAAAATCAATAAATAGCATGAAATATAACATTTCAAAAAGATAACATAGCAGCACCAGGCACAAAACTCAGTGGAAAAAGATGAGTTTTCGAAGACTTTTTAAAAATGTCCAGTGAAGAGGTACTTCTCACATCTCGGGGAAGGGTGTTTCAAAGAATCGAGGCCACCACTCTGAATGCCCTATCACCCAAGAATTTCAGTCAGGATCTTAGAACAGACAAGCGATGTGCCTCCACCGACCAGGCGGAGCAGCCAGGAGCATAAAATGCCCGGAGGTCTTTCAGGTAGCCTGCACTGAAAGATGTAGACTACTGAAATATACAAAGGAAGCACAAATTAATATCACCTTCTTACAGGAAACTTTCCTAAACAGGAAAGAATCCTTACAATTGAAAAAGGGGGTGATCAGAGATGTGTATTTTTCTCCAAGTATTAATAAGAGAAGTGGGAAAAGTGGGTTGCAGTTACAGATAGGAAGGGTTTTACAAGAGAATGGTGGATTTTGTCACAGAACAGGAGGGAAGGATAGCATTAAAGAGCACCCTTTTCATTCCCCTCCTTCCAAGTCCCAGTGGTAGCCTTACCCAGCGGTAGTCCAATGGTGCCAATTTCAAGTATTTTATTTCTGCTCTGTAAAAAGGGGAATGGATTGTAAATTGGTCCTGAGGAGTTCTACCACACAATCCATTCCCCTTTGTGGTCACAGAACTAGCAGTGACCCGCCTCCATGCTCCAATGTTTTGTGATGTCAGAGTTTGAAGAGTGTTGGGACACACTTCATAGTAGTGTTTTATAGCGTACTGTTCTTCATATGTTAGTGGTCTGTTTCATTCAAGCCAAAGCCCTCGCTGATCTAACAAGGTCCTCGTTAGTCGAGCGGCAGCTTTGACTTAAATGAAACAGATCACTAGCATACTAAAAACAGTATGTTAAAAAATGCAATTATTACTTATCTGTGGAGCATGTCCCTTTGCTCTCCAAACTCTACCATCACAAAACATCAGAGCATGTGCGCGGATCACTACTTAGTTCTGTGACCAGGAAAGGGAAGGGATTGTGCAGCAGGAAGTTCTGTGACCAGGAAGGGGGAAGGATCATGCAGCAGGAATTGATGATCCTTTCCCCTACTTACAGGGCAGAAAAAAAAATGGAATTGGCAACATTGGACTACTGCAGGGTAAGGCTGCCACTGGGGCTTGGGGTAGAAGGTTTCAAGGAAGAGCATGATAGGTGCTGTGTAATAAAGGTTGCATTTGGGCACCTAGTTTGTATTTTTGGGTCATTATATGTGTCACAAACTCGCTCATCCGGTCAGCCCACTACTCCCAAAGTGCCAACCTCTGAGCGTATGATTTATGTACAGTGAACAGAACAAGGTAGTCCTCTTGTCTGTTTTGTGGGTTCAAGTCACCTTAGTCTCAAGCTCTGGAGAGATTCAAACTGATAACCTCTTGTTAGCGTACCCAATAATCAGGCTCAGATAATTCTGTCTTCAGGGGGCCAGACATCTTTGCCTATGGGCGCCCAACCAGGTCTTTCAAATGAACCCTTAGAACTCTATGCAAGACTTTAGAAAACTATCCATTTCTCAGTTTGGTATATAATAAGCCCATACACAGTGTCACTTATAACCTTTAAAAGCTCCACTTAAATAAAAAGAAATGTCAAGGCACTCCAGACAGTTCCGTTGTAAAAATATCTCTTTACTTTAAAAATATCAAAACAGAACAATAATTACAGAACAAAATATATATCCCAACAGATACAGCCTTAAAACAAACAAGTAAAAATACAGTTCCTACAATTAATAACTTCAGACTAATCTTATCTAATGCTTACTTTCTTTCAGTGCTTTGAGGGGCTCTCTTCTCTCAGTCAGAATTATTGTCTTGTGTCTCTGTCAAGGTTCTTTCAGCAATTAAAACAGTTCTGAGCCGGCCTTCTCATGATGTCATTAAACTCCGCCTTGGAGCATTAAAAGTTATATTTTAAAGCACAGGACGTCCCAACAAGATTTAAAAAAAATGATAAGTGACATACCCAATTTTCCTCTCCTCAGGTTAACTGGTCAGAACTGGTTTGTGCTCTGCTACATATACATCTCAAAAGTTTCTTTGATCTAAGTCACTGTATTCAAAGCAAAAGTGCATTTGCCTCTTTAATCCCGTCTGGACCTTGGAATCTACTCCTCAAAGGTCTCTCTGATGTAATTCAAGGGTTCCCCGGGAATGTATGTTTGGCTTTCCAAATTCGTCTGGGTTCTGTTTGGCCCAGCCATCAACCTCTTTGACGAAATGAGCTGGTTTCTGGAAGGTTATTCATACAGTAACACAAGCATGCTCTTTCCATGTGACACCTAGAGCAAAATCAAAGGATTCCCCTGGGGATGCCATGAATGGCTAATTTCATTTCCTTGGATCAAAGCAAATTTAACATGCTAATTGAACCTCAGATCGCTATAGTTTAAAATACCTCCTGTCCTTTGAACTTATCCTTGGGTTTTTTTGGATGTGTCAGTTCAGCAAGACTGTAGTTTCTTCAAACTGACCTTCCCATCACATATTTTATATGTAATAAAAAAAAATTAATACAGAACTTAGAGCACTCAGAGCTGGCTGTCTACATCACACTCCTCCCCACCTAGACTGAATCTGGGGGCTCTATCCCCTACATGGGATAAGCTTCCCAAGTTCACTGCTCATAGACCCTAGACAGTCCATCTGAGTTCTGGTTCTTGGCTCCGGCCCTATGTACGATTTTCAAATCATACCCTTGTAAAGCAAGGCTCCGTCTGAGCAGTTTGCCATTGTTTTTCCCCATCTGCATTAGCCAAACCAGGGGGTTGTGGTCGGTCTGCACCACAAAAGGCTGCCCATACAAGTATGGCTCCAATTTCTTTAGGGCCCACACTAGGGCAAGACACTCCTTTTCCACTGTGGAGTATGCTTGTTTCCTGGGGAGCAGCTTTCAGCTCAGGTAGGCTATGGGGTGGTCCTTCCCTTCGCTGGATGTCTAGCTTAGTACTGCCCCAATACCCACGTCTGAGGCATCCATCTAAACTATAAAAGTTTTGCTATAGTCCGGACTTGTCAAGACAGGAGCATTGCACAGTGCCTCCTTTAGTTTGGTAAAGGCTTCCTCACAGGCTGGGCCCTAGGTGATTTCCCTTGGCATTTTTTTCTTTGTCAGGTCACATAGGGGAGCAGCCAGGGCACTGTAATTAGCTACAAACTTTCTGTAGTACACTGCTGTCCTGAGAAAACTCCTGACCTGCTTCTGTGTTTCTGGTCTGGGCCACGCCTGTATTACCTCTATCTTGATTTGGTTAGGACGGAGCTGTCCCCGGCCTACCACATGCCCGAGGTATGCCACTTCCCCCATGGCCACCTGGCACTTCTCGGCTTTGACAGTGAGCCCGGCCCTCTGTATTCTGCCCTGCACTTCCCTAAGGTGTGACAGGTGTTCCTCCCAGCTGGTACTGAAGATGGCAATGTCATCCAGGCATGCCACAGTGTACTCCTCAGCACCATTAAACACCTGGTTCAGCAACCTTTGGAAAGTGGCCGGGGCATTCTTCATTCTGAAAGGCATTACTTTGAACTCAAATAAGCCTATCGGAGTGATGAAGGCCGACCTCTCCCTAGCTCTGTCCGTCAACTCTACCTGCCAATACCTCTTTGTCAGGTCAATGGTCATGAGGTAGGTCACCCCTCCCAACTTGTCCAGGAGTTCGTCTGTCCGGGGCTTCGGGTGGGCTTCTGACTTCGTGACTGCATTCAGTCCACGATAATCTACACAGAACCGAGTCGCGCCATCTGGCTTGGGTACAAGGACTACGGGTGAGGCCCAGGGACTGTGGGATCTCTGGATTACCCCTAAATCCAGCATCTCCTCCACTTCCCTCCTAATGTCCTTTTGGACAGCCTCTGACACCCAATATGCTGTCCGCCGTATGGGCGTCTGTGTCCCTGTCTCCATAGCGTGTGTTGCTAAGGGGGTTAGTCCAGGCTTGGCGCTAAACAAGGGGGCAAAGTCTGCTAAAACCTCCCTCACTTTCTGGATCTGGCCCGGGGTCAGCTGTGGAGACAATTTTACTGCCTCCACAGAGGACTCCCACTTACTCTCTTCCAGCAAGTCCAGAAGGGGGTCTCCTTCATCTGTCCCCTCCCCATGACTACACACTGTGAACACCATGTCAGCCCTATTTGCATATGGCTTCATCATGTTGACATGGTACATCCTTTCTGTCTGTCTACTGTCAGGTAACTCCACAATGTAGTTTACGTCATTTACCTTCCTAACCACTCTGTACGGTCCTGCCCACTCAGCTTGCAGCTTATCTTTCCAGACCAGAATAAGGACCATGACTTCCTGACCCACCATGTACGAGCAAGCTCTGGCTCTGCGGTCGTACCATACTTTTTGTTTCTGCTGGGCAGCTGCCAGGTTGCTCTGGGCTGTCCCCATAAGCTCCTTCAGCCTTTTCCTAAACCTTAGGGACGTAATCCACAATGGGAGTTCCCTGGGTGGTGTGCTTGCCTTCCAGTCCTCCCCGGATCAAAGTCGAGGGCCCACATACCCAGCGTCCATATAAGAGTTCGAAAGGGAAAATTCTGTCAACTCTTGGGGCACCTCCCTGTATGCGAACAACAGGTGGGGAAGGTATTTCTCCCAGTCCCTCCCATGCTGTTCAGCAAATGCCCAGAGCATTGACTTTAGGGTACCATTGAAGCATTCCACAAGCCAATAAGCTTGTGGGTGATATGGTGTCATGCATCTCTGCACCACCCCACACTTCTTCCATAAACATTTTATTAGGTCCGACATGAAGGAACCCCCTCAATCGCTGATTACCTCCTGTGGAAACCCAACACAGGAGAAAATCCCAAGCAAGGCATCTGCCACTTTGTCTATCCTCAGTGAGGAAAGGGCGACTGTCTCTGGGTACCGGGTGGCATAATCCACCACAGTCAGGATGAACCTTTTCCCTGAGGAGCTGGGGGTATTTAAAGGCCCCACAATATCCTTTCCATCCCTCTGGAATGGCTCCTCCACTACGGGCAAGGGGATCAGGGTGGCTTGGGTTTTCTCGCCTGCCTTCCCTATTTCTTGGCACCGGTGACAAGACCTGCAATACTCCTTCACCTGCAGGGTGAAGTTAGGCCAGTAGAAATTCTGGGCTAACCACTGCGTAGTTCATACGATTCCCAGATGACCAGATAAGGAAATATCATGGGCAACCTTGAGCAACTGCTCACGATATCCCTGGGGAATGACAAGCTGCCTGCGTAGCATCTCTCCCTCTGTCTGTACTGCCTGTGTATACATAAGCCCATTTTCCCAATAAACCCTATGTCTTCCATCACCTCCCTGTGCACTGTCCGAGTCTGCCCAAGCCCTCAGCTTCTCTAAACTAGGGTCACTTCTCTGAGCAGCTGCGAACCCCTCACACCTTCCCAAGGCATGGGACAGGTCCCCTTCAGTCGCTAATCTAGGGTCCCTAGCATTAGCGTCAGGGCCCTCAGGATCACTGTCAATCCCTACCCTCTGACAAAGGGTCACCCCTCTCTCTTCAGAGTAACCCTCTGTAGCTATGTGGTTATTTTCTACTGGGGAAATTTCTACCCTCTTTTTATCGGTCAACCCCTCTGGAGACACAGGCTAGGGAACCAGCCTCTCAGTATCTTCCCCAATGGCTTCTGGGGAGCTCAGGGAACTACAATTTTCCCTGGCCGCATGGCTACGGGTAACTGCACATACCACCCCCTGCTGGAGATTGTTACCCAGGATCACATCCACTGCTAATGTGTTAGCTACAGCCACCTGTTGCACAGTTCCCCCCTGTTTCACCCCAGTCCAGGAGAACACTGGCCAGGGACAATGTTTTCGCTTCACCCGCAAAGTCCTGCACAGTCACGTATTTATTGGGTATAAGCTGACCAGGCTGTACCAGATCCCCCTTTACCAACATCAGGGATGCCCCTGTGTCCCTTAACCCCTGTGTCTGTACGCCATTTACCATGACTGGGTGCATGTGTTCCCTTATACTCACTGGCATGCTTCCAGGGACACACAAACAACCCACTTCCTTTCTGGTACTACTTTGCGTATTATTGCTTGCCCTTCTTGGACACTGTCTGGCAATGTGCCCAGTTTCTTTACATAACCAACAAACATTTCTTACTTCAGAGAAATCTTTTCTTTGAAACCTGGGGCTAACTGGTTGCGGTGGAGGCAGTGAGGGGTTTTAGCTGCCCTAAAGGTTCACTTTTCCCTTTCTTCACTGCCACGCTTGCCCCATTTGCTCTCAGAGCAGGTCTGCTCTTGGCATAGCGGTCCGAGAGTTCAGCAGCCTCTTGCACTGTTTTTGGATCTCGGACCTCTAGCCAGGTTTTTAACTCTGCTGGGCATGCCTAATAAAACTGTTCTAATAAAATCACATTTTCAATTTTATCAGCAGTATTTGCCTCAATTCCTTCCCACCAACGTTTTAAAAACTGGCATTGTTTCAGCCCAATGGCGCTGAGGGTTGAAGTATTGGACACCACACCTCGCTCCACGCTGGCGATCCGGATTCGGGAGTGAGCCAGGGCCGTCAGGGGTTGGCAGGGAAGGAGAAGGATCGAGCATCCATAGGACTGCTCTCCTTCTCCAAGGAGGGGTGTGGACTGCTGCCGGTGCTTGGGCGGCCCCTGGCGACGGCTGGGGATCACTGAGCATGGGTAGGATGTATGGGGCTTGTACTGTGGCACAATTCCAGGATCAGGGGGTGGGCGGACGCGCATGCGCTCGGGTCCTTGGGCGTCACTGCACGCCATAGACGACGGGGAGAACAAGGAAATACGTGCACCAGACGTGGCAGCTTGATGGCTGTCCCTTGTGAGGAAGACTGGTCAGCTCAGTGGTTATGCAGCACTGGATCCTGTTCAGGAGGGTTGAGCTCAGGGGGAGAAGCTCCCCTCCACCCCGTCGCGGGGGTAGCCACGGCCACAAGGAGCACCGGATTCCTGGAGATGGCGCCCGGAGACCTGAAGGGGATGCCAGAAGTGGTCAGGTAGGCAGTCTGGTGGCTCAAGGAGGAAAAATAGATAGCAAAAAAAAAAAAACTGACATTGTTTCATGGCTAGCTCCTCATAGCTCATATCAGGGCTTCTCCTGAGCTTATGGAATTTAGCTCTGTATGATTCAGCAATTAATTCAAACTTTTTTAGTCGTGCAGCTTTTAACTTGCTGTAATCATCACTGTCTTTATTGTCCATTTGACCCAATGCATCCCGAGCTTTTCCGGTAAGTAGCGGGGATAGCTGGAAGCTCCAGGACTCTCTAGGAATTTTAGCCTGAATACAAACTTTTTCAAAATAATTTAAAAAGGTGTCCATGTCCTCCCTATCCTTAAACTCAGCTATTAATTTAGAGTTCAATTTGTAACCCAGTCCTGCAGTCCCAGTTAAACCCAAGCTACTTACCTGCCCTAGTGCCGCTAGTTGGAGTCATAGCTTCTCCAGTTCGTGTTGCCACTGGCGCTCCTCTCTCTCTCCTTTGAAGCTCTGCATTCTTGCTCTCTCTCTCTTCTCCTCTGCCTTTTGCTGGCACTCACGTTCCTCACGGTCTGCCTCCCTCTGTTGTCGCTCTGCCTCCAGTTCCATCCTGCGCAACTCAATTTGCAACTTGAGCACCTCTGGATTCAGGATACTGGTGACCTTCCCCTGCTGCTGTGGCCCTTCACTGACAGTGGCCCTGCTGTCTGCCTCATTGGCTCGAGACCCCTCACTGGCAACTAGTTCTGCCACACTCGAGGTCTGGTCCCTTTCAGTCACTGTTGGTGACTTGCTGCCCTGGGTATCTGCTACCATCAGGGCCTCTATGAGGTTCTGCTTACTGGCTTTCATCCCAAACAGGACTCCCCTGTCCCCGCACAACTGCTTTAAGAAATCTACAGTGTACTTGCTGTAGTCGTAAGCCATTTTCTTCTTCTCTCACTACTAATACTATACTGACTGGCACTTCAGAAAAAAAAATAAAATGGGTGGGAACTTAACTGTAAGTCAAGGGATATAGTTCTGTTTCCTTTTTAAATAATAAACTGCCTTTCTTTTTTTTCCAAGTGAGCTAAACAGTCTCAAGCTGACACACTGAACAATGAAGCTTATACCACCAAACTTTTTATGCCACCACTGCCAACCAATCTGTCGCAAACTCGCTCAGCCGGTCAGCTTTTCTAAAGTCTTGCATAGAGTTCTAAGGGTTCATTTGAAAGACCTGGTTGGGTGCCCATAGGCAAAGATATCTGGCCCCCCAAAGACAGAATTATCTGAGCCTGATTATTGGGTATGCTAACAAGAGGTTATCAGTTTGAATCCCTCCAGAGCTTGAGATTAAGGTGACTTGAACTCACAAAACAGACAAGAGGGTTACCTTGTACTGTTCACTGTACGCAAATCATATGCTCAGAGGTTGGCACTTTGGGAGTAGAGGGCTGACTGACTGAGCGAGTTTATGACAATATGCACCTCTTAAGTAATATCAATCTTTTATTGCCTCGATTAACAATTTGTTGTGTATATGGAAATGTGAACATATTGTATTGGGAGGTGACATGAATTGTCTATCAGATAGACAGTATATTTGGATAAATAAATATTGGAAAGGCTGGGATAGATTTAAATTTAGAATTCTGAAAACATTTATGGATAATAATGCTCTGTTGGCTATATGGAGAGGATTAAATGGGGAATGAAAGCAATTTACCAATTACTTAAATAGATATGGGGTAAGCCCAAGGCCAAATTACATATCTGTATCAAGGCCTCATTTTCTGGACAGCCCATGTCACCCCTCTAGTATTGAACCATTATACGTCTCTGATCACACCCCAGTGACCTTTATTTATAAGCTGGAGGGTTCCTCTGATAGAATAGGTATGTGGAGGCTATATAATAATTGTTGAATGATTCACTGTTTAGAGAGAAGATAGACATAGCTATCTGCGGCTTTGTCAGTCATAATAAAAAGGATGATAAAAATATTATCCAGATGTGGGCTACCTTAAATGCCACCTTATGGGTAATAATGATATCCAAAGCTTCCTGGAGAGACAAGGAAAGGAAAGCAATGGCGGCTGATATAGAACATACTGTACTAGAACTGCAGTCTCAGGTGAGGGATTGAAATATTACAAAAAAACAGAATATGAAAATCTGAAAAGATTCTTACATAACACTGGTACATACAAAGAGTAACTGACTCAAATAAAATAAAAGATGGCATTTGATTACTGAGACTTCAGGGAGATTTCTGGCAAAAAGGCTGGAGGATGTAGATTAAAAATCGGAAATTGTCTCTGTTCGGGACAAAAATGCTACAGTACAAAGTAAGGCAGACAAAGTGGCAGACTGTTTTTTTGATTTTTTTTTTTTTTTTGACTACAGGTTCTAAAAAAAATTCCCAAATAACTCCTCAACTGAAAACTTGGAGTGTTACGCTAGATTTTTTTTTATTTTAACACAAAATAAACAGTTAAGAATTAGTTTCGGTTCCCAACCGGACCAACCGGGAAAGAACTGAAGAAAAAACAATTTCTACCAAATAACTCGCACTACCAACTAAGCTACACTTACTGTACCGTGACAGAGATTAGAATACCAAATAAAATAAGAAAGTGGTTCAATAAACCGACTGATTCAAACTTTTACTGAACCGAAACAAAGGAGAAATCTCCGGAGCGACTTCACAGTTAGGCAGAGTAAAGAATATGACGGTTACACTGAGGAGTACCAGAGACAGAGGTTTGAAGACCGAGCTCAAGCTCAACATTCTATGCCTTGGCATAGAGTTAACCCTTTACTCTCCGGAGCAGTTCAAGTGCTGGGGCTAACTGCATACAGTCAGAATACAGCAAGACTTCATGTTGTTTGAACAGAGAGATAATAGTGACACCTATTTCTAGTATAGAAATTAAAAATACTATCAAAAAATGGCAAAAGCGAAATGCCTGGGTGATGGATGGTTTCCCCATAGAATTTTATGCTACTATAGCAGATACAGTGACACCACCTCCCACCCCCCACCACCACCAGAGAAGCTTTTTCCGAAGTATTCAAAAACTAAATAGAACACCCGACTCGTCTAAGTTAATGTTTATTTCTTTAATTCCAAAACAAGGGAAAGATTACAGAAAAGTTGAAAACTATAGGCCAACTGCTATATTAAACAATTAATACAAAATATTTGCAAAAATGATTAACAATAGATTATTACCATATCTAAAGAAAATAATCCATCATAATCAAAAAGGAATTATTCCTGCTAGGCAAATAACTACAGGGATTCATTCGATCCAGTATGTTACAGAATTTTTGCAAAAGCAAGAAACAAAAATCAGTTTTGATCAGGTTGGATGTATCCAAAGCATTCGACATGGTAAAATGTCAAGGGCTCTTTTTCACTTTTAAGAGATGGGCAGCCAGATATTCAGAACTGTGTGCTGGGTGCAAACCATTTGCGCTTGGTTTGTGCTGGGTTTGTGCGGGTCCACTATATTCAAAAGGCCAAATAGCACGGGCATCATATACCATACAGAATTTTAGGCGAGCAAATAAGGGTAGGTTAGTATGTAGCTTAACAAAATCCACACAAGCACAAAAATATACACTGTAACCTCATTTATTTCATTATACATTGATTCTTGGGTTACATATAAGTGCTTTTGCTTGGATAAAGTGCTTTTAAATAAAGTGCTCAGACTGTTTAGAACCAGCTACCATACGTTTTGCTATTAAATTCCATCAAAATACATTTAAAAAAAGCAAAACAACCTACCCAGTCTAATGCACCAGCCACCACTAACCCCTGTACTTCGCCTCACTGGCTTCCTAATAGCGTGGGCAAACTGCATTAGCGCTGAGCAAAAGTATAATGTATGCAAGGGGCAAAAAGATGGGGCAAGTGCATGAATACAGGTGCAGTGTTATAGTCAGTGGATTACCACCGTACAAAGTGTTTTTTCGCGACTTAATGTGACATTTTGCATGGTGCAAGTTACCACCCAGAAAAAGGTAGTCTTAACTCTGTGCAAACCAGCTTTGCATGACTTTGTGGCTTTGCACAGCTTTGCGTGACTTTGAGCGACATAGAACCATGGTTTATGGAACTCTGTAATTCACAAGTGTGAATTTTGGAGTTTGTGAGGGTCTGCCAGTGGTGGTTTATTGACCCTAACCAGTAAATATTAAACACAAAAAGAAACATGCTGCACACGGATGGTACCTCCTATGTTGCCATCATCTGCCACCGGTCCCAGCCATGCCAGGCATTAAGTGATGACCCAGAAACCAGTGGACACCATGGCAGTGTGTCCATGCAGCACACACCTGCAGACCACCCTTTGGTGGACACCAACAGAATCCAGCACAGACATGCAGCACTGGGGGCGTGGAGGGTGTTGAGGGGAAGGTGTACAGGTGGCCAGGCTATATTACATACTGGGTGCTGCCACAAGGCTGGGACAATCCACACAGTGCAAATGGTCCAGTGTAGGGAATACCCCAACACCAGTGTGTCTGTCTGATGGCATGTGCCGCCCAGCCACATACCGCACATCTGTACAGATGCCACAGCACACACAGCTAGCCAGGTATATATCACTGAGTATCCCTTTGCCAGTGGTGCAGCATCTGTGGGCCACACAACAGCATAACAGTAATGTCCACTGTCAGTGCACACCTGCAAGAAGGGCCTGTCATTGTGCAAAGTGCAGCAGTCATTGATGTCCTACACACCATAGGCTTTGCTGTGTCCCTCACACTACTGGCCCCCTGTTACTGTAGTGTCTGCTGTGCACTGTAACAGGGGCTACAGTGTGACTACTGCATGCAGCACCACCACCTGTGCCTGTGCTATGTAGTCCCCTGGGACACAATATTCTATGCAGTTCTGTGCAAATGTAGACTGCAGCTACCACCATGCACTTCCAGACTGACCTACAGGTGGAGCTGTGGGCAGACCCTGCCAGTCCCTGTACTTCCAGACTGACCTACAGGTGGAGCTGTGGGACCCTGAAATAGCGCTGGGCAAACTGCATGCAAATCAGGACATAATGAGATGATAATCTGGATGTTTGCCCACAGACAGCCTAAGTAGGCTCGTTTGCATGTCACTTTTGAATATAGCAAAATTTTGTGCTGGGCAAACATCTTAGCTCTTCGCAAAACTTGTGCAAATGTGTCTGCGCCGCGCAAACAATTCAGTAACATGGTACATTTCTGCAGAATTTCACATGCGCTGGTGCTTGCAGCTTTAATGCATCCACTCCTTTGCTAGCACACACATTGGCTACATAGTTTACCTTTACCTTCCTTCATGTCGCTGTGCACTGGGCTGCTGTTGTGGTTTGCACTTCCCTAGGTGCTATATTCACAGCTGCCTTTTTCCCAGGCCATTTTTTGCATTGCACTCCCAGCCCAGTTTGCCCGGCTTCCTTAGCATGCTGTATTCAGCAGGTTTAGCACCAGGGCTATCCCTTTTGAATATAGCGGGCTATTGGTTCTGGGCTAATTTAGCACACCGGACACTGCTAATTTAGCCCCAGGGCAAAGTTTGGAATATCTGGCCCAGGGTCTTCCAAAAACCTTTTATAGAATGGATTGAGGCCTTGTATGACTTCCCTAGATCAAGTATAAAAATAAATAGTAGACTTCCAGACCAGTTTGTTTTATCTAGGGGGAGCCAGAATTTATGCCCTTTTCCCCCGTCACTGTTTATTATAACTTTGGAAATTTTATTGTTAGAAATAAGAGTGAATAAACATACATAAGGGGGTTAGTATGGGTTCAGAGGTTCTTAAATTACAAGTGTATGTAGATGATGTTCTGTTAATGCTGGAGGACCCCTAACATTCTGAAAGAACTAAAAGAAATATCGCATTTTTCCAATGTTTCTGGTTATACCATTAAAGGAGAACAGTACTTAGGTAAAGCTCCCCACCCCTGAAAACTGACTGCCCGATTTAGCTTTTGGCTAGAAAAAGAAAAAATTAAGTGTCTGTACTTACTTGCTACAACACTCATAAACTCTGCTGGCGGGCAACATGGCGGGCGCTGCACGGTGCCATCTCATGTTAGTATACGGCACTGCACTGCTCACTTGTATGCTGAGCGAGCAGTGCGGTGTAACACACTAACACGAGATGGCACCGTGCAGCGCCCGCCATGTTGCCTGCTGGCAGAGTTTATGAGTGTTGGAGCGAGTAAGTGCAAACACTTAATTTTTTATTTTTCTTGCCAAAAGCTAAATCGGGCAGTCAGGTTTCGGGGTGTGGGGAGTTTTACTTAAGTACTGTTCTCCTTTAATAAAAATAAACCTCTGTGTTCTAGCAGTGTTTAATGCCAATGTGAAAGCTGACTGTATGTTATACTTTTGGAGTAAAACTTACTAATAATATAGGAAATTTGTATAAGCTTTGCTTCGCTGTTCCCCCCCCCTCCAGCACAATGCATGTGAAACCACTCTTATCCAACAATGAGTGGCTCCAGGAGATGTATTAATACATATATATATATATATATATATATAATATATATATATATATATATGAGAGTGTCTCGTGCACATAGTTCTAAAATCCTGAAGTTCTGAATTCAGTTAACATAGTCCATTTCCACTTATAGAGGTTTCCCCTCCATAAAATAAAACATTTCATTTTGACTTCAAGTTCCCTTTTTCAAAAGCGGCAATCTTTGGCATTATTTTGAATATGTTTATATGCACAGTTATTGCATATTTTATGGCTACAAGTTTCTGCTCAAGTCCTTTGTATGCACGGACTGCTCATCTTTGCTTTGCAGTTCTCTCACCCAAAGAACTCGAGAATGCACTCTCACAACCATAATTTGTACGCAGCTGTAATGGGGTGGAGAGGTTGTGACCTTCAACCCTTCCCACTCCTTGTCAGCCCTTCGTGTCCACTGTGAGAGTTCCTGCCATGGCCCACTGCAGGCTTCCCCAGGTGGACTCCAGCTGTTTGGTAGTCTTGGAGCTAGAAGGGACCAACCAGGTTATAGTGGGGTGGAGGTGGGTTTAAAAGGTGATCTTACCCACAGTACAGTCTCTTCAGATCTCAGCTTGCACAGGGGATGGACACCGCGTTGGCCGCTGGGATAGGTGCGCTGGAGTGTGTGGCAGTAGTTGACTTGTCTGGAGCTCCAGTGTGATTTTTGGTTTTGTGTCTGTCAGTTCTTGAAACACCTAAGATTGCACATCAGTAAAAAGGTTAATAAGTGCCTTGAACGTGACCAGTCATGTCCTTTTACCTAGTACATGTATTCTGGGATTGGTTCCTTTCATGAAATGCATGTGCCACCCTCGTACATCAACGCACCCAATAATTTACTGTGATCTAGCATTTTAACATGAGCAGATATTCTGTCAGTCTGCCCACTGTACAAAAACAGCATCATATGACAGAACCTCGAGTACATTACATTTTTTACTTTTGGGGAAACAAAGTGGTTTCTATGTTTCCTGGATCTGCACTGCAAGCCTCTCTCATGGCTTGTAAAGTGCTTTGGGATACAGTGTGCACAGTATCTGAAAAATGCTATATGAAGGCACATTCTTCTACACAATACTGGCACAGAACTGGTGTCATACAGAGGTCATTGACAATTTACCAATTGTGTCGTCATCGGGACAGCTGGACTAAGTCTCCCCTGCAGTCTGAGGACCTGCTATGCGAACCTCTAGATACTTGTTTTCTGAAATGCTTGGCAAAGAAACCATTTGATGTTTGTTGCTGTGACTCAGTCAAATTGTAGTTCCAATAATGTCAAAGGGCACCTTGTGTGCTCAGTGTATGTGTGGGGGTGGGAGTGGGGGTTGACCGTATTTAACACAGAACTTCAGTCTTCATTTTTTTTTTATCTAAAAAAATACTGTTTTGTTTTACTTTTTTTTTAATGAGCCCATGCTACCCCTTTCTGTGTGAGGCAGCTGGAATTAGTTGTTAGAACACCGAGCTGTGAATCTGCAAACTCAGGTTTGAATCCCACAACCACCATGTATCCCCAGAGTGCGGGTATGTAGTGATGCGGTTGTGCATGTGTGCCAGGCACCCAGTCGTGTCCCCTTCCCTTCTGGTACTCCCACCTGGGCTATTGACTGGTCCCCACCAGCCGTCAGTAATGCAGCAGAAGTAGTGCCCCCCCCCAAGGAAGTAGAACAGTTCCTGGGACGTTCAATCTTTCCTTCCCTGGCCAGCCTCCGCTGTGCTCCTTCCCAGTCATGGGTCACCAGCATAGCAAGCGGTAGTCCTACTGCTGTGCTAATGGGCCAGCTGGCAAACTTTCTCTATAATTTCTTACTGTGCTCTCTGTATCTTCCTGCTCTCAGAACTCACTTACTACTTGCAGTGCCTCAGGACACACCTGGAAATGAGCTGTACTCAGGTCACTATGCTTTCCTGGTGAAAACTTTTTAAAAAGTGGCAACATTCTCTCTCTTTCCTGTATTATAAAGCTCTTTGCAATGCATTTTTCATAAGACACTGTATAACTGTCCCATTAGCGCATTGGATGCTCTCCTTCTCTGGAGGCGGGAAGGGGGTGTCGTATCACGCAGCACTACTGCCGCCTGTAGATCCATGGGTGGCAGAGGGCTCGGGACACAGGAGGGAGGGAGGCGCCACGCTGTGTATCATGAGAGTATGCTGATGCACGCTCTCATACCAGACCTAGTCCCTCCCAAACAGAACAAAAATGGGGGAATCCCCCTCCATCCATAGCACCATGGAAGCCAGTATACCCAGCTGGGAGGTGGTATATATCCACCGCGCCGGAGTAGGGGGTGCAAAAAGTATTAAAAAAAATTACAAAAAAGACACTACATAAAACCCAGTTCCTCCTGTTCTTTCCTTCTGTATTTGCCTTGTGTTTTATTTTGCTCAGTTGGCTGAGGCAGAGCCCATGACATGGTACTTGCAGTTCCTCCGATTATCATCCACCACTGACACTTGTCCAGCCCTATATGTGTACTAAACTACTTAATTTTGTCATGTGTTTCAGTTTTTTTATAATTATCATCCCATGCATTGCCCCTTGAGCATGGAACCAAAAAAAAGAAAAGTAACCCAGGCACCAGTTAAAAGAAATAAAAACATCAGCACCTCCAAGTTATTTTGTTTTATTTCATTTCCTGGGAGAAAGAAGTAGTTATGACATTTCTAGAAGTTCTTGCCTGCCCACCCACCCCGCCAAACATGCCATGATGGATCTCAGTGGGAGGGGCATAGTATTGCCATCATGTGCCAGCAACACCTCCCTCACATCTCTGAATTAAGAACACAGTGTGGAGAGCGGAAGAGTGACTTCAGGAGGTGGAGGGGAATGTTAGACATGCAGGCACTCTGAGGCACCCAGTGGCCCTGTGGGTAATGTACCATGCTGTCAGGCCAGTGACCTAGATTCAGGAACGGACCTAGGAACTGGATCAGGCAGCTGAGGTGGCTAGAGTAGTACTGCCATTTGGTATTGCTTTCAGCTGGGGAGGGACGAGGAGGGATTCCACCACTGCAGCGAACCCTGCTCTGAACCAGGGAGCTTGTCTCCTCCTTGAGGGTTTGCTGCTTGCATTCATGGCCTGATGGGGCACCACTCAACAACAGTAGAATGTGGGAGGGACTTGAAAAATCCTGTCACATGGTTGCCTGCCTGATGGCCGCTGCTGCTCTCACACCCCACTCCATGTGGATTCCCACTAGTTCCAACAGTGGGGGGAGCAGGAGGGGCTGATGGGGATGGAGGGTCGCTGATACTCTCGGGCCACACTCCATGTGGATACCCCAGTCTGGTAGTGGGAGGATGGGCTGACATGGCTGGGAGGTCGCTGGTATTTTTTTTTTTAACTTTATGTTTGTTATTTTGAAAACAAACATACAGTCTGAGAACCAAGCAAAGACATTACATTTATTACAACAATACACATAAGGGCGCCACTCTCTTAATACATGCATATTTTTTTTCTCCTTGCTTTAAGATATGTCAACGGGGGGGTCCTGAATAAAATATACAGTGCAATAAAGGAATTTTAAACTGTGTAATTAAGCCCATTAGCGACATGGTAAAAGTCCCACTATTGTTCATCAATTTAGTTCCAAAGTCCAGTCCTTCAAAGAAGGAAGTTCAGGATACCACGTATAACCTCAGTCGTGCACAGAATGTGCAGTAATAAGAACATTTTATGAAATAATGCAGACTCCATATTCGACCCTCAAGCTATCCCATTGGCGCTTTAACAAGTTACAGCTTTACTTTTATAATCACTAGGGAAAAAAATCCCTCAAGGTTCCCATATAAAGTCACCCCCAACAATTGAAAAAACTGTTAAGGCAGAACAACAAAATAATCTTGACATTATCTTTAGTCTATCAGGACACAAAAACAGCTTCACAAAAGCACCCCATTAGATCCAAATGCAGAGTGACATTCTATCTGAATGTCATTTATATAGGCAGTAGAAAGGGAAAAGTATCACCCTCATGGGTCTTCCTCATCAGACAACCTCTCTTCTGAAGCATTCACTCGTTTCCTCGGCTCTGCATGTTTCTGTTTCCATTTCAGCACTTCAATGTGATCATTAAATAGGAAAACTTTTCCTTTGTAGATTATACGCAGCCAAGCAGGGAAAATTAAGCCATGTGGAATAGCTGCTTCTTGAAGTAAGGCTCGTACCCCGTCAAATTTCTTCCGCTTTTGACGAGTGGCATAGCTGAAATCAAGGTAAAGTTGCACCCGCTGGCCATCCTGAAGTAAAGTGCCCCGGCGACATGCCAGGGCTAAAAGTGCGTCCCGTGTACCAGCACCATCAGTCACCAATATGGTCGCTCTTGGTGCCTCCAAATTCTCCAATCTGCCTCTCTGCGTGACCCAATAAGTCTTCTGAAAGAGAAGAGTTTTAGGTGTAAGTTCCTCCCCTAGTTGTTTGATGCACCACTCTTGCAAATAGAGCATTAAATGATCCTCTGGCACACCGATGATGCGCACATTAGGGGAATGAATTTGATTTTCCAGGGTCTCTAGACATATTTTCCAGTGGGAGCTTTCTTTGACAACATTAGAAACTGCTCCTAAGGCCACGTCGGCCTGCTTCCCTGCATCAAATGCCATGGTCTGGATCACTTCAGTAGTAGTCTCCAGAATGACTACTCTGTTAGTGAGGCCATCAAATTTGTCTGAAAGATTGGAAACCGATGCAATCAGCCAAGAGAGCTTCACTCCGATAGTTTGTAGGGTCTCCTCTCCCGATGCCTTGGTCGTTTCTTCAGCCTGTACCGTATCCGACCTCATGACTGGAGCAATAGCAGAACTTTTGGATCTTGCTCCTGATCCCTGCTTCTGATCTTTCCGTAGATTTCCCATTTTACAGCAATAAAGATCCAATTTCATTTGCATGATTTAAACTTCACTAGCAGTGGAAGAAAATACTTTTTTAATAAAAAACACGGTGGTCCGTCTCTGGAGTCTCATTAAATTAATGCCATCTTGCTCGTGCTCCACAGCGCCCCCACTCCTCTTCGCTGGTACTCTTGAGCTTCACTCTGTGTGGATCCCCATTGATCTGACAGTGGGGAAAGGGGCTGACAGAGCTTGGAGGTCCCTAGTAGTGTCTGACCCCATTCTGTATGGATCCCCATTGGTCCAACAGTGGGGGGAGGGGCTGGTGGACTGGGAGGTCATTGGTACTTTCTGGCTACACTCCATGTAGATCACCCCTGGTCTGACAGTTGGGGGGGAGCAGCAGATGGGGCTGGGAGGCTGCTGCCACTCTCGAAACCTGCTCTGTGTGGATCCCTACTCATCCAACAGTGGGGGAGGGGCTGATGGGGATTGGAGATCACTGCTACTCTCAGGCCCACTCTGTGTGGATCCCCACTGCCTCTGACAGTGGAGGGAAGGGAAGGGACTGACAGGGCTGAGAGGTTGCTGGTACTCTTGGGCTCTGCTCCGTGTGGATCCCCACTAGTTCCAACAGTGGGGGGAGGAACTGACAGGGCTGGAAGGTCAATGCTACTCTCTGGCCTCACTCAGTGTGGATCCTTATAGGTTCAACAGTGTGGGGAGGGGCTGACAGAGCTAGGAGGTCACCAGGCATCTCACCAGTAATCTCAGGCCTTACTCTGGGTGGATCCCCACTGGCTCTGACAGTGGGGGGAGGGGCTGAGAGGTCACTGGTACTCTCTGGCCCCGATTTGTGTCGATGCTCATTGGTCCATCAGTAGGGGGAAAGGCTGCCAGGACTGGGAGGTTGGAGGTACACTTGCACCCCACTCCATGTGGTTGCCCACTGGTCTGACAGTGGGGGGGGGGGCTGATGGGGCTAGGAGGTCACAGGTACTCTCCTACTCCACTCCATGTGGATCCCCAGTGGTCTGACAGTGGGGGGAGGGGCTGATGGGGCTCAGCAGTTGCAAGTTCTGTTGGGCCCTGCTCCATGTGGATCCTGCTTGATCTGATAGTGGGGGGGGGTGAGAGGGCTGGGATGTCACTGGTACTCTCAGGCCCTGTTCCGTGTGGATCCCCCCTGGTCTGACAGTGAGGGAAGTGGCTGGGGGGGGTCACCAGGAGGGCCCAAATGTCAGACAAAGGTGACAGCTACATGCTGCTGTCACACTACATGTGTTGCTGCCATGCTACACATGCCTGCATCCATGCGAATGTGTGCCCTAGCCCCTCGCGTCCGAGGGCTGAAACAGAAAAGGGAAAGCAGCCCGGCCAGTGCATGATGAAACTGCAGCTTCCAGCAGGCCGTACACTGGTGACATGGCCCTGTGTGACTCTGACCAAGTCAGTTGACCCCTTCCTTGGACCCCCTGTAAATGTGTTGTTGCATCGCAGCGGGGCTATTTAGGTTGCTATATTCAGTATATTTATTTAATTATTGTATGATGGGTTGTTTATTGCATGTTTTGAGTAGGCCTGTTGCACATCCCCTGTATAGATAGATATATATATATATTCAGGCCCCCTCTTAGTTAATGAGTTAAGATATTGCACTCTAATTTGCACCTTATGTTTAGTTCTTAGTGTTTGGCCCTATCATTGTCACGGAGTACATTAATCTTACAGTACTGTATCATGTTTTATTACCTTATTGATTTTTGTCCCGACAGTTCTCCGGACCTTATTTATCATGTCACTTATGCAGCCTGCTGATTTACTTACTGTCTATGTGCCCTACTGTTTCCCTTCCCCTGGGTCGCACCTGGATATCAGCTCCGGCTCAGTGTGCCTTTCCTGGTACCCTATCTTACACCTCCTTCAGTTCGCACCTCAATATGAGCTCCAGCTCAGTGTGCATTTCGTGGTACCCTATGTTCCCTTCCCCCAGGTCACACCTGGATACGAGCTCCGTCTCAGTCTGCCTTTCCCAATACCCTATGTTTCCCTTCCCCTGGGTTGCACCTGGATATAAGCTCTGGTTTAGTGTGCCTTTCCCGGTACCCTATATTTCCCCTCCACAGGTCTCACCTGGAAACGGGCCCCAGCTCAGTGTGCCTTTCCTGGTACCCTATGTTTCCCCTCCCCCAGGTGACACCTGGATATGAGCTCCGGCTCAGTGTGCCTTTCCTGGTACTCTGTGTTTCCCCTCCCCGGGTCACACCTGGATACGAGCTCCTGCTCAGTGTGCCTTTCCTTGTACCCTATGTTTCCCCTCCCCCAGGTGACACCTGCATACGAGCTCCGGCTCAGTGTGCCTTTCTTGGTACCCTGTGTTTCCCTTCCCCTGGGTCACACCTGGATATGAGCTCCGGCTCAGTGTGCCTTTCCCAGTACCCTATGTTTCCCTTCCCCCGGGTCACATCTGGATATGAGCTCCAGCTCAGTGTGCCTTCCACGGTACCCTATGTTTCTGCTCCCCTGGGTCGCACCTAGATACGAGCTCCAGCTCAGTGTGCCTTTCCCGGTACCCTATGTTTCCCCTCCCCCGGATTACACCTGGGTACGAGCTCCAGCTCAGTGTGCCTTTCCCGGTTACTAGTTTTCAAATAAATAAATACATTTTTTTGTCATCAGAATTGTATGATGTCTTATCTAACTTTTATGTACCTCATTGTAATGTGCCCTTAGCCTCCGGGGAAGTGCGCCACCTAAAGATAAAAACCAATACTACCACTACTATTCAGGGTGAAAAAAAAAGAAATTGTCCCTTATATTCTAAGGGGGATGGGGTTTTTTTTTTTTTAATTTATTTGCAACATTACTATTCAAAACAGGCCACTTAATGTACAAGTTTCATAGCCACTGGTAGTTTTTAGGTAACCATCAGCTCTCGCAGATCGGGTCATTGCCTCCCCTTACTCTCATCTCATTGCCACGGAGACAAGGGATCACTGCCGGTAACAGCTGATGGGGCCCAGTCCAGTCACAATCCGAAACACCTCCTGATGGAGAACAAATGGCATCATCCTTTCAGGAATTAGAAATGGGAGATTTTTAATCCATTCCACACCAGAGAGCTCCGGGCCCAGCTGGCAGTGAATTTGCTTCCCAGCCTCCCAGGTGCTAAATGCTTTTTAATTAGAGATAACTAAAGCCACACATCTGTGTTAGACTGGGGGTGCATTGGTTTAGCATTTACTATTCAGAAAAGCATCCACAGTTCTGCAGCCGGAACTCATTCTAGTGCCAGCTAGGTGGCAGTTACTGCCTGTGTTTTCTTTATCTTTATGGATACAACCTCACACAAAGCACATTTGTTAATTCCCTCCACCTTTGGTTCTATAATGCACCCCTACTGAAGCTAAGCCCTTGTTGTTCATTGCTTACAAAAGCAGACACAAAGTCAGTTGCCTGCAGGGTTATTTCACCTCAAGCTGGAGACTGAATGTGATTGGCCAGTCCCAGAAGTTATCCCATGATAATAACCAAGAAGCTTTCAAAGTTAAATCAGAACCCCCATTGTCTATAAAAATGTACATTGGGACTTATATCCCCTGCCTTAGGCATTGTCATGTTTAAGTGCCCTGGAATAGTTAACCATCTGCTCAGTGCTTTGCCTCCATCTGCCTCACATCATGAAGTTTCCTGCCTCTGCATTTTGATCTGTGCTTACATGCTTACTTACATACCATAGCATTGTACTGAGGGGATTGTCCTTCCCTCCACAGTTGCACATCCCTCCATGACCATGTGGGCAAGAAGGCAAGGTTGCTGTGTGCAGATGGGCCGTATACTGAGGGGAACATCCTTCCCTGCACAGTCGCAAGTCTCTCAGTGACCATGTGCGTATGGTGGCGGAGTTGCTATGCACATGGTCCGTATACTGGGGGGGGGGTGTCCTTTCTTGCACAGTTACACATCCCTCAGTGGCTGTGTGGGGAAGGGGCAAGGCTGGCAAGCACATGGCCCATATACTAAGGGGGCCATAATTTCCTATGCAGTCGCACAACCCTCGGTGACCATGTGGGGAAGGGGGTGGGGTTGCTATGCATATGGTCCGTATACTGAGGGGGCGCATCCTTCCCTGCACAGTCGCACATCCCTCGGTGATCATGTGAGAAAAAAGGTGGGGTTGGTATGCACATGGACCATATACTGAGGGGGCATCCTTCCCAAACCCTGCACAGTCTCACATCCCTCAGTGACCATATGGGGAAGGGGTCAGGGTTGCAATGTACAAGACCTGTATACTGAGGGGGCATCCTTCCCTGCACAGTCTCACATCCTTCTGTGACTGTTTTAGGAAAGGGTGTGGTTGCAATGCACATGGCCCATATAATGAGGGGGACATCCTTCTATGTGCAGTTGCACATCCCTCGATGACTGTGTGGGGAAAGGGAAGGGTTGGTATGCACAGTGCCCATATACTGAGGGGGCAGCCTTCCCTGCTCAGTTGCACATCCCTTGGTGGCCGTGTGGGGAAGGGGGTGGGGTTGCTAAGCAAATGTATCACGGTGCTGCACTTGGATCGTGACAGTTATTGCTGAGGCTGCAATGCCCCTGCCTTTAGAACTTCAAAGAGGTGCTAATCAGAGGTGTCGCATTGCTTCATCAGTCAGTCACTCTACAATGAAACTGGCTGCAGACCAGAGGTTGGCAAGGGAGCATTTGATCAACCAATGGCATGGGGCACTGGCCCATCAGTAAAACAGTAGTGTTACCGCTCGTGACACCGGCGACCCAAGTACCGGACCAAGCTCAAGTCATTAGGGACCAGCCATGGAGAGGAGGACTGAGCATCCCAGTGGATGTCTTCCTGCTCCAGGGAGGGAGGGGCATGGGTTCCACTTGGATACTGCTACCTGGGTGAGCAGGGATGGCAGTGCTGTCTGGGGCAGTTCCCAGGGAGGGGGATATCAGCTGGTGCCAAGCTGTGCCCATCTGCATGTACACCCTCACTGCCAGTGCCCTGGGTGTCCAGGCAAGAAAAGGCGGAAATGCCCCAACCAGGCAGCATGACTGCTTCAGCCTCTCACAAGCTTCACACTAGCAACTCAGGCTCAACCTCCAACTAGATCTTGTATGCAGTGTGAGTTGTGGAACCCTGCTGGGGGGGGAGCAAGTGCTGGGGGAACAGGAGGTGAGGTATGTCCTGAGAGAAGCCAGGTGACTGGGCAGGTGAGGCAGGCCAGCTGGAGGGGGGCCAGATCAGAGAAGGGAGATAAACAGAAGGACAAAAAATTGTTGGCACAGTGGAAACAGGGCTAGAGAGGGAATTCCACTGGATGCCAGGAACTAGAGACTGGATGGAGAGCAGGAGGTGGGTTACCAGGCAGAAACTGCAGGACACAGGAAAATTATGACTGTCACTGGCCCAGAGGTGGGGCCAAAAAGTAAGGGTTTGGAGGGCGGAGGGGAGACTATAGAAGTAGGGACATGTACCTGGGGCTCTGTGCATAGCATAGCACCATATGCCATGTCCCAACATCCGTGAGTGGTGCAGGGTAGTATGCTTGCAGGCACCAACCCCGTGTGCATTCATAAACATCTAGCAGGCACATCTGCACTGTGCCTCAGTTGATGGGGAGATTTCTCCTCCCTGATGACTAAGGGAACCATTTTGTGTAAGGTAGCCTTTGTTACTGGCATATCGGGGAGCCTGTTACACCATAATTTTGCACCACCACCAACTGCAGCTGTCTTAAGGGTCCCATGTAATTGGCAAGCCAGATCCGCAAGTATTTAAAATGATTTCCTTGCTGTATACTGGAACCACTGAGGGTGACAAGTCGGTATTAGTAGATTGAGGGGCTTAGCAGAGAATTTTTGGAGTGTATGCTTAGTGCAGGACTGGTTTTAAACCTAATGGAGCCCCAAGCAGAAATAACCATGGTGCCTCCTTCACTGCACCCACAGCACCATCTCCTCCCTTGTGCCCCAACCCACATCCAAAAAGTACTAAAAATTCTGTGAATACAAGGTTAACAACAGTTTTGATTTTTATATTGACACTTTTTGCACTCCAAGTTGATCTCTGCTTGTACATTCTGCTTTCCTGTTCCCAGTCTGTGCTTGGATGGCTTGTGCCTAAAACAATCTCTACTTGGTGACAAAAAGCACTGCCACCATTGTATGCTCATTCTTGTTTAAGGATGACGGGGCATAACTAGTGCTGTACTTCATCCCAGTCCTTTTGCAAGGACTTTTCTTCGAGGCTACTAGGCCTGCTGAAAAAATTACATCTCTGCAAACATGTATGTGCATGGAGATGCAGACGAAGATGGGGAATAGTATAGACTCTATGGTTGAGCCTTGGGGAACTCCAGTCTCAGTGAGGAGATGGACGCATCCTACGCTATCAAGCTGAACAACCTGAGGTGGGATTTGAACCAGGTTACAGCCTGTGGGGAGATGCACATGTTTGACAACTTAAACAAGACTGATCAATGACAATGCAGCCTCTCTTTTACAGTGGGGTCTAACTTCTACCAAGTTTTACAGCTGAGAGGGATGGAAGCACACAGAAGTCACACTGCACTATAGACTGTGCTGGGATTTGAACTTAGGATCTCCTGTTTCACTGCTCAGCACTCTAGCCACTATGTCACGTTGCTTTTCACCACTTTCACATCCGAGGGTTAGCAAGATCTACGCCTGCTTATTCACCAAATGTAATCACATTTCTTATAAATTCCTGTATTTTCTAGGGCTGTGCTACTGGTCTGTGGCTATCTCAAAACAATCATCAGTGTCCAGTGTACTTCCTGCAGTTTTTTTAAAGTTGATACTTTCTTACTCACATTTTGTGACCCCATGATTTTCAAAAAAGGTTCTTAGTTTTCAGATGCCAGCTGATATTTGAAATCAGCTCACCCACCGACAGCAGGGTGAGACACATGAATGGGAAACTAGTCTAACATTTTAAATTATAACCTCCCTTAGTTATAATTTAAACAGTTAGAGCAGTTCCATCCATGGGTTTCACCTTGCTAATGATCAGATGGGCTCATTTCAAATATCAGCTAACATCTAACAGGCTACTGAAAATCACAGGGTGACAAAATGTGGGTTAGAAAGCATAAACTTTAAAACAATATTGCCGGCTCTTTTGAGCAGCTGGGGGGTGCACTTAACACTGATGATAGTTTTCCCTACTTTTCTCAGTAAAGGACAGAATGATAGAAACATAGACAATGATTTTAGAAAAAGACCAGAGATCTATCTAGTACGCCCATGCCCCCTGTAATCCCTGGAGCTTATTGTTCCTCCAGGGTACTAACCGTCCCCATCCTATCCATATCTCATCCCTGGTCTTGTCACTCCAGGTGACAACTATTCCCTTCATTCTATCCCAGGCCTGCTTGAATCCCCTGAATGGGTTTGCACCTACCACTTCAACTGACAGACTGTTCCAAGGTACCACCGCCCTTTTTGTAAAGAAGTACTTCCTCATGTCCCTCCTGAACCTCCCTCCTGTTAATTTCCACTCGTGCCCATGTGACCTTGAGTTGATGATGTTTCATCTATGTGCCATACAGGTTTTGAACATACATTTCATGGGTTTGGGGACACAATCCAGTTTTAACCCCCATTTTCCCCATGTACACCTGTGGATAGTGAGAGGGCTGTGGCAACAATTTGACCTCTAGCTGGGTCAGGGGCAGGGTGACTAAGCAGCTCTTTCAGAGCCAATAGCAGAGCCACTCTTTGGTTAGTTAGCAGGGGATGCTCTCTTCACCTCTGTGACTTCCCGCTTGATGGCCCCTAATCATGACACCCAGTTTCACTTGAGAACCCAGATCTCCCTAGTGAGCATACAGAGTGCAGCCCCTGTGAAAATGCAGGCATGTCTTGTGCCAGCCCTCACTTCCTGGCAAAGAGTCCCATGTTCTGGCACTGCCAGTGTTAGGGGCCTCAAGTTCAGCTTTCTCCTTCACTGAAGCATCAGCGCTTGTGCATAATAGGTCTTCAATAGGTTTAATTAATTCATTGACAGGTTTTCTAATGAATTTAAATCACAGCTTTGCATCTGTTTGGAAGCTGCTGTGAGGATAAGTGACGGGCAGTAGTTTAGGTTCGCGCTGCAGCATGAATGACAATGTTTTCAAAGCAGTTCTTGCTCTCGCCTGTGTTATCTGGGGGAGGTTAAAAAAAGAGTACAAACACATTAAATAAAATGAAAGACGAGATTACTTACGGGAATAATGAAGATAAGGGGAACGGCTTTCCTGAAGGGGTAAGTCATGCTTTGCTTAAAGAACACTGCTGTTTTAGTTCTGGAAATAAACTGCCACTCGCAAGCTGTTGCCCAGGAGCTAAATCCCAAAACAAAGGTTCTGGTAGGTCACTGGTTCTAATCATGGGCATCTGGACTCCAGAATTTTGCAAGGCAATGGTGGTGGGGGGAGCCCCGCAGTTCAATCAGGTATGAAGACAGGCAAAGTGTTAGGGAGTTCAGACTAAAACTATTCCGTTTGAAAATTCCTTCACTAACTATCTCTATTTACATTCCAAACCTCCATCACTAACTTTACTTACATTCCAAACCTCCATCAAGTCCACAGGTACTGCCCACGACCAAACAGTGCAGGGCCGGTGCTCACTACAAACGGGGCAGCCAGCCCCCACCACCAAGAGAACCAAAGCAAGTCGTGGCACTCAAGACAGAAGGTAGAGTGAAAATAAATTTTTTTTTATTGCCAATGCAAAACAAAGTAACAACAAACTAGCCAAAGTCTAACAGCAGACCTACTGTTCCAACGGCTAACCTCAGCGCTTCAACTCTCTCGTGAGTTTTCCTCAGGGGGTGGGACTGGTAGAAGAACAGTTCATTCTTAAGCATGACAAACTTGAATATTCATTAGTGAGAGGTGAAGCCCTTAAACAACCACAGTGCTAAGACAAAAATTGATGACAGTGCAAACATTTGAAAAACCCTATCATTAGAATTACATTAAACTACATGAGAAAAGCTACTAGTTTCTGTGCTGATCTACTACTACTTCAATGAATCACAATGCATGTGCAGTTATATCAGTGTACATTTCAGGACTAGTGTTGAAAATTAGAAGCAAAGGGAGAGAAACAGCTCAAACCTGGACTTCCTTAAATTTCATTCAAGGCACCAAAATCAAGGACCCCTTAGAGAATAAGTTACAAGGCAATCCAGAAGGGGTAACTCAGGCAAAGTAACCAGTGTCCAGGATGGGCTGACTTTCCAGAGGTTGAAAGACTATCCTAAAAGAGAAGATAAAGAAAGAGAGAGAAAAAATAAATAAGTTAGTTGCTATAAGTGGTACAAATTTAGGACTATACAGTTCAAGGAGAGACTGAATAAAAGCTGTATAACCATTTCATTTTTTCATCAAACCTACATCACTAACTATTTACTTACCAAATCTCCATCACTAACTAGCTATATTTACATTCCAGACCTCATCACTATTTACATTCCAGACCTCATCACTAACTAGCTCTATTTACATATCAAACCTCCATCACTAACTAGCTCTATTTACATACCAAACCTCCATCACTAACTAGCTCTATTTACATATCAAACCTTCATCATTAACTAGCTCTATTTACATACCACACCTCCATCACTAACTAGCTCTATTTACATATCAGACCTTTATCATTAACTCTATTTACATTCCAAACCTCCATCACTAACTAGCTCTATTAACATTCCAGACATCATCACTAACTAGCTCTATTTACATATCAAACTAGCTCTATTTACATACCAAACCTCCATCACTAACTAGCTCTATTTACGTATCAAACCTCCATCATTAACCAGCTCTATTCATATACCAAACCTCCATCACTAACTAGCTCTATTTACATATCAGACCTTCATCACTAACTCTATTTACATTAAAAACCTCCATCACTAACTAGCTCTATTTACATATGAAACCTCCATCACTAACTAGCTCTATTTACATACCAAACCTCCATCACTAACTAGTTCTACTTACATATCAAACCTCCATCACTAACTAGCTCTATTTACATATCAAACCTCCATCACTAGCTCTATTTACATGTCAAACCTCCATCACTAACTAGCTCTGTTTACATACCAAACCTCCATCACTAATTAACTCTATTTACATACCAAACCTCCATCATTAACTAGCTCTATTTACATATCAGACCTTCATCACTAACTCTATTTACATTCAAAACCTCCATCACTAACTAGCTCTATTTACATTCCAAATGTCCACCACTCAAACCTTCATCTCTAACTCTATTTACATTCAAAATCTCCATCACTAACTTGCTCTATTTACATTCCAAATGTCCATCACTAACTAGCTCTGTTTACATTCTAAACATCCATCACTCAAACCTTCATCACTGACACTATTTACATTCAAATTCTTCATCACTAACTAGCTCTATTTACATTCCAAATGTCCATCACTCAAACCTTCATCACTAACTCTATTTACATTCAAAACCTCCATCACTAACTAGCTCCATTTACTTGCCAAACCTCCATCACTAATTAGCTCTATTCACATACCAAACCTCCATCACTAACTAGCTCTATTTACATTTCAAACATTCATCACTAACTAGCTCTATTTACATATCAAACCTTCATCACTAACTCTATTTACATTCAAAACCTCCATCACTAACTAGCTCTATTTACATTCAAAACCTCCATCACTAACTAGCTCTATTTACATTTCAAACATTCATCACTAACTAGCTCTATTTACATATCAAACCTTCATCACTAACTCTATTTACATTCAAAACCTCCATCACTAACTAGCTCTATTTACATTCAAAACCTCCATCACTAACTAGCTCTATTTACATTCAAAACCTCCATCACTAATTAGCTCTATTTACATTCCAAAACTCCATCACTAATTAACTCTATTTACATTCCAAACATCCACCACTAACTAGCTCTATTTACATTCCAAACCTCCATCATTAACTAGCTCTATTTACATTCAAACCTCCATCAATAACTCTATTTACATTCCAAACCTCCATTACTAACTAGCTATTTACATTCCAAACCTCCATCACTAACTAGCTCTATTTATATTCCAAACCTTCATCACTAACTAGCTCTATTTACATTCAAACCTCCATCAGTAACTCTATTTACATTCCAAATGCCCATCACTAACTAGCTCTATTTACATATCAAACCTTCATCACTAACTCTATTTACATTCAAAACCTGCATCACTAACTTGATCTAGTTACATGCCAAACCTCCATCACTAACTAGCTCTATTTACATTTCAAACCTCCATCACTAACTAGCTCTATTTACATTCCAGGCCTCCATCACTAACCCGCTCTATTTACATTCCAAACCTCCATTACTAGCTAGCTATTTACATTCCAAACCTCCATCACTAACTAGTTCTATTTATATTCAAACCCTCATCAATAACTCTATTTATATTCCAAACCTCCATTACTAACTAGCTAGTTACATTTCAGACCTCCATCACTAACTAGCTCTATTTACATTCCAAACCTCCATCACTAATTAGCTCTATTTACATTCCAAACCTCCATTACTAACTAGCTCTATTTACATTCAAACCTCCATCAGTAACTCTATTTACATTCTACACCTCCATTACTAACTAGCTATTTACATTCCAAACCTCCATCACTAACTAGCTCTATTTACATACCAAGCCTCCATCACTATTTACTTACCAAATCTCTGTCACTAACTAGCTCTATTTACATTCCAAACCTCCATCACTAACTAGCTCTATTTACGTACCAAACCTCCATCACTATTTACTTACCAAATCTCCATCACTAACTAGCTCTATTTACATTCCAAACCTCTGTCACTACTCACTAACTAACTCTATTTACGTTTCAAACCTCCAGCACTAACTCTATTTTACGTTCCAAACCTCCATCACTACCTATATTTACATATCAAACCTCCATCACTAACTAGGTATATTTACATTCCAAACCTCCATCACTAACTAGCTCTATTTATGTTCCAAACCTCCATCACTAACTAACTCTTTTTGTTTTCTCTCTGACTCCCACTCTGACATCAGGGCTGCACGCATCCTCCATGTGGGAGGATGAGGCGAACAGGAGCTGAAGTGAATGCTGCTTTGTGATTGGCCAGCACGGTGTGCATGCAAACAGCGTGCAGTCCACACTTTCACTGCCGAGGAGCCATGTGTCTGACTTCCATGAATAAGCCCCATTCTCTTGTGTGATAATACCCCCAATAGGAGAGCTGAGGGCCCCAGAGGCAGCCAAGGGTACTTAATGATGTATAAATGCAGTAGACTGAAACCAAGCTTTCTAGAATAGAGGTTTAGTGTAACTAACAACCAGACAAGTACGCTCTGCAGAGGATGTTTGGGTTGTTAAAAAATACCCATATCTAGTTATCTGTAGACACATTTCAATTCAGTTTGTTTGTTATCCAGGTGAGTACACCGCACAAACACACAGACAAGGACCACACCACACACATCACATCATACATGACACACCACACACAAACACACAAGCCCAAACACAACGCAACACAGCACTCACACCACAAGCACACACACACACACAAACACACCACCACACCATACAGATAACACAACACCACACTCACACTCAAACCACAAACACAGACACACAGAAGCATGCACACACACACACGTAACACAACCACACCACACTCAAACCACACACACATGCACACACGCAGACACACACAAACACATGCATGTGCGTACGCATGCGCACATATATACATGAGCACACACAACACAGAGTGGCAGTATTAATGACAAATACTGCCCCAACATACAAAACAAGTGTTTTTTGTTGGCTGACGCAGTACTGTGATTAATACACAAAACTCTGATGTTTCTATATATTCAGAAACAGTTAGTACACTTAGCAGCAGCTTATAGCAGAGGCAGTTTGCAAAAAGAGGTGCCTGTTTAGGATTCTTGAAAAGTGTTTAGGGAGAAAATGTTCTGCTTGTTCTAAGTGTTTATTGTCTGTATCTCCCAGGCACACACATATGATCCAAAGCATCAAACCCAGTGCAAAGCATCGTGGGTAGCTGCATGGTGCCCAGATCCCTAGGAGAGGACTGGCACTGAGTGCCCAGTACTGCCTGACCTCAAACCTGAGTGACTGCCTACTTGTACCTGTGAAAGACATAGAGAAAGCAGGGGTCCTTTTTAGGCAATGGGCATCAGTAGGGTCCCCTCTGCTATGACAGGCAGTTGGCAGCTATTATCAGGCATATTATGCTTTCATTACCTACTCAGGCGTTTATTGCCTTGGGGGTTATTTCCATTATCTTTCTTCAAAACCATTTTACATTTCTGCTCGTCACTTTGGTGTGTGGTTGTGTTAGTGGTAAGTGGGGTGGGGGAGTGAGATAGCTAGCAGTTACAGCTTTTAACAGCAACCTTTGAATTGCTTCAGGACCCTGAAGCTGAGTGCTGAGCATTTGGCACACTATGAATGTTTGAGCAATCTGTTGTTTAAACCTCTGGAGGGGATTTATACATGCCTTGTAAATGGGGAGAGTGTGGGTGCCCTGGCTCACCTCTGATTACACAGACCACGTTCACATGCAGTAGTTCTTGCTCCAGACTGCTGTTTTAGGACTAAGACTTCTAGGCCTCGGATGTCTGGAAGGAAGTAGGTATGGAGCAGGGAAGTCCCCCAACATCTTGATTTGCAGACATTCAGAATTTACCCACAGTGTGTTACATGTACTGACTGGGCAGCTACATGATGTCACACCTTGAGTGACAAGATGTCATGGCGTGTGCATGTGTGTGTATGTATCTGAGTCTGTGCAAGTGTGTGTGTGTCTCTATGTATGCATGTATATTTACCCATGCACGCACCCGTGTGTGTGTATGCTGGTGTGTTTGCACCTGTGTTCTCCCCACAAACTAAAGCCTGATGTAAACAACATTATGGGGCAAAGGCTATGTCCTTGTGATGTTAGATTTGTTTTCTGTTTTTTTTTTTTTTGTTTTTTTAATTAAACTTGGCTTTAAAAGAAACACTTTACTGCTGGAATATTAATTCTGTGATCAGCTGGTGAGTGAACAGGGGATGTTCAGTATCTGGGGACCAGGAACACTATCAACAGTGCAGAAGACTTTGGGCCCTTCTTGCCCATTGTGTGTCTAAACCAAATGGAACTGCTTTGTTTCTTAATTGGTGTGTAATGAAACATTATTAATTTACTAATTTGAAATTAATTAATAGTGTTTGTATTGCTTATAATTTATTCAGATGCAAGAAATGTGCTTTAAAAAACACATCCATCAGTTTTGGGCTCAATGAATAAATGTGGGTTTCATGGAGCGCCCCTCACACATTACATAGACCATGTCACACTGCAGTTGTTACAGCTGAGTTCTACCACACTGCTTCCAGCACTGCACACCTATTAGATTGCTGTCTCTTTCACTCCTGAGTTGTTGTTTCACTTTGAAGAACAGATCTGGCAGTGAGGGTTTCATGGCACTAGTAGGGTTAATATTCTGGCTGAGACTTGTGTGCCAGTACTCGGGCTGCTTTTGTCACTGCCATGCGGCAGGAGAGTTAGATAAGATGGACCCTGTGTCCCTTCTGTCACTACAGTGCTGTGTTTCTGTGTAACTTAACAGAAACATAAGGCTCGTTCACATGGCGAGAAAGTTGGATCACCATTGTGTAGATGGTTGCAGCAAAACAATCTGAAATGCTGTGGAGCAGCATTCACACAGCCTAGCTCTAGAATGCTGCAGGTGCTGCAAGAGAAGTTCCGGTATTTTGAGGAGGGTTCTGGCGGAGGGAGCAGTCAACAATACTACAGTGGAGGGGTTCTTCAGACCTGAGTTCAGCCAAAGGTAGTTTTAGGTACATTAAGCACAGCTGAACTCAGGCAAGTAGTTCTTTTCAAAAACCGAGGGCCGTAAGTTGAGAAAACATGGTCCCATAGTGGAGCCGTGACACTGGGCAACATACTGGATGGTGCTGGCTGTTCGCACAGCCAAGCAAACCGGTGCAAAACTCCTACTCCACTGCGCGATCCCAAGAAAACAGGGATCATGGGCACAACAGAACACAGGTGGGAAATGGTAGAACTGTGGTGTTCACATGTGCACGGGGCACTGATCTGGGTGTTGTGCACCACCAGCACTGACTCAGAATATGCAGTGTGATTGAGCCTATAGAAACAGAATTTGATGGCAGATAAGGTCCACTTGGCCCATCCAGTCTGCCCATTTTTCCCTACCTGCACTATTACTGCAGACCATACCTGATCTACAGCTCTTTCTCTCTCTCCCCCCTTCCTTTCCACTATGAAATAATGGTTCACAGACACCACTTCAGGGTTTTAAGAGCATCATTTCCCATTATAAGTTCCCAAATTGGATAAATGGTGTGACAGGATTCCAGGTCTCCCTGGGCCTTTATTGCCTCCTCAGGAAATGCTGCGGTTGACTCTGTCTCCTGATATTCCATTGTAACCCCCCTGCAAATGGGGGTTCCCAAAAGACTTCCAGGAGCTTGCTTGAATGCTCCAAGCCTGAATGGTGTTTGGCGTTTAAGCCATTTATCAGTGAGTGTTTTTAGAACCTCTGGTACTGTCTCTATAAGAGCTGTCTGCTTGCAGACATAATTAGTTTGTATGGGGGACTGTGTGTTTCTTTGATTGAGTACCACTCAAGCTGCTGCCAATTCACTCCATTTTGCAGTCACTAGGGTGCAAAGGAACCTATCTGAAAGATGTAACTGTTTGCCAGAAATTATTTAGAGTAATAATGAAATTACAGTTTGTCTAACCTGCTTTCTTTGCAGTCAGAACTGTGTCTGCTAGTTCCCCATTCTAGTTTTGAACTGCTGAACTGGACCAATCAGTGTGGGGTATGCTAGCTCTAAAATGGTGCCTTGGACGAATCAGAACTTGGACTCATAATCTGAGCCAGCCACAAGAGGATTGTATGGGCAGTGACTCTGGGAGATGTAGTTTAGACTTCAGTGCCTTTTGGACCAACAGCAGCAGTCTATTGTGAGTGACAGCCAATCCAGTCAAGAACTGGGAGGAACTCAAAGGAAGTGCCAGTTTTGTCGGTTGGAGTTTCAGTTGAGCTTTGGCAGTGAAGAAGGAAGGAGCCCTGTGCTTTTTCAGTGTGCAGTTTTAGTCAAAAAACGTGTGTAAGGCCTAGAGTTCCGGTCTGCAGTTTGTGTAACAGCTTGTTAGACTGAATCATCCTGTGAAAAGAATCAAAGGATCTCTGAAGAGTAGAAACCAGGCTCACCCTGTGAAGACTGGAGGAATTGCTGAAAATTGCACTCTGTCTGTCAGGAACTGAATCTGCTGTGTGTTCTCCCGGGTATTGTGCAGTAATTGCGATGGGATACAGATGCAGCCTGCCTGGTATAGTGCTTTCTTTTATATGGATGTGTGAAGAGGTTTGTGTACCTCAAGTGAGCCCTGCTGACATTGAAGGACCCTATCTTATTTGGAGGTCGTGAGTACTAATTCAGGTGTCGCTCCCTGTTGAATTGCCACATTAAATCCAAATGGAATTACTGTACTGCTGACTGTTTAATTCTCCTTTCTCTGTGTGAAAGGGCCTACCAGCTGCCACAGTTTGGACTAGCCACTAGGGCTTGGGTACCCAGGGACAGTAACTGATAGGGATAGGCCTGTGCACAGAGCCATAGATAGATTAAGAGTGATAAGCTAATTAACCTGATTTCCCTGTCCTTGTTATATCCCCTAAATAAATCAGAGCTGCTTGTTTCAGCAAAGTTATACTGCCTGAGGTATTTGTCTATGTTAAAGTACTGTACTGTGATTGTTGCACTGTATCTCATTTCACAGGAGGTCCCAGTGCGGAACCAGACCTGGGGGTAAGTGTATACTGAAGGTAATTCTGATATATTGTGTGGGCCACTAGTGGGAAGAAAGGGGGGTTGCAGTGTCCCAGAGGGCTGTGACCAAGTTAGTTTAACTATTGCAAACCCTGACCTCTGGGTGGAGGCACCCGCCATTGGATCCAGGCCCCTCAACCTGTTAGTGACAAATCAGGCAGGGGTAGTAGCCCCTGGGATAGCGCCATCTAGGGGTTACACCATAATAAGCTGCTTCTATACATTTTTGTAAAGTGATGCAGCGTCTAATAATAGTAGTTGTAATATGTTCTCTCCATCCACCAGCTACTCCATCATGGATAATATTCATTGCTCTACCTTGATTGGCAGGCTTAACCAGTGGTTAAATTGGAAATGTTTAGGTGGGGGAACTCTCAAACCTAAATTTCTAGGTGGTAGAACTTATTTCTAGGGGGTGGAACTCTCCTATAGCAGTCAATGGAGAAAGATGACAGAGGTGATGGAACTGCCACACAATCTTTTTAAGAGGTGGTGGAACTCAGTTCCTGTGGGCTCCTGCCCAGTGTTCGACCCGGTAATATCATGGCAAACACTTTCCCTCCATTTATTTAGTTATTTGAAACTCGCATCTTCAAACAGATGGTAGGATGGCCTACTAAATGTGCTATCTTGTTTTCATGGGGGTCCCTAGGCACTAATAGGGTACACAGAGCATATTTTTTACTGTAAGGAAAATGGTTAGGGGTCACAGTGGGGAACACCAATGATACAAAGGTTACAGCAGAGTTTCAAGATTATCTTTTTAGCAAGTGAAATTGTTTCTTTAATCATAGTTACACGAAGGGGGAAAGGGGGATGGGAATGGTCCTTTCATAAATCCTGTGGGACTAAATTGGCCTGAGAGGTAAGGAATGGATTGTCAACTCCCTGGAAGGGAGCAGGGAATGCTAGCAGAAGTTAGTGACAACAGATTGCACACAGAAAGCTGCCCTTCCAGTATATTTACTGGGACTGTCAACTCAGCATTCGATCAGATTATTCTCAGATTATCACTTCTACAAACTTCGGATATTCAAAGCCTTTCCCTCATTAATCCCTATCAAGCTGGCACTGTGGCAGTGTTGCACACATCCATCAGTGAGATGGGGTTCTCATCCCATCCCCAGAATCCCTAGCTGGAGTCAGCCAGGGGACAAAGTGTATTGTGGAGTTGAGGCTCTCAGTGATCGGGGAGGGTCCGCATGGGCTTAAAGGAACACGGTCAACCCCCTAAGGCCTTAAAGTGTCTCTAGTTTACAAAATGTATGTTATGAGTGGTCACATTCTGTAGAGACTGCTGATGTAGCTGGTAGTTTGATTCAGATTTCTTTTTTCTTTCTAAAATAAAAAAAAAAACATAAGAACGTGTTTTTTAACATTCTTTGATCTACTTCCACTGCATCTTTCCTGGCCTTGGAAATGCTCCCAACACAATCTAACCACTCTTGATATAATGGGAGGAGAGAAGAGAAGGCTATTGCATAATGAGTGGCTGCACTGTTTGGGGTGTTCCCAACATTCAGGAATTATGCAGTAAGAGTAGATCAAGGAGTTGAAGCAAAACAAGGTTGGGTATAATTTCACCATTCCCATGCATTTCAGATCTACTAAGAAAGGAAGCAGATCAAACAACCTGCTACTTCAATGTGTTTTAGAGAAGGTAAGCAATCATAAAATGTGGGTTTTCAAACAGAAATAATATGACGTGAAAAGGATCGACAGTGTCCCTTTAATTGCTGAATATAAAAGCCAGTACTGGCTGGTAACAACTAACTGGTGTTTTTCATCACCTCTCACGTGAAAGCATTACAACACAACAATGCAAGAAGTTCCATGAAATGTACTGTACATTCTATTGGGCAATATGGAACATGAGATGAGCCATCCCAGATATGTCTCTAACCAGATACGGCTGTATTTAGGCAGGGAGGAATGCACTTACTACACACTCCCACAGCAACATCATGGCAGGATGGCAGAAGGAGGAGCTTCTGGTCTCAGAAGAGAGAAATGTGCCTCCCACAGCAATACTGGTCCTGTAGATCAAAAGTGGCAGTGCAGATGGACATGCATGCACTGTAGGGAGGAGAGGGATCCATTCATGTTGCATCAGGTTTCCAGCACTCCATAGCAGTGTCAGCCCCTAGGGGGAGGGACTATGGGTGGAATTTCAAGGGGCTATGGGTAGATGATGCTGTACATCCCCCATGTTTGATGGACTGCTCCATCTTCTATATGAGGATTACTCTGTAATCTACATTGGGTCACACTGCCCTTTCCATGGGGATCACCCCACCCTCACCATGGGGTTTGCTTCACCATCTCCATGGAGGTCACTCCGCACTCTCCATGGGGATTACTTCGCCCTCTTCATGGGATCACTGTGCCCTCTCTGTGGGGGTTTCTCCACTCTCCCCATGTAAGGGTCACTGCACCCTCTCCATGGGGGTCACTCCACCCAATCTATGGGCATCACTCTGCCCTCTCCATGGGGGCCATGCTGCAATCTCATTGAGAGTTCTCCTCCAAACTCTCTCTCCAGATCTGTGTCCCAGTTAGTAGGTCAGGTACCACCATGGGTGCAACACATACAGGCTTTGAGGAGGATAGCAGCAGGCCCCATGGATGGTGGAGGGGCCACCCTGGATGGGACTGGATCAGTGTATGGCTATGGCTAAAGAAGATCTCAGACACTGGGGGTAGAAAAATATTAAAAATAAAAAGGAGATACTGCATCCTTGGTAATGAAATGAAAAGAGCAATAAAGTTTGGCGGGTGTGGGATTCATGAAGGTCGAATCCAGTGGATGTTATGATAAGGAGGAGCCCACTAACAGCAGCTGAGACCCGTTTCCCCTCTAAGTGAACCAAAGTAAAAAAGGAAGCAGGTTGTTTCTGGATCATCGAGCCCTACTTGTCGATTCAGTTAATGTTTCAACTTCTCTTACCAGAAAGTGCATAGCCAATCAGTCACGCACGTCAAGAATAGGAAAAAGCTAGAGTAGACGGCTTCCAGAGACAAAGAAAGCATGCACAAGAGAGAAAAGTATTACTTATCTTTTACTTCTGTGCAAATAATTTAGTACTGATAACAGTAATGGGGTGATAATGCAGCAAAACTAAAACTCTCTATTTATCAAGAGACCAGATACAGAAAAGGCAGATACAGTGCAGGCTTCCCTTACATGATGTACTGAGTGCTGGTAAAAAGTAAGGAACTGACAGTACTGGAGACAGAAGCCCTCTATTTATCCACAGGGCCAAGTACATTATTGCTTAGATATGGTACCGACTTCCCCCACACTCTGATGGATTTACTGCTGGTGAAAGGTAAGAGACTAACAGCCTGAGTGACTGAAGTCCTCCTTATCCACAATCCAGGTACAGTCCAGGCATGTAGGCAGGCTTCCCCACACCATGATGGACTCTGTGCTATTAAAAGGGGAAGGACTGATAGCACTGTAGACTGAAGTCCTCTGTTTATCTACAAGGTCAGATACAGTGCAGGTGCCCTCACACTGGGATGGGTGTATGGTCTGGGGCAATCTGGGGAGAGTGTACAGTGCAGGCTTCACTAGCACTGTGATGTATTGAGTGCTGGTGTAAGGTGAGAGGCTTGACAGCACTGGAGACTGAAGCGCTGTTTATCCACAGGGCCAGGCACAGTGCAAGCTTTCCTGCACTGCAGTGGATTTATTGCTGTGGCAACGTGTGGGGCTGACAGTACTGCACTCTATTTATCCACAGGGCCAGGAGCAGTGCCAGCAGGCACTGTGCAGGCTTCCACACGTTGTGATGAGTGTAGTGCTGGTAAAAGGCGAGGGAATGTCAACTGAGGAGACATAACTTTCAGTTTACAAATCAGGTAAAGCATAGTTGGAGATTACCAAGCAGATATTTGCAGGGTGCTAATATGACTTTCTCAGGGTGATGCAGTGAGTAAGTGGACTTAGGGGATTCAAACTGGGTTTCCCAGGTTTTGCGCCACAAACACTTGGGCAAACTGCCTCCCTATTATGTCCTCCTTAGAAGCATACAACCATAGACAACTAGTCATTCCTTTCTTAAACTTGCAACTTATTGATGTTTTGTTTCCTTCTGTTTCCCCCTTTAGCGGCTGCACAATTCAGTTTCTGTCGGAACATTCTGGAGCACACGGTGTCAGCCGAAGACCTGAACTACCGGCTGCAGCGGGACACCAGGTGCAGCTTCACCTGGCATGATGGGAGAAATCAACGAACAGCTGGAGGGCGGACTGTCAAACTCCTTCAGCAGCCTGGAACTGAAATATCTCAGGTAAGGTAAGATATGGCTGTCTAGCCTCAACTTGGGGGGGGGGGGGCAAAACATAGTTAAACAGATGAGCACTTCAGAGAAAGGGTCGCAATATCTGTAACTGAAGTGGTACATTCATTGAGGAGCTGCAGAAGACTCTGAGATCTGAAGTCAGAGGGTAGACGTGCAAGAGATGGAGGAGGGGGTGAGCAGTTGCCATATATCTTGGAATATAAATATCATGGCATTATGATTATGAATGGTTCAGTAATGGAATGGTGCATCTCTCTGTAGGCTGAAAGTCCCCAGAATAAGATTTAGTAGTGGGATGTAGGGTTTGTAAATCATTGCTTCCACATATCACTGTTGGACACAAGAAGCACTCGGATTATTCAGACTAGAGAAGAGAAGGCTGCCGGCAGACATGGTCATTGTGTTGTGAATACTAAAAGGGACAGATCAGAAGGAGTATGTGCAGCTGTGTGAGTACATGAGTTCATAGAGTTCCTCTCAACTGCTTGAATCACATTTCCAGGACACCGCTTAAAGGTGATAAGAAGCAATTTTAACACCTCTTGATTTCCCCATTTTCCTTTCAGTGTTTATACAATATCCTTATACAGTGTATGGTGGAACGCAATTGTGTATGTTGATCCATGCACTACAAAAAGTCATTCTGCTGCAGTAATGACATTCATACTAATGCAGAATGACTTTTTGTTCTGCGTTAGTATGGACATCGCAATGCAAGCAACCCCATCAGTGCTGTTGATAGGGCCAGTGGCAGTTGAAGCGATGCATGTGCAAGCTGGATGGCGAGCGGATAGCCAGGAAGTGCAGGTTGCAGACGGCAGAGACTAATTGTCTGAACAAGGAAAAGTAAGCGTTTTGGGACCATACACTATACAGAATAGTGTATGATCACTCAAATACACAACATCGCTCTTCTCACACCTTGTCGTTGCTATGACATCAAAGGGACCTCTCGAGCTTCGCTCTCGAGGTCCTTGACATCATGATAACCACTCAGTTTAAGAATTGCATTGTTGTGTATGGGCAACCATACATTATCCTATATATGTGTAACCCCCCTGCAAATGGGGGTTCCCAAAAGACTTCCAGGAGCTTGCTTGAATGCTCCAAGCCTGAATGGTGTTTGGCATTTAAGCCATTTATCAGTGAGTGTTTTTAGAGCCTCTGGTACTGTCTCTTTAAGAGCTGTCTGCTTGCAGACATAATTAGTTTGTATGGGGGGACTGTGTGCTTCTCTGAGTACCACTCGAGCTGCTGCCAATTCACTTCATTTTTGCAGTCACTAGGAGTGCAAAGGAACCTATCTGAAAGATGTAACTGTTTGCCAGAAATTATTTAGAGTAATAATGAAATTACAGTTTGTCTAACCTGCTTTCTTTGCAGTCAGAACTGTGTCTGCTAGTTCCCCATTCTAGTTTTGAACTGCTCAACTGGACCAATCAGTGTGGGGTAAGCTAGCTCTAAAATGGTACCTTGGACGAATCAGAACTTGGACTCATAATCTGAGCCAGCCACAAGAGGATTGTGTGGGCAGTGACTCTGGGAGATGTAGTTTAGACTTCAGTGCCTTTTTGGACCAACAGCAGCAGTCTATTGTGAGTGACAGCCAATCCAGTCAAGAACTGGGAGGAACTCAAAGGAAGTGCCCGGTTTTGTCAGTTGGAGTTTCAGTTGAGCTTTGGCAGTGAAGAAGGAAGGAGCCCTGTGCTTTTCAGTGTGCAGTTTTAGTCAAAAACGTGTGAAGGCCCAGAGTTCGGTCTGCAGCTTGTGTAACAGCTTGTTAGGACTGAATCCGTCCTGTGAAAAGAATCAAAGGATCTCTGAAGAGTAGAAACCAGGCTCACCCTGTAGAAGACTGGAAGAATTGCTGAAAATTGCACTCGGTCTGTCAGGAACTGAATCTGCTGTGTGTTCTCCGGGTATTGTGCAGTAATTGCGATCGGGATACAGATGCAGCCTGCCTGGTATAGTGCTTTTATATGGATGTGTGAGAGGTTTGTGTACCTCAAGTGAGCCCTGCTGACATTGAAGGACCCTATCTTATTTGGAGGTCGTGAGTACTAATTCAGAGTCGCTCCTGTTGAATTGCCACATTAAATCCAAATGGAATTACTGTACTGCTGACTGTTTAATTCTCCTTTTCTCTGTGTGAAAGGCCCCTACCAGCTGCCACGGTTTGGACTAGCCACTAGGGCTTGGGTACCCAGGGACAGTAACTGATAGGGATAGGCCTGTGCACAGAGCCATAGATAGATTATTAGAGTGATAAGCTAATTAACCTGATTTCCCTGTCCTTGTTATATCCCCTAAATAAATCAGAGCTGCTTGTTTCAGCAAAGTTATACTGCCTGAGGTATTTGTCTATGTTAAAGTACTGTACTGTGATTGTTGCACTGTATCTCATTTCACAGGAGGTCCCAGTGCCGGAACCAGACCTGGGGTAAGTGTATACTGTGAAGGTAATTCTGATATATTGTGTGGGCCACTAGTGGGAAGAAAGGGGTTGCAGTGTCCCAGAGGGCTGTGACCAAGTTAGTTTAACTATTGCAAACCCTGACCTCTGGGTGGAGGCACCCGCCATTGGATCCAGGCCCCTCAACCTGTTAGTGGCAAATCAGGCAGGTAGTAGCCCTGGGATAGCGCCATCTAGGGTTACATCTTGGAGGCTCACCGCTGGGATTGTGTGTCCTCTAGTGGCCATATTTACGAACCACTGTTAAGAAAAAATGGGTACCCGACAGAAGTGGCTGTGCACCGGCTGGTGGAGTGGTGTACTGGGAGGAGATCGACCCTCAAAATGCTATGCTTATCCTGGACATCCCCTGGGTATCAATACAGACACTGTGCAGGGAGTACTTTCCAAGGTGGAAGGTTTAAAAACCCTGTGGTGGTGGGTGGCATGCTAATCTGCTCACCCACACTTTCCTGGCCCTAGTAGAGTTTAAGGATCCCATAGATAGCTCCAAAGTGCCACAGACCATTACCCAGAGGAGCCCTCACTGCTTGGAGAGTGATAACTAAGGACAGTAAAGACCCGGGGAATCAGCCCCACCACTATCTGAAACTTTGAGGAGAAATTTGCTGAATGGTTGCTGGGAGAGGGAAAACTGTGGAGGACTTGCAGAAACTATTCTTGCCACCTGGGGTGTTCCTCCCCAACACCCTCTCCTGCTCCAGTGCCGTAATGGTGGCTGAACCAATGCAGACTCCTATTTCTGCATCTGCCATTAGTCACGACTCTTACCGAAGGTTGAGGATCTTCTCTGGCACCTCCCCACCCCCAAGGGAGGATGACTGGGAGACCTGGATAGACTATGTTGCCCCAAGTGCTAGAATGGCAATGCTCGGAAGGCAGCGAAGAGGGTTAGTGAGAGCCTCGAGGTCCTGCCCTGGCTACCATCCGTGCTAAACGGGCCAGTAACCCTGAAGCGACTGCACAGGCCTATCTTGAGGCCTTGGAGAATGTGTATGGGAGCCCAGATTCTGATGAGGACCTATGGTGGAGAGTAAGAAATGCACAACAGTACCAAGGGGAGTTGTTGTCTGTGTATGTCTCTCGGCTGGAAAAATTGTTGCAAGAATGCCTCAGATAGGGTAGTTTGCCAGCGATTGAACTAGACCGAACCAGACTGGACAGAATCTTAAGTCTGCCCCTTCTCAGAACTGCTGTTGCTTCAAGTTCGCCTGGCAAATCGACTGGAATCCCCACCTCCTATGATGAGTTAATGAGAGAAATTCGAGGAGTTGAGAAAAGGCGACCTCGGGAGGTACCTGCACCAACAGCTGTGGCTACGACCAGAGTGACTGAGGGTGACCCATCAAGTGAAGTTCAGGGGCAGAGGTTGACAGTCAATGAGTGCTCTGACAAGGAAAAAGATATGCCACAATGGGGCGAACTGTTGAGAGATCCGGAATTCAAAACAGTCCCTTTATGAAGGCCACGCCTGCAGTACGGCCCTGACCTATATCCGACTGCATCTGCTATGGGGGTGGGGTACCCACCCATGTATCTCCTGCTGATAACAGCTCCAAACTCAATTCCTTGACCATGGAAGTGCAGAAACTGACGAGATGTCTCCAAATGCTTATCACGCCAGAGACAGAGATGGCACCCAGGTTTCCAGTTAGTAATACCCCGCCCTGGCTCCCAGTGTGGCGCCTCGGCCAGCTCAAACTCCAGAAAGTATGTTTTGCTATAATTGTGGGAAAGATGGGCACATGAAAGGAATGCCAGTCCCCAAAAGACACTGACAAAGTTGCATATAGGCTACAAGGAGAGCTCGGAGAAGAAATCAGTGGTTAAGAGGTGCACGACATGATCCCAGTGAGGGCACCAAAATGCTAATTCACGTCCTTTGTGGGCAAGGTCAGTTGCCCAGGCCCCCACTACCGCTCTCCAGACTGGTCCAGAATAGTGGGTCCCTCCATGGAGACCACTGTAAAGGTGAATGGAGTGTCTACAAGAGCTGTATTAGACAGTGGCTCCCAAGTGACAATTATGTTCCAGGATTGGTATCAGAAGCATTTGTCAGGCACCCTTACAACCATTAGAAGGACTGCATGTATGGGGGTTAAGTGAGAAGGCCTACCCTATTCGGGTATATCCGAATTTGGCTGTCTTTCCCCACCTCCGTGGCTGGAGTGGCTAACAAGTAGAGACCCTAGCCTTAGTGTGTCCCCCACTGGACTGTATGATGGTGTCCTTTGTTGATTGGAACAAATGCTCATATGTTCGAAGGCTGGCACAGTTGTGTTATGAAAACAGGGTCAAAGACTAGTAGAGCTTTAAGAGTTCCGGCTTTAATTAAGAAGGCCTATGAGGCACAGAGAGATGCTGAAAAACAGAACCAGAGGAACCGGTGGAATTGTATGAAGAAGGATCCTGAGTCTCTGATCCTGGCGCAAATGCCCAGTGTACCTTACAGGAGAGGTCCGTATCAGAAAGGATGTTAAGAATAAAATATTAATGTTGGATGCACCAGGCGATGGAAAATTGCCAGAGGGACTGCTGGTCAAGCCTAGTATTTTGCCGCTAGAGCCCATGCTTATGCCAGAAGGGTAATGGTCCAAGTTCATAATGTGTCTGAAAGAGACATTCGAGTAAACAGAGGTTGCATCCTGGCTAATGTGCATTGTGCAGACACTGCAGTGCTACCCAGCAGCAAGAGTTCAAGGAAGAATGACAGAGTAACGCCTGACTTGTTTGATTTCGCGACTCCCGCTGCCAGCTGAATGGAAAGTGAGGATCAGTGAGAAGCTTGCCCAGAGAGACCAGGTGTTTTCTTTAAAGGAATGGGATGTAGGATGCGTGCAAGGAGCTGAGCACAATATCCGGCTGCATGACGAAAGACCATTTCGTGAGAGGTCTCACGCCTGGCACCTGCTGACATAGATGATGTGAGACGGCATCTGCAAGAGATGTTAGCTGCTGGTGTAATACAAGAATCCAGAAGCCTTATGCTTCCCCATTGTGGTAGTGAGGAAAAGAATGGAACAGTAAGGATGTGTGTGGATTATCGCACCTTAAACCGCGGACTATCCCTGATCAGTACACAATGCCCGCATTCAGGATGCTTTGACTGCCTAAGCGAGAGCAAGTGGTTCTCTGTGCTGGATCTCCGCAGTGGGTACTACCAGATCCCGATGGCCCCAGAGGACCGTGAGAAGGCGGCCTTTATCTGTCCGCTTGGCTTCTATGAATTCATGAGGATGCCTCAAGGATTTCAGGTGCCCCAGCCACTTTTCAGCGATTGATGGAGGCGTGCAGTGGGGACATGAACTTACTAGAGTGCCTGGTATACCTAGATGATGTTATTGTGTTTGGCAGCTCACTGGAGGAACATGAGAGCAGATTATTTAAGGTATTGGACCGACTGGAGGACTTTGGCCTTAAACTGTCCATTGATAAGTGTCAATTCTTTCAAACATCAGTAAAGTATGTGGGACACATAGTATCCACCGAGGGAATAGAGACCGACCAAGTAAAGTTGAGGCCTTGACCACCTGGCCACAGCCCAAAAATCTAAAAGAACTGCAAAGATTCCTGGGATTCTGTGGTTATTATCGGCGCTTCATCAAGGACTATTCAAGAGTGATCCGCCCTTTACTTAACCTTACTCAAGGGTATCCCCAACCCACAAAAATACCAAAAGTCAGCGTCCCTCAAGACTGAAAGAGTGTATTTTCATCCAGTGAAGTATTTGGGGCCCGCTGGACTCCTGATTGTGAGACTGCTTTTCATGAGATCATATATCAACTTACCCATGCTCCAGTGCTGGCCTATGCCGATCCAAGAAAACCTACGTCCTGCACACTGATGCTAGCTTGCAAGGGTTGGGGGCTGTGTTGTACCAAGAGCACGAGAATGGCCGAGACCAGTGGCCTTTGCCAGTAGAAGCCTGACCCCATCCGAAAAGAACTATCCTGTACATAAGTTAGAGTTCCTAGCTTTGAAGTGGGCTATTGTTGACCAATTCCATGAGTACTTGTATGGGGCTAAAATACTAGTAAAACTGACAATAATCCTTTGACCTATGTGCAGACCTCAGCTAAGTTGGATGCCACTGGCCATAGGTGGCTTTCTGCATTATCTACATATGACTATGCTCTCGAATACCGAGCAGGTCTGAACCACATAGATGCTGATGCTCTCTCCCGAGGCCTGTTCCCAGAATGATTGGGTCCGATTGGCAGAACCTGACATTCGGGCACTCTGCCGGAAGTTTGACAGGGAGGAACAAATGTCCACGGACGCAGTGGACTGCATGGTGGATTGCTTGGGACCCTCTGAGAATTGCATACCTGCGCTTTTGCCACTTTTCTGCAATAGACATTGGTGCACTGCCTCAGCTGGACAATGACAGTATTCGCGGGCTCAATCCCGCGATCCCATGATCAAAGCAGCTTTAGAAGCCCTCTATGCAGGAAAAGATGTGTCCAAATTACTCCACTGATTTGAGAACTGCACTGTTATACAAAGAAGGTCCTAAGTTGAAACTGATCAATAAACTGTTATACAGAGAAACAGTAGACAGAGGGGACAAGTAGACAAACAACAACTAGTGCTGCCCACTGCCTTTCGAGACTCAGTACTGAGGTCCTTGCACAACCACATGGGGCACCTTGGTATAGACAGAACACTTGACTTGGTGAGATCCAGATTCTATTGGCCTAAGATGGGGCTGATGTGGAGCAACACATTCAAACTTGTGAGTAACGCTGCTTACAGAGGAAAGCTTTGCCCCAGAGGGCTGCCCCCTTGTTAACATCACCACCAGTGCACCCATGGAGCTGGTCTGTATTGATTTTCTGAGTTTGAGTCAGATCAAAGAAATATCAGTAATGTGCTGGTGGTCACTGACCATTTCACGAGATATGCCCAAGCTTTCCCCACCAAAGACCAGAAAGCATCCACTGTGGCCAAAGTACTTGTAGAAAACTTTTTGTTCACTATGGGGCTCCACAAAGAATCCATTCTGATCAAGGGAGAGACTTTGAGAGTCGTCTGATCAAAGAGAGCTTTCTCTGTGGGAGTGCAAGTCCAGAACCACTCCTTACCACCCCAGGGGACCCACAGCCTGAACGTTTCAACCGCACTTTTCTAGATATGCTAGGCACCCTGCACCCAAAGGACAAGCCTAGATGGAGCCAACAAATTAGCACCCTGGTACATGCTTATAACTGCACCAAAAGTGATGCCACTGGATTCTCCCCTACCGCCTGATGTTTGGAAGAGAAGCTCGACTACCAGTAGATGTGTGTTTGGGGTCTCCCTGATGGGGTTCAAGCTGACAACTATTTACAGTATGTGCAAAAGTTAAAGGCCCAGCTAACTCATGCGTACCAACTGGCTCAAACCATGGCTGCCAAAAGAAATCTGGCCAACAAAGAAGGCATGATAAAAGGTGAAAGCACAGGAACTCCAGGAGGAGATCGGTATTGCTAAGAAATCTGGGACTGCATGGCAAGCACAAGATTGCTGACCGATGGTACCATCTCCCTCACATTGTAGTGGGCAAACTAGATGATCTGCCAGTGTACAAAGTAAGGCCTGAGAATAATTCAAAAGATGTAAAAACAATACATAGAAATCATTTACTGCCCATTGGACAAATCTTAATTGAGTCTGAGGCCCCTAGAAGATGCCCCTCTGGACCAGTGACTAGAGCTGCTGCTAAGAAAAGATCAAGAAAGTCTGCACCTACAGAAGCAAAGTTAAAGTGTTCCCTCCACAAGTCCCAGTTGAGCATGACTGTCAGTCCATATCGGAAGAAAGTGAGAGTGACTTTGAATACTATCCTTCTTACGAACTGAGTCAATTGTTTGAGGCAATCCCTAGTCAATACTGGAGACAAAGCTGGGCCTTCTGGACTGTCTAAGCCCCAGCTTCATCCCTGGAGCCAATGCTCCCAGAAAGTGAAGTGCAAAGCATCAGATCAGATGAAATGGAATCATTGTGCATGGTTGAACTGTTTGAGCTTTCAGGGAGGAAAATGATAGATTGGGGCAGACTGGTGATACACCGAACAAGAAGAGAGTATTTTGAGTGCCCTGACAGTCCACTGCCAGTGTCCAAAGCTCTCCATGCGAGCCAAATGTTGTGGACTCAGAAACTGTAACTCCTGGAGCTGAAAGTGCCCCAAGTACTAGCCTCTCTACCCCATGGAGACTCCCTGACAAGTGAGGACAATGCTGAAAATGAGGCTCAGAGTGCAGAGACTATAACAGTTCCCCTAGAAAGACTGGTCGAGCTGTAAAGCCTGTGGTGCACCTCAGTTATGATTCACTTGGGAGGCCTGTGGACTTGCCTCTCAATGTTGTCCATAAAGGAGTGTATGTGTCCCCAGCTCATTGCCCAAACTGAGCATCAGTGCTAACTCAAGTTACTTGTGTTGCCTCTAAGTATAGGTGCCCTTGCCCCATCCAGCCCCAAGGTAACTGATAGGAAGGGCCCCTCTTCAGGTTTCATGTACAAGAGGTAATAACTTGAGTTATGGTACAATGTGTATGTAATACTGTGTAAAGAGGACGTACTGCAATGTTTCAAATGTGTTCTTGGTAAAATGATATATTGACTGATGATTACATGTGCGAGCCTAATGCAAATGTATATGGTTGCAGTTGAAACTTATGGGGTACTTGCAGCCAGCGGACGTCAAGCTTTCCCAAACCAGGAAGGTGTAACCCCCTGCAAATGGGGTTCCCAAAGACTTCCAGGAGCTTGCTTGAATGCTCCAAGCCTGAATGGTGTTTGGCATTTAAGCCATTTATCAGTGAGTGTTTTAGAGCCTCTGGTACTGTCTCTTTAAGAGCTGTCTGCTTGCAGACATAATTAGTTTGTATGGGGGACTGTGTGCTTCTCTGAGTACCACTCGAGCTGCTGCCAATTCACTTCATTTTGCAGTCACTAGGAGTGCAAAGGAACCTATCTGAAAGATGTAACTGTTGCCAGAAATTATTTAGAGTAATAATGAAATTACAGTTTGTCTAACCTGCTTTCTTTGCAGTCAGAACTGTGTCTGCTAGTTCCCATTCTAGTTTTGAACTGCTCAACTGGACCAATCAGTGTGGGGTAAGCTAGCTCTAAAATGGTGCCTGGACGAATCAGAACTTGGACTCATAATCTGAGCCAGCCACAAGAGGATTGTATGGGCAGTGACTCTGGGAGATGTAGTTTAGACTTCAGTGCCTTTTGGACCAACAGCAGCAGTCTATTGTGAGTGACAGCCAATCCAGTCAAGAACTGGGAGGAACTCAAAAAGTGCCGGTTTTGTCAGTTGGAGTTTCAGTTGAGCTTTGGCAGTGAAGAAGGAAGGAGCCCTGTGCTTTTCAGTGTGCAGTTTTAGTCAAAAAGCGTGTGTAAGGCCCCAGAGTTCCGGTCTGCAGCTTATGTAACAGCTTGTTGGACTGAATCCGTCCTGTGAAAAGAATCAAAGGATCTCTGAAGAGTAGAAACCAGGCTCACCCTGTAGAAGACTGGAAGAATTGCTGAAAATTGCACTCGGTCTGTCAGGAACTGAATCTGCTGTGTGTTCTCCGGTATTGTGCAGTAATTGCGATCGGGATACAGATGCAGCCTGCCTGGTATAGTGCTTTTTATATGGATGTGTGAAGAGGGTTTGTGTACCTCAAGTGAGCCCTGCTGACATTGAAGGACCCTATCTTATTTGGAGGTCGTGAGTACTAATTCAGGGTGCTCCCTGTTGAATTGCCACATTAAATCCAAATGGAATTACTGTACTGCTGACTGTTTAATTCTCCCTTTCTCTGTGTGAAAGGGCCCTACCAGCTGCCACGGTTTGGACTAGCCACTAGGGCTTGGGTACCCAGGGACAGTAACTGATAGGGATAGGCCTGGCACAGAGCCATAGGTAGATTATTAGAGTGATAAGCTAATTAACCTGATTTCCCCTGTCCTTGTTATATCCCCTAAATAAATCAGAGCTGCTTGTTTCAGCAAAGTTATACTGCCTGAGGTATTTGTCTATGTTAAAGTACTGTACTGTGATTGTTGCACTGTATCTCATTTCACAGGAGGTCCCAGTGCGGAACCAGACCTGGGGTAAGTGTATACTGTGAAGGTAATTCTGATATATTGTGTGGGCCACTAGTGGGAAGAAAGGGGGGTTGCAGTGTCCCAGAGGGCTGTGACCAAGTTAGTTTAACTATTGCAAACCCTAACCTCTGGGTGGAGGCACCCGCCATTGGATCCAGGCCCCTCAACCTGTTAGTGGCAAATCAGGCAGGGGTAGTAGCCCCTGGGATAGCGCCATCTAGGGGTTACATATGTAATGTAATAGTCTATCTTTTTGCCTTTGTAACCACCCTGAATCCCTGTCTCCGCAGTAGTTGCTGCTCGCTCTTTTCATACTGCCTGAACATTAACATTCCAAGAAATTAGTTTAAAATGTTTACTACTAGACATTACTAAATTGTAACAAATCTGCAAGGTTTAAAGAGTTATGTATTATTGGTTCGGTCCCTAGGAGCTGAGACAACCACCAACCCATTTTGTTGTCCAGCTGTGCACATTGAAATAGTTGGCTCATGACTTTGACAAAAGAGGGAAAAAGAGAGAGAAAGAAAAAAAAGAAAAGGACTGTGAAGAAAGTTACAAAATAAGTAACCTTGTGTAGATCTAAGGACAGCAACCCCCCCAACTCCAACGTCTGTTCTTGAACGAAGCCAGAGGAAACAGTTATCAGCAGTAAAACCCAACCCCCCCTCCACACCGCCACCCATCACACGCCTCAACTTTACTTATATATGTGTATAAATAAACAAATGAGTTGAGCTTAAACATGCATTAAATTGATTTAAGCTTATACCTAGATACAAAATTTACATAAATAACCTGGAATAAGAATATAGTACTTTCAAAATAGTATATTAAACATTAAACAGTATCTTTAAGGAAAGCACATGACATCATCCTTTAACAAAAAAACAATATAATGGGTTACCTTTGGATACACTTTAAACATATTTTGGTAGTCCATTGAGTACCCTCTGAAAGAACAAGGCTTAAGCAGATTAGACCAACTGTTAAAATTTCATAACAGAGTTTTTATACACTTCAAGGCTGTTTTTAAAAACTTTTAATAAAGTATATTTCAGCCCAGTTCAATCTGTGGAAGGAATTGCTTATTTAATTCCTGCATTAGCCCTAGATATGCTGTTTAGCAAATGGCAAATGAAATAGCCCTGTTCAAAGATTTCAAATCTTTTTGAGTTTTTTGTCCCCCCCTTTTCCCCCAAGTTGTTATGCATATTTCAAAGACTACAATATAAATTGGCACACCATGTTATGACCCTAGGTTTTGCCCAAATAATGGTGACTATGATTCATCACAAGAGATATCTTAACAAAGTGACTGCTTTCAAAAAGGTGAATACCTGTATGTGGCACACATCAATTCACCTTGAACTGGTAATTCACAATAAATTAGGCAGTATATCACAGTGATGGAATAGCTCCTGGGATTAAAGTTAAAGTACCTGGCAGGCAGTTCTCAGAAGTAGTTGTCACGCTTACCTGTATGGCTGATCAGGTGTAAGTATTAGCGTTGAGAATCAAGGTAAGCACATGTAGACCACTGAAAAGGCATGAATAAAAACACATTTGAGCAAGTTCCAACTTTAAGACTTTTTGCATTGCACTATAGTCTTATAACAAACCAGTTTCAGAGCAAAAGATTAAACTGTACATTTTGAAGAAAACACCAGCAGTGAAGTAAAGTAAAGCAGACAATACTGGTATAGAATGTTGGCATCAAGAACTTCACTCCCATGAGTCACTAAGGCACATATTGCATACTTGCCAATTGATCTTAGCAAAAGAAGGCCATAGCACTGAGAAGACTTGAGACTGCCACTGTTCAAGTTTTGAATTATCAATTGCCAGAATGAGCACTGCTCAAACAAAACGGCGATTTCTCAAGAAAGTTGCGCACATCAGCCCATCAGCAAGCAGTGGAGTCGAAACGTTCAGCTGTGTACTTTTCCGTCGATTATATGGGGCAAACCAAAGCAACGAGAGCATATATATCAAAAGAAAAAACATCCCGCTCAACATAAGATCTCCCTTGAAATGTATTTCCACTGAGGAGTACGGAAAATGCAATGGGTTATAAACCAAATTATAAAGACAAGCACCAGTACAATCATAACCGACAAGTTGCATATGGGCCAGAATCTGTGATATTGCCAGCGAGCTGGACCCCAATCCTGAGAAAAATGGAATGTGAAAGGTCTTAACTGTAAGTTGAAAAGGTACTCAATGATTCTAAGACATCTCAGAAAGCTGGACCCCTCCATAGTCTTTATACAAGAATCACATTTACATGTTAACTCTATCAGTCTGATGTGAAGAGAGTGGGTAGGTCAGGTATACGGAGCGGGCCTTAACTCCAAAAAAGCAGGTGTTCTTATACTTATTAAAAAAGGAGTCAATTTACAGACAACCGCTGTCATAGAAGATCGCTAGTACATTTTATTGTTGTTAATGGCAAACTAGAAAATGAAGAGATCACATTAGTTGATGTTTTTGGACAGACTGGCGCTATGCATGACACATTTAATGTACTTTGCTCTAAACTTATTACTTTTCTGGTGACACAAATAGCACCCTAGACCTTTTACTAGATAGGTCCAACACTAGCTACAGAATTAATAAGTCGGACAAAGATCTGCAGAATATGATTAATACACTAGGCCTAGTTGACACCTGGAGGATCTTGCATCCTAAAGAAAAAACATACACCTTTTAGTCTGCCTACTGTCTCTCTGGTTCTAGGATAGACCAAATCTACATTCCTGAAACTATGGTGGATCGAATTATAACTACCCAGATCCTGGAACAGGTAATTTCTGCTCACTCTCCAGTCTTAATTTCCTTTTTAGATAGCACACACGTAGCCATCTCAAGGCATTGGGAACTAAACAATTTTCTCCTGGAAGATGAAGGTTTACTTGCAAATGTTAAAAAAGAGATCTCTACCTTTTGGGAACATAAAAGCCCAGCTGGTAGCTTCCTGGGTAAATAATTAGGAATGTTTTAAATACTGGCTGAGATGACATTTTATTAGCACCGCATCAGCTAATAGGAGGAAGAAAGCAGAAATAGATGAGATTCGGGTGAAAATTAAAGCTGCTGAGTAGCCCGATATCTGATACATCTATTGACTGCTGGATGCTTTGGTCAAAATTGAAAACAGAATATTTTGAACTTATCAGAGGGAAGGTGGAGTTTGCAATAAGGCAATCAAAACTTAACTATGTTGATTCAGGTCCTAAGGCTACTAAAATGCTGACCATAAGATTAAAGCAAAATAATGGAGGTACAAAAATCTGTAGGGTGAAGGACTTGGAGAGTGACTCATTAATATCTAATCAGAAAGGAATAAAAGCAGAATTTTGGAAATTTTATCAAGAACTGTATAATAGCAACACAGATCTTTCCCCAGAGATCCTAGCTAAATTCTGTGCAGATATTCCTTTACCCAAGGTCCCAGATAGCCACTGAGATCCGTTGAGTAGGCCAGTAGAGGAACCTGAAGTCATTTCTGCAGTTATGGCACTTAAGAAAAACAAGGCTCCTGGACCAGATAGCTACTCTTCTAATTTCTACCCTAAACTAGAGGATGTAATTGCTCCAGTCCTAATCAAGGTATATGAGGAAGCTTGGCTGAAAGAATCATTTCTTCAGGATATGATGAGAAACTTACAAACACTCATTCCCAAACCTGTGAAGGAACCGGATAAATGCAAAAATTATAGGTCAATATCTCTCATTAAGACGGATGTGAAAATCCTACCTAAAATTCTTACAGACAGATTGGAGCAGGTAATCCCATTTTTGGTCGATAATAGGCCAACAGGTTTCATTAAGGGGAGAGTGGCAGCAGATAACACATGGAAAAGATTTCATATCCTAGGAATAGCCAACAAAGCCACTGCTCAATGTTCGCCTGGTTAAATAAAGATTTTGATTGATTGAAATCCAGGATTGCATCTGGTCTGCTCTCATTAGCTGTGGAGAAGGCCTTCGATAGGGTTTTATGGCCCCATGTTTTGAACACACTTGAATTGTATGGCTTCCCAAAGGAATTCTCCAAGTGGGTAGAACTCTTGTATAAAAATGTGTTTGCTTCTGACATTACTAATGGGATGGTATCCTCAAATTTTCTTTTTAAAAGATGAACTAGACAAGGCTTCCCTTTGTCCCCTTTACTCTTTAATCTTACAATAGATGCACTTGTTAGGAAATTGTCCTCTGAATAAAAGTATTCTGGGCATCCCTATTCAGAATAAATACTATCTAATCTCCCTTTATGCAGATGATATCCTCATTTCACTGCAGGATCCGAATAATTCTGTTCCTAAAATCCTTGACATTATAAATGACTTCAGTAAGATATCTGGATATAAGTTGAACAAAGATAAATCTATTTTTCTTCCCTTAAACAGGTATTGTAATAAAGATGAAATAACTGGCATGGGTATAAGATGGGATAGAGAAAAAAATAGATTATTTAGGTATCAGGTTGTAAAAGACTGTGGAAAAAGCTCTCTCTAATAATTTAAAAAATCTTAAACTTTATATATCCAACAGTCTAGCAAAATGGAACTGCCTGCCACTAGGTTTTTGGGGTAGGATGGAAGCAGTCAAGATGAACATTCTTCCTAAAGCACTATGTTTCTTTCAACTGCTTCCATTCTTTATACCCCAAAATTGGTTTTCAGAACTGCAGAGTAACATTAACAAATGTCTGTGGAGTTATAAAAAAATGTAGGATGGCGCAAAACAGGTTAACAAGATTAAAGAGTAATAGTAGTCTTAAACAGACTTACCAGTCTCGGGCTCTTCACCTGATATATAGGTGCCTTGCCCCATCGGACTGCTTCTCATGTTGACATTGCCCAAAATAATCCATTAGTTAAAAAGTACTAACACTAGTAAAAGTAGAAAAAACAGGTACCAAGGACTTCCTAGTATTAAGTGCCGCTCACGCTCCGCCCCCACACTCTGCCAAGTTATGACGCGGTGCTACGGAGAGTGCAGGGACGCACTCCATTATAATCTATGGGGGACACCTTTACAATCTTTTTTTATATTATTATGGCCATTTGGTAATGAAACGTGGGCACTGGTCAGCTAACAAGGCCCTTGTTAGTTGACCAGTGGCCACTTTTCATTACCAAATGGCCATTATAATATACAAAACTGATTGTAAAGGTGCCCACCATAGACTATAATGGAGCACATCCCCACGCTCTCCCTACCATTGCGTCATAACTTGGCAGAGTGCGGGCAGCACTTAATACCGGGAAGTCCTTGGGACCCAGTTTTTCTACTTTTATGTGGGTTAGTACTTCTTAACTAATGGATTATTTTGGGCAATGTCAACATGAGAATCAATCTGCTGAGGTAAGGCACCTATATATCAGGTGCAGGGGCTATCCAGTTTACCTTGGTGGGTCTCATTAAATTTCTGGATTTCCACTTTTACTACTTGGCATGCAGAATGTCACAATCTGCTAACTGGTTTATCGCCTTCCAGACTGACAAGGAGGTCCCTGAATGGTTTTCCATTCAAAGAGACTTAAGTATGGCACAAGACCTCAATACATCAGCTTTATTATTTGTTAAGCCCCTAAAGGCTGTACAAAATAAGGTCCTGTCTGATGGAATAAGACTGATAGCAGTTTGCCAAAAACTTTTAAACATGGATATAAAGAATTCTACTTTGCAGCTAATGTGGAGAAACCCCAATATCTTACTTAATAACAAACCTGTCAACTTTCAAGAACGGCATACTACACCATTAAAGACGTCGTTGAAAAGAAAACATTACTCACCACTGTAATCTGCTTTCTTCCAAGGGGTCCTTTAGCATCAGTAACTATAGCAGTTAGCTGGCTAGGTGCAACTGCTCCAGAGATATGCCTTTAAGAGAATTTATTTAAATGAGCTTGGGCATCAACCAATCAAAAAACAGGAGAGGAGTGAGCTGAGCGAGAGCAGCCTGAAGGGCTTCAGAATATTTTTTTTTTTTGTCTAATCTTTTTGTTAAGTTTCCAACGAAAACGCACAGTACAGGAAAGTGACAGACAATGCTTAGAGACACACACAAAAACAACACACACAACAAAGTGGTACAATCCCATATTCCAATCAGTTATACATTTAAAGTAAATTGACCTCTTAATAATTGACATGTGATCCATCTATTAAAAAGACAGAGAAATACAGGTGTATAAATATGAACTCAATTATAAGTATAAAAATAAATATGCAAGATACTGTTATCCCAAATGTAGTTCCAGCATACATCATCTACTTCTTGTCCCCATACCCCTCTCTAGGCCTTTTCTAGTTTTACCTCATGCCTTTTTTTCCTTAAGTGAGGCCCATTCGTAGGGTATTTTCCTCCACTGCACTAAGCGAGGACATGAATGGAGTCCATTCTCTATAGAAGGTCTCCTCCCTATCCCTGAGGACCAAGGTCAACCTTTCCAGGGCAAGCGTCTGAATGCACAGGTTACGCCATTGCTGAATAGTAGGCACCTCGCCGCTCACCCACGTATTCTGTATGCAGTGTCTAGCTAACATCAGGAGTACCCTACCCCATCTTGGGAGTATTTCCCATTCCCCATCCTCCCACTGTGTCACACCAAATAGGCCCATGATGGGGTCCACACTCACAGGGAAGCCCCCCATGTCTGATATCTCACCCAGCACCCTACCCCAAAACACTTGTAGCACCTTACATGTCCAAAAGCAGTGCATATACGTTCCCCTTTCCTCTTTGCACCTACCACACATAGGGGAAACTGATGGGCGGGCCTTATGTACAACCACAGGTGGATAATAGAGCCTGTGTAAACATTTATAGAAGGCTTCCCTGAATCTGTTACATATCAATAATCCCCCCTGTCCCTCCAACAATAATTGCCAGTTCTCTGCTGTGATGCTATGGCCCAAGTCCCTTTCCCATAGCTTTTTGACTATAATGGTGTAATCTGGATACCCCTGCTTCCCCAGCCTCACAGCTTTCCGGATAAATCCCTTGGAGTCCTTTTGAGCCAAATTAATCAAGGTCTCAGTCAATTCCCATTATTGTGACTGAGCCCTGTTTCATCCCATTTTTTGTATAAAAGCCCTAATCTGCATATAGCGGAATAATTGATGCCCACCTAATCTCAGCCCTTTAACAATTCAGAATATTTTTGAAGAAAATGGGGACATGCCCTGAAAATGAATGAACAGGATTCAAAAAACATGCAAATGTCCAAAAACTGGAAATGGAAAAATAACAACCTGAGTATGAAAAGTAACTAATAAAAACCCAAATTTGATAAGAGAAATGAGAACAGAGCCCTTCTCCTGACAGGTGAACCAGGGAGAAAGCGTGGGAGCTTACTGATGCTAAGTGACCCCTTGGAAGAAAGAAGATTACTGCGGTGAGTAATTTTTTTTTCTTACCCCAGGAGTCCTTTAGCATCAGTAACTATAGCAGACTACCGAGCAGTACCAAGTGGGAGGTGGGCAGAGAACCTACTTAGGAAATAGGCTCTGCAGAACCACCCTGCCAAATCTGGCATCAAATCTGGTCTGCACATCCAAACTACAGTGTTTCACAAAGGTGTGCACAGATTCCCAGGTAGCTGCTCTGCAGACATCCAGGAGGGGTATGTCCCTAGCTGCTGGAGGTAGGAGGCAGTATAGTGCAGTGGTTTAAGGCTCTGAGCTACAAACCTGGAGACGTGGGTTTGAATCCCACAGCCCCCACTTACATACTCTGTGACCCTGAGCAAGTCACTTAACTTCCTTATGCTCCCGGGTTGCACCTGTAAACAAGCTTTCAGCTTAGTGTGTGTCTCCTGGTAAGAAAAACAAAAAAATAAACTAAAACTAAAACTGCTGCCACCGAGGCTGCAGTGCCGCTAGTGGAGTGGGCTCTGAGCCCTACGGGAGGTTGATGACCAGGCTTTTCATAGCAGAATTTAATGTAAGAGACCAACAGCTGGAAATAGTTCTCTTAGTAGCTGGTCTTCCTCTGCCTACATCCCCGTAGGTGAGGAACAACTGAGTGGAAGAGCCTCTGGACTGTGTAGTACGTTCCATGTAGTAAAAGAGGGCTCTTTTGACATCCAAGCTGTGTAGCTTTTGTTCACCAGGAGTGGATTTCTTTGTAAAGAAGACAGGCAGAGTAATGGACTGGTTTAGGTGGAACTCTGAAACACCATCTTTGGCAGAAATGTCCTATTTGTTCTGAGCTCAACTTTATCGTTGTGAGGAATGATGTAATTTGGCTCAGTGCACAGGGCCTGTAGCTCTGAAATCCTCCTGACAGAGGTAATGGCCACCAGGAAGACTGTCTTTTAAGTCACAGACTTGATATGTGCAGTGGCCATAGGCTCAAGGGGTGGTTGCATGAGCCTGTCTATGCAGAGGTTCAGGCTCCAAGGAAGAACTGGCTCCCTGACTGGAGGCTAGAGGTGCAGGAGGCCTTTGAAAAATTGTTTGAATATGGTGTGGGAAAAATTTACTTTTTCTTTCCCACTGAAAGGTAGACCAAAACTGCTGCCAGGTGTAGCTTGAGGGAAGATAGTTTCAAGCCTGACACCTGCAAGTGTACTAGGTAATCCAGCAGCTGAAGGTCTGAAGCTGTAAGGGGATCGACCTTTTTGCTCTTATACCAGAGGAAGAACCTTTTCCATTTGGCTGCATAAGTCTTTTTAGTGTTCGTTTTTTTAAGCCATTCTCAGGATCTTAAGCACCTGTTCAGAGTACTGAGAGGATGGAAACTCTAACTCCTCAAAAACCAGGCCTTGAGGTGAAGAGAGTGTATGTCTGGATAATGCACTCCTGTCTGAGGAAGGGTCAGCAGGAAGTGAGTTGGCGGCAAGTGAATTGGCCTGCTGCAGGACAGTGAGAGAAGAAGAGGGTACCAGGCTTGCCTGCGCCAATCTGGAGCCACCAGTATCATCGATGCAGGCTGTTTTCTGAGTTTCAGCAATACCCTGTGCATCGGGGAAAAGGAGGAAATGCGTATAGGAACCTCCCTGACCAGTCCAGGATCAAGGCATCCAGAGGAAGCATTCCCAGAACTGGGGGCATGCAACAGTACTGAGGAAGTTGAAAGCTGAGGGGAGAGGCAAACAGATCCATTTCTGGTGTGCCCCACCACCTGAACACTGTGGCTAGTACTTGCTTGTTCAGAGTCCATTCGCTCTGGCCTTGACTGATGTGACTTGGAGCATCTGCCAAGGTATTGTATTTGCCTGGCAGATGAATAGCTGAAAGGCTGACTCCCAGGGAGAAGGCTAGAGACCAGAGCTTCAGAGCTTCTGAACAGAGTATTCCTGATCTGGTACCACCCTACTTGTTTATGTAAAACATTGCAGTGGTGTTGTCTGTTCGAATTTGTACTGCCTGCTCTTTTATGGAGGGAGCAAATGTTTTGAGAGCTAGAAAGATTGCTCTGAATTCCAAAAGGTTTATGTGTAACTGTGACTCTTCGAGAGTCCACGTGGCACTTACTGAGGGACTGTCTAGAAGTGCTCCCCACCCCAGGAGGGAGGCATCTGTGGTGATGACCTTTCTGGGTAGCGGAGCCTGGGAGGGTACCCCGCTGCCAAATTTGCAGGGTTCTTCCACCAAAGCAGGAACTGCTCTGTCACAGGTATCAGCTTTGAAAAATTATTGCTTCTCTGAGACCAGCGAGCTCTGAGGTAGACTTGCAGGTGTCACATCCTGTACCTGACTCCTGGGACCACTGCAGCCATTGAAGCCATGTGTCCCAAGAGCCTGAGGAAATGTTTGGCAGGTCTTGGCTGTCCCTGGATGAAAGAATCTGCCACTGAAAGGAAACTTTGAATTCCTTCCTGTGGGAGAAAGGCATATCCTTTCTGAGTGTCCAGCTGGGCTCCTATGAAGGTGAGCAGCTGGGTGGGTTCCGGGTGAGACTTCTTTAGATTTACCAGAAATCCCAGAGACTCTAAAGTGCGCTGTGCAAGGAAAAGGGACTCCTTGACCTGACAAGGAGACTTTGTCACTATGAGCCAATCATCTAAATAGGGATAGAGAGTGATACCCAGTTTCCTGAGGTGTGCTGCTACCACTGCGAGGCACTTAACATACTAACATACTAAAATGCCAGCAGAATAGGCCTAATGGTCTCTCGAGTCTGCTCGATTTTCTTCTTCTCCACTTGGTAAAGACTACTGGGGCCTAGGACGGGCAGAAGGGCAATGCAGCTAACTGATAGTGGCCTGTAGGGAGTTTGAATCTGAGAAACTTCCTGTGAGACCTCCTTATGGGTACATGGAAGTAAGTGTCCTTTAGGTCCAAGAAGGCTAGCTAGTCTCCCTGCTATAAGGACTGTATGACTAGTGACAAAGTGACCATCTTGAATTTGGGTTTTAGCAGATGTCTGTTTAAATATCTGACATCTAAGATAGGTCGCCACTCCCCAGTTTTCTTTTGTGTCAGAAAGTACCTGGAGTAGAGGCCCTTGCCCTTCTCGTGGGCCAGGACCCTCTCTACTGCTCATAGAGCTAGAAGGTTTTTTACCTCCAATTCCAACAGTAGAACCTGTGTTGGGTTTAGAGGTTTTGACACCTAGGTACGCTTGAGGTCTGGCATCTGCTTGAACTGTAGTGGCAGACCCTTCTCCAGAACCCACCTGTCCAATGTAATGAGGGACCAGTTCTGAAGATAGTGGGAGAGTCTGCCTCCTACTGGCAGAGGGGAGGTGACCTGGACACTCACATCAGGGCTTAGACTGCGAGGCTGCAGGCTGCGTAGAGGTGGCCCTTCTTTGGCCCCTTCTGCCCTTCCCTCCGAAAGACCCTCTGTACTGAAAGAAGTTAGATTGGGGATAAGGAGTGTAAGGTCTGGGGAAAAAAACTTCTGCCCCGGGCCGGGATTTCAGCAGGGCAGTAGGCTTAGATTTAGAGGAGTGACTCTGCCAGGAGGCCTTGTACTCGTCGACCTTTTTCATGTAGTCAGTAGTTCTGGAATCAAACATGTTTTGATCACAGGGAAAGTCCATGGCCTTAGACTGGGTGTCTGGGGTCAGACTGATAGTTCTAAGCCAGGCAAAGTGCCTCAGAGAGATGGCAATGAGCCATTACCATAGAGGCAGCATCATTGTCATGTGGAATTGGTATTTGGTAGCTTCCAAGGCAGTTTTTGCTGTATTCACCAGCTCCTGTACCATTGTATCTGACCCATTGTGGGCAATGGCCAGGACAGATTTCCTTGGGGCTTTCTGATATTTGGCTGTGAAAGCCATATATGAAGAAAGTCTGACAAGCAGGGAGGCTGTGGTATACATTTTCTTTGCTATGAAGTCTATTTTCTTGGAGTCCTTGTCCGAGGATGAGGGGGACAAGGATACCCCAGCTTTCTCACAAGCTGCCTGCTGTACTATACTCTCGTGGTTAGGGTGTGCAGACAGGAACTTGGTACCCATTCTAGACAATTTGTATTTTTTCTCGACCCGCTTGTTAACCCCTGTCACAGAAGTGGGTTTTGAAGCAGTCTCATGGTATTCTTTCTGAATGCATTATAGGTAGGGACGACCAGTGCCTTAGGGGTTGAGAGACCTCTCATCTCCCTATAATCTTCATCGACGTCCAGGATGGGCTCCTGCATAGGGAGGTCCAGGGTGTCTAGCATATTTTGTATAAATATAAACATAGAAGAGGAATCCTTCTGGTCACCAAGGGGAGCTCTGAAGGGAGGATCCGGGGACTCATGGACTTCAAGGCCCTCAAGATCCATGTCGGGGGCATCATAAAAATATTCTTCATCATATGCATCACCCTCACAGTCTCCATAACAGGAGACCGTGGAAGAGTGCTTGTCAATAAATATAGACCCCATCTTTAGTAGGGTCTGAAAGACATGCCATGTTTTTGCCATGTCTTGCACAGATGGGAGTTCCTGCGCAGACTGTGGTTGTATATGCTTTGTTTTTTCTTTATGCTTTAAGCTGCCTGTTGTCTCACTACTGACCTTCGCTGGAGGAACAGAAATGTTTTTGTCTTGAAAGGCTTTCTTTTTAGCCATTTCATCAGCAGCTTGATCAAGCTTCCTTTTTTCATCACTTTAATTATTTTTTAATTTGTGAGGAACTTCATCTGCTCCTTTGGAAGCTTTATTTTTTGGCTGGGATTTGGAGGCTTCATCAGCACCCCTGTTTACATTTTTATTGTTATTACTTTTAGATGGCCCCTCATCAGTATCCTTTAATTTTTCCTCAGCCATACTTATTAATTAGGACTCTTTGCCCTGTGCCAATTTGCAAAGAGAACCAAGATCTGGACCAAAATACAACTGAGCACAGATTTCTGTAAATGCTGCGAAGCCAGTCCTATGACAGTTTAATAAACTTTGCCTTTTCCTCTGTTTTTTTTGTTGTAATACTGGCCATCTATACCAATGCCAATCTTATACAGAACCCAGCAATTCCAGTCAACAACTGAGCACAGGTTTCTGTTGATGCTGTGAAGCCAGTCCTGTGACAGTTGACCTTTTAAGGTTGAGTTTTATGTAATTGTGGGAATCTCTGATCTTGTCAATCTTCAGAGAACGCAGCAGCAACTGTCAAAATTTGAGAGACAATTGGTTACCTTGCAGTAGGGACCTGTTAGGTCTGAGGTAAAAAATAAAGCAAAACACAAGAATGCGATGGTTCTTTCATGACTTGCACTAAAAAAGTGAAAAACTGTCGAAATCAAGCATCCAAGGTAAAAAAAACAAATGTAATTTAAGTAGATGCAGTAAAATAATGTAAAAATAACGCAGTTCTGGAACAAATAATGCTAATGCACAAAAAAACACAACTGCTAACAAAAAATGTAAAATTACACTCAGCACACTAAAAAATTTAATTTATGAGGAAAACTTTACCAAGGTAAGTGAATAAGAGGCTGTCAACAAGGAAAGTTGAGAGGCACCTCATGGGCAATGATGCTCAGTCAGCAGAGAAAAAATTCTGAAGCCCTTCAGGCTGCTCTCACTCAGCTCACTCCCCTCCCGTTTTTTGATTGGCTGATGCCCAAGCTCATTTAAATAAATTCTCTTAAATGCATACCTCCAGGGCAGTTGCACCTAGGCAGCTAACTGGTATAGTTACTGATGCTAAAGGACTCCAGGGGTAAGAATAACTGTTTGAGGTCATTTGCTGAGCTGGTACAAAATTATAGCATACCTACCCAGGACTTAGACAAATTTGAATTTTTGTCAGCCAGTACACTAACCTTTTATAATAATGATTTATTTAAGACTAGTACAAATGAGAACACAAAGGCCTATCTCCTGATCCCAATTACATCCTTCCATATCTAATTTCTACACATTACTAATAGAATGTGTCAGAGGTATTGATCAGGAAAACATTAGATGGTCATCACACACACTAGGAAGGTGTACTGAGAATTGGGATTGAGCGAATATCTGGACCAGCCTTTTGAAAACATTTAAATCTGTTAATATGAAGTTCGTCCAATTCAAGTCATTACATAATTTGTATTATACACCATTACATCCATATAAAATGGGTACACATACTACATCTAGCTACAATAAATGCAAAAAAAGAGAATGCTAATTTGCCTCATATTTTTTGGCAGTGTATAGGCATACAAACTTTATGGGAAAGCGTTGCTCAATTATTTGAGGGTATCCCCTGGCTCAAAGGTAAACTCACTATAGAAACTTGTCTCATAGGTCATTTTGATGAACATATGAACTGGTCAAAAGAACAAAGCTATACCATCCATCTAATTTCTACATCTGTTAAAAATGTTATTCTCCGTTACTGGTTAGAGGACAAACACCCCTCCTAGAAGAGCAGAAAAACGAGTGTTTAGAGATACTGCGTCTGGAAAGGTTAGCTCATTTGATGATTGACATGGGACATATCTTTGAATCCAAATGGGGTACAGTGTACAGATTTTTTGCTCATTCAAGAATTCCTTAACACCATCATTGTAGGTATATTCCATGTGCACTTTTACCCTTTGGCTGCTCTAGATCTAAGGGGATTCTACTAGGCCATGTAGCCTGTTGACCTTCTCGCCCTCTCTTCTCCCTCTCCCCTTTCTCATTCTGTCTGTTCTCTTTCTTTTCTCTTTCCTTTTCCTTTATGAAGATTGGCTAGTGCTATCTACTGGTTTATAACGGGACTATTGTTCAATGCACTAAGAGTGTTCAAAATGTGAATATTAAGTTGGGACACTAATGATAGGTTATGTTTTATACATCTAAGCTCATTAGCTGCCCTTACTATTTTTAATTAATTCTTAGAAAGTTGAAATAATTTAGTATCATTGGCTACTCAGATGTTGTTCTTATTTATTTATGTATTATCTATGTATTTATTTACTGTTATAGAGGTTTATACCTTTCAGCATTTATGCTAAAACAGCATTCACTTGTAAAATATTTTGATGTATGTTTTATTTGAAACTTAATAAAATTTTTATTGAAACTATTGCCTGAATATTCTATGACATCAGTAACACCATCCCAGGCCATTCAGATGAATAGCACAGAATGGTGTAACTGATTACTGATGTCATGGGATATCTTAGAACTATGAAAAGAAAAAGCAGCAGCTGGTGAGGGGAGTGAAATCCTATCTACAGCTGAGGGCACCCCAAATCTGGATTATTTATTTATCAAAAAATGGAAAAAGCAGAAAAGAATATGTAACTGGCATGGAACGCAAAATGAGAGGGTAGTTAACTTTATGAACATAATTTCCTATCACCTTTAAAAAAAAAGTCCAGATCAGCCCAGGTAGCTGTTACTATATGTAACTTAAAAGGGAGCCGTCAGCACCAAGGGCCCTATACACAAGTGTGGGGCTAGTCCCAATGTGCACTTTGTGCAAAAATATTTTCCATACACAAGTATGGGGCTGGTCCCATTATGCACTTTGTGCAAAAATATTTTGGTTTATTTACTGTTTACTTTTAGTATGGTAGATTGTATCAGACTAATTTTGCGTAGTTCTAGGCTGATATTGTCTGTTACTGAAAGTCCCAGAATCCCCTGCAGCTGATATCAGAGCAGTAGGCAGCAGTGGGAGACTCAGTAGACTGCAGTGCATGACAGAACTTAATAATCTCCACCATTCAGATGTTTTCCGTGTCTGCTTTTCTCCAGGGGCTGAGTACAGTACTCTATGACTGCCTTAGCCCAGAGAATACAGCAGGACCAGCAAACAAAAGCTCAGAACGTATACAAACTTTAACAAGCACTGCAGGCTACTGAATCTCCAACTGCTGCTTACTGCTCTGATGTCAGCTGCAGGGGATTCTGGGATTTGTAGCAACAGAAGATGTCAGCCTAGAACTAAGCTTAATTAGTCTTATACAATCTACTATAGAGTAAACATTAGGTAAACCAAATTGTTTTTGCACACAAAAGGCACATTGGGACCAGCCCCACACTTGGGTATAGGGCTCTTGGTGCTGACTGCCCCAGAACTGATCCATGTGGCCGAGCGCAACAAAACGTACCTGCACTCGGACCCAAACCCAGCACCCTCACAACCCCAGTCTTGAACCCACCCACCACACCACTGGGCCAGTTCAGCAGCTCACTGTGGCACCAGCCCTCACAAACCCTCCCTCCCCACCCGCCTCGCTGAGCATGCTCGCCCCCTGCATGCGATATATGCAGCGACATCCTGTCGCTATATGTGCGAACCTCCCATCTGGTCGGCCTCCCTGGTGGGTAGCCATATTGACATGTGCCATGACTGAGTCGCCATTTTTGCAGGCGTCCAATCATGGTCGCCTATGTCATGGGATACCGTGTCCAGTTCTGGAGGCCACATCTCTGAAAGGACATAGACAGAGTGGAAATGGTTCAGAGAACAGTGACAAAAATGGTGCAGGGGCTGTACCAAAAGTCATATATGGGGAGACTAAAGGATCTCAATGTGTATTCCCAGGAAGAGAGGAAAGAGAGAGGGGATATGATAGAGATTTTATACCTCAAGGGCATTAATAAGGTACAAGAGGGTAGCATCTCTCAGAAAAAAAGATGTTCAAGAACAAGGGGTCACGATATGAGGCTGGAGAGGGGTAGACTCAGGGGTAACGTGGGGAAGTTTTTTTTCACAGAAAGGGTGATGGATGCATGGAACAGCCTCCCAGCAGAGGTGGTGGGGGCAAAAAATGGTAGGATAATTCAAGAATTCATGGGACAGACATAAGAGATAGGAAAGAGAAGGTAAGCAAGAGATCAAGTACGGTCTGTGGTATTGCAGTAGGTAGGGAAAATGGGCAGACTAGGTGGACCGAGCAGTCCTTGTCTGCTGTCAGTTTCTGTGTTTCTATAGAAGGAGCCAAGCTTGATGGCATGGGGCCAGCAAGAGGCCAGAATTATCTTAGGTCAGTCGGGCTAGTTTCTATTTTTCTGGTTGTACCACTCCCCTGGGATGTCCATGGCAAGGGTGCGCAGGCACCTGCTTACATGTGTGCTAAAGGATGCCACCAGCTGCTGCCCCCCTCCCAGTGGTGGTGGTTGTGTGCTGGGCTGGTGTAGGTGGTGGGATGTGATGCATGGCACCATCGGCCATCCCCCTTCTAGCAGGTGTTACATGCTGGGCTGCTGTGAGTGGTGGGATGTGATGCATGGCACCATCCGCCATCCCCTTTCTAGCAGGTGTTGCGTGCTGGGCTGCTGTAGGTGGCAGGAGGTGCAGAGGGCATGAAAAAAAAAACACTCTGACTTTGCGATGGCAGTTGCTGATACTCTTGGGCCTTGTATTGTGGTGACCTCATCAATGGTCAATTGACATAGCAGCAGTCATCCAGGGTTGAAAACTGCCAGGCTAGCCCATCTGCGCAGCTGTAGGTCTATGGCTTGTGACACCGGTGACCCAGGTTCAGGAACGAGCCTGGTCCATCAGAGAGATGGTAGTGAATCGAGGATCAAATGTTCCAGAGGAAGCTCTCCTCCTTGTCTGGGGGAGGGAGGGAGGGACACCCATGGTTGTAGCCCAGCAGTAGCAGCAGGCAGAGTGGGTGGGTGAACACTGGATGGGCTCCCGTCTGGCACGCCATTGGACACACCTCCACTTGAGTCCCTTGCATGTGGACATCCAGAGGGCAGGATCAGAAACTTGGATAATGGGTCCCAGCATGGTAGGCAATGGAACCCGGTACATCCGTGTCTCCCGCACTACCAGTGGTGTCACGTAATGACACACCAAGACTCGAGGCATATCCCTGCTTACTCCTGTCCCTACCTGGGGGTATGCTAAGCCTCTGTGGGGGGCACAGGCACCTGCTTGCAAGGTGTGTGTGGGATCAGACTGGTGCCTTGGGAACTCCTAAGGAAGAACCATGCTGGAGTGAGAAGGAGGGCATAAAAAGCAGGTTTGCATGTTGATACCACCGCTGAGACCACTCTGACAGTTGAAAGAGTAGTCTGACACACATTCTTAGGGTATGAGCCCCGCAAACCGAAAGTGAACAGATCTGATATCCTCAGACTGTGAGGCCACATTTACAAGTGTGAGAGTGGTCTCAGCAGCAGTATTCATATATTATTGATTGAGCTCAATCATTAATATATATTTTTTTTTAATCTTAGCTGAATGTGCCTGTTTCCAGGGCATCTGCGTGTGAGACACTCTTCACAGAATAAGAGCGTCTCTCACGCAGGGGAAAGGAGAGCTCCGATTCTTTGGGAGCGCTCCCTCGATCTATAAAAAAAATATATACACTGCCTCACTATCTAGCCATGATCGTTTGCATCCATGTGTCCTACGACATGGGGGATATGGCATTACTCAATCAATCAAAATCTTTATTTTGCCAGGTGGAACATCATTGAGACAAGCTCATTTACAAGATGGACCTGGGGCAAAACAATTACCAACAGGGTTAAGACATAACAGGTTGAGTGAACGTACATAATTACATAGTAATAATAACATAGAAACATAGAAGTTAACAGCAGATAAGAACCGCAAGTCCCATCCAGTCTTCCCATTTCTTTTTCTACCTTATGAATGTGCCATCAACCTTTCCTCTGTCAATAGCCTATCTATTCATACTCATCTGTATTGCTCCCTTATGCCTAGCCCATGCTTGTTTAAAGCCCTGCACTGTATTCATATCCACCACTTCCTGAGGTAGGCTGTTCCATGCATCCACCACTCTTTCTGTGAAAAAGAACTTCCTCACATTACCCCTTAATTGGCCTCCCTCTAATCTAATGCTGTGTCCTCTTGTCCTGCTATTTTTCTTATATTGAAACATGTTAGACTCCTTCACCTTGTTAATGCCCTTAAGGTGTTTGAATGTTTCAATCATATCACCTCTCTTCCTCCTTTGCTCTAGGGTATACATATTGAGCTCCATTAATCTGTCCTCATGTTTTCTGATGCAGTCCCTGCACCATTTTGGTTGCCCTTCTCTGGACTTCCTCAATTTGGTTAATGTCTTTGTGAAGGTGTGGCCTCCAGTACTGCACGCAGTACTCCAAATGGGGCCTAACCAGTGTCTTGTACAGAAGGATTATTACCTCCCTTTTCCGACTTGTGATACCCCTACTAATACACCCCAACATTCCCCTAGCTTTACCTACTGCTTTAGTGGTCTGCTTGGATGATTTCAGGTCATCAGTGATGATGATGATGCCCAAGTCTCTTTCTTCCTTTGTGACTGCCAGCAACTCCCCTCCCAGCCTATACGTAGCTTCAGGGTTTCTCTTCCCTATGTGCATGATCTTGCACTTCTTTGCGTTAAACCCCAGTTGCCACTCTTCTGACCATTTGCTAGTTTATCTAGATCTCTTCTCATTCTGCCCACCCCATCTGGATCATCTACTCTGTTGCAGATCTTGGTGTCATTTGCAAACAGACAAACCTTACCTCCAGTCCATCTGCAATGTCACTGATGAAGATATTGAAGAGGACTGGCCCCAGGACTGATCCCTGAGGTACCCCACTTGTGACTTGCATCTCTTTTGACTGTATACCATTTACCGCCACTCTGTTTTCTGCCCGTCAACCAGTTTGCCACCCAGTTGACGAACTTCTGACCCATCCTGAGCCTACCCAGCTTATTAATCAATCTTCTATGTGGAACAGTATCGAAAGCTTTGCTGAAGTCAAGGTAGGTGACATCAACTGCTCCTTCTTGGTCCACCACTCTGGTTACCCAGTCAAAGAAATCTATGAGATTAGTTTGACAGGACCGTCCTTTTGTAAACCCATGCTGTATTGGATCCTGTGCTCCTATGGATTCCTGGTGTTGTACTATCCTTTCCTTAAGGAGTGCCTCCATAATTTTGCCCACTACTGAGGTAAGACTGACTGGTCTGTAGTTCCCTGCCTCCTCCCTGCTACCACTCTTGTGCAGCGGGATCAGATTAGCCCTTCTCCAGTCTTCTGGGACATCTCCTGTGCTCAGAGACTCACTAAACAGTTCTGATAATGGCTTTGCTAGTTCCACCCTTAGCTCCTTTAGTACTCTGGGATGAATGCCATCAGGTCCCATTGCCTTGTCCACCCTGAACTTATCGAGCTCTTGTAGGACCCTTTTTTTGTGAAGGGACTAGTGCACACCTACCTCCCCCCTGTGTCTATGGTGCTGAGCTGTGGGCCCTGCCCTATCTTCTCTTCAGTAAATACTGAGCAGAAGTATCTATTTAGGATAGATGCTTTTATATGGTCCTCCTCCTCACACACATCCCTATCCCCTTTGATCTTAGCAATACCCCCTCTGGACTTTCTCCTTTCACTAATGTATCTATAGAAAGTCTTGTCATCTTCTTTTACTGTTTGTGCTAGTGTTTCCTTGGTTTGGGCCTTTGTCTGCCTTACTGCCTTCCCTGCTTCCCTTAGGGAAGTTTGGTATGCCTCCCTATCTTCAATCTGCTGCGTTCCCTTATATTTCCTGAAGGCCAGCCTTTTAGGTCTCTGACCTTTTCTGCTACTGTTTTTGAGAACCAAAGTAGTTTCCTTCTTTTTTTGCACTTCCTTTTCTCTCTAACACAATGGGATGTTGCTTCAAGTATTGCATCCTTAATGCTTGCCCACTTTGCCTGTACCCCCTCACCTGTATGTCTTTTTGCCAGGGCTAGCTTAACTCTGTTGGCCATCTTATCAAAGTCAGCTCCTCTGAAATCCCATATTTTTGCCTTGGAATGGGATGATTTAGTTCTAGTGGCCAAACTGAACCACACCATGTGATGGTCACTGGCCCCCAGGTGACCTTCTACCTGGAGATCTACGATCCTTTCCCTGTTAGTCAGTACTAGATCTAGGATAGCCCTGTCTCTTGTAGGTTGTTGTACCAGTTGTTTGAGGCCCTTCCCCTGCAGGGAATCCACCATGTGTCTAGTTCTGGTAGATGTTCCTGCTGGTATTGACCAATCTGTATCTGGCACGTTGAAGTCTCCCATGATCAGAACCTCCCCCTTTAGCTGTCATGTTTTGTATATCTTCTAACAGTAACATGTCTATGTCCTCCCCCTGGACTGGAGGCCTGTACAGAACCCCAGTTCGAATGGCTGTCCCATTTCCTGTTTCCAGGGTGACCCACAGTTCTTCTGGCTCCTTATGTGTATTCTGAATTTCTATAGCTTTGATATTTTCATTGACATAAAGGGCCACTCCACCCCCCCTTTTTGCACCTCGGTCTCTTCTGAACAGTACATAACCAGGTACTGAAGTCTCCCAAGTGTGGTTACTGGTAAACCATGTCTCGCTAATGGCTACTATGTCCAGTTTAGCCTCTGTCATTATTGCCTGCAGGTCTGGGATCTTATTTCCCAGACTGTGAGCATCTGTATACATGATTTTCCATTGGCCAGATTTTGGTGTGTTAGTTGTTGGCTGAGGTCTGGCATTTCCCCTGTACGTCATATGGGAAGCTTGACCTTTTTCCTTACCTGGTGATGCAAATGAACTACAAACATGCTGAACTCTTGTTTGACCACTAGCTGAGGGTGGAGGGGGGAGTTCTTCCCATTCGACGTATGGGGTGGTGCACCCCTTCCCCATTTACTAGTTTAAATATTCTGCAAAGACATCAAACTTGCCCCAATGCACTGACATAACAACATAATAACATATAACTATCACAAGTAACAAGATACTTGCACCAGAATATAGCAATAGGTTCAACAGGAGGTAGTGCCATTTAAATACAATTGCATGGATAGAGATATATGGACGTACGGTAATGAGCTGAAGTTTATACAGTAAACATCATTGGAGGAGTCATAGTGAGCAGGAGCAGCAGTTCCTCTAGCATCAAAGTGCAAAGAAGATTGAGATGTAAGAGTCCTTTGATAAGTACTGTAGGCTTGTCCTGGCAAGTGGGGTGGGAAAGGGAGGGGGTATAGGGAGTGGGGAGGGAAGGACAGACGAGATAGGAGAGGGTTGGACATGATGGCCTAGGGAGGAAGGACTGTTCAAAGGGAGAACACAACAGATGCCACAGGCAGTGGTTGGGGTTTAAGTCCATTATTTCACTGGGGAAGGGGTAGCTAGTGAGGAAGTCATTGCAGGAGAGAAATGTGATGCAGTACTACTATGCTGCTACATAATCTCACACCTGCAGCAAAAGACAGGTGGGGTTTTTGTTACAGAGTCTGTCAAGCTTACTGACTGCCTAACTGCTCTGTTTCTCTGGATCTAAGCTCCCTCAGACACCTGCATGCTGCTTCAACTTCTTGTACACCACCCTTGGCCCCTTGGTGCTGGCTGGAAGCCCACCTGGATTAGATTAAAGGGCAGAAGTGTGTATAAAATAGGCACCCAGACTGAAGAAGGTTCAGCCTTTCTTATGCACGTCAAATCAATCGATTGATCACTGGGAGGGTATGGTTTGTGCAGAATAAGCATCCCCCACCCCCTCACATAAATCCATTTTGATGTGGATCGTTCACACACACAAGCTGACCTACATTCCGGGGACAGAGCACATACACTGACAAAATGAAATCATTTTTTTTTATTCTCTCTCTGTCAAGGCTCTACCGGGTAATCAAAATGGTTGCCATAGTTACCTGACCTTTAATTTGGCCAGTGGGGTGCTTGTACACTTCCCATTTTTCTCTCTAACTCTCCACATTCTGGACAATGTGTCCCTTAGTTTTGAGACTAAGGTTGCTATACCAGATAGACCCAAATATCTGAGCTACCTGAGATTTAAAATTTGGCTAGTAAGATGTTTTATTGGTGGCCAAAAACCTTAACACAGACCACTGCTCTCTATCTCCTGCCCAAGTGGCTGCCTGCCTCAGTTTCTGCCTCCTTCTCCCATCCTGACACAAACTGGCAGTCCACCAGAGCCCTTTGTTGGTGCTGTGTTTGAGAAAAGGTAGTCTGTGCATCACAGTGTCACCTAGTGTTGAAAGCTATAAATGACATCAAAACAGTGCCACTGAGTAATTTTAATGTCAGTAGAGCCCTCTTGTGGTGATCCTTGAGATAGCAAATATGAAAGTCAATAGAGTAACCTACCAACTAAGGGGGACATTTCCTTTATTTTTTTTAATTCAGCTTTTTTGTTGGTTGTCATTATTTATACAAAGATCAGTTTCTTCAAATTTGTATGTTACACAGAAAGAAATAATTGGGCTACAGCAGCAAACTCTTCAAAGATATAATTTGCAGATCTAAAGACATTATTCGTTAGTTACAGAGGTTCATAACTGGAGTTTGGTGAGATGAAGACTTGCTACTGTCCCATCTGTACCTCCGCTTTCACCAACAATAACACATTCAAACCAATTTTAACAAGCCAACTTTGGCTATTGAAATAATGAGTGGTACAAAACCAAAAACAACCAACCATAACTTAGCACTGTAAACTGCCTATTTAGGTAGTATTTTTAGAAATATAATTCATCATTCTGTAAGAACAGGGTAATCACCTAACTTGTGATGTAGCCATGGCAAAACACCCCCCCAACCCTTTAACCTTCTCCGCTCCCCGTTATGTCCACTTGTGAGTGTCTCACTGTCCACCTTGCCCAAAGATTGTGGTGTCTGTCCAGAGTCAGTCTGAGTCTGACTGTTAGTTCCTCCATCCGCATTATATTTTCCACCCTTCTGACTCATGAATCAAATGAGAATGGGGTCACCTGGAGCCAGTTTACAGTGATTTCCTTCTGGGCTGCCAGGAACAGTATCCTAAGAAGCTGTTACTGTTTAGAATTACCCAGCCCTGGGATCTCTAGGCCCAGAAACAGATGTCTGTAGTTCCATGGGACTGGGATTTCCTATATTTTTGCTAATTCTTTGCATATTGTAGACCAAAGGGTCTTGCACAGAAACCTTCTGTCCACCCGGTCGAATGCCTTTTCTGCGTTGATAAAAACAGCCAGCATTGGTTCCTTAGTCTTTTGCTGCCAAGATATTAAGTTGAGAAGGTGTCTTATGTTGTCATGAATCAGTCTTACACTAATAAACCCTGTCTGGTCCACATGAACCAGTGTCTCCACGCAGCCCTGGAGCCACCTAGCTAATATGGAAGTAAAGATCTTTTGATTCACATTTAGTAGAGAGATAGGTCATTGTGAGCTACACAGGGTGGGGATGATGGAAAATTTGGGCATATTGCCAAGTAGGGGGTACCCCCTCTCCTCACTGACTAGCCCTAAACACCCTCCCCAGGTGCGAGGTGAAGCCCTCCCAAAATGGCTTAAAGAATTCTGCTGTCAGCCCATCTGGGCCAGGTGATTTTCCCCTCTTTAAGCCTTACCAAGGCTGTTCCTAGCCCCTCCTGTGTGGTCGGAGCATCTAGAGCATCCTTCTGCATCTGGGTCAACTTGTTTCTTTTCACCCTGAGGAAAAAGGCCTCTAGTTTCTCAGGGTAGTTATCAATTAGATCTTTAGAATAAAGTTTTTTGCAAAAATCGAGGAACTGATGTGACATTTTGGTGGAGTCGGACTCGTAGTGTCTTGACTTATTATTCTTCGATTTTTAGTTCCAGCCTACTTGCCGCCTCCTTTTGAAGTTGCCAAGCAAGTAGTCTCTCTGCTTGGTTCCCTGCCTCATAATACCTCTGACTAGAATATCGCAGGGAAATCTTATTATCCAATAGCTTATTTAATTTAGCCCTACATTCCTCCAGTCTCCTCCTCGCCTCACCATTGAGAACAATTTTGTGTTCAGCCTCCAGGTCAAATAATTGGGTCTCAAGGTCTGACTGTTCTTCTAGTCTGACCTTTTTTAGACCCACTGCATAACTTATTGCCTTACCAGTCACTACCGCTTTAAACCTATCCCACCATATTGCTGCTGAGGATGCCTGCAGTGGATTCGTAGCTGTGTATTCCCTAAGGCATTCCTTAACCAGTTGTTTATATTCTTCACTATTTAACAGTGAGATGTTGAGTCTCCATGTAGAGTTTTTAATGGTGGGGAGAGTAAAAGCTCCATTTTGACCATAGCATGGTCACATATCGTTCTAGGGAGCATCTGAGCCGTATCAAGGGCATGGATTCACTCTGCAGCTATAAACAGCAGATCAAATCAGGAGTAGCCTCAGTGTGGCATGGGCCAGCAGGTGTAATCTCTCACCTTCAGATTGGTGAATTGCCATGCTTCCACCAAGCCCAACTCCTTGGACAGACCTGTCTGGTATCTTGCAGCCGGGTCCTTTGGTTCTGTATGGACTCTAGATTTTTCTAGACCAGCGTTCAGTACCATATTAAAATAGCTCTAAATGATAACAAGCTCACCTGGAGGTGGGGCAAACTTCAGCATAATCTGTTTCAGCAAATGTACATTTTCTGACTCCTGATTGGGGGCATATATGTTCAAGAGGGAGCAAGGCATTGATTGATAGGTTCCCTTTAGAAGCAGATATCTACCTAGGGGGTCTGAGTGGGTCTCTGCTACCTCTAGTGGGCAGTCCTTATGAATGAGGGTCACCACTCCCCTCCTCTGTGGATGATCTTGGTGGGTGGCATAGAATACCTGGACTACCCAGGATCTTTTCAATTTTTTTCAGTCTCAGCTTGGGTTAGGTGGGGCTCTTGAAGGAACGCTACATAAATATTTTGCTTTTTAAGCTCATTAAGTACCCTAGTACGTTTGACGGGGCTATTAAGACTTCTCACATTGTAAGTGATTATTGTACCTGCAACCATCCTTATGTTTCCGGTATATTGATATAATAACTGTCAATCAACAGTGCACATTAAACAAGTAAACCAGAACATATAAACACAAACAACCATAACAGTGAACGGTAACATGACTCCAGTGGTAAAAGGCACACCCAAACCCCCTAGTGTATCCATCCAGAGGTTTGGAGGAGGACCCTATTCCAGGGGCCTTGTGTAAAAATGTGCACTTTCAAGCTACCCTCCAAGTCTATCCTCCCAAATGTAGCTCGGAGTTGTACACCTGTCTGCCAACAAAGACTGTTTATTAAACCGATGCAATGATTTCCGAATTCCCCCCTCCCCCCCCCTCCAATTATATGGCGACTGGGCTGCAGGTTCAGCTAGGCCCTGGGATCTGGACTCTAGTGCCTGGAACAACCTTATGGCAGCCATGAGAAAAACTCAGATGGAGTGTGTGCATCCACATAAATTTGTTTAGAGAGAACCAATTCTGGCCTATTAAGAACTTTTTTGTATGAATAAACATATATCCTACATTCAGTGTCAGCCGTGTGTCTTTTGCTAAAAAACCACATCTGTCTTACATCCCCATCCTACATTCAATTCTGGCCAATCTTTCATTTACCATCGTGAGTTTTCTGCCTGCGGCCTTCATCCCACTCCACGACAGTGACATCACCACCGTGAGTAGTGCTAGTATCTCCTGCATATCCGTCTGTGCTCAACCTTGCAGTTTTACTTATGATCAAATCTCAAATTTTAAACATTGTGCTATTTTAACTGCTGTTTGTTGGTCGACTGTTAAACAGTGTAAAAGGCAGCTGCTGCTCCTACTGTGAGTCTTAGGCTCATACTGACTTTGGAGAATACTGAAAATAGGGTAGACAGTCGCCCTTTCCATATTTACATGACACTCTTGTTCTATTTTACACTTCTCCCAATCTTTATGAGCAGCGTGGTAAACATTAACGTCCTGTAAAGCAGGCTCCCTGTAGTGATGCCAGTGTGATGTCAAGCGCAGTGCACATGCCACAGACAGATACTTAAAAGTACTAAAGTACAGCCACAGGGTAATGCTACAGAAAATTTGAAACATTTTTATATAATAAGCAGCTAACATAAAAGTGTTCAGAACACTGACAGATGCCAGGACCGGTTCTCTTCAAGTCCAGGCGACACGCATAGGCTGAGAAGTGGAATGCTAATACGGGGTTCCTCCGAACTCAACCCACTCCCACTCACCTTGTAAAAGTGAACCACCCCATAGTCTTCCCCCTCTGTCTTTCTGTTGAGATGAGTCTCTGGAGCCAATGGTCTCACAGCACTACTTCTTCAAAAATTAAAAAGATAAACAAAAAAGAAGAAAGGTGGAAGATAAGTGCTATGTGCAGCAGTTTACCAACCCCTTCTATACTCATTAGCCAAGTGCCATTGAAGAGAGGAAGAAAAAGAAAAACCCCTCCCCCCAGATGTGAGGTGATTCTGGAAGTAACTAATTTGCATTCTGCCTGCAGGGAGTTAGGAGATTAACCACATGACCCCAGCCATCCCAAGCTCAAAACCCACCACCCGAACCAACCCCCCCACTGCCCAATCATATTTACTAGAGTCCACAACTAACATCATGACCAGCCAGTGACAAGTTTAAACATCACCATTAACCATGATACCTTATGAAATATTGAGATAAAAGTTCAGGTATCCATGCCTAGCAAGTCTGCATGTCCAAGATGGCGCCGACGAAACATGGGCACCACAAGGTAGAACTCAACGAGTGTCACCAAACACCATCAGGCATTTATTTAAAGTAAGTCCACAGATGAAAAGTAAAAACCCATAGTCTTTAACTTCAGGCAGTAGATGTGCTGGGTCCAGGTGTACCTTCTGGCTTGGACACTGGTTTATTTTTTTTTACTTGCTGAGCCGTGTTTGCTGTTCTGCTGTGAGGCCTTGGCCTTCATCCGGGGGGAAGAGGTGATAAACCCTTCCAGACATGGCTCCTCGGGGTGGGCATAAAGATCATCTGGAACTCCTAGTTCCAGTAAGGTAGGTTTTGCATCTTTGAGAATACAAAAAAACCGAGGGCCCTCTGGCATGACGATCTTTATCTGGGCTGGAGCTATCAGGTGCATATTGATATTTTGGGTGCTCAGGTACTTTTTAATGGCTAAGAGGACACGCCACTTCTGTTGGGTTAAGGGTGTATAGTCATGATCAAAATACAGGCTTTCTATCTCCAAATATGATCTCTTTCCTGACTGAACCATGCTGTTTGTAAAATTTTCGATTTGATTCGGAAATCTAAGAATTTCATAATAACTGAGCAAGGGTTAGCAGTGGGTTTGGTAGTTTATTTGGCTAAAGCTCTGTGAGCACACATAATGTTCAGGTGCTCCTCAGAGGGTAGATCGAGGATTTCTTTCAAGAAAGATTTGAGGAACTTTTCTATCAGGTCAGATTCTATATCCTCAGGCAATCCGTATAGTCTGAGATGATCCCTTCTGGAGCGGAGTTCCTGCTCATCAAGCTTCTCCATTAGTTCTCTTTCTCTTTTGAGCAGGTATCAGATAACTGTGTTATGTTTTTCTACCATTTCTGTGGTTTCAGTGAGGCCTGGCTCCAAATCTATTGCCAGCTGAGCGATCTCTTGCAGGCCTTGAGCTGTTTCTGTGACCGCTTTCTTTAATTTTGCCATAGTGCTATTCATTGTGGCCGGCACCTGGAAGAGCTGTTTTGAGGTAATTGTGAAAGTTTCATCTCCATCCTCATCATTACACTCACTCTGTCGACCCTAGGCATTGGAGGTTCAGCAGCTGTGGCCTGCAGCCCTGGTGTCTCGTGGCTCCATGGAATTAATTTGTTTTAAATATTCCAGTAAGGTCTCTTTTTGCTTGGCTTTGGAAGGCGTCTTGGTAGAAACAACTGCTGGCTTATCTGCTTTGAGGTCATAGATGGTAGGCATGAGCATTACTGTTGATTTATTGTTGGGGTGGGGTATGGAGCTATAGTCTCTCACGTCTGCATTAGATGAAGATGGAACTGGAAGTGGAAGTTTCCTTTAGCTGAACAGTTAGAGCTGCTGCCTTCAGTATTCAGGGTCCTGGGTTTGATTCCCAGCAAGGGCTGTAGGTGTATCTGCTCAAATACAGATGGAGTATATATAACATGTAGGCTGTTGGGATGTGGGTTCAGCTTCATACCATCACATCTCCTGGGAAATTTCACTCCCATTTTTCTCCCTCCCACCTCCCAGAAAGAACAGTTTCTCCCCCACCCCACTTGCCTTTGGGGGATGGGGCAACTTGAAATAGTTTGGTCACCCATGACATGCAGCACTGCCCCTGGCCCACTGAAAGAGGTGCTCATTCATTCAAGGCACTGGGGAGAGCCAGTGGGATGCTAGGGTGCATAGGAATGGGTCTCACCAGTAGAAAGAGGGAGATGGTGATACCTCTGTATAAATCTCTGGTGAGACCCCCCCCCCCGCCTTGATTGAGTACTGTGTCCATTTCTGGAGTCCTCATTTCCGGAAGGACACAGACCGAGTAGAGGCAGTCCAAAGGAGGGCAACTGAAATGGTGCGGGATCTGCATCAAATGTCCTACAAGGAGAAACTGAAGGACCCCAATTTGTACATGCTGGAGGAAAGGAGGGAGAAGGGGATATTATAGAGACTTTCAAATACCTCAAGGGTATAAACAAGGTTCAAGAGTGAAGCCTTTTTCAGAGCAGGGGATGTTCAAAAATGAGGGGTCATTCTGTGAAGCTGGAGGGGGTAGACTCAGAGGAAATGTAAGAAAGCACTTTTTCTCAGAAAAGGTGGTGGATGACTGGAACAGCCTTCCTTATGACCTTATGAGGTGGTGGGAGCAAAATCTGTAATGGGATTTCAGAAGGCATGGGATAGGTATAAGGGAACCTTCGAGGTAATGGAAGGGGGTTCAAGCAGGAGATCAAGCATGGTCTGCGGTGTGACTGTATGTAGGGAAAGAAAACATTACTTAACAGTGTAATCTTGTTTCTTCTAAGGGAATCTTACTGTATTCTGACAAGTGCAGTATGGTCTCACCATAGGACTGCCCCGGTGCTGAAATGGTTAATAGAACCTATGCTAACAGTGGAATGTTAGGCTCGAGCTCGGTTTTCAAATCACTGTCCCTGGTTGCACTTCCTGCAACTGTCACATTCTTACAAAGCATGCAGAAGCTAATAATATTAACTAATCTAAGCTTAACTAACCATAAATACCCTTAGTTAGGGTAAAAACCTCTTAAATAACGGGGCATCTCGAAGACTCAAGTCAACAGATGCCCAAGAGACCAGTAGGTACCCACAGATTTCCAAAATAGTTGTACAGACAGTGTGCAGTGCCCTGTAGGTCCTAGCAGGGGAGGAAGGGTGGAAGCACAGAATAAAGTAAGATTCCCTTGGAAGAAACAAGATTACTATGGTAAGTAATGTTTTCTTCAAACTCCAGTGTAACCCCCCTGCAAATTGGGGTTCCCAAAAGTCTTCCAGGAGCTTGCCTGAATGCTCCAAGTCTGGGCGGTGTTCGGTGTCTGAGCTGTTTAATGTGGTTCCAAGTGAGTGCTATTTGAGCCTCCACGTGCTGTCTCTTTAAGAGCTGTCTGCTTGCAGACTTAATTAGTTTGTATGGGGGGATTGTGTATTTAATGCTCGAATCCCGTCCGAGCTGCTGCCCATTCGCTCCATTTCTACCGTCGCTACATGTGCAGAGGGAGCCTTGTTGAAAGATATAACTGTTTGCCAGAAATCATTTAAAGTGACTGAGAAAATGTAGTTTGTCTAACCTATCTTTATTTTAGCACAAACTGTTTCAGTGTAGCTCTTTCATTTTTGTCCTGAACTGCTGTGCTGGGCCAACTGGGTTAAGTGAGCCCTAAAATGGAGCCTGTGGACGAATCTGAACTTGGACTCTTAATTTTGAGCCAGCCACAAGGGGATTGTATGGGCAGTGACTCTGGGAAATGTAGTTTTGATCTTGGTGCCTTTTTCCACCAACAGAGGGAGTCTTATTGTGAATGACAGCCGAACCATCCAACAGAATGGTGTGGAGCTAAAGGAAATGCCCTGCTCTGTGACTGGAAAGCTCAGATGAGATGTGACAGTGAAGAGAGAAGGAGCTGTGTGCTTCTGCGGTGTATAATTTTGCACGGGACGCGTGTGAGGCCCTGAGGTTCGGCCTGCAGTCGTTTCAAGTGCCAGTTTGGACTGAATCCGATTGTGAAGAGAAAGAAGGAAGTCTGAAGAGTTGGAAACCAGGCTCACCCTGTAGAAGACTGGAGAAATTGCTGAATCGCGCTCGGTCTGTCAGGAACTGAAGCTGCTGTGTGTGCTTCCGGGTATTTTGCAGTAATTGCGATCGGGATCAAGGAGTAGCCTGCCTGGTATAGTACTTTCCTTTTACATATGAATGTGCATAGTGCTTGTGGGGAATCACTATTTCCAATCCCCCGTGCTGTGTGCTGAAGCTGGAAGCAAACCCCAGCTTAGCTTGGACTAAATACGTTTGCTGTCAACTGCAGTGAGGTCCAGTCACAAGGACCTTGTCTCCATGCCCAGTTGTTCTGGCAATCCAGAAGAACATCTACCATCCGGGTCCTCAGCTTGGGTATTGTGAGTACAAATCAGGGTATTCCCCTGCAGTCTGTTTTCAATCACAAGTGTGTCATCTAATTCTTGTTGTTTCCCTGCTTCATGGACTGAGCCATCCGGCTCTGGATTACAATTGGGTGTTGTGCATATATTTTCTTCTACAGGGCTCCATCCATCTGCTCCTGCTGGCCAACCCCGGGCAACAGACCTGGCTGGCCCCCCCCAACCTGGGTACCCAGAGTGTGACTTTTCAGACCTTGTATGTGTGCACAGTACTGTGATTTAATGCCACCAATTAACCCAATTTCTGCCCCCATGTTACTGCCCCCTAAATAAATCAGATTTGTTGTTGTTATACTATATACTGTCTGTGGTGTTGGTACTTAGGGAAACAGTATTGTGTTTTGCTGTGTATGTTGTTTAACCTTATTTTACAGGGCAAGTGGTATCTATATGAGTGAACAGTGTGTATACATGGGATATTGGGGCTGTAACTCCGGGGTACTGTGTGAGCCACTAGAGGGAATAAAAGGGGGTCTCAGTGTTCCAGAGGGCTGTGACCAAGCTAGTCTAACCACTACAAACCCTGACCTCTGGGTGGAGGCACCCGCCATAGGACCTAGGCCCCTCAAACTGTCCATAGTCAAACAGGCAGGGGTAGTAGCCCTTGGGATAGCGCCACCTAGGGGTTACACCAGGAAATCTTACTGTATTCTGACAAGTGCAGACTACCCAAGCAGTGCCTTTGGTGGCGGGCAGATGACCTATTTAGGAAACAGGATCTGCAAAATTGATGTTCCAAACCTGGCATCATTCCTGGCCTGGGTATCCAGGCAGTAATGCTTGGTAAATGTGTGAACTGTTTTCTAGGTAGCTGTTTTACAGCTTTCCAACAAAGGGATGTCTCTTGAAGCTGCTATTGATGCAGCTGCCCCTCTGGTGGAGTGGGCCTTAAGCCCCTGAAGGGGCTGTTTGCCCAGTTTACCATAACAGAATTGGATTCATGCCACAATCCACCTTGCTATGGATCTCTTAGTGGCAGGTTTACCTTTCCCCACTTCTCTATAGGTCAGAAAAAGTTGGGTCATGTTCACTTTGTGACTTTTTGAATGTTCTAGGTAGTAGCTGATAGCTCTTTTAACATCCAAGCTATGCAGTCTACGCTCACCTGAGGAGGAATGGTCAGTAAAGAAGACTGGCAGTGTGATGGACTGATTAATGTGAAAGGCAATTCTAGTGGGGGTTAGGAGGAAGTAAGCTGTTGATTAACTAGAATCTGCAGCTTATCCATTAGGTAGGGAAATGGGCAGACTAGGTGGGCCAAGCGGTCCTTATCTGCCGTCAAATTCTATGTTTCTATGTTAGTCAGAAACCACCTTAGGAAGGAATTTACTGTTGGTCCTAAGGATCACCTTGTCCCTATGAAAAGCCATAGTCAGCCTCCATGTAGAAGGCCTGAATCTCACTGATCCTTCTGGCAGAGGTAATGGCAACTAGGAACACAGTCTTCCAAGTTACATACTTGAGATCAGTTGATGACATGGGCTCAGAGGGAGGTTGCATAAGCTGTGCTATGCAAATGTTCAAGTCCCACACTGGAGTAGGAGTTCTATGAGGAGGTACAAAGTAGGCCTTTAAAGAACTTTCTAAACACTGAATTGGAGGCCAGAGATTATGCCTTACCTGCTGAAAGGTAAGCAGAGAATGCACCTTCAATGTCGAGGGCCTTAGGCCCATAGAATGAAGATGGGCTAGGTAATCCAAGACCACAGGCAGTCCTGCCTGGTTATGGTCCAAGTTCTTATTCTGACACCAAATAGAAAATCTCTTCCATTTGGAAATGTAAATCTTCCTGGTAGAGGGTTTTCTAGAAACTCTAAGGACTTCCATAATGCCTTCCGAAAGATGCAGGTTGGCATACTCTAGGTCCTCAAGAGCCAGGCCTTCAGCCTGAGAGACCAGAGATTCAGGTACAGGATCCTGCCCTGAGATGAAGTTAGCAAGTTGTGCCTCCTGGGGAGGCTGATTGGCTTGGCTACTGATAGTGCCAGGACCAGGGAGTACCATGGCTGCCTGGCCCAGTCTGGGGCAATGAGTATCGTTGCAGCTTGCTGGGATCTGAGCTTGATCAGGACTCAGAGTAACAAGGGAAATGGGGGGGAAGGCATACAAGAACTTCCCTGTCCAATCCAGAATCAGAGCATCCTGTGGTACTGAACCTCTCAGTGGGGGTCTGCAGCAATACTTTTGGAGCTGGTAGCTGTCTGGGGAAGCAAAGAGATCTATCTCTGGGGTGCCCCACCTCTTGAACACTACCTCCAGTACTTGTTTGTTCAGGGACTATTTGCGATGGTCCTGATTTATCCTGTTGAGTGCATCTGCCAGCACAATGTCCTTTTCTGGTAGGTTTACTGCTGACAGCAGAATGTCCAGAGAATAGGCCAAAGTCCATATTTTCATGGCCTCTGTGTACAGGGGTGTGGACCTTGTGCCTCCTTGTTTGTTGATGTAGTACACTGTGGTTGTGCTGTCTGTTCTGACCTGGACCACCTTTCCTTGAAGCATGCTGGCAAATGCCTGCAGTGCTAGGAAGACTGCTCTGAGCTCCAGCAGACTGACGTAAAGAAGAGACTCCTGTCCAGACCATGTACTGTGAACAGTATGCTCCCCTAGGTGTGCCCCCCAGCCTAGGAGGGATGCATCTGTGGTGAGCACCACTGAGGGTTGCTCCTGGAGGAATGGAATTCCCTGTCTGAGATTTTCCATGTCCAGCCACCACTGAAGAGCTTGCAGAAACATTTCAGTAACTGGAACCAGCTTTGACTATGAATCTTTTTTCTGGTGCCAGTTTTGCTTGAGGTGATATTGAATGAATATCCCTCATCTGAAACCTTGCTCCTGACACTAACTGTTGAAGCAGCCATGTGGCCCAACAACGGAAGAAAGTGTCTGGCTGGCCTGAGACTGTGAAGCTTGAAGGAGCCTGCCAGCTGTATCAAAGTGTTTGCCCTTTCTTGTGGAAGAAAAGCCTTTCCTCTCACTGAATTCAGTTTGGCCCTTATGAACTCCAGGAGCTGAACTGGCTGTAGCACTGACTTAGTTAGGTTTATCAAGAACCCCAGAGGCTGCAAAAGTTCGTGTGTTAACCCCAGGGACTGATTGACCTGCTGACAGGACTGTCTCACGACTAGCCAGTCATCCAGATAGGGAAAAACTGCCACTCTCTGTCTCCTTAGGTGTGCCACAACCACAGCCAAGCATTCTGTGAACACCCTGGGAGCAAAAGTAAGTCCGAAAGTCATTGCCCTGAACTGATAGTGGCCTGATGGCAGTCTGAACCTGAGGAATTTTCTGTGAGACTGTCTTATTGGGATGTGGAAGTATGCATCCTTTAAATCTAGGGATGCCAACCAGTCCCCTTGCCTTAGTGTTGGCAGAATTGTAGTCAAGGTGACCATCTTGAATTTTGGTTTCAGCAAATGCCTGTTTAGGTGCCTGAGATCCAATATGGGTCGCTACTCCCATTTTCTTGGTTGTGAGGAAGTATCTTGAATAGAGACCCTTTCCTCTGTAGCAGAGGAACTGGCTCCACTGCTCCCAATGATAGGAGATTTAACACTTCCTTTTATAACAGCAGTGTTTCTGATGGGGAAGAGAGTTGAAAGACCCTTGACCTCAGCTTTGATCTGAGTTTGAAGTTGAGAGCCAGGACTTGGACCACTACCTCCAGGACCCACCTGTCTGTGGTGATGGACTGCCACTCCTGGAGGTAGTGGGCCAGCCTGCCCCCAACCTGGACTGGGAGGCGACCCGAGCAGACCTCTCAGGGTGTCTACTTGGGTTGGGATGCTGACTGAGTGCTGGTGCCTGTTCGGTTACCACCTCTTCTGACCCTGCCTCTGAAGTAGCTATTTTGCTGTTGATATTGTGGGTAAGCTTGGGGCTGGAAGAATGGCCTGTAAGGTCTGCCCCTGTGACCCCTGGCTTGCTGTTTATGGGGTGTAGGAGTCTTATCCTTTGCAGCAGCACTCTGGTATGCGGTCTTGTATTCATCCATTTTCTTCATGTAAGCCTCTGTCTGCTCACCAAATAGAGACAGAGGCTCACATGGGAAGTCCATGGCCTTTGACTGAGTATCTTGGGTCAGGTTAGTAGTCCTGAGCCAAGCAAATCTTCTTAATGACACTGAAGAAGCCATTTGTCTGGCCTCAGTGTTATTGCTGTTCACTCCATTTGAAACTGGACCATAGAAGCCTCTATGCCCCCTTTTGAAGCCTCCTCCATGTCTGCTGCCACAGGGGCTGGAACCAGCTTAGTGATCTCCATCACAGTGTTCCATAGGGTTTTCTGGTATCTGGCCACATAGGCCATATAAGAGGCCTGCCTGATGGCCAGAGAGGAACCCAAGTACTGCTTCCTGGCAATGAAATCCAATTTCCTGGAATCCTTGTCTGGAGGGTGTGATGCTAAAGGAATGCCTGCCTTATTGCAGGCTGCAGCCAGCACCACCCCCTCATGGCTAGGGTGTTCAAACAAAAATTCCGCTCCACCCTTAGCCACCCAATACTTTTTATCCACCTTTCTATCCACTGGTGGTATAGAAGTAGGGGTATGCAGGACTTTCATAACCTACTTCTTTAAGGATTTATGGATGGGCAACAAAACCCTTTTAGAGGCTGGTACATCCATCATTTCCCTATAGTCCTGTCCCTCCTCCTCCTCATCGGTTGATTCCTGGGTAGGGAGGTCCAGGGACTGGGCTACTTGCTTGATGAATTGGAAATGTGAGGTAAATTCCTTAGTTCCCTTATCAGGGATGTCAGGACGATGAGGATCAGGGGAAATATCCAGTTCAATCGGTTCCCCGTAGTCCTCATCCTCATCTTCATCAGCATCCTTGTCAAATTCTTTCTCAAAGGTCTCCTATTTCGGGTTCCAAGGAACCGGGAACCGAAGTAGAGCTTGAGGTAGTCAGACACGGTCACTTTTCAACTGGATTCGGGCTAACTGGCTGAAGCGACTGAATAATGCAAATCGCGTCCACCATCTCTTTAATGGTTGGAACCGATGCCTTCGGTTGCGGTTCAACCCCTGAATGTTTTTCTTTCTTTTTTCGTTTCCCTGTGGTTGCCAGGTTAGCGGCTGATTCAGCAGGTCTTTTCTTTGAGGAGGAACTATCACCCTTATCAGATAGCTGATCCTCTGGGATCCAGGACGGGTGTTTGACAAAATTCTTGTCGAACGCCCCAACAATGAAACTGGCAGGTCGACCGCGTTTTACAGTCGGCTGCCGGTTTCCAGTGGCTGTATGTGTTTTCTTCGGGGGGATTCGCCCCCCGACCCCCCCTTTAGGATTATCAACTCTGAGTCGGAGCTGATTGGGGGGGGGTGCAAGACCCCCCCCGACAGACAGCATCAGGTTGCAGCAGGTTCTCTACAGCGGCATGGTGCTGTAGGGGACCTCACTGTTGAACTGTCACTGTTGGGTGGGTAATCGGATCCTCTGGATCTTTATGGCTCACAGCTGTCTTGTCTGCTGCCAGTTCAGTGGCTTTCTCAGACATCTTCTCCAGCAGTCTCTTAAATAGCCTGGCAAGCGTTGACTGAGGGAAGTTTTTACAAGTCTCACAGTCCTCCTTGAGGTGGTCAAACCCCCGACAAAATACATAAATAAGATGAGGATCTGCCCTTGTGAACTGTTCCCCCACACTCTGTACAATGTTGGAAACCAGTGGGTCCTATTCGTTTCTTGGCCTGTAACATTTATCGGTTGGTTAGAACCAAAACAAACCGAGAATTACCCTGGTAAACAAATTCAAATTTTAAATAATTAAACAGACTGCCTTACCGGACGGTTCAAAGTATTTTTATTTAACAGAAAAGTAAGAAATAGTGGTTCCTTCCTGGTTGAAAGAACTGAGGAGGAACCTAAGAAACTTACCAAACTAACTCTAAATCTAGACTAATTCTACCTGTGACCAAGAACAGTGCTTCAATGACCGAATAAATTAACAGACTTTCGAATAAACCGAGAAATAAAATTCTTCAGTCAAAGTGAAGGAGAGCTGTCCGGAAACGTCTTACTGAGGCAAGCGGAGTAAAGAATCTGACGTTTGCAGGAAGTGCAACCAGGGACAGTGATTTGAAAACCGAGCTCGAGCCTAACATTCCACTATTAGCATAGGTTCTATTAACCATTTCGGCTCCGGGGCATTCCTATGGTGAGACCATACTGCACTTGTCAGAATACAGTAAGATTTCCTGGGGTTTGAAATGGGCAGACCAGGTGGGCCAAGAGGTCCTTATTTGCTGTCAAATTCTATGTTTCTATGTTTCTGCAGGATGGCTGCAGTGCACCACCCCACAACACCCAACACCCCACTGGAGTCCAAAGCAGCACTCCCACGACTCCTTCTGCCTGAGGCTGGGAGTTGTATTCACCATGAAAAAGTGTGTCTCCCACATGGTAGCATAATGTTGTTTCCCAGTACCACTGGTTTTACAGTATCAGGCAGAGTGAAAGACTTTGCTTAAAAGAAAAAAAAAACAACACATACACAAAAAATAGTAATCTTAGTATCAGCAGAGAAATAAAATGTCTGTGGTTCATCCCAATAACTTTTTACCAGGTGTTATGTACAGGAATCTGCTATTTAATGAAAATTCAAATGACATTTCAGGAGGGGCAGTCTGTAAGCCCTCTCCAGGGACATGCCTAGCAAGGGGGTGGTATAAAACTTTGTGTCAAATCTTTGTCAGTTTTGCACCAACATAAACAGAACTTGCTCTAAAAATATGGGCACAAGAAGAAGTAAAGCTGGACATTCGCCATCAGTCACCCTGTTTGCAAGGAAAATTGACTCGGGGTGCTGCTGCAAACCACCACTGAGCAGCAAACTTCCCCATCACCTTGTAGCAGATCTGGCAGAAATGAAGCCTTTTGTCTGTGGTGTTCTTGCTCCTCAATAATTTTATAGTGTCCACAGTATGTACAATATCTCATTCTGCACTCAAAAGGCCCTTTTGCGACGGATCTAGGGATGACTACATCAGTGTGAGTGAAAGGATTTCATTTAGCCCTCGCTCCTCCCAGCCTAATAGTGGTGGTCTCTGCATCTGTGGGAACTAGAAGGTCAAAGCCGGCCCATCTGAGAGCTTCTTGGCTTTATTTAAAACACTGGTGGCCTTTTGTTCTGGTAGGGAGTAATATCTGAGCAACGCTGTGTTATCCAATGAGGGTGGGGGGGATGCACCAGTCTGGGAGCCCCCCCCCCCAAGATGCAAGGATTGCAGATAACTCCTCCACATGTGTGTGTTTTCCTCCTTGAGACTGTGGCTATTTCTATCAGAGGTCAAAGAAAAAAACAAGTTGAGGATACAACACAATTAGCGACCACATTATTTATTAATGGTGATAGAAAACAATTCTAAATATTTTCTCACAGTCTTTTGTATCTTCCATTCAATAACAACCAATGTTCTGACAGCTTTTGGTGTTTTTTCAATTCAGAACCCTCTCCCCACACCCCTGAGTCGCTATGGTATGTTATTTAAAGCAGCGTGCTGGCCTCATTATCATTTGCCTGTTAGATCTCTGGACTTAGCTGCAGTTTTGTGATTATGCCTCTCTCAAAGGTTGCTTATTATCTGACCCTGTTTTTTATTTTGCACTGTCACAATTATCTGTAATGTATTTTGTTTTTACTTTGTTTGCACTGTACCATTTTGTTTGCTATATTCCTCACCCCTTACCTCATGCCCGGGGGCACCCCACCACCGGTTGAAGAATGCCCCAGCTCAGTGTGCCACTTGTAAATAAATTACTGGAACAAAAACTGATTTTTCTGTACCTGTCAAGAGGTAATGGTGTTGATTTTCAAAGGGCAGCACAAGCAGCGCCAACGGCAGCTTGCACTGATTACTGGTGCACCAGGGACCCTGCACCAAATTCTCTATCAGGTAGCATCCCAACATCAAAGACCTGCAGCTTGCAGCAACTGTGGTCATGTGCCAAAAGAAAAAATTACTCACCTTAGTAATTGTGTTGCTTCTAATGGAGTCTTGCTGTATTCTGACAATTGCACTTAGCTCCAGCACTTGAACTGCCCCGGAGAGTGAAGGGTTAAAATTCTATGCCAGGCATAGAACGTTGGGCTCGAGCTCAGCTGAAAACTCTGTCTGTAATACTTTGAAACCAAACCGTCAGATTCTTACGCGCTAAAACTCTCTGACTAGATAATGTGGAAATTGTAAAATTCCTACTAGCCAACTGGCAACAAAGGCTTTAGATTCCTAAAAGACTCAAGTCAGGAAACCCAAAGACCAAAAACCAAGCAATAAAGCATACAAACTCTTAACTAATCAAACACAAATGACCCAACACAACAGAAAGTGGGCTGAAGACACCCCTGGGGTGTAACACTGCACCTGCCCACCCACTTCCCAAAACAGGTTCTGAGAGGGGAGGCAGGGAGGGAGGTCAGAATACAGCAAGACTCCATTAGAAGAAACACAGTTACTAAGGTGAGTAATTTTTTCTTCAAACAACATGAAGTCTTGCTGTATTCTGACAATTACAGACTACTAAGCAAGTACCTCAAGGAGGAGGGATAGAACCTACTTTGGGAATAGGCTCTGAAGTACTGCTGTGCCAAACCTAGCATCACTCCTACCCTGGATATCCAGAGAGTAATGCTTGGTGAAGGTATGAACTGTTTTCCAGGTGGTTGCTTGGCAAATTTCTAACAAAGGAATATCCCTGGCCACAGCCAGAGATGCAGCTGTACCTCTAGTGGAATGAGCCCTCAGGCCTGAGGGTGAAATTTTTCCCAGTTTCCCATAGCAGAATTGGATACAGGACACAATCCACCTGGCAATGGTTCTCTTGGTGGCAGGTTTGCCCTCACCTACTTCCCCATAAGTGAGGAACAACTGGAGGGAGTCAAACCTGTGGCCCTTTGTATGTTCTGTGTAGTAACTTTGAAAGGATGAGAAGGGACTTGGCAAGGTTAGAGGAATGGTCAAATGTATGGCAGCTTAGATTCAGTGCTAAGAAGTGCAAGGTAATGCACCTGGGAAACAAAAACCCAGAGGAAGAGTACACAATGTGGGGTGAGATACTAACAACATCAAAAATGGAAAGGGACCTGGGGGTAGTCATATCAGATGACCTAAAGGTGGGCAAGCAATGTGAGAGGGCAGTAAGGAGGGCTGGGGGGATACTGGGATGCATAGGGAGAGGCATCACCAGTAGAAAAGAAAAATTACTCACCTTAGTAATGTTGTTTCTTCTAATGGAGTCTTGCTATATTATGACAGTAGCAGTTTGATCCAGCTCTAGAACTGCTCCGAGGTGAAATGGTTAAAACCATTCCAAAATAGAATTTTGGCCACGAGCTCTAAGAACAGCTCTATCTGTGTTATTTCAAACCTGAACTGTCAGATCTTTACGAGCCAAACTCACTAAGGTCTGTGTGGAAGCTGTAACCTACACTAGCCAAATGGCTACCTAAATAATAACAACCATTGCTGGTCCCAACACCCAAGACTCAAGTCAGGGGACCAGAAATACTAACACAATTCTAATCATATGAGAATAAAACATAAGTATAATAAAACACACACACACACACACACACCCCAAAGCCCCAAAAGGGGACAAAAATGCTAACAGGGCATAAAAAGGTGCCCACACCAAGTTGCCCGCACCCCACCCAAGTAGAGGTTCTGAGAGGGGCAGGTTGGGGGGGAGGTCATAATATAGCAAGACTCCATTAGAAGAAACAACATTACTAAGGTGAGTAATTTTTTCTTCAAACAACATGAAGTCTTGCTATATTATGACAGTAGCAGAATACACAGCAGTACCTCCATGGAGGAGGGCAGAACCTACTTAGGAATAGGCTCTGAAGAACAGCTGTGCCAAACCGAGCATCTCTCCTGGCCTGGACATCCAGGGAGTAATGCTTGGTAAAAGTGTGTACCGCTTTCCAAGTAGCAGCCTGGCAAATCTCTAATATAGGGATGTCTCTGCGCAGCTAGAGACGCAGCTATACCCCTGGTAGAATGAGCCCTCAAACCGGGGGTCTGCCCAGTTTCTGATAACAAATTGGATACAAGAGACAATCCACCTGGCAATTGATCTCTTAGTGGCAGGTTTGCCTTCTCAACTTCACCATAGGTAAGGAAAAGTTGGAGGGATTCAAACCTGTGACTTTGGTACGCTTATATAGTAACTAAGAGCTCTCTTAACATCCAGGCTGTGCAACCCCCTCTCACCAGAAGAGGAGTGATCAGTGAAAATACTGGACGGAGATAGATTGATTAAGATGGAAATCTGAAACCACCTTAGGCAAAAACTTCCTATTAGTCCTAAGGACTACCTTATCCCTGTGGAAAGAAATAAAGTCAGTTTCCACTGACAAGGCTTGCAACTCACTTATGCGTCTGGCAGAAGTGATAGCCACTAGAAAAACAGTTTTCCAAGTTAGGTACTTAAGCTCTGCAGAAGACAGAGGTTCAAAAGGGGGTTGCATTAACTGGGCAATGCAAACATTAAGGTCCCAAGCAGGGGCCGGTTCCCGAAAGGGTGGATTAGTATGGAGTAATCCCTTAAAAAACTTGGAAAACACAGGATGAGAGGAAAGAGGGGATGACTTTCCTGCTGACACAAAAGCAGATACAGCTGCCAAATGAACTCTCAGGGTAGCTGGTCTGAGACCCAAGGAATTAAGATGTACCATGTAATCTAACACAATGGGCAAATCAGCAGATTCTGGGGAAATATTTTTCCCAGCACACCAAATGGAAAACCTTTTCCATTTAGAACTATAAGTAGCCCTAGTGGAAGGCTTTCTAGAAGCCTTTAGGATCTCAAGAACACCCTGAGAGAGGTGTAAATCAGCAAACTCTAACTCCTCAAGAGCCAGGCCTTGAGGTTGAGGGATTTGAGGTCCGGATACCAAACCCTTCCCTGGGCACAAGTCAACAGGTTGTGATTCCTGGGGAGGCAAAGGGGAAGATGGATTGTCAGTGACAGAAGGAGTGGGTACCAGGGCTGCCTGGCCCAATCCGGGGCAATCAGAATCACCCTGCAAGGCTGAGATCTGATTTTGACTAGTACTTTGAATAGGAGAGGGAAGGGGGGAAAAGCATAGAGAAACTTCCTCCCAATCCAGAAGAAGGGCATCCAGGGGAACTGAGCCCAGCACTGGAGGCCTGCAACAGAACAGAGGAAGTTTGTGATTGTTTGGGGCTGCAAAAAGATCTATCTGAGGGGTGCCCCATCTGGCAAAGACTATCCCCAGCACTTGAGGATCCAGGGACCATTCGTGATGGCCCTGGGAAATCCTGCTGAGAGCATCCGCTAGGACATTGTCCTTCCCTGGAAGATGAACTGCTATGAGGGAAGTGTTCAGGGAATAGGCCAGAGACCACAACTTCATTGCCTCGGTGCACAAGGCCAAAGACCGAGTGCTCCCCTGTTTGTTGATGTACCACATTATTGTGGTGTTGTCTGTTCTGACTTGTATCACCTTGTCGTGGACAGATGCAGAAAATGCTTGAAGAGCTAAAAAGACAGCTCTGAGTTCCAGCAAATTGATGTGGAGCAGAGATTCCTGGGGGGACCACACTCCCTGAGTGGAAAGGTCGCCCATGTGGGCTCCCCAACCCAGAAGGGAAGCATCTGTAGTGAGAGCCAAGTCGTGAGTAGGGGGAATGAAGGGGACCCCCAATCTTAAATTGCTCTGATCCTGCCACCACTGGAGGGCTAGGATCAAGGTTCGAGTCACTGGGACCAACTTGGAAAGGGGGGTCTCTTCTCTGAAACCAATAGGTTCTCAAGTGAAACTGAATGTCTCTCATCTGAAATCTTGCTCCCTGCACAACAGCTGTGGATGCAGCCATGTGCCCCAGGAGCTGCAGAAAGTGTCTTGCTGGTCGAGAGACCTGCAGAGTGAAGGAGGAGGCCAGAGCCACTAAATTCTTACCCTTTCTAAGGGAAGAAAGGCTCTGGCTAGCTTTGTGTCCAATTCTGCCCCTATAAAGGTGAGTACTTGGACTGGTTCCATAACCGACTTTGGTAGATTTAGCAGAAAGCCCAGGGAGGTGGGAAGCTGCTGGGTGACCTGCAGGTGAGATTTTACCTGTTCTGGGGACTGGCCTACAATGAGCCAGTCATCTAGATAGGGAAAAATAGCAATCCTTTGCCTCCTTAAGTGAGCCACTGCCACTGCTAGACACTTTGTGAATACCCTTGGGGCAGAGGTAAGGCTGAAGGGCATTGCTCTGAACTGGTAATGACCTGAGGGCAGTTCGAATCTGAGGTACTTTCAATGGGAGCTTCTGATTAGGACATGGAAATAGGCATCCTTGAGGTCCAGGGAGGCTAGCCAGTCCCCTGGCCTTAGGGAGGGTAAAATCATTGCCAGAGTTACCATTTTGAACTTTGGTTTCAAAAGATGCTTGTTCAGATATCTGAGATCTAATATGGGCCGCCATTCTCCTGTCTTTTTTGGGGTAAGGAAGTATCTGGAATACAGACCCCTGCCCTGGTGCAGGGAAGGAACCCTTTCTACTGCTCTGAGAGCTAACAGGGATGAGACCTCTGCTTCCAGAGCAAGGGTCTCTGAAGCACTTGCAGGCAGAAAAAGTCTGCTTCTCAACTTGGGAAACTTTTGAGCTGAGAACCAGACCCTGGCCTACTACTTCCAGAACCCACTTGTCTGAGGTTAAAGAAGCCCATCTTGGCTGAAGTGTTACCTGCCCCCACCGGCACAGGAGAACTGGTCCCTGGGCACCCCATGAGGGTGTCTGCTTAGCAGGAGCTGAAGGCTGGGGGTGGAGCAGGTCTGCCCAGCCCTCGGCCTGCCTCTGCCTCTGAAGAAGACCCTCTGAGCATAGGCAGAGGAGGCCTGAGTCTGGTAAAGGCTCTGTAAAAGGCCTACCTCACCCCCTGGGGTATGCCTTTGAGGAGTGGCTTGCCGCCTTAGCCTGGGCACCTTGTAAGTAGTCCCATATTCATCCATCTTTTCATGTAGTCTCTCGTCTGCTCCCCAGAGAATTCCCCACCACAGGAAAATCCATAGCCTTAGTCTGGGTATCCTCAGACAGACTAGTACACCTGAGCCAGGCCAACCTATCGAAAAGCTACAGATGTGGCCATGACCCTAGAGGAAACATCATTAACATCCACAGCAGCATGAAACTGAACCTTAGAAGCCTCAATGCCATCAGCAGCCACCTGTTCTAGTTCACTAGCCAGCTGGCCATGGGCTTGCTTGGCATAATTGCATCACAGTATCCCATCTAGATTTCTGATACCTAGCTACATAAGCCATATAATTTGTTTTCTACCTGAGTCCCAGAGAGGCTGCCATATACTGTTTTTTGCCATGGCATCAATCTTCCTGGAATCCTTGTCAGGAGGATGTGAAGCCAGGGGAATATTAGCTTTATCACAGGCAGCAGCCTGAACTACCCCAACATGACTGCATTGCTGAGAAAGGAATTCTGTATCAGGATCTGACAATGTGTACCTTCTGTCCATCTTTTTATCTACAGGAGGCACAGAATTAGGAGTTTTTAAAATTTTTATTGTTTGCTTCCTAAAAGACTTATGTAAAGGAATAGACAATCTCTAGACTCTGGAATATCCATCATTTCTACAAAATCAGGCTCCTCTTTACTTCCACAGCTTCTTCTAAGGGAAGCTGGAGGGTTTCAGCAACTTTTGTAAAACATGAAATGAGATGGGGACTCAGACAGCATAGGGGAGATTCTAAAGGTCTGTCTGGGGAGATGTCCGTTCAATGGGCACACCCAGACCTTCCCAGCCACATTCATACTGTTCATAATCATCCTCCCTCCTCTGGTTCATAAAAATTCTCAATATCATATTCCTGAACCACTGGGACCGGACGAACCGACTTTTGCCAGATAGTGGCGGTTCGGACGGACCCTGAGACAGTGACTGGACAATTTGTATGGCTTTTGTTGTCTCTGCAGCAGTTGGAGAAGGGGTTTTGACTCAGACCTGCTGATTTTCTTGTTTTCTTACTGGAATTGGTTCCTCAGAACCAGCTTTTCTTTTGCCCGAGAAGTCTCGCCCTGGTCAGAGGGTAGAGTCCTCCGGTTCGGTTGGCACTGAACCGGGCTGGCCATCCGGTCAGCGGACTTTTGGCTCCCTGCCCTGAGCCTGCCCAATCTTTTTCCAGGGTGGCTGCAGGAATTCTACATGTCTGGCAGTCTGACTGGAGGTGGTCAAACCCCAGACAATAAACACAGGGTGTGGGTCAGCCTTGGCAAAGACTTCCCACAAACATCACAGTGTTGAAACCCAGTGGGCCCGGTTTTTCTTTGCCTTTCAGACATAATGCCAGCCTAACCAGAAAATCCTTGCCCTTTAACGGCAGTGCTTAGGCAAGACACTTATCGGTTCCTAACCGTAATACGGGTATTGGAAAAACCGTAATAAATCCGCTTTTTTTTAGAACTTGATAAGAACTGGAACCGTAGACTTAAAATATTAAATTTTTAGTTTTAAATGAGTTTTAAATCTCTAACTGATCGGTTCAAACCCAACCGATAATCCTACAAGTTCCACACAGACAAAACCTCTAATTTACTTACGGTTACCACAGATAGAGCTTGAACCGAACTGTTTTATGTTAAAATAATATCATTCTCGGTTGAATCCAACCAGAAAACACTTTTAAACCGAGAAATGAACTGAGCAGTAGGAGAAATTCGGAGCGACTGTTCACTGAGGCGGAGTAAAGAATCTGACAGTTCAGGTTTGAAATAACACAGATAGAGCTGCTTCTTAGAGCTCGTGGCCAAAATTCTATTTTGGAATGGTTTTAACCATTTCACCTCCGGAGCAGTTCTAGAGCTGGATCAAACTGCTACTGTCATAATATAGCAAGACTTCATGTTGTTTGAACAGGAAGTTCTAGGGACATGGATATGTTGTTCATCCACACTTATTGGCAGGTTCCTTGCCGCTTTAAATCTTGCCGGAAGGTCTTCTAGCTGGCTCCTCCCACCCACCCGGGTGGTAAAACTCTCGGCTCCGCCTCATGACGCCAGATCTTCCTTACCGCTTGGAAGCTCAGGTTCCTCCTTAACGCGCCACGCTTAAGACTGGTCTCCTAATTCTTCAAAGTTCCAAATCAAAAGTTTTTGCTAAAAAGACTTCGGTCTTCTCCTCGCGGCCGCGATGGACAACCGACTCCGGTTTTGAGGTGCCCTTGCGGCAGAAGATGTCTAGGATGGATCCGCACTCCACGCATGCCTACTGCCTGGGCCTTTGAGCACACCCGCAGGCTCTGCGACTTGTGCCTTCCTTTTCGGCCTATGTCCTTGAAGACCGTATGTCCGATTTCAACTGGGCGCCCCCGAAAAGAATTCCACCGTGAAATCTAAAGAGGCCTGATTGGCAGTGTCCGCGGGCGACAGGTCAGCAGGCATCAGCTCGAGCAGATGATCGCCTCAAAGGGAGGCGCACGGGCCGCCTTACCGGCTGCTGCATTTGTCCGCGCCTTCGTGCCCGTGACCGGCTTCTTTTAAGGAGTTTTGTCTGACCCTCGACCAAAGGTGAGGGTCCAACTTCGGGACCTTTTTCCAGGTCCAAAAGAGCAAAGTAAGTCTCGTCGACGCGCCTGGGAGCGGGAAAGATCCCTCTCCCCTTGTCGACAGTCGACTTCGGTCGACCCCTCAGCTTCGGCCACTGGCTTCACGGTGTCCCCGTCAGGCCAGTTGACCGAGACTCCCATCGACGCGGTCGAGATTTTTCTCGACCCGTTAGACGGGTTGTCGGCTGGAGAAGCTGAGAATCCCCTCTCCCCGGTTCCCCCGGTGGGAGTTGAGGATCCCGTCGGCTCGTCTGTGCCTCCGGTTCGGAGCCTTCGTGGGATCGCCCGAGCGAGGGAGTGCCGATTTCGACACTTCTCCTCGCCTTCCTCGGCCTAGTCGAGACTCTCGGTCTCGACATCTCTCGCGTCCAATCGATCCCGCCGCCATAGGCGTCTCGGGTTCGGTGATCATGGCAAGCGGGCGCTGTCGCTCTTCCTCTTCCTCGGATGAGGGAGGCTTCATGCAAGTTGCATCGGAGGTACGAGGAACTCATGTGGCAACAGTCTTTTGACCGGAATAAGCCGACCCAGTCGCCTTCCCGGCCATTAAGTGGATGTCACCGAGCAGCGAAACAACCCTCGTTGTAGTTGAGGGCCTGTTCTCAGGCCGTTGTTCGCCACTCCAGCTGCCCCAATCGATTCTGGTGAACCCACCTCCACAGCCATTAGTTGGGGCCCGGCCAAAAATTCTCGGTCGGCCTTGGGTTTGCCCCATAGGCTGTCTGTCACCCCTCACTCCCGATAAACCTCGGCAGGTGGAGGGTGGCTCAGGCCCGAGGCAGCTCTTTGAGGACTCTTCTGAGTCCGATGATGGTTCCTCCCTCTTCTCCAAGCGCATGGACTTGGAGTCCTCGGGAGGGCAGTCAATGGACGATAGCCCTTCGTCCTTCTTAGGGTTGCTTCGACTCATCTCGGAGTCCACTGGGATGAAGCTCGAACCCGTTTCTAAATGGGCCAGGTATCCCCTCACGGAGATTCTGGACCGAGGGGATTCTCCTACGGAGGCCTTTCCGGTGGCCGAAGCCATAGTGGGTCTGGCCTTGGAACTTTGGCAGCGTCCTGCTTCCGGCCCTGCGCCTTCGGCCAGGTTGGCCAGGAAGTATGTGGTCCCTACCGTTCCCTGTCTGGTTTTTTTCGGAACACCCTCGGCCCAGGGGTTGGTTACCGACAGCTGCTGCAAGCCGGGAACGCTGGTGGATGTGGACAAACTCTCCCAACAAGGAATCCAAGAAATTGGATTATGCCGGGCGGAAAGTCTATGCTGCGTCCTCTCTCGGCCTTCATCAGGCCAGTTCGGCCATCCTCATGGCACATTTTTCTCACGCCCTGTTGGGCTTCCTGGATGAGGTTGTCCCTCATCTTCCCGCAGATCTGCAGACTACGGTCAGGCAGGTGCGGGACCAGGGCAGGGCGGTGGCCAAACAGCAGCTCCAGACTGCGTTAGACATCGGGGACTCATGTGCCAGGTCTGTGGTGGCTGCAGTGGCCATGCGTCGTCGGGCTTGGCTGAGGATATCCACCTTTACCTCGGATACCCTGCACAAGTTGGCGGATGTTCCCTTTTTGGGGACTGACCTCTTCGGCCCTGGGGTGGAAGGTCACCTGCAGAGGATCGAGAAGTCCAATGCTACCTTGGACTCGGTCTCTTCTGCTCAGAAGGACAAAGGCCGCAAGCCACAGCCTAAGCCCTTTCGTCCTTCTGCGCCCGCGGCGCGCCCGGCCCAGCAACATCAGGGCCAGCAGGCTCGACCTTGGTATCCCAAACCCAAGCCGTCGGCTTCTTCCAACAGGAAGCAGGAGGAAGGCCCAGGAGGTCCCTCGGCCGTCCCTCCTCTGCCAGCCCAGTGACGGGCTGAGGGGTGTCGCCCATCCCCAGCTACTCACCCTGGTTCCCCGTGGGGGGACGGCTCAGACACTTCCTTTCCGCCTGGTCTGCTGTTACCACGGACAGGTGGGTACTGGAGGTGGTGGGAAAAGGCCTACCTCTGGAATTCGAGCAGGCCCCGCCCTTCAGAGCCGTCGCACCTGGGGCCTCGGGGTCCGCAGCCTCACTGGCGGCTTGCCGAGCCGACATCGCTCTCCTCCTCCAAAAGGAGGTGATCACGGAGGTGGAGGACCCCCCTTCAGACCCGGGGTTCGTGTCCAGGTATTTCCTGGTTCCGAAACGGATGGGGGGCTGGCGCCCCATTCTCGACCTACACGACCTGAACAAGTTTCTAAGGTCTCGAACCTTCAGGATGGTCACTCTGGCGCAGATAATACCATCTCTGGAACACGGCGTGTGGTTCTGCTCTCTGGACCTACAGGACGCGTTCTTTCATGTCCCTATCCGCCTGTCACATCGAGATTCCTCCGCTGAAGCGGAGGGATCCTCTTCGAGTTCCGAGCCATGCCCTTCGGCTATCTCCAGCTCCCAGGTCTTCACCAAATGCATGGCAGTGGTGACAGTATTCTTCGGCGGCCGAGGGGTCCGGTGTACCTTTACCTGGATGATTGGCTGATAGCAGCCTCCTCCAGACGGAGGTGGAGCGTCCAGAGATCTGGCCCTCCAGGTTTGCTCGAGTTGGCCTTCTCATCAACGAGGCCAAGTCGGAACTCGAGCCAAGCAGGTGATCCTGTTCATCGGGCAGAACTCGACTCTCTTTGAGCCAGAGCACGGCTCCCGGCGGACAGGGCCAAGGTTCTTACCTCCTTTGCCCAATCATTTCTGGTTAGGCAATCGCGCCCTGCCCGGGACTTCCTGCGCCTTCTGGGTCTCATGGCGGCCTGTACCAGCATGGTCCGTTGGGCGCACTGGCACGTGCACCCCCTTCAGTGGTCACAATGCTGCGATCCTTTGGACCAGCTAGTGATAGTGACCCAGGAGATGTGGAACGCTCTCCAGTGGTGGACCGCTCCATTCCATCTGCAGGAGGGCATCCCGCTTGTCCACCCCAAGCCGACGGGTCTCTCATTGACCGATGCCTCTCTGATGGGTTGGGGTGCCCATCTGGGGGAACACCGAGTGCACGGCCTCTGGTCCCCGCGGGAGTCCCGATGCCACATCAACCTGCTGGAGCTCCGAGCGGTCCGCCTAGCTCTCACCGCCTTTGCTCCGTTTCTCCGGAGTCAAGTGGTCCGAGTCCAGACGGACAATACCACGACCATGTACTACCTGAACCGCCAGGGCGGGACGCGCTCCATGCTTCTATGCAAGGAAGCTCTCTGCATTTGGTCACTCGTGCGCAGCCTGGAGGCGGATCTCCTAGCCATTCATGTGGCAGGAGCCTCCAACACCCTGAGCCGGATAGGGGCTGCATCTCAAGAGTGGTCTCTTCTGCCGGAGGTAGTACAAGATCTGTTCTCCCACTGGGGCACACCTCAGGTGGACCTGTTTGCCTCCAGGGAGAACGCGAAGCTGAGACTGTTTTATGCCCGCCCCCCTCAGCAGGGCTCGCTGCAGGGGGATGCCTTCTCGAGGCTGTGGACCCCGGGCCTCTTTTACGCCTTTCCCCCATTTCCCTTGATTCACAAGGTGCTTCTCAAGGCGAGGGACCAAGGCGCAGGTGATTCTAATAGCCCCAGACTGGCCCCACCAGTTCTGGTACCCAGATCTCCTCAGCCTCAGCTCCAGGCTCCCGAGGCAGCTTCCAGCTCGCCTGGACCTGCTCTCAGTCAATCAGGGGAAGGTGTTCCATCCAGACCTTCAATCCCTGCACCTGACGGCCTGGTTCCTGAGCGGCTAGAGTTCCAGGCCTTGGGTCTTTCCGACGAGGTCCTCAATGTTGTTGAGGCGTCCCGTAAGGAGTCAACCAGAAAATGCTACGCCTTCAAATGGAAGAGATTCTCCATTTGGTGTCAGGGCAAGGGCTTGGACCCTTCCTCCTGTTCTGTGGCAAGCATTTTGGACTATTTATGGTTCCTTTCTAGTCAAGGGCTTAGGTCAATGACCCTAAAGGTGCACCTGGCAGCCATCTCTGCTTACCGGGCGCGGGCGGGGAGCAGTCGGTGGCGCAGGAAAAGGTGGTCGGGCGCTTTTTCAAAGGCCTTGATCACATTTCCCCTCCGGTGCGAGAACCTCCACCTCCGTGGGATTTACTGCTGGTACTGGCAAAGCTCATGGGCAAGCCATTCGAACCAATGCACAGGTGTGATCTCTCACCCCTCGTGGAAGACCGCCTTCTTGGTGGCTATCCGTCAGCCAGAAGGATGGAGGCTCCAGGCGCTTTGCATCGAGTCTCCTTACCTGGTCTTCCACAGTGACAAGGTTGTCCTGCGCCCCACCGAAATTCCTTCGAAGGTGGTGTCGGAGTTTCACCTTAACCAGGTGCTGACTCTGCGGTGTTCTACCCCAATCACACCTCGGAGGCCAAATATAGGCTCCATACTCTGGACCCTAGAAGGCGCTCGCTTGTATAAGGAGGCGACGGCTGAAATGAGGAGAGGTTCGCCAGCTGTTTGTCACCTACGCTGAAGCCGCACCTGGCAGACCTGCAGCCAAGCGGACGATAGGCAGGTGGGTCACCTCCTGCATAGATCGCTACTGTAAGTTGGCGGGCATGGAGCCTCCCAGAGGGATAAGAGCTCATTCTACCCGTCATACTGCTGCATCGGTGGCTGCTTCCAGGGACGTCCCTATCCAGGAAATCTGCAGGGCTGCTACTTGGAAGTCAGCACACACCTTTATTACCCTTTACCACATCGACCTTGAGTCACGCTGGGATGCTGGTTTTGGGGCCTCGGTTCTCCAGTCTTTATTCCCTAAGTAGGGGGTGTGCACCTTGCCTCCCTCCTCCCGGAGAACTGCTAGGAGTCTGCCAATAAGTGTGGATGAACAACATATCCATGTCCCTAGAATACAGATTACTCACCTGTAACAGGAGTTCTAGGAATGGTATGTTGTTCATCCTACGACCCTCCGACCTCCCCGGCTTCGACGCGCAACCTGAGCTTCCAATGGGCCAGATCTGGCGTCATGGGGCGGAGCCGAGAGTTTTACCACCCGGGTGGGTGGGAGGAGCCAGCTTGAAGACCTTCCGGCAAGATTTAAAGCGGCAAGGAACCTGCCAATAAGTGTGGATGAACAACATATACCATTCCTAGAACTCCTGTTACAGGTGAGTAACCTGTATTTATTATTCCTCTGTACAGGCAGCTGGTCAGACCCCATCTGGACTACTGCGTGCAGTTCTGGAGACCCAATCTCCGCAAAGACATAGACAGGATGGAAGCTGTCCAGAGGAGGGCAACTAAAATAGTGCAGGGTCTGCACCAGAAGACATATGAAGAGAGACTTAAGGAGCTTAATATGTATAGCCTCGAGGAAAGGAGGGAGAGGGGAACATGATAGAAACCTTCAAGTACCTCAAGGGACTCAACAAAGTCCAAGAGGTAGCATCTTTTAAAAAGAGGTGTGCAAGAACAAGGGGCACAATTTGAAGATGGGGCGGCTCAGAGGTAATTTAAGGAAGTATTTTTCACAGAAAGGGTTGTGGATGCATGGAACGGCCTTCGGAGGAGGTTGTGGAGTCAAAAACAGTGGTGGAATTCAAGCATGCATGGGACAGTCATAAAGGCAATTCTAGGGGTGGGGGTAGGAAGAAGTAGGCTGCTGGTTAACTAGGATCTGCAGTTTATCCATTAGGTAGGGAAATGGGCAGACTGGGTGGGCCAAGCGGTCCTTATCTGCAGTCAAATTCGATGTTTCTATGTTTCTAACTAAGGGCCCTTTTAACATCTAAACTGTGTAGCCTCCGCTCTCCTGAGGAGGTATGATCAGTGAAGAACACAAGAAGAGACATAGATTGGTTTAAGTGGAAATCATAAATCACTTTGGGTAAGCACATTCTATTGGTTCTAAGGACCACCTTATCTCTATGGAATAAAATGAAGTCAGGCTCAACTGACAGGGCTTGCAATTCACTGATACGTCTGGCAAAGGTAACAACAACCAAAAACACAGTCTTTCAAGTCAAGTACTTGAGCTCTGCTGAGGACATAGGCTCAAAGGGAGGTTGCATAAGCTGAGCAATGCAAATATTCAAATCCCAGGCAGGAGCAGGATCCCTAAAAGTGGGATTGGTATGAAGCAATCCTTTGAAAAATTTACAGAATATAGGGTGAGATGACAGACAGGAAGACTTCCCCACTGACAGGAACGCAGAAACAGCTGACAGATGAACTTTGAGAGTAGCTGGTTTGAGGCCTAGGCCATTAAGGTGAGTCATATAATCCAGAACAGAACAGCAGTGTCTGGGGATATATGCTTCTTAGAACACCAAATGCTGAACCTTTTCCATTTGGAGTTGTAAGTTTTTCTGGTGGCAGGCTTTCGAGAAGCTTTGAAAATATGCAGAACCCCTTGGGACAGATGCAAGTCTGCATACTCTAATTCTTCAGGAGCCATGCCTTGAGATTGAGTGACCGAAGATTGGGGTACCAAATCCTCCCCTGAGAGGCGGTTAACAGGTTGTGATTCCTGGGAAGAGACAGGGGAAGATGGACTGCTAGGGACAGCAACAGGGAGTACCAAGGCTGGCTGGCCCAGTCTGGAGCAATCAGAATCACTTTGCAAGGTTTTGACCTTACCTTGACTAGAACCTTGAACAGTAGAGGGAAGGGAGGGAAGGCATAGAGAAATTTTCCTTCCCAGTTCAAAATTAGAACATCCAGAGGGACTGAGCCCAAGACTAGGGGTCTGCAACAAAACAGAGGAAGTTGGTGATTGTCTGGGGCTGCAAAGAGATCTATCTCTTTCCACAATGCCATGGACAAAGGAAACCTAACTGGAGCAGTCTACATTGACTTAACCAAGGCATTTGATACAGTAAACCATGGCCTACTTATCAAACAACTACTATCCCTAGGGCCCTCGCAGGGTCCTGGTGACTGGGTAAAAAATTACCTTGCTCAGCGCTCTCAATCTGTAAAAGTAGCTGGAGTTCTCTCAGACTCAAAACCGGTTCGTTCAGGAGTTCCCCAGGGATCCATTCTGGGCCCCCTCCTTTTCAGCCTTTTCCTAAACTCCCTCCCCAAATCCTGCCCTGAACAAATAATCCTCTATGCCGACGATGCCGCTCATAAAGATCCGAACCTCTTACGCCTCAACCTTCAGCATGCTTTTTCCAAAGTTGAGATGTGGTTTCTTGAACATAAGCTGGTTCTAAACCACAAAAAAACTAAATCCATGCTCTTCTCTAACCCGCAAAACAAGAAACGGCAAGTCTTACTCACCATTAATACATACCTGGGAAATACCCTTGAACAAGTGCCAATTTTCAAATATCTTGGAAGCAACTTTGATCAAGGCCTAACCTTTGCAACTCACATTGATAGTACAGCAAAAACTATTAATCAGCGAATTGGGATTCTGTATCGGAACCGACAGCTCCTTACCCATTCTACACTGAGGATTACCATCCAATCCTCTATCATCTCAGTTGTTGACTATGGCTTAGTTATATACGGATCTGCCACTACTACAGCACTTAGTTGCATTACAACATCCCTAAATAAGGCCTGTCGGCTGCTCACTGGTGCACATCGACGTACCCACACATGTGAACTCTATGCTGACTCAGGTTGGTTGCAACTCTCAAACGGATAAAGTACCTTACCTGCCTGATGGCGAAAAATCCACTCTGGGCCTCACTCCACCTTGTATCCAAGACCTGTTATGCCAGCGCTAGCACCCGTTTTACCAGAAGATCAGAACACCAGCCTCTCCAAGTCCCCCGATGTCGGACTTCTCAGGGACAAAGATAATTTGCCTATCGTGCCCCCAGCTGGCTAAATGCCCTCAGCACTCATATTACTGCCTCCACCTCTCTAGGTATTTTCAAATCAAGGCTATTCTCTCACCTTGCCACCTCCAGCTCCTGTGACTGCCCTGATTAAACCTCCTATTTTCTCACTACCCACTCTGTTCCATTATTTGACAAAGACATGTTTGGGAAACGTTTTCTCCTGCTATTGTCTGCTCCCCACACCTTTCACTTACCCTCTCTGTTCTGGACTTTTTCCCTATTTGTTTCTCCTAATCTGGGCATGACCTCTTTCTTGTAATAATAATGTGATTATTGATATCTCATGTCCTTTTGCACAAATGATTTGATATGTATGTGTATATGTTTTCTCGCTCTTAACACAGCACAAATTGTTGTGTTATCTATGTAACCTTTATTGTACTGTACCTAATTGACGTGGAACCTTTGTAAAAGAGCCTCTGGCTCAAAGGTAGTAATTCCTAGAACAATAAACTAACTAACTAACTAATCTCTGGAGTGCCCCACCTTGAGAAAATCACTTTCAACACCAAAGAATCCAGAGACCATTCGTGATGGCCCTGGGAAATCCTGCTCAGTGCATCTGCTAGCACATTGTCCTTTCCTGGGAGGTGGACTGCTACCAGAGAGGTCTGTAGGGAATAGGCTAGGGACCATATTTTATGGCCTCCATGCACAAGGCCGTGGACCGAGTGCCTCCCTGCTTGTTGATGTACCACATGGTGGTAGTGTTGTCCGTCCTGACCTGAACCGCCTTGTTCTGTACTGACTGAGAGAAAGCTTGTAGGGCAAGAAGTACTTCCCTGAGCTCCAGGAGGTTGATATGAAGAAGGGATTCCTGTGGGGACCACAGTCCCTGGGCTGTGAGAACCCCCAGATGGGCTCCCTACCCCAAAAGAGAAGCATCTGTGGTAAGAACCACAGAGTGAATCTGAGTGACAAATGGAACACCTTGCCTCAGATTGTCCAGGTCCTGCCACCATTGAAGGGCCTGAATTAAGGTCTGAGTAACAGGAACTAGTTTGGTAAGAGGATCTTTCCTTTGGGACCAAAAGGTCCTCAGATGGAACTGAATGTCCCTCATCTGAAACCTGGCCCCTTGGACCACTGCCATGGAAGCTGCCATGTGGCCCAAAAGCTGAAGAAAATGCCTTGCTGGTCGAGAAGCCAGAGGGAGGAAGGACGTCTCTTGCCTTGAGCGTGTCCAGCTCTGCTGCTATAAAAGTGAGGAGCTGTACTGGCTTGAAAAGTAACTTGGGAAGATTGAGAAGGAACCCCAGGGAAGTGAGAACTTGCTGGGTAACCTGCAGATCTGACTTGACTTGGTCTTGGGACTGGCCCACAAGGAGCCAATCGTCCAGGTATGGAAAGATAGAAATCCTTTTCCTTCTTAAAAAGGTCACCACTACTGCTAGGCACTTTGTAAACACCTTGGAGCTGAAGTTAGGCCAAAGGGCATTGCTCTGAACTGGTAATGGCCTGAGGGCAATTTGAACCTGAGGTACTTTATGTGGGAGCACCTGATGGGAATGTGAAAATAGGCATCCTTGAGGTCCAGGGAGGCTAGCCAGCCTCCTGGCCTCAGAGAGGGAAGAATTGTTCCCAGAGTCACCATTTTGAATTTTGGCTTTAGTAGGTGCTTGTTTAGGTATCTTAGATCTAGGATGGGTCGCCACTCCCCTGTATTTTTTGTGGTAAGGAAGTACCTGGAGTACAAACCTTTACCCCTGTATGGGGTAGGAACTCTCTCTATGGCTCCTAAGGCCAGTAGAGAGGCAACCTCTGCCTCTAGAACAAGGATTTCTGATGTATTTGCAGGTGGAAAGGATCTGGGTCTCCATTTCGGAAAATGTTTGAAACTGAGAACCAGCCCCTGGCTTAAAACCTCCAGGACCCACTTGTCTGAGGTAACAGACATCCAGTCCTGGACAAAGTAAGCCAGCCTGCCGCCTACCAGAATGGGGGAGTCGACCTGGGCTGACACATCAGGGTGTCTGCTTGGCAGGAACCTTAGGCTGAGTGGTGGATGCAGCCCTGCTCATCCCCCTTCTGCCTCTCCCTCTGAAGAACTCCCTCTGAGAAAAGGAAGAAGAGGCCTGTGCTCGGTAGAAAGGCCTTTGAAAAGGCTTGCCCCTGCTCCTAGCTTGCTGCCTTTGAGGAGTTGCCTGCCTCTCTTTGGCCTGGGCACTCCTATAAGTGGTCCTGTACTCATCCATTTTCTTCATGTAATTCTCTGTCTGCTCCCCAAACAGAGAATTACCCGCCACAGGGAAATCCATGGCCTTAGCCTGGGTGTCCTGCGAAAGGCTAGTACATCTGAGCCAAGCCATTCTCCGAAGAGCCACAGATGTAGCCATGACTCTTGATGACACATCACTGGAGTCCACAGCAGCATGAAATTGCACCTTTGATGCCTCGATCCCATCAGCAGCCACCCCCCCCAGCTCCTTGGCTAGATGGGGGAAGCCTGTTTAGCCAGTGCCAGTACAGTGTCCCACCTGGACTTCTGGTACCTGGCTGTATAGGCCATATAGTTAGCCTGCCTGAGTCCCAAAGATGATGCCATGTATTGCTTCTTTGCCATGGCATCTATCTTCCTGGAGTCTTTGTCTGGGGTGTGTGAAGCCAAGGGAATGTTTGCCTTGTCACAGGCTGCAGCCTGCAGTACCCCAACATGGCTGCATTGCTGATAGAAAAACTCCGTATCTGAGCCTGACAATGTGTACCTCTTGTCCATTCTCTTGTCAACAGGAGGTACAGAGTTAGGAGACCTTAGAATTTTTTGTGTCTGTTTCCCAAAGAACTTATGGAGGGGAATAGACAGTCTCTTAGACTCTGGGATGTCCATCATCTCAACAAAAATCAGGCTCCTCCTGATCCTCCACAACCTCCTTTATAGGAAGCTGGAGGGTTTGAGCCACTTTTCTGTAAAACAGAAAGTGGAGAGGGGACTCAGAAAGCCTAGGAGGGGAAACACCAGAAGGTCTGTCTGGGGAGATGCCCGGTTCCACAGGCACATCCAGACTTTCACCGTCATAATCATCCTCTTCAAAATTCCCCATCTCATCAAACTCTGGCTCATAAAAATCTTCAGGGGAATAATCCTGAACCGGGGGAACCGACCGAACTGAACCCCTGCCAGAAGGCGCCGAATCGGTCGGAACCGGATGAAGCGATTCAACAATCCGAATCGCTCTGGCTATCTCTTCGGTGGTTGGAACATGAAGGTCTGGATCCGAACTGGCTGATTTATCCTTGCGCTTTCTTTTAGTAGGAACCGATCCCTCAGGATCGGCTCTCCTCTTGCCCGAAGAAGTATCGCCCTGGTCAGAGGGCACTCCTTCTGGTTTGGTAGGAACCGAACCGGGCTGGCCTTCTGGGTCAGCGGATTTCTCGGCCTTCTTATCCCTAAGTCTACTTTAGGTAGACTTAGGGAAATTCTTGCAAATTTGGTAGTCTGAATCGAGGTGGTCAAAGTCCAGACAGTAAACACAAGTGGTGTGGGGATCGGCCTTAGCAAAGACCTCCCCACACACACTGCAGTGTTGAAATCCAGTGGGCCCGTTTTTTTTCTTGAGTTTCTCAGACATGGCCAACCTAACAAAACTTACCCTTTATATGGCAACTGCCAGGCAAGACTCCCCATCGGTTTCTCACCGTGTTACAGGTGTTGGAAAAAAAACATTCAATTCACGTTTTTTTTTAAAACCGATACGGACCGGTAGCCACACACTAAACTTTTTTCACAAAAGATTTTTCTAAAGGATTGGTTCAGCCGAACTGATCAAAAAGCTTTACAATTTCTACACAATAACTATCCTAAGTACTTACAGTACCACAGACAGAGTCCCGAACCGACAAACGGAACTTACTGCGGACTAAAACCGACAACTTTAACCGACTTTGAACCGAGCAGAAGGAGAAATCTCCAGAACGACTGTTCAGTGAGGCGGAGTAAAGAATCTGACAGTTTGGTTTCAAAGTATTACAGACAGAGTTTTCAACCGAGCTTGAGCCCAGCATTCTTTGCCCGGCATAGAATTTTAACCCTTCACTCTCCGGGGCAGTTCAAGTGATGGAGCTAACTGCAATTGTCAGAATACAGCAAGACTTCATGTTATTTGAAAGACGGTGCACCTGAGAGGTTTGCTGCAAGCTCAGGGTGCAGTCAGATGGTAGTCTCAGAAGATTAAAAAGACTCGTGTCCAGTGCCCCCCCCCCGATCCCATATATATTAAAACAATACTGCCCTGGTGTTCCAGTGCCCTCCCATCTCCAATGTCATATATATGGAGAATTTAGTGCATGTTCCTGGTGTCCAGTGGTCCCCTATCCCCGAGCGCCCCATCCATCAATACCCAACAGTCCCTGGTGTCTAGAGGTCCCCCACCACCCTGCTCCCCCATCCCATTCCAGAGCTAGCGACTAGCACAGTTCTCTGCTCACCATCACAGCCGGCCGCCGACTGAGCTGTCAAGGAGCGCGTTCTATAACAGCTGATTGTACAGTACACACTGCTTGACAGCTCAGTCGGCAGCTGGCTGTGGTTGAGAGCAGAGGATTGTGCCAGTCACTGGCTCCAGGATGGGATGGGGGGAGCAGAGTGGTGGAGTACTACCTGATGGGGTGGGAGGTCCCCTAGACACCAAGGACTGTTTGGTTGATTTACAGGGTGCTCTGGGATGGGGGAACCACTGGACATCAGGGAAATATTGCTTTTTTTGTATATATGGGATAGGGGATGGGGGAATACTGGACACCAGGGCAGTACTGATTTTTATTTTGTATATATCGGATCAGGGATAGGGGAACACTGAACACCAGGGCAGTATTGGTTTTTTGTATATATGGGATCGGGCATGGGGAGGAGGGCCATTGGACACCAGGACAGTAGGGACATTTGCATATATGGGATCAGGGATGGGGAGGGGGGACTGCACCACATGTTCTCTCCTGCTCAGGGAGGGCTTCAAGGGTGGCGCAAGTTCTCTAACCCTCCCAGAGGACACACTTCTAAATACCCTTAGACTAGCCCTGGATGGTCTAACAGTACTTAGAAATGTGCCCTCTGGGAGGGTTTAGAGAATCTGGATTTCAGGGATATGGCAGCTTGCATCTGCTACAAGCCCCTTAGTGCCCTGGTGCACCCAGCAGCTTGGTGCAAACCCAGCACAGGGATGGTCTGGCGCACTGGGTCCAACTTTGACGCAGGGGGCCTTTGAAAATCCCGAAGTCTTCAGGTTGTGATGCAAGGTGCCCATTGTGCCACCGCTGTGTGACGCAGGCACTTTGCATCAGAGTCGGGCTTTTGAGAATCAAGCCCAATATGTTCACATTTTATTCATTCCTGTAACCTTGTAACTTGTGTGTACCTCTGCTGTGGCTGTTGGTGCCTCCTGGGACCCTCTTGCAAAAGAGACATCTCACTTAAATAAGGACATCCTGGCTGCTTGCGCAAAACATTAAAGCAGCAGCTCATGTTCACCATACAGTGAATGGTGCTAGCTGTTTTACCTTGGACACTCCCCTCCCAGGGGTGTGGGTGGACACTCTACTCCACTCAGGCAGTGACACCTGGTGGTTCTGGTGCCCTTGGTGATACGATTTGATGGTCAGTCTGCATGAGGCTACAGCACACCCTGGAAGATGTCAGCCATGTCCATGGTATTTTATAAATAGATACAAACAACAGGCCACTACAGGTAGCAACAAGCACCTATCATGTTCTACCCACTTATAAGTTACAGTTTTCTCAGACTTATATGGACTGCTACTTGTGAATAAGGTTTGCCAAGTGAAACGTTGAGTTGTAAATGGCATCCAATTAAATAAAGACAAATCCTTGGAAAGAATGCAATGATCTAAGTGGTGCCAATATTCTAATACAGGGTGTGGGTGGCCACGTATGGCTGGGTGCCCCCCCCCCCAGGGCTGTTGCAGGCAGGTATGCTGGCAAGAGGGTGCTGGGAGGATGCTACAAAAAAGTGGGGAAAATTCCTCCTCCATTGATGGCAGCATGAAAAGATGGGTCAGTAGCTGCCCACGCCCCCAAGCACATCAACATGCTGTCCCCTGTTCTGTTGCCTGGCCAGCCATTGTGATTCATTCCAGTCCCTCAGGGGGAGGGGGAGCCGAGGTAATGTAGCTGCACAGTGTGGTGGTGCCTGCATTGGAGAGAACTCCAGTCCGAGTAGCAGAGACTTGAGTGGGAAGCATGTTGAAGTCGAGACTTGAGGTAAGCACAAGAAGGAGAAATAGATAACATACAAAAAAAAGAGAGATTCTTTTTAAGGAGCCTCACAAAATATGGTCTAGCCTTCCACCGCTTACGCTGGACCAATTGTAGTGAAAATCCAAAAATGAGATATGGAGGGTGTGAGCGGGAGGCACAGAAGTAAACCAATGGAACCTGTATTTGGATTGTAAGCTTTAGGTATCATCTCCAAAATAGCCTACAGATATTAACTATAGGCTCCTTACCACCAAGTCTTCAGCATTCGGGCCTCTCACTGAGCTGGAGTTGTCAAACCCAGCAACCCAGAAAATGGACCACTGATTGCTTTAAGGACCCCCCTCCTGGCTCCCACCTTAGTTGTTGCTGCCTCCTCCGGACCACTTGGCATACAGAGCCCAATGAACGATAATCAGCATATCCTGTCCATGTTAGTTGACCACCTGTAAGGATGGGGGACATCATTAACTGTCCCACAGCCTCAGTGCTGACCACCTCACCTCCTGCCACGGTGGCGACCCAGGTTCGGAAATAGATGCGGGTCACTCAAGGGCCGGCCGGGGGGGGGGGAGAGACAGTGAGCATTCCACTCAGTGGCTGCCAGCTCCGAGGATCTGCATGATAGTGCAGTGGGATGCCTGGGAAGGTGTCCTGCCCGCTTAACACCAGGGGGCATCTCCACAGAGGTGGAGTTGGTACAATGCATCGTTGCATGTGCTGTGGGCCCAGGGAGGAAACACCGGAGGGAAACCCTTGACTCTGGCAGGATGTCCCCTGGAGGCACCACACCAGCAACCGGACTCTCCAAGGTCCTCTGGCAGAGGAAACCAACTGCAGCTTCAGGTCAGCAAGAGGTCTGAATCTGAAGAGCTGGTGTTCAGAAGCATATAGTTGACTGGCACCAACAACATGTATGCGCCAGAGAAGCCAGGTGATGTGGCTGGCGGACTGGTCCAGACTAGGGCTGGGTTGGCAGTGTACGAGAATAAAATACTGATAGGAAAAAAAACTCTCCCAGAACCTCAGTAAGATATGAGTCTGAGCACCACATGCTGAGTAGTACTGAGACAGCCTCTAACACTAACCCCAGCTTTCTCCTGGGAGAGGGCAGATATAATGCACAATTAACACCTTGCAGCCCCAGTACTGCATTTCTAAGCACAATTTCCATTCTGTTATAAAGTTTCCACATAAGTGGAAAGGGCTCTCAGCATCCTGAAGGGGGAAATCAGGAAATGGCTACCCCTTCTCCTCATATTCAGTTCTTGCCTCTCCCCCTGTCTTCTCCACCTGCCCTTCTGGGTCACCAGTGTGCACAACCTAACCCCATCCTTTTTACTCCAACAGCACCTGCCTACTACCTCGAACCTGCTCCTGGTACACTCATGCACTATAAATGGTTCGATTGTATTATTATTGTTTTGTATGTTTATATGTTCATTTGTTATGATTTTGGACATGTATTGTAATTTACCCAATGTTCCACTACTATTTATTGTACAATACCTTGTGTTCCAACTGTTGCACAATCTTACAATGTTGTATTGTTTGTACTACCCAAATACTATTGTAAATGATCATCCTTCACAACCCTATGTAACCCCTCCCCACCAGGTCATACCGTTAAATGAGCAACTTGTTGTTCAGTCTGCCCTCTTGGTGAAACATTTCAATAAATAAATAAATAAAATAAATAAGTAAAAACAGAGTCAGGTAGCAGTGGCACAACTTGCTTGGGCTTTTGGGCTGCTGGTTAATCCTTTATGGATTGAGGTCCCCAGTGTTACTGTTAGTGGGATGGTGCTCTGTTTTGGGGACTGTAATTTGATTCCCAGCTCCCCGAAGCCTCAGTACTGGTAGGACAGCCCTCTGTATTGGGATTGAGGTTCGATTCCCAGCTCTCTGAAGTGTCAGTGCTGCCAGGACAGCCCTCTGTACTGGGGATTAAGGTTTAATTCCCCAACTCCCATTAAGTATTAGTGCTGGTGGATCACCTCTGTATTATGGACAGCTTGCATGGAGGGTTAAAAAGTTCTGTACATTTAAAATGAACATTTCAATCCTCTAGCACATCCTAGGTACTGGCCACGTGATGGCAATCATTTTGTCCCAGGGAGGGAGAGCTAGAGGAAGGCACCAAAAGCTACACAGCTGAGTGGGATTTATGGCAGGAAAGAAAGGAGTAAAGCAACAGTGGGTGAGAAAGTCTGATTTAGACTTAGGGGTGGGGCATGTGTTATGGATATAGGGCCATGTACAGCATTTTCCGAGTATCTTTCTCATAAACTACAGCTCCCATAGTTCTAGACATGCTGACTTCAACCCATCTTTACACATGCCGGTACACTGTTCTGTCATTCAAGCCATCTTTTGTCTCTTTGCCTTCTAAATTATCTTGTAGCTGTCAACAGTAACTGTGTCTTTCTGTAACACCACCATGTACTTTGCACTTTATGCTCTCATTTCCAGAACAAAGTAGAAAAGGGTTCCTAGCCCACATTTCCTGGTCAACAAAAAATGAACAGATAAGTCAATAAGTAAATATATTTAAAACAAAATAGATAAATATCAGTTTGGTTTGTAATTAGGTCCCTCAGGAATCTGCAGGGGCATCTCTCTCTCTGTCTTTCTTCTGCCTTCCTGATGTGTGAAAAGGGAAACAGAACAGACATGTTAACCTGAAAATAGAGACTCCAAGCTGCACCAAAGTGATAGGGTTAGCGAGACAACTTCTGCTCTCAGGACTGGGCTATAAGTCTCTGTATTGCCTGAGAAAGAGGAAGGCCACGACCATGTGATAGAAGGGACCACTACATTTTTGTTTGTGTTGGGGGAGGGGGGACTAGAAGGTGAGTTGCTATAGCGATAATAGTATAGTAGTGGGATTCTGATGTAACTACCACATCTGGAACTACACCAACTCCAAAGCTGCAGCCCAAGGAGGTTATAAAGTACCAAAGAATGGTTATTACTGTGTTTAACACCCACAACTGTAGCTATTACACTGAAAAGCCATTTGAATTAGAAAATAAAATTCATTTGAAGAAACGTTTAGAGAAGTTAAACTGAGGTTCCCGCTGCCATTTTTATGGCACAGGTGACAGAATGTTGACAGTGAACAGCTGTTTGTGGAGGTTAGCAAATCAGAATGCATGGATTAGCATACAGTCCCATTATTGAGCCTACTGTCTGGTTATGGCAGATTAGAAAATGGGCTGAAGATTTCCTGGTTTCTGACTGGCTGGTGCTCATGCCAGGGGATACATTAACTACTAAAAGAGACCAGAGAATAAAAAGTGCCAGTCCAATGGACCACACTACAAGAAATATCACTGTGCCTACCTCAGTTTCAAAAGTAAATGTCAGATGTGTTTTTTTTTTCCTCCCTAGTGAGTGTCCCCCCACCAGCTGCAGTTGTGAACCAACTGGCAAGTACATCACAAAACACCGCAGAAACACGCACACACACACACACACACACACACACACACACAAAACAGCGTAGAAACACACACACACAGAGTAACACAGTGTAATACTTTATCCCTTTAAAAAAATGTTTTTTTACTGGGACGTTATAGTGCTAGTGCATCGCGTGCTCAGCACTACTGTAATACACCCAATTCATCTTACATCCACCCACGCATGAAGAAGTCAACCAAACTGTTCTTGATTTTTTTTAACATTTAAAATAAAATACCTTATTTAAGACTGCCATCCCCTGGCCACCCGCCCACTCTCCCTTCTACCACAAGCAGACAGCTCACCTCCATCTCTGGGCATTGAAACTGAGAAGGTACCACCTCATCCTTAAGTCAGTGGTACACAAACAGAGCATGGAGGTCATTAAGAAGTGGGGGTGAGGACTTAAAACAGACAAGGAGGTAACACAAGGGGAGCAGGGGGTTGGGGACTCAAAAGAAACTTAAACAGGAAAAAAAATCTGGTGTTTTTTTAGATTTTTCATTTGGGAGGTAAAACCCAAGATGAAAACTTCTGGTGAAAAGGGAATTCTGTCTCTAACTATAGTTTCATGTATATTATGAGTTATTTTCCAAATGTCAAGAAAGTTTCGGCAACTCCATGGCATATTTATTTATTTAGTTTTTGTTGACCGGCATATGGAGAAGGCCTGCGTGTGGTTCATTCTATCTCCAGCAGATGCCTCCTGAGAGATAGTGCATACTTTCTAGTCTATGAGGGGAGTAATAGTAATGGAGTACTGTTTTAAATTATACAATGGCAAGCAAATGTCCTGGACTCTGATTGGTTAGTGTGTGCCTGGGACAGTGATGATATTACACAATAACATCACTGTGCTGATTTTATGGAGCTTGCACCTTTTTTTCAGAAACAAAGATATACTGCCTTACTAAAAATCTACTAAAAACATTTTTATTTTTATTTTTGTTTTCTATAACATCGAGCCATTGTATAATTGCAATAAGGCACTCCAAGGTGTGTGTTATCATGTAATAACGTCATCCTGGGGTGGTGGAAGCACTCGGCTTTGCCTCATGCTTCAACTCATGCCAGGAGTGACGTTATTACACGATAACACTACCTTGTCATGCCTTATTGCTTAATTATATGGTTCTGCCTTGTATCTCCCTACATGCACAGTAGGTGCTGGACCATGTGGTTGTCCAATTATCTGGCAAAATGCCATGTCCAAACTAATTTTTCCACCTACGTTTCATAGCTGGGGTAACTGCACAAGGGTCTGCATTTGTTGCTAACATCTTGTACATCCAGGCAGCCCCTCTTCTCACTGTAGCAACCTTAACTGGTTGTTGCCAATCTTTGTTTCTGGATGAGAGCTTAAAGTTTGTATCTCAGATGGAATCCTGTAAGGCCTTTCTAACCTGTAAATATGTCACAAACTGAAATCTGTGTAAATTATATTGCAGCTTAAGCTCCTCAAAGGATAAAAGTATTCTAGTGAGGGGGGTGTCTAACATATCAGTAGGGTTGTTAACAGGCCTTTCGAGGTCATGGCATACAACCCCACTCATGCGGGAACTGCACTGGCTGCCAGTAAAGTGGCGTATCACCTTCAATATCGGCTTACTGACCTGTAAAACCCTGCACAGACTGGGTCCTAGCTAGTTGTGTGACTTACTCTCTCTCCATACCAGACCTCTCTCCCCTCCTCTGAGGTAGGCCTCTTAGCCATTCTAAGGGTAAGGTTGAAATCTTCCAGTGATAGATCCTTTTCGTCTGCTGGTCCTGCCCTTTGAAACAGGCTTTCCAGGGCCCTGAGAGAGGCCCCATCATTGAATGCCTTTAAAAGAGGTCTGATAGCCTTCCTTTTTCAGGAGGCATATAGCGCTGTATAGTAATCTGCTGGAAATTCACCTACTGACCAACTTTGCACTATTATTTAAATATTTTATTTATAAATATTTATTTTCTTTGAATGTAGTTGTTCGTAGTAACGTTTGTAAATTTTGTTAAACACTCAGAGCCCCTGTGCCTGGGTGCTATATAAATAAAGTTCATTTTGGTTTTACGCCATCCACTGTCTTCTAGAGGTCTGTTATTCCATAAAATACCTGGGTTTTCCCAGAGTGCTAATAAATGCTCAGGTAATTTCTGTATTTTAAGCAGAGGTGGGGACCCTGTTAATTGAGTGGTCATACTGATTTCTTAAAATTTTGATTGTAAATGTTTCTCAAATGTATAGAAAAATCACCTCCATTGAAATCAATGGAGCGTGCATACACAGTGTTCATTTTGTGACATCAGAAAACAAGGCTGCATATGCCTACGTGGGGGCATTTTGGCACCTTCAGGAAGTGCCGTCATTTTTGGCTGTGGTGGCCAGGGTGAATTGTATGAGTATAACTTTTATAATCGGCAGAAACAAAAGGAATTATGTATTGCCACCATCTCTGGGGCAGGTGAGCTATACAATTTGTTCGGGGGTGCAGGAACTAGAGACCTTCTCTTTAAATGTTGTTCTACCTCCAGCCATAAGGGTAAAGTAGTTTTTAAAGGGTAGGCTATCTACAAGACTGTGTGTCAACGTAGAAGAGCAGCCTGACATCTTTCCCAGCAGGGCAGGCTAAATCCTCCCTCTATCCAGGGACCTCTCAGCTTTGCTATTGACAGCCTAGAAGGTTTTGATCCCCATAGAAGCTTTTTAACTTGAGCTGTAAACTTACCAAATTTGTTCTTGCCAAATATGACTGGTATGTACTGAAATAAATAAAACAGTTTAGATGTTAATATTTTTTTAATAGAATTTATTTTATCCTAAAGAGACATGTTAAGATCTTTCCACCTCACATGGTCTGATTCTACTGCTTCCAGTAGTAGGCTCATACTGGTGTTTACTATTTGTTTAACATGCTTAGGGATCTTGAGTCCTAAATAAGTAATTATGTCAGGCGCTCAACAGCTGCCCTCAAGAAGGGTATTAGCTATAATTGGAGAAACAGCCAAATCTGTAAACATTGCCTGAGTCTTTTTCCAATTTATTGCTAGCCCAGATATGAGTGAAAATCTGAGTAGCTCATTTTTTAATGCTGAGACAGATTCCTGAGGGTTGGATAAGGTAAGCGAGAGGTCATCAGCATAAGTGAGTACCTCATTAATTACCTTCCCTGTCCTGAAACCCTTTAACTCAGATGATGCCTGAAGTCTTCTAATAAGAGATTCAATAGCCAAAATGAACAAATGAGGTGACAGTGGGCAACCCTGTCTGGTCCCGCTAGTCAGCCTGATAGGGAGCAAGAGAAAGCCATTCATTATCACTTCAGCAATAGGGGTTGCATAAAGAATTTTAACCCAGTTTAACAGAGGTTCTCCTAAACTATATTTCTCCAAAGATGCATACAAAAGAAAATCCCATTCCAGGGAATCAAAGGCGTTGAAGAAATCCAGTGATAGAAACATAGTTCTCTTTGTATTCTGAGAGGTGTGAATAATATTTAGCAGTCATATTCTTCACACCAGACCTAGCTGATACAAAGCTCAATTGGACTTTACCAGTTAATTTAGTGATGACGCCTTTAAGTCTGGTCACCCAATATTTTTGTCAAGATTTTACAGTCCCCATTATGTAGGGAGCTGGGTCTATAGTTTTCCCAATACTGCCAATCCTTGCCACTCTTTAGAATAGTGTAGGCTTTTCTCCTGCTTTTGTGCAACAGCTCATGCTATCGCTCCATTCCATGGACCCCATGCTTTGCTCCTGCCTCATGCTGCCTTGTCTTCTCAACTTCTTTTCTGACCACCACAGTTTCACACATCTTTTAAAAAGCCTGAACAGAAACACAGGCTTGGCCATCCTGAAAGTGAAAGCTGCACTGTCGCAACATTTTAATGTTTCTGATTGTACCAAACAGTGAGGGATTGGGGGGATCAGGGAAAATTAGCACCAGTCATAAGCATTCTGTCCTGTTGTTCAGTCCACTGTCCAGTTATGGTGGAATAATAGGACAGTAGCTCTGTACACTGATTGGTTGCATGGTGTTTTCTGCAGAATGATCAAAAATAACTGCAAAGCGTGCGTGAGCAGGTGTCGCTGCTGTCAAGTCCTGGCTACCGTTCTCAAAGTGCTACTGTGAGACGTAGCTCAAGGAATCTGTGGAAAGTGTGTGTTTATAGGAACGCTGACAATGTTACTAGAGAGTTGAAGGCAGAGACTGTTTAATAATAGAGCACTCAATATGGAATCTCAAGGGCTGTTTGCAAAAAAAGCTTTTCTCTTTCTCTCTCTCTTTCTCTTTCTTGTGCAGTCTCCTTTCCTCTGCTTTCCTCTCACTTTTCTCTCTCATTCACTGTCCCGCTCCACTTCTCTCCCTTTCTGTCTCTCTCTCTCTCTCTCTCTCTCTCTGTTTTGGTTCATTTACATAAGTCTCGTGGTGGTACTCTAAAGCACTGCCACAGCACCACTGCACCTGGGCATGTGTCAAATGAGTAAGATAGTTATCCCAGATATCTTGGACAGCATTCCCTCCCTGTCTCAATAAAGACAGTTCTATAGTTGCCACATACTGTTACGGTTACCGAGCCTCTTATGGCATGCATCGTAGTCAGCATACACTCTTGGTGTGACACGTGGACAGCCAGTTCTGAGTACACTATGATTTTTTGTAATATAAAAATGTGTTATGGACTGTCTCTCATGAGAGATGCTGAGGCAGCATGTAAAATGACACATACACACACACACAGGTTTTAGATACAAGGTGTTACCTGGAAGTCCAGAAGCTAATTACAGACTAGAACAGGACTTGATCAAGAATCCTCCTGTTTTTTCTAAGTTAAATATAGCTTTAACTGCTAAGAGGGAAGTCAGTATCCCTTTTATGATGTTTCAAGGAGGAAACCAGGTTTAGCACACTGGTGCGAGATCATAAATGCTTTGATGTCTGTGTGAGAGAGCATACTGCTCATAGATGAAAGGAAATTTACAGACTTGATTGGGGAAGTCACATGGGGAAAGGAGTTTCTGCTGATGTAATCTTAATTAACTTTCCTTCTAAAATGATAAAACTTCCTGGGTGTACGATTTTTAATAAACAGAGGAGGAACTAGGTGACCTCACACAAAGGGGTTGTCAAAGACAGTTTTTTTAAAACAGTCTTCTTTTTTTTCCTTCAGAGACACGTTTATCTACACTCTGATAAAGAAACATCTTTGAGCACTTTAAGCAGGTATATAGGTAGAGAGAGACAAAATCTAAGTACTGTAGTAGGAACTGCACTGTTAAAACCTTGTTCTTTTAAAAGATTGAATGGTTCTTGTGATATATAGTTCTGTATTTTATGTTTTACATACTTTTATCTATTTTAGTAAAATTCTATCTTTAGAGCCTACTTGGTCTGTCTTTGAATTTCTTTTCTTTAACAAGTGAAGTATATGGTTAAAGTAGACACTGTGCCTAAGCTTGAATGGTGATACCAAACTGGAGAAAGGTGAGAGTAATCTGAGGTCTTTATTAGAGTGTTTAAGGGTTCATTTTGTACACCTGGTTAGGTGCCCGTAGGCAAAGATATCTGGCCCCCCAAAGACAGAATTATCTGAGCCTGTGCATTGGGTACGCTAGCAAGAGCTTCACAGTTTGAATCCCTCCAGAACTGAGACCAAAGGTTGATTCAAACCCACAAAACAGAAAGGAAGGTTACCCTGTTTCTGTTAACTGTTGACAAGACTGTGCTCACAGGTTGGCACTTTGGGAGTAGAGGGCTGACCTGCTGAGGGGGGTTGTGACACTTGGTACTACCAGCATGTAACTCATTGATAGAAAAGTGCTTTGAAATACTTTGTAAATAAAAGGGGCTATATAATTCCAAAATATTTTTTCTATCTTCCTGTCAACATATACCTTCCCTTCTTACCAACCTCCCTTTAGGATACATGAAGCACAGCTGACTATAGCTCACACCGCCTGACCCTCCCAACCTCCACCCCATGCTCCTTCCTCATTCCTGCACCCACTGGTGTTGACAGCAAGTCCTGGGAAGGTCGTAGGTTCAAATACTGCTTGGGGATATTATCCCGATTCTGGCAGCCCCCAACCCTACTTAGCAGCAGCCCTACCTTTGAGAGATGGAATGGCAAGTGCTTGTAGCTATATGCATTGCAAATGTCTTGGTGCATTATAACCACACTAAGCCCGCCTGATGGGGGCTGTCTAAGACTGAGCACCCCCCCAGTACTGTGTTAACTGTTGAGTTAGTACCAGGAGGAGTACTTAGGAGGACAATATACCAGAGCAGCAGGTGGGACTTACCTTCCCTCTCCCCAGCCTTTGAAAGGGGAAGGGGGATGGGCAGTGGGCTAGCAGTTCCCTTTGTTGGGATAGGAGGCTGCTATTTAGGTGTCAGGGAATATCAGTCTGAAGTTCCATGACCTATCATCTTCCAGCCTCTACACACATTTATTTTTAAAGTTACGATATATTATCCACCTACCTCAGGCACTGACTAGACCTACTGGTTGCCTTAGACCACTTCTGCTCTCCGCTTCTCCTGGTAGTTTGTTCCCTATCCCACCAGCTACCTTCATAGATCTCCGACGTCTGGTTACCACCGGATGCTTTCCCCTCCGGTGGGGCTAAGGCCAGACATGACAATTCGGGAACATTCATCCACTTCTCCTGGCATTGGCAAGGAGGGGTGGATGGCGGTAGAAACACAGACATGTTTCCAGGGGTGGCTGTCATTAACAGCCCTTGGTAGATATTTTTCTTAGTGTTGTTTGCCTCTGCCACCACCCCATGATGACTTGCATTGACTTCCAAGGTCATGGTGGTCTGCAGGGGTCTGCTTGGGGGAGGCGGATGGCCTGCGGGAGAGGGGGCTGATTTTGGCTGATCCCCAAGGCTCTGCATCAGTTCACAAGAGGTGCTGAGGAGTGGGCAATAATATCCCTCCTCACCCCCCCCCCCGGCTTGAGCACCTCCAGTCTGGTCACTGGAGCTTGGGTCAAGAATCGATCCCAGGTTTCTCCTGTGCTATTACTAAGCATGTTATAATTATCATGATATTTTTATGTCTTACTATTTTATTTACCCAGGATAAGATTGGCCCAGCTAAACTGCTGTATGTCATTTTCAGTGGGATCCTGCTTCCTCCCATTTTCACAGCTGTATGGACTTGTTGTCCACACTGTTAATATGTGGTTGTGGTGAGATTTGAACCTGGTACTCCTTGTTCCCAAGACTGTGGTATAACCACTAAACAGCTCTGCCTCGAGACACACAGAGGGGAACAATACAGAAACAGCTTCAAAAGTATTCTTGCATGCCAACATATCCCCACAGGAAGGAGGACTGAGGTCACCATGTGGAAACAAAAATGTTGTAAATATAGCCTTCTGGTGCTTAGTACAAATCATTCGATTACCCAGCTTGCTGGGAAAATGTTGTTTACACACATAAATACAATACACACACACACATACACACACACACACACACACACACACACACACACACACTCCCCCACCAGCAAACATTCGAACCCTACATGCAGTGATTATGTGTCTTGAATCTGACTTCCATCCACAACACTAACCTCCAGGGAAGCTGCAAAACCACTTGCTTTTGGAAACTTAACAGCACCAATTATGGTATAGACAGTGGGAACAGATACTGCAATCTGATTTGCTAGGAAAGCTGACAACTGTCCGGAGCAGTTTGCCAGTGCAAGTCATAGCTCCTGGACATTTTCACGTAACCACCAACTGCCACATGCGCCGCATTAATGTAATAAACCAAATTAATAGTGTCTCCTTTGAATACTAGCAAACAAGCAGATAGAATGGGAGTGCTAACTACAGCTTCCTTCTCACTGAAGGCCTATGTAATTACCACATATGGGTAGTGTATGCGTCCTGCCCTTGATGGAAGTGTGCACGTATGCGTGGGGGGGGGATGGATGCATACACATAAAATTAAAATCCTTACCATGTTTCATAATAGTGGAAGATGCCCTGGGAGTGGGGGTGGGGCATGAGGGAGGGGGTGCCCTCAATGAACGGTATAAGGCAAACATTAGGGAGGGAAGGGGAGGGGAGGGGTTGCTGAATTGCAGTCTGCCTGTCTTTGTGCATTACTGCTACACACAAAAAGTTTTCCTTACTAGATCAAGCTACCCTTATTCCCCCCCTGTCTCTTACCCTGGCCAATCCCTCCTGTCCCCTACCCTAGTCAGTACCCCCTTTCCTTTGTCCCATACTGTGGCTAATCCCACTTCCCATCCCATACCCAGGCCAATCCTTTTCACCTGTCCTCTACCTGGTCAGTCCCCCTCCACACCTTTTCCCGTGCCCTACCCTAGCCAGTTCCCCCAGTCCCTGCCCTACCTATCCCCCTGTCCCACTGTACCCTATCCTTGCCAGTTCCCCCTTTGTCCCCTCTGTCCCTACCTGGCCGAGTCCCTCTTTCTGCCTGTCCCCTACCCTGTACATTTCCTCCCTTTAGCCATTGCCCTACCCTGGCCAGTTCCCTCCATTTTCCCCTGTCCCCTACCCTGGCAAATTCCCCCATTTTCTGCCTGTCCCCTACCTGGCTAAATCCCCCATTTCCACCTGTCCCCTACCCTGGCCACTTCCCCTTTTCCCCATCCCCTACCCTGTCCAATTTCCTCTCCCTTTACCCCATCTCCTACCCTAGCCAATTCCCCCCTTTCCCCCATGTTCCCTGCCATGGCCAGTTGCCTCCTTCCCCTAACTTGGGCAATTAATTTCCCCCTTTTCCCCATGTCCCCTACCCTGGCCAATTTCCTCTTTTCCCCCTGTGCCCTACCCTGGCCAGTCCCCCCTTTCTCCCCTTGTCCTCTACCCTGGCCAGTTCCCCCCTTTCTCTCCCTGTTGCCCACCGTGTCAGTCAGGGGTTTTCATGGCTACAACCTTCCTCTAATATGGAGAGTGGGCAAGCAGCTGCTGTCACAGCCAATACCTGCATCACTCCATGATTGGTTAGCCGACTCTTCCCACGAGCTGAGAATCTCCTCTCCTACAACATGTTTCTAGTCTAGTCCTTCTAGTCCCTCACTGTCGGACTGTTCAATACCAGTGATCCTTTCGGTACAGAGCTTCTCTGTGGTTTAATAATCTAAGCAATCAACAGACCTTGCTACCTAGTCTTACCCAATTCAAACAAATGCTTCAGCAGCATCTCCTAACTGAAAGCGCTTGTGAGTGCTACACCTAATTTCCCACCTTGCGTACCCCTCCCACTATTATCACTGTTTGATGCACTTACCAGGCTTCCTGGTCACCTCCCACTCTTGACATAACAATCCCCTTTTCCCCTTTGTCACTTCCTCCCTTACCCAACCCCCTTCTTGCTCTTCCCCACGGATTTCCCTCTTCCTTGTACTTGCCAGGCCTTCTGGTCACCATCTCTCTTATCTTGCTATCCCTTCTTCCCCTTTTGCCCTCCTTCTCTTCCCATACCCCCTCCCACCCTAGCCTCCCTTCCTCACAATTTGGGCAGGCATGCTTAGTTCTGTGGGGGAAGAGCTCCTCCCCCACATCCTACATAAGTCTTTAGGCTCCACCGCTCTGCTTAGAGCGAGCTGCACTCACTAGTGGGCGGTGCTGGGGCCTGGCTGCTCTGTTTCTGTGTTCATTTGCTGCATCCCAACCCTCTCTCCTTCTCGTTTCTGTTGCAGTGGTTGTGTTCACCCCCCCATCCTTGGTTTGTTGTTCCCTAGCTTTCCGTTCCTTCTCTCCCCTTTCCTTTTTTTGAGGGGTCCCGCACTGCTGCTTACCTTGCTGGGCCACGTTGTCGGCAGCCCCTCATTCTATTCTGCTTCTTTCCTTGACTGCTCTCCATTTTCCTCGCTCTCTCCCTCAGTTCTCTGCCTCTCCTCCAGCAGCCGCCGCTCCATGCTACCACCTAGTATGCTTCTTCTGGCTGCTTGCTTCCATTGCTCCTGCTACGGAAACTGCCGGCTCCACACATTGCTGCTCCACCAGACCCTTCCTCGCGGCTGACCGCCGCTACCACCAGCTGTGCTTCTCAAGTGGCTACACACCCGCTAGCACCACTTGTCACAAACCTACATCTCCTAATACGTCGGAGACAGTTCAATTTGTACTCATCCTAACAATGAAACTTCATAGCTTGGTTACCTGTACAATATGGTTATTAACTTACTATGCACGGCGGTCAGGAGTTTTCCAGATTTCCTGTTTGGACACTAACAGACCACTGGCCTTTAGCAGACTTTCTCAAAGGACATGCATGCCTATTCAAGGTACTGGATTGAGTTCACTGCTCTAACTCTGAGACCACGAACTACTACCTTCATTAACTTTCTTTCCTTAAATTTGACACAATTGTCAGTTTAATATGATGCTATTTTATCCTTTCTTTTGCCGTATCATGAATTGGACTGCCCTCATTTCTGCCGCACCCTGCACTTGCAGCCAGTGCATGTCTGCTTCCTCCTCCTCGGCTTCATTTCCCGATTTCCATCCTGCACCACTTGGATTCTCAGTGGCGTGTCTGCTCTGCCTCTCTTGACACATGTTTGCCTTTCCAGCCTTCTCAACGGCTGCTCGACCAGTCCTTCCTTCAGACCTCTGCAGTTATTGCTCATGGGACCTACATGGATTAGTCATCATCCTGATTCCTGCCAGTGTTGCATGCACAGGATTGCTTTTCCTTCCATTTCATGGACTGTCGTTTTCCCTTGCCGTATGCTCCTGTTGGATTTCCCACACGCTATCTGCTGAGTGGACGGAAGTCGGTGTTTGGTGAATTCTACCATTTGTTTTCCTCGGACCTGGGATGCTACTTGCTACATGCCTCTATCTTTCCCTCGGCTTCTGCCTTGGGATGTCTGCTGCGCCAGGATGCCCTCCATGGCGGCACCCCTGGTCATACTAGCCTACGTGGGGTCTAGCTTGACTCACTCTCTTCCCTTCCACCTGGACTACATGGGGTCCGGCCATGCCCACTGGCCATGTGGGGCCTCGCCTGGCCTGCTTTGCTACCCTGCATGAGTATTCCTATATTATGGCTTAAGCCTCAGACATTAACCTACCCTACACCTGCCTCACCCAGCATCGGGGCCTGGAGGTTCAACTATCTCTACTCCATGCCTGCCTCGCCCAACATCAGGGCCTGGAGGTTCAACTATTTCTACTCTCCACCTGCCTCGCCCAGCATCGGGGCCTGGAGGTTCGACTATTTCTACTCTACACCTGCCTCGCCCAGCATCAGGGCTTGGAGGTTCGACTATTTCTACTACACCTGCCTTGCCCAGCATCGGGGCCTGGAGGTTCGAACATTTCTACTACACCTGCCTCACCCAGCATCGGGGGCTGGAAGTTTGACTATTTTTACTCTACACCTGCCTTGCCCAGCATTGTGGCCTGGAGGTACAACTATTTCTGCTCTACACCGGCCTCACCCAGCATCAAGTCCTGGAGGTTTGAATATATCCACTCTACACCTACCTCGCCCAGCATCGGGGCCTGGAGGTGCCACTATTTCTACCTTATACCTGCTTCGCCAGCTCGGGGCATGGAGGTTTTGTTCCTTACTGTACCTGCTTCACCGGACAGGTTGGAGGTCTTCTGGGCTTTCTGGCCTACTGCCTAGTCCCTGCTTCACCCACTCCAGACTGGAGGTTTGTTTGCTCCACCTTCTTCAGCTTCACAACTTGCATCCAGCTTACTCGCTTCAAGACTCTGTGCTTCCATAAACTTGCATATCATAACTTGGACCAACCCTTCCTGATCGATTCTGCATTCAACTGGATTTCACATTACCTTCTGTCATATTTTGCCCAGGACATCGACATATCCGTCGAAGACTTGCTCAGGATCTGCTACCGTCTGCTTGCTGGACATTCCATGACCATTGGATTCCATTGCTCTTACCGACCTTCTGGTCTTCATCTATTGGGGTTTCAGACTAGCCGATAATATGTATGTATTGCTCATTTAGGATTACTCTCCTTTAGTATGCCCAGAAGGACGGGCAGGTCAGTAGCCATGAGTCCTCAGGGGTTCCCCCAAGGGTGTTTTTCCTCTCCTGTGTGCTACTGGCTACACTCTCCGGAGTTGAAGGAGATAATCATACTTGCAATCATTATTTCTTTTTGGGGGGTCTCATCCTACTCAACTCATTATCCTTCCTAAGGTGGGATACAGAGAACGGCCAAAACATCAAGTCCTAACAAGTGACTCATCAGTTCGTGCACCTAAGCACTATGCATATACAATCTAGTTCATATGTACTACAATCACTGACTTGCTCATCTCTTTGCTGACGTATCTAAGCACTAATTATTTCTTACAACTCATACCTTGCAGGCATTGTCCTACTTACTGGTCTGGCCTATGTATCCAAGCATAACCTACATCATTCAGCTCTACTGTACGTAGCACAAGCACCGAGCTATGAACCGCACAGAATCTATGACAAGGCCTCTGGCTGCCATATTTACCTATTCTATCTACTGTAGATACTGCACTTCTCCTCTCTCTTCACCTCCTTGTTCTAATTTCTCCTCCCACCTCTCTTCCCCTGCCCTCTCACCCTTAATGAGCTGTGTTTTCACAAATGTATTGATTTACTATGTTCTGATGTAACCATTAATTGTGTTGTACCTCCTTTGTTTTGATTGTAACCCCTCCCTCTGACGTGGAGCCTTTGTAAATGCCGCCTTGCGCTCAAAGGTATTTGTAATCCGAGATTGAATAAATAAAAATGCTCTGCCCCAGCCAGCCTCGATGTGGGCTTTGTGGAACTCATACATGACAGTGGGCCATAATTTGGGAAACATTTGATATCCTTACACACCTCCATCCCTCCCAAAACTGTGCACCCCCTCCTGAAATCTATGCTCTGACCATTCAAAAAGTTAAACCCCTCCCAAACCTGCCACTGCCTACCCTGCCTGAATTATGAAGCCTCCTCCATATACCAGAGCCTGCATCCCCTCATACCTCAGTACAAATGTACACCCCCACCCTGTGCGTGCTTCTCTTGAAACGTACACCCAGCCACACAGACTTTACGTCTCTCCTGAAATTCACAGCTTTCCTAAAATCTTCAATGCAGGCTACTCAAAATTAAAACCCTCACAAAGTTTGTGCCTCCCTCCCTCCCTCCTAAAGTGTGTACCTCTTCCAAAATGTATACCTTTCACACCACCTTCTAAAACATAGACCCCCACCCCCTACCTAGACTTGTACACTGACCCCCTCCCGGACTTTAATAACCCTTCAAAACTTATAGCCCACATGAAACTTTTACCACCACCACCCCTCCATTACTCCTACAATGTACACAGGAACCCACAGGGACTCCTCATGTTGATGCTGAGGGGCTCTTACACCCTGTCACAGGACCCTTTCTAGCTGGATGGCATGGACCTGGGATGTGCGCTGCCCATAGTTCATATTCAAGTGACTAATTGTTTTTGTTCCTGTCTCACACTTCCAAATACACACACACACACACATACACACACACACACACACAGAAACACACATATGTGCACAAACACACACAAACACACATACATGCGAGCGGACGGGCACACACACACAAACACTGTAGTGTCGAATACAGGGAATTTCATACTGCTTGATGCTTTGCACTGGAGTTGGGGCTGTGTGTGTGTGTGTCACGGAAACCACAGGAACACATACACATCAGTGACGACTTAGTCGTCACTGAGGGGGCTAATTAATATTACAGTTCCCCCTGCTGTCAAAATTTAATCCAAGACAGGTGTTACCACCAATGTCACATCCTGGACCTGCCCTTTAACAAGTATAGCAACACAAACATAGAAACAGTCACTGCCGGCAGATAAAGACCGAGGGTCGAGTTTGCCCATATAGCTGTTCCTACCTCACCCCGCCAACCCTTATATCCTGAAGGAGTATCTACCCCTGCTCCCCTCCTGAATCCCTACCTCCCTAGCTCCTCCAAGTGGAACTGTCATCCCCCTTGCCCTGGCCTAGCCCTGCTTGGATCCATTTATTTTACCCACCCCACCAACTCTGCTGGTGAACTGTGCCATGGCTTAACCACCCTCTCAGTGAAGTAAAACTTCCTCAAATTCCTTTATCACCTATTCTTATGAGTGGCAACACTGTATCCCTGTATCTGCCACACAGCAGCTGCTGACATACAAGGTATGCTGTTGCTTCAGCAAAAATATTACAGTGACCTTTCGTTTACAGCGCCAAAATGACAGGTCGCTGTGGATCATTGTAATGGTCCCACTACAGCGAGGCGGGACCCCAACACAGATTCTCAGGTCTTGCGCCCTCTCCCCAAAATACCTTTGCTGTGGAGGTATTATATTAAAGTCTGGGGGTGGGGGCAACCCGACCACAGAAAACACACTTCTTTGTACCATGGGCACAGTGTGGACTGCGAGCATCGTTGGCATTTGTGCCGTTGCTGTAAAGCTGGTTGACAGGTTTGCTGTCGAATCGGCATGGTGGAACTGACGTACAATAGGAGGGCCTTACATTATAGTTTAGGACCAGGCTGCCACCCCAGCAACCCATTAATCCCAGACCTATTCTGACGGTTCACAGCCATGCCTCCCTCTTCACTGTCAAACACGGAGCTACAGAGACACTCTGATTCCTCCTCTTTAATGCAGCTAGTCTCTGTGTCTTTAAGTTTCACTTTCAAGGTCATGTTGCAGAGAGAGAGAGAACGAACATGAGTACATTAGCTCGTCTACCATCTAATGAGAGTCGCAGCAATGTGTAGGGCAGAGTGGGCCTCTCATTTCTCAGGCCTTCACAGCCTATGGGGGAATTGTGTTTCTTAATTGACTTCGATAACACTAGTCAGGCAAAAACATATAATTACAGCTTCAATCAATTCATGCCCCTTGCAGAAGCAGGGTTACTAGAAGCTGGCAGGCCCATGAAAATGATGACAGAGGCCAAGGAGCTGGGGTGACTCCAAGAGGGGGCATGGGGGGTTGAAGCCCCATAAAACTCTTTTGTCTAATCATCTTTTCTTAAGAAAACTTCGTCAGACTTCCCTTTAGTTATATAAAATCTGACTTCTTCTTTAGGGACAGCAATGAAACTGAACAATAGAGGGGGGTATCATCTACCTCAGTAGCCCAATTGTAAGCCCTAAACATCCTGAATTGGGGCCTCACAACATCCAAATGCAAATGCCCAGATCTCCAACCCTGAACAGCATGACCTGCAAACCCAAATATCCCCAGCCCCAAAACAGAACCATTTGACTTCCGAATCCAAATATCTTGACCTCCAAGGCCAAACACCCTGACCTGAGAGCCAGAAAATCCTGACCTCTGAGTCCCAACACCCTGACTTGAGAACCAGAACATCCTGACACCAAGCCAGAATAAGAGACCTCAGAACCAGAACATCCTGCCCTCTAAACCCAAACACCCTGACTTCAGAACGAGAACATCCTGACCTCTGAGTCCAAGCACCCTGACCTCAGAACCAGAACATCTGGACCTCTCAGTCCAAACACCCTGACCTCATTACCAGAACATTCTGACCTCTGAGTCCAAGCACCCTGACCTCAGAACATCCTGACCTCTGGTTCCAAGCACCCTGACCTCAGAACATCCTGACCTCTGAGACCAAGCACCCTGATCTCAGAACCAGAACATCCTGACCTCTGAGTCTAAACACTCTCACCTCAGAATCAGACCATCCTGACTTCTGAGACCAAACATCCTAACCTCAGAACCAGAACATCCTGACCTCTGAATCCAAGCACCCTGACCTCAGAACCAGAACATCCTGACACCAAGTCCATACATCTGACTTTAGAACATCCTGACCTCTGAATCCAAAAACCTTGTCCTCAGAAGCAAAACATCCTGACATCGTAACCCAAACATTCAGAATTAGCAGCAAATAAAAGTGATGGAAATCCTTTTTTAAGGAAGAAACACACAGCATATCTGCCCCGTCATGCACCCCCACAGTATTCTCCTTCCTCACATGCCCCTGCACTGCACCCCTCCCACAATACTCCCCCACTTGCCCCATACTGCACCCCACAGCATCCCTTCCTTCCCTACCTGCCCCATTCCACACCCCAAAGCCTTCCTCCCACCTGCCCATACTGCACCCCACAGCATCTCTCCTCCCTATCTGCTCCATACTGCACCCCAACAGCATTCCTTCCCTCCCTACCTACCCCAAACTGCACCCCACAACATCCCCCACCTTCTGTGTACTGCACTCCACAGCAGTTGCTCCTTCCCCTACATGCCCCATACTGCACCACCTCAGCATTCCTCTGTTCCCTACTTGCCCTATACTGCAGCCACTTCCCCTCCTGTCCCATACTACACCCTCACAGCATTCTGTTCTTCCCCACCTGCCTCATACTGCACCCCACAGCATTCTCTCCTTCCCTCCACCTGGCCCGTACTGCACCCCCACAGCATTCCCTCCTTCCCCCCACCTGTCCCGTACTGCACCCACACAGCATTCTCTCCTTCCCCCTCACCTGCCCCATACTGCACCCCCACAGCATTCCTTCCTTCTCCCACCTGCCCCATACTATACCCAGTTAGATAAGTGCTACCAGAATGGCGTCGAACTATACAGTGCTAGTCTGGTAAGCGCTTATACGGACATGACCAGTTTACTGCGCTTGCTATAAGCGCTCCCCTGGTCACTGTCCATAGTCCTGAAGTAAGGACAAGGGCAACAGGGATCCAGTAGCTGGCCAGCACTATTGGAGACCAGAGTTCTAATCTTGGTCGCCAGTCATTTTGCCTGTTTCTGGACTTTTTTTTTTTTCAAGGGGCAGTGGGAACAGTATTCCACAGCCCCAGAAATTTAACTAGCCCCATGATTCGCTCCCCCCTAGAGTGAGAATCTTTACCCCCACAAAAAAAAAGTGCAGTTTTTGTCATGCGCACCTTGTGTGCATTATTGTGAATGGCACTGTTTGGACCTAATGCCCTACACCCCACAGCATCCCTCCCACTTGACTCGTACTACACCCCACAGCAATCCCTCCTTCCCCTACCTGCCCCTTACTACACCCCACAGCATCCCTCCCATCTGCCCCATACTACACCCCACGGCATTCCCTCCTTCCCCCACCCGCCCCATTCTACACCGACAAGCATCCCTCCCACCTGTCCCTTACTATACCCCACAGCATTCTGCCACCTGCCCCACACTGCAGCCCCACAGTATTCCCCCACCTGCCCCATACTGCAGCGTTCTCTTAAATACATAATCCAGCATTCTCTCAAACACATACTGCAGCGTTCTCTCCAACACATTTCACAGTGTTCTCTCTGACACACACTGCAGCATTCTCTACAACACATACCACAACAACCTCTCCAACATATACCACAGTATCCTCTGCAACACATACTGCAGCATTCTCTCCAACACATACCACGGCGCACTCTCCAACACTTACTGCAGCATTCTTTCTGACACACCACAGCATTCTCTCCGACACACGTCGCAGCATCCTTTCCCACACATACCCACATACGACAGCACTCTCTCCAGCACATACCGAGGCATTCTCTCCAACACATACCATGGTGTTCTCTCCAACACATACAGCGGCATTCTCTCCAACATGTACCACAGCGTTCTCTCCAACATACACCGCAGTGTTCTCTCCAACACACACCGCAGCATTCTCTCTAACACATACCACAGCATTCTCCCCAATACATACCACAGCGTTCTCTCCAATATGTACCACAGCGTTCTCTCCAACACACACTGCAGTGTTCTCTCCTATACATACTGTAGCATTCTCCCCAAGACACACACTGCAGCGTTCTCTCCAGTACATACCACAGCATCCTCTCCAACACACACTGCAGCATTCATTCCCACACATACTGCCGAGTTCTCTCCAACACACCTGTAACAGGGCCTTCAGACTTGCCAGTAAAGAATATTTCTCATCCACCTTTCAAGAGAACCTTAACTCATTGCTTCCACAGGCTCACTCTGAGATTACACCACTTGCCTTCTGAATCTTCTGTATACTTTTAACAGTGAATCCTGGGCCTTTCTAAGCAAAATCAAGCCATAGTCAGCATGTCGCAAACAAATGCTAATAGCTCAATAACTGTACGTGCTAGACACAAAGTATGAGTGGCAGAGTTATTCAGCACAAAATTGCCTTTCCAATGGTGGCATGCATGTAATAACAAGCAATTTTGTTTTTTTTTCTATGCTGGTTGAAAGAGCAAGCTAAATATTTTTTTCACTAAAAAAGGGAAACATAAGCCATTTTTTGTTGGAAAATATGTAAAATATCAAAACCAAATTAAGCATACAGACGTTAGATGGTGTTTTAATATTATGTTTGTTAAAAAAAGATATCTTTTTACTATAAAACATAATTTTTCACCATTTTAGTCAAGGTGCTTTGGTGAGATTTGAGGGATGAATTTCAACCACACACACCATATCATAAACAAATGCGTATTACTCCAAAAGTATACATGATACACACAAAGTATCAGTATGAAAGTTGATGAGCACAAAAATGCATTTCCAATGGTGCTATGCAACCAGTTGTAATCAATACGGTTTTTATTTTATACCTGCTGAAGTGCCAAAAAAGTGAATTTTATTCAAGCTGCTTAGGTGAATCTTGATGGAAAACATGTCAGCCATACACACCATACCATAAACAAATGTGAATAACTCCTAAAGTATACATAATATACACAAAATATCAGTGGCAAAGTTGTTCAGCACAAAATTACCTTCCCAATGGTGGTATGCAAATAATAATATGTAATTTATTTTTTTTAGCTGGTTGAAACAGCAAAAAAAATATTTTTTTCACTAAAACAGGCAACATAAGCCATACACACCATACCATAAACAAATGCAAATAACTCCTAAAGTATACGTGATATGCACAAAATATCAGTGACAAAGTTGTTGAGCATAAAATTACCTTTCCAACAGTGCTATGCAGTCAAATATATATTATATTCTGTTACACTATATATTAAAATATGTAAGTGACTTCTCCAGATGTTGCAAGAGCACACTGGGAGTCAGTAGCCGACTTCTGCAGACGTCCTCGGGACACACCAGTGTATTTTACTGATGACTACAGGCGTCTGCTAGGAGACAATGAGTTAACAGACCCTCCAAATTCTGGAAAGTAGCACATGCTCTATTCTCCGCCCAAGCCCCTCCCATCATTATTTCAGCCCCCGTAGCTAATGAATTCAACATTTTCTTCACCACTTGTACTTCCACCCTTCTTGCATTCCTACCTCCATCAGCTCGTTCTCCACCAGCTCCTTCCGCATCGACTTCTTCTCCCCTCTATTTCTCCTTCTCACCAGTCTCCCCTGCTGATACCACAAAAGCTCTTCTGGCCCTTAACTCACATAAGGGTAAAAGCCTGATGAGCTTGACCCTAAGTTCCTGCACCTCCCAGCCCATGCCTTTGCTCTCCCACTCACCTACCTTCTGAATCTGTGCTTTACACTGGCCACTGTCCCTGAAGCCTGGAAGCTTGCCAGAGTTGTCCCCCTACCTAAGAGGGGGCGACTTATCGAATACAGGTAACTTCCGCCCAATATCCCTACTCTCAATCCTTGCTAAACTCCGAGAGCACCTGGTATTGGCTCAGCTTTCCCCTTTCCTTGACTTCTCCTCCTCCTCCTTCTTCTTTACCCCTTTCCAGTCTGGTTTCTGCAAGGCCCACTCCACCACAACCTCCTTTCTCCAGCTCACTGACTCCATTCTCTCTGGCATGGATCAGGGCCATATCACCTCTGCCATCTCTGTCAACTTGGCCAAAGCCTTTGACACTGTTGCCCACCCCCTTCTCCTCAACAAGCTTGCAGCAGTTGGTCTCTCAGAAACCGCCACTAACTGGTTCCATTCCTATCTCTTGGGTAGGACCCAATCAGTCAGGATAGGCAACTCCCTCTTCCCGCCCTTCCCATCAACACCGGAGTCCCTCAAGGTTCAGTGCTCAGACCGATACTCTTCTCGATAGTTCTGAACGACTTATTGCTCAACAGCAGATATCCACATGTATGCGGATGACACTGTTTTTCACCCCTCTGGTACCTCCCCCTCTGATGTAGCAACCAGCCTTCAGCTGGCTTTCAATAATGTCTAGTGCAGGTTTTTCATACATCAACTGTCCCTCAATGCCGAAAAAGATGGTCTCTATGACCTTTGGCACCAGGCAAAGGCTCGCCAGGCTTACTGTCACCCCTGCCTTCCATACCCCCAAGGGGTCCTTTTTAGAGGATGTTTCCTCCTTTAAATATCTCAGGCTGTGGCTTGACAGGAACCTTGACTTCGCTGGACATGTGGATACTATCCACAGAAAGCTGCATCCCAAACTTGGTGCTGTATACAGACACCATGGTTGCATCCCCCCTCACACCTGCCATGAGATCGTCCAGAAGATGATCCTCCCAATTTTTGACTTTGGAGATGCAGTTTCCAGTGTTGCCCCTAAGTCCACCCTCACCAGACTGGAGACCCTATTCAACTCCTTCTGTCATTTTGCTCTAAACTGTCCACCACGTAAACATCATTGTGACCTCTACACTGCCCTCTCCTTCCCGTCTCTTGGGGCCAGACGCCTTGCCCATAGTGTCTCATTAGTTGGGAAGTTCTGGCTTGGCTTCCTTCCGCCCTACCTAGATGCCCTCCTCTCCACCCCTCCTACTCACACCTACTCCCTCAGCAACTCCTCCTTCAGGACCCTTGCCCTCCTTGCCTGAACTTCTACTTCAGGATGGGCTGCCTTCTCCTATCATTTCCCAAATATTTGGAACTCCTTCCCCTTAGGTATAGGCTCCGCCCTATCCACTTCTTCATTGTCCTATCCTCTCCAAAAGTACATTTCCCCATCCTGCAATTGCTCATGACCCTCATGCCCTTCCCTGCTATTCATTTCTCTCACGTCTCCCCTACCCCCGCCTACCCTTACACTCTTCCTTAATTTCCCCTTTCATAATTTTCATCCCCTCCGCTCCCCTCTCTTCCCCCTCCTTAAGCTAGCCACATTCCCATGATACTGGCTAGGTGGGCTTCGTGCAGTTTCAATCTATTGTGTGGTTTCACTCCAGAGTGTTACAGTTTACCCCTCTTCTATTATACAGTGAAAATGCTTGACATAGCCTCATTGTTTTCTGTTGTATGTCATTATAATTGTTTTTAGTCTGAATCTTGAATGTTATGCCCTTCGTATTTCAGTTCTGTATTTTGTATGCTTTTGTTTTATTTTTAGATCATTGTATATTAGATCTTGTACACAACTTGTATCCCATTCTCCTGTTCCTCTCAGGACGCATCTGGAAATGAGCTATTGTAGATTAGTATCCTTTTCCTGGAGAAGCTTTTTCAAATAAATGAATATCATAGCATTCATTCCAACACTTACCACTGTGTTCTCTGCAACACATACTGCAGCGTTCTCGCCAACACATACCGCAGCATTCTCTGCAACACATAATGCAGCATTCTCTCCAACACATACCGCAGTGTTTTTTCCAGTAATACACTGGCATTCTCTCCAACACATACTGCAGTGTTCTCTTTGACACACGCTGCAGCGTTCTCTCCAACTCATAGGGCAGTATTCTCTCCAACGCATACCACAGCGTTCTCTCCAACACACACTGCAGCGTTCTCTCCAACACATACCGCAGCGTTCTCTCCAACATACTGCAGTGTTCTCTCCAATACATACCACAGCGTTCTCTCCAACACATACTGCAGCGTTCTCTTCAACACATACTGCAGCATTCTCTCCAACACATACCGCAGTGTTCTCTCCAACAAATATGGCAGCATTCTCTCTGACACATACCACAGCATTCTCTCCAATACATACCACAGTATTTCTGCCTGAGCTGTCCAACACAGACAGCAGCGTTGTCTCCAACACATACCGCAGCGTTGTCTCCAACACATACTGCAACATTGTCTCCAACACACTGCAGCATTCTCTCCAACACATACCGTAGTGTTCTCTCCTATACATACTGCAGCTTTCTCTCCAACACATACCGCAGCGTTCTCTCTGACACACACCACAGCATTTTCTCCAGCACATACTGCAGCGTTTTCTCCAATACATACCACAGCATTCTATCCAAGACATACTGCAGCATCCTCTCCGTCACACACCATAGAGTCCTCTCCAACAGATACCACAGCATTATCACTGATACACACCACATCGTTCTCTCCAACACATACTGCAACATTCTCTCCAACACAAATCGCAGCATTCTCTCCAACACATACCACAGCATTCTCTCCGACACACACCACAACGTTCTCTCTGACACACCACAGCAATCTCTCCAACACATACTGCAGCATTCTCTCCAACACATACCACAGCATTCTCTCCGACACACACCTCAACGTTCTCTCTGACACACACCACAACGTTCTCTCTGACACACACCACAACGTTCTCTCTGACACACACCACAGCGTTCTCTCCAACACATACTGCAGCATTCTCTCCAACACATACCACAGCATTCTCTCTGACACACACCATGGCGTTCTATTCAACACATACCACAGCATTCTCTCCAACTCATACTGCAGCGTTCTCCACAACGCATACCACAACATTCTCTCCAACATGTACTGCAGCGTTCTCTGTGACAGATACTGCAGCATTCTCTCCAATACATACCACAGTATTCCTACCTGAGCTGTCCAACACATACTGCAGCATTGTCTCCAACACATTCCGCATGTTTTCTCTGACACATACCACAGCGTTCTCTCCAACATACACTGCAGCATTCTCTCCAACACATACCGTAGTGTTCTCTCCTATACATACTGCAGCTTTCTCTCCAACACATACCACAGCGTTCTCTCTGACACACACCACAGCATTTTCTCCAACACATACTGCAGCGTTTTCTCCAATACATACCGCAGCATTCTATCCAAGACATACTGCAGCATTCTCTCCGTCACACACCACAGAGTTCTCTCCAACAGATACCACAGCATTATCACTGATACACACCACATCGTTCTCTCCAACACATACTGCAACATTCTCTCCAACACAAATCGCAGCATTCTCTCAGCATACCACAGCATTCTCCTCCGACACACCCTAGCGTTCTCTCTGACACACACCACAGCAATCTCTCCAACACATACTGCAGCATTCTCTCCAACACATACCACAGCATTCTCTCCGACACACACCACAACGTTCTCTCTGACACACACCACAACGTTCTCTCTGACACACACCACAGCGTTCTCTCCAACACATACTGCAGCATTCTCTCCAACACATACCACAGCATTCTCTCCAACATATACTGCAGTGTTCTCTCCAACATCTACTGCAGCATTCTCTCCAACACATACTGCAGCATTCTCTCCAACACATACCACAGCATTCTCTCTGACACACACCATGGCATTCTATTCAACTCATACTGCAGCGTTCTCCACAACGCATACCACAACATTCTCTCCAACATGTACTGCAGCGTTCTCTGTGACACATACTGCAGCATTCTCTCCAATACATACCACAGTATTCCTACCTGAGCTGTCCAACACATACTGCAGCATTGTCTCCAACACATTCCGCATGTTTTCTCTGACACATACCACAGCGTTCTCTCCAACATACACTGCAGAATTCTCTCCAACACATACCACAGTGTTCTCTCTAACATATACTGCAGCATTGTCTACAACACATAAAACGTGTTTTCTCTGACACATACCACAGCATTCTCTCTGACACATACCGCAGCATTCTCTCCAACTGCATACTGCAGCATTCTATCTGACATGTACTGCAATGTTCTCTCTAATACACACCACAGCATTCTCTCCAACTCATACCACAGTCTTCTCTCCAACACATACCGCAGCGTTCTCTCCAACACACAGCACAGCATTCTCTCCTACACATACCACAGCATTCTCTCTGACACATACCACAGCGCTCTCTCCAACACACACTACAGCATTCTCTCCAACACATGACAGCATTCTCTCCAACATGTACCGCAGCATTCTCTCCAACACATACAGCAGCGTTCTCTTCAACACATACCGCAACATTCTCTCTGACACATACTGCAGCGCTCTCTCCAACACACACTGCAGCGTTCTCTCCAACACATACAGCAGCATTCTCTCTGACACATACCACAGCGCTCTCTCCAACACACACTGCAGCGTTCTCTCCAACACATACCGCAACATTCTCTCTGACACATACCACAGCATTCTTTCTGACACATACCGCAGTGTTCTCTCCAATACACACCACAGCATTCTCTCCAACACGTACCGCAGCATTCTCTCTGACACATGCTGCAGCATTCTCTCCAACACATATGGCAGCATTCTCTCTGACACATGCTGCAGCATTCTCTCCAACACATATGGCAGCATTCTCTCTGACACATACCACAGCATTCTCTCCAGCATACACCACAGCATTCTCTCCAACACATGCTGCAGCATTCTCTCCAACATATACTGCAGCATTCTCTTCAACACATATTGCAGCATTCTCTCTGACACACACCGCAGCGTTCCATCCGAGACATACCACAGCGTTCTCTCCAACACATACCGCAGTGTTCTCTCCAGCACATGCCACAGCATTTTCTCCAACACATACCACAGCGTTCTCTCCAACATATACTGCAGCATTCTCTCTGACACGTACTGCAGCGTTCTGTCCAACACACCACAGCGTTCTCTCCAACACATATCGCAGCATTCTCTCCAACACATGCCACAGCATTCTCTGACACATACCGCAGCATTCTCTTCAACAAATATCATAGCATTCTCTTCAACACATGCAGCAGTTTTCTGTCCAACATGTGCTGCAGCGTTCTCTCCAACAGATACTGCAGTGTTCTCTCCAACACATACCGCAGCATGCTCTCTGACACACGCCGCAGCATTGTCTCCAACACATACTGCAGTTTTCACGCCTGGGCCCTCCAACACATACTGCAGCATTCTCTCCAATACATACTGCAGTGTTCTCTCCAATACACACCACAGCGTTCTCTCCAACACTTACCACAGCATTCTCTCCAACATACACCATGGCATTCTCCCCAACATATACCACAGTGTTCTCTCTGACACATACCGCTGCATTCTCTCCAACACACACCACAGCATTCTCTCCAACATATACTACAGTGTACTCTCTGACACACACCACAGCATTCTCTCCAACACATACCACAGTGTTCTCTCTGATACATACGTCAGCATTCTCTCCAACACTTAATGCAGTGTTCTCTCCAGCACACACTGCAGCATTCCGTCCAACACATACCTCAACATTCTCACCTCATTCTCACATACTGCAACGTTCTCCTCCCATATGTACCACAGTATTCCTGCCTGAGCTGTCCAACACATACCGCAGCGTTGTCTCCAGTGCATACTGCAGCATTGTCGCCAACACATAACGCGTGTTTTCTCTGACATATACCACAGTGTTCTCTCTAACACATACTTCAGCTTTATCTCCAGCACCTACTGCAGCATTCTTTTCAACATGTACTGCAGCATTCATGCCCGGTATCTCCAACAGATACCGCGGCATTCATGCCTGGGCTATCCAACACATACCGTGGTATTTATGCCTGGTATCTCCAACACATACCGCAGCATTCCTGCCTGGGTTGTCCAACTCATACCACAGCATTTATGCCTGGACTGTCCAACACATACTATGGTGTTCATGCCTGGGATCTCCAACACATACCATGGTGTTCATGCCTGGTGTCTCCAACATATTCCACAGCATTCATGCCTGGGCTCTCCAACACATACTGCGGTGTTCATGCCTGGGCTCTCCAACACATACTGAGGTATTCATTCCTGGTATCTCCAACACAGTTACCGTGGTGTTCATGCCTGTGCTGTCCAACACATACCGTGGCGTTCATGCTTGGTATCTCCAACACATACTGCGGTGTTCATGCCTGGACTGTCCAACACATACCATGGCATTCATGCTTGGTATCTCCAGCACATACCACGACGTTCATGCCTGGGCTCTCCACACATACCACAGTGTTCATGCCTGGTATCTCCAAAACATACCACTGCATTCATGCCATTCATGCTTGGTATCTCCAACACATACCACAGTGTTCACGCCTGGGCTGTCAAACACAGGCCATGGTGTTCAAGCCTGGTATCTCCAACACATACCACGGTGTTCATGCCTGGGCTGTCCAACACATACCATGGCATTCATGCTTGGTATCTCCAACATGTACCTGGCATTCATGCCTGGGCTCACCAACACATACCATGGTGTTCATGCCTGGGATCTCCAACACATACCATGGCATTCATGCCTGGGCTCTCCAACACATACCACAGTGCTCGTACCTGGGCTGTCCAACACATGCTATGGTGTTCATGCCTGGTATCTCCAACACATACTGCAGTGTTCATGCCTAGTATCTCCAACACATACCATGGCATTCATGCCTGGGCTCTCCAACACATACTGCAGCATTCATGCTGGGGCTTTCCAACACATACCGCAGCGTTCGTGTCTGGGCTCTCCAGCACACTCCTGCCTGATGCACTGGATGTCAGACACAGACCTATGATGAGTTTGTGTCCTTTGTGTTTAGAACAGCAGTTTGAAATGGCTGTGAACGTGTATTTTTTATCAAATTTTTTTGTGTCTCACTTCTCTTTAATATTTTTTTCCTAAGTACTCATGGATACTTGGAGCACCGTGACCACAGATCCCCGAGCCTGGTTGAAACAGTACTGGAAGATCACAGTAATTTTCTGGATGGGAATCTGGCCTTCAGAAATAAATGTAGCATCGTTTCAGCCAATAAAAATTAGTGGTTGTGAGAAATAAATTCATGTTTTGTTATGCCATTTCACCACGGAACTTCCAAATTGATCAATTTATGTCTGTGATGTTGAGTTTGTTTTAGAAGATACTGTGGTGCACAGCTTTGTTTTGTACAAGGTTTCCTGTTGTTTTTGTACAATCAGCTCCTTTCCCTTTTTTTGTATCCCTCTATTTTTCTGCATAGAATGTATTGCTGATACACATGAAAATAGTACAAACTGTGAGGGTGATTTGCAAACATTTAAAGTACTTTGCGACATGAAAAAGCTTAATTGCAACAGTTTTCTGAATTTAATAAGTATCCAGTAGCTGTCACTGTATGAGAGACATTGCACCCTGTTGGTAATGACACTGGCAGCTACCACTAGTTAAAAGGGCTGTCACTCAGTTATGGAGCCCGCCCCTGATGGAGGTCCAAGACCAAAGTGCTGGGGCATCTGTCAGTACTCAGTGCAAAGTGCAGTTATTTTGGCAAATAAAGCTTTAAAAATGTAGCCACCTTGTGATCTGTAATTTTTGAAAGAAAACTCCCAGTGGGTGTGCTGTATTTGTTGTTTTGTTTGTGGTTTACAGGGGGACAGCTGTACCCCACAGCAGCACCACAGACCACCACTGGGAGGTGCGGATCTTTTACTGGATGCAGCCTGCAACTTCTCCTCAAACTGTTTCAGTTTGTGTGAGGGTGAGATAGGAACACAGGAAATGCTAGAAAAAGAAAAAGTAGTCCCCAGGTCCCTCGTGTCTGTCTCCTGACATCCAGACAGTTTGCTTCTTTCAATATTATGGGAAACACCTTTAGCCACTGTGGGAACAGCTGCCTGTACATTGTATGGAATTTGGCACTATAGAGAGATTCCTTCATTTCATCTCTCAGTTGTGCCAGTAGAACATCTGGACGGCCTAATTAAGATCAGGATGGATTTCGGGGGCATCAATTCAATCCCCCAGTTACCAAGTAGGACAGATTTATCTCTCTCTCTTTCATTGGTGAGGGAGGGAGTTGCCAGTTTTGAATTTGGTAAACAGTGACTATATTAGCTGAATTTCAAAGCTTTTGACCTGAATAAATTACCAGGAGACCACGTTCAACTCCTAGCAAAGTCACTGAATTAATTGCTGAATATGAACCATCTATCACTGTTTTCAACAGACAAAAAATGTCGCCACTCTGAAAATAAAGCTTTCAGAACCTCTGATGTCTCAGGGAAGAATTTGGAAAAACATTTTAGATGCATTTCGGCTCATATTCACATATTATTTCTGTTAAGTTTCCACTTTTCATATTAACTATAAAGGTAGTAGCACCCAAAATAACAGGCAGAAAAAAATGTTATCACTTTTTATAAGTAGCCAGTAGTTGCTTTTGTGTGTTTAATTGTTTTGTTTTTTTTTTGCTGATGAGAAGGGTTTCTACTGGAAAGTATTAAATGTGACACACAGAGCAGCACTGTCCCTGGAGGCTGATATGTATAGGGATGTTTCTCTTCCCACCTGATCAACCAGAGAGATCATAAATATTAAAACAAGAGGGGTCATGACATAACATAACTAGACCTTACCCGCTGCCATATGTAAGTGGTCAATACGATCTCTATGGCACTGTTATGTGGATGACAATGGGGGTCATGTGATGAACCTTCTAGCTTTTAATGCTATATATACAGTCTCTATTTGATCAGCATTGTGACTCCACTCCTTCTGACATCACAAGTAACCAGTTAGGCAGAAGGTGAGTGTCTCTTCTGGGTCAGTCATGATGCCACAGTCAGTGAGTTCACAGTACTGATGAGGTTTCAAGGGGAACAGAGCTACATCTGTCTGCTGAACACAGCAATCCAGGAACAAGAAGCTTATCTGACAAGACTGGAAACTGGAGTCTCTGGCTGTCAATAAGAAATATGACCTAGTAACAGTAACTGAGTCTTGATGAAGGGGAGATATTACATGAGGCAAGGACATTTATGGCTATAGGTTATACTACAAGCACAGCGTGTGACGCTGGCATGGAGGCATGGCTTTATATGTTAGAGGTAAGCTCGAGATAAGCCTGCATAAAGATAAAGATTTGGGAATAGAAGACTTACTGTAGTCCATGACCACAGCGATCGAGATTGAGCGCCTAGAAAAACGGCGACTCAGTGTTGGCGACTATGATCATAGCTACCCAGGGAAGAGGGCAACCAGATACTGCAGTTGGAGAAAACCGCAATAGGAACTAGAGGGTATACGCGCGTGCGCACCCATGGGGGGAGAGGCAGGGGTTGCGGTGAGCAGCTGCCGAGTTGGATCATTGCTGTCATGGGGAGGGTGGTTGGCTGGGAGGCACGGGATATCGACTTCTGGTCTGGCATGGTGCAGGGGTTTTTTTGCCACCTGGCGGCAAGTATTTATATCAAGTTTTGCACCCTCCTGACATGCACTCTCGGGTTGAGAATCCATAAAGGTGCATGGCGCATAGCCTCAAGATAAAAAATGAGACCCTGTAGGTCTCTGGCACTTTTTCATGGCTGTGAGCATGCATCGTCAAACTGATTTTCGATGATGTACACTCGCCATAGTAGCGATCGCTGTTTCTCGATCGCTATTATGACATGGAACCAAGACTTACACCCATTGAGAAAGAGTGAGTAGGAATTAAATTTAGGATTCATTTACAGACATCCAGGCCCAAGGGAAATACAAGGCAATTTCCTAAAATATTTATTGAGTGAAAAAAGTACTGGATGGGCAACTATGCACAACCAGTGTATTCTGCAACAGAGGGGTTCAGGTTCCCTCTGACCTTGAGCACAAAGTTTGACAGTTCCATGGAACTTAGAACCCTGAGGTGGCAGAACACACTGGTTGTGCATGAAGCTGCTCATCCTGAATTTTTTATAGTGCATATTATTATGTGAAATGTACATACTACGGTTCTTTCACTTTCAGAACAAAACTGACTTGTGCAGTCTCTAGAGGTTTCAGAATGCTTTTGCGCCACAGAAGGTGTGGCAAACTATCCTTCCGGCTGTTCTAACTTAAGGGTAGTTAGGTGTTGAATTCACTTTCTCTGCTGCCACCACCCTGATTATATCAGGAAATACCTCCGTCCTGCTCCTGTTCTGCTCAGGAACTTCGAAGGTCAATTACAGTAAAATATGGTAGAGTGTATTTTGGATGGCAGACTTTAAACAGAGAATTCTCATCTTGTCAACAGAAATATTACATTTGCCTTTCCGATAAGGATGCACAGCCATGGGTTCTATAAAAATAGATTCTTCACTACTAAGCACTACAGATATTTATAAACAGGATATATAAGCAACCATAAAGATGTAGACATTTACAGGAAAGAAAAATAATGCAGTTAAACAGATGACTGTTAGAATAATCTCAAAATCTAGTCTCACACTACAGTCTATATTTACCTGCCAGCTAACTTAAAAAGATATTCACCAAGACTACCCTTCCCTCACACTGACGAGCTATTTAGTAGGGCCCTCCCTTCTCTGGACCACTCACCAAGCGAGTCCAGTCTTCTTCAAAGGTTGCAGAAAGTCAGAGAGAGAGAGAGAGAGAGAGAGTTAGTCCAACTTCTCAATTTATGTGCTCAGGGTTGTAGGGCGGGCCTCTCCCTGGAATGAAAGTCCCTCTACTATTCCTCTCCCACATGGGTTTGTGTGTGTGTGTGTGTGTGTGTGTGTGCATGTTCACATCTCAAGGGCAAATTGTTTTTTCCACCTAGCTCTTCCTCACATCTGTTTTATTACTTTATTGCGTCCTGCCTGCTCAGGGTACCTTTGTGGGAAAATTCGTACTCTCCCATCTTGTCTTGTTTTTCTTTCAGATTCCCCAGGGTCGCCAGCCCAGTGGTGCAGAGGGCTGAGGTGCTGGGAACCTTACCTCTTATCACGCTGGTGACCTGGGTTCAGGAACGGACTCAGGTCATCAGGCAGCCAGCACCAAGGGAGTGTGAGAGCAGGACTGAGCAGCCATAAGGCATCTCTTCCTCTTCTGTCTCGGGGTGGTTGTCACCCCCCTGGTAGTTCTGCTGCTATCCGGTAGAGGTCCAGTGGCTAGCGTAGCTGGAAGGGGGGCGGCAAGCCATGGGAGGGTGTCTTGTGCCACGGCGTGCGCATGCCTCCACATGCACGCGCCTGGCCGAGAATGGGGATGGGTGATAGGGAAAAATATACAAAATGTGTGTATATATATATATATATATATATATATATATATATATAAAAGATTTCCAGGGTCTGCTGCTGGGACATGTGACCTAGAATCCATTTTGTATGCCCTATGTAAAGAACTTACGTGAGAAAGAAACAACTTACATAAGTAGAAACAAAAAAATAATTACACTAACAAAACAAGATTAAATGAACTTGGTCACATTCCCATCACAGATGGGTGCAGTCACATTCTATGTAAGCATTAATCACCGACAGAGTAGGGCTCTCCTGGTGGATTAATGCCCTGCTGGGGGGGTGTTTTCAGCCTCGTGCTTCCAACCACCCAGTGGGCATTAATCCCTGATAGAGCCTGACGCTGGAGGTGATTAATGCACTTGTAACATGGCAAGTGTGTCGGGGATATTGTGCGGCCAGGATTTTTCATCAGAGTACACAAACGTTAGATGATACTAGTATTGCTGCATCGTACAGTATCCAGAAGTTGTTTCCGTGCAGCGCACCGACATTATCTGAGACCGTGCGCATTCCCGCTTGCTGACAGACATTTATGTCACTAGTGTCCGCTATTTTACAGTTCGCATCGGGAGAGTGCTACTACATTTCTCACACAAACCGCAGTACAACTGACTGATTCGGGGCGGCCGTTTCAATCCTTGCCGCTTCCCCCGTGAGATCCCGATGGTACAGAGCGGCCCTGTACTGTGGGTGATTTCCTTGCCTGCATACAATCGGCGTTAAACATCTTCACACTCTCACCTATAATTGTCTCGCGCTGCTATGTCTCTCAATTTTGCCAGACTTCTACATCCGGTAGAGAAAGAAAGCTGGGCACAAAAGCCATGGTTTCACTGACTTTCCACAACCTCAATCCCCATGGGGCTGCACCTGAGATTTTTAGATCGGGTGCACAACTAGACGTGGGCACAACAGTGGAGCTTTCACTAGTTGTGTGCGATGACGATGCGGACCAGGTTGTGCATGAGCATTGCATCTCTATACCCACTCGCTCTCTCTGTTACCACGGCAGACTGTGGTGACTGCAGGTACTACCCAGACGGGCTCTAATGGGCTACTGCTTGTGTGGACAGTGTAGGTAATACACAAGCGGGCTCTACTCGTGGCTTAATCACCGTTCGCATTGTGTCACATGACGCGTTTGGACCAATCACTGAACTCCATTTGCCTCCTCTGTTCAGAGCCATGTTACAAGACCTTTTAACTGTGGTACAGCAACATTTTGAACGGGATGGAATTCTATACAGGACAATGCTTTATTGTACATTATATAGTTATGTTGGGGTCTTCAACTTCCCAAACATTCTTTGGGGGGAGTTTACTGCTGGTAGTGGAAGGAACAGGGATTTCCTACATACTATAAAGGATTGCTTTTTAGTTTAAAAGACTTATGATGCAACTAGAGAGAACACATCTCAACTTAATACAGTGGAGCCCTGTTACAAAGCACACCTTACATGCCAAGCAAAAATGTTCTTATATCCAGGATGTTCTTATAAGAGGGCTTCATTGAAATCAATTTGTTGAGAACCTATTATTAACAGCAATACAGTATAGCTTTTTAAAAGTGCTCTTATCCAAACAGTTATAGTACAGCTGCAAAGTTCTTTCAGTATCACAGCTAACCATGAAGGAATGTCTGCTGCGTTCTTCACAGGGCATCTTTCACACACCCATCCACTAATTAAGTGATTGTTAACAACAAAATGAGATCACTGTTCAGCCCAGACTTAGCACACTCAGAGACATAAATGCCCATCTACCACCACCTCTGAAAAAGACACTGTCCTTATAAATGGGCTGACTGTTCTAATAAACATGCTTTACTGCCATTGAAAATAATGGGCAAAAATCAGGACATCCCAAAAAATGTTCTTATAAATGGGATGTTCTTATATCCAATTTTCTTATAAGTGGGCTCCACTGTATTCACAAACAGGTAGTAACTGATTTCAGAAGTGACAACCAGCCACAGCCTGTGATGGAGTGACAACCTCGATTTAAGCATGGGGGTACTTAAATCTGGGATTTCAGGAAGGCACATTTTAACTGACTGAGAGCTAAGTTGGGGCTAGTGGACTGAAATAAGGAGATAGGAGAACTGGCAACAGTAGCAGCCTGGGAGAAATTTCAGGAGATCATGCACTAGGTTTTGTATTTATTTAGAAAGATTGTGTACCACTGGGTAATAAGAATAAATGAGCAACCAGGAACTCAGTGTGGTTAACGAAGGACATGAAGAAGATAGTTAAAGGTGACCTGTAAAGAACAAGAGCACCCATTCCCGTCCCCACATACCTTCTAGCACTGCTGCAGGAGTTCAGGGATGTAACTGTCTTTATTTTTAATTCCATGGTTACATTTTACTAAAACGCTGAAAGTTACGGCCAACCATGGAAGCACAGAGCGGCCCCGATTGAGCGGGTGCAAGTGCTTATGGGTATTACACCCATTTAGTGACGTTGCTAACACCACTGCTCTTATTGCAGCAGCAGTGGTGATGGTTTATAATATTTATTTTATTGCTTCCACGGGGGTCTTGGCACCTGAAATATTACTTATAGCAAAGTTGATGTAAGTAATATTTCAGGGCCCGGATATTCAAACTGCGCCTAAAAAGTGCACAACAGCAGGAGCAAGCGCAAGTCCACTGTGCCCATGCGCAAGAAGCGTGATATTCAAAAACTGCGCAGGCCAAGATGCGCCTGTGGCACATGACTGAATATCGCACCACCTGCGCCATAGAGCAACCAGGGATGTGCAGCTGCACATTTCAGATGCGCCATAGCACAACAAGGGATGCTCAGTGGAGAGTCCAGATGCGCCATAGCGCAACCAGGGACGCCCCCGTGGAGCAGGGCAGCAATGCAACAGCACAACCAGGGATGTGCAGGGACAGGATGCAGGGGCCCACCACCCATGCCACAGATGGGCAGAGGAGCACACAGCAGAACAGACATTGCTCCCCACACCCCATGCACTGCACAACCGGTGGAGAGCTGGAAAAAACACTGGCCCATGGATACCAGCACCCAACCCACAGCCAGGGCATGGTGCCCTAGCACACCCCCTGGCAAGCTGTGACCGGGCACACAAGGAGGGCCAACCACCCCATGCCACACCATCCCACCAATGCACAGCACACCCTGCACCATGATCCCCATACACCCTGCCCAGGAGTTGCGCCCAACAGTGCAGGACACCCCATGCATGCCACCACCCCCACTGTGACAATGCAACCCTGTGCACCACGGAGCCATGCAAGGCAGCCCCACCATGTGCACCCTGCAGCGGGCGGCAGCAGACAGCGATGCAACAACTGCATACAAAGTGCCACCCTGCACATCCCCCTGAGGTACAGCTGAGAGACCGACCATGTGTCAGCACACGAGGTGCCCCACATGCAACAGGGCACGCCCTGGACCCCACCACCAGCAGTACAGCACCCTGCACACCCTCCCAAGGATACATCCCATCCCAGCACTGGCCACAACAGCCAGCACAGACACACACAGTGTTGCATGGAAGCATGCACCACACAGGATGCAACACAGTGCATGGACAAACAGCCACCCATACCCAAGGGCACACCAGCACAGGAACACAGCATCAGGTCAACCAAGCCACTGGCGTGAGGCCACAGCAGCCGTGTACACATGGCTAGCACCTCTACATGGCACAGGTGTGCCAGCCACACTGCGCAGGCACCATGAAGCTGTAGGCCACCAGCATGTGGCCGGAGCACAAGTGACAGACACTGGAGCACATCCGCTGCAACAGACACAAGCGACAGCATGGAGGGGGGACAACAACAGCAGAGGCCACAGAGCCACCCGAGGCAGACATGCACCATGCTGGTGATGGGAGGCAACCTGGCATTATGCCATGTACAGTGGTTGTCCAGCATGGACAGCCACCACTGACATGCCAGCAGACCGTGCATATCACAGACATGCAAGGGTGTCAGCTGCACAGGCCATGGACGGTCTGACACGGGTGCCATGCACACAGTGCATGCACCGTGGACCACTGCACACAGGCATCCAGTGCACAGAGAACAACACACAAACCACAGACAGTGACTGATCCCTCCTGCCCACACCATAGGCGGTTCCCTTCCAGACACACACACACACGCCCATGCGTGCACCACCCCTGTCGCCATGCACACCACTACAGCTGAGCACCTGTAGCCCGCTGCAAATCAGAGACCACCACAGTTGTCATAATAAAACAAATGTATTAAAAAGAGGTAAGCAACAAAACTATTTACAAATATTTACAGTGGGGGGAAGGGCAATATACCACGTGGGGGCGGGTAAGGGGCAGGGGTGAACATATAGGAGAGGGAAGAAGGGGTGTGAGGGTGGGTCCAGGGGAGTGAGATGTTTCAAGGGGCATGGATGGCCTATCGTCCGCCCCGCTCGTCATTCATGTGGCGCCGACATGTCCTCCGCCTCCTGACCCCATGCCAGGCCATTCTCTGGAGGATCTCCAGGGACACCCTTGCCACCTGCAGTAACTCCTTCAGTCCCCTCTCTATGGCCAGTAGTCGCTGTCCACCTAGGACAAGGGAGCAGAGTCAATATGTGTGAATGTCCAGCCCCCTGTAGCCCACCCATTGTGCATGGCATACAGCCATGTGCCACACCCCTGTGATGGTGTGCGATCACCCACAGTGACCGCGTCCACAAGACCTGCCTACCCAGGCACCCACAGTCATGCGGACCACTGCACACACCCATTGCCCATGTCCCGCACAGCACCACCGTGGCTGTACAGTGACTTGGCTATGCGGTGTGAAGGCAGTGGCACAGCCATGTACCCGGTGCACGCATGGACCACCATTGACACACTCCCAGACATGCAGTGCCACTGGACAGTGCTGACTGTAACAAGTTGCGTGCATGGCAGTGGTGTCAATGGATGGTGGCCATGCCCCGCTGCCCGCCCTGTTACATGGCATGCAATAGTAATCATGGATGTAAGGCACTCACCATCATCAGGCTGGTCCCTGCGCCTCTGTGGACCTTCATCCCTCCCGGCCAGCTGGTCCTCCTGGCAGCGCCTCCTCTCTCTCACCCGCCGGCGTTCCTCTGGGTCTAAGGTGCAAACATGGAGAGAGGAACATCAGTACAATCCGGTAGGAAAGTCCCCCACCCCACGTGTGTGCAGTCCCACACAGCCATACCCATCCACCCCCACACCGATACCACACCATGGCCAACATTGGACGCCTTCCCCCCATGTGCCAGACACATGCAACTGTGATACCCATATGGACGTTAACAGTGTATGGATGGGGCACCTACCTGGCCATGGCACCGTGCCCCTCCTGGCATGTCCCCGCAGGCGGGCAAGCAATTCTGGGTCCCTGCGCTGGAGGTCCCCATACCGGTGGTGACATTGCTTGGCCATGCACCCGATTCCCGTGGCCTCCTCCAGCGCCACCTCCTCCCATACTGCACTCCTGGCCCTGTCCAGGGGTGCATCACCATATAGTGCCCCAGCATGGGGCTCTACAATGGCCACCAAATTGGCTAACTCAGCCTGGCTCCACATAGCAGCCCTTCTCCGTGCCATCTCAACAGCTAATTGGAGTCAAAATGGCGCTCGGCAGCGCGGTCCGCCATGTGCAGATGCTGCGTGGTACAGCATTGCTATTCCCTATCGTGCTGTCACTGAACAGTGCGATAGTGGTGCACCCATGTGGATGCATGGTGCCTAGGGGGCAAAGGTTGGGCACAGGGTCAAGGGTCTGTCACGCACGGACAGCCACAGTGTGATTGGAACTCAATGCGTGTAGCGGGATTGGGTGCCTGTGTGCCACCTCCTGTAGAGGCCTACTGTGCTGTGGCCCCAGTGCGCCTACGGCACCCGAGTGCCACAGCGCCATATATGTGAACTGTGCAGTAGCGCCACTGGCACAATGGTGGCTGTGCCCTGCATTGCCTCCCATGCACAGCACGTCAGCAGCACGGCAGGTGTCTGCATCATTACCCCAGGCATGCGCAGTTCAGTGTGTACTGCGCATGTCACAGAAATGCGCCCTTGCCTGAGCACATTCAACACAACTGCGCAAAGTGCAACTGCGCGATATTTAGCCGGCATATGCAAATCAGCTAATCAGCCATTCAATGGTGCAGACACTGCATTTACATCCACTTAAAATGTGCCTCGCCTCATTTGCATGCGTTGCGCTATAAAAATGCGACATTGGGCTGCACTGGCCATAGTCGGTTACAGCAGTCTATTGTGGTGAGTTGCATGCTGTTTGGGAGTGTGGACTGTGGTGTGTGGGACATGCATGGGACTGCACAGTCACAGGTAACACCTGTCATTCTCACAGGATGAATAATGACCGATCGTGAGGTGGAGGAAGAGGAACAGAGACGTGAGGAAGAGGAGGCCTAACTTTACCAAGGCAGAAACAGATGCCCGGTTTGAGGCCTACCTTGACCAGGAGCTGCTGCTCAGCGGACTCCAGGGAACACCACAGGCCCGTGCTGCTGCATGGAAGAGGTGGCGCGTGCCGTCAACCTGCAAGGCAGCCACCAGCGGTCCATGCAGGAGTGCAAAAAGAAGATGGGCACGGACAGGCGGAGGATTAAGGAGAAGGTGGCTGCCATCAGGGCAGCACGGTCTGAGACCAGTGGGGGACAGCCGGACGTGCAATGCCTGACCCCACAAGAAGAGCAGGTTGCTGGCAGCATGCAGCGTTGTGCCGTCGAGGGTGTTCCGGGTGGTGGATTCCAGATGGGTGGTAGCCCGTCCCTGCATGGTAGGTCCTGGTCTGTCAATGGGGGGGGGGATAGGGTAGGGCAGATACATTAATGCTACTGTTTTCCCTTATAGCTCCTGAGCGTCTACATGGGTCAGCGGTGGTGGGCTTGTCCACTGAGGGTGGTAGCATGGAGATAGAGGAGGGCCTGTCCACCTCCACAGGCATACAAGGGTCAGGGCAACAGTGGGCCCGCCTGGACGTCCGGACTGATGTTGGTGGAGCAGGTGCGGAGGAGACCCTGCCCGTGTCCCAGCGTGCCAGCGTCCATGGATGCCAGCATGCTGAGACTCGGGCTGGTGCCGGATCTGTCACTTATGATGATGGAGCTAACTTCATGGACAGTGATATGTGTGGGCTGCAGGATGGCCACACAGCAGGTGACATCATGGGCATGGCTGTGGGTGGTGCCGCTGTGGAGGCTTGCATGACATCACAGTCCCAGCCTGTGCCTGTCTGCACCAGTGGGGCAGCACTGGTGTGTGTCCAGGACAGTGGGGCTGTTGCGGCCACTGCGGCGGCACCGTTGAGCCCTGGAGAGCGGCAGCCGGAGGGGCAGTGTCAGCAGTCAGCCAATGGCCATGGGGGTACAGTGTCAGGGGCCGGCATCAGTGCACTGCCTGTGGACATGTCCAGGCCTGGCCCTGCTGGGCAGCGCCCACCCTCAAGGAGTGCTGACCATCAGGGCCGCGAACACCATGAGGGACAGCATGCCGATCAGGCAGATGACCTCTTAGATGAGCATACCCGCATACTCCAAGCATCAGTCAATCAGCAGGTGCAGCTTGTGACGACAGTGGATGCACTCAGTGCGGCTCTGCGCCAGGCAGAGGAGCGGCGCAGCAGAGACACCGCTCTGCTCCTGGCTGGGATGGACCGGATGCGGGAGGATGTGACCGCTGCCACTGACAGGCAGACACAGGCAATCACAGCTGTCATGGCCACAATGGGCACACAGTTATTTGCCCATGCATCGCAGACACCAGGCAGTGCAATGTCCACCCCCTGTTCCTGGCATCGTGCGACACCCTCCTTGTCGACACCGGGTTCAGCTGTGGGCATCCCAAGCACGCCTGGCGCAGGCATGTTCAGTGTGCTGCAGACCCCTGTGCGAGCATGGTCGCGTTCACACAGTGGAACCCCTGGGAGACTGTCGGTGCCACCCCATGAGGCCATTGGTCAGCCTGTCACTGCCGGCGGATCTTGGCAGGGCTGCCCATGCATTCGTGGTGGCAGTAGCACTGTGGTGCGTGACTGACCTGTCTCCCAGCACGGCTACTCTCTGATGCTGCCCTGTGTGCATTGTGTTGTTCAACGTGCAATGCATGGGTGGGGTACCCAGCCCTGCACACACACACACACACACATATTCCATCTGCACACCCTCCCGGCTGCTGTCCACTGTGGCATGTGCATGATGATGGCTGCGTTACGCTGTCCACCACTGTGCAGTGGTGCCCAGGCGGCCTGACACACGCACAATGACAGGCACTGGGCGTGGTGGTCTGTGGACGTGTGTATGGCTAGGGGTGGCAGTCAGGGTTGGGGTCGGCGTGCCTCCTACCCTTTGTGCATGTCTTGTGAGGGGTGTGTGTGTGTGTGTGACCGCATGCCATGTTAGACCTTGCCCATCCCTGACGGTGTGTGCGGTTCCATGCTCGGACAATTCCCTTAACGACATGCACCCCTGGTTTTTGTCCATACATGTTTGTGGGTTGTGCCTTTGCCACTGGTGGTTGCACATGGCCCCATGACTTACCTGGGTTGGTTGAAGTGCTCCTCTGTGATGGTGTCCCGGTGCAGCTGTGCCAACTGTATCAGTCGGGGGTCCCTTCGACCAAGGTGGGGCTGCCCATCACCATCTTCACCAGTGTCATCATCGTCCCCATCGCTGTTCCCCTCTTCGACCTGTATGACTATCTCACAGTCGTTGGCCATGTTGTGCAGGATGCAACAGGCCAGGAATAGCCCACAGGCCTTTGAGGGGCTGTACTGTAGAGCACCGCCAGATGTGTCCAGGCAACGGAAACGTGCCTGCAGCATCCCGAACACCCGCTCGATGACATTGCGTGTGGTGGCATGTGCCTCATTGTAGCGTTGCTGCATGGGGTGCGAGGCCGGTATGGTGTGAGCAGCCAGGGACGGAGTGGGTATCCACTGTCACCTGTGTGTAGAGGGTGGACGTAGTTTGGTGATCAGCGTCGCCCTATTTTGGGCCATCTAGGCCAATACCCATGTCACCTCTGACTATGCCCCTCCCAAGCTCCATGTCTTTCAGCGTGCTTTGCATACTCACCCACTAGGTGGCCAGTGGGGATGTCCCCACTCTTGAGCCTGTGGCACAGTGCTGACTGGTGCCAGATGAAGGCATCATGTGCTCCCCCAGGGTGCATGGCACAGACATTGCTTATGCGCCCCTTGGCATCGCACACCACCTGGCAGCTGATGCTTGCATACCCCTTCCGATTCATGTATGCAGCCCCTTTGGGGCCAGGTGGTGTGCAGATGGCCACATGGGTGCAGTCTATTGCCCTGAGCATGCCAGGCATATGTGCTACCCCGTGGAACTCCTGTATGTTTGCTGTGCGCTCCGCCGGTGTGCTGGGGAAACGGATGTACTCCGCAGCATGTGGCAGTAGTACGCTGAGGAATTGGGTGAGGTGGCGTGACGCGGTCGACTGGGTTATGCCTGTCATGTCCCCTGTTGGTCTCTGGAAGGTACCCGTGGCGAGCAGGCACATGCAAGCTGTCACTTTGGTCTCCACTGACAGAGCATGGCTCCGTCGTGTGGGTGCCTGCCTCACATCACTGCACAGCTCACAGAGCTGCCTCAGAATTGCCTGGTTCAGGCGGTACCGGCCCACGATCTCAGTATCAGTGTACAGCTTGAAGCTGGTGCGGGCTCGGTACTGCCTGTTGGGGGCATACCGCCGATGGGCCCTTCCACGGCCGTGTCCCCCTGCTGCCTGCCTTCTCACCCCCCTCATAACTGCCTCCATCTGGATGCTGGCACTGGCCATGTCCCTGGCTTGTGTTACCCCTCCCTGGCAGCTGTTTCTGTGTTCCCCCCACTGTCCTGGCTGCTACTTCCCCTGCACCGGGAACACCTCCCTGTAGTGGCCTCAGTGCTGTGTGGCACTTCCCCCTTTTGGACTGCACTGTGGCAGAGGCTCCCCACACCTTCCCTGTTCCTGGGTGTTCCAGGTGCTCTGTCGCTGTCCTGCCCTGTCCTGCTCCCAGTGTTTGGTGCCTGTGTGGCTGCCTACAGTTCAGCAACATGTGCCTTCCCTGTAGCGTTCTTGCGCCTCTCTCTTGTTCCTTTTTATTTTGGCTCATTTCCGCTATCACGCAACTTCCGCTTGCTCCCCTATTGCACATGGCGCATGTTGTTGAATATCACACTGCGCCATTTATGCATGGTTCCTCCCCCTTCTGTTGCGCATGCATTCATTATCATTGTGCTCTTGCGCATTGTGATTTGGGGGGGTGCATCTGCCTCCCGCTGAATATTACAGAATGGCTCATTTTTGGACTTGCGCTAGCGCAACCCTTTTGAACATCTGGGCCCAGGTGTCAAGACCCCTGTGAAGCAGTAAAATAAATATTATAAACTACCGCCACTGCTGCTGCAATAAGAGCAGTGATGTTAGCAACGTCACTAAATGGGTGTAATACCCATAAGCACTTGCACCCGCTCAATCGGGGCCGCTCTGCGCTTCCGTGTTCAGCCGTAACTTTGGTGTTTTAGTAAAATGTAACTATGGAATTAAAAATAAAGACAATTACATCCCTGAACTCCCACAGCAGTGCTAGAAGGTATGTGGGGACGGGAACGGGTACGCTTGTTCTTTACAGGTCACCTTTAAAGAAAAAGGGAAGATCGAGTTAAAGGAGTAGTATAGTCAAAATTTACAAAGCATATGTTATGTAGAGTGTTTTTGTAACCCCCAGGGGCACTACCCTTAGGGCTACTACCCCTGCCTGCCTCCACTGAGACAGGGTGAAGGGCCCAGATCCGTTGACGGGTGCCTCCACCCAGAGGTCGGGGTTAATACGGTCGAGATTGCCTCGGTCACAGCCCTCTGGGGTACCGCAACCCCCCTTTTTCCCACTAGTGGCTCACGCTGGGTACCAGCAATTCTTTTCAGCAATACACTTACCCCCCGGGTAGTATCTCTCAACTCACTCCGGGGACCCCCTGTAAAATAAGATACAGTTACATCACAGGCACTGTACAGCAATTCAACAGAGATGCACAAACCAGCCAGGGTGTAGTTGCAACACACCAATCTGATTTATTAAAGGGGGGAATAACAAGGAAAGGGGAGAATCAGGTTAATTGGCTTATCACTATGATTATCTACCTAAGGCTCTGTGCACAGGCCTAACCCTAAGATTTGCTGTCCCTGGGTACCCAAGCCCTAGCGGCTAGTCCAACGTGGCAGCTGATTGGGGCCCTGACACAGATAACAGATACGATCCTGAGAAATCCGGATAGGCAGGGGTTTAATTTTGCAGTTAGAGATGGATTCATACAATTGAAAACACTGTGGCACACTTGGCAGGGAGCTACCCTGATTCAGTACTCACTACTCCAGTAGATAACGATTTCATCACTCTGACAGGACTGAGCCTGCATTTCACCAGCCTCCTCACACATTTATATGGCAACTAAATAACAGAGGGGTACCATACCAGGCAGCTGCTTTCAGACTTATACCAACTTGTAGAAAACTCAGGCAGCAGACTGCAGCTTCAAACTCACGGATGGACCGAGCGCACTTCAGCAATCCTCTCCAGTCCTCTCAGGTCGAGCCTGGTAGGTAGCTGGGCTGGAACCAGCCTCCTCCGACCGCCCGCCGATGGATTTAGTCCGATTTGAAGTCACTGAACAAACGGCCGCCTTTGGCCTTCACGCGCTTCCCGCGCGAACACTCTCCAGCGCAGAAGCACAGAGCTCCTCACTCCTCACCAGCCACAATGCATCTCACCCCCAACAGCAAGGGGCTCTTCCTTCAGTTCGGGCGCTACCCGCTTTCATTGGCTGGCTGCACATGCCAGTCATTTCCTCTTGCCTTCAGTGGTGCGAAAAAGCGCCATAGCCCATAATGCCTTTCCCAAAATACAAGCAGTCCCTCTATTGGTCAGTCAGCCCTGTAAGGTCCCAAGGCACTGATTGGTCCCATTTAGCAGTTCTGGTCCAACATGGAGGAGGCAGTCGACACAGTCTTTGGCTGCAAAGGAAGGCAGATTAGAATGGCTGCATTATTATTATTACCCTACGTTATATTCAGCAAACAATTACAGCTTCCAGCAGAACTCCCCCTGCACCACTAGCGACGACCGAAAGGAGTCATTCTTTCAGTGTCCTGGGCGGGACTCGGGCATACAACCACGCAGCCCTCCTCCATGTCAATCACTTACAGCTGCAACAGGCAGCCCTTAAAGAAACAGGTTACGGAGGGTTTTTTTTTTTTCAAAACGCTCACAGGCTACCCGTTCAAACGGCTTTATGCCGATCACCATCCAGGCATGGGGAATGGAAAGGAGCTCCCAAACGGTCATGAACCCCCATTTGCAAGGGGGTTACATTTTGATTTGTGTGTGTAGTCCTGGTGTGTCCTTCCCTTTGTCTGTTATTAAGAGTTTTTTTCTAAATTAGCCTGCTAGTTACATTGTAGTTTTATGGCCCCTGGGGATCTCCATCTTAGCAAGGTTTATTGCTCTTCTTTTACCTACAGTGTCTCCTGTCCCATGTGACAGTGATGCGTCCGGGACCACTGGTTCAGCATGTACTAGAGATAGGAGCCTGATGTTCTGGCATCTGCTAAATAGTTCTAATTCAATATTTTTATTTTGTATGTGTATGTCAGGTCTAGCCATCAGGCAGAAATGTTTTTCTCTTAAAACTTTTCATTTCACGAAACTATACACAGCCATAAAAAGTACACAAATCACCCCAGATCACAAATACTATGATTAGTGAAGACTCTAGCTGTTTTTTTACAGAATAACCCACTCAATTAGCCCTCAAGTATTTGCCAAACTGTAAATGTAGCCATTAGTGCTCACTGGATAAGGAACATTACTTAATATCACAGCTCTGCTGTTGTAAAAATGACTCTAAACCAGTGCTTGCTGAATCCATGGTCCCGGATACATCACTGTCACGTGGGACAAGAGGCATTGTAGGAACAAAAAGAGCAATAAATCATGCTAAGATGGAGATCCCCAAGGGCCATAAAACTAGCAGGCTAATTTAGAAAAAACTAATAGCAGACAAAGGGAAGGACATACCAGGACTACACACATAAATCAAAACACTCTGCACAACATATGTTTTTGCAAATTCTGACTGTACTACTCCTTTAACGTTCTAAGTTCTGTGACACCATACACCTCCAAGAGATGATGCTAAAGTTTGACTAGGCTGATCTAATTCATGTAGTTTGAAACTCTTGTAACTCCTAGATGGCGCTATCCCAAGGGCTACTACCCCTGCCTGATTTGCCACTAACAGGTTGAGGGACCTGGATCCGATGGCGGGTGCCTCCACCCAGAGGTCAGGGTTTGCAATAGTTAAACTAACTTGGTCACAGCCCTCTGGGACACTGCAACCCCCTTTTCTTCCCACTAGTGGCCCACACAATATATCAGAATTACCTTCACAGTATACACTTACCCCCAGGACTGGTTCGGGCAGTGTGACTCCTGGGACTCCCTGTAAAATAAGATGATACAGTGCAAAAACCACAGTACAATACTTTAACATAGATGAATACCTCAGGCAGTGTAACTTTGCTGAAACAAACAGATCTGATTTATTTAGGGGATATAACAAGGACAGGGGGAAATCAGGTTAATTAGTTTAAACGCATTAATAATCACAGTACTGTGCACATATTTCAGAATCCCAAATGTCCCTAATGTCACTCTTACTGGGTACCCAGGCAATAAGAGGCTAGCCTATTTGGTGCAGCTGGTTGGGGCCCTGAAGATGGAAAATGCATGCACAATACCCAAATTGTAATCCGGAGCCGGTAGGCTCAGTTCATGGAGAAAGAAAGGAAAAGTAATCAGATGGAACACTTGCAATTAGATGATGGCAGGGAGCTACCCTGATTTGTACTCACAAATTCAATGCTGAAACTGAATGGAAGGCAGATTGTCCTGGATTGCCAGGCGAGCAGACCATGTGGACAAGGTCCTTGTGACTGGACCCCACAAGGTAGTTCAGAGCAAATGGATGTAGTCTGGATTAAGCTGGGGTTTACTTGCAGCTTCATGCACTCAATTCACTGTACAGGGATTTGAAACGCAGTCCCCACTAGCACTACACACATTTATATGGAAAATAAGTACTATACCAGGCAGGCTGCTTCTCATCCCGATCGCAATTACTGCACAGTACCTGGGAGAACACACAGCAAATTCAGTTCCTGACAGACCGAGCTAATTCAGCAATTCTCCAGTCTTCTACAGGGTGAGCCTGGTTTACTTTTCAGATCTCCTTGATCCTCTTCACAGATCAATTCAGTCCAAACAAGCACTTGCAAGCTGCAGACCGAAACTTGGCCTTACAGCGTTTTCCGACTACAACTGCACACAGCGAATAGCACAGCGATCCTTCCCTCTTCACTGCCAGAGCTAAACTGAGACTCCAGTAGACAAAACTGGGCACTTCCTTTGAGTTCCTCCCAGTTCTTGGCTGGATTGGCTGTCACTCACAATAGCCTCCTCCTGTTGGTGCAAAAAGGCGCCAAAGTCCAAACTACATTTCCCAGAGTCACTGCCCATACAATCCTCTTGTGGCTGGCTCAGATTACGAGTCCAAGTTCTGATTCGTCCACAGGCACCATTTTAGAGCTACCTTAACACACACACTGATTGGTCCTGTTCAGCAGTTCAAAACTATAATGGGGAACTAGGCAAACACAGTTCTGATTGCAAAGAAAAGCAGGTTAGACAAACTGTATTTTCATTATTACTCTAAATGATTTCTGGCAAACAGTTACATCTTTCAGATAGGTGCCCTTTGCACTCCTAGTGACTGCAAAAACGGAGTGAATTGGCAGCAGCTCGAGTGGGACTCGAAGCAGAGAAACATACAGTCCCCTCCATACAAACTAATTATGTCTGCAAGCAGACAGCTCTTAAAGAGACAGTACCAGAGGCTCTAAAAACACTCACAGATAAATGGCTTAAACGCCAAACACCATTCAGGCTCGGAGCATTCAAGCAAGCTCCTGAAGTCTTTGGGAACCCCCATTTGCAGGGATTACACCTTCCTGGCCTGGGAAAGCTTCTTGACGTCAAGCAAGTACCCCTATAAGTTTCAATTGCAACCATATACATTTGCATTAGGCTCACACATGTAATCATCAGTCAATATATCACTTTACCAGGAACACATTTCTGAAGCGTTGCAGTACGTCACTCTTTACACAGTATTACACACACATTGTACCATAACTCAGCTTATTACCTCTTGTACATGAAACCTGAAGAGAGGAGGCCCTTCCTATCAGCTACCTTGGGGCTGGACGGGGCAAGGGCACCATACCTAGAGGGCAACACAAGTAACTTGGAGTTAGCACTGATGCTCAGTTTGGGCAATAAGCTCGAGGACTCATGCACTCCTTTATGGACAACATTGAGAGGCAAGTCCACAGACCTCCCAAGTGAATCATAACTGAGGTGTACCACAGGCTTTACAGCTCGACCAGTCTTTCTAGGGGGAACTGCTACAGTCTCTGCACTCTGAGCCTTATTTTCGGCATTGTTCTCACTTGTCAGGGGAGTCTCCATGGGGGTAGAGAGGCTAGAACTTGGGGCACTTTCAACTCCAGGAGTTACAGTCTCTGAGTCCACAACATTTGGCTCATGTGGAGAGCTTTCGGACACTGGCAGTGGACCGTCAGGGCACTCAAAATACTCTTCTTGTTCTGGTGTATCACCAGTCTGTCCCAGTCCATCATTTTCTTCCCCTGAAAGCTCAAACAGTTCAACCATACACAATGACTCCATTTCATCTGATCTGATGCTTTGCACTTCACTTTCTGGGAGCATTGGCTCCAGGGACAAAGCTGGGGGCTTAGACAGTCCAGAAGGCCCAGCTTCGTCTCAAGTATTGACTAGGGGATTGCCCCGAAACAATTGACTCAGTTCATAAGAAGGGTAGTATTCAAAGTCACACTCACTTTCTTCTGATATGGACTGACAGTCATGCTCAACTGGGACTTGTGGAGGGGAACACTTTAACTCTGCTTCTGTAGGTGCAGACTTTCTTGATCTTTTCTTAGCAGTAGCTCTAGTCACTGGTCCAGAAGGGCATCTTCTGGGGGCTCAGACTCAATCAAGATTTGTCCAATGGGCAGTAAATGATTTCTATGCATTGTTTTTACATCTTTTGAATTATTCTCAGGCCTTACTTTGTACACTGGCAGATCATCTAGTTTGCCCACTACAATGTGAGGGAGATGGTGCCATCTGTAAGCAATCTTGTGTTTGCCATGCAGTCCCAGATTTCTTAGCAATGCCCATCTCCCTCCTGGAGTTCCTGATGCTTTCACCTTTTATCATACCTTTCTTTGTTGGCCAGATTTCTTTTGGCAGCCATGGTTTGAGCCAGTTGGTACGCATGAGTTAGCTGGGCCTTTAACTTTACACATACTGTAAATAGTTGTCAGCTTGAACCCCATCAGGAGAGACCCAAACACACATCTACCGGCAGTCAAGCTTCTCTTCCAAACATCAGGCGGTAGGGGAGAACCCAGTGGCATCATCTTTGGTGCAGTTATAAGCATGTACCAGGGTGCTAATTTGTTGGCTCCATCTAGGCTTGTCCTTTGGGTGTAGGGTGCCTAGCATATCTAGCAAAGTGCAGTTGAAACGTTCAGGCTGTGGGTCCCCTGGGGTGGTAAGGAGTGGTTCAGGACTTCGACTCCCCACAGAGAAAGCATCTCTTTGATCAGACGACTCTCAAAGTCTCTCCTTGATCAGAATGGATTCTTTGTGGAGCCCCATAGTGAACAAAAAAGTTTTCTACAAGTACTTTGGCCACAGTGGATGCTTTCTGGTCTTTGGTGGGGAAACCTTGGGCATATCTCGTAAAATGGTCAGTGACCACCAGCACATTACTGATATTTCTTTGATCTGACTCCAAACTCAGAAAATCAATACAGAACAGCTCCATGGGTGCACTGGTGGTGATGTTAACAAGGGGGGCAGCCCTCTGGGGCAAAGTTTTCCTCTGTAAGCAGCGACTACAAGTTCAAATGTGTTGCTCCACATCAGCCCCCATCTTAGGCCAATAGAATCTGGATCTCACCAAGTCACGTGTTCTGTCTATACCAAGGTGCCCCATGTGGTTGTGCAAGGACCTCAGTACTGAGTCTCGAAAGGCAGTGGGCAGCACTAGTTGTTGTTTCTCTACTTGTCCCCCTCTGTCTACTGTTTCTCTGTATAACAGTTTATTGATCAGTTTCAACTTAGGACCTTCTTTGTATAACAATGCAGTTCTCAAATCAGTGGAGCGTAATTTGGACATCTTTTCCTGCATAGAGGGCTTCTAAAGCTGATTTGATCATGGGATCCTGGATTGAGCCCGCAATACTGTCATTGTCCAGCTGAGGCAGTGCACCAATGTCTATTGCAGAAAAGTGGCACTAAGCAGCAGGTATGCAATTCTCAGAGGGTCCCAAGCAATCCACCATGCAGTCCACTGCGTCCGTGGACATTTGTTCCTCCCTGTCAAACTTCTGGCAGAGTGCCCGAATATCAGGTTCTGACAATCTGACCCAATCATTCTGGGGAACAGGCCTCCAAGAAAGAGCATCAGCATCTATGTGGTTCAGGCCTGCTCAGTATTCAACAGCATAGTCGTATGTAGATAATGCAGAAAGCCACCTATGGCCAGTGGCATCCAACTTAGCTGAGGTCTGCACATAGGTCAAAGGATTATTGTCAGTTTTTACTAGTATTTTAGCCCCATACAAGTACTCAGGTAATTGGTCAACAATAGCCCACTTCAAAGCTAGGAACTCTTAACTTATGTACAGGATAGTTCTTTTCGGATGGGGTCAGGCTTCTACTGGCAAAAGCCACTGGTCTCAGGCCATTCTAGTGCTCTTGGTACAACACAGCCCCCAACCTTTGCAAGCTAGCATCAGTGTGCAGGACATAAGGTTTTCTTGGATCGGCATAGGCCAGCACTGGAGCATGGGTAAGTTGATGTATGATCTCATGGAAAGCAGTCTCACAATCATGAGTCCAGCGGGCCCCAAATACTTCACTCAGACAAAAATACACTCTTTCAGTCTTGAGGGACGCTGACTTTTTGTATTTTTTGTGGGTTGGGGGATACCCTTGAGTAAGGTTAAGTAAAGGGCGGATCACTCTTGAATAGTCCTTGATGAAATGCCGATAATAACCACAGAATCCCAGGAATCTTTGCAGTTCTTTTAGATTTTTGGGCTGTGGCCAGGTGGTCAAGGCCTTAACTTTACTTGGGTCGGTCTCTATTCCCTCAGTGGATCAATGGACAGTTTAAGGCCAAAGTCTTCCAGTCGGTCCAATACCTTAAATAATCTGCTCTCATGTTCCTCCAGTGAGCTGCCAAACACAATAACATCATCTAGGTATACCAGGCATTCTAGTAAGTTCATGTCCCCACTGCACGCTCCATCAATCGTTGAAAAGTGGCTGGGGCACCTAAATCCCTTGAGGCATCTCCCAGAATTCATAGAAGCCAAGCGGACAGATAAAGGCTGTCTTCCATGGTCCTCTGGAGCCATCGGGATCTGGTAGTACCCACTGCGGAGATCCAGCACAGAGAACCACTTGCTCCCATTTAGGCAGTCCAAAGCATCCTGAATGCGGGCATTGTGTACTGATCAGGGATAGTCCGCCGGTTTAAGGTGCGATAATCCACTACATCCTTACTGTCCCATTCTTTTTTCTCTCACTACCACAATGGGGAAGCAATGGGCTTGGATTCTTGTATTGCACCAGCAGTTAACATCTCTGCAGATGCCGTCTCCAATCATCTATGTCAGCAGGTGCCAGGCGTCGAGACCGCTCACGAAATGGTCTTTTGTCATGCAGCTGGATATGGTGCTCAGCTCCTTGCGCACATCCTACGTCCCATTCCTTTAAAGAAAACACCTGGTCTCTCTGGGCAAGCTTCTCACAGATCCTCACTTTCCATTCAGTTGGCAACAGGGAGTCACCGAAATCAAACAAGTCAGGCGTTACTCTGTCATTCTTCCCCGAACTCTTGCTGCTGGGTAGCACTGCAGTGTCTGCACAATGCACATTAGCCAAGGTGCAACCTCTATTTACTCGAATCTCTCTGTCAGACACATTATGAACTTGAACCATTACCCTTCTGGCATAAGCATGGGCTCTAGCAGGCAAAATACTAGGCTTGACCAAGAGTCCCTCCGGCAATTTTCCATCGCCTGGTGCATCCAACATTAATATTTTATTCTTGACATCCTTTCTGATACGGACCTCTCCCTGTAAGGTACACTGGGCATTTGGCACCAGGATCAGAGACTCAGGATCCTTCTTCCAGACAATTCCAGCCGGTTCCTCTGGTTCTACTGTTTCAACATCTCTCTGTGCCTCATAGGCCTTCTTAATCAAGGCCGGAATTCTTAAAGCTCTACCAGCCCTTGACCCCTGTTTTTCATAACACAACTGTGCCAGCCGTCCAAACATATGTGCATTAGTCCCAATTAGTGGAGGAACCCCATCATACAGTCCGATAGGGGGAAACACTAAGGCCAGGGTCTCTACTTGCTTGGCCACTCCAGCCACAGAGGTGGGAAAAGACAGCCAAATTTGGATATATCCAGAGTAGGGGTAGGCCTTCTCACTTAACCCCCAGACATGCAGCCCCTCCAACGGTTGTAAGGGTACGTCAGACAAATGCTTCTGATACCAGTCTTGGAACATAATTGTCACTTGGGAGCCACTGTCTAATACAGCTCTTGTAGACACTCCATTCACCTTTACAGTGGTCTCCATGGAGGGACCCACTATTCTGGACCATTCTGGAGAGGCGGTAGCGGGGGCCTGGGCAACTGACCTTGCCACAAAGGAACGCGAGTTAGCATTTTTGGGGCCCTCACTGGGATCATTGCGTGTACCCTTTAACCACTGATTTGTTCTCTGAAGCTCTCCTTGTAGCCTATATGCAACTTTGTCAGTGTCTTTTGGGGACCGGCATTCTCTCTTCATCTGCCCATCCTTCCCACGATTATAACAAAACATACTTTCTGGAGTTTGAGCTGGCCGAGGCATCACACTGGGAGCCAGGGCAAGGGTACTACTAACTGGAAACCTTGGTGCCATCTCTGTCTGCGGCGTGATAAGCATTTGGAGACATCTCGTCAATTTCCCCACTTCCATGGTCAAGACATTGAGTTTTGAGCTGTTGTCAGCAAGAGATGCATGGGTGGGTACCCCCACCCCCATAGCAGATGCAGTCGGATGAGGGTTGGGGTCTGTACTTGCAGGAGCAGCCTTCATAAAGGGGCTGTTTTTTACTTCCCCGAACTCTCTCAACAGTTCGCCCCATTGTGGCATATCTTTTTCCTTCTCAGAGTACTCTAAAACTGCCAACCTCTGCCCCTGAACTTCACTTGATGGGTCACCATCAGTCACTCGGGTCGTAGCCGCAGCTATTGGTGCAAGTCCCTCCCGAGGTCGCCTTTTCTCAACTCCTCGAATTTCTCTCATTAGCTCATCATAGGAGGGTGGGGATTCCAGTCGATTTGCCAGGTGTAACTGAAGCAACAGCAGTTCTGAGAAGGGGGCAGACTTAAGGATCCTGTCCAGCCTGGTTCGGTCCAGTTCAATCGCTGGCAAACTACCCTTTCTGAGGCATTCTTGCAACAATTTTTCCAGCTGAGATACATACACAGACAACAACTCCCCTTGGTACTGTTGTACACTTATTACTCTCCACCACAGGTCCTCATCAGAATCTGGGCTCCCATACACATTCTCCAAGGCCCCAAGATAGGCCTGTGCAGTCGCTTCAGGGTTACTGGCCCGTTTAGCACGGATGGTAGCCAGGACAGGACCTCGGAGGCTCTCACTAACCCTCTTTCGCTTTTCGGCTTCCGAGCATTGCCATTCTAGCACTTGGGGGGCAACATAGTCTATCCAGGTCTCCCAGTCATCCTCCCCTTGGGGGGTGGGGAGGGTGCCAGAGAAGATCCTCAACCTTCGGTAAGAGTCGTGACTAATGGCAGGTGCAGAAATATGAGCCTGCATTGGTTCAGCCACCATTACGGGTACTGGAGTGGGAGAGGGTGTTGGGGGAGGAACACCCCCAGGTGGCAAGAATAGTTTCTTCAAGTCCGCCACAGTTTTCCCTTCCCCCAGCAACCATTTAGCAAATTTCTCCTCAAAAGTTTTAGATAGTGGTGGGGGCTCATTCCCCCCCCGGGTCTTTACTGTCCTTAGTTATCACTCTCCAGGCAGTGAGGGCTCCCTCTAGGGCAATAGTTCTTAGACTTTGTCACAGTGAGCCTCCCCAAATCTATGGAAAAGATTTTGAGCCTCCCCCAAAAACTGAAATAATTTTGGGCCTCCCCCGAAGAAAAACAACATACTGTATTTTTTACAGTACATCATGAATAAACTGAAACCCCTTTGAGTACTTGGCTCACATTCAGTTCTTTCATTCAGTTCGTTGTCTTATCCTGATGTGGAACTTTTGGAAATAGAGCTCCTGTGCTCAAAGGTGCTATCTGAATAACAAATAAATACAATAAACAAATATTATTATTCAACTTATTGTAATCCCCCCCCCCCCAGGCCAGGGTACTTGCTCTGCTATTTTCATTCTTGAACCACTGAGTACACCTGAAATGAGCATTGGCTCACTCACCTTCCCTTGTCACCTATTAGTAAATAAATACATAACATTCACCCACTGTTATCCTCTTTCAGTTTGCTTAATCTCATTACACAAAATACATAAAACTCAAAATTTAAATACAGTACTTTTTCAAACTTGCTTTAGCCTCCCCTAGAACAAGTTGGGGCCTCCCAAGGGAGGCTGGCCTCACCATTTGAGAACCCCTGCTCTAGGGTAATAGTCTGTGGCACTTTGGAGCTATCTATGGGATCCTTAAACTCTACTAGGGCCAGGAAAGTGTGGGTGAGCAGATTAGCATGCCGACCCACCACCACAGGGTTTTGTAAACCTTCCACCTTGGAAAGTACTCCCTGTACAGTGTCCGTATTGATACCCAGGGGGATGTCCAGGATAAGCATAGCATTTTGGGGGTCGATCTCCTCCCCAGTACACCACTCCACCAGCCGGTGCACAGCCACTTCTGTCGGGGTACCCATTTTATTTTTTTTCTTAACAGTGGTTCGTAAATATGGCCACTAGAGGACACACAATCCCAGCGGTGAGCCTCCAAGATGTAACCCCTAGATGGCGCTATCCCAAGGGCTACTACCCCTGCCTGATTTGCCACTAACAGGTTGAGGGGCCTGGATCCGATGGCAGGTGCCTCCACCCAGAGGTCAGGGTTTGCAATAGTTAAACTAACTTGGTCACAGCCCTCTGGGACACTACGCACCCCTTTTCTTCCCACTAGTGGCCCACACAATATATCAGAATTACCTTCACAGTATACACTTACCCCCAGGACTGGTTCGGCAGTGTGACTCCTGGGACTCCCTGTAAAATAAGATGATACAGTGCAAAAACCACAGTACAATACTTTAACATAGACGAATACCTCAGGCAGTGTAACTTTGCTGAAACAAACAGATCTGATTTATTTAGGGGGATATAACAAGGACAGGGGGAAATCAGGTTAATTAGTTTAAATGCATTAATAATCACAGTACTGTACACGTATTTCAGAATCCCAAATGTCCCTAATGTCACTCTTACTGGGTACCCAGGCAACAAGAGGCTAGCCTATTTGGTGCAGCTGGTTGGGGCCCTGAAGATGGAAAATGCATGCACAATACCCAAATTGTAATCCGGAGTTGGTAGGCTCAGTTCATGGAGAAAGAAAGGAAAAGTATCAGATGGAACACTTGCAATTACATGATGGCAGGGAGCTACCCTGATTTGTACTCACAAATTCAATGCTGAAACTGAATGGAAGGCAGATTGTCCTGGATTGCCAGGTAGAGCAGACCATGTGGACAAGGTCCTTGTGACTGGACCCCAAGGCAGTTCAGAGCAAATGGATGTAGTCTGGATTAAGCTGGGGTTTACTTGCAGCTTCATGCACTCAATTCACTGTTCAGGGGATTTGAAACGCGAGTCCCCACTAGCACTACACACATTTATATGGAAAAAGAAAGTACTATACCAGGCAGACTGCTTCTCTATCCCGATCGCAATTACTGCACAGTACCTGGGAGAACACACAGCAGATTCAGTTCCTGACAGACCGAGCGTGATTCAGCAATTTCTCCAGTCTTCTACAGGGTGAGCCTGGTTTCTACTTTTCAGATCTCCTTGATCCTCTTCACAGATCAGATTCAGTCCAAACAAGCACTTGCACAAGCTGCAGACCGAAACTTGGGGCCTTACACGCGTTTCACGACTACAACTGCACACCGAACGAGCACAGCGATCCTTCCTCTTCACTGCCAGAGCTAAACTGAGACTCCAGTAGACAAAACCGGGCACTTCCTTTGAGTTCCTCCCAGTTCTTGGCTGGATTGGCTGTCACTCACAATAGCCTCCCCCTGTTGGTGCAAAAAAGCGCCAAAGTCCAAACTACATTTCCCAGAGTCACTGCCCATACAATCCTCTTGTGGCTGGCTCAGATTACGAGTCCAAGTTCTGATTCGTCCACAGGCACCATTTTAGAGCTACCTTAACCTACACTGACTGGTCCAGTTCAGCAGTTCAAAACTAGAATGGGGAACTAGGCAAACACAGTTCTGATTGCAAAGAAAAGCAGGTTAGACAAACTGTATTTTCATTATTACTCTAAATGATTTCTGGCAAACAGTTACATCTTTCAGATAGGTTCCCTTTGCACTCTAGTGACTGCAAAAGCGGGTGAATTGGCGGCAGCTTCTCGAGTGGGACTCAAGCAGAGAAACACACAGTCCCCCCCCCATACAAACTAATTATGTCTGCAAGCAGACAGCTCTTAAAGAGACAGTACCAGAGGCTCTAAAAACACTCACAGATAAATGGCTTAAACGCCAAACACCATTCAGGCTCGGAGCATTCAAGCAAGCTCCTGGAAGTCTTTTGGAAACCCCCATTTGCAGGGGGGTTACACCCTTAAAACTAAATTAGAGGGAAAAGGGCTTTCGCAAAGGAGGAGGTCTGTTACTGTGTGAGGATAATAACAAGGGATGCTCTGAAATGACCAATTTCTTTCCACTGATCATCTGTCAGATTATCAAAATTCTGACTGGGAATCCCATACTGTTATGACACCAGTTACAACATGGGAATTGGTATTGGAACTGTAATCTCTGATTCCACATTCGACTACATGTTAAACCCCCCAACCTGGCATACAGTAAAAAGATCATTGTAGCTACAAAAAAGACTTAGCCTTATCCCCCACCCTTGTCTCTCCCAGGCAGAGTCCCTCACACTTGTCACTCACGCTTAAATTGGAGCCACAAGTGAAAGGTCAGATCACGATGGGTCCTCTTCTGTTAAGTGAGTGCATGGCACTGGTACTGGTGCTGGGGGGTGCATCTGTCTGTAGATTAAACATAGAAACATAGACTTTGATGGCAGATAAGGACTGCTTGGCCCACACAGTCTGCCCATTTCCCTACCTGTTAGATAAGCTGTAGATCCTAGTTAACCAACAGCTTACTTCCTCCTACTACCCCCTGAATTGCCTCATGTCTGTACCATGCATTCTTGAATTCCCCCACTGTTTTTGACCCCATGACCCTCTCAGGAAGGCTGTTCCATGTGTCCACCACCCTCTCCATGAAAAAATACTTCCTCACGCTGCCCCTGAGCTGTCCCCTTCCCCCGCTATCTTCAAATTGTGCCCCCTTGTTCTTGCACATCTCTTTTTCTGAAAGATGGCACCGTCTTGGACTTTGTTGATTCCCTTGAGGAACTTGAAAGTTTCTATCATGTCCCCCTCTCCCTCCTTTCCTCGAGGGTATACATATTAAGCTCCTTTAGTCTCTCTTCAGTTGGCTTCTGGTGCAGACCTGCACCATTTTAGTTGCCCTTCTCTGGACTGCCTCCATCCTATGTTCTTGCAGAGATGGGGTCTTCAGAACTGCTTGTAGTACTCCGGATATAGTCTTACCAACTGTTTGTACAGAGGGAAAACAACTTCCTGTTTTCTACTGGTGATTCCTCTCCCTGTGCATCTCAGTATCCCCCCAGCCCTCCTTACTGCCTTCTCACATTGCTTGCCTACCTTTAGGTTGTCTGATATGACTACCCCCAGGTACCTTTTCATTTTTGTTGTTGTTAGTACCTGCCCCCCCCACATTGTGTACTCTCCCCTTGGGTTTTTGTTTCCCAGGTGCATTACTTTGCACTTCTTTGCATTAAATCTAAGTTGCCATGCTTTTGACCATAACTCCAACCTTGCCAAGTCCCTTCTCATCCTTTCCACCCCCCTTGTGTATCAACCCTGTTGCAGATCTTTGTGTCGTCTGCAAAGAAGCATACTTTTTCTTCTAGTCCCTCTGCAATGTCACCTATAAAGACATTAAAGAAGACCGGTCCCAGTACTGAACCCTGTGGTACCTAGCTAGTATCCTCCCTTTCTTCATAGTGGACTCTGTTTACTATTACCCTCTGCATCCTGTTGTCCAGCCAATTTCTTTACCCAGGTTATCACCCTGGTACCCACTCCCAGGCTGACTAACTTGTTTATTAATCTTTTGTGTGGGACTGTGCCAAATGCATTGCTAAAGTCTAGGCAGGCCACGTGCACAGCTCCTCCCTGGTCTACTACTTTGGTCACCCAGTCAAAGAAATCTATTAGATTTGTCTGACATGACCTTCCCACAGCGAATCCATGCTGTCTTGGGTCCTGTGCCCTGCTGGCCTCTAGGTATTTAACAGTTCTTTCTTTCAGAACTGATTACATCGTTTTCCCTACCACTGAGGTCAAACTAACAGGTCTGTAATTTCCTGCTTCTGCCTTGCTCCTACTTTTGTGAAGAGGAATCACGTCCACCCTCCTCCAGTCCTTAGGTGCCACACCATCCTCCCATAATTTGTTAAAAAGGGTACTCAGTGGTGTCACTAGTTTTCTCCTTAGTTCTTTTAGAATTCTTGCGTAAATCCTCGTAGCTGCTGTCATTAATGAACTGTACAGTGGTACTGTTGCGATACCCAACCCATCCCCATTCCTCTATGCATACCCTCCTTCTCCTCTCCCTTCTCCCACATTCCTTGCCTACCTCGTTGAGTTCTTTATTTTGTACTTGTTTCCTTTCTGTATGTCTTATTGGAACCTGAAGAAAAAATTTCTCACCACAGTAATGTTGTTTCTTCTAATGGAGTCTTGCTGTATTCTGACTATATGCAGTTAGCCCCAGCACTTGAACTGCTCTGGAGAGGAAAGGGTTACCTCTATGCCAGGGCATAGAACATTGAGCTTGAGCTCGGTTTTCAAACCTCTGTCCCAGGTACTCCTCAGTGTAACTGTCAGATTCTTATGAGTACTATGCTAACTAACTATTAAATAGAAATTGTTTTAGAAATGTTGTGCCAAAATGCAATAAACAGATTGTTAGGGTCTAAAAGACTCAGGTCGAGAACCCCAAAAAGAATTCAAGCAGGTAGTAAACTTAACAATATATAGTTAAAATTATAACAACAAAAAAACCCATTCTAAAAGAAGAGGTGACCCAGGTACACCTCTGGGGTGCAGCACTGCACTTGCCAACCCACATCCCAAAACAGCTAGGTTCTAGGAGGGGAGGCAGGAAAGGAGGTCATAATACAGCAAGACTCCATTAGAAGCAACAACATTACTATGGTGAGTAATTTTTTCTTCAAACAACATGAAGTCTTTCTGTATTCTGACTATTTGCAGACTACCAAGCAGTACCCCCTTGGAGGAGGGAGTTACAGAACCTATTTTGGGAACAGAATCTGCAGCACTGCTGTGCCAAACCTAGCATCACTTCTTGACTGAATGTCAAGAGAATAATGCTTAGTAAATGTGTGAACAGGCCCTTTGGGGTAACCATTGCCTCAGTGCTTGCGCACAGAGGTTCTTTGTCTTTTAGATCTTTTGTTTTAATTGGGTTCACCACAACATAACCCAGACAAACCATCTTAGGGTAGCTGGTTCATTCCACTGGGGTGTCAAACAGACGAGGCATGCTGATGAGTCCTGGTAAGATGAAACACATGTCTGTGTCTTTTGTTGGCACCCTTTGCAAACTGTGTGAGAGGCCTTTTGGCACCATGCATTTCTGCTTAAAGTTGAACCAGCATAATATTCTGTGGTGATTTGCATACATAGCCCATGATGCTTTGCATTGTGGGGGTATATGTGATTTTGTATTTCTTTGAAACTTGGCTTCCCGGCCAAATGCCCTTTGAGGTAACCATTGCCTCAGTGCTTGCGCATAGAGGTTCTTTGTCTTTTAGATTGTTTTTTGTTTTAATTGGGTTCACCAAAACATAATCCAGATAGACCATCTTAGGGTAGCTGGTTCATTCCACTGGGGTGTCAAACAGATGAGGCATACTGATGAGTCCTTGTAGGACGAACCACGTGTCTATGTCTTGTGTTGGCACCCTTTGCAAACTGTGTGAGAGGCCTTTGGGTACCATGCATTTCTGCTTAAAGTTGAATCAGCATAATTGTCTGTGGTGATTTGCATAGGCAGCCCATGATGCTTTGCATTGTGGGGGTATGTGTGATTTTTTTAGTTTTCCAGGTGGCTGCTTTACAGATTTCCACTAAGGGTATGTCTCTAGCTGCTGCAACGGAAGCACCTGTACCGCTGGTGGAGTGAGCCCTCAGGCCTGAGGGTGACTCTTTCCCTAATTTTGAGTAGCAGAACTGGATACAGGAGACAATCCACCTGGCAATAGTTCTCTTAATGGCAGGTTTACCTTTTCCCACTTCTCCATAAGTGAGAAATAGCTGTGAACAGTCATTTCTATGAACCTTAGTATATTCTATATAATAACTAAGGGCCCTCTTTACATGAAGACTGTGCAATCTTCTCTCCCCAGAGGAAGAATGGTCAGTGAAGAATACAGGCAATGACACAGATTGGTTCAAATGAAAGTCTACCACCTTGGGCAGGAACTTTCTGTTTGTTCGAAGGACTACCTTATCCTTATGACATGAAATGAAATCAGGTTCCACTGATAAGGCCTGTAATTCACTGATTCTCCTAGCTGAGGTAATGGCTACCAGGAACACAGTTTTCCAAGTCGAGTATTTCAGCTCAGCTGAAGATAATGGTTCAAAGGGGGCTGCATAAGCTGTGCAATACAGATATTCAGATCCCAAATAGGAGTAGGGTCCCTAAAGGGGGATTGATATGAACCAGACCTTTGAAAAAGTTCTTGAAAACTGGATGGGAGGCTAGGGAGGAGCCCTTCCCAACCGAAAGGAAGGCAGAGATGGCTGCCAATGCACTTTGAGAGTGGTAGGCCTGAGGCCCAAACTGTTAAGATACACCAAATAGTCCAAAGCAGTGGCAGTGTCAGCTGAATCAGGATGAATATGCCTCTGAGAACACCAGAAACCAAATCTCTTCCATTTGGAATTGTATGTTTTTTCAGTAGAAGGCTTTCTACTAACCTTAAGAATGTCCAAGACTGACTGGGAAAGATGCAGGCTTGCATATTCTAGCTTCTTAAGAGCCAAGCTTTGAGTACGAGAGTCTGAAGGTTGGGATACAGTATCCTCCCCTGCGAGGAGGTGAGAAGATTATACTGTCTGGAAAGACAAATTGGAATTGTCACTGACATTGACAACAGAAGGGGTTACCAAGGCTGCCTGGCCCAGTCTGAAGCCACTAGAATCACAGTGCAAGGCTGAGATCTGATCTTGACCAGAACTCTGAATATCAGAGGAAAAGGAGGAAAAAGCATACAGAAACCTGCCTGTCCAGTTCAATAGGAGAGCATCTTCAGGAACAGACCCCAAAAAAGGGGGTCTGCAGCAGAATAGGGGAAGCTGATGATTGTCCGGGGCTGCAAAGAGGTCTATCTCTGGAGTGCCCCACCTCTTGAAAATGATCTGAAGAATTAGAGGATTCAGGGCCCATTCGTGGTGACCTTGAGAAATCCTGCTGAGAGCATCTGCCAGTACATTGTCCTTCCCTGGGAGATGCACAGCTATCAGGGAAACCTGCAGGGAATAAGTTAGTGACCATATTTTCATGGCTTCGGTGCACAAGGCTGAGGACCGAGTGCCCCCCTGCTTGTTGATGTACCACATGGTTGTGGTGTTGTCTGTTCTGATCTGCACCACTTTCCCCTGGATTCTGTTCGAGAATGTCTGAAGTGCGAGAAAGACAGCCCTGGGTTCGAGGAGATTTATGTGCAGGAGAGACTCCTGATGAGACCATGTTCCCTGAGCAGTAAGCTGGTCTAGATGGTCTCCCCTTCTCAGTAGGGAAGCATCTGTGGTGAGAATCACTGTGGGAGCCTGACTGAGGAAGGGGGCACCTTGCCTTAGATTGTCCTTCTCCAGCCAGTACTGGAGAGCCCGAACCAGAGTTTGAGATACTGGAACTAACTTGGAGAGAGGGTCTTTTTTCTGAGACCAAAAAGATTTTAGATGAAATTGAATATCTCTCATTTGAAACCTTGCCCCCTCCACTACTGCAGTACAAGCTGCCATGTGGCCTAGCAACTGTAAGAAGTGCCTGGCTGGCTGAGACACTAGTGGATGAAAAGAGGAAGTCAGGGTGACGAGGGACTGAACCCTTGAAAGAGGAAGAAAGGCTTGGCCTGGACAGTGTCCAGCTCCACCTCTATAAATGTGAGAAGCTGGTCTGGTTCCAGAACAGACTTTTCTAGATTTAAGATGAATCCTAAGGAGTCCAGAAGTCTTTGAGTGACCTTTAGAGCTGACTTGACTTGGTCTGAGGACTGACCCACTATGAGCCAGTCGTCCAGGTAAGGGAACAGTAAGATGTCTTGTCTCCTGAGAAAGGCTACCACTACTGCCAGACACTTGGTGAACATCCTTGGAGCAGATGTTAGGCGGAAAGGCATTGCTCTGAACTGGTAGTGGTCTGAGGGCAACTCGAACCTGAGGTACCTTCTGTGGGATTGTCTGATAGGTACGTGGAAATAGGCGTCCTTGAGAACCAGGGAGGCTAGCCAGTCTCCCGGTCTCAGAGAAGGAAGAATTATTCCCAGAGTCACCATTTTGAACTTTGGCTTTAGTATGTTTGTTTAGGTATCTTAGATCTAGGATGGGTCGACACTCTCCTGTCTTTTTTGGGGTAAGGAAGTATCTGGAATACAGTCCTTTTCCCCTGCAATAGAGAGGTACCTTCTCTACTGCTTGTAGAAGTAGTAGACAGGAGTCTTCTGCCTCTAATACCTTTGTCCCCAAGGGAGAGGGAGGACTGAAAGACTTTGCTCTCATTTTTGGGAACCTTTTGAAACTGTGAGCAAGTTCCTGGCTCACTACTTCCAGGACTCATTTGTCTGAGGTAATAGACTTCCAGGCCTGGAAGTAGTGAGCCAGCCTGCCCCCTACTGGAACTGAGGAGGTGACCCTGACTGACACATCAGGGTGTCTATTTGACAGGGGGCTTAGACTGAGTGAAGGATGGAGTGCTGGTCATTCCTCTCCTGCCTCTTCCCCTAAAGAACCCCCTCTGCTGGAAAGAAGAGGAGGCCTCGGCTTGGTAAAAAGGCCTTTGAAAAGCCTGCCCCTGCCAGCCCTAGATTGCTGCCTCTGAGGAGTGACCTGTTTTCCTTGGCTGCAGCTCTCCTGTAGGTGGTCCTATATTCATCCGTCTTTTTCATGTAAGCCTCTGTTTGCTCTCCAAACAGAGAATTACCCATGACAGGAAAATCCATGGCCTTGGTCTGGGTATCCTGTGATAAACTGGTACACCTGAGCCAAGCAAATCTCCTTAGGGAGACAGATGTAGCCATAACCTTAGAATGTACATAATTCGAGGCAACAGCAGCATGAAACTGGACCTTTGATGCCTTAATACTATCCACAGCCACCAGCTCCAGCTCCTTGGCCAGCTGGGGAGGAGCATTCTTAGCCAGCTCCAGAACCGTATCCTACATAGTTTTCTGGTATATGGCTGTATATGCCATGTAACTAGCTTGCCTGAGCCCCAAAGAGGATGTCAAGTACTGTTTCTTTGCCATGGCATCCACTTTCCTGGAATCCTTATCTGGGGGGATGAGATGCCAGGGGAATATTGGCCTTGTCACAGGCTACAGCTTGCACTACCCCAACATGGCTGCAATGATGCGCTAAGGAATTCTGTCCCAGGATCTAACAAGGTATACCTCCTGTCCATCTTTTTATCCACAAGGGGTATGGATGTTGGAAACTGAAGGATTATTTGTGTCTGTCTCCCCAAGGATTTATGCAGAGGGATAGACACTCTTTTGGACTCTGGGACATCCATCATCTCAACATAGTCAGGTTCCTCCTGATCCTGTTCAGCCTCTTCTACGGGAAGCTGGAGGGTATCAGCCACTTTCTTGTAGTACAAGAAATGGGAGGGGGACTCAGAAAGTCTGGGAGGAGACACATGAGAAGGCCTGTCTGGGGAGATGTCAGGGTCTACTGGCTCATCTAGGCCTTCATAATCTTCTTCTTCATAATCTTCTTCTTCTCCTTCCCAATCACCCTCATAGAATGCTTCAGGGTCATATTCAGAAGCAGAAACTTCCAACCGAACCGACCGTTTTTGGATCGATGTCGGTCCAGTCGGAACCAGACAAAGCAATTGTACAACAGCAATCGCTTTAGCTATTTAATCAGCGGTCGGAACATGGGAACCAGGATCCGAACCGGCTGACTTGCACTTTCTCTTAGATGGAACCGATTCTGCAGAATTGGCTCTTCTTTTGCCCACGGAGGCATCGTCCAGGGCAGTGAGCACCCCTTCAGGTTCGATCGGAAACAAACCGAGCTTGCCATTTGGGTCAGCGGATTTCTCGGCCTCCCTTTCCTTCAGCCTACTTAAACGTTTATCTAAAGTGGCTTTGGGAAAGTTTTTGCAAATTTGGCAGTCTTCTTTGAGGTGGTCAAACCCCAGACAATAAACACAGAGGAGGTGGGGATCAGCCTTAGCAAAGGCCTCCCCACACTCGGTGCAGTGCTGAAACCCAGTGGGACTGGTTTTCATTTTGGGTTTCTCAGACATGCCTAAAAATAATTAGTTACCCTTACCAGCATTTAAGCCAGGCAACTACAAACCTGTTGGTTCCAACCGTGTCACGGCTAGCTTAAAAAATCGAAGAAAATATTGTTTTTTTTTAGAATCCAATAGGTACTGGGAACCACAATACAAAAGGTAGAAAAGATTACCAGAAAAAAACAAAACAGAATTGCTTCGGTTCCCAACCAGACTGACCGGAAATAAACTGAACAAAAAACAATTTCTACCAACAAAACTCTAAACTACCTACTAAGTACACTTACTGAACCGTGGACAGAGATCAGAATACTGAAAAATAATTGGAACGGTTGATAAAAACGACTGATTTTTTTACTTGAACCGAACCGAAGCGAAGGAGAGGATCTCCGGAGCGACTTCTCAGTTAGGCGGAGTAAAGAATCTGACAGTTATATGGAGGGGTACATAGGACAGAGGTTTGAAAACCGAGCTCGAGCTCAACGTACTGTGCCCTGGCATAGAGTTAACCCTTTCCTCTCTGGAGCAGTTCAAGTGCTGGGGATAACTGTATATAGTCAGAATACAGCAAGACTTCATGTTGTTTGAATTGTAATTCATGTATTTTTTTATTGGTCTTGAAATTCAATTCATGCCATGATGATCTGTACAGTCTGCCCGCTATCATAATGTCTTCTATTGTAACTGTAACAATTATAACAGTGCTTGTTTTACCTCATGTATTGTACTCAGAGGACCACTTTGTAAATGAGTTCTCTCAATAGTGTTTCTCCTGGTAAAATGAAGATTGATTGATTGAATCCCGTCAGGCCCCACTGCTTTGTCCACCTTCAGTTTTAGAAGTTCTTTCAGGACCCTTTCTTCTGTGAATGGACTGGTATCGACCCCCCTATCCAGACTGCTTCTATTGTTTGGTTTAGGTACCTCCTCCTCCTCCTCCTCTTCTTTTGTGAATACTGAACAGATGTATTCATTCAGCATCCCTGCTTTTTCACTGTCACCCTCTGCCCCCCCTTTCTCTTTATTAAGCCTCACTGTCCCTCCCTTGGTCTTCCTTCGCTCCCTAATGTACCTATAAAAGGTTTTATCCCCTTTCTTAACTGAGTTGGTTATCTTTTCCTCGGTTTGGGCCTTTGCTATTCTGACTGCCTTACCCACTTCCTTCTACTTTAACTGGTACAGTTCTCTGTCCTGCTCCTTCTGTGCTTGCTTATACTTCCTGAATGCTATCTTTTCTCCCTAACTGTCCCTGCCACCTCTTTTGAGAACCATAGTGTTTTTTTCCTTTATTTTGTTTTGTTTATTTGCGTCACACAAAGGCTTGTTGCCTCTGTGATGGCAGTTCTGATTTTTCCCTGTAACCCCCCTTCAAACAGGGATTCCTGAAAAGTCTTCCTTGAGCTTGCCTAAATGCTCACTGCCAGGCTGGTGTCCTGCGTTTTAGCAATTTAAATGTGATTGCCAGAGAGCGCATGTATAGCCTCTGTGCACTGTCTGTTTAAGAGCTGCCTGGATTGCAGTCTTAAGTAATCTGAGAGAGCGCTCTGTTGAAAGATGTAACTATTAGCTGAAAATCATTTAGAGTGATAATGATAATGTAGTTTGTCTAATCTGCCTTCTTTGCAGCAAGGACTTTTTTGTTTATCTCCACTGTCTTGGTCCTGGACTGCCGAATTGGACCAATCAGTAATGGTGGGACCTGAAATGGAGCCGGACTACAGGAGCTGTCTGGAGTCAAAATCTGTAGGAATTGTAGTTTTGGGATTTTGGCCCCTTTTTGCACCTGAAGGGGGAGCCTTTGTTGTGACTGACAGACAGATCAGCCAACCAAACCTTTTGGATCTTGGGAAAATTCCCAGGCTTGCTGCAGTTTGGGTCTGATCTAAGTTGAGAGTTGAAAAAGCAACATGCTTGAGACAGTTGAGCAGCAGTTCTGTGTAGTTTTGCATGGGAAAACTGTGAAAGGGCTGAGTTTTGGCCTGCCTGCTGTCCCTGAGAGGGAAAATAGAGTTTATTCGGACTGAACTGAAATGTGAGGACTATTTAAGCCACTGGACTGTGACCAGGCTTTAACCAAGAAGACTGAAGATTTGTTGAATGCGATCGGCCCGTCAGGATTTCCAGCTACTTTTGAATCCGGTTTGTGCAGAGACTTTGCGATCATGACCAGAGAGCGGTTTGCCTGGTACAGTAGAATTTCCTTACATGTAAATGTACTGTGTATTGAAAGTGGGTTGTGATTTGTTTCCCCACTGTGTGAACTGTGTTCTGCTTGCTGGAAGCTTTATCCAGCTTAATCAGACTGAATCCGTGTTCATCTCCATTCGGCCAGGGACATGCCACGCTGGCCCTGCCAGACTACCCCACTGCACAGAGAAAGCAACCGACGAGAGAACTGCCTGAGGATCAGCCCTCTGCTCCACGCTTGAACAGGAACTATGCCTCGGAGAATCATGTGGGCCCTACTTCTCCAGGCACTGCTGTCTCGATTTTCGTCCAGCCTGTGTCCAGTATTGGGTATCATGAGTAACCATCAGGGTAGTTCCCTGCAACAACAGCCAAATCTAAAAGTGTGTCATCTGATTGTCTTTTGTTTTCTTTTCATGAACTGAGCCCTCCGCTCCAGATTACAAATAGTGTGTGTGTTGTGCATGTTGTTTCTTCCACCACAGGGCCCCAACCAGCTGCAACGTTCCTGGCTAGCCTACCATTCTCCATCTGGGTACCCAGAGTGTGTGACTGTTTATGGACCCTGAAGTGCATGCATAACTGTTTGATTGATAGAGCCTTTAAGCAAATTAACCTGATTATGCCCCTCCCTTGTTCAAGTCCCTTAAGTAAATCAGATCCGACTCTTTTTTGCATTTACCCTGACTGTGGTTCCAGTTTGTGCAAGAGTACTGTACTGCTATTATTTGCTGTGTATAACTTTGTGTTACAGGGGGCCACAGGGCCGAGCCAGAGGAAAGCCCTGGTGGTAAGTGCAAACAGTGTTGGTACTTATGTGGTGTATCAGGGGTATTGCGAAAGTGATTATTGTGTATTGTTCCAGCCACTAGTAAGGAAAGAGGGGGGTTACAGTGTCCAGGAGGACTGTGCCCAGGTTAGCTTGACCACTACCAACCCTGACCTCCAGGTGGAGGCACCCGTTTCAGAACTCAGGCCCCTTAACCTGCTACTAGCCAAGAAGACAGGGGTAGAAGCCCTTGGGATAGCGCCACCTAGGGGTTACATCCCCATTGTTCCTCCACTCCTTCTTCTTGCCCATTTGCTAGTGCTTTTCTGAGGTACTTTCCCATTTTGCCAAAGTCATCCCTCCTAAAGTCCAATACCATTGCTTTTGTACAGCTTGACTCCACAAGATTAGACTAATTCCAAGAAGTCCACAGTTCACCAAGAAGAAGACCCCCAGAGCAGCCACCACCAATAGTAGCTAGCCATTCTGATCCTCTCTAGCTCTCAGAGTCCTTTCCCAGGCCCCAGCATGTCTCTCCATGCTCCCAGAGTCCTTTTCAAGGCCCCAGTGTCTCTCTCCATACTCCCAGAGTCCTTTTCTAGGCACCAGTGTCTCTCTCCATGCTCCCACTATCATTTGCCAGGCCCCAGTGTTTCTCTCTGAGGTCCCACTGTCCTTTCCCTGGCCCCTGTATCTCTCTCCATGCTCCTGGAGTCCTTTCCCAGGCCCCAGTGTTTCTCTCCATGCACCCAGTATCCTTCTGTAGGCCCCAGAGTTTTCCTCCAGGCTCCAACTGTCCCCAGACCCCAGTGTTTCTCTCCACCCTCTAAGTATCCTTCTCCAGGCCCCAGTGTTTCTCCCCCACAGTGTCCTTTCCCAGGCCCCAGTGTTTCTCCCCACAATCCCAGTGTCCTTTCTCAGGCCCCAGTGTTTCTCCCCACAATCCCAGTGTCCTTTCCCAGGTGTCAGTGTTTCTCTCCAGGACAGGTCCCCGTTGTCCTGCCTCACAACACATTTTCTTAGATCTTAGTTTCACAGGCTAACTATGAGCCCTGGTACCTCGGCAAATGAGTGACTTGGTTTGCAGGTGGTCCTGAGTGCACAAGGCAATATATTGTGGATAACGGGATCTGTTTTCTTCAAATAGCAGTTCTAATAATTTCAAACATCCTCTGTGCTTCAAAAGCTTAAAATGTCTGTATCCCTTATAGCACTTCTTTCTTTGTTTCACTCTTGCCAGGCCAGACTGAATGACCGCTATGGAGTGTACCACACCAGCCCCTTACTGGGCAGCCTCACCAAGCCAGTTGTGCTGTGGACACAGCAGGACGTGTGTAAATGGCTTAAGAAGCACTGTCCGCACAACTATCTGACCTACGTGGAGGCATTTTCCCACCATGCTATCACAGGTAAACACATCTCACCAATCATGCTTCTCGCCAGGGTGCTTGCAGTCGTTAGTTTTTTTTTTGCATGCTGCCAAAAGACATGTCACTATAAAGTGCCATCTGAACCAGGTGGAGGTGTTTGCAGAAGACTGATGCCCCTGTCTTGGGGTTACATTCATTTGTCTAATTTGCATAGAATGGTTTGATTGGCTGAAGCTCAAAATGCCTTTGCTATAACATCAGTCTCTGTAGTTTGGCTTTAAAAAGCAAAATCCCCCCCCACCCCCCAAGTCATACAATCTGTACATGAACTTGTAATGTATTTTCTGTTTTCCTGTTTTTCTCTTGTTGAAAAATTAATAAAAGGCATTAACAACAAAAAAGCAAAACAAGAACAGATGACAAAGTTTGAAAATCCACTTTTATTAAACATTTTTCTTTGATGAAGCTTTATGAGTTTAAATATGAGTGGTAACACACAGCAAGGAGTGTGACTATACTCTTTTACACACACACACACACACACACAAACACACACGCATGCATAAAAACATAGAATTTGACAGCAGAAAAGGACTGCTTTTCCCAGATGTTCCCTACCTATTCTCTCTCACTCTCTGTCCACAGACCCTATGGCTTCCATTGACCCCCCCCACACCTCCCTGCATTATCTAATATACCCCTATGCCTATCCCATGCATGCTTGAAGCCCTCACTGATCTAGCCTCCACCACTTCCATTGGCAGTCTATTCCAGGCATCCGCTACCCTTTCTGTGAAGAAATATTTCCTCTTATCAGTCGTGAACCTCCCCACCCCCACCCCGCTTCATTGCATGTCCCCTGGTCCTGGTGCTTGTTCTCATTTGAAGAAGATTCCCTACCTGTACCCTGTTCACCCCTTTAATGTACTTATAGGTCTCTGTCATGTCACTTCTCTTTCAGGGTGTACATGATGAGATCCTTCAGTCTCTTCTTGTCGGGTTAAACTGGAAATATTTAGGTGGGGGAACTCTCACATCTAGATTTCTAGGTTGGGGAACTCTCCTATAGTAGTAAGTGGAAAAAGTTGACAGAGGTAGTGGAACTGCCATACAGTTTCTAAGGAGGTGGTAGAACTGAGTTCCTGTGGACTCCTGCCCAATTTAACCCCTGCTTTTTGTATGGCCTTTTGTGCAAACCATGCACCATTTTAGTTGCCATCCTCTGGACTGCTTTGACCTTATCTATGTCCTTTCTGAGGTGCGGTCTCCAAAACTCAACACAGTACTCCAGGTGTGGCCTCACCAGGAAGCGATATAATGGCAACACCACTTCCCTACTCCTGCTGGAGTTACCCCTCCCTAAGCACCCTAGCATCCCACTAGCACTACCCACTACATAGTCATACTGCCCTGCTACCATGAGGTCCTCAGATATGATAACCTCAAAGTCCCTTTCCTCTATATTTACTGTAAGTATCCCCCAATCCTATACTTAGGGCCAGTGTTCCTATGCCCTAGGTGCATTATTTTACACTTTTTGGCATTGAAACCCAACTGCCATGTTTTTGACCATTCCTCAGGTTTCCCAAGATCCCCAATATCCCTCTCATTTTCTGCACCCCTTCCTGAATGTCCACCCTATTGCAGATTTTGTTGTCATCCTCAAAAAGGCATACTTTCCCTTCCAGCTCTTCTGCAATGTCCCCTATAAAGATATTGAAGAGGACTGGTTCTAGTACTGAGCCCTGTGGTATCCTCTGGTCACACTTCTCTTTTTAGAATAAGGGCCATTAGAAACATAGAATTTGTTTTCAGAAAAGGACCGCTTGGCCCATCTAGTCTGCCCAGATGGTCCCTGCCTAGTCTGGCTCCACAGACTCTAACTAGTCTCTGGCAACCCTCCTGCCTCCCTGCCTATTTACTAATATTCCACTATGTCTATACCATGTGTGCTTAAAGCCACCTACTGTTTTTGCCTCTACCACATCCACTGACAGTCTGTTCCAGATATCTACAACTCTTTCTCTGAAGTAGTAATTCCTCACATCCCTCTTAACCCCCCACACACACACACACACAGCTTAATTGCATGCCCCATGGTCCTGGTGCTCATTCTTATTTGAAAGAAACTCCCCTCCTGCACCCTGTTCACCCCTGTGAGGTACTTGTAGGTTTCTATCATGTCCACTCTCGCTCTCCTCTCTTCCAGTGTGTACATGTTAAGATGCCTCAGTCTCACCTTGCTTTTGGTGCAGCCCTCTGCACCATTTTAATTGCCCTCCTCTGGACTGCCTCCACCCTGTCTATGTCCTTTCTAAGGTATGGCCTCCAGAAATGGACACAATATTCCAGATGGGGTCTCACCAGTGAGTAATACAGTGGCAATTCTACCTCCCTCCTCCTGCTGGAGATACCTCTCTCTATACATCCCACTGGCCCTAACCACTGCCTTGTCACGCTGCCATTAACCAACACCTTCTGTCTTCTATCCTTTAACCAGTTTCTAACCCAATTTGCCAATATGGCTCCCACTCCTAGGTTAGTCAACTTCCTAATCAGCGTTCTATGTGGTACTTTGTCAAAAGCCTTGCTAGCATCCAAGTACAGGATATAACAGGTAAATAGGTATATGCTTGCACAAGTTTCAAAGTTATATAGTTTTTTAAAATATAATCTAAAAACTGTGCCATTTTCTGAGCATGATTAGTTCAACAAATGAACATTCTATGGATAGCTGGATTTTTGCGATAGCGGTATTTTTCATGTTTTCCTCTGTCATCACTCAAAACCTGCTTTTGTGATAATCATTTTTGTTAGATTCACTTTTGTGAGAATCGCTTTCGTGATGCCGTAGTGAAACATATGAATGTGAAAAATTTGATAATGAAAAATACAAAAGTGAACATACTGTTATTGAAAAGTATGTTAGTAGAAAAAAAAACAAATAACCATATAATGAAGAGGATTCTTCTCCTGGCACAGGGCCCTGCACATCTGCATCCATAGCTGCATGGTAGGGCAGGGTCCAAAGGTCATGGTGCTTCCATAGGCAGATATACTCTTCCCTTGACACAGGGCCTTGATGGTCCTGCTTGTCTGCATCTATAGTCAGTGTAGGGCTCATGGACAGCCCATGGATTCTTGTCTTGCAGCACTGTTCATCTGCATCCATAGCCACACCTCTTCCCTTGGTACAACTTAGCAAGCGTCACCAACCAGGGCTTAGAAGGTCCTGTGCGTCTGCATCTGTAGCTGTTTTTTTTTTTGTCATTTTCTTGGCACAGGGCCCTGTGTGAACAGTGCTATGCAGACTCTTCCCTAGGCACAGGGCCCAGAGGGCCCACTGCATCTGTACACGCAGGTCATGAAGGGACTTGTGTGAATAAGGACACAATTCCACTATCATAAAAAGAAAAAAAATCATTGCAAAAAAACTATATTAATGCAGACATAAGGGTTGAAGAACAAATAAGTGGGCAAAGTAAAGAAATTAAAAATATTATGGTTTGAAGTCTCAGGAGTCTCAGTAAATTGGTGGTGCATTGTTCCTTGGAGTTGACAACTGTAATGCCTACCCCTTCCCCTGAGCTAACAAACTTATACATGATCTCTTGCGTCAGCTCAAAGAAAGTTACGTCTGATTCTGGTGGCCTCATGTGGTGAGCCATACCTTTGTACCTCCTAACACTTTATGCCTAAGAGGCATGGGCTTGGACCTGTGCCTTGTGCTCCGGCAGGAGGCTAGGGGCTGGGAGGAGGGGGGTGGCCACTAGGGTTGACAGCCCCGAGGAACATAACGCCATTGATTCACCAAGACTCCTGAGAATCTAAACCCTAATGTTTTTAATTTCCTTACTTTGTCTGCTTTGCATTCTTCAATTCTAATGTCTACATCAATGTCATTTTTTTTTGCAATGAATATATATATATATATACATACATATAAAGAGAGAGAGAGAGTGTAAAAAAAATGGAATACTTTATAAAACAACAAATCTGAAGGACTTAGCCATCAACTTAGCAAGCGTCACCAACCAGGGTGTCCACTCACTTCAGCAGAAAATAAAAATCTACTATTGGAATGCTGCCAGGCTCAAGACTAGCGTGTTGAGAGAGAACATCTTAAAAAAGACATTTTAAGTTCCAAGGCACAATGCACCTTGCGGAGACGATGTACGAATTTGACTAGACTGCTCTAATTCATGTAGTTAGAATGCAAGGTAGTTTCTCAGCTGGACTATCCTGGGGAAATGTATTGTAAGCTGAATAACATGGGGGATGTTGCTGATGGGCTGTGGGAAGATAATGGGGTAAAGTTGATTCTCACAAAGGAGGTACTCCTGCCCCGTGGCGACACTACAAAAAGCCATTAGTGGTAATCAGTTCATGCCGAGTGGCTCTGAAAGGGGCTTTGTTGCCAGTGTGTTAGAGGGCAGCTTTTGGAAATACACCAAAGCTCTCTTGCACGTGTTGTCTCCAGTCCTGAGAGGAAGGGTTGCTCTGTGTGTGTTTTGAATCCATTCAGCTGCCCTACGGCAGCCAAGGCCTTTAATCACCCTGCCACCAGTGACATCGCCAATCGCTTAAGTTATCGGAAGCTGAGAGTGTTTACACTTTAGAATCATATTATTTCTTTCTCTGTGAAATCATTCCCCCCTCCACTTACCTTTGGCCATAACAAATACATACCGTTTTGCGTATGACAGAATTTCAAATACAGCAGCTCCCTAACACATCTTGTAAAAACCATGTGAATATTTTTTACTGATTAACTGATTTTTGGTAAAGTGGGGAAGATGGATTTTTTTTTTTTCTAGAATTTTTTTAACGCTGTTCATTCGGGTTGGACACATTGAAAATATTAACAGTAATGTGAGGTTGGAAGGAACTCTAGATCCATCATGCCCCATCCCCCCGCCCCCTCTGTTTCACAAGCAGGAATGAATAAATGAGGTGCTCAAACATGTACTACTGTATAGGAATTCCCTATTCACCCTAATACCCAGGGTATCCTGGGATTTCCCGATCCCCACCCACCACCCAGGGTAGCCTGTGATTCCTCACCCACCCTGTTACCCAGGGTGCCCTATGATTCCCCACCTACCCTACTACCCTGTGATTCCTCACTCGCTCTACTACCCAAGGTACCCTGTGATTCCCCACCCACCCCACTACACTGTGATTCCTCATCCACCCTACTACCCTGTGATTCCTCACCCACCCTACTACCCAAGGTACCTGTGATTCCTCACCCACCCTACTACCCTGTGATTCCTCACCCACCCTACTACCCATGGTACCCTGTGATTCCCCACCCACCCTACTACCCTGTGATTCCTCGCCCACCCTACTACCCAAGGTACCCTGTGATTCCCCATCCACCCTACTACACATGGTACCCAGTGATTCCTTATCCACCCTACTACACCGAGTACCCTGTGATTCCCCACCCACCACCCAGGTTACCCTGTGATTCCCCATCAACCCTATTACCCAAGGTACCCTGTGATTCCCCACCCCCTACTACCCAGGATACCCTGTGATTCTCCATCCATCACCCAGGTTACCTTGTGATTCTCACACACCCTATTACAGATGATACCCAGTGATCCCCAACCCACCACCCAGGGTACCTTGTGATTCACCACCCACGCCGGATTTCTGGATTGACCGGTGCCTGGTGCCATCTGTTGTGCGTCGTTTTGCTGCATTTCCTTTGGTCTCCCTCACCCCCCCCCCAATGGATTATCATAAAGGGGGGTCTGGACTGTGGATTTTTGCGGTTCTTTTGGGCTTCCTTTCTCTCCCCCCTGGATTATCGTAAAGGGGGGATTGGATAGTGTAGACTATCAACACTGAGCCTGTTGGAACTCTGAGGATTGCCAGACTGCTGCTGTTTTGGTGACTTTTTCCTTTTCTCTGTGGGGGTTTTCCCCTTCTCAGTAAAAACTGTTTTATTTCTGGCCAAGTATTATTAAGCTAAATGGGATCTGGGGACATGCTGCTCCTTTTAAAACTTTTTAAGGCCTGCTCCTTACTTTTTCCTTCTCTTTGTTGGTTGGGTTGGGTGGGATTGGGTATTGGGTTTATTATTTTATGTTTGTGTGAATGGTGTGTGAGTGGTTAAGATTGCTATTTGTATTAGTGGTGTGACTGGGCTCGAGCGAATGGATAAAATTTGTTGTTAGGGGCCCTTTGTGGTTGGACTTTGTGTGTCTGGGAGGACTGGGGGTCCTGGGGGAGGGCCGGATAGTGTACGGAGCATCCCAGCTGCTTGATCTGTGGTCTTTCACCAACCTCCCATTCTCCATCACTATAGCATGTCGCTGTTGAGAGGTCGGGATTAAGAGAAGGCACACTGATCACTTATGGAATGGCGCCCTGTGCACTATGGGAGGGTGTAGGATTGGGGTGGTCAGGTGCAGAAGGCACCCTCTATATCAAAGGGTCCCTGAGAGAGGTGAAAGGTACCTGGTTCCTGTTTCCAGGGTTCCCACCAGACCGAGTAGACAGATAGCCAGAAGGACTACACTGTCCACCAAGCCCCTAAGGACAGTGCTATGCAATGCCAGATCGATTAGGAACAAGACCGCCATTATTGCGGACTTGATTTCCTCAGTTGATCTGGCAAGCATTACCAAGACCTGGGTGGGTGACAATGTTGGTCCATTTTCAGAGGCTGCTGTCCCCCCTCCCCCCAGGTACTCGGTGGTGCACTGCCCCAGAGTGGAATGCTGGGGCGGGGGAGTAGCCATCTGTTTTAGATCTGAGCTTGTCTTCTCCGTGCACTCAGTGGGAAGACCAGGTTCTTTTGAATGTATGGCAGTGTGCCTGTTTAATCAGGCCTTCCCGGACCTTAGGTATTAGTCCTCCCTGGGTACCCTGCTTTTCTGTTTGAGTTTCAGTTTTTATAGAGATATTTATTAATTATATTCATGTTGATATTTTATTGTTTTTATATTGATTTGTATTACTGTACTGATAGTGTGCTTTCATTGTTTGGTGCCCAGAGCCTCCGGAATTGGGCGCCAGAAAAAAAAAAATTGCCTTGCCCTGCCTTGCCACCCTACTATGCAGAGTATCCCATAATTCCCCATCCCCTCACTGCCCAGGGTACCCTGTGAATCCACCACTATGCAAGGTATCCCATAGTTCCCCATCCACTCACTAGCCAGGGTACCCTGTAATTCCCCCCTCCCACTATGCAGGGTATCCCCTAATTCCCCACCCCACCACTATGCAGGGTATTCCTTAATTCCTCACCTCCCACTACCTAGGGTACCCTATGATTCCTGACTCCGTACTACCCATGGTGCCCTGTGATTCACCCCCCCACAGTACAAAGGGTATCCTGTGATTTTCCATCCATCCTGCTACCCAGGGTACCCTGTGATACCCCACCCCTACTACCCAGGGAACCCTGTGATTCCCCACCCACTCTACTACCCAGGGTATTGTGTGATTCCCCACCGACTCTACTACTTAGGGTATCCTGTGATTCCCCACCCACCCTACTATCCAGGGCACCCTGTGATTCCCCACACCCCACTACTCAGGGTATTCTGTGATTCCCTACCCACTCTACTACCTGTGATTCTCCACCCTATCTACTACCCAGGGTACACCATGATTCCTATGGTAATTAGCAATTTCAGTCATCATCTCTGCAGTTTTCAGTCTGACACCTCCAATCAGCACCTCCGCCCTCTTCCTAGTAGCATCCCCTTTACCCCTGCGGCTTCACGCCATCTTCCCCTGATACTGCTCCTCCATCTCACTGCTGGTACTATGCCACAACTAACCAAAAGATGTCCTCTCCTGGCATGCCACTCAAATTTCCTCACAATTTTGATGCTGTATATTGGACAGCAGCTTTGGAGTTGCTATGCGAGCAGGTGTCCTGTTCTCCACACCTCAGATTCTGACAGCAATATCTCCACTGGATCAGAACCAGGAGTCATGGTCATAACACCAACCCACATTCCTGACTTTGTGGGTTTGGATTAAAAACCTTTTTTTTTGTTTGTTTTATTCCACTTTTTTATTTTTTTGGTGTTTCACTTTGGCCTGTGATCAGGGCAACAGATGGGGCTGTCCAAAGCAGCCGTGCAGTAACAGGGCCAGGGAGTACTTGCCTGTTATTCTGACTGTTACGGCTGTGAATGAACTGGGTCCCACACAACTTTGCAAGCTTTTGACACCCACCCCACCCTACACACACACACACACACACACACACACACACACACACACACACACACTGCCCAGGTAGAGAGCCCGTCAGTACAGGAACAGCTTAAGGTCCCTACCGAGGCTGAAATCACATTGAAAGGGTGTTACATGCTCCCCCATTTTATCAAATTCCATCCTGCAGTCTGTCTGTAACATTCATAGCTTGGGCAATTTCTTGGTGGAAGTCTGGTAGTGGCTGTGTAGCTCAACCGGGCCGGCCCCATTTGTATATTTTACTCATTTTATTATAATCTTTGTTTAAATCAAGTGTTGTATCCTCCTGCATCATTTGCCTGGGCTGTTATCCCAGCTACATCCGAAATCCATCATCCGCTACCCCTCACCATCCTCTGATGGAAGTATACATTCAGCAGGGCCAGAGAGCACCTATATGACCCTCATTTAGATGACACTGTGGGTTTTCTTCCCAATTTTGTTCCCGTGTCTCCCTCCTGATGGTGCTCTCACAGCTTCTAGTGGCCTTGGACTTGACAGCGGAGTCCCTGGGTGGAGCAAGCTCTCACCCCTTCACAGGAGTTGCTGTGGTGCCGAAGTGGTGCCATCCCATCCCCAGGCTTGGAAATGCTGCTTTGGGAAGCACTATTTCCTGGCCCTGGCCACCAACCCACATGGCCAGATCCAATCCTGTACCTGGGTTCATGGTGTGGCCAGCAGGTGGCTCCTAGGTCCCCAGCATGGCTAGCAGGTGGCTGTGCACTTCGTTCTTGCTGCTACTTTTGATTTACAAGTCTCTGTTCTGCAGATTGTATACTATTATATTTATTTATTTTACTGTCGCTTGAAATTGAAATGTTTCTTGTTATTTGTTAAACTGTACAGCATTCTGGGTGTGAGAAGGATGCTTTTACAAATAAACTTTCCTATCCTATTCACCTTTGTTGATATGATTTGGCCATTTCTTATCCCAGGTCTATCATAACGTTTTGTTAGCAGGGTTGAGTGGGGTTTTATAACCTTTACAGGCCCAAGTCTGACTCTATTATTTGAAGCTGCCTATATGAGCCAAAGTCATGCTGTAACACTTTTTTCTCCACATAGACTACTCGAGACGTCCCTGTCACTGATGTGTTGAGTGCTGCCACAAAGAGCCCCCAGGTGGCCAATTGGGGAACATATTAAAGAGCACTTCAAAACAATTACAATTTATTAGAGAATACTTTTTTGTATATTTTCAGTTTTCTTTTCCAGGGTTTCTCTAACTCATCCTGGTAGCCTGTCTAAGAAGTGTGGTTAAAATGCATTTACTGTTCCCAACTGACCTCCTACTTCCTTTGTTTATAACATCATAGTATTGACCATGACAACAGAATGTGATGTTACAAACAGCAATTGTGAGGTCATTTGGGGACTGTCAGAGCCTTTTAAAAGTCTAAGTGAAATATGGGCTGCATTATCTGGATACAGAAAGAACCAGTAACAAGAGACAGGAACACAAATTTGAAAACATTGTTTGTACTTTGTCATTCTCAGCCTAAGTTGAATAAGACACGCAAGCCTGTTTAAAATGTGATGTCTGTTCTAATGAAGCCTTGCCCGCCTGACTTTGCATGAAGATTTGGTACCCATGATGCCACCCTCTGGGAATGAGGCTTGAGAGTATGTGTGTGGTTTGGAGGGATGTACAAAACCAAAAACTAGAAAACACTAACGTTTAAACAATAACGACCACGAAGCTGGTCATTTCCGAGGGATTAACGACCAGTTGGGGGGAAGGGTGACCCAAGGCATAATCCAAGGAAATTACTGGCTTTGAGGCTGTTATTATGATTTGAAGTCTAATCACAATAAAAATTGTTTTTTTTTCCCATTTATTTTTAACTTAATTAAGGTTTTAAGCAGAGTGGCACAAGCCATACACTGTCATGTGACAGCTGGATCAGTCCTTTCTACGATGTTAATGACCAATCCAGTAGGCAATCAGGAGCCTCGCTAGGCTCTTGAATAATTAATTAGACTATAATTGCTGTGAAGATCACAGTTTATAGTGTTTTATTTTAGTAGTTGTGTTTTCTTTAAATGGAGAGGGACACTCCTCTCACTACTCATTAAACAATTCAGGGTGTAACACGCTCAACCTTTTTAAATGTGGACTGGTTGTCCAAAGGCCTACCTGGTAACAGAATAAACTGTATAAATAAATATTTTTCTTTTAAAAAACATGGCTAGTTCACTTTGCTTTAATCACATCCCACAAAACGTTCTATAAAATGGATATTTATGTATGATATGATTAAATAAACAAAGTGAATGAGCCTGGGATGAGTACATTGCATCCTAACTGGTTTCATACCGTGTTGTGTGAAGCGATATGACTGCATGCACTGCAGCCTCTCCAACCCCCCCCCATTGCCCATTCACCAATAACACTCATTTGCATTACTGATCACTCTTACAGATGCTGTGGAGGATGGAACGAGGGGAAACAGATATCGCCAGGTGAAGACAACAGAGGTAGTACTTAGAATGTGTTGCCATATTCCTTCCTCTGTTCAAAACCTATATATGACCACACCTTGATTATTGCTCCCAGAGTTGGAGCCCATACCTCAAGAAGGACAAGGGTATGGTTGAAAAACCGCAGAGGTCAATCACCAAATTGATATCCAAATACAGGGTTAAACCATATGAATCAAGATTATCTGGTCTTGGGCTATGGCATCTCGAGACGAGGCACGTGGGGGGGGACATCTTGCTGATGTATAAATTCCTAAAGGGTGATTTATTAATGAAGGTTTTGCGCCTTGCCCCCAAAGATCCTAGATATGATCTGAGGGGACATAAGTGTCAGTTGTTAGAGATTCAGACAAAAACAGAATCCTGGAGGAAGGGCTGTGTCCCTAGATCAGTAAGACTGTAGAATCACTTACCAGAGAAAGTGATTGATGCGCCTAGCTTAATTTAAAGGCCAGGTTGGATCTCTACATTACTGATGGTAACCTTGTTACCTCCACTAAGTAGTGGGGACATTTATGGGCAATAGCCTCCAGTTGTCCTAAATCCGGAGTATATATTTTTCTGCTCAATGAAAACACAAAGGTGCCATATTAGAGTTATGAAATGCCAACAGCACAAGTGGCAGATGGACACAGATTATGGAGATGATCCAGTCAATCAAAAAAGCAAAGAATGGCCTGATCTGGAGGTATGGTGGAGTAGCATGTTCTGCAGTCATGTGTGTGGCCCAGGTTTACATAACAAGCTGACTCCTATTCCTGGGTTGATGCAGTCAAGTTCCTCTGGTGTCTCAGCAGTGGGTTTGTCTATCCTGGGTTACCTCACAGCATTTCACCCACCCTCCATAGAAAAGGCATGGCAAGGCAAGTGTGAGCTTTATGTTAGGGGTGTGGATGGAACATCAAATGGTGAAATATTACTGGGGCTGCATGCAGAATGACACCAGTCCAGTCTTCAGTTCTCAACAGCCCTGAGGACATCTTTGACCACACCTGCCACCCCCACTCCATGAATATTGGATCCTCATGGAAAGGTAAGTAACAGGGTGGCATCAGTGAGGCCCTGGTGGTGGAATCAGTGGTAGAATCATTGGTGGTGGCATCGGTGGGGCATCGGTAGTGGCACAGGTGTGGCATCATGGTGGAATCAGTGGTAGAGTCATCGGTGGGGCATCGATAATGGCACGAGTGGGGCATTTGTGGTGGCATCGGTGGGGGCATGTGTGTGGCATCAGTCAGTTGGGAGCATTTTTGCAGTACTGCACCTTATGTGTATTTGTACCCTTTTTGTTACCAATAAAGTTAATTTTGGTAACTCTGTTGGAGTGCCCACCTTTTTTGTTTTCATAACATTTAGCGGAGCATCCAGCATTACTGTTGGTGTGCTCAGCTTCTTTGCTTATTGGCATAGGTACCAGGATTGTATTTGTACCGGGAACTGAAGGAGTGTTCAGTAGGGTCTGAGCGAGAGAAGGACTGAGGCAGCAGAGGGTGAGCAGTAGCACCCTGGGTGGGGGGGATAGAGAAATAAACAAGCAGCAGAGGACTGATGGCCAAATTGTATGTCCATTTGACATTCTGGAATCTGAGTTCATGCCATGAGCCTGGGATCACCAGAGTATGGACAGGAGGCCTGGTGAAGTTTATGTGGATGTGCGTTGGCTCCAGGGAGGGACTGTGGCATCTGCCCTCCTCCATGGCTGCTTCCCAGAGGTCCAGCTGGGAACAGGAAGCAATGCAACTTTCAAAGCCTGAACATGCAGTGTGCAGTGGAGTGTGAGCATGACCAAGATACAGGTGCTTTCGATGCTGATATCTCATGTCAGGATGCCTCTTAAGTTGCTGACTGGCAATTCCACTCCCCATGGCAAATCATAGTCCTCACTGTGCCACCCTCCGAGATATTAAATTGATTAGGATAATATAGAGGCAGGATGTTTGTGGGGGGGGAGTGTATGCGCATTAATGTGTGTGTGTGTGTGTGTGTGTGTGTGTGTGTGTGTGTGTGTAACAGATAGACACACAGGAAGATAAGTAAATAGATGGATAGCCAGACAACAGACAGATAGACAGAGTGCATTTTTCCAAAAATAAAAGTGATGCTGCAATACGTGTGTGGAATTTGACTGGATAGGGGATTACAGGAATGCTTTGAAACTCCCAGAGAGCACAGTTTGAATCCCGCTGAAGTGCAAGATTGAAAACAGTTAGCTGTATACCATCAAGCCCCCTGGAGTGCAGCTCAAGATAGCCATGCAGAGTTCAGCTCATTTACAGCAGGGCTTATTCTGCTGCAGTGCCAGGGCTGCAGGAGCACAAAAACTCCTGTTTCCTCATTCCTCAATGAATCAGTGAATTCTAGATTCTAGAATATAATCTCTGAGAATCCCCTAAGCATTGATCGCCCAGGCTGGGTGGTGGGTCTCAGAATAATTTTTTATCAAGCGCTTATGCAAGGTCCCACAGTAGTAGGGCCTCCATAGCTGCTCACTGGTAATGGAACAGACAGAATATCAGCAAGTCCATCAGTGTCTGTCTGACAGCCTTCCTTCAGGGTGGGTGTGAGCGGAGTAAATAGAATTGAAATGATCCTCCCTGTGCAGGTCGAGAAGGTCAGAGAGGGAGCATAAGAGAACCAACACATGGGGTAGAGCTACAACAGATGGATGCAGGACGGAGGCCTTGTACACTCATGCTTAATGTAAGAGCCAATGCACTCCAGTACAGAGGGGGCACGGGTAACAACCACTGTGGTGCTAAATGTCCTGTGCACACATGAAAACAGTTCAACACTAGTGAACCAGAGTACAGCAGGTACATCAGAAATACGTAATGCCATCCCAAACCGCCTGCAGCTGCACAGCTAATATATCTGACTTTGTGCAGCTGTGCCATGCAAGTGGTATGTATCTCTACTGATACAACCAAATGTATGTCTATCAAAGGAAAAGGAGTTTGTATGTTTGAAATTATACCATGGGCATCACAAACATAACAATCTAATTGGCCAAGATGCCTGTCTGGCTATGACTCAATCTCCCCAAAACCCAAGGGCAAACTGCCAGCCAACTCTTTGACACCAGACAAAAATCACTACATTTTTTTATGCTTTTTAACACTGCTTTGCCACCATCTTGTTTGTCACAACCTAGCCCCAAATCCTGTTAATCTGGCACAATCTACACAAACAGGGGAATATGGGTGTGGGCAGGACAGTAGTGTGGTGGGTAGGTAACTGGCTGGGCGGCAGGACACAGAGGGTGGTGGTAAATGGCTGTCACTCCACAGAGGGAAGAGTGACCAGTGGGTACCATAGGGATCAGTGCTGGGACTGGTCCAATTCAACATCTTCATCAGTGTCATTGCGCAGGACCTAGAAGGCAGAATTTCACTGTTCGCTGATGACACAAAGCTCTGTAACAGAGTAGACACCCCAGAGGGTGTAGACAGAATGAGAAGCGACCTGCAGAAACTTGAAGAATGGTCAGGGGTTTGGCAGTTGAAATTCAATGCAAAGAAGTGCAAGATAATGCATATGGGGCACAAAAACCCTGGCACAATATATCAGTTGGGGGGTGAGGATATAGCATGCACCAAGCAGGAAAGGGATCTTGGGGTTGTCATCTCTGATGACCTCAAGGTAGGGAAACAGTGTGACAAGGCAGCAGGTAAAGCAAATAGGATGCTGGGATGTATAGGCAGGCATCACCAGCAGGAAAAGGGAGGTCATAATTCCGCAATACAAGACACTAGTGAGGCCCCACCTGGAGTACAGTGTACAGTTCTGGAGACCATACCTACGTAAGGACATAGACAGGATAGAGAAGGTTCAGAGGAGGCAACAAGATGGTGCATGGATTGCATCACAAGTCCTATGAAGACAGGTTGAAGGAACTGAACATGTACTCCCTGGAGGAGAGGAGGGAGAGAGGGATATGATAGAGACATACAAGTATCTTACAGGAGGAACAGGGTGCAGGAAAACACTATTTTAAGCGAAAAGATGTTCCAGGACTAGAGGGCATGGGATGAAGTTGGAGGAGGACGATTCAGAGGAAACATGAGAAAGAATTTCTTCACAGAACGGTGGTAGACAAGTGGAAACACCCTGCCAGAGGAAGTGGTGGGGGCTGAAACAATCACGGGATTTAAGAATGCATGGGATAGACATAAAGGAATTCTGGAGGTCAGGGGTAAGGGGCAACAGACTTCTAGGAAAACAAACTGAACTTACAAGCTCAAATGGGCAGACTGGGTGGGCCATAGGCCCTTATCTGCCGACACTGTTTATGTATCTATGTATCATATGGGCCCGGGCACCAGTTAATGGCTTGATTTTTAAGGGCTGTAGTAATCTCCTCCATTCTAATAGGGGCTGGGAATTTTTGGATATGTATGTCCAACAAAGTTGGAAGTTTCAGCGGTTCCAGAAAACTTTTCCTCTGTTCAGAGGTAGCCAATCCTTCTGCTTTGTATAGATGCTGATAATAATTAGCGAATATCTGCCGTATTTCCTCCTCTCTGTAAGTAGTCTGGCCCGTTTCAAGATTCCATATTTTTAAGTATGGCAGCCGTATTTTTGCGGGCTCTTAGTTTATGCGCCAGCCTACGTGTTCCCCTTGCATATCCCTCGTATTCTGCTAATTTTAAATAAATCAGTGACTGCTGGATCTTAGTGTCCAGCAAGTTCTGAATTGCTGCCTTGGTATCTCGTATTTTTTTCTGAAGCTCCCTATCTCCTTCCCGATAAAGTAGCTGATAATTTTGTAGAAGATTCATTAATTCCAAGTACTCTTTTTCTTGTGTAATGCATAGGATATAATTTCCCCTCTAATAGTTGCCTTCATGGCATCCCACCGGATGGCCTCTGACATGTCGGGGGAAGCATTTTCCCTGAAAAACTGTGTTAGCCCTTCTTTCATCTTATCTACAAATTCTTTGTCTTTAAGTATGAGGGGTTCAGTCTCCAGAGAGTGTTTTTGGATTTTTTACCCAACTCAAGCTGTAGGAGTAGGGCGTGATGATCCGATAGTATTTTTGGGTGGATTATTGTGTCATTTACTGATGTAAAATGCTCGCATGTCATAATAAAGTAATCCAACCTTGAGTATGTGTGAAACCTTCCAGACTGATATGTATACCCAGAAGAGGACGGAAATAATTTCCGCCAGATATCTATGAAGCCTAAATGCTCAATTGAGCCTTTAGGAATGTGGCCACACTAGTTTGGTGATAAACTGTCAGATTAGAGGAATCCAAATTAGGCTACATTATTATATTAAGGTCTCCCTCCAATCTTAGTTGGCCCTGTAGATGCTCTAGTATTTCGGTTATGATATGCCTAAGCACCGGCATCTTTGTTTGGGGCGGGAGGTGAACATTTACCAAGGTTACCTCTCTTGAGTGTAACCTACCTTGGAGTATTACATATCTCCCCTGTCCATCTTTATGTACCTTTTTGATGTCCATTTGGGTGGTGGAGGGTATCAAAATAGCTACCCGTCTTTTCCACCCTCTTATTCTTTTTCTTTTCTATTCTTGTTCTAACAGGTAAGAAGAACCACAATATAATCGCAATAATGCATGACAGGGTGTGGGTTGTTGTGGGCTTTATCCACTTCTGAGTGTGGTTTGTCACCCAGCCTGTGGCCTTGTGACACACCACACCAATTCAATTCAATTTTATGGCTTGGGTAAATCCGGCAACAACCCACAACCTGTTGTGCATTATAGACTAAGTGTTGTATGGGGTGCCTCTTGTTCCCAGCTCCTTCTGTCCCCACTGGTTCCCCCTTTTTCCCCACAGTTCCCCTGTACCCCCCAATTCCCACTTTCCTCCTGGTTCTCTCTGTCCCCTCAGTTACTGTTTTTTCCTGTCCCCCCTGTTCCTCTTTGGTTCCTTCTGTCCCTCCTTGTTCCCCTGCCCTCCATTTCCCCTTGTCCCCACCTGGTTCTCCCTGCCCCCCACTTTCCCTGTGCCCCTTGGGTTCCCTGTCTCTCCCAGTTCTCTTATGACCCTAGTTCCCTATGTCCCCAGTTCCCCATCCCACTGTTTCCCCATGTCACCCCTCATTTCCCTCTGCCCCCCAGTTCCCCATCCCCCAATTCCTTCTGTCCCCAGTTCTCCCTGTGCCCTCAGTACCCCTGCCCCCTGGTTCCTCTGTCTCTTGGTTCCTTCTCCCTCTGATTCCCTGCTGCCCCAATTCTCCTGATTCACCCTTTTACCCAGTGTCCCCTGTACCCCTGGTTCTCCCTGCCTCCCCTTGGCTCCCCCTGCCCCCCTCCCTGATGATGAAGTCTCAACCTCTGCACCTTTCCCTTGGCTAGATAAGCAGCTGCCTTCACAAATGATGGCAATTCTGCTCTTGGATTGGTCAGCAGGGGTTGTGTGAATGCCAGGAGGCCAGCCACCTTGCTTCCAGGGAACTGAGCACCTCACTGTTACAATAAAACAGTGTATTTAAAGATACTCCAATGGGGACAGCTATCCAGAGGGGTAGCATAAACACAGTATGGCAACAAAATGTTTCTTTAAAATTGATACTGAAAGAAAGAGAGAAAACAAGCAAACAAGAAAGAAAGAAAGAGAGAGAAGGAAAGGAAGGAAGGAAGGAAGGGAAAGAAAGAAAGGAAGGAAGGCAGAAAGACCCAGACTATGAGATTGCATGATAATGAGATAATGCAGTGCTAGTGTTCCAAAATACTGCGAGTATATTCAGTGCAAGTAGATTAATACATCCCAGAATGAGAAGCGGCATTTCATAAAGTGAATGACAGTCAAATGTAGGGAAGAAGGCAATGAAAGCCCATGTCTGAAGTGACTCTTGAAACAGTAATGTAGTGGGATATGAAGAGTGCCTCAGTCTAAAACAGCTATCAAAGTATAAATGTACCAACAGACAAAGGGGGCATCTAGACTAAAAGGGCTAGTGCTTTACGTGTGTGGCTGAGCACACTGAGAGCCTCCGAGGATGATGGCAAACACAGCACTGGTAATTTCCAGAAAATACAAAGCATGCTTCAGAAGCAGAGTACAAAAGCAAGAAGGCTAATGCAGTCAGGAATGAAAACATCAACTTTAAATGGCAAATGTAACAATCAGCCAGTGTGTCAAAGAAGCAAGGTTTTTCGAAACAGAAACTGTTAGCTGAGCTAAGCTATAGGGGCATAAGGCAAGTTTGTACCACATGGGGTGGATTTGAAGTGATGATCATCAGTTAACAGCAGGTGAACGGTTCTCACCTGGCTCCAGAGTGAAGGACAGACCTGAGCATATTAATTTATGTGTCCTAATGTGCATGTAACATTAATGGGCAGTGGCGTCAATAGTTAATGTACAGTACACAGAGAACTGTGAAAGGAATCCTCTGTTAGTGACATTGCAAGCAGAAGAGTAATACGAGCTCAGTTCCTGATTAACATAAGGACCAACACTGAACTTTCAAGGGTAAGGCCCTGTTCCGAGCACAGATCCTTAGTATAAAAGCCAGTCCTCTTTCTCTTTCCGCTTGCCTTCAGTCTGGAACTTTCTCCCACCCTCTCTTTGTCTCATCCCCTCTTTCCTCTTTCTCAGACCACTTCTGTGGTCTCATTTTGTGCCCTTTTGCTCTTGCCCTCACATAGAAACTGTTAGCAGACAAAATCATTGGTGCATCCAGTCTGCCCTGTATTACCCTGTCCTACTCCATGCCCAGGATAACTGCCCTCACCTACCCCCTTGCCCCTGCCTTACTGCTTCCCCCTTTGTAACTATTAAGCCTTTCACTTTCTCCCAGCAGTGTCTGCAGCTATTAACTGTTCTTGCACCCACCACCTTTGCTGGTAGGCTGTTCCATGCTGCAGCCACTTTGTAAAATGAAACTTTCTCGCATCCCTCCTGAATCCCCCCTGCCAGCTTCCACTCATGTCCCTGTGTTCTTGATTCACCATGTCACCTAGCTGTTCTCTGACCTTGTTTCCTCTGCTCATTTATTCTCCAGTTCCTAGTTTGCTCTGTTCATGTATTTGTAATCTTTTATAATTTTATTGTGCTCAGCTGTACTATTTTAGGTGTCAGCATGGCTCCATTGGTAACATGCTTGCCTGTGGTCCACAGGGTCGTGGGTTCCAGTCCCACCCCAGGATTGGGCTCCTACCACAAAATACTGGCACCCAAGAGCAGTGCTAAAGGGGTGGTGCAATATCGTGGTGTGCCTTCATTCAGATGAGATGTTAAACTGAGGCTTTGCCTGCCCTTCCTGGTGGTTGTTCAGGTGGACGTTAAAGGTCCCATGGTATTTCTCGAAAATAATTTTATTAAAAGAAATAAAACAAAATGCCGTTTTGCGAAACAATGGAATGACTTGACTGATACTCTAAAAACTGTCATCTCTGCTGAAGTGTTTAAGTCTAAGCTATTAAGCTCCTTCACTCCAACTGGAACATGTAATTGCTACCAATGACTAACTGTCCTTCGTCAGTTGCATTTTATGTTCAGTGCACTTTTTTCATAATGTGAAGCAACCTCTGTACCGATGTAGTGTAAGTTATTGTACTTAATGTGAAGCAACCTTGGTACCTATGTAGTGTAAGTTACTGTACTTAATGTGAACCCACCTCTGTACCTATGTAGTGAAGTTATTGTACTTAATGTGAGGCAACTCCCTGTGCCTATGTAGTGTAAGTTACTGTACTTAATGTGAAGCAACCTATGTAGTGTAAGTTATTGTACTTAATGTGAACCAACCTCTGTACCTATGTAGTGTAAGGTATTGTACTTAATGTGAAGCAACCTGTGTACCTATGTAGTGCAGATTATTGTACTTAATGTGAAGCAACCTTTGTACCTATGTAGTAAGTTACTGTAATTAATGTGAACCAACCTCTGTACTTATTTAGTGTACATTATTGTACTAGCACCATCTGTTTCAGCTATTTGCATGTGTATGTAATCGTGTATCTGTTGTTATATATTTGGAAAGGCTTTGCCTGGAGTTCAATGGCCAAGCAGCCAGCCACTCCCACTTCCTGAGCTACATAAGCAGTTCCTCTCAGACTCATTGTGAAGCACTTTTTCTTTGCAGCCGTTGTCTGATGGATTTCAGTGTTTATTTCCTGCTTCTGGTTTGTATTTTGTCTTCGGCTGCATGTGCTTCTTCTGCCTTTGTTCCCTGTTTTCTGTGTTTGTGTGTCTTTGGTTTTGTCTTTTTCAGTGGCTTTTGTTTCTAAGCTCCTAGCATATCGCTCCAGAGCTCCTACTATTTGCCCTGTTACTCACAACTCTCACACCACTACATGCACTTGCAATCATTATCTGTGTGTTTCAGCTCAACCATAGCCGCTCCATGTTGCATACTCGATTGTTTTCACCTGACTCAGATTTACTCTGAACCTAGCTATGCAACTTTGTCATGCTCTCATTCTACTTACCTCATTGCAGCAGCTTCATTGTACTGCCTGGCTACATCTGCTTTCAGAAGCATTGCATCTCCTTATTTATGTTTATTGCAGTTTCACAACTCAGTGCACTCCATTCAGATGTTGCTTCTATGTTTATTCACCCTGTTATACTCAGAGGTCAGCTAAAAGCTACTGCTGCGGCTGTTAAACTAGCTTAATATCTGCATGTGGTTCTCGGCCCTTCTATCATTTTCTTGTTTGTCCTACAGCGAGGATTGGGAAGTGTTTGGAAGTTGTGGCACCATGTGGCTAATTATTTCTGTTCTAAATCCTGCCTTCACCGCTGAAAATCCTCAGAGTATTTGTCATCTTGATTTGGCTTGTACATGCCTGGCTGGCTTGCCCCACTATTCAGTGCTGTTTCATTGCTACTATGTTATGCAGACCTACGTGCAGGTCCACTTATTACTACTCTGTTTACTGACCGATGTGCAGGTCCACACTTGCTTATGCAATCGTTGCTCATTGCTTACGCAAATCATTGCTTCATGCTTACTGCCATCTCCTTGACTTCAGCCTCTGGGATTCTGCAGCACTCAGTTCTGCATTCAACCTTGCAAGGTCTCAGCACTCAACACTCATTACGATCTCAGCACACTAGTGCTCATTCAGCTGCTCGCCAGCTTTTCTGCTGTCAATCAATTTCTGAGGCATGCCAGCCATACCATTCTGGCTTACAGGGTTCCCTGCAGCTGACGGTCTTGCTCTGCATTAGTCTGCATCTTGAACATGCCTGTCTTGGGGCAGGGTCCTTCTCACCTGGCCCATAGCTGGGAATGTCCTCGCTCTGGGCTTGGCTTTAGCTTCAGCAGCTCTTGATGTAGAATTTAAGACTAGCTGTGAAGGGTAGAAAAAGTTACCTCTTTTGGCTCTAGTGTTCCACTATGATGGTTATCCATTGGCTTTAGTGGTTTCTCTAGCAAGGTACCTTCACCGCATTCTCCCTACAACTGCCTCTGGGTCACCTGGTTTGAGTTTAGGGTGAGTAGGCTAGGTGAGTGCCTCAGCAGCCATTGTTCTCCTCCTCCCACCTTGGTTGTCTATTCGTGTTGCAGGGAACGCTCGCAACCTTCCACGGTGTTCCCGATAGAGGGACTGAGAGCCTTCCTCCAAATTGAAATATTTTCCACCTCCCTTTAATTGGGTTTTCCAAATTGCAGTTGCAGAGCTGTAGAGGAGGTGACCTAAGCCTTGGATCCCCCAGAGATTTCCTCCTCATAGGGTTTTTTTTCCTCTCCTCCATTGCCTTAGGTCATAACTGTTAGGTAGCATAGTAGTGTCCCCTAGTTTCTTTAGGTAGGTTTCACTGTTGGATGGTGTCCCAGCCATTCCCTCTCTTCTTAGAGGATCCCCTCATTCTCAATGCAAACCATCAGTATCACACTAGGCAAATCTGGGCATTTCATTACATTATCAACTTAAGCATCTCATTACGTTATTTACCGGTTTATGCTTATCTACCACTATGTCACAGTTACTGCTTGCTCATATGCTTTCGTATTTCATACCTTTGGCCATGGGAATTGTCCCGTGACACCTAGATGGGTGGAACCCTCTCTGAGGGTTCCTTGCCTTTGGCACCCCCACAGGGTGGTAATTCCTCTAGAATAGAGAATGCGAATGGCCAAAACCAAACTAACATAGTTGCACAAGCATAACACTATACTGGCTGCATAGGACATTGAATTGGAAAGGCATTTCCTGGGGTTCAGTGGCCAAGCAGCCACCTACTCCCACTTCCTGAGCTACATAAACAGTTCTTCTCAGCCTCATTGTGAAGCATTTTTTCTTTGCCCCGCCATCCTCCCCTCCTCCTCCAGTAGCAGCACTTCTCTCTTTAGGATCCTTCCTAAGGTACCTTTGGCCACGGGAATCATCCCATGGTACCTCTAGGGGTGGAACCCTCTCCAAGGTTTCCTTGCCTTTGGTACCCCTACAGGGTGATAATTCCTCTGGAATAGAGAGTGTAAACGGCCAAAACCAAACTTACACAGTTGCACAAGCATAATACTATACTGGCTGTGTAGGACATTGAACTGTACTTTACAACTGTTTTCATGTATATTTGTTGTACCTGACTTCTGTAACTTTTGTTGTTCCTGACTCATAACCCTTTGAAAATTGCCACTGCCTAAAGGATTTTATGTGAAATAAGCTCTATACTAAACTAAAGTAAAATACAACAAAATTGAGCAGTCCTCCAAAAGAGCTCAAAAAGTCAATCACAAAGAAGAAACATATAACAAAAACAAAGAAAACCCAAACACCCATTCCCCATACAAAAAAATGGAGTGGGGAATTTTTATTTATATAGATATATACAAAGAAACAATAAGAAACAGAAATACACAAATTGATACACAAAACAAATAATCTGAACCCAAACTGAAGAAAACAGAGACATCAAACGTGTCTTTTTAAGGTTTGTCACCTAGATACTCATAAAGGCTGCTTTCTTAAAAGGGGAAAGGAACTACTGATAGGTTAAATCAAAAGATCAAAAAAAGGGAAGAAATCCTCTGACCAAGGGAATGGAGCAAAGTCCATATAATTATCGAACAGTATCATACCCGCTCCGGTCAAACTGTTTTTTCTCAAAGGTCCATCATCACAGGGAACAGAAGAGAGGACTTTTCTCTCTTATAGCTCAAACTTAATGCTGTTTCAATGTTATCTTGGAGGAGCTGAAAGGGGACAGTTTTTTTGTTGCTGCAGTATAAACCTGGCATCTGTTTTGCCAGATGCTCCATTTATATACCTCAAATAACAGTCTGACGGTTCCTTGATGGAATTTACCTCATTCCCCTGTGGCATACCTGTAAACCAGAATGTCATAATGGCATATACTGAAACAGAGAATTGTTCCATGTCTTTACCATCATACTCCACAGATTTTTGTAATGCACCCTGCATTCGAAAAACAAATGTTCTATTGTTTCCAGTATCTGATGCTAGTCCAGATGTAAACAGTATCTTTCAGCTATAGCCTTATGCTGGAGAGTAATGCACACATTCAGTTTCTCATGACAGCAAAATCACAGAATGTCCCGCATTTTTTGTGGTTTCATTGGTTCTGTCAATTGATCAAGCAGGCAATGATCTGCTATCATGGGGGACATCAAAACATCTATTTAGGATCATGGCATAAAATTACTTTCTTGTTGTTCCAATGACCTCTTCTTTGGAAATTTTCCAGACCTTCAGCTTCCTGAAGTGGTCCACCAGATACTGTGGGATCTCTTTAGGGAAACCACGGAAGATTCCCTGCTGTCCCATTTGTTTAAAAAGAAAGTTCACTTTAATGTGGAGACTGGAAGCCATGGGCTAAGCACTGACCTTTAGCATTGGAAGGATATTCTGGCATACAGAAAAAGCAATGGGATTTATCGTTGCAAGCCCTCCGGTCTTGACTGACCTGTAAGTCACATTACTTTTCACAGGATTAAACCTGCTACTCATAATACTTTCAAGAAAATATTGTGCAAACAAGCTTCCGAATTTTGAGGGACAGGGAAGATATAGGTAAGGAATAAAAAAATAAAATAGGTACAATTAAAGTTTTAATAGTAAATACTCTTTTACTCTTGGTCATAGGCCATGTCTTCCACCTATCCTCTTTCAAATCAGTAACAGACAATTTTTTTCAGACAGTTTTGTCTGGGTATATCTGGCCCTTAAAAAAATAACACCAAGTATTTTGACTGGGTCTCTGGAGATGTTAACTCCCCCAATAGTCTCAGGTGTGTGGTCCCCTACATCTCCAAAAGGTACACCTATACATTTCCCTTAATTAATTTTACACCCTAAAAGTAAGGAATAATCCTGAAGAAGCTGCAAAGCATGCTCCCCTGAGACTTTCTCCTGAAGTATGAGACATACAGCATCTGTATAGGCAGAAGTTCTAGGACAGCTGTTCCCTCCTTGGTCTCGTACCCTTTCCACCACCTGGCTTTGCTAGATTTTCCATAGTATGTGGTCAATACAAAATGTAACGTGTGTAAAATGGGGTTCAGTTGGCACCCCTGCTGTACTCCTGTTCTGGGCGCCATTTTGTCCCTTAAGATCCCATTAATGCTAGGTATAATTGTAGCTGAGGAATACAGTAGTCTGATCCAGCTGATAAAGGTGTCTGGGATCCCATAATGCTCTAAAACTGAAAATAAAAACACATGGGACACACTACCGAAGGCTTTCTCCTACTCTAATGACAGGAGGAAGCCTTGAATTTGGTTCCTGTTCCTGCTTTCATATAGTTCCCTTATTAAACATAAGTTATCTTGAATCTTTCTCCCTAGAACTGTACATGATTAGGAGGGTAATATTAATGTGTTTATGACTTCAGACAGGCTGGATGCTAGAATTTTGTCAACATTTTCCAGTCACTATTTCATAAGCTTATAGGCCTCCAATTCTGAATATCAATTTTTGAACTATTTTTGTGTTAGAAGATTAATAAACCTTCCACATATGCAGGATGTATTTGTTCTTGGGCCTAGATATAAAGAAAGTTGAAAACAATTCCGCTGCCAGCTCTTTCACTAAGGATGTATATAATTCCCCAAGGACTCCACTGAGCCCAGGAGCCACCCCAGTATGAGAAAAACTTATGAAATCTAGTAGCTCCTCTTTCATAATAGGGGCTCTCATACTATCCCGTTCCCAGTTTGTGAGGTCTGGAATGTTCAGAGTCTGAAGAAAAGAAGTGTGATCTGAGAGGCCGATGGGATAGTTACCAAACAGAATCTGAATTTCAGACATAATCCATAGGATGGATACATTATCTTTTTTGAGATTCCCCTACTGATCTACCAATGTACTCATGTATCTTTTATCTACTCTTTCCCTACACCTCATGAGGATTGAAACGGATTGTTGGGACTTCCCTTGGGTGCCGTATTTCTATTCCAAAAAATGGAAGAGGACCTGTCATACTATATTTGTTTCATGTCTTGTTTAACTCTGTTTCTTTGTCCCAATTCCAAATAATTATCCCCTGCCCTCTTTGATTTAGAGAATAAGTTCTGGAGATGTTTGCATAGGCCTAAATACTTTAAATATTCCTTATTTTTAATTTTCCTAGCTTTTTATAGAAAATTGTTTCAGGTCCTGTTTGATATCCATTCACCATGATAGTGGGTCATCATAAAATACATAAACCATTTTTCTTGCTGTAAGCAAATGTACTAGTTCATTACAAATTGCTTTGCCCAAGAGCATGGATGGATTTAGCCTTCAGACACATGTCCTTTTTGGTGGATTTGGAGGAGGGCCTATCCCAGTCCTCACCAATTTGTGGTCCACAGTTTCAGTTGGGTTGGTGGTACCACAAGTGCCTGGCAACCAGTCAGAGATAAATATAAAATTGATTCTGGGGAAGATAGGTTCCTTATAAAAACTATGATCTGGGGTTATCTGAAGATCTGCCAAACTATCCTTGAGACTGGTTGTTTTGTACAGTTTATTCAAAAAATTGCAATCATTGTATAGCGTTACTATTTTTCCATGCTTATCTGGTAAAAACAATCCGCAGTTATAGTCCCTACCAAAGATTACTCCTCTTTCAGTAAACAGATATGGCAATATTACTTTCAGGGTGTCCACCCTTGCCAGTTTTGTCTGGGGGCATATAAATTAACAAGATGCAAGTCTTGATTACCCACAGAAATAGATATCTAATATTAGGACTTTGCTAGATACCATATCCACCAAACGGGTTACCTTGTGTCTTGTGGAGGTGAACCGGGCGCCCCCACTCCACAGCAGAGGTCTTCTCCTAGTGACCAAAAAGAAGGTCCTTTAAACCATTTGACAGAGGCTTTGTTTGTCTCCCTGTTTGTATGTAGACCGGTATCCTGAAGCAGGAAAATATATGGCAGATTTTGTAAAAATGAAAAAAAGTGGCTGCTCTCCATCTCTGATTTTTAATACTATTTGCACTGAGTTTTGCAGTTTTCGAGGAGGCCTCAAATATTATGGAAATTAGTAGAAGGAAGGCAGTCACTGTGTTCCTAGCCATACTTATTTTTTAGCCTGGCTTCCTCTTTTTTTTTGTCTCGCCTTCTTCCGTCTGGATGGTCTGGAGTCCACTGATGTGTCTTCATTGTCTGGGGATGAGTCAGGTTGCGAGGAAGCTACTAAAGATACATGTGGTCCATCCTCAGTGTCATCGTCCCCCGATTTCTGAGAAGACAAGGCCACATATTTATTCTCCAAAGCAATGCCCTCTGTCCTTAAGAACATTGCCTTTGGTTGCCCTCTAGCACTCCTCCTTCTGGTCATCAGCTGCAGTTGTTCTGTCACAGGTATGGATGGGGGGGAGCACCTCTTGTCTAGGTATGACTGAGCTCCTATTTCTTTCTACGGATGGAGGATCTAGCAAGGTGAGATCCTGTACTGGTCTAATCTTGTCTGCCCCATGTGTTAGATCTCCAAGTTCCCTAGGGGTGCTGCCTTTCTTCCTCCCTCTGGATATAGCAGAAAGTTGTTGTAAATATAGGACCAGTACTTACAGGCAGAGGTATATCCCTACCAGCATCCACATCTGGGAGAGGCTACATGTTTGCTGTGGAGTCAATTAAATCTTGCAAACTTTATGGTTCCTCTCGTAGGTGTGACTCCTCTGCCACCCTTTGTCTTTTTCTCTTGGTAATAAAAAAGTCCTGTTCTTCCTGTTCAGTAGGGTCATTCTTACTGTGTGATGCCCAGGGGCACTTCTTGTACAAGTGGCCTTTGTTCTCACACAAACTGCACCAGACTGGATTCTGACAATGTATGCTTAGATGACCTATGGCAGAGCAGAGGCAGCATTTTGCCTGATTACAGCCACTGTTTAGGTGAGCACGAGAACCACATCAGAAACAGGACTTGGGTTGTCCCGTATAGAACAAGAAACCTCTGTCCTGCCCCAGGAACAAGCAGCTCGGTAGGTGCCTCAGACTGTGATCAGACCATGGGAGATGGCCCTTTATTCTTCACCACCAGTCCATATATGCTCCAAATCTAGGCTGGGATCTGGAGTCCCTAAAACAGTGTACCGTGACCTGATACAATATAAAATGTCAGTTATAAAGACCCTCTCATTCTTGAAAAGAACTGTGATGGTCTTGAAGGCTGATTTGGTGAGAGGTATGAAATAGAAGGGAGTGCATAGTGGGGCATTCTTAACCTCCTGGTAAGCTTGTCAAAATGTTTCTTACCACAAAGTGGTCTCAAAACACATATAGAAAATCAAGTCTTTCCTTGTATGGATTAAGGTGTAGATTTCTGTGGCCAAGAAATCCAGACTATTTTTCAAATGGGATCAGCAATGAAAACCCTTATCATGGGGTCTTCCAATCCCCCATTATAATTGATTCTAACTGCATTCTGCCTTTTGGCTGTCTCCCCTAGCTCGTAAAAAAGGCCTGCCTATGTTCTGCCTATTGGCTGTCCTCCTCTGGGGTCTTGCTGAGGTTGTTGTGCAGGGGGTGCCTGCTTTGGACCTGATGCTTTGCCTGGATCATCTGTTTTGGGTCCAGCTTGAGCGGGAGGAGGTACTGATGTATCACTTCCATCCCTTGAGGCAGCCTGGGCAGTGTTCAGGCACTCTCGCAGATCACCGTCTGCAGTCTCCGTCCTGTGCTGTGTGTGGAGGTCATCATCTGCCGTTCCCATCTCTACTTCCATCTAGTGCTAGTCTGTGTCCAAATCCTTAGTGATGGTATGCAGAATAAGTTCAGGGGAGAGAGGCACACTGGGGTCTGGTGATGGGGGGGGGCTCAGTATCCTATAAGTGAGAGAATACATCTCCTGTCTTGGTATTAGTTAACTTAAGACTTTGTGAAAAGTCAAAAGTGGAAAGTGTCTGTAATGAAATAGGACTTGCATGGCTCTCGATCGGGTGTCCAGCTGCTTGTGTAGTTCCTGAAGTCTCCATGTTTACAGGTGTAGGAATGGTCATTCCCGTTTCCGACTCCACTTCTGTGCTCACGTAATCCACGTCTTTCCACAGGTCCACTGCTCATACTGGCCCAGAGAGCGCCAGACTGCGTCAATACTTTGTTTCCACCAGCCGCCCTGTGTAATTCCTCTTCTACAGTGATGCCAGAAGCACAAACTGGGCCAGAAGAGTTTTGGTTTGTACAAAGTTTGCACCCTGATTATGCAGTTCAGCAGAATAAGGGATCGTTCTTTGTGGCAATGTATCAGGTTCATCTGGGTATGGTAAAACTCCCTCATTATGGCTTTGAGGGATTGAGTAACTGTGGGTCTCTCCTTTATGCTGCCCTCTTTCATACCCATTTTCCCCTGTTTTGCCATGTGGGAGCAGTTACAGATGTAGCTGTACCTTTAGGAATATTAGTATAAAAAGTCCTGCTGCCATTCCTGGTGAAGTCGTGCTTACTGTTCTGCAGCACTTGCCTCTCAGATATCTGCCGCACAGCTGATCTTATCAGATGTGGAGCAGGAGCCACCTTTGATGTTACTGGCAGTTCTGCCGATGCTGTCACAGAGGAGATGACAACATCAGACAGGAGGTTCACTGGACTGAATGGAGCTCCGGCCTCTTGAGCTCCATAGAGTTCCAGCTCTGCTTCACTCATTTCTCCTCTTCCTCAATAATCCACAGCAGCACTTGTTTTTCCTTCAAAAACTCGGCATCGAGTTGCTCTTCCTCAGTGGGTCTCTTGGGCATACCAGCCATCTCAGGTAAAACTGATTCTGGACTGAAATCAGTATTTGCAGTAGCTGTTACAATCTCTGCAGCATTACCAGGTAAGAAAAAATTACTCACCTTAGTAATGTTGTTTCTTCTAATGGAGTCTTGCTATATTATGACATATGCAGTGAGTCTCAACCTTCGAACTGTTCCGGAGGTGAAAGAGTTAACTTTCCATGCCAGGCATGGAACCTTGAGCGCGAGCTCGGTTGAAAACTCTGTCTGTTGTTCTTCAAACTCAAACTGTCAGATCTTTACGAGCAAAACTCACTAAGGTTCTGTGTGGAAGCTGTAAACCTACACTAGCCAACTGGCTACTAAATATATGAACACATTTTTTGGTCCCAAAACAAAGACTCAAGTCAGGGGATCCAAAAAATGAAAACACAACACCCAATCACCCCAAAAGAGGGATGAAAAACAAAGGTGGGCATCTACTAAGTGCCAACACTGCACTGCCCACCCACATCCATAAGCAGAGGTTCTGAGGCGGGCAGGCAGGGGAGGTCATAATATAGCAAGACTCCATTAGAAGAAACAACATTACTAAGGTGAGTAATTTTTTCTTCAAACAACATGAAGTCTTGCTATATTATGACATATGCAGACTACACAGCAGTACCTCCATGGAGGTGGGACAGAACCTACTGAAATAGGCTTGAAGCACAGCTGTGTAAAACCGAGCATCACTCCTAGCCTGGATGTCCAGGGAGTAATGCTTGGTAAAGTGTGAACTGTTTTCCAGGTAGCTGCTTGACATATCTCTAGGATAGGGATGTTCCTGGCAGCAGCCAGAGACGCAGCTGTACCTCTGGTAGAGTGAGCCCTCAGGCCTGAGGGAAGAACCTTACCCAGTTTTTCATAGCAAAATTGGATACAAGAGACAATCCACCTGGCAATGGATCTTTTAGTGGCAGGTTCCTTACCAACCTCACCATAAGTGAGGAACAGTTGGAGGGAGTCAAACCTGTGACCCTTGGTACGTTCTATGTAGTAACTAAGGGCTCTTTTGACATCTAAACTGTGCAGTCTCCTCTCGCCAGAGGAGGAATGGGCAGTGAAGTACACAGGGAGAGACATAGATTGATTAAGGTGGAAGTCTGAAACCACCTTAGGCAAGAACTTTCTGTTAGTCCTGAGGACCACCTTATCTCTATGAAAGGAGATACAATCAGGCTCCACTGACAAAGCTTGTAATTCACTTATGCACCTGGCAGAAGTGATGGCTACCAAAAACACAGTTTTCCAAGTCAAGTACTTAAGCTCTGCTGAAGACAAGGGCTCAAAGGGAGTTGCATAAGCTGGGCAATGCAAATATTAAGATCCCAGGCAGGGGCAGGGGCCCTGAATGGGGGGTTGGTGTGAAGCAACCCCTTGAAAAACTTGGAGAACACAGGATGAGCTGAAAGAGAAGAGGGTTTACCTGCTGATAAGAAAGCAGGCATGGCTGCCAGGTGAACTTTTAGGGTAGCTGGTCTCAGCCCCAGAGTATTCAAATGCACCATATAATCCAGGACTGTGGGTAAGTCAGCAGATTCTGGGGAGATATGCTTGTCAGAGCACCATATGGAAAATCTCTTCCATTTGGAATTATAAGAAGTTTTGGTGGAAGGCTTCCTAGAAGCCTTCAAGATATCCAGTACACCTTGGGAGAGGTGTAGGTCAGCAAACTCTTAACTCTTCAAGAGCCAGGCCTTGAGATTGAGAGATTTGAGGTTCGGGTACCAAACTGTTCCCTGAGCACAGGTTAACAGGTTGTGATTCCTGGGAAGACAAAGGGGAAGGTGGACTGCTAAGAACATAAGGAGTGGGTACCAGGGCTGTCTGGCCCAATCTGGAGCAATCAGGATCATCTTGCAGGGTTGAGATTTAATTTGGCTAGCACCTTGAACAGAAGAGGGAAGGGGGGGGGAAGCATAGAGAAACTTCCCTTTCCAACTGAGAAGGAAGGCATCCAGAGGGACTGAGCCCAACACTGGGGGCCTGCAAAAAGGGAAGTTGGTGATTGTCTGGGGCTGCAAAATATCTATCTGCGGGGTGCCCCATCTGGCAAATACTACCTCCAGTACTAGGGGATCCAGTGACCATTCGTGATGGCCCTGGGAAATCCTGCTGAGATCATCTGCCAGGACATTGTCCTTGCCTGGGAGGTGAACTGCAATAAGGAAGGTGTTCAGAGAGTAAGCCAGAGACCACAACTTCATTGCTTCGGTGCACAAGGCCATAGACCGAGTGCCCCCTTGCTTCTTGATGTACCACATTGTGGTGGTATTGTCTGTTCTGACCTGAACAACTTTGTTCTGAACAGATTTGGAAAAAACTTGAAGTGCTAGAAAAAACTGCTCTGAGTTCCAACAGATTGATGTGGAGTAGAGATTCCTGAGGGGACCACAATCCCTGGGTAGTGAGGTTGCCCATGTGAGCTCCCCACCCCAAGAGGGATGCATCTGTAGTAAGGATTAAGGAGTGAGACTGAGGGGCGAAGGGGACCCCCTGTCTCAAATTGCTCTGGTCCTGCCACCACTGAAGGGCTTGGATCAGGGTTTGAGTCACTTGGATCAATTTGGATAGAGGGTCTCTTCTTTGAGACCAAAAGGCTCTCAAATGGAACTGGATGTCCCTCATCTGAAATCTTGCTCCCTGCACTACTGCTGTAGAAGCAGCCATGTGCCCCAGGAGCTGCAGAAAATGCCTTGCTGGTCGAGAGACCTGCAGGGTGAAAGAGGAGGCCAGAGAGACCAGGGTCCTTGCTCTTTCCAGAGGAAGGAAGGCTCTGGCCTCTTTTGAGTTCAGTTCTGCACCTATGAAGGTGAGAATCTGGACGGGCTCTAGAACTGACTTTGGAAGATTGAGAAGAAAATCTAGAGATGTGAGCAGTTGCTGAGTTACCTGAAGATGTAATTTGACTTGGTCTAGAGACTGGCCTACTATGAGCCAGTCGTCCAGGTAAGGAAAGATGGCAATCTTTTGCCTTCTTAAGTGGGCAACTGCTACTGCCAGGCATTTTGTGAATACCCTCGGGGCAGAGGTGAGGCCGAAGGGCATTGCTCTGAACTGGTAATGGCCTGAGGGCAGTTCGAATCTGAGGTACTTTCGATGGGAGCTTCTGATAAGAACATGGAAGTGGGCATCCTTGAGGTCCAGGGACGCCAGCCAGTCCCCTGGCCTTAGAGAGGGTAAAATAATTCCCAGAGTCATCATTTTGAATTTTGGTTTTAAAAGGTGCTTGTTTAGGTATCTGAGATCCAGGATGGGCCGCCATTCTCCTGTCTTTTTTGGGGTAAGGAAGTACCTGGAGTACAACCCTTTGCCCTGGTGTAGGGGTGGAACCTTTTCCACAGCTCTGAGAGCCAGGAGGGTAGAAACTTCTGTCTCTAGGGCAAGTGCCTCTGATGGATTTGCAGGTGGAAAGGACCTGGTTCTCATCTTTGGAAATTTTTTGAAGCTGAGAACCAGTCCCTGGCTTACTACTTCCAGGACCCACTTGTCTGATGTTAAAGACATCCAGTCCTGGACAAAGTAAGCCAGCCTGCCCCCTACAGGTAGTGGAGAATCGGCCCTGGCCACCCCATCAGGGTGCCTGCTTGGCAGGGGCTTTAGGCTGAGGGGTAGAAGCAGGTCTGCTTGTACCCCGTCTATCCTCTCCCTCTAAAGAACCCCCTCTGGGTGTAAGCTGAAGAGGAGGCCTGGGCTTGGTAAAAAGGCCTATGAAAAGGCCTGCCCCTGCCCCTGGAAGGCTGCCTTTGAGGAGTGGCCTGCCTTTCCTTGGCCTGTGCACTCCTCTAGGTGGTCCTATACTCATCCATTTTTCTTCATGTAATTCTCTGTCTGCTCCCCAAACAGAGAATTACCCACACAGGAAAATCCATGGCCTTAGTCTGGGTATTCTGTGACAGGCTAGTACATCTGAGCCAAGCCATTCTGCAGTGCCACAGAGTAGCGCATGACTCTTGATGACACATCATTAGAGTCCACTGCAGCATGGAATTGCACCTTAGATGCCTCAATACCATCAGCAGCCACCTGCTCCAGCTCCTTGGCAAGCTGGCCAGGGACCTGTTTTGCTAGAGCCATAACAGTATCCCATCTGGATTTCTGGTATCTAGCAACATAAGCCATATAATTTGCCTGTCTGAGTCCCAAGGATGATGCCATGTACTGTTTCTTTGCCATGGCATCAATCCTCCTGGAGTCCTTGTCAGGGGGGTGTGAAGCCAAGGGAATATTTGCCTTGTCACAGGCTGCAGCCTGCACTACCCCAACATGGCTGCACTGTTGTGTAAGGATCTCTGTATTAGAGCCTGACAATGTGTACCTCTTGTCCATTCTTTTATCCACAGCAGGTATAGTGTGAGGAGTTTTTAGAATTTTTACTGTCTGTTTCCCAAAAGATTTATGCAAAGGAATAGACAGTCTCCTAGACTCTGGGATATCCATCATTTCTACATAGTCAGGCTCCTCTTGATCATCCACAGCTTCCTCCATAGGGAGCTGGAGGGTTTCAACCACTTTTTATAAAACATAAAATGAGAGGGGAGCTCAGAAAGCCTAGGGAGAGACACTCCTGAAGGTCTGTCTGGGGAAGATGTCCGGTTCAATGGGCACATCCAGACTTTCAAATCCACATTCACTCTCCTCATACCTCTTCCCCCTCCTCCGGTTCATAAAATTCCTCTAAATCATATTCTTGAACCGGTGGAACCGACCAAACCGTACGCTTACCTGATGGTGCCGGTTTGGTTGGAACCGGGGAAAGCGACTAGACAATTTTAATCGCTTTGGCTATTTCTTCAGCGGTTGGAGAGGGAAATTTTGGCTCCAAACCTGCTGATTTTCTAGTCCTTTTTGCTGGAACCGACTCCTCTGAGTCAGCTCTCCTTTTGCCCGAGGAAGTCTCACCCTGGTCAGAGGGCACTCCCTCCGGTTTGGTTACAACCGAACCGGGCTGGCCATCCAGGTCAGCGGACTTCTTGGCCTCCCTTTCCCTGAGCCTACCAACTCTCTTATCCAGGGTAGCTGCAGGGAAATTTTTGCAAATCTGGCAGTCTGCATTGAGGTGGTCAAATTCCAGACAATAAACACAGGTGGTGTGGGAGTCAGCCTTGGCAAAGGCTTCCCCACAAACACTGCAGTGTTGAAACCCAGTGGGCCCAGTTTTTCTTTTGGATTTCTCGGACATAGTGCCAGCCTAACCAAAACTTGCCTGTTTATGGCAATCCGCCAAGCAAGGCTCTCTTATCGGTTCCCAACCGTGTCACGGGTCGTGGAAAAAACTGTAATGAAATCCGTTTTTTTTAGAACCGATAAGAACCGGGAACCGCACTCTAAAAGACAGATTAATGTATTTACAACAACCTGATCGGTTCAAACCGAACCGATAATACCGTTTACAAGTTCCACACAGAAAGTAAATGTAAAACCTATCTAGTACCTACAATACCACAGACAGAGCTTGAACCAACCGGTTGCGGTTTAAATTCGGTTAAAAAACTGAAAAATAAATACTTTAACCGACAAAATGAACCAAGCAGAGGAGAAATCTCCGGAGCGACTGTTCAGTGAGGCAGAGTAAAGAATCTGACAGTTTGAGTTTGAAGAACAACAGACAGAGTTTTCAACCGAGCTCGCGATCAAGGGTTCCATGCCTGGCATGGAAAGTTAACTCTTTCACCTCCGGAGCAGTTCAAAGGTTGGGACTCACTGCATATGTCATAATATAGCAAGACTTCATGTTGTTTGAAGGACTCTGGTGCTTTTTCCTCTAAATAAGTGTTTACTTTGAGCTCATGTGTATCAGCTGGTACAGTTGAAGCAGGTACATAAACTGGTTCAGAAGTTTTCACAGCACATTCAAATGCTTCCTCAGAACTCTGGGTGGGAAAGGAAGCTATCTCCACCACCCGGGTAGCTCAGTTGGTAGCACATCCGCCTCTGGACCAGAAGGTCGTGGGTTCTCGTCCCACACCAGGATTGGACTTGCACCTAAATATCTCTGGCATTCGAGTGCAGTATTGGGGGGTGCTGTACTGCTGGGGTGTGCTGTCCTTCGGATGAGACGTTAAACCAAGGTCCCTTCTGCCCATCCTGGTGTTGTCCTGGTGGGTGTCCAGGTGGAAGTAAAAGAACCCAGGGCACTCTTCGCAAAGAGTAGGGAACATTCCTGGTGTCCTGGCCAACATTTCCCTTCCCATAAACTGGTTCATGCAATTATCCAGGCTGTGTGTGGGTGATGATGTGCGATATGGCCGTCACCACACTTTCAGTCACTTCACTACCAGTCTAGCATTGCTTGTAAAGCGCTTTGGATGTATGAAAAGTGCTATATAAATGCTGATTTCTTCTTCTCCTCTAGAAACATAGAAATATAGAATTTGCCAGCAGATAAGAACTGCTTGGTTCACCTAGTCTGCTCATTTTTCCCTATCTACAGTATCACCGCAGATCTTGTTTGATCTCCAGACCATTCTCCAGCCCCCCCTTCCTTTATGTAAGGTTACCTTATGCCTATTCCATGCATTCTTGAACCCTGCTGCTGTTTTCACCCAAACCAGCTCTGCTGGAAGGCTGTTCCAGGAATCCACCACTCTTTCTGCGAAGAAGTACGTCCTCACACCTCTCCTGAATTTGCCCCCTCCAGCTTTACAGCATGTCCCCTTGTTCCTGAGCACCTTTTTTCTGAAAAATGCTTCCCTCTTGTACCTTGTTTACCCCTGTGAGGTATTTAACGGTCTCTACCGTATCTCTCCTCTCCCTCCTCTCTTCCAGGGTATATATATTTAGGTCATTTATTCTTTCCTCATAGGGCTTCTGATGCAGCCCCTGCACCATTTTAGTTGCCCTTCTCTTGACTGCCTCCACTCTATGTCCTTGCAGTGATCTGTTAAACAGGACTGTCAGAGGTGCAGGCAATACCTCCCTGAGCTTCCTCAATACCCTTGGATGCATCCTGTCTGGCCCGCTGCTTTGTCCACTTTCAGATCTGCAAGTCCCTTCAGGACTCTCTCCTCTGAGAATGGACTAGTAGTGTCCACTTCCCTTTCTCCAATGCTCCTGTTACATTTTGTGGCCCTTCCCCATCTCTTTCCTTTGTGAACACTAAACAAAAGTATTTGTTCAGGATGTCTGCCTTTTCCTGGTCCCTCTCTACACAGTCCCCCTTCCCTTTTTAACCTTACAATCCCACCCCTGGTCTTCCTCTTTTGGCTTACATGCGGAAAAAAAGTCTTGTCCCTTTTTGTTAGCACCACTATTCTCTCTTCAGATTGCGCCTTCATGCTCCTTACTGTTCTGCTGGCTTCCCTCTGTTTCTCCTGACACGCCTGCCTAACCTCCTCCTCCTTCTGCATCTGCTTGTACCTCTTCAGACTCGTCCATCCTCCAACAGGAAGCACGCTATGCTCCCTTCCCCCCCCAACGAGGCTGAAAATAAGCAGTATTGACTAGCCCTCCTTTCTCAGTCAACAAAACTAAAATAAAAATACATTTGTAACCCCCCTGCAAATGGGGGTTCCCAAAAGACTTCCAGGAGCTTGCTTGAATGCTCCAAGCCTGAATGGTGTTTGGCGTTTAAGCCATTTATCAGTGAGTGTTTTTAGAACCTCTGGTACTGTCTCTTTAAGAGCTGTCTGCTTGCAGACATAATTAGTTTGTATGGGGACTGTGTGTTCTTTGATTGAGTACCACTCAAGCTGCTGCCAATTCACCCATTTTTGCAGTCACTAGGGTGCAAAGGGAACCTGTCTGAAAGATGTAACTGATTGCCAGAAATCATTTACAGTAATAATAAAATTACAGTTTGTCTAACCTGCTTTCTTTGCAGTCAGAACTGTCTCGCCTAGTTCCCATTCTGGTTTGAACTGCTGAACTGGACCAATCAGTGTGGGGTAAACTAGCTCTAAAATGATGCCTTGGATGAATCAGAACTTGGGACTCATAATCTGAGCCAGCCACAAGAGGATTGTATGGGCAGTGACTCTGGGAGATGTAGTTTAGACTTGGTGCCTTTTTGGACCAACAGCAGCAGTCTATTGTGGAGTGAGCCAATCCAGTCAAGAACTGGGAGGAACTCAAAGGAAGTGCCGGTTTTGTCTGTTGGGAGTTTCAGTTTGAGATCTGAAAGTGAAGGGAAAGAAACCCTGTGCTCCTTCAGTGCACAGTTTCAGTCAAAAAACGTGTGCAAGGCCCAGAGTTCCGGTCTACAACTTGTGTAACTGCTTGTTAGGACTGAATCAGTCCTGTGAAAAGAATCAAGGATCTCTGAAGAGTAGAAACCAGGCTCACCTGTAGAAGACTGAAGAAATTGTTGAATTACACTCGGTCTGTCAGGAACTGAATCTGCTGTGTGTTCTCCCGGGTATTGTGCAGTAATTGCGATCGGGATACAGATGCAGCCTGCCTGGTATAGTACTTTCTTTATATGGATGTGTGAAGAGGTTTGTGTACCTCAAGTGAGCCCTGCTGACATTGAAGGACCCTATCTTATTTGGAGGTCGTGAGTACTAATTCAGGGTTGCTCCCTGTTGAATTGCCACACATTAAATCCAAATGGAATTACTGTACTGCTGACTGTTTAATTCTCCTTTTCTCTGTGTGAAAGGGCCCTACCAGCTGCCACGGTTTGGACTAGCCACTAGGGCTTGGGTACCCAGGGACAGTAACTGATAGGGATAGGCCTGTGCACAGAGCCATAGGTGGATTATTAGGTGATAAGCTAATTAACCTGATTTCCCCCTGTCCTTGTTATATCCCCTAAATAAATCAGAGCTGCTTGTTTCAGTGAAGTTATACTGCCTGAGGTATTTGTCTATGTTAAAGTACTGTACTGTGATTGTTGCACTGTATCTCATTTCACAGGAGGTCCCAGTGCGGAACCAGACCTGGGGAGTAAGTGTATACTGTAGAGGTAATTCTGATATATTGTGTGGGCCACTAGTGGGAAGAAAGGGGTTGCAGTGTCCCAGAGGGCTGTGACCAAGTTAGTTTAACTATTGCAAACCCTGACCTCTGGGTGGAGGCACCCGCCATTGGATCCAGGCCCTCAACCTGTTAGTGGCAAATCAGGCAGGGGTAGTAGCCCTGGGATGAGCGCCATCTAGGGGTTACATCTTGGAGGCTCACCGCTGGGATTGTGTGTCCTCTAGTGGCCATATTTACGAACCACTGTTAAGAAAAATGGGTACCCGACAGAAGTGGCTGTGCACCGGCTGGTGGAGTGGTGTACTGGGAGGAGATCGACCCCAAAATGCTATGTTATCCTGGACATCCCCTGGGTATCAATGGACACTGTGCAGGAGTACTTTCAAGGTGGAAGGTTTACAAAACCCTGTGGTGGTGGGTGGCATGCTAATCTGCTCACCCACACTTTCCTGGCCCTAGTAGAGTTTAAGGATCCCATAGATAGCTCCAAAGTGCCACAGACCATTACCCCAGAGGAGCCCTCACTGCTTGGAGAGTGATAACTAAGGACAGTAAAGACCGCGGGGAATCAGCCCCACCACTATCTGAAACTTTTGAGGAGAAATTTGCTGAATGGTTGCTGGGAGAGGGAAAACTGTGGAGGACTTGAAGAAACTATTCTTGCCACCTGGGGTGTTCCTCCCCAACACCCTCTCCTGCTCCAGTGCCCGTGATGGTGGCTGAACCAATGCAGACTCCTATTTCTGCACCGCCATTAGTCACGACTCTTACGAAGGTTGAGGATCTTCTCTGGCACCCTCCCCACCCCCAAGGGGAGGATGACTGGGAGACCTGGATAGACTATGTTGCCCCAAGTGCTAGAATGGCAATGCTCGGAAGGCAGGCGAAAGAGGTTAGTAGAGCCTCCGAGGTCCTGCCCTGGCTACCATCCGTGCTAAGCGGGCCAGTAACCCTAAGGCGACTGCACAGGCCTATCTTGAGGCCTTGGAGAATGTGTATGAGGAGCCCAGATTCTGATGAGGACCTATGGTGGAAGTAAGAAATGCACAACAGTACCAGGGAGTTGTTGTCTGTGTATGTATCTCGGCTGGAAAAATTGTTGCAGAATGCCTCAGAAAGGGTAGTTTGCATGATTGAACTGGAGCCGAACCAGACTGGAAAAGATCATTAAGTCTGCCCCTTCTCCAGAACTGCTGTTGCTTCAGTTACGCCTGGCAATCGACTGGAATCCCACCCTCCTATGATGAGTTAATGAGGAGAATTGGGAGTTGAGAAAAAGGCACCTCGGGAGTACCTGCACCAACAGCTGTGGCTACGACCCGAGTGACTGAGGTGACCCATCAAGTGAAGTTCAGGGCAGAGGTTGACAGTCAATGAGTGCTCTGACAAGGAAAAGATATGCCACAATGGGGTGAACTGTTGAGAGAGATCCGGGAATTCAAAACAGTCCCTTTATGAAGGCCACGCCTGCAATGCAGACCCTGACCTATATCCGACTGCATCTGCATGGGGTTGGGGTACTACCCATGTATCTCCTGCTGATAACAGCTCAAACTCAATTCCTTGACCATGGAAGTGCAGAAACTGACGAGATGTCTCCAAATGCTTATCACACCGCAGACAGAGATGGCACCCAGGTTTCCAGTTAGTAATACCCCGCCCTGGCTCCCAGTGTGGCGCCTCGGCCAGCTCAAACTCCAGAAAGTATGTTTTGCTATAATTGTGGAAAGATGGGCACATGAAAGGGAATACCAGTCCCCAAAAGACACTGACAAAGTTGCATATAGGCTACAGGAGAGCTTGGGAGAAGAAATCAGTGGTTAAGAGGTGCGACATGATCCCAGTGAGGGCACCAAAAATGCTAATCACGTCCTTTTTGTGGCAAGGTCAGTTCCCAGGCCCCCTACACGCCTCTCCAGACTGGTCCCAGAATAGTGGGTCCCTCCATGGAGACCACTGTAAAGGTGAATGGAGTGTCTACAAGAGCTGTATTAGACAGTGGCTCCCAAGTGACAATTATGTTTCCAGGATTGGTATCAGAAGCATTTGTCAAGTACCCTTACAACCATTAGAAGGACTGCATGTATGGGGTTAAGTGAGAAGGCCTACCCTATTCGGGTATATCCGAATTTGGCTGTCTTTCCCCACCTCCGTGGCTGGAGTGGCGAACAAGTAGAGACCCTAGCCTTAGTGTCCCCCACTGGACTGTATGATGGTGTCCCTTTGTTGATTGGAACAAATGCTCATATGTTCGGAAGGCTGGCACAGTTGTGTTATGAAAACAGGGTCAAAGACTAGTAGAGCTTTAAGAGTTCGGCTTTAATTAAGAAGGCCTATGAGGCACAGAGAGATGCTGAAAAACAGAACCAGAGGAACCGGTCGAATTGTATGGAAGAAGGATCCTGAGTCTCTGATCCTGGCGCAAATGCCCAGTGTACCTTACAGGAGAGGTCCGTATCAGAAAGGATGTTAAGAATAAAATATTAATGTTGGATGACACAGGCGATGGGAAAATTGCCAGAGGGACTGCTGGTCAAGCCTAGTATTTTGCCGCTAGAGCCCATGCTTATGCCAGAAGGGTAATGGTCCAAGTTCATAATGTGTCTGAAAGAGACATTCGAGTAAACAGAGGTTGCATCCTGGCTAATGTGCATTGTGCAGACACTGCAGTGCTACCCAGCAACAGAGTTCAAGGAAGAATGACAGAGTAGCATGACTTGTTTGATTTGGCGACTCGCTGCCAGCTTGAATGGAAAGTGAGGATCAGTGAGAAGCTTGCCCAGAGAGACCAGGTGTTTTCTTTAAAGGAATGGGATGTGGGATCGTGCAAGGAGCTGAGCACAATATCCGGCTGCATGATGAAAGACCATTTAGGTGAGAGGTCCGCGCCTGGCACCTGCTGACATAGATGATGTGAGACGGCATCTGCAAGAGATGTTAGCTGCTGGTGTAATACAAGAATCCAGAAGCCCTTATGCTTCCCCCATTGTGGTAGTGAGGAAAAAAATGGAACAATAAGATGTGTGTGGATTATCGCACCTTAAACCGGCGGACTATCCTGATCAGTACACAATGCCCGCATTCAGGATGCTTGGACTGCCTAAGCGGGAGCAAGAGTGGTTCTCTGTGCTGGATCTCCGCAGTGGGTACTACCAGATCCCGATGGCCCCAGAGGACCGTGAGAAGGCGGCCTTTATCTGTCCGCTTAGCTTCTATGAATTCATGAGGATGCCTCAAGGGATTTCAGGTGCCCCAGCCACTTTTCAGCGATTGATGGAGCGTGCAGTGGGGACATGAACTTACTAGAGTGCCTGGTATACCTAGATGATGTTATTGTGTTTGGCAGCTCACTGGAGGAACATGAGAGCAGATTATTTAAGGTATTGGACCGACTGGAGGACTTTGGCCTTAAACTGTCCATTGATAAGTGTCAATTCTTTCAAACATCAGTAAAGTATGTGGGACACATAGTATCCACCGAGGAATAGAGACGACCCAAGTAAAGTTGAGGCCTTGACCACCTGGCCAGCCCAAAAATCTAAAGAACTGCAAAGATTCCTGGGATTCTGTGGTTATTATGTAGCTTCATCAAGGACTATTCAAGAGTGATCCGCCCTTTACTTAACCTTACTCAAGGGTATCCCCCAACCCACAAAAAATACCAAAAGTCAGCGTCCCTCAAGACTGAAAGAGTGTATTTTCATCCGAGTGAAGTATTTGGGGCCCGCTGGACTCCTGATTGTGAGACTGCTTTTCATGAGATCATATATCAACTTACCCATGCTCCAGTGCTGGCCTATGCCGATCCAAGAAAACCTTACGTCCTGCACACTGATGCTAGCTTGCAAGGGTTGGGGCTATGTTGTACCAAACACGAGAATGGCCTGAGACCAGTGGCCTTTGCCAGTAGAAGCCTGACCCCATCCGAAAAGAACTATCCTGTACATAAGTTAGAGTTCCTAGCTTTGAAGTGGCTATTGTTGACCAATTCCATGAGTACTTGTATGGGGCTAAAATACTAGTAAAACTGACAATAATCCTTTGACCTATGTGCAGACCTCAGCTAAGTTGGATGCCACTGGCCATAGGTGGCTTTCTGCATTATCTACATATGACTATGCTCGAATACCGAGCAGGTCTGAACCACATAGATGCTGATGCTCTCTCCGGAGCCTGTTCCCAGAATGATTGGGTCCATTGGCAGAACCTGACATTCGGGCACTCTCCCGGAAGTTTGACAGGAGGAACAAATGTCCACGGACGCAGTGGACTGCATGAGTGGATTGCATGGGAGCCTCTGAGAATTGCATACCTGCTGCTTACTGCCACTTTTCTGCAATAGACATTGGTGCACTGCCTCAGCTGGACAATGACAGTATTCAGCGAGCTCAATCCCGCGATCCCATGATCAAAGCAGCTTTAGAAGCCCTCTATGCAGGAAAAGATGTGTCCAAATTACGCTCCACTGATTTGAGAACTGCACTGTTATACAAAGAAGGTCCTAAGTTGAAACTGATCAATAAACTGTTATACAGAGAAACAGTAGACAGAGGGGGACAAGTAGACAAACAACAACTAGTGCTGCCCACTGCCTTCGAGACTCAGTACTGAGGTCCTTGCACAACCATAGGGCACCTTGGTATAGACAGAACACTTGACTTGGTGAGATCCAGATTCTATTGGCCTAAGATGGGGGCTGATGTGGAGCAACACATTCGAACCTGTATCGCTGCTTACAGAGAAAGCTTTGCCCCAGAGGCTGCCCCTTGTTAACATCACCACCAGTGCACCCATGGAGCTGGTCTGTATTGATTTTCTGAGTTTGGAGTCAGATCAAAGAAATATCAGTAATGTGCTGGTGGTCACTGACCATTTCACGAGATATGCCCAAGCTTTCCCACGAAAGACCAGAAAGCATCCACTGTGGCCAAAGTACTTGTAGAAAACTTTTTGTTCACTATGGGGCTCCACAAAGAATCCATTCTGATCAAGGGAGAGACTTTGAGAGTCGTCTGATCAAAGAGATGCTTTCTCTGTGGGAGTCGCGAAAGTCCAGAACCACTCCTTACCACCCCAGGGGACCCACAGCCTGAACGTTTCAACCACACTTTGCTAGATATGCTAGGCACCCTGCACCCAAAGGACAAGCCTAGATGGAGCCAACAAATTAGCACCCTGGTACATGCTTATAACTGCACCAAAAGTGATGCCACTGGATTCTCCCCACCGCCTGATGTTTGGAAGAGAAGCTCGACTACCAGTAGATGTGTGTTTTGGGGTCTCTCCTGATGGGGTTCAGGCTGACAACTATTTACAGTATGTGCAAAGTTAAAGGCCCAGCTAACTCCATGCGTACCAACTGGCTCAAACCATGGCTGCCAAAAGAAATCTGGCCAACAAAGAAAGGTATGATAAAAGGTGAAAGCACAGGAACTCCAGGAGGAGATCGGGTATTGCTAAGAAATCTGGGATTGCATGGCAAGCACAAGATTGCTGACAGATGGCACCATCTCCCTCACATTGTAGTGGGCAAACTAGATGATCTGCCAGTGTACAAAGTAAGGCCTGAGAATAATTCAAAAGATGTAAAACAATGCATAGAAATCATTTACTGCCCATTGGGCAACTCTTAATGAGTCTGAGCCCTAGAAGATGCCCCTCTGGACCAGTGACTAGAGCTGCTGCTAAGAAAAGATCAAGAAAGTCTGCACCTACAGAAGCAAAGTTAAAGTGTTCCCTCCACAAGTCCCAGTTGAGCATGACTGTCAGTCCATATCGGAAGAAAGTGAGAGTGACTTTGAATACTATCCTTCTTACGAACTGAGTCAATTGTTTGGGGCAATCCCTAGTCAATACTGGAGACAAAGCTGGGCCTTCTGGACTGTTTAAGCCCCAGCTTCATCCCTGGAGCCAATGCTCCCAGAAAGTGAAGTGCAAAGCATCAGATCAGATGAAATGGAATCATTGTGCATGGTTGAACTGTTTGAGCTTTCAGGGAGGAAATGATAGATTGGGGCAGACTGGTGATACACCCGAACAAGAAGAGTATTTTGAGTGCCCTGACAGTCCACTGCCAGTGTCTGAAGCTCTCCATGCGAGCCAAATGTTGTGGACTCAGAAACTGTAACTCCTGGAGCTGAAAGTGCCCCAAGTTCTAGCCTCTCTACCCCCATGGAGACTCCCTGACAAGTGAGAACAATGCTGAAAATGAGGCTCAGAGTGCAGAGACTGTAACAGCTCCCTCTAGAAAGACTGGTGAGCTGTAAAGCCTGTGGTGCACCTCAGTTATGATTCCCTGGGCGGCCAGTGGACCTGCCTCTCAATGTTGTCCATAAAGGAGTGTATGTGTCCCCGAGCTCATTGCCCAAACTGGCGTTAGTGTGCTAACTCAAGTTACTTGTGTTGCCCTCTAAGTATGGTGCCCTTGCCCCGTCCAGCCCCAAGGTAACTGATAGGGAAGGGTCCCCTCTCTTCAGGTTTCATGTACAAGAGGTAATAACTTGAGTTATGGTACAATGTGTGTGTTATACTGTGTAAAGAGTGACGTACTGCAATGTTTCAGAAATGGTTCTTGGTAAAATGATGTATTGACTGATGATTACATGTGTGAGCCTAATGCAAATGTATATGGTTGCAGTTGAAACTTATGGGGTACTTGTTGCAGACGTCAAGCTTTTCCCAAACCAGGAAGGTGTAACCCCCCTCAAATGGGGGTTCCAAAGACTTCAGGAGCTTGCTTGAATGCTCCAAGCCTGAATGGTGTTTGGCGTTTAAGCCATTTATCAGTGAGTGTTTTAGAACCTCTGGTACTGTCTCTTTAAAGACTGTCTGCTTGCAGACATAATTAGTTGTATGGGGACTGTGTGTTTCTTTGATTGAGTACCACTCAAGCTGCTGCCAATTCACCCCATTTTTGCAGTCACTAGAGTGCAAAGGGAACCTGTCTGAAAGATGTAACTGATTGCCAGAAATCATTTACAGTAATAATAAAATTACAGTTTGTCTAACCTGCTTTCTTTGCAGTCAGAACTGTCTGCCTAGTTCCCCATTCTGGTTTTGAACTGCTGAACTGGACCAATCAGTGTGGGGTAAACTAGCTCTAAAATGATACCTTGGATGAATCAGAACTTGGGACTCATAATCTGAGCCAGCCACAAGAGGATTGTATGGGCAGTGACTCTGGAGATGTAGTTTAGACTTCGGTGCCTTTTGGACCAACAGCAGCAGTCTATTGTGTGAAGCCAATCCAGTCAAGAACTGGGAGGAACTCAAAGGAAGTGCCCAGTTTTTGTCTGTTGGGAGTTTCAGTTTGAGATCTGAAAGTGAAGGGAAAAACCCTGTGCTCCTTCAGTGCACAGTTTCAGTCAAAAACGTGTGCAAGGCCGAGTTCGGTCTACAACTTGTGTAACTGCTTGTTAGGACTGAATCATCCTGTGAAAAGAATCAAGGATCTCTGAAGAGTAGAAACCAGGCTCACCTGTAGAAGACTGAAGAAATTGTTGAATTACCTCGGTCTGTCAGGAACTGAATCTGCTGTGTGTTCTCCCGGGTATTGTGCAGTAATTGCGATCGGGATACAGATGCAGCCTGCCTGGTATAGTACTTTCTTTATATGGATGTGTGAAGAGGTTTGTGTACCTCAAGTGAGCCCTGCTGACATTGAAGGACCCTATCTTATTTGGAGGTCGTAGGTACTAATTCAGGGTTGCTCCCTGTTGAATTGCCACACATTAAATCCAAATGGAATTACTGTACTGCTGACTGTTTAATTCTCCTTTTCTCTGTGTGAAAGGGCCCCTACCAGCTGCCACGGTTTGGACTAGCCACTAGGGCTTGGGTACCCAGGACAGTAACTGATAGGGATAGGCCTGTGCACAGAGCCATAAGGTAGATTATTAGAGTGATAAGCTAATTAACCTGATTTCCCCTGTCCTTGTTATATCCCTAAATAAATCAGAGCTGCTTGTTTCAGTGAAGTTATACTGCCTGAGGTATTTGTCTATGTTAAAGTACTGTACTGTGATTGTTGCACTGTATCTCATTTCTAGGAGGTCCCAGTGCGGAACCAGACCTGGGGGTAAGTGTATACTGTGAAGGTAATTCTGATATATTGTGTGGGCCACTAGTGGGAAGAAAGGGGGGTTGCAGTGTCCCAGAGGGCTGTGACCAAGTTAGTTTAACTATTGCAAACCCTGACCTCTGGGTGGAGGCACCCGCCATTGGATCCAGGCCCCTCAACCTGTTAGTGGCAAATCAGGCAGGGGTAGTAGCCCCTGGGATAGCGCCATCTAGGGGTTACACAATAAATAAAAAAATTAACCTATTTTATTGTATCACTTAACCATGATGGCATACCATGATGTTAAATATTGTTGTGCAGGAATTGTAGCCCGTGGTATGCAGCAACTATCACTGTAGCCTTTTCCACAACTTAACTTGCTTGCAGTTGCTATCTCAACCTGCTGATACCTGTTATTACCTCCCCTTCCCCCCACCCAGTCATGCACAGGAAATGAGCTGTTTCAGTACGCTTCTCCCTGTGTTTGCCAGTTTCCAAATAAATATAAGAACTGAATGGCTTCGAATTCCATTTTTTTGTGTTGTCAGTTGGGATCTGCTGACACCAACTGGAAATTCTTTCGACTGGTGATCACAGACCCCCTTCAAAGTCATTTTTACAGCCCTGTTATTGGAGAAAGATGGAATCCAGAATCACTCATTACAGGAGCTATATAAGCCTTGCAAACAAGGACCTTTAAACAAGTGTATTATTGTTTTTTTTTTTTGTTTTTTTTTTATACTTTATTTTTATGCCTCCTTCTCTACTCCTGGAGCCCACTCCTTCCTTCCTCTCAACTCCTCCATTCCACCTCCGGTGGGATCTGCCCCTAGAGTGCCTCCTTTCTCCCTCCTGCACAGTGGGGTCTGTCCCTCTTATTGGTGGTCCGGATGGTACCGAGAGGCTATCATCTTGGGCTGCTGAGAGGGGTTTTCTCGTTTTTCTTCCCCTGGTTTCCCCCGCCCTCTGAGACGTCCCACGCCAGGACATACGTCCCGAGTGGCGGCGTGCTGACGCACACCAAGCCCTCATGCGCAGCCGACGTCCCCCCTCCCTGGCTCCAATGAGCAGAGCCGCCTCCATCCTCTCTTGGTCGGTGCTTCCACCGGCCGTGAGAGTGATGCAGAATGCGGAACGCGTTCATGGCTCCCACCCCTGAGGGAGGAGAGCATCCGTTGGGACGCTCGATCCTCCCTCCCCCTCCCGACCCGGCAATCGAGTCGTTCGAACCGGGTCGCTGGCGTAGCGCGAGGTGTGCAAGTGTATTATTGTTTTATTGGCTTTTGCTGTTAAGAGCTGAAACATTTGAATGGTGTCTGGCAGCTGGAGGAACTGCGCCTTGCTCAGTGATTTTTTTTTTAATCACTTCATTTAAGGGCAGATAAAGGGAGTCACAGAAGGGAATGATGATTTATCATGGCAATTCTTCCATGGAACATTGGTTACCCAGACAGCAACAAAATAAATTCTCCTCCCCCTTCCTATTGCCCTAATAGACTGTGATTCAAGTAAATGGATTTTGAGACCCTACAGATACTATAAATTGGTATATTTGCACAGTATATGTACTCAGTTACTGTTTATGAAGTGATGATGGGGGGGGGGCCTACCTTAAATTACTATGTCACTTTTTTACTTAGCATTTTTATTTTACGTATCATAAGATGTTAACTTACCTTATTTATTGTTACTGTATATGCCTGTTAAGTCTGATGCTAGTGGATGTGTTTTGTTGATCTTTGTAAAGTGCACTGGCCCCTAACTGTATGGGGCACTATATACAAATAACTGCCTTGTCTTGCTTTACTACTGTAGAACACCTTATATTCGCTGACATTTTATTTTCACTATATTCACTATTTGAGACTTAGGCGCTAAAATAAAGTGCTAGCGAATATATGTGTACTGTAATCTATTAACAAAGGTTGGAAAGTGACATTAAGGAAATGCAAAGTCAGTTTGGGATCACGGATAGTGAAATATAAGTAGCGCACAAATAAGGTGTTCTACAGTATGTACTGTCATATCTTTGCAGCATAAGGAAATATGGGAATAAGGGATCTGCATGACCAAATCTGACCTCTGCTCCATCCAGTCCATGGCAGTTACATCCATGCTATTTCAGAACTGGAAAAAGAACTGCACCCTCCCTTGATTCTGATTCTCCTTTATTGTTAAAACCATGATATGTCCGGCTGGCCCAGCAGCATAAAGGGCTGCGGCGCTATCTGTGCTTTATCTTTTCCACGTCGGTGACCCGAGTTTGGGACTGAGCTCAGACCATGGGGGGTCAGAGGGGTGGGGGAGCTGCGAGAGGATTGAGCGGCTGCCTGGCAGCTCTTCTCCCCCAGACTGGGTAGAGTACCTTTCCGTCTCTCAGCAGCCACCAGGTGGAGGCTGGGTGGCAGAGCTAGATGTCTGAGAGGCTGACAGAATGGTGGGTGGGTGGAAGGAGTGATTGTTCTGGAGAGTATGCACACCTCCACGTGCGTGCGCCCTTTGCATCAACATAGCTCCAGGACTGTCAGAAAACAGAAACAGGAACCTGAGGGGTGGCTGGTGCATCACGCGCCTCTCTGGACCCACACCACCACCCAAACACCTCCCACTTCTGGATATGTGAACAGGGGGAATAGCCCTCCCCCTCTGACCCAACCTCGGGGAGCAATCTGTGGGGGACCCTGTGAGGAGGTACGTTTGGGGGAGGTGGCAGCCAGTCTGGGGGAGGTGGGGATGGAGCTGCCAGATTAACCCAAGGGGTAAAAAGGAAAGTTATGTCCAGCAATAGTCTGGTACAAAAGAAACTTATTTAGTGAACTTTAAAGTTATCCACACTTACTGCTTCTGCAGCCTCCTCTGGAAGCCAAGTGCACAGGCTCACCACCCCTTAAAGGAAAAAAAAGTTTCCTTGCATTCATGCCAATCCAAACCCCCACCGTCCATTCTACTATCCTGTTCAAGTTGAAAAGCCTCTCCCAGTCCATTCTATCAATGATATTAATGACCTGGGGTGGGGGGGGGATGGGAGAATGAGTTTCATGTTAAGTTCTGTACCTTTTCCTATTGCTAGTTGTCTTACTGTTGGGCCCCAAGGTTACAAGTGCTGCTACCCTTTGGGAGGTGCCATCTTTCTCCCCTTCTTGTACTGGATGATGAAACACTTTTTGGAGTATAGTTTGTATGAAAGGCACTGTCATCTAGTAATTAGAACTTGCTTGGGGACCTGGAGGTGGCAGGTGCATAATGTGCAAACCCCACTAGAGTAAAAGACTCACTGTGTGATCTTGGGCAAGTCACTTAAAATCTCAGTGCTCCAGTCCATGGAGCAGGTCCCCAATGAAAATGAGACGTGCCATATCAGTTGAGCAATCCTGGGTAAATGAATTGTCACCAATAAAAAGCAACGCACCAGATTAATTTCCTTCCTTTCTTTCCTTCTGCCCATCTCTGTTGCCTGCCCAGGTGGAAATTAAAGAACCTGCGGCACTTTTTGTAAGGGTAGAGGATGGTCCCACAGCTAACATTCTGCCAGTCTCCATGAAACAGGTTGTAATGCCACCGTTCATGACTGTGTGACTAGCCTATAAATGTTTACATACATCCCGCCCCTACACTGCTAATATCTCACTATCTGCTTTGTAAATCGGTTTGAGACTCAGTGAGTACGAGAGGAGTCTGCAGTTTATTCATAAATGAGTCATGTTCTGAGATTTAACTGTTTCAACAAAGTGAGTGTTTCAGAAGGATTCTGGACTGATGTATTGAAAGAGAAAGGATGACAGTGTACTCTGAATAAGCTGGTGGGGCTCAACTGACCAACTGTCTTTTCTCCTTAAAGCTGTATGTACATATGCTTTTATGTATATGTATTTGTGTGTGTGTGTGTGTGTGCATGCATACACATGTGTATGGTGTGTGTGTGTGTATACACATATGCATGGTGTGTATATGTGTATCTATACACATATGCGCGTGCATGTGTGTGTGTGTGTACATCATGTATTCATGGTGTGTGTGTGTGTGTGTGTGTGTGTATTTATGTGTGTGAGTGTGAGTGTGAGTATTTGTTGTGTTTTTCTGTATTCTCATCCCAACATACCCAACCATGTATGAGCAGTTATTAACCCTCTGCCCCCAGGATAACGTAAACAGATGCAGACAAGCACTTCTTCATACTAGGAGTGCGGCAGCATGTCTGAATAACTTCTAACTGGCTATTAACTAAGGCCTTTATGAAACAACTTACTTTTTCTACTTGCCAGATGGCAAGGCTGTCATTTGAATGATCCCATTCTGATGTTGAGCACCTGATGTCAAGTTATTCTGTGCAGGATAGCCACCTTGTGTTTTCGTAAGTTGTTGCTAGGGATGTACATAAAGCCAAATCCCAGGACATGGCGGCTAAAGCACAAACTAGGAAATTCTAGGTTCTAATCCCACCACAGCCACTGGCTTACTGTGAGACCTTGAGCCAGTCACCTGACCTCCCATCCACCACTCTGACCTGATCTGTCCTTCAGTAGCGCCCCTCCCCACCACCACTGGAAACGTGGACAGAAGCAGAGAAGGGAAGATGCTGCATCTCAACTGGGTTGTCCTTGGCAACTCAACAGTAAAACTAAGTTAAGGGCATCAGAATTTAGATTTGAGATACATTTATCACAGATAAATGAACATAAGTATTTGGATTTAAACACAAATGTAATGATAATTTAAAGGGGAAGGTTCATTTACACCAATTTTTTTGTTCTGCTGCTTATCAAAGCTCATTCTGTTGGCAGGCAGCAGATGTATAGCAGAATGCTGTGCCCCCTCTTCCTTAAGGGATAAGTGCTGCCCTGGGATGCTTAATCCTCCCCCCCCAGCCAGCTCCCAAGTGGCTCCAGTCTGTTCCCAAACTGGGTCACCAGCTTAGCACAAGGTAGCGATACCACTGTAGTATCAGACAGCTCCTGGTAGTTTTTTTTTTTTACCTTTTATTTTCCTTCCTGACTCCCCATGGCACTGGTCCTGTACCCCACTGTGCATTTTCTCCTCTGATCATCCAAGCTTCGACCTCAGAGTGTGATTTTAGGGCTCACACACAAACTCCAATCTCCCAGATAGCATACAGAATTGCTGCTGTCGTGTCCAGGATTTATTTTTTATTATTACCCCCTTGATTGGTCAGAGTCTAACCTTACCTTAAATTACTATGTTACTGTGACTGTAACTATGTCATTACAAGTTCAAACAAGCCACAGATTACACTAAATGAGGAAGCATAGTGAGACAATAGCAGGGTAGCAATGTAAATGTCTAAAAAATGTCCAAAAACACTGGAGCGCACTCTGCATCTTTATGCCTTTCCTTGCCGGTAAGCGTAACATGCTACCACTGACAAGAAATGATTTTACAATCTTCTATTTGCAGACACAGGTCCTGCTGCTGCTGATCCTTCAGTGTCAAGACGGATGCTAGCGATGTTCCATCAGGGCACTACGTTACCTGGGAACCCTTCTTTAAAGGAGAACTGCACTGAACCTGCAAGTCAGTTTTTCCCTGTACAAGTTGCTCTTTAAATACTGGTGCCAAGCCTGTTATGTATTTATTAATTTGTCATTTTTGGCCTGGAAAGGCCCACTGAGCTGTGATCACTCATTTCCATGTGTTTGGGGGGCTATGGGCAAGTCTTAATTGGTCTTTTAGTAAAGTCAGTGGGTGCCTCTGAGGTTACAGACTTGGGGTAATATAGAATAAGTATGGGTCTGGGTGTGTAACGAGAATTTACACACACCCGAGGGGTTATGGTATCAAGCCCAGAGGTGTGGGGAATTCAGTTCTACCAGACCCATCTTCTATATGATTGTTAAGGTTTCTCTTTTTCCCCTCAGCAGTTATATAAAATAAAAAGGCTGCTGTGCTGCTGCAGTCTGATCACGCCATGGCGCGCAGTCAGCTTTCACTTTTATTTTAAAAATTTTCTGAATATTGTGAGAGTGTCGAGCCAGTAAAATGAGGTACATCAAAGTTTATTTGAAATTTTACTTACTGCCGGTGTCCATTGGCAGTTTCTTTTCCATGTTGGGTCTGCGGTTGGGAAGAGCGGTGATGGGGGTGAGAGCACAAGGAGGCGCATGCGCAGAGTGGGGGAAACGGTGTGTGTGTTTGCCGTTATAAACGCTCCTTTATAATGGCAAATTACGCTACGGTTTCCCTATGGGAAAAAGAGGAAGCCATTAATTATAGTACTATTCTGTACTAGTATAATATAAATTTTATTTATTCAACAAAATAAAAATAATAATAAATAGAACAGGGCTACCTGATGGTCTGTTACACTCCCATGCTGGTGACCTGAGTTCAGTAGAAAACTCAGGAGACAGCTGGGTGGCCTGGGGGGAGAAAGGTACCAGGTTCTGCTGCACTACTGACACCGGTGGTGGACCAGAGAGCTTTCCTCTGCTGCAGAGACTCACTACATGCTTGCATGGCCTTATGGGAAAATGCCTTATGCCTTGCAAGGGGTGGGTAGGGTCCCAGGATGAAACAGGAAAAACCCCAATGTGCATGACGGTACTGGTGCCCTCAGATTTTATCCCATATGGATCCCTACTGGCTTGCTGGCATTAGGAGTAGTGAATAGGACTGGGAGACTGGGGGAATGCCAGACAAAAGGCACAGGTGGTGGACCGGAGGCCAGTAAGTTAGATGGAATGAATAAACGAATGAATGACTGAATAAATAAAAATTAAAAAAAATGCATACATACATACATAAATAAATCTACGTCTAACAGTTCTAAAATGATCCTCAAAACCAGTGTGTAAATCAGAAACAACAACTGAGTTTATTAAAGGGACAATACAGCTGGAACAAGAACAGAATCTGAACCAGTATTTAATGAACAGCTTCTTCAGGGGAAAATGATTTAGTTTCAAGGCAGTACTCATATAATAAGAGGCCACATGGATCTGGAGCTATCAGCCCCCGGAAAGTTGTGTGTTCATACCTGACATCATAGGACTGACTCTTGGGTGTATCCAGTGTTATTTTAATCTACACACAGTCTGCTGTTGCCTCAAGTGGTGACCGACCACATTGATCTGTTTGTTGTGTCCCCTAAGGGCGAGCTCTGCTGCGACTCAATGCAGACAAGCTACAGCGGATGGGGATTATCCAGGAGTCTCTGCGTCAGGAAGTGCTCCAGCAGGTGCTACAGCTGCAAGTGCGAGAGGAGGTCCGGAACCTACAGCTCCTCAGCCAAGGTACTTTTTCAAGGGGAGTGAGAGAGAGGGATCTCAGTAGGGGGCGTTACAAGGATTGTGGGTACTAAAGATTACAGCACCATGACTACAATGTCACTTGTGCTTTGTAAATTTATTCCATGAGATGACATTTGTGCTGGTGAATGAATGATGGTAACACTGGAACCAAAGTCCCCCTTCTTGTATTATAAGTCAATACGGCATCCGTAGGGGATCTCCTATGGTATAAGAGACTCTAAGCATCAGGTTTGAGTGAGAGGACTGTGAAGTGAAGCTAAGTGGCTTTGTCTGTGCAAACCTCAGGAGAAGAGTCTCTTACTGTATATCATAAGATACACCTCTTGGAGGCCCTAAATCACGCCTGCAACATTCTGGGGACAGAGTGCTCAGTGTGGCAACCCCTATACCAATGAATGTTATATCTGCTCGCATGGTAGAGGCCTTTAAGACCTCCTTGGAAATGTATTTATTTCAGGATGTGTTCCCAGGTTGTTTTTAAATAATTTTAGCTATTGTAACTGTATGCTATGCTTTTATAGTTGTTTTATCTTACGCTGTTGTAATTGTTTTTATTGTGATTGTAAAGCACCCCGAGTCTTTGGGAAAGGGTGCTTTAGAAACAACATTTACTTGCCTTGCCTATTATCTTATTATAAATCAGTCAAGTTAGCTAGAGTGATGTAATGGGGAGGGATAGCAGTATCACAAGATCCAGTGCTGATTTAATGTAATGGGGAATAGCAGTATCACAACAAGCTCCAGTGCTGATGTAATGTAATGGGGTAGCAGTATCACAACAAGCTCCAGTGCTGATTTAATGTAATGGGTGGGGGATAGCAGTATCACAACATGCTCCAGTGCTGATTTAATGTAATGGGGGATAGCAGTATCACAACACGCTCCAGTGCTGATTTAATGTAATGGGGGATAGCAGTATCACAACAAGCTCCAGTGCTGATGTAATGTAATGGGGAGGTAGCAGTATCACAACAAGCTCCAGTGCTGATTTAATGTAATGGGGTGGGGGGATAGCAGTATCACAGCAAGCTCCAGTGCTGATTTAATGTAATGGTGGGGGGATTGCAGTTTCACAACAAGCTCCAGTGCTGATTTAACGTAATGGGGAGGTAGCAGTATGACAACAAGCTCCAGTGCTGATTTAATGTAATGGGGGATAGCAGTATCACAACAAGCTCCAGTGCTGATTTAATGTAATGGGAATTGCAGTATCACAACAAGCTCCAGTGCTGATTTAATGTAATAAGCGGGGGATAGCAGTATCACAACAAGCTCCAGTGCTGATTTAATGTAATGGGGGATTGCAGTATCACAACAAGCTCCAGTGCTGATTTAATGTAATGGGTGGGGATAACAGTATCACAACAAGCTCCAGTGCTGATTTAATGTAATAAGGCGGGGGATAGCAGTATCACAACAAGCTCCAGTGCTGATTTAATGTAATGGAGATTGCAGTATCACAACAAGCTCCAGTGCTGATTTAATGTAATGGGGGATTGCAGTATCACAACAAGCTCCAGTGCTGATTTAATGTAATGGGGGTGGGGTGGGATTGCAGTATCACAACAAGCTCCAGTGCTAATTTAATGTAATGGGGGATAGCAGTATCTCAACAAGCTCCAGTGCTGATTTAATGTAATGGGAGAGGTAGCAGTATCACAACAAGCTCCAGTGCTGATTTAATGTAATGGGTGGGGGGGGGATAGCAGTATCACAACAAGCTCCAGTGCTGATGAACTGGGTTCAGAAGCAAGACTGGGCCATCTGCAGGTGGGACGCCCATGGCCCGGGGGTGTTGCCAGCAGCAGCACTTCTCCAACTAGGTGAGGGTGAGGTGCCATGTTCCATGGCTGCAGGAACTCCCACAGTGGGTACCAGTGGGTTCCCTTCCTATTCAGGGGGAGTACTGAGTGCCTACATGGGCATTACAGCATGTGTGGTGCCAGTGGATAGGTGGGTAGACAGGAAAATGGTCAGAAAAATCCACTATACTGCTGGTCGTTACACCTTGGGCCTCAAGTCACTCAAGCAGGTCTCAAGTAGGCCCCTGGCATCAAGGATTGGAGGTCGCCAGCCCAAAGCAGATGGACAGGCAAGGCAGAGGGAAGAAACTGGGACACTGCTCTGTTAACAAACATTAGCACAGACCTAGGAAATGCCATCTCTCTCTTTTTTCTGTATCTCTCCAGTTCTCTCTCTACATCAATTCTATTCAAATAACTTTATTGCACAACGCCGGCTTGCCACTATATCCTCTATTAAAGACACTTCATCGGGCATTACTTACTCCAAAACTGATCAGATCACCCAAATATTTTGTAATTATTATAAAACTCTGTACACACCAGACCAACCGATAGACCCAGGGGATGTTGGAACCTTCCTTTCACCACTGAGCCTTTCTAAATTAGATGAGGACCAAAGATCCTCTTTGGTCTCCCCCATAAGCTATCCTGAACTGAGAACGGCCATCTCTCGCTCCAAAACCATGAAGGCCCCCGGCCCTCATGGATATGGGGCAGAGTTTTATAAACATTTAGAGCAAGCACTCTCCCCAACCCTTTTAAAAGCTTACAATGATATACTGCAGGGCGTGGCGAACCCCCCACCCAGCTGGTCGTATGCTGTAATATCCCTTATTCCTAAACCCAGTAAAGACCCACAAAATTGTGCATCTTACTGCCCAATTTCAGTTCTAAATGTAGACTATAAATACATGATGTCTATTCTCGCCAAACGCCTGGACACGGTCCTCCCCACAATAATTAACTTAGATCAGACTGGTTTTGTCAGTGGCAGATCCACTACAGACAACACCAGAAGGGCCCTGCATCTAGTACAAGAAATGCAATCCACAATAACACCCTCTGTCCTTCTCAGCCTAGATGCGGAGAAGGCATTTGACAGAGTCGCATGGCCTTATCTATTCGCTGTAATGTCAAAGATGGGTTTCCCTCTTCCTTTTATTTCCCTGATAAAAACACTTTACTCTTCTCCCCAGGCCTATGTAAAGGTTTCAGGACACCACTCCCCCTACTTTCCCCAGGGCTGTCCTCTCTCCCCTGTCTATTTGCCATTTTTATTGAACCCCTGGCGCAAGCCATTAGAGACTCCCCGGGGATAAAGGGTATACAAATGGATGGTATGGAACATCATGTAGCTCTTTATGCAGATGATGTCTTGCTTTTTTTAATTAACCCCCCTCAATCAGTTCCATCAGTGTTTGACCCTTTAGACCGCTTCGGCAAATGCTCGGGGTATAAACTTAACACTACCAAAACCGAAGCACTAACTTTTCACTTTCTTCCCTCTGCATCATTTAAACAAGGGTTCCCTTTCCGTTGGGAATTAGAGAAATTAAAATACTTAGGAATCTACCTTTCCCATCAGGCTGCAGATACAATTAAACACAATTATGATCTGTTTTCTGCCCAGCTAAGGGCAGACCAGGCGGGATGGAATATACTTCCCCTGAATTTATTGCAGAGGGTAGAGGTTATCCGTATGGTGACCCTTCCTCGGGCCCTCTACCTGTTTCAGAATGTGCCAATCTGCATCTCAAATAACACTTATAGGGCCTGGAACAAACTCATCAGCAGATTAATCTGGGCAGGCAGGCGGCCTAGGGTGAGAGCTCCCATCTTGTACCTCCCTAGGAAACTGGGTGGGCTAGCCCTCCCTAATCTTAAGCTCTATAACTGGACCTCACACCTCTCCTTTATAGTGTGTAGACTTGCCTGGTCCAATCTCATATTGTGGAGGGAGATTGAAGAAGGCTTAATGCCCTTTAAGCCGTTAATTAAATTCATGACACACCGAATGCCTCCTCCCCGACTTGGCTCTGAAGAATCCCTGGATTATACACCAACTGAAAACCTGGAATGCCATACGCAGACATTTGTCTTTGTCACCGTTTCTCCCACTCATCTACCCCATTTCCCTATTGGAGAACTTCCAGCCAGCACTATATGATCATACATTTGCCACATGGGAGCACTTGGGGCTCACTAACCTCACTCAGTTCCAAAGCGGTGGAGAGTTTAAATCTTTCTTGAGCTTAAATCAAACATATGGCATGAGGCGACAAGATTTTTATCACTATCTGCAATTAAGACACTTTTTTTATTCCCTTACAATTCAGATAAGAAAATTTGAAAACTCCTCTCCATTGATTTCTTGTATTCAACAACTCATTCATGCTGGCAATACGCCTCACACTGTCTCTGTCTTGTACAAGGCACTTGGGGTTACCCTAGGCGTGAATACTAAGAGCTTATGTGCTAAATGGGTAGAGGAGCTTGGTTCTGATATTCCAAAGGAAAACTGGTACAAGGGCTGTCTTTCGATAGCTAAACTTACATACTCCCATAGTTGGAGGCTGTTTTCCTGGCAGATAATGACCAGGTACTTTTGTACCCCCATAGTGACTGCACATTTTAATCAGACACGATCAGGGGCCTGCTGGAGGCGCTGTGGTGAACCCAGGGCACACCATACCCATATATTCTGGACATGCCCCCTGATACAGACCTTTCTGACTCAACTACAGTCGGAGTTAAGATCTCTCTTCGATACCTCACTCACCCTAACTGCAGACTTATTTATCCTTCACATTTTTCTCCCAGAGCTTAAGGATTCATTCACAAGATACCTTCTGGGAGTGCTGCTGTTAGCAGCCAAGAAGGCCATGACCCATCACTGGCTTACTCCCAACCTCCCTACCATCTCAGAGTGGAGAGAGATTGCTATTCGGATTTATAGATCAGAAAGAATTTCTTATCAGCTAAATGACAAAACCGACTTATGCTCATTGAAATGGTCTAGATGAGTACTTTACATTATGTCCAGGGATCCCTCTTTTGTCCCCTAAAGGAGAGTCATGGAGAGAAGGGTCACCAGAAGAGGGAAAGCCTTTCCCCTAAATCCAGTTAAGTACAACCTAGTTAATAGTACTGGATGCCCAGGCAATTGAATATGCGTCTTGCTCAGCCATATAATTTAACTGCATTGACTATTTACAGCTAGAAATTGCGGTTTACACTTTATAAACTACAACAATTGCTGTGCCTAATGTATTTATTATTAGCTATTTAAATTCCTCCCTTTATGTATTCTCACTTTTTATCCCTTTTTTATGTCTGCTTGGACGCATGTGCAAGAAACATAGTGCCATCATACGAGTTTTCCAGAGGTGTGTCAGCCTCTTCCAATTCAGTCAGTGTATTTGCAGGCGCGGTCGCAGAGCGCCAATCACTGCTCCAGCTGTCTATGACAGCAGAAAAATGCAGATGGCATACAGTTGAAAGGAGAGCTCCGCTTGGTGAGCAGGCTCTCCCCCCACACCACGCAGCGTGCTGCTACGCACACTGCGTGCTCATGTCCTCCACACTGTCTGCGGCGAGAGGGGTGCCCAATCCCTGTCGGCTCCACACCCCAAAGCATCCAGGTGCCATGCTGGAGCCCACCCAGCGTGGCAAATGATGTAATGCCGACGGGGTGCCCAATCCCGTCGGCTCCACTGTCTCCCCTCCCAGTACAGGGTCCACGCTGGGAGCCCACCCCAGCGTGGCAACAGATGCTGGCCGACGGGTGTCTAATCCCGCCGGCTCCACGCCCCCAGTTCATCTCTGCCACGCTGAGCCCACCCCAGCATGGCAAACGTCCGCATCGTCATTTTAAAAAAAAATACCTGTAAAGAAAAATGGTCCCACGCAGTCTCCCTGCCTCCCCACAACCCGCACCCACCCACTGCGCACCCTGCCTCCCACACCCCCCAACCCCATACTTACCTCCGAGATCAGGTCGCGACGATCTTCGGTGGACCGGGAACACGTCTGCACTCTTCAAAGCCGACCACGTACTGAGGAAATGCTGGTAAGCTGTATAATGGGATAGATAGGGGGTTTTCAACTTGTTGCATATCTCAGGCATTTTTTGGAATTTTTGCACCAAATTTTCAACATGGGGTTTTTGGGACCCCTCCTCATGAATTCTTGCACTGTCATGGCATTACTCGGGCCTGAAGGGTGATTTCGCAGCCATTGTGCGAAATCACCTTTCGAATGATTAATGAAATGACACTGCCAGTGTTCATAAGGTGGGCTCTCAAAAGTCTATTTTGGAATTGGTGGAAATCTAAAATAACTGTTTCTGGCGTCGCGTTGCACAGTTCTCATGCGCTCGTAAGTTCGCTAATTTTCAATATTTTCACTCCAGATTTTCAACATTACCATTTTACCACACCTTCTTATGAGCAGTATAGCTGTCATTTTACATCTCACCCAAAATGTGTTTCCGCCCATGTAGCGCACAATGGCGCAGTCGATTATGCGAAAATCAATGTCTGGGACACATTAAGAAAAAGCACAGTGACACTGTTCATGAGCAGAGTCTTAAAATGGCTATGTTGAAAATTGATGAAAAATTCCTAAAAATGACTGTTTTACGAGCGTGCATTACGCAGTTCCTACGCATGCTTGTAAGTTTGCGAAATTTTAATATTTTCACTCCAGATTTTCAACATTGCCATTTTACCACACATCCTTATGAGCAGTATAGCTGTCATTTTTCACATCTCACCCAAAATGTGTTTCCGCCCATGTAGTGTGCACAATGGGCGCGGTCGGTGTGTGAAATCAATATGCGGGGACACATTAAGAAAATCACAGTGATACTGTTCATGAGCAGAGGTCTTAAAATGGCTATTTTGAAAATTTGGTGAAAAATTCCGAAAAAGTGACTGTTTTTCGAGCGTGCGTTCCAGAGTTCCTATGCACACTCGCAAGTTTGCAAATTTTCAATATTTTCATTCCAGATTTTCAACATTGCCATTTTACCACACCTCCTTATGAGCAGTACAGCTGTCATTTTTCACATCTCACCCAAAACATGTTTCTGCCCATGTAGTGCACAATGGCGCAGTTGGTGTGCGAAATCAATGAATGGGACATGTTAAGAAAATCACAGTGGCACTGGTCATGAGCAGAGGTGTTAACATGGCTATCTTGAAAATTTGGTGAAAAAATTCCCCAAAATGACTGTTTTAGGAGCGGACGTTGCGCTGTTCCTACGCATGCTGGCAAGTTTGCGAATTTGTAATATTTGCACACCAGATTTTCAACAGTGCCATTTTACCGCACTTCCTTATGAGCAGTGCAGCTACCATTTTTCACATCTCGCCCAAAATGTGTTTCCGCACATGTAGTGCACAATGGTACAGTTGGTTTGCGAAAACAATGTTTGGGACAGATTAAGAAAATCGCAGTGACACTGGTCATGAGCAGAGGTCTTAAAATGGCTATGTTGAAAATTTGGTGACAAAACTCCATAAAATGACTGTGTTACGAGTGAGCATTGTGCAGTTTCCATGCACCCTCGTAGGTTCATGAATTTATAATATTTTCAGTCCAGATTTTCACCAGTGGCATTTTTCCACACCTCCTTATGAACAGTACAGCTGTCATTTTCCACAACATGGCGAAATGTGTTTTCACACTTTCAGTGCAGAGATGCGTGGTCGCTGTGGGAAATCATTGTTCGGGACAGATAAAGAAAATCACACTGACATTGTTCATGATCGGAGGTCCCAAAATGCCTGTGTTAACAATGTACTGTAAAAAATCCCCAAACTAGTTACATTACTGGTGTGCGCTGCACAGTTTCTACGCACGCTCGTGACTTCACCATTTTTTTTAATATTTTCACAGCAGATTTTCAACATTGCCAATTTTTACACCTCCCCATGAACAGTACCGCTGTCATTTTTCACATCCTGTTCGGAATGTGTTTTTGCACCTGTGGTGCCAAATGCCATAGTCGCTGTGCAAAAGCAGTTTAATCTAACCTGATATTGCCACTGTTCGCGAGGTGGGGGTCAAAAACCATGTTGAAAATTTGAGTGAAATACCAATGAATACCTGAGGCGTTAGGGTTTCCACCATAACGCCCACCCTGTAGAGTATTACAGGCATCAGGGGTGTGACTTGGGATTCTTGCCTGTCATGCTCATACCATTCCACCCCCCACCCACACCCTGCAGCCAGTGAGAGGCATCAAGGTGTGCCTCGGACTCTTCGGGCCCAGACTTCACCCCATTCTCCTATACTGCACCCATCTCACCATATTTCCTGATGGAATGGGGTGCGCATAAGGGCCAAAGACCCCAAGGCACACCGTGACACTTGTCAGTGTCTGCAGGGTAGGATGTGGTGAAATGGCGTGGTCGTTATGCCTGACGACCCAAAGGCACACCCCAATGCCTGCCACTCTTTGCAGGGTGGTGGTGGGGTTGGCTTCAGTTCAATACTTCGCTGCCATTCCTATTATGCAGCTCTGTAACTTCTACACTATCAATGCCAGTGCCAGCAAGCAAACATTCGGCATTGACAAATGCTTGTTTATATATGACACTGAACGAAGTATAATTACACTGCTACGCTGAATGATTTACTTTGTAACCAGAAGCAATTTATGTACTCAATGAACTATGACTGTCTGTTTCCCACCCTTCTTCCCGCATTTTTTCTTTTGTACCCCGTTGGAAAAATTTTGAATAAACATTATGGTAACAAAAAAAAAATAACTTTATTGCCATGACAAGATATACAGATACTGCAAAATCTAATGTTGCTAATTTGTGGCCCCAGAGTCTACATTTGGCCAGAATTTATCTGTATTAGCCTTTTAACCGTGTGAAGATAAACAGCTAGGCTGAAGTTTATGTGGAGGATCCGCAGCACTTTAGTTTTGTTTGAGTTTTGATTTGCAATTTCTAGTATAGAATATATTTGTTTTTCAGGGCTGTCTCTAGTGCTCTGGATAAGATAAATCATGTTTAAAGTTACTTATGTCATAGTCTTTTATGTCAATATTACTGTGATCTAAGAGTGTGAACACACAGGGGTGTATTGTCTGTTCTCTGCTTTAAATTATTTAATTCTTAAAAATGATCGGAATATTATTTGCTCTCTCTCTTTTCTTCTTTTCCTGTCTATCCATGTCTCTTGCTCTCTCTATCTTGCTCTCCCCCTCTCTCTTGCTGTCTGTACCTCTCCATTTCTCTCTCCCCCCTCTCTCTCTCTTTCCATCTCTCTTTTGATTTCTGAGAATCTCCATCTCAAATTCAAATAACTTTATTGGTATGACATGGTATACAGGATGGGTACTGCCAAAGTTTCTCTCTCCATATTTTTCTCTCTCGCTTCTGTATCTCTACATCTCTCTCTCTCTCTCTCTCTCTCTCTCTCTCCTGCTCTTTCTCCATCACTCTATCTCTTCTTTTCTCCCTCCCCCCGCCCAGTTGGGGATAAGATAGTGGTTTCCATATTCATTTAACTTCGACTCCAAGATGGCTAGCTGCCCACACTAGTGTCTTGGCGTGCATGGCTGTCCTGTATTATACTTCAGAAAGCGTGCAGTAGAAGCCCAAATTTACAGGAGCTGTGATTAAACTGCCACTAGCCAAGTAGCATTTTGCTAAAGGCAGAGGGTGGGGATCAGGCAGTGGGAGCAACTGAAACCGATAGCCCTGGGACTGAAGGCCCACCTCACCTCCTCACAACTGATATCGGCTAGTAAGTCATGGTGCATGTGGCCCAAGTGTTTGTACACTCATGGCAGATGGCATAAAGGACAAGGCAGATAAGGAACACATAAAACAAATTTGATGGCAGAAAAGGACTACTTGGACCACTTAGTCTGCCCGGCTGTTCCTTTTCCTTTTTTATCCTTGTAAGCCTGATGAGCAAACTGCCCGTTTTCACAGGCAACAAGTTAGAATACAAAAAACAGATAAAATACATTGCAAACAACAAGGAACGTGATACAGTAACAATCACAAACAAGGTACAATACAAAATTAAAACAATATCTATTTACAAACACATTTCTGTAAATTTCTAAAGTGCATAATAAGTTCCCTACCTGTTCTGTCTCAGTAGACCCTATCTGGTCTCCATCGACCCTCCCACCTCCCTGCATCCTATCTAATATACCCCTATGTCTATCTCATGCATGCTTGAACCCCCCCAAAACTGTTGTAGCCTCCACCACTTCTGCTGGCAAGCTATTCCAGGCATCCACTATCCTTTCAGTGAAGAAATATTTCCTCACATCATTCTTGACTTTCCCCTCTACAGCTTCATTGCATGTCTCCTGGTCCTGGCGCTTGTCCTCTTTTGAAAGAGACTTCCCACCTGTACCCTATGCACCATTTAAGGTACTTGCAGGTCACTACCATATCCCCTCTCTCTTTCCTTTCTTCCAGGGTGTACGTGTTGAGATCCTGCAATCTCTTTTCATAGGGCTTCTCATGCAAACCATGCACCATTTTAGTTGCTTTCCTCTGGACCATCTCTACTCTACTCTATGAACACAGTACTCTAGGTGTGGCTGCACCAGTGAGCGATATAATGGCAACACCTCCTTCCTCCTGCTGCTGGATACCCCTCCCTATGTAACCCAGCATCCCACTAGCCCTACCCACTGCAATTTCTCCATCCCAGGTCAGACCTGGAAACAAGCCTTGACTTAGTTAACAACTTTTAAATAAATAAAATTAATTCTCACACTGCCCTGCCACCTTAAGATCCTCAGATATGGTAATCCTGAGGTGTGTTTCCTGCCTAGTGACCTTTAGTACTTCCCCATCATATACTCGGTGCCAGGGTTTCTATGTCCTAGATACATTATTTTGCACTTTTTGGCATTGAACCCCAAATGTCATGTTTTTAACCATTCCTCAAGAATCCCAAGATCCCTGCACATTTTTTCACCCCTTCCCGAGTGTCCACCCTATTGTAGATGTTGGCATCATCTGCAAAAAGGCATACCTTCCCTTTCAGCTATTTTGAAATGGAATATTGAAGCGGACTGGTCCCAGTACTGAGCCTTGTGGGACCCCATTTGTCACATTCCCCTCTCTAGAATGATTGCCATTCAGCACCACCCTCTGTATCCTATCCTTTAACCAGTTTCTAACCCAGTTTGCCACTATGGAACCCAATCCTAGGTTGGTCAGATCCCTAATCAGCCTTATGTGCAGCACCAAGTCAAAGGCTTTGCAAAAGTCTTGGTAGGCCACATCTACTGCTCTCCCCTGATCAATTTCCCTGGTCATCCAGTCAAAAAAATCAATTAGATTTTTTTGGCATGACCTCCTCTCCCCTGCACCCCCACCCCACACACACACACAGTGAATCCGTGCTGTCTGTGGTCATGCAGCCCACTTGATTCAAAATACTCTGTCATCCTTTCTTTCAGTAGTGTTTCTATCAATTTCTCCACCAGTGAAGTGAGAATGGCTGGCCTATAGTTGCTAGTCTCCTCCCTGCTGCTGCTCTCACGTAGACAGACAACATCACCCCTTCTCTGGTCATCTGGAAGCACTCCTGTTTCTAGTGAATTGTTCCACAAGGCTGTCAGTGGGGCAGCCAGAACCATCCCCAAGTTCTTTTAGTACCCTGGGGAAAATCCCATCCAGTCCCATAGCACTGTCCACTTTTAGAACTGCAAGTTCTTTCAGCACTCTTTTCTCTGAAAATGGACTTGTATCTACTCCGCTCCCCACCTTGTCACTGTTTATCCCTGGTGATCTTTCCCCTCCACTCTCACAGTGTGAAAACTGAACAGAAGTATCTGTTTAAAATGTCAGCTTTTTCTTGGTCTCCTTCTGCATAGTCCCCCTTCTAATTCTTACTATCCCTTCCCTTGTTTTCCTCTTCTCACTTATGTACTGTACCTGAAAAAAGTTGTATCCTCTGTAGTGACCCCTTGGATAATCCTTTCCTCTCTCTGAACATTTGTTCCCCTCATCTCCTTAACTTCTCTCTAGGTATACCTCTCTGTTCTCTTCCTCTACCTGCGTTTCCTTATACCTCTCGAATGCAACCCTTTTTTTCTTTTACCACCCTTGCCACTTTCTTGGAGAACCATACTGGTCTCCTTTTCCTTCTGGTTTTGCTTACTTCCTTCATGCATGGGTCAGTTGCTTTAGTTATGCCCTCCCTCATTCGTTCCCACTGTACCTCTACCCATTCCTGTCATTCCTCCACCCTCTTAGGCAGTTCCTGAGGCTATCATCTATTTCATAAAAAATCCACCCTCTTAAAGTCCAGAACCCTCATCCTTGTGTGACTTGCATGTACTCCTCCTCTATTTATGTTGAACCACACTGTACGGTGATCAGTGGTACCAAGGGGCCTGCCCACTGTGATGTCTTCAGTACTGTCCCTATTTGTAAGCACTAGATCCAGCACTGCCCCGTTCCTAGTGGGTTCTTTGACTAATTGCCTGAGAAAAGCCCCTTCCAGGGAGTCAAGGATGGCCCTGCTCCTTGCTGTAGCCACAGCTGGAAGACTCCACTCCACATCTGGCAGGTTGAAGTCCCCAACTAGCAGCATCTCCCCCTTAATTGCCATTCAAACAATGGCTTCCCCAAGTGCCTTATCTATCTCCTCGCCCTGTGCTAGAGTACAGTGGAGTTTCAGGAAGAAAAAAAAAAGTCAAACTAGACCAAAACATCCGCTCTCACATGCCTCACCAATCAGAAAAGTGTTGTGCCTTCTTCTATTTTGTGAGGCATGGGAACTCAGATGCTCCGGTCTAATTAAAGGTCCAAGCCTCATAGAGCTGTCAATCCAAGTCTCTTGACAACAACTGGTTTACCAACCTGTCTGGCTTTGAAATTATTTGTTTCAACCTTCCGTGTGTGGCAGGGAATACTTGAAAAGAAGCCAGAGTATACCCAGAGTCAATAAAGATGCAGATAATAGGCTGCTGATGGTTTCTGTACAAATCTCTAGTGGGAAGGGAGGCTTCCCCCTCTACATCTCACCCCACCACTCACAAATCCTTCACTCTGCTAGCTAGGCACATGACACACTAAACAAGCAGAAAGCTATGAATCCATAACTGGATTGCTACGCTTGTTATATCTGATCAGAGAGGGTAGACAGAAGGCCTATCCTCATCTGCCAAACTTGGGCCCTCCGTTAACTCCTGACTACTAATTATCCAGAGGGGGAGGTGCTCAGGCAATGCCCTGTCTCTCTGATTACAACCAGTACACAAAACAGACTTGCCTTTTATCACATTCCTCTGACTGGTAGGGTGATCTTTTCATGGTCCTGCCACCAGAGGAGGGGACACTGCTGGCGATATATTCTGTAATCTTTAGGATTTATGGGTGGGGCTGTCTATAAATTGAGCTTCCCCCATTATAAGTAAATATTAGTGTTGTATGAGCTACTGTGGTCACATTTGAACTATGGGGGCCCTGTTAAAAAAACAGAGCCCTTCCCCCATTATAAGTGTATGGCAGCGATGTGCGAGTTACCAGTGTTCACTGTTGAACTATGGGGTCCTGTCTATACACAGAACGCCCCCCCTCCCATTATCTGTAAAATGTCAGTGATGCATAAATTGCTGGGGCTCACTTCAGAACTGTGGCTATGGGGGCCCTGTTTAAAAATGGACCTCCTCCGATTATAAGTAAAAGGCAGAGTTGTATAACCTATTGGAGCTCACTTCAGAACTATGGAGAGCCTGTCTATAAACTGAGTGCCCCCCCCCCCCATTATAAGTAAATGTCAGTATTTTATGAGCTACTGGGGCTCACTTCAAGAGCTATTGGGCCACATCTAAAACAGCCCCTCAAATTATAAGTAAAAGTAAGTACTGGATGAGTTACTGAGCTTGCTTAAAAAATATGGGGCCCTGATAAAAAAATGTCCCCCCCCCAATTATAAGTAAAAGTCAGTATTGTATGAGCTACTTGGACTCATTTCAGTACTCTGAAAGTCCTAGACACAAAAGGTGCCCTACACACACACACACACACACACACACACACACACACACACACACACATTATAAGTGCACGTATAAGGAAAAGGCAGTGTTACATGACATACTGAGATTAAGTTCAGAACTTTTTTTTATTTTACAATTTCTTTACCCAGTATGGCCCAGCTGAGATACAGCATATTATCCAGTATAGCCTAGCTGAGATACAACATATTACCCAGTATAGCCCAGCTGAGATACAACATATTACCCAGTATAGCCCAGCTGAGATACAACATATTACCCATTAATACCCAGCTGAGACACACCATGTTACCCAGTATGGCCCAGCTGAGATACAACATATTACCCAGTATAGCCTAGCTGAGATACAACATATTACCCAGTATGGCCCAGCTGAGATACAACATATTACCCAGTATAGCCTAGCTGAGATACAACATATTACCCGGTATGGCCGAGCTGAGATACAACATATTATCCATTATAGCCCAGCTGAGATACAACATATTATCCAGTATACCCCAGCTGAGACAGAATCATAGAAACCTGACGGCAGAAAAGGACCCCACCAGCCCATCTACTCAGATACAATATCTTATTTATGTGACTAAAGAACTGAGAGGCTGACTTGCTCAGGGTCACACAACAAGTTAAGTGACTGTGGAGGGATTTGAACCTATAGTAGGTCTCTATATTTCCTGGTTCTCAGCCCTGTGCTCTAGTCTAACCACAAAACCATGTTGCTTTTTGTGTATAAGCATACCCAGAGCAGTTGAATCTGCAGCAGTGTGTCTTGCAAAATGTGAGCAGAATTTTATGTGTGGGCAGCTGGGATTGATTTTGCACTAGAAGAGACAGAACACTTTCAGCTTGTCACTGTTTATTACATGCTGTGACTTACAGATCTCAATGAAGATGGAATGCTTTGGATAGCTGTAGTGTTGTACAATTTCTAGTAACTCCCACTGACAGGTAGCGGGGGTGAGGGGATGCATTACTTGTCCTTAGTAGTAATAAATAAACAGGGAGATATATTAGGGCATCCCCCCTTCTTTTACATGGATGGAAAAAGACTCCTGATAAAATATCTCCTTGGAGAAAAATGTCAGAACACACTGAGCAGCCAGCACAACTTTTCATTTGCTTATATTTTCCCTCCTTACCCTATGAGGCTCTTCTTTAGCAAGTCCACAAGCTCTGGATCCCCTACCTACTGGGATGGTCACCTCTGCCCCACAGATACTCACTACCTGTCCTCTCATATGCAGTCTTGGACTTACCCCATTAGGCAGTGCTGGCCCGCAGCACAGCCAGATGGAATTTCCCTACAAGAGAGTGGGCATAGAGGATGTAGAGCTCCAGGTGCCACCACTGGCTGGGGTGAGAATAGCAGCCTCAGTCAACTCAGTGCCACTGTTTCCACCTATTCTTCATCCCCGCAGTGTTCCCAACTCTGCCTCACTGTGGTGTGACCAAAGTCAGGAGACTTTTCCAGCCATTCAGAAATGGTCTGGAGTCAGACCACCTGCCACATTCTTACAGACACTTGGCACCCAGTTATCTTCTCCACAGTGGGGTGTGTGACACGTGGACAGCCAGTTCTGAGTACACTATGATTTTTTTGTAATATAAAAATGTGTTATGGACTGTCTGTCGTGAGAGATGCTGAGACAGCATATGAGATCACACACACACACGCACAGGTTTTAGATACAAGGTGTTACCTGGAAGGCCAGAAGCTAATTACAGACTAGAACAGGCCTTAATCAAGAATCTCTTGTTTTTCTAAGTTAAATATAGCTTTAACTGCTAAGAGGGAAATCAGTATCCATTTTATGATGTTTCGAGGAGGAAACATGGTTTAGCACACTGGTGTGAAATCATAAATGCTCTGACGTCTGTGTGAGAGAGGATACTGCTTATATATGAAAGGAAATTTACAGACTTGATTGGGGAAGTCACATGGGGAAAGGAGTTTCTGCTGATGTAACCTGAATTAACTTTCCTTCTAAAATGATAAAACTTCCCGGGTGTATGATTTTTAATAAACAGAGGAGGAGCTAGGTGACCTCACACAAAGGGGTTGTCAAATACAGTTTTTTAAAGAGTATTCTTTTTTTCCTTCAGAGACACTTTTATCTATACTGTGACAAAGAAACATCTTGGAGCACTTTAAGCAAGTATACAGGTAGAGAGAGACAAATCTAAGTACTGTAGTAGGAATTGCACTGTTAAACCCTTGTTCTTTTAAAAGATTGTATGGTTCTTGTGATATATAGTTCTGTATTTTATGTTTTACATATTTGCTATCTATTTTAGTAAAACTCTATTTTAGAGCCTACTTGGTCTGTCTTTGAATTTCTTTTCTTTAACAAGTGAAGTATATGTGGTTAAAGCAGACACTGTGCATAAGCTTGACTGGTGATACCAAACTGGAAAAAGGTAAGAGTAATCTGAGGTCTTTATTAGAGTTTTTAAGGGTTCATTTTGTACACCTGGTTAGGTGCCCGTAGGCAAAAATATCTGCCCCCCCCCCGAAGACAGAATTATCTGAGCCTATGCATTGGGTATGCTAACAAGAAGTTCACAGTTTGAATCCCTCCAGAACCGAGACCAAAAGTTGATTTGAACCCACAAAACAGACAGGAGGGTTACCCTGTTTCTGTTAACTGTTCACAAGACTGCGCTCAGAGGTTGGCACTTTGGAAGTAGAGGGCCGACCTGCTGAGTGGGTTTGTGACAGATTGGTTGGTAGCGGTGGCATAATTTTTGGTATTATGAGCTTTTATTGTTCATTGTGTCAGCTTGAGACCATTGGCTCACTTGCAAAGAAAGAAAAAGGCAGAGTTTTATTTTAAAAGGAGACAGAACTATATCACTTGGCGTACAGTCAAATTCCTACCCGTTTAATTTTTATTCCTAAAGTGCAAGTCAGAGTAGCAGTAGTTAGGGAAGATGGCTTCCAACTACAGCAGGCACACTGCAGACTACTTAAGGCAGTTGTGCAGGGACAGGGGAGTCCCATTCAAGGTGAAAGCCAGCAAGCAGAACCTCATAGATGCCCTGATGGTAGCAGATACCCAGAGCAGCGAGTCACAGACCATGACTGAAAAGGACCAAACCTCAAGTGTGGCAGGGCTAGCAGCCAGTGCAGTGTCCAGATCTGATGAGGAGGGCAACAGGGCCACTGTTAGCAAAGGGTCACAGCAGCAGGGGAAGATCACCAGTATTCTGGATCCAGAAGTACTCAGGCTGAAAATTGAGTTGTGCAGGATGGAGCTAGATTTCCAGGAGAAGAGAGAATGAGAGAGATGAGAGGCAGAGCAAGAACAGCGGTAGGCAGACCGTGAGAAGCGTGAGCGCCAGCGAGCTGCAGAGGAGAAGAGAGAGAGTGAGAACGCTGAGCCACAGACCATGAGGAGCAGGAGTGCCAGAGGCAACACGAACTGGAGAAGCTACAACTCCAACCAGCGGCACCAGAGCAGGTAAGTGGCTTGGGTTTAACTGGGACTACAGGACTGGGTTACAAATTGAATTCCAAATTAACTTTTTAAATTCTTTGGAAAAAGTTTGTATTCAGGCTAAAATTCCTAGAGAGTCCTGGAGCTTTTAGCTATCCCCGCTACTTACCGGGAAAGCTCGGGATGCATTGGGTCAAATGGACAATGAGGACAGTGATGATTACAGCAAACTTAAAGCTGCACTGTTAAAAAAATTGAATTAACTGCTGAATCATACAGAGCTAAATTCCGTAAGCTCAGGAGAAGCCCTGATATGATCTACAAGGAGCTAGCTACGAAACAACGTCAGTTTTTAAAACATTGGTGGGAAGGAATTGAAGCAAACTCTGTTGATAAAACTGAAAATTTGATTTTGTTAGAACAATTGTATTGGGTATGCCCAACAGTGCTAAAAACCTGGCTAGAGGACCGAGATCCAAAAACAGTGCAAGAGGCTGCTGAACTCTTGGACCGCTATGCCAAGAGCAGACCTGCTCTGAGAGCGAATGGGGTGGGCATGACAGTGCAGAAAGGGAAAAGCGCGCCTTCAGGGCAGCTAAAACTCTCACTGCCTCCACCAAAACCAGTTAGCCCCAGGTTTCAGAGAAAAGATTTCTCTGAAAAGAGAAGTGAATGTTGGTTACGTAAAGAAACTGGGCATATTGCTAGACAGTGTCCCAAAAGAATGAGCAATAAAATGCATAATGGTACCAGAAAAGAAGTGGGTTGTTTGTGTGTCCCTGGAAGCATGACTATGAACATGAGGGAGCACATGCACCCAGTCTTGGTGAATGGTGTACAGAAACAAGGGTTAAGGGACACAGAGGCATCCTTGACCTTGGTAAAAGAGGATTTAGTAGAGTCTAGTCAGCTTTTAACCAATAAATACGTCACTGTTCAGGACTTTACTAGTGAGGCGAAAACATTGCCCCTCACTAGTGTTCTCCTAGACTGGGGTGAAACAGGGGGAACTGTGCAACAGGTGGCAGTAGCCAAAACGTTAGCAGCGGATGTAATCCTGGGCAACAATCTCAAACGGGATGGTATGTGCAGTTATCCATAGCCAAGTGGCAAGGAAAAATTGTAGTTCCCTGAACCCCACAGAAGCCATTGTGGAAACCGCTGAGAGGCTGGTTCCCCAGCCCATGTCTGCAGATGGGGATACTAATGAAAAGGGGGTAGAAATTTCCCCAGTAGCAAGTAACCACACAGCTACAGAGGGTTACTCCAAAGAGGGAGGGGTGACTCATTGTCAGAGGGTTGGGATTGACAGTGAACCCGAGTGCCCTGATGCTAGTGCTAGGGACCCTAGTTTAGCAACTGAAGGGGACCTGTCCCATGCCTTGGGAATGTGTGAGGAGTTTGCAGCTGCTCAGAGAAGTGACCCTATTATAGAGAAGCTGAGGGCTTGGGCAGACTCAGACGGCGCACAGGGAGGTGACGGCAGACATAAGGTTTATTGGAAAAATGGACTTATGTATACTCAGGCAGTACAGACAGAGGGATGGGTGCTAGGCAAGCAGCTTGTCATTCCCCAGGGGTATGGTGAGCAGTTGCTCAAGATTGCACATGATATTCCCTTGTCTGGTCATCTGGGAACCGTGCGCACGACGCAGCAGTTGGCCCAGAATTTCTACTGGCTTAACTTCACCCAGCGGGTGAAAGAGTATTGCAGGTCTTGTCACCGGTGCCAAGATATAGGGAAGGCAGGCAAGAAAACCCAAGCCACTCTGATTCCATTGCTCATAGTAGAGGAGCCATTCCAGAGGGTGGGAATGGATATAGTGGGGCCTTTAACTACCCCCAGCTCCTCAGGGAAGAGATTCATCCTGACTGTGGTGGACTATGCCACCTGGTGCCCCGAGGCAGTCCCCTATGCTCACTGAGGACAGACAAAGTGGCAGATGCTTTACTAGGGATTTTCTCCCGTGTTGGGTTTCCACAGGAGGTTATCACCAATAGAGGGGGTTCCTTCATGTCAGACCTGATGAAATGTTTATGGGAGAAGTGTGGGGTGGTGCAGAGATACACAACACCATATCACCCACAAGCCAATGGGCTCGTGGAAAGATTCAGTGGTACCCTAAAGTCAATGCTCTGGGTGTTTGCTGAACAGCATGGGAGGGACTGGGAGAAATACCTTCCCCACCTGTTGTTTGCATACAGGGAGATGCCCCAAGAGTCAACAGGATTTCCCCCCTTCGAACTGGTATATGGACGCCGGGTACGTGGGCCCCTAGACTTGATCCGGGAGGACTGGAAAGGCAAGCATGACACCCGGGGAACTCCCATTGTGGATTATGTCCTTAGGTTTAGGGAAAGGCTGAAGGAGCTTATGGGGACAGCCCAGAGCAACCTGGCAGCTTCCCAACAGAAACAAAAAGTGTGGTACGACTGCAGAGCCAGAGCTCGCCCGTACATGGTGGGTCAGGAAGTCATGGTCCTTATTCCAGTCTGGAAAGACAAGCTGCAGGCTGAGTGGGCAGGGCCGTACAAAGTGGTTAGGAAGGTAAATGACGTGAACTATATTGTGGAGTTACCTGACCGAAGACAGACAGAAAGGATGTACCATGTCAACACGATGAAGCCATATGCAAATAGGGCTGACATGGTGTTTGCAGTGTGTAGTCCTGGGAAGGGGACGAATGAAGGAGACCCCCTTCTGGACTTTCTGGAAGAAAGTAAGCAGCAGTCCTCTGTGGAGGCAGTAAAATTGTCTCCCCAGCTGGCCCCGGACCAGCTCCAGAAAGTAAGGGAGGTTTTAGCACGCTTTGCCCCATTGTTAGTGCCAAGCCTGGACTAACCCCCTTAGCGATGCACAATGTGGAGACAGGGACACAGATGCCCATAAGGCGGACAGCATATTGGGTGTCAGAGGCTGTCCAAAAGGACATTAGGAGGGAAGTGGAGGAGATGCTGGATTTAGGGGTAATCCAGAGATCCCACAGCCCCTGGGCCTTACCCATAGTCCTTGTGCCTAAATCAGATGACTCTACTTGTTTCTGTGTGGACTATCGTGGACTGAATGAAGTCACGAAGTCAGATGCCCACCTGATGCCCTGGACGGATGGACTCCTGGACAAGTTGGGGGGGGCGACCTACCTTGCGACTGTTGACCTGACCAAGGGGTACTGGCAGGTAGAGTTGACAGACAGAGCAAGGGAGAGGTTGGCCTTCATCACTCTGATAGGCTTATTTGAATTTAAAGTAATGCCTTTTGGAATGAAGAATGCCCCAGCCACTTTCCAAAGGTTGGTGAACCAGGTGTTAAATGGTGCTGAGGAGTACGCCGTGACATACCTGGATGACACTGCCATCTTTAGTACCAGCTGGAAGGAACACCTATCCCATCTTAAGGAAGTGCTGGGCAGAATACAGGGGCCGGGCTCACTGTCAAAGCCAAGAAGTGCCAGGTGGCCATGGGAGAAGTGGCATACCTTGGGCATGTGGTAGGCCAAGGACAGCTCCGTCCTAACCAAATAAAGATAGAGGTAATCCAGGCATGGCCCAGACCAGAAACATAGAAGCAGGTCAGGAGTTTTCTAGGGACAGCAGAGTACTACTGGAAATTTGCACCCAGTTACAGTGCCCTGGCTGCTCCCCTATCTGACCTGACAAAGAAAAGGATGCCCAAGAAAATTACCTGGGGCCCAGCCTGTGAGAAAACCTTTTCCAAGCTGAAGGAGGCACTGTGCAGTGCTCCTGTTTTGACAAGTCCTGACTATAGCAAAACCTTTATAGTTCAGACTGATGCCACAGACGTGGGTATTGGGTCAGTACTGAGTCAGACATCCAGCCAAGGGACAGATTACCCAGTAGTGTGCCTGAGTAGGAAGTTACTTCCTAGGGAGCAGGCATACTCCACGGTGGAAAAAGAATGTCTTGCCATAGTGTGGGCCCTAAAGAAGTTGGAGCCATAATTATATGGGCAGCATTTTGTGGTGCTGACTAGCAACAACCCCCTGGTTTGGCTGACTCAGATGGGAAAGAAAAATAGTAGATTGCTAAGATGGAGTCTTGCTTTGCAAGGGTATGATATGACAATCGTACATAGAGCTGGAGCCAAAAAACGGAACTCAGATGGTCTGTCTTGCGTGTATGAGGAGTGAACTGATTTGGGAAGCCCATCCCATGCTGGGGACAGAGACCCCAAATTCAGTCTTGGTGGGGAGGATTGTGACACGTGGACAGCCAGTTCTGAGTACACTATGATTTTTTTTGTAATATAAAAATGTGTTATGGACTGTCTCTCATAAAAGATGCTGAGACAGCATGTGAGATCACACACACATGTTTTAGATACATGGTGTTACCTGGAAAGTCAGAAGCTAATTACAGACTAGAACAGGCCTTAATAAAGAATTTCCTGTTTTTCTAAGTTAAATATAGCTTTAACTGCTAAGAGGGAAATCAGTATCCATTTTATGATGTTTTGAGGAGGAAACCAGGTTTAGCACACTGGTGCAAAATCATAAATGCTTTGATGTCTGTGTGAGAGGGGATACTGCTCATAGATGAAAGGAAATTTACAGACTTGATTGGGGAAGTCACATGGGGAAAGGAGTTTCTGTTGATGTAACCTTAAGAAAAAATTACTCACCTTAGTAATTATGTTTCCTCTAGTGGAGTCTTGCTGTATTCTGACTATTGCAGTTAGGTCCTGCCTTTCAAGTGCCCCGGAGAACAAAGGGTTAACTTTTCTATGCTTTGCATAGAACGTTCATATGAGCTCAGTTGAAGCTCCTTACCACCCAGGGACTCTGGTCACCTCAGGAATCTCTGCTTCACATCAATTTCTTGGAACTCAGAGCAGTGTTTCTGGCACTGTAAGCTTTTTCCAAAACTGTACAGAACAAGGTGGTACAGGTCAGAACAGACAACACCACCACCACCATGTGGTACATCAACTAGCAAGGAGGCACTTGATCTATGGCCTTGTGCACAGAAGCAATGAAGTTGTAGTCCCTGGCCTATTCCCCGCAAACCTCTCTGATAGCAGTTCACCTCCCAGGGAAGGACAATGTCCTAGCAGATGCACTGAGCAGACTATCCCAGGGCCATCACGAATGGGCCCTAGATCCTCTGGTGTTGAAAGTGATTTTCTCAAGATGGGGCACTCTAGAGATAGATCTTTTTGCAGCCCCACACAATCACCAACTTCCTCTCTTTTGTTGCAGACCCCTAGTCTTGGGCTCTGATCCTGAACTGGGAAGGGAAATTTCTGTATGCTTTTCCCCCTTCCCTCTCCTGTTCAGAGTGTTAGTCAAGATAAGGTCACAACCATGCAAAGTGATTCTGATTGCTCCAGACTGGGCCAGACAGCCATAGTATCCCTTGTTGCTGTCCCTAATAACAGTCCATCTTCCCCTGTCTCTTCCCAGGAATTACAACCTGTTAACATCCTCTCAGGGAAGGATTTGGTACCCGAATCTTCAGTCTCTCAATCTCAAGGCTTGGCTCTTGAAGAGTTAGAGTTTTCAGATCTGCATCTTTCCCAAGGAGTTCTGGATATCCTTAAGGCTTCTCGAAAGCCTTCCACCAGAAAGACTTATAACTCCAAATGGAAAAGATTCAGCATTTGGTGTTCTAAGAAGAATATTTCTCCAGACTCTGCTGAATTGCCTATAGTTCTGGATTATATGGTCCATCTTAATGACCTAGGTCTCAGACCAGCTACCCTCAAGGTACACCTGGCAGCTGTTTCTGCTTTCCTGTCTGTAGGCAAGTCTTCCTCTCTGTCATCCCATCCTGTATTCTGTAAGTTTATCAAGGGATTGCTTCACATCAATCCCCCCTTTAGGGATCCTAATCCTGCTTGGTATCTTAATGTTTGCATTGCTCAGCTTATGCAACCCTCTTTTGAGCCTTTGTCCTCAGCAGAGCTTAAGTACTTGACTTGGAAAACTGTATTTTTGGTAGCCATTACTTCTGCCAGACGTATCAGTGAATTGCAAGCCCTGTCAGTGAAATCTGATTTCATCTCTTTTCACAGAGATAAAGTGGTCCTTAGAACTAACAGAAAGTTCTTGCCTAAAGTGGTTTCAGATTTCCACCTCAACCAGTCTATATCTCTCCCTGTTTTCTTCACTGATCATTCTTCCTCGGGAGAGAGGCGGCTACACAGTTTGGATGTTAAAAGAGCACTTAGCTACTACATAGAGCGTACCAAGGGTCACAGGTTTGAATTCCTACAGTTGTTCCTCACTTATGGAGAAGCTGGTAAGAGCAAACCTGTCACTAAGAGATCTATTGCCAGGTGGATTGTTTCTTGTATACAATTCTTATATGAAAGACTGGGTAGAACTCCACCCTCAGGCCTGAGGGCTTATTCCACAAGAGGTACAGCTGCTTCCCTGGCTGCTGCCAGGGATATTCCTCTTTTTAGAAATTTGTCAAGCAGCCACCTGGAAAACAGTCCATAGTTTCACCAAGCATTACTCTCTGAATATCCAGGCTAGGAATGATGCTCGGTTTGGCACAGCAGTACTTCAGAGCCTATTTCCAAAGTAGGTTCTGTCCCTCCTCCACGGAGGTACTGCTTGGTAGTCTGCAATAGTCAGAATACACCACGACTTCATGTTGTTTGAAGAAAAAAATATTCACCTTAGTAATTATGTTTCTTCTAGTGGAGTCTTGCTGTATTCTGACCTTCCCCCCCACCTCCCCTCTCAGAACCTAGTTTTTGGGATGTGGGTGGGCAGGAGCAGTGTTGGCACCCTAGGGGTGTCCATTTTACACCCTCTTTTTTCTTTGGGTGGAATGTTGGTTTTTGGATGTGTTTTTGTTTTTGGGTTTCCTGACTTGAGTCTTCCTTTGAGAACCAAAAACATTATATATTTGCCAGTTGGCTAGTAAAAATGTTACAGTTTCCACACAGAACACCTAGTGAGTTTTTGCTCATAAAGATCTGACAGTTGCAGTTTGAACAACAACAGTTAGGGGCTTCAACCGAGCTCGTGATGAACGTTCTATGCAAGGCATAGAAAAGTTAATCCTTTGTTCTCCAGGGCAGTTGAAAGGCAGGACCTAACTGCAATAGTCAGAATACAGCAAGACTTCATGTTGTTTTTGTTTGAATTATCTTTCCTTCTAAAATGATAAAACTTCCTGGGTGTATGATTTTTAATAAACAGAGGAGAAGCTAGGTGACCTCACACAAAGGGGTTAACAAATACAGTTTTTTAAAGAGTAATCTTTTTTCCTTCAGAGACACTTTTATCTATGCTCTGACAAAGAAACATCTTGGAGCACTTTAAGCAAGTATACCGGTAGAGAGAGAGACAAATCTAAGTACTGTAGTAGGAATTGCACTGTTAAACCCTTGTTCTTTTAAAAGATTGTATGGTTCTTGTGATATATAGTTCTGTATTTCATGTTTTACATATTTTTTATCTATTTTAGTAAAACTCTATTTTTAGAGCCTACTTGGTCTGTCTTTGAATTTCTTTTCTTTAACAAGTGAAGTATATGTGGTTAAAGCAGACACTGTGCATAAGCTTGAATGGTGATACCAAACTGGAAAAAAGGTAAGAGTAATCTGAGGTCTTTATTAGAGTTTTTAAGGGTTAATTTTGTACACCTGGTTAGGTGCCCGTAGGCAAAGATATCTGGCCCCCTGAAGACAGAATTATCTGAGCCTGTGCATTGGGTACACTATCAAGAGGTTCATAGTTTGAATCCCTTCAGAACTGAGACCAAAGGTTGATTCGAACCCACAAAACAGACAGGAGGGTTACTCTGTTTCTGTTAACTGTTCACAAGACTGCGCTCAGAGGTTGGCCCTTTGGGAGTAGAGGGCTGACCTGCTGAGTGGGTTTGTGACAGGGTGCACATACCCATAATGAACTGTTCCCCAGTTATCTCTCCCACCATGGGATGTCGCATACCCATAATGTAGTGTACATCCATTATCTCACCCATTATGGGGTATCTTATACCCATAATGCACTGTTCCCCAGTTATCTCCCCCACAATGGGGTATGGCATACCCATAATGCACTGAACCCTTGTTATCTTATTATTATTGGGTTTCAGTCTGAAAAAGTGTAAAATAATGCACTTAGGGCACAGAAACCCAGGGGCAGAGTACACAATGGGTGGAGTGGTATTGATGACCACCAAGCAGGAGGCAGACCTGGGAGTAATCATATCAGATGACCTAAGGTGGCCAGGCAGTGCGACAAGACAGTTGGGAGGGATAGTTGAATGCTGGGGATGCATAGGGAGGGATATCACCAGCAGAAAGAGAGAGAGGTGATGTTGCCACTGTATAGCTCACTGGCAAGACCCCACGTGGAATACTGTGCCCAATTCTGGAGACCACATCTCTGGAAAGACATAGACAGAGTGGAAGCGGTCCAGAGAAAGGCAGCTAAAATGGTGTTGAGTCTGCATCAAAATCCCTACGAGGAGAGAGTAGAGTAACTCAATATGTACACCCTGGAACAGAGGAGGGGGATATGACAGAGACCTTTAAATGCCTCACGAGGATAAATGAGATACAGGAGGGGAGTATTTTTCAGAAAAAAGATGCTCAACAGCAAGGGGACATGCCATGAAGCTGGGGGGGGGTTCAGGAGAGATGAGAGGAAGTACTTCTTCAGTGAAACAGCAGTGGATTCCTGGAACAGCCTACCAGCAGAAGTGGGCGGGGGAGGGTGAAAACAGTGGTGGGTTTCAAGAATAAATGGGACAGGCATAAGGGAATCTTAGTGGACAGGAAGGAGGAAGGGAGAAAAAGCTGTAGATCAGGTGGGGTCTGCAGTGATATTGGAGATACGGAAAAATGGGCAGACTGGGTGGGCCAAGCTATCCTTATCTGCCAACAAGAAAAAAATACTCACCGTAGTAATCTTCTTTCTTTCAAGGGGTCCTTTAGCATCAATAACTATAGCAGTTAGCTGACTAGGTGCAACTGCTCTGGAGGTATGCCTTTAAGATAATTAGCATAATGAGCTTGGGCATCAGCCAAGCCTTTAAGATAATTAGCATAATGAGCTTGGGCATTAGCCAATCAGAAAAAAGGAGGGGAGTGTGCTGAGAGGAAGCAGCCTGAAGGGCTTTTGAAGAAAATGGGCACATGCCCCCAAAAGTGAACCAACAGGATTCAAAAGACATGCAACTATCCAAAACCAGAACAGAGATCAACAACTTGAGCTCAAAAACTCTTTAATAAAAGACTAGTTTTGGTGATAAAACTGAGAACAGAGCCCTTCTCCTAAAAAGTGAACTGGGGAGTAAGGGTGGGAGCTTACTGATGCTAAAGGACCCCTTGGAAGAAAGAAGATGACTAGGGTGATTAATTTTTCCTTCTTACCCCAGGAGTCCTTTAGCATCAGTAACTATAGGAGACTACCGAGCAGTACCAAGTGGGAGGTAGGCAGAGAACCTACTTATGAAAGAGGCTTTGCAGACCCGCCCTGCAGATTTTTGGTATCAAATCCGGACTGCATGTCTAAGCTGTGGTGCTTAATGAAAGTGTGTACAGATTTCCAGGCAGCTGCTTTGCAGACATCCCGAAGGGTATGTCTCTTGCTGTTGCCACAGAGGCTGCAGTGCCCCTGCTGGAGTGGACCCTGAGTCCCACAGGAGGTGGATGATCAGCGTTTTCATAGCAGACTCTAATACAAAAGACTAACCTGCGGGAAATGGTCCTCTTGGTAGCTGGTCTTCCTCTGCCTACATCCCCATAGGTGAGGAACAACTGAGTGGAAGAGCCACTGACCTGTCTAGTATGCTCTAGATATTAAAAGAGAGAGCTCGTTTGACATCCAGACTGAGGAGCTTCTGCTTGCCTGGAGTGGATTTCTCGGTAAATAAGACAGGCAGAGTAATAGACTGGTTAAAGTGAAATTCAAGGACCACCTTAGGCAGGAACTTCCTATTTGTCCTGAGCTCAATTTCGTCTCTGTGAGGAATGGTGTAATTAGGCTCAGTGCACAGTGCCTGTAGCTCTGACATCCTCCTGACAGATGTAATGGCCACCAGGAAGACAGATTTGTGGTTACAAACCTGAGATACGCAGTGGCCATAGGCTCAAATGGTGGTTCCATTAGCCTGGCAATGCAAAGATTTTTGCAGGCTCCAAGGAGGACTGGCTCCCTGTCTGGAGGCTGCAGGTGCAAAAGGCCTTTGAAAAACTGTCTGAATATGGTGTGGGAAAAAACTGACTTTTTCTTCCCCACTGAAAGATAGGCCGAAATTGCAGCCAGGTGTAGCTTGAGAGGGAAGGTTTTAAGCCTGACACCTGCAAATGTACCAGGTAAGCCAACAGCTGGGAGTCTGAAGCTGTAAGAGGATTGACCTTTTCGCTCTTGCACCAAAGGGAGAACCCCTTCCTATTTGGCTGCATAAGTCTTTCTTTATGTTAGGTTTTTTTAGCCATTCTCCAGGTCATAAGGACTTGCTCCGAGTACCAAGAGGATGGAAACTCTAACCCCTCAAGAACCAGGCCTTGAGGTGAAGAGAGTGTATGTCTGGATAATACACTCCTGTCTGAGGGAGGGTCAGTAGAGAGTGAGTTGGAGGCAGGTGAACGGGCCTGCTGCAGGATACTGAGAGAATAAGAGGGTACCAGACTTGCCTGGGCCAGTCCGGAGCCACCAGAATCATTGATGCAGGCTGTTGTCTGAGCTTCAGCAATACCCTGAGTATCGGGGAAAGGAAGGGAGGGATTGCATATAGGTACCTCCCTGACCAGTCCAGGATCATGGCATCCAGGGGAAGCATTCCTGGGACTGGGGGCCTACAACAGTACTGATGAAGCTGGAAATTGAGGGGAGAGGTGAACAGATCCACTTCTGGAGTGCCCCACCGCTTGAGCACTGTGGCTAGTACTTGCTTGTTGAGAATCCATTTGCTCTGACCTTTACTGATGTGACTTAGAGCATCTGCCAGAATATTGTGCTTGCCTGGGAGATGAATAACTGAAAGGCTGACTCCCAGGGAGAAGGTGAGAGACCAGATTTTCAGAGCCCTCGAACAGAGTATTTCCTGACCTGGTACCACCCTGCTTGGTAATGTAAAACATTGCAGTGATGTGTCTGCTTGAATTTGTACAGTTTGCCCTTTTATGACAGGAGCATATGCTTTGAGAGCTAGAACAATTGCTCTGAGTTCCAAAAGGTTTATATGTAACAGTGACTCCTGGAGAGTCCAGATGCCATTCACTGAGGCACTGTCCAGATGAGCTACCCCGCCCAGGAGGGAGGAATCTGTAAGGATCACCTCTGTGGGAAGCGGAGCTTGGAAGGGGATCCCTACTGCCAAATTTGCAGGGTTCTTCCACCAAAGCAGAGACTGAAGGAACTGCTCTGTCACAAAGCTATCAGCTTTGAAAAATTGCTGCTTCTTTGAGACCAGCGAGCTGTAAAATAGGCTTGCAGGGTTCACATCCTGTGCCTGACTCCTGGGACCACTGCAGGCATTGAAGCCATGTGTCCCAGTAGCCTGAGGAAATGTCTGTCTAGTCTTGGCTGTCCCTGGATGAAAGAATCTGCCGCTGAGGGAAAGTCTGAATTCTCACCTGTGGAAGGAAGGCATATCCTTTCTGGGTGTCCAGCTGAGCTCCTATGAAGGCGAGTAGCTGGGTGGGTTCCAGGTGAGACTTTATTTAGATTTACCAGGGAACCCAGAGACTCCAGAGTGAGCTCTGTAGGGGAAAAGGGCTCCTTGTCCTAACAAGGAGACTTTGGCACTATGAGCCAATCATCAAAATAGGGGCAGATAGAGACACTCAGCTTCCTGAGGTGTACTGCTACCACTGCCAGGTACTTTGTAAAGACTCTTGGGGTTGAGGATAAGCCAAAAGGCTGCAGCAAACTGTTAGTGGCTTGAAGGGAGTTTTAACCTGAGAAACTTCCTGTGAGACCTCCTTCTGGGTTTATGGAAAAAAGGAGTCCTTTAGGTCCAAGGAGGCTTGCCAGTCTCCCTGCTGTGAGGACTGTATGACTAGTAACAGAGTGACCATCTTGAATTTGGGTTTTAACAACAAGATATGTTGCCACTCTCCTATTTTCTTTTGTGTGTTAAAGTACCTGTAGTAGAGGTCTTTGCCCCTTTCGTGGGCCCGGACCATCTCCACCACTCGCAGAGTTAGAAGGTTTTTTACCTCCAACTCCAATAGTAACAACTGTGTTGGGGTTAGAGGCTTTCACACCTGGGTACACTTGAGATCTGCATACACTCACATCAGGGCTTAGACTGCGAAGCTGCTGGTTGGGTAGAGGTACCCTTCTTTGGCCCCTACTGCCCCTCCCTCTGAAAGCACCCCTGTACTGAGAGAATTCTGACTGGGGGTAGGGAATGTAAGGCCTGGGAAAATAACCTCTGCCCCTACTGCCCTCAAGTGAAATTTCTGCGGGGCAGGAGGCTTAGGTTTAGCCAAGAGGCCTTGTTGCAGTCAGTTGTTCTGGAATCGAACAATATGATTTGATTACAGGGAAAGTCCATAGCCTTAGACTAGGTGTCTGGGGTTAGACTGGTAGTTCTAAGGCAGACAAAGCGCCTCAGAGAGATATCATGGGCCATGGCTCTGGAGGCAGCATCCTTGTTGTCATCTGCCCTATGGATTTGAAACTACGTAGCTTCCAGGACAGTTTTTGCCATATCCAGCATCTCTTGTACCATTGTATCCGATTCCTTGTGTGTAATGGCCAGGACAGAATTCCACAGTGCTTTCTGATATTAAGTCGTGAAAGCCACTTAGGAAGAAAGTTTGACAAGCAGCTGTGGTGTACATTTTCTTCGCTATGAAATCTATGTTTCTGGAGTCCTTGTCTGGTGGTAAGGAGGACAAGAAGACCCCAGCATTCTCACAAGCTGCCTGCTGTACTATACTCTCATGGCTGGGATGTACAGACTGGCACTCAGCATTGCTTTTAGACAATTGATTTATGTTTTTAGCCCGCCTGTCAACCCCTGCCACGGAAGTGGGGGTTTGAAGCAGTTTCATGGTATTTTTATTTTTTTCATTATAGACAGGCATGACTAGTCTCTTAGGAGGTGGGAGACCTTTCATCTCCCTATAATCTTTATCCTCGTCCTCATTCTGGATGGACTCCTATGTAGGGAGCTCCAGGGTGTCTAGCATGTTTTGGATAAATGTAAGCATAGAGGAGGGATCCTCCTGGTTAGCAGAAGCTCCAAAAAGAGGGTCAGTGGATACATCAGGTTCTAGGCCCTCCAAATTCATGTCAGGGGCATCATAACATTATTCATCATCATCTGTATTACCCTCACAATCTCTGGAAGAGTGTTTACCAGCCCCAGTAAACGTAGACCCCATCTTTTGTAAGGTCTGAAGGACGTGCCATGCTTTTGCCAAGTCTTGCACAGTTGGGAGCCCTGCGCAGACTGTGGCTGTAAATGCTTTGTTTTTTTCTTTATGTTTTAAGCTATCTTTTGTCTCACTATTGGCTTTCCCAGGAGGAACAGGAGCGTTTTTGTCTTTACAGACAATCTTTTTAGCCACTTCATCAGCAGCTTGATAATGCTTCCTTTTTTGGACACTTCATCAGCGCCCTTATTATTTTTTAAATTTGTGAGGAACTTCAGCTCCTTTAGAAACTTTATTTATTTGGCTGGGACTTGGAGGCTTCATCAGCACCCCTGCTTGAATTTTTATTGTTATTAAATTTAGACGGCCCCTCATTGGTAGCCTTTGATTTTTCCTCAGTCATAATTATATTTTTCCAAGTCTCTATGCTCCGTTTCTTACCCAGTCTGTGCAAACAGAACAAATAAAATCTGGACCTAAACACCTGGGGCAGAGGTTGTTGAAAATCTGCTAAGCCAAAATCTTGTGACAGAAGACACAGTTTTTTTTTGTTAATGTAGGTCCAGATTTCTTTTCAGTTCGGGGAATCTGTGACATGCCAATCCACAGAGAACCCAGTAATAACTGTCACAGTTTGAAAATTCAAACAGTTACCTCACAGAAGGAAATACGAGTACTGAGGTAAAAAACACAGAAAAACTTCAAAACTCGACGGTTTCCTTAAACTGTAAAATAGTGACAGAAACCATTGAAAATCCACAGCTGTGGTAAAAAATATATATAAATTAAGCAGTTGTAGTAAAAATAACGTACAAAATACGCAGATGCAGTAAAAAACAGCGGATGCGTAGAAAAGCAAAAACACTAAAAAACAGTAAAATTACACTCAGCACACTAAAAAATTAAGTTTGTGAGGAAAACTTTACCAAGATAAGCAAAAAAGAGGCTGTCAACAAGGAAAGTTGAGAGATACCTCTGGGGCAATGTTGCTCAGTCAGCGGAGAAAAAATTCTGGAGCCCTTTAGGCTGCTCCCTCTCAGCACACTCCCCTCCTTTTTTCTGACTGACTGATGCCCAAGCTTATTATGCTAATTATCTTAAAGGCATACCTCCGGGGCAGTTGCACCTCGCCAGCTAACTGCTATAGTTACTGATGCTAAAGGATTCCTGGGGTAAGAATTTCTGTGTTTTTATGTTTATGTTTATCTTCCCCACAATGGGGTGTTGTAAATCCATAATGCACTGTACCCATTACCTCAAACACAATGGGGCGTCCCACACCTGTAATGCACAGTACTCCAGTTATCTTCCCAACATGATGCCACATACCCATAATGCACTGTACCTCAGTTATTTCCCAACAACGGGATCTCACATACCTATAATGCACAGTACCCCAGTTATCTCCCCCACAACAGGATGTCACATACCAATAGTGCACTGTACCTGTTATCTCCCCCAGAACGGAATCTCACATACCCATAATGCACAGTGATCATTATCTCCAACAGAGTGGGATGTCACATACCCATAATGCAGTGTATCTCAGTCATCTCCCTACAAGGGGCTGTTGCACACCCATAATGCACTGTATCTCAAGCATGTCCCCTAAAACAGGGTGTCAAATACCTCTTTGTATGAAATCAGTTTATTTAGGCCCAGATAGTCTTGCTAATATGCAACAACTCATTTTCAGTGGGGCCCTGCTTCTACCCCCTTTATGCAGCAGGGAGGGACTGAAACAACAAATGGTCAAGTCACTTAAGAAAGGTCACCCAGTGTGCTGTGGTGGAATCTGAACCTGGGATGTGCAGCATCACAGTGCAGTGCCTTAACCCTTACACCACACTGCCTTCCCAAAATACTGCTTTGTAGTGCCTGTAAGAAAAATCCACTTAGCTCATTTGGGGGGGTGGGGTTGTTTCCCAACTCAGGATTAGTGGGTACTCTTGTTGATGTGTTTTGTCACAATCTTGCAGTACTGTGTTCATAGACAATTGATTATGCAAGCTCAAAGAAGTAAGTGAACAGATTCCAGGAATTGGTACATTGGGGGGGGGGGTAAGGAGTTGGCAGACATATGCAATTGTTTATGACTATTGTTTAAATTCCCACTCTAATCCTGGGGAGAAACATGTGAGTCTAAGACCCTGCTGGGAGCTCCTGGTATCAACCAGAGAGAGAGAGTCAGTGCATGACTCTGTGACCTGCCTAGGTCGCACTGCCACAATAAATACTGTGTAACCCCTAGGTGGCGCTATCACAAGGGCTACTACCCCTGCCTGCTTGGCTAGTAGCAGGTTAAGGGGCCTGAGTTCTGAAACAGGTACTTCCACCCAGAGGTCAAGGTTGGTAGTGGTCAAGCTAACCTGGGCACAGCCCTCCGGGACACTGTAACCCCCTCTTTCCTTACCAGTGGCCGGAACAATACACAATAATCACTTTCACAATACCTCTGATACACCACACAAGAAAAAATTACTCACCTTAGTAATTGTGTTTCTTCCAATGGAGTCTTGCTGTATTCTGACAATTTGCAGTTAGCTCAGCTCTTGAACTGCCCGGAGAGTGAAGGTTAAAATTCTATGCCATGCATAGAACGTTGGGCTCGAGTTCGGTTGAAAACTCTGTCTGTGTCCTTTTGAAACCAAACCGTCAAATTCTTACGAGCTAAACTCACTGACTATATAATGTGGAAATTGTAAAAACTCCTAGTAGCCAACTGGCAACAAAGACTTTGGATTCCCTAAAAGACTCAAGCCAGGAAACCCAAAGAACAAAAACCAGGTAATAAGAATGAAAAACTCCTTAACAATACAAAGCACCCAACACAACAGGAGTGGGCCAAAGACACCCTTGGGGTGCAGCACTGCACCTGCCCACCCACTTCCCAAAACAGGTTCTGAGAGGGGAGGCAGGGAGGGAGGTCAGAATACAGCAAGACTCCATTAGAAGAAACACAATTACTAAGGTGAGTAATTTTTTCTACAAACAACATGAAGTCTTGCTGTATTCTGACAGTTACTGAGACTACCAAGCAGTACCTCCAAGGAGGAGGGACAAAACCTACTTTGGGAATAGGCTCTGAAGTACTGCTGTGACAAACCTAGCATCACTCCTAGCCTGGATATCCAGAGAGTAATGCTTGGTGAAGGTATGAACTGTTTTCCAGGTGGCTACTTGACAGATTTCTAACAAGGAGATATCCCTAGCTGCAGCCAGAGATGCAGCTGTACCTCTAGTGGAATGAGCCCTCAGACCTGAGGGTGCAGTTTTTCCCAGTTTTTCATAGCAGAATTGAATACAGGACACAATCCACCTGGCAATGGTTCTCTTTGTGGCAGGTTTTTCCTTACTTACTTCCCCATAAGTGAGGAACAACTGGAGGGAGTCAAACCTGTGACCCTTTGTATGTTCTACGTAGTAACTAAGGGCTATTTTAACATCTAAACTGTGTAGCCTCTGTTCCCCTGAGGAGGTGTGATCAGTGAAGAATACAGGAAGAGACAAAGATTGGTTTAAGTAGAAATCAGAAACCACTTTAGTTAGGAACCTTCTATTGGTTCTAAGGACCACCTTATCTCTATGGAAAGAAATGAAGTCAGGCTCCACTGACAGGGCTTGTAATTCACCGATATGTCTGGCAGAAGTAACAGCAACCAAAAACACGGTTTTCCAAGTCAAGAACTTGAGCTCTGCTGAGGACATAGGCTCGAAGGGGGGGGTAGCATCAGTTGAGCAATACAAATATACAAATCGCAGGGTGGAGCAGGATCCCTAAAAGGGGGTTGGTATGAAGCTATCCTTTGAAAATTTACAGAATGCAGGGTGAGATGACAGAGAGGAAGATTTCCCCACTGATGGGAAAGCAGAAATAGCTGACAAATGAACTTTGAGAGTAGCTGGTTTGAGACTTAGGCCATTAAGGTAAACCATGTAATCCAGAACTGTACACAACTCAGCAGTGTCTGGGGAAATGTGCTTCTTGGAACACCAAATACTGAACCTTTTCCATTTGGAGTTGTAGGTTTTTCTTGTGGCAGGCTTTTGAGAAGCCTTGAGGATATCCAGAACCCTTGGGACAGATGTAAATCTGCATACTCTAAGTCTTCAAGAGCCATGCCTTGAGATTGAGTGACTGGAGATTGGGTTAAAAAATCCTCCCCTGAGAGGAGGTTAGCAGGTTGTAATTCCTGGGAAGAGACAGGGGAAGATGGACTGCTAAGAACAGCAACAGTGGGTACCAAGGCTGCCTGGCCCAGTCTGGAGCAATCAGAATCACTTTGCATGGTTGTGACCTTACCTTGACTAGAACCTTGAACAACAGAGGAAAAGTAGAGAAGGCATAAAGGAACTTCCCTTCCCAGTTCAAAATCAAAGCATCCAGAGGGACTGAGCCCAAGACTGGGGGTCTGCAACAAAACAGAGGAAGTTGGTGATTGTCTGGGGCTGCAAAGAGATCTATCTCCGGAGTGCCCCACCTTGCGAAGATCACCTTCAACACCAATGGATCCAGAGACCATTCGTGATGGCCCTGGGAAATCCTGCTCAATGCATCTGCTATCACATTATCCTTTCATGGGAGGTGGACCGCTACTAGAGAGGTCTGCAGGGAATAAGCCAGGGACCATACTTTCATGGCCTCCATGCACAAGGCCATGGACCGTTTGCCTTCCTGCTTGTTGATAAACCACATGGTGGTAGTGTTGTCCGTCCTGACCTGAACCACCTTGTTCTGTATTGACTGAGAGAAAGCTTGTAGGGTAAGAAGTGCTTCCCTGAGCTCCAGGAGGTTGATGTGAAGAAGGGATTCCTGAGGTGACCACAGTCCCTGGGCCATGAGAGCCACCAGATGGGCTCCCCACCTCAAAAGGGAAGCATCTGTGGTAAGAACCACAGAGTGTGTCTGAGAGACAAATGGAACACCTTGCCTCAGATTGTCCAGGTCCTGCCACCACTGAAGGGCCTGACTTAAGGTCTGAGTAACAGGAACTAGCTTGGTAAGAGGATCTTTCCTTTGGGACCAAAAGGTTCTCAGATGGAACTGAATGTCCCTCATCTGAAACCTGGCCCCTTGGACCACTGCTGTGGAAGCTGCCATGTGGCCCAGAAGCTGCAGAAAATGCCTTGCTGGGTGAGAAACCAGAGTAAGAAAGGAAGAGGCCAGATAAGAGATGGCTTTTGCCCTTTCCAAAGGAAGGAAGGCCCTTGCCTTGAGGGTGTCCAGCTCTGCTCCTATAAAAGTGAGGAGCTGCACTGGTTCGAGAACTGACTTGGGAAGACTGAGAAGGAACCCCCAAGGAAGTGACTACTTGCTGGGTGGCCTGCAGATCTGACTTGACTTGGTCTGCAGACTGGCCTACCAGAAGTCAATCGTCCAGATATGGAAAAATAGAAATCCTTTTCCTTCTTAAAAAGGCCACCACTACTGCTAGGCACTTTGTAAACACCCTTGGAGCTGAGGTCAGACCGAAGGGCATTGCTCTGAACTGATAATGGACTGAGGGCAATTTGAACCTGAGGTACTTTCTGTGGGAGCACCTGATGGGAATGTGAACATAGGCATTCTTGAGGTCCATTGAACCTAGCCAGTCCCCTGGCCTCAGAGAGGGAAGTATTGTTCCCAGAGTCACCATTTTGAATTTTGGCTTTATTAGGTGCTTGTTTAGGTATCTTAGATCTAGGATGGGTTGCCACTCCCCTGTCTTTTTTGAGGTAAGGAAGTACCTGGAGTACAGACCTTTGGCCCTGCATGGAGTAGGAACTCTCTCTCTATGGCCTTTAAGGCCAGTAGAGACAAAACCTCTGCCTCTAGGAAAGGATCTGGGTCTCAGTTTCAGAACATTTTTGAAACTGAGAACCAGTCCCTGGCTTATTACCTCCAGGACCCACTTGTCTGAGGTAACAGACATCAGTCCTGGACAAAGTAAGCCAGCCTGCCTCCTACTGGAATGGGGGAGTTGACCCGGGCTGACACATCAGGGTGTCTGCTTGGCAGGAGTCAGGCTGAGGGGTGGCTGCAGCCCTGCTCATCCACCTTCTGCCTCTCCCTCTGAAGAACCCCCTCTGAGAAAAGGAAGAAGAGGCCTGTGCTTGGTAGAAAGGCCTGTGAAAAGGCTTGCCCCTGCCCCTAGACTGCTGCCTTTGGGGAGTTGCCTGCCTCTCCTTGGCCTGGGCACTCCTATAAGTGGTCCTGTACTCATCCATTTTCTTCATGTAATTCTCTGTCTGCTCCCCAAACAGAGAATTACCCACCACAGAGAAATCCATGGCCTTAGCCTGGGTATCCTGTGAAAGGCTAGTACATCTGAGCCAAGCCATTCTCCGAAGAGCCACAGATGTAGCCATGACTCTTGATGACATCATTGGAGTCCACAGCAGCATGAAATTGCACCTTTGATGCCTCGATCACATCAGCAGCCACCCCCTCCTGCTCCTTGGCTAGCTGGGGGGAAGCCTGTTTAGCCAGTGCCAGTACAGTGTCCCACCTGGACTTCTGGTACCTGGCTGCATAGGCCATATAGTCAGCCTGCCTGAGTCCCAAAGATGATGCCAAGTACTGTTTCTTTGCCATGGCATCTATCTTCCTGGAATCTTTGTCTGGGGGGTGTGAAGCCAAGGAGATGTTTGCCTTGTCACAGTCAGCAGCCTGCACTACCCCAACATGACTGCATTGCTGATAAAGAAATCCCGTATCTGAGCCTGACAAGGTGTACCTCTTGTCCATTCTCTTGTCAACAGGAGGTACAGAGTTGGGAGACCTAAGAATTTTTTGTGTCTGTTTCCCAAATGATCTAAAGAGGGGAATAGACAGTCTCTTAGACTCTGGGATGTCCATCATCTCTATGTAGTCAGGCTCCTCTTGATCCTCAACAGCCTCCTCAATGGGAAGCTGGAGGGTTTGAACCACTTTTCTGTAGAACAGAAAGTGGGAAGGGGACTCAGAAAGCCTAGGAGGGGAAACACCAGAAGGTCTGTCTGGGGAGATGTCCAGTTCCACAGGCACATCCAGACTTTCACCGTCGTAAACATCCTCTTCAAATTCCCCCTCCTCATCAAACTCCAGTTCGTAAAAATCTTCAGGGGAATAATCCTGAACCAGGGGAACCGACCGAACCGAACCCCTGCAGAAGGCGCCGGATCGGTCGGAACCGGACGAAGCGATTCCACAATCTGAATCACTTTGGCTATTTCTTCAGCAGTCAGAACATGCAGTTCTGGATCCAAACCGGCCGATTTATCCTTTCGTTTTCTTTTTGTAGGAATCGATCCTTCAGGATTGGCTTTCCTCTTGCCCGAAGAAGTATCGCCCTGATCAGAGGGCACTCCTTCTGGTTAGGTAGGAACCGAACCGGGCTGGCCTTCCGGGTCAGTGGATTTCTTGGCCTCCTTATCCTAGGTAGACTTAGGGAAATTTTTGTAAATTTGGCAGTCTGAATTGAGGTGGTCAAACCCCAGACAGTAAACACAGGTGGTGTGGGGATTGGCCTTAGCAAAGACCTCCCCACACACACTGCAGTGTTGAAACCCAGTGGGCCCTGTTTTTTTTCTTGGGTTTCTCAGACATGGCCAACCTAACCAACCTACCCTTTATATGGCAACCACCAGGCAAGACTCCCCTATCGGTTTCTCACCGTGTCACGGGTGATGGAAAAAAACATTCAAATCACGTTTTTTTAAAAACGATACGAACCGGTAACCACACACTAACTTTTTTTTACAAGGATTATAATACAGGATCAGTTCAGCCGAACCAATCGAACAAATTTACAATTTCCATACAATAACTGTCCACAATACTAATCTAAGTACTTACGGTACCACAGACAGAGTCTCAAACCGAAAAACGGAACGAAAAATTGGACTAAAACCAACACTTTAAACATGTTTGAACCGAACAGAAGGAGAAATCTCTGGAGCGACTGTTCAGTGAGGTGGAGTAAAGAATCTGACGGTTTGGTTTCAAAAGGACACATACAGAGTTTTCAACCGAGCTCGAGCCAAACGTTCTATGCATGGCATAGAATTTTAACCCTTCACTCTCCGGGGCAGTTCAAGAGCTGGAGCTAACTGCAAATTGTCTGAATACAGCAAGACTTCTTGTTGTTTGAAGTACCCACACTGTTTGCACTTACCACCAGGGCTTTCCTCTGGGAACCCCCTGTAAAACAAGGTTATATGCAGCAAATAACAGCAGTACAGTACTCTTGCACAAACTGGAACCACAGTCAGGGTAAATGCAAAAAAGAGTTAGATCTGATTTAAGGGACTTGAACAAGGAAGGGGCGTAATCAAGTTAATTTGCTTAAAGGCTCTATCAATCAAACAGTTATGCATGCACTTCAGGGTCCATAAACAGTCACACACTCTGGGTACCCAGATGGAGAATGGTGGGCTAGCCAGGAACATTGCAGCTGGTTGGGGCCCTGTGATGGAAGAAAACAACATGCACAACACACACTATTTGTAATCTGGAGCCGGAGGGCTCGGTTCATGAAAAGAAAACAAGACAATCAGATGACACACTTTTAGATTAGGCTGTTGTTGCAGGGAGCTGCCCTGATGATTACTCATGATACCCAAGACTGGACACAGGTTGGACAAAAATCAAGACAGCAGGTGGTTAATCTGGAGTGCCAGGAGAAGCAGGTCCCACACGATTCACCGAGGCATTGTTCTTGTTCAAGTGTGGAGCAGGGGGCTGATCCCTAAGCAGGTCTCATGCCGGTGGCTTTCTCTGTGCAGTGGGGTAGTCTGGCAGGGCCAGCGTGGCATGGCCCAGGCCGAATGGAGATGAACGCGGATTCAGTCCGATTAGGCTGGATAAAGCTTCCAGCAAGCAGAACACAGTTCACACAGTGGGGAACCAAATCATGACCCACTTTCAATACACAGCACATTTACATGCAAAGGGCTTTCTACTGTGCCAGGCAAACTGCTCTCTGGTCACGATCTCAAAGTCTCTGCACAAACCAGGAATTCAAAAGCAGCTGGAAATCCTGACAGGCCGATCACTTTCAGCAAAATCTTCGGTCTTCTTCAGGTATGAGCCTGGTAAAAAAATCAATGGCATACTTCATTCTCACAAACTTGGATTTAGTCTGAAATAATTCTCTTCTCTCCCTCTCCGGGCAGCAGGCAGACATGCAGGCCACAACTCAAGCCTTTCCACAGTTCTCCCACGCGAAACTACTCAGACTGCTGCTTGACTGTCTCAAGCATGTTGCTTCTTCAGCTCCCAACTTAGATCTGCCTCAACTGCCAGCAAGCCTGGGACTTTTCCCCAGAATCCAAAAGGTCTGGTTGGCTGATCTGTCTGTCAGTCACAACAAAGGCTCCCCCTTCAGGTGCAAAAAGGCACCAGAAGCCCAAAACTACAATTCCTACTGATTTTGACTCCAGACAGCTCCTGTAGTACAGCTCCATTTCAGGTCCCACCAGAACTGATTGGTCCAATTCGCAGTCCAGGACCAAGATAATGGAGATAAACAAAACAGTCCTTGCTGCAAAGAAGGCAAGTTAGACAAACTACATTATCATTATCACTCTAAATGATTTTCAGGAAATAGTTACATCTTTCAACAGAGCTCCCTCTCAGATTACTTATGACTGCAATCCAGGCAGCTCTTAAAGAGACAGTACACAGAGGCTATACAGGCATTCTCTGGCAATCACATTTAAATTGCTAAAACACAGGACACCAGCCTGGCAGTGAGTATTTAGGCAAGCTCAAGGAAGACTTTTCAGGAATCCCCATTTGTAGAGGGGTTACAACTGTATAAACTGTTTCCCTGCACACTCTTTCACTCTTTCTTGTATGATTTTTATTGGTGAAAAGGTGCACAGACAGAGTAAGTTATTACATTTGTCATGACCACATTAAGTAATGGCTTTCAAAAGCATCAATAAATGGAACCAATCTTGTATGTACATGAATCAACAGTAGGATATCAAAATTAACAATAATAATGTTTCTCTTAATACTGATTAAAAGGGTTCACATTAGGTCATTATCAACTGCCTTCTTCCGTTGGTCCCAAATAGCCCAGTACCTAGCAGTGTGCCTAAAAATATAAACGCGTGCTTTCTCTAGCCTCATTCATTCTAAGAATCAGTTTTTCCATAATTCCCATGCTGGTAGTTTTGAGTCCTTCCACATGCAAGTGATATAGTGCCTGGCATTTATCAAGGCCATAGAGACTAGCTTCAGTCCTGGCCCCTCTGGGAAGACTTGTGTAGATGGAGTGCCAAGCAAATAATATTCAAGTTCCTTCCACCATTCCTCCCTTCCCTTTCTTACTTCCTTCTTCCCTCCCTTCCTTACTTCCTTCCTCCCTCCTTTCCTCTGTCCCTCCCTCCTTTCTCCCTCGCTTCCCTTTCCTTCCTCCCTCTCGTCCTTCCTTCCTTGCAGCTTATTTACACATGCATCCTGGACAGATGAGAACCACGAAGTAATGCAGGTAAACAAGATATAAAATGAGGGGCAAAAATAATCAATGCAGTCAAAAATACAAATCTTAATCAATTAATTAATATATTGATGGTGTCATGAACTGATAATTCGTGTATTGATGATGTGATCATTTGTTAAATAGTGTGGTACTTGATTTGCAGGGTATTATAGAGTGAAAATGTTATCATGCCTGATTGATTAGTGTGGTATATGGACTGGTAAACTTGTACTGTTCCTGTAGGGGAAGAAAAGGCTGCTAAGTTTCTTTGTCAGTCTCCTGTGTAGTACAGTGTTAAAGGCGGCAGAGGATGGGGTTCCCTGGGGAAGGGGGCAATTGGCCCTAGGTAGAAAACACAGGGGTCTGTACAGGAGGAGAGTGGGAGGAACAGAAGGGGCTTAAGGCAAGGGAATACAAGGGGGAGGACTGAGGGATAAAGAAAAGAGGGGCAGGCAGCCAAGCAAAGGAGGAGAAGGGAGACATATGGCAGAGAAAAAAGGGAGGGAATTGGGAGTGATGGGGTGGGGATAGTGTTCCGCAATGCTAGAAATCTCGGGAACAAAATGAATGTCCTGTAGGCCATATCGGCAGATGGGAAGGTGGATCTAGCAGTGGTCATCGAGATCTGTGCCACCCGAACCTTGATTGGGACTTCTCCATTCCAGAGTAACACAGAAACATAGAATTTGACAGCAGCTAAGGACCGCTTGGCCCACCCAGTCTGCCCATTTCCCTACCTAATGGATAAGCTGCAGATCCTAGTTAACCAGCAGCCTACTTCTTTCCACCCCCACCCCCTAAAATTGCCCTATGACCGTCCCATGCATGCTTGAATTGAACCACTGTTTTTGACTCCACAACCTCCTCCGGAAGGCTGTTCCATGCTCTATAGATAAAACAAGGAGAAAGGGAAAGGGTGGTGGCACTATACATCTTGGAGGGCATTACTGCCACTAGGGAGGAAATAGGGGAAGGGAAAGCAGAGGTGCTGTGGGTACCGATCCGAACAACAACAGGAAGAAAACTGAGGCTGAGTGTGGTGTACGGTCACCTAATCAGGATGAAGGTGACAGAGAGCTGGGTAACATGATTCGGGATTGCAGCGGATAGGGGCAAAGTGGTGATAATGGGAGACTTCAACTTGCCTAAGGTGGATCGGAGTGTCCTGTCAACCACCTTTGCCAGGAGCCAGTTGGTCCCAGATGCCATTCAGGACAGGCTCCTGGTTCAGGGGTAACAGAACCAACATGAGATTGAGTCATCCTGGACCAGGTACTAACAAATAGGACCATGTCAAGCACATCAAGGTGGAAAATCCCCATGGGGAGCAGTGACCATCAAATGGTGTGATTTGGAGTCAGTATGGGGACAGAAACATCAAGCATGAAGATGAGAGTGCTGGATTTCAGGAAGGCTAACTACGGAATAATGTTTTTTTTTATTTTATTTAACTACTGTTGCAACAATCCCAAATGGGATCTTGAAACTGATTGCGGTCTACGCATGTACAAATTTCAGACATCATGCAATAATAAAAAACTAAAAAAACACAGTTATTACACAGTTATATAAAAGAACATGATACCTTCCCTACTACAATACTCTCTTCACCCTATTTCCATTTAAATATATAAAACATAAAGCATTTTGTTAAAACCCCATTTACCCTAACTTACATTCAAGCTCTACTTAACAAATGTCATCAACATTTTGCTCAACTGGTTAAGAGAGTAACATTTTGTGCAGTAATCATTTGCACATAGATTATTTTTCATTTGTTTTCAAGGCATTGCATGAACAAAGACTTTTCATAAGTTTGAGTTCAGGGTGGATGGTGGGCGAGATATTGAGAGGGCACCTAGCCAGCCCTAAGAAAGTGGGGGCGATCCAAAAGTGGGCAGTGATCAGAGAAGAGATCACAGCAGCCACTAATATCTGCCTTAAGCAGAAGGGGAAAAACTCCAAAACCAGGAGACTTTGTTGGTTCAGTAGGGAGGTGAGCCAGGCAGTGAGGGACACAAGGACCTCTTATAGAAAGTTTAGGAAATCCCAAATGAATGATGATTAGAGGGCCTATTTGGAGAAAGCTAGGGAGGCTAGTAGGGCAGTCAGACAGGCTAAGACAACAAAGGAGCTACACGTTGCAGAAGGCCTAAGGAGGCAGAGAAGAAAAAATTACTCACCATAGTAATGTTGTTTCTTCTAATGGAGTCTTGCTATATTCTAACTATATGCAGTTAACCCCAGCACTTGAACTGCTCCAGAGAGGAAAGGGTTAACTCTATGCCAAGGCATAGAACATTGAGCTTGAGCTTGGTTTTCAAACCTCTGTCCCTGGTACTCCTCAGTGTAACCGTCAGATTCTTATGAGCACTATGCTAACTAACTACTAAATAGAAATTGTTTTTAAAATGTTGTGCCAAAAGGCAATAAACAGATTTTTAGGGTCCAAAAGACTCACGTCGAGAACCCCAGAAAGAATCCAAGTAGGTAGTAAAACTTAATAATATAACATTTAAAGTAATAAAAAACCTCATCTAAGAAAGTATGAGCACACCTCTGGGGTGCAACTGCTGTCTCCTATAACCCAAATCCCAAAACAACTAGGTTCCAGGAGGGGAGGCAGGGAGGGAGGTCAGAATACAGCAGACTCCATTAGAAGAAACAACAGTGCTACGGTGAGTAATTTTTTCTTCAAACAACATGAAGTCTTGCTATATTCTGACTGTATGCAGACTACCAAGCAGTACACCCTTGGAGGAGGGAGTTACAGAACCTATTTTGGGAACAGACTCTGCAGCACTGCTGTGACAAAACTAGCATCACTTCTTGGCCGGATGTCAAGAGAATAATGCTTGGTAAATGTGTGAACAGTTTTCCAGGTGGCTGCTTTACAGATTTCCACTAGGGGTATGTCTCTAGCTGCTGCGACCGAAGCAGCTGTACCTCTGGTGGAGTGAGCCCTCAGGCCTGAGGGTGGCTCTTTCCCCAACTTTGAATAGCAGACAGGGTTGGACTGGCCCACCTGGATACCTGGAAATTTCCAGGTGGGCCCCCCTTAGTTGGTAAGTGGTTACCTTCTGAACTCTGAAAACTTTTGCATTTATCATCTTTTTTTCTAATTAAATGGGGTATTTGGGACACTATTGATAAATGTAAGATGCAAACTCAGAGTTAGTGTATCAGACTGAAGTGGAATATTGATATGAGTGTGTCAACCTTTGCCCGCCTCTATTGATTTTCCAGGTGGGCCCTTGTATCCTCTTTCCAGGTGCGCTCTCTGTACCCTAGTCCGACCCTGATAGCAGAATTGGATAAAGGAGACAATCCATCTGGTAATAGTTCTCTTAGTGGCAGGTTTACCTTTTCCCACTTCTCCATAAGTGAGAAACAGTTGTGAACAGTCATTTCTATGGGCCTTAGTGTGTTCTATATAATAACTAAGGGCCCTCTTTACATCAAGACTGTGTAGTCTTCTCTCCCCAGAGGAAGAATGGTCAGTGAAAAATACAGGCAATGAAACAGACTGGTTCAAATGAAAGTTTGACACCACCTTGGGGAGGAACTTCCTGTTTGTTCGAAGGATGACCTTATCACTGTGAAATTAAATGAATTCATGTTCCACTAACAAAGCCTGTAATTCGCTGATTCTCCTGGCAGAGGTAATGGCTACCAGGAACACAGTTTTCCAAGTCAAGAATTTTAGCTCAGCTGAAGATAATGGTTCAAAGGGGGGCTGCATAAGCTGTGCAATACAGATATTCAGATCCCAAACAGGAGTAGGGTCCCTAAAGGGAGGATTAACATGAACCAGACCTTTGAAAAATTTCTTGAAAACTGGATGGGAGGCTAAGAAAGAACCCTTCCCAGCTAAAAAGAAGTCAGAGATGGCTGCCAAATGTACTTTGAGAGTGGTAGACCTGAGGCCTAAACTGTTAAGATGCACCAGGTAGTCCAAAGCAGTAGCAATGTCAGCTGAATCTGGCTGAAATATACCTCTAAGAACACCAGAAACCAAATCTCTTCCATTTGGAATTGTAAGTTTTTTAATGGAAGGTTTTCTACTAACCTTAAGAATGTCCAAGACTGATTGGGAAAGATGCAAGCTTGCATATTCTAGCTTCTCAAGAGCCAAGCTTTGAGTCTCAGAGTCTGAAAGTTGGGATACAGTATCCTCCCCCTGCAAGGAGGTGAGGAGATTGTGCTGTCTGGGAAGACACAGTAGAATTGTCATTGACATTGACAATAGTAGGGGGTACCATGGCTGCCTGGCCCGGTCTGGAGCCACTGGGATCACTGTGTAAGGCTGAGATCTGATCTTGACCAGAACTCTGAATATCAGAGGAAAAGGAGGAAAAGCATATATAAACCTGCTTGTCCAATCCAATAGGAGAGCATCTTGGGGGAACAGACCCCAAAAGAGGGAGTCTGCAGCAGAATAGAGGAAGCTGGTGATTGTCTGGGGCTGCAAAGAGGTCTATCTCTGGAGTGCACCATCTCTTGAAAATGACTTGAAGAATTAGGGTATTCAGGGCCCATTCGTGGTGACCTTGAGAAATCCTGCTGAGAGCATCTGCCAGTACATTGTCCTTCCTTAGGAGATGCACAGCTATCAGGGAAACCTGAAGGGAATAAGTTAGTGACCATATTTTCATGGTTTTGGTGCACAAGGCCGAGGACCGAGTGCCCCTCCTGCTTGTTGATGTACCAAATGGTTTTGGTGTTGTCTGTCCTGATCTGCACCACTTTCCCCTGAATTGTGTTAGAGAATGTCTGAAGTGCTAAAAAGACAGCCCTGAGTTCGAGAAGATTTGTGTGCAGGAGGAACTCCTGATGAGACCATGTTCCCTGAGCAGTGAGCTGGTCCAGATGGGCTCCCCATCCTAGTAGGGAGGCATCCATGGTAAGAATCACTGTAGGAACCTGAAGAAGGGGACACCTTGCCTTAGATTGTCCTCCTCTAGCCACCACTGGAGAGCCTGAACCAGAGTTTGAGACACTGGAACTAACTTGGAGAGAAGGTCCTTTTTCTGAGACCAAAAAGATTTTAAATTAAGCTGAATATCTCTCATTTGAAATCTTGCCCCTTGCACTACTGTAGTGGAAGATGCCATGTGGCCTAGCAACTGTAAGAAGTGCCTGGCTGGTCGAGACACTAGTGGACAAAAAGAGGAAGCCAGGGTGATGAGGGACTGTGCCCTTGAAAGAGGAAGAAACGCCTTTGCCTGGACAGTGTCCAGTTTCACCCCTATAAATGTGAGAAGCTGGGCTTGTTCCAGAACAGACTTGTCTAGATTTAGGATGAATCCTAAGGAGTCCAGAAGCTTTTGAGTGATTTCTAGAGCTGACTTGACTTGGTCTGAGGACTGACCCACTATGAGCCAGCCGACCAGGTAAGGGAACAGTAAGATGCCTTGTCTCCTGAAAAAGGCCACCACTACTGCCAAACACTTGGTGAACACCCTTAGAGCAGATGTTAGGCCGAAAGGTATTGCTCTGAACTGGTAGTGACCTGAGGGCAACTCAAACCTGAGGTACTTTCTGTGGGAATGTCTGATAGGTATGTGGAAATAGGCATCCTTGAGATCCAGGGAGGCTAGCTAGTCTCCTGGTCTCAGAGAGGGAAGAATCACCAGAGTCACCATTTTGAACTTTGGCTCTAGTATATGTTTGTTTAGGTATCTTAGATCTAGGATGGGTCGCCACTCCCCCGTCTTTTTTGGGGTAAGGAAGTACCTGGAATACAGTCCTTTTCCCCTGTGACAAAAAGGTACCTTCTCTACTGCTTGCAGAAGTAGTAGGGAGGAGACTTCTGCCTCTAAGGCCTTTATCTCCAAGGGAGAGGGAGGACTGAAAGACTTTTCTGTAATTTTTGGGAACCTTTTGAAACTGAGAGCAAGTCCCTGGCTCACTACTTCCGTGACCCATTTGTTTGAAGTAATAGACTTCCAGGCCTGGAAATAGTGAGCCAGCCTGCCCCCTACTGGAACTGAGGAGGTGACCCTGACTGACACCTCAGGGTGTCTGTTTGGCAGGGGGCTTAGACTGAGTGGAGGATGGAGTCCTGGTCATCCCCCTTCTGCCTCTTCCCCAAAAGAACCCCCTCTGCTGGAAAGAAGAGGAGGCCTGGGCTTGATAAAAAGGCCTATGAAAAGCCCTGCCCCTGCCAGCCCTAGACTGCTGCTTCTGAAGACTGACCTGCTTTTTCTTGGCTACAGCTCTCCTGTAGGTGGTCCTGTATTCGTCCATTTTTTTCATGTAAGCCTCTGTTTTCTCCCCAAACAAAGAATTACCCATGACAGGAAAATCCATTGCCTTGGTATAGGTATCCTATGTTAGATTGGTACACCTGAGCCAAGCAAATCTCCTCAGGGAGATAGATGTAGCCATAACCCTGGAATGCACATCATTCAAGTCGACAGCAGCATGAAACTGGATCTTTGATGCCTCAATACCATCCATAGCCACCTCCTCCAGCTCCTTGACCAGCTGGGGAGGGGCATTCTTAGCCAGCTCCAGAACCATATCCCACATAGGTTTCTCGTATCTGGCTGTATATGCCATGTAAGTAGCTTGTCAGAGCCCCAAAGAGGATGCCAAGTACTGTTTCTTTGCCATGGCATCCACTTTCCTGGAATCCTTATCTGGGAGTGAGATACCAGGACTATGCTCGACTTGTCACAGGCTGCAGCTTGCACTACCCCAACATGGCTGCAATGATTTGTAAGGAATTCCATCCCAGCACTTCACAAAGTATACCTCCTGTCCATCTTTTTATCCACAGGAGGTATGGATGTTGGAAACTGAAGAATTTTTTGTTTGTGTCTGTTTCCCCAGGGATTTATGCAGAGGAATAGACACCCTTTTGGGCTCTGGGACATCCATCATCTCACCATAGTCAGGATCCTCCTGATCCTGTTCAGCCTCTTCCACTGGGAGCTGAAGAGTATCAGCCACTTTCTCGTAGAACAAGAAATGGGAGGTGGACTCAGAAAGTCTGGGAGGAGACACATTAGAAGGCTTGTCTGGGGAGATGTCAGGCTCTACTAGCTCATCTAGGCCTTCATAATCTTCTTCTTCTTCTTCATAATCTTCTTCTCCTTCCCAATCACCCTCATAAAATGCTTCAGGATCACATTCAGAAGCAGAAGCTCCCGATCGAGCCGATCGTCTTTGAGTCAGTGTCGGTTCGGTCGGAACCAGGCAAAATGATTGTACAATAGTAATCGCTTTAGCTATTTCTTCAGCAGTCGGAACATGGGGACCGGAATCCAAACCGGCAGACTTGCGCTTTTTCTTAGACAGAACCGATTCCACAGAATCGGCTCTCCTTTTGCCCAAGAAGGTATCACCCAGGTCAGTGGGCACCCCATCAGGTTCGGTCAGAACTGAACTGGGCTGGCCATCCGGGTCAGCGGACTTCTCTGCCTTCCTTTCCTTCAGCCTACTAAAACGGTTATCTAAAGTGGCTTTGGGAAAGTTTTTGCAAATCTGTCAGTCTTCTTTGAGGTGGTCAAACCCCAGAAAATAAACACAGATGAGGTGGGGATCAGCCTTAGCAAAGGCCTCCCCACACTCGGTGCAGTGCTGAAACCCAGTGGGACCAGTTTTCTTTTTGGGTTTCTCAGACATGCCTATAAAATAATAAGTTACCCTTACCAGCGGTTAAGCCAGGCAACTACAAACCTATCGGTTCCAACCGTGTCATGGGTCGGTTATAAAAAAAGAAGAAAATGTCAGTTTTTTTTAGGCTCTGATAGGTACCGGAAACCACAGTGCAAAAGGTAGAATAAAAATACGAAGAAAAACCAATACAGAATTTGCTTTCGTTCCCAACCGGACTGACCGGGAAGAAACCGAGCAAAAAACAATTTCTACTAACAAAACTCAAACTACCTACTAAATACACTTACTGTGCTGTAGACAGAGATCTGAATACCGAAAAAATAAGAAAATGGTTGAAAAACCGACCGATTTTTACTTGAGCTGAACCGAAGTGAAGGAGAAGATCTCTGGATTGACTTCACAGTTAGGCAGAGTAAAGAATCTGATGGTTACACTGAGGAGTACCAGGGACAGAGGTTTGAAAACCAAGCTCGAGCTCAATGTTCTATGCTTTGGCATAGAGTTAACCCTTTTCTCTCCGGAGAAGTTCAAGTGCTGGGGCTAACTGCATATAGTCAGAATACAGCAAGACTTCATGTTGTTTGAAGTCCTCCTTCAGATACATCTGTGATAAGAGGGCTGTAAAGGTAGGCACAGTGAAGTTAAAAAAGGGGGGAAGGGTGGGTGGAATGCAGTTAAAAGAAGGTGGAGGGGGGCGCTGATGAACAGCTAACTGAACGGTCCCATATTCCCTTGCTGCTCCCCTTTCACAGCTGAAAAGTAAATTTTTTATATTAAATAAATACCTCTACCCGATCTTTTAGATCATATAGTGGCTGCAGCAACAGCATGGATGAATATCTTGCCTCCGGTTCATCGAAGAGCCAGCAGATAGCCTCTAAAAATGCGAAGAAAACTGGGGAGAATGCGGGCCTGGTCTCGCTATCTGCAGCTGAGGTTACTGCGCTTGGCAAAGAAGTTACCGGACAGGTCGTAGTGGCTCTCGAGACCCGACTGATCAAACTAAAGGGGAAACTCGATCTGAAGCTACAAGAAATTCAGGAGCAGCAGACTGCACAAGCGGGCAGGTTAACGGAGATTGAGGAACGGGTCTCCCACATGGAGGATGAATTATTGTCGGTACCGAGGCAGGTGGCTGTGCTCCAAAAAGAACTGGCAGATCTCAAGGAAGCATTCAACTACCAAGAGAACTACCACCGCTGACTTAACCTGAGACTGCGGGGGCTGCCAGAGGGAAGGGAATGGGAGAGTGCCCTGGATTTCTGTGCAAGAGTTCTGCCGGAACTATTGGGTCTTCAGCCTGTGAAGGGACGGCTCAAGCTAGAGCGGGCGCACCGAGCCGTGATCCCAAGGCCACCGAAAGACCAGCCACCAAGGCAACTGATTATGCGGTTCCATAATTTTCAGGACAGGGAGCAAATCCTGAAGGCCTACCGGGAGAAAGGGGCATCGATGTATGAAGGGCAACGGCTCTTTATTTTGCAGGATTATTCGGCCCGCTTACTCAAGAAACAGAAAATGTTTAATGGGGTCATGCAACAACTCAGGGAGTGCAAGGTTGAGAACTTCCTGGTATATCCAGCTACCCTGAAAATAAAGCACGAGAGGGCTACTTTCTCATTCTGGGACGTGGACAAGGCGGAGGAATTTGTTCGCTTGCTTAAACAGAAGCTGCGTTGAGAAGGCAAAAGGATCTGAGGTCGATTGAGCACTGAAGCCAAGAGGATTGCTTCATTTATCATGTTTTCCATGTGCTTTAAATGTTGGACTCCCACTGGTTAAAGTTATGCCCTGGGGAATAACTGTTGAATTGGGTTTTTCTCTTCTTCATTTCCCCACATTTGGGGATGAGAGGGTTTCGTTTTAATTTCTACCACCTCCATTGGCAGATTAAGAAGAGGCAATAGATAGGGAGAACAAAAGGGCCTCTGTGGACTGTGGCTGAGACGACCTGTACCAGTGAACGCAATGTCGATGTGGAAGCTGCAAGGGCCCCTGGAGACAAGAAGGAGATGGACTGAGAGATGGCGTGAAGGAGACAGCATATCCTGCTTGTGGGTGAAGGTATGAGGGTTGGTGGGGATGGAGGCCTAGCACGTGGATCTCGAGGCATGGCCTGCTCTCCCTAACAGCCTGAGGTAGTAACCCTGGACTGTTGAATCTCTAGGAATGAAGAGTGCTGTGGAAATGGGGGGGGGGCACTAGGGCAGGTTGGGTTATTTGTATGTTGTGGGGTGAGCTGAGAGGATTTAATGGAAGGCAGCTCTGGTGGGGTTAGATGCTGGAAGCGGTTGGAAGATGGAAACTTGAATTATGAGAAAGGCATTGGTGAGGGCCTTTTTTCTTTTTTCAAACGGGTTGGAGGTTTCAAAAGATTTCGGCTGTGGGGGAAGGGCAGAGGAGCGTATTCGTCAGCACAGGGGATGTGGCAGACACTTGAGCCTGAGAGGCAATTAGTGTCACAGGGAGGGTGGCAGGGTAAGAGGGGGGAGAGGGGAGACAGAATCAGAATTATAATGCTTACAATATAGTAGAAGAAAGGGGGAATAGGAGGGGAGAAGGAGGGAGTGGGGATAGAGGTAAAGCATGGTGAATGCGAAGTAGCAGGAAGATACACCAACTGGAGAGCAGTGGACCAAGGGGGGGTGGCGAAATGCAGGAAGGCTGGAGGAGATAGGATGAGAGATTAGAAATGTTGGAAATATTGTCTTCCAAGGGGAGGGGGGACGTTGAGGGGAAATTTATTTATTTATTTGCTTTTGTTAACCAGGTAAGCACACTAGACAGCAACGCGCCTATTTTCAGGAGCGACCCGGGAGAGTTACAGGGTATCCACAGAGACAAACAATTTCAAATATAGAAGTTACAGGGAATCCATAGAGACAGGCAGTTTCAAATACAGGAGCTACATGCTCCAACAGTTGGGTTACACAGAGGAGCCACATGCTCCAACAGTTGGTAAATACAGTAGGGTTAACAAAGAGGAGCAATATGCCTCACCCGTAGGGTTATACAGAGGTAACAACAGATAATCAGCTTAGGAATATCAAGGGCATGGTAGGTACATCCAACAGAGGGTTGGGAGTAATTACAGCGAGAACAGCATCAAATGGGAGAGAAGTAGTAGAGCAGTAAGGAGAACATGGGTAAGTAGAGGCCCAGCCTGGGTGCCTGAAGAGAGAGGGAAGGTAGGCACTGCATGGGAGAGTGAGAGATGACGCCGCTCCAACTGGAGCAGTAAGTGCCTGAGGAGGGTAGTCAGCAGCAGAGATAAATCACTGGGATAGGCTGTGTGCTGAGGGGGCAGGAGGGTGCTTAACACAGGCAGGTAGATGAGGTTTTTAGAAAGTTCCACAAGGAGGATTTGAAGCAGAGGTGGGAGAGGAGGCCCGAATGTGAGCAGGGAGGGAGTTCCACAGTTTTGGTGCATGGACGGTGAAGGCCCGATCGCCTGTGAGGGTGTGGGTCTTGGGGACCCGACGGGCCTTTGCTGCGCAGGATCTAAGGTTGTGGACAGGGGAGGCATGTTTTAGTGGGAGGGCAAGCGAGGCAGGAATATCCGTTCTGACTATATTGTCAGTGAAGTTGCCAAGGGTGTAGGTCCGGAACTTCCCGGGGGGTAGCCATTTCAGACGAGAATGAAACTCGCAATGGTGTGTGAGGCGGGGGGTCGAGAGTGCGAAGTGACAAGCATTACTGTACGTGGTGTCCCATTTGGTGAGGCTGGAGGACAGGACAGGGACAAAAGCAACGAGCCCATAGGAGAGTGTGAGGAAGAGAATCCCCTTAGCTATGGCAAGCCGAGCTGCTGGGGTGAGGCAGTCTTTAGCCCTGTAGGCTAGGCCCAGCTTGGCATTAGTAGCCTTACAGATGGTCCATTATGTGCGTGGTGAGATCCAGTTGGGGATCTAGAGTGACCCCCAGGTATTTTACAGAGTCAGCGTTCGGAAGGAGGGAGTTATCAGATCCATGGATTTTAAGGGGGAGCGTGCAGGAGGAGGTTTTGGCTACGGAGCCAAAGAGCATGGTCAGCGTTTTCTTAAGGTTCATTGTGAGTTTGTGTCCCTCAAGCCAGTTCCCGATAAGGGCAAAATTGGAGTTGAGCTGAGAGTTGACTGAGGCAATGTTCTGAGAGCTGGCTAGGATGACTAGGTCATCGGCGTAGAGTGTTAGATGCCCGTTGGAGGTGACAGAGGGTAGCTCATTTATGAACAGGGAGAACAGGATTGGTCTGAGGATGGATCCTTGGGGCACCCCGCTGTTCACTGGGGACAGGGGTGAGAAGGTTCAATTGAAGGAGGTGTATTGCTGCCTGCCCTCAAGGTAGCTGGCGAACCAGTCGAGGGCATGGAGGGAAAAACCGTGGGACTGCAAGGCAGAGAGGAGGAGGGGGTGGTTTACCTGGTCAAAGGCCTTCGATAGATCAACGAAGATGGCCCCAGTCAATTTGCCTTGATCAGTTGCGGACCGGATCTGGGAGGTGACAACTGCAAGGGCAGTCGATGTACTGTGCCCTTTACGGAAACCGTGCTGGGCGTGGGCCAGCACAGCATGTTCCTGGAGATAGCGGGCTAATTGCGAGGCTACCGCCTTTTCGAGGAGCTTGCTGGCAGCACATAGAATAGCAATGGGCCAATAGTTGTTTATGTCCTTCGGGTCACCATGTTTGAAAACAGGGATGACCTTGGCAACCTTCCACAGGTCAGGGAGGACCCCTGAGATGAGATAGGCATTGAAAATGTGGGCTAGCGGACGAGCGAGGAGAGGAGCCCCCAGGCTGAGAAGCTTCGGCTCTAGGCCATCGTGGCCAGCTCCCATGTGGTGGGAGAGGCCGGCGAGGAGTTTCTGGGTCTCACCAATAGTGACTCTTTTGAGGTAGAAGGGGGGCTGGGTAGGGGGAGGCACCCCCAGTGGTTTGGAGGCAAGGGACAGTGAAGGAGCAGAGGGCGGCTGGTCAGTGAACAAACGGTTAAGTGATGTGGCGGTGGTTAGGGGGTTATTGTAGTTGGTCCCCCCATAAGCATATCAGAGGGGTGTTTCTTGGCCGACCCTCCGACTAGGTTTTTCACATTAGTCCAAAAACACCGGGGTTTGTTAGCTGAGGCGAGCAGGGCAGCGCTGCAAAACTCGCTTTTTGCGGCACGTATAGCTCGCTTGCAGGAGTTTCTCAGCTGGCGGTAGTCCAGGAGGTCAGCGTTATTGTGAGATATCCTGTATTTCACCCAGCTTTTGTCACGCAGTTTCATGAGTGAGAGCAGGTCACTGTGGAGCCACTTTGTGGCCGTGCCCCGGACTCTCCTCTTGGAGAAGGGGGTGTGCCTGTTTTGCAGAGGGACGAATACTGCAATGAAGTGGTCTAGGGCAGCGACAGGGTCACTGGTAGAGGTGATCCTAGACAGTCAGCCATCTGAAGGTCATTGAGGTAAAGGCGGGTCGAGAACTTGGAATAGTCCCTCATCAGGAGCACTCGACTGGGGACTTTGGGAGAGGTAGAACCCCAGATGCAGTAGGTAGGGGAGTGGTCAGAGATGGAATCGGGGAGTAACCCTGAGTGGATGATGTTTTCAGGTCAGTTGCTCATCACCCAGTCAATGAGCATCCCTGGGTCACCGCAGCAGGAGGGCTGAGTGGGTCTGGAGATGGCCTGACAGAGTGCGAGGCCAGAGAGCAGCGGCTCGAACTGCTTATGGTTGGGCCCCAGCCAGTTGAGGTTAAGGTCCCCAAGAATGAGGAGCTCATTGGGGCCGACCCTCTCCCTAAGCTGCTCGAGCAAGGAGGAGAGCCCCAGTATGCCACCCTTCAGAGGGTTATAGGTGTAGACAATATGCACTTTTTTGGTGTTGCCGAGGAGGAGGAGAAGGAGGGTGTGGAGGAACTCGCAGGGTGGGGGGATAAGAGGAGAGTGAGCAACTAAGGACACGTTTAGGTGCTCCTTATAGTAGAGGAGTATACCCCCCCTGTGCTTGTTTCCTGCCCTGTCACGCCGCACGAGGCTATAACCCGCGATGGAGCAGGCTGAGTCAGGGGTGCATGGCTTGAGCCAGGATTTGGAAATGCCCCGGATGTCAGTTTTATAGAAGGCAACCCAGGCTGTAAGTTCGGCAAAATTCTGGAGGATGCTGCGGATGTTAAGGTGTGCAATTTTGGCCCTTGACCGCATACCAGGCAGGGGAGAGCAGCAGGGGGCAGGGGCCAGGAGGCGGAGGCGATCCAGGTAGCCCAACGGAGAGGTCAGACCGGGCACGGGGGCCATGACACTGGGTTGGGTGCAGGCCAGGTGGCGAGAGTAGAGAGGAGATGATTCAGGAGTTGGGGAGGACCCGAGCAGGAGACAGGCTGATGGGGTTGGTGAAAATGGATGAGGACAGGAGCTAGCAGTGATGAACAGGAGATGACTGCAGTGACTAATGGAGAGAAAAAAGGGAAAAATGCCCCTGGTGGCAGGAGAGTATATCCTGCAAATGGGAAACTAGGCTGATAGGATAAAACGCGCACGTGACATCCCCTATAAGAGGGAGTGCCGACTATGGGTAGTGGCGGGGGTGGTGGGGCAGCTGGCGAAGCCAGCGGGGCCAGTTGTTTCTCACAGGAGCAGCAGCAACTAGTGCAGCAAGTCAGGAGTCCTCAGCGAGCAACCTGGTGACCACACCACAAGTAAACAGGCAAGAATGCGGTAAATATTTTCGGGCCAAGTGAGTTTTACCTGCTGTGCGACACTCAGTTCCTGAGACCAGCTTCGGGAGATGAGTCCAGGGAGGCGCAAGAGCAGCCCTCGCGACCAGGACCTCGTTGTTCGCTCCGATGTAGGTATCTGCTGTGCGACACTCAGTTCCTGAGACCAGCTTCGGGGTGGGGGTTAAGGAGGTCCGCGCAGGCAGCCCTCACGACCACGACCTCGTGTTCATTCTGATGTAGGTATCTCTGTAACCTCTGTTTCCAAGCTGGGTTCACGGGAGGCACTGTAAAAAGAATTCGGGGCAAGTGGGGATGTAAAACAAATGTAGATCATGCGGTGCACATATAGCAACCCGTACAATTTCAAGGGGTAATTGAGGGGGCTGCACAAGATGGCGGGGCCACGAGGGGCTTGGTAAATGCGGAGTAGTCAGCCCTTTAAATAAAGGCAACAGTGGAAATCAGCCCTGCACCATGGTTTATATGGCCAAAATAGGAAGAGCAAAAACAGTCAGCATACGTGTGCCAACATTAAAGTCCTTGAGTTAAAAGTCCTCCAGTCGTTTCTCACAGGAGCAGCAGCAACTAGTGCAGCAAGTCAGGAGTCCTCAGCGAGCAACCTGGTGACCACATCACGAGTAAACAGGCAAGAATGCGGTAAATATTTTCTGGCCAAGTGAGTTTTACCTGCTGTGCGACACTCAGTTCCTGAGACCAGCTCCGGGGGGTGGGTGGTTAGGGAGGGCCTGCGCAGCCCTCACGACCACAACCTCATTGCCCATTAAGTTTAAAGTTATTACTGTTGTTGTGTGTGTTGTTAAGAGTACGATCACAGAAAAGTCCTTTAAAGTGTATGCTAAGAATGGAGCTGAAGTGACCTTCCTTAATAATGCGGGCATAAAGGGGAAAAGAGGAATGAATATACATAGATGGCTGCCATGAAAACGGTTAATATTGTAACACAGAATGTTCAAGGTATTATAAACCCGGTCAAAAGGACTGCTTTGCTAACTGCTTTAAAAAGAGTTGATGCTTATGTGGCCCTCCTACAGGAGACGCACCTGACAGCTCAGGAGCACGTCAGATTGGCTCGTAGATGGGTGGGGAGGTGCTATGTGGCTTCGGCCACAGAGCATAAAAGAGGGATTGCTATTTTGGTGCATAGGGCTCTTCCCCTTGAAGTAGTTAGAGTACTGTGGGATCCTAAAGGGGGAAGATATATTTTTGTGACTGGCATATTGGAAGGGGAGTGGATCACTTTTGGCTCGGTTTATGCACCTGCAGTCCATGATCTGCAATTTTATGCCTCACTGTTGGATTTACTGGTTAAAGAGCAGTTCCCCGGTCTAATCTTGCGTGGAGATTTAAATTGGTCAATGGATCCGAAATAGGATCATTCTGAGGGGAGGGGGAGAGAAAGCAGTGGTATGCAACAATGGCAGATGGGTATGTCAGAGTTGGATCTGGTGGATGCCTGGCATACAGCTAATCTGGAGGTAAGAGAGTATACTTTCTACTCAAACCTGCATAGAACATGGTCCCGCCTAGATTACCTATGTCTGATGAGAGAATGGTATGCTCGAATACGTGATGTTCGACATAGCCCCATCCAAGTGTCGGACCATGCTTTGGTTGTTATGAAATTGTTGAGTAGGGGAAAGCGGGAATCCCCATCCCATGGAAATTCCCAACTTATATGGCTAGGAATCCTGAGTTTAAACAATACCTTGAAGAACAATGGGAATTTTATATGAGTATGAATGATTCAGAAGAGATCTCCAGAACTGGGTTGTGGGAGATGAGTAAGGCCTTTATGAGGGGGTTAATTATTGAGTATATGGCCCGACTCAAGAGGCAAAAGCAAGAGAAAAGGAGGGACTTGGAGGGAAGATTAAAGGAGCTGGAAAAGAGGGTTGCGGGGGGAGAGAAAGGGGAAGCAGTTAGATCTTTGGCTGTGGTCAGAGAGGCCTTAAATACCCACCTGAGAATGGAAGCTGGGAGGGCTTGTTTTTTTAATAAGCGGCAAATTTTTGAATGGAGAAACAAACCAGGACCAATGCTCGTTGAGTCTCATGAAGGGTGGTAAAAAGGTGGGCCGGATCACGGGGGTAAAGGATAGGAATGGGATGCTACTTGGGGAGACGAAGGGAATAAAGATGGCTTTTCAGGCCTTCTATCAGCAACTGTATCAAGCTGAGGCTATGGGTAACAGGGAGCAAATGTTGGAATTCCTTGATAAAGTTAAGTTGCCGCAGGTTACACAAGCAAAGAGGGCCAAGCTGGGTCAACCAATCACTAAAGACGAGATTTTGAGGGCTACTCGGGTGCTGCAGATGGGGAAGGCAAGTAGGCCTGATGGGTACCCTGCGGAGTACTACCAGCTGTTGGGAGGCCATGTGGTGGGTTTGCTTAGTGAAGTCTATCAGCAAAAAGATGATACGTGAGCCACTGTTTTGCCCGATACATGCTATGGGGCCACTATCTGTCTCATACCTAAGGTGGGTAAGGACACTAAGGATTGTGCCTCATATAGGCCACTCTCGTTGTTAAATACGGACTTTAAAATACTGGCCAAAATTTTGGCCACTGGATTGGAAGAAATTTATTTATTTTATTTATTTAGTTTTTGTTGACCGGGTAAGTGCACTAGACAAATCCTGCCTATTTTCAGGCACGACCCGGGGGTAGGGGGATACAGATGAATGCCAACTGACCTTGAACCAGATTAAGCTGTTGGTGGTATTTTAGTGAATGAGGGAAATTTGGCCAGGACACCGGGGAAATTCCCCTACTCTTTTCAATAAGTGCCATGGGATCTTTAACATCCACCTGAGCTACCACCAATCCAGGCAGATGGGACCTCGGTTTAACGTCTCATCCGAAAGACGGCACATCAGAAGTGCAGCACCCCTCTCATGCTGCACTACAGTGTCAGTACTGGGAAAATTGGGAAATGCTTCTGGGGGTGGTCCACCCAGACCAAACGGGGTTCGTAAAAGCCGCCAATCATGTCATAACATGAGGCGCTTACTCGGTATCATTTGACGGGCGAACCGGCGTAAAGAGCAAAGAGGGGTTATTTCTATGGCTGCTGAAAAAGTATTTAATAGGGTGGAGTGGGAGTATCTGTTCGAGGTGATTGGACGTTTTGGTCTGGGTGGGCCTTCCTGGGATGGGTGCAGGTGATGTACACAAGACCATGGGCATAGGTGATGGTGAATGGCTCCCTATCAGAGAGATTTAATCTGAGGAGGGGTACAAGGCAGGGGTGCCCACTCTCCCCACTTTTTTATTTGCGTTAGCGATGGAACCCTCGGCGACTGCAATAAGGGACTGTGAGGAGATTGCGGGGTGGGGGGATGAGAGGTGCACAGTACAAATTGGCTCTATATGCTGATGACATGCTGCTGTTTCTGAGGGACCCGGGATGATTGGTGCCTCCCTTGTTACAACTGGTGGAGGAATTTAGTATCTTCTCTGGATACAAGGTGAACCTTGGCAAATCGGAGATAATGTGGTGTCAGGGCTCCAGAAGTGAAGTGAGGCAGTGGGGTCTAAAGATGGCAGGCACTTGCCTAGTGTATTCAGGGGTACAGGTGGGGAGGTCGCTGGAGTCCCTGTATCACCTGAATTATACCAGGCTGGTGAAAACCATAGAAGTAGACTTGAGGAGGTGGATGCAGCTGCCAGTGTCGTGGCTGGGCAGAATTAATCTCATTAAGATGAATATTCTGCCCAGGATCCTCTACCTCTTGCAGTTGCTACACATAGGACCCAGGAGAGAGAACATCAAAAGGTTGGAAAAGGCTTTTTCTACCTTTATATGGAGATGTAAGCATTCGAGGATCAGCCTTGAAAGACTGAAGGCTGCAAGAGAAAGTGGGGGAATGAACTTTCCTGATATGGGAAACTACTTTCTGACTATACAGCAAAGGAATATAGCAGATTGGGTGCATAGGCCTTGTGTCACCAGCTGGGTGGATTTGGAACAAGTCACAGCCTGGGTTAATCTTATAGCTTATTTGCATAGTAGGGGACTCAGGGCATATAAGACAGGAAGGGAAGTCAACCCTATGGTGGTACAGGCTCTGACGGCTTGGCAGCAACTTAGGAGGCAGGGCTGGATGCAGAATGGGGAAAGATTACTTTGCCGGTTGCAGGCAACCCCTATTTTTTGCCAGGGTACGAGGATAAAGGTTTTCGAGATTGGGAATTGAAGGGTATTCATAGTATGAGTTACCTCCTGGAAGGTGGACAGATATGTTCCTACCAAACCCTGCAGAATGTGGTGGGTGAGGGTAGTTGATATATGTTTAGATATATGCAGCTATGGGCATACATGAGTAGCCTAGAAAGTGAGGAGAAGGGGGCATATAAATTGGATTTTGTAGAAACTTATTTGTCAGGCCCAGGGTTGGGAGAAAGGTTTTATAGGCCGGGCGGTTAAAAGAGGGAAGCACATACTCCCTGATTGAACTGGTAGGACGAGGACACTGTGGGCACAGGACTTGGGGAGGGACATACCTGAGGAGAACTGGAAATTGTTGCTCCCCCTGCATTCAGGAATTATGGCCTGTAACAAGTACAAGGAGGCGTATTTTAAGTTTCTGCACAGGTTATACTATCCGCCTGTGATTGTGCACAAAGCACATCCTGAGATATCACCTCTATGCGGTAGGCATGGGGTGGACAGGGGAACTTACATGCATTGCTTTTGGACATGCCCCGTGCTGCAGAGGTATTGGAAAGCAGTGGTTGCCGAGGTGAGCAGAGTTGCTGGTAGGGGTATACCAGTAGACCCCTTGGGACGCCTGTTTGTGTTGAAGTGGGAGATGGGGATGAGTGGTTTTTGCTCCCCAGATGGATTAGAGTGCTATTTGTGTTGGCATGCCACGGCATACAAGATACTTGGGTCTCCCAGGCTACCCCTACTGTACAGACCTGGAGGAAGTTGGTTCTGCAGAGTCTGGGACTGGAAAAGTTGACTTATGATGTAACCCCCCTGCAAATGGGGGTTCCCAAAAGACTTCCAGGAGCTTGCTTGAATGCTCCAAGCCTGAATGGTGTTTGGCATTTAAGCCATTTATCAGTGAGTGTTTTTAGAGCCTCTGGTACTGTCTCTTTAAGAGCTGTCTGCTTGCAGACATAATTATTTGTATGGGGGACTGTGTGCTTCTCTGAGTACCACTCGAGCTGCTGCCAATTCACTTCATTTTTGCAGTCACTAGAGTGCAAAGGAACCTATCTGAAAGATGTAACTGCCAGAAATTATTTAGAGTAATAATGAAATTACAGTTTGTCTAACCTGCTCTTTGCAGTCAGAACTGTGTCTGCTAGTTCCCATTCTAGTTTTGAACTGCTGAACTGGACCAATCATGTGGGGTAAGCTAGCTCTAAAATAGTGCCTTGGACGAATCAGAACTTGGACTCATAATCTGAGCCAGCCACAAGAGGATTGTATGGGCAGTGACTCTGGGAGATGTAGTTTAGACTTCAGTGCCTTTTTGGACCAACAGCAGCAGTCTATTGTGGTGACAGCCAATCCAGTCAAGAACTGGGAGGAACTCAAAGGAAGTGCCGGTTTTGTCGGTTGGAGTTTCAGTTGAGCTTTGGCAGTGAAGAAGGAAGGAGCCCTGTGCTTTTCAGTGTGCAGTTTTAGTCAAAAAGCGTGTGTAAGGCCCAGAGTTCAGTCTGCAGCTTGTGTAACAGCTTGTTAGACTGAATCCGTCCTGTAAAGAATCAAAGGATCTCTGAAGAGAGGAACCAGGCTCACCCTGTAGAAGACTGGAGGAATTGCTGAAAATTGCACTCGGTCTGTCAGGAACTGAATCTGCTGTGTGTTCTCCTGGGTATTGTGCAGTAATTGCGATCGGGATACAGATGCAGCCTGCCTGGTATAGTGCTTTCTTTTATATGGATGTGTGAAGAGGTTTGTGTACCTCAAGTGAGCCCTGCTGACATTGAAGGACCCTATCTTATTTGGAGGTCGTGAGTACTAATTCAGGGTCGCTCCTGTTGAATTGCCACATTAAATCCAAATGGAATTACTGTACTGCTGACTGTTTAATTCTCCTTTTCTCTGTGTGAAAGGGCCCTACCAGCTGCCACGGTTTGGACTAGCCACTAGGCTTGGGTACCCAGGGACAGTAACTGATAGGGATAGGCCTGTGCACAGAGCCATAAATGAGATTATTAGAGTGATAAGCTAATTAACCTGATTTCCCTGTCCTTGTTATATCCCCTAAATAATCAGAGCTGCTTGTTTCAGCAAAGTTATACTGCCTGAGGTATTTGTCTATGTTAAAGTACTGTACTGTGATTGTTGCACTGTATCCTCATTTTCAGGAGGTCCCAGTGCCAGAACCAGACCTGGGGTAAGTGTATACTGTGAAGGTAATTTGATATATTGTGTGGGCCACTAGTGGAAGAAAGGGGTTGCAGTGTCCCAGAGGGCTGTGACCAAGTTAGTTTAACTATTGCAAACCCTGACCTCTGGGTGGAGGCACCTGCCATTGGATCCAGGCCCCTCAACCTGTTAGTGGCAAATCAGGCAGGGGTAGTAGCCCCTGGGATAGCGCCATCTAGGGGTTACAATGAGATGTGGGAAAGGGAGGACAATTTCAATAGAAGCTGGGCTCCATTCTTGGCCTCTCTCAATATTGAGGAAGGGTGGATCCTGAGGGAGGTTCTCCTTAGCTGAGTAGGATCTGAAACTAATACTGGGGACTACCATTGGGTAAAGCACCGGCACTTTAACTAATGGAAAAAAAATTCAGAGGTCTATGGAAGGAAGGGTGAATATGAAGTTTGGGTATGTGATCACACTTTTGTGTTCTGTTGGGTTTTATTATGTTTCATGTTATGAGCCTTGCCTGTATCCATGGCTGCATTTCACAAGTATAACATGTATGTATTAATGGATATGTATGTGGAGTGAATGTCGCTTAACTGTTAATTCAAAATCTAATAAAAATATTATACAAAAAAAAAAAAGAAGGTGGAGGTGTTGAACAAATACTTCTGCATGGTCTTTGCTAAGGAAAATGATGGACCTGTGCCACAAGGGGGGATGGGGCAGGGAGTAGAGGAGGGGGGACACAGCTGAGTGCAGGAAAACAAGAGAGAGGTTGGGGAGGGGATCCTGTCAACTAAAGGTGAACAATCCCCGGAACCGGATGGCATCCACCCAGAGTGTTGAGGGAACTGGCGGTGGAGCTGGCAAGTCCCCTGGTGGATCTGTTCAACAGTTCATTACACATAGGGGTGGTATCACAGTAGTGGACAACCACACATATGGTACCGGTGCAAAAGAGCAGCCCTAGGGATAACCAGGGGAACTACAGGCCAGTCAATCTGACCTCCATTGTGGGTAAACTGATAGAGACCATCTTGAAGCAAAAACTAGTTGGGTTCCTTGAAGCAAATGGGATTCAGGATGAGAGATAGCATGGTTTCATATCAGGGCGGTCCTGTCAAAGTAACCTGATCAACCTCTATGGCAGGGTAACAAAGGTGGCAGACAAGGACCAATAGGTTGACATTCTGTACTTGGACCTTGGCAAGGCCTTCGACTCAGTGATCCACAAGAGGTTGAGTGGGAAGTTGGAGGACCTAGGGTCAGGAAACAAATTAATCAGTTGGGTGGCAAATTAGCTCAGAGGTAGGACCCAGAGGGTGGTGATGGGGGGGCTCTCAGATACAAGGGAGGTTACCAGTGGGTTCCCACAGGGGTCAGTGCTTAGTCCAGTGTTGTTCAATATATTCATTAGTGACACTAGGGACTGCATTAATGGCAAGATCTGCCTGTTTTCGGACAACACTAACCTCTGTGGAAGGGTGGACATAGAAGAGAGGGTACAGGACCTAACAGAGTACCCAGCAAAAGCTGGAGAGGTTGTCTGGTATCTGGCAGCTGGGGTTCAATGCAGGGAAGTGCAAAGTCATGCACATAGAAAGGAAGAACCTGAGGGCTGAGTACAGTCTAGGAGGAGTCAAGGTAACTGTATCAGAGCAAAAAAAAAGTACTTGGGGATAGCTATTACCAGTGACCCAAAGCAGGCTATGCAGTGTAGAAAAGCAGCAGCCAAGGCTACAAGAATGCTGGGATGTATTGCTAGAGGGTTCACAAGCAGGAGGGAAGAGGTTACCCTGCCACTGTACAGCTCCTTGGTGCAACCTCACCTGGAATACAGTATGCAGTACTGGAGTCCTTACCTGAGGAAGGACATCAACCAGTTCTAGGCACTACAGAGGAGGGTGACTAAGATGATTTAGGGACAGCAGGACAGGGCATATGAGTACAGAAAGAGAACTCAATATGTACTCACTAGAGAACAGGAGAGAGAGGAGGGACACGACAGAAACCTTCAAGTACCTGAAAGATGTAAACAAGTTGGATATCGGGGACCTTTTTTGTCTCAGTGAAAACAAGACCACAACGGGGCACTGTATCAAATTGTCGGGGGGGAGGGGATTCAAGAAGGAGGTCAGGAGACACTTCTTTATGGAACAGATGGTGTCAAGGTGGAAGAGCGCCCATCTGAGGTCATCAATCAGAAGACAGGGTGAAGTGGAGAGTCAGGGCTGGCGGGGGGGGGGACGGGTCCCACTGTAATCTGTGGATCACAGGCTCTACAATCAACCAGACTAGACCTGACCAAAAGGCCTTCTTCATAAACTCAGGGTAAAGCCTGTCTTATTGTATAGTGCTGTTAAATGCAGTCAGCTCTTTCCATAAACTAAGTCTCATTTCCATCTACATTGCACATCTAAAATTCAATGGCACTGGCTGCTATTCAGTTATGTGGCAGTTTACAAAAGGTAGATGCAAGAAAGGGATTCCATAATGCACAGAATTTGTCAGTTCTGGTCTGGACCAAACAAATTTTAATTTGTACAAAAACTTATCTAGTTGATCCTGCCACATTTTCTTTCTTTCTGAACTGAAACTAAAATCCAAAGCCACAATGCGCAGCTCTTCAGGTTTCACTCTGCCTGTGAAAAACCAATGTATGGGGTGTCTCTGCTTTTCAGTTTCATTAAGAAAGAAAGAAAAACAAATCAGCAGGATTCAAGTAAAAACTAGGGATGCCAAGAGCACAGGTAGGGACGCAAAAACAGACACAGAATTGTGTATTGCAGAGGAGGTCAAGGACGGGGGAAAACTTTTTTCAGGTATATAAGGGAAAAAAGAATGATAGGTGGAAGAATTGGTAGGCTAACAGAGGGAGACAAGGGTAAATAGAGGAGGATGAACAGAATAAAAAAATTACTCACCTTAGTAATTATGTTCCTTCTATTGGAGTCTTGCTGTATTCTGACAAGTGCAGTTAGCCCCAGCCCTTAAACTGTCCCGGAGAACAAAGGGTTAACCTTTCTATGCAGAGCATAGAATGCTGAGCTTGAGCTCGGTTGATCTCTCTGTCTGTTTCCCTTTGAAAGCTAACCGTCAGATTCTTACGAGCAACACTCTAATAGTATTCTATGTGGAAACTGTAAAAAAATTTTAATAGCCAACTGGCAACAAAAAGTTTTGGATTACCAAAAGAAGACTCAAGTCAGGAAACCCAAAACTCAAAACCCAAACCAAACAGGAATATAACAAAATAAACACCCACACAAAGAAGAGGGTGTAAAAAGAGCACCCTTGGGGTGCAACACTGCACCTGCTCACTCACTTCCCAAAAACCAGGTTCTGAGAGGCGAGGCAGGGAGGGAGGGAGGTCAGAATACAGCAAGACTCCAATAAAAGAAACATAATTACTAAGGTGAGTAATTTTTTCTTCAAACAACTTGAAGTCTTGCTGTATTCTGACAAGTGCAGACTACCAAGCAGTACCTCCATGGAGGAGGGACAGAACCTACTTCGGGAGTAGGCTCTGAAGTACTGCTTTGCCAAACTGAGCATCACTCCTAGTCTGGATATCCAGAGAGTAATGCTTGGTAAAGGTATGGACTATTTTCCAGGTGGCTGCTTGATAAATTTCTAAGAGAGGGATATCCCTGCAGGAGCCAGGAAGCAGCTGTACCTCCTGTGGAATGAGCCCTCAGGCCTGAGGGTGGAATTTTTCCCAGTTTTTCATAGCAGAATTGTATACAAGACACAATCTACCTGGCAATAGATCTCTTGGTGGCAGGTATGCCCTTTCCCACTTCTCCATAAGTGAGGAACAACTGGAGGGAGTCAAACCTGTAACCCTTGGTATGTTCTATGTAGTAACTAAGGGCTCTTTTAACATCTAAACTGTGTAGCCTCCTCTCTCCTGAGGAAGAATGAAGAAAACAGGAAGAGACATAGACTAATTTAAATGGAAGTCTGAAACCACTTTGGGCAAGAACCCTCTATTGGTTCTAAGGACCACTTTATCCCTGTGAAAGGAGATAAAGTCAGGTTCCACTGATAGGGCTTGCAGTTCACTGATACGCCTGGCAGAAGTAATGGCTACCAAGAACACAATTTTCCAAGTCAAGTACTTAAGCTCTGCTGAGGACATAGGCTCAAAAGGAGGTTGCATAAGTTGAGCAATGCAAATATTCAAATCCCAGGCAGGGGCAGGGTCTCTAAGAAAAAATTACTTACCATAGTAATCTTCTTTCTTCCCAGTGATGCTCAGATATTCATAACTTTGTGCAGTCAGCCTGGTGGATTGGACTGCCCGGAGAGATGGAACACATGCAAATGATGGAATTCTTTCCACGTGAGCATCTTTCAAATACTGCCTCTACCAACTGTAGTGTTCTAAACCCTTCAGATTTGTAAGAAGCCTGGAAGTCAGGCAGTATGAAAAATCCAACAGCTAATTAATTAAAACATTTTTTAGGATTACCCTAATAAAAACAATTTACCCAAAAAAACTCCTAAGGAGGAACTACATCAAATAACAATGGTGTTCACCAGACAGTGAGAAAACTATTAAGAGAGACAGAAACCTCTGTTAAAATCTATCTGGTATAGAGAAGTGTACCCAGAAGGGTATGGGTATGTGGCACTAGCATGCGTAATACAGAGGCTGAAGTTCTGGATGGGGAGGATGGGAGGGAGTTATGAATATCTGAGCATCACTGGGAAGAAAGAAGATTACTATGGTAAGTAATTTTTTCTTCTAACCCCAGTAATGCTCAGAATATTCATAACTTTGTGAAGACTACCAAGCAGTACTCCTGGAGGTGGGCACAGAACTTATTTTGGAAACAGACTTTGCAGGACTGCTGTGCCAAATCTGGCATCACTTCTGGACAAAACATCCAAGTTGTAATGCTTTGTAAAGGTGTGTACTGATTTCCAAGTAGCTGCTTTACAAATATCCAATAATGGACCTCCCTAGCAGCTGCAAGACTGGCAGCTGTTCCTCTTGTCGAGTGTGCTCTCAACCTAGCTGGGGACTCTCTACCTGCTCTAGTGTAGCAGAATTGAATACACTGGACAATCCATTGAGAAATGGATCTTTTTGAGGATGGTTTGCCCATTCCGACATCCCAATATGTAAGGAAAAGATGTTTTTTGTCTTGCCTATGGCCCTTACGAGCTGTCATGTAATAGCTGAGAGCTCTTTTCACATCCAGACTGTGGAGTCTTCTTTCACCAGAGCTTGTATGGTCTGTGAAAAAGACAGGCAGAGTGATTGACTGGTTCAGATGAAGGTCTGAAACGACCTTGGGAAGGAATTGTCTGTTTGTTCTGAGGACTACCTTATCTCTGTGAAAGGAGATGTAGTCCTGGTCAACACAGAGAGCCTGAAACTCGCTGATTCTTCTTGCTGAGGTAATGCTACCAGAAGAATTGTTTTCCAGGTAACATCAGTGGTGCAAGTGGTTGAGAAGAAGTACAGGAATTCAGACACTGGCAAATATGAAATGCAGAATGAAGATCCTCAATCTGAAGGATAGCTGTGTCAAGACACGTCTGTTTAGACATGAGTAGATTCAGTTAGAGATATTGAAGTATTTCTAGGAAAATAGAATTGTTGTACAAGTCAAATGTTGTTATGGAAACCCTGATTTCAGATCACAGGCCCAGAAACTGTCATTATGTTGCTGGTTTAAGAATTTCAGTTCCAGTGTCAGTGGAAAGAAGTACAGAAACTCAGTTCCTGCTGTAAAAAAGGTACAGGAACTGTGTGTTCCTGTTCACTTTCATTACTGGGTAACATACTTTAAATGGGCTGTAGCCATGGGCTCAAAAGGAGCCCTCATTAATCTAGCTATACATATATTAAGCTCCCAAGCGGGCACTGGTGCCCTGTGAGGAGAATGCAGATATATCAGGGCTTTAAAAAATCTTTTGAAAATGGGATCTGATGCTACTGACACCTTTGTCCTAGCCGAAAGGTATGCAGACACTGCTGCAAGATGAACCCTTAAAGAACTGGGTTGTAGACCTTGTGAATGTAAGTGAGTCAGATAATCCAACACCACTGAGACTCCTGCATCATTTGGGGCAAAATTCCCACCAGAGCACCAAAAAGAAAATCTTTTCCACTTAGCAGAATACGTTTTCTTAATGGAGGGCTTCCTATAACTTTTCAAGATAGTTAATACAGCTTCAGAAAGGTTTAAGTCTGCATACTCTAATTCCTCAAGAGCCATGCCTTGAGGTGGAGGGACTTGAGATTTGGGTACAACAATGTTCCCTGATTGGAGGTCAGGAGATTGTGCCTGAGAGGCAAACTTATTGGTTTGTTTACTGACATAGAGAGAAGAAGAGAGTACAATGGCTGCCTGGGCCAATCTGGAGCTATCAAGATCAGAGAAGCTGAGAGAGATTTGAGCTTCAGTAGTGCTCTGAAAACCAGAGCAAAAGGGGGAAAGGCATAAAGAAACTTGCCTGACCAGTCCAGTACCAGGGCGTCCAGAGGGATTGTGCCCTGGGCTGGTGGTCTGTAGCAGTACTGAGGCAACTGGTGGTTCTGGTGGGATGTGAACAGGTCTATCTCTGGAATGCCCCACCTCCTGAAAATTACCTGCACCACCTGCTTGTTCAGTGTCCATTCGTGATGGGACTGATTGATTCAACTCAGTGTGTCTGCCAAGGTATTGTCCTTTCCTGGCAGATGGATTGCTTGCAGGGACACCTTTAGAGAATATGCCAGAGTCCAAATTTTTATGGCTTCTGTGCATAGGGGACCTGATCTGGTGCCTCCCTGCTTGTTTATGTAGTACATAGTGGTGGTATTGTCTGTTCTGACCTGTACCACCTTGCCCATCACCAGTGTAGAGAAAACTTTTAGTGAAAGCCGTACTGCTCTGAGTTCCAGCAGGTTTATATGCTGAAGGAACTCTGCTTCTGTCCAGGTACCCTGAGTTATGTGCTCCCCCAGATGGGTACCCCAGCCCAGAAGAGATGCATCTGTCATAAGGACTAGTGAAGGATCCTCCTTCTGAAAAGGGACTCCTTGCCTTAGGTTGGATTCCTTTTTCCACCACAAAAGGGCTTGTAACAGAGGCCTTGTCACTGGAATGAGTTTTGAAAAGGGATCTTTTTTCTGACTCCAATGATTCCTGAGACGAAACTGGAAGTCTCTCATGTGAAACCTGGAACCCTGCACTGTGCTTGTGGATGCAGCCATATGACCCAACAGCTGCAGTAATTGCCTAGCTGTTTTTTTTCCCAGTACAACTTGAAGGAATTTGCTATGGCCTGAAGGCTTTGCACCCTGTCCAGTGGCAAAAAGGCCCTGTCCTGTAGAGTACTGATCTCTGCCCCTATGAACTGTAAAGTCTGTGCAGGGGTTAAGACAGATTTTTTCTGGTTTATTATGAAACCCAAGGACTCCAAAAGATCCTGTGTGAGCTTTAGAGAGGTTCTGATTTGTTCTGGTGATTTGTCCAACTAGTCGTCCAGATATGAGAAAACAGTCACTCCCTGTCTTCGAAGAAATGCCACCACAGCTGCTAGGCATTTTGTAAACACCCTTGGTGCCGAGGAAAGGCCAAAGGGCAGGGTTGCAAACTGATAATGACCTGATGGGAGTCTGAATCTGAGATATTTCCTAAAAGATTCTTTTATGGAGATGTGAAAATAGGCGTCTTGTAAGTCCAGAGATGCCAGCCAGTCCCCTTTTTGGATTGTTGGCAGAATCCGAGCCAAAGTTACCATTTTGAACTTTGGCTTTTTCAGGTGCTTGTTTAAAGCTCTGAGATCCAAAATTGGCCACCACTCCCCATTTTTCTTTGTTGTTAGAAAGTATCTGGAGGAAAAACCTCTTCTTCTTAGGGTTGTAGGAACTGGTTCCACTGCTCTGAGCTGTAGCAGCTTCTGAACCTCTGCCTCTAGCAATGAAGTCTGTGCTAGGGGAGGAGAGATGGAAACCCTGGAATTGTTTTGAGGAAGAAATCTGAAGTCCAGAGACAAACCTTTGCCCACTACCTCCAACACCCACTTGTCTGTGGTGATGGTTGACCAAAGGTGGAGGAAATGGGACAGTCTGCCTCCGACAGGTAGGGAGGAGGTGGCCTGCATCTCAGGGGTTCTGTTTAGGCTGGGGTTGAGGTTGTGCCTGAGACCCTCATCTAGAGCCCCTTCTACCCCTACCCCTAGAGTAGCCCTGTTGAGGGTACTGCTGGTATTGGGGCATGGCTATTGGCTGGAAAAAAGGTCTTGTCATGAAAGAGTGACCCCTGCCCCCCCTTCCATAGGGCCTGGTGGATGAAGAAGCTCTGTCTCTGGCAGAGTTACTTCTATAAGTAGCCTTATATTCATCCACCTTTTTCATATAGGCCACTGTGGATTCCCCAAAAAGCAAATTTCCTTCTAATGGAAAATCCAGGGCCTTCAATTGGGTATCCTGAGTGAGGTTTGTAGACCTAAGCCAAGCAAACCTCCTCTGAGCCACTGTGTTAGCCATCCATCTGGCTGCAGTGTCATTCGAATCAGCAGCCATTTGGAACTGGTACTTAGCTGTCTCTAGCCCAAACCTGGCAGTTTCAGCCAGGTCATCTGACAAGGGTGAGGTGGCTTTCATGGACATTGTCAGTACCGACTGCCACAGGGATTTCTGATACTGGGCAGCATAAGCTTGGAAAGTAGCCTGTCTCATGGCCAGTGAGGCTGACAAATAGCCTTTTTTGGCCATACTGTCCAATTTTTTGGAGTCCTTGTCCAGTGGGTGTGAGGACAGAGGGACTTTAGCTTTATCACAGGCTGCCTGCTGTATTACCCCTTGATGGTCAGGATGGGAGAAGAGAAATCAGCTCCTCCCTATCCAACTGGTACTTTTGTCTATTCTCCTGTCGATTGGAGGAATAGAATTAGGGGTCTGCAGGAGCTTCATAGCATCCTTCTTAAAAAAATGTATATATTGGGAGGAGGAGGGCCTTTGTGGGTGTTAAACCCATCATATTAAGGTACTCAATTTCCTCCTCATCCTCCACTTGCTCTGCTGTGGTGATATCTAAGGCATCTGCCATTTTCCTTACAAAGGAAAAATGGGAGGAAAAATCCTCAGATACCCTGGGAGGTGAGTCAAAATCCTGCTTAGGGGACACCTCTGGAGGGATAGGTTCGTCCTCCTCATAAGGCTCATCATCCTCTTCAAAATATAATTGCTCTGGTGCAGAGGGCAACACAGTACTAGCAACCTGGGGACCCTGTGAGGGGGCAGGAGGCTGAGGGATGATGCTCTGCAGAGCCTGAATAATTTGGAACGCCTATCTCCTGAGCTGAAGGCATTATAAACACCTGTGCAGAAGTCCCTGGGTTAACAGGAGAGGGTTCTGCATGTTTAAGTTTCTTTGTTTTCTTTGAGGGAACTGGAGAGTCAGCCGGTTCTTTTCCTCTTTTGGCCCCCTTTTCACCCGTATTAGGGGCAGGGGTAGTAGCACTTGTGGGTTCAGCCACAACAGACTGGGGTGTCAGCTGGTCAGAGACTGAGAGACCCCTAGGAGACTTTTTATTGAGCTGTTCAAGGCGCTTTTCCACAGTTTTATCTGGAAAAGTTTCACATATCTCACATTCCTGGTCCAGATGTTCGAAACCCAGACAAGCTACACATAAGGTGTGCTTGTCTGCCTTGGCAAACACATCTCCACACTTTAAACAGTTTTTAAACCCGGGCTTCCCAGTTCTCTTCTTAGGTTTCTCTGCCATGGTGAAAAGCAAAGAGGAAAAACACCAACCGCTAAATAATAGATACTGTTGCGGTTATTCAAACAGCTTTTAAAAATTTTTTTTTTTGCTGTCAGTTCCGGAACCGATAGGGAACCAGAGGAACCGAGCAGGGAGATGAAATATGAACCAGTTCAGCAGTTCTGTAACCAATAAAAATGGTTGCAAATAAAGTTTGTAAGGACAAAAAATTTAGCAATAATTATATAGGTTCTTTAGTCAGAGAACCCAAATTAAACTAACCTAACTCGGATCCCTCACGGTTATGCCGAACCACTAGGAACCGAGAAAAAACAACTACTTTAATAATAAACTAGATCTAAACTGACAATCAGTAGAGGTAGTAAAAGAAATTAAATATACTTATGGTTTTGATGATTTTTTTATCTTTCTTCACGTGAAAGAGGGTGACAGAGACTCTGAGCGACCAGACTTTCAGGCGGAGAGAAAAATCTGAAAGGTTTAGAAGAAAAAATTAGTTCACCTTAGTAATGTTGTTTCTTCTAATGCAGTCTTGCTATTATTCTGACATATGCAGTGATGTCAACCTTTGAACTGCCCGGAGATGAAAGAGTTAACTTTCCATGCCAGGCATGGAGCAGCTGAGCTTCGAGCTTGGTTGAGACTCTGTCTGTTGCTGTTTGAACTCAAACCGTCAGATCTTTACGAGCTATACTCACTGGGTGTCCTGTGTGGAAACTGTAAACTTACACTAGCTAACAGGCTACTAAATATAATAAAAAGATTTTTGGGTCCCAAAGCAAAGACTCAAGTCAGGAAACCCAAAAATAAAACAAAACACAACACCCACACACCCAAACTAAAGGGGTGAGAAAAGAAGGGGTGGGGGCTCCTCCCGACTGCCAACACTGCTGCTGCCCACCCACATCCCAAAAACCAGGTTCTGAGAGGGAAGGCAGGGGGGAGGTCAGAATACAGCAAGACTCTATTAGAAGAAACAACATTACTAAGTTGAGTAATTTTTTCTTCAAACAACATGAAGTCTTGCTGTATTCTGACATATGCAGACTACCAAACAGTACCTCCATGGAGGAGGGACAGAACCTACTTTGGAAATAGGCTCTGAAGCACTGCTGTATCACTCCTAGCCTGGATATCCAGAGAGTAATGCTTGGTAAAAGTATGTACTGTTTTCCAGGTGGCTGCTTGACAATCTCTAAGATAGGAATATCCATGGCAGCACTCTGGTAGAGTGAGCCCTCAGGCCTGAGGGTGGGATCCTATCTAGTTTTTCATAGCAAAATTGAATGCAAGAGACAATCCACCTGGCAATAGATCTCTTAGTGGCAGGTTTTCCCTTACCAACCTCACCATAAGTGAGGAACAGTTGGAGGGAGTCAAACCTGTGACCCTTGGTGCGCTCTATGTAGTAACTAAGGGCCCTTTTCACATCCAAACTGTGCCGCCTCCTCTCCCCAGAGGAGGAATGGTCAGTGAAGAAAACAGGAAGAGACATAGGCTGGTTAAGGTGGAAATCTGAAACCACCTTAGGCAAAAACTTCCTATTAGTCCTGAGAACCACCTTATCTGTGTGGAAAGAGATAAAATCAGGCTCCACTGACAGGGCCTGTAACTCACTTATGCGTCTGGCAGAAGTGATGGCCACCAAGAAAACAGTTTTCCAAGTCAAATACTTAAGCTCTGCTGAGGACAAAGGCTCAAAAGGGGGTTGCATAAGCTGAGCAATGCAAACATTAAGGTCCCAAGCAGGGGCAGGGTCCCTGAAGGGAGGATTGGTATGCAGCAGTCCCTTGAAAATTTTAGAAAATAGAGGATGAGCTGAAAGGGAAGAGTGCTTGCCTGCTGAGAGAAAGGCAGAGACAGCTGCCAGATGCACTCTTAGTGTAGCTGGTCTGAGTCCCAAGCTATTGAGATGAACCATATAGTCAAGGAATGTGGGCAGGCCAGCAGACTCTGGAGAAATATGCTTCCCAGAGCACCATATAGTAAATCTTTTCCACTTGGAATTGTGAAGTGTTTCTGGTGGAAGGCTTTGAGAAGCCTTAAGATATCCAGAACACCTTGAGAGAGGTGTAAATCAGCAAACTCTAACTCTTCAAGAGCCAGGCCTTAAGATTGAGAGATCTGAGATCGGATACCAAGCCCTCCCTGAGCACATGTTAACAGGTTGTAATTCCTGGGAAGAGACAGGGAAGGTGGACTGCTAAGGACAACAAGAGAGGGTACCAGGGCTGTCTGGCCCAGTCTGGAGCAATCAGAATCACCTTGCAGGGTTGAGACCTGATTTTGACTAGCACCTTGAACAGGAGAGGGAAGGGGGGAAAAGCATACAGGAACTTCCCTTCCCAATTGAGAACTAGGGCATCCAGGGGGACTGAGCCCAACACTGGGGGTCTGCAGCAAAAGAGAGGAAGTTGGTGATTGTCTGGGGCTGCAAAACGATCTCTCTGTGGGGTGCCCCATCTGGAGAAGATCACCTTTAAAATCAGGGGATCCAGGGACCATTTATGATGGCCCTGAAATATCCTGCTGAGAGCATCTGCCAGGACATTGTCCTTCCCTTGGAGGTGCACTGCTGTAAGAGAGGCGTTCAGGGAATAGGCCAGAGACCACAGCTTCATTGCCTCTGTGCACAAGGCCGTAGACAGAGTGCCCCCTGCTTGCTGGATATACCACATTGTGGTATTGTCTGTCCTGATCTGAACTACTTTGTTCTGAACAGACTTGGAAAAAGCTTGAAGTGCTAGAAACACTGCTCTGAGTTCTAATAGACTGATGTGAAGCAGAGATTCCTGAGAAGACCACAACCCTTGGGTGGCCAGGTCCCCAAGTGGCTCCCCACCCCAAGAGGAGGCATCTGTAGTAAGGATTAGAGAATGAGACTGAGTGACAAAGGAACTCCCTGTCTTAGATTGTCCTGACCACCACTGTAATGCCTGGATCAGGGTTCGAGTCACTGGGATTAGTTTAGTCAGAGGATCCTTTTTCTGAGACCAAAAGGCTCTCAAGTGGAACTGAATGTCCTCATCTGAAATCTTGCCCCTGAACCACTGCTGTAGAGGCAGCCATGTGTCCCAGGAGCTGCAGAAAATGCCTTGTTGGTCGAGACACCTGGAGGGTGAATGAAGAGGCCAGTGAGATAAGGGTCTTTGCCCTGTCCAGGGGAAGGAAGGCTCTTGCCTTTACTGTATCCAGCTCTGCCCCTACGAAGGTGAGGAGCTGCACAGGCTCTATAACTGACTTTGAAAGATTCAGAAGGAAACCTAGAGAAGTGAGCAGTTGCTGAGTTATCTGTAGGTGTGATTTGACTTGGTCTGGAGACTAGCCTACTATGAGCCAGTCATCCAGGTATGGAAAGATGGAGATCTTTTTTCTCCTTAGGAAGGCAACCACTACTGCCAGGCATTTTGTGAACACCCTTGGAGCAGAAGTTAGGCCGAAGGGCATTGCTCTGAATTGATAATGGCCTGAGGGCAGCTCGAACCTGAGGTACTTTCGGTGGGAGCTTCTGATTAGAATATGGAAATAGGCATCCTTGAGGTCCAGGGAAACTAGCCAGTCCCCTGGCCTTAGAGAGGGTAGAATTATTCCCCGAGTTACCATTTTGAACTTTGGCTTTAAAAGGTGCTTGTTTAAATATCTGAGATCCAGGATGGGCCGCCATTCTCCTGTCTTTTTGGGGGTTAGGAAGTACCTGGAATACACTCCTTTTCCCTTGTGTAGGGGTGGAACCCTCTCTATGGCTCTCAGAGCCAAAAGGGAAGAGACCTCTGCCTCTAGGGCAAGTGCCTCTGAAGGACTTGCAGGTGGAAAGGATCTGGCTCTCATCTTTGGAATTTTTCGAAGCTGAGAACCAGTACCTGGCTTACTACTTCCACGACCCATTTGTCTGACATTAAAGACATGCAGTCCTGGACAAAGTAAGCCAGTCTGCTCCCTACAGGTGGTGGAGAATCGGCCCTGGCGAACCCATCAGGGTGCCTGTTTGGCAGGGGCTTTAGGCTGAGAGGTGGAAGCAGGCCTGCTTGTACCCTGTCTGCCTCTCCTTCTGAAGAACCCCCTATGAGCAAAGCAGAAGAGGAGGCCTGGGCTTGGTAGAATGGCCAATAAAAGGCCTGCCCCTGCCCCTGGAATGCTGCCTCTGGAGAATGGCTTGCCTTTCCTTGGCCTGGGCACTCCTATAGGTGGTCCTGTATTCATCCATTTTCTTCATGTAGTTCTCTGTTTGCTCCCCAGACAGAGAATTACCCACAACAGGAAAATCCATGGCCTTAGTCTGGGTATCCTGAGACAGGCTAGTACATCTGAACCAAGCCATCCTCCGAAGGGCCACAAATGTAGCCATGACTCTAGATGAAACATCATTGGAGTCCACGGCAGCATGGAACTGCACCTTGGATGCCTCAATACCATCGCAGCCACCTGCTCCAGCTCCTTGGTAAGCTGGCCAGGGACCCTGTTTAGCTAAAGCCATTACAGTGTCCCATCTAGATTTTGATATCTAGCTGTATAAGCCATATAGTTAGCCTGCCTGAGTCCTAAGGATGCTGTCATGTACTGTTTCTTTGCCATGGCATCAATCCTCCTGGAGTCTTTATCTGGGGGGTGTGAAGCCAAGGGTATATTTGCCTTCTCACAGGCAGCAGCCTGCACTACCCCAACATGGCTGCATTGCTGGGTAAGGAACTCCATATCTGAGCCTGAGAGAGTATACCTCTTGTCCATTCTCTTGTCCACAGGAGGTATAGTATTAGGAGTCTTTAAAATTGTTATTGTCTGTTTCCCAAAGGACTTACGAAGGGGGAATAGACAGCCTCCTGGACTCTGGGATATCCATCATCTCAACATAGTCAGGCTCCTCCTGATCGTCTACAGCTTCTTCCATAGGAAGCTGAAGAGTTTCAGTCACTTTTTGTAGAACATAAAATGGGAAGGGGACTCAGAAAGCCTCTTAGGAGAAATCCTGAAGGTCTGTCTGGGGAGATGTCCGGTCAATGGGCACATCAGACTTCGTAATCACCATCACTATCCTCATACTCTCCTTCCTCCTCCTCCGGTTCATAAAATCTTCTAAATTATAATCTGGAACCGGGGGAACCAACCGAACCGAGCCCCTTCCCGATGGTGCCGGTTCGGTCAGAATCGGGGTTAGCGATTGAGCAATCCTTTTCGCTTTGGCTATTTCATCAGCGGTCAGAGAAAGAAGTTGTGGATCCGCACCAGCTAATTTATCCCTTCTTTTCTTTTAACGGGTTCTCCTTTTGCCCGAAGAAGTTTCACCCTGGTCAGAGGGCATTCCTTCTGGTTCGGTTGGAACCGAACCCGCTGGCTGCCATCCGGTCAGCGGACTTCTTAACCTCCCTTTCCTGTGCCTACCAGCTCTCTTTCCAGGGTAGCTGCAGAAAAATTCTTGCAAATCTGGCAGTCTGAATCGAGGTGGTCAAACCCCAGACAATAAACACAGGTGGTGTGGGGGTCAGCCTTAGCAAAGGCTTCCCCACACACACTACAGTGTTGAAACCCAGTGGGCCCAGTTTTTCTTTTGGTTTCTCAGACATGGCCAATCCTAACGGAACTTACCCTTTTTTCGGCAATCCACCAGGCAAGACACCCTTATCAGTTCCTGACCGTGTTACAGGTAGTGGAAAAAACCGTAATGAAATCTGGGTTTTTTAGAACCGATAAGGACCGGTTACCACACTCTAAAAGTAGAATAAACATTTTTGAACAAACCTGATCGGTTCAGACCAAACCGATCCCACGTTTTCAAGTTTCACACAGAAGAACAAGAAAATAAACCTATCTAGTACTCACGATACCACAGACAGAGACTGAACCGACAGGTTAACGGATTAAATTTGGTCAAAAACCGAGGAAAACGGCACTTTAACCGACAAACTTGAACCGAGCAAAGGAGAAATCTCCGGAGCGACTGTTCAGCGAGGCGGAGTAAAGAATCTGACGGTTTGAGTTCAAACAGCAACAGACAGAATCTCAACCGAGCTCGAGCTCAGCGTTCCATGCCTGGCATGGAAAGTTAACTCTTTCATCTCCGGGGCAGTTCAAAGGTTGGACATCACTGCATATCTCAGACTACACAGGGTTTTATTTAACTCTAAATATTGATTAGCATTTTGCCCATAAAAGTTCTAAAACACTGTGAAAATGCATAGCACTTGCCTCACTGTGTTTAACAAATGTAACACTTCTAGAAAACCTATATAAATGCTTTCTGTACAGTTGGTATTGTCCCAAGAAAAAAACTGCTAATCAATTATGTAAAACCCTGATACAGCAAGACTTCATGTTGTTTGAACACTACAGTTGGTAGAGGCAGTATTTGAAAGATGCTCATGTGCAAAGAATTCCATGATTTGCAAGTGCTCCATCTCTCTGGGCAGTCCAACCCACCAGGCTGACTGCACAAAGTTATGAATATCCTGAGCATTACTGGGGTTAGAAAAGGAGGACTGGTGTGAAGCAATGCTTTAAAAATTTACAGAACCAGGATGAGAAGATAGTGAGGAAGACTTCCCCACAGACAGAAACACAGAAACAGCTGACAAGTGTACCTTGAGAGTAGCTGGTCTGAGGCCTAGGCCATTAAGATGGACTATATAATCCAGGACCGTAGGCAATTCAGCAGTATCTGGGGAAATATGCTCTTTAGAACACCAAATGCTGAATCTCTTCCATTTGGAGTTATAAGTCTTTCTGGTGGAGGGCTTTTGAGAAGCTTTGAGAATATCCAGAACCCCTTGAGAAAGATGCAGATCTGCAAACTCTAACTCTTCAAGAGCCATGCCTTGAGATTGAGAGACTGAAGATTGGGGTACCAAATCTTCCCCTGAGAAGATGTTAACAGGTTGTAATTCCTGGGAAGAGACAGAGGAAGATGGACTGCTAGGGACAGCAACAGGGGGTACCAGGGCTGTCTGGCCCAATCTGGATCAATCAGAATCACTTTGCAAGGTTGAGACCTTATCTTGACTAAAACTTTGAGCAGGAGTGCGAAGGGAGGGAAGGCATACAGAAACTTCCCTTCCCAATTCAGAATCAGGGCATCCAAGGGGACTGAACCCACGACTGGGGGTCTGCAACAAAAAAGAGGAAGTTGGTGATTGTCTGGGGCTGCAAAGAGATCTATGTCTGGGGTGCCGCACATTGAAAAAATCACTTTCAACACCTGAGAGTCCAGGGACCATTCGTGATGGCCCTGAGAAATCCTGCTCAGTGCATCTGCTAGCACATTGTCCTTCCCTGGAAGGTGGACTGCTACCAGAGAGGTTTGCAGGGAATAAGCCAGGGACCACAATTTCATGGCTTCTGTACACAAGGCCATGGACTGAATGCCTTCCTGCTTGCCGATGTCCCACATGGTGGTGGTGGTGGTGTTGTCCGTTCTGACCTGAATCACCTTGTTCTGCACTGACTGAAAGAAAGCTTTCAGGGTCAGAAAAACTGCCCTGAGTTCTAGTAGACTGAAATGGAGAAGGGATTCTTGGGGGGACCACAGTCCCTGGGCAGTGAGGGTCCCCAGATGGGCTCCCCAGCACAGAAGAGAAGCGTCTGTGGTAAGGACCACTGAACAAGGCAGAGTGGCAAAATAAACCCCGTGTCTTAAATTGTCCTGATCCTGCCACCATTGGAGGGCTTGGATCAAGGTCAGAGTCACTGGGATCAGTTTGGTAAGGGAATCTTTCCTCTGAGACCAAAAAGCTCTCAGATGAAACTGAATATCCCTCATCTGGAATCTTGTCCCTTGGATCACTGCTGTTGAAGCTGCCATGTGGCCCAAGAGCTGGAGGAAATGCCTTGCTGGTCGAGATACCCAAAGGCTGAAGGAAGAGGCTAGTTCTATAAGAACCCTTGCCCTTTCCAGGGGAAGAAAGGCTCTTGCTCTGACTGTGTCCAGTTCTGCCCCTATAAAGGTAAGAAGCTGGACTGGTTCGAGAACGACTTGGGAAGGTTGAGAAGAAATCCTAGAAAAGTGAGCACTTGCTGGGTCACTTGCAGGTGAGACTTGACTTGGTCTGGAGATTGGTCCACTATTAGCCAATCATCCAGATATGGAAAAATGAAATCTTTTGCCTTCTTAGAAAGGCAACTACTACTATCAGCACTTTGTGAAACCCTTGGGGCTGAGGTTAGGCTGAAGGGCATTGCTCTGAACTGATAGTGGCCTGAGGGCAACTCAAACCTGAGGTACTTTCTTTGGGAGCACCTGATGGGAATGTGAAAGTAGGCATCTTTCAGGTCCAGGGAGGCTAGCCAGTCCCCTGGCCTTAGAGAAGAAGGATTATTCGAGGTTACCATCTTGAACTTTGTTTTAAAAGATGTTTGTTTAGATATCTTAGGTCTAGGATGGGTCACCACTCCCCTGTCTTTTTTGGGGGTCAGGAAGTACCTGGAGTACAGCCCTTTGCCCCAGTGTAGGGTAGGTACTCTCTCTATGGCTCTTAAGGCCAGAAGAGATGAAACCTCTGCCTCTAGGGTAAGGGTTTCCAAGAGATTTGCAGGTGGAAAAGATCTGGCTCTCATCTTTGGAAATTTTCTGAAGCTGAGAACCAGTCCCTGGCTTACTACTTCCAGGACCCACTTGTCTGATGTAATAGACATCCAGTCCTGGACAAAGTAAGCCAGCCTGCCCCCTACTGGAATAGGAGAGTCAACCCGGGCAGGCCCATCAGGGTGTCTGCTTGGCAGGGGCCTTAGGCTGAGGAGTGGATGCAGCCCTGCTCATCCCCCTTCTGCCTCTCCCTCTGAAGAACCCCCTCTGTGAAAAGGAAGAAGAGGCCTGTGCTTGGTAAAAAGGCTTTTGAAAAGGCCTCCCCTGCCCCTAGACTGCTGCCTTTGAGGAGTTGCCTGCCTCTCCTTGGCCTGAGCACTCCTGTAGGTGGTCCTGTACTCATCCATTTTCTTCATGTAATTCTCTGTCTGCTCCCCAAACAGAGAATTACCCACCTAATCCATGTCCTTAGCCTGGGTATCATGCGAGAGGCTAGTACATCTGAGCCAAGCCATTCTCCGAAGAGCCACAGATGTAGCCATGACTCTTGATGACACATCATTAGAGTCCACAGCAGCATGAAATTGAACTTTAGATGCCTCAATCCTATCTGCAGCCACCGCCTCCAGCTCCTTGGCTAGCTGGGGGGAGGCCTGTTTAGCCAGTGCCAGTACAGTGTCCCACCTGGACTTCTGGTACCTAGCTGTATAGGCCATATAATTTGCCTGTCTGAGTCCCAAGGAAGATGCCATGTACAGCTTTTTTGCCATGGCATCAACCTTCCTAGAGTCTTTGGGAGGTGTGAAGCCAAGGGAATGCTTGCCTTATCACAGGAAGCAGCCTGCACAACCCCAACATGGCTGCATTGATGGTATAAAAACTTTGTTTCTGAGCCTAAGAGTGTATACTTCTTGTCCATTCTTCTGTCCACAGGAGGTATAGAATTGGGAGACTTCAGAATTTTTTGTGTCTGTTTCCCAAAAGATTTGTTATGGGGAATAGACAGTCTACTGGACTCTGGGATGTCCATCATTTCTGCAAAATCAGGCTTCTCCTGATCCTCCATTGCCTCTTCCATAGGAAGCTGGAGGGTTTCAGCCACCTTTCTGTAGAACATAAAGTGGGAAGGGGACTCAGAAAGCCTAGGAGGGGATACACCTGATGGTCTGTCTGGGGAGATGTCAGGTTCCACAGGCACATCTAGACTTTCACCATCACCATCATCATCTTCAATCTCTCCTTCCTCCTCAAACTCCGGTTCATAAAATTCTTCCAAAGTATAATCGTGAACTGGGGGAACCGACTGAACTGAGCCACTGCCAAAAGGTGCCGAATTGGTTGGAACTGGGAGAAGCAATTCCACAATCCGAATCGCTCTGGCAATTTCTTCGGCAGTCGGAACATGGACTTCTGGATCCGAACTGGACGATTTTTCTTTGCGCTTTCTTGTAGTCGGAACTGACCCCTCAGGATCGGCTCTCCTTTTGCCCGAAGAAGTATCGCCCTGGTCAGAGGGCACTCCTTCTGGTTCAGTCAGAACCGAACCGGGCTGGCCATCCAGGTCACCGGACTTCTCGGCCTCTTTTTCCCTCAGTCTACCTAATCTCTTTTCAAGGGTAGATTTGGGAAAATATTTGCAAATTTGGCAGTCTGAATCGAGGTGTTCAAACCCTAGACAATAAACACAGGTGGTGTGGGGATCGGCCTTAGCAAAGGCCTCCCCACACTCACTGCAGTGTTGAAACCCAGTGGGCCGTTTTTTTTCTTGGGTTTCTCAGACATGGCCAACCTAACCAAACGTACTCTTTTTTCGGCAACTGCCAGGCAAGACTTCCTTATCGGTTCCTAACCGTGTCACGGGTCTTTGAAAAACCCATTTCAAAACACATTTTTTTTTTAGAACCGATAAAGACCAGTAACCACACACTAAAGTTACACAAGAATTTAGCAAGTGCCAATCCACACTTTTTACAAGTTCCACACAGAAAACACAGTACAAAACCTATCTAGTACTCAGTACAGACAGAGACTGAACCGACTATACGGAAAACTTTTTCGGTTAGAAACCGATGAAAAAAACGACACTTCAACCGACTTTCAAACCGAGCTGCAGGAGAAATCTCTGGTGCGACTGTTCAGTGAGGCGGAGTAAAGAATCTGACGGTTAGCTTTCAAAGTGAAACAGACAGAGACGTCAACCGAGCTCGAGCTCAGCATTCTATGCTCTGCATAGAAAGGTTAACCCTTTGTTCTCTAGGGCAGTTTAAAGGCTGAGGCTAACAGCACTTGTCAGAATACAGCAAGACTTTAAGTTGTTTGAAGCAGCCGTTCTGAACAACTACTTCTGCCTAGTATTCACTAGGGAGAACAGCAGGTCTTTGACAGAGAGTGGCATAAAGGTTGCTGAAAGGGGGGTCTTGGAATGAAATAGCAGATATTTACTAGTGAAAGGGTCAGAAAAGGGCTAGCAGCCCTGAGGACAGATAAGGTCCTGAGGATCGACAGGATGTACCCATAGGTGCAGGAACCTATGGGGGCTGCACATGAGCATTTAAAGTGTCCCTTTGCTGGGTAAAACTACCTTTACCTTGTGCTCTTTGAGCTTCAGCACACCCACTTCCCCATGTTCTGACATCCATGGATGCACCCAAGAATGGCTGGCTAGAACAGAAGGCCTTGCAAGTTTGAGCACTGTCAACCTCAGTCCGCCACAGTCCACATCAAAAACCAGTCAGTAGTGTTTTTTAGACAGGGCTGATTCCAAAAGACTGGAGGGTAGTGGATGTAGTTCAGCTATATAAGGGGCGGGGGGACACCAAGAGCAGCTGAGTAACTACAGACCTGTCAGTTTTACCTCTGTTGTAGGTAAACTTTCGGAGACACAAGTCAAAGAGGATCTAGTGGGGTGAAAAATTGACTCGAGAATAGTAAACAGCATGGGTTTGTGGCAGGAGGTCTTGTCAGACCAACCTGATAGTATTTTCTGACTGGGTAACAAGGATAGTGGATAAGAGTCATGCAGTGGATTTACTCTACTTTGACTTCAGCAAGGCATTCAACTCAATGCCATAAGGAAGGCTGCTGAAGAAGCAGGGGTTAAATTGGGCAGGAGCCCACAGGAACTCAGTTCCACCACCTCTTAAAAAACATGACAGTTCCATCACCTCTGTCATCTTTCTCCATTGAATACTATAGTAGAGTTCTGTAACTTAGAAATGACAGTTCCACCACCTGGAAATCTAGATATAAGAATTCCCCCACCTAAACATTTCCAATTTAACTACTGTGAAGAAGCTAGAGGATCTGAGTGCAGCAAAGAACATAATTAGATGGGTGGGAAACTGGAAGGGAGACAGCAAAGGGTAGCGGTTAAGGGAGTCAGATCTGTGGAGAGGGAGGTCACCAATGGAATACCACAGGGATCAGCCTTTGGACCACTTCTTTCAATATGTTCATCAGTGACATCGGAGAAGGATCCAGGGCAAGACATATCTGTTTGCAGGTGACACTAAGCTCTGTGGCAGAGTAGGCAGTGAGGAAGGGGTAAGAGAGGTGCATAGAAAGCTGCAAAGGCTGGAGAAGTGGTCCGTAGTTTGGCAGCTGAAATTCAGTGCAGTGCAAGATGATGCGTATAGGGAACAAGAACCCCAGAATGGAGTATTGGATAGGAGGGGTTAAGCGGGACACCACTTCTGAGGAAAAGAACCTAGGAGTCATCATAAGTGAATCCCTTCAACAATCTAGTCAGTGTAACAGGGCCTACAGTTAGGCAAACAGGATGTTGGGGTGTACTGGGAGGGGTTTTGGCAGGAGGAGGAAAGAGGTATTACTGCCTTTCAGTAGATCACTGGTGAGACCACACCTAGAGTATTGTGCCCAGTTCTGGAGTCCTCGCCTAAGGAAAGACAAAGACAGGCTGGATACGGATTCACTAAGAAATGATTCAGTGCCAGCAGGGCAAATCCTCTGAGGATCAGCTTAGGGCACTGAACATGTATTTGTGCAAAGTCAGATGAGAGAGTGGTGATATGACGGAGACCTTTAAGTTCCTGAAAGGAAGAACAAGGTGAGCAGCACAGAACTATTCAACAAGAGTAAAAAATCTAGAACAAGAGTATTCAGTATTCATCAGAGAAGGGGCAGGGGAAGGACCAAAATTCACGAGGATAGGTATTCAGAGGGGAGAGGTAGACACCGTCCTATTCACTGTGGAAAGAATCCTAGAGGAACTCAGGAAATTAAAAACAGACAAAGCAACGGGGCCAGATGGGATTCACCCTAGAATATTAAAGGAACTCAGGGACAAACTGGTGGGTTCACCGATGGCCCTTTTGAATTCATCTCTAGAGACAGGGGAGGTACCTGGGGACTGGAGGAGGGCAGAGGTTGTCCCTCTCCACAACAGCAGAAGTAGAAAGGAGGCAGGCAATTACAGACCTGAAAGCCTGACCTCAGTGGTGGGGAAGCTAATGGAGTCCCTACTTAAGGAGAGGATTGTGAAGTTTCTGAAGTCTAGCGGGGCTTAGGATCCAAAGCAGCATGGATTCTCAGTGGGAAGGTCCTGTCAGACTAATCTAATTGATTTCTTTGGTTGACCAGGGTGGTAGATCAGGGAGGGGCAGTGGATGTGGCCTACCTGGATTTCAGCATGGCCTTTGACACCGTCCCACATAGGAGATTGATAAATTGAGAACCCTGGGAGTGGGCCCCAAGGTAGTAAAATGAGATGAAAATTGGCTTAAGAATAGGACCCAGAGGGTGGTGGTAGTAAATGGCATGAAATCTGAGAAAAGGGAGGTGACCAGGGGGGTGCCACAGGGATCAGTGCTGGGGCCAGTCTTATTCAATATCTTCATTAGCAACATTGCAGAGAGACTGGAGAGAAAGGTATGCCTGTTCACAGATGATCTGCAACAGGGTTGACACACCAGAGGGGGTGGGAAAAAATGAGAAAGTATCTACACTTATTAGAGGAGTGGTCTATGGCAGTTGAGTTTCAATGCTAAGTAATGCAAGATAATGCACATGGGTCACAGAAATCCAAGAGAGGAATACAGGATTGGGGAAGGGGGGTTCTGGCCACCACAAGACAGGAGACAAACCTGGGGATTATCATATCCGATGACCTGAAGGCAACCAAACAGTATGAAAAGGCAGTGGGGAAGGTAAATAGAATGCTGGGGTGCATAGGAAGGGGCATATCCAGTACAAAGGAAGAAGTGGTGATGCCACCGTACAGATCACTGGTGAGGCCTCATCTGGAGTACTGTGTCCAGTTCTGGAGACCGCATCTCAGGAAGGATATAGACAGAATACAGGCAGTCCAGAGAGAACCGAAGATGGTACATGGGCTGCATCAGAAGCCTATGAGGAAAGACTCAGGGACCTTAATATCTATTCATTGGAGGAGAGAAGGAAGAGGGGATATGATAGAGACATTCAAGTACCTTAGGGGTATAAACAGGGTACAGGAGGGAAGCATATTTCAGAGAAAACATTGCACAAGGACAAGGGACATGACATGAGGCTGGAGGGAGGCTCGGGGGCATGTTAGGAAGTATTTTTTCACAGAAAGGGTGGTGGATCTGTGGAACAGCCTTCCAGCAGAGGTGATGGGAGCAAAAACAATAAGAGTTCAAGAGTGCAGGAGATAAAAACAGGGGCATCCTGCAGGTGGGCAGAGCAGGGCAGCCACAGATTAAATAGGATCTGGGCTGTCACACTGAGTAAGGAAATGGGAAGACTGGATGGGCCGTGTGGTCCTTAATCTGCCATCAGATTCTATGTTTCCATGTAACACAAGGTCACTAGTGTGAAGCTGGTGGGAGGAAGTTCAGGAGAGGATGTGAGAAAAAGTTTATTTTACAGAGGAGTGGCTGAGCCATGGAAGAGTCTGCCAGTGTTGGTAATGGGTGCCAAAATTATTAAAGGGAATGTGTACCTGCAGCAAGTAGGTTACACATGACCCTTACCACCCGATCTAGCCCTAGGTGAGGAAAGGCTGGAGCACTTAGAACTCCCCAAACTTTTTAAACATTTTATAACTCCCCAGTACCCTAAAGAACAGTGCCACCTTTTCTAATAGCTGTTACAGTCGACAGGCTTGTCCATCCTGATGACATCCATGCCTCACTACATGTCAGAGCATGAACATACAGAAGCCCTATATCCATGGCTAGTAGTACACACATTGCTCACCCATGACTAACAGTTCCCCCAAACATACCTGGACCACAGGACCTCTGTGACTGGGTCTGTTGCTGGTGCATCAGTGGGTTAGTTTGCCATTAGGTAGTTTTACTCTCCATAACACTCCTGCTGAGAGCCGTTGATTGAGCCAGTGAGTGTGTATGCTGGTTCCTCATTGTTACTCTACAGGCTCAGATTCTTATAGGCAGTAATAGGGTTAAATATAACACTCTCTAAATCAGGCAAATTACGGTAACAGACACCAATACAAAGTGTTAGTGTCACATTCTAAAATGAACATGGGATCAGCTTTTTAGGTTTGAAGCGGAGTACTGTGAGCATGCACATCAGTCACGTGCACAGATGGAAAACTCGTCTTCTTCAGGAGGTGGTATAACTGAGCCCGACCTTCCACTTTTATAGTGGAGTCAGTTCCCAAATTTTACATACAGGTGCTTAATTACTAACAGTTTCCTTCATCACTGACCTTGAAAGCCCCTTAAAATAGTCCCGTATAACATCCTGGCTGATTTATGCTTGCTGTCCCTCACTATGGAAAAGTCTACATCTTCTGCTGTTTGCACACTCTGCCCCCGCCTTACTAGCAATCTACGTGCAACAAAGGCCTCTTGCTCTGAGCGAAGGTCTGCTGCTGGCCATGAACTCACAATCTCAGCAGTAAAAAGCAATTTTGACTGACAGTCATTCTTATTTGGCATACCCGCTGCCTGGAACTCCCTGCTAGTCAGCTGAAACCCCAAAAGTGGCCTTTTCCTGTCAACCCCAACTACTGTCCCACCTCTTCAGGAATGAAGCAAGTGCTTCTTGTAACTGCTGCTGAGAGGACATCCTATATTATCAGTGATTTTGATACCTGTATGCCCTGGACTACTACAGTAGATGATGCTTAATCAAGACACCCTGGTGGCAGACTTTTCTTCCCCCGATTAAGCAGCTGTCCTGATTATCAGAAGTAACTGTTTTAATTTTACTGAAACAGTCTGGGTTTATCTGGTGCAGGTAAGTAACAATTTACCTGCACTGTTTTAGATGCATTTGTAAATGAGCCTGGCTCATAGCATTCAAATTCTCTCCAAGTAAAACTTAATGAAAAAATTTAGTTTAACAGCAACATAGTAATTTAAGGTCAGAAAGGACCAGAGGTCAATTTTGATCCTCTCCCCACTGCATAAAAGGGATGACTAGATGTGCTGTGCAAAGATGTACTTATTTATAGGGGTTCAAGCCTTTTGTTTTGAGTTGCTACATGATCTTCAAGACTAGCTCCCAAAAGGGCGGGTTAATCAGTTGTCTTGTATTTGTTAGATGTGCATCAGAGGTATTATTGGTAGCAAGATTTACCTCTGTGCAAACAGCTTCATGGTACAACTAACAACAGGGCCCCACAGCACCGCTTACAGGATGTGGTGTGTTAAAGCACCCTCTAGTGGAGGCATCTTGGTTGCATATTAATCAGGCTAATTCCTGCAGATGGAGAGAGAGGGGGATACAGAGATCAGGAAGGTTTAGCTGCATCTCTCCAAATCACACACACAGTCTAAAGGTGCTGTCCCAGAGCAAGGCATTCTGGGTATGCAAATTCTTGTGCAAGGCTAGCCGGCAAGGCTTCACCAGAACAGATAATCAATCATCTTCTAGCACCAGGGCTTGGAGTTCTACAGAGATTCCTGTATTTTACAAGGAAATTATACAGTCTACATGGAAAATGTTCCCATAGATTTGCATTGGTTGTGTGGGAAAACAGAGTAATTCAGCTTTCATAGGAATTAATGCAAACTACAGAAAAGTCACTCTGGAGTTATAAGAAAAACATTAATCTGGGAGCCATGTGGCATCCTTCCATAGATCCTAGGTATTATTACTTCTCGAACTATCTCTTCAGTACACAAACTCTGAGAATACTAAATACTCAATGCTATGTATTGGTAGGGTCACCACTTTTCAAGAAGCCGAATCAGGGCATTTTTTTATTTTATTTGCTGTGCTTTCTCCCTCTTCTACTGGCCTTTTCTGAGCCTTTCATTAGTAAATACCTACTGTCTCATTTCCAGGACCCCCACTCCTCCTTTTAACAGCCTTCACTCCACTCTCTTAGGGCCACTGTCCTCCACAATGAATACTGAGCAAATGTACCAGAGTCATGGATTCAGACAGCATTTTCAGCATGGAGGTATTCTTTTATTTTATCTTTGCTCTGGGAAGTTACAATGCAAGCGTGCCCAGCCATTTCTTGTGGAGTTTGGAGCCGGAGTGAGCGACCATGCTGGCAGGGTACATAGATACATACATAGATACATAGATACATAGACAGTGTCGGCAGATAAGGACCTATGGCCCACCCAGTCTGCCCATTTGAGCTTGTAAGTTCAGTTTGTTTTCCTAGAAGTCTGTTGCCCATTACCCCTGACCTCCAGAATTCCTTTATGTCTATCCCATGCATTCTTAAATCCCGTGATTGTTTCAGCCCCCACCACTTCCTCTGGCAGGGTGTTCCACTTGTCCACCACTCGTTCTGTGAAGAAATTCTTTCTCATGTTTCCTCTGAATCGTCCTCCCTCCAACTTCATCCCATGCCCTCTAGTCCTGGAACATCTTTTTCGCTTAAAAATAGTGTTTTCCTGCACCCTGTTCCTCCCTGTAAGATACTTGTATGTCTCTATCATATCCCCTCTCTCCCTCCTCTCCTCCAGGAGTACATGTTCAGTTCCTTCAACCTGTCTTCATAGGACTTGTGAAGCAATCCATGCACCATCTTTGTTGCCCTCCTCTGAACCTCTCTACCCTGTCTATGTCCTTATGTAGGTATGGTCTCCAAAACTGTACACTGTACTCCAGGTATGTATTATTATGTATTAGGTATGTATGGGTGGTGTATTACAATGGAGGGAAAGGGAAAAGTTAGTGGAAAATGAGAACCAGAGAGTGATTCAGTTTTAAATTGATAATGCCTTTAAAATACTGTAGTAGTGAGAGAGTAAGGTGTATGTAAAGAGAGAGTGTGTGTGTGTGTGTGTGTGTGTGTGTGTGTGTGTGTACTGTTGAATGTCTGCCTTTTAAATGAAACTGAAAGCTTTGAAGTAGTGCTGGCAGGTGGAGGGGAGGAACTATGACATAGAAACTGTGTATATACAGTAAATGTAAGATTCTACATATATTCACACAAGTTCTCAGATTTGTCACAATCCACACTCATTACATTAATGTATACATATATACATACTGTATATATTAAAATGTCCAAACCTCCTTCAAACATGCATGTTTCCAGGGCACCTGTACATGAGATACTCTTTGAAAATAGGAGTGTCTCACATACAGGGAATGGTGTACTCTGATTGGTCAAGAGTGCTCCCTCGATCTAAATTGTTTAAATGGCAACCACTTTACTCTGAGTGGAAGGCTAGACTCCCTGTCTGACAGACTTATCCTCCTTAAGAAGGGAAGAAAGCAGCCATATTCTGGATGTGGCAGTGTGGGATTTCACACTTACATTTCCTGCCTCATCAGTCTTCTTTCATTTTTTCAAAAGACCCACTGTATCAGACAGGTGCCTCGAGGCAAAGATTTGTAGCCATCTGTCATGACCACTGGGGAAATCCAGCCTTCCTTCTCTGTTTTTAGTGATTCTGTAATCACAACTGTGTACCAGACAAGGCCAATTCAAACATCAAGGATTTTGGTTTAATGTGTGAAATCCTAAAGCAGGAAAGAAGGTAAGGTTGGTGTAGAAGTAAGGACTATATGGCCTAAGTGAGATTAAAGAGAGATGCTTTGTGTTTGAAGTTTCAAACAGATTGGTCCCTTAAGCAGGCTTTGGCTACCTGAAAACTGTCTCAGATTTAAAAGTAACACCGCAGTTTAGAAAGTTCATTTTCCTTGCATTGTCTCTCAACACGTGTGAAATGCTTGTGAAAATGTGAAGGCAGGTAGACAAGCTAATAGGACAACAATGCATGTAGAGCCTGAGCTTTATAGACTGAAAACTACACCCTCATATCTTGTAAATTTTGTTTCCATGTCAACAGACAACTCTTTTCATGTAGCTGTTAGAGATGTATGCAGTTGCTTTACTTTGTTTTCACACTTCATACTAGGCCTTGTAACTATCCTGGGTGTCTCCATTTCTGATTGTTGAAATCTCGTTGTCCCTGACAGCAGCATTAGCATATGAAAACAAGATGTGTAAGCACCATTAGACTCCATAGTATGCCTGTTTGCTAATTAGACTTCAAAGAAACAAGTTGCAGGAAGGTGTGCAATACCACATTTACCTTCAGTTAGCTTTGCAGACCATCTGGGTTGTAATGCAGGGGTTTTGCTTAAACTGCATTCACTTTGTGTGTTTCAGAGAGTTTTCCAGGGTATTTGTTCTTTTAGCATAGAGATACAAGGTATAAATGAGTGCTATAACATCATGTTCTCATATGCTAATGCAGCTCTGATGGACAATGAGATTTCAACAACTATAAAATGGAGACTCCAGGGCAGTTACAGGGCCTAGTATGAAGTGTGAAAACAAAGTAAAGCAAATGTAACCCCTAGGTGGTGCTATCCCAAGGGCTACTACCCCTGTGTGCTTGGCTAGTAGCAGGTTAAGGGGCCTGAGTTCTGAAACGGGTGCCTCCACCCGGAGGTGAGGGTTGGTAGTGGTCAAGCTAACCTGGGCACAGCCCTCTGGGACACTGTAACCCTCCTCTTCCCCTCTAGTGGCCTGAACACTGTACAATAATCACTTTCACAATACCCCTGGTACACCACACCAAGTACCCACACTGTTTGCACTTACCACCAGGGCTGGTTCCTCTGGCTCGACCCTGGGGACCCCTGTAAAACAAGGTTAAGCACAGCAAATAGCAACAGTACAGTACTTTGAGCACAAACTGGAACCACAATCATATTACATGCAGAAAAAGTTAGATCTGATTTATTCAGGGGACTTGAACAAGGGAGGGGCAAAATCAGGTTAGTTAGCTTAAAGGTTATATCAATCAAGCAGTTATGCATGCGCTTTGAGTCCCCCCACACAGTCCACCTCTGGGTACCCAGGTGGAGAAGAGATGGGCTAGCCAGGACAGTTGCCCAGGGTTGCAGCTGGTTGGGGCCCTGTAATGGAAAACACAACATGCACAGTACCACACTATTTGTAATCTGGAGCCAGAGGGCTCAGTTCATAAAGGAAATGAAACAACAAGACAATCAGATGACACACTCAGATTAAGCTATTGTTGTAGGGAGCTACCCTGGTATTTACTCATGATACCCAAGACTGGACACAGGCTGGACGAAAATCGAGACTGCAGGTGGGTGATCTGGAATGCTAGAAGAAGCAAGCCCCACACAAGTCGCAGAGTCGTCATTCCTGTTCTAGCGTGGAGCAGGGGACTGATCCCCAGGCAGGTCTCTCGTCGATGGCTTCTCTGGGCAGTGGGTAGTCTGGCTGGGCCAGTCTGGCAAAGCCCAGACCGCATGGAGACAAGTTCGGAAGCAGTCCGTTTTGGGTTGGATACAGCTTCCAGCAAGCAGAACACAGTTCACACAGTGAGGAACTAACTCACAACCCACTAGCAGGTCATAGCACATCTACATGTATGGGAATTCTACTGTACCTGGCAAAGCGCTCCCCAGGAACAATCGCAAAGTCTCTGCACACACCGGGAGCTTAGGGGTAGCTGGAACTCCGCACAGGCCGATCGCATTCAGCAAAAATATTCGGTCTTCTTCAGGTTGAACCTGGCCCACTTCAGAAGCTTATTTTAGTCACACAAACTTGGATTTAGTACAAAATAATTCTTTTCTCTCCCTCTCAGGAGCAGGCCAAAAACTTAGCCTTTTCAGAGTTCTTCCATGCAAATCCACTCAGCATAACTGCTCAGAAAACACTTCAGCCCTTTCTTGCTCAGCTTCCAGCTTAGTTCTAACTGAATAGCTGCAAGCAGCCAGGACTCCCCAAGATCCAAAAGATTTGGTTGGCTGATTTGGCTGTCAGTCAAAGCAAGAGCTCCCCGTTCAGTTGCAAAAAAGGCGCAAAACGTTCAAACTGCAGTTCCTATAGATTTTGAATTCAGACAGCTCCTGCAGTCCAGCTACATTTTAGGTTCCACCAGAACTGATTGGTCCAATTTGCAGTCCAGGACCAAGATAGTGGAGACAAACAAAACAGTCCTTGCTACAAAGAAATCAGGTTAGACAAACTACATTATCATTCTAAATGATTTTTCAGTAAATAGTTACATCTTTCAACGGAGCTCCCTCTCAGATTACTTAAGCTGCAATTAGGCAGTTCTTAAAGAGACAGTACACAGAGGCTATACAAGCTCTGGTAATCACATTTAAACTGCTAAAACGCAGGACACCAGCCTGGCAGTGAACATTTAGGCAAGCTCAAGGAAGACTTTTTGGGAACCCCCATTTGTAGGGGGGTTACACAAACCCATATAGCCTTAACGGCTACAGGGAAAGGATCGTCTGTCGACATGGCAACAAGTAAAATTTACGTGATATGAGGGTGTAGTTTTCCTTTAAGCTGCAAAGTTTATTTAATTCTCTGGTGTGAAATAACTAATTTCCATAGTGGCATTAAGAAAAGGCTCCTGGCTCAAATTAAAAACATTCGGTACTCAAGCCTTCCCATACCGAGTCTAACAACACCCCTGGGTATCACTGGAAAATGAACTTGCATCTGTATCCAACGACCAGGTACAGTACACAGTGCAGTAGTGGAGGAGGGTGATATTATGCCATTTACCATCAGAACTATGTGGCAAAACCATCCCAATATGTCCATAGTATGAGTCTAGTATGCACATTCAACAGGTAACCCCAGCAGAAGAGATCTGTAAAAAATTCAGTGACTTAAGTCATCAATTGCAAAATTAGCTATAAAAGTTGTTTTAAAACTGAGGAAATTAGAAATACACCAATGATGAATCTAAGGGTGTCAGAAATACATTTTTGCCAATAAAACTATATGAAATGATATTTTTGCCAACTAACAAATATGACTGCTTTAATTACAATATTGGAATACAATGGGGAAGAGAAACAAACAAGGTCATGTGTACAGCTGGGGTGGGGCACCTAAGAGGGTTCTGGTGTCTACTGCATGATATTTTAAGTGGTAGAGATGAAGGGGGCCTCCTCCCTGTCCCCTTCTTACAGGTGCCAGGAGTAACCTGTGATCTGTATTGATTCTCTCTATCTTTCTTTCAGCTTCTTTCGGAAACATCTCCTAGCAAACAGCACTGTGCAGCAAGATGCTCCATCACTGTGAATCTCCAGTACCTGGGGAGGGCCTGCACACTTCAGATAGGACAGCCCAGAGCATGTCTGGAATACATTGCAATCCATTTCAGACTCACTCGGGGATTCCCCCAGGCTGCCTTTATTCCGCGCTTCCATCTTTTCATGGATTTTGATTTCTTTACTCCTGTTCTCAAGAAAAATAAACTCTCAATGTAAAGACCATTATCTCTCACTTCTGAGCTAGTGCCAACAGGCACTTGCCAAGCAATGGAGATGTTCCTTTTGAAGCCCACCTGGAGCCTACCATTAATAATGGCAAAGTAAGAGACTGATGGAAAGCAACAGTACTGGAACCAGCATACTGACTGAAAGGGAGGATTTGGCCATCCCTCCCACAACCCGTACCCCCAAAAGCACACATGAACTTTAAGCTGTGCAAGAACTAGTAAATGTCTGTCACAGGACAAGCTGTCTGCTCTTGGGTCAGAACCATGCTCTCCTCTTATTAAATCCACATTGTCATTTGCCCTGGCACCAACTGGGACTTTGTAAATATGAATCCATCTATAAGAACACTGTTCAGGTTACTGATTTTTCCCTTAAACTTATATTTATTAATTTTTATAGACGTGCACAATATAGCAGTCCTCACCAAAAGAATCAGTATGTCAGTGCCTCCCTTGGGTTACAAACTGACCCGAGTTGTGACCTTCACAGTGGTCACAGTGGAGGGGACCCTCCTGTCTCCACCACAGCATCGCTGGTCCATAGCAACAAGGTTCTCTGTTGCCATGGCTGCCATCCCTGACTGCAGCTGTGGCTAGCAGCACTTCTGGATTTCATTTGATTAGAGATGAGATACTGTCGTATAAATTCTATTACAGCAAGATTCTCAAACTAAGCGGCTGGTGGTAGAGTCACCGCCTCTCCTTTTCTTTCTGGGCAGTGTGCATGGACAGGAAATGTAGGGCTTTGGTTTCATTTTACTAGTCTCCAGGCCACCAACAAGCAGAACCAGTAGCCTACAAGAATGGCTTTATGTCTGACATAAACATTTCACTTTGCCGTATTTAGTTCCATCCAACTCAGGCTGTCGAAACCTGGACAGTTTAACATTCAGCAGCAAAATGGATGAAATTCTGAGGATTTCTGAAGCCTGACCAGACCACCACAAAGGAGTTATGTCCTGCCTCCCATACAACCTCATCACCAGCCCCCAAATCTGGCCTTGGTCAGGTAAAAAAATACAACCAAGTTCTTTTTTTTTTCATTAAAAAAAAGAACCTGATGGGCTTGCTGCTAGCATATTCATTTGCCACAGGAATGTGGACTGATCCAGCGATTCAAGTTCGTTGCAGAAAAAACAGCTCCAGAAAGAAAATCTAGGCCGGTCTACAACTTCCTGAGTAGTGCATTAAAGCTGCAGGGTGAGGTGGGGGATGGGGGCTTGGTACATGTTGCTCAATTACTCCGCCTGAGGCCAGTTCATAAACATGACTTGGTGAAGAGACATCCAATGCGTCTCACAGCAGTGGCACAATTTATTTTCTCATCATGCAGTCAAAAAGCAAGGCTGGGGGACAGGAGATGCACAGGATGAAATGAGGCTAAAGAAAGACACTTTTTAAAAAGTAAACACTTTGTTGAGCAGGAGTGGACAGTGTCCTTTAAAGGGTCAGTGATACCGAATTCCTGGCTTGACATGTGAGCCAACAGGATCACCGTTAGGTTAACAGGCTTGAGGGGTTTGCTAGAAACACTTGCTGTGGGTCGGTCACTAAAACATGCAGTTTGGGCAGATGCTGTGGAACGGCAGCACGTCACGCTGCTGCTGGGGAGGCCAGGGTTTGGTGCAAGTTCGGCCATCCTACACTGAGGTCAGCTGGGATTTGGAGGTCAGGGGCACTACAGAGATGAGTTACTCCATTCCGGAGAAGGGGGTCGCAGGTCACATGGCATTCATGTGCCCCTTGCCAACAACCCCAAGAGCTAGACTGGCCCTGTTTTCAAGGCCGTCGCTCTCCTGTCTTCCCTGCTGTAGGAGGAGTGGGTTGTCCAAAAAGAGGGGAAAAATAAATAATACAAACACAGCAGTTATTTGGACTTTGATCTCCTGACTAACAGCTTGCTGCAGCAGTAGTGTATTGCCATCAGTACAAGCATAACGTGCGATTTGGTCTAAACAATGTGGGGTTAGGGTTATTCTAAATACACCATGCAGTCTTGGGATTGTACTGTATGCTTGTGGCCCAGTGATAAGGGAGGCTAATTTGCATTTCAAACCACTGCACCTGTTTGACTTCCAAATTTTACTGCACACTTCTGTGTCAGCAGTCCCTCCATGAAGTCTAGCAGTCCCAAGAACTCCAGACTCACAATCTGGGTGTTGGGCTAGAGAGTGTCACAGCCATCATCAGACTGCTGGCATGTTTTCTCTCTTGATTTAGCTCCCCTCCCCTCAAGTCAGGATGCTGCCAGCAAGGCCAGAATGCATGATGTATGCACTGGTATGCTGATGTGGGTTAAGTCAATCTATACCAGCACCCCTGCACTGTTCCCTTGGGACACCAGGGGACAGTGAAAGAGTGGCCAAATGACCCCCTACAAAGACTGGCAGTGTCTCACGCAGATGCAACTCTTCAGTCTCCTGGCAGGTGGTGGTCATGGCAAGCAGTTCAAGCTGCTGTGCTGTTGGGTTGGCCTAGACCTGTTTTATTAAAGGATATTCAATTTGGTTTGACTTTTAGAACCATCCACGTTTTGGGAGATACTTATTTTGCAGAACTGGTTCTGCCCATCCCCAAAGCAGATCATAAAAATGGAACCCCATTCTTGCAGCAAAATTCCCCCTTTCGCTTGCCCCATCCTGATCTATTTCAGTGCATTCTTGATGTCCTCATTAGGATTCAATTCTGTCCCCTACCCGTTTGCTTTTCTAACATGTGAAACAGCTTGTTGGTGGAATTGTCTCAGCCCTGTGGGATTTCTGGTACGAATGGTAAAGAGTTCCAATTCACAGTTTTGCAAGTGGAATTTGCAAAATTTGACAGAATGCTGCAGAAGAAATTTTTTTACATTTCACCCACCTCTACCCCCAGCAACAACAGCCCCACTATACTTTTTGGTTGTTGTTTTACAAGAAAAAATTACTCACCTGAGTAATCTTCTTTCTTCCAAGGGTCCTTTAGCTTCAGTAACTATAGCAGTTAGTTGGCTAGGTGCAACTGCCCGGAGGTATGCCTTTAAGAGGATTTATGTAAATGAGCTTGGGCATTAGCCAATCAAAAATAGTAGGGAGTGAGCTGAATGAGGCAGCTTGAAGGGCTTCAGAATTTTTAGAAAAAGGGCACATGCCCCAAAAAGAATCAACAGGATTCAAAAACATGCAAATGTCCAAAAACTGGAAACAGAAAACCAGCAACTTGAGTATGAGACTCACTACTGTAAAAACACAAATTTGGTAAGAGAACTGATATTAGAGCCCTTCTCCTGGCAGGTGAACCAGGGAGGAAGGGAGGGAGCTTACTGATGCTGAAGAACCCCTTGGAAGAAAGAAGATTACTGTGGTGAGCAATTTTTTCTTCTTACCCCAGGAGTCCTTTTTCATTAGTAACTACAGCAGACTACCAAGCAATAGTAAGTGGGGGTGGGCAGAGAACCTACTTAGGAAAGAGGCTCTGCAGAACCACCCTGCCAAATTTGGTGTCTGATCCGTCTGTACATCCAAACTGGAGTTTCACAGAGGTGTGCACAGATTTCAGGTAGCTGCTTTGCAGACATCCAGAAGGGAAAGTACCTTGCTGCTACCCAGCGAGGCTGCAGTGCCCTAGTGGGTGGGCCTGAGCCCTACGACAGGTTGATAACCTTCCTTCTCGTAGCAGAATCCAATACAAGAGACCAACCAGCGGAAACAGTTCTCTTGGTAGCTGGTCTTCCTCTGCCTACACCCCCATAGGTGAGGAACAATTGAGTGGAAGAGCCTCTGAACTGCCTAGTATGCTCTATGTAGTAAAAGAGGGCTCTTTTGACATCCAAGCTGTGGAGCTTCTGCTCACCAGGAGTGTTTTTTTTTCAGTAAAGAAGACAGGCAGAGTAATGGACTGGTTTAGGTGGAACTCTGAAACCACCTTTGGCAGAAATTTCCTATTTGTTCCGAGTTAGTTCAACTTTATTGTTGTGAGGAATGATGTAATTTGGCTAAGTACATAAGGCCTGTAGCTCTGAAATCCTCCTGGAGAGGTAATGGCCACCAGGAAGACTGTCTTCCAAGTCACAAACTTGATATGCGCTGTGGACATAGGCTCAAAGGGTGGTTTCATGAGCCTGTCTATGCAGAGGTTCAGGCTCCAAGGAGGAACAGGCTCCCTGACTGGAGGCTGGAGGTGCAAGAGGCCTTTGAAAAACTGTTTAAATATGGTGTGGGAAAAACTGACTTTTTCTTTCCCACTGAAGGGTAGACTGAAACTGCAGCCAGGTGAAGCTTGAGGGAAGATGGTTTCAAGCCTGACGCCTGCAAGTATACTAGGTAATCTAGCAGCTGAGGGTCTGAAGCTGAAAGGGGATCGACCTTTTTGCTCTCACACCAGAGGGAAAACCTTTTCCATTTGCCTGCATATGTCTTCTTAGTGTTCAGTTTTTAGCTATTCTCAGGATCTTAAGGACCTGTTCAAAGTACTGAGAGGATGGAAACTCTTAACTCCTCAAGAACCAGGCCTTGAGGTGAAGAGTTTGTATTTCAGGTAATGCACTCCTGTCTGAGGAGGGGTCAGCAGGGAGTGAGCTGGTGGCAGGCGAATTGGCCTGCTGCGGGACAGTGAGAGAGGGAGATGGTACCAGGCTTGCCTGGGCCAATCCGAGCCACCAGTATCATCGACACAGGCTGTTGTCTGAGTTTCAGTAATACCCTGAGTATCAGGGGAAAGGGAGGAAATGTGTATAGGAACCTCCCTGACCAGTCCAGGATCAAGGCGAACAGAGGAAGCATTCCTGGGACTGGGGGCCTATAACAGTACTGAGGAAGCTGAAAGTTGAGGGGAGAGGCAAACAGATCCACTTCTGGTGTGCCCCACTGCCTGAACACTGTGGCTAGTGCTTGCTTGTTCAGAGTCCATTCACTCTGGCCTTGACTGATGCAAGTTAGAGCATCTGCCAGGGTACTGTGTTTGCTCAGGAGGTGCATAACTGAAAGGTTGACTCCCAGGGAGAAGGCTAGAAACCAGAGCTTCCAAACAGAGTATTCCTGACCTGGTACTACCCTGCTTGTTTATGTAAAACATTGCAGTGGTATTGTCCATTCAAATTTGTACTGCCTGCCTTTTATGCTGGGAGAAAATGCTTGACAGCTAGAAGGACTGCTCTGAGTTCAAAAGGTTTATGTTAACTGTGATTCTTGAGAGTCCAGGTGCCGCTTATTGAGGCACTGTCCAGATGTGCTCCCACCCCAGGAGGGAGGTGTCTGGGTGATCACCTTTGTGGGTAGTGGAGCCTGGAAGGTACCCTGCTGCCAAATTTGCAGGGTTCTTCCACCAAAGCAGGCTCTGGGGGAACTGATCTATCACAGGTATCATCTTTGAAATATTGTTTCTTCTCTGAGACCAGAGAGCTCTGAGGTAGGTTTGCAGGTATCGCATCCTGTACCTGACTCCTGCAGTCACTGAAGCCATGTGTCCCAAGAGCCTGAGGAAATATCTGACTGGTCTTGGTTGTCCCCAGATGAAAGAATCTGCCACTGAAAGAAAACTTTGAATTCTTTCCTGTGGGAGGAGGGCATATTCTTTCTGACTGTCCAGCTGGGCTCCTATGAAGGTGAGCAGCTGGATGGGTTCCAGGTGAGATTTCTTTAGATTTATTAGGAATCCCAGAGACTCTGTGTGCTCTGTAAGGGGAAAAGGACTCCTTGAACTGACAAAGAGACTTTGCCACTATTAGCAAGTTGTCTAGATAGGGGTAGGAAGTGACACTTAATTTCCTGAGGTGTGCTGCTGCCACTGCGAGGCACTTGGTAAAGACTCTTGCGGCCGAGGACAGGCCGAAGGGCATTGCGGCGAACTGATAGTGGCCCGAAGGGAGTTTGAATCTGAGAAACTTCCTGTGAGACCTTCTTATATATACGTGGAAGTAAGTGTCCTTTAGGTCCAGGGAGACTAGCCAGTCTCCCTGCTATAAAGACTGTATGACTAGTGACAGAGTGACCATCTTGAATTTGGACTTTAGCAGATGTTTGTTTAAATATCTGAGATCTAAGATAGGTCACCACTTCCCAGTTTTCTTTTGTGTTAGAAAGTACCTGGAGTAGAGGACCTTGCCCTTCTCATGGGCCGGAACCCTCTCCACTGCTCGTAGAGCTAGAACATTTTTTACCTCCAATTCCAACAGTAGCACCTGTGTTGGGGCTATTGGTTTGACACCTGGGTAAGCGACGTCTGGCATCTGCTTGAATTACAGTGGCAGACCTTCTATTATCTCCAGAACCCACCTGTCCGACGTGAATGAGGGAAAGGTTCTGAAGATAGTGGGAAGGCAACCTGGACACTCACATCAGGGCTTAGACTGTGAGGCTGTAGGCTGGGTAGAGGTGGCCCTTCTTTGGCCCCTTCTGCCCCTCCCTCTGAAAGACCCTCTGTACTGAAAGAAGTCAAATTGGGGAAAGGGAGAGTAAGGTCTGGGAAAAAAACTTCTGCTTCTACTGCCCCTGGGGTGGGATTTCTGCAGGGCAGTAGTTTTAGGTTTAGAGGAGTGACTCTGCCAGGAGGCCTTGTACTCATCAACCTTTTTCATGTAGTCAGTTGTTCTGGAATCAAATAACATGTTTTGGTCACAGAGAATATCCATGGCCTTAGACTGGGTGTCCTGGGTCAGACTGGTAGTTCTAAGCCAGGCAAAGCACCTCAGAGAGATGGCGTGAGCCATTGCCCTGGGCATCATCATTGTTGTCATCTGCCATGTGGAATTGGTAGCTTCCAGGGCAGTTTTTGACATGTCCACTAGCTCCTGCACCATTGTATCCGACCTACTGCGGACAATGGCCAGGACAGACTTCCATATAGCTTTCTGATATTTTGCTGTAAAAGCCATGTAAGAAGAAAGTCTGGTCAGCAGGGAAGCTGTGGCATACGGGTTTTTTGCTATAAAGCCTATTTCTTGGAGTCCTTGTCCAGGGGTAAGGGGAACAAGAAGACCCCAGCTTTCTCACAAGCTGCCTGCTGTACTATACTCTCACGACTAGGGTGTACAGACAGGAACTCAGTACCCATTCTAGACAATCTGTATTTTTTTTCAACCTGCTTGTCAACCCCTGCAACAGAAGTGGGGGTTTGAAGCAGTTTCATGGAATTTTTCTGAACGTATTATAGATGAGGATGACCAGGGTCTCGGGAGTTGAAAGACCTCTCATCTCCCTATAATCCTCATCGACGTCCTGGGTGGGATCCTGCATAGGGAAGTCCAGGGTGTGTAGCATATTTTGTAAAACTGTAAACATAGAAGAAGAATCCTCCTGGTCACCCGGGGGAGCTCCGAAGGAGGATCCGGGGACTCCTGGGGCTCAAGGCCCTCAAAATCCATGTCAGGAGCATCGTAAAATGTTCTTCGTCATCTGCATCACCCTCACAGTCTCCAGACAAGAGAACTGTGGAAGAGTGTTTGCCAGCCCCAGTAAATATAGGCCCCATCTTTGCAGAGTCTGAAAAACTTGCTGTGCTTTGCCATATCTTGCACAGATGGGAGATCCCCAAGAGCATGGTTGTATATGTTTTATTTTCTCTTTATGCTTTAAGCTGCCTGTTTCTCACTACTGGCTTTCCAGGAGGAGCAGGAGCATTTTGTCTTGACAGAGTTTGTTTAGCCACTTCATCAGTGGCTTGATCAAGCTTCTGTTTTCATCACTTTTAGAATTTTTTAATTTGTGAGGAACTTCATCGGCTCCTTTGGAAGCTTTATTTTTGGCTGGGATCTGGAGGCTCGTCAGCACATTTTTTTATCTCATCTGTATTTTTCCTCCTTGCAGTCACTGACCTGCTATATATCCAACCACCACTCCACTTCCTCCGATGACCCGAGGTACTTTGCACACACCAGCTAGCATATGCAGCTGTACCCATGAAAGGGACCTCCTTGGTACCAGCCCAGGCCAGGAACTAATACCGGCATGTCTCCACACCACGAGCCCCATCAGGCTCGGAAGCTATACTATCAAGCTGCTGTGATCAGTGCTGCCATTTTGCTCCCTATTGTAAGTCCCCTAAGTGCAGGCGTGCCACCCATCAGGCGATATACGCGTGCTGACATCTGCTGCACTTCCCTTGCTGCACCAGCTCTAGCAGTGCTCCAGTCATCACCAGGGCCGCTGCAGAGTGGTGGAACCCCAGTCCTCCCGGGACAGGGGAGCAGTCCTCTGGATGCTCAATCCTATCCCTCCCCTGCCGACCCCTGACAACCCGGCTCACATCCGAACCGGGTCGCCAGCATGGCACGAGGTGTTGCGTCCAGTGCCTCAACCCTCAGCGCCACCGGCCAACCCTGCTTACATTTTTTATTGTAATTACTTTTGGATGGCCTTATTGGTAGCCTTTGATTTTCCTCAGCCATACTATTCAGTTAGGTTTCTTTGCTATGTGCCAATTCCACAAACAGAACCCAAGATCCGGACCACAATACAACTGAGCACAGATTTCTGTGAAATGCTGCGAAGCCAGTCTTGTGACAGTTTGATAAACTCTGTCTATTTCCCATTATTATTGTTATATATATTTATTTCTTTTCTATTCCAATGCCAATCTTTATGGAGAACCCAGTAACACCAGTCAAAAACTGAGCACAGGTTTCTGTTGATGCTGTGAGGTCAGTCCTGTGACAGTTGACACTTTTGGATCCAGTATTATGAAATTGTGGGAATCTCTGAACTTGCCAGTCCTCAGAGAATCCAGCAGCAACTGACAAAAATTTGAAGTAGAATTGGTTGCCTTGCAGTAAAATCTGCGAGGTCTGAGGCAAAAAAATAAGGCAAAACACAGAAACACAACGGTTTCTTCACGAACTGCATTCAAAAAGTGAAAACCATCAAAATTAAGCATCCGCAATAAAAAAGGATTAAAATTTAAGCAGATGCAGGAAAAATAATGTGAAACTAATGCAGTTGTGGTAAAAATAGAGTAAATGCACGAAAAATCACAGCCACTAACAAAAACGTAAAATTGCAATCAGCGCACTAGAAACTTTAATTTATGAGGAAAACTTTACCAAGGTAAGTGAATAGGAGGCTGTCAACAAGGAAAGTTCAGAGGCACCTCCGGGGCAATGTTGCTCAGTCAGCGGAGAAAAAATTCTGAAGCCTTACAGGCTCTCTCACTCAGCTCACTCCCCTGTTTTTTTTTTAACCTTATGTTTTCCTCCTACCTGCACCGACACTTTACTCAATCAGACCCCTCAAGTAGCGTTCCTCAACGTCCCATGGTGCCCCCAGGAGTCTGCTTTTAGAGTGTCCGATTGCTCAGAGGGCCCTTAGGTAACCTGGTATACCCCCAGGCGGGACGGAGGAAGGTCACCCCAGTCTTCCCCACACAGCGGTAGAGCGAGATGTCCCATTGGAGTCTGCCTAGTGAGCGCCTGGTGATGTGGTCCAGCTTCAGAGGAGTCGTCACCTGGGAGTGACGGGTTCCATTTTCCTCCTTTTCTCCTTGTGAGCTCCCCTAGACGTCGGCTTGCAGTAGGGGCCAATAAGCTAGGAGGCGGCTGAGACATGCCTCCCGCTCCGCCCCTGCCGACATCCACCCAATACCCTTCTGCTACTCCGATGTACCACATCTACCACGGGCTCCCTAGATGGCGGTATTGCGGCGGGAGCCTGCAGAGAACTTCCCGGAGAAGGACCGCCTTCATTGGGCACTCCATCCTTCTCCTCCCGGCCGACCTCCGGCGCCCGGGCTTGTTCCGTACCTGGGTCACCGGCGTGGTGTGAGGTGTGGCGTCCAGCACCTCAATCCTCAGCGCCACCAGGCCGGCACTCCCCTATTGTTTTTGATTGGCTAATGCCCAAATTCATTTAAATAAATTCTCTTAAAGGCATACCTGTGGGGCAGTTGCACCTAGTCAGCTAACTGCTATAGTTACCGATGCTAAAGGACTCCTGGGGTAAGAATTTACAATTTACTTACACTGGATAGCCCAGCTGAGATGCAACATCTCTCATCCAATGTAGTCCAGCTTCTGCTTCTGTCTGCATCTGGGTGGACGGGATTGCTGAGAGGATAAGTGGCTTGCCCAGTCGCACAATTAGCAGTTGGCTCTCACGAGACTCGAACCTGTAATCTCCTGCTCATTCAATCTACATTTCTAGTACAATCTCTTTAGTGTAGAATGATCCTTCAAACAGAAAAGCTGCTTTTTCCTGTATGTCAAAGAGAGCTGACACCTCCAGGATCAATTTGAAATGCACAATATTCAGAAACGTATCAGATTATACAGTATGCCACGTGAACTCTGTATTGCTATCTCATTATTTTTTTATGTTAAGGATCTTTTCATGAAAGCTTGATGTTTGTTCCTTAAGACTCCATCTTCTCCTGTTGCTTATTCCCCAGCTGGGCTCTTATAATACTCTGCTTGTGATGTCACACCTTTTCCTATGGAGACAGACTCTGATGTCACAACAGATGATATAGAGAATAATGGTTAGGTCGGTGTGTATTATGTTTTTTTTTACACACCCAAAGTGAGTGATAAGCCATAAACCTCGAGAATGAAGATCAAGAGGTTTATTAGCTTATCACTCACCGAAGGTGTGTAAAAAAACATAATGAACACACACCGACCTAACCTTTATTTTTTATACTTGCTGGTGCAAGACTTACTGCTGGGGACAATTGGTTTCCTTTCTGCAGACTTTGGGTCCTTTAGCATAGCGTGACCAAGAGGCATTCACAAGTGTAAAAAATACCAAAATGCGAGGCAAACTGAAATGCTGTGCTTAAAATCCTGTTCAAGTAGCAGTTCACCTAATTTTGCTTATTTGTCTTTGTTGTTGAAACCACCCGCATGTACAGACTGAGGTGAGTGAGTGACTCGGCCGCTTCAGAAAACAAGATTCAAGTGTGGCGACCGTTGCTATGGCAACACCACCTTACACTTCTGAGTGTCATTTTCGAAGTTTCACCTAGTCACTCGCTTCCTCAATCTATACTGGGAGGCTTTAACATAAAGAAAGATAAGCAAGATTAGGAGAACTGCTACCAGGAGAAGGATTTCTACACAGCATTGCGTGTTTGTCTGCATTTCAGTAATTTGTTTTTACCCAAACGAACACCACTCGATCATGCTACAGCTAGCAAGAAGATGAAAGTGAGTTGCTTTCCAAACGCTGTAAGAACAAAATTACTCACCTTAGTAATTGCGTTTCTTCTAATGGAGTCTTGCTGTATTCTGACATATGCAGTTAGCCCCAGCACTTGAACTACTCCAGAGAGGAAAGAGTTAATTTCTATGCAAAGCATAGAATGTTGAGCTCGAGCTCGGTTTTCAGACCTCTGTCTGTGATGCCTCAGAGTGTAACCGTCAGATTCTTCAGAGCAAACTAACTACACTTCCACTGTGGACATTGTAAAACATATTAAGCAACAACTTGGGTCCAAAAGACTCAAGTCGAGAACCCAAGAGAAAAAACAGGCAGTGAACAAGATATATAGGTCTAAGTAAAACTTAACAACAGCAACAACCACCCACCCTGAAGGGAAGGGATGCAAAGTACACTCCTGAGGTGCAACACTGTACCTGCCAGCCCACATCCCAAAACTAGGTTCTGAGAGGGGAGGCAGGGGGTGAGGTCAAAATACAGCAAGACTCCATTAGAAGAAACACACTTACTAAGGTGAGTAGTTTTTTTCTTCAAACAACATGAAGTCTTGCTGTATTCTGACATATGCAGACTACCAAGCAGTACCTCCATGGAGGAAGGTACCGAACCTATTTTGGGAATAGGCTCTGCAGTACTGCTGTACCAAACCTAGCATCACTACTAGCCTGGATATCCAGATAGTAATGCTTGGTGAAAGCATGGACTGTTTTCCAGGTGGCTGCTTTGTAGATCTCTAACAAGGGTATATCTTTGGCAGCAGCCAGAGAAGCAGCTGTACCCCTAGTCGAATGAGCCCTCAGGCGTGAGGGAGGTGTTTTGCCTAGCTTGGAATAGCAGAATTGTATACAAGAGACAATCCACTTGGCAATAGTTCTCTTAGAAGCAGGCCTACCTTTCCCTACTTCACCATAAGTGAGAAACAATTGAAGACAGTCATTCCTATGTGCCTTAGTATGCTCAATGTAGTAGCTAAGTGCCTCTTAACATCCAAGCTATGTAATCTTCTTTCTCCTGAAGAAGAATGATCAGTGAAAAATACAAGAACAGACATGGACTGGTTCAGATGGAAATCTGAGACCACTTTGGGTAAGAACATCCTACTGATTCTGAGGACCACCTTATCTCTATGGAATGAGATAAAATTAGGTTTAACTGGCAGGGCCTGTAATTCACTAATTCGCATGGTAGAAGTGATAGCTATATAAAACACAGTTTTCCAGGTCAGGTACTTAAGCTCGGCTGAAGCCAGAGGTTCAAAGGGTGGCTGCATAAGCTGAGCAATGCAGATATTGAGATCCCAAGCCAGAGTAGACTCTCTAAAAGGAGGGTTGATATGAACCAGACCTTTAAGGAACTTACAAAAAACAGGGTGAGATGCCAGGGAAGAGCCCTTCCCTACTGAAAGGAATGCAGACACAACTGCTAAATTAACCGTTAAAGTGGCTGGCCTAAGACCTAAGCCAATAAGGTGAACTAAGTAATCCAAAAGTGTAGCAATACCAGCAGCATCTGGTAGAATATCCTTATGGGAACACCAAATGCTGAATCATTTCCATTTGGAATTGTAAGTTTTCCTGGTAGAGTGTTTCCAAGAAACCTTAAGGATGTCCAAAACTCCCTGAGAAAGATGCAAGCCTGCATATTCTAACTCTTCAGGAGCCAGGCCTTGAGATTGAGAGACTGGAGATTGGGGTACCAGATCCTCCTTGAGAGAAGGTAGAGATTGTGTCTTTTGGGAAGAGACAAGGGAGTGAGACTGCTAAGGACAACAACAGAGAATACCAAGGCTGTCTGGCCCAGTCTGGAGCCAGCAGAATCACTGTGCAGCGTTGTGACCCGATCTTGACTAGAACCTGGACAACAGGGAAAAGGGAGGAAAGGCATAAAGGAACTTGCCTTCCCAGTCCAATATCAGAGCATCAAGGGGAACAGTCCTTATGACTGGGGATCTGCAGCAGAAGAGGGGAAGTTGGTGATTGTCTGGGGCTGCAAAGAGATCTATCTCTGGAGTGCCCCACCTGGTGAAGATTACTTTCAGTATGAGGGAATCCAAGGTCCATTCTTGATGGCCCTGGGAGAGTCTGCTCAAAGCATCTGCTAACACATTGTCCTTCCCTGGGAGGTGGACTGCTACTAGGGAGTTTTGGTAGGAGTAGGCCATAAACCATACTTTCATGGCCTCCACGTACAAGGCCGTAGACTGAGTGCCCCCTTGCTTGCTGATGTACTGCATGGTGGTGGTGTTGTCTGTCCTGATCTGAACCACCTTGTCCCTTACTGAGTCCGAGAAAGCTTGAAGGGCTAGGAATACTGCCCTGAGTTTTAGAAGATTGATATGAAGGAGAGACTCTTGTGGAGACCAAACACCCTGTGCTGTGAGGGGTCCTAGGTGGGCTCCCAGCCCAGGAGAGAAGCATCTGTAGTTAGTACCACTGAATGAGATTGATTGAGGAATGGGACACCTTGTCTGAGATTGTCCTGATCCAGCCAACACTGGAGAGCTTGGACCAGAGTCTGAGTCACTGGAACCAATTTGGTGAGAAAATCTTTTTTTCTGAGACCAAAAGACCTTAGGTGAAACTGAATGTCCCTCATTTGGAACCTGGCTCCTTGTACCACAGCAGTGGAAGCTGCCATGTGGCCTAATAGCTGAAGAAAATGTCTTGCTGGGCGAGAAACCAGAGGATGAAAAGAGGAAGCAAGATCTGTAAGGGCCTTTACCCTTGCTAATGGGAGGAAGGCTTTTGCTTGAACAGTATCTAACTCTGTCCCTATGACAGTGAGGAGTTGTACTGGTTCAAGAACTGACTTTAGCAGATTGAGAAGAAAACCCAGAGAACTGAGCAAATCTTGAGTGACTTGAAGAGCTGACCTGACCTGGTCGGGAAACTGTCCTACAATGAGCCAGTCGTTCAGGTATGGGAATAGAGAGATCCCCTGCCTTCTAAGGAAGGCCACCACTACTGCAAGGCACTTTGTAAACAGTCTTGGAGCCAATGTTAGGCCGAAAGGCATGGCTCTGAACTGATAATGGCCTGAAGGCAGCTCGAACCTGAGGTACTTTCTGTGGGAGCACCTGATAGGAATGTGGAAATAGGCATCCTTCAGGTTTAGGGATGCTAACCAATCTTCTGGCCTCAGAGAGGGAAGAATTACTCCCACAGTCACCATTTTGAATTTTGGTTTTAAGATGTGTTTGTTCAAATACCTTAAGTCTAGGATGGGTCGCGACGCCCCTGTTTTTTTGGGGGCAAGGAAATATCTGGAGTACAGACCCTTACCCCTGTGTACAGTAGGAACTCGCTTCACGGTTCTGAGAGCCAGCAGAGAGGAAACCTCTGCTTCTAGAGCAATGGTTTCGGAGATGTTTGCAGGTGGAAAAGATCTGACCCTCATTTTTGGAAACTCCTTGAAACTGAGGGCCAGTCCCTGGCTTACTATCACCAGGACTCAATTGTCTGAGAAAACAGACTTCCAGGCCTGGCAGTAGTAAGCCAGCCTACCTCCTACTGGAGTTGGGGAGTCGACCCGGGCTGACACATCAGGGTGTCTGCTGGGCAGAAACCTTGGACTGGGAAGAGGATGCAGCCCTGCTCATCTCCCTCCTGCCTCTCCCTCGAAAGAACCCCCTCTGTGGGGAGGGAGAGTAGGCCTGGGCTTTGTAGAAAGACCTGTGAAAGGGCCTGCCCCTGCCCCTAGACTGCTGCTTTTGAGGAGCGGCTTGCCATTCCTTGACCTATGCACTCCTGTAGGTGGTCCTGTACTCATCCATCTTCTTCATGTAAGCCTCTGTCTGCTCCCGAAACAGAGAGTTACCCACCACAGGGAAATCCATGGCCTTAGCCTTGGTGTCCTGAGAAAGGCTAGTGCATCTGAGCCAAGCAAATATCCTGAGAGACACAGATGTAGCCATGACTCTTGATGCCACATTGTAAGAGTCTACAGCAGTATGGAATTGCACTTTGGATGCCTCAATCCCATCCATCAGCAGCCACATCCTCCAGCTCTTTGGCTAGTTGGGAAGCCTGTTTAGCCAGTTCCAGAACCGTATCCCACCTGGACTTCTGGTATCTGGCTGTGTAGGCCATATAATTAGCCTGCCTGAGTCCCAAGGAGGATGCCAAGTATTGTTTCTTGGCCATGGCATCCACCTTCCTGGAGTCTTTATCTGGGGTGTGTGAAGTCAAAGGTATATTCGCCCTGTCACAGGCTGCAGCCTGTACTACTCCAACATGGCTGCAATGACTGAACAAAAACTCTGTACCTGAGCCTGATAGCATATACCTTCTGTCCATTCTCTTACCCACAGGAGGAAAATAATTTGGTGTCTGTAAAATATTTTGTGTCTGTTTCCCCAGGGATTTATGGAGGGGAATAGACAACCTCTTGGACTCTGGGATGTCCATCATTTCCACAAAATCAGGCTCTTGTTCCTCCTCAACAGCTTCAATCATAGGGAGCTGGAGGGTTTCAGCCACCTTTTTGTAAAACAAAAAGTGAGATGGGGACTCAGAAAGCCTTGGAGGGGAGACATTGGAGGGTCTGTCTGGGGAGATGTCCGGTTCAATGGGCACATCCAGACCTTCATAATCATTGTCATCATCATCATCATCATCCAGTAACTCTTCACCCCCTTCCCACTCCAATTCATAGTAAGCATCCGGATCATAATCTGATGGATCCAACTGAACCGAGTGCCTAACCGACGGCGCTGGTTCAGACAGAACCGGACGAAGCAATTGCACAATACTGATCACTTTGGCTATTTCTTCAGCAGTTGGAGTAACGGATGCTGGATCCGAACTAGCTGACTTTTTTTGTCTTTTTGACAGAACTGACCACTCAGGGTCGGCTCTCCTTTTGCCTAAGGACGTCTCGCCCAAGTCAGTGGGCACCTCCTCAGGTTCGGTCGTAACCGAACTGGGCTGGCCATCCGGATCAGCGGACTTCTCGGCCTCTTTTTCCTTTAGCCTACCCAATCTTTTTTCCAGAGTGGCCTTAAAAACATTTGTGCAGATTTGGCAGTCTGTTTTGAGGTGGTCAAACCCCAGACAATAAACACAGATGAGGTGGGGGTCGGCCTTAGCAAAGGCCTCCCCACACTCTGTACAGTGTTGAAACCCAGTGGGACCATTTTATTTCTTGGGTTTCTTAGACATGGCCAGACTAGAAAAAATTGCCCTTTACAGCTTTTTGCCAGGTAATACACCCCTGTCGGTTACCAACCATGTCACAGGTTGTGTAAAGAAACCGAAAAAAGTTTCTTTTTTTTTAAACTGATAGGAATCGGCACACCACTACTACAATCCTAGAAGATAAATTTAAACACAAAAGGTTGGTTCCCAACTGGACCAACCAAGAAGGAACCGAGTTTACAATTTCCACAGAAGAAAAACACAAATTACAGTTCACTACCTATTTACACTACTTACTGTACGTAGACAGAGGCTCGAAACCGAAAATAAACAAATCGGTTGAAAAACTGACATGTTTTGAAACTTTACCGAACCGAAGCGAAGGAGCAATCTCAGGAGCGACTTCACAGTTAGGCGGAGTAAAGAATCTGACGGCTATGCTCTGAGGCACCACAGACAGAGGTTTGAAACCGAGATCGAGCTCAATGTTCTATGCCTTGCATAGAAATTAACTCTTTCCTCTCGGAGCAGTTAAAGTACTAGGGCTAACTGCATATGTAAGAATCTGGCAAGACTTTATGTTGTTTGAATAACTGGTTCTACCAGTTATTACAGCGTTGAAACGCGGTTCTAGACCGTGTGTTAAAAAGGGTCATAAGTAATTATGATTTTTTTCTTCACAGAAGTTTTCTCCTTGGCCATATTGTCTTGTCAGGGATATACCCTGGTCCTAGAGACATAACCACTCAGTCCTGTGTCCTCTCCCACCCCCGATATCCTTCTCATTGGTTACCCCCACGGCTGGCCCTCCACAGCATGGGATCTGGGAGGAGGAACTTCCCCCGCCTCAGGTAGTGGTTTGTCTGGACTGGGATTAAGTGCTGGAAGGCACTAGGAGCCAAGGAAATCCAGAGGCCCAACTTTAGATGGATATGGGATTTTCTACCATTTTAGGTCCCTCGTCAATGGGAGCACAGCCTTTTGTAGCAGCCTAGCATGTGCACAGCACATCCCTTGCAGTAGGAGCAAACTCCCTGGCCCAGCCACAGGGGTCACTGTGGTGTCAGAGGTCGTCATCGACCCTCCAGGGATGTGCTGATGTGCACTGCTGTGCGGCAGCTTCCTCAGCCTGGCCTGCATTCCAACTCAGCAACTTGGGTTCACTCCCAATCCCGTGTCATCTGCATGGTAGCATGATGTGTGGCCACTAGGTCATTGGGGCGGCCCCACAACAGGGGACTATGACTTCAAGTAGAGAATAAGCAGCCACAGCTGATGTAAGGTGTAACAATGTTACTGTCATGCAGATGTTCTCAATTTTGAAGCACAGAAGGAAGAGCGATGGAAGGTGTGAAACATAAGCTAAGCCGTGTCTAAATGTTATGGTGTTTCTGTTTTCCCTGAAGTAATAGCAATTCTTTAAGAACCTCTATCCATGGACTGCAACTTGCTGATTATTAATTCAGTTGTCAATGCCATCTTCTGTAAGTGAAGCATAAGTGAGCAATCTAGAGCTTAAATTCATTTTGGGTCACAACTATGTGACATCTGTCCTTATCACAAAAAAAAAAAAAAAACAGCAAAAACTCCCCATTTTCGGTAACTGTTATATTTCAGGCTGGCATGGGGCCTCCCAAGGACAAGTTGGGGGCATCCCCAGGCGAAGACTGGCCTTAGAATTTGAAAATCACAGGATGAATGTATGCAGTGTCAGCCATTAACCGTTATGCTGTCACTACAGAGACAGCATGTGGTGAGTTCCCATTTTTTTTGTGAATTGCTGAGACACTGTTGTACAGTACTGTCTGCTGATATTGTAGTTAACACAGGATTGCATTTTAAAAAATAAATAGCCTTATTCACAAAACGTGTGTTTTGTTCTTCTAAAAGGTTGCCAGTGCTAGTGATGGTTTTCGGTAGGAATAATGAAAAGTACTCTTTCACAAACACGGTAGGTAATGGAGCCTTTCACTTGGTGCCTTTTCACTATCTAGTGTGGTGATAGCAGTAGGTAACGGAACCTTCCACGTGGTGCCCTTTCACTATCTAGTGTGGTGATAGGTCATGTGACGGCTCACCTCAGCTGGATTGTACTGGCTACTGTGAAGCACTATAGCATCACCACAAACACGTGGTGGAGCTACACTGTTTGCAACATACACATTTACAATACATTGGTCTGCTTGTGATACACACTCATGTTTATATTATATTGTTTGTGATACACACTCGTGTTTAAATTATATTGCTTGTGATACACCTCATGTTTACATTATACTGCTTGTGATACACACTTGGATTTATGTTATATTGCTTCTGATACACACTCTTGTGTTTACATAATACTGCTTGTGATACACCGTGCATTTACATTACATTGCTTATGAAACACACGTGCTTACATTATATTGCTTGTGGTACACACTTGTATTTACATTATAGTGCTTATGATACACACTTGTGTTTACATTATGGTGCTTGTGTTACTCGTGTTTACATATTGCTTCCAATATACACTCATGTCTACATTATACTGCTTGAGATACACTATGTGTTCACATTATATTGCTTGTGATACAAATGCATGTTTGCATTATATTGCTTGTGATACACACTGCTAGTGATTCACACTCATGTTTACATTATATTGCTTATAATACATGCATGCCTATAAGATACATTTATATTTATATTACAGGTATGTTTGTAAATTACAAAGGAAAGTGGGGGCGCAAGGAATGAGACAAGTGAGGAGAAAGCTAGAAAGGCCAAGAGGGCAGTCGAGTTGTAAAAGGCAGACACAGAGCTGTGTATTGTGGAGGGGGGTCAAGGAGGGGAAAACATTTTTTTAGATATATAAGGGAAAAAGAGAGACAGGAGGGGAGATTATTAGTCTGAAGGTGGGGGGCATGATAGAGGAAGACAGGCAGGAAGCAGCCATGCTGAAAGACTCCTTCTGTGCAATATTCACTAGGGAGAACAGCAGGCCCTTGCCAGTGAGCGGGGATGAAAAAATTACTCACCTTAGTAATTATGTTTCTTCTATTGGAGTCTTGCTGTATTCTGACAAGTGCAGTTAGCCCCAGCCTTTAAACCCCCGAGAACAAAGGGTTAACCTTTCTATGCAGAGCGGTTGATGTCTGTCTGTTTCCCTTTGAAAGCTAACCATCAGATTCTTCCGAGCAACACTCTAATAGTATTCTATGTGGAAACTGTAAAACAACATTTTAATAGCCAACTGGCAACAAAAAGTTTTGAACTACAAAAAAGACTCAAGTCAGAAAACCCAAAACTCAAAACCCAAACCAAACAGGAATATGACAAAATAAACACCCACACAAGAAGAGGGTGTAAAAAGAGCACCCCTGAGGTGCAACACTGCACCTGCCCACCCACTTCCCAAACCCAGGTTCTGAGAGGGGAGGCAGGGAGGGAGGGACGTCAGAATATAGCAAGACTCCAATAGAGGAAACATAATTACTAAGGTGAGTAATTTTTTCTTCAAACAACTTGAAGTCTTGCTGTATTCTGACAAGTGCAGACTACCAAGCAGTACCTCCATGGAGGAGGGACAGAACCTACTTTGGGAATAGGCTCTGAAGTACTGCTGTGCCAAACCGAGCATCACTCCTAGCCTGGATATCCAGAGAGTAATGCTTGGTAAAGGTATGGACTGTTTTCCAGGTGGCTGCTTGACAAATTTCTAAGAGAGGGATATCCCTGGCAGCAGCCAGGGAAGCAGCTGTACCTCTTGTGGAATGAGCCCTCAGGCCTGAGGGTGGAGTTTTTCCCAGTTTTTCATAGCAGAATTGTATACAAGACACAATCCACCTGGCAATAGATCTCTTGGTGGCAGGTTTGCCCTTTCCCACTTCTCCAGAAGTGAGGAACAACTGGAGGGAGTCAAACCTGTGACCCTTGGTACGCTCTATATAGTAACTAAGGGCTCTTTTAACATTTAAACTGTGTAGCCTCCTCTCTCCTTAGGAAGAATGATCAGTGAAGAAAACAGGAAGAGACATAGACTGGTTTAAATGGAAGTTTGAAACCACTTTGGGCAAGAACCTTCTATTGGTTCTGAGGACCACTTTATCCCTGTGAAGGGAGATAAAATCAGGTTCCACTGACAGGGCTTGCAATTCACTGATATGCCTGGCAGAGGTAATGGCTACGAAGAACACAGTTTTCCAAGTCAAGTACTTAAGCTCTGCTGAAGACATAGGCTCAAAAGGGGGTTACGTAAGTTGAGCAATTCAAAAATTCAAATCCCAGGCAGGGGCAGGGTCTCTAAAAGGAGGGTTGGTGTGAAGCAATCGTTTAAAAAATTTACAGAACACAGGATGAGACAATAGTGAGGAAAACTTCCCCACAGACAAAAAACGCAGAAACAGCTGACAAGTGTACCTTGAGAGTAGCTGGTCTGAGGCCTAGGCCATTAAGATGGACCATATAATCCAGAACCGTAGGCAATCCAGCAGTATCTGGAGAAATATGCTTCTTAGAACACCAAATGCTGAATCTCTTCCATTTGGAGTTATGTCTTTCTGGTGGAGGGCTTTCAAAAAGCTTTGAGAATATCCAGAACCCCTTGGGAAAGATGTAGATCTGCAAACGCTAACTCTTCAAAAGCCATGCCTTGAGATTGAGAGACTGAAGATTGGGGTACCAAATCCTCCCCTGAGAGGATGTTAACAGGTTGTAATTTCTGGGAAGAGACAGGGGAAGATGGACTGCTAGGGACAGCAACAGGGGTACCAGGGCTGTCTGGCCCAATCTGGAGCAATCAGAATCACTTTGTAAGGTTGAGACCTTATTTCGACTAACACTTTAAACAGGAGTGGGAAGGAGGAAGGCATACAGAAACTTCCTTCCCAGTTCAGAATCAGGGCATCCAGGGGACTGGGCCCAAGACTGAGGTCTGCAACAAAATAGAGGAGTTGGTGATTGTCTGGGGCTGCAAAGAGATCTAACTCTGGAGTGCCCCACCTTGAAAAAATCACTTTCAACACCTGAGGGTCCAGGGACCATTCGTGATGGCCCTGTGAGATCCTGCTCAGTGCATCTGCTAGCACATTGTCCTTCCCTGGAAGGTGAACTGCTACCAGAGAGGTTTGCAGGGAATAAGCCAGGGACCACAATTTCATGGCTTCCGTGCACAAGGCCGTGGACCGAGTGCCTCCCTGCTTGTTGATGTACCACATGGTGGTGGTGGTGTCCATTCTGACCTGAACCACCTTGTTCTGTACTGACTGAGAGAAAGCTTTGAGGGCCAGAAAAACTGCCCTGAGCTCTAGGAGATTGATATGGAGAAGGGATTCTTGGGGGAACCACAGCCCCTGGGCAGTGAGGGCCCCCAGATGGGCTCCCCAGCCCAGAAGAGAAGCGTCCGTGGTCAGGACCACTGAACAAAGCTGAGTGGCAAAAGGAACACCTTGTCTTAAATTGTCCTGATCCTGCCACCATTGGAGGCTTGGATCAATCTCAAAGTCACTTGGATCAGTTTGGTGAGGAATCCTTCCTCTGAGACCAAAAGCTCTCAGATGGAACTGAATATCCCTCATCTGGAATCTTGCCCTTGGACCACTGCTGTTGAAGCTGCCATGTGGCCCAAAAGCTGGAGGAAATGCCTTGCTGGTCGGAGATACTCGAAGGCTGAAGAAAGAGGCTAGTTCCATAAGAACCCTTACCCTTTCTAGAGGAAGAAAGGCTCTTGCTCTGAGTGTGTCCAGTTCTGCCCCTATAAAGGTAAGAAGCTGGACTGGTTCGAGAACTGACTTGGGAAGGTTGAGAAGAAATCCTAGAGAAGTGAGCACTTGCTGGGTCACTTGCAGGTGAGACTTGACTTGGTCTGGAGACTGGCCCACTATTAGCCAATTGTCCAGATATGGAAACATGGAAATCTTTTGCCTTCTTAGAAAGGCAACTCCTACTGCCAGGCACTTTGTGAAAACCCTTGGGGCTGAGGTTAGGCCAAAGGACATTGCTCTGAACTAATAATGGCCTGAGGGCAACTCAAACCTGAGGTACTTTCTGTGGGAGCACCTGATGGGAATGTGAAAATAGGCATCTTTGAGGTCCAGGGAGGCTAACCAGTCCCCCTGGCCTTAGAGAGGAAAGGATTATTCCCAGAGTTACCATCTTGAACTTTGGTTTTAAAATATGTTTGTTTAGATATCTTAGGTCTAGGATGGGTCACCACTCCCCTGTCTTTTTTGGGGTCAGGAAGTACCTGGAGTACAGCCCTTTGCTCCAGTGTAGGGTAGGTACTCTCTCTGTGGCTCTTAAGGCTAGAAGAGAAGAAACCTCTGCCTCTAGGGCAAGGAGTTCCCGAGAGATTTGCAGGTGCAAAAGATCTGGCTCTCATCTTTGGAAATTTTCTGAAGCTGAGAACCAGTCCCTGGCTTACTACTTCCAGGACCCACTTGTCTGATGTAATAGACATCCAGTCCTGGACAAAGTAAGCCAGCCTGACCCCTACTGGAATAGGAGAGTTGACCCAGGCAGGCTCATCAGGGTGTCTGCTTGGCAGGGGCTTTAGGCTGAGGAGTGGATGCAGCCCTGCTCATCCCCCTTCTGCCTCTCCCTCTGAAGAACCCCCTCTGAGAAAAGGAAGAAGAGGCCTGTGCTTGGTAAAAAGGCCTTTGAAAAGGCCTGCCCCTGCCCCTAGACTGCTGCCTTTGAGGAGTTGCCTGCCTCTCCTTGGCCTGAGCACTTCTGTAGGTGGTCCTGTACTCATTCATTTTCCTCATGTAATTCTCTGCTCCTCAAACAGAGAATTACCCACTGCAGGAAAGTCCATGGCCTCAGCCTGGGTATCCTGCGAGAGGCTAGTACATCTGAGCCAAGCCATTCTCCGAAGAGCCATAGATGTAGCCATGACTCTTGATGACACATCATTGGAGTCCACAGTAGCATGAAACTGAACTTTAGATGCCTCAGTCCCATCTGCAGCCACCTCCTCCAGCTCCTTGGCTAGCTGGGGGGAGGCCTGTTTAGCCAGTGCCAGTACAGTGTCCCACCTGGACTTCTGGTACTTAGCTGTATAGGCCATATAATTTGCCTGTCTGAGTCCCAGGGAAGATGCCACGTACAGCTTTTTTGCCATGGTATCAACCTTCCTAGAGTCTTTGTCTGGGGGGGTGAAGCCAAGGGAATGCTTGCCTTACCACAGGCAGCAGCCTGCACAACCACAACATGGCTGCATTGGTGGTATAAAAACTCATTTTCTGAGCCTGAGAGTGTATACCTCTTGTCCATTCTTCTGTCCACAGGAGGTATAGAATTGGGAGACTTCAGAATTTTTTGTGTCTGTTTCCCAAATGATTTGTGGAGGGGAATAGACAGTCTCCTGTACTCTGGGATGTCCATCATTTCTACATAATCAGGCTCCTCCTGATCCTCCAGTTCCTCTTCCAAAGGAAGCTGGAGGGTCTCAGCCACCTTTCTGTAGAACATAAAGTGGGAAGGGGACTCAGAAAGCCCAGGAGGGGATACACCTGAAGGTCTGTCTGGGGAGATGTCAGGTTCCACAGGTACATCTAGATTTCCACCATCACCATCATCATCTTCAAACTCCCCTTCCTCCTCAAACTCTGGTTCATAAAATTCTTCCAAAGCATAATCGTGAACCGGGGGGGGGAACCGACCGAACTGAGCCCCTGCCAAAAGGTGCTGGATCAGTTGGAACCGGGCAAAGCGATTCCACAATCCGAATCGCTCTGGCTATTTTCTTGACGGTCGAACATGGACTCTGGATCCAAACCGGACGATTTTTCTTTGCATTTTCTTTTAGTCCGAACCGACCCCTCGGGATCAGCTCTCCTTTTGCCCGAAAAAGTATCGCCCTGGTCAGAGGGCACTCCTTCTGGTTCGGTCGGAACCGAACCGGGCTGGCCATCCGGGTCAGCGGACTTCTCGGCCTCCTTTTCCCTCAGTCTACCTAATCTCTTTTCAAGGGTAGATTTGGGAAATTTTGCAAATTTGGCAGTCTGAATTGAGGTGGTCAAACCCCAGACAATAAATACAGGTGATGTGGGGATCGGCCTTAGCAAAGACCTCCCCACACTCACTGCAGTGTTTAAACCCAGTGGGCCCGTTTTTTTCTTGGGTTTCTCAGACATGGCCAACCTAACCAAACTTACCCTTTTTTCGGCAACCGCCAGGCAAGACTCCCTTATCGGTTCCTAACCGTGTCACGGGTCTTGGAAAAAAAGTTTCAAAACACGTTTGTTTTAGAACCAATAAGGACCGGTAACCACACACTAAAGTTACACAAGAATTAAACAAATGATCGGTTCGGCCGAACCGATCCACACTTGATCCACACTTTTTACAAGTTCCACACAGAAACACAGTACAAAACCTATCTAGTACTCACGGTACCACAGACAGAGACTGAACCGACTATGCGGGAAACTTTTTCGATTAGAAACCGACGAAAAAACGACACTTAAACCGACTTTTGAACTGAGCTGCAGGAGAAATCTCCGGAGCAACTGTTCAGGGAGGCAGAGTAAAGAATCTGATGGTTAGCTTTCAAAGGGAAACAGACAGAGACATCAACCAAGCTCGAGCTCAGCATTCTATGCTCTGCACAGAAAAGCTAACCCTTTGTTCTCCGGGGCAGTTTAAAGGCTGGGGCTAACTGCACTGGACAGAACACAGCAAGACTTCAAGTTGTTTGAAAAAGGCAGTTGATAAAGGGGTCCCGGAAATGAGGCTGCAGAAATATACTAGCAAAATAGTTAGTAGCCCTCAAGGTAAGCAAGGCCCCAGGGTTAGATGGGATGCATCTCAGGGGAACTGGCATTGCTGTTAGCCAGGCTCCTGGCAGGGCTATTCAATAGATCTCTGCATCAAGGAGGTGGTTCCCAAGGACTGAAGAATGGCAGATGTTGTTCGACTGCACAAGGCAGGGAACAAGGAGCAGTTGGGAAACTACAGACCCATCAGCCTTACCTCCATAGTAGGGGAAACTGATAGAGACACTAGTCAAAGAGGACCTAGTGGAATACCTGGAGGAAAAATGGGCTTCAGGACAGTATGCAGCATGGGTTCATGGCAGGGATGTCTCGTTAGACTAACCTGATAGTATTCTTTGGGTAACCAGGGAAGTTGACAAGGGGCATGCAGTAGATTTGCTCTACTTCAGATTCAGCAAGTCATTCAACTCCGTACCACACAGAAGACTGCTGAAGAAGATGGGGATCTGGAAATAGCTAAGGTAATAGTAAGGTGGGTAGAGAGACTGTTGGAGGGAAGGGAGCAGTAAGTTGTGGTAAATGGGGTCAGATCAGCGGAGAGATCACCAGCAGAGTACCACAAGGATCTGTCCTGGGTCCAGTCCTCTTCAATATGTTCATCAGCAACTTGGGAGATGATCCAGGGTAGGTTGTGTCTATTCACAGATGACACTAAACTCTGTGGAAGTGTTGAAAACGTGGAGGGATAAGGAAATTGACTGGTCCAAAGTGTGACAACTGAAATTCAATGCCAAGAAGTGCAGAGTGATGCACTTAGAAACATAGACTTTGATGGGAGATAAGACCGCATGGCCCACCTAGTCTGCCCAGTTCCCTACCTACAAGATAAGCTGCAGATCCTAGTTAACCAGCAACCTATTTCTTCCTACCTGTCACAAAATTGCCTTATGTCTGTCCCATGCATTCTTGAATTCTCCCACAGTTGTAGACCCCCAACCTCCTCAGGAAGCTGTTCCATCGTCCACCACCCTCTCTGTGAAAAACTACTTCCTCACATTGCCCCTGACCGCCCCATCTTCAAATTGTATCCCTTGTTCTTGCACATCTCTTTTTGAAAGATGCTACCCTCTTGGACTTTGCTGATTCCACTGAGGTACTTAAATGTTTCTATCATGTCCCCACTCCCTCCTTTCCTCAAGGGTATACATATTAAGCTCCTTTAGTCTCTCCTCATACGGCTTCTCTTGCAGACCCTGCACCATTTTAGTTGCCCTCCTCTGGACTGCCTCTATCCTGTCTATGTTCTTGCAGAGATGGGGTCTCCAGAACTGGATGCAGTACTCCAGATGGGGTCTCACCAACTGTCTGTACAGAGGGATAACAACTTCTTGTTTTCTGCTGGTGATGCCTCTCCCTGTACATCCCAGTATACCCCAACCCTTCCTAAAGCCTTCTCACATTGTCGCTAACCTTAAGGTCATCTGATATGATTACCGCAAGGTCCCTTTCCATTTTGTTGTTGTTACTACCCCATTGTGTAATTTTCCCTGGGTTTTGTTTCCCATGTGCATTATTTTGCACTTCATTACATTGAATCCAAGCTGCCATACTTCTGACCATTCCTACAACTTTGCCAAGTCCATTCTCATCCTTTCCACGCTCCTTGTGTATCAACCTTGTTGTAGATCTTTGTGTCATCTGCAAAGAGGCATACTTTTCCTTCCAGTCCCTCTACAGTGTCATTTATAATGACATTAAAAAGGACTGGAACCAGTACTGAATCCTGCGGAACCCCACTAGTAACCCCTCTTTCTTCAGAGTGGACTCCATTTACAGTTACCTTCTATGTCCTGTTGTCCACCCAGTGTTTTACCCAGGCTACCACCCTAGGACCCACTCCCAGGCTGGTTAATTTGACTATTAATCTTTTGTGTGGGACTGTGTCAAATGCCTTGCTAAAGTCTAGGTAGGGTATGTCCACAGCCCCTCCCTAGTCTACTACTTTGGTCACCCAGTCAAAGAAATCAATTAGATTCACCTGACATGACCTTCCCACTGTGAACCCATGCTGCTCTGGGTCCTGTGCCCCACCGGCCTCTAGGTACTCAACAATTCTTTCCTTCAGAAGTGATTCCATCACTTTCCCTAGCACAGAGGTCAAACTGACAGGTCTGTAGTTTCCTGCCTCTGTCTTGGTCCCACTTTTGTGAAGGGGAGTCACATCCACCTTCCTCCAGTCCTCAGGTACCACACCATCCTCCCATGATTTGTTAAAAAGGGTAGTCAGTGGTTTCACTAGTTCTCCCCTTAATTCTTTTAGAATTCTGGGGTGAATTCTGTCAGGCCCCACTGTTATGTCCACCTTCAGTTTTAGGAGTTCTTTCAGAACCCTTTCTTCTGAGAAAGGACTGGGATCAACCCCCATCCAGGGTGCTTCTGTTAATTGGTTAGGCACTTCCCCTCCTCCTCTTTTGTGAATACTGAAGAAATATTTGTTCAGTAACCCTGCTTTTCACTGTCCTCTCTGCCCACCCACCGTCCATTCTATTCAGCCTCATTATCCCTCCCTTTGTCTTTCTATGCATCCCGATGTACCTATAAAAGGTTTTATCCCCCTTCTTAACCAAGTTGGCTATCTTTTCCTCAGTTTGGGCCTTTGCTATTCTGATTTCCCTCACTGCTTCCTTCTCTGCCATCCTAAGAATGCCTTCTACCATATCCTTGTCTATTCCCTCCCCCTGACATGGGGTCTGTATACAACCCCTGTGCGGATTGTGTTGCCATTTCCAGTCTCTGAGGTGACCCACAGTGCCTTCTCTCCTCCCTGTTTACTCTTTTGTTCAGTTGCTTTTATCCCTTCCCTTCCCTTACATAGACAGCTACTCATCTCCCTCTTCTCCCCTCCCTGTCTCTCCTGTAGGTTGTGTACCCTGGTATGTTAACATCCCAGTCATGGTTCTCTGTGTACCATGTTTCTGTGACTGCTACAATATCCAGGCATCTCTCTTCCATCAAGGCCACCAGTTCAGACAGCTTGTTGCCCAGACTACGGGCATTGATACTCATTACCCTCCATTTCCTGATGTCCTTACCCCTTTTGCCTCATCCATGTCCTTATTTCCTTTGTCACTTTCTCCATTTACCCCTGCCCTTCTCCCTATTGACATCTCTATCTTGGTGTTTACCTCACTTACTACCCTGAGTTTTTTTTGGGGGGGGGGCTTGGATTTCCCTGCTCCTTTCCAGTGCCTCCCCCCTGCCAATGACGCATATAAACCTGTCACCTAGGGTCCTGGTTCCCCTCCTGGACAGATGCAGACCATCACGCCAGTATAGGCCTGCATCACTCCAGGTGGACCCCCAGTCCCCAATGAAGCCAAATCCCTGAGGTCTGCACCAGTTTTTCAACCACTGATTGAATCCCATGGTGTGGAGCACCCTAGCCTCACCTATGCCATAGACAGGCAGCACCTCCAAGAAGGTTAACGTGTGGGCTACTTGTCTAAAGCCTCTCTCCAACTCCACAAACTCTTCCTGCACTTCTCTGATCCCTTTCTTAGACAGGTCACTTGTCCCTAGGTGGACAATGACATCCAGCTGTCTTCCCTGTGCAGCTGCTCCGGTGATTCTGAGGATCCGCTCCCCCTCCAAGCCATGGAGCTTAAGGAACAAAAACCCCAAAACAGAGTACTGGATGGGAGGGGTTCAGCTGGACACAGCAGAGGAAAGGAACCTAGAAGTCATCATTAGGGACTCCTTTAAACAAACTAGCCAATGTATCAAAGTCTTCGGCAAGGCTAACAGGATGCTAGGGTGCACTGGGAGGGGATTCAATAGTAGGAAACAGGAGGTACTGTTACCTCTGTATAGGTCACTGGTGAGGCCACACTGGGAGTACTGTGCTCAGTTCTGGAGTGCCCACCTGAAAAAGGACAGAGGCATGCTAGAGACAGTACAACACAGGGCAAACAAGATGATTCAGGGCTAGGAGAGTAGATTTTATGAGGACTGGCTAAAGGTGGTGACATGTATTCACTCGAAAACCAGACTGGGGTGGGGGAGGTCATGACAGAGACCTCCAGGTTCCTGAAAGGAATAAACAAGATGAACTGTGAAGAGCTATTTACCAGGAACAGAGAAGCTAGGACATGGGTGCATGAGTAGGGGAAGGTGTAAAAAGATGTAAGGAAGTATCACTTTACAGAAAGAGTGGTTGAGCCATGGAATGATCTGCCAGCAGTGATAGTGGATGCTAAAACCATAAACGGCTTCAAATATGGCTGGGATTGAGCCATGGGTATAGTAGCTACTCAGAAGGACGAGGGAGGTGGAAACACAGAGAATAATAGGGAGAATAGGGTAAGCAAAGACCCCACAGGGACAATAGGTCCCAGGGTATGATAGGATAACATGGGCATGCTAGACGGACTGTCAGTCTTTTTCTGCCATCATCGTCTATGTTTCTGTATATTGCTTGTGATACACACTTGAGTTTATATTATACTGCTTGTGATAAATGTGCATGTGTTTACATTATACTACTTGTGATACACACTCATGTTTACCTTATACTGCTTGTGATACACATGCACATTTATATTGCTTGTGATATACATATTTACATTATATTGATTGTGTTACACTCATGTTTACATTATATTGATTGTGATACAACATAGAGAGTGTCTATTGAGTCATTCACAACAAGGATATTCTCAATTGAGAGGTCTCCATGGCAACACTAGACCTCGAGGCGAAGTTCAAGAGGTCGTCCGTTAACATGGAGACCTCGAGATTGAAGAATATCCTTGTCTGTAGAATGACTCACCATAGACGATCTTTATAATGCATGGTGAGTCCAGGCAAGTTTTCAAAAGAATGTGAAGTACCTTCTTGGCACAGTTTATTCAAGGCTGCTTCTTTCCTCCGTTCCTCATCTGTTTTCACCACAGCGGCCGACATCACACACCACGAGAATGCGTTCGATCTTGTTGTGCTGCACCAGTGACATACTCAGTGCAGCACAACAAGATCGTGGCGATTTAGTGCAACACAGACACTGTTCCAGGCATGGATTTCCATGCGGAACAACATTCTACATGCACTATATGTGTTTACATTATACTGCTTGTGATACCCATTTGTGTTTACATTCTATTGCTTGTGATACACACTCGTGTTTACATTATATTGCCTGTGATACACATCACGTTTACATTATATTGCTTTGATACACACTCATGTTTACATTATATTGCCTGTGATACACACTCATGTTTACGTTATATTGCTTGTGATACATGCTCATGTGTTTGCATTATATTGCTTGTGATACACACTAGTTTGGTGATAGGTCATGTGATGGCTCACCTCTGCTGGATCATACTGGACACTGTGAAGCACTACAGCGTCACCACAAACACATACACGTGGTGGAGCGATGTTGCTTGCAACATACACATTTACAATATACTGGTCTTCTTGTGATACACACTTATGTGTTTATATTACATTGCTTGTGATACACACGCGTGTATTTACATTATATTGCTTGTGATACACACGTTTACATTACATTGCTCGTGATACATACTCATGTGTTTGCATTATATAGTTTGTGATACACAAACATGTTTATTTTATATTGCTTATGATAACACTTGTGTATACTGCTTGTGATATACCTCTCTATTCTCTGTGACATGTATAGGTTTGTGCTTCATTGCTTGTGACACAAACATTTATGCATGACACATGCATGTGTTTGTATTATACTTTTATGACACGTCACATTGCCGGTAACACTTGTGTGCTTGTGGTATATTGCTTGTGTGTATTTCACTGTTACTAGAACTGGGCAAATCTGGGGTGGATTTGGTTTTGTTTTGTGACTAAATGTCTTGCATGGCCCAGAATGGTGGTGCTGGGAGAGGCACATTATGCTACTACACAGTAAGCCAAGTTCATGTTATGTCCATGCAGGTAACTGGGATTCATGTTGTGACATGCAAGAGACTCAGGTTAACATTGCGAACCTGACCCCCATCCCTGTATTGGTGGAGTCAAGGGCAGCATCATGTAACTAATGCTCCTTGACTCGGGGAGTCAGCCATAGTTCTCCAGCGCCTCCTGTGGTAGACTCCAGAGGGGGCCTAGATGCTATGGGTGACCACATGATGTCTCTTCCATTCCTCTGCAAGTCAGGCATGGTATGGTACTGGAGGGAATCAGCAGTAATGGTGAGACAAAAAGCTAGAAGGGGCAGAAATCAAGATGGCCACCTGTAGGATACCTTCCTGTACCCCATGCTCAATGGGCCTTCCTAATGTCCTCAGTAGACCCTGCCTCCGCATACTCTGGATCCTGGTGTTAACGAGAAAGGATCTGCTATGGGAGAAGCTGCAAGGGTGACCCAGAAGAAAAAAATACTCACCTTAGTAATTATGTTTCTTCTATTGGAGTCTTGCTGTATTCTGACAAGTGCAGTTAGCCCTAGTCTTTAAACTGCCCCGGAGAACAAAGGGTTAACCTTTCTATGCAGAGCATAGAATGCTGAGCTCAAGCTCGGTTGATGTCTCTGTCTGTTTCCCTTTGAAAGCTAACCGTCAGATTCTTACGAGCAACACTCTAATAGTATTCTATGCGGAAATTGTAAAACATTTTTAATAGCCAACTGGCAACAGAAAGTTTTGGACTACCAAAAGAAGACTCAAGTCAGAAACCCAAAACTCAAAACCCAAACCAAACAGGAATATGACAAAATAAACACCCACACAAGAAGAGGGTGTAAAAAGAGCACCCCTGAGGTGCAACACTGCACCTGCCCACCCACTTCCCAAAACCAGGTTCTGAGAGGGGAGGCAGGAGAGGTCAGAATACAGCAAGACTCCAATAGAAGAAACATAATTACTAAGGTGAGTAATTTTTCTTCAAACAACTTGAAGTCTTGCTGTATTCTGACAAGTCTGAACTACAAGCAGTACCTCCATGGAGGAGGGACAGAACCTACTTTGGGAATAGGCTCTGAAGTACTGCTGTGCCAAACTGAGCATCACTCCTAGCCTGGATATCCAGAGAGTAATGCTTGGTAAAGGTATGGACTGTTTTCCAGGTGACTGCTTGACAAATTTCTAAGAGAGGGATATCCCTGGCAGCAGTCAGAGAAGTAGCTGTACCTCTTGTGGAATGAGCCCTCAGGCCTGAGGGTGGAGTTTTCCCAGTTTTCATAGCAGAGTGTATACAAGACACAATCCACCTGGCAATAGATCTCTTGGTGGCAGGTTTGCCTTCCCACTTCTCCAGAAGTGAGGAACAACTGGAGGGAGTCAAACCTGTGACCCTTGGTATGCTCTATGAAGTAACTAAGGGCTCTTTTAACATTTAAACTGTGTAGCCTCCTCTCTCCTGAGGAAGAATGATCAGTGAAGAAGACAGGAAGAGACACAGACTGGTTTAAATGGAAGTCTGAAACCACTTTGGGCAAGAACCTTCTATTGGTTCTAAGGACCACTTTATCCCTGTGAAAGGAGATAAAATCAGGTTCCACTAACAGGGCTTGCAATTCACTGATACGCCTGGCAGAGGTAATGGCTACCAAGAACACCGTTTTCCAAGTCAAGTACTTAAGCTCTGCTGAAGACATAGGCTCAAAGGGGGGTTGCATAAGTTGAACAATGCAAACATTCAAATCCCAGGCAGGGGCAGGGTCTCTGAAAGGAAGATTGGTGTGAAGCTATCCTTTAAAAAATTTACAGAACACAGGATGAGAAAATAGTGAGGAAGACTTCCCCACAGACAGAAACGCAGAAACAGCTGACAAGTGTACCTTGAGACTAGCTGGTCTGAGGCCTAGGCCATTAAGATGGACCATATAATCCAGAACCGTAGGCAATCCAGCAATATCTGGAGAAATATGCTTCTTAGAACACCAAATGCTGAATCTCTTCCATTTGGAGTTATAAGTCTTTCTGGTGGAGGGCTTTCAAGAAGCTTTGAGAATATCAGTGGGATATGGGAAAGATGAGAAAGATGCAGATCTGCAAACTCTAACTCTTCAAGAGCCATGCCTTGAGATTGAGAGACTGAAGATTGGGGTACCAAATCCTCCCCTGAGAGGATGTTAACAGATTGTAATTTTTGGGAAGAGCCGGGGGAAGATGGACTGCTAGGGAGAGCAACAGGGGGTACCAGGACTGTCTGGCCCAATCTGGAGCAAACAGAATCACTTTGTAAGGTAGAGACCTTATTTTGATTAAAACTTTGAACAGGAGTGGGAAGGGAGGGAGGGAAGGCATACAGAAAATTCCCTTCCCAATTCAGAATCAGGGCGTCCAGGGGGATTGAGCCTAAGACTGGAGGTCTGCAACAAAGAAAGGAGCTGATGATTGTCTGGGGCTGCAAAGAGATCTATCTCTGGAGTGCACCACCTTGAAAAAATCACTTTCAACACCTGAGGGTCCAGTCCAGGGACCATTCGTGATGGCCCTGAGAGATCCTGCTCAGTGTATCTGCTAGCACATTGTCCTTCCTGTAAGGTGAACTGCTACCAGAGAGGTTTGCGGGGAATAATCCAGGGACCACAATTTCATGGCTTCCGTGCACAAGGCCGTGGACTGAATGCCTCCCTGCTTGTTGATGTACCACATGGTGGTGGTGTTGTCCGTTCTGACCTGAACCACCTTGTTCTGTACTGACTGAGAGAAAGCTTTCAGGGCCAGAAAAACTGTCCTGAGCTCTAGGAGATTAATATGGAGAAGTGATTTTTGAGGGGACCATAGCCCCTGGGCAGAGAGGTCCCCCAGATGGGCTCCCCAGTCCAGAAGAGAAGCATCCTTGGTCAGGACCACTGAACAAGGCTGAGTGGCAAAAGGAACACCTTGTCTTAAATTGTCCTGATCCTGCCACCATTGGAGGGCTTGGGTCAAGGTCAAAGTCACTGGGATCAGTTTGGTAAGGGAATCCTTCCTCTGAGACCAAAAAGCTCTCAGATGGAACTGAATATCCCTCATCTGGAATCTTGCCCCTTGGACCACTGCTGTTGAAGCTGCCATGTGGCCCAAGAGCTGGAGGAAATGCCTTGCTGGTTGAGATACCCAAAGGCTGAAGGAAGAGGCTAGTTCCATAAAAACCCTTGCCCTTTCTAGAGGAAGAAAGGCTCTTGCTCTGAGTGTGTCCAGTTCTGCCCCTATAAAGTTAAGAAGCTGGACTGGTTCGAGAACTGACTTGGGAAGATTGAGAAGAAATCCTAGAGAAGTGAGCACTTGCTGGGTCACTTGCAGGTGAGACTTGACTTGGTCTGGAGACTGGCCCACTATCAGCCAATCATCCAGATATGGAAAAATGGAAATATTTTGCCTTCTTAGAAAGGCAACTCCTACTGCCAGGCACTTTGTGAAAACCCTTGGGGCTGAGGTTAGGCCAAAGGGCACTGCTCTGAACTGATAGTGGCCTGAGGGCAACTCGAATCTGAGGTACTTTCTGTGGGAGCACTTGATGGGAATGTGAGTAGGCATCTTTGAGGTCCAGGGAGGCTAACCAGTCCCCTGGCCTTACAGAGGGAAGGATTATTCCCAGAGTTACCATCTTGAACTTTGGTTTTAAAAGATGTTTGTTTAGATATCTTAGGTCTAGGATGGGTCTCCACTCCCCTGTCTTTTTTGGGGTCAGGAAGTACCTGGAGTACAGCCCTTTGCCCCAATGTAGGGTAGGTACTCTCTCTCTATGGCTCTGAAGGCTAGAAGAGAAGAAACCTCTGCCTCTAGGGCAAGGGTTTCCGAGAGATTTGCAGGTGGAAAAGATCTGGCTCTCATCTTTGGAAATTTTCTGAAACTGAGAACCAGTCTCTGGCTTACTACTTCCAGGACCCACTTGTCTGATGTAATAGACATCCAGTCCTGGACAAAGTAAGCCAGCCTGCCCACTACTGGAATAGGAGAGTCGACTCGGGCAGACCCATCAGGGTGTCTGCTTGGCAGGGGCTTTAGGCTGAGGAGTGGATGCAGCCCTGCTCATCCCCCTTCTGCCTCTTCCTCTGAAGAACCCCCTCTGTGGAAAGGAAGAAGAGGCCTGTGCTTGGTAAAAGGCCTTTGAAAAGGCCTGCCCTACCCCTAGACTGCTGCCTTTGAGGAGTTCCCTGCCTCTCCCTGGCCTGAGTATTCCTGTAGGTGGTCCTGTACTCATCCATTTTCTTCATGTAATTCTCTGTCTGCTCCCCAAACAGAGAATTACCCACTACAGGAAAATCCATGGCCTTAGCCTGGGTATCCTGTGAGAGGCTAGTACATCTGAGCCAAGCCATTCTCCGAAAGCCACAGATGTAGCCACGACTCTTGATGACACATCATTAGAGTCCACAGCAGCATGAAACTGAACTTTAGATGCCTCAGTTCCATCTGCAGCCACTGCCTCCAGCACCTTGGCTAGATGGGGGGAGGCCTGTTTAGCCAGTGTCAGTACAGTGTCCCACCTGGACTTCTGGTACCAAGCTGTATAGGCCATATAATTTGCCTGTCTGAGTCTCAGGGAAGATGCCATGTACAGCTTTTTTGCCATTGCATCAACCTTCCTAGAGTCTTTGTTTGGGGGGTGTGAAGCCAAGGGAATGTTTCCTTATCATAGGCAGCAGCCTGCACAACCCCAACATGGCTGCATTGGTGGTATAAAAACTCTGTTTCTGAGCCTGAGAGTGCATATCTCTTGTCCATTCTTCTGTCTGCAGGAGGTATAGAATTGGGAGACTGCACCAAACGATTTGTGCAGGGGAATAGACAGTCTCCTGGACTCTGGGATATCCATAATCTCTACATAATCAGGCTCCTCCTAATCCTCAATGCCTCTTCCATAGGAAGCTGGAGGGTCTCAGCCAACTTTCTGTAGAACATAAAGTGGGAAGGGACTCAGAAAGCCTAGGAGGATACACCTGAAGGTCTGTCTGGGGAGATGTCTGATTCCACAGGCACATCTGAGCCCTTACCATCACCATCATCATCTTCAAACTCCCTTCCTCCTCAAACTCTGGTTCATAAAATTCTTCCAAAGTATAATTGTGAACTGGGGAACCGCCGAACTTAGCCCCTGCCAAAGGTGCGGATCGGTCGGAACCAGTGAAGTGATTCCACAATCGAATCGCTCTGGCTATTTCTTGACTGTCAGAACATGGACTTCTGGATCCGAACTGGATAATTTTCTTTACGCTTTCTTTTAGTCGGAACCAACCCCTCAGGATAGGCTCTCCTTTTGCCCGAAAGTAGCCCTGGTCAGAGGCACTCCTTCTAGTTCTGTCGAGACCGAACCAGGCTGGCCAGCTGGGTCAGCGGACTTCTCCAGCCTCCTTTTCCCTCAAGCTACCTAATCTCTTTTCCAGGGTAGATTTGGGAAAATTTTACAAATTGGCAGTCTGAATCGGGGTGTTCAAACTCCAGACAGTAAACACAGGTGGTGTGGGGCTTGGCCTTAGCAAAGACCTCCCGCACTCACTGCAGTGTTGAAACCAAGCCAGGCCCGTTTTTCTTGGATTTCTCAGACATGGCCAACTTAACGAAACTTACCCTTTTTGGCAACCATGAGCAAGACTCCTTATCGGTTCCTAACCGTGTCGTGAGTCTTGAAAAAATGTTTCAAACACATTTTTAGAACCGATAAGAACCGGTAACCACACACTAGTTACACAAGAATTAAACAAATGATCGGTTCGGCCGAACGATCCACACTGATCCACACTTTTACAAGTTCCACACAGAAACACAGTACAAAACCTATCTAGTACTCACGGTACGACAGACAGAAGACTGAACCGACTATCACGGAAACTTTTCGGTTAGAAACTAGCGAAAAAATGACACTTAAACCGACTTCGAACCGAGTTGCAGGAGAAATCTCCGGAGCGACTGTTCAGGGAGGCGGAGTAAAGAATCTGTCGGTTAGCTTTCAAAGGGAAACAGACAGAGACATCAGCCGAGCTTGAGCTCAGCATTCTATGCTCTGCATAGAAAGGTTAACCCTTTGTTCTCCGGGGCAGTTTAAAGGCTGGGGCTAACTGCACTGGTCAGAATGCAGCAAGACTTCAAGTTGTTTGAAATGGAAAGTAAGCCACTGAAGGGGTGACAGAATGTGAAAGGGTCAGAATCTGACTGAAGGCAGTGAGACCCCCAGGAGCAACCACACAATATCGGTGGGAGGTAATAAAGACACTAGGTTTGACACAAATGCTCTTTGTCTTTACAGATCTTGTGTTTAATTATTTAGCATCATTATCCACATAATATCATTGTTAAAAAGTGTTTTCTAACAGTGTTGTTAATGATCACTATTGTAAGGTATGCTTTCTTGCCCAAGGACATACCTGTAAATCAGCACCTGAGACAGCTGATGAAGTGTGGCACCAAACACACTGCCACAGTAGGACATTCTTACTGTGGACAGCATTTGGAAACACCTAACAACCCCAACGCATTTTCTACCTTTTTTGCCATATTTACTGTTTGCACTGGTGGCAGCAGTACTGGCAAAAATGTCATCATACTGTTTTTTTGACAATAATATATTTCTGACAGAAATATCTGTATATCCATTTTTTCCTTTTTTATTTCATTCCTGAACTGAGCTATCTGGCTTTGAAGGTTAAAAGTTCCTGCTCTCTTGTGTCGCCCACCAAGAAATATGTAAATATCTTGGTGTGGTGCTGTGCCATTTACCATCAAAAACATGTGAGCACCATCCTGATATTTCCACAATGTTAATCTAGTATGTACAGTCAAAAGGTGGTCTCAACGGAATACTTTTTTTAACCTGCTACTGGTGGTCATCTTTATTGATTTGTCATTAATTGCAAAATTAGAAATAAAAACTGTGTTTAGAATATCCAGGAAATTAAAACACACCAATGATGAATCTAAGTATGTCAGAAATACACAGGTTACTCACCTGTAACAGTAGTTCTGGGAGTGGTATATGATGTTCATCTACACTGTTTGGCAGATGCCTTTCCTTTAATTCCTGCTGGAACATCTTCATGCTGGCTCCTCCCAACCACCGGGTGGTAAAACCCTCGGCTCCACCCCTAGATGCCAGATCTTAGCCTGCTGGAAGCAAGGTTGTGCGCCTGAGCCTGGGGAGGTCGGGTGGGTTCGTGTGTATGAACATCATATACCACTCCTAGAAATGGAAATTATGTACTTACTGTAATTCTTGATCTTCTTGAATGAAGTCTCCACCACTCATTCACACTAATGGGATTATGCCAGAGATGCTAGGATCTTACGTGAGCCAAAAATCTTCAGGAGGGCTGGCGCCGGGATAGGACCGTGTATTCATGGCACTGCGAGACTAGTTCATGCCATACAGGCTATCTCGTCGCTGACCCTCCAACCACCTCAGTACCTTTTTGACTGAGGAGGTGCAGCGATACACTAACAAAGAAACCTAACCTTAACTTTCAGGTATGTGAGGCCAGGATGACCCATGTAAGAAGGGATAATTCAACAATGTCTTCACAGCCTGTACAACAAGAAGTGAAGACCAAAACAGAATGAGTGAGCTCGGGGATGGTGGGAGTGCATGTGAATGAGTGGTGGAGACTTAGGTCCAAGAAGATCAGAATTGCGGTGAAGTACGTAATTCCATATCTTCCTGGACTAAAAGTCTCCACCACTTATTCACACTATGGGAGAGTACCAAGCTAAAAATCAACTCCCCCTTGAATAGGGTGGTAGGAGACAGAGCTCACTCAGGACAGATGTCCATAAGGACTGTCCTGCCGAACAAAAGTTAACTGTCAGGCATGGACATCCAGAACATAGTGCTTTACAAGGTATGCACTGAGCTCCATCTCACTGCCTTGTAGATGTCTGCAACAGGTACATTATGAATCTCCACCAGAAAGCCACAACTGCTTTGGTAGAGTTGTGAGAACTGGCCTTCAACTTGAGCTGTGCCATGGATTAGTAGTGTCAAGACATACTACTAACCAAGCAGAAATACATCTCATGGCAACAGGCTGACCCAGCCAAGGCATTTGGAAAGATACAATAGTTGCTCGGATGCGTATCTCTTTGTTCTGTTGATGTAGAATGCAGAACTCTCTTAACATTCAGAGAGAGAAAGGAGTGCTCTTCTTCATTCTGGAGTTAATGTAGTAAGTAGGAGAAGCAAAACTTGACGAATGGTAACTGAGCCAGTGATATGCTGTCTACTGGCTCAAGATAGTCAAAATACAGAGAGGTGAACATTCTCTGCTGAGAAATGCAGACCTGCATTCGACAGGTCCATAAGGCACCCCAAAATTTTACTTGGTGGGCAACCAAAAGGGTCCAGACGGAACTCTGCACACCAGATGGTGACGTGAAACCACTTAGCCACGCAAGCCCTCCTGGTGGAAGATTTATACACAGCTAAGAAGATTTCTACAATTGTCTGGAAACCTAAAACTTTCCCACTTTCATCTCCTCAGAAGCCTGGCATGGAGATGAAGGGAGCGCAGGAAGGATGGACCAAAGTCCCTGTGTCAGAGGGTCCACTTGTAGAGGGAGTTGCCTTGGGGCAACTTCTGACCAACTGTTTATCTACGCAAATTATATCTGCCGAGGCCAGTCTGGGATGATGAGAATCATCCTGTCCCTGTTGCCTGCAACCAGCAGCATCCTCTGAACTAAAGGAAGAGGAGGAAAGCATACAAAACATCTTGTCTCTGCAGTGAATACATCCTGACAGAAAACACTAGGGTCTGCATTTCTGAATCAGGATAGAGGCAGATTTGTCTTGAGAGACGAAAGAAAGGATCGGTCCGGACTGCCCCACTCATTGAATAGTGACTGCACAATGACTGAATTGATGCAACGTGCTCAAGGCACCACTCTCACCTCCCAGCGGCCTTCCTGCACAGAGGGTAGAGTGCTCCACCCTGCTTGTTGATGAAAATCACAATTTTGTCATCCATCTGAAGTGGGATCGCTTCATGGCAGAGGCGTCCTTCAGGACTTGGAAAGTGTATAAGACAGCTCTCATCTCTAAGAAATTTATGAGAAGATGATGCTCCTCCTCCTCTTTCTGGCACCACACCTGAATGTGGAAGTCTTGAAAGTGAGCTCCCCAACCGATCAGGAGTGCAACTGTAGTGATGGTAATCTGGGATTTAGAGGGTAAGGGTAGATCTAGCAGAAGCTAGGCCAACTGTGTCTATCATTTAAGTAATTTTGTCCGAGGTTCTGTCATTATGTGGAGGACCGCAGATGCGTGGTCAGAGACCACTATTTGTTGTGGATGAAGACATAAGTCCCAGCATCTGCTGCATCGAAAACAGCCTGGACAGAGTCACTTTCTGTGAAGTAACGAGACATCTGAAGATGTCATTTCTTCCATTCTCCAGAAGGAAGACCCCTCACCCTGGAGATATCCAGGAGGGCTCCTATGAAAAGAAGCTGCTGGGAAGGTGAATCTGGCACCTTCTCTGAATCAGAAACCCCTCCTGGAAGAAAGCAACTGAGAAACTGTGGCAACTGCTTCCTGAGAATCTAGCCCGGATGGGCTGGCTCGGAGCCAAATGCCCAAGAAGTGAAGGCTTGAATACTGAGGTTGTAGTGAACTCCTCTCTGAACAGGTACTTGTTTAACCTTTCAAGATCGAGAAATTGGTGCATGCCACCTGTTGTCTTGGAACCAAGCAAAGGAAGTAGGAACCTGTGTTTCAACTCACCGTGGAACTGGGCTGCAGCCTGGGTCTAAGAAAAACCTCTGTGAAATTGGGTGAGTATTCCTCTCAGACAATCCTGATGACCTATACACCCGCTGGATTGGACTTCCACTAGTTATAAAACCAAATCAGGTGCCCCCCACTACAGCCGAGAGGTGTCCACCTCAGACAGCTGAGCTGAGACCTGGGCCGGATCCAAGAGGATGGTACCGGGTGCTTTCAGGCCCTGTGCCCTCTGCTGCGATTTTTTTATTTTTTTTTTGCAGTTGAGGAGTTGGTTCCTGACAAAGGCTTCCAGGCCTCTACCTTGAAAGGACTGCCTGTTACAAGAATGACGATGGTGCCATCCCTCTGAGGGGCAACAGGAGTCTGAGTGTCTGTAGCTCAATCTGAAGGCCGAACCAATAATCACTGCCAAGGAGATGTTAATCACCTGCCGCCAATGGTAGCCACCCTAGGGGCAGTGTCATGGGGTCTATAAAAGCTTTTAGCTAATTATTGGGCTATATACCCCTATCAATGGAGCAAGGAGGCTCTTGACCATTGACTTTAGTGTGTTCCACAGGGTGTACTTGTACTGAGGACTGAAGGAACTGCAGATGTAGAAATCTGCTTTGGTCCACAGATGAAGTCTGAAATGCTATGGTGGACCCCATATCTCTGAGGAAAAACTGAAAAGAAGATCTTCCATCACAGGCTGTGCTGATACAGAAGACTTGCATTCCAGCCTCAAAAATGAGTCATTTGATATGTCTCTGACAAAAATGGACACGGAGAGACTCATCCAGATCCACATATACCCCAGAAGAACCTCCAAAAGGCAGGTCCAGGCCAGAATCACAAGAGACGCTGCACCCGGAACAGTGTCGATGAGTTTGGAGCCATTCACAGCACAGGCATCACCTGTGGTGCCTGCCACACACAGGACCATCACACCAGTTGCGGTGCGGCACCACACGTGGCACTGGCACCACACGGCATCAGGCATACTGGCCTAGACCTGAAGAAAAAAGGAGAAGGAAAGCAGTACCCATGCGGCCCTGCAGAATAAAAGGTGAGGAGGTAGGCATGCAAGGTCAGCGTCAATGGCACTGGCACTGGAGAAGACACCACACACATCCTGCCTGCCTGCCTGACTCAGCTGTGGCCCAGTGGTTCCAAGGCATGAAGGCTCTGGAACAGGGTCCACTGGCCAAATCATCTGGGCAGACATCGTACCCCCTACTCTAATAGAGCAGCCCAGAGGTGAAACTGCTCACTGGAGCCCCATCGAGGACAGAGACGGGGCCTGGTGTTGAAGATCACGGATGTTAAGAACGGAGCCACAGGCTACCTCACTGAAGTCGGGTCAGGCCTACGGCTTGCCACCATCGAAGATCCCCATGCAGACGTACCAGAGGGTGAGCTGGGTCCCCGATTGATGTCTGGAATGAGCTCACTGTGTTTGAGCTTTGGATGGACTGTCCCCCCCCAAGCACCAGACTGCTCATGGTCAGACCCCCTCCACAAAGGGCAGCGGACCGGAGACATCCCCACTGCCATCACAGCTTTCAAACAAAGTCTCCCTACCCTCGCCACTACCATCTAAGGTTCATTCCGTTGATGGCAGGCTGAAATTTCTTCCTCTTCTTCTTGTTCATCTTCTTCTCTCTCTTTTTTAAAAATAAGAAAGAACACTAAAAGTAGTAAATTAATCGAATACTGAACAGCTATAGCTGCTGTCATATAGACGAAGACTTGACTCCCAGCAGGCAAGCGATGTCATTGAGGCACACTCGATGGTGGGCAAAAAGGAACTGAGGCGGCTGGAGGGTCGACGCTGAGAGAGCCTATATGGTGTGAGCTACTCTTGCGGCACCGCGCATGCGTGGTCCTATCCCGGCACCGGCCCTCCTGAAGATTTTTGACTCCCGTGGGGTCCTAGCACCTCTGGTGTAGTCCCATTAGTGTGAATGACTGGTGGAGACTTTTAGTCCAGGAAGATCTACTGTTACAAGTGAGTAACCTGTGTTTCTAGGGATGTGGATATGATGTTCTATCCACACTATCTGGCAGACTCCTAGTAGTTCTCCTGGAGAAGAGAGGCAAGACACATCCCCTACTTGGGAAAAGTGACTGGAGAACTGAGGCCCAAAAACCAGCATCCCTGCATGACTTGAGATCAATGTGGTAATGGGAAATGAAGGTGTTTGCTGACTTCCAGGTAGCAGCCCTGCAGATTTCTTGGATAGGAACGTCCCTATAAGCAGCCAACGACACAGTGGTATGGTGGGTGGAATGAGCCCTTAGCCCAACGGGAGGCTCCCTATTAGCCAACCTATAGCAGAGATCAATGCAGGAAGTGATCCACCTGCTAATCATCCGCTTGGCTACAGGTCTGTCAGGTGCGGCTTCAGTATAGGTGATGAACAGCTGGCGAACCTCTCCCTGAACTTCAGCCGTACACTCTTTGTAGTAGGCTAGCATTCATCTCAGGTCCAAAGTATGGAACCTGTACTCGGCCTCCGAGGTGAAATTGGGGTAGTACACTGGCAGAGTCAACACTTGGTTATGGTGAAACTCTGACATCACCTGGAAGGAATTTCGGGTGGGGCGCAGGACAACCTTGGCCCTGTGAATGACCAGGTAAGGAGACTCCACCAAAAGTGCCTGGAGCTCCCCGATGTTATAACCACCAAGAAGGTGGTCTTCCACAACAGGTGGAAGATGTCACACCTGTGCATTGGTTTGAATGGCTTGCCCATGAGCTTTGCCAAAACCAGCAGTAGATCCCATGGAGGTGGTGGTGCATGCACCAGCGGGGATATGTGATCTAGGCCCTTGAAAAAGCACCAGACCACCTTCTCCTGCACCACCGACTGCTGGCTGGCCCGCACCTGGTAAGCAGAGATGGCTGCCAGGTGCACCTTAAGGGTCACCGACTGAAGTTCCCTTTGGGAGAGGGACCAAAGGTAGTCCAAAATGCTAGCCACTGGACAGGTCGAAGGGTCCAACCCTTTGCCCTGACACCAAATGGAGAATCTCTTCCATTTGAAGGCATAGCATTTTTCTGGTCGATTCCTTATGGGATGCTCAACAACCGTGAGATTACGCTCGGAGACCCAAAGCCTGAAATTCTAGTCACTCAGGAATCAGGCTTTCAGGTGCAGGGACTGAAGGTCCGAATGGAGTACTTTCCCCTGATTGATGGAGAGCAGATCCAGGCATGCGGGAAGACGCCTCAGGAGCCTGTTGCTGAGGCTAAGGAGACTGGGGTACCAAAACTGGCAGGGCCAGTCCGGAGCCACCAGGATCACCTGTGCCTTGTCCCTCTTGACCTTGAGAAGCACCTTGTGAATCAAGGGAAGTGGAGGAAGGCATAAAAGAGGCCCAGGGTCCACGGCCTCAAGAAGGCATCCCCCAGCAGTGAGCCCTGCTTGGGGAGGCACAAAACAGCCTTAGCTTTGTGTTCTCCCTGAAGGTGAACAGGTCCACCTGAGGGGTGCCCCATTGGGAGAACAGACTGTGTACTACCTCCGGATGGAGAGACCAATCATGAGATGTCTCGCCCACTCGGCTGAGGGCATCCTAGAGCTGATTCGAGGCTCCTGCCACATGGATGGTGAGGAGATCTGCCTCCAGGCTGTGCACGAGGGTCCAGATGCAGAGAGCTTCCTTGCACAGAGGCAAAGAGTCGTCCCACCCTGCTTGTTGAGATAGTACATGGTTGTGGTATTGTCCATCTGGACCTGGACCATTTAACCCCAAATGAATGGAGCGAATGCAGTCAGGGCTAGCCGAACCACTTGGAGCTCCAACAGGTTGATGTGACATCGGGACTCCTGAGGGGACCAGAGTCTGTGGACTCTGTGCTGCCCCAGGTGGTCACCCCAGCCTGTCAGAGAGGCGCTGGTCATCAAGACGACTGTTGGCTTGGGGCAGACAAACGGGATCTCCACCTGTAGATGTGCTGGGACGAGCCACCACTAGAGGGCATCCCACATCCTCTGGGTCACAGTGATCAGCTAGTCAAAGTGACCTTTGTGCTGAGACCACTGGCTGGCCAGCTCCCATTGAAGAGAGTGCATATGCCAGCAGGCCCATCAGACCACACTGGTGCAGGCCGCTATGTAACCCAGAAGGTGCAGGAAGTCCCGGGCAGGGCACGATTGCCCAACCAGAAATGACTGCGCAAAGGAGGAGAGAACCTCCGCCCTGTCCGCTGGGAGTTGGCCTCTGGCTCGGCAAGAGTCAAGCTCTGCCCCAATGAAATGGATCACCTGCGAAGGCATGAGTTCCAACTTGGCCTCATTGACAAAGAGGCCAAGCTCGGAGCAAGTCAGGAGGGCCAGGTCTCTGGACTGCTCCACCTCCTGCCTGGAGGAATATGCTATGAGCCAGTCATCCAGGTAGGGGTATACCCAGAACCCTCGGCACCTCAGGTAAGCTGCCACCACTGCAATGCATTTGGTGAAGATCCTGGGAGCCGAGGAGAGGTTGAAGGGCATGGCTCGGAACTTGCAGAGGATTCCCTCCATCTGAAAATGGAGGAACCTTCGATGAGATGGACGTATCAGGACATGAAAGAACGTATCCTGAAGATCTGCGGAGCAAAGTCACATGCCTTGCTCCAGAGATGGTACAATCTGTGCCACAGTTACCATCCTGAAGGTGAGAAACCTGAGAAACCTGTTTAGGTCGTGCAGATCTAGAATGGGGAGCCAGCCCCCCGTCCAGTTTGGTATGAGGAAATACCTGGAGACAAACCCTGGGTGTTCCGGAGGATCCGCAACTCTGACCATGACCTCCTTGTGGAGGAGCTGGGCAATGTCATCTCAAAGAGCCAACTGAGTGACTGTGGAAACCAAGTCCTCCCGACGGCCGCGGGCTTAGCTTGGAGGGCACTGCTCGAACTCCAGAGGCAGACCATGGCTGACAACTTCCAGAACTCACCTGTCTGTGGTGACAACAGACCAGGCGGAAAGAAAGTGATGGAGTCAGATGCCCATGGGAGGACCCAGGGGAGGCATGATGGGTATGAGAGTGGCAACCCCCATCCCGTCACTGAGCAGGCTTGGAGGAGGAGGAGCCAGCTGAGGGGCCGCTGGGTCCCTTCCTTCTGGACTTCCTGTCAGATGAAGCCACCGACTTGGCCCGAGGTCACCAACATTGAGCCTGCTGGCCCTGCTGTTGCTGGGCTGGTTTTGCAGGAGTGGAGGACCAAAAGGGCTTGCGCCTCTGGTGCTTAGGGCCCTTGTCCTTCTGGGAGGATGTCACAGAGTCCAGGGTGGCACTGGACTTTTCAATGCACTGGAGGTGACCCTCCACACTGGGCCTGAACAGGTCGGTACCCAAAAAGGGGACATCCACCAGTTTGTGTTAGGTATCTGTCATGAAGGTCGAGATCCTCAACCAAGCCCTACGGCACATGGCTACTGCGGCTATGACTGAGCGGTTACAAGAGTCACCAATATTCAGAGCCATCTGGAGTTGCTGCTTCATCACTGCTCTCCCCTGGTCTCAGACCTGTTTGACTGCAGTCTGGAGGTCCGTCAGGAGGTGAGGAATCACCTCATCCAGGAAGCCCAACAGGGCATGAGAGAAGTGTGCCATCAGCAGGCTGAACTAGCCTGGCGAAGGCCAAGTGAAGAGGCAGCATAGACTTTTTTAGCTGAATGGTCCAGCTTCTTGGACTCTTTGTCCGGTGGTCTATTGATGTCCCCTGTATTGCCTGAGTGCTGGAAAAAGGAGTCAGCCACCAATCCCTCAGCTGAGGGATGCTCCAAAAACCCCAAAAGGGAGCTGGTTGGTACCACATACTTGCGGGCCATCCGGGCTGAGGGCGCCAGGCAAGAGGTGGGACACTGCCAAAGCTCCAAGGCCGGACCGACAATGGCCTCAGCCACCAGAAAGGCCTCCGTGGGAGAATCCCCTTTGTCCTGAATCTCTGTGAGGGGATACTGAGCCCATTTCTGGAGAGGCTCAAGCTCTATCCCTGTGAACCTGGAGATGAGCCAAAGAATACCCATGAACGAGGAAAGACTTTCATCCCTGGAGATGCCTCCCAATGACTCAGTGTCAATGGGACGTGAATGCAGGGAGGAATCCAAGGACTCTGAGGAGTCCACATAAAGTGGGCAGCCATCAGCATCGCCCTCAAACCGCCTAGGATGGTCGGGAGTGAGGGTGACCGACAGCCGATGGGGAAGTCCCTTGGCCGGCCGAGCCTCCTTAGTCAGAGCCCCGGTCATCGGCTGTTTAGGTGGCAGCTCCCCACGATGGGCAGAGAGGCCTGCTTCAGCCGAGCCGGCGTGGTCTGCACCAGTTGCACTGGGGGAGGGACGGTGGCAACCAACCCGGCCGGGGGAGTCAACATCGGCCATTTGGGTGACAGCCACTTAATGGCCGGGGTAGAAACCGGTGTTGGTTTTGGTCCGGTCAAGACCAGCTGCTGCCACATTAAATCTTCGTCGTGTCAACACAGTTTGCGCTGAAGCCTCTCCTGATCTGAGGAGGACAAAGAAGAATAGCGGCAGTGCCACTTTCCATGATGCCGGGAGTGAGATTGCTAATGACAGTGAGACCTGCCTGACTCAGAAGAGGAAGACAGACTTTGATCTTGACCGTCAGAGGTGCTGACGAGGATCCTCAGAGTGAGCCGGGGAATCCCATGGCTCCTTCTGGCCAGGGTCTGGGACCGTCGGGTTCGACTCAGCAGGCTGGGCCTACCCGTCAGAGGTCACAGAGATTATTGGCATCCTAAAATGAGAATTATTGGCCTCTTCGCATGACAACCGGTCGACTGGGTCAAGAAACATATCGGCTGCCTCGTCGACTGGTGTTTCGGCCAGCTGGTCCGATGGGGTCATTATGAAATCAGTGACCTCGGCTGCGGTTTCGACCAAAGTTGAAATCGAAGTCTCCTGAGAATGAGAACATTCCCAATCCCAGGAACGTCAACGATGAGTCTACTCCTTGTCTTTCTTCAACTCCTTGCGACAGCGCGAACTGAGTGATCTTGAAGGACCCTCTCCTTTAGTTGAGAGGGATTGGCACAGTTCCTGGAAGGAAGCTGAGTAAGTGGAGCCTAATTGGAGTGGAACAAAGGCCGAAGCCAAAGAGGTTTGAGCGGCGGCCTGGGCCGCCTCCTCCTCGAAGGCCTTGAACTGTTCAAGCTGCTCGGTGGACCCTGCAGCCACGGAGACCACAAAACGGGCGTCCTTGGATTTGACCAGCATGTAACGCTTCTCCGGTCACCCCAGCTGGAGTCGGGCAGTGCGGTCATCCAGCACAGTCGAGTGGAAGGACCGACAGAAATCACAGACCTGCGGATCATGATCGTGGCCTAAGTAGTACATGCATGTGGCATGTGGGTTGGTCTGCGACATCTGCCTGCAGGGGCCCCCAGCCAAACCTGGAGTGGTCTTTGTCTTCCACCGTGGAACGATTGAAGAAAAGTTTGAAGCTGGAACTCATAAGAGTTTTAAGGTAAGTTTAGGAAGCAAATATGAAGATCCGAGTGCCAGGGCCTACTACACGCGGGAGCGGTAAGGAGGGAACCTGAACCTTCCAAGCAGAAAGAAAGATCTGGCATATGGGGCAGAGCCGAGGGTTTTACCACTCAGGTGGGTAGGAGGAGCCAGCTTGAAGACGTTGCGGCAGGAATTAAAGGGAAAGGCATCTGCCAGAGAATGTGGATAGAAATTGCAGTTATGTAAGAACTTACCGTAACAGTAGATCTTCGAGAGAGGTTCCTGCAGTAGGTCTTCACATATAGAACTGCACCCCCTGGCATCAGGTCTGAATGGCAAACTTGTAGATAGCAATCATCAGCGGGACCGCCCCAATGTCAGGTGACATGACGTCAACCTGACTATAAAAGGGCAGTCCTCGCCCGCTCTCAGGTTCTTTTCCACGGAGTCCTAAAGAAAGGTAAGTAAAAGCTAGGAGTAAAAAACCCTAGGACCCTGCTTCTCTCTAGACCAAAAGACTAGGTAGGATGGAAAATAAAGGAACAAACATCCAGGAGCTGGGGGAAGGTGGAAGGGAAACTAGACCTACTGCAGGAACCTCTCTCGAAGATCTACTGTTACGGTAAGTTCTTATGTAACTGCAATATCTTACTTCGAGAGGGTTCCTGCAGTAGGTCTTCACATATAGGACTGAATACCAAGCAGTCCCCAAAATAACTCATGCTGAGGTGCATCCGGGAGGAGGAGGAGAAGTCGCCATAAGGAATCATGACAGGAGGTCTTGCAAAACTGCAAGACTGAAGCCTGTTCTGTGCCTAGAGGCAATGTCCAGACTGTAATGCTTAGTGAAAGTGTGAACAGACAACCACTTGGCCACTGCAAAGATCCCTGCAGTGGACACATTCCTAAAAAAGGCAGTAGAGATAGCCATGCTGCGGGTGGAGTGGCCTTTTACTGCCCCCCATATTTCGTGTAAGAAAAATGGATGCAGTTGGCTAACCATCTACAGATGGTTTGTTTGGAGATAGCCTTGCCCTGGCACTGAGGAGCAAAGGCTACAAAGAGTTGGTTGGATTTGCAAACCTCTTTAGTCCAGTTCATGTAGTACCTCAGGATCCGGTGCACATCTAGGGTGTGCAGAAGGTATTCCCCCCTGTTGGAATGCTGAGGATAGTATACTGGTAATTCCATGCTCTGATTAAGAGTGGTTTCTGAGACCACTTTGGGAAGAAAGGAAGGGTTTGTCCGAAGGACTACTCTGTTCTTATGAAAAATTAAATAGGGTTCTTTACAAACAAAAGCCTGGAGCTCAGAGACCCTTCTGGCAGAAGTCACTGCGACTAAAAATAAAGTCTTCCAGGAGAGGAAGCATAAGTCGCAAGTAGAAGCTGGTTCAAATGGGGTAAAGTCAGCTTCTCGAGCATGAAATTCAGGTCCTGGGGGACTGGGATTCAGGATCAGAGGTTTTAAGTGAAGGATGCCTTTCAGAAAGGTTTTGGCAACCTCCGACTGAGCCAAGGTTTTGCCTCCACTGGGAGGTGGTAGGCCAACACCGCAGAGAGATGGACCTTAATGGAGGAGTAGCTAAGGCCCATCTCAGATAAATGTGCAAGGTACTCTAACACCTGGGCTGCCGAGCACGAAAAGGGATCCCAGCTCCTTGCTAGGGCCCAGATCGAAAATCTTTTCCACTTCATGGCGTAAGTGGATCTAGTAGAGAATTTTCTGGCTTCTACTAAGATATGTGTAACCTGCGAGGAGACACCATAACGGGAAACTGCTATGTCCACAGGTGCCATGCATGAAGGTGGAGAGACTGAAGGCTCGGGTGCACCAGGGTGCCCTGCTCCTGTGTCAGAAGGTCGTGGGAGAATGACAGAGGGACTGGAGGTTCCAGTGCCAAATGCTGCAAAAGAGGATACCAAATCTGGGGTGGTCAGAGAGCAGCAATAAGAATCATATGAGCTCCCTTCTGCTGGAGTTTCACCAGAACCTTCTGAATGAGAGGAAAGGGAGGAAAAGCGTAAAGAAACCTCCCTGTCCGAGACAGACAGTGTGTCTCGCCAAAAAGCACCATGCCCAGGAATGAGCGAGCAAAAGTTGGGTAGTTTTGCATTGAATGGGGAGGCAAACAGATCTAATTCTGGAAGACCCCATTGAAGAAAGAGTTCTTCGACCACCCCTGACTTTAGCTCCAACTCATGGGCCCTGGCCACTGATTGACTGAGACTGTCACCAGGATGTTGCTACGCCTGAGTACGTGGACTGCTGTCAAGTAAAGGCTGTGCTGGATTGCCCAGTACCAGACCCTCAATGCGTCTCTGCAGAGAAGGTACGACCGGGTTCCTCCCTGTTTGCTGATGTACCAGACTGTGGACATATTGTCCATCTGGACCAGAAGTGATCCCAGTACCAGAAGGGGTTGGAATGCATGGAGAGTGTGAAGAACCGCCCTGGTCTCCAGAACGTTGATGTGGAGCATAAGCTCCTGGTCAGACCAAGACCCCTGTGTCTTGTGTGTCCCCAGATGGGCTCCCCAGCCCAAGTCTGAGGTGTCCGTGCTGAGGATCTGGGTTGGGACGGGGGAATAAAAAGGTGCTCCCCTCGAAAGGTTGGAGAGATCCTGCCACCAGAGGAGATCTCTTTGAAGGTTGTTGGAGATCATGACTTTTTGGTTCATGTCGTCTGTCCTCTGATCCCATTGGACTTGGAGAGACCATTGCGTGACCCTCATGTGAAGTCTGGCCAGGGTACTGCAGAAATGGCGCTGCCATCAGTCCCAAGAGATGGAGCACAGCGTGTGCTGGGATCCATCGAGCCTGGGCCACCAGAGTAGCCTGAGCAACTAAAGTCTCAGCTCAATCTGATGGCAGAAAAGCCCTGCTCTGAACTGTATCTAGCATGACTCCAATGAATTGGAGTCGTTGAGATGGTACTAGCTGGGACTTGGGGAAGTTGACCGTGACCCCCAGAAGTGAAAACAAGTTCAGAGTGAAAGAGAGGGACTCTTTCAGGCTGGTATGACAGGGTGCTGAGAGGAGCCAGTCGTCCAGGTACGGGAAGACATAGATGCCCTGGTGGCATAAGAACGCTGCCACTACCGCTAGACATTTCGTGAACACCCGGGGGGGGGCCAAAGAAAGGCCAAATGGGAGCACCCGAAAGAGGAAGTGGTCCTCCATAAAAGCAAAATGGAGGAGGCAGCGGTGGGCCAGGAGGATGGGGATGTGCAGGTAGGCATCCTGCATATCCAGGAGTACAGCCAGGAGCTGGGATGGAGCAGGGAGGGCCCCTGAAGAGTCAACATACGACAGTTCTTGTACTCGACGAAGATGTTTAGTGTGCTGAGGTCCAGGATCACCTGTTTTCTTTGGGTCTAGGAAGAAGTGGGAATAAAATCCCCTCCCTATCTGGTTTGGAGGGACGGGTTCTATGGCCTCCTTTAGCAGAAGCGCCTGGATCTCTTGAGAGACCAGAGGGACCTGATCCCATGGATAGAAAGGCCATCCCAGTGGTAGAGGGGCTAGAATCTCGAGGAACTCGATTGAGTGACCCTGCTGGATGAGCTGAAGTACCCAAGACTCTGCGGTGATGAACCACCAACCTTCCAGGTGGAGGCCGAACCTCCCTCCAACCGGTTCCTCCTGATTTAAGGGTGGGAGCAGAAGGAGGGGAAAGGAGTCAGAATGCTGAGGGGAGGGGAGCTTTAGCCCCCGAGGCTGGTTTGGAGAACTTAGCCTGTGGGGTTTGGGCTCCTGAGCCAGGGCGTGTCTTTTCCTGGCTCGCCTGGTTCTTGTTCCACCTTCTTTGGCGGCAAAATGGCTGCTTTTTCTGACCCGTCTTGTACATAGAGCGTCTGTCTCTTAAGAAGCATCCACTCTCTTGCAGTCCTGTTATCATGTCTTTGGCATCGCCGTCAAAAAGGACGGAACCCCTGAAAGGGGCATCCAAAAGGTAAGACTGAACATCCTGTGCCAGGCCCGCTATCTGAAGCCAGGAGAGCCGGCAGGGACAGATCTCTGTGGCTGCCGCTCTAGCCACTGAATCCACTGAGTCATACGTTGCTTGGAGCACGTGACAATACGAGGATTTTCCCATCCTGACCTTGTCCAGGAGCTTCTTCCTAAGGTTTTCATCCTGAACCTCAAGGAGGTCCCTTTCCAGCTCTGAAAGAGTAGCTTTTTGGAAAGCAACCATGTGCGAGACATAGTTGAGAGATCTAATACCACAGGAGGAAGAAGAATAGATCTTTCACCTGAACTGGTCTAACTGACAAGAGTCCTTGTCTGGCGGCAAGGAACTCAGGTGTTTCGGTTGGGCTGTCAGGTCATGAGCGGCAGTAATTACCATGGAGTCAGCCTTTGGATGGGAGTTAAGATGCTGACTCCCTTCCAGGGGATAATAAGTCTGGTCTGCCTTCCTGGAGACCGCTGGTATGAAGGACCGTTGTTGCCATATTGTGGTCACCAAGTCCTCATGGGGTCCCATCAATGGGGGGATGGGTATAGGATCAGATGTGGCAAGATCCAGGTGCTCCACTAGTCATTTTCGTTGTGGATCCACCTCTTTCATGGGTCAGCCTCCAGCAGCCTGTAGGGAGCGCAAGAGGTCTCCGAAAGATGGGTCCTCTGGTGGAGACTTGGGTGACTCCTTGGGAGGAACCTCAACAGGAGATCTGGGGTCCGAAGGTTCGGAGTCAGACTCTGTATCGGAGGGCTCGGAGCTGCTGGGAATAGGGGGTTCTATTCCAGCAGCTCCCTAGCTAGAGAACCGAGGCTCTGCGGGAAGGAGATGGCGGAGGGTCCCTAGGCTGGAAGCATCTCCCACAGACTGCCTAAGCTCTGACAGCAGCTGGGTTCTAGCCTCCTGCCACCACTAGGGGGCCGTCTCTGGCACCAGTGGTGGCAGAGGAGGAGGCTGGAAGGAAGGATAGCCTGGGTACTGAAACATAGAATTTGATGGCAGATAAGGACCGTTTGGCCCAACTAGTCTGCCCATTTTCCTACCTAACAGATAAGCTGCAGATCCTAGTTAACCAACAGCTTACTTCCTCCTACCCCCACTAGGACTGCCTTATGTCTGTCCCATGCATTCTTGAATTCCCCCACTGTTCTTGACTCTACGTCCTCCTCAGGGAGGTTGTTCCATGCATCCACAACCCTCTCTGTGAAAAAATACTTCCTTACATTACCTCTGAGCTGTCCCCCCTCTATCTTCAAATTGTGCCCCCTTGTTCTTGCACATCTATTTTTCTGAAAGATGCCACCCTCTTGGACTTTGTTGATTCCTTTGAGGTACTTAAAAGTTTCTATCATGTCCCCTCTCTCCCTCCTTTCCTCAAGGGTATACATATTAAGCTCCTTTAGTCTTTCTTCATATGTGTTCTGGTGCAGACCCTGCACCATTTGGTTGCCCTCCTCTGGACAGCCTCCACTCTGTCTATGTCTTTGCGCGGAGATGGGTCTCCAGAACTGCACACAGTACTCCAGATGGGGTCTCACCAACTGTCTGTACAGAGGGATAACAAATTCCTGTTTTCTACTACTGACGCCTCTCCCTATGCATCCCAATATCCCCCAGCCTTCCTTACTGCCTTCTCACATTGCTTGCCCACCTTAAGGTCATCTGATATAATTACCCCCAGGTCCCTTTCCATTTTTACTGTTGTCAGTATCTCACTCCCCATTGTGTACTCTTCCCCCTGGGTTTTTGTTTCCCAGGTGCATTACATTGCACTTCTTTGCACTGAATCTGAGCTGCCAAACATTTGACCATTCCTCTAACCTTGCCAAGTCCCTTCTCATCCTTTCCACTCCATCTTGTGTATCAACGCTGTTGCAGATCTTTGTGTCGTCTGCAAAGAGACATACTTTTTCTTCCAGTTCCTCTGCAGTGTCACTTATAAAGACATTAAAAAGGACCGGTCCCAGTACTGAACCCTGCGGTACCCCGCTAGTAACCCTCCTTTCTTCACTGTGGACTCCATTTACTACTACCCTTTGCATCCTGTTGTCTAGCCAATTTTTTATCCAGGCTACTACCTTGGGACCCACTCCAAAGCTGGCTAACTTATGTATTAATCTTTTGTGTGGGACTGTATCAAATGCCTTGCTAAAATCTAGGTAGGCCATGTCCACAGCCCCTCCCTGGTCTACTACTTTGGTCACCCAGTCAAAGAAATCTATTAGATTTGTCTGACACGACCTTCCCATCGTGAATCCATGCTGCCTTGGGTCCTGTGCCCCACTGGCCTCTAGGTACTCAACAATTCTTTCCTTCAGAAGTGATTCCATCATTTTCCCTACCACTGAGGTCAAACTAACTGGTCTGTAGTTTCCTGCCTCTGTCCTGCTCCCACTTTTGTGAAGAGGGATCACATCCGCCCTCCTCCAGTCCTCAGGTACCACCCCATCCTCCCATGATTTGTTAAACAGAGTAGTCAGCAGTGTCACTAGTTCTACCCTTAGTTATTTTAGAATTCTTGGGTGAATCCCATCAGGCCCCTTTGCTTTGTCCACCTTCAATTTTATTAGTTCTTTCAGAACCCTTTCTTCTGTAAATGGACTGGTATCGACCCCTGTCTTCAGAGCGTTTCTCTTGTTTGGTTTAGGTAACTCCCCCTCCTCTTCCTTGGTGAATACTGAGCAGAAATATTTGTTCAGTATCCCTGCTTTTTCACTGTCACCCTCTACCCACATTCCTTCTCCTTTATTAAGCCTCAGTATCCCTCCTTTGGTCTTTCTTTGCTCCCTAATGTACCTATATTTATTTATTTATTAGCTTTTGGTAACCAGGTAAGTGCGCTAGGCAACAGACCTGCCTATTTTCAGGCACGACCCGGGAGAGCACAGGACACTGGTTACAATATGCAGAAATGCACAGACATAATATAGGTGTACAGGAGCAAAACAAGATATACATTGGGTGACACAGTAATAGTTACATAAGGGTACATTTTAGGCATAGATCATAATAAGGATGTAAAATACAAGGTCTTATCAAAGGTCTTATCCCCCTTCTTAACAGAGTTGGCTATCCTTTTCTCGGTTTGGGCCTTTGCTATTCTGACTGCCTTCCCAGCCTTCTGCTTTAACTGATAAAGTTCTCTGTCCTGCTCCTTCTGTGTTTCTTTATATTTCCTGAATGCTATCCTTTTCTCCTTAACTTTCCCTGCCACCTCTTTTGAGAACCATAGCGTTTTTTTTCCTTCATTGTGTTTTGTTGATTTGCTTTACCCAAAGGCTTGTTGCCTCTGTGATGGCTGTTTTGATTACTCCCCATTGTTCCTCCACCCCTCCTTCTTCTTGCCTGTTTGCTAGTGCTTTTCTGAGGCACTCTCTCATTTTCCCAAAGTCAGCCCTCCTAAAGTCCAATACTCTTGCTTTTGTATGGCTTGATTGTATGGCTGTGTTTATCGTGAACCACACTGTTTGGTGGTCGCTTGTTCCCAGATGGCTACCCATGTCTAAATCTGAGATTCTCTCTCCATCCTCATTTGAGAGTACCAGGTCTAAGATTGCTCCCTCCGAGTGGGTTCCAACACTAGCTGTCTGAGGCATGCCCCCTGTAGGGCATCAAGAATGACCCTGCTCTTGGATGTGCCTGCAGCAAAGGTGCTCCAGTTAACATCTGGCATATTCAGGTCCCCCATCAACAATATCTCCCCTTTTTCTGCCATTCTAAGGAAGCCTTTTATCATTTCCTTGTCCATTCCCTCCCCCTGAGATGGGGGTCTGTATACAACCCCCATGCAGATTGTGGTGCCATTTCCTGTCTCCAGGGTGACCCAGAGTGTCTCATCTGCTCCCTGTTTACTCTTTAGTTCTGTTGCTTTGATCCCTTCTTTTACATAGAGAGCTACTCCTCCTCCTCTTTTACCCTCCCTGTCCCTCCTGATGGTGTGTATCCTGGTATGTTGACATCCCAGTCATGGTTCTCTGTGTACCATGTTTCTGTGACTGCCACAATATCTTGGCAACCCTCTTCCATCAAGGACACTAGTTCAGGGAGCTTGTTACACAGACTATGGGCATTGGTACTCATCACCCTCCACTTTTTGATGGCCTTACCCCTTTGAGCTCCATTCCTGTCCTTACTGCCATTGCCTTTTTTTACATTTACCTCTGTCCTGCTCCCTAATGATTTCTCTACGTTGGTGTTTACCTCACTAATTACCATGTTTTGTGGGGGGGAGGGGGGATTTCCCTGCTCCTTTTCAGTGCCTCCCCCCTTGGCTAGTTTAAACACTTGCCGATGAAGCATTTAAACCCCTCACCTAGGATCCAGGTTCCCCCCCGGACAGATGCAGACCATCGCACCAGTATAGGTCTGCATCCCTCCAGGTGGCTCCCCAGTCCCCAGTGAAGCCAAAACCCTGAGCTCCACACCAGTTTTTCAACCATTCATTGAATTCCCTGGTGAGGAGTACCCTAGCAGCACCCTTGCCATAGACAGGCAGCACCTCCGAGAAGGTTATGTATGCGCTACTTGTCTAAGGCCCCTTCCTAACTCTACAAACTCCTCTTGCACTGCTCTGATCCCATTCCTAGCCAGGTCATTTGTCCCTAGGTGGACAATGACATCCAGCTCCTTCCCTCATGCAGCTGCTCCCACGATCCTGAGGATTCGCTTCCTGTCCCTCCAAGCCATGGCGTCAGGCAGGCACCTTACCTCCCTCTCCCCTTCTTCCCCCATTGAAGGCATGAAGGCAAAGAAGGGTAGTGATAACCAGTTTGTGGATAGTATGAGTACCCAGGGTATCCCAGTGTCAGATATCCCAGCATCGGGTATCCCAGCATCAGGTATCCCGGTGCCAGAGGCACATGGCCTGGTGTAGGTACTGTGGAGCCGACGGCGGGCCACCCGGAGGTGGGACAATGGGTTCTGAACCCGTAAACACCCTGAAGGATCTGGTCCTGCTGGGAAGTGCCACGGCACCCTGGAGATGCAGGATCTGGAAAGGACCTCAAGGTCCTGAGGAGGAGGCTCCATGAAGAGATCCTTAGCTGGTGGTGGACTAATGTCCGGGGATGGCGGTAGGCCTGGTGACTGGGGAAGGTCTGGAAGGTCGATGACAGGTCGAGGCGATCCTGTTGGCAAGAAAATCAGCGAGTTGAGTGGTGAGTCTAGGATGTAAAACCCTGGTGGGCAGAAATGTCACTCTGCAGCTCACTCTGTCCAGCATCGGGGCCAAGCTGGAGCCCGATGGGAGAGTGGAAAGATCTGGGTGGGTGATGGAGGAGCCGTTGTCCGACTGAATGGACCCTGCGGGCTGAGTGGAAGTCTGGAGACAGCACGCTAGGCTTCAGTCAGCAGGAGCAGCCTCTCGTAGGCAGGGGTCAAGGGGTGTCTTATCAGCTAGGCAAGGCGACTTAACAGTGACCTCCAGCGAGGCTACCCCCAGCTGCCCGCTCACCTTGGCAGGAGAGGGAGAAGATGCCCGGCCTAAAGAAGCAGATGGGGCACTGGCTGAAGTACTCACAGTTTCAGAGGGCCTCCCACGTGGCGACAGACTCCAATCCCGGTGCTTCTCCTTGCTTTTCTTCTTTTTAGGGGCTGGCAACTATGACCTATCCCGCAGTCCCTGGAGCTCCTTTTCCATCGACACCAGTCGTCGGGTCAGGAGATGGGCCTTGAGGGTCAGCTTGCGCCTAGTTCGAGTCACCTGGTTGAAGACCTGGCAGATGGAGCACTCCTGGGTGCTGTGCTTGGAACCAAGGCAGAGGAGGCAGCGGGAATGGTCGTCCCCATGCGGGGTTTGAGCACCATACTTCAAGCACTTTTTCTTCTGGCTAGAAGACATCAAATACGAGAGAAACAATTAGAGAAAAATTATTTATGAGGCGAAGAAAACTTCAACAAAATGGCGGATGTATGATCGCTGTTCTATGGCGTCACCGAAACGTACTGGTGATGGCGGGGAAAGAACTGGAGGCCCGGGCGGCGGGACCGCCCTTTATATGTAAGGCTGACGTCATGTCACCTGACATTGGGGCAGTCCCCGCTGATGATTACTATCTACAAGTTTGCCGTTCAGACCTGACGCCAGGGGGCACAGTCCTATATGTCAAGACCTACTGCAGGAACCCTTTCAAAGTAAGATCATCATATTCACATCTCTAGAAACATTGTTGCTAATAAAAAAAAAAACTGCATGATGTAATGCTTTTTCCAGCTAACAAATATGGCTGCTGAAAGGTATTTTAAAATGGAGTTAGAATTTGTGGTGAGAGTGGGGTGCTTGTACAAGCCCCTGAATCCAGCTGGGGGCTAAGAACATTACAGAGGTGAGATATTCGGCACCCGGAGGGGGGTGGCTGCACTGCCTAATCAATGAGTAGTATTGATGTGGGGTGTGAATGAAGCCACTCACCTGTTCCCTGAGCCACAGTAAGGGTGCACACATGGTAACCACAATGCAGGGAGGTGGGTTGGGGAAGGGAAACCAGAGGGAAAATAGCAAAAAATTCCCTCTGTTATTGGAGTCTGGTGCTGTATGAAATTGTTTTTCTTCCTTCCTTCTGTAAAGCTAACCAAGCAGTAGACCATTCTGACTCCAGTTATCTGAGACCCAGGTGGGCTGTTTCAATCGATTTATAATTAATTGCTGGACATCGGTGACCCAAGTTCAGGGAAGGAGCTCAAATCGTTGGTGGCTGGCTGGGAAAGGAGGACTGAATGTCCTAGTGGACCCTCTACTTCTGGAAAGGAGGGTCGGGATCCCTGCAGCATCCTAGTGGACACTCTCCTTCTGGGAGGGAGGGTTGGGATACCTGCAGCATCCCAGTGGATACTCTTCTTCTGGAAGGGAGGTAGGATCCTGCAGCATCCCAGCAGATTGTCTACTTATGGGAGGGAGGGTTGAGATCCCTGCAGCATCCTAGCAGATGCTCTCCTGGGAGGAGGGAGGGTCAGGATCCCTGCAGCATCTCAGCGAACCCTCTTTTTAGGAGAGATCCTGCAGCATCCCAGTGGATTCTGTCCTCCTGGGAGGAGTGTCAGGATTCCTGCAGCATCCTAGAGGACACTCTTCTTCTGGAAGAGAGGTTTGGGGTCTCTGCAGCATCCCAGCAGACACTCTTCTTCTGGAAGGGAGGGTCAGGATCCCTGCAGCATCCCAGCAGATCTTCTCCTGGGAGGGAGGGTTGGGATCCATGCAGCATCCTAGTGGACGCTCTCCTTCTGGGAGGGAGGGACAGGGATCTCTGGAGCATCCCAGCTGATGCTGTCATTCTGTGAAGGAGGGTCAGGATCCCTGCAACATCCCAGTGGACACTTGCCTTCTGGGGTGAGGGTCAGGAGCCCTGCTGCAACACTGCCACCTGATGACCATAAATAGTCATGCAGCAGGGGGTGCCAGGGGAGAAGGAAGAACATCAGCAGAGCTCCACACATCATGCATGCACTTTCCCTTGTAGTCCATAGTATGCTGAAGTCCTGCAGAAGTGGGACCGAACATCATAAATTGCCCTGGATTGAGCAGTAAGACTCTAGGTGTGCTCGAGCCCTACTTCCTGCTACTGGCTGCCCTCCCTATCTCTGGTTCTCCTGCCCCTGTTCCCTCTGCTGGAGGTGGAAGGTTTGAGTCTGGGGGGGCTGGGACCACACTACAGGGGGTAAGCAAATTTATTTATTGAAATGTTTCACCTGGAAGGCACACTGAGCGACAAGTCACTAGTCTCCCAGTGCAACCTGGGGAAGGGGTACAATAGGAATGAAACATTAAACATTCAAGTTACAAGATCAACATTAACATACAGTTTTAAGGCAGGTATTACAAACAGTGTTAAAACAGTGTTATGCATAATAGGTAGAAAGAATGGACAATGATAAGTGGCGGGTTAATAAGTAAACAAGTGCTTACATAAAAGCAAAGGAGAGGGAGGGAGGGTTATGTGTCCCTGGAGACCCCTTCAAGATGCGAGGAACCCTACAGGGAACTGGGGAGAGAAGGAGGAGGTGTGACTTAAATGCTAGGAGGGGAATATGACCTAAACCAAGAGAGGACCCTTCAGGATGAGGGGTACCTGCAAGGGGTTGGGAAGGTCAGTAGATAGGAATAAGAGGGTGATAGGAGAGGAGGGAGTGAGAATTTAACCTTGAGGGAAGAGAATTCACACCTTTGGAGGGATGGGACTAATCAATAGTCCATCAGGATGCAATTGGACCCTGCTAGTAGTCATGGAAAACCAAGACAGTGGCTAGATAAATAGGGGTGATATGCTAAGGCTCAGTTAGACCCCTTCAGTATGCCGAGAACTCTGCAAGGGGATGGTGATGGCAAGGAAGAAAGGAAGATGGGGAGGGAAGGGTGGAGACAAGACTAGGTGCAGTCTAATCCCTCAGGATGCTAAGAACCCTGCAAGGGGACTGCGAAGACTAGGAAGAAGGTAGATGGGGAGGAAAGGAGAGGAGAGGAGACAAGCCTAGGCCCAGTAGGACCCCTTCAGGGTGCTGAGAACCCTGCAAGGGACTGTGAAGGCTAGGAAGAAAGGTAGAATGGGGAGGGAAGGAGAGGAGACATGCCTGGAGCAGTAGGGCCCCTTCAGGATGCTGAGAACCCTGCAAGGGGACTGCAAAGGCTAGGGGACAGGTAGATGGGGAGGGAAGGAGGAGAAAGCCTAGATGCAGTAGGGACCCCTTCAGGATGCTAAGAGGACTGCAAGTCAAGGGAGACAAGAGGATGGTGGGGAAGGGAGTAGATGAGAGATACAAACCTTTGGGGGTAGGAGAGGGACCCATGGAGAGCATTCAGGTCCCTTACATTCTATGAGAGATCAAGGGAGGCCATGAGGGAAGCAATTTGGGGGAAGGAGGAAACATAGAATTTGCGCAGATAAGGACCACTTGGCCCACCAGTCTGCCCATTCCCTACCTAATGGATAAGATGCAGATCCTAGTTAACCAACAGCCTATTTCTTCCTACCCCACAAGACTTGCCTTATGTCTGTCCCATGCATTCTTGAATTCTCCCACAGTTTTAGACCCCACAACCTCCTCAGGAAGGCTGTTCCATGCATCCACTACCCTCTCTGTGAAATAATACTTCCTCACATTGCCCTGAACTGCCCCCTTCTATCTTTAAATTGTGTCCCCTTGTTCTTGCATGTCTCTTTTTCTGAAAGATGCTACCCTCTTGGACTTTGTTGATTCCACTGAGGTACTTAAAAGTTTCTATCATGTCCCCCTCTCCTTTCTTTCCTCAAGGGTATACATATTAAGCTCATTTAGTCTCTCCTCATCGGCTTCTCTTGCAGACCCTGCACCATTTTAGTTGCCCTCCTCTGGACTGCCTCTATCCTGTCTATGTCCTTGCAGAGATGGGGTCTCCAGAACTGGATGCAGTACTCAGATGGGGTCTCACCAACTGTCTGTACAGAGGGATAACAACTTCCTGTTTTCTGCTGATGATGCCTCTCCCTATGCATCCCAGTATACCCCAGCCCTCCCTACTGCCTTCTCACATTGCTTGCTAACCTTAAGGTCATCTGATATGATTGCCCCCAGGTCCCTTTCCTTTTTTGTTGTTATTACTACCTCCCCCCCATTGCATATTCTTCCCCTGGGTTCTTGCATCCCAGGTGCATTATTTTGCACTTCATTGCATTGAATCCTAGCTGCCATACTTCTGACCATTCCTCCAACCTTGCCAAGTCCCTTCTCATCCTTTCCACGCCTTCTTGTGTATCAACCCTGTAGCAGATCTTTGTGTCATCTGCAAAGGCATACTTTTCATTCAGTCCTCTGCAATGTCACTTATGAAGACATTAAAAGACTGGACCCAATACTGAACCCTGCGGTGCCCACTTGTAACCCCTCTTTCTTCAGAGTGGACTCCATTTACAATTACCTTCTGTGTCCTGTTGTTCAGCCAATGTTTTACCCAGGCTACCACCCTGGGACCCACTCCCAGGCTGGTTAATTTGACTATTAATCTTTTGTGTGGGACTGTGTCAAATGCCTTGCTAAAGTCTAGGTAGGCCACATCCACAGCCCCTCCCTGGTCTACTACTTTGGTCACCCAGTCAAAGAAATCTATTAGATTCGTCTGATATGACCTTCCTGCTGTGAACCCATGCTGCCTTGGGTCCTGTGCCCCACTGGCCTCTAGGTACTCAATTATTCTTTCCTTCAGAAGTGACTCCATCACTTTCCCTACCACAGAGGTCAAACTGACAGGTCTGTAGTTTCCTGCCTCTGTCTAGGTTCCACTTTTGTGAAGGGGAATCACATCAGCCTTCCTCCAGTCCTCAGGTACCACACCATCCTCCCATGATTTATTAAAAAGAGTAGCCAGTGATTTCACTAGTTCCCCCTTTAATTCTTTTAGAATTCTGGGGTGAATTCCATCAGGGCCCCATTGCTTTGTCCACCTTCAGTTTTAGGAGTTCTTGCAGAACCCTTTCTTCTGTGAAAGGACTGGGATCGACCCCCTATCAAGAGTGATTCTGTTAATTGGATTAGGCACTTCCCCCTCCTCTTTTGTGAATACTGAGCAGAAATATTTGTTTAATATCCCTGCTTTTTCACTGTCCCCCTCTGCCTACCCACCGTTCATTCTGTTCAGCCTCACTATCCCTCCCTTTGTCTTTCTACGCTCGCTGATGTACCTATAAAAGGTTTTATCCCCCTTCTTAACCAAGTTGGCTATCTTTTCCTCAGTTTGGGCCTTTGCTATTCTGACTTCCCTCACTGCTTCCTTCTGCCTTAACTGGTACAGCTCTCGTCCTGCTCCTTCTGTGTTTCCTTATACTTCCGAATGCTATCTTTTCTTCTTGACTTTCACAGCCACCTCTTTTGAAACAACAGTGGCTTTTCTTTCATTTTGATTTGTTTATTTGCTTCACACAAGGCTTGTTGCCTCTGTGATGGCAGTTTGATGATTCTCCATTGTTGCTCCACACCTCCTTCTAGCCTGTTTGCTAGTGCTTTTCTGAGGCACTCTCCCATCTTGCCAAAGTCAGCCCCCCTGAAGTCCAGTACCCTCACTTTTGTACGGCTTGACTCTGTAGTTGAGTTTAACGTGAACCACACTGTTTGATGGTCACTTGTTCCCAGATGGCAACCCACTTCTAGATCTAAGATCTTCTCACTGCCCCCGTTTGAGAGCATGAAGTCTAAGATTGCTCTCTCATGAGTGGTTCTGAAACTAACTGTCTGAGGCCTGCCACCTGTAGGGCATCAAGAATGGCCTTGCTCTTGGATGTGGCTGCAGCAAATGTGCTCCAGTTAACATCTGGCATATTCAGGTTGCCCATCAACAGTATCTCCCTTTCTCTGCCATTCTAAGAATGCCTTCTATCATATCCTTGTCCATTCCCTCCCCTGACATTGGAGTCTGTACACAACCCCTGTGCAGATTTTGGTGCCCTTTCCAGTCTCAAGGTGACCCACAGTGCCTCCGCTCCTCCTGTTTACTCTTTTGTTCAGTTGCTTTTATCCCTTCCTTTACATAGCTACTCCTCCCCTCTTCTCCCTGCCTGTCTCTCCTGTAGGTTATATACCCTGGTATTAACATCCCAGTCATGGTTCTCTGTGTACCATGTTTCTGTGACTACTACGATATCCAGGCATCCCTCTTCCATCAAGGCCACCAGCTCAGGGAGCTTGTTGCCCAGACTACGGGCATTGGTACTCATTGCCCTCCATTTCCTGATGGCCTGGGCTGAAGTAAACTATAGTAGAAGAATCCCGTCCAATATCCCTGGTGGTCCAGTGGACCGCTGTCCGCCCGATCGTGGGCATCTGTGTAAATAAATAAATAAGTCCAATATCCCTGGTGGTCCAGTGGACTGCTGTGTGCCCGATCGCGGGCATTTGTAATAATAACTAAAAATATCCCCAAACTCCCTGGTGGTCCAGTGGACCGCTATCTGCCCGATCGCGGGCATCTGTATAAATAAATAAATAAGTCCAATATCCCTGGTGGTCCAGTGGACCGCTGTCTGCCTGATTGCGGGCGTCTTTATAAATAAATAAATAATTCCAATATCCATAGTGGTCTAGGGGTACCCCCTCCTCCCCACTAAGACCCACCGCCCCTCTCCCCCCGGTCAGCTGGCAGCACCCCACCTGCCTGCCGCCTGACACCGTCGGTAGGGCTGTACACCCATTGGTTCACAGTGTCAGCCAATGGGCGTGCAGCCCGTGCCGTACTACACATTCAGATATGTGAATGAATCATTCACATATCTGGAATATATCTTGATAAACTACACCCATTGGCTCACGCTGGCGAGCCAATGGTAACTGACTGGCCAGTGTCGGTCGGTGAAGCGGCAGGGCGGTGCTGCCGCACCCGCCAACTGACCGGAGGCGAGCGATGAAACTTCAGTGAGCGGGTGGGAGGGGGCACAGACCACCAGACAAGCGAACTTATTATTTTTATATACAAATGCCCGCGATCAGGAAGACAGCGGATACTGAACCTTGAATGTAGAACTTATTGTATGTTATATACAAATACCACAATCGGGCAGATAGCGTCCACTGGACCTCGGGAATTGAGCCAATATTTTAAGTTATTATTACAAATGCCACGACCGAGCAAAGCTTCAACTGGACCACCAGGGAGTTTGGGGATATTTTAGTTATTATTACAAATGCCCGCGATCGGGCATACAGCGGTCCACTGGACCACTAGGGAATTTGGACTGTACTATAGTTTACTTCAGCCCGCAATCAGGCTGTGGAGCACATTGTCGGCTGCAGGGGGTGTCGGTCCCTGACAGCTGCTGCCTGGCAGGGTGCCAGGCACAAGTGGTCGGGGATCGGTGCACCTGCATGCAATTGGGGCCATAATGACATGCAAATGGCCCCATTTGCATGTCAAGTTTTAAATATCGCAGTTGCTGTGCATAGCGCAATGGAACTTGCACTAGCGCATCCCCATGCTCCACTCTGGCCACTTGCGCTGGTGCAGTACCACTGTGCCATGCACACTGGGAGTAACCAGGGTGCGATATTCAATGCTGAGCCATGGCGCAGCTCCATTGAACATCGCCCAGTCCACACCCCTGCACAGCCAAGTTGAGCTGCGCCCAAGCTTGCGCCACAGCCTGGTGCAGTTTGAATATCTGGGCCTGAGTATATATAAAAAAAAAATAATAAAATCAATGTAGTCAACATCTCTAGTTGTATTAAAACACATGATATTTCTACAGAAACTCTTTGCATTAAACTTTTCCTTTCAAATCAGGATTTCATTATCTTAGGGACATGTTACCTTTCCCCTAACTCACCTATTCAAATTTTGGATGTTATTCTATCTGAATTTGAACTAGCCAATCAATTAGGTAATGTCATAATAACTGGCGACTTTAATGTTAGTGATATAAACTGACAGTCATCCACTGCAACTAGCAATAAAGGTAACACGCTTTTGGCTACTTGTTGAAATTTAATATGAAACAATGGGTAACTTCACCCACAAGAGGTAATAACATCTTGGACCACGTTTGGGAAGTGCAGATCTAGATATTAGGGATGTGAGAATATCTGCTGCAGTTGGAGGCAGTGACCACAACTCTATTCTTTTCACCCTACGAAACACTTTATCCACAGCTATAATCCCACTACTATATATGTGTATGACAAAGCCGACCTCACTGCTATTAAGCAGATTACGGAGGAAATTGATTAGATATCCACCTTTTCAACTGTGTCACCACAACAAAGCTGGGTTAGATTTAAGTCCATTATAACTGGACTTAGGGACATGTATATCCCTCTAAAACTAATTTACCTTATGGTAAATAGGTACCTAAATGGATGAACTACAGCATTAAAAACTAATCTGATACAAAAATAAAAAAAATATAGCAAATTCATTAAAAATAAGACTAAATCAAACTGGAGTCCTATACCAAATCAAACAAGAAAAGTAAATCTAGTATTAAAAACAAAATCTAGATGGAACTCAAATTGACCCAAACTGCTAATAAATCCAACACTAAACAATTTTATTCATATATCAATTCCTTCATGAAAACATCTTGTAAGGTAGGGCCACTGATAACAGATAACAAACTAATCTATGACCCAAAAACAATGGCTGAATTATTCAATACAGAATTCTGTAAGATTTTTCTACATCTGATATTAATATACTTCAACCTATTACAAACAACCTTGATCCTCCAATCTAGTTCACTGAGGAGCTTATTTTAAATGACTTAAGTTCACTTAAAGGTAAATTTTGCCAGGTCCAGATAATATCACCGGTCATTTACTATACTTACTGGCTAATCACATTGTCCTTCCACTGAAACTTCTTTTCAAACTCTTTCTATGTAATAATTACATCCCCACCGAATGGAAAGAGGCAACAGTAGTACCGATTCATAAAGAGGTCTAAAATCTAATTGGGAAAACGACAGGCCTATTAGCTTAACTTTCTCTATTTGTAAAACCATGGAAAGTCTCCTAAAGGATATCATTGCACCAGTTATCGATGACCAAGATCCAGAACAACACTGTTTTAAAAAAGGCAGAAGCTGTCTAACTAACCTGCTTTGCTTTTATGAACATTTTAGTACTCTTTTAGACAGTAGGATACCATGTGATATCATTTTCATAGACTTCAGTAAGGCATTCGATGTTATGCCTCATTGGGCCCTTATTCATAAACTTAAGAAACTTAATATTAATAAATACATAATTGACTGGATTAACAATTGGCTTAATGACAGAATACAAAGGGTGATTATCGATGGTAATCTTTCAAACATGGGTAGGGTCCTGAGTGGGGTACTGAGGGCTCTGTCCTTGGCCCCTGTCTCTTTCAGGTATTTATCGCTGATTTAACCCACAATTGTTTTTCTACCAAAACAAAATATGCAGATGATGTAAAATTGGGGACCATGTTCTAACATTGATCAGATAGCTATTATCAACAGGATTTAGATACAATCTCCGATTGGGTTAATACGTGGGGCATGAAATTGAATTCAACCAAGTGCAAAGTGATGCACTTGGGATCAAATAACCTGAATCATTCATATTCATTAGATGGCTTCACTCTCTGTGCCACCACAGATGAGAAGAACTTGGGAGTTACCTTTTCCAACAACCTCACCTATTCTAAACACTTGCAATCTGTTATCTGTACATCCAATAAAGTTGTCTGGTCGATCCTACACAACATCAGATCTAGAGATTGCGATGTGCTAATGCCTTTGTTTAGGTCATATATTAGACCTCATCTTGAGTATGCCTCATAGTTGTGGTGCCCGTTTAAAAAATCTGATAGTAGCTCTCTTGAAAAAGTTAAAAGAAAGTTTACAAAAAAAATATCTGGCTTTGAATCTGTACCTTATGAACATAGGCTAGAAACTCTTAAGCTTATGTCACTTACTACTAGACGCCTGTGAGGCGATCTTTTATTCCTTTATGATGTCATTCAGGATCCTTAGGTTATGATTGAGATAGGACTTGAATTCAAGACCTCTACACACACAATAGAGGTCATCCACTGCAGCTTGTTGGAAAACCATTTAAGCACAATAATCAGAAATGTTTCTTTACTCTTCACACCACAGGACCTTGGAATAAACTTCCATTTGATGTGGTTATGAGTGACACCAAGAACGGTTTTAAATGCTGACTGGATAAGTTCATTAATTCAGGGTACAAATTATCCTATTATCCATTGGCTTAGCACAAGAGCATTATGTGCCTCGCCTACTAGCTCTTTTCCATCACCTTAGTATGAACCTTAGTAGGTGATGACGTGGTGGAGGGGGGAGGTAAGGGCCCAGTCGAGTAGGGAATGTTATTGTGTAATGCAGTTTGGACGGGTGGGTTCGGAGATCCATTGGGAAAGGTTTAGGGCTCCAATTTAATTTTTAGTTTTGGTAGTTTTAGGTGACAACCAATTTATATTGAAGTCTCCTAGGATGAATAATTTCCCAGGGCGAGCAAGGGAAGTGATGGAGGTTAGGAGGTCTAGTGCAACAGGATGGACATTTGGGTGGTAGTATATGCTGGCTACAAAGATTGGGAGAGTGAAGGGGAGGGGCACATGGATAGCTAGGGCATCATGGAGCTCAGGATTGGAGGATGAGTAGATGATGAAATATTGGATGGAGGCTAGGACATAAATGGCCACACCACCACCTGCCAGCACTGTCTTGCCTTGGTGAGTAGTCAGGAATGGAGACCGAGTGGTCAGGGATAGTGATCTTTAGCCAAGTTTCTGAGATGACTGAATGTCTGGTTTTAGAGTACACACCATGGTCTGAATCTGGTCTATTTTTTGCAACACGCTGTGAGTGTTTAGATGCAGGATCTTTAAGTCCTTTGGAAGGGCTGAGGGAAGATAGCGGGGAGGTAGTAGAGGAGGATGCACCAGACAGGCTAAGGGCAACAGGGCCTGGGTTGGTGTGGCTATGTCCAGGAGAGCAAGAGGAGGCGAATATGAGAAAGTGGAGTTTAGGAGATTTTGAAGGGGCTGGCGAGGAGGTTAGGAGTTTTGAGGAGAAAGGAGTGGAACAGTGAGGAAGAAGAAGGTGAAGAACCACAGTGCAAGTGGACACTGTTATCTAAGCTGCATGAGGAATAGTGGTAGAGTGAGACCATATTTCAAATGGGGGAGTGATAGCATGGATGTGGGTAGGGACTGGAGATAGTAAGTGATGGGGGTGAGAGAGTTATTAAGAATAGATGAGTAGTGAGCAGATGGAGGTGGTAAAAGGAGAGAGATATAAGCAGAACAAGGGAGAGAGAGACTAGGGATGCATTGTTCAAAAAGGCAGAGGAATTCGTGAACAACTGATCTGGGAACAGGAAGAATTTGGAAGTAGGGAGCGTGGAGGAGGGGCTGGTCGGATGGAGGGGCAGCTGTAGTTTAGGAAGGTATCTGTATGAACAACAGGCAGGGATCACTTTAGATAAAGACTGCGTCCCTTTAGAGGCAGAACAATATAACCTGCTAATGAGAAAATGGACACTTTGGGACTTGGCCAAAAGTCAAGTAGTGAAAGAAAGAAAGTTTGAATCAGAACAGTGACTTAGCTATAAAAATAAAAAGTGAAAGTAAGAGTGATTTGCTACAAGCAAACTGGAAATTCTCTAAACATTTAGGTGGCTAGATACAAATTAATAAAGTAAGACACAAAGTGTAGCAATGAATGCATACAATTCTAGCAGAAAACAATGCAAAGTTCAAGTTCTGAAAAAGCAGCCAAGGGCCAAATAATTCCAGTTCTGGCCACAGTACAGCACAGCAGTCCCAGTTAAGTAGCTTAATTAGCATTGGAAGCTGCTTTTCTTTGTCTCAGCCTGCAAACTTGAAGGTGGCAAGCAGAGGGCTGGGATCTGGTCAGGGCACAGCTCCGCATTTTAAATTTGACTGCACCATTAATTTGGCAACCCTGCTTTAGGCACCAAAATTCAAAAAGGGACACATATCTGAGCAACTCCATAGCTTCTGTTAGGCAGAGCAGGGCAGGTCCAGCAGAGGGATTCGAACTGCAGGTGCCGGTTCATTCGAGGAGAGAACTCCTGGCCCAAGGAGGGCAACAGAGCCTCTGAGGAAAAAAGGGAGAGAGAGAGAACAAATTATAGGCAGCTCCACAGGGGAGGCTTTTAACACACAAAAGCCAGCAAAAAGGACAGGGAGGTGATACAGGAAAAACAAAAGGCTAAACGTGCAGGGCTGCTCTCGACATAAACGCAGGGTGGGGCAGAGAGCTACAGGAGTGGGGAATCTACAGGAAAATGGCAGGGGCTGGGAAACAGAACAGGATTAGCCAAAGTTAAACAAAAAGAAAAAAATGTTTGGGGCTTGGAATCAGAACAGGGACTTAGCCAAAAATCAAGCAGTGAAAGAAAGTTAGAACCAGAACAGGGACTTAGCCATAAAAATAAACTGTAAAAATAACAGTGATTTGCTACAAGCAAACTGGCAATTCACTAAACATTTAGGTGGCTAGGTGCAAATTAATATAGTAAGACACAAAGGGTGGGATATTCAGAAATGCACCAGAAGCAGGTGCCTGGCGGTGCAGCGCGGGTACACTGCATGAGGTGCGCAGCCAATCACGATATTCAAGGCTGAACACCAAGGCAAGTGACAGTAAGACGGCTGAATATCGCGGGATGTGCCATAGCACAACTAGAGCTGCGCCAGGAGCAAGGCAGCAGGTGCCATCTTGCAACTAGGGTTGCACAATGCAGCAAGGCAGGAAGCGCAGGAGCATAGCATGGGCAGGGCAAGGGACAGAGGTGCATGGGCCATGGCACAGGGCCCCTGACACAGTGTGGAGCAGGACACACTGCCACCATAGTGCAGGGGATGACTGGAGGGTGGCAAGGCAGGGGCATGGCCACATGCCCTGACCACACATCCCACTGCAGCATATGGAGGTGGCATGACACCCATGGCCACCGACAGGCAGTCATGGGCAACACCCACAGGATGGCACGGGACATTGCACCAGGACCAAAGCAGACAACACACAAGTCAACAGCACACACCACACTGGCCACACAGCCCAGCAGGGAACATATGCACGCCACAGGGCACACACACACACACACACACACACACACACACACACGGCCACTGTGCGCAGATCACCTGACACAAACCCCAGGCAACCGCAGATGTACCACACAACCACCATGCACACCACTGCAGCATGGCACCAATGCCATCTGCAAAGCAGACACGGACATGGATGACTACCAAAATACAACTGTATTTAAACAAGAAATGAATCAAAACTACATACAGTTGAAGAGGGATGGGGGCAGGGAATGGAGAGGACACATTCAGGAATGTAGGCTGGGGAAGGAGGGTGGGGAGACAGGGGACATGGTAGGCTTGGTACAATGGAGGAATAGGAAGGTGTCAGTGGAAGGGAGGGTGAAGCAGGCCAACGGGCCCCTTGGAAAGGTCCTTTACTATCGGCGCCTCTCCTACCTCCTCCTCTGTGGCCGGAACATGGCCTGGCAATTATGTGCCACTCTGGGGTGGCTGTGCTGACCAAGAGGATCCGCCTCCAGCAGCCTCTGCACGGCATCCACCGATTGGGCCCTAGGACAAAGGTGGGACATGGATGAGTGCATGCAAACACGACAGTAGCCCACCCACCGTGCGCAGTGGACAACATTGGCATGTGCCCTGCAGAGCACACAGCCAACCACAGTGTCGTGCCCCAGATACCGCCATCCCGACCATCCACAGCACTGCACACCACCACCAACCAGGCACAGCATGCCACAGGCATGACAGCCAAGCAAATGGCCATTGCATGGGGCTGACAGTGGCCTGGCTGGGACCTGGATGCACCCACAGCCCACCCGCAGCAGCCACACACACGAGCCCTGGGTGCAGCATGGTACAATGGACCACGCTGGTGAGGCACGGAATGTAATGGCCATGTGCACGGGGGGATGTGGCCCACCCCCACCCCACACAACAAAATACACCACCAAGGTGCCTACCTGCAAGCTGTGGCCCGACTGGCGCCTGCACCATCTGGCAGGCAACCCTCCGTTGCACACCACCACTGGCCTGCTGCTGTCCGGCAGCAGCACCCACCATCTGGGCTCTTCGCTGATCTTCAGGGCCAAGTAGGGAGACAGTGTGAGACAAACATCAGCACCGTGCAGCAAGACATGGGCCCCCAGCACAGTAAACCCCATGACCTCGGCAGCGGCAGCGGTGCGAGGCACGGCACACCAGCTGTCGCTACCATGTCCAGCGGCATTCCCAGCCACTGCCCCCCACCCACAGCAGCACGGCGTGACACCTGCTGGCAATCCACACAACACCGACATGGTGTGGACAGGGATAAATGCACTCACCTGGCCGTGGCACAGTGCCCCTCCAGATGCGTGCCTGCAGTGACCTGAGCCAGTCCGGATCCCTCCTCTGCAGGTCACAGTACCTGTGGTGGCACTGCTTCCCACTACAGCATGACCCTTTTGCCTCCTCTAGCTCCTCAGCCACCCCTGCCACACCTCAGTCTTGGCGGCTGGTCCAGGGTACCTGCCACAGAGGGCACCAATATGTGGCTCCACCAAGCCACCAAGTTCACAAGTTCCACCTGTGTCCAGTTTGGCGTCTCAGTGTGCTCCTGTGTGGCATGGCTCTATCGGGAACTGCAGCAGCATAATGGTGCCAGGGCGCATGAGACACACATTCGAAGGATGCCGCGATCACGTCTGGCGCACTGGCATCCCCTATCATGCATCGGCAGGGTATGCGCGATACACATGGGGCAATGCTGACACATGCCACAGTGACCAGGCGGTCAACGGGCAAACATAGGGGTCAAAAGGAGACACACGCACCGTGCGTGGCAGCGCAACAGGGCATGGATAGCATGGTGCGCTATAGGGTCCAGTGTGCCCCATGGGCCATGTGTCAATGGTGCACGTGTGCAACTGGGTGTACAGCGCATGTGCACCACATGCCCAACAGTGGCTAAGCATCGTGCCACCTGTACCGAATCACACGTGGGAAGTGCCACCGACGTACGCGATGTCAGTGCGCGCATGCGCTGTACCATGCGGATTGCGCATGTCACACAGATGCGCTATGACATGTGCATGAGCAACCCCACTGTGCAATTCCACGATATTCAGCAAGCATATGCAGATGAGCTGATCAGCATATCAGTGGTGCATCGGAGGCATTTGCATCCCATTAGAGTTGCGCATTCCCTCATTTGCACGTGATGCACTACAAAGGCGCCATGTGGCGGCACAGGCACCAGACCGGTATTGCAAACTTCACAGGTAGGATGCCAGGCACTGGGCATGTCAGGTCTGGGGGGGCCCTCATGTGTGGCAACCAGCACTGACCTCATGTCCCCACCAACAGGAACAGCATATCGGAGCAAGAGGAAGTTGAAGAGCAGGGGTCTGCACAGGAGCGCAGGCCCAATTTCACAAGGGCGGAGTGCGATGCCCTATATGATGCCTACCTTGACCAGGAGCCCCTCCTGAGTGGCTCCACAGGCACCCAGCAAGCCAGGGTGGAAGCATGGGTGGGTGTAGCCAGGGCCATGAACCTGCAGTTCGTCCATCAGAGGTCAGTGCAGGAATGCAAGAAGGTGGGCACGAACTGCAGGCGGATCAAGGAGAAGGTGGCAGCCATCCAGGCTGCACGTGCCACCATGGGCGGTGGACAGCCTGAGGTGCCGCAGCTGACACTGTGGGAGGAGCTTGTAGCAGCGACAATGCGGCACAGTGCCGTTGAGGGCATTCCCGGCAGTGGATTCCAGATGGGGGTAGCCCTTCCCTGCATGGTAGGTACAGTGGTGCAAGAGGATGTGGGTAAGGGGTGCATTGGGGCGGGGGTGCGTGGTGGTGGTACTGACATGTATATGGTCCCTGACCGATCTAGAGCACCTGCGTACGGATGCATGGGCGGTGGTGCCCACCCTGGGTGATGTCGGGGACCTGGAGGAGCGCCCATCCAGCTCCACCGGGGTCCCTGGCCCGGACCCCTGCCGGAGCCACCACACTGTCCGCATGGATGCCTGTGGCATGGGTGCGGACGAGGCCCAGGCAGTGTTTCAGCAGGATGCCAGCCATGGTGTCCAGTATGACAGTGATCGAGGCGGGGTCCGCGTCTGATGATGACATGGCAGCTACCCAGGACAGTGGTGACACTGTACAGGGGAAGGCACCACCATGCAGGACACAGCAGCACCAGCGATTGCCGCGGGTAACACTGGCAGACCGCCAGCTGCACCACCAGGGTTGCGGTGGCCACCATACCTGTCGGCGGTCAGGCCAGTCTGGTGGTGGGGTGCAGCCTCCCCGGTGATATCCTGCGCATAGCGGCGGAGACGGCGGCGGCAGCAGGGCGGGTGAGGGTGGACTGGGTGCAGTGTCTGCTGCAGTGCACGCAGACAGGACAGGCCCAAGAGGGCCCCGCTGTGCAGCCCCCACCTGCGCAGGGGGCTGTGCCACGGGGCTGCACAACCCACGCGGGTCAGCACAATGCCCAAGCCCCCCAGGACACCAAACTGCTTGACGAACACACCCGTCTGCTCAGGGCATCAGTGGAGCAACAGATGCAGGTCATGGCAGGGGTGCGTGTACTCTGCACTGAGCTGCGCCAGTCCGTAGGGAGGAGGAACCGGGACTTTCAGCAGCTCCTGGCCAAGGCAACACGCATGCGGGAGGACACGACCACAGGCCTGGATTGGCTCACCACTGCAGTCACGGCCGGCCTGGCACCACTGGCCACCCTGGTGCAGGGCTGTCCGCGGCAGTCACCACGGAGTGCATTCTCCACCCCTCGGTCCTGGCGTCATGCGACCCCAGCATTGTCATCGCCGGGATCAGCTGTGGGCATCCTGGGCACGCCTCGAGCGGGCCTGTTCGGAGGCCTGCAGATGGCTGCAAGGGCACGGTCGTATTCTTGCAGCAACACGCCTGGGGTACATCTGTGAGTATCTCCTGTGGCTGCTGCACGGCCTGCATCTGCTGGACGGTTCAGCGGGGCCATCCACATGTCCATGGTGGCGTGCACCTGTGCGGCGGACATGATTGCCGCCCTCCCTGTCCGTTGCCTGCATGCGGAGGTGTGGTATATGTGTGTGTGTACGTGCCTGGGCCATGACATCTGTGGCGCCGTCATGCCTGCTTTGCGAACACCCTCCCAGCCGCTGGCCACCGTGGCATGTGCATGATGATGCCATCACAGCACCAGCCGCCACAGTGCACCGGTGTTCAGCGTCTGACACACACCGCTGGCGCCTCGGGGTGTGCGTATGTGTGCATGTGTGACTGTGCCTGTGTGGGTGTGGTCCACTGTTCTGTCAGGAGTGCTTCCGCAGTGACCTGTCCCTTGTTTGTCATCACCCCCCTCTGGCCACGTCTGTTGTGGGGCCCTGCCAGCCGTGCCTGTTTATCGTGCCCGGGTCCCTGTGACCTGTGTGTGGACCAGTTCACCTACCTGCATGTACCATAGTGCTGCTCTGCAATGGTGTCCCTGTGCCTCTGGGCCATCCTGCGCAGCCGGGGCTCCCGTTGTCTGGGGGGATGCCCACCACCGTTGGCCCCAGTGTCCACATCGTCCCCACTGCTGTTCCCCTCTTCGACCTCGACAGCTATCCCATGGTCAGTGGCCATGTTGTGTAACACACAGCAGGCCAGGAATAAGCCACAGGCCTTTGAGAAGCTGTACTATAGGACAGCGCCGGACCTGTGCAGGCAACGGAATTGTGCCTTCAGTAGTCCAAACACACGCTCAATGATGTTCCATGTGCTGGCATGTGCCTTGTTGTATCTCTCCTGCGCTGGGATCAATGGGTGCCGGTACAGGGTGAGCAGCCAGGGCCTGAGTGGGTATCCACTGTCACCTGTGTGGGAACATGTTGGGTTAGCACATTGGTCAGTGTGGCTGCCCCCCCACACAGCCAAACCCTCTACACCCCATGCATTGCATCACCCCCCCCCGCCCTGCCCTGCTGTGCAGGGCTGCCCTTCCTGCTGCATATTCACCTGTAGGTGGCGGTGGAGATGCCCCACTCTCAAACCTGTGGCACAATGCAGACTGGTGCCAGATGAAAGCATCGTGTGCTCCCCCAGGGTATGTGGCACAGACATTGATTATGTGCCCCTTGGCATTGCACACCACCTGGCAGTTAACACTGGGGTAGCCCTTCCTGTTGATGTAGACCACCCCCTCCAGCCCGGGTGGTGTGCGGATGCCTACGTGGGTGCAGTCAATGGCCCCTAACATGCCAGGCATATGTGCAACCCTGTGGAACTCCTGCATTTTTGTTGTACGCTCCGCCTGTGTGCTGGGGAAGTGGATGAATTCCACAGCATGTGGCAGCAGTGCGTTGAGGAATTGTGTGAGGAGCCATGACACGGCCAACTGGGCTATGCCTGTGGTGTCCCCTGTTGGTCTCTGGAAGGTGTTCGTGGTGAGCAGGCACATCACGGCCGTGACCTTGGTCTCCACTGACAGGGCTTGGCTCCGTCTTGTGGGTGCCTGCATCTCGTCACTGCAGAGCTCACAGAGCTGCCTCAGAATCACCTGGTTCAGGCAGTACAGTCCCACAATATCAGTGTCGCTGTACTGTTCGAAGGTGGTGCGGGCACGGTACAACCTGTTCTGGGCATACCACCACCAGGCCCTCCACTGACGCCGCTCAGCCACCCTGCCTCCTCACACCCCTCATTACTGCCTCCATTTGGAATATTGCACTGGCCATGGCCCAGCCTGTCCGAACCCCTGCAGCTGTCTCCCTAGGCTTCCCGGCTTTATGCTGCTGCTTGGGCCCCTGCACTAGGCACACTTCTGTGTTGGGGACCTACATGCACAGTCTGGCCTGCCACAGGCTCAGTCTGGGTCACATACTCTGTCCCACTGCCCGTTGCCTCCTGCTTCTGTGACTGTCCTCGCCCTGCTGCTGTCCTGCCTGGCCAATGGTCCTCACCCTGTCACTGTCCCTCACTCTGTCTCTCTCCCTCTTTCTCCCTCCCTCTCTCACCTCTGCTCCCCTTGGCACAAGCCACCGTCCCCTGCTTGCTCCATCCTTTTATAGGCTCAACTTTGCTCTGCGCATGTCCCTGTTGTCCACACTTGCGCCATCGGCCTGCTGTTGAATATCGCACTGCACTGTTTATTCATGGCTATGCCCCCTGCACTTGCGCTTGCATTCATTAGGGTTGCACATTGGTGCACTGCAATTTGTGCAGCACAATGTCGCCCGCTGAATATCGCTCTTTGGCGCATATCCACTGTTGTACTGGTGCATCTCACTTGCGCCTTGTGCAACCACTTTGAATATCCCACCCCAAGTGTAACCCAATGAATGCATACAATTCTAGCAGAAAAATAGAAATTACGTACTTAGTGTAATTACTGATCTTCTTGGACAGTCTCCATCACTCATTCACACTAGTGGGATAGCGCCGGAGGCGCTAGGACCAAACGGGAGCCAAAAAATTTCTAAAGGGTCAGCGTCGGTAGGACCATGCATGCATGGCACGCGAGACTGACTCACGCTGTGAGGCTATCTCGCTTGACCCTCCAACACCTCAGTACCTTTTCGACCAAGGAGGTGCAGCGTAACTAATGAGAATAACTCATTCTGAGTTTCTGGGCCTGAGAGGGCCCAGATGGCCTTTGTAAGAAAGGTCAAAGAACAATGTCTTCACAGTCTGAACCATAGGCCATGAAGGCCAGGAAAGAAAAATGAGTGAACCCAATGGATGGTGGGTGGGTGTGTGAATGAGTGATGGAGATTGTCCAAGAAGATCAATAATTATGGTAAGTACGTAATTTCCATATCTTTCTGGACTAAGTCTCCCATCACTCATTCACACTGATGGAGAGTACGAGCTAAAACCCACAACCCTGAGTAGGGTGGTAGGAGATAGGGTTCACCCAGAAAGGACGGCCAAGGACTGTCCTGCTAATAAAAAGAACCATCTTGTAAAGAGCACCCAGAACATGATGCTTACAAGATAAGCGCTCGAGTTGTAACTCACCACTTTGCAGACCGCAATGGGAACAAAGAAAAAATTAATCACCTTAGTAATTATTTTTCTTCTAGTGGAGTCTTACTGTATTCTGACAATTGCAGTTAGCCCCAGCCTTTTAACTGCCCCGGAGAACATACAGTTAACTTTTCTATGCATGGCATAGAATGTTCATCTCGAGCTCGGTTGAAGCCTCTACCTGTTGTTATAGAACTGCAACCATCAGATCTTCTGAGGCAAAACTCACTAGGTGTTCTGTGGAAACTGTAAAATTTTAACTAGCCAACTGGCAGAAAAATAATGTTTTGGGTCCTCAAAGAAAGACTCAAGTCAGGAAACCCAAAAACAAAAAACAAACAAATGAAATAACATTCCACCCAAAGAGAACACAGGGTGTAAAAAGGGGGCACCTCTAGGGTGCCAACACTGTGCCTGCTCACCCACATCCCAAAAATCTAGGTTCTGAGAGGGGAAGCAGGGGGAGAGGTCAGAATACAGCAAGACTCCACTAGAAGAAACATAATTACTAAGGTGAGTAATTTTTTCTTCAAACAACATGAAGTCTTGCTGTATTCTGACAACTGCAGACTACCAACCAGTACCTCCATGGAGGAGGGACAGAACCTACTTTGTGAATAGGCTCTGAAGTACTGCTGTGAGAGCAAGCATCACTCTAGCCTGGATATCCAGAGAGTAATGCTTGGTAAAAGTATGGACTGTTTTCCAAGTGGCTGCTTGACACATTTCTAAAGAGGATATCCCTGGCAGCAGCCAGGAAGCAGTCTTACCTCTTGTGGAATGAGCCCTCAGGTCTGAGGGTGGAGTTTTACCCAGTTTTCATAGCAGAATTGTATACAAGAAACAATCCACCTGGCAATAGATCTCTTGGTGGCAGGTTTGCCCTTCCCAACTTCTCCATAAGTGAGGAACAACTGGAGAGTCAAACCTGTGTCCCTTGAGTAAAGCTCTATGTAGTAGCTAAGGGCTCTTTTAACATCAAAACTGTGTAGCCTCCTCTCTCCCGAGGAAGAATGATCAGTGAAGAAAACAGAGAGAGATATAGACTGATTCAGATGGAAATCTGAAACTACTTTAGGCAAGAACTTTCTGTTAGTGCTAAGGACCACTTTATCTCTGTGAAAAGAAATGAAATCAGGTTCCACTGACAGGGCTTGCAATTCACTGACACGTCTAGCAGAAGTAATGGCTACCAAAAACACAGTTTTCCAAGTCAAGTACTTAAGCTCTGCTGAGGACAAAGGCTCAAAAGGGGGTTGCATAAGCTTAGCAATGCAAACATTAAGATCCCAAGCAGGAGCAGGAGCCCTAAAGGGGGATTGGTGTGAAGCAATCCTTTGAAAAACTTACAGAATACAGGATGGGATGACAGTGAGGAAATCTTGCCCACTGACAGGAAAGCAGAAACAGCTGCCAAGTGTACCTTGAGAGTAGCTGGTCTGAGACCTAGGCCATTGAGATGGACCATATAATCCAGAACCATAGGCAATTCAGCAGAGTCTGGAGAAATATTCTTCTTAGAACACCAAATGCTGAATCTTTTCCATTTGGAGTTGTAAGTCTTTCTGGTGGAGGGCTTTCGAGAACCCTTAAGGATATCCAGAACCCCGTGGTAAAGATGCAGATCTGCAAACTCTAACTCTTCAAGAGCCAAGCCTTGAGATTGAGAGACTGAAAATTGGGGTACCAAATCCTCCCCTGAGAAGATGTTAATAGGTTGTAATTCCTAGGAAGAGACAGGGGAAGATGGACTGCTAGGGACAGCAACAAGGGATACCATGGCTGCCTGGCCCAGTCTGGAGCAATCAGAATCACTTTACATGGTTGTGACCTTATCTTGACTAACATTCTGAACAGGAGAAGGAAGGGGGGGAAAAGCATACAGAAATTTCCCTTCCCAGTTCAGAATCAGAGCATCAAGGGGGACTGAGTCCAAGACTGGGGGTCTGCAACAAAAAAGAGGAGGTTGGTGATTGTCTGGGGCTGCAAAAAATCTATCTCTGGGTGCCCCATCTTAAGAAAATCACCTTCAACACCAGAGGATCTGGGTCCATTAGGTGATGGCCCTGGGATATTCTGCTCAGTGCATCTGCTAGAACATTGTCCTTCCCTGGAAGGTGAACTGCCATCAGAGAGGTTTGCAGGGAATAGGCCAGGGACCACAACTTCATTGCTTCTGTGCACAAGGCCGTAGACCGAGTGCCTCCTTGCTTGTTGATGTACCACATGGTGGCGGTGTTGTCTGTTCTGATCTGAACCACCTTGTTCTGTACTGATTTGGAAAAAGCTTGCAATGCCAGAAACACTGCTCTGAGTTCCAAGAGATTGATGTGTAGAAGAGATTCCTGAGGCGACCACAGTCCCTGGGTGGTAAGTTCCCCCAAATGGGCTCCCCAGCCCAGCAGGGAAGCATCTGTGGTGAGGACCACTGAATGAGACTGAGTGACAAATGGAACCCTTTGCCTCAAATTGTCCTGATCCTGCCACCATTGCAGGGCTTGGATCTGATTCGAGTCACTGGAATTAGTTTGGTAAGGAATCCTTTCTTTGGGACCAAAAGCTCTTAAGTGGAACTGAATGTCCCTCATTTGGAATCTTGCACCTTGGACCACTGCTGTAGAAGCTGCCATGTGGCCCAGTAGCTGAAGGAAATGCCTTGCTGGTCGAGAACACCTGAAGGCTGAATGAAGAGGCCAGTTCCATGAGGGCCCTTGCCCTTTCCAGGGAAGGAAGGCTCTTGCTTTTACTATATCAGCTCCGCCCTATGAGGTGAGGAGCTGCACTGGTTCGAGAATGGCAGCTTTGGTAGGTAAAGAAAATCCTAAAGAAGTGAGCAATTGCTGGGTCACTTGCAGGTGTGACTTGACTTGGTCTGGGGACTGGCCCACTATGAGCCAGTCATCCAAATATGGAAAAATGGAAATCTTTTGTCTTCTTAGGAAGGCAACAACTACTGCCAGGCACTTTGTGAAGACCCTTGGGGCTGATGTTAGGCCAAATGGCATTGCTCTGAACTGATAGTGGCCTGAGGGCAACTTGAATCTGAGGTACTTTCTGTGGGAGCACCTGATGGGAATGTGAAAGTAGGCATCTTTGAGGTCCAGGGAGGCTAGCCAGTCCCCTGGCCTTACAAAGGGAAGGATAATTCCCAGAGTTATCATCTTGAACTTTGGCTTTAAAAGATGTTTGTTCAGGTATCTTAGGTCTAGGATGGGTCGCCACTCTCCTGTCTTTTTGGGGGTTAGGAAGTACCTGGAGTACAGTCCTTTGCCCCAGTGTAGGGTAGGTACTCCCTCTATAGCTCTTAGAGCTAGGAGAGAAGAAACCTCTGCCTCTAGGGCAAGGGTTTCTGAGAGATCTGCAGGTGGAAAAGATCTGGCTCTCAGCTTGGGAAATATTTTGAAGCTGAGAACCAGACCTTGGCTTACTGATTCCAGGACCCACTTGTCTGATGGAAGAGACATCCAGTCCTGGACAAAGTAAGCCAGCCTGCCCCCTACTGGGATAGGAGAATCAACCCAGGCAGACCCATCAGGGTGTCTGTTTGGCAGGGGCTTTAGGCTGAGGGTGGATGCAGGCCTGCTCATCCCCTTCTGCCTCTTCCTCTGAAGAACCCCTCTGTGAAAAGGAAGAAGAGGCCTGTGCTTGGTAAAAGGCCTTGAAAAGCCTGCCCCTGCCCTGGACTGCTGCCTTTGAGGAGTTGCTTGCCTTTCCTTGGCCTGAGCACTCCTGTAAGTGGTCCTGTATTCATCCATTTTCTTCATGTAATTCTCTGTCTGCTTCCCAAACAGAGAATTACCCACTACAGGAAAATCCATGGCCTTAGCCTGGGTATCCTGTGAGAGGCTAGGACATCTGAGCCAAGCCATTCTCCGAAGAGCCACAGATGTAGCCATGACTCTTGATGATACATCACTGAAGTCTACAGCACCGTGAAACTGAACTTTCGATACCTCAATCCCATCTGCAGCCACCTCCTCCAGCTCCTTGGCAAGCTGGAGGGAAGCCTGTTTAGCCAGTGCCAGTACAGTGTCCCACCTGGACTTCTGGTACCTGACTGCATAGGCCATATAATTAGCCTGCCTGAGTCCTAAGGATGATGCCATGTACTGCTTCTTTGCCATGGCATCAATCTTCCTGGAGTCCTTGTCTGGGGGGTGTGATGCCAAGGGAATGCTTGCCTTATCACAGGCAGTAGCCTGTATAACCCCAACATGGCTGCATTGCTGATAAAGGAACTCCATATCTGAGCCTGAAACAGTATACCTCTTGTCCATTTTTCTGTCCACAGGAGGTATGGAATTGGGAGATTTAAGATTTTTTTGTGTCTGTTTCCCAAAAGATTTGTGGAGGGGAACAGACAGTCTCCTGGACTCTGGGATGTCCATCATATCTACATATTCAGGCTCTTCCTGATCCTCCACTGCCTCCTCCACAGGAAGCTGGAGGATATCAGCCACCTTTCTGTAAAACATGAAGTGTGAAGGGGACTCAGAAAGCCTAGGAGGAGAAACACCTGAAGGTCTGTCTGGGGAGATGTCCAGGTCAATAGGCACACCCAGACTTTCACCATCACCATAATCATCTTCCAAGTCTCCTTCCTCCTCAAACTCCGGTTCATAAAATTCTTCCAAGGTATAATCTGGAACCAGGGGAACCGACCGAACCGAGCCCCTGCCAAAAGGTGGCGGATCAGTCGGAACCGATCGAAGTGATTCCACGATACGAATCGTTTTGGCTATTTCATCGGCGGTCGGAGTCTGAGATTCTGGATCCAAACCGGTCGACTTGTCTTTTCTTTTTGTCGGAAACGATTCCACGGAATCGTCTCTCCTTTTACCCTAAGAAGTATCGCCCTGGTCAGAGGGCACTCCTTCTGGTTCGGTTGGAACCTAACCGGACTGGCCATCCGGGTCAGCGGACTTCTCGGCCTCCCTTTCCCTCAGTCTACCTAATCTCTTTTCCAGGGTAGATTTGGGAAAATATTTGCAAATTTGGCAGTCTGAATCAAGGTGGTCAAACCCCATACAATAAACACAGGTGGTGTGGGGATCGGCCTTAGCAAAGACCTCCCCACACACACTGCAGTGTTGAAACCCAGTGGGCCCGTTTTTTTTCTTGGGTTTCTCAGACATGGCCAACCTAACCAAACTTACCCTTTTTTCGGCAATCAGCCAGGTAAGACTCCCTATCGGTTCCTGACCGTGTTATGGGTCTTGAAAAACATACTAAAACCCGCTTTTTAGAACCGATATGGACGGTAACCACACACTAAAGTACAAATTTTAACTCAAATGATTGGTTCAGCCGAACCGATCCACACTTTTACAAGTTCCACACAGAAAACAGAACAAAACCTATCTAGTACTCACGGTATCACAGACAGAGACTTGAACAGACTATGCAGAAACAACAGTTTCGGTAGAAAAATGACCAAAACCCGACACTTCAACCGACTTTGAACCGAGCAGCAGGAGAAATCTCCAGAGCGACTGTTCAGTGAGGCGGAGTAAAGAATCTGACGGTTGAAGTTCAAATAACAACAGGCAGAGGCTTCAACTGAGCTCGAGATGAACATTCTATGCCATGCATAGAAAAGTTAACCCTATTTTCTCCAGGGCAGTTAAAAGGCTGGGGCTAATTGCAATTGTCAGAATACAGCAAGACTTCATGTTGTTTGGAATGAAACTCTGCCAGGAAGCCACAACGACTGAGAGAGTGGCAAAAACCCAGACTCACAATTTGGTATAGGACCAAAACTAATAGTGTTAAAGACATGTACTAATCTAATGTAAAAGGACCTGAGGAACTGCAAAAGCCAGAGGTTAAGTCTACAGGTTCAGGGTAGACCAAAAAGCGGAGACGGAACCCCCACTACCAAGTATGGCTGACCTGCAAACAGCAGGTCCAGGAGCACTTGAACCCCTTACTTGGTGAGCAAAAGAAGGTCCAGGTGGGGTTAGCCCATCAAGGAGAATGGCTTTTACATAGTCACTGAAGCCTTCCTGATGGAAGGTGAAGCACAACTTAGAAGCCTCTCATGGTGGTCTAGTAAAATCAAATCCTAGTCACTGCATATTCCAAAAAGGAATCATTCTGCCCATGTGTATAACTGTAGTAGCAGTCTCTGAACTCAGAGAAGAAAGGAGAAAGTGTACAGGAGGACGTGTCCACTGTGGAGAAAAATGTTTAGACAGAAAAAAACAGGGGCTGGATTTGTAAGGCAAATAGAAGCAGATGTGCATTGAGGAGGGACACAGCAGGACCAAGTTAGGGCTAACCCATTCATTGAAGTGACCGAATAGTGGCGGAAGCGGCTCAATGCGGTAAGACACTACTTACTCCGGCCTCCCTGAAGGGAGTAGGAAGGACTCTAGTTTGCTTTGTCGAAAAAAAAAAAACATCACCACTCCGTCACGCAGTCAGAGAGGATAGCTTCGAGTGCTACTGGCACGGAACTAGTGTGCAGGAACTGAAGGTGTGAATATTTGAGAAGCTATCTCAGAAAAAGACCTACTTGACCTATGGTCAACTAGGAGGAACCACGTCAGTCTGTTAAGTTAAACAAGCATGGAAGTGAATCTGCCAACTCATTGAAGAGTCACTTCTGTTGCTGCGAGCTCTGATCAAGAGAGGAAAGCGGATTAAAAAAGGAGGGACTAACAGACTGGTTGAGACGCATAGATTTTGGAAATATCTCGGAATAAGAGAAATCTCTCCAGAGAAAAGAGGTGAGCTATACCACCGCTGGATCGGACTGCCCCAGGGGTAGAAGAAATCAGGTACTCTTTACGGAAGTTTAGAGACGACTGCCTCAGAGTTGAGGCGGAACCTGACCATATCCAAAGTGTGGTACTGGGAAATTCCAACTAGGCCCTGTGCTGTGATAATTCTAACCCCCCCTTTTTTTTTTATTATCATTAGTCTGAGCCTGACAAGGTTGCAGGCTGCTATTTTGCAAGGATTGCCTGATACAGAAATGACAAGGATGTCATCCCTCTGAGGAGCAGGAAAAGCCTGAGGATCCATAACTGAACTCTTGACTGGACTAATAATAATAGCTAGACAGATGTTAACCACCTGTGCCAAAGCTGCCACCAGAGAGGCAGCATTAAAAGAGGGCTGTATACCCCTATCAAAGGAGCAGAACAGTCTGTGCGGCTCCCGACCATTGAATTAGAATGTTCCACAGAGTGTAATTGTCTTATTTATTTATTTACCTTTTGTTAACCAGGTAAGTACACTAGACAAGTATTATGCCTATTTTCAGGAATGACCCGGGAGAATACAATATGAGGATACAGATTAAGGTACAAAGAGGATGATAGTACACTATGTCAAATAAACAAACATATGGGAAAAGAAACATCATTGACAATAAGAGGAAACATAGAGGAGTAGAGCACTGTCCAAGGAATGGTTGGTCATAACATAACTTATAACTTTATAGTTAGGCACTCCCTAGACTAGCAGATTCACTGACAGATTATTTACAGGTCATCACATTATCTAAGACATACAAGTTAGGCAGGACCAGGATACTTGGGAGTAGGCAGTCCTACCTATGACCATGGTGCAATGTTGTGGACAAAAAATGCCCACAGTTTAGAATTTCGGTAGTTGAGAATAGAGTAGATAGAAATCATTGTAACAGAAGGAAGTATCAAGCAGCTTCAGTGGAGGCAGCTTGGGGTAAGTTTAACCAACAGTTTGATACATTACTCTAGGGAGGCTTGGGGCAGTCACACACTGAAGCTACTTTCAGGAAACCCCACAGGGAACTGCGAAAACTCTGATAGGAGGGGGCCAAATGGATATCACAAGGGAGGGAGTTCCAGAGTCTGGGCGCGCCTACGGCAAATCCCGATCCCCCATGAGGGTACGGGTGGAGGGGACTTTGAGCATCCCTGAGGTCAGAGACCTAAGATGGTAGGGAGTAGGATCCATTTGTGGTAGAAACAGGGCCAGCCCCTGGGGGATGCCGGTTCTGACCACTTTCCCCGAGAGGCATCCCACCCTGAAATCAAGGTATCTGGCTGGGGAGAGCCAGCAGAGTTTATCATATAGCTCACATCGGTGGGTGAGGTGGGGGGCAGCCAAAGCAAAATGACAAATGTTATTATATGCTGTGTACCACCGAGTGAGATGAATCTTTGGGGATTGAGCAAATAGGTGCAGACCATAGCTAAGGGAGGGAAGAAGTACACCTCTCACAAGGGCAAGTCTGGCTGCCGGTGTAAGGTTGTACTTGGCCCTATAGGCCAGACCCAGTTTACAGTTCGCTGCCCTGCAGATGTTAACGATATGACTCCCCATATCAAGTTGGGGGTCAAGTGTTACCCCTAGGTATTTGATGGAGTTCACTACAGGTAGTGAGGGTCCATCAGTGCTGGTGATATTTAGCAAGGCTGATGAAGATTTGATTTTGGCCATGGAGCCAAAGAGCATAACCTGCGTCTTTTTTAAGGTTCAGGACCAGTTTGTGGTTAGTAACCCTGGACAAGACATTGTTAAAGTTGTCGGACAAGCACTGGTTTAGGGTAGTGGCATTCTGGGAGTGAGCCAGTATCACCAGGTCATCTGCATACATGGTGGCTCTGCAATTGGTAGTCACCATGGGTAGTTGATTGATAAAGAGGAAGAAGAGGAGGGGGCCCAGTACCGAGCCCTGAGGGACTCTGGAGGTCACTGGTAGGGGCTCGAAGAGGACTTTATTGGAGCAGGTACGCTGCTTTCTACCATGCAGGTAGCCCGTTAGCCATTTCATGGCATGGGGGGAGAGGTCAAGTGACCACAGCTGTGCACCAAGCAGTTCATGGTCAACAAGGTCAAAGGCTTTGGACCGGTCGATAAATATGGCACCAGAGAGCTTGCCCTGGTCCATGGCTGTTCTGATACTTGATGTAACCGAGATCAAGGCTGTGGTGGTGCTGTTTCCCTTTCGAAAACCATGGTGGGCTGAGGACAGCAGCTCATGAGAGTGGATATACTCCGAGAGCTGCTCAGCCACTACTTTTTTTGAGGAGCTTGCTAAGGGATGGGAGAATAGCAATCGGACGATAATTATCCGGCAATTTAGGATTGCCCTGCTTCAGTACAGGGACTATCCTCGCCTCTTTCCAGATATCAGGGATGGTCCCCGATCCGAGGGATAGATTAAAGATGTGGGCTACTGAGGAGGCAATGTGTGCAGCACCAAGCTTTAGAAGCTTAGGCTCCAGGTTGTCTAGGCCAGGGCTAGAGTACTGGGAGAGGCTGGCTAGGCGTCTCTGCGTGTCCTGGACTGATACAGCCCTGAGGTAAAACATTTGCTGAGGAGGGTGATCCTCCTGCCGAGTGGAGGGAGGGGGGTGGAGCGAGCTCTCACCAGACAGGAAGAGAGCAGTGAAGGCCAAGAGGTCTGAGAAGTGTATATTTAGGGAGTTGGCTATGGTATGGGGATTATTGCAGGAGACACCATTTATGACCATGTCCGTAACCCCCGGATGGGAGGACCCACTGACAAGGGATTTAATATCTCTCCAGAACCTCCTGGGATCGCTGGCAGAGCCGAGGGGCGGACTTGCAAAGTCACCTTGAAACCCTGATGGCCTTTTGCACTTGTTCCTGAGGTGTCTGTATCTTTGAAAAATAGTGGGATCACTGGAACCTTTGACATGGGCCCAACACTTATCTCTCTCCTGAATCTGGGCTAAGAGATTCCCATTTAACCAGAGGGTAGCAGAGCCCCTCACCCTACGGGTGACCTTGGGAGCATGCTTGTCTTGCAGGGCCCCGAAGGTGGATAGGAAGTAAGAGGTTGCCACAGAGGGGTCTGTGGCTCCAAACACCCCAGACCAGTCAATAAGCCTTAAGTCCTCCAGGAACTCCCCAGGGTCAAACTTGGAGTAGTTTCTGACATGCATAATTTTGTGAGGGATTTGGGGGGAGGGAATTTTCCATACACAGAAGACCGGGGAGTGGTCGGAGATGGAGTCAGATAGCGTGCCCGCTGATGAAATCCTGTCCAGGCAGTTGGACATGATCCAGTCCAGTAGGATGCAGGAGGATCCATTTGTCGTCTGCCTGGTTGGCTCCTGGATGAGTTGGGTCAGGGTAAGGTTAGCAAGTAGGGGCTTGAACTGCTTCACATTATCACCATCCCAGTTAAGGCTGACGTCACCCAGGATTATGAGTTCATTTCCCCAACACTGGGACCAACTGAGTCCATAAGGTGGGTTAATCCAGGGAGTCCACCCCTTGGAGGGTTGTAGGTGCACACCAGGTGCAGTTTCTTTGTGTTCCCAAGTAGCAGAAGCACATGTAGTAACTCACAGGGGGACATGTTTGTTTTCTGGTGGGCAACTAGGGAGATTTTTAGGTGGCTCCTGTAGTAGATTAGTATGCCTCCCCCCCTCTTGCTTCCAGCTCTGTCCAGTCGAGTGAACTCATACCCAGTGAGTGCACAGGCTGAATCAGAGACAGAGGGTTTAAGCCAGGTCTCCGTCACTCTGAGGATATTGGGTTTATAGAGTGCCACCCACGCTAATAGCTCATCTCGGTTAGGTAGCAGGCTCCTGATGTTGAGATGAGCTACTTTTAGACTCTTACCCATGCCCCATGTGGGAGGGATTTTGTGGGTCAGATTTATTAGACCAGGGTTGGATTCAATATCTCCAGCCACAAGTAGTGTTAGGAGGAGGAGCCAGGAGATACCACCTCATGTAGAATTACGGCCATCTAGGAGTTTTTTATGCGGATAAACTTGACCCTGAGTTGTATACATTAGGCACAGAAGATCTAGACAGCAAATAATACAGCGGTGTGCCTTGTTGATCACAAGGATATTAGAGAAAGTGTAGTCAGTTACTTCGTAGGAGGGAGACCACTTCCAGTTATCACCCAATGATATTGGGGGGTGGTGACCATTTGAAGCAGGGTGAGTCCCAGTGCAAGACCTGCAAGGACTAGAGTTCTGTAGGTGGCAGTCAGCACACCCTTTTCCTCTGCTTTGTGAGTATCCCTACCCTCCCTAGACGGAGGGAGGAGGTACCACGCCCACATCCTGGCTGGAGACAGGACCAGCCTATGAGATTGAGCCCAGTCAACCAGCAAGGAGCTGCTTAGAAGGAAGGGGCGATGGAGGTACTAAGGCAGGAAAGTAGTTATTGAGACTTGTTTTGGTTTGTACCAAGCTATTATAAAGGACTATGCAGTGCAAGGAGTGCTGCCAGCTATGGACGGAAGGGACAAGACTAAACTCCTGGGAGGCAGCTCCTGCCCTAACCCTTTGTGAGCACACTTGCAACCTGTCGTCAGTTCTACAAGGACAATTTAGGCAGGCATCATCTGAGCAGTATAGGTGGGAAGTTAGAATTAGGAACAATTTATAGTACTAGCTACTTTAGGCAGGCGGTTAAACAGTTCTAGCGAAGTGAGAGCCCTACTCCCTTTTGGCTAGATCCACCATTGGCAGGGGCTGAAACTATAGGGACCAGAAGATATGATAACACCTGGATAAAGATCTTGGTTCTGGCACAGACAAAAGAGCTAAGTAATTAGGCAAAATAGCTAAGCAATTAGGACAGTAAAGGTAACACAGTCAGGGATCATTATACAGGCAGTTAACAGTAGAGCGGTCAGACTGATTATACAGACAAACAATTTGTATAACACAGTCTGGGAGATGAGAGTAGGGAGGGCTTCTCTGAGGGAGATTACTGACTATACCACTGGAGATAAAGCAATACCTACCCTTTTAGCTGATAGGGTGAGACAGCTCACAGGGGGCGGAGCCAGTGAGCATTTAATGGGAGGAGGGAACTGGGTGGGCCGAAAAATTCAAGCTCTCTCTGCACTGGGGCAGGGCAGGAGCTTATGGGCCTTGTTGTCCGCCGGGGAGCCGCGGAGCTCCAGAAGCCACGGCACCTCAACTCGGCAATCGGGAGGATTTCTTGTTTGTGCGAGGGGGGGACCATTAGGAGCAGGTCACCCTTGCCTCCCCTCCACACGGCATCTGGCAGCTGAATGAGGTTGGTGGGACAGCTCTCCCTTTTAGAAGCAGTGTGAGAGCGTCACCAGTCGACCAGGTCCAATAGGGAAGGGCGCTTTCAACGCCAATTTCAAACAAAGTACAAGTGTCCTGGATTAAGTTTTTCGGTGATGGGGTCCTGGTCGCAGTTCAAGCAAATTCAAGAGCTCCCTCAGCCACCCTCCTTTCAGTAGTCCCTGATGCGGCAGCCCGTTGCTTCGAGTTGTGGTGCAGGTAGGACAGAGAATAAAAGAAATGGCAGTGACTGTCAAGAAATTCAAGCTCTCTCCTGCACCGGGGCAGGGGCCGGGAGCTTATAGACTGCATTTGTCCACCGAGGAGGCCACTTTGGACTCCAGAAGCCACAGCACCTCAACTCGGCAATCGGGAGGATTTCTTGTTTGTGTGTGGAGGGACTTTACAGAATTAAAGAGTCTAGGCAGTGGTGTATGGTCCATGGATCCAGTCTGAACACTATGATGGACCCCATTAATGAGGAACTACTGAAAAGAGCTTCCATCACAGACTCTGATGATAGAGAGGGCGTGTCCTTCGGTATATAAAATGAGTCATCCGCTGTATCACTGACCATAAGGACAGGGAGAGACTCATCTAGATGCCCTTCTACCACAGAAGGACCCCAAAAAGAGGTCTAGGTCAGAGCCACTAGAGACTTCACCACCAGGAAGGGTGTCGAGGAGCTTGGCACCATGTAGGGAGCTGAGAAAGTGTTGAGCGGAATGAGAGATTCCGCTGGCAGAACAGAAGAGTCCCATCAGCTGAAAACCACTGGATGACACAAGACCCAATGCAGACCGCCACCCACTAAGATGTGTGGAAAAAATAATCTGCAGAACAGGACTTCATTCTGCGGAAACATCCTGCCACAAGTCCCACGGAAGAAGAGGTCCGCCAACAGAGATCTTTCCCTAGTTCTGTCAGACAGCACCAACTGGCACCCCTGCGGCACCAGCATCACTCGTGGCACAGGAGGGCACCAAGCAGTACCTATGCCAACCTGGGAGACACCCGAGGGCACCCACGGCTGAACCCGCAGGTATCTTCAACAGCAATGGCATGCAAGGGCACCCTCAATGCCCATGGCACCCTGGCACCCAAGAAACCCATGGCAGCAATGGCACCCGAGGGCACCCATGGCATCATGACACCCATGGACTCATGGCACCCATGGGTGCCAGGCACCACCCGCAGCAACCGCGGTTGCCAGGTGCTGCCCGTGGGTGCCTGACACTGTCCACTGCACCCATGGGTGCCCAGCACTGCCTGCAGCACCCACAACACCCTCGAGCACCGGCGGGCATCTGTGGCACCATGAGACACCCACAGCACCGCCAGTGGCGCCGGCAATGAAGGCAACAATGACAGCACCCATGGCACCGAGTGCAACACCGAGCTGAGCCATGGCGCCAACTCCCGGTGCCGACCCAAACACCAGCGGAGCTGCCTATGGCACCAATGCCAAACCAGCGGCCATGGTGCCAGACCTGCGGTGCCACCAAGGTGTCAGGCACAGCGCCAGGAAAAACACCACGGAAAAGCCAATGGAGAAGATGGGGAGAAGGAGAAAGGCAGTGCCTGTGCCGGCCCGAGTATGGAAAAGGAAGGGGGGGTAGGCATGAGGGGTCGACACAATGGTGAAGGCACCAAGAGGGCACCGCACTCATTCTAATCCAATTGACCCATCTCCGGTCCAATGGTTCCGAGGCCCGGAGGCCCCAAAAACAGGAACACAGTCAGGAAAAAAGGAACGTCAAACCCCTGCTCCACAGGAGCAGCCCAGAGGTGAAACTGCTCACGAACTCCGAGGGACAGAGATGGGTCAGTCAAGAATGTGGCCGTTAGGAGGCGGGGCCAAGGGAACCCACAAAGTGGTTCAGGCCTATCGCCCCTTCCAAGGAACAATCCTCGTGCAGACGTACCAACGGGCAACCTCAAGCGGCACCGATTCTTCTTCCCCAAACGAGGAAGAAGAGCTTGAGGCTAAGCGGAGCCAGATCCCCGGCACCACCAGATTTGTGCTTCGGTGGACTGTCCTGCCCCCAAGCACAGGACTGTTCATAATCAGACCCTCCCCCGTTACTTAAGGGTGGCAGAACGGGCACAGCCCCTCTGCCATAACAACTTTCAAATGAAGTCTTCCTACTGTTACCGCAACCGTCTAAGCATGACTCCGTTGATGGCAGGAAAGAATTTCTTTTCTTGTTCGTAAAATAAGAAATTACTACTAAATAGTTAAATTAAACACTAAAAGCTGTTGTTGTATAGACGAAAAGAAAAAATTACTCACCTTAGTAATGTTGTTTCTTCTAATGGAGTCTTGCTATATTATGACATATGGAGTTCGTCCCAGCCTTAGAACTGCTCCGGAGGTGAAAGAGTTAACTTCCATGCCAGGCATGGAATCTTGAGTGCGAGCTCGGTTGAAAAAACTCTGTCTGTTGTTCTTCAAACTGAAACTGTCAGATCTTTATGAGCAAAAACTCACTAAGGTTCTGTGTGGAAGCTGTAAACCTACACTAGCCAACTGGCTACTAAAATATTAACACATTTTCTGGTCCCAAAACCAAGACTCAAGTCAGGGACCCAGAAAATAAAATAAAATACAACACCCAAACACCCCAAAAGGAAGGGTGAAAACACAAGGTGGGCATCATTAAGTGCCAACACTGCACTGCCACCCACATCCCAAAGCAGAGGTTCTGAGAGGGGCAGGCAGGGGAGGTCATAATATAGCAAGACTCCATTAGAAGAAACAACATTACTAAGGTGAGTAATTTTTTCTTCAAACAACATGAAGTCTTGCATATTATGACTATGCAGACTACAGCAGTACCTCCATGGAGGAGGGACAGAACCTACTTAGAAATAGGCTCTGAAGGTGTTGTGTTAAACCCGAGCATCCTCCCTAGCCTGGATGTCCAGGGAGTAATGCTTGGTGAAAGTGTGTACTGTTTTCCAGGTAGCTGCTTGACATATCTCTAAGATAGGGATGTCCCTGGCCGCAGCTAGGGACGCAGCTGTACCTCTGGTAGAGTGAGCCCTCAGGCCTGAAGGGGAACCTTACCCAGTTTTGACAGCAAATTGGATACAAGAGACAATCCACCTGGCAATGGATCTTTTAGTGGCAGGTTTACCTTTACCAACCTCACCATAAGTGAGGAACAGTTGGAGGAGTCAAACCTGTGACCCTTGATGCGGCTCTATGTAAGCAGAAAACTAAGGGCTCTTTTCACATCTAAACTGTGCAGCCTCCTCTAGCCAGAGGAGGTATGGTCAGTGAAGTACACTGGAAGAGATATAGATTGATTAAGGTGGAAATCTGAAACCACCTTAGGCAAGAACTTCCTGTTAGTCCTGAGGACTACCTTATCTCTGTGAAAGGAGATAAAATCAGGCTCCACTGACAAAGCTTGTAATTCACTTATGTGCCTGGCAGAAGTGATGGCTACTAGAACACAGTTTTCCAAGTCAAGTACTTAAGCTCTGCTGAAGACAAAGGCTCAAAGGGGGGTTGCATTAGCTGAGCAATGCAAACATTAAGATCCCAGGCAGAAGCAGGGTCCCTGAATGGAGGGTTGGTGTGAAGCAATCCCTTGAAAACTTGGAGAATACAGGGTGAGCAGAAAGAGAGAGGGCTTTCCTGCTGAAATAAAAGCAGAGACAGCTGCCAAATGCACTTTCAGGGTAGCTGGCCTCAGCCCCAAAGTATTTAGATGGACCATATAGTCCAAGACTGTGGGCAAATCAGCAGATTCTGGAAAATATGCTTCCCAGGCACCATATGGAAAACCTTTTCCATTTAGAATTATAAGTAGCCCTGGTGGAAGGCTTCCTAGAAGCTTTCAAGATTCGAGTACACCTTGAGAAAGGTGTAGGTCAGCAACTCTAACTCCTCAAGAGCCAGGCCTTGAGGTTGAGGGATTTGAGATTCGGATACCAAACTCTCCCCTGGGCACAGGTTAACAGATTGTGATTCCTGGGGAGACACAGGGGAAGGTGGACTGCTAAGGACAGAAGGAGTGGATACCAGGGCTGTCTGGCCCAATCTGGAGCAATCAGAATCATCTTGCAAGGTTGAGATCTGATTTTGACTAGCACCTTGAACAAGAGAGGGACGGGGGAAAGGCATAGAGGAACTTCCCTTCCCAATCGAGAAGGAAGGCATCCAGAGGGACTGAGCCCAACAGTGGGGGCCTGCAACAAAAAAGCGGAAGTTGGTGATTGTCTGGGGCTGCAAAAAGATCTATCTGAGGGGTGCCCCACCTGGCAAATACTAACCCCAGTACTCGGGGATCCAGTGACCATTCGTGATGACCCTGGGAAATCCTGCTGAGAGCATCTGCCAGGACATTGTCCTTGCCTGGGAGGTGAACTGCCATGAGGGAGGTGTTCAGAGAATAAGCCAGAGACCACAACTTCATTGCCTCGGTGCACAAGGCCGAAGACTGAGTGCCCCCTTGCTTGTTGATGTACCACATTGTAGTGGTGTTGTCTGTTCTGACCTGTACCACTTTGTTCTGAACAGATGCAGAAAAAACCTGAAGTGCTAGAAAAACAGCTCTGAGTTCCAACAGGTTGATGTGGAGCAGAGATTCCTGAGGGGACCACAATCCCTGGGTGGTGAGGTCGCCCATGTGAGCTCCCCATCCAAAGAGGGACGCATCTGTAGTAAGGGTCAAGGAGTGAGATTGAGGGATGAAAGGAACCCCGTCTCAGATTGCTCTGATCCTGCCACCACTGCAGGGCCTGGATCAGGGTTCGAGTTATTGGGATCAATTTGGTTAGAGAATCTCTCCTTTGAGACCAGAAGGCAACTGAATGTCCTCATCTGAAATCTTGCTCCTTGCACTACAGCTGTGGAAGCAGCTATGTGCCCTAGGAGCTGTAGAAAGTGCCTTGCTGGTCGAGACCTGCAGAGTGAAGAAGGAGGCCAGAGCCACCAGGGTCTTTACTCTTTCTAGAGGAAAGAAAGCTCTGGCCTGCTTTGTGTCCAGTTCTGCCTATGAAGGCAGTAGCTGAACAGGCTCTAGAACTGACTTTGGAAGATTGAGAAGAAAACCTAGAGATGTAAGCAGCTGCTGGGTAACCTGAAGGTGTGATTTGACTTGGTCTGAGACTGACCCACTATGAGCCAGTCGTCCAGGTAAGGAAAGATGGCAATCTTTTGCCTTCTTAAATGAGCAACTGCTACTGCCAGGCATTTTTGTGAATACCCTTGGGGCAGAGGTGAGGCCGAAGGGCATTGCTCTGAACTGGTAATGGCCTGAGGGCAGTTCAATCTGAGGTACTTTTGGTGGGAGCTTCTGATGAGAACATGGAAGTAGGCATCCTTGAGGTCCAGGAGCTAGCACAGTCCCCTGGCCTTAGGAGGAAAAATAATTCCCAGAGTCACCATTTTGAATTTTGGTTTTAAAAGGTGCTTGTTTAGGTATCTTAGATCCAGGATGGGCTGCCATTCTCCTGTCTTTTTGGTGTAAGGAAGTACCTGGAGTACAGTCCTTTGCCCTGGTGTAGGGGAGGAACCCTTTCTACAGCTCTGAGAGCCAGGAGGGTTGAGACTTCTGTTTCCAAAGCAAGAGCCTCTAATGGATTTGCAGGTGGAAAAGATCTGGTTCTCATCTTTGGAAATTTTTTGAAGCTGAGAACCAGTCCCTGGCTTACTACTTCCAGGACCCACTTGTCTGATGTTAAAGACTCCCAGTCCTGGACAGTAAGCCAGCCTGCCACAGGTAAGGGAGAATCGGCCCTGGGCATCCCATCAGGGTGCCTGTTTGGCAGGACTTTAGGCTGAGGGTGGGAGCAGGCCTGCCTGCACTCCCTGCCTGCCTGTCCCTCTGAAGAATCCTCTGGGCATAAGCTGAAGAGGAGGCCTGGGCTTGCAAAGTCCTGTGAAAGGCCTGCCCCTGCCCCTGGAAGGCTGCCTCTGAGGAGTGGCTTGCCTCTCCTTGGCCTGTGCACTCCTATAAGTGGTCCTATACTCATCCATTTTTCTTCATGTAATTCTCTGTCTGCTCCCCAAACAGAGAATTACCCACAAACAGGAAAATCCATGGCCTTAGCCTGGGTATCCTGTGACAGGCTAGTACACCTGAGCCAAGCCATTCTACGAAAAGCCACAGATGTAGCCATGACTCTTGTAGATACATCATTAGAGTCCACTGCAGCATGGAATTGCACCTTGGATGCCTCAATACCATCAGCAGCCACCTGTTCCAGCTCCTGGCAGCTGGCCAGGGACCTGTTTCGCTAAAGCCATAACAGTATCCCATCTGGATTTCTGGTATCTTGCAACATAGGCCATATAATTTGCCTGTCTGAGTTCCAAGGATGCTGCCATGTATTGTTTCTTTGCCATGGCTTCAATCCTCCTGGAGTCCTTGTCAGGGGGTGTGTGAAGCCAAGGGAGTATTTGCCTTATCACAGGCTGCAGCCTGCACTACCCCAACATGGCTGCATTGTTGTGAAAGGAACTCCATATCAGTGCCTGACAATGTGTACCTCCTGTCCATCTTTTTATCCACAGGAGGTAAAGAATTAGGAGCTTTTAAAATTTTTATTGTCTGTTTCCTAAAAGATTTATGTAAAGGAATAGACAATCTCCTGGACTCTGGGATATCCATCATTTCCACATAGTCAGGCTCCTCCTGTTCATCCACAGCTTCTTCCAAAGGGAGCTGGAGGGTTTCAGCAACTTTTTTATAAAACAGAAAATGAGAAGGGGACTCAGAAAGCCTAGGGGGAGACACTCCTGAAGGTCTGTCAGGGGAGATGTCCGGTTCAATGGGCACATCCAGACTTTCAAAATCACATTCACCCTCTTCATAATCCTCCTCCCCCTCCTCCGGTTCATAAAATTCCTCTATATCATATTCTTGAACCAGTGGAACCAACCAAACCGACCGTTTACCTGATGGTGGCGGTTCAGACGGAACCGGGGAAAGTGACTGGACAATTTGGATCACTTTGGCTATCTCTGCAGTGGTTGGAGAAGGAAATTTTGGCTCCACACCTGCTGATTTTCTAGTCCTCTTTGCTGCAACTGGCTCCTCCGAGTCAGCTCTTCGTTTGCACGAGGAAGTATTGCCCTGGTCAGAGGGCACTCCCTCCGGTTCGGTTGGCACCGAACCGGGCTGGCCATCCGGGTCAGCAGACTTTTTGTCTCGTTCCCCTGGAGCCTACCAACTCTTATCCAGGGTAGCTGCAGGAAATTCTGCAAATCTGGCAGTCTGCATTGAGGTGGTCAAACCCCAGACAATAAACACATACGCGGGTGTGGAACAACCTTGGCAAGGCTTCCCCTGAACACTACAGTGCTGAAACCAGTGGGCCGGTTTTTCTTTGGTTTCTCAGACATAATGCGGCCTAACCAAAAACTTGCCCTTTTCCGCAAATTCGCCTAAGAAGACACCCTTATCGGTTCCCAACCGTACGGTCGGAAAAACGTAATGAAATCAGTCTTTTTAGAACCGATAAGAACCAGGAACCGCACTCTAAATGTAATTTAATAAGTTTTAACAACAACCTCGATCGGTTCAAACCGAACCGATAACAACGCTTCAAGTTCCACACAGAGAATGTAAAACCTATCTATTACTTACGATACCACAGACAGAGCTTGAACCGACCGGTTCTTGTTAAAATAATACAATTGGTGTTTAAAAACCGAGAAATAACACTTTTTAACCGAAATGAACCGAGCAGTAGGAGGAATCTCCGGAGCGACTGTTCAGTGAGGCGGAGTAAAGAATCTGACAGTTTCAGTTTGAAGAACAACAGACAGAGTTTTTTCAACCGAGCTCGCGCTCAAGATTCCATGCCTGGCATGGAAGTTAACTCTTTCACCTCCGGAGCAGTTATAAGGCTGGGACAAACTGCATATGTCATAATATAGCAAGACTTCATGTTGTTTGAACTTTGACTCCGGCAGACGAGCGACGTCAACATCCAAGTGCACTCGACGGTGGGAGAAAAAGAACTGAGGCAGTTGGAGGGTTGACACCGAGATAGCCTACACAGGCGCGAGTCAAGTCTCGTGGTGCCACGCATGCATGGCCCTACCTCGGTGCAGACCCTTCAGAAAATATTTGGCTCCCGCTTGTTCTAGTGCCTCTGGCGCTATCCCACTAGTGTGAATGAGTGATGGAGACTTAGTCCAGGAAGATCAATGCAAAGTTCAAGTTCTGAAGAGCAGCCAAGGGCTAAATAATTCGAGTTCTGTCCACAGTACAGCACAGCAGTCCCAGTTAAGTAGCTTAATTAGCCTTGGGAGCTGCTTTTCTCTGTCCGAGCCTGCAAACTTGAAGGCGGCAAGCAGAGGGCTGGGATCCGGTCAGGACACAGCTCAGCATTTTAAATTTGGCTGTGCCACTAATTTGGCAATCCTGCTTTAGACACCAAAAATTCAAAAAGGGACACAGGTGCAAGCAGCTCTGTACCTTCTGTTAGGAGGAGCAGGGCAGGTCTAGCAGAGGGATTTGAACCTCAGGTGGCAGTTCATTCAAGGGAGAACTCCTGGTCCATGGAGAGCAACAGAATCCCTTCTGTTAGGAGGAGCAGGGCAGGTCCAGCAGAGGGATTCGAACTGCAGATGGCAGTTAATTCAAGGGAGAACTCCTGGCCCAAGGAGGGCAACAGAACCCCTTCTGTTAGGAGGAGCAGGGCAGGTCCAGCAGAGGGATTCAAATCACAGGTGGCAGTTTGAGGGAGAACTCCTGGCCCAAGGAGGGCAACAGAACCCCTTCTGTTAGGAGAAGCAGGGCAGGTCCAGCAGTGGGATTCGAACCATAGGTTGTGGTTCATTCGAGGGAGAACTCCTGTCCCAAGAAGGGCAATACATGGGGTTGGAAAGGGAGGAGTGAGCACCAGAGGATGGGGCAGTGCCCACCACAGGAAGAAGGGGGACCCACCAGACAACAGCAGCATGTGCAACGTATTAAAACAAATTTATGGGTGATGCAGGAGATCACTGTATGTGGGTGAAAATGGTTCCTTTCTGGTGTGACTCCACATCATAAGCCCTAAGCATTTGGTGCTGCCTTGCTCTGTGTGGAGTCTGTAACCCCTTGGCTGTGATGTATACCAGCCTGAGTTCACCTGGTTTGCGGTCAGGTTGGTGGGAGTCCTGGTTGTTACCCTAAGGGTTCACAGTATTCCTATTACAGGGTTGGAGTCAGTTGTTGATTGGCCACCCATTCACTGTGGGAGAGTGTTTAGGAGCTGATGGGCACCTGGAGTGTATGGTTCCCCCTAAGTGTATTTTGTTGGACTCCTATTATTTTGCTCTGGTCTGGTGAGAGTGGACTGGCCCTGGAACATTGTTTTTCTGGATTCATTTCTTCTGGCTGTGTCTTTTGTGGTTGACTGTTAATTACATGGACATCTCCCTGCATAGTGACAATATATGCAGAGCCACTAACCTGTGATGATCTATAAGAAAAAATTACTCACCTTAGTAATGTTGTTTCTTCTAATGGAGTCTTGCTATATTCTGACATATGCAGTGAGTCCCAACCTTCGAACTGCCCTGGAGATGAAAGAGTTAACTTTCCATGCCAGGCATGGAACGCTGAGCTCGAGCTCGGTTGAGACTCTGTCTGTTGTTCTTCAAACTCAAACCATCAGATCTTTATGAGCTAAACTCACTAAGGTCCTGTCTGGAAGCTGTAAACCTACACTAGCCAACTGTCTGCTAAACATAAAACACATTTTTTGGTCCCAAAACAAAGACTCAAGTCAGGAGACCCAAAACATGAAAAACACAACACCAACTCACCCCAAGAAAAGAATGGGTGAAAACAACAAGGTGGGCACCTACTAAGTGCCAACACTGCACTGCCCACCCACATCCCAAAAACAGAGGTTCTGAGAGGAGCAGGCAAGGGGGGAGGTCAGAATATAGCAAGACTCCATTAGAAGAAACAACATTACTAAGGTGAGTAATTTTTTCTTCAAACAACATGAAGTCTTGCTATATTCTGATATATGCAGACTACAAAGCAGTACCTCCATGGAGGAGGGACAGAACCTACTTAGGAAATAGGCTATGAAGCACAGTTGTGTTAAACCGAGCATCACTCTAGCCTGGATGTCCAGGGAGTAATGCTTGGTAAAAGTGTGAACTGTTTTCCAGGTAGCTGCTTGACATATCTCTAGAATAGGGATGTCCCTGGCAGCCAGGAAGCAGCTGTACCTCTGGTAGAGTGAGCCCTCAGGCCTGAGGGAGGAACCTTACCCAGTTTTTCATAGCAAAATTGGATACAAGAGACAATCCACCTGGCAATGGATCTTTTAGTGGCAGGTTTCCCTTTACCAACCTTACCATAAGTGAGGAACAGTTGGAGGGAGTCAAACCTGTGACCCTTGGTACGCTCTATGTAGTAACTAAGGGCTCTTTTCACATCTAAACTGTACAGCCTCCTCTCGCCAGAAGAGGAATGGTCAGTGAAGTACACTGGAAGAGATATAGATTGATTAAGGTGGAAATCTGAAACCACCTTAGGCAAGAACTTCCTGTTAGTCCTGAGGACCACCTTATCTCTATGAAAGGAGATAAAATCAGGCTCCACTGACAAAGCTTGTAATTCACTTATACATCTGGCAGAAGTGACGGCTACCAGAAACACAGTCTTCCAAGTCAAGTACTTAAGCTCTGCTGAAGACAAAGGCTCAAAAGGGGGTTGCATAAGCTGAGCAATGCAAACATTAAGGTCCCAGGCAGGGGCAGGGTCCCTGAATGAAGGGTTGGTGTGAAGCAATCCCTTGAAAAACTTGGAGAATATAGGGTGAGCTGAAAGAGAAGAGGGCTTACCTGCTGAAATAAAAGCAGACACAGCTGCCAGATGCACTTTCAGTGTAGCTGGTCTCAGCCCCAAGCTATTTAAGTGGACCATATAATCAAGGACTGTGGGCAGATCAGCAGATTCTGGGGAAATATGCTTCCCAGAGCACCATATGGAAAATCTTTTCCATTTGGAATTATAAGTAGCCCTGGTGAAAGGTTTTCCTAGAAGCCTTCAGGATATCCAATACACCCTGGGAGAGGTGTAAATCAGCAAACTCTAACTCTTCAAGAGCCAGGCCTTGAGATTGAGAGATTTGAGGTTCGAGTACCAAACCCTCCCCTGAGCACAGGTTAACAGGTTGTAATCCCTGGGAAGACACAGGGGAAGATGGACTGCTAAGGACAGTAGGAGTGGATACCAGGGCTGTCTGGCCCAGTCTGGAGCAATCAGGATCATCTTGCAGGGTTGAGATCTGATTTTGACTAGCACTTTGAACAGGAGAGGGAAGGGGGGAAAGCATAGAGAAACTTCCCTTCCCAATTGAGAACTAAGGCATCCAGGGGGACTGAACCCAACACTGGGGGCCTGCAGCAAAAAAGGGAAACTTGGTGATTGTCTGGGGCTGCAAAAAGATCTATCTGTGTGGTGCCCCATCTGGAAAATGTCACCTCCAAGACCAGGGGGTCCAGTGACCATTCGTGATGGCCCTGGGAAATCCTGCTGAGAGCATCTGCCAAGACATTGTCCTTGCCTGGGAGGTGAACTGCTGTGAGGGAGGTGTTCAGGGAGTATGCCAGAGACCACAACTTCATTGCTTCGGTGCACAAGGCCGTAGACTGAGTGCCTCCTTGCTTGTTGATGTACCACATTGTGGTGGTGTTGTCTGTTCTGACCTGTACAACTTTGTTCTGAACAGATTTGGAAAAAGCTTGAAGTGCTAGAAATACTGCTCTGAGTTCCAACAGATTGATGTGGAGCAGAGATTCCTGAGGGGACCACAAGCCCTGGGTGGTGAGGCCCATGTGAGCCCCCCACCCCAAGAGGGAGGCATCTGTAGTAAGGATTAAAGAGTGAGACTGAGTGACAAAGGGAACCCCTTGTCTCAGATTGTTCTGATCCTGCCACCACTGTAGGGCCTGGATCAGGGTTCGAGTTACTGGGATCAATTTGGTCAGAGGGTCCTTCCTTTGAGACCAAAAGACTCTCAAATGGAAATGAATGTCCCTCATCTAAAATCTTGCTCCCTGCACTACTGCTGTAGAAGCAGCCATGTGCCCCAGGAGCTGTAGAAAATGCCTTGCTGGCCGAGACAGCTGCAGGGTGAAAGAGGAGGCCAGAGAGACCAGGGTCCTTGCCCTGTCCAGGAGAAGGAAGGCTCTGGCCTTCTCTGTGTCTAGCTCTGTGCCTATGAAGGTGAGGAGCTGGACAGGCTCTAGAACTGACTTTGGAAGATTTAGAAGGAAACCCAAAGAAGTGAGCAGTTGCTGAGTTATCTGTAAGTGTAACTTGACTTGGTCTGGGGACTGGCCTACTATGAGCCAGTCGTCCAGGTAAGGGAAGATGGCAATTTTCTGCCTTCTCAGAGAAGCAACTACTACTGCCAGGCATTTTGTGAATACCCTTGGAGCAGAGGTGAGGCCAAAGGGCATTGCTCTGAACTGGTAACGGCCTGAGGGCAGCTCGAACCTGAGGTACTTTTGATGGGAGCTTCTGACGAGAATATGGAAGTAGGCATCCTTGAGGTCCAGGGACACTAGCCAGTCCCCTGGCCTTAGAGAGGGTAGAATAATTCCCAGAGTCAAGATTTTGAATTTTGGTTTTAAAAGGTGCTTGTTTAAGTATCTGAGATCCAGGATGGGCCGCCATTCTCCTGTCTTTTTTGGGGTAAGGAAGTACCTGGAGTACAACCCTTTGCCCTGGTGTAGGGGTGGAACCCTTTCCACAGCTCTGAGAGCTAGGAGGGAAGAGACCTCTGCCTCTAAGGCAAGTGCCTCTGATGGATTTGCAGGTGGAAAGGATCTGGTTCTCATCTTTGGAAACTTTTGAAGCTGAGAACCAGTCCTGGCTTACTACTTCCAGGACCTATTTGTCTGATGTCAGAGACTCCCAGTCCTGGACAAAGTAAGCCAGCCTGCCCCCTACAGGTAGCTGAGAATCGGCCCTGGCAACCCCATCAGGGTGCCTGTTTGGTAAGGGCTTTGGGCTGAGGGGTGGAAGCAGGCCTGCTTGTACCCTGTCTGTCTCTCCCTCTAAAGAACCCCCTCTGGGCATAAGCAGAAGAGGAGGCATGGGCTTGGTAAAAAGGCCTATGAAAAGGCCTGCTCCTGCCCCAGGGAAGCTGCCTATGAGGAGTGGCCTGCCTTTCCTTGGCCTGTGCACTCCTATAGGTGGTCCTATACTCATTTATTTTCTTCATGTAATTCTCTGTTTGCTCCCCAAACAGAGAATTACCCACAACAGGAAAATCCATGGCCTTAGTCTGGGTATCCTGTGACAGGCTAGTACATCTGAGCCAAGCCATTCTTCGAAGTGCCACAGATGTAGCCATGACTCTAGAAGACACATCATTGGAGCCTACTGCAGCATGGAATTGCACCTGGTGGAACCGGCCGAACCGAGCGCCTGCCTGATGGTGCCGGTTCGGTCGGAACCGGGGAAAGCGACTGAACAATTTTGATCGCTTTGGCTATTTCTTCAGCGGTTGGAGAGGAAAGTTTTGGCTCCACACCAGCTGATTTTTCTTTTCTAGTTCTTTTAGCCAGAACCGACTCCTCAGAATCGGTTCTCTTTGCCTAAAGAAGTCTCGCCCCTGTCAGAGGGCACCTTCTGTTCGGTTTGAACTGAACCGGCTGGCCATCCGTTCAGCGAACTTTTGGCCTCCTTTCCCTGAGCCTACCAGCTCTCTTTTCTAGGTAGCTGCAGGGAAATTTTGCAAATCTGGCAGTCTGCATCGAGGTGGTCAAACCCCAGACAATAAACACAGGTGGTGTGGGGGTCAGCCTTGGCAAAAACTTCCCCACACACACTGCAGTGTTGAAACCCAGTGGGTCCGGTTTTTCTTTTGGGTTTCTCAGACATAGTGCCAGTACTAACCAAACTTACCCTTTTATGGCAATCCGCCAGGCAAGACCCCCTTATTGGTTCCCAACCGTGTCACGGGTCGTGGAGAAAACCGTAATAAAATCCGTTTTTTTTTAGAGCTGATAAGAACCGGTAACCATACTCTAAAACACAATTTAAGATTTTTTAAACAACTTGATTGGTTCAAACCAAACCGATAAACCATTTACAAGTTCCACACAGAATAGAATTAATATATAACCTATCTAGTACTCACGAATACCACAGACAGAGACTGAACCGACAGGTTGCGGTTTAAATTCGGTCGAAAACCGAGAAAAACGGTACTTTAACCGACAAATTGAACCGAGCAGAAGGAGAAATCTCCGGAGCGACTGTTCAGTGAGGCGGAGTAAAGAATCTGACGGTTTGATCTCCGGGGCAGTTCGAAGGTTGGGACTCACTGCATATGTCAGAATATAGCAAGACTTCATGTTGTTTGAAGCAGAATTTTGAAACACACTCCAGTGGCAACTGTTTTGCTTTATTTTGTTTTATTCTCCCCCTTCCCTTTTATTTGATTGTGTAATGTTGATATATGAGTTGGGAGTTTGCATGATTAGTGAGATTTGTATTTACTGAATGAGTCTGGGTTTGTCTGTGGTTATTTGGGGAGGGGTTAAAATAGTGCTGGGTTAATATGTGTAAAATTGTGAGTGAGGTTAGGCATATCTACACTGGTGACCACCTGTGGCAGCTCTGTCCTTTCGGTGGAACCCCATTAGTCCTCCCTACACAGGGTTTCAGCCATTAAAGGGGACTGGGAAGTCCCTGGAGGGGAAAAAACTGCAGTGAAGGTCCCAGGTATGATGGTTGAGGGGGAGGCAGGATCGGGGTGGTGAGAACCAGGAGATGCCTGGGGAGGATTTAGAATCAGGATCGGGGATCACTATGCCTGGTTCCTCTCCCCAGGGTCCTACCAAATGTCAACAAGCAGGTAATAGTCTGTATGGCCAGCACTACTCCTTGCCTTTTGGCCGTTCTTTGCAACGCAAGATCACTGAGGAGTAAGAGAGCAGTGATGGAGGCTTTCATCACTGATTCTTCAGGTGACCTTGTCTGTATCACAGACCTCATTAGACAATGACTCCGGACCTGTTTTGGAGGCATCTGTCCCTCCTGGTTTTTCTGTGGTGCACTGCCCAATAAGGGATCACAGAGGGGGCGGGTAGCTATTAGTTTTAAATACATTTTGAGACTCACTGCACTCCCTGTGGGAACTTTCAGGTCCTTTGAACGTCACAGTTAGATGTGTTCTGGGTGTTAATGGCAGTATCATTCTCATATACAGAGCCCTGGACTGTGGGAGTGATTTCTTGTAGGAGTTTGCAGACTTCATGGTCAAACAGGTGTCAGGCACCCCCAAACTGTTGGTGCTGGGAGCTGGAGCATTCTTTGAGAAGACCCTGGTCTGAGGAGGACAAATTGCCACTGAGAACTCATTATAACGAGTATGAATGGGCAACCACTCTTAAAAAGACTGAGTTCCTGTCAAGGTTGATTGCCACAGGGAAAATCGACCAGCTCAGCTCTTTCACACCATTGACAGGTTTTTAAATCATCCCTGTCTTTGGTCAGAGTTTAAGGTGCAAGGAGTTTGGATGTTTTTTCTCTGACAAGGTGTTCTCCATCAGATCAGGTATCTCTTCGAGTGGCCTGTTGTGGGCCGGTAATGGTCATTCCATTGGTAATGTACAGCTGCCTGCCTGGGATGAGTTTCGGTCAGTTTCTGAGGATGAGGTGCTCCAGGTAGTCTCTAGTTTGCACCCCACCAACTGTATGCTGGACCCTGGTCAAACCTGGTTGCTTCTGGGTGGTGGTGAGTCCTTGGTTCCATTATTTGCTAAGACTGTCAGTGGCTCCTTGAGGGAGGGTGTTTTTTCATCTGCCCTGAAAAAGGCTGTGGTTAGACCCCTACTAAAAAAGCCTTCCTTGGACCCTGATGTTCAGGTGAATTACAGGCCTGTCACTAACTTTCCCTTTTTTGGGGAAGGTTATTGAGAAGGTGGTGGAGCAACTTGTGGACTGCCTGGAGACTTATGCCATCTATGAACCTCTCCAGTCGTGTTTTCATCCCTGTCATAGTACTGAGACAGAACTCATCAGAGTGACTCATGATCTCCTCCTAGCGAGGGACTGAGACTTTATTCCATCTTGGTCCTCTTGAATGTCTCATCAGCATTTGACACAGTTGACCATGGTGTACTGTTGGATCACCTGAGCAACTATGTGGGTCTCACCAGCACAGTTTTATGCTGGTTCAAGCCCTACATAAATGAAAATTATGTACCTACTGTAATTCTTGATCTTTCTGTGTATCTTCACCATTCATCACTAGTATGGGTATCTGACCAGAGGCTAGGACTCTGCAGGAGCTTTTTTTTTCTTGCGACGGAGTCGACACAGAGGCGGCACGGCCCTCGAGGTTGACATGTTACATGGCACTCGCAGGTTGGCCGTTATCTGCTGTCGACTCCGCCTTAGCCCCAGTTCTGCACGCTGGCAAGAGAGCTAGGAAGGGATGGAGGGGTGAGACAAGGAAGCCCAAGGGATAGAAAAAGCAAGGATATAAAAACTGAAAGGAGGAATAAGCGACTGAGAGGACAGCAAAAAAAGAGAAAGAGCAGCCTAAGGGATTGAGATAGGGAGGGGCCCCAATCTCTGGGCGAAAGAAAGAAAGGGTGAAGAAGGAAGGGTAGAAGGAGGAGAATGAAGGGAGAAGGAAGGGAGGACACCACCCCCACCCAACCCAGAACAACCTGGACCTCGAGAGGGGTAGCTCAGATTTTAAAACTCCCATGCTGCAGACTGAAGAAGAAGAAGACACAGGAAGTTCCCCCTGCATAGCCAGGGTAGTCTCAAGAGGGGACCAGAGTTAAGGGAAAAAATGACTCGAGGTCGAATCAGGCTAAGACAGGTGGGGCGGTGTCCACCCCCCCGCCAGGTTAAAACAAAATGTTCCCAAGAGGGGAGTGAAAATAAGACATAGGGAGAAAAACAGGGGAGCCTAACCCTGCTGTCAACTTAATAGAGAAAAAGGTGTGGCAAGTGACAACATCTTAGGGAACAAGGAGGAGATACCCCAAAAGGGACATTAATAATAATAAGGGGATTGCTGAGGGGGTACTAAGGGGCCCCTCATCTCTCTCCCCATCTCGGTAACCCCAGAGGGGAGGGCAGAGAGCCGAACTCTGAGAGATAGGGGAAGGAGAGAGAGAGAGAGAGAGAGAGGAGTCCCCCAAGCAAAAACCCTCCCCGTCTGCCTTTAAAAGTCCTCCTCCTTCAAACTCCAAGGGAGAGAAGGAAGAGGAGAGGTGCTGGAGAGCAATAAGCGAGACACACAGGGAGAAGGATCGACCAGAGACAGAGGCCCCAGGGGGAAGAAGGGCGGGATTTAGTGACGAATGGTGAAGATAAACACAAAGATCAAGAATTATGGTAGGTACATAATCTTCATATCTTCTCTGTGTATGGGTGAGTACCGAGCACCCCGAAGGGGGCCCAGCACCTCCCTAAGGGACAGAGTCCCTTAGCCTCTAGTGGTGGAGACACTAGAGGGAAGAACCCTTGCAGGCCTGGGACTGGTCTGGGTGAGGTGGGGATCTCCTTGGAGGAGAGGGAAGGTGCCCCTGCAAATCAGCTCTCACCCTACAGGAGAAAAGGTGGGTTCTCCGGAAGGTGGAGGAGATCACCCCACGCCGGGCCAGGGGTGACAACCGGGACAGACAAAGCCATGCCAACTGCCTAATGCAGGTCGCTGTCCCCACTAGCCTGGAGGCCACCTCACTGGTGTCGGAAGATGCCCTTGCTTGGTGCCTTGCTAGCTCCAGGCCTTGCGCGGAGAGGGCCATGGCCTGTCTGGTTACCTCCGAATCAGGCAAGTAAGCTAGGACCTGATCTAGCCTCAACCACAAGTACCTGTTATAGGTAGCATGGTGGGCCTGATGAGCTGCAATGCAGAGCAGAAACCGTGCTGAGGAGAATGTCCTCCTGCCCCAAAAATAAAACTCTGAAGAGTCATAATCCGGGGGCCAGTCACTGCTTGGAAGTCTATGCCCAGAGGGGGTATCCAGAAATGTCACACCCGAATGGGGAGTGAGGCAGAGTTCCTGGAGACCCCCAGGGGGCACAATACCTGTGACGAAGGTCCCTTGGAGCTGAAGCTGGAGCATAGGAATGTTGCCAGATCCAGAGCGATGTCTCCTGAAAAGGAAAATGCCAGATGGGGACCAAAAGGTCATCTGCACTATACTTGCCTAAAAAGGTGCGCGCCGCCCGGTCCAGATTGCGCTCTCCAAGGGTGGAAATGCTGAGGTCATCGAGCAACCCCGACAGGAAGAGCTGATAGCCAGACAAATCAGCTGCTGGGGAAAGGTGGACCAAAGACTCCTCTCCCTCAGAGAAGGAAGATGAGGAAGCCGACGAGCGCAGAGATACAGGGCAGGCTGAGCAGGGGGGTGGTGAAACACCTGTTGGTCCACAGCCCTAAAATATGTAGGGAAATACTCAGCCGTGGCCCTGAACTGTGCCCAGGTGAGAGGCCCCATAGGGCCAGAGATCCCCGGGAGAGAGGGACGGGTTGGCAGAGGCAATGGGGCCAGACTCCTCTGAGGAGGGCCACTGCCTCTGCCTGGGCAAAGGGACCCAATGGGATATCTCAAAAGGGGAGGAGCCCTGGTGGTCCCAGCAGATGGAGACTGTTCAACCAGACCAGAATGGTCAATGCTGTGCCCAGAGTAAATCCCCCTGTGAGGTGACCGAGACCGTGTGAGTCCAGAAGGACGGACCCTGACCTCAAAAGCAGATGTCACTCTCAAAGAGTCTTCGGGGGAGAAGCGAGGATCCACATTGCGACTCCTCCCAGAACCCGGGTATGTCCCAGGGAGAGGTCGCTGCTCTCAGTCCTGGCCACTCAACCCGCCTGACTCCGAAACTGCCCTTTTCCTCACTACCACTAGCCTAGGCAACTGGCAACCTCCAGCTGACTCCTGGGAGACATCCAAAGGTACAGCGCCCTCCCCTTCCTGGGACACTTCGGTCTGTCCCAAACTCGGACTGGTCAGGATCACCGAAAGGGGTACCCCAAAAGAAGGGATGGACATATCCGTGTTCCTGGGTTGCGCTGCAGTGAAGACCTGGACAGCCACAGGCTGGTCAGTCCCACTGACCCCAGACATAACAGAACCTGCCTGGCCAACAGAAGGAGGCTGAGTGGTGGCCGAGACGCTGGACTCAGAGTGTCTGGAGGATACACATGAATCCGGGAGCCCATCCAGGTTGGACCCTGAGTCCTTCTCTGAGAAGGACTGAGAGGCCTGAACCCAGACCACTCCTCGATCCCTCCCAGTCCCAGGGCCGCGCCACCTCCACAAACAGCACCAGAGCCCAGAGTGGCACCACAATGCGTGCCAACCCCCTCCCCAGCACCACAAATGGCACTGGAGACGAAGGCAGCACTGGCCACCGCACCTCCCCCTTCCCGGCACCGTGAATGGCACCGCAGTTGGAGGTGGCGCTGACCCCCTCTCCAACGCTGCAAATGGTGCTGGAGCCAGAGGTGGCACTGAGAACAAGTCATGCACCCTCCACAGCACCGCTCCCATCCCCAGCACCGTGAGCAATGCCAGAGTCAAAAGAGGCACCGAGGGGTGGCCCAGCACCACCTGCAGCACCATTGGGCCCCCAGTGCTGCGACACCGAAGCCAAGGGCAGTGCTGACAGATGGTGTCAAGGATGGTGCCAGCCCTGGCCCATGGGCCTCAGAGCTCAACACCAGGGCAGTCTTCACTTCCAAGGAAGCGATTGCCGAAAGGTGCCTCCCGCCTGGCCCCTGAGAGAGACAGACTGGGCCTCCTGCACTGTGGAAAGTGCCCCCGCCGTGGCAAGGCTAAGAACTGGTGAAGGCCCCCTCGTCTGTGGGCCGTATAGAACTGGGAGGAGACCCAGAGGAAAGGCTGAAAGTCTTTACCTTGGTTCGCCGACTGCGAGCCTGCCCTCCAAAAGTTGGCGGTGCATGTCCGAATTTGAATGTGCGCACCTCCAACACTCGCCGATCCATCAAAAAACAGGCATTGCAACGATCCATATCATGACTTGGGCCTAGGCAGGAGAGGCACTGGTCATGCTGGCCCATTATGGAATAAAGATGTCTGCAGAGACACTGACGCATAGGAGGCCGTGCTGCTTTCGACTTTTTCTTCTTGTCCCTGGGACGAGACATGACTGGACGGAAAATAATAAACAAAACAAGTACTCGGTGCTGAGTAGGGGCAAGCAGAATTGTGAGCCAAACATGACCGACAGACTGGGCTGCAGCATGCAGAAGAAATTCTTCGAAGACTTCTCACGAGGTCCTTTCTCAATGGTGGGAGAAGAAGAACTGGGGCTAAGCTGGAGTCGACAGCAGGTAACGGCCAACCAGCAAGCACCATGTAACACGTTGGCCTCAGGGGTGGCGCCGCCACATCGACTCTGCCTTCAAAAAAAAAAAAAAACTGCGGGGTCGTAGCCTCCTGCCAGATACCCATACTAGTGATGAATGGTGAAGACTGACACAGAGAAAATCTGGGAGAATGCAACAGGTAGCCCTAGGTAATTTAATCTCTGGGGCCTCTGCACTATCCTGTGGGGTCCCTCAAGGCTCGATCCACCCCCCCGTGTTGTTCTCTATGTACATACTGCCCTTGGGGGAGAGCATTAGGCAGTACGGTGTTAAGTTTTACTGTTATGCTGATGATACCCAACTGTACATGTCCCAGTCCCCTGGCATGGACTATATGGTTTTAGTGCTGGCATGATGTCTTGCCAAGATAAATTACTGCATGGCCTCAAACTGGTTATATCTCAATCCAGGAAAGACAGGTCATGGAGATCGAGCTGGGCCGCTGAGGCTCAGCGGTGATGGAAGGTTTGGCTCCTCCGTCATTGGCTGGTTAATCTCTGGTAGCTGTTGATGCAGTTAAGGATCTTGGGGTAATTTTGGACTGCAGGCTGACACTAGTACAGCAGGTATTTGTGGTGGGCCAATCTGCCTTCTGTCATCTTTAAGTCATCACCATGATCAGACCACATTTGGCTCCGGAGACCTGGTGATGATCAGCTATGCTTTCATCACCTCTAGGCTGGATTACTGTAACACTGTTTACTTAGGGTTATCTGGAAGTTTGATGCAACGCCTGCATCTGGTCCAGAATGCTGCAGCCCAGCTGGTAGTGGGTTCTTCTCAAAGTGACCACATCATGCCAGTCTTGCACGTGCTGCACTGGCTGCCTTTTTGGTGGCACATCACCTTCAAGATGTGCTTGTTAACATACAAGGCCCTACATGGACCAGACTACTTTGAAAGATCTTCTGGTCTCTTACCAACCAGTCTGACCCCTCCGCTCCACCAATGTGGGCCTGCTCACCATCCTCCTTCCCGTCTCAGACTCTTGGGAGCTAGTGTTTAGAGTGGTAGCTCCAATGCTGTGGAATTCTCATCCTGGGAACATTCATATAGCCTGCATGGTGGATACTTTCAAAGCCTCTTTGAAGACTTACTTATTCAAATAAGCTTTTTCCAGCTAGTTATTTTATCAAGTCTGTACTTGTTAATCATATTTTGATTATATTTAAACTTCTGATATTATGCTTTGCTCATTTTACACCTTTTTTTTTTGTTCTTATTTTTATCTCCCCGGGCCACTGGTCTGCTTACCTGCACGTCCTGGCATCACCCGCAGGTCTGTCCGTCCGCCGACCCCCCTGGAACTTCCCCCAGCCACCTAATTGGCCCCGCGACTACCCCCGCGGTGGGTGGTGGGGAGCACTCCCTCCGCTCAACCCACCCAGTCCGGAACCAGCATTGTTGCGTGCCCAGGTACCGGGAGAGTCCAGCGCGGGGATGGCCATCATGCCGCCGCAACCAGTGCCCTTTTTCCCACCTTTATCGCCCCCCCATATGTTGGCAGACATGCACTGACGCTACTGGCCCCGAAAGGCGCGGCCCGCCCGCCTGGCCCGCATCTCCGCTCCGGCTGAGATCCCAGCAGTTGAGGTACCTGTCTCCACCGTGGGTCCCTCCTGCGCCGGGATGCCCCTGGATCCCCTCCCCAGGGAGAGGAGAGCTGTCCCACGGACGCCGATCCTACCCTCCCTCATCACTCTTCAGCTCCCGGGCTCGCTCCCGAACCCGGATCGCTGGCGTGATGCGAGGTGTGGCGTCCAGCGCCTCAACCCTCGGCGCCACTGGGCCGGCAATTTTACACCTTTGATTTGTTGTATGCACAGCACCATGAGCCCCCAGGATGGGATGCTTCATAAATAAAGATTGCCTTGCCTTGCCCTACTGTTCCAGTGTTATGCCCTGAAGAAACAAAGGCTGACCATGGAGTCTGGGAAAGCTTGGAGAGAGAGAAAGGCACATGTGAGAACAAATTAACCAAAGGGGTCCAAGATTTGCCATTTAATATAAAAAAAGACAATTACAATTCATCAGAGGTACACTCTTCTGCTGGATGGCAGCCAAACTGTGGATCTGTTGATGGCGTGAGAAATCTCTTCGGCAGAAATATCAGACTCAAGTAATGGCCCCCGCTGGCACTGAGCAAGAAGATGGGATTAATAGTCTAGGAGACTGAAGCTCTGTTTCTTCTGAAACTCAGACCTGCACAATTTGAAGTGTGAAGATTCTCAGGCTATTTTTGAAACTATGTGCTAAGAACACCAAGCAGCTCTACACTTTATGCAATTCCATAAACATAATACTTCAGCAGTTAATATTTACTAGTAGGGTTGTGCAAAACAAATACTATTCCGGACAAATACACATAAATGCTGCTCTGTTTTTAAAATATCACTCTGAAATATTTGTATCTGTGTTTGACCACATAAAGTACTAACAGACCTGGTCTGATGATGGTATGACACACACAACGACTACTGATCAGAGCATGAATGCTTCTTTTACTGGCAACTCCAAAACCCTTGGCTTTGTGTCATCATTAACAACTGTAACAAGTCTGAAATGTAAAAATATATATTTTTATTTAATGTGCAGAAATAAAAAATTACTCACTTTAGTAATTATATTTCTTCTAATGGAGTCTTGCTGTATTCTGACAATTGCAGTGATTCCCAACTTTTGAACTGCCCCGGAGAACTAAGGGTTAACTTTTCATGCAGGGCATGGGACGCTGAGCTCGAGTTTGGTTGAAGTCTCTGTCTGGAATGTTTTGAACTCAAACCGTCAGATTCTTACGAGCCCAACTAAACTAAAAATTCTATGTGGAAATTGTAAAAATTCTACTAGCCAACTGACTGAAAAGTTTTGGATTCCCAAGGAAGACTCAAGTCAAGAAACCCAAAAACTAAACCCAATGTATTCAAAAAATAACACTAATAAAAACGCACCCAAACAAAAGGGAGGAAGGTGCCAGCAAATACACCCTTGGGGTGCAACACTGCACCTGCCCACCCACTTCCCAAAAGCAGGTTCTGAGAGGGGAGGCAGGAAGGGAGGTCAGAATACAGCAAGACTCCATTAGAAGAAATATAATTACCAAGGTGAGTAATTTTTTCTTCAAACAACTTGAAGTCTTGCTGTATTCTGACAATTGCAGACTACCAAGCAGTACCTCCATGGAGGAGGGACAGAACATACTTTTGCAATAGGCTCTTACTGTTAAAGAAAACCAAGCATCACTCCTAGCCTGGATATCCAGAGAGTAATGCTTGGTAAAGGTATGGACTGTTTTCCAGGTGGCTGCTTGACAAATTTCTAGGAGAGAAATATCCCTGGCTGTAGCCAGGGAAGCAGCTGTACCTCTTGTGGAATGAGCCCTCAGGCCTGAGGGTGGAGTTTCTCCCAGTTTTTCATGGCAGAATTGTATACAAGACACAATCCACCTGGCAACAGATCTTTTGGTGGCAGGTTTGCCCTTTCCCACTACTCCATAAGTGAGGAACAACTGGAGGGAGTCAAACCTGTGATCCTTGGTACACTATATGTAGTAACTAAGGGCTCTTTTGACATGTAAACCGTGTAGCCTCCTCTCTCCTGAGGAAGAATGATCAGTGAAGAAAACAGAGAGACACAGACTGGTTTAAATGGAAGTCTGAAACCACTTTGGGCAAAAACCTTCTATTGGTTCTAAGGACCACTTTATCTCTATTAAAAGAGATAAAATCAGATTCCACTGACAGGGCTTGCAATTCACTGATATGCCTGGCAGAGGTAATGGCTACCAAGAACACAGTTTTACAAGTCAAGTACTTAAGCTCTGCTGAAGACATAGGCTCAAAGGGGGGTTGCGTAAGTTGAGCAATACAAACATTCAAATCCCAGGCAGGGGCAGGGTCTCTAAAAGGGGGATTGGTGTGAAACAATCCTTTAAAAAATTTACAGAACACAGGATGGGAAGATAGTGAGGAAGGCTTCCCCACAGACTAAAATGCAGAAACAGCTGACAAGTGTACCTTCAGAGTAGCTGGTCTGAGGCCTAGGCCATTAAGATATACTATATAATCCAGAACCACAGGCAATTCAGCAGTGTCTAGAGAAATATTCTTCTTAGAACACCAAATGCTGAATCTTTTCCATTTGGAGTTGTAAGTCTTTCTGGTGGAGGGCTTTTGAGAAGTCTTGAGGATGTCCAGAACCCCTTGGGAAAGATGCAGATCTGCAAACTCTAACTCTTCAAGAGCCATGCCTTGAGATTGAGGGACTGAAGACTGGGGTACCAAATCCTCCCCTGAGAGGATGTTAAGTTGTAATTCCTGGGAAGAGACAGGGGAAGATGGACTGCTAGGGACAGCAACAGGGGGTACCAGGGCTGTCTGGCCCAATCTGGAGCAACTAGAATCACCTTGCAAGGTTGAGACCTTATTTTCACTAAAACTTTGAACAGGAGTAGGAAGGGGGGAAAGGCATACAGAAACTTCCCTTCCCAATTCAGAATCAGCGCATCCAGGGGAACTGAGCCCAAGACTGGAGGTCTGCAACAAAAGAGAGAGAGTTGGTGATTGTTTGGGGCTGCAAAGAGATCTATCTCTGAGTGCCCCACCTGAAAAATCACTTTCAACACCTGAGGGTCCAGGGACCATTCGTGATGGCCCTGAGAAACCTGCTCAGTGCATCTGCTAGCACATTGTCCTTGCCTGGAAGGTGAACTGCTACAAGAGAGGTTTGCAGGGAATAAGCCAGGGACCACAACTTCATGGCTTCTGTGCACAAGGCCGTGGACCGAGTGCCTCCCTGCTTGCTGATGTACCACATGGTGGTAGTGTTGTCTGTTCTGACTTGAACCACCTTGTTCTGAACTGACTGTGAGAACACTTTTAGAGCTAGAAAAACTGCCCTGAGCTCTAGAAGATTGATGAGGAGAAGGTATTCTTGGGGGGACCACAGGCCCTGGGCAATGAAGGACCCCAGGTGGGCTCCCCAGCCCAGAAGAGAAGCATCCATGGTAAGGACCACTGACCAAGGCTGAGCAACAAAAGGAACACCTTGCCTTAAATTGTCCTGATCCTGCCACCACTGGAGGGCCTGGATCAAGGTCAGAGTCACTGGAATCAGTTTGGTAAGGGAGTCCTTTCTCTGAGACCAGTAAGCTCTCAGGTGGAACTGAATATCCCTCATCTGAAATCTTGCCCCTTGGACCACTGCTGTTGAAGCTGCCATGTGGCCCAAGAGCTGGAGGAAATGCCTTGCTGGTCGAGATACCCGAAGGCTGAAGGAAGAAACTGGTTCCATAAGAGCCCTTGCCCTTTCTAGAGGAAGAAAGGCTCTTGCTCTGAATGTGTCCAGTTCTGCCCCTATAAAGGTAAGGAGCTGGACCGGTTCGAGAACTGACTTGGGGAGGCTGAGAAGAAATCCTAGGGAAGTGAGCACTTGCTGGGTCACTTGCAGGTGAGACTTGACTTGGTCTGGAGACTGACCTACTAATAGCCAATCGTCCAGATAAGGAAATATGGAAATCTTCTGCCTTCTTAGAAAAGCAACTACTACTGCCAGGCACTTAGTGAAAACCCTTGGAGCTGAGGTTAGGCCAAAGGGCATTGCTCTGAACTGATAGTGGCCTGAGGGCAACTCAAACCTGAGGTACTTTCTGTGGGAGCACCTGATGGGGATGTGAAAGTAGGCATCTTTGAGGTCCAGGGAGGCTAGCCAGTCCCCTGGCCTTAGAAAAGGAAGGATTATACCCAGAGTTATCATCTTGAACTTTGGTTTCAAAAGATGTTTGTTCAGATATCTTAGGTCTTGGATGGGTCGCCACTCCCCTGTCTTTTTGGGGGTCAGGAAGTACCTGGAATACAGTCCTTTGCCCCAGTGTAGGGTAGGTATTCTCTCTATAGCTCTTAAAGCTAAGAGAGATGAAGCCTCTGCCTCTAGGGCAAGGGTTTCTGAAAGATTTGCAGGTGGAAAACATCTGGCTCTCATCTTTGGAAATTTTTTGAAGCCGAGAACCAGTCTCTGGCTTACTACTTCCAGGATCCACTTGTCTGATGTAATAGACATCCAGTCCTGGACAAACTAAGCCAGCCAACCTGAAATAAACAAATCCAAATTAAAACATTACAAAATGAAACACTGACCCAAGTTTTGGAATAAAAATATCTCGGGGTTTGGATTGATAATCAGTTAAAATTTGATTTTCATATAACTAATACATTATCCAAGATAAATAAAAAACTGGGGGCATTTAGGCGGTCTAGTTTTTGTATAAATAGAGTAATGAGGGAGACTATAGCAAACCAACTTATTCACCCCGTGTTAGAGTACGGTAGCCATGTGTACGGTCTAGCTACAAAGGGTTTGTTATCTAAAATTGATGTATAACCGTTTAGCTCGATTTGTATTAAGAAAGGACTATTGTGAACATCATTGTAAATTACAAGAGGAATTAGGTTGGTTGACTCAGGAAAGTAAAAGGAAATTATTTTGGGCAAAACAGATATATAAAGTGGTAAATACAAAACAACCAGTGTATCTTTATGAAAAATTGGAAAAAAAAATTGTATGTTTATAACATGAGATTTTCGAGTATTAGAAGTTTTGAGTTCCCTAAATTGAAAAATAAGTATAGTCATATGCGATTCCCAGTAATTATGAATAGACTATGGAGTTCCTTAAAATCAATTACAGGAAAACAGTATGAAAGAATTAAAGCGCTTTCATCTATTTTAAAAATAGAATTAAAGACAAAATGTGAGTGCTATGGATAAATTATTTACTTGACCAGAGTGTTTTTACAATATTGAACCATAGGATCATATTTAATATTTGTTATTTGTGTGTTGTGGCATAAGATGTTAAGTGGTTTTGTAATGATATTTATATTGTATATTTGTCATTTTGTGGAATATTGTTATGTGTATATTTTGTTTATGAAACAATATTTTAAATCACAGGACCATCTTGAAAATAGGGCTTTGTCCTACTGATGTGAATACTGACCATCTACTATCCTGTATAAAAATAAAGGTTTTACTACTACTACTACTACTGGAATAGGAGAGTCGACCCGGGCAGACCCATCAAGGAGTTTGCTTGGCAGGGCTTTAGGCTGAGAGGTGGATGCAGGCCTGCTCATCCCCCTTCTGCCTCTCCCTCTGAAGAACCCCCTCTGCGAAAAGGAAGAAGAGGCCTGTGCTTGGTAAAAAGGCCTTTGAAAAGGTCTGTTCCTGCCCCCAGACTGCTGCCTTTGAGGAGTTGCCTGCCTTTCCTTGGCCTGAGCACTCCTGTAAATGGTCCTGTACTCATCCATTTTCTTCATGTAACTCTCTGTCTGCTCCCCAAACAGAGAATTACCCACTACAGAAAAATCCATGGCCTTAGCCTGGGTGTCCTGGGAGAGGCTAGTACATCTGAGCCAAGCCATCCTCCGAAGAGCCACAGATGTAGCCATGACTCTTAATGAGACATCATTAGAGTCCACAGCGGCATAAAATTGCACCTTAGATGCCTCAATCCCATCTGCAGCCACTGCCTCCAGCTCCTTGGCTAGCTGGGAGAAGGCCTGTTTAGCCAGTGCCAGTACAGTGTCCCACCTGGACTTCTGGTACCTGGCTGTATAGGCCATGTAATTCGCCTCCCTGAGTACCAAAGAAGATGCCATGTACTGCTTCTTTGCCATGGCATCAATCTTCCTGGAGTCCTTGTCAGGGGGGTGTGAAGCCAAGGGAATATTTGCCTTGTCACAGGCAGTAGCCTGCACTACCCCAACATGGCTGCACTGCTGATATAAGAACTCCGTGTCTGAGCCTGAGAGTGTATACCTCTTGTCCATTCTTTTATCCACAGGAGGTATAGTGTTAGGAGACTTCAAGATTTTTTGTGTCTGTTTCCCAAAAGATTTATGGAGGGGAATAGACAGTCTCCTGGACTCTGGGATATCCATCATCTCTACATAATCAGGCTCTTCTTGATCTTCCACAGCCTCCTCCATAGGAAGCTGGAGGGTTTCTGCCACTTTCCTGTAAAATATAAAATGGGAAGGGGACTCAGAAAGCCTAGGAGGGGAAGAAAAAATTACTCATCTTAGTAATGTTGTTTCTTCTAATGGAGTCTTGCTATATTATGACTATTGCAGTTTGTCCCACCATTAGAACTGCTCCGGAGGTGAAAGAGTTAACTTCCATGCAGGGCATGGAATGTAGAGTGCGAGCTCGGTTAGAGAAGCTCTGTCTGGGATATTTCAAACCAAAACTGTCAGATCTTTACGAGCAAAACTCACTAAGGTTCTGTGTGGAAGCTGTAACCTACACTAGCCAACTGGCTACTAAAATATCAACACATTTTCCTGGTCCCAACACCAAGACTCAAGTCAGGGGACCAGAAAAGATAAGATAAGATAAAATAAAATAAAAACACAACACCCAAACACCCCAAAAAGAAGGGGTGGAAAACATAAAAAGGGGCATCAATAAGTGCCAACAGTGAACTGCCCACCCCATACCCCAAGTAGACGTTCTGAGAGGGGCAGGATGGGGAGGAGGTCATAATATAGCAAGACTCCATTAGAAGAAACAACATTACTAAGGTGAGTAATTTTTCTTCAAACAACATGAAGTCTTGCTATATTATGACTATTGCAGACTACACAGTACCTCCATGGAGGAGGGACAGAACCTACTTAGGGAATAGGTTCTAAGCACGGTTGTACAAACGAGCATCCCTCCTGGCCTGGATATCCAGGGAGTAATGCTTGGTGAAAGTGTGTACTGTTTTCCAAGTAGCTGCTTGACATATCTCTAAGATAGGGATGTCTCTGGCAGCAGCTAGAGACACAGCTGTACCTCTGGTAGAGAGTGAGCCCTCAGGCCTAAGGGGGAACCTTACCCAGTTTTGATAGCAAAATTGGATACAAGAGACAATCCACCTGGCAATGGATCTCTTAGTGGCAGGTTTCCCTTTCTCAACCTCACCATAAGTGAGAAACAGTTGGAGGGAGTCAAACCTGTGACCCTTGGTACGCTCTATGTAGTAACTTAGGGCCCTCTTAACATCTAAGCTGTGCAACCTCCTCTCACCAGAGGAGGAATGGTCAGTGAAGAACACTGGAAGTTAAATACTAACATACTAACATACTATTTGCCAGCAGATTAGGCCTTATGGTCTATCAAGTCTGCTCGAACCTAGATTGATTAAGGTGGAAATCTGAAACCACCTTAGGCAAAATCGTCCTGTTAGTCCTGAGGACTACCTTATCCCTGTGAAAGGAAATAAGTCAGTCTCCACTGACAAAGCTTGTAACTCACTTATACGCCTGGCAGAAGTGATGGCTACTAGAAATACAGTTTTCCAAGTCAAGTACTTAAGCTCTGCCGAAGACAGAGGTTCAAAGGGGGGTTGCATCAGCTGAGCAATGCAAACATTAAGATCCCAGGCAGGGGCAGGGTCCCTGAATGGTGGATTGGTATGAAGCAATCCCTTGAAAAACTTGGAAAATACAGGGTGAGCAGAAAGAGAAGAGGGCTTACCTGCTGAAATAAAAGCAGAGACAGCTGCCAAATGCACTTTCAGGGTAGCTGGTCTCAGTCCCAAAGAATTAAGATGGACCATATGATCCAAAACAGTGGGCAAATCAGCAGATTCCGGGGAAATATGCGTCCCAGAACACCATATGGAAAACCTTTTCCATTTGGAATTATAAGTAGCCCTAGTTGAAGGCTTTCTAGAAACCTTCAAGATTTCAAGAACACCCTGAGAAAGTTGTAGATCAGCAAACTCTAACTCCTCAAGAGCCAGGCCTTGAGGTTGAGGGATTTGAGATTCGGATACCAGACTCTCCCCTGGGCACAGGTTAACAGATTGTGGTTCCTGGGGAGACACAGGGGAAGATGGACTGCTAAGGACAGAAGGAGTGGGTACCAGGGCTGCCTGGCCCAGTCTGGAGCAATCAGGATCATCTTGCAGGGCTGAGATCTGATTTTGACTAGCACCTTGAACAGGAGAGGGAAGGCATAGAGAAACTTCCCTTCCCAATCGAGGAGAAAGGCATCCAGGGGGACTGAGCCCAACACTGGGGGCCTGCAACAAAAAAGTGGAAGTTGATGATTGTCTGGGGCTGCAAAAAGATCTATCTGAGGGGTGCCCCATCTGGCAAAAACTATCCCCAGTACTCGGGGATCCAGTGACCATTCGTGATGGCCCAGGGAAATCCTACTGAGAGCATCTGTCAGGACATTGTCCTTGCCTGGGAGGTGAACTGCTATGAGGGAAGTGTTCAGGGAATAAGCCAGAGACCACAACTTCATCGCCTCGGTGCACAAGGCTGAAGACCAAGTGCCCCCTTGTTTGTTGATGTACCACATTTTAGTGGTGTTGTCTGTTCTGACCTGTATCACTTTGTTCTGAACAGATGCAGAAAAAACCTGAAGTGCTAGAAAAACAGCTCTGAGTTCCAACAGATTGATGTGGAGCAGAGATTCCTGAGGGGACCACAATCCCTGGGTGGAGAGGTCGCCCATGTGAACTCCCCATCCCAAGAGGGACGCAGCTGTAGTAAGGGTCAAGGAGTGAGATAGAGGGATGAAGGGCACCTCTTGTCTCAGATTGCTCTGATCCTGCCACCACTGAAGGGCCTGGATCAGGGTTCGAGTCACTGGGATCAACTTGGATAGGGAATCTCTTCTTTGAGACCAGAAGGATCTCAAATGGAACTGAATGTCCCTCATCTGAAATCTTGCTCCCTGCACTACAGCTGTGGAAGCAGCCATGTGTCCTAGGAGCTGTAGGAAATGCCTTGCTGGTCGAGAGACCTGCAGAGTGAAGGACGAGGCCAGGGCCAAAGGGTAAGGAAGGCTCTGGCCTGCTTTGTGTCCAGTTCTGCACTTATAAAGGTGAGTACCTGGACAGGTTCCAGAACTGACTTTGGAAGATTGAGAAGAAAGCCCAGAGAGGTAAGCAGCTGCTGGGTAACCTGCAGGTGTGATTTGACTTGGTCTGGAGACTGACCCACAATGAGCCAGTTGTCTAGGTAGGGAAAGATGGCAATCTTTTGCCTTCTTAAATGAGCAACTGCTACTGCCAGGCATTTTGTGAATACCCTTGGGGCAGAGGTAAGGTCGAAGGGCATTGCTCTGAACTGATAATGGCCTGAGGGCAGTTCAATCTGAGGTACTTTCAGTGGGAGCTTCTGATAAGAACATGGAAGTAGGGCATCCTTGAGGTCCAGGGAAGCTAGCCAGTCCCTGGCCTTAGGGAGGGTAAAATCATTCCCAGAGTCACCATTTTGAATTTTGGTTTTAAAAGGTGCTTGTTCAGATATCTTAGGTCCAGGATGGGCCGCACTCTCCTGTCTTTTTGGGGTAAGGAAGTACCTGGAGTACAGACCTTTGCCCTGGTGTAGGGAGAAACCTTTCTACAGCTCTGAGAGCCAGGAGGGTTGAGATTTCTGCTTCAAAGCAAGAGTCTCTAGAGGGTTTGCAGGTGGAAAAGATCTGATTCTCATCTTTGGAAATTATTTGAAGCTGAGAACCAGACCCTGGCTTACTACTTCCAGGACCCACTTGTCTGATGTTAAAGACTCCCAGTCCTGGACGAAGTAAGCCAGCCTGCCTCCTACAGGTAATGGAGAACCGGCCCTGGGCATCCCATCAGAGTGCCTATTTGGCAGGGGCTTTAGACTGAGGGGTAGGAGCAGACCTGCTTGTACCCCGTCTGCCTCTCCCTCTGAAGAACTCCCTCTGAACATAAGCTGAAGAGGAGGCCTGGGTTTGGTAAAAAGGCCTGTGAAAAGGCCTGCCTCTACCCCTGGGGTGCTGCCACTGAGGAGTGGCTTGCCATTACTTGGCTTGTGCACTCCTATAAGTGGTTCTATATTCATCCATTTTCTTCATATAATTCTCTGTCTGCTCCCCAAACAGAGAATTTCCTACAAGGAAAATCCATAGCCTTAGCCTGGGTATCCTGTGACAAACTAATACACCTGAGCCAAGCCAATCTACTGAAAAGCCACAGAAGTAGCCATGACTCTAGAGGATACATCATTAGAATCCACTGCAGCATGGAATTGCACCTTAGATGCCTCAATACCATCAGCAGCCACCTGCTCCAGCTCCTTGGCAAGCTGGCCAGGGCTTGTTTGGCTAAAGCCATGACAGTATCCCATCTAGATTTTGGTATCTTGCAACATAAGCATATAATTTGCTTGTCTGAGTCCCAAGGACGCTGCTATGTATTGTTTTTAGCCATGGCATCAATCTTCCTGGAGTCCTTGTCAGGAGGATGTGAAGCCAGGGGAATATTAGCCTTATCACAGGCGGCAGCCTGAACTACCCCAACATGGCTGCATTGCTGTGAAAGAAATTCTGTATCAGGACCTGACAAAGTGTACCTCCTGTCCATCTTTTTATCTACAGGAGGAACAGAATTCGGAGCTTTTAAAATTTTTACTGTTTGTTTCCTAAAGGATTTATGTAAAGGAATAGACAATCTGATGGACTCTGGGATATCCATCATCTCTACAAAGTCAGGCTCCTCTTGCTCATCCACAGCTTCCTCCAAAGGAAGCTGGAGGGTTTCAGCAACTTTTTTTGTAAAACAGAAAATGAGAAGGGGACTCAGCAAGCCTAGGGGGAGATTCTCCTAAAGGTCTGTCTGGGGAGATGTCCGGTTCAATGGGCACATCCAGACTTTCAAAGTCACATTCACACTGTTCATAATCATCCTCCCCCTCCTCTGGTTCATAAAACTCCTCTTTATCATATTCTTGAACCGGTGGAACCGACCGAACCGACCTCTTGCCAGATAGTGGCTGTTCGGATGGAACCGGGGAAGGTGACCGGACAATTTGGATTGCTTTGGCTATCTCTGCAGCAGTTGGAGAAGGGATTTTTTGACTCCACACCTGCTGATTTACTAGTTCTCTTTGCTGGAACTGGCTCCTCAGAGTCAGCTTTACGTTTGCCCGAGGAAGTCTGGCCCTGGTCAGAGGGCACTCCCTCCGGTTCGGTTGGCACCGAACCGGGCTGGCCATCCGGGTCAGCGGACTTTTTGGCCTCTCGTTCCCTGAGCCTACCAACTCTCTCTTATCTAGGGTAGCTGCAGGGAAATTCTTGCAAATCTGGCAGTCTGCATTGAGGTGGTCAAACCCCAGACAATAAACACATGTGGTGTGTGGGTCATCCTTGGCAAAGGCTTCCCCACAGACACTACAGTGTTGAAACCCAGTGGGCCCGGTTTTCTTTTGGGTTTCAGACATAATGCCAGCCTAACCAAAACTTGCCCTTTTTTCGGCAGTGCCAGGCAAGACACCTTATCGGTTCCCAACCGTGTCATGGGTCATGGAAAAAACCGTAATGAAATCCATTTTTTTTAGAACCGATAAGAAACGGGAACCGCACTCTAAATGCTTCAGAATAAAGTTTACACACAACCTGATCGGTTCAAACCGAACCGATAAACATTTACAAGTTCCACACAGAATAAACCTATCTATTACTTACAATACCATAGACAGAGCTTGAACCGATCAGTTTGCGGTTAAAATAATGATAATCACGGTTGAATTTAACCGAGAAAAACTCTTTAAACCGAGAAAATGAACCGGCAGTAGGAGGAATCTCCGGAGCGACTGTTCAGTGAGGCGGAGTAAAGAATCTGACAGTTTCGGTTTGAAATATCCCAGACAGAACTTCTCTAAACGAGTTCGCGCTCTAAGTTCCATGCCCTGCATGGAAGTTAACTCTTTCACCTCCGGAGCAGTTCTAATGGTGGGACAAACTGCAATAGTCATAATATAGCAAGACTTCATGTTGTTTGAAACACCTGATGGTCTGTCTGGGTAGATGCCTGGTTCCACAGGCACATCCAGACCTTCACTTACATCATAACCCTCAATTTCTCCTTCCTCTTCAAACTCCGGTTCATAAAAATCTTCAAGGGTATACTCTTGAACCAGGGCAACCAACCAAACTGAACCCCTGCCAGAAGGAGCCGGATCAGTTGGAAACGGATGGAGCGATTCCACAATATGAATCACCCTGGCTATCTCTTAGGCGGTCGGAACATGAACCTCTGGATCCGAACCGGTTGATTTATCTTTGCGCTTCTTTTTGTCGGAACCGATCCCTCTGAATCAGCTCTCCTTTTGCCCGAAGTATCGCCCTGTTCAGAGGGCACTCCTGGTTTGGTCGGAACCGAACTGGGCTGGCCATCCGAGTCAGCGGACTTCTCGGCCTCCCTTTCCCTCAGTCTACCTAATCTCTTCTTAAGGGTAGATTTGGGAAAATGTTTACATATTTGGCAGTCTGAATTGAGGTGGTCAAACCCCAGACAATAAACACAGGTGGTGTGGGGATCGGCCTTGGCTAAGACCTCCCCACACTCACTGCAGTGTTGAAACCCAGTGGGCCCAGTTTTTTTCTTGGGTTTCTCAGACATGGCCAGCCTAACCAAACTTACCCTTTTTTCAGCAACCGCCAGGCAAGACTCCCTTATCGGTTCCTAACCGTGTCACGGGTATTGGAAAAAAACGGTTAAAACATGTTTTTTTTAGAACCGATAAGAACTGGTAACCACACACTAAATATAGCAAAATTCACAATCAAATGGTCGGTTCAGCCAAACCGACCGCACTTTTACAAGTTCCACACAGAAATATAGAACAACTCCTATCTAGTACTCATGATGCCACAGACAGAGACTGAACCGACTATGCGGATACTTTTTTCGGTTTAAACCGACGAAAAACTGAAAACTTTAACCGACTTCAAACCGAGCTGAAGGAGTAATCTCTGGAGCGACCGTTCAGTGAGGTGGAGTAAAGAATCTGACGGTTTGAGTTCAAAACACTCTAGACAGAGACTTCAACCGAGCTCGAGCTCAGCGTTCCATGCCCAGTATGGAAAGTTAACCCTTAGTTCTCCGGGGCAGTTCAAAGGTTGTGAATCACTGCAATTGCCAGAATACAGCAAGACTTCATGTTGTTTGAAAATACAGATATCACAGACACAAAGAAAAAATGACTTACCATTGTAATGTTGTTTCTTCTAATGGAGTCTTGCTGTATTCTGACTACTCACAGTTAGCACCAGCACTTGAACTGCTCTGGAGAGGAAAGGGTTAACTCTATGTCAGAGCATAGAATGTTGAGCTGAAGCTTGGTTTGCAAACCTCTGTCTCTGGTACATCTCAAAGTAACCATCAGATTCTTACGAGCACTAGACTAACTAATAGCCACAGAAATTGTATAAAAAAAAATTTAAGCCATAGGCAACAAATACTTGGGTCCATAAGACTCAAGTCGAGAACCCAAGAAGAACCTTAAGTAGAAAGTGATAATACTAATAATAACTACAATAACCAGAAAAATACCAACCTAGCCAGGCAAGGTATAAAAGGTACACCTCTGGGGTGCAACACTGTACCTGCCCATCCACATCCAAAAAATTAGGTTCTGAGAGGGAAGGCAGGAAGGGAGGTTAAAATACAGCAAGACTCCATTAGAAGAAACAACATTACTATGGTAAGTAATTTTTCTTTCAAACAGCATGAAGTCTTGCTGTATTCTGTCTATATGCAGACTACCAAGCAGTTTCCCCCCTGGAGGAGGGAATCACAGAACCTCACTTTGGGAACATGCTCTGCAGTACTGCTGTGCCAAACCTAGCATCACTTCTGGTCTGAGTGTCCAGGGAGTAATGCTTGGTAAATGTGTGCACTGTTTTCCAGGTGGCTGCTTTACAAATTTCCACTAAAGGAATATCCCTAGCAGCTGCCAGGGAGGCAGCTGTACCCCTGGTCGAGTGAGCCCTCAGGCCTGAGGGAGGATCTTTCCCTAACTTTGAATAGCAGAACTGAATACAGGAGACAATCCACATGGCAATAGTTCTTTTAGTAGCAGGTCTACCTTTTCCCACTTCTCCATAAGTGAGAAATAACTGAAGGCAATCATTCCTATGGGCCTTAGTATGCTCTATATAATAGCTAAGTGGTCTTTTCATATCCAGACTCTGCAATCTTCTCTCCCCAGAAGAAGAATGGTCAGTGAAAAACACAGGCAGAGACATGGATTGGTTCAGATGAAAATCTGAAACCACTTTAGGAAGAAATTTTCTATTCATCCTAAGGACCACCTTATCTCTATGGGAGAAAATGAAGTCAGGTTCCACTGACAGGGCCTGCAATTCATTGATTCTCCTGGCAGAAGTGATAGCTACCAGGAACACAGTCTTCCAAGTCAAGTACTTAAGCTCAGCTGAGGACAAAGGTTCGAAAAGGGACTGCATAAGCTGTGTAATACAGATATTCAAGTCCCAAGCAGGAGTGGGCTCCCTGAAGGAAGGGCTGATATGAACCAGACCTTTGAAAAACTTACTGAAAACAGTATGAGATGCAAGGGAAGACCCCTTCCTCGCAGAAAGAAAGGCAGAGGCAGCTGCCAGATGAACTTTAAGGGTAGCAGGCCTAAGGCCTAAACCATTAAGGTGAACCAGATAATCCAGGGCTGTGGAGATGCCCGTAGAATCTGGCTGTATGTCTCTCTGAGAACACCAAATACTGAATCCTTTCCATTTGGAATTGTAAGTTTTTCTGCTGGAAGGCTTCCCAGAAACCTTAAGGATATCCATTACCCCTTGAGAGAAATGCAGACCTGCATACTCTAACTTTTCAAGAGCCAAGCTTTGAGTCTGAGAGACTGGAGATTGGGGTACCAAATCCTCCCCTGAGAGGAGGTCAAGAGGCTGTGCCTCCTGGGTAGAAAAAGAGGAACTGACACTGCTAGAGACAGCAACAGAGGATACCATGATTGCCTGGTCCAATCTGGAGCCACCAGGATCACTGGCTGGCAGTACAGCCTAGAGGTTAAAGGAATGAAGTGTGAATGAGCTTGATACATCCAGCAGACCAGACCTGAGTTTGATTCTCACAACCTCCTCTTGCATACTGTGTGACTCTGAGCAAGTCACTTAACCGCCCAGTACTCCCTGAAAACAGGCACTTGAGCCTAGTGGGCCTTACCCGGTTTCCAAAGGCTAAAATACATAAAAATTAAAAAACTGTGCAGGGTTGAGACCTGATCTTGATCAGTACTCTGAATATCAGAGGAAAAGGAGGGAAGGCATAAAGAAACCTGTTTGTCCAATCTAACAGGAGAGCATCTAGAGGAACAGTTCCCAGGACTGGGGGTCTGCAGCAGAACAGTGGAAGTTGATGATTGTCTGGGGCTTCAAAGAGGTCTATCTCTGGAGTGCCCCATCTCTTGAAAATTACCTGAAGAACATGAGAGTTCAGGGACCACTCATGGTGACCCTGGGATATCCTGCTTAAGGCATCTGCCAGCATATTGTCCTTCCCTGGAAGATGTACTGCTGTCAGAGAAGTCTGAAGAGAGTAAGCCAGTGACCATACCTTCATGGCTTCTATGCACAAGGCCATGGACCGAGTGCTCCCCTGCTTATGTACCACATAGTGGTGGTGTTGTCTGTCCTGATCTGCACCACCTTCCCTTTGATTGATTCTGAAAAAGCCTGAAGGGCCAGATACACAGCTCTGAGCTCCAGAAGACTGATGTGAAGGACAGACTCCTGCTGTGACCAAGTACCCTGTGCAATGAGCTACCCCAGGTGGGCTCCCAACCCCAGAAGGGAAGCATCTGTGGTAAGGACCACTGAGGGTGTTTGACTGAAAATGGAACACCCTGTCTGAGATTGTCCTCCTCCAACCACTATTGGAGAGTCTGGACAAGAGTCTGAGTCACTGGAATCAGCTTTGTGAGAGAATCCTTTCTCTGAGACCTAAAGGACCTTAAAGGGAATTGAATGTCCCTCATCTGAAACCTGGCTCCCTGAACCTCCGCAGTGGAGGCTGCCATATGGCCTAGAAGAAAAAAATTACTCACCTTAGTAATGTTGTTTCTTCTAATGGAGTCTTGCTATATTATAGACATTAGCAGTTTGATCCAGCTCTAGAACTGCCCCGGAGTGAAATGGTTAAAACCATTCCAAAATAGAATTTTGGCACGGAGCAGCTCTATCTGTGTCATTTCAAACTTGAACTGTCAGATCTTTACGAGCCAAACTCACTAAGGTCTGTGTGAAGCTGTAACCTACACTAGCCAAATGGCTACCTAAATAATAACAACCATTGATGGTCCCAACACCCAAGACTCAAGTCAGGGGACCAGAAATACTAACACCATTCTAATAATATGAAAATGGAGCATAAGTATAATAAAACACACACACGCGTACACATACACACCCCCAAAGTCCCAAAGGGGACAAAATGCTAACAGGACATAAGTAGTGCCCACACTAAGTTGCCCGCACCCCACCAAGTAGAGGTTCTGAGAGGGGCAGGTTGGGGGGGAGGTCTATAATATAGCAAGACTCCATTAGAAGAAACAACATTACTAAGGTGAGTAATTTTTTCTTCAAACAACATGAAGTCTTGCTATATTATAGACATTAGCAGAATACACAGCAGTACCTCCATGGAGGAGGGGCAGAACCTACTTAGGGAATAGGCTCTGAAGAACAGCTGTGCCAAACCGAGCATCTCTCCTGGCCTGGACATCCAGGGAGTAATGCTTGGTAAAAGTGTGTACCGCTTTCCAAGTAGCAGCCTGGCAACTCTAATAAAGGGATATCTCTGGCAGCAGCTAGAGACGAGCTGTACCTCCCGTAGAATGAGCCTCAAACCAGGAGGGCTCTGCCCACTTTCTGATAACAAAATTGGACATAAGAGACAATCCACTTGGCTATTGATCTCTTAGTGGCAGGTTTGCCTTTCCCAACTTCACCATAGGTAAGGAAAAGTTGAGGGATTTGAACCTAGACCTCTTGGTACGCTCTATATAATAACTAAGAGCTCTCTTAACATCCAGGTTGTGCAACCTCCTCTCACCCAAGAGGAGTGATCAGTGAAAATACTGGAAGGGAGATAGATTGATTAAGATGGAAATCTGAAACCACCTTAGGCAAAACTTCCTATTAGTCCTAAGGACTACCTTATCCCTGTGGAAAGAAATAAAGTCAGTCTCCACTGACAAGGCTTGGGAATTCACTTATGCGCTCTGGCAGAAGTGATAGCCACTAGAAAAACAGTTTTCCAAGTTAGGTACTTAAGCTCTGCAGAAGACAGAGGTTCAAAAGGGGGTTGCATTAACTGGGCAATGCAAACATTAAGGTGCAAGCAGGGCCGGTTCTTAAAGGGAGGATTAATATGGAGTAATCCTTAAAAACTTGGAAAACACAGTATGAGAGGAAAGAGGGATGATTTTCCTGCTGACACAGCTGCCAAATGAACTCTCAGGGCAGCTGGTCTGAGACCCAAGGAATTAAGATGTACCATGTAATCTAACAAAATGGGCAATTCAGCAGATTCTGGGAAATATTTTTCCCAGCACAGCAAATGGAAAACCTTTCCATTTAGAACTATAAGTAGCTCCTAGTGGAAGGCTTTCTGAAGCCTTTAGGATCTCAAGAACACCCTGAGAGAGGTGTAAATCAGCAACTCTAACTCCTCAAGAGCCAGGCCTTGAGGTTGAGGGATTTGAGGTCCGGATACCAAACCCTTCCCTGGGCACAAGTCAACAGATTGTGATTCCTGGGGAGGCACAGGGGAAGATGGACTGTCAGAGACAGAAGGAGTGGGTACCAGGGCTGCCTGGCCCAATCCGGGGCAATCAGAATCACCCTGCAAAGCTGAGATCTGATTTTGACTAGTACTTTGAATAGGAGAGGGGGAGCATAGAGGAACTTCCCCTCCCAATCCAGAAGAAGGGCATCCAGGGAACTGAGCCCAGCACTGGAGGCCTGCAACAGAACAGAGGAAGTTTGTGATTGTCTGGGGCTGCAAAAGATCTATCTGAGGATGCCCCACCTGGCAAAAACTATCCCCAGCACTGAGGATCCAGGGACCATTCGTGATGGCCCTGGGAAATCCTGCTGAGGGCATCTGCTAGACATTGTCCTTCCCTGGAAGATGAACTGCTATGAGGGAAGTGCTCAGGGAATAGGCCAGAGACCACAACTTCATTGCCTCGTGCACAAGGCCGAAGACCGAGTGCCCCTGTTTGTTGATGTACCATTGTTGTGGTGTTGTCTGTTCTGACTTGTATCACCTTGTCGTGGACAGATGCAGAAAAAGCTTGAAGAGCTAAAAAGACAGCTCTGAGTTCCAGCAATTGATGTGGAGCAGAGATTCCTGGGGGGACCAAACTCCCTGAGTGGAAAGGTCGCCCATGTGGGCTCCCCAACCCAGAAGGGAAGCATCTGTAGTGAGAGTCAAGTCGTGAGAAGGGGAAATGAAGGGGACCCCCGCTCTTAAATTGCTCTGATCCTGCCACCACTGGAGAGCTAGGATCAAGGTTCAAGTCACTGGGACCAACTTGGAAAGGGGGTCTCTTCTCTGAGACCAAAAGTTTCTCAAGTGAAACTGAATGTCTCTCATCTGAAATCTGGCTCCCTGCACAACAGCTGTGGATGCAGCCATGTGCCCCAGGAGCTGCAGAAAGTGTCTTGCTGGTCGAGAGACCTGCAGAGGAAGGAAGAGGCCAGAGCCACTAAATTCCTTACCCTTTCTGGGGAAGAAAGGCTCTGGCTAGCTTTGTGTCCAACTCTGCCCCTATAAAGGTGAGTACCTGGACTGGTTCCAGAACCGACTTTGGTAGGTTTAGCAGAAAACCCAGGGAGGTGAGAAGCTGCTGGGTGACCTGCAGGTGAGATTTTACCTGTTCTGGGGACTGGCCTACAATGAGCCAGTCATCTAGATAGGGAAAAACAGCAATCCTCTGCCTCCTTAAGTGGGCCACTGCCACTGCTAGACACTTTGTGAATACCCTTGGAGCAGAGGTAAGGCCGAAGGGCATTGCTCTGAACTGGTAATGACCTGAGGGCAGTTCGAATCTGAGGTACTTTCGATGGGATCTTCTGATTAGGACATGGAAATAGGCATCCTTGAGGTCCAGTGAGGCTAGCCAGTCCCCTGGCCTTAGGGAAGGTAAAATCATTGCCAGAGTTACCATTTTGAACTTTGGTTTCAAAAGATGCTTGTTCAGATATCTGAGATCTAAGATGGGCCACCATTCTCCTGTCTTTTGGGGTAAGGAAGTATCTGAATACAGACCCTGCCCTGATGCAGGGAGGAACCCTTTCTACTGCTCTGAGAGCTAACAGGATGAGACCTCTGTTTCCAGAGCGAGGGTCTCTGAAGCACTTGCAGGTAGAAAAATCTGCTTCTCAACTTGGGAAACTTTTTGAAGCTGAGAACCAGACCCTGGCTTACTACTTCCAGAACCCACTTGTCTGAGGTTAAAGAAGCCCAATTCTGACTGAAGTAAGCCAGCCTGCCCCCACTGGTACAGGAGACATTGGCCTGGGCACCCCATCAGGGTGCCTGTTTTGCAGGAGTTTTAGGCTGGGGTGGGAGCAGATCTGCCCACCCTCGCCTGCCCCCTGCCTCTGAAGAAGCCCTCTGAGCATAGGCAGAGGGGGCCTGAGTCTGGTAGAAAGGCCTGTGAAAAGGCTCACTCTACCCCTGAGGGCATGCCTTTGAGGAGTGGCTTGCCGCTTCTCTAGCCTGGGCACTTTGTAAGTAGTCCTATATTCATCCATCTTTCTCATGTAATCTCTGTCTGCTCTTCAAACAGAGAATTTCCCACCACAGGAAAATCCATAGCCTTAGTCTGGGTATCCTGTGACAAACTAGTACACCTGAGCCAGGCCAACCTACGAAAAGCTACAGATGTGGCCATGACCCTAGAGGAAACATCATTAACATCCACAGCAGCATGAAACTGAACCTTAGAGGCTTCAATGCCATCAGCAGCCACCTGTTCTAGTTCACTAGCCAGCTGGCCATGGGCCTGCTTGGCCAATTGCATAACAGTATCCCATCTAGATTTCTGATACCTAGCTACATAAGCCATATAATTTGCTTGCCTGAGTCCCAGAGAGGCTGCCATATACTGTTTTTTGCCATGGCATCAATCTTCCTGGAGTCCTTGTCAGGAGGATGTGAAGCCAAGGAATATTAGCTTTATCACAGGCAGCAGCCTGAACTACCCCAACATGACTGCATTGTTGAGAAAGGAATTCTGTATCAGGCCTGACAATGTATACCTTCTGTCCATCTTTTATCTACAGGAGGCACAGAATTAGGAGCTTTTAAAATTTTAATTGTTTGTTTCCTAAAAGACTTATGTAAAGGAATAGACAATCTCCTAGACTCTGGAATATCCATCATTTCTACAAAATCAGGCTCCTCTTGCTCATCCACAGCCTCTTCTAAAGGAAGCTGGAGGGTTTCAGCAACTTTTTTATAAAACATAAAATGAGATGGGGACTCAGACAACATAGGGGGAGATTCTAAAGGTCTGTCTGGGGAGATGTCTGGTTCAATGGGCACACCCAGACCTTCCCAGCCACATTCATACTGTTCATAATCCTCCTCCCCCTCCTCTGGTTCATAAAATTCCTCAATATCATAATCCTGAACCACTGGGACTGGACGAACCGACCTTTACCAGATAGTGGTGGTCTGGACGGACCCCAGACAGTGACTGGACAATTTGTATGGCTTTTGTTATCTCTGCAGCAGTTGGAGAAGGAATTTGGACCCAGACCTGCTGATTTTCTTGTTTCTTTACTGGAATTGGTTCTCAGAACCAGCTTTTCTTTGCCGAGGAAGTCTGGCCCTGGTCAGAGGGCACTCCCTCGTTCGTTGGCACCGAACTGGGCTGGCCATCCGGTCAGCAGACTTTTTGGCCTCTCGCCCTGAGCCTGCCCAATCTTTTTCCAGGGTGGCTGCAGGAAATTCTTACATACCTGGCAGTCTGACTGGAGGTGGTCAAACCTCAGACACAAACACGTGGTGTGTGTTGGGCCTTGGCAAAGACTTCTCACAAACATCACATAAGTGTTGAAACCCAGTGGGCCCGGTTTTTCTTTTGGGTTTCTCACATAATGCCAGCCTAACCAAAAACTTGCCCTTTAATGGCAGTGCCAGGCAAGACACTTTATCGCTCCTAACCGTGTCACGGGTATTGGAAAAAACCGTAATAAGTCAGTTTTTTTTAGAACCGATAAGAACTGGGAACTGCACTCTAAAATAGTAACTTTTAGTTTTAAATGCGTTTTAAACCCACTGATCGGTTCAAAACCGAACCGATAACTTACAAGTTCCACAGACAAACCTTCATTTACTTACGGTTACCACAGATAGAGCTTGAACTGAACGGTTTTGCAGTTAAAATAAAACTATTCTTGTTAAATCCAACCGAGAAAACACTTTTAAACCGAGAAATGAACCGAGCAGAAGGAGAAATCTCCAGAGCGACTGTTCACTGAGGCGGAGTAAAGAATCTGACAGTTCAAGTTTGAAATGACACAGATAGAGCTGCTCGCGTGCCAAAATTCTATTTTGGAATGGTTTTAACCATTTCACTCCGGGGCAGTTCTAGAGCTGGATCAAACTGCTAATGTCTATAATATAGCAAGACTTCATGTTGTTTGAAGCTGAAGAAAATGTCTGGCTGGACGAGACACTAGTAGTCAAAAAGAGGAAGCCAGATCTGTAAGGGCCTTTACCCTTGAGCAAGGGAGAAAGGCCTTTGCCTGAATAGTATCCAGCTCCACGCCTATAAAAGTAAGGAGTTGCACTGGTTATAGAACTAACTTGGGTAAATAGAGAAGGAATCCCCTAGAGAACACAGTAGCCTCTGGGTGACTTCTAGAGCTGACTTGACTTGGTCTGAGAACTGGCCTACAATGAGCCAATCGTCTAGGTAAGGAAACACTGAGATTCCCTGCCCTGTGAGGAAGGCTACTACTACTGCTAGACATTTTGTGAATGCCCTTGGAGCAGATGTTAGACTGAATTGCTTTGAACTGGTAATGACCTGAGGGCAACTTGAACCTGAGGTACTTTCTGTGGGAGCATCTGATAGGAATGTGGAAATAGGTATCCTTGAGGTCCAGGGAAGCTAACCAGTCTCCTGGCCTTAGAGAGGGAAGTATTATTCCCAGAGTCCCCATTTTGAATTTGGGCTTTATGATACGTTTGTTCAGATATCTCATGTCTAGGCCTAATCGCCACTCCCCAGTCTTTTTTGAGGTAAGGAAGTATCTTGAATACAGATCCTCTCCCTCTGTCCTGTAGAGGAACCTTCTCCACAGCTTTTATAGAGATAGCAGGGAAGAAACATCTGCCTCTACAGCAATTGTTTCCAGAGGTGTTGCAGGTATAAAGGACTTGGCTCTCATTCTGGGAATCTTTTGAAGCGGAGGGCAAGTCCCTGGTTTACTACTTCCAGGATCCATTTGTCTGAAGTGACAGACTTCCAGGCCTGGAAGAAGTAAGCCAGCCTGCCCCCTACTGGAACTGAGGAGGCGACCCCGTCTGACACATCGGGGTGTCTGTTTGGCAGAAGCTCTAGACTGAGAAGAGGATGCAGCCCTACTCATCCCCCTTCTGCCTCTCCCTCTAAAGAACCCCCTCTGCTGAAAAGATGAGGAAGCCTGGGTTTGGTAAAAAGGCTTGTGAAAAGGCCTGCCCCTGCCAGCCCTAGACTGCTACTTTTGTGGACTGTCTTGCCTTTCCTTGGCCACTGCATTCCTGTAGGTGGTCCTGTATTAATCCATCTTTTTCATGTATGTCTGTTTGCTCCCCAGAGAACTGTCAGGGACAGAAAAATCCATGGTCTTAGTCTGGGTATCCTGTGAAAGGCTAGTACATCTGAGCCAAGCAAACCTCCGTAAGGAGACACATGTAGTCATGACTCTTGATGCCACATCATTGGAGTCCACAGCAGCATGGAATTGTACTTTGGATGCCTCTATACCATCTGCAGCTACCTGCTCCAGCTCCTTGGCCAGCTGGGGAGGGGCATTCTTAGCTAGCTCCATAACTGTATCCCACCTGGATTTCTGGTACCTAGCAACACAAGACATATAAGAAGCCTTCCTGAGTCCCAAGGAAGATGCCAAGTACTGTTTCTTTGCCATGCCATCCACCTTCCTGGAATCCTTATCTGGGGGTGTGTGAAGCCAAGGGAATGTTAGCCTTGTCACAGGCCGCAGCCTGCACTACCCCAACATGGCTGCAATGAGAATAAAGAAAATCCATTCCAGGACCTGAAAAAGTATACCTCTTGTCCATTCTCCTGTCCTCAGGATGCATGGAAGATGGCAACTGTAATATTTTTTGAGTTTGTTTCCCCAAGGATTTATCCAGGGGAACAGACAATCTCTTAGACTCTGGGACATCCATCATCTCCACAAAGTCAGGTTCTTCTGCCTCCTCAACGGCTTCCACTGCTGGTAGCTGGAGGCTCTCTGCTACCTTTTTATAAAATAAAAAATGTGAAGGGGACTCAGAAAGTCTGGGAGGGGAAACACTGGAAGGCCTGTCTGGGGAGATGTCAGGCTCTACTGGCTCATCTAGGCCTCCAAAATCATCTCATAGTCTTTCTTGGGATCCCCCTCCCAATCCAACTCATAATACTCCTCCAGTTCATATTCTGAAGGGGCTGGAACCGACAGAACCGATTGCCTGCCAGACGGTGTCGGTTCGGTCGGAACCGGACGGAGCGACTGAACTATATGAACAGCTCTAGCAATCTCTTCCGCAGTTGAGATCTGAGGGTCAGGATCCGAACCGGTCAATTTCTTTTTTCTTTTTGAAGGAACCGATCCTTCAGAATCCGATTTTCTTTTGCCCGAGGAGGTATTGCCCATGTCAGCAGGCACTTCCTCAGGTTCGGTCAGGACCGAACTGGGCTGGCCATCCAGATCGGCGGATTTCTTGGCCTCTCTTTCTCTAAGCTGAGCTAATCTTTTTTCTGTAGTGACCTTAGGGAAATTTGCACAAATTTGGCAGTCTGTTTTGAGGTGGTCAGACCCCAGACAATAAACACAAGTGAGGTAGGGATCAGCTTTAGCAAAAGCCTCCCCACACTCAGTACAGTGTTGAAACCCAGTGGGACCGGTTTTCTTCTTGGGTTTCTCAGACATTGCCTTACCAACCAAAATTACCCTTAACAGCTGTTACGCCAGGTAATACAAAAACTTTTCGGTCACCAGCCGGTTCAAGGGCTGTTTAAAAAACTGGGATAAGTCATCAGTTTTTTGAGACTGAAAAAGTACCGGACCACACTTAAACTGAAGAAACAGAAAAGATGTAAACAATTATTTCGGTTCCCAACCGGACCAACCAGAAAGAAACCGAAGAAAAACAGTTTCTATCACTATCTACCAAAACTATACTACATGTACTGTAGACAGAGATTTGAGAGCGAAAAAATAAAGAAATAGTTGTAATAAACCAATCGAGGAACTATACCGATCCGAAGCAGCGAAGAGAAATTCTCCGAAGCGTCTTCACAGTTAGGTGGAGTAAAGAATCTGACGGTTACTTTGAGATGTACCAGAGACAGAAGTTTGAAAACTGAGCTCAAGCTTCAACGTTCTATGCTCTGGCATAGAGTTAACCCTTTCCTCGCTGGAGCAGTTTAAGTGCTGGGGCTAACTGCATATAGTCAGAATACAGCAAAACTTCATGTTGTTTGAATATAAATACCAAAGACACAAATACAAACAGAGATGCCAGTGACACAATCTGACTCATTGTAAACAAAAGTGAAATTCTTTGAATGTGGATAGGTAATAAAGCACCAACTATTCAGGAATGGAAAAATGAATGTTTAGAGATTTTGAGACTGGAAATGCTGACCCATTTTATGTTAGATCACAGGAACATTTAATCAAAATGGAATACCATTTATATATTTTTCACACTGGGATCTGCTAAGTAAGGTGTTAGGCAGGCCTTAACAGGTTTAGATTTCTGCTAGTTATATTTTATGGCCTGGATATTCAAACTGCGCCATTCTGAGGCGCAAGCCCTTGCGCTGCTCAAAATAGTTGCGCAGGGGTGTGGCCGGGGTGATATTCAAAGGAGTTGCGCTATTGCGCAACTCCTTTGAATATCACTCCCCAGCCACAGCACTTGGCAAGATGGCGCAATGGAACTTGCGCCACCGCAAGTTGCCAGAGATGAGCATTAAACTTGGCGGTGTTAGTACCATTGCCTACGCGCAAATTTCTGATATTCAAAAGGTGACATGCAAATGGGGCCATAATTTATGCAAGGCACAGGGGCCATTTGCATCTATTTATGGCCCCATTTGCATGCCATTTGCATGTAGGTGCGCCGATCCCCGAGGACTTGCACCTGGCCACCCTGCCAGGCAGCAGCCGTCGGGGACCGACGCACAATGCAGCCTGATTGCGGGCATTACAGGTACATGTAACACCCCCCACACGTGCCCCGACCCGATCGCGGGCCACAGGTACATGTAACACCCCCCCACCGTGCCGAAGCCTGATCGCGGGCATAACGTGTATGAACCCCCAGTGCTTGATCGTGGGCAGAATCGTAACCCCCGTTCCAACATATCTCCTGGTGGTCCAGTGGATCGTAGAAGCCCGATCGCTGGCAGGAATTGAGTCACAACCCCCCAAAATCTCCCTGGTGTCTGATGTCCTCCCAGCCTCTCCGCCGCCGGCGGCTGGCATAGTATCCTACTGCCTGCCGCCTCGCCGCCGCCGACTGACTGTCCGGTAGGGCTGCACCGTTGGCTGTAGCTCTGCACCATGGGCGGCAGCCCTACCGACAGTCAGTCAGCGGCAGCGGGCGGCAGGCGGGTGGATGCTGCCGCCCGCCGCCGCGGGGAGCGGGTGAGGGGCTTCGTGGGTGGGGGACACTAGACACCAGGGAGATGTTTGGGGGTTTGTGATGATTCTGCCCGCGATCGGGATTTTACGTCCACTGGACCACCAGGGAGATATTTGGGTTGGGGTTACATTCTGCCCGCAATCGAGCACTGGGGGTTCTATACATGCTGTGCCCGCGATCGGGCTCGGATAAGGGGGTTAGCTATGTACCTGTACCGCCCGCGATCGGGCTGTGGGAAATGTGGGCGGGGGAGTCGGTACACTATGCCCATGATCGGGCTGGTGGGGGGCATAGGAAGAGTTGGGGGCCAGCCTGTGTGGCAGCTGCTGTTGGGCGCCCTGCAATGCAGCAGCTCACCTGTGGGTGGCCCTCAACTTAAGCCTTTTTGGGCTCAAGGTTGTGCAGGCGAGGTTGGGGTTGCATGATAACATCTCCTGCACAACCCGACTGAAATCAGCCGCGAGGTTATGCATGGATCCTCCTCCTGTTGAGCATGCATTCATTTGCATTGCTCTCTTGCGCAACCTGATGCCAGTGGCGTAACTGCCTCCTGCTGAATATCACAGAATGGCGCATTTTGGACTTGCGCATGCGCAACCCTGTTGCGCATGGCGCAACCCTTTTGAATATCCAGGCCCATATCTCTATAATAAATTACTTTAATAAAGTTTTACTGATAAAAATAGATACCAGTGACATAACCAAAGATACAGATACAAACACCAATGGCACAAATACAGATACAAATATCAGAGACGCAAATGCCAAAAAAAAAAATTCCAGACACAAGCACAGATCAAAATACCAGAGACACTAATACAGAAACAAATACAGCTACAAATATCAGAGACACACATACAGATACAAATATCAGAGACAAAAAATACAGATACAAATACCAGAGACACAAATACAGATACAAATGCCGAGACACAAATACAGAAAGAAATAACAGAGGGACAAATACAGAGAGATGCAAATGCCAGAAAACAAATACCACAGTCACCATACAAATACAGATACAAATATCAGAGACACAAATACAGATACGAATACCGGAGACACAAATACAAATAGCAGAGACAAATACCAGAGACACAAATTCAGATACATAAAAATGCCAGAAAACAAATACTAGAAACACAAATACAGATGCAAATACCAGAGACACAAATAAAGATACAAATACCAGAGACACAAACACAGAAACAAATAACAGAGGGACAAATACAGATAGAAATACCAGAGGAACAAATACAAAAGACACAAATACCGATAGATACAAATGCCAGAAAATAAATACCAGACACAAATATAGATACAAATACCAGAAACCAAATACAGATGCAAATACGAGAGACACAAATACAGATACAAATACCAGAAACACAAATGCTAGAAAACAAATACCACAGACACAAATATACATAGATACAAATGTCAGAAAATAAATACCAGACACAAATACAAATACCAGAGACACAAATACAGACAGATACAAATGCTAGACACAAATACAGAAACAAATAACAGAGGGACAAATACAGATACAAGTACCAGAGGGACAAATGCAGATACAAATACCAGAGTCACCAATACAGATAAAATATCAGAGAAACAAATACAAATACAGATACAAAATACCAGAGACACAATACCAAAAGATACAAATACAGTACATATATCAGAAAGAGAGAAATAACAGAGACACCAATACAAATACCAGAGACACAACTATAAATACAGATACCTGAGACACAAACAGAAATATCAGAGACATAAATACAAATACAGATAGAAATGATAGTGACTCAAATGCAGATACAAATACCCGATACAAAAATACAAGTACAGATGGAAATACCAGAGACACAACTACAGATACAAATACCTGAAATACAAATACAAATACCTTTGAAGCAACTGTGGTACCATTGTTGACTACTACTGGGCAAGTCTTCAAAAGTGATGCCACCATGCTCTGCAGACCTCTTCGCTCCATTCTGTTGACTGGGCTTCTTACTGTTGTCTGCTCCAGTTCTAGCAGAATCCGAGCTGGCCACCATGTTTTGAGAGTAACGCATCATCTTTGGAATGGATGTGGATCTCAGTAAAAGTTGTGCTGATGGTTTTAATATGTAACTCATACTTCTGAGTAGCTATTTTATTTAAAAAAAAATTAACCAGTAGCATCTGCGAAATATGCCCTTCCCTTGTGTGTTAAGCCCTCTACAGTACCATTATATTTTATGACACAGTTATCAAACAAATGTAACCCAAAACACTTTACATTGGAGAATGGTACAGTGACATGAGAAAGCAAGTGTGCAGCTATTTAATGTAAAAACAATTATGAGCAGAACAGAGCACAAATGCAATAAGACTGTTAGTGCCACAAACTACGATACAGAGAAGTGGAGAAAATGGAACCATAAGTATGCTTAGAGATTGCAAAGTAAGTTGTAGAGAAACCCCTGTTTCCCTTTGGCAGGGGTGCTACTGTCCCAGACAGAATTTGTAACCTGGTGGGACCAGTAAAAATAAGTATACAGGATTTTATTAAGTTGGCTCCTGGAAGACATGGCAGAGACTTTTAATGTAGATGAGAGAATTGAACTTTAGCGCCCAACAGACTTCTCCTGAGGGCATCAATTGGAAGCAACAGTGAAACCTCAAGGGAGAGACTACACCCTGTTTGCTAGCTTCCATGGTGTATGTGCAATAAAAGGAGCCTCTATGCAGAAGATGTAAGACTGGAGAAATAACTTGCCTCAGTAGCTGTTAAAATTATACCAAGCATATTCAAAGAACCTCCCTCCCACCATGGGGAGGAGGGGAAACAAGGTACTGGATCTGTGCTACCCTATGAAAATGACCTTTGTCCTTCATAACTCTTAAGAGTTTTGCTTTTGAAGGTAAACAGCAACCAAGTGTCTTGGGGGCCTAGTCCAGGGACCAGGGTTCTCTTAGTCTAATTACGAAGGGCATTGGAATTAAATAGAAGGTGCACAGCATATGCAACTCCAAAAAAAAGGAGCATGTCAAGGAAAAGGTGAGACAAGAGCAGAACACCCTGGAAATTTCTAATAAAACAAGTGAGGAAAAGTTGGAAGCCAGCAACAGGAAGAAACTTGCCTCCTGGCAGAATCAATCTTACTCTCCTCTCAACATGAAGAGAAATTTCCTCTTCAACAGAGAACAAAAATGGCTGAACTAAATAAGCCAACAAAGCCTTGACAGATTGGGGGGATGACCCATTTTCTTAGCATAGTTTCCTGAACAGACATCACTGTGCTTGAAATTTTGCCAATTGATTTTGATCCTTATTAACATCAAACCACACCTGGCTGAACACTGGGTGGCAATGCAAAAAAAATGTATATACTTTTGAGTGTTAACAAAAAAATGGAAATTAATGGGTCACCACCAGAGGTTATGCCGCTCAGGGTAAATCTACACCATTTATTTTTTTTGTACTTGCTATTTATCCTCCCCTGCTTCTCGGAGCCTGTACCATCAGAGTCACCTACGGTGTCTGCCTCTCTCTCTCCACTACCTGAGCTGGGTGAACCCCCATAGAGCTGTGGCTATACCCCACAGGTGGGTACGAGGTTGGGCCTGTACACCCTGAAGTCTTCCTTGTTGTCATCGGGCACCCAGACAGGTGGGAGTCATGAGGTCTGCACCGGGCACTCCATCTCTCCAGTGCTCCAAGAGCTGATTTTTCCTGTTCTGGGGGGCATAACATGTGCCCAGACATCAAGGCACAACCAGCGATGACTGTCATGCCCCAACCCCTTGGAATGGCTCTGACGCTTGCTGTGCCTCCAGCCTCTGCCAGAGGCCAATCAAGCACTAAGCCTCAACCTCCCTCCCCAGAGAAGGTGAGCAGTCCTCCAGATGCTCAAGCCTCCTCCCCCCATCAGCCCTCCATCTCCTGGGTGCATTCCCAAACCCAGGTCAATGGCGTTGCAAGCGGTAGCACTACCACTGTGCTGGTGGGCTGGCTAGATCTGCACCATTTAACCTTGTGTGTTTAGCCACTGGAATTAACAAGTGGAGATATAGCCAGCAGTGGAAAAGAAGGCCATCAAGTGTCCTCAGGCCCATCAACTTTCTCTACAGTGGGGCCAGTGTAGTGGTAGGGCCATGGCTAGCGGTATCAATGATCCGGATTTGGAAGCAACGTGGGGTGCCGGAAGATTGGCCAGTGGAGAAGGATCGAGCATCTGTTGGACTGCTCTGCTCCTCCTCCTCCAGGGCTAGAGGTACACAGGACCTGGCATATGCCTGACCCCTAATGGAGGCTAGGGGAAAGGCAGTCCAGGACCACCAGATCTGAAAGGCAGTGCGGAAGTCATCAATGCACATCGTATCGGAACGTGCAACATTCATCTTGATGGCACTGCATGTCTACACCACCTGGAGAAGAACAACACGAAAAGGTCCAACTAGTAGGATGGCACCAGTCACCCACAGACCCCACACCCACCTATCCCGACCCTGTCCAGTGAAATCAGATTTGTTCAATGGTGGGATCTGAGGGTACCCCACCATCCCCGATCGGGTGGGGGAGACCTTGAGGCAGACACGGACAAGATAAGCCCTGTAGGATGCCAGGGTGACAGTGTTGGGGTGACCAGGGGCTGGTCAGACAAGGGCAGAAAAAAAACCTAGCAAAAAAAAAACAAACTTTCTATACAGCAGAAGTGATCTGATCAATGCCCAGTGGTTCAGTAGGAATTGCTGAGATGGGACCAGAATTTCTCTTTACTTTTATATCTTTTTTTTTCCAGCATCTGGCTTCATAGTGAAAGAAAACTTGGAACAAACCAGGGAATGCTTGCAAATTATTTTGAGAATCTGTTACACGTACTGGTAAATCTGCATGTGCCATTTATGAACACCCTTGGTCTAAGGAGCCCACCTCAGGTGTCTTGACAGGAGTGGCCTGCAGTTCTTCAGCATATAAATATTATTCAAATTTAATAGGAGGTGGTGTAGCTCAATGTTTTTTTCCATAGCCATTAACTTTGCCAGATGTACCTTCCCTCTGGACACCAGAGATCTGGGCAATGGGGGCTCAAGGTCCTGCAGCAGGCATGGGCTGCAAAATGACATAGTGCTCTAAAAGGCCCCAGTCCCCTAGAGGAATGCAAAAATACACTGATAAGCTCGACTCTGTCTAAAATAAACTGCTAGAAATAAGTGCAAGCAGAGGTAGGTGCTGTGCAGAAACACTGTGCTTGAAGTAGCCACCATAATTTCTAGTACTGATACAGTTGCTGACTTATAGAATAAACACGAAAACAAGCAGGTTTCAAGGATTTATTTATTTATTTATTTAAGAGTTTTACCAAGAAGGCATACTGAGCGGGATTCCACTCGATTCCAGATGCGCTCTGGGGGAAGAGGACAGTGGAGCATACAACTAAATAGTCACAAGTAAATTGTGCATAGTATGCAGATACAAATATAAACAAGTAGCAGGTACTTATACTATACAGATAATAAGTAGTAGGCGAATGTAAAGTACAGCCAAATAAACACAGATGCAGAAAATCAGTCGGGCATAGAGGGTTGAAATAGTACATCAGCTACCATATGGACATTTGCATCGTAATGTATGGTTGAGTAATACAATATGATGTAGAGTAGGAATAAGAACACAGAGCCTGAAAATGCAAAGAACCAAAGTTACCACAGTACAGTGTGGAGACTTCATGTGACATTCCTAGCTCTGAACCCCTTAATCATAGTTACTAGCCTTGCGCAGGGTGCTGTGAGCACTAGGCAGTAGCATAAGGTGCTAGGATATAAGGCTTGTAAGGAACAGAAATCCTTTGCCCATGGGCAGTTGCCTGAATTATGTCATATTAAAGGGGCATAGGTGTGTGCTTAAAACTTGTACCCCACATGCTGAAAGATCAATGATGTGAGCTGCCCCACACATATATGTACATATATATATATGTATATACACACACTCTGATCTTGTGCTGACCTACTGTGTCTGTTTTGACCTGTGGAAGAAATGAGAAATAAACATGTTATCTTTCTAATCCTGAAGTGAGCAGCAGCTTCTTTTTGTTGTGACACAGTGCCAGATCATGTAATCAAATTAGCACACCCTGAACAGTAGGACATATTAGAAACACACTTCCTTTTAATCTTTCACAAAATATTCGGCAGTGGCAAAACTCACCCTAGCTTTACAGATGTGTGAAGCTGAGAAAATTTTGCTTCACCACAACTTCACCAAGTTTGAAGTGCTGACTTTGCAATGTTTTTTGGCAGGTGAATTGGCACTTTTTTCTGTGACAGGACCAAAATTTACTCAGGAAGTTGCCACTGTGACACTTGGACAGCTGGTTCTGATCACTGTATCATTTTTTGTAATATAAAAATGTGTTATGGACTGTCTCTCATGAGAAATGCTGAAACAGCACGTGACTATGACACACACACACACACACACAGGTTTTAGATACAAGGTGTTACCTGGAAGTCCAGAAGCTAATTACAGAGTAGAACAGGCCTTGATCAAGGATCTTCTGTTTATCTAAGTTAATTATAGCTGTAGTTGCTAAGAGGGAAATCATAAACTTTTATGGTGTTTAGGGGAAGATTGCAGGATTATGTGACACTTGTGCGAAGTCATAAATGCTTTGATGTCTGTGTGAGAGAGGATACTACTTATAGATGAAAGGAAATTTACAGACTTGATTGGGGAAGTCACATGGGGAAAGGAGTTTCTGCTGATGTAACCTTAATTATCTTACCTTCTAATATGATAAAATATCCTGGGTGTATGACTTTTCATAACCAGAGGAGGAGCTAGGTGACCTCACGCAAAGAGGTGGGCAAAGGAAAGTACAGTTACGTAAGAACTTACCGTAACAGTAGATCTTCGAGAACAGCTCTTGCAGCAGGTTACACCATTAGGACCGCCGCCAGGCGCCAGGACCCCACGGAAAAATTCTAGCTAGCTAACTACAGCGGGATCACTCCGACGCCGGGTCCCGGCCCGACGCCAGGCGTGGTACAAGGGGCGGTCCCGCCAGATTCCTCAGTTCTCCGGCCGAGACTTCTTGCCGCAGGCTGACATCAAAATGGGAGACCTAGGATTCGTCAGAAGACAGAAAGATAACAATTCCTGCTCAGAAAGACTGAGCCATGCTTCCTCCAAGGGGAAGGTGGGCGGAAGGTACCTGCTGCAAGAGCTGTTCTCGAAGATCTACTGTTACGGTAAGTTCTACGTAACTGTACTATCTTACTGAGACACAGCTCTCGCAGCAGGTTACACCATTAGGACTGATTCCCAAGCAGTAACACTGTCAGAAAATCCGAGGAGGAAAATAAAGGATAAAAACCAGGTCCTGAACCTAGGACAGGAGACCCTGAAGTACGGCCAAACCAAAACCAGCCCTTCGCCGAGAGGCGATGTCCAGGCTATAATGCCTGATAAAGGTATGCACAGAACTCCAAGTAGCTGCAGCGCATATAGCAGAAGTGGAAACATTTTTGAGCGCTGCAAAGGAAGTAGCCACCCCTCTAGTGGAATGACCCCGGACTGTACCCGGGAGGGGCTTTTGTTTGATACCATAACAGTGAGAAATACACTGGACAAGCCAGCGAGAAAGGGACTGTTTGGATACTGATTGGCCCATCATTCTCTCAGAGAAGGAAACGAAAGCTGCTCAGAACTACTAAAGGACTGAGTTCTGTTGAGGTAAAACCTCAGGCTGCGTGAACATCCAGGGTATGGAGCAGAGCCTCTATTAGAGTAGTTCGAAGTAGACCGAAGGTCGATATCCTGGTTCAGAGTGAGTGAAGAAACCACCTTAGGCAAGAATTTAGGTTCGGCCCTCAGGGATACTCTGTCCCGTGGAAAACTAAATAAGGCTCTTTGCACATGAGAGCGTGAAGTTCAGAAATTCTTCTTGCCGAGGTAACAGCAACTAAAAACAACGTTTTCCACGACAGAAAACGTAGCTCGCAATCCGCCGCAGGTTCAAAGGGGGAAGCGTGAGCTGTTCAAGGACAAAAAGCAAATCCCATGGAGGCACAGGGTCTCTAATAGGAGGCCTCATGTGCAACACCCTCAAGAAATTCTCGAGAGAGGTCCACCTGAGCCACTGTACGATTTCCCACCGGGAGGTGGTAAGCCGAAATGGCACAGAGGTGCACTTTAATAGAGGAGTAGGCTAGACCCGAATGAAAGAGGGAGAGCAAATATTCTAATATTACTCCCACAGGACAACCTAAAGGGGAAAGGTCGCGTGCTCGCGACCATACACAAAAACGGCGCCATTTCATGGCGTACGTCGCATGCGTTGCCGGCTTTCTGGCTGCAGAAAGGACTTCTGCAACCTCTTGCGAGACCCCGTGACGCAAAATGGCTATGTCTCTAGGAGCCAAGCATGCAGGTTCAAGGAACGTAGGTCCGGGTGGACAAGTGAACCCTTCTCCTGAGACAGTAAGTGGGAGCTGAGCGGCAACGGGAGCGGGGGTTCCCGAGATAGTTGAATCAACAAAGGGAACCAAATCTGTCTGGGCCAAAATGGGGCCACTAGGATCATTATTGCGTGCTCCCTGCGCAGTTTGAGAAGAACTCTCTGGATCAACGGGAAAGGAGGGAAAGCGTAGAGGAATCTGTTCGCCCAGGAGAGGATAACGGCTCCGCCAGAAAACACCAGGCCCTGGATCTAGCGAGCAAAAATTGGGCAGTTTTATGCTGGATGGGAGGCGAACAAGTCTAGATCTGGAGTTCCCCATCGAAGAAACAGATCCTCTGCTACCTCTTGAAGGAGTTCCCATTCGTGGACTCTGGCCTGAGAACGACTCAGGCCATCTGCAACCGTGTTGTCCACTCCGGGAACGTGCACAGTGATCAGATTCGCGCCGTGTCTGATTACCCAATCCCACACTCTCATGGCCTCCCTGCAAAGGGGGTAAGAGTGTGCGCCTCCTTGTTTGTTGAGGTAATACATCACCGCCGTGTTGTCTGTCTGAAGTAGAAGAGTACACGGTGGGATAACTGACTGAAAGGCCTGCAGGGCATAGAGGACCGCTCTCATTTCCAGCACGTTGATGTGAAGGTGAGCTTCCATCTGGGTCCACGCATTCTGGGACTTTACCCCGCCCAGGTGTGCCCCCACCCAAGACCGGAAGCCGCCTGTGGTGAGGGTGACCCCGGGACGGCGAATGAACGGGACGCCTGATGAGAGCGACTCTGGGCTAGCCACCACTGCCAGTCTTGAATCACTGAATTCGTGAGTCTGACCGGATGCTGCAAGTGGTCTTGCCTTTGGTCCCATTGCACTTTGAGCATCCACTGAGTAATGCGATGTGAGTCTTGCTAAAGGACAGTAGGAATGGCCGCAGCTATGTGTCCGAGCAAGCAAAGGACCGACCTGGCAGGTACAACCTTGCTTAATGATAGGTCCCTTATGAGGATCTGATGCGCTCCGCCTGTCGGGCCGGAAGAAAGGCTCTTCCCTAACAGTGTCCAGAACTGCTCCCATGAACTGCAGTTTCAAGCACGGTACCAGGAGAGACTGTAATTTATGAGGATGCCCAGGATCGGAACAGATCCTGGGTGCTCTTGATTGCAAGAAGCAATGCCTCTCTGGAGGCGGCCATGAGAAGCCAGTCGTCCAGGTATCGGAACACGAGTGGCCCTGTCTCCTCAGAGACGCTGCCACGACTGCCATGCACTTGGTAAAGACCTTGGTGCGGAAGACAGTCCGAAAGGAAGGGCTCGGAACTGAAGGTGGTGGTCGAGAAACTCGGGCGCAGGAACCTCCCAGCGCCTGAGCCATAGGGATGTGCAGGTAGGCATCCTGTATGTCTAGAGACGCTAAAAAGGCCCTGTTTGAGCATGGGGATAAGACCCGAAGGGTCACCATGCGGAATCTTCTTGTAAGGACCGACACATTGAGGTCGCTGAGGTCCAAGATTGGACGGAGGTCCCCTGTTTTCTTGGGAACCAGGAAGAAGTGGAATAGTATCCTAGTCCTCTCTGGTTCTTCTGGGACGCACTCTATCGCCTCCCTCGTAGTAGCGCGAGTACTTTTGTGCAGATCAAGGCTTTGTGCTGACCCTGATACCGGAGAGCAAAGGAGGCCTCGAGGGTGGCTTTCCGCGAATTCTATAAAGTGGCCTAGACTGACCAACTGAAGAACCCACCTGTCGGTGGTACGGCCTGCCATCCCGCAGGAAGTTCGCAATGCACTCGACTATAAACTCCGCTGATCCTGAGGGGCGGGCCTAAAAGGAGTCAGGCTGTGCGGCAGATGGACCCGCTGGCTGGGCCTGCCTAGAGAACCGGCCTCGGCTGGCGGGTGTTTGCCCTGGGCTCTACAAAACCAGAGCCCCTCTGAGGTGCAGTGGGTGGGTCTGTTGCCCTCGGTCAGCAAGACGAACGGCTTTGGTTCTACGAAAGGAACCAAGCTTAGGTCGGTACATGGCCTGAACCGACCTTACCGCCTTCCCGGCCTCTTGAGTTTGGTAAGGATCTTTCTGTAGGATTACCAAACAGTACTTCTCCTCAAAGGCGCCCAAGATGTTCTTTGGACGTCTGGGTAAAACCGAGACGCCGAAATCAAGAGTGTCTCCGGAGGCAAACGCCAGAAGCTGCTGCTCGGGCTGATGAGTCCGCTGAGTCATACGCTGCTCTTAGCACTTGGGTCCCCACGCTTGAACCCGCACGGAGGAGCTGAAGCATCTCCTCCTTCTGCTCACCTTCGGGCATCTTTTCAGCCGCTTCCAGACCCTGTTCCCACAAAGCTGCTCTGGAACTGAACCATGTGGGTTAAATAGTTCAGGATCTGATGGCGCAGGTAGCGGAAGCTATCGCATGCCACCCAATGCGCCCAGTTGTTTGGACTCTGGGTCCGTGGCAGGGTGCTCAAATGTTGTGGCCTCTGTGACCGGTCATGTGAGGCTGTGATGACCAGAGAATCGGCCTGAGGATGCTTGCGCCAAGTACTGGTCATCCTTAGGAGCCTTGCCAAGCGATCAGCTTTCTTCGTCTCACCGGAGCGAGTGTGGACGCTCCACGCAGCCTTGGTGACGCCCACGAAAGTGTCAACCAAGGGTGGTACCACCACAGGCTTGGGGTCCTTTGTCAAGATATTTGGCGAGTCGTACTCTTTCGGGTCTAAGTCTTCAGCATCCCATCCCATGTTCTCTTGTATATGTCTCATAATATCAAGGAACGAGGGATCATCCGAGGAGATCTAGGCATCTCACGGGTCCGGAGAAGGATGGAGAGTGGAGATGGGGATCTAGAGGTGGAGTAGTCTGATCCCGTGTCCTCCGCTGAAGGCGATCGCCGGTGTCTCCTGGATCTCTTTGGGGCTGGGTGATCCAGAAGAGGATTTCGACGGAGGTCTCCGCTTATCAGGTCTCCCTGGAGAGGGCCTCTAGGCCCCGGGAGGAGGAACACGCCTGCCGACCCGATGGCGAGGGGGGCAGGAACCGGAGTAGGAGGAGGAGGAGGAGGGGAACCATGTCTTTTAATGGTATCCCACCAGTAGGTGAACAGATCTTTCACCTCCACTAGAGAGAGGCCCGACGACGGCCCGGTGCCGTGGGCGGTCGCTGGTCCCGCGCCGGCTCCACAGGGGCTCTGGTAATGGCGAGGGTTCCTGGGAGTACCGACGACCGGTCGCCGCCTGGTCCTCGGCTGCTCTAGGTCATCCTCCGATAGAGGCTCCTGACCGATGTTGGTCAGAGGCAACAGGGCCTTCTTCTTTCAGGAGGGGGCGCGGCCGGTCCTCTCACCGCGCTCCGCTGGGATGTAATGGCCGGCGCCGGTCGCCGGGCGGCTCCAGGAAGAAGGGCGACGGCTGACGGTTGTCGAGCCGCGCCTGGGCTACAGGCCTTTTAAAGGCGTGAGCTCCAGCGCCTGCATGGAGGCACCGACGAAGACCTGACGCCGGGTACCGAGGAGCGGAACCCACTTGCGGTGGTGATGGTGTGCGTTTCGACTTCGCCAAGGCCCTGAAGGAGGGAAGGCTCATGGATTTCTCCTGAGATGAAGGTTTCTGATTGCAGCCGGGAGATTTAACCGAGCTACTGGACTCAACCCCTGGAAGGGGACCCGGAAGGCCTTCCTTCTTCTCCGCTTGTGGACCCTGGAGCTTCCTCCTTGAGGACATGGTCTTCAGTTGTTCCTCCAGAAGAAACACCTGCAAAGCCTTCTGACGCCGGATCCGGCACGGCTGTTGAACCCTTGGCAAGAAGGACAGGCCCGGGTATCGTGGTCTGGGCCTAGGCACCGGACGCAGGCCATGTGGGGGTCCTTGAACGGGATCTGCTTTCCACAAGCGCACTTCGATGGATGGCCAGAAGTTGGTGATGACATCAAGATCTTGCTTGAAGATTCTGAAGATTTTCGAAAATTTTATCGAAAAAAGAACTATTCACGCGTCGCGCGCTAGACTGGTAACCGAAGGGGTCAGGTAGCCAAGTCGACGGCGGGAAAAGAACTGGGGAATCTGGCGGACCGCCTTTTGTACCACACGCCTGACGCCGGAGGCGGACCGACGTCAAGTGTCCTCGCTGTAGTTAGCTAGCTAGAATTTTTCCGTGGGGTCCTGGCGCCTGGCGGCTTCGGTCCTAATGGTGTAACCTGCTGCAAGAGTTGTGTCTCGAAGTAAGATCTTTTATCTACACTCTGAAAAAGAAACACCTTTGAGCATTTTAAGCAAGTATACAGATAGAGAGAGACAAAATCTAAGTACTGTCGTAGGAATTGCACTGTTAAAACCTTGTTCTTTTAAAAGATTTGCATGTTTTGTGATATATGGTTCTGTATTTTGTTTTACATATTTATTTATCTATTTTAGTAAAACTCTATTTTTAGAGCCTACTTGGTCTGTCTTTGAATTTCTTCCTTTTACAAGTGAAAAATATATGGTTAAACCAGACACTACGCTTGAATGGTTGCACCAAACTGGAAAAAGGTAAGATTAATCTGAGGTCTTTATCTGAGTTTTTAAGAGCTCATTTCTGTACACCTGGTTAGGTGCCTGTGGGCAAAGATATCTGCCCCCCCCCCGAAGACAGAATTATCCGAGCCTGTGCATTGGGTATGCTAGCAGAGGTTCACAGTTTGAATCCCTCCAGAACTGAGACCAAAGATTGATTCAAACCCACAAAACAGACAGGAGGGTTACCTTGTTTCTGTTAACTGTTCACAAGACTGCGCTTGGAGGTTGGCACTTTGGGAGTAGAGGGCTGACCTGCTGAGTCGGTTTGAGACAGATTGGTTGGCAGCGGTGGCATAATTTTTGGTATTACAAGCTTTTATTGTTCATTGTGTCAGCTTGAGACCGTCAGCTCACTTGCAAAGAAAGAAAAAGGCAGAGTTTTATTTTAAAAGGAGACAGAACTAAATCACTTGGCGTACAGTCAAGTTCCTACCCGTTTAATTTTTTTTCCTAAAGTGCAAGTCAGAGTAGCAGTAGTTAGGGGAAATGGCTTCCAACTACAGCAGGCACACTACAGACTACTTAAGGCAGTTGTACAGGGACAGAGGAGTCCCGTTCGAGGCGAAAGCCAGCAAACAGAACCTAGTGGATGCCCTGATGGTAGCAGATACCCAGAGCATCGAGTCACAGACCGTGACTGAAAAGGACCAAACCTTGATTGTGGCAGGGCTGGCAGCCAGTGCAGTGTCCAGATCCGATGAGGAGGGCAACAGGGTCACTGTCAGTGAAGGGCCACAGCAGCAGGGGAAGGTCACCAGTATCCTGGATCCAGAAGTACTCAGGATGCAAACTGAATTGTGCAGGATGGAGCTGGAGTTCCAGAGAGAGAGGGAGTGAGAGATGCGAGAGGCAGACCATTAGGCAGAGCAAGAACGCCGAGAGGCAGAGCGAGAACAAAGAGACGCTGAGTGTGAGGAGCGTGAGCGCCGGCAAGCTGCAGAGGAGAAGAGGGAGTGAGAACACCAAGACGCAGACCGTGAGGAGCAGGAGCACCAGAGGCAACACGAACTGGAGAAGCTACGACTCCAACTAGCAGCACCAGAGCAGGTAAGTGGCTTGGGTTCAACTGGGACTACAGAACTGGGTTACAAATTGAATTCCAAATTAATAGCTGAATTTAAAGGATACCTAAAGAAGCAGTTTTTTAAAACTGTAAACTCCAAAATCTGGCTTCATATCAAGGTAAAGTAAAGGCTACTGTTTACATTTATGGTAAAACTGCATTTATGTAGATAACATAAATGCAGTTTCATAGCTTTGGAAAAATGTAAACATCAGCCTTTCACTTAGAAAAAACAGCCTTGCCTTATCCCTAAGATGTCTGCCAACTGTGTAAAGTGATGAGTCATGATGACGTTATCAGAGCCACAGCCAGAGACCAATATAGATTCCTATAGGCTAACTAGTTCTTCGTTCCCTCTTTGTTTTGAATTGTTTTACCAGATTGATCAACACCATGTGTTAACATGTGGATTATTTTGATCAGTACACATGTTAAGCTATGATTTTGTTCATTTTATTTACTTTAACTTGCTGAAAATGTTTGCAATCTAGTTGACTTTCTATTTGGCAAACTGCAGAACAGTACAACACTTCAAATACCTGATGATCTAGTAGTTAATGTGATGCCCGGAATTTTGATTTGTTAACTAGGAGAGACCCACTATGTTGAAACCTTGTTTACAGATGTCTGGCAGCACAAGGAAGTTGTGACTTGTTCAGGGTCACACAATGAAGTATCGGTCTGGCCCAATTTCAAAGCTCATGCATTCTTGTTAATCCACAAAAAACAGCTTCTCTTGCATTTTTTTTCCAAGTGAACACCCTGCACCTAGCCTGGCTTCTGCTGAACACCCCACCATCCATACCATGTCCTTAGTACTGCATGGGTCTGCATAAGAGCTTGCGGTCTCATGAAGAAAATTATCACACCTCAGACTGTAATTGTATACCTCAGAGAGTTGTGCATACCTACACCGATACGGATCATCAGCTGGCACTTTTAAAAAATACCTCCCAAATCACACTCAAGTCCACTTTTTCAGTGTTTGACTTCTGCTCCCAAAGTAAACATTGAGTGGATCACTACCCTTCTGCACAGTGAAGGTAGTGTGTACAGTTCCGCTGTTGTGTTTTTGTCCCTGCTTCATTACCCAACAATTGGGTCTTCATGGAGGACCAAGCAATAAGCCTCAGGACTCACCAGAAAAACAGCTGTTCATGCCCTCATAAGGGCTGTATTTACTATGGATAACAATATTATTAGCAGGAGAGGCATACTAATGCCTTGAGTGAATCCACCAGACTTCCAGTGTCAGTCTGCTCCTTTACCTGTGATCTGCAGAACCCTGCAGGACAGTTCCCTGCAAATCTTCTCCCATACTTTTTAGTGCCCTACTCCACAATGCGAGCTGTTTGGCTACCACCCTTCTAAATCCTGAATGATCTATATACAGCTGCCTCAATATTGTCCTAACAAATGTCACCACCCCCACCTGAGGGTAATCTCCCCACTCTGAATTCAAGTAACACTTTAAGTGCAGCCCTGCCATTGAGTATTTGTCATCGCTGGCTGCTCTCATTCACAGTCAGGAAGTGATCATGGTGCTGGTAGCCCTACATTTCAGATCTCACAATGATCTTCTAAACATCCCCCTTCCTGTCTTCCCCTAACCTGAATATAGCTGTACCCAGCTGGAATGGCCTCTTCATTCCCTCTCTGGCATTCATTCTTCTCTTCTCTTCTGCTCCCCACTCTTCTGCATCATGAATGCGGTTAGTACAGTCGCCCATGTTATTTTTACATAATAATAAACATGATCTTCTGGTAAGCCAGGCTGATAGCAGCAGGGTACAAGGGGAAACACAAGTATTCTTACCCATATATGATCTAATCCACCTATGATTAGGCACTATTAAATGACATGCATAATGATGTGCACACCCATCATTTAATAGTGCCTAATCAAAGGTAGCTTAGATCTTTTAAGGATAGGAAAGCCTATAATTCCCCTTGTTCCCTGCTGCTATCAGCCTGACTTAATGGAAAGATTTGTTTATTTTTGATATGTGAAAAAACCTGGGGACTGTACCACCTACATTCATGATGCACAAGGGTGATGAGCTCACCAGTTTTTGGTGTGGGGAGAAATAGTGAGAACGAATACCAGAGGGGGACTGAGAAGGCCACTCCTGAAAGGTACTGCTATATTCTGGGAAGGGGGAAGACAGAAGGGGAGAAATATGAGCAGATCACTGTGAGAAATAAGATGTGGGGCTGCCAGCACCATGATCACTACCTGACCCTATTGTCCTGGCCAACATTCCCCTTCCCATAAAACCAGTTTATGCAATTGTCCAAGGTTAAGTGTGGTATTAATGTGTGAATTGGCTGCCACTACACATTCAGTCACTTCATGAAAGCACTATATAAATACTGATTATACTTATTATTTCCCATTGATAAAGAAGAGAAGACAAGACAAGACAAGCATATTTTTGATTTCCAAGAAAGTATGAACTCTGGCATTGGACTACAGAAGAACTTTGCTACAAACAAGTGGCGGATCTATGGGATGGTGAAGGGTGCGGCTGTAACCCCCCATTGTAAAGTACTTGCTTGCTGCTGCTGCATTTCACTTTATTGAAGAAGTCTGATTTATTGATTGTACAAATATTTACATACAAAAACATGGATTACATTTGTAGTTTCAGTCAAAAATATACTAGAAAAGTATAATAGCAGAAAATATAGAGGCTTCATAAAAATGTTAAATAGTGCTTATCAAGTATGCACACAGTCCCAGCATCCCCTCCCTCACTGTAGCATCCTGGATCCACCATAACCACTAGACCACCAGGTTATTCAAGATTTGTACTGCACTGTGGTTTGCCAAAGAGAAAGTCGGTGGGATTGAAACACAATTTCAGCAAGTTAAAGTAAACAAACTGAACAGAACCATAGCCTAACATATGTATTGATCTAAATAATGCACATGGTTTTGGCAATTTTGGTGAAACAATTCTATACAAAGGGAAAAAAGAACTAGTTAGCATTATAGAGAGTCATATAGCTCTCTGACTTTGGCTCCAATGATGTCATCACTTAACACATTTGGCGGCCATTTTAAGAAGCAGGTAAAGCTGTTTTCTGAAATTGGAAAGCTGATTTTATGTTTTTCAAATGCTTTGGAACCACATTTAGGTAACCATATATAAATGTAGTTTTAGCATTAACTAATTCAGCAGCCTTTCCTTTAGGCCTGTTTGAGGTCAGATTTTTGAATAGTTTGTTGTCAAAATGTTGTTTAGGTATCCTTTAAAGAGGGGGAGGATAGGGATGCCTTTTTAAATTCTTTTGAAAAAGTTTGTATTTAGGCAAAATTCCTAGAGAGTCCTGGAGCTTCCAGCAATCCCTGCTACTTACCGGGAAAGCTCAGGATGCATTGGGTCAAATGCACAATGAGGACAGTGAAGATTACAGCAAACTTAAAACTGCACTGTTAAAGAAATTTGAATTAACTGCTGAATCATACAGAGCTAAATTCTGTAAGCTCAGGAGAAGCCCTGATATGAGCTACGAGGAGCTAGCCACGCAACAACATCAGTTTTTAAAATGTTGGTAGGAGGGAACTGAAGCAACTGCTGTTGATAAAATTGAAAATGTGATTTTGTTAAACCTGGCTGGAGGACCGAGATCCCAAAACAGTGCAAGAGGCTGCTGAACTCTCGGACCACTATGCCAAGAGCAGACCTGCTCTGAGAGCAAATGCGTCGGGCATGGCAGTGCAGAAAGGGAAAAGCACGTCTTCAGGGCAGCTAAAACCCTCACTGCCTCCACCAAAACCAGTTAGCCCCAGGTTTCAGAGAAAAGATTTCTCTGAAAAGAGAAATGAATGTTGGTTATGTAAAGAAACTGGGCATATTGCCAGACAGTGTCCCAAAAGAATGAGCAATAATATGCGGAATGGTACTAGAAAAGAAGTGGGTTGTTTGTGTATCCCTGGAAGCATGTCTGTGAACATGAGGGAATATATGCACCCAGTCATGGTGAATGGTAGACAGACGCAAGAGTTAAGGGACACAGGGGCATCCTTGACATTGGTGGAGGGGGATCTAGTAGAGCCTGGTCAGCTTATATCCAATGAATACGTCACTGTACAGGACTTTACTGGTGAGGGGAAAACATTGCCCTTCGCTAGTGTTCTCCTAGACTGGGGTGAAACGGGGAACTCTGCAACAGGTGGCTGTAGCCAAAACCTTAGTAGTGGATGTGATCCTGGGCAACAATCTAAAACGGGATGGTATGTGCAGTTACCCGTAGCCAAGTGGCAAGGGAAAATTGCAGTTCCCTGAACCCCACAGAAGCCATTGTGGAAACCACTGAAAGGCTGGTTCCCCAGCCCGTGTCTCCAGATGGGGAGACTAACGAAAGGGGGGTAAAAATGTCCCCAGTAGCAAGTAACCACACAGCTACAGAGGGTTACTCTGAAGAGGGAGGGGTGACTCATTGTCAGAGGGTTGGGACTGACAGTGATCCTGAGTGCCCTGACGCTAGTGCTAGGGACCCTAGTTTAGCGACTGAAGGGGACCTGTCCCATGCCTTGGGAATGTGAGGGGCTTGCAGCTGCTCAGAGAAGTGACCCTAGTTTAGAGAAGCTGAGGGTTTGGGCAGACTCGGATGGCGCACAGGGAGGTGACGGCAGACATAAGGTTTATTGGGAAAATGGACTTATGTATACTCAGGCTGTACAGACAGAGGGAGGGATGCCAGGCAGGCAGCTTGTCATTCCCCAGGGGTATCGTGAGCAGTTGCTCAAGATTGCACATGATATTCCCTTGTCTGGTCATCTGGGAATCACGCACACACTGCAGCGGTTGGCCCAGAATTTCTACTGGCCTAACTTCACCCAGCAGGTGAAGGAGTACTGCAGGTCTTGTCACCAGTGCCAAGAAATAGGGAAGATGGGCAAGAAAACTCAAGCCACCCTGATTCCACTGCACATAGTGGAGAAGCCATTCCAGAGGGTAGGAATGGATATTGTGGGGCCTTTAAATACCCCCAGCTCCTCAGGGAAGAGATTCATACTGACTGTGGTGGATTATGCCACCCGGTACCCATAGACAGTCACCCTATCCTCACTGAGGACAGACAAAGTGGCCGATGCCTTATTTGGGATTTTCTCCAGTGTTGGGTTTCCTCAGGAGGTTATCACCGATCAAGGGGGTTCCTTCATGTTGGACCTGATGAAATGTTTATGGAAGAAGTGTGGGGTGTTGCAGAGATGCACGACATCGTATCACCCACAAGCCAATGGGCTTGTGGAAAGATTCAATGGCACCCTAAAGTCAATGCTCCGGGCGTTTGCTGAACAGCGTGGGAGGGACTGGGAGAAATAGCTTCCCCACCTGTTGTTTGCATACAGGGAGGTGCCCCAAGAGTTGACAGGATTTTCCCCCTTTGAACTCTTATATGGACGCCGGGTACATGGACCCCTAGACTTGATCCGGGAGTACTGGGAAGGCAAGCACGCCACCCAGGGAACTCCCATTGTGGATTATGTCTTAGGTTTAGGGAAAAGCTGAAGGAGCTTATGGGGACAGCCCAGAGCAACCTGGCAGCTGCCCAACAGAAACAAAAAGTGTGGTATGACTGCAGAGCCAGAGCACGCTTGTACATGGTGGGTCAGGAAGTCATGGTCCTTATTCCGGTCTGGAAAGACAAGCTGCAGGCTGAGTGGGCAGGACCGTACAAAGTGGTTTGGAAGGTACATGACATGAACTATATTGTGGAGTTACCTGACCAAAGACAGACAGAAAGTATGTACCATGTCAACATGATGAAGCCATATGCAAATAGGGCTGACATGGTGTTTGCAAGGAGGGGACGGACGAAGAAGACCCCCTTCTGGACTTGCTGGAAGAAAGTAAGCGAGAGTCCTCTGTGCAGGCAGTTAAATTGTCTCCCCAGCTGACCCTGGACCAGATCCAGAAAGTAAGGGAGGTTTTAGCAGACTTTGCCCCATTATTTACCGCCAAGCCTGGAATAACCCCCATAGCGACTCATGATGTGGAGACAAGGACACAGATGCCCATACGGCAGACAGCATATCGGGTGTCAGAGGCTGTCCAAAAGGACATTAGGAGGAAGTGGAGGAGATGCTGGGTTTAGGGGTAATCCAGAGATCCCACAGCCCATGGGCCTCATCCGTAGTCCTTGTGCCTAAGCCAGATGGCTCTACTCATTTCTGTGTAGACTATCGTGGACTGAATGCAGTCACTAAGTCAGATGCCCACCCGATGCCCCGGACGGACGAACTCCTGGACAAGTTGGGGGGGGAGAGCTACCTTACAACAACTGACCTGACCAAAGGGTATTGGAGGCAGAGTTGACAGACAGAGCTAGGGAGAGGTTGGACTTCATCACTCCGATAGGCTTATTTGAGTTTAAAGTAATGCTTTTCAGAATGAAGAATGCCCTGGCCACTTTCCAAAGGTTGGTGAACCAGGTGTTAAACAGTGCTGAGGAGTACGCCATGGCACACCTGGATGACACTGACATCTTTAGTACCAGCTGGGAGGAACACCTATCCCATCTTAGGGAAGTGCTGGGCAGGATACAGGGGGCCAGGCTCACTGTCAAAGCCGGGAAGTGCCAGGTGGCCATGGGAGAGGTGGCATACCTCAGGCATGTGGTAGGCCGAGGACAGCTCTGTCCTAACCAAATAAAGATAGGGGTAATCCAGGCATGGCCCAGACCAGAAACGCAGAAGCAGGTCAGGAGTTTTCTAGGGACAGCAGGGTAGGACTGGAAATTTGTACCCAATTACAGTGCCCTGGCTGCTCCCCACCTGACCTGACAAAGAAAAGGATGCCCAAGAAAATTACCTGGGGCCCAGACTGTGAGGAAGCCTTTTCCAAACTAAAGGAGGCACTGTGCAGTGCTCCTGTTTTGACAAGTCCTGACTGTAGCAAAATCTTTATAGTTCAGACTGATGCCTCAGACATGGGTATTGGGGCAGTACTGAGCCAGACATCCAGCCAAGGAAGGGATCACCCAATAGCATACCTGAGTAGGAAGTTACTTCCCAGGGTGCAAGCATACTGCACTGTGGAAAAAGAATGTCTTGCCATAGTGTGGGCCCTAAAGAAATTAGAGCCATACTTATATGGGCAGCATTTTGTGGTGCAGACTGACCACAACCCCCTGGTTTGGTTGACACAGATGGGGAAAAACAATGGTAGTTTGCTAAGATGGAGTCTTGCTTTGCAAAGGTATGATCTGACAATTGTACATAGAGCTGGAGCCAAAAATCAGAACTCCGATGGGCTGTCTCGGATGTACGAGGAGTGAACTGATTTGGGAAGCTCATCCCATGCAGGGGCTAGAGCCCCCAAATTCAGTCTAGGTGGGGAGGAATTGTGACACTTGGACAGCTGGTTCTGATCACTGTATCATTTTTTGTAATATAAAAATGTGTTATGGACTGTCTCTCATAAGAAATGCTGAAACAGCATGTGAGTATGACACACACACAGGTTTTAGATACAAGGTGTTACCTGGAAGGCCAGAAGCTAATTACAGAGTAGAATAGGCCTTGACCAAGGATCTCCTAATATCTAAGTTAATTATAGTTGTAGTTGCTAAGAGGGAAATCATAAACTTTTATGGCATTTAGGGGAAGAGTGCAGGATTATGTGACACTAGTGCGAAGTCATAAATGCTTTTATGTCTGTGTAAGTGATGATACTGCTTATAGATGAAAGGAAATTTACAGACTTGATTGGGGAAGTCACATGGGGAAAGGAGTTTCTGCTGATGTAACCTTAATTATCTTATCTTCTAATATGATAAAATACCCTGGGTGTATGACTTTTCATAACCAGAGGAGAAGCTAGGTGACCTCACACAAAGACGTGGGCAAAGCCAGCTTTTAAACAAGAATTCTGTTTTCCTTCAGAGACTTTTATCTACACTCTGACAAAGAAACATCTTTGAGCACTTTAAGCAAGTATACAGTTAGAGAGAGACAAAATCTAAGTACTGTAGTAGGAATTGTACTGTTAAAACCTTGTTCTTTTAAAAGATGTGTATATTTTGTGGTATATGGTTCTGTATTTTATGTTTTACATATTTTTTTTATCTATTTTAGTAAAACTCTATTTTTAGAGCCTACTTGGTCTGTCTTTGAATTTCTTCCTTTAACAAGTGAAATATATATGGTTAAAGCAGACACTGTGTATAAGCTTGAATGGTGATACCAAACTGGAAAAAGGTTAGATTAATCTGAGGTCTTTATTTGAGTTTTTAAGGGCTAATTTCTGTACACCTGGTTAGGTGCCTATAGGGAAAGATATCTGCCCCCCCCAAAGACAGAATTATCTGATCCTGTGCATTGGGTACACTAGCAGAGGTTCACAGTTTGAATCCCTCCAGAACTGAGACCAAAGGTTGATTCGAACCCAGAAAACAGACAGAAGGGTTACCCTGTTTCTGTTAACTGCTCACAAGACTGCGCTCGGAGGTTGGAACTTTGGGAGTAGAGGGTTGGCCTGCTGAGTCAGTTTGGGACAGCCACTTCATGGAAAATAGTGCCACTTTGCCTAAAGAAGTTGCAAAGTCGAAGTTGGTGATGCCAATATAAACTTTGAGACGATTTGTGAAGTTGAAGTTTTGCAATTTCACAGATGACATCTAATTTTACTGCATCGCTACCCAGCCTTCACAGAAGCCGTAAATGAGGAAAAGTCACCATGCCAGTTTAAAGTCCTGAAAAAGTAGGTACACTTGAATTTTGGATGCAGTCTGTAAACACAAACAGCCTCTACCTCCTAGAGTTACTGAAACAGGGAGCACAAATAATAACTTATGCCCTGTTTACACTTCCCACTTTGCAGCTCATCAACTCATGCATTCTAGTTGATGCGCTGCAAAGTCACCATTGTGGACATTCACTGCATTGTGCTATATGCCACTCCACTCCCGTTTCTGCTCCGGTGAAATTGTAGGGATGCATACTGCATTGAGTGCATCACCCCGTGGTGTAAAGTGCTGCAGTGTTCCGTCCACATGTGGTCCCGTTTTGTCACAGTATCCCAACTACTAGGGGGACACTCCTCTCAGTGCAATCTGTGGCGCTTAAGCCACAGGAGGTATAAACGGAATTGTGGCACTAAAATGAGAGCGCAGCCAGTTGGCGGCAGAGTGGTTAGTACAGTGCTCCCGAAGTGTAAATGGGGCTTAAGATGGAGCACTGTAACACCCACAATCCCAGTGTTCTGTGCTGCCAGGTTCGGCCCTTTAAAGCAATAGGTCTTCCATTAAAAATTAGATAAATACAAAAGAAATCACATATGCTGAATGGTATGGTTGTATATTACATTCATTAATTTTAGAAAAGATAGCTGCAAGTATGAAAAATAAAATTGGCCTGTTTCACGAAAGGTGGGGGGCATTACACAATACTGCTAGGTCAACATTCCATCCAGTAATGAATTACAGAAGACACAATGTGTTCCCATGTTATTCTATACTATCATACATCTTTTACTGCAGGATATGCACTGTATGATTACTAATCTTACTTTATGCAAGTATATTTAAAATTGTTGCTATTATTATACAGTACTGAACCATTGTCTGTGTAATGAATGTGTATATTGTTTGTATGTACTATTATTCTATATAATTATTAATAAAAAGCCTTAATTAAAAAAAGCTATAGCTGTACCAGTGAGCCCCTGGTCAGAGTGCATATTACCCATGGTATAAGTACTGTAATTCCCATTCACAACATGTAGTAACACATAAACAGCAGGGTTTTGGTTCCCCAATGCAGTAGCGGCTCAGTGCAACAGAATCGGATCATCTCCAAAATGCCTTCTAACGTGTATAGCGTGATCTGCTGGCAACAAATCAGGAACTCTGCGCTGCTCACACAAAAAGGTGAATGTAGACAAGCCTATGGATACTTAGTATTTTTACACTTAGCTGTGAGAAACAGTCACAAGGTTTTAACTACCAGAAAGAAGTGTGGCCTTGATTCACTGTTTGATCTTTTGCCTGCAAATGTAACATTTAATGATCCTATAAAAAAGGCAAGAGAATCTCATCTTGCAAGTCACAACTGGAAAAGTCACACATTAGTTTGATTGATGTGTGTACATCTATGGCTGAGTGTGTGTACTGTATAGCTGTGTGTACAGGTCTGTTGGTGCTTGTATCTCTGTGTATGTGTATATGTCTGTGTGACTGTGAATCACATCTTTGTGCCTGTGTCAATCTGAACACAAATGTGCCTACCTATGAATGGGTGTGTATCTCTGCATGCTTGTGCACTGTATGCATGCCTGGCTGTGTTTATATGTGCATTTATGCATGCTTGTATATTGTATGCAAGCCTAGCTGTGGTTATCTGAACATTTGTGATTAGCATCTTTGTTTACATGTGTGCATCAGTGTTATTGTGTACTGTATGTGTATCTGAGTGCATGTATGCTGTATCCCTGTACTGCATGTCTGTGTATGTGTCCATGTATATCGTATGTCGACTGTATCAGTGCAGTTGTATACAGTATGTCTGTGTGTATCTGTATTGCATGTCTGAGTGTATATGTGACAGTATATTGTATGTATCTGTGTGATCCTGTATTGTGTATTTGTATTGTCTGTGTTTATGTGCAATTGTGTACTGTGCATGTATCTATGTGACTGTGTATTGTATGTTTGCATGTGTATCTCTGTATGGGTCTGTATGTCTCCTAACATCTGCATCTGTGTGTTTGTTTAATGAGTATGTACAGTATGTCCCTCATGGGCATGTATAGTATGTTTGTGTAATGGGCATGTATGGTATATCTCTGTAATGGGTATGCACAGTATGTCTGTGCAATGGGCATGTACAGTATGTCTATGTGATGGGTATGTACAGTATGCCTGTGTAATGGCATGTACAGTATGTATCTGTAATGGGTGTGTACAGTATGTCTGTGTAATGGGCATGTACATTATGTCTCTGTAATGGGTATGTACAGTATGTCTGTGTAATGGGCATGTACAGTATGTCTCTGTAATGGGTATGTACAGTATGTCTGTGCAATAGGCATGTACAGTACAGTATGTCTGTGTAATGGGCATGTACAGTATGTCTGTAATGGGCGTGTACAGTATGTCTGGAATGGTCATGTACAGTATGTCTGTGTAATGGGTATGTATGGTATGTCTGTGTAATGGGCATGAACAGTATGCCTGTAATGGGAATGCACAGTATTTCTGTGTGATGGGCATGTACAGTATGTCTCTCATACGCATGTACAATATGTTTATGTGATGGGCATGTACAGTATGTCTCCGTGATGGGTATTACAGTATGTCTGTGTAATGGGCATGCACAGTGTGTTTCTTTAATGGGCATGTACAATATTTATGTGCAATGGGCAAGTACAGTATGTCTGTGTAACGGGTATGTACATTGTGTCTGTGTAACGGGCATGAACAGTATATCTCTCATGGGCATGTACAATATGTCTGTGTAATGGCCTTTGAAATCTAACCATCAGATTCTTACGAGCAAACCTCACTAGCTATCCTATGTGAAAACTGTAACATTTTTACTAGCCAACTGGCAACAAAAAGTTTTGGATTCCCTAAGGAGGACTCATATCAGGAAACACAAAACACAAAACCAATTCAAATAAGAATAACAACAAAATAAACATCCAAGCAAAAAAGCAAAGGGTGTAAAGGAGCACCCCTGAGCCCACCCACTTCCCAAAAACCAGGTTCTGAGAGGGGAGGCGGCGGGGGAGGTCAGAATACAGGAAGACTCCAACAGAAAAAACATAATTACTAAGTTGAGTAATTTTTTCTTCAAATAACATGAAGTCTTGCTGTATTCTGACTAAAGCAGACTACCAAGTAGTACCTCCATGCAGGAGGGGCAGAACCTACTTTGGGAATAGGCTCTGAAGTACTGCTGTGCCAAACCGAGCATCACTCCTAGCCTGGATATCCAGAGAGTAATGCTTGGTAAAGGTTTGGACTGTTTTCCAGGTGGCTGCTTGACAAATTTCTAAGAGGAATATCCCTGGCAGCAGCCAGGGAAGCAGCTGTACCTCTTGTAGAGTGAGCCCTCAGGCCTGAGGGTGGAATCTTTCCCAGTTTCTCATAGCAGAATTGTATACAAGACACAATCCACCTGGCAATAGTTCTCTTGGTGGCAGGTTTGCCCTTTCCCACTTCTCCATAAGTGAGGAACTGGAGGGACTCAAACCTGTGACCCTTGGTAAACTCTATGTAGTAGCTAAGGGCTCTTTTAACATCTAAACTGTGTAGCCTCCTCTCTCCTGAGGAAGAATGATCAGTGAAGGAAACAGGGAGAGACATAGACTGGTTTAAATGGAAGTCTGAAACCACTTTGGGCAAGAACCTTCTATTGGTTCTAAGGACCACTTTACCCCTGTGAAAGGAGATAAAATCAGGTTCCACTGACAGGGCTTGCAATTCACTGATACGTCTGCCAGAGGTAATGGCTACTGAAAACACAGTTTTCCAAGTCAAGTACTTAAGCTCTGCTGAGGACATAGGCTCAAAAGGAGGTTGCATAAGTTGAGCAATGCAAACATTTAAATCCCAGGCATTGGCAGGGTCTCTAGAGGGAGGATTGGTATGAAGTAATCCTTTAAAAAAATTTACAGAATACAGGATGATATGATAGTGAGGAAGACTTCCCCACTGACAGAAAAGCAGAAACAGCTGACAAGTGTACCTTGAGAGTAGCTGGTCTGAGTCCTAGGCCATTAAGATGGACCATATAATCCAGAACTGTAGGCAATTCAGCAGTATCTGGAGAAATATGCTCCTTGGAACACCAAATGCTGAATCTCTTCCATTTGGAGTTGTAAGTCTTTCTGGTGGAGGGCTTTCGAGAAGCTTTGAGAATATCCAGAACCCCCTGAGTCAGATGCAAATCTACAAACTCTAACTCTTCAAGAGATTTAGAGACTGAAGATTGGGGTACCAAATCCTCCCCTGAGATGAGGTTAACAGGCTGTAATTCCTGGGAAGAGACAGGGGAAGATGGACTGCTAGGGACAGCAACAGGGGGTACCAGAGCTGTCTGGCCCAGTCTGGAGCAATCAGAATCACTTTGCAAAGTTGTGACCTTATCTTGACTAAAACTTTGAACAGAAGAGGGAAGGGAGGAAAGGCATAAAGAAATTTCCCTTCCCAGTTCAGAATCAGAGCATCCAGGGGGACTGAGCCTAAGACTGGGTGTCTGTAACAAAAGACAGGAAGTTGGTGATTGTCTGGGGCTGCAAAAAGATCTATCTCGGGAGTGCCCCACCTTGAAAAAATCACCTTCAATACCAGAGGGTCCAGGGACCATTCCTGATGGCCCTGTGAGATCCTGCTCAGTGCATCTGCTGGCACATTGTCCTTCTCTGGAAGGAGAACTGCTGTCAGAGAGGTTTGCAGGGAAAAAGCCAGGGATCACAACTTCATAGCTTCTGTGCACAAGGCCATAGACCGAGTACCTCCCTGCTTGTTGATGTACCACATGGTGGTGGTGTTGTCTGTTCTGACCTGAACCACCTTGTTCTGTACTGACTGAGAGAAAGCTTGCACAGCCAGAAAAACTGCCCTGAGTTCTAGGAGATTGATATGCAGAAGGGATTCCTGAGGGGACCACAGTCCCTGGGCAGTGCAGGCCCCCAGATGGGCTCCCCAGCCCAGAAGGGAAGCATCCGTGGTAAGGACACTGAATGAGACTGAGTGGCAAATGGGACTCCTTGCCTTAAATTGTCTTGATCCTGCCACCACTGAAGGGCTTGGATCAAGGTCAGAGTCACTGGGATCAGTTTGGTAAGGGAATCCTTCCTATGAGACAAAAAAGCCCTCAGATGGAACTGAATGTCCCTCATTTGGAACCTTGCCCCTTGGACCACTGTCGTAGAAGCTGCTATGTGGCCCAAGAGCTGGAAGAAATACCTAGCTGGTCAAGATACCTGAAGGCTGAAGGAAGAGGCTAGTTCAATAAGAACCCTTGCCCTTTCCAGGGGAAGAAAGGCTCTTGCTTTGACCGTATCCAGCTCTGCCCCATAAAGGTAAGAAGCTGGACTGGCTCGAGAACTGACTTGGGAAGCTGAGAAGAAATCCTAGAGAAGTGAGCACTTGCTGGGTCAGTTGCAGGTCTGACTTGACTTGGTCTGGAGACTGGCCCACTATTAGCCAGTCATCCAGATATGGAAAAATGGAAATCTTTTGCCTCCTTAGAAAGGCAACAACTACTGCCAGGCACTTTGTGAAGACCCTTGAGGCTGAATTAGGCCAAAGAGCATTGCTCTGAACTGATAGTGGCCTGAGGGCAACTCGAACCTGAGGTACTTCCTGTGGGAGCACCTGATGGGAATGTGAAAATAGGCATCTTTGAGGTCCAGGGAGGCTAGCCAGTCCCCTGGCCTTAGAGAGGGAAGGATTATTCACAGAGTTACCATCTTGAACTTTGGTTTTAAAAGATGTTTGTTTAGGTATCTTAGGTCTAGGATGGATCTCAACTTCCCTGTATTTTTTGGGGTAAGGAAGTACCTGGAGTACAGACCTTTGCCCCAGTGTAGGGTAGGGTAGGTACTCTCTCTATGGCCTTTAAAACAAGCAGAGATGAAATCTCTGCCTCTAGTGCAGAGGGTTTCTGAGAGACCTGCAGGTGGAAAAGATCTGGCTCTCATCTTGGGAAACTTTCTGAAGCTGAGAACCAGTCCCTGATTTACTACTTCAAGGACCCACTTGTCTGATGTAATAGACATCCAGTCCTGGACGAAGTAAGTCAGCCTGCCCCCACTGGAACAGGAGAGTCAACCCGGACAGGTCCATCAGGGTATCTGCTTGGCAGGGGCCTTAGGCTGAGGAGTGGATGCAGCCCTACTCATCCCCCTTCTGCCTCTCCCTCGGAAGAACCCCCTCTGTGAAAAGGGAGAAGAGGCCTGTGCTTGGTAAAAAGGCCTATGAAAAGGCCTGCCCCTGCCCCTAGACTGCTGCCTTTGAGGAGTTGCCTGCCTCTCTTTGGCGTGAGCACTCCTGTAAGTGGTCCTCTCCTCATCCATTTTCTTCATGTAAGCCTCTGTCTGCTCCCCAAACAGAGAAGTACCCACTACAGGAAAATCCATGGCCTTAGCCTGGGTATCCTGCGAGAGGCTAGTACATCTGAGCCAAGCCATTCTCCGAAGAGCCACAGATGTAGCCATGACTCTTGACGACACATCATTGGAGTCCACAGCAGCATGAAACTGAACTTTTGATGCCTCAATCCCATCTGCAGCCACCTCCTCCAGCTCATTGGCTAGCTGGGGGGAGGCCTGTTTAGCCAGTGCCAGTACAGTGACCCACCTGGACTTCTGGTACCTGGCTGTATAGGCCATATAATTCACCTGCCTGAGTCCCAAGGAAGATGCCATGTACTGTTTTTTGCCATGGCATCAATCTTCCTGGAGTCTTTGTCTGGGGGGTGTGAAGCCAACGGAATTTTTGCCTTGTCACAGGCAGCAGCCAACCCCAACATGGCTTCATTGCTGATATAAAAACTCTGTATTTGAGCCTGAAAGTGTATACCTCTTGTCCATTCTTCTATCAACAGGAGGTATAGAATTGGGAGACTTCAGGATTTTTTGTGTCTGCTTCCCAAAAGATTTGTGGAGGGGAATAGACAGTCTCCTGGACTCTGGGACGTCCATCATTTCCACAAAATCAGGCTCCTCTTGATCCTCCATTGCCTCCTCCATAGGAAGCTGGAGGGTCTCAGCCACCTTTCTGTAGAAAATAAAGTGGGAAGGGGACTCAGAAAGTCTAGGAGGGGATACACCTGAAGGTCTGTTTGGGGAGATGTCCGGTTCCACAGGCACATCCAGATTCTCACCATCATCATCATCTTCAAACTCCCCCTCCTCCTCAAACTCCAGTTCATAAAATTCTTCAGGGGTATAATCATGAACCGGGGAACTGACCGAACCGAGGCCCTGCCAAAAGGCGCCGGATCGATCGGAACTAGGTGAAGTGATTCTACAATCAGAATCGCTCTGGCTGTTTCCTCGGTGGTTGGAACATGGGCTTCTGGATCCGAAATGGATGATTTCTCTTTGCGTTTTCTTTTTGTCAGAAACGAACCCTCGGGATCGGCTCTCCTTTTGCCCGAAGAAGTATCGCCCTGGTCAGAGGGCACTCCTTCTGGTTCGGTCGGAACCAAACCAGGCTGGCCATCTGGGTCAGTGGACTCTCGCCTCCTTTTCCCTCAGTCCACCTAATCTCTTTCAAGGGTAGATTTGGGAAAGTTTTACAAATTTGGCAGTCTGAATCGAGGTGGTCAAACCCCAGACAATAAACACAGGTGGTGTGGATCGGTCTTAGCAAAGACCTCCCACACCACTGCAGTGTTGAAACCCAGTGGGTCCAGTTTTTAGGGGGTTCTCAGATGTGGCCAACCTAACCAACTTACCCTTTTTTGGCAACCACCAGGCAAGACTCTTCTTATCGGTTCCTAACCGTGTCATGGGTTCTTTGGAAAAAAACGTACCAAACACGTTTTTTTCAGAACCGATAAGGACCAGTAACCACACACTAAAGAAAGATATAAGATCAACAAATGATCGGCTCAGCCGAACTGATCCACACTTTTACAAGTTCCACACAGAAAAACAGTACAAAACCTATCTAGTACTCACGGTACCACAGACAGAGACTGAACCGACTATGCGGAAATACATTTCGGTTAAAAACCGACAGTAAACCGACACTTCAACTGACTTTCGAACCGAGCTGTAGAAGAAATCTCCGGAGCGACTGCTCAGTGAGGCGGAGTAAAGAAAAAAAATTACTCACCTTAGTAATTATATTTCTTCTAATGGAATCTTGGCTGTATTCTGACAATTGCAGTGATTCCCAACCTTTGAACTGCCCCGGAGAACTAAGGGTTAACTTTCCATGCAAGGCATGGAACGCTGAACTCGAGCTTGGTTGAAGTCTCTGTCTGGAGTGTTTTGAACTCAAACCGTCAGATTCTTATGAGCCCAACTAAACTAAAAATTCTATGTGGAAATTGTAAAAATTCTACTAGCCAACTGACTGAAAAGTTTTGGATTCCCAAGGAAGACTCAAGTCAAGAAACCCAAAAACTAAACTCAATGTACTCAAAAAATAATAATAAATAAGCACCCAAACAAAAAGGAGGAGGGTGCCAGCAAATACACCTCTGGGGTGCAACACTGTGCCTGCCCACCCACTTCCCAAAAACAGGTTCTGAGAGGGGAGGCAGGGAGGGAGGTCAGAATACAGCAAGGCTCCATTAGAAGAAATATAATTACTAAGGTGAGTAATTTTTTCTTCAAACAACATGAAGTCTTGCTGTATTCTGACAATTGCAGACTACCAAGCAGTACCTCCAAGAAGGAGGGACATAACCTACTTTGGGAATAGGCTCTGAAGTACTGCTGTGCCAAACTGAGCATCACTCCTAGCCTGGATATCCAGAGAGTAATGCTTGGTAAAGGTATGGACTGTTTTCCAGGTGGCTGCTTGACAAATTTCTAGGAGAGGAATATCCCTGGCCGCAGCCAGGGAAGCAGCTGTACCTCTTGTGGAATGAGCCCTCAGGCCTGAGGGTGGAGTTTTTCCCAGTTTTTCATAGCAGAATTGTATACAAGACACAATCCACCTGGCAATAAATCTTTTGGTGGCAGGGTTACCCTTTCCCACTTCTCCATAAGTGAGGAACAACTGAAGGGAGTCATACCTGTGACCCTTGGTACGCTCTATGTAGTAACTAAGGGCTCTTTTTATATCTAAACTGTGTAGCCTCCTCTCTCCTGAGGAAGAATGATCAGTGAAGAAAACAGGAAGAGACACAGACTGGTTTAAATGGAAGTCTGAAACCACTTTGGGCAAGAACCTTCTATTGGTTCTAAGGACCACTTTATCCCTTTGTTCTATCTAAATAAAAACGCAGAGCTCTTTTGACATCTAGAGAATGAAGGGTACACTCTCCTTCATTCTGGAAGTTCACAAATTAAGTACGTAGGAAATCTGAGACAACCTTAGGGAGAAACTTAGGATGAGTTCTAAGAACAACTTTTCCTTATGAAATAGGAGTATACGGAGGGTCTGTAGCCAAAGCATGTATTTCAGAAACCCTGTGTCCTGAGGTGATGGCCACCAGGAAGGCCATTTTCCAAGTGAGAAATTTCAGTTCACAAGTAGCGAGAGGCTCGAAAGGCTTTCGAGTCAGCATGTCTAGCACAAGATTAATGTTCCAAGCTGCGACTGGACATCTGACAGGGGGTCTGGTATGCAGAATACCCTTAAGAAACCTCTTAACTACAGGTAACTGAGCAAGAGACAAGGAAATTACTGGCTCATGATAAGCTGAAATGGCACAAAGGTGAACTTTGACTGTAGAGTATTGCAGACCTGAATTTGAAAGGTCTAGGAGGTACTCTAGAACTTTATCTGGTGGGCAGGAAAAAAAGATTCAAAGAGGATTTTGCACACCAGAGAGACAAACGCTTCTATTTAGCTGTGTAAGTTTTTCTGGTGGCTGGCTTGCACACAGCCAAAAGAATATCTGAAACTCTCGGAGAGACATTGAACCTATTCACCTCTCTTCAGGAGCCAAGCGTGAAGGTGAAGCGACCTCAGATTGGGATGGACCACAGGACCCTGGGTCAGAAGGTTTGTCTGAAGGGGAAGCGCCTTCGGATGGGTTCCCGACATACTGTTGAGTAGCAGAAACCATATATGTCGAGGCCAGAAGGCAGCAATGAGGATCGTTTTGTCTCCGTGAGACTCGAACTTGAGAAGTATCCTCTGAATTAGTGGAAGAGGAGTAAAGGCGTATAGAAAGCGTTTTGTCCACTGCAGCCTGAACGCATCCTGACAGTAAATGCCAGGCCCTGGATTTCTGGAGCAGAAGAGAGGCAGTTTTCTGTTGAGTGGGGATGCAAAAAGGTCCAGGTCTGGGGCTCCCCACTCTGCAAATAGTGACTGAACTACAGTTGAGTCAACAGACCATTCGTGAGGATCTGTCTCCGTTCTGCTGAGATGGTCTGCCAGTTCGTTCTGCACTCCCAGCAGGCAGACCACGTGGATTAGAGCCTTGTGCTGTAGGCCCCATTCCCACACTCTCATTGCTTTCCTGCATAAAGGGTGAGTGTGCACCGCCCTGCTTGTTGATGTAATACATCACTGCTTTGTTGTCCGTTTGAAGGAGAATGTTCCTGCGACAGAGAATGTCCTTCAAAGCCCGGACTGCATAGAGGACGGCTCTCATTTCCAGGACGTTTATGTGGAGTTGGGACTCGGACCTGAGTCCACATACCTTGGGTGTGGAGATCCTGATAGTGAGCTCCTCACCCCATCAGGAATGCGTCCGTGGTAGCGGGAATCTGATGATCTGAAGGAGCAAAGAGATACCCTTCCAGAAGGTTGTCCTCCTGTGACCACCAGGTGAGTGACCTCTTCAGAGGTTCCATCACCTTGATGAGAAAGGACTGAGGGTGAGTGGTTGGAGACCACTGAGTACTGAGCATCCATTGAGAGGTTCTCACATGGAGATGTGCTAGGGGTACAGTGAACACTGAGGATGCCATGAGACCCAGCATCCGTTGCATCGAGATAGCTCGAACTGAGCTGTTCTCTCTGATGTATCGGGCCATCTGTAGGATATCACTCCTTCTGTCCTCTGGCAGAAAAGCTTTGGCACAGGTGGTGTCCAGAAGAGTTCCTATGAAGAGGAGCTTCTGGGAGGGCTGCAACTGTGATTTCTTGAGATTTAGCAGAATTCCCATGGACGTGAGAAAGTCTGACGCCGTAGCAATGGCGTCGAGAGTTTCTTGTCTGGAAGAGCTTGCTAAGAGCCAGTTGTCCAGATAAAGAAACACCTGAATTCCAATTTTCCTGAGATGCGCTGCGAAAATTGCACAATACTTTGTAAAAACTCGTGGCGCCAAGGATAGCCCAAAGGGCAGGACTCTGAACTGATAGTGTTGACCCAGTGCCACAAACCTTAGGTATTTGTGGTGCTTTGGGTGTATAAGAATATGTTGGTAAGCATCCTGCATGTCCAGGGAAGCTAGCCAATCATGCTGATGAAGCAAGGGTAACAGGGTCCCTAGTGATATCATCTTGAACTTTTCCTTGGGAAGAAACTTGTTTAACTTTCTGAGGTCCAGAATGGGGCGCATGCCACCGGTCTTTTTCGTGACCAGGAAGTAATGGGAGTAGAAACCTGTGTTTCGTTGATCCAGAGGGACTATTTCTACTGCTCTGTTGTTCAGAAGGCCTTGTATCTCCGAGGCAAGAAGGTCTTACTGAATTGTTGACAGCCTGTGCTGTCGTTTGGGAGGATGATCCACAGGGGTTTCTGAAAGGCTGAAGGAGTACCCCCTCGCAAATTATCCGGAGAACCCATTTGTCTGAAGTTATGGATTTCCACTTGTTGTAGAACAGAGTCAGATGCCCTCCCACTGCTGAGGAAACGTCCCCCTCGGGCAGCTGAGGTGGGACCTGGGTCAGGAACTCAGAAGAAAAAATTACTCACCTTAGTAATGTTGTTTCTTCTAATGGAGTCTTGCTATATTATGACAATTGCAGTTTGTCCCACCATTAGAACTGCTCCCGGAGGTGAAAGAGTTAACTCCATTCTAAGAATGGAACTTAGAACTCGAGCTCTATTAGAGAAGCTCTGTCTGGGTTATTTCAAACCCAAACTGTCAGATCTTTACGAGCAAAAACTCACTAAGGTCTGTGTGGAAGCTGTAACCTACACTAGCCAACTGGCTACCTAAATATTAACACCCAATGCTGGTCCCAACACAAAGACTCAAGTCAGGGGACCAAAAGTAATAGTATAATATAATAATATGAGAAGTAATATAAGATAAAATAAAAACACCACACCCAAAACCCCAGAAGGGGTGGAAAATATATAATGGGCATAACTAGTGCCCACACTAGGCTGCCCACCCCATACCCAAGTAGAAGTTCTGAGAGGGGCAGGCTGGGGGGGGAGGTCATAATATAGCAAGACTCCATTAGAAAAAACAACTTTACTAAGGTGAGTAATTTTTTCTTCAAACAACATGAAGTCTTGCTATATTATGACAATTGCAGACTACACAACAGTACCTCCATGGAGGAGGGACAGAACCTACTTAGGGAATAGGCTCTGAAGCACAGCTGTGCCAAACCGAGCATCTCTCCTGGCCTGGACATCCAGGGAGTAATGCTTGGTGAAATTGTGTACCGTTTTCCAGGTAGCTGCTTGACATATTTCTAAAATAGGGACGTCTCTAGCAGCAGCTATAGATGCAGCTGTACCTCTGGTAGAGTGAGCCCTCAGGCCTGAAGGGGGAACCTTCCCCAGTTTTTGATAACAAAATTGGATACAAGAGACAATCCACCTGGCAATTGATCTCTTAGTGGCAGGTCTCCCTTTCCGACGCCACCATAAGTGAGAAAAGTTGGAGGGATTCGAACCTGTGACCCTTGGTACGTCCTATATAGTAACTAGGGCCTCTTAACATCTAAACTGTGCAACTCCTCAGCCAGAGGAGGAATGTTCAGTGAAAACACTGAAGGGAGATAGATTGATTAAGATGGAAATCTGAAACCACCTTAGGCAAAAACTTCCTGTTAGTCCTGAGGACTACCTTATCCCTGTGGAAAGAAATAAAGTCAGTTTCTACTGACAAGGCTTGTAACTCACTTATGCACCTGGCAGAAGTGATAGCCACTAGGAAAACAGTTTTCCAAGTTAAGTACTTAAGTTCTGCAGAAGACAGAGGTTCAAAAGGGGGTTGCATTAACTGAGCAATGCAAACATTAAGATCCCAGGCAGGGGCCGGATCCCTAAAAGGTGGATTAGTATGAAGTAATCCTTTAAAAACTTGGAAAATACAGGGTGAGTGGAAAGCGAGGAGGGCTTTCCTGCTGAAACAAAAACAGAGACAGCTGCCAAATGTACTTTCAGGGTAGCTGGTCTCAGGCCCAAAGAATTAAGATAGACCATATAGTCCAAAACAATGGGCAAATCAGCAGATTCCGGGGAAATATTTTTCCCAGAACACCAGATGGAAAATCTTTTCCACTTAGAATTATAAGTAGCCCTAGTGGAAGGCTTCCTAGAAGCCTTTAGGATTTCAAGAACACCTTGAGAAAGGTGTAGGTCAGCAAATTCTAACTCCTCAAGAGCCGGGCCTTGAGGTTGAGGGATTTGAGGTTCGGATACCAAACTCTCCCCTGGGCACAGGTTAACAGGTTGTGATTCTTGGGGAGACACAGGGGAAGATGGACTGCTAGGGACAGAAGGAGTGGGTACCAGGGCTGCCTGGCCCAATCTGGGACAATCAGAATCACCCTGCAAGGCTGGGATCTGATTTTGACTAGCACCTTGAATAGGAGAGGAAGGGGAAAGGCGAAAGAAACTTCCCTTCCCAATCTAGGAGAAAGGCATCCAGGGGACTGAGCCAACACTGGGGCCTATAACGAACAGTGGAAGTCGGTGATTGTCTGGGGCTGCAAAGATCTATCTGAGGGTGCCCCATCTGGCAAAAACTATCCCCAGTATTTGAGGATCCAGAGACCATTTGTGATGGCCCTGAGAAATCCGGCTGAGAGCATCTGCCAGGACATTGTCCTTTCCTGGAAGGTGAACTGCTATGAGGGAGTGTTCAGGGAATAGGCCAGAGACCACAACTTCATTGCCTCGGTGCACAAGGCCGAAGACCGAGTGCCCCCTTGCTTGTTGATGTACCACATTGTTGTGTTGTCTGTTCTGACTTGTACCACTTTGTTCTGAACAGACGAGAAAACACTGAAGTGCTAGAAAGACAGCTCTGAGCTCCAGCAAATTGATGTGGGGCAGAGATTCCTGAGGAACCACACTCCTGAGTGGAGAGGTCGCCCATGTGGGACCCCCCACCCCAGGAGGGATGCATCCGTAGTGAGGTCAGGAGGAGACAGAGGAATGAAAGGACCCCAGTCTTAAATTGCTCTGATCCTGCCACCACTGGAGGGCCTGGATCAGGGTTCGAGTCACTGCACCAACTTGGAAAGGGGTCTCTTCTCTGAGCCCAAAAGGCTCTCAAGTGAAACTGAATGTCCCTCATCTGAAATCTTGCTCCTTGCACTACAGCTGTGGACGCAGCCATGTGCCCCAGGAGCTGCAAGAAGTATCTTGCTGGTCGAGAGACCTGCAGAGTGAAGGAGGAGGCCAGAGCCCCCAGGTTCCTTACCCTCTCTAAGGGTGGGAAGGCTCTGGCCTGCTTTGTGTCCAATTCTGCACCTATGAAGGTGAGCACCTGAACAGGTTCCAGAACTGACTTTGGAAGATTGAGCAAGAAGCCCAGAGAGGTGAGCAGCTGCTGGGTAACTTGCAGGTGAGATTTGACCTGCTCTGGGGACTGGCCTACAATGAGCCAGCCGTCCAGGTAGGGAAAGACAGCAATCCTTTGCCTTCTTAAATGAGCAACTGCTACTGCCAGACATTTTGTGAATACCCTTGGGGCAGAGGTGAAGCCAAAGGGCATTTCTCTGAACTGGTAGTGACCTGAGGGCAGTCCGAATCTGAGGTACTTTCGGTGGGAGCTTCTGATTAGGACGTGAAAATAGGCATCCTTGAGGTCCAGGGAGGCTAGCCAGTCCCCTGGCCTTAGAGAGGGTAAAATCATTGCCAGAGTTACCATTTTGAACTTTGGTTTCAAAAGGTGCTTGTTCAGATATCTCAGGTCTAAAATGGGCCGCCATTCTCCTGTCTTTTTTGGGGTAAGGAAATATCTGGAGTACAGACCATTGCCCTGATGTAGGGGAGAAACCCTTTCTACAGCTCTGAGAGCCAGGAGGGATGAGACTTTTGTTTCTAAAGAAAAGGTCTCTAAAGGGTTTGCAGGTGGGGAAAAATCTGATTCTCATCCTTGGAAATTTTTTTTTTTGAAGCTGAGAACCAGACCCTGACTTACTACTTCCAGGACCCACTTGTCTGAAGTTAGAGACTCACAGTTCTGAATGAAGTAAGCCAACCTGCCCCCTACAGGTAAAGGAGAATCGGCCCTGGGCACCCCATCAGGGTGCCTGTTTGGCAGGTGCTTTAGGCCGAGGGGTGGGAGCAGGCCTGCTCACACCCCGTCTGCCTCCCCCTCTGAAGAACCCCTCTGAACACAAGCAGAGGAGGCCTGGGTTTGGTAAAAGGCCTGTGAAAGGCCTACCCCTACCCCTGAGGGCCTGCCTCTGAGGAGTGGCTTGCCGCCTCCTTGGCCTGAGCACTCTTATAGGTAGTCCTATATTCATCCATTTTTCATATAATTCTCTGTCTGCTCCCAAACAGAGAATTCCCTACCACAGGAAAATCCATAGCCTTAGTCTGGGTATCCTGTGACAAGCTAGTACACCTGAGCCAGGCCAACCTACGAAAAGCTACAGATGTAGCCATGACTCTAGAGGATACATTATTAAAATCCACAGCAGCATGGAACTGCACCTTGGATGCCTCAATGTCATCAGCAGCCACCTGTTCCAGCTCCTTAGCAAGCTGGCCAGAGGCCTGTTTGGCCAAAGCCATGACAGTGTCCCATCTAGATTTTTGATACCTTGCTACATAAGCCATGTAATTTGCTTGCCTGAGTCCCAAGGACGCTGCCATGTATTTTTTTTTTTTTTAGCCATGGCATCAATCTTCCTGGAATCCTTGTCAGGAGGATGTGAAGCCAAGGGAATATTAGCTTTATCACAGGCTGCAGCCTGAAACATGACTGCATTGCTGTGAAAGGAATTCTGTATCAGGACCTGACAGAGTGTACCTCCTGTCCATCTTTTTGTCCACAGGAGGCACAGAATTAGGAGCTTTTAAAATTTTTATTGTTTGTTTCCTAAATGAATTATGCAAGGGAATAGACAATCTCCTAGACTCTGGAATATCCATCATTTCTACAAAATCAGGTTCCTCTTGCTCCAATGGGAGCTGGAGGGATTCAGCAACCTTTTTATAAAACAGAAAATGAGAGGGGACTCAGAAAGCATAGGGGGAGATTCTAAGGGTCTGTCTGGGGAGATGTCCGGTTCAATGGGCACATCCAGACTCTCAAAGTCACATTCACACTGATCATAATCCTCCTCCCCCTCCTCTGGTTCATAAAAATCTCCAATAACATATTCTTGAACCGGTGGAACCGGCGAAAGTGACTGTACAATTTGTGTAGCTTTTGCTATTTCTGCAGCAGTTGGAGAAGGAATTTTGGACTCCATACCTGCTGATTTTTTAGTTTTCTTTGCTGGAACTGGCTCCTCAGAGCCAGCTTTACGTTTGCCCGAGGAAGTCTAGCCCTGGTCAGAGGGCACTCCCTCTGGTTCGGTTGGCACCGAACCGGGCTGGCCATCCGGGTCAGCGGACTTTTTGGCCTCTTGTTCCCTGAGCCTGCCCACTCTCTTATCCAGGGTGGCTGCAGGGAAATTTTTACAAATCTGGCAGTCTGAACTGAGGTGGTCAACCCCAGACAATAAACACATGTATTGTGTGGGTCAGCCTTGGCAAAGGCTTCCCCACAGACACTACAGTGTTGAAACCCAGTGGGCCCGGTTTTTCTTTTTGGGTTTCTCAGACATGATGCCAACCTAACCAAGAAACTTGCCCTCTTAATGGCAGTGCCAGGCAAGACATCCTTATCGGTTCCCAACCGTGTCATGGGTCGTGGAAAAAACCGTAATGAAATCCGTTTTTTTAGAACCGATAAGAACTGAACCGCACTCTAAAAGCTCAAAATGCTTATCTTTAAAGTTTTAAACAACCTGATCGGTTCAAACCGAACCGATAAACATTTACAAGTTCCACACAGAAATAAAACCTGTCTATTACTTACAATACCACAGACAGAGCTTGAACTGATCGGTTTGCGGTTAAAATAATAATACTCGCGGTTGAATTTAACCGAGAAAATACTGTTTAAACCGAGAAATGAACCGAGCAGTAGGAGAAATCTCCGGAGCGACTGTTCAGTGAGGCGGAGTAAAGAATCTGACAGTTTGGGTTTGAAATAACCCAGACAGAGCTTCTCTAATCGAGCTCGAGTTCTAAGTTTCATTCTTAGAATGGAGTTAACTCTTTCACCTCCGGATCAGTTCTAATGGTGGGACAAACTGCAATTGTCATAATATAGCAAGACTTCATGTTGTTTGAAGGTGGCACTGGGCACTTTGGGGCCTTGTGCCTTCTGTTGCATTTTCTTTTGAGGCTGGGAGGCTTAGTTTTTGTTAAACCTCCCCTGCCCTTGCCTCAAAAGGACTGATGGTTGCGAAATTGATGCTTGTTAACACCCCCCCGAGAAGGGATGGGAGCGGGGTGCGCCATTTTAATGGCCGACCTAGTCTTCTGTGTGGCCTCCAGCGCTTGCTCCACTTGAAGTCCGAACAAACACATACCGTCAAAGGGTAAATCCATGATCTGCTGCTGGGCATCATTCGTGAAGCCCGAAGTGCATAAGCAGGATTGACGGCAGGTACAAATGCCTGTCGCCGCTGCTCAAGAAGCAGTATCGAAAGCATCCATAGCTGCTTTAACCTGCAGGTTGTTGGACTCAATACTTCTGGTTATGGTCTGAAGAAGCTCTGAACTAGTGTCTGACTCGGGCAGAACTTTCACCATTTGCTTGAGCGAATGCCAAAGAACATACTCATATTGAGAAAAATAGCCCTGGTATCTGGCTATAAGCATAGCCAGGGTGGAGGCAGCAAAGACTCTCTTACCTAAAGTGTCTATCTTATGAAATTCTTTTTTTATAGGTCGGGCTGTAGAAGCCTGAGGCAGGACGGCCTTATCATTCTCTGTCAAGACTACAATACGGTCCGCAGAGGCCTGGGAGGCCAAAATGGGTCGATCCTTGGGAGCAGCATACTTCTTGTCTATGGACTTAGCCACAGAAGGAATGAGAGTGGGATTATTCCATACCATCTGAGAGAGGGTCTCAAAGGATGGTTGTACTGGGGGAGTTAACTCCATAGGGATCTCCGGGACATGTAGGTATTGGAGCTTTAAGAGCTTCCCAGGATCTATATCTGTAGTCTGGAGAGAAAGCTGATTTCAAATTTTTCAGCAGAGACTTAAATGACAGGTCCTCGACCACAGGCTCTACAACAGGATTAATTCCTGCTCCTTCAACATCATCACCCAGTCGAAGGTCTGGGTCAGGTTCAATATCATCTCCTGACAGCCCAGGAGGGACTATATAGACAGGAAAGGAGTAAAAGTCAGAAGGAAAAGAAGAAGGGGGAAGAATCGGAGTTGAGAAGCGCTGAAGGCTAGATGACGCCACACCAAACCTTGGCGCCGAAGAGGAATATGACGCTGAAGGCAAGGAATTCGGCGCTGTCTGAAACAGCCTAGCGCATGGCACCAACAGCGCCCGTGGTGCCGAGAACCCCATCGGTGCCAACAAGCGCAGCAGCTCCGACAACCCCAGCGGTGCTGAGGACGGTGCCGACAACACTATCGGCCCTGAGGACAGTGGCGACAGGCGTATCGATGCTGAAGACGGCGCCGAGAGGCACATCAACACCGATGGCGCTGAAACCAATCCAGGGCTCCAAAAACTGCGATTTAAGGAAAAAGCAAGAAGAATACCAGGAGATAGAGGCATCGGTGTGGCCCCCTGCGCCACAGCCATGTGAGTGGGGAAAACACCTGAGCGCGGAGTCGATGGCACCGAAGAGGGCACCGCGCAACTGGGAAGGTCCAACCACCCTACCCGCTCCCTCAAAAGGCCTGAAGGCCTTGGAGTGACCTGATCAGGCAGCTGGACAAACCTCCGAGCCCATTGCTCCATAACAGCGGCCCACTGATGAAACTGCTCATCTGAAGCCCTTCCAAAAGACGGGGAAGTGCTCCGATGTCGAAGAGGATGGTCATCGGAGACAGAAACTGGTGACTCCAGAGGAGACCAGCACCTGGCTCCAATTAACTGACTGTCGACGCGCAGACATACCAGAAGACGACCTCGAGTAATGGCTTCTCTTTTTTGACCTGCGGGCCGAAGAAGAGCTCGAGGCCAAACGGTGCCGAGAGTGCGACTGTTTTCTTTTATGCTTTCAGGGAGACCGCCAATCCCCCAGAGCATCGGACTGTCCACTGTCAGACCCCCCTCCATCACCTGACCCGCTCATGGTCGATTCCGTCAATGTAGGCTGAAGACTTCTTTTCTTTAATAAGTATAGTTAAACATAAGCGGTACTTATTTTGAGATATAGTACCAAATAATAAACTGAAAACTATGCTGCTAGTTTGAAGTTTGACTCGGAGCGACGGCGTCATCACTGGAACTTTTCGATGGCGGGAAAAAAAATTGGCGGTTGGAGGTCGGACGCCAAGACAGTCATTGCTGTGCGAGCTGAGGCTCGCGGCACCGCTCCTCGCGGCTCCATCTCTGGCGCCGTCCCTCTTGCAAAAAGTTTGCTCCCGCTGGGTTCTAGCACCTCCGGCGTAGATCTCATTAGTGTGAATGAGTGGTGGAGACTTTATGTCCAGGAAGATCTTGGGGTATCGGCTGGTCAGAACCAGAGGGACCCTTTGCAAACTTTTTCTTGAGCCTTTCAAGGTGTTTTTCCAGTTTTTTATCTGGGAATGTTTTATGCACCATTCATTCCTCTTTAAGGTGGTCAAAACCCAAACATATCACACATGAAGTGTGTTTATCTGCTTTAGTAAATACTTCTCCACGCTGGCAACAGTTCTTAAGCTTTTTGGGTTTCTCAGACATGATGTTTAGGAGGAGAAAAAACCCAACCACTAACAGCAAAAGCCTTTTTAATTGATCGGTTCTGGAACCAAGAAGGAACCGAACCGATGTAGCAGTATGGAACAAGGTCAGTGGTTCTGGTAACCGAGGATTCAAACAACATGAAGTCTTGATATATTCTGACATATGCAGTTAGCCCCAGCACTTGAACTGCTCCAGAGAGGAAGGAGTTAATTTCTATGCAGGGCATAGAACGTTGAGCTCGAGCTCAGATTTCAAACCTCTGTCTGTGGTGCCTCAGAGTGTAACCATCAGATTCTTTACTCGGCCTAACTGTGAAGTCGCTCCGGAGATTGCTCCTTCGGTTCGGTAAACTTTCACAACGCGTCGGTTTTTCAACTGATTTGTTTATTTTCGGTTTCGAGCCTCTGTCTTCAGTTCAGTAAGTAGTGTAGATAGGTAGTGAACCATAATTTCTGTTTTTTCTCTGTGGAAATTGTGAACTTCGGTTCCTTTGCGGTCAGTCCAGTTGGGAACCGACCCTTTGTGTTTAAATTTGTCTTCTGGGATTATAGTAGTGGTGTGCCGGTTCCTATTGGTTTAAAAAAAAACTAACTTTTTTGGTTTCTTTCCACAAGCCGTGACATGGTTGTTAACCAACAGGGGTGCATTACCTGGCAAAAAAAACCTGTAAAGGGTAATTTTTTCTAGCCTGGCCATGTCTGAGAAACCCAAGGAAAAAAGACGGTCCCACTGGGTTACAATACTGTACAGAGTGTGGGGAGGCCTTTGCTAAGGCTGACTCCCACCTCGTCTGTGTTTCTTGTCTTGGGGTTTGACCACCTCAAAATAGATTGCCACATCTGCAAAAAGTTTCCTGAGGCTACCCAGGAAAAAAGATTGGGTAGGCTAAAGGAAAAGGAGGCCAAGAAGTTCGCTGAACCGGATGGCCAGCCCGGTTCAGTTCCAACTGAACCTGAGGAGGTACTCACTGACCTGGGCGAGATGTCCTCGGCCAAAAGAAGAGCCGACCCTGAGGAGTCGATTCTGTCAAAAAATTAAAAAAAGTCAGCTGGTTCGGATCCAACACCCCTTACTCCAACCGCTGAAGAAATAGCCAAAGCGATCAGTATTGTGCAGTCGCTTCATCAGATTCTGTCCAAACCAGCGCCGTCGGTTAGGCGCTTGGTTCAGTTGGATCCAAATCCATTGGATTATGATCTGGATGCTTACTACGAATTGGAGTGGGAGGGGGACGAAGAATTACAGGGCGATGATGATGATGACAATGATTATGGAAGTCTGGATAAGCCCATCGAACCGGACATCTCCCCAGACAGACCCGCCAATCTCTTCCTTCCAAGGCTTTCTGAGTCCCCATCTCACTTTTTGTTTTACAAAAAGGTGGCCAAAACCCTCCAGCTCCCTATGGTTGAAACTGTTGAGGAGGAAAAAGAGCCTGATTTTGTGGAGATGATGGATATCCAAGAGGTTGTCTATTTCCCTCCATAAATCCCTGGGGAAACAGACCCAAAAGATTCTACAGACTCCAAATTCCTTACCTGTGGATAAGAGAACGGACAGACTCAGGTATGGCATGTTTGTCCAATTAGTGCAGCCATGTTGGGGTAGTGCAGGCTGCAGCCTGTGACAGGGCAAATACACGTTTGGCTCCCCCCCCCCAGATAAAGACTCCAGGAAGGTGGAGGCCATGGCCAAGAAACAATACTTGACATCCTCCTTGGGACTCAGGCAGGCTAATTATATGGCCTGCACAGCCAGATACCAGAAGTCCAGGTGGGATACGGTTCTGGAATTGGCTAAACAGGCTTCCCTCCAGCTAGCCAAAGAGCTGGAGAAGATGGCTGCTGATGGGATTGAGGCATCAAAAGTGCAATTCCATGCTGCTGTAGACTCTAATGATGTGGCATCAAGAGTCATGGCTACATCTGTGTCTCTCAGGAGATTTTCTTGGCTCAGATGCAATAGCCTTTCTCAGGACACCCAGGCTAAGGCCATGGATTTCCCAGTGGTGGGTAACTCTCTGTTTGGGGAGCAGACAGAGGCTTACATGAAAAAGATGGATGAGTACAGGACCACCTACAGGAGTGCACAAGCCAAGGAACGGCAAGCCACTCCTCAAAAGCAGCAGCCTAGGGGCAGGGACAGGCCCTTCTACCAAGCCCAGGCCTCCTCTCCCTTCCCACAGAGGGGGTTCTTTCGAGGGAGAGGCAGGAGGGAGATGAGCAGGGCTGCATCCTCTTTCCAGTCCAAGGCTCCTGCCAAGCAGACACCCTGACGTGTCAGCCCAGGTCGACTCCCCAACTCCAATAGGAGGCAGGTTGGCTTACTACTTCCAGGCCTGGAAGTCTGTTACCTCAGACAGGTGGGTCCTGGAGGTAGTAAGCCAAGGACTGGCCCTCAGTTTCAAGAAGTTTCAAAAAATGAGGGTCAGATCTTTTCCACCTGCAAACATTTCCGAAGCCACTGCTCTAGAAGCAGAGGCTTCCTCTCTACTGCCTCTCAGAGCCATAGAGCGAGTTATTAGTCTACACAGAGACAAGGGTCTTTACTCAAGATATTGCCTTACCTCAAAAAAGACAGGGGAGTGGTGACCCATCCTAGACTTAAGGTATCTGAACAAACACATCTTAAAATCAAAGTTCAAAATGGTGACTCTGGGAGTAATTTTTCCCTCTCTGAGACCAGGAGATTGGTTAGCACCCTTGGCCCTCAAGGATGCCTATTTCCACATTCCTATCAGGTGCTCCCACAGAAAGTACCTCAGGTGCGAGTTGCCTTCAGGCCATTATTAGTTCAGAGCCATGCTTTTTGGCTTAACATTGGCTCCAAGAGTGATTACCAAGTGCCTTGCAGTAGTAGTGGCCTTCCTCAGAAGGCAGAAGATCTCTCTGTTCCCATACCTGGACAACTGGCCCATTGTAGGACAGTCTCCCAACAAGGTCAGGTCAGCTCTTCAAGTCACTCAAGATTTGTTCAGTTCTCTGGGTTTCTTCTCAGTCTGCCAAAGTCGTGGACAAGGTATTGTCCTAGATTTAAATAAATAAATAAAATAAACAAAAAGTCGGTTCTCAAACCAGTACAACTCCTCACTTTCATAGGGCTACAGTTGGATACTTTCTTTTTTTTACTGAGTATTCTGTGTATTACTTGCTCACTTGATGATGCAGTCTCACACTGTACACTGTGCCTACGATTTGTTTGTTTGTACCAAATCTCCTCATGTCCGATATTGAAACCTTGTATTCACTGTGCTCAAATGGACCTATGCATTAAACCTGTATATTGTGTCTACTATTGTTGCTTGTATCAAATCTGTTTCATGTGTATTATTGTTACCTTGTACTCCACTGTCACCCTGCGCCATGTGTTATGGCCCCGGTCGTGCCTGAAAATGGTCCCTGGGATCAGTGCACTCACCTGGTTATCAAAGTCATAAATAAATAAAAACAAAAAAAAATACTGTTCAAGCAAAAGCCTTCCTCCCATTAGCAAGGGTAAAGGCCCTTACAGATTTTGCTTCCTCTTTTCATCCTCTGGTCTCTCGCTCAGTAAGACATTTTCTTCAACTCCTAGGCCACATGGCAGCTTCCATTGCAGTGGTACAAGGAGGCAGGTTCCAAATGAGGGACATTCAGTTTCACCTAAGTTCTTTTTGGTCTCAGAAAAAAGATTCTCTCATCAAATTGGTTCCAGTGACTCAGACTCTGGTCTAAGCTCTCCAGTGGTGGCTGGATCAGGACAATCTCAGACAAGGTGTCCCATTCCTCAATCAATCTCATTCAGTGGTACTGACCACAGATGCTTCCCTCCTGGGCTGGGGAGCCCACCTAGGACCTCTCACAGCACAGGGTGTTTGATCTCCACAAAAGTCCCTCCTTCATATCAATCTTCTGGAAGTCAGGGCAGTATTTCTAGCCCTTCAGACTTTCTCGGACTCAGTAAGGGACAAGGTGGTTCAGGTCAGGACAGACACCACCACCACCATGTGGTACATCAACAAGCAAGGGGGCACTCAGTCTACGGCCTTTTGCACGGAGGCCATGAAAATATTGTCTCTGGCCTACTCCCTGAAAACCTCCCTAATAGCAGTCCACTTTCCAGGGAAGGATAATGTGTTAGCAGATGCTCTGAGCAGAATCTCCCAGGGCCATCACGAATGGACCTTGGATCCCCTCATACTGAAAGTAATCTTCACCAGGTGGGGTACTCACTCCAAAGATAGATCTCTTCGGAGCCCCAGACAATCACCAACTTCCCCTCTTCTGTTGCAGACCCCCAGTCCTAGGGACTGTTCCCCTGGATGCCCTAAAATTGCATTGGGAAGGCAGGTTCCTTTATGCCTTTCCTCCCTTTTCCCTACTGTTTAGGGTTCTAGTCAAGATCAGATCACAACCCTGTACAGTGATTCTACTCGCTCCAGACTGGGCCAGACAGCCTTGGTATCCTCTGTTGCTGTCCCTAGCAGTCTCCATCCCCCGTCTCTTCCCAAAAAGACACAATCTCCTAACTTCCTCTCAGGGGAGGATCTGGTACCCCAATCTCCAGTCTCTCAATCTCAAGGCCTGGCTCTTGAAGAGTTAGAATACGCAGGCCTGTATCTTTCTCAGGGAGTTTTGGACATCCTTAAGGTTTCTCGGAAACCCTCTACCAGAAAAACTTATAATTCCAAATGGAAAAGATTCAGCATTTGGTGTTCCTATAAGGATATTCTACCAGATGCTGCTAGCATTGCTACACTTTTGGATTACCTAGCTCACCTTAATGGCTTAGGCCTTAGGCCAGCCACTTTAAAAGTTCATCTAGCAGCTGTCTCTGCATTCCTGTCAGCAGGGAAGGGCTCTTCTCTGGCTTCTCACCCTGTCTTTGCTAAGTTCTTTAAAGGTCTGGTTCATATCAACCCTCCTTTTGGGGAGCCTACTCTGGCTTGGGATCTCAATATTTGCATTGCTCAGTTTATGCAGCCACCCTTTGAACCTCTGGCTTCGTCCGAGGTTAAGTACCTGACCTGGAAGAAAAAATTGCTTACCATAGTAATCTTCTTTCTTCCCAGTGATGCTCAGATATTCATAACTTTGTGCAGTCAGCCTGGTGGGTTGGACTGCCCCGGAGAGATGGAACACATGCAAATTATGGAATTCTTTGCACGTGAGCATCTTTCAAATACTGCCTCTACCAACTGTAGTGTTCTAAGCCCTTCAGATTTGTAAGAAGCCTGGAAGTCAGGCATTATGAAAAAAATCCGACAACTAATTAATTAAAACATTTTTTAGGATTACCCTAATAAAACAATTAACTCCAAAAAAACTCCAAGGGAGGGACAATATCTATAATAATGGTGTTCACCAGACAATGAGAAAACTAAGAGAGACAGAAAACTCTGTTAAAATCTATCTAGCATAGCGAAGTGTACCCAGAAGGGTATGGCTATGTGGCACTAGCATGCGGAATGCAGAGGCTGAAGTTCTGGAAGGGGAGGATGGGAGGGGAGTTATGAATATCTGAGCATCACTGGGAAGAAAGAAGATTACTATGGTAAGTAATTTCTTCTTCTAACCCCAGTAATGCTCAGAATATTCATAACTTTGTGCAGACTACCAAACAGTACCCCCTGGAGGTGGGCACAGAACTTATTTTGGAAACAGACTTTGCAGGACTGCTGTGCCAAACCTGGCATCACTTCTGGACAGAACATCCAAGTTGTAATGCTTTGTAAAGGTGTGTACTGATTTCCAAGTAGCTGCTTTACAAATGTCCAATAATGGCACCTCCCTAGCAGCTGCAAGAGTGGCAGCTGTTCCTCTTGTTGAGCGAGCCCTCAGCCCAGCTGGGGACTCCCTACCTGCTTTAGTGTAGCAGAATTGAATACACTGGACAATCCACTGAGAAATGGATCTTTTTGAGGCTGGTTAGCCCATTCTGGCATCCCCATATGTAAGGAAAGTTGTTTCTTGTCTTGCCTATGGCCCTTAGTAGCTGTCATGTAATAGCTGAGAGCTCTTTTCACATCCAGACTGTGGAGCCTTCTTTCACCAGAGCTTGTATGGTCTGTGAAGAAGACAGGCAGAGTGATAGATTGGTTCAGATGAAAATCTGAAACAACATTGGGAAGGAATTGTCTGTTTGTTCTGAGGACTACCTTATCATTGTGGAAAGAGATGTAATCCTGCTCAACACAGAGCCTGAAGCTCACTGATTCTTCTTGCTGAGGTAATTGCTACCAGGAAAACTGTTTTCCAGGTAACGTACTTTAAATGGGCTGTAGCCATGGGCTCAAAAGGAGCCCGCATCAATCTGGCTATACATATATTAAGATCCTAAGCGGGCACTGGTGCCCTGTGAGGAGGGTGCAAATGTATCAGGCCTTTAAAAAATCTTTTGAAAATGGGATCTGATGCTACTGACACCTTTGTTCTAGCAGAAAAGTATGCAGATACTGCTGCAAGGTGAACCCTTAGAGAACTGGGTTGTAGACCTTGTGAATGTGAGTCAGATAATCCAATACCACTGAGACCCCTGCATCGTTTGGGTCAATGTTTCTACCAGAGCACCAGAAGGAGAATCTTTTCCACTTAGCAGAATAAGTTTTCTTAGTGGAAGGCTTCCTATAACCTTTCAAGATATTTAATACAGCTTCAGAAAGGTTCAAGTCCGCATACTCTAATTCCTCAAGAGCCATGCCTTGAGGTGGAGGGACTTGAGATTTGGGAACAACAATGTTTCCTGATTGGAGGTCAGAAGATTGTGCCTGAGAGGCAAGCTTATTGGCTTGCTCACTGACATGGAGAGCAGAAGACAGTACCATGGTTGTCTGGGCCAATCTGGAGCTATCAAGATGAAAGAGGCTGAGAGGGATCTGAGTTTCAGCAGTACCCTGAAAACCAGAGGAAAAGGGGGAAAGGCACAGAGAAACTTGCCTGACCAGCCCAGTACCAGGGCGTCCAGAGGGATTGTGCCCTGGGCTGGTGGCCTGCAACAATACTGAGGCAACTGGTGGTTCTGGTGGGATGCGAACAAGTCTATCTTTGGAACGCCCCACCTGCTGAAAATTACCCGCACCACCTGCTTGTTCAGCGATTGATCCAACTCAGTGTGTCTGCCAAGATATTGTCCTTTCCTGGCAGATGGATGGCTTGCAGGGACACCTTTAGAGAATATGCCAGAGTCCAAATTTTCATGGCTTCTGTGCATAGGGGACCTGATCTGGTGCCACCCTGCTTGTTTATGTAATACATAGTGGTGGTATTGTCTGTGCTGACTTGTATCACCTTGCCCATCACCAGTGTAGAGAAACCTTTTAGTGCCAGCCGCACTGCTCTGAGTTCCAGCACATTTATATGCTGGAGGGACTCTGCCTCTGACCAGGTACCTTGAGTTGTGTGCTCCCCTAGATGGGCACCCCAGCCCAGAAGGGATGCATCTGTTGTTAGGACTAGTGAAGGATCCTCCTTCTGGAAGGGGACTCCTTGCCTTAGGTTGGATTCCTTTTTCCACCACAAAAGGGCTTGTAACAGAGGCCTTGTCACTGGAATGAGTTTTGAAAAGGATCTTTTTCTGACTCCAATGATTCCTGAGGTGAAACTGGATGTCTCTCATGTGAAATCTGGAACCCTGCACTGTGCCTGTGGATGCAGCCATATGACCCAAGAGCTGCAGGAATTGCCTGGCTGTTTTTTGACTGTGCAACTTGAAGGAATTTGCTATGTCCTGAAGGCTTTGCACCCTGTCTAGTGGTAAAAAGGTCCTGGCCTGTAGAGTACTGATCTCTGCCCCTATGAACTGTAAAGTCTGTGTAGGGGTGAAGAAAGATTTGTTCTGGTTTACTATGAAACCCAAGGACTCCAAAAGATCCTGTGTGAGCTTTAGAGAGGTTGTGACTTGTTCTGGTAATTTGCCCACCACCAGCCAGTCGTCCAGGTATGGGAAGACAGTCACTCCCTGTCTTCGAAGAAATGCCACCACAGCTGCTAGGCATTTTGTAAACACCCTTGGTGCCAAGGAAAGGCCGAAGGGCAGGGTTGCAAACTGATAATGACCTGATGGAAGTCTGAATCTGAGATATTTCCTGAAAGGTTCTTTTATGGGGATGTGGAAATAAGCATCCTGTAAGTCCAGAGATGCCAGCCAGTCCCCTTTTTGGATTGTTGGCAGAATCCGAGCCAAAGTTACCATTTTGAACTTCGGCTTTTTCAGGTGCTTGTTTAAAGCTCTGAGATCCAAAACTGGCCGCCACTCCCCATTTTTCTTTGTTGTTAGGAAGTATCTGGAGTAAAAATCTCTTCCTCTCAGGGTTGTACGGACTAGTTCCACTGCTTTGAGATGAAGCTGAAGCAGCTTCTGAACCTCTGCCTCTAGCAACAAAATTTGTGCTAGGGGTGGGGAGATGGAAACCCTGGGGTTTTTTCAAGGAAGAAATTTGAGGTCCAGAGACAGATGATTGCCCACTACCTCCAACACCCACTTGTCTGTGGTGATGGTTGACCAGAGGGGAAGGAAATGGGACAGTCTGCCTCCAACAAGTAGGGAGGAGATGGCCTGCATCTCAGGGGTTCTGTTTAGGCTGGGGTTGAGGTTGTGCCTGAGCCCCTCGCCTAGAGCTCCTTCTACCCCTACCCCTTGAGCAGCCCTGTGGGGGGTACTGCTGGTATTGGGGCATGGCTACTGGCTGGAAAAAGGGTCTTGATAAGAAAGAACGACCCCTAGCCCCCCTTCCATAGGGCCTGGTGGATGAAGAAGCTCTGTCTCTAGCAGAGTTACTTCATAAGTAGCCTTATATTCATCCACCTTTTCATATAGGCCACTGTGGACTCCCCAAGAGTGCATTTCCTTCTAATGGAAAATCCAGGGCCTTTGACTGGGTATCCTGAGTGAGGTTTGTAGCCCTAAGCCAAGCAAACCTCCTCTGAGCCACTGTGTTAGCCATCCATCTGGCTGCAGTGTCATTTAGATCAGCAGCCATTTGGAATTGGTACTTGGCTGCCTCTAGCCCAAACCTGGCAGTTTCAGGCAGGTCATCTAACAAAGGTGGGGTGGCCTTCATCGACATTGCCAGTACCGACTGCCACAGGGATTTCTGATACTGGGCAGTATAAGCTTGAAAAGTAGCCTGTCTCATAGCCAATGAGGCTGACAAATAGCCCTTTTTGGCCATACTGTCCAATTTTCTGGATTCCTTGTCCGATGGGTGTGAGGACAGAGGGACTTTAGCTTTATCACAGGCAGCTTGCTGTATTACCCTTTGATGGTCAGGATGGGAGAAGAGGAAGTCAGCTCCCTCCCTCCCTATCCAGCTGGTATTTTTTATCTATTCGCTTGTCAATTGGAGGAATAGAATTTGGGGTCTGCAGGAGCTTCATAGCATCCTTCTTGAAAAATGTATATACTGGGAGGAGGAGGGCCTTTGTGGGTGTTAGACCCATCATGTTAAGGTACTCAATCTCCTCCTGATCTTCCACTTGTTCTGTTGTGGCAATGTCTAAAGCATCTGCCATTTTCCTTACGAAGGAAAAATCCTCAGACACCCTGGGAGGCAAGCCAAATTCCTGCTCAGGGGACACCTCTGGAGGCATAGGTTCATCCTCCTCATAATGCTCCTCATCCTCTTCAAAACTGTGTTGCTCCGGAGCAGGGGGCAACACAGTAGAAGCAGCCTGGGGATCCTGTGAAGGGGCAGGAGGCTAAGGGACGATGCCCTGCAGAGCCTGAATAATTTTAAACACCTGAGCTATCTCCTGAGCTGAAGGCATTACAGGCAGCTGGCAGAAGTCCCTGGTTTTGCAGGAGAGGGTTCTACATGCTTGAGCTTCTTTAATTTCTTTGAGGGAACCGGAGAGTCAGCAGGTTCTTTCCCTCTTTTTGCCCCTTTTTCGCCCGTATCAGGGGCAGGGGTAGTAGCACTTGTTGCTTCAACCACAACAGACTGGGGTGTCAGCTGGTCAGATCCTGAGGGACCCCTAGGAAACTTTTTATTAAGCCTTTCAAGGCGCTTTTCAACAGTTTTTTCTGGGAAAGTTTTACATATCTCACATTCCTGGTCAAAATGTTCAAAACCCAGACAAGCTACACATAAAAGTGCTTGTCTGCCTTGGCAAACACATCTCCACACTTTAAACAGTTTTTAAACCCGGGCTCCCTGGTTCGCTTCTTAGGCTTCTCAGTCATGGTGAAAAGCAAGAGGAAAAACCCCAACCGCTAAATACTAAATGCTGTTGCTGTTATTTAAACAGCTTAAAAAAGTTTTCCTTTTTTTTTTGTGGTCGGTTCCAGAACCAATAGGGAACTGAAGGAACCGAGAGAGGAGATGAAATGTGAACCGGTTCAGTGGTTCTGTAACTGATAAAAAGCGGTTACAACTAAAGTTTATGAGGGCCAAAAATTAGCGATAATATATAGGTTCTTTAGTCAGAGAACCGAAATAAAGTTAAACTAACTCGGATCCCTCACGGTTATGCCGAACCGCAAGGGACCAAGAAAAACAACTATTTAAATAATAAACTAGATGTAAACTAACAATCAGTAGAGGCAGTAAAAGAAACTAAATATACTTATGGTTTTGGCGATTTTTTCTATCTTCTTCACGCAAAAGAGGGCGACAGAGACTCCGAGCGACCAGACTTTCAGGCGGAGAGAAAATCTGAAGAGCTTAGAACACTACAGTTGGTAGAGGCAGTATTTGAAAGATGCTCACGTGCAAAGAATTCCATCATTTGCATGTGTTCCATCTCTCCGGGCAGTCCAACCCACCAGGCTGACTGCACAAAGTAATGAATATTCTGAGCATTACTGGGGTTAGAAAACTGTGTTTCTGGTAGCTATCACTTCTGCCAGGTAAATTAGTGAATTACAGGCCCTGTCAGTTGAACCTGATTTTATCTCATTCCATAGAGATAAGGTGGTCCTCAGAACCAATAGGAGGTTCTTACTCAAAGTGGTCTCAGATTTCCATCTGAACCAGTCCATGTCTCTTCCAGTGTTTTTCACTTATCATTCTTCTTCAGCAGAAAGAAGATTACATAGTTTGGATGTTAAGAGGGCACTTAGCTACTACACTGCGCATACTAAGGCACATAGGAATGACTGTCTTCAATTGTTTCTCACTTATGGTGAAGTGGGGAAAGGTAGGCCTGCTACCAAGAGAACTATTGCTAGATGGATTGTCGCTTGCATACAATTCTGCTGTGACAAGCTAGGCAAAACACCTTCCTCAGGCCTGGGGGCTCATTCGACTAGGGGTGCAGCTGCTTCTCTGGCTGCTGCCAGAGATATACCCTTGATAGAGACCTGCAAAACTACCACCTGGAAAACAGTCCATACCTTCACCAAGCATTACTCTCTGGATATCCAGGCTAGGAGTGATGCTAGGTTTATTACAGAAGTACTGCAGAACCTATTCACAAAATAGGTTTGGTACCCTCCTCCATGGAGGTACTGCTTGGTAGTCTGCATATGTCAGAATACAGCAAGACTTCAATGTTGTTTGAAGAAAAAATTACTCACCTTAGTAACTGTGTTTCTTCTGAGTCTTGCTGTATTCTGACCTCCCCTCCCGCCTCCCCTCTCAGAACCTAGTTTTGGTATGTGGGCTGGCAGGTACAGTATTGCACCTTGGGGGTGTACTTTGCACCCTTCCCCTTCAGAGTGGGGTTGTTGTTAAGTTTTACTTAGATTATCTATCTTGTTCAGCACCTGTTTTTTCTCTTGGGTTCTCAACTTGAGTCTTCTGGACCCAAGCTGTTGCCTGTTGGCTTATATGTTTTACAATTTCCACACTGGAAGTGTAGTTAGTTAGGTTGCTCGTAAGAATCTGATGATTACACTCTAAGGCACCACAGACAGAGGTTTGAAATCCAAGCTCGAGCTCAACGTTCTATGTCTTGCATAGAAATTAACTCTTTCCTCTCTGGAGCAGTTCAAGTGCTGGGGCTAACTGCATATGTCAGAATACAGCAAGACTCCATTAGAAGAAACACAATTACTAAGGTGAATATGTTTTTCTAATCAGTTACAAAAAATAAAATAAAACAAGTTTTAAATATATAACTAAGGTGGTTCTTTAATCAGAGAACCCCGATTTTAAAAGAAAATAACGCTGTTCCCCCACGGTTATACCAAACCGAGAGGAACCAGGAAAAATAACAAATGTAACCGTAAACTAGATTAATAATACAAAACAAATCGTGGAGGCAGTAAATTAAAACAAAATATACTTATAATGTAGTATTTGAAGTTTTCTTCACGCAGGAGAAAGTGGACGAACGAAACTCCAAGCGACCAAACTTTTCAGGTGGAGAGAAAAATCTGATGAGGTTTAGAACACAGGCAGTTAGTAGAGGCAGTGTTTGAAAGATGCTCACATGCAAAGTGTTCCATCATTTGCATGTGTTCTATCTCTCTGGGCAGTTCGACCCTCCAGGCTTACTGCATAAAGTTAGGAATATTCTGAGCATTACTGGGGGTTAGAAGTATAGTATATCTGTGTAATGGGCACTTACAGTATGTTTGTAATGGGCACTTACAGTATGTTTGTGTCATGCGTATGTACAGTATGTGTATGCATCTCCTCACGTTTGTGTGCCTGTATAATGGGTATGTACAGTATGTCTGTGTATGCATCTCTGTGTATGTTTCTGCACCTGTATAATGGGCATGTACAGTATATCTTTGTAATGGGCATGTACAATATGTCTTTGTAATGGGCACATACAGTATGTTTGTGTAATAGGCATGTACAGTATGTCCATATAATGGGTATGTACAGTATGTCTGTGTATGCATCTGTGTAATGGGCACGTACAGTATGTTTGTGTAATGGGCACGTACAGTATGTTTGTATAATGGGTACATACAGTATGTTTGTGTATGCATCTCTGTGTACGTTTGTGCATCTGTATACTGGGCATGTACAGTATGTCTGTGTATGCATCTCTCTCTACGTTTGTGTCTCCGTGAATATGCATGTACATCTGTACTTGAGAATGCCGACCTCTTTATCCTTGTGTGAATGTATGCCTCTGTAAATGAGTATGCATATCTCTGTCTATGGTCTGTGATCATGTGTATTTGCATTGTTGTGTCTAAGCATGTGTGTGTGCGTAAATTGAAACATAAAAACATAGACTTTGACGGCAGATAAGGACCGCTTGGCCCATCTAGTCTGCCTATTTCCCTACCTACTGGATAAGCTGCAGATCCTAGTTAACCAACAGTCTATTTCTTCCTACCCCCACAAGAATTGCCTTATGTCTGTCCCATGCATTCTAGAATTCTCCCACAGTTTTAGACCCCACAACCTCCTCAGGAAGGCAGTTCCATTTGTCCACCACCCTCTCTGTGAAAAAATACTTCCTCACATTTGCCTTGAGTCATCCCCCTCTATCTTCAAATTGTGGGACGGGAAGAGCATTGGACTCCTGCTGTGACTGTATTTTCCATCCACCATCACACAGCCTGTACAGCACAATCACTCGGGATAAGCTGCTAATGAATTCAGAAGGTTATTTTAATAGACTGTATGCCATCTGGAAGTATACTAATATAATTAAGATTTCCTCGTTTTTCTCTGACTTGGTAATTAAACTGATGCTGCTACGCTGAGCAGGATAGATTATTAATATTAGTTCTCACAACAATTTTAAAGTGATGATGTGTCTTATTTTGGAGTTTCTTACCACCATTCTCCTCCATCCAGTATCAAACACTGGTCTGTGAGCTGTACTCCGTATTTGAATGATACTGCAGAACTGCAAGGAGGTGCCCACTATTGCAGTGACTAGTGAGTCATTTGCCGTGCTAACCTGAGGTCATGTTTCGGACCTGGGTAGTCTTTGCAGGCCAGTGGAGCTAGAACAAGCATTCTAAAGGATGTTCTTGAACTGCAGGTGATGGGAGAAAGAGAAGTGAATTACTCTCTGTCCATCCCTGGTACTACAGGGAGAGTATAGTAGAATCACTTCAGGCGGCCTGCTATGTATCATGAGTGATACCTATGGGTCACTTCGAGCTGTGTCTAGTGCCACACTGCCTACTCTACCTTGAATCATCCCTGGTCACTTCAAACTGTGTCCAATACTGCACTACCTACCCTACCCTGGGTCACCCCTGGGTTGCTCTGACTTGTGTCTAGTACCCACTGTCTATGCAGCCTACCCTACCTTTGGTTACCCATGGGTTGTTTTGATTTGGGCCTAATACAACACTGCCTACCCTACTCCAGCTCACCCTGTGTCATTTCAAAATGTGTCTAGTACTGAACTGCCTACACAGCTTACCCTACCTTGGGTCACCCCTGGCCGTTTCAAGCAGTGTCTAGTACCACACTTCCTTTACAACCTACCCTACTTGGGTCACCCTTGCCTGTAGTACCGCTCTGCCTACACAGCCTATGTTACCTGGTGTCACACCTGGGTCATTTTAAGTTGTATCTTTTAGTACAACACTATCTGCCCTACACCATGGGTCACCTCTGGGTCATTCTGAGTCTAGTTCCACACTACCTATGCAGCCCACCCTACCTTGGGCCACCACAGGGTTATTTATTTTTTTTATTCAACGTTATTGTTTATTTAGGCACAAGTACATCTCTTACATAATGCTAGACACATTGACAGAGTCAGTTCATTTACAGTTGTGTAATTACAACCTATTGTATGTTCATTGAAGTACAGACATGGTGATCCGGTCCCCTACCTCCCCTCTGTCATTTGTCTTTCATGGTACCTCTAACCTCTTTACTTCTCCACCCATTCTGATGGGCTTCATGCCAAACTACCCAGAGAGCCCATCGCATTGAAAAATTCTGCATACGACTGTTGATTTTATGGGTTAGTTCCTCCATGTCATGTATCTCTAGGACTATAGAAATCCAGTGTTGTTGTGTAGGAGGTTCAGGGGATAGCCATTTTCTAGTGATGGCTTTATGGGCAGCTATGATCAGAATGTTCCATAGGTATATCTTATCTCTCCCCTTTACCTCTCTAGGTAGCAGTCCCAGCACAATCTGTTTAGTGCCAAATGGCTCTGTTAAGGTGAATATAGTTTTCAGGCTCTGTGAGACTCCCCCCCCCCAGAACCCAGTCAGCTTATAACACTGCCAAAATATATGGGAGTGGTGTGCTTGCATGCCCTGACATCCCATCCAGCATGCAGCTGGGCAGTTCTTGTCCCAGTTAACTTTGATCACAGGGATTATAAAATATCTAACCTTGACCTTCCACTCAAATTTTCTCCATAAAAGGGAGTAAGTTGTCTTGATTCCCTGGGCCCACATTACTTCCCACTCCTTGTCTTGTATCTGTTCTCCAAATTCTGTTTCCCCATTTACTTTTAATGGATTTAGTGAGATCTCTGTTCTTGTCCCTCAAGGCTTTATATATGGCCGAGATGTGTCCCTTTCTTCTTCACATACTCACTATCTCCGTGATTATTTGGCCCAATTTCCCCGGAATAATATGCTCACCATGACTCTGTTTCAGATCCTGAGTGTACGATCTGACCTGCATATATCTAAAGTGATCCTCCTGTCTCAGGTGGAACCTGTCCATAATGTATCCAACATTTTGTATATTCAGGCCATCTAGAAATTGTTGTAGCATGTATAAACCCAGTCTACCCCACCTTCTAAAGGTTAGGTCTTGTCTGGTGGGAAAAAAAGACCCATCCCAAGCAAGCCACCTTATCGGCCACAGTTCCCTGGTGAGTCTGTGTTTAACCCACAGTCTCCTTAGGGCCTGCACTGTGTCCCTCACAGAGAATGGCAAGCTGTTAATGACCTCCTGTTTCATTTCAGGGTTTGATGCCCTGGCTCCAAGAGGTGCTCCTCCCGAGCTCAATACCTCGATTGTCTTCCAGTGAGCCCTATATTTGTTAGCTGACCACAGTAGGACCCATCTTAACTGAGCAGCAAGAAAATAATCCTCCAAATTAGGGACATTCCTCCCTCCTTGTTTTTTATCACCTGATAAAACTTTGTTGTTAATCCTGGGTCTCTTTTTATTCCATATATATATTTTGAAATGATTCTTTGCCAGGTCCGGAATTGATTATGATGTATCCTTAACCCTTGCAGGGCCGCGGACTGATATATCAGTCCAAAATTCCTATACGTTCTAATTCTGTTGGCAGCCTAAGGGTTAAGGGCAAACACTGGAAGAGATATGGGCATCTAGGGAGAACATTCATGGTCACCGAGTGAATCCTAGAATATAAGGGGAGGTTTAGGAGCTCCCATTTCTTGATGTGTGTCTTAATTTGGTTTATCAGTGTTTTGAAGTTAAGTGTGAATATCGATGAGAGATTCTTAGGAATCTGCGTTCCTCGATATCTTATCTTTTGGTTGTTCCACTTCAGAGGGGTTACTTGTTGTACATTTTGGGATGGGGTATAAAAGAATTTAAGAACCTCAGTCTTATATTTGTTGAGAGTATACCCTGAATATTGACCGAATTTGTCTATTATCTCCCATAGTCTAGGTATAGATTTATCGGGGTTGGACATGTACAAAAGGACATCATCTGCATACAGGGATATTCTGTGCTCTTCCCCTCCAGTTCGAATTCCTCTGTCAGGGTCCTCCCTAATAGCTTGTGCTAGGGGTTCAATATACAGTGTAAAGAGCAGGCGTGAAAGTGAGCACCCCTGTCGTGTGCCTCTGCCTAGGTCTAATCTTTGTGAGACTCCTCCACTGACCCTTACACATGCCTGAGGGGATGCATACAGAGCCCTGAGAGCCCCCAAGAAGGCTGGAGGGAAACCCATTCTGCCCATGGCTGCGAAAAGGAAACTTCAGGCCACCTTACTGAATGCCTTTTCAGCGTCCATGCTCATGATACATGTAAGGATATGCTGCTTGTTTATAATGTCAATAATATTTATAGTGCGCCTGACCCCCTCCGGGGTCCCGCCTTCCTTCTATAAATCCTATTTGGTCCTAATGTATTAGGTCTGGTAAAATAGGGTTAAGTCTGGCTGCTACTATGGCTGTGAAAATTTTGTAGTCTAAATTTAAAAGGGAGATGGGTCTATATGACCCACACGCCTGTGGGTTCTTGCCCTCTTTGGGTGTTACTGAGATTGTTGTATAGTTCCACGATGGGGGCACTATTTCCCCGTCCATCTAGAGGACCATTTCAGGTGTAACGGTCTTATAAAATTCACTGCTAAACCCATCAGGGCCCGGGCATTTACCCACTTTTAGATTTTGTATTGTTAAATCTATTTCTGCCTGGGAGACTGGTGCAAGCAACATTTGCATTTGTGCCTCATTAAGTTTAGGCAGCTTTAGGTCATCCAAAAATGTCCTTGCCTCTTCAGTATAAGAATCCATTGGTGGTTGGTATAGTTTTTTGTAATAAGCTACAAAGGAGTCAGCTATCTTCTCCCACTTATGAGATACTTGTCCTGTTTCCGGGTGTCTCAGTCCTGTGATCAATCAATCAATCGATCAAAGTCTTTATTTATACAGGCGGTCACCGTTGAGCAGAACTTGTTTACAAGGAGGACCTTTTTTTTTACATGTATACATAGATTTCACATTCAGCGCAAGGCTAATACATTGTACAGATAGGGCACTGCCCTCAGAGAAAGTTATTCAAAGACAGTAAATCGAATAAACAAACACAGTTGACCCCAGACAAGGGATAATATAAAATATGGCTTACAGACCCCGTGAGTGAGTAGGGTCATAACTGTATGTCAGGAGAGGGGTACAGCAGCGTATAGGAGTAAGGAGCGGTATGAGGGGTGAGTAGTGTTAAGTGTAATACTAATACATTAGATAGTCAATCCGCTTCACTCTAGATATTAGGTGAAACTACGCCCGTACCTTGGAGGTGGCTGCAAACAGGATTCAAGCCTGGGGGCAAGCTAGGAACGAGTTTGGAGCTGGTATGGGCTGGGCAAAACAATTGCAGACTTCAGTCACCGCGCGTGCGTATAATGCCTTAAAGTTAGGTAAAAAGATAAGGACGCTCAGTTTAAGTGTCCTTTGCAGGTTGTTCCACAGGGTGGTCAACATGACACTAACTGCCGCCTTACCAAATCGGGAATTAATTCTGGGTACTATGAGGGAGACATAGGAGTAGCTTCGAAGTGCATACTTTCCTGTAATGCTAAGAGGTAGGCAGCCAGAGATGTATGGGGGTAATTTGCTTGTAAGGGCACAGTAGGTGCAGAGAGCAGCGTTTTTGTGGTGTCTGAGTGTAAGGGAGGTCCACCCCACCGCCGCATACAGGGCACAGTGGTGGGTAGAATTAGGGAGACCCATTATGAATCTAACTGCACGGTGATACAGCGTGTCCAGTTTAGCCAATTGGGAGGTGGGACCATGGCTATACAAAAAGTCAGCGTAATCCACCAGGGATAGGAAAGTGGTTTGGACCAGCCTTTCTTTGGCGTCTGTAGCCAGAAATTGTCTTAGCCTACAGAATAGACCAAGCCTTTGTTGTAGTTTTTTCAGTAAATGCTCGATATGTTCAGTGAAGGAGAGTCTGTTATCAATCCAAACTCCCAGGTATTTGAATTTGGTTACAAATTCCAGCTGTTCACCTAATATTGTACTAATTTTAGGACTAGGACCACAAGCTGTTGGATTGGGTGTATGGGCAAGCGGAGAGAATAGCATAGCTTTTGTTTTTTTGGTGTTCAGAAGTAATTTTTTGTGAATTAACTGGCTCTGCAGGAGGTCGAATTCAGTTTGGAGGTCGTTGCAGGCTGCCTCTGGCGTGGGCTGACTAATGTAAAGGACCGTGTCATCTGCGAATAAGTGGATATTGGCATTTTTTATATGATGGTCAATGTTATTTATGTAGATTGTGAATAAAAGCAGGCCTAGGATAGATCCCTGGGGTACTCCACGTAAGAGAGGTGCGAGAGGGGATAGCTCGCCTTCAGCTTTAACTTGTTGGAATCGTCCTGTGAGGTAGTCAGAGAACCAGGGCAGTGAGGTGGAGTCCACTCCAACGGTTTGTAATGAGGAGAGAAGTAGGGTATGGTCGACGGTGTCAAAAGCTTTGCTTAGGTCTAAAAAGACCGCACATGTAAAATTCTTTACGTCAAGGGCTTTCAGCCAGTTGTATGTGACTTTAGCCAGAGCGGAGATAGTGCTATTTTACGCTCTGAATCCGGATTGCATAGGGTTCAATAGATTTGTTGACTCAAGGAAGGACCTTAGCTGTACATTCACAATTTTTTCCAATAGTTTGGAAAGCACTGGTAGGAGAGGTATGGGCCTGTAATTGTTGAGATCGCTTGGGTCGCCTGATTTGAGGAGCGGGATGACATGAGCAGTCTTCCAAATGGGCGGCAGGATGCCCTGTGAGAGGGATGGATTGAATAGATGAGTGATGGGGATGGCAAGGACGTGGTATGCAATTTTGAGGAAGTAGGGGTCCAGTGAATCCGCGCCTGCACTTTTTCAGGTATCCAGGTGTAATAGGAGGTCTTCAACCTTCTTTTAGGGAAGCAGGTTGAAGCTTAAATAGAATGAATGTATCGGTGGGTATTTGGGGTGAGTAATCAGTCGTGGAGCGTATCTTGCAGGCTGGGGAGTTATCAAACGCTAGACCTGCGGTAGTGAAATGGTTGTTGAAGGAATCTAGGATCTCACTTCTTTCGTTAAGCGTGGTATTGCCATAGAAGATCTTGTTCGGAAGGGAATTACCTGTGGAGTGTCCCATCAGGTCCTTTATAGTGCTCCAGAACTTACAGGGGTTATTTGAGGTATCATCAAGTTCTGAACGGTAGAAGGAAGCCTTTGCTTCTTTAAAGATCATGTGCAACGGTTTTTACATATTTTTTATAAAAGCTTGAAAAGCTGACATTGAAGTCCCTGTGTCATGATTAGAGTTTCCTGAAAATTTCATGCTGTTTGAGTTTGTGGTTTTCTTTAAATCAGCAATTGTTAATTTGCTCTACAGTGGCTGAAAACAGTGGAGTTATTTCTGTCCTCTCAGTTAAACTTGGAGTGCGATGACATCATTTTGGAGTAGCTTACTGTTTCAGATTCCCAATCAGAGCAGTACTTTGTAGAGTTAATGGTTTGCTGAGCTCTCCAAGTTTCTTATAAACCCAGTCTCTGGTTTGTGTTTAGATAGATCAACTTAAAACATATCATTATCTTCTGATAAAAAGATGATCATTTCAGTTTCAATGCAGAATAGAAGTAGAGGAAATCTCTCTCTGTGAGAAATCTGCTTGTCTGTATCACAGCTTTCAGTTCTTTCTAATCAAAATTCTGATTTGTTTTCTAACTATATAGCACAGGGCTGTTTAATGAATATAAAATAAATCTAAATTTTGTTCATTCACAGAAACAGTTTGTCTTTGATGTAGCATTCATAAATATGTTCACGTAAGTTTGTTTTTTTTAATGTCAGATTGACAAACAGTGCATGCGCTTGAAATACTGTAGCACAGTGTGATAGGCACCTGTCAGAACTCACAAATTTCAGTTCTTTGGTGGTTTCTGTGCGAAAATATATCATGTACGTGTAGAACTAGAAACACTATGTGGCATCCCGATGCACTGTGTCTCTGCCCCACAGTTGAGGCAGCTGCAGTCTACTGCCACCTGTCCCTGCCCCATAAGCCCCCTGCCTTCTGCTCCACATGCAAGACTGCTTCACCCTGCTGCCCACTGTCTTCTCCCACACAGTCAGGGATTGTGCACCCTGCTGCCTCCATCCCCTGCCTAAAGAATCAGGGCTGCTGCACTCTGCCACCCCCTACCCAAACAGTTGGGGATGACGCACCCTGCAGCTCTCTCTCTCACCCTCACAGTTAGGGAAGCTGCACCTGTTGACTCTTGTTCCTGTCTCCATAGTCAGGGCTGCTGTGCCGTGCTAAGCCCTAGTGTGCCAGGTCCCCTGCCTCCACAGCTGAGGCTGCTGTACCATGCTGCCCTAGCCACCAGAGATGAGGCTTTTGCTACACCCTGCTACCCACTTCCTCTGCCCCAAATGGGCAGGGCTGCTACACCATGTGTACCCCATCTCATAGTCAGGGATGCTGTACCCTGTTGCCCCGTGTTCTGCACCACAGTCGAGACTTCTGCATCATGCTGTCCTCTATTCTTTGTCACCAGAGACAGGGCTGCTGCACCCTGATACTTTCTACACAGTTGGGGTTGCCATGGCCTGCTGTGCTCTAGTTTCTCATGCCACAGTTTGGACTGCTGCACCATGCTGCCACTTGCCACAAGATGCAGGGCATTTGCTGTGCCCTGTTGCATGCTTCCACAGTTCAGGCAGTTGTCCATGGCCACCAGAGTCAGATTCTTTGCTATACCCTGCTGCCCACATCCCTTGTCCTAGACAGGCATGGTTGCTACACCCTGTCCGACAGTTTGAGCTTCTGTATCCTGATGCCACACCTATCTCCTGCCCGAACATTCAGAGCTGCTACACCCTGCTGCCCTCTGTCCCCATGCTCACAGTCAGGGCCACGGCACCCTGTTGCCCCGTCCCTGTCTCCACAATCAGGGCTGCTGTGCTGTGCTACACCCCAGAGTCTCATGCTGCGTGCATTCACATTTGGGGCTGCTGAGTCCTGCTGCACATTTCCATTGCCCCAAATGGGTTGGGCTGCTGCACAATGTACTCCCTGTACCACTGTCAGGGCTGCTGTATCCTGATGTCCACCTGTGTCCTGCTCCACAGTCAAGGCTTCTGCACCATGCTGTCCTTTGTCCCCTGCCACCGTTGTGTCCTGCTGCACCACACAGCCCCTTGCCTCCACAGGCAGGGGACAGGGTGCAACAAATGCCCTTACTCTTGTGATGCACCCTTCCCAAACAGTTGAGGTTGCTGCATCCTGCTACCCTCTCTCTCTCTCTCTTGCTCTCTCTCACCCTCACAGTCAGGGACACTGCACATGTTGCCCCCTGTTCCTGCCCCAGCAGAGTGTAGCAAAGGATCAGACTCTGGTGGCAGGGGGACAGCAGGGTGCAACTGCCTCAACTGTGGAGGCATGCAACAGGGTGCAGCAAATGCCCTGAATCTTGTGGCAAGTGGCAGCATGGTGCAGCAGCCCTAACTGCAGAGGCATAGGGCTCTAGGGCACAGCAGACCACAGCAACCACAACTGTATAGAAAGGAGCAGGGTGCAGCAGCCCTGTCTGTGGTGATAGGTGATAGAAAACAGCATGGTGCAGAAGCCTCGACTGTGGGGCAGGACACATGGGGCATCAGGGTACAGCAGCCCTGACTGTGAGATGGGGTACATGTGGTGCAGCAGCCCTGCCCATGGAGGCAGGGAACATGGCACTTTAGGGCCTTGCGCAGCACAGCAACCTTGACTGTGGAGACAGGAACAGGGGCAACAGGTGCAGCTTCCTAACTTTGAGGGCGGGAGATAGGGGCAGCAGGGTGCAGCAACCCCTGCGGGCAGGGGCAGCGGGTGCTGTAGTCACGGACTCCTTGGGCCGGATGGGCGGCGAAAGGCTAATGAGGCAGTGGGCAACAGACTGGCAACGAATGGGCAGAGAAGGCTGAGAACTTGAACGGGGAACTGGTAGTAACTGCAAACTCTCAACAGAACAGAAAGAGACAGGGCATCAGGATGCCACATAGTGGTTCTAGTTGTACCGTACATGATGTTTTTCACTCAGAAACCACAAACTATTTGTGAGTTCTGACAATATCATAGCATAAATACTGTAGCAGAGTGTGACAAGCACCTGTTTGTCAATCTGACATGAAAAAAAAAATTTCTTACATGATTGTATTTATGAAAGTTACATCAAAGACAAACTGTTTCTGTGAATGAACAAAATTTAGATTTATTTTATATTCATTAAACAGCCCTGTGTCATTTAGTTAGAAAAAAATTGAGGTTCAATTAGAATGAACAGAGCTGTGATACAGACAGGCTGATTTCTCAAAGAAAAAGATTTCCACTACTACAGTTCAGCATTGGAACTGAAATGATCAGCTTTGTAAAGGAAGAGAATGATATATTTTAAGCTGATCTATCTAAACACAAACCAGAGACTGGGTTTGTAAGGAACCTGGAGAGCTCAGCAAACCATAAACTCTACAGAGTGCTGCTCTGACTGGGAATCTGAAACAGCAGGCTACTCCAAAATGATGTCATCGCACTCCAAGTTTGACTGAGAGGACAGAAATAACTCCACTTTTTTTAGCCACTGTAGAGCAAGTTAACAAATGCTGATTTAAAGAAAACCACAAAACCAAACAGCATGAAATTTTCAGGAAACACTAATCGTGATGCAAGAACTTGAATTTCATCTTTTAAAGCTTTTATTAAAAATTTGCAAAAACCGTTGCACATGATCTTTAATCGCTTTGGTGCATAGGTTACGTGCCTTTCTGAAAAGGTTGCAGTCGTTATGTGTATTTAGTTTACGAGCCCTTTCCCAGAGCTTTTCTCTCTTGTAAAGTAGAGATCTGACATCAGGAGAGAACCATTTGTTGGTTTTGTTCTTTGTGCGGACTTTGGTCAGGGGGGCGTATTTGTTTAAGGCCCCTGATAGAATGTCATGAAAGATGCCGTAGATGGTAGTGATTGTTTTAGCTAAGTAAAACTCCTGCCAGTGCAAGGAGAATTTGAGGTCATTAATATAGGCAGCTATGTTGAAGTTACGTCTTGATCTCTTCAGGGAAAATTTAGATGCAGCATGAGGTTTGTTGGATGACCTTATTCCTCCGATAAAACAATGGTCACTGATGTCAGAAAAAAAAGGTGCCAGTGTAGGAGAAGAGGTGCTGTTTGCTTACTAGTAGTACATCCATAATGGTGCTTTTATCAGGGTTTTTATTATTGGGGCAGGTTGGATCGTTGATAAGCTGGGTCAATCCATGGGCATCACAAAAGGTGACAAGTGGAGCAGCTGCTTTGGATAGCCAGTCAAGGCTGATGTCACCAAGGATGATGGCTTTAAGCGATCCTCGTTCCAGAGTATCACTTAGATGAGATAAAAGTTTTAGGCCGGCAGAGGGGGGCCTATAGCATCCTATTAGCTGGACGATGCACGTCTGGGTAATTTCCACTTTGAGGGTAAGATATTCGTATTCATTAGCAACAGAAGATGCACTAGTGCAGGAGGCTGAGAGCTTATCTTTTACATATATGGCCACACCACCTCCTCTAGTATGCCTATCTGCCCTGAATAAGGCGTAGTTGGGGATGTTTACTTCTGCATCAGTAGTTGATGGTTTGAGCCATGATTCAGAGATCACTAATATAGCAGGAGAAATGTGAGATACCCAAGCTTGGATAAGGGTGAATTTTTTTAGTAGGCTACATACATTAATGTGCACAAAGCTCAAGCCTTTTAACAAGGGCAGGTCTGAGGGTGAAGAGATTGGTGCTGGGGGCCAGGATGTAGCTCTACGTTGCCTGAGCACAGAAGGAGGAGAAAAGGAATTTTTCTGAGTGCAGCAGAGGACAGTTTAGGAAACCTGGTCTTATCCCGCAATTCATGCTTGTTGGTGTTGGGCAATACGTTATTCCCATTGAGGAAAACACCTCCTGTGGTTGCAGCTAGTAGAAATCTAGAGTGAGTGATACCTGGGAGTACAGCTATACTGCAAGATAGGGATTGTACTCTGCGGTCGCGGTATCGAATACGTGCCACTTGGGCGGGTTACCCAAATATAAGGGTGCAGTCTAATATCCTTGGTCTCGCAGGGGCAAGCAGGCAAGAAGGTGCCATTTATCATAAGGCACAGAATAGGAGTGTAGTCCAAACAAGGTGCCGGGCCATTGGGCATATAAAGACAGGCTGGAGTTCCTAATAGGAGAGGCCATATACAAGCCATAGGAGACCCCACATTTTGGGGCTTAAAGGTAATATATTGTACCCTGGTGGCCTGTAGGTGCAGGGAAAAGGGCTGCTAGTGCAGTGGTAGTGTCAGAAAGACAGGGCTAAGGAGATGGGTGGGTGAGACTAACGGAGATTTTTCTGGACTAGGGATACAGTACCCTATAATATAAAAAACTGAGATGAGGTGTGCCGATGATGGGCACGGAATGGTGTGATTGGGGGAGTGCAGATAAGAAGCGGCGTTCCTAGGGAAATGGGCGGGAAGCGAACGTATTTAATAAATGGTGGGGGTGGGGTTGGGTGTAAAAGTTGCAGCAGTTGCCGTACCTTTTCTGGCCAAGGACTCCGGGGCTGTGGAACTGAGGGGCGCCGGCCACCCACTGGCCGGAAGTTCCCGCAGCTATGCTGGAGGAAGCCTGGGAGGGCGGTCCACGGCTGGAAGGAAAGAGGAGAGCAGAATTAAATAGGGCTGTGGACAAAGGGGCAGACAGGCAGCAGAGGGATAGATTAAGCTACACAAAGGCAATGTGTATTCTTTTGGCACCCAAAGTCTGGAGCCAGTACAAGGGGACAACAAGAGAGCTGTAAACACTTAATCCTGCAGTCTTGACTTTAGCAAAAAGGTAAAATATGCAGTAGACACTCTTAACAATAAAATCCTGAGTAATTACAGTCTAATTTTGAAGCAATTTCAGAGTAAAAAATGGCTTTTTCCAGGGACCAATACGGACGCCGCCTATACAGAACTACTTAAGATAATAGCTGAAAAGCGAAAGGGATCATCATAGCAGGTGGGGGGGGGGGACTGGAATGTTGTCTTAAACTGAATGTTGGATCTGGCTCTCTGCTGTCTCAGGTGAAAGGCCAGCCGTCTAGTTGCTCGGGGACCTGCCTCATAAAAGGACTGTTTCAAGTAGTGAAGGGCTTTCTCTATTTCAAACCTAGTTAAATTTTGAATTTTCTTTCTGGTTTCTTTTATCTCCCATTCTCTCATCTTACAGAATGCCTGTTTCTGAAGTCCCTCTAGTGTCCTCAGTTGCTGTGTTAAATTGTCTAGGTTTTTCTTTCTCTCCCATTTTTTATATGCTGCAATAGATATCAGTTTACCTCTAATCATTACCTTGACAGTGTCCCATAGCAACTGTAGGGTTGTGTTTGGGTTTCTGTTCATTTGTATTGTTTGTTCCATCACTTGTTTAACTGCCTCCGTTACCTCTTCATCCTTCAGCAGGCTGGTGTTCAGCCGCCATTGTGTTGGTTTTCTTGGGAGCTGTAGGTCCAGAGTTGCCAGGAGAGGTTGGTGGTCTGATAGGTTGCTGACCCCACCCAAACTGAGTCAAATACTGGCAGATCTTTAGAATATGTAAGAAACATGTCAATCCAAGTATTAATTTTATATCTAGGTGAATAATAGGTGTAATCCTTTGCTCTCAGGTATTTTGTTCTCCACACATCGACCATCCCCACCTCCCGCATCAGTGTAGTTAACTGTTTAGCTGTCTTGCTATTTGGGACTTGAATACCAGAGGTGGAGTCCAGTATTCAGTTTAAGACAACATTCCAGTCCCCCCCCCCCGCTATGATGGTCCCTTTTGCTTATTCAGCTATTATCTTAAGTAGTTCTGTATAGAAAGTGATTGATGACCCAAGGGGGCATAAACATTTACCATGGTAACCTGGACGTCTTGCATCTTGCCCACCACCAATACATATCTAGTCCCCTCATCCACCACCACCTCGTCCTCCTTGAAGGGAAGAGAGGCCGGCAGAAGAATCACCACTATCCTCTTCCTCCCACCAGGCAGGGATGCATGATACAGGCCAGGAAATCTTTTACTTTTCAATTTAAGGGCTTCATTAGGAGTCAAATGTGTCTCCTGTATGAAGTTAATTTTGCATTTCTGATCCCATAGAAATTTGTGAAGTTGTTTCCTTTTAATGGGATGATTGATCCCATTAATGTTATATGATAGTATTTTAGTTTTAATTTGTGCCATCATTATATTTGTTTAGCAGGATCCTCTGCTCATCGTCCCTAGTCTCTATAGGGAGCCCCATCCCCCTTTGGTACTTTCCCTTCATATTTTCCTGTCCATGTGTCCCTCTTTCTCTTCCATGCCTCCTTCTCCCATTTAACTCCTCATGTTTTCAATTTCATTTATGTGCCACCAACTGTAAGAAAAGCATCTGAAAACCTTCTTGTCCCCATTTTTGGGGAAAAACATTAGAAATCCATTAATACATTTCAAACATTACCCACTAGGTGGGGTTACAAACACATGGATGACCTGCCTGTCCTTAAACCAACAGGAACTTAATAAATCAATAAACTGTTGTGAACCATAGTTAACTGGTGTCCGAAGTGGGTTCCTTATCGAATTCCTTTGAATCCTCAGATGGGCTCCCCCCATCCAGCTATCAGTCTCCATGGACCTCACAGAATAAAACTTTAGATCTGGTGCATCCTTCATTTCAGAAGGCTCTACAAGTTTTGCATTAAGATCTCTTGGGATGTGTGAACTTTCTGGGTCAGCCTAACTATCAATCGTTGGGCTGGTGTGTGCCACCTGTGAGGCACTTAGCCCATGTTGATGATAACGGGCATAGCCACACCAGAGGTTTAATTTGGGGTTCAAACCCCTGCCTCTGAGGCAAGATCAGCGTCAGCAGTAACAATCTTACTATCAAAAACATTATTTATTTTACAAACACCAACCAAAGGCTAAATTATTCCACAGTAAGAACCCCAAGACTGTGGAACAGTCTTCCGCAATATTTAGTGGACAGTCAATCCATTCATTTTTTTAAAAGAAGTCTGGATCAGTGGATGGAGTCCAGCTCCTCGTGGGTCTAATTATTTTCCCACCACAGTGGTGGGGGACAATCTTGATGGGCCACGGCCTACTTTTGTCCTATGATACCAAGTAAACCAAGCTACTCTCCCCCCTCCCCCACCCAGCTCATGTTACGGGGTGTGAGAATCCCCTCCGGGAGTTCCAGCTCACCTTCCCCATCTCTGTTGTATTATTGGGCATCCACCCCCTTTTTTTGTCTGTGATACCTTTTTCTCCCTTTTATATCATTACCAACATTTTATAGTTCCCCTTTGTTCTCCATATTTTTGCCCTTCGGGGTCTCTCACAATAGTTACTTAGAGTCTGCTCAGTCGGTGTCCAGGAAAGCATGAACTTGCCAAAACTGCAAACCTTAAACCCTTGTTTACCTAAGTTTACTTATTCCTGGTTAAACAAAACCCCGGCCTCTCTTTTATTCATTCATGCTTCCCTTTCTGTTTATCAAATTGATACCCCCAACCCCCCCAGAGGACACGTAGATGTTTAATCAATGGTCGGCCATGGGGTGGATCCCAGACGGAGGCCACGGTCTTGTGTTCTTCAAGCTGATCAAAGGTGACCAATTTAGCCCCCATGGGTGTACAGAAGTTAACCTCTGGTTCACCTCCCTCCCCCCCCTCCACAATCTGAGGTTCCGTGGAACCTTTACACATAAGAGTACCTCTGTCTCGGAGGCTTGATTTGTGGTAGCTGACAATTTAGCCAGCCTGAAGTGAGGGAAAAACTTGTATCGTCAGTTCTTCATGTCCCTCGGTCTTGAGTATTCTTTTCCCGGTCCTCCCGAGTCCCCTGGTCAGTTCGATCTTGAGTAATGATTCCAGCCAGCTGCACAGGAGATGTATAGGCTTTCAAGAGAGAGCAGACATCGGCCCTCAGGGTGGTGTGGTGTGTCGGCCTATCCCGATTGGGGTTCTTCATGCCTTTCGGTGCAACCGACCAGGCCGAGCACAAGAGCTCTTTCTCCGATCTCCCTGTTGACAGTGATGGTACCACAATTCCTTGTGCTTCTAAGAAACCAGAGGCCGCCACTAAATTCTCGAAGACCTTTACTCCTTGAGTTGTCTCGACTTTTAGTCTAGCTGGATACAACATCTGGGCCTTCAGGTTTTTTGCTCGTACCTGTTTCAAAACTGGCCACATGGCTCATCTACTTTCTTGAACCCCCATGGCATAATCATTATCCACGGTGATACGATGGTTGCCATAGGATATCGAACGTGCCCTCCAGGCTCTGTGAATTATCTCTTCCTTGGAGGCATATGAGGTGAGTTTTGCCACAAAGGACCTCGGGCAGGCATTTGGGTTTGTTGGGATCTGTGCCAAGGATCGATGTGCCCAATCCATATTCACATCGAAGTCTGCAGGGAGTTGTAAGGATGCTCTCAGCACCTTTTGGAGAAAGGTAATTGTGTCTGTGGATCCTTTTTCAGCCCCTTCCGGGATACCATAAACATGTATGTTCTGGCGCCAGCTGCGCCCCATTATATTATCCAGCTTGGCTGTCAGCTCTCTCTCCCTGGCCATCAGAAACAATAGCAGACGGTCATGCTGATTGGTTTGTTCCATTGTGTTCACTGGATCCATTTCCAGTTGATCTGTTTTGTGTTTGATTTTGTTGATGTCCGCTTGTAGCTCCAATAGTCCAGCATCTATTTTTGTCACTGTTTTAACCGTCTGTAGTATTGAGGCTACTAGATGCGAGCAGCTTTCATCAGAACCATCCGAGAGAGCCATGCTGGTTTCTTCCTCTGATGCCCCGGGCAACAAGATGGATTTTTCTTGCTGTAGCATCAGCTTTAATTTCTGTACCGGAGTCTGATTGTTCTTGGCCATGGTTGCTTTTTATCTAGTGATTTTCGCCAGTAACTGCCTGTCTTTTAGCGGGTGGCTGTCATTAGATTTCTTCTGGGCTTAGGAGAAAGAAGGCTCAAGCTGCCATTTAGGTGCTGACGTCACCGGAAGTCCACCACAGGGTCATTCTGAGTACTCTAGTTCCACATTTGCAGGTGCGGGACTTAAACAAGTATACCCTGGAGAAAAGGAGGGAAATGGTGACATGACTGACACATGTAAGTACCTGCATGGGATAAATAAAGTAGATGCCAAGGAACTATTTTTCTTGAGCCTAAACACAGGGACATGAGGAAATTCACTAAAGCTGGTAAGGAAGAGATTCAAAAAAGGACTTCCAGAAGAAAAAATTACTCCAACGCAATAATCTTTCTTCCAAGGGGTCCTTTAGCATTAGTAACAATAGCAGTTCACTGGCCTATGCAGCCAGTATAGTGTTATGCTTGTGCAACTGTGTTAGTTTGGTTTTTGCCATCCGCACTCTCTATTCCAGAGGAATTACCACCCTGTAGGGGTACGAAGGCAAGGAACCCTTGGAGAGGGTTCCACCCCTAGAGGTGCAACGGGATAGTTCCTGTGGCGAAAGGTACCTTAGGAACCCCCTAAGGAGAGAGTGCTGCTGCTGGAGGAGGAGGGGAGGATGGTGGGGCAAAGAAAAAATGCTTCACAGTGAGGCTTAGAGGAACTGCTTATATAGCTCAGGAAGTGGGAGTGGCTGGCTGCTTGGCCACCGAACTACAGGCAAGCCTTTCATTTCACTGGTCTACACAGCCAGTATAGTGTTATGCTTGTGCAACTGTGTTAGTTTGGTTTTGGCCGTTCGCACTCTCTATTCCAGAGGAATTACCACCCTGTAGGGGTACGAAGGCAAGGAACCTTCAGAGAGGGTTTCACCCCTAGAGGTGCAACGGGATGGTTCCCATGGCTAAAGGTACCTCAGGAATCCCCCCAAAAATGTAGAATCATCCCCAAAAGGAGGCAACATGAGCATATGAGCAAGCAGTACCTGTGACACAGTAGTAGTAACTGTAACGTAGCAGTAGAGAAGTATAGGCAGTTTGATAATGCAATGAGATGCTCAGCTGTAATGACTGCCCAGGCTGCATAGCAGGATACTGATGGTATGCTTAGAGAGTAGGGGATCCCCTAAGGAGAGAGGGAACGGCAGGACATCCTCCATCTCCATCCAACAACGGAACCTACCTAAAGAAACTAATGGAAACAACTAAGCTAACTAAGTGTTATGACCTGAGGCAACGGAGAGAAAAAAAACCCTAAGAGGAGGAAATCTTTGGGGATCCAAGGTCTAGGTCGCCTTCCCTCCAGGCTTGGGATAATTTATTTAGTGATGGCTCTGCAGCTGTAATTTGGAAAACCCAATTAAAGGGAGGTGGAAAATATTCCAATTTGGAGGAAGGCTCTCACTCAAACCCTCTAGCGGGAACGCCGTGGAAGGCTGCGAGAAAACTCTGCAACAATACATGCATTCAAGGCACAGGAGGAGAGCGACAGCTGCTGAGGCACTCACCTGGCCTACCCACCCTAAATCAAACCAGGTGAACCAGAGGCAGTCGTAGGGAGGATGCGGTGAAGGTGCCTGTCACAGGCTGTGGGTAATGAAGGACCATAGAGGCGTCTTTGCAGTAGGAAAACTCAGAATATTTATTCAGAACCATCCAACATAAAAGCGAACTGGATACGACAAAATTAAGAAAAGGAAAACAAAAACAAATAGATATCCATAGGCTAGAAGGCACTAGTTCTCTAGGATGCTTACAGCAGCATGTCCAGGCCTGCTCTCTGGAACCAACTAATCTGACTCAAGCTTAAAACATCAGCTTTTTATAGTGATCAGGGGTCATGTGATCATTCAACTCCTCCCCTGAGCCTCTTCTAGAATATTATTCCTTTATTTACAATATATTTAACCATTTCAACATTATAATGCTTTTACATTGATATGACATTATTTTCTAAAGTAGCAAAATGAAATATAGCCCTTTTAAGAGAAGGTTGAAAAGATGAGCTAATTGGGAGAAGGGACTGCCCCTTTAAGGCAGTATAAAGCTACCAAACATAGGGCCAGCCAGCTCCTAAGGGAGTTGCTGCAGAGAGGAGAGACCCACAGAGCTGCTAGGAACACCAGCAGGACCACAGCGCCCTCGATCCTCAGAACATCAAGGAAAACGCATCCAACAGTGATTTCTAACTCTCCTGGGTATGTGTATGCAGGACTGATTGGAAATATGGCAAAACGCCACAGTGGGGGTTTGTTTGAAGGCAAAACGCCTTCACAAACGTGCGCACGATCGCGTGGTAATTTTACCGGCGATCGCAACGCCGAGAGGGAGTGCAGCAACAAACAAGAGGCTAAACAGCTGCATTTGTAGGCGCTCTACCAGAAAAAGGGTTTTGGGGTAGATTTAATGCCACAGGGCTGCATTTTTCTTTAAAACCAGCACTTTTATAAAACGGCATACAAACTACATACAGAGGGCTTCTTAAAGAACAGTGACCTGCCATATTACACAACAGGTCTTTTCTATTTGTTTAAGATACTTTCTTTTATTATAACAATTTCTCTTTTACTAATGAAACCTTGTTCCACACGACTATATCTGTAGACCCTCCATTATATCGGAACCCATTATTTCAGGGAGAACAAAAACGTCCTATCATGCTTACAAATAAACGAATATTTTCATACTACAGAACATATATAATCCTGACGTCAGCAGGATACCACTTTTCTTTTACTAGAAGGATGGACAATGGGAATTTTATGCACTGGGAAAAAGACATAGATACAAATGACAGACAAACATACATATAAACAAAATGGGTGGCCAGCCCAACGAACAAACATATAAGCAGAAAGACAAAGACAAGAAGCAGCAGTACATTCCCAACCCATTGGCATTCTTAGAATAGAGGAAAAGCGAAAAAAAAAAAATTGGAGGGAGTATTTCCTCTCTCACAGTGCCTTGCTAGGGAAACACTATATAGTGAGACACTAGAACTAAAGGAGATCATCGTAACTACCCTTCACTGCTAGTCTTAAATTCTACACCAGGAGTTGCTGTCGCGTAGCAGGCAGCTAAAGCCAAACCCGGGGCAAGGACATTCCCAGCTATGGGCCAGGTGAGAAGGATCCTGTCCCAAGTTGGACACGCTCGATGATGTGGACTTAAAGCAGACTGAGTGTCGGCTGCAGGAACCCTGCGCCAAAACAGAAGGGCTGGCATGCCCCAGAAATTGATTGAGAACTGAAAAGCTGGTGAGCTGAATGAGCACGGCGTGCTGAGATGGTAATGAGCATTGAGTGCTGAGACCTTGCAAGGTCGAATGCAGATTGAGTGCAGCAGAATCCCAGGCCGAAGCCAAAGGGATGGCAGTAGGCATGAAGCAACAATTTGCGTAAACAAGGAGTAATGGTTGCATAAGCAAGTGTGGACCTGATAGGTCAGTAAGAAGTAGTAGTGGTAGGTGGATGTGCATAACATACTGTATAGCAATTAAACAGCTCTGATTTGGGGGCAAGGCAGCCAGACATGAAAAGCCAAATCAAGGTGACAAACACTGAGGATTTTTGGCAGTGAGGCAAGATTGAAAAACAAGCTATATTAACAGCCTCAGCAGGAGCTTAGTTAGCTGACCTCAGAGTTGTAACTGCAATGAAACATGGAGACAAATGCTTTGAAGCAGGTGTAGCCAGGCAGTACAATGAAGCTCAGGTGAAAAGAATTAAGTATGCAACATGGAGCAGCTAAGGTTGAGCTGCAACACAGAGATAATAATAGCAGTTGCACTGCAGTAGTTTAAGCGTGGTGAGCATAGTGTAAAAAACACAAGCACTGGGTACAATAGTAAGTAAAGTAAACAGCAGTGGCTGCAATTGTAGGTAACTGAAAGCAGTAGCATACGCTCTGAGTAGGAAGCATCCAGTAAACTCACTGCACTCCCAGTTGAAAATAGGACAAACACTGCTTGCTAAGTTCAAAGTACAACATTCTTAACAGGTTTTCCTTAAGGTTCAAACATGAAGTAACTCTCCAAACCAGAATAGAGTTACTTCATGTTTGAACCTTAAGGAAAACCTGTTAAGAATTTTCTACCAAATTAAAGTTTTGGACTTTGAACTTAGCAAGCAGTGCTTGTCCTGTTTTCAACAGGGAGTGCAGTGAGTTTACTGGATGCTTGTTACAATTGTTAAGAGACTTGCAATCTCTTCACTGACTCCACTGGTGAGCACACTGTAACTTTGTGGTTTCTTTAGGCTCTGAGTAGGTTTGCAGTTGCAATGCAAGTAATTTGAGAGTTGTAACTGAAAGCAAGCAGTATGAGCTCCGTAGTAGCAGTATGCTAGGAGTTTAGAACAAAGACCCCCCCCCCCAAAAAAAAAAAAACATAGCAAAACAGAAAATAGGGAAGGCCCAAAAACAAGAAACAAAAACACAGGGAAGCACACAGCCAGAGGAAAGATACAAACTAGAACAAGAAAACAAGCACCAAAGAGTCCAGCAGAGACACACAGAAACAGCAGGCTTGGGAGACCAGCTCAGAGGACAAACCAACATAGCCTCCAGCTGCAAAGAAAAAATGCTTCACGGTGAGGCTTAGAGGAACTGCTTATATAGCTCAGGAAGTGGGAGTGGCTGGCTGCTTGGCCATCTAACTAAAGGCAAGCCTTTCATTTAGCTGGCTAGCTGCAACTGCCCCAGAAGAAAAAATTACTCACCTTAGTAATGTTGTTTCTTCTAATGGAGTCTTGCTATATTATGACAATTGCAGTTTGACCCAACCTTTGAACTGCTCTGGAGGTGAAAGAGTTAAGTTCCATGCAAGGCATGGAATCTTGAGCGCAAGCTCGGTTGAAAACTCTGTCTGTTTTGCTTCAAACCTAAACTGTCAGATCTTCTACGAGCAAAAACTCACTAAGGTTCTGTGTGGAAACTGTAAGCCTACTCTAGCCAAATGGCTACTATACACTAATACATTTTCTGGTCCCAAAACAAGACTCAAGTCAGGGGACCAAGAAAATGAAAATTCAACAACAACAAACAACAATGGCAAGCACTAGATGCCAACAAATCACTACCCACCCACATCCCAACAGCAACAAGAGGTTCTGAGAGGGGCAGGTGAGGGAGGTCATAATATATAAGACTCCATTAGAAGAAACAACATTACTAAGGTGAGTAATTTTTCTTCAAACAACATGAAGTCTTGCTATATTATGACTATGCAGACTTACATAGCAGTACCTCCATGGAGGAGGGCAGAACCTACTTAGGGAATAGGCTCTGAAGCACAGCTGTGCCAAACCGAGCATCACTCCTAGCCTGGATGTCCAAGGAGTAATGCTTTGTGAAAGTATGAACTGTTTTCCAAGTAGCTGCTTGACATATCTCTAAGATAGGGATGTCCCTGGCAGCAGCCAAGGACGCAGCTGTACCTCTGGTAGAGTGAGCCCTCAGGCCTGAAGGGGAACCTTACCCAGTTTTAGATAACGAAATTGGATACAAGAAACGTTCCACCTGGCAATAGATCTTTCAATGGCAGGTTTCCCTTTACCTACCTCACCATAAGTGAGAAATAGCTGAAGGGAATCAAACCTGTGACCCTTGGTATGCTCTATGTAGTAGCTAAGAGCTCTTTTGACATCTAAACTGTGCAATCTCCTCTCACCAGAGGAAGAATGGTCAGTGAAATACACAGGAAGAGACATAGATTGATTCAGGTGAAAGTCCGAGACAAACTTAGGCAGAAACTTTCTATTAGTCCTGAGGACCACTTTATCCCTATGAAAGGAGATAAAATCAGGTTCCACTGACAATGCTTGTAGTTTACTTATGCGCCTAGCAGAAGTGATAGCTACCAAAAACACAGTCTTCCAAGTCAAGTACTTAAGCTCTGCTGAAGACATGGGTTCAAAAGGAGGTTGCATAAGCTGGGCAATGCAAACATTAAGATCCCATGCAGGGGCAGGGTCCCTGAATGGAGGGTTGATGTGAAGCAACCCCTTGAAAAACTGAGAAAACCGGATGAGCTGAGAGAGAAGAGGATTTACCTGCTGATAAGAAAGCAGAGACTGCTGCCAGGTGCACTTTTAGGGTAGCTGGTCTCAGCCCCAAAGCATTTAAATGCACCATATAATCCAGAACTGTGGGCAAGCCGGCAGACTCTGGGGAAATACTCTTACCAGAGCACCATATGGAAAACCTCTTCCATTTGGAGTTATAAGTAGCCCTGGTAGAAGGCTTCCTTGAAGCCTTCAAAACATTAAGTACACCCTGAGAAAGATGTAAGTCAGCAAACTCTAACTCTTCAAGAGCCAGGCCTTGAGGTCGAGAGATTTGAGATTTGGATACCAAACCCTCCCCTGTGCACAGGCTAACAGATTTTTTATTCCTAGGAAGGCACAGGGGAAGGTGGACTGTTAGGGACAGGAGCAGTGGATACCAGGGCTGTCTGGCCCAATCTGGGGCAATCAGGATCATCTTGCAAGGTTGAGATCTGATCTTGACTAGCACCTTGAACAGGAGAGGAAAGGGGGAGAATGCACAGAGAAACTTCCCTTCCCAATTGAGAAGGAAGGCATCCAGAGGGACTGAGCCCAACACTGGGGGTCTGCAGCAAAAAAGAGGAAGTTGGTGATTGTCTGGGGCTGCAAAAAGATCTATCTGAGGAGTGCCCCACCTGGCAAACACCACCTCCAGGATAAGGGGATCCAGAGACCATTCGTGATGGCCCTGTGAAATCCTGCTGCGAGCATCTGCCAGGACATTGTCTTTGCCTGGGAGGTGAACTGCCACAAGGGAGGTGTTCAGGGAATAAGCCAGAGACCACAACTTCATTGCTTCGGTGCACAAGGCCGTAGACCGAGTGCCGCCTTGCTTGTTGATGTACCACATTGTAGCGGTGTTGTCTGTTCTGACTTGTACCACTTTGTTCTGAACAGATGTGGAAAAAGCTTGAAGTGCTAGAAAAACTGCTCTGAGTTCCAACAGATTGATGTGGAGCAGAGATTCCTGAGGGGACCACAATCCCTGAGTGGTGAGGTTGTCCATGTGGGCTCCCAACCCCAAGAGGGATGCATCTGTAGTAAGGGTCAAGGAGTGAGACTGTGGGATGAAGGGTACCCCTTGTCTCAGATTGCTCTGATCCTGCCACCACTGTAGGGCCTGGATCAAGGTTCGAGTTACTGGGATCAACTTGGATAGAGGATCTCTCCTTTGAGACCAGAAGGCTCTCAAATGGAACTGAATGTCCCTCATCTGAAATCTTGCTCCCTGCACTACTGCTGTGGAATCTGTCATGTGCCCTAGGAGCTGCAGAAAATGCCTTGCTGGATGACAGACCTGCAGAATGAAGGAGGAGGCCAGAGAAACCAGGGTCTTTGCCCTTTCTAAAGGAAGGAAGGAAGGATCTGGCCTGTTGTGTGTTCAGTTCTGTGCCTATGAAGGTGAGAAGCTGAACAGGCTGTAGAACTGACTTTGGGAGATTGAGAAGGAAACCTAGAGATGTGAGCAGCTGCTGGGTGACTTGAAGGTGTAATCTGACTTGTTCTGGAGACTGGCCTACTATGAGCCAGTCGTCCAGGTAAGGAAAGATGGCAATCTTGCCTTCTTAAATGAGCAACTGCTACTGCCAGGCATTTGTGAATACCCTTGGGGCAGAGGTGAGACCGAAGGGCATTGCTCTGAACTGGTAATGGCCTGAGGGTAGTTGAAATCTGAGGTACTTTGGTGGGAGCTTCTGATGAGGACATGGAAGTAGGCATCCTTGAGGTCCAGGGATGCTAGCCAGTCCCCTGGCCTTAGAGAGGGTAAAATAATTCCCAAAGTCACCATTTTGAATTTTGGTTTTAAAAGGTGCTTGTTTAGGTATCTGAGATCCAGGATGGGCCACCATTCTCCTGTCTTTTTTGGGGTAAGGAAGTACCTGGAATACAATCCTTTGCCCTGGTGTAGGGGAGGAACCCTCTCCACAGCTCTGAGAGCCAAGAGGGTTGAAACTTCTGTTTCTAAGGTGAGAGCCTCTGAAGGATTTGCAGGTGGAAAGGATCTGGCTCTCATCTTTGGAAATTTTTTGAAGCTGAGAACCAGTCCCTGGTTTACCACTTCCAGGACCCACTTGTCTGATGTTAAAGACTTCCAGTCCTGGACGAAGTAAGCCAGCCTGCCCCCTACAGGTATTGGAGAATCGGCCCTGGGCATCCCATTAGGGTGCCTGCTTGGCAGGAGCTTTAGGCTGAGGGGTGGTAGCAGGCCTGCTCATACCCCGTCTGCCTCTTCCTCTGAAGAAGCCCCTCTGGGCATAGGCTGAACAGGAGGCCTGGGCTTGTTAAAAAGGCCTATGAAAAGGCCTGCCCCTGCCCTTGGAAAGCTGCCTTTGAGGAGTGGCCTGCCTTTCCTTGGCCTGCACTCCCTATAGGTGGTCCTGTACTCATCCATTTTCTTCATATAATTCTCTGTCTGTTCTCCAAACAGAGAGTTATCCACCACAGGAAAATCCATGGCCTTAGCCTGGGTATCCTGTGACAGGCTAGTACACCTGAGCCAAGCCATTCTACGAAAGGCCACAGATGTAGCCATGACTCTGGAAGATACATCATTAGAGTCCACTGCAGCATGGAATTGCACCTTGGATGCCTCAATACCATCAGCAGCCACCTGCTCCAGCTCCCTGGCAAGTTGTTCAGGGACCTGCTTTGCAACATAAGCCATATAATTTGCCTGTCTGAATCCCAAAGATGCTGCCATGTACTGCTTCTTTGCCATGGCATCAATCCTCCTGGAGTCCTTGTCCGGGGGGTGTGAAGCCAAAGGAATATTTGCCTTATCACAGGCTGCGGCCTGCACAACTCCAACATGGCTGCATTGTTGTGAGAGGAACTCGTGTCAGAGCCTGACAAAGTGTACCTCCTGTCCATTTCTTGTCCACAGGAAGTACAGAATGGGGCTTTAAAATTTTTACTGTCTGTTTCCGAAGGATTTGTGCATAGGAATAGACAGTCTTCTAGACTCTGGGATATCCATCATTTCTACATAGTCAGGCTCTTCTTGGTCATCCACAGCTTCTTCCATAGGAAGCTGAAGGGTTTCAGCCACTTTCTTATAGAAAATAAAATGAGAAGGGGAGTCAGAAAGCCTGGGGAGAAACTTCCATAGTTCTGTCTGGAGAAATGTCCGGTTCAATGGACACATCCAGACTGTCAAAATCACATTCACTCTCTTCATAATCTCCCCGGTTCATAAATCCTCTATATCATACTCCTGAACCGGTAGAACCGACCGAACCGACAGCTTGCCTGATGGTGCCGGTTCAGTCGGAACCAGTGACTGGACAATTTTGATCGCTTTGGCTATCTCTGCAGCAGTTGGAGAAGGGATTTTTGGCTCCAGACCTGCTGACTTCCTAGTCCTTTTAACTGGAACCGACTCATCCGAGTCAGCTCTCCTTTTGCCCGAGGAAGACTCACCCTGGTTAGAGGGCACTCCCTCTGGTTCGGCTGGCACCGAACCGGGCTGGCTATCCGGGTCAACGGACTTCTTAGCCTTCTTTTCCCTGAGCCTACCAACTCTCTTATCCCGGGTAGCTGCAGGGAAATTCACACAAATCTGGCAGTCTGAATTGAGGTGGTCAAACCCCAGACAATAGACACATGTGGTGTGTAGGTCAGCCTTAGCAAAAGCTTCCCCACAGACATCACAGTGTTGAAACCCAGTGGGCCCGGTTTTTCTTTTGGGTTTCTCAAACATAATACCAGCCTAACCAGAAAACTTGCCCGTTAATGGCCCTTAGCCAAGCAAGACACCCTTATCCGTTCCAAACCGTGTCACGGGTCGTGGAAAAAACCGTAATGAAACCCGTTTTTTTTAGAACGGATAAGAACTGGGAACCGCACTTCTAAAGCAATTTAAAGCAATTTTAAACCAACCTGATCGGTTCAGGACTGAACCGATAATATCGTTTACAATTTCCACACAGAATAAAAGTAAAACTTTGAATTACTTATGATACCACAGACAGAGCTTGAACCAACCGGTTGTGGTTTTATTTTAAAAACAAATGCAGTTTGAAAACCGAAATTATACACTTTAAAACCGACAAATGAACTGAGCAGTAGGAGAAATCTCCGGAGCGACCGTTCAGTGATGCGGAGTAAAGAATCTGACAGTTTAGGTTTGAAGCAAAACAGACAGAGTTTTCAACCGAGCTCGCACTCAAGATTCCATGCCTTGCATGGAACTTAACTCTTTCACCTCTGGAGCAGTTCGAAGGTTGGGTCAAACTGCAATTGTCATAATATAGCAAGACTTCATGTTGTTTGAAGTATGCCTTTAAGAGAATTTATTTAAATAAGCTTGGGCATCAGCCAATCAAAAAATATGAGGAGAGCGAGCTGAGTGAGAGCAGCCTGAAGGGCTTCAGAATTTTTTCGAAGAAAATGGGCACATGCCCTGAAAAGTGAACAAACAGGATTCAAAAAACATGCAACTGTCCGAAAACTGAAAGCAGATAACATGAGCATGAAAGCTCTTCAATAACAAAACCCCAAATTTGGTAATAAAACTGAGAACAGAGTCCTTCTCCTAACAGGTGAACTGGGGAGGAAGGGTGGGAGCTTACTGATGCTAAAGGACCCCTTGGAAGAAAGAAGATTATTGCGGGGAGTTATTTTTTCTTCTTACCCCAGGAGTGCTTTAGCATCAGTAACAACAGCAGACTACTGAGCAGTACCAAGTGGGAGGTGGGCAGAGAACCTACCAAGGAAAGCGGCTCTGCAGAACCGCCCTGCCAAATTTGGTGTCAGATCTGGACTGCACATCTAAACTGCAGTGCATCATGAGGGTGTGCACCGATTTCCAGGTAGCTGCTTTGCAGACATCCAGAAGGGGTATGTCCCTGCTGCTGAGGCTGCAGTACCCCTGGAGGAGTGGGCCCTGAGCCCCACAGGAGGTTGATGACCAGCCTGTCCATAGCAGAATATAATACAAGAGACCAACCAGCGGAAAACACTCTCTTGGTAGCTGATCTTCCTCTGCCTACATTTCCATAGGTGAGGAACAACTGAGGAAGAGTCTCTGGACTGCCTAGTATGCTCTGGGTAGTAAAAGAGAGATCTTTTAACATTCAAGCTGAGGAGCTTTTTGCTCACTAAGAGTGGATTTCTCAGCGAAAAAAACAGGTAGAGTACTGGACTGGTTTTAGATGGAACTCTGAAACCACCTTAGGCAGAAATTTCCTATTCATCCAGAGCTCAATTCTATTATTGTAAGGAATGATGTCATTAGGTTCAGTGCATGGAGCCAGTACCTCTGAAATTCATCTGGCAGAGGTAATGGCCACCTGGCAGACCTACTTTCAGGTCACAAACCTGATATGTGCAGTGGCCATAGGCTCAAAGGGTGGCTCCATGAGACTGGCAATGCAGAGATTCAGGTTCCAAGTGGGAACCCGCTCCCTGACTGGAGGCTGAAGGTGTAAGAGGACTTTGACAAACTGTTTGAAATTGTGTGGGAAAACAACTGACTTTTTTCTTTCCCACTGAAAAATAGGCCTATTTGCTGCCAGGCGTAGCTTGAGGGACTTCAAAACTGATGCCTGCAGATGTACTAGGAAATCTAGCAGCTGAGGGTCTGCTACTGTAAGAGGGTCGACCTTTTTGCTCATGCACCAGAGGGGAAACCGTTTCCATCTGGTTGCATACATCCCTTCTTTGTGCTAGTTCCGAGTACTGAGAAGATGGAAACTCTTAACGCCCCAAGAGCCAGACCTTGAGGTGAAGAGAGTGTATGTCTGGGTAAAGCACTCCTGTTTGAGGAGGGTCAGCAGAGAGTGAGTTAGCGGCAGGTGAACAGGCCTGCTGCCAGATAGTGCAGGAAGGAGAAGGTAGCAGGCTTGCCTGGGCCAATCTGAAGCCAGCAGAATCATTGATGCAGGCTGTTGTCCGAGTTTCAGCAATACCCTCAGTATCAGGGGAAAAGGCGAGAATGCATAGGGAGCTCCCTGACCAGTCCTGGACCAAGGCATCCAGATGAAGCATTCCTGGCACTGGGGGTCTGCAACAGTATTGAGAAAGCTGAAAGTTGAGGGGAGAGGCAAACAGATCCACTTCTGGTGTGCCCCACTGCCTGAATACTGTGGCTAGTACTTGTTTGTTCAGAGTCCATTCTCTCTGGCCTTGACTGATGTGACTTAGAGCATCTGCCAGAGTATTGTGTTTGCCTGGGAGTAAATAGCTGAAAGGCTGACTCCCAGGGAGAAGGCAAGAGACCAGATTTATAGAGCCTGTGAACAGAATATACCTGATCTGGTACCACTCTGCTTGTTTGTGTAAAACATTGCAGATGTATCTTTAGAGAGCTAGACGATTGCTCTGAGTTCCAAAAGATTTATGTGTAACTGTGACTCTTGGAAAGTCTAGGTGCCACTTACTGAGGTACTGTCCAGATGTGCTCCCCACTCCAGGAGGGAGGTGTCTGTGGTGATCACCTTTGTGGGATGTGGAGCCTGAAAGGGAATCCCTGCTACCAGATTTGCAGGGTTCTTCCACCAAAGCAGTCTGAAGGGACTGCTCCATCACAGGTCTCAGCTTTGATAAATTGTTGCTTTTTGAGACCAGTGAGCTATAAGGAGGCTTGCGGGTGTCACATCCTGTACCTGAACTCTGGGACCACTGCAGGCATTGAAGTCATGTGTCTCAATAGTCTGAGGAAATGTCAAAGTTACGTGATTTGCTCAGGACCACATCATACACTGAACAAGTGAGGGTTAATAATTCAAACCCAGTCAACCGCCTGCTGGCTGGGCTTGATGTCCCTGGATGAAGGAATCTGCCACTGAGGGACAGCTTGAATTCTCACCTGTGGAAGGGAGGCATATCCTTCCTGGATGCTGGGAGGGTCCCAAGTGAGACTTTGTTTAGATTTACCAGAGACTCCAGAGTGAGCCCTGTAAGGGGAAAAAGGTGTCAGCGTGGCTCAGTTGGTAGCACATCCGCCTCTGGACCAGAAGGTTGTGGGTTCTCGTCCCACACCGGGATTGGAGTTGCACCTAAAAATCGCTGGCATCTGAGTGCAGTATTGGGGGGTGCTGTACTGCTGGGGTGTGCCGTCCTTCGGATGAGATGTTAAACCGAGGTCCCTTCTGCCCATCCTGGTGTTGTCCTGGTGGGTGTCCAGGTGGAAGTAAAGAACCCAGGCACTTTTCGCAAGAGAGAATATTCTCGTGTCCTGGCCAACATTCCCCTTCCCATAAACTGGTTCATGCAATTATCCAGGCTGTGTGTGGGTGATGATGTGCGATATGGCCGCCACCACACATTCAGTCACTTCACTATCAGTCTAGCATTGCTTGTAAAGCGCTTTGGATGTATGAAAAGCGCTATATAAATACTGATTCTTCTTCTTCTTCTTCTTCCTTGACCTGACAAGGAGGATTTGACACTATGAGCCAAATGGCAAAATAGGTGTAGCTAGAGATGCCCAGATTCCGGAGTTGTGCTGCTACCACTGCCAGGCACTTTGTAAAGACTCTTGGGGCCAAGGAAGGCTGAAGGGCTGCAGTGTGTGAGACCTCATTATGGGTGCATGGGAAAAAGGAGCCCTCTAGGACCAGGGAGGCTAGCCAGTCTCCCTACTATAAGGACTGTATGACTACTAACACAGTGACCATCTTGAATTTGGGTTTTAACAGCAAGATAGGTCACCACTCCCCAGTTGTCTTTTTGTGTCAGAAGAAAAAAATTACTTACCACAGTAATGTTGTTTCTTCTAAAGGAGTCCTAATGTGTTCTGACATATGCAGTAAGACCTTGTTGTTCTGCTGCCCTGGAGAGGAAAGAGTTAAAGCCTACATTCTAAGTAGGCGCATGCTCGGTTTCAAATCACTGTCCCCATGTACATTCTATTCAACCATCAGGTTCTTACGAGCAACCCCAGAAAGCTTATAAAAGATTTGAAAAACAATATCAAATGCTTATAGCATTTAAATGGAAAGTTTTCCTAAAAACTTACCACCCTGACATGGGCTAAAGACTCAAGTCACAGATGCCCACTGGAGAAAAACAAACTTCCAAGTAAACACAACAAAGTGAATGAGCTGGAGTGCGGAGACCCCAGGTTCTGGCAGGGGAGGCAGGGTGGGATCAGAATACATTAGGACTCCTTTAGAAGAAACAGCATTACTGTGGTAAGTAATTTTTTTCTTCAAACAACAAGAAGTCCTAATGTATTCTGACATATGCAGACTACCAAGAAGTTCCTTTGGAGGAAGGAACAGAACCTACTTAGGAAAGAAGCTCTGTAACACTGCTGTTCCAAACCTGGTATCACTTCTTGCCTGCACATCCAGGCTGTAATGCTTGGTAAATATGTGTACAGTTTTCCAGGTAGCTGCTTTACAGATTTCTGACAAGGAAATGTCTCTCGCAGCTGCTATGGTGGCACCTGTGTCTCTAGTAGAGTGAGTCCTGAGGCCTACAGGGGGACCCTTCCCTAGTTTCTGGTAGCAAAACTGAATGCAAGACACTATCCATCTTGAAATGGTCCTTTTAGTGGCAGGCTTACCCCTGCCCACTTCCCCATAGGTAAGGAACAATTTGTTATTGTCACCCCTATGTTCTCTAGTCAGATCCAAACAATAGCTAATAACCCTCTTTACATCCAGGCTATGCAGCCTACGTTCCCCTGAACTAGAGTGTTCAGTGAAGAAGACAGGCAAGTTTATAGATTGGTTAAGGTGAAACTCTGAGACTACTTTAGGGAGGAACCTTCTATTTGTTCTGAGAACCACTTTATCATTGTGAAAGGAGATATAGTTAGGTTCCACAGATAAAGGCTGTAGTTCACTGATATGTCTTGCTGAAGTGATGGCTACTAAAAACACAGTTTTCCATGTCACAAACTAACTCTGCTGAGAACATAGGTTTGAAGGGGGGGTTGCATTAACTGTGCTATGCATATATTTAGATCCCATGAAGGGGTAGGCTCCCTATGAGGGGGGGTGAAAATGCAATAGCCCCTTAAAAAACTGTTTAAATATAGGTTCAGAGGCTAAAGAGGGAGATTTACCTGCTGATAAATAAGCAGAGACTGCTGCCAAGTGCACCCTCAAAGTAGAAGGCTTAAGGCCTAGAGAATGTAAATGAGCCAAATAATCCAATAAAAGTGGAATGCCCACCTCTTGTGGCTCAACACCTGACAGAGTACACCATATGGTAAACCTCTTCCATTTGGAAGAATATGTTTTCCTAGTGTTTGGTTTTCTGGAAACCTTTAGGATATCCAGACCCGAGTCAGAAAGTTGCAAACCAGCATATTCTAACTCTGCAAGAGCTAGGCCTTCAGCCTGAGGGACCCCAAGTTGGGGTACATGATCCTCCCCTGGGAGGAGACCAGCAGGTTGTACCTCCTGGGGAGGCAAATCGGGCTGGTCAATGGCAGAGCCACCAGTATCGAGTACCAAGGCTGCCTGGCCCAGTCTGGGGCTATCGAGATCATCAGTGCTGGCTGGTCCCTGAGTTTGGTCAGTACTCTGAGCAACAAGGGAAATGGAGGGAAGGCATAGAGAAATTTCCCTGACCAGTCCAGAAGAAGTGCATCCACTGGGACTATGCCCAGGACTGGAGGTCTGCAGTAATACTGAGGCAACTGGTGATTGTCTGGGGCTGCAAAGAGATCTATCTCTGGAGTGCCCCATAGCTTGAAAATGTATTTGAGAACTAGGTGATTCAGTGACCACTCGTGGTGGTTCTAGTTGATCCTGCTGAGAAAGTCTGCCAGAACATTGTCCTTCCCCCGAAGGTGAACTGCTGACACAGTTACTTCCAGGGAGTAGACCAGATTGCAGATGTTCATAGCTTTTGTACACAACAGAGTGGACCTTGTGCCACCCTGTTTGTTGATGTACAACATGGTTGTGGTGTTGTCTGTCCTGACCTGCAACACCTTCCCCTGAATCATGGAAGAAAAGGACCAGAGAGCCAGAAAGACTGCTTTGAGTTCCAACTAATTTATGTGCAGAACAGACTCCTGAGGAGACCATGTGCCCTGAGCTGTATGTTCTCCCAGATGTGCACCCCACCCCAAGAGGGATGTGTCTGTGGTGAGCACCACTGTGGGATTTTCCTGAAGGAATGGGACACCCACTCGGAGGTTGTCCCTTTCCTGCCACCATTGCAGAGCCTAAAGAAAGGTGGAAGTCACTGGACTCAGTTTGGACAATGAATCTCTGCTCTGGGACCAAAAGAACTTCGGATGGAACTGAATGTCTCTCATCTGAAACCTTGCCCCTGGTACCACTGCTGTTGCAGCTGCCATGTGTCCCACCAACCGCAGAAAGTACCTGGCTGGCTTTGGGGAGTGGAGCTTGAAAGAATCCACTAACTTTACAATGTCGGCCACCCTGTCTGGTGGAAGTCTCGCTTTTCCCAAAATAGTGCCCAGTTCTGCTCCTATGAACTGCAGGAGCTGGACTGGCTTCAGAACTGACTTTTTTGTATTTATTAAGAAGCCCAGCAAGTGAAGCATAGCCTGAGTTACTGCCAGGGCTTCTACCACCTGCTGCTGAGACTGGCCTACCAACAGCCAGTCATCCAAGTAGGGGAAAACTGAAATTCCTAAATGCCTTAGGTGTGCCACCACCGCCAGGCATTTTGTAAACACTCTGGGAGCTGAAGTCAGGCCAAAGGGGAGGGACCTGAATTGGTAGTGACCTGATGGCAGTCTGAACCTTAGGTATTTTCTGTGTGACTGCCTGATAGGGATGTGGAAATAAGCATCCTTGAGGTCTATGGATGCTAGCCAGTCTCCTTGCCTGAGTGGGCAATATCATAGCCAGGGTGACCATCTTGAATTGAGTGTTTGTTCAGGAACCTCAAATCCAGAATGAGTCGCCAATCCCTATTTTTCTTCAAGGTCAGGAAGTGCCTTGAATACAATCCTTTCCCCCTTTGGGACAGAGGGACATTTTCCACTGCCCTGTCCTGGAGTAGGGTTGTAACTTCTGTTTCCAGTAGGGAGACTTCTGCTGGACAGGCAGGCTTGAACAGCTTTGCTCTAAATCTGGGAAACTGTTTGAAATTTAAAGCAAGGCCTCTGCCCACCACTTCCAGAACCCATTTGTCTGATGTTAGAGACTGACAATTCTGGAGGTAGTGGGCAAGCCTGCCCCTACTGAAACTGGGGAGGTGACCCACAACTGTTCAGGGAGTCTGTTTAGCTGGTGTCCTGGGTTGGGAAGCTGGGCTGGAATGAGTGGCACCTCTCCTGCCCCTTCACCTAAAGTATCCACGTTGTTTCTGATAGACAGGGAAATCCTGGATCTAGTAGAAAGGCCTCTAGTAAGGCCTGCCCCTGCCTCCTCTACCTTGCTGTTTTTGAGGTGTGGCAGCCTTTTCTTTGGCTGCTGCACTCCTATAGGAAGTCCTATATTTGTCCATTTTCCTCATGTAGGCCTCAATCTGTTCCCCAAAAAGGGAATTTTGGACCAGAGGAAAATCCAAGGCCTTTGTTTGGGTGTACTGTGACAGGTTTGTGGTTCTTAGCCATGAAAACCATCTCAGGGTATATATATATATATATATATATATATATATATATATATATATAGGTGGCCAAAACCCTGGATGCCAAATCATTGGCATCCACTGCCATATGGAATTGCTGCTTAGAAGACTCAATTCCATTCCTAGCCATTTCTCCCAAATCTGCAGCCAAATCAACAGGGATTTTAGTTGCCAGAGAAGACACAGCTTCCCACAACTTCTTTTGATACCTTGCCACATAAGCCTTATAAGAGGCCTGTGTGGCAAAAAGGGAGGAACCCAGGTATGGCTTCTTTGCCATAGAGTCAATCCTCCTGGAGTCCTTCTCAGGAGGATGGGAAGATAATGGGAAGTTTGCCTTTTCACAGGCAGCAGCCTGAACTACCCCTTCATGGCTGGGGTGACTAGACAGAAATTCTGTGCCATTTCTGGCTACTGGATACTTTCTATCTGTCCTCTTATCTACCGGAGGGACAGAAGTAGGGGTACCCAAGATTTTTAGTGTCTGTCTCTTAAGCAACTTGTGGATGGGTATCGCCAGCCTTTTAGTGGCGGGAACATCCATCATTTTGACATAATCTGGTTCTTCCTCCTCCTCTGAGGATTCTTGAACCAATAAATGGAGGGTTTCAGACATCTCTTCCATAAAAGAGAAGTGAGTGAGGGCATCCTATAACTGTTTGGGTGGAGAAATACCCCCTCATGTTCCGGAGAAACCTCCAGTTCAATAGGACCGTAAAAGTCCTCCTCCTCCTCCTTCTCATCCTGTTCAGGCTCCTGATCCCATGGGTAATCGCATTCAGAGGGATCCAAGGGGATTTGAACTGGTTGAGCAGCAACTGCACGTACCACCGGTTCAGCTGGACCGGACTGAAGGGACTGAATACTGCATATCGCGTTAGCAATCTCCTCCGTGGTCAGAACCGCACCCGCTCGTGGCAGATGAGCTGGTTCGATGTGCTTTTCCTTCTTTTCCTTTTTCACGGTAGCCGGTTCAAGGGCTGTATCCATGGTTTGTTTTGAAGAAGAAGAAGTGTCACCTTCCCCTTCTGGTTCTTTTGAACCTGAACCGGTTCGGCCATCCATGTTAGCGGATTTCTCAGCCAATTTCTCAATCAGTTGGTTAAGGCACCTGTCAAGCGTCGACTGAGGGTAATTCTTACAAATGTCACAGTCTGCCTCTAGGTGTTCCAACCCTAGGCAAACAACACAAGTTGTGTGGGAATCGGCCTTGGCAAAAGTATCCCCACACTCCACACATTGTTGAAACCCGGTTAGTCCGGCTTTCTTTTTGGATTTCTGTGACTCCATCTCTAGCTTATCCAAGTGATGGTTCAGCTAGATAAGAATCCCAAAGGTAGCTCTGGTTAATAGACCGGTATTAGCGGTACAAAAAAAAAAACAACAAACACGTTTTTTTATTAACCAAAATGAAAAAATTACTCACCTTAGTAATTATATTTCTTCTAATGGAGTCTTGCTGTATTCCGACAATTGCAGTGATTCCCAACCTTTGAACTGCCCTGGAGAACTAAGGGTTAACTTTCCATGCAGGGCATGGAACGCTGACCTCAAGCTCGGTTGAAGTCTCTGTCTGGAGTGCTTTGAACTTAAACTGTCAGATTCTTACGAGCCCAACTAAACTAAAAAATTCTATGTGGAAATTGTAAAAATTCTACTAGCCAACTGGCTGAAAAGTTTTGGATTCCCAAGGAAGACTCAAGTCAGGAAACCCAAGACCATGTATTCAAAAATAACAATAATAAATAAGCACCCAAACAAAAAGGGAGGAGGGTGCAAGCAAATACACCCTTGGGGTGCAACACTGCACCTGCCCACCCACTTCCCAAAACAGGTTCTGAGAGGGGAGGCAGGAGGAGGTCAGAATACAGCAAGACTCCATTAGAAGAAATATAATTACTAAGGTGAGTAATTTTTCCTTCAAACAACATGAAGTCTTGCTGTATTCTGACAATTGCAGACTACCAAGCAGTACCTCCAAGGAGGAGGGACAGAACATACTTTGGGAATAGGCTCTGAAGTACTGCTGTGCCAAATCGAGCATCACTCCTTGCCTGGATATCCAGAGAGTAATTCTTGGTAAAGGTATGGACTGTTTTCCAGGTGGCTGCTTGACAAACTTCTAGGACAGGGATATCCCTGGCCGCAGCCAGAGAAGCAGCTGTACCTCTTGTGGAATGAGCCCTCAGGCCTGAGGGTGGAGTTTTTCCCAGTTTTTCATAGCAGAATTGTATACAAGACACAATCCACCTGGCAATAGATCTTTTGGTGGCAGGTTTGCCCTTTCCACTTCTCCATAAGTGAGGAACAACTGGAGGGAGTCAAACCTGTGACCCTTGGTACGCTCTACGTAGTAACTAAGGGCTCTTTTGACATCTAAACTGTGTAGCCTCTTCTCTCCTGAGGAAGAATGATCAGTGAAGAAAACAGGGAGAGACATAGACTGGTTTAAATGGAAGTCTGAAACCACTTTAGGCAAGAACTTTCTATTGGTTCTAAGGACCACTTTATCCCTATGAAAGGAGATAAAATCAGGTTCCACTGACAGGGCTTGCAAATCACTGATAACGTCCGGCAGAGGTAACGGCTACCAAGAACACAGTTTTCCAAGTCAAGTACTTAAGCTCTGCTGAAGACACAGGCTCAAAGGGGGGGTTGCATAAGTTGAGCAATGCAAACATTCAAATCCCAGGCAAGAGCAGGGTCTCTAAAAGGTGGATTGGTGTGAAACAATCCTATAAAAAATTTACAGAACACAGGCTGGGAAGATAGTGAGGAAGGCTTCCCCACAGACAAAAATGCAGAAACAGCTGACAAGTGTACCTTGAGAGCAGCTGGTCTGAGGCCTAGGACATTAAGATGGACCATATAATCCAGAACCGTAGGCAATTCAGCAGTGTCTGGAGAAATATTCTTCTTAGAACACCAAATGCCAAATCTTTTCCATTTGGAGTTATAAGTCTTTCTGGTGGAGGGCTTTCGAGAAGCCTTGAGGATATCCAGAACCCCTTGGGAAAGATGCAGATCTGCAAACTTTTAACTCTTCATGAGCCACGCTTTGAGATTGAGAGACTGAAGATTGGGGTACCAAATCCTTCCCTGAGAGGATGTTAACAGGTTGTAATTCCTGGGAAGAGACAGGGGAAGATGGACTGCTAGCGACAGCAACAGGGGGTATCAGGGCTGTCTGGCCCAATCTGGAGCAATCAGAATCACCTTGCATGGCTGAGACCTTATTTTTACCAAAACTTTGAATAGGAGAGGGAAGGGGGGAAAAGCATACAGAAACTTCCCTTCCCAATTGAGGATCATGGCATCCAGAGGGAGAGAGCCCAGGACTGGAGGTCTGCAACAAAAGAGAGGGAGTTAGTGATTGTCTGGAGCTGCAAAGAGATCTATCTCTGGAGTGCCCCACCTTGAAAAAATTACTTTCAAAACCTGAGGATCCAGGGACCATTCGTGATGGCCCTGGGAAATCCTGCTCAGTGCATCTGCTAGCACATTGTCCTTGCCTGGAAGGTGAACTGCTACAAGAGAGGCTTGCAGGGAATAAGCCTGGGACCACAACTTCATGGCTTCTGTGCACAAGGCCGTGGACCGAGTGCCTCCCTGCTTGTTGATGTATCACATGGTGGTAGTGTTGTCTGTTCTGACTTGAACCACCTTGATCTGAACTGACTGTGAGAATGCTTTTAGAGCCAGAATAACTGCCCTGAGCTCTAGAAGAGTGATGTGGAGAAGGGATTTTTGGGGGGACCACAGGCCCTGGGCAGTAAGGGACCCCAGGTGGGCTCCCCAGCCCAGAAGAGAAGCATCCGTGGTAACGACCACTGAAAAATGCTGAGCAACAAAAGGAACACCTTGCCTTAAATTGTCCTGATCCTGCCACCATTGGAGGGCCTGGATCAAGGTCAGAGTCACTGGAATCAGTTTGGTAAGGGAGTCCTTTCTCTGAGACCAGAAAGCTCTCAGGTGGAACTGAATATCCCTCATCTGGAATCTTGCCCCTTGGACCACTGCTGTTGAAGCTGCCATGTGGCCCAAGAGCTGGAGGAAATGCCTTGCTGGTCGAGATACCTGAAGGCTGAAGGAAGAAGCTAGTTCCATAAGAGCCCTTGCCCTTTCTAGAGGAAGAAAGGCTCTTGCTCTGAGTGTGTCCAGTTCTGCCCCTATAAAGGTAAGGAGCTGGACTGGTTTGAGAACTGACTTGGGAAGGTTGAGAAGAAATCCTAGGGAAGTGAGCACTTGCTGGGTCACTTGCAGGTGAGACCTGACTTGGTCTGGAGACTGACCCACTATTAGCCAATCGTCCAGATATGGAAAAATGGAAATATTTTGCCTTCTTAGAAAGGCAACTACTACTGCCAGGCACTTTGTGAAAACCCTTGGGGCTGAGGTTAGGCCAAAGGGCATTGCTCTGCACTGATTGTGGCCTGAGGGCAACTCGAACCTGAGGTACTTTCTGTGGGAGCACCTGATGGGAATGTGAAAGTAGGCATCTTTGAGGTTCAGGGAGGCTAGCCAGTCCCCTGGCCTTAGAGAGGGAAGGATTATTCCCAGAGTTATCATCTTGAACTTTGGCTTTAAAAGATGTTTGTTCAGATATCTTAGGTCCCAGATGGGTCGCCACTCCCATCTTTTTGGGGGTCAGGAAGTACCTGGAGTACAGTCCTTTGCCCCAGTGTAGGGTAGGTACTCTCTCTATAGCTCTTAAAGCTAGGAAAGAAGATACCTCTGCCTCTAGGAAAAGGGTTTCCGAAAGATTTGCAGGTGGAAAAGATCTGGCTCTCATCTTTGGAAATTTTTTGAAGCTGAGAACCAGTCCCTGGCTTACTACTTCCAGGACCCACTTGTCTGATGTAACAGACACCCAGTCCTGGACAAAGTAAGCCAGCCTGCCCCCTACTGGAATAGGAGAGTTGACCTGGGCAGACCCATCAGGGTGTCTGCTTGGCAGGGGCTTTAGGCTGAGGGGTGGATGCAGGCCTGCTCATCCCCCTTCTGCCTCTCCCTCTCCCTCTGAAGAACCCCCTCTGCGAAAAGGAAGAAGAGGCTTGTGCTTGGTAAAAAGGCCTTTGAAAAGGCCTGCCCCTGCCCCTAGACTGCTGCCGTTGAGGAGCTGCCTGCCTTTCCTTGGCCTGAGCACTCCTGTACTCGTCCATTTTCTTCATGTAATTCTCTGTCTGCTCCCCAAACAGAGAATTACCCACTACAGGAAAATCCATCGCCTTAGCCTGGGTGTCCTGCGAGAGGTTAGTACATCTAAGCCAAGCCATCCTCCGAAGGGCAACAGATGTAGCCATGACTCCTGATGAAACATCATTAGAGTCCACAGCTGCATGAAACTGAACCTTAGATGCCTCAATCCCATCTGCAGCCACCGCCTCCAGCTCCTTGGCTAGCTGGGGGGAGGCCTGTTTAGCCAGTGCCAGTACAGTGTCCCACCTGGACTTCTGGTACCTGGCTGTATAGGCCATGTAATTTGCCTGCCTGAGTCCCAAAGAAGATGCCATGTACTGCTTCTTTGCCATGGCATCAATCTTCCTGGAGTCCTTGTCAGGGGTGTGTGAAGCCAAGGGAATATTTGCCTTGTCATAGGCAGCAGCCTGCACTACCCCAACATGGCTGCATTGCTGATATAAGAACTCCGGGTCTGAGCCTGAAAGTGTTAACCTCTTGTCCATTCTTCTATCCACAGGAGGTATAGTGTTAGGAGACTAAGATTTTTTGTGTCTGTTTCCCAAAAGATTTATGGAGGGGAATAGACAGTCTCCTGGACACTGGCATATCCATCATCTCTACATAATTAGGCTCTTCTTGATCTTCCACAGCCTCATCCATAGGAAGCTGGAGGGTTTCAGCCACCTTTTTGTAAAACATAAAGTGGGAAGGGGACTCAGAAAGTCTAGGAGGGGAAACACCTGATGGTCTGTCTGGGGAGATGTCCGGTTCCACAGGCACATCCAGACCTTCACTTACATCATAATCCTCAAATTCCCCTTCCTCTTCAAACTCCGGTTCTTAAAAATCTTCAAGGGTATACTCTTGAACTGGGGGAACCAACAGAACCGAACCACTGCCAGAAGGAGCCAGATCGGTCGGAACCGGACGGAGCGATTCCACAATCTGAATCACCCATGCGATCTCTTCGGCGGTCGGAACATGAACTTCTGGATCCGAACCAGTCGATTTATCTTTGCGCTTTCTTTTTATTGGAACCGATCCCTCAGAATCGGCTCTCCTTTTGCCCGAAAAAGTATCGCCCTGGTCAGAGGGCACTCCTTCTGGTTCGGTCGGAACCGAACCGGGCTGGCCATCCGGGTCAGTGGACTTCTCGGCCTCCTTTTCCCTCAGTCTACCTAATCTTTTCTCAAGGGTAGATTTGGGAAAATTTTTACATATTTGGCAGTCTGAATCGAGGTGGTCAAACCCCAGACAATAAACACAGGTGGTGTGGGGATCGGCCTTAGCAAAGACCTCCCCACACTCACTGCAGTGTTGAAACCCAGTGGGCCCGTTTTTTTCTTGGGTTTCTCAGACATGGCCAACCTAATCAAACTTACCCTTTTTCCGGCAACCGCCAGGCAAGACTCCCTTATCAGTTCCTAACCGTGTCATGGGTATTGGAAAAAAATGGTTAAAAACATGTTTTTTTTAGAACCGATAAGAACTGGTAACCACACACTAAATATATCAAAATTCATAATCAAATGGTTGGTTCAGCTGAACTGACCGCACTTTTACAAGTTCCTACTGAAAAAATAGCACAATTCTTATCTAGTACTCACGGCACCACAGACAGAGACTGAACCGACTATGCAGATACTTCTTTTCGGTTTAAACTGACGAAAAACTGAAAACTTTAACCGACTTCGAACCGAGCTGAAGGAGAAATCTCCGGAGCGACCGTTCAGTGAGGGAGAGTAAAGAATCTGATGGTTTAAGTTCAAAACACTCCAGACATAGACTTCAACCGAGCTCGAGCTCAGCGTTCCATGCCCTGCATGGAAAGTTAACTCTTAGTTCTTCGGGGCAGTTCAAAGGTTGGGAATCACTGCACTTGTCAGAATACAGCAAGACTTCATGTTGCTTGAATAAACAACTTTCACATAAAAAAAAGTTAGAGAGAAAGGGAGAAAAGGACTCAATACCCCAATGGTTGGACGGCAACCGCAGAAGTACTGAGACTTACCCCATTGGAATAAACCAATAAAATGTATACTATACCGCAGGGACAGTAATGAGAAACTAAATGCTAATAAAAAATATTAATCGGTAAGGTAACCGCAGCGATACACCACTAAACCGACAAGATGCTGAGGAAAAATCTCCGAGGCAACTTCACAGTAAGGCAGAGTAAAGAATCTGATAGTTGAATAGAATGTACCAGGGGACAGTGATTTGAACCGAGCGAGTGCCTACTTAGAATGTAAGCTTTAACCCTTTCCACTCCAGGGCAGCAGAACAACATGGTCTTACTGCATATGTCAGAATACATTAGGACCTCCTGTTGTTTGAAAATACCTGAAGTAGAGGCCCTTTGCCCTTTTTGTGGGCTGGGACCCTCTCCACCACTCGCAGAACTAGAAGGTTTTTTACCTCCCAATCCAACAGTAACACCTGTGTTAGGGATAAGGGCTTAGACAACCGGGTACGCTTGAGGTCTGCCTACATTAAAGTCAGGGCTTAGACTGTGAAGCTGCTGGCTGGGTAGAGGTAGCCACCTTTGGCCCCTTCTGCTCTCTGGGAAAAATAATATTTGCTCCTTTTACCCTCGGGAGGGATTTCCGTGGGGCAGGAGGCCTTGTTGCAGTCAGATGTTCTGGAATCGAACAGTATAATTTGATCACTGGGAAAGTCCATGGCCTTAAACTGGGAGTCTGAGGGCAGACCAGTAGTTCTAAGCCAGACAAAGCGCCTCAGAGCGATGGCATGGGCCATGGCTCTGGAGGCGGCATCCTTGTTGTCATCTGCCCTGTGGAAATGGTACTACGTAGTTTCCAGGGCAGGTTTTCCATATCCACCGTCTCTTCCACCATAGAACCAGGACAAAATTCTGCAGTGCTTTTTTGATATTTGGCCATAAAAGCCATGTAGGAAAAAATATTGACAAGCATCTGTGGTTAGCTATGAAATCTATTTTCTGGAGTCCCTGCCCGGGGATAAGGAGGACAAGGAGACCCCAGCTTTCTTGCAAGCTGCCTACTACACTATACTCACATGGCTGGGGTGTACAGACATTCACTCAGCATTGTTGTTAAACAACTGATATATTTATTTATTATCATTTCCAGCCCACTTGCCAACCCCTGCCACAGAAATGGGGATTTGAGGCAGTTTCGTGGTATTTTTATTTATATTTTTTCACTATAGATAGGCACAACCAGTAGTTTAGGAGGTGGAAGACGTTTCATCTCCCTATAATCGATTTATCCTCATCCTCACCGTGTAAGGACTCCTGAGAAGGGAGTTCCAGGGTGTCTAATATGTTTTGGATAAATGTAAGCATAGAGAGGGAACCCTCTTGGTTAATCGAGGAAGCTCCAAGGAGATGGTAGTGTACACATAAGGGTCTAGGCCCTCCAAAGTCACGTCAGGGGCATCATAAAAACACTCATGTCATCTGTATCACCCTCACAGTCACTGGAGAGAGAACTGTGGAAGAGTGTTTAGCAGCCCCTGTAAGCTGGGGCATCATAAAAGTATTCATCATCAACTGTATCACCTTCACAGTCTGCTGAAAAGAGAACTGTGGAAAAGTGCATACCAGCTCCTGTAAACATAAACCCCATCTTTTTGCCATACTTTTGTCATATATTGCATGATAGGGACCTGTGCAGACAGTGCTGAATATGCTTTGTTTTTTCTCTATTCTTTAAGCTGCCTGTTGTCTCACAATTGGCTCTCCCAGGAGGAACAGGAGCATTTTTATTTTGACAGAGTTCCTTTTTAGCCACTTCATCAGCAGCTTGATCAAGCTTCCTTTTTTTTTTTTTCTTCATCACTTTTATCATTTTTTTATTTGTCAGGAACTTCATCAGCTCCTTTGGAAGTTTTATTTTCGGGCTGGGATCTGGAGGCTTCATCAGCCTGTTATTACTTTTAGATGGCCCCTCATCGGTAGCCTTTGATTTGTCCTCAGTCACAATTATTAATTAGGTCTTTTTGCTCTGTGCCAATTCTGCAAAAAGAACCCGAGATCTGGACCACAATACAACTGAGTACAGCTTACTGTGAAATGCTGCTAAGCCAGTCCTGTGACAGTTTAATAGACTCTATTTCTCTTTATTATTTTTTTTTTTTTTGTAATACTGGGATCTATACCAATGCCAGTCTTATAGAAAAACCCAGCAATACCAGTTAAACTTCGCACAGGTTTCTGTTGATGCTGTGAAGCCAGTCCCGTGACAGATGACACTTTTAGGTCCAGTTTTATTTAATTATGGGATTCTCCGATCTCGCCAATCGTCAGAGAACCCAGCACCAACTGTTAAATTTTGAAATCCAGATGGCTGCCTCGTGGTAGAACCTGCGAGGTCTGAGGTAAAAAATAAGGCAAACACAGAAATTTGACGGTTCCTTCACGAATTGCATTAAAAAAAGTGAAGAACCATCAAAATTAAGCATCCGTGGTAAAAAACTAATATAATTTAAGCAGATGCGGTGACAATAATGCAGTTGTGGTAAAAATGACACAATTGCATGAAAAAAAACACAGCTGCTAACAAAAAATGTAAAATTACACTCAGCACACTAAAAAATAAATTTATGAGGAAAACTTTACCAAGATAAGAGATACGAGGCTGTCAACAAGGCAAGTTGAGAGGCACCTCAGGGGGAATGTTGCTCAGTCAGCGGAAAAAAAATTCTGAAGCCCTTCAGGCTGCTCTCTCACTCAGCTCACTAACCTATTTTTTGATTGGTTGATGCCCAAGCTCATTTAAATAAATTCTCTTAAAGGCATACCTCCAGGGTAGTTGCACCTAGTCAGCTAACTGCTATTGTTACTGATCTAAAAGACTCCTGGGTAAGAAGCACTTTTTTTTTTACTTTCTCTTTTCTCTCCCCCTCAGCCTGTGTCAGTCCTTCTCAGAACCCCATGCAGTCCCACTCCCATCACTTTTGCCATTTCCCAGGGCCTGTCTCTTGAAGTGGTACTCCCTGGTATTCCCTCCCCATGGTGGAAGTTCTCAGGCTGGACTAGGTCCCTTGGAAAGGCCGCACTGAGTCTCTCAGAGTGAGCCTAGATCCATGGGATGCGGGGTCTGTCGGCTTTTCTGAGCCGTCATGATGCACAGCTGTATTTTTGCATTTTCTCCTTCCCTCCCCCAAGGGCCACTAGCTGATGGGGTGCTCACACAAGGCATGTGCGTCCATCCAGCCAATCAGTGATCCAATAACTCAAGTATTGCACTCCGACTGCACCACCAGCTGTGGTCACCCAGGTGGTGGTTGCACAGCGATGATAATCCCCCCTCCCTCCCTCCTGGAGGAGAGCATCCTATGGGATGCTTAATCCTCCTCCCATGGTCAGCCCTCCAGCAATCCCAGCTTGTTTCCAAACCCAGATCATTGATGGAAGCACTTCTTCACTCAAAGGATGGTGGATAACTAGAATAAGCTACCAGAAGAAGTGGTATAGGCCAAGCCAATCAACAGCTTCAAGCAGGGGTGGGACAGGCAGGTAGGTTTAGTTAGTGGGTGGGAGGGGGACAGTAAAAAATGTGAAGATTGCTACTAGGGCAACGCAGAATAGTTAGGTAGGTGGGCAGAATGGATGGACCAAGAGCCCTTTTCTGCCGTCAGTGTCAATGTATACTGCTTGCGCAGCCTGCCCTCCCATTGGGGCATGTCAAGTTGTGTCTAGTAATATAGAAGCACAGACAATGATGACAGATAAAAGACCAAAGGTCCATCCAGTCTGCCCAAGTTCCCTATTTAGTGCTGGGGCCCAGTGTTCCTCCAGGGTGCTAGCCCTCTCTACCCCCCTCCATTCTCCTCCCTGATTCTGACACCTTGAGCAACCACTATACCCCTCATTCTATCCCACCCATGCTTAAACCCACTAACGGTTTTTGCAACCACCACCTTGACTGGCAGCTTGTTCCACGGCTCCACCATCCTTTCTGTAAAACAGTATTTCCTAACATCCCTTCTGTTACCTTCCACTCACGACCGCGAGCTGGTATTCAAGTTAAATAGTTCCCCACAATTCACCCTGTTAATACTTTTTAGGAATTTGAAGGTCGCGATCATATCTCCCCTTTCCCTTCTGGTCTCCAGTGAGTACATGTTCAGTGCCTTGAGATGCTCCTCATAGGAGATGCCCTACTGGCCTGGAATCATTTTTTTACCCTGTGCTGCACAATCTTGCGCCTATGCCTATCTGTCCTGAGGTAAGGACCCCAGAACTCAGGTCAGTACTGCAGGTGTGGCCTCATCAAGGATCCATGCAGCGGAAGTATTAATTCCCTTTTTCTGCCATCTATACTCCTCCAGAGACATCTAAGCATCCTATTTGCCTTGCTATAAGCTTTGTTGCACTGACCAGATTAGTTAGGCAGTCACTGATGATAACTCCAAGGTCTTGTTCCTCAATCGTGGTACTGAGTCTCACTCCCCTCCCCCATCCAGTACTTTGTTCTCGGGTCATGCTCTCATGGCGCATCACCTTGCACCTTTTGGCACTGAATTTCAACTGCAGACCTTAGACCACCCCTCCTGCTTTCGCAAGTCTCTCTACATTTTTTTTATTCCCTCATTATCCACCCTCTCACAGAGCTTAGTGTTATCTGCAAAGAGGTACTACCTCCCCTGGATCCCCTCACCAATGTCGCTGATGAACATGTTGAAAAGGACCAGACTCTGGACAGATCCCTGTGGAACCCTGATCATGACCTCTCTCTCCTCTCATGTAACCCCCACTGACCACTACCCTCCGTAGCCTCCCCTTTAGCCAGTTAACCACCCAATCTACTATGACCGTAACCGCACACAGATCCTCTACCTTCTTTAGCAAGCACCTGTGGGGTACCAAGTTGAAAACCTTGCTGAAGCTAAAGTAGAGAAAATCCACAGCATGTACCCTATCCAAGTCCCTCATCATCCTCCAGTCAAAGAAAACTATCAGGTTAGTCTGAAAAGACTGCTTACTATCCTGGAAACTGTTGCTCTCCAAGTAGTCTGCGAGATCCTCTTTGACCAGTGAATATCAGTTTTCCTACAATAGAGGCAAGGCTGCCAGGTCTGTAGTTCCCTGCTTATTTCTTGTCCCCCCCCCCACCACCACCACTGTTATGGAGCAGAAGTACACCCGTCACCCTCCAATCCTTTGGAACCACCCCTGTCCATACACAGCTGTTGAGCAGACTTACCAGGGGATCAGTCAGTTCCCTGCCAATTCCAGGAGTATCTTCAAATGCAACCTATGTGGTTCTGGGGCATTATCAATATTTAGGGCTGCCAGCCCTTTCAGGACCCTTCTGGTAGTAAATATTGGCTGCCTCATCTCCAGGAGCCCCTTAAGGCCGCTTTGATGCCGCTCTCTGGCAAGGGCACACCATCCTCCCTAGTGAAAACTGAGCACAAGTAATCGTTAAGAATAGCAGCCTTTTGCCCATCCGTCTCAGTCACCCTATCCCCTTCTGTTAGCCTCACAGTTCTCCCTCCTTTTTTTTGCTAAAATACCTACAGAACTGTTTTTCAAACAACATGAAGTCTTGCTGTATTCTGACATATGCAGTTAGGTCCTGCCTTTCAACTGCCCCGGAGAACAAAGAGTTAAACTTTCCATGGCCAGCATGGAATGTTCATCGCGATCTCGGTTGAAGCCCCTGTCTGCTGTTGTTTAAACTCCAACCGTCAGATTCTTTACTCCGCCTCACTGAACAGTCGCTCTGGAGATTTCTTCTTTGCTCGGTTCAAAAGTCGGTTAAAGTGTCATTTTTTGCTCGGTTTCTACCGAATTGCTGCTACTGAATCTGTCGGTTTAACTCTCTGTCTGTGGTACCGTGAATACTAGATAGGTTTTCTATTTAGTTTCTATGTGGAACTTGTAAATTGTGTATCGGTTCGGCTGAACCGATCAGTTCAGGTAAAAAAGTTTGTGAATTTACTTAGAGTGTGGTAACCGGTCCGGATCGGTTCTAAAAAAAATGGATTTTATTACGTATTTTTCCAAGACCCGTAACATGGTCAGGAACCGACAGGGGAGTCTTGCCTGGCGGATTGCCGAAAAAAGAGTACGTTTTGGATAGGATTGGCCATGTCTGAGAAACCCAAGAAAAAACACGGGCCCACTGGGTTTCAACACTGCAGTGTGTGTGGGAAGTCTTTGCTAAGGCTGATCCCACACCACCTGTGTTTATTGTCTGGGTTTGACCACCTCGATTCAGACTGCCAAATTTGTAAGAATTTTCCCAAAGCTACCCTGGAAAAGAGATTAGGTAGACTGAGGGAAAGGGAGGCCGATAAGTTCGCTGACCCGGATGGCCAGCCTGGTTCGGTTCCGACCGAACCAGAAGGCGTGCCCCTGACCAGGGCGATACTTCTTCGGGCAAAAGGAGAGACGATTCTGAGGAGTCGGTTCCGGTTAAAAGAAAAGGAAAAGATAAATCGTCCGGTTCGGATCCAGAAATTCATACTCTGACCCCTGATGAGATAGCCAAGGTGATAAGAATAGTGCAATCGCTTACTTCGGTTCCAGCTGAACCGGCACCATCTGGCAGGGGTTCGGTTCAGTCGGATCCCCCAGTTCCGGATTACATCTTAGAGGAATTTTATGAACCTGATGAGGAGGATGGAGAGTATGAGGATGATGATGGTGATTATAAAAGTCTGGATGTGCCTATTGACCCGGACATCTCTCCAGACAGACCTTCAGGAGTTTCTCCTCCTAGGCTTTCTGAGTCCCCTTCCCACTTTATGTTTTACAAAAAAGTGGCTGAAACCCTTCAGCTTCCTATGGAAGAAGCAGTAGAGGATCAGGAGGAGCCTGATTTTGTTGAAATGATGGACATCCCAGAGTCCAGGAGACTGTCTATTCCCCTCCATAAATCCTTTGGGAAACAGACAAATAAAATTCTTAAGACTCCTAACTCCATACCTCCTGTGAACAGACGAATGGACAAGAGGTATACTCTTCCAGGCTCAGACACGAAGTTCCTTTCTCAGCAATGCAGCCATGTTGGAGTAGTGCAGGCTGCTGCCTGTGATAAGGCAAATATCCCCTTGGCATCACACCCCCCAGATAAGTACTCCAGGAGGATTGAAGCCATGGCAAAGAAACAGTACATGGCAGCATCTTTAGGACTCGGGCAGGCTAACTATATGGCCTACACAGCTAGATACCAGAAATCCAGATGGGACACTGTGCTGGCTCTGGCTAAACAGACCCCTGACCAGCTTGCCAAAGAGCTGGAGCAGGTGGCTGCAGATGGGACTGAGGCATCCAAAATGCAATTTCATGCTGCTGTGGACTCCAATGATGTTTCATCAAGAGTCATGGCTACATCTGTGGCTCTTCGGAGGATGGCTTGGCTCAGATGTACTAACCTATCACAGGATACCCAGGCTAAGGCCATGGATTTCCCTGCTATTGGTAATTCTCTGTTTGGGGAGCAGACAGAGAACTACATGAAAAAGATGGACGAGTACAGGACCACATACAGGAGTGCTCAGGCCAAAGAAAGGCAAGCCACTCCTCAAGGGCAGCAGTCCGGGGAAGGGGCAGGCCTTTCCAAAGGCCTTTTTACCAAGCTCAGGCCTCCTCTTCTTATTCTCAGAGGGGGTTCTACAGAGGGAGAGGCAGATGGGGAATGAGCAGGCCTGCATCCACCCCTCAGCCTAAAGCTCCTGCCAAGCAGACACCTGCTGGGTCTGCCGGGCGATTCTCCAATACCAGTAGGGGGCAGGCTAGCACTTTGTCCAGGACTGGAAGTCTCTGACATCAGACAAGTGGTCCTGGAAGTAGTAAGCCAGGGACTGGTTCTCAGCTTCAAAAAATTTCCCAAGATGAGAACCAGATCCTTTCCACCTGCAAATCCATCAGAGACCCTTGCCTTAGAGGCAGAGATTTCTTCCCTCCTAGCTCTCAGAGCCATAGAGAGGGTTCCCACCCAACACAGGGGCAAAGGCTTGTACTCCAGGTACTTCCTAACCCCCAAAAAGACAGGAGAATAACGGCCCATCCTGGACCTAAGATATCTGAACAAACAACTTTTAAAACCAAAGTTCAAAATGGTGACTCGGGGTATAATCCTTTAATCTCTAAGGTCAGGGGACTGGCTAACCTCCCTGGACCTCAAAGATGCCTATTTTCACATTCCCATCAGGTGCTCCCACAGAAAGTACCTCAGGTTCGAGTTGCCCTCAGGCCACTATCAATTCAGAGCAATGCCCTTTGGCCTAACATCAGCCCCAAGGGTTTTCACAAAGTGCCTGGCAGTAGTGGTTGCTTTCCTAAGGAGAAAAAAGATCTCCATCTTCCCATACTTAGACGACTGGCTCATAGTGGGTCAGTCTCCAGACCAAGTCAAGTCACATTTGCAAATAACTCAGCAAGTGCTCACTTTCTTAGGATTCCTCTCAACCTTCCAAAGTCAGTTCTCGAGCCAGTACAGCTCCTCACCTTCATGGGGCGGAGCTGGATACAGTAAAGGCAAGAGCCTTCCTTCCCCTGGTCAGGGCAAGGACCCTTATGGAACTGGCCTCTTCATTCACCCTACAGGTGTCTCGACCAGCAAGGCATTTCCTTCAGCTTCTGGGCCACATGGCAGCTTCCACAGCAGTGGTCCAGGGAGCAAGATTCCAGATGAGGGACATTCAGTTCCACTTAAAAGCCTTCTGGTCCCAAAGAAAGGATTCCTTACCAAACTAGTCCCAGTGACTCGAACCCTGATCCAGGCCTTGCAATGGGTGGCAGGATCAGGACAACTTGAGACAAGGAGTCCTTTGTCACTCAGTCTCATTCAGTGATACTCACCACAGATGCTTCCCTGCTGAGCTGGGGAGCCCATCTGGGGGATCTTACCACCCAAGGGCTGTGGTCACCTCAGGAATCTCTGCTTCACATCAATCTCTTGGAACTCAGAGCAGTGTTTCTGGCACTGCAAGCTTTTTCCAAATCTGTACAGAACAAGGTGGTTCAGGTCAGAACAGACAACACCACCACCATGTGGTAAATCAACAAGCAAGGAGGCACTCGGTCTACGACCTTGTGTACAGAAGCAATGAAGTTGTGGTCCCTGGCCTATTCCCTGCAAACCTCTCTGATAGCAGTTCACCTTCCAGGGAAGGACAATGTCCTAGCAGATGCTCTCAGCAGGATATCCCAGGGCCATCACGAATGGACCCTAGATCCCCTAGTTTTGAAAGTGATTTTCTTGAGATGGGGCACTCCACAGATAGATCTTTTTGCAGCCCCAGACAATCACCAACTTCCTCTCTTTTGTTGCAGACCCCCAGTCTTGGGCTCAGTCCCCCTGGATGCTTTGATCCTGAATTGGGAAGGGACATTTCTGTATGTTTTTCCCCCCTTCCCTCTCCTGTTCAAGGTGTTAGTCAAGATAAGGTCACAACCATGCAAAGTGATTCTGATTGCTCCAGATTGGGCCAGACAGCCCTGGTACCCCCTGTTGCTGTCCTTAGCAGTCCACCTTCCCCTGTCTCTTCCCAGGAATTACAACCTGTTGACATCCTCTCTGGGGAGGATTTGGTACCAGAACCTCAGGTCTCTCAATCTCAAGGAATGGCTCTTGAAGAGTTAGAGTTTGGTGATCTGCATCTTTCCCAAGGGGTTCTGGATATCCTTAAGGCTTCTTGAAAGCCTTCCACCAGAAACACTTACAATTCCAAACGGAAAAGGTTTACTATTTGGTGTTCTAATAAGAATATTTCTCCAGAATCTGCTGGGTTGCCTACGGTTCTGGACTATATGGTCCATCTCAATGGCCTAGGCCTTAGGCCAGCGACACTTAAAGTGCATTTGGCAGCTGTTTCTGCCTTCCTGTCAGTAGGAAAGCCCTCTCCTCTGTCAGCCCATCCTGTGTTCTGTAAGTTCTTCAAGGGATTGCTGCACACCAATCCCCCCTTTAGGGACCCTGCTCCTGCTTGGGACCTTAATGTTTGCATTGCTCAGCTTATGCAACCACCCTTTGAGCCTTTGTCCTCTGCAGAGCTTAAGTACTTGACTTGGAAAACTGTGTTTTTGGTACCCATTGCAGCTGCCAGGTGTATCAGTGAATTGCAAGCCCTGTCAGTGGAGCCTGAGTCCATCTCTTTCCATAGAGATAAAGTGGTCCTAAGAACTAACAGGAAGTTTTTACCTAAGGTGGTTTCAGATTGCCACCTTAACCAGTCTATGTCTCCTCTTGTTTTCTTCACTGACCATTCCTCCTCTGGAGAGAGGAGGCTGCACAGCTTGGATGTTAAAAGGGCCCTCAGCTACTACATATAGCGCACCAAGGGTCACAGGTTTGAGTCCCTCCAATTGTTCCTCACATATGGAGAGGTTGGTAAGGGCAAACCTGCCACTAAGAGATCTATTGCCAGGTGGATTGTTTCTTGTATACAATTCTGCTATGAAAAACTGGGTAGAACTCCATCCTCAGGCCTGAGGGCTCACTCTACTAGAGGTATAGCTGCTTCCCTGGCTGCTGCCAGGGATATTCCTATCTTAGAAATTTGTCAAGCAGCCACCTGGAAAACAGTCCATACATTCACCAAGCATTACTCTCTGGATATCCAGGCTAGGAGTGATGCTCGGTTTTGCACAGCAGTACTTCACAGCTTGTTTCCAAAGTAGGGTCTGTCCCTCCTCCATGGAGGTACTGCTTGGTAGTCTGCATATGTCACAATACAGCAAGACTTCATGTTGTTTGAAGAAAAAAATACTCACCTTAGTAATGCTGTTTCTTCTAACAGAGTCTTGCTGTATTCTGACCCCCCCCGCCTCCCCTCTCAGAACCTGGTTTTTGGGATGTGGGGGGGCAGGAGCAGTGTTGACACCCTACGGGTGTCCCTTTTTCACCCTCCTTTATTTTGGGTGAGTGTTGTGTTTTGGGATGTGTTTTGTTTTTGGGTTTCCTGACTTGAGTCTTTGCTTTGAAACCAAAAAGACCTTTTATATAAATTTAGTTGCCAGTTAGCTAGTTGAGTTTTACAGTTTCCACACTGAACTTCTAGTGAGTATTGCTCATAAAGATCTGACGGTTGGCGTTTAAACAACAGCAGACAGGGGCTTCAACTGAGCTCACGGTGAACATTCCATGCTGGCCATGGAAAGTTTAACTCTTTGTTCTCTGGGGCAGTTAAAAGGCAGGACCTAACTGCATATGTCAGAATACAGCAAGACTCCATTAGAAGAAACAACATTACTGAGTAATTTTTTCTTGTCTGCTCTTGACCCTCTGCAATACGCAGCTCTGTGTCTGCGTTTGCCACCCTAACTACCCCATTTCCCTCCCTGTTTCATTGCAAATATTCTTCCCATCCAATTCTGGCTTTAAATTTGTAGAAAGCCTTTTTCTTGGCCCTCACTGCTTCCCTGACCCTTGCCGAGAACCACACTGGTCTTTTGAAACTGTTTTTTTTTCTTACCATTCTCATGCATACCTTAGATGTCCTGAGAATGGCCCCCTTAATTACCCCCATCTTTCTTCCATCCCATCTATGTTGTCCACCCCTACTAACTTATCCCAGACCAGCTCCTTCAGCCTATTGAAGTCTGCCCTTCTAAAATCAAGGACTTCAGCTCTCAATTATGATTTACCAGACCTGAGGGCCATTTCAACCAAATGGAGTTATGGTCACTGCTCCAGAACAGCTCCCCTATTCCCACAGCTCCTACCACCTCCATGTTGGTGAGCACCACATTGAGAATTGTAGTCTATTTAGTGGGCTCCTTAACTAACTGTACCAGAAGACAGTCCTGGAATGCATCCAGTAAGACCTGCTTTCTGGTGCTCCTGGCTACTGGAACATCCCAATTGATGTCCGGCAGGTTCTGATCACCCACCACCACTACTCTGTCTATGTAGCCCACCCTCCCTTGGGTCACCCTTGAGTCAAGTTTTGTCTAGTTCCAACCAGTTTATCCTACTCCAGAATCATTTTTTTGATGTCTAGTATCACACTGCCTACGCAGTGTAGCCCACTCTAGGTAACCCTGGGACGGTTTCAGGTGTGTCTAGTACTGCACTGCCTGCTCTTTTACTTCCTCAAACTAGGCTTTATTTTCCCTTTGCTGGTCATTCCAGCAGGTCTCACATTCAGATCATTTTTCTTTCACAGATATTTTATCCTCCATCATCCAGTCTCCCTACAGACCATCCTCTACCTACCCAAATGCTCTGGTCAGGGTCACTGCCTGAGGGATCATTGCTCCTCCAGCTCTCTATAACCCCAAGTTACACCCCTATGCTGGTAGGGAACTTGCCTCCTCAGACACCAGCTTTAGATGAGTGTAAATTGGGTGAAGAGAGGGGAAGAACCTGAGGTCTGCTGCCCCAGCTAGAGGTCCAGTGGGGGAGTTACTTTATTCTCTGTGAGGCTCCAGTGTACAATGTTCTATCTGAATTTTGTCCCCCAAGAAAGCAGTGGTATGCTCGTGCATAGAGACACACCATGCATGCACCCCCCCCAAAACAATGGACTCGCTGCACTGCCAACTGTTGTCCCACAGGTGGCAGTATCACAGGGAATTGCAATGCCTTCCCTCTCTACAGGATTCGCTGACACTCTGGGCGGAAACCCAAGCCACCACAGCGCTGGCAAAAATGCAACTTGCAAAACCAAAATGTGAGGAATAAAAACAAAGAGTAGGCAGCCAAGTCTCTTTTCTAGACCAAAGAACTGCTGACCATCTTGTTTCCCAAACTTCCCATCCTCCAGCAATAAGAAAGTGAGCATCACATCATAAATCCTGATTAAGCTGTGCCTGTGGGTGCAAAAGGATAATTATTCAGTAATTTATGTTTTTCAGTAATGACTTATTAAGCTGATTTACAGTCACTCCTGAGAGCAGGGAACAGGGCTAACAGCAGAAGGCAGAAGCATTAGGTGTGTGATATGCCAAGAAACAGTATTTACAAGCCTGGTCCAGTAGAGCTAGGGGAAGCACTCCATGCTACCACATAGGGGACCCAGGTTTGAACTCCAAGCTCTACTCATTCAACTAGGGTTGGTGAAGGCTAAGGTGACAACTGTGGAGACAAAGTGTTCGGACTTGGGGGGGGTGAGTATCTTACATTTTGTTAGAACAGTATCTCCTTTGGTAGGGCTGAGGAGTGACAGTCAGTATATCTCCTGCCCCCCAACGTGCTTAGCATGGCAAGGCAGCTCCATGTAGGGAGACAGAAGGGTCAGACAAAATAAATTCTGCAGCTCTGGACACCTGTAGTCCAAAAAGTTAGAGCACTGAAACATGAAGATAAGGAGACATTTTAATGTACGAAAAGTATGTTTTATTAATATTGGTATGTGCTTAGACCCTGTGGCTATGTAATAACAAACTGTGATGAGCTTATCTGATTTAGAATTATCCTTCTGAAAAGGGACCACTAACCCTGAAGAGCCAGGATGATAATCGGTGAAGAAAAAATTACTCACCGCAGTAAATACAGGTTACTCACCTGTAACAGGAGTTCTAGGAATGGTATATGTTGTTCATCCACACTTACTGGCAGGTTCCTTGCCACTTTAAATCTTGCCGGAAGGTCTTCAAGCTGGCTCCTCCCACCCACTCGGATGGTAAAACTCTCGACTTCGCCCCATGACACCAGATCTATCCCGCTGGAAGCCAGGTTGTGCGTCAAAGCCAGGGAGGTCGGATGGGTTGTGTGGATGAACAAAATATACCATTCCTAGAACTCCTGTTACAGGTGAGTAACCTGTATTTCTAGGGACATGGATATGTTGCTCTATCCACACTTACTGGCAGACTCCTAGCAGTTCTCCGGGAGGAGGAAGGCAAGGCGCACACCCCGTACTTAGGAAATAAGGACTGGAGAACCGTGGTCCCAAAACCAGCATCCCGGTGTGACTCAAGGTCAATGTGGTAGTGGGTAATGAAGGTGTGTGCTGACTTCCAGGTAGCAGCCCTGCAGATTTCCTGGATAGGGACGTCCCTGAAGCAGCCACCGAAGCAGCGGTATGGTGGGTAGAATGAGCTCTTATCCCTTTGGGAGGTTCCATGCCCGCCAACCTATAGCAGAGATCTATGCAGGAGGTGACCCACCTGCCTATCGTCCGCTTGGCTGCAGGTCTGCCAAGTGCGGCTTCAGCGTAGGTGACAAACAGCTGGCGAACCTCTCCCCGAACTTCAGCCATCTGCTCCTTATAATAAGAGAGCGCTCTTCTAGGGTCCAACGTATGGAGCCTATATTCGGCCTCCGAGGTGTCACTGGGGTAGAACACCGGCAGAGTCAACACCTGATTAAGGTGCAACTCTGACACCACCTTCGGAAGGAATTTCGGTTGGGGGCGCAGGACAACCTTGTCCCTGTGGAAGACCAGATAAGGAGACTCAATGGAAAGTGCCTGGAGCTCTCCCATCCTTCTTGCTGACGTAGTAGCCACCAAGAAGGCGGTCTTCCATGACAGGTGGGAAATATCGCACCTGTGCATTGGTTCAAATGGCTTACCTATGAGCTTAGCCAATACCAGCAGTAGATCCCACAGAGGTGGAGGTTCTCGCACCGGAGGGGATATGTGATCAAGGCCTTCGAAAAAGCGCATTATCTTGTGCCACCGACTGCTTCCCGACCCGTGCCCGGTAAGCAGAGATGGCTGCCAGGTGCACCTTAAGGGTTGTCGACAGAAGCCCTTGCTGAGAAAGGGACCATAGGTCATCCAGAATGCTGGCCAAGGAGCAAGAGGAAGGGTCCAACCCCTTATCCTGACACGAAATGGAGAATCTCTTCCATTTGAAGGCATAGCATTTTCTGGTCGACTCCTTACGGGATGCCTCAACAATGTTGAGGACCTCGTCGGAAAGACCCAAGGCCTGGAACTCTAGCCGCTCAGGAACCAGGCCGTCAGGTGTAGGGACTGAAGGTCCGGATGGAGTACCTTCCCCTGGTTGACTGAGATCAGGTCTGGGCTGGCTGGAAGCTGCCTCGGGAGCCTGAAGCTGAGGCTGAGGAGATCTGGATACCAGAACTGGTGGGGCCAGTCTGGGGCTACCAGAATCACCTGCGCCTTGTCCCTCCTCACCTTGAGAAGCACCTTGTGGATCAAGGGAAATGGGGGAAAGGCGTAGAAGAGGCCCGGGGTCCATGGTCTCGAGAAGGCATCCCCCTGCAGGGAGCCCTGCTGAGGGGGGCGGGCATGAAACAGCCTCAGCTTCGCATTCTCCCTGGAGGCAAACAGGTCCACCTGAGGTGTGCCCCAGTGGGAGAACAGATCGTGTACTGCCTCCGGCAGGAGAGACCACTCATGAGATGCAGCACCTATCCGGCTTAGGGCATTGGCCAGAGTGTTGGAGGCTCCTGCCACATGGATGGCTAGGAGATCTGACTCCAGTGTGCTCACGAGGGACCAAGTGTGGAGATCTTCCTTGCACAGGGGCAAGGAGTGCGTCCCGCCGTGGCGATTTAGGTAGTACATGGTCGTGGTACTGTCCGTCTGGACCTGGACCACTTGACCCTGTACAAATGGTGCGAAGGCGGTGAGGGCTAGTCGGACTGCTCGAAGCTCCAGCAGGTTGATGTGGCATCGAGACTCCTGAGGGGACCAGCGGCCATGCGCTCTGTGCTTCCCCAGATGGGCACCCCAAACCATCAGAGAAGCATCGGTCGTTAGAATGACCATCGGCTCAGGGCGGACAAACAGGATGCCCTCCTGCAGATGAGATGGAACAATCCACCACTGGAGAGCATTCAACATCTCCTGGGTCAATGCCACTGTCTAGTCCAGAGGACCGGAGCGTTGTGACCATTGGCGGGCCAGCCCCCATTGAAGGGGATGCATGTGCCAGTGGGCCCAATGGACCATGCTGGTGCAGGCCACCATAAGGCCCAGGAAGTCCCGGGCAGGGTGCAACTGCCCAACCACAAATGATTGGGCAAAGGAGGAAAGAACCTCGGCCCTGTCCACCGGGAGCCGTGCTCTGGCTCGAAGAGAGTCGAGCTCGCCCCGATGAATTGAATCACCTGCGTTGGCACGAGTTCCGATTTGGTCTCGTTGATGAGGAGGCCAATCTGAGAGCAGACCTGGAGGGCTAGATCCCTGAACCGATCCACCTCCAGCCTGGAGGGGGCTGCAATCAGCCAGTCGTCCAGGTAAGGGTACACCCGGACCCTTTGGCGCCACAGGAATGCTGTCACCACTGCCATGCATTTGGTGAAGTCCCTGGGAGCTAGAGAGAGGCCGAAGGGCATGGCCCGGAACTCATAAAGGGACCCTTCTGCTCTGAAGCGAAGGAATCGCTCGTGGGACGGATGGATTTGGGACGTGAAAGAACGTGTCCTGGAGGTCCAGAGAACAGAACCACACGCCTTGTTCCAAGGATGGAATGATCTGTGCCAGAGTAACCATCCTGAAGGTTTGGGACCTTAGGAACTTGTTCAGGTCGTAGATCTAGAATGGGGCACCAGCCCCCTGTCCGTTTCGGGACTAGGAAATACCTGGACACAAACCCTGGGTCTGGTGGAGGATCTGCTACCTCCCTGATCACTTCCTTTTGGAGGAGAAGAGCAATGTCAGCTCGACGAGCCGACAGAGAGGCTGGTGACCCTATAGCCCCCTGCGGGGCGATGGCTCGATAGGGTGGGGCCTGCTCAATTCCAGAGGTAGACCTTTCCTACCACTTCCAACACCCAGCGGCTCGCGTGTGATAGTGGACCAGGCAGAAAAGAAGTGGTGGAGCCGTCTCCATGGGGAGGGACGAGGCTGGGGTGACATCCTCAAACCGTCACTGGGCAGGCTTGGAGGAAGGACCGACGCGGGACCTCCTGGGCCTTTTCCTCCCGACTTCCTGCTGGAGGAAGCTGCAGGCTTGGCTTTGGGGTGCCAAGTGCGAGCCTGCTGGCCCTGATGCTGGTGTTGCTGGGCCGGACGTGCCGCAGAGGCAGAAGGCCGAAAGGGCTTACGCTGCTGCTGGCGGCCTTTGTCCTTCTGGGCAGACATGACCGAGTCCGAGGTGGCACTGGACTTCTCGATCCTCTGCAAGTGACACTCCTCCCTGGAACCGAACAAGTCAGTACCCAGGAAAGGAACGTCTGCCAGCTTGTGCTGGATATCCGCTGTGAAGGTGGAGATCCACAGCCAAGCTCTGTGGCACATGGCCACTGCGGCCGCTACTGACCGGGCACAAGAGTCTCCAATGTCAAGAGCAGTTTGGAGCTGTTGCTTTGCCACCACCCTTCCCTGAGACCGCACCTGCTTGATCGTAGTCTGGAGGTCAGCCGGGAGATGAGGAATCACCTCATCCAGGGAGCCCAAAAAAGGGTGTGAGAAAAGTGTGCCATCAGTATGGCTGAACTGGCCTGACGAAGGCCTAAGGAGGACGCAGCGTAAACTTTACACCCAGAGTAGTCCAGTTTCTTGGACTCTTTATCGGGTGGCTTGTCCACGTCCCAAGCGTTTCCGGAGCTCCGGAAAACACTGTCAGTCACCAACCCCTCCGCAGAGGGGTGCTCCGAGAATCCGGAGAGTGAGCCGGTGGGAACGGCATACTTCCTGGCCATGATGGCCGAGGGAGCTGGACAAGAAGCCGGCGGCTGCCATAGCTCCAGGGCTGGACCAACAATGGCTTCGGCCACAGGAAAGGCCTCCGTAGGATAATCCCCTCAGTCCAGTATCTCCATGAAGGGGTACTCGGCCCGCTTTTACATGGGTTCGAGCTTCATCCCAGTAGATTCTGAGATGAGCTGAAGCAAACCTATGAACGAGGATAGGCTCTTGTCCACCGACAGTCCCCCAGAGTACTCCAGGTCAACAGCCCTGGAGAACAGGGAAGAGTCATCGTCAGACTCTGAGGAGTCTGCAAACTGCTGCCAAGGGCCTGAGCCACCCTCCACCTGCCGAGGACAATTGGGAGTGAGGGTGACCGACAACCAATGGGGCAACCCATGACCCGACCGAGAATCCTTGGTCAGAGTCCCAGTTTTTGGTTGTGGAGGTGGGGGTTCCACCACAATGGGTAGTACAGCTGGTTTTGGCTGAACAACCCGCGCCGGCTTCGGCTCCTCGATGACCACAAGGGGTTGCTTCGGCCGCTCAGGTGACAGCCACTTAATGGCCGGGGAAGGCGACGGAGTCGGCTTGCTCCCGGTCAAAAGAAGCTGCTGCCACATCAGATCCTCGTAGCGTCAATGCAACTTGCACCGGAGCCTATCCTCCGAGGAAGACGATGATGAGGATGAGTGGCGCCGCCGCTTCCCTCTGTGCTGAGACCAAGACCGCTGATGTCGGCGGGATCGGCTGGACCGAGATGAGGTCTGAGACCAAGACCCTCGGTGTTTCTGAGGGTGGGTCTGGGAGGGAGCGGGGGAAACCCGTTCCTCCCCCGGCTCAGGAACCTTGACTGGGGACTCTGGCACAGGAGGCACAGGCAAGTCCTCGGTTTCCACCGGGGGAACCGGTGAAGAAGGGTTTTCGGCTTCTCCAGTGGACAGCCCATCCGAAGGGTCAAGAAAAATCTCGACTGCATCGACGGGTGTCTCAGCTGGCTGACCTGACGGGGACACCGTGAAGCCAGCGGCATTAGCCGCAACCTCGACTGAAGTCGAGTGTCAACTATCCAGGGAAGGGGACCTCTCCCACTCCCACGAACGTCGATGGTGAGACTTATCCTTTGAGTCCTTTTTCTTGGACCGAGAGGAGTGTCCCGATGGCTCCTCTCCCTTAGTAGAGAGGGATTGACAAAGCTCCTTAAATGAAGCTGAGTAGGAGGAGCCCAAGGAGAGCGGGATAAATGCCACGACCGAGGAAGAAGAAGATGCGGCCTGGGCCGCCTCCTCCTCGGGGGCAATCATTTGCTCAAGTTGCTTAGCCGAGCCCACCGCCACGGACACCGCCCAATGGGCCTCCTTCGACTTTACCGGAGGAATACGTCTCTCGGGGTGCCCAAGTTGAAGTCTGGCAGCACGGTCTTCAAGAACGTTGACCGAGAAGGACTTGCACAATTCGCAGGCCTGCAGATCGTGATCAAGCAGAAGGCAGTAAATGCACATAGAGTGCGGATCGGTCCGAGACATCTTCTGCCCACATGGGCACCGCCGAAATCCAGGAATCGATTTGTCCATCGCAGCTGCGAAGGAAGAAAAAGACCAAAGTCTAGAAAATTTAAGTATGAGTTTCGGTTTAACCGACGAGTTAGGATCCAGGCCTAAAACGCAGAGCGCTAAGGAGGGAACCTGAGCTTCCAAGCGGTAAGGAAGATCTGGCATCATGGGGCGGAGCCGAGAGTTTTACCACCGGGGTGGGTGGGAGGAGCCAGCTTGAAGACTTTCCGGCAAGATTTAATGTGGCAAGGAACCTGCCAGTAAGTGTAGATAGAACAATATATCCATGTCCCTAGAATCTTCTTTCTTCCAAGGGACCTTTTAGCATCAGTAACTATAGCAGTTATCTGGCTAGGTGCAACTGCCTTGGAGGTATGCCTTTAAGAGAATTTATTTAAATGAGCTTAGGCATTAGCCAATCAAAAAACAGGAGGGAAGTAAGCTGAGTGAGAGCAGCCTGAAGGTCTTCAGAATTTTTTGGAAGGAAAAGGGGGCACATGCCCTGAAAATGAATCAACAGGATTCAAAAAACATGCAAATGTCCAGAAAAGTGGAAACAGAACAACAACAACCTGAGTAAGAAACTCATCAATGAAAAACCCAAATTTGGTAAGAGATCTGATAAAAGAGCCCTTCTCCTGACAGGTGAACCAGGGAGGAAGGGTGGGAGCTTACTGATGCTAAAGGAAGAAAGAAAATTACTGTGGTGAGTAATTTTTTCTTCTTACTCCAGGAGTCCGTTAGCATCAGTAACTATAGCAGACTACCGAGCAGTACCAAGTGGTAGGTGGGCAGAGAACCTACTTAGGAAAGAGGCTCTGCAGAACCACCCTGCCAAATTTGGCATCAGGTCTGGTCTGCATATCCAAATTGTAGTGTTTCACAAAGGTGTGCACAGATTTCCAGGTAGCTGCTTTGCAGACATCCAGAAGGGGTATGTTCCTTGCTGCTGCCACTGAGGCTGCAGTGCCCCCTAGTGGAGTAGGCTGTGAGCCCCACGGGAGGTTGATGACCAGCCTTTTTATAGCAGAAGCAAATACAAGAGACCAACCAGCGGGAGATGGTTCTCTTGGCAGCTGGTCTTCCTCTACCTACATCCCTGAGGTAAGGAACAACTGAGTGGAAGAATCCCTCGACTGCATAGTATGCTCTATGTAGTAAAAGAGAGCTCTTTTGACATCCAAGCTGTGGAGCTTTTGCTCCCCAGGAGTGGATTTCTCAGTAAAGAAGACAGGTAGAGTAATGGACTGATTTAGGTGGAACTCCCGAAACCACCTTTGGTAGAAATTTCCTATTTGTCCTGAGCTCAGTTTTATTGTTGTGAGGAATTATGTAATTTGGCTCAGTGTACAGGGCCTGCAGCTCTGAAATCCTCCTGGCAGACGTAATGGCCACCAAGAAGACTGTCTTCCAAGTCACAAACTTGATATGAGCAGTGGACATAGGCACAAAAGGTGATTTCATAAGCCTGTCTATGCAGAGGTTCAGTCTCCAAGGAGGAACCGGCTCCCTGTCCAGAGACTGAAAGTGCAAGAGGCCTTTGAAAAACTGTTTAAATATGCTTTGGGGACAAAACTACATTTTTCTTTCCCGCCGAAATTGCAGCCAGGTATATCTTGAGGAAAGATAGTTTCAAGCCTGACGCCTGCAAGTGTACCAGGTAATCCAGCAGCTGAGGGTCTGAATTTGAAAGGGGATCAAACTTTTTGCTCTTGCACCAGAGGGAAAACCTTTTCCATTTGAATGTATAAGACTTCTTAGTGTTCAGTTTTTTAGCCATCCTCAGGATCTTAAGGACCTGTTCAGAGTACTGCGAGGATGGAAACTCTTAATTCCTCAAGAACCAAGCCTTGAGGTGAAGAGAGTGTATGTCTGGATAATGCAGTCCTGTCTGAGGAAGGGTCAGCAGGGACTGAGTTGGCGGCAGACGAATTGGCCTGCTGCACGACAGGGAAAGAAGGAGAGGGTACCAGGCTTGCCTGGGCCAATGTGGAGTCACCAGAATCATCAAAACAGGCTGTTGTCCGAGTTTCAGCAATACCCTCAGTATCAGGGGAAAAGGAGGGAATACGTCTAGGAACCTCCCTGACCAGTCCAGGATCAAGGCATCCAAAGGAAAAGTTCCTGGGATTGGGGGGCCTGCAACAGTACTGAGGAAGCTGAAAGTTGAGGGGAGAGGCAAACAGATCCAGTTCTGGCATGCCCCACCGCCTCAACACCGTGGCTAGTACTTGCTTGTTCAGAGTCCATTCACTCTGGCCTTGACTGATGCGACTTAGAGCATCTGCCAGTGTATTGTGTTTGCCTGGGAGGTGAGGAAAAAATACAACAAATATGTTGTCGGTGATACCTTTTATTGGACTAACAAAATTATTTTTAAGACTAGCTTTCGAGAGGTGAAACTCTCTTCCTCAGGTCAAAAGTGAAAACAGCTGAGTAGTATGACAGATATAAAGGTTGGATGTGGACTCGAATCCTAGACTAGCAGGTTACAGATCAAAGCATTGCAGTCAATTTGCACCTCTTACAAACACGAAGACTCATTTTCACTGGAGTGTGTCTGTTGGAGAGATCAACTTGTAAGATCAAAAGGCTGCTTTGATTTCTCCTCAGCCATAATATTTATTAGGTTTCTTTGCTATGTACCAATTTTACAAAGAGAACCCGAGATAAGGACCAACAACAACCGAGTACAGGTTTCTGTGAAATGCTGCGAAGCCAGTCCTGTCACAGTATAATAAACTCTGTCTAGTTTACATATTTTTTTTGTAGTACTGGGATCTATATCAATGCCAATCTAATAGAAAACCCAGCAATACCAGTCAAACTGCACACAGGTTTCTGTTGATGCTGTGAAGCCAGTCCCGTGACAGATGACACCTTTAGGTCCAGTTTTATTTAAATATAGGATTCTCTGATAATGCCAATCCTCAGAGAACCCAGAGGTAACTGTCAAGGTCTGAAATCTAATTGGATGCCTCGCGGTAGAGCTTGCGAGGTCTGAGGTAAAAAACAAGGCAAAAGAAATGTGATGGTTCATTCATCAATTACGTTAAAAAAGTGAAGAACCGTCGAAATTAAGCATCCGCAGTAAAAAACGAATATAATTTAAGCAGAAGCGGTAAAAATAATGTAAAAATAGCGCAGTGGCAGTAAAATTAGCACAATTGCATGAAAAAACACAACCGCTAACAAAAAACATAAACTTTCACTCAGCACACTAAATAAGTAAATTTATGAGGAAAACTTAACCAAGGTAAGCGATTAGGAGGCTGTCAACAAGGCACGTTGAGAGGCATCTCAGGGGCAATGTTGCTCAATCAGCGGGAAAAAAATTCTGAAACCCTTCAGGCTGCTCTCACTAAGCTCACTTCTCTCCTGTTTTCTGATTGGCCAATGCCCAAGCTCATTTAAATAAATTCTCTTAAAAGGCATACCTCCGGGGCAGTTGCACCTAGCTAGCTAACTGCTATAGTTACTGATGCTAAAGGACTCCTGGGGTAAGAAATACTGGTTTATCTCACCCACTGTTCCTAGTTAAATACTGACTCGCCACCATCCCCTCCTACCTCTCTTCACCTCCTCCATCTCGTCATCATCTTCCCTTTGCTCAGCCAGTGAACATGTTTTCCATATCCCATGCCTCCATTGATCACTCTGTCTTTTCTGTCCAATTTCCTACTCTCTGGAATGATCTTCCGTTCCCTGTTCATCCTTTGTCCTCACTCTCCTCTCCGAAATCACTCCTGTAGGCTCATCTCTCCCTACCCTGCAGCTAGTCATGTGCACCAGTTTTGGCTGGCATATTATCTCCCCTTGGCTACCTCAGCACCCCATATTTTTCCATTACTTTAATGATGCATTACAATTCACACTGTAAATATTTTTTTTTACCTTTGCAGATTTGCACTATCTAAATGTTTCCACTGCTTAAATGATTTAAAGATTTACCATTTTTGTGCCTTGGCCTGTTCTCATATTATGTCTTGTACACCGCACTTGTCATTGCTAGCATTGTGAACTGTTGCAATTTTTCATATGCTGTTTTTGGTACTGCAAATTCATGCAGTCTAACACTTCTAAGAGCATTTCTACTCCTCCTCCTCCTCCTCCTACTCACAGGGAATATACATCTCAACCCAGGCCCTACACCTACCCCAATTGAAAGCAGACCATCACAGGTGAACTCCGTATTGTATCCACTAACATCTGCAGCCTGTTAAAAAAACTTGACAATTTGCAGGTCTGGGTAGCCCAGGAATGACTCAACATTATCTCTGTAGTTGAAACAAAATATCCCTGACTTGGCAGACTACTCACAGGGGACACGATATACTGGGCTGATAGACTAGGTAAGCGTGGTGGGGGTGGGGCTGCACCATCTCTCTCCGGGACTCCTTACAAGGGCACATCCTCCCTTCCCCTGACTTGGAACTCAGTGCCCAAGCCCTATCAATGAAAGTAATTGCCATTTCTGCAAGGGCACCTTTATTCATCACATCAGTATACATTCCTCCGCGGAACCAAAAAACTGCTTTCCAGTCAGTCCTTGCCCATCTCTCCCAACTACCAGACAAGGCTGAAATCATTGTCCTGGGCAATTTCAATGTAAACTGGTCCTCAGACACTACCGCACCCCTAAAAGATGCCGCAGCTGCCATTGACCTCACACAGATAATTCCCACTCCCACCCGCCACAACCCTAGAACTGGCAAGTCGACCCTCCCTGACCGTGTATTTACCAAACGTCCTAACAAATTCATAAAAAAAAGTGCATTACCTAACACCCTCAGTGACCACTCCCTGTTCTGTGCCAGTGGTCCTACATGGCTAGAAAACCTCCACCCAAAATTGTCCACCAGTGCCATCTCAAACCCAGTAAACTGAGGCACCTCAAACAACACCTATCTAACTGGGATTGGTCTCCTATAACTACTGCTCCGGATATAGACTCTGCCCTGGAGTTTTTCATCCAGTCCTTTAACTCAGCCTGTGAGCTTTTTGCTCCCCTTAGCAGACATGTCATTAAGGGCACTGACACCCCCTGTATCACTCAATCTCTACTAGACCAAATGCGTGACAGGGATATTCTCTGGCACACTGCTCTGGAATCTGGAAAGTCAGCTGATAGGTAGCGTTATCAGGCGGCCAGCAACAATTACACCAGAAGCATCCGCAAGGCTAAAGCTGAATACTACCGGACTGCTCTCACCTCCTCCTGGGATCATGGTGCAAGTTCTGGGACAACCTGAAAGAGCTTAATGGCAAAACTGTAACTGCCCCGCCCTCTCAAATGTGCATAAATGGGTGCATCTCCACTGACCCTGGACTCATTGCGAACTCACTGAACTCCTCGTTCTCTGATCTCAGAAGTGTGCTCCCACCTTACTTCTTTGCCCCATCCCCCCTCCTCCGTCCCCTCCCATGCACCTCCCTTCTGCTTTAGAACTACTTCTCCGCGAGATGCCATTCCCTACCTGCAAAAAGCGTTAAGCAAGTCCAGGTTTAGCAGTGATTCCCTGGACCTTAAACCACTAAGATTAACACTCAATGAGGTACTCTACCCCCTCACAACCCTCCTGAACCGCTCCCTCTCCTCTGGCTCAATTCCCAACAAAGTGGAAAACCGCACTCATCACACCTATCCACAAGAGTGGAGATCGTACCATTCCTGGAAATTACCGCCCCATATCACTCTCAAAGGCCCTAGAAAAAATCATCGCCACATAACTCTCTGACCACCTTACCAAGTACAACCTGCTTTGCAGTGAACAACATGGCTTTCGCAAAAGCCGCAGTACCACAACTGCCCCATTAGAATTTACTAATGCCACACATACATCTCTAGATGTGGGGCACCTCGTTGGAGCAGTATTTATAGACCTGTCAAAACCTTTTGACACCGTTCACCACTCTCTGCTTCTCTCCTCCCTTACCCAACTGGGTCTCTCACAGGACACTATAGGCTGGTTCGCCAATTACCTAACTGGCAGATCGCAACAAGATAACCCATACCCTGTCTTCCCCCGTCTGAGTCACCTCAGGGATCCCTCAGGGGTTGATTCTGGGACCCCTACTATTTAGTTTACTTCACAACACCCTACCCAGTGCCTGCTCTGGTAGACTCCTTCTCTATGCAGACAACACAGTACTTTTCAGCACCCACCTGGACCCCCCCCCCAACAGACCCTCCAAAAATCCTTCAACGAAGCTGAGTCTTGGTTCTCTAACCACAGGCTTGTCCTAAACTATAAAAAAACAAAATCAATGTTGTTTGCCCATGGCCAGAATAAACACAGTAACTACCCTCTGCTCATACTTAACTCCCACCATGAAACCCTGGAGCAGGTCAGCTTCTGCAAATACCTTGGAGTCACCTTGGACTCAGGACTCACCTACCATGAACACATCAAGCTCCTAGGTACAGCGGTCAATATACACATTGGCCTACTGCACCGCTACAAACACCGTCTCCCTCCGGATGCCTTGCAATTAGCAATCTCCTCATCTATCTTGTCCCTAATCGACTATGGAATACTGATCTATGGTGCTGCAGACAACACTGCTCTCCACAGGATCAGGATGTCCCTGAACAAGGTCTGTCGTCTGGCCTCTGGCTGTGACCGACTGACCCACACCTGCATCCTCTATACTCTGATCAATTGACTCAGCTTTGACGGGAGACTGAAATACCAGACCTGCTTACTGGCAAAAAAAATCTCTGCCTGCCTTATCCCCCCCGGTCTCACACCACTTTTCAACCTACCCAAACTACCAAACACACTTGCAGTTCTGAGAAATCTCCTTACCATGTCCCATTCTGCAAGACAATGTTGGGACAAAGAACCTTTCACTACAGGGCGCCTCTCTGGTCGCACATGCTCCCCAAAACCTTACTGTTGGAACCCAAACTTAGCCATTTCAAATCCTGTCTTTGGGATCATATCCAGCAGGAAGCTGCCTGTGACTGTTACTGATCTCCACCCCTACTCAGTAAGGCTCCATGACAAAGGACTTCTGCATATATGCTATTATATTTCATACCCTTTATAGTACTCTGCAGTCAAATACCAGTAGGTATTCCTCGTTCATCTTATAGGTTGATGCATGAACCAATCAAAACGGGGGGCAAGGACATACCTCTGTGGTCATCAGATCTTCTCCAGTTCTCTTCATGTATCAAGAAAGGATGGTCACGTTTCCTAACTGCTCCCAACAAAAGTTTATTTTACCTTTCATCATTAAACTAACAGCCTGGAAGCCAGTATAGGATTTATACTAACCTATCTGCCAAGCAACCGCTCTCTCCAACAGCTGCATCTCAACGTGCTATGGGAAATATTTGATTATTGTTTACACAGTATCAAGGAAACAAAGGCACTAGAATTTAAATATCCTCTATCAGGGCGGGTACCCCCTCCAGTAGCGGGATCCGAATCCAGAACCTCCGAGCAGGAGGAGCAAAGCAGCATCGAACTCCCAAAAAAAAAAAAAAAAAGTTTTAAATTAATGACCAGAGTTCACATGCTATGGTGGCAAGCATCCCCCTCCAGCAGCGGGTCCTGTTCCTCCACTCCTCCTATTCATGCCACATATAACTGTAGCGACCCCTTCTCTGCATCAGCCCTCAGAAGCACACAGCTTGCCCAACGAGCTAGTGGAGGCCCCTCCTGTAGCGACCTCCACAGCTACCCTCACCACTGCAGTCCCAACCCTGAAACAAAAAACGCTCCCTCACAGCTCCACATGATGCTGGAAAGCTCCCTACCTGCAACTGAATCCATGCTCAGACAGGTCAGAATCAATCCAGAGCCCCTCCAACCTCCTTGGGCACCTTTTGGTGCATATCGCTTCAATCCTTTGTCTTGGGGGGCCATAAATCACAGTCCCATGCCTCCCAAGACGGCAGCAGCCATATCTGACTCCTCTCTGCCTCCTGACAAGCCCCATAATGCCCCATGACTCTCGCGAGGTCTACAGACTCCAAAACAAAGGGCCAGGCTAATCTCGCGCTTAATCCTGAGAGATTATGGTGCCATCTTGACTGGACATACAGGCTGAATACAGAAGTCCCAAATCTCGGCAATTCCCATGGGATTTCACCATCCCATCTTGCCTGGGTCTCTCCTTTGTTGTGTGGCACATGGAGATACCCTAGCCATATTTAAAGGGACAGGCAGCACTTTTTTCCTTACACTTATCAATAATTAAAAGAAACTGCTTAATATGTGGCCTGCTGAAGCAAACAGACCCTATATGATGCAGTTATTTGTTAATTTCCACACATCTTGCTGCATCATAATGAAATGCAAGGAATGCAGTGTAGCCTTCACGGCACTTGAAGAGGACGACACAATGTGCGAAGTCTGCAGCCTGGCTCCCTGTAGGGGCATGGCATACTTGGAAGAAGATGGATCTGTTACCGAATCCCCACCGCCCCCTACGGCACCAATCGCATTGGACACCTCGAATCACTGAAAATAGGTGCCCTGCTGGCAACCACGAGCATCCCAAAACCAGCGGAGAAACCCCTCAAAAAACAGCCGTAGCTAGACACGGACAGCACAATAACCGAGGCCATGGCAGACCTGGAAGAAACCCCTACAGACAAGTTCACCAGGTTGTGCCACGGGGACAATATTGATGAGCTCATCACAATGGTCTGGGTGGTTTTAAAAATACCCCAACAATCGGAGCAGCCATTTACCTCGGAGGACCCGCTCCTGTCCATGGGCGAACCAGAGGAAACAATCCATTTCCCATCCTGAAGAACCATAGACACTATCCTGGGAAAGGAGTATGAGGCCCTTGGACCAACCAGACTCCCTGAACGGTGTACAGTGAGCAAGTAGTACCCCATGGCCCAAGAAAGAAGCGATTGTTGGGAGAAGTCCCCCAAAGTGGACCAACCCCTGTCCGAGCTGTTTAAATGCACCACTATACCAATAGAAAGCCCCACAGCCCTCAAAGTTCCAAAGGACAAAAAGTTGAGCACCTCAAAAAAATTCACGAGGCCTCAAGTATACTGCGCTCGGCAGACACAGTGGTGTGGTTCGCATCCAGAGTGTCACAACCCCACTCGGCAGGTCAGCCCTCTACTCCCACAGTGCCAACCTCTGAGCGTAGTATTGTGAACAGTTAACAGAACAGGGTAACCCCCCCCTGTTTTGTGGGTTCGAGTCACTTTTGTCCCAAGTCCTGAAGGGATTCAAACTGATAACCTCTTGTTAGTGTACCCAATTGTCAGGCTCAGATAATTCTGTCTTCGGGGGGAGCAGATATCTTTGCCTACGGGCACCTAACCAGGTATTACAAAATGAGTCCTTAGAACTCTATGCAAGACCTAGAGAACTCTTACCTGTTTCCCAGTTTGGTACCACAATAAGCTCATGCACAGTGTCAACTGTAACCATCTAAGCTTCACTTATAAAAAAAAAGAAGTTTCAAGGCACACCAGGCAGTTTCTGTTTTTAAAATATATATCTTTACTTTAAAATAGGTAAAAATAGGTAAACAGTAAATACAGAACAAGATATCCCAACACATACAATCTTAAAAACAAAATAGGTTTAAAAGTGCAAATTCCTACAACCCATACGCTCAGACTTGTCTTATCTAATGTATCCTTACTTTCTTAATCTTTCAGTGCTTTGATGTTCCTCTTTCTCAGTCAGAATAAATATCTATGTGTGTCTCTAAGGTCTGCTCAGTATACTTAAAAGCAGTCTTGAGCCGGCCTTCTCTCTGAGGTCACCTAACTCTGCCTTGGTGTATTAAAATTTATATTTTATAACACAGGATGTCCTAATAAGACATTTAAAAAAAAACAGGTGACATCAGTGAATCTCCTCTCTTCATGTGACTTCCCAAATCAGTCTGTGATCTGCTTCTCATAGACATCAAAGTCTCTTTGATGTAATTAACTGACTTCCTTGGAAGACACCCCAAACAAATGCATATGCCCCTTTCTTCATGACACCTAGTGCAAATCAAAGGATTTCCCTGAGGACATTGTAAAATGGGATATATTAGTTCCTGGCTTCAAAGCAAACTGACAAGTTAATTGCATCTCAGATATCTGTAGTTTAACCTACGTCCTGTCCTTTGAACTATACCTGGGGTTTATGTGTCATTTCAGCAAGACAGTAGTTTCTCCTGACAGACAGTCCCCTACATATTTTATATTGCAGAAAAAATATCATAGGGTAATCAGAACTAGCTGTCCAAGCATCACACAGAACACTACACAGATGGTTAAACATCCTTACAGAGCAAATCCCGGAGGACTCTCCGCAAGCTGATGCAGCAGAGTGTGCCATTCAGGCAGTGAAATACATAATGGACGCCTCCTCACACATCCTCAAGTTTGACACTAGAGTGGCCATACTCGCCAACAGAGCAAGGAGGGCACTGTGGCTTAAGCTTTGGCAAGCGGATAATGAATCCAAGAATGAGCTAATGAAGCTCCCCTACAAAGACGGTACACTGTTCAGGGAGGGACTGATGCCCTACCTCAAACAGAGGGGAGGAAAACAAGTCCAAGATGATAAGAATGTCTACCTGCCCTTTTGTCCCAAAAGTAAATTTTTCAAACCCAAAGCACAGTCCTACAACCCACTGCCCTCCAGACAGTGGAACAAAAGACCTCGCTTCCAGCACAGGGCCTACAATAACAAAATCCAAAGGCAACGCAGGGGGCCATTAGTTGAACGGAGGCCGCAAACCGAACTTCAGACCTCAAGGTAACAAAAAACGAAGGTGCGTGGGCCAGTGCAGACCTACCAGTAGCCGGGAGACTCCAGTGGTCTGTACAACTATGGGCCCAAACTACATCGGACAAAGGGATACGCAATAGAATTCAGCACTCCCCCAGCACAGCACAGGCCTCTTCCTTCGCCCCTCCCAAAGTGCCCAATCAAGTTACAAGCAATATAGGAGGCAATATGAGACTTGACCAACAATGGGACTATCACGCCTGTCCCCACAGGGGAAAAGGACACAGGAGTCTACTCATTCTTCTTTGTTGTCCCAAAGAAGATTGGCGGCATGCGTCTGGTGCTGGACCTGAAGTATCTCAACCATTTTGTGACCTACAAAAAATTCAAGATGGAAACCCTGCAGTCAACACTGCGGGCCATACAACCAGGAGATTTTCTCACCTCAAGAGATCTCAAGGATGCATACCTCCACATTTCCATTCAGCCCTCGCACCACCACTGCCTCAGGTTCAACATTCAAGGTCAACTCTTCCAATACACCTGCTTCCCATTCAGCCTGGCATCAGTCCCTCCCCCCCAAGTATTCACCAAGACACTGGTGGTTCTGGCAGCGCACTTCCGGAAACTAGGGGTACATGTCATTCCATACCTGGATGACTGGTTAATAAGAGCCAGGACGGCGAACCAAGCACAGCACAACATGCAACTAGCGACAGAATGCTTGCAGCACCATGGCTGGATAATAAACACAGCCAAGAGCCAACTAACACCCTCACAAACCATCACTCACCTGGGCCCAGTGATAGACACGACAAACAGCAAGGTGACGCCAACACCAGAGAAAGCAAACAACATCCACAAACTGGCATCAGGTCTGATCAGCAGACCAAACAGAGTGGTATAGGACTACCTCCAAGTTCTGGGTCTCATGGCAGCCCTCATAGATATGGTCCCATGGGCAAGACTACACATGCGCATGCTGCAGAGATTTCTCATAGAATCATGGTATCAAACAACTTAGGACTTCAAGTTCCAATTATCACCCCCACCATGAATTATCGGCACACTCAAATGATGGACACAGCAACACAACATCCAGAAAGGGAGGTCACTGACACAGGGAACTCCAGAGGTGATAACCACAGACGTGAGTCTGCTGGGCTGGGGGGGCAACCTACAAGAACCACAAACCCAGGGGCTATGGACACAGTCAGAGACCAAGTTGTATATCAACATACTGGAAATGAGAGCTGTCTGAATGGCCCTAGCATTCTTTGCACCCCTCCTCAGCAACAAGATGGTCTTAGTAAGATGCGACAACCAAGTGACAGTTGCTTACATAAACAAACAGGGGGGAACCAGAAGCAAAGCTATGATCAAAGAGTCACTACAACTACTCCACTGGGCAGAGAGACATCTACAGTCCATCCCAGCCATCTATCTAGCTGGTACATCCAACACTGAGGCGGACTGGCTAAGCAGAACCACCATCAACCAGGTGGAGTGGAAACTCAACCATCAGGTCTTCCAGAAGTTACAAGCCAAATGGGGCCCCTTCCAAGCTGACCTCATGTCGTCTCAACAGAACACACAATTACCCGACTACCACTCCAGGTTCTCGGGCACAAAGGCGTGGGAGGTGGACACCCTATCGGCCCCGTGGAATTTCAGACGGGCTTACGACTTCCCCCTTTCCAATACTGTACAAACTACTCCACAAGATTTGTCAAACAGGGGCATCAGTAGTTGTGGTGGCACTCAATTGGCCGAGGAGGCCATGGTACTCCCTCATTCAAGCAATGGCAGTGGACCCGCTGACGTCTCTACCTTGCCGACCAGACCTTCTGCCACAGGGACCGATCTTGTATCCAAACCCATCCAGCCTGAAGCTGAGTGCATGGTTCTTGAAAAGAATAGACTGTTTAGTCAAGGCTACCACACCAGAGTGAATTGAATGCTGCAGTCCAGGAAACATTCCACCAATATGACTTACCATAGACAATGGCAGATTTTCCACAAATGGTGCAGAGAATTGGGAACATCCTCATCAGTGGCAGGGCTCCCATAGATTCAAGATTTTCTAAATGAAAGGGCGAACAAGGGCCTCAGCCCCACATCCCTCAGAGTCCAAGCATCAGCAATATCTACTATAAGGGGACCACTGCCAAGAATGGGTCACATTGGCTCACACCCAGACACAGTCAGATTGCTTAGGGCAGTATCAGCACCTCCGAAGGTAAAGCCAAGATGCCCTCCGTGGCGTCTCAACACCGTGCTAGATGCTCTACAATCCCCAAGTCTCCAACACAACAGCATGCACTGGTGTGTATCGTAATTTCAGTGTTTGCATACAAAATTGCTTTGACTGCCTCTATTTGCTATGTTAACTTCCTTATGCTTAGTTCTGACCCAACTATTTCAGTCTCTGTTAACGCTGTCTGTATCTCTGTATTCATTCTGGCGTGGACCTTTTGTAAAGGAGTCTCTGACTCAAAGAGTTTAATTACGATACGTTCAATAAATAAATAAATAAACATGTCTGAAGTGAAAAAACTACTCACCGTAGTAATTTTTTCTTCCGAGGGGGTCCTTTAGCATCAGTAACTGTAGCAATTAGCTGGCAAGGTGCAACTGGGAGGTATGCCTTCAAGAAAATTATAATGAGCTAGGGCATCAGCCAATCAAGACACAGGAGGAGAGTGTGCTGAGTGAAAGCAGGCTGAAGGGCTTCAGAATTTTTTCAAAGAAAATGGGCACATGCCCTGAAATGTGAACTAACAGGATTCAAAAAGCATGCAAATATCCAAAAAACTGAAAACAGAAAACAACAACCTGAGCAAGGAAACTCGTTAATAAAAACCGAAATTTGGTAAGAAAACTGAGAAAAGAGCCATTCTGCTGACAGGTGAACCGGGGAGGAAGGGTGGGAGCTTACTGGTGCTAAAGGACCCTTTGGAAGAAAGAAGATTATTATGGTGAGTAATTTTTTCTTCGTACCCCAGGAGTCCTTTAGCATCAGTAACTATAGCAGACTACCAAGCAGTACCAAGTGGGAGGTGGGCAGAGAACCTACTTAGGAAATAGGCTCTGCAGAAATGACCTGCCAAATTTGTTGTAAGATCTGGACTGCATATCTAAACCATAGTGTTTCACGAAGGTGTGCACAGATTTCCAGGTAGCTGCTTTGCAGACATCCAGTAGAGGAATGTCCCTTGCTGCTGTCACAGAAGCTGCAGTGCCCGAGCCCCACAGGAGGTTAATGACCAGCCTTTTCATAGCAGAATCTAATACAAGAGACCAACCAGTGGGAAATAGCTCTCTTGGTAGCTGGTTTTCCTCTGCCTACATCCCTGTAGGTGAGGAACAACTGAGTGGAAGAGCCCCTCGACTGCATAGTATGCTCTATGTAGTAAAGAGGGCTCCTTTGACATCCAAGCTGTGGAGCTTTTGCTCCCCAAGAGTGGATTTCTCAGTAAAGAAGACAGGTAGAGTAATGGACTGGTTTAGGTGGAACTCTGCAACCACCTTGGGCAGAAACTTCCTATTTGTCCTGAGCTCAATTTTACCATTGTGAGGAATGATGTAACTAGGCTCAGTGAACAGGGCCTGTAACATTGAAATCCTCCTAGCAGAGGAAATGGCCACCAGGAAGACCTACTTCCGGGTCACAAACTTGATATGTGCAGTGGCCATAGGATCAAGTGGGGGGGGGGGGCCATGAGCCTGGCAATGCAGAGATTCAGGCTCTGAGGAGGAACCGGCTCCCTGACTAGAGGCTGGGGGCGCAAGAGACCTTTGAAAAACTGCTTGAAAATGGTGTGGGGGAAAAACAGACTTTTTCTTTCCCACTGAAAAATAGGCCAAAATTGCAGCCAGGTGTAGCTTGAGGGAAGAGGGTTTCAAGCCATACACCTGCAGATGTTTATTTATTTTATTTATTTAGCTTTTGTTTACCGGGTAAGTACACTAGACAAGTAGTATGCCTATTTTCAGGAACGACCCGGGAGAGCACAAAACATACAGCATACATACATGGCAACATTGGACAAACAGCATGATACAGTAAAAAACAGCTATAACAACGCTTGTATAAGGGCAGAGATACTGCCACACATAGTACAAATTGTTACAGGACATAGATAGACATTAGAATCACTGAATACATATTTCATAGACCATCATGGACTCAGAGTGGACAATAGTGGACTGCAGAGTATTACATTACAGAGACTAGAGCAGTCACATCTTGTCGCGTTGTTTTAGGTGGGACCACAGAGGAGCGAAGGTCCCATGGAAGGGGCAGAGCTAACAGAGTCCGAATGGAGTTCCAGAGCCTAGGCACAAAGCGCAAAGTCACGATCCCCATAAGGGTCCGAGTAGGGGAACTTTACAACTCAAGGTCTGTGACCTGAGCTGGTAGGGGATGGCGTCCAGTTTTGGGAGGAGATGCGCCAGTCCCGACGGATGCCCGTGGCAAGCACTTTCCTGGTGAAGTTTCCTACACCAAGGATCAGGAATTCTGCAGGGGGGAGCCAGTTGAGTTTGTCATAGAGCTCACATCGGTGGGTGAGTTTGGGAGCAGCAAGTGCAAACCAACAGATATCATTATATGCCGTGTTCCACCGATTAAGATGGATTTGGGGTGACCTGGCAAATAGGTGGTATCCATAACTAAGGGAGGGGAGAAGCACTCCCCTCGCAAGTGCCAGCCTCGCTCTCAGAGTCCGGTTGTATTTGGCCCTGTAGGCAAGGCCAAGCTTACATCTGGTGGCTCTGCAGATGTTTTGGATATGGCTTCCCATGTCAAGTTGTGGGTCAAGGGTGACCCCAAGATATTTAACTGAGCTCGCTGTTGGCAACAGGGGGCCTCCATCACAAGCTATTTTGAGCATAGCTGATGGGGCTTTTAACTTGGCCGTGGAACCAAAGAGCATGGCCTGAGTTTTGTTAGGATTCAATACCAGTCTATGGTTGGTAATCCAGGCCGAGACTCTGCTGAAGTCTTCAGATAGGCACTGGTTAGGTCAGCAGCATTACGAGCATGGGCCACTAGCACAAGGTCATCTGCATAAAGTGTGACTTGGCAATGAGAGGTCACCCGTGGGAGTTGATTAATAAAAAGTGAGAATAGGAGAGGTCCAAGTACCGATCCCCGGGGAACTCCCATGGTCACAGCCCTAGGCTCCGAGAGGACCTTGTTAGTACTAGGCAATCCAGCAGGTGAGGGTCTGAAGCTGTAAGAAGACTGATCTTTTTGCTCTTGCACCAGAGGGAGAACCGTTTCCATTTGGCTGCATAAATCTTTTTGGTGTTAGATTTTTTTGCCATTCTCAGGATCTTAAGGACCTGTTCCGAGTACTGAGAGGATGGAAACTCTAACTCCTCAAGAGCCAGGCCTTGATGTGATAAGAGTGTATGTCTAGATAATGCACTCCTGTCTTATAGTGTATAGTGGAACGTCACTGTTCACTGAAATCTAGCGCTCTTTTCATTCTACTGCAGTGCAGACGTCACACATGGTGTCCTTGAGCAGCAATCTGACAGTTAGTCTTATTTAAAAAAAAAAGATGTAGTATTTTCTTTTTTTTGGAGTCAACGACGTTCCACTATTCCACTATACACTATACAGAACAGTGCATGAGTACCAGTTAACAACAGGGATGTTCTTTCACCTCGTTGGTACTATGACGACTGATTACCTCTCGCGCTGCGCTCTCGAGGTAATCTGTCATCATAGTACCAACTCGGTGAAAGAAAAGCCCTGTTGTTAACTGGTACTCATGCATTATCCTATATAGGAAGGGTCAGCAGAGAGTGAGTTGGTGGCAGGCGAATGGGCCTGCTGCAGGATAGTGAGAGAAGAAGAGGGTACCAGGCACCGGAGTCACCAGAATCACTGATGCAGACTGTTGTCTGAGTTACAGCAATACCCTGAGTATCAGGGGAAAAGGAGGGAATGCATATAGGAACCTTCCTGACCAGTCCAGGACCAAGGCATCCAGGGGAAATGTTCCCAGGACTGGTGGCCTGCAACAGTACTGAGGAAGCTGGAAGTTGAGGGGAGAGGCAAACAGATCCACTTCTGGTGTGCCCCACCACCTGGACACTGGCTAGTACTTGCTTGTTTAGAGTCCATTCACTCTGGCCTTGAGTGATGTGACTTAGAGCATCTGCCAAGTATTGTGTTTGTCTGAGAGGTGAAAAGTTGAAAGGCTGACTCCCAGGCAGAAGGCGAGAGACTAGATTTTCAGAGCCTCCGAACAGAGTGTTCCTGATGTGGTACCACCCTGCTTGTTTATGTAAAACACTGCAGTGATGTCTGTTCGAATGTGTACAGTCTGTCCTTTTATGACAGAAGCAAATGCTCTGAGACTAGAAAGATTGCTCCGAGTTCCAAAAGGTTTATGTGTAACTGTGACTCTTGGAAAGTCCTGGTGCCACTTACTGAGGCACTGTCCAGATGTGCTCCCCACCCCAGGAGGGAGGCATCTGTAGTTATCACCTCTGTGGGAAGAGGAGCCTGTAAGGGAATCCCTGCTGCGACATTTGCAGGGTTCTTCCACCTAAGCAAAGTCTAAAAGAACTGCTCTGTCGCAGGTATCAGCTTTGAAAAACTGCTGCTTCTTTGAGACCAGCGAGCTCTGAGGTAGGCTTGCAGGTGTCACATCCTGTACCTGAATCCCAGAATCACTGCAGACATTGAAGCCATGTGCCCCAATAGCCTGAGGAATGTATGGCTGGTCTTGCTGTCCCTGGACGAAAGAATCTGCCACTGAAGGAAAGTTTGAATTCTCACCTGTGGGGGAAAGGTATATCCTTTATGGGTGTCCAGCTGAGCTCATATGAAGGTGAGCAGCTGGGTGGGTTCCAGGTGAGGCTTTACTTAGATTTACCAGGGAATCCAGAGACTCCAGAGTGAGCCCTGTAAAGGAATAAAAGACTTCTTGACCTGACAAGGAGACTTTGGCATTATGAGCCGATTGGCAAAACGGGTAGATAGAGATGCCCAGCTTCCTGAGGTGTGCTGCTACCACTGACAGACACTTTGTACAGACTCTTGAGGCTGAGGATAGGCCAAAGGGCTGCAGTGAGCCTGCAGTGAGCTTAAACCTGAGAAACTGCCTGTGAGACCTCCTTATGAGTGTATGTAAAAAGGAGTCCTTTAGATCCAAGGAGGCTAGCCAGTCTCCCTGCTGTAAGGATTGTATGACTAGTAACAAAGTGATCATCTTGAATTTGGGTTTTAACAGCAAGATAGGTTGCCACTCCCTAGTTTTCTTTTGTGTCAGAAAGTACCTGGAGTACAGGCCCTTGCCCCTTTTCGTGGGCCAAGACCCTCTCCACCACTCACAGAGCTAGAAGGTTTTTACCTCCAGCTCCAACCGTAAAACACCTGTGCTGGGGATAAAGGCTTAGACACCTAGGTGCACTTGAAGTCTGCCTCAGGGCTCAGACTACGAAGCTGTTCGCAGGGTAGAGGTGTCCCTCTTTGGCCCCTTCTGCCCCTCCCTCTGAAAGCACCCCTGTACAGAGAGAAGTCAGACTGGGGGTAGGGAATGTAAGGCCTGGGGGAAAAAAAACCTCTGCCACTACTGCCCTCAGGTGGAATTTCCACAGAACAGGAATATAATCTGATCACAAGGAAAATCCATAGCCTTAGACTGGATGTCTGGGGTTAGACTGGTAGTTCTAGGCCAGGCAAAGCACCTCAGTGAGATGGCATGGGCCATGGCTCTGAAGGCAACATCCTTCATCTACCAGGTGGAATTGAAACTACATAGCTTCCAGGGCAGTTTTTGCTGTATCCACCAGCTCCTGTATCATTGTATCCAATCCCTTGTGGGCAATGACCAGGACAGAATTCCACAGTGCTTTCTGATATTTGGCCGTGAAAGCCATGTAGGAAAATGTTTGACAGGCAGCTGTGGTTTGCTGTGAAATCTATCTTTCTGGAGTCCTTGTCTAGGGGTAAGGAGGACAAGGAGACCCCAGCTTTCTTGCAAGCTGCCTGCTGTACTATACACTCACGGCTGGGATGTACAGACAGGCACTCAGCAATGTTTTTAGACAATTGATATATATTTTTTTTTTTCAGCCCGCTTGTCAACCCCTGCCACAGAAGTGGGGGTTTGAAGCAGTTTCATGGTATTTTTATTTATATTTTTTCATTATAGATAGGTACTACCAGTCTTTTTGGAGGAGGGAGACCTTTCACCTCCCTATAATCTTTATTCTCATCCAGATCCTGGATGGACTCCTGAGTGGGAAGGTCCAGGGTATCTAGAACGTTTTGGATAAACATAAGCATAGAGGGAGGCTCCACCTGGTTAGCAGAGAAAGCTCCAAAAAGATGGTCAGTGGACACACAAGATTCTAGGCCCTCCACATTCATGTCAGGGACATCATAAAAATACTCATCATCTACATCACCCTCACAGTCTCTGGAGCGAGAACTGTGGAAGAGTGTTTAGCAGCCCCTGTAAACATAGACCCCATTTTATGTAGATTCCGAAAGACGTGCCATGATTTTGCCATGTCCTGCACAGACTGTGCTGTATATGTTTGTTTGTTTTTTTTCTGTGTGTGTTTTACGACACCTGTTGTCTCACCAATAGGTTTCCCACGAGCAACGGTAGTTTTTGTTTGTACAGACTATCTTTTTAGCCACTTCATCAACAGCTTGATAATGCTTCCTTTTTTTGGACACACCAGCGCCCTTACTACCTTTTTTTTTTTTTTTGAGGAACTTCATCAGCTCCTTTGGAAGCTTTACTTATTTGGTGGGTGCTTGAATTTTTATTTTTATTAACTTTGATTTTTTTCCTCAGCCATATATATACTTTAGGTCTCTTTGCTGTTTCTGACCAAATTTGTGCAAAGAGACCATTAGATCTGGACCAAAAAAACAACTGAGGCATAGGTTGCTGAAAATGCTGTTAAGCCAGTTCTGTGACAGCTGACACACTCTCCAGATTTCTGTTTAATTCTGGGCCAATAGTCTGTATCAAAACACAACAGATGCATATGTTGCTGAAAACGCTGTTAAGCCAGTCCTGTGACCTGTTTAGTTCTGGGAAACTCTGGTCAGCCAATCCACAGAGAACACAGCAATAACTGTCAAAGTTGAAATCAACTGGATACCTCGCGGTAGGGAGACCCACCAGGTCTGAGGTAAAAAGGAAAAAAATAACTCAGCTTAGTAACTGTGTTTCTTCTAATGGAGTCTTGCTGTATTCTGACATTATGCAGTTAGCCCCAGTATTTTAACTCCTCCGGAGAGGAAACAGTTAACTCTATGCCAGAGCATAGAACATTGAGCTCGACCTCAGTTCAAACCTCTGTCTGCTGCACTTTGAAGTGTAACCGTCAGATTCTTATGAGCTAACACTAACTACACACACTATGTAGAAATTGTAAAATTTTTACTAGCCAAAAAGGCAACCAAATATTTTGGATCCTCAAAAGACTCAAATCGAGAAATCCAAAACCAAAACTAGGTGGTGAACAAAATAATTACCAAACCATATAAATAACCCACTCCTCCTGACTAAAGAGAGAGAGTGCTAAGTACACCCTTGAGGTACAACACTGCGCCTACCAGCCCACTTCCCAAAAAACAGGTTCTGAGAGGGGAGTCAGGGAGGGAGGTCAGAATACAGCAAGACTCCATTAGAAGAAACACAGTTACTAAGGTGAGTAATTTTTTCTTCAAACAACATGAAGTCTTGCTGTATTCTGACATTATGCAGACTACCAAGCAGTACCTCCATGGAGGAGGTAATCAAACTTATTTTGGGAATAGGCTCTGCAGTACTGCTGTACCAAACCGAGCATCACTCCTAGCCTGGACATCCAGAGAGTAATGCTTGCTGAAAGTATGGACTGTTTTCCAGGTGGCTGCTTTGCATATCTCTAATAAGGGTATATCTCTGGCAGCAGCCAATGAGGCAGCTGTATCTCTAGTTCAATGAGCCCTCAGGCCTGAGGGGGGCATGTTGCCTAGCTTTTCATAGCAGAATTGTATACAAGAGACAATCCACCTGGCAATAGTTCTCTTAGTAGCAGGTTTGCCCTTCCCCATTTCACTATAAGTGAGAAACAACTGAAGGGAGTCAAACCTAAGAACCTTAGTATGCTTAATGTAGTAGCTAAGAGTCCTTTTAACATCTAAACTGTGTAATCTTCTCTCTCTTGAAGAAGAATGATCAGTGAAGAATACAGGAAGAGACATGGATTGGTTCAGATGAAAATCTGAAACCACCTTGGGTAAGAACCTCCTGTTGGTTCTAAGGACCATCTTATCTGTATGGAATGACATAAAATCAGGCTCCACTGACAGAGCTCGCAATTCACTGATACACCTGGCAGAGGTAATAGCTACCAGCAACACAGTTTTCCAAGTCAAGTACTTAAGCTCTGCTGAAGACAAAGGCTCAAAAGGGGGTTGCATAAGCTGAGCAATGCAAACATTAAGATCCCAAGCAGGAGTATGATCCCTAAAGGGGGGACTGGTATGAAGCAATCCTTTGAAAAATTTACAGAAACAGGGTGAGATGCCAGTGTGGAGCGCTTTCCCACTGAAAGAAAAGCAGAAACAGCTGACAAGTGTACTTTGAGGGTAGCTGGTCTGAGGCTTAGGCCATTAAGATGAACCATGTAATCAAGAACTGTAGACAAGCCAGCAGTATCTGGGGATATATGCTTCTTGGAACACCAAATGCTAAATCTTTTCCATTTGGAGTTATACGTTTTTCTGGTGGCAGGCTTTCAAGAAGCTTTGAGAATGTTCAGAACCCCCTGAGATAGACGCAAATTTGCATATTCTAACTCTTCAAGAGCTATGCCTTGAGATTGAGAAACCGAAGGTTGGGGTACCAGATCCTCCCCTGAGAGGAGGTTAACAGGTTGTGATATTTCTGGGAAGATGGACTACTAGGGACAGCAACAGGGGATACCAAGACTGCCTGGCCCAATCTGGAGCAATCAGGATCACTTTGCAAGATTGTGACCTTATCTTGACCAGGACCTTGAACAGTAGAGGAAAAGGAAGGAAGGCATTCAGAAATTTCCCTTCCCAATCCAGAATCAGAGCATCCAGAGGGGCTGAACCCAAGACTTGGGGTCTGCAACAGAAGAGAAGAAGCTGGTGATTGTCTGGGGCTGCAAAGAGATCTATCTCTGGAGTGCTCCACCTTGAAAAAATCACTTTTGGCACTGAGGGATCCAGGGACCATTCGTGATGGTCCCAGGAAATCCTGCTCAATGCATCTGCTAGCACATTGTCCTTCCCTGGGAGGTGGACTGCTACCAGAGAGGTCTGTAGAGAATAAGCCAGGAACCATAATTTCATGGCTTCTGTGCACAAGACCGTACACCGAGTGCCTCCCTGCTTGTTGATGTACCACATGGTGGTGGTGGTGTTGTCTGTCCTGACCTGAACCACCTTGTTCTGTACTGATTCTGAAAAGGCTTGCAAAGCCAGGTACACTGCCCTGAGCTCTAGAAGACTGATGTGGAGAAGAGCCTCCAGAGTGGACCACACTCCCCGAGCTATGAGAGCTCCCAGGTGAGCTCCCCACCCCAGAAGAGAAGCATCCATGGTTAGAACCACAGAATGAGATTGAGTAATGAATGGGACTCCTTGCCTGAGGTTGTCCTGATCCAGCCACCATTAAAGAGCCTGGATCAGGGTCCGAGTCACTGGAATAAGCTTGGTTAGAGGATCTTTTTTTTGAGACCAAAAAGCCCTCAAATGGAACTGGATGTCCCTCATCTGAAATCTGGCCCCTTGGACCACTGCAGTGGAAGCTGACATGTGGACCAGAAGTTGAAATGCCTTGCTGGTCGAGACGCCAGAAGGTGGAAAGAGGAAGCCAGCTCTATAATGGCCCTTACCCTTGCCAGAGGTAGAAATGCTCTTATCTTGACAGTGTCCAGTTCTACCCATATGAACGTTAAGAGTTGTACTGGCTCAAGAACTGATCTGGGAAGATTGAGGAGGAATCCAAGAGAAGTGAGCATTTGTTTGGTCACTTGTAAATCTGACTTGACTTGGTCTGGAGACTAACCCACTATGAGCCAGTCATCCAGGTATGGGAATATGGAGATGTTTTGTCTCCTTAGAAAGGCCACTACTACTGCAAGACACTTTGTAAACACCCTTGGAGCTGATGTTAGGCCGAAGGGCATTGCTTTGAACTGGTAATGGCCTGAAGGCAGTTCGAACCTGAGGTACTTTCTGTGGGAGCACCTGGTGGGAATGTGAAAGTAGGCATCCTTTAGGTCCAGGGAGGCTAGCCAGTCCCCTGGCCTTAGAGAGGGAAGAATTATTCCCAGAGTCAGCATTTTGAATTTTGGCTTTAGTAGGTGCATGTTTAGGTATCTTAAGTCTAGGGTGGCCTGCCACTCCCCTGTTTTTTTCGGGGGAAGGAAGTATCTGGAATACAGACCTTTGCCCCTGTGAAGTGCAGAAACTTTCTCTATGGCTCTGAGAGCCAGCAGAGATGAAACGTCTGCCTCTAGGGCAATGGTTTCGGAGATGTTTGCAGGTGGAAAGGACCCCACCTCAGCTTTGGAAATTTTCTGAAGCTGAGGGCTAGTCCCTGGCTTACTACTTCCAGGACCCACTTGTCTGAGGTAACAGACTTCCAGTCCTGGGAGTAGTAAGCCAGCCTGCCTCCTACAGGAATTGGGGAGTCGACCCGGACTGACACATCAGGGTGTCTGCTTGGCAGGAGCCTTAGGCTGAGAGAAGGATGCAGACCTGCTCATCCCCCTTCTGCTTCTCCCTCTGAAGAACTCCCTCTGGGAAAAAGGAGAAGAGCCTGTGCCTGGTAGGCCTGTGAAAAGGCCTGCCCCTAGCCTGCTGCTTCTGAGGAGTTGCCTGCCTTTCCTTGGCCTGTGCACTCCTGTAGGTGGTCCTGCACTCATCCATCTTTTTTATATAATTCTCTGTTTCCCAAATAGAGAATTCTTGACAACAGGAAAATCCATGGCCTTAGCCTGGGTGTCCTGCGATAGGCTAGTACATCTGAGCCAAGCCAGCCTCCCAAGAGCCACAGATGTAGCCATGACTCTTGATGACACATCATTGGAGTCCACAGCAGCAGCATGAAAAGTACAGTTATGTAAGAACTTACCCTAACAGTAGATCTTTGAGAGAGGCTCTGGCAGTAGGTAATTACGTATAGGACTGATGCCAGCTGGCGTCACGACCCAACGGAAAAATTTCTAGCTAGCAGTCTCTGTCGGGGGACTGCCCCCATGTCAGGTGACCGACGTCATGCGGTGTCAGTATAAAGGGGCGGTCCTCCACACCCACCTTCCAGTTCTTTCCTGCCAAAGGCCAAAAGGCAAGATGAGAGAGAAGCGGATATTTCCCTTCCTGGAAAAGGAGCTGAAAAAGCTTAGGGGGATGGAGGGTGGGAAGGTATTACCTACTGCAAGAGCCTTTTTCAAAGATCTACTGTTATGGTAAGTTCTTACGTAACTGTACTATCTTACTTCGAGAGGGCTCTTGCAGTAGGTAATTACATATAGGACTGAGTCCCAAGCAGTCTGGAACAAGGAGAAGCAAACGGGGGAAGGAAGCTACTCAGAAGTAGACCCTCTGGTTGTGAAGGCCTTAGGAAAGGAGGCCTTGCAAAACAGCCAGCCCGAAGCCTGCTCTACGGCAAGAGGCAATGTCCAAACTGTAATGTTTCATAAAGGTATGGGCAGAAGTCCAAGTGGTGGCTGCACAAATGTCAGCCACTGACACGTTCTTGAAACAAGCCACAGAGGCAGCGACCCCTCTGGTGGAGTGGCCTCTAACTTGACCTGGCAGGGTCTTGTTGTACTTGTCATAACAGAAAGTGATAGAATGAGCCAACCATTTCGATAGGCATTGCTTAGAAACTGCATTGCCTTCTCTTTTATGGGCAAAAGAGATGAACAGTTGATCAGTCTTTCTGAGATCCTTCGTCCTGTTGGTGTAGTATCTCAGAATTCGGTGAGCATCCAAAGTATGCAGGAGGTACTCTCCTTGGTTGGAGTGCTGCGTGAAAAAGGCAGGCAACTCTATGGATTGATTCAGCGTCGATTCCACAACCACCTTAGGGAGAAACTTAGGGTTGGTACGCAGAGCTACACGTTCCTTGTGAAAAATCAAATGTGGGATTTTACACATCAGGGCCTGAAGCTCGGAAAGCCGTCGAGCAGAAGTAATGGACACTAGGAAGAGAGTCTTCCAAGAAAGGAACTTTAGGTCCACAGAGGCTGCCGGCTTGAAAGGAGGCAGAGTAGGTTTCTCTAAAATGAACTCAGATCCCAAGGAGGGGCAGGAACCCGGATAGAAGGTCATAAGTGAAGGACCACTCTCAAAAAGATCTTACGAGACCTCCAGCTGAGCAAACATTCTGTCTGCAAAGGGGATATGATAGGTCGAAATGGCTGCCATGTGAACCTTTAAGGATGCATGGCTGAGACCCAGATCGAAGAGGTGTCGCAGGTAATCCAGAAGTCGGCCGACAGAGCACGAGAAGGGCTCAACATCATTGGAGGCAGCCCAGATAGAGAACCGCTTCCATTTCATGGCATAAGTAGATCTGGTTGAGGGTTTCCTGGCCTCCACCAGAATCTCAGCTACTGGGAAACCCAGAATCGGGCCTGAGCCACGACTGCATGAGCCACGTGGTGCAACTGAAGGGACCTGAGGCCTGGATGGACCAAGGTCCCCTGTTCCTGGGTCAGCAAAAATAGCGACAGAGGAAGAGGAAGTTCCTCTGAGTACTGTTGCAGAAGAGAGAACCAAACTTGCTTGGGCCAGAAAGGAGCGATCAGAATCATTCGAGCTCCTTCTGAACCAAGTTTCTGCAAGACCCTCGTAATCAGTGGAATCGGGGAAGGCATAGATGAATCTGCTTTTCCAGTCTAGAGACAGAGCGTCTCTCCAAAAAATGCCACGCCCTGGAGCGAGCGAGCAGAAGATGGGAAGTTTTGTGTTTTGGGGGGAAGCGAACAGGTCTACCTGTGGAGTTCCCCATGAGAAGATGTCGTCTACGACCCCGTGATACAGTTCCCATTCGTGAGCTACAGCAGATGACTGGCTTAGCCTGTCTGCCAGCGTGTTCTCGATCCCCGGGACATGAGATGCCGTGAGGTGAAGGTTGTGCTGTACTTCCCAATCCCAGATTCGCATCGCCTCTCGGCAAAGGGGGTAGGAACAAGTTGCTCCCCGTTTGTTGATGTACCAGACCACACACATGTTGTCCGTCTGTACCGCTAGGTGACCTGGAGACAGATACAGAGCCTGAAGAGCATACAGTACTGCCCTTAGTTCCAGCACATTGATGTGGAGGGACTTCTGAAGCTTGGACCAGGAGCCCTGGGTCCTGTGAGGACCGAGATGGGATCCCCAACCCTCAACGGAGGCATCTGTAGTCAACGTCTGTGAGGGGGGAAGGAGACTGAAGGGAACTCCCCGGCAGAGGTTCTCCTGAACCATCCACCACTGCAAGTCCTGAGCCATGGGAGTGGAGACCAGGACAAGTTGATCTAGGTCGTCCACCAGCTGATCCCATTGAGACCGAAGTGTCCACTGAGAGATTCTCATGTGGAACCAAGCGCGAGGGACTGTCGGAAATGGCAGCTGCCATTAGCCCAAGGAGGCAAAGGACTGACCTGGCACTGACCCCGCCTATGGCTGGACAACAGGCTGACCTGGGCCTGAAGAGTGGCCGCCCTGTCCAGTGGCAGGAAGGCCCTGCCAGCGGTCATGTCCAGGATCACCCCGATAAACTGGAGCCTCTGGGACGGGATCAGATGTGACTTGGCTTGGTTGATGATAATACCCAGGCAGACAAAGACCTGCTGGGTAAGGGAAAGGAAGCGCAGGAGTTCCTCCCTGGACGGGGACGCCAGGAGCCAATCGTCCAGGTACGGGGAAACCTGCACCCCCTGGGTACACAGGTAGGCCGCTACCATCGAAAGGCATTTGGTGGACACTCGGGGCGCCAAGGAAAGACCAAATGGGAAAGCCTTGAACTGGTAGTGGTCCCCCTGGAACGCAAAACACAGGTATTTGTGATGGTAAGGGCGGATAGGGCTATGCAGGTAGGCATCCTGCATATCCAAAGCGCACAGCCACAATCCCGGACGAAGAAGGGGCAGGAGGCTCTGCAGCGAGAGCATCCTGAACCTCTTGTACTCCACGAACAAGTTCAGGGAGCTGAGGTCGAGAATCGGCCTCACGTCCCTTGTTTTCTTCGGGACCAGGAAGAAATGGGAATAGTATCCCGTTCCCTGAAGAGGAATGGGGACGGGTTCTATCGCCTCCTTCAGCAAAAGTGCTGAAATCTCTTCCTGGACCAGAAGATGATGTTTCCGATAGTACGACGACCTTGGGGGAGGGTGTTGAGGGGGTTTCTGAAGAAACTTATTGAGTGTCCTTCTGCGATCAGCTGGAGTACCCAGGAATCTGAAGTTATCCTCGCCCAAACCGGGAGGTGGAGGGAAAACCTCCCTCCCTCCTACCGGTTCCTCTGGAAGGCCCAGAGGCTGTGGGAGAGGAAAGGAGTCAGGTCGTGTGGGGCAGCATCACGGCTGAAGCACCCGCTGCCTTTTTGGGCAGAGGGGGCTTGGCAGCTGGAGGGGCCTGGTGTTTAGCCGCCTGCTTTCTCTGGGGTTTCACCTTTTGCAATTCCAACCTGCAAAAGGGACGGCACTGCGTTTGATGGGGATGATACATGGAGTCCACAGACTTACTGCAGTCCCCTTCTCCTGCAGATCGGTGATAATGTCCTTGACATCACCACAGTATGGAAGTACCACAGACAGAGGTTTCAAAACCGAGCTCGAGCTCAATGTTCTATGCTTCTGCATAGAGTTAACTCTTTCCTCTCTGGGACAGTTCAAGTGCTGGGGCTAACTGCATTATGTCTGAATACAGCAAGACTTCATGTTGTTTGAAGAACTGGGAGGGAGGCGTAGGGGACCGCCCCTTTATACTGACGCCACATGACGTCAGTCACCTGACATGGGGGCGATCCCCTGCCAGAGACTGCTAGCTAGAAATGTTTCCGTTGGGTCCTGACGCTGGCTGGCATCAGTCCTATATGTAATTACTTACTGCAAGAGCCCTCTCGAAGTAAGATCTGAATTTTTGATGCCTCAATCCCATCAGCAGCCAACTCCTCCAGCTCCTTGGCAAGCTGGGGAGAAGCCAGTTTAGCCAGTTCCAGAACCATGTCCCATCTGGACTTCTGGTACCTGGCTGTCTAGGCCATATAATTAGCCTGCCTGAGTCCCAAGAAAAATGCCACAAACTGTTTCTTTGCCATGGCATCCAGCTTCCTGGAATCTTTATCTGGGGGTCTGTGAAGCCAAGGGTATGTTAGCCTTATCACAGGCTGCAGCCTGCATCACCCCAACATGGCTGCACTGCTGGTACAAGTACTCTGTACCTGGGCCTGATAACATATACCTCTTGTCCATTAGCCTATCCACAGGAGGTAAAGAATTTGGAGTCTTAAGTAACTTACATGTCTGTTTCCCAAAGGATTTATGAAGGAGAATAGACAATCTCTTGGACTCTGGGATGTCCATCATCTCCACATAGTCAGGCTCCTCGACAGCTTCATCCAAAGGGAGCTGGAGGGTTTCTGCCACTTTCCTGTAAAACATAAAGTGGGAAGGGGACTCAGAAAGCCTAGGAGGGGAAATACCAGAAGGTCTGTCTGGGGAGATGTCCGGTTCTAAGGGCTCATCCAGACCTACTACATCACCATCATCATAATCTTCATCCCCCTCCAAATCTGGTTCATAATAGTCTTCAGGGGAACAATCCTGAACCGGAGGAACTGACCGAACCAAACAGCTGCCCGAAGACGTCGGATCAGCTGGAACCGAACAGAGCGATTCCACTATGCTAATCGTCGTGATAATTTCTTCAGCGGTTGGATGATGCGGTTCTGGATCCAAACCGGCTGATTTTTCTTTCCTTTTTCTTTTGGCCGGAACTGACCCCTCAGGATCGGCTCTCCATTTGCCCGACGGAGTCTCACCCAGGTCAGTGAGCACTCCCTCAGGTTCAGTCGGAACCGAACCAGGCTGGCCATCCGGGTCAGCGGACTTCTCGGCTTCCTTTTCCCTAAGCCTGCCCAACCTTTTATCCAGGGTGGCTTTACGGAAATTTTTACATATTTGGCTCTCTGACTCTAGGTGGTCAAAACCCAGACAATAAACACAGGTGGTGTGGGGATCAGCCTTAGCAAAGGCCTTCCCACACTCACTGCATGGTTGAAACCCAGTGGGCCCGGTTTTTCTCTTGGGTTTCTCAGACGAAGCCATCCTATCCCTTACACTTTTTATGGCAACAGCCAGGCAAGACCCCTTATCGGTTCCTAACCATATTACGGGTGTTTGAAAAAACGATAAGAAAAAATTACTCACCTTAGTAATGTTGTTTCTTCTAATGGAGTCTTGCTATATTATAGACATTAGCAGTTTGATCCAGCTCTAGAACTGCCCCGAGTGAAATGGTTAAAACCATTCCAAAATAGAATTTTGTACGAGAGCAGCTCTATCTGTGTCATTTCAAACTTGAACTGTCAGATCTTTATGAGCCAAACTCACTAAGGTCTGTGTGGAAGCTGTAACCTACACTAGCCAAATGGCTACCTAAATAATAACAACCATTGATGGTCCCAACACCCAAGACTCAAGTCAGGGGACCAGAAATACTAACACCATTCTAATAATATGAAAATGGAACATAAGTATAATAAAACACACACACGCGTACACATACACACCCCCAAAGTCCCAAAGGGGACAAAATGCTAACAGGACATAAGCAGTGCCCACACTAAGTTGCCCGCACCCCACCAAGTAGAGGTTCTGAGAGGGGCAGGTTGGGGGGAGGTCTATAATATAGCAAGACTCCATTAGAAGAAACAACATTACTAAGGTGAGTAATTTTTTCTTCAAACAACATGAAGTCTTGCTATATTATAGACATTAGCAGAATACACAGCAGTACCTCCATGGAGGAGGGGCAGAATCTACTTAGGGAATAGGCTCTGAAGAACAGCTGTGCCAAAGCGAGCATCTGTCCTGGCCTGGACATCCAGGGAGTAATGCTTGGTAAAAGTGTGTACCATTTTCCAAGTAGCAGCCTGGCAAATCTCTAATAAAGGGATATCTCTGGCAGCAGCTAGAGACGCAGCTGTACCTCTGGTAGAATGAGCCCTCAAACCGGGGGGGGGGAGGGGGCTCTGCCCACTTTCTGATAACAAAATTGGATACAATAGACAATCCACCTGGCTATTGATCTCTTAGTGTCAGGTTTGCCTTTCCCAACTTCACCATAGGTAAGGAAAAGCTGGAGGGATTCGAACCTGTGACCTTTGGTACGCTCTATATAATAACTAAGAACTCTCTTAACATCCAGGCTGTGCAACCTTCTCTCACCCGAAGAGGAGTGATCAGTGAAAAATACTGGAAGGGAGATAGATTGATTAAGATGGAAATCTGAAACCACCTTAGGCAAAAACTTCCTATTAGTCCTAAGGACTACCTTATCCCTGTGGAAAGAAATAAAGTCAGTCTCCACTGACAAGGCTTGCAATTCACTTATGCGTCTGGCAGAAGTGATAGCCACTAGAAAACAGTTTTCCAAGTTAGGTACTTAAGCTCTGCAGAAGACAGAGGTTCAAAGGGGTTGCATTAACTGGGCAATGCAAACATTAAGGTCCCAAGCAGGGCGGTTCCGAAAGGGAGGATTAGTATGGAGTAATCCCTTAAAAACTTGGAAAACACAGGATGAGAGAAAGAGGGGCTGACTTTCCTGCTGACACAAAGCAGACACAGCTACCAAATGAACTCTCAGGGTAGCTGGTCTGAGACCCAAGGAATTAAGATGTACCACGTAATCTAACAAAATGGGCAATTCAGCAGATTCTGGGAAATATTTTCCCAGCACACCAAATGGAAAACCTTTTCCATTTAGAACTATAAGTAGCCCTAGTGGAAGGCTTTCTGGAAGCCTTTAGGATCTCAAGAACACCCTGAGAGAGGTGTAAATCAGCAAACTCTAACTCCTCAAGAGCCAGGCCTTGAGGTTGAGAATTGAGGTCGGATACCAAACCCTTCCCTGGGCACAAGTCAACAGATTGTGATTCCTGGGAGGCACAGGGAAGATGGACTGTCAGAGACAGAAGGAGTGGTACCAGGGCTGCCTGGCCCAATCCGGGGCAATCAGAATCACCCTGCAAGGCTGAGATCTGATTTTGACTAGTACTTTGAATAGGAGAGGAAAGGGGGGGGGGGGAAAGCATAGAGGAACTTCCCCTCCCAATCTAGAAGAAGGGCATCCAGGGGAACTGAGCCCAGCACTGGAGGCCTGCAACAGAACAGAGGAAGTTTGTGATTGTCTGGGGCTGCAAAAAGATCTATCTGAGGGATTGAGGGATGCCCCACCTGGCAAAAACTATCCCCAGCACTTGAGGATCCAGGGACCATTCGTGATGGCCCTGGGAAATCCTGCTGAGGGCATCCGCTAGGACATTGTCCTTCCCTGGAAGATGAACTGCTATGAGGGAAGTATTCAGGAATAGGCCAGAGACCACAACTTCATTGCCTCGGTGCACAAGGTCGAAGACCGAGTGCCCCCTGTTTGTTGATGTACCACATTGTTGTGGTGTTGTCTGTTCTGACTTGTATCACCTTGTCGTGGACAGATGCAGAAAAAGCTTGAAGAGCTAAAAAGACAGCTCTGAGTTCAGAAAACTGATGTGGAGCAGAGATTCCTGGGGGACCAAACTCCTGAGTGGAAAGGTCGCCCATGTGGGCTCTCAACCCAGAAGGGAAGCATCTGTAGTGAGAGTCAAGTCGTGAGAAGGGGAAATGAAGGGACCCCGCTCTTAATTGCTCTGATCCTGCCACCACTGGAGAGCTAGGATCAGGTTCGAGTCACTGGGACCAACTTGGAAAGGGGTCTCTTCTCTGAGACCAAAAGGTTCTCAAGTGAAACTGAATGTCTCTCATCTGAAATCTGGCTCCCTGCACAACAGCTGTGGATGCAGCCATGTGCCCCAGGAGCAGCGGAAGTGTCTTGCTGGTCGAGAGACCTGCAGAGTGAAGGAAGGGCCAGAGCCACTAAATTCCTTACCCTTTCTGGGGGAAGAAAGGCTCTGGCTAGCTTTGTGTCCAATTCTGCCCCTATAAAGGTGAGTACCTGGACTGGTTCCAGAACCGACTTTGGTAGGTTTAGCAGAAAATCCAGGGAGGTGAGAAGCTGCTGGGTAACCTGCAGGTGAGATTTTACCTGTTCTGGGGACTGGCCTACAATGAGCCAGTCATCTAGATAGGGAAAATCAGCAATCCTCTGCCTCCTTAAGTGGGCCACTGCTAGACACTTTGTGAATACCCTTGGAGCAGAGGTAAGGCCGAAGGGCATTGCTCTGAACTGGTAATGACCTGAGGGCAGTTCGAATCTGAGGTACTTTGATGGGATCTTCTGATTAGGACATGGAAATAGGCATCCTTGAGGTCCAGGGAGGCTAGCCAGTCCTGGCCTTTGGGAAGGTAAAATCATTGCCAGAGTTACCATTTTGACTTTGGTTTCAAAAGATGCTTGTTCAGATATCTGAGATCTAAAATGGGCCGCCATTCTCCTGTCTTTTTGGGGTAAGGAAGTATCTGGAATACAGACCCTGCCCTGATGCAGGAGGAACCCTTTCTACTGCTCTGAGAGCTAACAGGATGAGACCTCTGTTTCAAAGCGGGTCTCTGAAGCACTTGCAGGTAGAAAAGTCTGCTTCTCAACTGGGAAACTTTTTGAAGCTGAGAACCAGACCCTGGCTTACTACTTCCAGAACCCACTTGTCTGAGGTTAAAGAAGCCCAATTCTGACTGAAGTAAGCCAGCCTGCACCCCACTGGTACAGGAGATCGGCCCTGGGCACCCCATCAGGTGCCTGTTTACAGGAGCTTTAGGCTGGGGGTGGGAGCAGGTCTGCCCACCCTCGTCTGCCCTGCCTCTGAAGAAGCCCCTCTGAGCATAGGCAGAGGGACCTGAGTCTGGTAGAAAGGCCTGTGAAAGGCCTACCCCTACCCTAGAGGCATGCCTTTGAGGAGTGGCTTGCGCTCCTTAGCCTAAGGCACTCTTGTAAGTAGTCCTATATTCATCCATCTTCTTCATGTAATTCTCTGTCTGCTCTCCAAACAGAGAATTTCCCACCAGGAAAATCCATAGCCTTAGTCTGGGTATCCTGTGACAAACTAGTACACCTGAGCCAGGCCAACCACTAAAAGCTACAGATGTGGCCATGACCCTAGAGGAAACATCATTAACATCCACAGCAGCATGAAACTGAACCTTAGAGGCTTCAATGCCATCAGCAGCCACCTGTTCTAGTTCACTAGCCAGCTGGCCATGGGCCTGCTTGGCCAATTGCATAACAGTATCCCATCTAGATTTCTGATACCTAGCTACATAAGCCATATAATTTGCTTGCCTGAGTCCCAGAGAGGCTGCCATATACTGTTTTTGCCATGGCATCAATCTTCCTGGAATCCTTGTCAGGAGGATGTGAAGCTAAGGAATATTAGCTTTATCACAGGCAGCAGCCTGAACTACTAACATGACTGCATTGCTGAGAGGAATTCTGTATCAGGGCCTGACAATGTATACCTTCTGTCCATCTTTTATCTACAGGAGGCACAGAATTAGGAGCTTTTAAAATTTTAATTGTTTGTTTCCTAAAAGACTTATGTAAAGGAATAGACAATCTCCTAGACTCTGGAATATCCATCATTTCTACAAAATCAGGCTCCTCTTGCTCATCCACAGCCTCTTCTAAAGGAAGCTGGAGGTTTCAGCAACTTTTATAAAACATGAAATAAGATGGGGACTCAGACAGCATAGGGGGAGATTCTAAAGGTCTGTCTGGGGAGATGTCCGGTTTAAAGGGCACACCCAGACCTTCCCAGCCACATTCATACTGTTCATAATCCTCCTCCCCCTCCTCTGGTTCATAAAATTCCTCAATATCATAATCCTGAACCACTGGGACCAGACGAACCGACCTTTTACCAGATAGTGGTGGTTTGGACGGACCCTGAGACAGTGACTGGACAATTTGCATGGCTTTTGCTATCTCTGCAGCAGTTGGAGAAGGAATTTTGGACTCCAGACCTGCTGATTTTCTTGTTTTCTTTACTGGAATTGGTTCCTCAGAACCAGCTTTTCTTTGGCCCGAGGAAGTCTGGCACTGAACCGGGCTGGCCATCCGGGTCAGCGGACTTTTTGCTCTCGTTCCCTGAGCCTGCCCAATCTTTTTTCCAGGGTGGCTGCAGGGAAATTCTTACATACCTGGCAGTCTGACTGGAGGTGGTCAAACCCCAGACAATAAACACATGTGGTGTGTGGGTCAGCCTTGGCAAAGACTTCCCCACAAACATCACAGTGTTGAAACCAATGGGCCCGTTTTTCTTTTGGGTTTCTCAGACATAATGTCAGCCTAACCAAAACTTGCCCTTTTAGCGGCGGTGCCAGGCAAGACACCCTTATCGGTTCCTAACGTGTGGGTATTGGAAAAACGTAATAAATCCGTTTTTTAGAACCGATAAGAACGAGGAACCGCACTCTAAAATAGTAACTTTTAGTTTTAAATGAGTTTTAAACCCACTGATCGGTTCAAACCGAACCGATAACACAAGTTCCACAGACAAAACCTTCATTTACTTACGGTTACCACAGATAGAGCTTGAACCGAGCGTTTTTGCGGTTAAATAAAACTATTCTCGTTAAATCCAACCGAGAAAACACTTTTAAACCGAGAAATGAACCGAGCAGAAGGAGAAATCCGAGCGACTGTTCACTGAGGCGGAGTAAAGAATCTGACAGTTCAAGTTTGAAATGACACAGATAGAGCTGCTCTCGTGCCAAAATTCTATTTTGGAATGGTTTTAACCATTTCACTCCGGGGCAGTTCTAGAGCTGGATCAACCTGCTAATGTCTATAATATAGCAAGACTTCATGTTGTTTGAAAACACGTTTTTTTTTTAGAACCAATAAGGTTCTAAGGCTCACACTAAAATCAGCTAAGAGAAAAAGATACAGGCAAATACAGACAACTGGTTCAGCCATTTTTTTACAATGTCCACACAATTTTCAGAACTAGACCACTACCTATGTACTTACTGTAATGCAGACAGGGATCTGAACCGAAATAGCGAAAAAAATATTGGTATAACTGATATTTTAAACCGGACTGAACTGTTAGCAAAGGAGAAATCTCTGGAGCGACTGTTCAGTTAGGCGGAGTAAAGAATCTGACGGTTACACTTCAAAGTGCAGCAGACAGAGGTTTGAACAGAGCTCGAACTCAACATTCTATGCTCTGGCATAGAGTTAACTCTTTCCTTTCCAGAGCAGTTCAAGTGCTGGGGCTAACTGCATAATGTCAGAATACAGCAACACTTCATGTTGTTTGAAAAAAACATTCAGCATTTTTTACTTGCTCTGTTACTTTTTTCTTTTTGTACACCACCTACCTTGGTATTGTAGTCTGCACCATTTGCTATGGTTGCTGCAGGATAGTCCTGTGCACCTTGGCTCTTTCTGTTTGTACCTGATGGGGTACTAGACTACCAAGGACTCTATTATCATCATCTCAGGGACTGGGCAAGGTGGGACCCATTAGACTACCAAGGACTTTAATATCATCACCTCGTGAATCAGGTGCTGGGGGGGAGGTTAAGAAATGGGACACCAGACTATAGGGTAAGTTTTAATTGTTATCTTGGGATTTGGGTCGGGTTGGGTGAGTGATGTTGGTGTAGTGCACCACTGCTGCCAGCGGCAGGAGCAGCGGACATTGACAGTAGGGTTTTGGAAGCAGAAAACAGCGCTGCCACTGCTGCCTTTTGCCACTTCCAAAAAACGCTTACTATACCATATAAGATTTTCACATGGCATGACTGCCCCTTCAATAACCCATGTTCCCTGCTGTCCTGAAGCATGACTGCCCCTTCACTAACCCATGCTGCCTGCAGTCCCGGAGCATGACTGCCCCTTCACTAACCCATGCTGCTTGCAGTCCTGGAGCATGACTGCCCCTTCACTAACCCATGTTCCCTGCTGTCCTGGAGCATGACTGACCCTTCACTAACCCATGCTGCCTGCAGTCCTGCAGTATGACTGACCCTTCACTAACCCATGCTGCCTGCAGTCCTGGAGTATGACTGCCCCTTCACTAACCCAAGTTCCCTGCTGTCCTGGAGTATGACTGCCCCTTGACTAACCCATGCTGCCTGCAGTCCTGGAGTGTGACTGCCCCTTCACTAACCCATGTTCCCTGCTGTCCTGCAGCATGACTGCCCCGTCACTAACCCATGCTGCCTGCAGTCCCAGAACATGACTGTCCCTTCATTAACCCATGCTGTCTGCAGTCCTGGAGCATAACTGCCCCTTCACTAACCCATGTTCCCTGCTGTCCTGGAGTATGACTGCCCCTTCACTAATCCATGCTGCCTGCAGTCCTGGAGTATGACTGCCCCTTCACTAACCCATGTCCCCTGCTGTCCTGGAGTATGACTGCCCCTTCACTAACCCATGCTGCCTGCAGTCCTGAAGTATGACTGCCCCTTCACTAACCCATGCTGCCTGCAGTTCTGGAGCATGACTGCCCCTTCACTAACCCATGCTGCCTGCAGTTCTGGAGCATGACTGCCCCTTCACTAACCCATGTTCTCTGCTGTCCTGCAGCATGACTGCCCCGTCACTAACCCATGCTGCCTGCAGTCCCAGAACATGACTGTCCCTTCACTAACCCATGCTGCCTGCAGTCCTGGAGCATGACTGCCCCTTCACTAACCCATGTTCCCTGCTGTCCTGGAGTATGACTGCCCCTTCACTAACCTATGCTGCCTGCTGTCCTGGAGTATGACTGCCCCTTCACTAACCCATGCTGTCTGCAGTCCTGGAGTATGACTGCCCCTTCACTAACCCATGCTGCCTGCAGTTCTGGAGCATGACTGCCCCTTCACTAACCCATGCTGCCTGCAGTTCTGGAGCATGACTGCCCCTTCACTAACCCATGCTGCCTGCAGTTCTGGAGCATGACTGCCCCTTCACTAACCCATGCTGCTGCAGTTCTGGAGCATGACTGCCCCTTCACTAACCCATGTTCCCTGCTGTCCTGGAGTATGACTGCCCCTTCACTAACCTATGCTGCCTGCTGTCCTGGAGTATGACTGCCCCTTCACTAACCCATGCTGCCTGCAGTCCCAGAACATGAATGCCCCTTCACTAACACATGTTGCCTACAGTCCTGGAGCATGACTGCCCCTTCACTAACACATGTTGCCTGCAGTTCTGGAGCATGACTGCCCCTTCACTAACCCATGCTGCCTGCAGTTCTGGAGCATGACTGCCCCTTCACTAACCCATGCTGCTGCAGTTCTGGAGCATGACTGCCCCTTCACTAACCCATGTTCCCTGCTGTCCTGCAGCATGACTGCCCCGTCACTAACCCATGCTGCCTGCAGTCCCAGAACATGACTGTCCCTTCACTAACCCATGCTGCATGCAGTCCTGGAGCATAACTGCCCCTTCACTAACCCATGCTGCCTGCAGTCCTGGAGTATGACTGCCCCTTCACAAATCCCATGTTGCCTGCAGTCCTGGAGCATGACTGCCCCTTCACTAACCCATGCTGCCTGCAGTCCTGGAGCATGACTGCCCCTTCACTAACCCATGCTGCCTGCAGTTCTGGAGCATGACTGCCCCTTCACTAACCCATGCTGCCTGCAGTTCTGGAGCATGACTGCCCCTTCACTAACCCATGTTCCCTGCTGTCCTGCAGCATGACTGCCCCGTCACTAACCCATGCTGCCTGCAGTCCCAGAACATGACTGTCCCTTCACTAACCCATGCTGCATGCAGTCCTGGAGCATAACTGCCCCTTCACTAACCCATGTTCCCTGCTGTCCTGGAGTATGACTGCCCCTTCACTAACCTATGCTACCTGCAGTCCTGGAGTATGACTGCCCCTTCACTAACCCATGTCCCCTGCTGTCCTGGAGTATGACTGCCCCTTCACTAACCCATGCTGTCTGCAGTCCTGGAGTATGACTGCCCCTTCACTAACCCATGCTGCCTGCAGTTCTGGAGCATGACTGCCCCTTCACTAACCCATGCTGCCTGCAGTCCTGGAGTATGACTGCCCCTTCACAAACCTATGCTGCCTGCAGTCCCAGAACATGAATGCCCCTTCACTAACACATGTTGCCTACAGTCCTGGAGCATGACTGCCCCTTCACTAACCCATGCTGCCTACAGTCCCAGAGCATGACTGCCCCTTCACTAACCCATGCTGCCTGCAGTCCTGGAGTATGACTGCCCCTTCACTAACCCATGCTGCCTGCAGTCCTGGAGTATGACTGCCCCTTCACAAACCCATGCTGCCTGCAGTCCCAGAACATGAATGCCCCTTCACTAACACATGTTGCCTACAGTCCTGGAGCATGACTGCCCCTTCACTAACCCATGCTGCCTACAGTCCCAGAGTATGACTGCCCCTTCACTAACCCATGTTCCTTGCTGTCCTGGAGCATGACTGCCCCTCCCTTAACCCATGCTGCCTGCAGCCCGGAGCATGAATGCCCCTTCACTAACACATGTTGCCTACAGTCCTGGAGCATGACTGCCCCTTCACTAACCCATGCTGCCTATAGTCCCAGAGTATGACTGCCCCTTCACTAACCCATGCTGCCTGCAGTCCTGGAGTATGACTGCCCCTTCACTAACCCATGCTGCCTGCAGTCCTGGAGTATGACTGCCCCTTCACAAACCCATGCTGCCTGCAGTCCCAGAACATGACAGCACCTTCACTAACACATGTTGCCTACAGTCCTGGAGCATGACTGCCCCTTCACTAACCCATGCTGCCTGCAGTCCTGGAGTATGACTACCCCTTCACTAACCCATGTTCCTTGCTGTCCTGGAGCATGACTGCCCCTCCCTTAACCCATGCTGCCTGCAGCCCGGAGCATGAATGCCCCTTCACTAACACATGCTGCCTACAGTCCTGGAGCATGACTGCCCCTTCACTAACCCATGTTCTTTGCAGTCTTGGAATAGGACTGCCCCTTCAATAACCCATGCTGTCTGAAGTCCCGGAGCATGACTGCCCCTTCACTGACTCATGCTGCCCACAGTCAAACAGCATGACTGCCCCTTCACTCAACCATGTTCCCTGCAGTTCTGGAGCATGACTGCCTTTCACTAACCCACGTTCCTTGCTGTCCTGGAGCATGACTGCTCCTTTGCTAATCCATGCTGCCTACAGTCTCGAGGCATGACTGCTACTTCACTAAAGAACAGTTACGTAAGAACTTACCGTAACAGTAGATCTTTGAGAGGAGCTCTTGCAGCAGACTACACCATAAGGACTATGCCACCAGACACTAGGACCCCACAGAAAAATTCTTAGCTAGCAATACCCAGCAGGGACTGCACCCTGACGTCGGACCACCTCCGACATCTGCCAATGGTATAAAGGGGGTGGTCCCTGGCCACACCCCAGTTCTTCCGTCGAAGACCCGGCTAACAAATGATAGAGAACCGAGGTGAGTAGAATACCTTGCCAAGGATAAGGAAAAAAGAGATAAGGACCAGGGGGAAGGAGGGAGGGGGAGAGAGGGGAATAACGCCTGCTGCAAGAGCTCCTCTTGAAGAGCTACTGTTACGGTAAGTTCTTATGTAACTGTACTATCTTACTTCGAGTGGGAGCTCTTGCAGCAGGCTATACCATAAGGACTAAGTACCAAGCAGTACTATTTGGATCCTGAACAGACTGGGAGGTGGAGACTTCAGTAGTGGGAAGCTTCAGGACAAAAGGCCCTGAAGTACCACTAAACCAAACCCAGCTCTCCAACGGGAAGCAACGTCCAGGCTTAGTGCTTCACAAAAGTGTGCACCAAGCCCCAAGTAGCTGCTGCACAGACAGCTGCTGCAGAAACATTCCGAAGTGCCGCAAAGGAGGCGGAAACACCCCTGGTGGAATGACCGTTAACCAAGCCCGGTAAGGACTTGTATTTATTGTAGCAGAAGGTGATGCAGTGGATGAGCTATCTGGACAAAGTCTGCTTTGCCACAGGTGCCCCCAGGGTTCTCAGGACAAAGGAAACAAAAAGCTGGTCGGACTTTCTGAAAGGACGAGTGCAGTTAATGTAGTATCTAAGCATTCTATGTACACCCACAGTGTGAAGAAGAGCCTCCCCCCGATTAACATACTCCAGATAATAAACTGGAAGGTTGATGTCCTGATTAAGGGTAAACTGGGACACCACCTTAGGTAGAAACTTAGGTTTGGACCCTCAAGGACACCCTGTCCTTGTGGAAAATTAAATACGGCTCTTTAGCCATCAGAGCCTGAAGCTCGGAAATCCTCCGAGCAGAAGTAATGGCAGGTAAAAACAATGCTTTCCACAACAGAAAGCATAGCTTGCAATCTGCGGCTGGCTTGAAGGGAGGCAAAGTAAGCTTCTTGAACAAAAACAAAACATCCCAAGGAGGGATGGGGTCCCCAATTCCCCATAAAATTATTCAGGCCAGATCTGTCTTGAGCAACATATTTGCCATCCACCAGTGCATGATAGGCAGAGATTGCATAAAGGTGCACTTTGATGGAAGAATAGTGGAGGCCCATGTCTGACAGAGAGGAGGTACTTGAGTACAGCATTCAGAGGGCACAGGAGAGGGTCCAAACCCCGACTGGAGGCCCACAAGTAAAAGCATTTCCACTTCATGGCATAGGTACACCTATCGGAAGGTTTCCTGGCTACCATCAAGACCTCGGCCACCCTGGGAGAAACTCCAAAAAGAGAAGTGGCTACGTCTGCAGGTTACCATGCATGTAGGTGTAGGGTTCGGAGGTCCGGGTGAATCAGTATACCCTGCTCTTGCGACAGTAAGCTGGAGGACAAGGGCAGGGGAATTGAAGATTCTACTGTCTGCTGCTGCAGTAGCGGGAACCATATCTGGCAAGGCCAAAGCGGATCTATGAGAATCATCTCCGCTCCTTCTGCTTGGAGCTTGAGCAGAACTCTTTTCAGAAGAGGAAAGGGAGGGAAGGCATACAGAAACTTCCCTGTCCAGCAGAGGGACAATGCGTCTCACCAGAAAACACCAGGCCCATGATCAAGCGAGCAGAAACTGAGCAGTTCTGCATTGCATGGGGACGCAAAGAGGTCCAGCTCTGGAAGACCCCATCTTTGGAAGAGGTCGTATGCTACAGATTGCAGGAGTTTCCATTCATGAGTCCTCGACCGAGACTGGCTTAAGGCATCAGCCAAGGTGTTTTGGACCCCTGGAACATGAACTGCGGTGAGCAACAGGCCATGGTCTACAGCCCAGAACCACACTCTCATAGCCTCCTGGGGGTAGGAGTGAGTTCCCCCCTGCTTGCTGATGTAGTAAACGACTGACATGTTGGCCGTCTGCACCAACAGGGGACCTGGACGGAGGTCCAGGAAAAATGCTTGTAAAGCGTACAGAACTACCCTCATCTCCAGAATATTGATGTGGAGGGTCAGATCCAGAGAAGACCATGCATCTTGCATCTGATGATTTTGAAAATGAGCCCCCCAACCTAGGCCCGAGGCATCAGTTGTGAGAACTTGTGAAGGGGCTTCTCTCAGAAAGGGGACTTCGGACTCCAGATTCTGGGAAGAGAGCCATCAAGAGAGAGCCTGTACCACTGCTCTGGAGAGCAAGACCGGCTGGTCAAGATCATCCTCCCACTGATCCCACTGCACTCTGAGGGTCCACTGAGGGACCCTCATAAACAGGCGTGCTGAGGGGCAGTAACTATGGCCGTGGCCATATGGCCTAGGAGCTGGAGCATGGTCTAAGCTGGGACCTGGTGAGCAGCTGAAACTTTATGGGCCAAAGAGCAAAGGTGTACTGCCCTGTCCGGCTGGAGGAAGGCCTTCCCTTGCTCCGTGTCCAGGATTGCCCCTATGTAGTGTAAGTGTAACTTCTGACATGGCTTTGGGAATGACTTGGCCATGTTTAGGGTGATCGCCAGGGAGCTGAACAGACTGAACTTATCCTCTAAAGTCACCAGAAGGCGATCCCTTGTGGCGGCGGTCAGAAGCCAGTCATTGAGGTAGGGATAAACAAAGTGTCCCTGCCTCCTTAGGGCTGCTGCTGCCACTACTGCTAAGCACTTCGTGTACACACATGGTGTCGAGGAAAGGCTGAAGGGCAAGGCCCCAAACTGAAAAAGCCTTACCTGAAAGGAGAACCTCAGGAACCTCCTGTGATCTGGAAGCACCAAAATATGGAGGTAGGCATCTTGCATGTCCAGGGAGCAAAACCAATCCCCTTGATGCAACCTGGGAAGAATGCCCAGCAAGGTGAACATCCTGAACCTCTTGTACTCTGTATAACTGTTCAAGAGACACAGGTCCAGAATCAGGCGCAGGTCCCCTGTCTTACTGGGGACCAAGAAGAAATGGGAGTAGAACCCTTTCCCCCACTGTGGGACTGGAATGGGTTCTATGACCTTCTTGTCTAATAGGGGCTGTACCTCCTCCTCCCAAATGAGCTCAGTATGGGAGGGGGAGTATGTTGTTTGGATCGGGGGATTGTCCGGGGGGAATCTGCAGGAATTCCAGTGCATAACCCCGCTCTATCAACTGGAGGACCCAAGCATCGGTAGTGATGGTGGCCGACCCATCGAGGTAAAGCGAGAACCGACCCCCTACCACCTCTCCCCTGGACTCAGCATGAGGTGGGGGGTCGGGCAAGGAGTCAGGTGTTGGAGCCCGTGGTGGGCAGAGAGACCTGGGAGGGCTGGGTGTTCTGAGGTACCTGTGCTCCACGAGGTCGAGAGGGAGCTTTGCGGAGAAAGTTGCGTCTCTGTTGCTGTCCTTTGGGCTTCTGCCCCCGCAACAAAACTGCCGATATTTGCCTGGGGTCTGATCAGATCTGTACAACTGATGCACAGACTGGATGGCCTTACCCAAGTCCTGGAAGTCCGAGATCAGTTTTTCAATGTCTGGACTGAAGAGCACAGACCCATGAAACGGAGCATCTATGATGGCATCCTGAAGGTCCTGCCTAAATCCAGAAACCCGGAGCCAAGAGTACCTCCGCACACAGATCCCTATGGCGGCTGCCCTGGCTGCCGTGTCCGCCAAATCATAGGAGGACCTCAAGACGTGCTTTCCCACATCCAGACCAGACTGGAGCATGTCCAGGAACTCTATTTTGTGATCAGAATAAGGCTGTCTTTTTGCAAGCTTGATGGCCTTGTTCCAGAGTGACTTCTGGTACTGCACCATATGCTCCAAGAAGTTAAGCAATTGAATGGTGCAGGTGGCTGATGAACAGACCTTCCTGCTGAACTGATCCAGATGTTTGGACTCCTTGTCCGGCGGCTGGGAGCTCATGTGCTGGGGCTGTTTGGTCCTGCTGTCGGCAGCCGTCATCACGACAGAGTCCGCCTTGGGCTGTTCACCAAGGAATGGTTCGTTCGTCGGGGTACGATACAGCCTGTCTGCTTTCTTTGGTATTGCGGAGGCTGTCGAAGGGTGCCTCCAAGCTAGCCTGGTGGCGTCCTGAAAGGCAGCCATTAAGGGTGGTATGACTAAGGGTTTAGGTTCATTCATACCCAAGAAATGAACCAGTCTTTTTCTATCTGGATCGAGATCCTCAGTTTCCCAAAGGTTCAAAAATTGGATGTGACGCATCACGTCCAAGAATGTGGGATGAATCTTCTGGAGGGTCAGGGTGGTGGGGAGGTAAACTCCCTGAAGATCTGGAGTAGGCAGAAGAGTCTGAATCGGATGACCTAGAGGAAAATCTGGAGTGGGAATGCCGGTGCCTCCTCCTATAATGCCTGGAGGACATTCTCGAATGATGTCTGTGTCGTCCTGAAGACCTGTCATCTGACTGAGCAGGAGATCTTTCCCTGGTAGGAGGTGACGACCACGGAGGCTGCAAAGGCCACTGCAGGGAGTCTACAGGGAGAGGCTGAGGTGTGGGAACCTGGAGTTTCTTGGGGATGATGTCTTTTCTGACTGTGTCCCACCAGAAACTGAAAAGGTCCTTGACTTCAGCCAGAGAAACCATGGCTGGGGCCGATGGACCTGGCATCTCAGACCTGTCGTCAGGCGGCAGACCTGATGGCTTGTCAGCAACCGACAGACGCTCAGGTGACTAAGGGTTTCTCTGACATCTGGTCCTGGGGTGACGACAGGTCGAGTGGCTGACCCGATGTCTGGCTGCCTGACGTCAAAGAGTCGGGCGAGGCAACTCCTTGGCTGGCAGCTGCACCCCTCCTGAAGGCAGCTTAGGGGATGCAGGCAGTGGGAAAGACCCTGAAGATGGGGACATCGAAGATGCTGGGGTTGAGTGACGGCAGTCTGATGCCCGATGCTTTGGAAAGCAGGCATCAGGGTGATACTCCCGTTCCCAATGCCACTTCCTGTCCTTGGGCCCAGCTGGATGATCTGTCAAGGAGGAGGTAGCCTGGTGAGGGGTGGAAATGAGGCTCTCATCAGTTTTTAACTGGCTGATTCCTTGGACTGAGACCCAGAGGCATGGCTATAGGGCCTAAGACAAAGGGAGGGGGCCAAAGGCCCTTGCTCAGAGGAAACACTACCTGGCATATGCACCAACACCGGGGGTTTCAAGGCCAGCAACCCGGAGGAAACTTGGGTTGGTGGAGGGGCAGAGTCCAATCTCCTGTGGGAGGAAAGACTGGAGCTGGCCATCTTCTTGTGCGGAGACCTGGATCAGGAGTCTAAACTGGTCCTGTCCTTCTCACGATGATGGTGCTTTCCACTGGAGTTCTTCTCCTTGCATTCATGAGAAGTCCCTGATTTCAAAGAAGGGGATCCTAGGCCTGATGGGGTCTTTTGAGTGGTAGCCAGCTGCTGTTCTAGAAAGTAGGTCTTCAACATCTTCAGACGATGGATGCGAGTCCGGCGGTTGAAACCTTGGCATTGCGGGCAGGAGTCGGTGTTGTGGTCGAACCCCAGGCGGATGAGGTAGGACAAGTGACCGGCTCTGGATGGAATCTGCTTCCCGCACTTGGATTTTGGTCACTGGCTAGAGGAGGACGACGGAGAAGAAAAAATTACTCACCTTAGTAATTATGTTTCTTCTAATGGAGCCTTGCTGCATTCTGACATATTGCAGTGATTCCCAACCTTTGAACTGCCCTGGAGAACAAAGAGTTAACTTTCTATGCAGGGCATAGAATGCAGAGCTTGAGCTCGGTTGAAGTCTCTGTCTGGAGTGTTTCAAACTCAAACCGTCAGATTCTTACAAGCACAACTAGCTAAAAATTCTATGTGGAAACTGTAAAAATTCCTACTAGCCAACTGGCAGAAAAAAGTCTTGGATTCCCAAGGAAGACTCAAGTCAGGAAACCCAAAGACCAGTCTAATACAAATGACAGTAATAAATCAGCACCCAAACAAAAAGGAGGAGAGTGTAAACAAAAAACACCCCTGGGATGCAACACTGCACCTGCCCACTCACTTCCCAAAAACTGGTTCTGAGAGGGGCGGCAGGGAGGGAGGTCAGAATACAGCAAGACTCCATTAGAAGAAACATAATTACTAAGGTGAGTAATTTCTTCCTCAAACAACATGAAGACTTGCTGTATTCTGACATATTGCAGACTACCAAGCAGTACCTCCATGGAGGAGGGACAGAACCTACTTTGGGAATAGGCTCTGAAGTACTGCTGTGCCAAACCGAGCATCACTCCTAGCCTGGATATCCAGAGAGTAATGCTTGGTAAAGGTATGGACTGTTTTCCAGGTGGCTGCTTGACAGATTTCTAAGAGAGGGATGTCACTGGCAGCAGCCAGGGAAGCAGCTGTACCTCTTGTGGAATGAGCCCTCAGGCCTGAAGGTGGAGTTTTTCCCAGTTTTTATAGCAGAATTGTATACAAGACACAATCGACCTGGCAATAGATCTCTTGGTGGCAGGTATGCCCTTTCCCACTTCTCCATAAGTAAGGAACAACTGGAGGGAGTCAAACCTATGACCCTTGGTATGCTCTATGTAGTAATTAAGGGCTCTTTTAACATCTAAACTGTGTAGCCTCCTCTCTCCTGAGGAAGAATGATCAGTGAAGAAAACAGGAAGAGACATAGACTGGTTTAAATGGAAGTCTGAAACCACTATGAGCAAGAACCTTCAATTGGTTCTAAGGACCACCTTATCCCTGCAAAATGAGATAAAATCAGGTTCCACTGACAGGGCTTGCAATTCACTGATGTGCCTGGCAGAGGTAATGGCTACCAAGAACACAGTTTTCCAAGTCACATACTTAAGCTCTGCTGAAGACATAGGCTCAAAAGGGGGTTGCATAAGTCGAACAATGCAAACATTCAAATCCCAGGCAGGGGCAGGGTCTCTAAAAGGAGGATTGGTGTGAAGCAATCCTTTAAAAAATTTACAGAACACAGGATGAGAAGATAGTGAGGAAGACTTCCCCACAGCGAAAAACGCAGAAACAGCTGACAAGTGTACCTTGAGAGCAGCTGGTCTGAGGCCTAGGCCATTAAGATGGACCACATAGGCAATCCAGCAGTGTCCGGAGAAATATGCTTCTTAGAACACCAAATGCTGAATCTTTTCCATTTGGAGTTGTAAGTCTTTCTGGTGGAGGGCTTTCGAGAAGCCTTGAGGATGTCCAGAACCCCTTGGGAAAGATGCAGATCTGCAAACTCTAACTCTTCAAGAGCCATGCCTTGAGATTCAGAGACTGAAGATTAGGGTACCAAATCATCCCCCGAGAGGATGTTAACAGGTTGTAATTCCTAGGAAGAGACAGGGGAAGATGGACTGCTAGGAACAGCAACAGGGGGTACCAGGGCTGTCTGGCCCAATCTGGAGCAATCAGAATCACTTTGCAAAGTTGAGACCTTATTTTGACTAAAACTTTGAACAGGAGTGGGAAGGGGGGAAGGGATACAGAAACTTCCCTTCCCAATTCAGAATCAGGGCGTCCAGGGGGACTGAGCCCAAGGCTGGAGGTCTGCAACAAAAGAGAGTGAGCTGGTGATTGGGGCTGCAAAGAGATCTATCTCTGGAGTGCCCCACCTTGAAAAAATCACTTTCAACACCTGAGGGTCCAGGGACCATTCGTGATGGCCCTGAGAGATCCTGCTCAGTGCATCTGCTAGCACATTGTCCTTCCCTGGAAGGTGAACTGCTACCAGAGAGGTTTGCAGGGAATAAGCCAGGGACGACAACTTCATGGCTTCTGTGCGCAAGGCTGTAGACCGAGTGCCTCCCTGCTTGCTGATGTACCACATGGTGGTGGTGTTGTCCGTTCTGACCTGAACCACCTTGTTCTGTGCTGACTGAGAGAAAGCTTTTAGGGCCAGAAAAACTGCCCTTAGCTCTAGGAGACTGATATGGAGAAGGGATTCTTGGGGGGGACCACAGCCCCTGGGCAGTGAGGGACTCCAGATGGGCTCCCCAGCCCAGAAGAGAAGCATCTGTGGTAAGGACCACTGAATAAGGCTGAGTAACAAAAGGAACACCTTGTCTTAAATCGTCCTGATCCTGCCACCATTGGAGGGCTTGGATCAAGGTCAGAGTCACTGGGATCAGTTTGGTAAGGGAATCCTTCCTGAGACCAAAAAGCTCTCAGGTGGAACTGAATATCCCTCATCTGGAATCTTGCCCCTTGGACCACTGCTGTTGAAGATGCCATGTGGCCCAAGAGCTGGAGGAAATGCCTTGCTGGTCGAGATACTCGAAGGCTGAAAGAAGAGGCTAGTTCCACAAGAACCCATGCCCTTTCTAGAGGGAGGAAGAAAGGCTCTTGCTCTGAGTGTGTCCAGTTCTGCCCCTATAAAGGTAAGGAGCTGGACTGGTTTGAGAACTGACTTGGGAAGGTTGAGAAGAAATCCTAGAGAACTGAGCACTTGCTGGGTCACTTGCAGGTGAGACTTGACTTGGTCTGGAGACTGACCCACTCTTAGCCAATCGTCCAGATATGGAAAAATGGAAATCTTTTGCCTTCTTAGAAAGGCAACTACTACTGCAAGGCACTTTGTGAAAACCCTTGGGGCTGAGGTTAGGCCAAACGGCATTGCTCTGAACTGATAGTGGCCTGAGGGCAACTCGAACCTGAGGTACTTTCTGTGGAAGCACCTGATGTGAATGTGAAAGTAGGCATTTTTGAGGTCCAGGGAGGCTAGCCAGTCCCCTGGCCTTAGAGAGGGAAGGATTATTCCCAGAGTTACCATCTTGAACTTTGCTTTTAAAAGATGTTTGTTTATATATCTTAGGTCTAGGATGGGTCACCACTCCACTGTCTTTTTTGGGGTCAGGAAGTCCCTGGAGTACAGTCCTTTGCCCCAGTGTAGGATAGGTACTCTCTCAATGGCTCTTAAGGCTAGAAGAGAAGAAACCTCTGCCTCTAGGGCAAGGGTTTCCGAGAGATTTGCAGGTGGAAAAGATCTGTCTCTCATCTTTGGAAATTTTCTGAAGCTGAGAACCAGTCCTTGGCTTACTACTTCCAGGACCCACTTGTCTGATGTAATAGACATCCAGTCCTGGACAAAGTAAGCCAGCCTGCCCCCTACTGGAATAGGAGAGTCGACTCGGGCAGGACCATCAGGGTGTCTGCTTGGCAGGGCCTTTAGGCTGAGGAGTGGATGCAGCCCTGCTCATCCCCCTTCTGCCTCTCCCTCTGAAGAACCCCCTCTGAGAAAAAGAAGAAGAGGCCTGTGCTTGATAAAAAGGCCTTTGAAAAGGCCTGCCCCTGCCGCTAGACTGCCGCCTTTGAGGAGTTGCCTGCCCCTCCTTGGCCTGAGCACTCCTGTAAGTGGTCCTGTACTCATCCATTTTCTTCATGTAATTCTCCCCAAACAGAGAATTACCCACTACAGGAAAATCCATGGCCTTAGCCTGGGTGTCCTGTGAGAGGCCAGTACATCTGAGCCAAGCCATCCTCCGAAGGGCCACAGATGTAGCCATGACTCTTGATGAAACATCATTAGAGTCCACAGCAGCATGAAACTGAACCTTAGATGCCTCAATCCCATCTGCAGCCACCACCTCCAGCTCCTTGGCTAGCTGGGGGGAGGCCTGTTTAGCCACTGCCAGTACAGTGTCCCACCTGATCTTCTGGTACCTGGCTGTATAGGCCATGTAATTCACCTGCCTGTGTCCCAAGAAAGATGCCATGTACTGTTTCTTTGCCACAGCATCAATCTTCCTGGAGTCCTTGTCTGGGGGGTGTGAAGCCAAGGGAATATCTGCCTTGTCACAGGCAGCAGCCTGCACTACCCCAACAGGGCTACATTGCTGATATAAGAAATCCGTGTCTGAGCCTGAAAGTGTATACCTCTTGTCCATTCTTCTATCCACAGGAGGTATAGTATTAGGAGACTTTAGGATTTTTTGTGTCTGTTTCCCAAAGGATTTGTGGAGGGGAATAGACAGTCTGCTGGACTCTGGCATGTCCATCATTTCTACATAATCAGGCTCCTCTTGATCTTCCACAGCCTCCTCCATAGGAAGCTGGAGGGTTTCAGCCACCTTTCTGTAGAACATAAAGTGAGAAGGGAACTCAGAAAGCCTAGGAGGAAACCCTGAAGGTCTGTCTGGGGAGATGTCCGGTTCCACAGGCACATCAGACCCTCACTTTCACCATCATCATCCTCAAATTCCCTTCCTCTTCAAATTCCGGTTCATAAAAATCTTCGAGGGTATATCCTTGAACCGGGGGAACCAAGGAACCAACTGAACCGAACCCCTGCCAGAAGGAGCCGGATCGGTAGGAACCGGACGGAGCGATTCCACAATCTGAATCGCTCTGGCTATCTCTTCGGCGGTCGGAACATGAACCTCTGGATCCAAACCGGTCGATTTGTCTTTGTGTTTTCTTTTTCTCTGAACCAATACCTCGGAATCGGGTCTCCTTTTGCCCGAAGAAGTATCGCCCTGGTCAGAGGGCACTCCTTCTGGTTCGGTTGGAACCGAACCAGGCTGGCCATTTGGGTCAGCGGATTTCTCAGCCTCCTTTTCCCTCAGTCTACCTAATCTCTTCTCAAGGGTAGATTTGGGAAAGTTTTTACATATTTGGCAGTCTGAATCGAGGTGGTCAAACCCCAGACAATAAACACAGGTGGTGTGGGGATCTGCCTTAGCAAAGACCTCCCCACACTTACTGCAGTGTTGAAACCCAGTGGGCCAGGTTTTTTTCTTGGGTTTCTCAAACATGGCCAACCTAACCAACTTACCCTTTTTATGGCAACCGTCAGGCAAGACTCCCTTATTGGTTCCTAACCATGTCACGTTTTTTTTAGAACCGATAAGAAACGGTAACTACACACTAAGTAAAAACACAAAACACAAGATTTCACTATCAAATGGCCAGTTCAGCTGAACCGAGCCGCACTTTTACAAGTTCCACACAGAAAAACAGAACAATTCCTATCTAGTACTCACAGCACCACAGACAGAGACTGAACCGACTATGCGGATAACTTTTTCAGTTTAAAAAACCAACGAAAACTGAAACTTTAACCGACTTTCGAACCAAGCTGAAGGAGAAATCTCCGGAGCGACCGTTCAGTGAGGCGGAGTAAAGAATCTGACAGTTTGCATTTGAAACACTCCAGACAGAGACTTCAACCAAGCTCGAGCTCAGCATTCTATGCCCTGCACAGAAAGTTAACTCTTTGTTCTCCGGGGCAGTTCAAAGGTTGGGAATCACTGCAATATGTCAGAATACAGCAAGACTTCATGTTGTTTGAAGACATAAACCGATAAGGCGGTAAAACAACAAAGAAACTTTAGATAAAAAGTTTGAGAAATGGCGGTCAACTGGTTATCAGTAGGCATCCATGGAGCCGATGTGAATGGGTCAATGGTGAGAAAAGAACTGGGGTGTGGCCGGGGACCGCTCCCCTTTACACCACTGGCGGACACCTGAGGCGGTCTAACGTCAGGGGGCAGTCCCCACTGGGTACTGCTAGCTAAGAATTTTTCCGTGGGGTCCTAGTACCTGGTGGCATAGTCCTTATGGTGTAGCCTGCTGCAAGGGCTCCCACTCAAAGTAAGATCCCATGTTCCCTGCAGTCCCACAGACTGTATTTCTTCAGGTAACCAACTAGCTGTTCCTTGATAACAGTTTCAAGCAGTTTCCCCACTATTTAGATCAGGTCTATCCTGCCACCGCTCTTATAGAAAAGTGCACCATCATTGGGCAGCCCCCCTCCAATCAATGGGGACCACTCTGGTTGCTAGTGGGCAGATGAACAGGTCTAGTGCTGCCTGAGCCTGCCCCATCTCCCTGAGTACCCAGGGATGCCTCATACCCAGTCTCAGTGACCTAACCACCTTCAACCCCCTGAGCACCCAGTCCCAATGACCTACCCATCTTTAACCCCTTGAGCACCCAGTCCCACTGACCTATCCACCTTCAACCCTGAGCACCCAGTCCCACTGACCTAGCCACCTTCAACCCTTGAGCACCCAATCCAATTGACCAATCCAGCTTCAACACCCTCAGCATCCAGTCCCAGTGACTCACCCACCTTCAACCCCCTGAACACCCAGTTCCAGTGACCCACTCACCTTCAACCCCCTCATCCCCGAGCACCCAGTCCCAGTGACCTACCCACCTTTAACCCCCTTAACTATCTGAGCACCCAGTCCCAGTGACCTACCAACCTTCAACCCGTTAAGCACCCAGTACCACTGACCTGCCCACCTTCAACCCCCTCAACCCCTTGAGCACCCCCAGTCCCAATGATCTACCCACCTTCAACCCCCTCAACTCCCATCTCACCCCCAGCCTCAGTGACCTACCCACCTGCAATCCCCTCAAGCCTTTGAGCACCCAGTCCTGTGACCTACCCACTTTCAATTCCCTTAGGCCCTTGAGCACCCAGTCCCAGTGACTTACACACTTTCGACCCCCTCAGGCCCTTGAACACCCAGTCCAAATGACCTACCCACCTTGAACCTCCTAAAGCCCTTGAACACCCACTCCAAGTGACCTACCCGCCCTCAACCCCAGCTCATGCAACCCCAGTGACTGACGAACCTTGAACCTCCTCAAGCCCTTGAGCACCCAGTCCCGTGACCTACCCACTTTCAACTTCTTCAAGCCCTTGAGCACCCATTCCCAGTGACTTACCCACCTTCAACCCCCTCAAGCCCTTAAGCACCCAGTCCAAGTGACATACCTGCCTTCAACCCCTCAAGCACTTGAGTTCCCAGTCCCAGTGACCTGCCCACCTTCAATGCCCTCAAGCCCTTAAGCATCCAGTCCAAGTGACCTACCTGCCTTCAAGCCCCACAAGCCCTTGAGCATCCAGCCCCAGTGACCCACCCACCTTCAACCCCTTAAAAGTCTTGAGCACACAGTCCCAGTGATCCACCCACCTTCAATCTCAAGCCCTTGAGTAACCAGTACCAGTAACCTACCCACCTTCAATCCCGAGCACCCAGTGCCAGTGACCTATCCATTTTCAACTCCCTCAACACCCTGAGCACCCAGTCGAAGTAACCTACCCACTTTCAACCCTCTCAACCACCAGCTCACCCAGTCCCAGTGACTTATCCACTGTCAACCCCCCTCAAGCCCTTGGGCCCCAGTCCCAGCGACCTATTCATCGTCAACCCACCTCAAGCTCTTGAGCACCCAGTCCCAGTGACCTACCCACCTTCAACCCTCTCAAGCCCATGAGCATTTAGTCCCAGTGAACAACCCCCCTTCAACCCCCTGAGCACCCAGCCCCAATGATCTACCCACCTTCAACCCCCTCAAGCCCTTGAGCACCCAGTCCCAGTGATGGTCTCCATAGCCATCTTTAGTTCCCACCAAGCTTTAATGCGGCCCTCCAGCAGTGGTCTCTATCTTCTACTGTGAATGCAAAAGACATGTATTCATTTACTAGGTCTTTTTTTTACCCATCCACCTCCACCCATTCCCCATCCTTCTGTAGCCTCTCAGTCCCTCCCCCTTTGGTTTTTCTCATTTCCTTGAAATACCTGAAGAATGTCTTGTCATTTTCCTTCAAGCCTTCTACTGTTTTGAGCTCTGACTCTGCCTTATCCCTCCTTCCTCATAACTGGTGTCCTTCAGTTTGCTAAGACAGAGCTCTCTGCCTGTCTGTTCAGTCTTTTATTCTTTGAAGTCAGAATTCTGGATGCGCTTCCCTGGAGAACCAAAATGGTTCAGTAATGGAATGGCCCTGTTGGTGTTGGCTGCAAAGTGGCCCTCCTGGCTACAGGAAGTGTGCAAGTGCTGTGGCTCCAACTGACAATGTAAGGCATGGGGTGGGTGGATTGGCAAAATAATCAGAAATCAAGAGAACCGTCTTCGAGGAAGGATGTGCCTTTCACATGCTAAACATCCAAGCTCTGCAATTTTGAAGAAAATTGCTCTCGATCTTTAATTAAAAAGGTTATCTGCAGTATCTCATTGTGTTCCTGAGCCGAATTGGAATAGAGTGATACTAAATTGTGCAATGGTCTGCAAAAGCCAGCCACCAATCATAGATACATAGACATAGATACATAGACAGTGTCGGCAGATAAGGGCCTATGGCCCACCTAGTCTGCCCATTTGAGCTTGTAAGTTCAGTTTGTTTTCCTAGAAGTCTATTTCCCCTTACCCCTGACCTCTAGAATTCCTTTATGTCTATCCCATGCATTCTTAAATCCGTGATTGTTTCAGCCCCACCACTTCCTCTGGCAGGGTGTTCCACTTGTCCACCACCCGTTCTGTGAAGAAATTCTTTCTCATGTTTCCTCTGATCGTCCTCCTCAACTTCATCCCATGCCCTCTAGTCCTGAAACATCTTTTCGCTTAAAATAGTGTTTTCCTGCACCCTGTTCCTCCCTGTAAGATACTTGTATGTCTCTATCATATCCCTCTCTCCCTCCTTCCTCCAGGAGTACATGTTCAGTTCCTTCAACCTGTCTTCATAGGTTTGTGATGCAACCCATGCACCATCTTTGTTGCCCTCCTCTGAACCTTCTCTACCCTGTCTCGTCCTTACGTGGTATGGTCTCAGAACTGACACTGTACCTCAGGTGGGGCCTCACTAGTGTCTTGTATAGCGGAATTATGACCTCTCTTTCCTGCTGGTGATGCCCCTGCCTATACATCCCAGCATCCTATTTGCTTTACCTGATGCCTTGTCACACTGTTTCCTACCTTGAGGTCATCAGAGATGACAACCCCAAGATCCCTTTCCTGCTTGGTGCATGCTATATCCTCACCCCCAACTGATATATTGTGCCAGGGTTTTGTGCCCATATGCATTATCTTGCACTTCTTTGCATTGAATTTCAACTGCCAAACCCTTGACCATTCTTCAAGTTTCTGCAGGTCCCTTCTCATTCTGTCTACACCCTCTGGTGTGTCTACTCTGTTACAGAGCTTTGTGTCATCAGTGAACAGTGAAATTCTGCCTTCTATATCCTGTGCAATGTCACTGATGAAGATGTTGAATAGGACCGGGTCCCAGCACTGATCCCTGTGGTACCCACTGGTCACTCTTCCCTCTGTGGAGTGACAGCCATTTACCACCACCCTCTGTGTCCTGCCACCCAGCCAGTTACCTACCCACCACACTACTGTCCTGCCCACACCCATATTCCCAGTTTGTGTAATAGTCTCTATGTGGCACAGTGTCAAAGGCCTTGCTGAAGTCCAGATAGGCCATGTCCACTGCCCTCCCTGATCCACCTCCCTAGTCACCCAGTCAAAAATTCAATGAGGTTGGTCTGACATGACCTCCCCTGGTGGAAACCATTGCCTTGGGTCCTGTAGTCCATTGACAACCAGATGTTCCACCAATCTCTCCTTCAGTAGTGCTTCCATGATCTTTTCCCACTACCGAGGTGAGGCTGACTGGTCTGTAGTTCCCTGCTTCCTCTTGTTCCCACTTTTGTATAAGGGACTACATCTGCTGTCCTCCAGTCTTTGGGTACCTCCCTGTTTCCAGTGACTGGCTGAACAGGATAGCCAGAGGTTCAGCCACCACCTCTCTTAGTTCTTTAAGGACCCTGGAGTGCACCCCATCTGGCCCCATTTGCTTTGTCAACTCTTATTACTTCCAGTTCCTTCAGGACCCTTTCTGTAAAGGGACTTGTGTCCATTTCTGCACCATTCTCACCCCTTGTACTCCTTCAGACCCATTACCCCCTCTTCCTTAGTAAAGACTGAGCAGAAATACCTGTTCAATATGTCAGCTTTACTTGTCATCCTCCACGCTGCTCCCATCCTCCCCTTCAGTCTAACTATCCTCCCTTTGTCCTTCTTTTTTCACTTATGTACCTGTAAAAGGTTTTGTACCCTTTAACCACTGATTTTGCAATGTGTTCTTCTGTCTGAGCTTTGGCTTCCTTACTGACTTCCCTGCCTCCTTTGTTTCTCCTGGTACTTCTCCTATCCCTCTGCCTGTGTCTTTTGTATTGCCTGAACGCAGTCTTTTGGCTTTCACTTTCTTTGCTACCTCTTTGGAAAACCATAATGGTCTCCTCTTTCTTTTCCTCTTGCTAACCTGCTTAATGCATAATTCTGTTGTTCTTATAATCCCCATTTTAAATACTGCCCACTGTTCCTCAATCCCTGATTCCTGTCCCATTCCCCTTAATGCCTCTTTCAAGCATCTCCCCATTTTCCCAAAGTCTGCCCCCTAAAATCCAGGATACGTGTTTTTGTGTGGTTTGGTTCTGCTCTTTCTGTGATGTCAAACCACAATGACTGGTGGTCACTGTTTCCCAGGTGCTCCCCCACTGTTACCCCCATCACACTGTCCCTGTTTGTGAGCACAAGGTCCAGTATTGCCTTCTGCCGAGTTGGTTCCATGACCAGTTGCTTGAGGAAGGCACCCTGAAGGGAGTCCAGGATAAATCTGCTCCTAGTTGATGCTGCTGCTGGGATGCTCCAGTCCACATCTGGTATATTGAAGTCTCCAACCAGTACTACCTCACCCTTGTCAGCCATCCTTTGGATGGCTAGCATCAGCTCCCTATCTGTTTCTTCCTCCTGGGCTGGTGGTCTATAGACCACACCTGTGCGGATGGCTGGCCCCATTTTCCTTTCCAGCTTAACCCACAGTATCTCTCCCCCATTTTGTTCCTCCTGGATCTCGTGGCCCTTATGTCATTTTTCACATACAGTGCCACTCCTCCTCCCTTCCTGCCTGCTCTGTCTCTTCTGAATATGTTGTAGCCAGGTATGGCCATCTCCCAGTCATGGTTATCATTACACCAGGTTTCAGTGATGGCCACAATGTCCAGGTCTGACTGTACCATGACAGCCTCCAGATCTTCCATCTTGTTGCTAAGGCTCCTGGCAATCAAAAGAAAATGGCTCCACCATCAGAGAACTAAGCCCGGAAAGCCGGCCCGCCAGCACAGCGGTTGGATTTCCACTTGCGACATCGACAACCCGGGTTCGGGAATGGACCTGGGGAGCCGAAGGGCCGGCCGGGGGAGAAGGATTGAGCATCCCATGGACTGCTCTTCTCCTCCAGGGGGAGGGAGGGGTAGAGTATCTGGTGCCTGAGGGACCCCTGGTGGAGGCTGGGGGAACCATAGGCGACCGGTGCCAGCACGTCAAGGGGGCGGAGTGGACGCTGGACGTCATTGCACGTCCCCGCCCCCCCAGAGACAACTCAGAAAAAAAAAAGTTTGCTGGCAACCATTAATGAAGCCGTCCGACACCCGGCCTCTATAGCTCCCCGCCTCTCTATCACTGCTCCGCGGCACCACCAAGCCCCGAACTCTGCCCTGAGGGGGAAGCCAAGGAGGCAATGTCAGTTCGCTGACACCTTCTCCCGTTGTGGACGGGCTTGCTTGGTGCCGTGGCCCCACCCTGGGGGGTAAGTCAGGGGGGTATCTGCAGAGGTATGGCAATTGGGGAGTGAGGCAGGTGTTCCGGGACTGGCGGATGGCAACAAAAAGCATACTAAATAAAAAAAATAAAGAAAGGGGGACCAAGCTGGAGCAACGATGAGTAGCGCTGGAGCTGGCAGCTCATCTTATACTACTGAAACTCCATAGCAAACTGTGATCAAGTCCATGAGGGCCATGAACCCCAAAACTGAAAAAACACAAACAAAACTAGAAACTCACAACACAGCTACTCATTATTACTTGGAGACACTTTTTTGAATTCCAAGTTTTCCATTGCTTAACCTTGATACAAAATGGCATCCCAAACATAACTTGAGTTAAGGAACTCTGCTGATCAGTTGCTGAGGTGGTCAAGTGGTCCACAGCTACTCAGGCTGTGATTGCTACACTTTCCCAGGAAAATATGCAGTTGCCTGCCAGGCTACAGTCCCTCAAAAACTAATTGTATGGTGGGAGTCCTGGAGGGAGCAAAGGGCACAAACCTGCTGGACTTTACCATCACCTGGTTACAATCTTCCCTCACCCTCATGGAGAACTTTAGCTGGTCAACACTGAGAAGGGCCTACCGGGTGAATGCACGAGCGTAGCCTGCAACACCGACTCATTCGTGCACTGTTCTGCTGGAATAAGAGATCAGATACTGACAGCATCTCAGGCTGCATATCCTCTAGAGAGTAACAGCTCAGACCTTAAGATATATCCAAACTTATCATTCAAACTAGGACCAGACAAAAGTGGTTCGATGCAGTTCACCCCTGGCTGAGAGCTCTAAGAACCATTCATTTGTTCTTTTTACCACCCAACTTAGGAGGGGGGAAGGATGACAGTTTTCAGATCCTAAAGATGCGGGCAGTTGACCAGAGAGAACTGAAAATGAGTTCACTTTTAAAAATTCTCCAGAAACTGCCCAAGAAGGTGATGACTCTAAGGAGGAGGGTGGGGAATCTCAAAAATAAAGAGACCTTTCTGTGGGGATGAAGACTCATAACATGACTGTTTCCTACATTGCTACTGTGTATGGAGTGGGACAAAGGCATGGCATTTACTCTAAATCATAGTACAAACGTATCCATAGACAGCTGCTGGGCATCACAGGCTATATTCGTGGGTGAAGTGCAATGCAGGTTTTTACCACCATTTTGTTAATCTGCTGTGTAGTAGTCCACGGTATATAATTGGGGGGGGGGGTCCCTGAAAAGCAGAACGAGATTTCAGTATGTGTGTTCTTTCTTAAAAAGGTTTAATTCAATAATGCTTAATACCACCCTATTTACAGATGTTGAGACTCTACAATTTTGTGAAAATTAAGACTGAGGTGGAAAATGTTTGTTCGTATTGCAGTTCTGGGCGATGTGAGACTCTAGTTGGAGGGTATTTTTTTCTCTCTTTACTGTTGCCTTATTTTACATGGTTAAACAGCAAAGTGGTTGACTGTGTATCGTGTTTCCTCTTCATTCTCCCTTATGGATGATACCAGCTCCACTGAAGAAGCTGGCATTAGCTATACATTTTTTGGGGACTTTAAAGACTGTTTCCCCCTCCTCTTTTTTAACAGACAGCAGGGTGAAATATTACGATTAGCAACTTTTTTTGTCTTATAAATTGTAAGTGTATGTACTTCCTGTACCCTGTATAAGGATGCACTTGTATTGTAAGTGCTGTGCCAAACATAATAAACACAAAGTTAAAAAAATATTAATAATTAGAATTGAAGTTCTGGTAACAATGTCCATCCCTATAACCATTTCAAAAATCACATTTTATGAGTAGGATATGTATAAGTTACTAAGTGTCTGTTGCTAAGTAACAGCCCTAGTTACAAAGTGTGACTCTATCCGTAATCAGCAAATCAGACCAAAGACTTGTTTGCATTTTTTTTACTTATTAAAGAACAGGTATCTAGCTCCATTATAAAAGAAAAAAAAAACAGGCATTATAAAACGTAGTTGGCTAAGTAGGGAGTTAATTGACCTTTAAAAGAGTAGGGATGTTGCATCTGTAAATGTTAAACATACAAAGTAGCGGACTGGAATCCTTTCAGGGAACTAAGTTAAAAATTAATTGAAAAAGCAAAGTAGATCATTACAAAAAAGAACAAGCAACTCATTTTAGGGTCTGCAGGGTCTGCAAGAGAAGCCGTATGAGGAGAGACTAAAGGAGCTTAATATGTATACCCTTGAGGAAAGAAGGGAGAGGGGGGACATGATAGAAACTTTCAAGTACCTCAAGGGAATCAACAAAGTCCAAGAGGGTAGCATCTTTCAGAAAAAGAGACTTGCAAGAACAAGGGGACACGATTTAAAGATAGAAGGAGGGCGGTTCAGGGACAGTGTGAGGAAGTATTATTTCACAGAGAGGGTAGTGGATGCATGGAACAGCCTTCCTGAGGAAGTTGTGGGGTCTAAAACTGTGGGAGAATTCAAGAAAGCATGGGACGACATAAGGCAGTTCTTGTGGGGGGCAGGAAGATATAGGCTGTTGGTTAACTAGGATCTGCGGCCTATCCTGTAGGTAGGGCAATGGGAAGACTAGATTGGCCTAGCGGTCCTTATCTGCCATCAAAGTCTATGTTTCTATTTTGCTAACAAAAAAAAACTCTGGGAAGGGAATAAATAATTTAGTAAAACCTAAGAAAAGAGATGATATTAAATGTTTCATAAAAGGTAACCAGGAATTTACAGGAAGTTTGCATATAACGAATGATCTAAATGAGACTTTTACTGATTTATCTAGCTATGTCAGTGTTTTCACTGACATAGATGTCAAAGATACCGAAATGTTTTTAAAAAGATCAACATTTTATTTTAAGCAGATAATGAAAAGTGAAATGTTTAAACAATCAATTGGCCTGGCTCCATTAAAAGAAAAAAATAGTCACCTCAGTAATTATGTTTCTTCTAATGGAGTCTTGCTGTATTTTGACTATTGCAGTTAGCTTCAGCCTTTAAACTGCCCCGGAGAACAAAGGGTTAACTTTTCTATGCATGGCATAGAATGCTGAGCTCAAGCTCGGTTGAGGTCTCTGTCTGTTTCCCTTTGAATCTAAACTGTCAGATTCTTACGAGCAACAACTCACTAACCCTCCTATGTGGAAATTGTAAAACATTTTTACTAGCCAACTGGCAACAAGGAGTTTTGGATTCCCAAAAAAGACTCAAGTCAGGAAAACCCAAAGCCAAAAAGCAACCCCATAAAGGAGCAACAACAATAACAAAAAGCACCCCGACAAATAAAGGGAGGGTGTGTAATAGGTATCTCTAGGGTACAACACTGCACCTGCCCACCCACTTCCCAAAAACAGGTTCTGAGACAGGAGGCAGGGAGGGAGGTCAGAATACAGCAAGACTCCATTAGAAGAAACATAATTACTGAGGTGAGTAATTTTTTCTTCAAACAACATGAAGTCTTGCTGTATTCTGACTACTGCAGACTACCAAGCAGTACCTCCATGGAGGAGGGACAGAACCTACTTTGGGAATAGGCTCTGAAGTACTGATGTGCCAAACCGAGCATCACTCCTAGCCTGGATATCCAGAGAGCAATGTTTGGTAAAGGTATGGACTGTTTTCTAGGTGGCTGCTTGACAAGTTTCTAAGAGAGGGATATCTCTGGCAGCTGCCAGGGAAGCAGCTGTACCTCTTGTAGAGTGAGCCCTCAGGCCTGAGGGTGGGATCTTTCTTAGTTTCTCATAGTAGAATTGTATACAAGACACAATCCACCTGGCAATAGTTCTCTTGGTGGCAGGTTTGCCTTTTCCCACTTCCCCATAAGTGAGGAATAACTGGAGGGATTCAAACCTGTGACCCTTGGTACGCTCTATGTAGTAGCTAAGGGCTCTCTTAACATCAAAACTGTGTAGCCTTTCCTCCCCTGAGGAAGAATGATCAGTGAAGAAGACAGGGAGAGACATGGAATGATTCAAGTAGAACTCTGAAACCACTTTGGGCAAGAACCTCCTATAGGTTCTAAGGACCACTTTATCTCTATGAAAAGAGATAAAATCAGGTTCCACTGACAGGGCTTGCAATTCACCGATACGTCTGGCAGAGGCGATGGCTACCAAAAACACAGTTTTCCAAGTCCAGTACTTAAGCACTGCTGAAGACATAGGCTCAAAAGGAGGTTGCATAAGTTGGGCAATACAAATATTTAAGTCCCAGGCAGGGGCACGATCCCTAAAGGGAGGATTGATATGAAGCAATCCTTTGAAAGATTTGCAGAATACAGGGTGAGATGACGGTGAGGAATGTTTTCCCACTGACAGAAAAGCAGAAATAGCTGACAAGTGTACCTTAAGAGTAGCTGGTCTAAGGACTAGACCATTACGATGGACCAAATAATCCAGAACTGTAGGCAATTCAGCAGTGTCTGTGGATATATGCTTCTTGGAACACCAAATGCTCAATCTTTTCCATTTGGAGTTATAAGTCTTTTTGGTGGCAGGCTTTCGAGAGGCTTTGAGAATATCCAGAACCCCTTGGGACAGATGCAAATCTGCATACTCTAGCTCTTCAAGAGCCATGCCTTGAGATTGAGGGACTGAAGATTGGGGTACCAAATCCTCCCGAGAGGAGGTTAACAGGTTGTAATTCCTGGGAAGAGACAGGGAAAGATGGACTATTAGAGACAGCAGCAGGGGGGTACCAAGGCTGTCTGGCCCAGTCCAGAGCAATCAGGATCAATTTGCAAGGTTGTGACCTTATCTTGACTAGGACTTTGAACAGGAGAGGAAAGGGAGAGAAGGCATACAGAAATTTCCCCTCCCAGTTTAAAATCAGAGCATCCAGAGGGACTGAACTCAAGACTGGGGGTCTGCAACAAAACAGAGGAAGTTGGTGATTGTCTGGGGCTGCAAAGAGATCTATCTCTGGAGTGCCTCACCTTGAAAAAAACACTCTCAAAACCAGGGGGGTCCAGGGACTATTGGTGATGGCTCTGGGAAATCCTGCTCGGTGCATCTGCTAGCACATTGTCCTTTCCTGGAAGGTGGACTGCTATCAGAGAGGTCTGCAGGAACCACAATTTCATGGCTTCCATGCACAAGGCTGTATACCGAGTGCCTCCCTGTTTGTTGATGTACCACATGGTGGTGGTGTTGTCTGTCCTGACCTGAACTACCTTGTTCTGCACCAACTGGGAAAAAGCTTGCAGTGCATGAAACACTGCCCTGAGTCCCAGGAGATTGATATGAAGGAGGGACTCCTGGGGAGACCACAGTCCTTGGGCTGTGAGATCCCCCAGATGAGCTCCCCACCCCAAGAGAGAAGCATCTGTGGTAAGGACCATCGAATGAGACAAAAGTGACCGCTTGCCTTAAACTGTCCTGATCCTGCCACCACTGAAGAGCTTGGATCAGTGTTCGAGTAACTGGAATCAGTTTGGTAAGAGAGTCCTTCCTCTGGGACCAAAAGGCCCTCAGATGGAACTGAATGTCCCTCATCTGAAATCTTGCCCCTTGGACCACCGCTGTGGAAGCTGCCATGTGGCCCAAGAACTGGAGGAAGTGCCTTGCTGGTCAGGACACCTGAAGGCTGAAGGACGAAGCCAGATCTATAAGAACCCTTGTCCTTTCCAGGGGAAGAAAGGCTCTTGCTTTGACAGTATCCAGCTCTGCCCCTATAAAGGTAAGAAGCTGAACTGGTTCGAGAACTGATTTGGGGAGGCTGAAAAGGAAACCCAGAGGAAGTGAGCACTTGCTGAGTCGCTTGCAGGTCTGACTTGACTTGGTCTGGAGACTGACCTACTATGAGCCAATCGTCCAGATATGGAAAAATGGAAATCTTTTGCCTTCTTAGAAAGGCAACAACTACTGCCAAGCACTTTGTGAAGACCCTTGGAGCTGATGTTTGGCCAAAGGGCATTGTTTTGAATTGATAATGGCCTGAGGGCAACTTGAACCTGAGGTACTTTCTGTGGGAGCACCTGATGGGAATATGAAAATAGGCATCTTTGAGGTCCAAGGAGACTAGTCAGTCTCCTGGCCTTAGAGAGGGAAGAATTATTCCCAGAGTTACCATCTTGAACTTTGGTTTTAGAAGATGTTTATTCAGGTATCTTAGATCTAGGATGGGTCGCCACTCCCCTGTCTTTTTTGGGATAAGGAAGTATCTGGAGTACAGGCCTTTTCTCCAGTGTAGGGTAGGAACTCTCTCTATGGCTCTTGGAGCTAGAAGAGATGAAACCTCTGCCTCCAGGGCAAGGTTCTTGGAGAAACCTGCAGGTGGAAAAGATCTGGTTCTCATCTTTGGAAATTTTTTGAAGCTGAGAACCAGTCCATGGCTTACTACTTCCAGGACCCACTTGTCTGATATAAGAGACATCCAGTCTTGGACTTAGTAAGCCAGCCTGCCCCCTACAGGAATAGGAGAGTCGACCTGAGCAGACCCATCAGGGTGTCTGCTTGGCAGTAGCCTAAGGATGAGGGGTGGATGCAGCCCTGCTCATCCCCCTTCTGCCTCTCCCTCTAAAGAACCCCCTCTGTGAAAAGGGAGAAGAGGCCTGTGCTTAGTAAAAAGGCCTATGAAAAGGCCTGCACCTAGATTGCTGCCTCTGAGGAGTTGCTTGTCTTTCTCTGGCCTGAGCACTCATATAAGTGGTCCTGTACTCATCCATCTTTTTCATGTAATTCTCTGTCTGCTCCCCAAACAGAGAATTACCCACCTCAGGAAAATCCGTGGCCTTAGCCTGGGTGTCCTGTGAGAGGCTAGTACATCTGAGCCAAGCCATCCTCTGAAGAGCCACAGATGTAGCCATGACTCTTGATGACACATCACTGGAGTCCACAGCAGCATGAAATTGTACCTTTGATGCCTCGATCCCATCACCAGCCGCCTCCTCCAGCTCCTTGGCCAGCTGGGGGGAAGCCTGCTTAGCCAGTGCCACATAATTCGCCTGCCTGAGTCCCAAGGAAGATGCCATGTACTGTTTTTTTGCCATGGCATCAATCTTCCTGGAGTCTTTGTCTGGGGGGTGTGAAGCCAAGGGAATGTTTGCCTTGTCACAGGCAGCAGTCTGCACTACCCCAACATGGCTGCATTGCTGGTATAAAAACTCTGTATCTGAGCCTGATAGTGTATACCTCTTATCCATCCTTCTGTCAACAGGAGGTATAGAATTGGGAGACTTTAGGATTTTTTGTGTCTGCTTGCCAAAAGATTTGTGAAGGGGAATAGAGAGTCTCTTGGACTCTGGGATGTCCATCATGTCCACATAATCAGGCTCCTCTTGATCCTCCATTGCCTCCTCCATAGGAAGCTGGAGGGTTTCAGCCACCTTTCTGTAAAACAGAAAGTGGGAAGGGGACTCAGAAAGCCTTGGAGGGGATATACCCAAAGGTCTGTCTGGAGAGATGTCTGTTTCCACAGGCACATCTAGACTTTCACCATCACCAACATCATCTTCAAACTCCTCCTCAAACTCCAGTTCATAAAAGTCTTCAGGGGTATAATCTTGAACCGGGAGAACCAACTGAACCAAACCCCTGCCGAAAGGTGCCGGATCGGTCGGAACCAGGCGAAGCGATTCCACAATCCGAATCACTCTGGCAATTTCCTCGGCAGTTGGAACATGAACTTCAGGATCGGAACTGGTCGATTTCTCCTTGCGTTTTCTTTTTGTAGGAACTGATCCCTCAGGATCGGCTCTCCTCTTGCCCGAAGAAGTATCGCCCTGGTCAGAGGGCACTCCTTCTGGTTCAGTCGGAACCAAACCAGGCTGGCCATCCGGGTCAGTGGACTTCTTGGCCTCCTTTTCCCTCAGTCTACCTAATTTCTTTTCAAGGGTAGATTTAGGAAAATTTTTACATATTTGGCAGTCTGTATCGAGGTGTTCAAACCCCAGACAATAAACACAGGTGGTGTGGGGATCGGCCTTAGCAAAGACCTGCCCACACTCACTGCAGTGTTGAAACCCAGTGGGCCTGTTTTTTTTCTTGGGTTTCTCAGACATGGCCAACCTAACCAACTTACCCTTTTTATGGCAACCGCCAGACAAGACTCCCTTATCGGTTCCTAACCGTGTCACGGGTATTGGAAAAAAATATTCAAAATACATTTTTTTTAGAACCAATAAGGACCGGTAACCACACACTAAAGTAAAACACAAGGGTTCACTACAAATGATCGGTTCAGCCGAACCGATCTAACACTTTTAGAATTTCCACACAGAAAAACAGAACAAAATCTATCTAGTACTTACAGTACCGCAGACAGAGTCTGAACCGACTATGTGGAATAAATTTCGGTTAAAAAACGACACTTAACTGACACTTTAACCGACTTTCGAACCGAGCTGCAGGAGAAATCTCCGGAGTGACTGTTCAGTGAGGCGGAGTAAAGAATCTGACAGTTTAGATTCAAAGTGAAACAGACAGAGACCTCAACTGAGCTCAAGCTCAGCATTCTATGCCATGCATAGATAAATTAACCCTTTGTTCTCCAGGGCAGTTTAAAGGTTGGAGCTAACTGCAATAGTCAGAATACAGCAAGACTTCATGCTGTTTGAAAGACCAGGAGAAGATAATGTGGAGGCTAGATTTTTGAAAGCCACTGCAGCAGAATTCTGTCTGCCATTGAAAAGAAAATTAAACACATCATTATGCAAACAGGAGGAACCAGATTTATGGAAGAAGGACTATGCGAGTCCAATCCATAAGGCAGTCCTCAAACAATTGTAGGGAATTATAGACCTATTCCATATTATTATTGATGAGTAAGATTCAAGACAGACTACTACATAATTAATGGCCATCTGGAAAATGACGACATCATAGTAAGGGCTCAGCATGACTTCAGGATGGATTGCAGCATGGTAACTGCCTTGGCCAGGTTCACAAACGATCTGCATGTGAACATGGAGGGGGGCCTGTTCACTGGAGCAGTGTTCGTGGACCTGAGTAAGTCATCTGACCTAGCAGACCACTTTCTCCTGAAGCTATGGCTGAGCAAAACTGGGCTAGGTGACCCAGCAGTAAACTGGATTACAAATTATTTGGAAGATAAAAAACAAATGGCTAGAGTTAAACGCCAAAAAAACACGAAACAAAATGAAGACAGGAATGTTAAAAATATTTAAGAACAGTGAAAAATATTACAATGACCACATTTTGCAATTATCAAAGAACTGCAATAGTAATGTTCAAGCAATCTCAATGAAAATAACTGATTCTTGTGTGAATCTATTTTCAGGTTCGGGAAGGGGAAGCAGAGGGGAGGGAGTGTAAATGTAGTGAGGGGTCCCTGAGAAGAAACAACATTATTACAGTGAGTAATTTGTTCTTCTAATCCTAGGAATCCCTCCCTTAGTACTTACACTTTAAGCAAACTCTACAACAGTACCTTGGCAGGCTGGGTTCAGAACCTACTTTGGATAAAGGTTCTGCAAGACAGCAGTACCAAAGCTGGCATCCCTTCTGGATTGTATGTCCAGACAACAGTGCTTTGTGAATGTATGTACTGTTTTCCAGGTAGCTGGTGTGCAAATTTCCATTAGTGGGATGTCCCATGTGGAGGCAGAGGTACCCCCTGTGGAAATGTGACCTTAGGCCTGTGGGAGGTCTTTTCCCAGCTTTTTCATAACAAACCCGTATGCAAGAGACTATCCAGAGAGACATAGTCCTCTTGGTTGCTGGTTTAGTTTTGCCCACCTCACCACAGGTAACAAACAGCTAAGTAACCCAACACTTGATATCCTTTGTCCGGTCCAAGTAGATGCCCAGTACTCACTTCAGATCCAGACTGTACAATTTCTGCTCACCTGGGCCAGAGAACTCAGGACAGTGTACAGAAAAGGCAACTGAAAGGTTCAGGTAGGAACTTCCTATTTGTTCTAAGGGCTATCTTGTCCATGTGGAAAATTATGTAGTTTGATTCTGTGCAAAGGGCTTGCAGCTCACTTACCCTTCTAACAGATGTCATGGGAATCTGTAAAATGGTTTTCCATGTGACATATTTTAGGTCAGCAGTAGCCATAGGCTCAAAAGGGGGCCTCCATCAGCCAGGTAAGGCATATATTCAAGTTCCATAGAGAGCCTGGGTCCCTCAGATGGGTATAAGTGGCTGAGGCCTTCAAAAAATCTTTTGGGGGCTGAGCTTGCAGCCACCAAGAGAGGACGTGTCACCAGAGTGCTCCAACCGAGACACCAGAAATAGTTTAATAAACATTATTTAAAGTTAAATTATCAACTAAATACAGCAGATTTAGACACAGTATATGTGTTTCCCTGATTTGAGACTTTGAAACAGGAACAGTGACGGGGACTCCCTGAAAAACCACAAAGGACAGTTGCAGACAGAAGAAGGGGCACTCAGCGGCCAGACTATGCACACAGTCAGGAGTAGCTGGTGTGTGAGAGGAGCACACGTTGCAAGATATTTCACAAGCCATTGAAGTGCTGGATGCCCAAGTTGTTGCCCTCGACAAAAAGGTAGCTGACTCCCACTCAAGGCTACAAACACGTGACGTGCAACTGCAATCGGCAGCAAGTCAAGCTTGTGAGGCAGCCAGTTCAGCGCTGCATGCAGCGACTACTACTGCGGGGTTTGTCAAGGAGAACAAGGCCCTGCAGTAGCATCTGGAGCGCCTAGAAAATATAACCCGTGTAGCAAATCTCCGCACTCTGAGGCTCCCAGAATCATCAGAGGGGGACAACCTGATACAATTTGCAGGTCTGTGGTTAAAGGAACTTTTGGAACTGCAGTCAAACATAGGGCTAATTAAGGCTTATTGAATCACCCCTTGAAAACAGAGAGAAAATATGGATAGCCCTAGAACTTTTTTGGTTACCCTTGCTGGAAGCCATATAAGAAACTACATTTTCAACAATGCAAGGGAAAAAGGACCAATAACTCTGGGGAATGGATAGAAGTTTTCACTATTGCCAGACCTTAATTTCACTACACAAGACTGACGGAAAGCTTTTGACTCTTTGTTAGCAACCCTCAGGTCACTCGATGTAACTAATGAATAAATGCCATCTAAAGTAAGCTGAAAGAATGTCTATATGTATGGCTAAAAGGTGCTACTGGAACTAATAAAGAGAAAGTTAAAAAACACTTTTCAAAATAGCTTGAGAGGACAGTGGCTTGGCCTCGCCTGCTGATGTATAGGCTGACACTGCCACTAGATGCACCTTCAGTGTTGATGGCCTCAGGCCTAAGGACTGCAAGTGCAATAGGTGGTCCAGGACTGTGGGCAATCCTGCCTGCATTAGGATTATCTTTCTGGGAGTGCACCAGTATAAGAATCTCTTCCACTTAGAGTAGTATGCTTTCCTGGTTGCTTGTGTCCTGGAAATTTTAAGTACCGTTGGACCGCTACTAAAAATTTCAATTCAGAATGCTCTAGCTCTTCAAGAACCATGTCCTCAGGTGTAATGTCCTGCTGTCTGGGAGTTTTGTTCTGCCTGAGATTGCATCAGCAGGTTGTAACTCAATGGTAGGCTGACTGGATTCTTGCTGGACAGGGCCATTAGCATTGAATATCAGGCCTGCCGGGCCCAGTCTGGGGCTATTAGGATGGTTGCTGCAGGTCCTCTCCTGAGCTTCAGGAGCACTCTCTGTGAGAGTGGGAATGGTGAGAAGGCATACTGAAACCTCCCTGTTCATCTCAGGGCTAGGGTGTCCTCTGGGACAGTGCCCCTGGCTGGTGGCCTGCAACAAAACTTTGGAAGCTGATTATTTTTCCAGTATGCAAACGGCTATTTCTGGGGTCCCCCATCTTCTGAAAACTGTGGCAAGAACCTGCTTGTTCAGGGTCCATTTGTGATTTCCCTGGCTGATTCTGCTTAGGGAGTCTGCCAGGACACTGTATTTGCCTGGCAAGTTTACTGCAGAGATCTCTGCATCTACGGAGTAAGTCAATCCCAGATCCTCATTGTCTCTGTGCACAGTCTAGAAGATCTTGTACTGCCCTGCTTGTTTATTTAATACATAGTTGTGGTGTTATTGGTTCTGATCTGGACAGACTGACCTTGTAGTTGGGAGAAGGCTTGCATTGCTAGAAATACTACCCTGCGCTCCAGGAAACTGATGTGTTCCAGAGTCTCCTGCAGGCTCCAGATGACAATTACTGTGAGGTTCTCAAAGTGGGCACCCCACCCTAGGACTGAAACATCTGTTCTGAGGACACTTGTTGGGGACTACTGGAGGATGGAATGCCCCCTCTGATGCTGCTTTCTTCCTTCCACCACTCTAGTGCCCTGGCCAATGATTTTGTTACTGGCACTAGTTTTGAGAGAGTGTCCCATCTTCAAGACCAGTGGTCTTTTAAATGGTACTACATGTTCCTCATCTGAAACCTGGCCCATGGGACCACAGCTATTGAAGAGTCCCTGTGACCCCGTATTTGTAGAAAATTCCTTGCAGGCCTTGGCTAACCCACTGTGAAGGATTTTGCTGTGGCAACCAGAATTGCTACCCTCCGCTGAGGGAGGCAGGCCTTCCTCTGCAGGGTATACAGTTCTGCACCTATGAAGTTCAGCACATGAACAGGTTTTGTGTGGGACTCCTGCAGATTTATTAGAAACTCCCGTTTTTCTAGGGTACTTTTCACCTTCTGAAGAAAGCACTTTGTTCTCTTGTTCTGTTTTGGTTGAGACTAGGAAGTCGTCCAGGTAGGGAAAAACTACTACATTTTGTCTTCTCAGGTGTGCTGCCACCATGGCTTAACACTTTGTGAAAACCCTTGATGCTGAAGTGAGACCGAAGGGAAGGGCTACAAACTGGTACTGGCAGTTTCCAAGCCTGAATCAGAGATATTTTATCTGGGTAGAACTGGGTGTCTTTCAGGTCCAGTGACTTTAACAAATGTCCCGACTATAAAGATGGGATCACTGTGCCTGGTCTGACCATTCTGAACCTTTCTTTTTTGATGTGTTTGTTCAGGTATCAGACGTCTGTAATGGACCACCACTCCCCATTTTTCTTGTGGGTCTGGAAGTACCTTGAGAAGAGGCCCTTGCCCCACTGTGTGGCAGAGACCTTTTCCCCCTGCTTTTGTTTGTAGCAGTTTGTTTACTTACAGTTCCAGCAGAATCCTTTTTGTGGGAGAATGTGTTAGAAAACCTTTGCATTTCTGCAGTTTTGGAAATGTTTTTTGAACTGCAGGGACAACCCCTGGCACACTACAGTACCTCCAAGACCCACTTGTCTTTGGTAATGTTTACACATTCCTGAAAAAAGTAGGCTAGCCTCCCCCCCACCATGGCAATGGTTGGCGACCTGAGCAAAACTGTCAGAGGTTTTGTATTGGCTGAGGCTGGTGCTGCTGCAACATGTTTGGAGCCCCTCCTGCTTCTTCCCCTGTTGTAACCTCTTGGGGTTGATACTCATAGGGGGCATATTGGAGTGTAGGTTCTTGGGAAGTAACCCCTGCCTCTGCTGCCATTAGGCCTTTAGGAAGTGGAGGCCTTTTCTTTCTCAGTAATGTTTTTGTAAGTGGGTTTGTACTTATCTATTTTTTTCATGCATGTCTTTGTTTTGTCACCAAACTGAGACTCTCCTTCAAACTGGGAATCCATGGCCTTGGTCTGAGTGTCCTGGGAAAGGATGGTTGACCATAGCCAGAAGAATTGTCTCAATGACACCGTATGAGCTAGGAATCTTGAGGCAGTGTGATTAGTGTCCACAGCAGTGTGGAGGAAGTATTTTGTGGCATCCAGGGCTGACTTTGTTGATGCAGCAGTCAGGTTCTGTGCCAATTCACCATCAGCCTTGTCAGCCAATGACAGCACTGTATTCTGCAGTGCCTTCCGGTACTGGGCAATATGAGCTGAGCAAGCTGCCTGCCTAATAAACAGGGAAGCTCGTGTAAACATTCTTGGCCAGTGTCCAATTTTCTGGAGTCCTCCTTGGAGAGAGGGGCTGTGTGGAGAAGGGACCTTAGCTCTCTCACAAGCAGTCGCTTAGACTACACCTTGATGATCAGGGTGGACATACAGGTATTCCACACCCGTCTGTCCACCTGCTACTTTTTTCAATCTTTTTATCTATGCCTGCAAATTAAGTAGGTGCAGACATAATTTTTGAAGTGGCTTTTTGCAGTGACTTGTGTATGGGGGGGGCACCCGCCTCCTTGTAAGAGCTAACCCCATCAATTCCATAAATTCTGCTTCCTCTTCTGTTTCCAGTGGGGGATGTTGAGGGTGTTCACTGTTTGCCTAACAACAGAGAAAAAGGATGAGTAGTCCTCTGTAGGCCTTGGAGGGGAGCCAAATTCCTGCTCAGGTGAACCATCTCGTTCAATAGGTTTACCTCCCTCCTCCTTCCAGGCAGATAGACTGGAGCCTGAGCGGGGGGGGAGGGGGCAAATTTCTCATGACCTGGAAGGCCTGGAAAAATGACCACAGTTTTGTTATAACTTCTGTTGAGGGCATCTGTCTTTGGTTCAAAGCCTGCTCCTTTCCTTTTTCAGAAGGAGTAGTAAGGACATTCTTTTTTTTTTTCCCCGTGGCAGACACTGTTTCCAGTGCCTGCTCTGAGGCTCTTTTTATGTATTTTTGCCATCACTGGACTCCCAGATATTTTTACCATCTTTACCAAAGGCTGAGCGGCTTTATCTTTTTCTCTGTCCCCTTTCACAGGAACTGCTGCTGTATGTGAAAAGATGAACCCTCATGCTTTCCACCATCATTAGGAACCCCCTCACAACCTGTATTATTTTTGGTGACATGGAGGCAGCTTGAGAAGCCATAAACCTTTCTCTTTTCTTAGCTCTTTTCTTTTGGATTTTAGGGCAAAACTTTATATAGAGCTCACAATTGGTAAAATTGTGATCTGGACCCAGGCACCTTGAACAAACCTTGTGGCAGTCTGCCCTTGCTAGGAGATGGAAGAAAAAAATACTCACTGCAGTATTGATATTTTTTCTAAAGGGATCCCTCACTATATTTACGCTTAGCTGTCATCTTGGCTCAGAGAGATTCCCCCGGAGAATGGAACCTATGGAATTTGGAACATAGGTTCAAGCTCTGCATTTGCACTCCACCCTGGCCGTTAGTCAGATCTGTTTCCAAGCCAGGGTGGAGCACCGGCTAGTGAAACTAGCTAAAAAGGCTACCAGAAAATTTTTTAAACATTGTTTTAAATAAAATTTTAAAAACACCAAACAAATGGAAAGCAGACTTGCAAAAAAAATACCATATAAACAATAACAACTAACTTAACAACTGTGGGAACAGAAACAGTAATGCTCAAGCAACCTCAAGAAAAAATAAATGATTCTTGTGTGAACTTATTTCAGGTTCTGAAAGGGAAGGGAGGGCAGGGTTAGGGAGTGTAAACATTGTGAAGGATCCATTAAGAATAAACATACTAGGAGTCATACTAGGAATGGTTAGATGTACAGAAGGCAAAATGCCCATTTGGGTACATCCCCGGCAAGCGGGCATTATTTATTTACCTTGGTATTTAACAGAAACATGTCGAGGTTTTGTTTGAATAGACTAAATGATTTTACATCTACTACCTCTTTTGGAAGAGAATTCCACCTTGGTATAATTCTCTGGGGAAAATAATGTCTCCTATTGTTTCCTCTGGGATGTGTGAGCATTAGCTGATAGGCATGGCTTCGCAGAGATATTTCTCTATAATTATATTTTAAGCCTAAATCAGCCATTAGTTCGGTATCCCTAGAAATTTTAAACATTTGTAAAAGGTCACCTTTAATGCTTCTAAGTTCTAATGGATATAGGTGTAACTCCTCCAATCTTTGCTCATAATGCATATTTTGGAGGCCACCTACCATTTTGGTTATCCTTCTCAGCACTCCCTCGAGCCGATCCACATCCCTACATAAATGCGGGCTCCACAACAGGGAACACTAATCCAGGTGGGGTTTAACATAAGATTTGTAAAGAAGGATGATACACGCCCAATTCTTTGTTGTAATGGATCTTTTAATACAACCAATGATCTTATTTGTTTTCGTTATCACTTCTGTACAGTGGCGACTGAACTTCAAGTCTTTTGTATTGAGTATACCCAAGTCCTTGATGTTATCTACTGACTAAAGTGTTTTTCCAGCTAGGGAATAAGTCTTGCATGGGTTATTTTCACCCAGATGCAGCACTACGCATTTGTCAGTACTGAATTCCATACCATTTGTCCAAGCCCACATTTCTAAGCTGATAAAGTCCTCCCTTAACTCTAAAATATCTTGTGAACTGACTTCATCTGTAATCTTGGTATCGTCTGCAAATTTTATTGTAAAACTTTTTAGGTTTCTGTTTACATCAGAAATAAAAAGGGAGAAAAGAGCTGGTCCCAAAACAGATCCCTTCGGTACGCCATTGGTTACTAATCCCTTGTCTGAGAGGTGCCCTTTTATTCTAACAACTTGAACTCTGTCACTTAACCAGGAATTATTTATTTATTTTATTTATTTGTACATCAGTTTACAACCTTTGAACCAGAGGCTCATTTCCAAAGGTACCTCGTCACAAAGAGGACAAATACCTCACAACATTTTGTTACATCATTGCGGTTACAGCATTGGCAGTCACATGCTGTTATTTCTTTGTTACATCATTGAAGTTACAGGTTTGGCAATCACAAGCTGTTACAGTTATTCGGATACGGAGTAACAGATTAAACATACATTGGTATAAACATACGCAGTAGAGTGCAGAGACTGCAGGAGGTAAAAATTCAGGGAGCTATGGGACGTGGTTGGTGATTGGTTGGGTGAGAAGCCACTCAGTGAGCTTTGTCGGTGCATAGTGAGCTAGATCACCTTAGAGACAAGCGCAGCTACATGTGTTAAATAGCTGACTCCGAAGAGAAGTTTTGAAGCAGGAGATCGTGAGGGTATCAGAGATGGAGGTAGGGAGTGTGTTGTACCAGGAGGGAGCTCTGTAACAGAAAGACCTTTGTCCATGTGTGGTCCTGGACCTAGGGACTAGTAGAGTGGACTTGCAGGAGATTCATGTTTGAACTAAGGGTTGCGCTAGGTGGATGGAGGCTGCCAGCCCGGGTGGGGATAGCCCGAGGATAGTTTTTTTCGTTATGAGGCAGGTTTGGTATCTGAGTCATTCGTCCAGGTTAAGCAGCATTGCCATGTCATATAACTGGCAGGTATGTGTTAGTCTAGGGGCCCCCGTAATTAGCCTACAGGCCTTATTCATGGTGAGGCGGATTTTATTGAGGGCGTCCGAGTCCGCAGCACCATAAACTGGCAGGCCATAGTCCACAAGGGACAATTATGAAATGGGTAGAAAGAATGATGTATTCTGATTGGCCGAGAGTTGCTTTCAGCTGGGCTGTTATCCTAGCACAACGGCCCAGCTGAAAGTATTATGTTTAAAAATGCATAAAATTTACTAAAAATAACCCATTTCATAATTGCAGTAAGGCACTCCAGGGGGTGTGTTATGGTGGGCTAATGGCCCTTTTTGGGTGGTGGAAGCCCTCGGCTATGCCTCGTGCTTCAACCCACCTGAGGTGGCCTGTTATCCCACCATAACACACCCCATTATGCCTTATTACTTAATTAACTCAATTCACAGGTGTCTGACTTATACCAATTGAATGCATTTTATCAATCAACGTGGAGTGAGGGATTTTGTCAAAAGCCTTACAGAAGTCTAAGTAGAAGATATCGACAGGTTTTTTTTTATCTCTAAAAGGGCACTTACTCTCTCATAAAAGACAAGATTTGCTGTGAGACAGGACCTCTAATTTTTAAATTCATGCTGTCTGTTAAGTTTTTGGTTTTAATTTCATGATCCAGTCTATTCTTTATGATAGATTCCATGACTTTGCCCAATATACTGGTTAAGCTAATGGGTCTGTAATTTCCCGTGGACCCTTGATCTCCCTTTTTTATAAATGGGGACTATTACAGTGGACCTCCAGTCCTTTGGTACTTCACCAGTAGAGACGGACATATTAAAGAGTTTATGCCTAGGTTCTAAAAGCCAGGTTTCGATCTCTTTCAACAATCAAGAGTGAAGGGAATCCGGTCCTATGGATGTATTAATTTTAATATTCTTCAATTTACCCCTCATTTCTTTCCTGGTCATTTCAGGGAATAAGGTGTTTGGTCTTACAGTTTCAGATATAGAAGATGTAAGCCTTTTGGGGCCAAAAACTGAACAAAAAAATCTGTTAAATTCATGAGCCATTTTAGGCGGGTCCATAATCATGGTATTGTTTACTTTAAGGGGTCCTACTGTACTCTGGGGACATTTTATGTTGTTAATGTAGCTGTAAAAACGTTTGCCCCCATCTTTTATATGCGCTAATTTGAATTAAATGTTACGCTTTTCTTTTCAAATGTGTTCTTTACACATTTTAAGGGCTTTCCTATATTTGTCTCTATTATATCCATTGTTATCCCTAAAAAGGGCTCTATATGCTCTTTTTTTTTGCCTTGATTAGTTTGCTTATCCTGGTTGTGAACCATAAGAAAAAATTACTCACCTTAGTAATGTTGTTTCTTCTAATGGAGTCTTGCTATATTATGACAATTGCAGTTTGTCCCACCATTAGAACTGCTCCGGAGGTGAAAGAGTTAACTTCCATGCCAGGCATGGAACTTAGAGCATGAGCTCGGTTAGAAAAGCTTTGTCTGGAATATTTCAAACTGAAACTGTCAGATCTTTACGAGCAAAACTCACTAAGGTTCTGTGTGGAAGCTGTAATCTACACTAGCCAACTGGCTACTTAAATATTAACACATTTTCCTGGCCCCAACACCAAGACTCAAGTCAGGGGACCAGAAAAAGATAAGACAAGATAAGATAAAATAAAACACAACACCCAAACACCCCAAAAAAGAAGGGGTGGAAACATAAAATGGGCATCAATAAGTGCCAACACTGGACTGCCCACCCCATACCCAAAGTAGAAGTTCTGAGAGGGGCAGGCTGGGGAGGTCATAATATAGCAAGACTCCATTAGAAGAAACAACATTACTAAGGTGAGTAATTTTTTCTTCAAACAACATGAAGTCTTGCTATATTATGACAATTGCAGACTACACAGCAGTACCTCCATGGAGGAGGGACAGAACCTACTTAGGGAATAGGCTCTGAAGCACGGCTGTGCCAAACCGAGCATCCCTCCTGGCCTGAATATCCAGGGAGTAATGCTTGGTGAAAGTGTGTACTGTTTTCCAAGTAGCTGCTTGACATCTCTCTAAGATAGGGATGTCTCTGGCAGCAGCTAGAGACGCAGCTGTACCTCTGGTAGAATGAGCCCTCAGGCCTGAAGGGGGAACCTTACCCAGTTTTTGATAGCAAAATTGGATACAAGAGACAATCTACCTGGCAATGGATCTCTTAGTGGCAGGTTTCCCTTTCCCAACCTCACCATAAGTGAGAAATAGTTGGAGGGAGTCAAACCTGTGACCCTTGGTACGCTCTATGTAGTAACTTAGGGCCCTCTTAACATCTAAGCTGTGCAACCTCCTCCCACCAGAGGAGGAATGGTCAGTGAAGAACACTGGAAGAGAAATAGATTGATTAAGGTGGAAATCTGAAACCACCTTAGGCAAAACTTCCTGTTAGTCCTGAGAACTACCTTATCCCTGTGAAAGGAAATAAAGTCAGTCTCCACTGACAAACTTGTAACTCACTTGTCGCCTGGCAGAAGTGATGGCTACTAAAACACAGTTTTCCAAGTCAAGTACTTAAGCTCTGCCAAGACAGAGGTTCAAAGGGGGGTTGCATCAGCTGAGCAATGCAAACATTAAGATCCCAGGCAGGGGCAGGGTCCCTGAATGGTGGATTGGTATAAAGCAATCCCCTGAAAAACTTGGAAAATACAGGGTGAGCAGAAAGAGAAGAGGGCTTCCCTGCTGAAATAAAAGCAGAGACAGCTGCCAAATGCACTTTCAGGGTAGCTGGTCTCAATCCCAAAGAATTAAGATGGACCATATAGTCCAAAACAGTGGGTAAATCAGCAGATTCCGGGAAATATGCTTCAGAACACCATATGGAAAACCTTTTCCATTTGGAGTTATAAGTAGCCCTAGTGGAAGGCTTCCTAGAAGCTTTCAAGATTTCAGAACACCTTGAGAAAGGTGTAGGTCAGCAACTCTAACTCCTCAAGAGCCAGGCCTTGAGGTTGAGGGATTTGAGATTCGGATACCAAACTCTCCCTGGGCACAGGTTAACAAATTGTGGTTCCTGGGGAGACACAGGGAAGATGGACTGCTAAGGACAGAAGGTGGGTACCAGGGCTGCCTGGCCCAGTCTGGAGCAATCAGAATCATCTTGCAGGGCTGAGATCTGATTTTGACTAACACTTGAACAGGAGAGGGAAGGAGGGAAGGCATAGAAACTTCCTTTCCCAATTGAGAAGAAAGGCATCCAGGGGACTGGGCCAACACTGGGGGCCTGCAACAAAAAGTGGAAGTTGATGATTGTCTGGGGCTGCAAAAAGATCTATCTGAGGGGTGCCCCATCTGGCAAAAACTATCCCCAGTACTCGGGGATCCAGTGACCACTCATGATGGCCCTGGGAAATCCTGCTGAGAGCATCTGCCAGGACATTGTCCTTGCCTGGGAGGTGAACTGCTATGAGGGAAGTGTTCAGGGAATAAGCCAGAGACCACAACTTCATTGTCTCGGTGCACTAGGCCGAAGACCGAATGCCCCCTTGTTTGTTGATGTACCACATTGTAGTGGTGTTGTCTGTTCTGACCTGTACCACTTTGTTCTGAACAGATGCAGAAAAAACCTGAAGTGCTAGAAAAACAGCTCTGAGTTCCAACAGATTGATGTGGAGCAGAGATTCCTGAGGGACCACAATCCCTGGGTGGAGAGGTGCCCATGTGAGCTCCCCATCCCAAAAGGACACATCTGTAGTAAGGGTCAAGGAGTGAGATAGAGGATGAAGGAACCCTTGTCTCAGATTGCTCTGATCCTGCCACCACTGAAGGGCCTGGATCAGGGTTCGAGTCACTGGGATCAACTTGGATAGGGGATCTCTTCTTTGAGACCAAAAGGCTCTCAAATGGAGCTGAATGTCCCTCATCTGAAATCTTGCTCCTTGCACTACAGCTGTGGAAGCAGCCATGTGTCCTAGGAGCTGTAGGAAATGTCTTGCTGGTCGAGAGACCTGCAGAGTGAAGGAGGAGACCAGGGCCACCAGGGTCCTTACCCTTTCTAGGGAAGGAAGGCTCTGGCCTGCTTGTCCAGTTCTGCACTTATAAAGGTGAGTACCTGGACAGGTTCCAGAACTGACTTTGGAAGATTGAGAAGAAAGCCCAGAGAGGTAAGCAGCTGCTGGGTAACTTGCAGGTGTGATTTGACCTGGTCTGAGACTGACCCACAATGAGCCAGTCGTCTAGGTAGGGAAAGATGGCAATCTTTTGCCTTCTTAAATGAGCAACTGCTACTGCCAGGCATTTTGTGAATACCCTTGGGGCAGAGGTAAGGCCGAAGGGCATTGCTCTGAACTGATAATGGCCTGAGGGCAGTTCGAATCTGAGGTACTTTCGGTGGGAGCTTCTGATAAGAGCATGGAAGTAGGCATCCTTGAGGTCCAGGGAAGCTAGATCCCTGGCCTTAGGGAGGTAAAATCATTCCCAGAGTCACCATTTTGAATTTTGGTTTTAAAGGTGCTTGTTCAGATATCTTAGGTCCAGGATGGGCTGCCATTCTCCTGTCTTTTTTGGGGTAAGGAAGTACCTGGAGTACAGACCCTTGCCCTGGTGTAGGGGAGAAACCCTTTCTACAGCTCTGAGAGCCAGGAGGGTTGAGACTTCTGTTTCCAAAGCAAGAGTCTCTAGAGGATTTGCAGGTGGAAAAAATCTGATTCTCATCTTCGGAAATTTTTTGAAGCCGAGAACCAGACCCTTGCTTACTACCTCCAGGACCCACTTGTCTGATGTTAAAGACTCCCAGTCCTGGACGAAGTAAGCCAGCCTGCCCCCTACAGGTAATGGAGAACCGGCCCTGGGCATCCCATCAGGGTGCCTGTTTGGCAGGGCTTTAGGCTGAGGGGTGGGAGCAGGCCTGCTCATACCCGTCTGCCTCTCCTCTGAAGAACCCCTCTGAGGCGTAAGCTGAAGAGGAGGCCTGAGTTTGGTAAAAGGTCTGTGAAAAGGCCTGCCTCTACCCTGGGCTGCCTCTGAGGAGTGGCTTGGCTTCCTTGACTTGTGCACTCCTATAAGTGGTTCTATATTCATCCATTTCTTCATATAATTCTCTGTCTGCTCCCCAAACAGAGAATTTCCCACAGGAAAATCCATGGCCTTAGCCTGGGTATCCTGTGACAGACTAATACACCTGAGCCAAGCCAATCTACGAAAAGCCACAGATGTAGCCATGACTCTAGAGGATACATCATTAGAATCCACTGCAGCATGGAACTGCACTTAGATGCCTCAATACCATCAGCAGCCACCTGTTCCAGCTCCTTGGCAAGCTGGCCAGGGGCCTGTTTGGCTAAAGCCATGACAGTATCCCATCTAGATTTCTGGTATCTTGCAACATAAGCCATATAATTTGCTTGCCTGAGTCCCAAGGCGCTGCCATGTATTGTTTTTAGCCATGGCATCAATCTTCCTGGAGTCCTTGTCAGGAGGATGTGAAGCCAGGGAATATTAGCCTTATCACAGGCTGCAGCCTGAACTACACCCAACATGGCTGCATTGCTGAAAGAAATTCTGTATCAGGACCTGACAAAGTGTACCTCCTGTCCATCTTTTTATCCACAGGAGGCACAGAATTAGGAGCCTTTAAAATTGTTATTGTTTGTTTCCTAAAGGATTTATGTAAAGGAATAGACAATCTCCGGGACTCTGGGATATCCATCATCTCTACAAAGTCAGGCTCCTCTTGCTCATCCACAGCTTCCTCCAAAGGAAGCTGGAGGGTTTCAGCAACTTTTTTATAAAACAGAAAATGAGAAGGGGACTCAGAAAGCCAAGGGGGAGATTCTCCTAAAGGTCTGTCTGGGGAGATGTCCGGTTCAATGGGCACATCCAGACTTTCAAAGTCACATTCACACTGTTCATAATCATCCTCCCCCTCCTCTGGTTCATAAAACTCCTCTATATCATATTCTTGAACCGGTGGAACCAGCCGAACCGACCTTTTGCCAGATAGTGGCGGTTCGGACGGAACCGGGGAAAGTGACTGGACAATTTGGATTGCTTTGGCTATCTCTGCAGAAGTTGGAGAAGGAACTTTTGACTCCACACCTGCTGATTTTCTAGTTCTCTTTGCTGGAACTGGCTCCTCTGAGCCAGCTTTACATTTGCCTGAGGAAGTCTCGCCCTGGTCAGAGGGCACTCCCTCCGGTTCAGTTGGCACCGAACCGGGCTGGCCATCCGGGTCAGCGGACTTTTTGGCCTCTCGTTCCCTGAGCCTACCAACTCTCTTATCTAGGGTAGCTGCAGGAAATTCTTGCAAATCTGGCAGTCTGCATTGGGTGGTCAAACCCCAGACAATAAACATGTATGTGTGTGGGTCAGCCTTGGCAAAAGGCTTCCCCACAGACACTACAGTGTTGAAACCCAGTAGGCAGTTTTTTTCTTTGAGATTTCTCAGACATAATGCCAGCCTAACCAAAAACTTGCCCTTTTCGTGAAGTGCTAGGTAAGATATCCTTATCGGTTCCCAACCGTGTTACTGGTCGTGAAAACCGTAATGAAATCCGCTTTTTTTAGAACCGATAAGAACTGGAAACCGGACTTCTAAATAGCTTTTAAAAGCTTCAGAATAAAGTTTTAAAACATCCTGATCGGTTCAAACCGAACCGATAAACATTTACAAGTTCCACACAGAAATAAACCTGTCTTTACTTACACTACAGACAGAGCTTGAACCCATCGGTTTCGGTTAAAATAATAATAATCATGTTGAATTTAACCGTGAAAAACTTTTAACCGAAATGAACCGAGCAGTAGGAGGAATCTCCGGAGCGACTGTTCAGTGAGGCGGAGTAAAGAATCTGACAGTTTCAGTTTGAAATATTCCAGACAGAGCTTTTCTAACCGAGCTCGTGCTCTAAGTTCCATGCCTGGCATGGAAGTTAACTCTTTCACCTCCGGAGCAGTTCTAATGGTGGGACAAACTGCAATTGTCATAATATAGCAAGACTTCATGTTGTTTGAAGGGCAATTTACCTTTATCTGAGTATAGTTTTCTGTTTGGAATATATTTGTCAGATAGTTCCAGAACTTTTGTTTCTAATTCTGAGCCATAGTTGGTCAATATTAGTGTAGTCACTATCCCAGTCCCACTGGTTTAATTCATACAGGAGATTTTTGAAATTTCTCTTCTGAAATCCTTAACCTCTGTTCTACCTTTATCAATTATATAACCAGTACCTACTGAAAAAGGTATGGCATTATGGTAACTGTTCATAAGAGATTCATGGATCTTAATATAGTGGATTTTATTACGAATGTCAGTTATAATCAAATCTAAAATGTTTTGTCCTCTAGTGGGTCATACATACTATGGTGAGTATTTTTTTCCTTCTAAATCCCATGAATCCCTCACTTAGTGTTTACACTTGGCAGACTTCACAGCAGTACCTTGGGTGGCTGGGACCAGAGCCTAATTAGAAAAAACATTCTGCAAGACAGCAGTTCCAGTTCTGGACTGTATGTCCACACAGCAGTCTTTTGCAAAAGCGTATACTGTCTTCCAGGTAGCTGTTTTGCAAATGTCAAACAACTGGATGCCCCTTGAGGATACCACAGAGGCAAAGGTACCCCTTGTGAAGTGTGCCCTTAAGCCTCTCAGTAGCAGTTTCCCAGCATTCTCATAACCAAACTGAATGCAAAAAACTATCCAGTGAAAGACAGATCTCTTTGTAGCGGGTTTGCCTTTGCCAGCCCCATCATACATAACAAAAACCTGGGTGTTCTGAGACCTGGCATCTTTTGTCCAGTAGGTACTCAGGACTCGCTTCAGGTCCAGGCTGTGCAGCGTTTGCTCATCTGGACTGGAGTGTTTTGGATACATTACAAGAAGGGTCATTGACTAAGTCAGGTGGAATTCGGATACCACCTTAGGAAGGACTTTTCTATTGGTTCTAAGGACTACCTTATCACTGTAAGGGATTATGTAGTTTGGCTCTGTGCAGAGGGCTTGCACTTTACCCTCCTAGCAGAGCTCACTGAAACCAGGAATATGTTTTCCATTTGGCATACTTTAGGTCAGCAGTTTCCATAGGCTTAAATGAAGCCTCAATGAGCTGGACAAGGCATACACTGCAGGGTATTAAATAGCTGGTATAGCATAGCAAAATGCTAAGCAAAACAGGGGGTAATGCTAACCATTTCGGAAATGCTTAGCAGTAGACTGCTAACCATTTTTTTGAGTGAATCCATGACACAGTACACAAAATTAATAAAACAATATAATTTTTTTTAATTTTGCTAATCAGTCTGTGCCAAATGCTATACATTTTCACAACTGATTTGCACTTTCACGCATCAAACTGCCAACAGAAAGACACAGACATGTTTCATCCTACCAGGACTGTTGAACCAGCATAATATTCTGTGGTGATTTGCATACACATCCTATCCCATGTGTGATTTTGTATTTATTTGAAACTTGGCTTTACGGCCAATGCCCTTTGGGGTAACCACTGTCTCAGTGCTTGTGTACTGAAGTTCTTTCCCTTGCCAGCTGATATGTAAGATGACACTGTCGCCATGTGCACCTTCAACATTGAAGGCCATAGGCTTAATGACTGTAGGTGTAATAGATATTCCACAGTTATAGACCCTGCCTCTATTGGGGTTATCTTTCTGGGGGTACACCAGTAAGAGAACCGTTTCCACTTAGAGGAAAATGGTTCCTGGTAGCTGGTTTCCTTGAAAACGTAAGTACCTTTGGGACTTCCTCTGAAAGATACAATTCCAAAAATTCTAACTCCTCAAGAATCATGCCCTCAGGTGTAATGTCCTGGGGTTTGAGAATGTTATTCTGACCTGGGACAGAGTTAGCAGATTTTATTTATTAATTTATTTTGTTTTTGTTTACTGGGTAGGTGCTCTAGCCAAAGAAATTACTATTTTCAAGCACAACACGGGAGGTTACTGAGTGGAATTACATAAAACACAGAAACAAAACAAGGTTTTACAGTAAAAACACAAGCAAGGTGATGAGAGCAAGGTACAAAAGAAAAAATTACTTACCATAGTAATCTTCTTTCTTCCTAGTGATGCTCAGATATTCATAACTTTGTGCAGTCAGCTTGGTGGGTTGGACTGCCCGGAGAGATGGAACACATGCAAATGATGGAATTCTTTGCATGTGAGCATCTTTTAAATACTGCCTCTACCAACTGTAGTGTTCTAACCCCTTTAGATTTGTAAGAAGCATGGAAGTCAGGCATTATGAAAAAAATCCAACACCTAATTTTTAATAACATTTTTCCTTTTTTTTTTAAGGGTTACCCTAATAAAGAGAATTCACCCAAAAAACTTTTAAAGGACGAACTACATCAATAAACAATGGTGTTCACCAAACAGCATGAGAAAACTATTAAGAGAGAGAAAAACTCTTGCTTAAATCTATTTGGTATAGAGAAGTGTACCCAGAAGAGTATAGCTATGTGGCGCTAGCATGCGGAGAGCAGAGGCTGAAGTTCTGGAAGGGGAGGATTAGAGGGAGTTATGAATATCTGAGCATCACTGGGAAGAAAGAAGATTACTATGGTAGGTAATTTTTTCTTCTAACCACAGTAATGCTCAGGATATTCATAACTTTGTGAACTACCAAGCAGTACCCCTGGAGGTGGGCACAGAACTTATTTTGGAAACAGACTTTGCAGGACTGCTGTGCCAAACCTGGCATCACTTCTGGACAAAACATCCAAGTTGTAATGCTTTGTAAAGGTGTGTACTGATTTCCAGGTAGCTGCTTTACAAATATCCAATAATGGAACCTCCCTAGCAGCTGCAAGACTGGCAGCTATTCCTCTTGTCGAGTGTGCCCTCAGCCCAGTTGGGGACTCCCTACCTGCTCTAGTGTAGCAGAATTGAATACACTGGACAATCCATCAAGAAATTGTTCTTTTTGAGGCTGGTTTGCCCATTCCGACATCCCCATATGTAAGGAAAAGTTGTTTTTTGTCTTGCTTATGGCCCTTAGTAGCTGTCATGTAATAGCTGAGAGCTCTTTTCACATCCAGACTGTGGAGTCTTCTTTCACCAGAGCTTGTATGGTCTGTGAAAAAGACAGGCAGAGTGATTGATTGGTTCAGATGAAAGTCTGAAACAACCTTGGGAAGGAACTGTCTGTTTGTTCTGAGGACTACCTTATCTCTGTGAAAGGAGACGTAGTCCTGGTCAACACAGAGCCTGAAGCTCGCTGATTCTTCTTGCTGAGGTAACTGCTACCAGAAAATCTGTTTTCCAGGTAACATACTTTGAATGGGCTGCAGCCATGGGCTCAAAAGGAGCCCTCATTAATCTGGCTATACATATATTAAGATCCCAAGCGGGTACTGGTGCCCTGTGAGGAGGATGCAAATGTATCAGGCCTTTAAAAAACCTTTTGAAAACGGGATCTGATGCTACTGACACCTTTGTCCTAGCAGAAAGATATGCAGACACTGCTGCAAGATGAACCCTTAGAGAACTGGGTTGTAGACCTTGTGAATGTAAGTGAGTCAGATAGTCCAACACCACTGAGACTCCTGCATCATTTGGGGCGAAATTCTTACCAGAGCACCAAAAAGAAAATCTCCTTCATTTAGCAGAATATGTTTTCTTAGTGGAGGGCTTCCTGTAACCTTTCAAGATAGTTAATACAGCTTCAGAAAGGTTTAAGTCTGCATACTCTCATTCCTCAAGAGCCATGCCTTGAGGTGGAGGGACTTGAGATTTGGGTACAACAATGTTCCCTGATTGGAGGTCAGGAGATTGTGCCTGAGAGGCAAACATATTGGTTTGCTCACTGACATGGAGAGCAGAAGAGAGTACCATGACTGCCTGGGCCAATCTGGAGCTATCAAGATCAGAGAAGCTGAGAGGGAGCTGAGCTTCAGTAATACTCTGAAAACCAGAGGAAAAGGGGGAAGGCATAAAGAAACTTGCCTGACCAGTCCAGTACCAGGGCATCCAGAGGGATTGTGCCCTGGGCCGGTGGTCTGCAGCAATACTGAGGCAACTGGTGGTTCTGGTGGGATACGAACAAGTCTATCTCTGGAATGCCGCACCTCCTGAAAATTACCTGCACCACCTGCTTGTTCAGTGTCCACTCATGATGGGACTGATTGATCCGACTCAGTGTGTCTGGCAAGGTACTGTCTTTTCCTGGCAGATGGATTGCTTGCAAGGACACCTTTAGGGAATACGCCAGAGTCCACATTTTCATGGCTTCCTTTTTCCACCATAAAAGAGCTTGTAACAGTGCCCTTGTCACTGGAATGAGTTTTGAAAAGGGATCTTTTTTCTGACTCCAATAATTCCTGAGATGAAACTGAATGTCTCTCATGTGAAACCTGGAACCCTACACTGTGCCTGTGGATGCAGCCATATGACCCAAGAGCTGCAGGAATTGCCTGGCTGTTTTTTGCCTGTGCAACTTGAAGGAATTTGCTATGGCCTGAAGGCTTTGCACTCTGTCCAGTGGCAAAAAGGCCCTGGTCTGTAGAGTACTTATCTCTGCCCCTATGAACTGTAAAGACTGTGTAGGGATTAAGACAGATTTTTTTCCGGTTTATTATGAAACCCAAGGACTCCAAAAGATCCTGTGTGAGCTTTAGAAAGGTTCTGACTTGTTCTGGTGATTTGCCCACCACCAGCCAGTCATCCAGATATGGGAAAACAGTCACTCCCTGTCTTCAAAGAAATGCCACCACAGCTGCTAGGCATTTTGTAAACACCCTTGGTGCCGAAGAAAGGCCGAAGGGCAGGGTTGCAAACTGATAATGACCTGATGGGAGTCTGAATCTGAGATATTTCCGCAAAGATTCTTTTATGGGGATGTGAAAATAGGTGTCCTGTAAGTCCAGAGATGCCAGCCAGTCCTCGTTTTGGATTGTTGGCAGAATCCGAGCCAAAGTTACCATTTTGAACTTTGGCTTTTTCAGGTGCTTGTTTAAAGCTCTGCAATCCAAGATTGGCTGCCACTCCCCATTTTTCTTTGTTGTTAGGAAGTATCTGGAGGAAAAACCTCTTCCTCTCAGGGTTGTAGGAACTGGTTCCACTGCTCTGAGCTGTAGCAGCTTTTGAACCTCTGCCTCTAGCAATGAAGTTTGTGCTAGGGGAGGAGAGATGAAAACCCTGGAATTTGTTTAGAGGAAGAAATGTGAAGTCCAGAGACAAACCTTTGCCCACTACCTCCAACACCCACTTGTCTGTGGTGATGGCTGACCAAAGGTGGAGGAAATGGGACAGTCTGCCTCCGACAGGTAGGGAGGAGGTGGCCTGCATCTCAGGGGTTCTGTTAGGCTGGGGCTGAGGTTGTGCCTGTGACCCTCGCCTAGAGTCCCTTCTACACCTACCCCTAGAATAGCCCTGTTGGGGGTACTGCTGGTATTGGGGCACGGCTACTGGCTGAAAAAAGGTATTGTCATGAAAGAGCGACCTCTGCCCCCCCTTCCATTGGGCCTGGTGGATGAATAAGCTCCGTCTCTGGCAGAGTTGCTTCTATAAGTAGCCTTATATTCATCCACCTTCTTCATATAGGCCACCATGGATTCCTCAAAAAGAGAATTTCCTTCTAATGGAAAATCCAGGGCCTTCGATTGGGTATCCTGAGTGAGGTTTGTAGCTCAAAGACAAGCAAACCTCCTCTGAGCCACCGTGTTAGCCATCCATCTGGCTGCAGTGTCATTCGAATCAGCAGCCATCTGGAACTGGTACTTAGCTGCCTCTAGCCCAAACCTGGCAGTTTCAGCCAGGTCATCTGACAAGGGTAAGGTGGCTTTCATGGACATTGCTAGAACCGAATGCCATAGGGATTTCTGATACTGGGCAGCACAAGCTTGGAAAGCAGCCTGTCTCATGGCCAGTGAGGCTGACAGATAGCCTTTTTTGGCCATACTGTCCAATTTTCTGGAGTCCTTGTCCGGTGGATGTGAGGACAGATGGACCTTAGCTTTATCACAGGCTGCCTGTTGTATTACCCCTTGATGGTCAGGATGGGAGAAGAGGAAGTCAGTTCCCTGCCTATCCAACTGGTACTTTTTGTCTATTCTCCTGTCGATTGGAGGAATAGAATTAGGGGTCTGCAGGAGCTTCATAGCATCCTTCTTAAAAAATGTATATACTGGTAAGAGGAGGGCCTTTGTGGGTGTTAAACCCATCATACTAAGGTACTCAATTTCCTCCTCATCCTCCACTTGCTCTGTAGTGGCGATATCTAAGGCATCTGCCATTTTCCTTACAAAGGAAACGTAGGAGGAAAAATCCTCAGACACACTGGGAGGCGAACCAAAATCCTGCTCAGGGGACACCTCTGGGGGGGGATAGGTTCATCCTCATCATAAGACTCATCATCCTCTTCAAAATATAGTGGCTCCAGTGCAGAGGGCAACACAGTACTAGCAACTTGGGGACCCTGTGAGGGGGCAGGTGGCTGAGGGATGATGCTCTGCAGAGCCTGAATAATTTTGAATGCCTGAGCTATCTCTTGAGCTGACGGCATTGCAGACACCTGCGCAGAAGTCCCTGGGTTAACAGGAGAGGGTTCTGCATGTTTAAGTTTCTTTGTTTTCTTTGAGAGAACCAGAGAGTCAGCTGGTTCTTTTCCTCTTTTTGCCCCTTTTTCGCTAGTATCAGGGGCAGGGGTAGTAGCACTTGTGGGTTCAGCCACAACAGACTGGGGTGTCAGCTGGTCAGAGACTGAGGGACCCCTAGGAAACTTTTTATTGAGCCGTTCAAGGCGCTTTTCCACAGTTTTATCTGGAAAAGTTTTACATATCTCGCATTCCTGGTCCAGATGTTCGAAACCCAGACAAGCTACACATAAGGCGTGCTTGTCTGCATTGGCAAACACATCTCCACACTTTAAACAGTTTTTAAAGCTGGGCTCCCCGGTTCTCTTCTTAGGTTTCTCTGCCATGGTGAGAAGCAAAGAGGAAAAACACCAACCGCTAAATAATAGATACTGTTGCGGTTATTTAAACAGCTTTTATATATATTTTTTTTTTTTTTTTTTTGCGGTCGGTTCCGGAACTGATAAGGAACCGAAGGAACCGAGCAGAGAGATGAAATATGAATCGGTTCAGCAGTTCTGTAACCAATAAAAAATGGTTACAAATAAAGTTTGTAAGGACCAAAATTTATCGAAAATAATGTAGGTTCTTTAGTCAGAGAACCCAAATTAAACTAACCTAACTCGGATCCCTCACGGTTATGCCGAACCGCGAAGAAGCGAGAAAAAACAACTACTTTAATAAACTAGATCTAAACTGACAATCAGTAGGTACAGTAAAATAAATTAAGTATACTTATGGTTTTTGATGATTTTTATCTTTCTTCACACGAAAGAAGGCGACGGAGACTCCGAGCGACCAGACTTTCAGGCGGAGAGAAAAATCTAAAGGGGTTAGAACACTACAGTTGGTAGAGGCAGTATTTGAAACACGCCCACGTACAAAGAATTCCATCATTTGCATGTGTTCCATCTCTCCGGGCAGTCCAACCCAGCAGGCTGGCTGCACAAAGTTATGAATATCCTGAGCATTACTGGGGTTAGAACTGTGTGATTCATGACAAAACATATGATAAGGCAATTTGTTGGCAGGTGCAGGACATAGATCACATATTTGCAAGGAATTATCATGATGCAAAGTTCAGCAAGAGGTTAATTGAAAACAAACAACCACATACTTGCAAGGAACTATCAGGTACTGTATAATGAGCTGGGAAAATTACAAAATAACATGATAGACTGTGACATAATGGTAGGTTGATTAGATTCTTGTTGGAACGGATCAACAGCACTGAGTATTAGGCCTGCCCGGCCCAGTCTGGGAGTATTAAAATCATTGATGCAACTTTCTGTATGAGTGGGAATGGTGGGAAGGCATATAGGAACCTCCCTGACCAATTCAGTGCTAGGCATCCTCTGTGACTATTCCTCTGACTGAGGTCTGCAACAAACCTGTATAAGCATTGTTCTCCCAAGAGGTGAACAGGTCTATATTGGGAGTGCCCCACCTTCTGAACACTGTGGTGAGAACCTGCTGGTTTAAGGCCCATTTGAGATTTTCCTGGCTGATTCTGCTCAGGGCATCTGTCAGGACATTGTCTTTGCCTGGCAGATGCACTGCAAATATGTTTGCTTCTAAGGAATATGCCAAATCACAAATCCTTATTGGCTCTGTACACAGTTTTGAGGATCTTGTTCCTCCCTGCTTGTTTATGTACTACATTATTGTGGTGTTGTCTGTTCTGATTCAAACAGAATGACCCTGCAGCTGGGAGACTGACTGCACTGCTAGCACACTGCCTTAAGTTCCAGAAGGTTGATGTGTTCCAGACTCCTGTGGGCTCCATGTGCCACTTTACTATGAGATACTGTAAGTCAGCTCCCCACCAGAGGAGTGCAGCATCTGTAGCAAGGGTCGAAATAACCATCTGTCTGCCTGTCCCAGACACCCAGATTTCCCCAGGGACAGCTGGTTTCCTCTTTCTACGTGTCCCTGGGACAGGCACCAAATGAAAAAGAATTAGTTGGCACTAGGACACAGAGATACTGCGACCTGTGAGGTTGGGTTGTGGATGACCCAACATCATGGTGTCACATGTTAAGAGATGTCTCATTTAATCCATCATCCCGTGATGACCTCTTCTGTGTGGTGGCACTTTTATTAAGCAGCAGGCCGCACTAGGTATGTGTTCCCTATCATCATGCATGTGTAGCTGCCTATATTCCTTTTGTTTTCTGCACTGCATTTCTCTGTGTGCTGTACTTGCAATAGCAGCCAAAGAACAACATTTTCATATAGCTCCTGGTAACAGCATCTCCAGAAGGCAAGCAGCTCCCAGGGAGAAGATTTCTTTGATTTGCTGCGGAAGTAAAATATAAAGGACTTCCTGAGAATTTTGTCCATTTACTGGTGTATAGGGGGCTTCAGGGAGCCGACAGCCAGTGAACTGAGACTGGAGGTGGGGCTTGTACATTTAAAAGCCTATGCCACTTGCCCAAACTTTACAGCATTTTCATCCAGCTCCTGGTAACAACATCTCCAGAAGGCAAGGAGCTCCCAGGGAGAAGAGTGCTTCGATTTGCTACCGAAGTAAAATAAAAAGAACTTCCTGTGACTTCCCGAGACTTTGTTTTTGTCAATAAAATTTAATTGTTTTAAAGATATAAATACATTACATATTTCAAACATTTTCAAGAAAAAATATGACATATCACATAAGTAGCTTTAAATAAAATAATTAAATCATATCTATAATACATGTATAACTATAATTGTACCTTTGTATTTACTAGAAATTGTTAAACTGAGTAAATTACACTCTAAAATTAGATGAGCTAAGTAGAGAGGAAAAAGAGAAGGAAGAAAGATATTTATATATATATATATAGAGAGAGAGAGAAAGAGAGAGAAACCAAAGAAGAAGAAAAACATGAGAACCACTGAATATCTCCACTATGCCACTTATATTAACTGCAAGTGTGAGAAATTGGTCATAAAAGGTTCAGCCATAAGTACCGACATGGGTTGACATTATTTAGAGTCTAGCCCTGTATACCAGTGCAAAGACGTTTGTGAATAGAATCCCATTTTCTATGATACCTGGTATTATTATTATCTCTAAAATGCAATGCTAATTTTTCTAATCTAAGAATCTCTAACAAATTGCTTTTCCATTCCTGTACAGTCGAGATTGTGTCTAATAAGAAAAAATTACTCACCTTAGTAATGTTGTTTCTTCTATTGGAGTCTTGCTGTATTCTGACATATGCAGTGATGTCCAACCTTGGAACTGCCCCGGAGATGAAAGAGTTAACTTTCCATGCCAGGCATGGAACGCTGAGCTCGAGCTCAGTTGAGACTCTGTCTGTTGCTGTCTGAACTCAAACCGTCAGATCTTTACGAGCTATACTCACTGGGTGTCCTGTGTGGAAACTGTAAACTTACACTAGCCAACTAGCTACTAAATATAATAAAAAGATTTTTTCGTCCCAAAGCAAAGACTCAAGTCAGGAAACCCAAAAAATAAAACAAAACACAACACCCACACACACAAACTAAAGGGGTGAGAAAAGAAGGGGTGGGGGCACCTCCCGAGTGCCAACACTGCTGCTGCCACCACATCCCAAAAAACAGGTTCTGAGAGGGAGGGAGGAGGTCAGAATACAGCAAGACTCCATTAGAAGAAACAACATACTAAGATGAGTAATTTTTCTTCAAACAACATGAAGTCTTGCTGTATTCTGACATATGCAGACTACTAAGCAGTACCTCCATGGAGGAGGGAGAACCTACTTTGGAAATAGGCTCTGAAGCACTCTGTGTTAAACCGAGCATCACCTCAGCCTGGATATCCAGAGAGTAATGCTTGGTAAAAGTATGTACTGTTTTCCAGGTGGCTACTTGACAAATCTCTAAGATAGGAATATCCCTGGCAGCAGCCAGGGAAACAGCTGTACCTCTGGTAGAGTGAGCCCTCAGGCCTGAGGGTGGGATCCTACCTAGTTTTTCATAGCAAAATTGAATGCAAGAGACAATCCACCTGGCAATAGATCTCTTAGTGGTAGGTTTTCCCTTACCAACCTCACCATAAGTGAGGAACAGTTGGAGGGAGTGAAACCTGTGACCCTTGGTGCTCTCTATGTAGTAGCTAAGGGCCCTTTTCACATCCAAACTGTGCAGCCTCCTCTCCCCAGAGGAGGAATGGTCAGTGAAGAAAACAGGAAGAGACATAGACTGGTTAAGGTGGAAATCTGAAACCACCTTAGGCAAAAACTTCCTATTAGTCCTGAGGACCATCTTATCTCTATGGAAAGAGATAAAATCAGGCTCCACTGACAAGGCCTGTAACTCACTTACGCGTCTGGCAGAAGTGATGGCCACCAAGAAAACAGTTTTCCAAGTCAAGTACTTAAGCTCTGCTGAGGACAAAGGCTCAAAAGGGGGTTGCATAAGCTGAGCAATGCAAACATTAAGGTCCCAAGCAGGGGCAGGGTCCCTGAAGGGAGGATTGGTATGCAGCAATCCCTTGAAAAATTTAGAAAATACAGGATGAGCTGAAAGGGAAGCGTGCTTGCCTGCTGAGAGGAAGGCAGAGACAGCTGCCAGATGTACTCCTAGTGTAGCTGGTCTGAGTCCCAAGCTATTGAGATGAACCATATAGTCAAGGACTGTGGGTAGGCCAGCAGACTCTGGAGAAAAATGCTTCCCAGAGCACCATATAGTAAATCTTTTCCACTTGGAATTGTAAGTGTTTCTGGTGGAAGGCTTCCGAGAAGCCTTTAAGATATCCAGAACACCTTGAGAGAGGTGCAAATCAGCAAACTCTAACTCTTCAAGAGCCAGGCCTTGAGATTGAGAGATTTGAGATTCGGATACCAAACCCTCCCTGAGCACATGTTAACAGGTTGCAATTCCTGGGAAGAGACAGGGAAGGTGGACTGCTAAGGACAACAAGAGAGGTACCAGGGCTGTCTGGCCCAGTCTGGAGCAATCAGAATCACCTTGCAGGGTTGAGACCTGATTTTGACTAGCACCTTGAACAGGAGAGGGAAGGGGGGAAAGCATACAGGAACTTCCCTTCCCAATTGAGAACTAGGGCATCCAGGGGAACTGAGCCCAACACTGGGGGCCTGCAGCAAAAGAAAGGAAGTTGGTGATTGTCTGGGGCTGCAAAAAGATCTATCTGTGGGGTGCCCCATCTGGAGAAGATGACCTTTAAAATCAGGGGATCCAGGGACCATTCGTGATGGTCCTGAGATATCCTGCTGAGAGCACCTGCCAGGACATTGTCCTTCCCTGGGAGGTGCACTGCTGTAAGAGAGGCGTTCAGGGAATAGGCCAGAGACCACAACTTCATTGCCTCTGTGCACAAGGCCGTAGACTGAGTGCCCCCTTGCTTGTTGATATACCACATTGTGGTGGTATTGTCTGTCCTGATCTGAACTACTTTGTTCTGAACAGACTTGGAAAAAGCTTGAAGTGCTAGAAACACTGCTCTGAGTTCTAATAGATTGATGTGAAGCAGAGATTCCTGAGGAGACCACAACCCTGGGTGGCCAGGTCCCCCAAGTGGGCTCCCCACCCCAAGAGGGAGGCATCTGTAGTAAGGATTAGAGAATGAGACTGAGTGACAAAAGGAACTCCCTGTCTTAGATTGTCCTGATCCTGCCACCACTGTAACGCCTGGATCAGGGTTCGAGTCACTGGGATTAGTTTGGTCAGAGGATCCTTTTTCTGAGACCAGAAGGCTCTCAAGTCGAACTGAATGTCCCTCATCTGAAATCTTGCTCCCTGAACCACTGCTGTAGAGGCAGCCATGTGTCCCAGGAGCTACAGAAAATGCCTTGCTGGTCGAGACACTTGGAGGGTGAATGAAGAGGCCAGTGAGATAAGGGTCCTTGCCCTGTCCAGGGGAAGGAAGGCTCTTGCCTTTACTGTATCCAGCTCTGCCCCTATGAAGGTGAAGAGCTGCACAGGCTCTAGAACTGACTTTGAAAGATTCAGAAGGAAACCTAGAGAAGTGAGCAGTTGCTGAGTTATCTGTAGGTGTGACTTGACGTGGTCTGGAGACTGGCCTACTATGAGCCAGTCCAGGTATGGAAAGATGGAGATCTTTTTTCTCCTTAGGAAGGCAACCACTACTACCAGGCATTTTGTGAACACCCTTGGAGCAGAAGTTAGGCCGAAGGGCATTGCTCTGAATTGATAATGGCTTGACGGCAGCTTGAACCTGAGGTACTCCCGGTGGGAGCTTCTGATGAGAATATGGAAATAGGCATCCTTGAGGTCCAGGGAAACTAGCCAGTCCCCTGGCCTTAGAGAGGACAGAATTATTCCCAGAGTCACCATTTTGAACTTTGGCTTTAAAAGGTGCTTGTTAAATATCTGAGATCCAGGATGGGCTGCCATTCTCCTGTCTTTTTGGGGATTAGAAAATACCTGGAGTACAATCCTTTTCCCTTGTGTAGGGGTGGAACCCTCTCTATGGCTCTCAGAGCCAAGAGGGAAGAGACCTCTGCCTCTAGGACAAGTGCCTCTATAGGACTTGCAGGTGGAAAGGATCTGGTTCTCATCTTTGGAAATTTTTTGAAGCTGAGAACCAGTCCCTGGCTTACTACTTCCAGGACCCATTTGTCTGATGTTAAAGACATCCAGTCTTGGACAAAGTAAGCCAGCCTGCCCCCTACAGCTGGTGAAGAATCAGCCCTGGCAAACCCATCAGGGTGCCTGTTTGGCAGGGGCTTTAGGCTGAGGGGTGGAAGAAGGCCTGCTTGTACCCCGTCTGCCTTTTCCTCTGAAGAACCCCCTATGAGCATAAGCAGAAGAGGAGGCCTGAGCTTGGTAGAAAGGCCTATGAAAAGGCCTGCCCCTGCCCCTGTCCCTGGAATGCTGCCTCTGGGGAGTGGCTTGCCTTTCCTTGGCCTGAGCACTCCTATAGGTGGTCCTGTATTCATCCATTTTCTTCATGTAGTTCTCTGTTTGCTCCCCAAACAGAGAATTACCCACAACAGGAAACTCCATGGCCTTAGTCTGGGTATCCTGAGACAAGCTAGTACATCTGAGCCAAGCCATCCTACGAAGGGCCACAGATGTAGCCATGACTCTAGATGAAACATCACTGGAGTCCACTGCAGCATGGAACTGCACCTTGGATGCCTCAATACCATCTGCAGCCACCTGCTCCAGCTCCTTGGCAAGCTGGCCAGGGACCTGTTTAGCTAAAGCCATTACAGTGTCCCATCTACATTGCTGATATCTAGCTGTACAGGCCATATAATTAGCCTGCCTGAGTCCCAAGGATGCTGTCATGTACTGTTTCTTTGCCATGGCATCAATCCTCCTGGAGTCCTTATCTGGGGGGTGTGAAGCCAAGGGTATATTTGCCTTATCACAGGCAGCAGCCTGCACTACCCCAACATGGCTGCATTGCTGGGTAAGGAACTCCGTATCTGAGCCTGAGAGAGTATACCTATTGTCCATTCTCTTGTCCACAGGAGGTATAGAATTAGGAGTCTTTAAAATTTTTATTGTCTATTTCCCAAAGGACTTATGAAGGGGAATAGACAGCCTCCTGGACTCTGGGATATCCATCATCTCAACATAGTCAGGCTCCTCCTGATCATCTACAGCTTCTTCCATAGGAAGCTGAAGAGTTTCGGCCACTTTTTTGTAGAACATAAATTGGGAAGGGGACTCAGAAAGCCTAGGAGGAGAAACCCCTGAAGGTCTGTCTGGGGAGATGTCCGGGTCAATGGGCACATCCAGACCTCCATAATCACCATCACTTTCCTCATACTCTCCTTCCTCCTCCTCCGGTTCATAAAAATCTTCTAAATTATAATCTGGAACCGGGGGAACTAACCAAACCGAGCCCCTTCCCGATGGTGCCGGTTCGGTCGGAACCGGGGTTAGCGATTGAACAATCCTTATCGCTTTGGCTATTTCATCAGCAGTCGGAGAAAGAAGTTGTGATCCGCACCGCTAATTTATCTCTTCTTTTTTTAATCGAACCGACTCCTCAGAGTCGGTTCTTCTTTGCTCAAGAAGTTTCTCTGGTCAGAGGGCATCTTTCCGGTTCAGTTGGAACCGAATCCAGACTGGCTATCCGGGTCAGCGACTTTTTGGCCTCCCTTTCCCTGAGCCTACCAACTCTCTTTTCCAGGGTAGCTGCAGGAAAATTCTTGCAAATCTGGCAGTCTGAATCGAGGTGGTCAAACCCCAGACAATAAACACAGGTGGTGTGGGGGTCAGCCTTAGCAAAGGCTTCCCCACACACACTACAGTGTTGAAACCCAGTGGGCCCGGTTTTTCTTTTGGGTTTCTCAGACATGGCCAGTCCTAACAAAACTTACCCTTTTTTTCGGCAATCCGCTAGGCAAGACACCCTTATCGGTTCCTGACCGTGTTACGGGTCATGGAAAAAAACGTAATGAAATCCAGTATTTTTAGAACTGATAAGGACAGGTTACCACACTCTAAAAGTAGAATAAACTTTTTTGAACAAACCTGATCGGTTCAAACCGAACCGATCCCACGTTTACAAGTTCCACACAGAAGAACAAGAAAATAAACCTATCTAGTACTCACGATACCACAGACAGAGACTGAACCGACAGGTTAATGGATTAAATTTGGTCGAAAACCGAGGAAAACGGCACTTTAACCGACAAACTTGAACCGAGCAAATGAGAAATCTCCAGAGTGACTGTTCAGTGAGGCAGAGTAAAGAATCTGATGGTTTGAGTTCAAACAGCAACAGACAGAGTCTCAACCGAGCTCGAGCTCAGCGTTCCATGCCTGGCATGGAAAGCTAACTCTTTCATCTCCGGGGCAGTTCAAAGGTTGGACATCACTGCATATGTCAGAATACAGCAAGACTTCATGTTGTTTGAACCAATAATTCAAAATACTATGTCTAATGGACACACCTATTAAAAGGAGTGTGTTTCTGTTCATTAGACCAACGAGTGTTTTCTTTAAATTGGCCTAAAATACAAGTATTTAGTTGAATGTAGTTTGAAATCAAGGGGTCTTCTTGGAAAAGATGCTTAACTTTTATCCATAATGGTTGAATAAGTGGACAATGCCAAAATATATGTAGTAAAGTACCTGAATTAAGCTTACATTTGTGACATAATGACATATTGGAGAGGCCTATCTTAAACCTTTGTAGAGGAGTATAATAAAGGTTATGTAGTGTTTTGAAATGAACTAATCTAAGATCCACAGTGGAAAAGGTTTTATGTGCCAATAACCATATATTTTCCCAGTCCCATTCATCAGTCAGATAGCCAAGTTCTTGAGACCACCACCCAATTATTTCTGTTGCTGATCCCCTAATCAAATCTACAAATAATGCATAAAACATAGAAATAGATGGACGTTATCATGCAACCAAGGAAGGATACTAAATTGTCATTTAATGATGTCGATAAATCTAATTTGTGCAGAACAGAATTCTGTACAGAGTCATAAAATGTACTTTCAGTAGGTAATATGCCATGTTTGTCCACTAGGGTAAGTAATGGCAGGAAAGAGTCCTTTCTTAAAATATCTTGCACTGAATAAATGCCCTTTGTTCCACATATTGTTATTTATAGTTTTCCCATCCCTCAAAAAGTTGGGGTTATCCCAGATTGATTGGGCTCTAGCTTGTCCCAAGTTAAGATTTAACATCAGAGATGTTTGCTTAATTTTCCTAAGAGAATTGGCTATTATTTTATTACTGTAAAGCCTCAAGAGCTTTGAAAAAAAGAGTTCTTATGTCTGTCCCTTGAGAATTCATAACTTCTTGCTCAATATATACCCAATCAGGAAGAAAAAAATGCTCACCTTAGTAATTATATTTCTTCTATTGGAGTCTTGCTGTATTCTGACAAGTGCAGTTAGCCCCAACCTTTAAACTGCCCCGGAGAACAAAAGGTTAATCTTTCTATGCAGAGCATCGAGCTCGGTTGATGTCTCTGTCTGTTTCCCTTTGAAAGCTAACTGTCAGATTCTTACGAGTAACACTCTAATAGCTATTCTATGTGGAAATTGTAAAAAAATTTTAATAGCCAACTGGCAACAAAACGTTTTAGATTACCAAAAGAAGACTCAAGTCAGGAAACCCAAAACTCAAAACCCAAACCAAACAGGAATATAATAAAATAAACACCCAAACAAAAGAAGAGGGTGTAAAAGGAGCACCCCTGAGGTGCAACACTGTACCTGCCCACCCACTTCCCAAAACCAGGTTCTCAGAGGGGAGGCAGGAAGGGAGGTCAGAATACAGCAAGACTCCAATAGAAGAAACATAATTACTAAGGTGAGTAATTTTTTCTTCAAACAACTTGAAGTCTTGCTGTATTTTGACTACTGCAGACTACCAAGCAGTACCTCCATGGAGGAAGGACAGAACCTACTTTGGGAATAGGCTTTGAAGTACTGCTGTGCCAAACCGAGCATCACTCCTAGCCTGGATATCCAGAGAGTAATGCTTGGTAAAGATATGGACAGTTTTCCAGGTGGCTGCTTGACAAATTTCTAAGAGAGGGATATCCATGGCAGCAGCCAGGAAAGCAGCTGTACCTCTTGTAGAGTGAGCCCTCAGGCCTGAGGGTGGAATCTTTCCCAGTTTTTTCATAGCAGAATTGTATACAAGACACAATCCACCTGGCAATAGTTCTCTTGGTGGCAGGCTGGCCCTTTCCCACTTCTCCATAAGTGAGGAACAACTGGAGGGAGTCAAACCTGTGACCCTTGGTACGCTCCATGTAGTAACTAAGGGCTCTTTTAACATCTAAACTGTGTAGCCTCCTCTCTCTCCTGAGGAAGAATGATCAGTGAAGAAAACAGGAAGAGACAAAGACTGGTTTAAATGGAAGTCTGAAACCACTTTGGGCAAGAACCTTCTATTGGTTCTAAGGACCACTTTATCCCTGTGAAATGAGATAAAATCAGGTTCCACTGACAGGGCTACCAAGAACACAGTTTTCCAAGTCAAGTACTTAAGCTCTGCTGAGGACATAGGCTCAAAAGGAGGTTGCATATGTTGAGCAATGCAAACATTCAAATCCCAGGCAGGGGCAGGGTCTCTAAAAGGAAGATTGGTGTGAAGCAATCCTTCAAAAAATTTACAGAACACAGGATGAGAAGATAGTAAGACTTCCCCACAGACAAAAATGTAGAAACAGCTGACAAGTGTACCTTGAGAGTAGCTGGTCTGAGGCCTAGGCCATCAAGATGGACCATATACTATAATCCAGAACCACAGGCAATTCAGCAGTATTTGGAGAAGTATGCTTCTTAGAACACCAAATGCTGAATCTCTTCCATTTGGAGTTACAAGTCTTTCTAGTGGACGGCTATCGAGAAGCTTTGAGAATACCCAGAACCCCTGAGAAAGATGCAGATCTGCAAACTGTAACTCTTCAAGAGCCATGCCTTGAGAGTGAGAGACTTAAGATTGGTGTACCAAATCCTCCCGAGAGGATGTTAACAGGTTGTAATTCCTGGGGAAGAGACAAGGGAAGATGGACTGCTAGGGACAACAGGGGGTACCAAGGCTGTCTGGCCCAATCTGGAGCAATCAGAATCACTTTGCAAGGTTGAGACCTTATTTTGACTAAAACTTTGAACAAGAGTGGGAAGGGAGGGAAGGCATACAGACATTTCCCTTCCCAATTCAGAACCAGAGCATCCAGGGGGACTGAGCCCAAGACTGGGGATCTGCAACAAAAGAGAGGAAGTTGTTGATTGTCTGGGACTGCAAAGAGATCTATCTCTGGAGTACCTACCTTGAAAAAATCACTTTCAACATCTGAGGGTCCAGGGACCATTCGTGATGGCCATAAGAGATCCTGCTTAGTGCATCTGCTGGCACATTGTCCTTCCCTGGAAGGTGAACTGCTACCAGAGAGGTTTGCAGGGAATAAGCTAAGGACCACAATTTCATGACTTCCGTGCACAAGGCCATGGACCGAGTGCCTTCCTGCTTGTTGATGTACCACTTAGTGGTGGTGTTGTCCGTTCTGACTTGAACCACCTTGTTCTGCACTGACTGAGAGAAAGCTTTCAGGGCCAGAAAAACTGCCCTGAGTTCTAGGAGACTGATATGGAGAAGGGATTCTTTCGGGGGGATCACAGTTCCTGGGCAGTGAGGGCCCCCAGATGGGCTCCCAAGCCCAGAAGAGAAGTGTCTGTGGTAAGGACCACTGAATAAGGCTGAGTGGCAAAAGGGACCCCTTGTCTTAAATTGTCCTGATCCTGCCACCATTGAAAGGCTTGGATCAAGGTCAGAGTCACTGGGATCAGTTTGGAAAGGGAATCCTTCCTCTGAGACCAAAAAGCTCTCAGATGGAACTGAATATCCCTCATCTGGAATCTTGTCCATTGGACCACTGCTGTTGAAGCTGCCATGTGGCCCAAGAGCTGGAGGAAATGCCTTGCTGGTTGAGATACCCGAAGGCTGAAGGAAGAGGCTAGTTCTATAAGAACCCTTGCCATTTCCAGGGGAAGAAAGGCTCTTGCTCTGTGTCCAGTTCTGCCCCTATGAAGGTAAGAAGCTGGACTGGTTCGAGAACTGACTTGGGAAGGTTGAGAAGAAATCCTAGAGAAGTGAGCACTTGCTGGGTCACTTGCAGGTGAGACTTGACTTGGTCTGGAGACTGACCCACTCTTAGCCAATCGTCCAGATATGGAAAAATGGAAATCTTTTGCCTTCTTAGAAAGGCAACTACTACTGCCAGGCACTTTGTGAAAACCCTGGGGGCTGAGGTTAGGCCAAAGGGCATTGCTCTGAACTGATAGTGGCATGAGGGCAACTCGAACCTGAGGTACTTTCTGTGGGAGCACCTGATGGGAATGTGAAAGTAGGCATTTTTGAGGTCCAAGGAGGATAGCCAGTCCCCTGGCCTTAGAGAGGGAAGGATTATTCCCAGAGTTACCATCTTGAACTTTGGTTTTAAAAGATGTTTGTTTAGGTATCTTAAGTCTAGGATGGGTCACCACTCCCCTGCCTTTTTTGGGGTAAGGAAGTAGCTGAGTACAGTCCTTTGCCCCAGTGTAAGGTAGGTAATCTCCCTATGGCTCTTAAGGCCAGAAGAGATGAAACCTCTGCCTCTAGGGCATGGGTTTCCGAGAGATTTGCAGGTGGAAAAGATCTGGCTCTCATCTTTGGAAATTTTCTGAAGCTGAGAACCAGTCCCTGGCTTACTACTTCTAGGACCCACTTGTCTGATGTAATAGACATCCAGTCCTGGACAAAGTAAGCTAGCCTGCCCCCTACTGGAATAGGAGAGTCGACCCGGCAGTCCCATCAGGGTGTTTTGCTTGGCAGAGGCCTTAGGCTGAGGAGGGATGCAGCCCTGCTCATCCCCCTTCTGCCTCTCCCTCTGAAGAACCCCCTCTGTGAAAAGGAAGAAGAGGCCTGTGCTTGGTAAAAAGGCCTATGAAAAGGCCTGCCCCTGCCCCAGCCTGCTGCCTTTGAGGAGTTGCCTGCCTCTCCTTGGCCTGAACACTCCTGTAGGTGGTCCTGAACTCATCCATTTTCTTTATGTAATTCTCTGTCTGCTCCCCAATCAGAGAATTACCCACTACAGGAAAATCCATGGCCTTAGCCTGGGTATCCTGCAAGAGGCTAGTACATCTGAGCCAAGCCATTCTCCGAAGAGCCACAGATGTAGCCATGACTCCTGATGACACATCATTAGAGTCCACAGCAGCATGAAACTGAACTTTAGATGCCTCAATCCCATCTGCAGCCACTGCCTCCAGCTCCTTGGCTAGCTGGGGGGAGGCCTGTTTAGCCAGTGGTAGTACAGTGTCCCACCTGGACTTCTGGTAGCTAGCTGTATAGGCCATATAATTCATCTGAGTCCCAAGGAAGATGCCATGTACAGCTTTTTTGCCATGGCATCAATCTTCCTAGAGTCTTTGTCTGGGGGGATGTGAAGCCAAGGGAATGCTTGCCTTATCACAGGCAGCAGCCTGCACAACTCCAACATGGCTGCATAGCTGATATAAAAACTCAGTTTCTGAGCCTGAGAGTGTATACCTCTTGTCCATTCTTCTATCCACAGGAGATACAGAATTGGGAGACTTCAGAATTTTTTGTGTCTGTTTCCCAAAAGATTTGTGGAGGGGAACAGACAGTCTCCTGGACTCTGGGATGTCCATCATTTCTACAAAATCAGGCTCCTCCTGATTCTCCCTTGCCTCTTCCATAGGAAGCTGGAGGGTCTCAGCCACCTTTCTGAAGAATATAAAGTGGGAAGGGGACTCAGAAAGCCTAGGAGGGGATACACCTGAAGGTCTGTCTGGGAAGATGTCCAGTTCCACAGGCACATCTAGACTTTCACCATCACCATCATCATCTTCGAACTCCCTTTCTCCTCAAATTTCGGTTCATAAAATTCTTCCAGAGTAAAGTCATGAACTGCCCCTGCCAAAAGGTGCTGGATCGGTCGGAACTGGGTGAAGTGATTCCACAATCCGAATCACTCTGGCTATTTCTTCGGCGGTTAGAACATGGACTTATGGATCCGAACCGGATGATTTTTCTTTGCGCTTTCTTTTAGTCAGAACCGACCCCTCGGGATCGGCTCTCTTTTTGCCCGAAGAAGTATTGCCCTGGCCAGAGGGCACTCCTTCTGGTTTGGTCGGAACCAAACCAGGCTGGCCATCCGGGTCAGCGGACTTCTCGGCCTCCCTTCCCTCAGTCTACCTAATGTCTTTTCAAGGGTAGATTTGGGAACATCTTTGCAAATTGGCCATCTGAATCGAGGTGTTCAAACCCCAGACAATGAACACAGGTGGTGTGGGGAATCGGCCTTAGCAAAGACCTCCCCACACTCACTGCAGTGTTGAAACCCAATGGGCCCGGTTTTTTTCTTGTGTTTCTCAGACATGGCCAACCTAACCAAACTTACCCTTTTTTTGGCAACCGCCAGGCAAGATTCCCTTATCGGTTCCTAACCATGTCACAGGTCTTGGGGAAAAAACATTTCAAAACATGTTTTTTTAGAACCGATAAGGACCGGTAACCATACACTAAAGTTAACACAAGAATTAAGCAAATGATCGGTTTAGCTGAACCGATCCACACTTTTTACAAGTTCCACACAGAAAACACAGTACAAAACCTGTCTAGTACTCACAGTACCACACAAAGAGACTGAAGCAACTATGCGGGAAACTTTTTCGGTTAGAAACCGACAAAAAAAGCAACACTTCAACCGACTTTCGAACCGAGCTGCAGGAGAACTCTCCGGAGCGACTGTTCAGTGAGGCGGAGTAAAGAATCTGACAGTTAGCTTTCAAAGGGAAACAGACAGAGACATCAACCGAGCTTGAGCTCAGCATTCTATGCTCTGCATAGAAAGATTAACCCTTTGTTCTCCGGGGCAGTTTAAAGGCTGGGGCTAACTGCACTTGACAGAATACAGCAACACTTCAAGTTGTTTGAATCCAAATTTGTGTGGTTCCTTTTTTAAACCAAAATGCTAGTTGTGTTATTCTGGCAGCCAAAAAGTAAAGATAAAAATCAGGTACCTTCAAGCCTTCTTTGTTCTTGGGCCTGTATAATTTAGTGTAAGCCAATCTATGTCTTTTATAACCCCAGATAAAGTGGGCCGCTTGAGATGATATTCCCTGAATCCATCTTTTTGTTAGACTGCATAGGATCAACATGAATGAGTAAAGTATTCTAGGTAAGATGTTTATTTTTATGGTTTCTATTCTCCCCCAAATCCCCAGAGGCAGTTTGTTCCATTTAATTAAATCTTCTGATGTTTTTTTGTCTAATCCTTGCTGTGTTTTTGGAAATTGTCTTGTTAGTATTTTTGTAAATAAGAATCCCTAAGTATTCTATAAATTCTTTGGACCATGAGATCCCTACATTATCTATATCTGCCTTAATACAGTGTCTGTTAAGTGGCAAGACATTGGTCTTCTCTTTGTTTAGTTTATAACCGGATACTCTACCAAAACTTTGAATAACATTAAATACCTGAGGTAATGAGGTAGATGGGGCAGATATCATGAGAAGTATATCATCTGCATACGCAGCTACTAGATGTTCACTCTGTCCTATTTTAATACCTTTAATTTCGTTTTCATGTATTAACCTCCTTATCAAAGGATCTATAGTAAAATTAAATAAGAGTGGTAATAAAGGACACCCTTGTCTTGTACCTCTTCCTATCTCGAAGAATCCAGAAATCACCCCATTAGTTACCATCGCAGAGGAGGAATTGTGATATAAGATGCGAGTCCATCTTATAAAGGAATCTGGAAAGCCATACAGCTTGAGAGAGCAAAATATATGATCCCACGCTACCCTATCGAATGCGTTTTCAGCGTCAAGTGAAATAAGGCCACATGGAATCTGCTGGCTATTGGCTGCCTACAAAATGTGGAATCATTTCCTTGTATTATCAGCCGCATATCTTCCCTTCATAAAACCTGTTTGTTGTTTTAAAATCAATAAAGGTGCAACAGTCTCCAATCTGTTAGACAAGACTTTGGCAAGAAGTTTAACATCACAATTAATTAAAGATATCGGTCTATAACTTCCACTATCCAAAGGGTCTTTTCCCTGCTTGTGTATTAAGGTTATTAGACCCGTGGTCATTTCTTGTGAAAGTTTGCCATCTTCAAGTGCCTGGCTAAAAACTCCTGCTAAGACAGGGGCTAATTTAATGCTAAATTTGTTATAAAAATTATCGGAGAAACCATCAGGTCCCGGAGCTTTGTTTTTTTTAGCTGTTTAATGGCTGTCATGATCGCCTCAGTTTTTATTAGAACCCCTAGTCCTTCTTTTTGTGTATCTGGTACCTTGGGAATACTAATACCATCACAAAATTCTTGCAGAGAGATATCGTGTGCCCCTTCTTCCTTAGAATATAACTCTTTGTAAAAAAGATAAAGTTCCTTATTTATTTTGAGATGATCTGCTATTATATTTCCACTATCTTTATTTTTGATGGCTGCAATGTTAGTAGCACTACTATTTTGTGAAATACTCATGGTTAGGATTTTTGTTCCTTAGGGCTTGAATCTACAGTTTAATTTAGCTTTCCTGATGGAAAAGGTCACCTCACTTCTAACAGCCTCATTATATTCTAGTTTAACCTTAGACCATTCCCTCCAGATGTCGAGTCCGTGGTTACTAGAGTTCTTTCTAGCTCCTTTATTCTCTTTAAAGCATCTTGTTTCTGATTATTCTGTTTCTTAATTGTAGAAGCCTCCCTTATCAATAGACCCCTCATGCGACATTTGAGACAATCCCATGTATTATTCCAGGAGGTATCTTCTGGATTGTTAAAGGAAAGAAACTCATCGATGCTGTCATTAACCTTTTTGCAAATGTCTAAGCTTTCCAAAAGGAAATTATTGAGTTTCCATCCCCTTGTTTTATGTATGTTGTTTAAAGTACTAAATAATAAGGAAACAGGTGCATGATCAGAGATCACATGTGAGTCAATGGCAACATTTAAAATTCTAGAAATGAAACTTTTGGATGTATATATCTGGTCTATTCTGGAACCCGAGTTATTACAGGGTGACCAAAAGGTATATTCTCTCTCCTCTGGGTTAAAGGTCCGCCATGCATCTACTAAGCTTAGGTTGTCCACCAAATCTCTTAAATCTATTTCAACTGTAGCTAAATGAGGTCTAAAAGTAGATCTGTCTATTACCGGATCCAATGTGCTATTCATATCACCTGCAACAATAAAAGCACTATCCAGAAAATTACTGATTTTAGAAAAATCACATTAAATATCTCATGTGAGAGAGAATTTGTGCCATAGATATTGATAAATGTAAGACTTTCCTCTCCCAATAGTCCATTAGCAATAATATAGTAACCTGAAGGATCCTCTATTATTGTGCAAGGTATAACATTTAGTCCCCTTCTAAACAAAATTAAGACTCTTGCTTTTTTGGAGTTATATCCAGCCCCAGATAATTGTCCTACCCATTCCCTCTGCATCAGAGCATATTGTTCTTTCCTGAGATACGATTCTTGTAGAAAAGCAATAGATGTGTCTAGTTTCTTCAGATGCCTTAAAACAGAATGCCTTTTAATTTTGTGGTTAAGGCCTCTGACATTCCACGATACTAGTTTTAACTTATCATTCATATTTATGTATAGTTTTCCAAAAGCAGAATTTGCTTATATAATTTAAAGTTGTCGATTCTACACTTGAATCCGTAAGCTGAACACTGGCATTCCAGACCCTCAGGTAGTTAAGAAAGAAACAGTAAAAAAGAGAAAGAAATGTATGTGTGTATATATATATATATATCTATATATATCAATAGAAAGAAGAAAAAATCTCAATATTTAGAATATGATCTCTGTCTAGAAAGGTAAAAATAGCATCACTTTATTTGTTGGCATGCATCAGACTATTACTAAACCCAAAAAACACATTAAAAAGAGATGCATCCAGACACCACCCCAGCACATTCCTAGATGAGCTTATTCGGATACAGGCCCCCTTGCTCCCTAGCAGATACTATACAGCAGTTAAATAATCTGTATGCAAGTTAGAAATCTACCTCTCTTGAAATAGAAAAAAAAACTCTGTGCACTAATTTTATCGCACTCCATTTCACCCCCTTACATATGATTCACTAATTCGTAATTTAGTCAAGTAGCAAAAACTATTTTTTTTTGTAAACAACATGGAGCATAAAATAAACATTGCATAATGATGTCGGGTGTATCAGAGATTCACCCCTAAACACAATAATCCTAGTAATGATTACTATTTCATTTCAGTAAATAACTGATCTCATATGTTAACCTGCAAGTACATATTCCCTGAGAGATTCGTTTTCCGGGTACCATTAGGGTGAATATCTTTTTTTAAAACATATGTCGCCTGTGAAGGAAATACAAAGCAGTCATGTGCACTATATTAAATCTATAACATTTAGAATAAGCAGGTGCACAGTGATGGTGTGAAATATGTGCACACCCACGGCTGATTTCCCCAGAAAAACACTGCCAACTGTTGCAATCCAGAGTTGCAAGCTATGTGCAGGGATCTGTCAGAGGCTGTGCATATAGTCACCTTCACAACATGTGGTGATGGCCACCTTTTACCACAGAAACTCTGTTCCCTAATGCTTTCCTTGCCAAAGAATTAATGCCAAGATTATGCCATAATGGCAGATACTCATCAGCTCCCCATATTACACATTTGCGCTATGCACTGCATCAGAGAAATGCCAGCTCTAGTCATTGTGGCTAACCCCAACAAGTAAAATACAAGAGGAAATAATAGAGCAGTCTATTGAGAAACACATTAAATGTAGAATCAAATGTGTCAAACAACTGTAGCCAGCTTAGTAAATATCTCCAGTACTAGAGGACTCTGTCTTGCTTTGATTTTAAAAAAGAAACCTACCCCATTTCTTTATAGATATTCACAACCCTTGTAAAAGCAGTTTGTAGGATTGACACAGAAGGCAATTGAATAAACCATCAAATATTGTGTTAACCATAAAAACTGTACCTGCATGCAGTCACTGTAAAGATCTCAGCCGAGCTGTTCGGCAGAAGTCTGTGCGACCAATGCCACCATCTTCAGACACTGACCTTGCCCCGCGGCTTTAGGGAAATTACCCACAAACCTCAAAGTTGAAAGTTAGGAGGTCAGTCCCCAGCACTGTTCTAGAAGGGCAAGGCATCCACGAGACCACAAATTGACTTTGAATGCAGGTGAAGAGCTAATTAGAATTCTAGGTACTGCTGGCCTGCCGGCGCAGCGGTTGGATTTCCGCATGCGACGCCGGCGACCCAGGTTCGGGAACGGGACTCAGGTCGCTGGAGGGCCAGCCGGGGGGAGAAGGATGGAGCGTTCTAGGGACTGCTCTCCGGGGAGGGAGGAGGGAGGGGAGTGTCCGGAGCTCGGATGACCCCTGGTGGAGGCCAAGAGTCACGCAGCTGCCGGCAGGCACATACTGGAGGTGGGGCAGGGCCCCAGCCATTGCACCCACCCCGCCTCCCCAAAAGGAAAATGGATAAAGCTGCCGCAGCCCTAAATGAAGCTCGCCGCCACGCTTCACTAGCCTCAGGCCAGCCTCCCACTCCAGTCCGATGACTGGGTGCATGCAGCCAGAGGCCGCAGCCCCACCGTGGGGGTGTCACTGGTATCGGAGGGCCCGAGGCCGATATGGAGGGTGGAAGTCAGTGCTTCATGACCGGGCTGACAGCAACGGGCTGCCGGCAGCTAGGGCAGGTGGAAAAAGAATAAAATAGAAAAAAAAAAAAAAAAAATTCTAGGTACTTTTTTTTTAAATATTTCTCACTATAAAATGGAAACAGGAAAAAAATTTGCCGGATTTTAAAAACCATGCAAAGATCAGGCGAAAGGGCCCATGTTTACTCCCACCTTCAACTGCAAAAAGCTTGCCTTCAGAGTAGAATAAAGATCACCATTTCCCTCTCAGCTTAAATGTTAGCTTTGCTCCTCAGTAAAGTGATATCTCTGAAAACTCAATAGTTATGTAATGAGGAGGCTGCATGTCTGTCTACTCCCAAGCCCCCCAACGATTCAGGTTACCAGTTAAAGAGTATTTTGTGCAAAGCAAACAAAGTTTTTAATTTGGTGGTTGGCACCTACTCTGGCTCTTCACCATTCTCAGTGAACATAAGTAGGGTTTTTTGCAAGCGTAGATAAACACCTCACAGCAGTCGCAACACCAAATAGCATCGCCAAAGATGTAGGCTATTAGCTTATTACCAGAATACCTTGAACCCAACCTTTAAGCTTAAGTAGAGCCAACATTTTTTTTTTTTTTATGCACAGTTGCCAACTCGGCCCAAGAATACACAAAACTTCCTTCATTTAATCTGTCAGGGGTCCTGCGAATGGACAAAATACAGCTCATTAGTTAACAAGGAGCAATTTCATTTGAGCTGAGAAATGGAAAAGATCTGTCCCCTAACAGCCAACAATAGAAACAGCTGTAAGACAGTCCACAAGCTCCCAGTACCCCCCACATCGTACAACTTGTGATAAACCATAACCTAAACTGGTAACTAAGCATTTGAATCCTCCTCCCAGCATTTGAGAAATTTCTCAGATTAATTAGCAGAGATACAGTTCAAACGAAAATGAGCTAACACAAGCTTATGTACTTACCGAGCAAATACTGAAATGCATGTTTAATCAGTAAAAAAAGCCTCTGGAGATATTTCAAATACTAGCTACATGCATCCTAAGTGCCTCTCTCAGTTTTGAAAGTCAAAATTTTTAAACACAGTGGGAAAGTCATTTTTAAACCCTGTTTTTGCAGCCAAGTATCCACTGTATTCTTTAGAAATGCCTTCAGTAGACCAGACTTTCAATAAAGTTGGGAAGAATAAGCTGTTTCTCAACCCTGCTTCTCTGAGTCTCTTTTTAATAGGGAAGAAGGCATCACGCTTCTGTATAGTTTCTGGAACCAAGTCATTAAACACCTTTATTTTGCAGCCTTCATAAATAACATTAACTTTGTCTCTGAGGGCACGCTGAACTTGAGCTTTTTGCTGGAAATTAAGGAGTCTGAGCACAAATGACCTTGGTCTTTCTCCTATGTTAGGCTTAGGTTTCAGTGATCTGTGAGCTATCTCAATAACATAGAATTTGGTATCAATAGGAGGACCAGCTATTTTATTGAGAAGATTATTTGCAAATGAGATAGTATCTTGCCCCTCAAGCCGCCCCTTAAGGCCAAAGATCCTAAGATTGTTCCGTTTCTATTTTCAAGGTCTTCTCATTTCAACTCCAATTTATTAATTTTATGATGGTCATTAACCCTCTCAAAATGATCTTTATTAATATTATCTTCTAAGCTGCTAACTCTTGATTCCACATCAGAAACATGCAAAGTGTGTGATGCCAATTCCTGTTTAACTTCTTTTAAATTAGCATGCGTGTCAGTCATTTTTAAGCTGAATCTAGTAATTTCTGACATAATAAGATCAAAGTGGTCCAACGTCAAGGCAGCAGCAGATTTTTTTGGTACACATTCATTTGAATCATCTGAGCTGTCATCTGAGTCAGGAAGGGGGCGTTTCATAGCAATAGACTTATCCCTCATGTTCACTAAACTGAAATTCGCATCCATCGTGTCTGAATGAGTGTATCCAGAGCTCCAGATAAGATTTTTTGGGATGCATACTTGCACTCCTCATTTTGAAAGTGAGGTGAGTAAAACCAAATTCAGATGCGTACAAATCTTTGGACGGAGTGGAGCAAGGAGTACATTTTAAAAACAATGGAGTGTTTTTCTAGATGAGAATTGATCAGGTGCCAGCAGTGCTCCAAATAATGTTGGCAGGTAGAAGTAATTTACTCATCAGTTTTAAAATATAGTGAGTAAAACAAAATTGGGATGGGTACAAGTGCTATAAATCTGGAAAAATGCTCCTTTTGAATCACCAAATATGTTATGAAGCACTATTCTTTGGAGTGTGGAGTATTTACAAATTTTGGGTGAGTATACTCATTAAAAAAAAAAAAATTCTGAAGAGTATTTCCTAAAATTAGGTGAGTAAAATAGGTCAGTACTCCCCTTATCTGGAGCCCTGAGTGTGTCTGTTTTAAATGTATGCTTATAAAGTTGTTTTTCCGAAAAGTACATTTGTCTATGTAACAGGTCAGGTTCAGCTGAGAAAATTTCCAACCTGTTTCCCTTACATGCACACTGTGTGGCACTGTACGACAGATTGAAAGCACTCTACTGCCTTCACACAACAGTAGACTGAGGACTTTTCCCTCCCGCATCCTCTAATGTAATTCACCTCTTGGTTGGATACGGAGAATAACACAGATTTGTGTTGGAGGGAGTTTATAGGTAAAAGTCACACACTGCCAGTGCTTTGTTTTTGTTTTTTAAATGAGTAAAAAATGACAATAGCAGGCAGTAAATTGACTGAAATAAATTATGTTACGATTAAAGGGAGGAAGGCCGCCGCGGAGCTCAAAACCGCACGTCTGCACCAAATGTTGCCATCCGATCGAATCTTCCTTCCCGAGACTTTTGTCCATCTACTGATGTGTAGGGGGCTCGAGGGAGCCGACAGCCAGTGAACGGAGACTGGAGGTGGGGCTTGTATGTTTAAAAGCCCATGCCACTCGCCCAAACCTTACAGCATTTTCATCCAGCTCCTGGTAACAACATCTCCAGAAGGCAAGCTGCTCCCAGGGGACGATTTCTTCCGATTTGCTGCCGAAGCAAAATAAAAAGGACTTCCTGAGACTTTTGTCCATCTACTGGTGTCTAGAGGGCTCAAGGGAGCCGACAGTCTGTGAATGGAGACTGGAGGTGGGTCCTGTACATTTAAAAGCCCGTGCCGCTCACCTGAGCGTGAGTGGCTGTGCCACTCATTAGAGAAAATTACAGCGTAGAGAGTGTATGCTCCAGCGAGTTATTTGCTGTCTATATTTTGTTTTCTAAGAGATTTTACTTTTCTGCCAGGACCAATAAATTGACGCTGGAAATACAGAGATACTCACCGAAGCATTACTCCTTGACGCTGTTTGATAGAACTATTGCCTGCTGGATGAAACTGTTGTTTTTCAAGGTTTAGGTAGGATAATTTAGGATTAGGTAAAATGACGACTGTGGGATAGATAGTTTGGAAATTTTAATACAGGCATATTAGCTAGTTCTTACTGCCATTTTTTTTAAATTTGGAAATATAGTTTATTACATAGCACAGTACAGCACAGGGATTTATATGGATATTTGTTATTATATAGTACAGCACAGAGATATATTTATTGTATAACCTTGGATTAGTTAGAAAATAATAATGAAATTCAAGATGTTTAATCTCTTGAGCCTGCTGCTAGGGGCGATTACAATACTATATGTTTTAACCCCAGTAGATGTAAATCCTCTTGCACCAAGATCTCAGCTGGATAGGAACACAGCATTACATACAAATGCAAGAATGGATGTTCCTAAAAAGAGAAGAAACTCGTTTGTAAAAATTAGAGAGGTTTAAAACAAAATTTTGTTTTCATAAATCATTTAAAGCTAAACCATTATGGGGGTGCTGATGAGCAGCTAGCTGAACAGACACGAATTTCTGCACTGCTCCCACTTCACGGCTATAAATATTAAAATAAAAGTTAAAAAGTGCCCAAAAGTGTGGAACGCGTGTAGTAGATGGTGAGCGAACTTGGGATGGATGAATATTTGGCATCGGGACCCTCTAAGAGCCAGAGGACTGCGACAAAAAGGGCAAAGAAAGGGGGTGATGGTGGTGGCCTAGTCTCCTTCTCAGCAGCGGAGGTGGCGCCCTTGGAAGAGAGGTTACGGGGCAGGTTATAGTAGTGCTGCAGCCCCGATTAATTAAACTCGAAGGAAAGCTTGACCTGAAACTGCAAGAGGAAAAAATTACTCACCTTAGTAATGTTGTTTCTTCTAGTGGAGTCTTGCTGTATTCTGACATATGCAGTGATCACCAAGCTTTGAACTGCCTGCAGTGATCACCAACCTTTGAACTGCCCCGGAGAACAAAGAGTTAACTTTCCATGCAGGGCATGGAACGCTGAGCTCGAGCTCGGTTGAAGCCTCTGTCTACTGTTGTTTAATCTCCAACCGTCAGATCTTTATGAGCTATACTCACTGGGCGTTGTGTGTGGAAACTGTAAACTCACACTAGCCAACTGGCAACTAAATTTGATAAAAAGGGTTTTTTTGGTTTCAAAGCAAAGACTCAAGTCAGGAAACCCAAAAAACAAAACACAACACACACCCAAAAATAAAGAAGGGTGAGAAAAAGGGGGCACCTGTAGGTGCCAACACTGCTCCTGCCCACCCACATACCAAAAACCAGGTTCTGAGAGGGAAGGCGGGGGGAGGTCAGAATACAGCAAGACTCCACTAGAAGAAACAACATTACTAAGGTGAGTAATTTTTTCTCCAAACAACAAGAAGTCTTGCTGTATTCTGACATATGCAGACTACCAAGCAGTACCTCCAAGGAGGAGGGACAGAACCTACTTTGGGAATAGGCTCTGAAGTACTGTTGTTAGAAAACCAAGCATCACTCCTAGCCTGGATATCCAGAGAGTAATGCTTGGTGAATGCATGGACTGTTTTCCAGGGTGGCTGCTTGACAGACTTCTTAAGATAGAAATATCCCTTGGCAGCAGCCAGGAAAGCAGCTGTACCTCTAGTAGAGTGAGCCTCTCAGGCCTGAGGGTGAGGTTCTACCTAACTTGTCATAGCAGAATTGTATACAAGAGACAATCCACCTGGCAATAGATCTTTTAGTGGCAGGTTTGCCCTTACCGACCTCCCCATAAGTGAGGAACAACTGGGGGGGACTCAAACCTGTGACCCTTGGTGCACTCTATGTAGTAGCTAAGGGCTCTTTTTACGTCCAAGCTGTGCAACCTCCTCTCCCCAGAGGAGGAATGGTCAAGTGAAGAAAACAGGGAGAGACATAAGACTGATTAAGGTGGAAATCTGAAACCACCTTGGGCAAAAACTTCCTGTTAGTTCTTAGGACCACTTTATCTCTACGGGAAGAGATGAAATCAGGCTCCACTGACAGGGCTTGCAATTCACTGATGCGCCTGGCAGAGGTAATGGCTACCAAAAACACAGTTTTCCAAGTCAAGTACTTAAGCTCTGCAGAGGAAAAAGGCTCAAAGGGGGGATGCATAAGCTGGGCAATGCAAACATTAAGGTCCCAAGCAGGAGCAGGGTCCCTGAAGGGAGAATTGGTGTGTAGCAATCCTTTGAAGAATTTGCAAAATACAGGATGGGCTGATAGGGAAGAGGGCTTGCCTACTGACAAAAAGGCAGAAACAGCTGCCAAATGTACTTTAAGTGTAGCTGGTCTGAGTCCCAAGCCATTGAGATGAACCATATAGTCCAGGACTGTAGGCAACCCAGCAGATTCTGGAGAAATATGCTTATCAGAGCACCAAATAGTGAACCTTTTCCATTTGGAGTTGTAAGTCTTTCTAGTGGAAGGTTTTGAGAAGCCCTGAGAATATCCAGAACACCTTGAGAGAGGTGCAGATCAGCAAACTCTAACTCTTCAAGAGCCAGGCCTTGAGACTGAGAGATTTGAGATTCGGATACCAAATCCTTCCCTGAGAGGATGTCAACAGGTTGTAATTCCTGGGAAGAGACAGGGGAAGGTGGACTGCTAAGGACAGCAACAGTGGATACCAGGGCTGTCTGGCCCAGTCTGGAGTGATCAGAATCACTTTGCACGGTTGAGACCTGATCTTGACTAGCACCTTGAACAGGAGAGGGAAGGGGGGAAGCATACAGGAACTTACCTTCCCAATTGAGAACCAGAGCATCCATGGGGACTGAGCCCAAGACTGGGGGTCTGCAGCAGAAGAGAGGAAGTTGGTGATTGTCTGGGGCTGCAAAAAGATCTATCTGTGGAGTGCCCCATCTGGAGAAAATCACTTTCAAAATTAGGGGATCTAGGGACCATTCGTGATGGCCCTGAGATATCCTGCTGAGAGCATCTGCTAGGACGTTGTCCTTCCCTGGGAGGTGAACTGCTGTCAGAGACGTTTGCAGGGAACAGGCCAGAGACCACAACTTCATTGCTTCTGTGCACAAGGCCGTAGACCGAGTGCCCCCCTTGCTTGTTGATGTACCACATTGTGGTGGTATTGGCTGTTCTGATCTGGACTACTTTGTTCTGAACAGACTTGGAAAAAGCTTGCAGTGCCAGAAACACTGCTCTGAGTTCCAAGAGACTGATGTGAAGCAGAGATTCTTGAGGTGACCACAGCCCTTGGGTGGTAAGATCCCCCAAGTGGGCTCCCAGCCCAAGAGAGAGGCGCCTGTGGTGAGAATTAGTGAATGAGACTGAGTGACAAAAGGAACTCCTGCCTTAAATTGTCCTGATCCTGCCACCATTGCAAAGCCTGGATCAGGGTTCGAAATACTGGGACTACTTTGGTAAGGGAATCTTTCTCTGGGACCAGAAGGCTCTCAAATGGAACTGAATGTCCCTCATCAGAAATCTTGCCCCCTGGACCACTGCTGTAGAGGCTGCCATGTGGCCCAGGAGCTGCAAGAAGTGCCTTGCTGGTCGAGACACCTGAAGGGTGAAAGAAGAGGCCAGTTCTATTAGTGTCCTTGCCCTGTCCAGGGGAAGGAAGGCCTTTGCTCTTATTGTATCCAGCTCCACCCCTATAAAGGTGAGGAGCTGTACTGGCACCAGAACTGACTTTGGAAGGTTTAGGAGGAATCCTAAGGAAGTGAGCAGTTGCTGAGTTATCTGAAGATGTGACTTGACTTGGTCTGGAGACTGACCCACTATGAGCCAGTCGTCCAAGTATGGTAAGATGGAGATATTTTTTCTCCTTAGGAAAGCAACCACTACTGTCAGGCACTTTGTGAACACCCTTGGGGCTGATGTCAGCCCAAAGTGCATTGCTCTGAATTGATAGTGGCCTGAGAGCAACTCGAACCTGAGGTATTTTCTGTGGGAGCACCTGATGGGAATGTGAAAATAGGCATCTTTGAGGTCCAGGGAGGCTAGCCAGTCCCCTGGCCTTAGAGAGGACAGAATTATTCCCAGAGTCACCATTTTGAATTTTGGCTTTAAAAGGTGCTTGTTTAGATATCTCAGATCCAGGATGGGCTGCCATCCTCCCGTCTTTTTGGGGGTTAGAAAGTACCTGGAGTACAATCCTTGCCCCTGTGTAGGGTAGGAACCCTTTCTATGGCTCTGAGAGCCAAAAGGGAAGAAACTTCTGCCTCTGGGGTAAGGGCCTCTGATGGATTTGCAGGTGGAAAGGATCTGGTTCTCATCTTGGGAAATTTTTTGAAGCTGAGAACCAGTCCCTGGCTTACTACTTCCAGGACCCACTTGTCTGATGTTAAAGACTTCCAGTCCTGGACAAAGTAAGCCAGCCTGCCCCCTACAGGTATTGGAGAATTGGCCTGGGCAGATCCATCAGGGTGTCTGCTTGGCAGGGGCTTTAGGCTGAGGGGTGGAAGCAGGCCTGCTTATACCCCGTCTGCCTCTCCCTCTAAGGAACCCCCCTCTGAGCAAAAGCAGAAGAGGAGGCCTGGGCTTGGTAGAAAGGCCTTTGAAATGGCCTGCCCCTGACCCTGGAATGCTGCCTCTGAGGAGTGGCTTGCCTTTCTTTGGCCTGAGCACTCCTGTAGGTGGTCATGTACTCATCCATCTTCTTCATGTAGTTCTCTGTCTGCTCCCCAAACAGAGAATTACCAATGACAGGAAAATCCATGGCCTTAGCCTGGGTATCCTGTGATAGGCTAGTACATCTGAGCCAAGCCATCCTCCGAAGGTCCACAGATGTAGCCATGACTCTAGATGAAATATCACTGGAGTCCACAGCATCATGAAATTGCACCTTGGATGCCTCAATCCCATCCGCAGCCACCCGCTCCAGCTCCCTGGCAAGCTGGTCAGGGGCCTGTTTAGCTAGAGCCAGCACAGTGTCCCACCTGGACTTCTGGTATCTAGCTGTGTAGGCCATATAGTTAGCCTGCCTGAGTCCCAAAGATGCTGCCATGTACTGTTTCTTTGCCATGGCATCAATCCTTCTGGAGTCCTTATCGGGGTGAAGCCAAGGGAATATTTGCCTTATCACAGGCAGCAGCCTGCACTACCCCAACATGGCTGCATTGCTGGGAAAGGAACTCCGTGTCTGAGCCTGAAAGAGTATACCTCTTGTCCATTCTTCTGTCCACAGGAGGTATGGAATTAGGAGTTTTTAGCATTTTAAATGTCTGTTTCCCAAAAGATTTATGGAGGGGAATAGACAATCTCCTGGACTCTGGGATGTCCATCATCTCAACAAAATCAGGCTCCTCCTGATCCTCTACTGCTTCTTCCATAGGAAGCTGGAGGGTTTTAGCCACTTTCTTGTAAAACATAAAGGGAAGGGGACTCAGAAAGCCTAGGAGGAGAAACACCTGAAGGTCTGTCTGGGGAGATGTCCAGGTCAATAGGCACATCCAGACTTTCATAATCATCATCATCATCATTATCTTCATACTCTCCCTCCTCCTCCTCCGGTTCATAAAATTCTTCTAAAGTCTAATCTGGAACCGAGGGAACCAACCGAACCGAACCCCTGACAGATGGTGCCGGTTCAGCCGGAACCGAAGTTAGCGACTAAACTATCTTTATCGCTTTGGCTATTTCATCAGCGGTCAGAGAAAGAACTTGTGGATCTGAACCGGATGATTTATCAATTTTCTTTCTTTTAACCGGAACCGACTCCTCAGAATCGGTTCTCCTTTTGCCCGAAGAAGTTTCGCCCTGGTCAGAGGGCACTCCTTCTGGTTCAGTTGGAACCGAACCAGGCTGGCCATCCGGGTCAGCGGACTTCTCGGCCTCCCTTTCCCTCAGTCTACCTACTCTCTTATCCAGGGTAGCTTTGGGAAAATTCTTACAAATTTGGCAGTCTGAATTGAGGTGGTCAAACCCCAGACAATAATACAGGTGGTGTGGATCAGCCTTAGCAAAGGCTTCCCCACACACTACAGTGTTGAAACCCAGTGGGCCCGCTTTTTCTTGGGTTTCTCAGACATGGCCAATCCTAACCAAAACTTACCCTTTTTTCGGCAATCCGCCAGGCAAGACACCCCTATCGTTTCCTGACTGTGTTACGGGTCTTGGAAAAAACCATAATGAAATCCATTTTTTTTAGAACCGATACAGACCGGTTACCACACTGTAATACAGACAGAAGTTTTTTACACAAACCTGATCGGTTCAAACTGAACCGATCCAATGTTTACAAGTTCCACACAGAAACTAATATAGAAAAACCTATCTAGTACTCATGGTACCACAGACAGAGACTTAAACCGACAGGTTTAGAAGTAGAAATTCGGTTGAAACCGAGTGAAAAAATTACACTTTAACCGACTTTTTTGAACCGAGCGAAGGAGAAATCTCCGGAGCGACTGTTCAGTGAGGTGAAGTAAAGAATCTGACGGTTGGAGTTTAAACAACAGCAGACAGAGGCTTCAACCGAGCTCGAGCTCAGCGTTCCATGCCCTGCATGGAAATTTAACTCTTTGTTCTCCGGGGCAGTTCAAAGGTTGGTGATCACTGCGGGCAGTTCAAAGGTTGGTGATCACTGCATATGTCAGAATACAGCAAGACTTCATGTTGTTTGAAATACAGGAGTAGCAGGTGGTGCAGGCTGGCAGAATGACAGAGATGGAGGAGAGAATATCACACATGAAGGACGAGCTGCTGGTGACTCCTGGGCTCGTGGTGGCACTCCAGAAGGAGCCGAATGAGCTAAAAGACGCATTTGACTATCAGGAAAACTATCACAGGTGTCTGAATCTCAGACTGAGAGGGTTACCGGAGGGTATGGAAGGGGAAAGTGTGCTGGACTTTTGCTCAAAAGTACTGCCTGGGCTACTAGGCCTGCAACCAGAAAAGGGTAAATTAAAGCTTGAGAGGGCCCATCGGGCCATGATGCCCAAACCTACGAATGACCAGCCGCCAAGGCAGATAATATTTAGATTCCACCACTTCCAGGTTACAGAACTTATGCTGAAGGCGTATCGGGAGAAGGGAAGGGTGGAATATGAAGGCCACCGTCTATTTATGTCGCAGGATTATCCGGCCAGGCTCTTGAAAAGAAGGAAAGCATTCAATAGCATTATGCAGCAACTGCGTGATCTGAAAGTGGAAAACTTCCTGATTTACCCAGCTACTTTAAAAATAAAGCATGAAGGCGCTACATATTCGTTTTGGGAAGTGGAAAAAGCAAAGGAGTTTGCGAGGAGCCTGAGACAAAAGTTGCGCTGAGACCTGTATGGAGAACTGGAACAGGGAGCCGAGGGCTCTGTAATGCGATTTGAGAGATGAGGCACAGATGTAAATGCGGAGGATCGTTCGTTTATATTTGGTTCTGGAGATCCTGTTTTGATGTTAAAGTTCGTGCTGGTGAAGACGGGAGACTCTGAGAGGATGAGGACATTGCCATATATTAAAAAAAAAAAGATCTGGGGGACTTGGAATTGGACAAAAATGGCGGAACGCCCAGAAAATGGTGGAGAGAGACATAGAGGAAACGGACAGAGGCAGAGAGTAAGAATATGGTGAGAGGAGGAGCTGGACTTAGTGGTGGAGTTATTTGGATGCGAGAGAGACTGCCATAAGCCCAGTGATGGAAGGAACTGTCTCGAATAATGTCTGGGTGCAGGTAGGTGGGCAGGTGGGGAGAGGGGCTTAACGCATTTTTTTTAGCGCGGCCTGCTTTCCCTGCTAGCCCTTGCTGATACCCTCAACTGTATGGAGCAAATCTGTGTGATGATAATTAAAAGGGGGGGGATAAGGCAGGGAAATGGGGAATTGAAAACGAAGGATCTGAAGGGGAATAGGATGGAGAAAAATGAACTGAGGGGGTCAGGAGAAGAGATAGGCGGGAAGTGGATAGGGATGGTTATAATGGGGCACAAAGGTTAAGTGGCCGTGGGTGGGGGGACAGCGTGGAAGCGCATGTTACAGTAGCTGGGGATGAGGCAGACACTTGAGTCAGGGAGACTATTAGTGTCTAAGGATCGAGGGAGAGTGCAGGGGGTGGGAGGGGGAAGGTAAGGACTGAACTGGGGGAGTGGATATTTCAAGGTGAAAAGGAAGAGGGGGAGCGGGGAGGGAAGGGAGTGTGGTAAAGAACAAAGGAAGCAGCGAAAATGGAAGGTGGAGGAGTTCACATGGAAGATGGAGGGAAGGAAATCAATAGAGGAGAAATGAAGGGGGGGACATGGTGGGGGGAATAACGGGTCAGAGAGGGAAGAAAGGGAGGGGAATGTGTGTATATAGTTATTTGTTTAAAATGTTACTGAAAGTGTGTGTGTTGTTATTACGGTTTCTTGTTTTTTTATGAACAAAGTGCAACCAAAGAAGTTAGATATATAAACCTTCATGCTAATGATGGAAAGATGATGATGATGAAAGGGAAAAGAGAAGCCTACATGGATGGTGATTAGTAAAAGTGTTAATGTAATTACCTGGAATGTCAGGGGTATTACAAATCCAGTAAAGAGGTCTATGTTGCTGACAGCCCTAAAAAGGGGGGGGAGCCCATATAGCTTTGCTACAAGAAAAGCAACAGAAGAAAAAATTACTCACCTTAGTAATGTTGTTTCTTCTAATGGAGTCTTGCTATATTATAGACATTAGCAGTTTGATCCAGCTCTAGAACTGCCCCGGAGTGAAATGGTTAAAACCATTCCAAAATAGAATTTTGGCACAAGAGCAGCTCTATCTGTGTCATTTCAAACTTGAACTGTCAGATCTTTACGAGCCAAACTCACTAAGGTCTGTGTGGAAGCTGTAATCTACACTAGCCAAATGGCTACCTAAATAATAACAACCATTGATGGTCCCAACACCCAAGACTCAAGTCAGGGGACCAGAAATACTAACACCATTCTAATAATATGAAAATGGAACATAAGTATAATAAAAACACACACAGCTTACACATACACACCCCCAAAGTCCCAAAGGGGACAAAATGCTAACAGGACATAAGTAGTGCCCACACTAAGTTGCCCGCACCCCACCAAGTAGAGGTTCTGAGAGGGTATGTCTAGAATATGAGAAGACTCCATTAGAAGAAACAACATTACTAAGGTGAGTAATTTTTCTTCAAACAACATGAAGTCTTGCTATATTATAGACATTAGCAGAATACACAGCAGTACCTCCATGGAGGAGGGCAGAACCTACTTAGGAATAGGCTCTGAAGAACAGTTGTGCCAAACCGAGCATCTCTCCTGGCCTGGACATCCAGGAGTAATGCTTGGTAAAGTGTGTACCGCTTTCCAAGTAGCAGCCTGGCAAATCTCTAATAAAGGGATATCTCTGGCAGCAGCTAGAGACGCAGCTGTACCCCTGGAGAATGAGCCCTCAAACTGGGGGGCTTTGCCCACTTTCTGATAACAAAATTGGATACAAGAGACAATCCACCTGGCTATTGATCTCTTAGTGGCAGGTTTGCCTTCCCAACTTCACCATAGGTAAGGAAAAGTTGGAGGATTCGAACTCAGACCTTTGGTACGCCTATATAATAACTAAGAGCTCTCTTAACATCCAGGTTATGCAACCTCCTCTCACCAAGAGGAGTGATCAGTGAAAAATACTGGAAGGGAGATAGATTGATTAAGATGGAAATCTGAAACCACCTTAGGCAAAACTTCCTATTAGTCCTAGGACTACCTTATCCCTGTGGAAAGAAATAAAGTCAGTCTCCACTGACAAGGCTTGCACCACTTATGCGTCTGGCAGAAGTGATAGCCACTAGAAAAACAGTTTTCCAAGTTAGGTACTTAAGCTCTGTAGAAGACAGAGGTTCAAAAGGGGTTGCATTAACTGGGCAATGCAAACATTAAGGTCCCAAGCGGGGCCGGTTCCCAAAGGGAGGACTAGTATGAGTAATCCCTTAAAAACTTGGAAAACACAGGATGAGAGGAAAGAGGGATGACTTTCCTGTTGACACAAAAGCAGACACAGCTGCAAATGAACTCTCAGGGTAGCTGGTCTGAGACCCAAGGAATTAAGATGTACCATGTAATCTAACAAAATGGGCAATTCAGCAGATTCTGGGGAATATTTTTCCAGCACACCAAATGGAAAACCTTTTCCATTTAGAACTATAAGTAGCTCTAGTGGAAGGCTTTTGGAAGCCTTTAGATCTCAAGAACACCCTGAGAGAGGTGTAAATCAGCAAACTCTAACTCCTCAAGAGCCAGGCCTTGAGGTTGAGGGATTTGAGGTCCGGATACCAAACCCTTCCCTGGGCACAAGTCAACAGATTGTGATTCCTGGGGAGGTACAGGAAGATGGACTGTCAGAGACAGAAGGAGTGGGTACCAGGGCTGCCTGGCTCATCCAGGGCAATCAGAATCACCCCTGCAAGGCTGAGATCTGATTTTGACTAGTACTTTGAATAGGAGAGGAAAGGGGGGGAAAGCATAGAGGAACTTCCCCTCCCAATCCAGAAGAAGGGCATCCAGGGGAACTGAGCCCAGCACTGGAGGCCTGCAACAGAACAGAGGAAGTTTGTGATTGTCTGGGGCTGCAAAAAGATCTATCTGAGGGATGCCCACCTGGCAAAAACTATCCCCAGCACTTGAGGATCCAGGGACCATTCGTGATGGCCCTGGGAAATCCTGCTGAGGGCATCCGCTAGGACATTGTCCTTCCCTGGAAGATGAACTGCTATGAGGGAAGTGTTCAGGGAACAGGCCAGAGACCACAACTTCATTGCCTCGGTGCACAAGGCCGAAGACCGAGTGCCCCCTGTTTGTTGATGTACCACATTGTTGTGGTGTTGTCTGTTCTGACTTGTATCACCTTGTCGTGGACAGATGCAGAAAAAGCTTGAAGAGCTAAAAAGACAGCTCTGAGTTCCAGCAAATTGATGTGGAGCAGAGATTCCTGGGGACCAAACTCCTGAGTGGAAAGGTCGCCCATGTGGCTCCCCAACCCAGAAGGGAAGCATCTGTAGTGAGAGTCAAGTCGTGAGAAGGGGAAATGAAGGGAACCCCCGCTCTTAAATTGCTCTGATCCTGCCACCACTGGAGAGCTAGGATCAAGGTTCGAGTCACTGGGACCAACTTGGAAAGGGGGTCTCTTCTCTGAGACCAAAAGGTTCTCAAGTGAAACTGAATGTCTCTCATCTGAAATCTGGCTCCCTGCACAACAGCTGTGGATGCAGCCATGTGCTCCAGGAGCTGCAGAAAGTGTCTTGCTGGTCGAGAGACCTGCAGAGTGAAGGAAGAGGCCAGAGCCACTAAATTCCTTACCCTTTCTGGGGGAAGAAAGGCTCTGGCTAGCTTTGTGTCCATTCTGCCCTATAAAGGTGAGTACCTGGACTGGTTCCAGAACCGACTTTGGTAGGTTTAGCAGAAAACCCAGGAGGTGAGAAGCTGCTGGGTAACCTGCAGGTGAGATTTACCTGTTCTGGGGACTGGCCTACAATGAGCCAGTCGTCTCAGATAGGGAAAACAGCAATCCTCTGCCTCCTTAGTGGGCCACTGCCACTGCTAGACACTTTGTGAATACCCTTGGAGCAGAGGTAAGGTCAAGGGCATTGTTCTGAACTGGTAATGACCTGAGGGCAGTCTGAATCTGAGGTACTTTCGATGGGATCTTCTGATTAGGACATGGAAATAGGCATCCTTGAGGTCCAGGGAGGCTAGCCAGTCCCCTGGCCTTAGGGAAGGTAAAATCATTGCCAGAGTTACCATTTTGAACTTTGGTTTCAAAAGATGCTTGTTCAGATATCTGAGATCTAAAATGGGCCGCCATTCTCCTGTCTTTTTTGGGGTAAGGAAGCATCTGGAATACAGACCCCTGCCCTGATGCAGGGGAGGAACCCTTTCTACTGCTCTGAGAGCTAACAGGGATGAGACCTCTGTTTCCAGAGCGAGGGTCTCTGAAGCACTTGCAGGTAGAAAAGTCTGCTTCTCAACTTGGGAAACTTTTTGAAGCTGAGAACCAGACCCTGGCTTACTACTTCCAGAACCCACTTGTCTGAGGTTAAAGAAGCCCAACTCTGACTGAAGTAAGCCAGCCTGCCCCCCACTGGTACAGGAGACTGGGCCTCTGGGCACCCCATCAGGGTGCCTGTTTGCAGGAGCTTTAGGCTGGGGGTGGGAGCAGGTCTGCCCACCCCCGTCTGCCCTGCCTCTGAAGAAGCCCTCTGAGCATAGGCAGAGGAGGCCTGAGTCTGGTAGAAAGGCCTGTAAAGGCCTACCCTCACCCTGGGGCATGCCTTTGAGGAGTGGCTTGCCGCCTCCTTAGCCTGGGCACTCTTGTAGTAGTCCTATATTCATCCATCTTTTCATGTAATTCTCTGTCTGCTCTCCAAACAGAGAATTTCACCACAGGAAAATCCATAGCCTTAGTCTGGGTATCCCAGACAAACTAGTACACCTGAGCCAGGCCAACTCATAAAAGGCTACAGATGTGGCCATGACCCTAGAGGAAACATTAACATCCACAGCAGCATGAAACTGAACCTAGAGGCTTCAATGCCATCAGCAGCCACCTGTTCTAGTTCACTAGCCAGCTGGCCATGGGCCTGCTTGGCCAATTGCATAACAGTATCCCATCTAGATTTCTGATACCTAGCTACATAAGCCATATAATTTGTTTGCCTGAGTCCCAGAGAGGCTGCCATATACTGTTTTTTTGCCATGGCATCAATCTTCCTGGAATCCTTGTCAGGAGGATGTGAAGCCAAGGGAATATTAGCTTTATCACAGGCAGCAGCCTGAACTACCCCAACATGACTGCATTGCTGAGAAAGGAATTCTGTATCAGGGCCTGACAATGTATACCTTCTGTCCATCTTTTATCTACAGGAGGCACAGAATTAGAGCTTTTAAAATTTTAATTGTTTGTTTCCTAAAAGACTTATGTAAAGGAATAGACAATCTCCTAGACTCTGGAATATCCATCATTTCTACAAAATCAGGCTCCTCTTGCTCATCCACAGCCTCTTCTAAAGGAAGCTGAGGGTTTCAGCAACTTTTTATAAAACATAAAATGAGATGGGGACTCAGACAGCATAGGGGAGATTCTAAAGGTCTGTCTGGGGAGATGACCGTTCAATGGCACACCAGACCTTCCCAGCCACATTCATACTGTTCATAATCCTCCTCCTCCTCTGGTTCATAAAATTCCTCAATATCATAATCCTGAACCACTGGGACCGGACGAACCGACCTTTACCAGATAGTGGTGGTTCGGACGGACCCTGAGACAGTGACTGGACAATTTGTATGGCTTTTGTTATCTCTGCAGCAGTTGGAGAAGGATTTTGGACTCCAGACCTGCTGATTTTCTTGTTTTCTTTACTGGAATTGGTTCCTCAGAACCAGCTTTTCTTTTGCCGAGGAAGTCTGGCCCTGGTCAGAGGGCACTCCCTCTGGTCTGTTGGCACCGAACCGGGCTGGCCATCCGGTCAGCAGACTTTTGGCCTCTCGCTCCTGAGCCTGCCCAATCTTTTTCCAGGGTGGCTGCAGGGAAATTCTACTACCTGGCAGTCTGACTGAGGTGGTCAAACCTCAGACAATAAACACAGGTGGTGTGTGGGTCAGCCTGGCAAAGACTTCCCACAAACATCACAGTGTTGAAACCCAGTGGGCCCGGTTTTTCTTTTGGGTTTCTCAGACATAATGCCAGCCTAACCAAAAAACTTGCCCTTTAACGGCAGTGCCAGGCAAGACACTCTTATCGGTTCCTAACCGTGTACAGGTATTGGAAAAACGTATAAATCCGCTTTTTAGAACCGATAAGAACCGGAACCGCACTCTAAAATAGTAACTTTTAGTTTTAAATGAGTTTTAACCCACTGATCGGTTCAAACCGAACCGATAATCTACAAGTTCCACAGACAAAACCTTCATTTACTTACGGTTACCACAGATAAAGCTTGAACCGAACGGTTTTGCGGTTAAAATAAAACTATTCTCGGTTAAATCCAACTGAGAAAACACTTTTTAAACCGAGAAATGAACCAAGCAGAAGGAGAAATCTCCGGAGCGACTGTTCACTGAGGCGGAGTAAAGAATCTGACAGTTCAAGTTTGAAATGACACAGATAGAGCTGCTCTCGTGCCAAAATTCTATTTTGGAATGGTTTTAACCATTTCACTCCGGGGCAGTTCTAGAGCTGGAACAAACTGCTAAGGTCTATAATATAGCAAGACTTCATGTTGTTTGAATGAGGAATTTAGAAAACACCTGGAGGACAGTTGGGATCTTTTCATGGTGATAAGGAGGGCACCTCGAATAATATTTTATGGGGAACAGGCAAGGTATTTATGAGGGGAGCAATTATTGAATATGTATCCCGTATAAAGAAAAAAAGATGTGCACAGAGAAAGGAGCTAGAAAGTAAACTAAAGGAATTAGAGAAGAGAGTGGCCCGAGGGGAAAAAAGGGAGGCCATACGGACACTGGGAGTAATTCGGGAGGCTCTGAATGCGCACCTAAGGTCAGAAGCAGGGAGGACTAATTTGTTTAACAGAAGATACATATTTGAGTGGGGAAATAAACCAGGTCCAATGGTGGTTAACTTTATGAAGGGACACAGAAGGATGAATAGAATTTTGGGCGTGAGGGCTGAAAAGGGTACCCTACAGAGTAAAGAAAAGGAGATAGGGAATGCCTTTAGGGCCTTCTTTCAAAAGCTGTACCAGGCAGAGGACGAGGGAACAAAGGAAAGGATGATAGAATTTTTAGAGAAAATAAGAGTCCCGAAAGCCACACAGGCGCAGAGGGAAAGGCTAGGAAAACCAATAATGGAGGGGAAGGTGTTGAGAGCTATTCAAAAGTTGCACAAAGGGAAAGCGAGTGGCCTGGATGGGTACCCAGTGGAATATTACAAGTTGTTGGGGACCCGAGTTGCAAAGGTATTGTGCAGAGTGTTTCAACAGGGAGATGAGATAGAAGAGGTTAGCTTGCCAGATACATGTTTTGATGCTAGTATATGCCTCGTAACAAAGGAGGGAAAGGACCCTGCCCTGTGCACCTCGTACCAGCCAATATCATTGTTGAACTGTGATTTGAAGATAATGGCTAAAGTTTTGGCCAGTAGATTAGAGGAAATCCTACCGGGTTGGTTCACCCAGACCAAACGGGGTTTATTAAAGGACGACAGTCGTATCATAATATGAGGCGGCTACTTAATGTGCTTTGGAGGGCAGGAAGGGGAAAGAAAGATATCGGGATCCTCTCGATGGACGCGGAAAAAGCGTTTGATAGGGTAGAATGGAACTATTTGTTTGAAATATTGGTGAGGTTTGGTCTGGGTGAACCATTCCTAGGGTGGGTAAAGGCAATGTATAGAAAGCCCAGAGCGCAGATAAATGTAAATGGGGGCAGGTCGGAGAGTTTTAACTTGGAGAGAGGTACGAGGCAGGACTGCCCGCTCTCCCCACTACTGTTTGCACTTGATATAGAGCCTCTGGCAGTGGCAATTAGAGAAAGTAAGGACATACAGGGGGTGGGAGGAGAGGGTAGCTCACAGCAGAGGCTGGCACACTATGCGGACGATATGCTGTTGTTTATGAAGGATCCTAGGAGTTTGGTTCCTGCTCTCTTGGCCTTGATTGAGGAGTTCGGGAAATTTTCGGGGTACAAAGTTAATCTGAGAAAGTCAGAAGTTATGTGGCTTAAGGGATCGGCCGAGGAGATTAAACATTGGGGACTCAAAATGGTGGGGGAGAGCATGACATATTTGGGGGTGCAGGTGGGTAGATCTTTGGGGTCACTATACAACTTAAATTATACTAAATTGATAAAAAATACAGAAGTGGATCTAAGAAGATGGGAGCATCTACCCATGTCATGGCTGGGTAGAATTAATATAATAAAAATGAATGTGCTGCCTAGGATCCTGTATCCTTTACAAATGATACACCTGGGTCTGACCAAGGAGGATGTGAATAGGTTGGAGAAGACCTTTACTGCTTTTATTTGTAAAGGGAAGCATCGGAGGTTGAGTCTAGGGAAGTTAAAGGCAGATAAGGAAAAAGGGGGTTTAAACTTTCCAGACTTGGAGAACTACTTTCTGACCATACAACAAAGATATGTGGCGGACTGGGTGCATAAACCTGAAGTGTGCTCCTAAAACAGTCATTTTTGGGAATTTTTTCACCAAATTTTCAACATAGCCATTTCAACACTTCTGCTCATGACCAGTATCACTGTGATTTTCTTAACGTGTCCCATACATTGATTTCGCACACCGAGTGCGCCATTGTGCGCTACATGGGCAGAAACACGTTTTGGGCGAGGTGTTAAACATGACAACTGTACTACTCATAAGGAGGTGTGGTAAAACGGCAATGTTGAAAATCTGGAGTGAAAATATTGAAAATGTGCGAACTTACGAGTGTGCGTAGGAACTGCGCAACGCATGCTCGTAAAACAGTCACTTTTAGGAATTTTTTCACCAAATTTTCAACATAGCCATTTTAAGACCTCTGCTCATGAACAGTGTCACTGTGATTTTTCTTAATGTGTCCATACATTGATTTCAAGACACCAACTGCGCCATTAAAGGCCTACATGACGGAAACACATTTTGGGTGAGATGTGAAAATGACAGCTGTACTCATAAGAAGGTGTGGTAAAATGGCAATGTTGAAAATCTGGAGTGAAAATATTGAAAATTCGCGAACTTACGAGCGTGCGTAGGAACTGCACAACGCATGCTCATAAAACAGTGATTTTTAAGAATTTTTCCACCAAATTTTCAAAATAGGCTTTTTGAGAGCCCACCTTATGAACACTGGCAGTGTCGTTTCATTAATCATTCCGGAAAGGTGATTTTGCGCAGTGGTTGAGAAATCACCCTTCGGGCCCGAGGAACGCCATGACAGTGACAGCAATCATGAGAAGGGGTCCCAAAAACCCCATGTTGAAAATTTGGGCCCAAAATTCCCAAAAATGCCTGAGATATGCAACAAAGTTGAAAAAACCCTATCTATCCCATTATATAGCTTACCGGCATTTCAGTTCGCGATCGGCTTTGAAGAGTGCAGACGTGTTCCGTCCACTGAAGATCGTACCGCCGGCTCCGGGTTGCAAGTATGGGGTGGGGGGGTGTGGGGAGGCAGGGTGCGCAGTGGGTGGGTGCGGTTGTGGGAGGGGCAGGGAAAGTGCCAGGACAGTTTTGTATTTACAGGTTTGTTTGTTTTTCTAAGACTACGAGGGACGTCTGCCATGCTGGGATGGGCTCAGCGTGGAAGCTAGAAGGCTGTTGGGGGCTGGAGCCGACGAGGGACTGGGCACCCCGTCGACCATAAATCAATTTGCCACGCTGGGTGGGCTCCCAGTGTAATGGCACCTGGACTCTTTGGAGGCGCATGCAGCCGGCGGGGATTAGGCACCCCGTCGGCCATAAAACATTTTGCCACGCTGGGGTGGGCTCCCAGCACCTGGATCTTTAGGCCGGGGGGGCATGCAGTCGACGGGGATTGGGCACCCCGCCGGCGCACAGTATGTGCGTGAGGGGCGGTCAGCACGCAATACGCGTGCGGCGTGTTGTTGGGTGCTCTGCTCACTGAAGCGAGCCTCCTTTCAACTGTATGCCACTGCATTTTCAGCGGTCATAGACAGCTGGAGTAGTGACTGGCGCACTGCGACCGCGCCTGCAAACACACTGACTGAACTGGAAGAGGCTGACACACCTCTGGAAAATTCGGATGATGGCACTATGTTTCTTGCACATGCGTGCAAGCAAACATAAAAATATGTGAAACGAAAACCGCATGAATGTTTTTGTTATTAGGGTCTTTGCTAAATATTCTGCATAACCTCCCTGAGATAAAGGTGTAAGTATGATAATCACTAGCTTGTAAAATGTTTTTAAATTTTAGGCTCTAAATTCTATCCCTGTGTAGTAAATAAGTTGTTTTACTACATTACTACTACTTGATCACTGGCAGCAGAGTTCTGGGGGTACAAAGTAAAAATCCTTTCCAGGGCTGTCAACTAGCTCAGTGGAGCCTGGGTAAGGCTACTTAAAAGCCACTGTAAGGGCTAGAAAATTGTACTTGAAGGCTCTTTTCATGGCAGACAGTTAAGGCAGAAAGAGGGGGAGACTCAATATCTGGAGATCAGGAGAGGAACTCAAAGGCCTGAGACAACCACTTAAAGCCCTGGTCAGGCAGGAATGGCTCCACAGACAGTAAATGGGGAGGCTGGTGAAAAGCCCTTGCCGAGGTTACTGACTAGGGTGAGACTTTTGGTGTCTGTGCTATACAGAGGAGCACAGGAATCTGACTGACTTGTCAGGGCAGAGCAGAAGGGAGTTAAGTAAGGGCCCTTGTCAGGGCTACTATTGAACAGAAGGGGGCACTGAACTGAGGGCACACTTGTTATGTTCTTGTCAGGGCCATGTACTAGTCAGTGGTTAATATTTAGTAACCCTTTGTAGGGCACCTTTTAATTGACACCATCAGTTAGTAAGCCCTTTTCAATTCACTGCACCAGCCAGGGGGCACACTAGTTATTATTAGCTCATTTTTGGAAACAAATGTAAAATTAATAAACAAAAATTGACAGGACAGGTACAAATTCTGTGGGACAGTTGAAATGAATAGTGTAACTGTCCCTTGGACAGCCATCTGCCAAAAATTATTTCTAGCCCGGGTCTGTAGTAAGGGTATTTGTTGGTGACTGCTGAAGGAAGAGAATGCCCTCTCTGCAGTTGCTTTCTTCCTTCCACCACTCTAGTGATTTTACTTGTGCTTTTATCACTGGTACGAGCTTTGAGAGTGTATCCTACCTTTGAGACCAGTTGTATCTTAAGCAGTAGTGGCTATCTCTCATTTGGAACCTAGCCCAAGGTACCACTGCTATGGATGTGGCCATGTGTCCTAATAATGGCAGAAGGTCCCTTGTAGGTCTTGGTTGGCCAGCTGTGAAGGACTCTACTGTAGCTATCAAAGCTGATACTCTGGCCTGTGGTAGGAAGACCTTCCCAATGTAGGGTGTTTAACTCTGCTTCTATGAAGTCCAGTATGGGAACAGGTTCTATCTGAGACATCTGCAGATTTATCAAGAATCCAAGGTTCTCCAAGGTGCTTTTTTACCAATTGAGCTGAGCACCTTGTCTCTTGTTCTGTCCTCCCTGAGACTAGCCATTCGTTCATTTAGGGGAAAACCACCATGCTGTGCTTTCTCAGATGTACTGCCACCAAAGCCAAGCATTTTGTGAAAAAAATCTGGAGCTGATGTGAGACCAAAAGGAAGAGCTGTGAATTAGTACTGGCAGTTCCCCAGCTTGAATCTGAGATCTTTCCTGTGCAATTGCCTGAATGGCATATGAAAATAACCATCTTTCAGACCCAGTGATCCCAGACATTGACGCATCAGCAAAGGTATCACTGTCCTTAGCGTGACCATCTTGAATTTTTCTTTTGTCAAATGGTTTGTTCAGAAATCAATCTAAAATGGGTCACTACTCCCGATTTTTCCTTGTGGGTCAGGAAGGGTATCTTGAGAATAGGCCACTGTCTCCTGGGAGGCAGGGACTTTTTCTATGGCTTTTGATATTTAGTTTTTTTTTCACTTCCAATGCCAGCAAAATTCTTTCTGGCTTACTATTTCCAGAACCCACTTGTCTGTGGTAACATTTATCCATTCCTGGAAGCAGTGAATCAGTCCCTCCCCACTGGCTAAGGCTGGGTGACCTGGGTAGAACTGTCAGGGTTTTGTTTTGGCTAGAGCTTAGGCACTAGAGCTGCAGCAGTGTGCCTGAAGACCCTTCTGCCCCTTCTTCTATAGTAACCGCTTTTTGATTATTACTCATATGGGGAGTAAAAGGTGCAGGATCTTGGGAAGTATCCCCTGCCTCTGCCTCCCCTTCCATAGGAGGAAAATGCTTTTTTCTTTCTCAGTGTTACTTTTGAAAGTGGTTTTGTATTTATCCACATTTTTCAAGTAAGACTCTGTTTTATCACCAAATAATGAATCTCCCTCAAAGAAATCCATGGATTTGGTTTGAGTATTCTGAAAGAGTATGGTAGTTGCAAGCCAGAAAAACCTTCATAAGGATCTGCATGAGCTAGGATTCTAGCAGCAGTGTTATTATTGTGTGTCGTAGTGTGGAAGAAAAAATTACTCACCTTGGTAATGTTGTTTCTTCTAATGGAGTCTTGCTGTATTCTGACTATTGCAGTTAGGTCCTGCCTTTCAACTGCCCCGGAGAACAAAGAGTTAAACTTTTCATGGCCAGCATGGAATGTTCACCGCAAGCTTGGTTGAAGCCCCTGTCTGCCGTTGTTTAAACTCCAACCGTCAGATCTTTACGAGCAATACTCACTAGAAGTTCTGTGTGGAAACTGTAAAACTCACATTAGCCAACTGGCAACTAAATTTATTAAAAAGGTTTTTTTGGTTTCAAAGCAAAGACTCAAGTTAGGAAAGCCAAATAAACAACACACTACACACACCCAAAGTAAAGGAGGGTGAAAAAGGGGCACCCTAGGGTGCCAACACTGCTCCTGCCCACCTACATCCCAAAAACCAGGTTCTGAGAGGGGAGGTGGAGTCAGAATACAGCAAGACTCCATTAGAAGAAACAACATTACTAAGGTGAGTAATTTTTTCTTCAAACAACATGAAGTCTTGCTGTATTCTGACTGTTGCAGATTACCAAGCAGTACCTCCATGGAGGAGGGACAGAACCTACTTTGGGAATATGTTCTGAAGTGCTGCTGTGCCAAACCGAGCATCAATCCTAGCCTGGATATCCAGAGAGTAATGCTTGGTGAATGTATGGACTGTTTTCTAGGTGACTGCTTGACAAATTTCTAAGATAGGAATATCCCTGGCAGCAACAAGGGAAGCAGTTGTACCTCTAGTAGAGTGAGCTCTCAGGCCTGAGGGTGGAGTTCTACCCAGTTTTTCATAGCAGAATTGTATACAAGAAACAATCTACCTGGCACTAGATCTCTTAGTGGCAGGTTTGCCCTTACCGACCTCTCCATATGTGAGAAGCAACTGGAGGGACTCAAACCTGTGACCCTAGGTGCTCTCTATGTAGCAGCTGAGGGCCCTTTTAACATCCAAGCTGTGTAACCTCCTCTCTCCAGAGGAGGAATGGTCAGTGAAGAAAACAGGGAGAGACATAGACTGGTTAAGGTGGAAATCTGAAACCACCTTAGGCAAAAACTTCCTGATAGTTCTTAGGACCACTTTATCTCTATGGAAAGAGATGAAATCAGGCTCCACTGACACGGCTTGCAATTCACTGATACGCCTGGCAGAGGTAATGGCTACCAAAAACACAGTTTTCCAAGTCAAGTACTTAAGCTCTGCAGAGGACAAAGGCTCAAAGGGTGGTTGCATTAGCTGAGCAATGCAAACATTAAGGTCCCAAGCAGGAGCAGGGTCCCTAAAGGGGGGATTGGTGTGCAGCAATCCCTTGAAGAACTTACAAAACACAGGATGGGCTGACTGAGGAGTGGGCTCGCCTACTGACAAGAAGGCAGAAACAGCTGCCAAATGCACTTTAAGTGTAGCTGGCCTAAGGCCTAAGCCATTAAGATGGACCATATAGTCCAGAACTGTAGGCAACCCAGCAGATTCTGGAGAAATATACTTATTAGAGCACCAAATAGTGAACCTTTTCCATTTGAAGTTGTAAGTCTTTCTGGTGGAAGGCTTTCGAGAAGCCTTAAGGATATCCAGAATCCCTTGAGAAAGCGGCAGATCAGCAAACTCTAACTCTTCAAGAGCCATGCCTTGAGATTGAGAGACTTGAGGTTCGGGTACCAAATCCTCCCCTGAGAGGATTTCAACAGGTTGTAATTCCTGGGAAGAGACAGGGGAAGGTGGACTGCTAAGGACAGCAACAGGGGGTACCAGGGCTGTCTGGCCCAGTCTGGAGCAATCAGAATCACTTTGCATGGTTGTGACCTTATCTTGACTAACACCTTGAACAGGAGAGGAAAGGGGGAAAAGCATACGGAAATTTCCCTTCCCAATTCAGAATCAGAGCATCCAGGGGGACTGAGCCCAAGACTGGGGTCTGCAACAAAAGAGAGGAAGTTGGTGATTGTCTGGGGCTGCAAAAAGATGTATCTGTGGAGTGTCCCATCTCGAGAAAATCACTTTCAAAACTAGGGGATTTAGGGTCCATTCGTGATGGCCCTGGGATATCCTGCTGAAAGCATCTGCTAGGACATTGTCCTTCCCTGGGAGGTGAACTGCTATCAGAGAGGTTTGCAGGGAATAGGCCAGGGACCACAACTTCATTGCTTCTGTGCACAAGGCCGTAGACCGAGTGCCTCCTTGCTTGTTGATGTACCACATTGTGGTGGTATTGTCTGTTCTGATCTGGACCACCGTGTTCTGTACAGATTTGGAAAAGGCTTGCAGTGCCAGAAACACCGCTCTGAGTTCCAAGAGACTGATGTGAAGCAGAGATTCTTGAGGTGACCACAGCCCTTGGGTGGTAAGATCCCCCAGGTGGGCTCCCCAGCCCAGCAGGGAGGCATCTGTGGTGAGTATCACCGAATGAGACTGAGTGACAAAAGGAACTCCTTGTCTCAAATTATCCTGATCCTGCCACCATTGCAAAGCCTGGATCAGGGGTTTCGAGTCACTGGGACTAGTTTGGTAAGGGAATCTTTTCTTTGGGACCAGAAGGCTCTTAAGTGGAACTGAATGTCCCTTGTCTGAAATTTTGCTCCCTGGACCACTGCTGTAGAGGCTGCCATGTGGCCCAGAAGCTGCAGGAAATGCCTTGCTGGTCGAGACACCTGAAGGGTGAACGAAGAGGCCAGTTCCATAAGGGTCCTTGCCCTGTCCAGGGGAAGGAAGGCTCTGGCTCTTATTGTATCCAGCTCCGCCCCTATGAAGGTGAGGAGCTGTACTGGCTCCAGAACTGACTTTGGAAGGTTGAGGAGGAATTCTAAGGAAGTGAGCACTTGCTGAGTTATTTGCAGATGTGACTTGACTTGGTCTGGAGACTGACCCACTATGAGCCAGTCGTCCAAGTATGGAAAGATGGAGATCTTTTTTCTCCTTAGGAAAGCAACCACTACTGCCAGGCACTTTGTGAACACCCTTGGGGGTGATGTTAGGCCAAAGGGCATTGCTCTGAATTGATAGTGGCCTGAGAACAACTCGAACCTGAGGTACTTTCTGTGGGAGCACCTGATGGGAATGTGAAAATAGGCATCTTTGAGGTCCAGGGAGGCTAGCCAGTCCCCTGGCCTTAGAGAGGGCAGACTTATTCCAAGAGTCACCATTCTGAACTTTGATTTTAAAAGGTGCTTGTTCAGATATCTTAGGTCCAGGATGGGCCACCATTCTCCTGTCTTTTGGGGGGTTAGGAAGTACCTGGAGTACAATCATTTGCCCTTGTGTAGGGTAGGAACCCTCTCTATGGCTCTGAGAGCCAGGAGGGAAGAAACCTCTGCCTCTAGGGCAAGGGTCTCTGATGGATTTGCAGGTGGAAAGGATCTGGTTCTCATCTTGGGAAATTTTTGAAGCTGAGAACCAGTCCCTGGCTTACTACTTCCAGGACCCACTAGTCTGATGTCAGAGACTTCCAGTCCTGGACAAAGTAAGCCAGCCTGCCCCCTACAGGTATTGGAGAATCGGCCCGGGCAGACCCATCAGGGTGTCTGCTTGGCAGGGGCTTTAGGCTGAGGGGTGGAAGCAGGCCTGCTCATTCCCCGTCTGCCTCTCCCTCTGAAGAACCCACTCTGAGCATAAGAAGAAGAGGAGGCCTGGGCTTGGTAAAAAGGCCTTTGAAAAGGCCTACCCCTGCCCCAGACTGCTGCCTTTGAGGAGAGGCTTGCCTTTCTTTGGCCTGAGCACTCCTGTATGTAGTCCTGTACGCATCCATTTTTTTCATGTAGTTCTCTGTCTGCTCCCCAAACAGAGAATTACCAATAACAGGGAAATCCATGGCCTTAGCCTGGGTATCCTGTGATAGGCTAGTATATCTGAGCCAAGCCATCCTCCGAAGGGCCACAGATGTACCCATGACTCTTGATGAAACATCATTGGAGTCCACAGCAGCATGAAACTGCACCTTGGATGCCTCATTCCCATCTGCAGCCACCTGCTCCAGCTCCTTGGCAAGCTGGTCAGGGGTCTGTTTAGCCAGAGCCAGCACAGTGTCCCATCTGGACTTCTGGTATCTAGCTGTGTAGGTGATATAGTTAGCCTGCCTGAGTCCCAAAGATGCTGCCATGTACTGCTTCTTTGCCATGGCACCAATCCTCCTGGAGTCCTTATCTGGGGGTGTGTGATGTCAAGGGGATATTTGCCTTATCACAGGCAGCAGTCTGCACTACCCCAACATAGCTGCATTGCTGAGAAAGGAACTTCATGTCCAAGCCTGAAAGGGTGTACCTCTTGTCCATTCACCTGTCCACAGGAGGCATGGAGTTAGGATTCTTAAGAATTGTATTTGTCTGTTTCCCAAAAGATTTATGGAGAGGAATAGACAGTCTCCTGGACTCTGGGATGTCCATCATTTCAACAAAATCAGGCTCCTCCTGATCCTCCACTGCTTCTTCCATTGGAAGCTGGAGGGTTTCAGCCACTTTTTTGTAAAACATAAAGTGGGAAGGGGACTCAGAAAGCCTAGGAGGAGAAACACCTGAAGATCTGTCTAGGGAGATGTCCAGGTCAATAGGCACATCCAGACTTTCATAATCACCATCATCATCCTCGTACTCTCCCTCCTTCTCCTCCAGTTCATAAACTTCTTCTGAAGTGTAATCCGGAACCGGCCGAACCAAGCCCCTGCCAGACAGTGCCAGTTCGGCCGGAACCGAAGTTAGCGATTGCACTATTCTTTTCGCTTTGGCTATCTCATCAGCGGTCAGAGTATGAATTTCTGGATCCAAACCGGATGATTTATCTTTTCTCTTCCTTTTAACCAGAACCGACTCCTCAGAATCGGCTCTCCTTTTGCCCGAAGTATCGCCCTGGTCAGAGGGCACTCCTTCTGGTTCGGTCGGAACTGAACCGGGCTGGCCATCCAGGTTAGCGGACTTCTCGGCCTCCCTTTCCCTCAGTCTACCTACTCTCTTATCCAGAGTCTGTCCTACTATTAACCATTCGCCCTGGTAGGGGAAGACTGTTATACCTTGTTTTCTCAAAAACCCTACCACCACTGATAGGCACTTTGTAAAAACCTTTTTTGCCGAAGTTAGCCCAAAGGGGAGAGTTGCAAACTGATAATGGCCTGAAGCCAGTCTGAATCTCAAGAAGAAAAAATTACTCACCTTAGTAATTATGTTTCTTCTAATGGAGTGTGGCTGTATTCTAACAATTGCAGTGATTCCCAACCTTTGAACTGCCCCGGAGAACAAAGAGTTAACTTTCTATGCAGGGCATAGAATGCTGAGCTCGAGCTCGGCTGAAGTCTCTGTCTGGAGTGATTCAAACCTAAACCGTCAGATTCTTACAAGCCCGACTAAACTAAAAATTCTATGTCGAAATTGTAAAAATTCTTACTAGCCAACTGGCTGAAAAAAGTTTTGGATTACCAAGGAAGACTCAAGTAAGGAAACCCAAAAACAAAACCCAATGTACTATAAATAACAATAATAAATCAGCACCCAAACAAAAAGGAGGAGGGTGCAAAAAACACCCCTGGGGTGCAACACTGCACCTGCCCACCCACTTCCCAAAAACAGGTTCTCAGAGGGGAGGCAGGGAGGGAGGTCAGAATACAGCAAGTTTGGCAGTCTGAATCGTGGTGGTCAAACCCCAGAAAATAAACACAGGTGGTGTGGGGATCAGCCTTAGCAAAGGCTTCCCCACACACACTGCAGTGTTGAAACCCAGTGGGCCCGTTTTTTTTCTTGGGTTTCTCAGACATGGCCAATCCTATCCAGAACGTACCCTTTTTTTGGCAATCCACCAGGCAAGACTCCCCTATCAGTTCCTGACCGTGTTACGGGTCTTGGAAAAAAACGTAATAAAATCCAGTTTTTTTCAGAACCGATACAGACCGGTTACCACACACTAGGTAAATTCACAAACTTTTTTAAACTAAACTGATCAGTTCAGCCGAACCGATCCGAAATTTACAAGTTCCACACAAAAACTAAATGTAAAACCTATCTAGTACTCATGGTACCACAGACAGAGACTTAAACCGACAGATTTGGTAGCAGAAATTCGGTAGAAACCGAGCGAAAAATGACACTTTGACTTTATTGAACCGAGCAAAGGAGAAATCTCTGGAGCGACTGTTCGGTGAGGCGGAGTAAAGAATCTGATGGTTGGAGTTTAAACAACAGCAGACAGGGGCTTCAACCGAGCTCGCAGTGAACACTCCATGCTGGCCATGGAAAGTTTAACTCTTTGTTTTCCGGGACAGTTGAAAGGCAGGACCTAACTGCAATACTCAGAATACAGCAAGACTTCATGTTGTTTGAAATGATATTTTGAGGCATCCAGGGCTGATCTTGCTGTGGCAATCAGGTCCTGTGTCAACTCACCATCTGCTCTTTTGGCAAGTGCCAGAACTGTGTTCCAAAGTGCTTTCTGGTGCTGTTCTATACGAGCTGAATAAACTGCCTGCCTGACAAGCAGGGAAGATGTGACATAAACATTTTTGGCCATATCATCTAATTTGTTTAGAGTCCTTTTTAGGAGGCTGTGTTGATAGAGTGACTTCTGCTCTCTCACAAGAAGTAGCCTGGACTACACCATGATAATCAAAATGGGCACACAGGTATTCCACACCCTGCTTGTCCACCTAAAATTTTCTTTCAGTTTTCTTATTGATGGCTGCAGCTGTAGTAGGTGCAGGCATGCTTTTTAATATGACCTTTTAAGTGATTTATGTATGGGACGAAACACTTTTTGGTGGAGTTACTCTCATCATGTTCATAAATTCAGCATCCTCTTCATCCTCCTCTGTTTCTTGTGTGGGGATGTTGAGGGTATCAACTATTTGTCTGACAAATGAAAAAGATGAGTAGTCCTCATAATGCCTTAGAGGGGATTCGAAATCTTGCTCAGGTGCACCCTCCAATTCCATGGGGTCATCCTCCACCATTTGTACATAATAATCTTCTTCTGCCTCTGTAGGCATATAAATTGGAGCCTGAGCTGAGGTGGGGGTGGCAGGTATCTTATTAAAATGTCCCATGGCCTGGATAAATTGCCATATTTTTTGCTATATCTCTGATGAGGGCATTGTATCTGTGCCATCCACCTGCTTCTTGCTCCACTCAGGAGGAATGGCAGTGCATTTATTTTCTTTAAATTTCTTTTTGGCAGTCACCAATTTCAGTGTCTGCTCTGAGGTTCTTTAATTTTTTCCATTCTGGACTCAGAGTTTGCCCTTTCGGACACCCTGATGTGTGAACCATCTTTACCAAGTATTTTTTGATGGCTGTGCAGCTTTATCTTTTTTTTTGTCACCTTTTACACTACTTGCTGTTGTACGTGAGGAGACAGACCCTTCCGACGTATGCTTTCCACCATCACTGGGAACTCTCTCAGAGCCTTTTTTTTTACCATTTTTCTGTGCCACAAAGACTGAGAAGGAATATTTATCTTTAGATTTTTTTACCCTTTCTAAAGAGGTTTTTGGGCAAATAATATGACAGGATTTAACAATTTTTAAAAAGTCGTATTCTGGACCTAGACAATTTAAACAAAGCTCATGGCAGTCTGCCCTCACCAGAAGCTGGAAACAATTTTACAGCTATTTAAGCCCGTAGGTCCACCGGGTCTCTCACACATGCCCAATTTAAGAGATCCTGTAGAAAATATATTGATTCCCCAAAAAACAGTGTAGTACCAAGAGCCGAATTAAAACAAACAAAAAAAAACCCAAATCTGTGCACTGGAAACCATGCCAAAGTTCAAATCACAGTTCAGGAAACAGGAACTGTTCAATTACAGTGAAAGGTCATGGACTGAAAATGGAAAATGAAAGCATTCTGTGAGGAGACGGACCCTTCTGACTCATGCTTTCCACCATCACTGGGAACTCCCTCAGAGCCTTTTTCCTTTTTTTACTATGTTTCTGTGACACAAAGACTGAGAAAAAAATATTACTCACCATAGTAATCTTGTTTCTTCAAAAGGATCACTCATTATGATTAAATGTAATGTAGTCAGCCTCCTGTGTTGAACTGCCCGGAGAGATGGAATTTTATGTAAATTATGGAACTCTCAGTTGGCTCATGCCACTTTCAAACTGCTGCCCTAGCAACTGCTGCACTCTGAGTGCTTCAGATTCTTACAGAGCCTAACTGGGTAAAAGACCCACTAGCTAAAAATTAACAAACCTTAAAAATAATATTTTTTGCCCTTTCAGGTCAAAACATCCTTAACCAACAAACCTAAGAAAACTGAGACCACATGGACACCAACTGGCTAAACAAAGTGCGTCTTTATCTTAACATATATAGGAGAAAGAAAAAAACCCTAATGTAGGGATGCTGAGCAACTTCTATAGGTTCTAGTAGGGCAGGTAGGGAGAGTCTTTAATCATAATGAGTGACCCCTTTGAAGAAACAAGATTACTATGGTGAGTAATTTTTTCTTCTAACCCCAGGAATCACTCATTATGATTAAAGGTAATGCAGACTACCAAGCAGTACCTTTGGAGGTTGGGCAGAGAACCTATTTTGGAAACAGGCTCTGCAGTACTGCTGTACCAAACCTAGCATCACCTCTGGATTGTAAGTCCAGGCTGTAATGCTTTGTGAAGGTGTGTACTGTTCTCCATGTAGCTGCTTTACAGATTTCCAGTAGCGGAATTTCTCTTGGAGCTGCCAGTGAAGCAGCTGTGCCCCTGGTGGAGTGTGCTCTGAGGCCCAGAGGTACCTGTTTACCCACCTTACTATAACAAAACTGTATACATGCCACTATCCAGCGAGCAATTGTACGTTTTGTTGCAGTTCTGCCCTTACCAACTTCACCATATGTGAGAAAGAGCTGTGATTGACTTGTCCTGTAAGATTTGGTTCTGTCAATGTAGTGGCTGAGAGCCCTTTTGACATCAAGGGAGTGAAGTCTCCTTTCTGGAGAACTGGAGTTGTCTGTAAAGAAGACAGGTAGCGTGATAGACTGATTTAAGTGAAAATCAGATACCACCTTGGGAAGGAATTTTCTATTAGTCCTAAGGACCACCTTGTCCCTGTGGAATGAGATGTAGTCCACATCTGTGCACAGGGCTTGTAATTCACTGATCCTTCTGGCTGAAGTAATGGCAACCAGGAAAACAGTTTTCCAAGTGACGTACTTCAAATCTGCGGTTGCCATAGGTTCGAATGGTGCATCCATGAGTTTAGCAATGCAAATATTTAGATTCCAGACTGGAACTGGTTCCCTTAGGGGAGGATGCAGAAGACTAAGGCCTTTAAAATATTTTCTAAATACCGGATGAGAAGCCATAGAACTCTCCTTACCAGCTGATAGGTAAGCAGAGACTGAAGCTAAGTGAACCTTGAGGGTGGAAGGCTTCAGGCCTAAGGAATGTAAATGTGTAAGGTAATCTAGAAGAACAGCCAAATAAGCCCGGAAAGGGCTCAAGCCTTTACCTGTACACCATACTGTAAATCTTTTCCACTTAGAGACATAGGTATTCTTAGTAGAAGGCTTCCTGGAACCCCTAAGCACTGTCAGCACCTGTTCTGATAGATTAAGGTTAGCAAACTCTAAGTCCTCAAGAGCCACGCCTTGAGCCTCAGTGATTTGAGATTGGGGTATAGGATCCTGCCTTGACAGGAGGTTAACAGGTTGTGCCTCCTGGGCAGATAGATTGGGGAAACCACTGACAGAGACAGCAGAAGAGAGTACCAGTGCTGTCTCACCCAATCCGGAGCCACCAGTATCATTTTTGCTGGTTGGGATCTCAATTTCAGCAGGGTCCTGAATATCATAGGGAAAGGAGGGAATGCCTACAGAAATTTCCCTGTCCAATCCAGGGCCAAGGCATCCAGGGGGATTGTGCCCCTTAGAGGAGGCCTGCAACAGTAAATTGGAAGCTGGTGGTTTTCTGGGGAGGTGAAGAGATCCACCTCTGGAGTGCCCCATTTTCTGAAAATTGTACTGAGTATCTGAGTATTCAGGCACCACTCATGGTGGTCCTGACTTACTCTGCTTAAAAAGTCTGCCAGCACATTGTCCTTCCCTGGAAGATATATGGCTGACAGGGATACTCCCATAGAGTTTGCTAGGGACCACAGTCTCATTGCTTCTGTGCACAGTAGATGTGACCTGGTACCTCCTTGCTTGTTGATGAAATACATGGTTGTGGTGTTATCTATTCTGACTTGCACCACCCTGTTTTGCAGGTAAGGAGTAAATGTTTTTAAAGCCAGGTAAACAGCCCTGAGCTCCAAGAGATTTATGTGCAACAGAGACTCCTGGGGGGACCATGTGCTACTTGCTGTGTACTCTAACATGTGTGCCCCCCAGCCTAGAAGAGAGGCATCTGTTGTGAGGATTACTGAAGGTTGTTCCCTTATAAAAGGCACACCCATCCTGAGGTTGTGCTCGTCCAGCCACCATTGTAACGCGTGGACTAAACTTTCTGTGACTGGAACCAGTTTGGACATAGGATCTGTTCTTTGAGACCAATACTGTCTGAGATGGAACTGAATATCTCTCATTTGAAATCTCGTGCCCATTACCACCGCCGTGGCAGATGCCATGTGGCCTAGTAACCTGAGAAATCCACTGGCTATTCTGGGTCTCCCAGGGACAAAAGATTTTGCAATCTGCAGAATGCTCATTGCCCTGTTCTGTGGTAGGAAGGCTCTGCCCTGTCTGGTATTTAGTTCTGCTCCAATAAACTCCAGCACCAGGAGTGGTACCTGTTGGGATTTTTCTTTGTTTATTAGAAATCCCAGGAACTCTAGTGTGGATTTTGTGAGTGCCAGTGACTGTACTGCATGCTGCAGAGACTGTCCTACTATTAACCATTCACCCTGGTAGGGGAAGACTGTTATACCTTGTTTTCTCAAAAACTCTACCACCACTGATAGGCACTTTGTAAAAACCTTTGGTGCAGAAGTTAGCCCAAAGGGGAGAGTTGCAAACTGATAATGGCCTGAAGCCAGTCTGAATCTCAAGAAGAAAAAATTACTCACCTTAGTAATTATGTTTCTTCTAATGGAGTGTGGCTGTATTCTAACAATTGCAGTGATTCCCAACCTTTGAACTTCCCCGGAGAACAAAGAGTTAACTTTCTATGCCGGGCATAGAATGCTGAGCTCGAGCTCAGCTGAAGTCTCTGTCTGGAGTGATTCAAACCTAAACCGTCAGATTCTTACAAGCCCGACTAAACTAAAAATTCTATGTCGAAATTGTAAAAATTCTTACTAGCCAACTGGCTGAAAAAAGTTTTGGATTACCAAGGAAGACTCAAGTAAGGAAACCCAAAAACAAAACCCAATGTACTATAAATAACAATAATAAATCAGCACCCAAACAAAAAGGAGGAGGGTGCAAGCAAAAAACACCCCTGGATGCAACACTGCACCTGCCCACCCACTTCCCAAAAACAGGTTCTTAGAGGGGAGGAAGGGAGGGAGGTCAGAATACAGCAAGTCTCCATTAGAAGAAACATAATTACTAAGGTAATTTTTTCTTCAAACAACATGAAGTCTTGCTGTATTCTGACAATTGCAGACTACCAAGCAGTACCTCCAAGGAGAAGGGACAGAACCTACTTTGGGAATAGGCTCTGAAGTACTGCTGTGCCAAATCGAGCATCACTCCTAGCCTGGATATCCAGAGAGTAATGCTTGGTAAAGGTATGGACAGTTTTCCAGGTGGCTGCTTGACAAATTTCTAAGAGAGGGATATCCCTGGCAGCAGCCAGGGAAGCAGCTGTACCTCTTGTGGAACGAGCCCTCAGGCCTGAGGGTGGAGTTTTCCCCAGCTTTTCATAACAGAATTGTATACAAGACACAATCCACCTGGCAACTGATCTTTTGATGGCAGGCTCGCCCTTTCCCACTTCTCTATAAGTGAGGAACAACTGGAGGGAGTCAAACCTATGACCCTTGGTGCCCTCTATGTAGTAACTAAGGGCTCTTTTGACATCTAAACTGTGTAGCCTCCTCTCTCCTGAGGAAGAATGATCAGTGAAGGAAACAGGGAGAGACACAGACTGATTTAAATGGAAGTCTGAAACCACTTTGGGCAAGAACCTTCTATTGGTTCTAAGGACCACTTTATTCCTGTGAAATGAGATAAAAGATTCCACTGACAGGGCTTGCAATTCACTGATATGCCTGGCAGAGGTAATGGCTACCAAGAACGCAGTTTTCCAAGTCAAGTACTTAAGCTCTGCTGAAGACATAGGCTCAAAGAGGGGTTGCATAAGTTGAGCAATGCAAACATTCAAATCCCAGGCAGGGGCAGGGTCTCTAAAAGGATGATTGGTGTGACGCAATCCTTTAAAAAATTTACAGAGCACAGGATGGGAAGATTGTGAGGAAGACTTCCCCACAGACAAAAACGCAGAAACAGCTGATGTGTACCTTGAGAGTAGCTGGTCTGAGGCCTAGGCCATTAAGATGGACCATATAATCCAGAACCGTAGGCAATTCAGAAGTGTCTGGAGAAACATGCTTCTTAGAACACCAAATGCTGAATCTTTTCCATTTGGAATTGTAAGCCTTTCTGGTGGAGGGCTTTCAAGAAGCCTTGAGGATATCCAGAGCCCCTTGGGAAAGATGCAGATCTGCAAACTCTAACTCTTCAAGATCCATGCTTTGAGATTGAGAGACTGAAGATTGGGGTACCAAATCCTTCCCTGAGAGGATGTTAACAGGTTGTAATTCCTGGGAAGAGACAGGGGAAGATGGACTGCTAGGGACAGCAACAGGAGGTCCCAGGGCTGTCTGGCCCAATCTGGAGCAATCAGAATCACCTTGCAAGGTTGACACCTTATTTTTACCAAAACTCTGAACAGGAGTGGGAAGGGGGAAAAGGCATACACAGAAGAAAAAATTACTCACCTTAGTAATGTTGTTTCTTCTAATGGAGTCTTGCTGTACTCTGACTATTGCAGTTAGGTCCTGCCTTTCAACTGCTCCCGAGAACAAAGAGTTAACTTTCCATGGCCAGCATGGAACGTTCAGCGTGAGCTTTGTTGAAGCCCCTGTCTGCCGTTGTTTAAACTCCAACTGTCAGATCTTTACGAGCAATACTCACTAGAAGTTCTGTGTGGAAGCTGTAAAACTCACACTAGCCAAATGGCAACTAAATTTATTAAAAAGGGTTTTTTGGTTTCAAAGCAAGACTCAAGTCAGGAAACCCAAAAAACAAAACACAACACACACCCAAAGTAAAGGAGGGTGAAAACGGGGGCACCCTAGGGTGCCAACACTGCTCCTGCCCACCCACATCCCAAAAACCAGGTTCTGAGGGGGGTGGAGGTGCGGGGGGTCAGAATACAGCAGGACTCCATTAGAAGAAACAACATTACTAAGGTGAGTAATTTTTTCTTCAAACAACATGAAGTCTTGCTGTATTCTGACTATTGCAAACTACCAAGCAGTACCTCCATGGAGGAGGGACAGAACCTACTTTGGGAATAGGCTCTGAAGTACTGCTGTGCCAAACCAGCATCATTCCTAGCCTGGATATCCAGAGAGTAATGCTTGCTGAATGTATAGATTGTTTTTCAGGTGGCTGCTTGACAAATTTCTAATATAGGAATATCCCTGGCAGCAGCCAGGGAAGCAGCTGTACCTCTAGTAGAGTGAGCCCTCAGGCCTGAGGGTGGGGTTCTACCCAGTTTTCCATAGCAGAATTGTATATAAAAGAGACAATCCACCTAGCAATAGATCTCTTAGTGGCAGGTTTGCCCTTACCGACCTCTCCATATATGAGGAACTGGAGGGACTCAAACCTGTGACCCTTGGTGCGCTCTATGTAGTAGCTGAAGGCCCTTTTAACATCCAAGCTGTGTAGCCTCCTCTCTCCAGAGGAGGAATGGTCAGGGAAGAAAACAGGGACAGACATAGACTGATTAAGGTGGAAATCTGAAACCACCTTAGGCAAAAACTTCCTGTTAGTTCTTAGAACCACTTTATCTCTATGGAAAGAGATGAAATCAGGCTCCACTGATGGGGCTTGCAATTCACTCATACACCTGGCAGAGGTAATGGCTACCAAAGAAAAAATTACTCACCTTAGTAATTGCTTTTCTTCTCATGGAGTCTTGCTATATTATGACAGAAGCAGTTAGCCACAGCACTTGAACTGCCCCGGAGAGGAAACAGTTAACTCCAGGCAGACCCAAAGCTCTATCTGGCTAGTTTCAAACTGAAACTGTCAGATCTTTACGTAGCTAACACTAAGCAACAAGTCTGTGTGGAAAAACCCTACACTAGCCAAGTGGCTACCTACTAGTAGGAAAAAACAATAACAGAAACAGCAACAATAATAATAATAATAATAATAATAATATCACCCCAACAAGCACTATTAGGCCCCCCTTCCCCAAAAGACTCAAGTCCAGGAGGAGGGCCAACATATACCCAAAACCAGAAATACCTAGTTCCTCAACCCTAAAGAAAAGGGGAAAGGAAAGAACTAAAATGGCATGACACAGTGCTTGCACTAATTTGCCAACCCCTTACCCAAGTAGAAGTTCTGAGAGGGGCAGGATGGGTGGTCATAATATAGCAAGACTCCATGAGAAGAAAAGCAATTACTAAGGTGAGTAATTTTTCTTCAAACACCATGAAGTCTTGCTATATTATGACAGAAGCAGATTACACAGCAGTACCTCCATGGAGGAGGGTCAGAACCTACTTAGGAAATAGGCTCTGAAGCACAGCTGTGCCAAACCGAGCATCTCTCCTGGACTGGACATCCAGGAATAATGCTTGGTAAAGTGTGAACTGTCTTCCAGGTAGCAGCTTGACAAATTTCCAGAATGGGAATATCCCAGCAGCCGCTAGAAATGCAGCTGTACCCCTGGTGGAGTGGGCCTCAGTCCTGAGGGGGTTCTCTACCTAGTTTTTGGTAACAGAACTGGATACAAGAGACAATCCACCTTGCAATTGTCCTCTTAGTGGCAGGTTTCCCTTTGCCAACCTCGCCAAGGTAAGGAAGAGTTGAAGGGATTCGAACCTGTGATCCTTGGTGCATTCCAAATAGTAGCTTAAGGCTCTTTTGACGTCCAAACTGTGCAATCTCCTCTCATCCGAGGAAGAGTGCTCAGTAAAAATACTGAAGGAGATGGATTGGTTCAGATGGAAATCTGAAACCACTTTAGGTAAAAACTTTCTGTTAGTCCTGAGGACTACCTTATCTCTGTGAAAAGAAATAAAATCCTTTTCCACTGACAGGGCTTGTAATTCACTTATGCGTCTGGCAGAAGTGATGACCACTAGGAAAACAGTTTTCCAAGTTAGAAACTTGAGATCTGCTGAAGACAGAGGTTCAAAAGGGGGTTGCATTAACTGAGCAATGTAAACATTCAGGTCCCAGGCAGGAGCTGGGTCCCGAAAAGGAGGGTTAGTGTGAAGTAACCCCTTAAAAAACTTTGAAAACACAGGGTGAGAAGAAAGGGAGGCAGGCTTCCCTGCTGATACAAAAGCAGAGACAGCTGCCAGATGAACCTTTAAGGTAGCTGGCCTAAGGCCTAAGGATTTAGATGGACCAAATAGTCCAGTAAAATGGGCAAATCAGCAGATTCTGGGACAATTTGCTTCCCAGAACACCAGATGGAAAACCTCTTCCATTTGGAATTATAAGTGGCCCTAGTGGAAGGCTTCCTTGAAGCCTTTAAAATATCAAGGACACCTTGAGAAAGGTGTAAATCAGAATTCTAACTCCTCAAGAGCCAAGCCTTGAGGTGGAGGGCTTGAGGTCCGGATACCACACTCTCCCTGGGCACAGGCCAGCAAGTTGTGGACCCTGGGCAGGCTCAGGGAGGGTGGACTGAAAGGGACAGAAGCAGTGGGTACCAGGGCTGTCTGGCCCAGTCTGGGCAATCAGGATCACTTTGCAGGGCTGGGATCTGATTTTACTAATACCCTGAAGAGAAGGGGAAGGGGGAAAGGCATAGGAACTTCCCTTCCAATCCAACAGAAAGGCGTCCAGGGGGACTGAGCCCAGCACTGGAGGCCTGCAACAAAATATAGGAAGTTGGTGGTTGTCTGGGGCTGCGAAAAGATCTATCTGAGGAGTGCCCCATCTGGCAAAGACTGATCCCAGCACCAGAGGATTCAGAGACCATTCGTGATGGCCTTGAGAAATCCTGCTGAGGGCATCCGCCAGGACATTGTCTTTCCCTGGAAGGTGAACGGCTATTAGGGAGGTGTTCAGGGAATAAGCCAGAGACCACAACTTCATTGCTTCGTGCACAAGGCTGATGACCGAGTGCCCCCTGTTTGTTGATGTACCACATTGTCGTGGTGTTGTCTGTCCTGACCTGAACTACCTTGTTCTGGACAGATGCTGAGAAAACCTGAAGAGCTAAAAGACAGCTCTGAGTTCCAATAGGTTGATGTGGAGCAGAGATTCCGGAGGGGACCACACTCCCTGAGTGGAAAGGTCGCCAAGTGAGCCCCCACCCTAGCAAGGAGGCATCCGTGGTGAGGGTGAGAGAGTGGGAACAGGAATGAAGGGACCCTTGTCTTAAGTTGCTCTGATCCTGCCACCACTGGACAGCCAGAATCAGAGTTGGGTCACTGGAACCAATTTGGAAGGGGTCCTCCTTTGAGACCAATAGGCCCTCAAATGGAACTGAATGTCCCTCATCTGAATCTTGCTCCTTGCACTACAGCTGTGGAAGCAGCCATGTGTCCTAGGAGTTGCAGAAAATGCCTTGCTGGTCGAGAGACCCAGGGTGAAAGAGGATGCCAGGGCAATGAGTCTCTCTACCCTTTCCGAGGGGAGAAATGCCCTGGCCAACTTTGTGTTCAGTTCCGCACCTATGAAAGTTAGTACCTGAACTGGTTCTACAACTGACTTTGGTAAATTCAGCAGGAATCCCAAGGAAGTGAGAAGCTGCTGGGTGACTTGCAAGTGGGATTTTACCTGATCTGGAGACTGACCCACAATGAGCCAGTCGTCCAGGTAGGGAAACACAGCAATCCCTTGCCTTCTTAAATGAGCCACTACCACAGCTAGACATTTTGTGAATACCCTTGGAGCAGAGGTAAGGCCGAAGGGCATTGCTCTGAACTGGTAGTGGCCTGAGGGCAGTTCGAACCTGAGGTATTTTCGGTGAGGAGGCCTGATCAGGACATGAAAATAGGCATCCTTGAGGTCCAGGGAGGCTAGCCAGTCCCCTGGCCTCAGGGAGGGCAAAATCATTGCCAGAGTTAACAATTTGAACTTTGGTTTCAAAAGATGCTTGTTCAGGTACCTTAAATCTAGAATGGGCCGCCATTCTCCTGTCTTTTTTGGGGTAAGAAAGTATCTGGAGTACAGCCCCTTGCCCTGGTGACAAGGAGGAACCCTTTCCACTGCTTTGCAGTCTAGAAGAGAAGAAACCTCTGCTTCCAAGGCAAGGGTTTTTTAAGGATTTGCAGGTGGAAAATGTCTGGTTCTCATCTTTGGAAACTGTTTGAAGCTGAGAACCAGACCCTGGCTTACTACCTCAGAACCCATTTGTCCGAGTTAGGGACACCCAGTTCTGGCTGAAATAAGCCAACCTGCCTCCCACCGGTACAGGAGAATCGGCCCTGGGCACCACATCAGGATGCCTGCTTGGCAGCAGCCTTAGGCTGAGGGGAGGGGGACGGTTTACCTGCGCCCCGTCTACCTCTGCCTCTGAAAAAAACCCTCTGTGCAAAAGCAGAGGAGGCTTGAGATTGATAAAAAGGCCTGTGGAAAGGCCTGCCCCTACCTCTGGGAGTGTGCCTTTGTGGAGTGGCATGCCTCTCCTTAGCCTGGGCACTTTTGTAGGTAGTTCTGTACTCATCCATCTTTTTCATATAATTTTCTGTTTGCTCTCCAAACAGAGAATTTCCCACTACAGGAAAATCCATAGCTTTTGACTGAGTATCTTGGGACAGATTAGTGCACCTGAGCCATGCCAACCTACTGGAAAGCTACAGAAGTGGCCATGACCCTAGAGGAAACATCATTAACATCCACAGCAGTATGAAATTGAACTTTAGAGGCTTCAATGCCATCAGCAGCCACCTGTTCCAACTCACTAGCCAGCTGGCCATGGCCTGCTTGGCTAACTGCAATACTGTGTCCCATCTAGATTTCTGATATCTAGCCACATAAGCCATATAATTTGCCTGCCTGAGTCCCAAAGAAGCTGCCATATATTGTTTTTCGCCATAGCATCAATCTTCCTGGAATCCTTATCAGGAGGATGTGAGGCCAGGGGAATATTAGCCTTGTCACAGGCTGCAGCTTGTACCACACCTACATGACTACACTGCTCAGTGAGGAAGTCTATATCAGGGCCTGATAAAGTATACCTTCTGTCCATTTTTTTATCTACAGGAGGGACAGAATGAGGATTTTTAAAATTTTTGTTGTTTGCTTCCTAAATGACTTATGCAAAGGAATAGACAACCTCCTAGACTCTGGTATATCCATCATTTCTACATAATCAGGCTCCTCTTGCTCATCCACAGCCTCTTCTAAAGGAAGCTGGAGGGTTTCTGCAACCTTTTTGTAAAACATAAAATGAGAAGGGGACTCAGACAGCATAGGGGGAGATTCAAAGGTCTGTATGGAGAAATGTCCGGTTCAATGGGCACGTCCAGACCCTCCCAGCCACATACATAATGATCAAAATCTTCCTCCCCCTCCTGTGGTTCATAAAATTCCTCAACATCATACTCTTGAACCATTGGAACCGAACGAACCAACCTTTTGCCAACTGTTGGTGGTTCGACCGGTCCCTGAGACAGTGACTGGACAATCTGTATGGCTTTAGCTATCTCTGCAGCAGTTGGAGAGGCAATTTTGGACTCCAGACCTGCTGATTTCTTTGACTTTTTTACTGGGACTGGTTCCTCTGAACCAGCCTTCCTTTTGCCCGAGGAAGTCTCGCCCTGGTCAGAGGGCACTCCCTCTGGTCCAGTGGGTGCTGGACCGGGCTGGCCATCTGGGTCAGCGGACTTTTTGGCCTCTCGTTCCCTGAGCCGGCCCAATCTCTTCTCCAGGGTGGCTGCAGGAAATTTTTACACACCTGGCAGTCTGACAGGAGGTGGTCAGCCCCCAGACAATAAACACAAGTGGTGTGTGGGTCAGCCTTGGCAAAGGCTTCCCCACAGACATCACAGTGTTGAAACCCAGTGGGCCCGGTTTTTCTTTTGGGTTTCTCAGACATAATGCCAGCCTATCCAAAAACTTGCCCTTTTTATGGCAGTGCCAGGCAAGACAACCTTATCGGTTCCTAACCGTGTCACGGGTATTTGAAAAACCATTGAAATAAATAGTTATTTTTAGAACCGATAAGAACCGGGAACCGCACTCTAAAAGCCCAATATAATGTTTAAAATAATTTTTTTAGCAAACTGATCGGTTCAAAACCGAACCGATAATTAATTTCCACACAGACTTTGAAATCCTGTACTTACGGTTTACCAGATAGAGCTTTGAACTGAAATGCGGTAAAATAAAATACTTATTGCCAGTTCAAATGAACCGAAAATACTCGCTTTAACCGAGAAATGAACCGAGATGAAGGAGCTGATCTCCGGAGCGACTGTTCAGTGAGCGAGTAAGAATCTGACAGTTTCAGTTTGAAACTAGCCAGATAGAGCTTTTGGTACAGCGTCACAGCTTTAGAACTCCAGTCTGCCTGGAGTTAACTGTTTCCTCTCCGGGGCAGTTCAAGTGCTGTGGCTAACTGCTTCTGTCATAATATAGCAAGACTTCATGGTGTTTGAAAACACAGTTTTCCAAGTCAAGTACTTAAGCTCTGCAGAGAACAAAGGCTCAAAGAGGGGTTGCATAAGCTGAGCAATGCAAACATTAAGGTCCCAAGCAGGAGCAGGGTCCCTAAAGGGGGATTGGTGTGCAGCAATCCCTTGAAGAACTTACAAAACACAGGATGGGCTGACAGAGGAGAAGGCTTGCCTACTGACAAGAAGGCAGAAACAACTGCCCAATGCACTTTAAGTGTAGCTGGCCTAAGTCCTAAGCCATTAAGATGGACCATATAGTCCAGAACTGTAGGCAACCCAGCAGATTCTGGAGAAATATGCTTATTAAAGCACCAAATAGTGAACCTTTTCCATTTGAAGTTGTAAGTCTTTCTGGTGGAAGGCTTTCGGGAAGCCTTAAGGATATCCTGAACCCCTTGAGAAAGGTGCAGATCAGCAAACTCTAGCTCTTCAAGAGCCATGCCTTGAGACTGAGAGACTTGAGGTTCGGATACCAAACCCTCTCCCGGGAGGATGTCAACAGGTTGTAATTCCTGGGAAGAGACAGGGGAAGGTGGACTGCTAAGGACAGCAACAGGGGGTACCAGGGCTGTCTGGCCCAGTCTGGAGCAATCAGAATCACTTCGCACGGTTGTAACCTGATCTTGACTAACACTTTGAACAGGAGAAGGAAGGGGGGAAAAGCATACAGAAATTTCCCTTCCCAATTCAGAATCAGAGCATCCAGGTGGACTGAGCCCAAGACTGGGGGTCTGCAACAAAAGAGAGGAAGTTGGTGATTGTCTGGGGCTGCAAAAAGATCTATCTGTGGAGTGCCCCATCTCCAGAAAATCACTTTCAAAACCAGGAGATCTAGGGTCCATTCGTGATGGCCCTGGGATATGTAGCTGAGAGCATCTGCTAGGACATTGTCTTTCCCTGGGAGGTGAACTGCTATCAGAGAGGTTCGCAAGGAATAGGCCAGGGACCACAACTTCATTGCTTCTGTGCACAAGGCTGTAGACTGAGTGCCTCCTTGCCTGCTGATGTACCACATTGTGGTGGTATTGTCTGTTCTGATCTGGACCACCTTGTTCTGTACATATTTGGAAAAGGCTTGCAGTGCCAGAAACACTGCTCTGAGTTCCAAGAGACTGATGTGAAGCAGAGATTCTTGAGGTGACCACAGCCCTTGGGTGGTAAGATCCCCCAGGTGGGCTCCCCAGCCCAGCAAGAAGGCATCTGTGGTGAGTATCACTGAATGAGACTGAGTGACAAAAGGAACTCCTTGTCTCAAATTGTCCTGATCCTGCCACCATTGCAAAGCCTGAATCAGGGTTCGAGTCACTGGGACTAGTTTGGTAAGGGAATCCTTTCTTTGGGACCAGAAGGCTCTTAAGTTAACTGAATGTCCCTCGTCTGAAATCTTGCTCCCTGGACCACTGCTGTAGAGGCTGCCATGTGGCCCAGAAGCTGCAGGAAATGCCTTGCTGGTCGAGACACCTGAAGGGCGAATGAAGAGGCCAGTTCCATAAGGGTCCTTACCCTGTCCAGGGGAAGGAAGGCCCTTGCCCTTACTGTATCCAGTTCCGCCACTATGAAGGTGAGGAGCTGTACTGGCTTGAGAACTGACTTTGGAAGGTTGAGGAGGAATCCTAAGGAAGTGAGCACTTGCTGAGTTATTTGCAGATGTGACTTGACTTGGTCTGGAGACTGATCCACTATGAGCCAGTCGTCCAAGTATGGAAAGATGGAGATCTTTTTTCTCCTTAGGAAAGCAACCACTACTGCCAGGCACTTTGTGAACACCCTTGGGGGTGATGTTAGGCCAAAGGGCATTGCTCTGAACTGATAGTGGCCTGAGGGCAACTCGAACCTGAGGTACTGTCTGTGGGAGCACCTGATGGGAATGTGAAAATAGGCATCTTTGAGGTCCAGAGAGGCTAGCCAGTGCCCTGGCCTTAGAGAGGGCAGAATTATTCCCAGAGTCACCATTTTGAACTTTGGTTTTAAAAGGCGCTTGTTCAGATATCTTAGATCCAGGATGGGCCGCCATTCTCCTGTTTTTTGGGGGGTTAGGAAGTACCTGGAGTACAGTCCTTTGCCCCAGTGTAGGCTAGGTACTCTCTCTATAGCTTTCTTTCTTACCTTTCTTTGGCCTGAGCACTCCTGTAAGTGGTCCTGTATTCATCCATTTTCTTCATGTAATTCTCTGTCTGCTCCCCAAACAGAGAATTACCCACTAGAGGAAAATCCATGGCCTTAGCCTGGGTGTCCTGTGAGAGGCTAGTACATCTGAGCCAAGTCATCCTCTGAAGAGTCACAGATGTAGCCATGATTCTTGATGACACATCATTAGAGACCACAGCAGCATGAAACTGAACCTTAGATGCCTCAACCCCATCTGCAGCCACCGCCTCCAGCTCCTTGGCTAGCTGGGGGGAGGCCTGTTTAGCCAGTGCCAGTACAGTGTGCCACCTGGAGTTCTGGTACCTGGCTGTGTAGGCCATGTGATTCGCCTGCCTGAGTCCCAAAGAAGATGCCATGTACTGCTTCTTTGCCATGGCATCAATCTTCCTGGAGTCCTTGTCAGCGGGGTGTGAAGCCAAGGGAGTATTTGCCTTGTCACAGGCAGCAGCCTGCATTACCCCAACATGGCTGCATTGTTGATATAAGAACTCCGTGTCTGAGCCTGAAAGTGTATACCTCTTGTCCATTCTTCTATCCACAGGAGGTATAATGTTAGGAGACTTTAAGATTTTTTGTGTCTGTTTCCCAAAAGATTTATGGAGGAGAATAGACAGTCTCCTGGACTCTGGGATGTCCATCATCTCTACATAATCAGGCTCCTCTTGATCTTCCACAGCCTTCTCCATAGGAAGCTGGAGGGTTTCAGCCACCTTTCTGTAAAACATAAAGTGAGAAGGGGACTCAGAAAGCCTAGGAGGGTAAACACCTGAAGGTCTGTCTGGGGAGATGTCCGATTCCACAGGCACATCCAGATCTTCACTTACATCATCATCCTCAAATTCCCCTTCCTCTTCAAATTCCGGTTCATAAAAATCTTCAAGGGTATACTCTTGAACCGGGGGAACCAACCGAACTGAACCCCTGACAGAAGCAGCCGGATCGGTCGGAACCAGACGGAGCGATTCCACAATCTGAATGGCCTGGGCTATCTCTTCGGCGGTCGGAACATGAGCCTCTGGATCCGAGCTGGTCAATTTATCTTTGTGTTTTGTTTTTGTCGGAACCGATCCCTTGGAATCGGCTCTCCTTTTGCCCGAAGAAGTATCGCCCTGGTCAGAGGGCACTCCTTCTGGTTCGGTCGGAACCGAACCGGGCTGGCCATCCGGGAAAGCGGACGTCTCGGCCTCCTTTTCCCTCAGTCTACCTAATCTCTTCTCAAGGGTAGATTTGGGAAAGGTTTTACATATTTGGCAGTCTGAATTGAGGTGGTCAAATTCCAGACAATAAACACAGGTGGTGTGGGGATCGGCCTTAGCAAAGACCTCCCCACACTCACTGCAGTGCTGAAACCCAGAGGGACCGTTTTTTTTCTTGGGTTTTTCAGACATGGCCAACCTAACCAAACTTACCCTTTTTTCGGCAACTGCCAGGCAAGACTCCCTTATCGGTTCCTAACCATGTCACGAGTATTGGAAAAACACGGTTCAAAACACGTTTTTTTTAGAACCAATAAGAACCGGTAACCACACACTAAGTAAACAAACAAATTTCACTAACAAATGGCCGGTTCAGCCGAACCGAGCCGCACTTTTACAAGTTCCACACAGAAAACAGAACAATTCCTATCTAGTACTCATGGCACCACAGACAGAGACTGAACCAACTATGCAGATACTTTTTTTGGTTTAAAAACCAACAAAAACTTTAACCGACTTTCAAACCGAGCTGAAGAAGAAATCTCCGGAGCGAATGTTCAGTGAGGCGGAGTAAAGAATCTGACGGTTTAGGTTTGAATCACTCCAGACACAGACTTCAACTGAGCTCGAGCTCAGCATTCTATGCCCTGCATAGAAAATTAACTCTTTGTTCTCCGGGGCAGTTCAAAGGTTGGGAATCACTGCAATTGTCAGAATACAGCAAGACTTCATGTTGTTTGAATTTTCTGTGAGAAGGTCTGATGGGAATATGGAAATAAGCACCCCTTAGATCTAGGGAGGCTAGCCAGTCTCCCTTTTGCAAGGAAGGAATAATTATGGCAAAAGTGACCATTCTGAACTTTGGTTTCAAAATGTGCTTGCTCAGAAGTCTTAGATCCAAAATAGGCCGCCAATCCCCGTTTTTCTTCCTTATGAGGAAGTATCTGGAATAAAAACCGTTTCCCCTGCTTATTAGAGGCACTACCTCTACTGCTTTGATTGCTAGCAGATGTTTTACTTCTGCTTCCAACAAAACCCTGTGTGCATCTGTTGCCGGAGAAAAAGTTCTTGTTCTCAGTTTGGGAATGATTTGAAACCAAGTGCCAAGCCCTGGCTCACTACCTCCAGCACCCACTTGTCTGTGGTGATGAGAAATCCACAATCGGGAGCTCCCGATTGTGGATTTCTTGTTTGTGGGGCTTGCTACCCCTCGGTGAGCTGCATGTTTGCTGAAGGAGTTCTGTTCGCAGTGCGTCTTTTGGATGTGTCTGTGGTGATGGACTGCCAAGCGTGAAGGTAATGAGCCAGTCTGCCACCTACTGGTGGATCTGTAATAGGGGATGCGACCTGCACTAGCCCGTCAGGGATTCTGTGCAGGCTGTGTCTGAACCTGTGGTGCAGGAGCTGCTCTTCTCATGGCTGTCCTGCCCCTTCCTCTAAAATAACCTTTAGCCTGCTGCTGAAGCTGGGAGGCTTGTGCCTGAAAGAAAGGTCTGGGATAAGAAACCCTGCCCCTACCTCCCCTACTTTGGGATCTATAAGAGGTGAAGAGCCTATCCTTGGAATTGCTCCAATAGGCAGATTTATATTCCTCTACCTTTTTCATGTATGCCTCATTTTTATCCCCAAACAAGGAGTTGTTCTCCAGGTGGAAATCCATTGCTTTGGCCTGGGTGTCTAAGGTTAGGTTGGTGGCTCTAAGCCATGCAAACCTTCTGAGTGAAACTGACAAAGCCATTAACCTGGATGCAGTATCATTGGCATCCACTGCCATATGAAATTGGTACCTAGTAGCATCAAGTACAGCCCTTGCTGTATTTTGTAAGTCTACAGCCACTTCATCTGGGACCTTATCAGCCAAAGCTACAACAGTGTTCAATAGAGCTTTTTGGTACTGCACTGAACATGCCATGTAACTGGCCTGCCGAACTAATAATGAGGCAGCCATGTACCATTTCTTTCCCATAGCATTCATTTTTCTTGAATCTTTGTCTGGTGGATGGGTAGCCAATGGGATCCTGGCCTTGTCACAGGCAGCAGCTTGGACTACTCCCTCAGGATCAGGATGTGTAAATAGAAAATCAGATGTAGTTCTGTCCAGCTGGTATTTATTGTCAGCTTTCTTATCCACACCAGGAATAGAGGTTGGAGTTTTAAAAATCTGCACTGCAGCCTTCTTTAAAGATTTATGCATGGGCAGAAGTAAACGTTTCATGGGGGTTAACCCCATCATTTCTAGAAAGTCTGCCTCCTCCATATCCTCCTCTATTTCCTGAAGAGGAAGGTTCAGGGTTTCCACCATGTTCTTAACAAAAGCATAGTGGGAGGAGTATTCCTCAGGACCCCTGGGAGGAGATCCAAACTCCTGATAAGGAGAAACCTCTGGATCTATAGGTTCCCCTTCAAAGTCATCCTCCTCCTCCTCTCCAAACACTTCCAGTACTTCTTGCCTTGCTGGGACTGTAGGAGGAACTGGGGCAGATGGTGTAGGAACCAGGACTGCACCATGTAGGGCTTGTAATACTTGTAATGCCTTAGCAATGTCCTCAGCCGAGGGCATAATATGCTTGTCTGGTGGGAGCTCCTTAGCCTTCTTGGCCGGAGGCGCAGCGACATGTTCTTTACACTTTTTCTTTAATGGAACAGGTTCAGTGCCTGTTTCCACAGCCCTTTTTGTTTTACCTTGTTCAGATTTATCTGAACTCCTGTCAAGACCCTTGGCTTTACCTCCATCCTTTTTGTGGGAGGAGGAAGAAGCAGAATTATCCCCAGAAGCAGAAGACATCTCTTCCAAAATTTTAGACCTTTTCTTTAATGTTTTGGGGCAAAAGGTCTTACAAATATCACAACTGGCAAATATGTTGACTTATACCCAAACAAGATTGCCTAAAAGAGTCACATTTAAAACCTGTGGGTCCTGTGCGTTTTTTAGGCTTATCCAAATGGACCTCTGACATTTAAGCTAGGCAAAAAAAGATTACTTCAAAACACCGTTATTTAAAGTAACTTGGAACTGGAGATTACTATAAAATAACTACCGCTAGTGGTTCCTGGAACCGAACGCTATTCGGTTCCTGAAGAAAAAGGAACCGAGAAAATTACTAAATTTGGACAAAACTAAAGTGATTCAGGGAACCGATTGCTAAATCACTCTAAATAATAATAAATTGGGATAGGAAACCTTTAAAATAGACCCGGAACCCTCTGTTCCAAGAAACCGTGAGGGAACCGCGAATATAAATAAAAAACTACTAAAACACTAATTCTACTATACTAAACAATGTTTCTAAGGCAGCAATTTAAAATTAAACTGAAAATGAGTACTCATCTACAGATAAACTTTAGTCAGAGACAGTTCAAGGAGAGCTCTCCAGGGCGTCCTTACTAGGCAGGCGCAGTAAAGAATCTGAAGCACTCAGAGTGCAGCAGTTGCTAGGGCAGCAGCTTGAAAGTGGCATGAGCCAACTAAAAGTTCCATAATTTACATAAAATTCCATCTCTCCGGGCAGTTCAACACAGGAGGCTGACTGCATTACATTTAATCATAATGAGTGATTCCTGGGGTTAGAAGGCATATTTATCTTTAGATGTTTTTTACCCTTTCTAAAGAGGTTTTGGGGAAAATAATATGACAGAATTTAATAGTTTTTAAAAAGTCGTATTCTGGAACTAGGCAGTTTAAACAAAGATCAAGGCAGTCTTCCCTCAGCAGGGGCTGGAAACAATTTTGCAGTTATTTAAGCCCGTAGGTCCACTGGGTCTCTCACACATGCCCAATTTAAGAAATCCTGTAGAAAATATATTAAGTCCCCAAAAAACAGTATAGTACCAAGAGCCAAATTAACACAAACAAAAAAAAAAACAGATCTGTGCACTGGAAACCATGCCAAAGTTGAAATCATGGTTCAAGAAGAAAAAATTACCTTAGTAATTATGTTTCTTTTAGTGGAGTCTTGCTGTATTCTGACTATTGCAGTTAGGTCCTGCCTTTCAACTGCCCCGAAGAACAAAGGGTTAACTTTTCTATGCCTTGCATAGAATGTTCATCACGAGCTCGGCTGAAGCCCCTGAATGTTGTTATTAGAATTGCAACCGTCAGATCTTTATGAGCAAAACTTACTAGGTGTTCTGTGTGGAAACTGTAAAATTTTTACTAGCCAACTGGCAATTATATAATGTTTTTGGTTCTCAAAGGAAGACTCAAGTCAGGAAACCCAAAAACAAAAACAGATTCATAAAACAACATTCCACCCATACAGAAAAGAGGGTGTAAAAAGGACACCCCTAGGGTGCCAACACTGCTCCTGCCCACCCACATCCCAAAACTAGGTTCTGAGAGGGGAGGCGGAGAATCAGAATACAGCAAGACTCCACTAGAAGAAACATAATTACTAAGGTGAGTAATTTTTTCTTCAAACAACATGAAGTCTTGCTGTATTCTGACTATTGCAGACTACCAAGCAGTACCTCCATGGAGGAGGGACAGAACCTACTTTGGAAACAGGCTCTGAAGTACTGCTTCCAACACCAGGGGATCTATGGCCCATTCGTGATGGTCCTGGGATATTCTGCTCAGTGCATCTGCTAGAACATTGTCCTTCCCTGGGAGATGAACTGCTATCAGAGAGGTTTGCAGGGAATAGGCCAGGGACCACAACTTCATTGCTTCTGTGCACAAGGCTGTAGACCGAGTGCCTCCTTGCTTGTTGATGTACCACATGGTGGTGGTGTTGTCTGTTCTGACCTGAACCACCTTGTTCTGTACAGACTTGGAAAAAGCCTGCAGTGCCAGAAACACTGCTCTGAGTTCCAAGAGATTGATGTGAAGCAGAGATTCCGGAGGTGACCACAGTCCCTGGGTGGTAAGGTCCCCCAAATAGGCTCCCCAGCCCAGGAGGGAAGCATCTGTGGTGAGGACCACTGAATGAGACTTTGTGACAAATGGAACCCCTTGCTTCAAATTGTCCTGATCCTGCCACCACTGCAAGGTTTGGATCAGGGTTCAAGTCACTGGAATTAGTTTGGTAAGGGAATCCTTTCTTTGGGACCAAAAATCTCTTAAGTGGAACTGAATGTCCCTCATTTGGAATCTTGCCCCTTGGACCACTGCTGTGGAAGCTGCCATGTGGCCCAGTAGCTGAAGAAAATGCCTTGCTGGTCGAGACACCGGAAGGCTGAATGAAGAGGCCAGTTCCATGAGGGTCCTTGCCCTTTCCAGGGGAAGGAAGGCTCTTGCTTTTATCATATCCAGTTCTGCACCTATGAAAGAGAGGAGCTGCACTGGTTCGAGAACTGACTTTGGTAGGTTGAGAAGGAATCCTAAAGAAGTGAGCACTTGCTGGGTCACTTGCAGGTGTGACTTGACTTGGTCTGGAGACTGACCCACTATGAGCCAGTCGTCCAAGTATGGGAAAATGGAAATTTTTTGTCTTCTTAGGAAGGCAACTACTACTGCCAGGCACTTTGTGAAGACCCTTGGGGCTGATGTTAGGCCAAAGGGCATTGCTCTGAACTGATAGTGGCCTGAGGGCAACTTGATCCTGAGGTACCTTCTGTGGGAGCACCTGATGGGAATGTGAAAGTAGGCATCTTTGCGGTCCAGGGAGGCTAGTCAGTCCCCTGGCCTTAGAGAGGGAAGGATAATTCCCAGAGTTACCATTTTGAACTTTGGCTTTAAAAGATGTTTGTTCAGATATCTTAAGTCCAGGATGAGTCACCACTCTCCTGCTATTTTGGGGGTTAGGAAGTACCTGGAGTACAATCCTTTGCCCCAGTGTAGGCTAGGAACTCTCTATATAGTTCTGAGAGCTAAGAGAGAAGAAACCTCTGCCTCTAGGGCAAGGGTCTCTGAGAGATTTGCAGGTGGAAAAGATCTGGCTCTCATCTTGGGAAATTTTTTGAAGCTGAGAACCAGTCCCTGGCTTACTACTTCCAGGACCCACTTGTCTGAAGTAAGAGACATCCAGTCCTGGACAAAGTAAGCCAGTCTGCCCCCTACTGGTATAGGAGAATCGACCCGGGCAGACTCATCAGGGTGTCTGCTTGGCAGGGGCTTTAGGCTGAGGGGTGGATACAAGTCTGCTCATCCCCCTTCTGCCTCTCCCTCTAAAGAACCCCCTCTGCAAAAAAGAAGAAGAGGAGGCCTGTGCTTGGTAAAAAGGCCTTTGGAAAGGCCTGCCCCTGCCCCTGGACTGCTGCCTTTGAGGAGTTGCTTGCCTTTCTTTGGCCTGAGCACTCCTGTAAGTGGTCCTGTATTCGTCCATTTTCTTCATGTAATTCTCTGTCTGCTCCCCAGAGAATTACCCACTACAGGAAAATCCATGGCCTTAGCCTGGGTGTCCTGTGAGAGGCTAGTATATCTGAGCCAAGCCATTCTCCGAAGAGCCACAGACGTAGCCATGACTCTCGATGATACATCACTGGAGGCTACAGCAGCATGAAACTGAACTTTCGATGCCTCAATCCCATCTGCAGCCACCGCCTCCAGCTCCTTGGCAAGCTGGGTAGGAGCCTGTTTAGCCAGTGCCAGTACAGTGTCCCACCTGGACTTTTGGTACCTGATTGCATAGGCCATATAGTTAGCCTGCCTGAGTCCCAAAGATGCTGCCATGTACTGCTTCCTTGCCATGGCATCAATCTTCCTGGAGTCCTTGTCTGGGAGGTGTGATGCCAAGGGAATGTTTGCCTTATCACAGGCAGCAGCCTGTACAACCTCAACATGGCTGCATTGCTGAAAAAGGAACTCCGTATCTGAGCCTGAAAGAGTGTACCTCTTGTCCATTTTTCTGTCCACAGGAGGTATAGAATTGGGAGACTTAAGAATTTTTTGTGTCTGTTTCCCAAAAGATTTGTGGAGGGGAATAGACAGTCTCCTGGACTCTGGGATATCCATCCTCTCAACATAATCAGGCTCTTCCTGGTCCTCTACTGCCTCCTCCACAGGAAGCTGGAGGGTATCAGCCACCTTTCTGTACAACATGTAGTGTGAAGGGGACTCAGAAAGCCTAGGAGGAGAAACACCTGAAGGTCTGTCTGGGGAGATGTCCGGGTCAATAGGCACAACCAGACTTTCACCATCACCATAATCCTCATACTCTCCCTCCTCCTCAAACTCCAGTTCATAAAATTCTTCCAAGGTATAATCCGGAACCAGGGGAACCGACCGAACCGAGCCCCTGCCAGATGGTGCCGGTTCAGTCAGAACCGATCGAAGTGATTCCATAATCCTAATCGCTTTGGCTATCTCATCGGCGGTCAGAGTATGAGATTCTGGATCCGAACCAGTCGATTTGTCTTTTCTTTTCCTTTTTGTCGGAACCGATTCCTCAGAATCGGCTCTCCTTTTGCCCGAAGAAGTATCGACCTGGTCAGAGGGCACTCCTTCTGGTTCGGTCGGAACTGAACTGGGCTGGCATCCGTCATGGACTTCTTGGCCTCTTCCCTCAGTCTACCTACTCTTTCAAGGGTAGATTTGGGAAAATTTTCAAATTTGGCAGTCTGAATCGAGGTGGTCAAACCCCAGACAATAAAACAGGTGGTGTGGGGATCAGCCTTGGCAAAGACCTCCCACACAAACTGCAGTGTTGAAACCCAGTGGGCCCATTTTTTTCTTGGGTTTCTCAGACATGGCCAACCTAACCAAACTTACCCTTTTTTGGCAATCCGCCAGGCAAGACTCCCCTATCAGTTCCCGGACCGTGAAACATTGTTTGGAAAAAACGATTAAAACCCGCTTTTAGAACCGATATGGACCGTAACCACACACTAAAGTAGAGTACAAATTTTACCTCAAAATGATCGGTTCAGCCAAACCGATCCACAGTTTACAAGTTCCACACAGAAAACAGAACAAAAACCTATCTAGTACTCACGGTACCACAGACAGAGACTTGAACCGACTATGCGGACTCAACAATTTGGAAGAAACCAACCGAAGACCGACACTTCAACCGACTTTTGAACCAAGCAGCAGGAGAAATCTCCGGAGCGACTGTTCAGTGAGGCGGAGTAAAGAATCTGACGGTCGCAGTTCGAACAGTACTAATAGTACTAATGACCTGGCAAATGGGGAGCCAAAGAAAGTTCAGGAAGAGTTTAGGAAATTGGGGAGGGGTCTCAAGCAAGTAGCTACTTCTGTCACTTTCTCAGAAGTACTACCTGTGAGAGGCAAGGGAGAGCATAGGGGTGCATGCACCAGGAACTTTAACTCACGGTTGAAGAACTGGTGCTATGAAGAAGGGTTTGGATTCATTGTTGACTGGGGACCCACCTGGAAGAATGGAGATTTGTTCAAGCCTGACGGCCTGCATCCATCCTGGAGGGGAATTCAAGCACTCAATGATAAGTTTAAATGCTACACTGACAAGCATTTAAACTAGCAAAGGGGGGTGGCAGGCCAGCAAGGAGGGTACCTACTTGCTCACCCCCCACAGCTAGCAGTGGAACCAGTGAACCAGAGGAGTTGCTGTCTCTACAAAGCAGTGTGCAAAAGATGGAGATTAGCACCCAAGAGGTGGATAGGCAGAAAAGGGGCAAAATTCAGCAGAAGAGCAGACACCAAGGAGAACCAGGGATAAAGGACAACCAAGGAAGGGGCTGGAGTAGAACAGCGAAACAGTCTAGGGAGGTCAAATCATGGAAAGCCATGTGTGCAAATACCAGGAGCCTTAGCAACAAGATGGAAGATCTGGAGGCTGTCATAGTGCAGTCAGATTTAGACATTGTGGCCATCACTGAAACCTGGTGTAATGATAACCATGACTGGGAGATGGCCATACCTGGCTACAACATATTCAGAAGAGACAGGGCAGGCAGGAAGGGAGGAGGAGTGGCACTGTATGTGAAAAAGGACAGCTTCATCTGGTTCAAGGTCAGCTGGCATTAATCTGTATCCCCCTCCCCCGGGTCGTGCCTAAAAATAGGCAGGATTTGTCTAGTGCACTTACCCGGTCAACAAAAACGAAATAAAGAAATAAATTAAGAAAATAAATAAAAATGACATAAGGGCCACAGAGATCCAGGAGGAACAAAATGGGGGAGAGATACTGTGGGTTAAGCTGGAAAGGAAAATGGGACCAGCCATCTGCACAGGTGTGGTCTATAGACCAGCCCAGGAGGAAGAAACAGATAGGGAGCTAATGCTAGCCATCCAAAGGATGGCAGACAAGGGTGAGGTAGTACTGATTGGAGACTTCAATATTCCAGACGTGGACTGGAGCATCCCAGCAGCAGCATCAACTAGGAGCAGATTTATCCTTGACTCCCTTCAGGGTGCCTTCATCAAGCAAATGGTCATGGAACCAACTCGGCAGAAGGCAATACTGGACCTTGTGTTCACAAACAGGGACAGTGTGATGGGGGTAACAGTGGGGGAGCACCTGGGGAACAGTGACCACCAGTCACTGTGGTTTGAAATCACAGAAAGAGCAGAACCAAACCACACAAAAACACGTATCCTGGATTTTAGGGGGTCAGACTTTGGGAAAATTGGGAGATACTTGAAAGAGGCATTAAGGGGAATGGGGCAGGGATCAGGGGTTGAGGAACAGTGGCAGTATTTAAAATGGGGATTACAAGAGCAACAGAATTATGTATTAAGCAGGTTAGCAAGAGGAAAAGGAAGAGGAGACCATTATGGTTTCAAAGAGGTAGCAAAGAAAGTGAAAGCCAAAAGATTGCAATCAGGCAATACAAAAATACACAGGCAGAAGGGGATAGGGAGAAGTACCAGGAGAAGCAAAGGGAGGCAGGGAGGTCAGTAAGGGAAGCCAAAGCTCAGACAGAAGAACACATTACAAAATCAGTGGGTAGAGGAGACAAAACCTTTTACAGGTACATAAGTGAAAAAAGAAAGGCAAAGGGAGGGATAGTGAGACTGAAGGGGGAGGATGGGGGCTGTGTGGAGGATGACAACAGTAAAGCTGACATATTGAACAGGTATTTCTGCTCAGTCTTTACTGAGGAAGAGGAGGGTAATGGGTCTGAACGGAGTACAAGGGGTGAGAATGGTGCAGAAATGGACACAAGTCCCTTTACACGAGAAAGGGTCCTGAAGGAACTGGAAGTAATAAGAGTTGATAAAGCAATGGGGCCAGATGGGGTGCACCCCAGGTCCTTAAAGAACTAAGAGAGGTGGTGGCTGAACCTCTGGCTATCCTGTTTAGCTGATCACTGGAAACAGGGGAGGTACCCAAAGACTGGAGGATAGCAGATGTAGTCCCCTTATACAAAAGTGGGAACAAAGAGGAAGCGGGGAACTACAGACTAGTCAGCCTCACCTCAGTAGTAGGGAAGATCATGGAAGCACTACTGAAGGAGAGATTGGTGGAACATCTGGTTGTCAATGGACTACAGGACCCAAGGCAGCATGGTTTCACCAGGGGGAGGTCATGTCAGACCAACCTCATTGAATTTTTGACTGGGTGACTAGGGAGGTGGATCAGGGGAGGGCAGTGGACATGGCCTATCTGGACTTCAGCAAGGCCTTTGACACTGTGCCACATAGAAGACTATTGCACAAACTGGGGAATATGGGTGTGGGCAGGACAGTAGTGTGGTGGGTAGGTAACTGGCTGGGCGGCAGGACATAGAGGGTGGTGGTAAATGGCTGTCACTCCACAGAGGGAAGAGCGACCAGTGGGGTACCACAGGGATCAGTGCTGGGACCGGTCCTATTCAATATCTTCATCAGTGACATTGCGCAGGACCTAGAAGGCAGAATTTCACTGTTTGCTGATGACACAAAGCTCTGTAACAGAGTAGACACACCAGAGGGTGTAGACAAAATGAGAAGGGACCTGCAGAAACCTGAAGAATGGTCAGGGGTTTGGCAGTTGAAATTCAATGCAAGGAAGTGCAAGATAATGCATATGGGGCACAAAAACCCTGGCACAATATTTCAGTTGGGGGGTGAGGATATAGCATGCACCAAGCAGGAAAGGGATCTTGGGGTTATCATCTCTGATGACCTCAAGGTAGGAAAACAGTGTGACAAGGCAGCAGGTAAAGCAAATAGGATGCTGGGATGCATAGGTAGGGGCATCAACAGCAGGAAAAGGGAGGTCATAATTCCACTATATAAGACACTAGTGAGGCCCCTCCTGGAGTACACTGTACAGTTCTGGAGACCTTTCCTACATAAGGACATAGACAGGGTAGAGAAGGTTCAGAGGAGGGCAACAACGACGGTGCATGGATTGCATCACAAGTCCTATGAGGACAGGTTGAAGGAACTGAACATGTACTCCCTGGAGGAGAGGAGGGAGAGAGGGGATATGATACAGACATACAAGTATCTTACAGGGAGGAACAGGGTGCAGGAATACACTATTTTTAAGCGAAAAAGATGTTCCAGGACTAGAGGGCATGGGATGAAGTTGGAGGGAGGACGATTCAGAGGAAACGTGAGGAAGAATTTCTTCACAGAACGGGTGGTGGACAAGTGGACACCCTGCCAGAGGAAGTGGTGGGGGCTGAAACAATCACGGGATTTAAGAATGCATGGGATAGACATAAAGGAATTCTGGAGGTCAGGGGCAAGGGGCAACAGACTTCTTGGAAAACATAAACTGAACTTACAAGCTCAAATGGGCAGACTGGGTGGGCCATAGGCCCTTATCTGCCAACACTGTCTATGTATGTATCTATGTATCTATGAATAACAACAGACAGGGGCTTCAACCGAGCTCGTGATGAACATTCTATGCAAGGCATAGAAAAGTTAACCCTTTGTTCTCCAGGGCAGTTGAAAGGCAGGACCTAACTGCAATAGTCAGAATACAGCAAGACTTCATGTTGTTTGAAACAGGAACTGTTCAATTATGGTGAAAGCGTACGGACTGAAAGAAAACATTACTTACCATAGTAATCTTGTTTCTTCTAAGGGAATCTTACTGTTTTCTGACATATGCAGTATTGTCCTCCCACAGTACTGCCCTAGAGCTGAAATGATTAATAGAACCTATGCTAATGATGGAATGCTAGGCTCATGCTCAGTTTTCAAACCACTGTCCCTGGTAAACATTCTATAACTGTCAGATTCTTACGGAGCGTGAATACTAAGAAGCTATCTATACTAACTTTAACAATTAACTAATAAATGACAACCAACAATCCCTTCAGTTGAAAAATGTGGGCTACATTAAGACTCAAGTAACTAAGCTCAACAACAGAACCACTCACGGGTTTACAACAGTGTGGACAGCTGTGCTGCAGTGCCCATAGGTTCTAGCGCGGAGGTAGGGGGGGGAGCTCAGAATACAGTAAGATTCCTTAGAAGAAACAATATTACTATGGTAAGTAATATTTTCTTCAAACACCAGGCAATCTTACTGTATTCTGACATATGCAGCCTACCCATGCAGTACCTTTGGAGGAGGGTAGAGAACCTCTTTAGGAAACAGGCTCTGCAGTACTGATGTGCCAAACCCAGCATCACCTCTGGCCTGGGTATCCGGGCTGTAGTGCTTGGTAAAGGTGTGAACTGTTTTCAAAGTAGCGGCTTTTCCAACAAAGGACTATCTCCTGCAGCTGCTATTGAAGCAGCTGTACCCCTTGTAGAGAGAGCCCTAAGGCCTACAAGGATTTCTTATCTACTTTGCTACCAGAACTGAATACAAGCCACCATCCAGTGGGCAATATACCTCTTTGAGGCAGGCTTGCCCTTTCTATTTCTCCATAGGTCAGAAAAGCTGAGTGCTCACCTGCCTGTGACCGCTTGTGTGACCCAAGTAGTAGCTTGTAGTTCACTTGACATCTAGGCTGTGCAGTCTACATTCCCCTGAACTAGAGTGGTCAGTGAAATAAAGACTGGCAAAATAATGAACTGATTTAGGCAGAAGTCCGAACCACCTTTGGCAGAAATTATCTGTTAGTCTTGAGAACTATCTTGTCCCTATGAACTGATATGCAATTAAGTCAGTGGACGAGGCCTGCAGCTCACTGATGCTCCCAGCTGAGGTGATGGCTACCAGGTACACTGTTTTCCATGCTGCATACCTAAGCTCTGCTGAAGACATGGGCTCAAATGGTGGTTTCATTAGCCAGCCAATGCATATATTGAGGTCCCATCCTATGTGTGTTCCTGTGAGGGAATGAAATGCATGAGACCCTTGAAGAACTTGCTAAACACTTGATTAACTGCCAGAGATGACCCTTACCAGCTGACAGGTAAGCAGAGACAGCTGGTAATTGTACTTTGAGGGTGGAAGGCCTAAGGCCGAGAGAAACGGTATGCCATATATTGTAGGATCACTGACAAGTCAGCCTGGCAGCAGTTTATCTCTTTTTGGCAACCAAATGGAAAAACGTCTTCCATGTAAAGGAGTAAGTCTCTCTGGTAGAAGGGTTCTCTAGAAACCCCAAGAACCTACAGCACTCTATAGAAATGTGCTAGTTCGAATACTCTTAAGTCCTCAAGAGCCAAGCCCTGAGCCTGAGAGACCAGATATTGGGATAAAAGACCCTGTCCTGCAAGGAGATCAATAGGTTGTGCCTCCTGGGCAGAGAGATTGGCCTGGAAATTGACAAGGTCAGCAGTAGAAAATACCATGGCCTTCTGGTCGAATCTGAAGCAATGAGGATCACTGTCGCTGAGTGAACCCTGAGCTTCATCAGCACTCTGAGCAACAGGGGAAATGGAGGAAAGGCATACAGGAACTTCCCTGTTTAATACAACAGCAGCATATCCAGAGGGACTGTGTCCCCTGCAAGAGGTCTGCAACAGAACTATGGTAGCTGGCACTGTCTGGGGTTGCGAGAATGTTCATCCCTGGGGTACCCCACCTTCTGACCAGCACTTGTACTCCTGGTGGTTTCAGTTGATTCTGCTGAGAGCATCCACCAGGACAATGTCCTTCCCTAGGAGGTTAACAACTGAGCGGTCGATGTCCAAGGAGTGAGTTAAGACTCCACACTTTCATGGCTTCCGTGCACAGTAGGGACAACTTTGTGCCCCCTTGCTTGTTTACATAGTACATTGTGGCTGTATTATTTTGTCCTGACCTAAACCACCTCACCTTGAAGCATTACAGCAAAGGGTTGAATGCCCATCTAAGCTGCCCTGAGCTCCGGACCGAGTGCCTCCCTGCTGCTGATGTACCACATGCTGGTGGTGTTGTCCGTTCTGACTTGAGCCACCTTGTTCTGTACTGACTAAGAGAAAGCTTTTAGGGCCAGAAAAACTGCCCTGAGCTCTAGGAGATTGATGTGGAGAAGGGATTCTTGGGGGGACCACAGCCCCTGGGCAGTGAGGGACCCCAGATGGGCTCCCCAGCCCAGAAGAGAAGCATCCGTGGTAAGGACCACTGAACAAGGCTGAGTAACAAAAGGAACACCTTGTCTTAAACTGTCCTGATCCTGCCACCATTGGAGGGCTTGGATCAAGGTCAGAGTCACTGGGATCAGTTTGGTAAGGGAATCCTTCCTCTGAGACCAAAAAGCTCTCAGGTGAACTGAATATCCCTCATCTGGAATTTTGCCCTTGGACCACTGCTGTTGAAGCTGCCATGTGGCCCAAGAGCTGGAGGAAATGCCTTGCTGGCCAAGATACCTGAAGGCTGAAAGAAAAGGCTAGTTCTATAAGAACCCTTGCCCATTCTAGAGGAAGAAAGGCTATTGCTCTGAGAGTGTCCAGTTCTGCCCCTATAAAAGTAAGAAGCTGTCTGTTTTGAGAACTAACTTTGGAAGGTTGAGAAGAAATCCTAGAGAAGTGAGCACTTGCTGGGTCACTTGCAGGTGAGACTTGACTTGGTCTGGAGACTGACCCTATTAGCCAATCATCCAGACATGGAAAATGGAAATCTTTGCCCTCTTAGAAAGGCACCTACTACTACTGCCAGGCACTTTGTGAAAACCCTTGGGGCTGAGGTTAGGCCAAAGGGTATTGCTCTGAACTGATAGTGGCATGAGGGCAACTCGAACCTGAGGTACTTTCTGTGGGAGCACCTGATGGGAATGTGAAAGTAGGCATTTTTGAGGTCCAGGGAGGCTAGTCAGTCCCCTGGCCTTAGAGAGGGAAGGACTATTCCCAGAGTTACCATCTTGAACTTTGGTTTTAAGAGATGTTTGTTTAGATATCTTAGGTCTAGGGTGGGTCGTCACTCCCTTATCTTTTTGCGGGTCAGCAGTCCTTTGCCCAAGTGTAGGGTAGGTACTCTATGGCTCTTAAAGCTAGAAGAGAAGAAACATCTGCCTCACGGCAAGGGTTTCAAGAGATTTGCAGGTGGAAAAGATCTGGCTCTCATCTTTGGAAATTTTCTGAAGCTGAGAACCAGTCCCTGACTTACTACTTCCAGGACCCACTTGTCTGATGTAACAGACAGCCAGTCCTGGACAAAGTAAGCCAGCCTGCCCCCTACTGGAATAGGAGAGTCGACCCGGGCAGGCCCATCAGGGTGTTTGCTTGGCAGGGGCTTTAGGCTGAGGAGTGGATGCAGCCCTGCTCATCCCCCTTCTGCCTCTCCCTCTGAAGAACCCCCTCTGAGAAAAGGAAGAAGAGGCCTGTGCTTGGTAAAAAGGCCTTTGAAAAGGCCTGCCCCTAGACTGCTGCCTTTGAGGAGTTGCCTGCCTTTCCTTGGCCTGAGCACTCCTGTAAGCGGTCCTGTACTCATCCATTTTCTTCATGTAATTCTCTGTCTGCTCCCCAAACAGAGAATTACCCACTACAGGAAAATCCATGGCCTTAGCCTGGGTGTCCTGCAAGAGGCTAGTACATCTGAGCCAAGCCATCCTCCGAAGAGCCACAGATGTAGCCATGACTCTTGATGACACATCATTAGAGTCCACAGCAGCATGAAACTGAACTTTAAATGCCTCAATCCCATCTGCAGCCACCGCCTCCAGCTCCTTGGCTAGCTGGGGGAGGGCCTGTTCAGCCAGTGCCAGTACAGTGTCCCACCTGGACTTCTGGTACCTGGCTATATAGGCCATGTAATTCGCATGCCTGAGTCCCAGAGAAGATGCCATGTACTGCTTCTTTGCCATGGCATCAATCTTCCTGGAGTCCTTGTCTGGGGTGTGTGAAGCCAAAGGAGTATTTGCCTTGCCACAGGCAGCAGCCTGCACTACCCCAACATGGCTGCATTGCTGATATAAGAACTCTGTGTCTCAGCCTGAAAGTGTATACCTCTTGTCCATTCTTCTATCCACAGGAGGTATACTGTTAGGGAGACTTTAGGATTTTTGTGTCTGTTTCCCAAAAGACTTGTGGAGGAGAATAGACAGTCTCCTGGACTCTGGGATGTCCATCAGCTCTACATAATCAGGCTCCTCTTGATCTTCCACAGCCTCCTCCATAGGAAGCTGGAGGGTTTCAGCTACCTTTCTGTAGAACATAAAGTGAGAAGGGGACTCAGAAAGCCTAGGAGGGGAAACACCTGAAGGTCTGTCTGGGGAGATGTCCGGTTCCACAGGCACATCCAGACCCTCACTTCCATCATCATCCTCAAATTCTCCTTCCTCTTCAAATTCCGGTTCATAAAATCTTCGAGGTATAATCTGAACTAGGAACCAACCGATCCGAACCCCTGTCAGAAGGAGCCGGATCGGTAGGAACTGGACGGAGATTCCACAATTTGAATACGCTCTGGCTATCTCTTGATGGTCGGAACATGAACCTCTGGATCCAAACCGGTCGATTTGTCTTTGCGTTTTCTTTTTGGAACCAAACCCTTGGATCGGCTCTCCTTTGCCGAAGAAATATCGCCCTGGTCAGAGGGCACTCCTTCTGGTTCGGTCAGAACCGAAACCGGGCTGGCCATCTGGGTCAACGGTCTTCTCAGCTCCTTTTCCTCAGTCTACCTAATCTCTTCTCAAGGGTAGATTTGGGAAAGTTTTACATATTTGGCAGTCTGAATCGAGGTGGTCAAACCCAGACAATAAACACAGGTGGTGTGGGATCAGCTTCTAACCGTGTCACAGGGTACTGGAAAAACGTACTAAACACATTTTTTTTAGAACTGATAAGAACCGGTAACCCACACTCTAAGTAAAACAACACAAAACACAACATTTCACTATCAAATGGCTGGTTCAGCCGAACCGAGCCGCACTTTTACAAGTTCCACACAGAAAAAACAGAACAATTCCTATCTAGTACTCACGGCACCACAGACAGAGATTGAACCGACTATGCAGATAACTTTTTTGGTTTAAAAAAATGACGAAAACTGAAACTTTAACCGACTTTCGAACCGAGCTGAAGGAGAAATTCATGGAGCGACCGTCCAGTGAGCAGAGTAAAGAATCTGACAGTTTAAGTTTGAAACACTCCAGACAGAGACTTCAACCAGCTCGAGCTCAGCATTCTATGCCCTGCATAGAATGTTAACTTTGTTCTCCGGGCAGTTCAAAGGTTGGGAATCACTACAATAGTCAGACTACAGCAAGACTTCATGTTGTTTGAATATACACATATGAAAGGCATGACAAATAATCCATTCTTATGACACCAACATAAACATCCTAATGCTCTATCAGATATTATTGTACATGTCTTGCAGAGTGGGCTGCATTATAGACAACTCCTCCCCCTTTTTCAAGGAAACTAGGAGATACACCCTATAAAAGAATGGAGAAAGGTGCTGCTGACTCCCTGTAGGAGATAGCACCTAGCAAGGACATCACCACTGATTGGAGACAAGTTACTCCTAGGGGTTGTGTAGGTTGACAACATTTTATTTTTTCTCTATTACCCTGTATTTTAATTATCTTGCTGTTTGCTATTATTTCCAAGAATAGGATATTCCTATCTGTACCTGTACATATGATAAAGAGTACATTTAAACTGGCATTGGTAATCTCTTAAGTTTGACCGTCAATACCAGCCTGTCATTTTCATTGTGAAGGAACCTTTGCCTACCAAGTCTGTTTACAGACCTTTATTTCCCTCATCCAGCCCTGCATTACATATTTAAGTGTTTTACACTGTTTTTCTGTCAAGGACTGTATATTTCCTTATTTGGTAAAGGAAATAACCGAACTGACTAAGCGAGTGTAAGCCGTTTGCCAAACCGCACGGTCTGCATAACTATGCAAGCGGTAAAGCGGCTTCACTTGCTTTTCTTTTTAAGCCTGAAAAGCTCATTTAGACCATTTCTGCAAATGTGGAGGGTACTACAATGATAAAATGCTTGGATTTAACTGGACCATGAAGTAGAAAAGCAGAAATAGGAGAGGGAAGAAAAACATTCTAAATTGTAATACACAGCGCCAGATGGCCAGTCTGACTGCAGCATATTCCGACTGTTTTACACAGAAGGAGGGGGGGTAGAAAGAAACAGAAAGGCATGGAAAGAAAAATTAAAGTGCTGTTGTGCAACAGTCTTTGGAACAGATATAGAAGAGAGAAAGAAAACGTCAGGTTCAGCTAAGCACTAATCTCGGGGTGGGGGGTCAACTACCACAGGCAGCTGAGGGAAAGGCACACCCTCCCTGTGGTTGTCTTCCTCCTGTCACCACTTCAGAGTTTGCAGCAGGATTCTTGTGACTGGGACCATCTTTGACAAGGAATCTCTTTTTGGGGCCAGTGAGACCTGAGGTGGAACTAAATGCCTCTCCTCTGGAATCTTCATCCTGACACTGTTGCTGTGGCCATGTGAACTAGCAACTGTAGAAAATGCCTCACTGGTCTGGGGTATGCAGCTGGAATGAGCCTGCCAGCTGCACCAAGTTGTCTACCATTCCCTGTGGGAGGAAGGCCCTTCCTCTCAGTGCAGCCAGTCTTTGCCCCTATAGACTCCAGGCACTGAACTGGTGTTAGCATTAACTTTTTTTTTTTATTTGCTAGGAGACCCAGCCTACACAGGGTATCGTAGATGGTGATCAGTGCACCTCTAACTGCAGAGGAGACTGGTCTGCCATCAGCCAGTAGTCCAGGTACGAGGAGACTATGACCCCCTGCCTCCTCAGGTGTGCTTCTACTAACGCTATGCACTTGGTAAGTACCCCAGGAGCAGAGATAAAGCCAAAAGGAATGGGTCTGAACTATGTGGAAGGAAGTGCCCTTTAAGGCCAGAGATGTGAGCCCCATCCCCTTTCTGAGTGTAGGGAGGATGGAGCCAAAGTGACCATTCTTACTTTGGCTTTTGTTAAATGCCTGTTTAAATGTCTGAATCCCATATGGTTCACCACCCCTCCAACAGGGTTACTTCTAATAGACTGGCAGGTCTGAAAACCCTGCCCTCAGTTTGGCAGGATCTTGAACCTGATGGCAAGCCGCTGGCCCACTATCTGTCTTGGTACTTCTGGGGTGTTGCTGCTTTCTCCTTTGCAGCAGCATTCCTAAAGCTACCTTGTACCCATCCATGTTTTCCATGTAAGCCACTATTTGTTCACCAAAAGGGATGTGGGCTCACTAGAAAAATCAATGCCTTTTGGCTGGGATGAATTAGTCATCCCTAGCCAGGCCCATCTCTTCAGAGACATTGAAATTGCCATTTGCCTGGCTGCAATAACACTGCATCCAGTATAGAGGCCTCTATGCTCAAGCAATCTCTGAAATTACATTCCAGAGATGTTGATTTATTTATTTAATATCTGGAGACATAGGCCATGTGAGTGGCCTGTTTAATGGACAAAGAGGCACCTAAGTGTGATTTCTTGTCAAAGAATCCGTCTCTTGGAGTCTTTACCTGGTGGGTGTGATGCTAGAGGAATCCCTGCCTTATCACAAGCCACAGCTTGCACCACCTCTTCATGGCTGGGGTGCTCTGCTCCAGACTTAGCCACCCAATACTTCCTATACAGCCCCTTGTTCACTGGGGGAATGGAAGTGGGATTTTATAAAATTCTAGAAGCCTGTCCCTTAAGAGACTTGTGAATGGGCAGCACCAGTCTGTTACTGGCAAATCCATCCTATCCATACAGTCTGGCTCCTTTCCCTCCTCTGTGAATTCCTGGGTGGAGAGGTCCAGCGTCTGTGCGCTTTATAAAGGCAAAGTAAGAGGAAAATATCTCATCTCCCTTTTCAGGGGAGTCAGGATGTTGAGGATCAGGGCGTACCAAGGTACACACTCACCATGTACACCTCAGTAAACCGTTCAAATGAACTGGGAACCGAGAAGGAACTCAGGTCCTGAACCGAGGTCTGTGAACTGCGCCACTGAACCAGAAACGTGGTACCAGTTGCATCGCCTGTAAAATTTGTATAGCATTTGCGGTTGGAGCTGCCGGTTTTGCAGGTTGCGGTTCCTGAACCGAGTGCTTTTCCTTCCTCTTTTTCTTAGCAGAACTTACCGGTTCAGCAGCAGTGTCTGCGGTTCTTTTCTTTAATCAGGGAACCAACACCCTGGTTAGAGGGTTGTAAAATTGTTCCTTTGGTTTCTACATATGAAAGGAGGAAGTTTTGTCCACAGCTGGGTTAGCAGCCCTATTGAACCTTTTTTCCTGCAGTTGGTTAAAATGCCTGTTAAGCGCCGACTGAGGAAATGCATTTTACTGAACAGAGTGTTTTTTCTTTCTCAGCAGAACTTACCGGTTCAGCGGCAGTGTCTGCGGTTCTTTTCTTTAATCGGGGAACCATAACCCTGGTTAAAGGGTTGTAAAACCAGTTCCTTCCCATATTGAACCTTTTTCCTGCAGTTGGTTAAAATGCCTATTAAGCGCCAACTGAGGAATACTTCTTGATTTTACAGCAGTTACAATCTGCCTTCAGGTGGTTAAACCTAGGCAAAACACAAATACAGGAGGATCTGCTTACAAACAATTCCCCCACACTCTGTACAAAGCTGATAACCCATTGGGCCGGTTATTTTCTTGGGTTAGTGACAAAATAAATAAAATCCCCAAGAAATGGTTCTCTGAGAATCAGAAAGCCACACTGATGAATAAGGCTTAAACCTTATTTATTTTAATTATCTTTTTTACTTTGCGGTCGATTTAGCAACAACTGAGAGAACCAAGAGTTACCTCGGTTTCCCTCAAATAAACAAATTAAGCAACCAGCCCAGAGAAGGAATAAAATACAGAAATTCACTTTTAAAATTGTACATAAAAGTCTGATTCCCCCCCGTTTAAAAGAACCAGAAAGAAACCACCAAAACTTACCCTAAACCTAAACTATGAACAACATTAAATTGTACTCCCAAAAAATGAGAACAATAAAATCTTCAAGAAAGATGAAGGAGAGCTCTTCGAGGCCTCTGTTCTGTTCAAGTGGAGTAAAGAATCTGACAGTTGTGGAATGTTTACCAGGGACAGTGGTTTGAAAACCGAGCAGGAGCCTAGCATTCCCTTATTAGCATAGGCTCTATTAATCATTTCAGCTCCAGGGCAGTACTATCGGAGGACAATACTGCATATGTCAGAATACAATAAGAGTTCCTGGGGTTTGAAATGGAAAGTGAAAGCATTCTGTATAATAAAAAATATTTTTAGTTAATGAATAAGTGTATAAAGTTTTTACTTCTAAAACAGAAAAAGGTAACCGTAGTGTGGTCTCTGGTTCCCAGGAATCAAGGGAAACCACAGAGACCGAAATTATAACAATGTTCCTAACTAACACAAAGAAACTGAACAACTTAACTAATAGATTTAATTATAAAGAAACAAACTTACTGGAAAACTAGCTGTTACTGGAGTTGACTAAGGGGCGACTACACTCTTCAGATGGAGAAACAGATCTGATGCCCAGTGTACAGCACAGATGCAAAGTTTGAGCCTACATTCCAAATTCTAAAATTTGCATAGTTTCCATTCTCCCAGGCATCTCTCTGAGCCCAGATGACTGCAAAGACTAAACATTAAGTGAAAGGTTCCTGGAGTTAGAAGCAATTTTTGCAATTTTTTAAGCCTGCTGGCCCTTCTTCAGCTCTTTATTGCTCGACACAAGGTCTTTACAATCCACTTATATAAATAAAAACATACATCAAGTAAAATTACACAGAGATATAAAAATTCAGTAAACGTCCATCTCAGTATAAAATATAATACATAGTATTACAATCTCAATGATAATAAAAATGACAGTCTGTGCAAAATAGTTTTAGCACGAGAATTAAATAAATAAATAAAAATTTGGTCCAGAGGGAGACCAAGGTTTGATAATATAGGCCTTAACCAAAACTTCCTCTGTTTTTCATATACAGGACATATTAGGAGAATGTGCTTCAAGTCGTCCGAAACCTTTAATCTCCATTTATATAACCCATCATTGATATCTTTGTGTTTCTGCTGATAGTATATATATCTACAAATGTATATTTCTAGTTTATATCTGATAATTATTTTTCTTGTATCTGGATCTTCCAGTATCACCAGATATGGCTCCAAGGTATAACTGGTTTTAGTTCTTTTGTACCAGTTAAAGTTTTTATATGTTTGTAGTAATTCCATGTCTCTAGAATTAGATATATCTTGGTCCTACTTTTGACTTGCAGCACTATCTCTAGTGGCCTCTAATATATTTGCGAACAGGTCACCCAAACCCATAGGGTGCAAGTGAGGCAATGCATGTCATCATTGGGAAGGAACATGGGGCCCAATTCCAAGACAGCGGATGAAGCAGTCATAAAGTACGTCAATCGTAAAGTCCCGAACACCTACAACATGCGAGCATGCTGGATTTCAAGAGACTTGAGATGACCAAGAAATGCGAAATACGCAAATCGCAACATACACCGCCACTGCATGGCACAGCCTGCAAGAGCAGTGTAGCACTATGCAAGTCGCAACCCTACGACCATATAATCGTGCGCAAGCCGCAGGTATGTCGTAGGGACTATGAGATGGCGGGTAGCGGGGGAGAGGCGGCAAGCAGAAAAAGGCAAAAAAGGAATTTCACCCATGAAGAGACAGATGTCCTCCTGGATGAACTGGAGGCAAACCCAGACCTGCTGGGGAAGGGAGGAGGTGAGCGGCAGGAACATAAAGAGGAAGGCAGCATGGGATGATGTAATACAGAAGGTGAATGCAGTGGCACATGTGCGCCTGCATCATGCAGGACCTGCAGGTAGCGGTACAGTGACCTCAAGTGCCACGCCAAAGCAAAAAGGCACATAACAAGCGGCAGGCGATGGCCACAGGAGGCGACCCACAGGACATGTGAATATTAAGCACCGATGAGGAGAGGGTTCTGGCATTTGTAAGCCAGCACACCATCCATGCAGACTCGGAGTTGGACACCTTCCAGATGCACGCAGGGATGGGGAAGTGGACGTGTGAAGCACTGCAACTGTCATTTGTAGATGTCAAGATAGAATGGGAAGGGGGGGGTGACATGCTGTGAGCACAGTGGGCTGCAGCACAGTGGGAACTGTGAAGGTGGGTCACAGCAACGCAAAGTGGAATAGTGCACGGGGGTGGGGGCAACAATGGAATGCAGCCTGGCATGGTGCACGTCCCTGTTAACAACCGACATCGCAGCCACCACAAGGGCAGTCAGCATTGATGTTATGTAACCCCCCCCCACAGGTGCAGCAGAAGCAGACACAGAGACAGGTACGGAGGCGGCCAGCACCACCCAGCATGAGGTGCACAGCAACACAGGGGGTGTATGGTGGCACGCATGGTGGGCATTGACAGGCGTCATAGCTCAAAAGCACTGCTGTTCAATCCACAGTGATGAGCCTGAGGACAAGGAAGGTTAAGCCAATGTTTGGCGGTGCCAACGCCCCTGCGGATGGAGCTGCAGGAAGTGGGCCATGGTAGTCACGTAATGGTGAGCAACACTGATACCCCACACTCCCCCACAGGTGCGGATGCAGATGCCGATGGGGCAGGTAAGGACATGGTCAGTGTCAACAGTGGTGTGTGGGAGGGCACTGCAGGAGTGGGGTAGTAGCAGGCATGACAGTGGATGGTGCACTGATGTCTCCCCACAGGCACAGCAGCATTTGACACAATGGCGGTGGAGAGTGCGCCAGACAATGAAGGGCATGCCCAGCAGGACACAGCAGAGACAACAGGGGTGAGGGAGCAGCAACTGGAGGGGGAAGAGCCACAGGAAGATCTAGGTCAGGACCTCAGTGACTACCTGAGCTGCGGCAGCCAGCGGGGTGATATACCACAGGACCTGAGCCCCGCATCCTATCAGAGGCTGGAGGAGGCCCTGAATGGGATGTCATCACCTGGGGCAGAGGCGTCACGGACCCTGACAGAGTATGCCGGGTTCTGCCAGACCCTTGTGACAGCCCACACCAAGCAGGCTGAGATGCATACGCCTCAGTATGGACACACACCAAGCGGCACGGGAGGAGCAAACTGCACCACTGATGGGAGTGCTGGAGACTGGGGTGCAGACTACCAGTAGTGCCATTGAGTGGATTGTGGAGGCACCGACAGCCGCCATCACCCACCTGGCCATGGCCGTCAACGGGTCAATGGCACAACAGGGAAGGCAGGCCGATGCCCTCACGGCCCTGCTGCAGGTCATGCAAGCAGTCATGTGGCAATGGCCAACAGCTGGGCGTGACGCAGCCACAAAGGTGGCACCAGAGGAGTGGCCAGCAACAGCCCTGCACAAGGTGCCAGACGGAGGTGCAGAGGCCACAGCCACCAGAGGTGCAACTGCCAGTATCGCCAGCACCACCACCGCCGTCCCCAGCAGCATAAAGACCACCGCCACCACCAACACCACCCCCTACAGCCGTGACACGGCAGCGGTCAGCAGCACTGAAACCCCCGGCACCAGTGCCACTGTCCACACCCTGGGCACTGCAGCCCCCTGTGCTGCCAACACCCACAGCAGTGGGATAACAGCCAATGAAGGCAGCCGGCCATGTACTGGTGGCAGCACGTGCTGCAGGAGCCACTGGCAAGAAGGCAGCAGCAACAACTCCTGCCACAGGCATGGGGAGGAAGGCACTGGGCACAGGACCACTGGCTCACAGCAGGCCAGCACACAACTACACAGCCACAGAACCCAAGTGCTGCATACCGTGTAGGCCTCGGTTTCCTGCAGGCTGCATATGCATCTCACAGGAGCGCACATTTGTGCCGCGGGCCGCAACTGGGCACTTGTGACCCGCGATGCATGTGCAGCATGTACGTGTGCCATGTGTGTCTTGCATCCACGTGGTGTAGGTAGGCCACAGTATCGTTTCGCGGGTAACACGCTGGAGAACTGAAAGCTGTGCAGAGGCACAGCAATGCCACAGAACAGTAGGAGCAGGAGTGTACCAGTCTGCAAACTGATAAGTACTGGGACACAGTAGGCCATACCTCCAACCCCTTTCACAGGACATGCCCCAACAGACAGTACAGGACAGGCCTTAGGCACAACATGGACAGCTGAACACACACAGGACACAACTGCTGGCATGTCTGGATGTGTTCCACGAGCTGTGTACCACATCTTGATCATTATGCATGGCATGTCCACAATGGCAGCATGACTGCTACCCTACCTGCTGGCATTACAAGCAGGGTCATGTCACCACTTCCCAGTGATAGGTATGCAACATCAGAGTGGCCTAAGGACAGTCCTGGGGCATATTCAGAGCCATACCTGGGAGTCAGGGATGGCTGAGAAGTATGCGGCACCCACGAGCAGCAGGCGACAGTCACAATAACAGCACTGTTCTAACCCATGTCTTATCCCACTGTAGCACCACAGCGGACACACCCAGGCCATAGGTGAGTAATAGCCACTGCACAGCATGCACAGTTCAACTGCATTTACTACACTGTGTGCCTAACATTGCTGTTCACTGCCCCCTGTGTAGGAAACAGCACCACCACACAGGACCAGGTAGGAGGACACTGCCACAACACTGCAGCTGCTGTAGACACAGTCTGTACCACTAGCTAATGCTGACCTGCACATTCTCCATCCAGGTGTGCCGCCACAGCCAGCGGAGCTGCCCATGCCAGAACTCGCAGTGCACAGTCCAGGTACATGTTTGTCACATGTCTGTCAGCAGTGGTGGGCTATGGGACCGTGCCCTGGGTGGGGGTGGGGGTCATCAACGCATCTACCAGTCCAATGTGTATTGACATGTGTGCTATTCTTCCCCCATGCAGGTTACAACACACACTGTGGACATGTCCTGGGGATCGGGCTTCAGTCTGAGCGGGCGGTCTCCGAATTACACCCCCATGTTGACCGCCATGCTGGTGAACTGCGTGCAGCAGTGAGGTAGGGCACTGTTGCCACCGGGGTGCAGGAGGTACACTGCTGCAGTATGGGACCATGCATGGCGCGCCATTGGGGCATGGCTGGGGGCAAGCAGTGGTGTGCACCGGACGGTCCACCAGCTGCAACACCGCTGGCAGGATCTTGCGCGGAGGGATCCCGGCATTCTGGAGCACTTGCACAGCATGGCACGGTGCAGGGACGCCAAGATGAGGTCAGGACAGGACGCAGGTGCAGGTTTGTATGCCTACAGCCATACATACATTGGTGCTGTGCTGGCACAAGGGCCATGGCATGCTGTGCTGCACACATCTCACCATTCTCACCATCCCTACAGATGCATTTGGCGCATCCCAGGGAGAGCAGCATGGCTATGTTGGCAGCCTCAGGCAGGAGGCACAACACTGGAGATTGGGTAAGTGCATGTAGTGGGTGCCATGTGCCGTGGCCATGGCGGTCCTCCACATAGTGGCATGCACTGTGACCATACGTGTCGTGGGTGTGTGTGTGTGTGTGTGTGATGTGGCCAGGTCAGGCACTGATCATGCCCTTGCAACCCAACAGGTGGTCATAGCCAACTGACACGGTGGCAGGGGGCACTGCTGAGGGCCATGGCAGAGTTAAAGGCGGCGGATGCAGAGAAGTACCACCGGAGCATGATGCGCAGGCAGTGGACAGCATGGGTCCTTCCACCCACATCGTCATCCTTGGAGGAGGGGGAGCAAGTGGAGGTGGGGGCGGACACTGCAGAGAGGCATGATGTGCAGGATCACATGGATGGTGAGCAGTCAGAACCTGATCCACAGCAGAACGCTGGGCCGGTCGCGGTGGTATATGTTACAGGGAAGGTGGCCCTGGCCACGCCACCTACTGGGCCCGTGGTGGTGGATGCGGCAGTGCAGCAGATGGAGGCACTGTGCAGTGTGTGGATGCGTCAGCGACGGGGGACCCTGGGCCACAGCATATGGACAGTGTCCTGGAACAGCAGCAGGGGGACGATGTGGCCGTCATCGCTGGGGTGCCTAGGAAGGCTCCCATACAGGGGGGCACGCTGGACCAACAGTGCCTGATGACCCTGGTGTCAGGTATCCTGGCAGACACTAGGCACCTGCATGGCTCCATGGGTGCCCTGCTGGCAGAGATATGCAGGACATAGCTGCTGTGCTGATGCACTGTGTTGTCGGGGTGGGCATGTATATTGGGTGGGTATGTCTGTATGGGTGGGAGTGTATCTATGGATGGAATTGTATATATGGGTGGAATGTATATATGGGTGGGATTGTATATCTGGGTGGGGTTGTTTATATGGGGTGGGGCCTGGTGTTTGGTTGTTGGTGGGTGTGGGTATGGGACTGTTGTGGATTTCTGCCTGGGGCGTTATTCAGTCACATTGTGGTGTTATGTTGTTGTCCTGGTTCCTGTTATTCACAGCTTTTCCCCATTGCTGTTTTCTGTGTCTCCCTCTTGTTCCATTTAGTGCATTAAAATGTTTTACTACATCACTGGCTCTGTGTGTCTGTCTCAGGTGTGCATGGCTGTGTGCGTGTCCCACCGTGCGCAAGGGGGCTCACTTGTGGCAGTGCCTGCTGTCCTCGGCATATCCTCACTGTGCATCTGGTCTGTGTGCTGGCTGCGCAGCTCACAGCCCTTGGCACACTCCAGTGGCCGCATCTGCCTGGTGTTCTGTGTACTGCAGCTCACCGCATGGTCTGGCACCTTGCTGCCACACACAGCACATCCCAGCTGCGTGGTGGCCCTGTGTCTGTACGGCACCCTTCCGCCCAGGGGTCCAGTGTACCCTGTCGGTGGTACCAGTGGCACAGGCATTGATGTGTCTCACCACCATATGTCTACAGGTCTGTACCACCCAGTGCTGTGTCCCTGTTGTGGTTGCACCGTTTATCTGTAATGATGGCCATGGCAGGTGCATTGTGCCTGGTGGCGCCATTGTTCCAGCGCTGTCTGTGTCCTCTGTGCACCCTTTGCCTCCTGTGCCCCATGCCTTTGGCACCTGTGTTGCTGCCCCTGTGTGTTGGGCAATGGCTTCATGGTGGTACTGGTTGCTGTGTTCCACCTTAGGGCACTGCTGTTTGTGTGCATGAGTGTCGAAGATATGTCTGCTGTGGACATGCTTTCTCCGACTGCTGCACCCCAACATGACTGTACACATCTTTTCAGTCCGCTGTCCCTGATGTCAGTACACATCAGGATATTCAGGTGGCTTCCTGGATCTCTCGTGGGGTTGTACACGCTATATGTCCTGGGCAATAGGCATTTACAAGGATACTATGTGGCCTACTCTATCTCGGTTACTCCACATTATGATGGGACTGCTGGCAGAGGGGTTTATGGGTTGGGACAGGTACTCATGACAACTGTACACATATACGTATGGTGGGTATGCCTCTCTATGGCCTTGTTTGTGCGGTGTGGTGCCATCTGTGTGTGTGTGGGGGTCACTTGCCTGTGCACTGTTTAGGACAGCTTTTACCTGTTCTAACTTACGTGGCCTTCCACTGCCGGATCTGTGTATGCCATCTGTTCTGGAATAGCGTTTCTGTGGTGTTGGTGTGTTACGCCTGTCGTAGGTCGCATTACGCAGTGGCATACGCATTTTCTCTCGCATTCGCGTCAGAATCTCTGCGGTATTCGAGTAGCTGCAGGGTGCATCGCATGTTCTCTTTGCAATCATGCTTGTCGATCTCGCTGGCATGACTTGGCGATTCGTCTTCTGGCACTGACGATTGCATTTACACCCATGCATCTGTCTGGAATCGCCCCAGTTCCTCTTGTTGTGTAGTCGATTTCGTATTCTAGGTATATTCTAGGTATCCTATGTTCCTGTAGTGAAAATAACTTTAATAGAAATAATATTCTCTTCTCTATAACACATGTTGTTAGTGGCATCTGTCCTAGTTCAGCTCTAAGAATCGAAGCAGGAACTGCCTGGGAAACCTTCAAGATATATCTGTACAATTTATTTAACTGTATCTGCAAAATTTCCAAATTCTCTGGTGCCCAGATTTCTGCCGCATATAATATGCTTGCTCTTATTTTTGTTTGTATAACTTTTAACAACCCTTTTACTGTTCTGTTCCACATTTTATAGTACATCTTTTAAATGCCTTGAACGCAGTTCTGCTTTGTGACGATTAATTTTATGTGCTCTGTCCATTTTATATCTTGGGTACAGACACTCCTAGGTATAAGTAACTTTTAACAGTATCTATTTTTTTATTGTCTATATAGAGAAGTGGCTTTTTTTTTCTTTTTATAACCAAATACTAATACATTTGTTCTGTTTTTATTTATTGTTAGTCTGTTTGCTTTACCTAAACTAGAAAAATGATCTGTTTTCCTCTGTAATCCTGTTAGTGAATTTTATATTAGTACAAGATCATCAGCAAATGCTAAGACTGGTATTTTACTATTTTTAATGCTTGGTGAATGAAATTCAGGTTTATCCAAGTCTTCAATTATGGAATTGATGTATAAGTTGAATAAAATAGGGGCCAAAATGCATCCCTGCCTTACTCCAACGCTGATTTTAATTTATTTTGTTGAAGAGCTTGGTTCAGATGTTCAAGGGATTTAGCCACAACAACGGGTTGTGCACCACAATGCGCCCCAGCATGATATTCAAAAGGACAAGTTGCATGGCGAAATCCCAATGCACCAGGGTGCACTGTTAATGTATGAGGCGCAATGCAGGGGGTGTGCCCATGCATATGCAGGACATCCCGATATTCAGCCAGGATCAGCCAGCATATGCTAGCACAACTTCTGATGTGTTGCCGCATAGGGAAGCTTAAATGTTGAGCCCGTAAAAAGTAGGAACAAACCCTGGCCACCCACAGGTGGGCTGCTGCATTTCAGGGTGCAACACAGCACCCGCCAGCCATGGGTGGCCACCTGCCCAGCACAGGCGGGCTGCTGCATTGCAGGGCACAAAACAGCACCCGCCAGCTGTGGGTGGCCACCCATCCAGCAGGGACACCGTCCGCAAGCAACCACACCCTCCCCGGTGGTCCAGTGGATCCTCCCCCGTCATGTCCGATCGCGGGCATCAGGACCATCACATACAGTACCTGGTGGTCTAGTGGTTCCCCCTCCCTCCAACATGCCTGATCGCAGGCATGTGACATAGCTACAACCTGGTGGTCCTTGGACCCCTTCACATCCACCCACAGAGGACCAAGCCACCCAGCCCCTCCCCGTTATCGGCAGCATACAGTATGTGTTGTATGCCATGGGTCCACAGTGTGGACAGGCATAAGACCATATTGTACTACACAGGTATGGTTATGTGAATGAATGCTTCATTCACATATTCATGCCTGTGTAGTACAGTTTGGTCTGTATGCCCATTGGTCCACAGCACATACTGTACTCTGTCATTCGGGCGGGCAGCCAGGCACTATGCGGGCGTGGTGCTGCTGCCCCTGCTGATGATGGTGGGGGGAGTTGGTGACTGGGTCCTCTGTGGGTGGGATGGGAGGGAGTCCACTGGGCCGGGCCACCAGGTTGTATATATATATATATATATATATGTCACATGCCCACGATCGGGTGGAACGGAGGAAGGGGGGACAACTAGCACACTGGGTGCTATAGTAGCATACAGATGCCCGCGATCAGGCATGTCGGAGGGAGGGGGATACCACTGGACCACCTGATAACCTAGTCAACTCCAGAAGCCCACGTTCGGGCATACAGGAGGGGCACTAGCGCACCAGGGACCCAGCGCCTGCTGCAGGCAGCTCCACAGGGCGCCAGGCGCATTTCGCCAGGCTGCCCTGTGCAACACATGCAAATGGTGCCATAATGACATGCAAATGGCCCCATTTGTGCCATGCATATATTATGGCCCCATTTGCTTGCCCTCTTCTGTATATAGTGGGTGATGCACACAGTGCAACTGCATTTGTGCTGGCGCATTCCCGGTCCTCTCTGTCTTTGTGATGCGCTGGTGCATTGTACTTGCGCCATGCACATTCTGTGCCATATTCAATGGTGATGCGCCATGGCACATCACCTCTGAATATCACCCTGTCCTGGCCACAGCGCAGCTTGGTTGCGCTGCGCCCCCACTTGTGCCGTTGCCTAGCGCATTCTGAATATCCAGGCCCCAGTGTACTGCCTGGAAACTGCCTGCAATTAATTGTAACTTTCAGATGTAGTCAGCTATCACTTCTTCGATCTCAGGTATTTTTTCTTTTCTGTTTGCTAATTAGAAGTTTTTCCACCTAGCAGTACTGGGGCGATGTGTGGAGTAGCACCCTGTCTGGAGAAAAAAAAAAGTACATTTCTGTTCCTCCCACTTCATCAACAATGAGACCATACTGACTATGACATCACTAGTAACCAATGAGAACCATTTCTCACTGCTAGGTTTCATTTTCACATGAAACAAATGAATGGAAATTAATCTTCCTGTTTGTAAAGAGGTGCAAACTGACTGCAATGCTTTGCTCTGTAAACTGCTAGTCTAGGTTTTGAATCCACATCCAACCTGTATATCTGTCATACTACTCAGCTGTTTTCACTTTGACCTGAGGAACAGAGTTTTATCTCTCGAAAGCTAGTCTTAAAAATAATTTTGTTAGTCCAATAAAAGGTATCATCTGCAACATATTTGTTTTTTTTCTATACATTGTTGACTGGACTAACACGGCTACATTTCTTTTTTTACACACATAAAGCAACAGGGACTGGTTCTCCCTCATTACTAGTGATGTCACAATTTCCTGCATTTTGATTGGTAGCTTGTGAGAGTCACTGCTCAGGTTGCAAGGATTGTGTTGTCTCAAGACGTTTGGTCTCATTTCTGATGATGTAGTGGGAGGAAGAGAACTGACTTTTTTTCTCTCCAGAATGCTTCTCCAGACATCACCCCAGTACTGCCAGGTGGAAAATCTTCTAATTAGCAAACAAAAAATAAAAATACTTGAGATATAAGGAGTGATTGCTGACTGCATCTGAAAATAACTATTAATCCCAAGCAGTACACTATCTTTAAATCTCTTCTCTGGTTGTATTTTATTTTTAACCATGTGTCCTGGTGGAGTCTTACTATAACATCAAATAGTGTAGATTCCATGTTATAGGATTTCAATTTATACTATAGGAGTGTCCTACTAATAGAATCAAATGCCGCTTTGAGATCAATAAAACAACAATAAAGTTTTCCTTTTATTATCTTCACATATTTCCAAACCAAGTGTGTTAAGACGTAGCAATGTTGAATCATAGATCTCCTTCTCAGAATCCATTTTGGAATTCACTGAGCAGGATTTTATTTAACTCTAAAATTGATTAGCGTTTGTTCATAAAAGTTCTAAAACATTGTGAAAATGCATAGAATTTGCCTCACTGTGTTTAACAAACATAACACTTCTAGAAAACCTATATAAATACTTTCTGTGCAGTTAGTATTGTCCCAAGAAAAAAAACGCTAATCAATTATTTAAAACCCTGCTGAGTATATCTGATTCCTCTATCCATTTGCTGTGCCTATCTAAGATAATGTGGCAAAAAATATTTTGGGTTGTGTCCAGAAGACTGCTTGGTCTATAAATTAACGGATCTGAGGGGTCCCCTTTCTTCTTATAGATTCAACATACTAGACTACCATTCCAGCTACTTGGGATCTCTTCACCTTGTATTATTTTATTAAATGTTACATAAAAAATAGGAGTCCACTAGTCAGGAAAATATATGTAGACTTTCGCCACTATTGAGTCTGGGCCTGGAGCCTTGTTGTTTTTTAGCCCTTCTAATACTAATAGGATATCACCCTGTTTAAAGGACACGTAAACATGCTTTTTACACATTTTTTTTAAATGACTCCATAGCCTTATAAAGGAGAGGCAGTTTACATATATACTGACATTTATTAAAGTAGAAGAAATGCAGTTTCATAGCATTTGAACATTTTAAACATAGCTTCTCCTGATTCAAAAATCCTGCTCTGAGAATCCTAAAATAACTGCCTTGATGTCAATGAAGTGAGAGATGCCAGCTGTGTAGATGTATTCTAGCTCCACTAACTGTATTTAAATGCAATAACAGCAAAATGAAAATGATAGCATGGTACTTTGAGCAAAAGATGTTCAGCACAAAATATCTACACAATGAGAGGTGTTTCATTTATAGATACCTTTTTATAATTAGCAAAACTGCAGAAAATTCCATTTTCTTTTCCACTTTTGCAGCAAACAAATGCAAATAGCTTTAAAATGAAATATGATAGCATGGTACTTTGAGCACAAAAGTTGTTCAGCACAAAAATATATGCCACATGAGTGGTGTTTTATTTATAGATACCTTTACATTTTTATAATCAGCAAAAATGGCAGGAAATTAAATGTTTTTCACATTTTTGGAGGTATGGTATAAATGGAATATGCTACCTCCCTATTGGAAATATTGTTCAAAATCTGGCCGATTAAGCTTACAACAGTTTTGCACCCCCCCCAAAAGGCAGAAGAAAAAATTACTCATCGCAGTAATCTTCTTTCTTCCAAGGGGTCCTTTAGCATCAGTAACTTTTTTGCACTTAGCTGGCTAGGTGCAACTGCCCCGTAAGTGTGCCTTTAAGAGATATTTAAATGAGCGTAGGGCCAAGCCAATCAAAAGACAGGAGGGGGTATGAACTGAGAGCTGTTGAATGCTTCAGAATTCTTTCAAGGAAAACGAGGGCAAATGTCCTGAAAAAGAATCAACAGGACTAAAAAAACATGCAAATGTCCACAAAAGTGGAAATAGAAACAACAGCAACACGAGCTAAAAACTCATCAATAAGAAACTCCAAATCTGGTAAAAGGTGACGTAAGAGTCCTTCTCAGACAGGTGAACCGGGAGGAAGGGTGGGAGCTTACTAATGCTAAAGGACCCCTTTTGTAAGAAAGAAGATTACTGCAGTGAGTAATTTTTTATTCTTACCCCAGGAGTCCTTTAGCATCAGTAACTTTTTTGCAGACTACCCAGCAGTACCAAGTGGGAGGCGGACAGAGAACCTACTTAGGAAAGAGGCTCTGCAGAACCACCCTGCCAAATTTGGCATCAGATCTGGTGTGCACATCCAAATTGTAATGTTTCACAAAGGTGTGCACAGATTTCCAGGTAGCTGCTTTGCAGACATCCAGTAGGGGAATGTCCCTTGCGGCTGCAAGCGAGGCTGCAGTGCTCCTGGTGGAATAGGTCCTGACCCCACTGGAGGTTGTTGACCAGCTTTCTCTAGCAGAATCTAATACAAGAGACCAACCTACGAGAAGAAAAAATACTCAGCTTAGTAATTATGTTTCTTCTATTGGAGTCTTGCTGTATTCTGACAAATGCAGTTAGCCCCAGCCTTTAAACTGCCCCAGAGAACAAAGGGTTAACTTTCTATGCAGAGCATAGAATGCTGAGCTCGAGCTCGGTTGGTGTCTCTGTCTGGAGCCCTTTGAAATCCAACCATCAGATTCTTACGAGCAAAAACTCACTAACTATCCTATGTGGAAATTGTAAAATTTTACTAGCCAAGTGACAACAAAAGTTTTGGAGTCCCATAGGAAGACTCAAGTCAGGAAACCCAAAACCCAAAAAACAATCCAAATAAGAAGAATAATAAAACAACACCCAAACAAAAAGAAGATGGTGTAAAAGGAGCACTACTGAGGTGCAACACTGCGCCTGCCCACCCACTTCCCAAAACCAGGTTCTGAGAGGAGGGGAGGTAGAATACAGCAAGACTCCATTAGAAGAAACATAATTACTAAGGTGAGTAATTTTTCTTCAAACAACATGAAGTCTTGCTGTATTCTGACATTGCAGACTCATCAGCAGTACCTCCAAGGAGGAGGGACAGAACCTACTTTGGGTATAGGCTCTGAAGTACTGCTGTGCCAAACTGAGCATCGCTCCTAGCCTGGATATCCAGAGAGTAATGTTTGGTAAAGGTATGGACTGTTTTCCAGGTGGCTGCTTGACAAATTTCTAAGAGAGGGATATCCCTGGCAGCAGCCAGGGAAGCAGCTGTACCTCTTGTGGAATGAGCCCTCAGGCCTGAGGGTGGAGTTTTTCCCAGTTTTTCATAGCAGGATAGTATACAAGACATAATCCACCTGGCAACAGTTCTCTTGGTAGCAGGTTTGCCCTTTCCCACTTCCCCATAAGTGAGGAATAACTGGAGTGAATCAAACCTGTGACCCTTGGTACACTCTATGTAGTAGTTAAGGGCTCTTTTAACATCTAAACTGTGTAGCCTCCTCTCCCCTGAGGAAGAATGATCAGTGAAGAAAACAGGGAGAGACACAGACTGATTCAAATGGAAATCTGAAACCACTTTGGGCAAGAACCTTCTATTGGTTCTAAGGACCACTTTATCCCTGTGAAAGGAGATAAAATCAGGTTCCACTGACAAGGCTTGCAATTCACTGATACGTCTGGCAGAGGTACTGGGCACTAAAAACACAGTTTTCCAAGTCAAGTACTTAAGCTCTGCTGAGGACATAGGTTTGAAGGGAGGTTGCATAAGCTGAGCAATGCAAACATTTAAACCCAGGCAGGGGCAGGGTCTCTAAAGGGAGGATTGGTATGAAGCAATCCTTTAAAAAATTTACAGAACACAGGATGAGAAGATAGTGAGGAAGACTTCCCCACAGACAGAAAAGCAGAAACAGCTGACAAGTGAACCTTGAGAGTAGCTGGTCTGAGTCCTAGGCCATTAAGATGGACCATATAATCCAGAACTGTAGGCAATTCAGCAGTATCTGGGGAAATATGCTTCTTGGAACACCAAATGCTGAATCTCTTCCACTTGGAGTTATAAGTCTTTCTGGTGGAGGGCTTTCGAGAAGCTTTCAGAATGTCCAGAACCCCCCTGAGACAGATGCAAATCGGCAAACTCTAACTCTTCAAGAGCCATGCCTTGAGACTGAGAGACTGAAGATTGGGGTACCAAATCCTCTCCTGAGAGGAAGTTAACAGGTTGTAATTTCTGGGAAGAGACAGGGGAAGATGGACAGCTAGGGACAGCAACAGGGGGTCCCAAAGCTGTCTGGCCCAGTCTAGAGCAATCATAATCATTTTGCAAGGTTGTGACCTTATCTTGACTAAAACTTTGAACAGAAGAGGGAAGGAGGGAAGGCATACAGAAATATCCCTTCCCAGTTCAGAATCAGAGCATCCAGGGGGACTGAGCCAAAGACTGGGGTCTGCAACAAAAGAGAGGAAGTTGGTGATTGTCTGGGGCTGCAAAAGATCTATCTCGGGAGTGCCCCACCTTGAAAAAATCACCTTCAATACCAAAGGGTCCAGGGACCATTCGTGATGGCCCTGTGAGATCCTGCTCAGTGCATCTGCTAGCACATTGTCCTTCCCTGGAAAGTGAACTGCTATCAGAGAGGTTTGCAAGGAATAAGCCAGGGACCACAACTTCATGGCTTCTGTGCACAAGGCTGTAGACTGAGTGCCTCCCTGCTTGTTGATGTACAACATGGTGGTGGTGTTGTCTGTTGTGACTTAAACCACCTTGTTCTGCACTCACTGAGAGAAATCTTGCAGGGCCAGAAAAACTGCCCTGAGCTCTAGGAGATTGATATCGAGAAGGGACTCCTGAGGGGACCACAGTCCCTGGGCAGTGAGGGCCCCCAGATGGACTCCCCAGCCCAGAAGGGAAGCATCCATGGTAAGGACCACTGAATGAGACTGAGTGGCAAATGGGACCCCTTGCCTTAAATTGTCCTGATCCTGCTACCATTGAAGGGCTTGGATCAAGGTCCGAGTCACTGGAATCAGTTTGGTAAGGGAGTCCTTCTTCTGGGACCAAAAGGCCCTCAAATGAAACTGAATGTCCCTCATCTGGAATCTTGCCCCTTGGATCACTGCTGTAGAAGCTGCCATGTGGCCCAAGAGCTGGAGGAAATGCCTTGCTGGTCGAGACACCTGAAGGCTGAAGGAAGAAGCTAGTTCTATAGCAGCTCTTGCCCTGTCCAGGGGAAGAAAGGCTCTTGCTTTGACCGTATCCAGCTCTGCCCCTATAAAGGTAATAAGCTTGACTGGCTCGAGAACTGACTTGGGAAGATTGAGAAGAAATTCTAGAGAAGTGAGCACATGCTGGGTCATTTGCAGGTCTGACTCGACTTGGTCTGGAGACTGGCCCACTATTAGCCAATCGTCCAGATATGGAAAAATGGAAATCTTTTGCCTCCTTAGAAAGGCAACAACTACTACTGCCAGGCACTTTGTGAAAAGGGAGAAGAGGCCTGTGCTTGGTATAAAGGCCTATGAAAAGGCCTGCCCCTGCCCCTAGACTGCTGCCTTTGAGGAGTTGCCTGCCTCTCCTTGGCCTGAGCACTCCTGTAAGTGGTCCTGTCTTGTCCATTTTTTTATGTAATTCTCTGTCTGCTCCCCAAACAGAGAATTACCCACTACAGGAAAATCCATGGCCTTAGCCTGGGTGTCCTGCGAGAGGCTAGTACATCTGAGCCAAGCCATTCTCCGAAGAGCCACAGATGTAGCCACGACTCAGGATGACACATAATTAGAGACCACAGCAGCACAAAACTGTACTTTTGATGCACCAATCCCATCCACAGCCACCTCCTCCAGCTCCTTGGCTAGCTGGGGGGAGGCCTGTTTAGCCAGTGCCAGTACAGTGTCCCACCTGGACTTCTGGTACCTGGCTGTATAGGCTATATAATTCACCTACACACAACAAAAACAGCTCCTCCGTATGCACAGGTGCTCGAGTAATAATGTGAAGATCCAAAAAGCAAAACTCAGCACTCTGTGGTTGGCGTAGATATAAGCATACGTTTAATAATAAATGCAAAACGCCAAGCCTCACATGAATCAGGTAGCACTACTAAAAAGTTCCCAGCCGGTTTCGTGCACTCAGCACGTCATCAGGGGGTAGCATTTATTATTCAACATATGCTTATATCTACGCCAACCACAGAGTGCTGAGTTTTGCTTTTTGGATGCATATAATTCACCTGCCTGAGTCCCAAGGAAGATGCCATGTACTGTTTTTTTGCCATGGCATCAATTTTCCTGGAGTCTTTGTCTGGGGTGGGGGGTGAAGCCAAGGGAATGTTTGCCTTATCACAGGCAGCAGCCTGCACAACTCCAACATGGCTGCATTGCTGGCATAAAAACTCTGCATTAGAGCCTGATAGTGTATACCTCTTGTCCATTCTTCTATCAACAGGAGGTATAGAATTGGGAGACTTCAGGATTTTTTGTGTCTGCTCCCAAAAGATTTGTGATGGGGAACAGACAGACAGTCTCCCGGACTCTGGGATGTCCATCATTTCCATAAAATCAGGCTCCTCTTGATCTTCCATTGCTTCCTCCACAGGAAGCTGGAGGGTTTCAGCCACCCTTCTGTAAAACATAAAGTGGGAAGGGGACTCAGAAAGCCTAGGAGAGGATACATCCGATGGTCTGTCTGGGGAGATGTCCAGTTCCACAGGCACATCCAGACTTTCACCATCACCATCATCATCTTTAAACTCCCCATCCTCCTCAAACTCTGGTTCATAAAATTCTTCAGGAGTATAATCGTGAACCAGGGGAACCAACCGAACCGAACCTCTGCCAAAAGGTGCCGGATTGGTCGGAACCGGGCGAAGCGATTCCACAATCCGAATCGCTCTGGCTATTTCCTCTGCGGTCGGAACATGAATTTCTGGATCTGAACCGGTCGATTTCTCTTTACGTTTTCTTTTTGTCGGAACCGAACCCTTGGGATCGGCTCTCCTTTTGCCCGAAGAAGTATCGCCCTGGTCAGAGGGCACTCCTTCTGGTTCAGTCAGAACCGAACCGGGCTGGCCATCTGGGTCAACGGCCTTCTCTGCCTCCTTTTCCCTCAGTCTACCTAATCTCTTTTCTAGGGTAGATTTTGGAAAATTTTTACATATTTGGCAGTCTGTATCGAGGTGTTCAAACCCCAGACAATAAACACATGTGGTGTGGGGATCGGCCTTGGCAAATACCTCCCCACACTCACTGCAGTGTTGAAACCCAGTGGGCCCGTTTTTCTTGCATTTCTCAGACATGGCCAACCCTAACAAACTTACCCTTTTACGGCAACTGCCAGGCAAGATTCCTTATTGGTTCCTAACCATGTCACGGGTATTGGAAAAACGCATAAAACACGTTTTTTAAACCGATAAGGACCAGTAACCACACACTAAAGAAAGATACAAGTAATAACAACAAATGATCGGTTCAGCGAACTGATCTACACTTTTCAAGTTCCACACAGAAAATCAGCACAAAACCTATCTAGTACTCATAGCACCACAGACAGAGACTGAACCGACTATGCGGAAATAAATTTCGGTTAAAAAACAACACTTTAACCGACTTTCGAACTGAGCTGCGGGAGAAATCTCTGGAGCGACTGTTCAGTGAGGCGGAGTAAAGAATCTGACGGTTGGATTTCAAAGGGCTCCAGACAGAGACACCAACCGAGCTCGAGCTCAGCATTCTATGCTCTGCATAGAAAGTTAACCCTTTGTTCTCCGGGGCAGTTTAAAGGCTGGGGCTAACTGCATTTGTCAGAATACAGCAAGACTTCATGTTGTTTGAAACAGTTCTCTTGGTAATTGGTCTTCTTCTGCCTACATCCCCGTAGGTGAGGAACAACTGATTAGAAGATCCTCTGGACTGTCTAGTATGCTCTATGTAGTGAAAGATGGCTCTTTTGACATCCAAGCTGTGGAGCTTTTGATCGCCAGGAGTGGATGGCTCAGTAAAGAAGACAGGCAGAATAATGGACTGGTTCAAGTGAAACTATGAAACCACCTTTGGCAGAAATATCCTATTTGTCCTGAGCTTAACTTTATCATTGTGAGGGATGATGTAATTTGACTCAGTACACAGGGCCTGTAGCTCTGAAATCTTCCTGGCAGACGTAATGGCTACCAGGAAGACGGTCTTCCAAGTTACAAACTTGATGTGGGCCATGGACATAGGCTCAAAAGGTGGATCCTTGAGCCCATCTGTGCAAAGGTTCAAGCTCCAAGGAGGAACAGGTTCCCTGGTTGGAGGCTGGAGGTGCAAGAGGCCATTGAAAAACTGTTTAAAAATGTTGTGGGAAAAAAATGATTTCTTCTTTCCCACCAAAAGGTAGGCTGAAATTGCCGCAGTGTAGCTTATGAAGATGGTTTCAAGCCTGACGCCTGTAGGTGTACCAGGTAGTCTAGCAGCTGAGGGTCTGAAGCTGATAGGGTTCGACCTTTTTTCGCTCTGCACCAAAGGGAAAACGCTTTCCATTTGGCTGCACAAGTCTTCTTAGTGTTCGTTTTTAGCCATCCTCAGTATCTTAAGGACCTGTTCAGAGTACTGTGAGGATGGAAACTCTAACTCCTTAAGAACCAGGCTTTGAGGTGAAGAGCATGTACGTCTGGGTACTGCACCTCGCCTGAGGAAGGGTCAGCAGGAGCAAGTTGGAGGCAGGCGAATGGGCCTGTTGCAGGACATTGACAGAAGGAGAGGGTACCAAGCTTGCCTGGGCCAGTCCAGAGCCACTAGGATCGTGGATGCAGGCTGCTGCCTGAGTTTCAGCAAGACCCTAAATATCAGAGGAAAGGGAGGAAATGCGTGTAGGAACCTCCCTGACCAGTCCTGGATCAGGGCATCCAGAGGAAGTGTTCCCAGAACTGGGGCCTGCAACAGTACTGAAAAAGCTGAAAATTGAGAGGCGAGGCAAACAGATCCACGCCTGGTGTGCCCCACTGCCTGAACACTTCAGCTAGTACTTGCTTGTTCAGTGTCGATTCGCTCTGACCTTGACTGTTGCAGCTTAGAGCATCCGCCAGAGTACTCAGTTTGCCTGGGAGGTGAATAGCTGAGAGGCTGACTCCCAGGGAGAATGCTAGAGACCAGAGCTTCAGAGCTTCCAAACAGATGCTGCTACCACTGCGAGACACTTGGTAAAGACTCTTGGGGCCAAGGACAGACTGAAGGGCATTGCAGTGAACTGATAGTGACTCAAAGGACGTTTGAACCCAAGAAACTTCCTGTGAGATCTCCTTATGGGTATGTGGAAGTAGGAGTCCTTTAAGTCGAGGGAGGCTAGCCAGTCGCCCTGCTGTAAGGACTATAAGACCAGTGACAGAGTGACCTTTCTGAATTTGTTTTTTTCAGATGTTTGTTTAAATATCTGAGATCTAAGATAGGGCGCCACTACCCCAGTTTTCTTTTGTGTCACAAAATATCTGGAGTAGAGGCCCTTGCCCTTCTCGTGGGTGGGGACCCTCTCCACTGCTCATAAAGCCAGAAGGTTTTGTACCTCCATTTCCAACAGTGGTATCTGTGATGGTGACAGAGGTCTTGATACCTGGGTATGCTTGAGGTCTGGCAGCTGCTTGAACTGCAATGACAGACCCTTCTACACTATCTCCAGCACCCACTTGTCCGACATGATGAGGGACCAGTGCTAAAGATAGTGACAGAGTCTGCTTCCAATCAGAAACGGGGAGGCGACCTGGACACTCACATCAGCATCAGGACTTAGACTAAAGAGGCAGATGGCTGGGTAGAGGTGGAACTTCTTTGGCCCCTTGTGCTCCGCCTCTGAAAGACCCCCTGTACTGGCTAAAGTCAGATTAGGGATAGGGACGGTAAGGCCTGGGAACAAAACTTCTGCCCCAACCACCCCAGGACGGGATCTCTGAGGGGTGGCGGGTTTACGTTTGGATGAACGGCTCTGCCAGGAGGCCTTGTACTCATTGACCTTTTTCATGTAGTCAGTGGTTCTGTAATCAAATAACATATTTTGATCACTGGGAAAATTCATGGCCTTGTTTTGAGTGTCTGTGATTAGACTGGTTGTTCTAAGCCAGGCGAAGCATCTCAGACATATGGCATGGGCCATCGCCCTAGAGGCTGCATCATTATTGTCATCTGCCATGTGGAACTGGTACATAGTAGCTTCCAAAGCAGTTTTTGATGTATCCTACAGCTCCTGTACCATAGAATCTGATCCGTTGCAGGCGATAGCCTGGACAGATTTCCAAAGGGCTTTCTGATATTTGGCTGTGAATGCCATGCAAGAAAAAGGCCTGAGAAGCAGGGAAGCTGTGGCATACATTTTCTTTGCTATAAAGTCAATTTTCTTGGAATCCTTATCAGGGGAGAGGGTGACAAGGAGACTCCAGCTTTCTCATAAGCTACCTGCTGCACTATACTCTCGTGGCTACGGTGTGCTGACAGGAACTCGGTACCATTTTTAGGACAATTTATATTTGCTCTCAAGCCGTTTATCAATCCCTAGTACTGAAGTGGGGTGCTGAAGCACCTTCATGGTATTTTTTCTAAATACATTATAGATAGGGACGACCAGGGTCTTTGAGGATGAAAGACCCTTCATCTCCCTATAATCTTCGTCTTCATTGACATCCGGGTTGGGCTCCTGTGTAGGGAGGTCCAGGGCATCCAACATATTTTGTATAAAAGAAAACATAGAGGAAAGATACTCGTGGTCACCCGGGAGATCCCCAAGGCGAGGGTCCAGGGACTTCTGGGGCTCAAGGCCCTCAAAATCCATGTCAGGGGCATCTTAGAATTGATCATCATCTGCGTCACCCTCACAGTCTACAGAACAGAGAACTGTGGAAGAGTGTTTGCCGGCCCCAGTAAATTGAGGACCCATCTTTTTAAGGGTCTGAAACAGTTGCCATGCTTTTTCCATATCTTGCACTGACAGAAGAACCTGCGCAGTTTGTATGTGCTTTATTTTTTTCTGAATGCTTTAAGCTGTCTGTTGTCTCACTACTGGCTTTCCCAGGAGCAACAGGAGCATATCTGTCTTGAAAGAGTTTCTTTTTAGCCACTTCATCAGAGGCTTGATCAAGCTTCCTTTTTCCATCACTTTTATTATTTTTCAATTTGTGAGGAACTTCATCTTTGGAAGCTTTATTTTTTTACTGGGATTTAGAGGGTTCCTCAGCACCTCTGCTTTTGGTATTAGTATTTTTGAATGGTCCTTCATTGGAAACCTTTGATTTAGCCTCAGTCATAATTATCAAAGGTTTGTCTGCTATGTTCGCCAATTTAAGCAAAGCAAACCAGTTCTGGACCTATGAACTGAGTGCAGGTTTCTGTGAAAATGCCACCGGCCAGTCCTGCCCCAGTTAATAAACTCCATCTATTACCAGTGCCTTTTTTTTTTGGTTGTAAAACTGGGATCTATACCAGTGCCAATCTTAGTAGAAAACCAGTAATACTCAACTGCGCACAGGTAGCTGCTGGACCCTTATAGACAGTCCTGAGACAGATGATACCAAGGTCCAGTAATATAACAAAAAAGGTTTCCTCATAATTGCCAATCTAGAGAGAAACCCCCCAGGCACTGTTTAAGTTTGAAATCTACTGCAGGTGCCTTGTGGTAAACTCTGTGAGGTCTGAGTAAAAACAAGGCAACTGTCCTCAATCTGACAGTTCCCACAAGAAATTAGTCAAAATGAAGGAAACCATCAAAAATAAAGACCCACATTAAAATTAGGCTTTAAAGTAAATAGTCTCGGTAAAAATAAAGTCTAAATAGCACCATTGCACTAAAAATAAAAAATTCTAGCGCTAATGAAAAATTACCATTACCCTTAAACTCACTCCTGACCCCTCAAGGGGTCCTCTTTATCTCACCACAGCCTCACGCTCCCCAAAGAACTAGAACCCAGGCGCTATATATAACAGAATATCTTGCCACCCTCCACCACAAGGCAGAACAAATCCTAGTGGGGACCTTAACGTGAATTGGCTCAGTACCTCCTCTTCACTATCCGAGATTCCTTCCGCTGCCCAAGACCTGACACATCATCTCCCAGCCCACTAGAGTTAACCCAAAGAGAGGTACCAGTACCCTTCTGGACGTAATTATCACCAACCGCCCAAAAATCCATAACATCCAGGTCCTCCCAGACTCTATAGTGACCACTCCTCCTATCCTATTCTTTAGGCCCCACTCCCAAACCCCTTAGCCCAGACCACACACTCTTGACGCCTACACCCTGATGGGCTGAGAAACTTAAACAGTTTCTCGCCAGATTAATTGGTCCCCCATTCATCATGCACCCTGATGTTGACACTGCCTCGGCTTTTCTCCTCAAACCTTTATCAAGGCCTGTGCCTCTTTGCACCCCTCATCAAAATTCGATCTACAAAACATAATGCACCCTGGGTTACCCTGCCCTACTACAAATGCTCAGAAATAGGGATAACCTCTGGCACCTTGCCACTGAAACTGAGACGGATGGCTGAGACAGGTCTACAATGCTGCTCGAAACAGGTGCTCATGGGCCGTCCGTAAAGCCAAGGCCGACCATTACCATGCCACCCTCACCTCCTCCTGGGGGTCTGCCCGGACTTTCTGGGACAATATTAAACAGCTAAATGGGATATCACGCTCCCCTCCCCCATCCCAACTCACTATTGATGGCTCTACCTCCACCGACCATGCCTGCATTGCTAACTGCCTTAACACCTCCTTTACTGACCTTAGCTCCATCCTCCCTGGTAATTTCTTTGACCCTCCCCCCAGCCTAACTCCCTCTGTCCTCCAATGCCCCAGCTTCCACCTATGTAAGGTATCTGTCCAGGAAGCCAGACCTCTCCTAATTAAAGCATTTATTTATTTATTTATTTATTTAGTTTTGTTTACCAGGTAAGCACACTAGACAGTCACGTGCCTATTTTCAGGTGCGACCTGGGAGAGTTACAAAGATACAAGCAATAACAATACAGGGCTAGCATCAAGTTACACAAAGGTACAGTCGGAATACAAGCAAGAAGGACCAGCCGGAACAAAGTACAAAGGCTTGGGTCCAACTGTCAGGCAAGGTACAGACAGGTATAAGCAATCGTCTACAGTCAGATAACAGGCAGAGAACAATTTTAGTGCAGTTCAGTATGAGGCAGAACAATCCAGGGAGGGCAGCCAGGAAAAATTAGAGCCAGTGTCAGCAGCAACAATATTTGTGAATATTGCTTGTTATTTATTTTTGGAATAAGTGCACGCCCGCAGCCAGGAAATTTTAATTTCAGGCACTTCACGGAGGGAGGAACTACAGGGGACAGAGGCAGCTTGAGGCTTGTTTCAGGTAATCCCAAAGGGAGGACCTGAAACAACTGTGGGTGTGGGCAGTTCTTACGTGAGGAGGTAGGAGGTTCCAGGTTTTTGGAGCAAAAGCTGCAAATGCTCAATCTCCCACAAGGGAGTGAATCTTCAGAACCATCAGTGCCTGGGATTCAGTGGACCTTAACTGATAGCCAGAGGGGACAGGCTGGAGGAGGTCAGCAAGTGCTGGAGGAGTAGATGATCGGATGATGTTATCCATAAAGTTGCCCATAACAAATGAGCGATGGTTGCTTGGGGAAAGCCAACCCAGTCTAGAGTAAAGTAGACACCAATGGGTGAGACGAGGGGCTGATAGGGCAAACCGGCATATGTTGTTATACGAGGTGTCCCATTTGGAGAGCCAGGCTTTGGGGGCATTCGTGAAGGAGGTAAGCCTGTAACAAAGTGAGGGGATGAAGACCCCATTTGCCAGGGCAAGTCTGGCAGCTGGGGTGAGGCAACTTTTTGCTCTGTACGCAAGTCCTAGTTTGCAGTTGGTTGCCTTACAGGAGTTAAGTATGAGATCCATTTGTGGGTCAAGAGTCACCCCCAAGTACTTGAACGATTCCACCACCTTCAAAGGGGTGCAGTCAGTACCATCGACTCTGAGCATGACCGAGCACGCACTCACCTTGGGAAGGGAGCCGAATAACATTTCCTGCGTCTTCTGAAGGTTGATGACCCGCTTACTTGCCTTGAGCCAGGATTGGATGAGACCGAAATCCAAGTTTAGTCCATAGTTAATGTCATCAATACTTTGTGAACTGGCAAGGAGCACCATATCATCGGCATATAAAGTAACTTGTCCAAAAGTTGGGATTGAGGGCAACTGGTTTATAAAGAGGAAAACAGGAGGGACCAAGGACCGACCTTCGAGGTACCCACAGGCTACTGGTGATAGGATGGATATGGCATTTTGGAACCTCATGTACTGTTTCCTACCCGAGAGATAGTTAGAGAACCAGGCTAGGACGGGAGGGGAGAGACCAAAAGACTGGAGAGCAGAGCTCAGGAGGGCATGATCGACCAAGTCGAAGGCCTTGGACAGGTCTATGAAGACAGCCCCCGTGAGTCTGCCTTGATCAGTCGCGGTTCTAATGTTGGAGGTGACCTGTGCTAGGGCAGTGGAGGTGATATGTCCTTTTCGGAACCCATGCTGCTCACGGAGAGAAGGCCATAGGTTTGGAGGAAGAGGGCAATCTGGGCCACAACTTTCTCGAGCAGTTTGTTGATCTTGGATAGAATCGCAATAGGTCGACAGTTCTTAAGTAATTTGGGATTGCCATGTTTGAGGACAGGGGTCTCAAGGGCCACCTTCCAAATGGGAGGACAGACCCCATCGTGAGCGAGGAGTTTAGAATATGGGAGATCGGGCGGGCCAAGAAGGGAGCCCCAAGTTTTAGCAGTTTGGGCACAATGTTGTCGTGCCCAGCACTGGAGTAAGGGGAGAGACCTGCTAGAAGCTTCTGGGTTTCTCTGAAGGAGACAGACTTAAAGTAAAAGGGAGGAAGGGGAGGATCGGGTGGAGCACCAGGAGCAGGACCCATATCCTTAGAAATTGAAGGCATAGAGGTATAATCAGATAGGTCCGAGAACAGGTCATTGAATGCGTTAGCTATCATTTGGGGATTATTGCAACTGACTCCGTTTATTTGCAGGTCAGGGACCTGCTGGCAGGCCGGACCATTTACCGTGTGTTTTATAGTGCGCCATAAACTCCTCGGGTTCTTGGCGGACACTTCGAGGGATGCTTTGCAGAAATCACTCTTTACCGAGTGGATTGCCCGTTTGCATGAATTTCTAAGCTCCTGTAGACCTCAAGTCTGATCTGTTCCTCAAGGCTTTGTATGTTAGCCAACTTTTGTCCCGAGCTTCACCAGGGCAAACAGTTCCCTTGTAATCATTTAGTGACTGTGCCCCTCACTCTTCTTTTAATGAGTGGAGCATGTCTGTCTTGAAGTGAGGTGAATATGGTCAGGAAGCTGTCTAGAGCAACCGAGGGGTCCGGGTCTGCATATACGGGAGACCAGTCTGTCAGGCTGAGGTCGGTATGGAAGCTGTTTAGGTCAAAGACTGACTAATTTCTCATCTGTAAGACTTTTGGTGGAACCCTGGAATTTTGAACCTTCCAGATGCAGTATGTAGGGCAATGGTCCGAGATCGAATCGGGGAGGAGGCCTGAGGTGGTAATTCGGTCAGGCCTATTACACAGCAACCAGTCAAGCAGAGAGCCATTTTCCCCGGAGGAGGAGGGTCTGGTGGGTTTGGTGATAAGTTGGCTGAGGGCAAGGCCAGACAGAAGGGGTTCATAGATTTTTGCATTCACACTCAGCCAGTTAAGGTTGAAGTCCCCAAACATTAGGAGTTCACTAGTCTTCACCTTGGGGCTAAGGCAGTCAAGTAGGTAGGAGAGCCCACAAACACCACCTTTTGAGGGGCTGTATACACAAGAGAGGTGAAGCTTCTTAGTGTTACCTAATAGGATGAGGGCAAATATAAACTCACTGGAGGGGAAGGGGGTGAGTTATGTCAGTCACTTTTAGATGAGATTTGAAATAGAGCACCAACCCACCACCACGCTTTTGCCCGCCTGTCCTAGTTGCAAAGTAGCCAGGGAGAGCACAGACAGAGTCGGGGTGCAGGTTTGAGCCAGGTTTCGGAGACCCAAAGGATGTCAGGTTTGTAGTAGGTGACCCATGCGCTAGAGCTGAGTGATTGACAAGGATGTCCTGATATTGAGGTGGGCAATCTTTAGACCCTTTACCTCTTCCCACCGTGGGAAGGCATGATGAGTTATGTATGAGGGGTTGGAAGTAGGTTTCAGACTGTAACCTCAGCACCAATCAGCTGGTTAGGAAGTAAGTGTGTTAAGTGAGAATCACCCAGCAAATTTAGCTGTAGTTGATTTGGTCGGATAATGTGCTGGGAGACTACAGGCAGGGATCAGGTTAAGAATGGGGCTAAGTATATTTAATATTGTTTGGCCACCTCTGGGGGTTCAGAGGAGAGTGAAGCAGGCAGAGCACAGTATGATTTAGGTTCAGAGCAGTTTGTTGCCATGAGTCCCCAATCTAGACAGGGCAGGGCCTCAGCAAGCTATGCTTGTTTTGCAAGAGTTGTTTCGCAGGCTTTTCTTACCACCTGCTGCAGTGCGACAGAAACTGCAGTCAGAAATGTAAAGGGACAAAATGTCCTGCCTATTTAGCCAGCTGCTGTGGGTTACAGCGAACAAGAGATGTGAGATGTGCCCACTAGTGAAGGAAACTGAGAACCTGCAAATGGTAAAGTGAGCTGATGGGTTCTGCAGCTCACATGATCTCAGTTATATAAGGAGATGCTTACCAAGGGCGGTGGTGGGGTGGTGGGAGCCAGCATGCAGCGCTGGTGGGGCATCCACTGGCAGCAGTCTACCAGTAGGTAGGCGCAGCTGAGCTCCTTGTGTGCTATTCCTGTTCCTTTTTCCTCGTGGAAGACGGAGTCTGCAGGGTCCGCTAGGGGAGGGTGAAGCAACTGAGGGCCCTCACAACCACCATAGTTAAGCTTAAATAGCAATAATCCCGGTAGCGACTCCCTGGACCTCAGTATTCTCTGGCTGGTGCTGGATGAAGTCCTTACCCCACTCACCAGCCTACTTAACCGATCCCTCCGCCTGGGGCAATTCTCCACTGCATGGAAAACAGACATAGTCAGACCCATTCATAAAGGGGGTGACAAGTCCTCTGCCGGCAATTACCGACCAATCTCCATCCCCCCCCCCCCAAAGCCCTAGAAAAAGTGGTGGCCATCTAAATCACTGAATATCTGACTAAACATAACACTTTATGCCCAGAACAGCACGGCTTCCGTGCTGGTCACAGTACCAGCACTGCACCTGTTGGGTTCTCCAATTTCCTACACTCCTCCCTGGACGCCAGCTCCCTAGCTGGCACAGTGTTTGTTGACCTCTCAAAGCCCTTCGACACTGTCTCCCACCCTCTTCTGCTGGATGCCCTCTGCTGCACTGGTTTCTCTGCTGGCCCCCTCGCATGGTGCTCGAGCTATCTATCCGCTCGCTCCCAGTGTGACAAAACCAATGGGACACTCTCTGAAACTCGTCCCATCTGCACAGGGGTACCCAAGGACTCCATCCTGGGCCCCCTACTCTTTTCACTCTATCTAAACACACTACCCAGTGCATGCTCTGACAAAATTCTTATGTATGCAGATGATGCTGTCATTCTTGCTACCCACCGCACTCCCATCTCCCTCCAGGACTCTCTACAACAATCCTACAATGATGCCGAAGCCTGGTTTAAGGAGCACAGACTCATCATTAATCTAAAAAAAAACAAAACAATGCTCTTCACCCACTCCCAAAATAAAGCCCGCAACTTACCTGCTCCCTATCTTCCCTAGTACCAAACAACCACTTGAACAAGTCTGCTCCTACAAATACCTTGGAGTTATCTTCGATTCAGCCCTCACCTTCCACACCCAAATTAATACCCTTGCATCTGCCACTAACACACGGCTTGGCATCCTCTACCGCTAGAAAAACTGCCTCCCCCCTGATGCTCTCTGACTTGCTGTTATGTCTTCAGTACTGTCCCTTGTAGACTATGGTCTGACAGTTTATGGTGCTGCTGACACTACTGCCCTCAACAAAATTCGCCTCACTCTAAATAAGGCCTGCAGGCTGATTACTGGTGCCCCCAGGCTCACACATACATGTCAACTCTACGATGAGGCAAAACTCCTTAACCTAGATGAATGGCTATGCTACCAAACCTGCCTCCTCACAAAACAAAATCTACTGGGGCTCTCCCCTCCCGGGGTGACAGCCTCCATCCACCGTACCCCACCCACTATCACAACCCGAACTTCCAACAAGACCACTCTACTGGTCCACAGATCCAGGACCACTCATGGTCAGAGGTCCTTCTGCTACAGAGCCCCGTTCTGGTTTAACACTCTCTCCCTGCTCCAATCTCCAACGCCCCCACAATCTCCAACTTCAAAAACTGCCCTTCAGAGCCAACTGTTTAACACTCGCAGCTGCTCCTGTCTCTAAATGGGCCCTCGATCTCTCAACACTCGACAACGCCTACTGGGTGGCACTCCACCTCACCCCCCACCTTCTCCACTGTGCATCCTACCTCTGTAAAAACCAGCAAGTACTCAGCTGTCTCACTGTAATTACTACGAATTGTATAATGTATGAAATGATTTCTGTGTAACTCTAGTCAGTGACTTGTATTCTGTAACCTAAGATTGTTCTGTTTGTCCTCAATGTGACGAGGTACCTTTGGAAATGAGCCTCTGGCTCAAAGGTTGTAAACCTATTCACAAAATAAATGAATAAAAAGTAAAAGTTGACACTAAGCACACTAAAGGAAATGATTTATGAGGAAAACTTTACCCAGATAAGCACTAGGAGGCTGTCAACAAGGAAAGTTGGGAGACACCTCAGAGGCAATATGCTCAGTCCAGCGGAGAAAAAATTCTGAAGCAGTCAACAGCTCTCACCTCCCTTCTGTCTTTTGATTGACTGGCCCTAAGCTCATTAAAAAATCTCTTAAAGGCACACCTCCAGGGCAATTGCACCTAGCCAGCTAAGTGCAAAAAGTTACTGATGCTAAAGGACTCCTGAGGTAAGAACTAAAAGGTATATATAAATGAAACACCACTCATTTTGTAGATATTTTTGTCCTGAACAACTTTTGTGCTCACAGTACCATACTATCATTTTTTGTTTTAAAGTTACCTGCATTTGTTTGTTGAAAAAGTGAAAAAGAAACTTGAATTTTCTGTTTGTTTTTGCTAATTATAAAAAAAAACTGAGAAAGTATATATATAAATGAAACACCACTCATTTCATAGATATGTTTGTGCTGAACAACTTTCCTGCTCACAGTACCATGCTATCATTTTTTGTTTTAAAGCTATTTGTATTTGTTTGTTGCCAAAGTGACAAAAAATGTAATTTTTTTTTTGCTAATTTAAAAAAACTAAAAGGTATCTATAAAAAACTTCTATCCGCAGTCATTATGACAGTCCCCCCTGCGCCCACAGGACCCACTCGGGGCACGGCCTCCCTACTTAGTCAGCTACCCACCTTGCCGTCTCTCAATCCCCCCCCCGCGCTCCTCTAAAGGACTTAAAATTACCCACCTGAATATACATAGCCTCCTACTGCAACCTAACTGAGCTCACAGCCTGGGTTGCCCACCACAAGCCAGATATCTTGGGTCTCTCTGAAACCTGGCTTAAGCCCCATATCCCCGATGCCCTGTGCACCCTCCCGGGCTACAACCACTTCAGACGAGATAGACCAGGTAAAAAGAGGGGCGGCGGGCTGCTCCTCTACTATAAGGCGCACCTAAACATGTCTCCCATCGACCACTCACCTACCACCCCCCCCAGCCTGTGAGTTCTTGCATGCCCTTCTTCTGCTGGGTCACACTAAGAAAACTCACCTGATGTGTACTTACATCCCCCTCAAGGGTGGTCTGTCTGGACTCTCCTCCCTGCTCGACTGCACTGGTGATAAAGTGGGTCCCAACGAAATCCTAGTTATAGGTGACTTCAACCTTAACTGGATGGGTACCAACTGCAAATTGTACGAGCCTCTGCTCTCGGGCCTTGCCCTGAGCCAAATCATAACTGAATCCACCAGGCTCTCCTCACGGGGGAACAATGGATCCCTTATCGATTGGATCTTGTCCAACAGGCCTGCCAGAATCACATCCTCAGGAATTCTCCCAGAAGTCATCTCCGACCACTCATCTATCTTCTACGTCTGGGGCATCTCTCAGCCTAAAATCCCTAGTAAAGTGATTGAACTGAGGGACTACTCCAAATTTAATACTCACGATTTCCTTTCTGACCTCCTAACAATTGACTGGTCAGGGGTCACTGCCTCCAACGACCCTGCACAAGCTCTGGACTTATTCTTAGCCGAGTTTGTCCCCCTGCAGAATAAACATGCCCCCCTCACTAGGAGAAGGGTGAGGGGCACCGTCACCAAATGGCTTCATGGGGGCCTATTCTCCCTTATGAAGGCCAGGGACAAATGTTGGGCGACCTACAAGACCTCCCAAAACAATAATGATCTGATGGCATACAGGCACCTCAGAAACTCCTGCAAAAGAGCCATCCGCTCAGCAAAAAGCGAGTTCTGCCAAGCTGCCTTACTCTCCTCCGCCAGCAACCCGAGGAGCTTCTGGCAAAATATTAAAAATGCGGTTGGTGGGTCAGCTAGAGTGCAGGTCACTGACCTGCTTGTTGGGGGGGTCAGCTGCAATAACCCCGACACCATTGCAAACACCTTTAACTCCATGTTTTCTGAACTGCCCCCCAGTCCTCAGCCCCCAAGTCCCCCGGCACCCCTCCATCCGGACTCCACCCCGGCCCCTTCCACCTGCAACAAGTTTCAGCTAAGGAGACCCAGAAAGCTGCTCACTGGCCTCTCCCCTCACAGAGGCGCAGGACATGACAGCCTCGAGCGGAAACTACTCAGACTGGGGGCCCACCTTCTTGCCAGGCCCGTCACGCGCATATTCAACGCCTCCCTTAATACTGGGATCATCCCTGACCTGTGGAAAGTGGCCAAGGTCGTTCCTGTCTTAAAACAGGGGAATCACAAAGATCCCTTTAACTACCGACCTATTGCCATTCTGTCCCCCACCAGCAAACTTCTCGAGAAAGCTGTCGCCTCCCAGCTCTCCCAATATATCCACGACTACAACATCCCTCTCTCCTGCAGCATGGCTTCAGGAAAGGCACGAATCGTCCACTGTGGTGTGGTCACCTCACTGATCAGGACTGCTGCTGACCAAGGCAATCTCACTGGAGCCATCTTTGTGGATCTCTCCAAAGCCTTTGATAGGGTAGATCATTCCCTCCTCAGCTCCACGCTCCTATCCCATGGGTTCTCTCCCTCTGCCCATGCTTGGTTCCTAAACTACCTCTCCAACAGGCAGCAATACACCAACTTCAATCGGACCCTCTCCAACCCCCTCATCAGTCCATTGCGGGGTCCCTCAGGGATCCGTCCTTGGTCCCACCCTATTCTCACTTTTTATTAACAAACTACTGGCCGTCACTGCCCATGGTCATTCCACCCTGTATGCGGATAACCTCATCCTCCTGGCCAGCTCCCGGGACATCTCCACAATAAACTCCCAACTGAATACCGACTTTGAAAGCATCCAAACCTGGTTAGGGGACCATAGGCTCACCCTCAATCTCAAGAAAACCCAAGCCATGCTGTTTGGTTCCTTGAACAAAATAAAATCCTGCCCTGCTCCCCTGCAAATCTACGGGGTTGACGGCTCTCCCCTGGAGACGGTAGCCGCCGCCAAGTATCTGGGCGTCACCCTGGACCTGCACTTGGACCTTACCCTACACATCTGGAACGTTTGTAAGGCTACTAATGGTAAGCTTGGCCTAGCCTATCGAGCTAAAAACTGCCTCACCCTGGCTGCTCGTTTGGCCCTAGCCAAGGGGGTCCTCCTCCCTACACTCTGCTACGGACTCGTAACATTTGCCCCAGTTCCTAAAACCAGCCTCTTGAAATGGGATACGGCCTATAAAAATGTCTGCCGCTTCACGCTCTCCACCCTTCCCCTCACCCACCACTGTGATCTCTACAGCCGCCTGGAGTGGCTCCCTCCGGAGAAGCACCGCTCCTTCGTACTCAGAAACTTCAACTGACATTATCAGCTCGGCCACCCCCTTCTGCCCTCGCCCTTCCCCTCAAGCTAGGTACCCCATCCTACCATCTAAGATCTGGGGCGAACCTGGAGCGCCTGGTTCCTAGAACCCGCACCCTTGCGGGGGATCAGGCCTTCAACACATACGCCCCTAAACTGTGGAACTCGCTCCCTGAGCTAACACGGTCCTCCACCTCCCATCCAAGCTTTAAAGCCTCCCTCTGGAACTTTTTGAAACCTTCCACCGCCTGTCTCTGCACTTCGTAGCTCACTAGCGGAGCCCCACTCCTCCCCCTAGCCCGGTAGGGGTAGGGGCCTCAGCGCTACTTGCACTTACTCCTTGAGTAGCTAGTATTCGACCCCCTGCCTAGGGCACACTCCTCCGGCAGGCACTTATCATTGTTTTGTTTACTCAGATTGAACCTATTGGGTATTCTGCTGTTCGCCTCCTAATTACATCTTGTATGTTCTAGTTATTGTATTGCATATATGCCAACCTGTTCTCAAATCGCTGTTAGCTACCTAGTGTTAGCCCTGTTATGCCTGTTATTCTCTGTGTGTTTTTTGACTCCTCAACTGTTCATGCACGAATTTTACCCTGTAACCCTCCCGGGTCACACCTGAAAATAGGCACTTGGCTGTCTAGTGTGCTTACCCGGTTAACAAAAGCAAATAAATAAATAAATAAAGCACCTCTCATTTTGTAGAAATATTTGTGCTGAACAACTTTTGTGCTCAAAGTACCATGCTATCCTTTTTCTTTCTAAAGTTATTCGCATTTGAATACAGTTAGTGGAGCAAAAATACATGTACACAGCAGACATCTCTCACTTCATTGACATCATCAAGGCAGCAATTTTAGGATTCTCAGAGCAGGAGTTTTGAATCAGGACAGGCTGTGTTTAACATTTTCAAATGCTATGAAACTACATTTCTCCTACTTTAATAAATGCTGTTTCACTATTAATGTAAACAACAGCTTCTCTTTTACAGGCCTATGGAGTAATTTAAAAAAAAAAGTGTAAAAAGCTTGTTTACTTGTCCTTTAATATAAAATGGTTTTGGGTAGTAATGTATATTTTTTTCTGTGGCTATATAGTTATTTTCGTTAAGAGAATAATACAGGTTATGGATAGGGGTACCAGATTTTGGGATGCCAAAAAGAGGACACTTAGTCCCTCCCTTGATGAGCTCTTGTGTCACACCCCGAGTAAATAGGTTTAAAGTCTCCACTGCCTTCACAGTTCATTTACAAGTAAGTCCTGGGTAGCAAAGAGTAAAAAAATTATCAAAATAACAATAATACAACTGGATAGAGAAGGTACATGAAGAATATTTGGTAGCTGGAAAAGAGGACATGTCCTCGTAAAAGAGGACATCTGGTAACCCTAGTTATGAAAGAACTCTTCCCATTTGTTAGGGGTGATGTAGGCCTCAATGCCCTTACTATATTGTCGGCAGCCTTGGCTAATCATGGTACAGAACTTCTTGCTATTTTTTTTTCCTGTACCGCTTGTCTCCACCTATTCCACATCATTGACCAATGTTTCTTTTCTTTTTCTAATAGTTCTCTATATGTTTTCCTCTCTTGATTTAATTGCCTCCTCCTTCCTTATTTGGGTTCTTCCTTACTACTCTTACCTTTTATTTAATTCTCTTTTGGCTTTTTTACATATCCCATTAAACCAATTATTCTGCCTTGGTTTCTTTATACTTGATTGGTATAGGAAGGGCCTGATATAAAGTACTATTTTCAACCAGTTTTCATTAATAGTCTCCATATCTTCTGTATTTATCATCTCTTGTCTGAAGTTATATGAACAACCTAGATAGAGTATGTATTTTATGGTATTTGTAGAATAAGCTTACCATCTTATTTCCCTATAGTTTATTATCTCACTGTTTTGAGCTACATACTGATTTTCCATATATACAATATAACCAAAATCGGATTTGATTATCAGTTCAAGTGGCAAATGGCTAGATTCAGGTCTCCCAATAACTGTTAGGGATTCCACTAGTTTGGCTGCATCTAAGTTAGTCCAGATTTGATCTATAGTAGATGAACCTAACAGTCCCATGAATGTAAATTCCCCTTGTAGGTCACCACTGGTTCTCCCATTTAATAAACAACAGTTTACAGTCTCCATAGCTTGTAGTAAATTTCTACCTTGTTTATTTTAGTTTCCTTAGCTTCCCTTATTTGTTTAAGGTTTGGATTTAAATCTATTATATTTTATAAAATATCTCACTGCAGGGTGCAAGTGTGGTTTCATGCGACACTCGAGCATTAAAGTCCCCTATAAATATTAATGAATGAGTAGGGTATTTGTTGTTTAGTCCTTCCAGAATTTCAATACATTAACTCCAATTATGACCCGAGTTCAACATTTCTCTGATAGGCGATGTATACAGTGCCTTAAGAAAGTATTCCCCCCCCCCCCCTGGATTTTATCACATTTTGTGACGTTGCAAACTCAAATTAAAATACATTTATATGGTATTTTTTTGTCACGTATCTACACAAATTACTCTATAATGTCAAAGTGGAATAAAACTTCTGGAATTTTTGTACATGTAATTTAAAATAAAATCCTGAAATGTCTTGATTTGATAAGTATTCACCCCCTTTACTATGACACTCCAAATTAAGCTCAGGTGCATCCAATTTCCTTGTGAGATCACTCTAAAACTTAAATGGAGTCCACCTGTGGTCAGTTCAAATGGTGGACATGATTTCAGAGGAAGTACACCTGTCTATATAAGGTCCCACTGTTGACAGTGCATGTCAGGGCAGAAACTCTACCATGAAGACCAAGGAGTTGTCCGTAGAACTCCATGATAGAATTGTGAGGAGGCATAGATCTCGGAAGGGGTATAAAAACATTTCTAGGGTGTTGAAAGTTCCCAGGAGCACAGTCAAGTCCATCATTAGGAAATGGAAAGATTACAGAACCACCCAGACTGTTCCCAGAGCAGGCCGTCCTCCCAAACTGAGCAACTGGGCAAGAAGGACCTTGGTCAGGGAAGTGACCAAGAACCCAATTACCACCCTGTCAGAACTACAGAGTTCCATGGCTGAGATGGGAGAACCTGTCCAGAGGACAACAATCTCTGCAGCACTTCACAGATGTAGCCTCTATGGGAGAGTGGCTAGATGGAAGTCACTCCTGAGAAAAGGCCACATAATAGCATGCCTGGAGTTTGCAAGAAGGCACGTGGCAGACTCTGAGACCATGTGGCAAAAGATTATCTGGTCTGATGAAACAAAAATTGAACTATTTGGCCTGAATGCAAAGCGCTATGCCTGGCGCAAACCGAACGCAGCTCATCACCCATGTAACACCATCCCTACCATGAAGCATGGTGGTGGCAGCATCATGTTATGGGGATGCTTTTCGGCAGCAGGGACTGGGACACTTGTCAGGATAGAGGGAACAATGAACGGAGCCAAATACAGGCACATCCTTGAGGAGAACCTGCATCAGTCTGCAATAGACCTTGGACTGGGGTGAAGATTTACGCTCCAACAGGACAATGACCCCAAGCATACAGCCAAAGCAACACTGGAGTGGCTTCAGAACAAGAAGGTGAATGTCCTTGAGTGGCCCAGCCAAAGCCCAGACTTGAATCCCATTGAGAATCTGTGGAAAGACTTAAAGATTGCGTTCACTGACGCCCCATCCAACTTGACAGAGCTTGAGCAAATCTGCAAGGAAGAATGGGCGAAAAACTCAAATCCAGATGTGCAAAGCTGATACAGATATACTCCAAGAAGACCAAAGTTGTAACTGCTGCCAAAGGCGCTTCTACAAAGTATTGACTCAGGGGGTGAATACTTACAAACAAGATATTTCAGTTTTAATGTTTCATAAATTTTTGTTACACAATATAAATATTTTTGCCCCTTTAAATTGTTGAGTAAGCTGTGTGAATCAAGGGGGAAAAATAATTTCAATGCATTAAAAATTCTGGTAGTTACACAACAAAATGTGACAAAATCCAAGGGGGGGCGAATACTTTCTGAAGGCACTGTATATATATATATATATATATAGATAGCAGTACTATTGATAGGCTCTCTCTGATTCCATTAATAGTGGAAGTACAAACTTCATTTTACAAAATAGTTGTTTTACTTTAAAGTTCAGTAAGGTTTTTATATAAGTTGCAATTCCAACTTGTGGTCTACCACTTTTTTTTTTTTTTTACTTTTTCAGTTGATATGGAATATCCCTCATATCCAGCTATCACCTGCTGGTCCTGCCTTTTTCTTAGGTCTCGCAGACATGCCAATTTCTAAAGACCTTATGTGAAACATTTCAGTTGGTTCTCAAAAAGGCTTCAAACAGAGTTCTGAGAGAAAAAGTTTTTAAAAACACTTGAAATACAGTTCCTTTTATCCAGAATCATTAGAAATATCATTAAAATCGCAAGCGTAGAAGAACAGAGCAGTCAGTAGACAAATAGGGAAAAAAATGTTTTGAACTCAGTCCAATTCACTAAAAACGGGAACTGCAACTGTAATGAGATAGAAAAAAAAAAGCTGAAAAAGACTGAAGAGGTAGTATTTTACACAACTTCTACCAAATAAAGCAACACAATAGTGGTTCCCGGAAGACAGAAACTCAGCTATGTCAGACCTTCTCCAGTTCCTGGGAACTGGAGAAAAGCTAATATGAGTAAAATGTTTAAATAAAACCCTGAACTAATGTAGTTATTGAAAACTAACCAAATAAATGCTTGCAGTAATAAATCTCTTCTGGAGGTCTCACCAGTGATCTATACAGTGATAACACCACCTTTCTCTTTCTGCTGGTGATACCCATCCCTATGCACCCCAGCATCCCACTAGCTCGCCCCACTGCTTTGTCACACTGTCTGGCCACCTTTTAGGTAATCAGACATGATTACCCCAGATCTCTTTCCTGCTTGGTGGTTGCTAATACTACATACCCATCCTGTACTCCACCTCTGGGTTTCTGCGCCCTAAGTGCATGATTTTGCACTTCTTCGTATTCAAACTCAGCTGCCACATCCTTGACTACTCCTCTAGCTAACAGATCTCTAATCATGTTTGCCATCCCACCGGAGTGTCTACCCTACAGAAAATTTTAGTGTCACCCCCAAAAAGGCATACCTTACCTTCTAGCCCCTCTGTAATGTCACCAATAAAGACATTAAAGAGGACTGGTCCCAGCACTGATCCTTTTGGCACCCCGCTGGTCACCCTCCCTTCCTCGGAGTAAACTCCATTTACCACCACCCTCTGTCTCCTGTCCCCTAACCAATTCCTTACCCAGTTTACCACCTTTGGTCCCACTCCTATGCTGCCCAGCTTGTCTACAAGTCTCCTATGTGGAAGGGTGCTGAAGGCCTTATTGAAATCTAGATAGGCAACATCCACCGCTCCACCCTGATCTACTTCCCTGGTCACCCAGTTACATGATCTCCCCCCAGTGAATCCATGCTGCCTCGGGTCTTGTAAGCCACTGGATTCAAGATATCCCACCATCCTTTCCTTGAGGAGTGATTCCATTAACTTCCCCACCACTGAAGTCATGCTGACTGGCATATAATTACCAGCCTCCTCTCTGTACCCACTTTTGTGAAGTGGGACTACATCTGCCCTCCTCCAGTCTTCCGGAGCTCCCCGTCTCCAGTGAGTGGTTGAACAGAGCAGTCAGAGGTGCAGCCAGCACCTCTCTGAGCTCCTCAATATCCTTGGATGCACCCCGTCTGGCCCCATTGCCTTGCCTGCTTTCAGATTTGCGAGTTCCTTTAGGACTCTTTACTCTGTAAATGGACTAGTATCTACCTCCCTTGCTTTGATGCTCTTGGCACTTATCTTTGGTCCCTTGCCTTCCCCTTCCTCTATGAACACCGAACAAAGGCATTTGTTCAGGATGTCCGCTTTCTCCTAGTCCCCCTCCACACACTCCCCCCGCCTCCCCTCCTAAGCCTTACTATTCCTCCTCTAGTCTTTCTCTTTTCGCCTACATATCTAAAAAATGTCTTGGCCCTTTCTTTACTGCCTGGGTTATTTTCTCCTCCATTTGTGCCTCAGCGCTCCTAACTGCTCTTCCTGCCTCCTGTTTTTCCTGATACACCTCCCTATCTTCCTTCCTCCCTCTGTATCTCCTTATACCTCTGGAAAGCTAACTTTTTTGCCCTTACCTTCCTGGCCACCTTCTTTGAGAACCACAGAGGTCTCTTTTGGGTTGCTTCATTTTTTTCCACAAATGCAAAAATAAAGAGTAAATTACCAATACTATGACACCTTCTTGAACATTCAAAAAATGGGGGACATAATTGCATGTTTTTACACACAAAAAAAAAATTTCATTCCCACGTCATTCTCACAAAATGTTTCTGATAGCTGTAGAATATGGTTGTGGACATAGCACAGTAAAGAAATACAGGGATTGCCGTGCTTCTTTTGGTTATATCTGCTTTCAAAGTTGCAGTTTCAGAGGTGGTCAACTCAGGAAAAAAAAAACTGAAAAATCCCAATAAAATAAAACTTGCCAAAAAGGTATTTAAAGCAACAGTGCCAATGAAATTAGGCAAAACATTTGATCCTACCTTTTTCACTATAAAATATTCTGGGCATTTTCCAGTTTAATTTGGTGGTACAATTTTCTAACTGCACCAAAATTTGACTATTTTATAAACGCTGTAATTGAGTTTTTCTCAAGAAAAAAAGGATGGCTGCCACATTTTGCATAGAAATAATACTGCAGACCTGGCAAGGGTTAGGACTGAAAAATGTTCTTCCAAAAAAGCAGCAGTACATGAAAAATGTTTTTCCAAAAAGCTAGCTTCAGCTGCAGTTAATAAAAATATTAGTATACCTGTCAGATGTACTTGTCTAGATACCCCCTATGCTGTGCACCATGAAAATGTTTTTCTTGAACTGCTGCTTTAAACAACTCAAAAGTACATGCAAAATGACAGACATTTATACAAAAGAAACAGAGTAATCAGACAGACATACGTGCCAATAACGCTCCCCGAATGATGCAAACAGCTGCCATTGTATAAGCTAATTTCCTCTCTGCCAGTCCTCATATAATTCTTAGCTGGACATCACATAATAAGATAACTCGTTAGTCTAATAATGTTTTAGTACATTTAAGAATGTACTTGTGCCAGTAAACAGCCTTAAAAACTTTTTCAGGTGCATCAGAAAAACGAGAATTAAAACTAGGAAATGCCTTTTAAAGAGCAACTCTCTACTATAATAAAAAGTTTAAAAACACTAGATTTACATGAACTATGTTTTAAAGAGCACCTTTCCTGCCTTTTTATAAATCCCCTTCCCCCCCGAAATACTACAGGAGCTTTACCTGCCCCATAGTCCACTGGAGCGAAAAGAATAATTTTGGTGTGGCCAGAATTCGGGATGGAAGGGATCATAATTTGGCTCTGTGGAGCCGAGAGCCTAATCCTTCCACTTCCCAATTTGCAGACATGTCTCTGTGCTCTCATGTTTTGTGACGTAGTACTATGGAGAGTGCACTCCATAGAGTTATATCAGTGGAGCGTTCATTTTCAATAATTTTTTTATAGGAATGTTCTAACATTTAAAAAAAAATTGGGCTTTTCAAACCCATATCTCCCTAAATGCAGCCTGAGCCTTTTTAACTGTAGATTTTTATTCTTGCAGAACTGCACTCTCCATAGTACGACATCGAGAAACATGAGAGTGCAAGGGCTTGTTTTCAAATCAGTAAGTGGAAGGGATCGCGCTCTCAGCTCAATGAAACCAAATTACCATCCCTTCCATCCCAAATTTTGGTCACAGCAAAACCGTATGTTTGGCTCTAGTGGACTTTGGGGCAGGTAAGGCTCCTGTAAAATTTTTGCACTGAGCGCTAGAAAAAAATGCTCCGTAACTTTATATTATTTTCTAGGATTTTTTTTTCCTTTGCCCTGCTACTAATCTACTAAATATTGTAGGTAATGCAGCACTTACTTCACAGTCTTTCAACATGTATCCGACTTTCTCCTGCTAACAACACAATAGCTGTTCTGTGACTATAGCTGTTTTGTAACATCACAGTATGTTGCCATGGGGAACACTATGATATCATAAGCAAAGGTATTGTGAGCTTAACAGGGGAGAGGCAAATATTTTTTATACAGACTATCAAGATGTGCTGTACAGGGGAGAGGCAAATGTTTTTGTTATACAGACACTACCAAGATGTGCTGTAAACCTTGGAAAGGAACACTGAAAAGGAAAAAAAGTATTCTCTAGTAAATTGTAATAGCTGAAACAACTTATTTATGAAAGTACATGCCGAAGTGCAGAGTTGCTCTTAAAGGAACTCTACCACCCTCTCCTTCGCAACAGCCTCGAGTAGCATCACCACTAAAGACACCAGATGTACTGGCCCATAGTTACCTGGATCCCTGCCTTTATGAAGAGGGATGTCTGCCACTCTCCAGTCCCTCGGGACCACTTCTGATACCAAAGAGCAGTTAATAGATCTGCCACTGGTCCTGCCAATCCCACTCCCCACCTCCTTTAGTACCCTGGGGTGACACCCGCCTGGCCCAGATGCCTTGTTTACCTTATCTCCTTAGTTCTTGGAGTACCCCATCCTGTGTAATAAGTTCAATTTCTAACACCTCCCTACTGCCTCCTGTTTTGGTAAAGCACTCTAGAAATGGAGCCCTATCCTCCACAGTGAACAAAGCAAAGCATTTGTTCAGCAAGTTTGCCTTCCCAGAATCCCTGACCACACACACCTCTCCCTTCATTAGCCTTTCCATGCCCTCTTCAGTTCTGCCTTTGCTTTGGCCCAAACTGTTGTCCCACTCTGTCCTGGTTAGTTTTCCTACTCTCTGCTCCTATTTATACTTTTTAAATCTACCCTTCTTTGCCCCTACCACTTCCCTAATCTCCTTGGAAAACCAACCAGGCTTCCTGTACTTTGTGGCTGTATCCAGCCTTCAAGCATCTGGAAACTTCCAAAACTGTCCTTTTAATGGCCTCCCCCTTTGCTACCACTCCTAATTATTCACATCTTCGAGATGAACGAGGAGCTCCATCATCCTCCCTAAGCTGTCTCTCCCAAAATCTAGTATCTATCTTGGTCCTGAGCTCTGAGTGGGGTTGTGAACGCTGGTCCACATGGGGGCCTAGACAGCACTACATCCACGGTGCCTCTATTCTTGGTGTTCGTAGACAAGCTGCACTACACAGAAAAGTAAATTAAACTGCAAGGTCTATTTTTACGAGTAATGATTCCAGTGAAAAAGAAAGCAGGGGACCAAGTGAGGAATTACATGCACCTGTGAACCCATTAGGTAACTGACATCTCCGTAATTAAGCTACGCGGTGTATGCAAATGGAAATGTTGCAGTGATGATCAAATAGTTCCATGTAAACTGAATTGGAAGATAACTTGAGTTTATGGAGCGGACGATGCAGTAAGTGTTCACTGCTACATGTACACACAGCGGTTTAGGAGCTGTTCTTTTTAATTTTTATGAATACAGCCGTCCATGCCAGCAGCAGTTGGTATGTGTCCAAAGGTGCCAACTGATTTCACTGGTTGGAACATGTATAATGGCACAACTGGGGGCTACATACAGATATCTACAGAAAAACAACTAGGAGTAAGCACATATGAATTGCGGATGTTACAATGTTTTGTTCCTCTTTAAATTTTAACTGGCTCAGCATATATTGTCCTTTTACAGGCATGCTGCACTTGGCCTCCTTTTCCACTGGAACTGTTCCTCATAAAAACCAGGCAATCGAACTGAAATTGTGGAGGCTGAACTTTTTTGTGGGAGGAAAAGAGCAGTATGTGTGGATGGGTACTTTCCCATGCTTGATAACCAACTTAGCAGAAAATTTTTCTTGTTGGCTTTCGACTTCAGTGCAAACTATCCCCCCATATGAAATACCCACTATAGATGCCAGGGCAAAAACACGATCTGTTATGAACATCTCACTTTTTGCACATGCAGTACTGCAAAAACATAATTCCTGAAACTGCGAGCGCTGAGCAGCTGCTGCAAATGCATCGCTGACGGGCTGCATTATAAGATGAAATTTAAAGCCGCTCCATTAGTGTTTTATTTTTAATATTCTATCTCCTGATAACAGCTGGTACTGTGCCCAACTTGCTGGGAAGCTGGCATTTCATCTGCCAAGCTAGCAAACCGTTCCTCCTCCTCCTGTAGCTCGCAACATCTCGTCTTCCGCAGACAAAAAAAATTTCCCAAATTTCTTGCCTATTTTTTTGTAAGGAGGAGGGGTGTTGCATGCAGTATATATAGATATAAAAATCATATAACGCGAGAGTTGCACGCTGCTGCCGACTGTACAGGGGAGGGAGGCGGCAGTAGCATCGTTCGCGCATGACCCAGCCTGGCGCTCCCGCCCGCACGGCCCCGCCGCCGCACCGGACAAGGTAAGAAAGCACCCCGACTACCCGGCTGTCACCGGGGACCCCGCCACCCCCTTTCCACCCGCCGCGCGCCTTTTCCCCCGCCGGTCTGTGGTCTCCCTGCCCTCAAGCGCGGACCCGCACCCCGAGTTTCGGCCTCCTTTTACAGCGCCGGGATTTTTTTTATTCTCCCACCCTCCTCCTTCGCATCAAAAGTCGCCATTTTGCTTCACTGCTTCTTTTTTTTCCCTCTTCAGTCTTGGTTCCCGTTGCCGCTGCTTTGCTCTGCGGGGGTGGGACTGGCCGTGTCTGACCGGGTTCGGCCAGCATCCCCTCCCTTATTTACCACAGGCAGGCGATGGTGAGCTGTTGGCCCGTGATGTCTGACCCAGCAGGGCGCTTTAGCTGGGGAAGGGGGGGTAATTAAAAATATTAATGAACTCCCTACCTCCTGTCCTTTATGGCACCGGCTGATAACATGACCGTTGGCACCTTCCCGCCACGCGTGATCCCGTGTGCTACCTCTGCTGGCGCGAGCCATGCCACTAGCTCACCTTTCCCAACTGTCGCCCGCGCGACCTGCTACAGGTGTGTATGTGCCTGTGTGACAGAGACCAGCGCATGAGGGAAGGGCAGCCTCCCCTTCATGTTTGACCTTCCTGTGTTTCTGGACTACTGGCCGGGCACTGCACACGTGCGGGCAGCCCCCCTCCAGGCGCAAAAATTAGTTGCAGTTTCAGTTCTGTGTGTAGCCCCCATTCCACGGGCCTGAGGGGGGAGGGGCTCAGTGCACAGGTGTGCTTATGTGCGTGCGCTCGGAGCGTCTCACCCTTTCAGCACCCAACTGTCGGACAGTGCTGTCCCTCAAAATGCGGGAGAAAAGAAAAATGTGGTTCCGCAGTTAGATGAATCTTAGGGGATGTAGCTCAGAACACTATGGTCACCGAGTTTGGAGTTTATTCCTTTCTTTAAAAGTTTAACCAGGAAAGACATAGTTTGGCAGCAGCATGAAGTGAATTTGGGACATACTAGCGCCCCCACACACACACACACACAAAGTTGCAAAATCAGTGGTCACAATGAAGGGGAAGGAATTTGGGATGTAAATTACAAGCGCCCCCACACACACACACACACAGTTGCAAAGGACTGATGTCAAGTGATCACAATGAAGGGAAGGGCTGCAAGCCTTCCCTGCGTGGTTCCTGAACACATTGTGATCATGCAGAGGAACCATGGTCACCATGCTAATGCTAAAAGCATGGCAACCTTCACAACCTTAAAGTTGGACGATGGCACCCTTCTTCAAGTTGTACCTCACTTAAAGTGCTGTATCTCAGTGTGTGGCTGGGCAGGCCCCCTCACTCAGCCTTTTGTTACCCACATCCATGCCGCCATGCATAAAACAACTGCCCCAAACTACACATGTTGTGCGGCAACAAATGCTGCCGGTGCTCCGCGAGTTTGTCCTTGAGATGATTTTGCTGGTGTTTGACTTCATGATGTGGGTTACAGTGCTGACCCCAAAGCTACCTTGGCCAAACTGAACCCAGTAGTGACACCAGGTTTTGTCAGGGGCTCTATGAGGAAGCCAGCTTAGTCTAGTGTACTTACCTGGTCAACAAAACCTAAGTAAATACATAAGGGAGGGTCAAATGCCCAGCGTAGATGGAAGGAAGCCAGTAAAGGAGAGATCTCTGCAGAAAGCAGTGCTGGCCTGTTGACAAAGCGGTAGGGCTAACTCTTGAGATGCTGGCGGCCTACGTTTGGGAATGAGCTCAGGTTGTCGGAAGGCTAGCCAGAGGAGAAGCGCTACCTTCACTGTAGTATTGCTATCTGAGTGGGCACAGGTGGTTGCTCAGCAGTAGTCAGAGTAAAGGGGGGCATCTTCTGGGTGTGTGGCCAGTACACTGTTGTGGGAGCCACCACATTGCGCTTCATGTGTACGCACATCCGGGAGGGCTGGGGAGTAACATGGAAGATGGTCCTAGCACCCGTGAGGATGGACCCTTCTATATCTGTGCCCTGCACCACCGCCTGAGATGCCACCTGGCGATGCTATAGAATCAGGAGGTGAATTCCCAATCCCTGCTGCAGGTGTAGCCGAGGCTCCATGGAAAACGCACTTAAGGTAGGAGAACAGTGGATTGGGTATGTCTGGGGTGCTCTTGAGGGAGACAGGGATAGAGATAGAATGGGGGCATAAAAGGAAAGTAAGAAAAGGAAAAGCAATGTGGTGTAGGCAGGCATGCAAACTGGCGTAGGCAGGCATGCAAGCAGTGTGGCATAGGTAGGCATGCAAGCAGCATGGTATAGGCAGGCATGCAAGCAGTGTGGCGTAGGCAGGCATGCAAGCAGCATGGTGTAAACAGGCATGCAAGCAGCATGGTGTAGGCAGGCATGCAAGCAGCGTGGCATAGACAGGCATACAAGCATGTGGTGTAGGCAGACATGCAAGTACCATGGCATAGGCAGGCATGCAAACTATATTTTAGGCAGGCAAGCAAGCGCCATGGTGTAGGCAGTCATACAAGCAGGCAGCTTCTTCTGTGTGAGGATGGACAGAGGAGTGAGTGAAAAGCAGACTGTGGAGCTTCAGATTTTATGGCCCGTTCCACTCCAGCGCCACCCACTGCTGTTTTGTCCCACCCTAACCCTGAGTGTCTGAAACCCAGTTGTGGGGAGGGGGGGGGCACCAGGATGACCTTACCAACAAAACTGGTTAGTTTACCCTGTTTGAGTCATGGGGTAGGTGGCCTAAGCCAAGACTTTCAAACTCCATGAACTGACTGTCCTCCTCCCAGCAGCACATTGCCTTCAATCCTGTAGTTAACCTTTCCCCAGCATTTGGCTGGCTGATTGACGAGAGATTGTGCAAGAGTGAGACTCAGCACTAGCACAGGCCAGCCAGCATGTCTTTGTTTTAAACTGATTAACCTGGCCTCATCAGCATGAAATTAGAAATTTATGGGTCCTGTGTACCACTCTACTCCCAGCATCACCTGTGCTGTTCTGATCGGTGGGTGCTGGAGGGGGTCTGTCAAAGAAAAAGACAAAGTTGTCTCTCACTGTTCCCCAGCTGCTGATCTGTGATCATTCGACATTCGGGGCAAGCCAGCTGTACACTTCTTGGCGCATGTCTTTTTTTTACCAATACAGAAGTCATTTGCTGTTGCAGCGGAGTGTGATCTCTGTGGGCCTCCAACAGAGAGCAAAAATGGCAGAGGTGTGCCACTACACAGACTGAGGCGGGGGGGGGCATCAGTGCTCCCCTGCCCCCTCTAGTTCCACTTGAGACTGGACCACTTTTCCATTTCTTCTGTCATTTTTCCTTAAATGCCCAACCCTTACCTATGTATGCTACCTTTATCTTAACCTCTCTCAGCCCTTCCCCTCTTTGAAGCCAAACATTTCTCCCACTACTCCTCTTTCCTGGCTAAGTGCTGGCTCACTACATCCCCTTCCTACCTTTCCTCTCTCCTTACCCCCACCATCCCATCGTCATACTCCCTTTGCTCATGTAATGCTCACTCTTTCCACATCCCTCGCTGCCAAACCACCGCTAGTCAGTCCTCCCTTTTGTCCACTTTCCTACTTTCTGGAATGGTCTTCCTCACCCTATTCATCTCTCGTCCTCAGTTTCCTCTCTTAAGATACTCCTACTGGTTCATCTTTCCCCTACCTTGCTCCTGCAGCTAGTCGCTCACATCAGTTTTGTCTGGCACATTTTCTTACCTGGCTACCACTGCACCCCCACACTTTCACTACTTCAATGGTTTATTACCTTTCACGCTGTAAAGTTTTGCAACTGTGTACTGCTGCTTCCACTACTTTGATGATATGATTTATTACAATAACCACAGTACATTTTTATATTTTTGCAAATATTTCTACCTTGCACCATCTGATATTCTGATGTAACCCCACTACACTGGGTGGGACAAATCAGTTAGCCAGGTAGCCAATGGTCGCTTAAAAATTTGCTTTGGCTACTAAATTTTGAAAGTTACTGGTCAACTGGCTACCTGCCATCAAAGTGATTTTTCAGCCCCCCAAAAAATATATTCACTAAAAATATTGATTTGGATGCTAGATTTTGAAAGCTAGTGGCCAAACTGACCATTAGCTTACAAACTGATTTGTCCCACCCTCCACTATGTGTCACTTTTTGACATTTTAAAATTTTACAAGTTTGTAAATGCTGTGCCTTTCTCCATCTGATTTCCTGTATTGTACATTGCTCTTGTTACTATATTTGATATTGTACTTTGCATTTGCCATTTTTTGTTACTGTACTTCTTGCCACCTCATAATCCCCCATCTGCTGGGTCTAGTTTTGAAACAAGCTCCGGCTCAGTGTTCCTCTGCTGGTCAACACATTTTGAAATAAAAAATAAATGAATGAGCCGTCGCACTGGTGAAGAGGGCTGATGTGCCTTGCGTGTTACCTCTCCCTTGCTTGCAGTCCAAGTTTGGGTAAGAGCGCGGGTTGCAGGGGGCCAGCGGGGAGAGGTGGAGATCGAGCATCCTAGAGGACGTTCTCCTCTGGGGAGTGAGGGCAACCAGCTCCATCGCTATACTGCCACCTGGGGAACCACAGTTGGCAGTGCAGCTGAAGCACCTAGTGGATCAGGCAGGATGCTGGCAGGCATCACATGATGCACACTTGCCTGGGTACGTGCTTGACATGCACTTGATGCTGACGTTCTGGGGAATTCGGGAGAAGAAGTGGAAATACCCGAAGTGGCAGAACGAAGTCGACTAGCTCACAGGCCCTACACCTGGCTACCTAGGCATGGTCTCCCACACCAGATCCTTTGGTGGAGGTAAAGGGGCCCGCCAACCATGCCAGAGGGGGAAGCTCTGGAGAAACATGGGGAAGGTCTGGTAAGACCCACAGGGTACTAAGATGACAGGGCTGGGTCAAGCAGGTGGGCGCTGTTGGAGAGCAGGGGGCATAAACAGATAAAATAAATAAATGGTTGGAGAGTTTGGTGACATCACCCTGCCTGAAGACTGTACAGGCAGACAGTAGGGGTGTTGCTGCTTTGCAACCAGGAACCCAGGTGACAGTAGGAACTAAGACTGTTGTGGGACGCATTTGTGGGATGGAGTTCTTCTCAAAAATAGAGCTTGGGGAGGGGATAAAGGGTGCTGGGGAGATTTAGAGACCAGGGTTTGGGTGGAGGGGTAGCACTGGACCAGCCATCCAGGATCTTGTACCATCAGAGAATTATTGGAAGCTCCAGCCCTAAAGTGGGCCTAAAGGTGAGAAGGGTTGCATGAGTGTAGGGGACAGTGTGGTACTAGTGCTGGTTCCCGCAGGTTCAGGGCATGGCCTATGCCATTCCCAGACCTCCATGGATGTGGCAGTCCAGCGTTTATTGTGTACAAATCCCTTTTGTGTCCAGTAACATCTCATGGTCTGGTTCACATTGCAGCTTAGTCGTGGTGGTGACTCCTTTCCCCAACACCTAAGTCAAAGCTTTGCATATGGTGTATACCGCTGGCAGTGTAACGAGAGGCTGTTTGCACCCTAGTTTTGTGCCGCCACCAGTTGCAGCTGTGACTGGGTTCCTTAGTTTATAATGTGGGACAGGGGGGCTCTGAGGGATGGCATGAGGGACATTTGAGAGGTACTGATGTGGCCATGTGTTTGGGGTCCTGAGGCAGGTTGTAGATCACATGACGTACTAGGTAGGAAGGCTCGGACTCACATTTAAGGGGGGTTAAGGGTGGGGGGACTGTGTTTTGCCCCACCACCACCACCAGTGATCAGTAAACTGCAGTAATGGGGCTTACTTTAAAGCCGGGGGGTCCAAGCACTTGACTTCCCACCCCTAGTATTTCCAGCCCTGCATGGCTTTCTGCCCAGAACCAGTGGCTATGACAAGTGATTCTCCAGAGAAACAGAACATGCCATTGTGTGAGGGAAACAAAAAACCTGGAATTTAATGTTTTTTTGAAGTAGAGCTCTACATTGTTATTTAATTTATGTGGGTTCTTGCTCATGCCTGCCACCTGCTGTATGAAATAAGTCTTTCATATAGTAATAAATCAATCACTCCAACTAGACATTAGATCCCAGGGTAGGATAGGGTTAAAAAGGGCAGACTGGATGCACCAGTAATCTCGTTGTGCTGACATTCTCTATGTTTAAACCTTTGTTATATTTCTAATGTTTCCCTTATACTGTCCCTCACTGGATAGGCTGTTCCAGATGTTCACCACACACAATGTGAATCAGTGCTTCTTAATGTTTGCTCTTATACCACCCCTCACTAAGTATGCTGTTTCACATGCTAACCAACCCCAGTGTGGAGCAATGCTTTCTAAGGTTTTCTTTTATATTGTTTCTTACTGAGTAGTTTCTTACATTGCCCTTTATTGTCAGTATGTTCCACAGGTTTTCCACACTTCGTGTAAAGTAATGCTTTCCATTGTTGCCTCTCACTGGATAGGCTGTAGCATGTTAACTGCACTCCACATGAAGCAATGCTTTCCAATGTTTTCCTGTATAGTGCCCCTGTATGGGCGGGCTGTCTCACTTGCTAAGCACCCCACTGGGTGAAGCAATGCTTTCTAGTGTTTCCCGTTGTACAGACCTCACTGGGTAGGCTGTTTCATGTCAACCACTCCCTGTATGAAGCAGTGCTTTTTAATGTTTCCCCCTATAGTGCCACTGTCTGGATAGGCTGTTTCACATGTTAAGCACCCACTGGGTGAAGCAGTGCTTTCTAGTGTTTCCCCTTATAGCCCCCCTCCCCCACTGGTTAGGCTGTTTCACCTGTTTGTTTTTTTTCAGTCAGGGTTGTTGTCCCTCTCAGCCCATGTCTGCCCCCTTGAAGTCCTGCACAACCAGCCAGCCCCATAGCCTGCTGACCCTGCTACTGCACTCCCCCATGGCTCGAGCTTCGTGGCAGGTTCCCAGGAAGGGGGCCGTGCTCTTCCTGGACATTAACAGGATCCAGACTGGTAGCTGGGCTCAATGGTGTGAGGCCTGAATACACAGTGACCCTCCCTGAGATGTGGACAAGGTTTTCCCCAGGTTTTCTCCTTAACACCTTCCATCCATATGATGGTGGTGTTGGTGCTGCACAGCCTTGTGTTAGCCTCAGTCGCCACAACAAATACCCTGAGGGGAGCAAGCCCCCGGCCTGCCCCACAGGGGTTGCTATGATGGCTGAATACAGAAAAATTCCCTCCTCGGCTGGGAAATACTGTCATTGGCAGTACTAGTTCCCAGCTCTGACTGTCGGCCCTCTCCTGAACCTGGTTTGTTGTGTTGTCACGGAGCCAGTGGGCGGCCTGGCTGTTTAGCAGTGCATGACAGTGGTGAAAGTTTTAACCAATACTTTTTGTTTAATTCTATTTTAGACTGCACCTTATCTCCTGGCTCGTATGATACCCTACTTTCCTAATTATAAGTCTGCTGTAGCACATTTTCAAATTTGAAATAGTAAAAAGAGAACTGTATAATATGGCTCGAACCAGGTTTTCATCGGTCTTCTTAGCTGTTAATAAGGTTAGAGAGCAGTGTCTGCTGAATGATAATTCATTATAGTTTCATAAAAAATTGAACAGTGGGTATTCAAAAACAAGAAAATGGCAATGAAAACCTGGTCCGAGCCATGTTATATATTACAGTTTATACCGGTTCTGTAAGCACTTATAATCCAGCAAATGTTATTAGCCACTCAACATGCACAAATGATAGATATCATTGTATGCACTGCTCTGTATTCCATTTACATTGTTGTTATCATTGTATCCATGGCTCTGTATTCCTTTTGCGTTCTTGTTATCATTGTAGCCACTGCTGTGTATTCCTTTTGCATTGTTATCATTGTATCCACTGCGCTGTATTCCCTTTGCATTGTTATCATTGTATCCACTGCTCTGTCTTCCTTTTGAGTTATCATTGTATCCACTGTTCTGTATTCCTTTTGCATTGTTGATATTATTGTATCCACTGCTTTGTATTCCTTTTGCATTATTATCATTGTATTCACTGTTCTGTGTTCCTTTTGCATTGTTATCATTGTATTCACTGTTCTGTGTTCCTTTTGCATTGTTGTTATCATTGTATTCGATGTTCTGTATTCCTTTTGCATTGTTGTTATCATTGTATCCACTGCTCTGTATTCATTTTGCATTGTTGTTATCATTGTATCCACTGCTCTGTATTCCTTTTGCAGTGTTGTTATTGTATCATCTGTTCTGTATTCCTTTTGCATTGTTGTCATTGTATTCACTGCTCTGTATTCCTTTTGCACTGTTGTTATCATTGTATTCACTGCTCTGTATTCATTTTGCATTGCTGTTATCATTGTATTCACTGCTCTGTATTCCTTTTGCATCATTATCATTGTATTCACTGCTCTGTATTCCTTTTGCATCGTTGTTATTGTATTCACTGCTCTGTATTATTTTTGCATTGTTGTTCCATTGTATCCACTGTTCTGTATTCCTTTTCCTTTGTTGTTATAATTGTATCCACTGCTCTGTATTCCTTTTGCATTATTATCATTGTATTCTCTGTAGTATTTTTACCTGTTTCCCCTTTCTGCATACACATCTGGAAATGAGCAATTTTGCTCAGTATGTCTTCCTGGAGAAACCTTTAACTAAAAAAATAAAATATTAAAAGAAGTGTTCCTTTTATTATTTCAGATGAAAAAATAAAGTGGTAAAGCAGATTCAAAATAGGGGAAAAAAGGTGTCATAAAAGTCTGGAGATAAGGGGTGATCAAAAATAGAATATGAAAGTACAGGTCAAAATGTTTACTGCTGTCATGCACTGCTGCTTTAATCATCCTTCGTGTGACATAATGCTTTCTTTTTATTATTTCTATTTTTATTCTCCTCCCCGTACGGCCCCCATCTGACTGGCTCCCCCAGCTCCATCCTCTGGAATTACCAGGGCTTACCTTACGTCCGGTCCAGGAGCGGTGCCCGCAGAGAGCTGGTCGCCATCCTGCCACCAGTTTTCCCGTTTTGCTCCCCATTTTTCCCAGAGGGCCCCAGGAGAAGGTTGCATGCGTATGGAGGCATGCATGTGCCTTACTGCCCTGGTAATGACCCTCCTCCGCCAGCCCCATTGGCCTGTCACCAGCACCCTGCTTGTGCAGCCCCTTGGCCTCCACCAGGTGGTAGCCATGAGTGAGGGATGCCATCCCACCTCCCCAGAGAGGAGTGCTGCCTGACAGCCACTCCATCCAGCTCCGCCCTCCCCCCCTGCCAACTTCCGACGACCCAGGCTCGCTCCCGAACCTGGGTCGCCAGCGTGCTGTAAGGTGAGACTCCAGCGCCTCAGCCCTCTGCGCCACCGGGCCGGCTGATGTAATGCTTTCTAATGTTTCCCCTTATGCTGTCCCTTACTGGGTAAGCTGCTTCAAATGTTACTGCTGAATGGCCAGTGCGGCCCAGTGTTGCCTAAATGAATAAGGAGAAAACGGGAAGGATCTGCTCCGTGACCTCCTTCAAATCACTAGCCATATGGAGATAGTGAGCCCTTCCCCGATATAATGGATGTGAGAGGTAATCGTGTAATGTGATAGATAATCGTGTAAAAGCTAGTGCCCGTGCCAGCATTTCCAGATGCCAACTGATCTGATCACGTCTTCAGGGCCATGCTGTATGGCAGGGCATAAATTAGTTTTGGAAATCTGATTGGCAGTGTTGGCTAATTAACAAAATTTTCATTAGTAACCAGCCAGGTCTGAGGAGCAATTTCACTAAATGGTTATTTGTATTTATAATATACAGGCCAGATGAATGTAATTGTGGGGTAAAAATGTCAAATTGCCCCAAAAATTACTGCTGTTCTGTACTTCTTACCACAATTGCTAGATAGGACTTCTCAGTTTGGAAATGTTCACTGCAGTGCAGCAAATACGTTGATTAGCAACCTCTGCTAATCGAGGCAGCACATGATTAGAAAACAGCATTTTGGGGTAGTAAGTTATGACGCGGACCCACTTATTTTATGCCTTGCAGGCCTTACGGGTTCTTTGTATTGTATACAGAACTACAAATGAGACCACATGAAGCATAATGGGAGTGATTCGGTTCTGTTGGCACAGGCACTCGATTGTGCGCTATTAGCTGTCAAACCTGTATGACTAAAATCCTTAAACTGTATACCAGGGAGTGGGTCATTTTCTCCATGTGGATAGTGTTTCACATATTATCTACCCTTTGAGCGAAGTAGTTGGTTTTATTGTTTCCACTTATTGGAGGGATTTCCTAGCCTTCAGGGGAATGTGGTGATGCTGTGCCGGTGGAATGACAGTTGAGTTATGGAGCCTTTCAACTCTAGGTTGCAGAAGAAGTGGGTGCAGCTACAGTGGAGACATTTGGGGTCATCCTTGACACGTTTCAAGTGAGTTATTAATGGCTATTTAACAGTCTACTAAATGAGTCCATAGTGTAACATGCCCAGGAGTAACAGCCTGGTTTGTGGCCTTGGATTCCCGGAGCTGTCTGTAACTGTTGTTTTTTTCTTTCCTCCATGCCACAGCCATAGGTAACCCAGTCACCAAGCATAATCCCTAATCTAATTTGGTTTTAGTCCCTCCATGTGGTGGTGGTGACAGACCACATGGATATTAATGGTCAGATGCACAGTGTCTTCTACAGGTGTGGAGTGCTTCTAAATACCGTGGGGTGTGCACCCCGCATATGTGAAGCACTCCGTGGCAACTCAAAGCCCACTATATACACACGGTTCATGTCCCCCTGACCTGCTCTGTACCCGCAGCTGGCAAAGGCAGGCACCTCAGGGTCGAGGCGAGCCCCAAAACCCAGAGCAGGCACACCTGGGGCTAAATGGGCCCCAAAAACTGGACCAAGCACATCAAGGGCTGAGCAGGACCCGAAATCAGGAACACATGGCTCTGGGTTTGGGGTGGGTTGGAGTCTATGTGGGTGGGTTGGACCCCCAAAGTAGATCTCTGCAGGCCAATTAAGTACTCAGGGCCCCAAACTGGCCCCACATCTGTGCCTTCTTAGCCCTCCCTAACTACACAGAGAGTCTCCCAGCCCTCCAAAATGAAATGCCAAAGATGGTTGGGAGGGTTCGGTAGGACAGTTTTGTAGTTTTGTTTTAAATTGTGCTCCCCTGACATGGGGATATGACAGTCCAAGGCAGGTGGCAGAATCCTACAGTAGGGGGTACACTGACTGGATGGGCTGAAGCCTGATGTCCGGCCCAGCTCTGCCATCATTACCACACCCTTCCCTATTAGGGCAACGAATAGGGTGGAAACAGGATGTGGGTGTTGCCCACAAGCTTTGCTCATGGAGCGGAGTTGGGTGGTGGAGCTGTGGGGGACGGCAACATGCTGGTTATGGCTATGCAGCCAGCCTGTCTCTTGATCGAGCTGTACATTCCTTCCATCTTTGTCTTACTTTGTTACTATCAGCAGTGATGGTCACTGGATCCAATGTGGCCCAGGTTGGTAGGGGATGGCAGTTGTATGACTTCTGTTCGATTTAAGTTGTGGGGGTTCTCCATTCGATTCTTAATGGACTCATAACAAAACCTCTGCCACAGTTACCCTGTTTACATGCACAACACAACGCGATTACTCGGGCTTCACTTACCTAGTAATCTGGTTATTTGTATTTGTAAACTTCTGAGACAATGACAGTGGAAATCAACCAGCAATCTGGTTGAAGTGCATCCATAAACGTGAATCAGTCATTTGGATTCTGGTTACTTTATCCATGGAAACTTGTTTGCTCCTCACGTTGATTACTAACGCATGCGCAGCAATGATGGAGAGCATATTTACAGAGATCATGCTATGTTTACATGCAGTGATTACATACATGGTAACAGAATCTTCGAGTCAAGTTGTAATCACAGGATGTAAATCTCATCACTGCTGCTGTAATCAAGTACCTTTGACATGTACACTGATTCTAATCACATACCAGCTAAGGAGACTACAGTGAACATAGAAACATAGATTTCGTTGGCAGAAAAGGACCTTTAAGCCCATCCAGTCTGCCCCTTGTCCCTGTCTATTCTGTGACCACTGACTGTAGCTGGTCATAGGTGTCAGTCCCTACCCCAGTTCCTCTGCCCTAATATGCCCCAGTGATTACCGGCACATGGGAAGCAGAGCACGTGAACACATGACTGACAGGGCAGTATGGTGAGAAGTGTGTGCTGTTGCTGCCTGTGCTGGACTTGTCATGTGGGCAGAGGGCTGTGGTCTGTAGTGCTGTCAGTCTTGTAGCTTTCACAACCCCCTTCCCCCAGTTCCCAACAGAAGGAGATCCTGTTTTTGTATAACTATATTGCTAATATGGCATGAGGGGCAATAAGATACTGAACCTATCAGAAATCGAAGCTGAAGTGTAACTGTAAATTCTCAGTTTTTTAAAAACATTTTCTGAGGTGTCAGTAGTTTTTTTTTTTTTGGGCTACAGAGCTCTTTGCTGCCATGCTGCTGCCTCCACTTCCTTTAGGCCTTTGAGCTGGTCACCGCCCAGCCCCATCTGCTGCCCCTGCCCCAACCCACTGTTGGAGCCATTGGGGATCGACATGGTGTGGGGTCTGAGAATGCCAGCAGTTGTCATACAGTAGACATAGGGATTTTCTTCCGCTTCTCAGACCCTCCTACCTCCCCAATGCTGGGCTGTGCCTGTCAGGCCTTGCATGCAGGCAGCAATGTCCCTTTGGAGGAGGTAAGCTCTCTGGTTCACCACAGGGCTCGCTGCGGTGGCAGAACCACAGCACAGTAAATCCCCTGCTGGCAGCGCTTCCATGTGACAGCACCACACCAACCCCCTTGGCTGCCTGATCCATCTCCTGAGTTTAAACACGCAGCACAAGAGTGCGACACGATTCCCTCTGGGCTATCGGCAGTCAGTAGTTCTTTTTTTATAATCTTTTCCCTGGTTTTTGCCCCCCTTTTTCACCCGTTCCCCTTCCCCATGATGGGGGTCGCCATGTCAGCCTGTTCCTCCAGCTGGAAGGTCAGGCAGGTGAGCGACTGGTTTCACAGGTGACTCCAATTCCACTACTTTTTTGTCCAGCAGTGGGTGCATGATTACCTGTTGGCACCCTCACAGGGGCTGAGATCCTCACCACTGTAATGTGCAGTGCCCCCTGCTGGTCTCAATGTGGCATTCCAGGCTTGCATGCAAAACCAGGGCTTGCAGGTGGCAACTATGACACTAGCTCATTAGGTGGTGCCACCGTGCCTGGTCATGTGTGTTGGGGGGGGGCCTGGGGATCTGTGGCTGGTGAAGAAAGTCATTAATTTTTTTTTTCTTTTACAATGTCCGCTTCTTGTCTATACCTGAGGTGACAAACCTCGGCTTGTGGTGACCTAACGATTGCCATGCTAACAGATTGTGATGCACAAGCAAAACATTTTGATGTCGGGTGCAGACAAGAAGCATATTTTTTTGTTGTTGTTATTCTTTGGTAACCGGCTATGGCCCATTAAACCCAATGCCTGTTTTTAGGGGCAACCTGGCAGCACTGGGAAGGTTAAGTGATTTGCTCAAGGTCACAGAGTATGCAAATAGAGGTTATGGGAATCTAACCCAGATCTGCTGGATGTACCAAGCTTTTTCACGGCTCGTTACTCTAACCTCTAGGCTATACTGCCAGCCAGATGAAATGAAATGGACAGTGATTCTGTGTTTATTAGCCTATTCGTATGAAAACAAGACAGTGAGGGGAAGATTAATACAAGGATTGTAAGCATTCAAAGCCAAAATATTTCTATATTTCATGTTTCTTCAAACTGCACTCTGAGGCACCTGAGGCTTGCGAGAGAGCAGTTTACACATTCAGATTGCATAAAGGTAAAGAATGAATTATTTATTGATTCAAAGAAATATCTGAGGACTTTGTCGAGACTGTGGGACAGGCTGCAACTTTGAGCAACATGCCTGCCCAAGGGTACGGTGTCATTGCCTCTTTAAGTCTAGTTTTGTTTTAGTTAAAGTGAGAAATTTGTGCCCTCAAGTTACAAGCTGTATCATTGTGTTTTCTTAGGTTTCACAGTTTGTACCTCACTTTACTGGAGCTAAGGAAGCCGCTTAGTCACTGAACAGCCTGGCTTTTATCTAGACCACATTGTTCTTGTGTGCATGTGATGTGCTGCAGACGTTGGGTACCTGGCACCCAGCACGTCCAAACCCAGCATAGTTTGCTACAATACTGCCGATGATGGGTGTTCTTTGTTAAGCGTGCACAGCACTGACTTCAGTCCTGCAGTTGCACGCACAGTGAGCATTCTCATGATCCTAATGCTTCTGTCTATATCCTGAACATGGCAGGAATTTCCAGTAATTAAGGGGGAAAAAAATCAATAAATGAAAAAAATGTTGCCTCCCCGACTCCTCCCTGAAAGGGGTCTATTTCCATCACTAACTGTGAATTAGGCCCGAGAATAGTGGATGGAATGAGTGTAGTAGTTTGATAGAAATGGGGTGGTGTGTTCGAATCCCCCTTGTTGCTGCCACCTTTTGAGATATTTGTAGTACTCTATTTTTTTTTTTTGTATGCGTTTATCCATATATGAATATCTAGGTGTTCCAGACAAAAGTAGGCATTTGCCCGTCTAGTTTGTGCGTCAGTCTCTGATTTGTATCCTTCAGTACCCTTTTGATTCCTAGATTGATCTAGTTTCATTTTGAAGCTCTGATGTGTCCTACTGAAGAGTGCATTCCATGCTGTTACCACCCTTTGGGTGAAACAAAATCTCCTTTTTTCTGTTTTGAAAGTTCCCCTCTCAGCTGCTGATCATTTTCCCTTACATTTAGTCTTTTCTCTCTGACCAACAGGTTTAGACATTCTATTTGCATCCTCTTTGCATGCCATGTACGCTATAACTAAAGTCCCCCCATCCTCTCTCTCTCTCTCTCTCTCTCTCTCTCTACAGCCTGTACAAGTCTAGTTCTTTGATTCGTTCTTCATATGTCTTTTCCCTCATGTCCTTTAGCATCCTAGTTTCTCTTCTTTGGACTCCCTCCAGTTTTTCCGCATTGCCCCTGTTGTGAGGGGACCAGAACTGCACACAGTAGTCCTGTACGGCCTAACCAGTGACCTCTACAAGGGCAAGATCACATTAGTATCTCTCGAGACAAAATTTTCCTGATAAATCCCAGGATTTGTTTGCATTTCCTAATGGCTTCCTCACATAGTGGCCCTCATTTTACTTTGAGACAAGAACACCTCAATCTCCTTTAGTATTTGACTCATGCCCCATGGCTGCCCCCCCCCCACAGCCCTGACAAGCGACCTCCAAGAGATAGTTACCGCATCTCCTTTTATTATGACACAGTGCCTGAGATTACCAGCTTTGGCTGTTATTCCCCCTTTTGTTTTTCTGCTCCTTCCCTCTGTCCTTCTGCAGGCGCTGCTGCCCAGCCATGAGCCGACTGTGACACAGCACAGGAGGTAGAGCATGCATGTGCCCAAAATCCCTTCTTGGCCATTACAGGTGTTGCTGAGTAAAGGGCTGCCTCTCCCACAACCAGCCTGGAAACATTGCCATCAGCAGCACCCCAAGCCAACAGACAACATGGATTGTGGGCCCAGTCCTGGACCCACATCACTCACATGGTAGCCCGATGGACTACCACTGGGCCTTCGGGGCAGCCTTCTCTCTGATCTATTCAGACTAGATAAAAAGTGCTACTAAATACTTTTCATGGATGGGGGGAGGGCCACAGCTGCTGACCTTTGACCAGTGCTGTTTGCTCCTGGTTGCAGACGCTTCCATTACTTCTGATGGGAGTGTTTACTATCGAGAAGGAACAATAAAATGATCCATTGTGGAGGGGGGTGCCCTGTGCGTAGTGCACCAGATAAGCTGCATACTGGCTCGTCTACGAAAGTGTTTTGTGCCAGTGCTGCCAGCATATCCAGGTGACTTTCATCCTGGGATGCCTTGGCACTGAGTGGCATCTCCAGACCTGGCAAGAAATGCACACAAAATGATGCATTGTGGGACGTGTTTACCTGAGGTCTGACATGTTAAATACTCCTACTTACGAACAATTTTTTTTAAATGACTATTTACTCTACTCTGACCAACTGCCAACTTCTGCTTTTCCACCCCACTCCTGTCATCTGCCTTCCCCTGTGACTTACTTTCTGTGGCCCTAGTAGCTTCACCCCTCCAGGCTCCATTCCTCCCATGTTGGGGCCATTGAGGGACCAAACCCTTCTCTGGTGACTGAATTCAACACAGAGGCAGTTGTTTGGTCAGCAGTGTAGGGCCTGTGAGGTGCAGATGTGATCCTGCTTTTGGCCTGGATTTTTAACCCCTATTTCTCCCTCCCCAGAGACAGTGGTTTTAATGTGATACCACAAGAAGTGTGCACAGAGTGGAGCAGAACATGTCTGCCTCCCACAGTCATCCTGTCTTGCCGCAACTGGTGGAACGTGCATGGCGGGATCAAGCAAACTCCCATCCTGGAGGATGTTGGCATCCTTGGGGACCCACAAACCTCTTCCCCCTGCGGGCCCCTCTGTGTATGGGGCTTGTTCCTGAACCCAGGTGCCTGTGTCACAAGTGGCAGCCCTGATGCTGTGGTGATTAGCTGGCTTCCCTATACCAGTGTCTTATCAGGAGTGTGGGTGGGCTGAAGGACATGCCGTTGTACCTACCCTGTGTCAGGATTCGGGTTCAAAATGCAAAACCTGGGTCTCCCACATGGAGTGGCAACACACTACCCATGGCGTCATTGTAAGGTGTTGGACTACAAATACTACAGATTACTGGATGAATGCTCTACTCTCCCTCTCTTCCTCTGTCACGTAGTCCTTACATTAAAGCAGAAGTGCCTGTTACGGTATTTTGTCAGCCGTCGGCACAGCAGTAGGACTGCCACTTGCAACGCTGGCAACCCGGGTTCGGAAACGGCCTAGGACGTTGGTGGGCCAGCCAAGGGGGAGGTGGATTGAGCTCTCCAGAGGACGCTTTCTTCCTCTGAAGAAGATGAGCAGTAGACTCTGTTGTGATGCTACCACCTGGGTGACTGCTAGTGGCAGTGAACTTGGAGCGGCTTGGGAAAGGGAGGACTCTAGGTGATGCCATGTGCAGCCTTGCATACGTGTGCACTTGCATAAATGGCGCACTTGTTGCTGGTGTCCAACAGAGATAGGGAGAAACTGAATGAAAAACCCTGGAGCAAACAGGAGGATGGTACTGCCTCAGGCTCAAGTCCTCACTCCACATGTAACGGACCATAGGGAGGATCCCTGCCATTCCTAATGGAATACACCTTGGTAATGCACGCTGTGGAACCCCTGTGTGATGACATAAGAGCCATAGACAGTAAGGACGTGGCGGGGGGACATAGCTGAGGGGGAAGGGGACATCACCAAAGATGGAGAGAAACATTATAAAGAAAACATGATACCTTTAACTTTTTGTGCCATTTTAGGGCATCAGTTTTCCTCGGTATATTGGTCGAGCACCTTCAGCCCTGGTACAGATATCACTGCCTCAAGTACCACCTTCACCACTGAGTGCGGACAACCAGGTTCACAATTCAAACCCAGTTTGTCTATGTGGTAGTGTCTTGCACCACCACTGTCCAATCTGGTGACCCCCCCCCCAAATTTAGTTTTATATAGTACCATTCATACAAACTGTATGCCAAAGCACTTTGTGATCCAGGAGAGGGAGAGGGAGGGAAGAGAATGTTGCTGCCATTTCAAGCGCTCAGGGAGATGAAACCACACAGAGATAAATAAAAAAGAGACTATAGGAAGATGATTTGCACAGGGTCGCACAGAGTGAGTTGTGGGCTTCAAACCAGGCTCTCCAGGTTTCCAGCTTTGCAGTCTTATGTCTAGGCCAAACTGCCCGCGTGAGGTGAGCTGGAGAACATTACTGAGTTCAGTCTTGCACTATGATTTGATGCCAGCTTGATGCGGTTGCAGAAAATGTTTGACTGCACGGCAGCAGATGTGTTTTGTGGCATTTGTGGTGACGCCTCAGCCCTCTGATCCCATGTTCATTTACCAAAGTGTGGAAAATTCTCTTCCACTCTGAGGCAGTGTTGCTTTTTCACCAGTTCCATTCTGTTACATCTGGTCTTCATTTCTGCAAACTATTCGACATACAGATACTTTTTAAAACTTTTTTTGGCAGAAAACATTCTCAAAGCTTGTTTGACAGGAGGCAGATGTACTGCCCCTTCCCCCATCTGATGCCATTTCTGTTTCCAACTATGAGTTCTAGCTGCTGCTAATAAGAATAAATGGTTTAAAGATGTGAAAGAGAAAAAAAAGACATCATTGTGGGATATAACCAGGGTTTGTTATTCAGGTGGGAGGACCTTTGTTTTAAATGTTTTCCCCTTTCATTCACCTTGTTCCTCAAGTCAGCAATTGAAGTCAGTGTAGCTGCATCCCCCTTTCATCCGGGAGGGCAGGTGAGCGGTTGTTCTTACAGACCATGCCACTGCTGGTGTTTCATTGGCTGGTGGGGGGGTATGTGTGTCAGGCAGCCTTCGCTCACCCTCCCTGGGAGCAGATCGTCTCTACACAGAACCCACCTGGGCCTCCAGTTGGCCTTAGTGTTGGATTTTGGCCAGCAGAGGTTGCAGATGTGCCAGGCAGCCTTCGCTCACCCTTCCTGGGAGCAGAGCATCTCTGTGCAGAAACCCACTGGGTCCCATGCCAGCATGAGTGTGGAGTTCCAGCCAGCAGGGTTGTCAGGCAGCTTTCACCCATCTTCGCTAGGAGCAGCATCTGCGCAGAAACCCACTGGGCCTCCAATTGGCCCCAGTGTGGAGTTCCAGGGCTTGCATATTAACCTTAGTCTTCCAGGTGGAAGCACGATGCCTTAGGGTTTGCCTGAAACATAGAAACATAGACTTTGACGGCAGATAAGGACCACTTGGCCCATCTAGTCTGCCCATTTCCCTACCTATAGAATAAGCTGCAGATCCTATTTAACCAACAGCCTATTTCATCCTAACCCCCACAAAAATTGCCTTATGTCTGTCCCATGCATTCTTGAATTCTCCCACAGTTTTAGACCCCACAACCTTCTCAGGAAGGCTGTTCCATGCGTCCACCACCCTCTCTGTGAAAAAATACTTCCTTACATTGCCCCTGAGTCATCCCCCCTCTATCTTCAAATTGTGTCCCCTTGTTCTTGCACATCTCTTTTTCTGAAATATGCTACCCTCTTGGACTTTGTTGATTCCACTGATGTACTTAAAGGTTTCTATCATGTCCTCCCCTCTCCCTCCTTTCCTCAAGGGTATACATATTAAGCTCCTTTAGTCTCTCCTTGTATGGCTTCTCTTGTGGACCCTGCACCATTTTAGTTGCCCTCCTCTGAACCTCTCCCCCCCTCATATTGTGTAATCTTCCCTTGGGTTTTTGTTTCCCAGGTGCATTATTTTGCACTTCTGTGCATTGAATCATAGCTGACATACTTCTGACCATTCCTCCAATCTTGCCAAGTCCCTTCTCATCCTTTCCACGCCTCCTTGTCTATCAACCTTGTTGCAGTTCTTTGTGTCATCTGCAAAGAGACATACTTTTCCTTCCAGTTCCTCTGCAATGTCACTTATAAAGACATTAAAAAGGACTGGACCCAGTACTGAACCCCACGGTACCCCACTGGTAACCCTTCTTTCCTCAGAGTGGACTCCATTTACAATTACCTTCTGTGTCCTGTTGTCCAGCCAATGTTTTACCCAGACTACCACCCTGGGACCCACTCACAGGCTGGTTAATTTGACTATTAATCTTTTGTGTGGGGCTGTGTTAAATGCCTTGCTAAAGTCTAGGTAGGCCATGTCTACAGCCCCTTCCTGGTCTACTACTTTGGTCACCCAGTCAAAGAAATCAATTAGATTCTTCTGACATGATCTTCCCACTGTGAACCCATGCTGCCTTGGGTCCTGTGCCCCACTGGCCTCTAGGTACTCAACAATTCTTTCTTTCAGAAGTGATTCCATCACTTTCCCTAGCACAGAGGTCAAACTGACAGGTCTGTAGTTTCCTGCCTCTGTCTTACTCCCACTTTTGTGAAGGGGAATCACATCCGCCTTCCTCCGGTGCTCAAGTACCACACCATCCTCCCATGATTTGTTAAAAAGTGTAGTCGTGATGTCACTAGTTCTCTCCTTAATTCTTTTAGAATTCTGGGGTGAATTCCATCGGGCCCCATTTCTTTGTCCACCTTCAGTTTTAGGAGTTCTTTCAGAACCCTTTCTTCTGTGAAAGGACTGGGATTAACCCCCTATCCAGAGTGCTTCTAATTGTGGATTAGGCACCTTCCCTCCCTGAGAATACTGAGCAGAAGTATTCGCTCAGTATCCCTTTTCACTGCCTCTCTGCCCACCCACTATCCATTCTATTCAGCCTCACTATCCTCCTTGTCTTTCTACACTCCCTGATATACCTATAAAGGTTTTGTCCCCTTCTTAACTGAGTTGGCTGTCTTTTCTCAGTTTGGACCTTTCTATTCTGACTAACCTCCTGCTTCCTTCTGCCTTAACTGGTACAGTTCTCTGTCCTGCTCCTTCTGTGTTTCCTTATACTTCCTAAATGCTATCTTTTCCTCCCTAACCTTCACTGCTACCCTTTTGAGAACCATAGTGGCTTTTCTTTCATTTTGATTTGTTTATTTGCTTCACACAAAGGCTTGTTGCTCTCTGTGATGGCAGTTTGATGTTTCCCACCCTCCTTCTAGCCTGTTTGCTAGTGCTTTTCTGAGGCACCTCCCATCTTGCCAGAGTCAGCCCTCCTGAAGTCCAGAACCCTCACTTTTGTATGGCTTGACTCTAGCTGGAGTTTATCGTGAACCACACTGGTGGTCACTTGTTCCCAGATGGCTACCCACTTCTAGATCTGAGATCCTCTCACTGTCCCCATTTGAGAGTACGAGGTCTAAGATTGCTCCCTCACGTGTGGGTTCCAAAACTAGCTGTCTGAGGCATGCCACCTGGAAGGGCATCACTTAATGGCCCTGCTTTTGGATGTGGCTGCAGCAAAGGTGCTCCAGTTAACATCTTGCATATTAAGGTCCCCCATCAACAGTATCTCCCCTTTCTCTGCCATCGTAAGGATGCCTTTTATCATATCCTTGTCCATTCCTTCCCCCTGACATGGGGGTCTGTATGCAACTCCTGTGTGGATTGTGGTGCCGTTTCCAGTCTCTAAGGTGACCCACAGTGCCTCCTCTCCTCCCTGTTTACTCTTTTGTTCAGTTGCTTTTATCCCTTCCCTTACATAGAGAGCTACTCCGCCCCCTCTTCTCCTCTCCCTGTCTCTCCTGTAGGCTGTGTGCCTGGTATGTTAACATCCCTGTCATGGTTCTCTGTGTACCATGTTTCTGTGACTGCTACGATATCCAGGCATCCCTCTTCCATCAAGGCCACCAGTTCAGGGAGCTTGTTGCCCTGACTAAGGGCATTGGTACTCATTACCCTCCATTTCTTGATGGCCTTACCCCTTTTTGCCCCATCCCTGTCCTTATTGCGTTTGTCATTTTCTCCATTTACCCCTACCCTTCTCCCTATCGACATCTCTATCTTGGTGTTTATCTTGCTTAGTACCCTGATTTTTTTGGGGGGGCTAGGATTTCCCTGCTCCTCTCCAGTGCTTCCCCCCTTGGCTAGTTTAAATGCTTGCCAATGAAGCATTTAAACCTATCACCTAGGAACCTCGTTCCCCTCCTGGACAGATGCAGATCATCACTCCAGTATAGGCCTGCAACTCTCCAGGTGGACACCGAGTCCCCAATGAAGCCAGATCCCTGAGCTCTGCACCAGTTTTTCAACCACTTTTTTGAATCCCATGGTGTGGAGCACCCTAGCCTCACCTGTGCTATAGACTGGCAGCACCTTCGAGAAGGTTACCGTGCATGCTACTTGTCTAAGGCCCTTCCCCAACTCCACAAACGCTTCCTGCACTACTCTGATCCCTTTCTTAGCTAGGTCATTTGTCCCTAGATGGACAATGACATCCAGCTCCTTCCCCTGTGCATCTGCTCCGGCGATCCTGAGGATTTGCTCCCTGTCCCTCCAAGCCATGGCACTAGGCAGGCAGGCACCCTACCTCCCTCTCCCATTCCTCCCACAGTTCTGCCTTCCTAACAATGGAGTCCCCCACCAGGAGTTGTTCCCTTCCCCTGTGGGGTCCCATGCCGCCCTCCTGTGGGTCTCCTTTGTGGAGGTTCCCAGCATCCTCCTTGGTCTCCACTGTGGGTGCCTCCATAGAGGAACCACATTTTGCCAGAACGGCATAGGAATTGTGGAGAGGTACAACTGGAGGGATGCGCCTCTGTTCCACCACCCTCACTGAGCCCACTGTGGTCCAGCCGCTCCTCTTTCTTGGCAACCTCTGAGGCAACGGCAGTGGTCTTGGTGGTCCCTGCTCTTGTTGTGTCCCCCACAGCAGGAACTAGAACTGCACTGAAGCCACAGGTGACCACAGGACATCCCTCCCTCCCCCAGTAATAATTTAAATTCTACCCCCTGGGAAGAAACATCTAATTTGCAAGGGAGTCTTGGGGTAACAGTAGTCCAGCAGTCAGGCAGTTACAGCATACTCACATACAGACATTATTATCACATGAATGATAAAATTACAACCACAGTAAGTACCTTTATCTGCTTCTAACAAATAATTTAAACTGAGAGATTTAAATCTGTCGGGGTTTGGGTACTGCTTTAACTCATGAGATTAACTACTCTGGTCAGAAGGGGCCGAGTACATGGAGTGATTATGGGAGTGAACCACTGGTGGTCTTCAATCAGGGTGGTGTGGGGGAGCTTTAAAAAATTAAAAATGCCCCATCCTGTGATTGTAATGGCTGCTGCTCAGTAAGGAAGAGAGAAGTCAATCCAGAATGCTTAAGAAACTGAGAGCACATATAAGGATATAGACTAAGAGCAGGAATACTTAAAACACTGGCAACCCAGCCCACCCTCTGAGGAAGGGGTTTCAACCCCTGAAACGTTGGTGGTGTTTGGGGCTGTTACGAAGTTCTGAGTGACGTAAATGAACCACAATAAATTATTATCTTTAACTCTGGGTGAGTGGTCATTTGGCTTCTATTATCTGCCATTCGACCCACTCATCTCATGCCAGTGACTTCTCGGGACCTTCCTCACAACCTCAGGGGACTGGACCCTTTCTCTGACTGGGACGTGAACCAAGGCTGAGCAAACAGGGCACACACCATAACTGGGTGGATGGAACTCTGGCTGGGGACTGCAGGTTTGGGATGGTCTGGTTTGGTGCCTCCTGGGGGGGGGGGGGGTCAGTAGCAGTGCAAGAGGAAAGTCTGGAGCAGCAAAACTGACCTGAGGTAGAGAGTAGCGGTGGCCAGTGGGATTTGAAAAGAATAAAAAAAAAAAAAAAACAGATTATGCACTCAAGCTAGGGGGGCTGGGAGGCAGAATAAGGAGAAATGTCTGGAAACATTACTTCAGACGAAGGGTGGTAAATGTGGTGTCAGATGCTACAGAAGTGGTGTTGGTAGACCTTCACGGGGCATTCTTCCTCCTGGTTACTTATAAACTATACAAATGTCCCAGTATAAGGGTACCAAGTAATGCCATGAAATGCTGTTTACGTGACATCTTAAAGGGGACAGGAAATCACTGATAATTGGCAGTAGTTAGTACTGTAATGTTCTTATATATAGAAATTAAATTCCTACTTCCAATGATCCATATTTAACTGTACCTTAATAAACGTGGATGTGAAAACTGTGTTTTCAATTGTTTTCTTTTTATGGACAACATATTGTGCAGTTCTCTTCATGAAATCAGAAATTTTGGAGTTTTTACTGTGTCTTGGTTTGTGTGCAGAATGCTAAACATGAGCTGTTGACCAGTCAGAACCTTGCTCTGAGTTCTGTACACTAACCGTTACATAGTTAAAACTCCACACTACTGGTTCCATGAAGGGAACTGTAACAGAAAGCTGTCCTTAAAAGCAGTCTAGTATTTCACATCATTTTTTTATTTAGGTTCAGTTAAATATGGGTCATGTAGGGATCCGAATATTATTTTTGAAAACAGGAACATTATAAACAGCTGTCAGTTAGAAATGATTTCCTGTCCTCTAAATCTCAGTCCCATCTGCCTCTTCTAATGGTTGTTCAGGTGGCTGTTAAAGATCCTCTGGCACTTCTTGAAAAGAGAAGGCAAATTAATATTCTTCGGTGTCCTGGCCAGAGCACTCAAGAAAAACTTAGCGCTAGGCTGACTCGTTGGTGCAGTGGTAGGGATACCGCTCACAATGCCGGGGACTGGGTTCAGGAATGAGCCTGGGATGTTGGTACCAGCCTGAGGGAGGAGAATTGGGTGTTCCAGAGGGCACTGTCCTCTGGGGGGGGGGGTTGTGTGCTCCTGCTCTGCTACACTACTGCCACCTGGGGGACCACAGGTGATGGTGCATGCAGGAGCCGCTCTTGGGTGGAGGGATGCTACCTGACATCAGTGCAGGCACGCACAGCATCATGTGTGCATGCTGTCTTTACCAGCGGCATCCCTGGATGGGAAGCAAAAACAGAAAAAGTCCTGGGTGGTGGTGTATGAAACCAGCTTCTCCTGCAGGCCCCACACTGCCGACTGTGGCGCTTTCCTCCATGAAGCAAGATCTCGGAAGGGGCATGGAGAACCCCAATGACCTTGCTGTGGGAGGTCTAGGAGGATAGGGTAAGAACCGGGAGAAGGTGGCAGATGCGGGTGGTGGGAGAGCTGGTACAGCGGAGGCAGGCCAGACAGAAGGAGTCATAAACCTGATAAAATGTAAAAAAAGAAAAACTAGCACTTTCCCAACTCTCCACCTTCCTTGACTCCTTTTTCATCCTTAGCCCTTTCCAGTGTGATTTCTGGAAAACCCACTCCATTGTTTCCTCTCTCCTAAGGTTACCTCACTCTGTTTTGAAGGGGGTGGACCAGGCATGCTTACCTCTGCAATTCTGTACACCTAGCAACAAAGGATCGTGTTTGTGATTTCTTTTCAAGTCTTTGTCTCATGCCTGAGCGCACACTGTTCTGCCTGGATGCTCGCTGCTCTTTTGTCTTTTAAGGGCTCTTTTGCTTAAATTTAATGTATCTCTATATATCTCTAAATTTGCCTATCTCTGTCTATCTACAAACAGTAGCTATTTATGTTTGTCTATATGTCTGCCTGTTTCCATCTATCTGTTTATTTGTCTATTTATTTATTTATTGAGTAATCAGAATTACAACCTTTGAGCTAAAAGCTAATTTACAAAGGATCCTCGTCATAAAAGGAGGGGAGAATATACGAGTTTGGGAGTCAATAGCAGCTAAATCGGCATTGTCAAAAACATCGTAATGTGATCAGTAGCAATCAATAACATTGGTAATAGCAACACACAAAGGTAACAAAGACAAAAGCAACACATAACCAGAGCATGGGTCGCAGGGTACATGGGGATACAGTACACACTGCAGGGGAGGCAGTAAAGTGCATAAGTCAAGTTAGGTACTGGTTGGAGAAAATCAGAGGTTGAAGCTATGCAGGAACTTATAGGGAGGAACAGGAGATGTGGCTGAACATCATTCCTGATACCTAAATTGGTTACTAGGCTACATCCAGGGGAGTAAGCATAGCCATGGTAAACAGTCAGGGTAGTGGGAACTAATCAGGAATGGGTAGCAGAAGAATCAGAGGAGGGGAACGGAGGTTAGGCTCATGGGTAGGAAGGGTATGGAATAGGGAGGTTAGGGCTAACAGGGAGTAGGTGAGGGGAGTTGGGGTGATGCATGGTAGGTAGGCCGGCAGGGCAGGTGTAGGGCAGGGAGCTTCAGGCCAATTTGTAGAGTGCAAGATGAACATTGGCAGGCCCTGGGTTCAGGGGTCAGGTAACATCCAGGTTAAGAGTGGCGGTAGTAGGGAATAGGCGGGGAGATCGTCTTTATTGCTCATGCTTGTGAGGACAGTGGCGTGCAGGGCTTGTGGGTTAAGAGTGGCAGTAGCAGTTTACAGGGGGGAGACAGACTTTCTTAGCTCGGACTTGAAAGGACCGAGGCGTGTAAAGCTTGTGGCAGTGGGTGGTGGCTCATTTAACCAGGCAGGAGCCCTAACTGTGAAGCCCCACCTCCCTAATGCAGTCCTTCTGAACGAAACAGCTAATGCTTGCTTAGTAACACTTCTAGTGGCATGTTCGGCTGGAGCAGGATGTAATAATCTATCTATCTATCTAGTATCATATTTTTTTTTTCCAGATATGGCTGACACTGGCAGAGATGGAAACGGAAACAGAGTTTTGGGGAGCCACAAAAGCAAGTCTGCCAGGGACAGCAGTGTGCAGGAGAGTGGAGCAAACCCACCGAGTGAGGTTATTAAACAAGGTAAGGAAGACACTTTTGATTTTTTGTTTTTTTTGGGGGGGGGTTTGTTTAATAAACCTTTGATTTTTGTATGCCCTCTGTATATTCCTCCATCACACTGCTCAAGCTTTCATCAGCTTTGGAGTAGAAAAATACTTAAAATGTGGAAATAAACTGTGTGACCTTTCAGTGGGGTCCAGCGAGTCTCTCTTAACCACTGAACTCATGGAGCCTTTCATAGCCAGTGTACCTGTGGAGCCTCTCTTAGCTAGAGTTCCCATGGAACCTCTGTTAGCCAGCCTACCCATGGACTTCTCTTCGCCAAGTTACCCAAGGATCCACTCTTAGCCAGGATGCACATGGACCTCTCTTAGTAAGTGTATCGATGGAGCCTCTCTTAGCCAGCATGTCTGTGGAGCCTCGCATAGCCAGTCTGCCCATGGAACCTGTTGTGGCCAGTGTACCTGTGGAGCCTCTCTTATCCAGCGTGCCCATGGAGCCTCTTTTAGCAAGAGTGCCCAGAGCCTTTCTCACCCAGTGTACCCATGGACCTTTCTTAACCCAGTGTACCCAGGAACTTTTCTCACACAATGTAGCCATGGAGCCTGTCTTAGCCAGTGTACCTGTGGAGCCTGTCTTAGCTAGTGTACCCATACAGTGAGCCCCTTTTAGCAGGCATACCCATGGGCCTTTACTACCCAGTGTATCCAAGGATCCACTGCTAGCCAGTTTACTAATGGACATCTCTTAGCCAACATATTCATGACACTTCTCTTAGCCAGTGTACCCATGGAGCCTCTCTTAGCCAGAGTATCCATGGAGCCTCTCTTAGCCAGCATATCCATGGAGCCTCTCTTAGCCAGTGTACCCCGTGGAGCCTCTTTTAACCAGTGTACCCATGGAGCCTATCTTAGGCAGCCTACCCTTGGGGCCTCTTAGCCAATGTAACCATGGAGTCTCTGTTAGCCAATGTATCAATGGAGCCCCTCTTAGCCAATGTACCTGTGGAGTCTCTCAGCCAGTGTACCCATAGCCAGTGTACACATTGAATATTTCAGCCAGGGTACCCATAGCTAGTGTACACATGGAGCTTCTCAGCCAGTGTACCCATAGCCAGCACACCCATAGAGCCTCTGTTAGCCAGTGTACCCATGTAGCCTCTCTTAACCAGCGTATCCATGAAGGCATCTTAGCCTGTGTACTCATAGCAAGTGTACCCATAGAGCCTCTTAGCCAGTGTACCCATGAATCCTGTTTAGCTAGCTTACCCATGAAAGCTGTTTTAGCCAGTGTACCCGTGAAGCCTCTAAGTCCACATACCCATGGAGTCTTTCTTATCCAGTGTAGCTGTGAAACCTCTCTTAGCCAGCATACCCATACAGCCTGTCTTAGCCAGCATACCCGTGTAGCCTCTCTTAGCCAGTGTACCCATGGAGGCTGCCTTGGGTAGTGTACCCATGGTGCTACTATAGAGCCTTTCTTAGCCAGTGTACCTATGGAGCCTGTCTTAGTCAGCATATCCATGGAAACTGAATTAGCCAGTGTACCCATGGAATTGCTCTTAGCCAGTGTACCCATGGAGGCTGTCTTAGGCAGTGTACCCACGATGCCTGTCTTAGCTCATCAATGGAGCCTGCCTTAGCCAGTGTACCCATGGAGCTTCTCTTAGCCAGTGTATCCATTTAGCCATACTTAGCCAGTGTATCCATCGAGGCTGACTTAGCGTGCTCGTGGAGGTCTTTCAGGCAGTGTATCTGTGGAGGCTGTCTTAGCCAATACTCCCATGGAGGATCTCTTAACCAGCATTCAGACGGAGCCTTTCTTAGCATACCCACTGAGACTGTTAGTGTACCTGTGGGGCCTCTCTTAGCCTGTATACCCATAGCCAGTATGCCCATGGAGCTTCTTAGTCATCGTACCCATGGAGACTTTTTGAGCCAGTGCACCACAACTAGTGCATCCATGGAACCTTTTCACTAATGTACCCTGGGGCCTCTCTTAGCCAGCGTATCCAGGAAGGCTGTCTTAGTGTACCCATAGCCAGTGTACCAGTGGAGCCTTTTAGCCAGTGTACCCCTGAAGCCTCTCTTAACCAGCGTACCTGTGGAGCCTCTGTTTGCCAGCATAGCCATGGAGACTGTCTTAGCCTGTGTACCCATAGTCAGCGTACTTGTGGAGGCTCTTAGCCTATATAGCCATGGAGGCTGTCTTAGCCAGTGTACCAATAGCAAGAGTATCCATGGAGCTTCTTAGCATACCCATGAAGCCTGTCTTAGCCAGTGCACCCATAGGCAATGTACTCATGTAGCCTGTCTTAGCCAGTGTAGCCATGGAGTCTCTCTTATCCAAGCTGCTCATGGAGCCTTTCTTAGCCAGTATGCCAATGGAGACTTTTTTAGCCAGTATTCATGGAGCCTGTCTTAGCCAGCGTACCCTTGGAGCCTCTCTTAGCAAGCATACCCCAACATATTCATGTCATCTCTCTTACCCAACATACCCATGGTCCTCTCTTAGCCAACATACCCATGGAGTCTCTCTTAGCCAATGGATGTACCTCTCAACTGCTATGAATTCCGCATAGCACTATGAATTTCACACTCAATTTTACCCTTGCTCCTCACTGGCTTACTGATGTTCCCCATAATGTTAGAGGTATTTTTCCACACACAAACTATTAAATCATTGAATTAAGTTGATAGAAACATTCCTTATCACTAACTATATGGGGCCCACTATCTGTAGACATGATATTGTTTAAAATAAGAAAGTGCTACACATTCTGGCCCTTTGCTATGATTTTTGAAGGCCTGTGCTATGATTTTTAATGCTGTGAGGTTGAGAGGTATGCCCATGGAGTCTCTCCTAGCCAGCTTATGTATGGAGCCTCTCTTATTCAGAGTATCCCATAGCCAGCATCAGAGTTGGACAAATCAAGTAGCCAGGTGGCCAATGGCTGCCTAAAAAATTGTTTTGGCTACCAGATTTTGAAAGTTATTGGCCAATTTAGCTACCTGCCCATAAAGTGATTTTTGAACCTTTAAAAAGGATGGCTACTTCTTCAGGCCGGTGGCGCTGAGGGTTGAGGTGCTGGGTGCCACACCTCGCGCCATGCCGGCGACCTGGGTTGAAGAGGACTCGGGCGGCGTCGGTGGAGGAGGATCGAGCATTCCAACGGATGCCTCCTCCTCCAGGGGTGGGTTCCCTGGGCGCTCTTGAGCACCTGACGACGGTGCCTGTGGAAGCACGCATTAGGCGGCACAGGCGGTTTCAGAACCGGGAGGATAGGACATTGTGGGCACTTTGCACCAACGCAGGTCAGCACATCGCCTGCCTGGACATCAGTCCTGCGTGCCGACGCCCTCGGGGGTAGTGGGACCTAAGAGGGAGAAAAATGCAGAAAAAAAACCCCGCTCTACCCCAAGATGACGACTGACCTAATCCCGGACTTACTACCACGAGCAGACCCCAATGTGTGCAGGCGCTTCAGAAGGAGGAAGGTAAGGGGGAGGAAGGCCGACACTCTAGGGGCAGACTCTGTGGTAGAATCGCTGGGGGTGTTCAAGTCTGAAGGTGTAGGTTGAGTGGGTAGTAAGGTAGGATGAAAGGAAAGTGCAAAAAAACAAAAAAAAAAAGATGGCCACTACAAATATTGGTTTGGCTACCAGATTTTGAAAGCTAGTGGCCTAATTGACCACCAGCTCACAAACTGATTTGTCCCACCCTGGCCAGCATACCAATATAGCCCGTTAGCCAGTGAACCTATGTAGCCTTTCTTAGCAGTTGCAACCATGGAACCTCTTTAACCAGCATACCCATGGAGGCTGTCTTGGCTATTGCACCCATGAAGACTGTCTTACCCATTGTACACACAGAGGCTATCTTGCATATTGTGCCCATGGAGGCCCTCCTACCCATCATGCCCAAATTTGTTGTCTTACTCATTACACCCTCAGATTCTGTTTTACCGATCGCACCCTTTGAGGCTGTCTAACCCTTTGTGCCTCCAAATGCTGTTTTACAAATGTGTTCATGGATCTTGTCTTACCTATCGCGCATGAGGAGGCTGTTTTACCCATCATACCCACAGAGGCTGTTTTATCCATCATGCCCACAGAAGCTGTTTTACATATGTGTCAATGGATGCTGTCTTACCCATCGCTCATTAGGAGGCTATTTTACCCATCATGCCCACAGAAGCTGTTTTACATATGTGTCAATGGATGCTGTCTTACCCATCGCGCTTTAGGAGGCTATTTTACCCCATCATGCCCACAGAGCTTGTTTTACCCATCATGCCAACAGAGCTTGTTTTACCCATCATGCCCACAGAGGCTGTTTTACCTGTCATACCAACAGAGGCTGTTTTATCCAATCTACCAACAGAGGCTGTTTTACTCATCCTGCCAACAGAGGCTGTTTTACCCATCATACCAACAGAGGCTGTTTTACCCAGCCTGCCAACAGAGGCTGTTTTACCTGTTATGCTCACAGTGGCTGTTTTACCAATCACACCCACAGATGTTGTTTTTCCCATGACGCCCACAGAGGCTGGGTTACCCATTGCGCCAGCAAAGGCTGTTTTACCCATCCTGCCAACAGAGGCTGTTTTACCCGTCACACCCACAGATGGTATTTTTCCCATCATGTACACAGAGGCTGGGTTACCCATTATGCCAGCAGAGGCTGTTTTACCCATCATGCCCATAGAGGCTATCCTGCCCATCACACCCAAAGAGGCTATCTTAGCTTGTGCTCTTATGGGGGCCAGCAAGATCACTGTGGTTATCTGATTTTTAGGCAGGGTACCAACAGAGTCAGTCTTAGCCAGTACATCCATAAATGCTCTCTTAGCTGGTATAATCACAAAGGCTGTGTTAGCCAGTCTCCTGCTGTAAACTGAGGCTGTGAAAGGCAAAGCTATGGATAACAGTTTATGTAGACAGTCTAGTCCAGCTGAGATGCAACATCTCATTTTCAGTGTGTGTACGTGTGTGTGGTCTGTTTCTACACATTTTTAAAGCTGGGAGACGCCAAAGCATGGAGACCTCAAGGGGCTTGCTCAAGTTTATATAATGATTCAGTAGCTGTGAGATTCAAACCTAGGATCTTCTAGTTCACAGTACAAGACATGCCTTCCTCCTTAGAGTTGCCACACGTGGATCACTGTCACCTAAACTGCAGAAAGTGTAGGAACTAGCAATGTATCCTTTTATACTAGTACTGATTACATTCATTTCTCGACTTTTATGCTGCAGTATGTTGTTATGCTGTACTGAAGTGGGCTCATGTTTAATTGCATGCATGTGTGTTTTGTGGGCTCGTGTGGAATGGGTGCACACCTTGCATGGTGATGTTGGAATATGTCAGGTGGGGTTGTGGTGTGCAGTGGGCTTGTCTATTTGGAATAATATTGGATTACATGCAATGGTTGAGTGGGCTCAGTTTGCGTTTTGTTGACTCACTTTTGGTTGAGTGAGCTCACCTTGCTTTGGGTAGGATCACTTTTGGTTGACTACACTCACCTTGGGTAGTGTGGACTCATGGGTAGATTGGGCTCACTTTGCATTGCAAGGACTCGCTTTGGGCAGTGAGGACTCACTTTGGGCTATGTGGACTCACTTTAGGTTGTGTGGGCTTACTTTGGGCTGTACGGGCCAACTTTGAGCTGTGTGGGCTTTTTGGGCTCACCTTAGGCTGTATGGGCTCACTTTGGGCTGTGTAGGCTCACTTTGTTTTGTATTTGCTTACTCTGGGCTATGGGGCTCTCTTTCTACTGTGTGGGCTTACTTTGGGCTGTGTGGGCTCACTCTGTGCTGTGTGGCCTCATTTTTGGTCGTGTTTGCTTACTTTGGGCTGTGTGGACTTACATTGAGCTGTGTGGACTGGGTTGTATGGACTCACTTGGGTTTGTGGCCTTCCTTTTGGATGTGTCTGCCTACTTTGGGTTGTGTAGGCTCACTCTAGGCGGTGAGGGCTCACTCTCAGCTGTGCTGGCTCAAGTTTGGACTGAGTTTGCCTATTTTGGGTTGTGGTTGCTTACTTTGAGATGTGTGGGCTCACACTGGGCTGTTTGGCCTCATTTTGGGCTATGTGTGCTCACTTTGGATTGTATGGGCTCACAATGGGATATGTGGGCTCACTTTTAGCTGAGTGGACTCACTTTGTGTTGTGTGACCTCACTTTGTGTTGTGTGACTTCACTTTGGGGTCAGTGGGCACACTTTGGGCTGAGTGGGCTCACTTTGGCCTGAGTGAACTCACTCTGGGCCGAATGGGCTCGCTGTATGTTGGTGCACACATAGGAATGAGTAGGCTTGCATTGTGCATGTTTATATTAGCTATGTTCTCAGGGTGAGTGCGCTTATGTTAGATATGTTCTCAGGGTGAGTGTGCCCATGTTAGATGTGTTCTCAGGGTGAGTGTGCTCATGTTAGATATGTTCTCAGGGTGAGTGTGCCCATGTTAGATTTGTTCTCAGGGTGAGTATGCTCATGTTAGATATGTTCTCATGGTGAGTGTGCTCATATTGGATACGTTCTCAGGGTGAGTGTGCCCATGTTAGATATGTTCCCAGGGTGTGTGTGCCCATGTAAGATACGTTCTCAGGGTGAGTGTGTCCATGTTAGTTGTGTTCTCAGCGTGAGTGTACTCATGTTCAGTGTGTTCTCAGTGTGAGTGTGCTCATGTTAGATATGTTCTCAGGGTGAGAGTGCCCATGTTAGATATGTTCTCAGGGTGAGTGCGCCATGTTAGATATGTTCTCAGGGTGAGTACGCCATGTTAGATATGTTCTTAGGGTGAGTAAGTCCATGTTAGATGTGTTCTCAGGGTGAGTGTACTCATGTTCAGTGTGTTCTCAGGGTGAGTGTGCTCATGTTAGATATGTTCTCAGGGTGAGTGTGCCCATGTTAGATATGTTCTCAGGGTGAGTGTGCTCATGTTAGATATGTTCTCAGGGTGACTATGCCCATGTTAGATATGTTCTCAGGGTGAGTGTGCCATGTTAGATATGTTCTTATGGTGAGTGAGTCCATGTTAGATGTGTTCTCAGGGTGAGTGTACTCATGTTCAGTGTGTTCTCAGGGTGGGTGTGCTCATGTTAGATATGTTCTCAGGGTGAGTACACTCATGTTAGATATGTTCTCGGTGAGTGTACTCATGTTAGATGTGTTCTCAGGGTGAGTGCGCTCATGTTAGATCTGGTCTCAGGGTGAGTGCGCCCATGTTAGATACGTTCTCAGGGTGAGTGTGCCCATGTAAGATATGTTCTCAGGGTGAGTGTGTCCATGTTAGTTGTGTTCTCAGCGTGAGTGTACTCATGTTCAGTGTGTTCTCAGTGTGAGTGTGCTCATGTTAGATATGTTCTCAGGGTGAGTGTACTCACGTTAGATGTGTTCTCAGAGTGAGTGTGCTCATGTTAGATTTGTTCTCAGGGTGAGTACACTCATGTTAGATATGTTCTCAGGGTGAGTGCACTCATGTTAGATATGTTCTCAGGGTGAGTGTACTCACGTTAGATGTGTTCTCAGGGTGAGTGTGCTCGTGTTAGATCTGGTCTCAGGGTGAGTGCGCCCATGTTAGATATGTTCTCAGGGTGAGTGTGCCCATGTAAGATATGTTCTCAGGATGAGTGTGTCCATGTTAGTTGTGTTCTCAACTTGAGTGTACTCATGTTCAGTGTGTTCTCAGTGTGAGTGTGCTCATGTTAGATATGTTCTCAAGGTGAGTGTGCCCATGTTAGATATGTTCTCAGAGTGAGTGCGCCATGTTAGATATGTTCTCAGGGTGAGTGTGTCCATGTTAAATGTGTTGTCAGGGTGAGTGTACTCATGTTCAGTGTGTTCTCAGGGTGAGTGTGCTCATGTTAGATATGTTCTTGGTGAGTGTGCCCATGTTAGATATGATCTCAGGGTTAATGTGCTCATATTAGATATGTTCTCAGGGTGAGTGTGGTAATGTTAGATGTGTTCTCATGGTGAGTGCGCCCATGTTAGATATGTTCTCAGGATGAGTGTGCCCATGTCAGATATGTTCTCAGCATGAGTGTGCCCATGTTAGATGTGTTCTCAGGGTGAGTGTGCTCATGTTAGATATGTTCTCGGTGAGTGTACTCACGTTAGATGTGTTCTCAGGGTGAGTGTGCTCATGTTCGACGTGTTCTCAGGGTGAGTGCTCTCATGTTAGATATGTTCTCAAGGTGAGTGTGCCTATGTTAGATATGTTCTCAGGGTGGAGTCTGCGGCTCACTTATTAGATGTGTTCTCATGAGATGCCTGTCAGATATATTCGCAGGGGTGGTGCACTCATGTTAGATATGTTCGCAGGGTGAATGTGCTCATGTTAGATGTGTTCTCAGGGTGAGTGCACTCATGTTAGATATGTTCGCAGGGTGAATGTGCTCATGTTAGATGTGTCCTCAGGGTGGGTGCACTCATGTTAGGTATGTTCTTATGGTGAGTGCACTCATGTTGCGTGATATGCGCTTATGCTAAGTTTGCGCAGGATGGATGCTGTACATATGTATTAAGAGGACTTTCAGTGTGTTGAATTGGCTCACTGTGTGTGTTGTATAGTCTTGAATGCTTTCACACACTGAGTGTGTTCACGTGGGGTGTTTGCACTCCCAGGTTGTGCTCATGCTGGATTGCAAGTGCTGACATTGAATGTTCATGTTAGGTGGTGTGAGCTTATTCTGTGCTTAGGTCGGGTTGCATACACTGGAGTGTGCTGACAGTGTGAAGAATAGACTTGCAGTTCACTGAATGGCTAACATTATATTATGTATGTTGTGCCTGGTGGCTTTTCCTCTTTCTGTCTGTCTCTGACCTGTGGGTAACCTTACTATAGTTGCTTAGTAAAGGAGCAATTCAGGGAGAGAGTGTGTGTGTGTGTGTATAGTTTAGGGACTGTGTGTGTGTGTGTGTGTGTATGTGTGTGAAGGGCCACTGTCTGCAGATCTTGTTTGCCAAAGTTCTAAACTTCTGTTTATAAAAATAAACAGCGATTCCTTCTGTTCAAGCCCTGCTACTTTTTAGTGTCGCTGAGGGTGAATGAGTAGGGCGGCACTGCTGTGCAGCGGTGGGTACATATCTCCTTTGTGCGTAGTATAAATGTGGACTTCAAAGTACATTGTTACAGAACCATAATGGCATGTATTGGGTTTATTTTTCCCAACTTTGCAGGGTTAGAAAACAGCAGAAGAACGGCTCCGTCCCAAAGCAATTTGTAACAAAATGGTTTGTTTTTTGTTTTTGTAATTAAGATCTTCGTGGGGTAATCCATGCTTTCAGTGATTTTATACTGTTGGTGACAAGGGACAGGACATTTGCTGGGCCTTTGATTAGTGTTCCAAGACTACACAGAAGAGCCCCAGTACTGCTCACTGCTGTATTTTCATAAAGCCTTAAAGCCTGGACTTAATCTTGCTGCTGTAACCAAATCCAAAAGCAAAGGGAGAAGTATAAATTGTAATGGGGAATTTTCTTCCCCCTTTGGAATTCATTTGATTATGTGTGGGTCAGATTACTGTGTTTAATTAAGATTTCTGGAAGTCTTGCTTTTGAAGCATTTATTACTTAAAAGAGGATTCGCCATCATACCTGTATCTTTCTGTTTGTGACAGCTTGCATATTAGGGAATGCACTATCACCAGGTTTGAACCAGAGGCACACCTACAAACAGACGGACAGGTATCTGATATCTAGTGCTCCTCTTGTTTATATAGAGACCACAAGTACATTAGCTCTGCAAGAAGAGTAGCACACAAAGGTGTGTCCAGTGTATGTCAGGGATGTCACAGCATTGGCTGCCCTATTTGTTATCAGATTGAAGGATTTTGTCTTTCTTCCCTTAGTGATGTGGGACTGGATTTTCAAAGCTTTGCGGCATCTTTATTGCACAGTTTAGCTACTTGCATGAAAACTGTTAACCCACGTAAAATGTAGCCTCATGATGGCCGTGAGTCATTTTTTTGCCATAAAGTGCGGAAATTGTCACAAATGGTCAAAACATTTGAAAATTGTCCACACTGGTTGTGGCTTTTTGACAGGACACAGGAAATTTGGGAATTGCGGCTGCGTCATGTGTTTTGACAGTCCGACCCTTGATCTGGGTGTGGGAGGCCTGGCAAATTTCTGCTGTTAACATGTTATAAAAGGGCCATCTCAGTTGTGTGGTAGTGCTGCGACCTGCCACGCTGGCAACCCGGTTCTGGAACTTACTCAGATCTCATGGGGGCCAGTCGGGAGAAGCAGGATCGAGTGTTCCATGGACAACTTTCCTATTCCTGGGAAGGTGGACAGCGAGCATTGTTTCATGCTCACCATATAGAGGAAGATGGGTGTTACAGCAGTGGATCCCAAACTCAGAGGCCCTAACGCAGATGCTGATAGACAGCTGTGGGCAAGTACATGCGCAGCTGCACACACGCAGACCTTGGGTGGAGGAATGAAGGAAACATCCCCTAATTGGCAGGATGGTAATGGCAAACCCTGCAGGCTCTACGCTATCGATCAGATAACTTACCACAGAGTGGTCTTGATGAGAGGTGGGTAAGTCCTGGAGAAGGTAGAGTGACTGGGGTTGGGGGTCATGGCACCAACCTACCATATAGTGGTCCTGAACAAGTGGTGTGGAAGTCCTGGAGAAGGTAGTATGACGGGGCTGGGGGTCGTGGCAGCCAACCATTACATAGTGGTCCTGAACGAATGATGGGGTAGTCCTGGAGACGTTAGGGTGACTGAGCTGGGGCCATGGTAGCCAGCCACCACATAGTGGTCTTGACTGAGTGGTGGGAGAAGTCTTGGAGAATGTAGCGTGACGGAGCTGGGGGTTGTGGCACCAGCCCACTATATAGTGGTCCTGGACAAGTTGTAGGGAAGTTCTGGAGAAGGTAGGATGATGGGGCTGGGGGTTGTGGTACCAACCCACCATACAGTGGTCCTAGGCAAGTAGTGGGGAAGCCCTGGAGAAGATAGGGTGATGGTGCTGGAGGTCATGGCAGCCAACCACTGCATAGTGGAGACGAGTGGTAGGGTAGGTCCTGGAGAAGGTATGGTGAGGGGGTCTGAAGGGAGCCATCTGAAAGGGGCTGGTTGGGGCAGTATAGGAGCAGAAATAGAGAATGGAAAGAATATGTAATAAAGAGGAGGTCGTACCACACTACACAGTGGAATACATTTCTTTAAAATAGGGCCCTTGGTACTCTGTTGCATTTCAGCCAGTAAATTCTGCAGGGACAGGGCTTCGGTGTAGTGGCTCCCATGCTCTGGAATACACTACCCGATAACATTCACTCTGCCTGCACAGCGGAGGTCTTCAAAGCCTCTTTGAAAACATATTTGCGCACTGAGGCATTTCCCAGTTAGTTTTTAATAAGAAAATAAGTGTTATTAATGTATTCTGATGTTATTTATGCTATTGTTTATTGATATGATTTTATTTTATTGATTGCAGAGTGCACTGAGGCTACGGGAATGGGTGCTTAATAAAAAAAAATAATTTGCCTTGCCTCGTCTTGCCTACAGCTGGGCTGCTCACTTCTCTGGCGGGCTTGTGCCATTTCTGCAGGGAAGATTGTTTGCACCTGGGGCAGAATTCGGTTCAGCCATTTGCAGACATCCCATGTGACATCATTTATGACCTCAAATATTGAGCAAGGAGGAGGGGTTTCAGGGCAAATAATGGCAGGAAATGAGCCTGGAATTGTGGAAAATGAGTACATTTTGAATGTAAATGACACCAAGTTTTGAATTCTGCTGCAGCACATCCGTTCTGCAGTGGGAAGCATGTTCTGCTGCCAGTTATGCAGTCACAGAGCAGCAGAGGTCTGAGAGGCTTGCTCTTAAAGGACTAATACGCTCTTGAGTTGTGTAGGAGGAGTACACCAGGGCTGGTGACTACCAGATTGATGCTTTACAAAGCTCCTTAACACACTTATCATTAACTGACTCTCCCTCAGATTCAACCGTGGCTCATGTCGACTGATTTTGGGATGTGCATGGAATGGCCCTCGTTACAAAATATCAAGCTGGGGATGGCAGGATCAACCATAACGTTTTAGTTTTTATAAGCTGCAAAGTAAAGAGAAAACAATTCCCCCACAAAATCGACTAATCAGGGCAGCCCCACACTTAGGCATGGGGCTTTGTACATGACAGGCCAGGGAATGCTTCAAACACTGTTGAGGCTGTACTGAAGGACAGTAGTTGTGACCTGTTCAGGGGATACCAACAGCCGGTCTCTGGGCCATACAGTATCACAATTGAAGGGCCAGTGAGTTTCGTTTTCAAAAATGGCCAGTCTGCTTTGATAAAATCTTAAGGGGGTGGGAGTCACAGAGTTGAGGCTCTCTGCTCTTAGGGGGCGGGATGGAGGGCAGACACAGGTTTCTTAACAGTCTTGCACCCCATATCAGCTGACCCAGGACTGCCGCTGGCTGTGAAGCAGATGCTTGCCCCTCCCCTTGGCTGTAGGAAGAACATAGTCATGGCAACCCTAGTGTTGGGATGGGGACTGGGGGATCAATGGGGAAAGGAAGCTAAAAAGATTATTAAAGGCCATTAATGGAACTATGTGTGGGGTATGTGAACTTCACCAGTTATTTAAAATGTACAGTTTATGCCTCCTCTCTAGCACTTCCTCCTCTGGCTGATATGACCCACTCAGCCCCATAACTCACCCTCTACAGTGCCTACCCCATTTCAACCCTCCCGTCTTATTCTCCTCCCCATGGTGGGTTACCTGGATGGCCACATCAGGCAAGGTGCTAGCCCTTCAGTATGAGGACCTCCAGAGTAGGGTGGTCCGGTCGGTTTGGCCAGAGCCTGAGTGTATCCCATCGCTCCTGTTATGCTGCCATTGTCTTTTATTTGTGGACCCAGCCCTGAGGATGTTGTGGAGTGTCAAGGGATCAATCACACCTTCATACAAAGGAAGGCAGAACTGATCCCAGCTGGCATCCCTCCCCACTGCAGTACCTCCGCTCCCACCTGGGGTCACTCGGTGTCAGTATTGCATCAGAGGCAGCAACCTCTCTCTCTCTCTCTCTCGAAGGAGGAGGACCCTCCTGGATGCCTGATCCTCATCTCCTCCACTGGCCGGCCCCTGATGATCCTGGCTCTCATGCGAGCTGGTTACGCTGACTCGTGAGTGGGAATGTTACTGCTGTACCAATGGGACAGCATTTAAAATCCACTGTCCCCTTCCATGGGTCAGAAGGAGTGTATGGCAGCACCATCTAATAGCTAGAGCCTGGGAACCAGGAGAGCCGGTTCAAATCCCACCAGAACCACTTTCTTATTGTGTGACCCTAAGCAATTCACTTAACCCCTCAGTGCTTCACTCTGCCTGGCTGTAACGATGGGTAACAGCTGGACCTTGCAGAAAACGAGATACTGCACCACAGCTGGGAGCTTCTTGGTACATAGTGTAAAAAAGGGTTAAGACAGAATGGTGAGGTTTCCTTACTGCTCCAGAAGGGCTTTCTGCCTCCTTGGGTAACCATACTTATGTTTGACTTGCAGGCAATGCTGTGGCTGTTAAAGCAATGGAAAGTAAGAAGAAGGGGAGACCTAAAGTGGAGAACCAGGATCTGCGAGACATCCCCGTAAGTGCTGTGGTTGTGCAGTGTGCTTTGCATTCATGGTCCCGTTATGAGACCAGAAGGTGCTCCCACCCTCACACATATATACACACACACACACACACACACACACACACTATTGTAGCTAATTAATTTGTACCACACCCTTACTCACACAGACACACACATTCTGTAATGTAGCATGTGTGTACCAGGTTGTACAACCAAATGAGTACCAGATTATACCCCACCACACGCACACTAATGCGGCATGTGTGGCAAGATTGAAGAGGGCTTTGGCAGGTCAAAACAAAGGAGTCTGTCAAAGCAGGGAACCCATTCAAAGTGGTGGCTGTTTTCATAGGTTACCGCGTTACGTGTGTACATAGGTACATAGACACATAAGTACATAGGTACATACATACATAGGTACATAGATGCTATAGTCATCCAGGCTGCTTGGTTCCTAGCTGTTCCCTCATCAGTCTAGCACTGACTAAGCCTCTAGTGGAGCCATCATCCAATAGCTCTGCTTGAACTAACCCCCATCCCCTATTTGCTCCAACACCTCCCCATCAAACTAACCATTCCAGGGCTCCCTGGTCATTCTGAAATTTTCCCAATAACTACAGGGTTATTTTTCTGTAGGTTACATTATTTCCTATGAAAACTGTATATTTCTGTATTCTAACCCCAGGAATCCCCCACTATATTTACACTTTGAGTAGTATCATCCGGCTCGAGAATGCTGTCACAGAGATAGAACTTTATGCTATCAATGGAACTTAGAATACAAGCTCAAACTCTGCAGTATGGCCACGTGCCCCCTAGCTCTCCGGTGGCAGATTTGTTTCTTCACTGAAGAGAGCAGACGTCCTGAAGTACAGCTCGGGTATTCTGGTCTGCAGAAGTGCTTATAAGCTGTTTTTTTTTAAACTTTACTGCAGTTAATGCAGTCACTGGTCTGCCAACCCTGTGCCCCTTCTCCCCCAGTCCCATCATCTCACCATCTCTGGGAATTACCTTCAGTGACCGACAGTGCCTCATGGTTCCCTTCCCCGTGGTGGAGCCTCCCGGGACCCCCCAGCCTTCCTGGGAGGTGTTTAGTTTGGATGCTGATCGGGGAGCCCAGTGGGTGGATGTGGGGCCTGCGAGGATAAGCAGTGTCATCCAGGTGGGCCGTGGCTGTTTTTTTTTTCACCTCAACTAAGTCCCTCCCTTGACACTGCGAGGGGATGGCGACTTGATATAGGTGCATCAGAAGACATGCCCACGTCATTCACCGGGAGCATCCCCACCCAGAACCGCTGCCCAAAGTTGCACCATTGGTATGAACCAGATGGGCCATCTGTGACGGAGCAGTCTGCCACCAACCCCCCACCCCCCCCGAGGAGGAGGAAGATGAGAGCATCAACAGGACACTCAATCCCCCAGCTGACCCCTGAGCAGCCCGGCTTGTTTCTGAAACTGGTTCGCTGGCATGGCGGCAGGTGAGACAAAGTGCCTTTTCCCTCTGCGCCACCGGGGTCGGTACTTATGTGTTTTTTAAGTGACAGTTTATCTAAACTTAGTTTTTCAATAACTCTGTAGTAATTTAGGTATTTTTTTAATTATTATTTTATTATTCTATGTAGTCTGTTTTTTTAAGCTGTTCTTCGGTTCCCAGGAGCCAGAGAAGGCTGCAGTTAGTGTTGTTCCCGCCTTTAGGGAACCGCACCATGTCTTCAAACATTTGTGTTCCTTGAGTCAAAAAACATTGTGTTCACTTTTTATAGATAGAAACATAGAAAGTGATGGCAGAAGGTGGCCATGTGGCCCATCTAGTCTGCCCATAATCCTACCCCTTCCATTAACTGCTCTTCAAACAACATGAAGTCTTGCTATATTATGACAATTGCAGTTTGTCCCACCATTAAAACTGCTCCGGAGGTGAAAGGGTTAACTACCATTCTGAGAATGGAGTTTAGAGCGCGAGCTCGGTTAGAGAAGCTCTGTCTGGATAATTTCAAACTGAAACTGTCAGATTCTTTACTCCGCCTCACTGAACAGTCGCTCCGGAGATTTCTCCTACTGCTCGGTTCATTTCTCGGTTTAAACAGTATTTTCTCGGTTAAATTCAACCGCGAGTATTATTATTCTTAACTGCAAACCGATCAGGTTCAAGCTCTGTCTGTGGTATTGTAAGTAATAGACAGGTTTTATTTCTGTGTGAACTTGTAATGTTTATCGGTTCGGTTCGAACTGATCAGGTTAGTTAAAACTTTAAAGTTTAAGCATTTTAAAGCTTTTAGAGTGCGGTTCCAGGTTCTTATCGGTTCTAAAAAAGCAGTTTTCATTGGTTTTCCACGACCAATGACACGGTTGGGAACCGATAAGTGTCTTGCTTGGCACTGCCGTTAAAAGGCAAGTTTGTTGGTTAGGCTGGCATCATGTCACAGAAACCCAAAAGAAAAACCGGGCCCACTGGGTTTCAACACTGTAGTGTCTGTGGGGAAGCCTTTGCCAAGGCTGACACACACACTGTGTGTTTGTGTCCTGAGGTTTGACCACCTCAATTCAGACTACCAGATTTGTAAATTTCCCTGCAGCCACCCTGGATAAGAAGTGGGCAGGCTCAGGAGAAGAGAGAGGCCAAAAGTCCGCTGACCGGATGGCCAGCCGGTTCGGTGCCAACGAACCGGAGGGAGTCCCTCTGACCAGGCGAGGACTCTCGGGCAAAGCGTAAAGCTGGCTCTGAGGGGCCAGTTCCAGCAAAAGAAATAAAAATCAGCAGGTATGGAGTCCAAAATTCCTTCTCCAACTGCTGCAGAAATAGCAAAAGCTATACAAATTGTACAGTCACTTTCTCGGTTCCGTCCGAACCGCCACTGTCTAGTAGGAGGTCGGTTCGGTCGGTTCCACCAGTTCAAGAATATGATATTGGAGATTTTATGAACCAGAGGAGGGAGGAGGATTATGAACAGTGTGAATGTGACTTTGAGAGTCTGGATGTGCCCATTGAACTGGACATCTCCCCAGACAGACCTTTAGAATCTCCCCCTATGCTTTCTGAGTCCCCTTCTCATTTTTTGTTTTATAAAAAGGTTGCTGAAACCCTCCAGCTCCCATTAGAGGAAGCTGTGGATGAGCAAGAGGAACCTGATTTTGTGGAAATGATGGATATCCCAGAGTCTAGGAGGTTATCTATCCCCTTACATGAGTCTTTTAGGAAGCAAACAATAAAAATTCTAAAAGCCCCTAATTCTGTGCCTCCTGTTGACAAAAAGATGGACAGGAGGTACACTTTGTCAGGTCCTGATACAAACTTTCTTTCACAGCAATGCAGTCATGTTGGGGTAGTTCAGGCTGCAGCCTGTGATAAAGCTAACATTCCCCTGGCTTCACATCCTCCTGACAAGGACTCCAGGAAGATTGATGCCATGGCTAAAAACAATACATGGCAGCGTCCTTGGGACTCAGACAAGCAAATTACATGGCTTATGTGGCAAGATGCCAAAAATCTAGATGGGACACTGTCATGGCTTTGGCTAAACAGGCCCCTGGCCAGCTTGCCAAGGAGCTGGAGCAGGTGGCTTCTGATGGTATTGAGGCTTCAAGGTGCAATTCCATGCTGCTGTGGATTCTAATGATGTATCCTCTAGAGTCATGGCTACATCTGTGGCCTTCATGAGGTTAGCTTGGCTCAGGTGTACTAACTTGTCACAGGATACCCAGTCTAAGGCTATGGATTTTCCTTGGTAGGGAATTCTCTGTTTGGGGAGCAAACAGAGAATTACATGAAAAAATGGATGAATACAGAACAACTATAGGAGTGCACAAGCCAAGGGCTGCAAGCCACTCCTCAGAAGGAGACCCCAGGGTAGAGGTAGGCCCTTTCACAGGCCTTTTACCAAACCCAGGCTTCTTCTGCTTATGCTCAGAGGGGGTTCTTCAGAGGCAGAGGCAGACGGGGTGCAAGTAGGTCTGCTCCCACCCCTCAGACTAAAGCCCCTGCCAAACAGGCACCCTGATGGGGTGCCCAGGGCTGGTTCTCCACTACCTGTAGGGGGCAGGCTGGCTTACTTCGCCCAGGACTGGGAGTCTCTAACATCAGACAAATGGGTCCTGGAAGTAGTAAGCCAGGGTCTGGTTCTCAGCTTCAAAACATTTCCAAAGATGAGAGCCAGATTTTTTCCACCTGCAAACCCTCTAGAGACTTTTACCTTAGAAACAGAAGTCTCAACCCTCCTAACTCTCAGAGCTGTAGAAAGGGTTTCCCCCCTACACCAGGGCAAGGGTCTGTACTCCAGATATTTCCTTACCCCAAAAGAGACAAGAGAATGGCGGCCCATTTTAGACCTAAGATATCTGAACAAGCACCTTTTGAAACCAAAGTTCAAAATGGTGACTCTGGCAATGATTTTACTTCTCTAAGGCCAGGGGACTGGCTAGCTTCCCTGGACCTCAAGGATGCCTATTTCCATGTTCTAATCAGAAGCTCCACTGAAAGTACCTCAGATTCGAACTGCCCTCAGGTCACTACCAGTTCAGAGCAATGCCCTTCGGCCTCACCTCTGCCCCAAAGGTATTCACAAAATGTCTGGCAGTAGCAGTTGCTCATTTAAGAAGGCAAGGGATTGCTGTTTTTCCCTATCTAGACGACTGGCTCATTGTAGGCCAGTCTCCAGAACAGGTCAAATCACACCTGAAAGTTACCCAGCAGCTGCTCACCTCTCTGGGCTTCTTGCTCAATCTTCCAAAGTCACTTCTGGAACCTGTTCAGGTACTCACCTTCATAGGTGCAGAATTGGACTCACAGCAGGCCAGAGCCTTCCTACCCTTAGAGAGGTAAGGAACCTGGTGGCCCTGGCCTTCTCCTTCACTCTGCAGGTCTCTCGACCAGCAAGGCACTTCTTCACAGCTCCTAGGGCACATGGCTGCTTCCACAGCTGTAGTGCAAGGAGCAAGATTTCAGATGAGGGACATTCAGTTTCACTTGAGAGCCTTTTGGTCTCAGAGAAAGATCCCTTTCCAAGTTGGTCCCAGTGACTCGAACCCTGATCCAGGCCCTTCAGTGGTGGCAGGATCAGAGCAATTTAAGACTGGGGTCCCTTCATCCTCTGTCGCATTCCTTGACCCTCACTACGGATGCATCCCTTCTGGGATGGGGAGCTCACATGGGCACCTCTCCACTCAGGGGTGTGGTCCCCTCAGGAATCTCTGCTCCACATCAATTTGCTGGAACTCAGAGCTGTCTTTCTAGCACTTCAAGTGTTTTCTGCATCTGTTCAGAACAAAGTGGTACAGGTCAGAACAGACAACACCACCACAATGTGGTACATCAACAAACAAGGGGGCACTCGGTCTTCGGCCTTGTGCACCGAAGCAATGAAGTTATGGTCTCTGGCTTATTCCCTGAACACTTCCCTCATAGCAGTTCACCTCCCAGGAAAGGACAATGTCCTGGCAGATGCTCTCAGCAGGATTTCCCAGGGCCATCACGAATGGTCACTGGATCCCCAAGTACTGGGGATAGTTTTTGCCAGATGGGGCACCCCTCAGATAGATCTTTTCGCAGCCCCAGACAATCACCAACTTCCACTGTTTTGTTGCAGGCCCCCAGTGATGGGCTCAGTCCCTCTGGATGCCTTTCTCCTAGATTGGGAAGGGAAGTTTCTATATGCTTTTCCTCCTTCCCTCTCCTATTCAAGGTGCTAGTCAAAATCAGATCCCAGCCTTGCAGGATGATTCTGATTGCTCCAGATTGGGCCAGGCAGCCCTGGTACCCCCTCCTTCTGTCCTTAACAGTCCATCTTCCCTGTGCCTCCCAGGAGACACAATCTGTTATCTTTGTGCCCAGGGAGGGTTTGGTATCCGAATCTCACATCCCTCAACCTCAAGGCCTGGCTCTTGAGGAGTTAGAGTTGCTGACCTCACACCTTTCTCAAGGTGTTCTCGACATCCTGAAGGCTTCCAGGAAGCCTTCCACTAGGGCCACTTATAATTCTAAATGGAACAGGTTTTCCATCTGGTGCTCGGGGAAGCATATTTCCCTGGAATCTGCTGATTTGCCCATTGTTCTGAACTATATGGTCCATCTTAATTCTATGGGCCTGAGACCAGCTACCCTGAAAGTTCATTTGGCAGCTGTCTCTGCTTTTATTTCAGCAGGAAAGCCCTCTTCTCTTTCCACTCACCCTGTTTTTTTCCAAGTTTTTCAAGGGATTACTTCATACTAATCCACCTTTCAGGGACCCGGCCCCTGCCTGGGATCTTAATGTTTGCATTGCCTAGTTGATGCAACCTCCCTTTGAGCCTCTGTCTTCTGCAGAGCTCAAGTATTTGACTTGGAAAACTGTTTTTCTAGTAGCCATCACTTCTGCCAGGCGCATAAGTGAGTTACAAGCTTTGTCAGTGGAGACTGACTTTATTTCCTTTCACAGGGATAAAGTAGTCCTTAGGACTAACAGGAAGTTTTGCCTAAGGTGGTTTCAGACTTCCATCTTAACAATCTATATCCCTTCCAGTGTTCTTTATGACCATTCCTCCTCTGGTGAGAGGAGGTTGCACAGTTAGATGTTAAGAGGGCCCTTAGTTACTATATAGAGCGTCACAAGGGTCATAGGTTGAATCCTCCAACTTTTCTCACTTTTGGTGAGGTTGGAAAAGTAAACCTGCCACTAAGAGATCCATTGCCAGGTGGATTGTCTCTTGTATCCAATTTTGCTATCAAAAACTGGGAAAGGTTCCCCCTTCAGGCCTGAGGGCTCACTCTACCAGAGGTACAGCTGCGTCTATGGCTGCTGCCAGAGACATCCCTATTTTAGAGATATGTCAAGCAGCTACCTGGAAAACGGTACACACTTTCACCAAGCATTACTCCTTGGATATCCAGGCCAGGATGGATGCTAGATTTGGCACAGCCGTGCTTCAGAGCCTATTCCCTAAGTAGGTTCTGTCCTCCTCCATGGAGGTACTGCTGTGTATTCTGCAATTGTCATAATATAGCAAGACTTCATGTTGTTTGAAGAAAAAATTACTCACCTTAGTAATGTTGTTTCTTCTAATGGAGTCTTGCTATATTATGACCTCCCCCCCAGCCTGCCCCTCTCAGAACTTCTACTTGGGTATGGGGTGGACAGTCCAGTGTGGGCACCGGTTATGCCCATTATATGTTTTTCACCCCTTTTGGGGTTTTGGGGTGTGGTGTTTTATTCTACCTTATTTTATTAGTTTCTGGTTCCCTGACTTGAGTCTTTGTGTTGGGACCAGGAATATGTGTTAATATTTAGGTAGCCAGTTGGCTAGTGTAGGTTACAGCTTCCACACAGAATCTTAGTGAGTTTTTGCTCGTAACGATCTGACAGTTTCAGTTTGAAATTATCCAGACAGAGCTTCTCTAACCGAGCTCGCGCTCTAAACTCCATTCTCAGAATGGTAGTTAACCCTTTCACCTCGAGCAGTTCTAATGGTGGGACATACTGCAATTGTCATAATATAGCAAGACTCCATTAGAAGAAACAACATTACTAAGGTGAGTAATTTTTTCTTCAGTGTTATGGTGTCCTTGTGTCTATCCACACTTCTTGAAAGTTTCCACCGTTTTTGCCTCCACTGCCTTCTGTGGAAGGCAGTTCCATGGATCAACCACTCGGTGAAGAAGAACTTACGTGTGCTGCCTCTGAATCTGCCCCCCTTTAGCTTCATGTTGTGCCCCCTGGTTCTTGAATGATTTTTGATATGGAACAGGTCCTGGATCCGTACCTTGTTTATTCCTTTTAGGAATTTGAAGGTCTCAGTCATGTCTCCTCTGTCCTTCAGCTACTCCAGGGAGTACATGTTTAATTCACGCAGCCCCTCCTCATATGATTTGTCGTGGTCAATCCAGGAGTCATTTTAGTAGCCCTCCTCTGCACTGTTTCCATTCTGGTAATATCCTTCTTGAGGTGTGGTTTCCAACACTGTACATTGTACTACAGATGTGGCCTCACCATTGATCTGTAGAGTGGAAGGATGACCTCCTTTTTCCTGCTGGTCATCCCCCTGCTTATGCACTCCAACGTACCATTTGCCCTCAGTGCTGCTTTCTCGCATTGCTTGGTCATTTTTAGGTCATCTGTTATAATTATTCCCAGATCCCTTTACTGTTTAGAGGCTTCCAGTTTTTCATTCCTTAGGTAGTAATCCACTCATGGGTTAGTCCTTCCAGTGTGCATGATTTTGCATTTCTTAGTATTGAAGTTTGGTTGCCACGTTCTTGACCACTTTTCTAGAGATTCCAGGTCATCTCTCACCTTCTCCACTCCTCCTGGGGTGTCCACCCTGTTTCCTATCTTTGTGTCATCTGCGAACGAACTCACCTTGCCCTCCAGACCATCAGAAATGTCACTAATGAAGATGTTGAATAGGATTGGGCCAAGCAGTGAAACCCATGGTACTCCACTAACTACGTCTCTTTCCTCTGAGAGTGAGCTGTTCACTAATACCCTCTGGGTTCTACCAGTAAGCCAACTCCTTACCCAGTTTACCACCTGATGACCTACTCCCATGCTGTCTAATTTTGTTCAGCAGCCTTCTGTGTGGGACCAAGTCGAAGGCTTTGCTGAAATCCAGGTACACTATGTCTGCCGCACCTCCCTGGTCTACTATTCTCATTACCCAGTTAAAGAAATCAAATAAATTGGTTTGACATGATTTCCCTGTGGTAAAGCCATGCAGTTTAGTGCCTAATGTGTTGCTGTCCTTGAGAAAGGATATAATCCTCTCCTCGAGAAGGATTTCCGTTATTTGGCCTACAAGTGATGAGAGGCTTACTGGTCTATAGCTGCCTGCACTCACTCTGCTACCGCTTTTGTGTAGAGGGACAACTGTGGCTATTTTCCAATCTTGTGGGACCTCACTCAGCTCAAATGATAAGTTAAAAAAATTAGCCAGTGGAGCCGCCAATTCCTCTCTTCGTTCTCTTAGTAGTCTAGGGTGCATTTTGTCTGGTCCCATGGCTTTGTTTGTATTGAACTTCTCCAGTTCCTTTAAGACTTCCTCTTTTGTAAAAGGTCCTGAGTATACTCCATTGCCACCTTTATTGTCTTCTGTAATGGTCGGTCTGCAGCCATCCTGCTCCTTTGTGAATACGGAGCAGAAACATCTGTTTAGGATTTCCGCTTTGTCCTTGTCATTCTCCGTGGTCTCTCTATCTTTCTTTGTGAGTTTGACAATACCACCATGGTCTTTCTTTTCTCACTAATATATCTAGCTATATCACTAATATTTAATGCTAGCGTTTTTTACTCAGTCAGTCTAACTGCTCTAAATTCATTCCTTTGTATGTTTTTTTTTTTTGTTAATTTATACATTAATATGCAATCCCTAGTAACATGGACTGGAATTGTATTTTTTTCCCTGTCTGACCCAAACTTTTCTTTTAGGGGTAGATCTAAGAAAAAGAAAACAGGACCAAGAGGCTTTAAAAACAGTCAGAACTGCTTTCAGCTTCTGGCAGAAGGCAGGCTGCCATGAGCTCTATTTAAGGTGGCTGGGTCCAGAACACGATTTTGCCAGTTGTGAGCTTTGTGTAAAGCTTTCTTCTAAAACCTAAAAGAAAAGGGCTAAGAAAAGAGAAGAGTTTATGTTTTCTGAGTCTGCCTCCATATCACCAACAAATAATAAAGTTTCTAATGATGGTGGAAGGCACACATCAGAGGGTTTGTCACTCAAATACAGCAGCAGTCCCTGTCAAAGGGGACAGAGAAAAAAGACAAAAGATGCTCAGCCTTTGGTAAAGATGGTAAACATACCTGGGTGTCCGAAAGGAGAACCCTAAGTCTAGTGATTGCAAAAATACATATAAAGAGCCTCAGAGCAGGCACTGGAAACCATGTCTGACAAGAAAAAACTAAAAGAAAAGAATGCCCTTACCACTCCTCCTGAAGAAGGAAAGGAGCAGGCTTTGGCACAAGGGAATTGTTGGGGCGGGGCATGGGGAAGAGACAGCACCATAGATCAGATAGAGTCTGCAGCAAAAAATGAAGATAAAATGGGCAGACTGGGTGGGCTCAGCGGCCCTTATCTACCATCAGTTTATATGGACCAAAGACAAATGCCCTCAATATGTGGCAGTTCTTCCAGGTCATAGGACATTTTATGAATATGCCCCCCCCCCCCAGCCAGGCTCAGGCCCCAGCCTACTTGCCTATGGAGGAGGAAGAGATGTATTATGATGAAGAGGAGGGGTATGAACCAATTGAACCAGATGGCTCACCTGATCAGGAATCTTTTTTTTTATATTATTATTTTTATTGGTATCATAGATTTACGCAGATACTTAGAGTGCCATTACACTTATCCAGAACATCTTTGATTCTGTGTCATGATGGCGACTGCTGAAAGGCAATCGCCGTTATGGCAAAGTCACATCGCTGAAAATCAGTTTTGGCAATGTGACTCCCTGGCGCACAGCAAAACGGTGGCGGGGACTTATAGTTCTAATGTTTTATGTGGGGGGCTGTGCCTCCTACTCCTAGCAAGGATTCTCAACTCCAGGAGGGTGCATGTTGGGGGTGGAAAACATGAAAAAAAAATTTGGTCTGGGCGCAACGAAACGACGTGTGTCTGGACCCGAACCCATCACCCTGTCCACCAAGCTGCGAACCCACTGACTACACCACGGGCCAGCCTCGCAGCCCACTGCAGCACCACCCTCAAACCCTCCCGCCTCAGAGAGCGTGTTTCATTCCCACTGCGACGCTGCATACGTAGCTGGCATCCTCTCGCCATGCACAAAGCCACCCCCATCCAGTTGTCCTGCCTCGTTGGTAGCCCCCATGACATATGCCACGATTGAGTCACCGTTTTTGGTTTCGCTCAATCGCGGTTGTGCATGTCACGGGCTACCACATCTTTCCATCACTATAAGTTTCTCTTACATATTGTAAGCTATGCTGTTCTAATTTCTCTCTCAACATATCTTTTACATTTTCCCAAATCTAAAAATTAATAAGCTCTCCCCCAAGACTCTGGGGTGTCTATTTACATTATATATCCCAATAAATCAATAAGGCTGCTAAATTAACATAAATAAGAGTATAATGAAGTTTATTCTAAAACGTTAAAGAACCCAGATAAGAAGCCATTTATATGGGTAAGGGGAGGGAGAAGCTGCCCTCTAGTCCGAACTCTCATGTGTCTCTCTCTTATGAGGGCCTCCTCAGCATCTGTAGTTCAGGGAACAAAGTCAGGATAGTTTGCCAACTGATATAACACTCACTTGCACCATCTAGTGTCAAAAATCTCCACCCTGTCCCTCAATCTGGCTGTCAGTCTCTCCAGTGAATAGATTTCTGTTGTGAGACTGCACCAGGACTCCTAGTGGGGTCTTTGTTGTCGCCTACAACCTGGTAATAACCTTTTTGCTGCTAATATTAATAGTGTGGTTTGTTTATGTGTTCTTATCAACTCTTATTCCCTGAGGAATAGTGGAGTTAATATATATGTAGGGATGAGGAGTTCAGGCAGTTATACATTTTATAATTTCTTGGGTGTCTTCTTGCCAGAAAGGAATCGGGAGCCAACATTCCCATAATATATGTGCCTGGTCAGCATGTACGTAATCGCATTCCCTCCAGCACTCTCCCAAGGGGTCCATAGAGAATATAGCTACTGTAGCTGGAGTGCGGAAAAAACAAGTTTATAAATTCCATGTATATACCCTCTAGTATGGTGAACTAGAGGCCCTAAGCATTAGCACTGAGGCTGCCTTCTAATTTGTTGCCGGAATTTCAAACCCCAGCTCCCTAGACCATTTAGTTCTTATGGACTCTGTTGAGTCCTGGGGCCTCTCATTTAGGGCTTTATACATCAGACATATCAGGTGTTCTGTTGAGGCTCTGTCTCTTTGGGTATGAATTAGTGTTATTAGTAAGGAGGGCCTCTCCACTATAGTTGAAAGAGCCTCCTCTAGGGGTTGCAGATATGATTTACGCTGTAAATACTTATGGAAGAACGTCTGCAGTATTTGATAAAGGGATTGTAGGCGTGCAAACGAATGAAGACCCATGGGGCTTACTAACTTGGAAATATATTTTAGCCTGAAGCGGTGCCACTGTTCCAGGGACCTATCTGTTTTGTTAGGAGGGAAAGAAGTATTTGTCGCTAGTGCTCGAATATAAAGAGCCTCCATTGGGGTGAGATATTTATGTGTCAGGGTTAGCCAATGCCGAAAAGACTTGGCTGTGTGCTGAGAAAATTTGGAGAGTGGTTGGCATTTAGGAGGGTACCCAAAGAGGTACTCTGTAAGGTTAAACAAATCACTCCAGTGGGATTCAAACTGCTTCCATGGAGCATCATAACCAGGGTTTAAGCAGCAAAAGACAGTTTTCAACTGAGATGCCAAAGCATATTGCTGGAGGTTGGGCAAATTTAGGCCACCCGCTCCCAGGGAAGCTGGAGCAGGGAGTAGCGAACACTGGTGGGGAGGGGGTGACCTCTCCAAAGGAATCGTGAGATTAACCGGTCCCAGGCCTGAAAATAGCCCTGACTGGGTAGTACCGGTAATGTTTGCAAAAAAAATACTATGTGTGGGAATATATTTTGCTTAACCATTTCCACTCTGGACAGAAAACTTAAGGGAATGTGTGACCACTTAGCAGTGTCTTCTGTGAGCTGTTGTGTTAAGGGTTCAGAATTAGCCAGTTCAGCGTGAATCAGATTTTTCGTTAGTTTAATTCCTAGGTACTCCATGGCCTGCCTATGCCACTTAACTCCCCCAAACAAGTGAGTTGTTCCCACACTTTCGGCTTTGATGTTTCTGGGAGGAGGGTCAGCAAATATTGTATGAAAAAGGAAATTTTTGGGATTTACCCCCATGGGTATTCCCTCTATCTCTGGGTGGTTCCTTATTGCTTGAGCCAGGGGCTCAAGACACAGGGCAAAGAGCAGAGGGGATAGAGGGCAACCCTAACGGGTTCCACGCTGTAATGTAAAAGGATTGGATAAAGAGCCATCCAATTTTAAGTACGCCTGGGGGACACCATAGATATTTTGGAGTTGCTTGATTATTTCCTCCAGAAATCCAAACTGCGACAGGGTCACCCATAAAAAAGGCCATGCGACCCTGTTGAAGGCCTTCTCAATGTCAAGCCCCAAAAAGCACAAGGGGGATGGTTCTATGGGATGCATAATCCTTCAGAAGGCAGGTACACCTGACCACGTCATGCGCCTGTCTGCTCTTTATAATCCCGACTTGATCAGGGTCAATTAAAGAAGGTAGTATATTTTCAAATCTATGTGCTAGGGCTGACATATATAATTTATAATCAAAATTTAGCATGGATATCGGGTGGTAGGATGAGGGGTGTTTAGTGTCTTTATTGGGTTTGAGTATAGCGGCTATTACGGCTTATTTCCAGGAGGGTGGTGGGGTATCACCCCCTGCATGTCATGTGATGCCAATAACAGGGGAGGTACTAATAATTCTTTAAATGCTTTGTAAAATTCAAGTGGATAGCCATCAGGGCCTGGTGCTTTCAGGGTTTTAGCTCTCTGCATTATTATCTCCCAATTCCCCACCTGTTATCGGGGCTAACAGCACCTCTCTCTGAGAGGTAATTTTGGGGAGTTGTAAATTCTGTAAGTAGTTTTTTATTCGCATAATGGGAGGGTGGGTTTCAGCTTTGTATAATGTTTGATAATATTTGCCCATGATTTGTCGGATTTCCTTGGGGTGGGTAGCCAGCTTTCCGGTTTCGGGGTCGAGAAGGCTAGTGACACAGGCCTTTGCTTTATGCATCCGGAGCCTGCGGGCAAGATTTCTCGCCCCTTTGGGTCCCCCTTCATGGCAGATATGTTTCAGATAAAACAATTGTTGCTGTATTTTTTGATCTATTAACTTTCGCAACTGTTGTTTTATCTGCAGTATCTGTGGTGTTACCGTCCGGTCTCCCTGGGCATAAAGGGACTGTAAGGTCCTTAGTTCGTCCTGATATTTCAGGAAGTGGGCTTCACACTCTCTGTGCCTTTTGGATGAGTAGGCCACGATCTCTCCCCATAAGACAGTCTTCAGAATATCCCAAAGGATGGTAGACGATACTCCTGATCCTGCATTCTCCCGGAGGATCCAAGGTATTGCTTCCTGGACCAACCGGCAGAACCCCGGGTCCCTAAGATGTATTAAATTCAATCTCTAGAATGCTGTCTTATGTTCACCCCCCAATCTAAATTTTGCATAAACTGAAGTGTGGTCAGACAGAAAAACCTAATCAGGAATCTGGCTCCCCTCCAAGGCCTACAGAGGACTAGTCATCTTCCTCCTCTTTCAGTAGGCAAGTGGTGAGCACCTTCAACATCCTCCCTCAGGAAACAGAGCATGAATTTATGGACATGAGGCTGCAGTTCCCCATTCACAAACTGTTACAAAAAGCCACACCAAAGATCTTGTCTGCACTGACTTCAGCTGCAGCCATAGACAAAAAGATTGGAAAAGGTATCGGGCAGATGGTGGGTTGAATACCTCTATGCCCACCCTGATCATCAAGGTGTAGTCCAGATGGCTGCCTGCGAGAGGGCTAAGATACACAGCCCCCTGAAAAGGACTCCATAGAATTAGGTACCATGGCCAAAAAGGTTTACACATCAGCTTCACTGCTCATTGGGCAGGCAGCTTACTAGGCCCATATAACCCAGTACGAGAAGGTACTGTGAAATACAGTGCTGGCACTGGTTGACAAGGTTAATGGTGAATTGACACAGGACCTGATTGCCACAGCAAAGTCAGCCCTGGATGCCACTAAATACCACTTTCACACTGCTGTGGACAGTAATGATAGTGCCTCAAGAGTCTTAGCCGCTATTCTCTTGGCTAAGGGAACCATTCTTTCCCTTGACATTCGGACAAAAGCCGTAGATTTCCATTTTGAAGGGAATTCTCTTTTGGTGACAAAACAGAGGCATACGTGAAAAAGTGGCTGAATACAAAACCACTTACAAGAGCAACACAGAGAAAGAAAAGGCCTCCACTTCCTGCAGGCCTTATGGTAGGGCAGGGAGAGGCAGAGGCTACTTCCCAAAAGCCTATGCTCTATATGCCCCCTATGCGTATCAGACCCAAAGAGGTTGCTCTAGGGGCAGAGGCAGGAGGGGCTCCAAGTGTGTTGCTGCATCACCAGCCCCCAAGCCTCGACCAAAACAAAACCCTTGACATTTCTGTCTAGGTAGCACAACCATTGCCAGCTGGGGGATGGGCATTGGCCCACTACTTCCAGGAATTGGTAAACATTACCACACATAAGTGGGTCCTGGAGGTGGTGGGCCAGGGTTTGTCTCTACAGTTCAAAACATCCAAAACTGCACAAAGACAAAAGCTTTCAAGCACATTCTCCCATAGATAGGATTCTGCTGGAACTGGAAGTAAACAAACTGCTACAGGCAAAAAGCAGGGGAGAAGGTCCCTACCTCACAGTGGGGCCAGGGCCTCTTCTCAATGTACTTCCAAACTCACAAGAAAAATGGTGACTGGTGACTGATTTTAGACCTCAGATACCTGAACAAATACATCAAAACAGGGAGGTTCAAAATGGTCACACTGGGCTACAGCAGACCCATCCTTTTCCGTCCTTATAGTCAGGGCATTGGCCAAGGTCACTGGACTTGAAAGGCGCCAACTTTCATATTCCAGTCAGACCTACTGATTTTAGACCTCACGGAGAGAGTGGTGGACACATGGAACCGCCTTCCTGGAGAGGTTGTGGGATCTAAAACAGTGGGGGAATTCAAACATGCATGGGACAGACATAAGGCAATTATAGTGGGGGGTTGCAGGAAGTAGGCTGTTGGTTAACTAGAATCTGCAGCTTATCCAATAGGTAGGGAAATGGGCAGACTGGGTGGGCCAAGTGGTCCTTATCTGCTGTCAAAGTCTATGTTTCTATGTTATTCACTTAAAATATCTATGATTCAGGCTAGAAAACTGCCAGTACCAGTTTGTGGCTCTTCTCTTCAACCCCACTTCAGCACCAAAGGTCTTCACGAAGTGTTTAGTCATGGTTGCAGCACACCTGAGAAGGCAAGGTGTGGTTTTTCCCTAGAGACAAGGTACTTTGCCCAGAAAGGTGCACAGCACCTTAGAAAAATGGGGGTTCATGATAAATCTGTGGAAGTCACAAATAGAATCTGTCTCAGTGTTGGACTTCATAGGCCCAGAACTGGATACCCTGCAGGGGAAAGTCTTCCCTCAGGGGAGGGAAGCAACTCTGATTGTCACAGCAGAAACCTTCACTGTGGGCCAGCCAAGACCTTCAAGAGATTTTCTGCATTTACTGGTCCACATGGCTGCTTCCACAGCTGTGGTCCCATGGGCCAGGTTTCAGATGAGGGGACATCCAGTACCACCTAAGAGATCACTGTCTCAAAGATGGGATACCCTCTTAAAATTAGTGCCAGTAACAAAAACTTTGGTCAGGGATTAAAGTGGGGGCAGGAAGAAAGCACACTCAGAGAGGGCATTCTCGTCTTCCAACAGTCCCCAACAACTGTCCACACAACAGATGCTTCACTTCAAGGGTGGGGCATCCAACTGGAGGACCTCACAGTAATTGTCATCCGGAGCTCGCTGGCAACCCAGGAACACATTAGTCTCCTTGAACTCAGGGTAATATTTCTGGCAATGCAGGCCCTCTCCTCCCAGCTGCAAGGTCCGTCTGTCCAGATCAGAACAAACAATACCACAACAGTGTATTACATAAATGAGCAGGGAGGTACAATATCCTTGAGAGTGTGCACAGAGGCAATGAAGTTCTGGAACTGGGCTTACTCCCTAGATACAAAGATCTCTGCAGTACATTTGCCAGGCAAAGATAGTGTCCTGGCAGACTCTCTAAGCAGAATAAGCCAGAGAAACCACGAATGGACTGTGAACCAGCAGGTCCTGGCAACGATTTTCAGGAGATGGGGCACTCCTAAATTAGACCGGTTTGCATCCTGGGAGAACAATCAGCTCCCCAGAGTTTTGTTGCAGGCCACCAGCCAAGTGCATAGCCCCAGAGGAGGCCCTAGCCCTGAGGTGGACGGGTAGGTTTCTGTATTCCATCCCACCACTCTCACTCATATAGAGAGTACTCCTGAAGCTCAGGAGAGAGCCTGCAACACTGATCCTAAAAGCCCCATACTGGGTCAGGCAGGCCTGGCACTCAGTGCTTCTAGCCCTGTTCAGCAAGAATCCAATCAGCCTACCACTGAGATACAATCTGCTGACTCTATCACAGGGGATAACACTCACAGACTCCAGGACTTTATACCTTAGTGCATTGTTCTTAAAGAGCAAGAATATTCTGAATTGAATCTATCAGAGGGGGTCCTGAGAGTGCTTGAAGTTTCCAGGAAACCAGCAACCAGGAAAGCATACTTCTCTAAGTGGAAGAGATTTTCTTACTGATGCACTTCCAGAAAAATAATCCCAGTGCAGGCAGGGTTGCTCTCAGTCTTGGACTATCCAGTGCACTTGTAGTCCTTAGGCCTGAGGCCATCAGTACTTGAAAGTACATATCGCAGCAGTGTTAGCTTACACATCAGCAGGCAAGGGCAAGTCACTGGCCTCACAACCGGTTTTTTTTAAGGTATTGGGGGGGCTATAAACTTGCATTGGTTATACAGGAAGAATAAATTACCATAATGTTGTTTCTTCTCCGGGATCACTCACTGTGTTTACACTTTAAGCAGCATAATCCAGCTCAAGAGACACAACTCTGAGGTAATAATGGAATTTAAAATGAGAGTTCAAACTCTGCAGTGTGGTCATGCACCCCCTAGCTCTCTAACAAATGGCAGATTTGATTTTAAAACTAGGGAACTGTGACCACTAAAACTAGCTAAAAGGCTTCCAAAAATTCAAAGAATTTTAAAGAACAAACAATTTTAAGGTAGATATGATTTATTGACTGATTGATTTGAAAATTGGTAACCGGGAAAGGCATACTGAGCCGAGGCTAGTTTCCAGGTGTGGCCTACAGGAAAGGGTCACAGAAGGTAAAACAATGTACAGTACATACTTGGTACAGAATAAAGTGCAGGCACTGTACAGTAAATCATCACAGGAACAATTCTTGGTACAATTTAAAGTGCGGTTATAGGGCAGGAATGTCGTGCCTATGCAAGTGAAAATATAGAGCTACAGGTGTCACAAAGGCAAGCAATTTAGTACACTAATGACCCGTTAGGTGGGGGAGTGACAACTCCTGCGTTACTTGAGCCACCAGGGAGGGCCACATGTGGGAAGCAGGTGGGGAGTTTCAACTGATTTGCGAGAGTCTGGGGAGGTGGAATGGTGGAGGAAGAGGAAGCTGGTTCCAGAGTGTTGTAAGGCAATAGGAGAAGGCAGATTGCCCAACAGAGAATGGGGATGAGAATGGAGAAGGTTCAGTGGTCCCTGGAGCTGAGGGAGCAGGGCTGGGGAACTGTGGGTAGGAGCACAGAGAGGTAGAAGGGAAAGGTACCAAACTAGTATTTGGAAATGAAGGAAGTACTGTGGAATGGCAATGTGACGGTAGGGGGAGGATGGATATGAAGAAGTAGAAGGGAGCAGTGGTGGCACGAGGAGGGACTTTTTGTGCTTTTACCACAATAACGTGTCAGACAGTTTAAAAAACTGCAAGGAAAAACGGAAATGGAGTCAGATGATCTGTGGTACTCCTCACTCCACTTTTTCAGGATTTCATTAATTACTCCCATCTGTTTGTTCATTCTTGCATTAATGACAGTTGACTAATGCACACAATTCTACAAGCTGCATATATTCGGACTGGGGATTTTATACGTGAGTCTTTGTTTACTAATAGAAACATAGAAATTTGTCAACAGAAGAAGACCCCATGGCCCATCTAGTCTGCCCGAGTCCCCCGGAAGATGTGGTGTGACTTGTGATCTCTGCCTGTGGTGTAATAGCTGTGTGGAAGGCACAGGGGTTTTGGTTAACTACCAATAGGATGCCATTACACCATTTCATTGTGACACCATCTTGTCTTCAGTGTCGGGTGACAATGCTGTCTTCTAATGAGATTCCATGGAACTCTGTGAATCTGATGTCATTCTGTGTGCGGCGTAGGTTGGCATAGAAAATAAGGATGCAAGGAGCAAGGGACAGATCACGACAGCAGCAAAGGCCACTACATGCCTTCAGCTGGTGGACCAGTGCCCAACACTAAAGACATGCAGGACATCTGTAAACAAATATAAGTGATAGAAAGGTCATGCATCAGCTTAGGTTGCAAAAGGACCTGTATAGCCCAAGGTGACTCCCTTTCATGTACTACTTAGAGGAAAGAGAAGGTACACCAGTCTTCTCCTGACATAAAATGTATAAGTAATGATCCTAGAGATGGGAAGAACTGTGTTAAGACACTAGATAGGAGAAATGTATTAGATAATGGATTCACATTAGCTGTAATGTACTGTATGCTGTATTTTTCCCCAATATTCTGTTAAAGATGTTGTTCTTGTCATTATTACTTACAATTTTTAATAAACTTCAAGTTTAAAAAGAAAAAAGAAAATGAGGTGCAGTAAGCAGATTTAGCAGATTTTAGAAAAAACATTATCCCTTTTTAAATATGAATTATTAAAAAACTCTCCAGTTCAGCTTAGTGTACATGAAGGAAAGGAAGCTGGTTCTCTGTTGTGTCTTATCCCAACATGCTTTACAGTCCAAGAGAGGAAGGGGAGAGAATATTGCTGCCAGTTTAGGTGAACAAAGAGTTTCAAGCAGCAAAGAGATAGAGGTTAAGTGATTTGCTCAAGAACAAGGTGACACAGTTAGCGGCATTTGTGGGATTCAAACCTGGCTCTCCAGCTTCATAGCCCTGTGCGTTAACCACTATGCCAAGCTGCCTCCCATGGATGGATGAGATTAACAGCACTGAAGATGAAGGTGATCTGTGTGTCTATGCTACGTGTGTGTGTGTTTGTATATATACATATATATATATATATATTAGAAACAAAAAACTCAGTTTAATGCATTAGTTAGGGTTGTTCCACACCAACAAAACGAGGAAATTCGGTGTTAGGTTTGGAAGCCCCCCTTCGACCCCGCCCACACCCCCAACCAGCATCGGGGTGCGCGTTGGGGTTGCCGGCCCTAACTCTCACCCCATCAGATGTGTAAAGAAGCAGAGGTATAGGAGAATGGGGTGAGAGTTAGGACCATACTTCAGCGCACACCCTGATGCCGTTGGGGTGTGGGCGGGGTCCAAGGGGTGCTCAACCTAATACCGAATTTCCTCGCTTTGTCGGGGTGGAACAACCCTAACTAATGCATTAAACGGAGTTTTTTGCCTCTAATTTCCCTTCTTTTTGAGAAGAATAATGAGAAATAGTGAATGTAATGCGGCAGCGGAGGGCCCCGCGCTCCTGCCACGTGATGTCTTGTCACATAGTAAATGCGGTGCCCGCAAACGCAAATGGTAATGCGCATAGTGACGCAAAGCGAAACAGAAAGATAAACAGTACTGTAGACACAAATGGTTAAAATAACGCAAATGAAAACGCAAAGGGTAACGCACATGGTGCTGTAGACGGGAACAGTAAGTGAAGCGGTTACGGAACCGCAAGCAGAAGCGGCAAGGGTAACAGTAATATAAGCACACAGGCTGGTTTTCCCCAAAAGCTGCACAGAGAAAGACAGTGAGTACAAAGAATGTATGCATAATAATGGGTCTTGGAGCAGAAAATGAGGAGTTGGAATACTAAATTGCTTATATCTCAGGAACCGTATGACATAGAAAAAAAATTAAAGTCCTGTGATTTATGACTTTCCTGGCTAGTTTTGTACTTAATATTTTTCAGACGAAAAGTCTGTATCTCGCACCGTTTCCGAGATACGGGACCTGAAAGGCGCGGCGAATGCCGTAATGTTATCCTATGGGGAAAAAAAGAGAAGTTCGGAGAGCCATAACTTTGGCTCCCTGTAATATTTTTTCACCAAACTACTAAAAGGCACATCTGTGGGATGTTGGCTTTCTTCCCTGCAAATGTCAACCCAAAAGACCAAACCGTTATTTTGCAGCAGGGCAGCAAAGGATTCCTGTAATGTGGCGGATGCTGTAATGTTATCCTATGGGAAAAAGCGTCAACTTTGGAGTGCCATAACTTTGCCGCCCTGTAATATTTTTTCACTGAAAGGCACATGTGTGAGATGTTGGCTGCATTCCCTCCAAAATTCAGCCCAAAAGACCAAACCGTTCTTTTTGCAGCAGGGTGGCAAAGAATTGCTGTCATTTTCCCACAGCCTGGAAAAGTACTGTCGAACTTTATGAAAGCTTTCGCAAATTATTCAACAGTGTCGAAATGCGAAAAGTACTTTTTCCAGAAATTTGAAAACATATTTCTGGGTGTTTTACCCAAAATAAAGACACGCCTAGCATCCTCAGGGTCCGACTAAGTGAATACAAAAGAATTAGGTGCTGGAGAGTCCCAAATTTAAATGCCAAGCATTTTCTGATGACCAACTGAAAACAAAATGGCGGATTTGCGTAGGCAAAGGGTCATTTACAAAGTAAAACTGCATTTGCAACACTGTCGAACTTTTTGTTAACTTTTCCCATTGACTTATAATGGGAAATTGTTTTTGAATAACTTTTGAACTGTTTAATATTTTTCATGAAATCTTCAAAAGGCACATCGGGGACCCCGCCGCACGTTCCCTGAAGATTTTGGACCGGTCAGCAAAACCGCGCGACCTGTAGAGATGAGCAAAGAATTCCAAAAAGCGTGAACATCGCCACAAGAGATCACGCTTTAATAACTCTGCAGCAGGAATATCTGAACAGCACGAAGTTGGCAGATCCCAAGATGTATGGTTCTTGATCGTGTAGTCCAAATTTCAGGCAAATCCGTTGAACGGTTGCAAAGTTATTAAGGTGCAAAATTGTAGGTTTAACATGTAAATGGCTCCTCAACCCTAACTATGGTAGCACTACCGTGTACCATAATGTGTATATACATATATATATATATATATATATATATATATATATATATATACACACATATACACACACACACACACACATTGCCAGCAACTACAAGAATGCATCGTTAGGATTAAAGGGCACAAAATACGGAAATCGAAAGTTAGGGGGAGCCTTGGAGAATCTGTGGTGTGGTGTTCCACCGAGTTTGAATGATCACACAACGCAGTGTTGACAATACATAAACTTCAGCACTGTCTTGTCACGCAAAGTAGAATACTGAGACAGTAATGCTTGCAAAGAGGGTGCGAAGTTAAGATAACATCAACGCTGCATTGTGTGATCATTCAAACTCTGAGAACAACACACCACAAATTAGCAAAGCTCCATGTAATTTTCCTTATCTTTTGCCTTCCATACTTGATGCACTTTAAACTTAACAATGTATTAACGTAGTTTTTTTTTTTCAATGAATTTCCTTACTTTTGGCAAAATAGAGTCATAGCTTGTACTGGAAAACATGAGCCAAGTTCATAGTAGACTGGAGCTGTATACTAATTTAGCTGTGTCAGTGGCTCAGCAGGTAGCACAGTCACCTCAGAGTCTAGAAGATTGGAAAGTTGTGGGTTCTAGCCCCACACGGGGAACTTGTGCAAAACCCAGTACTAATGCAGTATGACGGGGATGCTGTTCTCCTGAGGTGCCATCTTTTGGGATGAGACATTAAACCGAGTTCCCGTCTACCTGTTCTGGTAGTTGTTCAGGTCGCTGTTAAAGATCCCATGGCACTTCTCAAAAAGAAATGGAGAATTTCCCTGGTATCCTGGCAACATTTCTCCCATTCACTAATAAATACTACCAACATCTTAATCTGGTTCAACTTACTTGGTTTCCATCTGTATCCCACCTCCCCTGGGACAAGGGTAAAAATAGGCAGTATTGCCTAGCCCTCCTTTCCGGTCAACAAAACTAAATACATGAATAAAACTAACTAAATAAAATAAACTTGCTTCAACAATCTGGCTTGCATGAGAAAGGACCAGAGTCCCAAGTTGCTTTGCTGTACTATTTGATAGAATAGAACTTGGATTTGTATAGCACTTTACTGTGTCATCCACGTTGTCACTGGGTTACTCATAACTGCTGGGAAATTATGACATCCTTCTAGGAAGAGTGACAAAATCACAAAGCTGTGACATCATCATGGAACCTAGCTGGCATCAACATTTTGGTGAGCAGCTACCAGTCAGTTGTTCTATGTCAGCTAAAGAGACAAGAAGCAATCCTTGGAGTGTCCAGATGGCGCCGAGGGTTGAGGCACTAGAAACCACCTCGCACCATGCCAGTGGCCCATGTTTGGGAGCGAGCTCGGGTTGCCAGGGGTGGCCGGGAGGAGAGGAGAGGACTTAGCACCTGGAGGACAGCTGTCCCTCCTGGGAGGGGATCGCGACTGGGCCATAGCAGCAACTCCCAGTGGAGACTGGGAGCACCAAGCGGATCAGCAAGGCACACAAGGGAGAAGGCAACGGCGGATGCCTGCGAGCGAGGGGGCAGGAGCATGCCCAGCTCACTTAGAGCATCATTGCACGGCCCCTGCCTCCATTGGGGCTCACACAGGACAAGGAAAACTGCAGATTCTGGGAGACACCTGCACGCCAGCCCCACACCCACTGGGCCGGATTCCACCAACCCAGTCCCGATATCCTCTGACCCGTGATCCAACCACCAGACCTGATTGAAGGAGTGCCAAAGGTAGAGAGGGGTGGCCTGCCCTGAGAGGGCACAAACCAGGGGCATCTAAGGTGGTGCAAGGTCGGGGTTCTAGGGGGATTTGAGGTGTGGGGGGTCTCAGACAGGACAGGACCAGCTGGGGATGCCTCAGAAACTGGCAACCGGAGGGAAATAAGGGGGAGGAGAAGCTATCCTTGCGTCATCTGTGATCGCAACTTTTATTCTCTTCCCCTTGGTAACTCACAGCGGAGAAATTCTGTTTGTACTGCTTATAACATCTCAGCAGCTACGAATCACCCAGTGACAACATGGAACAACACAGACACAAGAAATTCTATCTTACTTACCGTAGTCTGTTTTTCTGTCAGCTCCAGCATTGTCACTGGGACACTGGAGTTTTCTCTGTAGGAAAATATTCTTCTGGTATAATGAAAATACAGTTGCTTATGCTGTTGCTCTAAGTTTTACTGTCTTTCATACCAGAAAGTTGAGTTATCCCATTGTTGTGTTGATACAGGTGTTTACCAGACGATGTTGAACTGAGCTTCTTTTGTTTCTGTTGTTGTGAATATGTGTTTATTAAGTTTGTCAATAACAAAGGCACTAAGTATGCAATCAGTGTGCAAGCACAGTAGTACTGTCCATCAAAAATAATACATCTTAAGGGTATTTGTAGATGGTACCATATAATGCCTTAGATCCGCTGGGACTTGACACTACAATGAGCCTCGTATGGGTTCCAATTAAATTCTAAATTCCCTGTGATGTATGGTACTATTAAGAGTGACAGAGGGGTAAGGAGGATCTTCCAGGCAGCTGTGTCGGACGCCCCACTCTTGGGCAACCCTTAGCCCCAAGCTATGTAGTATCCATCCCCCCTCTTCCTCAACAAGGGACAAAACCAGGGCCATGTTGTATCACATATAGTACTTGCATGTTCCAGGGGTTCGTAAAGGTCTCTAACCTGTCATTCAAACTTTGTGTAAATATGATTAACAGTTACCCACCAATGGGTCATACCTGGGACCTGATCTGTTGACCAGTTTCTGGTGGTACATTTCTTAGCAGCTACTAAGTAACAGGGTACCCAGAAGATATTTTGCATATCAACCGCTCGGGGCTGGGGAGTATTGCTGTATTGAACTGAGTTGCTGTGCTGCTTGCAGAACTGAAGGCCTGTGAATTCTCTTCCTGATGAGAACACACATCTGAAGTGAGCCTGTATGAGTTAGTTGAACAAAAATTAATGCAAAGCTCTAAAATCAAATGTTTTGACAGATGCTTTACCTAAAGTAGGGTGTCATAGAGGCACAGGTCAGGAAGCATAGGCAGACCAAGAGAAGTTAAAAAATTCACAAGTAGCATTTTATTATTATCAATAAAATAAAATTGTACAGGATAGTTCTTTATACAGGCAGTACAAAACAAAGAAAATCCTACATCTGAAAGTCCTCAGGAAAAGCATTGTTCTGTTTATAGCAGGTGTTTTTGCCTGGCAGTTCAAGAACTGTATCTTGAACTTTTAAAGAGCTATTGGCACCTCCCAAGAAAACTTTGAAAGAACATAATTAAGTATAATTCGGCTTACATTCCATATATATTCTATAGATTTCTCCTCCGTTTTATTCATTACTGAGGACATTTGCATGACTACATGATATTTGTCCCTCAGATTTTATCTGCCTTCTGTAGCTTACTCCCTATTTCAAATCATAATCCTCTGTTGTGACCTGACAGTCTGTTCTCATGGGAGTAACGGTGATGTCACAAGCATTGCATTATGACCTCGGGTAGGGGGAAAGCAGAAGGAATAGATGAGCTCTTCAGGAGCAAAGCTTCTGTTTTCATGCAAATTAACCTCCATGATAAATAACGGGGGAGGAGAAATACAGAACTAATCTGAAATACAAGCTGAACTGTGTCCAAATATTATGTTTTGTTAAAGTTCTCCTGAAGGTGTCAGCTGCTCTTTAAGTTACATCTCCTGTTTTTCACAAAATGTATCAGAACTTTGTCAGTTTCTTTCCTGAGACCAGCCTGAAGTACCCATCTTACATATCTAGTCTTTAACAGGTGCAACAAAATGGAGCATTCTGTCCCAGAGCCGGTCTCCTGTTGACAATTCTGTAGACAGGCTTTTGGAGGTCCAAATACATCTCAAGGTCAACTACAGCATTCTGCAGTCATTTCAACATTATATTAGAAAATGGGTTTGCAATTTCCCGGCCTCTTATTGGCTGAGCACCCTGCCAAGGTGGGCATTTATGGGGCAACAGAGACCGAGAAATAACAAGTCCCTGTGCCAGCCTACCTTTTCACAATAGAAAGTACTGTGCCCATAGAATTTTTAAAATTGAATGCCAGCCATGTTTTTTTTCCTTGCTTAGCGAGTGAACCGCCCCCTCCCCTAAGCTGACTATTTAATTCCCATCCTCTCAAAGCTGACTGCTACAGTGAACGACAGAGACAGCAAGAAACACTCCACTTTTCTTATGTGGTCAGAGAGAGAGAGAGAGAGAGAGAGCAACTGAGTATTTCTTCCGACCACAGAGCTGTTAACTGAAATCACCGTCACTCCCCTTATCTGAACCGCGATGAATGTTCCTTTCAAACCGCGATCACAGGGAGAGTTTCTTGATCACAACATCATGACTCCCTCAACATTACAGCATTGCCTAAACTGTCTTAAGTCCACATCAGAATAAATGAGCTTAAACATTCAAATAGTAGCAGTAGCACGTTGTGTGCTGTGTTTCTCAGTGAGCAGACCCCCACCCTGCCACCAACTCGGGTTTTCTCAGCTCCATTCTTAAACTATTTCATATACCTCTATCCTTGCTGCTAAGGGGGAAAAAACAACAACTGCCTTTTTTTTTTTTCAAATACTGCTCCCAACACAACAAGCAACACAATACATAGCCCAGGATGTGCCTCCCCACCCCCCTCACCAGATTGGCTTCCCGTGGTCACTGTTACACATCACTTTCTTAAAAGAAAAACAAGCAGTTACACTTTCATTGTGGTGCCATTAAAGCCTACCAAAAAAAAGACTCGCAATTCTATGATTGGCCGTGTACCACCCGGTCTGTCTACTAATAGGCACGTGGGCAGGCGGGTTGGCAGTGGGCAGCCAGGAAAAAAGGCTTACAAAGCAGCACTGAAAGGTTTCAGCAAAGAGCAAGCAAGTATGATTCTACAATCTATAGAAAAAATTACTTTTTCATATTTTCTTTTTTTTGTCTCACAGCACTACTGCAAACAATTATCATGACACACAGCTTAGTGCCCCCCCCCCCACCACCTTGCTCCGCAGTCCCAACAGTCATGCAAGCACCGTTGGTAATAATAAGTAAACGCATTTATTAATATGTTTTGTCACAGTTACCTGACAAGTGAGTCCCACCAATTCTAAGCCCGGGGATGACTAGTAACCCCAAAACTGATAACTACAGAGGCTCACATAGAACAAAACTCCCTAGCTAAAAACAAATGCAGGCAGATGAACTATTTGCTTTACAAAATAAATAAAACACATAGAGTTTTAACATTTTAACATAATTTTTTTTTCAAACATATAAACACCAGTGACCCATTTTCTAAGCACAATAATACCCTCCAGGATCGGTAGTATGGCCAATACCGAACCTTCCAATGGCTATAAGGCCCTCTGCCTGTGGTGTTGGGCCTCATTTGGCCCCTGGGGGTCGGGTATTGCCCAATACTGCCCACCCTGTCGGCTATTATTGCTTACATTGTATACATTTAAAAACCAAAGGATCCCAGTTTCATATAAAGAGTCACATTTTTTTTAACAACGCAGAAGCAAAAGGAGAGAGAAAGAAAGAATGGAAAGAGCAAGTCAAGGAAGGGAGATAACATTAAACTGTGGGACCATCAGAGTGGCCAGTTCCTAGGTGCCACAGGGAAAATTTGGTTGTACAATCAGACAGGAAAGAGATAGACAAGTTGCATAAAAGGAAAGGACAAAACTGATCCTTGGTTTCAACTCTCTCTGCGTAACGAATGGGACAGGGTCTTATCCAACCCTGTCACATAGGGCAAAGGCACCCTGGGTCTTCTAAGTACCATCAGTGGCTGGAGGCAGTTGGCAGGATCAACCAGACAGAAACATAATTTTCTTTTATTGGAGGTACTAAAAAAATTGTTTCTCATTACAGTTTCTCTAATCGGAACCTCTAGTTCCCTAACTACTAAGGGTGTTCTGAGAGTTCCGCTTTAAAGGAAAGCAGTCCAAATTTTCAGCTCCCACTCCCCAAAGACTTGCCCCCGATTAAGCTTTTCACAAAGAAAAGCCTTTGTTTTATGTGCTGTAACTTTATTTTATTTTATTTTTTTAAACTCCGGCAGTTGGGAACATGGCAGATGCTGTGCAGTTCCATTTAGTGTAAAACTGCGGCGTCACACCGTCATGGCTTCAATACAAATGTGCTATGAGGACATGTCCCTTGTAATGTAGGATACTTGAGAGTATGGTCAGTGGGTTCCGCTTGGTAAAATGAGGGACACCCTTCTTAATGTGAAACTTTTGTGAAGTATGGACATGGGTTTTGAGGGGTAAAATAAAGATCTGCCACCTATGGGACATTTGAGAGGTATAGACAGAAGGTGACTGGTACAGTGGGGAATGCTTCTTCCTGTGGGCTGCAAGGTGTGCTGTGATGTCATGCTGTTCATTTTTGCTTCTGAGGTGTGATGATGCACTGGAAGGAGGAGTTCAAGTCCCGTGCCCGGGTGAAGTGCCCCCGCACTGGCTGCTGGCTCGAATTCCCCAGCATTTACGGCCTAAAGTACCACTATCAACGCTGCCAGGGGGTAAGGAGAGCTGAGCTCCATTACATTTTTGATGCATCACTCAAACAGTGTCCCATGTATTGTAAATCAGAGCTGTTGTACCCAATCAGTGCTGAGAACCATTTGCTGTGTGTGCGAAGCCCTCTTAAAGGGAACCTGTACCTTACTTTATCTTTTTTAATATAATTGCATATTTTGACAGCTGTGAAGCCTTCTTAACCCTCCATCAGTAATTTTTCATTTGTGCAGTTTGAAATTTTCTTTTCCCCCCTTTATTACAGTTCCTTGTTGATGCTCTATTTGCCCTTAATACTCATTTTATATTACTTATCTGTTCAACCCCATATGACCTACCTCTTTACATTGTCTCGCACCTTTTGGTTGCGCTACCACCGAACACAAACAGGCATGTATTGCCTCAGTACACTTTTCCACACCCTGGGTCATACTGTGCCACTTCATTAAACCCCAACATTTATTGGGCATAGAGGACTGTGATGTCAGGTGCAGACACACTGCGCAGCAGATGAAATCGGGGGGGGGCTGTTTTCATGGTAATCTGCATAGTTATTCTAAAAAGAAGGATGCTGTATAAATATGATGTGAAATACATGCAGAACTATGTCTAAAATATTTATTTTTTCAGTTCTCTGATGTCAATGGCTCTTTTGCATGTTCATTTCTAGACTTGTTCTGTTTTAGTTTGTTTCTTTGTAGGGATTAAATACAGATCTGTGTTGAATTAAAAGAGACAAGCAGGACAGAGTTTATTTAATTATGCCAGCCTGTGGCAAAACCACATTAGCCACAATTCTTGGGTGGTAAGGTTATGTTGGTTTAACCAGACAGCAGCTGCTGTTTTGTAATCCACCGCCCTCAGCGGAGTGGCTCATTATCACCCCACAGAGTGTATGCATGTAGCATTCTGTGTGTAATAGGATAGAGCCAAGTGGAAAATGAGGAAGTAACGGAAGCCTTTTAGCCGTGCTGTGTGAAGCACACAAGCTGTGTGCCTTTGCAAGGCATGTTGGCTACACTGCCCAGCGATTCCAGGAGTTGGTTCCCCATTACTCTGGCAGTGGTGAGTAATGTAAGCCATAACACTCAGCAGGGTGTTGACTGTGATAAACACACACTTGGGTGTAGTAAGACACAAGGACGCAGGATAAGTGCCTTCAGCCCCTGGAAGTTCCAGCACAGCCAACACTCTGGAGTGTATAATTGTACTTAGAAAATGGATGTGGGGTCAGAAATGCAAAAAAAGAAATGAAAAAGTACATTTTTTTTAAAGGGAAACGTCCACGTGCAATTGGACCATGTCTTGGTGTACGGCATGACCCGATTAGCTTTTTCGCAAAGTGTTTGAATTTTTTACACTTACGGTTGAGGAAATATATAGTTCATATTTAGTTGACCCTGCCTCTCTCCCACCAGCATTATGAACTGCTGGGCACGTCCATAACTACCCGTGGCTGTCTCAAGATGACATATGGCACAGACAGCAGCTGGGGCGCGCCCATAGACATCCTGTGTAAATGGAGCTATTATCAGCTCCAGTTTCCAAAGCACATGTCCTTGTGCTATACTGAGACCAGGTATAGACAGGCAGTTACTGGCCCAACCTCCTCCCCTGTAGGTCACCCCCAAGTGTGTAGGTGGTGACACCAGGGTGCCCACTCCCAGTGCTGTGATAGAGTAAAAGCTGACACTGGGGTGCCCAGTCGCCAGTGGCAGATCCAGTACAGTAGTAAATCTGAAAAAAAGGAAACCGTCCCTTGCCGTCTTTTTTTAATACCTTTATAAATGAAAATGGTCCCCCAACACCCCCACCCTGCCCCACACTCAGCACCCACCAATCCTCGCCCCCACTCTCAGCACACACACCTATCCCAACACACAGTCGCTCACTTAAAAGTGTTCCATGCGTAGATCCACTCTCTGATCGAAAATTCATTTTGCTGCTAGAAATGGCAACTGTGATATGAGAAAACAAGGCAAGACCATTTAGTGTATTTTAGTGCTTTTTGAACGTTTACTCATAACTTTGTCATTTCTCAATATTTTTACATCAAATTTTCAATACGACCTTTTTATGATGCCACCTCTTCAAGAAGGTGGATGACATTTTTTAAATTTGTCTTGAAAGGTGATTTTGCTGTCGCTCTGCTATGCATCCCAGCATCTTGTTTCCCCTTGCTGCTGCTTTCTTGCATTGCGTAGAGTGCTTCAGGTCACTAGTGATCATCACTCCCAGGTCCTTTTTCTCCTCTATCTTGCAGCTGCCCAACCCCGTCTCACTCACCTCCTGGAACTGCTCAGTGTCCTTAACCCAGCCCCCCTTCTGTGCCCTGTCCCATGCCCTTTTGAAACTCCCCACCGTCCTGCATGCCACCACCCCGTCTGGCAGAGCGTTCCATTTTGACACAACCCGCTCCGTGAAATAATGTCTTCTCATCTCCCTCCTGAACCTTCCATCTCCATGCCCCCCCTTGTCCCTTCTCTTCCTCTGCTTAAACAGCCCCCTGCACCAGATTTGTTGATCCCTCTCAAGTATTTGAAGGTCTCAGTCATGTCCCCCCATCCCTTCTCTCCTCCAGGGTGAACAAATTCAAGTGAGCTAGCCTTTCCTTGTAGGTTCTGCCCTCCATCCCCGTATCATTTTCATCACCCTACGCTGCACACCCCCTCGAGAAGCTTGACGTCCCTCCTCAGGTACGGATGCCAGCATTGTACGCAGTACTCCCAACTGCAGCCTGACCAAGGACCTTTAAAGGGGCAGGATCACCTCCTTGTGCCTGTATGAGAATCCCTGCATGATGCACCCCAGCATCATATTGGCCCTAGCCACCGCCCTCCTGCATTGAGCAGAGTTGTTCATGCTTCCCCTTACTCTGACCCCCAGGTCCTTCTCCTCCTCAGTGACCCCTAACTGTACCCCACCCAGCTTTTATTCCCTCCTCTGGTTCATCACCATGAAGTGCATAACTTTGCACTTCTTTGCATTAAATCCCAGCTGCCGCCTCGCTGACCACTCCTCAAGTCTAATGAGGTCACCCTGTAGCCTCTGCCACCCCTCTATGTCATCCACTACAGCTCCCGTCTTGGTGTCATCCACAAACAGACTGATCCTGCTCTCTACCCCTTGCGCTATATCCAATATGAGCAGTCCAAACAACACCAGCCCCAGCACAGAGCCCTGTGGCACAGCACTAGTCACTGCCTTGGGAGATGAGAGTTCTCCCCCACCACCACCACCACCCATTGCAGCCTGTCCTTAAGCCAATTTCTGATCCAGCCAGCCATCTTAGCCCCCACCCTAATGTGTTCCAGCTTTGCCCCCAGTCACCCATGCGGTACCGAGTAAAAGGCTTTGCTGAAGTCCAAATGTAGGACATCCACTGCATGGTCCTTGTCCAGTTCCCTTGTCACCCAGTCATAGTATTCTTTCAGGTTGGTCTGGCATGATCACCCTGAGACGAACCCGTGCTGCCGCCCATTCTAGAGATCATTGAGCTCCAAGAAGGTTACCAGTCTCTCCTTCAAGATTGATTCCATTAGCTTACCCATTATGGAAGTGAGACTGACAGATCTGTAATTGCCTGCCTCATCCTTTGGGCCGCTCTTGTGGATAGGCAACACATGAGCCAACCTCCAGTCCTGCAATATGCATCCTGTGTCCAGGGAGGTGTTGGAACAGGTCTGTCAGTGGCCCGGCCAGCACCTCCGCCATCTCCCTCAATACCCTAGGGTGAATGCCATCAGGACCTGGTGCCTTATCCACCCTAAGTGCCTTCGGACCTTCCAATATCCCCTTCCAATATCGTGCTTTCTTGAATCACTTTGTCTGTCACCTCCTCCCCCCTCGTCCCAACCCCACCCAGAATAACATGTTATTCACGTGGTAGGTGACAATGGGGCTGAATAACACTTTATATTCAGCTCTATTATTCATCCCTGCTAATACTTTGTTTGATAGTACTTATATAAAATTTGTGCTGTTTGAATACTTATAAATACATGTTTAATGTCATTTTTATTTTGTGTACCGGGATCACACTGTGCTAAAGGCCCTTTTCCAGTGCAGCCCGGAGCCACAGTACAAAGCAGCCACAGTTGGTAACACAGTTCATAATTACAGATACATGCAGTACAACAAATTACATTTTACAAGTATGTATTTGAAAGCCATCTGATGCTAGAGCTGTGATTTTTTTTCATTAATAACTCTTCTAAGTCGCTAATGGCCAAATAGGATGAAACATTTAACAACATAGATTTGCCATGTCCACTGACCGCCTCTCTCATCCCTGTGAGCTAGCACTATAATAAACTAAGATGGCTGTCCCCAACAAGTAGTGACCTGTGTGCCCTGGGTTACGTCACGGATAAGATGGTTGGATATGCTATCCCTCCCTGCTTGACTCACCCAGGTTCACTAATCAAGCGCATTCCTGCAAGTTAAATGATAAATCTTTTCTTGTTTTCCTGGAAAAATAATACCAGTACATGGTATGCGCCTTTGCTGTCTGGGCACCTAAACTCTGGAACATTCTACCATTGCTTGTTTGCATCTCCTCCTCCCACTTTCAGTTCAGAGAACTCTCTGGGATTACCTGAAGACAAGCTCTGTCTGCAGTTACACTTTATGGCTATGGTTTTCTAATTCTCCATCGTTGTCTTGCATTTGTTTTGCTAATTTTTTGTCCCTTTGATATGGTTACCATGTACAAAAACACTGTGTACTCTGCAGTTCTTACAAGGTAACATTAATCTGGACTACTGACTGACACCTAACTGTATTCCGTTTGCTCTTCTGCTGTTTATTAGTCACCTAATTTCTAGTACCCTGTTCTTTATTTGTTGTTGTATTGTATGCTAGTACAGTGTAGTGTGTTCCTCCTTTCTTTCTTTACTTTTAATCTCCCGGGTGGTACCTGAAAATAGGTACGTATTTGTCATTTGTGCTTACCTGGTCAATAAATAAATCCCACTCCGTCCATCTGCTCAAACCCTCCCTACAATGCCACAATACCTTGTTTTTGTAACAGTTTGCTCTCAGTGTTTCATGTGCATGTACTTATAAAAAGCTGTTTTATTTCTGCTGGAAACAGCAGCATTATGGCAGAAGAGCAACTGCTGAGACTACACCTCCCAGAGGCACACTTGCGCGCTTGTATTTCCCAGTAGTTAAACTAAACGGAGGCAGTGTGCTCTAGTGGTTAGAGCCCCGACTTGAAAACCTGCTAGAGCCAAATACGCACTGTGTGTCATTGAGCAAGTCACATAGCCTCTCTGTGCTCCAGTCCATCAAGCTGCGGAAAAAAGTAGAAGCAGGAACCCACTGTAAAAAGAGATGTTGCATCTCAGCTGAGGTGTCCTGGAAGTACCAAGGTAACAAGCATTTGTCAATGCCGAATGTTTGCTTGCTGGCATTGGTAGTGTAGGAGTTAGAAAGGTGCATAATAGGAATGGCAGTGAAGTATTGAACTGAAGCCAACCCCTCCACCACCCTGCAGAGACTGACAGGCATTGGGGTGTGCCTTTGGGTCATCGGCCATAACGCCCATGCCAGTTCACCACACCCTACCCTGCAGACACCGACAAGTGTCACGGTGTGCCTTGGGGTCTTTGAGCCTTATGCTCACCCCATTCCATAAGAAAATACAGTGAGATGGGTGCAGTGTAGGAGAAAGGGGTGAACATTGGGGCCAAATAGTTCAAAGCACACATCAATGCCTGTCACTTTCTGCAGGGTGTGGGTGGGGGTGGAACTGCAAGAGTATTACAGGCGAGAATCCCAAGTCAAACCCCTGATGCCTGTCAGTCTGTACAGGGTGGAGCGTTATGGTTGGAAACCCTAACGCCCCGGGGGTTCGTTAGTATTTCACTCCAAATTTTCCAACATGGTTTTATGCCCCACCTCATGAACAGTGGCAATATCAGTTTATTGGCAGCTGATTTTGCACAGTGACTATGCCATTGTTTCCACAGTGCAAACACATTTCGACAGAATGTGAAAATGACAGCTGTACTGTTTATGGGGAGGTGTAAAAAATGGCAATGTTGAAAATCTGGATAAAAATATAAAAACTGGTGAAGCCATGGTGTGCATAGAAACTGTGCGGCCTACACCCATAATGTAATTAGTTTGGGTTTTTTGCAGCAGATTGTCCACAGGCATTTTGGGACCTCCGCTCATGAACAGTGTCACTGTGATTTTCTTAATCTGTCCCGAACACTGATTTCCCACAGCGACTGTGCATTTCTGCGCCGGAAGTGTGAATGACAGCTATACTGTTCATAAGGAGGTGTGGAAAAATGCCAGTGTTGAAAAACTGGACTGAAAATATTACAAATTCGTGAACTTAAGAGGGTGCGTGGAAACTGCGCAATGCACGTTCGTAACGCAGTCATTTTATGGATGACTTTTGTCACCAAATTTTCAGCATAGCCGTTTTAAGACCTCTGCTCATGAGCAGTGTCACTGTGATCTTCTTAATCTGTCCCGAACATTGATCTCGCGCACCGACCGCTCTACTATGCGCTACATGCGTGAAAACACATTTTGGGCAAGAAGTAAAATATGACAGCTGTACTGCTCACAAGGAGGTGTGGTAAAATGGCAATGTTGAAAATCTGGAGTGAAAATAGTAACAATTCTTGAAGTTACGAGCGTGTGTAGGAACTGCGCAACACACACTCGTGAAACAGTAATTTTCAGGAATTTTTTCACCAAACTTTCAACATAGAGTTTTGGGAGCCTACCTCATGAACTGTGACACTGTAGTTTCGTTACTCGGTCCCGAAAGGTGGTTCTGCGCAGTGACCTCAAAATCACCTTTCGGGACCGAATAACAAAATGACAGTGGCTGAGTTCATGAGGTGGGGTCCCAAGAACCCCATGATGAAAATTTGGTAAACAAATTCCCAAAAATGGCCGAGATATGCACCAAAGTTGAAAAAAAAAAACATTTATGTCATTATACAGCTTACCGGCATTTCTTCAGTTCGTGGTCGGCTTTGAAGTATGCAGACGTGTTCCCGGTCCACTGAATATCATCACCCCGGCCTACGGAGATAAGTATGGGGTGAGGGTGGATGTGAGAGCAGGTCACTGCAGAGGGTGGCCTGGGTTGGGGAGGGGACAAGAGAGTCAACCAGGAACCGTTTTCTTTTTTTCTAGGTGTTTGTTTTTTTATAAAGACGACGTGGGACTTTTGCCACGCTGGGGTGTGCTCCCAGCGTGGCACCTGGAAGTTTGTTGGGGGGGCAGTGGAGCCAACGGGGGATTGGGCACCCCTGTGGGCTGCAGACTTTTGCCACGCTGGGGTGGGCTCCCAGCGTGGCACCTGGAAGTTTGCTTTTGGGTGGGGCAGTGGAGCCGATGGGGGATTGGGCACCCCATCATTCATACAGTGTGCGGGGTGGAGGGGAGAGCATGAGCACGCTGGGGTGAGCTCCCAGCATGCTACCTAGGTGTTCGTGGGGGGGGGGACTGGATCTGACGGGGATCAAAAACGAACTGTCTATGACAGTTCAGATGCAGTGCTGACGTGTAGGCAATTTGCATACTGCAGACGGCAATATGCAGATTGCCTGCTGATGGCAGTATGCAAATTGCCTACACATTACCACCACTGAATGTAGTGGTGTTTTTCTCAGAACTGTACGGCACTGCATCTGAATGGCTGTCATAGACAGCTCGGACGTTCATTGATGCGGTGCGGCTGCACCTGCAGAAAGGAGCAGGGCATTGGAAGTGGGTGTGGCACACCTATGAAAACTCGTATGGTGGCACTATGTTTCTTGCACATGCGTGCAAGCAAACATAAAAATGGGTAGAAATAGGATCCTGCTGGAAACAGGATGTTGCAGATGAGCTGGGCAGACTGTATGGGCCGGGGAACTTTTTCTGCCATCACATTCTGTGTTTCTTTCTCAGCTGGGCTATCCTGGCTAAAAAAAACTGTAAAATAAAAAAATAAATCATAGCTTGATCTTCACCAGGTAGTTGGTTCCCAGGGCAGGTACACTGTCTGTAGGCTGCATCGCGGCTACCAGGGTGGGTATGATACGTGTGGGCTGCATTGCAACTACCAGGGCGGGTATGATATCTGTAGGCTGCAGTATTGCAGCTACCATGGCGGGTATTATATCTGCAGGCTGTATCATGGCTCCAGGGAGGGTATGATATCTGCAGCTGTATCGCGGCTACCAGGGTGGTTGTGATATCTGCAGCTGCATCGTGGTTTATAGGGTGGGTATGATATCTGCAGGCTGTGTCATGGCTCCAGGGCGGGTATGATATCCACAGCCTTATTTGCAGCTACCAGGGCAATATCTGCACACTGCATTCGTCTGCTAGGGCAAGTGTGATAATCTGCAGGCTGCATCTTGGCTACCGGGGGGTGATATCTGCAGACTGCATCACGGCTGCCAGGGCAGGTGTATTAATCTGCAGGCTATATCGTGGCTACTAAAGGGGGGGGGGGGGGGGGTGATATCTGCAGCTGCATCCCAGCTACTAGGGCAGGTATGATATCTGCAGACTGTATTGCTGCTCCAAGGCGGATATGATATCTGCAGCTGCATCGCGGCTACCAGGGCGGGTATGATATCTGCAGCTGCATCGTGGCTACCAGGATGGGTGTGAGCTATCACGTCAATAGCACGTAGTAATTACAGCGCAAGCATGCCCACGTAGCGATGTATGCACCAAAAAATAGCAGCAAAAGGCAGAAATGAGCTAAACACCATTACAGTGCACCGCATCATCAGACCACGCTATTAACCTGCAGTGCAAAGTGCCAACTACTTGTCACAATTGTATAGTCTTTACCACCAGTATTCCGATTATTGCCATGATTATTGCTAAGTAAAAAGCTTTAGCTGCTAACCTCCTTCTCAGTACATTCTTTACTTTAATGCTCACTCTCAGATCAAACTCTGATGCCTGAAATTCACTAGTACACTGCCACACAGCAAGAGCAAACACGGAATGCTTTTATCTGACCTACCGAAGTGCACACATAAAATACATTCTATGTATTACAGTCTTTACTTTAGCACTCGCTCTTTACCTCCAGTGCTAAGTACTTGATCTGACGGGTTATAACACAGACAGACTCTGATGCTTGCAATTCACAAACGTGCACAAGAAATATCAGGTTGTCTGTGTCATCAGTAAAACACGCAAATATCTTAAGCGCTGGGACACCAGTAAATTGTTTGAGCGTCAATCGAGATTTTTTTACCTTAAGTGAATCACAGAAGTGACTGGACAGTAATCTGAAGGCACTGTACTGATAAACAGGTTAGCAGAGATAATTAAATAACTTTGTAAAAGAATAAGTACTAATCCTCTACTATCATGCGGTTTCAAAATAACTCTTCCGTGGCTGGATAATTCCAGACTGCTTTTGGTTACTGTCGGATACTATCCTTTTCCTTCAGAGTAAGGCTGTCGAGAGAGTAGCCTGGTACAGTGTGTCTGCCCTATCCAGTAAGTACACCTATCAGTAAACTAAATCAATGTGAGTCAGTTGGGATTTTTTTAAACCCCCTCCTCCCAAAGCTGACAAAGTGGCATCCGAAAAAACATCTACACGCAATGAACTTACATCGCAGCAAAATTGCTATGCATGCTTATTCTATACGGCGAATTGACTGCGCTGTATATTACTGCAATGTGATTTCTTGCGCGGTATTGACATGGAACCCAGGTGTGATATCTGCAGGCTGTATTGCAGCTACCAAGGCGGTGTGATATCTGCAGCTGCATGCCAGATACCAGGGCGGGTATGATATCAGCAGGCTGTATTGCAGCTACAGGGCGGGTATGATATCTGCAGCTGAATCGCGGCTCCAGGGCAGGCGTGATATCTGCAGGTTGTATTGCGGCTCCAGGGTGGGTGTGATATCTACAGCTGCATCCCGTCTACCACGGCGGGTATGATATCTGCAGGCTGCATTGTGGCTGCCAGGCGGGTATAATATCTGCAGGCTGTATTGCGGCTACCAGAGTAGTCATCGATATCTGAAGACACGATCTGTGCCAGAGGCGGATGCTAATTATGGACAGGCTGTGTCACGGCTCACGGGGTGGGTGTGATATCTGCAGCTTCACACAGCTACCAAGGTGGGCATGATATCGCAGGCTGCATCGCGGCTACCAGGGTGGGTATGATATCTGCAGGCTGCATCGTGGCTACCAGGGTGAGTGTGATATCTGAAGCCGTATCGCGGCTGCCAGGGTGGGTATGATATCTGCATGTTGCATCAGGGCTACCAGGGCAGGTATGATATCTGCAGGCTGCATCTTGGCTGCCAGGGCGGGTATGATATCTACAGACTGCATTGTGGCTACCAGGTGGCTATGATATCTGTAGCTGTATCGCGACTACCAGGTCAGGTATGATATCTGTATGCTGCAGTACGGCTGTTCTGTATGCCATGGCCCTCCCAGTGAGCAACCCCCTCCTTGGTCAACACCAAAGGAAAGTCCCCTGAGTCTCTCACAGGTTCCACACCACATACTCATTCACCCCTGAGTCTCACACAGGTTCCTCACCACCTACTCATTCACCCCCGAGTCTCTCACAGTTTCCTCATTCCCTACTCATTCACCCTGGAGCCTCTCACAGGTTCCTCACCACCTACTCATTCACCCGTAAGTCTCACACAGGTTCATCACCCCCTACTCATTCATCCCCAAGTTTCGAACAGGTTTGTCACCACCTACTCATTCATCCTCGAGTCTTTCGCAGTTTCCTCACCCCCTACTCATTCACCACGCCAAGTCTCTCACAGGTTCCTCACCACCTACTCATTCACCCGTAAGTCTCACACAGGTTCATCACCCCCTACTCATTCATCCCCAAGTTTCGAACAGGTTTGACACCACCTACTCATTCATCCTCGAGTCTTTCGCGGTTTCCTCACCCCCTACTCATTCACCATGCCAAGACTCTCACAGCTTCCTCACCACCTACTCATTCACCCCCAAGTCTCGCACAGGTTCATCACCCCCTACTCATTCATCCCCAAGTCATACACGGGTTCGTCACCTCCTACTCATTCACCCCTGAGTCTCTCATAGTTTCCTCACCCTTACTCATTCACCCCCGAGTCTCTCAGAGTTTCCTCACCACCTACTCATTCAGCCCCAAATCGCACAGGTTCCTAGCCACCTATATTCAGCCCCAAGTCTACTTTAGGGTTCTCACCACCCTACTTTCGTTCACCCTCGATTCTCACAGGTTCCTCACCCCTACTCATTCATCCCCTAGTCTCTTACAGGTTCCTCACCCCCCTACTCAGTCATCTGTGAGTCCTGCACAGGTCCGTCACCCCAGGCCTTGCACAGGTTCCTCACCACCTACTCTCTCACCTCGAATCTCACAGGTTCCTCACCCCTACTCATTCATCCCCGAGTCTCTTACAGGTTCCTCACCCCCCTACTCAGTCATCCGTGAGTCCTGCACAGGTCCGTCACCCCCGAGCCTTGCACAGGTTCCTCACCACCTACTCATTCACCCCTGCATCTCTCACAGGTTCCTCACCACCTACTCATTCATTCCGGAATCTCACACAGATTCTTCACCACCTACTTATTCACCCCAGAGACTCGTACAGCTTCCTCACCACCTTCTCATTCACCCCCAAGTCTCTCACAGCTTCCTTACCCCATACTCATTCATCCCTGAGTCTCAGGTTCCTCACCTATTACTCATTAACCCCAGAGTCTCTCACAGGTTCCTCGCTCCCTACTCATTCACCCCTGAGTCTCTCATAGTTTCCTCACCACCTACTCATTTACCCCAGAATCTCTCACAGGGTCCTCATTCCTTACTGCTACATCCCCGAGTCTCTCACAGGCTTCTCACCCCCTGTTCATTCAGCCCTGCATCTCTCACAGGTTCCTTGCCCCCTAGGAGGCAGTATAGCACAGTGGGTTAAGGTGCTGAGGTGCAGATCTGGAGACCTGGGTTTAAATCCCATAGCCGCATAGGTGCATACTGTGTGATCCTGAGTAAGTCACTTAACTTCCTTGTGCTCCCAGGTCGCATCTGGAAACAAGCTACGGCTTAGTGTGCTACTCCTGGTTAAACGATGTTCCCTTTCCCTTAGTTATTCACCCCGAGTCTCTCACAGGTTCCTCATTCCCTACTCATACATCCCCAAGTCTCTCACAGGTTCCTCATCCCCTGCTCATTCATCCCCAAGTCTCTCACAGGCTTCTCACCCCCTATTCATTTAGCCCTGTATCTCTCACAGGTTCCTTGACCCCTACTTATTCACCCCCGAGTCTCTCACAGGTTCCTCATTCCCTACTCATACATCCCTGAGTCTCTCACAGGTTCCTCATCCCCTACTCATCCATCCCCAAGTCTCTCAGGCTTCTCACCCCTATTCATTTAGCCATGTATCTCTCACAGGTTCTGCCCTTCTTATTCTTGGGTCTCTCACAGGTTCCTCATTCCACTCACTCATCCCGAGGTCTCTCACAGGTTCTTCACCACCTACTCATTCACCCATGAGTCTTTTACAGGTTCTTCACCCCCTACTCATTCAGCCCCAAGTTTCTCACAGGTTCCTCACCCCCTACTCATTCGCCCCCGTGTCTCACACAGGTTCCTCACCATCTACTCATTTGTGCCATTTACACACCCATACTAGATATACAGTATCTGTTTCAAAAGGGACGTCTTTTGAATGTGATTGTGCTTGAATGAATGTAATAATTCTGTTGTATGTTGTTCTTTTTTATTCCTGTTCCTGTGTTATACTGTATTTTGTACTATTGTAACTTTTTTCTATGCATGCCTATGTTGAAAATGGGTCTTGTACCTGGTAATCCTATCCTGACAAAATATAAGTAAATTCATCCATTCATTTCTTCATTCATTCCCCCGTTCCCCTGTTTTGAGATGCCAAATCTTGCTTCTGAATTCAGAATTGTTTTGTAGTGTTATTTAATTAGTCACTGTAATGCCAACTGTATACTTCTGTTGGAAGCCAAACACCCTTTTTAATAGGATTTTGATTGGGTGAAACATAATCGAATTATTACTACTTACTGGATTAATGGGAGGAAGTTGCTTCAAACAATAACTAACTAAAATAAAGATACCCAGTAGTCTGCAGATGTGAAGTAGGCCATGAGCAGTAAATCTTGTCTTATGCTGTTTCCAGGCAACGTTCCGTGTCGCTGGCTCTGACAGTAAGCGCTCTTCTTCGCTACAGGGTGCTGTCACGGAGAAACTGACCCACCCGTGCCCACACTGTGACGCTGTGTTTGCGTCGAAGACCCAGTTGGACAAGCACCGGGCCTGGAACCACCGAGACATTCTGGTGCAGGAGGTGAAAGCTGAGAACAAAATGCAGAAAGCAGCCGGAAGGAGCAGTGGGAAAAAGAGGTACAGTCGCTGTGAAGGTGCGGGGGCTCTGAAGAGGTGTGCTGGATAAAGTAGTCCATGGGAGGGAGTGGGGGACCCCAAAGAGGCATGCTGGGTATAGTACCTGGGAAGGGGGTTCTGCAGAGATGTGCTGAGCAATGCAGTCCCTAGGAAGCCATGGGGAAGCAATATTCTGGCTAATGTAGTCCAAGGGAGGGCTCTTAAGAGGTGTGCTGGGCAGTGCAGTCCCTGGGAGGCCACAGAGGTGGGGGGAACGTCGAAGAAATATTCTGGCTCATGTAGTCCATGGGAGGGTAATGCAATCCCTGAGAAGGGGGCTTTGAAGAGATGTGCTGAGCAGTGCATTCCCTGGGAGGGCACAGTGGGGGACGGACGGACTCCTAAGTCATATTCTGGATAATGCAGTCCCTGGGAGGGCGTGGTGCTGGTGTGAGAGACAACTCGAGCCTGATTAGTGGGGAGCAGCCCATAATTAAGCCTGCCGAAACCTCGGGAGTACAACCAGTCTTCCCCACACTTGAATGGAATGAGCAAGCCTCTCAGTGTTCATGACCCCTTGCTGGCTGACCATGTGACCTCTTGCTTTTGTTTGCAGTTACACTTTGCTTCAGATATTCTCGTCTCTGTTCAGGTTTGCAGAAAGTGTGGAGTCTTCGGTCATAAAACCCAAACAGGCCAAGACAGAAGTAGTCAACTCCCAGCACTCGGAGAATGGTGAATATGCAGCTCTGAGCCAACAGAGAGACCTGCTGCAAGAGACGGGCATGCACGAGAAGTCTTCGAGCAGTGGCAGTGAGGTGGAGCAGGGGAATGGTCCAGCGTGTTTCCCAGAGGAGGACCCTGAACGAACAAAGCACAGTAAGATTAGAGCCTAAGGCTGCAGTCAGTGTCACCACTGTCGTTAACTGTCATGTAAGCAGTAACACCACAGAGGGAGAGTCATGCTGTAGGAACCACATCACAGTTGGTTATAAGAACCACTTGGGACGGGGCCTATTACTGCACCACCCACAAACACTGGAGTGTGTTATTGCACTTACAAAATGGGTAATAGAGATAAAAAAAACAGCATTTTGAAGGTTAAAACTGAAACTGGCCTGGGGCCCATGGCCGAAAGGATAGTGCCGCGCACTCCAACATCTACGACCCGAGAACTGGGGAGGTGCTGACCTGTGACAGCACTCTCATCTGGGATGGGGTGGCATTGGGTTCCACTCCTCTAGTGACCTCTATGGTAGCCCAGGGAGCTTGGCTGTCCCACAGGGGCACACTAGAATGTGCAAGGTCGCATTGAGGCACAGCCCAATATCAGGGAGCAGGGTGGAGCCAAAAACAAGAAAATACCCCGTAGCAATTGCAGGATGATTTCCTATTCACCACAGGCCCCGCACCACCTACAGGGCCCTGGGGGATTCTGGATTGGGCTTGGGAGGTTGGGAGGACAGCCCTCACTCCTCTGACCCATCTAGGGGGAGGTATGTCTGTGGGGGACCTTCCCCCAGGTAAGTCTCTGGAATGGTAGTTGATGGGGTAGGTGACCTGGGGGAAGGAGGTGACTGCCCAAGAGGGAGGGAAAAATAATATAGGGGGAAAAAAAGAATGAAACTGGCCAGCTCCATATTGCAGTGGTGTGGCTGTTGCTTGCCCTGCCAGTGACCCGTGTTTGTGAGTGAACTCGAATTGTCTGGAGTCAGCCGGGGGTGGGTGGGAGGATCAAGCATCCGAGGGACTGCTATCATTTCGGGGTGAAGTCACATCTTACCTGACACCTAGTGGAAGCTGGCTGTCACAGCTGTCGGGAGACCCAGAAGGGTGTGGGAGACTGACAGATGTACTGCGTCATTGAACATTGGATATCCAAGGGGAGGAAACTGATGGAAAAATCCCTCACCAGGTGGGATGATGGATGGCCCCTCGCAGGCCTGACACTACCATGTGGACACCCCAACTGGATCCTGCCTTGGGGAGCAAGGGCAAACCCCTCCCACCCTGCCAGGAGGAGTAAGTTGTGGGAGTATCTGGGGGTAAACTTGGGGATGGTGGTTGATTGGGCTGCAGGGCTGTCCAAATGGCCAGCGAGGCAGCAGGGGAGAAAAATACAAGAAAAAAAAAAAAAATGTTTTAATTGGCGCAAATGTCAGTTGTAGTGTTAGAATGCTGTGTGGTTTGCTGCTGACAGATGTAACGAACTATGGGTTATTGTGACAGAAACACACCCCTTTTAGGCATCATGAGCCAACCAAATTTCAGCATTACCCAGCTCATTTTATAATAGCTGTATAATGCACTTTCAGCCCCTCACATCTGTAAAACTGGGAACTCACCAACCCCCACCCCACCACTGTAGAAAAGATGTTGCATCTTTATGTGGGCTAAATAAATGATCAAATAAATAAGTAAACTGCGACAGGTAGCAAGTTCCAGTCTAAAGGGCTTTACTGTGGTATAATGCCTGCTGGAGTTTGAGGCTCTGTGCAGTAGGTGAAGGTACCTAGTGACTGTTAAGAGCTTCAGAGCCTTGGCAAGCTCACAAGAGGCTGACTGTGATTATAATTCACATTTTACGTTTTATAGACTGACGCTGTGGTCAGTGCCTCCACTTGAGAGATGTGGGTTTTTGCTCTGATTCGAGGGCCTCCTTCACAGGAGGGTGAGGCTGAGCAGAGCTACAAAGATGACATGGTCAGTTCTGTAAAAGGAGGCAGTGCAACCGTTCAAGATGCAGTCACTTCCCCCTGGGCAGGGGTGGGGCCTTGGGTTGCTTAGGGGGTCAGGCTGCAGCCAGTGTCAGTCTGTCTGAAGGGGGAGGGACTTGTAAAGTGGTAATCAAACTTTGCTGTTTCATGGGGTTCAAATCCTGGTAGATGTATTCACTAGATCTGCTCATTTCTGATGCCTCCTGAATCAAATGAAATATTTATTGTTTTGTGCATTGCTGTCACCTGGCAGAATGTGAGCCCTGACATCACATACTGAGTTTGGCTGGTGACAAGTGCGTAAAGGAGGCAAGGTACTCGTCTGTCTGGGAAGGATGGTGCCAGCTGCCAAGCACTTACTTCCCCCCCGGGCCACCTAACCATGGAGTGTTTTTTGGCATTGACTGAAGGCATCTAGTTGCCTTGTGTCCCTGATTATTGGGGGTGGGGTCGGGAGAATGGGGCAGAAAGAAAGCATGATAGAACAACTGTACATGAATGGTGCCCTTTGCCAGAGCCACGGGAGATGTATTCATCAGCAGTCCTCGGGTCACCCTTTTCCTGTTAATACTTGCTAGAGAACTCAGAAACAAACCCAACGTAGTCATTTGAATTTCAGTTATTTGACCAGATTTTTGGTTTTATTTCCTCTCTTGAGTCAGGAAGGAAACAGAAAACCCCGAAAAGAATTTACTGAGGAGCAGCCCTCCATTTCCGGAACATTTGGAATGAAAGGTAAACAAGTCCTGTTTTTTTGGGGGACTGGGTTTTTAAGTGGTCTTTTTTTTCTTTTTATCAACTTTTTCTTTGGTGCTTCCTGTCCATCCGATCCTTGGGTCGGTGTTTCGGTGACTTTCCTGCTCTGTCTGCCATTACCCCAGTTGTCACTCCAGTGGGAGTTACTGAAGTGTAGGATCCCGAGGGCACTGGTGGCCATTATCTAGAAATAACTGGGGTTTTCCCCTCTATAACCCTTGACCCTTTTGCTTGGATGTGATCTAGTTAGCCAGGTGGGGGCGAGGCATGCAGGCAGTGTGCCCTCGATGAACAAGCAAGCTCCTTGGCTCACTGTTAAAAGGCACTGTGGTGGCAGAAAGTGACACCAGCCAACCCCAGATTGGGATGTAGTGCCATGGTCAGTGCTGTTCTGAGCTGGCCAGCCACTGCTGCCAGCATCCCGAGTTTATTCCGAAGCCTGGATTGGTGTCATGAGGTGGGCAGCCAAGACTTTTTTTTTAAAATAGTGAATGCACTGATTCTAGGGGATAAATCCAAGCACTGTCATCATCATGACGGCTGCCAGTATGCTCGGCCCCAGGGTGTATGCTTTCCTGGTGGCAGCATGATATGCTTCCACCGTATCACTAGGATGGCCATTCAGAAAGCTGCCATTGGAATCAGATAGAGTGGACATATAGGGAGGGGAGGAGATCGAATATCGGGGATGAGCATACAAAAATCAGCTCTTTCCATGAGGTACCAGTGGCAAACCGCTTTGCGCCCTGGAAGAGGCACAGGTGCCTGACTCGTGCAGGATGTCCATGGGTCATTTGGTGCTGATGGGAAGGGAGACATGCTGACCCCCAGGGCCAAGGGGCAGAAGTTATCAAGGATGATTCTAGTGATAGAAAACGCTATGGTTAGAAGGGTAGTAGGTAAAGGGGGTAAGGGAAGGGGCGTGGCCAGAAGCATGTCTGGTGTATCAGCCATCTGAGACTGGGATAGTATAGAGAGGATAATGGGGAGTACTAGTATTCTTTACCTTAGTACCAGTGATCTGGCGAATCAGCCTGCAGAGTCAGTGAAGAGGGTTTTCCGTAGGCTGGGGACAGACTGAAGAAGCACTTGGCTTCTGTAGCCTTTTCTGCGGTCCTTCCTGTCTGCACTGGAGAGAAAAAGAAGGATGGAGTATGGGAGGTAGAGAGTGAGGAGTTTGATGGGTGGCAGAATCAGGAGCAGGGGCACCACTTTATGGGGGATGGGGAAGTTCTGGGACAGAAGGCTCTTCAGTGGTGATGGCCTTCACCTGACAGGAGAGTGGAGTAGAGAATTAGGGGAAAGATTTGATGTCTACTTTGGCAGATAGTTAAACTAGCTGTGGGGAGGCTGGGGTTGGGGGATTCCTTTGTGGAGGGAGAAACAGTGGGGAACCTAGACAGGACTCCCTTGGGGATGGTGGTGAGGTGTTCAGGGAATAACAGATGGGAGGAACGAGTACAGGGAACAGGGCAAGGTAGACACAGTAGACATGAAAGGAAGGGGAAACACAAGACAGCAAGGTTATTAGAGATGGGGAATGGGGAGGGCACGTGAGAACCAACAGTGGTGCTGACACATGTTGGTGGGTAGTATGCCTCAATGCCAGAAGTAGTGAGCTCCAGGCTTTGGTGTCAGACTCTGGACTGGATCTAGTAGCTGTTACAGAAACTTGGACCATTGTGATCAACAATTGGGACATAGCGATCTCAGGCTACACCTTATATAGGCGTGATAGGAGGACAGGTAAGAGGTGGCGGGATGGCCATCTACATCAGAGAAGGGATTGAGGCAGTAGAGGATTCTTCTGTTGGGAGGAAGGGGAGGTAGAAATACTGTGGGTTTAGCTCACAGAGTCATCAGGCAGGAAAACTCACATGGGGTGGTTTACCGGCCACCAGGGCAGGAAGAAGAGAGTGAGAACAAACTGGGTGCTGAAGTGGGGAGGGGGCTGCAAAGGGGGAGATTGTAATAGTGGGAGATCTCAACCTACAGGCATCAACTAGGACATCTTAGTGGCCAGGAGCTCCAGAAGCCAGGCCCTGCTCTGTGTCTTGCAGAACTGCATGTTGCTGCTACAGGTCAGGGATCCCACTAGATAGTGAGCCATCCTAGATGTGGTACTCACCAACCCAGTAAGAGTAGGTGGAGTACAGTTGGGGACCCACTGGGGTCCAGCGACCACAATACTATATGGTTAGAGGTGTCCCTGGGCATCTGTAAGCCCTCAAAAACAGTGGGGGAATTCAAGAATGCATGGAACAGACATAAGGCAGTTCTAGTGGGGGGTAGGAGGAAGTGGGCTGTTGGTTAACTAAGGTCTGCAGCTTATCAATTAGGTAGGGAAACAGGCAGACTAGGTGGGCCAAGCGGTCCTTATCTGACGTCAAATTCTATGTTTCTATGTTTCTCATCTAAGACTGATGTGCTAGACTTCAGGAGGGCAGATTTCAGCCATGTGAGGGAAATTGTGCTGGACAGGTTAGCTACAGTAGGCAGCATCAGAGGAGTAGAGGAAAGATGAGGGGTTATAAAATTGGCCATTCTCAAGGCAACAAAAACCTGCACGAAAACAGTTATCAAGAGAAACAAGTATAAGAGACCAGTTTGGTTCAGTGAAAGGATCAGGAAGGCAGTGAGGGCTAAAAAGAGGGTTTTTATAAGGTACAAAGAAAATCAGATGGCTGAAGACTAGGACGAGTACTGAGAGAAGAATAGAGAAGCCAAGAGAGCAGTCGGGATAGCAAAAGTAGATACAGAGCTGCATATTTCAGAGGGGGTAAAGGGAGGGGAAAAACAACTCTTCAGATAAATAAGGGGACAGAAGAAAGACGAGAGGGGGAGTTGTCAGGTTAGTGGAAGGGGCAGTAATAGTGGAAGACTGGCGGAAAGCAGCTGTGCTAAATGACAGCTTTTGCTCAGTATTCACTAGTGAGAATAGCGGGCCCTTGCCAGAGAGCTGCATAAAGGCAGCCGATGAAACTGAGGAAATTTACCGGCGAAGAGTTGAAAAAGTGGCCAACAGCCTGAAGGTTGCAACAAGGCAATAGGGTCAGATGGGATGTATCCGAGTGTGCTAAGGGAACTGGCATCAGTGTTAGCTGACCCCCCCCAAATGGGGCTATAAAATAGCTCTATGCAGCAAGGGGTGGTTTCCAGGGACTGGAGGATGGCGGACATGGTGCATCTGGGAAACTGGAAACTGTAGACCCATCGGCCTTACCTCTGTGGTAGGGAAACTGATGGAGACACTAGTCAAAGAGGATCTAGTGGAATATCCAGAGAAAAACAGACTTCAGGATAGTAAGCAGCCCAGATTTGTGACAAGGAAGTCTTGTCAGACCAGCCTGAGAGTATTCTTTGACTGGGTAGCCAAGATAATCGATAAGACCATGCTATAGATTTACTGTACTCCGATTTCAGCAAGGCATTCGACTCGTTGCCACATGAAAGGCTACTGAACAAGATGGGGATCTGGGAACAGCTAAGAAAATAGAAAGGTTGGTGGGGAGTTGGTTAGAGGGGAGGCTGGCAGCAGAGGGTTGTGGTGAGTGGGGCCAGATCAATGGGCAATTTAGGCAGTGTCAGTGGCTCAGTAGGTAGCACACTCGCCTCTGAGGCCGGGAGATCAGAGGGCTGTGGGTTCAGTTCCCACATCTGGCACTTGGGTTAATATCCCAGTACTGACACTGTAATGCAGCATGAGAGGGGTGCTGCATTTCTGAGGTGCCGTCTTTCGGATGAGACGTTAAACCGAGGTCCCATCTGCCTGGATTGGTGGTAGTTCAGGTGGATGTTAAAAATCCCATGGCACTTATCGAAAAGAGTAGGGGAATTTTATTGATAAATTGGACGTCATTACAGAAGAAAAACAAAACACAAGTTAACAATTAGAAAACACAAGCCAAATTCATGTAACAGAAAATAAAGCATCACAATTTTTCCACAACAGTGCAGCTTGAAAACCAGGGTGAACTAAAAATCATTTTTAACAGAACATAAAGCTGTCAAAGAATATACAAGGACTTCACTTTTAAAATAGTTTAGTGTAAAACTAATAAACATCTTGCTTGCCATATATGATATCGAACAATAGCAAAAATTATATACAAGGTATCTTCGTGTTATCTGTCGTTGAGCAGATCATTAGTGCAAAACATGATATGTTCATAGGAAATCGTAGAGAGCAGAGGTTCTGACCAATCAACAGCTAATGTAGACCAAACTTCTAAAGAAAACGGACATTCACAAAACAAATGTTGGGTTTCAAGAACCTGGAGACAAGAAGTTCTAGGGCAGTACCTCAAATTCAAAGCTTTGTGTTTATGATTATTATTAACCCCTAGTCTGTCATAGTTACCTAACCAAACCATGTCCCATAAATAGGGTGGTAACTGCAGATTTTGGAGTTGATGGAGTACCCAAGGGAGATGTTTAGGAGGGCAGAATGGAAAAACAACCTCTTCCTGGGCCTCCATCCTCCAAAGTCTATTATATATCATTAATCTAGATAAGACACAGAAATCCTGAGGAAAAAGGCTCCAGGTTAAGGCCATCTTGAAACTCTCTTTCCCATAAGCAGGGACTACTTGGGATTTAGTAATAACACCCTTATAATGAGCGTTCCAATTGTCTAAACAAAAGGAGAACCACGCCAAAAAATAGGGTTTCCAAAAGACATCCCCAGGTTTCAAAGCTTTCCCAAAATTGTAATTGAAAAAAAGGCTGTAAAAAACAACAGGGTGGATCATGTTGATGCCACCTTCTTTTATTGGCCGGTATGTAAAACCTCTTTTAATGGGATTCAATCTAGATCCCCAAAAACCCTAAAAAAATACCATTCAATTTAGTAAACAAAGAGATGGTATGGAAAGACATGGCTAAGATATAAAAAATTGGGGTAACCAAAGTTTTAAGTAACACAATTCTTTTCTTTTACCAATCAAATGACGTTTCCAACTATTAATCAAATTGTCAGCTTTTGTAAAGCAAGGTTCCAGTTGTACACTTGCATGTTATCACGGCAAAAAATACCTAAATATGGAAAAGCTTCTAATGAAACAGAAACTCCGGCAAAAGGCCTGTACTGGGAAGAGAGTCATGCCCTAATGGCACACATATACTTTTATTTAGGTTTATTTTGAACCAGAAACTGAAGAAAGTTTGAAGGACCTGAGCGATAGCCTCCTGCTGTATCGAAGAATCAACAGCCAAAATTAAATCATCAGCATAGGCTAATGTTTTAATTGGTGGAGAGGAAGGGGTACAAAGTAATCCGACAATCTGTGGACAAAGAAAAATAGTCCTCAGAAAAGTATCTATATAAAATTATACAACAGGGACTGGCGGACATCCCTGTCGGACACACAGGCTAGAGAAATAGGGACGACCTATCCAACCATTGACATTAGGCGTATCACAACATCTTTGTATAACAGGCGGATCCAGGAAAGGAAACGACTGAAACCCAAAAGCTGTCAGCACCTGGAATAAGAAGTCATGAGAAACTTTATCAAAAGCTTTTTCCTGGTCCAAGCTTAAAATCCACCCAGAGACAGCTTTTATCTCCTAAAGCTTAACATTTAGCGCAATAAAATAAGATTGTCATAAGGATATCGTCCTGGGATACCACAGGTTTGTGTAGAACTTATCATATGGGATGCTAAAGTAAGCATTCTAGACAGTAAAACTTTGGCAAGAATCTTATAATCAACGTTTAACAGACTAATGGGTCTCCAGTTATTAATATCAGCGGGATCCCCTTTTTTTTTGAAAAGTAGAATCAGTAAGGCTTCTTTCATTGAGGCGGTCAAAGTATCACAGTGTAACATTTCATTATAAACTATAGTTAACACAGGGACAAGATCGGTGGAAAAGGTTTTATAAAAATGTGAGGTCAGTCCGTCTGACCCTGGGGCTGAATGTGGATTCAAACTATTAATAGCGGATAATACTTCCTGTTCACTAAGATCAGAAGACAACTTGGCTTGATCAGAATCTGAAAGCTGGGGTAATGTCAATAATTTAAGAAAAGGTTCGGCATTATCCAGGTCAGCTGTGGTACCAAACATAATAAAGACATGATTCTCTACATGTTGAAGCAGTCCTTCAGGTGTCGTAATAAATTCCCCGACTGGGATAGAAAAGAGGAAACTAATTTAGTGTCAATCCTATCTTTGCAGGCTCTAAAAGAATCCAAACAACCTTTAGTGACTCGAGTGCCAAAGCGAGCTTCCTGGCCTAAAGAGTCAGCTCGATTATACTGGAACGACCTCATTTGAGTACTGATCTCACTAATTTGTGAGCTAAAATCATGATTAGTGGAACTAGCCAAAGAAATTAAATGCTGTAGTTGATGCCTTAAGGTTAAATAAGTCAAATATCTGGTATTTTGTTTATCAACGCTTTTTTGAAAAAGCTGTTTTCAGCTCTGTTTAGAAGCCTCCCCACAATCCATCCCAGTATCATAAAATTCAGCCACAGACAAACGAGCTAGAAACTCCCTACGCTAAAGTTTGAGAAAAAGGAATCATTTAGTAAAAGAGTCATTAAGGCGCCAACCAGCTTTCCTACACCTTGGGGCAGAAGCCCAAGTAAAAGAGGCGCATAAAGCAACATGGTCTGAAAATTCAATTCCCACAGTCTTACAGGAAAGTAAAATCAAAACCTTAGATAGAAATATGAAATCTATCCTAGTGTGCAAAGACCCCTTGAAAAATGTAAACCCTCCAGACTTGTGGAAATGCCTATAGGCATCCACAAGCCTAGCCGTGGAAACTATAGTATTTAAAGCCATAGAGTCACAAAAAAGCTTGGAAGTCTGAAGGCCTCGATCTGATTGATGTAAGCCACAATTGAAGTCACCAACCCATAAAAGTAGTCTAGATGTGAAAAGGTAGGGCTTAATCAGATGAAAAGTGAAACCGCTGAGCTTTAGTTTGGGGGGCATAAGTCCCTATCAACCGAAACCTCTCAGATTTATAGGAAAAGTCCAACAACAAGGCTCTGCCAGGGGAAATATCTACTAGTCTGGATACTCGAAATTCAGAACTGGAAAATAATATCCCAATTCCGTCACAAGTGTCTGGTCCGATAGACCAAAAAGAGGGTCCCACAGTCCATGCCTTCGAGGCCTGGAATAGTTCCCCATGGGTTTTTAATCTGGTATCGACTAAGCAGAAAATATCACAGTTTAGGTCTGAAAGGGTCAAGAAAATCCCACCAGCTTTCTTTTCCCTTTAATACTATTCACATTCAAAGAACAGATATGCAGGAAGACATAGTTAAAAAGTGGATGAGATTTACCTCTCCATGTTGCCTAGCACGCTTGGCTACTGGATCAGTGTCAGCCCCTTCAGGAAAGGAAAGAAGAGAGGTATCAGTATCCTCTCCCCAGAGTCTCTATCGGAAATGTCAGTGGCTAAAACCCGCAAATTTGTTAGGGGTTTGCCAGTTCGGAAGTGGTATCCTTACTACGACTGGCAACAGCAAGGCCCTTCCTAGTTCATTTGTGAGTGACAGTAGTAAAACTAGGAACTTCTGTTTCCAAACTTATATGAGGGGGGGGAGGCATAGCATTATCTATTACTGTAGGAGTGGTAACAGGGGGAGGGACAGTAGAAGCAGTAAGAGATACTCCTTGTAAAGGAGTTTGGGAATCTAAAGCAGGGACTGCAGGAGGATCATCAGAAGTAACTACCGGTAAAGGGGGGGAGACAATGTCTAAGGTAGAAGAGGCTAAGTTATGGGCATGTAATTGCTGAGCAACTGTAATAAGGCCATCATGGAAGGGCAATTGTCCCCATTATGAGAGGCCCAAGGGCATCGGCCATAAGCATGGCCAGTTCCCCCACAAGTTACATTTAAAAGAATTGGAACATTTAGGTGAAGTATGACCATATTCAAAACAGTGACTGCATTTAAGAGTGTCACAAGCAGAGCTCAAATGAGTCGTGCACCACACTTAAAACAGGACTTTGGCTGCCCAGCGTAAAAAATGAAACCCTTGTCCTTACCCAAAAAAAAAAAATTAGGCAAATGTTTCGGGCCAGTATTAGTAGGAAAGAGTTTAACCCTCACCCGCCAACTACCATCCCAAATTTGTTCAGAGTCAAGGTTAGGGACAGGCCTATTTAAAACCTCACACCGCTTGTTCAACAGAATAAAATGTCTTCAATATGGACCCCTTCATTTTTAAAAACAACAGTAATATTACATTATAGCTGGCTTAGTAAGAGAACGGCTTGAAAAGGGGACCAGACAGGTGTGGATTGAAGTTTGTCATATTGGGCCCAAAACCTATCAAGCCCAGACATTTGCTTGAAACTAATATCAAAATTTGAATTACCAATATTAATCAACGCAAAAATTTCTGATGAAAAAAACTTCATTGACCCTTTAAGAAGGGTTTTGGCAATATGCAAACTGTCAGGGGGAACTTCTAAACCACCCTTATAAAGTAATCTAACTGCATTTCTTCTTGGCGCAGGTTCACCTTTAGAAGAAAATAAATCAGCAAGTTTAAAAGTAGTATCATGAGATAAAGTAGCAGTAGCTTGCAAAGTAGGTCCTGAAAAAACAGTTTTAGTCCCCTCCAGAGCAGGAGCAACTTTAGAAACAGCGGTTTATCACAAGAACTGGACGAGCCAGTAGTAGTTGGAGGACAAGACACACCTCGAGGTTCGTGGAGCTCATACAGTCCTTATCAGTAGATTTTGAAGCATCTTTAAGTATATGGGATCTTGGGAATCAGGGGTCCAAACCCTTCAACTCCCTTCTCCACCCTGCATTTTGCAGCGCTTTGTCCAGTGACCAGTCGTGTGGATATCCTGGCTGGGCTTGGCTTTTGTGGAAAAGGAACTCCCACATTTAGACCAGCCAGGTTCTTGGTGGCAGAGAAAAAATACGGATGGATGTTTGGAGGCAGAAACAGATGCAGCAGGTATACAAGAATCACTTACTCGTGAGGAGACAGCGCTAGTCGAGGCAGTAGCAGGAGGTCCACTGATTTGTTGCGGCAAGTCGGCTGCAGGAACGGGCTGGAGGCTGTCGGCACTAGGCATCATCGGTTTCTCCAACGCAGAAGAGACTGAGGCGAAATCCGCCTGTAGGACGTCGACTGGGGGCTTTCCAGAGTCGGCGTCGCAGGAAAGAGGGCTACGAATAGGCGTCCGAGACGTTGCCTGCGCAGAAGACGCTATTGCTGTGTCAAGAAGCTGCAATTGCAGGACCAACGCCAGTCGCTTCTCCTGGAGGCTGGAAACAGGAGAAGGAACTCCAGCCTGAACAGGTACAGCAGAAAGTTCCTCAATAGGCATAGCAGGCAAAACGGAGTCCGTTTCCAGTACAGTCATGCTGCTAGTAGCAGCAACATCCAGACGTTCTTCTAAGGCCTCTAGGGAAGGTAGCACAGAGGAGGAGGCCCACTCCCCTGAGCTAGTAGCATCCATCTCTTCCAAGGGATCATGCGAACTGGCCATCTCGCAGCCAGCGCAAAGGCTCCACCTACACAGAGATGGGGAATTTCCCCAGTGTCCTGGCCAAATTTCCCTCATTCACTAAAAATACCACCAACAGCTTAATCTGGTTTCAGGTCAATTGGCATTCATCTGTATCCCCCTCCCCCGGGTCGTGCCTGAAAATAGGCAGGATTTGTCTAGTGCACTTACCCGGTCAACAAAAAGCTAAAAAAAAAAAAAAATGGAAAGAGAGGTCACTAGTGGAGTATCACAGTGATCTGTCCTGGGCCCAGTCCTCTTCAGTATGTTCACAACCGAAATGGGAGAGGGAATCCAGGGCAGGTTGTATCTGTTCACAGATGACACTAAACTCTGTGGTGGGGTTTCATTTCATCTCATTTTCTTTCTTTCAGCAGGAAAAGCTCCATCGAACAAAGCTTATTTGCGAAGCGGTCCTAGTTAGGGCAGCATGGTGCAGAAAAAAATCACAGGGATGACAAGCATACAGAGTGAGGAACAGTGTCAGTTACAATAGTGTATAGTCTGCCAGGTCATAAGAAGAGGTACAGAACAGAAGCAGAAACATATAAGGCATAACATAATAAAAGAGCAGGGCTGATTATAGTTGGAACAACATTAAACAGCGGTCAAAAATGCCATCAATAGCAGTAGCGAATACTAGGAGCAGGTACAGCTATCAGTGCAGTAGGACAATGTGAAGGGGATAAGGGACTTGCAGAGAGCTACGGAGGCTGGAAAACTGGTCCTGGCAATAAGGAACAAAAACCCCAGTAGAGCATATTGGATTGGGGAGTGGGGGGGGGGTTAAGATGGACACATCAGAGGAAAAGGACCTAGGAGTCATCTGTAGTGACTCTCTTAAACAAATCAGCCAATGTAAGAAAGCCCTTCAGCAAGGCTAACAGGATACCGGGGGTGCATCGGGAGAGGGTTTGACAGTAGAATGCAGGAGGTAATGTTACCACTGTATAGGTCACTGGTGAGGCCACACCTGGAGTACTATGCCCAGTTCTGCAGTTCCCACCTAAAAAAGGACAGAGACAGGCTAGAGAAGGTAGAACATGGGATGACCAAGATGATTCAGAGCCAGAAGGGCCGATCCTATAAGGATCCGCTAAAGGTCCTTAACTGAACATATATTCACTCAAAACCAGCAGAGAAGGTGGATGTAATAGAACCTTCAAGTTCCTGAAAGGAATTAGCAAGGTGAACTGTGAGAAGCTATTTACCAGCAACAGGGAAGATAGGGCAAGTGGTCGTGAGTGGAGATTAACAGGAGGAAGGTTTAAAAAGGATGTGAGGAAGTAATATTTTACAAAAAGAGTGGTTGAGCCATGGAATGGTTTGCCGGCAGAGGTATTGGGTGCCAAATCCATAAACGGCTTCAAACATGGTTGGGATAAGCTGTCCCCATGGCAATGGAGGTTGAAACGCTGGTCACTACACTTCACGACACGCTGCGATCAGGTTCGAGAACGAGCCTGGGCCACCAGGGGTTGGCAGGGGCAAGAGAGGATCGAGCATCCAGAGGAATGCTCTCCTCTCTCAGGGAGGAAGGGATTGTCATCCTGCTCACTAACTGCCCTCTGGCAGTGGCTGGAGGGCAGTACGGGTCAGGAGGGCACACGCTGGCGTCCTTATGTCGGCGGGGAGGAGGAACAGGAGAACAAGGAAAAAGCCAGCAGGCTCCATGGTGTCAACACCAGTGCCCCGACCAGCCCCCTGATGTCTGGATTTCGCTCCAAGGGTGGGGTTAACAGCCGGTGCCCCTTCACCCCGGCCCTGCCATGGGGCAGAGACCCGTGGGGGAATTAGGGGGGTGTCGGGTCAGGGAACGGTGTGGCCAGAGACCGAGTCCCTCCGAGGGAGGGACTGGAGCTGCCTGCCGGGCTCGAAGACCGTAAAAATCTATACAGCGGAAAAAAAACATGGCTGGGATAGAGTCAGGGGGTTATTGGCTACTCAGGGGGAAGTGTGTGTGGGGGGGGGTGAAAACAGGGCTAACAAAAGGGGGAATAGTGTGACCGAAGACCCCACAGAGAGAATAGATTCTGGGATAGGAGAGGGTAGCATGGGCAGACTGGATAGACCATCAGTCTTTTTCTGCTGTCATCATCTAGGTTTCTATGCAAATGTATGTTTTCAGTGCACGTTACTCTTTTTTTAAGGTATTTCGAAAGTAGAAGACAGAGGCTTGACGGGCAGAACTAAGAAGGCAGAAGGTAACCCCAATGTAGAAGATTTAAAAAAGAAACCTCCTGCACCAGTCGCACGGAAAGACCCAGTAATGCCAGGTAACTCTGCATGGAGAAGGAAAAATGGGCAGTTTCCATGACAACAGAAGTTCATGGCTGCTGGTCGGGGGTGTCAGTGTCGTTAAGCACAGCTTACCCCTCAGTGACATCGCTTGCTGTCTCATTGATTACATTTACAGATGGTTTATTTATTTATTTCCCAGGACTGCTGACACCTACTGGTAAGCCCAGTACCTCATGTGAAAGATCTTTTTCATATGCTTTCAGAACCTGAGCGACACATATCTTCCTTTTTAGGAATAACAAGCATCTGTAGAGATGCCCAATACATGTTAGTTGCATTCTCTTTAAATGTGAGGTCTGAAGTAAAAATAAAACAAGTGGTTGGTTGGCGACACAGGAAGTAATATCCTTTCCTGTATTGCCTGTCAATTACTTTAGTTGTTTGCATTAAAAGCCTCATTTTAAAACAATCTGTTGTGAGGTGCATTGTGGAGCCTAATTTCCTTTTTTATGGCCTCCAGGTGATTTTCTATCACAGCTGCCAGTTTGCTTTTGAATTTACTGTTTCTAGAACCCCCACCGGTCTGCTCACCCTCCATCTCGGTCAGCTGAGCAGTGTCGTTTCCCATCCACGTCACTGGTTTTCTCCTCCTGGTTTCCACTGGGCAGGCCAGTGCTGGTAGGGGCACACCCTACCTATGCATGGCAGGCTACAGGGGCTGACGCCCTTGGTCCTCAGGCTTAAGGCATATACTTGGTGCTCCGATGCAGAGAATCGCAGCATGAGGGAAATGGGTGCTGGTGTAGTGGGGGGAAATTTACAGTAACAGCATCAATAGCATAGGTGGGATTTTCCCACTGTGATGCCAAACCTCCGACTGAAGGGTAGAGTTCTCAACCTGTTGACCTGGACTGGCCGTTGGCACAGTATCCGGGCTATTGCTCATGACACCAGCAACCCTAATTTACAACCCGAGCTTGGGTGTGCTGGAGGACAGGAATGAGGAGAATGAAGTGTCCCTTAAGACACTCTCCTCCTCAGGTGTGGTGAGCAGCATCTGCTGCTGGAATACTGCCCCCTGGGCGATGACAGGTGGCAGTGCAGCATGGTGGGACACTCAGAAGGGGAGTACATGCAGATGCTGGTGAGTCTGGCATGCTGGCACCTAGCATATTGGAGTGTGCTCTCAGGAGGGCAAATGGGAGAAGTAAATGGGAAAAATCAGCTCTCAGGAGGGCAAATGGGAGAAGTAAATGGGAAAAATCAGCTCCCAGTAGGCAGATTGAGACCATGTCTGCTGCCCATTGCCATGATGGCTCTCTGCTTCAGTCTTGCTTTGATGACTGCCCACAAGTATGCCACCATAGCTGGCCAGGTGAAAAAGGAAAAGCCTCACATGGAGCTGTGGGGCGGGGCCGTACCTCAGAGGGGAGGAATCTAGGGGAGTACCAAGGTGGTGGGTGATGGAGACCATCAGGGGCTTATAGAAACATAGAATGTGTTGGCAGAAAAGGACCAGTAAGCCCATATAATCTGCCCTCTTTTCCCTGTCTAACACTACACCCTGGACTCAGCTTGGTCATAGGTGTCCCTCCATCTTCCCCTACGTCTGCTTATTATTGATCAAGCCCACCTGGTCTGCATAGCCTCATCCAACTCGCCCCATTGGTCAGAACCTCCCGTAGTTCTGGCTGGGACCTCCTACTAGTCCCCACTGTCAAACGCCCCTTGGTCAGAGAGTTTTATACAGAGCCACCGCTGGCTCAACGGCTCGGCCTCCGGGAGCCCGGGTTTGGTCCCTTCAAGACTAGTCTCAAAGCTCTTCTGCTAGTATCTTCAGCCTGGGACTGTCCCTAATCCTCTCTTCCTCCTGCTCCCCCCACTTGCCGGGGCTCTGTAGTATAACTCTATCTCATAAATGGTATGTTATATACGGGAAAAAATGTGTATTCATGTATTACCTAAATATTATGAATAATGTTGGGTCCTCCTCTTCCAAAGACTATTGTTCTGTATCCCCCATCTGTGTGGTTTTGTGTGTTGTCTTTTTTCCCTGATCACTGTATTTTTAATATTGTATAATATTGTATGCATAATTCCATTCCTAGTTTTCTCTCGTTTCTCTTACCTGAACACTGTACTGCTTAATACTATACTGTATGTAAGTCCTTATTGTTGTTTGATGTGGCGCCTTTGTAAAGGAGTCTATGACTCAAAGGGTTGTAATTCCGAATGTTATTAAATAAATAAATAAATTATATCCATGTTCTTATCCCACGCATATTTAAAGCTCTCTGCTGTCGTCACCCTGCCACCTCTTCTGGCAGGCTGTTCCAGGTGTCCACCACCCTTTCTATGAGAAGTATTTCCTCACATCCCTCTTAAACTTTCCCCTCTCAGGATTCATAGCATGCCCCTGTTTTCTGGTGCTCCTCCTCCTTTGAAAGAGACTCCCTTCCTGCATCTTGTTCACCCCCATGACGTACTTACAAGTCTCAGTCATGTGTCCTCTTGCCCTCCTCTTCTCTAGGAGTACTTGTTGAGCTCCCTCAGCCTCCCCTTATATGGATTCTCATGCATCCCCCACACCATTTTAGTAGCCTTCCTCTGGACCACTTCCATCCTGTCGATGTCCTTGCATTGGTACGACCTCCAGAAATGGACACTGTACTCCAGGTGGGTTCTCACCAGTGAGCAATACAGAGACAACACCACCTTCATTCTGCTAGAGGTCTCTCTCCCTGTGCACACCAGCATCCAGTTCACCTTAAACACTTCAGTGAGGGTTGCTCACCTCGGCAATGGTGCTTGCAAGTCCCCTGATTATCAGTGAAAGTAGGACTCTGCACTCCATGCAGTTGAAAAAATTCATAGGACACTGTGGCGGCAGTGCTGCCAAAACTTTAATCAAAATACACAGTAGATACAGCAAGCCAGTGGAGTCCAAGGAGGCCACCCATAAAGTGCAGCGTTTCACTCAACAGTACAGTGGATTCTTAAGTACAACCAGTTGTAGGTCAAACATCTCAAAACGTGAGAATGCCCCTCAAAAAAACACAATTAATTACTCCATCACAATAAATCAGCAATGCACTGTCACAGTTAGAAGCTCAATACTTCACCTTATGCTAGGTATAAAATTCATGATTGGAAACATCTAATATCCAAACCATTATACACCACTAATTCGTCACATGCTATTAATACAAGGATGGTAGCTAATTTCATTTCTAAATTCATTAGTTACATCAACTCATAAATAAAATGGTAATATCACCTGTCAAGGTTTATAAGACTTACCATCATTTATAATTCTTGTGAGAACCATGAACTGTCAGGGTGCTTTAAAAAACTGAAGCCACAGTGTCCTGTGAATCTTTTCGACTGCATGGAGGGCTGAGTCCTTCTACTTTCACATCCAGTTCACCTTGCCTACTACCCTGCCACCTTGAGATCATCAGATATGATCACCCCATGGTCCCTTTCTTGCTTGGTAACTGTAAGTACCTCCCCCCATCTTATACAAAGCCTCCCCCAAGTCATGCCCCAGGTGCATGACTGCATGTTTTGGCATTGAAACCTACCTGCCACTCCCTAGACCACTCTTCCAGTTCCCCCAGATCCCTTTGCATTCAGTCCACCCCTTCGTGGGTCTCCTTCCTGTTGCAGATTTTCGTGTCAACTGCAAAGAGACACACCTTCTCCTCCAATTCCTCTGCAGTGTCACTTATGAAGACATTGAAGAGGACAGGGCCCAGTACCAATCCCTGTGGTACTCACTGATCACTCTCCCATCACCTGAGTGACTGCCATTCACCACCAGTCTCTGCCTCCTATCTGTCAGGTACCCAGCTCACCACCTTCTCCCTCACCCCCAGGCTGCTAAGTTTATTAATCAGCCTCCTGTGTAGTACAGTGTCAGGCACTTTACTGAAGTCCAAATAGGCTACATCCACTGCCCTCCTCTAATCCACCTCCCTAGTAACCCTGTCACAGAAATTTGTGAGATTTGTGGGACATGACTTTCCTCCTATGAAGCTGTGCTGCCGGTGGTCCTGCAGCCCATTTGCCTCCAGGTACTCCCATCAATCTCTCTTTCAGTAGGGACTCCATTAATTTCCCCACCACTGATGCGAGACTGATTGGTCTTTAATTGCTGATCTCCTCCCTGCTGCCGCTCTTGTGCAGAGGGCAAATGGGTTTATGGTGGGAGAGGCACTCTGTGACCAGGTAGCTAGCCAGTGATGTCAGTGGAAGGAGGTCCAGCTGGTGAGGGCAAGGAGGAACAAGCACGTTAAAAGCATGTTAAAAAACAAAATACAAACTTGGGGCCAGCCCAGTGGCGTGGAGGGAAGTGTGATCCTTATGGCATGCTGTTGCCAGACTTCCCAGTGCTCTGTGGACCAGCCTAAATGCTCCCAGAAGCCCCTCACTCCCTGCACAATGGGTGCTGAGGACAGAAGCCACAGGGGTGCAACGCTGCTGGGCAACAAGGCTGTAGGGCAACTGTCGGGTGAGTAGAGTGTCTGGACAGGAGACTGTGGTAGGCTACCAGTGGCTGATAGCAAGCCATGTGTCACTACTTGTTATAAACTGATGGTCTAGCGGAAGGGCGTTGTGTTACCATGCAGGTGACCTGGGTTTTGGAGTGGACTCGTGTCGCCGCATCGGGTGGCGGGCCAGGCTGAGGTAGGTGCTGCTCGGCAGTATGCCTCAGTTGGGGTGGATTGGTGGCGGGTTCTGGGGTCACAGTGACCCCTGCAGTTGGGCCAGGGAGCTTGCTCTTGCTGTGGAGATGCTGTGCGTGCATACCCGGCTGACAGTGGCACTGCCCATGCCATGGTAGGGTGGGGACTCTGGGTTGAGAGGAAACCAAGGGAAACCACAGTCTCTGGTACCCTTGTGCCCTGCTTCTTTTGGATGCAATCTTCAGTATCCTTGGGCCCACTACACGTAAATCCAGTCTCCGATATCCTTGGTCCTTGCTCCATGTGGATCCAGTCTCTGGTACCCTTGGGCCCTGCTCCATGTAGATCCAGTCTCCTGTAACTTCGGGCCCCGTTCATGTGGATCCAGTCTCTGATACTCTCGGGCCCCACTCCATGTGGGTCCAGTCTCAGGTACTCTAGGACCCTGCTCTGTGTAGTTCCAGTCTCCGGTACCCTTGGAGTCACTCCATGTGGATCCAGTCTCCGGTACCCTCAGGCCCTGCTCCATGTGGATCCAGTCTCTGGTACCCTTAGGCTCTGCTCCATGTGGATCCAGTCTTTGGTACCTTTGTGCCTTCCTACATGTGGATCCATTCTCCGGTACCCTTAGGTCCTGCTCCATGTGGATCCAGTCTCCGGTACCCTCAGGCCCTGCTCCTTGTAGATCCAGTTTCTGGTACCTTTGGGCCCTGCTCCATATGGATTCAGTCTTTGGTACCTTTGTGCCTCCCTCCATGTGGATCCAGTCTCCAGTACCCTTAGGCCCTGCTTCATGTGGATCCAGTCTCTGGTACCCTTAGGCCCTGCTCCATGTGGATCCAGTCTTTGGCACCTTTGTGCCTCCCTCCATGTGGATCCAGTTTCCGGTACCCTTGGGCCCTGCTCCATGTTGCTCAGTCTCCGGTACCATCAGGCCCTGCTCCATGTGGGTCCAGTCTCCAGTACCCTTGGGCCCCATTCTATGTAGATCCAGTCTCAGATATCCTTGGGCCACGCTCCATGTGGGTCCAGTCTCTGGTACCCTTGGGCCCCACTCCGTGTAGATCCAGTCTCTGATATCTGATATCCTTGGGCCATGCTCCATTTGGATCCAGTTTCCGGTACCCTTTGGACCCGCTCCATGTAGATCCAGTCTCCTGTGCCCTCGGGCCTCGCTCATGTGGATCCAGTCTCCGATACCCTTGGGCCCCACTCCATGTGGTTCCAGTCTCTGGTACCCTCAGGCTCCACTCCATGTGGATCCAGTCTCTGGTACCCTCAGATCTTGCTCCATGCGGATCCAGTCTCCAGTATTTTGGGCCCTGCTCCATGCGGATCCAGTCTCCAGTATTTTGGGCCCCGCTCCATGTGGATCCAGTCTCTGGTACCCTTGGGCCCTGCTCCATGAGAATCCACACTGGTTTAGATATGAGGGGAGCAGCTGATGAGACAAAGGGGTTGCTGGCAGTATAACTCGAAGGCAGATGTAGGTGGTGGCTTGAGAGGCCCAACAGCTGGATGCCAAGAAAAGAAACAGTTGCTACATTTCTAGCATTTGTTTGTGTTTACTGTTTTAAGTGACAAGATCTGTCCTCCCTTGCAGAGTATGGCAATCACAAAACACAGTCTGTTGTTGTTTTGACCTCTGTCCCTTGCTCTAATACGCATTTCTCGAACCAGCAGGCACAGAGGAGGAAAAGTGGCTGCAGGAGATCAACGAGAAGGGCCAGGCCTTGTGCCCAACCTGCAGCGCCGTGACTCGGAAAACAGTCGCAGGTCTCAAAAAGCACATGGAGGTCTGTTTAAAGGTAGGTGAGAGTGCTCTAACCATGAAAAGAGAATGCAAAACTGCGACTGAAAAGTAATTGAAATATTTGAGTTTCACTGCAGTGGGGTGAAGCGGTGTTCCAGTTGAAAGGCTTTTTAAAATAAATCAGGGAAACTCTCCCTGCCAGCCAAATGATACGAACATTGTTATTTTCTGAAAAGGAAGTAATGAACTTTATACGTAGTTACAAAAGTGACCGCCTTAACTGAAGCCCTTCACTTCGTTCGCAGGTCGGAGGATGTGGCCAAGCATAGTGCAGTGCCCCCCCCCACACACACACACATATACACATATGACAACCTTCTATGGGCAGACTAGATGGGCCAGGCGGTCCTTATCTGGCAGCAAATTCTGTGTATCTGTGTAATGGCCCTTAGTCTTTATGACCTCAAAGTTTGCTTCATGTATATTCAGTACCTGATTACTGTTTGGCAGGAAGTGCTGTGACAGGATCAGTAAAACACGACAGAAAATACTCTTCAGCAGGATTAGCTGCAAAAGGTCAGCATTTGTAGCCACATTGCTAGTCTGTTCGTGATAAGTTTCGAGCTGATGTGCTAGAGCTTCCCCTTAGCCAGGCCTGGTGGTGCTGGAGTGCTTTTTACTGAAGGCCTGGGGTTCAGGGTTCAAGCACAATTCCCGCGTGAGGCAGGTAGAGTTGTGGGAGAGCTGTGGAGGTAATGTCTTTTGAACTTTGGGTGGGAAGGGACCTTGCGCTGTAGCCATCACCCTGCAGGTTGATGTGCTGACAGCAGGGTGAGACAATGGGGCAAAAACAGAAAATGCTGCCAATGTATCTCGGATGATGTCTGCCATGCCCCTACCTGTCTACAGGCCTGTGAGGCTTCGAAGCACCATACCTGTCACCATCAACCATTTTTTTTCCATAGTGCTGTTTCTGTGTTCCAGGGCACTGTCTGGCTTTCCAGCCCCCTACACCTCTCCTCAACTGGCCACTATCCCCACCCAGGGCTTACCTGCCTTGTTGTCCCATGGCTGCTCCCCCCCCCCAACGTGGCGGGTCTGGCTGAGGGAGGCCCATCCTCCCCAATTCCCAGGGTTTGGATCTGGTTGGCAGGGCATGGAGTGATGGCACAAGTCAAGGTAGACAAATGGGGCTCCCTCTGTGTACAGCCCCTGGCCTTTTCCCATTTCCTGCCCCAAAGTCAGCTTACGTGTAGTGACGTGGGTGTGCAATGTGAAGACACCGCATGTACTCGGAGGCCTGACCCTCTCAGATGTGGCCGAATGTTTTGCCGCCCAGGCTCCGCTGAATGGCAGTCAAGCAGAAGCATGCATTGTTCCCCCTCTCCGAACAAGGAGAAGAAGGAGGAGAGCTGTATATGGGTGCTTGGTCCTTCTTCCCCCAGCTGGCCTCCAAGCGACCCTGGTCCATTCCCAAACCTGGGTCGCTGCTGTGGCAGGAGGTAGGGAGCCCAGCACCTCAGCCCTCCTCACCACTGGGCCAGCACCCTCAGCCATGCTGACTGCTTCCACCTGCTGACAACTGTCTCCACTGGATAGATTGCAGTGGCTGATCAAGAGGGAGGGTTTAGGGGTTAGAACCACCTCTTTTTAATCATCCTCATTTGTGCTTACAACTGTTACATTATGCTATATTAGAAGCTCTTCCCTTCAAATGCATAGACCCCCATCCCCCAACATGTCTAGTTTCTAGGATCAGGAGCCTGGCAGTAGTGTCCATGGACATATCTGGGGAAAGTCAAGTCAGCGGGGCAAAATGAAGTGGCCAGATGGTGGGGGGGGGGCTTCAGGTAGGCCAGAAGAAGTGAGGTGAACAGAGCTCAAAGGAGCCAAAAAAAAAGGCTGTCCCATTATAGCTGGCAGAGGGAGAGTGTGTGTGTGTGTGACATGACCTGCTTGTGGTCTCAGAATAAAAATTATGCTAGCCGGCCCGGTGGCATAGAGGGCTGAGGCACTGGCGCCTTACCTCGACCCATGCTGCAGCCGGGTTTGGGAACGGACTTGGCGGGGTTCGGCAGGGAGGAGAGGATTGAGCATCCAGAGGACTGCTCTCCTCTCCTGGGTGGAGGCTATGGGATTCAAGTCGCTCTACAGTGTCCTCGGTGGGGAGACCAGGGTAGCATGAGATGTGCGCAAGAGGAACATTACCAGAAAAATGGAAACTGGCTCCGTGCTCGACTGGATGACGGCCGCCTGGCAGTCCGAAGCCGTCAGTGTCCCGGGAACCACTCATCCTTCAGCAGTACCCCAGGGTTAAGTAGTACGCTTGCCTGCCCCACAGGTGCCTCTCCCGTCGGAGGAGGGGGGCCTGCCCAGCGAAGGGTCACGTCCAAATCACCCTCAGGATGACTGCAAATATGAGGGACGGGGGCACGGGAACAGGATGGATCGGAGGTGCCTTGGCACAGCCTGAAGGAGTGGCTGAGAGCGGTAGCACATAGGGGAAAAAAGATAATACACAAAAAAAAAAAAAAAAAATGATGCTGACCTTTGATAATCCCCACCCAGAACATTGAGCGTTCTGTTAATAGCTTTTTATTAGTAGCGTGCACGCGCAGGCTGGATCTCATTGGGTCATAGTCAGGACCATGTTAATTGCAGGCAAAAGAAGGCATTTTAAATCTGAATTTCACCCTTTTTTTTCATGTTCTATTTATCTCCTGATTCTCCCCCTGGCGGCCCCCTTCTAGTCGACCCTCCCAGACCTGTCACCTGGCTCCTCCAGGACTTATCTTAACCATTGACCTCTGCCACAGGACTTGTGGTTGTGCCTGCCACCGGTGTGGGGCCTGCGGGGGATCAGTTGTTCATCCTACTGCCTGGGTGGTTTTTCCTCCATTTTCTCCCCCGAGCTCATGGACGTGCAATGAGCACAATGTCCGAGCTCTGCTTCTGCGGAGATGGCCCCAGTGCCCTGTACGTGGGTTCCCTTCCCTGTGTGGTGACATGCATGTGCTACCACCCAGCCATCACGGGGTAGCAGGCAAGCAGTGCACTACTCTGACCCCCCTCCCCGAAGAAGGAGAGCTGTCTTGGGATGTTCAATCCTTCCTCACCCTGCCAGCCCCCGAGCAACCTGCTTCCTTTCTCAACCCTGGGTCACTGGTGTGACAAAAGGTAAAATGGCCAGCGCCTCAGCCCTCCATGCCACTAGGCCGGTGCATTGATTTCCCCTTTTTAACATGTAACAACAGCACTATTTTTTATACAGTTCTCCCCCTCCCATCCCCGATAGCCAGCAGAGATGCAGCATCTCGTTTTCAGTGAAGTCCTGCTTATACCCATTTTTACTGCTGGGTGTACTGAAAACACTATGAGGTGAAGTGAATTGATGAGGGTCAGATAATGAGGAAATGACTGTGTGGGATTCAAACCTGGGTCTCCTGGTTCCCAAGCCAGTGCTGTAGCCATTATATAACGCTGCTGTTTAACAGTGGGCAGTGAACCAGCCAGGCTGGATTGCAGTGTAATGCTGAGATGCCCCATACGTTATACTGCTGCTTAAAACAGAGCCTCATGTCTCCAAAGAAATAATAAAGAACATCATTGTTTGGCCCAATTCTGTTTAGGTTGGATCAATTTTCTTTATTCACTTTCCATGGTTTCTTTATAGTAATGGAAATTAGCAATAAAACAGATAATTGTCCCCCAGACTCCATCTGCTCTTGTGGCTTGCCTGCAATGACACCACAGTCTTCTGCTCATGACATCACAGTCCTTTCTACAGTGACAGATTGTGATGTCATGAGCAGAGTATTATGACAGAAACATAGACTTTGACGGCAGATAAGGACCACTTGGCCCACCTAATCTGCCCATTTCCCTACCTAGAGGATAAGCTGCAGATCCTATTTAACCAACAGCCTATTTCTTCCTACCCCCCACAAAAATTGCCCTTTGTCTGTCCTCTGCATTCTTGAATTCTCCCACAGTTTTAGACCCCACAACCTCCTCAGGAAGGCTGTTCCATGCGTCCACCACTCTCTCTGTGAAAAAACACTTCCTCACATTGCCCCTCAGCCGTCCCCCCTCTATCTTCAAATTGTGTCCCCTTGTTCTTGCACATCTCTTTTTCTGAAATATGCTACCCTCTTGGACTTTGTTGATTCCACTGAGGTACTTAAAGGTTTCTATCATGTCCCCCCTCTCCCTCCTTTCCTCAAGGGTATACATATTAAGCTTCTTTAGTCTCTCCTTGTATGGCTTCTCTTGCAGACCCTGCACCATTTTAGTTGCCCTCCTCTGAACTGCCTCCATCCTGTCTATGTCCTTGCAGAGATGGGGTCTCCAGAACTGGACGTAGTACTTCAGATGGGGTCTCACCAACTGTCTGTACAGGGGATAACAACTTCCTGTTTTCTGCTGCTGATGCCTCTCCCTATACATCCCAGTATCCCCCCAGCCCTCCCTACCGCCTTCTCACATTGCTTGCCAACTTTAAGGTCATCTAATATGATTACCCCCAGGTCCCTTTCCATTTTTGTTGTTGTTACTACCTCCCCCTCATTGTGTAATCTTCCCCTGGGTTTTTGTTTCCCAGGTGCATTATTTTGCACTCCTTTGCGCTGAATCCTAGCTGCCATACTTCTGACCATCCCTCCAACCTTGCCAAGTCCCTTCTCATCCTTTCCACGTCTCCTTGTGTATCAACCCTGTTGCAGATCTTTGTGTCATCTGCACAGATGCATACTTTTCCTTCCAGTCCCTCTGCAATGTCACTTATAAAGACATTACAAAGGACTGGACCCAGTACTGAACCCTGCGGTACCCCACTAGTAATCCTCTTTCTTCAGAGTGGACTCCATTTACAATTACTTTCTGTGTGCTGTTGTCCAGCCAATGTTTTACCCAGGCTACCACCATGGCACCCACTCCCAGGCTGGTTAATTTGACTATTAATCTTTTGTGTGCGACTGTGTCAAATACCTTTCTAAAGTCTAGGTAGGCCATGTCCACAGCCCCTCCCTGGTCTACTACTTTGGTCACCCAGTCAAAGAAATCAATTAGATTCGTCTGACATGACCTTCCCACTGTGAACCCATGCTGCCTTGGGTCCTGTGCCCCACTGGCCTCTAGGTACTCAACACCTCTTTCCTTCAGAAGTGATTCCATCACTTTCCCTACCACAGAGGTCAAACTGACAGGTCTGTAGTTTCCTGCCTCTGTCTTGGTCCCACTTTTGTGAAGGGGAATCACATTTGCCTTCCTCCAGTCCTCAGGTACCACACCATCCTCCCATGATGAGTTAAAAAGGGTAGTCAGTGGTGTCACTAGTTCTCTGCTTAATTCTTTTAGAATTCTGGGGTGAATTCCATCTGGCCCCATTGCTTTGTCCACCTTCAGTTTTAGGAGTTCTTTCAGAACCCTTTCTTCTATGATGTCAGTTGTGTACAAGCAGCTAGAGCCAATGAAGCCCAAGGAAGTGGAATCCTGTTATTAAGTTAGTGTCCGTAGGGAAAGCTAAACACTGGGACTGTAAAGAATCCAGGCGGAAAGGTGCCAGAATATTCTGTTTTATTAGAGTGACAGCAGGGGCTGTTTAAATTGGTTAAATCTGGCTTTGGTGTGGGGGCAGAGGAACATTGACATTGACAGTGCCTCCGAATAAAGACAATTTTTATGCTGTTTTCTGATTTAAAATCCGGAAGTATAAGGATAAAAGCTGTCACTGCAGTAACTAGTTTCATCTGTTTAGCTCCTAGAGGCCCTGAAGTGCCAGCATTGCGAAAAGCAGTTTAAATCGAAGGCCGGACTAAATTACCACACCATGGCAGAGCACGCCAACCAGGTGGGATTGCTTCAGATGGAGAAAAAATTCCCGATTTTGTTTTGTGCGGGTCCTTTTGCTGTGCATGGTCTGTATTGATTGCCAGTTGCAGGCTAGAGTACATTAACCTCTTTGTGTTTTGGGTTTGTTTTCTAGCCACTTGGCACAGAAGGTGGCATAATTGATGAACAGCAGGAACGGGACAGGCTTCGGAAGGTGCTGAAACAGATGGGGAAACTGAAGTGCCCCAACAAGGTAATGGAAGCCCGATGTGAGATGACACTTTTTTCAGTTTTCTTACTGTTTATACCTCCATGTGTTTCCACCCAGTAACTTTCCTCTGCTGGCCTTGGCCTATGGTACCCCGCAGAGCTTTGCTGTGACTCCCACTAAGGATGATGTAGGGATAATCCCACCGTTACCTGCTAACCTCTGTATGGCATGGTCTGTGACTTCATTCTTCAATTCAGGCTACATGGGCCACTGATGGAACTCCTTTGCAGGTGTCACTGCCTCCATGACCTCCAACCAGTCACACTGCACAAATGGGTGTACGAGTGGGTTAGTGGCAGAGTAAGCCGCTAGCATGGCCCCTCCCTCCCCTTCCCCCTCCACTTGCTAGTCTGGATTGTTGTAAAATTAGTGCTATCATGATAGCCACGTTTCATGATAATCATGATAATTTTCACTGGCAATACTGATCTCACATCCGTTGTCCTATATTGTGGTGATCATTTTTCCCTATATACAGTAACATAGAAACAGACAATGATGGCAGAAAAAGACCACTAGTCCATCCATTCTGCCCATAAACCCAAACAAACCCAGCACCTGTTGTCCACACAGGGTTCTGATCCACACTATCCACCTCCATCCTCCCCACCCTACCATTATCACCCTGAGCAACTACTAACCCCTTCACTCTGTCCCGGCTGTGTTTAAAACCATTGATAGTTTTGGCACCCACCACATCAGCTGTCAGATTGTTCCATGGCTCCACCACCCTTTCCGGAAAACAAAACTTTCTCACTTCCCTCTTGAACCTCCCCCGTCAGTTACCACCCCAGTGTTCTTGATCTGCTACTTATGCTAAGTAGTTCCTTGTAGTTTACCTTCTTCATTCCTTTCAGGAACTTGAATGTCTCTATCATATCCCCCCTCTCTCGTCCTGCCTCCTGTGAGTACATGTTCAGTGCCTTGAGCCGATCTCATAGGATCTGCCCTGCTGGCCCTGAATCATTTTGGTCACCCTGCATTGCACTGTCTCCAGCCTGTCCTTGGCTTTCCTTAGGTGAGGACTCCAGAACTGGGCACAGTACTCCAGGTGGGGCTTCCCCAGTGATCTTTGGAGAGGTAGTAATACCTCCTTCCTTCTGCTGTCAGTACCCCTTCCTGCACACCCCAGCATCCTGTTTGCCTTATTGTAGGGCTTGTTATATTGGTTTGATTGTTTTAGGAAGCCACTGATGATGACCCCTAGGTGTCTTTCCTCAGAGGTCATGCCCAGCTCTACCCCCCCCCCCCAAATCCAGTACTCTGTCCTTGGGTTCTTGTTCCCTAGATGCATCACCTTGCACTTTTTGCATTGAATTTCAACTGCCAGACCTTTAACCACCTCTCTAGCTTTTGCAGATCCCACTGCATCCCCCTAACCCCCTCCTCGTTGTCTACCCTGCTACAGAGCTTAGTGTCTTCTGAGAAGAGACACACCTTGGCCTGGATTCCTTCTCCCAAGTTGCTGATGAACATATTGAAAAGCACTGGACCCAGGACTGATCCTTGTGGCATCCCACTGGTGACCTCCCCACTCTTCGATTGGACTCTGTCAACCACAACCCTCTGCAGTCTGTTCCAACCAGTTTTTTGCCCATCTGTGTCTTTCGCTGCACCCCGATCCTGTAGCTTCTTCAGCAGCCTTCTGTGAGGCACTGAGTCTAAAGCTTTGTTGAAATCGAAGTAGAGTAAATCCACAGCGTGGCCCTTTTTCATCACACTCGTTACCTAGGTTGGTCTGACTAGACCTTCCTGCCACAAACTTGTATTGTTTATTGTCCTGGAGTCCATTGCTCTCCAGGCAGTGCACAAGGTCCTCTTTGCCTAGTGTCTTCATCAGTTTACCCACAAAAGAGGTAACACTGACAGGTCTGTAGTTACCCAGTTGATCCTTGCCCCCCACACACACACACGGGTGAGACTATGTCCGCTATCCTCTAGTCTCCTGGAACTACCCATGTCTGAACTGACCTATTGTATAGCCCTACCAGGGGTTCAGTTAATTCTGTTGCCAGTTCCTTGAGCACCCCCGGATGTAGCCCATCTGGCCCCCAGGGTCTTATCTATCTTAAGGGCTGCTAGCCCTTTCCAAACCCTTTCACTGGTAAATACTTACTGCCTCATCTCAGGAATCCCCCTTACAGCTGCCTTAATGCCACTCTGGCAGAGCCCCTCTGTCTTCCCTTGTGAATACAGAGCAGAAGTAGTCATTAAGAATAGCTGCTTTCTGTCCATCCTCATCAGTTGCCCTACTGCTTTTTTTAGCCTAACAATTCCTCCTCTCTTCTTTCTTTTTCCCTGATATATCTGTTGAACTGTTTTTCCCCTTCCCAATACACAGCTCTCTGTCTGCCTGCTTCTCTGACTGCCATTCTGATTTCCCTTGTTTTCATTAGGTACTCTCACCATTCTTCCTTCCCTTATTTTTCCTTGTACTGAGTGAAGGCCTTCTATTTGGCTATCACTGCTTCCCTGAGCTTTCCAGAGAACCATATTGGTCTCTAGTACCTTTTTCCTTTGGTTGCCATTCTCATGCAAGACTTTGTTTCCTCTGGCCATCCCCCTGGTGCAGCTGTGGCACTACCGCTCATGATGATGGTGACTCAAGTTCAGTAGTGAGCACGGGTTGTTGGAGGGCTGGCTGGGGAGGGGAGGATTGAGCATCCTGAGGACCGCTACCCTCCTTGGGTGGGTGGAGGGAGGGTTTGCAGCATCCTGTGCTCGCCTGGCCCCTACTGGATTGCTGGGGGAAGGCACCCAGGACTGCCTTCAAGGCAGGAGGGGTGGGCGGATGCCGATGTGGAGCGCGCGGGAATGTATGACGCACATCATAGCATCATCATTGCATGCCCGCTGCTTGGGAGAAAATGGAAAAAACATGTTGGTGGCAGGGTGGTGCTTGAACATCCATATGCCCCTCACCCAACTAGTTGGGCTCACCAGTCCAAATACTGGATCCAATTCACGGCGGGAATGGGGGACCTGCCAAACCCACGGGGGGACAAGCCCTGGGGGTACTGGCGGCAGTAAGTCTGGCAGACATCTAGGTGACGGGGGTTGGGGAGCTTCATTGAACAGGGCCGCCGTTACAGGAGGAATGGCCTCTCGTTTGCCCCCCATCTTTTCTCCACATTGCTGATGCTGTTTACTCTAATTTTTCCCAGACTAGCTCCCTAATCCGGTTGAAGTCTGCCCTTCTGAAATCTAGGACTTCAGCCTTTGATGAAGGCTTACTTGTCCCAAGGGCCAGGTCGAAACATAGAATTGTGGTATCTTTCTGGACCCTAGTGGGTCCCCTACCCTCTCTCCTACCACTTCCAAGTTGGTGAGCACCACATCGAGGATGGCAGCCTGCTTAGTGGGTTCCTTAACCAACTGCACCAGCAGACAGCCCTGCAGTGTATCCAGCAGGCCATCACTTCTGGAGCCTCTGGCCGCAGGAATGACCCAATCAGTATCTGGCAGGTTTAGATCTCCACCACCACCACCACCACCCCCTTTTCTAGTTCTGCCCCTAGCTCCTTATCTCTCTGTTCCTCCTGTCCTAGAGGTCTGTAGGTCACCCCAGTCTCTAGTTTCTTGCCTGAGGTTGCCATAAACTGAACTCGCAGAGATTCTGTCTCCTCATTACCGCTCCTGTTGTTTCCATCTTCCACTGCCTCTATGCCTTCCCTGATAAATAGGGCTACGCCGCCTCCATTACCTTTTCCTCTCTCCTACATAAACATGGTGTAGCCTGGGACTGTCAGGTCCCAGTCTTTATTCTCTGTGGCTTAAATTTCTGTGATGGCTACTTGATCTATCACAGTGTCTACCACCATTGCCTAGAGCTCACTAATTTTATTTCCCAGACTCCTGGCATTGAGGCAGACTCCTTTCCATCTTACTCCTGACTCCCTTTTGCTTTTTCCCATTCCTTCCCCCTTATTCTTCTCTAGTCTCCTTAATTCTTTTATTTTTCATGCTGAATGTAGGCTTTGTCAGCCATCCCTCATTGTCCTCTTCCCCTAATCTAATTTGAAATTCTACCTTACTGTTACCCACCTTGCTGCTACTAGTCCCCTGTTCAGGGGAGCCCTAGCTAGGTTCCCCAGCTGTTGTCCCTTCTCAGTGGTTGCTTTAGCCTCTGTCTCCCCCGCAGTGAGGTTAACTGTCCAATTTAGACATCAAGCTTCAGCCCCAGACCACTGCCTTCCCCCCAATCAGGTGAAGACCATCACCCTTAAAGAGCCTCCTATCCCAGAAGCCTCCCAGTCCCCCACAAAGTGGTACGTCCCCTCCTGACACCATTCCTTCAACCACCCATTAAACTTCTCAGTCTCTTCTTTCCTTACTCCATCATTCCTATTCCCCCTATTCCACACAGGGAGGACCTCGGAAAAGGCCAGAGAAACTGAGTGAGACTTCAGTTTGTCCCCCAGCCTCTTACAGTTCCGCTTCACTGCCTCCACAGGCTGCTTCTCCAGATCACTGATACCCAAGTGTACCAGTACCTCCAGCCCCCCCCCACCACCATCATCCCTATCCTAGCTATATCCTGGTTGGTTGATGCACCAGAAAGACATCTGACCATTCCCTCCCCTACCCACCACCATCTCTATTCCCCTAATCATTGAGTCCCCAGTCACTAAGACTCTCCTTGCAGACGTCCTCCTGCTCACCCCCGTGCCACCAAGTCATCTGGCCCATTTCCCCGACTGACACAGAGTTCACCAGGGTGCAAACAATTTGCTGTCTGAATGTTGTGAGATTGATCAGACCCTTGTGGCTGCCCCTGCGATCCTTCCCCACTACCTCCCTGACCCATGTGGCTCTCGAAAATCTTAGCTCCACCGATGATGCAGTTGAGATATCTCATCTCTTGCTGCTACCAGTTGAGCATGGAGCTCCACAAAGGTCCTGCAGATGGGGCAGTGCCTCCTCCTCCAGAGCATAACCCTAAAGAAGAGCGCCCCACAGTCCCTGAAGCTGCCTGCCTGTGTGCTGTACCTTATCTCCATACTGTTCCTACGATAAGCCTAGACTGTTGTTAATAACTTGTGTTCCTCTATCTGCCTAGTACCCTTAAACTAGAACCAAAAAGGTCTCTCTTATATGTGGAGTTCTGTTATAAATGGAATACTTCCTACGCCGCCTTTACTTATTCCCTTAACCCTGGTTAATTTAAGTACTAAAACAAATTACTTATATATTGTGATAAAGTGTAAAAATTTCAGTTTCTTAGTCTGCTACACTGCTTTCACCCCAAAATTTAGGGTGCAGAAGGCCCTTCCCCTAAAACTGACACCAGACACCATAATATCCCGATAATACAAGAAACGTGAAAATGTTGTTATGGTTATCATACTGTGAAAATGTTCATATCGTGACACCCCCAGTGTGAACTCAGAATGCAGATACAACAAGCAGCTTCCCCTCCCCCCCCCACCACCACCACCACTGGCTGGCCCCCACCAGAGCTCTGAAAGATGGTGGTAATGGCAGTCTAGTGGTCAAGCAGCAGTGTGTTGTACTTGGGGTTGGCGAAGGGCAGTCATGACTGAGGCGACACACTCAGTCTTTGGCAGAGGTCTTGGCTTGGGTTACTAGTGGCCAGTTGATGGCATTTGTCATAAAGGAGACCAAACCAAGGCACTGGCAAAGTGGCCCAGTATCACAGAAAGGAGAAAGGAAAAGGAGGCCAGCCCAACTGTATGATGGGGCCAGCCCAGCAATATTATGGAGGGCACGTTTGATTACTATGTGGGGGGCTTGAGTTGATGCCTTGGCAGAGATGGCAGGCAGGAAGCCAAGTGCAGGCTCTGAGGGACATGTTAATATTTAAAGGGAGAGCTAGCTGCAGCCTGCTACCTAACTGCCTCCTAATGGGTCAGGAGGAGAGCTAGCTGCAACCTAGCACATAACTGCCTCCTAGTGGGTCAGGAGGAGAGCTACCTGCAACCTGGTACATAACTGCCTCCTAGTGGGTCAAGAGGAGCTAGCTGTAACCTGGTACATAACTGCCTCCTACTGGGTCAGAAGGAGAACTAGCTGCAACCCGCTACATAACTGCCTCCTAATGGGTCAGGAGGAGAGCTAGCTGCAACCTAGTATATAACTACATCCTAGTGGGTCAAGAGGAGAGCTAGCTGCAACCTGCTACATAACTGCCTCCTAATGGGTCAGGAGGAGAGCTAGCTGCAACCTAGTACATAACTGCATCCTAGTGGGTCAATAGGAGAGCTAGCTGCAACCTGCTAGATAACTGCCTCCTAGTGGGTCAGGAGTAGAGCTAGCTGCAACCTGGTACATATCTGCCTTCTAGTGGATCAGGAGGAGCTAGCTGCAACCTGGTACATAACTTCCTGCTAGTGGGTCAGGAGGAGTTAGCTGTAACCTGGTACATAACTGTCTCCTAGTGGGTCAGGAGGAGCTAGCTGCAACCTGGTACATAACTGTCTCCTAGTGGGTCAGGAGGAGAGCTAGCTGCAACCTGGTACATAACTGCTTCCTAGTGGGTCAGGAGGAGAGCTAGCTGCAACCTGGTACATAAATGCCTTCTAGTGGATCAGGAGTAGCTAGCTGCAATCTGCTACACAATTGGCTGCTAGTGGGTTAGGAGGAGAGCTAGCTGCAGCCTGGTACATAACTGCCTCCTAGTGGTTTGGGGGAGAGCTAGCTGCAACCCGCTACATAACTGCCTCCTAGTGGGTCAGGAGTAGAGCTAGCTGCAACCTGGTACATATCTGCCTTCTAGTGGATCAGGAGTAGCTAGCTGCAACCTGGTACATAACTTCCTGCTAGTGGGTCAGGAGGAGTTAGCTGCAATCTGGTACATAACTGTCTCCTAGTGGGTTGGGGGGAGAGCTAGTTGCAACTGCTACATATAACTGCCTCCTAGCAGGTCGTTGGGGGGCTAGATGTTATCTGCTATTTCACTGCCTCCTAGTGAGTCAGGAAGAATAACTAATGGAGCTCAGTGGGACATTGGTGTGGGTCCCATATAGGACCCAGGCCAAGTTCCCAGCATCGACACATGCACAGGTCCGACACAAGAAGCTTGTTGCCCCAAGCACCATGCTGGATCAGTTCTTCCTTCAGGGTTTTCTGCTACCTAGGATAGTCTCGCCATGGGTGAAAGCTGTGGGGCAATTACTGGTGTTGCCCATGTCCTGCAGCCAAGTTACATGTTGGGTGGGGCTGAGGGGGGGAGACTTGTGGGGTGAGAGGATATGATGGACATCAAAGAAGGGACAGAATCAATTCTTTTTAAAAAGAAGAGCCTGGCTCTTTGGTGCAACAGCTGCACATGATGGCGCAACCACATGGGAGGCCAGGGTTTGCATTCAGGTCCCGGAATCCATGTCACAGAGGTTGGCCTCTGGAAAAGGAGGAGTGTGCAGGCCATCTTGCATTTGTGCCCCCCCCACCAACTGCAATTACAGAGTCACACTAGCACCAGTTATGAAGGCATCCCCCAACATTGGGGTGAGAAGGGGAGAGCCCCTCACGGCCAGAGGAAGAGTGTGTCCCGGGCAGCCCCCAGCATGGGGTGAGAGGTAGCCCTTCCCCCACCCTTCTGTCTGGAGGAAGAGTGCGGCCACAGCAGGCCCCAACATCCTGGTAGGGATGGGGTAGCTCCTTGTCAACCTTTCCGGATGGAGGAAAACTATGTCCGAGCAACCTTCCAACATTGGGGTGAAGGACGGGGATACAAAGAAATAAAATGGGGGGGGGGTAGTGGGGAAGATGGCTTTCATGACAAAGCTAAGACAGGTCTCTCTTACTGTATGTCTCCGCACAGGACTGCACGTCGACCTTCTCCAGTCTAATGGGGTATCAGTATCACCAGAAGCGGTGCGGGAAGGAGCTGACCGATGCGGATAAGCCAGTGTTTGAGTGCAAGCACTGCGGGAAGCAATACAAATCCAAGGCCGGCCATGACTACCATGTCCGCTCAGAACACGCAGCGGTAAGACAGTTGTGGGCACGGGGGCTGTCTTTACCAGGTAGTTTGCTTTTTACTGTTTGGGGCTGTTCTCCTGCACCAGCTGTGATGGGTCACAGACATTGAGCTCTATGTGTTACTGATTTACTTAATGGTACTGATTTATGTACTAATGCTATGGATTTATCTACTAATAGTACTGATTTATCTGTTAAAGTTAGTATGTATATATTAATTATTTTTACTTCCCTCAGCCTTGACAATCATTCAGCCCTGTCACCTATCCCAGACCTCAGAGAGCTCTAGTTACCTACTCCATGGGGTATATCATATGGTAGAGCCAGAAGAGTATGGCTAGAACCCCCCATTCAGAGTTCACAAATTTGGTGGCAGCGGGGCTCCTCCTGATGGGTGGGCAATCCGGGACCCGAGTATGCTGACATCATCCTGCCGAGCTGAGAGGATGTCTCTGCCCTGATTCGTCCCTCCCTGAGATGCTGGACCATACGTATGCAGTCAAGCATGCAGCCAGTGTACACGCAGCAAAGCCCATGCATCTGTCCTCCCCCCAGTCATCCCCACCAGGCTTGCATTTTGTGGTTACCCCAGGTGGCACTTAAGCAGCAGAGAATGAACCCCCATCCACCCCAAAGAGGAAAGCATCCTCTGTGATGCTTAATCCTCCTCCCACAACTGGCCTGCGATGATCTAGGCTCGTTTTTGAGCTTGGGTCACCAGCATAGAAGTGGTAGCCCTACTACTACATCAATGGGCTGGCTAATGGTACTGATTGATACATTAATGTTACTGATTGAACTACTAATGTTGATGATTGTTCTATTAATGTTCATGTACCAATGTTACTAATTGATATATTAACTTTACTGATTGATATACTACCATAACCGATCCATATACTAGTGTTACTGATTCACATACTGAAGTAACTGATTGACATACTATTGTTACTGATTGCTATAGTACTGCTATTGTTTAATATATTAATATTGCTGCTTGATATACCAGTGCTACCAGTTGATATGCAGATGTTACTGATCAATCAACTAGAACACCCTAACATAACTACGAGGATAAACCTCCCCCAACCCACTGCATTCCCCCAACCCCCCTCTAAATCTGAATTCCTTGTTAAGAATGCATTTTCTGTCCACCACGACCTGCGTCTGCCCACAGGCCACTAGCATGGCTACACCTCCTTACAGCCCATCCTTACCCCTCCCCACTCTAATGCTCCGCTCTCCTCTCCTGCTCTGAATACTATTGTTATTCCTATTGCCGAATGATGGATCAACCTTACCCTGTTTGCCTAAATGTTATATACCTCGGTATGCTCAATTGCTGATGTACCTGGAACTGTTTACCTTATATTTTTTCTGTTAGCTTGACCTACACTGTTATGTTCCCTGTGTGATTCACACTGTTCTCTCACTGTATTTTTGTGCTGTTTGTGCCAGTTTCTGGCCCATGCTGTGCCTGAAAAAGGTCTTCGGATCAGTGCACCAACCCAGTTACCAAATGAATGAATGAATAAATCAAACAATCTGCTACTATTACTGATTGTTGTACTTATGTTATGGATTGATATATTACTAATTGATATACTAATGTTGCTGATTGATTTACTAATTCTACTGATCAAAAAATGTTACTGATTGGTATATTAATGTTACTGATTGGTTACTGATTGATATACTAACGTTACTGATTGATATATTGATGTTACTGCTTGATATATACTGTGTTACTGACTGGTATACTAACATTACTTAACATTACTTATTCATTTGCTATTATTACTGATTCATATACTAAAGTAACTGATATAGTATTTCTGATTCATATACATGTGTTACAGATGATTACTATATTAATATTATTGCTTGATATACTTATGTTACTGATTGATCTAATACTGTTACTGATTGATACACTTGTGTTACGGATTGATATACTAATGTTACAAATTGATATACTAATATTACTGATTGATTCACTAATGTTACTGATTGATATATTACATACTAACATACTGAAATGCCAGCAGAATAGGCCCAACGGTCTTTCGTGTCTGCTCGTTTGGTCAGTCCCCAACCTGGGTGCTGACCTTGCTGTCACCCTCGCCTTCTCTGGCTTCTCCCTTCCCAGTTCCGGATATTCTTGCTGCATTGGATTTTGCTTCCAGAACCCTTCCCCTGTACCTGTCCCACCCCCTCTTGAACCCTTCCACTGTCTCTGCCTCCACCAGCCCCCTAGGCAGTGCATTCCATGGCTCCACCACCCTCTCAGTGAAGTAGCACCTCCTCCTTTCTCCCTGAATCTTCCCCTCAGCTTCCAGCCATGCCCTCTAGTGGCCCCTTCCTCCTTCCTTAAGCACCCCAACTGTTCCTCCCCTATTTACCCTCTTCATGTACCTAAAGACCTCTATCATGTCCCCGGTCCCTTCTCTCTTCCAATGTGTACATATTTAGCTCTTGAGCCTCTCCTCATAGGTCCTGTCCCCAAGCCCCAAATCATTTTGGTTGCCTCCTCTGGACCCTCTCCAGGAGGGTTAATGTCCGCTTTTAGTGGCCTCCAAAACTGCATGCACTTGTACTCAAGGTGCGGCTCACCAAGCTAGTTATACAGAGGGAGTATCACTTCCCTCCTTCTGGAGGTGATCCCTAGCGATGCATCCCAGCATCCTGTTGGCCTTGGCTGCTGCCCTCCTACAAGTCTCAGAGTTGTTCATCTTGACATCCACCACCACCCCCAGGTCCCTCTCAGCCATCGAGACTTGTAGCATCCCCGGTGTACACTTGACCTGGTTTCTGGCCCCAGGTGGGTACCTTGCATTTCCCTGCATTGAACCTCAGCTTCCCACTTTCTAGACCATCTTTCCAGAGCCTCCAGGTCCCCCTGTGAGGCCACCCTCCTCCTCCCCATCCACCACGCCCCAGTTTCGAGTCATCTGCAAAGAGACTCATCTCACTCCTGATTCCTGTCCTTAAACAGTATATTAATGTTAAATATTAATGTTATTAATTTATATGCTGTGTTACTGATTGATATACTGATGCTGAGTGGTATACCTATGGTATTGATTCTTATACTGATGTTACTGAGTGATATAATAATGTCACTAATTGATATGATAAATGTTACTGTTTGATATACTAGTGTTACTGATTAATATACTGATGTTACTAATTTCATGTACTAATGTTACAGATTGATATATATTAATGTTACTGATTCATATATTAATGTTACTAATTTATATGTTAATGTTACTGCTTGATATGTTAATGCTACTGCTTGATATACTAATGTTACTCATTAAAGTACTGTTACTGAGTGATGTACTAAAATGTTCACTGATAGTACTCTTATGGCTATAAGACTGATCTCAGGTACATTTGTTTTGTGTTCTGGCACCCTAAGAATCTGCTGGAGTACGTTCTTGTAGACTTAAGAGTGCCCCTGGGGACCCATTAGTACATTACAGATCGTTTGGTGACCAGTTTGTTGTAACATTTGAAAAATGTTTTAAAAAGGTCACACCAAACATGCTATTTCCAGGGTAGAATAAGTGATCTTACTTCGAGAGGGCTCTTGCAGTAGGTAATTACATATAGGACTGATGTCAGCAGGACCCCACAGAAAAATTTCTAGCTAGCAGTCCCCAGGGAGGGGACCGCCCCATGTCAGGTGACTTGGCATCAGGAGACTTGGTATAAAGGCGATTTTGACACTACCTTCAGTTCTTTCCGCCGTTAGCTTCGTGCAGCTGCGTGGAAAAGTTACGTTCTTTTCGTCAGCCTACCCTTCCGTGGTTTTACCGAGTATTTTGATTTTTCGATTAACGTCAGGTCATCATCGTGTATATGGTCCCCTACACCCTCCGAGCACAAAAATAAGTGCGACTCGTGCGACGCAACTCTCCGCATAGGGACGGCCATTCCCTGTGCCTGTTCTACCTAGGCCCTGATCACCCGGTTGAGAAGTGCCAGCACTGCCTCAGCTTCAACGCAGCTACCCGGAAAAGGCGGCAACAATCCCTGGAAGCCCACATTTTGAAGAAAAAGATAAGTTCGATGGAGAAGGAGCTCAAAAAAACTGAGGCAGGTGTCCACTTCCCCCGAAGACCATCGGAAGAAGAAAGATAAGGAGAGGCACCGGGACAAGGGCTCCTCTACCGCGTCTCCCTTAGGAGCCGCGGGTCTCAAATAACGTCCCTTCGGGGACCACTCATGGCAGTGCGCCTCGGAGGTTTTCGAGGCGTCGGCCCACCCGTCCTGGCTCCGCTCGGGCCTTCGGTGCCTCCGGGCAATTGGAGGCCTCCGCCCCAGTTCAACCGCGAGCTCGGCCTACTGGCATGGGCGACCCTGATGAGCCAGGCCGGCTCCTCGGCGTCCGGCGCAGAGAAGAACGGTAAGGCGCTGCAGCCGCCCGGGCGGCGGTGGCCCTCCCCCCGGACCAGGCGATCCTTCTCCATGGTCTGCCTCGGTGAAGGCTCCCATAAGCGGGCGCTGGCTCCTCCAGTGCCGCGGGAGCTCGTCGGTAAAGCCACACATCGGTTGCGTCCGGCGCCCAGTCAGCGACTGAACGATGATGGACTCGTCCGTCGTTCCGGTTCTTCGCAGCCTTCGCTGCCGTCCGGGGACCAGGGTCCCCAGCCCGACCCAGGGATTTTCCTCTCTATCCCTAGGCAGCGTAAGGGACCTTCTTCCGTTGGACCCGTCCTCCTGTGGAGTGCGCCCGGATCGGCGTCGGCTCCCCGGACGCCGGTACCTCCAACGCCAGGGCCCCTGACGCCGGCCCCGATGCCGGTTCTACCAACTCCGGCCAACATCCCGCTTCCAGATGTCACCCCACGGCCGGGCCCTCCAACTTGGATCCGCCCGTGAGGCTGCCGGCCGGGTCGTCCGCACCGGCAGCTCCTCCCGCTCCCGAGGACCCTCCATCCTATCTGACACCGATGTACCTGGGACCACAGTATCCGGCACCGCAGTGCCCGACACCGGTCTTTCCAACGCCGCAATACCTGATGCCGGGCTATCCGCAGCCGGGTTTGGATACTCTCCATATGGGTACAACCCGTATCCTTATCCCCGTCTCCTCCTCCTCCACCGCCCCCACAGCCGCCGGTGGACTTGCAGGAGACTCTGGCCTCCTGGTGGGCTGAGGCCAAGGCTCAGCTCACTAGGGAGGTCGAGAGCCGCCTACCGACGACGGTGCCATCTCAGGTTCCCGTACGTCCCAGGTGGCACCTCCTTCACCACCTCCGGACTCCAGGGCTCTCCCATCTGGGTCCAGAGGGGGCAGGTCACGCTTCCCCAGGGGCTTCCCAAGGGCTCCGTTCCTCCCCCTGATCAGGAAAGGGAGTCTTTTTCCTCTTCCTCCTCCTCTTCACCCTCGGACTCCTCGGATTCCTCCGATGGTTGCTCTGAAAGGGACAACGAGCCATGCTCTCCGTCGAAGCCCAGGCCAAGGAATCCTCTGAAATCTCCTCCAGAAGATCCTTCTTTTACGGAGTTGCTAAGGAAAATCCAGGAGGTTCATCAGTGGCACTCTTTGGAACCAGATCCTCAGTGTCTGAAACTCACTGAGCATCTGGATCTGCCCGTGACAGCTCCTACCTTGGTGCCACCCTGGATAAAGCCTCATGCCAACCTCGTCACCACCATATGGAAACAGCCGTCGGCTCTAGCCCCACTTCCGTGGAAGTCAAATAGGCTATACCAGGCTCCCGAGGGTGTTGATTTTCTAGATTCTCACCCTCGTGCCGACTTGGTCGTGATTAGTGCCGCTCACGGCCGGTCGGCCAACCCAAAACACCTCAGCTCGTCGCCACCTGACAAAGAATCCCACCTTCTGGACCAGTATGGAAAGAAGATCTTTGCTTCTTCCACGCTGGGGATTAGGGCCCTGAATTATGTCGGCCATATGGGGGACTACCAGAAGGCCATTCTGACTCAGGTGGAAGCCAAACTGGACTCCTTGCCAGACTCCCAAGTCAAGCAGGAGTTGGCTGATCTTGTCCGCTCTGCCGTTCGGCCAGTCGACACAGCCGTGCTACCTACGATGCAGTGGACACTGCTGGGCCAGACTCAGCTTTCGCCTGTGACTTCGTCATCATGCTTGGCTCCGGCGTGTCAGGGTTGGTCCCAGTGCAATCCGCTATCAGGCGCTCTTCGAGTCCGGTGCTGGCGGTGATATCAAGGACATCATCATCGATTTGCAAGAGAGGGATGGCACTGAAGTCTGTTGACTCCATGTACGCCCCCCACCAGCAGCGCCGTCCATTTTGCAGACGGAATCGGCCCAAGGTGAAACCCCAGGGAAGGCGGGCCACAAGCGCGGGCCCCCACAGCTGCTAAGCCCCGCCCAAAAGAGCAGTGAGTGCTTCAGCTGCGGCGCTGCCTCACACCACCTGACTCCTTTTCTCTCCCACAGCCTCCGGACTCCCCGGAGGAACCGGTAGGAGGGAGGTTTTCCCTCCACCTTCCGGGCTGGGAGAGGATAACGTCAGATTCTTGGGTGCTCCAGCTCATCGCAGAAGGACACTCTATAGAGTTTCTTCAGAAACCACCTCGCCACCCCCCTCTAAAGTCGTCATATTCAAAGGAACACCTTCTTTTGGTCCAGGAGGAAATTTCAGCTCTACTTCTGAAACAAGCAATAGAACCCGTCCCCCTTCATCTGCAAGGGACGGGTTACTGTTCCCATTTCTTCCTGGTCCCAAAGAAGACAGGAGATCTCAGACCAATTCTGGATCTCAGTTCCCTGAATCTCTTTGTGGAATACAAAAGGTTCAGGATGCTCTCGTTGCAGAGCCTTCTGCTCCTCCTCCGGCCGGGTCAATGGCTGTGTGCCCTGGATATGCAGGATGCTTACCTGCTCATTTCCATTCACCCGTCTCACCGCAGATACCTTCGTTTTGCATTCCAGGGGAACCACTACCAATTCAAGGCACTTCGGTTTGGCCTATCCTCGGTGCCCCGAGTGTTTACCAAATGCCTGGCAGTGGTGGCGGCCTACCTGCGTACCAGGGGGGTGCAGGTTTTCCTGTACCTGGACGATTGGCTCCTGGCAGCCTCGTCCAGGGAGGAACTCCTGCACTGCCTCACCCTTACCCAGCAAGTTTTTGCCTGCCTGGGTATTACCATCAACCATTCCAAGTCTCACCTGATCCCATCCCAGAGACTGCAGTTTATCGGGGCGATTCTAGACACGACCACGGGCAGAGCCTTCCTGCCACCGGACAGGGCGTCCACCCTCCAGACTCAGATAAGTCTGCTGTCCGGCCGCAGGCGAGTCTGTGCAAGGTCGGTCCTTCGCCTTCTCGGGCTCATGGCGGCTGCTATCCCGACAGTTCCTTGTGCTCGACTCCACGTGAGAGCTTCTCAGTGGACTCTCCACTCCCAATGGGATCAGTTAGTGGACGACTTAGACCACCCAGTTCTAGTCTCCTCTCCGATGCTTCGAGATTTGCAATGGTAGATGGTTCAAGAGAACCTGTTTTGGGGAGTTCCTTTCTTTCGTCCTCCCCCTCCCAGACTCTAACCACAGACACCTCGGGCGAAGGTTGGGGAGCCCATCTAGGCCCCCATCGGACCCACGGTTCCTGGTCCAAGCTTGAACAAACTCTCTACATCAATGTGCTCGAGCTTCGGGCAGTGTTGTACTTCTCCAAGCCCTTCACCAATACATCCTTCCCGGCCACCTAGCTCTCCAGACGGACAACATGTGCATGGTTTGCTACATCAACAAACAAGGGGGGACTCGGTCCTACCCTCTTTGCAGGGAAGCAATGAGGGTTTGGGATTGGGCAACACAACACGACCTTCACCTCACAGCAATTCATGTTCCAGGAGTCGACAACACCCTGGCAGACAAGCTAAGTCGCTCTTCTGCTCTGACTCATGAGTGGGAACTGGACCAAGAGGTCCTAGACAATATCTTCCGACTTTGGGGAACACCACAGGTCGACCTGTTCGCATCTCCTCTAAACGCAAAGCTTTCCGTCTTCTGCTCGCTCGTTCCAGAGCAAGGCGTTTTCTGGAGAGACGCTCTGTCTCTAGACTGGAAGGACAGATTCATTTATGCCTTTCCCCCAATTCCACTTATCCCACGAGTCTTGCAGAAGCTAGCTTCAGAAGGAGCACGAATGATTGACGATGATTCTGATTGCTCCTTTCTGGCCCAGGCAAGTTTGGTTCTCTCTTCTACAGCGATACTCAGAGGATCATCCTCTTCCTCTTCTTCTGTCTCGAGGTTTATTGACCCAGGATCAGGGGACCCTGGTCCATCCAGCCCTCAAATCTCTTCAGCTGCACACATGGCTTCTGCAGACTTAGCTCAATCCCGTTTTGGAGTATCTCCCCAGGTGGGGGAGATTTTGGTGGAGGCTAGAAAACCCTCCACTAGATCCACCTACGCCATGAAGTGGAAAAGATTCACTATCTGGGCTAATTCCAATAACGTGGAATCCTTCTCCTGTTCAGCGGGGCTTCTGCTGGAGTATCTACGTCATCTGTTTGACCTGGGTCTCAGTCATTCTTCTCTGAAGGTCCACATGGCGGCCATCTCGGTCTATCATGTCCCCTTTGCAGACAAGACATTCACTCAATTGGAGGTCTCGAAGACCTTTCTCAGAGGGTTTCTGCATCTGAGATCCCTTATACGTACTCCTGCTCCCCCTTGGGACTTGAACTTTGTTCTCGAGAAACTTACTCTGCCTCCCTTTGAACCGGCAGCTTCCGAGGAATTGAAGTTCCTTTCGTGGAAGACTCTCTTCCTGGTGGCCATTACTTCCGCTCGGAGAATTTCCGAGCTACAGGCCCTGATGTGTAAAATTCCATACTTGATTTTTCACAAGGAACGTGTTGCTCTGCACACGAACCCCAAGTTTCTCCCTAAGGTGGTAGTGGAGTCTACTCTAAATCAGTCCATAGAGTTACCCGCCTTTTACACGCAGTACTCTAATCAAGGGGAGTGTTTACTCCATACTATGGATGTTCGCCGGATTCTGAGATACTACACCAACAGGACGAAGGATCTCAGAAAGACTGATCAATTGTTTGTCTCTTTTGCTCATAAACGGGAAGGCAATGCTGTTTCTAAGCAATGCCTATCTAAGTGGTTGGCTCATTGCATCATTTTCTGTTATGACAAATACAACAAGACCCTCCCGAGTCAAGTAAGAGGTCACTCCACCAGAGGAGTAGCTGCCTCAGTGGCTTGTTTCAAAAATGTGTCAGTGGCAGATATCTGTGCTGCCGCCATCTGGACTTCCGTCCATACCTTTACTAAACACTACAGTTTGGATGTTGCCTCTCGCCGTAGAGCAGGCTTCGGGCTGGCTGTTCTGCAAGGCCTCTTATCTTGAAGCTTGCTCAGCTAGAACTGCTTTTTGGAGTAGTTTTCCTCCTCCCGGTGCCTCTCTTTGTTCCAGACTGCTTGGGATTCAGTCCTATATGTAATTACCTACTGCAAGAGCCCTCTCGAAGTAAGATAGTACAGTTACGTAAAAACTTACCATAACAGTAGATCTTCGAGAGAGACTCTTGCAGTAGGTAATACCTTCCTGCCCTCCATCCCCCTAGGCTCTTTCAGCTCCTTTTCCAGTGATAGAAATATTCGCTCCTCTATCGTCCGGCCTTTTCTGGCCTGTGGCGGGAAAGAACTTGAAGGCAGTCGTCAGGGACTGCCCTTTATACCGACGTTTCCTGACGCCGGGTCACCTGACGTGGGGGCGGTCCCTCGCTGGGGACTGCTAGCTAGAAATTTTTCCTTGGGGTCCTGCCGCCTGCCGACGTCAGTCCTATATGTAATTACCTACTGCAAGAGCCTTTCTCAAAGATCTACTGTTATGGTAAGTTCTTACGTAACTGTACTATTCTCATACAGGGGAATAGAGTATGGACTTTGAGTACTGTGAAAGGGGCTGGTCTGGGTTAACCAGCAGAGGTATCATAATGGTACAGAGGCTGCAGTGTGAACATAACATGCTGTAATGGGCTGTTCTGGCCATTGCCCTCATAGTGATACAAAGAAGTAAAGCAAACTTTGCAAATAGGGGTTGCCTTAGCTGTTACCCAACTGGGAGTACCTCCTAGTACTAGTGAGACTGCAATGCAAGTGTTTGCATATTGTAGTAAGGGCTGTTCTGGCCATTACCCAGCAGGACATGGTAGGGACCTCTGTGGGTGCTTTATGTGTTTTAAAGGGCCATTCAGTTGGTTACCTAGCAGTCTCTAACTAAGGGAGGTTTGACTATAACTTGCTTCCAGCCTACAGAAGAGGTGGACAACAAGGCAGAAGGAGAACAGGTGGAGGATTTTGAAAGGACGCCGAGTGGGCGGGTCCGTCGCCAGTCGGCACAAGTCGCTGTCTTCCATCTTCAGGAAATCGCAGAGGACGAGCTTGCCAAGGACTGGGTCAAGCGGAAGATGAAGGATGACCTGGTGCCGGACACCAAGAGGGTAAGGGCAAGTTCCAGCTGCATACTGTGTCCCAAGAGAAAACGTTTTACTTGGGACTGATTTCCGTGTAGAAAACAATCCGGTGACAGCTGTGGGTGGGGCAAAAACGAAAGGCAGCAGAATGGCATGCCTGGTAGAGGTTCTGCACCTCCTAGGAAACTGCGGTTTGAGCCCCAGAAATTATGCTGATGCTGGCTGGGTGTCAGGCGTGTCATGGAGGTGAGATGCTGGGCACCAGAGAGTTACAGCATAGGCCACCCAGCATTGATACAGCCCTGCCTATCAATCATGTAGCACCATTGACTGTGAAGTGAATAAATACAGAAAATTAATTAAATAATCTGAATTGTGTCTAAAAGTGTCTAAGTTTTCCTGGATGGTAGAAGTTACTTTAAGCATTGGTACTTTGGAGATGCAGAAGTTTTTGAACTGGTGAAAGCCAAACTGCTCTACTCTGGCTCTGGTGACCATCCCACCCTTAAGCTTTTGCCCCGTCCTCTGAGTGCGTTTATCTGCCTGTCCCATCCCTGTTTGAAACTGCTTGCCAATGTATTCCTTTCCACCTCTAACAGTAGCTCGTTCCACTTGCCCACCACTCTTTGTGTCGGAAAAAAAAAGTGTTTACGGACATCTTTTTTAAAGCTCCTTTCTGCAAGTTTGAGTGAATTTCCCCTCATCCCTATACCTGTGCTCAAGGACAATATGGGCTTGAAGCTGACCCTGTTTATTCCCTGCAGGTACTTGTGCATTTCTGCCATGTAGCTCCTTTCCCTTCTTTTCTCGAGAGTCCACATGCTCAGGCCCTGCAGCCTCTCCTCATATGACATGCCCCCCAAGACCCTGGACCATCTTGGTTGCCCTGGGCAATGCCTTTTCCCTTCAAGCTGAGTTTTGAAAATCTGAACACAGTCTGCACTCACTGCCTCCTCGGTCAATCCGTCCTATAACCCTACCACTGCCTGGGTAGAAAAATGTTTCTAGGCAGCCCTCCTTACTGTCTTCCACCTTTGCTTAAATGTATATCCCCTGGTCCTGCTAACTTGAATTCTGCCGAACAGTCTGTGCTGTTCGAGTTTTGTACACCCCTTCATGATGTTGAATACCCAAATCATGTTTTCCTTCACTCTCCTTTTCTGTAGAGAGAGCAACCCAGGAGCTCTTTCCTTTCCTTGTACAGCATGTTTTCTAGCCCCCGAAACACCTTGGAAGTGTTATGCTGTACATTTTCCAGACCCTTTATGTCCTCTCTGTAATTCTGTGCCTAGAACTGCACACCGTGCTCCAGTAGGGTCTAACCAGTGCCCTGTATAGTAGTTGGGTGTGTCATGAGGGTGAAGCACCTGGCTCCCTATAGCTGCACATCCTCTACTGGTCTATCATAGAGCTGCATTGGAATTTATTGTGAACGCAGCTGCTTGTTTGCCTAGTCGGAGGCCACAGTGTGGTTGTAGTGACCCAGTATTGGGGTTTGAGGGCAGCCCAAAAGGAAAGAGGATTGTGTCTCAAAACAAGAAGTCTGTTCCCTGGAACTGGGCTGGGCTGTCGTACAGTTGGTTCCAGAGGGCTGTGAGTGTGCTTCCAGGCCCCGCCTGTCACCAGTGCAGGGCAGCCCTCCAACACACCATCGTGCAGTGCCAGGTGTCATTGGTGCAGGGCAGCCTTCCAATGCACCAGCGTGCAGTGCCAGGTGTTGTGAAATCTCTCTAAGTTCAGCGTCAGTGTCCATCAGTTTGACTTGTAGGGAGCTGTATTCCTGCAACCAAACGATGAACTCAGATGGTACTAATCCATGTTCATTTCTGACTCTGTTTACTGCACAGTGTTGCGTCCTGTCCTCAGTGTATTCTTGAAATGAAGAATGCAGGGGGCTGTCAGTTTATTAATCTTGCCAACATGGTGCCTGCACACACATCTGTCTTCCCAGCTAATTAAATAGCAAGCTTGGGATTCTGAGTGCTGTTTGCAGTTCACTCGGAGTGCATCAGAGTGAAACCAATTGATTTTGGTCTGCCCGCCCTCTTTGACCTCTTCAGTGAGGCTGGGTTGGGGGTGACATCTGCTCACTAATGGCAAAGAAAAACAACTGAATATTGTATGGGGTGGGTGGAGTGTGAGTTACAGCAGGTTTGGGAGATACCAGGACTTCATAAAAGCTTGGTGATATATCAGGGCAATTGAGGTCAATCTTTAAGGATGGGGGAGCAGCCAACAAGCACATTGAAGGTGGTAATCACCAGTGTTTAGACGTGGGGTGGTTTGAAGGGAGGCACAAATAAGAAAACTGGAATGTAGTAACCTTGTTGATGTCCCGCAGCTTAACTACACTCGTCCTGGGCTTCCAAAATTCAACCCAAGGGTGCTGGAAATTTGGAAGAACGAGGTGAAGGAGAAAGGGCACATCTTCTGTCCCAATATTGTAAGTAACTTGGTAACTTTCTGCTTTTCTTCATTGCTTCTCCTCCTCAGACAGTGCTGTTTAGTGAAAAATGGGACCCCCTAGTATTTAAAGGCATTTTGAGAAAACTGTATTTACAATGACTTTTTTTTTTGTAGTGGAGTAATATAGAATCTGTGTTCCCAACATGCATTGGCATTTCATATAGAACAAAAGGGTTCTCTTAAATGACCTATTGGCAATGGAAAATAAAGGTAGAATCGACATCTCTCGACTGGTGCGGTAGAATCGACATTTCAAGACTGGCATGGTTGTGTGGGGCAGTGAGTCACATTTCCACCTAGGAGAGCTGAGTTTGTATGTGAGTTTCGAAATTCCATTCTGAGGGCAGCTTGGGGGCAGAGTGCCCACCAGAGGTGGGGGGCGTGGCTTTCGGGGAGGGAAGTAGGGCGGGCACAGGCTGCTCAGCATTCGTACATCCCTTCTCTGGCCAATCACAGAGCAGCATTGGCATGTGTGAATGCCATCTCTTGCCTGCTCCCCTGGCCAACGCACTGGTGCAGTTGAGGTGGCCCTAGTCATTTGGGTCATGGATTCGGAGGGGACGAGAACTAATAACGCCACATTTTGAACCAGATTGCCCCATGTTAAGAGTCCCTGTTCAGTCCTCCCAATTTTCCACTGAGGTACGTTGGTATTTGAGCTGTGTTTATAGTGACCAACTGGCCCCATGTCCTAAAAACTGTTCGTGTCAAATGACTGATACTGTTGACCACACATCTGGGCTGTAGGAAAGTTTCTGATAGCTGCCTACAGAAGCAGCCAATCGGGGATGTGCAAAGTCTCGCTGTTAAGGCCCCTGGCCACTCTGCATCTGAAGTGCTGTTTGTTGCTGCTGCATGAATGATGTCTCGCATTGCAGGAGGTGAAAAGGGGTGGGGCTAGAGGTGGGTCTGACATTAATCTGCAGGTTTAGCCTTATCCAAAGGTGACAATGTTGTTAGAATTCAGATAATAAAAATCTGCATTTTGAGTGTAGGGCCTTCTTCAGTAGGCAGAAGTCCGCTGTTTAAAAATAAAATACAGGAAGTCGGCGCTGCGACAGGGCTGCCACTCACGATGTTAGTGACCCAGGTTCAGGGACATTTGGCTGGCTGCCCGGGGGAGGAAGATTGAGCATCCCAGAGGACACTCTCCTCCTCAGAGAGGAAGGGCCATAGACTCCGCTGTGCTGCTCTCATCTTGGCGACAACTGGTAATGGTGCTGCTGGGGCTGTAGAAGGTGGAGCTATTAAGCCTTTGTTGTCAGTGTCCTTGGTGGGAAGCATAGAGCACAAGGAAAAGAAAGCCGGCACTCTCAGGCCACGACAAAGCGACTGCCCACCGCTTCCCAGAATTGTGACGAACGGTGGAGAGCACTGCAGCTGACTCCCTACAGACCCCACCCTGGAGAGGTAAGTCTTGGGGTTAGAGGAGGTGGGTAAGCAGCAGAAATGTGGAGGTTGGGACTAAGGGGCTTCCTAACAGAAGGGGGCTGCTGCCGAGAACAAAGAGGCAGAAACAGAATAAAACGGAACAAAATTGTTAGAAACCTCAGAACATGCTATCACAGTCAAATAGTAGTGTCAGTGGACTTGGGATAATACCTATAACTGACACTGCAGTGCAGTACTATGGGAGGTACTGCACTGTTTGGGTACCATCCCTTGGATTGTATGTGTAAACCAAAGTCTCTTTTGCCTGTCTCTGGTGGCTTTCCAGGTGGAAGTTAAAGTTCCCATGGCATTTATTTTCACTGTTATCCTGTCCAAAATTCCTTATGTTAATAAAACTAATCTGTTTCACAGACACCCACCCACCCAATCACCAGACGCACATTGAAACAAGCTATCACAGATCTGTGTGCCTTTATGGACTAACACAGTTTGCAGATCTATATCATGTGGATTCTGCCTTCGCCCCCCCCACGACATTTGTGACTCACTGACTGCAGAACAGGGAGCATTGATGGCTGTGAAGGCAGCTGCCTACAGCCATTCCATTTAAAGTTCTCACCAGAAAAGTTGACAACCCTTAATTATGTCTTGTATGGAAGGGCTGGGCTGGCAGCATAGCCTAGAGGTTAGAGTAATGAGCTGTGAATGAGTTTGATACATCCAGCAAACCTGGGTTTAATTCCTCCACTTGCATACTGTGTGACTCTGAGCAAGTCACTTAACCTCCCCAGGACTACTGAGTCGCCCCTGAAAACAGACACTTCTGCCTAGTGGGCCTCACCTGGTTACCAAAAGAATTAAAAAAAAAAAAGAAGAAAAGAAAAACACAGTTGAAGACTCAACACACAGCACAGATTAATTGAGCTATTTATTTAGTGTTTGGTGAGCAGGTAAGTGCACTAGAAATGAAATTGTCTTTATTCAGACACAACCTGGGAGGTAAAAAATATGTATGTTAATACTCATGCAAAGACCAGTCTTATGGGTGTAAACCCATTTATTTAATATTGCCTTTGGACCACTTAGTCTGCTGCAAATTCTAGGGGGTTTATTTAGTTTTATTGCTCTTTCCTGACCTGTTTTATGTTTGTCTATGTAAAAAAAATATTTTGCTTGTACAGTGCTCAGAGCCTTGGATTGGTATCTAACAAATAGAATTTGTCTTGCCTGGCCTAAGAGTGGTCTCATGCGCATTCTTAGGGTATGAGAACCGCGAGCCAAAGGTAAGCACCATAAGGATGTATGAGGTCACTCTTACAACCATAGGATTGGCCTCGGCGGCGGTATTAATATATTATTGATCAAGCTCGATCAATAATGTATTAGTATTTTTTTAAAACCTTACCCGAACATGCCCATTTTCAGGGCAGCTGTGCATAAGACACTGTTCTCAGAATAAGAGTGCCTCGCGTGTAGAGGAAAGGAACGCTTCGATTGGTCCAGAGTGCTGCCTTGGTCCTAATGGTAGAAGGAGTAGATGAGTTGCAGCATAAATCAGGAAGTGGAGACGTGGACAGATGCCACAATGATTGCAAGTTGCAAAACAACTACATAAGAGCAATGGTTACATACAGATTTTAATAAGTTCAAACAATACAACAGTGAAGTACTGGGTATACCCAGAATATGTAGCTTCAAGTCCAGAAAACCATTTGAAAGCTCAGGCCATAGGTATAACTAAGCATGGAGTTTATAATTAATGGGTTTCCCTTTTTCCCCAAGGGAAACCGTGGCGTAATTTGCCGTTATAAAGGAGTGTTTATAACGGCTGACACACGCCCGGTTTCCCTCACTCTGCGCATGCGCCCGCCGCAATTCGTCTCTTCCCGACTGCTTGCCTTCTTGCCCGAAAGCTAACTGCCAGTAGAACTCAGCGGGAAGTTATTTTAAAAAAAATTGTGGTCATTTTCGACATTTACGGGGATAAAAAACATTTTAAAATCTCAGACATCAGAAATGTGGGGACCGTGTGAAAAATGAATCCGGAGCGCAGCCGCCCTGGAACCTCTGCTATTTTATATAATTGCTGTGGCAAAAAGGGACACCCAGCAATTATATGAAATAAAATATGGGGGTGGTGTTTAAACTCGAAGTTTACATACAGGTTTATGTAGCATCTAACACCTCAGGTGTGTGTAAACTTCTCATTACACACACCACCCTATACTTTATTCTCTCTTTCTCTTTATATATATATATGTATTACATCTCACCATTTTAAGTTGGATTTGGGTGTGTTGAAGTAGACTAAGGCTTCTTAGTTTCATATGAGTAGTTGGATACCTTGTGCAATCTGTGTTCTACTAGGGGCTCACAATAAAGCTCCAACAATTGTGTCCGTCCACATATCACCTAAGCACCACTACACAGGCTTCCATGGTTTGATGGAGTACATTAGGAACTTGCCCCATAAAGGTGAGACGATAATTATGGGTGACTTCAATGTCAACTGGCATTCCTCTGAAGTAGGTTCTTTTAAGGATACACTCTATGCACTCAACCTTACCTAGCTTGTTTCATCACCAACTAGGACTAATTACAAGTCAGATACTAGTACCCTTCTTGATTGGATATTGTCCAACTGCCCTGAACATATCACAAACATGAATGTGCTCCTTGATGCGGTGAGCGACCACACCCCCATTACCTGTAACTGGTCAAATAAATTCAATAGACCTCCCCCCAAAACTATTTTTAGCAGAGTGCTAAAGTGGGAACACCTTGAGCCCCTGAAACAACACCTCCGTAGCCTTAACTGGTCAGTACTTGATGCCACAAATGATATAAATATAGCGCTGGACCACTTCATCAGGCACTTTAATGAAGCTTGTGATATCCATGCTCCCTTGAAAAAGATGAAAATCCGAGGCACAATCTATCCCTGGGTATCTGCCGACCTCATTAGTCAGATGAATCTAAGATCACTTGTGGCACCGTGCAAGGGCTACTGGCAAACTTGCAGCTGTCCAAGAATATAAAACTGCCAGGAACAGGTGCACCCGGGCTCTTCCCATCTAAAAGAGAAAGTACCATAAGGAGCAGCTTGCTAACACTTGGGGTGACAGTAAAAACTTTTGGAACAATATAAAAGATGTAACAGGTAAAGACACTAAGGTTGCACCCACCATGCTCAGTATTAATGGAGCCCCCACTCTTGACCCACTGACCATAGCCAACACATTCAATAACACTTTCACGGACCTGGGCAGTGTCCTCCCACCAGACTTCTTCGAGGACTCCACTGAAGATACTGACCAGCGGGCCGATAATTCACTCCCTGCACCACCTCCTTTTTACTTCAGAGAGGTCCCGCTGTTTATGGTCAGGAAATACCTTGTAAAAGTACTAGGGAAGTCAAGGCATGGTAGTGATTCCTTAGACCTCAAATTAGTTGCCCTTACCATTGAAGAAATACTGGTGCCCATTGCAAATATTCTGAACTTCTCACTGAGATTGGCACAATTCCCCCAAATCTGGAAGTCAGCACTAGTTACTCCTATTCAGAAAAGTGGAGACCGCACTTTACACACAAACTATAGACCTATTTCTATTCTCCCACCTCTGTCTAAGGCACCCGAGTGCATAGTTGCAGATCAGCTGGTGGATTATAATGGAAAAATACTCGATCCAGTGCCCTCAGCAGCATGGATTCAGAAAGGGACATAGCACCACCACAGCACTGCTAGAGTTCACTGGTTTCATTTGCCAATCTCTGGATCAAGGTAGCCTAGTGGGTGCGGCCTTCATAGACCTCACAAAGGCCTTTGATACAGTGAATCAGACAACTTATTAAGCAACTGTCTGTCATTGGCCTCTCCACAGATACATTGTCCTGGTTCAAAAGCTATCTAGAAGACCACTCACAATGGGTGAAGATAGCCAATGTTGCCTCAGACCATCAACATGTCTGCTCTGGAGTACCTCAGGGCTCCATACTGGGTCCACTTCTCTTTAGCATCTTTCTTAACAATCTCCCTTGCTCCTGTCACCAACAGGTCCTCCTTTACGTGGATGACTTGGTCATCTTCACTAGCAACACTGACCCCGAACCACTGGAACACCAACTTCAACTCAGCTTTAAGGAAGTGGAGGACTGGTTAAGGAAGCACAAACTGATTCTGAACTACAAAAAACATAGAAACATAGACTTTGATGGCAGATAAGGACCGCTTGGCCCACCTAGTCTGCCCATTTCCCTACCTATTGGATAAGCTGCATTTCCTAGTTAACCAACAGTATACTTCTTCCTACCCCCCCACCAGAATTGCCTTATGTCTTTACCATGTATGCTTGAATTCCCCCACTGTTTTTGAGCCCACGACCTCCTCAGGAAGGCTGTTCCATGCGTCCACCACCCTCTTTGTGAAAAAAATACTTCCTCACATTGCCCCTGAGCCGTCCCCCCTCTAACTTTAAATTGTGTCCCCTTGTTCTTGCACATCTCTTTTTCTGAAAGATACTACCCTCTTTGACTTTGTTGATTCTCTTGAGGCACTTGAAAGTTTCTATCATGTCCCCTTTCTCCCTCCATTCCTAAAGGGTATACATATTAAGCCCCTTTAGTCTCTCTTCGTATGGCTTCTGTTGCAGACCCTGCACCATTTTAGTTGCCCTCCTGTGGACTGCGTCCATCCTGTCTATGTCCTTGCAAAGATGGGGTCTCCAGAACTGCACGCATTACTCCAGATGGGGTCTCACCAACTGTCTGTACAGAGGGATAACAACTTCCTGTTTTCTACTGGTGTTGCCTCTCCCTATACATCCGAGTATCCCCCTGCCATCCTTACTGCCTTCTCACATTGCTTGCTTACCTTTAGGTCATCTGATATGACTACCCCACGTCCCTTTCCATTTTTGTTGTTGTTAATACCTCCTCCCATTGTGTACTCTTCTCCTGGGTTTTTGTTTCCCAGGTGCATTACTTTACACTTCTTTGCATTGAATCTAAGCTGCCATACTTTTGACCATTCCTCCAACCTTGCCAAGTCAAAACGAAAGTCATGTTGTTCAGCGGTGCTCACAGCAAACACAGATCCAGTGCCCTAACCATCAGGAACTCCTCTGGTGTCCCGCTTGAACAAATTCAACATTTCAAGTATCTACGGGTAACCATGGATAGCTCACTATCTTACGCCCTGCATGTTGAGAATGTTGCCAGGTCTGTCAATATCAAGATACGGTTACTCCACAGACATAAACATAGTCTAACGCCCAAAGCCCTTAGGCTTGCAATCTATAGCACCATCATATCCATTGTTGAACAGGTTGGCTTCAGCAAAATTTTGAGGATTCACTATCAAATTTGCTTGCTAACTAAAAAGACACTTCTCGGGCTCCTGCCTCTTGGTGTTACAAACTTACTCAACCCTTTTTGCAGCTCTTAGCACATGTGTAGCTCGGTCAACCAACGTTTCTGTGTCCCAAGATGCCAGACTACCCAAGAGCAATGTTCATTTGCTTACAGAGCACCCCCTCTGGCTTAATGCACTGCTCAGAGATATCTCATCCACACCAAAACTGGGACCATTTAAAGGCACTCTTCACCAGCATCTTACAACTAACAGTTCCTGCGACTGTTTCTCCTGACATGGCGCAACTTCAGCAGTACTGACCCATTCTAGTGTTCCTACTTCTCCTCCTTTGACTTCGGACGACCACTGTCACCCGTACCGCCCCATTTCCTGCCTCCTTCCCCTATCCCTCTTTCCACCCCACCCCTCCCATCCTCCACCTTCTTTTCATTGTTTTATTCTCACATACCTGAACCTTGTTCGCCCTCAACTATCTATACCTACTTGACAAAGCCCCCTTGGGCTGCTTCTGTTATTAGGTTTATTGGATTTTCTTACCAGCTGTAGTTTTAATTTTAGTTGCAATGTTAAAATTATTTAATTACTTCTTGTTGAAACTTTCTGTAATATCTTCCTTTGTATGTCTGTCACCCTTCCCATTGACATGGAACCTTTTAAATTAGCTGTTTTGTGCTTGAAGGTATTGTAATCCAAGAATGAATAAATAAATAAATCTACACACGAGCATGGTGGGGGAGGGCAGATTATGTCATGTTCTGTATGCAAGGCCCAGCCTGTATTTAATTTAGAAACACAGAAGTTTATGGCAGAAAAAGACTGCTGGCCCATCTAGTCTGCCCATAATACCCTATCCTTCCACCGAGACCTAGTATCTATATGAGATTTATGCCCACGCAACCATGTTCTCTGTCTTGCTGCTGCACTCCCCTCCGGTGACTATTAAACGCTTAACTCTGTCCCAACTATGTTTGAAGCTGGTAATGCTCTTGGCATCCATCACCTCAGCCAGCAGGCTGGTCCACGGCTCAACCACTCTCTTTGTAAAAAAAGAACTTCCTCACGTCCATGCTGAATTTCCTTCTGCCAGCTTCCACTTACGTCTCCGTGTTCCAGATTCACTGTTCCTGTTGAATAGTTCTTCGCAATTTACCTCGTTCATTTCTTTCAGGAACTTGAAGGTCGTTAGCCCTGTTTACACAGCGGTAGCGATTGAAAATATACGCCGCTCGTTGCTCGCTGCGCTGTCTGTGGACGTGACAATTCGTGTTTACACAGCCCCCCCCTTGCTGCATTGCAAGTTGCGCCACGGGGTGGCTTTTTCTTCAGTGGGGGCGTGTTTCCTGATTCCGGGAAACAAGGACTGCAGTGGATCGAGCGCATAATTGTGTTTCTAACCCCAGTAATGCTCATGATATTCATAACTTAATGCAGTAAGCCTGGAGGGTTGGACTGCCCGGAGAGATGGAACACATGCAAATGAGTAGAATTCTTTGCACGTCAGCGTCTTTCAAATACTGCCTCTACCAACTGTCGTGTTCTAACCGCTTCAGATTTTTCTCTTTGCCTGAAAGTCTGGTTGCGCAGAGTTGTTGTCCTCTTTCATGTGAAGAAGATTCAAAAAACCATAACAACTTAAGTATATTTCATTTCTTTTACTGCCTCTACTAATTGTCAATAAAAAATCTTGTTTATTGTTTAAATTAATTATTTTTCCAGTTCCTCGCGGTTCGGTATAACCGTGAGGGAACCGGGTTATTTACTTTCACTGGGGTTCTCTGATTAAAAAGCCTTTGATTTAGTGTGTTTACTAGTCAGTTTTTTTTTTATGTATATTTTACTGTTTTTTTGTAACCGCTTTTATTGGTTACAGAACTGCTGAGCTGGTTCATTTGTCATCTTTTTGGTTTGGTTTGGTTCCTCCCTTTCCTATCGGTTCCGGAACTGACCGCAAAAAAAAAAAAAAAAGTAACCACATTAGCTCTTTTTTATTTAGCGGTTATTGTTTTTTTTCTCTTTGGGCATTACCATGTCAGAGAAACCTAAAAAGAAAACCGGAGAGCCCGGTTTTAAGAATTGTTTAAAATGTGAAGATGTGTTTGCTAAGGCAGACAAGCACACCTTATGTGTGGCTTGTCTGGGGTTCGAACATCCGGACCAGGATTGTAAAATATGCAAACCTTTCCTGGATAAAACTGTGGAAAAACACCTTGAAAGGCTCAATAAAAGATTTCCTAGGGGTCCCTCAGGCTCTGACCAGCTGACACCCCAATCTGCTGTGGCTGAACCCACAAGTTTGCTTACCCTGATACAGGCAAAAAAGGGGCAAAAAGAGGTAAAGAACCGGCTGACTCCCCGGTTCCCTCAAAGAAACTGAAGAAAGTGAAACATGCAGAACCCGCTCCTGATAAACCAGGGACATCTGCACAAGTGCCTGCTTTGCCCTCGGCTCAAGAAATAGGCCAGGTTTTAAAATTATCCAGGCACTACAAAACATCATCCACCAGCAGCCTGCCTCCCCCGGGTCTCCAGGCTAGCAGTGATGTGTTGCCCTCCTTGCCAGAGGAGCAATTTTTTGAGGAGGATGCTGATCCTTTTGAGGAGGATGAACCAATTCCCCCAGAGGTGCCCCCTGAGCAGGACTTTGGTTCTCCCCCCTGGGTGTCCAAGGATTATTCCTCACATTTTACATTTGTGAGGAGAATGGCAGATGCTGTGGACATTGCTACCACAGAGCATATTGAGGATGAGAAAGAAATTGAGTACTTGAATATGATGGGTTTAACACCCACAAAAGCTCTTCTTCTTATTCTTCCAGTTTATACATTTTTAAAAAAGGACACTCTGAAACTTCTGCAGACCCCTCATTCTGTTCCTCCTATTGATAGGAGAATAGATAAAAAATATCAGTTGGACAGGACGGGAGCTGATTTCCTTTTCTCCCATCCAGACTATCAAGGGGTTATACAGCGGGCAGTCTGTGATAAAGCCAGAGTCCCCCTGTCCTCCCACCCTCCGGACAAGGACTCCAGAAAAATAGACAGTATGGCTAAAAAAGGCTATTTATCAGTTCCTTGGCCATGAGACAGGCTACCTTTCAAGCTTTTGCTGCCTAGTATCAACAAATCCCTGTGGCAGTCGGTATTGGACATATCCATGAAAGCCCCCTCACCCTTGTCTGAAGACCTGGGTGAAACTGCCAGGTTTGGGCTGGAGGCGGCTAAGTACCAGTTCCAGATGGCTGCTGATTCAAATGACACTGCAGTCAGATGGATGGCTAACACTGTGGCACAGAGAAAGTTTGCTTGGCTCAGGGCCACAAACCTTACTCAGGATACTCAGTCCAAGGCCCTGGACTTTCCTTTAGAGGGAAATTTCCTTTTTGGAGAATCCACTGTTGCCTACATGAAGAAAGTGGATGAATATAAGGCCACTTATAGAAGCAACTCTTCTAAAGAGAGGTATTCTTCATCCACTAGGCCCTATGGAAGGGGGCAGAAGAAGGTATTTTATGACCAGACCCTTTTTCCAGCCAGTAGCTGTGCCCTAGTACCAGCAGTATGCACAGCAGGGATACTCTAGGGGTAGGGGTAAAAGGGCTCCAGGAGGAGCTCTCAGGCCCAATCTCAGCCCCAATCAAAGCAAAATCCCTGAGACTCAGGCTGCCTCCTCCCTCCCTGTCGGAGGCAGACTGTCCCACTTCCTCCAGGCTTGGCTAAGCATCACCACAGACAGTTGGGTTCTGGAGGTAGTGGGTCAGGTCTGTCTCTAGATTTCAAATCTTTTCCTCCACAAAAGACCAGGGTTTACTGCTCACCTCCTCTACCAGAGAGAACACTACTAGAAGCAAAGGTTCAGAAATTGTTACAGCTCAAAGCAGTGGAACTAGTTCCTACCACCCTGAGAGGAAGAGGTTTTTACTCCAGATACTTCCTAACAACAAAGAAAAGTGGAGAGTGGTGGCCAATATTGGATCTCAGTGCTTTAAACAAGCATCTGAAAAAAAAAACAAAGTTCAAAATGGTAACTGACTCGGATATTGCCAACAGTCCAAAAAAAGGACTGTCTGGCATCACTGGATTTGAAAGACGCCTATTTCCACATCCCCATAAAGGAATCATATAGAAAGTATCTCTGATTCAGGCTCCCTTCGGGTCATTACCAGTTTTCAACTCTTCCCTTCGGCCTCTCCTCAGCACCAAAGGCATTTGCAAAATGCCCAGTAGCTGTGGTGGCATATCTTCGAAGACAGGGAGTGACTGTCTTCCTATACCTGGATGACTGGTTGGTGGTGGGCAAGTCACTAGACCAAGTAAGGAATTCTGTAAGAATCACCCAGCACCTCTTGGAGTCCCTGGGGTTCATAATAAACCAAAAGAAATCTGTTCTAACGCCTGATCAAATTTTGTAGTTCATAGGGGCAGAAATCAATACACTTCAGGGAAGAGCCTTTTTACCCTTAGACAGGGTGCAAAGTCTTCAGTCAATAGCAAGTTCCTTCAGTCTGCACAAGCCAAAAACTGCAAGGCAGTTTCTGCAGCTACTAGGTCATGTGGCTGCATCCACAGGCACAGTGCAGGGATCCAGGTTTCACATGAGGAACATCCAGTTTCACCTCAGGACTCACTGGAGTCAAAAGAGAGACCCTTTTTCAGAGCTTATTCCCGTGACAAGGGCATTATTGAGGGCCCTCTTGTGGTGGAAGGAGGAATCCAATCTAAGGCAAGGAGTTCCTTTTCAGAGAGAATCCCTCTCTGGTCCTCACAACAGACGCATTCCTTTTGGGCTGGGGTGCCCACTTAGGGAAACACACAACTCAAGGTACTTGGTCAGCAACAGAGTCCCTTCAGCACATACATTTACTGGAGCTCAGAGCAGTGCTGCTAGCCTTAAAGGCTTTCTCTTCACTGGTATTGGGAAGGGTGTTACAGATCAGAACAGACAATACCACCACAGTATACTGCATAAACAAGCAGGGAGGCACCAGATCAGGCCTCCTTTGCACAGAGGCCATGAAAATTTGGACTCTGGCATACTCTTTGAAGGTATCTTTACAGGCAATCCATTTGCCAGGAAAGGACAATACCTTGGCAGATGCACTAAGTCGCATCAACCAGGCCCATCATGAATGGACTCTAACCAAGCAGGTGTTTCAAGTTATTTTCAGGAGGTGGGGCACTCCAGAGATAGACTTGTTCGCATCCCACCAGAACCACCAGCTACCTCAGTATTGCTGCAGACCTCCAGCACAGGGCACAGTCCCTCTGGATGACCTAGATCTGGATTGGTCAGGCAGGCACCTGTATGCATTCCCCCCATTCCCTCTGGTTTTCAGGGTGTTACTGAAGCTAAGATCCCTCTCAGCATCTCTGATCTTGATAGCTCCAGACTGGCCCAGGCAGCCATGGTACTCTCTTCTGCTATCCATGTCTGTCAGCAAACCAATACAATTGCCTCTCAGGCACAATCGCCTGACCTCCAATCAGGGAACATTGTTGTACCCGAATCTCAAGTCCCTTCATCTCAAAGAATGGCTCTTGAGTATGCAGATTTAAATCTTTTAGAAGCTGTCTTAAATATTTTAAAAGATTATAGAAAACCTTCTACAAAGAAAACTTATTCTTCCAAATGGAAGAGATTTTCTCTCTGGTGTTCAGGTATGAGCCTTACACCAAATAAGGCTGGAATTTCAGTTGTCTTAGACTATCTCACTCATTTGCATTCACAGGGTTTGCAACCCAGTTTCCTAAAGGTTCATCTAGCAGCAGTATCTGCCTACCTTTCTGCATGGACAAAGGTGTCGGTGGCATCAGACAAAATGTTTAAAAGATTTTTTAAGGGGTTGATGCATTTGCACCCACCTCACAGAGCACCAGTGCCTGCTTGGGATCTGAACATGTGTATAGCCAAGCTCATGGACCCTCCTTTTGAGCCCGTGGCTACTGCCCATCTGAAATATGTTACTTGAAAAACAGTTTTTCTAGTAGTTATTACTTCTGCAAGAAGAATTAGTGAGCTCCTTTCTCTCTGCATTGATCAAGACTATATCTCATTTCACAGAGATAAAGTAGTCCTCAGAACAGACAGTTTCTTCCTAAAGTGATTTCAGACTTTCATCTGAACCAATCAGTCATTCTACCTGTCTTTTTCACAGACCATACCAGTTCTGGTGAAAGAAGGCCCCATAGTCTGGATGTGAAAAGGGCCATCAGCTATTACATGACGGCCACTAAAGACCAAAGAAAGAATAGAAAACAACTATTCCTTACATATGGGGATGAAGGAAAGGGTAAACCAGCCTCGAAAAGATCCATTTCTAGATGGATAGTCCAGTGTATCCAATTCTGCTACACTAAAGCAGGTAAAGAGCCCCCAACCGGGTTGAGGGCACATTCTACAAGAGGGACTGCTGCCACTCTCACAGCTGCCAGGGAAGTTCCCTTGTTGGACATTTGCAAAACAGCTACCTGGAAAACAATACACACCTTTACAAAGCATTACAACTTAGACATTCTGTCCAGAAGTGATGCTAGGTTTGGCACAGCAGTCCTGCAGTCTATTTCCAAAATAAGATCTTCCCTTGTCAGTCTTCACCATTCATTACTGCTTGGGTGTAAGCCGGAGGCACGCACCCGCCATGGGAGTTATTTTTTCTTAGAGTCAGGCGCCCGATGGCTCACCCGAAATAGCGGCGCACTACGTGGTGCAGCGGTTATTTTAGTGCATAGACTCCTCCTCCATTCCAGTTCTGTTTTCCCCCGTCGAGGCTGCACCTGCTGCATGGAGCCCCACCGCCGCAGGAGTCCTCTGAACATTCGAGTTCCTCAGCCTCCTCGACTCCTTTCTCGGAGGGAGAGGAACCCCTTGCTCACCACTCATCCGATGCTGATTTCACTGAATATTAGCGCTTCCTATCGAGGATGGTAAGGGATCTTTGTATCTCATTTTTCAGAAGAGACGCGTGAATTCAGTGCCCAGCATTTGGTGGTGCCATCCTGGCCTATCCCTTTCCAGGAGGCATTTATGAGCACCTGGCAGTCTCCAGCCACCCCTTTCAAACAACATGAAGTCTTGCTAAATTATGACATATGCAGTTTGACCCAGCCTTCGAACTGCTCCGGAGATGAAAGAGTTAACTTTCCATGCCAGGCATGGAATCTTGAGTGCAAGCTCGGTTGAGAACTCTGTCTGTTGTTCTTCAAACTCAAACTGTCAGATTCTTTACTCCGCCACACTGAACAGTCGCTCCGGAGATTTCTCCTGCTGCTCGGTTCATTTTGTCGGTTAAAAAGTGTAATTTCTTGGTTTTTAAACCGCATTTTGTCTATATTTTAACCGCAACCGGTCGGTTCAAGTTCTGTCTGTGGTATCGTAAGTAATAGGTTTTACATTATTTCTGTGTGGAACTTGCAAACGATATTATCAGTTCGGTTTGAACCGATCAAGTTGTTGTTAAACTTTGTTAAATTGCAGTGGACTCTAATGATGTATCTTCAAGAGTCATGGCTACATCTGTCGCTTTTCGCAGAATGGCTTGGCTCAAGTGTACTAGCCTGTCACAGGATACCCAGGCTAAGGCCATGGATTTTCCTGTTGTGGGTAACTCTGTTTGGGGAGCAGACAGAGAATTACATGAAGAAAATGGATGAGTATAGGACCACTTATAGGAGTGCACAGGCCAAGGAAAGGCAGGCCACTCCTCAGAGGCAGCTTTCCAGGGGCAGGCCTTTTCACAGGCCTTTTTACCAAGCCCAGGCCTCCTCTTCAGCCTATGCCCAGAGGGGGTTCTTCAGAGGGAGGCAGGCAGAGTGCAGGCAGGCCTGCTCCACCCCTCAGCCTAAAGCCCCTGCCAAACAGGCACCCTAATGGGAGGCCAGGGCGATTCTCCATTACCTGTAGGGGCAGGTTGGCTTACTTCGTCCAGGACTGGGGTCTTTAACATCAGACAAGTGGGTCCTGGAAGTAGTAAGCCAGGGACTGATTCTCCACTTCAAAAATTTCCAAAGATGAGAACCAGATCCTTTCCACCTGCAAATCCATCAGAGGCTCGCTCTGGAAACAGAAGTCTCAACCCTCCTGGCTCTCAGAGCTGTAGAAAGGTACCTCCCTACACCAGGGCAAGGACTGTACTCAGGTACTTCCTTACCCCAAAAAGACAGGAGAATGGCGGCCCATCCTGGATCTCAGGTACCTAAACAAGCACCTTTTAAAACCAAAATTCAAAATGGTGACTCTGGAATTATTTTACCCTCTCTAAGGCCAGGGGACTGGCTAGCGTCCCTGGACCTCAAGGATGCCTACTTCCATGTTCTCATCAGAAGCTCCCACCGAAAGTACCTCAGATTCGAACTGCCCTCAGGCCATTACCAGTTCAGAGCAATGCCCTTCGGCCTCACTTCTGCCCCAAGGGTATTCACAAAATGCCTGGTAGTAGCAGTTGCTCATTTAAGAAGGCAAAAGATTGCCATCTTTCCTTACCTGGACGACTGGCCAGTCTCCAGACCAAGTCAAATTACACCTTCAGGTTACCCAGCAGTTGCTTACATCTCTAGGTTTCCTTCTCAATCTCCCAAAGTCAGTTCTAGAGCCTGTTCAGCTACTCACCTTCATAGGCGCAGAACTGGACACAAAGCAGTCCAGAGCTTTCCTCCCTGTAGAAAGAGCAAAGACCCTGGTGGCTCTGGCCTCCTCCTTCACTCTGCAGGTCTCTCGACCAGCAAGGCATTTTCTGCAGCTCCTAGGGCACATGGCTGCCTCCGCAGCAGTAGTGCAGGGAGCAAGATTTCAGATGAGGGACATTCAGTTCCATTTGAGAGCCTTCTGGTCTCAAAGGAGAGATCCTCTAACCAATTTGATCCCAGTAACTCGAACCCTGATCCAGGCCCTACAGTGGTGGCAGGGTCAGAGCAATCTGAGACAAGGGGTTCCTTTCATCCCTCAATCTCACTCCTTGACCCTTACTACAGATGCGTCCCTCTTGGGGTGGGGAGCTCACATGGGCAACCTCACCACCCAGGGATTGTGGTCCCCTCAGGAATCTCTGCTCCACATCAACCTGTTGGAACTCAGAGCAGTTTTCCTAGCACTTCAGGCTTTTTCTGCATCTGTTCAGAACAAAGTGGTACAGGTCAGAACAGACAACACCACTACAATGTGGTACATCAACAAGCAAGGGGGCACTCGGTCTTTGGCCTTGTGCACCGAGGCAATGAAGTTGTGGTCTCTGGCTTATTCCCTGAACACCTCCCTCATGGCAGTTCACCTCCCAGGCAAGGACAATGTCCTGGCAGATGCTGTCAACAGGATTTCCCAGGGCCATCACGAATGGTCTCTGGATCCCCTAGTACTGGAGGTAGTATTTGCCAGGTGGGGCACCCTCAGATAGATCTTTTTGCAGCCCCAGACAATCACCAACTTCGCTTTTTGCTGCAGGCCCCAGTGTTGGGCTCAGTCCCTCTGGATGCCTTCCTTCTCAACTGGGAAGGAAGTTTCTATGCCTCCCCCTTCCTCTCTTGTTCAAGGTGCTAGTCAAAATCAGATCTCAACCTTGCAAGATGATTCTGATTGTTCCAGATTGGGCCAGACAGCCCTGGTATCCACTCCTTCTGTCCTTAGCAGTCCACCTTCCCCTGTGTCTTCCCAGGAACCACAATCTGTTAACCTGTGCCCAGGGGAGAGTTTGGTACCAATCTCAAATCCCTCAATCTCAAGGCCTGGCTCTTGAAGAGTTAGAGTTGCTGACCTACACCTTTCTCAAGGTGTACTTGATTTCTTAAGCTTCTAGGAAGCCTTCCACCAGGGCTACTTATAATTCTAAATGGAAAAGGTTTTCCATATGGTGCTCTGAAAGCATATTTCCCAGAATCTGCTGATTGCCCACAGTCCTGGATTATATGGTCACTTAAATACTTTGGGGCTGAGGCCAGCTACCCTGAAAGTGCACTTGGCAGCTGTCTCTGCTTTTATATCAGCAGGAAGCCCTCTTCTCTTTCTGCTCACCCTGTATTCTCCAAGTTTTTCAAGGGATTGCTTCACACCAACCCTCCATTCAGGGACCCTGCTCCCGCCTGGGATCTTAATGTTTGCATTGCTCAGCTTATGCAACCCCCCTTTGAGCCTTTGTCTTCAGCAGAGCTTAAGTACTTGACTTGGAAAACTGTGTTTCTGGTAGCCATCACTTCTGCCAGATGCATAAGTGAATTACAAGCTTTGTCAGTGGAGTCTGATTTTATCTCTTTTCACAGAAATAAGGTGGTCCTCAGGACTAACAGGAAGTTCTTGCCTAAGGTGGTTTCAGATTTCTACCTTAATCAATCTATATCTCTTCCAGTGTACTTCACTGACCATTCCTCCTCTGGCGAGAGGAGGCTGCACAGCTTAGATGTGAAGAGAGCCCTTAGTTACTACATAGAGCATACCAAGGGTCACAGGTTTGACTCCCTCCAACTGTTTCTCATTTATGGTGAGGTTGGTAAAGGGAAACCTGCCACTAAAAGATCCATTGCCAGGTGGATTGTCTCTTGTATCCAATTTTGTTATCAAAAACTGGGTAAGGTTCCCCCTTCAGACCTGAGGGCTCACTCTACCAGAGGTACAGCTCGTCCCTGGCTACAGCCAAGGGACATCCTATCATAGAGATATGTCAAGCAGCTACCTGGAAAACAGTTCACACTTTCACCAAGCATTACTCCTGGACATCCAGGCTAGGAGTGATGCTCGGTTTAACGAAGCTGTGCTTCAGAGCCTATTTCCTAAGTAGGTTCTGTCCCTACTCCATGGAGTACTGCTGTGTAGTCTGCATATGTCATAATATAGCAAGACTTCATGTTGTTTGAAGAAAAATTACTCACCTTAGTAATGTTGTTTCTTCTAATGGAGTCTTACTATATTATGACCTCCCCTACCTGCCCTCTCAGAACCTCTGCTTTTGGGATGTGGGTGGGCAGTGCAGTGTTGGCACTAGTAGATGCCCACCTTGTTTTCACCCCCTTTTTGGGGGTGTTTGGTCTGTGTGTTTTTTTTTGGATCCCTGACTTGAGTCTTTGTTTTGGGACCAAAAATGTATTAATATTTAGTAGCCAGTTGGCTAGTGTAGGTTTACAGCTTCCACACAGAATCTTAGTGAGTTTTTGCTCGTAAAGATCTGACAGTTTGAGTTTGAAGAACAACAGACAGAGTTCTCAACCGAGCTTGCGTTCAAGATTCTATGCCTGGCATGGAAAGTTAACTCTTTCACCTCCGGAGCAGTTCGAAGGCTGGGTCAAACTGCATATGTCATAATATAGCAAGACTCCATTAGAAGAAACAACATTACTAAGGTGAGTAATTTTTTCTTCCCAGCCCCGGTAGACTGCAGGAGGAAGTATTGTGCCTCATCTGAGTCTCTAGGTACTCTTCCCAACCCACCCTCGGGATTGCGGTTCCTAGAGACTCACTCCAGGCACTGCCGCCTGGTGCATGACCATCCACCGAATTCAGATTCCCTACAATTTGACCGGTGGGTGCGAAGAGTGTTCTCTTCTTCTCGTGCGATGTTGTGCATTGCATCTCATCAGGCTCACCATGCTGCCTACAACAGGCATCTATGATTAATGCTATTTCAGCTTCTAGCACCTGTGCCTGATACGGAGCAATCTAGACGAGCCATTGCCCTCTCCGCTGTAGGCCTGTAATTGGCAAGGCACCAAGCAAGGGCATCCTACGACGCCAATGAGGTGGCTTCCAGGCTTGCGGGGACAGTGATCTGCAGTAGGCGGACAGCATGACGTCACCTATCAAGATTATCACCCTGGGCCTAGGGTGATTCGCTCCACCTTCCGAGGGACCCGCCTCTTTTCCAACAGGGCTAGGAGGCTTCTACAGGGGCTTCCTCCATCTCTCCATCTCCGGGGGACACCTCCTAGCTCTCCTCGGCCCTAGACTTCCAGTCTTGTAAGGCCAGGGTCTCTTCCTTCTGTTGTTCACCAACAGGGTGCTGAGGGTTTTGTTCCCTCAGGGTTTTCCTAGTCCCCCTTGGGGGGGCTTGGTACCCACCAAAGCAGTAATGAATGGTGAAGTTTGACAAGGGAAGATATGAAAATTATGTACCTACAGTAATTCTTGATCTTCTCTTGTATCTTCACCATTCATTACTGATACCCACCCACCTTCCCCTCATGGGCCTCCTTCTTCGGCATCTCCTCCTCCCTGCTAGTTCTTCCCTTCTTTCTTGGCCTTAAAGCCTAAAGATTAAAAAAAAAAAAAAACATTTTTTGAGCCTTCCGTTCTTCTGTCTGAATGGATCCTCTTCTCTGAGAAGGAGAGGCGAACGAGTAGGATTTATTTCTATCCTGAGGGAACTCTTTCTGATTGCCCCTGAGGGTGACCTCTTGGCTCCTTCTTAAGCCATGTTGTTCAGTTCACAACTAAAGAAGCCGTTCCTTAGATGGTTTGGTTCCTTTTTTCTAGGTCCCCTCTAGCATGTCTGAATCTCCTATTTGCATTAGCCTTTGCTAAGTTAAACGCTGTCCTGGCACTCCAGTTGCCTTGAACTGGTAATCTTCTTTACCTTGCTGTCGGGCAGTCAGACTGAGTTCCCGCTCTGTTCTTTCTGCAAAGGGGTGTCCTCTGTAGGGCTTCAGATACAACCCCTCTCTCCACACACATCTGTGTTAGCACGTAACAGGGTGCTAGTGGACTTTCTTCCCCCTCCTAGTTGGGCGCTCTCCTTCGGAACAGATTTCTGCTTTGGCAGTCTGTGAGCTCTCGGCTGGAGTGTGAGGGGTCAGGGATGGCGGGAGGTGCAGAGAGTCTGCCTTTGGTGTACTAAGCTGTGCAAAAGTTCAGTTGAACCTTCTTCATCAGTTTTTGCTAAGTGGATCCTTGCTCCCTCTCCTTGATTCCGAGCTTACGAGCCTGCAAGCCAAATTTTCACAGCCTGGCAGAACTTCTTCGTCCTCCCAACATCCCCCTCTTTTTCTCTTCTTCTTCTTCTTCCTTCTCCTCTCTCTTTTCCCCTATCTGTTCCTCCCTCAGAGCCACCCCAGGAGTGAGTCCTGCAGTCCCATAAGGTAGGTTCTCCTCTTTTCTGTCCTCTGTCGGCTTATCCTTTTTCAGTTTATATCCTTTCCTTTATCTATCCCTTGGCTTTCTTGCCTCACTCTCTTTTTTTCTCATAATTATTTCGCCACTCCAGCTAACAGAACTGGGATGGAGGAGTCTGCGGCACCTAACGGCCGCCCCTCGCGCACCATGTAGTGCATCACTCTCGGGAGCGGCGCCATCGGCGCCAACTCCTCTCCCAAAAAAAAAATAAAAAACTCCCGTGGCGGGTGTGCGCCTCCGGCTTACACCCAAGCAGTAATGAATGGTGAAGATACAAGTGAAGATCAAGACTTACAGTAGGTACGTAATTTTCATTTCTGTGCATATCCTGAGCATTACTGGGGTTAGAAGAAAATATTACTTACCATAGTAATCTTCTTTCTTCCTAGTGATGCTCAGATATTCATAACTTCCCTCCCTTCCTCCCCTTTCAGAACTTCAGCCTCCGCACTCCGCATGCTGGTGCCACCAAGCCATGTTGTTCAAACAACATGAAGTCTTGCTGTATTCTGACAATTGCAGTTAGCTCCAGCCTTTGAACTGCCCCAGAGAGTATAGGGTTAAATTTCTATGCAGGACATAGTACGTTGAGCTCGAGCTCGGTTGAAGACTCTGTCTGCAGTACTTTGAATCCAAACCGTCAGATTCTTTGCTCCGCTTCACTGAACAGTTGCATCAGAGATTTCTCCTGTTGCTCGGTTCAAAGACTCGGTTAAAGTGTCGGTTAAAGTCTCAGTTTTCCAAATTACTTTACTGCAATTTGGTTCACTCTGTCTGCGGTACAGTAAGTACTTAGTGTTTTTGGACTATGGAAATTGTAAAAGTCCCAATTGGTTCGGCTGAACCGATCCTTTAGGTCTTTTGTTTTAGTCATTTAAGTGTGTGGTTACCGGTTCTTTTCGGTTTAAAAAAAAAACCACGTGTTTTTAGCGTTTTTTTCAAACACCCGTAACACGGTTAGAAATCGATAAAGAGATTCTTGCCTGGCGGCTGCGGAAAAAAGGATAAGTTTGGTTAGGTTGGCCATGTCTGAGAAACCCAAGAAAAAAACTGGGCCCACTGGGTTTCAACACTGCAGTGTGGGAGCGTCTTTGCTAAGGCCGATCCCCACACCACCTGTGTTTACTGTCTGCGGTTTGACCACCTCGATTCAGACTGCCAAATATGTAAGAATTTTCCCAAGTCTACCCTGGATAAGAGATTAGATAGACTTAGGGAGAAGGAGGTCGGGAAATTCGCTAACCCAGAAGGCCAGCCCGGTTACCACCGAACCAGAAGGAGTGCCCTCTGACCAGGGCGATACTTCTTCGGGCAAGAGGAGAGCTGATCCTGAGGGGTCAGTTCCTACAAAAAGGAAAAGAAAGGAAAAATCTGCCGGTTTGGATCCAGAACTCCATGTTCCGACTGTGGAAGAAATTGCCCGAGCAATTCGGATTGTGGAATTGCTTCGTCCAGTTCTGACCAATCCAGTCCTGGTTGGTAGGGGTTGGGTTCAGTTCGGTCGGTTCCTCTGGTTCAGGATTATGCCCCTGAAGAGTTTTATGAACCGGATTTTGAGGAGGGGGACTGTGAACAATGTGAGGATTATGATGATGAGTGCTTAGAAAGTCTGGATGTGCCTATAGAACCGGACATTTCCCCAGACAGACCTTCTGGTGTTTCCTGTGCTAGGCTCTCTGAGTCCCCTCCCCACTCTCTGTTTTACAGGAAAGTGGCAGAAACCCTCCAGCTTCATATGGAGGAGGCTGTGCAGGACCAAGAAGAGCCTGACTTCGTTGAAATGGTGGATATCCCAGAGTCTAAGAGACTGTCTGTTCCCCTTCATAAGTCTTTTGGGAATCAGACTCAAAACATTCTAAAGTCTCCTAACTCTATATCTCCTGTGGACAGAAGGATGGACAAGAGGTATACTCTGTCAGGCTCGGATACAGAGTTTCTTTACCAGCAATGCAGCCATGTTGGGGTAGTGCAGGCTGCAGCCTGTGACAGGGCAGGCATTCCCTTGGCTTCACACCCCCCCCAGATAAAGACTCCAGGAAGTTGGATGCCATGGCAAAGAAACAGTTCATGGCATCCTCTCTGGGACTCAGGCAGGCTAATTATATGGCCTATACAGCCAGGTACCAGAAGTCCAGATGGGACACTGTACTGGCACTGGCTAAGCAGGCTTCCCCCCCAGCTGGCCAAGGAGCTGGAGGGGAGTGGCTGCTGATGGGATCGAGGCATTCAAGGTTCAGTTTCATGCTGCTGTGAACTCCAGTGATGTGTCATCAAGAATCATGGCTACATCTGTGGCTCTTCGGAGAATGGCTTGGCTCAGATGTACTAGCCTTTCACAGGACACCCAGGCTAAGGCCATGGATTTCCCTGTGGGGGGTAATTCTTTGTTTGGGGAGCAGACAGAGAATTACATGAAGAAAATGGACGAATACAGGACCACTTACAGGAGTGCACAGGCCAAGGAAAGGCAGGCAACTCCTCAAAGACAGCAAGCCAGGGGCTGGGGCAGGCCTTTTTACAGGCCTTTCTACCAAGCGCAGACCTCTTCTCCCTTTTCCCAGAGGGGGTTCTTTAGAGGGAGAGGCAGAAGGGGGATGAGCAGGGCTGCATTCACCCCTCAGCCTAAGGCTCCTGCCAGCAGATGCTCTGAGGTGTCAGCCCGGGTCGACTCCCCCATACCAGTAGGAGGCAGGCTGGCTTACTTTGTCCAGGTCTGGAAGTCTGTTACTTCAGACAAATGGGTCCTGGAAGTGGTAAGCCAGGGACTGGTCCTCAGCTTCAAAAGATTTCCAAAGCTGAGGCCCAGATCTTTTCCACCTGCAAGCACCTCCAAATCCTTTGCCTTGCAAGCAGAGGTTTCATCTCTGTTGGCTCTAAGGGCCATAGAGAGGGTGCCTTACCTACACAGGGGCAAAGGTCTGTACTCCAGGTACTTCTTTACCCCGAAAAAGATGGGAGTGGCGACCCATCGTGGATTTAAGATATCTGAACAAGCATCTGTTAAAACCAAAGTTCAAAATGGTGATTCTAGGAATAATTCTTCCCTCTCTAAGGCCATGGGACTGGCTAGCCTCCCTGGACCTCAAGGATGTCTATTTTCACATTCCCATCAGGTGCTCCTACAGAAAGTACCTCAGGTTTGAATTGCCTTCAGGCCATTATCAGTTCAGAGCAATGCTCTTTGGCCTAACATCAGCTCCAAGGGTGTTCACAAAGTGCCTGGCAGTAGTGGTGGCCTTTTTAAGAAGGAAGAAGATTGCAGTGTTTCCATATCTGGACGACTGGCTTATTGTGGGGTAGTCCCCAGACCAGACCAAGTCAAGTCAGACCTCCAAGTGACCCAGCAAGTGCTCACTTCCTTCGGGTTTTTTCTCAACTTTTCCAAGTCAGTTCTCGAACCTGTACAGCTTCTCACTTTTATAGGAGCAGAGCTGGATACAGTCAAGGCAAGAGCTTTTCTTCCCATGCAGAGGGTTACAGCCATTTCAGAGCTGGCCTTCTCCTTCCGCCTTCTGGTGTCTCGACCAGGAAGGCATTTCCTTCAGCTTCTGGGTCACATGGCAGCTTCTACAGCAGTGGTCCAAGGAGCCAGGTTTCAAATGAGGGACATTCAGTTCCATCTAAGGTCCTTCTGGTCCCAAAAGAAGGATACTGTTACCAAACTAGTTCCAGTGACTCAGACTCTGATCCAGGCACTTCAGTGGTGGCAGGATCAGGACAATCTGAGGCAAGGGGTTCCTTTCATCAGTCAGCTCCACTCTGTGGTCCTTACCACAGATGCTTCTCTGTTGGGGTGGGAAGCCCATCTCGGGGCTCTCACAGCCCAGGAACAGTGGTCCCATCAAGAGTCCCTCCTGCATATCAATCTTTTGGAGCTCAGCGCAGTGTTCCTGGCTCTGCAAGCCTTCTCTCAGTCAGTGCAGAACAAGGTGGTACAGGTCAGGACAGACAGCACCACCACCATGTGGTACATCAACAAGCAGGGAGGCACTCGGTCCATGGCCTTGTGCATGGAAGCCATGAAACTATGGTCTCTGGCTTACTCTCTGCAGACATCCTTAGTTGCAGTCCACCTTCCGGGAAAGGACAATGTGATAGCAGATGCACTGAGCAGAATCTCCCAGGGCCATCACGAATGGTCCCTGGATCCCCTGGTGCTAGAAGTGATTTTTTTCAGGTGGGGCACTCCAGAGATATATCTCTTTGCAGCCCCAGACAATCAGCAACTTCCTCTGTTTTGTTGCAGACCTCCAGTACTGGGCTCAGTCCCTCTGGATGCTCTGGTTCTGAACTGGGAAGGGAAATTCCTCTATGCCTTCCCTCCTTTTCCTCTGCTGTTCAAAGTTTTGGTCAAAATGAGGTCACAATCCTGCAAACTAATTCTGATTGCTCCAGACTGGGCCAGGCAGCCATGGTATCCCCTACTGCTGTCCCTAGCAGTCCATCTTCCCCTGTCTCTCCCCAGGAAGTGCAGTCTGTTAACCTTATCTCAAGGGAGGATTTGGTACCCCAATCTTCAGTCCCTCAATTTCAAGACATGGCTCTTGAAGAGTTAAAATATGCAGATTTGCATCTGTCCCAAGGGGTTCTGGACATTCTCAAAGCCTCTTGAAAGCCTGCCACCAGAAAAACTTACAACTCCAAATGGAAAAGATTCAGCATTTGGTGTTCCAAGAAGCATTTATCCCCAGACACTGCTGAATTGTCTACAGATCTGGATTACACGGTTCATCTTAATGGTCTAGGTCTCAGACCAGCTACTCTCAAGGTACATTTGTCAGCTGTTTCTGCTTTTCTGTCAGTGGGAAAGCCTTCCCTCTCTGTCATCTCATCCTGCATTCTGTACATTTTTCAAAGGATTGCTTCATACCAATCCTCCTTTTAGGGATCCTGCTCCTGCCTGGGATTTGAATGTCTGCATTGCTCAGCTTATGCAACCCCCTTTTGAGCCTATGTCCTCAGCAGAGCTCAAATACTTGACTTGTAAAACTGTGTTTTTGGTTGCAGTTACCTCTGCCAGACGTATCAGTGAATTGCAAGCTCTGTCAGTTGAACCGGACTTCATCTCATTCCATAGGGACAAAGTGGTTCTTAGAACCAATAGGAGGTTCCTACCCAAAGTGGTTTCTGAGTTCCACTTGTACCAATCCATGTCTCTTCCTGTGTTCTTCACTGATCATGCTTCCTCAGGAGAGCGAAGGTTACACAGTTTAGATGTTAAAAGAGCCCTTAGTTACTACATAGAATGTACAAAGGGTCACAGGTTTGACTCCCTCCAGTTGTTCCTCACTTATGGGGAAGTAGGTAAGGGCAAATCTGCAACCAAGAGAACTGTTGCCAGGTGGATTGCGTCCTGTATTCAATTCTGTTATGAGAAACTGGGAAAAATTCCTCCCTCAGGCCTGAGGGCTCATTCCACTAGAGGTACAGCTCCATCTCTGGCTGCAGCCAGGGATATTCCCTTGTTAGAAATTTGCCAAGCAGCCACCTAGAAACCAGTTCATACCTTCACCAAGCATTACTTCCTGGATATCCAGGCTTGGAGTGATGCTAGATTTGGCGCAGCAGTGCTTCAGAGCCTATTCCCAAAGTAGGTTCTGTCCCTCCTCCTTGGAGGCACTGCTTGGTAGTCTGCAGTTGTTAGAATACATCAAGACTTCATGTTGTTTGAAGAAAAAATTACTCACCTCAGTAATTGTGTTTCTTCTAATGGAGTCTTGCTGTATTCTGACCTCCTCCCACCCTCCAGCCTCCCCTCTCAGAACCTGTTTTTGGGAAGTGGGTGGGCTGGTACAGTGTTGCACCCCAGGGGTGTCTTCAGCACACTTCCTGTTGGGTGCTTTAGTTTGGTTATTAAGAATTTGTTATGCTTTATTACTTGGTTTTTGTGTGGTTTTTGGGTTTCCTGACTTGAGTCTTCCTTTGGGAACCTAGACCATTAGTTGCCAGTTGGCTAGTAGAAATTTTACAGTTTCCACATTCTGATAGGTCAGTGAGTTTTTAGCCCGTAAGAATCTGACAGTTAGGATTCAAAGTACTGCAGACAGGGTCTTCAACCTGCATAGAAATTTAACCCTATACTCTCCGGGGCAGTTTAAAGGCTGGAGCTAACTGCAATTGTCAGAATACAGCAAGACTCCATTAGAAGAAACACAATTACTAAGGTGAGTAATTTTTTCTTTTGTTGCATATTCTCTGCTTTTAATCATTTTAAAACAGTTTTTTTTTTCAATGTGTTCTCCTTTTGAAGTTTTCTTTGATGTGGTTTGGTCAAATGTTATTATTCTCCTCCCTTTGGAGTTTTTTTCTGTTAAATTCCATGTTTTAATTAGGGGTAACCCCTCCTTTTGTTTACATTAGTCTCCTAATGCCTGACTTCCAGGCGTCTCACAAATCTGAAGAGGTTAGAACAGTACAGTGGGAAGAGGCAGTATTTAAAAGATGCTCACATGCAAAGAATTCTACTCATTTGCATGTGTTCCATCTCTCTGGGCAGTCCAACCCTCCAGGCTTACTGCACAAAGTTATGAATATCTGAGCATCGCTGGGAAGAAAGAAGATTACTATGGTAATTTTTTCTTACAGTACTGGAAAATGCACTCGACCCGAAATGGGTACTTTCTCCTGCACTAATCCAAAAACGGGATCCGAAGGCATCTGAGGTGCTCTGGTGAGTGTCCACACGGTGACATTTGCAGCAATCAACCACTGCGCATGGGCTGATGCGCTGCAAATGGGGTAGTGTAAACAGGACTTTTACCTCCAACAGATGTACACACTTTACATGAAGCGTGAAATCTAGAATGAGGTCAAAAGTAATGCCTATATATTTTAAAGTCTACCAACTCAAGCAGAGATTCATCATGGCAAGAGATTTGTAATTTAAGGTCTCCACGAGTTTTGGCGCAGACCCAAACATGGCTTTATTTTTGCTAGTATTTAAAACCTATTCGTTTTTTTATAAGCCAGGTTTGAAGTGAACTAAAATCATGTCTTATCCGTCTATTGAGGTCATTGATACAGTCTGAATTATACACGAGGACAAGATCACCTACATACAGAATAGTAGTACTGTTCTCCAGCCTAAGCTGCATGGGGCTGGAGAGAGAAGATTATACTTATGTAGGAAGTCAGTCAGCTGGGCAGACACCTCTTTCACTAGGAATTTAAGACCAGCAGAATGGAGATGGACCGGCAATTATTTTTATCCCTAGAGCTGCCCTTTTTGAAGACGGGCACCAAGTCCGCTAGTTTCCACAGATCAGGAATTTTACCTGTAGTGAGTGACAAACTAAAAAGCTTCACTAGAGGGACAGATCAAATTTTATTTATTTCTTTCATACTAAGATTCATACTAGGAAAGTATAAATGTACAGAAGGCTATGTGCCCATAGTGTACATCTCCCGCATGTGGGATTATTGCCTCTCCATAATGTTTAATAGGTACCTGTCTAATGTCACTTTAAAGGGAAACTCCGATTGAGTCCCTCAGTGCAGCAGTGGCTGCAGAAATGCCCGATTGCTTTCTGCAGCCGCTGCTGCACTGAGGGACTCGGTCAGAGTTTCCCTTTAAAGATAATAAATGAGCCTACCTCCTCCACCACTACTCTCGGAAGGGAATTCCTCTGTGTGAAGTAACTTCTTCTTCTATGACATTTTGGGTTAGTTAGCATAAGCTGATAATTGTGGCTTCTAAGGGAAAACTCCCTAGAGTTGAAAACAAGACCTTGGTCACACAATAATAATTTGTCCCTAGAAATTTTAAACATCTGTAAGAGATCACCTCTAGATCTTCTACGTTCCAAAGAGTAAAAGTTCAAGTCCATAAGTCTTTCCTTGTACTCCACATGTTGGAGACCATCCACCATTCTAGTAATTCTTCTTTGTACCCCTTCCAATTTTTTAACATCTTTACGGAAGGTAGGATTCCACAAGGGTGAGAAGTAGTTCAACAGTGGCCAGACATATGCTCTGTACAGAGGAATAACACATGCTGTATTTCTGGAAGGGGACTGACCTCTTAATACAGCTGATAATGCTGTTATTTTTGTTGTCACCTCTGTACAATGATTACTGAACTTAAGGTTGTTAGATATAAATACCTGCAATGCAGGCCCTATATCACCATTATGGTAGGGGTGGAAGCCCTAAAAACTCGTCCTCCTCCCCCCCTTAATAGCCACCCACCAAAAAAGTCACTTAGCTGACCAGAAAGGATACATCTCACTCATATATAAGGCTCTACAAGAAGATGTGGGGAAAGTACAAGTGGCTAAATAGAGAATGAGTGGCAAAAGGAACTGAACACTAGAATAACCGAAGTGGAATGGGGCAAAATCTGGGGGGGTATCTCCAAAACCACAAACTCTCCTGGGTGGAAAGCATTTAAGTGGAAGGTCACCGCTAGGTATTTTATTACTCCGGTGATCTCTGCACATTATACTCCTCCTCCTACAGATTTATGTTGGAGGGGCTGTGGGAAAAGGGAGACATATACACACATTTTTTGGGATTGCCCCCAGATAAGAGATTTTTGGCAGGAATGTATGCAGGCTTTACAAAACATTTTTTCATCTTCAGGAAAATCTCTCAGTAGTTAATATGATATTAACTCTGACCCCAAAGAAAATTAGAACAAAGAACCAAAAATATTTACTTTATATACTGGTAACCGCAGCCCTTAAGGTTATCACCCAGCAATGATTAAAAAAAAAATTCACTGACCAAAGGTATGTGGAAAAGTAACATTAAGAAAATTAGAATCATGGAGGCGGTCACCGCACAGTTAAATCTCAGAGTGGATCAATATAATGCGAGGTGGTTACCATTATATGATTATATAGAAGATACTGAGGGAATTTCAGTGCTAGATCAGCTTCTTCAGAATTGAGGGGCACAGTCCGAGAGATGGGTCATCAAATGGGTCATCAACTGATGGTAAAGAGATAAGGGTGGACAAAATTAAAGGCAACATAAGATCTGAACAAGGAAGCTTTGGATGAAGAGACAGACTAAGCAGTTAAGAATTAAATCCATGTCGAATAAAAAAGTTTGTGTAGTTGAAGGGCAGTAAGGTAGTTTTCTACCTTTTGGAAATATGCTACATTGCTGTCATAGTTTTATGTACGGTAAAAGAAAATAACTGAAGGCAGTGCATTGGAAAGCAATTATTGTGAGAAAAAAAGATCTGTACTGTATAAATAAGCTGATTAATTGCTATAATACGGCGATGTATTAAGAATGGAATTCTGCCTAAGATGTATCAGTATGAGAAACTATAAATAAAAAAACTAATTAAGTTCAAAAAAAAAAAAAAAGGTTGTTAGATATGAGTATACCCAGGTAATTTGCGTTATCAACTGATTTTAAGAATTTCCCTGCTGGGAGGTAGTCTTTACATGTAGTTGCCTTACCCAAGTGCATAACTACACATTTATCGGGATTAAACATCATGCCATTTGTATCAGCCCAGAGCTGCAACTTGACAAGATAATTTCTTAACTTTAGGAATCCTTCATCCGTGCTAACATCCGCAGCTATTTTAGTATCTTCTGCGAACTTAACAACGAAACAGTTTAAATCTTTATTAAGGTCAGAGATAAAAATGGAAAACCTGTACTCTCTCCCTTAACCATGCATCCACCCAGTCTATGAGTAATTTGTTTATTTGAAGGCTGTGCATCTTGGTTACTAAGGTTCAGTGAGGGACCTTATGAAATGCCTTACATAAGTCAAGATAGACTAAGCGAACAGCTTTTGTCATATCCAGTGAGGTACTTACTTTCTCATAAAATACTGTATTGGCAGTGAGGCAAGACCTCTGGGGTTTAAAACTATGTTGGAAGTAATCTATAATGTTTGTTGAACTAACTTCATTTTCAAGCCTATCCTTGATGATCAATTCCATTACTTTACCAAGAATACTGGTCAAGCTAATCGGTCTATAATTGGCTGCACAACCATGAGCCCCCTTTTTATAGATTGGTACTACCTTGGCAAGTCGCCAGTTTCTGGGTACCTCACCAGTAGCATGAGAGGGGTGCTGCACTTCTGAGGTTCCTTCTTTCGGATGAAACGTTAAACCGAGGTCCCATCTGCCTGGATTGCTGGTAGTTCAGGTGGATGTTAAAGATCCCATGGCACTTATCGAAAAGAGTAGGGGAATTTTTATTAAATCATAACAAAATATAAACAAATTAGTATTAAGTCATACAAAAACAGTGAAAGAAAAACAAACATAAATAAGTATTAATTCATACATGTAAGAAAATCATTATAAACAATATACACAACTTTGAATTTAACCCCCCTCCCCCGCCACCTTTCTCTAAAAGCCAGGGAATTTTCATTTCAATCTCAACAAATCATTACAAAGTTGTACAAATCAGTATTATATTATACAAAAAAAAAAGGAGAAAGGACAGAAACTAAAAGAAACAGAAAATAAGTATTAATTCATACATACTCTAAACATAAGAGAACCAGTACAAAACCACCCCCTCCCCTCCCCATCTATAAAAGTTGAGGGATTTTGTATTATGTTTTAACTCTTAACAGAGTATAAACCCGATCCTTCTTATGTTACTGAAATCAGACAGAAAAAAATGGAAAAAAATCAAACATAAATGAGAAATATATCATACTAATCCTAAAACATAAGAAAATACAGATCATGTCAATAACTTTGAGAAAGAAAGAAAGAAAAATCCCCCAATAACCTGCCATGAAGATAGGGAAAAATTCCCATTCAAACCTTCATCAGGAACATTTATCTAGGGATCAGTAATATACTATAGAAAAACCAAAAAAATAAGAAAGGCAATAAAAACATAACCAAATATTGCCATAGACAACTCATATCGACCATAAATTCCCTTATAGGACCGCCAAATCTAATAATATAATTGTTATAATAATAAATGATAACCAGATTAAAGCAACCCCTTGGTAAAGGTCTGAATTTTATAAAAAAATCAAAATTTACTCACCATGTTTGGAATTCCATTTTATCTATCTTTATTAATTCTTCCCCTTTGCATCGCCTTAGATCAGTACTAAACATCACAAACAATTCTTGACTTGATATTTGTTGTTGTTGTAATGCTAGTCGACAACGGCTAATCCATAACCAGTAAACTAAATAAGCACATAATACACATACAGTACTGTCATTTAAAACAGGATTAGTCACTGGTATAATGCCAAAAAAACAGCAGAGATGGATCAGGAGGTATAGACAAGCCTTTTTTCCATCTATTTTCTACCACGTCCCAAAATTGAGTAGCATAAGGGCACTGATAATATAAATGATTTATTGTTTCAATTATTTCAAAACAGCCTTCCCTAGGACAGTATCTATCAGTAATGGGCTTGTGCTTATTACCCCTGACATTAATCTTAGAATGAAGTCCTAACCAGACAGTATCCCATATATGTTCTGGAATTCTCTGATCTTTAATATACTGGATAATATGAGTTTGATCTATTTGTGTAAAACCAGAAAAAGGATGTTCTATAAAATGAATGGACAAGACCTCATATAACAACCATCTTGGTAAATGAAGGACTGTTTTAAAACTAATTCCCCATTTTATAATGTTATCAAAAACACCAATCCAGCGTTTAACCAAACGAGGATTTTGTTTATTTTTATGTTGAAAACAGTTTTCTTTCCATTCTAATAACACCCCCTGCACCAAATTCATACTCTTTACCCCCATCCTCTGGTCAAACCTTTCATAAGGGGAAGCAAATTAGAATAAAGAAAAATAGTAAAAAAAAAATAATAAAGGATTTAACATATTCATGCCCCCCTCCCTATTTCTAAATATAGAATATTTCTTTTTACAGGGTTCAATCTACTACCCCAAAAGCATGAAAAAAAAAAACAGCCCATCAAAGGTACCTCTAACTGCTTTGGGATATAAAATACTGAACTTATATACAAAAAAACAGGAATCAGTATAGTATGTATTAAATAAACTCTCTTTTTTTTTTGACAGTTTCCAACGATTCCAGTTACCTACCAGTTCCTTCCCTTTACAGAGTGCCTTTTCCCAATTATAACTAGCCATATCTTTTCCCCCATAATAGATACCCAAAATTTGTATATGTTCAACTGCTACTGGAATATCCCCTATAACCTCCTGGGTGGTATCTATCCCTTGTAAATTTAAACATTTAGATTTCGCTATATTAAGATGTGCTCCGGTAACAATGCCCACCCCTTGCAGTAAGCAATTTGCTCTCTCAAATGACTTTTTATATTTTATTATGAGACACAAATCGTCTGCATAGGCAAGAATTTTGTTTTCTAACATAAACCCTCCTGTTAAACCAAAAATCAAAGGGGAACGTTGTAAAATTCTCAGAACCGGGGTCTATCATAAACACATAGAGAAGGGGGCTCAGGGGACAACCCTGTCGAACCCCACGCTTTATATTGCATTTTGAGCCTTTATAACCATTTTCATAAGGGCATACATAAGCCAAATCATAACATAACTTGATCCAAATTATAAATTTATCTGGTAAACCATATGCCACCAAACAATGCCACAAAAAGGAGTGTGAAACACTGTTGAAAGCTTTTGCCTGATCTAAACTGACCAGAAAGCCCACATCATGCTGCCCCCTAGCGTTTTCTACCAATTCTCTAAGGAGAAGTAATATATCTGTAATCTTCCTACCTGGCACTGAACTATATTGCATTGGGCTAATGAGCTGCCCCATTATACGAGCCAATCTGTTTCCCAGTAATTTGGCAAACAGTTTAAAATCTGTATTCAACAACGAAATCGGCCTCCAATTATTTCTTTCTGCTGGGTCTCCTGGTTAAAAAAGAAAAATCATAAGCCCTTCATACGTGGAAGTGGGTAAAAAAACTTCTTCAAGAAAAAAATTATAAACTACCAATAGTTCTACTGGAATAACCTCCCATAAAAGTTTATAAATTTCCCCTGGCAGGCCATCTGAACCTGGTGAAATACTATTTGAAAGGCTTTGAATGGCTCTAGCCATTTCCGTACCTGTAAAAAGGTTCTATCAGCCTCTGTGCATCGTTCAAGGCTACTTTTGGAACTTCGGCTGCTTGTAACAACAGATGTGTATAGTTAGATTCAGCTACTGGTTCCCCAAATAAGCTATCTATATGGGATTCTAATATAGAAACATAGAAACATAGAATGTGACGGCAGATAAGGACCGCTTGGCCCACCCAGTCTGCCCATTTCCCTACCTACTGGATAAGCTGCAGATCCTAGTTAACCAGCAGCCTACTTCTTCCTACCCCCACCCCCCAGAATTGCCTTATGACTATCCCATGCATGCTTGAATTCCACCACTGATTTTGACTCCACAACCTCCTCCGGAAGGCCATTCCATGCATCCACAACCTCTCTGTGAAAAAATACTTCCTTAAATTACCTCTGAGCCCCTCTATCTTCAAATTGTGCCCTCTTGTTCTTGCACACTCTTTTTTGAAAGATGCTACCTCTTGGACTTTGTTGATTCCCTTGAGGTACTTGAAAGTTTCTATCATGTCCCCCTCTCCTCCTTTCCTCGAGGCTATACATATTAAGCTCCTTAAGTCTCTCTTCATATGTCCTCCGTGCAGACCCTGCACCATTTTAGTTGCCCTCCTCTGGACAGCTTCCATCCTGTCTATGTCTTTGCGGAGATTGGGTCTCCAGAACTGCACACAGTACTCCAGATGGGGTCTCACCAGCTGTCTGTACAGAGGGATAATAACTTCCTGTTTTCTACTGGTGATGCCTCTCCCTATGCATCCCAGTATCCCCCAGCCCTCCTTACTGCCTTTTCACACTGCTTGCCCACTTTTAGGTAATCTGATATAATTACTCATAGGTCTCTTTCGATTTTTGTTGTCATTATCTCACCCCCCATTGTGTACTCTTCCCCTGGGTTTTTGTTTCCCAGGTGCATTACCTTGCACTTCTTAGCATTGAATCTAAGCTGCCATACATTTGACCATTCCTCTAACCTTGCCAAGTCCCTTCTCATCATTTCCACCCCACCCTGTGCATCAACTCTGTTGCAGATCTTAGTGTCATCTGCAAAGAGACATACTTTTCCTTCCAGTCCTTCTGCAATGTCGCTTATAAAGACATTGAAGAGGACTGGTCCTAATACTGAACCCTGCGGTACCCCGCTAGTAACCCTCCTTTCTTCTGAGTGGACTCCATTTACTATTACTCTCTGTGTCCTATTCTCCAGCCAATTCTTCCAATTCAATATCTCCATTATTGCCTGATTACTCATAGCCAAAGTCCCTTTAGTGGAAAGTAAACTTAAAAATTGTTTTTTTTCCCCCTCCTCTTCTGACTGCTTATAAAGGGTTTAACATCCACTGCCTTCCCTTGTGTCCTGTAAGCTTGTTCTCTTTGCAAGGATTTAAGCCTGTCATATTGGAAATTCCTCATTTTGTTTTTTATCCTGTCAATCTCCTCATTTAATTCAGTTCCTTCCGTACATTGTCTTGAAAGTAACTGACCCAATTCTCCCCTCAATTGTAAATAATTGTTATAAGAAGTTGCAGCCACCTCTTTCCTTTGTCGTTTCAAAAAAGTAATCATTATTTCTTTTAAATCCGTCCACCTATCCTCTATATTATCGTAGAGAAAAAGCGTTGAAGCTTTATCAACAAGTAACGTTTTTAGACAATTTAATATAGTTTGGTCTTCTAACAGGGAGCAATTTAGCCTCCAAAAACCTTTGCCTGTCAATCTAGGAAGAGGGGTAACTATATGGACACCTGTAAGAATATGATTCGACGTTTCCATTGGTATAGCAAATGTCTGAGCCACCGGGAGTATATGTTTAACAAAAATGAAATCTATACGCGAAGATAAGCGGCCCTTAAAAAAGGTAGAAGGCGCTGTGCCCCATTTTTCCCTCCCTCATAAATGTCTTTTAACCCTGCACAATGAATTATCTGCTTTAGAAAAGATTTGTCACAGTACCGTTTAGTACTCTGTTTATTTAATTGAAAATTAATGTTAAAGTCACCCCCCAAAAAACTTTGCCTACTAGTGTGTAGGTAAGGTTGTACTTTTTTCAACAGTTCAGTACGTAAAGCTTTCATCTGGGGTCCATAAATATTTATAAGTCTACACGGAAATGAATTTATCTGGACATCTATCATAAAAGCCCACCCTGGTTCTATATCTACTAAACATAGTACTTCAATATCAGGAGAACAAAAACAAAAACCCAGTCCAGAATAAGGATCTTCCCCCATTGACCAGAAAGACTTGCCCCAGCACCAATCTTTTTGTGCCTTGGCTATGTCTGATATGGTATGCAGTCTAACATCCTGCAAAAAAAAGACATCAAAATCTAATTGCTGTAAAATACTAAAAGTTGTGAGCCGCTTGTAATCAGATTTAATACTATTTACATTGATACTTGCTATTTTCAGCTGATGTTGCTCAAGGAGGAGGTTTAAATACCTTTGTGCTTGATCTTGTTATTCTTTTCCCCACATCTTCTCTTTTTTGTTTCCCCTGGTGCCCTGTGTCCACACAAAGTGGAACACTTTGTAACACTGGCGATGCCTCCCCTTCTAAGGGTGTTTCCATATCAACTTAGTCTCCCCATGTTGGAAGAACCGAGTACCTGTTTGAAAGTGGCAAAGGGGATGAAGGAACAGATATATTCACTATCACTGGAGTTGGTTCCACCTGCCTAGAAGGCTGGGGGGGGGGGGGACTACGTCTGTAGACATTCTCTGACTATGCAAAACAGGTGGAGCTTTTGGATCTAAAGACTGTTGTTCCTTATCTGGGTGTAGTTTTTCATTATTTCTGTTCTGTAAGACCCCCTCCCTGTCTATCTCTACATCAGTTTTGTGCAAGGGGGCCTGCCAGGATCCTACATTTTGTCCTTTTTGGTTCCTACCCTCCATTCCCCTACCAGTAGGGTTACCACGACCCCTACCTAGGCGTCTGGGAGGAAATAGTGGAACCCCATCCGAACTGGAAGGATTCCTGTCCATACGCCTAGCCTGAGAAAGAAAGAAATCATGCTCTGAAACATCTTCTGAATTACGTGCTGCCCAAGGACATTATGAAAACGCATGATCCTCTTCCCCACATAAATTACAAATTGGAGGTGCTGTACATTGCATTGCAGAATGCCCCAAAATTCCACACTGAAAACACTTCACACTATCACAGTCAGTGTTCAGGTGGGACAAGGAACCACACCTATAACAACACTTGGGCTGGACTGGATAAAACAATATACCCCTATCACATCCCAAAAAAAATGAACTCGGTAAATGCTGAATTCCTTCCTCTGTTTGCTTAAGCTGTATTCTGAAATTCCACCCCCCGGTCCAAAACTTATTATCATCCATGATGGGCATGGGGTGCTCAAAGATTGTGCATCGCTTTTCCAACCAGAAAACAATGTTTGTCACATCCACCCCTTCGTTCCGGAAAAGAACTGTTATTGTTTTAATTGTGGGCTTGGTAATAGGAATGGCAATAAATTCAGTCCAACAGTCAGTATCCTTAACTTCATGATAAAGTTTCCAAAATTTTTCCAAAAGATTAATAGAACAGAAGCTAATGTCATATACCTGATCACCTGGTGCATGGATAAATGCATACATTTCTGAGGGAGAAAAACCCATTGAATCTTTTATTAGAGTCTTTCCTACCCATAGTCTATCCGGGGGAATAGGTGCTAGCCCTTTATAGCTGAGTCTTACTAGAAAACGGCGTTTGGCTGCTTCAGCTGGTTTATGAAACAACCCAGTATAGGAGACCGGGCCTAGGATCCTCAGAAGGAGGAATAACCCACTGAGAAGGTGGAGCAGCAGGCTGAATTAAATGAGAAGCAGGTTCTCGTATCAAATGTGTGGGTAGATTCGTAGGCGACCCCCCCCTGAAAATTCAAGATTCTCTCTTACCTCTTCTGGCAGAGTTACATAGGAAAGTCCTGTTTTACAAGATCCAGTCTTTGAGCTTGAGGTTGCCTTCTCGCTTGGGACAGGCCGTGAAATCTGCTCCGTGTCTGTTGGGCTAACCTGAACGCCAGCCTCGTCTTCACTCTGCATGACTGCATCAGTGTCTGAGACCATAGGCGATACCCGATCTTGTGTTGCCATTGGATGTAATTGTGGTGAAGTTAAATCTTCTTGTGAAAGTGAAGCCGGATTATTAGAAGCTCCAGGAATCGGTATTTTAGGGTCAGAGATCCATTTTATGCCATTGTAGAACCATCCAGCCTGCTGTAAAGCATCTCCAGTAGACCAGTTTTCTGGAGTAGCAGGCATTTGTCCTGTCAAGTTCTCCTGCCCCTCAACCTGTTCCGCATTGTTCTCAGGACCATAACTTAAATCAGGTATCGAATTACTGGTAGTCGTTTACCTTGACCTTGTAAGGGGCTAACACCAGTCCATTTCCTTTTCTTCCTTTCTTCATCCAATTTTGATTGACTTAATTGAAATTCTTGCTCTGCAGCTGAAATCATGTCCAAGAGTTGTCTTTTTTTTCTCTTCCATGTCAAGCTGGAGCTTTAATTCCTCATTTTGAAAAATACAATCCTCATCCGTTGATTCTGCGAGAACCTCTGCTTGCGGGGAACAACCTTCCTCAGCCTGCCTTATTTCTCCACCAACATTTCCTTCGGTATCTCTTGTAGGTAATACTGGAACTCCTGGAGACCAACCTCCTCTCTCCTCACTCTCCTGGTGACTACTGAGACTCTCCATGCTCACCAGCAAAGGGTCCCCCTACTGACGAGTAGGGGAATTTCCCCGGTGTCCTGGCCAAATTTCCCTCATTCACTAAAAATGCCACCAACAGCTTCATCTGGTTCAAGGTCACTTGGCTTCCATCTGTATCTCTCTCCCCCGGGTCGTGCCTGAAAATAGGCAGGATTTGTCTAGTGCACTTACCTGGTCAATAAAAACTAAATAAAGAAAATAAATTTATTGACATATTTAAAAAGCTTATACATAGGATCAGCTAACCATGATTCAGTTGCCTTCCATACAGCTCCGCTCGACTGACGAGGGATTGCTGGAGATTCCCAGGGTACGATTAAAAACATCTGGATCGAGGGCATTTTCATTTGTGGCCCCTACCCTGTGGAACTCTCTGCCTTGTCGGATACGGGAGTGCCTGACAGTGGAGAGCTTCAAGACTGCCTTAAAGACCTATCTGTTTCAGCAGGCATGTGTTGCTGCTTTGTAATGGACTGTTTTATGGAATTGTGGATTACTGAATGAATTAATTAATTGTATTTTAATATTTTATGGTTTTAATTGCTGTTTGCTGTGCAGCACTCTGATATTTTGTGAAGAGCGCTATATAAATAAAGTTTTGTATTATTATTATTATTATTATTATAATATTTTGGGATGTAGGGAATCCAGGCCTGGGGAGGTGTTTGTTTTAATGTTTTTTTAATTTCATAATTATCTCTTCCCTAGTGATTTCCATAAGTGGGTTATTTGGGATCCCAGTATTTGAGACAGGAGAGTCTTTATTTATTGGAATATTCGGGCTATCACCTTTGAGCAGAGCTAGTTTACAAAGGTTCCACATCAGAGCTACAGTAATGTTTAGTTATATTACAGTGAAGAAACATGAATGAAAGGATCATGCAAGATCCGAGAAAACATTTACAACATTTACAATGTACAAAAGATCAATAAGAAGCTAGTTCCTGTGCTCAAGAATAATACAAGGTGCAGCAGCAGGTAATGCATTGTCTACGGTTAGGGCAGTTGCAGGGAGGCAACTTTGTCTACAGTAATCCATTTGCATGCAGCAAGCTTTAAGAGCCTTCATTCAATGACATCTGAGTGATCACTTTTATTCATGGGTATACATTTGTCCAATTTCCAGACATCTGCAGGGCTAACTACTCTCCAGTAAAATAGGGACGATCCAGAGTGAGTGGAAAAAGTTTGCTGAGTAGGTCAGGTGTTTGGAGTACTTGGAGAAGTCGTTCATGGAGGGGGACTTTGGGAGGTGGTGAAGGCTGATAGGGAAAGAAAGGGGAAATGGTTTAACCAGGAAATGCACATTAAACTAGCACAAGGACGTTATGATAAGTAACTTGCTGATGGTCACGCAGTATGCAACTGGGGACACTGGGAGTCAAACCCAGATCTCCAGGTTTGCAGCTCAGTGCCCTAAACCACAGCGCTATACTGCCTGATAAGTCAGAGAAGTGAGTATTGAAGGCATTAGCTATGGTAGTAAAGTTATTAAAGTTTATGCCATTCGACTCCATATCCTGTTTGGTATAGTTTTGATTCATACCCATAAAATCCTTAATATATTTCAAAAAGATCTGTGGGTCACAAACCGAAGAGGAGAGTACGTTCTCTCAGTATGCGTTTTTCATAATACTTATGTATTTTTGCACAGGTTTCTTTGCTTTCTGTATCCCTCCCAGTCTGAATTAATGGCAGTGGCCTTGAGTCATGACCAGCATCTATCCCTGACTTTAATAAAGAAAGCAATGCACCATTTAGCCACTTATGCCCTATACACACTGGGCTTGTTAAAACACTTTAGAAAATGGGCAAAGACAATTCTCTCTTCTGATTGGCTGAGCCACTTATTTAGGTGGGCATCTATCAGACAATAGATGCCCACCAAATAAAAAGTCCCAGCCCAAAAACTGCCTCATACCCAGTCAGATATCCTTGTGCCCAGCCTGCTTCGTCATTGGCTGAAGCAGTGGGCACACAATTTCAAACTGCCGCCATTTGTTTAATGGGTTAGTGAGACAGATACCGAGTGACAGCCTTCCCCACATAAACACTCGATCCTTAAGCCAGACAGCACCCAGTAATTTTAAAAAAAAATCACAGCACTGTACATAAAAAAAAAACAACTAACCATTTTTTAGTAATTTTTTCTTCATTTCCTTTACTGACTGAGAGTGAAGCGTGACAGTCCCGTACCACAGTCTCGCTCAACTGTACTAGCACATATTTAATAAGAATTTTAAGTCCTTTCAAAATCGTAATCACTTAGGTTCCTGAGTCCCACGATCCCCTAAAAGCCAGCTGATATAGTATCAGCTCAAAGTTTGCAGTGCGTCTGCATGGAAAGCGTAACTCAGGCAAAGTGAAATCACCGCTCCCGCTTGATCCTCGGCTTGATCGTCCAAACAGTGTAGCACTGCTAACTATAACTTACCCCTCAACTTTGCACATCAAAACCACACACACACAAAAAAAACAGAGCAAAATCACATTTTCTGAGTCCCAGGGTTCCCAAAGCTGATATTGATAGCTGTTGAGAAGCAGATCTGCAGGGCGTAACTGCCATCACCGCTCCTGGACCAATCTCCGTAGTTAACAAATTGTAGCCCTGCTGACTCATCCCCCTCAATGTTGCACAGAAAACAAACACACACAAAAACCAGAGCAATCCACCTGTCTTTACAGGCTAACTTCTCTGTTTGCTGCCAGCTCTCTGCTACGGTCTCCCTCGCTTTTCAGATCCTGAAGCTGTTTTGCCCCTCCTCTGCAGCTCTGCACGTAGCTGCCTTGCCTGATCCCAAAACAGTCCTTTTTACTATCTATCCTATTTTACACTTAAAATGGAACACAGGTATAACAGGGGTGGGGGAGACAATGCTACACAAAATGGAGGGTTAAAGAAGAGACAAATCCTACTACCGACACAAGTTAATGACTAAAGTACCGTCTCCAGTACCACCACTGCAGTGCAGGGACTACTTTACACAAACCAGCTTTTTTATTTAATTTTCTTGTTTGTTTTACACTTTGTAACTTTTTTAAAAACATTTTAACTTAATCACCCCAAGCCCATTTTCTAAGCGCAATAATACCCTCCAGGGTGGGCGGTATTGTGCTATACCGGACCTTCCAGGGGCTATAAGGCCCTCCACCTGCGGCGTCAGGCCTCATTACACCCCTGGGCGGTCCAGTATAGCACAATACTGCCCACCTTGTTGGGTATTATTGCTTACTTAAAGTTCTTAACATTTTGTAACAAGCTGGAACACAGTTGGTGTCCACATTGGCCATGGTTTGAAACTGTGTCTATAAACCCTGCAGGGGACCTAGTCCAGTGTTCATTTTGGGTAGGGGGGGAGGATTTGGGACAATTGTCACACAGTTTTCAGTTTTGACCCCCTTTTTCTTCTTCCTTGGGAAAAACCTACTTACTGTTGCTTTTCGAATCTGGGCTTGGTTGAATAAGATGAGTGACCCATTATTTTTTTTTATTTGACCCTTATGTTTTATACTCAGTGGGGCAGTGTCCCACATATATACATGTCTGAAATAAACCCCGCTAGTCTTAAAACTGGTTTGAAACACGGTTTCAAACTTAGAATGTATTGTGTTGTAATGTGGACAGGATTATGGGACACCAGCCAGTCTGACTGCACAAGAACCTTGCTAAAGATCTTGTCTAAACATCCTGTCAAAACACCTTTAACTCCTGCAGTGTGGATGCGGCGTGACTGTGTTTAAACATGGTTTGTAGAAAGTAGGTGACACTGTGCACGGATGAGTGTCGTGAATTAAAAATATTCTGAAAAATGTTTCTAGCCAGCCCGCTGGCACAGTAGTAGCTCTACCGCTTGCGACGCGAGCGACCCGGCTTCGATAGCGAGCCGGGCAACTGGAGGAGCCAGCGCCGGAGGGGGAGAGGGACTGAGCACCTGTCAGGCCGCTCTCCCTCTCCGGGGTGGGCTGTTAGCCTCACTGCTATACTGCCACCACCTGGGTGACCACAGGTGGTGCCAGTGCGGTCGAGGTTGCAGACAGTAAGGAAGGGGCTGGCGTCGGCTGGGGACCTGAGCGGAGGCACGTCTCAGCGCGGCTCAGTCTCATTGGTCCCCCCGAGTGCTGATGCCAGAAGGGGGCGGGACCAGAACAAGGAAGAATACCCTATGCCCGTTCCAGACAACGAACCCACGGCACCACAACCATGGAGGAACTAGGGGGAGACTCCACAGTGCGCGCTCCATGGAAAAAGATGTTATGGGGAGGTTAGAGGCGTCCTCCCCAGCCCTGCCCGGATGGTCATCAGGAGGGCTCTAGAGGTAAGTGGAGCGGCACACCTTAGGAGCAGACTCCCTGGTCCTCTCAGTGGCGTAACTGTGAGGTGCTTGGGGATTCCGAGAGAGGGACCAGGCAGAGAGAGAGAGAGAGAGAGAGAGGGCAAAAAAGAGAAAGTAATAAAAAAAAAAAATGTTTCCAGGGCATAAGTGGCTGTACCTTTGACTCTTCTTTTGATGAGAGGTATATGCTCGTCCTGAAGTTCAGTGAACTTGGCAGTAAAGTAAAACAGGGCATCATTTACGTCAGGTGTGTACCAGAGATATGACCAGTCAGTCCTTTGAGTCTCATATGTCTATTAGTGATGTCTGTTCATCACAGGTTGGGCCTCCTTTCTAGAGTATAGAAACATAGAATTTGACAGCAGATAAGGACTGCTTGACCCACTTAGTCTGCCCATTTCCCTACCTAATGGATAAGCTGCAGATCCCAGTTAACCAACAGCCTACTTCCTCCTACCCCCCCCACTAGAATTGCCTTATGTCTGTCCCATGCATTCTTGAATTCCCCCACTGTTTTTGACTCCACTACCTCCTCAGTAAGGCTGTTCCATGTATCCACAACCCTCTCCGTGAAAAAATACTTCCTCACATTACCTCTGAGCTGTCCCTCCTCTATCTTCAAATTGTGCCTCCTTGTTGTTGTACATCTCTTTTTCTGAAAGTTGCTACACTCTTGGACTTTGGTGATTCCCTTGAGGTACTTAAAAGTTTCTATCATGTCCCCACTCTCCCTTCTCTCCACAAGGATTTACATATTAAGCTCCTTTAATCTCTCTTTGTATGTCTTCTGGTGCAGACCCTGCATCATTTTAGTTGCCCTCCTTTGGACAGCCTCCATCCTGTCTATGTCCTTGCAGAGATGGGGTCTCCAGAACTGCACACAGTACTCCAGATGGGGTCTCACCAACTGTCTGTACAGAGGGATAACAACTTCCTGTTTTCTACTGGTGATGCCTCTCCCTGTGCATCATAGTATCACACCAGCCCTCCTTACTGCCTTCTCACATTGCTTGCCCACCTTAAGGTTATCTGATATGACTACCCCCAGATCCCTTTCCATTTTTGTTGTTGTTAGTATCTCACCCCCCATTGTGTACTCTTCCCCTGGGTTTTTGTTTCCCAGGTGCATTACTTTGCACTTCTTTGCATTGAATCTAAGCTGCCATACATTTGACCATTCCTCCAACCTTGCCAAGTCCCTTTGCATCCTTTCCACCCCACCTTCTGTATCGACCCTGTTGCAGATCTTTGTGTCATCTGCAAAGAGACATACTTTTCCTTTCAGCCCCTCTGCAATGTCACTTATAAAGACATTAGAGAGGACCAGTCCCAGTACTGAACCCTGCGGTACCCCGCTAGTAACCCCCCTTTCTTCAGAGTGAACTCCGTTTACTATTACCCTCTGCATCCTGTTGTCCAGACAATATTTTACCCAGGCTACCACTTTGGGACCCACTCCAAGACTGGCTAACTTGTATATTAATCTCTTGTGTGGGACTGTGTCAGATGCCTTGCTAAAGTCTAGGTAGGCCATGTCCACAGCCCTTCCCTGGTCTACTACTTTGGTCACCCAGTCAAAGAAATCTATTAGATTTGTCTGACACAACCTTCCTGCTGTGAATCCATGCTGCCTTGGGTCCTGTGCCCCACTGGCTTCTAGGAACTGAACAGTTCTTTCCTTCAGAAGTAATTCCATCATTTTCCCTACCACTGAGGTCAAGCTAACAGGTCTGTAGTTTCCTGCCTTTGTCTTGCTCCCACTTTTGTGAAGGGGACTTACATCCGCCCTCCTCCAGTCTTCAGGTACCATACCATCCTCCCATGATTTGTTAAAAAGGGTAGTCAGTGGTGTCATTAGTTCTGCCCTTAGTTCTTGGGTGAATCCCGTCAGGCCCCATTGCTTTGTCCATCTTCAGTTTTAAGAGTTCTTTCAGAACCCTTTCTTCTGTGAATAGACTGGTATCGACCCCCCTATCCAGAGTGCTTCTATTCTTTGATTTGGGTACCTCCCCCTCCTCTTTTTTTGTGAATACTGAGCAGAAGTATTCATTCAGTATCCCTGCTTTTTCACTGTCACCCTCTGCCTACCCTCCTTTCCCTTTATTAAGCCTCACTATCCCTCTTTTGGTCTTTCTTCGCTCCCCAATGTACCTATAAAAGGTTTTATCCCCCTTCTTAATCTTTCCCTCAGTTTGGGTCTTTGCTGTTCTGACTGCCTTCCTCGCTTCCTTCTGCTTTATCCAGTACAGTTCTCTGTCCTGCTCATTCTGTGTTTCCTTGCACTTCCTGAATGCTGCCTTTTTCTCCTTAACTTTCCCCACCACCTCTTTTGAGAACCATAGTGTTTTTTTCCTTCATTTTGCTTTGTTGATTTGCTTCACACAAAGGCTTGTTGCCTCTGTGATGGCTGTTTTGATTCTAGGGACGTGGATATGTTGTTCAATCCACACTGTCTGGCAGGTTCCTTGACGCTTTAAGATGGGCCGGAAAGTCTTCAAGCTGGCTTCTCCCACCCACCTGGGTGGTAAAACCCTCGGCTCCGCCCCACGACACCAGATCTTCCTTACTGCTTGGAAGTTCAGGTTCCCTCCTTAGCGCTCTTGCGACTTTAGTCCTGGATCCTAAACCTTCGGTTTTACCAAAAATCGTCTTAAAATTTACAAGACTTAAGTCTTCTCCTTCCTTCGTGGCTGCAATGGATTCGGAATCTACTCGGCTTCCGTCGGTGCCCTTGCGGCAGAAGATGTCTCGGACAACCCGCACGCCACGTGGAATTTGCTACTGGAGGATAACGCCCATGATTATGAACCTACGATCTCTGCACAGATCTTTTTAGGCTTTGGTTCTGGAAGACCGCGCTGCCCAACTCCAACTGGGGCTCCCCGAAAAACGGTTTCCACCGGTGAAGTTGAAGGAGGCCCGTTGGGAGGTGTCCGTGACTGCAGGCTCCGCAAAGCAGCTACAGCAGTTAATCGCCCTCGAGGAGGAGGCGGCCCAGGCTGCTTCTTCTTCTTCTTCCTCTGCATCCCACTTTCCTTGGGCTCCTCCTATACTGCTTCCTTTAAGGAGCTTTGTCATTCCCTCTCCACCAAAGGAGAAGGGCTGTCAGGGACTCACTTCAGGAGGTCGAATAAAAAGAAACCGAAAGGTAAGTCCCACCGTCGATGTTCGTGGGAGCCGGAGGGATCTTGCTCCCCAGAGCATCTGCAATTGACTTCAGTTGAGGTTGCGGCTAAGGCCGCTGGCTTTTCGGTGTCCCCATCAGGTCAGCCGGTCGAGACACCCGTCCATGCGGTCGAGATTTTTCTTGACCCCGTTGGACGGGTTGTCAACTGGAGAAGCTGATAACCCTCTTTCACCGGTACCCCCGGTGGTTACCGAGGACTTGCCTCGGCCTCCCGAGCCGAAGACCCCAGTCAAGGACTCTGAACCGGGGGATGAGCGAGTTTTCCACGCTCCCTCTTCGACCCACCATCAACGACCCCAACAGTCTCGGTCCTCCTCTGTGTCGGGTAGGTACCGCCGACATCAATGGTCTCGGTCCTGGCATCACAGAAAGCGGCATCGCCGCTTGTCCTCTTCGGAGGATAGGCTCTGGCGCAAGTTGCGTTGGCACTATGAGGACATGATGTGGCAGCAGCTCTTATTGGCCCGGCAACAAGCTGACTCCGTCATCTTCCCCAGCAATTAAGTGGCTGTTGCCCGAACGGCCAAAGCAACCTCTCGCCATCAGCTCCTTGGTCAAGGAGCCGACTCTGGCAGCGATTGCTCGGCCGAAACCGGCTGATCCACCCATTGTGGTGGAACCTCCGCCCCTACAACCGAAGAATGGGGCCCCGACCAAGGATTCTCACTCGGGTCAGGGCTTGCCCCACAGGTTGTTGGTCACCCTCACGCCTGATCGGCCTCGGTGAGTGGAGGGTGGCACAGGCGCCCGGCAGCTGTTGGCTGACTCCTCGGAGTCCGACGACTCTTCCCTGTATTCCAGGCCCCTCGACCTGAAATCCTCTGGGGGTCTGTCGATGGACGAGAGCCCATCCTCGTTCCTGGGTATCCTTCAGCTCATCTCAGAGTCCACTGGGATGCAGCTCGAACCTATGCAGAAACGGGCCAGATATCCCCTCACAGAGACTTTGGACCAAGGAGATTCCCCACGGAGGCCTTCCCTGTGGCTGAGGCCGTTGTTGGTCCAGTCTTGGAGTTGTGACAGCAGCCTGCATCCTGTCCTGCGCCTTCGGCTAGGATGGCCCATAATCGCAGTCCCCACCGGTTTCGTCTCCAGTTTTTGGGAGCACCCCTCAGCTGAAGGGCTAGTAACCGATAGCGTCTTCCAGCACTCCGGAAACACTAGGGACGTAGAGAAGCCCACGGACACGGAGTCCAAAAAGCTGAACTACTCTGGGCGCAGACTTTATGCTGCTTCCTCCCTAGGCCTTCGACAGGCTAGCTCGACTCTACTGATGGCACACTTTTCACACGCCCTTATGGGCTTCCTGGATGAGGTGCTTCCTCATCTCCCAGCTGACCTTGAAACAACTGTCAAGCAGGTACAGGATCAGGGAAGGGCGGTGGCCAAGCAACAGCTCCAGACTGCCTTGGACATCGGAGACTCTTGTGCCCGGTCAGTAGCGGCAGCAGTAGCCATGCGCCGCAGAACTTGGCTGCAGATCTCCATCTTTATGGCGGATACCTAGCACAGGCTAGCAGATGTCCCCTTCTTGGGCACCGACTTGCTCGGGCCTGGTGTGGAGGGCCATCTCTAGAGGATCGAGAAGTCCAACGCCACCTTGGACTCGGTCACGTCTGCCCAGAAGGACAAAGGCCACCAGCAGCAGCGTAAGCCCTTTCTCCCTTCCGCCTCTGCGGCACGTCCAGCCCAGCAGCATCAGCAACAGGGCCAGCTGGCTCACGCTTGGTGCCCCAAGGCCAAGCCTGCTGCTTCCTCCAGCAGGAAGCCTGGAGGGAAAGGTCCAGGTGGCTCCTCAGCCGGCTCTTCCTCTAAGCCTGCCCAGTGATGGGTTGAGGGGTGCCGCCCCCAACCTCGTCATTCCTCCCCTGGGTTCCCCCGTGGGGGGACGGCTCAGACACTTCTTTTCCAGCTGGTCCGCTATCACCGCGAACCATTGGGTGTTGGAAGTGGTCGGCAGGGGTCTGCCTCTGGAATTTGCGTAGACCCCTCCCTATCGAGCCGTCGCCCCTTGCGGGGGCTACCGGTTCCGCAGCCTCTCTGTCAGCTCGATGAACCAACATAGCTCTGCTCCTCCAAAAGGAGGTGCTCAGCAAGGTGACGGATCCTTCTCCAAGCCCAGGGTTTGTGTCCAGGTAATTCCTGGTCCCAAAACGGATGTGAGACTGGTGTCCCATTCTCGATCTGCACGACCTGAACAAGTTCCTAAGGCAGCGCACCTTCAGGATGGTCACTCTGGCTCAGATCATACCATCCTTGGAACTAGGTGAGTGGTTTTACTCTCTGGATCTCCAGGACGTGTTCTTTCACATCCCAATCCATCCGTCACATCGGCGATTCCTCTGCTTCAGAGCAGAGGGATCCCTCTATGAGTTCCGGGCCATGCCCTTCAGCCTTTCTTCAGCTCCCAGGGTCTTCACCAAATGCATGGCAGTGGTGACAGCATTCCTGTGGCACCAAGGGGTCCGGGTGTACCTTTACCTGGACGACTGGCTGATAGCAGCCCCCTCCAGGTTGGAGGTGGTGCGGTCCAGAGATCTGGCCCTCCAGGTCTGCTATCAAATTGGTCTCCTGATCAACAAGGCCAAATCAGAACTCGTACCGTCGCAGGTGATTCAGTTCATCGGGGCAGAGCTTGACTGTCTTTGAGCCAGAGCCCAGCTCCCAGTGGATAGGGCCGAGGTCCTTTCCTCCTTTGCCCAGTCATTTCTGGTTGGGCAATTGCACCCTGCCCGGGACTTCCTGCGCCTTCTGAGTCTCATGGCTGCTTGCACCAGCGTGGTCCATTGGGCCCGCTGGCTTTTGCGCCCCCTGCAATGGGGGCTGGCCTGCCAGTGGTCTCAGCGCTCCGGTCCTTTGGACCAGCCAGTAAGCATGACCCAGAGGATGTGGGACGGCCTACAGTTGTGGCTTGTCCCAGCTCATCTGCAGGAGGGTATCCCGTTTGTCCGCCCCGAGCCGAAGGTCATACGTATGACCAACGCCTCTTTGATGGGTCGGGCTGCCCATCTGGGGGAGCTCCGGGCCCACGGCCTCTGGTCCCCTCCGGAGTCTGGATGCCACATCAACCTGCTGGAGCTTGGAACGGTACGGCTAGCCCTCACTGCCTTCGCTCCATTTGTACGGGGTCAAGTTGTTCAGGTCCAGACGGACAACACCACGACCATGTACTATCTCAACCGTCAGGGCGGGACGCACTCCTTGCCTCTGTGCAAGGAAGTTCTCTGCATTGGGTCTCTCTTAATCTGCCTGGAGGTGGATCTCCTAGCCATCCATGTGGCAGGAGCCTCAAACAGTCTGGCCGATGCCTCCAGCAGGATAGGCGCTGCATCTCACGAGTGGTCTCTCCTGCCCGGAGGTAGTTCAAGACCTGTTCTCCCATTGGGGCACCCCTCAGGTAGATCTGTTTGCCTCCAAGGAGAACACGAAGCTGAGGCTGTTTCATGCCCGCCCCCCTCAGCAGGGCTCGCAGCAGGGGGATGCCTTCTCGAGGCCATGGACCCCGGGCCTCTTCTGCACCTTCCCTCTATTTCCCTTGATCCACAAGGTGCTTCTCAAGATGAAGAGGGAAAAGGCGCAGGTGATTCTGGTAGCCCCAGACCGGCCTCGCCAGTTCTGGTACCCAGATCTCCTCGGCCTCAGCTCCAGGCTTCCGAGGCGGCTTCCAGCCCACCTGGACCTGATCGCAGTCAACAAGGGGAAGGTGCTCCATCCAGACCTTCAATCCCTGCATCTGACAGCCTGGTTCCTGAGTGGCTAGAGTTCCAGGCCTTGGGTCTTTCCGACGAGGTCCTTAACGTCGTTGAGGCGTCCCGTAAGGAGTCGACCAGAAAATGCTATGCCTTTAAATGGAAGAGATTCTCCATTTGGTGTCAGGACAAGGGGTTGGACCCCTCTTCATGTCCATTGGCTAGCATTCTGGACTACCCGTGGTCCCTTTCTCAGCTAGGGCTTCAGTGGACGACCCTTAAGGTGCACCTGGCAGCCATCTCTGCTTACCGGGCACGGGCCGGCAAAGCAGTCAGTGGTGCAGGAGAAGGTGGTCTGGCGCTTTTGGAAAGGCCTCGATCACATATCCCCTCTGGTGGGAGAATCTCCACCTCCATGGGATCTACTGCTGGTATTGGCCAAGCTCATGGGCAAGCCATTCGAACCGATGCACAGGTGCGATATCTCCCATCTGTCGTGGAAGACCGCCTTCTTCGTGGCTATAACGTCCGCCAGAAGGATGGGAGAGCTCCAGGTACTTTCCATTGAGTCTCCTTATCTGGTCTTCCACAGGGACAAGGTTGTCCTTGGCCCCCACCCGAAATTCCTTCCGAAGGTGGTGTCAGAGTTTCACCTTAACTAGGTGTTGACTCTGCTGGTGTTCTACCCCAATCATACCTCGGAGGCTGAATACAGGCTCCATACTTTGGACCCTAGAAGAGCGCTCGCTTATTACAAGGAGCGAACGGCTGAAGTTCGGGGAGAAGTTCGCTAGCTGTTTGTCACCTAATCTGAAGCCGCACCTGGCAGAACTGCAGCCAAGTGAACGATTAGCAGGTGGGTCACCTCCTGCATAGATCTCTGCTATTGGTTGACGGGCTTGGAGCCACCCAGAAATAAGAGCTCATTCTAGCCGCCATACTGCTGCTTCGGTGGCTGCTTCTAGGGATGTCCCTATCCGGGAAATCTGCAGGGCTGCTACCTGGAAGTCAGCACACACCCTTATTTCCCATTACCACATTGACCTAGAGTCACGCCAGGATGCTGGTTTTGGGACCTCGGTTCTCCAGTCCTTATTCCCCAAGTAAGTATCGGGGGGTATGCGCCTTGCCTCCCTCCTCCCGGAGAATTGCTAGGAGTCTGCTAGACAGTGTGGATTGAAACATATCCATGTCCCTAGAAATACAGGTTCTAGGGACATGGATATGTTGTTCATCCACACTATCTGGCAGGTTCCTTGCCGCTTTAAATCTTGCCGGAAGGTCTTCAAGCTGGCTCCTCCCACCCACCCGGGTGGTAAAACTCGACTCCGCCCCATGGCGCCAGATCTTCCTTACGCTTGGAAGCTCCAGGTTCCCTCCTTAACGCCTCATGCATTAAGTTTTGGGCCTAAATCCTCGGGTTTAAAAAGAGAGAAAAATTTTTATAACTTTTCTCGGTCTTCTTCCTTGGCGGCTGACGATGGACAAATCGACTCCTGGATTTCGGAGATGTCCTGTTGGGCAGAAGATGTCTCGGGACGGACCCGCACTCCGCGTCGTTTGTTGCCTTGGCCAGGAGCACGACCCACAGGCTTCCGACCTGTGTTCCTCCTTCTGGGTCTCGTCCTCGGAGGACGCGCTGCCCTTACATCTGGGCGTCCCGAAGAAGATTTCCTCGGTCAAATCCAAGAGGCCCGACTGGCGGTTTCGCGCTCGCGGATCCGCCCGAACAACTAGAGAGGTTGGTCGCCTTGAACAGGCGTATGCGGCCAGGCGCGCTTCCTCTTCTGTGCCTTTGTCCCTCTATCGGGACCTCATATTCAGCTTCCTTTAAGGAGCTTTGCTTGACCCTCTCAACTAAAGGCGAGGTCCTACTTCTTCGAGTCCGTTTCATCGGTCGAAGAAGTCTAAGAGTAAGTCTCATCGTCGACGCTCTTGGGAGCGGGAAAGATCCCCCTCCCCTCGTCGACAATCGACTTCGGTCGAATTCTCGGCTTCGGCCACTGGCTTCACGGTGCCCCGTCAGGCCAGGTGACTGAGACTCCGCCCGGCAGTCGAGATTTTCTCGACCCGTTAAGACGAGTTGTCGGCTGGAGAAGCCGAATTCCCTCCTCCCGGTTCCCCGGTGAGGAGCTGAGGATATCGTCGGCTCTCTGTACGGTGAATCAGGAGCCGTCGGTTTTGCCGACCGAGTCAGGGGATGGCGATCTCGGCTCCCGCCTCACCGACCTCGGCCTAGCCGAGATTCTCGGTCTCGGACATCTTCGCGGTCCAGCTGTTCCCGTCGACACAGACGGTCTCAGTCTCGGCACCACGGCAAGCGGCGTCGCCGCTCTTCCTCTTCTTCCTCCTCGGCCAAGGAGGGAAGGCTTCGGCGTAAGCTACGCCGAAAATACGAGGACCTCATGTGGCAACAATTTTTTCTGGCCAATAAGCCGGATCAGGCCTCTTCTCCGGTCATTAAGTGGTTGCCACCGGACCAGGTAGTGGTCGAGGAGCCTGTTTCCAGGCCAGTTGTCCGACCTATTCCGGCTGCCCCACCAATTGTGGTGGAACCGCCTCCACCTCAGCCAACAGCTGGGGCTCCGACAAAAGAATCGCGGTTGGCCCAAGGCCTTCCCGTTAGGCTGTCGGTCACTCTCACGCCTGACAAGCCTCGGCAAGTGGAGGGTGGCTCAGGCTCCAGGCAGCTATTCGACAACTACGTCGAGTCGGATGCGCCTCCCTGTTCTCCAAGCGTTTTGACTTGGAGTCCTCTGGGGCAGTCAGTGGACGATAACCCTTTGTCCTTCCTAGGACTTCTTAGGCTCATCTCAGAATCCACTGGGATGAAGCTTGAACCCGTATCAAGCAGGCCAGATATCCCCTCACCGAGATTCTGGACCGGGATTCTCCACGAGGCCTTTCCAGTGGCCGAGCCATTGTCGGGCCGGCCCTGGAACTTTGGCAGCATCCGGCTTCCTGTCCTCGCCTTGACCAGGATGGCCAGGAAGTATACGGTCCCTACTGGCTCTCTGTCCGGTTTTGAACACCCCTCGGCTGAAGGGCTGGTCACGGACAGTGTTTTCCGGCTGCCGGTAATGCCAGGGGCGTGGACAAACCGCCTGACAAAGAGTCCAAGAATTGGACTACTCAGGGGAAAGTGCTGCCTCTCTCACCGACGCCGTCCAGGCCAGTTCGGCCGTCCTCATGGCACATTTCTCCCATGCCCTGTTGGATTCACTGAATGAGGCGGTCCTCATCTTCCGCTGACCTGCAGACTACGGTCAAGCAGGTGCGGGATCAGGCAGGCAGTAGCCAAACAACAGCTCAGACTGCTCTGGATATAGGAGACTCATGTGCCGGGTCAGTGGCAGCGCTGTGCACATGCGTCGGGCGGGCGTGGCTGCGAATATCCACCTTTACCGCGGATACCCAGCACAAGCTTGTGGGACGTTCCTTTCCTGGGAACAGACCTGTTCGGCCCTGGAGTGGAAGGCCACCTCAGAGGATCGAAAATCCAATGCCACCTTGGATTCGGTGTCAAGTCTCCAGAGGACAAGGGTCATAAGCTGATCTAAGCCCTTCGACCCTCTACTCCCGCGCCGCTGACCCAACAACAGCGTCAGGGCCAGCAGAGCTGGACCTGATTCAAGCCCAAGCCATCGGCTTCCTCTAATAGGAAGCAAGGAGGAAAAGGCCCTGGTGGTCCCCAGGCGGTCCTTCCTCCAGCCTGCTAAGTAGACGGGCTGAGGGGTGTCACCCCATCCCCGTCACCTGCCCCTGGTTCCCCCCATGGGGGGACGGCTCTGACACTTCCTTTCCGCCTGGTCTGCTGTTGCCACGGACAGAGTGGGTTTTGGAGGTGGTGGGAAGAGGCCTGCCTCTGGAATTCGAGCAGGCTCCACCCTTCAGAACCGTCGCCCCGCGGGGGGCTTTGGGGTCCCCAGAATCTCTACAGGCTCATCGAGCCGACATCGCCCTCCTCCTTCAGAAAAGGGTGATAAAAGAGATAGAGGACCCTTCACCAGAACCAGGGTTCGTGTCCAGGTACTTCCTGGTCCCGAAGCAGACGGGGGCTGGCGCCCATCTTAGAGCCCCTACGACCTGAACAAGTTCCTAAGGTCTCGAACCTTCAGAATGGTCACTCTGGCTCAGATAATACCATCTCTGGAACACGGCGGTGGTTCTGTTCTCTGGACTTCCAGGGCGTTCTTTCATGTCCCTATCCGTCCATCTCATCAGAGATTCCTCCGCTTCAGAGCGGAGGATCCCTCTTCGGTTCAGCCATGCCCTTCGGCCTTTCTTCAGCTCCCAGGGTCTTCACCAATGCATTGCAGCGGTGACAGCTTTCCTGCAGCACCAGAGGGTCCGGTGTACCCTTACCTGGACGATTGGCTGATAGCAGCCCTCCAGGTTGGAGGTGGAGCGGTCCAGAAATCTGGCCCTCGGGTTTGCTCTCAACTGGGCCTCCTGGTCAGCGAGGCCAAGTCGAACTCGAGGCAAGCAGGTGATATCCTGCATCGGGGCAGAGCTCGACTCTCTTCGAGCCAGAGCACGGCTCAGGCGGACAGGGCCGAGGTTCTTACCTCCTTTGCCCAATCATTTCTGGTTGGGCAATCGCGCCTGCCGGGACTTCCTGCGACTCCTGGGTCTTATGGCGGCCTGTACCAGCGTAGTCCGTTGGGCACGCTGGCACATCGCCCCTCCAATGAGGTCTGGCGGCCAGGTGGTCTAGCGTTGCGACCCTCTGGACCAGCGCGTGTGGGCGACTCAGGAGATGTGGAGCGCTCTCAGTGGTGGACGTTCGTCCCATCTGCGGGAGGTATCCGTTTGTCCGCCCGAGCCGACGGTCTCTCTATCGACCGGCCTCTTTGATGGGTTGGGGTGCCCATCTGGGGAACACGGCACGGCCTCTGGTCCCCGCGGGAGTCCCGATGCCATATCAACCTGCTGGAGCTCCGTGCGGTCCGCCTAGCTCTCACCGCCTTTGCTCCGTTTCTCCGGGGTCAAGTGGTCCGAGTCCAGACGGACAATACCACGACCATGTACTATCTAAACCGCCAGGGCGGGACGCGCTCCTTGCCTCTATGCAAGGAAGCTCTCCGCATCTGGTCACTAGTGCGCAGCCTGGAGGCGGATCTCCTGGCCATTCATGTGGCAGGAGCCTCCAACACCCTGGCCGATGCCCTGAGCCGATAGGGGCTGCATCACGCGAGTGGTCTCTCCTGCCGGAGATAGTACAAGACCTGTTCTCCGCTGGGGCACACCTCTGGTGGATCTGTTTGCCTCAGGGAGAATGACGAACTGAGGCTGTTTCATGCCGCCCCTCAGCAGGGCTCGCTGCAGGGATGCCTTTTCGAGCCCGTGGACCCGGGCCTCTTTACGCCTTCCCCGTTCCCCTGATTCACAGGGTCCTGCTGAAGCGAGGAGGACAAGCGCGAGGTGATTCTGATAGCCCCAGACTGGCCTCGCCAGTTCTGGTACCCAGATCTCCTCAGTCTCAGCTCCAGGACTCCGCGGCAGCTTCCAGCTCGCCCGGACCTGCTCTCAGTCAATCAGGGGAAGGTGTTCCATCCGGACCTTCAATCCCTGCACCTGACGGCCTGGTTCCTGAGTGGCTAGAGTTCCAGGCCTTGGGTCTTTCCGACGAGGTCCTCAGCGTCGTTGAGGCGTCCCATAAGGAGTCGACCAGAAAATGCTATGCCTTCAAATGGAAGACGTTCTCCATTTGGTGTCAGGGAAAAAGGGTTGGACCCTTTCTCGTGTCCTGTGGCGAGCATTTTGGACTATCTATGGTCCCTATCTAGTCAAGGGCTTAGGTCGACAACTTTTAAGGTGCACCTGGCAGCCATTTCTGCTTACCGGGCGCGGGCCGGTCAGCAGTCAGTGGCGCAGGAAAAAGTGGTCGGGCGCTTTTTCAAAGGCCTTGATCACATTTCCTCCAGTGCGGGAACCCCCACCTCGCGGGATTTACTGCTGGTACTGGCAAAGCTCATGGGCAAGCATTCGAACCAATGCACAGGTGTGGTCTCCCCACCTGTCGTGGAAAATCGCCTTCTTGGTGGCTATCCGTCAGCCAGAAGGATGGGAGAACTCAGGCGCTGAGCATGGTCTCCTTACCTGGTCTTCCACAGGGACAAGGTTGTCCCTCGCCCCACCGAAATTCCTTCCGAAGGTGGTGTCGAGTTTCACCTTAATCAGGTATTGACTCTGCGGTGTTCACCCAATCACCTCGGAGGCCGAATATAGGCTCCATACTCTGGACCTAGAAGGCACAAGCTTATTATAAGGAGCGCCTGTGGCTGAAATTCGAGGAGAGGTTCAGCCAGCTGTTTGTCACCTATGCTGAAGCCGCACCTGGCAGACCTGCAGCCAAGCCGGACGATAGGCAGATGGGTCACCTCCTGCATAAATCTCTGCTATGAGTTAGCGGGCATGGAGCCTCCCAGAGGATAAGAGCTCATTCTCACCCGCCATACTGCTGCATCGGTGGCTGCTTCCAGGGATGTCCCTATCCAGGAGATCTGCAGGGCTGCTACCTGGAAGTCAGCACACACCTTTATTTCCCACTACCACATCGACCTTGAGTCACGCCGGGATGCTGGTTTTGGGGCCTCGGTTCTCAATCGTTGTTCCCCAAGTAAGTATTAGGGGTGTCTTGCCTCCCTCCTCCCGGAGAACTGCTAGAGTCTGCCAGATAGTGTGGATGAACAACATATCCATGTCCCTAGAAATACAGGTTACTCACCTGTAACAGGAGTTCTAGGAATGGTATATTTGTTCATCCTACCCGAAACCACCCGACCTCCCCGGCTTCGACGCACAACCTGAGCTTCCAGCGGGCCAGATCTGGCGTCATGGGGCGGAGCCGAGAGTTTTACCACCCGGGTGGGTGGGAGGAGCTAGCTTGAAGACCTTCCGGCAAGATTTAAAGCGGCAAGGAACCTGCCAGATAGTGTGGATGAACAACATATACCATTCCTAGAACTCCTGTTACAGGTGAGTAACCTGTATTTACTCACCTGTAACAGGAGCTCTAAGTGGTATATGTTGTTCATCCATAACCACCAACCTCCTCTTCGAGCCAGCAACCTGGCTGGTCGAGGCTAGATCTGGTGTCATGGGGTGGAGCCGAGGGTTTTACCACCCGGGTGGGCGGGAAGAGCAAGCTTGAAAACTTTACGGCCCGTCTTAAAGCGGCAAGGAACCTGCCTGACAGTGTAGATGAACAACATATACCGCTCCTAGAACTCCTGTTACAGGTGAGTAACCTGTATTTCTAGCCTTCTCCTGTTACAGGTGAGTAACCCGTATTTTTCCCCATTGTTCCTCCACCCCTCCTTCTTGCCCGTTTGCTAGCACTTTTCTAAGGCACTCTCCCATTTTCCCAAAGTCAGCCCTCCTAAAGTCCAATACTCTTGCTTTTGTGTGGCTTGACTCTATGGCTATGTTTATCGTGAACCACACTGTTTGGTGGTCAGTTGTTCCCAGGTGGCTACCCACTCCTAAATTTGAGATCCTTTCTCCGTCCCCATTTGACAGTACCAGGTCTAAGATTGCTCCCTCCCGAGTGGGTTCCACCACCAGCTGTCTGAGGCATGCCCCCTGTAGGGCATTGAGAATAATCCTGCTCTTGGATGTGGCTGCAGCAAAGGTGCTCCAGTTAACATCTGGCATATTCAGGTCCCCCATCAACAATATCTCCCCTTTTTCTGCCATTCTAAGGATGCCTTCTATCATTTCCTTGTCCATTGCCGCCCCCTGAGATGGGGGTCTGTATACAACCTCCGTGCGGATTGTGGTGCCATATCCTGTCTACAGGGTGACCCACAGTGCCTCCTCTACTCCCTGTTTATCATTTAGTTCCGTTGCTTTGATCTCTTCCCTTACATAGAGAGCAACTCCTCCTCTTTTACCCTCCCTGTCCCTCCTATAGCTTGTGTACCCTGGTATGTTGACATCCCAGTCATGGTTCTCAGTGTACCATGTTTCTGTGACTGCCACGATATCCATGTGTCCCTTGAGTCTTCCATCAAGGCCACTAGTTCAGGGAGCTTGTTACACAGACTACAGGCATTGGTATTCATCACCCTCCATTTTTTGATTGCCTTACCCCTTTTAGCCCCATCCCTTTCCTTACTGCCTTTTTCTGCATTTACCCCTGTCCTCCTTATTGACTTCTCTACCTTGGTGTTTACCTCTCTAACTACTGTGTTTTGTGGGGGGAGGCTGGGTTTTCCCTGCTCCTTTTCAGTGCCTCCTCCCTTGGCTAGTTTAAATGCTTGCCAATGAAGCATTTAAACCTATCACCTAGGATCCTCGTTCTCCTCCCGGTCAGATGCAGACCATCACACCAGTATAGACCTGTATCCCTCCAAGTGAACCCCCAGTCTCCAATGAAGCCAAAACCCTGAGCTCCATGCCAGTTTTTCAACCATTCATTGAATTCCATGGTGCAGAGTACCCTAGCATCACCCTTACCATAAACAGGCAGCACCTCCGAGAAGGCTACCGTACATGCTACTCATCTAAGGCCCTTCCCCAACTCTTCAAGCTCCTCTTACGCTGCTCTGATCCCATTCCCAGCCAGGTATGTGTGTTCTTAATTCCTGAATCTGGAAAGTCGTTGGCTCCTAGCTTCTTATTTTCCATTGTTAACTGTAGGTTGATCGGTTGTATTCACAGATCGGAGAGAGTGCTGCCCAAACTGAGAACTGCCTGTAATAGCATTTGACACTTTGTTACAGGTCATCATTGATTTTTACTTCGAGTGGGAGCTCTTGCAGCAGGCTATTAACATTAGGACTATGCAGCCAGGCACTAGGACCCCAAGGCAAACTTCTAGCTTGCTGTCTCCGGACGCCAGCTCTGCTCCAACATTGGCTGATGGTATATCAGGGGGCGTTCCCCAGCCCCACCTCAGTTCTTTCCTACCACAGACCTGTTAACTTCGTTTTTTTGGTAAACTTCTGGAGGCACTAGTATTAGTCTTCAACAGTCTTTGCCTTATTTTTTCGGTTGAAAAGTCCGCTTTTCATCTCCTCTTACTGTATGTCGTCTTCACCATCGTCCATCTCGTCCACTGAGAAGAAGAGGATGAAGTGCGCCTGTGGTCGCCAGATACCGGTGAAGGATAAACAGGAGGCCTGCGTCTTGTGCCTGGGACCCGACCACAACACCAAGGCCTGCTCAGTGTGTAGAGGCTTGACCAGCCAGACTAGAGTTCACCGCCTGAAAGCATTCAAAGCCCATCTTTTAGAGCAGCAAGTAGCAGTGATGCAGGCCTCACTGGCAGATAAGTCCTCTTCTTCTACTTTTTCTCACAGGCACAAGGAGAAAAAGAAGGATTAGGATAGAAAATCCCGAAACAAGGACCGGGGTCAGTCCAAGGGGCGTTCATGCTCCCGGTCCCCTCACTGAAAGAAGCCCTCCTCCGGGTCGAACTTGGAAGGATCCGACCATTCTTCCTGCCATTCTCAACACTGCTGGGCGGCAAGAAGCTTCCATTCTCGCCAAAAAAATGGCATTGGGGAATGGCAAGCAGGGCTCTGGTTCTTCAGCCCAGTCTTCCCTGAAGGTGAAAGCTATTTCCCTGGGGACATCCTCCACCTCAGGGTTCGGGACCTGTACTTCAGTCGCAGGGACTTTGGTCCCAACATCGGCACCCCCCGGCTCCACATACCGGGCAAGGCCTTGGCTTCCACGGATCGGGAGTCGGTTTCGACACCGGTTACGGCCCAACAATCCTCAGTGGCGCCGGTTACTGCTTCTAAACCAGCATCGGTCTCAAAGCCCACCAGCTCCAGACTGTCGTCAGTCCCAGAAAAGGAGCATCCATCGAGTACAGCATCCTCAAAGCCTGAATGTTCGCCAGTCCACAGGGCGTCGATGCCAGAAGACACGGTGGATCGGTCCACACCCTCACCTAAAGACCCTCCGGATCTCGCCATGTCACCAATTGTGCCTCCCACATCAGAGCGACCTTCGCCTTCAGAAAGTCTGGCTGCAGTAAAGTTCACTAAGGAGAAACTGACCAAACTATTCCAGTTCTGGTGGGGACAGGTCAAAAAGGACATTGTTCCACCACAGCCGGACCCGAAACAGACTCTGACTGAGGAAGAGGGCAAAGGCCAGCCATGAAGCCTTTGGCTTCCGTGTCCAAGCCATTCTACCCTAAACTGAAAATGAAGTCTCGCTCACACAGCTCCACGGACACCCATGGGCGAACTTTGCACAAGAAGAGGTGACACCGACGTCACTCATGATCTCTTAAGTTCCGACCGTCATTGCTCCCGTAGCCGGGGGCGATCAAGCTGTCGGTCTGACAGCCGTCATTGGCACTCAGCCAGCTATCACTGGTCCCACTCCCATTGTCGGTCCTCCAGCCGTCGTCGGTCCAACAGTGGGCGGTGTTCTCTTGCAAGGTGCAGATCCTCCTCAGGGTCTGCTTTTCCTTCCTCTTTGGGCCGAGGTTCGGAGCCCAGCTCGGGTTCTGACCGTTCCCTTTCTAGGGAGAGGATGGTGTCCCTGGATGAAAAGGACAGTCCCAGGTCACCTCCTGATGATCCCATGTTCATGGGCGTCATGAGGCATATACAGTCTTCCAGTGGGTGGGAGATGGAGGATCTGGATCCCAAGCGCCAGAGACTAGAGAATACCTGAGGCAGAAGGAGCCAAAATCTTTGGTTGTCCCTCCTCTCGTGGATACCTTCCAAGATCTTGCTTGGATCACTTGGAAGCATCCTTCCACTACTCCAGCAGTTTCAATGAAGTCAGGCAGGCTATACAGGGTGCCGAGGGATGAGCCTTTCCTGGCGGCACACCCTCAGGCAGACTCCGTAGTGATTACAGCTAGCTGCCCCTGATAAGTCAAAACAGCTGAAGCACCTTAGTTCTCAGCCTCCTAACGTGGAGTCCACATATCTAGATTAGGTGGGCAAGAAAGACTATTCTGCCTCCACCTGCTCTATCCGGTCCCTCAGGTTTCCTTACGCATGTGGTACAGTACCAGAATGCATTATGAGAAAAGGATTAGAGGTCACTCAGGCCTTGCCAGACTCGGCACAGAAGACTGAACTCCTGGACATATTGAAGTTGGGTTCAGACGTAGGCACTCACATTCTGAGGGCCTTGTATGACACTGCTGATATGGCATCTAGGGCAGCGGCATCCAGCGTTTGCCTCAGGCACCACAACTGGCTTAGAGTCTCAGGATTCTCCTGGGATCTGCAGTTCGGGATCCTGGACCTCCAGTTCCAGAGTTCTGTTCTCTTTGGGGAGGAGACCGAAAAACTGATCTCTCGTCTCCAAGACTCTGGGAAGTGAATCAGGTCTGTCCGTAAAATGTACAAAGAGGACCAGAAGCCCTTTCGCAGACGGCCATTTCGTAAGACCTCAGGGCAGAATACCTGCAGTCAGTTCGCACAGAAGGGAGGCTTCAAGAGAAAGGCACCAGTCCAGTCTTCTGGGAGCTCCGCCTGTAGAGGCCCTAAGTCCTCTCAGCCTTCTCTGCCTATTCCCAGATCTACCCAATGACTCCTTACCAGCCCCCCCCATCTCCGGCAGAGGAGATGGGGAAGGCAGTAGGGGGTCATTTCTCCCTTTACGTCAAGGGTTGGAACAACATTACATCAGACAACTGGGTCTTGGACCTTGTAAGGTGAGGATATACTCTCGAGTTCACGCAGATCCCTCTGGAGACACCACCAGGGTTCTCCCATTATCCTCCTTCACGCATCCCTTTGAGCAAAGGAGAGATTCAAACCCTATTGCAAAAGGGGGCGATAGAGCCAGCCCCCCACCCTGGCACAACAAGGGCAGGGCTTTTACTCTCACTTTTTTCTGGTCCCAAAAAAGACGGGGGATCTTCGGCCCATTCTGGACCTCAGTGCATTAAATCTCTTTATAGACTACAAAAGGTTCAGGATGGTCACCCTACCTGGCCTTATTCCCCTCTTGCATCAAGGAGACTGACTCTGCTCCCTGGATATGCAGGATGCCTACATGCACATCAGGGTTTTTCTTCCGCACCAGAAGTTCCTGCGGTTCCGCTTCCGAGAGAGACATAATCAGTTTTGAGCCTTTCCGTTCAGCCTCACCTCCGCTCCGCGAGTCTTCACCAAGTGTCTAGTGGTGGTGGCTGCAGCTGCTAGATGCCAGGGCTACTATGTCTTTCCCTACCTAGACGATTGGCTCCTGGCAGCTCCTTCCAGAGTTCAACTCATTCGCACTCTCGGAGACACCTTTGCTCTCTTCCGAGAGCTGGGGATCACTCTGAATCTTCCAAAGTCATCCCCAGAACCCAGCCAGTGACTCCTCTTTATCGGTGCCGTCCTGGATACAGTTCAGGGCCTGGCCTTCCTCCTGCAGGAAAGGGGGAATCGTCTAAGGAGTGTAGCCCGGGTGGTAGACATGGCTTCTCAGGTCCTAGCCAGGACCTTCCTCAGACTTCTGGGGCACATGGCAGCGGCCATTCCCACAGTTCCTCTGGCTTGCCTGCATATGAGAATCCCACAATGGATGCTCAGGGTGCAGTGGGACCAAAGGTCAGATGACCTAGACTAATCGGTCAGGATCTCCAACCCGGTCAGAAGGATACTTTCCTGATGGCTAGACCCCTCCAACCTAGTACGAGGGGTCCCTTACCGGCAGGAGCCGCCAAGATGGACTCTCACTACAGATGCCTCTGGTCTCAGTTGGGGGACTCATCTGGGAGACAATCAGACCCAGGGAACTTGGTCTTCAGACGAGCAACTACTCCATATCAGTATTCTACAGATGCGAGCGGTCCTGAATGCCTTGAGGGTGTCTCAGATGGACCTGTTGCCAGACCCCTTTTCTTATCCAGATGGACAACACCTCAGTGGTGTTTTACATCAACAAGCAAGGGGGCACACACTTGTATCCCCTTTGCAGGGAAGCAATGAGGGTCTAGTACTGGGCGCTGGAACATTACTTAGATCTCACTGCTGTTCATGTTCCAGGCGCCCAAAACATCTTGGCCAACGGCCTAAGCCGGTCTTGGACCAAGGCTCATGAGTGGGAGCTCCTCCAGTCAGTAGCAGATCAGCTGTTCAACAGGTGGGGCCATCCAGAGTTGGACCTCTTTGCGGCTCCACTCAACCTCAAACTGCCCAGTTTCTGCTTGCTAGAGCCTGTGCCTGGTGATCTTACTTCAAGAGATAGCTCTTGCAGCAGGTAACACATATAGGACTGTAGCCGGCCGGCAACAGGACCCCACGGCAAACTTCTTCCAGCAGTACCAAGCGGGGACCGCCCCTGACGTCGGCCCGCTCCCGACGTCCTACATGGTATAAGAGGCGGCGGTCCCGCTGTCAATGCATGCTTATCGGCTCCATGGCCCGACTCACGCCAGTTCGATTGCTTTTTTCGCTTCTTTCAAAATTTCCAATCACCTTTTTCACTTTTTTCTTCGATTGTTCCTGCATGTCTTCTCCCTCGCAGAGGCACACAAACAAGTGCACCTGTGGGAAACAGATCCCCGCCAAGGACGGCCACGCGGCCTGCTTGTTGTGCTTAGGCCCAGACCACAACACCCAGTCCTGCTCCCACTGCTGCCAGGCCTTCAATAGCTGGACTCGGATCTGTTGCCAGAAGTCCTTCCAGGCTTTTCTCGCACAGCAGCAGTTGGAAGCCATGCAGAGGGGCTCTTCCTCTGAAAGGGAATCTTACCACTGTCCTCACAAGAGCTCCGAGAAACATCACTCCTCAAAGTCCAAGGAGAAGCACAGGGAGAAGGAAAAAGTAAGGGAGAGGTCTCACTCCAGGTCACGATCCTCCAGATCTCTTACTGTCTGTGGGTCCGAGTCGTCAGGCCATGACTCCCGGCTAACAGTAGTCAAAGCCCCGGCTACCTGTGGTGGTGCAGATGCGAAGGAGAAGACACCGGGGTCCTCTAGTGTGACGCTCTAGCCGATTAAGATTCGGCCACCTACTCTGATGTCCAGCCAGTTGTCAGACCCAGGTAAGGTCCATTCTGCCCCTCGGTTGGCCTCTGTTTGCGGTGCTGTCTCCCAGGAGAAGGCTAAGTCCTCAGGCCAGTCGGCAGGGAGGTCCTCTTCCCTCCTGCCTAAACAGGCCTCTAAATCGGCAGAGAAACGCTCTATCCTGCTCTCAGACAGGTGCCACTCTGAAAAATCTGCCAAGCCCGCGTCAGACCCTCACTGACATCAGCCTGCGGAGGGCTCCCCTAAGGACTCCCAAATGCCACTGCCGCCGGCTAGATCTCCATCGTCCCCAGCGTTGCTTCCCCCATCGGATGTCAGGGCGGACGACACACTGGTGCAGGAGGACCTGACGCTGCCTCCTGGAGATGCCTCTGTACCCGACGATGGTCCCGATACCCTATCGTCACCTCCAGTACGTCCACCGACGCCGGCCAAGACCGACATTGGTACCAGCGCCGGCGTCCCTGGCCCTTCGTCGTAACCGGCTACAGGTTCTCCGAAATTGAACCTGAACCAGGTGAAGGACCTGTTCTCCCACTGGTGGGAGACTATCAAGCCTAACATCCTCCCACCAAAATCTCTACCAGTTAAGCGGTGGAACCAGATCTGGCTCCGAACTCAGACGGGGGGACCTGCCCTCAGAAAGGGTAGTCCCTAACTCCTTGGTTGAGGGTCAGGAAATCAGCCCCGAGAGGCCACACAAGAGGGTAGCCAAAAGAAAGGACCACAGATCCAGGTCGAGGAGCCCCAGATCTTCCAGCTCCTCGGACAGGCATTGCCACAAACGCAGGAGGTGCAGGTCCCCATCAGTCTCCTCCTCCAAATTGTATCACCCATTGGACTCCTCCACCTCATCCTTTGAGGAGCCACCTTCTGGGGAGCCTGAAGACATGCCCAAGTCACCTCCAGATGACCTGTCCTTCATGGAGGTCATGCGGCACATTCAGCCTAACATGGGCTGGGACATGGAGGATCTGGACCCTGAGCGTATGAGGCTTGCCAGATACCTCAGACAGAAGGATCCCAGGCCAGTAGTCACTCCCCCCCATGGTCAACACCTTTGAGGATGTCACTCAGGCTACCTGGGGACGCTCTCACTCTTTCATGGCCATTCCTAAGAAGGCGGACCATTTATACAGGGCACCCAAGGAGCAACCCTTTTTACCTGAGCACCCCGCCGTGGATTTGGTGGTCATCTCAACAGCTCATGACCATTTGCAGAGGCCCAAACATCTGAGCACCCAGCCTCTGGACAGAGAGTCTAAACAGCTGGATTCTGTGGGCAGAAAGGTGTACTCATCTGCCACCTGCAGCATCAGGAGCCTTAACTTTCTGACTCATATGGTCCAGTTCCAGAACTCTCTTTGGGAATAAGAAATGGACGTCTTTCAGGGTGTGCCCGACTGCCGTCAAAAGGCAGAACTTGCCAAGCTGAAGCAGACCGGGTCAGACGTAGGCACACATGTGCTACGATCTGCCTTTGACTCTGTGGACACGGCGGCAAGGGTGGCTGTCTCGGGCGTTCGTTTACGGTGCCATTCCTGGCTCTGTGTGTCTGGGTTCGCTCAGGATGTCCAGTCTAACATTCTAGATGCACCCTTCAGAGACTCCATCCTCTTCGGTGAGGATACGGAGAAGATGATCAAGAAGTTACAAGACTCTAGTAAGGCTATCCGCACCGTGCAGTCTATGTATCACCAGAAAGAGACAGTTTTGAAGGTCTCGTTTTCATGGCCAAGGGGGTCAACAGCCTCAGCAGCCCATGTTTTCAACAGCCTCAAACTCCACGAGGAGGCTTTGGTCAGAAAGGTGGCCCCAGAGAATCTGTGGGCTCTGCCTCTCACCAGACTAAACCCGCTCATGCCGCCTTCCCTTCCCCTCCAACAGCATGATTCTCAGAGCAACCCACCTCTCCACGACGTCTCGTTGGAAGGGGAGGTAGGTGGTCATTTTTCTCTTCATGCAGAGGCCTGGAGAATGGTGACCTCCGACCAGTGGGTCCTCAAACTCATAGAGAACGGGCACTCTATAGAGTTGATAGACATTCCTCCGGACAGGCCCCTACCCCCATCCTGTCACTCCATGGAGCATGCAGGCCTGATTCAGCAGGAGATACAGGCCTTGCTCTCCAAGAAAGCCATAGAACCCGTTCCCCCAAGCGAGAGGGGAACATGGTTGTATTCTCACCTCTTCCTGGTCCCAAAGAAAGGCCCATCCTCGACCTCAGTGACTTAAATCAATTGGTCGAGTACAAAAGGTTCAGAATGGTTACTCTTCAGAGCCTGCTCCCCATGGTCCATCAGGGAGACTGGCTAGCATCCCTGGATATGCAGGACGCCTATCTCCACATCCTGATAGCCAAGTGTCACAGGAAATACCTCTGGTTCACTTTCCAGGGCAGGCATTTCCAGTTCAGGGCGTTGCCCTTCAGTCTCTCCTTGGCTCCGAGGGTGTTCACAAAGTGCCTGATGGTGGTGGTTGCAGTGCTTTGGAGGAGGGGACACTATGTGTTTCCATACTTAGATGATTGGCTCCTCTTGGCCCAGTCTAGGGAACACCTTCAGAGTGCCATTCACAATACTTGCACTTTCTTTCAGAGCCTGGAGATCACTATCAACTCAGCAAAGTCATCCCTGATCCCCTCACAGCTCCTGCCGTTCATAGGGGCCCTCCTAGACATGGTCAAGGGAAGGACTTTCTGCTGTAAGACAGGGCAGATCACCTTCGGGCTCTAGCCAGGCAGATTTATTCAGCTTCCACCGTGCCAGCCAGGCTTTTGCTCCGGTTGTTGGGTCACATGGCAGCATCCATCATCACAGTCCCTTTCGCAAGACTTTGGATGAGGACAATTCAGTGGCCCTTCAGGTCCAGTGGGACCAGAGATGGGACGACCTGGACCTGCCAGTCTCCGTCACAGGACCAGTTCGCTCAGAACTGCTATGGTGGATGATGTTACCTGCTCTTCGGGAAGGAACTCCTTTTCGGAGGGAAGTTCCCGACTAGGTCCTCACCATGGATGCTTCAAACTCGGGATGGGGTGCACATCTAGGCGTTCACAGGACCCAGGGATCCTGGTCCTCGACCGAGGAGTCCATCCACATCAACGTCCTAGAGATGATGTCACTCCAGATACCAACAATACAGGAGTGGAGAGGCATAATGTCAGAAATATATAACTCAGAGAGTTTTAATGCGGAGATACAGGGCAGAGGTCCATCTCTCATTCTGAAGTGGCAGGGTTGGGTTCAGTATTGTTCTTTAGCAGACCCCAACTTTTGCCCTAGATAATAATTAAGGGAAGGAAAATTAGTGGATACAAACGTTGTATGCGATGCTTCGTGCTGACTCTTGAGACCAGTTTCCTGTGGTGATGCCTCCAGCTCTAATTTAGAGCTTTTTTGTTGGGAACTGTTACCATGGAGATGGACTTACCCTGTTGTCTTCACAAACTTTTGATTTAACAGGCTCATACCTAACTCTAAACCTAATGGTTGACTGTATAGCCCAATCTGTAATGCTTTATTGATTGCATTCTTTACCATAAATGTATAACATTTCTTCTGTATACGAGTGGAGAAGACTTGAAATATAAAGAAATTAAAAAAAAAAAAAAAAGAATGAATCTTAAGTTTTTGCCAAAGATGATATCCGAACTTACGTTAAACCAGCACATCAATCTCCCTGTTTATTACGCAGATTGCTCAAATAGAGGGGAAGCAATCCTGCATACTTTGGACATCCACAGGGTGTTACGCTACTATCTTTCCCGCACAGTTCCACATCGAAAGACGGAGCAATTGTTTGGGCCTTTGTGCCATGCTGCAAAGGCACCCCTGTGTCTAAGCAGACATTTTACAAGTGGTTGGTCAACTGTACTGTTTTCTGTTACAACAAGTATACGAAGCCCCTACCGGGCCTGGTTAGGGGTCATTCTACCAGGGGAGTGGCTACTTCATTTGCCTCTCTGCGTAACGTCTCTATTGGAGATATTTGTGCAGCAGCTACCTGGAGCTCAGTGCATACTTTCATCAAGCACTACAGCCTGGATATTGCTTCTAGGAGAGGGCAGGTTTCAGCTTTACGGTCCTCCAAAGCCTTCTATCATAACTGCCTCCTTAGGGCTACAGCGCTTCTAGCCTCCTCCCGGAGTTACCTCTCTCCCTTTCTCGGGATTGCTTGGGACTCAGTCCTAATGGTAATAGCCTGCTGCAAGAGCTCCTACTCAAAGTAAGATAGTACAGTTACGTAAGAACTTACCATAACAGTAGATCTTCAAGAGGAGTTCTTGCAGCAGGTGCTACTTTCCTACCCTCCTTCCCCCTAGTGAGTTCTGCATTTCTCTATCTATGGAATGCTCCCTCCTGGTCTGCCTGCTGGTCCTTTCACCGGTTCTGCAGCAGGCAAACTGAGGTGGGGCTGGGGACCGCTCCCATGATATACCATCAGCTGACGTCGGGACGGAGCCGGGGGCGTTCCCCATTGGAGGCTGCTAGCTAGAAATTTGCCGTGGGGTCCTAGTGCCTGGTGGCATAGTTCTAATGGTAATAGCCTGCTGCAAGAGCTCCTCTCGAAGATCTACTGTTACGGTAAGTTCTTACGTAACTGTACTTTTATCTGTATTCAGCCTTGGCTGAGCTGCCTCCCTTTTTAGGAGAGGTGCAGGTTTTATTCAGTCCAGATGTTGCAGAAAATCAGGCTGGAAGCTATGCCTCCTAGTGTGTTTGAATTGTTCCTTCAACCCTCCAGTGAGTTTTGCACTGGGTCTCAGTCCAAAAAACTTTTCGAAATTCCTCAGTGTAAAAGTAATTTCAGCCAGAAGCTTTCATTTTTTCATCTGTTCATGTACAACGATCCTCCTAATCCTCTCTGCCACAGTAAAATGTCTCGGGTGCAAATTGAAAAAGTAGCTGTTTGCAAGTTCAAAAGATGTAATTTATGTGTGAATGTTATTTATCTGTTTTTAACGTCATCAGTTTTTACCTTGCTGTTATGTATGTTTATAAACATCTATTTGCTTGCGAAAATGGGAGTTTTGTGTTTTTTGTATTTTTGCCTTTATTTCTGTTTTTATTTACATAAAGCGCTCTGATCCCTGGGAATTTGTGCTTAACAAATGTAGTACTACTACTGTTTTTTGCTGATAAGCTCACCAGAATAAACAACATAAATTAAATTTAATTTAGATAATTTAGGAATGCATGAGGTAGGAGTTGAATAGTTCTTAGATGAGCCTTTGTAGACCAAACTCTCCAGGCACAATAGATAGGAGGGTGGTCACCGACAGTGTTCCGGAGGACATCTGTACAGAAGATTCTTTCCTTTCCCTTTGATATCATCCTACCTATTAGGGTGGACTGGTGGCTGCTATCAGATAATCAGGAAGGTTCCGTTTTTAATTGTGTTAGATTGAATTTAAATAATGGAAATTGGGGGCATTCCTTCTTGGCGCTAAAGAACAACTGGAAACTTGGAGAAAAAGTACTGTTCACCTTAATGTCCGCCCGCTGAGACTGATATAGTGCAGCTATCGACCCACCAAACTGCTCTCCAAAGCTGAGGGTCTAATGTTCTTCTTTTATCATATACCCTCCCCTTTTTGTTGCCCAACAGAAAATCAGGTAATATCCGGCCACCATTTTAGCGACCCATGAAATGCACTGGGTAAACTGGGAAACATTGGTGAGATGATGACACATCGTTCTGCTGCTGATGTATGTAACAAAATCTTCCTTCCTCTTTGCAGCGCTGTGAAGCTCTCTACTCCAGTGTTTCTGGACTCAAGGCCCATTTAGCCAACTGCAGCAAGGTGCGTATCTTGGGAACAAATGCCAAGCAGATTTAGTTGGTGTTTATCAGTAATGAAGGAGGTGTGAACAACTATGTCTCACTTCCTGCCCCCACTACCTTTAGCACAATCAGGCAGCAGGAGTATAGTTAAAAATGTTCACTCCGGCCTGTCGGGCAGCACTAGGGCTGCCGCTCAAAACCCCCTAAACCTGGGTTTGGAAATAAACCTGATCTGTGGGAGAGCCAGTGGGAAGAGGAGGCTTGAGCGTTCACTGTCCTCTGGGGAGGGAGGAAGGGCTGCTGCCCCTACTTCAGTGCAGTTACATGGGTGACCACTCACTGTTCTGACCAGCTACGGTACGTCTCCGTGAGCACACAGTCTGACCGAGACCTCTTGAGGCTTGTCCATGTCCTGCTTCGAGTTTGATGTGTCCTCCTGTTCATCATCTGTCTCTGCTCTGGTCTCTTAGGTGGTGGTGCTCTATGCATGTGCAGGCTGGGAAAGGGTTCTGTGGCCAGGTCTTCAGCTTTTGCATCATGTGAAAGAAGCAAACCGCTTGTGTTGGGTTCAGTGTTAGGGAGCTCGGAGTGGGTGTTGTCAATAGTATGGGTGTCCTCTGAGTGGACGAGGATTCCAGGAGTTCGTTTTCCCATTCCAACCCATCCACTGCACATACCGTGCACATCTGATCTTACTTCGAGAAACAGCTCTTGCAGCAGGTTACACCATTAGGACTGAAGCCGGCAGGCGCCAGAACCCCACGGAAATTTTCTAGCTAGCAGTATTCAGTGGAGACCACCTCTGACATCGGTCCCACCCCCGACGTCAGGCATAGTATATAAGGAAGCGGTCCCCCAGAATCCCCAGTTATTTTCCTGACGTTGACTCGTCAGCATCGGCCTCTCGGTCTCTACCTAGCGCACGATGACTTAGAACTTCAAGAGTTTCTCCAAACTAATGTCCTCTCCAGCTCCTTCACTTGAGGGACACCTTTCCAAGTGTACCAGCGGAAAACATATCCCTTTTAAGGATCCTCATTCCTCCTGTGTGCGGTGCTTAGGCCCAGACCATGACACCAAGGCCTGCACTTTCTGCCAAGGGTTCAACAGCCGCATCAGGATCCGCCGTCAGAAGGCACTTCAGACTTACCTACTGGAAGAAAGACTTAGTAGGATGGACCAAGAACCTTCCTCCAAGGGCAGTTCTTCTTCTAAGGCCCATAAACACCGGGAGAAAGCAAGGTCCAGATCCCCAAACCGGGCCTCGGTCTCCCGTAGCTCAGGCTCCACCAGGTCGGACCGCTGTCCCTCCAGGGCTCGTTCTCAGCCCCATCCGGTCAAAGTCCGAGCCTCAGGTGGCTCTTCGACTCTCCAGCCTATCAAGACTTCAAGGCCCTCGGCTTCCTCCACTCCCTCTCGGGCCTCTTCCAAGTCTTCCAAACACCATAAGTCTTCCTCATCGACCTGACGTCGGGATCCCGACTCCAGGTCAGTCTCCCAGCCTCCCAGACGTCCGGATCCACCACCCAGGAAGACTAAAGACCTGACGTCCCTAAAGCGGACGCCGTACCTGACGTTGGCCAAGCACCCGACGTTGGCCAAGCATACAAAGTCGGCCAGGCGTTCACCGGAGCCGTGGACACCAGCCAGGCACCAGACGCCAGCCGGGCATTCGCCAGACCCAAAAACATCGTAAGCGACTCAACGCCGCCTCTACATTCACCGAGCCACCGCCTCCCCCAGTCACCGGCGGACACCGGGTCACAGGGATTCAGTGGAGGAGGACACAACGCTGTCCGAAGACCAGGCGGGCGACACTGAGGATGCCAGGCTCCCGAGGGAACCTTCGCCCACCCCGGATACACCCGTGGACCCGACGCCCGACCCCAGCGACAGACCACTGGCGCCAGGCCCGTCGTCAGGCATGAACCTGCAAGAAGTAAAGGATCTCTTTACTTTCTGGTGGGACACGATCCGAAAGGATGTGGTCCCTGTAAAGCCTCCTCCACCTCCTCCTCCTCCTACTCCTTCAATTCTTACGCCGCCTCCTCCAACACAGAGGTCAGCAGGATGACCACCAACCCCTAAGGAGCAGACTGCACCTCCCAGGGGTAGATCCAAGGATCGGAGAAGGCCTCCCTCAAGATCTCCATCACCATCAGGGTCTCCCAGCCCCAAGCGACCCAGACGTCGTCGGTATACTCCGTTGGGAGGACTCCAGATTGGATACCTCAGATTACTCCAGATCTCCTTCTCCACTCAGCATTCCATCACCTGACCCACATGACCTGCCCAGGTCTTTTCCGGATGATCCCTCTTTCTCTGAGACCATGAGGCACATCCAGGACAACATGGGATAGGATGCTGAAGACCTCGACCCCGAAAGACAGCGCCTTGCCCGTTATCTTTGGCAGAAAGACCCAAAGCCTGTAGTAGTGCCACCCTTGGTGGACACCATTGCGGACGTCACCAAGGCTGCGTGGAAGCGTCCGCACTCCACTCCTGCGGTGCCGAAGAAAGCTGACTGCCTGTACAAGGCCCCGAGCGAGACCAGTACTTGGCTCAACAACCTCTGGCAGACTCCCTGATCATTACGGCCTCACATGACCGGTCTCAAAGACCACAACACATGAGCACACAGCCACTGAACCAGGAATCCAAACAATTGGATGCCCTGGGGAGACGCATGTATGCGGCTGCTACATGCTCCATCAGGTCTCGGAACTACCGGACCCACATGGTACAGTTTCAGAGCGCCCTATGGGAACAGGGCCAAGACCTGGTCGATAAACTTCCGGATGGCGATCAGAAGGCGGAGCTCCTAAACCTCCACACAGGGTCTGATGTAGGTACCCAAGTACTATGAGCCACATATGATTCCGCTGACTCATCCGCCAGAGCTGCAGCTTCAGGCGTCCGTCTCCGGTGACATTCTTGGCTCCATATCTCTGGCTTCACCCCGGACGTACAGAAGAAAATTTTTGACGTCCCCTACAACGGCAAAGTACTCTTTGGTGAACCCTCGGAGAAGGTTATCACCAAACTACAGGACACTGGGCAGGCAGTCAGGTCTGTACAGGCCATGTACAGATCCAGGCCTGGTTCCTTTCGTAGGAACCAGAGCCGTTTTTGCAGTCGGCAACAAAGGCAGCAGCCACGTTCCGGTCAGCAACAAAGGGGCGCCTTTTAGCAGAAAGCCCAGGCTAAGTTGTCCCCAGGCAGAGCCCAGCTCTACACTAAACCGGCCCAGCCTGCAGGGACCAGTGCTGCCACAGCATGACTCCTTCCCGGCCCCCGCTCCTCCTCTGGATCAGCGGGCACAAAAGGTCGGGGGTCACATTGCTCAGCACTTTTTAGGGTGGCAGTCGATTACCACCGACTGGTGGGTTCTCCAGTTGGTCAAGAAAAGTCACTTCATTGAGTTTCTCGACCGCCCATCAGCAAGACCTCCCCTGCTTTCCTGTTACTCGGGTCAGCATGCCTTGCTCATACAGCAGGAGATGCTCGCTCTTCTGGGAAAAGAAGCGATAGAGCACGTACCGTGGAACCAGAGGAGTGCAGGGTATTATTCTCACTTCTTTCTGGTTCCCAAGAAAACAGGGGACCTCTGTCTGATACTGGACCTCAGCGACCTCAACGAGTTGGTCCTGTACAAACGCTTCCGCATGGTGACCCTCCCAGGTCTGATTCCCATGCTCAAGCAGGGCGCCTTTCTGGCATCCTTGGACATGCAGGACGCTTATCTGCATATACCCATTGCTCAAGCACACAGGAAGTTTCTGCGCTTCGAGTTTCAGGGCCACCATTACCAGTTCCGAGCCCTCCCCTTCGGACTGTCATCGGCACCTTGGGTATTCACGAAGTGTATGGTGGTCGTAGCAGCGACTCTGAGGAGACAAGGCCACTATGTGTTCCCCTACCTGGATGACTGGCTTCTCATGGCGCCCTCTTGGGAGGCCTTGATGTCCGCATTCATTATACCCAGTCTCTGTTCGAGACGCTGGGCATCATTATCAATCAAGAGAAGTCATGCCTGGTTCCGTCACAGACTCTGCAGTTCATAGGTGCAGTTCTGGACACCATCCAGGGGAAAACTATTCTTCCCCAGGACAGAGCGGAACACATCAGATCCCTCATCAGGGACATTTCGGCGAAGAAGACCGTTCCTGCCAGATTGGTCCTTTGCCTGCTCGGACACATGGCTGCGGCCATTGCAACAGTCCCGCTTGCTCGTCTCCACATGCGGGTCACCCAGTGGATGTTATAAGTCCAATGGGATCAAAAGCAAGACCATCTGCAGCTCCCAATCCGGATCACGAAGGCCATAATCCGGGATTGGCAATGGTGGCTAGATCTGAAGAATCTATCAGCGGGGTTCCCCTTCATTGCGCCGTCTCCGATTGTGACACTCTCCACAGACGCCTCAAGGCTCAGATGGGGTACACACCTCGACGGTGTCCAGTCTCAGGGCCTGTGGACAGCCTAAGAGACTCATCTCCACATAAATATCCTGGAAATGAGAGCAGTTCTTTATGCCCTGCAGGCCTTCCAGTCGGAGATTCCACCAGGTACTCTTCTGTTACAAACAGACAATTCCGCAGTGATGTATTACCTCAACAAACAAGGAGGCACCCATTCCTACCCGCTTTGCAGGGAGGCCATGTGGGTGTGGGATTAGGTTTTGCAACATGGCGCAAAGCTCATTGCTGTTCATGTCCCCGGAGTGGACAACGTCATTGCAGATGGCCTGAGCCACTCTCAGGCCAGAGTCCACAAGTGGGAACTACTCCAGGAGGTAGTAGAGGATCTGTTTCGCAGATGGGGTACACCAGAGTTAGACATTTTTGCATCCCCATCCAACACAAAACTGCCCAATTTTTGCTCGCTAGAACCAGGGCCTGGTGTTTTCTGGCGAGACGCGTTGTCCCTCTCCTGGACGGGCAGATTTCTCTATGCCTTCCTCCCTTCCCGTTGATCCAGAGGGTCCTTCTAAAACTTCACAGAGAGCAAGTGACGCTAATACTTATCACGCCGTTCTGGCCCAGGCAGATCTGGTTCCCTCTACTGCATCAGCTATCCCGAGAACCTCCGGTGCCTCTGCCAGTCACCTCTCACTTGTTGTCTCAGGAGGCGGGTTCCTTGGTCCATCCGGACCTTCATTCGCTGAGCCTGCACGCTTGGCTCCTAGAGACATAGCCATTTTGCAACACGGGCTCTCGCAAAAGGTAGCTGATGTTCTAGTGGCCGCGAGAAAACCAGCCATTCATGCTACTTACGCCATGAAATGGCGCCGTTTTTGCCTATGGGCTCAAGCATGGGGGGTTTCGCCTCTAGACTGTCCAGAAAAGTCGGTCTTGGACTACCTCCTGTCTCTCTTTCAGACAGGCGTGGCCTACTCCTCGATCAAAGTACACCTTTGTGCCATCTCAGCCTATCACACTGCTATAGGCCAACGTCCCATAACTCAGTTGGACACGGCACGTGCCTTCCTGAGAGGTGTCCTCCACCTTATACCTCCGATTAAGGATCCAATTCCTCCATGGGATTTATCCTTTGTCCTGGAGCAGCTTACGCTGCCACCTTTTGAACCAGCCGCGGATTGCGAGCTACGTCTCCTTACATGGCAGACGTTGTTTTTAGTTGCCGTTACTTCAGCCAGAAGAATTTCGGAGCTTCATGCACTGATGTGCAAAGAACCTTATTTGGTTTTCCACCAGGACAGGGTATCCTTACGGACCAATCCGAAGTTTTTGCCTAAGGTGGTCTCAGCTCTCACTCTTAATCAGGATATCGATCTACCAGTGTACTTCCCTAAATATTCAAATCGAGGAGAGGCCCTGTTGCACACTTTAGATGTACATAGGTGTCTGCGATATTACCTGAACAGGACCATACACCACCGAAAATCTGATCAGCTTTTTGTATCCTTCGCCCACAGAATGCTGGGAGCCCCCTTTTTCCAAACAGTCACTGTCCAGGTGGGTTATACATTGTATCACGTTTTGTTACCAGAAGCGCAACAAACCCTTTCCAGGCGCGGTTAAGGGTCATTCCACAAGGGGGGTGGCTACCTCCTTTGCGGCGTTAAAGAACGTGTCCACCTCAGCCATTTGTGCAGCAGCGACTTGGAGCACTGTGCACACCTTTATCAGGCAATATAGCCTGGATGTTGCATCGAGGCGAAGAGCAGGTTCTGGTCTAGCAGTCCTTCAAGGACTTCTTTCCTAGGCTTAGGTTTCTCTAAAGGATTTCTACCTTCCCCTCCTCCCTATGGTGTGGGATTTCCACTATTGCTTGGGAATCAGTCCTAATGGTGTAACCTGCTGCAAGAGCTGTTTCTCAAAGTAAGATAGTACAGTTACATAAGAACTTACCATAACAGTAGATCTTCGAGAACAGCTCTTGCAGCAGGTACTTTCCCTCCCACCATCCCCGCTGGAAGTAGATTTTTGGTTCCAATATCCTTCTTCTAGCATCAGGTGTTCTCAGTTCTAATCTGATTGCCATTTGATGGCAGAGCCTCAGTCTCCTCTTCTGATGTCATCCAGCGGCCGGGGAGTTTTCGGCGGGAGAACTGGGGATTCTGCGGGACCACCTCCTTATATACTATGCCTGACGGGTGCAGGACCGACATCGGTGGTGGTCCCCGCTGAATACTGCTAGCTAGAAAATTTCCGTGGGGTCCTGGCGCCTGCCGGCTTCAGTTCTAATGGTGCAACCTGCTGCAAGAGCTGTTCTCGAAGAGCTACTGTTACGGTAAGTTCTTACGTAACTGTACTTTCTGCGTGAGTCGGCACCATAGGTAGGTTACACTGTGAGAAGTTCTTCATTTTCTTGAACATGGATCCTTACAAACCCACGGGGGCAGAGAAGAGAAAAAGAGGTATAACATTTCCTTAAATGGGGTCTTCCGACCTTTGTCTCTACCCCAGTATTGCCCTTAGGAGTGCCCCAGAACCCCATGCCTCTGCATGCACTGGAGTGGTGTGAAATCCCTTTTTTGTCAGTTTGATCGTGGCATTGCTCATGGATTCCTATTGGGGCTGCCACATACTGGATGGCCACCATGACTCCCTTTCCTGGGACTCGTATAACATGGCAGCCAAAGGAAGTCTCATTCTGTCACAAGATTGCGGCTCTTGCGATATCTTGTTGAGCCATTGTGAAGCTGTTTCTCTCAATATGATTGCCATTGGGATCTCCCTCATGTCAGGTGTGTGCCACTGCTTGGCGCCCGCTGATGTATTGAATGCTTCACGAACAGTGGGGCACAAAATGGGACAGGACATTTCATGAACAGCGAGGTAACTTACCGAATGCTTCATGAACAGCAAGGTAACATACCGGGCCCTTCATGAACAGGGGAGTAACATGCTGGACACTTCATGAACAGTGGGATAGCATACCGGGCGCTTTGTGAACAATGGGGTAACATACTGGCCATGTCATGAACAGCAGGGTAACATACTGGGCACTTCAAGAACAGTGGAGTAGCATACTGGGTGCTTTGTGAACAGAGGGGAACATACTGGGCATGTCATGAACAGCGGGGATAACATACTGGGTGCATCATGAATAGCGGGGTAACTACTGGGAGCTTTGTGAACAGCAGGGTAACATACTAGGCACTTCATGAACAGCGGGGTAACATGGGCATGTCGTGAACAGCGGAGGTAACATACAGGGAGCGTCAGGAAAAGCAGGGGAAACATGCTAGATGTTTTTTGAACAGAGGGGTAACGAACTGGGCACTTACTGGGCATTTGTTGAATAGAGGAGTAACAATCTATATGTTTAATAAACAGTGGGGTAACATACTGGGCACTTGTTTAATAGCAGGGTAACATACTAGATTCTTTATGAACAGAAAAGCATTTCTAATATTTAAGGCTGGTGAGAGCATTCCTTTTACTTCTGTATCACTGTTGGTGTAAATATGGTGACTGTCCTTTGCATGCACATGAAACTGAGCTTTCTTCTGTTTTCTCTTGCTGTTTTACAGGGAGGTCACTCAGCTGGGAAATACGGCTGCCTGCTGTGTCAGAAGCAATTTAGCTCGGAGAGTGGAGTCAAATACCACATACTTAAGAGTCATTCCGAGGTGAGGGACGGGGGGCAGGGTGGGGCAGGGAAGGGGAGGGAAGTGCAGATGAGATGTGGCAGGTGGAAAATGAGACAGCATCTGCTTTCCCTATGGCACTTTGTATCCAGACTGTCAAGATAGGGTCACAGTATGTGGGATCGGTACAAGTCCTGCCCAATGGAGTGCTGATTGTCTGGGTAAGGTCACCAAATGTGGGATCGGAGTAAATCTTGCCGTGGCATGCTGATAGTCAGGCTAGGGTCACAGAACGTATGATCGGTGCCAGTCTTACCCATGGGATGCATGCAGTCTGGGTAATATCACAGGATGTGAGATCAATGCCAGCCATACCAATGGGATTTTGGCAGGCAGTATAATGCCAATTCTACCTGTAGGATGATGGCAGTCATGGAGGGGTCACAAAACATGGGCTTAGTGCCAGTCCAGCTTGTGGGATGCTGGAAATCAGGGTAGGGTCACAGAATATGGGATTTCTGCCGGTCCAGCCTGTGAGATGCTGGCAGTCAGGTAGGGTCACAGAAAGTGGGATCACTGACTGTCCTACTCTCACAATGCCTGTAGTTGTGGGTGGGTGGGGGCAAATAACATAGGATTGGTACCAGTCCTACCCAGGGATGCTGGCAGCCAGAGTAGTGTCACAGAATATGGGATTGGTGCCAGTCCATCCTGTAAGATGCTGGCAGTCAGGGTAGGGTCACAGAATGTGGGATCAGTGGCAGTCCAGGTAAGGTCACAGAATGTGGGTTGAGTGCCAGTCCGGCCCATGGGATGCTGGCACTAAAGGTGGTATCACAGAACATGGGATCAGTGCCAATCCTGTCTTTGGGATGCTGGCACTCAGGGCAGTGTCACAAAACATGGGATTGGTGCCAGTCCAGTCAGTGGGGTGCTGACAGTCAGGGTAGTGCCACAGAACGTGGGATCAGTGCCAATCCAGCCTGTGGGATGCTGGCAGTCAGGATAGGGTCAAAGAATAATCGGTGCCAGCCCTGCACGTGGAACATTGCCTGTCAGGGTCATGTCTCGGTGTGAGATTGGTGCCATTCTTGCTCATGAGACACTGCCAGTCAGGAGTAGGATCACACAGCATGGATGGCTTTCAGTCATCCCACCCCCTGAAGAGCACAACAACAGGTAAGCAGTTAGGTTCGTACCAGTAGAGTACATCAAGATCTTCTGTTCTGTCTCCATTTTTGAGGAGTGACGTGGTTTGCTGAATGTACTAACAGTTTAGGAGGGTAGGGTGATGCAGCAGTTGGGGAGCTGAACTGTGAACCAGAGGACCCGAGTTTCAAATCCCACCTCAAACCACTGACTTGTGAGGTGACCTTGAGCTAGTCACCTGACCTCCCTGTGCTTCAGTCTCTCCAAACTCAAAAAGTGTGTATAGGCTGTACCTGAAAAAGAGATGTTGCATCTCAGTTGGGCTGTCGTATGTAGCAGCCCCTGATGAAATGCCTTGTACCTTTCTCAGCCCAGGTGTGGTGTTTGACTTCTTGGAGAGGAGAGAAGGGTTAATGTACAAAACGTGCGGGTCCTCTTGCAGAATCAAGAATTGAGGATTCCCAGTTCAGATGATCCCCCATCAAGCAAACTCCGAGCTCATCAGAGAACATTGTATCCCAGCTATTTATTTCCAGCCCGACACATCTGCAAACACTGATCCCAGCTGAAGTCTTTGTACCCCAGATGTTAGCATTCCCCCTCTTCAAACTTGGAACTGTTCGGGGATCATTGTACCCCAGATGTTAATTCCCCCAGCAAACTCAACTGCCTAGGGATCATGGTACGCAGATGTTAGAGCCCCCCCAAAAAAAAAAAAAGAGCTGTTCAGGTATCGTACATCAAATTCAAAGAGATGGCACAAGGGTGACTGTGCATGGCCCCTCGTAGCTTTATTCTGACCCACTAGATTCTGTGCTTTAACTTCTTATTTCCAATGCTGAATTTGTGAACAAATTCTTTCATTTTTTGACATTTCACAGTCAGTCCCCTAAAATGGCAACTGCGCTTGTTAGGCCATGCTGCAACATCCCTCTGTAACTTACAGTGCCCCTCTCTCCTGGGGAATTCACATCGCAGCACAGCCACCTCCTGCGGTGTTAGGATGTTGCAGATTGGCCTGATAAGGGCAGTTGGAAATAAGGAAAGTGCAGAATCTAGTGGGCCAGGATTAAGTCGTGAGGGGCCATGGTTGCCCTTGCGGTTATGGATGTGCAGGTTGAAATATAAAATGAAAAGTATTTTGAAGAGAAATAGAATATCATCCGTTTGTTCAAGTTTGAGGTGTATCTGAAGTTGTTTGGGTGATCAAGACTAACACTGTTTGGATTCAAGTCTAGAATCATGGGCAGCCTGAATGTTCTGTTTGGATTGGGGATCACTGTACCCCAGATGTTAGACTGCCCCCTCCCAGAAAACAGCTGTTCAGTGACCATTGTACCTCAGATGTTTCCCTTCCCCAGCAAACTCTGAACCCAGCTGCAGTCTCTGTACCCCAGACATTAGACTCCCCCAGCAAACTCTGAACCCAGCTGCAACCTCTATACCCTAGACATTAGACTTCTCCAGCAAACTCTGAACCCAGCTGCAATCTCTATACCCCAGACATTAGACTCCCCCAGCAAACTCTGAACCCAGCTGCAGTCTGTGTACCCCAGACATTGGACTCCACCAGCAAACTCCAAACTCACATGCAATCTCTGTACCCTAGACATTAAGACTCCCCCAGCAAACTCTGGACCCACCTGCAGTCTCTTTACCCCAGACATTAGACTCCCCAGCAATCTCCGAGGCTACCTGCAATCTCTGTACCCCAGACATTAGACTTCTCCAGCAAACTTCGAACCCACCTGCAGGCTTTGTACCCCAGACATTAGACTCCCCAGCAAACTCCGAACCCACTTGCAGTATTTGTACCCCAGATGTTAGTCTCCCCCAGCAATCTCTGAATCCACCAGCAATCTTTGTACCCCAGACAATAGACTCCCCTTGCGAACTCTGAACTCAACAGCAATCTTTGTACCTAAGATGTTAGACTCTCCAGCAAACTCTAATCCCAGCCGCTGTCTTTGCACAGCAGATGTTAGACTTCACCAAGCAAACTCCAAACCCAACTACAATCTTTTTTTTTTTTTTATTCCTCTTTTCCTGGCGGAACCACCGTCTGCCCTCCACCCTGGTCACGGCCCCCGGAGACCTCCACCACCGCCTATAGCTGCTGAGGACCCCGGTCACCCCCGGCTTACCCCTGAGGGTAGGGCCGCAGGCCACCTTCGTGACCCCGGAACTGTGACTGGTTGGGGTCCTGCAGCGGCGGTGACGAGGCGAGGCTCTCCCAGGAGGGCTTCATCCTACGGTGGTCTCGCCCCGCCATTTTCCAATTTTCCTCCCAGAGGAGGCGGGGACGTGCAATGACGCCAGCGTCTGCCCCGCCTCCCCACTCCCACGTCAAGCGTCGGCGGTGCTGGAACTCCTGGCCTCCGCCAGGAGTCCTCAGTGCTCCGAGCGCTGCCCGCACCCTCCCCCATAGTAGGAGGGCTGTCCATCGGACGCTCGATCTCTCCCCGGCGACCCTCCGGCCAGTCGGGTCCGTTCCCAAACCCGGGTCGCCAGGCCGCAAGCGGAAATCCCACTGCTGCGCCCGACGGGCTGGCCCCAACTGCAATCTTTGTACTCCAGATGTTAGACCTCCCCAGCAAACTCTGAACCCACTAGCAATTGTGTACCCAGATATTAGACTCCCCGCAAACTCTGAACTCACTAGCAATCTGTGTACCCAGATATTAGACTCCCCAGCAACTCTGATCCTAACTGGAGTCTTTGTACTCCAGATGTTAGACTCCTCCCAGCAATCTCTGAACCCACCTGCAATCTTTGTACTCTGGATGTCAGACTCCCCAGCAATCTCCGAACCTGCCTGCAGTCTTTGTACCCCAAAAGTTATGCTCCCCCCAGCAAACTATGAACCCACCTGCAGTCTTTCTACCCCAGACGCTAGACCTTTCCCAACAAACTCCGAGCAGTTCAGGATATCATTGTTCCCCAGATGTTAGACTCAAACTTCCCCCACAAACTCCAATTTCTGCTGAAGTCTGTACCCCAGATGTTGACTTCTCCTGCCTAGCAAACTTCAAGCTCATTGGTGGTCTCTGTACCCCAGATATCAACCCCTTCCCCAGAAAACTCCGGGCTCATTGGGGATCTTTGTACCCTAGATGTTAGACTGACAGGAAATGCTAGATGAGAAGAGACGATCCTGTCCATCATGTTGGTCTCCTGCTAACCAGGCCACAGTGGCATTTAACTCAATGTAACATAACTGTAGCCATTGTGTAACAAAGTTCTAACACAAAATGTTATTACAGTGGCCCTGTGGAGACAAAACTATTAGTGGCAGAAATTTCTGGGAATCCGAGGGCTGGTGAACCACTGTTTCCTTCTGGGAACACAAATTCTGCTATAAGAGATGCCCTTTGTGACCTTCCCCTCCCTGATGAATTAAATGCTGTACCCAGTAATGTTATTCTCCATGAGGAACTGGCTTAACTTGAGTTAAAGCATTCTGTACTCCCACCCTTGCCCCCCTTCCTTAGGAGCTTGTCTCCTGGGTTAACTCTGTGTGTGAAAAAAAAATGTTTCTTCATATCCCTCTTAAGCATAGGGTGGGCTATGCCCCTAAATCTACTGCCATTAGGAAGTTGGAAATGTTTTCCCATATCCATCGTATCTTGTCCCTTTAAAATTTTAAAACCTGAAACTCTATCTCCCCCTTAGCCATTTGTTTTTTCCCAGGGAAAGCATGCCTAGCCTATCTCAACACTGCATGCAGCTTAACTTCCCCATCTCATTAATCCTTTCAGTTGCTCTGTGCTGCCCCCTCCTGATTACTGCACCACACTGTCCAGATCTGCACACAGTACTCCACATGCTGCCTTACCAGTGCCCTATAAAGGGTCAGAATCACATCACATAGTACTACAAGTGCTGCCTTACCACTGCCCTATAAAGGGTCAGAATCCTGTCACACAGTACTCCAAGTGCTGCCTTACCAGCGCCCTATAAAGGGTCAGAATCGCGTCACACAGTACTCCAAGTGCTGCCTTACCACCGCCCTATAAAGGGTCAGAATCCCATCACACAGTACTCCAAGTGCTGCCTTACCAGCGCCCTATAAAGAGTCAGAATCGAGTCACACAGTACTCCAAGTGCTGCCTTACCACCGCCCTATAAAGGGTCAGAATCCAGTCACACAGTACTCCAAGTGCTGCCATACCAACGCCCTATAATAATAATAATATAATAATATACTTTATTTATAACGTGCCTTTGTAAAAGTCAAGGAGCCTTGACAGTAAGATACAATAGAATAAAACAGGATACAGTGAAAACAATAAATATAGAGTTTCATAAAATTCAGGATAAAATGCTATCAAATAGGGTAGACTCAATGCCACAAATGGGTCTTGAGGGCCTGTTTAAAGGGTCAGAATCCCGTCACACAGTACTCCCAAGTGCTGCCTTACCAGTGTCCTATAAAGGGTCAGAATCCCGTCATATAGTACCCCAAGTGCTGCCTTACCAGCACCCTACAAAGGGTCAGAATCCCATCACACAGTACTCCACATGCTGCCTTGCCAGTGCTCTATAAAGGGATGTAATCCCATCACACAGTACTCCACATGCTGCTTTGCCAGGGCCCTATAATGCGACAGAATCCCATTACTCTTGTGTTATGTCCCTGCTAATGCAGCCTAGCATTCGATTTGCCTTGCAGCTTCCACTCCACATTGCTGTCACAGCTTCAGCTTCCAATCAATGAGGAATCCAGGTTATTTTTCATGGTCCACTGCTGCTAGTTGTTTACTGCTTAACTAGTACCGCAACCTGAATTCTGTCAGTCTGTGGCTAGTAGTTTACTGTATAACTATTACCCCTGACCTGAATCCTGTTGGTTCACTACTACTAACTGTTTACTATTTGACTAGTACCTCCGACCTGAATTCGGTTGCTATTGCTGCTAGTAGTTTACTGTTTAACATGTACCCCCAACCTAAATTCTTTGGGCCTAAGTGAAGAACTTTACATGTAGCCACATTGAAATTAGTACAAATATTGAACAGTTGGGGGGCCCAATACAGAGCCCGGGGGATCCCCATGACGTACTGCCTTCTAGTCCTCTAATGTCCCACGCAACACTACTTTCTGAGCCCTATTGTTTAACCAGCCTCTCTCTCTGTTGTGCTTAACTAACAGCAAAAAAATGCTCTGCTTCAGGTTTCAGAAATAACTCCAGGTTATTGGGTGTTTCCTGTCACCTGTGTCCCTTTTCCTTTGGCAGAACTGGTTCAGAACTTCTTCCGAAGGGACCAAGAAGAACAAGGTGAAAAAGCTCAGCACTTTAGTGAATGACAAACAGAAAAGCACAACGGGGAAGAAGCGGGGCAGGAAACCGAAGGAAAGGCCTCCAGAGGTTCTACCGAAGGAAGCAGAGAGGCCAGAGAGAAAGACTTATAGCAAGAAGCCACTGGGCAGCCTGGCGGGGTTACCAAATCCTGGCAACATGGAGAGGGAGAAGGGTAACAAACCTCTCAGTAACAAGAAGAGAGGAATGAGTAAGGTGGCGGAAAAACAGTAATCTTCAGAAAATAAGACTTGTTTGTCTAATTGGTTTACAGCCCAGGCTCTGGGTTTACCTTCCTCTGTATCCGTCTCTGATCACCTTCTTTTACCTGCAGTGAGCATTGCTATTACCTTGTGCATATCTGACACATCCAGAGTTTCCTACCAATATACGCCTCTATAGCAAAAACAACAAAGGCCGATGCGACAAGAGCCTTATTCCTGGAGAAGAAACCCTACAGAACAATTGACTTGCAGCCTGGAATGTTTTCCGGTACCTGCTGGTTGGTCTGAATCTCCTTAAATGGGAAACAATGTGCAATAATGACCTGTGAATTATAGCCAAACATTCGTCTGGGTCCAGCGAGAGGGTTTGAGAGTTGTCAGAACAACGAACCACAATTATTTCCTTTGGCCCCCATCAGCCTTTGTAGTTCACCACATGAGCCATACCATCCCCCACCTGCCCCCAAACCAAAATCATGAGGCACTGGTTCCTGTAACTATAGACACTAAGTCTGTTGTTGGTCTTCCTATTAACTTGGTAACGTAGACATTCGGGGTGGAGGGTGAGGGTGGGAGGGTTGGTGGCCGGTGCGTCGAGGTTTCTATTTAATGGTGTCCCCCCACACCCCAGTTCCATTCTGTGTTGTGCCACAGCTGGAGGCGGATAAGGACAGTGTAAATTTTGAAGATGCTTCCCTCTTCCCCTCTTTATTGTTGGGGCAGAACAACTGCTTTCATATTTTTTGTTATCAGCGTGCTGTGAAGAACTTTGTGTTCTTTAATTGATAACAGATGGTAAAGGACAGAATACAACAGAGCCCATCAAGTCTGCCCTGTTGTTCCTATGTTGATTTATTCTGCCCTTTCAGGGTTCTCCACCTCCGTCCTCCCTTTTTTTCCTAAATACCTACGTAAAAATGTCCTGTTGGGTTTCGAACCCAGAAATAGTCCCATGATGGTAATGGTATTTGCCTTCTTAAAAGAGCATGAAGCTGCACATGTTCAGCACACACACACACACACACCTGTGTACCAGTCTGGTTTAGGTTTGCCATTTTAATCAAACCAAAATTAATCACACTGGAGGAACATGCATGCAGTTAGTCTGCACCTAGGTCGCCAAAGGAGGTGATTTGGTCAAGTAATTACAGCACAGAACTGTAAACTACAAGACCCTGGGTTCAGATCCCATTACAGTCACTGGTTTACTGAGTGACCTTGAGTACATTACATGACCTCTCAGTGCTTTAGTCCTTCTCAGGGACACATTGAAAAGAGGGTAATGCCCTGACATTGAGCCCACTGATTACAAAAATAATTAATCAAGAAGTTGTGATTGACAAGGCAGGGTGTATTCATGTGATGATGTGAATGCTGATGGTGGAACACAAATCCCATTCCCCTTTTTACTCACTTAAGTTGGGTCTTCATTTAATCTCACAGCCACTCTTGCCTTCCATCAGAGCACAAGTTCCACCAGGTATAAAATAATAAAAACGCGTACAGCAAGATGCGCATCCATGGAGGGAGTCCAAAGACATCCCAAACCATGAGAACAAAGCTCCACTGGAGTGGTTTGTGACGGTATCAGGATCCTGCGAGAGCAACACAGCCCTGTTGTTCCCAGGTTCTTATCTTCTGCTTTTAGATAGTATAAATCACGTACATGACATCAGCCACTCAGTGCACAGAGCCACTGCACCTCTCTTCTGGCGTACAGTGGTCTCTCGTGCAGGAGAGCTGGGAGTGGCATATTCCACTTCAGAGCTGGGGGGGGGCACGGGCTTTATTTAACTTTTGAAATGAAAAAAAAAAGACTTGAAACTTGTAACTCACTCTAGCTAACTCGAGTGATTTGTAATAAGTTGATAACGACTCTTCTGGGTGTCTCTTATGGTAAAAAGACTCCAAGCGTGAGGTTTGGAAAGCTATTACCGCTCACCTTCACTTCGAGGTCATCTCGCCCAACCCTCACGCTCAGAGTCTCTTATACCATAGGAGGTACCTAGCGAAGGCCCTAGTAACTATAGTGTGTGGTCCCCACTGAGGAGGAGGGGGTATGGAAGAGCAGTCACTAGGATTGTCTTGCTTCTGCCTTCAGCTGTTTTCACTCTGTTGTGGACTGAACATTCCATTGTGGCTTATGCTGCTGCGAAGGTTCTGATTGCGGTGATTGGCTAAGTCACCCATGCACAGCAGCAAGTCACTCGCCAAGCACAGCAGATAATTGGCAGCTACAAACCTCACAGTACAGCATTGTGCTGCTAGTGAATTTTAATGGTGCCCATCAAGGCCTGGCTGAATGTAGTTCTCATTGTAACATACCGTAGAAGGGTGTTACTTGAGTCCAGCTCAACTGTTGGCATATTTCTTCAGTTTCCTGTGTATTTCAGTATTTATTTTTTTTGGCAAACCAGGATGTCCACATGGTGAGCGGCAGTAAAGGTTGCTGGGAAACATGGCAGTTGGTGATCCTGCTGCTGCTGTGAATGAAACAATACTGCCAGAGTCTCACTCTAGAGTTTTAATTGTGAAAACAGCAGTATTAGTGTTTAAAATAATACAGCAACATTTGAACAAAACTCTTGTTGACACAGTATAAACTCAGGCTTGACTAGGCACCACGGTATGCCATGCTGACTTCCTGGGTCACCAAAAATATTACTGAAGTACACTGAACACTGAAGAATATTTAGAAATTATGCCAACAGCTGATTTGTACTCCCAAGGTATGTTACAGTGGGAGCCAGATTCAGCCAAGCATTACCTGTCACCGTTGGTGGAAAGAGTGTCAAACCATACACTGTAAGTGTGCTTATGATTACGAAATAGTAATTGCTTGTAGCACAAGACATTGAGTTTCAAGAAGATAAATGGCCAGACTGCTAGTGAGTACCCCATACAATAACTACTGAAAAAAAAAAAAACAGTTGCAAACCAATGGCCATTCAGATTAAGGTGCCTTTGCTAGTTAGGTGTTAGGAGGGAGGGACACCTGTGACCAAGTATGATCCAGGGTGTAGTGTTAGGCAGGGAAAATTGGCAGACTGAATGGGCCTACTGGTCCTTTTCTGCCGACACTTTCTATGTTTCTATGTGTACAGATTATAAATTGTTGCTGGCAAGTTGCCTTGGTGGCCAGTTAGCGATTATGTTTATAGTCTTTTGAGACCTTGGCCAGTTTGGCCATGGTGCATGTCCACAGTCTCTTTGGGGCAGGGTTGGAGGTGAGGATCAGGGTCCCCAGGCTGACAAACAGGTCCCCAGTTATGGAGCCAGTTGTGATCGGCTGTACTGAATTTATGAACCAGGAGATCCCAGATTTGAATCCTTCCACAGCCACATTCCTCGGGTGATGGCCCAGAGAGCATTCCTTGATTCCCAGTGCTTTGGTCCCTTCCAGCTGTATAATGGGATAGACATAGACCTCCATCCCCCCACCCAGTAAATATGATCCTTCGTTCAGCTGGGCTATCCTGGGTAAGGTATTTATGATCATTCCTATGAGACTGGAAGGGAGAGAAGCCACTGCTGCTGTCTGTTCGACTCATTGTCTGCAGGTGGAACCTAGTGTTCGGTTTTGGATCTAAAACTTCGCTGAGACTGGAACTTGGGCCTCCTAGGTAAGACACAAGAGCCAGGCTACGTCAGTTGTGCACTTCCTCTCTGCTGGGATCGATAAAATGTTTACAGTAGCACAAGGGCTACTCAAGCACAAAAGTCACCTTATGCTCTGTCACAGATGTTAGCAGCCATCTAGTAAGTCAATTTGAAGCTACAAAATCATCAATGGGAAACATTACAACAGGAGTGGGATTGACTAAAATCCCAGCCGACCTCCAACAGTTACATCTGCTGAACAAGCATGGTGTCTGATGACGTTTGGGACATGAACAACCCGCTTGGTTTCCTGCGGTGTGGGGCAGAGCATGTTTGGCACATTTCAAATTCCAGTAAGTTGGGCAAATCCTTTTCGGGCTATGAATTTTAGGGCAGGAGGCAAATCATCTTTTAAGATCTTCACGGTAATGGATGTCACCAAGGAATCCTGATATATGGTGGTATCTGGGGCGTGACTCCTTCCCCCTTCCTGGGCCATGACCTGTCAGTGGAGTCAGCCAGTGTACATTATAGTTGATCTTTGGCCTAAACATTTTGAACTGTAAGGTGAATCATCCTCTGATTTTGCAGAATATTGAAGCATGTTAAGGAGGCTTGACATCCAGTGCCACTTGGGGAGACTCACACACATTAGGGGGTGGGGCCTTCCACCAAGTACTTTTTGGGCTGTAATTTTGCTATTGTATAGGTGATGAGCTTCAAACTTGTTACAGCAGCAGAGCCCACATAGGACCCAAGGTAGCTAGAGGCGGCTGAGGCATGATCCCCATCAAACAGCTTCTACCACAGTGGGCACTGTCTGCCACATTACCCCTGGCTGATGCCCTCTGACCGCAAGCTCAATCAACTTGAAAGCTGGAGCAATGGCAGAGCCTCCTAACCTAAAATGATATCTGGGTCATCTGTGGCTAGCTCTTTATGATTCGTGCTTGGGGGGGCATATTTGGTCCAACTAACAATAACTGGTTAGCACTGTTCACGTTACAGATTTCAGAGCGTGAGTTGAGCATCTCTGAAATTGCCAGTGTAATGGTGACCATCACAGATTCATTGCCCCAGTGGCATGTCGGTGGGTATGGGCTTTTTCAAGCAGCTACCCATGCTACTCAGTGGCTGCAAAACTAAATTTCAAGCTGCCATGATATAAATCTTTGTTTTCTGTTTGTTTGTTTGTTTTGTTTTGTTTTTTTTTTTTTTATTGCTTTTACCAAACTAGAGGAACGGTTCCATTTTTGGGGATGCTATAAGCAGTTGTGTTGTGGCAGATTAGCAGCAATGAAGTCTTACCTTTTACATTATTCCAAAATTATAAATTCATTGCTTTTTTATCTGTTTATACATTTAAAATATTCTTGTTTCTGTGTTTTTTGACACATATAATGAAATTGTAGATCGATGGAGCGCTACCAACCAATCCAAGCACTCTTTTCCTCTGCACGTGGGACACTCTTGGCCCGTGGCAAGTGTGTCATATGCAGCTGCCCTGGAAACAGGCACGTATGGGTAAGGTTTAAAAAAAAAAAAAGACATTTTATTGATCGAGATTGATCAATAATATATCTATACCGCCGCCGAGACCACTCCTACAGTTGTAAGAAAGGACTCACTTACATACTCAGGGTATCAGAATTGCTCCCCTTTGGTTTGCAGATCTCATACCCTAAGAATGCGCGTGAGACTGCTGTTACAACCATAAGAGTGGTCTTGGTGGTGATGTAATATACAGTGAGGGTATGAAATCCATAGAACTGTATTCTGGTCTGCTGCAAGTAGAGGGCAACTGATGACATCCCTACCATAACAAAGGGAGAGCCGTATGTATGAAAGGAATAAGACACAACAGGGTGATGGTTGTGATGTCACAACCGTCCGCCCCAGGGTGTAGTAAGTCATGAGACTGCAGGCAAAGTGCCTTCAGCCCCTAGCTGTGCGTTGTGATACCACAGCCAACACCCAGGAGTGCCTTACTGTGCTTATAAAACAGGAAGTAAAAAAAAAAAAAAATGAAAATGTTACTAAATAAAATACACGAAAGAATAATGTAAAATAGTACCTCTACCAGTAGATGTCACCGGGGGCAGGGTGTGTTCATAGATGTCAGATGGGATTTGTTTTTCCATCCCACCCCGCTATCATTTAGTTATGTTGTAATTGCCCTCCCAAAGAGGTCTTATGTTCCGCTTCTGTGGGACTCCTTGCAGCTGCTGCTTACCGTGAATACTGGCTGTCTTCTGTGGCTGGTGAGCAGCACATCATGGTCCTGGCCCCAGGAACACTGTAAATGGGGCTGAGGAGTATGACAGCGCTGCTAATCTTTGGCACTTGTGAGTGTCCTGCTTCACACATCTGAAACCGTAGTGATCTCCCTGCTCACCTGACCTCATGAACTTAAATCAGGGCTAAGGAGCAGCAAGCAGCACAGACTTGATCTTTGGTGCCCAGAAGTGCCTTACTCCATGTGACTGAAGCTTCCTCGAGTCCCTGTTGTCTTGGCCACACAGACAGCTGCATTCAGGGGCCAGAAAAACTGAAAACAGTAGCACTGATATTTTCCCTGCCTATTCTACCTCCGCAGAATCTATCTGTTCTCCCAAGGACCCCCCTTCTTCTGTACTAATATCCCCATGTATCTGTCCCATGCATGCTTGATGCCTTCCACCATTCTAGTCCCCTGCCACTTCCGCCGGTAGTCAGTTCTATGCCTCAACCATCCTTTCGATGAAGAAATATGTCCTCACATCCTTCCTGAACTGCCCCCTCCAGCTTTACTGTATGTTCCCTAGTCACGGAGCTTGTCCTCGTTTGGAAAAGGCTTCCTCCTGCACTCTTTTCACCCTTGTGAGGTACCTGTATGTCTCGATTATGTCAACTCATACTTGCAGCATGTACATGTTGAGATCTCTCAGTCTCCTCATAGCAACTCCTGCATCATTTTTGTTGCCCTCCTCTGGACTGCCTTCACCCTGTCTATGTCTTTTCTGAGATGTGGTGTCCAGAACTGGACACTGTATTCCAAGGGGGGGACATACCAGTGAGCTGTGCAGCAACAGCACCACCTCCTTCCTTCTGCTGGTAATGCCCCTCCCTATGCACCCCAGCATCCTACTGGCCCTGCTCACAGCCGACATTGTGCTGCCACCTTGAGGTCCTCTGATATAATAGGTCCAAGTTCCCTTTCCTGCCTAGTGACTGCTAATACCTCCTCTCCATCCTGTACTCTGCACGGGGTTGCTATACCCCAGGTGCAAGATTTTTACACTACTTTTTTTTCCTTTGGTAATCAGGTAAGGCCCAGTAGACACAAGGCTTGTTTTCAGGGGCAATCCAGGAGCATGGGGGGTTAAGTGACTTGTAGGGTCACACAGTAGGAAAATGGAGTTTGTAGAAACCCAGGTTTGCTGAATGTACCAAACTCATTCACAGTTCATTACTCTAACCTCTGAGCTATATTGCCAACCTCTTTCTAGCACTGAACCCCAACCATTCCTAAAATTTCCTAGATCCTTGCACATTTTCTCCACCCCCTCTTGGGTGTCCACCCTAATCCCTACAGTTTTTCCTACAGTGTCCACCATGAAAATATTTTTTTTTATATATACTCAAGTTTATTGACATCAAATGGGTACAAATACATTCATCTTTGTCAGGCTTTTCAATCACTCTAGTTCAGTTTCAGTTACTCTGTAGTGCTATAATAAATTGTCACTTTTCAATACAGAGTTTTAAGGGTTTTTTTTTTCAGTTTGTCCTTCAGCATTACCATTCCCTCAAAATAGAACATGTTGTCTTGATATATTCTTGCCACCATAAGATCCCCATGGGTAGCATTAGGCCAGTGACTCCTTAGCCTTTCCCTCCCGCTCTCTCTCTACTCCCCCTAATTATTTCAGACCACATCAGGAGGAGGCTGTTGGGTGTATATCTTTCCACAAGAACCACCTCGTCCATCTCCTTATGTATAAATCTATTTTTTGATTTAATTTGTAGGTTATCTCCTCCATTTCATTAATCTCTTGTACTGTAGCGACCCAGCTCTGTATTTCTTGTGGGTTCAGCCTTCGCCATAAGCGAGTTATAGTTTTATGTGCCGCCACAATAAATATAGCCCACAAATATAGAGCGTCAGTGGAGCCAAGGTCCTGGGGGGACTCCCAAAATTAAGTTTGAGAAGCTCAAAATTTGTGTTATAGAAAAAACTTCCCGCAGGATGTTGCAGATCCCATCCCAATAGTCCCTTAACCCTGGGCATTCCCAGAAAACGTGTAGATATGTCGCCTTCTCCTCCCCGCATTGTCTCCAACATTCCTGGGCCTGCGCTGGATTTCTTTTATGCAAAGCAGAGGGAGCGAGGAAGAAGCGGGTTTTCACTTTCCATTCGAAATCCTGCCAATAGGGCGAGTTTGTGGTCTTAGTAGTAACTTGGAAAGCCCTGAGCCATTCTCCCTCCTCCATGTCAACTCCACCTTCTTCCCTCCGCCTGATTTTAATTTTATTTAAGGGGTCTCTTTTCATTTGTGATAAGGCCCTGTATAGACTTGAAATGAGGCCCTTCTGTAGTTGTCCTGACCGAATTTCACGGATACAACTTAGCAGAGGGGCCGCTTTAGATGAAGTATGGTCCCGCTTTTGACAGTAATTTATATAGGCCCTGATTTGTAGAAACCTGAAATGGTCTCTGTTCTCAGGTCCATAAGTTTCTTTAAGTGTGGCAAAATCTAGGACCTGCTTACCCTGCAGTAATTGATCTGGGTAGACCAGGCCCTGCCTCTCCCAGAGCCTATAGGTGTGGTCTAGCTTTGCGGGAGGAAGTCCGGGACCAGGCTATTCTGATCAGGGCCAAACAGACCGCCTCAACCCATATTTTTGCCAGATTCTGTGTGTGGCTGTTATGGTGTTCCTGACAGCAGGCGTGCGGTGAGGATATGCCCAGTTTGTTTTGAGACATTAGGGCTCTTACATCTAATGGAACTGCACCTCTGCTTCCCTAATTCAATTGTTTTCCAATTTGACTTAAAACTAGGGGTGGACAGATCAGGGCCACCCTCAGTTGAGATAGCCAAATAATAGTCTTCCAAATCTGGCAATGATCTACCTCCTGCCTTCTTATGCGCTTGGAGTATCTTAAAGTTAATCCTGGGCTTCTTTCCATTCCAGACAAAGTTAGTTATTAACTTATTCCATTTCAGGAATTGAGATTTACTAATAAATATAGGAAGACATTGAAATAAATAAAGGAATCTGGGAAGGATATTCATTGTGGTTATGTGGATTCTGGAATACATTGGGAGATTGATTAGGCCCACTTCAAATCTTTCTTGATCTGGTCTATCAGGGTTTATAATTAGCCTCAAAGAGTCTGGAAGGATTCCTGGTTATTACCGTACCTAGGTACTTCATTCTCTCAGAATCCCATTTTAGCGGGTACATTTTGAGTGTCTCCTGAGATGGAGCATAGTGGAAGCAGAGTACCTCTGTTTTGGATGTATTCAGAGAGTATCCTGCATGCCTACCAAACTCCTCCAAAATCGACCAGACTGCGGGGATGGATGATTCTGGGTTTGCCAATGTGAGGAGTACATCATCCGCGTACAAGGATACTCTCCTTTCCTCCCCTCCCACCTCAATACCTCTTATGGTCTCCGATTAGGATGGCCTCCGCCAGAGGCTCAATGTATAATGCAAATAGCAGTGGAGATAAGGGGCAGCCCTGCCTGGTCCCCCTGCCTAGCCTGAACCTTTCTGAAAGATTTCCATTCACTCGAACGTATGCTATGGTTAGTATATAGAGCCTTTATACCTTCTATAAATGGACGGGGAAATCCATGGTCTCTAGTACCATGAACAGAAAGCTCCATGAGACTTTATCAAAAGCCTTCTCCGCCTCAAGGCTCATAAGACATGCTGGGGTACGGGCTCGATGTATTGCATCAATGGTGTCAATGGCGGAGCGAACACTGTCTGCAGCTTGTCGTCCAGAGACAAACCCTGTTTGATCCATATTAATGAGACCCGGCAGTTGCGTGTTTAGTCTAGAAGCAACGATTGAGGTTAGTATTTTGTAATCGACATTAAGCAGTGATATAGGCCTATATGATTCACATTTAGCCGCGTCTTTATTCTCTTTATGAATTAAAGAGATTGTGGCATATTGCCAGGAGGGTGAACCGGGAGCTCCATCCTCCCAGACGGCTGAGTATACTTCTCGTAGGAGAGGGGACACCTCCATTTTGAAGGATTTATAAAATTCAGCACTGAACCCGTCAGGTCCGGGACATTTACCAGGTTTTAGCTGCTTAACTGTATTTAAAATTTCCAGTTGGGAGATTGGTCTAGTTAGGGATTGACCCGCCTCCTCCGTCAGGGTGGGAAGTGAGAGAGATGAAAGGAACTCTAATCTGTCTGTAGGAGAAGTTTCATCGGAGGCCTGATAGAGCTTACTAAAATATGAAACAAAAGCATCTGATATCTCTGTTAATTTGGTACCCATCTTATTAGTATTCGGTATTATTATTTTGGTAATAGCTGAATTTGCCTGGTGTCTCTTTAATCTAAAGGCCAATAGTTTTGTTGCCCGTGGACCTCCCTCATAAAATCTTTGCTTCAAGTAATGTAAGGACTTCTCTATCTCTGCCTTTTGTAGAACCTCCATCTCCTTCTTTTTTGTTTTAAGTTTCTTGTCTCTGTTTTTTTCCCATCTAAGCTTTTGACCATCCTCCAAGTGTTTAATCTGTTGCAGAAGTTCCTGTTGTTTTTGCTTACCTTTCTTTTCTTATGGATGCTATGGCAATAAGCCTTCCCTAATCGTATCTTTAACAGTGTCCCACAATATCTGGGAAATCCCCCTTATTGTTCTCCTGCAGGGTTCTAGCAATGTGTTGCTTAATTTCTTGCACTACATTCTTATCCTGAAGGAGGAGCTGTTCAATCTCCAATGTCTTTTTTTGGGAGGGAGAAGTCTACTTCCACAAATATCGGGTTATGATCGGACAGTGTACATGTTCCTACCCAGATCTCAGCAGACCCGTGGAGACATTGTGAAAGGTGAGAAAGATATCCAGTCTGGAGAACACTTTAAACCTGGGAGAATAACAGGTATACTCCTTAGTCCTGGGATACTTTTCCTCCAGATGTCCTTCAAACCACTCTGTTCTAGTATTTTCTTAACAGAGTTGGCTTTTTTAGCATCTGGTGTAGGAATTTGGGATGTAGTGTCTAACGCTCTGTTAAAAATTAGGTTCCAGTCCCCACTCTGGACCAATATCCCCTCTGCCTTTTCGGCAATTAGGTGGATTAAAGAAGAATAAAACGAGAGCGGTGACCCTGGAGGTGCATAGACATTTACGAGGGTGACCCTAGTATCTTGTATTCTGCCAGTCACTATAATATACCTGGCTCCCTGGTCCTGCACCGCCTCCTTTACCTCAAAAGGAGGGGAAGCTGTAAGATTGCAACTCCCTCTTTCTCCCTTTTTGGAGAGAGGAGGAACACCTGGGGAATCTCCTAGATTTCAACTTCATTATTTCTTGGAGAGAGGTGTGTCTCTTGGAGAAAGTTAACCCACACTCCTGTTGTACTAAATATTTCATTAACCTTCTCCTTTTTATTGGGCTTGTGCAGCCATTCATGTTGAAAGACAAAATTCTAGTGAGTTGTTTACTCATGAGACTTGTTCATATTTTGCCATTCTTTTCTACATTGGTTTGCCTTTTTGAGTGAATCATGCCTGAAATCTTTGAAACCATTAATAAAACTGTTACCCAATGAACTAATCACTCTACAACATAAGTGAACTTGTAAACATTGCAACTCATCCTTTGCAACATGTTGCTTGAATTCAACTCTTACTAACCAAGTAGAACCATAACTTTTCAACAATGAGCGAGTGTAATAGCTCCCCTTCTCATTTAGCCAGGTTGAATTTTGTTGACTTCCTAGGTTTAGCTGAGTATATCCCAGCCTAGATGCTGTAGCCTCTAGAGCCGTTGAAAGGGAACTCAGTATTACCAAGAGAAACCCCTTTAGTCCTAGGGAAATCCCTCTGTTAGGACTTAGCATCGTAGTAACCTTTCCCCATTGAGCGGCTATGCCTCTGTCCCCACCCCCCACCCGTGACTCTTTATTTAATTTGTCTTATAACAATTTTCGCTAATCTGCCTTTTTTTTTTTTTTGTTAGCGAGCCAGCTGCACCACACAGTAATTATTTGCTGTGATGATTTGCTGGGTCTTGAGGTCTTAGGTTACTGCATGTCACTTTAAGGGCTAGGAAAGCCAGTCTGGTTCATCAAGTTTCTTATCAGCCTTTGAGGATCAGGTGGAACACTCTCCACCTCCTAAACCAGACGAGCCATAAGTTAGAAATTACTACCAGAGGACCCTTACTGTCCCAGCATTAATTTGGCTCACTCCAGATTGCCATTATATGTTAGTTCCGCTTAAAATAACGTCCTCTTCGCAATAAACGGAACTCGTCCGAATCCTGCCCCCAGGTCCTGCCCTCCCGCCTCCCCCAACCCCAGAGAACCCCTTCATTCTTCCCTCCACCTCTTCTGTTAGTCTCTACATTTGTCTTTGACTTTTTGAATATTAGTCACTTCTGCAGTCTTGAATGATTCTCGGCTCTCCTTTTAATCCTTTTTCCCACCGAAGAGCGAGGTTCAGGGTATTGTGAACAGATCGTATGTCTCTTGGTTTCGGGATGTTCAGGGCTGGGGGGCTGGGAGCCCAGGGCAAAGACCAAGCGAAGCGAAGAGAGGTGAGAAGGAATAAAATCACTTCTTCGTCTGCTTTCCCAGAGTACTCAGGAACCCGCTTCTCCAGTTGAACAGAATTTAAGTCCCCTTCAGATGCTGCGCTTATTTACTGTGACCGGTCAGATTTCGCAACAACGAGGAGACATCCGATCGCAAGTTTGAGGCGGGAGCTCTCTTCAAAGATCCAGGAAGCATCGCACCCTTTTGGGCTACCATCCACGCAGAGGCCATCAGATCCCTCTCCAGCTTTTCTTTATACAGGGTGGATACCGATATTGATATTAATTCAAGATATTGTGAGGCAGCAAGTAGATCAGGAAAGATCTTTGTACCTTTATCTGTGGCTATCTTCAGTCGCTACTGGAAGAGGACTTGGCCTTGATGGACTTAGTCAGTAGTGCTTTCACTATAGGCCAAAGAGCACTTCTGCTCTTGTACTGTAGTGGTGTAGTCATTATCTAGGAGATTTTGTGTCCCGGTAGGCTAACTGTCCTTGCTGCCAGGTATTTCGCAGAACCTCTTCCTTGGTTTGGTAGTAGGTAAAACGGGCTATTATTGTTCTAGGTCTTGCATTAGGATCCCGGGGCCTCGGGGCTAAGGAGCGGTGTGCACGATCTATCGAGAGGTCAAGATCTTCCGGGATCTTTAACACTTCCTGAATTAACTCCTTCAAAAAAACTCCAGTATCTCCATACTTATCCTCCATACCTTCTGGGATGCCATAGAATCTTACATTTTGTCATCTGGATCGCCCTTCCAGGTCATCTATCTTCTGGGTCAGCTCCCTGTCTGTAGCAAGCAGGTATAGAAGCAATCGATTTTGTCTGTCTGATTGCTCTGACGTTTGGGCAAAGGCTAACTCCAACTGCTCCGTTCTATGATCTACATTGCCCAACTCCGCTCTGAGATCTGTTAATTTCTGGTCTATATTTTGGACCGTTTGTGCTGTCTGCATGATGGTTTTGACGAGCTCGTTTGGTAGGCCCGATTCATGCTGTATGGAAGCCTGCGGACTGTCTGCTGCCGGTCGAGTCTCCGTGGGATCCTCTTGTTCCACCTGAAGCATTTCCTCAGTTTTGCACGGAGTGTTTGGTGCCTTGTTTGCTCTCATTCTAGTAACTTTGGCTGGGGAAGGCATTAATTTTTAAGGCGATGGCTTTAGATTTCAGTCGCGATGGGGTTGGAGCCAGCAGATCAAGCCGCCATAGGTCCGATGACGTCACCAGAAGTCCCACCATGAAAATATTGAAGAAAACTGGTCCCAAACCCCTGTAGTAAACCCCACCCCCCAAGTCACTCACCCATCCTTAGTGTGTGTGCCATTTACGACCACTCTGCCTCCCATCCATTAATCAGTTATGAACCCAGTTTACCAGTTTGACCCCCCCCCCACTCCTAAGCCGGTCATCTTCCTAATTAGCCTTCTGTGTGGCACAGTGTCAAAGGCCTTGCTGACGCTCAGAGAGGCTATGTTCACTGTTCTCATAGGCTACGCCTACTTCCCTCCCATGTCTATTTCCCTGGTCAACCAGTCAAAGAAATCTATTAGATGTGTTTGGCATGACTTTCCCCACCTGTGAACCTGTGGTCCTGCAGCCCACTAGATTTTAGGTACTGAACCAGCCTCCCTTTTGGGTTCCTGTTAGTTTCCTCACAACTGAAGTTAAGCTGACTGGTCTGTAGTTATTAGCTTTCACCCTGCAGCTGCTTTTATGTAGATGGACCACGTCAGAACTTCTCCAATCATCTGGAACCACTCCCTTCTCCAGTGAGCTGTTGAACAAGGCTGTCAGTGGGGCAGATAGCACTTCTATGAGCTCTTTCAGTACCCTGGGGTGTATCCCATCAGATAGTCTTATCCACCTTCAGGGCTGCAAAGCCATTCAGTATTTTTTCTGAAATGGCCTTGTGTTCACAATCCACCCCCCCCCCACACACACACACACACACACTGTCCTTGCTTGTCTCTGGTGGCCTGGCACAGTCTTCCCCTTCTGGTCCTCATTGTTCCTGAATCTGAACTTAGACTGCCACTGTAAGGAAGGTGGAAGCTGTTTTCTTCTTTTTTTGTTTTTTTTATATATATTCAAGTTTATTGCATATTTTGGCACAGGTTTACAGTAATCAGAAATTATTTCCATCACATTTAGTTTAAAAAGTACATACATTTTACATCAAGGATATCTTAGTACACAATCTCATTTCATCTGTTAAGACTTCTTTCACTCTATTGAGTTTACTTTACTTTACAGAGAGCAATCTAGAAGTTCTAATTCTCTAATATTCTTTTAGTAAGGGTCTCACATCTTTATGCCCCTTCCCAAGTTTCTTCTACCCTAGTCAACTCCCCCACTCTCTGGCAACATCAGCCATGGAGTCCATCTCCTCACAAAGCTCTGTGTCCTCAAATGAAGCTGTTTCTATATCTCTATCTCCTTTCTGCTGTCAACCTGCCCCATTCCACAGGCCTCCCTCCAACCTTCTCACCTGCCATATCTGGGACTCAGCCCTCCACAATTCTACCTTACCCCTTGAGGTGAGGAAGAAGGTGGTCGCCAATCCTGCTTAGAGCAGGGTCCTGCTGGAGGGTTCCCAATCGAAGGGGCAGGTGGTTGGGGGGGGCATTGCCTTTTCTTCCTGTCCTCCTTCAGGACATCGCAAATTGGGCTGACTGCATACGCATGCATTGGACATGTCTCGTGACAACCCTCAAATTCAATCCTCCTCCCCCAGCTGCCCCCCCCCAAATCAAGCTAATTGCCAAACCTGGGTCACTGGTGTCATACGTGGTCGTGCTACTGCTGCGACAGTTGGCTGGCACTCAGAAGATGGAGGATTGACACACTGGAGTACAAACCAGCAGGTCAGCCTCTGCCACTGTAGTGTCTATAAATCTGTGGCATGTATGGTGGTAGTAAAGTAGTATGCAGCCACCTATTAGTGACAAAGCAGAATGCAATTTCATTCCCTTTTATAGCTGTAGTTCAAACAACATGAAGTCATGCTGTATTCTGACAATCTACAGTTAGCTCCAGCCTTTAAACTGCCCCGGGCGCCGGCCCGGTGGCGCTGAGGGTTGAGGCGCTGGGCGCCACACCGCGGCGACCGGGTTCGAGAGCAGACTCGTCATCGGTGGTCGGCCGGGGAGATAGGCTGGAGCATCCAACGACAGCTCGCCTTTCTCCGGGAGGATTTGGCCGATGCCTCGACACTTGCATGACCCCAGCGGAGGCTCGAGGAACTGTAAGCTCCATTTGGGGATGGCCATTGAGCAGCATGGACGGCCGGCGCGGCAAGGCCATGACGTTGGGGAGGTTACTTGTTGCCTCGGGAGGGAGAAAAACGCGAAAAAGCCTGCCTCAGCTGGGAAGATGGGAGGACCATGGCCGTGCCCACACTTGGCCTGTGCCCGCCCAGCAGACCTCAGACCGACTTAAATGTAAGTAATAGGGTTTGAGCCCCCGCCTGCCTCCCCGCCTGAGGGTAATCCGCGCTCCATGGGGCCTAGGGGTCTGCTGGGTGGGGTTCCGGGCAGTGGATGTCCAGTTGTCCCACTGGAAGGGTCGGAAGTGGCAGGCTGGGGTGGAGGAAAAAAAGAAGAAAAAATAAACTGCCCCAGAGAGTATAGGGGTTCATTTTCTATGCAGTGCATAGAACGTTGAGCTCGAGCTCGGTTGAGGTCTCTGTCTGCAGCCCTTTGAAATCCAACCGTCATATTCTTTACTCTGCCTCACTGAACAGTCACTCCAGAGATTTCTCCTTCAGCTTGGTTCAAAAGTTGGTTAAAGTGTCGGTTTTAAGCCAAAATTATTCCAAATTTGTTCCGCATTGTCTGTTCGGGCTCTGTCTGCGGTACTATGAGTACTAGAAGTTATTTTTCATTACTTTGTGGAAATTGTAAGTTTGTTCGATAGGTTCAGCTGAACCGATCCTATATACTGAATCCTCGTACTTTGCTTTAGTGTGTGGTTACCGGTCCTTATCGATTCTAAAAAAAAACGTGTTTTAAACGTTTTTTTCCAATACCCGTGACACGGTTAGGAACCAATAAGGGAGTCTTGCCTGGCGGTTGCCGAAAAAAGGGTACGTTTGGGTAGGTTTGCCATGTCTGAGAAACCCAAGAAAAAAACCAGGCCCACTGGTTTCCACGATTCTGCAGTGAGTGGGGAAGTCTTTGCTAAGGCCGATCCCCACACCACCTGTGTTTATTGTCTGGGGTTTGAACACCTCGATACAGACTGCCAAATTTGTAAAACTTTTCCTAAGTCTACCCTGGAAAAGAGATTAGGTGGACTTAGAGAAAAGGAGGCAGAGAAGTCCGCTGACCCGGATGGCCAGCCCGGTTCAGTTCCGCCTGAACCAGAAGGAGTGCCCTCTGACCAGGGCGATACTTCTTCGGGCAAGAGGAGAGCCGATCCTGAGGGATCGGTTCCTACAAAAAGGAAAAGGAATGACAAATCAGCCGGTTCAGATCCAGAGGTTCATGTTCGACCGCTGATGAGATTGACCGAGCAATTGATTGCTGAATCGCCGCGTGTTCAGTCGGTTCCACCAGTTCAGGAATATGCCCCTGAAGATTTTTATGAACCGGAATTTGAGGAGGAGGGGGATTATGAACAAGATGATGATTATGATGGAGCAGAAAGTCTGGGTCTGCTATTGAACCAGACATCTGCCCAGACAGACCTTCTGGTGTTTTCCCTCCTAGGCTCTCTGAGTCCCCTCCCCACTATATGTTTTACAAGAAAGTGGCTGAAACTCTTCAGCTTCCTATGGAGGAAGCTACAGAGGATCAGGAGGAGCCTGATTTTGTAGCGATGATGGACATCCCAGAGTCCAGGAGGCTGTCTATTCCCTTGCACAAATATTTTGGGAAACAGACGCAAAAAATGTTAAAGTCTCCTAATTCTGTACCTCCTGTTGATAGAAGAATGGATAAGAGGTACACTTTATCAGGCTCAGACACAGAGTTTTTCTACTAACAATGCAGCCATGTTGGGGTCATGCAGGCTGCAGCCTGTGACAGGGCTAATGTCCCCTTGGCTTCACACCCCACAGATAAAGACTCCAGGAGGATGGATGCCTTGGCAAAGAAGCGATACATGGCATCCTCTCTGGGACTGAGGCAGGCTAATTATATGGCCTGTACAGCCAGGTACCAGAAGTCCAGGTGGGACACTGTACTGGCACTGGCTAAACAGGCCTCCCCCCAGCTGGCCAAGGAGCTGGAGGAGGTGGCTACGGATGGGATCGAGGCATCTAAAGTACAGTTCCATGCTGCTGTGGACTCCAATGATGTGTCATCAAGAGTCATGGCTACATCTCTGGCTCTTCGGAGAATGGCTTGGCTCAGATGTACTAGCCTCTCACAGGACACATAGGCTAAGGCCAAGGATTTCCCTGTGGAAGGTAATTCTCTGTTTGGGGAGCAGACAGTGAATTACATGAAGTAGATGGAGGAACATAGGACCACTTATAGGAGTGCACAGGCCAAGGAGAGGCAGGCAACTCTTCAAAGGCAGCATTCTAGGGGCTGGGGCAGGCCTTTTCATAGGCCTTTCTACCAAGTACAGGCCTCTTCTCCCTTTTCACAGAGGGGGTTCTTCAGAGGGAGAGGCAGAAGGGGGATGAGCAGGGCTGCATCCACTGCTCAGCCTACGGCCCCTGCCAAGCAGACACCCTGGTGGGCCTTCTTGGGTCAACTCTCCTATCCCAGTAGGGGGCAGGCTGGCTTACTTCATCCAGGACTGGGTGTCTGTTACTTCAGACAAGTGGGTCCTGGAAGTAGTAAGCCAGGGACTGGTTCTCAGCTTCAAAAAATTTCCGAAGATGAGAGCTAGATCTTTTCCACCTGCAAGTCTCTCCGAAACCCTTGCCCTAGAGGCAGAGGTTTCATCTCTTCTGGCCTTGGGAGCCATAGAAAGAGTTCCTACCCTACACTGGGGCAAAGGTCTGTACTCCAGGTACTTCCTTACCCCAAAAAAGACAGGGGAGTGGCGACCCATCCTAGATCTAAGATACCTGAACAAACATCTTTTAAAATCAAGGTTCAAGATGGCGACTCTGGGAATATTCTTCCTCTCTGAGGCCAGGGGACTGGCTAGCCTTCCTGGACCTCAAAGATGCCTACTTACATTCCCATCAGATGCTCCCACAGAAAGTACCTCAGGTTCAAGTTGCCCTCAGGCCATTACCAGTTCAAAGCAATGCCCTTTGGCCTAACATCAGCTCCAAGGGTTTTTACAAAGTGCCTGGCAGTAGTAGTGGCCTTTTTAAGAAGGCAGAGGATTTCATTTTCCATATCTGGACGACTGGCTCATAGTGGGTCAGTCTCCAGACCAAGTCAAGTCAGACCTGCAAGTGACCCAGCAAGTGCTCTCTTCCCTGGGGATTTCTTCTCAACCTCCCCAAGTCAGTCCTCAAACCAGTACAGCTTCTTACCTTTGTAGAGGCAGAGCTAGATACTGTCAAAGCAAGAGCCTTTCTTCCCCTGGAAAGGGCAAGAGTTCTTATAGAACTGGCTTCTTCCTTCAGCCTTCAGGTGTCCCGACCAGCAAGGCACTTCCTTCAGCTCTTGGGCCACATGGCAGCTTCTACAGCAGTGGTCCAAGGGGCAAGATTCCAGATGAGGGACATTCAGTTCCATCTGAGGGCCTTTTTGTCCCAAAAGAAGGACCTCTTACCAAGCTGATTCCAGTGACTCAGACACTGATCCAAGCTCTTCAGTGGTGGCAGGATCAGGACAATTTAAGGCAAGGGGTCCCATTTGTCACTCAGTCTCATTCGTGGTACTTACCACGGATGCTTCCCTTTGGGGTGGGAGCTCATCTGGGGATCTCACAGCCCAGGGACTGTGGTCCCCAGAAGTCCATTCTTCGTGATCACTCTCCTGGAACTCAGGGCAGTTTTTCTGGCTCTGCAAGTTTTCTCTCAGTCTGTGCAGAACAAGGTAGTTCAGGTCAGAACAGACAACACCACCACCATGTGGTACATCAACAAGCAGGGAGGCACTTGGTCTACGACCTTGTGCACAGAGGCCATGAAATTGTGGTCTCTGGCTTATTCCCTGCAGGCCTCTCTGATAGCAGTCCACCTTCCAGGAAAGGACAATGTGCTAGCAGATGCACTGAGCAGGATCTCCCAGGGCCATCACGAATGGTCCCTGGACCCCCTAGTGTTGAAAGTAATTTTCTCAAGGTAGGGCACTCCAGAGATAGATCTGTTTGCAGCCTCAGACAATCATCAGCTTCCTCTGTTTTGTTGCAGACCCCCAGTCCGGGGCTCAGTCCCTCTGGATGCTCTGATTTTGAACTGGAAAGGGAACTTTCTGTGTGCCTTCCCTCCTTTTCCCCTACTGTTCAAAGTTCTAGTCAAGATAAGGTCACAACCTTGCAAAGTGATTCTGATTACTCCAGACTGGGCCAGACAGCCTTGGTACCCCCTGTTACTGTCTCTAGCAGTCCATTTTCCCCTGTCTCTTCAACGGAATTACAACCTGTTAACCTCCTCTCAGGGAAGGATTTGGTACCCTAATCTTTGGTCTCTCAATCTCAAGGCATGACTCTGGAAGAGTTAGAGTATGCAGATTTGCATCTGTCTCAGGGGTTCTGCATATTCTCAAAGCTTCTCGAAAGCCCTCCACCAGAAAGACTTATAACTCCAAATGGAAAAGATTCAGCATTTGGTGTTCCAAGAAGCATATTTCTCCAGACACTGCTGAATTGCCTACAGTTCTGGATTATATGGTCCATCTTAATGGCCTAGGCCTCAGACCAGCTACTCTCAAGGTACACTTGTCAGCTGTTTCTGCTTTTCTGTCAGTGGGGAAGTCTTCCTCACTATCATCTCATCCTGTGTTCTGTAAATTTTTCAAGGGATTGCTTCATATACCAATCCTCCCTTTAGGGATCCTGCCCCTGCCTGGGACTTAAATGTTTGCATTGCTCAACTTATGCAACCTCCTTTTGAGCCTATGTCCTCAGCAGAGCTTAAGTACTTGACTTGGAAAACTGTGTTTTTGGTAGCCATTACCTCTGCCAGACGTATCAGTGAATTGCAAGCCCTGTCAGTGGAACCTGATTTTATCTCCTTTCATAGAGATAAAGTGGTCCTTAGAATCAATAGGAGGTTCTTGCCCAAAGTGGTTTCAGGCTTCCACTTGAATCAGTCTGTGTCTCTTCCTGTCTTCTTCACTGATCATTCTTCCTCAGGAGAGAGGAGGCTACATAGTTTAGATGTTAAAAGAGCCCTTAGCTACTACATAGAGCGTACCAAGGGTCACAGGTTTGATTCCCTCCAGTTGTTCCTCACTTTTGGGGAAGTGAAAAAGGGCAAACCTGCCACCAAGAGAACTATTGCCAGGTGGATTGTGTCTTGTATACAATTCTGCTATGAGAAACTGGGAAAGATTCCACCTTCAGGCCTGAGGGCTCACTCTACAAGAGGTACAGCTGCTTCCCTAGCTGCTGCCAGGGATATCCTTCTGTTAGGAATTTGTCAAGCAGCCACCTGGAAAACAGTCCATACCTTTACCAAGCATTACTCTCTGGATATCCAGGCTAGGAGTGATGCTCGGTTTTAACACAGCAGTACTTCGGGCTATTCCAAAGTAGGTTCTCTCCCTCCTCCATGGAGGTACTGCTTGGTAGTTCAGATTGTCAGAATACAGCATGACTTGCATGTTCGTAAGAAAAATTACTCACCTTAGTAATTATGTTTCTTCTAATGGAGTCTTGCTGTATTCTGACCTCCTCCTGCCTCCCTCTCAGAACCTGGTTTTTGGGAAGTGGGTGGGCAGGTGCAGTGCTACACCCCAGGGGTGCTTCTTGTACACCCTCCTTTTTTATTTTGGGTGTTTCGTTGTATTGTTATCCTTATTTGGATTGGTTTTTGGTTTCCTGACTTGAGTCTTCCTTTGGGAATCCAAAACTTGTGTAGCCAGTTAGCTAGTTAAAAATTTTATAATTTCCACATAGTGTAGTTAGTGAGTCCTTGCTCGTAAGAATCTGACAGTTGGATTTCAAAGGGCTGCAGACAGAGACCTCAACCGAGCTCGAGGTCAATGTTCTATGCACTGCATAGAAAATTAACCCTATACTTTCCGGGGCAGTTAAAAGGCTGGACCTAACTGCAGATTGTCAGAATACAGCAAGACTCCATTAGGAGAAACACAATTCCTAAGGTGAGTAATTTTTCTTTCATTATATGTGGGTAGGGGCAAAATACATACTATATTTATCAACAGCACTTAAAATGTAGAAACCAGGATTAAAGCTTCAAGCTTCAATAGTTTATTTTGAATAAATAATGACAAATAGGTTTTCAGTTTTCATTGTTGGTCACCTTTAAACAGAGAGCTCTGTCGGTAAAACTAAATAAACTAATTGCCACTGTTTTAATTTAGTCTGCTTTTGTTGACCAGGAAAGGAGGACTAGACAATTCTGCCTATTTTCGGCCTCGTCCCGGGGGAGGGGACATAGGTGGATGCCAGCTGACATTGAACCAGATTAAGCTGTTGGTGGTATTTTTAGTTTTCTCTCCTGTGATCTGTCTGCATGGCGCATGCAAGTGCTGGCATATCTTCTTGAGGTGGCAGAGGAGCACAATCTAAGGAAAGAAAAATACATTAAAAAAGAGAGTTTCAGGTACGCTGTTCAACACTGCAGGGTGGAAATACTATACTATACTACAAATGGAATCTCTGGCAAGCCTAATTTGTGAGGCAGAACACTGAAAGCAAAAATTGGAGCCCTCTTTAAATGCACCATTTATTTCTGTTTTGATTTTATGTATCAAAATAATTAACATTAGGATATTATTGATAGAACATCTTGTGTAACTGGTGTGGTGTGCTGTAGTTCAAGTTGCATAAATTGTAGGGTCAGGCAGGTTTGGAATGCTACATGAGACGCCACACCAGGAGAGGTGCTGAGGGCAGTGACTTTAAAGGAGGGGAACCAGCTGCGGGCTACAAAAATTCACTTTGTATCACTACATCTGCCCCCACCCTCAGTGAAAAATCTGAATGTCATGGCACGGCTGCACAACAATATTTTTGCATATTGCTACCCATGATGCTTTGCACTCGTGTGGGCTTTAGAGTTTATGCATGTGGTTGGGATGGAGACAGAATACAATCTGGACATACGTTCTCTACCTGTATCTGTTTAAAGGACTCTAGTCTGTGCTCTGTTTGCAAATGGCCTTGCCTGTCTGCTACCTTGAAGTGTACTCCATGCCATTCCATTTCTTATCACTAAAGCTATTTACATGATTGCTGGATCTTTGTCCCTTACTGTTCTGTGTGATTTTCCCCTAGCAAAGGTCATAATCCCCTGCTTGTGATGACATCACAATCTCTCACTATAGCAGTGATTCTAATTATAACATGGGTAAGAACATTAAAGCCTTCTGACAGGCCGGCCCGGTGGCGTAGAGGGTTGAGTCGCTGGACGCCACACTTCGACCCACGCCGACAACTCAGGTTCGGGAACGGACTCGGGCGCCGGGGACTGGCAGTGGGGAGGAGAGGATCGAGCATCTGGAGAACTGTTCTCTCCTGGGGAGGGTTGGGGGGAATAGCCCCGCTCTGTAGTGGCCCCCGGTGGAGATCCAGGGGCACTGCACACAGCGGCGCAGGAGGGAACAAGAAAACCAGGGAAAAAAACAGCTTCAGCAGATGACGGCCACCATCCTCCACGTCACCGGAACCTCCAGGAGCCTCCTCCTCCACAGCAGCACTCCCTGGCCGTGAGGAAAAGTAGCGTGCTAGGTTTCTGCCGCCTTCCCCAGTGCCTTCCCACTTGGAGGAGGGGGACCCGCCTAGTGAAGGGATACCCGGGACAACTCGGGGTTGGCTGCAATGTGTGGCAAGTGAGAGAGCTCCAGAAGAGGATTGCTGTCAGTGGAGTACTAGGCGGTTCAAGGAGAGATGGATCGGAGTGTGGAGGAGGTAAAAGATCACACAAAAAAAAAGCCTTCTCTGACAGGTTAAAGACAAGTACAGAGTGAAATTATCTGCCCATAATTACATTCCTATACTTACTTGGCTGTGCACCAGGTGTGGTTACAATATCAATACACCACAACTGGAACTATGCTCATTTTTAATACAAAAAAACAATATTTCTAGGGACATGGATATGTTGTTCATCCACACTCATTGGCAGTATCCTTGCCGCTTTAAATCTTGCCGGAAGGTCTTCAAGCTTGCTCCTCCCACCCACCCGGGTGGTATAACTCTCGGCTCCGCCCCATGACGCCAGATCTTCCTTACCGCTTGGAAGCTCAGGTTCCCTCCTTAACGCTCTGCGTTTGTGACTGGTTCCTATTTCTCCGCTTGCGGATTTAAAAATAATATTTTGCAAAAGACTTCCAGTCTTGATCCCTCATGACTGCGATGGATAAATCGACTCCAGTTCGGAGATGCCCATGCGGCGGAAGATGTCTCGGACGGATCCACACTCCGTGTGTCTACTGCTTAGGCCTTGAGCACGACCCGCGGGCTTGCGACCTGTGCTCATCTTTCTCGGCCTCACGTCCTCGAAGACCCGTGCTGCCCGATTGCAACTGGCCCCGTCGAAGCGCTTCCTCCGGTGAAGTCCAAGGAGGCCTGTTGATGTGTCTCACATGGGCGGCGGGTGCCAAGGGATCAGCTCGAGCGATGGTCGCCTCGGAAGAGGAGGCGGCGCGGGTCAGATCTTCCTCGCCGTGCATTTATCCCGCCTCTCTGGGTTCTTCCTACACGGCTTCCTTTAAGGAGCTTTGTCTGTCCCTCTCCACTAAAGGAGAAGGGCTCGGCCTGCTGGACCTTTTTCTCGGTCCAAAAGAAGGACAGGGTAAGTCCCTCCGTCGACGCTCTTGGGAGCGGGAAAGGTCCCTCTCCCGGGCCGTCGACCGTCGGCCGGGTCGATCATCGTCGGCCGCCACTGGCCCTCACGGTGTCCCTGGCCAGGTCAGTTGACCGACTCCTCACTGATGAAGTCGAGATTTTTCTCACCCATTGACGGGTTGTCGCCTTTAGCAGCCGAGATTCTCTCCTGTTCCCCCGGAGGAGTTGAGGATCCTGGGCTCGCCTGTGCCTCCGGTTCCGGAGCCCTCGGATGGACCTTCCGAGCCAAGGGAGTGTCGGTTCGCCGACACCTCTCTGCACCGACCCCGAAATTCGGGACTCTCGATCTCGGTCTCGACCTCTTCATGTCCAGCCGCTCCCACTCGCTCATAGGGCGGTCTCGTCCCGGCATCATGGGGGAAGCGGCGCGTCAGCTGGCGCCTCGCCCTCCTCCTCGGATGAGGGAGGCTTCGCGTGAATTACGCCGGACGGTACGAGGACCTGTGTGCAACAGCTCCTCCTGGCCGGGAATAAGCCGACTCGCGCCTTCTGCCATTAAGTGGCTGTCACCGAACGTGCCACAACCCCCGACTTGCCCGAGGAGCCTATACCCAGGCCGGTTGTTCGCCAAAACCAGCTGCTCCACCGGATGCGTGTGGAACCTCCGCCTCCACAGCCACCACTGGGGCTCGACCAAGGATTCTCGGTCGGCTAAGGGTTTACCCCATCGGTTGTCAGTTACCCTCACTCCCGACCGACCTCGGCAGGTGAAGGGTGGTTCAGGCCAGAGGCAGTTTCTTCGAGGACTCTTCCGAGTCCGAAGATGATTCCTCCTTCTTCCAAGCGACTGGACTTGGAGTCTTCAGGAGGTCAGCCAATGGACGATAGCCCGTCGTCTCTTCCTAGGACTGCTTCGCTCATCTCGGAGTCTACCGATGGAGCTCGAACCCGCTTCCAAACGGGCCAGGTATCCTCACGGAGATTCTGGACCGAGGGATTCTCCGACGGAGGCTCTTCCGGTGGCCGAGGCCACAGTGGGTCCAGCACTGGAACTTTGGCAGCGCCTGCTTCCTGCCCTGCGCCTGGCCAGGATGGCCAGAGGAAGTATGTCCCCACCGTTCCTTGTCCGTTTTTTTTTCGGAACACCCCTCCGCTGAGGGGTTGGTTACCGACAGCGTTTTCCGGCGCGCCGGCAACGCCAGGGATGTGGACAAACCTCCTGACAAGGAGTCCAAGAAATTGGACTATGTCGGGCGAAAAGTCTACGCTGCGTCCTCTCTCGGCCTTCGCCAGGCCAGTTCGGCCGCCCCATGGCACATTTTTCTCATGCCCTGTTGGGCTCCCTGGATGAGGTCATCCTCATCTTCCCGCCCGATCTGCAGACTACGGTTAACAGGTGCGGGACCAGGGCAGGGCAGTGGCCAAACAGCAGCTCCAGACTGCTTTGGATGTAGGGGACTCATGTGCCAGATCGGTGGCGGCCGCAGTGGCTATAGGTCGGCGGGTTTGGCTGAGGATATCCACCTTTACTGGATACCCAGCACAAGTTGGCGGATGTTCCTTTTGGGACTGACCCTTCGGCCCTGGGGTGGAAGGTCACCTGCAGAGGATCGAGAAGTCCAATGCCACCTTGACTCGGTCTCTTCCGCCAGAAGGACAAAGGCCGAAACCACAGCCTAAGCCCTTTCGCCCTTCTCTCTGTGCCCCGCGCCGCCCGCCCAGCAACGCCAGGGCCAGCAGGCTCGGCCTTGGCATCCCAAACCCAAGCCGCCGGCCTCTAACAGGAGGCAGGGAGGAAGGGCCCAGGAGGTCCCTCGGCCGTCCCTCCTCCAAGCCTGCCCAGTGACGGGCTGAGGGGTGTCGCCCCATCCCGCTTACCTGCTCCCCTGGCCTCTGCGGGGACGGTCTCGCACTTCCGTTCGCCTGGTCCGGGCTGTTACCACGGACAGGTGGGTCTTGGAGGTAGGGAAGAGGCCTGCCTCTGGAATTCGAGCAGGCACCACCTTCAGAGCCGCCCTCGGGGCTTCGATCCCTAGCCTCACTTGGCGTGCCCGTCGAGATGACATCGCCTCCTCCTCCAGAAGGAGGTGGTAAGAGAGGTGGTGGACCCTCTTCAGACCCAGGGTTTGTGTCCAGGTACTTCCTGGTTCGAACGGACGGGTTGGCGCCATTCTCACTCCACACCACTCCAAACAAGTTCCTAAGGTCTCAACCTTCAGGATGGTCACTTGGCTCAGATAATACCATCCTTGGAACGCGGCGGTGGTTCTGCTCTCTGACTTGCAGGACGCTGCTTTTCACGTCCCTATCCGTCTGTCTCCCACCAGAGATTCCTTCGCCCGAGCGGAAGGATCTCTTCGAGTTCCAAGCCATGCCCTTCGGCTTGTCTCCAGCTCCCAGGGTCTTCACCAAATGCATGGCAGTGGTGACAGCATTCTGCGGGCGCCGAGGGTCCGGTGTACCTTACCTGGACGACTGGCTGATAGCAGCTCCCTCCAGGAAGGAGGCGGAGTGGTCCAGAGATCTGGCCTCCAGGTCTGTCTCAACTGGGCCTCCTTATCAACGAGGCCAAGTCGGAACTCGAGCCAAAGCAGGTGATTTTATTCATCGGGGCGCAGCTCGACTCTCTTCGAGCCAGAGCTGCCTCCCGGCGGACAGGGCCGAGGTTCTTTCCTCCTTTGCCCGATCATTTCTGGTTGGGCAATGCGCCCTGCCCGGGACTTCCTGCGCCCCTGGGTCTCATGGCGGCCTGTACCAGCGTGGTCCGTTGGGCCCGCTGGAACATGCGTCCTTTCAGTGGGGACTGGCCAGCCAGTGGTCACAACGCTGCGATCCCTTGACCAGCTTAGTCGGTGACATTAGGGGATGTGGAACGCCTCCAGTGGTGGACTGCTCCAGATCATTTGCAGGAGGGCATCCTGTCGTCCGCCCGAGCCGACGGTCTCTCTGTCGACCGATGCCTCTGATGGGTTGGGGTGCCCATCTGGGAACACCGGGCTCATGGCCTCTGGTCCCCAGGAGTCCCGATGCCACATCAACCTGCTGGAGCTCCGAGCGGTCCGCCTAGCTCTCACCGCCTTTTGCTCCGCTCCTCCGGGGTCAAGTGGTCCGAGTCCAGACGGACAATACCACGACCATGTACTATCTAAACCGCCAGGGCGGACGCCCATGCTTCTATGCAAGGAAGCTCTCCGCATTTGGTCACTGCAGCGAGCCTGGAGGCGGATCTCCTAGCCATTCACGTGGCAGGAGCCTCCAACACCCTGGCCGATGCCCTGAGCCGGATAGGGGCTGCATCCCACGAGTGGTCTCTCCTGCCGAGGTAGTACAGCATCTGTTCTCCTTTGGGGCACACCTCAGGTGGACCTGTTTGCCTCATGGAGAACGCGGGTTGAGTCTGTTTCATGCCCGCCCCTCAGCAGGGGCTCGCTGCAGGGGATGCCTTCGAGGCAATGGACCCGGGCCTCTTTTACGCTTTTCCCCATTTCCCTGATCCACAAGTGCTTCTCAAGGCGAGGAGGGACAAGGCGAGGTGATTCTGATAGCCCCAGACTGGCCTCGCCAGTTCTGGTACCCAGATCTCCTCAGTCTCAGCTCCAGGACTCCGCGGCAGCTTCCAGCTTGCCCGGACCTGCTCTCAGTCAATCAGGGGAAGGTGTTCCATCCGGACCTTCAATCCCTGCACCTGACGGCCTGGTTCCTGAGCGGCTAGAGTTCCAGGCTTTGGGTCTTTCCGACGAGGTCCTCAATGTAGTTGAGGCGTCTGTATGAGTCGTGACAGAAAATGTTATGCCTTCAAATGGAAAGGTTTATTTGGTGTCAGGCAAGGCTTGGACCCTTCCTCCTGTTCCTTGGCAAGCATCTTGGACTATTTATGGTCCCTTTCTAGTCAAGGGCTTAGGTCGACGACCCTAAGGGTGCACCTGGCAGCCATCTCTGCTTACGGGCGGCCGGGAAGCAGTCGGTGGCGCAGGAGAAGGTGGTCTGGCCTTTTCAAAGGCCTTGATCACATTTCCTCCAGTGGGAACCCCACTCCGTGGGATCTACTGCTGGTCTGGCAAAGCTCATGGGCAAGCCATTCAACCTATGCACAGGTGTGCTCTCTCTCACCTGTCGTGGAAGACCGCCTTCTGGGTGGCTATCACGCCAGCCAGAAGGATGGGAGAGCTCCAGGCGCTCATCGAGGTCTCCTTACCTGGTCTTCCACAGGGACAAGGGTTGTCCTGCGCCCCACAAATTCCTTCCAGGTGGTGTCGGAGTTTCACCTTAACCAGGTGTTGACTCTGCCGGTGTTCTACCCCAATCACACCTCGGAGGTTAATATAGGCTCCATACTCTGACCCTAGAAGGGCGCTTATTATAAGGAGCGCACGGCTGAAATTCGGGAGAGGTTCGCCAGCTGTTTGTCACCTACGCTGAAGCCGCATCTGGCAGACCTGCAGCCAAGCGGACGATAAGCAGGTGGTAACCTCCTGCATAGATCTCTGCTATAGTTGGCGGGCATGGAGCCTCCCAGAGGGATAAGAGCTCATTCTACCCGCCATACTGTTGCAACGGTGGCTGCTTCCAGGGACGTCCCTATCCAGGAAATCTGCAGGGCTGCTACCTGGAGTCAGCAAACACCTTCATTACCCACTACCACATCGACCTTGAGTCACGCCGGGATGCTGGTTTTGGGGCCTCGGTTCTCCAGTCTCTTTCCCAAGTAAGTATATGGGGTGTCGTCTTGCCTCCCTCCTCCCGATGCTAGGAGTCTGCCAATGAGTGTGGATGAACAACATATCCATGTCCCTAGAAATACAGGTTACTCACCTGTAACAGGAGTTCTAGAATGGTATATGTTGTTCATCCACACGACCCACCCGACCTCCCCGGCTTCGACGCACAACCTGAGCTTCCAGCGGGCCAGATCTGGCGTCATGGGGCGGAGCCGAGAGTTATACCACCCGGGTGGGTGGGAGGAGCAAGCTTGAAGACCTTCCGGCAAGATTTAAAGCGGCAAGGATACTGCCAATGAGTGTGGATGAACAACATATACCATTCCTAGAACTCCTGTTACAGGTGAGTAACCTGTATTTTCTTACTAAGAAAATCATAACTCTCCATTTTATATATATATATATACACACACACATATATATATTTGTAAGTAGAACCCGTGTTGCAAGTGCAGTAAGACACTTCAGGGATGTGTAATTATGGCCAATAATTGCACTTTTCTCTTGTGTGTTGAAAGGCACTCAATACAAGATCTTACTTCGAGAGGGTTCCTTCAGTAGGTCATCACATATAGGACTAGCGCCATCTGGCTGCATGGCAGACTTTTTCTAGCAATATCTGACAGGGAACCGCCCACCCGATGTCACATGACCGACGTCAGCATGACACTATAGAGTGGACGGTCCCCACGCCTGCCCACCAGTTCTTTCCCCGCATCGCCTTACGTCAGTCGCATTGCTGACTTCCCAGTTGATCGTCGTTGAAAGTGATTTTTTTCTCGGTTTTCACCACATTTTTCCTTTAAGTTTTTGAATTTTCTTCTATGTCTTCACTGAAGAAGTGTTCCTCCTGTGGCACGCAAATTCCACATAAGGACGGCCACATGAAGTGTGTGATCTGCTTAGGCTCAGACCGCCCTGTTTCTTCTTGCCCGGATTGCCAGCCTTTTAACCTGGCCACACGCAAAAGGAGGCACCAGGCTCTGGAGGCCCATCTTTTGAAGACCCGGCTGGTGTCTTTAGAAAAACAGATGGAGCGGATCTGATCTTTTTCTTCATCTCCTTCCAAAAAAGAACAGAGGAAAGAGAAACATAGGGAGGGGAGGTGCTTCGCGGAGGGGTCCTAGACCGAGGCCTCATGGCCCTCAACCAGCAAGGCTTCTTCCAGCCGCCACCTAAGGCCAAGCCAGCCGATGGTAAGTCGGAGAAATCCTCCTCTCTGCGGGTAAGTCCGCCCACTATCTCCTCCAACGGCTGCACCGCTACCTATTAAGTTAGCCCCCAGCTTCTCTGGGGATCGCCCGCCGGTAAGTCGGCTTCCCAGGCTTTGGGACCCGACAGCACTAGCTACTAAATCGGCAGAGGGCTCCTCCCCCTCCCGCCTGGCTCCGTCTGGTCAGGCACCCATCCCTGGCAGGCACTGAGATCGGCTCCCGTCGTGGCCTAGCGGCGCTCAACCGACGTCTGGCAGAGCCGGGGAGACTGCCCCTTCCACTGCTGGTAGCTTCCTCTGCTCAGGCCGCCACTGGGCGACTCATAGTGCAGAACCCTGACATCGACTACACCTCTGGGTCTGCCCACACCTCCTGAAGGGGTCACAGGGAAGGAGACTCCTCCTCAGCTGTCTGGCCTCACTCCGAGGCCCCACCTATCCCTTCTGGTGGGATCACTTCTGACCCGACGCCTGTCCCGGTCGAGATCCCTCCACCGGATGCGGCAGTGGTTCCTCCAATGCCGGACCCCCCGACGACGGTCTCTGAGCCTGGGCCCAGCCGTCTCCCCCAGCCTTCAGCTCCGGTGCCAGACACGGTCCCTCCATCAGGTCCCCTTCACCCAGCTCTGACACTGGCCCCTCCGACGCCAGACCCCGTTCCGGGACCCGATCGGGTGGTGCCGGTCCCGATGATTGTGCCCCCGATGCCGGACCTGCCGCCAATTTATACGATGGCGGGCCCTATGTGGGTTCCCCCTCCGTCAGATCTTCTGACGTTGGGCTTCTTCTCACTACCCCGGACTGTCCCGCATAACCCCTCGGGGTATCCTGGGGACCATCTCACGGTTGGTCCTCCTCCAGATTGGAGTGGAGCAGGGCATTACTTCCCAGGATATGGTCAGTACCCAGGATATGGCTATTTGGGTTACCAGGGGTATCACTACCTCCTCCCCTGGTAATCCCGCCACCTTCTTCTTCTCCTCCTCCTCCTCCCCCCCCCAGCCTCCTCCATAAGCCCTGGCTTAGCCAGTCTTCAAGACTCATTCTTTCTTGGTGGCAGGGGCACGCTCGGAGCTGGTATCTGACCTAGAGAGCAGACTCCCACCACTGTGCTCTCCTAGGTCTCTGTCCCCGAGGAGTTTGTCTCCTTCCATGGTTCACGTCCTAGGGACCACTCACAAGGATATTACGCTTCCGGTGCTTGGAGACCATCCGGACGTGGGGAATGATGATGCTGAGGATGGCGAGTCGCCAGAGGAGCCCTCGGATCACAAGTCTACGGTCCCTAAGGGCAAGGTTTCCCCAAAATCCCCACTGGAGGACCCTGCCTTTCCGGACCTCCTGAGGTCCATACAGAATTATTTTGAGTGGGAGTCAGAGGAGCAGGATCCGATGCGGTAGAGAGTCGCTGAACACTTGGACCTGGAGTCTCTGTCCCTGATCCCTGTTCCCCCATGGATAGAACCTCACCAAGACCTCACCTCTATGGTCTGGCAGATGCCTCATTCCATCCCGCTGCCCCCAAGAGGGTGGACAGGGTTTACTGGGCGCCCAACGATGCTCCGTTCCTCAGCGCTCATCCAAAGGTGGACTCCATCGTGATTTCAGCTGCTCATGACCACTCTTCAACGCCTAGGCACATGAGCACTTCTCCTCCAGACAAGGAGTCGAGGCAGATATACCAGTTCAGTAAGAAGGTCTATTCTTCGGCCACATGTGCAGTTTGGTCCCTTAATTATCTGGCCCACATGGTGTCGCACCAAAAAGCTACCTTGGCCAGGTTTGTGGCCCGGGTCCAATCTGTGGAACCTTCGGATCTCAAGGAGGAGCTCGCCAAGGAATTCTGCCTGTCGCGCTTTTCTTGCAGGCATGCATTGCGGGCTACTTACAACTCTTGTCGATTCTAGTAGCTCACACCTCGGCACTGCCGTTGCTTTGAGATGACAGGCCTGGCTCCGCATCTCGGCCTCGCAAATGAGGTCCAGTCTACGTTTCAGGATGCCCCTTCAGGGCTCGGTGCTCTTGGCGGCGACACCAAAGACATCATCACCGATCTCTGGGATAAAGGTCAGGCCCTGAGATCAGTGCGGTCCATGTATTGATCAGGTGCGCAGCAACAGCAGCAGCCCTTTCAGAAAAGGACCTGGAGACAAAGGAAGCAGGCCCCAGCTCGTCGCCAGGGCAAGCGTAAGTCCACGGGTTCCGCCACCCCTCCCGCCTCCAAGAATCAGAGACGTTCAGGGGGCCCTCCCCCTGACCGTCCTGCCACCTCCTGACTCCCTCGCCCAACCCCCTCCTCAGCCTTAGTGCAAGGAGCCGGTGGGGGATCGCTCACCACATGCAGGAGTGGCAGGGCATTACCTTCGTGCATGGGTCCTGCAGTTGGTGTCCATCGGACACACCATAGAGTTTCTGAGATTCCACCAGATTCTCCACCAATCCGAGTTGTCGTACTTTCGAGACCAAGTTCTTCTCGTCAGAAAAGAAATCAACTCTGTCTTGCTCAAGAAGGCTATAGAGAGCATCCTTCTCCCACAAAGGGGAAGGGGGTTCTACTCTCACTTCTTCCTGGTTCCAAAAAAAAAGTCAGGTGACATGAGACCCATTCTCAACCTGAGCAGTCTCAATCTGTTTGTTGAGTACAAGAAATTCAGAATGCTGACCCTCGAAAGCCTTCTCCCTCTCCTGCTGGAGAACCAAAGGCTTTGTGCTCTGGATATGCAGGATGCTTAACCTGCACATTCCAATTTTCCCCAGCCACTGCCGGTTCCTGCGGTTTTGTTTCCAGGGGGAGCATTTCCAGTTCTGGGCCCTCCCCTTTGGTCTGTCTTCGGCACCTCAGGTTTTTACCAAGTGCCTGGCAGTGGTGGCGGCCTTTCTGCGTTGCCAGGGCATATCAGTTTTCCCTTACCTGGATGACTGGCTGATTTCAGCCCCTTCCAGGGATTCTCTTTCGGAAGCTCTGCATTTCATTCTGGATCTGTTCTCCAAGTTGGGGATTATTGTCAGTTTCCCAAAGTCATCTCTTTCCCGAATCAGAGACTTCAGTTCATCGGGGCAGTCTTGGACACTGTCCAGAGCAGGGCCTTCCTTCCTCCAGACAGGGTGGAAACCTGGTCCGCCAGCTTCAGTGGTGGCCTCATCCAGGACCATTTCAGCAAGAGAGGTCCTTCGCTTCTCGGCCTGATGGTGGCCTCCATCACTACCATTCCTCTGGCGAGGCTTCATATGAGAATCACTCGTGGTCCTTGGTGGCAGTGGAATCAGCTCCTGGATGACCTGGACCATCCAGTCCTGGTATCATCGGCAGTCCAAAAAGACTACATTTTGGTGGAGGGATCCTGCAACCTTTCTTTTGGGTCTCCCATTCAGGAGTTCTGTCCCCTCGTATCTCTGACTACAGATACATTGAATATGGGCTGGGGCGAGGTTGGGGAGCACCAAGCACAGGGACTTTGGTCCAGCTCGGAGGCATTGTTGCACATCAACGTTCTGGAGATGAGGGCGGTCTTGTATGCGCTTCAGGTGTTCCAGACCCTTCTCCACAAGGGATCACTGCTCATCCAGACGGACAATATGTCGGTAGTCTGGTATCTCAACAAACAAGGAGGAACTCTCTCGTACTCTCTTTGCAGGGAAGCGATGAGAGTGTGGAACTGGGCAGTCCAGCACGATCTGTCCTTAGTGGCCGTGCATGTTCCAGGCGTTCAAAACGTCCCTGGTGGACAGTCTCAGCAGATCTCGAACCCTCAGTCATGAATGGGAACTAGTCAGGAATGGTAGAGCCCTTCCTAAGGTGGGGTGTCTGAATGCGACCTTTTGCTCCCCATTCAACGCAAAACGTCATAGTTTTTGCTCGCTCTGCTCCAGGACATGGTGCTTTCTGGCACAACGCTGTCTCTCTCTCTTGGACAGAGAAATTTTGTACACCTTCCTCCGTTTACGATTCACCAGAGGGTTCTCCTCAAACTTCAGGCAGAGAAGGCACGATGATCCCCATCGCCCCCGGCCGAGACAGATTTGGTTCCTGCTTCTGCAACAGTTAGCTGGAGAAACCACCAGTTCCACTTCCTATGACTCACAACCCTTGACACAGAATCAAGGCCAGCTTCGTCCATCTGGGGCTCAAGACCTGCACCTCTATGCGTGGCTCCTGCAGATGAAGCGGTGTTCTGCTTGGGGCTCCTCTCGAGTCGCCTAGATACTGGATTGAGGCTAGAAAGTCATCCACCCGTTCCACCTATGCTGTGAAGTGGAAACATTTTTCCATTTGGGCGGCTTCCAAAGACTGGAACCCTTTCTTGTTCTGCCTCAAGTTATGGAATACCTCCTTCATCTGTCAGATTCATGCTTATCCTATTCCTCCTTAAAGGTCCATCTTTCGGCATACCACAAGCTGGTGGATGGTAAACTCGTGGCTCAGTTGGAAGTCTCAAAAATCTTTCTGAAAGGGTTTCTCCATCTGAAACTCCCCATCCGCAGCCCCACATCACCTTGGGATTTGAATTTTGTGTTGGAGAAGCTCACTCTCTCACCTTTTGAACCAGCGATGAGCTCTGATTTATGCTTCCTCCTGGAAGACATTTTTAGTTGCAGTTACCTCAGCTCGAAGAATTTCGGAGCTTCAGGTTCTGGTTTGTAAGGAGTCTTATTTAATTTTCAATAGGGATTGAGCGGTCCTCAGGACAAATCCTAAGTTTTTGCCTGAGGTGGTTTCGGAGGTCACACTGAATCAATCCGTGGAGCTCCCTGTATATTTTCCGACCCCTGCGAATAGAGGTGAGGCACTCCTGCACTCTATGGACGTGCATCATGCTCTCCGATGCTGTACTTATCGTACAAAAGAGATCCGTAAGGATGATCAACTGTTTGTCTCCTTTGCCCCCAAATCTTTGGGCAAATCTGTTTCTCAACAGTGTCTGTCCAATTGGCTGGGCAATTGCATTCGCTTTTGCTACCAGAAGTATGACAAGCCTCTGCCGGGGCCCATGAGAGGTCATTCCACTAGGGACATGGCTGCTTCTGCAGCTTTTTTGCGCAATGCGTCAGCAGCTGACATCTGTGCAGCAGCAACATGGCATTCTGTCCATACCTTTACCAAACACTACAGTCTGGGCATTGCTTCTAGGCGGAGGGCAGGTTTTGGCCTAGCTGTTCTGCAGGGCCTTCTGTCCTAGGCTGGTTCCACTCTGTGTTTTTCCGTGGTTGTTGTTTTTTTCCTCCTCCCTGGTTTCTCGGTCTCTCTTAGGCGGGACTGCTTGGGATTCAGTCCTATATGTGATGACCTACTGAAGGAACCCTCTTGAAGATAGTAGTTACGTAGGAACTTAGTAACAGTAGATCTTTGAGAGATGTTCCTTCAGTAGGTCCATTTTCTCCCTCCTCCTTCCCCTTTTTATTTAGGGACTCAGACACTGTTTCCTCCTGCTGTCAGACTCATTCCAGGCTCCAGCGGGAGAATTGGAGGGTGAGCATGGGGACACTGACGTCAGTCATGTGATGTCGGGTGGGTGGTGCCCATCAGGTATTGTTAGAAAATGTCTGCCGTACGGCCAGATGCCAGGTGGCACTAGTCCTATATGTGATGACCTACTGAAGGAACCGGTGAAGGAACCGCTCTCGAAGATCTGCTGTTATGGTAAGTTCCTACGTAACTGTACTTTCCTCGTACCTAGCAACACACTCGAGGTGTGTGATTACTGACCCATAATTACACACCTTGGCATGTCTTACTGCATACTTGTATAATATTTTGTGAATTGTGATTTCTGTACAAACTCCAGGATTTGCAGTCTTATGATTGATAAGTTTCTACATCTTTGCTTAGTATGGATGAGTTGTATCATAGGGACTTGCCATTAAAGCTGTAAGCGGTGAGTTCCTATGTCATTCTAACCTAAGCCATTAAAAGTGAAAGTAAACCAGCACCAGAGCAGGTGCAGCTGGACGGCAAGTCAAAAAATCGTACTACAAGTAAAACACACACTGAGTGTACGAATAGAGTAACACATGGACATCCATCTGCTATGGTGGTGTAAATCCGTTGAGGAATTCCTCTAATGTCATAAACTTGAGAGTGCAGCTTGAGAGGTTTATACCCCCCTACTCCTCCTCTCCACCTGCCCTCTGTCCAGTACACCCACACTACCTCTAGCCCATTTTCCTGACCTCTTCCTTCTCCCTCCCACTCCCCCCCACCTACCTGCACTTGCCAAACCTCAGCTTGTCTCTCTGCACTTAACTTACATACTAACATACTAAAAAGCCAGCAGAATAGGCCAAATGGTCTGTCTTGTCTGTCTCAAAGCCACAACCTAATGGCTGCCCACCTCACTACCCCCCCAGCCCCCAAGAGTGTCTTCCCTAGATTCAGTTTCCCCTTGTACCTGTCCCACTTCTTCTTGAAGCCCTCCACTGTGTCCTCCTCCACTAGTCTCCCTGGACTTCTCTCAGATGGCTGCACATTGCGTACCTCCACTGGGAAAATGACAATGCTACCAGCTGCTTCACTTATGTCTTGACTTGTGTGAACTGCAAATGTATTTGCTACCCCTTCCTATGTAAACTCTGTGTTAGTAGTACAACCCCCATGTCAATTTGTCTGCTGTAATTATGCTGTTGCAAGAAAATATATCTCCTTAAGTGTTGACGAGGATCCTTTGTAAATGAGCTCTTAGCTCAAAGGTTTGTAATTCCGAGATCTTACTTCGAGAAACAGCTCTTGCAGCAGGTTACACCATAAGGACTGAAGCCAGCAGGCGCCAGGACCCCACGGAAAAATTCTAGCTATCAGTACCCAGCGGGGGACCGCCCTGACATCGGCCCTGCCCCCGACATCCAATGTTACATAAAAGGGTCGGCCCCCCAGCATCCCTCAGTTCTTTTCCCACCATTGACTCACCAGCATCGGCTCCACGGACGCCTCTAGCAATGAATGACGCCAGAACTTTTACTTTTTTTGACAAAATTAGATATGTACCCGCATGTCTACTTCCCCGACTCCTTCTACAGGAGGACACCCCTTCATGCACTTATGCAAGCAATCCCTTCAAAGACAGGCATTCTGCTTGTGTTCGGTGTCTAGGCACAGAACACGACACCAAGGCCTGCTCCATCTGCCAGCAGTTTAACAGCAGGACCAGGATCCCGCCAAAAGTGCTCCAAGGGTTTCTTCTGGAAGAAAAATTGAGACCATGGAAAAGATCCTTTCTCCAGAGGGAATCCTCCCATCATAAGTCGGGAGATATTGAGAGAAGCACCGGACAGGGATACAGTTAGATCCCGAGTCGGGCCTCGGACTCCTGGGTCAGCTCCAGCTTTACCTGGTCGGGAGAGATCTCCTTCCGTGCTCTGTCTCAGCCCCTCCGTAAAGGTATGGGCTTCTGGGGGTTCTAGCTCAGTCTCCCTCCAGCCACCAAGACCAAGCATAAAGATAGCCGGTCATCCGCTCGACCGCCAGGCCCGAGGCTTCGACCGCAAAAGCATAAGTCGGAACCAAAATCGGGCGCTGAGACGAAGATCGGCGACAGGACACTGAACAACGCTGGTCTCCCCAGCCTCTGAGGGGTTGGAAGCCCTCTGAGAAAACGACTGAACTGATGTCCTTAAGCGACCTCAGATACCAAGAGGACGTCCAACCCAACACCTGCAAATGGACGAAAGACCGATGTCACCCCGCCTCTGCCTACTGACGCTGGTCGCTGGGGTCTTCGGAGGAGGACGTGGAGATCACGCCACGGATGACCAGACGCCGGGATATCGAGGATGCCTGGCTGCCCCAGGAACTGACGCCCAACCCGACTACGCCCCAGGCGCCAACGCCCATGACCAAAGATGCGCAGGCACCGATGCCAGGCCCGTTGTCCGGCCTCAATATTCAGAAAGTTAAAGAGCTTTTCATATGGTGAGACACCATTAAAAAGGATGTGGTGCCCACAAAGCCTCCTCAAGAAATTCCTCCCAAGGAACCTGAGAAGACGATACCCCTGAACCCAGAGAACCTACCCTGCTTCCTAGGACAGATCACAGGAGAGAAGATCGGGCAAAGAGAGCACATCCCTCCAGGATCCTTCAAGGTCTCCTAGTGACCACAGTCCTAAACGTCCCAGATGGAGATCCTGCACTCTGTCAAGAGAAGACTCACGTCCGGATTCCTCACTTCAAGGTCACCTTTTCTGGTTAGCCTCCCATCTCCAGACCCACGGGACCTTCCTAGGTCGCCACCAGATGACCCCTCTTTCTGACATAATGAGGCACATCCAAGAGAACATGGTGGGAGACAGAGGACTTAGACCCAGAACGGCAGCGCCTGGCAATGTACCTTAGGCAGAAAGACCCCAAGCCTGTGGTGGTCCCACCATTGGTGGATACATTCTTGGACGTTACTAAAGCCACATGGAAATGTCCTTATTCCACCCCTGCTGGCGCCCAAGAAAGCAGACCTCTTCTAGGGCACCCATGGAGGACCCATATCTGGCCCAGCAGCCTGTGGTTGATTCTTTGGTTATTACGGCCTCCTACCACCATTCACAAAGGCCTCAGCATCTTAGTTCCCAGCCACCAGACCAGGAATCTGAACAGCTGGATTCCTTGGGAAGGCACATGTACGCAGCTGCTACATGCTTCATCAGTTCCCTCAATTATCTTATGCACGTGGTGCAGTTTCAGAATGCATTGTTGGACCAGGGCAAAGACCTGTTAAAGGACTTTCTGGAGGGCGAGAAGAAGGAGGAGTTACTGAACCTCCTTCGCACAGGGTCAGATTTTGGGATCCAAGTCCTTCGAGCCACTTATGACGTGGCGGATTCAGCTGCCAGAGGTGGTGCTACAGGTGTTTGCCTCTGGAGACACTCCTGGTTGAGGGTTTCCGGTTTCACCATGGCTATCCAGAAGAACATTCTGGATGTCCCGTATAACGGCTCGGTGTTGTTCGGTGAGGACTCTGAAAGAGTCATCACCAAATTACAAGATGCCGGGAAGGCGGTCAGGACAGTACAGACCATGTACAGACCTAAGTCTGGCTCCTTTCATAGGGGCCAGAACCGTTTTAGCCGCCGGCAGCACAGACAACAACCTCATTCCAGCCAGCAACTCAGGGACAATTACAATAGGAAAAGCCAACCCAAATACTCCAGGGTTCAAGGTCAGAGAAATTCAAAATCGATCCAGCTCACTGCAACCAACACCACCACAGCATGACTCCTTCCCGGCCCCTGCCCCACCTCTAGATCCAAGGGAAGGGAGGGTCGGGGTCATGTCGCTACCAGCTGTCTGGGTGGCAGAGGATAACCTCCGACCGTGGGTTCTTCAACTGGTAGGTCGAGGGCACTCTATAGAGTTCCTTGACCACCCACCAACAAGACCTCCTCTGCACTTCCGCTTTTCAGGTCAGCATGCCCTGCTCATCCAGCAGGAGATCTCGCACTCCTGGACAAGGATGCCATTGAGATCGCCCCACAGAACCAGAGAGAGAGACGGTTACTATTCCCACTTCTTCCTGGTTCCAAAGAAAACAGGGACCTGCACCCGATCTTGGATCTCAGCGATCTCAACACCTTTGTGTTGTACAAATGCTTCGCATGGTCACCCTTCCGGGTCTCATCCCCATGCTCAAGCAAGGTACATGGCTAGTGTCACTGGACATGCAGGACGCATATCTCCATCTTCCTATCACTCAAGCTCCCGGATGTTCCTGCACTTCGAGTTCTTAGGACGCCATTATCAGTTCCAAGCACTTCCATTCAGTCTGTCCTCGGCACCTTGCGTATTCACCAAATGCTTGGCTGTCGTGGCAGCGGCCCTCAGAAGACAGGGCCACTATGTATTCCAGTATCTGGATGACTGGCTTCTTATGGCCTCTCTCGAGAGGCCATGCTGACTGCAATTCAGAACACCCGTTCCCTTTTTGGGTCACTGGGCATCACCATCAGTCAGGAGAAGTCGCTCTCATCCCCTCACAAAGATTGCAGTTTATCGGTGCAGTTCTGGATATCAGCCGAGGGAAAGCTTTCCTGCTCAAGACGGGCGAAATGCATCTGATCCCTTGTATGGGACGCTGTGGTGAAGAGGCTGGTCCCTGCAAGGACTATGCTTTGCCTGCTCAGTCACATGGCGTCAGCCATCTCCACAGTTCCCCTGGCTCGTCTCCATATGAAGGTTACTTAGTGGATGCTCAGAGGTCAGTGGGACCAGAGACAGTCACTTGGATCAGCTCGTCCGGATCACAAAACCAGTCATCCAGGACTGGCAATGGTTGCTCGTCCCGGGGCACCTTTCCAAGGGAGTCCACTTCTTAGTGCCTGCCCCAACTCTGACCCTCACCACGGAAGCTTTGGGGTCCGGTTGGGGGGGCTCATCAGGAAGGAATGAAGACCCAGGGATCTTGGTCAACCATGGAAGCCCACCTCCACGTCAATATTTTGGAGATGAGGGCAGTCCTATATGCCTTACAGGCTTTACAGTCAGGAATTTCACTGAATCATCTGTTATTACAGACAGGCAACACCTCAGTTGTGTATTACATCAACGAGCAAGGAGGCACTCACTCCTTACCAACTTTGCCAAGAGGCAGAGAGAGTGTGGGATTGGGTATTACAGCACGGCACCAGACTTACCGCAGTGCATGTTCCTGGTGTAGACAACACCGTTACAGATCGCCTGAGCCAGTCACAGGCCAGGGCTCACGAATGGGAACTGCTGCAGGAGGTTGTGGAGGACTTGTTCCGCAGATGGGGGACACCAGACACAGACCTATTCCTGTCCCCATACAACGCAAAACTGCCCAATTTCTGCTCGCTAGATCCAGGGCCTGATGTTTTCTGGCGAGACGCATTGTCCCTGTCTTGGATGGGCAGGTCCCTCTACACTTTCCCACCCTTCCCTTTGATCCAGAGGGTTCTTCTAAAACTCCGATCGGAGGGTGCATCCATGATTTTGGTGGCGCCCTTTTGGCCCAGACAAATTTGGTTCCCGCTCCTCCACCAGCTAGCCCAGGAATCTCCCTGGCCCTTGCCGGTCAGCTCACACTTGCTGTCCCAGGAAGCCGGCTCCCTGGTTCACCCGAACCTCAGGGCATTGAACCTGCACGCTTGACTCCTAAGAATGTAGCAGTCCTTCGACATGGAGTTTCACAGGAGTGGATGACATCCTGGTAGTGGCTAGGAAACCATCTACTCATGCCACCTCACGCCAAGAAGTGGCGGAGGTTTTGTCTTTGGGCCCAGGCTCGCGGCTTCGATCCTCTTTACTGTCTCGAGAAGTCTGTCCTGGACTACCTCCTATCCCTTTATGATGCTGATCTAGCATATTCCTCCATAAAGGTACTCCTCTGTGCCATCTCAGCATACCATTCTCCGGTAGGTCAAAGGTCACTGGCACAGCTAGAGGCTTCCCGTGCCTTTCTGCACAGCATCCTTCATTTGAGACCCCCTTTAAAGGACCCGATTCCTCCTTGGGATCTTCTTTTTGTTCTAGAGCAACTTACGCTGCCTCCTTTTGAACCAGCCACGGATTACAGCTCGCTTACTCTCTTGAAGATGCTATTTTTAGTTGCTGTTACCTCAGCAAAGAGAATTTCAGAGCTTAAAGCACTCATGTGTAAAGAGCCTTATTTGGTTTTTCATAAGGACTGGGTGTCCTTAAGGACAAATCCTAAGTTTCTTTCCAAGGTGGTCTCAGTTTTAACTCTCAACCAGGACATTGACCTTCTGGTGTATTATCCCAACCACTGTAATCGAGGGGAAGCTCTCTTGCACACCCTAGATGTTCATAGGATCCTCAGGTTTATTTGACCAGAACCAGACCATATCGTCAATCCGACCAGCTGTTTCTGTCATTTTCGTACAGGATGCACAGAGCACCTGTATCAAAACAGACCCTCTCCAAGTGGCTGGTTAAATGCATCGAATTCTGTTACCAGAACAGAAGTGCATAAGCCTTTACCAGGATTGGTGAAAGGCCATTCTACAAAGGGGGTGGCTACCTCCTTTGTTGTGCTTTCTACATCTGCCATTTGTGCAGATGCTACTTGGAATACAGTGCATACCTTCATTAGGCACTACAGCTTGGACATTGCTTCTAGGCATAGAGCAGGCTTTGGCCTAGCAGTCCTTCAGGGACACTTGTCCTAAATGGTCTACTCTGTGGTCAGCCCATCGGCGCAGCGGTTGGATTTCCGCATGCGATGCCGGCAACCTGGGTTCGGGAACGGACTCGGGTCGTCGGAGGGCTGGCCAGGGAGAGAAGGATTGAGTGTCCTCAGGCTTGCTCTCCTTCTCCGGGAGAGAGGGGGTTGTGTGTCGGGCATCAAGCGGCACCCAGTAGAGGCTGGGTTCACCGCAACACGCTGACAAGACTTCAGGGTGGGGCGGACGCTGGTTGTCATTGCACATCCCCCCTCCCTGCTAACGGGGCAACAAAGGCTGCTGTGTCGCCCATGGTGCCCTTCCCTCTGGCCCCATAGCCTCCGTGCCAGTGCTCTCCCGAACAGATATAGTAGTGCGGAGCTGGTAGGGAAACAGCTCCACAACCCCGCCTCTGGAGGTAAGCCAGGGTGACCGAGAGAAGCCTGGACAATGCCGGAGGTGGGGCGATTGAGGGCCGTGACCAAGGGCAGAGTTACCAGCGTACCTTAGCAGGTAAAAAGCATGTTAAATAAAAAATAAATAAATGGTCTACTCTGGGATCCCTCCTATCCTCCTCTCGAAAGGGTAGTTTGCATCCTTACTGCTTGGGAATTAGTCTCATGGGTCTGCTGCAAGAGCTGTTTCAAGTAAGATAGTACAGTTGCATAAGAACTTACTGTAACAGTAGATCTTTGAGAACAGCTCTTGCAGCAGGTAGTGTCCCTCCCACCTTCCCCTCAGGAGGTTTGGTTCTTATGTATGACGTCTCTGATACAAACAAATTATCTTTTTGCCTTCCTTTGGAAGCAGATCCTCTATATCCCCTTCAGAATTGTTTCATCTGCTGGGAGTCTCCATCAGGAGAACTGAGGGATACTGGGGGACCGCCCCTTTTATGTGATGTTCGGGGGTGGGGGTCCCCCGCTGGGTATTGCCAGCTAGAATTTTTCCGTGGGGTCCTGGTACCTGCCGGCTTCAGTCCTTATGATGTAACCTGTTGCAAGAGCTGTTCTCGAAAATCTACTGTTACGGTCACGCTCTTATGTAACTGTACTTTCCAATACATACAAAATAAAATGCCATCACAGAAATCCCAAGATTGATTAAAGCAACTGTAACGGATGTCCATGTGTTGTTTTTTGTAATACTGGCTGTCGTTATTTTTTTCTCCCTGAGCACTCTGTAACATGCCATAGAAATAGTCAGCCATCCCACCTCCCTCTCTCCCGACTTCCATCAATCACTTACTGTAGAAAGAGTCATTCGTGCCACCTCCCTCCCACCGGACTTCCATCAATCGCTTATTTGATTGAAGTGACAGAAAAGCTGTTCTCAGCTGTGTGCACCACTTCTATCACTTTTTAACTGAAGTTGCGAAAGGAACAAGCACTGAGAACAGCTGAGCGCAAAACACTGTTGCATTCTTTTTCTTTAATACAATCATTTTGACATCAGGTCAGTGGTATTATGAATTCCTGATGTCAAAACAATGCTATTATGACTCTCAGCCAGGCTGACTGATCAATTTAAAAAAGGCAACCATGTGTTACAAGGCTGTAATGACATCTGGAGGTTCTGGTAACAAATGTAAAGCACTGTTGCTTTGCACCCTTGGTTTATAATTGCCACCAGAACCCCTCAGTGCAGTTACAGCCCTATTCTATACACTCTGGTCTACATTATTCCTTATATACTTGTGCTTCACAATTGTAGTTTATAAATGCTGCCAGAATCCCTCAATACCATTACAGCCATATTCTAGAATCCCTCAATACCATTACCACCGTATTCTAGAATCCCTCAATACCATTACAGCCGTATTCTAGAATCCCTCAATACCATTATAGTTTTTCTAGAATCCCTCAATAATACCATTACAGCCATATTCTAGAATCCCTCAGTACCATTATAGCCATATTCTAGAATCCTTCAATATCACTACAGCCATATTCTAGAATCTCTCAATACCATTATAGCCATAGTCTAGAATCCTTCAATATCATTACAGCCATATTCTAGAATCTCTCAATACCATTATAGCCATAGTCTAGAATCCTTCAATATCATTACAGCCGTATTCTGCACATTCGGATGTACTTTACTCATTATATAATAAACGGTCAGCTCTTATAATTTCAGATAGCCCGCACATTTTTATTGTTTTTCACAGCTGTAACATCAGAAGTCCCATAAGTTATGACTGTGACGCCAAACTGTGAATTATGGTTTTTGAGAATGACTATGTCATTCATGTGGTGGTGCCGCCAGTAAAAGGACCTCTGGTCCAGTATACTTACCTGGTCATCATATAAAAATGAATTTGAACTGTAGGAGTGTTCCACTTACTCTGCAGCACTTGGAGATAATGCCTGCCTGATTCACATTCTACTAAGAGGAAAAATTCCTTGATCTGATTAGAAGACTTGTAATTCCAGCTGCGTGGGTTCTGGAGACATTACAGACCAATCAAGTTTTGTGCTTGTCTTTAGCACTATTTTTATTTTCTATGTAACAGTAACAATGGTGAGAGGAAACAAAAGATACGTTAGGTCCCTTTAAAGAACATATGTCCTTCCCTCCTGAAACTAAACCCCAGTGAAGCAGTGCGAGTCAGCACTGAGCATGTGAAATGGTGCCGCTGTTCGGGTTGTCTACATCAGCACTGTTAGACTGGAGCAAATATTAAGACTCGCAGGGAACAACAAAAAATATTTTGGGAGGGCTTAAAAGCCTAATTTTTTGTGGGGGGGTTGGTTGGAGTGGTGGGAGGACGGGTGTTTTCCTTTAAAGAGCGCCGACATCTCAGGAGATATGTCAGAAACAAGATTTGTAGAGATACTACATTTTATATTTTATGTATTCTTAGCACTGCACTTTCCTTTTTGTATGTAACTGTGTATGTTAACACAAATTATAAAACGGGTCTGAGAAATACAGCTTCCTGATTGGCTGTAAGCATTCCATCACCCTTACGTTAATATTTGGTTAAGATATACGTAGAGCTTAATTAAATGCTGAACAAGGTGCAATACTATTTAAATAAAAACATTTTATTATAATAGCAGTAAGACACTCCCAGGGGTTATGTTAATGGTCAGTTAATTACCTTCTAAGGGCATGTCGCCTTCAAGGGTAAGAGACCATTAAAATAACACCTGGCTGTGCTTTATTGCTTAAAACAGGGATCCTTGCATGCTTGCCTTCATCTACTCTGTCTACACTGGACATCATACTCCTCCGTTTGTGACATCTTATTCACTTTCGTGGCAGCAGGATTGTGATGTCAGATGTAGACAGGCAGCCAGTGCAGGTGGAGTCATGGGGCAGGGATCCAGTTTGTATGTTAATGTCCACAGTTACATAGAAAAAGGGGAAACCAGATACTGACAATATAGCAACAGTAAGCTGAAATGTGGGCTAAAAATAATAATTTTTCAGTGTCCTCTGTTGGCAGGGACTCCTAAACAATCTGTGAATGTTGTGTCTGAGATGGGGAAAGAGGATTGGGAGCCGAGGCACTGTAAAGGGACAGGGATCCTGGGTTTATGCAAATACCCTCTGTAATAAGGAGTTAAATGGTACAAAATTACACATTTTTACGGGATGTTGCATGAGTTCTGCAGATACCTGGAGGAATTCTTTTTTTCTATTTTTTGTTGGTGGTCGGAGACGCTCTTAAAAATATGTTTTTTTTTTGTACTCATCTGAATGCAATTAAGAAGTAGAACCAGACTACACCTGTAGTAACTTTGTAGGTTTTATGCCTCCAGATGGATTTGAGAGGTGGAGCTCAGTCTGGACAGGTCATTTTGAACTGTGTCAAGTACTGCACTGCCTGCACAGCTTTAGCTATCATGGGACAACCCTGGCTCACTCCAGGTTGTGTTTAGTACTGCACTGCCTACACAGCCTACCCTACCTTGGGTCATATTGAGCTGTGTCTAGCACCATGCTGCCTATACAGCCTACCTTGCCTTGGGTCACCCCGGTGTTGTTTCAAGTTGTGTCTAGTACTGCCCTGCCTAGACAGCCTACCTTGCTTTGTGTCATCCCGGAGTTATTTCAGGTTGTGTCTAGTACCGCACTGCCTATACAGCCTACCTTGCCTTGGGTCACACCAGGGTCATTTCAAGTTGTGTCTAGTACTACACTATCTACACAGCCTACCCTACCTTGGGTCACCCCAGTTTGTTTCAAGTTATGTCTAGTATTGTACTACCTACACAGCCTACTTTTCCTTGGGTCAACCCCGGTTCATTTCAAGTTGTGTCTAGTACCGCACTGCCTATACAGCCTACCTTGCCTTGGGTCACACCAGGGTCATTCTTGTTTTTGTCTAGTACTGCACTACCTACACAGCCTACCCTTCCTTGTGTCACCCGGGGTCATTTCAAGTTGTGTGTAGTACTGCACTACCTATACAGCCTACCCTACCTGGGTCTACCCAGGTCATTTCAACTGTGTCTAGTACTGCACTACCTACAAAGCCTGCCCTACCTAGCTCACCCCTGGGTCATTTCAAGTTGTGTGTATGTGCATTCACCTATACAGCCTGCCCCCTGGGTCTACTGCGGGTCATTTCAAGTTGTGTCTAGTACTGCATTACCTACAAAGCCACCTACCTAGGTCACCCCTGGGTCATTTCAAGTTGTGTGTAGTACTACACTGCCTGTACAGCCTACCCTACCTGGGTCACCCTGGGGTCATTACAAGTTGTGTCTAGTACTCCACTGCCTATACAGCCTACCTTGCCTTAGGTCATACTTTGGTCATTTTGAGTTGTGACTAGTACAGTACTGCCTACACAGCCTGTCCCACCCAGAGCCACCCCAGGGTCATTTCAAGTTGTGACTAGTACAGTACTGCCTACACAGCCTGTCCCACCCAGAGCCACCCCAGGGTCATTTCGAGTTGTGACTAGTACTGTACTGCCTACACAGCCTGTCCCACCCAGAACCACCCCAGGGTCATTTTGAGTTGTGACTAGTATGTACTGCCTACACAGCCTGTCCCACCCAGAGCCACCCCAGGATAATTTCGAGTTGTGACCAGTACTGTACTGCCTACACAGCCTGTGCCACCCCAGGGTCATTTCGAGTTGTGACTAGTACTGTACTGCCTACACAGCCTGGCCCACCCAGAGCCACCACAGGGTCATTTCGAGTTGTGACTAGTACTGCCTACACAACCTGTCCCTCTCAGGGCCACCCCAGGGTTATTCTGAGTTGCGTTCAGTATTGCAATGCCTATGTAGCCTTCCCTACCTTGCAGAATTTGCATTGCTTAATCTGTTCTCAAGTTTATGCTGAGAAAAGGGGTTCTAAACACAGCACGTGGTGCATGTACAGTTATAGTGGTATCCTGTGAGATGCATGCCTGTTACACCTGTTGCAGTAATACAGCATGTCCCAGTAGTTAAAGCAGCAGGTCACACTTGGACAGAAATGGTGGACCTTCCATATACCTGTTTATTCCATTTTGTTTAATTGGGCTGTCTCTCCTGTCATGCAGGATTTCTTTATTTCTTACAATAAGTCTGTGTCAGCATTTTAATTACCATGAATAATGGTGCGTAGCATTAAAGAGCTAGCGTACAACCTGAAACTAATAATAACCTTAAAAAGTAGTAATCTGTTACTTCTTATAGCTGAAGTATTTTTTTCTTTTGCCATTTGGTAATTAGAAGATTTTCTGCCTGACAGTATTAGGTGTGATGTGTGGAACAGCACTCTACGTGTAGGCTGACACTGCTAGATCTTCCTAGAATCAGTCTTCACCACTGATTCTTACTAGTGGGACTGAGCCAGAACCTGTTGGGAGCCAGAACTTCTCAGAGGGCTGGTGCCGAGGTAAGCAGCTCGAACACGTGGCTCCATGGATGAGTGCATGCTGCTGCCTGTTTACATCGGTGTCCGCTCCCAAATGCCTTGATTCCTTTTTTCCCACTGTTGAGTGCACATCAGTGTTTCGATGCTCATCGACTGCGAATCAGAACTTCTTGTCTATACAACAGCCTTCATTTCTTCTGTTTTTAATGTTTAAAGCTAGAGTTTGTTATTTATGTGTCAGTTTTAGCGTATTTGTCACAAATCAATAATGTAGTTTCTCTCAGCGCTACCGAGTATCAGTGGTCATGGGCCATGCAGGACAGTAGGGAGCCGACGAAACAAGCTGCTGTGTCAGAGGGACAGTGTCTGGACTGCTTTCCCCTTCAGGGAAGGGTTCTGACAATGTCCAGTGCCTGGGAGGAAAGGCAGTCCTTCTGTAGGCACAAAAAGAAGCAGTCCCTCCCCTGCACATGCTCTGCATGGAGGTCTAGCCACCACTCAACCTCGACTTCTTCCTGTTCCTGCAGGGAGGGGAAGAAACGGTACTGGTTGAAGTTTCCCTCTGCATGGTCTGCCATGAGACACTCACTTTCCCGGAGTCGGAGGGTCAGTGCTTCAAGCCCGGAGCCCCCATCTGTCTTTAAGCGAGGGCTCTGATGGGCAGTTCAACCTCTGGGCAGCTGTTACGGAGCAGTGGGTGCAGAGTCTGGCCCAAGGGGCACCGCTAGTGAAGCTGGTCTCTGGCCCTTCGGGGCTGGTGGACCCGGTTTTGCAGGTGGTGCCATTGGACCAGGCAGTGTATTCTCATCCAGAACAACCTTTGGGTCTTTGTTGGTGGTGGTAGCACTGACATCTGTATCACTTGTGGCTCACCCCCATCCTGATCCGGGACGGGACCGTCACATCGCTATCACCAGTCACTTTGGTGCTAGCTGTGTCATCGACACTGGTTCCGGTGCTGCATGGGCTCATGGTGCCAGGAACCTCCCCGTGCTGGTTTTGGCTCTGCCTCTGGCACTGATCCCTCACCCATCGGGGCTGAGGCTAGTGTCACCAGTGTTGCTGCAGCCGCGCACTGGGTTGTTGGGCCTTTGACTCCACCCTCGCGTCTACTCTCCTTCCAAGAGGGGGACGAGTCAGACCTGTACCTCATTATGTCTGAATGCAATGATGATGACTCTTACTTTAATCTAGAGATTTCAACCCCAGTTCCTGTGTCTGTGCCTCAGGAGGATTTCTGTTTCCAGGCTCTGCTCAGAAATATGCATTCGGCATTGAATTTTGAGCCAGCAAACACTGACCAGGCTAAGCGCCTCTGACTGGAGTTCCTAAATGTGCCTGATATGCTTGTCAGTATGATTACTCCAGTTGCACCCACACTGGAGACCTTGTAGGATGCAGTTTGTTAAAGATCTGATTCGCTGGCAGTTGTTCCCAAGCAGGCAGACAGAAGAAATAAGCCAGTGTATGTCATGCAACCCATAGCTGATGCTGTTTTTATTCTTGCTGAAAATAACAAGGTCATTGTCCCTACAGAGGTTGCTGTGCATCCCATTAATAGGGGGTCATGCAAGATTGACATTATGGGCAAGCGAGCCTACGCTTCAGCCACCTTGGGCATGATGATAGCTAGCTACCAAGGCCATTTCTGTAAGTATGAATATACCCTTTGGAGCAAGTTGAAGTCTCTGACAGAGTCTCTTTAAGATTTGGAGGCTAAGCAAGATATTCTGCTGACTGTCAGCAAGGTATTGAGTCCATCAGTCACTGGGTTAAAACCTCTATGGATGCCTTTGATGCTGCATCTCGCTCTGCTGCAGCAGGCATTTGCATGTGGCAGCATTCCTGGCTGTGGACTTCTGGCTTCACCCAGGATGTCCAGCAACAGATGATGAATGTTGCCTTTGATGGAACTTAAGGCAGGTGGAGCAATCACTTCAGGCATCTAATGAAACTAGAACAACCCTTAAGACCTCTAGACCAGCTCCCTTTAACCTCCAAAAGGGCAAGGGACGTGTTTCTTTCCAAAACAAGCAGCCCTTTTGTGGCAAAGGCAGGGGAGCCCAAAACAGAAGTCGGCCTCCCTAGCCTCAAAAGAAGGTAAGGCCAAAGGCACAGGTGCCAGAAGCACCTAGTGCCACTTTTTGAAGCTCCATCCCTGGTCTTACCTCAGCAGCCCGAGGTAGACCTCTCTTCCCCGGTGTGGAGGCACCTGACCCAGTTTTACTGTCAGTGGGAATCCATCACGAAGAACAAATGGGTTCACAGAATCCTGAGAGGGATACTCCCTGGATTTTACAGAACTTCCGCTGGACTTGCAACCCACTTTCTCAGCTCACATGTCAGAGCTTCTGGCACAGGAGATTGTGGGCCTTCTGAACATCAGGGCAGTGGAAGTAGTGCCAGAGTCAGAATAAAACACAGGGTTCTACTCCCACTACTTCTTGGTTCCAAAGAAATCAGGGGGCATGCACCCCACCCTCGATCTCAGAAATCTTAACAAATTCATGGATCGGGAAGAATTCAGAATGATTTCTCTGGGCTCTTTGCTACCCTACCCTAGGCCTCAGGATTGGTTAGTTTCTCTGGATGTGCAGGATGCATTCCAGCGTATACTTGTACACCCCAGCCACTACAGACATCTCCATTTCGTAGACAGAGTCCTGCCCTTTGGGATTTCCATGGTGTCTCAAGTCTTTACAAAGTGCTTTTCAGTGCTCTCCACGCACTTGGGGAAGCTAGGACTCCCAAGTCTTCCCATATTTGGATGACTGGCTAATCTCAAGCCTAACCGGATGGGAGATGGAACAGGCAGTAACCACTGCTTCTCAGTTCCTGACTTTGATGGGGGTCTTTCTGAACCTCGAAAAGTCTCAGCTTTAACCCTCTCAGCAGCTTCGACAGCAGAAGCATGGAGGAGATTCTCCCACTTTACTGGTCCCTGGTGAGGTCCCACCTGGAGTACTGTGTCCAGTTTTGGAATCCCCACCTTGAAAAGGACGTGGATAGGCTAGAGACTGTGCAGAGAAGAGCAACCAAGATGATACAGTGCCTCCATGGTCTCTCGTATGAGGAACGCCTGAAGGAATTAATCCTATTCTCACTAGAAGCAAGGAGGGGGGTGGGCATGATTGAGACTTTCATGTTCTTAAAAGGGATCAATAAAGTGCCATGCACTGAACTATTTCAAAAGGCCACCATCTCTACCACCAGAGGGCATGAATGGAAGCTATGGGGATGGGCACTCCAGGGTTTCCCTTCTCCCAACCAGAACCTCAGGTGACTCTCATCACAGACACCTTCCTATTGGGATGGGAGCTCATTGTTAGGGCATACAAACACAAGGTGTCTGGGACCTGTCAGAGACTCATCTCCACATCAGTATGTTGGAGATGCAAACTGTTTTTTATGTTCTGAAAGCCCTAGTGGACGTAGTCAGCCACAAGACAGTCCTCTTAAAGGCAGATAACAAATCTAGCATGTACTAGATCAACAGACAATGAGGAGCACACTCTTACCCTCCTTGCAGGGAGGCGATGATAGTATGGGAATGGTACCTGGAGCAGGGGAACCAGATCCAAGCAATCTGCCTGCCAGGAATCCAGAACAGCAGTATAGTGTAGAGGTTAGAGTAATGAGCTTGGTACATCCAGCAAACCTGGGTTTGATTTCTACAACCTCCATTTTGCATAGTATTTGACTCTGAGCTATCACTTAACCCCCCGTGCTCCTGGGTCGCCCTGAAAACAGGCACTTGTGCCTAGTGGGCCTTACCCAGTTACCAAAGACTAAATTAAACAATCTGGCAGATGAGCTCAGGCGAATAAAGGCCGATCCTGATGAGTGATCACTAGCTCCAGACATAATGAGATATTCGACGAGTGGGGTACTCCAGATGTGAACCTTTTTGCGTTCCCACTCTGCCAAACTGCCTTGATTCTGCTTCAGAAATCCAGGAAATGGCGGTTTCTGTCAGGATGCTTTCAGACTGCAATTGCAAGATCTTTTTCTGTATGCATTTTCTTCAGTCTGTCTCATTAAGGGGGTATTGCTCAAGTTCGAGGTGCAAGGGAGCAAAATGATACTAGTGGCCACCTGCTGGGCTCGACAGAAATTATTTCCTCCATTGAACAGACTTTCAATTAGCAAAATCGAAGACTACCACTCAAGAAGGACTTGCTGACACAAGGTCATCTGGTCCATCCCAGCATGCGTTCCCTTCACCTTCAGGCCTAGCTTCTGAAGAGATAGAAGTAAATAAGTACAAAGTATCTCAGAGGGTCTCTGAATACTTTTGGCTGCCTGTAAGTCTTCCACTAGAAAATTGTACACAGCCAAATGAAAATGATTTTCCATCCAGTGCTCCAAGACTCACATGGAGCCCTGTTGGTTGCCCACCTGGCAAGCTTCTGAGTATTTGCTGGTCTAAAGTATTCCATAGTGCAGGTCTACCTGTGTGCTCTCTTAGCATACCATGAGCACGTTGGTACCCTCTATCTGGCACAGCAGTCACTATTCATGATGTTCCTCAAGAGCATTTTACACACAAGACCTCATCAGGAAGCCCGCTGCTACCTGGGATATCAACCTTGTGTTAGATGTGCTCACCTGCAAGCCCATTGAGCACCTTGTGACATGTGACTCGAAGTTTTTAACTTGGAAAGCAACTTTTCTGGGGGCTATAACCTCTGCACGCAGAGTATCTGAAATCCATGCTTTGGTCACAGATCCTTTGTATACTGTTTTCCATAAAGATAACATACTTCTCTGTACACGCCCCACCTTTCTACCAGAAGTGGTGTCAGAGTTCCATCTGAACCAGGCCTTAGTCCTGCTGTCTACTTTACCAACTTCTAGAACGAGGGAGAGAGGTCTCTCCACTCTCTGGATGTTAAGAGGGTCATTAGGTTTTACCTGGACAGAACCAAGGACTTCAGACAATCAAACAGCTGTCTCCTTTGATCCTAATCAAAAGATATAGCATATTACAATCAAGTGCATTTCTGCCTGGACTGTGAATTGCCATTGCCACTGCTATGCCATGGCTCAGGTTAAATTGGAAAGCATCATATGTGCCCCTCCACCAGAGCAGTTGCTACGTCCTAGCAGAGATCCACTCTGTGCCTGTTGGAGAAATTTGCAAAGCTGCAACTTGGATCACAGTGCACACTCTTAATATGCACTCTGCCTTGGATGTCCATGCCAGGCAACATACCACCTTTAGCAGAACAATTCTGAATGGATTACTATCCTAAGTTAGTTCTTGGCTCCAGCCACTCCTGGGCTGGGGGACTTTGTGTGAGCTTCAGATTTGACCTAGACTAATGGAATCAATGGTAAAGATTGATTCTTGAATTTATTAAAATTACATACTCACTGTAATTCTTGATCTTCTAAGAATATCTTCATCACTGATTCAAAACGCCCACCTGCCACCCTCTGAGCTCACTTCAGTATGATTGTGTTGGTTTTCACCTCTTTATGCTTGGTTTGGACTATGAAGATACTGTGTTACCGGATTTGGTGACCCTTCTTACACTGGCCACTAGGGCTATCTTATGCCCTAAGGTTAAGTGCATAGGTGCTTGTTAAGTTATGCTGCACCTCCTCAGTAAAAAAGATACTGAGGCAGTTGGGGGCTGATGCAGAAGGTCACGTGCGCCACTCATAGAACCGCATGCAGACTGCTTACCTCAGTGCCAGCCCTCTGACAAGTTCTGACTCCGGCTGGGTCCTAGCACCTCCAGCTCAGACCCACTAATGTGAGTAAATGGTACAGATATTCTTAAAAGCTCACGAATAATGTTGAGTACATAATTGTAATTTCTCTTCCTCCCTATACATCATCAGTATTGTGACCTCGCATTCTGTGACATCACAGCTGACCGAGAAGAGCCAATCACCTGCTGAAAGATCAGTCAGTTGTGATGTCACAGTAGGTAAGATTATAATGCGGATGAGGTGTGAAAAGGGACAGAACTAGATATGTCAGTCTCTAGTTAGAGTGCAACTCTTCGCATTACATCTGTACTGTCAGGTAGGTAGACAACCCTCTAATAAGTAAATGGAAAAGGAAAAATGCTTCAGAAATAAAAACTAAGAACCGACTACTTTTAAAATGAATAACATTTTCTGGCTGCCATTCTTGGTGCTATTAACTCTTTAAATACGGCTGCCATTAGATTGTGCTCAATATTTTCAGCTGCTTTTAAACACCCATAGTTTTCATGTGACTAAGATGAACTAGCATGCAACATACATTGTTCCCTGACCTTACGAGACACTGGAGGACATCAGGACTTACTACAGACCAGAAAAAGAAAGCTGTAACATGGTGAACAGAAATTGGAGATATGGCACTATATATTTACGGATTAGGAAACAACTGAACAGCCTGGATCAACACTGGTGTGGCAAAGGGGTGCAGAATAAAATATGTCTAAAATAAAAAGCTGATATGAAGAGTGCAATGGAAACACAGTCAGGAGTGAGCGACATGAAGGCTGGTGTTAACAGTCCTCTTCCCATCAGATCTCGTTAACACTTTCCATGACAGTACCTAAAATGTAGCGAAAATCCATACCAGGTCAGTCCCACCTCAAAATGGCAGTTGTAAATGGGGGGACATTTTCTGTTTTTTTTTAATTTTATTTATTTTTTCTTTAAACGAGAAAAGTGAATTTGAATTTAAGTCATTGTAATGGAAACTTGTTTTGTTGTTGTAATGGTTGTTTGAATTTTTGTGGATGTGGTTCAACAGTTGTACAGTTTCCTGGAGACTGGCTGGGTCTTGTATTACCAGCATTTTCCTGTTTGGGAGCTGGGAGTTGGAAGCTGGACACAACTGATGGCAAGGCAAAACTTTTTGAGTTGACTGAAATACAAGTGATATACACACACACACACACACATTAAGCAGTCTGATCTCATTGCTTTGCTGGCTTGAGTAATATCTCTCACTAGGGGTTATATATCTGCAGGCTGGATTTGGTGTTACTGGTTCTACCTCCCCCCAAATGGTGTTCAGTATGGTTGGTTAATAACAGGGTTATTAAACATACTTGCTCAGAAAAGTAGTTGGTTACATATGTAAGCAACAGCACACTCCAGCATGTGCAGTGAGAAGGATCTTGGCACACACCCCAGGTGCATTACAAGATGCAGCCAAGTGCCTTTAATCACCTGGCAAGTTTGGTAGGATCTTTCTCACTGCACACTATGGAGTGGGTTACTGCACTCATAATGCACATTGTTTAGGCAGATAAAATAACCACTAATCTGAGTGACAGCTAGCTGTGGACTAGTAAGACATATCAGACCACGTGGTCATATGGTGTAACTCAGCCAATTAAGTCCTTACTTTTCTCCCTGCTGTTATATAATACTGTTTACTTTTATGTGACAAAAATGAATCCATAGGCCTGTCACTCAGAACCGTTTGTGTTTGGCCACTGAGATAGGTCTCCAAAGGGTGCAGGATTATGTAATACTTTGTACAACACAGATTTTTTTATTGTGTTTTCTTACTGCATCTTGCATAAGGAACATATTAACCTTTTCATATTTATTAACTTAATAAGCAAAACAGGTACAGAAAAAAGTTATCGTGCCCTACTGTTCCACAGCCACATAGGACCATGTTTAAACTATGCATAAGCTTGCAGTCCTTAAAGGGGAACAACAGTACCAAGAGCCCTTGGGTGCAAAAACATTTTTTCACTTACTGTTTACTGCAGTAAAATAGATAATATCAGGCTAAGTCTGCTGACTTGCAAGCTGACATTTTCTTTAACTACAAATCCCAGAATTCCTTGAAGCAGATGACAGAGAGGGCTGCAGCAGAGGGAGAGCAGAGCTTTTAGAAGCTCCGATCAAATGGTTGCTGGTCCCGCTGTTCTCCTGGAGCTAATTACACTTCTCTGAAATTGTACTTAGTTCTGGGAGGACAGCAGGTCCAGCAAACAAAAGATCAGAGCTTATAACAACTCTAACATGCACTGCAAGCTACTGACTATCCCACAGCTGCAGCCCTCCTCTGATGTCAGCTACAGGGGATTCTGGGATTTATAGTTACAGAAATGTCATTTGAAGTCAAAATAATCAGTCTGATACAATATACTTTACTGCAGTAAACAATAAGTAACAAAAAAAAAGATTTTGCACACAAAGTGCAAATTGGGACCAGCCCCAGACGTGAATGTGGGGCTCTTAATGCTGACTGTTCCCCTTTAAATGCCTCAGGAGCACATCCCCCCGTCAGTCGTCTCCTCTCCAGTGAAAAAAGTCCCAACATTTCTAGTTTGTCTGTGCCCTTTATAGGCTCCTGATACTTGTGGGGATTACCTTTTTTATTTAATTCTTTTTTTAATCCCTGACAGTGATCAGTTACCTGGCAAAGTAATCCGATTACAAATGACCAATTACTTCTGACAACCCTGGCTAATGGTGATTGTTTTTGCAACAGTTTGCTGTAATAGCATCCCACGCAGCGGACAATAAATAGTACTGGTGCAACAGTTGTTTTTAAAATTAGTCTATTAGTCCATTTTGGATTTTTTTGTGCCTCCGGTCCTCCGGTCCCTCATCCCAGCGTTGGGGTTGGCACGGCAGTAACCATCCACTGGCCAGTTGGGTGGGTAAATGGCTATCTTCAGAGCTGACGTCCAAGTCACTCCCGAGGTTGGTCTGCATCAGTTGCAGGAATGCTGAGCAGACCACTCCCACCCTCCCCAGGTGCTAAGGGCTTCACCTTTGCAACATACCCATCCCCCTGCTTTCCCCAGTAAAGAACAACAATCCATGCAAAGTGTCAAAATGAAGTTACAACTTTAAAACGTAAAATCAATTCTGTTTTATTCAGAATAAAAACCATTAAGCAGTGCTTGTCCACGATAGTGCCCTATTAAGGCAAACTTCAGATACGGTACAGATATTGACAGTGCTAGATGAGTATACATCATACAAGGCATTGTGTGGTTTATCTAGGCATTACATAGTTCAAAGTGCAGGAGTAAAGCCTAGCGCAGGTGAGATATAAGGAAGCAGGCCTAGGTTGTGGCTACCCGTGTTATGACCGTAGCATAATGAATTCATTATCCTCCCAGTAAATGTTAAGGACTTTAGCACTATGCAGTTGAAAATTACCTCTGGCAGAAAATTCTAGGAACTCGATGCCATGTGATCCACCTGTTCTTCCCATGCACACAAATTCTACCAAGGTATGCACCTAGTGACCCTCCCTTTCCCAATAAATTGAATGCTGTACTCAGTAATGCTGTTCTCCATGAGGATCAAGTCCATCATGAGTTGAAAAAATTAAACACTCCCCACTTGCACTGGGCGCATGGTCCATTAGTTTACCACTCTCTGTGTGAATAATGCTTCCTTACAGTGCCCCTAGTTTTGTAATTTTTAATAATAATTTTAAAGGTTATGCACAGTAATTTTACAGGTCTGAAAAAAACATTTCTCAAGTCACATTATCCTGTGCATTTCCAATTTCAAAAACATTTTTTTTAAATAATGCTCCTAGAAGAACTTGGGGTTGGGAGTGGTTAAGAAAAATGGCATCAGGGACTTTCCTAAATGCCTGTGGATCTGTTACCCCATACGGTGGGCAGAAATGGCAAGACACTGATTTCCTTACTGATCATCCATGACTGATTAAATAAGCTTTTCTGCACAGAATTAGTTTGGTTTCCTGTTTTGTTTTTTTTTAAAACAAAAGCTATTTTAAAGTTATAAAATGTGCTTATTAAGAATTTTCATAAGCTAAGCAAGTCTTTTTTTAAATGTTCTCTTTGTGATCTCAAAAAATATTCAGCATTGAAATGCTGCAACAGTTTCTGTACCCGATAGAAGTACCAGTAAATAGCTAAAGGCAATTATTCAATGTACTGTATGTATTTCAAATGGGGAAAATTATTGAAAAATAAAAAAATGATTAATGATTTTTGCTTTATGTTTTTTTTTTTTTGCATTTGGCTGTGTTGAATAAAAGCAGATTTTATTGCAATGTGTTACATTAACTTATTTCCACAAACTGTTTAAAGCCTCAGGTGTTTGTTACCTTTACTGTATGCAACTTTTTCACTAATAAATGGTTGCTGGAGGAACTTTTGGTTTTACGTGGGGGTATGTTGGTAGGTGCATGACTGGAACTTTGTGATGGTGGTTGGAGGTGTCTGGGTATGCTGGTGGTTGTAGGTAAGTTAGTGGTCATACATGGCGTATGTATTTGTGGGTGTGCTGGTCTCTGGGTTGCCCTGGTATTTGGATGTGTTTGTGACTGTACATGGGGTATGTACTAGATAGTCCATGGGTGTTCAGTCGCAGTGTTTGGATGTGTTTGTGTCTGTACATGGGGTATGTACTGTGAGTGTCTGTGGGTGTTCGGTCACAGTGTTTGGATGTGTTTGTGACTGTACATGGGGTATGTATTGTGAGTGTCTTTGGGTGTTCCGGTCGCAGTGTTTGGATGTGTTTGTGTCTGTACATGGGGTATGTACTGTGAGTGTCTGTGGGTGTTCCGGTCACAGTGTTTGGATGTGTTTGTGACTGTACATGGGGTATGTATTGTGAGTGTCTTTGGGTGTTCCGGTCGCAGTGTTTGGATGTGTTTGTGGCTGTGCATGGGGTATGTATTGTGAATGTCCATGGGTGTTCCGGTCGCAGTGTTTGGATGTGTTTGTGTCTGTACATGGGGTATGTACTGTGAGTGTCTGTGGGTGTTCCGGTCACAGTGTTTGGATGTATTTGTGGCTGTGCATAGTGTGTGTGTGTGGTTGCTCATAGGGCAGGGGTATAGTTTTTACAGGAAGACCTCTGATCAACAATTGCCTTTTTCAAAGATGACATTGGTCAATATAGACAACAGTAATAAGTTGTAGTAGATTGAACCATGTCAGAATAAGCAATGTAAAGATCTTACTTCGAGTGGGAGCTCTTGCAGCAGGCTATAACACTTAGGTCTATGCCGCAGGCACTAGGACCCTCCAGTAAAAACTTCAGCCAGCAGTACACAGCAGGGACCGCCCCTGACGCCGGCCCCCCCCCCCGACGTCGGTCCTGGTACAAAAGGGGGCGGACCCAGCTCCACCTCAGTTCTTTTCCCGCCACGTCCCGCACGTGAACAGAGAAGAACAGCTTCAGCTTGCCAGATCAGCAAGAATCTTCAATCAACCCGCTTTTAAACCGTTTTTTTCATAAGTTACTGACGTCAGGCCGTTGTCCCATGATTCTTTCAACCATTTTTTCGACGGTTTTTCATAAGTTACCGACGTCAGGCCGTTGTCCGACAGTTTTGTGCAGCCCCGACGGATGTCTTCTCGGGCGTCGGCCTCGCCGGAACATCTCAACAAGTGCGAGTGTGGGAGGCAGATCCCGGCCAAGGACGGCCATCGCCGCTGTGTCTTCTGCCCTGGCACCGCGCACGACACCGCGAACTGCTCCACTTGCCAGGGCTTCACTAGCAGGATCCGCATCCACCGCCTCAAGGCCCTGAAAGTCTTTCTCTTGGAGCAGAAGATGGATCTGCACTCCGAGGGGAAACGCAAGGAGAAGAAATGGCACAGCAAAGACCATAGTCGGTCCCGGCACCGGTCCCAGTCGCAGTCCCGTTCTCTCTCGCAGCCCTCCCCAAAGAAGGCCCGTTCCTCGGGATCAGGGAAGTGCCCAAAATCCTTCCGGGCCAGGCGGCCCTTTGGGGAGAAAGCCGGCTAAGCCTAAGGTAACCCCCCCGCTTAAGGGTCACCACGGCCCTTGGAGGTGCATGCTTTTGCCCCACTCTCCGAAGGGCACCGCGCTTCACCTGCTAAAGGCACGCCTCTGGAACCCAGGACTCTCTGGTGCCCCAGTGGCACCCCATCGTCGGTACCAACACCGACGCCGGTTGAAGGGGCGACGGCGAGGGATTGGCTGTGGAAGAACCGATGTCCCCATCGCCCAAGTCCTCCTCCTCCCCCGGGCCCCAGGAGGAGCTCCTTCGCAGGGCCAACGTCCCGGATACTTCCTCCAGGCCGGCAGCAGATATTTTCACGAAGGACGACTTTACAGGAGCTGTTTTCTTTTGCGGGGGGCAGGTCCACAAGCGGCCCCCCGTCGCCAGTCCAGACACCTGTACCGGATCCAGCGGGTAAACCACAGCCGGGAGGTGAGCCTTCCCCGTGGAAGTCTCCGGAGTGCCAGCCTACACCTCCCTCTAGGGCTCGTTCCCGCACCCAGTCCGGGGACCACCGACGACGCTCCAGGGACTCTGGTGACCGTCGTCAGTCCAGGTCACGTTCTAGGAGTTTTTCTCTGTCCTCTAGGCGAGAACGCTCCCGACGTCAGTGTCTGCTCCATCGCCGGTCCAGGGACCGGAGTCGGTCTTCGGACTGACGTCAGTCCCCCAACTACCGACGACAGTGGGAGTCTGGTCATAGGCAGGTTCCCTAGAATTCTGCGCCCGCAGAATTTTTGCGAGAACTTGCAATCTATCAGAGAACTTTCATGTGTCAAGAATTCACTCTTCTTGTTGATTTTAACTAATATTTCTGTTTTTCCATAGAATCTGGTTCCCATCCCCTCTTTTTATATCCTAAACACCCTATATGCTCAGAATGTGATGTTATCATTGCTATAACATCATACATTAGCTAATGAATTGGCTGCAATCTGTGACAGAAATGAACAGTCACTTATCTACCACAGCTCCCACTGCCAGAGGCGGTGGCACAGCACATCAGGTATGATGATATTTGCTCAACCTGCACTACAGCCTAATACAATTTTCAGTCTTAAATTATTGCACTAGGGCCAACTTAAACAAAACCTTGTCAATAGCACAGACCTGTTAGGTCCATACCTCACTTTGTACAAACCTATTTGTGCCTTTAAGGTATAGAGATGCCATCTGAAATGAATAACTGGTAAAATGAATTTAACTGTCATTTTTAAGAAAAAATAAAGTAATTAAGCCCAGAAATGTGGAATATAATAATGTGTAGCACTGTACGCATTTTTGCCAGGGTTATTGATTACATATTGTCATTGGTTGATAGAATCACCTAAAAGTTATGGAGAAATGTTGTGTGCAGGGACAGTTGTTAGGCCAGAGGGTAGCATGCTGTGTTTCCATGCCGGCAACTCAGGTTCAAAGATTAGCTCTGGGAGCTGGCTGGGCAGCACAAGGATTGCTGGAACACATCATTGCTCGGAGCCTGGGAAGGCATGGTGCAGTGTTCTGTCACATGGTGGACACATTGTGCTGGTCTGGAGAGCTCCATCTCACAATCGGTTCACATGCATGTCATGGCCTGATGGTGTTACGCAGTGTGTCAGGGAAATCAGGTTGACATCAAAAATGAGTTTTGCAATAACTCCTCTATTCCATTTCTAATGGGATCTGTATGATTGAGGATGCAAGTTCATGGAAATTAAAAAAAATATATATATATATATATATATATATACACACACACACACTAGCTCTGTCTCTCTCACCACACACACAAACACACATTTGTATGTATGTTAAAGATTACATATAAATATATAAGTGATACACAGTGGGAACCTCATGAGTGGTGTAGAAAGCACATACAAATATATAAGTGATAGTGGAAACCTCATTAGTGGGATAGATAGCATGCATATAGAAATACCTTATTTATCACATAAGATCCCCTCTGCATATGTCATTTATTTAACAGGCTAGGACCTTAAGGGAGAGACATTTGGTTTGCTTTTTTAGGCATAAAATTATTTTTATAATTCTGTTATTTTTTGAACTAGTATTACTGTGCTTTCCACCATCCTGATTGCAATAACCACTGCCATGAAAGTGAAGTCAGGATGACAAGCTGACACTGTGATGTGGTAGTTTGTTAGTGCCGCAGAACTTCCACAGAAATTACAAACCATCGACTTGAGAGTCTCTATGCAATGGTAGTCTTGTCGCAGAACTCTGGTCCCACTGTGCCACAGAAAAGTAGGGACCCTGGTCATAGCAGAGGTCAGACTATTCAAATCCTATAGTCAATCTCCCCATCCTCGCCTTCCTGGACTTCCTCTCTCAGTTTGCAGCCTCCTGGGAGAGAAGGACTAGTCTTGCTTGCCTCCGATGATCCTACTATGGATGACATCATGAGGCATATCCAGGCCTCCAACGAGTGGGAGATGGAGGACCGGACCCGAACCTGGAGACTTGCAAAATACCTGAGGCAGAAGGAGCCTAAACCTTTGGTGGTCCCTTCTATGGTGGATACTTTCCAGGACCTCACCCGAACTACCTGGAAACATCCAGCTTCAGTTCCGACTGTCCCGAAGAAGTCGGATAGGCTGTACAAGGCCCCAAGGGCAGAAGCTTTCCTTTCTGAACACCCTCAGGCGGACTCTTCGGTGATCACGACTGCCCATGGTAAGTCCAGACAGCCGAAACACCTCAACTCACAGCCTCCCAACCCAGAGTCTCGCTATTTGGATCAGGTGGGCAAGAAGGTCTATTCTGCTTCCACCTGTTCCATACATTCCCTCAACTTCTTAATGCATATGGTCCAGTTCCAGAATGCGCTATGGGAAAGGGGACAAGAGCTGTTGAAGGTCCTTCCAGACTCTGACCAAAAGAAAGAGCTCCTGGACATTTTGAAATCGGGCTCAGATGTAGGCTCGCATGCTTTGAGAGCCTCATATGATACTGCAGATACAGCAGCCAGGGCAGCCGCTTCTGGGGTGTGCCTCTGACGCCATGCTTGGTTGAGAGTCTCTGGCTTTCACCTGGATCTGCAGGCTGGTATCAGGGATCTACCCTTCCAGAGTACCGTGCTCTTTGGGCAGGAGACGGAAGCCTTGATTTCTCGTTTCCAAGAGTTGGGTAAGTCTATCTGGTCGGTCCATCAGATGTACCGTGGTGACCAGCGAAGATAACGAAAACGGCCTTTTTGTAAGCTCTCAGGTGGCCAAGGTCACGCCCGTGGAAACCAGCACGGGCAGAGAGGCGGCTTTTGTAGGAGGTCCGGTAACCAGCAATCTGGTGGAGCTCCTACCCGTGGGCCCAAGTCCTCCCAGGCCTCTCTGCCCACACCCGGCTCAGCCCAATGACTCCCTTCCGCCCCCCCCTTCTGCAGGAAGACCCAGGGGAGCCGGTAGGGGGCCGCTTTTCCCTTCACTTCGAAGGGTGGAAGTCAATTACTGCAGACCAATGGGTCTTAGACATTATCAGGAGGGGACACACGCTGGAGTTCAAAGAGTTTCCCCCGAATACTCCACCAAATCTCTCCCGTTATCCTCCTTCTCACATTCCACTAATAGAAGGAGAGATTCAGACCCTCTTGCAAAAAAGGGCAATAGAGTTAGTCCCCTTGCATCAGCGAGGAAAAGGGTTTTATTCACATTTCTTCCTGGTTCCAAAAAAGACACAGGACCTTCGTCCCATTCTGGACCTCAGCCCTCTAAATCTCTTTATCGAGTATAAAAGGTTCAGGATGGTGACACTTCAAGGCCTTCTTCCTCTGCTGCACCAAGGAGACTGGCTCTGTTCCCTAGACATGCAAGATGCATACATGCACATCGGGGTCTTCCCTCCCCACCGGAAGTTTCTGAGGTTCCACTTCCAAGGGGAGCACTACCAGTTTTGAGCGCTTCCGTTCGGCCTCTCTTCCGCTCCGCGAGTCTTCACCAAATGCTTGGCAGTGGTAGCTGGGGCTCTAAGGGGCATGGGACACTACGTGTTCCCCTACCTCGACGATTGACTGCTTACAGCCCTGTTGCTGACAGCCCTACTTTGCGCCCTCGGAGACACCTATACTCTATTCCAAAGGCTAGGGATCACCCTGAATCTACGAAAATCATCCCTGGAGCCCAGTCAAAAGCTCGTCTTCATTGGAGCGGTCTTGGATTCCATCCAAGGCATGGCTTTCCTCCCCCAGGACAGGGGAGATCGCCTTCGGGAGATTGCAGGACGGATTTCAATAACTCCTCAAGTTCCAGCTCGGAACTTCCTCTGGTTACTGGGGCACATGGCGTCGGCCATTCCTGTCACTCCCTTGGCCTGCCTCCACATGAGGGTCCCACACTGGATGCTCAGGGTACAGTGGGACCAAGGCTACGATGATCTGGACTCCACGGTCAAGATCTCGGGGCCAGTCAGGAGAACTTTGCTTTGGTGGATAGACCCCAGGAACTTGGAAAAAGGGGTCAGCTTTCGTCCGGAGACACCAGGTCAGACTCTGACAACAGATGCATTGGACCTGGGATGGGGGGGCGTACCTGGGTGCTCATCGAACGCAAAGGGTTTGGTCACCCGAGGAGCGGTCCCTCCACATCAGTGTACTGGAGATGCAAGCGGTTTTCTATGCCTTACAGGCCTTGCAGGAGGACCTGGTACCAGGCTCTCTTCTGGTTCAAATGGACAACATGGCGGTCGTCTTTACATCAACAAGCAAGAGGGTACTCCTCATACCCCCTTTGCAGGGAGGCGATGAGAGTCTGGTACTGAGCGCTGGAGTGAGGCATTCTGCTGTCCGCAGTGCACGTTCCAGGCGCCCTCAATGATCTGGCCGACAGCCTAAGCAGGTCGCGGTCCAGAGTGCATGAGTGGGAGCTGCTACAGTCCATAGCAGACCAGCTCTTCCACAGGTGGGGTCTTCCAGAGCTGGACCTCTTTGCGTCACCACGCAACACCAAACTGCCAGTGATTTGCTCGCGAGAGCACGCGCCTGGAGCTTTCTGGTCAGACACGTTATCCCTCTGCTGGACAGGGAGGTTTCTCTATGCCTTCCCGCCCCTTCCCTCTCATTCAGAGAGTCCTACTAAAGTTGCAGGCAGAAGGGGCCCGCATGATTCTCGTAGCCCCCAGATGGCCTCGGCAGATTTTGTTCCCACTCCTGCAGCGGTTATCCACGGAGCCTCCAGTTCCGCTGCCCATATGCTCGCAGTTGCTGTCCCAGAATCAGGTCCATCCGACCTTTGGTCCTTGCACCTACACGCTTGGCTCCTTCAGACGTAGCTCAAAACAGATACGGGGTCTCCCCGGAAGTGGCGGCAGTCCTAGTTTCGGTGAGAAAGCCCTCCACCCGCTCCGCTTACGCTATGAAGTGGAAGCGTTTTTGTCTATGGGCCTCATCACAACATTTGGACCCCGTCAATTGCCCAGTGAACTCAGCGTTGCAGTATCTCCTCTCCTTGTATCAAACAGGCCTGAGTTACTCCTCTATCAAGGTGCATATGTGGGCTATCGCTGCCTATCATGCCCTCTTGGGAGACAAGGCATTGGCTCAATTGGATGTCGTCCGCACCTTTCTTAGAGGAATTCTGCATATGAGACCTCCCATTCGAGACCCTATTCCACCCTGGGACCTCCTTTTTGTGTTGGAGAAACTCACCCTTCCTCCTTTTGAACCGGCAGCGGAATGTGAGCTGCGTTACCTTTCTTGGAAGGTTTGTTTTTTAGTTGCGGTTACCTCAGCTCGAAGGGTTTCTGAGCTTCAGGCTCTGATATGTAAAGAGCTATATTTAGTTTTCCACAGGGAAAGGATTTCCCTCAGAACAAATCCTAAGTTTCTTCTGAAAGTGGTCTCAGAGTTGACCCTCAACCAGTCGGTTGACCTTCCAGTTTGTTTTCCTTCCCCTTCCAATAGAGGGGAGGCTCTTCTTCACACACTGGATGTCCACAGAACTTTGAGGTATTACCTCAAGAGGACGGCTACACACCGTAATCAGAACAACTTTGTGGCCTTTGTGCCACAATGCTTGGGTAGACTGAAGTGGATAATTCACTGCATCTCCTTCTGCTCACGAGAAACACAATAAGCCCCCTACCAGGCCCGGTCAGGGGTCACTCCCACCAGAGGAGTGTCTCTACTTCACTACTCTGAGAGAAATGTCTCTATAAGGGACATATGTGCAGCCGCCACCTGGAACTCGGTGCATACCTTTGTCAAGCATTACAGCTTGGATATCGTCTCCAGATGCCAAGCTGGCTTTGGCCTAGCTGTTTTGCAAGGGCTTCTGTCCTGAGGTCTCTGGAGTCAGTATATTCCACCTCCCGGGGTCGTCTACCTCTTTGGCGTGAACTGCTTGGTATTCAGTCCTAAGTGTTATAGCCTGCTGCAAGAGCTCCCACTGGAAGTAAGATAGTACAGTTACGTAAGAACTTACCGTAACAGTAGATCTTCGAGAGGAGCTCTTGCAGCAGGCGTTACTTCCCACCCGCCTTCCCCATTGAGGTGTGCAGATCCATCTTCATTTTCATTTTCTACAGTTGCTTCATCTCTTTTTCTTGTCAGGGCTCGTTGCGGGCCTTGGCGGGAGAACTGAGGTGGAGCTGGGTCCGCCCCCTTTTGTACCAGAACCGACAGGGCGGGGCCGGCGTCGGGGGCGGTCCCTGCTGTGCACTGCTGGGTGAAGTTTTAACCGGAGGGTCCTAGTGCCTCCGGCATAGTCCTAAGTGTTATAGCCTGCTGCAAGAGCTCCTCTCGAAGATCTACTGTTACGGTAAGTTCTTACGTAACTGTACTTTTAAAGGGGAACTCTCAACTCCCCTCAGGTAATGCTGCGGGGCTTAGAGGTCCCGATTAAGCAAAACAGATATAGATTAAATTTCTTCCTAAACTTTCATGTTCACAGTAAGTGTTTTTGTGATTCTGTGACCCTCAGCTCTCCATGCCAGCCCACTAATACCCCCAGGGTCCCCACGCGGCCAGTCCTCTGATGACATGCATGAAGGACTAAGTCAATGAGGATGTCTATATACCTTGTAACTCGATTTAACATGAATTAATAAAGCACATTATCAGGCTTATTCTGCCAGTACCAATCACGCTTTCCTCAGCCACAGTTCAAAGATTGTCCGTCAGTACTTATAGCTGAGATTTAAAAGTACAAAAGATTAGTACAGCTTGCTTGCAGTTATATGTGGCAGATGAATGTGATTGGTGGTTGTCTATGGGGTGTTGAAGTTATGGGTGTGTTGGCGGTTGTACGCAAGGTGTGTATTAAGGCTGGGTGGATAGGTGTGATTGTAGGTTTGCATAGTGTGGTTGTACACATGGCTGCATGTGGGGTATCTTGGGTGTGTTGAATGTAGGCTGTATTTGGCTGTACCTGGGGTGTGTTGTGGCTGTGTGTTGGGCATGTTTGTGGCTGTATTTGGAGTGTATACAGCTATATGTGGCGTGTTTGTGGCTGTACATGATGTGTTTGTAGCTGCATGCTGTGTGTATTTGTGGCTGTGTGTTGAGTGTCTTTGACTTGTCTGTGGTCTCTTTGTGCCTGTACATAGGGTGTTGGAGGCTGTACATGGGGTATGTTTGTGACTGAGTCTGTGCCTAGGGTTTGGGGGTTTGTTAGCAACACAGTACAACTGATGAATCCAACATTTGGTAAGTTGCCTCTATATTTAACATACCTGGTGAATTTGGAAGCTGCGTCACCAGCGGCAATATTGCTGTGTCAATACCTGTGGCAGTGTTGATGTGTCACCTGTGGCAGTGTTGATGTGTCACCAGTGTCAGTGCCACTGCTTCACCTGTGTCCGTGCCACTGCTTCACCTGTGGCAGTGCCACTGCTTCACTGGTGTCAGTGCCACTGCTTCACCTGTGGCAGTGCCGCTGCTTCACCAGTGGCAGTGCCACTGCTTCAGCTGTGGCAGTGCTGCTGTGTCACCTGTAGCAGTGTGGTTGCTTCACCTGTGGTAGTGCGGTTGCTTCACCTGTGACAATGCTGCTGCATCACCTGTGGCACTGCCGCTGCTTCACCTGTGGCAGTGCCGCTGCTTCACCTGTGGCGGTTGCTTCACCCGTGGCAGTGCTACTGCTTCACCTGTGGCAATGCTGCTGCCTCACCTGTGGCAGTGCCATTGCTTCACCTGTGGTGGTGCCGTTGCTTCACCTGTGGCAGTATCGTTGCATCACCTGTGACAGTGCTGCTGCATCACTTGAGGCAGTGCCATTGCTTCACCTGTGGCAGTGCTTCTCCTTTTCCAGTAGCAGTGCTGCTGCTGCACTGGCAGGCCTGGTCTGGCATGAAAATGTTTATATCTAAAAAATATGTAATTTAACTTGTGTTCAAGGAACTCACAATCTGATTGGCTGAAACATACTCCATTATAATTATCCTGACACCTCAACAAAAAATGATTAAATAAAAAAGTCTTCACTGGTTTTAAAACATTAGAAACCTCCAAATTGGGCAATATTATGGTGATAAAATTAATGGCTTTCAATTTCTACCATAGCGAAACTGTGCCGTAATTTGCCGTAATAAAGGAGTGTTTATTATAGCAAACGTGAATGGTTTCACTCTCTCTGCATGCCCAGCCACACCTCTTCTGTGTTTCGGAACGCCACCACCATGCCTTCTCGAGCAAACTGCACCACCACTCTTACTCGGTGGTAAGTCTTTTTCTTTTTTTTTTTTACCACTCCCACAAAACAATTACAGCAGGGGCAAAAAGGAAACAAAAGGGAAATATGGCAAACCTACCATGAACCATCCTAAAAGGAAACCAGACCACAGCCATACCAAAACGCCAGTTTATTTTATATAATTGCTGTGGCCAGAAAGCAAAACCCAGCAATTATGTAAAATAAAATATGGGTTAGTGTGTGTAAACGTGAATTTTACACATACCCTTGGTGTTGGGTGCTTAGATAAACTCCTTGAGCTTCGCACTTGGGGTTTATGTGGCACCCAACACCTCGGGTGTGTGTGTGTAAAATTCTTGTTACACACACACCACCCCATATTTTATTCTATTGGTAATGGGTTTATCAAGGAATACTGGACCAGTTTGGTATAAAAAGCCATTACAGAGGGCACTATCAAGGAATATGGACCAATCTGGTATAACAGTTTTATTACAGAGAAGACTATCAAGAAGTATAGACCAGTGTGGTATAATAAGCCTATTACAGATGGCACTATCAAAGAATACAGACCAGTTTAGTATAATAGATCTGTTACAGAGGGCACTTTCAAGGAATATAGACTGGTTTTTAAATAGGCCTATTACAGAGGGCACTATCAAGGAACACAGACCAGTTTATTAAATAGGCCTATTAGAGCTCTTCAAAGAATATTGATGACCTTAATAGTTCTGACACAGAGGACATTATCATGGAATATGGACTGGTTTAGTAGAATAGGCCCAGCACAGAGCGCACTATCATGGAACAACGATCAGTTTAGTACAATACAATACAACACAAGGTAAATACAGTGGGCATTATTGTGGAATGCTGACCAGTTTGGAATAATTTGGAGAAATAAACTGTAAATTAAAAAAAAAAATCTGAAGACAGTTGATGGGCCTCCGATCCTGTAATTCTGCTGAGCTGTATTCCTACAGGGGTTGTCCACTGAATGCAACATTTATGGAGACTTGTAATCTCTTACTGCAAATGAATAGGAGAAGGGAGAAAACACTCAAAATAAATGAGCAAAGTTTTGTCCCCCCCCCCACAAACCTCCGCAAGTTACATAGGCTTTCTGATCTCAGATTAGTCACATATAAGGTCAGAGTACTGCAGAAAGGGACAGAGGCTGCCATGAGCAGAGAGACACAAAGGCAAGCAAGGCAGCTGCAACTCAGAAAACACTTGAGTTCAAGGGATGTGGATGTGATGTTCTAGCCACACTGTCTGGCAAATGCCTTTCTTCTTTAGTTGCTGCTGGAATGTCTTCAAGCTGGCTCTTCCCACCCACCCGGGTGGTAAAACCCTTGGCTCCGCCCCTAGATGCCAGAGCTTCCTTTCCGCTTGGAAGGTTCAGGTTCCCTCCTTACCGCTTCAAGGTGTAGTAGGCCCTGGCGCTCGAATCTTCGGATTTGCTTCCTAAACTTACTTTAAAACTCATACGAGTTACGACTTCAGCTTTTTCCTCGATCACTCCCACGATGGAAGACAAGACCACTCCCGGGTTTCGCCGGTGCCCCTGTTGGCAGAAGATGTCACAGAGCGACCCTCACGCCATGTGCGTATACTGCTTAGACCATGATCACGATCACAGGCCTGCGATATCTGTCGGTTCTTCCACCCAAATGTGTTGGACAACCGTGCTGCCCAACTCCAGCTGGGGCAACTGGATAAGCGTTACCCACCGGTCAAGTCCAAGGACACCTGTTGGGTCATCTCCTCGGCTGTGGGGTCCGCCGAGCAGCTTGAACATCTCAAGGCCTTCGAGGAGGAGGCGGCCCAGGCTGCCGCTCAATCCTCCTCGGCGTCGGCCTTTGTTCCACTCCAACTGGACTCCACTTACCCGGCTTCCTTCATGGAACTGTGCCAGTCTCTCTCATCTAAAGGAGAGGGTCCTTTGGGGTCGTACGGTTCGCGCTTTCGCAAGAAGGAGTCAAAAGAAAGACAAGGAAGACTCACCATCGAAGTTTCTGGGATCAGGGGCGTTCCTATTCTCCAGGAGACTTCAGTTTGACTTTGGTGAAACCGTGGCCTTGGCTGCTGGTTTCACGGTGCCCCATCAGACCAGTTGGCCAAGATGCCGGCCGACAACACGGCAGAGATTTTTCTTGGACCCAGTTGATCTGATGTTGTCCAAAGAGGCCAATAACTCTCTCTTTAGGACCCCGGTCCTTCCACGACCTTCTGACGGGTTGGCCCAGCCCTCTGAGCCAAACCCGCCAGTCCCAGACTCTGGCCAGGAGGAGCCACAGGGTTCTCTGGCTCCTCTGAGAGCCCCCTGTTGGCAGCACCAACAGTCGAGGTCTCAGTCTTCCTCCTCCGAGATGGGCAGATCTCGCCGTTATCGGCGATCTCGCTTCCGGCAGCACAGAAAGCAGTGCCACCACTACTTACATAGATACATAGACAGTGTCAGCAGATAAGGGCCTGTGGCCCACCCAGTCTGCCCATTTGAGCTTGTAAGTTCAGTTTATATTTTCCTAGAAGTCCGTTGCCCCTTACCCCTGACCTTCAGAATTCCTTTATGTCTATCCCATGCATTCTTAAATCCCGTGATTGTTTCAGCCCCCCACCACTTCCTCTGGCAGGGTGTTCCACTTGTCCACCACCCGCTCTGTGAAGAAATTCTTCCTCACGCTTCCTCTGAATCGCCCTCCTCCAACTTCATCCTATGCCTCTAGTCCTGGAACATCTTTTCACTTAAAAATAGTGTATTCCTGCACCCTGTTCCTCCCTGTAAGATACTTGTATGTCTCTCATCATATCCCTCTCTCCTCCTCTTCTCCAGGGAGTACATATTCAGTTCCTTCAACCTGTCCTCATAGGACCTGTGATGCAATCCATGTACCATCTTAGTTGCCCTCCTCTGAACCTTCTCTACCCTATGTCCTTACGTAGGTAAGGTCTCCAGAACTGTACACTGTACTCCAGGTGGGGCCTCACTAGTGTCTTGTATAGTGGAATTATGACCTCCCTTTTCCTGCTGGTGATGCCCCTGCCTATGCATCCCAGCATCCTATTTGCTTTACCTGCTGCCTTGTCACACTGTTTCCCTACCTTGAGGTCATCAGAGATGATAACCCCAAGATCCCTTTCCTGCTTGGTGCGTGCTATATCCTCACCCGAACTAATATATTGTGCCAGGGTTTTGTGCCCCATATGCATTATCGCACTTTTGCATTGAATTTCAACTGCCAAACCCCTGACCGTTCTTCAAGTTTCTGCAGGTCCCTTCTCATTCTGTCTACACCCTCTGGTGTGTCTACTCTGTTATAGAGCTTTGTGTCATCAGCGAACAGTGAAATTCTGCCTTCTAGGTCCTGCGCAATGTCACTGATGAAGATGTTGAATAGGACCGGTCCCAGCACTGATCCCTGTGGTACCCCACTGGTCACTCTTCCTTCTGTGGAGTGACAGCCATTTACCACCACCCTCTGTGTCCTGCTGCCCAGCCAGTTACCTACCCACCACACTACTGTCCTGCCCACACCCATATTCCCCAGTTTGTGTAATAGTCTTCTATGTGGCACAGTGACAAAGGCCTTGCTGAAGTCCAGATAGGCCATGTCCACTGCCCTCCCCTGATCCACCTCCCTAGTCACCCAGTCAAAATTCAATGAGGTTGGTCTGACATGACTGCCCTCTGGTGAAACCATGATGCCTTGGGTCCTGTAGACCATTGACAACCAGATGTTCCAACAGTCTCCTTCAGTAGTGCTTCCATGATCTTCCCCACTACCGAGGTGAGGCTGACTGGTCTGTAGTTTTCCGCTTCCTCTTTGTTCCACTTTTGTATAAGGGGACTACATCTGCTGTCTTCAGTCTTTGGGTACCTGCCCTGTTTCCAGTGATCGGCTAAACAGGATAGCCAGAGGTTCAGCCACCACCTCTCTTAGTTCTTTATGACCCTGGGCGCACCCCATCTGGCCCCATTGCTTTATCAACTCTTATTACTTCCAGTTCCTTCAGGACCCTTTCTCGAGTAAAGGGACTTATGTCCATTTCTGCACCATTCTCACCCTTGTACTCCCTTCAGACCCATTACCCTCCTCTTCCTCAGTAAAGACTGAGCAGAAATACCTGTTCAATATGTCAGCTTTATTGTTGTCATCCTCCACGCCCCATCCTCCCCTCTCTCTCACTACCCCTCCTTGCCTTTCTTTTTCACTTATGTACCTGTAAAGGTTTTGTCCTCTCTACCCACTGATTTTGCAATGTGTTCTTCTGTCTGAGCTTTGGCTTCCTTACTGACCTCCTGCTCCCTTTGCTTCTCCTGGTACTTCTCCCTATCCCTTCTGTCCGTGTCTTTTTGTATTGCCTGAATGCAATCTTTTGGCTTTTACTTTCTTTGCTACCTCTTTGGAAAACCATAATGGTATCCTCTTCCTTTTCCTCTTGCAAACCTGCTTAATGCATAATTCTGTTGCTCTTGTAATCCTCATTTTAAATACTGCCCACTGTTCCTCAACCCCTGATTCCTGCCCCATTCCCCTTAATGCCTTTTTCAAGTATCTCCCATTTTCCCAAAGTCTGCCCCTAAAATCCAGGATACGTGTTTTGTGTGGTTTGGTTCTGCTCTTTCTGTGATTTCAAACCACAATGACTGGTGGTCACTGTTCCTCAGGTGCTCCCCAGTGTTACCCCATCACACTGTCCCTGTTTGTGAGCACAAAGTCCAGTATTGCCTTCTGCCGAGTTGGTTCCATGACCAGTTGCTTGAGGAAGGCACCCTGAAGGGAGTCCAGGATAAATCTGCTCCAAGTTGATGCTGCTGCTGGGATGCTCCAGTCCACGTCTGGAATATTGAAGTCTCCAACCAGTACTACCTCACCCTTGTCTGCCATCCTTTGGATGGCTAGCACCAGCTCCCTATCTATTTCTTCCTCCTGGGCTGGTGGTCTATAGACCACACCTGTGCGGATGGCTATCTTTGTCCTCCTCGGATGAGAAGACGCTTTGGTGCAAGTTGCGTCGACACTACAAAGATCTGATGTGGCAGCAGCTGATTTTGACTGGGTCAGAATTGATGCCAGTTTCTACCCTGGCTATTAAGTGGCTGTCGCCCAAACGGCCAACGTCAACTCCACTGTCCAGGTTGGTCGCCACCATCCCTCCTTCAGCAGAGCCGGTGCAGACCATGTCGGCCCGGCCGAAGCATGCCTCTCTGCCCATCGTGGTGGAGCCGCCACCTAAACAGCCAATGACCAAGGCTCCGACTAAGGAGGCTCGGCTGGCCAAGGGACTTCCCATCGGCTGTCACCCTCACTCTCGACCATCCTAGGTGGGTCGAGTGCAACTCTGGTGGCTGCTCGCTTATGCAGAGTCCGAGGATTCCTCCCTGCACTCACGTCCCATTGACACTGAGTCCTTGGGGGCATCTCCATGGACGAAAGTCCTTCCTCGCTCATGGGCATTCTTCAGCCTGCCTCCGAGTCCACGGGATGGAGCTTGAGCCTGTCCAGAAACAGGCTCGATATTCCCTCACAGAGATTCTGGACAAGGGGGATTCTCCACAGAGGCCTTCCAAGGCCATTGTCAGTCCAGCCCTGGAGCTCTGGCAGTGTCCCGCCTCTTTCCTCGCACTTTCAGCCCAGATGGCCCACAAGTAAGCATTACCAACCAACTCCCTTTCATGGTTTTCGGAGCATCCCTCAGCCGAGGGTTTGGTGGCTGACTCCATCTTCCGGCGCTTGGGCAATACAGTGGACGTCGATAGACCGCCAGACAAAGAGTCCAAGAAGCTGGACCATTCGGCTAAGAAAGTCTATACTGCCTCTTCGCTCGGCCTTCAACAGGCTAGTTCGGCCATGCTAATGGCACACTTTCTCACGCCCTGATGGGCTCCCTGGATGAGGTGATTCCTCCCCTCCTGGTGGACCTCCAGACTACGGTGAAGCAGGTCCGAGACCAGGGGAGGGCAGTGGTGAAGCAGCAACTCGAGACGGCTCTGGATATTAGTAACTCTTGTGCTCACTCAGTCGCAGCTGCAGTAGCCATGTGCCGTAGGGCTTGGTTGAGGATCTTGACCTTCACGGCGGATACCCAACACAAGCTGGCGGATGTCCCCTTTCTGGGCACCGACCTGTTCGGGCCCCGTGTGGAGGGTCACCTCCAGCGCATTGAAAAGTCCAATGCCACCCTAGACTCTGTGACATCTGCCCAGAAGGACAAGGGCCCTAAGCACCAGAAGCGCAAGCCCTTTTCGTCCTTCACTCCTGTGGCAAACCAGTCCAGCACCAGCAGGCCAGCAGGCTCAATCCTGTCAAACTCAGACCAAGTCAGTGGCCTCATCGGTCCAAGCCCGGAGGGAAGGGACCTGGTGGCCCCTCGGATGGATCCTCCTCCTCCAAGCCTGCTCAGTGACGGGATGGGGGTCGCCACCCTCATACTCGTCATGACTCCCCTGGGTCCTCCCATGGGCGTCCAGCTCCGTCACTTCCTTTCCACCTGGTCCGTTCTCACCACAGACAGGTGGGTTCTGGAAGTGGTTGGCCAGGGTCTGCTTCTGGAGTTCAAGCAGTACCCTCCAAGCTGAGCCCGAGCCCCCCACGGGAGGACCTGGTTTCCGCAGTCACTCAGTTGGTTCTTCGAGATGACATAGTCCAGCTCCTCCACAAGGAGGTCATTGTCAGAGTTATGGATCCTCCGAACACCCAGGGTTTGTCTCCAGGTATTAACTGGTGCCAAGTGGATGGGGGCTGGCACCCCATTCTAGATCTGCACAACCTGAACAAATTTCTCAGGTCTTGAACCTTCAGGTTGGTAACTCTGGCACAGATCATATCATCTCTGGAGCAAGGCATGTGGTTTTGCTCTGTGGGTCTTCAGGACGTGTTCTTTCACGTCCCGATCCATCTGTCCCATCAAGGTTCCTCCTTTAAGTTCCGAGCCATGCCCTTTGTCCTCTCCTTGGCCCCAGGGTCTTCACCAAATAAATTGCAGTGGTGGCAGCTTACCTGAAGCGCCGAGGGGTCAGGGTGTACCCCAACCTGGACAGCTGGCTCATAGCAGGTCCCTCCAGGCAGGTGGTGGAGTGGTTGAGAGACCTGGCCCTCCAGACTTGCTTCGAGCTTGGCCTCCTAATCAACGAGGCCAAGTTGGAACTTTTGTCCTCACAGGTGATCAGTTTCATCAGGGCACAGTTCGAGTCTTGCCGAGCCAGAGACCGGCTCCCAGCAGACAGGGCGGAGGTCCTCTCTTCCTTTGCCCGATTATTTCTGGTTGGGCAGTTGCACCCTGCCTGGTATTTCCTGCACCTTCTGTGTTACATGGCAGCCTGCACTAGCATGGTGCGATGGGCCCACTGGCATATGCACTCTCTCCAATGGGAGCTGGTCAGCCAGTGGTCTCAGCACAAAGGTCACTTCGACCAGCTGGTCACCGTGACCCAGAGGATGTGGGATGCCCTCCAGTGGTGGCTCATCCCAGCACATCTGCAGGAAGGGATCCTGCTTTGTCTCCACAAGCCGACGCTCATCTTGATGACCGACACTCTCTGACAGGATGGGGTGCCCACCTGGGGAGCACAGAGTCCATGGGCTCTGGTCTTCTCAGGAGTCCCGATGTCACATCAACCTGCTGGAGCTTCAAGTGGTTCGGCTAGCCCTGACCATATTAGCTCTGTTCATTTGGGGTCAAGTGGTCCAGGTCCAGATGGACAATACAACCACCATGTACTATCTCAACAAGTAGGGTGGGACGACTCCTTGCCCCTGTGCAAGGAAGCTCTCTGCATCTGGTCCCTCATGCACAGCCTGAGGCAGACTCTCGCCATCCATGTGGCAGGAGCCTCGAATCAGCTGGCAGATGCCCTCAGCCAAGTGGGCATGGAATTCACAAGAGGTCTCTCCATCCGGAGGTAGTACCGATCTGTTCTCCCATGTATTCAGCGACCACGATTGGCGCTTTCAAAAGGGTGACTCAGTCACAGTGCTTTTACATAGGGCTACTGGCAGGAGGGTGACAGGATAGGGGTCGGTGACTATAGCGGCATCCTGTCGCTATGTGTACATGCACACTTGGGGTGGGGAGGGACCACACCATGCGACGGGCGGAAGGGGAGGGAGGGTTTATGGGGTATAGTGCGGCAGTGGGTTGCCAAGCTGGCCGTATAGCGTGGTGGGTTCGTGGCAGGCTAGGGTTGGGAGGGTGGTGGGTTCAGTTCCGGGGGCCCACTCATTTTGTGCGCTGGTTGGGCACCCCCGCTTTGCACCCCCCCTGGACATGCAACCTCCTGTTGTTAAGAACCCTTTAGTAGGGGGGTGTGGGGGTGCAGCCCCCGCATAAAAAGTAAATTACAAGTGTCCGGCGCCCTTTTGTTGTGTAATCAAGGGTCTACATCACAAATTCATTTTTGGTGATGCAGACTCGCCCAAACGGCAATTGCAGTTACGCAGTCGCCGTTATCATATGGAACCATTCTCCCAGTGGGGCATTCCTCAGGTGGACCTATTCACCTCCAGGGAGATCACAAAGCTGAGGCTGTTTTGTGCCCGCCCCCTTCAGCAGGGTTCGCTGCAATGGATGCCTTCTTGAGGCCATGGACCCCAGGCCTCTTTTATGCCTTCCCTCCACTTCCCTTGATTCACAAGGTGCTTCTCAAGGTTAAGAGGGACAAGGCACAGGTGATCCTGGTGGCTCTGGACTGGCCCTGCCAGTTTTGGTACCCCAATCTCCTCAGCCTCAGCAACAGGCTCCCGTGGCGTCTTCCAGCATGCCCGGACCTGCTCTCCATCAGTCAGGGGAAGGTACTCTATCCAGACCTTCAATCCCTGTACCTGACAGCCTGGTTCCTGAGCAGCTAAAGTTCTAGGCTTTGGGTCTCTCCGATGAGGTCCTCACAGTTGTTGAAGCATCCCATAAGGAATCGACCAGAAAATGCTATGTCTTCAAACGGTGGCGCAGGAGAAGGTAGTCTGGCACTTTTTCATGGGCCTAGATCACATATCCCCTCCAGTGTGTGAACCACCACCTCTGTGGGATCTACTGCTGGTTCTGGCAAAGCTCATGGGCAAGCCATTCAAACTGATGCACAGGTTTTACATCTCCCACCTGTCGTGGAAGACCGCCTTCCTGGTGGCTATCATGTCAGCCAGAAGGATTGGGGAGCTCCAGGTGCTCTCAGTGGAGTCTCGTTATCTGGTCTTCCACCCAAAATTCCTTCCAAATGTGGTGTCAGAGTTTCACCTCAACCAGCTGTTGACTCTGCCGGTGTACTACCCCAGTTCCACCTCGGAGGCCGAGTACAGGCTCCACACTTTGGACCTGACATGAACGCTCACCTACTGTGAAGAGCATATGGCTGAAGTTCAGGGAGAGGTTCGCCAGCTGTTTGTCACCTACACTGAAACCGCATGTGGCAGACATGCAGCCAAGCGGATGATTTGCAGGTGGATCACTTCCTACTTTGATCTCTGCTCTAGGTTGGCGGGTAGGGAGCCTCCCGTAGGACTAAGGGCTCATTCCACCCACCATACCGCTGTGTTGATGGCTGCTTCTAGGGATGTCCCTATCCAGGAAATCTGCAGGGCTGCTACTTGTAAGTCAGCAAACACCTTCATTTCCCATTACCACATTGGCCTTGAGTCACGCCAGGATGCTGGTTTTGGGGCCTCAGTTCTCCAGTTTTTCTATTCCAAGTAAGGGGGTGTGTGCCTTGCCTCCCTCCTCCCAGAGAACTGCTAGGAGTCTACCAGACAGTGTGGATAAAACATCATATCCACATCCCTAGAAATACAGGTTACTCACCTGTAACAGAAGTTCTGGAAGTGGTGTATGATGTTCAGCCACACAAACTCACTCGATCTCCCCAGGCTCTGGCACACAATCTTGCTTCCAGCGGGCAAAGATCTGGCAGGTGGGTGGGAGGAGCCAGCTTGAAGACGTTCCGGCAGGAATTAAAGGGGGAATGGCATCTGCCAGACAGTGTGGATGAACATCATATACCACTCCTAGAACTACTGTTACAGGTGAGTAACCTGTGTTTTCTGACTGAAAAAGTTTGTAAGCCCTTTTCTTGTGTCAGGTACTCCAAACATCCTGAAGGCACAGTTCTCAGGGAAGCTGAAGCAATATGTGGGTAGGGGCAGACATATCACTTTCTCTTAGGGGCAGAGGTTAAATTGGGTAGGAGCGCATGGGAACTCAGTTCCACCACCTCTTAAAAAACTGTATGATAGTTCCACCACACCTGTTATCTTTCTCCACTGATTACTATAGGAGAGTTCCACCACCTACAAATGACAGTTCCACCACCTAGAAGTCTAGACAGAAGAGTTCCCATACCTAAACATTTCCATTTTAACCACTGCTTAGGGGGCTTTAGTACCTGGTAGGTATCCATTCCTTCTGAAATACAAATGTGAAACCTTTGAGCCTCCTCATTGCAGGGCTGTTTGTTGTCCCTTCACACTAGATGGCACTGTTGGGCAACTCGCACTCCAAATTGTGTCCCCACTAACAAGGGTCTGCAGTTTCTGCCCAACTGGGATACAACAGGTCTGCTTCATAGCAGGGAAGGACGTGAAGCACAGGGAGGTTAAGTGACTTGCCCAATGTCATCTGGTGAGCCTGCGATTGCAGTGAGTTTCACGCCACATATCTCCTGGTTCTAGTTCTGTGCTCTGACCACTTCATAGCGCCGCCTCACTGAAAATGAATATTCTTTGAGCACTGGTGTGTTCATCTAATTCAGGAGATCATCAGGTCAGCTATGTTGTTTTTGAAGCTTTAAAGGCTTATTCTGTGCTTCAATTTGAAAAATAAAGACCACAGATAATGGAAAATGTATTATGTGGCTGTTGGGTTCATGTAAGGGGGAGGGTTTTAAGTTCTATGGGGACCTGGGCCACATTTAGAGGCTGTTGCAGTGGGACAGCCTACACTCCAACAAGGAGGGCACCAGGTGTTGGAGCGGAGATTTGCAGAGCACATCGAGAGGCAATGCAGTTGAAGTTAGGCACACCTACACAACTATTGCAGGGGGGGGTAACAGCCCTCCCCTGGCCCCAGGTGTGGTAGAGCTAGTCATCCCACATCAGTATTAAAGGGACTCTATTCTAATTTATTTTTCTAAAGCCTGTTGCAACAGCATTCTAACTATTCTATATTGTACTACCCTCTCCCTGTTCTGTCAGGTTAACCACCTACAGAACCCCCCTTTTTCTTCTTTACTATATGTTTCCTTTTCAAGCCCCTCTAAGATGCATCTTGCATGCCTCAAAGTGACCAAAGTAACAGCTAGGTAGCACAGTTTCATTTGCCAATATAAAAACAGATACCCGTTGTTAAATGTTTGCACATTTAAAGTATGAGCCATGTTTTGCTGCACTCTTGTTATGTAGCACATGTAGTATAAAATCTGTTTGATTGCCTAAGTACATTGAACATGTTATATACTATGTAGTGATTTGGTATTTGAGAAAGCCAGATTTAATATGAAAGTTTCCCTTAATAGGAAAAACACTGGAGAATGTTTTTTTATTTTTATTTTAAATTCATAATGTTATCTGATATAAACAGCCATGGTTTTCTAGACTGTGGAGGGGTTGTGGGATAATAGATGGACCAGATGCAGAACGTGAGGTTCAACACACAATCGCTATGTGATGTTTATTCAAAATACAGCAGATAACCTTCAGCAATGGCATATTCTTTCTTCAATACATCACTTTGCAGCAACAGACTATGCATGTCCTTCATTTGCACTTAGTCAGCAGCTACTGATCTCACTTTTTTGTGAAAAACCACTTCATCCCTATATTTGACTTGTTTGCTTGAGTGATGGGGGGCTCAAAAAGGAAAAAAAACAAAACAAAAAAAAAGAGTTAAAGACCAAGAACCCCAGTGCAGAAGCACTGAAGCAAGGGTTACCCCAAAGGGCACTGGCAATAAAGCCAAGTGTCAAAGAAACACAACTTCACACATACCCTAATAATGCAAAGCATCATGGGATATATCATCATCATGAAATTTCAGACTGGCTTAGTTTACAGCAGGAATGCATGCTACCAAAAGGGCCTCTCAAACAATTTGCAATTTACATGCATTTAACAACACAACAGAGGGTTTTCCGATATCTCTAACCCGATAACTTGATTTCTACAATATAGCCAACTAGTACTTTTTTACCTTTAACAAAAACACCTAGTGCCATGGTATTTTCAACATTTACAGGTTTCATACACGTAAGGTATACATATCAAGGTATTTTATGACATAGTGCTATTGCATATTAAATCCAACAACGAGGAACACAGCCTGTTGTTTTACATCAACTCGGAATCACAATAACCTCCTTGTATGAGGACCTGAGAGGGAATAGGAAAACCAAAGAGGACACTATAGCATAATCAAGAAAGGGGGGGAGGAGGTGCCCATAGGTGGCCAACCTTATGGACTAGAAATTGTAAAGGCTAGATTAGGCTAAGAAATAGAAGAACTGTTGCAACCGATACAAGAAAAGGTTGGTCCTCAAGAGTGGCAGGATCTCTCTGTTACATAGACTACCTGGAGCCAGTTGCAAACAGCCTTGAAAACAGTTGTAAACAACCTTGGTGTTTCAGACAGCCCAGAGCCTGGGAGAGGGTATATAAACCACCCCTGAAATTAGCTGTGCAGAGCCTGGGATTTTCATTCTGCCTGAAGCATGAGAGAGGGAAGGACCTGCAGTCTTCATGTCCTCAAAGCAATCTGAAGCACAGATGAGAAAAGGATCCTGGTAACGTTATGTGATCCTGACTGCTGTATCCTGACAAATGCTATGTACATAGAAACAGAATTTGACAGCAGATAAGAACCGCTTGGCCCACCCAGTCTGCCCATTTCCCTACCTGATGGATAAGCTGCAGATCCTAGTTAACCAGCAGCCTACTTCTTCCTACCCCAACCCCCTAGAATTGCCTTATGACTGTCCCATGCATGCTTGAATTCCACCACTGTTTTTGACTCCACAACCTCCTCCGAAGGCCGCTCCATACATCCACAACCCTCTCTGTGAAAAATACTTCCTTAAATTACCTCTGAGCCTCCCCATCTTCAAATTGTGCCCCTTGTTCTTGCACACTCTTTTTGAAAGATGCTACCTCTTGGACTTTGTTGATTCCCTTGAGGTACTTGAAAGTTTCTATCATGTCCCCTCTCCTCCTTTCCTCGAGGCTATACATATTAAGCTCCTTAAGTCTCTCTTCATATGTCTTCCGGTGCAGACCCTGCACCATTTTAGTTGCCCTCCTCTGGACAGCTTCCATCCTGTCTGTGTCTTTGCAGAGATTGGGTCTCAAGAACTGCACGCAGTACTCCAGATGGGGTCTCACCAGCTGTCTGTACAGAGGGATAATAACTTCCTGTTTTCTACTGGTGATGCCTCTCCCTATGCATCCCAGTATCCCCCAGCCCTCCTTGCTGCCCTCTCACATTGCTTGCCCACCTTTAGGTCATCTGATATGACTACCCCCAGGTCCCTTTCCATTTTTGTTGTTGTTAGTATCTCACCCTCTATTGTGTACTCTTCCCCTGGGTTTTTGTTTCCCAGGTGCATTACCTTGCACTTCTTAGCATTGAATCTAAGCTGCCATACATTTGACCATTCCTCTAACCTTGCCAAGTCCCTTCTCATCCTTTCCACCCCACCTTGTGCATCAACTCTGTTGCAGATCTTTGTGTCATCTGCAAAGAGACATACTTTTCTTCCAGTCCCTCTGCAATGTTGCTTATAAAGACATTGAAGAGGACCGTCCATACTGAACCCTCATGGAAATCTAATTAGTAACCCCTTTTTCCGAGTGGACCCATTTACTGTTACTCTCTGTGTCCTATTCTCCAGCCAATTCTTTACCCAGGCTGTCATTTTGGGACCCACTCCCAGGCTGGCTAACTTGTATATTAATCTTTTGTGTGGGACTGTGTCAAATGCCTTGCTAAAGTCTAGGTAGGCCATGTCCACAGCCCCTCCCTGATCAACTACTTTGGTCACCCAGTCAAAGAAATCTATCAGATTTGTCTGGCATGACCTTCCCGCTGTGAATCCATGCTGCCTTGGGTCCTGTGCCCCCTCTGGCCTCTAGATACTCGACAATTCTTTCCTTCAGAAATGATTCCATCATTTTCCCTACCACTGAGGTTAAACTAACAGGTCTGTAGTTTCCTGCTTCTGCCTTGCTCCCACTTTTGTGAAGGGGAATCACATCTGCCCTAATTATTTTTTATTTATTTTAATTTCCTTGTGTTTTTTGTTTTTGGAACCTTATTGAAATAAAATCACTCAGCAAGCATGTTGTACCTTATATGAGTTGAATCTGTGTCTATCTTATACACCCACACCCTGGGACACTGGGGCAAATGGGGGGATGACGAAGCAAGAAACAAATGGAGGAGTGGGGATGCAGTAAATGGAATCAAGGAGGTGGGTATTGGAGTAGGGAATGGTGTGAGGGGTAGCAGGACGTGGCGGGATCTGGGACTATATAGGGAGGATGCATAAGGGGAGGGAGTGCCCATAAAGGCATAGCAACAAAACGGGAGGGGGCTCAGATTCAAAAGCGAAGGGAGGTAGAGGGATAAGAAAAGTTCTGAGGAAAGGTCAGGAAGGTTCTGTGCACATAAGCCAACAGACTGGGAAATAAGACATGACCGACAGGCATTGGTGGCTGTATCCTAACTGCACCTGGTGGTGGTCAGTTTATGCATTATTCAGAACATCTGAAAAGAGGGTGAGGGATGGCATTATACACAAGACGGCATAAAACTTAGAAATTAAGGATATAGAGGCACGTGAAAGTATGGAAACAGTGTGGGTGCAGTTAGGCATGGGTTGGGGGCATGATAATAGTAGTTTCTAGGGACATGGATATGGTTCACAAATCCACACACTGGCAGTTCTTCATTAAGAGCTGTCTCACTGGAACATCCTTAAGTAAAGCTCCTTCCACCACCCAGGCAATATATCCCGTGGCACCACCTTGTGACGTTAGAGCTTCCTTTCTGCTGGAAGAGTTTGGTCTCTTCCTTCACAGTTCCACACATTTTTGGGCCTAGTGAATGCACCATTTAGCAAACTTAGTAACTTTTCTCCTTCTAAACCATTTTTGTATATTCCTCGATTGCGCTCTCAGCCTACAATCATCAACATGGAACACCAGGAAGGGAAGCCTGCACCTGGCTTCAAGCAGTGTGTAACATGCTGGCAGAAGATGTCATGGACGGAGCCACACGTCATGCATGTACTGCCTGGGATCAACACATGACATTGCTTGTTGTGGCCTCTGCCAAACAATGCTCCCATCCTCGCTCGAAAACAGGAAGGTTCACCTTCTCCTCAGCCAGCCAGCCAACCGAGATCCGAAACTGCAGGCCAAGAGTGGTTGTAAGGTGATCATTGTAGCAGGGTCCTCAGTACAATTAACAGCAATAGAAGAGGTGGCGTCTCAGGCTGTGGTGAGCATCTTGTAAGCCTCAGCGCTGATGCTGGCTGGGCCAGTGTCACGGTGTCCTTCACCAGTAAATTCTGTAATATGTGTCGAGCACTCAAGACTTTCGGAGAGGGCCCTGCTCACCACGGTAAGAAACACAAGAATAAGAAAAGCAGCCATCGGTCCTGGGCCACTCCCTTGACTACCCCTGCCACTTGACAGTTGTTGAGTGTTTGCCTTTGCCAAACCTCTTTTGGTCAAAGGATGAGTAGCTAGCTCCTTGGTACCCCATCAGGCTTACCGACCTTGACACTGGTTGATCAAGTGGTTGAAATTTTTCTAGACCCGTTGTTGGAGAAGGTTGATGAGTCGATCTCCAAGATGATGGTCATCCTGGTCCTCTCCCAAGAGGTTGTGGAGCTGTCAGTATTCCCAGCCATGCCTTCTCAGGATCTGCCTCCACTGATGATCATGCAGCCAAACCTGGTGCCCATGTATTTTACTGCACCCCTGGTTGCATCTCATCGACATTGGCCCCCAGGTTGATGGTCAAGGTCGAAGTACAGGCTGAAGTTGAAGGACTCCTCAAGTTCTTGATCTTGCTTGACCAGGAGGCTTCGCCATAGATGCTTCTCATCCTCTTTATCTTATAGATATCGCAGCGCTATGAGGAGCTTCTATGGCAGCAATGAGCCTTGGCAGGGCCAGGTAGGGCTCTACCCTGACCCCTATGGTTGACTGGCTGCCAGTCAAGCCCACGCCAGTCCACCCGAGACAGTTGTCATCAACACATGTCTCTCCACCTTTGTTGGTGGAACCGCCTCCACAGTAGCCTGCGTAGGAGGCTCCTGTGAAAGACTCCCATCTTGGCATCAGCTTGCCAGTCCAGTTGTCAGTGGAAATTTCCCACTCTGATGATTCCAGGGTGGTCCATGATGGTAAGCGGCCTTGGGCTGTCTTTGAAGAGTTTTCGGATGGTCCCTATTCCTCCTCCTCCATGCAGTCTTTTGGAATGCATCTGTTCAACCGGGAATTGGTCGAGTAACTGATCACCGACCACGTGCCGGTGTCTTTTTGGGGTGCTCCTCCTCCGACTGATGTCGGAGTCCGTGGAAGTTCCTTTGGAACCAGTTCAGAAGAGGGCTAAGTACCCCTTCACTGGCATCCTGGATAAGAACTAATCCCTAGTGTCTCCCTTTCCCATGGCTGAGGCCATTTTGGGACCAGCTCTGGAGTTTTGGCAGCATCCAGCCTCCTGCCCAGCACCCTCAGCCTGTATGGTCCACAGGTATGCTGTCCCTACTGGCTGGCTGTCTGGATTTTCTGACCACCCCTTGGCTGAGGGTCTGGTCTCTGACTCCATGTTCCAGAAGTCCAGGAATACTTGGGATGAGGACAAGCGCCTCCCCAATAAGGAGTCAAAGAAGCTTGACCACGTGGTCAAGAAGGTCTGTAAACGTCCTCCCTTAGTCTCCGTCCGACAAACTACGCCTTGGTGATGGCTGGCTTCAGTCACTTCCTTTTGGGTGTGCTTGACACCATCCTTCCATACCTGCCTGCAGACAAGCAGCTTCTGGTAAAGGTCATCTAAGACCAGGGTCATGCACTGGCTAAACACCAGCTCCAGACAGCCTTGGACACTGGTGACTCTTGTGCTCATGCCATGGCAGCAGCCATTCTGATGCATCACAGGGCCTGGGTGATGATCTCCACCTTCGCAGTGGACATTCAGCACAAGCTGACCATTGTCCCTTTCTTAGGCACCGACCTCTTTGGTCCAGGGTGGAAAGGCATCTCATGAGGACTGAGAAGTCCAACGCCACCCTGGATTCTGTGGCTTTGTCCCAAATGGACCAGAATGGCCAAAAACAAAAGAAGAAGGCCTTTCAGTTTTGGCCCTTTCAGCCCAGCAGTCTTGGCAGCAACAGCCTCAGTAGAGGCAATTCCAAGCCTGGCACCCCAAGGCTAAGTTTTCCAGCCAGGGGCACAAAAAGGGAAGGGGAAGCATTGCCTCTCCAGCTGCAGTGGCTGGTGCCCCTTCCAAAGCTTTCCAGTGACAGATCAGAGGGGAATTCACCTCCCGCCTGTCTAAACTCTGACAGCTCCTGATTGGGGGGGTCGGCTTCACCACTTCTGGCCTCACTGGGCCATCATTACCATGGACAAGTGGATTCTTGAGGTGGTTGGCAGAGGGTTGTCTCTCAGTTTCAAGACTCTTCCATCTTAGCAATCCCACGCTCCAAGGGAGTCCTTGGTGTTGCAGAACACGCTGTCTGACCTCAGAGGGGACATTGCTCAGCTCTTCACAAAAGGAGCAATAGTCCATGTCTCAGATGCCCTGGCAAGTCAGGGTGCATGTCCAGGTACTTTCTGGTCCCAAAACAGATGGGGGGGGGCTGATGTTCCATACTGGATCTTCATAATCTGAACCAGTTTCTAAGGAAGCTCAAGTTCAGGATGGTCATGCTGAGCCATACTGCGCCATCTTTGGAACAGAGCATGTGGTTCTGCTCCCTGGACCTCCAGGACATGTTCTTCCACATTCCAGTCCATCCATCATTCTTGTGGTACCTCTGGTTTTGCACAAAAGGAGCGCTCTATCAGTTCCACATCATTCTATTCAACCTGTCATCGGTGCCCAGGGTCTGCACCAAGTGCACTGCAGTGGTGCCAGCCTTCCTGCGGTGCCAGAGTGTCTAGGTTTATCTCTACCTGAATGACTAGGTGGTAGCCGTGCCATTGAAAAAGGCAGTGAAGTGATCCAGGGACCTGGCCCTCCAGACCTGCACAGAGTTGGGCCTCCTGGTTAACTCAGCCAAATCTGAACTGATCCACTCGCAGGCGAGTCACTTAATTGGGGCAGAGCTAGACTCCCTATGGACCAAGGTCTACCTCACTATGGACTGGGCATCGGATCTTACCTCCTTTGCCTGATCATTTCTGGTTGGGCGCTTGAGCCATGCCCAGGACTTCCTGAGGCTGCTGGGATATGTGGTATCTTGCACCAGCATGGTCTGGTGGGCTCACTGGCAACTACGGCACTTGCAGTGGGAGTTGGGCCATCAGTGGTCCCAATGCCTAGGACATCTGAACCAGTTGGTCACAGTGACCCAGCTTATGTGGGATGCCATCCAGTGGTGGCTGATCCCAGAACTTCTCAAGGAAGGAGTCCTATTTGTCCGCCCAGAACTGCCTGTCACCCTAATGATGACTACGTCTTTGGTGGGATGGAGAGCAGACCTGGGAGACCACAGGATCCACGTGTTATGGTCATAGTCCCGTAATCACATCAACCTGGTGGAGCTCTGTGCATTTCGGCTAGCTCTGACAGAATTTGATCATCTAGTCAGGGGTCTGGTAATGCAAGTCCAGATGGAAAACACCATGACCATTTTCTACATGAACAGGCAGGGTGGAATGCACTCCTTTCCATTATGTGAGAAGGCCCTCTGCACCTGGACCCTCGTGTGCAGCCTGGGTGCAGATCTCCTGGCAGTTCATGTCACAGGAGCAGACAATCACCTGGCAGACACTCTCAGCCAGGTGGGGGAACAGTTGCATGAATGGTCCTTGCATCAGCAGCTGATGAACCACCTACTCTCCCTGTGGAACACACCTCTGGTGGACATGTTTGCCTCAAGGGAGAACACAAAACTGAGGCTGTTCTGTGCCTGCCCATAGTATGGGATACTGGTGGGGGAATGCCTTTGCAAGACCTTGGACCCCGGGTCTCCTGTACGCCTTTCCTCCCTTTCCCCTGATCCACAAGGTAGTGGTCAAGGTGTGGAGGAGCAAGGGGTGGATGATCCTTATAGCTCCAGACTGGCTCATCTGTTCTGGTGTCTGGATCTCCTCAGCCTCAGCAGCAGGCCTCTGTGGCGGTTGCCTCTTCACCAGGATCTGCTGACCAGACAACAGGAGAAGGTCCTGCACCCAGACCTTCAGTCTCTGCACCTCATAGCCTGGTTCCTGAGTGACTAGAGTTTCAGGGAATGTTATCCACATTGTGAAGGCTTCTTGAAAGAGAGTTGATTCTCCAGTATTATGCCTTCAAATGGAAGTAGTTTTCCATTTGGTGTCAGGGCCAGGAGCTTGATCCCCTGGCCTGCTGTGTGGTAAGCATCTTGGAATACCTCTGGCACCTGATCTAGCTGGGATAGCATTTGATGACCCTTAAGGTGCCCCTGTCAACCATCTCTGAATACCGGGCGTGAGCTGGTATGCCAGCGGTGGCACAGAAGGTGGTCAGCTGCTTCTTTAAGAGCCTTGACCACCTGTCCCTGCTGGTGCGTGAGCCATCACCACCTTGGAACTTACTGCTGGTACTGGCAATGTTCATAGACAAGCCTTTTGAGCCAGTACACAAGTGCGAGATGTCCGACCTGTAGTGGAAGACGGCCTTCTTGGTGGCCATCACGTTGGCCATAAGGATTAGAGAGTTCCATCATTCCACCAGACATACCGCTGCCTCAGTGGCTGCTTTCAGGGCCATCCCTATTCAGGAAAGCTACAGGGCTGCCACCTCGAAGTCAGCACACACCTTCATCTCCCATTACAGAACAGGGTTTTATTTAACTCTAAAAATTTATTAGCGTTTTGCTCATAAAAGTTCTAAAACATTGTGAAAATGCATAGCACTTGCCTCACTGTGTTTAACAAACATAACACTTCTAGAAAACCTATATAAATGCTTTCTATACAATTAGTATTGTCCCAAGAAAAAACTGCTAATCAATTATTTAAAACCCTGCAGAATCAGCCTTGAGTCTTGCTGGGATGCTGCTTTTGGGGCCTCGGTTCACCAATCTCTGTTGGCCAACTGCACGCCTTGCCCCCTCCTCCTGGAGAACTGCTGGAAGTCTGTCAGTGTGTGAACATGTGAACCATGTCCATTTCCCTAGAAAAATAGGTTATTTACCTGTAACCGTAATTCTAGGAGTGGTATATGGTTTACATATGCACTAGCCACCTGGCCTCCCCTAGTAAGTGGCACACGGTTCCCTGCTCCCAGCATGCAAGATCTGATATCACAGGGTGGAGCCCAGGGATATACCACCAGGGTGGTGGGAGGAGCTTTACTTAAGGATGTTCTGGCGAGACAGCTCTTAAGGAAGAACTGCCAGTGAGGTGACTGATGGGAGATTAGATCAAGTGGGCAGTGGAGCAGGGGAAGATGTGGCTGATAGGAGACTTCAGCTTGCTAGACATCCCATTGGTAGTTAGTGTAGGAAACCACTTGCTGGTCAAGTCATTTCTAGAGGCATATCTGATGTAGAATGTAGAGAAACCTACAAGAGATTGCACCATATTTGACTTGGGGACAGTATTGGGAAGGTCACAGTTTCGGATGAATTGGGATCCAGTGAAAATCAGATTGTGATGAGGAGGGAGAAAGGGGACATGACAGAAACTAATAAGTACCTCATGAGGTTGATGAAAGTACAGGAGGGTAGTGTTTTTCAGAGGAAAAGATGCACAAGAACAAGGACACATGCAATGAAGCTGAAAGGAGGAAAAATTTAGGAGAGGTGAGGAAGTACTTCTTCACTGAGAGAGTGGAAGATGCCTGGGCTTGTGCAGGTAGTGGGGTCGGAAACAGTGGTGCCCTTCAAGCATGCATGGGATAGGCACAAGGGAATCTTAGTTGGGAAGTGGGGGGGTGCAGGGAGCAGGAGATTAGGTAGGATCTGCAGTGGCAGTATAAGCAGGGACAAATGGGCAAGCTAGGTGGGTCAAGTGGTCCTTATCTGCCATCAGATTCTATGTTTTTATCTTACTGTGTGGTTCGATATCAAACTATAGCCAGACAGAACATAGACCCATAAAAAAAGTTTTGGATTTCAAAAGGGTGGAATTTGGGAGGATGCAAGAAATACCATGGGAGAAATTGGAGGGGTGAGAACAGTAGTAATGTGGGAGCAACAGTGGGATGACAGCAGCACTGAGGGTGGGAGCAGCAGTGGGATGACAGCAGCAGTGAGGATGGGAGCAGCAGTGGGATGACAGCAGCAGTGGGGGTGGGAGCAGCAGTGGGATGGGAGCAGTAGTGGGGGTGGATAGCAAGTGGGACTTATTTTTTTTATCGTGGTGTTTATGCACCCCCACCTGTCCTTCGGGGATCTACCCTGTTATCTGGAATATACACTGCTCAGGCAAATCGCTGTTATGTAGACAGATGGGGGGGTTCTTCCCCAGTTTTCTCCCGATGTTCCCGTCCTCCACCCCAGTGGCGTGAACATGTTTTTTTACAGCCTTGTACGCACACAGCTACTGCCATGTGGTGACAGCAAGCTCCCTGGCCCATTCACAGGTGTCGCTGTAACATCAGGACCCACCGCCATCCCTCCTGGACTGAGGCATACTGCTCGGTGGCAGCTACTGCCATCTGGCCAGCATGGCAGCATGACATGTCGCTGAGCTATTGGGTGGCCCTGCAAGTGGGATTTAATCCAGAACGCGATATTGGAGGTTAAAAGTCTCTAAGAGTGGTAGCCAAGAGCAAGCAAGGGAATAAACCACAGTGGTACACAAGGGAAGTGAGGAGGAAGAGGCAGTGAAGGAGAAAATGAAGGCTTTCAAAAAGTGCAAGTCCAGCAAAGCAGAGAAAGATAGAAAAGTATCTTAGCACAGGGAGACCAGCAAGATAGCGAGGAGGGCAAAATGCTTCTATGTAGGTGGCCAGCCAGGTCGTTAGTGGGTAAGTGCATTACGCATTATTGAAAGGGTGCAGAAAGGAGCAGCATTACACAAGGGGTGCCCATCAGTAGCACTTATGCACCAGGCCCCTTCAACCTTCCTGGGGCTCAGCTGGCCCCACAACAGGTCGCCCACAGAGAAGACATGAAGTTCTTGGGGCCTTAACTCTATTATAAAAGTTGCTTCCTCTATGGAGATATGACAGTCCTTGGAGAACTGCCATATCCCACAATCCCTGCTCTGTGCAGAGCCAAGTATTCAGTATGGAGCCAGCAGGGGCATCTGACAGGAAGCCCTGCATCCTGCCCCACTCTATCATGTCCCCAGCTCCTCCATGCAGCCAGGGGCTGTGGATGTTGGCAAGTACACAGGCATTCCTGGGCGTGGAGCTAATGTGAATGATATTTGTAGACTGGACCCTTAATCTCCCCCTGCTTTGAGAAGGGCAATGCCATTCTCTGCCCTCCTGGACTGTATAGTGCTTTGGGATACAGCCTGTATGAAAAAGGCTATATGAAACTAAATCTCTGCCCTTATGTGTTTTTATTTCTCAGATGAGAGATACTGCACTGAGCCACTTCTGCCTTCACCCCCTTTCTAAATTTTGACATAGATTCCGTAAATGAGAGAACGGAGTAATGTCCTCCATGTCACACACACACACACACACACACACTTGCCTATAGTTATTACTGGCATGTGCTCACCACCTGCTCACATATCCTAGGGGGCTACTGAAGGGCGTTTTTAACTTGAGCTAGTAATTAACCTAACATTTTAGGCAAGCAAGGTCACCCTGAACTATAGCTAGTTTCACCACGACTGCGGCGCCCCCTTGTTGTAGGGCGAAAAATACAATTCCCAGAAAGCAGCGGGACACTGAGTTCTGCGCACAGAGCACTTTGGGCGTTGTAGTCCGTTTTCTCCTCACAGGGCCTCGGCAGAGAGGATGGGTTCGATCGGAGCCTGGACTACAGTTCCCACTCCACCCTCGTGTCAGTGGTCACCGAGGCACATAATGGCCGCTTCCGAGCTGCAGGGGCATGGAGTGTGGGAGTCGAGCGGCTGGGGCGCCGCGGAGAGACAGTCAGGAGCTGGAGCGGACGGGTAAAATCTTGTCTTTATTTGTGCTTGAGCGGTGGAGGCAGGGCTGTGGGAGAGAAGGCGCTGTTGCCTCTCCCCGTGATACAGCGAGTAGGGGGAAGGGGCACCGGCACCGGCACCAGGAGGTCACAGCTGGGTAGAGCCCCCACCCCCCGGTTGTACTTAAAATGTTAGTGCGCCCTCCTGCCCAGGTGGAACCAGGACACTCCCCTCATCCCTACTAACTAATGAGCTAAACTGAAGCACGTCCTGATCTGAGAGACCAGGAACCAAAATATATTGCTTTGCACTGAAAGAGACAGAGACCAGAAATAACGTCACTAAAATACTGTTAAGCAAGTTATTTCAGGAAATTCAGTATAAACAAACATAAAACTATAATGCGGAACCTTGGTTTGACACCTGTTGGAAGTGGGGAAAAAAAATTCCTGCATGTGCAAAATGCTGTTTGGCTGTGAACATGCATGTTTTGGGTTTCTTGAGTGGCACCCCTTCCACTATGGGCGGCATGCCAGCTGTGCCAATAAGCAGGTATATAACCCTGTAGACAGGGCACCTTTAAGAGAGATGACGGATTCTATTTTTAGGTCTCATTGATGTTACAGCTGTCACATTCTCTGGTGTCCTATTACGTCCTGTGATTGAACACTGGAGTATGATCAGGTAGTTGTTACGACCTCTGGTGTTCCCAGTACAGTGACGGATCTAGAGGGTTTTAGTGGGTGCAGGTGCTCCCCCCATTGTAACTTGCTTGCTTGCTACTGCTACATTTCACTTTGCTGGAGAAATCTAATATATTGATTGTAAGAAAATCTACATTCAAAACGATAGATTACATTATTATTTTTAGTCAAACTTTTAATGGAAAAGATAATATAAAGGATTAAAAAAATGTCAGAAAGTTGCATATCAAGTCTGCACACCACCACAGCACCCCCATTGTAAAGTCCAGGATCCGCTACTGCCCCAGTACATCCTGTGGTTGACCTGTACATGGTCAGTTAGTTGTTACATGTCCTGTTATCCCAGTAGATCTCATGGTTGAATGCTGGGTGATATGTTAGTTATTATAAAATGGCAATAAAAAAATCTAGAAATATCATTGGCCGAGAGACGTCATCTGACCTTGCATTAACCCTCTGTAAGGAAAAGGAAAGGGGAAATTGTTTACCCTTTAGAGACACACTAAGACGAAGCTTGTTTCCAGGTGCGACCTGGGAGCATAAAGAAGCAGCTTGCTCAGGGTCACACAGTATGCAAGTGGGGGCTGTGGGATTCAAACCCATGTCTCCAGGTGTGCAGCTCAGTTTCCTAAACCACAGCACAGTGCTGTACTGCCTCAAATGCACGGTAAGTTGCCAGATCTCATTTTTCTCCCCAAAACACCTTCTTAGAGCCATTTTATAAGTGTAATAATGCTTACCAGGGTGTGCAACATAGAATTTTAAAGTACTTCCCAGGGACATAAGGATACTCTGCCTTCGGCCTCGTAGAGGTGGGCAAGCCAGCAATTTTTCACCTAGATCTAACTCAGAACTGAGCCAGCAGTCTGGCTCCATTCTACAAGCTAAAACATGAGCCAGGCTGTTCTCTACAGGGTTGAACATTTTATACACTACACTAACTGCTCAGGCTGACAGTAATGCTTATTTGAGCATAACTGGCTCGACTTTACCTTAGCTGTCAGCTGCATATAGCGGTTGAGCCGAGCCAGGCACTAAGCTCAAGCCTGCTCTGGCTTGCCCTCCTCAATGGCCTTGTACCTTATTTATTTATTTAAAAGTTTAACCAGGAAAGATATACTGAGCTGAGAACAGCTTGTTTCCAGATGCACCTTGGGGGAAAGGGGAGAAGAAAGTAGCTAAACGATAAACTGATGAAAATAAGAAGTCAATTACATTAATAGTAATAATTAGTAATACATGAAACACACATATAAATAATTAGTGGTAAATTAATAAAGGAACACAAGTAGAAAAACCCACACACACATATATATATATATATATATATGTAGATATATAGAGAGAGAGAGAGAAAGGGAATAAGAGGAGGAGAGGGTCATAGACAGTTGCAGGTAGGAGAATAAAAGTCATAAAGAAGAGACTTTAGGGAGGAAGGAGAAGAGGCAGAATGAATAGAAAGGAGAAGGGAGGACCAGAGTTTAGGAAATCAGTAAGACAAAGCAGACTGTCCAACAGTAGATTTTCTAGAAAGAATAGAAAGAGAACTAGCATTAGTGTTGTGGAGAAGGTAGGAGGAAGAAGGAGAAGAGGACAGAAGGGATTTAAGATAGGGAAGGGAGCTGAACCAGAATTTGGATATATAAGATACACAATGGGAAAGGTGTCTAGCATCGAGAGAGGGGAGAGAAAGTGATGAGTAAAGAAAGCTGTAGTGAGTATGAGGGAGGCAGTCTAAAGCAAAATTACAGAAAGAATAGAAAAGGGGGTCCAGTCTGGCAAGGGAAGATTTACGGGCACCACTGTAGACTAAGTTACGTAGTCAAAGATAGGGAGAATAATTTTTCCAACAATTTCTTAGCGGGCAGACCCCACCTTATTACACCCCTTGGGCTTGCATTAAATATACAAAAATGGATGGTGAAGTGTTCTTAACGAGAATTTAATGACCCAAGGTGCGGAGTGCTACGTTTATTACATCATCCCACACCGAGGGCGATCATTAAATCCAAGTTAAGAACACTTTCCCATCTTTTATTATTTATAATTGCTGGTTAGCAATTTTTTTTTTCAGATTTATTTCACGGTTGCGATATTACCACAGTTAAGCATGTCAGAGCACTTCCCACTGCCACTTCCTGTTCTGTGCAGCTGCCGAACAGCAGGATTAACCAGATAGCGAGCGAGAATCGGAGATGTTCTGTGCTGCAGTTTCTGAATGGTAGGATCAACCAGATTGTTTTTAATCCTAATATGAGTATTTTTTTTAAAGAAAAAGCGATGAGAACTTGGTCTGGCAGCTCCTCGCTAAGCAAGTGAGGAGCCGCCATGTTTGAAAAACTGTTTAGCCCGCCCAGAGGACATGAACAGCCAATGAGGGAGCAGCTGTGTCTGAGTGATTTGGCTCGTGCTCGCGGCAAATTATAACTTGGTCAGGCTATTGGAAAAATTGCTGACCAGTTATTATAATTCTATGAATTTAATAGATTTCTTTGACTGAGTGACCAGGGAAATAGATCAGGTTGGGGCAGTGAATGTGGCCTACCTAGACATCAGTGAGGCTTTCAACACCATACCATGTAGGAGGTTCATAAGGAAACTAGCCAGTTTGGGGGTGGGTCCTAAGGTGGTAAACTAGGTACGAAATTGGCTGATGGATAGGTGGCAGAAGGTGGTGGTAAAAAAAACTCGCTCAGTGGCAGGGAGAGTGACCAGTGGCATACCTCACGGCTCAGTACTGGGACCAGTCAGTTTCCGATATAAGGTATGGGGCTTCATAGCCCAATGCCTTATATCATCATGAGCTGATTCATGATAACATTTTAATTTGAAAGTGCCTCCATTTAGTAGTGGAAGGGATCATAACTGGTGCCGAACCCAGGGCCAGCTGATCCCTTCCAGCTTCCTGGTGCCTCCGCTCTGACCCCACACTCTGATTTTGTGATGTGTGAGCAGGGAGAGTGTGGGGGCGAGCCCTATACAAGTCTAATTGGACTGTTTTAAATGCTGTTTTTAGTAATTTTAAGCACTCATGGAGGAAAATTAAAGCCACATCTCAACTAATAGGGCCCCTACTAGTTAAGCAATGGCTTTAATTTTCCTCTAGGAGTGCTTAAAGTTACTAAAAAATGGCATTTAAAACAATCCCCATAGACTTGTATGGAGCTTGCCCCCGTGCTCTCCCTGCTCACACGTCACAAAATCTCAGAGCATGGGGTCAGGGCAGAGCGGAGGTACCAGGAAGCTGGAAGTGATTGGCTGGCCATGGGTTCGGCACCAATTATGATCCCTTCCACTAGTAAAAAGAGGCAGTTTTCAATTAAAATGTTATCATGCATCAGTTCACACTGCCATAAGGTATTGGGCTATGAAGCCCAATACCTTATGGCAGTAGGTTAGAACGTAACTTTTTTTTTTTTGTTACTATTTCTTTTTGCGTTCCCAGCACCGCGGTCGATCCCTCTCTCCAGGCTTCCCAGTGTACCCTCGATGTGCCATGTGGACCGGGAGGAAGCTTCCATAGGTGCCCCACTTCTGTACATACCTCTAGAGACCCGGTTGACCCCCCGGGTGGGGCGGAAGAGTCCCTCTTCTCCGACGAATCCTCAAGGAAGCATGCAACTGAAGCACTTCCTCAGTTCCTCCATGGTTGCCTTCGGTGCGGGAGCTCGTCACCTGGATCGGTCGTGGAGTTTTTCCCCTTTTTCTGGTTCACCCTCTCCAATGTTGGTGAACGGGGAGGTCCAGTGAGATGGATGCGTGTTGAGACGTGCATCCGCTCCGGCCCTCAGCCGACATCGGCCCCTCCCTGCTTGTCTGCTTCCCTGTCCGCACCAGCATCGCCCGAGGTCACCCGGGTGGTGGCGGTATAGCGGCATGGCAAGCAACCCAACCATCCCCAGAGGAGGAGAGCAAGCTGTCGGGCGCTTAATCCTTCTCCCCCTGGCCAACTCCCGGCAACCCGAATCCATCACCAAACCCAGATTGTCAGCGTGACGCGAGGTGTGGCATCCAGCGCCTCAACCCTCAGCGCCACCAGGCCGTCCTCGGAACTTAACTTTAATGTCTTTACAGGTGACATTGCAGAAGAGCTGGAGGAAAAAGGTATACCTCTTTGCAGGTGACAACAAAATCTGCAATAGGGTGAACACTTCAGAGGGGGGTGGAGAGAATGTGCAGAGACCTGCGAAAACTCAAGGAGTGGTCAAGGTATGGGGTGCATAGGGAGGGCTATCACCAGCAGAAGGAGGGAGGTGGGATTGCCACTATAAAGATCATTGATGAGACCCACCTGGAGTACTGTGTCCAGTTCTGGAGACCACATCTCAAGAAGGACATAGACGAGTTGGAGGCTGTCCAGAGGAAGGCAGGTAAAATGATGCTGGGGCTACATCAGAAGCCCTGTGAGGAGAGACTGAGGGACCTCAACATGTACACCCTGGAAGAGAAGAGGGAGAGGGGGGACATGATAGAGACCTATAAATACCTTACAGGGTGAGTAACGTACAGGAGGGGAGTATATTTCAAATGAGAATGTGCACAAAAACAAGGGGGCATGCAGTGAAGCTGGAAGGGGGGAATTTAGGAGGGAAGTGAGGAAGCACATCATCAAAAAAGTGGTAGATGCCTAGAACAGTCTTCGTCGGAAGTGATGGGGGTGCAAACAGTAGTGTGCTTCAAACATGCATGGGATAGGCACAAAGAAATCTTGGTAGGAAAGCAGAGGAGGGGGAAGGTAGCCAGAGATTAGGTTGGGTCTGCAGTGACAGTATAGGCAGAGACAAATGACAGACCAGGTGGACCTTGAGGCCCTTATCTGCCGTCAAATTCCGTGTTTCTATGTGTACCTTGATCCCTTCCCCTTCTTTCCCTCTGTTCTCACAATTGCCTTTCCAGTGATCTTGAGACATATCCTATTGTTCCTGCTTCCTCTATGGTTCATGAATTATATTGCTAGTTATACCGAATGTTGTATCTGTATTGCCTATGCATTGTAAATATGTATTGTTCTTATCCTGTAGCTAATGCTGTTTTGTAATCTTCTTCATGTTGCGTCCTTCCAGGACCACCCTGTAAATGAGTCTGCTCAATGGGGTATTTCCTGGTAAAATAAAAATTGAATTGAATTGATCAATTAGTTGTTACATCCCTTGGTGTCCACAGTAGATCCCATGAGTGACCTATACCTGATCAGTTGTTATATTCCCTGTTTTTTCCAGGTGATCCAGTGGTTGACTTGTACCTGATCAGTTAATTGTTCTGTTCCCTAGTGTCCCCAGTAGATCCTAAGCTTAGTCTGCAACAGATCAATTAATTGTTACGTTCCCCAGGTTCTCCAGGAAATTCCATGGTTTACCTGTACACGGTTAATTGTTACAATACCAGATGTCCCTAGTGAATCCCAAAGTTGGTCTGTACCCGATCAGTTAATTGTTACTTTCCATGGTACGTCAGTGGATCCTGTGGTTAACCTGTACTTGATTAGTTAATTATAGCAGTCCCAGTATCCCCACTTGATTCCAAGGTTGACCTCTACCTGATCAATTAGCTGCTATATTCCCTGCTGTCCCCAGTAGATCTAGTAGCTTGCTTTTACTTAGTAAGCTAGTTGTTACAATACCAGGTTTCTCTAGTGGATCCTGTGGTTGATCTGTATCAGATCTGTTAGTTGTTACATCCATTGATGTTCTCTAGATTCTGTGATTGCCCTGTACCTAATCAGTTAGCTGTTACATTCTCTGGTGCCCCTTAGTAGATCCCATAATTTACCTGTACTTCATCAGTTAGTTGTTACAATACTAGGTGCTCCTGTGGACGATGAGGTTGACCTGTATCCGATTAGTTGTTACATTTCCTGGTATCCTCAGTAGATTCCATGGTTGACCTAGCTCTGTTCTGATCAATTAGTTGTTACATTCCCTGGTATCCTCAGTAGATCCCAGGTTTGGCCTAGATCTGATCAGTTAGTTGTTACATTCCTGGTGTCCTTAGTCGCTCATTTGGTTTGCTTGTAACTGATTAGTTAGGTGTTACAATACTAAGTGTCCCCAGTGTATTCCAAAGTTGACCTGTACCTGATCAGTTAGTTGTTCCATTCTCTGGTGTTCTTAGTAAATCCCATGGTTGACTTGTACCTGATCAGTTAGTTGTTACAATACCCTGTATCCCTAGCAGATTCTGAGGTTGACCTGTGCCTGATCAGTTGGTTGTTACATTCCCTGGTTTCACAGTAGATACCAAGGTTGACCTGTACCTGATCAGTTAGTTGTACCATGCCCTCGCGTCCCCAGTAGATTCTGTGGTTTATCTGTACTCAGTCAGTTAGATGTTACATTCATGGTGTCCGCAGTAGATTCCAAGGTTAACCTGTACCTGATTAGTGAGTTGTTACATTCCCTGGTATCCTCTGTAGATCCAAAGGCTGACCAGTACTAGGTAAGTTAATTGTTATATTACCTAGTGTCCCCAGTAGATCCCATGGTTGACCTGTACCTGACCAGGTAGTTGTTATAATGCTAGGTATCCCCCAGTAGATCCCAAGGTTGACCTGTACTTTATCAGTTAGTTGTTACATTAGAAATGTAGAAACAGAGAATTTGTCGGCAGAAAAGGGCCGATAGGCCCATGCAGTCTGCCCTATTTTCCTGTCTTTTTCTACACCCTGGACTCTGTTTGGTCACAGGTGTCCTTCCCTCCTCCTCCTAGACACATTCCTAGTGTCCTCAGTAGATCCCGTTGTAATCCCTAGGCGCCGCTATTCTAAGGGCTACTACCCCTGCCTCTATGGCAGTACACAGGTTGAGGGGCCTGAGTTCTGTAATCGGGTGCCTCCACCCAGAGGAATGGTACTGGGGTAGCTTAACTGCTCTAATATAGCCCTCTGGGATGCTATAACCACCCACCAACCCTTCTAGTGGCCTAAGTAGTAACACAATGGTACATTTGCAAGCAATAGGCAGTAGTAATAATGTGCTCACATCCTTTTCACTTACTACCAGGGCTGGATCTGCTGCAACTGCCCTGGAGACCCCCTGGAAAATGAGATCAGCAATGCAACAATGCAGCATTAACACTGTAACCCAACTAATAATATGCACACTAGCCAGGTTAAATGTGAAAAAAGACAATCAGGTTTATTTAGGAGCAGTGAACACGGGAGGGGCGTGAATCTAGCAGAATGATTAGCGATCTGATTTAAATCAGGATTGTCTGGCATGCACTTTAAGTCCCAACTTGACAGTTTCACAACACTGGGTACCCAGAATGTCATGCAGGCTAACCTGAAGTGTTGCCCCGGGGTGGCCGGCGTTGCAGCTGATGTTGGAGCCCTTAAGGAAAGAAAAACAGTTAAGTATGTACACAACCCAAGAATTTGTAATCCAAGCCAGATGGCTCAGTCCGTTGCAAGAACTCAGTAAAAGAAACAATTAGATGGTACCACAATGATTTTTGATTTCATTGCAGGGAGCTACCCTGATTTGTTCTCATGCTACCAGGGCCTGGATGCAGTGCAGGCGAGATGTACACCTCATGGTGGTGATCAAGGAGGCCAGGAAAGCTGGGCCAACATGACACCTCCGGGTGGTCGCTACCTGCTCAATGGTGCTGGACCGAATCCTCAAGCCGGTCTTTCGTTGAGAAGGTCCCTAAGGCAAGAGTAGCGGCCTAGGCTGAGAGGGCAAGGCCCAGGCAGGATGCACAGTTCGGAAAAAGTTTGTGATCTTTTGCTGGTGAAGCCTCCATCTGGCGTAACAGATTCTGCCGTGGGGAACGAAATCGCCACTCATGAAATACATTCAGCACATTTATATCACTACCTTCTTTAGACAACAGTTTGGATGCTGTCTGGTTGCAAATTGACAGCTTTGCTGTGCAAACCTTCCGATCCGAGGGTAATTCTCTCATAAGCTGGGCCGATTGCTTCTGGAGCAAGTCTTCGATCCAAATCACAAGTCGCAACAACACTTCTTCTTTTTCTCTGCCGCGGTTCCAAGGCTGGAAATCGGACAGGTCTGACTTCTGCAATAGGCAGTTTAAATTACTGGAGAACATGGCAGGAAGGCTAGCTTAGCCTCTTTCCGCCTATTCCCCTACGCTCATACTGGGAGCAGCTACTCGAAAGCTCGAGCTGCTCACTCTTCCACTTCCAACTCTAGCTGAACTACTGCTTCAGGCAGTTCTGGGCATTTCCCTTGTAATCCAAAGGTTCGGTTGGCTGAGGGAACTATCAGTCACAGAAAGGGCTCCCCCTCCAGGTCCATTTGGGCGGCAGCACTTAAAACTACAAAAACTACATAATTTCCTTTCCACAAGACTCCTGGGGACAGGCTCCATTTTAAGTCCTCAGCAGTTTGATTGGTCCAAATACTGGAAGTCCAGGACCCAACATGGTAGCTCCCATCCAAATATTCGAGCTGCAATAAAAGCAGGTTAGACAAACTTCTCTATCTTTACTATAACAGCAAATAAGCAAGCAATAATATCCGACAGGGTGGGCGGTATTGGGCAATACCGGATCGCCCAGGGGCGTAATGAGGCCTGTTGCCATGGGCGGAGGGCTTTATAGCCCCTGGAAGGTCCGGTATTGCCCATACTGCCCACCCTGGAGGGTATTATTGCGCTTAGAAAATGGTCTGCATGTAAAAAAAATTTTGTAATATTTAAGAAATCAAAAAATGGTAAATAAAATGATTAAAAATGAAACATAGAAATATAGAAACATAGAAGTTGACGGCAGATAAGGACCGCAAGGCCCATCCAGTCTGCCCATTTCTTTTTCTACCTTATAAATGTGCCATCGGCCTTTGCTCTGTCAGTGACCTATCTATTCATAGTCATTCGTATTGCTCCCTTATGCCTATCCCATGCCTGTTTGAAGCCCTGCACTGTATTCATAGCCACCACTTCTTGTGGTAGGCTATTCCATGCATCTACCACCCTTTCTGTGAAAAAGAATTTCCTCACATTCCCCCTTAATCGGCCTCCCTCTAATCTCATGCTGTGTCCTCTTGTCCTGCTATTTTTCTTATATTTAAACATGTTAGACTCTTTCCCCTTGTTTATGCCCTTAAGGTGTTTAAATGTCTCGATCATATCACCTCTCTCCCTCCTTTGCTCAAGGGTATACATATTGAGCTCCGTTAATCTGTCCTCATATGTCTTCTGATGCAGTCCCTGCACCATTTTGGTTGCCCTTCTCTGGACTGCCTCAATTTGGTTAATGTCCTTGTGAAGGTGTGGCCTCCAATACTGCACGCAGTACTCCAGATGGGGCCTAACCAATGTCTTGTACAGAGGGATTATTACCTCCCTCTTACGACTTGTGATACCCCTACTAATACACCCTAACACCCCTAGCCTTACCTACTGCTTTAGAAGTCTGCTTGGATGATTTTAGGTCATCAGTGATGATGATGCCCAAGTCTCTTTCTTCCTTTGTGACTGCTAGCAACTCCTTCCCAGCCTATAAGTGGCTTCAGGGTTTCTCTTCCCTATGTGCATGATTTTGCACTTCTTTGCGTTAAACCCCAGTTGCCACTCTTCTGACCATTTTGCTAGTTTATCCAGATCTCTTCTCATTCTGTCCACCCCATCTGGATCATCTACTCTGTTGCAGATCTTGGTGTCATCTGCAAACAGACAAACGTTACTCTCCAGTCCATCTGCAATGTCACTGATGAAGATATTGAAGAGGACTGGCCCAAGGACTGATCCCTGAGGTACACCACTTGTGACTTGCATCTCTTCTGACTGTATACCATTTACCACCACTCTCTGTTTTCTGCCAGTCAACCAGTTTGCCACCCAGTTGACCAACTTCTGACCCACCCCGAGCCTACCTAGCTTATTTATCAATCTTCTATGTGGAACAGTGTCAAAAGCTTTGCTGAAGTCAAGGTAGGCGACATCAACTGCTCCCCCTTGGTCCACCACTCTGGTTACCCAGTCAAAGAAATCTATGAGATTAGTTTGACAGGACCTTCCTTTTGTAAACCCATGCTGTCTTGGATCCTGTGCCCCTATGGATTCCAGGTGTTGCACTATCCTTTCCTTAAGGAGTGCCTCCATAATCTTGCCCACTACTGAGGTAAGACTGACTGGTCTGTAGTTCCCCGCCTCCTCCCTGCTACCACTCTTGTGGAGCGGGATCACATGAGCCTTTCTCCAGTCTTCTGGGACCTCTCCTGTGCTCAGAGACTCACTAAACAATTCTGCTAATGGCTGTGCTAGTTCCTCCTTTAGCTCCTTAAGTACCCTGGGATGTATGCCATCAGGTCCCATTGCCTTATCCACCCTGAGCTTAGCAAGCTCTTGTAGGACCCTTTCTTTTGTGAAGGGAGTAGTGCTCACCTCCCTCCCCCCTGTGTCCATGATGCTGAGCTGTGGGCCCTGCCCTACCTTCTCTTCGGTAAATACTGAGCAAAAGTATCTATTTAGGATAGATGCCTTTACAGGGTCCTCCTCCTCACATGCTCCCTTTTCTCCATTAAGCTTAGCAATACCCCCTCTGGACTTTGTCCTTTCACTAATGTATCTATAGAAAGTCTTGTCACCTTCTTTTACTGTTCGTGCTAGTGTTTCCTCAGTTTGGGACTTTGCCTGCCTTACTGCCTTACCTGCTTCCTTTAGGGCAGTTTGGTATGCCTCCTATCTTCATCCCGCTGTGTTCCTTATATTTCCTGAAGGCCAGCCTTTTGGCTCTGACCTTTTCTGCTACTGTATTTGAGAACCAAAGTGGTTTCCTTCTTCTTTGCACTTCCTTTTCTGTCTAACACAATGGGATGTTGCTTCAAGTATTGTATCCTTAATGCTTGCCCACTTTGCCTGTACCTCCTCACCTGTGTTTCTTTTGCCAGGGCTAGCTTAACTCTGTTGGCCATCTTATCAAAGTCAGCTCCTCTGAAGTCCCATATTTTGCCTTGGAATGGGATGATTTAGATGTAGTAGCCAAGTTGAACCATACCATGTGATGGTCACTGGCCCCAGGTGACCTTCTACCTGGAGATCTGTGATCCCTTCTTTGTTAGTCAGTACTAGATCTAGGATAGCCCTGTCTCTTGTGGGTTGCTGTACCAGTTGTTTGAGGCCCTCCCCCTGCAGGGAATTCACTATGAGTCTAGTTCTGGCAGATGTTCCTGCTGGTATTGACCAATCTGTATCTGGCATGTTGAAGTCTCCCATTATCAGAACCTCCCTTTAGCTGTCATGTTTTGTATATCTTCTAACAGTAATGTCTATGTCCTCCCTCTGGTCTGGGGCCTGTAGACAACCCCAGTTCTTATGGCTGTCCCATTTCCTGTTTCAGGGTGACCCACAGTTCTTCTGGCTCCTTATGTGTATTCTGAATTTCTGTAGCTTTGATATTTTCATTAACATACAGGGCCACTCCTCCCCCCCTTTTTGCACCTCGGTCTCTTCTGAACAATACATAGCCAGGTACTGAAGTCTCCCAAGTGTGGTTACTGGTAAACCACGTCTCACTAATTGCTACTATGTCCAGTTTAGCCTCCGACATTATTGCCTGCAGGTCTGGGATCTTATTTCCCAGGCTGTGAGCATTTGTGTACGTGATTTTCCATTGGCCAGATTTTGGTGTGTTAGTTGTTGGGTGAAGTTTGGCATTACCCTGTGCATCGTATGGGAGACAAACCTTTTTCTTACCTGGTGATGCAAATGAATGGCAAACATGCTGAATTCCTGTTTGACCACTAGCTGAGGGGAGGGTGTTCTTCCATTCGACGTATGGGGTGCTGCACCCTCTCCCATTGCTAGTTTAAATATTCTGCAAAGACGTCAAACTTCTGCCCCAATGCACTGACTCCCTCTTTAGTCAGATGCAGTCCATCAAATTTAAAGAACTTTCGCTCCCAGAACTGTTGCCAGTTCCCTACAAATCTGTGTCCTTTTTCCTGGCACCAGTCCTTGAGCCACGTGTTTAGCTCTCCTATCTCCCCTTCTCTGACCTTCCGTCCATCTGCTCCCTTCTCCCAGACTGGCAGGATCTCAGAGAAGGAGATGCCGGACGAAATAGATGATAGTTTGTCACCCAGCTTAGTCAGGTGTTCCTTGGTCTCCACAACTGACCGGCTGGCGAGATCATTAGTCCCTATGTGTACTAGGACATCAGTGTTTTCTCCTGCTTTGTGAACAGTTTTAGCAATGCGGTCAGTGTCTCTCCATGCTGATGTACCTGGGAGACATCTGACCATCACCCCTGGCTGGAGATGGGTATCAACTCCCCGAATCATGGAGTCTCCTATGATCAGAAGTTTTTTGGATTTCCTTTTTGCTTTTTTAGTTTTGGTTCCTGATTTGGGTGAGTATTGTTGTGCTAGCTCCTGTGCTGCAGTGTCCTGCTCTGCAGTGTCTTCTGCCTCTTTATTTGATTTCAGAGATAGAGGCAGATACCTGTTTGTAGTGTTTATATGGTTTTGGAGTAATGTGTTGGAGAGCAGAGAGTGATGGGGCACCTGATTTGTTCCTCCTAACCACCTGCCAACCTCCTGGACCAACTACCCTCTGCGTTCGAGGTTTTTCTGTTGGATGCTGGGGAAATGGGTGGTGGTTCTTATAATGTATTTCCTCTACAATATGAAATTTGAGGCGATGCAATCTCTGCCCATGCTGCCCGGAGCTGAGACCTAAGATCTCCAAAGGCCCAGCATGTAGGACAGTGTCCTAAATCCTGTAAAACTGTCCTTCTGAAAATTGTTCCACAGTACCTGCAGTTAATGAAATCCATTCCAAATAAGTTGCTGGGTTTGTAACCTAGTCAGAGTAATTAGAAGGAAAAAAAAGAAAAAATGCAAGTAATGGTTTAATTGTGCTTTGTTTAACTTGTTATAACAAGTTAAATTACTAGTGCCCTGTAAATGAGATCACCTTGTGGAGGCCCACTGATCCGCCTTCCTGCTCTGCCACAGGAAATGTCACAACTGTGGTACCCTATAAAAGGAGTGTAGCGTGGGGTGGTTGGGGATGGGGTGGGTGGCTGGGCCCTTCCCTGCCTAAAAAGAAGAACCACAGACGAAAGAACAAGGAGGTAGAGCAGAAACAATCAGTCAACAACAAATGCAGTAACCCTGAAAGCTTATCTAATGTTAGATAAAACTGTAAAACCTGTAAAGCACCACCTGTAATAATTTCAGAGAAGATATACCCTGTAAGAAACACTTTGCTCCAGAGAAAAATAAAGCAGTAACAGAAGATAATACCTTGCAAAAGACAATTTGAATCAGAAGATTACAGCAGTAATCTGTTAGCACACACCTGTAGGCACACCTTGTAATAATGCAGAAGAAGGTATACCAGCAACAACAATTTGAATCAGAGAAAAAAGTCATGAAGTCATAGTTGCTTTGCTAATAAAGTAGTTCTTCTACTGGTATACGTACTTAGCACTTACCAGTAGAGGGCAGAGCAGCGTTTCTCACTTGTGTCATCCTTTCTGTTGGAGTGTGCAGCATTACCCTCCTTGGTTGTTGAAACATACCCCCCTCCCCACCGCCAAGCTCAGCTTAGTGGTGTTCCTTGTTTTTTTTGTTGGGGGGGTACCCTTGTGAACCCTCCGACTTACAGCACAGTTATACTTTTCTTTGCAACAGTACAGTACTGACTGTTGAGTGTAGCAGCTCAAACGGGTACTCGGGGAAACGGACATGAGACGCAGGTAATGCCATTGCAGTTGTATGCAGAACCGGAATTGTGTTACGGAAAACAAAACAATCTCTAAATGCTTTACTGTGGCGGGAGTGAAGCCGGGGCAAGTCAGGGACAGTTGACAGAAGTACTGTTTATGAGGAGTAGTGCTGAGCACATGGCATGTTAGCGCTAGTAAGTTAAAAAGAAAAACCTTGTTTTAAATATTTCTGTGGTAGAATTGTGACAAAAGTGTCAGAGTCTGTGCCACTTCAGTGTGTAGGGTGTAATTTTTGATTTGTGTGGAGAGAATGTCTGCTAGCGAACTGCAGCACTGAGCGAGTCCATAATGTGCCTGTTTCCAGCAATTGTTGTGTGATTACAACTATGGAAGGCACGGGTTGCGGTTTTGAAAATGTGCTGCCGAACGAGCTTGTGTGAAGGTGATAGCAGTGATGGCTTGCTTTTTTTTCCCTGTGGCTACATTTTTTTAATTTAGTTAGTGTGCTGACAAGTGAGCCTAGTGGAGGTTGGTGTACAGTTTGTCTGGCAGCTGGCAATAATTTAGGGATTGTTGGCAGGACAGTATCTCTCGCTACGCGAGAGAAAAAAATGGCGCCAGTGTCAAATTCAGTGTGGTGCTTTTGCCCAATACCGGACCGCTCAGGGGCGTAATACATAGATACATAGACAGTGTCGGCAGATAAGGGCCTATGGCCCACCCAGTCTGCCCATTTAAGTTTGTAAGTTCAGTTTATGTTTTCCAGGAAGTCTGTTGCCCCTTACCCCTGACCTCCAGAATTCCTTTATGTCTATCCCATGCATTCTTAAATCCCGTGATTGTTTCAGCCCCCACCACTTCCTCTGGCAGGGTGTTCCACTTGTCCACCACCCGTTCTGTGAGAGAAATTCTTCCTCACGTTCTCTCTGAATCGTCCTCCTCAACTTCATCCCATGCCCTCTAGTCCTGGAACATCTTTTCACTTAAAATAGTGCATTCCTGCACCTGTTCCTCCCTGTAAGATACTTGTATGTCTCTATCATATCCCTCTCTCCCTCCTCTCCTCCAGGGAGTACATGTTCAGTGCCTTCAGCCTGTCCTCATAGGACTTGTGATGCAATCCATGCACCATCTTTGTTGCCCTCCTCTGAACCTTCTCTACCCTGTCTATGTCCTTCACGTAGGTAAGGTCTCCAGAACTGCCCAGTGTGCTCCAGGTGCGGCCTCACTAGTGTCTTGTATAGTGGAATTATGACCTCCCTTTCCTGCTGGTGATGCCCCTGCCTCTGCATCCCAGCATCCTATTTGCTTTACCTGCTGCCTTGTCACACTGTTTCCCTGCCTTGAGGTCATCAGAGATGATAACTCCAAGATCCCTTTCCTGCTTGGTGCATGCTATATCCTCACCCCCAACTGATATATTGTGCCAGGGTTTTGTGCCCCATATGCATTATCTTGCACTTCCTTGCATTGAATTTCAACTGCCAAACCCTGACCATTCTTCAAGTTTCTGCAGGTCCCTTCTCATTCTGTCTACACCCTCTGGTGTGTCTACTCTGTTACAGAGCTTTGTGTCATCAGTGAACAGTGAAATTCTGCCTTCTAGGTCCTGCGCAATGTCACTGATGAAGATATTGAATAAGTGCGGTCCCAGCACTGATCCCTGTGGTATCCCACTGCTCACTCTTCCCTCTGTGGAGTGACAGCCATTTACCACCACCCTCTGTGTCCTGCTGCCCAGCCAGTTACCTACCCACCGCACTCCTGTCCTGCCCACACCTTATTCCCCAGTTTGTGCAATAGTCTTCTATGTGGCACAGTGTCAAAGGCCTTGCTGAAGTCCAGATAGGCCATGTCCACTGCCCTCCCCTGATCCACCTCCCTAGTCACCCAGTCAAAAAATTCAATGAGGTTGGTCTGACATGACCTTCCCCTGGTGAAACCATGCTGCCTTGGGTCCTGTGGTCCATTGACAGCCAGATGTTCCACCAATCTCTCCTTCAGTAGTGCTTCCATGATCTTCCCCACTACCGGGGTGAGGCTGACTGGTCTGTAGTTTCCGCTTCCTCTTTGTTCCCACTTTTGTATAAGGGGACTACATCTGCTATCCTCCAGTCTTTGGGTACCTCCCTGTTTCTAGTGATCGGCTAAACAGGATAGCAAAGGTTCAGCCACCACCTCTCTTAGTTCTTTAAGGACCCTGGGGTGCACCCCATCTGGCCCCATTGCTTTATCAACTCTTATTACTTCCAGTTCCTTCAAGACCCTTTCGTGTAAAGGGACTTGTGTCCATTCTGCACCATTCTCACCCTTGTACTCCATGCAGACCCATTACCTCCTTTTTCTCAGTAAAGACTGAGCAGAAATACCTGTTCAATATGTCAGCTTTACTGTTGTCATCCTCCACACAGCCCCCATCCTCCCCTTCAGTCTCACTATCCCTCCTTTGCCTTTCTTTTTCACTTATGTACCTGTAAAGGTTTTGTCCCTCTACCCACTGATTTTGCAATGTGTTCTTCTGTCTAAGCTTTGGCTTCCTTACTGACCTCCTGCCTCCTTTGCTTCTCCTGGTACTTCTCCCTATCCCTTCTGCCTGTGTCTTTGTATTGCCTGAATGCAGTCTTTTTGGCTTTCACTTTCTTTGCTACCTCTTTGGAAAACCATAATGGTCTCCTCTTCCTTTTCCTCTTGCTAACCTGCTTAATACATAATTCTGTTGCTCTTGTAATCCCATTTTAAATACTTCCCACTGTTCCTCAACCCCGATTCCTGCCCCATTCACCTTAATGCCTCTTTCAAGTATCTCCCCATTTTCTCAAAGTTTGCCCCCCTAAAATCCAGGATACGTGTTTTTGTGTGGTTTGGTTCTGCTCTTTCTGTGATTTCAAACCACAGTGACTGGTGGTCACTGTTCCCCAGGTGCTCCCCCACTCTTACCCCATCACACTGTCCCTGTTTGTGAGCACAAGGTCCAGTATTGCCTTCTGCCGAGTTGGTTCCATGACCAGTTGCTTGAGGAAGGCACCCTGAAGGGAGTCCAGGATAAATCTGCTCCTAGTTGATGCTGCTGCTGGGATGCTCCAGTCCACGTCTGGAATATTGAAGTCTCCAACCAGTACTACCTCACCCTTGTCTGCCATCCTCTGGATGGCTAACATCAGCTCCCTATCTGTTTCTTCCTCCTCAGCTGGTGGTCTGTAGACCACACCTGTGTGGATGGCTGGCCCCATTTTCCTTTCCAGCTTAACCCACAGTATCTCTCCCCCATTTTGTTCCTCCTGGATCTCTGTGGCCCTTATGTCATTTTTCACATACAGTGCCACTCCTCCTCCCTTCCTGCCTGCCCTGTCTCTTCTGAATATGTTGTAGCCAGGTATGGCCAACTCCCAGTCGTGGTTATCATTACACCAGGTTTCAGTGATGGCCACAATGTCCAGGTCTGACTGCACCATGACAGCCTCCAAATCTTCCATTTTGTTGCTAAGGCTCCTGGCATTTGCACACATGACTTTCCATGATTTGACCTCCCTAGACTGTTTCACTGTTCTCTCCAGCCCCTTCCTTGGTTGTCCTTTATCCCTGGTTCACCTTGCTGTCTGCCCTTCTGCTGAATTTTGCCCCTATTGTGCCTATCCACCTCCTGGGCCAATCTCCATCTTTGCACTTGGCTAACCTCCACATCCTTTCCTTCCATTTCTCTGGGTACCTCTATTTGGTTGTCCCTGTTTGGCAGTGTGGCATATGAGTTCTTGAGTGGAATAGGATCTGGGATGTGCCTCTGCCTGACTGGTCTAACCTCCCTGAGCCCACTGTCATCCAAGTACTCCTCGTTCTCTGCATCCTTTGGAGGCAGCTGCATTGGACTGAGTGGTCTCTGGATAGGGTGATGGTACTCCTGACCCAGTTTACTTCGCTCTGAGTCTGGCTACCTCATCCCGCAGTCCAGAAAGATGCATGCAGATAGGGCAGCACCTCAGTGTCCAGAAGATCTGCCTGAATATGGCTGCCCCACAGCCACTGCATTGCACCACTCCCCACATTATACTGCTATTCCACTACTTGTCTGCTACTGAAGCTCTCCTAGTTCCCTTTTTATTAATTAACTGTCCTAAAAATCCTGCCACTGTTCCTCTATAATATTTGAAAATACATACACTTATATCTCACCTCTTTATCCTTACCATCAAAAGGTAACTACAATCACAATAATCTACCTTCTATTAATACAGATTCTATCACAGAATCAGAGCACAATGCAAAAACATCTGCTACTTAGCAACAACAAACAGGTGACAGCAAACCAAGTTGATGTAGCTTTTTTTTACAATAGAAAAAAAAAAATGTAGTCGTTTAAACCAATATAAATCAGCAGTTCCAAAAGCACCTTGAACTTCAAGAAAGAACACAGTACCACACCTCTGCCACAATAACTAAACAGTTCTAAAACCCAACGCCACAGGCGGAGGGCCTTATAGCCCCTGGAAGGTCCAGTATGGCCCATACCGCCCTACCTGGAGGGTATTATTGCGCTTAGAAAATGGGCACTGTGGCAATTTTACATGGGATTTAACAAATGAAAAAAACAGTTATAACATATAGTAATAATTAAGTTTTAATGTTTGTATGGCAGAGTAGTCCCTGTTTCTGTGCTGTGCCATCTGTTTTCTCCCCCCCCCCCGCATTCTCTTGCACTTATCCCACATAAGACATGGAGTTTCTAGTTATTGTCTCCATGGTAGTATCTTTTCTTTTCCTTTTTTTTTTTGTTGTTTAAGCAGTGTATTTGGTTTGTTTGTTTAGAAAATGTATGCTCTATCATTTTAAGAGGGAGATGCAGCGTTCCGTGCGTGCCTGGTGACGTCAGACCCGGAAGTATAACAGGCGGTAGAACGAGAAACAGATTTAATTTTTCTTCATTTTTATATTTAATTTTGGTTTGTATTCTTATTTTTTTCCTCTGGTGATGGTCAGAGATTAATGTGTTTTGTTGGAGAGCGCAGTGAGGAGAAATGAGAGGCGGCGCTGTGGAGGAACGAGGAGAAATAACTGGCAGCGCTGTGGATCACTTCGGAGACTTCAAGGTACCGTGAGAGCTGTGAGCCACGGCACAGTCTAGGTGCAGAGCAGGAGGGTTTTTTCAATATCACAAAATAAATTACAACAGTTCTTTTGCCCATCGGAGGTTGATCTGGGGTTTTGTCTAGGCAACTGGTAATAAACGAAGGAGCATTGGTGGCCCGTATCTCTTGCTAAGTGAGAGAAAAAAATGGCGGCAATTTTAAACTGAAAGAAGTTGTTTTATCCAGTAAAAGAACAGGGTTGGCACCATGATACTGCAGTGGGTTCGTATGCCAGGGACTTTTAATTTGAAGGGCTCTCACTGCTAGTTAATGTACCCCTAGCAGCCAATCATATTTCTTGAATTCCAAAGCCCGTTTTCTAATGTAAGTTAATGTACCCCTCTGGCAAGAGTACCAACAAATCAGATGCCAGGAAATAAAAAGCCCATTTTCTAAACAGTAAACAATCACAGTTCCTATGAGAGCTCCCTCTGCGCAAGTAACAACTACAGAATGAAGCAGAATAACACATTGTCTGGCCAGTCGCAAGCCTTAAATCACTCAGACTCAGCCCAGACTAAGTTTTAAACACAGATTAACTAGGCTGTTAAAGAGACAGGCGCGGAGGCTCACTAGGGCACTCTCACTCAAATAGATAGAACTAACCAAGACAGGACACCAGCCTGACAGTAGACATTAAGGAGCCCAGGAAGACATTATAGTAAACCCCAATTTGTAGGGGAAGTTACACCATTGTAGACCTGTACCTGATCAGTTATCTGTTTTGTCCTTGGTGTCTCCAGTCATTGTTGAGCTGTATCTGATAAGTTAGCTGTTGCATTCCTTGGTGTCCACACTGGATTATTAAGCTCCCTCAGGAGGGTGAACAACAGCAATCGCATGGATGATGCAATTGCATTCTTTGTCTCCGTTTCTTTTTTTTATATTCAGTTTTTTTCATTGTCAGGCATTCAATACATCAGCAAGTGAGAAAATATCATACAGGTCTTACATTCTCCAGATTGCTTTAGGTCCATAAGTTAATTTACAGAAAGGACAAAGAAAACAAAATGCGATATTAAAGGTCACAGTGCAATAATTTCTGTCTAATTGAGATTCCAGTTAATAATTCACACCCTTGTTTGTGTTTAAGTAAAAATGAAGGTTAATGCTGTATGATCAGGCAATATGTCCTTAAATCAATTGTGAGTCATTATCATACTTTTCACATTGAGTTACTTACACTTCTAAGCGTTTGAGCTGTCTGTCCTCCTCAATTTTGAGGCTGATGAGATCTAGCAGTAGATTTAAACATATCTGTTGTTTAACTGTGACTTGGTATTACATTTATTATAGTGGTCTGTGGGAAGGTAGAGAGAGCGACGATTTATCTTTCAGTAAAAAGGAGAAAGAAGCAAAGGAAGTAAAAACCTCCTCATTTGTAAATCCCGGTATATTCCCCCATTCCCCACCCTGTTTAAGGAACAGAATCATTATATGTGTCCACCTGGTGCATGACCCACTTACGCCATTCAAGTTCGAAGGCTTCCCCCTACCCTATAGCCTAGCAGTCACCCGCTCCAGAGCAGATATTTCTCTGACCAGTGCACACCACGCCTCTTTAGTTGGGATTTTGTCGGTATGCCATAATCTGGTGATGGCCTTTTTAGCAGCAAGTAGGACCAAAGTAACCAGTTTGTAACTGGTTTTGCCCACCCGGGTGTGTTCCGGAAGCATGGCCGTCAACACAAAGACAGGGATTAATAAGGCCCCACAATTACGTATGTCTGTTATTTCTTGAATGATTAATGTCCAGTAGGATGTTAAAAATTTACATTCCCACAGAACGTGGGTTTGATCTGCATTAAGACAGCCGCATTCCCTCCAACATTTCCCTGATGCTGAGTCAGAGTATTTTGCCACAGTGACTGGGGTCCTAAAGAATCGGTTTCTAAATTTCCATGCATATTCTTTCCAGTAAGGGGGTGAGGAGATCTTACATGTCGGGAGTGTTGATATGGCCCAATTAAAAATGGGTATTTCTATGTGTAATCCCTGGGACCAAGCTGTCCGTATTGACACGGTTGAATTTTTTGGTTTCTCTCGAAGTGCTTTGTGTATATAGCTAATCAAAATGTTCGGTGGGTCGGCCTGATAAATATGTTTGGATTAGAGATACTAAAAGTGATGGTTTTCCCGCTCTGCTGGCAAGGGCCTCTTCCGACACACACAGATAAGATTTAAGCTGTAGATATCTATGAAAGTGCTTCTGTGGCAGATTATAAGTGGCTTGTAGGGTCACAAATGCATATAAACCAGAAGGTCCGATTAATTGGGAAACAAATTTCAAACCATGTTTTTGCCATTGTTGGAAAGCGTCATCCATTTTACGGGGGGGGGGGGATAGGTTATCAACCGCAAATGCTCTTAAATATAGGTTTTCAGAAGGAGTAAGATATTTAAATTGCGTCTTTAGCCACACTTTAAATGATTCCACAGTGTATTGGGGGAATTTGTTTAGCGGAAGACATTGGGGGTTTTGACCAAATAGGTATGTGGTAAGGTCAAATAAATCACTCCAGTGGAGTTCAAACTGCTTCCAGTGCACATCGTAAAAAGAGTTTAACCAGCACAGAAGTGTTCTCAGTTGAGAAGTCTCTGCGTATTGGTAAAAGTTGGGTAGGTTTAGGCCTCCTTTTTTTCTTGAAAGGTGAAGAAGTGTGTACCTCATTCGGAGGGGTCGTGCCTTCCAAATAAAACACGAGACAAGTCTGTCCCACGTTGGAAAATATATTTTACTGGGTAATATGGGTAGGATTTGTAGGAAAAATAAGATACGGGGAAGTATATTTTGTTGAATTGCTTCTGTCCTATTCAGGAAGCTTAATGAAATCTGCGACCATCTATTCATGTCTTTACTAATTTGTTGGGTTAGGGATTCATAGTTGAGCAGGTCCACATGGATAAGGTTCTTGGTTAGTTTGATTCCTAGGTATCTGATAGCTTGCTTATACCATTTAAAAGGAAATTTATTTTCAATTCCCTGGAGGGGGTGTGGTTATATGTAAGAACTTCGGTTTTTTGATCATTAATCCTGTGACCTGCCACTTTCCCAAACATCTCAAGCTGCTTCCAAACCACTGGGACAGACCGCTCAGGTGTGGCTGGGTGAGCAGTACGTCATGAGCAAATAGGGAGATGTTATGGACTTGCCCCCCCCAATTGCAATGCCCCTCTATTTCAGGGTGACATCGTATGGCTTCCACCAGTGGCTTTAAATATAGAATGAAATGAAGGGGGAACAGGGGGCATCCCTGCCATGTTCCTCAAGAAAGTATGAAAGGGTCTGAGAGTGAGCCATCCAATTTCAAATATGCCTGTGGGGCAATATATATATTTTGGAATTGTTTTATGAGGGCTTGTGGAAACCCGAAGTGTGACAGGGTCACCCATAAAAAGAGCCAGATGACCCTGTCAAACGCCTTCTCCGCACCTAGCCCCATAAGGACTAGTGGAAGTTTTCAGGTAGTGGCATAATCAATCAGCATGTACATACGCCTTACAGTATCAAGTGCTTGTCAACCTTTAACAAATCTGACCTGGTCAAGATCCACCAGAACCAGCAGTAATGTTTCCATTCTGTGGGCAAGAACTGGCATAAAGAGTTTATAGTCGAAATTTAACATGGAAATCAGATGATATGAGGTTGGGTGGCGGGGGCCCTTTTGAGGTTTAGGAATAGCTGCTATGACAGCATACTTCCATGACGGAGGAGGGGGATTCCCCTCCTGCAAGTCATGAAGCGCCTCAAGCAAAGTGGGGAAAAATAATTCCCCAAATTCTTTATAATATTCAAAGGGGTATCCATCTGGACCCGGTGCCTTCTGGGTTTTGTCATTCTTAAGTACTCTGAGCAGCTCTCCTCTGGTTATTGGGACCGTAAGAGATTTAGCTTGATCAGGAGTTAATTTGGGTAGGGGGATTGTTTGTAAATATGAATCTATTTGGATTTTGAAGGGGGGGGTCCACCAAGTATAAAGCTTGGTAGTATTTAGCCAAGGCTTTTCTAGTATCTGGAGGGTGCATAAGCAAGTCCCCTGAATCAGGGTGGAACATGCTTGTCACACATGCCTTGGTTTTATGTAATTGTAGCCTATGTGCCAGGTTTCTCACCTCCTTTGGGCCTCCTTCATGATGCATGTGATTGAGGTAGAACATTCGCTGTCCTATTTTCTAGTCTAGCATTTTTTAATTTCTGCTTGATCACTTGTATTTGGGGCCTCACTGATTCATTTCCCTGTGCCAGGAAGGTTTGTAAAGTCTGCAGCTCCTTCCTTTCTTGTCTTAGTTCTAATGCATGCCACTAATATTGCGTCCCCAAGTACTGGAACCAGGATTTAGCAAACAAGTGGGGTTTGCCACTTTTTGGGGGGGCTAGAATTGACCATTTTTGGGGCAGCAATGGCGCACTTTATTTTTTATTTTTATTTGTTTGCTAACATTAGTGTTGTAGGCAAATTTTTAGCACAAAACTATCACTGTTTAAATTTTTTGGCGCATAACCACCCAATTGCACGGTAATTTTTTGTTCCGAGTTTCATGCTAAATTTCAGTGAAGAAATGCAGAGTTGCACTTCACTTTGGGGGAAAAAAATTAAACATTTGGATTTTTTTCTGTTTTGTTTATTTTGCTGTATCTCCTGTGCCTGCCTCTCGTCTTGGTCTGCGCCTAGGGCCTCCTCTCTTCTGGACTCCTTGCCATCCACCAGGTTACAGTTCTAGACTGCTTTCACTTTCCCTGTGGGACAAGCCTCTTCCATGCTGAGGTCTAGACTGGCCAGGGCTGGGATTGCAAATGCTCAGGGGATGGGAGGATGGAGCAAACATTCTCACTGTTGGTATGGAAGCTGTACGTCTTGACATAATATTCTGGAGCAGATGTCCTGCCTTTAATCATGCCCAACCCTGATAAGAATGCACGCACTGCAGCATTATGTGGGGGGTCACACACGCTGCTAGCGTGCCACCAACTTAACATCACCAAGAGTCACTCCAGAGCGAAGTGCTGCATAACTCTTCCCCAGGAGGTAAGTGTCCATGCAGCTGCTTCGTCACCTTCCTTAATGGCTTCTGCTCCTGTCGTTCTGAATTCTGGTCACAAATCTGGGTCACCCACATGGCCAAGCAACCACCCAAGCCTTGGCATCTTGGAGGAAAAAAAAGGGTTTTAATGGGACACTGTCCATCCCCTTGGGTCTCAAATTGCCCCTAGATTAAAAACACACATTATGGTTGCTCACATTATGTAGAGATTGCTGGTATGGTTGGTAGTTTGATTTGAATTCATTTTTTTCATTTTAAAAGTGAAAAACAGACTGTCTACCACACTGGTGTTACCACACGAATATGTGTTTGTTTACATTCCCTGATCAACTTCCTTTGCACCTTTTCTGGACTTGGGAACGCCCCTAATACAGTTTAGCTACTCATGCTGTGGGAGGAATGGAGACTATTGCATCATGGGTGGTTGCACTTTTTGGGGGTGTTCCTAATGTTCAGGAAGTATGTAATAAGAGTGGATAAAGGAGCTGAAGCAAAACAAGGTTGGGTATAATTGCACCATTCCCATGTTTTTCAGTTCTATTAAGAAAGGAAGCAGATCAAACAACCAACAACTTCAGTGAGTTTTAGAGAAGGTAAGCAATCATAAAATGCGGGGTTTCAACTAGAAATAATATGATGCGAATAGGGTTGACAGTGTCCCTTTAAGATGTGGCCAAAATGGAATTGTTATCTCTGAAACTGGAAAAAGTCAGTGGCCCTAGAACTCTGCCGTCAATTCAAGGGTGGAACGTTGTTCTTGAGGGAGGCTGTTTTCTGTATTTTTCTACAGTTGTGGCATCAGGCAGGTGGCTTAGAAATGAAAGGGGTGGGGCAAGGGGTAAATGTGGTGGTGGTAGCGGGGCTGTAGGGGGAAATATGTTTGATTCTCAAAGCAGAGATCTGACTTTCTAAACTGTGCAGATCACCAGGGTAACTAATAATGCATTTTCTTTGGCTTTTCGTAGGGTTTCATATTTTTCCTGTAAGATCCTCTAGGCTCCACCTACAAGCCACGAATTCCTGTGACTGTGACCGAACAGGTCTCCCCCCCCCCCAAACTGGACATAAGCCATCAAACTAACTTCCAAGATCCCACTCTGAAGAAGCCAGCACCGCAGTCTCTTTATCTCGCAAGCTCTCCCCTATCTTAGTGGCTAGCACAAATGATCTCGGGGATTCAAATACTCAGCCAGTCTGAAAATGCTACAGTCTACAACCTGACTACTTTGTATTACAACCTCTGTAAATGTTCTGAATCTGTGTCTATCAATATTAATACTTGGATCTAAATGATGGGTGTTTGATTGGATGTATAGTAATTAGTGATTTCCTGTTTTGTCCCTGCTATCGATTTGATGTGCACTGTTTTCTTCTATTGTATCTACCTGTACTGACGTGGAACCTTTGAAAAAGGGTCTTTGACTCAAAGGTACTTTCCGAATAACTAATAAAATAAAAAAATAAATAAATAATACAGAGCTTGTTTTTTTTCTATAGTTTTCAGTCTGTGGTGTTTGGCAACATTTACTGGCGCAAAAAGAAATTCTGGCATCTTCTAAGATAGCTTGCTATCGAGCGTCCGTGATCCTCAAGACTTTGCATTGCTGTATTACAGAAATAATCTGGTGAACAGGGTGGCTAGAAAACAGAAAACCAGAGCCAGTTCTGTAACACAGAAACAACCTAAAATGCACATTTCGTAAGCTCATTCATATATCCGTGGCCCCTCAAGGCATGGAAGTTGAGGGTACCATGAGTCGATAGTGCTATTTACAGGAGTCAGAATTAAGTTTTGTTGCTGCCAGCCAGCAGGGCAAGTGAGGGAGGGAATCCACTGGCCTCACAGACGTTTTCACTGGCTTAGCTGGCATCCTAACTGAAAGGCTACCTAGTTGGATACTAGCCAGCAGGACTAGTTAAAGGAAACTTGTAATGACATTGAGCCCAAACTTTTAAAACTGGCTGCACCATTCATTGCCCAGCCTTTGTCCAGGATTTTCACTCTCTCTCTTTGTAACAGATTTGTCCCTGATATCTGGAAAGTGGCCAAAGTCACCCCAGTCCTTAAGAAAGGAGTTAAAAGGGATATGACTAACTATTATCCGAGAGCTGTACTATCAGTCTTATGCAAAATAATGGAAAAGTTAGTATCTATCCAAGTTACTGAATTCCTGACCAAATATAATCTCCTCTCACCGATTGAGTATGGCTTTCATAAAGGTCATAGCACTCCACTGCATTGCTTCACTTTACAAATGACACTCTTACTGCAGTGGACAATGGCCACCTTACAGGGGCAGTTTTTATTGACCTCACTAAGGCATTTGACCTTGTTGAGCATCCTCTTCTACTAGATAGCCTCCTAGCCCTTGGTTTCTCTCTTAACTCGGTGGCATGGTTTAACAGCTATCTTATCAAACAGAACTCAGCTTGTCAGATTCAATTCTACTGTGTCCAGCCCCATGGCAGTTAACCTAGGTGTTCCTCAGGGATCAATATTAGGCCCCCCCTTCTTTTCTCTATTTTTTTATTAATAGCATCTCGTAAGTTATTCCCAATTGCTCTTCGATCCTATATGCGGATGACCTGGTCCTGTACTGCAGTGATAAAAATATATGCCACATAAACCAGACACTTTCTTCTGCTTTTATGTCTATTCAATCTTGGATCTTCCACCATAAGTTAATCCTTAATGCTAGTAAAACGCAAACTATGTTGTTTGGGACTGCAGTCAAATTAAAACACAACCGGGACCTTTTTAAGGTGTCTGGTCAGGGTGGGCTGGTCCTTGAATCGGTACGCTCTTTCAAGTATCTTGGAGTCCTCCTTGACGAAAACCTCAACTTTGATAAGCACATAACGTCTGCCTGTAAATCAGTTAATGCTAAAATTGGGGTAGCCTACAAAACCAGCTATGTCCTGACTCGAACACAGTCAGGTAGATTAGCCATTGCCTGTGGAATATGGCTCCCGTCACTATCCTACGGGGTAGTCACTTATCTCTATGCATCCCTCTCTCTCCTCAGGAAGTGGGATACCACCTACAACAGCATCTGAAGGTATGCCTGTGCCTCCCCCTGGTCAAGACACCACTGTGAGCTCTATGCTGATCTAAATTGGCTACCCTCCACTTCTCCTCGTGCTCTGGCCCTTGGCTCCTTGGCTGACAGTATTCTTAGAGCAGGTATTCCTGTCTCGCTTGCCTCCTTGTTACCTCCGCTGCCTACCTTGCACGGTCTTCGATCATCTGATAAATCCCTGCTGCTTATAACTAGATGTAAATCTAACAAAGGAACCCCTAGCTTTCTCGCACTCGGTGGCCAAACTCTGGAACTGCCTACCTCTTGAGGTCTACCTAGCTCCCAGTCATGTCCAATTCAAAAACAAATGTCGCTCCTTCCTCTTTAGCCAGGCCTCCTGTACCTGCTTCAAAGCCCCCCTGAACATGACATCCTGTTTATGCTGCTCTGCTGTCTCACTTCCCCACCGCTGCAAACTGATCTCTACTTATCCTGCCCATCTAGTTTTATTGTCAGGCACTTACGTCTGAACTGACTATGCTTCTTATGCTCTTAAACCAAATTGTTGTTTGCTACATGTGTTGTTCTTTGAACTTTGTATTGCTTATGAACTCTTAACTATCCTGTAATTACCTATGTACTTGTGTACTCTGGTTGATCTCTGTATTGTTGTTTTCTCCCTGTACACAAAAATGTATTCCTTGTTTATCCCACCTCATTGTTACCTCCCGGGTCGTGCCTGAACATAGTCATGCTTTGGCTATGGTACTTACTCGGTAAACAAAAATTAAATGACCTGGCTAAAACCCCAGATTCCCGACTCGGTCTGCAGGCTCCCTGGCTATTAGCTCAAACGGCCGGACAGAACAGGGAGCAAAAGGGGAGGTGGTATCCTGATTTACTACAGGGCCTACCTCAATGTATCCCTTATAAACCACACCTCCGTGCTGCCGTCAACCTGTGAGTTCCTCCACACCGTGCTGCTGCTTGGCAATACCAAGAAACTGCACGTGGTATGCTCCTACAACCCACCTAAGGGCAGGCTGCAGGGCCTCTCCCAACTCCTGGATACTGTCTGTCCAAGTACAGGGGTAAACAAACTCCTTATCTTGGGGGACATTAACCTAAACTGGGATGGGGAAAACGTCAAGCAGTTTGAGGCCCTGCTTGCCACCAAATCCCTAACACAACTTGTAAGGGAGCCCACCCGCGGCAAGGCAAACGGCACTTCCTGCTCCCTCTTGGACTGGATTATGTCAAACCGTCCCGACAGGATCTCCTCAGTAGGGGCCCTACCCGATGCCATATCGGACCACTCTCCGGTTCTGTGTATATGGAATATCCCTTCCCCTAAGGTTCCCCACAAAATCATCCAGGTTCGAAACTTTGCCAGATTAAACCCGGACCTGTTCTTGGAGGAACTCAGGCTTACGGACTGGTCAATAGTCTACAGAGCACTGGATCCCTCATCTGCCGTCGCCGCGTTCCACAACATCTTTGTGGATCTACAAGATAGGCATGCCCCTATCACTAGGCGAAGGGTCCGTGGGACAGCCACCCAGTGGCTGCATGGGGGTCTCCTCTCCCACATGCGAGGAGATAAATGCTGGCATCAGGTAAAACGTTCACAAGATACTGCCCTGATACAGCAATATAGAAAACTCAGAAATGAGTGCAAGAAAATGATCAGGGGCAAAGCGACTTCTGCAAGGCCGCCCTTCTCAGCTCTGCTAAAGACCCCAGACGGTTCTGGAGAACCATCCAATCACTGGTTGGCGGTCGCTCCTACTCCGGGGTCACTGACATGCTCATCGAAGGAGTCTCCTGCAACAATCCTCACGCGATTACCAATGCACTAAACTCTCATTTCACTGACCTCCCTTCTGCTCTCCCACTTGGTTCCTCAGCCCGGAACTCAAACAGCTCTGCCTCCCCGTCCCAGCGGGAGTCTGGTCTGACCCACCCTCCATTTTACCTAAGGGCGGTATCGGTAAGTGAGGTGCGGTCTCTCCTTCTTGGTCTCTCCCAGAATGCTAGCCCCAGTCCTGATGACCTAGAGCCCAAGCTTCTCAAACTAGGCGCCCCCCTTATAGCCTCCCCGGTGGCCCACATTTTCAACTTATCCCTTACCCAGGGACTGATCCCGGATATCTGGAAGGTTGCCAAGGTCGTCCCTGTCCCTAAGCAGGGCGACCCCAAAATCCTGGACAACTACCGTCCCATAGCTATCCTCTCAGCTGTCAGCAAGCTACTGGAAAAGGTGGTCGACAAACAAATCTCGGACTATATCCACTCCCATGGTCTGTTGACCCCGGCCCAACACGGCTTTCGTAAAGGGCACAGCACTTCCACGGCTCTCATCTCTGTCTCTTCCAGCATCAGAGCTGCTATGGATCAGGGAAAACTCTTAGGTGTGGTGTCTATTGACTTATCCAAGGCGTTCGACCTCATTGACCACGACCTGCTTGCCTTGCAGATGAGGTCCCTTGGTTTGTCCCCCCCTGCCCTAAACTGGGTCTCTGACTACCTATATGGCAGAAAACAACTAACTAAATTCAATAACGTCCTCTCTGCCCCCCGGCCTGTTACCTCTGGTGTCCCTCAGGGCTCTGTGCTGGGTCCCCTACTCTTTTCCCTGTTCATCAACAGTCTCCCCGATGTGGTCTCCAGCTGCCGTATCTTCATGTATGCGGATGACCTGGTTCTCCTGGCCCACTCCTGTGATACAGCCACACTAAACCGGCACTTATCTGAAGACCTCTGGAACATCCAGGCATGGCTCTCCAACCATAAATTGGTCCTCAATCAAAACAAAACCCAGGCTATGCTCTTCGGTTCCTCTGCCAAAATCCGAGCCTCTTCAACTCCCCTACATATCAACTATGAAGATGGCTCCCCTCTCCCTACCGTGACCTGCCTCAAATATCTTGGAGTGACGCTTGATCCCCAATTGGACCTTGGTAGTCATATCCATAATGCCTGCAGTGGGGTAAACCGTAAACTGGGGTTGGCCTACAAGGCTCGGTACAACCTCACTCCAGCGGCTCGCTTAGCTCTTGCCAGGGGAGTGCTACTTCCCTCTCTCGGCTACGGCTCCCTCATATTTGCTCATACTTTAAGACCCTCCTACAAGTGGAGCACAACGTACAACAACATCTGTCGGTTTGCCCTGGCCCACTCCCACCCATCACTGTGAGCTTCCACGAAGCTTGGCTGGCTATCCCTGCCAATCACCTTAACTTTAACACTGGTTGCCTCGACAGTAAAGTACTTAGCTCCAGCACCCTCCGAACTGGCCTGGTTTCTTGCCCCTGCTGACCTCTCCCCCTACCTGCTTAGATCCCAAGGCCCCGGCCTACTAAATGTACCTCCCATCCGCACCATCATGGGGGACCGGAGTTTTGCTGTCCATGGTCCCAGGCTCTGGAACTCCTTTCCTGAAAGAGTCTGCACTGCCTCCTCCCACAAGCTTTTCCAGTCCTCCCTGTGGGATCATCTTAAGTTGGCCTCTCGCTGTGAATGTCCTAAGCCTCCTTAGTCACCCGGTGCCCACTGGTGCCAGCTTTTTCTCTCCTGCTCTGGCGTCGCCACTCTTGTGCTATGACCTCGTCCAAATCCCCCCTCCCTTGTTCGACCGACTCTATTGGTGTTCCTATGCTCATAAATCCTAACCAGCCCTGTTGGTCATTGTACTTATCTCTAATTTATACCTTGCCCCTGCATTGTATCTGGGTGTACCTTCCACGTAAATGTTAATAACTGCAAAAATTGTCTTTTCTCCTGTTTCTGTACCTAAATGTATTCGTCAGAACCAATTGCTGTATTGATGTACCTGTTGTACCCTTTTGTACTCTCCCGGGTCGTTCCTGAAAATAGGCATAAAACTTGTCTAGTGTACTTACCCGGTAAACAAAAACTAAATAAATAAAATAAAATAGTACAGACGGCGAGAGAGAGGGGATTAATTTGTACCAAGCGTTCAGTTCACCCAGGCTCCACCAGAGGGCAGTGTTGCATTATAGCTGCCTGTGTTATTCTACAAAAGGACTGGAGATTGGTACCTGTTTGAATGAATGAATCCATTTGCAGGCAGTGCCAGGAAGGGTATTGAAGTTAATTATGTAGGGAACATTGTGAGCCCATAACGATCAGATATATGTGTGTGTCTGTAATATATTATATTAATCTTACACTGTATATGAATTCGTGGGCAAACATCATCCTCTGCTAGGCCTCGAAGGTCCTTTTTTACGTTGGACAAGAAGTAAGTCCCTATCTAGAAGAGAGATTTGATAAACATATGATTTATGTTGGTTTATAAAAAAATGTTTTCAAATGAAGATATTGACTGTAGGAATGATATTTTAGCATTCTTGCATGATAGCCAGTGCTGCGTTGTGGTGGTAGTGACCGAAACCATGGACCACAGTTTTTCTGTCTGTAAACCTTGGCATGAAATTAATAATTTAATAGTCAATGCTGGGCTGTTCTAACAGCCCAGTGATTAAGACAACTGCCTTCCTCATGTCTTGGGGAGGGGGCATGGTTTCCTTCACCCCTGGATCCAGGATTCTTTTTTTTTTGTCTTATCTCTTTACACCTCCTACGTGCTCCACCCCAGCCACTCCTTCAGGCTTCTTGCCAAGGCTGGAATCAGAACCATTGCACTCCCCAAGCCATGGTCTCAGATAGCAACCAGTCCCAGGGTAACCCTGACATAACCCTTCATGGGTTGGGTCCCTCTCCTCCGAGGGGGAAGGCACCGGCCAAGGGGGACAGACCAGCGCAACTGCTTGGCCCCCAGGATGCTGCTGAGATGGGTGGCCCTGTGGAACTTCTGATGGCCTTGGACAGCTAGGCAGCCGTTATCCAGCTGATCGTGGAGCGGGTATTTCCGCTTTACTGGTGATGTTCCCTATGTCGCATTTGTAGTGCTCCCGGTCTCCACCGGGGGCTGCTGAAGAGTGACACCAACCCTTTACCCACCCCAGGAGAGCAGTCCCACAGATACTCAATCCCCTCCTTCCCCTGCCAGCCCCCGTGCATCCTGAGTCCGCTCCCGAACCCGGGTCACCAGCGTGGCTCGAGGTTAGGCACCAACGCCTCAGCCCTCTGCGCCACTGGGCCGGCCAGATCCAGGATTCTAGTCGAGGCAGGAGGTAAACACTCAGAGGGCTCATGGCGCCAGCTGTTGACCTGATGGGGAGAGCCATGTAGAACAGAACCTCCCCAGTGGCTTCCCAACTTGCTCAGCATCAGCTCATCGCTGTTGCATGCTGTGGGTCTGTTTCCTGTGACTTCCCCAACCGACAGTGGCTGCTATGGGATAGTCACTACCTAGAAGGAGCCTGCTGCAGACGATGTTCTGCCATGGGCAGCCAGGGGTTGCACATGAGGGTGAACAATGCTGTGCTGAAAGAAGCAGTCCAGAAGCTGCAGGGAGCTGCAATGGAGAGTGAACAATGCTGTGCTCAAAGAAGCAGTCCCAAAGCTGCAGGGAGCTGCACAGGAGAGCCTCAGCCTTCTCCAAGGAAGGTTTGGCAACACTGTCATTGTATGCTCACCCCGTGGTGGCAGAGATGGGGTCAGGAACAAACTGTCAGGGTATCCTTCCCATACCCCACCATAGGCTATAATGAGGTTCCAATCCCTGTGTCAGTAAGAATGACAGGCTCTGAACTGTGCCCACATCATCTTCTCCCCCTTCCAGTTCAACTACTGAACTCATCTGCTACTCTGCTGGATGCTGCTGCACAACGTGCCACAAGAGCCTGCTGTCGGCTTCTCCTCTCAAGTGAAAGGCTGCAGGAAGTTGTCACCAAACAATGATGTGCCCTCAAAAGGGAAATCAGTGGCTTTGCTCCAAGTGTCCTGGGTTAGGATCATTGTCCTTAGCCAGGAAAATCATCTTAATGCCACCAAGTGTGTCAGGTTTCTGAACGGCATGTCCCTAGCATCCACTGCCATCTGAAACTAGTATTTTGTGGCATCAAGAGCTGCTTTAGCTGTTGCTGCCAAATCATCATCCCTGGTAAGCACTCTAGCAGTTAAACACATTCCCTGATGTCCAGTTGTCCCCCACCCAAGCCTTGCCCTTAGTGTCTATAACTGATACCTCTGTGCAGCACTGAATCCCTTCTCCACCGAAACTTTAGTTCCAGTTCACAAGCCTGCATGACAAGCCTGCGTGCACCACCCCCACCTCCCTGCAGAAGTGCTTGAAATAATTCCAAGGGCCAGGGTGTTGCTGCTGCTTGCAGTCAAGTGTGTGGGGGCTGACGAGCAATAGAGCAGCATTCAGCACCTCATTAGCATTCCGACCCCTGCATTTCTGTGCCCCCACCCCTTTCACTTCTCTGCATGGTAGTAACTGACTTGGCAATGAAAGATTTGTGATGCCACTGTGTGGCACAAATAGTGGGCTGGCGCCACATGGCGGTTGCAACTGCTAGGGAATGTCATGGTATCAGATCTGAAAGATGTGATAAACGTGACACGTAATGCACGGTTAGTGTGAATAGTGTTGTATTATGGAAGTAGAGCAGTAATTTTTGTGTAAAAATGTCTTCTCAAAGTTTTACGTCAGAGAGAGTTACAAAGAAACATAGACAGTGATGGCAGAAAAAGACCAGAAGTCCATCCGTTCTGCTGAAGTTCCCTGTAATCTCTGGAACGTACTGTTCCTCCAAGGTACTAACCCTCCCCATCCTCTATTCTCCTTCTTGGTCCTGTCGCCCCCAGTAACCACTGTTCCCTTCATTATATCCCAGCCCTGCTTGAATTCCATGACTGTTTCGCATCCACCACTTCAGCTGACAGACTGTTACAAGGCTCCACCACCCTTTCCTTAAAGTAGTACTTCCTCATATCTCCCCTGAACCTACCTCCTGTTAATTTCCATTCGTGTCCACGTGACCTTGATTTGGTATTCAGGCTAAATAGTTCCCTGCAGATCAGTTTCTTAATCCCTTTAAGGAACTTGAAGGTTTCTGTCTTATCTATCTTGGCGCAGAAGGGAGAGTTGTTTCTAAAAACACACAAATGATTAGTTGAAAGACCTGAAAGCCACATTATCCCATGAATTATGGTTATCACCGTGTTGGAAATTGGCCAGGGTATCAATACTGTGACTTCTGAGATGGCGTTATACTGTGAAATCTTGATACTGTCACATTCCTAGCTACCACTTAGTCCCAATCAGTTATGAGTGTATGTATGTGCTCCCAAGCGCTTGCTTGAGACTCTCTGGTCTAGCAGGCAGGGGGTCCTAAATTGGGGGACCATTTGTTTACTTCAGCCATCCCAATTGTATTTCCAGTGCCTGATTTTCGTATCAGTAAAGTATATTTCATTTTTTTTTGTTTTGTTTTTATTTGTAAAGAAATTGTTCTTTTTTGTAAAGCTAGAATGGCATGAAAGCCACCCCCCCCCCCACACTGTTTCTCTCCTCATCTATCAGTCCAGCTTAGGCCATTCAGTGTTACGCTGCCATTGTTTAAAGTGATTTACCTGCTCTGAATGCACTGTAATTACATCCCTCTTTAGAATTAATTCTCTGCAAAAGGCTGAAGAGTTTTAAGATGACCTTTTCATGCACTCCTTAATATCCTAAAACTACAGCCTAATTCTTTTTATTATTAATTCTGAGTGTAAAACTGTAGAGTTTTAAGATTATTAGACTTGTACTGCACTGTCTATTATTGTAAGTGATCAGCTGAATCCTTTTTAGAATTAATTTCTGTGTAAAGCTGTAGTTTTAAATTGACCAGACTTTTCAGTGTACTGCCTAGCATTCTAAATTTAAAGCCCAATCCTTTCCTCTCGCTTGCCACCTGTCTGCCCTGTAACCCACTTACGTCTCCTCCCTGTTTCTATTACCCACTTTGTAGTTTAGTCTCCTCCTTCCAAATAATAGTGACCATCTTGTTTCTTTGTTTGAGTTAACCACACCTCCCCTGCCTGCCCCTACTGAATCCATCTCCTTTCCTCTGCCCCTCAGATGTGCCGTGCCCTCCTGGGGCTCGCACCTCGCCGCCAGAGGAAAAGCTACAAGCCTGTCCTGGGAAGCAACCCACGATTCTGCTACTGTAAATTAGCAGACCGTGAGGCTTTCTTCCCCTGTTGGGTATGTTGGTATTTGTCGCCTTTGGACATTCTGAATTTTCAGCGCCAACACTCTGATTGGAGGATCTCAGCCTCACTGACTTCTTCCTGCTGGTCTCCATTTTACCTTGCTTCATTAGAGATGTTTATCAGCGCTGCTGACCCTGGGAGACTACACCTTTTTGTAAAGCAAGAATTTCATTAGTTTTTTTTTGTTTTGTTTTTTCCAAGTGTCTCCTTTCTCATTTGCAAATTATACTACATAGCCACTAGAGGGCTACAACAGCTGTCTTTTCTGTTAAAGAGGAAACACATTATATTTTCTACTTCCTCTTCTGCTCTAGTGGACCTGGGATACCTCTCTTTCTGAGGACTATCCCCGGGGTTTTTCTGCCTGTATCTCAGGCCGAACCATGCTCATCCACTAAGGCTGCAAGACTTGAATGCCTGCCCCCACTTCCATTCTGTACTGGTGGAGCAGGGCCAGAAACAGAACGAAAGCTACAGACCAATCTTGCCACACCGGATTGCAGCCTTGAACCACCTCACTGGCTCAGCTGCAAAGAGTTGCTCCACAGGTACGTTCAGCGCCAAAACCGCCTCTCAGCCAACAAAAGGATTTTGAACTTATGACACCTGATCGCTGATTGGTCTAGGCTTCTAGTGGCTTTTACTGCCGGCTGTTGTGGCATTTAGATCTACCATGGGAAGTTACAGCTGGTTCCTCTGTGTTTCACTAGCTTTACTAGCGCTCAGCTCAATTCTTCGGAACCCTCTTCCCTCCCTAAAGTGGAATGACCCTTGCGCTTCTCCCTGTCCTGCGTCCAACAGCTCATTTCAGGTAGCCATTCTGGACTATTGGGCTTCTCAGCTGTCTCTGCTGGGGATTGGGACATCTCCCGAGCTGCCTCTGCAGATTACTCCCCCATCCAGACATGAGACTTCCTACTCATGGCAAATTTCTGCCAGGACACTAGTGGCTGCAACACTAGGCCAGTATAACACCAGGAGTGGGTACAGGCCTACCCATCAACACCGCCTCCCCTATTGTCCCAAAGATAGTGTTTACAAATTACAGTTCGCTGCCTTAAAAAGAATCCTGCTTCTTGTAATATTGTGCTCAGGCAATGTCGAACTCAACCCAGGACCATTAGACACCCTTGCTTCTCCATCAGACCTGGCAGGTATCAAAGGAATGTCTTTTATGCATCTTAATGCCTGTAGTTTGCTGAAGAAGTTCACCCTTATCCAGGCTTGGGTGAGCCACACCCTACCTGACGTCCTAGTGATCACTGAGACCTGGCTTAGGCCAGCCACCCCAGACAATGAAATCAATATCCCAAATTATTTACTCTTCCAAGCGGCTAGACAATCAAGAGGAGGTGAGGTGGCAATTTATGTAATGGACAAATACTCAGCAGCATGCATAGACGCATCATCCTCCTCCAAAGAATTCGAGTGCTTGACCCTAAAGATCGAACTTTCTCCTTCCAGTGCACTCTGTGTAATAGGCTGCTACAGGCCCCCTTCTGCTGGGCCGCATCTCCTGTCTCACCTCAATTCTGTACTGGGGCTCAGTTCCTTGGAAATCATTATTCTTGGCGTCCTGAACTACGATTGGCTATCAAGTGCATCAGCTTTCTTGAAATCCTTTTGTGACACTCTAGGGCTGGTGCAACTCATTAGCAAGCCTACTCTCCCAAATAAAAAGAACTTTAACAACAGCTCCCTCTTAGATGTAATTTTGGTTAGCAAGCCACACCTGTTCTCTCATGTCGGAACATTTTTCTCAGACATTAGCGATCATTATATAATCACCACCATTAGATCCATGCACAACCCACAGTTTGTGGTAAAGTTCTCTATCAAGAGGTGCAAACGCAACTTTGATTTGTTTGCTTATGTCCATGACTTAAAACATTCACTGCGATGGCCGGAATTCTTCCTAGCTAAACGGTTAACAGGGCATATACTATTCTTTACAATATTTTAAGTGAGGCTTTAAATAAGCATGCACCCTTGGTTAAGGTGTGGGTCAGGAGCAGCACCTGCCATTGGTTCTCACCTGAGCTCAAAGCTTCCCTGTTAGAAAGGGATACTTTATGGAAAAAAGCCAGAAGAAGCAAGAATGACTCAGATTGGTGTCTTTTTAAGAGAGCACGTAACAAGTGCACCAAGTTGGTTAGAGCAGCCAAGGCCACCTACTATCGTTCGGAGCTAGCCTCTGCCTCAAGAAATCCTTCAAAGCTCTGGAAAACATTAGAAGACATGTCTGGACACGCACCTGGTAATTCCATTCCAGCAAAAATTAAGTCCGGTGGCAGCGTTATCTCTAACCGATTGGAGATATTGGAAGCCCTCAATAACCATTTTGCAGTGGCAGGGCTAGCATTCGATACTTCTCCTACCAAAGACCTCCGCACAGCTCGGGGCCCACCAACCCACGAGTCCCCCTCTACCGAGGAGGCCTTCTCCCTCCTGCCTGTCTCTCTAAAAGAGATGGAAGACCTACTGCTGCAACAGGACACCAGGAAGGGTGCAGGCTCCGACTTCATAGAGCCATACTATCTGAAATGTGCCTACCATGTGCTTGCAGTGCCAATCACCCACCTATTCAACATGTCACTCTCCCAGAGTAGCCTCCCCCCTCAATGGAAAATAGCCCATGTCATCCCTCTATTAAAAGCAGGTGACCCCTATGATCTAAATAATTACAGGCCGATCTCCCTCCTCCTCATCCTGTCTAAATTACTAGAAAAAATAGTGTGTGGCCAGCTAGGGGTATCCTTAGAATCCAGAAGCCTATTAAACCCGGTTCAGTCTGGATTCAAAGCAAAGCACAGCACCATAACAGCCCTAGCTAAGGTGACCAGTGATTGGCTCCTAGACCTTGACAAAAAGAAGCATGTCTGTGCCATTTTCTTGGATCTTAGTAAGGGATTCGACACAGTCGATCACAGCCTACTTGTTTCCTCCCTAAGCACCTTAGGCCTGGACCATAAATCTGTGTGCTGGTTTGCAGACTACCTCGGAGAACGGAAATAGCAGGTTAAAGCTGAAGGTGATCTTTCTCCATTACAACCTATGTTGAGTGGCATGCCCCAGGGCTCTATACTTGGTACCCTCCTCTTTGCAGTCTACATTAACAATATCAATGACCCCATCAAAAAAGCCAACATCCACTTATTCGCTGTCGACACTGTACTGTACTTGAGTCGTCCCACGCCAGAAGCAGCCTGTGAAGACCTCCAAGCTGAATTTAACCTTCTACAATACCAGCTCATAAACAAAAAGCTTTTGCTCAATGCGAAAAAGACAAAAGCTATGCTCTTCTCCCCCTCCTTACATGCAGCAATTCCTGCTGGGGGGGGGGAGCTATCCCACAAATTACCACTGTTCTTGGAGAAACACTAGAGTATGTAGCTAAATTCAAATATCTAGGAGTTTGGCTCGATCATAAACTTTCCTTCGCCAACCATCTCGAAGAACTACAGAAGAAACTAAGGCAAAGTTTAGGACTATTCTACAGAATTAAACACCTGCTCACAAAGGAGGCCAAGATTCAACTGGTTCAAGCTACCTTCCTATCTTTAATAGATTACGCGGACCTGCTCTACAGCCACTGCACTGCCTCTGCACTGGCTAAGTTGGAGACCCTCTACCACAGAGCCATCAGGTTCATTACTGGCCTTCCACGTTCCACACACCACTGCTCCCTGTACTCATTGTTAGGCTTCACTTCCCTTCACTATAGAAGGAATAGAAATGCCGCCCTATGGGCCTTCAGAGTGGTGACCAACAAGCTCCCCTCATATGTCTCAGATTGTATTCCCTGGAGTGTGTTAGGCACCTACGCTCTAAAGAGCTATTCCCTAATTGCTCTCTAAGTTCCAAGGGTCAAAACTTCGTTTGACCAAAGCTGCTCTAAGCTTCTCTTACCCACATTGTGGAACGTTTGGTAAAGGAACTTGAAGTTGAGCTGCCTCTGTTATCCTGAATATCTTCAAGGCGCCCAGATCGCTATATGAAAGCACCTTGCAAATGTTTTCCTCACCGCTAGCCCACTATTTCTGCAACTCCCCTGTTCCATCCTGACGCTCGCCATGTTTCTACCCCTGGCTCTCACTCTTTCCCTATTAACTCTTCCTGCTGCACCCACCCTTCCCTGTCCGCTCCAGCCTGGCTAAAATCCCACCCCATCCATAGTAGTGTCCCAGTTATCTACCCCTTCTCCGTCATTATCATAATAAACAAGTACACGACAGCCATCGTCACTTTCTGTGGTTTTAGCTCAATTTTTTCCCCCAGTCGTCGGTAATATATCCCTCCTCTTCTTTACCTCTCTAACCTGCCACCCCATACATGGCCTCTTTCCCCTATATGTGTAGTTGCCGGCTGCCTCACTCAAAAGATCTCTGCTTATAACCCCTGTATGCCTGTGGTTGATTGTACATCTGCTGACTTCTTCAATTGTAAAATAATGCCTTTTTTTTATTTATTTCAACCTTGTACTGTACTATATACACTGTATATACTTTTTCTTCCTTGTATATTATTGCTTTTTGTATACCTGCTTCTGTACTGTACTTTGATGTATTCATGACCAGGTCCACCTTGCAGATGAGCCGTGCTCAATGGTGCCCGCCTGGATAAATAAAGATTTTGATTGATTGATTGATTGATATTCCTTCAGTGAGACTTTTGATAACTTAAGTGGTACACACTTGAAAATGTGAAAGGTAGGGTCCTGGACTCTTCTGAACAGTTGTCCAGAGTTCTTTTTTTTGTATTTGGCCATCTCCATACAAATTGATCTTAGGACACCCCTATGTCATTTCAAGTTGGGCCTAGTATTGCACAGTCTACACAGCCTGCCCTACTATTGGTCACACTTGGGTCACTGCAGGTTGTGTCTAGTACTGCACTACCTACACAGCCTACCCTACCTTGAGTCATTTCAAGTTGGGTCTCATACTGCCCTCTGCCCACACAGCTGGCCATACCTTGGATTTCGAGTTGTGTCTAGTAGCCCATTGCCTGCACAGCCTAGCCTACCTAGGGTGACCCTGAGTTACTTTGAATTTGGTCTAGTACCGCACTGCCTGCACAGCCTACCCTACCTTGTGACACCCTGGGTTGTTTCAGGTTATGTCTAGACTGCACTACCTCCACAGTCTACTCTACCTCGTGACACTGCTGGGTCATTGCAAGTTGTGTCTTGTACTGTACTGCCTACACAGCCTACCCTACCTTGTGACACTGCTGGGTTATTTTGAGCTGTGTCTTGTACTGTACTGCCTACACAGCCTACCCTACCTTGTGACACTGCTGGGTCATTTTGAGTTGTGTCTTGTACTGTACTGCCTACACAACCTACTCTACCTTGTGACAACCCTGAGTCATTGCAAGTTGTGTCTAGTATCACACTAACAAGAACATTTCTCCTCACTCAAAACTGTGGTACTGACTGCTAAGTATAAATTTAGCTTCAAAAAAACTCCAACTGCACCAAGTCCCCAGTAAGTCACTGACACATAGAATTCACTTTACTCTTTAAAATATTTATTCAGGATATATAACAAAGTTCCATATAGGCTTCTCAGCTGCGATAGCTTATTTGAAATGCACACTGCTAGTATTATATGGCTAGAGTCTGTGACATAGATACATAGATACATAGACAGTGTCAGCAGATAAGGGCCTATGGCCCACCCAGTCTGCCCATTTGAGCTTGTAAGTTCAATTTGTTTTCCTAGAAGTCTGTTGCCCCTTACCCCTGACCTCTAGAATTCCTTTATGTCTATCCCATGCATTCTTAAATCCTGTGATTGTTTCAGCCCCCACCACTTCCTCTGGCAGGGTGTTCCACTTGTCCCCACCTGCTCTGTGAAGAAATTCTTTCTCATGTTTCCTCTGAATCGTCCTCCTCCAACTTCATCCCATGCCCTCTAGTCCTTGAACATCTTTTTCACTTAAAAATAGTGTATTCCTGCACCCTGTTCCTCCCTGTAAGATACTTGTATGTCTCTATCATATCCCCTCTCTCCCTCCTCTCCTCCAGGGAGTACATGTTCAGTTCCTTCAACCTGTCTTCATAGGACTTGTGATGCAATCCATGCACCATCTTTGTTGCCCTCCTCTGAACCTTCTCTACCCTGTCTATGTCCTTACGTAGGTAAGGTCTCCAGAACTGTACACTGTACTCCAGGTGGGGCCTAACTAGTGTCTTGTATAGCGGAATTATGACCTCCCTTTTCCTGCTGGTGATGCCCCTGACATTGTGGTTATGCCACTACACAAAAGATGTTTTTAGTAAAGCATATCCCAATCTTTGTCATTGCTTTTAGCAGTAAAAAGTGCACACAGTGCTGTGTCGTCTAGTACCTCACTGCCTACACAGCCTAAAATGCCTTGGGTCATCCCTGGGTCATTGCAAGTTGTGTCTAGTGCTGCACTGGCTACACAGTCTACTTTACCTGGGGTCATCTTGAGTCGGGTCTAGTACTGCCCACTGCCCAAACAGCGTGCCATACCTTGGTTTTCAAGTTGGGTCAAGTACCCCAATGCTTATGCGGCCTGCCCTACCCTGGGTCACCCTGAGGTTATTTTGAGTTGGGTCTACCACCGCACTGCCTACACAGCATGTCCTACCTTGGGTGACCCTGGGTTATTTTGAGTTATGTATAGTACCCCAGTGCCTACACAACCTATCCTACTTTCAGTCAACCCTGGGTGTTTTGAGTTGTGTCTAGTACCACAGTACCTACACAGCCTACACTACCTTGTGACACCCTAGGGTCATTTCGAGTTGGGTCTAGTACCCCAATGTCAACACAGCCAGCCCTACCATGAGTGACCCTGGGTTATTTTGAGTTGGGTCTAGTATAGCACTGCCTACACGGCCTGCCCTCCTTGAGTTGTTTTGAGCTCTGCATCTCAGTTGGGTTGTCCTTTAGGTGGAAAGAAACTGTAAAACAAAACGAAATGTGATGGTCAGAACTGATTTGTATTTCTGTTTACTTTCGGTAGGAACATGTTGGCTACAGATCTGGCCTGTTGCTCTCATGTGCTGCAGTGAAAGACTCAAGCTACAGCAAGACTGTTAACTGTTTCACTGCTGAACAGCTGAGAACAGCATCTGGTCAGCGAAGCTAATACACACATTTTTCCATCTCACAGAATCAGTGCACCATGTTATCAGTGAGATTTCAGCCCTAGGCTCTACAAGTAAATTTGTTTTACTTCAGTGACAATTTATTTACCCCTCTGTCAGTTGTACTGTCCTGTTTTTGGCCACTAGGGTTCTGGTGATGACTAGAAACCCTGCATGCTTCATAGAGCCAATGATTTTCTGTTTCCAAAAATGGCCAATTCCGTTTGACAAAATCTGAAAAAAATTTTTTCCCCACAAACTGAGGGCAAATCAGCATGTTTTGTACAAAACATTTGGCTCAAAATAGAGGCATTTGTCCAAAAATCTGGTGCTAAGTGAGGAGTTTTGCATGATAAAGTGATACAAATAAGAGTTTTTTCATGAAAAATAGACTCTAGTCCTGAGTGTTGGTTTAAAAATGTTAAATTCTGTTTTGTACCAGTGTTTTCCGCTGGAAATGGAAAATCCTTGGCCCTAACTTTGTACTTGTAGTTTATAAATGCCTCTGGAGACTCTCAGTGCAATTGCAGCATTACTCTGTACACTTGGATCTATTTTGGTCCTTATGTTACATTCATAAGTCATTAAAACTATAGGGAGTAGCTGGCTCCATGGCGCTGAGCAGTAGGGGATCACTCCGACATGCTGGTGACCCCATATTTGTGTCCTGAGCCTGGGACGTCCGGAGTGGAGGCCGGCAGGTACGACTCAGTGCGTCTGCTGTGTGCTCTTCTCCTGGGTGGGGTGGATTCGATGTGCGGCTGTCAAAGTGATATCTTGAAGTGGGCTGTGGAAGTGCCATTGGCAGCATGGGGGACCATGCACTGTGTGGCACCTCCTTTCTGGGTAGTCAGACGTCCCTGCACAGGGCAGCCAGTGCTAATCTGGACAAAAAATGCTCTCTTGTCAGTGGCAGACTTGTTGTTTTCCTTTATAAATTTTACTGAATTATGAAAGGAAACATGAATAAATTCAGTTGCATACATTTAGCAATACATAGATTCATCAGTCTGAGTTTGTTTAATCTAGGGCTCTTCAAACAAGGATAGTTGATCAAAAGCACATTTAGCAATTAATTGTTCAAGAAAATGTTAGTATTTTATTCCATATAGAAATAATGTTTGGACAAACCAGAATATATGTGCAAGATTTCCGTCTGTATCCTTACATCTTCAAAATTTTCCCTCCAAATCGTACACCATCATTTTCCCTCCGAATCGCATCCCTTCTTTACTAATGTTTCTGGGGTATATAAATGTTATGGTGGATCTTAAACTGTACTAATCTTCCCTTTACCTCGCTACTTGTTCATCCTCAGCACATTTCCACAAACCTTCCCATACCTCTGTTAAAATGGAACTTGTAAATTCATTTTCCCATTCCATTCTAGATTTGTCCGTTAACTTTGCCTCTGAGCATGATAATAACTTATAGCATTTACGTCCCCTTTTTCCTTTTACTAATTCGAAATTTTTTCTGGTCCGATGCTTTGTCTTTATTTGAGTGGTTGGCAGCAGCATGGTGGTTGGCAAATCACTGCCCACACCCCAGTGGCACTCAGCAAAGACAACCCCCTCACCTGACGCCATCACATTGGACAGACTTTCTCTTCTGCTGATTAGATGTGGCCAAGCTGAAAGGCAGGAAGAAGGAGCCCAGCTGTGGGGGAGGAACCATTGCAATCCGAGTCTGGCTCATCCGGGGTTAGAGGAGTCCGCTCCAACTAGGTCTTCTGGTTCTCACGCTGGTGCTCTGACTGCTAGACCACATTGCTTTTTTCTGAAAGGGTGCTTCAGTTTTGACCTTGTCACCATTTTAAAGGAAAAAGCATCACCGTTGTTGAGACATCGCAACTGTTGTGCAAGTCAACACCACTTGAGGTCGGGTCAACATGTGCAGATCCTGGAGTCGGGTTAGTGGGGAACACTGTTGAAATGCTGTTCTCGCTGGCTCAGTGACGTAGAGAGTTGAGGTGATGAGCATCTTACCTCTTACCACACCAGTGACTCGAGTTCAGGAACGTCCTCGGGTTGTCGGGGGTTGGCAGGGGGGAGGGCTGGGAGAGGATTGAGTCCTTGCCTGGCAGCTTTCCTTTCCCTGGTTGAGGCGGTGTGCTGTCTTGGCTCTTGCCTGCCACCAGGTGGAGGCTTGATGGTAGCGCCAACGTACGAGCGACAGACGTGATTCAAGGGAGGGGAAGCTGTGGATCCAGGATGCATCTACACCGCCATGCTCATGCGCTCCCCTTTCTGCTGTGGCAGGGGGGACTGTGGGAGAAAAGCAGAAAAGTGATCGGCTTGGGCTGTATGAAGCCATGCCTGCCAACCGTTTGCCCCATGCCACCGCCTGACTGGGACCCCCGTGCTGGCTGTGTTACTCTGGGTGTGTGTGGGGGCGATGATCCTCTGCCTGGACCTGCCACGGGGGGAATCTGTGGGGGTTTTAGGGGTCCCCGATCAAGGTTGAAGTGAAGCACCAGGTGGAGGGGGTGGGGATAGAGCTGGGAAACCCACCCGAGCTGGTCTGAGGGAACAAATCATAGTGGATGCCAAAATCGCTCACCTTTGCTGCGCTGTCCTCTTTGACTATACAAATATATGAATGAGTGAGAGTGTTTGGATGTATGTAAATCACTATGGATCCAGACCTACTGCTACTGAGGTGAGCACTGGGACTCGCTAGAAAATTGGTCAGTTCTCTACAGAGCTGTCAACAGTTAACCCCTTCCTTCTTTCCTGAATCGCAATTTACTATGAAGCAAAGGCTTCTGAAATGGTAAGTTTCAAGTAATAAACCTTTGATTTACAAGTACAAGCAAGAGTTACAGCGTATGCAGTAACCCCTCAGGGAGGCAAGCTAAAAAAACATAAGAAAATAAATTACTCACCATAGTAAGGATGTTTCTTGTAATGGGTTCAGTAGTGAACCAGTACAAAAAACTGCATCATCTCCACTCTGAGATGTTGCCTCGGAGTTTAGACTGGTGCTGTGGAATCAGAACTCTAGTCAGATGTTGCTGTGGTGTTGCTTATTCTGTAGTGTTCTGATATCAGATTTGTGCTGAAGACCAGACAGGAACAGTACTAACTAGCTAAAATGTAATGCTCATAGTATGCAGTAGCAAAAAATAGACTTAAAATTTAGAAAATTTTAAGTATTGCCATTAATATTTTAAAAGATATATTTAAAATATAAAGTGCATAAACATGTTCAAATGCTTAGGCAGAAAGAGTATTTAAACCGAGCCTGCATTTAGGCACCCTTTTGTTTTTTTTTTTTATACTTTATATTTTTATTTTATGTTAATCAGACATTGAAATTTGTTTAGCAAGCGCAGACATTACAATTATTTCTATTTTCTGATGAGGGCGCCACTCCTCTTAATACATACAAGAATATCATCTAGTGCTTTAGTGATACATCATTGAAGGGTAATCTTAAAATGCAACTGCATATCCCTATGATAAAACAAACATTAGCTGTATAGAGTCCATAAGCTGCATGGATATAAACATAATGTCCAAAAGGAGAAATGTCTAGAGTCCTCACCATACTATAATGGTATTGGGTTCCATGCTTTAACTAATAATAGCACTGAATAAGTGCAATTCGTAATAAAGCTTGATCGTATTTATATGTATAAACAACAGTGTAGTTAGTGCTGTAACTATCATACTCAAAGTAAAACTAAGCAGAGCCATAAAGAGGCTGAATAACCTTAAAACTTATAACGTTACATCCATTGTAATTAAATGAGCCACGAACCGAAAGTTCGAGATATTAAATTTCAAGATCTGGATCACCTGTCCAAGTTTAAACAGCTCGATTTTGAACATTTTAAATTTTATAGTCCCCACACATCTTTGGGAGCAATTTCACCCTCCTTACCAGAAGGATTTAATGATATTTCAAGGGTCTTCTTCGTCTGATGATTGATGGTCCGATGCTGAGGAACGCTTCAGGGGAATCGCAAATCTCCAACTCCACTTCAGAGCATGTGCTGAGTCGGAAAATAGGTAGACTTTTCCTCTATGAGTTGCCCTTAACCGTGCAGGAAAACTCAAACCGTGAGGTATCGAGGACTCTCTTAGCATTGCTCTTATACCATCAAATCGTTTACATTTGCGCCTCGTTGCGAAGCTGATGTCTGGATATAGGCTAATTCTGTGTCCTTCATGTAGTAGAGTACCTTTGCGCCTAGCAAGAGCCAAAATAGAATCTCTCGACCCAGCTCCGTCGGTGACAATTAGAATCGCCCTTGGAACCTCTAAGTCCTCCAGCTGTCCTCTCAGAATGATGCGCTAAGCTTGTTGAAATAGCTGTGTTTTCTGTTGCACTTCCTCGTCCAGTTAATGTCCGAACCATTCTCTAAGGAATAACAGGAGGTGGCCACCTTCACTGCCTTCAGGCATTCTCAGCACTCGAATGTTTGGAGCCCTGATTTGGGTCTCCAGATTCTCCAGTCTAGCCTTCCAGTGCCCACTTTCTTTAACTATTGTAGACACTGCGCCCATGGTGGCATCAGCTCGTTTAGAGGCATCTACGGCTGTAGTTTGAACCCCTTCCATAGATGTTTCCAGGGTGACGACTCGGTGGCTTAAATCATCTAGTTTGCCTGAAATTGCAGTCACCGATTTAATTAAGGCAGAGAGTTTGGTGCCAGTGGTTTGTAAGGTCTCCTCGGCTGCCTCCTCGCCTGTTTCATCAGGCCTGCCATGCGGTGTTCTAGTTGCCGGAGCGTTTTAAGGTTTTGCTCCCGATCCGTGGTGTTGTTCTTTTCGGGGGTTCCCCATTTTATAGCAGGGATCTTCTGATGCAGTTTAAGCCCACATCTGCCTCTTTTGGCTCAAAGGAAAAATGTCTTTGAGTACAATTGCCCAGATCACACCGTGCTATCCGATCAAGCAGCCACTATATTGCTTGGGCTCCACAGCGCCCCCTCAGGCATCCTTTTGTGATTAGGTTCTAGAAGGGGAGTTAGGGGTGGAATTGTATTGGCTCACTATTGGACCCATTAGAAGAAGCCATATTACTACGGTGAATCATTTTTTCTTCTAACAACATGAGTCCAATGGTGCTGCCATGCAAAAAAGATGCACACTACATTGCAGTACTTTGGGATGCTGGGGAAGCTGGAACCTATTTGGGAAAAAGGTTACGTTAATGTCTTAAACTTAATATCTGTTCTGGAGAGAATGTCTAGACAGTAGTGCTTAGTGAAAGGGTGTGCAGTTTTCCAGGTAGCTGCTTTGCGGATATTTGCCAGAGGGATGCCTCTTGAGGCTGCCACTGAGGTTGCCATGCCCCTTGTGGAATGTGCTGTGAGCCCTAAGGGGGGCTGCTTACCTGTTCTTCCATAGCAGAATTGTATGTAAGAGACCAACTACCTAGAAATGGTCTTCCTTGCAGCAGGTTTGCCGTTGCCAACATCCCCGTATTTGACAAACAGCTGGCTGTTGTCAGATTTGATATCTTTTGTTCTGTCAAGACAATAGCTGAGTGCTCTCTTGACAACCATACAGTGCAATTTTTGTTCACCTGGACTTGAATGGGATGGGAAAAGCACAGGTAGAGTGATTGTTTAGTTAAGGGAGAATTCTGACACTGCTTTGGGGAGAAATGTTCTGTTTGTCCACAGGACAACCTTGTCGCTATGCATGATGATGTAGTTAGGCTCTGTGCACAGGGCTTAGAGCTCACTGGCTGTCATAGCAGAGGTCATAGCTATGAGGAAGAGTGTCTTCCATGTCAGAAACGTGAGGTTCCCAGAGGCCATGTGCTTCGAGGGGCATGCAGCACCAGTTGTGGCAAGTATATATTTAGGTCCCAGAGTGAACAGGTTCCCTAACTTGGGGTAGTGTATTCTAGGTCTTCAAGAACCAAGCCTTCAAGCTGCAGTGTTCTGAGGTTTGGGAATTTTACCCTGCCCTAAGAGAGTCAGAAGGTCCTGTCTCATGGGGAAAGAAATGGGATTCCTGCCTGACAGGGACAGTAGAAGAGAGAACCATGGCTATCTCGCTCAGACTGGTGCCATCAGAATCATTGTTGCTGACTCTTTCTTTAATTTCCAGAGCATTCTATGAATCAAAGGGAATGGGGGGAATGCAGAGAGGAGCTTTCCCTCCTAATTGAGAGTCCGAGCATCCTACGGTTAGAGTCCCCCTGTGGGGTAGCTTGCAGCGGAATAGTGGTAACTTGTGATTGTCCCATGAGGCAGACAAGTCCACCTCTGGTATGTCCCATCTCCTGAATAAGGTTTGAAACACCTGGTGGTCCAGTGACTACTTGTGGTTTCTTGATGTATCCTGCTTAGTGAGTCTGCCAGACCTTGGCTCTTTCCTGGTAGATGTACAACAGTGATTTCTGTGTTTTGGGAGCGCACCAGCTTCCAGATCCTCATTGCCACTGTGTGTGGTTTTGTGCATCTGGTGCCACCTTGGTTGTTTATATAGTACAGTGTGGTGATATTGTCTGTTCTGACCAAAACTGCCTGATCTTGGACCAGGTCTGACAAGTGCTGTAGAGACAGGAGTGCAGCCCTGAGTTCTAGCAGGTTTATGTGCTCCTGTTGCTGTTGTGGAGACCAGACTCCGCTTACTGTGTGATCATCCAGATGCCCTCCCCATTTTAGTAGGGAGGCATCTGTTGTCAGGGTGAGTGCTGTCGGCACTTTAGAATGTGATTCCATCCCTGAGATTGTCCATTTCCTTCCACCAGTCTAGAGCCCAGACCAGGCTTGCCGTGACTGATACTAGCTGGCTCAGTGGGTTTGATGTTTGATGTCAGTGCCTTCATAAGTCTTCATAGGGATGTATGTTGTGGGTGGGTGGGGGGCTGTACTTAAGGAAAGGCAGGGTTCATTTCAGAAATTGTTTTAACCAGGACAGTGTGCTACTGAGGGTAAAAAATAGGAGACATTTTGGAAAAACAGTGGAACAAACTGTGAAATTAAAGGGACAAACCCATAGTAGAGACTACTGTTCATTTTTAACTTCTGGTGTTCTTTACTTTAAAAGGTAAAGGGAACTTTCACAAAATATGTGGGAAGGGTTGTAAACTCAAATTGCTCACTGCTAGATATTTGTAGTGATTATAGCCAAATAATAATTTTAATTGCAGCCAATTATATCCCCAAAAAAGGAACAAACAGTTGTATATGTTTCCTTTCAAGACAGACTCGTCCACAAAATCCTCATGAAGGGGGGAGGAGTGAAAACAAAACCGCTTCTTGCTACTTCACTTGCTGCTCAGAGTCTGATAATGCCCAATAAGGGAATATTTAGTTCTCCTGGCCAGCCCTGCTAAGCAGTAACATTTGCTGCTGAGTTCAAGTTTATCAGTAGAGCCACATGCCAGGTTGCACTTCGACATCGACTGCTGATTTCTGTCTGCATAGCTTTGCAGGCTGCACATGGGTGTATCACAGTTACTGTGTACCATGTGAGCTACTGGAAGGGCACCCGCATGGAACAGGAACCTAACGTCTCTGCAGATGTGTAACAGGCAGGTACGATCTTTCGGTAGCCAATCCCGCCCCCACTACCCACTCACCAGGCTAGAGATCTTTCAGTATCCATTTTCCTCCCTGCTCCACCTTGCACCCACCAGGCTGCCATGGTGCCCTCACAGTACTGATCCTGCAGTCAAGACCTGCACTTTCAGTCTCTGACCTGCCCGTGTCCACTTGTACACAGAGAGTCCTCTAGTAAGCTTTCCCTGATTTTCCTTCCAGCCCAGCTTGAAATAGTAGTCTCGGTCGCCCTGAAGACCTACCCACGGCTGTAATTTGTGGTCGGTCCACCAACGGACATCCTCCCATTTGCAAGAAAACAGTTTATATTTTTCCTTGGCCTGCCCACAGATGCTGTTTGAGCTTCCCCCATTGCTTTCTCCAGGATAGCAAATGAGTGAACAGCAAGTCATTGTGTTCCCATGGCAGCTGTCACCTGGGAACAGTTTGTGTGAAATGCATGTCAGTGGCATGATCCCCGCTCTGAAATGAACCCTGGAAGGTATCACCTGCACTAGGGAGAAGGAGACAGTAGGACAGATAGAACTGCTGAGGGGGTAGGTTCAGTCATCAAAAGGCAGTAAACTAAGGATACGAGTTGTGTATAGGCCAGTGAACCAGAAGGAGGAGTTGGACAGAGAAATGGGGTTCAAAACTGTGGAGGTAGCCGGCAAGGGGGAGGTAGTGATGATGGGGGACTTCAGTCTACCTGGGGTGAATTGGAATATCACTGCTGCAACCTGTTCCAAAACTCAGGTGCTGCTGGAGGCATTCCAGAATGGGTTTCTGACACAGTGAGTTCAGGAACACACCAGAGAGAGGGCTATACTGGACCTTGTTCTGATGAATGGAGTGCATGTCCAGGAGGTGAGAGTGGAAGCACCACTGGCAGGAAGCAGCCACAACATGGTGTGGTTTCACCTGGACATGGGCAAAGAGAGGATAGGAGCTGGAATTTAGGAAGGTGGGCTATGGAGAGATGGCAGATACTCTGGAAGGGCACTTCACTGGGATCAGGAAAGAGATGGGGGTGGACCAGAAATGGGCCATTATCAAGGAAGGGCTACTGGCAGCCGCTAATGTGTGTAGAGTAACGAGCTGCGAATTAGCTTGGTACATCCAGCAGACCTGGGTTTAATATAAAAAACAAAAACTGATGAGTGTTCCCAGCAGGGAGTCACCACTAATAGCTTTGCTGATTTGTTGCATGCATCAGCAGTCGCCGACTGATGTGACATGCTGTTTAGCATTACCATCCCCTGAACTGCCTGTTCTCCCAGGCTGTATAAAAGATTTAAAAAAACAAAACAAAAAACTCCCATATGCTTCCACACACCTCGGCTGTCCCATATGCTTCTGCACATCTCATACAAGACTCTGGTAGAAATGCGGCTGAAACACATGCCATTAGATTTTGTTTCAGGACAGGTACTTAAGATGCATGCTTTCTACCATCTAAGGTACTTCCATCCATTTTTCTTTTGGGAGAGCTGTTGGGTGACTGAACGGCAGACTGTCATTCTGAATTTTGCAATTTTCTTTTTGTGTTTTAGGGCAAAAAAGTTTACACAAATCACAGTTTAAATAATCGTGGTCAGGGCCCAAGCAGTCAGAACACAGACTGAGACAGTCTGCCTTTGCCAAGATCTTGTGACAGGATTTTGCAGTTTTTAAAACCTGTAGGCCCTGTCCTTTTCTTAGTCTTTTCAGTCATACCGATCAACTTAATATAGCCCAAAAAATTATTACCGGTTTCATAAATAACGTAGAGGATTATGGCTGGGTTTCACTGAATAGCCGCGTTGTAATCACTTTGAGAGGTTGCCATGACACAGTAAACCTCGAGAGCAAAGCTCAAGAGGTTTACCATTGTCTTGGCAACCTCGAGAAGTGATTTCAACGTGGTTATTCATCGAAACCCAGCCATTAGCTTTTATAGAGTATGGGGACAGGTTTCCTATAAAATCTAATTGCAAACACAATCACCACTCTGTCAAATTTCGACAAACAGGCTCAGAAAATCTAAGGGTTTACCGAAAAACACAGTCAAACAATTCGGTTGGATGCAATGGATCACGTGGTGTATGTTCGTATTGCATCCTGTGATACCTCATTTTGTTGTATCCAGGTTATCTGACAGTCCAGTTTTCATCAAGTGCTGCAGATCGCAACCTTTCAGGAGTGACAAACGGCAGAAGGTACATTGAAAATAAACAGAAAACGTCTCCTTGGTGCGGCTCTCCCGGTCTCCCAGACGGCATTACTCAGTGACCTAAATGCTGGACATTATGTGAATTTATGGTACACTACTAAAAACTACCTGTTTAAAGTTGCCACATGCAAGCGTGAGTGCTGTTCTGTGCTTAGATTAGTGACAGCCGCTTGTGTTCTAGCTTGCAATCCCACCAGTCTGACGTACACAAGCAAGATTTATAAGCACATGACATCAGAACAGTGGGATTGCAAGATAAAAAGAGATAGCTGACGATTTATGACAAGGGCTCCCCATACATTATAGAATTCCTAAACCGCTAAACATTATAAAATAAGTAGTTATTTTTGTATTTCCAATGAAAATAACTGTTACCTCGGTAAAGCTGGAACTGCAAAGTAGTCTTTTCTCCTGTTCCAGGAAACCGATTGTAAACCGGAGACTACTGCTAAAATATCAAAAGTTGGATAAAATAATCTAACACAAATATTGAGAACAAAATAGGAAAACTGATAGGAGTTTTTATAAAATAAATAAAGGGTTTAGCTGATGGACTTCAGGGCTGCATGGTGACTGCCCTCATCAGCAGGGAAAACAAATCTGGTGGAACACACGGGGGAGCACCACCACACAGCAGCATTTGAATGGAGTTCCGGTTTAACAACACCATTCTAAGCTCTGATGCAACATCTCAGAGTGGAGGTGATACAGGTTTTTTGTATGGCATCACTATTGAATTCATGTTCAAATAATATTTACTTTAGATCCATGTAATAAAATTTCATACTTGGTCTGCATTTCTCTTCCTGTTTTACTTCAGGATGTCATAGTATTAGGTTTGATTATTACAGTATTTGTGTACCTTTTTTTAGTTGCCCAGTTAGTTAATTAGCCAGTTAGTTGACTAGTTAATTAGTTACAAGTTTTATCAGGAATGCCTACTGAGCGGAGAACATCTCGTTTACAGAGGCATCCTGGGGGAAGGGATTTGGTGGAAAAGAAAAAGCAATGCGATAATTTAGTAATAGTATAACAAAGTGTGTAAACAGTACAATAAAGTACCCACACAGTACAGTACAATAACATATATAAACAGTACATAACGTACAAATAAAACACCTCAACAGTATAGTAAAGCATGTAAACATTACAATAATGTACCCATACAGTACAGCACAATAATGTACATAAACAGTCCATTAATGTATAAATAAAGTACCTAAACAGTATATTAAAAAATGTACAGGACAATAATGTACCCACACAGTGCAGTATAGTAATGTACTTATAAAGTACAGTGAAGTACATACACAGTAAATAAGGTCCACAAACAATTCAATACAGTACATACGCAGTACAAGGGATACATGCGCACATATTGGATCATGCTCGCAAAGTAAACTGTGTGTAGTTGAAACTAAATTGACATCAAAGGAAGCACAACAAATGAAGTAGTCAAATATAAAGTTTGAAGCTGAGTTTTAGCCTGTTTACTTGTTGCTGCAGTCCACATACAAAACCCCGATGCTTCGTCCTAATTCCATACACAATCCAATATAGTACGTATATTTATTTATTTGATTTACCAGGAAAGTGGACTGGGTCAAAAGCCTGTTTTCAGCCACGCCTAGGGAAGGGGTAAAAACAATAGGGGTACAAACAGATTTCTAATAAAATACAACACTTATTAAAATCACAATAAATTATATAACGTACAAATATGGTCTCTTCGCACTTACAGAATATGAGTGTGTCCATTATTACAGACTTCAAGTGTTATAACAGCAGCAAACTGATTGAGCGTCTAAATAATGTCTTACCCCATTTTAAAAAAATGTTTATCTTTTCATTAACATCTATCCCCATTGTTATCAAACTGTTTGAAAGTTTTGGACCTTGGTTTGTCATTAAACGTTCAGCAAGTTTAGTATTTGTCCTGTTTTCTTGAAAGAGTTTTAACGGAGTTACTCTGACATGGTACGGTACATTCACATTACAATAAAGTACACATATAGTACAATAAACTGCAAACACAGTACTTATAATAAAGTAATACACAGTACAGTAAAGTACACTCAATACAATAGAGTACGCACAATACAACAGAGTGCATACACAGTACAGTAAAGTACACACAGTACAATAAAAGTACATACAATGTACAATAAAGTACACACAGTACAATAAAATACACCCAGTACAATAAATTAAATTACACACAGTGCAATAAAGTGCACCCACAGTACCATACTGTACACACAGTACAATAAAGTGCACATATAGTACAGTAATGTACACACACACTACAATAAAGTACATGCACAGAACAGTACATTAACATTACAATCAAGTACATACACAATACAATGAAGTACACAGAGAGTACAGTAACGTACATACATGGAACAGTACATTAACATTACAATAAAGTACATACACAGTACAATAAAGTACACAGAGTACAGTAAAGTACATACACAAAACGGTACATTAACATTACAATAAAGTACATACACAGTACAATAAAGTACACAGAGTACAGTAAAGTACATACACAGAACGGTACAATAAAGTACATACACAGTACAATAAAGTACACAGAGAGTACAGTAACGTACATACATGGAACAGTGTATTAACATTACAATAAAGTACATACAGAGTACAATAAAGTACACACAGTATAGTATATTACATACACAGAACAGTACATTAACCTTACAATAAAGTAAATACACAGTACAATAAAGTACATACACGGAACACTACATTAACAGTACAGTAATGTACATACACAGTAAATAATGTATACACACAGTACAATAAAGTACATACATGGAACAGTACATTAACATTACGGTAAAGTACACACATAGTACAGTAAAGTACACACACGGTACAATAAAGTACACACGGTACAATGTAGTACATACACAGTACAATAAAGTACACACACGGTATAATAAAGTACCCACAGTACAAAAAATTACACACACGGTACAATAAAGTGCATACACAGAACAATAAATTACATGGTACAGTAAAGTACACACACAGTACAATAAAGTGCACACATAGTACAATAACGTACATTCCTGGAACAGTTTATCAATATTACAATAAAGTACATACACAATACAATACAGTACAATAAAGTACACACAGTGCAATAGATACATTACATACACAGTATATAGTACATACACAGTCCAGTATATGCACAGTACAGTAAAATACATAAAAGTACAGGAAAGTACATTAACAGAGTGCATGCACATTACAGTAAAGTACATGCACAGTGCAATAAAGTATGTGAATAGTACAGTAAAGCTCATACATACAGATAGTACAGTAAATTACGTGCACATTACAGTAAAGTACATGCTCACACAGTATAGTACATTCCCAGTACAGTAAATTACTTGTACAGCAGTGTACGTGCACTGTGCAGTAAAATACTTAAGCAGTACACTAGAGCACATGCACAGTACCGTAAGGCATTTGAAGAGTAAAGTACAGGCACCACACAGTAAAGTATGTGCACACTGCAGTAACGTAAGTGCACAGTACTATAAAGTATGTGCACTGTAAAGTACCTGCACTGTACAGTAAAGTGCATCCACCATGTACAGTGAGTGCATCCAGCATACAGTAAACTATCTGCACCATACAGTAAAGTGGATGCACCATGCAGCACAGTGTGGTACTGTTTAGTGCTGTACACACATCGTACAGTATGGTGTGTGCACTGTACATTATAGTGTGCACATTGTACAGTAAAGTATGTGCATGCACAGCACAGTATGTGCACTGTATAGTAAAGTACATGCACCATACAGAACACAGTACAGTATGAGCACCATACAGTACAGTGCATGTAACTTACAGTAAAGAGCCCACTGTACTGTAAAGTACGTGCACTGCACAGTACGGTGCGCGCAAGGTACAGTGCAAGCACTGCACAGCAAACTGCACACTATACAGTAACGCGCATGCACTGTACAGCAGTTCTCTATACAGTATGTGTACCATACAGTAGAGTACATGAATGGCACCATACATTAAAGTACATGCACCATAAAGAACATGTACAAAAAAGTACAGCACAGTGTGGGCACCTTACAGTACATGTACTGTACTGTCCATGCGCCCTACAGTAAAGTAAATGCACCATACAGTACAGTGCATGCAGCATACTGTACAGTAACGTGCATGCACCATACAGTGCATGTACAGAAACGTGCATACGCAGTATAGTATACAGTATGGGCACCTTGCAGTACATGTACCACACTGTCTTTGCACCCTACAGTACATGCACCATACTGTACAATGTGTGCACTGCACAGTAAAGTATGAGTACTGCACAATACAGTGCACATAAAATACAGTGCATGCATCATACAGTAAACTGCACACCGTACAGTAAAGTAGGTGCACTATACAATAGTGCTGCATACAGTATGTGCACCATACAGTGGAGTATGTGCACCACACAGTACGTACACTGTACAGTAAAGTACATGCACAATATAGTACAATGTGTGCACCATACAGTAAGTTGCACACCATACAACTGCACAGTGCAGTGCACAACAGGGACAGTGCATGTACTGTAGCGTATGTGCACTGCACAGAACAGTGCGTGCAAGGTACAGTGCACACACTGTAAGTAAAGTGCAGACCGTACACTAAAACATGTGCATGGTACAGTAAGGAGGAAGGGGAATTGGGGTTAGTTTGAGTGCTGCCTTAGGGCCAGCGATAAGGTCACTGTCACTGGAGATGGGGAAGAGCATGAGTTTGAGCACTGTGGTGGGGGATGGCAGTAGGGTCACTTGTCACTGTGGAGGAGAAGGAAGGGGTGAGTGAGCACTGGGTAGGGGGAGAGCAGTACGGTCACTAGTCTCTGTGGAGGAGAGGGAAGCGGTAAGTGAGAACCAGGTAGGGGGAGAGCAGTAGGGTTACTTGTCACTATGGAGGAGAGGGAAGGAGTGAATGAGCACTGAGTGGGGGGAGAGCCGTAGGGTCACTTGTCACTGTGGAGGAGAAGGAAGGGGTGAGTGAGCACTGAGTGGGGGGGGAGAGCAGAAGGGTCACTTTTCACTGTGGAGGAGAGGGAAGTGGTTAAGTGAGCACCAGGTGGGGGAGAGCAGTAGGGTCACTTGTCACTGGGGAGGATTGGAAATAGGTGAGAGTGAGCACTGTGTGTTGGGGGGGTAGCAGTAAGGGTGGAGGCAGTATAGCGCAGTGGTCTAAGGCTCTGAGCTGCAAATCTGGTGACATCCAGCAGACCAGACCTGGGTTTGAATCCCACAGCTTCCACTTGCATACTGTGTGACCCTGAGCAAGTCACTTAACCTCCTTGTGCTCCCAGGTCGCTCCTGTAAAAAAGCTTTCAGCTTAGTGTGCTATACCTGGTTAAACAACTAAATAACAAAAAAAAGTCGCTTTTCATTGTGGAGGAGTGAGTTTGAAAATTGTGTGGGGAAGAGCAGTAGTGTCACTTCTCACTGTGAGGGGGGAGTGAGCACTGCATGGGTGGTAGCAGTAGGGTCACTTGTTACTGTGTAGGAGGGGGGAATGGTGGGTGAGTTTGAGCACTGTGGAGGGATAGCAGCAGGATCACTTGTCACTGTGTAGGAGGGGGAATTGGGGGCGAGTTTGAGCACTGTGGAGGGATAGCAGCAGGATCACTTGTCACTGTGTAGGAGGGGGAACTGGGGGCGAGTTTGAGCATTGTGGAGGGATAGCAGCAGATCACTTGTCACTGTGTAGGAGGGGGAATTGGGGGTGAGTTTGAGCATTGTAGAGGGATAGCAGCAGGATCACTTGTCACTGTGTAGGAGGGGGAATTGGGGGTGAGTTTGAGCATTGTAGAGGGATAGCAGCAGGATCACTTGTCACTGTGTAGGAGGGGGAACTGGGGGTGAGTTTGAGCATTGTAGAGGGATAGCAGCAGGATCACTTGTCACTGTGTAGGAGGGGGAATTGGGGTGAGTTTGAGCATTGTAGAGGGATAGCAGCAGGATCACTTGTCACTGTGTAGGAGGGGGAATTGGGGCTAGTTTGAGCATTGTGGAGGGATAGCAGCAGGATCACTTGTCACTGTGTAGGAGGGGAATGGTGGGTGAGTTTGAGCACTGTGGAGGATAGCAGCAGGATCACTTGTCACTGTGTAGGAGGGGGAACTGGGGCCAGTTTGAGCACTGTGGAGGATAGCAGCAGGATCACTTGTCACTGTGTAGGAGGGGAACTGGGGTGAGTTTGAGCACTGTGGAGGGATAGCAGCAGGATCACTTGTCACTGTGTAGGAGGGGGAATTGGGGGTGAGTTTGAGCATTGTAGAGGGATAGCAGCAGGATCACTTGTCACTGTGTAGGAGGGGAACTGGGGTGAGTTTGAGCATTGTAGAGGATAGCAGCAGGATCACTTGTCACTGTGTAGGAGGGGGAACTGGGGGTGAGTTTGAGCATTGTGGAGGGATAGCAGCAGGATCACTTGTCACTGTGTAGGAGGGGAATTGGGGTGAGTTTGAGCACTGTGGAGGGATAGCAGCAGGATCACTTGTCACTGTGTAGGAGGGGAATGGGGGTGAGTTTGAGCATTGTAGAGGGATAGCAGCAGGATCACTTGTCACTGTGTAGGAGGGGGAACTGGGGGTGAGTTTGAGCACTGTGGAGGGATAGCAGCAGGATCACTTGTCACCGTCGTAGGAGGGGGAACTGGGGTGAGTTTGAGCATTTGTAGAGGATAGCAGCAGGATCACTTGTCACCGTGTAGGAGGGGGAACTGGGGGTGAGTTTGAGCACTGTGGAGGGATAGCAGCAGGATCACTTGTCACTGTGTAGGAGGGGGAACTGGGGGTGAGTTTGAGGACTGTGGAGGGATAGCAGCAGAATCAATTGACACTATGTAGGAGGGGGAATGGGGGTGAGTTTGAGCACTTTGTGGAGGAGTAGCAGCAGGGTCACTTGTCACCGTGGGGGTGGGGAATGGGGTGAAACTGAACACTGCATGGGGTATTGCAGTAAGTTTACTTGTCACTGTTGAGGAGGGGGAATAAGGTGGGTACGTGGAACTACATATTGAAATTGTAGCATTTTCTGTCTGTTAGGCCGGGGTGAATATATATTATTATCTTGGACCCCTAGTATACTGTTAAATAAGGAATAGGAGGGTCACACTGACTCACCACATTACCAACATATAATAAGTTAAAAAGGTATTTCTTTGCTTCACTTTGTCTTTATTTTCAAAATTCGCTGCCCAGTCACCAGTGTTTCGCGGCTGTATGGCTATAAATTGTTTTCTTTCTATAGATAAACATTTAATAGTTTTAGTAACAATTCAGGATTAGCAAATAAGGTTTAGGCAGTTCCTTTTTGCATCCCTGTGTCCTACCAGGATGCCTTCTAGAATCAGACATTGTACTCATTTTGCAGCTTATTGCATTCATTGTAAGTTGTAACAATCACATTTGCAGTTAGAGGTAGTTATACCCAATTTTTTTTCCCCGTTCCAGTATAATAAGAAACCATTTCTTCTGATAATAACAGGGCAGAGTAAGCTCTATATCCCTCGACTTTCACTGTCTCTTTTTCTCACACTACACGCTAAACCTTAAAGATGCACCAGTTTTTCATTTTAGCGTTGCAAATGCCTTAATCACATCAGTTTCAGAAAATGTCTTTTTCCTCTGTCCCAGAGAATCCTTAAAAGGCACGTAATGCAGATCTTTAAAAATGTTTGGGTGACATATTTTCAAAATAAAGACAGAGTGAACCTAAGAAATATCACGTCAACTTATTTTATGTTGGTAATGTGTTGAGTGAGTCTGACCCATCCTTTTCTCTGTAATAGTATGGTCCCAGTAGACAGACCGCTCCCCTATTTTTTATAACTGCAGACAGTAGGCTCCTGGTTCTTCCTTTGGACCGATACTTTTGAATAACACATAAAGGTTTAGACCATAAATATTAAACTTCACTGATCTCTGCAAGCCCAGAAATAGTCTCCCAGTAGACACAAGCAGTATAATAGCCAACATTTGAGCACAGGTGTGTAATATAATCCCTGTTATCACTAGAACCGAACTAAACAAATTAACAACCACCCTCCCTCAGTAACGTGTGCAGACTTGCACTGTCCTCACCAAAGCTTACTCTCTAGTGTCACATACGACGCAGAGTGAACGTGCTGCCTCTCAGTGTGTACAAATCGTATGTATTGCTCCATGAAGAGATACCGGCAGTGCTGTTTTGTAATCTGCTGCACTTAAAAAGGGCAAGAAATTATCTTACAGTTGGCAGCCGTTTTAATGTTTCTAGTTTTAGAAATGGTAGTCATGCCCTCAAATGGCCCATATTTAACTTTAGCTGAATAAATGTTTAGGTGAAGACTGTATTGTTTCATTGCTGTGGGCAACGTTCTGTCCATTTCCTTTCTAGAAACAAGTAATCTGCAGTTTTGACCACGGAGAGCCAATGGTTTTCTATTTTCAAAAAAATGGCCAATTCCATTTGACAGACTCTTAAAATCCATCTTTTCCATTTTATTCCCAAAACAGGGCGAATCAGAATGTTTTGTACAAACATTTGGCTCAGAATGGAGGGGGTTGCATAAAAAGTAGGTGCAGAGTGGGTTGTCATGGTAAAGTGGTACAAATAGAGTTTTTTCATGAAAAATTGACTCCCAACTGCTGGTTTAAAAAAGACAGAGTCCACTGTTTCCCTGTGTTTTGTGTTGAAAACACAAAATATTGGCCCTAGCTATGTTACAGTTTATGTCCAGCACTGTAAAACGCAACAATTGACTGAGATTCAGCAACAATCTTCAAGCCTCCCCCCCCACACTGTTAGCTTACTACCTAAGGACATAAACAGTGCACATTTCATAGTTTTTATCTGCATACTTAGTGTAGGGAAAGGGATTGTAAATCCTCATATCCAGGAGCTAGCCGTCTGAGCCCTTCCTGGTACCCTTCACTGAAAGCTCCGCACTTGTGCCACCCTGGCACGCGTATGTTTTGTGAGATATGAGTTTGTAGAGCATGGGGGGTACGCTTTATTGCTTTCAGTGGGGTGGGGATATTGTACATTTTTTTTGTTATGTGTTGGAGTGCCACTAGGTTTAAATCAATGCCGCCGTTCAGCTAACCGATTTCTTTTTAGTTGAGAGTTGGCACTGATTTAAACTCACTCTAACATATTTAAAAAAAATACATTTACAATCTGCCCCCCACTGAAAGCAATACAGCACACCCTGCTGTCTACAAACAAATACATCACAAAACATATGACCGCGGGGATGGAGCTTTCAGTGAAGGGTACCAGGAAGGGAGAGGGATCGGGCAGCCAGCTCCTTTATGCGAGGATTTGCAGTCCCTTCCCGTGCACTAAGTATGAAGATAAAATGAAGATAAAAATGATGATACTTGCACTATTCAAGTCCTTGGCTGATAAGTTAACACGGGTGGGGGGGGGGATTGTGCCAGGATTGGTGTTTTCTGAACTCTATTCAGATAGGTCAATAGCTCATGCTTTGCATTCTGCACACAACCTGTGACGATTGAAAATGCTACATGTCTGGTTCCATGAAAGGACCATACAAAATGTTGTCCAGAAAATGAAAGCTATACAAAACACAGCTTTTGACAGCAGTGTTTGTTCATCTACAGCACAGTTACCTGTGGATTATTTGGAGGTATGACTTTCATCTCTGCAAACTGGTACTTAGTAACAGTTGCCGATAGCAGATTTCCTGTCCATTTAAAGGAGTTTTCTAAGCTCTATAGTTGGGCTTCATTGCCCATTACATTAAGGCAGTGGTAGCCCATTTTGGGCAAAAGTACCATTTTAAGCATGTCCTTACCAGGAGGGAAGGGATTGTAACTGGAGCCAAACCCATGGCCTGGCCAGCCCCCGCACTCAGACATTTTGTGCCGTCTAAGCAGGGAGAGTGAAGGGGTGCGTCCCATACAAGTCTATGGGAACATTTTTAAGTGCATATCTATGTATGTTAACGCAACCTTGAAAAAAATGAAAGCCACCACTAAACAGGGCGCAGTATTAACCATACCCTCACTGTGGCACTAACCCTCCCCATGACTAGCACCCTCTCCTCAACAAAAAAAAATACTCATCATAGCACGCATCCTTATTGTAGCACAATATAAACCACACTGTCACTGGCAGTAACCCTCCCCATAACTAGCACCCTCTCCTCAACAAAAAAAAATACTCATCATAGCACGCATCCTTATTGCAGCACAATATAAACCACACTGTCACTGGCAATAACCCTCCCCATAACTAGCACCCTCTCCTCAACAAAAAAAAATACTCATCATAGCACGCATCCTTACTGTAGCACAATATAAACCACACTGTCACTGGCAGTAACCCTCCCCATAACTAGCACCCTCTCCTCAACAAAAAAAAATACTCATCATAGCACGCATCCTTACTGTAGCACAGTATAAACCACACTGTCACTGGCAGTAACCCTCCCCATAACTAGCACCCTCTCCTCAACAAAAAAATACTCATCATAGCACGCATCCTTACTGTAACACAATATAAACCACACTGCCACTGGCAGAACCTCTCCCATAACTACCTCTCCTCAACAAAAAAATACTCATCATAGCACACATCCTTACTGTAACAGAATATAAACCACACTGTCACTGGCAGTAACCCTCCCCATAACTACCCTCTCCTCAACAAAAAAATACTCATCATAGCACACATCCTTACTGTAGCACAATATAAACCACACTGCCACTGGCAATAACCCTCCCCATAACTACCCTCTCCTCAACAAAAAAATACTCATCATAGCACACATCCTTACTGTAACAGAATATAAACCACACTGTCACTGGCAGTAACCCTCCCCATAACTACCCTCTCCTCAACAAAAAAAAAATACTCATCATAGCACACATCCTTACTGTAGCACAATATAAACCACACTGGCAATAACCCTCCCCATAACTATCCTCTCCTCAACAAAAAAATACTCATCATAGTACACATCCTTACTATAGCACAATATAAACCACACTGTCACTGGCAGTAACCCTCCCCATAACTAGCACCCTCTCCTCAACAAAAAAAAAATACTCATCATAGCACACATCCTTATTGTAGCACAATATAAACCACACTGTCACTGGCAGTAACCCTCCCCATAACTAGCACCCTCTCCTCAACAAAAAAATACTCATCATAGCACGCATCCTTACTGTAGCACAATATAAACCACACAGCCACTTGCAATAACCCTCCCCATAACTACCCTCTCCTCAACAAAATAAAATACTCATCATAGCACACATCCTTATTGTAGCACAATATAAACCACACTGTCACTGGCAGTAACCCTCCCCATAACTAGCACCCTCTCCTCAACAAAAAAAATACTCATCATAGCACACATCCTTACTGTAACAGAATATAAACCACACTGTCTCTGGCAGTAACCCTCCCTATAACTACCCTCTCCTCAACAAAAAAAAATACTCATCATAGCACACATCCTTACTGTAGCACAATATAAACCACACTGCCACTGGCAGGAACCCTCCCCATAACTACCCTCTCCTCAACAAAAAAATAATCATCATAGCACACATCCTTACTGTAACAGAATATAAACCACACTGTCACTGGCAGTAACCCTCCCCATAACTACCCTCTCCTCAACAAAAAAAAATACTCATCATAGCACGCATCCTTACTGTAGCACAATATAAACCACACAGCCACTTGCAATAACCCTCCCCATAACTACCCTCTCCTCAACAAAATAAAATACTCATCATAGCACACATCCTTATTGTAGCACAATATAAACCACACTGTCACTGGCAGTAACCCTCCCCATAACTACCCTCTCCTCAACAAAAAAACACTCATCATAGCACACATCCTTACTGTAACAGAATATAAACCACACTGTCACTGGCAGTAACCTCCCATAACTACCCTCTTCAACAAAAAATACTCACATAGCACACATCCTTACTGTAGCACAATATAAACCACACTGTCACTGGCAGTAACCTCCCCATAACTACCTCTCTTCAACAAAAAATACTCATCATAGCACACATCCTACTGTAGCACAATATAAACCACACTGCCACTGGCAAGAACCTCCCATAACTACCCTCTCCTCAACAAAAAAATAATCATCATAGCACACATCCTTACTGTAACAGAATATAAACCACACTGTCACTGGCAGTAACCCTCCCCATAACTACCCTCTCCTCAACAAAAAAAAAATACTCATCATAGCACACATCCTTACTGTAGCACAATGTAAACCACACTGTCACTGGCAGTAACCCTCCCCATAACTACCCTCCTCAACAAAAAATACTCATCATAGCACACATCCTTACTGTAACACAATATAAACCACACTGTCACTGGCAGTAACCCTCCCCATAACTACCCTCTCCTCAACAAAAAAAATACTCATCATAGCACACATCCTTACTGTAACAGAATATAAACCACACTGTCACTGGCAGTAACCCTCCCCATAACTACCCTCTCCTCAACAAAAAAAAAATACTCATCATAGCACACATCCTTACTGTAACAGAATATAAACCACACTGTCACGCAGTAACCCTCCCATAACTACCTCTCCTCAACAAAAAAATACTCATCATAGCACACATCCTTATTGTAGCACAATATAAACCACACTGTCACTGGCAGTAACCTCCCCATAACTACCCTCTCTCAACAAAAAATACTCATCATAGCACACATCCTTACTGTAACACAATATAAACCACACTGTCACTGGCAGTAACCCTCCCCATAACTACCCTCTCTTCAACAAAAAAAAAATACTCATCATAGCACACATCCTTACTGTAGCACAATATAAACCACACTGCCACTGGCAATAACCCTCCCCATAACTACCCTCTCCTCAACAAAAAAAATACTCATCATAGTACACATCCTTACTGTAGCACAATATAAACCACACTGTCACTGGCAGTAACCCTCCCCATAGCTACCCTCTCCTCAACAAAAAAATACTCATCATAGCACACATCCTTACTGTAGCACAATATAAACCACACTGCCACTGGCAGTAACCCTCCCCATAACTACCCTCTCCTCAACAAAAAAAATACTCATCATAGTACACATCCTTACTGTAGCACAATATAAACCACACTGTCACTGGCAGTAACCCTCCCATAACTAGCACCCTCCTCAACAAAAAAATACTCATCATAGCACACATCCTTATTGTCGCACAATATAAACCACACTGTCACTGGCAGTAACCCTCCCCATAACTAGCACCCTCTCCTCAACAAAAAAATACTCATCATAGCACGCATCCTTACTGTAGCACAATATAAACCACACTGCCACTGGCAATAACCATCCCCATAACTACCCTCTCCTCAACAAAAAAATACTCATCATAGCACACATCCTTACTGTAGCACAATATAAACCACACTGCCACTGGCAGTAACCCTCCCCATAACTACCCTCTCCTCAACAAAAAAATACTCATCATAGTACACATCCTTACTGTAGCACAATATAAACCACACTGTCACTGGCAGTAACCCTCCCCATAACTAGCACCCTCTCCTCAACAAAAAAAAAATACTCATCATAGCACACATCCTTACTGTAACACAATGTAAACCACACTGTCACTGGCAATAACCCTCCCCATAACTAGCACCCTCTCCTCAACAAAAAAAATACTCATCATAGTACACATCCTTACTATAACACAATATAAACCACACTGTCACTGGCAGTAACCCTCCCCATAACTACCCTCTCCTCAACACACACACACACACACACACACTTGTCATGGCACACATCTTTACTATAATTGTTCCCTCATCGTAATTCACAATCTTATCACAGCACACCCCTAAATGTAACACTAACCCTCACAAAATAACACCATGCCACATCACAGAACATACCTTTACCATAAAATACACCCTCACTATAGCACACACCTTTACCATAACATACACCTTCACTATAGCACACACATAGACACACCTTTACCATAACACATCCTCACTATCGCGCACACCCTTACCATAACACATGTCCTCACTTTCGCGCACCCTCTTATCATAACGCATGCCTTTACCATAACATCCCCCTCACAATAGCAGACACCCTTACCATACCAACCACCCACGGTAACACACACCCTTACCATAACACATGCCCAACTGTAACACACACCCTTATTATAACACATGCCGTCAGCATAACACAGATCTTAACTGTATGCACACTTGCTGTATAAACTGCACCCACACTGTTCCGTGACAGCAACCTCCCCATAACTTAAACCCTCCCCACAGAATGCAGCCTCACTGTAACATAGCCTCTCCCTCTACCACCAACCGCTACGCACCCTCACTGTAAATTACCTGCAAACACATACTTTCAACACAAGGAGTCTGAAACACAGGATGGGCGGCATCCAGGCGGTGGCTGTGGAAGGGCAGCTGGAAACGAGCTGTCACAGTTCAGTGCGCCTTTCCTGGTCAAACATTTCAAATAAATAAATAAAACAGGTCCATGTAAAATGAACTGTCACAGTTCAATGAGTCTTTCCTGGTCAACATTTTTTTTTTTTTTTTAGGATGTTATTTTTTCAGGAGCCTCCCCCGGCACTCCGCTGTTCCTCCAGCGCCATCCCCGGACATGAGACCCCTCTTCAGCACCCGCGACTTACCCTTCAGCGGCAGGGTGGTGGGGGCGACTCAACCACCAGAGCGGGTCCATGCCAGGGCGTCCTCCGGGGAATAGCGTGAGGCAACACGTCGTGCTGCAGCCCATTTTCCCCTTTTCTCCTGGCGGGCATGGCGTGCAATGACGCCGGTGACTGAGTACGCGACGCCTCTTGCCAAGACTAGTCAAGCTGCCTGTTACCGCCCCGGCCTCCCCTGGCGGTTCCTGCAGCTGCGTGTTGTAGATCCCCAGCCTCCGCTGAGTCGAGCCAAGCACCGGCTGCCGAATCCACCCGGAGATGGAGAGCGGTCCTCCGGACGCTCGATCATCTCTCCCGCCGACCCCCGACAACCCGTGCTCGTTCCCGAACACGGGTCGCCGGCATGGCGCGAGGTGTAGCGACCAGCGCCTCAACCCTCAGTGCCACCGGGCCGGCTCTGGTCAACATTTCAAATAAATAATATAGGTCCGTGTAACCCACCCCTCATAACACACCTGGAAATGGGCTGTCACAGCTCAGTGTGCCCCTCCTGGTCAAACATTACAAGTAAATAAACAGAGGATCTCACGCAGTATTCCATGAAGACAAATGCAGGTCCGCAGTTCTGCTTTTTGATTTGTCGCTTTGTTTCACCTGACGATCGGAGCTCTGCATGACTGCCTCTAAAGCCTCCCGAGGAAGAATCTGCATAGATTTAAAGCTCCAGGGGTTGGTGCTGCCTTTGATTCACCACAGTAAATTTTTTTTGCAGCGAACACCTAGCGTATCTAGCGTATGCCTTGTTACTTTTCGCACTCTACTTTTTTGTTTTGTTCCCGACAGTGCTTTTGCTGAGCACTGCATTGTTTTCTGTTGTGCCAGCCAACTCTAGTTTTCTACACTCCAAACCCAAAGCTGCTTCTTTTTGCCTTCTGAATAGCTGAGTGCCTCACCCTTTGCAACGTACTTGGTGCTCTGTTCACCACTGGTCTCTTACACAACCGCATATGTGATGGAAAGCCATGGAGCATTTGCAAGGAAGTTCCCATGTGCAACTGTGGGTGCCCCGAATCACCATCTGCAGTCTTCTATGAACTTCCAACAGAGAGCACCCGTGCTGGATATATAGAGCCGCAGCTTTGTCGTGGTTCTTCTTACTAGCCAATACAACAAGTATGAGGGAAACTGAAGTAGCCAGCATAATCTGCACTATGCCTGGACTGGTAAACTAACTCAACCTGTGGTGGCTGCTTTGAATAAGATTAAACATAGAATGTTTTGACTCATATATTCACTATGGGAGTGAGCGACCCTTCCTAGGAAGGTACAGCCACGTCTGTCTGCCTGCTGCTACCAACTTTGACAAACCACAAAAACACCTGGGAGGCTATACTCTCCCCCTCCCCTGCAACCCGTGATTTGCTTATGTGCTGTCTGGGGCCCCAAGGGCATTGCAGGGTTATATTTGTCATATGAGACCAGGTGTTGCTTCTGTTTCACTTGGATGTAAATTTGCTTTTGCTGGGGTAACACATTCCCTAATGAAATTCCATAAGCAATTACAAAGTGGATGTACACAAATGGAACATGTTCTGTCTGTCTGTATGTATAAATATCTCACATAACTTACTTATACATTAATGTTTTAGGTTTCCCTCTTGCTGCAAATTAGCCCCTACACCTCTCCCGCGTTCTCTGCTGTCAGTGCTGAATGTCTTTAACAGCTGACTGCCTGCTCCAAGTCTGTGTGCGTATGTGTGTATCTGATTCTGTGTATCTTAGTGTACCAACGGCTGAGGGGGTGGTGCCCTCTTACGAAGTCAGTGCTATTAATACCAGCTAGTGTGCATAATCTCTGGCTAAAGCTGCTTCTCTAATTCCTGTTGCTTGGATCCTGAAGCTGGTGCCTAACTCTCGGTTTCTCTCACTCTCTCTCTTTTGCTTTCATTTCACTGAAGTAGGTGCAGAAAATGAAATCTCCTTCACAGCTTCGAAGAGCCCTATATGTCTCCTTTCCCTAACCTCAGCCTCACACAGTGATTGTGCTGACGGCCGCACAGCAGACTCCAATAGGTAGTCCCCTGCCATGAGCTCCTGTGGGTCTTATTTAAAGTCAACAGCAGTCATTTATTTAACCCAGAAACCTCCCCCTCTCCCCAAATTATTCTAGCTTAGGAATGAATGCACTCCCTGCATATTCGGGCGCTAGGATATCTGGCTGTTGGTCTCTCACGTCTGATGGCAGGTAAGTGTCTTTCTTCCGCAGTTTGTTTCTTTTCCATTTTCATGACATGGCTAGCTTTTTAACTGTCGAGGTAATCAGAGAGGCATCACCACCTGAGACCGTGGAGTTCCCAGCGAGAGCCGGTGCTCGAATGGTGCGCAGGAATCTTGTACGTGTGGATTTTTGAAGGAGGCTGTGTGTTGTCAGCAGGTGGCTGGTGAGGATTTTATTACTGTTTCCAGCCTGGAGAATTTTGGGGGGAGGGGCTTGGACAGAGCTCTTCACCTGCGAGTCCAGTATGTGGTTGTCGATTTAGAAAAGGGATTTCTCTCCTGGGAGGTAGCGATATAAACTGATTAGCAGCTGCTGCTTTCTTTGTAATCTAACGCCAGCTTTGAAGGTTTGTCATTGTTGCAAACAAACGAGAATGAGAAGTGTCTGTGATCAGTACCAGGGAAAATGGGAGATATTTATAAAAAAAAAAAATGTGTAATAAAAACAGAATGGTGTGTCAGCATGTGGACTGCAAATAAACAAATGTGTAAAAGGCCGCCTGACATCTTTAAGGAAAGTTTAGAAAAACATGTGGTCTTATTCTCCATTGCAAACTGTGGAAGTGCGGATCAGGGGTGCACAAAGTATCCTAGCTGTGCCGCCACTCATTACAGCTGTGCAAAATCTCTGACTTAATCGCTAGATGGAAGCAGTTCCCTATGTGATTGAGTTGGCATGCAAAAGAGTTTTGTCAGATTTCTGTGTGTGTGCAGAAGGTGCTTTTGAACACTAACACCTGAAGTCTGACACTCGTGGAAGTCTTGTAGGCATAGCGCCAGTTGCATGACTGTGCCCTGCTCAGTGCGAGCATAGGCAGTACTGCCTTAGTTATCTGCGCACCTGCCTGACATGGACCTTTTTGGCCTACTTCTGGGCCAGAATGTCCATTGTTTTTCTTGGCCCTCTCCTGAACCTTCTGGTCATCTGATGACCCCCCCAATCATTATAGTAGTCACCGGTGTCCAGGGGATCCCCCTCCCTAGCCGTGTTGCGCTGTACCACTGATAGCTAAAGTCCAGACCCTCGCCGATCTCTGTCTTCCGCCTTCTCCGATGCCATGGGCACTGTGTTCTGACATCCTGATGACCTGCCCTGATTACTAGGGTCGCAGTGCTGGTACCACCATGGGGGGAAGCTGTAGAGCATTAGAAACAAAGATACACATCCAGGGGAAAGGCCAGCCTGCAACCACCCCCGATGCTGACAACCCGGGTTCGGGGACAGACCCAGAGTGTCACAGGGTTAGCCGGGAAGAGGTCGGATGAGCGTCTGCTGGACTGCTCTTGTCTGTTGGGGAGGGTGGGAGTGCCTGGGGCCACATGACGGGTGTAGGTGATGACAGATGGCGGTGGGCCATGTGTGGGAGCATGCGCACCACGTGCTTGCCATCATTGCAAGGCCATGCCTCCAGGGAACCAACAAGCAGAAAAGCCTCTGGGCAGGCAGCAGGATGATGCCCAAGATCCCAGACCCCACACCACTGCCAAAAGGATGCCAACATAAATCTCAGACAGGGTCTCAGGGTAGTCTAGGTCTCTTCTTGCGGGGAGCCCCTCCTTGAGGGGAAAGTCATAGTCCTTCTGGTCTGAGCAGCTGGCAAAGTGCTGGGGGGGAGTAGTGGGTCCTGAGGCAGATATGGAGTACATCCCGTTCTGGCCGGAGAGCCAGAAACAGAATAGAAAAAGAAAGTCCAGGACAAAGGGGTTAATGGGGCTGGGGTGGAGGAGGTGGTGGCGAGATGGAGGCAGGTTGGAGAGAGGGGGCAGAAACAGGAAAAAAAAAACGAGGCTTTGTGAATGGCACGGCGAGACACTTGCACAGAGACCATCACTGCCTTACGTGCACATTTACACAGTGAATTGCAAATGCGTTGGATTGGTTTGCGACACCCCCCACCCCCCATTGAGCATAGCTCAGGGTGTTGCAAGCAAGGGATTGATACAGAAGTGTCATTTTCACTGTCTTGCACCAGTTCTTGCAAGTGAGACATGAGCCCATAATGTTAGACCCATTTCAGCTAATATATAGCATTATAATATGGTATACATTTATATATTATATTATAGTGGGATATGACATGGGATGATATATAATTTTTTTCTTCATGAGAATGAATTGATCTGTTGATATCTCATGAGTGGCAAAGCTACAAGTGAGATAGCAATAGATTAGAACCCTCAGCTGATGATAAAAAGGCTATCTCAAGTCAGCCCGTTTCATATTTGATTTATACAACAGGTGTTTCAGACCCCAGGAATCACTCATTTAACATTTACACTTTATGCAGTCATCTTGACTGAGAGTGACACCCTGGAGATAGAACCTATGCAAGTTTTAGAATTTGGAATGTTGGTATAAGCTCTGTTTCCACGCTACACCCTGGCCGTTTGCTCAGATCTGTTTCTCCACCTGAAGAGAGCAGTCCCTCTGTAGTGAGTTCCTGTAATGGCTGGTTCTCCAGTTTTTTTTTTTTGTAGTTAATTAAAAAGTGTACTTCAGTCAGTTTGTCTTCATGACTCTGCGTTTAGATAGGGTTTTCTGTAAATGGAGGTTTCTCCGGTTCCCGTTTGATTCCCAGGAACCAGAGAGTATGCTGTTTGGCTACTGTGGGAAAAAAAAAAAAGGAAAGAAAGAAAAGACAAAAAAATGTTTATGCTAACAGTAGCGTCTATTCTACCGAATATTATCAAAAGGAGATCACGCAGGCTTCTTTAGTGGCTGAAGTGGGATCAGGGTGCCAAAAGTGCTAAAAAAAATCGATTTAAAATCATGTTGACATGTTTCAAGGAATTTTCAGAAACAGTTACGGGCCACCAACTTAGTGGTAGTCACTGGCCCACTGGCCAGCAGTTTTTTCCCGGAAAGTTAACTCCTATATACTATTGTTAGCTACGCAGTTCACAGAGAACAAAGCGTTTTTACTTTCTGTTTCTGTCTGAGCCTTTTTACCTTAAAGAGCAGCTTCCTATTATTAGTTGTGCTGCCCTCCCCCAGCCCATTCGATAGCTTACCTCACAGACAGCAACCAATGAGTGTGGCATAAAAAGGCGTTCTTTTGTAAAAAGTTATTTGCTCATAAGAATTGAAATCCAACCTGCTAGCAAAAAAAAAAAAAAAAAAAGAACGACTTCGGTCCATAAACCACACCCCATCGGCCACGCGAACCTGTTTTGTGATGTCACAAAATGAAGGCTGCATGGCGTCTCATTCATTATGGGGCTAATATTGTCACATAGTTTTACATTATTTATTGTTGTGATTTTTCAAATCAAAGCGATCAGTCAACTAATAGGGACCGTATTAGTCAATCGATCGCTTTGAATTAAGAAAATCCCAACAGTAAACAGTATAAAACTATGTGACAATATCGGCCCCATTATAAGTGAATGGGGCACGCTCACAAAGCCTTAGTTTTGTGACATCACAAAACAGGTCTGCTTGGGCCGACATGGGGGTGCAGTTTGCGGATCAGGAAATTGGCCCTTTTTTTGCTGGCGAGCTGGATTTTAATTTTACGAGCAAAATAACTTTTACAAAAGAATGACTTTCTGTGCCACACTTCGTCAGTAGTTGTTTGTGGGGGTAAGTTATCGAATGGGCTGGGGCAGGCAGCTACTAGGAAGCTGCTCTTTAAGTAACAAGTTCCTGTTGCAGGAGCTGCAATTTTCACCTTTGGCACAATTTCTTCAGTACAAGAGCTGTTCTTTGCTATTGCGGCCTTGTTACGAATCGTTTTTTGGGGAATTGTGGTTAATCACTTTTTTTATTTTTGTATTTTTATTTTAGTCTTTGGTAACCGGGTAAGGCCCACTAGACACAAGTGCCTGTTTTCAGGGGTGACCCGGGAGCACTGGGGGTAAGTGACTTGCTCAGATTCCCACAGTACGCAGGTGGAGGTTGTGGGAATCAAACCCAGGTCCACTGCACGTACCAAGCTCATTCACAGCTCATTATTATAACCTCTACGCTATACTGCCAGCCCCAGAACAAAGAAGAAACAAAACAACATGTTGTCATAGTACATATACATCCCTGTGAAAGTATCGTATTTCGACATACATCGTGAAAAACAACTGTCTAAATGCTGGAGAGCATACTTATTAACTATAATAGGTATAACACGTAAACTCAGATACAGACTGTATGGGGGTATATCAGACAACCTAAGCTAAGTCCTAAGTATAGGTCTAGCACTTTGGGAAGAAACTGATGAAGTAGCCTAAAAGAAAGTTATGTAAAACAGTTGACGCACTACCTAACTAGCAGAATAAGTTTTAGCATTAAAGAACTTTATATACCTTCGTATACTTAGGAAGAGTTATTTCAAAGTTCTAATCTGTATGTCAAAAAGACCTTGTGGACCATCAAAAAACTGTACAAATTGTTTTCAACTCCTGGCAAGAGCAGACTGTCACAAGTTTTGTTTAAAGTGTTTAGATCCACAGCACGACTTTCTAAATTGTAAGTCCTGTTATATTTTTTGCTCAGAAACATTTAAAAGGGTAAAAGTTTTAAAAAGAAGCATACCTCCTCAGTCTGCCTCTATATCACCCTAAAAAGAATAAAGGCTCTGAGGGTGGTCCCAATGATGGTGGAAAGCACGCATCTGAAGGGGTCCATCTCCTCATGTACAGCAGCAAATAATACAAAAGATGACAAGAAGAAAAGAAAAGGCCTGGTGGTGCGGAGGGCTGAGGCGCTGGATGCCTTACTTTGCGTCACACTGGCGACCCGGGTTCAAGAACAAGCCCAGGTCGTTGGAGAGCCGGTATGGGGAGGGGAGGAGGGAGCAGGATTGAGCAGCTGGAAGGCAGCTCTCCTCTCCTGGGAGGATCCTGTCACCCGCTATAGTTCCACTGCCCCCAGATGGAGGTCCGTGGGCAGTGCAGGCAAGTGGGTGGCAATCAGTGGGAGGGCATCCCAGTACCACTGGGTGCATGTGTCTGGCTGAGCAGGGTCGGGAGAAAACTGGGTTAAAATCAGGGATAAAATATATATTAAGAAGAAAAAAGGAAAAAAGGCTTGGTAAAGATGGTTCAGATATCAGGATGTCCGAAAGGGGGAAGTCTGAATCTAGTGATGGCAAAAATAAAAGAACCTTACAACAGGCAGTGGAAGCGGTGTCTGCCAAAAAGAAATTGAAAGAACATAATGTCACTGCCGCTTCTCCTGCTTGGAGAATGGAGCAGGCAGATGGGACAGAAAAATGCCCACATCAGAGGACATATCAAAAAGGTGACAATTTTTCCAGGCAGTCCAGGCTGTGGAAAATGTCAGTAAGATACCTTCCACACACACACACACACACATTCCCCAGGCTTGGGGTTGCAAATGTTCACCCCATTCTCTTATTCTGTACCCTTCTTACCTTACTTACTTTTGAAATGGGGTGAGCATTACTGTTCACAACCCCAAGGCCCCTCACACCTGTTCCTGCATGCAGGGTGAGGGGTGGGGTCTTCGCGTTGAAAGCCGAGGGTGGGGTGGGGTCTTAGGGTTGGGAACATTTCCAAACATTTGTCACTTTGAACCCTAATGATGCATTAATGAAGTTTTTGGCATAGAATAGATAGATCTTATATATCATAGATACATTTGTTATATATATATATATATATATATATATATATATATATATTATATATATATATATTTAAAAGTTGATAACCGGGAAAGGCACACTGATCCAAGGCTTGATTCCAGGTACGACCCAGGGCAGGGGGTAAAGGTACAAAGAATACTTATGAAATGGGCATTAGAATTTAAGTATCCTGATTGGTGCATACCTGTGTGATATTCCTTCTGACGCATAGGAAGAAGGACCAGCAGTGCCCTGTGGGCACTGATCCTAGTAAAGATGCCAGTTAGAATGTTGGCAAAGTGAAAGTCACCCATCTTCTTTTTAACCAACTGCAAGTGACATGCCAGGCTGTATTTTCAGTCTGCCAACAAAAAAATACAATGAATACATCTGACCTTCTTTTAACATTACCTCAGTCTGTTAAATCTCTGAATGAAGCACGAAACAAACAGCTGTGATGTCTCTCACAGCCCACCCGCTCAGTCATGTATAAAAAAAAAAAACGGAACAGCTGCGATCTTTCCACCAGCCCGGCCACTCGCTCCTTAAGATCCATCTTTGAATTTTAATAAAAAAAAAGAAAGGTACAGCTGCAGGGTCTCCCAGCCTGCCTATTTGTTCATCTATTAAAAAAAAAACAAAAAAACGGAACAACCGCGTAATCTCACTAACGCCACTGTATCTCTGTACCTGCCTGCCTGCCAAGGCCGCTTTCCTCTCTCTCTCTCTCTCTACCAGCCTGCTCGATCTTGAAATTTTAACTTTATATATAAAAAAAAGCCAAACAGCTGGATTTTACTCTTTTTTTTTTTTCTCTTGTCTCCACACAGTATGGGGGGGGGTGAATACCTAAAGTACAGAAGCCTTTCTAGGACAAAATTCCTTCAGTGCAGAAAAAAAAAAAGAACACAAGACACTTAGGCGGAGGAACTATTTTATTAAAAGTGATACCAACATACATGTTTTTTCCTAATTTAAATTGGAAATTTAACCTACTAAATGCACTTTCACTAAAGATATCCATTTCATAAGCCCCTCCAGGGTGTGCGTAAGACACATTCCAACACCGGCTAGGAGGCTGGATGCACTCGGCGTGGCCTCGTGACTCACCACGCCTCCTAGCCACATGTTAAAGTGTCTAACGCACACCCTGTCGTGGCTTATTGCTTACATAATATATATGCATACATATATAACATGAAATATGCAAGACCACATGATAACAAATCGTAGTTACAGCTTATACATGAAGTTGGGCCTAACAGTGAACAAATTAAGTACAAGGCCCTAACAACACCTGAGTTAACATAACAAAGCTAGGTACATAGATACAGACGAGAGGGCACAAGTATTGTGCAATATTAAATACACAGTAACTATTAGGGAAACACAGTAACTAAGAGGGGACAACAGAAAAATAAGAGCTGGAGTTGGCAAGATAATAAAAGGGTATGGGTCAGTGTAGCCTAATATAATTATAATGGAGAATACTTCGTGTCTCCCTTTTGTTCACAAACTATTCACACTGGCATGAAAACAGGATCCCTTCCCTTTATTCTTCATCAGCACTGGCTACTTGGGTACACCTGAAATCACCACCCTCTGCTTGTGACTACACAGTGTGTTGCTGTAGAAATAATTATGATGGGGCTGGTAGCGCTACTGCTTGCGACGCCGACAGCCCAGGTTTGGAAGTGAGCTCAAGGTGTCCAAGGGCAGCCGGGGGGAGGAGGATTGAGCGTCTGCGGACTGCTCTCCTCCTCCAGGAGGGGAGAGCTCAGTCCTCGACTCGCCCTTGGCGGAAACCAGAGGAAAAGCAGCCCAAGCTGAAAAAAGGTGGGGGAAGCATGGCAGACGTCAGAGCATGTACCTTGTCAGCGCACACCATGTCTCCAATGGGGATAAAAAGGAAAAACTGCCTGGTCACGCAGGATGACCGCTGGCCTCCACAGGCCTTGTACATGGTGAGTCAGGCTCCTCCCAGCATCTGGATCCAGTCCTGGCAGGTTGAGGGACTCCCCACCACCCTGCCATGGAAGGAAGCCATGGGGGACTCAAGAAGCAAGCCCTAGGGGAAGTCAGGGTGATGGGGCTGGGAGGACCAGTGGGAAGGAGGGCTGGCCGGGACGAGGAGTATATGAAAAAATAAATAATTATGATGTTGCACACAGCAGATTGTTATGTATGGTGCAGACAAGCGGCCAGAGCAGAGGTGGTCTAATGGACAGCGACCCTGTAATGTGCAGGGAGGAACTTAACTAAATTACAGCAGATCACTGAAATAAGGGGCCGGTCTGATGGGGCAGCGGTAGGATTACTGCGCACTGTGCGAACTGCCCAGTTTCAAGGATGGACTTGGGTTGCTCGGAGGCTGGCGGAGGGAAGGAGGATCGAGCATCCCAGGGACAGCTCTCTTCCCACAAGGAGGGGGGGAACACAGCATTCCACTATACGTCTGCTGCCTAGTAGAGTATGCGAGGCAGCACAGTGGAAACACAGTCGGGGGAGGGGCCCTCGTCAACACACACATGCGCATCATTGCACATAGGAGTCACTGGGGAGAAAACCAGGAGCCGGAGGAAAAAGCCCTGGCGTGCCTTTGTGCTGGCCTCTTACGCATGACTGACACGGCAGGTCCCCAACCACTCTGTGGTCCCGGGTGACTGGTGGATAACCAGTAAGTCCATGAGAAGGTTGGTGATGGAGTTGGGGAGTGTCGTTGGGTGAGTTGGAGAAAGAGAAAGTGTAACTGACAAAAACAGATAGCTGAATTGCATATCAGTAGTTATGTGTTTAAATACAGAGCAAACCTGCACAGCTAGGGTTTTATGGCTGCCACTGGCACTTTATCTGTACAGAAAAAATCACAAAAAAGCCGGATGTCCGGAGAACTAAAAAGTAATAAGCAAGATGTGCTGTAAACAGATTGCTAAATTAACTTTGGCAGATATGAACAAGCATGGAGCCAACCTGGTGGCGCTGAGGGTTGAGGCGCTGTATGCTACACCGCATCAGCAACCCAAGTTTGGGAAGGAACTGGTTGCTTTGGGGAGAGGATTAGCCCTGATTGGCTGCTGTCCCAGGGAGAGAGGGTTGTCATCTCCGCTGTTTGACTGCCACCAGGTGGAGGCTGGGCAGCAGTGCAGGTTGAAGTGGCCCACAAGGGAAGAAGCTGCGGGACTCTCGTGGTGCGTTGTGTGCCTGCACATGCACTGGCAGACATGCATGCTGCCCTAGCAAGGGAGCAGGGAGAGAAAGACCGGTGGAAAAATTGCGGGGCCAGCTCCATGACAGTCCACACACCAGCTGTGCACCTTCCCCGCCACTAAGATCCAGGGACATCATGTGGATGAGTAACTCTAGGGGTGGGGAGGATGGACCCACCTGACGCACCATGGGGGCAATCCATGGGGGATTTAGAGGATCAGGCAATCCTGGAGCTGGGGATGCTGGTGACAGATGCTGAAGAGCTGCCAGCTCCGGCCTCAGGAGAGATAAAAACCTTTATACATATAAAGAAAGCACGGACTGGCTAGACCCCACAGTGTTTCACAGAGGCACTTTCACTTTGAGTAGGTGCCCCTCATTGATAAGGAAGTGCCTCCTCAAAATGTTGAAATGTTTGCCAGTCTGATTACTTTAGCTTCTCTGTTCATGTTTGCCAAAATCAATTTACCAATTTATTTGCAACATACTGTACTTGTTATTTTCTTGGCCTCTGGAGTGCCCACTTTTTTTTGCAATTGCCCTGGCATTAAATGCATTCCAGAGATGGAAAACAAAGTTAGAATGATGCACAGGTCATGTAAATTTTTGTTTTTATTTCAAGTGTATTCTGGTCAGTAGAAGTGCAGGATCATCAGGCTGCGTAACGTCACAAAGCCCACAGGTTTAGAATGTCAGAAATTGGCCCTTTTCACTATGGCTCTTCAAAACATTTAATCAGCAATGTCTGCTACCCCCAATAAAAAAAATCAGTGGTTCCAAACTAAAACCTGGAATCCTCCGCATGTCCCGATGAAGTACAAGGGGACGCCAGGCATCGGCAGTTACAGCATAACTTGCTGGTAGCCTTTCCCAATGGTACAGCAAATTGATCTCTGCATCCTGTCACCCTGCTGGCCCTGTGTCCCCTGGAGCCCTGTTTTCAGGTATTAGCCACACAATTTTTTTTTAAATATACCCTTTGTCTCCTTAGCATCTCTGAGTCCCACCCTCTCAGGTCCTAGACTGCTTACAATACTCTGTGGTTTGCCTGTTCCCACCAACACCCCCCTCTCCTGTTGCGGGGCTTCCCATCCACCCTGAGGCAGACAGTGTGCTACTGGATCATCTTACTGGTCTGTGCCAGTTTGAGGTGACTTGTTTTAGTGATACAGTGGTGCTGGGACCTCGGGGCTTCCTGAATAGAGGCATGGCAGAGAAGTGTACATAGGTCAGGGTGGGACAAATTGGGTAGCGAGGTGTTCAATGGCCTCTAAAAAAAATGCTTTGGCTACCAGATTTTAAAAGTTACTGGCCAACTGGTTACCTGTGCATAAAAGTGCTGTTTTTGAACCCTTAAAAAGGATCGTCACTGAAAATATTGTTTTGGCTATCAGATTTTGAAAGGTAGTAGCCAAACTGACAACCAGCTCACAAACTAATCTGTCCCACCCTGATGTAGATGTGCACACGTGTGTGTGTGTGTGTGTGTGTGTGTGTGTGTGTGTGTAGGTAAATGGAGAATGGCGTTCATAATTGTTCACTGATCATGCTCCCCCCTTAGTTACCTGTACCTGTAGTCTCCTATCTCCATGTTACCTTATGGGTTTAATGTATTTGAGTTGTAGTTGTACTTATGTTTGCTACTTCTGACTCTGTACCATGTCTATATATTGTACTTCTGGCCCCACCTGTGTGTGGGTGAGTATGTCACTCTGTCTATGCACTATGTTCCTTGTACTGAATTCTCTCTGGCCCACCTGTATTGCGGGGTTGTATGCTACTTTGACTATGTACCATGTTTTTCTGTATTGTAACCTCCCGGGTCGCACCTGAAAATAGGCACTTGTTGTCTAGTGTGCTTACCTGGTTAACAAAAACAAATAAATAAATAAATACAATCATGCAGTCTGGCCCTTTTTGAAGTACGTGTGGGACCACTGATGGACCCCTCTCTGCCCATAAATGGGATCAGCCGAATACTGGGTTGTAAAACACTGTATTCTTGTATGGTGGACCAGTTTCACTCTTTTTTTTTTTTTGTGTGTGTGTTTATTATTATTATTTCTGTTTTTTGCCTGGTCGCCACTGGTCTAGACAGCATCCCCCCAGCCCCACCACCGACCCATCTCCTGGACCTACTGATTAACCTCCACTTACCCAGAGCCATATACTGGTGGGATGCCTGCCACATAGGGTCTTATGGAGCCTGTGGGGGAATAATAGTGAGCCAGGGCAGTTTCCTGTGCTTTCCTTCCCCCCACCCTGGGATCTGTGTATAACGCAACCATATGCAAGCATATTGAAATGCATGCAGGTTGCGTCATCACACCTCCCGACCCCATCTGCTGGTCTAGCTGGTGCTGCCACCCAACCTCCATTGAGTGGCAGGTAAGTGGCGGGATTCAGAGTCCCCCACCCGAGGGAGGATAGCTATCTTTGGGATGCTCGATCCTCCCTCCCCTGTCCGGTCCTGCAGTGACCCTAGTCTGTTCCCAAACCTGGGGCGTTAGCTTGGGTGAAGATAAGACATTCAGTGCCTCAGCCCTTCATGCCACTGGGCCAGCTAGTTTCGCCATGTAATGTTTCCTTCATCAACAGAGTGTGCAGGAGCTATGTACCTTTAAGAGGAGAGGAGACTTTCTACTAGCCTGTCCTTATCTGTCAAAGCAGGCCCTGGGGATTTTTGGAGGTCTTTAATCAGTTATGGACATTAGTCAGAACTTTTCATTCACCTTAAAGTAAGTAACCGATGTCCTCCCTTTCCCTGTCTGCATATGAGGGTGGGATTGCGGGGGACATTACCCCTGTAACGCTTATCTTATTGTATTGTACCTTGTCCATCCCCAGGACACTGCTGCAAACCTGTCACAAGGTCTGGGGCCTTATTATTGAAATAGTTGTTGCCATCAGCTATGGAATGGGAGAAATCCTTTTGAAAACAGGGCCCTAGCCAGTCGGCCTTCAGGGTAACCAAGAAATAAATACATGTTTGAGAAGGGATGGGTTAGAGTACTGATCTGTGAGCCAGGGGATTCCAGGTTTGAATCCCGCCACAGCCACTGGTTCCCTGTATGACTCTGAGCATGCCATGTGACCTCCTAGTGCATCATTCAGTCTGCAAAGCTATAAAATGGGGCTAGAAGCATCCCCCACAACCACTTAAATTAAGATGCTTTGTCTCAGATGAGCAACCTTGGGTTGATAAACTTTAAACTACAGTAACAAAATGCTTGCTTAAAAACTTTTTTTTTTGTTTTTACATTTTCTAGGCAGGTAGTATAGAATGTATATCAGGCATATTAAGGGTTCCACCATAATATCTGAACAGCACAAAGAGCCTGGTAACCATTTTTTTTTTTGGGGGGGGGTTAGGGGATGTCAGGCTCTTTCTCCGTGCTATAAATGTAGAGCAGCTTCATCTTACCCCCTTACCCCCCAAAAAAACAATGTTTTAATGAAAGGGCATAACCAGTAACTGTACAGTGTGCCTACTAGACATCAGCTGCGCCATACCAGTAGCCAGGAGCCAGGGCCTGCTAGACACATTGCAGGGCTGCATGCTGGTACAGCAGGTCAGGAATCCCGCTAGACAATCCGCCATTGTCGATGGGGTACTCACCAACTTGGAAAGAGCAGGTGGAGTGCAGGTTGGGAAACCACTGGCCTGGGCCCTATTTTCAAAATAATTGCTGCTGTAGGGGTCCAGTGGCCACATTACTATATGGTTCGAGTTGGCCCCTGGCACCAGTAAGCCCTCGTCTATATCTGAGGTGCTAGATTTCAGAAGGACAGATTTCAACCAAATGAGGGAATTAGTCCTGGCCAAGTTAGCTGGGGTAGACAGCATCAGGGGAGTGGAAGAAAGATGGGGGGTTATAAAAGGGGTCGTTCCCGAGACAACAGAAACATGCACGAGAGCAGTTATCAAGAGAAACAAGTATAAGAGACCAGTTTGGTTCCCTGAAAAGTTCTGGGAAGAAGTGAGAGCCAAAAAAGGCCTTTATAAGGTACAGAGAAAAACTGGGATAAGGAATGGGATGAGTATCAGGAAAAAAAAGGAGAGAGGCCAAGAATAGGGCAGTCAAGATAACAAAGGCAGACACCGGAACTGCGTATTGCAGAGGGGTATTGCGGAGGGGGAAGACAGTTTCTTAGATATATAAGGGAAAAAAGAAAGATGGGAAGGGGAATTGTCAAGCTAAAGGAGGGACAATGTAATAGAGGAAGATGGACAGAAAGCAGCCACGCTGAATGATTACTTCTGCTCAGAATTCACTAGGGAGAACAGTGGGCTGTTGCCAGAGAGTGGGATAAAGGCATCTGATTGAGGTGGTCCCAGAAATGAGGCTGCAGAAATATAGTAGCAAAAGAGTCAGAAAAGGGTTAGCTTAAGGTAAACAAATCCTCAGGTCGGATGGGATGCATCTGAGAATATTAAGCGAGCTGGCATTGGTGTTAACTGAACCCCTTGTGGAGCTGTTTAGTAACTCTCTGTAGCAAGAGATGGTTCCCAGGGACTGGAGAATAGTGGATAGTTCCGCTGCGTAAGGGAGGAGACGAGGAGCAGCCAGGAAACTATAGCACTTTCAGCCTTAAAGGGAATCTGTACGTTTCCTTATGAAATTATTCTAAAGGTTACTATGAGGATCCAGTATGTAAATTGCTGGGTTATATTTGGAAAATGATTTCAGTAAGACAGAAAAAAGCTTTTTAAATAGAGATGTGGAGGCATCCATTTTGTGGACAGGAAGGGTGTTGTGATGATGTCACTGCCTCACCAGTGTTAACAGAGTGCAGTGCAGCAGTTGAGGACAGTTCAACTGTGCTGTCAGGGATTCTATTATGTTCTGAGGAACACCCAGGATTTTGTTTGGCAGAGTGCAAGAAAAGAATCCAGTGCTTCTCTTCATGATAGAACAGGATCCCTGTCTGTAGGAGCAGTTTGCTTTAACCTGCTTAATTGCATACTGTTAGAGTTGGTGAGGCAGTGACATCATCACAGCAACCTTCCTGTCCACAAAATGGATGCCTCCCCATCCCTATTTAAAAAGCATTTTTCTGTCTTACTGAAAATATTTTCTAAATATAACCTAGCAATTTACATACTGTGCTCTCATAGTAACCTTGACACTAATTTCATAAGGAAACATACAGATTCCCTTTAACTCTGTGCTAGGGAGACTGTTGGAGACATTAATCAAAGAGGACCTACTGGAATACCTGGAGAATAATGGGCTTCAGGATAGTATGCCACACGGGTTCGTGGCAGGGAGGTCTTGTCATATCAACCTGATAGTATCTTTCACCGGGTAATCAGGGTAGTTGACAACAGACACGCAGTAGACTCATTCTGCTTCGTCTTTAGCAAGGCATTTGACTTGGTGCCACACAGAAGACTGCTAAAGAAGATGGAGGATCTGGGAACAGCTAAGGAAATAGTATAGTAGGCAGAGAGTTGTGGTAAATGAGGTCAGATAAGAGGAAAGAGCGGTCACCAGCAGAGTACCACAAGGATCTGTCCTGGGCCCAGTCCTCTTTAAAATCTTCATCAGCAACATGGGAGAGGGAATCCAGGGCAGGATGTGTCTTTTTGCAGATGTCACTAAACTCTGTGTTAGAGTTGACAACATGGCAGGATAAGGGAATTTGCAGAGAGACTTGCAAAGGTTGGAAAAACTGGTCCAAAGTACGGCAACTGAAATTCAATGCCAGGAAGGGCAGAGTGATGCACTTAGGGAACAAACCCCCCCAGAACAGAGTAATGGATTGGAGGGGTTCTGTTGGACACAGCATCAGAAGAAAAGGATGTAAGAGTCATCATCAGTGTCTCCCTTAAACCAGCCAATGTAACGAAGTCTTCAGCAAGGCTAACAGGATGCTATGATGCATTGTGAAGGGGTTCAACAGTAGGAAACAGGAGGTACTATTACCTCTGTATAGGTCACTGGTGAGGCCACACCTGGAATACTGTGCCCAGTTTTGGAGTCCCTGCCCGAAAGAGGACAGGGACAAGCTAGCAACAGTTTAATGCAGGGTGAATAAAATGATTCAGGGTCAGGAGGACAGATCTGATGAGGATTGGCTAAAGGTTCTGAACATGTATACTCTTGAAGTCAGATTGGTGGGGGGGGGGGCATGATTGAGACCTTCAGGTTCCTGAAAGGAATAAACAAGGTGAACGGTGAAGAGCTATTTACCAGGAACAGAGAAGATAGGATGGGGGATAGTGGATGGGAGGAAATATTAAAAAGGTTGTCAGGAAGTATTACTTTGCAGAAAGAGTGGTTGTGTCATAGAATGGTCTACTGGCTGAGGTACTGGATGCCAAAACCATAAATGGCTTCAGCCATGGTTGGGGTAGAGCCATGGACATAGTAGTTAGTCAGAGGGATGAGGGAGGTGGAAACACAGAGAACAAAATACAGAATTAGGGTAAGCGAAGATCCCACAGGGACAACAGGTACCAGGGTATGATAGGGTAAAATGGGCAGGCTAGATGGAACGTTGACATTTTTCTGCCATCATCGTCTGTGTTCCTCTGAAGAACAGGGCATATAAGCCGCCCAGTGGCCCAAAGGGCAGAAAAACTTGTATGGAAAAAATGTACACTGATACCAAACGTTCAGGGGATCTAAGGGAATTCCAAAGGCAAGGTTGTTCCTCCCAAGTTTTAAAGCCAGATTGGTGCACATTGGCAGTGCAGTACAGTGTCCCAATACCTTGATCAATATCACAAGATATTCTCATATATAAGAGTTCCCAGAACCAGGAGTTGCTAACAGCGATTCAGGCTCTGGCGCGTCACTCCAGAGTGGTTCGTCAGGGGGATCAGCACATGTAATGGCCAACAGAAGATCATTGCTACAAATATTAAATAACACTGGGCCTAACATCGATCCCAAGGGACACCAGGATCCAGAGTACAAATTTTGGGAAGGGTGCCTAATGTGCTCACAACCTGAGATCTAATTTCCCAGACAGTCTCTAAGCCAAACCAGAGCCTGGAAAGAACATCCAGTGCTCTCCAGTTTTCCCAAGAGGATATCAGGATCAGTGGTATCAGAAACCGTTGATAAATCAACAGACACCACTCCAGTAAACTCGCCATTATCCATAGCTTGAGAAAATGTTTCTAGTACATTTCAACAGGACTTTTCATGTCACATTTCTTTTTTTTTTGTTTTAAACTCAAAGTTTATTATGGAACATGCATCATTACAGACATTTGAACCAGCAGTACACCTGCCTTCCTCTGCACTTGGAGGTGGCTACACACTAGTACGTTAACCTTTCATACTATTAGTTCTGAGATTTGTTACCCTTAGGGTGAGATGCAGTGACCTGCCTCTCAGCCACATCCTGCTCCAGGTTGGCTCTCCCCCGGACCCATATATGCCCCCCGAGAGCCTTCCACTTACTGAATGCTCTCCTGAAGGAGGAAAGAAAGATATGGTAGGTATTACCTGCATACTCCAGTTCTGGTCCGGGTATGTTTCTTCAAACACTTACGCCAGCCTTGTTTTATTTTTCCTTCCCCCTGAGGTGAACCGAAGCTCTCATTAAGGTTCCAGAAGGCCCTCCTTTCTACGGTCTTCTTTGCTGAAAACCCTGAATAAGTAAAGTGCCCAGGGTTACTCTTTAAATACTTCTACAGTCATGCATTTGGAGATGGCTGGTGCCCTGCCAACTTTGATTATAGGTTTCAAGGTTCTGCATGTAAAAACATAATAAGCTCGAACCAGAAAACAAACAAAACTTTATTAAACAAGTCTATACCCTAACATTTGTGTGTGTGCGCTCTATAACAGGTTGCCCGCTGCTTCCCCTTTTGTATTTCAGCAGCTCGAGGTTGGCTCTGAGTATGGCCAGTGCCCCCATTCCCCCATTCCCTTCCTTCCTCTGCCCTCCTGACTAATGAACTTCCTATTTCTCAAGGATGGTTAACAGAAACATAGAAGTTGATGGCAGATAAGGACCGCAAGGCCCATCCAATCTGCCCATTTTTTCTACCTTATGAATGTGCAATAGGCCTTTACTCTGTCAATGGCCTATCTATTCATATTCATCTGTATTGCTCCCTTATGCCTATCCCATGCCTGTTTGAAGTCCTGCATTGTATTCATGTCCACCACTTCTTGAGGTAGGCCGTTCTGTGCATCCACCACCCTTTCTGTGAAAAAGAACTTCCTTACATTACCCCTTAATAAGCCTCCCTGTAATCTCATGCTTTGTCCTCTTGTCCTGCTATTTTTCTTATATTGAAACATGTTAGACTCTTTCACCTTGTTAACATAGAAACATAGAAACATAGAATTAGACGGCAGATAAGGACCGCTTGGCCCACCTAGTCTGCCCATTTTCCTACCTAACAGATAAGCTGCAGATCCTAGTTAACCAACAGCTTAATTCCTCCTACCCCCCACTAAGACTGCCCTATGCCTGTCCCATGCATTCTTGAAGTCCCCCACTGTTCTTGACCCCACGACCTCTTCAGGGAGGCTGTTCCATGCATCCACAACCCTCTCAGTGAAAAAATACTTCCTCACATTACCTCTGAGCCATCCCCCTTCTGTCTTCAAATTGTGCCCCCTTGTTCTTGCACATCTTTTTCTGGAAGATGCTACCCTCTTGGACTTTGTTTATTCCCTTGAGGTACTTGAAAGTTTCTATCATGTCCCCTCTCTCCCTTCTTTCCTCAAGGGTATACATATTAAGCTCCTTTAGTCTTTCTTCATATGTCTTCTGGTGCAGACCCTGCACCATTTGGATTGCCCTCCTCTGGACAGCCTCCTCTGTCTATGTCTTTCTTGGGAGATGGGGTCTCCAGAACTGCACACAGTACTCCAGATGGGGTCTCACCAACTGTCTGTACAGAGGGATAACAACTTTCTGTTTTCTACTATTGATGCCTCTTCCTATACATCCCAGTATCCCCAGCCTTCCTTACTGCCTTCTCATTGCTTGCCCACCTTTAGGTCATCTGATATAATTACCCCAGGTCCCTTTCTATTTTACTGTTGTCAGTATCTCACCCCCATTGTTACGCTTCCCCAGGGTTTTTGTTCCCCATGTGCATTACCTTGCACTTCTTTGCATTGAATCTGAGCTGCTACATTTGACCATTCCTCCAACCTTGCCAAGTCCCTTCTCATCCTTTCCACTGCATCTTGTGTATCAACCCTGTTGCAGATCTTTGTGTCATCTGCAAAGAGACATACTTTTCCTTCCAGTTCCTCTGCAATGTCACTTATAAAGACATTAAAAAGGACCGGTCCCAGTACTGAACCCTGCGGTACCCCGCTAGTAACCCTTCTTTCGTCACTGTGTACTCCATTTACTACTGCCCTTTGAGTCCTGTTGTCTAGCCAATTTTTTATCCAGGCTACCACCTTGGGACCCACTCCAAGGCTGGCTATCTTTATATTTATATTGTTAATGCCCTTAAGATGTTTGAATGTTTCGATAATATCGCCTCTCTCCCTTCTTTGCTCTAGGGTATACATATCGAGCTCTGTAAATCTGTCCTCATATGTTTTCTGATGCAGTGCCTGCACCATTTTGGTTGCCCTTCTCTGGACTGCCTCCATTTTGTTAATATCCTTGTACAGGTGCGGCCTCTAGTACTGCACGTAGTACTCCAGAATGGGACTAACCAGTGTCTTGTAAAGAGGGATTATTGCCTTCCTCTTACGACTTGATACTCCTACTAATACACCCCAGCATCCCTCTAGCCTTACCTACTGCTTTAGTGATCTGCTTGGATGATTTCAGGTCATCTGGGATGATGATGCCCAAGTCTCTTTCTTCCCTTGTGATTGCCAGCAACTCCCCTCCCAACCTATAGGTGGCTTCAGGGTTTCTCTTCCCTATGTGCATGATCTTGCACTTCTTTGCATTAAACCCCAGTTGCCACTCTTCCGACCGTTTTGCCCGCCCCATCTGGATCATCTACTCTGTTGCAGATCTTGGTGTCATCTGCAGACAGACAAACCTTACCCTCCAGTTCATATGCAGTGTCGCTGATGAAGATATTGAAGAGGACTGGCCCTAGGACTGATCCCTTAGGTACCCCACTTGTGACTTGCATCTCTTCCGACTGTATACTGTTTATCACCACTCTGTTTTCTGCCCGTCAACCAGTTTGCTACCCAGTTGACCAACTTCTGACCCGCCCCGAGCCTACCCAGCTTATTAATCAATCTTCTGTGTGGAACAGTATCGAAAGCTTTGCTGAAGTCAAGGTAGGCGACATCAACTGCACCTAATATAAGAAGACCAGACTCTCCACTTATCCTGGCATTTCTCTTCTGTTAGACGTAGGTGTGCTGTAAGCTGCTCCATGTGGAAAAGCTGGTTAGTCCTGTCCCTCCATTCCCCAATCTGTGGGGTTCTGGATCCAGCCAGTGTGAAGTGAGGATCTTAAGAGCTACCATGGCCACACAGCGAGCCCCGCCCTGTTTTGGAATTCCCAGGATCCTGACTCCCAACAGATAGTGTATGCATTCTTCGGGCATCATCACTCCCCAAGTCTCTGAGAGTTCCCCTCTGACCTCCCTCCAATATCCTTTGATTTTTGGGCAAGCCCAAAGAATTTGCTGGTGTGAACCTGTCCCCCACATCCCCTCCAACACCTGTCTGAGGCTGTGGTGCCAAAGTGTTTGGTGACATTAGGGACATAGAAGAACCAGTTCACAACTTTCCATCTAAATTCCCTCCAGTTTGTAGAGGAGGACACCTTCCATCCCTGCAAACAGTCTTTCCAGTGCTTATCTGAGATCCGGACCCCTATTTTCTCCTCACATTTTCTTCTGATCCCTGACAAGTTGCAGCCCCCTGCTTTTAGTAAGAGTTGGTGCATTTGAGAGATGTAGCCTGTCCTGTCTTTAAGAATAGCGGACCAATGCAGAAACTCCTCCTGTGCGGTTTGAGTCCTCAATATCTGATTAAGTCGAGGGGGGCATGGCCAGCTCTGTAACATGGCGGACGCAGATTAGCTGAGCTCCCTAAGGCACTTTAGTTTTCTCGGTGTTTGAGTGACCCCGGTTGCTGGTTTGACCATTATTCGCCGTGTAATATCTGTGAAACTGGTGGCGTCCGCAAGAAAGAAAGATAAACAATCGCAACTTAAATTTGGATCTGGGGACAAGCCAAATCACTCAGGGCAGGGTCCTGGTCCAGAAGACACGAGGTTGGGGCCTGCTAACGATGGAGGAGACATGTCCAATTTACAAAGATCCCTCGCAGCTGTCCCTGCTACCCTAATACAGATTCAACACGACATGAAGGCAGGCTTTGCAAATATTGCTGCTCAGATTACTCACATGCAGTCCGTAGTCACTGGTTTGTCGGAAACCACCGCTGCTCATGCAGATCAAATCGCCCAGCTAGAACAACGAGTGGGTGCCCTGAAAGAATCTCCAACTGTGTCTGCCAGAGATAAGACCTCCCTGCAGAATACTGTGCGAGAGCTTATGGCCCAGGTAGATGACCAGGAGAATCGTTCGAGAAGGTCGAACATAAGGATCGTGGGGTTGCTTGAGGGTCTTGAGGGGGATGAGCCAGAATCATTTTTCCATAAGTGGCTGGTGGATCACTTAGATTTATCCCCTAATCTGGCACAGTGCGAAATCAAGACAGCACACAGAGTGGGGCCTCCTCCCAAAGCGGGTGACAGGCCTAGACACTGCCTGATAAAGTATTTAAGGTTCACGGAGAAAGAAGCAATACTTAAGCAAGCCAGAGCACAGGGCCCAACTGCAGTGCAGAATGGCAAGGTTATGATTTTTCAAGATTACAGCAGGGAGCTTCAGCTCAAGAGACAACGCTTTGCTGAAATTAAATCTAAACTGTTTCAATTGGGGTGGGAATTCACCTTTCTGTATCCAGCAAAGCTTCGCATTAACCGTTCTGGGAGCGCCCCTAGAGTGTTCTCATGTCCTAAGGAGGCTGCATGATGGGTGGATGAGGAGTTGAAGAGGCGCAGGAGGGAGGCTCCGGCCAACGTGGCTGGCTCAGATAAGTGAAGCCGGGCCTTTTTCTGATGTGCTTCAACATGTCGCCTTAAATGGGCGGCCTAGACTTGGGATCTAAAATTCTGCTGGCTTATCTCTTTACATCGGCGCAGCTACGACGCAAGGTACTTGATGTTGTTATTTTTTTAAATGTTATTATTTGTATCTCTGCGGAGGTAGCGATATGTGCCCATCTAAGCTCACTGGGATCCTTGTCTCTCTAATGCCCTGACCTGGTCTAGGGACCAGGGTACCGGCGGGGTTCCGGAGGTCTTGTTTTGCCAAATGAAGCTCACCTGTGGAACTAATCCAGTTGTGTAATTGGACTGATGGGGGTGTTTTGTCCACTGTCCTAACAATTTTATATAAATCATGAAAACGTTCCCATTGTCTTCTCCCCTCCCCCCACCTCTCTCTTGACATTAATGCTCCTTCTGGTTTCCCGTGTTACTATTGCTTGTTGTTGGATTGTAGAAGGAACATATAAGTCTGCTTAATATTCAAACTTGGGGGGGGGGCGATTTAGCGAGCTTTCCTCTCTTACTTATCCATTCGGGAGAACCGATCTAGTGAATTTTGTTAATATGGTGGTCAGCTACTATCACGGTTCTCCCCAAGCCCGGCAAGGATCCCTCCCATTGTGCCTCATATAGGCCAATATCTCTGATTACAGCAGACTATAAAATTCTAGCTAAAGTAATGGCAACGAGGTTGGAGGTCTTGCTTCCTCATCTCATTCATAAGGATCAGGCTGGTTTCGTCAAGGGTTGGCAGGGGAAGCATAACATCAAATGCACCCTGAATGTTATACATCGATGGAGAGCGAAGGCCGGCTCTCATGGTACTGCGATTCTTTCCGTTGACGCTGAAAAGGCCTTTGACCGCGTGGAGTGGGGGTACCTTTTTGACACTCTTCAGAGGTTTGGGTTCGGCCCTGGCTTCTGCTGTTGGATACGCACGTTGTATTAACACTCTACTGCCCAGATCACGGTCAGTGGGGCCCTGTCCCTGAGTTTTGAACTGGGGCATGGTATGAGGCAGGGTTGCCCCCTCCCACCCCTCCTTTACGTGCTATCACTGGAACCCCTGGCTGCTAGAATCCAGGTGAATAATAACATTCGTGGATATTGGGTGGGGGGTGTTCACCACAAACTGGCATTGTATGCCGACGATCTGCTGCTCTATCTTCAATCTCCCGCCAGTGATTTACCTGAAGTGTTTAAGGTCATGTGTGAATACAGGGACCTGTCCAGCCACAAAGTTAACTGGACCAAAAGTGAATTACTTCCTATAGGGGCTGGAGATAGGGCCGGTTTAATTGCCAGTCTTGGGGGCCTGCAAATGGTGGTGAAATTGAGATACTTGGGGGTTCTCCTTTCAGTGCGCACCCACACGCTCTATGCTTTAAATTTAAAACCCCTCTTGCATAACATATCGGGGGATTGTGATAGATGGTGCGGGCTTCCCCTCTCATTGATTGGTAGAGTGGGAGCGGTGAAAATGATGATCCTCTACAGGTGTCTGTATATGTACAGGTTCTTCCTGTCACCCTGCCCCTCTCGCATTTTAAACAACTTAATGCGATCGTTCATAAATTTTTGTGGAGGGGCAAGCCTGCTCGTATTAAAAGATCTATATTGGTTATGCTGCTTGCTCGGGGTGGTTTGGGTCTTCCAAATTTTTATTGGTACTATTTAGCTGCTCAGCTGACCTTTATTGTTGGTGGAGATGGCTCAGATCCTCCTCTGTGGTTGAGCCTCGAAGAAGACCTACTCCAGACCCCTTTACGGGAGGGTCTTCTGGTGGAGACTTTATGGCCGGGTACCAACAAGGCGCAAGTGGCTAACCCATTTACAGCAACTACTCTTCGGTGCTGGAGCAAAGCCCATGAACTTTGTGGACATACGTTTGCCCCTTCCCCGAATACTGACTTGGTCACAGCTATGTGGCTCAAAGGCCCATGTTCGGCGTCCCTAATCCAGAGGCTTTTGGCATGGCGTAAGAAAGGGTTGCGTTTGGTGAGTCAGCTTTATATGGGAGGATCGCTCTTAACCTTCCCGTACATATGTAATCAGTGGGGTATCACTGTAGCCGATTTTTGTGTGTATGTTAAGGTTGGAAGCACTCTGGGCAACACACTAAGTCCTGAATATGAGTGGGAACACCGTCGCCAATCGAGGAAGAGATCTTTTTCCCCCAGCCACTGTCCAAACCATTAAGCGTATTCTACAAAATCCTACAGGGAAATAATGGGGACAATGCGGAAAAGACATGGAAAGATTGGCAGGCTGACTTAAATCTGGTTAGCAGGGGTGGGGTCAGGATGAGTGCTCTCCGACATTTTAACACATGCTCTAGAAGCAACAAGTTGAGACAAATCTAATTTAACTTTATGTATCGAACATATGTAACTCCAACTCAACTCCATGCTATGGATCCATCTAAGCCGGACACCTGCCCCAAATGCCTGGTTCATCCAGGTGATTTTATACATACAGCTTTGACCTGCCCAAAGATCACCCCATTCTGGTTCGAAATACACCGTATCATGGAGATGGTGCTGAGTTGTGCTCTTCCATGCACCCCCCCAGAGTTCATGCTTGGGGCTGACTCCCACCACCCCAGGGGCGGACCAGCTGAGATGCTTTGGTCATTGGCATTGATTAATGCTAGGAAAATAATTGCCCAGTGCTGGCTCACCACCTCCCCTTCCACTATACAGCAGTGGAGTAATAATCTATGCCTTTGTATGACGCTAGAAAGGGTGCAATGGAATGCTGTGGGCATGGGGGATAGATTCAATTCAGTATGGGATCCGTTGCAGTTGGCTATTGAGGATGGTTGCTTTCCTACTTAAGTGCTAATACTTCATTATTTGACAGTACATGGGTTGTTTTGTTTCCGGCATTACTGGTGAGCAAGAAAATTGCTGAATGGTCATCACTATGGCCCACTCCAGTGGCTGGTTAATATGCTGGGTTAATGACTCTGACTGCCTTTGCCTTTCCTTTTCCTTAGGTTGAGTAACCAGTATGCCTACTGTATGTTGAACTTACACTGAACTTGGTCTGTATCGGAGTGAATATGTATTCCTTGATGTTCTGAAGTACAATGTAATGTAATTGGACTTGATTATATTCCAAATGTAATGCTTTTTAATCTGCCTGTACCATGGTTTTACCCAACAACCAATAAAATATTTTGAAAAAAAAAAATATCTGCTTAAGTCTATTTGACCCCTGCAGGTAGCTTCTCACCTGCAAGAAGCGGTAAGTAAGCATTAATCACCGACAGAGGAGGGTTCTACCGGTGGATTAATGCCCTGCTGGGGGGGGTTGGTGCACGAGGCTGAAGGCTGAGGGCTTCCAACCACCCAGCGGGCATTAATCCCTGGTGGAGCCCAACGCTGGAGGTGATTAATGTGCTTGTAACATGGCAAGCGCAACGGGGATATTGTGCGAGAACTAGATGAGTCGGAAATAGACAACGCTTGTCGAAAGTCATACTGCTGCTTCCTACAGTATGCTAGTTTTGCTTGCATTCCAGTCAGTCTGATGATCTGACAGCATGCGCGTTCACGATGCACACTACACAACCTTTTACACAGTGGCGCCTATTTCTCACCCGACACCAACAGAAGATTACTCTCTAAAAGAGACAACGACGTTACATTTTTTGAATTCGTAGCGAGGTCTTCTATCATTTCTCGTTAGACGTTATATACCGATCCCCCATTGAAGCAGTGCAGTATGGGAAAAGTATTCCGTGCGAGTAAAAAATATTGAGACATTTACTATGCGTTTACTGGGCTTATGTACCTTGTGTGTTTCTGTGCCACGATACCTCTATGTTTAACATTTGTTTCCCTTCCTGCCACAGTTCAATAACTCCCGTCCTGTCTCTCAGATCCTCTGACTGGGGGCACGGCGTGCAACTCCGCCGTCCATTTCTTCGCTCCTTCATGACTGCTGCCATCTACAGGCTTCCACGCATAGCTACTGGTGCTGTCTCTGTGTACCACTGCTCCCCGGCACACTCCCGATGGCATCTGTACCCTCTTCATTGCCTTCCCAGTGCTGCACCCTCTGGCTGATGGACAGTCTAGGTACTACCCCAGCGGGCTCTAATGAGTGCTGCATGTGTGGACAGTGTGGGTGCTAACCTAGCGGGCTCTACTCCTGGCTTAATCACTGCTAGGACTCGATCAGGTGACCCATTTACACCAGTCACTGTGCTCCATTTCAGTGCTCTGTCCAGAGCCATGTTACAAACATCTTTGGTGAGTGCAAATCATTCTTGGAGATTCCTAAATGAGGCACAGTGCTCACCCTCCAGGAACTGTGTGTACCTAATCCAAGCTTTTCTGTTCCTGCCTAAATCTCTGGTCTGTGTGTCAGGCGCTGAAAGCCTGATCCCCCATGATGACTGTCAGGGGCCTTATCTCATTAGGCGTCTGGGTCTGGAGCTGGAGTTTTTGAAGGATCTGTAAGGTATGTAGGACCCATTTATTGGTGATTGTTTTCTGCCATTCTGAAGTAATTTTCATGGTTGGGACTGAGTGTAGTGGGATCGGGGAGACACCCTCCTATTCCATGGCTAGCCATATGGAATCATTTCTCTGCTTAATCCAGGTTATCAGGGAAGGGGTCTGTGCTGCCAAGTAATATTTCCTAAAATCCAATAAACCCAGCCTCCCTTCCTCCCTGGGGAGAGACAGCCTCCTGTGGTCCACCTTTGCCTTCTTACCTGTCCATACAAATGCGTGTATGTTCTTATCCAGTTGTTTCCAGTAGCTGTTGGGAATCCCCACCGGTAACGATTGGAACATGAAAAAATATCTAGGCAGCACATTCATTTTCAGTATTCCAATCGGCCCAACCAATGAGAAGGGGAGCACCATCCAACGCCTCAGGTCTGCAGCAACTTTGGCCTGTACTTTGTCGTACTTAAGCTTAAAGAGATCTCCCACCTTGGGTGTCACTCGAACCCCCAAGTACCGAACTGTGTTGTTATTAGCCCAGGCAAAGGGGAATTTACCTCTGTCCAACTGTGACAATTTACCACTTATCAATACCAATTCTGACTTATCATAATTAACCTTGTACCCCGAGACTTTGCTATATTGTTGCAACACTTCATTCAATGCCGGGAGTGAGGTGTCTGGCTGATTCAGAAAAACGAGGGCATCTTCCATGTAAAGGGAAATTTTGTGCTCCTTCCCTGCCCCTTTTATTCCTTTAATACCCTCTGACTGCCTGATTGTCACTACTAGGGGCTCTATGCAAATCACAAAGAGCAGTGGGGAGAGAGGGCAGCCCTGCCTCGTGCCTCTGGCCAGTGGGAATCTCACTGAATTGACTCCATTAACCTTAACCACTGCCTCTGGATTGCGATATAGGGCATCTCTGTAGGCCCTAAAGCCCAGACCAAAATTCATGGCACCCAGAACCCTCTTAAGGTACCTCCATCGCACCCTGTCGAATGCCTTTTCAGTATCTAGGGAAAGTGCTAGTTGCACCTGTTGTTTCTTTTCCTGTGAGGTGAAGATATTAAGGACTCGTCTGACATTGTCCTGCAATATTCTACCTTTTATAAAACCTGTTTGGTCCGGGTCTACCAGGCCTTGCACCACCCCCTGCAGCCTGTTGGCTATGATGGAAGTGAATAGTTTTATATCAGCTGGAAGGAGAGATATGGGCCTATATGAACCGCAGGACAGGGGATCCTTTCCTGGCTTGGGTAATACCGGGATCTGGGCCTGCCTTCAGGAATCCGGAGCCTGCCCCCCCTTTAAATCTTATTGAATGCTACCTGTAGAGGCTGCCCCCCCACCCAGCCTCTTGTAAAACTCAGCAGGGATGCCATCCATCCCTGGGGCTTTGCCCCCTTTTAACTTTTTAATTGTCTCAGCTATCTCCCCCTGTGAGACTGGTGCCTCTAACGTCCCCTTCTCTCCCGCTGTCAGTTGTTGTAGCCCAACCGAGGTTAAAAATGCCTGTGTAGCTCTATCATCATCCTCCCCCCATGTGTCTGCATAAAGATCTCTCTAGAAGGGGGCAGTTGTTTTTGTTATGTCAGCTGGGTTGGTGTGTATGTGTATGACATGGTCCCTCTCTCAGCCTCTTATCTCCCCCACTGCCCGTCTAGTAGTCTGCTGTCTTAGTTGCCAGGCTAGCAACTTCCCGGCCCTGTCACCCCCTTCATAGTACCTCTGCTTTGTATATCTGAGACCCTCTTTAATTTTTGTCTCCAATATTCATTTGAGTTTATCTCTATATTCCTTCAGTTGTCTCTGGACCTGTGGATCTAATGTAATTTTATGTTCTGCCTCTGCCTAGTGTAATTTTATGTTCTGCCTCTGCACCGAAAATTTTATTTTAAAGCTCTTTTCTCTATTTTTCCTGTTTCTTCCTTTTATGAGAGGCATGTCAGGTGCATAGACCTTTCAGGGTGACTTTCAGCCCGTACCACCTATTGGCGTCTGATGTGTCCCCCACCCCATTTATCCTAAGGTATTCCTGTGCCGCCTTTTCTAGCTCCTGGCAAATGTCTTTGTCATTGAGGTGAGAGACATTCAGTCTCCAAAATGGGTTATTGTACACCGATTCCACTAGGAGGTCCAACGATACAAGGGCATGATCAGAAGCTGTAATCTGCTTAATTTCACTATGCTGGACTGTGTGCATCAGGAAAAAATCAGTCCTGGAATATTGCTGGTGGGGGTTAGAAAAAAAGGTATAGTCCCTGTCTTTCTTATGTAAGTTCCTCCATACCTCTGTAAAGCCTGCCTCGCTAAACAGCCCTCTAAGTACTCTGCTTTCTCCCGGGGTGTCCCCCTCTAGGAGGTTCGCTTCTATCCAGCTTAGGGTGGGGTACACAATTAAAGTCACCCCCCACCACACACATCGGGTCCTGATCCCCTGGGCCTCTCAGCAGGTGTTTCTTGAGAAAGGCCAGACATTCCCCCCTGAGGTTTGGTGCATAAAGGTTGAGCAGTGTGCATGGAGTGCCTCTGTATGTTCCCGTGACCTTAACAAATCTGCCCTCCCTGTCTTCTACGACTTCATCTACCATCAGTGGGGTATATTTTCTTACCAAAATCGCTACTCTTCCCATGTGTGGTTAGGCGACATATGCGGCCAAGTAAACGGCCCCCACCCAATTACACTTCAACTTTGTGTGTTCCTGTTAGGTCAGGTGCATTTCCTGCAAGAAAGCTATTGTGGCTTTCATTCTGCCTAATTCCTGCAGGATTCATGTTCTTTTAATTGGGGAATGTATACCTTTGACATTGTAAGTCACAGTTCTCAGATCTGCCATATTTTTTGTTCTTCTTCCTCCTCCCCGGGGCTGCTGAACAGGGCGCATTTTTTGTTACACACACACCCTTGTAAATAGACTAGTGAACCAAAACTATATACAATAACATTACAGCTTGCACGAACTGTGAACTGAGTTCTAAACATCAGAACTTTCTCTCAAAGTACAATTGAACCCAACTCTGATTTCAGGGTTTGTTTTTGTCTGTTCCCTGCTCAGGTTTCCCCCAGCCTAATCTAGGGACAGGCAAGCCAGGTGACATTAGCTTCCACTCAAGTGGATACAGGAATGAGGCCACCTAGCCCTCCCTGCGCCCAGTAATCCTGTTCCTCTGGGCTCCTGTGTGTCCATCCTCTTAGGACTGCAGCTAGCTGAAGCTGAAATATGAAATCACCCCCCTTCCCCAGACAATAAGCCCTGATGTGCGATCTGGTGGAACCCTCCCCAACGAGGTTCTCCCACAAATCAGTGTAAGCTAATCTGGGAAATAGTCTTAGCCCCGTGTGAGGCCCGGCCATCTCCTGACCAGTTCTGACACGTGAAGCCCACCAGTTACGCCACTTCCCCTTCAGTGTCCCCCCAAAAGGTATTTTTATTTTTATTTTACTTAACTCATCAGTCTTGGATAACTATATTTGATCCCCTCACTGCTAATGGGTATGGGACCCCAAAGATGAACTCTTCCCATGCTAGGTCCCAAACTCTTCCCCTTTGTGCCACCAAAGCGACAAGCCAGTTTGACTGGAGGCCCCCTAATAGCTAATTTAATTAAACATTTACTACCATCTAAACCAATCACTTTTCTGTATACCTCATCCAATTGCAACTACCAAATGTTAGTATTGTATAAAAGTCTAAACACCAAAAGATCCCCCTCCCCCCAAAGGTCGCTGCTGGAAGGAGGTCGGAAGTCGCCCTACGCCTTTACAGCACATAGACATGGACCATACTGCTGCCCCAGTCACCCAGCAGTTTGCAGAGGCCCTCCTTGTCTCCTGGGTTGCTGATTGAACCTTTTCCAGGCTCAGCTCCCAAGTAGCACAGCTCAGGGGGACGCTAAATTGTCAAATAAGTAGTGTTACTGCTGCTGCCATTGTTCTTAGCTCCTCGTTTAGGCAGTCGATCGCTCTTCTTCCTCTTGGAGTAAGGATCTTCTTGCCTGGACTGCCTCCCGGCTGCGTGTTATGGTCGGTGAGGGAGCACCCTGGCCGCCTCAGGTGGCCTGCTTGTTCCAGTGGAATTGTCTCAGGTCTTGCTCTCCCAGCGTTCTTCTCTGCTCGAAAACACCATTGACCTTGCATCCTAGCTGACAAAGTGTCGGAATGGCTTTTTGAAGGCTCCGAAAAAAAACTTGCACCCCTATCCAAATAAATTCTTAACTGCACAGGGGCAAACAGCTGGGCCTTGATGTTGCGGGCTTTGAGATCCTGGATGACTTTGAGGATTCCCCACCTCTGGTCCATCACGAGTGGTGAGAAGTCATGTTCTAAATAAATTCTGCGGTCATCAAAGATCAACCTCCTTTCCCCATGTGACTCTAAGCACTCTCATATTCATTGAATAATCGATGAATCTCGCCAGTATGGACCATGGCCTAGCCTTTGGGTCTGTTGGCTTTGGCACCAAAGAGCGATGTGCCCTCTCGAGCTGTAAGTTGGTGGATTTCTCCCACCCGATAAGCTCCAGCAGGAAAGATGCAGTGAAGTCCTCCATAACTCCCTGTTTGTTGCCTTCTGGTACTCCGTGCAGTCAGATGTTATTCCTCTGCGACTGCTGCTCCAAATCCTCTACTTTTGCTGTTAAGGCCATCTCTCTTTGGTACAGGTAAATCAGGGCTCAGTTATGGTGGTCAGCTTGTTCTGAAACTGTGGTTAGGCCTTCCTCCAGATTGTTAGTGCGTGTATTCACCTCCCAGAGCTTCCGTCTTGTCTCTGCTGTCTCCGTTTGCATGGAGCGGAGGGTGCATCCGATCTTTTGGAGTTCTGTCACCAGTTTTTTTAGATGTGATGGTGTGGGTTTCCTCCTCCTCCTTCAAATCACTCAGCCCCTCTTGTTGTTCGGCCTCCATCATGCTCAAGCCCGCCACATTGTCTTTTAGCAGTCGGCTCGACATTCGCTTTGGTTGAGGGCTGTCGTTGCTAAATTCTTTTAAATGTTGTTTAGCTGCCATCTTAATCTGCTGCAGTTTGCTATCCAATTTGACTTCTAGGCAAGGAAACTGAAGTTTTTATCTTGATTACGGCTGGACGAGGTACGGAGCTGTCTGAACTAGCTGCTCATCCATTGGTGACGTCACCGGAAGTCCTTCATGTCACATTTCAAGTTCTAGAGGATGGGCTTTGAACCTAGTTGGTTCTACTACAGCTGGATAACGATGTTAAGATCCAGGCCACTCAAATCTGGGAGTGAACAATGTGCTAGTTGACAGCTTCGAGCCGCACAGCAATAGATCCTCTTGAGTGGTCAGTAGCGAACAATGTTCTACAGTCCCTAGACAACAACGGCTAAGCTAAAGGATCACTTTTACATCCTTTCATATCCGTATACCATCACGCTGGCAGAAGCATATCTGGTAACACCTGCTTATCAGGTGGTGACCCAAGCCCCAGCAGACTTCCGCGTGGCCCTTTTTCTGTGCATTCTTCTCCATAGAGCCTCACTGTTTGGTCTATGGGAGTGCAGCCTTTTGTTCCCCTCAGGAGTCCTATTTATCGACCAGCCTTATCTGGGGGATCTTTACTGCTTGCCACTCGAGCAAAGAGAGGTGCTGTGGAGGGGATAGACTCTTAGAAGATAGGAGTGTTCCTTACCTGTAACTCTTGATTCCTCCGAGTATCTCCTCCACAGAGCAGCACTCACCTGCTCCTCACCCTCTGCTCTCACAGACATTTCCTGTATGTGAATTGTAGGTCTGCTGCCTTATATTCACCCCCATGTATGAACTATGTAGGCCCTTATAAGGCAATTAGATAGTCTTGTGCCTTTTTCATTATGTTTTGTATTTTCCAGACATTACGGGGTTAAACCCCCACTTACCATTGTACGTTGATTTTATATAGTTCATTGATCAGTTGAAAAGATTATTGCTGCAGGGACAATCCATTTGCAATAGTTACTAGCTGCCTCTGCATATTTTTGCCTTTCTTGCTATATTTATGGCTTGGGACATTCTGTAACTGAGACCTGTTTCTCATAGAACTTGTCCTATATTTTTTACACAACTTCTAAATAAAATAAACTAAAGTAAAAAAAAATGTATTTATATATAGATGATAATGTGTGACCCGTGGATAGACCGTTTTCTGAACAAGTCACTTAATCAGGGACTCGCGTTCATGGATTATCATCCTTTTTACTTTTCCATTACATACTCTTGTGAATTTTTATTTTCTCTGGTATTTTTTATCTTTCCCCTTGTGCTTTCAACTTCTGCTGAGGTCAGGTCTGCTCCTAAAGCCCTGGAAGTAGAATTTGTTTGTTAGTGCAGTTAACTGGGCCACTCGGCTCCTAGAAACTAAAAAATTCAGGCTTATTATTTGGGGTTTATGACTGGGGCACTCCTAGCCCTGTACTGACAAACTGTAGCCTTTCTTTGATCGCTAGGCCTGCTTAGTGTTTTAAAATGTTTAAATTTAAAAAAACGTTGTAAGTAGTTTGTTGTTCGGTAATTTTCTTTTCTTCTCAGTAAAAATCTACTGAGACAGCTGGGTCTGGTGATACTTTATATGCTGATGGCTGTCCCCGAAGGTTCTGGTTCCTGTGGATCCCACGATCGCTGGTTCTAAGACCAGTGAGTGTTGGTGTATAGAGGAGGTACTCTAGAAAGCCATGAGTTGTAGGTGGGTAGGTTTCCTTTTTTTCCTTTTTTGGGTGATGTAGGAGTGGTTGAAGCGTTCTTTCTGCATACAGATGTTCAAATACTGCAAGTTTGTAAATCCGGTTGGTCTGCACATTTTCTGTCATTCAGTTTTCGAACCTGTCTGTCTCATCTAGGGAGTTAATAACAAGCTGGGTATGGGTGCCTGTGTGGGCTTGGCTGTTTGCCTCCAAGTACTGGGAGGGAGGCCAGAAACTGCAAGGCTGCAACGTTAGCAGATGGTTTCTACGAAAGCTGGCATTCTGGGATTAGCATACGAGGTAGAAGGGTCCGTTTCCTTCATGCTGGGCAGCTGGGGAGTGAAACAAGGACCATAACATATATACACACAGAGACAGACACACACACACACGGATACACACATTCTGCTTAAACTCCAAAATGTGGAAAAAGTAATAGTTTATTTTTTTACAAAATAACAAAAGTAAATTTTATTTTGTTATTTTGTAATAATATTTTTCCACATTTTGGAGTTTCAGTATTTCTTGAGTGCACACTTCTTTGGAGCATCTGCTTGTCTGACAGGTAGCCCCAGTGTATAGCATCAGCCTGCCTTGTATTAGCAGGTTCTACTGTGGGATTTTGTGTACATAATACATACACATGTATGAATTCACAAGACACACGACAGTCGTGAAAGATACACTTACATTACACATAGGTAGATATACACACACAAGTCCAAAATAGCATGCTCAAACCTTTTAAATTGCTTCATACACTAGAATTCAGTTTTTTCTCTAAGGTGGGGCTACCAGGTTGTGGCATACAACAGACAATCCAAAAATACCAGTACACCCACAACATAGCATATTAAAACTTTCCCCTGCCAAAATGGCTATATTTACTTTGAGCTCCATGTGAGGAGTGGGTCCTCTTCGTTTCAGACTGGAATTCCAGTATGAGTAAGCTAAAATCACCAACGTCAAGGTGGGACCCTTGATTTAGTCCCTAACTTTCCAGTGCCTCAATGGCTAATGTAACTAATTGGCTCCTTTTCTACACTGTGCTCCCCTCAGGGATTTTACACAGGTGTTTCAAAGGGAGCATACCAAGAAGGAGCACCACAAACTCCTAAAATTCAAACAGGTCCAAAAGGTTTGAGCATGCTATTTTGGACCTGTTTGAATTTTAGGAGTTTGTGGTACTCAGGGAGACAAGGGAGGGCCTTTGTATTAGCCATTGAGGCACTGGAAAGTTAGGGACTAAATCAAGGGTCCCACCTTGACGTTGGTGATTTAGCTTACTCACACTAGAACCTAGAGGACTCACTCCTCACATGGAGCTCAAAGTAAATATAGCCAATTTTGGCAGTGGAAAATTTTAATATGCAAAGTATGTGTGTGTGTGTGGGGGGGTGCACTGGTATTTTTGGATTGTCTGTTGTATGCTACAACCGGTAGCACCCCTTAGAGAAAAAATATGAATTCTAGTGTGTGAAGCAATTTAAAAGGTTTGAACATGCTAGTTTGGATAGTACAGTGCTTTCAATACAAACTGGAACCACGGTCAGGTTAAATGCAAAAAGAGTTAGATCTAATTTGTTCAGGGGACTTGAACAAGGAGGGGGCGTAATCAGGTTGATTGGCTTAAAGGCTAAATCAATCAGACAGTCATGCAGGCACTTCAGAGTCCCTACACAGTCACACACTCTGGGCACCCAGGTAGGAAAAAGGTGGGCTAGCCAGGAACGTTGCCCAGGGTAGGCCAGCATTGCAGCTGGTTGGGGCCCTGTGATGGAAGAAAGCAATGTGCACAACACACACTATTTGTAATCCGGAGCCGGAGGGCTCAGTTCGTGAAAGAAAAGACAACAAGGCAATCAGATGACAACACTTTAGATTTAGCTGTTGTTGCAGGGAGCGACCCTGATATTTACTCACGATACCCAATACAGGACACAGGCAGGACAAAATTGAGACTGCAGGTTGTTGAGCTGGAGTGCCAGGAGAAGCAGGGCTCACATGAATCATCGAGGCGTCATTCCTCTTCAAAGAGTTGAGCAGGGGGCTGATCCCCAGGCAGGTCTCTCGTCGATGACTTTCTCTGTGTAGCGGGTAGTCTGGCTGGGCCAGTGTGGCAAGGCCCAGGCCAAATGGAGATGAATACGGATTCAGTCCATTGGAGCTGGATGCAGCCTCCAGCAAGCAGAACATAGTTCAGCACACAGTGGGGAACCAAATCACGACCCACTAACAGCACATGGCACATTTACATCTAAAGAAATTCCACTGCACCAGGCAAATGGCTCTCTGGTCGTAATTACAGGGTCTCTGCACAATCCAGGAGTCCAGAGGTGGCTGGAGGTCCCAACAGGCCGATCACATTCAGCAAATCTTGTGTCTTCTTCAGGTTTTGAGCCTGGTCACAGCTCAGTGGCTTATCTTGCTCTCCAGAGTCTGATTCAGTCCGAATAATAATTTCCCTCTCAGGGACAGCACGCAGACCAAAACTCAGCCCATTCACAGTTCTCCAACGCGAATCTACGCAGGACTACTGCTCGACTGTCTCGAGCTGTACACTCTTTCATTTCCCAAGTCAAACTGACTACAGCTGCACGCAGCCTTGGACTTTCCCCAGGCTCCAAAAGGTTCGGTTGGCTGATCTGTCTATCAGTCACAACAAGGGCTCCCCCTCCAGGTCCATTTGGGCGCCAAAGTTCCAAAACTACAATTCCAACAGAATTTTGCTCCCACAAGACCCCTGGGGACAGGCTCCATTTTAGAGTCCCCAAGGGTACTGATTGGCCCATTTCGGCAGTCCAGGACCAAGATGGTGGTGATAAACGAAACTGTTCATGCTGCAAATAAGGCAGGTTAGAAAAACTACAATATCGTTACCACTCTAACAGATAATCAGCAAACAAGTACATCTTAGCGATGGCAGAGCGAGACAATTATCTGGCAGCCAGGCGGGACTCGAGCACAGAAACACTCAGCCCCCAGATTAGTCATAACTGCGATATAGGCAGCTCTCAAAGAGACAATACACAGAGGCTATACAGACACTCTCTGGCAATAACATTTAAACTGCTAAAACGTGGGACACCAGCCTGGCAGTGAGCATTTAGGCAAGCTCAAGGAAGACTTTTCAGGAACCCCCATTTGAAGGGGGGTTACACAAGCTTTTAGAGAGGCTGGGTGCTGTATTTGTTAGTGCAGTCTAGAGATGTGACAATATCATATTTTTAGTATCACGATATTTGTGAAACAAATATTGCAGTATATTATGATGATCTGTAGCACTTCTCATTTTGGGAAAATATTAAAAATCTGATTTGGAGGAAGGTGGAGAATCAGGAATCTTAGTCATACCTGGAGAGGGACAGGCTGTCAGACCAGGAGAAGTCAAGACAGTTTATCACAGTATATTGCAGTATACCATGCTGTACAATACTCACAGTACTGTGTTTTTACAATACTAAATTATCGTCTTGTAGATTTATGGTATATTATGTTATCGTGACATCCCTACTACTGTCATTTGACTGCAAGTCCAGGGGTCTGAATTCAGAGTCCTGATTTCACTTAGTAAGATACACAGCTATGATTTCTGCTAGAGGATTCCAGGTTCAAAACCCACCAGAGCCACTGAAGTCACTGTGTGACTCTGAACAATTCACTTGCTCTCCCTTTGCTTCACCCGCTCCTAGCTGTAAAACTTTGAATTATCAAGACCCCACTGAAAATTAGATCAGGGCTCAAATTAAAGCAGCAGTATTTGTTAGCGGAACAAAAAAATTATATATGTTTTATTTGTTTTTTTTTTTAGTAAAAATGTATGACAGGCAAAAACTTCAGTATATCCATTGTTCTTTTCATTGTATTTCATGTTGGAACTCAGATATTGGAGGCTGAAGTTTTTAAATGTAACTGTTCTCTGGTCATGCCCACTGTTAATAAATGACACACTCGTGTGTGGTGCTGTGCTATTTATCATCACAGATGTGTGCTGGCATTCTCCAGGTACGTCCACAATATGAATCCAATAAGCAAAGTCAAAAAGCAACCTCAAGAAAAGGAATTTTTAACATTTGCTAGTGGCAGCCATCTTTAAGTCATTAATTATACAATTGGTAATAAAAGCTGTTTTAAAAAAAATCTGAGAGAAATAAAAATATACTGATTATGAATCTAATTAACTCATACTAACATACTAAAATGCCAGCAGAATAGGCCTTATGGTCTTTCGTGTCTGCTCGATAGTCAGCATGCTTACTGGGCACCCATTTTGCTGTTTGTATTAATACTAAATACCTATGTGAGAAAAATGTTGCCAACAAACAAAGCCGGCAGCCTTAATGGCATCCAGCCCTTTATTGCGCTCCAGTCAATGTGACGGAATCGCTCTGGTATTCTGACTAGAGTACCGCTCTACTCTGCCACTGTTTTGCAGCTTAATCTATAGCACAGCTCTTTTGGCTAAGCAGAATAGCGGACCCTGAGAGTCAGAACGCCAAATCTGGGCTGTTGATATTCCACCTCCCCCAAGAGATTGTTTTTGCCCTGGGGGCAGTTTTGTGTCATTTGGGCTGTATTGTACGGAACATTCTAAACATGATCTTGAGTATGTAACGTCTTAAAAAGTCTGCTCTCTGACGTTTCTTAAGCAGGTGGAGTACAAAGATTGGCTGAGTACTTCTTTAAATTTACCAGCCTCTGTGTGGTTGGGTGGCTGCCTGCTGGTTTTTCTAGCTGACACCAGGAAACTGAGGTTGACAACACCCCCACAGAATGCTTTGCCACGTCAGCTGCTTTACCGCCATCACTATTGTTGCACAATTCATTTTCAACTAATTTATTTTAAAATATTTCACCAGGAGATCTCACAAGACCAAAATGTATTTCTACAGTGGGGTGAGGTGGGGTCACAAGCAGCAGCAGTTTGTGCAGGAAATCAGTTTCTACTCCTAGGGAAGGAATGGAAAGGAGCTGGGTTTTACAGTTTTCATGCAAACTGTATCCCAAAGCGCTTTACAGTTCAAGAGGGGGAACCAGAGGGAGGGGAGATGGTTGTTGACCTATTACATGCATTGGAAGAGTCAAACAGCACAAAAATGGATTGGGGAGAGATTACGCACAGCACATGGAGGTTATGTGTCTTGCTCAGAGTCAGTAATCATTGAATTTCGTGCTGTTGTATTCATGGACAGTTTGGGACCAAATCTTACAAAAACACTGATGCAGACCCTTTAAAGGCCGATAGTGATATTCAGCAAGTATCTGCAGTTTGTACTTGTGCCATCATTTGAGACTGGAACTGGGATACCGTTGTTTTGTTCCTTAGGACATCTGAGAGCTTATCCAGTCAAATGAAGCCATTCAGTACATGGCAAGTGAGCCCAGGGGGTGTAGCCAGGGATTTCAGATTCTGCACACCAAGTGGACTCACTACTACCCCACTGCCCCTTGTTAGGGTGAGCTACCCCCCCCCACCCCCCAGGGTGTAGCCAGACAATATACAAATGTACACCAGGATAGTGTTTATTGCCTCATTTGGCACAATAAATACAACTTTTGTATCTCATGACAGTGGTTGTTGCCATGCATGGGTAAATGCAAATGCCATGCATTGTTCTCTAAGACACCCACATACCAGCTCAGAGCCTGTAAAGTTGTATTGTCCTTGGGATGCAAAGAGAGTATTAGTGACCAGTCCTTCTAGTTTCGACTCCGATGAATAAAATTACAGAAAGGTTCAGTATTTTCTTTGTTAGTTGTCATGGGGAAAAGGAAGCAGTTCAGAGCCTATTTGCTACCCCTCTTAAATACAGTTGCACACCATGGAGTGCTTGGAGTATGCCTGCCTACACCCATACAGTGTGAGCCATACCTTAGCTGTGCTCTGTGGGGGGTTGAAAGATTCCAGTTCGCATGCGATCTGAGAGAGCGTTGTACTTGCCTTCACATGTAGCAGGAAGTCAGGGTTGGGGAAGGAGTTTTATTGCAAATGTATCTGAAAACCAGTAAAGTGGAGAGATGCTGCCTTCTGCTTTGCAGAGTGACCCACCCTGTGTTATAACACATGCAGCATTGCATCCAGTTACAAAGCAGGACAGATCTGCACTGGGAATGTGAAGCTGCAGCCGTTGTTTAGGTACAGACTGGGCTGTGACAGAACACACATGAGACCGGCTGCTATAGTTACGTCACAGCCTTTTCTGTGGGTTCCATAAGGCTTTTATACAGGGATGTTTGGAAAATATGATTTTTTTTCCCACTTACCCACTTGCTGATGGACAAGAGAAACTGTTAAGGTTTGTTTTTCTTGTCCAGCTGAGAAAGAACTCTTGCTTGCTCCTTCGTGGTTCAGAAATGTTCAGGGAGGTTAAGCAAGATTGAGTGAGGTTGAGGAAGGTTCAGGGAGGTTAAGTGAGATTGAGTGAGGTTAGGAAAGGCTCAGGGAGGTTAAGCAAGATTGAGTGAGTTTAGGGAAGGCTCAGGGAGGTTGAGTGAGATTGAGTGAGGTTAAGGAAGGCTCAGGTTTAAGTGACATTGAAGGAGGTTAAAGAAAGCTGAGAGAGGCTAAATGGGATGGAGGGAGGTTAAGGAACACTCGGGGAGGTTACATGAGATGGGGAAAGTTAAGGAAAGGTCTGGGAGGGTAAGTGAGATGGAAAACATAGGGACCACACATACACAGACTGAGTCGTCAAGTGCAAAACAAACAACAAGGTTCAAACCGAAAGCACAGGAGGAAGTTTGCACTTCAGGTACTAGAACTAATTAAATGCATGCAGCAGGAAAATACAAATGCAAGGAGTGGCTGCTAGAAAGTAAATTTATTAAAGTAAATGATTCACTAAGTGGATGCGTCTAGCAGGTATACAGAAGACATTCGCCTCAGGAATTTTTAGATAGGTATTTATGTTCTGTACCTTTAACCAATCAGTGTAAATGAATGAAGCTACTCTTCTGGCTCTGCACCCTGACGAAGCATCCTACCCTGGATAAAAAGAGCTGTTTGTTGTTTTTTTTTGCCACCAGCCTCAACTTATGTGAGCCATTTGCTTTAATAAATTTATATTTTTGCAGCCAGTCCATGCATTTGTATTTTCCTGTGACATAGGTTGACTTTGTTTCAGTACATGGAGTGCAGCCTTCCTCCTTTGTTTCCACATGCGAGTGAAGTAGGCTAAGGAAAGCTCAGGAGAGGGGGTAGGTACAGAGAAAAGTGAGAATGGGATGTTAATCACTGTGAGGTTAGGTCTCCAAGTTGCTAGCTCTGCGTTCGACTGATTGGCTATACTGCCTCTCTAAATCAATACTAAGTACAAAATAAAGCCTGTTGTGTAATAGGTACCCCGTTTGCCTTCCTTGCAAAGTTACCTGGGTGCTGTAAAACCCATCTCTTTCTCTCCCTCTCTCCCTCTGTCTCTCTCTGCAGCAGTGAAGGTGGTGCCACCTTAGACAGGCTTCTGCCCCCAGTGACCACACCTACGACTTCACGTAAAAGGACCACTAGCCAGTGCAAATCCGAGCCACCCCTTTTACGAACAAGCAAGCGGACAATATACACAGCGGGAAGGCCGCCCTGGTACAATGAACATGGGATGCAGTCCAAGGAGGCCTTCATAATTGGTAAGAGCATTCTCAGGAGGTGAGAACTGGTATGTGAGAGAGGGCAGGACATAGCAGCATGGGTGATAGGGCAGGAGGCTGGAGCAGAGTTTTGCAGCAGGAAGCAGGAGGCCAAGACAGACAGGGTTCATTGGTCACACACACACATACACACACACTCTTCATTGATTCATTGATGTCATACACATACAAACACACAGACACATGGTTCATTGACTCACATACACATACACACACACACACACTCACACTCACACTGAATGCTGGGCTGCATTAACAGGAGCAGAACACACCAGAAAAGTGATGTAATGGATAGGTTAAACCGTGGAAAATGTTTACACAGAATGGGCATGTTTCCCATGGAAAAAAGAAGGCTAACGGGGTGATAGGAGGTCAGGTTTTAACATTTTAAAAGGATTGGATGAAGTGGATCAGGAAAACTCGCTCCATTTGTTTAGGTCAGTAGAACTAGAAGGCAGACGGCAGACCCTTTACTTGGGAGGGGGGAGGTCATTGTTTGACCCATAAAGTGGTAAGCATATGGAACACGCTCCATAAGGAAGGGCTGCATGACTGGATTACTGGAGCAGTTCCTCATCTTTCCCAAGGGTTTTACATAACATTGAATGCTGGCAGCAGGGGATCAGCATGATGGACATTCCCCTTAATCTTTTGTCATCTAGCATTTCCTGTCTTCCTATGCGATGTCGCACACACATGCACACATTTGTGCACAGACACACATGTACACATACAAGCGCGCACACAGACATCCATGTACACATACACACACACACACACACACACACACACGGTTCATTGATCTCTCCGTTTTTCAGGTCTCTGTGGTGGAAGTGCTTCAGGAAAGACGACTGTGGCCAGGAAGATTATTGAAGCGCTGGATGTCCCCTGGGTTGTCCTGCTGTCTATGGACTCCTTTTACAAGGTGAGCTGATAAAGCTACAAGATCATGCCTCATCAACTGTAGTCTCTCCCGTGATTGGCTAGCTTCATAACTTGAGAAATCCATGCTCATGGTACCACCCTGGGACAGAACAAGTGACAGAGCCCCTGCCATCTTCCAGTTAGGGCCTTAGTGGACTTTAATATGGGACAGTGAGATCTTGGGGCTCTCTCAGAATAAACTTGGACTAGGATAAAAACATCAAAGAAGTGCAGCAATTCTGAGCATTTGGGGTGGCTTTCCTTGTAAGGTCTCATTCTTGAGATGAGAGGGGACGTAGTACTGGGAAGACGTAGGGGACTTGAGATCCATTCATAGCAGTGACTGTATGCAATTAGAGCATGCACACTTATCTAAGCTGCCCATTCAGAATGTCACTCTACTCATGCTGTGTAACCTCAGTGTTATTCTCCCTCAGGAATCTTCCTACTCCTATGTTGCCCCCTACTCATGCTGCATAGCCCCCATTGCCATTCCCCTTCAGGAATCTGACTAGTCCTGTGTTACCCCTCCGTATAATGTGTAACCCTCAATGACATTCTTCATCAGGAATCTGTCTAACCCTGTGTTACCCCTACTCATGCTGTGTTAACTGTCAACGTCATTCTCCCTCAGGAATCTGTCTAGTCCTGTGTTACCCCTCCACATACTAAATAACCCACACTGCCATTCTCCCTCATAAATCTGCTTGTCCTGTGTTGTCCCTACTCATGCTGTGTAACCCTCAATGCCATTCTCCCTTAGGAATCTGTCTAGTCCATGTGTAGTCCCGTATTACCCCTACACATGCTGTGTAATCCTCAGTGCCATTCTCCCTTAGGAATCTGTCTAGTCCTGTGTTACCCCTACTCATGCTGCTTAACTCTCAATGCCATGCATTCTTCCTCAGGAATCTGTCTAGTCCTGTGTTACTCCTCCTCGTGCTGTGTAACCCTCAATGCCAGGCATTCCCCCTCAGGAATCTGTCTAGTCCTATGTTACCCCTAAACATGCTGTGTAATCTTCAATGCCATTCTCCCTCAGAAATCTGTCTAGTCCTGTGTTACCCATACTCATGCTGTGGAAATCTCAATGTCATTCTTCCTGAGGAATCTGTCTAGTCCTGTGTTACCCCTTCTGGTATGCCATTGCTATGGTGACAACTTTACCATGGCCGACACTGCAGCGCCAGGTCACTGTAGTATCAGCGCGGGACCCCGCCACTGTCTTCTGGGGATATTGCACCCCCTCTCCGAAGTAACTCCAACTCGGAGCTGATTAATTTAGTAGTGGGGGTTTGGGGGCAAGAAAACACAGTCTGAAGTGATTCTCTTATGCCAACCGCACATGCGATCGACATAAAGAAGTCGTTGTAATGTCGATTAACAACAGAATTGTCAACCAACTGTCATGGATCCACCCCTACTCATGCTGTGTAACCCTCAAAGCCATTCTCCCTGAGGAATCTGTCTAGTCCTGTGTTACCGCTACACACGCTGTGTAACCCTCAATGCCATTCTTCTTCAGGAATCTGTCTAGTGCAGTGTTACTGCCCACTCATGCTGTGTGTAACCCTCAATGCCATTCTCCCTCAGGAATCTCTCTAGTCCTGTGTTACCCCTGCTCATGCTGTGTGACCCTCATTGTCATTCTTACTCAGGATTCTATCTAGTCCTGTGTTACCCCTACTGGTATGCTGTCGCTACAGCGACAACTTTACCATTAATGCGACAACAGCACCAGGTCACAGTAGTGTCCTTGCGGGACCTCGGCACTGCCTTCTGGGGGCGTTGCACCCCCTCTCGGAAGTAACTCTGACTCAGAGTTGATTAATTTAGTAGCTGGGGTTTGGGGGGTATGGAGGGGTTGTGGGATAATAGATGGACCAGACACTGAACTTCAAGTTCAACACACAATCTCTGTGTGATGTTTATTCAAAATATAGGAGATAACCTTCAGCAATGGCATATTCCTTCTTCAGTACATCAGTTTGAAGCAACAGACTATGAAAGTCTTTCCTCTACACTTAGTTAGCACCTACTGATTCACTGACCTCTGATCTATCTTATCTGTTGAGATTTAGCATCCCCTATACAGGCCTTGTTTGCTTGGGTGGTGGGGGCTCAAATAAAAAAACAAAACAAGCTAAAGACAAAGAACCTCAGTGCAGAAGCACTGAAACAAGGGTTACTCGAAAGGGCATTGACAATACGCCAAGTTTCAAAGAAACACAACATCACACATACTTCCATAATGCAAAGCATGATGAGATATGTGCAAATCACCATGCAATTTCAGACTTGTTCAACTTACAGCAATTTTCATGCATTTTAAATACACAACTAATTTAATTTCTATTATACAGTCCCCTCGTAACTTTTTACCTTTGTCAAAAACACCATGGTATTTTCGGTTTTATACATACAAGGTATATACATTAAAGTATTTTATGACATAGTGCCGTTGCATACTAGTACCAACAACTAGGAACACAGCCGGTTGTTTTACATCAGCTCGGAGGTCACCACAATAACCTCCTTGTACAAGGACCTGAGAGGGAAAAGGAAAATTTAAAGAGGACACTATACCATAATCAAGAAAGGAGAGGGGGTGCCCATAGGTGGCCAACCTTATGGACTAGAAATTGTAAAGAATAGATTAGGCTAAGAAATAGAAGAACTGCTGCAACAGATTTAAGAAAAGGTCGGTACTCAAGAGTGGCAGCAGCTCCCTATCACAGGGGGCAAGAAAACACAGTCTGAAGTGACTCCCTTTATGCCAGCTGCAAATGCGGTCGACATAAAGCAGTTGCTGTAATGTCTATTGACAACTAAATTGTCAACCAACTGTCATGGATCCACCCCTACTCATGCTGTGTAACCCTCAAAGCCATTCTCCCTGAGGAATCTGTCTAGTCCTGTGTTACCCCTACTCATGCTGTGTGACCCTCAATGCCATTCTCCGTCAGGAATCAGTCTAGTCCTGGGTTACCCCTACTCATACTGTGTAACCCTCAATGCCATTCTCCCTCAGGAATCTGTCTAGTCCTGTGTTACTCATACACATGTTGTGTAACTCTCAATGCCATTCTCCTTCAGGAATCTGTCTAGTCCTGTGTTACTCCTACACATGCTGTGTAACCCTCAATGCCATTCTCCCTCAGGAATCTGTCTAGTCCTGTGTTACCCCTACTCATGCTGTGTAACCCCCAATGCTATTCTCCCTCAGGAATCTGTCTAGTCCTGTGTTACTCCTACACACGCTGTGTAACCCTCAGTGCCATTCTCCCGCAGGAATCTGTCTAGTCCTGTGTTACCCCAACTCATGCTGTGTAACCCTCAATGCCATTCTCCCTCAGGAATCTTTCTAGTCCAGTGTTACTTCTACACATGCTGTGTAACTCTCAATGCCATTCTCCCTCAGGAATCTGTCTAGTCCTGTGTTACCACCTGCTCATGCTATGTAACCCTCAATGCTCTTCTCCTTCAGAAATCTGTCTAGTCCTGTATTACCCCAACTCATGCTGTGTAACTCTCAATGCCATTCTCCTTCAGGAATCTGTCTAGTCCTGTGTTACTCCCACACATGCTGTGTAACCCTCAATGCCAATCTCCCTCAGGAATCACTCTAGTCCTGTGTTACCCCTACTCATGCTGTGTAACCCTCAGTGCCATTCTCCCCCAGGAATCTGTCTAGTCTTGCGTTACCCCTACTCATGCTGTGTAACCCCCAATGCTATTCTCCCTCAGGAATCTGTCTAGTCCTGTGTTACTCCTACACACGCTGTGTAACCCTCAGTGCCATTCTCCCGTAGGAATCTGTCTAGTCCTGTGTTACCCCAACACATGCTGTGTAACCCTCAATGCCATTCTGCCTCAGGAATCTGTCTAGTCCTGTGTTACCCCCTGCTCATGCTATGTAACCCTCAATGCCATTCTCCCTCAGGAATCTGTCTAGTCCTGTGTTACCCCTACTCATGCTGTGTAACCTTCAGTGCCATTCTCCATCAGTAATCTGTCTAGTCCTGTGTTTCCCCTACTCATGCTGTGTGACCCTCACTGCCATTCTGCCTCAGAAATCTGTATAGATCTGTGTTACCCTTACACATGCTGTATAACTCTCAATGTCATTCTCCCTCAGGAATCTGTCTAGTCCTGTGTTACCCCGTCTCATGTTTTCTAATCCTCAGTGCCATTCTTCCTCAGGAATCTGTCTAGTTCTGTGTTACCCCATCTCATGTTTTCTAATCCTTACTGCCATTCTCCCTCAGGAATCTGTCTAGTCCTGTGTTACCCCAACTCATGCTGTGGAACCCTCAGTGCCATTCTCCCTCACGAATCTGTCTAGTCCTGTGTTACCCGTACTCATGCTGTGTAACTCTCAGTGCCATTCTCCCTCAGGAATCTGTTTAGTCCTGTGTTACCCCCTGCTGATGCTCTGTAACCCTCAATGTCATTCTCCCTCAGGAATCAGTCTGATCCTGTGTTACCCCTACACATGCTGTGTAATCCTCAATGCCATTATCCTTCAGGAATATGTCTAGTCCTGTGTTACTCCTACACATGCTGTGTAACCCTCAGTGCCATTCTCCCGCAGGAATCGGTCTAGTCCTGTGTTACCCCTACTCATGTTGTGTAACCCTCAATGCAATTGTCCCACAGGAATATGTCTAGTCCTGTGTTACTCCTACACATGCTGTGTAACCCTCCGTGCCATTCTCCCGCAGGAATCGGTCTAGTCCTGTGTTACCCCCTGCTCATGCTATGTAGCCCTCAATGCCATTCTCCCTCAGGAATCAGTCTAGTCTTGTGTTACCCCTACTCATGCTGTGTAACCCTCAGTGCCATTCTTCCTCAGGAATCTGTCTAGTCCTGTGTTAACCCTACTCATGCTGTGTAACGCTCAATGCCATTCTTCCTCAGGAATCTGTCTAGTCCTGTGTTACCTCTACTCATGCTGTGGATATCTCAATGTCATTCTTCCTCAGGAATCTGTCTAGTCCTGTGTTACCCCTACTGGTGTGTCATCACTATGGTGACAGCTTTACCATGACCGACACTACAGCGCCAGGTCACTGTAGTATCGTGTTGGTTTGACACTACTATCTGGGGGTATGTGCCCCTCTCTGAGTAACTCCTTCGTAGTTGATTAATTTAGTAGCGGGGTTCAGGGGCAAGAAAACGCAGTTCTGAAGTGACTCTTTATGCCAACCGCAAATGTGGCTCATATAAAGGAGTCATCAACGCCGATTGACAACAAATTGTCAACCAACTGTCATGGATCCACCCTACTCATCCTGTGTAACCCTCAAAGCCAATCTCCCTCAGGGATCTGTCTAGTCCTGTGTTACCGCTACACATGCTGTGTAACCCTCAATGCCATTCTCCGTAAGGAATCTGTCTAGTGCTATGCTACCCCCTACTCATGCTGTGTGACCCTCAGGAGTCTGTCTAGTCCTGTGTTACCCCAACTGATGCTGTGTAACCCTCAATTCAATTCTCTCTCAGGAATCTGTCTAGTCCTGTGTTACCCCTACTCATTTTGTATAACCTTCAGTGCCATTCTCCCTTAGTAATCTGTCTAGTTCTGTTTCCCCAATCATGCTGTGTGATCCTCACTGCCATTCTCCCTCAGAAGTCTGTATAGATCTGTATTACCCCCTTGTTAATCATGCTGTGTAACGCTCAGTGCCATTCTCCCGCAGGAATCTGTCTAGTCCTGTGTTACCCGATCTCATGTTTTCTAATCCTCAGTGCCATTCCCCCTCAGGAAACTGTCTAGTCCAGTGATACCCCAACTCATGCTATGTAACCCTCAATGCCATTCTCCCTCGGGAATCTGTCTAGTGCTATGTTACTCCTACTCATGCTGTGTAACCCTCAGTGCCCTTCTCCTTCAGGAATCTGTCTAGTCCTGTGTTACCCCTACTCATGCTGTGTGACCTTCAATGCCATTCTCCGTCAGGAATCAGTCTAGTCCTGGGTTACCCCTACTCATACTGTGTAACCCTCAATGCCATTCTCCCTCAGGAATCTGTCTAGTCCTGTGTTACTCCTACACATGCTGTGTAACCCTCAATGCCAGTCTCCCTCAGGAATCACTCTCGTCCTGTGTTACCCCTACTCATGCTGTGTAACCCTCAGTGCCATTCTCCCTCAGGAATCTGTCTAGTCCTGTGTTACCACCTGCTCATGCTATGTAACCCTCAATGCCATTCTCCTTCAGGAATCAGCCTAGTCCTGTGTTACCCCTACTCATGCTGTGTAACCCTCAGTGCCATTCTCCCTCAGGAATCTGTCTAGTCCTGTGTTACCCCTACTCATGCTGTGTAACCCCCAGTGCTATTCTCCCTCAGGAATCTGTCTAGTCCTGTGTTACTCCTACACACGCTGTGTAACCCTCAGTGCCATTCTCCCGCAGGAATCTGTCTAGTCCTGTGTTACCCCAACTCATGCTGTGTAACCCTCAATGCCATTCTTCCTCAGGAATCTGTCTAGTCCTGTGTTACCCCTGCTCATGCTATCTAACCCTCAGTGCCATTCTCCCTCAGGAATCTGTCTAGTCCTGTGTTACTCCTACTCATGCTGTGTAACCCTCAATGCCATTCTCCCTCAGGAATCTGTCTAGTCCTGTGTTACTCCTACACATGCTGTGTAACCCTCAATGCCAATCTCCCTCAGGAATCACTCTAGTCCTGTGTTACCCCTACCCATGCTGTGTAACCCTCAGTGCCATTCTCCCTCAGGAATCTGTCTAGTCCTGTGTTACCACATGCTCATGCTATGTAACCCTCAGTGTCATTCTCCTTCAGGAATCTGTCTAGTCCTGTGTTACCCCAACTCATGCTGTGTAACTCTCAATGCCATTCTCTTTCAGGAATCTGTCTAGTCCTGTGTTACTCCTACACATACTGTGTAACCCTCAATGCCAATCTCCCTCAGGAATCACTCTAGTCCTGTATTACCCCTACTCATGCTGTGTAACCCTCAGTGCCATTCTCCCTCAGGAATCTCTCTAGTCCTGTGTTACCCCTACTCATGCTGTGTAACCCCCAATGCTATTCTCCCTCAGTAATCTGTCTAGTCCTGTGTTACCCCAACTCATGCTATGTAACCCTCAATGCCATTCTCCCTCAGGAATCTGTCTAGTCCTGTGTTACCCCCTGCTCATGCTATGTAACCCTCAATGCCATTCTCCCTCAGGAATCTGTCTAGTTCTGTGTTACCCCATCTCATGTTTTCTAATCCTTAGTGCCATTCTCCCTCAGGAATTTGTCTAGTCCTGTGTTACCCCAACTCATGCTGTGGAACCCTCAGTGCCATTCTCCCTCAGGAATCTGTCCAGTCCTGTGTTACCCGTACTCATGCTGTGTAACGCTCAGTGCCATTCTCCAGCAGGAATCGGTCTAGTCCTGTGTTACCCCTACTCATGTTGTGTAACCCTCAATGCCATTATCCCACAGGAATATGTCTAGTCCTGTGTTACCCCTACACATGCTGTGTAACCCTCCGTGCCATTCTCCTGCAGGAATCTGTCTAGTCCTGTGTTACCCCTGCTCATGCTGTGTAACCCTCAATGCCATTCTCCCTCAGGAATCAGTCTAGTCTTGTGTTACCCCTACTCATGCTGTGTAACCCTCAGTGCCATTCTTCCTCAGGAATCTGTCTAGTCCTGTTACCATCTCATGTTCTCTAATCCTCAGTGCCATTCTCCCTCAGGAATCCGTCTAGTCCTGTGTTACCCCTACTCATGCTGTGTGACCCTCAATGCCATTCTCCCTCAGGAATCTGTCTAGTCCTGTGTTACCCCTACTCATGCTGTTTATCCCTAAATGTCATTCTTCCTCAGGAATCTGTCTAATCCTGTGTTACCGTACTGGTGTGTCATCACTATGGTGACAGCTTTACCATGACCGACACTCAGCGCCAGGTCACTGTAGTATCGGCGAGGACCCAGCACTGCTTTCTGGGGTATGTGCCCCTATCTGAATAACTCAGCTCGTAGTTGATTAATTTAGTAGCGGGGTTCAGGGGCAGAAAAGCATGATCTGGTGACACCCTTTATGCCAACCGCAAATGTGGCCGACATAAAGGAGGTCAGTGTAACGTCGATTGACAACAAAATTGTCGACCAACTGTCATGGATCCACCCCTACTCATCCTGTGTAACCCTCAAAGGAATTCTCCTCAGGGATCTATCTAGTCCGTCTTACCGCTACACATGCTGTGTAACCCTCAATGCCATTCTCCTAAGGAATCTGTCTGAGTGCTATACCCCTACTCATGCTGTGTGACCCTCAGGAGTCTGTCTAGTCCTCTGTTACCCCAACTGATGCTGTGTAACCCTCAATTCAATTCTCTCTCAGGAATCTGTCTAGTCCTGTGTTACCACTACTCATTTTGTATAACCTTCAGTGCCATTCTCCCTTAGTAATCTGTCTAATTCTGTTTCCGCTAATCATGCTGTGTGATCCTCACTGCCATTCTCCCTCAGAAGTCAGTATAGATCTGTATTACCCTTACTCATGCTGTGTAACCCTCAGTGCCATTCTCCCTCAGGAATCTGTCTAGTTCTGTGTTACCCCATCTCATGTTTTCTAATCCTTAGTGCCATTCTCCCTCAGGAATCTGTCTAGTCCTGTGTTACCCCAACTCATGCTGTGGAACCCTCAGTGCCATTCTCCCTCAGGAATCTGTCCAGTCCTGTGTTACCTGTACTCATGCTGTGTAACCCTCAATGCCATTTTCCCTCAGGAATCTGTCTAGTTCTGTGTTACTCATTCTCATGCTGTGTAACTCTCAATGCCATTCTCCTTCAGGAATATGTCTAGTCCTGTGTTACTCCTACACATGCTGTGTAACCCTCCGTGCCATTCTCCTGCAGAAATTGGTCTAGTCCTGTGTTACCCTCTGCTCATGCTATTTAGCCCTCAATGCCATTCTCCCTCAGGAATCAGTCTAGTCTTGTGTTACCCCTACTCATGCTGTGTAACCCTCAGTGCCATTCTTCCTCAGGAATCTGTCTAGTCCTGTGTTACCACATCTCATGTTCTCTAATCCTCAGTGCCATTCTCCCTCAGGAATCCGTCTAGTCCTGTGTTACCCCTACTCATGCTGTGTGACCCTCAATGCCATTCTCCCTCAGGAATCTGTCTAGTCCTGTATTACCTCTACTCATGCTGTTGATATCTCAATGTCATTCTTCCTCAGGAATCTGTCTAATCCTGTGTTACCCGTACTGGTGTGTCATCACTATGGTGACAGCTTTACCATGACCGACACTACAGCGCCAGGTCACTGTAGTATCGGCGCGGGACCCCGGCACTGCTTTCTGGGGGTATGTGCCCCCTATCTGAAGTAACTCCAGCTCGTAGTTGATTAATTTAGTAGCGGGGGTTCAGGGGCAAGAAAACGCAGTCTGAAGTGACACCCTTTATGCCAACCGCAAATGTGGCCGACATAAAGGAGTCAGTGTAACGTCGATTGACAACAAAATTGTCGACCAACTGTCATGGATCCACCCCTACTCATCCTGTGTAACCCTCAAAGGCATTCTCCCTCAGGGATCTATCTAGTCCTGTCTTACCGCTACACATGCTGTGTAACCCTCAATGCCATTCTCCCTAAGGAATCTGTCTAGTGCTATGCTACCCCCTACTCATGCTGTGTGACCCTCAGGAGTCTGTCTAGTCCTCTGTTACCCCAACTGATGCTGTGTAACCCTCAATTCAATTCTCTCTCAGGAATCTGTCTAGTCCTGTGTTACCACTACTCATTTTGTATAACCTTCAGTGCCATTCTCCCTTAGTAATCTGTCTAATTCTGTTTCCGCTAATTATGCTGTGTGATCCTCACTGCCATTCTCCCTCAGAAGTCAGTATAGATCTGTATTACCCTTACTCATGCTGTGTAACCCTCAGTGCCATTCTCCCGCAGGAATCTGTCTAGTCCTGTGTGACCCCATCTCATGTTTTCTAATCCTCAGTGCCATTCCCCCTCAGGAAATTGTCTAGTCCTGTGATACCCCAACTCATGCTATGTAACCCTCAATGCCATTCTCCGTCAGGAATCAGTCTAGTCCTGGGTTACCCCTACTCATACTATGTAACCCTCAATGCCATTTTCCCTCAGGAATCTGTCTAGTTCTGTGTTACTCATTCTCATGCTGTGTAACTCTCAATGCCATTCTCCTTCAGGAATCTGTCTAGTCCTGTGTTACTCCTACACATGCTGTGTAACCCTCAGTGCCAATCTCCCTCAGGATCCACTCTTGTCCTGTGTTCCCCTACTCATGCTGTGTAACCCTCAGTGCCATTCTCCCTCAGGAATCTGTCTAGTCCTGTGTTACCCCTACTCATGCTGTGTAACCCCCAATGCTGTTCTCCCTCAGGAATCTGTCTAGTCCTGTGTTACTCCAACACACGCTGTGTAACCCTCGGTGCCATTCTCCCGTAGGAATCTGTCTAGTCCTGTGTTACTCCAACTCATGCTGTGTAACCCTCAATGCCATTCTGCCTCAGGAATCTGTCTAGTCCTGTGTTACCCCCTGCTCATGCTATGTAACCCTCAATGCCATTCTGCCTCAGAAATCTGTATAGATCTGCGTTACCCTTACACATGCTGTATAACTCTCAATGTCATTCTCCCTCAGGAATCTGTCTAGTCCTTGTTACCCCGTCTCATGTTTTCTAATCCTCAGTGCCATTCTTCCTCAGGAATCTGTCTGGTTTGTGTTACCCCGTCTCATGTTTTCTAATCCTTAGTGCCATTCTCCCTCAGGAATCTGTCTAGTCCTGTGTTACCCCAACTCATGCTGTGGAACCCTCAGTGCCATTCTCCCTCAGGAATCTGTCTAGTCCTGTGTTACCCGTACTCATGCTGTGTAACCCTCAGTGCAATTCTCCCTCAGGAATCTGTTTAGTCCTGTGTTACCCCCTGCTGATGCTCTGTAACCCTCAATGTCATTCTCCCTCAGGAATCAGTCTGATCCTGTGTTACCCCTACACATGCTGTGTAACCCTCAATGCCATTATCCTCAGGAATATGTCTAGTCCTGTGTTGCTCCTACACATGCTGTGTAACCCTCAGTGCCATTCTCCAAGAGAATCGGTCTAGTCCTGTTTTACCCCTACTCATGTTGTGTAACCCTCAATGCAGTTGTCCACAGGAATATGTCTAGTCCTGTGTTACTCCTACACATGCTGTGTAACTAGCGTGCCATTCTCCGCAGGAGTCAATCTACTCCTGTGCCCCTGCTCATGCTATGTAGCCCTCAATGCCATTCTCCCTCAGGAATCAGTCTAGTCTTTGTTTCCCCTACTCATGCTGTGTAACCCTCAGTGCCATTGTTCCTCAGGAATCTGTCTAGTCCTGTGTTACCACATGCTCATGCTATGTAACCCTCAGTGCCATTCTCCTCAGGAATTTGTCTAGTCCTGTGTTTCCTCAACTCATGCTGTTTAACCCTCAATGCCATTCTCCCTCATGAATCCGTCTGGTCCTGTGTTCCCTACTCATGCTGTGTGACCCTCAGTGCCATTCTCCCTCAGGAATCTGTCTAGTCCTGTGTTACCCTGCTCATATATAGCCCTCAATGCCACTCTCCTCAGGAATCAGTCTAGTCTTGTGTTAGTCCTACTCATGCTGTGTAATCCTCAATGCCATTCTCCTCAGGAATCTGTCTGGTCCTGTGTTACCCCTACTCATGCTGTGTAACCCTCAATGCCATTCTCCCTCAGGAATCTGTCTAGTCCTGTGTTACCCCCTGCTCATGCTATGTAACCCTCAATGCCATTCTCCCTCAGGAATCTGTCTAGTTCTGTGTTACCCCATCTCATGTTTTCTAATCCTTAGTGCCATTCTCCCTCAGGAATTTGTCTAGTCCTGTGTTACCCCAACTCATGCTGTGGAACCCTCAGTGCCATTCTCCCTCAGGAATCTGTCTAGTCCTGTGTTACTCTTACACATGCTATGTAACCCTCAATGCCATTCTCCCTCAGGAATCAGTCTAGTCCTGTGTTACTACTACTCATGCTGTGTAACCCTCAGTGTTATTCTTCCTCAGGAATCTGTCTAGTCCTGTGTTACCCGTACTCATGCTGTGTAACCCTCAGTGCCATTCTCCCTTAGCAATCTGTCTAGTCCTGTGTTGCCCCCTGCTCATGCTATGTAACCCTCAATGTCATTCTCACTCAGGAATCAGTCTAGTCGTGTGTTACCCCTACTCATGCTGTGTAACCTTCAGTGCCATTCACCCGCAGGAATCTGTCTAGTCCTGTGTTACCACATTTCATGTTCTCTAATCCTCAGTGCCATTCTCCCTCAGGAATCTGTCTAGTCCTGTGTTACCCCTACTCATGCTGTGTGACCCTCAATGCCAATCTCCCTCAGGAATCTGTCTAGTCCTGTGTTACCTCTACTCATGCTGTGGATATTTCAATGTCATTCTTCCTCCGGAATCTGTCTAGTCCTGTGTTACCCCTACTGGTGTGTCATCACTATGGTGACAGCTTTACCATGACCGACACTGCAGCGCCAGGTCACTGTAGTATCGGCGCGGGACCCCGGCACTGCTTTCTGGGGGTATGTGCCCCCTCTCTGAAGTAACTCCAACTCGTAGTTGATTAATTTAGTAGCGGGGGTTCAGGGGCAAGAAAACGCAATCTGAAGTGACTCCCTTTATGCCAACCGCAAATATGGTCGACATAAAGGAGTCGATGTAACATCGATTGACAACAAAATTGTCGACCAACTGTCATGGATCCACCCCTACTCATCCTGTGTTACCCTCAAAGCCATTCTCCCTCAGGGATCTATCTAGTCCTGTCTTACCGCTACACATGCTGTGTAACCCTCAATGCCATTCTCCCTAAGGAATCTGTCTAGTGCTATGCTACCCCCTACTCATGCTGTGTGACCCTCAGGAGTCTGTCTAGTCCTTTGTTTCCCCAACTGATGCTGTGTAATCCTCAATTCAGTTCTCTCTCAGGAATCTGTCTAGTCCTGTGTTACCCCTACTCATTTTGTATAACCTTCAGTGCCATTCTCCCTTAGTAATCTGTCTAGTTCTGTTTCCCTAATCATGCTGTGTGATCCTCACTGCCATTCTCCCTCAGAATGTGATATAGATCTGTATTACCCTTACTCATGCTGTGTAACCCTCAGTGCCATTCTCCCGCAGGAATCTGTCTAGTCCTGTGTTACCCCATCTCATGTTTTCTAATCCTCAGTGCCATTCCCCCTCAGGAAATTGTCTAGTCCTGTGATACCCCAACTCATGCTATGTAACCCTCAATGCCATTCTCCGTCAGGAATCAGTCTAGTCCTGGGTTACCCCTACTCATACTATGTAACCCTCAATGCCATTTTCCCTCAGGAATCTGTCTAGTTCTGTGTTACTCATTCTCATGCTGTAACTCTCAATGCCATTCTCCTTCAGGAATCTGTCTAGTCCTGTGTTACTCCTACACATGCTGTGTAACCCTCAGTGCCAATCTCCTCAGGATCCACTCTTGTCCTGTGTTCCCCACTCATGCTGTGTAACCCTCAGTGCCATTCTCCCTCAGGAATCTGTCTAGTCCTGTGTTACCCCTACTCATGCTGTGTAACCCCCAATGCTGTTCTCCCTCAGGAATCTGTCTAGTCCTGTGTTACTCAACACACACGCTGTGTAACCCTCGGTGCCATTCTCCGTAGGAATCTGTCTAGTCCTGTGTTACTCCAACTCATGCTGTGTAACCCTCAATGCCATTCTGCCTCAGGAATCTGTCTAGTCCTGTGTTACCCCCTGCTCATGCTATGTAACCCTCAATGCCATTCTGCCTCAGAAATCTGTATAGATCTGCGTTACCCTTACACATGCTGTATAACTCTCAATGTCATTCTCCCTCAGGAATCTGTCTAGTCCTTGTTACCCCGTCTCATGTTTTCTAATCCTCAGTGCCATTCTTCCTCAGGAATCTGTCTGGTTCTGTGTTACCCCGTCTCATGTTTTCTAATCCTTAGTGCCATTCTCCCTCAGGAATCTGTCTAGTCCTGTGTTACCCCAACTCATGCTGTGGAACCCTCAGTGCCATTCTCCCTCAGGAATCTGTCTAGTCCTGTGTTACCCGTACTCATGCTGTGTAACCCTCAGTGCAATTCTCCCTCAGGAATCTGTTTAGTCCTGTGTTACCCCCTGCTGATGCTCTGTAACCCTCAATGTCATTCTCCCTCAGGAATCAGTCTGATCCTGTGTTACCCCTACACATGCTGTGTAACCCTCAATGCCATTATCCCTCAGGAATATGTCTAGTCTGTGTTGCTCCTACCATGCTGTGTAACCCTCAGTGCCATTCTCCACGCAGAATCGGTCTAGTCCTGTGTTACCCCTACTCATGCTGTGTAACCCTCAATGCCATTCTCCACAGGAATCTGTCTAGTCCTGTGTTACTCACTCATGCTGTGTAACCCCAATGCCATTCTCCTCAGGAATCAGTCTACTCCTGTGTTACCCCTGCTCATGCTATGTAGCCCTCAATGCCATTCTCCCTCAGGAATCAGTCTAGTCTTTTGTTTCCCCTACTCATGCTGTGTAACCCTCAGTGCCATTGTTCCTCAAGAATCTGTCTAGTCCTGTGTTAACCCTACTCATGCTGTGTAACGCTCAATGCCATTCTTCCTCAGGAATTTGTCTAGTTCTGTGTTTCTTCTACTCATGCTGTTTAACCCTCAATGCCATTCTCCCTCATGAATCCGTCTAGTCCTGTGTTACCCCTACTCATGCTGTGTGACCCTCAGTGCCATTCTCCCTCAGGAATCTGTCTAGTCCTGTGTTACCCCCTGCTCATGCTATATAGCCCTCAATGCCACTCTCCCTCAGGAATCAGTCTAGTCTTGTGTTAGTCCTACTCATGCTGTGTAATCCTCAATGCCATTCTTCCTCAGGAATCTGTCTAGTCCTGTGTTAACCCTACTCATGCTGTGTAACCCTCAATGCCATTCTCCCTCATGAATCCGTCTAGTCCTGTGTTACCCGTACTCATGCTGTGTAACCCTCAGTGCCATTCTCCCTCAGGAATCTGTCTAGTCCTGTTTTACCCCTGCTCATGCTATGTAACCCTCAATATCATTCTCCCTCAGGAATCAATCTAGTCCTGTGTTACTCCTACACATGCTGTGTAACTCTCAATGCCATTCTTCCTCAGGAATCTGTCTAGTCCTGTGTTACTCCTACACATGCTATGTAACCCTCAATGCCATTCTCCCTCAGGAATCAGTCTAGTCCTGTGTTACTACTACTCATGCTGTGTAACCCTCAGTGTTATTCTTCCTCAGGAATCTGTCTAGTCCTGTGTTACCCGTACTCATGCTGTGTAACCCTCAGTGCCATTCTCCCTTAGCAATCTGTCTAGTCCTGTGTTGCCCCCTGCTCATGCTATGTAACCCTCAATGTCATTCTCACTCAGGAATCAGTCTAGTCGTGTGTTACCCCTACTCATGCTGTGTAACCTTCAGTGCCATTCACCCGCAGGAATCTGTCTAGTCCTGTGTTACCACATTTCATGTTCTCTAATCCTCAGTGCCATTCTCCCTCAGGAATCTGTCTAGTCCTGTGTTACCCCTACTCATGCTGTGTGACCCTCAATGCCAATCTCCCTCAGGAATCTGTCTAGTCCTGTGTTACCTCTACTCATGCTGTGGATATTTCAATGTCATTCTTCCTCCGGAATCTGTCTAGTCCTGTGTTACCCCTACTTGTGTGTCATCACTATGGTGACAGCTTTACCATGACTGACACTACAGCGCCAGGTCACCGTAGTATCGGCGCGGGACGCCGGCACTACTATCTGGGGGTATGTGCCCCCTCTCTGAAGTAACTCCAACTCGTAGTTGATTAATTTAGTAGCGGGGGTTCAGGGGCAAGAAAACGCAATCTGAAGTGACTCCCTTTATGCCAACCGCAAATATGGTCGACATAAAGGAGTCGATGTAACATCGATTGACAACAAAATTGTCGACCAACTGTCATGGATCCACCCCTACTCATCCTGTGTTACCCTCAAAGCCATTCTCCCTCAGGGATCTATCTAGTCCTGTCTTACCGCCACACATGCTGTGTAACCCTCAATGCCATTCTCCGTAAGGAATCTGTCTAGTGCTATGCTACCCCCTACTCATGCTGTGTGACCCTCAGGAGTCTGTCTAGTCCTTTGTTTCCCCAACTGATGCTGTGTAATCCTCAATTCAGTTCTCTCTCAGGAATCTGTCTAGTCCTGTGTTACCCCTACTCATTTTGTATAACCTTCAGTGCCATTCTCCCTTAGTAATCTGTCTAGTTCTGTTTCCCCTAATCATGCTGTGTGATCCTCACTGCTATTCTCCCTCAGAAATATGTATAGATCTGTATTACCTTTACTCATGCTGTGTAACCCTCAGTGCCATTCTCCCGCAGGAATTTGTCTAGTCCTGTGTTACCCGATCTCATGTTTTCTAATCCTCAGTGCCATTCCCCCTCAGGAAACTGTCTAGTCCTGTGATACCCCAACTCATGCTATGTAACCCTCAATGCCATTCTCCTTCAGGAATCAGCCTAGTCCTGTGTTACCCCTACTCATGCTGTGTAACCCTCAGGGCCATTCTCCCTCAGGAATCTGTCTAGTCCTGTGTTACCCCTACTCATGCTGTGTAACCCCCAATGCTATTCTCCCTCAGGAATCTGTCTAGTCCTGTGTTACCCCTACTCATGCTGTGTAACCCTCAATGCCATTCTCCCTCAGGAATCTGTCTAGTCCTGTGTTACTCCTACACATGCTGTGTAACTCTCAATGCCATTCTCCTTCAGGAATCTGTCTAGTCCTGTGTTACTCCTACACATGCTGTGTAACCCTCAATGCCAATCTCCCTCAGGAATCACTCTAGTCCTGTGTTACCCCTACTCATGCTGTGTAACCCTCAGTGCCATTCTCCCTCAGGAATCTGTCTAGTCCTGTGTTACCCCTACTCATGCTGTGTCACCCCCAATGCTATTCTCCCTCAGGAATCTGTCTAGTCCTGTGTTACTCCTACACATGCTGTGTAACCTTCAGTGCCATTCTCCCGCAGGAATCAGTCTGATCCTGTGTTACCCCTACACATGCTGTGTAACCCTCACTGCCCTTATCCCTCAGGAATATGTTTAGTCCTGTGTTACTCCTACACATGCTGTGTAACCCTCAGTGCCATTCTCCTGCAGGAATCAGTCTAGTCCTGTGTTCCCCTACTCATGCTGTGTAACCCTCAATGCCATTCTCCCTCAGGAATCTGTCTAGTCCTGTGTTACTCCTACACATGCTGTGTAACCCTCAATGCCATTCTCCCTCAGGAATCGGTCTAGTCCTGTGTTACCCCTGCTCATGCTATGTAGCCCTCAATGCCATTCTCCCTCAGGAATCAGTCTAGTCTTGTGTTACCCCTACTCATGCTGTGTAACCCTCAGTGCCATTCTTCCTCAGGAATCTGTCTAGTCCTGTGTTAACGCTACTCATGCTGTGTAACGCTCAATGCCATTCTTCCTCAGGAATTTCTCTAGTTCTCGTTTCTTCTACTCATGCTGTTTAACCCTCAATGCCATTCTCCCTCATGAATCCGTCTAGTCCTCTGTTACCCGTACTCATGCTGTGTAATCCTCAGTGCCATTCTCCGTCAGGAATCTGTCTAGTCCCGTGTTACCCGTACTCATGCTGTGTAACCCTCAGTGCCATTCTCCCTGAGGAATCTGTCTAGTCCTGTGTTACCCCCTGCTCATGCTATGTAGCCCTCAATGCCACTCTCCCTCAGGAATCAGTCTAGTCTTGTGTTACCCCTACTCATGCTGTGTAACCCTCAGTACCCTTCTTCCTCAGGAATCTGTGTAGTCCTGTGTTAACCCTACTCATGCTGTGTAACCCTCAGTGCCATTCTCCTTCAGGAATCAGCCTAGTCCTGTGTTACCCCTACTCATGCTGTGTAACCCTCAGTGCCATTCTCCCTCAGGAATCTGTCTAGTCCTGTGTTACCCCTACTCATGCTGTGTAACCCTCAGTGCCATTCTCCCTCAGGAATCTGTCTAGTCCTGTGTTACCCCTACTCATGCTGTGTAACCCTCAATGCCATTCTCCCTCAGGAATCTGTCTAGTCCTGTGTTACTCCTACTCATGCTGTGTAACCCTCAGTGCCATTCTCCCGCAGGAATCTGTCTAGTCCTGTGTTACCCCAACTCATGCTGTGTAACCCTCAATGCCATTCTCCCTCAGGAATCTGTCTAGTCCTGTGTTACCCCTACTCATGCTGTGTAACCCTCAATGCCATTCTCCCTCAGGAATCTGTCTAGTCCTGTGTTACCTCTACTCATGCTGTTGATATATCAATGTCATTCTTCCTCAGGAATCTTGTCTAGTCCTGTGTTACCCCTACTGGTGTGTCATCACTATGGTGACAGCTTTACCATGACCGACACTACAGCGCCAGATCACTGTAGTATCGGCGTGGGACCCCGGCACTGCTTTCTGGGGGTATGTGCCCCCTCTCTGAAGTAACTCCAACTCGTAGTTGATTAATTTAGTAGCGGGGGTTCAGGGGCAAGAAAACGCAATCTGAAGTGACTCCCTTTATGCCAACCGCAAATGTGGTTGACATAAAGGAGTCAATGTAAAGTCGATTGACAACAAAATTGTCGACCAACTGTCATGGATCCACCCCTACTCATCCTGTGTAACCCTCAAAGCCATTCTCCCTCAGGGATCTGTCTAGTCCTCTCTTACTGCTACTCATTTTGTAGAACCTTCAGTGCCATTCTCCCTTAGTAATCTGTCTAGTTCTGTTTCCCCTAATCATGCTGTGTGATCCTCACTGCCATTCTCCCTCAGAGTCTGTATGAATCTGTACTACCCTTACTCATGCTGTGTAACCCTCAGTGCCATTCTCCAGAGGAATCTGTCTAGTCCTGTGTTACCCCAACTCATGCTATGTAACCCTCAGTGCCATTCTCCCTCAGGAATCTGTCTAGTCCTATGTTACTCCCTACTCGCTTGTAACCCTCAGTGCCATTCTCCTTCAGGAATCTGTCGAGTCCTGTGTTACCCCTACTCCTGCTGTGTGACCCTCAATGCCATTCTCCGTCAGGAATCAGTCTAGTCCTGGGTTACCCCTACTCATACTGTGTAACCCTCAATGCCATTCTCCCTCAGGAATCTGTCTAGTGCTATGCTACCCCCTACTCATGCTGTGTGACCCTCAGGAGTCTGTCTAGTCCTTTGTTTCCCCAACTGATGCTGTGTAATCCTCAATTCAGTTCTCTCTCAGGAATCTGTCTAGTCCTGTGTTACCCCTACTCATTTTGTATAACCTTCAGTGCCATTCTCCCTTAGTAATCTGTCTAGTTCTGTTTCCCCTAATCATGCTGTGTGATCCTCACTGCTATTCTCCCTCAGAAATATGTATGATCTGTATTACCTTTACTCATGCTGTGTAACCCTCAGTGCCATTCTCCATGAGAATTTGTCTAGTCCTGTGTTACCCGATCCATGTTTTTCTAATCCTCAGTGCCATTCCCCTCAGGAAACTGTCTAGTCCTGTGATACCCAACTCATGCTATGTAACCCTCAATGCCATTCTCCTTCAGGAATCAGCCTAGTCCTGTGTTACCCCTACTCATGCTGTGTAACCCTCAGGGCCATTCTCCCTCAGGAATCTGTCTAGTCCTGTGTTACCCCTACTCATGCTGTGTAACCCCCAATGCTATTCTCCCTCAGGAATCTGTCTAGTCCTGTGTTACCCCTACTCATGCTGTGTAACCCTCAATGCCATTCTCCCTTAGGAATCTGTCTAGTCCTGTGTTACTCCTACACATGCTGTGTAACTCTCAATGCCTTTCTCCTTCAGGAATCTGTCTAGTCCTGTGTTACTCCTACACATGCTGTGTAACCCTCAATGCCAATCTCCCTCAGGAATCACTCTAGTCCTGTGTTACCCCTACTCGTGCTGTGTAACCCTCAGTGCCATTCTCCCTCAGGAATCTGTCTAGTCCTGTGTTACCCCTACTCATGCTGTGTCACCCCCAATGCTATTCTCCCTCAGGAATCTGTCTAGTCCTGTGTTACTCCTACACATGCTGTGTAACCTTCAGTGCCATTCTCCCGCAGGAATCAGTCTGATCCTGTGTTACCCCTACACATGCTGTGTAACCCTCACTGCCCTTATCCCTCAGGAATATGTTTAGTCCTGTGTTACTCCTACACATGCTGTGTAACCCTCAGTGCCATTCTCCTGCAGGAATCAGTCTAGTCCTGTGTTGCCCCTACTCATGTTGTGTAACACTCAATGCCATTATCCCACAGGAATATGTCTAGTCCTGTGTTACTCCTACACATGCTGTGTAACCCTCCGTGCCATTCTCCCTCAGGAATCGGTCTAGTCCTGTGTTACCCCCTGCTCATGCTATGTAGCCCTCAATGCCATTCTCCCTCAGGAATCAGTCTAGTCTTGTGTTACCCCTACTCATGCTGTGTAACCCTCAGTGCCATTCTTCCTCAGGAATCTGTCTAGTCCTGTGTTAACGCTACTCATGCTGTGTAACGCTCAATGCCATTCTTCCTCAGGAATTTCTCTAGTTCTGCGTTTCTTCTACTCATGCTGTTTAACCCTCAATGCCATTCTCCCTCAGGAATCTGTCTAGTCCTGTTTTACCTCCTGCTCATGCTATGTAACCCTCAATATCATTCTCCCTCAGGAATCTCTCTAGTCCTGTGTTACTCCTACACATGCTGTGTAACTCTCAATGCCATTCTCCCTCAGGAATCTGTCTAGTCCTGTGTTACCACCTGCTCATGCTATGTAACCCTCAATGCCATTCTCCTTCTGGAATCTGTCTAGTCCTGTGTTACCCCAACTCATGCTGTGTAACTCTCAATGCCATTCTCCTTCAGGAATCTGTCTAGTCCTGTGTTACTCCTACACATGCTGTGTAACCCTCAATGCCAATCTCCCTCAGGAATCACTCTAGTCCTGTGTTACCCCTGCTCATGCTGTGTAACCCCCAATGCTATTCTCCCTCAGGAATCTGTCTAGTCCTGTGTTACTCCTACACACGCTGTGTAACCCTCAGTGCCATTCTCCTGCAGGAATCTGTCTAGTCCTGTGTTACCCCAGCTCATGCTGTGTAACCCTCAATGCCATTCTCCCTCAGGAATCTGTCTAGTCCTGTGTTACCCCTGCTGATGCTATGTAACCCTCAATGCCATTCTCCCTCAGGAATCTGTCTAGTCCTGTGTTACCCCCTGCTCATGCTATGTAACCCTCAATGCCATTCTCCCTCAGGAAACTGTCTAGTCCTGTGTTACCCCTACTCATGCTGTGTAACCCTCAGTGCCATTCTCCATCAGTAATCTGTCTAGTCCTGTGTTTCCCCTACTCATGCTGTGTGACCCTCACTGCCATTCTGCCTCAGAAATCTATATAGATCTGTTTCCCTCACATATGCTGTATAACTCTCAATGTCATTCTCCTCAGGAATCTGTCTAGTCCTGTGTTACTGGTCTCATGTTTTCTAATCCTCAGTGCCATTCTCCTCAGGAATCTGTCTACTTCTGTTTACCCCGTCTCATGTTTTCTAATCCTTAGTGCCATTCTCCCTCAGGAATCTGTCTAGTCCTCTGTTACCCAAACTCATGCTGTGGAACCCTCAGTGCCATTCTCCCTCAGGAATCTGTCTAGTCCTGTGTTACCCGTACTCATGCTGTGTTACCCTCAGTGCCATTCTCCCTCAGGAATCTGTTTAGTCCTGTGTTACCCCCTGCTGATGCTCTGTAACCCTCAATGCCATTCTCCCTCAGGAATCTGTCTAGTCCTGTGTTACCCCTACTCATGCTGTGTAACCCTCAGTGCCATTCTCCATCAGTAATCTGTCTAGTCCTGTGTTTCCCCTACTCATGCTGTGTGACACTCACTGCCATTCTGCCTCTGGAATCTGTCTAGTCCTGTGTTACCCGTACTCATGCTGTGTAACCCTCAGTGCCATTCTCCCGCAGGAATCGGTCTAGTCCTGTGTTACCCCTACTCATGTTGTGTAACCCTCAATGCCATTCTCCCTCAGGAATATGTCTAGTCCCGTGTTACTCCTACACATGCTGTGTAACCCTCCGTGCCATTCTCCCGCAGGAATCGGTCTAGTCCTGTGTTACCCCCTGCTCATGCTATGTAACCCTCAATGCCATTCTCCCTCACAAATCAGTCTAGTCTTATGTTACCCCTACTCATGCTGTGTAACCCTCAGTGCCATTCTTCCTCAGGAATCTGTCTAGTCCTGTGTTACCACATCTCATGTTCTCTAATCCTCAGTGCCATTCTCCCTCAGGAATCTGTCTAGTCCTGTGTTACCCTACTCATGCTGTGCACCTTCAGTGCCATTCACCCGCAGAATCTGTAGTCCTGTGTTACCACATCTCATGTTCTCTAATCCTCAGTGCCATTCTCCCTCAGGACTCAGTCTGATCCTGTGTTACCCCTACACATGCTGTGTAATCCTCAATGCCATTATCCCTCAGGAATATGTCTAGTCCTGTGTTACTCCTACACATGCTGTGTAACCCTCAGTGCCATTCTCCCGCAGGAATCGGTTTAGTCCTGTGTTACCCCTACTCATGTTGTGTAACCCTCAATGCCATTATCCCTCAGGAATCAGTCTAGTCTTTTGTTACCGCTACTCATGCTGTGTAACCCTCTGTGCCATTCTTCCTCAGGAATCTGTCTAGTCCTGTGTTAACCCTACTCATGCTGTGTAACGCTCAATGCCATTCTCCCTCATGAATCCGTCTAGTCCTGTGTTACCCGTACTCATGCTGTGTAATCCTCAGTGCCATTCTCCGTCAGGAATCTGTCTAGTCCCGTGTTACCCGTACTCATGCTGTGTAACCCTCAGTGCCATTCTCCCTCAGGACTCAGTCTGATCCTGTGTTACCCCTACACATGCTGTGTAATCCTCAATGCCATTATCCCTCAGGAATCTGTCTAGTCCTGTGTTACCCCCTGCTCATGCTATGTAGCCCTCAATGCCATTCTCCCTCAGGAATCAGTCTAGTCTTTTGTTACCCCTACTCATGCTGTGTAACCCTCAGTGCCATTCTTCCTCAGGAATCTGTCTAGTCCTGTGTTAACCCTACTCATGCTGTGTAACGCTCAATGCCATTCTCCCTCATGAATCCGTCTAGTCCTGTGTTACCCGTACTCATGCTGTGTAATCCTCAGTGCCATTCTCCGTCAGGAATCTGTCTAGTCCCGTGTTACCCATACTCATGCTGCGTAACCCTCAGTGCCATTCTCCCTGAGGAATCTGTCTAGTCCTGTGTTACCCCCTGCTCATGCTATGTAGCCCTCAATGCCACTCTCCCTCAGGAATAAGTCTAGTCTTGTGTTACCCTTACTCATGCTGTGTAACCCTCAGTGCCATTCTTCCTCAGGAACCTGTCTAGTCCGTGTTAACCCTACTCACTGCTGTGTAACCCTCACTGCCATTCTCCCTCAGAATCTGTCTAGTCCTGTGTTAACCTACCCATGCTGTGTAACCCTCAATGCCATTCTTCCTCATGAATTTGTCTAGTTCTTTGTTCTTCTTCTCCTCATGCTGTTTAACCCTGAATGCCATTCTCCCTCATGAATCCGTCTAGTCCTGTGTTACCCGTACTCATGCTGTGTAACCCTCAGTGCCATTCTCCCTCAGGAATCTGTCTAGTCCTGTTTTACCTCCTGCTCATGCTATGTAACCGTCAATATCATTCTCCCTCAGGAATCTCTCTAGTCCTGTGTTACCACCTGCTCATGCTATGTAACCCTCAATGCCATTCTCCCTCAGGAATCTGTTTGGTCCTGTGTTGCCCCTGCTGATGCTCTGTAACCCTCAGTGCCATTCTCCCTCAGGAATCTGTCTAGTCCTGTGTTACCCCTACTCATGCTGTGTAACCCTCAGTGCCATTCTCCATCAGTAATCTGTCTAGTCCTGTGTTTCCCCTACTCATGCTATGTAGCCCTCAATGCCATTCTCCCTCAGGAATCAGTCTAGTCTTTTGTTACCCCTACTCATGCTGTGTAACCCTCAGTGCCATTCTTCCTCAGGAATCTGTCTAGTCCTGTGTTAACCCTACTCATGCTGTGTAACGCTCAATGCCATTCTTCCTCAGGAATTTGTCTAGTTCTGTGTTTCTTCTACTCATGCTGTTTAACCCTCAATGCCATTCTCCCTCATGAATCCGTCTAGTCCTGTGTTACCCGTACTCATGCTGTGTAATCCTCAGTGCCATTCTCCGTCAGGAATCTGTCTAGTCCCGTGTTACCCGTACTCATGCTGTGTAACCCTCAGTGCCATTCTCCCTGAGGAATCTGTCTAGTCCTGTGTTACCCCCTGCTCATGCTATGTAGCCCTCAATGGCACTCTCCCTCAGGAATAAGTCTAGTCTTGTGTTACCCTTACTCATGCTGTGTAACCCTCAGTGCCATTCTTCCTCAGGAATCTGTCTAGTCCTGTGTTAACCCTACTCATGCTGTGTAACCCTCACTGCCATTCTCCCTCAGGAATCTGTCTAGTCCTGTGTTAACCCTACCCATGCTGTGTAACCCTCAATGCCATTCTTCCTCATGAATTTGTCTAGTTCTTTGTTTCTTCTTCTCATGCTGTTTAACCCTGAATGCCATTCTCCCTCATGAATCCGTCTAGTCCTGTGTTACCCGTACTCATGCTGTGTAACCCTCAGTGCCATTCTCCCTCAGGAATCTGTCTAGTCCTGTTTTACCTCCTGCTCATGCTATGTAACCGTCAATATCATTCTCCCTCAGGAATCTCTCTAGTCCTGTGTTACTCCTACACATGCTATGTAACTCTCAATGCCATTCTCCCTCAGGAATCTGTCTAGTCCTGTGTTACCACCTGCTCATGCTATGTAACCCTCAATGCCATTCTCCTTCTGGAATCTGTCTAGTCCTGTGTTACCCCAACTCATGCTGTGTAACTCTCAATGCCATTCTCCTTCAGGAATCTGTCTAGTCCTGTGTTACTCCTACACATGCTGTGTAACCCTCAATGCCAATCTCCCTCAGGAATCACTCTAGTCCTGTGTTACCCCTGCTCATGCTGTGTAACCCCCAATGCTATTCTCCCTCAGGAGTCTGTCTAATCCTGTGTTACTCCCACACACGCTGTGTAACCCTCAGTGCCATTCTCCCGCAGGAATCTGTCTACTTCCGTGTTACCCCGTCTCATGTTTTCTAATCCTTAGTGCCATTCTCCTCAGGAATCTGTCTAGTCCTGTGTTACCCAAACTCATGCTGTGGAACCCTCAGTGCCATTCTCCCTCAGGAATCTGTCTAGTCCTGTGTTACCCGTACTCATGCTGTGTAACCCTCAGTGCCATTCTCCCTCAGGAATCTGTTTAGTCCTGTGTTACCCCCTGCTGATGCTCTGTAACCCTCAATGCCATTCTCCCTCAGGAATCTGTCTAGTCCTGTGTTACCCCTACTCATGCTGTGTAACCCTCAGTGCCATTCTCCATCAGTAATCTGTCTAGTCCTGTGTTTCCCCTACTCATGCTGTGTGACACTCACTGCCATTCTGCCTCAGGAATCTGTCTAGTCCTGTGTTACCCGTACTCATGCTGTGTAACCCTCAGTGCCATTCTCCCGCAGGAATCTGTCTAGTCCTGTTTTACCCCTACTCATGTTGTGTAACCCTCAATGCCATTCTCCCTCAGGAATATGTCTAGTCCTGTGTTACTCCTACACATGCTGTGTAACCCTCCGTGCCATTCTCCCTCAGGAATCGGTCTAGTCCTGTGTTACCCCCTGCTCATGCTATGTAGCCCTCAATGCCATTCTCCCTCAGGAATCAGTCTAGTCTTGTGTTACCTACTCATGCTGTGTAACCTCAGTGCCATTCTTCCTCCAGGAATCTGTCTAGTCCTGTGTTAGCGCTACTCATGCTGTGTAACGCTCAATGCCATTCTTCTCAGGAATTTCTCTAGTTCTCGTTTCTTCCTCATGCTGTTTAACCCTCAATGCCATTCTCCTCATGAATCCAGTCTAGTCCTCTGTTCCCGTACTCATTGTGTAATCCTCCAGTGCCATTCTCCGTCAGGAATCTGTCTAGTCCGTGTTACCCTACTCATGCTGTGTAACCCTCAGTGCCATTCTCCCTGAGGAATCTGTCTAGTCCTGTGTTACCCCCTGCTCATGCTATGTAGCCCTCAATGCCACTCTCCCTCAGGAATCAGTCTAGTCTTGTGTTACCCCTACTCATGCTGTGTAACCCTCAGTACCCTTCTTCCTCAGGAATCTGTGTAGTCCTGTGTTAACCCTACTCATACTGTGTAACCCTCAGTGCCATTCTCCTTCAGGAATCAGCCTAGTCCTGTGTTACCCCTACTCATGCTGTGTAACCCTCAGTGCCATTCTCCCTCAGGAATCTGTCTAGTCCTGTGTAACCCCTACTCATGCTGTGTAACCCCCAATGCTATTCTCCTCAGTAATTTGTCTAGTCCTGTGTTACTCCTACACACGCTGTGTAACCCTCAGTGCCATTGTCCAGCAGGAATCTGTCTAGTCCTGTGTTACCCCAACTCATGCTGTGTAACCCTCAATGCCATTCTCCCTCAGGAATCTGTCTAGTCCTGTATTACCCCCTGCTCATGTTATGTAACCCTCAATGCCATTCTCCCTCAGGAATCTGTCTAGTCCTGTGTTACCTCTACTCATGCTGTTGATATATCAATGCCATTCTCCCTCAGGAATCAGTCTAGTCCTGTGTTACTACTACTCATGCTGTGTAACCCTCAGTGTTATTCTTCCTCAGGAATCTGTCTAGTCCTGTGTTACCCGTACTCATGCTGTGTAACCCTCAGTGCCATTCTCCCTTAGCAATCTGTCTAGTCCTGTGTTGCCCCCTGCTCATGCTATGTAACCCTCAATGTCATTCTCACTCAGGAATCAGTCTAGTCGTGTGTTACCCCTACTCATGCTGTGTAACCTTCAGTGCCATTCACCCGCAGGAATCTGTCTAGTCCTGTGTTACCACATTTCATGTTCTCTAATCCTCAGTGCCATTCTCCCTCAGGAATCTGTCTAGTCCTGTGTTACCCCTACTCATGCTGTGTGACCCTCAATGCCATTCTCCCTCAGGAATCTGTCTAGTCCTGTGTTAACCCTACCCATGCTGTGTAACCCTCAATGCCATTCTTCCTCATGAATTTGTCTAGTTCTTTGTTTCTTCTTCTCATGCTGTTTAACCCTGAATGCCATTCTCCCTCATGAATCCGTCTAGTCCTGTGTTACCCGTACTCATGCTGTGTAACCCTCAGTGCCATTCTCCCTCAGGAATCTGTCTAGTCCTGTTTTACCTCCTGCTCATGCTATGTAACCCTCAATATCATTCTCCCTCAGGAATCTATCTAGTCCTGTGTTACTCCTACACATGCTGTGTAACTCTCAATGCCATTCTCCCTCAGGAATCTGTCTAGTCCTGTGTTACCACCTGCTCATGCTATGTAACCCTCAATGCCATTCTCCTTCTGGAATCTGTCTAGTCCTGTGTTACCCCAACTCATGCTGTGTAACTCTCAATGCCATTCTCCTTCAGGAATCTGTCTAGTCCTGTGTTACTCCTACACATGCTGTGTAACCCTCAATGCCAATCGCCCTCAGGAATCACTCTAGTCCTGTGTTACCCCTGCTCATACTGTGTAACCCCCAATGCTATTCTCCCTCAGGAGTCTGTCTAATCCTGTGTTACTCCTACACACGCTGTGTAACCCTCAGTGCCATTCTCCCGCAGGAATCTGTCTAGTCGTGTGTTACCCCAGCTCATGCTGTGTAACCCTCAATGCCATTCTCCCTCAGGAATCTGTCTAGTCCTGTGTTACCCCCTGCTGATGCTATGTAACCCTCAATGCCATTCTCCCTCAGGAATCTGTCTAGTCCTGTGTTACCCCCTGCTCATGCTATGTAACCCTCAATGCCATTCTCCCTCAGGAAACTGTCTAGTCCTGTGTTACCCCTACTCATGCTGTGTAACCCTCAGTGCCATTCTCCATCAGTAATCTGTCTAGTCCTGTGTTTCCCCTACTCATGCTGTGTGACCCTCACTGCCATTCTGCCTCAGAAATCTATATAGATCTGTGTTTCCCTTACATATGCTGTATAACTCTCAATGTCATTCTCCCTCAGGAATCTGTCTAGTCCTGTGTTACGCCGTCTCATGTTTTCTAATCCTCAGTGCCATTCTCCCTCAGGAATCTGTCTACTTCTGTGTTACCCCGTCTCATGTTTTCTAATCCTTAGTGCCATTCTCCCTCAGGAATCTGTCTAGTCCTCTGTTACCCAAACTCATGCTGTGGAACCCTCAGTGCCATTCTCCCTCAGGAATCTGTCTAGTCCTGTGTTACCCGTACTCATGCTGTGTTACCCTCAGTGCCATTCTCCCTCAGGAATCTGTTTAGTCCTGTGTCACCCCCTGCTGATGCTCTGTAACCCTCAATGCCATTCTCCCTCAGGAATCTGTCTAGTCCTGTGTTACCCCTACTCATGCTGTGTAACCCTCAGTGCCATTCTCCATCAGTAATCTGTCTAGTCCTGTGTTTCCCCTACTCATGCTGTGTGACACTCACTGCCATTCTGCCTCTGGAATCTGTCTAGTCCTGTGTTACCCGTACTCATGCTGTGTAACCCTCAGTGCCATTCTCCGCAGGAATCGGTCTAGTCCTGTGTTACCCCTACTCATGTTGTGTAACCCTCAATGCCATTCTCCTCAGGAATATGTCTAGTCCTGTGTTACTCCTACACATGCTGTGTAACCTCCGTGCCATTCTCCATGAGAATGGGTCTAGTCCTGTGTTACCCCCTGCTCATGCTATGTAACCCTCAATGCCATTCTCCCTCACAAATCAGTCTAGTCTTATGTTACCCCTACTCATGCTGTGTAACCCTCAGTGCCATTCTTCCTCAGGAATCTGTCTAGTCCTGTGTTACCACATCTCATGTTCTCTAATCCTCAGTGCCATTCTCCCTCAGGAATCTGTCTAGTCCTGTGTTACCCCTACTCATGCTGTGTAACCTTCAGTGCCATTCACCCGCAGGAATCTGTGTAGTCCTGTGTTACCACATCTCATGTTCTCTAATCCTCAGTGCCATTCTCCCTCAGGACTCAGTCTGATCCTGTGTTACCCCTACACATGCTGTGTAATCCTCAATGCCATTATCCCTCAGGAATATGTCTAGTCCTGTGTTACTCCTACACATGCTGTGTAACCCTCAGTGCCATTCTCCCGCAGGAATCGGTTTAGTCCTGTGTTACGCCTACTCATGTTGTGTAACCCTCAATGCCATTATCCCACAGGAATATGTCTAGTCCTGTGTTACTCCTACACATGCTGTGTAATCTTCCGTGCCATTCTCCCGCAGGAATCTGTCTAGTCCTGTGTTACCCCCTGCTCATGCTATGTAGCCCTCAATGCCATTCTCCCTCAGGAATCAGTCTAGTCTTTTGTTACCCCTACTCATGCTGTGTAACCCTCAGTGCCATTCTTCCTCAGGAATCTGTCTAGTCCTGTGTTAACCCTACTCATGCTGTGTAACGCTCAATGCCATTCTCCCTCATGAATCCGTCTAGTCCTGTGTTACCCGTACTCATGCTGTGTAATCCTCAGTGCCATTCTCCGTCAGGAATCTGTCTAGTCCCATGTTACCGCAGACCATGCTGTGTAACCTCAGTGCCATTCTCCTGAGGAATCTGTCTGAGTCCCTGTGTACCCCTGCTCATGCTATGTAGCCCTCAATGCCACTCTCCCTCAGGAATAAGTCTAGTCTTGTGTTACCCTTACTCATGCTGTGTAACCCTCAGTGCCATTCTTCCTCAGGAACCTGTCTAGTCCTGTGTTAACCCTACTCATGCTGTGTAACCCTCACTGCCATTCTCCCTCAGGAATCTGTCTAGTCCTGTGTTAACCCTACCCATGCTGTGTAACCCTCAATGCCATTCTTCCTCATGAATTTGTCTAGTTCTTTGTTTCTTCTTCTCATGCTGTTTAACCCTGAATGCCATTCTCCCTCATGAATCCGTCTAGTCCTGTGTTACCCGTACTCATGCTGTGTAACCCTCAGTGCCATTCTCCCTCAGGAATCTGTCTAGTCCTGTTTTACCTCCTGCTCATGCTATGTAACCGTCAATATCATTCTCCCTCAGGAATCTCTCTAGTCCTGTGTTACCACCTGCTCATGCTATGTAACCCTCAATGCCATTCTCCTTCTGCAATCTGTCTAGTCCTGTGTTACCCCAACTCATGCTGTGTAACTCTCAATGCCATTCTCCTTCAGGAATCTGTCTAGTCCTGTGTTACTCCTACACATGCTGTGTAACCCCCAATGCTATTCTCCCTCAGGAGTCTGTCTAATCCTGTGTTACTCCTACACACGCTGTGTAACCCTCAGTGCCATTCTCCCGCAGGAATCTGTCTAGTCGTGTGTTACCCCAGCTCATGCTGTGTAACCCTCAATGCCATTCTCCCTCAGGAATCTGTCTAGTCCTGTGTTGCCCCCTGCTGATGCTATGTAACCCTCAATGCCATTCTCCCTCAGGAATCTGTCTAGTCCTGTGTTACCCCCTGCTCATGCTATGTAACCCTCAATGCCATTCTCCCTCAGGAAACTGTCTAGTCCTGTGTTACCCCTACTCATGCTGTGTAACCCTCAGTGCCATTCTCCATCAGTAATCTGTCTAGTCCTGTGTTTCCCCTACTCATGCTGTGTGACCCTCACTGCCATTCTGCCTCAGAAATCTATATAGATCTGTGTTTCCCTTACATATGCTGTATAACTCTCAATGTCATTCTCCCTCAGGAATCTGTCTAGTCCTGTGTTACGCCGTCTCATGTTTTCTAATCCTCAGTGCCATTCTCCCTCAGGAATCTGTCTACTTCTGTGTTGCCCCGTCTCATGTTTTCTAATCCTTAGTGCCATTCTCCTCAGGAATCTGTCTAGTCCTGTGTTACCCAAACTCATGCTGTGGAACCCTCAGTGCCATTCTCCCTCAGGAATCTGTCTAGTCCTGTGTTACCCGTACTCATGCTGTGTAACCCTCAGTGCCATTCTCCCTCAGGAATCTGTTTAGTCCTGTGTTACCCCCTGCTGATGCTCTGTAACCCTCAGTGCCATTCTCCCTCAGGAATCTGTCTAGTCCTGTGTTACCCCTACTCATGCTGTGTAACCCTCAGTGCCATTCTCCATCAGTAATCTGTCTAGTCCTGTGTTTCCCCTACTCATGCTATGTAGCCCTCAATGCCATTCTCCCTCAGGAATCAGTCTAGTCTTTTGTTACCCCTACTCATGCTGTGTAACCCTCAGTGCCATTCTTCCTCAGGAATCTGTCTAGTCCTGTGTTAACCTACTCATGCTGTTAACTCAATGCCATTCTTCCTCAAATTTGTCTAGTTCTGTGTTTCTTCTACTCATGCTGTTTAACCCTCAATGCCATTCTCCCTCATGAATCCGTCTAGTCCTGTGTTACCCGTACTCATGCTGTGTAATCCTCAGTGCCATTCTCCGTCAGGAATCTGTCTAGTCCCGTGTTACCCGTACTCATGCTGTGTAACCCTCAGTGCCATTCTCCCTGAGGAATCTGTCTAGTCCTGTGTTACCCCCTGCTCATGCTATGTAGCCCTCAATGCCACTCTCCCTCAGGAATAAGTCTAGTCTTGTGTTACCCTTACTCATGCTGTGTAACCCTCAGTGCCATTCTTCCTCAGGAACCTGTCTAGTCCTGTGTTAACCCTACTCATGCTGTGTAACCCTCACTGCCATTCTCCCTCAGGAATCTGTCTAGTCCTGTGTTAACCCTACCCATGCTGTGTAACCCTCAATGCCATTCTTCCTCATGAATTTGTCTAGTTCTTTGTTTCTTCTTCTCATGCTGTTTAACCCTGAATGCCATTCTCCTCATGAATCCGTCTAGTCCTGTTGCCCAGTACTCATGCTGTGTAACCCTCAGTGCCATTCTCCCTCAGGAATCTGTCTAGTCCTGTTTTACCTCCTGCTCATGCTATGTAACCGTCAATATCATTCTCCCTCAGGAATCTCTCTAGTCCTGTGTTACTCCTACACATGCTATGTAACTCTCAATGCCATTCTCCCTCAGGAATCTGTCTAGTCCTGTTACCACCTGCTCATGCTATATAACCCTCAATGCCATTCTCCTTCTGGAATCTGTCTAGTCCTGTTACCCCAACTCATGCTGTGTAACTCTCAATGCCATTCTCCTTCAGGAATCTGTCTAGCCCTGTTACTCCACACATGCTGTGTAACCCTCAATGCCAATCTCCTCAGGAATCACTCTAGTCCTGTGTTACCCTGCTCATGCTGTGTAACCCTAATGCTATTCTCCCTCAGGAGTCTGTCTAATCCTGTGTTACTCCTACACACGCTGTGTAACCCTCAGTGCCATTCTCCAGCAGGAATCTGTCTACTTCCGTGTTACCCCGTCTCATGTTTTCTAATCCTTAGTGCCATTCTCCTCAGGAATCTGTCTAGTCCTGTGTTACCCAAACTCATGCTGTGGAACCCTCAGTGCCATTCTCCCTCAGGAATCTGTCTAGTCCTGTGTTACCCGTACTCATGCTGTGTAACCCTCAGTGCCATTCTCCCTCAGGAATCTGTTTAGTCCTGTGTTACCCCCTGCTGATGCTCTGTAACCCTCAATGCCATTCTCCCTCAGGAATCTGTCTAGTCCTGTGTTACCCCTACTCATGCTGTGTAACCCTCAGTGCCATTCTCCATCAGTAATCTGTCTAGTCCTGTGTTTCCCCTACTCATGCTGTGTGACACTCACTGCCATTCTGCCTCAGGAATCTGTCTAGTCCTGTGTTACCCGTACTCATGCTGTGTAACCCTCAGTGCCATTCTCCTGCAGGAATCTGTCTAGTCCTGTTTTACCCCTACTCATGTTGTGTAACCCTCAATGCCATTCTCCCTCAGGAATATGTCTAGTCCTGTGTTACTCCTACACATGCTGTGTAACCCTCCGTGCCATTCTCCGCAGGAATCGGTCTAGTCCTGTGTTACCCCCTGCTCATGCTGTAACCCTCAATGCCATTTTCCTCACAATCAGTCTAGTCTTATGTTACCCCACTCATGCTGTGTAACCCTCAGTGCCATTCTTCCTCAGGAATCTGTCTAGTCCTGTGTTATCCCTACTCTTGCTGTGTAACGCTCAATGCCATTCTTCCTCAGGAATTTGTCTAGTTCTGTGTTTCTTCTACTCATGCTGTTTAACCCTCAATGCCATTCTCCCTCATGAATCCGTCTAGTCCTGTGTTACCTGTACTCATGCTGTGTAATCCTCAGTGCCATGCTCCGTCAGGAATCTGTCTAGTCCATGTTACCCGTACTCATGCTGTGTAACCCTCAGTGCCATTCTCCCTCAGGAATCTGTGTAGTCCTCTGTTACCCCCTGCTCATGCTGTGTAGCCCTCGATGCCGCTCTCCCTCAGGAATCAGTCTAGTCTTGTGTTACCCCTACTCATGCTGTGTAACCCTCAGTGCCATTCTTCCTCAGGAATCTGTCTAGTCCTGTGTTAACCCTACTCATGCTGTGTAACCCTCAATGCCATTCTCCCTCAGGAATCTGTCTAGTCCTGTGTTAACCCTACTCATGCTGTGTAACCCTCAATGCCATTCTTCCTCAGGAATTTGTCTAGTTCTGTGTTTCTTCTTCTCATGCTGTTTAACCCTCAATGCCATTCTCCTCTTGAATCCATCTAGTCCTGTGTTACCCGTACTCATGCTGTGTAACCCTCAGTGCCATTCTCCCTCAGGAATCTGTCTGGTCTGTTTTACCCCCTGCTCATGCTATGTAACCCTCAATATCATTCTTCCTCAGGAATCACTCTAGTCCTGTGTTACTCCTACACATGCTGTGTAACTCTCAATGGCTTTCTCCCTCAGGAATCTGTCTAGTCCTGTGTTACTCCTACACATGCTATGTAACCCTCAATGCCATTCTCCCTCAGGAATCAGTCTAGTCCTGTGTTACTACTACTCATGCTGTGTAAGCCTCAGTGTTATTCTTCCTCAGGAATCTGTCTAGTCCTGTGTTACCCCTACTCAAGCTGTGTAACGTTCAGTGCCATTCACCCGCAGGAATCTGTCTAGTCCTGTGTTACCACATCTCATGTTCTCTAATCCTCAGTGCCATTCTCCCTCAGGAATCAGTCTAGTCCTGTGTTTCCCGTACTCATGCTGTGTGACCGTCAATGCCATTCTCCCTCAGGAATCTGTGTAGTCCTGTGTTACCCCCTGCTCATGCTATGTAGCCCTCAGTGCCATTCTCCCGCAGGAAGCCGTCTAGTCCTGTGTTACCCCATCTCATGTTCTCTAATCCTCAGTGCCATTCTCCGTCAGGAATCTGTCTAGTCCTGTGTTACCCTTACTCATGCTGTGTGACCCTCAGTGCCATTCTCCCTCAAGAATCTGTCTAGTCCTGTGCTACCCCTACTCATGCTGTGTAAGCCTTAATGCCATTCTCCGTCTTGAATCCGTCTAGTCCTGTGTTACCCCATCTCATACTGTGTAAACCTCATTGTCATTCTTCCTCAGGAATCTATCTAGTTATGTGTTTTCCCTACTCATGCTGTGCAACTCTCAATGCTATTCTCTCTCATGAAGACGTCTAGTCCTATGTTACCCCTACTCATGCTTGTAACCCTCCGTGCCATTCTCCCTCAGGAATCTGTCTAGTCCTGTGTTACCCCTACTCATGCTGTGTAACCCCCAATGCTATTCTCCTCAGTAATTTGTCTAGTCCTGTGTTACTGCTACACACGCTGTGTAACCCTCAGTGCCATTCTCCCGCAGGAATCTGTCTAGTCCTGTGTTACCCCAACTCATGCTGTGTAACCCTCAATGCCATTCTCCCTCAGGAATCTGTCTAGTCCTGTGTTACCCCCTGCTCATGTTATGTAACCCTCAATGCCATTCTCCCTCAGGAATCTGTCTAGTCCTGTGTTACCTCTACTCATGCTGTTGATATCTCAATGTCATTCTTCCTCAGGAATCTTGTCTAGTCCTGTGTTACCCCTACTGGTGTGTCATCACTATGGTGACAGCTTTACCATGACCGACACTACAGTGCCAGGTCACTGTAGTATCGGCGTGGGACCCCTGCACTGCTTTCTGGGGGTATGTGCCCCCTCTCTGAAGTAACTCCAACTCGTAGTTGATTAATTTAGTAGCGGGGGTTCGGGGGCAAGAAAACGCAGTCTGAAGTGACTCCCTTTATGCCAACCGCAAATGTGGTTGACATAAAGGAGTCAATGTAAAGTCGATTGACAAAAAAATTGTCGACCAACTGTCATGGATCCACCCCTACTCATCCTGTGTAACCCTCAAAGCCATTCTCCCTCAGGGATCTGTCTAGTCCTCTCTTACTGCTACTCATTTTGTAGAACCTTCAGTGCCATTCTCCCTTAGTAATCTGTCTAGTTCTGTTTCCCCTAATCATGCTGTGTGATCCTCACTGCCATTCTCCCTCAGAAGTCTGTATAGATCTGTACTACCCTTACTCATGCTGTGTAACCCTCAGTGCCATTCTCCCGCAGGAATCTGTCTAGTCCTGTGTTACCCCAACTCATGCTATGTAACCCTCAGTGCCATTCTCCCTCAGGAATCTGTCTAGTCCTATGTTACTCCTACTCATGCTGTGTAACCCTCAGTGCCATTCTCCTTCAGGAATCTGTCGAGTCCTGTGTTACCCCTACTCCTGCTGTGTGACCCTCAATGCCATTCTCCGTCAGGAATCAGTCTAGTCCTGGGTTACCCCTACTCATACTGTGTAACCCTCAATGCCATTCTCCCTCAGGAATCTGTCTAGTCCTGTGTTCTCCTTCACATGCTGTGTAACCCTCAATGCCAATCTCCCTCAGGAATCACTCTAGTCCTGTGTTACCCCTACTCATGCTGTGTAACCCTCAGTGCCTTTCTCCCTCAGGAATCTGTCTAGTCCTGTGTTACTACCTGCTCATGCTATGTAACCCTCAATGCCATTCTCCTTCAGGAATCAGCCTAGTCCTGTGTTACCCCTACTCATGCTGTGTAACCCTCAGTGCCATTCTCCTTCAGGAATCTGTCTACTCCTGTGTTACCCCTACTCATGCTGTGTAACCCCCAATGCTATTCTCCCACAGCAATCTGTCTATTCCTGTGTTACTCCTACACACGCCGTGTAACCCTCAGTGCCATTCTCCATCAGTAATCTGTCTAGTCCTGTGTTTCCCCTACTCATGCTGTGTGACCCTCACTGCCATTCTGCCTCCGAAATCTGTATAGATCTGTGTTACCCTTACACATGCTGTATAACTCTCAATGTCATTCTCCCTCAGGAATCTGTCTAGTCCTGTGTTACCCCGTCTCATGTTTTCTAATCCTCAGTGCCATTCTCCCTCAGGAATCTGTCTAGTTCTGTGTTTCGCCGTCTCATGTTTTCTAATCCTTAGTGCCATTCTCCCTCAGGAATCTGTCTAGTCCTGTGTTACCCCACCTCATGCTGTGCAACCCTCAGTGCCATTCTCCCTCAGGAATCTGTCTACTCCTGTGTTACCCGTACTCATGCTGTGTAACCCTCAGTGCCATTCTCCCTCAGGAATCTGTTTAGTCCTGTGTTACCCCCTGCTGATGCTCTGTAACCCTCAATGTCATTCTCCCTCAGGAATCAGTCTGATCCTCTGTTACCCCTACACATGCTGTGTATCCCTCAATGTCATTATCCCTCAGGAATATGTCTAGTCCTGTGTTACTCCTACACATGCCGTGTAACCCTCAGTGCCATTCTCCCGCAGGAATCGGTCTAGTCCTGTGTTACCCCTACTCATGTTGTGTAACCCTCAATGCCATTATGCCACAGGAATATGTCTAGTACTGTGTTACTCCTACACATACTGTGTAACCCTCCGTGCCATTCTCCCGCAGGAATTGGTCTACTCCTGTGTTATCCCCTGCTCATGCTATGTAGCCCTCAATGCCATTCTCCCTCAGGAATCAGTCTAGTCTTGTGTTACCCCTACTCATGCTGTGTAACCCTCAGTGCCATTCTTCCTCAGGAATCTGTCTAGTCCTGTGTTAACCCTACTCATGCTGTGTAACGCTCAATGCCATTCTTCCTCAGGAATTTGTCTAGTTCTGTGTTTCTTCTACTCATGCTGTTTAACCCTCATTGCCATTCTCCCTGATGAATCCGTCTAGTCCTGTGTTACCCGTACTCATGCTGTGTAATCCTCAGTGCCGGTCCCCCTCAGGAAACTGTCTAGTCCTGTGATACCCCAACTCATGCTATGTAACGCTCAATGCCATTCTCCCTCAGGAATCTGTCTAGTCCTATGTTACTCCTACTCATGCTGTGTAACCCTCAGTGCAATTGTCCTTCAGGAATCTGTCTAGTCCTGAGTTACCCCTACTCATGCTGTGTGACCCTCAATGCCATTCTCCGTCAGGAATCAGTCTAGTCCTGGGTTACCCCTACTCATGCTGTGTAACCCTCAATGCCATTCTCCCTCAGGAATCTGTCTAGTCCTGTGTGACTCCTACACATGCTGTGTAACCCTCAGTGCCAGTCTCCCTCAGGAATCACTCTAGTCCTGTGTTACCCCTACTCATACTGTGTAACCCTCAGTGCCATTCTCCCTCAGGAATCTGTCTAGTCCTGTTTTACCACCTGCTCATGCTATCTAACCCTCAATGCCATTCTCCTTCAGGAATCAGCCTAGTCCTGTGTTACCCCTACTCATGCTGTGTAACCCTCAGTGCCATTCTCCCTCAGGAATCTGTCTAGTCCTGTGTTACCCATACTCATACTGTGTAACCCCCAATGCTATTCTCCCTCAGGAATCTGTCTAGTCCTGTGTTACTCCTACACACACTGTGTAACCCTCAGTGCCATTCTCCTTCAGGAATCTGTCTAGTCCTGTGTTACCCCAACTCATGCTGTGTAACCCTCAATGCCATTCTTCCTCAGGAATCTGTCTAGTCCTGTGTTACTCCCTGCTCATGCTGTGTAACCCTCAATGCCATTCTCCCTCAGGAATCTGTCTAGTCCTGTGTTACTCCTACACATGCTGTGTAACTCTCAATGCCATTCTCCTTCAGGAATCTGTCTAGTCCTGTGTTACTCCTACACATGCTGTGTAACCCTCAATGCCAATCTCCCTCAGGAATCACTCTAGTCCTGTGTTACCCCTACTCATGCTGTGTAACCCTCAGTGCCATTCTCCCTCAGGAATCTGTCTAGTCCTGTGTTACCACCTGCTCATGCTATGTAACTCTCAATGCCATTCTCCTTCAGGAATCTGTCTAGTGCTGTGTTACTCCTACACATGCTGTGTAACCCTCAATGCCAATCTCCCTCAGGAATCACTCTAGTCCTGTGTTACCCCTACTCATGCTGTGTAACCCTCAGTGCCATTCTCCCTCAGGAATCTGTCTAGTCCTGTGTTACCCCTACTCATGCTGTGTAACCCCCAATGCTATTCTCCCTCAGGAATCTGTCTAGTCCTGTGTTGCTCCTACACACGCTGTGTAACCCTCAGTGCCATTCTCCCGCAGGAATCTGTCTAGTCGTGTGTTACCCCAGCTCATGCTGTGTAACCCTCAATGCCATTCTCCCTCAGGAATCTGTCTAGTCCTGTGTTACCCCTACTCATGCTGTGTAACCCTCAGTGCCATTCTGCATCAGTAATCTGTCTAGTCCTGTGTTACCCGTTCTCATGCTGTGTAACCCTCAGTGCCATTCTCCCTCAGGAATCTGTTTAGTCCTGTGTTACCCCCTGCTGATGCTCTGTAACCCTCAATGTCATTCTCCCTCAGGAATCAGTCTGATCCTGTGTTACCCCTACACATGCTGTGTAACCCTCAATGGCATTATCCCTCAGGAATCGGTCTAGTCCTGTGTTACCCCTACTCATGTTGTGTAACCCTCAATGCCATTATCCCACAGGAATATGTCTAGTCCCGTGATACCCGTACTCATGCTGTGTAACCCTCAGTGCTATTCTCCCTCAGGAATCTGTCCAGTCCTGTGTTACCCCCTGCTCATGCTGTGTAACCCTCAGTGCCATTCTTCCTCAGGAATCTGTCTAGTCCTGTGTTAACCCTACTCATGCTGTGTAACCCTCAATGCCATTCTCCCTCAGGAATCAGTCTAGTCTTGTGTTACCCCTACTCATGCTGTGTAACCCTCAGTGCCATTCTTCCTCAGGAAACTGTCTAGTCCTGTGTTAACCCTACTCATGCTGTGTAACCCTCAATGCCATTCTCCCTCAGGAATCTGTCTAGTCCTGTGTTACTCCTACACATGCTGTGTAACTCTCAATGCCATTCTCCCTCAGGAATCTGTCTAGTCCTGTGTTACTCTTACACATGCTATGTAACCCTCAATGCCATTCTCCCTCAGGAATCAGTCTAGTCCTGTGTTAGTACTACTCATGCTGTGTAACCCTCAGTGTTATTCTTCCTCTGGAATCTGTCTAGTCCTGTGTTACCCCTACTCATGCTGTGTAACCTTCAGTGCCATTCACCCGCAGGAATCTGTCTAGTCCTGTGTTACCACATCTCATGTTCTCTAATCCTCAGTGCCATTCTCCCTCAGGAATCTGTCTAGTCCTGTGTTACCCGTACTCATGCTGTGTAACCCTGAGTGCCATTCTCCCTCAGGAATCTGTTTAGTCCTGTGTTACCCCCTGCTGATGCTCTGTAACCCTCAATGTCATTCTCCCTCAGGACTCAATCTGATCCTGTGTTACCCCTACACATGCTGTGTAATTCTCAATGCCATTATCCCTCAGGAATATGTCTAGTCCTGTGTTACTCCTACACATGCTGTGTAACCCTCAGTGCCATTCTCCCGCAGGAATCGGTTTAGTCCTGTGTTACCCCTACTCATGTTGTGTAACCCTCAATGCCATTATCCCAGAGGAATATGTCTAGTCCTGTGTTACTCCTACACATGCTATGTAATCTTCCGTGCCATTCTCCCGCAGGAGATCTGTCTAGTCCTGTACCCCTGCTCATGCATGTTAGCCCTCAATGCCATTCTCCTCAGGAATCAGTCTAGTCTTTTGTTACCCTACTCATGCTGTGTAACCTCGAGTCCATTCTTCCTCAGGAATCTGTCTAGTCCTGTGTTAACCCTACTCATCCTGTGTAACGCTCAATGCCATTCTTCCTCAGAATTTGTCTAGTTCTGTGTTTCTTCTACTCATGCTGTTTAACCCTCAATGCCATTCTCCCTCATGAATCCGTCTAGTCCTGTGTTACCCGTACTCATGCTGTGTAATCCTCAGTGCCATTCTCCGTCAGGAATCTGTCTAGTCCCGTGTTACCCGTACTCATGCTGTGTAACCCTCAGTGCCATTCTCCCTGAGGAATCTGTCTAGTCCTGTGTTACCCCCTGCTCATGCTATGTAGCCCTCAATGCCACTCTCCCTCAGGAATAAGTCTAGTCTTGTGTTACCTTTACTCATGCTGTGTAACCCTCAGTGCCATTCTTCCTCAGGAATCTGTCTAGTCCTGTGTTAACCCTACTCATGCTGTGTAACCCTCACTGCCATTCTCCCTCAGGAATCTGTCTAGTCCTGTGTTAACCCTAGCCATGCTGTGTAACCCTCAATGCCATTCTTCCTCATGAATTTGTCTAGTTCTTTGTTTCTTCTTCTCATGCTGTTTAACCCTGAATGCCATTCTCCCTCATGAATCCGTCTAGTCCTGTGTTACCCGTACTCATGCTGTGTAACCCTCAGTGCCATTCTCCCTCAGGAATCTGTCTAGTCCTGTTTTACCTCCTGCTCATGCTATGTAACCCTCAATATCATTCTCCTCAGGAATCTCTCTAGTCCTGTGTTGCTCCTACACATGCATGTAACTCTCAATGCCATTCTCCCTCAGGAATCTGTCTAGTCCCGCAATGTTGCCACCTGCTCATGCTATGCAACCGCAGTGCCGTTTCTCCTTCTGGAATCTGTCTAGTCCTGTGTTACCCCAACTCATGCTGTGCAACTCTCAATGCCATTCTCCTTCAGGAATCTGTCTAGTCCAGTGTTGCTCCTACACATGCTGTGTAACCCTCAATGCCAATCTCCTCAGGAATCACTCTGGTCCTGTGCCCCTGCTCATGCTGTAGTAACCCCCAATGCTATTCTCCCTCAGGAGTCTGTCTAATCCTGTGTTGCTCCTCACACGCTGTGTAACCCTCAGTGCCATTCTCCCGCAGGAATCTGTCTAGTCGTGTATTACCCCAGCTCATGCTGTGTAACCCTCAGTGCCATTCTCCTCAGGAATCTGTCTGGTCCTGTGTTGCCCCTGCTGATGCTATGTAACCTCATGCTGCATTTCTCCTCAGGAATCTGTCTGGTCCTGTACTTCCCCCTGCCTCATACTGATGTAACCCTCAATGCCATTCTCCCAGAAACTGTCTAGTCCTGTGTTACCCCTACTCATGCTGTGTAACCCTCAGTGCCATTCTCCATCAGTAATCTGTCTGGTCCTGTGTTTCCCCTACTCATGCTGTGTGACCCTCACTGCCATTCTGCCTCAAAATCTATATAGATCTGTGTTTCCCTCACATGTATACTGTACTAACTCTCAATGTCATTCTCCCTCAGGAATCTGTCTAGTCCTGTGTCGCCGTCTCATGTTTTCTAATCCTCAGTGCCATTCTCCTCAGGAATCTGTCTACTTCTGTGTTACCCGTCTCATGTTTTCTAATCCTTAGTGCCATTCTCCTCAGAATCTGTCTAGTCCTGTGTTACCCAAACTCATGCTGTGGAACCTCAGTGCCATCCTCCCTCAGGAATCTGTCTGGTCCTGTGTGCCGTGCTCATGCTGTGTAACCCTCAGTGCCATTCTCCTCAGGAATCTGTTGGTCCTGTTTACCACCTGCTCATGCTATCAACCTCAATGCCATTCTCCTTCAGGAATCAGCCTAGTCCTGTGTTACACCTACTCATGCTGTGTAACCCTCAGTGCCAGTCTCCTCAGGAATCTGTCTAGTCCTGTGTTACCACTACTCATGCTGTAACCCCCAATGCTATTCTCCTCAGGAATCTGTCTAGTCCTGTGTTGCTCCTACACACTGTGTAACCCTCAGTGCCATTCTCCCTCAGGAATCTGTCTAGTCCTGTGTTACCCCAACTCATGCTGTGTAACCCTCAATGCCATTCTTCCTCAGGAATCTGTCTAGTCCTGTGTTACCCCCTACTCATGCTATCTAACCCTCAATGCCATTCTCCCTCAGGAATCTGTCTAGTCCTGTGTTACTCCTACACATGCTGTGTAACTCTCAATGCCATTCTCCTTCAGGAATCTGTCTAGTCCTGTGTTACTCCTACACATGCTGTGTAACCCTCAATGCCAATCTCCCTCAGGAATCACTCTAGTCCTGTGTTACCCCTACTCATGCTGTGTAACCCTCAGTGCCATTCTCCCTCAGGAATCTGTCTAGTCCTGTGTTGCTCTACACATGTTGTGTAACCCTCAATGCCAATCTCCCTCAGGAATCACTCTAGTCCTGTGTTACCCCTACTCATGCTGTGTAACCCTCAGTGCCATTCTCCCTCAGGAATCTGTCTAGTCCTGTGTTACCACCTGCTCATGCTATGTAACTCTCAATGCCATTCTCCTTCAGGAATCTGTCTAGTGCTGTGTTACTCCTACACATGCTGTGTAACCCTCAATGCCAATCTCCCTCAGGAATCACTCTAGTCTGTGTTGCCCCTACTCTGTGCTGTGCCAACCCCAATGCTATTCTCCCTCAGGAATCTGTCTAGTCCTGTGTTGCTCTACACCGCTGTAAGCCTCAGTGCCATTCTCCACGGGAATCTGTCTGGTGGTGTATTTCCCCAGCTCATGCTGTGCAACCCTCAATGCCATTCTCCTCAGGAATCTGTCAGTCCTGTGTACCCCTACTCATGCTGGCAACCCTCAGTGTCATTCTGCATCAGTAATCTGTCTAGTCCTGTGTTACCCGTTCCCATGCTGTGTAACCCTCAGTGCCATTCTCCCTCAGGAATCTGTTTAGTCCTGTGTTACCCCCTGCTGATGCTCTGTAACCCTCAATGTCATTCTCCCTCAGGAATCAGTCTGATCCTGTGTTACCCCTACACATGCTGTGTAACCCTCAATGGCATTATCCCTCAGGAATCGGTCAAGTCCTGTGTTACCCCTACTCATGTTGTGTAACCCTCAGTGCCATTATCCCACAGGAATATGTCTAGTCCCATGATACCCGTACTCATGCTGTGTAACCCTCAGTGCTATTCTCCCTCAGGAATCTGTCCAGTCCTGTGTTACCCCCTGCTCATGCTGTGTAACCCTCAGTGCCATTCTTCCTCAGGAATCTGTCTAGTCCTGTGTTAACCCTACTCATGCTGTGTAACCCTCAATGCCATTCTCCCTCAGGAATCAGTCTAGTCTTGTGTTACCCCTACTCATGCTGTGTAACCTCAGTGCCATTCTTCCTCAGGAATCTGTCTAGTCCTGTGTGCCTTCTCATGCTGTGTAACCCTCAATGCCATTCTCCTCAGGAATCTGTCTAGTCCTGTGTTAACCCTACTCATGCTGTGTAACCCAAGTGCCATTCTTCCTCAGGAATTTGTCTAGTTAATGACTGCTTCTCATGCTGTTTAACCCTCAATGCCATTCTCCCTCATGAATCAGTCTAGTCCTGTGTTACCCGTACTCATGCTGTATAACCCTCAGTGCCATTCTCCTCAGAAATCTGTCTAGTCTGTTTACCCTGCTCATGCTGATGTAACCCTCAATATCATTCTCCTCAGGAATCACTCTGGTCCTGTGTTGCTCTACACATGCTGTGTAACTCTCAATGCCATTCTCCCTCAGGAATCTGTCTGGTCCTGTGTTGCTCTTACACATGCTGTGTAACCCTCAATGCCATTCTCCTCAGGAATCAGTCTGGTCCTGTGACTACTACTCATGCTGTGTAACCCTCAGTGTTATTCTTCCTCAGGAATCTGTCTAGTCCTGTGTTACCCCTACTCATGCTGTGTAACCTTCAGTGCCATTCACCCGCAGGAATCTGTCTAGTCCTGTGTTACCACATCTCATGTTCTCTAATCCTCAGTGCCGTTCTCCCTCAGGAATCTGTCTAGTCCTGTGTTACTCCTACACACGCCGTGTAACCCTCAGTGCCATTCTCCATCAGTAATCTGTCTAGTCCTGTGTTTCCTACTCATGCTGAATGACCTCACTGCCATTTCTGCCTCCGAAATCTGCCCTTAGATCTGTGTTACCCTTCACATGCTGTATAACTCTCAATGTCATTCTCCCTCAGGAATCTGTCTGATCCTGTGTTGCCGTCTCATAGTTTCTAATCCTCAGTACCATTCTCCCTCGGGAATCTGTCTAGTTCTGTGTTTAACGTCTCATGTTTCTAATCCTTGAACACATTCTCCTCAGGAATCTGTCTAGTCCTGTTACCCCAACTCCATGCTGCATTTTAACCTCAGTTGCCATTCTCCCTCAGAATCTGTCTACTCCTGTGTTACCCAGTACTCATGCTGTGTAACCCTCAGTGCCATTCTCCCTCAGGAATCTGTTTAGTCTGTGTTGCCCCTGCTGATGCTCTGTAACCCTCAATGTCATTCTCCCTCAGAATCAGTCTGATCCTCTGTTCCCCCTACATGCTGTGTATCCTCAATGTCATTATCCTCAGGAATATGTCTGGTCCGTGTTGCTCCACACATGCAGTGTAACCCTCAGTGCCATTCTCCGCAGGAATCGGACTAGTCCTGTGTTACCCCTACTCATGTTGTGCTGACCCCTCAATGCCATTATGCCACAGGGAAATAATGTCTGGTACTGTTGCTCCTACACATGCACTGTAGCAACCTCCCGTGCCATTCTCCGCAAGGTGGTCTAGTCCTGTGTTATCCCCTGCTCATGCTATGTAGCCCTCAATGCCATTCTCCTCAGGAATCAGTCTAGTCTTGTGTTACCCCTATAATGCTGTGTAACCCTCAGTACCATTCTTCATCAGGAATCTGTCTAGTCCTGTGTTAACCTACTCATCCTTAATAACGCTCAATGCCATTCTTCCTCAAATTTGTCTAGTTCTGTGTTTCTTCTACTCATGCTGTTTTAACCCTCATTGCCATTCTCCTGATGAATCCGTCTAGTCCTGTACCATTACTCATGCTGTGTAATCCTCAGTGCGGTCCCCTCAGGAAACTGTCTTAGTCTGTGATACCCCAACTCATGCTATGTAACAGCTCAATGCCATTCTCCTCAGGAATCTGTCTGGTCTATGTTACTCCTACTCATGCTGTGAACCCTCAAGTGCAGTGTCCTTCGGAATCTGTCTGGTCCTGAGTTACCCTACTCATGTGTGTGACCCTCAATGCCATTCTCAGTCAGAATCAGTCTAGTCCTGGGTTACCCTACTAACGTGTAACCCTCAATGCCATTCTCCTCTGGAATCTGTCTGGTCTGTGTTGCTCCTACACATGCTGTGTAACCCTCAGTGCCAGTCTCCCTCAGGAATCCTCTAGTCCTGTGTACCCCTACTCATGCTGTGTAACCCTCGAGTGCCATTCTCCCTCAGGAATCTGTCTGGTCCTGTTTACCTGCTCATGCTATCCCAACCCTCAATGCCATTCTCCTTGGGAATCAGCCTAGTCCTGTATTACCCTACTCATCTGTGTAACCCTCAGTGCCATTCTCCCTCAGGAATCTGTCTAGTCCTGTGTTACCCATACTCATGCTGTATACCCCTAGCTATTCTCCTCAGGAATCTGTCTGGTCCTGTTTGCTCCCTACACACACACTGTAACCCTCAGTGCATTCTCCTTCAGGAATCTGTCTGGTCTGTGTTGCCCCCAACTCATGCTGTGTAACCCTCAATGCCATTCTTCCTCAGAATCTGTCTGATCCTGTGTTGCCCCTGCTCATGCTATGTAACCCTCAATGCCATTCTCCCTCAGAGATCTGTCTGGTCCTGTGTTGCTCCTACCACTGCTGTGCAACTCTCAATACCATTCTCCTTCAGGGGTCTGTACAGTCACAGTGTTGCTCCTACACATGCTGTGTAACCTCAATGCCATTCTCCCTCAGAATCACTCTGAGTCCTGTATTTGCCCCCTGCTCATGCTATGTAACCCTCAATGACATTCTCCCTCAGGGTCTGTCTGGTCCTGTGTTGCTCCTACACATGCTGTGTGACTCTCAATGCCATTCTCCTTCAGGAATCTGTCTGTCCTGTTTCTCCTACACATCCGTATGACCCTCAGCCATTCTCCTCAGGAATCCTCTGATCCTGTGTTTACTCGTAACATGTAACCCTCAGTGCCATTCTCCTCAGAAATCTGTCTAGTCCTGTGTTACCCCAACTCATGCTGTGTAACCCTCAATGCCATTCTTCCTCAGGTACTGTCTAGTCCTGTTCCCCTGCTCATGCTATGTAACCCTCAATGCCATTCTCCCTCAGGAATCTGTCTAGTCTGTGTTGCTCCTACACATGCTGTGTAACTCTCAATGCCATTCTCCCTCAGGAATCTGTCTAGTCCTGTGTTACCCCTACTCATGCTGTTAACCCTCAAGTGCCATTCTGCATCAGTAATCTGTCTAGTCCTGTGTTACCCATTCTCATGCTGTGAACCCTCAGTGCCATTCTCCCTCAGGAATCTGTTTGGTCCTGTGTGCCCCCTGCTGATGCTCTGTAACCCTCAATGTCATTTCTCCCTCAGGAATCAGTCTGATCCTGTGTGCCCTACACGTGCTGTGTAACCCTCAATGGCATTATCCACAGAATCGATTCTAGTCCTGTGTTACCCTACTCATGTTGTGAACCCTCAATGCCATTATCCACAGGAATATGTGTCTAGTCGTGATACCCGTGCTCATGCTGTGCAACCCTCGGTGCTATTCTCCCTCAGGAATCTGTCCAGTCCTGTGTTACCCCCTGCTCATGCTGTGTAACCCTCAGTGCCATTCTTCCTCAGGAATCTGTCTAGTCCTGTGTTAACCCTACTCATGCTGTGTAACCCTCAATGCCATTCTCCCTCAGGAATCAGTCTAGTCTTGTGTGACCCCTACTCATGCTGTGTAACCCTCAGTGCCAGTCTTCCTCAGGAATCTGTCTAGTCCTGTGTTAACCCTACTCATGCTGTGTAACCCTCAATGCCATTCTCCCTCAGGAATCAGTCTGGTCCTGTATTAACCCTACTCATGCTGTAACCCTCAATGCCATTCTTCCTCAGAATTTGTCTAGATTCTGTGTTTCTTCTTCTCATGCTGTTATTAACCTCAATGCCATTTCTCCCTCATGAATCAGTCTGGTCCTGTGTTACCCGTACTCATGCTGTAGCAACCCTCAGTGCCATTCTCCTCGAAATCTGTCCTAGTCCTGTTTCCCTGCTCATGCCATGTAACCTCAATATCATTCTCCCTCAGGAATCCTCTGGTCCTGTGTTGCTCCTACACATGCTGTAACTCAATGCCATTCTCCGTCAGGAATCTGTCAGATCCTGTTGCTCTTACATGCTATGTAACCCTCAGTGCATTCTCCTCAGGAATCAGTCTAGTCCTGTGTTACTACTACTCATGCTGGCAACCCTCAGTGTTATTCTTCCTCAGGAATCTGTCTAGTCCTGTTACCCTACTCATGCTGTGTAACCTTCAGTGCCATTCACCACGAGAATCTGTCTAGTACCTGTGTTACCATCTCATGTTCTCTAATCCTCCGGTACCATTCTCCCTCAGGAATCTGTCTAATCTGTGTTACCCATACTCATGCTGTAGTAACCCTGGTGCCATTCTCCTCAGAATCTGTTTAGTCCTGTGTTACCCCTGCTGATGCTCTGCTAACCCTCAATGTCATTCTCCTCAGGACTCAATCAGTCCTGTGTTACCCCTACACACATGCTGTGTAATCCTCAATGCCATTATCCTCCAGGAGATATGTAGTCCTGTGTTACTCCTACACATGCTGTAGCAGACCCTCAGTGCCATTCTCCACGGGAATCGGTTTAGTCCTGTGTTGCCCTACTCATGTAACCCTCAATGCATTATCCACAGGAATATGTCTGATCTCTGTTGCTCTACATGCTATGTAATCTTCAGTGCCATTCTCCGCAGGAATCTGTCTAGTCTGTGTTACCCCTGCTCATGCTTGTAGCCCTCAATGCCATTCTCCTCAGGAATCAGTCTAGTCTTTTGTTGCCCTACTCATGCTGTGTAACCCTCAGTACCCATTCTTCCTCAGAATCTGTCTAGTCCTGTGTTAACCCTACTCATGCTGTGTAGCAGCTCAATGCCATTCTTCCTCGGAATTTGTCTAGATTCTGTGTTTCTTCTACTCATGTTGAACCTCAATGCCATTCTCCCTCATGAATCCGTCTGGTCCTGTGTTGCCGATACTCATGCTGTGTAATCCTCAGTGCCATTCTCCGTCAGGAATCTGTCTAGTCCGTGTTACCGTACTCATGCTGTAACCTCAGTGCCATTCTCCTGAGAATCTGTCAGTCCTGTGTTGCCCCTGCTCATGCTATGTAGCCCTCAATGCCACTCTCCCTCAGGAATAAGTCTAGTCTTGTGTTGCCTTTACTCATGCTGTGTAACCCTCAATGCCATTCTTCCTCAGGAATCTGTCTCAGTCCTGTGTTAACCCTACTCATGCTGTATACCTCACCTTGCCATTCTCCCTCAGGAATCTGTCTGGTCCTGTGTTAACCCCTACCCATGCTGTGTAACCCTCAATGCCATTCTTCCTCTGAATTTGTCTAGTTCTTTGTTTCTTCCTTCTCATGCTGTTTAACCCTGAATGCCATTCTCCCTCATGAATCAGTCAGTCCTGTGTTCCCGTACTCATGCTGTGTAACCCTCAGTGCAATTCTCCCTCAGAATCTCTCTGGTCCTGTTTTCTCCTGCTCATGCTATGCAACCCTCAATATCATTCTCCTCAGGAATCTCTCTGGTCTGTGTTGCTCCTACACATGCTGTGTAACTCTCAATGCCATTCTCCCTCAGGAATCTGTCTGGTCTGTGTTGCCACCTGCTCATGCTATGTAACCCTCAATGCCATTCTCCTTCTGGAATCTGTCTAGTCTGTATTGCCCCAACTCATGCTGTGTAACTCTCAATGCCATTCTCCTTCCAGGAATCTGTCTGGTCAGTGTTGCTCCTACACATGCTGTATACCTCATGCAATCTCCTCAGGAAGTCACTCTAGTCCTGTGTCCTACTAACTCCTGCTGTGTGACCCCAATGCTATTCTCCTCAGGGTCCTGTCTAATCCTGTATTACACCACACGGCTGTGTAACCCTCAGTGCCATTCTCCGCGGGAATCCTGTCTAGTCGTGTGTTGCCCCAGCTCATGCTGTGTAACCCTCAGTGCCATTCTCCTCAGGAATCTGTCTGGTCTGTGTTGCCCCTGCTGATGCTGTAACCCTCAATGCCATTCTCCCTCAGGAATCTGTCTGGTCCTGTGTTGCCCCTGCCTCATGCTATGTAACCCTCAATGCCATTCTCCTCAGGAAACTGTCTGGTCCTGTGTTGCCCCTACTCATGCTGTGTAACCCTCAGTGCCATTCTCCATCAGTAATCTGTCTAGTCCTGTGTTTCCCCTACTCATGCCTTGTGACCCTCACTGCCATTCTGCCTCAGAAATCTATAGATCTGTGTTTCCTTACATATACATGTATAACTCAATGTCATTCTCCTCAGGAATCTGTCTAGTCCTGTGTTACGCCGTCTCATGTTTCTAATCCTCAGTGCCATTCTCCCTCAGGAATCTGTCTACCTGTACTTTACCCGTCTCATGTTTTCCTAATCCTTAGTGCCATTCTCCTCAGAAATCTGTCTAGTCCTGTATTTACCCAAACTCATGCTGTGGAACCCTCAGTGCTCATTCTCCCTCAGGAATCTGTCTAGTCCTGTGTTGCGGTACTCATGCTGTGTAACCCTCAGTTGCCATTCTCCCTCAGGAATCATGTTTAGTCCTGTTTTACCACCTGCTCATGATATCCAACCTCAATGCCATTCTCCTTCAGGAATCAGCCCTGGTCCTGTGTTACACCTACTCATGCTGTGTAACCCTCAGTGCCAGTCTCCCTCAGGAATCTGTCTAGTCTGTGTTCCCATACTCATACTGTGTAACCCCCAGTACTATTCTCCCTCAGGAATCTGTCTAGTCCTGTGTTACTCCTACACACACTGTGTAACCCTCAGTGCCATTCTCCCTCAGGAATCTGTCTAGTCCTGTGTTACCCCAACTCATGCTGTGTAACCCTCAATGCAATTCTTCCTCAGGAATCTGTCTAGTCCTGTGTTACCCCCTGCTCATGCTATCTAACCCTCAATGCCATTCTCCCTCAGGAATCTGTCTACTCCTGTGTTACTCCTACACATGCTGTGTAACTCTCAATGCCATTCTCCTTCAGGAATCTGTCTAGTCCTGTGTTACTCCTACACATGCTGTGTAACCCTCAATGCCAATCTCCCTCAGGAATCACTCTAGTCCTGTGTTACCCCTACTCATGCTGTGTAACCCTCAGTGCCATTCTCCCTCAGGAATCTGTCTAGTCCTGTGTTACTCCTACACATGCTGTGTAACTCTCAATGCCATTCTCCTTCAGGGAATCTGTCTGGTCTGTGTTGCTCCTACACACCTGTGTAACCCTCAATGCCAGATCTCCCTCAGAATCACTCTAGTCTATGTTTACCCCTACATGCTGTGTAACCTCAATTGCCATTCTCCCTCAGGAATCTGTCTAGTCCTGTGTTACCACCTGCTCATGCTATGTAACTTTCAATGCCATTCTCCTTCAGGAATTTGTCTAGTGCTGTGTTACTCCTACACATGCTGTGTAACCCTCAATGCCAATCTCCCTCAGGAATCACTCTAGTCCTGTGTTACCCTACTCATGCTGTGAACCCCCAATGCTATTCTCCCTCAGGAATCTCTGGTCCTGTGTTGCTCCTACACCGCTGTGTAACCCTCAGTGCCATTCTCCCGCAGGAATCTGTCTAGTCGTGTGTTACCCGAGCTCATGCTGTGTAACCCTCAATGCCATTCTCCCTCAGGAATCTGTCTAGTCCTGTGTTACCCCTACTCATGCTGTGTAACCCTCAGTGTCATTCTGCATCAGTAATCTGTCTAGTCCTGTGTTACCCGTTCTCATGCTGTGTAACCCTCAGTGCCATTCTCCCTCAGGAATCTGTTGAGTCCTGTGTTACCCCTGCTGATGCTCTGTAACCCTCAATGTCATTTCTCCTCAGGAATCAGTCTGATCTGTGTTGCCCCTACATGCTGCGTAACCTCAATAGCATTATCCCTCAGGAATCGGTCAAGTCCTGTGTTACCCCTACTCATGTTGTGTAACCCTCAGTGCCATTATCCCACAGGAATAAGTCTAGTCCCATGATACCCGTACTCATGCTGTGTAACCCTCAGTGCTATTCTTCCTCAGGAATCTGTCTAGTCCTGTGTTAACCCTACTCATGCTGTGTAACCCTCAATGCCATTCTCCCTCAGGAATCAGTCTAGTCTTGTGTTGCCCTACTCATGCTGTGTAACCCTCAGTGCCATTCTTCCTCAGGAATCTGTCTGGTCCTGTGTTAACCCTACTCATGCTGTGTGACCCTCAATGCCATTCTCCCTCAGGAATCTGTCTAGTCCTGTGTTAACCCTACTCATGCTGTGTAACCCTCAATGCCATTCTTCCTCAGGAATTTGTCTAGTTCTGTTTCTTCTTCTTCATGCTGTTTAACCCTCAATGCCATTCTCCCTCATGAATCAGTCTGATCACCTGTGTTACCCAGTACTCATGCTGTGTAACCCTCAGTGCCATTCTCCTCAGAAATCTGTCTGAGTCCACTTTGCCCTGCTCGTGCTATGTAACCCTCAATATCATTCTCTCCTCAGGAATCCTCTGGTCCTGTGTTGCTCTACATGCTGTGTAACTCTCAGTTCTCCCTCAGAAGTGTCTAGTCTGTGTTACTCTTACATGCTATGTAACCCTCAATGCCATTTCTCCTCAGGAATCAGTCTGGTCCTGTATTACTACTACTCATGCTGTGTAACCCTCAGTGTTATTCTTCCTCAGGAATCTGTCTAGTCCTGTGTTACACCTACTCATGCTGTATAACCTTCATTTGCCATTCACCATAGGAATCTGTCTAGTCCTGTGTTACCATCTCATGTTCTCTAATCCTCAGTGCCGTTCTCCTCAGAATCTGTCTGGTCCTGTTACTCACTACACCGACCAGTGCAACCACCAGTGCCATTCTCCATCAGTAATCTGTCTAGGCCTGTGTTTCTCACTGCACAATGTGACCCTCACTGCCATTCTGCCTCCAATCTGTATAGATCTGTGTTGCCCTTACACGCTGTATAACTCTCAATGTCATTCTCCTCAAGAATCTGTCTGGTCCGTGTACCCGTCTCATGTTTTCTAATCCTCAGTACCATTCTACCTCAAGGAATCTGTCTGATTCTGTGTTTCGCCGTCTCATGTTTTCTAATCCTTAGTGCCATTCTCCTCAGAATCTGTCTAGTCCTGTTACCCCAACTCATGCTGTACTGACCCTCAGTACCATTCTCCTCAGAATCTGTCTGCTCCCATGTTAGCCATGCTCTAGCACTGTGAACCTCAGTAGCATTCTCCTCAGGTCTCTTAGGTCTGTGTTACCCTACAGATGCTCTGTAAACCTCAATGTCATTCTCCTCAGGAATCAGTCTGATCCTCTGTTGACCCTACACATGCTGTGTATCCTCAATGTCATTATCCTCAGGAATATGTCAAGTCCTGTGTTGCTCCTACATGCCGGTGTGACCACTCAGTGCCATTCTCCAGGAATCGGTCTGATCCTGTACCCCTACTCATGTTGCGTAACCCTCAATGCCATTACACCACAGGAATAACCTAGTACTGTATTGCTCCTACACATGCTATGACCTCAAATGCCATTCTCCCGCAGGAATTGTCTGCGTCCTCCCTACTCATGCTATGTAGCCTCAATACCATTCTCCTCAGAATCCAGTCTAGTCTTGTGTTACTACTCATGCTGTGTAACCCTCAGTGCCATTCTTCCTCGAAGATCTGTCTGGTCCTGTATTAACCCTACTCATGAACATGTAGCAACTCAATGCCATTCTTCCTCAGAATTTGTCTAGTTCTGTGTTTCTTCTACTCATGCTGTTTAAACCTCATTGCCATTCTCCTGATGAATCCGTCTGGTCCTGTGTTCCCAGTACTCATGCTGTGTAATCCTCAGTGCGGTCCTTCGGAAACTGTCTAGTCCTGTGATACTAACTCATGCTATATAACGGCTCAATGCAATTCTCCTCAGGAATCTGTCTGGTCCTATGTTACTCCTACACGATGTGTAACCCTCAGTGCAATTGTCCTTCAGGAATCTGTCTGATCCTGAGTTACCCTACTCATGCTGTGACCCTCAATGCCATTCTCAAGTCAGGAATCAGTCTAGTCTGGGTACCCACTACCAACGCTGCAACCCTCAATGCCATTCTCCCTCTGGAATCTGTCTAGTCCTGTGTTACTCCCTACATGCTGTGTAACCCTCAGTGCCAGTCTCCTCAGAATCACTCTGGTCCTGTAGCCCCTACTCATGCTGTAACCCTCAGTGCCATTCCCTCAGGAATCCTGGCTGGTCTGTTTACCACCTATTCATGCTATCAACCCTCAGTGCCATTCTCCTCAAGAATCTGCAGTCCTGTTGCCATACTCATACTGTGCAACCCCCAATGCTGTTCCCTCAGGATCATCTAGTCCTGTGTTGCTCCTACACACACTGTGGCAACCCTCAGTGCAATTCTCCTTCAGGGAATCTGTCTGGTCCTGTTGCCCCAACTCATGCTGTGTAACCCTCAATGCCATTCTTCCTCAGGATCTGTCTGGTCCTGTGTTGCCCCTGCTCGTCAATATGACCCTCAATGCCGTTCTCCCTCAGGGATCTGTCTGGTCCTCATTGCTCCCACATGCTGTGTAACTCTCAATGCCATTCTCCTTCAGAATCTGTCTGGTCTGTGTTACTCCTACATGCTGTGCAACCTCAATGCAATCTCCCCAGGAATCCACTAGTCCTGTGTTACCCTACTCATGCTGTGTAACCCTCAATTGCCATTCTCCTCAGGAATCTGTCTAGTCCTGTGTTACCACCTGCTCATGCTGAAACTCTCAATGCCATTCTCCTTCAGGAATCTGTCTAGTGCTGTTACTCCTACACATGCTGTGTAACCTCAATGCCAATCTCCCTCAGGAATCCCTCTGGTCTGTGTGCCCCTACTCATGCTGTGCGTAACCCTCAGTGCCATTTCTCCTCAGGAATCTGTCTGGTCCTGTATTGACCCCTACTCATGCTGTATAACCCCAATGCTATTCTCCCTCAGGAATCTGTCTAGTCCCAGTGTTACTCCTACACCACTGTGTAACCCTCAAGCCACTCTCCATGAAATCTGTCTGGTCGTGTGTTGCCCCAGAACATGTGGCCCTCATACCATTCCTCAGGAATCTGTCTAGTCCTGTACCCTACTCATGCTGTGTGACCTCAGTGCAATTCTGCATCAGTAATCTGTCTAGTCCTGTGTTGCCATTCTCATGTGTAACCTCAGTGCCATTCTCCTCAGATCTTTTGGTCCTGTTGCCCACTGCTGAACTCTGTAACCTCAATGTCATTCTCCTCAGGAATCAGTCTGATCCTGTGTTACCCTACACATGCTGTAACAACCTCAATGGCAGCCTCCCTCAGGGAATCGGTCTAGTCCTGTGTTACCTACTCATGTTGTAACCCTCAATGCCGTCATCCCACAGGAATATGTCTAGTCCCGTGATACCCGTGACTCATGCTGTGCAACCCTCAGAACTATTCTCCCTCAGGAATCTGTCCAGTCCTGTGTTACCCCGTATAAGTGTAACCCAGTGCCATTCCTCCTCAGAATCTGTCTAGTCCTTTGTAACCCCTACTCAGCCTTGTGTAACCCTCAATGCCATTCTCCTCAGAGAATCAATTCTAGTCTTGTGTTTTCTCATGCTGTAACCCTCGTGCCATTCTTCCTCAGGGCCTGTCTGGTCCTGTGTTAACCCTACTCATGCTGTTGACACCTCAATGCCATTCTCCTCAGGAATCTGTCTGGTCCTGTGTTAACCCTTCTCATGCTGTGTGACCTCAGTGCCATTCTTCCTCAGGGTTGCATCTGGTTCTGTGTTTCTTCTTCTCATGCTGTTGTAACCCTCAATGCCATTCTCCCTCATGAATCAGTCTGGTCCTGTGTTACCCGTACTCACATGCTGTGCAACCCGATGCCATTCTCCCTAGAAATCTGTCTGGTCCTGTTTTGCCCCTGCTCATGCTATGTAACCCTCAATATCAATTTCTCCCTCCCAGGAATCCTCTGGTCTGTGTTGCTCTACATGCTGTGTAACTCTCAATGCCATTCTCCTCAGGAATCTGTACAATCCTGTGTTACTCTTACATGCATGTAACCCTCAATGCCATTCTCCTCAGAATCAGTCTAGTTCTGTGTTACTACTACTCATGCTGTGTAACCTCAGTGTTATTCTTCCTCAGAATCTGTCTAGTCCTTTGTTACCCCTACTCCTTGTGTAACCTTCAGTGCCATTCACCATGAGAATCTGTCCCTGATCCTGTTAACCATCTCATGTTCTCTAAATCCTCAGTACCATTCTCCTCAGGAATCTGTCTAGTCCTGTTACCAGTGCTCATGCTACCAGCATAACCCTAGGTGCCATTCTCCCTCAGAATCTGTTTGATCCTGTGTTACCCCTGCTGATGCTCTGTAACCCTCAATGTCATTCTCCTCAGGACTCAATCTGATCCTGTGTGCCCCCTACACATGTGTATGATATCAATGTAATTATCCTCAGAATGTCTGATCCTGTGTTGCTCCTACATGCTGTGTGACCCTCAGTGCCATTCTCCACGAGACCCGGTTTAGTCCCAGTACTACTCGTGTTGTGGCTTCCTGTGCCATTATCCCGGGAATATGTCTGGTCTGTGTTGCTCCTACACATGCTATGCAATCTTCCGTGCCATTCTCCCGCAGAATCTGTAGTCCTGTATTGCCCCTGCTCATACTATGTAGCCCTCAATGCCATTCTCCCTCAGGAATCAGTCCCTAGTCTTTTGTTACTACTCACTCATGCTGTAACCCTCAGTACCATTCTTCCTCAGAATCTGGTCCTGTGTTCTTCTCATGCTGTGCGCTCAATGCCATTCTTCCTCAAATTTGTCTAGTTCTGTGTTCTTCTACTCATGCTGTTTAACCCTCAATGCCATTCTCCTCATGAATCCGTCTAGTCCTGTAGTTACCCATGACTCATGCTGGCGTAATCCTCGTGCCATTCTCAGTCAGAATCTGTCTAGTCCGTGTTACCCGTGACTCATGCTGTGTAACCCTCAGTGCCATTCTCCTGAGAATCTGTCTAGTCCTGTGTTGCCCCTGCTCAAGCTATAGTAGCCCTCAATGCCACTCCCTCAGGAATAAGTCTAGTCTTGTGTTACCTTTACTCATACAGTGTAACCCAAGTGCCATTCTTCCTCAGAGATCTGTCTAGTCCTGTGTTAACCCTACTCATGCTGTGTAACCCTCACTGCCATCTCCCTCAGGAACCTGTCTAGTCCTGTGTTAACCCTACCCATGCTGTGTAACCCTCAATGCCATTCTTCCTCAAGAATTTGTCCTAGTTCTGTTTCTTCTTCTCATGCTGTTTGGCCTGAATACTTGTTCTCTCATGAATCCGTCTGGTCCTGTGTTGCAGCCACTGCTGTATGTAACCCTCAGTGCCATTCTCCTCAGGAATCTGTCTAGTCCTGTTTTACCTCCTGCTCATGCTGTAACCTCAATATCATTCTCCCTCAGGAATCTCTCTAGTCCAAGGTTACTCCTACACATGCTGTAACTCTCAATGCCATTCTCCTCAGAATCTGTCTGGTCCTGTGTTACCTCCTGCTCACATGCTATGTAACCCTCAATGCCATTCTCCTTCAGAATCATCTAGTCTGTATTTTAACTCATGCTGTGTAACTCCCAATGCCATTCTCCTTCAGGAATCTGTCTGGTCCTGTGTGCTCCAACATACATGTGTGTAACCTCCAATGCCAATCTCCTCAGGAATCACTCTGGTCCTGTGCACCCCTGCTCATGCTGTGTACCCCAATGCTATTCTCCTCAGGGTCTGCTACAATCCTGTGTTACTCCTACACAGCTGTGTAACCCTCAGTGCCATTCTCCGCAGGAATCTGTCTCAGTGCGTGTTGCCCCAGCTCATGCTGTGTAACCCTCAATGCCATCTCCCTCAGGAATCTGTCTAGTCCTGTACCCTGCTGATGCTATGTAACACTCATGCCATTCTCCCTCAGGAATCTGTCTGGTCCTGTGTTACCCCCTGTTCATGCTATGTAACCTCAATGCCATTCTCCTCAGAAAACTGTCTAGTCCTGTGTTACCCCTACTCATGCTGTGTAACCTCAGTGCCATTCTCCATCAGTAATCCATCTGGTCTGTCTTCTCATGCTGTTGACCTCACTGCCATTCTGCCTCAGAAATCTATACATAGACCTGTGTTTCCCCTACATAGCTGTATAACTCTCAATGTCATTCTCCCTCAGGAATCTGTCTAGTCTGTGTTAGCCACGTCTCATGTTTTCTAATCCTCAGTGCCATTCTCCCTCAGGAATCTGTCTACTTCTGTGTTACCCCGTCTCATGTTTTCTAATCCTTAGTGCCATTCTCCCTCAGGAATCTGTCTAGTCCTGTGTTACCCAAACTCATGCTGTGGAACCCTCAGTGCCATTCTCCCTCAGGAATCTGTCTAGTCCTGTGTTACCCGTACTCATGCTGTGTAACCCTCAGTGCCATTCTCCCTCAGGAATCTGTTTAGTCCTGTTTTACCACCTGCTCATGCTATCTAACCCTCAATGCCATTCTCCTTCAGGAATCAGCCTAGTCTGTGTTACACCTACTCATGCTGTAACCCTCAGTACTCATTCTCCTCAAAGTCTGTGTCTGTGTTACCCATACTCATACTGTGTAACCCCCAATGCTATTCTCCCTCAGGAATCTGTCTGGTCCTGTGTTGCTCTACACACACTGTGTAACCTGGTGCCATTCTCCTCAGAATCTGTCTAGTCCTGTTGACCCCAACTCATGCTGTGTAACCCTCAATGCCATTCTTCCTCAGGAATCTGTCTAGTCCGTGTTACCCCTGCTCATGCTATACTAACCTCAATGCCATTCTCCCTCAAGAATCTGTCTAGTCCTGTGTTGCTCCTACACATGCTGTGTAACTCTCATACCATTCTCAGCCAGAATCTGTGTCTGGTCCTGTGTGCTCCTACATGCTGTGTAACCCTCGTGCCAATCTCCTCTGAGATCACTCTGGTCCTGTGTTACCCCTACTCATGCTGTGTAACCCTCAGTGCCATTCTCCTCAGGAATCTGTCTGGTCTGTGTTGCCACCTCTCTCATGCTGTAACTCTCAATGCCATTCTCATTGGGAATCACAATACAGTGTGTGTTGCTCACCACATGCTATGCCAACCTCAATGCCAATCTCCTCAGGGATCACTCTGGTCTGTATTGCCCCTACTCATGCTGTGTAACCTCTGGTGCCATTATCCCACAGAATACATGTCTAGTCCCGTGATACCGTGACTCATGCTGTGTAACCTCAATGCTATTCTCCCTCAGGGAATCTGTCCAGTCCTGTGTTACCCCCTGCTCATGCTGTGTAACCCTCAGTGCCATTCTTCCTCAGGAATCTGTCTAGTCCTGTGTTAACCCTACTCATGCTGTGTAACCCTCAATGCCATTCTCCCTCAGGAATCAGTCTAGTCTTGTGTTACCCCTACTCATGCTGTGTAACCCTCAGTGCCATTCTTCCTCAGGAATCTGTCTAGTCCTGTGTTAACCCTACTCATGCTGTGTAACCCTCAATGCCATTCTCCTCAGGAATCTGTCTAGTCCTGTGTTAACCTACTCATGCTGTGTAACCTCAATGCCATTCTTCCTCAGGAATTTGTCTAGTTCTGTGTTTCTTCTTCTCATGCTGTTTAACCCTCAATGCCATTCTCCCTCATGAATCAGTCTAGTCCTGTGTTACCCGTACTCATGCTGTGTAACCCTCAGTGCCATTCTCCCTCAGAAATCTGTCTAGTCCTGTTTTACCCCTGCTGATGCTATGTAACCCTCAATGCCATTCTCCCTCAGGAATCTGTCTAGTCCTGTGTTACCCCTACTCATGCTGTGTAACCCCCAATGCTATTCTCCCACAGCAATCTGTCTATTCCTGTGTTACTCCTACACACGCCTGTAACCTCGAGTGCCATTCTCCATCAGTAATCTGTCTAGTCCTGTGTTTCCCCTACTCATGCTGTGTGACCCTCACTGCCATTCTGCCTCCGAAATCTGTATAGATCTGTGTTACCCTTACACATGCTGTATAACTCTTAATGTCATTCTCCCTCAGGAATCTGTCTAGTCCTGTGTTACCCCGTCTAATGTTTTCTAATCCTCAGTGCCATTCTCCCTCAGGAATCTGTCTAGTTCTGTGTTTCGCCGTCTCATGTTTTCTAATCCTTAGTGCCATTCTCCCTCAGGAATCTGTCTAGTCCTGTGTTACCCCAACTCATGCTGTGCAACCCTCAGTGCCATTCCCTCCTCAGGAATCTGTCTACTCCTGTGTTACCTGTATTATGCTGTGTAACCCTCAGTGCCATTCTCCCTCAGGAATCTGTTTAGTCCTGTGTGACCCCTGCTGATGCTCTGTAACCCTCAAATGTCATTCTCCTCAGGAATCAGTCTGATCCTCTGTACCCCTACATGCTGTGTCCTCCCCAATGTCATTATCCCTCAGGAATATGTCTAGTCCTGTGTTACTCACACATGCCGTGTAACCCTCAGTGCCATTCTCCGCAGGAATCGGTTCTAGTCCTGTGTTACCCCTCATGTTGTGTAACCCTCAATGCCATTATCCCACAGGAGAAATCTAGTACTGTGCTACTACACATACTGTGTAACCCTCCGTGCCATTCTCCCGCAGGAATTGGTCTAGTCCTGTTTTATCCCCTGCTCATGCTATGTAGCCCTCAATGCCATTCTCCCTCAGGAATCAGTCTAGTCTTGTGTTACCCCTACTCATGCTGTGTAACCCTCAGTGCCATTCTTCCTCAGGAATCTGTCTAGTCCTGTGTTAACCCTACTCATGCTGTGTAACGCTCAATGCCATTCTTCCTCAGGAATTTGTCTAGTTCTGTGTTTCTTCTACTCATGCTGTTTAACCCTCATTGCCATTCTCCCTGATGAATCCGTCTGGTCCTGTGTTACCTGCTCATGCTGTAATCCTCAGTGCGGTCCCCTCGAAGAACTGTCTAGTCCTGTGATAACCCCAACTCATGCTATGTAACGCTCAATGCCATTCTCCCTCAGAGAATCGCTCAGTCCTCATATTACTCCCTACTCATGCTGTGTAACCCTCAGTGCAATTGTCCTTCAGGAATCTGGTCTAGTCCTGAGTTACCCTACTCATGCTGTGTGACCCTCAATGCCATTCTCCGTCAGGAATCAGTCTAGTCCTGTTACCCCATCATGCTGTGTAACCCTCAATGCCATTCTCCTCTGGAATCTGTCTAGTCCTGTGTTACTCCACACATGCTGTGTAACCCTCAGTGCCAGTCTCCCTCAGGAATCACTCTGTCCTGTGTTACCCCACTCATACTTGTAACCCTCAGTGCCATTCTCCTCAGGAATCTGTCTAGTCATTTTACCACCTGCTCATGCTATCTAACCCTCAATGCCATTCTCCTTCAGGTATCAGCCTAGTCCTGTGTTACCCCTACTCATGCTGTGTAACCCTCAGTGCCATTCTCCCTCAGGAATCTGTCTAGTCCTGTGTTACCCATACTCATACTGTGTAACCCCCAATGCTATTCTCCCTCAGGAATCTGTCTAGTCCTGTGTTACTCCTACACACACTGTGTAACCCTCAGTGCCATTCTCCTTCAGGAATCTGTCTAGTCCTGTGTTACCCCAACTCATGCTGTGTAACCCTCAATGCCATTCTTCCTCAGGAATCTGTCTAGTCCTGTGTTACCCCCTGCTCATGCTATGTAACCCTCAATGCCATTCTCCCTCAGGAATCTGTCTACTCCTGTGTTACTCCCTACACATGCTGTGTAACTCAATGCCATTCTCCTTCAGGAATCTGTCTAGTCCTGTGTTACTCCTACACATGCTGTGTAACCCTCACTGCCAATCTCCCTCAGGAATCACTCTAGTCCTGTGTTACCCCTACTCATGCTGTGTAACCCTCAGTGCCATTCTCCCTCAGGAATCTGTCTAGTCCTGTGTTACCACCTGCTCATGCTATTTAACTCTCACTGCCATTCTCCTTCAGGAATCTGTCTAGTGCTGTGTTACTCCTACACATGCTGTGTAACCCTCAATGCCAATCTCCCTCAGGAATCACTCTAGTCCTGTGTTACCCCTACTCATGCTGTGTAACCCTCAGTGCCATTCTCCCTCAGGAATCTGTCTAGTCCTGTGTTACCCCTACTCATGCTGTGTAACCCCAATGCTATTCTCCCTCAGGAATCTGTCTAGTCCTGTTTTACTCCTACACACGCATGTAACCCTCAGTGCCATTCTCCCGGGAATCTGTCTGGTCGCGTGTTACCCCAGCTCATGCTGTGCCAACCCTCAATGCCATTCTCCTCAGGAATCTGTCTAGTCCTGTGTTGCCCTCACTCATGCTGTGTAACCCTCAGTGCCATTCTGCATCAGTAATCTGTCTAGTCCTGTGTTACCTGTCTCATGCTGTAACCCTCAGTGCCATTCTCCTCAGGAATCTGTTTAGTCCTGTGTTACCCCTGCTGATGCTCTGTAACCTCAATGTCATTCTCCTCAGGAATCAGTCTGATCCTGTGTTACCCCTACACATGCTGTGTAACCCTCAATGGCATTATCCCTCAGGAATCGGTCTAGTCCTGTGTTACCCCTACTCATGTTGTGTAACCCTCAGTGCCATTATCCCACAGGAATATGTCTAGTCCCGTGATACCCGTACTCATGCTGTGTAACCCTCAGTGCTATTCTCCCTCAGGAATCTGTCCAGTCCTGTGTTACCCCCTGCTCATGCTGTGTAACCCTCAGTGCCATTCTTCCTCAGGAATCTGTCTAGTCCTGTGTTAACCCTACTCATGCTGTGTAACCCTCAATGCCATTCTCCCTCAGGAATCAGTCTAGTCTTGTGTTACCCCTACTCATGCTGTGTAACCCTCAGTGCCATTCTTCCTCAGGAATCTGTCTAGTCCTGTTTTAACCCTACTCATGCTGTGTAACCCTCAATGCCATTCTCCCTCAGGAATCTGTCTAGTCCTGTGTTAACCCTGCTCATGTGTGTAACCCCAATGCCATTCTTCCTCAGGAATTTGTCTAGTTCTGTGTTTCTTCTTCTCATGCTGTTTAACCCTCAATGCCATTTCTCCTCATGAATCAAGTCTAGTCCTGTGTTACCCGTGCTCATGCTGTGTAACCCTCAAGTGCCATTCTCCTCAGAAATCTGTCTAGTCCTGTTTTACCCTGCTCATGCTATATAACCCTCAATATCATTCTCCTCAGGAATCACTCTAGTCCCAGGTGTTACTCCCATACATGCTGTGTAACTCCCAATGCCATTCTCCCCTCATGGAATTCTGTCTAGTCCTGTGTTACTCTTTACACATGCTATGTAACCCTCAATGCCATTCTCCTCAGAAATCAGTCTAGTCCTGTGTTACTACTACTCATGCTGTGTAACCTCAGTGTTATTCTTCCTTAAAGAATCTGTCTAGTCCTGTGTTACCCGCACTCATGCTGTGTAACCTTCCAGTGCCATTCACCCGCAGGGAATCTGTCTAGTCTGTGTTACCACATCTCATGTTCTCTAATCCTCAGTGACATTCTCCCTCAAGAACTCTGTCTGAGTCCTGTGTTACCAGTGACTCATAACAGCCTAACCTGAGTGCCATTCTCCCTCAGGAATCTGTTTAGTCCTGTGTTACCCCTCGCTGATGCCTGTAACCCTCAATGTCATTCTCCCTCAGGACTCAATCTGATCCCAGCACTCCCCACATGCTGTGTAATCCTCAATGCCATTTATCCCAGAAGATAATATCTAGTCCTGTGTTACTCTACATGCTATGTAATCTTCCGTGCCATTCTCCATGAGAATCTGTCTAGTCCTGTATTACCCCTGCTCATGCTATGTAGCCCTCAATGCAGCATGCTCCTCAGGAATCGGTCTAGTCTTTTTGTTACCCTACTCATGCTGTGTAACCCTCAAGTGCCATTCTTCCTCAGGAATCTGTCTAGTCCTGTGTTAACCCTACTCATGCTGTGTAACGCCAATGCCATTCCTTCCTCAGTGAATTTGTCTTAGTTCTGTGTTTCTTCCACTCTGCTGTTTAACCCTCAATGCCTATTCTCCCTCATGAACTGTCTTCCAGTCCTGTGTTACCCGTACTCATGCTGTGTAATCCTCAGTGCCATTCTCCGTCAGGAATCTGTCTAGTCACGTGTTACCGTGACTCGATGCTGTGTAACCTTCAGTGCCATGCCTCCTGAGGAGTCTGTCTAGTCCTAGTACCCCCTGCTCATGCTATGTAGCCCTCAATGCCACTCCCTCAGGAATAAGTCTAGTCTTGTGTTACCTTTACTCATGCTGTGTGTAACCCTCAGTGCCATTCTTCCTCAGGAATCTGTCTAGTCCTGTGTTAACCCCTACTCATGCTGTGTAACCCTCACCATTCTCCCTCCAGGAATCTGTCTAGTCCTGTGTAACTCCTACCTGCTGTGTAACCCTCAATGCCATTCTTCCTCATGAATTTGTCTAGTTCTTTGTTTCTTCTTCTCATGCTGTTTAACCCTGAATGCCATTCTCCCTCATGAATCTGTCTAGTCCTGTGTTACCCATACTCATGCTATGTAACCCTCAGTGCCATTCTCCCTCAGTAATCTGTCTAGTCCTGTTTTACCTCCTGCTCATGCTATGTAACCCTCAATATCATTCTCCCTCAGGAATCTCTCTAGTCCTGTGTTACTCCTACACATGCTGTGTAACTCTCAATGCCATTCTCCCTCAGGAATCTGTCTAGTCCTGTTTACCACCTGCTCATGCTATAACCCACAATGCCATTCTCCTTCTGAATCTGTCTAGTCCTGTGTTACCCCAACTCATGCTGTGTAACTCTCACGCCATTCTCCTTCAGGAATCTGTCTGAGTCTGTGTTACTCCTACACATGCTGTGTAACCCTCAATGCCAATCTCCCTCAGGAATCACTCTAGTCCTGTGTGACCCTGCTCATGCTGTGTAACCCCAATGCTATTCTCCTCAGGAGTCTGTCTAATCCTGTGTTACCCCACACATGCTGTGTAACCCTCAGTGCCATTCTCCCAAGAGGGAATCTGTCTAGTCGTAGGTTACCCCAGCTCATGCCTGTAAACCCTCAATGCCATTCTCCTCAGGAATCTGTCTGGTCCTGTGTTACCCCTGCTGATGCTATGTAACCCTCAATGCCATTCTCCCTCAGGAATCTGTCTAGTCCTGTGTTACCCCTGCTCATGCTATGTAACCCTCAATGCCATTCTCCTCAGAAACTGTCTAGTCCTCTGTTACCCCTACTCATGCTGTGTAACCCTCAGTGCCATTCTCCATCAGTAATCTGTCTAGTCCTGTGTTTCCCTACTCATGCTGTGTGGACCCACTGCCATTCTGCCTCAGAAATCTATATAGATCTGTGTTTACACATCCTTATGCTATAACTCTCAATGTCATTCTCCCTCAGGAATCTGGTCTAGTCCTGTGTTCGCCATCTCATGTTTTCTAATCCTCAGGCACCATTCTCCCTCAAGAATCTGTCTACTTCTGTATTACCCCGTCTCATGTTTTCTAATCCTTAGTGCCATTCTCCCTCAGGAATCTGTCTAGTCCTGTGTTACCCAAACTCATGCTGTGGAACCCTCAGTGCCATTCTCCCTCAGGAATCTGTCTAGTCCTGTGTTACCCGTACTCATGCTGTGTAACCCTCAGTGCCATTCTCCTTAGGAATCTGTTTAGTCCTGTTTTACCACCTGCTCATGCTATCTAACCCTCAATGCCATTCTCCTTCAGGAATCAGCCTAGTCCTGTGTTACACCTACTCATGCTGTGTAACCCTCAGTGCCATTCTCCCTCAGGAATCTGTCTTGTCCTGTGTTACCCATACTCATACTGTGTAACCCCAATGCTCATTCTCCTCAGGAATCTGTCTAGTCATGTTGCTCTACACACACACTGTGTAACCCTCAGTGCCATTCTCCCTCAGGAATCTGTCTAGTCCTGTGTTACCCCAACTCATTGCTGTGTAACCCTCAATGCCATTTCTTCCTCAGGAATCGTCTAGTCCTGTGTTACCCCTGCTCATGCTAGGTAACCCTCAATGCCATTCTCCTCAGGGAATCTGTCTGGTCCTGTGTTGCTCCTACACACGCTGTGTAACTCTCAATGCCATTCTCCTTCAGGAATCCGTCTAGTCCTGTGTTACTCCCACACATGCTGTGTAACCCTCAATGCCAGTCCCCTCAGGAATCACTCCAGTCCTGTGTTACCCCAACTCATGCTGTGTAACCCTCAGTGCCATTCCTCCCTCAGGAATCTGTCTAGTCCTGTACCCCTACTCATGCTGTGTAACCTCCAATGCTATTCTCCCTCAGGATCTGTCTAGTCTCAGGTTGCTCCTACACACAGCTGTGTAACCCTCATGCCATTCTCCGCAGAGGAATCTGTCTAGTCGTGGTGTTACCCCAGCTCATGCTGTGTAACCCTCAATGCCATTCTCCCTCAGGGACCCTGTCTCATCCTGTGTTACCCCACTCATGCTGTATAACCTCAGTGCCATTCTGCATCAGTAATCTGTCTAGTCCTGTGTTACCCGTTCTCATGCTGTGTAACCCTCAGTGCCATTCTCCCTCAGGAATCTGTTTAGTCCTGTGTTACCCCCTGCTGATGCTCTGTAACCCTCAATGTCATTCTCCCTCAGGAATCAGTCTGATCCTGTGTTACCCCCACACATGCTGTGTAACCCTCAATGGCATTATCCCTCAGGAATCGGTCTAGTCCTGTGTTACCCCTACTCATGTTGTGTAACCCTCAAGTGCCATTATCCCACAGGAATATGTCTAGTCCCATGATACCCGTACTCATGCTGTGTAACCCTGAAAAGTATTCTCCTCAGGAATCTGTCCTCGTGTTACCCCCCTGCTCATGCTGTGTAACCCTCAGTGCCATTCTTCCTCAGGAATCTGTCTAGTCCTGTGTGTTAACCCTACCCATGCTGTGTAACCCTCAGTGCTATTCTCCCTCAGGAATCTGTCCAGTCCTGTGTTACCCCCTGCTCATGCTGTGTAACCCTCAGTGCCATTCTTCCTCAGGAATCTGTCTAGTCCTGTGTTAACCCTACTCATGCTGTGTAACCCTCAATGCCATTCCTCCTCAGGAATCTGTCTAGTCCTGTGTTAACCCCACTCATGCTGTGTAACCCTCAATACCATTCTTCCTCAAGAATTTGTCTGGTCCTGTGTTCTTCTTCTCATGCTGTTAACCCTCAATGCCATTCTCCCTCATTAATCAGTCTAGTCCTGTGTTACCCGTACTCATGCTGTGTAACCCTCAGTGCCATTCTCCCTCTGAAATCTGTCTAGTCCTGTTTTACCCCTCCTCATGCTATGTAACCCTCAATATCATTCTCCCTCAGGAATCACTCTAGTCCTGTGTTACTCCTACACATGCTGTGTAACTCTCAATGCCATTCTCCCTCAGGAATCTGTCTAGTCCTGTGTTACTCTTACACATGCTATGTAACCCTCAATGCCATTCTCCCTCAGGAATCAGTCTAGTCCTGTGTTACTACTACTCATTCTGTGTAACCTTCAGTGCCATTCACCCGCAGGAATCTGTCTAGTCCTGTGTTACCACATCTCATGTTCTCTAATCCTCAGTGCCATTCTCCTCAGGAATCTGTCTTAGTCCTGTGTTGTCTGTGACTCATGTTGTGTAACCCTTGAGTGCTGCCTCCTCAGGAATCTGTTTAGTCCTGTGTTACCCCCTGCTGATGCTCTGTAACCCTCAATGTCATTCTCCCTCAGGACTCAATCTGATCCTGTGTTACCCCTACACATGCTGTGTAATTCTCAATGCCATTATCCCTCAGGAATATGTCTAGTCCTGTGTTACTCCTACACATGCTGTGTAACCCTCAGTGCCATTCTCCCGCTGGAATCGGTTTAGTCCTGTGTTACCCTACTCATACTTGTGTAACCCTCAATGCCATTATCCACAGGAATATGTCTAGTCCTGTGTTACTCACCACATGCTATGTAATCTTCACGTGCCATTCTCCATGGAATCTGTCTAGTCCGTACCTGCTCTTAACTATGAGCCTCAATGCCATTCTCCTCGGAATCAGTCTAGTCTTTTAGTTGCCCCTACTTATGCTGTGTAACCTCAGTGCCATTCTTCCTCAGGAATCTGTCTAGTCCTGTGTTAACCCTACTCATGCTGTGTAACGCTCAATGCCATTCTTCCTCAGGAACTTGTCTAGTTCTGTGTTTCTTCTACTCATGCTGTTTAACCCTCAATGCCATTCTCCCTCATGAATCCGTCTAGTCCTGTGTTACCCGTACTCATGCTGTGTAATCCTCAGTGCCATTCTCCGTCAGGAATCTGTCTAGTCCTGTGTTACCCGCTGCTCATGCTATGTAGCCCTCAATTCCACTCTCCCTCAGGAATAAGTCTAGTCTTGTGTTACCTTTACTCATGCTGTGTAACCCTCAGTGCCATTCTTCCTCAGGAATCTGTCTAGTCCTGTGTTAACCCTACTCATGCTGTATGTGTAACCCCACTGCCATTCTCCTCAGGAATCTGTCTAGTCCTGTGTTAACCCTACCCATGTGTGTAACCCTCAATGCCATTCTTCCTCATTGAATTTGTCTAGTTCTTTGTTCTTCTTCTCATGCTGTTTAACCCATGACATGCCATTCTCCCTCATGAATCTGTCTAGTCCTGTGTTACCCATACTCATGCTGTGTAACCCTCAGTGCCATTCTCCCTCAGTAATCTGTCTAGTCCTGTTTTACCTCCTGCTCATGCAATGTAACCCTCAATATCATTCTCCCTCAGGAATCTCTCTAGTCCTGTGTTACTCCTACACATGCTGTGTAACTCTCAATGCCATTCTCCCTCAGGAATCTGTCTAGTCCTGTGTTACCACCTGCTCATGCTATGTAACCCTCAATGCCATTCTCCTTCTGGAATCTGTCTAGTCCTGTGTTACCCCTAACTCATGCTGTATGACCCTCACGCCATTCTCCTTCAGGAATCTGTCTAGTCCTGTGTTGCTCACACATGCTGTGTAACCCCAATGCCAATCTCCTCAGGAATCACTCTGGTCCTGTGTTACCTTGCTCATGCTGTAACCCCAATGCCATTCTCCTCAGGAGTCTGTCTAATCCTGTTACTCCCACACCACGCCTGTGTAACCCTCAGTGCCATTCTCCGCAGGGAATCTGTCTAGTAACATGTGTTACCCCAGCTCATGCTGTGTAACCTCAATGCCATTCTCCCTCAGGAATCCTGTCTAGTCCTGTGTACCCCCGCTGATGCTATGTAACCCTCAATGCCATTCTCCTCAGGAATCTGTCTAGTCCTGTGTTACCCCTGCTCATGCTACTGAACCCTCAATGCCATTCTCCTCAGGGAAACTGTCTCAGTCCTCTCATTACTCCCACTCATGCTGTGTAAAACCTCAGTGCCATTCTCCATCAGTAATCTGTCCAGTCCTGTGTTTCCCTACTCATGCTGTGTGACCCCACTGCCATCTCTTGCCCTCAGAAACTATATAGATCTGTGTTTCCCCTACATATGCTGTATAACTCCTCAATGTCATTCTCCTCAGGAATCTGTCTAGTCCTGTGTTACGCCGTCTCATGTTTTCTAATCCTCAGTGCCATTCTCCCTCAGGAATCTGTCTACTTCTGTGTTACCCCGTCTCATGTTTTCTAATCCTTAGTGCCATTCTCCCTCAGGAATCTGTCTAGTCCTGTGTTACCCAAACTCATGCTGTGGAACCTCAGTGCCATCTCCTCAGGAATCTGTCTAGTCCTGTGTTACCCATTACTCATGCTGTGTTACCCCAATTGCCATTCTCCCTCAGGAATCTGTTTAGTCCTGCAGGCACCCTCTCGCTGATGCTCTGTAACCCTCAACGCCATTCTCCTCAGGAATCTGCCAAGCCCTGTAGTTACCCCTACTCATGCCTGTAACAACCCTCAAGTGCCATTCTCCATCAGTAATCTGTCTAGTCCTGTGTTCCCCTACTCATGCTGTGACACTCACTGCCATTCTCACGCAGGAATCTGTCTAGTCCTGTGTGCCTACTCATGTTGTGTAACCCTCATACCATTCTCCTCAGGAATATGTCTAGTCCTGTGTTACTCCTACACATGCTGTGTAACCCTCCGTACATTCCCGCAGGGAATCGGGTCTAGTCCTGTGTTACCCCTGCTCATGCTATGTAACCCTCAATGCCATTCTCCTCACAAATCAGTCTAGTCTTATATTACTCTACTCATGCTGTGTAACCCTCAGTGCCATTCTTCCTCAGGAATCTGTCTAGTCCTGTGTTACCACATCTCATGTTCTCTAATCCTCAGTGCCATTCTCCCTCAGGAATCTGTCTGATCCTGTGTTACCCCTACTCATGCTGTGTAACCTTCCAGTGCCATTCACCGCGAGGAATCTGTGCAGTCCTGTGTTACCACATCTCATGTTCTCTAATCCTCAGTGCCATTCTCCCTCAGGAATCTATCTTGTCTCTGTTACCCGTACTCATGCTGTGTAACCCTGAGTGCCATTCTCCCTCAGGAATCTGTTTAGTCCTGTGTTACCCCCTGCTGATGCTCAGTAACCCTCAATGTCATTCTCCCTCAGGACTCAATCTGATCCTGTGTTACCCCTACACATGCTGTAATCCTCAATGCCATTATCCTCAGGAATATGTCTGGTCCTGTGTTACTCCTACACATGTTGTGTAACCTCAGTGCCATTCTCCATGAGAATCGGTTTAGTCCTGTGTTACCCCTACTCATGTTGTGTAACCCTCAATGCCATTATCCCACAGGAATATGTCTAGTCCTGTGTTACTCCTACACATGCTGTGTAATCTTCCGTGCCATTCTCCCGCAGGAATCTGTCTAGTCCTGTGTTACCCCCTGCTCATGCTATGTAGCCCTCAATGCCATTCTCCCTCAGGAATCAGTCTAGTCTTTTGTTACCCCTACTCATGCTGTGTAACCCTCAGTGCCATTCTTCCTCAGGAATCTGTCTAGTCCTGTGTTAACCCTACTCATGCTGTGTAACGCTCAATGCCATTCTTCCTCAGGAATTTGTCTAGTTCTGTGTTTCTTCTACTCATGCTGTTTAACCTCATGCCATTCTCCTCATGAATCCGTCTAGTCCTGTGTTACCCCTGCTCATGCTGTGTAATCCCAGTGCCATTCTCCGTCAGGGAATCTGTCTAGTCCGTGTTACCCGTACTCATGCTGTGTAACCCTCAGTGCCATTCTCCTGAGTAATCTGTCTAGTCCTGTGTTCCCCCACTCATGCTAGTGTGGCCTCAATGCCACTCTCCCTCAGGAATAAGTCTAGTCTTGTGTTACCCTTACTCATGCTGTGTAACCCTCAGTGCCATTCTTCCTCAGGAACCTGTCTAGTCCTGTGTTAACCCTACTCATGCTGTGTATCCTCACTGCCATTCTCCCTCAGGAATCTGTCTAGTCCTGTGTTAACCTACCCATGCTGTGTAACCCTCAATGCCATTCTTCCCATGAATTTGTCTAGTTCTCTTCTTGTTTCTTCATGCTGTTTAACCCTGAATGCCATTCTCCTCATGAATCTGTCTACTCCTGTGTTACCCGTACTCATGTATGCTAACCCTCAGTGCCATTCTCCCTCAGGAATCTGTCTAGTCCTGTTTTTACCTCCTACTCATGCTGTGTAACCTTCAATATCATTCTCCCTCAGGAATCTCTATGGCCACTGTGTTACCCCACATGCTGTGTAACATCTCAATGCCATTCTCCTCAGGAATCTGTCTAGTCCTGTGTTACCACCTGCTCATGCTATGTAACCTCAATGCCATTCTCCTTCTGGAATCTGTCTAGTCCTGTGTTACCCCAACTCATGCTGTGTAACTCTCAATGCCAATCTCCCTCAGGAATCACTCTAGTCCTGTGTTACCCCTGCTCATGCTGTGTAACCCCCAATGCTATTCTCCCTCAGGAGTCTGTCTAATCCTGTGTTACTCCTACACACTCTGTGTAACCCTCAGTGCCATTCTCCCGCAGGAATCTGTCTAGTCGTGTGTTACCCCAGCTCATGCTGTGTAACCTCAATGCCATTCTCCTCAGGAATCTGTCTAGTCCTGTGTTGCCCCTGCTGATGCTATGTAACCTCAATGCCATTCTCCCTCAGGAATCTGTCTAGTCCTGTGTTACCCCTGCTCATGCTATTAACCTCAATGCCATTCTCCTCAGGAAACTGTCTAGTCCTGTGTTACCCCACTCATGCTGTGTAACCCTCAGTGCCATTCTCCATCAGTAATCTGTCTAGTCCTGTGTTTCCTACTCATGCTGTGTGACCCACTGCCATTCTGCCTCAGAAATCTATATAGATCTGTGTTTCCTTACATATGCTGTATAACTCTCAATGTCATTCTCCTCAGGAATCTGTCTAGTCCTGTGTTACCTGCCTCATGTTTTCTAATCCCCAGTGCCATTCTCCCTCAGGAATCTGTCTACTTCTGTGTTACCCCGTCTCATGTTTTCTAATCCTTAGTGCCATTCTCCTCAGGAATCTGTCTAGTCCTGTGTTACCCAAACTCATGCTGTGGAACCCTCAGTGCCATTCTCCCTCAGGAATCTGTCTAGTCCTGTGTTACCCGTACTCATGCTGTGTAACCCTCAGTGCCATTCTCCCTCAGGAATCTGTTTAGTCCTGTGTTACCCCCTGCTGATGCTCTGTAACCCTCAATGCCATTCTCCCTTAGGAATCTGTCTAGTCCTGTGTTACCCCTACTCATGCTGTGTAACCCTCAGTGCCATTCTCCATCAGTAATCTGTCTAGTCCTGTGTTTCCCCTACTCATGCTATGTAGCCCTCAATGCCATTCTCCCTCAGGAATCAGTCTAGTCTTATGTTACCCCTACTCATGCTGTGTAACCCTCAGTGCCATTCTTCCTCAGGAATCTGTCTAGTCCTGTGTTAACCCTACTCATGCTGTGTAACGCTCAATGCCATTCTTCCTCAGGAATTTGTCTAGTTCTGTGTTTCTTCTACTCATGCTGTTTAACCCTCAATGCCATTCTCCCTCATGAATCCGTCTAGTCCTATGTTACCCTGTGCTCATGTGGTAATCCTCAGTGCCATTCTCCGTCAGGAAGTCTAGTCTAGTCCCGTGTTACCCGTACTCATGCTGTGTAACCCTCAGTGCCATTCTCCCTGAGGAATCTGTCTAGTCCTGTGTTACCCCCTGCTCATGCTATGTAGCCCTCAATGCCACTCTCCCTCAGGAATAAGTCTAGTCTTGTGTTACCCTTACTCATGCTGTGTAACCCTCAGTGCCATTCTTCCTCAGGAACCTGTCTAGTCCTGTGTTAACCCTACTCATGCTGTGTAACCCTCACTGCCATTCTCCCTCAGGAATCTGTCTAGTCCTGTGTTAACCCTACCCATGCTGTGTAACCCTCAATGCCATTCTTCCTCATGAATTTGTCTAGTTCTTGTTTCTTCTTCTCATGCTGTTTAACCCTGAATGCCATTCTCCTCATGAATCCGTCTAGTCCTGTGTTACCTGTACTCATGCTGTGTAACCTCAGTGCCATTCTCCTCAGGAATCTGTCTAGTCCTGTTTTACGTCCCTGCTCATGCTATGTAACGTCAATATCATTCTCCCCTCAGGAATCTCTCTAGTCCCAGTGTTACTCCTACACATGCTGTGTAACCCTCAATGCCATTCTCCCTCAGGAATCTGTCTAGTCCTGTGTTACCACCTGCTCATGCTATGTAACCCTCAATGCCATTCTCCTTCTGGAATCTGTCTAGTCCTGTGTTACCCCAACTCATGCTGTGTAACTCTCAATGCCATTCTCCTTCAGGAATCTGTCTAGTCCTGTGTTACTCCTACACATGCTGTGTAACCCTCAATGCCAATCTCCCTCAGGAATCACTCTAGTCCTGTGTTACCCCTGCTCATGCTGTGTAACCCCCAATGCTATTCTCCCTCAGGAGTCTGTCTAATCCTGTGTTACTCCTACACACGCTGTGTAACCCTCAGTGCCATTCTCCCGCAGGAATCTGTCTAGTCGTGTGTTACCCCAGCTCATGCTGTGTAACCCTCAATGCCATTCTCCCTCAGGAATCTGTCTAGTCCTGTGTTGCCCCCTGCTGATGCTATGTAACCCTCAATGCCATTCTCCCTCAGGAATCTGTCTAGTCCTGTGTTACCCCCTGCTCATGCTATGTAACCCTCAATGCCATTCTCCCTCAGGAAACTGTCTAGTCCTGTGTTACCCCTACTCATGCTGTGTAACCCTCAGTGCCATTCTCCATCAGTAATCTGTCTAGTCCTGTGTTTCCCCTACTCATGCTGTGTGACCCTCACTGCCATTCTGCCTCAGAAATCTATATAGATCTGTGTTTCCCTTACATATGCTGTATAACTCTCAATGTCATTCTCCCTCAGGTATCTGTCTAGTCCTGTGTTACGCCGTCTCATGTTTTCTAATCCTCAGTGCCATTCTCCCTCAGGAATCTGTCTACTTCCGTGTTACCCCGTCTCATGTTTTCTAATCCTTAGTGCCATTCTCCTCAGGAATCTGTCTAGTCCTGTGTTACCCAAACTCATGCTGTGGAACCCTCAATGCCATTCTCCATCAGTAATCTGTCTAGTCCTGTGTTTCCCCTACTCATGCTGTGTGACACTCACTGCCATTCTGCCTCAGGAATCTGTCTAGTCCTGTGTTACCCGTACTCATGCTGTGTAACCCTCAGTGCCATTCTCCCGCAGGAATCTGTCTAGTCCTTTGTTACCCCTACTCATGTTGTGTAACCCTCAATGCCATTCTCCCTCAGGAATATGTCTAGTCCTGTGTTACTCCTACACATGCTGTGTAACCCTCCGTGCCATTCTCCCGCAGGAATCGGTCTAGTCCTGTGTTACCCTCTGCTCATGCTATGTAACCCTCAATGCCATTCTCCCTCACAAATCAGTCTAGTCTTGTTACCCCTACTCATGCTGTGTAACCCTCAGTGCCATTCTTCCTCAGGAATCTGTCTAGTCCTGTGTTAACCCTACTCATGCTGTGTAACGCTCAATGCCATTCTTCCTCAGGAATTTGTCTAGTTCTGTGTTTCTTCTACTCATGCTGTTTAACCCTCAATGCCATTCTCCCTCATGAATCCGTCTAGTCCTGTGTTACCCGTACTCATGCTGTGTAATCCTCAGTGCCATTCTCCGTCAGGAATCTGTCTAGTCCCATGTTACCCGTACTCATGCTGTGTAACCCTCAGTGCCATTCTCCCTCAGGAATCTGTGTAGTCCTCTGTTACCCCCTGCTCATGCTATGTAGCCCTCAATGCCGCTCTCCCTCAGGAATCAGTCTAGTCTTGTGTTACCCCTACTCATGCTGTGTAACCCTCAGTGCCATTCTTCCTCAGGAATCTGTCTAGTCCTGTGTTAACCCTACTCATGCTGTGTAACCCTGAATGCCATTCTCCCTCAGGAATCTGTCTAGTCCTGTGTTAACCCTACTCATGCTGTGTAACCCTCAATGCCATTCTTCCTCAGGAATTTGTCTAGTTCTGTGTTTCTTCTTCTCATGCTGTTTAACCCTCAATGCCATTCTCCCTCTTGAATCCATCTAGTCCTGTGTTACCCGTACTCATGCTGTGTAACCCTCAGTGCCATTCTCCCTCAGGAATCTGTCTAGTCCTGTTTTACCCCCTGCTCATGCTATGTAACCCTCAATATCATTCTTCCTCAGGAATCACTCTAGTCCTGTGTTACTCCTACACATGCTGTGTAACTCTCAATGGCTTTCTCCCTCAGGAATCTGTCTAGTCCTGTGTTACTCCTACACATGCTATGTAACCCTCAATGCCATTCTCCCTCAGGAATCAGTCTAGTCCTGTGTTACTACTACTCATGCTGTGTAAGCCTCAGTGTTATTCTTCCTCAGGAATCTGTCTAGTCCTGTGTTACCCCTACTCAAGCTGTGTAACGTTCAGTGCCATTCACCCGCAGGAATCTGTCTAGTCCTGTGTTACCACATCTCATGTTTCTAATCCTCAATGCCATTCTCCCTCAGGAATCTGTCTAGTCCTGTGTTTCCCTACACATGCTGTGTGAACCCTCAATGCCATTCTCCCTCAGGAATCTGTGTAGTCCTGTGTTACCCCTGCTCATGCTATGTAGCCTCAGTGCCATTCTCCCACAGGAAGCCGTCTAGTCCTGTGTTACCCCATCTCATGTTCTCTAATCCTCAGTGCCATTCTCCGTCAGGAATCTGTCTAGTCCTGTGTTACCCTTACTCATGCTGTGTGACCCTCAGTGCCATTCTCCCTCAAGAATCTGTCTAGTCCTGTGTTACCCCTACTCATGCTGTGTAAGCCTTAATGCCATTCTCCGTCTTGAATCCGTCTAGTCCTGTGTTACCCCATCTCATACTGTGTAAACCTCATTGTCATTCTTCCTCAGGAATCTATCTAGTTATGTGTTTTCCCTACTCATGCTGTGCAACTCTCAATGCTATTCTCTCTCATGAAGACGTCTAGTCCTATGTTACCCCTACTCATGCTGTGTAACCCTCAATGCCATTCTCCCTCTGAAATCTATCTAATCCTGTGTTACCCTAGTGGTATGCTATCGCTATGGACAACTTTACCACCACCGACACTTGAGCAAACAACAGCCCAGATGACTGTAGTGTCGGCGCTGGGACCCCAGCACTGCCTCTGGGGTGTTGCACCCCATCCCCAAGTAACTCAGACTCGAGTTGATTAATTTAGTAGCGGGGGTTTTGGGGGGCAAGAAAACACAGTCTGAAGTGACTCCCTTTATGCCAACCGCAAATGCGGTCGACATAAAGCGTCGTTGTAGCGTCGCTTGACAACAAAATTGTCAACCAACTGTCATGAATCCACCCCTACTCATGCTGTGTAACCGTCAAAGCCATTCTCCCTCAGTAATCTGTCTAGTTCTGTGTTACTCCTACTCATGCTGTGTAACCCTCAATGCCATTCTCCCTCAGTAATCTGTCTAGTCCTGTGTTTCCCCTATTCATGCTGTGTGACCCTCACTGCCATTTTCCATGAGAAATCTGTACAGATCTGTGTTTCCCCTACTCATGCTGTGTAACCCTCAATGCCATTCTACCTCAGGAATCTGTCTAGTCCTGTGTTATCCCTCCTCATGCTGTGTAACCCTCAGTGCCATTCTCCTCCAGAATCTGTTTAATCCTGTGTTACCCCTACTTATGCTGTGTAACCCTCAATGCCGTTCTTCCTCCAGATCTGTCTAGTCCTGTGTGACCCTACTCATGCGTGTGTAACTCTCAATGCCGTTCTTCCTCCGGAATCTGTCTTGTCCTGTGTTACTTACTCAGTGCTGTGTAACCCTCAATGCCATTCTTCCTCAGGATTCTGTCTAGTCCTGTGTTACCCCTATTCATGCTGTGTAACCCTGAATGCCATTCTCCGTCTTGAATCTGTCTAGTCCTGTGTTACCCCATCTCATACTGTGTAAACCTCATTGTCATTCTTCCTCAGGAATCTATCTAGTCATGTGTTACCCCTACTCATGCTGTGTAACCCTCAATGCCATTCTTTCTCAGGAATCTGTCTAGTCCTGTGTTACCCCTACTCATGCTGTGTAACCCTCAATGCCATTCTCCCTCTGAAATCTATCTAGTCCTGTGGTACCCCTACTGGCATGCCATCGCTATGGCAACAACATTACCACGACCGACACTTCAGTGACAACAGCGCCAGATCACTGTAGTGTCGGCGCGGGACCCCAGCACTGCCTTCTGGGGGTGTTGCACCCCCTCCCCGAAGTAACTCCAACTCGGAGTTGATTAATTTAGTAGCGGGGGTTTTGGGGGGGCAAGAAAACACAGTCTGAAGTGACTCCCTTTATGCCAACCGCAAATGCGGTCGACATAAAGAGTCGTCGTAGCGTCGCTTGACAACAAAATTGTCAACCAACTGTCATGAATCCACCCGTACTCATGCTGTGTAACCCTCAATGCCATTCTCCCTCAGGAATCTGTCTGGTGCTATGGTATCTCCTACTCATGCTGTGTGACCCTCAGTGCCATTCTCCCTCAGTAATCTCTCTAGTCCTGTGTTACTCCTACTCATGCTGTGTAACCCTCAATGCCATTATCCCTCAGGAATCGGTCTAGTCCTGTGTTACCCCTACTCATGTTGTGTAACCCTCAATGCCATTATCCCACTGGAATATGTCTAGTCCCGTGTTACCCGTACTCATGCTGTGTAACCCTCAGTGCTATTCTCCCTCAGGAATCTGTCTAGTCCTGTGTTACCCCCTGCTCGTGCTATGTAGCCCTCAATGCCACTCTCCCTCAGGAATCAGTCTAGTCTTGTGTTACCCCTACTCATGCTGTGTAACCCTCAGTGCCATTCTTCCTCAGGAATCTGTCTAGTCCTGTGTTAACCCTACTCATGCTGTGTAACCCTCAATGCCATTCTCCCTCAGGAATCTGTCTAGTCCTGTGTTAACCCTACTCATGCTGTGTAACCCTCAATGCCATTCTTCCTCAGGAATTTGTCTAGTTCTGTGTTTCTTCTTCTCATGCTGTTTAACCCTCAATGCCATTCTCCCTCATGAATCAGTCTAGTCCTGTGTTACCCGTACTCATGCTGTGTAACCCTCAGTGCCATTCTCCCTCAGAAATCTGTCTAGTCCTGTTTTACCCCTGCTCATGCTATGTAACCCTCAATGTCATTCTCCCTCAGGAATCACTCTAGTCCTGTGTTACTCCTACACATGCTGTGTAACTCTCAATGCCATTCTCCCTCAGGAATCTGTCTAGTCCTGTGTTACTCCTACACATGCTATGTAACCCTCAATGCCATTCTCCTCTGGAATCTGTCTTAATCCTGTGTTACCTCCTACTCATGCTCTGTAACCCTCAGTGTTATTCTTCCTCAGGAATCTGTCTAGTCCTGTGTTACCCCTACTCATGCTGTGTAACCTTCAGTGCCATTCACCCGGAGGAATCTGTCTAGTCCTGTGTTACCACATCTCATGTTCTGTAATCCTCAGTGCCATTGTCCCTCAGGAATCTGTCTAGTCCTGTGTTACCCGTACTCATGCTGTGTAACCCTCAGTGCCATTCTCCCTCAGGAATCTGTTTAGTCCTGTGTTACCCCCTGCTGATGCTCTGTAACCCTCAATGTCATTCTCCCTCAGGAATCAGTCTGATCCTGTGTTACCCCTACACATGCTGTGTAATCCTCAATGCCATTATCCCTCAGGAATATGTCTAGTCCTGTGTTACTCCTACACATGCTGTGTAACCCTCAGTGCCATTCTCCTGCAGGAATCGGTCTAGTCCTGTGTTACCCCTACTCATGTTGTGTAACCCTCAATGCCATTATCCCACACGAATATGTCTAGTCCTGTGTTACTCCTACACATGCTGTGTAATCTTCCGTGCCAGTCTCCCGCAGGAATCTATCTAGTCCTGTGTTACCCCCTGCTCATGCTATGTAGCCCTCAATGCCATTCTCCCTCAGGAATCAGTCTAGTCTTGTGTTACCCCTACTCATGCTGTGTAACCCTCAGTGCCATTCTTCCTCAGGAATCTGTCTAGTCCTGTGTTAACCCTACTCATGCTGTGTAACGCTCAATGCCATTCTTCCTCAGGAATTTGTCTAGTTCTGTGTTTCTTCTACTCATGCTGTTTAACCCTCAATGCCATTCTCCCTCAGGAATCTGTCTAGTCCTGTGTTAACCCTACCCATGCTGTGTAACCCTCAATGCCATTCTTCCTCATGAATTTGTCTAGTTCTGTGTTACCCGTACTCATGCTGTTGTAACCCTGAATGCCATTCTCCTCATGAATCTGTCTAGTCCTGTGTTACCCTACTCATGCTGTGTAACCTCAGTGCCATTCTCCCTCAGGAATCTGTCTGGTCCTGTGTTACCTCCTGCTCATGCTGTGTAACCCTCAATATCATTCTCCTCAGGAATACTGTCTAGTCCTGTGTTACCCTACACATGCTGTGTAACTCTCAATGCCATTCTCCTCAGGAATCTGTCTAGTCCTGTGTTACCACCTGCTCCATGCTATGTAACCCTCAATGCCATTCTTCCTCAGGAATCTGTCTAGTCCTGTGTTTCCCCAACTCATGCTGTTTAACTCTCTGAATGCCATTCTCCTCATGAATCTGTCTAGTCCTGTGTTACCCGACACATGCTGTGTAACCCCAATGCCATTCTCCCTCAGGAATCTGTCTAGTCCTGTTTTACCTCCTGCTCATGCTATGTAACCTCAATATCATTCTCCCTCAGGAATCACTCTAGTCCTGTGTTACCTCCTACACATGTGTAACTCCTCAATGCCATTCTCCTCAGGAATCTGTCTAGTCCTGTGTTACCACCAGCTCATGCTATGTAACCCTCAATGCCATTCTCCCTCAGGAATCTGTCTAGTCCTGTGTTACCCCTGCTCATGCTGTGTAACCTCAATGCCATTCTCCCTCAGGAATCTGTCTAGTCTTGTGTTACCCCTGCACATGCTGTGTAACCTCAATGCCAATCTCCCTCAGGAATCTCTCTAGTCCTGTGTTACCCTACTCATGCTGTGTAACCCCAGTGCCATTCTCCATCAGTAATCTGTCTAGTCCTGTGTTTACCCTACTCATCGCTGTGTAACCTCACTGCCATTCTGCCTCAGAAATCTGTATAGATCTGTGTTACCCCACATATGCTGTATAACTCTCAATGTCATTCTCCTCAGGAATCTGTCTAGTCCTGTGTTACCCGGCTCATCCTTTTCTAATCCTCGTGCCATTCTCCTCAGGAATCTGTCTAGTTCTGTGTTACCTGCCCTTGTTTTCTAATCCTAGTGCCATTCTCCCTCAGGAATCTGTCTAGTCCTGTGTTACCCAAACTCATGCTGTGGAACCCTCAGTGCCATTCTCCCTCAGGAATCTGTCTGGTCCTGTGTTACCGTGACTCATGCTGTGTAACCCCCAGTGCCATTCTCCCTCAGAATCTGTTTAGTCCTGTGTTACCCCTGCTGATGCTCTGTAACCCTCAATGCCATTCTCCCTCAGGAATCTGTCTAGTCCTGTGTTACCCCTACTCATGCTGTGTAACCCTCAGTGCCATTCTTCCTCAGGAATCTGTCTAGTCCTGTGTTAACCCTACTCATGCTGTGTAACCCTCAATGCCATTCTCCCTCAGGAATCTGTCTAGTCCTGTGTTAACCCTACCCATGCTGTGTAACCCTCAATGCCATTCTTCCTCATGAATTTGTCTAGTTCTGTGTTTCTTCTTCTCATGCTGTTTAACCCTGAATGCCATTCTCCCTCATGAATCCGTCTAGTCCTGTGTTACCCGTACTCATGCTGTGTAACCCTCAGTGCCATTCTCCCTCAGGAATCTGTCTAGTCCTGTTTTACCTCCTGCTCATGCTATGTAACCCTCAATATCATTCTCCCTCAGGAATCACTCTAGTCCTGTGTTACTCCTACACATGTGTAACTCTCAATGCCATTCTCCCTCAGGAATCTGTCTAGTCCTGTGTTACCACCTGCTCATGCTATGTAACCCTCAATGCCATTCTCCTTCAGGAATCTGTCTAGTCCTGTGTTACCCCAACTCATGCTGTGTAACTCTCAATGCCATTCTCCTTCAGGAATCTGTCTAGTCTTGTGTTACTCCGACACATGCTGTGTAACCCTCAATGCCAATCTCCCTCAGGAATCACTCTAGTCCTGTGTTACCCTGCTCATGCTGTGTAACCCCATGCTATTCTCCTCAGGAGTCTGTCCAATCCTGTGTTACTTCCTAACACGCTGTAACCCTCAGTGCCATTCTCCTGCAGGAATCTGTCTAGTCGTATTTACCCCCAGCTCATGCTGTGTAACCCTCAATGCCATTCTCCCTCAGGAATCTGTCTAGTCCTGTTTGCCCCTGCCATGCTATGTAACCCTCAATGCCATTCTCCTCAGGTATCTGTCTAGTCCTCTGTTACCCCTGTCATGTATATAACCCTCAATGCCATTCTCCAGGAATCTGTCTAGTCCTGTGTTACCCACTCATGCTGTGTAACCTCAGTGCCATTCTCCATCAGTAATCTGTCTAGTCCTGTGTTTCCCTACTCATGCTGTGTGACCTCACTGCCATTCTGCCTCAGAAATCTGTATAGATCTGTGTTTCCACCCATATGCTGTATAACTCTCAATGTCATTCTCCTCAGGAATCTGTCTAGTCCTGTGTCACGCCGTCTCATCTTTTCTAATCCTCGGTGCCATTCTCCTCAGGAATCTGTCTAGTTCTGTGTACCGTCTCTTGTTTTCTAATCCTTAGTGCCATTCTCCTCAGGAATCTGTCTAGTCCTGTGTTACCCAAACTCATGCTGTGGAACCCTCAGTGCCATTCTCCTCAGAATCTGTCTAGTCCTGTGTTACCCGTACTCATGCTGTGTAACCCTCAGTGCCATTCTCCCTCAGGAATCTGTTTAGTCCTGTGTTACCCCCTGCTGATGCTCTGTAACCCTCAATGCCATTCTCCCTCAGGAATCTGTCTAGTCCTGTGTTTCCCCTACTCATGCTGTGTGACCCTCTCTGCCATTCTGCCTCAGAAATCTGTATAGATCTGTGTTTCCCTTACACATGCTGTGTAACTCTCAATGTCATTCTCCCTCAGGAATCTGTCTAGTCCTGTGTTACCCCGTCTCATGTTTTCTAATCCTCAGTGGCATTCTCCTCAGAATCTGTCTAGTCCTGTGTTACCCAAACTCATGCTGTGGAACCTCAGTCCTTTCTCCCTCAGAATCTGTCTAGTCCTGTGTTACCCGTACTCATGCTGTGTAACCCTCAGTGCCATTCTCCTCAGGAATCTGTTTGGTCCTGTGTTGCCCCTGCTGATGCTCTGTAACCTCAATGCCATTCTCCCTCAGGAATCTGTCTAGTCCTGTGTTACCCTACTCATGCTGTGTAACCCTCAGTGCCATTCTCCATCAGTAATCTGTCTAGTCCTGTGTTTCTACTCATGCTGTGTGACGCCTCTGTCATTCTGCCTCAGAAATTCAGAGAGATTCAGGTTTCCCCTTACACATGCTGTGTAACTCTCAATGTCATTCTCCCTCAGGAATCTGTCTAGTCCTGTGTTACCCGTCTCATGTTTTCAATCCTCAGTGCCATTCTCCCTCAGGAATCTGTCTAGTTCTGTGTTACCCCTGCCTCATGTTTTCTAATCCTTAGTGCCATTCTCCCTCAGGAATCTGTCTAGTCCTGTGTTACCCCAACTCATGCTGTGGAACCCTCAGTGCCATTCTCCCTCAGGAATCTGTCTAGTCCTGTGTTACCCGTACTCATGCTGTGTAACCCTCAGTGCCATTCTCCCTCAGGAATCTGTTTAGTCCTGTGTTACCCCCTGCTGATACTCTGTAACCCTCAATGTCATTCTCCCTCAGGAATCAGTCTGATCCTGTGTTACCCCTACACATGCTGTCTAACCTTCAATGCCATTATCCCTCAGGAATATGTCTAGTCCTGTGTTACTCCTACACATGCTGTGTAACCCTCAGTGCCATTCTCCCGCAGGAATCGGTTCTAATCCTGTGTTACCTCATGTTGTGTAACCCTCAATGCCATTATCCCAGGAATATGTCTAGTCCTGTGTTAACCTCACTCATGCTATGTAGCCTCAATGCCATTCTCCTCAGGAATCAGTCTAGTCTTATGTTACCCTACTCATGCTGTGTAACCTCAGTGCCATTCTTCCTCAGGAATCTGTCTAGTCCTGTGTTAACCCTACTCATGCTGTGTAACGCTCAATGCCATTCTTCCTCAGGAATTTGTGTAGTTCTGTGTTTCTTCTACTCATGCTGTTTAACCCTCAATGCCATTCTCCCTCATGAATCCGTCTAGTCCTGTGTTACCCGTACTCATGCTGTGTAATCCTCAGTGCCATTCTCTGTCAGGAATCTGTCTAGTCCCGTGTTACCCGTACTCATGCTGTGTAACCCTCAGTGCCATTCTCCCTCAGGAATCTATCTAGTCCTGTGTTACCCCTGCTCATGCTATGTACCTCTATGCCGCTCTCCCTCAGGAATCAGTCTAGTCTTGTGTTACCCCTACTCATGCTGTGTAACCCTCAGTGCCATTCTTCCTCAGGAATCTGTCTAGTCCTGTGTTAACCCTACTCATGCTGTGTAACCCTCAATGCCATTCTCCCTCAGGAATCTGTCTAGTCCTGTGTTAACCCTACCCATGCTGTGTAACCCTCAATGCCATTCTTCCTCATGGATTTGTCTAGTTCTGTGTTTCTTCTTCTCATGCTGTTTAAACCCTGAATGCCATTCTCCCTCATGAACTCCTCTAGTCCTGTGTTACCCAGACTCATGCTGTGTAACCCTCAGTGCCATTCTCCTCAGGAATCTGTCTAGTCCTGTTTTACCTCCTGCTCATGCTATGTAACCTCAATATCATTCTCCTCAGGAATCACTCTAGTCCTGTGTTACTCCCACATGTGTAACTCTCAATGCCATTCTCCCTCAGGAATCTGTCTAGTCCTGTGTTACCACCTGCTCATGCTATGTAACCCTCAATGCCATTCTCCTTCAGGAATCTGTCTAGTCCTGTGTTACCCCAACTCATGCTGTGTAACTCTCAATGCCATTCTCCTTCAGGAATCTGTCTAGTCTTGTGTTACTCCTACACATGCTGTGTAACCCTCAATGCCAATCTCCCTCAGGAATCACTCTAATCCTGTGTTACCCCTACTCATGCTGTGTAACTCTCAATGCCATTCTCCTTCAGGAATCTGTCTAGTCTTGTGTTACTCCTACACATGCTGTGTAACCCTCAATGCCAATCTCCCTCAGGAATCAGTCTAGTCCTGTGTTACTAGTACTCATGCTGTGTAACCCTCAGTGTTATTCTTCCTCAGGAATCTGTCTAGTCCTGTGTTACCCCTACTCATGTTGTGTAACCCTCAATGCCATTATCCCACACGAATATGTCTAGTCCTGTGTTACTCCTACACATGCTGTGTAATCTTCCGTGCCAGTCTCCCGCAGGAATCTATCTAGTCCTGTGTTACCCCCTGCTCATGCTATGTAGCCCTCAATGCCATTCTCCCTCAGGAATCAGTCTAGTCTTGTGTTACCCCTACTCATGCTGTGTAACCCTCAGTGCCATTCTTCCTCAGGAATCTGTCTAGTCCTGTGTTAACCCTACTCATGCTGTGTAACGCTCAATGCCATTCTTCCTCAGGAATTTGTCTAGTTCTGTGTTTCTTCTACTCATGCTGTTTAACCCTCAATGCCATTCTCCCTCATGAATCCGTCTAGTCCTGTGTTACCCGTACTCATGCTGTGTAATCCTCAGTGCCATTCTCCGTCAGGAATCTGTCTAGTCCGTAGCTACCCGTGACGCATGTTGTGTAACCCTCAGTGCCATTCTCCTGGAGGAATCTGTCTAGTCCTGTGTTACCCCTGCCCATGCTACGAGCCCCCAATGCCACTCTCCCTCAGGAATAAGTTCTAGTCTTGTGTTACCCTACTCATGCTGTGTAACCCTCAGTGCCATTCTTCCTCAGGAATCTGTCTAGTCCTGTGTGTTAACCCTACTCATGTATGTAACCTCAATGCTCCATTCTCCCTCAGGAATCTGTCTAGTCCTGTGTTAACCCTACCCATGCTGTGTAACCTCAGTGCCATTCTTCCTCATGAATTTGTCTAGTTCCTGTGTTTCTTCTTCTCATGCTGTTTAACCCTGAATGCCATTCTCCTCATGAACTGTCTGAGTCCTGTGTTACCCAGACTCATGCTGTGTAACCCTCAGTGCCATTCTCCTCAGGAATCTGTCTAGTCCTGTTTTACCTCCTGCTCATGCTGTAACCCTCAATCATCATTCTCCTCAGGAATCACTCTAGTCCTGTGTTACTCCTACACATGTGTAACTCTCAATAGCCATTCTCCCTCAGGAATCTGTCTAGTCCTGTGTTACCACCTGCTCATGCTATGTAACCCTCAATGCCATTCTCCTTCAGAATCTGTCTCAGTCCTGTGTTACCCCAACTCATGCTGTGTAACTCTCCAATGCCATTCTCCTTCAGGAATCTGTCTAGTCTTGTTACTCCGACACATGCTGTGTAACCCTCAATGCCAATCTCCTCAGGAATCACTCTAGTCCTGTTTACCCCTGCTCAACTGCTGAGTAACCCCAATGCTATTCTCCCTCAGAGTCTGTCTAATCCTGTGTTACTCCCACACGCTGTGTAACCTCCCAGTGCCATTCTCCTGCAGGAATCTGTGCTCAGTGCGTGTGTTACCCCAGCTCATGCTGTGTAACCTCAACGCCATTCTCCTCAGGAATCTGTCTAGTCTGCTGTTACCCCTGCTCATGCTATGAACCCAATGCCATTCTCCCTCAGGTATCTGTCTAGTCCTCTGTTACCCCTGCTCATGCTATGTAACCCTCAATGCCATTCTCCTCAGGAATCTGTCTAGTCCTGTGTTACCCCTACTCATGCTGTGTAACCTCAGTGCCATTCTCCATCAGTAATCTGTCTAGTCCTGTGTTTCCCCTACTCATGCTGTGTGACCCTCACTGCCATTCTGCCTCAGAAATCTGTATAGATCTGTGTTTCCCTTACATATGCTGTATAACTCTCAATGTCATTCTCCCTCAGGAATCTGTCTAGTCCTGTGTTACGCCGTCTCATCTTTTCTAATCCTCGGTGCCATTCTCCCTCAGGAATCTGTCTAGTTCTGTGTTACCCCGTCTCTTGTTTTCTAATCCTTAGTGCCATTCTCCCTCAGGAATCTGTCTAGTCCTGTGTTACCCAAACTCATGCTGTGGAACCCTCAGTGCCATTCTCCCTCAGGAATCTGTCTAGTCCTGTGTTACCCGTACTCATGCTGTGTAACCCTCAGTGCCATTCTCCCTCAGGAATCTGTTTAGTCCTGTGTTACCCCTGCTGATGCTCTGTAACCTCAATGCCATTCTCTCAGGAATCTGTCTAGTCCTGTGTTACCCTACTCATGCTGTGTAACCCCCAGTGCCATTCTCCATCAGTAATCTGTCTAGTCCTGTGTTTCCCACTCATGCTGTGTGGACCCTCTCTGCCATTCTGCCTCAGAAATCTGTATAGATTCAGGTTTCACTTTACACATGCTGTGTAACTCTCAATGTCATTCTCCTCAGGAATCTGTTCCAGTCCTGTGTTACCCCTGCCTCATGTTTTCTAATCCTCAGTGCCATTCTCCCTCAGGAATCTGTCTAGTCCTGTGTTACCCAAACTCATGCTGTGGAACCCTCAGTGCCTTTCTCCCTCAGGAATCTGTCTAGTCCTGTGTTACCCGTACTCATGCTGTGTAACCCTCAGTGCCATTCTCCCTCAGGAATCTGTTTAGTCCTGTGTTACCCCCTGCTGATGCTCTGTAACCCTCAATGCCATTCTCCCTCAGGAATCTGTCTAGTCCTGTGTTACCCCTACTCATGCTGTGTAACCCTCAGTGCCATTCTCCATCAGTAATCTGTCTAGTCCTGTGTTTCCCCTACTCATGCTGTGTGACGCTCTCTGTCATTCTGCCTCAGAAATCTGTATAGATCTGTGTTTCCCTTACACATGCTGTGTAACTCTCAATGTCATTCTCCTCAGGAATCTGTCTAGTCCTGTGTTACCCCGCCTATGTTTTCTAATCCTCAGTGCCATTCTCCCTCAGGAATCTGTCTAGTTCTGTGTTACCTGCCTCATGTTTTCTAATCCTTAGTGCCATTCTCCTCAGGAATCTGTCTAGTCCTGTGTTACCCCAACTCATGCTGTGGAACCCTCAGTGCCATTCTCCCTCAGGAATCTGTCTAGTCCTGTGTTACCCGTACTCATGCTGTGTAACCCTCAGTGCCATTCTCCCTCAGGAATCTGTTTAGTCCTGTGTTACCCCCTGCTGATACTCTGTAACCCTCAATGTCATTCTCCCTCAGGAATCAGTCTGATCCTGTGTTACCCCTACACATGCTGTCTAACCTTCAATGCCATTATCCCTCAGGAATATGTCTAGTCCTGTGTTACTCCTACACATGCTGTGTAACCCTCAGTGCCATTCTCCCGCAGGAATCGGTCTAGTCCTGTGTTACCCCTACTCATGTTGTGTAACCCTCAATGCCATTATCCCACAGGAATATGTCTAGTCCTGTGTTAACCCTACTCATGCTATGTAGCCCTCAATGCCATTCTCCCTCAGGAATCAGTCTAGTCTTATGTTACCCCTACTCATGCTGTGTAACCCTCAGTGCCATTCTTCCTCAGGAATCTGTCTAGTCCTGTGTTAACCCTACTCATGCTGTGTAACGCCAATGCCATTCTTCCTCAGGAATTTGTGTAGTTCTGTGTTTCTCCTACTCATGCTGTTTAACCTCACGCCATTCTCCTCATGAACTGCCCAGTCCTGTGTTACCCGTACTCATGCTGTGTAATCCTCAGTGCCATTCTCCGTCAGGAATCTGTCTAGTCCCGTGTTACCCGTACTCATGCTGTGTAACCCTCAGTGCCATTCTCCCTCAGGAATCTATCTAGTCCTGTGTTACCCCCTGCTCATGCTATGTAGCCCTCAATGCCGCTCTCCCTCAGGAATCAGTCTAGTCTTGTGTTACCCCTACTCATGCTGTGTAACCCTCAGTGCCATTCTTCCTCAGGAATCTGTCTAGTCCTGTGTTAACCCTACTCATGCTGTGTAACCCTCAATGCCATTCTCCCTCAGGAATCTGTCTAGTCCTGTGTTAACCCTACCCATGCTGTGTAACCCTCAATGCCATTCTTCCTCATGGATTTGTCTAGTTCTGTGTTTACTTCTCATGCTGTTTAACCCTGAATGCCATTCTCCTCATGAATCTGTCTAGTCCTGTGTTACCCGTACTCATGCTGTGTAACCCTCAGTGCCATTCTCCTCAGGAATCTGTCTAGTCCTGTTTCCCCTACTCTATATGTAACCTCCAATATCCATTCTCCTCAGGAATCTCTCTAGTCCTGTGTTACCCCTACACATGCTGTAACCTCAATGCCATTCTCCCTCAGGAATCTGTCTAGTCCTGTGTTACCACCTGCTCATGCTATGTAACCCTCAATGCCATTCTCCTTCAGGAATCTGTCTAGTCCTGTGTTACCCCTACTCATGCTGTGTAACTCTCAATGCCATTCTCCTTCAGGAATCTGTCTAGTCTTGTGTTACTCCTACACATGCTGTGTAACCCTCAATGCCAATCTCCCTCAGGAATCACTCTAATCCTGTGTTACCCCTACTCATGCTGTGTAACTCTCAATGCCATTCTCCTTCAGGAATCTGTCTAGTCTTGTGTTACTCCTACACATGCTGTGTAACCCTCAATGCCAATCTCCCTCAGGAATCAGTCTAGTCCTGTGTTACTAGTACTCATGCTGTGTAACCCTCAGTGTTATTCTTCCTCAGGAATCTGTCTAGTCCTGTGTTACCCATACTCATGCTGTGTAACCTTCAGTGACATTCACCCGCAGGAATCTGTCTAGTCCTGTGTTACCACATCTCATGTTCTCTAATCCTCAGTGCCATTCTCCCTCAGGAATCAGTCTAGTCCTGTGTTTCCCGTACTCATGCTGTGTAACCGTCAAAGCCATTCTCCCTCAGTAATCTGTCTAGTCCTGTTTTACTCCTACTCATGCTGTGTAACCCTCAGTGCCATTCTCCCTCAGTAATCTGTCTAGTCCTGTGTTTCCCCTATTCATGCTGTGTGACCCTCACTGCCATTTTCCATGAGAAATCTCTACAGATCTGTGTTTCCCCTACTCATGCTGTGTAACCCTCAATGCCATTCTACCTCAGGAATCTGTCTAGTCCTGTGTTATCCCTCCTCATGCTGTGTAACCCTCAGTGCCATTCTCCCTCCGGAATCTGTTTAATCCTGTGTTACCCCTACTTATGCTGTGTGTAACCCTCAATGCCGTTCTTCCTCCGGAGTCTGTCTAGTCCTGTGTTACTCCTACTCATGCTGTGTGTAACTCTCAATGCCGTTCTCCCTCCGGAATCTGTCTAGTCATGTGTTACCCGTACTCGTGCTGTGTAACCCTCAATGCCATTCTTCTTCTGGAATCTGTCTAATCCTGTGTTACCCCTACTCATGCTCTGTAAACCTCAATGCCGTTCTTCCTCAGGAATCTGTCTAGTCCTGTGTTACCACTATTCATGCTGTGTAACTCTGAATGCCATTCTCCCTCTTGAATCACTCTAGTCCTGTGTTACCCCTACTGGCATGCCATCGCTATGGCGATAACATTACCACGACCGACACTTCAGTGACAACAGCGCCAGATCACTGTAGTGTCGCCGCGGGACCCCAGCACTGCCTTCTGGGGGTGTTGCACCCCCTCCCCGAAGTAACTCCAACTCGGAGTTGATTAATTTAGTAGCGGGGGTTGGGGGGCAAGAAAACACAGTCTGAGTGATCTCTTATGCCAACCGTGAATGCGGCTCGACATAAAGAGAGTTCTCGTGAAGGCCGCTTGACAACAAAATTGTCAACCAACTGTCATGAATCCACCCGTACTCATGCTGTGTAACCCTCAATGCCATTCTCCCTCAGGAATCTGTCTGGTGCTATGGTATCTCCTACTCATGCTGTGTGACCCTCAGTGCCATTCTCCCTCAGTAATCTCTCTAGTCCTGTGTTACTCCTACTCATGCTGTGTAACCCTCAGAGCCATTCTCCCTCAGTAATCTGTCTAATCCTGTGTTTCCCCTATTTATGCTGTGTGACCCTCACTGCCATTCCCATCATAAATCTGTACAGATCTGTGTTACCCCTACTCATGCTGTGTAACCCTCAATGCCATTCTCCCTCAGGAATCTGTCTAGTCCCGTGTTACCCCTACTCATGCTGTGTAACCCTCAGTGCCATTCTCCGTCTGGAATCTATTTAATCCTGTGTTACCCCTACTCATGCTGTGTAAATCTCAATGCCGTTCTTCCTCCGGAATCTGTCTAGTCCTGTGTTACCCCTACTCGTGCTGTGTAACCCTCAATGCCATTCTCCCTCTGGAATCTGTCTAATCCTGTGTTACCCCTACTCATGCTCTCTAAACCTCAATGCCGTTCTTCCTCAGGAATCTGTCTAGTCCTGTGTTACCACTACTCATGCTGTGTAAATCTCAATGCCGTTCTTCCTCCGGAATCTGTCTAGTCCTGTGTTACCCCTACTCGTGCTGTGTAACCCTCAATGCCATTCTCCCTCTGGAATCTGTCTAATCTTGTGTTACCCCTACTCATGCTCTGTAAACCTCAATGCCGTTCTTCCTCAGGAATCTGTCTAGTCCTGTGTTACCACTACTCATGCTGTGTAAATCTCAATGCCGTTCTTCCTCCGTAATCTGTCTAGTCCTGTGTTACCCCTACCCGTGCTGTGTAACCCTCAATGCCATTCTCCCTCTGGAATCTGTCTAATCCTGTGTTACCCCTACTCATGCTCTGTAAACCTCAATGCCGTTCTTCCTCAGGAATCTGTCTAGTCCTGTGTTACCCCTACTCATGCTGTGTAACCCTCAATGCCATTCTCCCTCAGGAATCTGTCTAGTCCTGTGTTACCCTTACTCATGCTGTGTAACCCTCAGTGCCATTCTCCCTCTGGAATCTATTTAATCCTGTGTTACCCCTACTCATGCTGTGTAAATCTCAATGCCGTTCTTCCTCCGGAATCTGTCTAGTCCTGTGTTACTCCTAGTCATGCTGTGTGACCCTCAATGCCATTCTCCCTCAGTAATCTCTCTAGTCCTGTGTTACTCCTACTCATGCTTTGTGACCCTCACTGCCATTCTCCATCAGACATCTGTGCAGATCTGTGTTACCCCTACTCATGCTGTGTAACCCTCAATGCCATTCTCCCTCAGGAATCTGTCTAGTCCTGTGTTACCCCTACTCATGCTGTGTAACCCTCAATGCCATTCTCCCTCGGGAATCTGTCTAGTCTTGTGTTACTCCTACACATGCTGTGTAACCCTCAATGCCAATCTCCCTCAGGAATCACTCTAGTCCTGTGTTACCCCTGCTCATGCTGTGTAACCCCCAATGCTATTCTCCCTCAGGAGTCTGTCTAATCCTGTGTTACTCCTACACACGCTGTGTAACCCTCAGTGCCATTCTCCCTCAGGAATCTGTGTAGTCCTGTGTTACCCCCTGCTCATGCTATGTAGCCCTCAGTGCCATTCTCCCGCAGGAAGCTGTCTAGTCCTGTGTTACCCCATCTCATGTTCTCTAATCCTCAGTGCCGTTCTCCGTCAGGAATCTGTCTAGTCCTGTGTTACCCTTACTCATGCTGTGTGACCCTCAGTGCCATTCTCCCTCAAGAATCTGTCTAGTCCTGTGTTACCCCTACTCATACTGTGTAAGCCTGAATGCCATTCTCCGTCTTGAATCAGTCTAGTCCTGTGTTACCCCATCTCATACTGTGTAAACCTCATTGTCATTCTTCCTCAGGAATCTATCTAGTTATGTGTTTCCCTACTCATGCTGTGCAACCTCAATGCTATTCTCTCTCATGAAGACGTCTAGTCCTATGTTACCCCTACTCATGCTGTGTAACCCTCAATGCCATTCTCCCTCTGAAATCTATCTAATCCTGTGTTACCCCTAGTGGTATGCCATCGCTATGGCGACAACTTTACCACGACCGACACTTCAGCAACAACAGCGCCAGATGACTGTAGTGTCGGCGCGGGACCCCAGCACTGCCTTCTGGGGGTGTTGCACCCCATCCCCGAAGTAACTCAGACTCGAGTTGATTAATTTAGTAGCGGGGGTTTTGGGGGGCAAGAAAACACAGTCTGAAGTGACTCCCTTTATGCCAACTGCAAATGCGGTCGACATAAAGCGTCGTTGTAGCGTCGCTTGACAACAAAATTGTCAACCAACTGTCATGAATCCACCCCAACTCATGCTGTGTAACCGTCAAAGCCATTCTCCCTCAGTAATCTGTCTAGTCCTGTGTTACTCCTACTCATGCTGTGTAACCCTCAGTGCCATTCTCCCTCAGTAATCTGTCTAGTCCTGTGTTTCCCCTATTCATGCTGTGTGACCCTCACTGCCATTTTCCATGAGAAATCTGTACAGATCTGTGTTTCCCTACTCATGCTGTGTAACCTCAATGCCATTCTACCTCAGGAATCTGTCTAGTCCTGTGTTATCCCTCCTCATGCTGTGTAACCCTCAGTGCCATTCTCCTCCGAATCTGTTTAATCCTGTGTTACCCTACTTATGCTGTGTAACCCTCAGTGCCATTCTCCCTCCGGAATCTGTCTAGTCCTGTGTTACCCCTACTCATGCTCTGTAAACCTCAATGCCGTTCTTCCTCAGGAATCTGTCTAGTCCTGTGTTACCCCTATTCATGCTGTGTAACTCTGAATGCCATTCTCCCTCTTGAATCTGTCTAGTCCTGTGTTACCCCATCTCATACTGTGTAAACCTCTTTGTCATTCTTCCTCAGGAATCTATCTAGTCATGTGTTACCCCTACTCATGCTGTGTAACCCTCAATGCCATTCTTTCTCAGGAATCTGTCTAGTCCTGTGTTACCCCTACTCATGCTGTGTAACCTCAATGCCATTCTCCTCTTGAAATCTATCTAGTCCTGTGTTACCCTACTGGCATGCCATCGCTATGGCGACAACATTACCACGACCGACACTTCAGTGACAACAGCGCCAGATCACTGTAGTGTCGGCGCAGGACCCCAGCACTGCCTTCTGGGGGTGTTGCACCCCCTCCCCGAAGTAACTCCAACTCGGAGTTGATTAATTTAGTAGCGGGGGTTTTGGGGGGGGCAAGAAAACACAGTCTGAAGTGACTCCCTTTATGCCAACCGCAAATGCGGTCGACATAAAGAGTCGTCGTAGCGTCGCTTGACAACAAAATTGTCAACCAACTGTCATGAATCCACCCGCATCATGCTGTAACCTCAATGCCATTCTCCCTCAGGAATCTGTCTGGCGCTATGGTATCTCCTACTCATGCTGTGTGACCCTCAGTGCCATTCTCCCTCAGTAATCTCTCTAGTCCTGTGTTACTCCTACTCATGCTGTGTAACCCTCAGAGCCATTCTCCCTCAGTAATCTGTCTAATCCTGTGTTTCCCCTATTTATGCTGTGTGACCCTCACTGCCATTCCGCATCATAAATCTGTACAGATCTGTGTTACCCCTACTCATGCTATGTAACCCTCAATGCCATTCTCCCTCAGGAATCTGTCTAGTCCTGTGTTACCCCTACTCATGCTGTGTAACCCTCAGTGCCACTCTCCGTCTGGAATCTATTTAATCCTGTGTTACCCCTACTCATGCTGTGTAAATGTCAATGCCGTTCTTCCTCCGGAATCTGTCTAGTCCTGTGTTACCCCTACTCGTGCTGTGTAACCCTCAATGCCATTCTCCTCTGGAATCTGTCTAATCCTGTGTTACCCCTACTCATGCTCTGTAAACCTCAATGCCGTTCTTCCTCAGGAATCTGTCTAGTCCTGTGTTACCACTACTCATGCTGTGTAAATCTCAATGCCGTTCTTCCTCCGAATCTGTCTAGTCCTGTTACCCTACTCGTGCTGTGTAACCCTCAATGCCATTCTCCCTCTGGAATCTGTCTAATCCTGTGTTACCCCTACTCATGCTCTGTAAACCTCAATGCCGTTCTTCCTCAGGAATCTGTCTAGTCCTGTGTTACCCCTACTCATGCTGTGTAACCCTCAATGCCATTCTCCCTCAGGAATCTGTCTAGTCCTGTGTTACCCCTACTCATGCTGTGTAACCCTCAGTGCCATTCTCCCTCTGGAATCTATTTAATCCTGTGTTACCCCTACTCATGCTGTGTAAACTCTCAATGCTTCTTCCTCAGAATCTGTCTAGTCCTGTGTTACCCTAGTCATGCTGTGTGACCCTCAATGCCATTCTCCCTCAGGAATCTGTTTAGTCCTGTGTTACCCCTACTCATGCTGTGTAACCCTCAGTGTCATTCTCCCTCTGGAATCTATTTAATCATGTGTTACCCCTACTCATGCTGTGTAAATCTCAATGCCGTTCTTCCTCCGGAATCTGTCTAGTCCTGTGTTACCCCTACTCGTGCTGTGTAACCCTCAATGCCATTCTCCCTCTGGAATCTGTCTAATCCTGTGTTACCCCTTCTCATGCTCTGTAAACCTCAATGCCGTTCTTCCTCAGGAATCTGTCTAGTCCTATGTTACCCTTACTCCTGCTGTGTAACCCTCAATGCCATTCTCCCTCAGGAATCTGTCTAGTCCTGTGTTACCCCTACTCATGCTGTGTAACCCTCAGTGCCATTCTCCCTCTTGAATCTATTTAATACTGTGTTACCCCTACTCATGCTGTGTAAATCTTAATGCCGTTCTTCCTCCGGAATCTGTCTCGTCCTGTGTTACCCCTACTCGTGCTGTGTAACCCTCAATGCCATTCTTTTTCTGGAATCTTTCTAATCCTGTGTTATTCCTACTCATGCTGTATAAATCTCAATGCCGTTCTTCCTCTGGAATCTGTCTAGTCTTGTGTTACCCCTACTCGTGCTGTGTAACCCTCAATGCCATTCTCCCGCTGGAATCTGTCTGATCCTGTGTTACTCCTACTCATGCTCTGTAAACCTCAATGCCGTTCTTCCTCAGGAATCTGTCTATTCCTTTGTTACCCCTACTTATGCTGTGCAACCCTCAGTGCCATTCTTCCTCTGGAATCTATTTAATCCTGTATTACCCCTACTCATGCTCTGTAAACCTCAATGCCGTTCTTCCTCAGGAATCTGTCTAGTCCTGTGTTACCCCTACTTATGCTGTATAATCCTCAGTTCCATTCTCTCTCATGAATCTGTCTAGTCCTGTGTTACCCCTACTCATGCTCTGTGTAACCCTCTGTGCCATTCTCCCTCAGGATTCTGTCTAGTCCTGTGTTACCCCTACTGGTATGCTGTCGCTATGGTGACAACATAACCAGAACTAACTGTACAGCAACAGCAGCGCCATGTTACTGTAGTGTCGTTGCGGGACCCATGCAATGCCTTCTGGGGGTGTTTCACCCCCTCTCCGAAGTAACTTTGACTCAGAGTTGATTAATTTAGTAGCTATGGTTCTGGGGGCGGGGATGGAGGCGCAGGGATAATGGATGGACCAGACACTGAACTTCAAGTTCCGCGCACAATCTGTGTTGGATGTTTATTCCAAATATAGGAGATAACCTTTAGCAATGGCATATCCCTTCTTCAGTTCGTCATTTTGTAGCAACAGACTATGGAAGTATTTCTTCTACACTTAGTTAGCTCCTACTGATTCACTGACCTCTGATCTATCTAATCTGTTGAGATTTAGCCTCCCCTATGTGGGCCTTGTTTGCTTGGGTGGTGGAGGCTCAAATAAAAAAAAAAAAGCTAAAGACAAAGAACCTCAGTGCAGAAGCACTGAAACAAGGGTTGTCCGAAAGAGCACTGACAATAAGCCAAGTTTCAAGGAAACACAACATCACACATATTTCCATAATACAGAGCATCATGGGATATATGCAAATCACCATGAAATTTCAGACTTCTTCAATTTACAGCAATTATCATGCATTTTAAATAGCACAACTAATTTAATTTCTATAATACAGTCCCCTCGTAACTTTTTACCTTTATCAAAAACACCCAGTGCCATGGTATTTTCAACATTTAAAGGTTTTATACACACAAGGTATATACATTGAAGTATTTTATGACATAGTGCCATTGCATACTAGATCCGACAACGAGGAACACAGCGTGTTGTTTTACATCAGCTTGGAGGTCACCACAATAACCTCCCTGTACAAGGACCTGAGAGGGAAAAGGAAAATTTAAAGAGGACACTATACCATAGTCAAGAAAGGGAAGGGGGTGCCCACAGATGACCAACGTTATGGACTAGAAATTGTAAAGGATAGATTAGGCTAAAAAATAGAAGAACTGTTGCAACAGATTTAAGAAAAGGTCGGTCCTCGAGTGGCAGGAGCTCCCTCTCACAGGGGGCAAGAAAACACAGTCTGAAGTGACTCCCTTTATGCCAACTGCAAATGCAATCAACATAAAGTAGTTGCTGTAGCGTCGATTGACAACTAAATTGTCAACAACTGTCATGGATCCACCCCTACTCATGCTGTGTAACCCTCAATGCCATTCTCACTCAGGAATCTGTCTAGTCCTGTGTTATTCTAGTCATGCTGTGTAACCCTCAATGCCTTTCTCCCTCAGGAATCTGTCTAATCCTGTGTTTCCCTTACTCATGCCGTATAACCCTCAATGCCATTCTCCCTCGGGAATCTCTCTATTCCTGTGTTACCCCTACTCATACTATGTAACCTTCAGTGCCAGTCTCCCTCAGGAACCCATCAAGTCCTGTGATACCCCTACTTATGCTGTGTAACCCTTAATACAGTTGTCCCTCTCTATAATGAACACCTCTGGAGCAAGTTGAGCTGTTCACTGTAGCTAGGTGTTTATTAGAGGGAGGTGTTAATATGCCTACTTATGGACCAGTAGGAGCCATCTCATTCTCAGTCAGGAATCGGTCTAGTCCTGCTTTGAAAAACCTAACAGTGCTAGCTTCCACAGCCTCGCTGGGTAAACAGTTCCACATTTTAACCACCCTTGTGTGAAGTAATGCTTTCTAATGTTCCCCCTATCCCCCCCCATGTGAGTCATACCCCCAGTTCTGAATGCATACACCAGCTCAGACTTCTGTGTGTACCCCCAGCTTGTTGATTCCCTGTTGTGTTCTGAACACTGTGATCATGTTCCCTCCCATCCTTCTCTAGGCTGAATAATTTGGGTAGGTCCAAGCTCTCCTCATATCTTCCCTCCTCTGCTGCTAATCTTCTTATTGTCCTGTAGTGGACCTCTTGGCCTCTTCAGCATCCTTTCTGTACTGCGGTACAATACATACAGTGGGAAGGCTGCCCTGGTACGATGATAACACAAGTTTTTTGAAAATAGTGCTTTGTACATGTGTCATCCACAGCCCCTGCTCACTGCATTCTGCTTGTGGGTGCAAGGGGGTCAAAGATGTGCCAGACTACAGTCATCTATGCAGATGCCCATGTGAAACTGACATGTGATCCCTGACACTGTAGGGAGCATGGTTTGTCGAGATATGACAGTCCCCCAAGGACAGCCGTACTCCACTAGAATGCCAAATTATTTAAAACATTGCTGGCTGGTTCCAGTACTGATTCTAGCCCACCAGAGAGACTCCAATGGCTGGGGCTTGAGGAGGGGAATGGATAAGCCCCGGGACAGTTGTTGCAGCTGGGCTGAGGGATCACATAGCTCCTAATGCAGCTTTTAGGGCTCTGTATTCTATGCCGGCCCTTCCCAGTGCATTGCCTTCTGTGTGAATGGTGCACATGTCTGCCCCCTAACCCACCCCCCATCTTGGCCACCCGCATTGCCAGGCGTGCAGCTCGGTATCAGGTGCATAGGGGTGAAGGTACCACTAAGAGAATACCAAAGAAAGGGCTGGGATTCTGAGGATTGGACCCACTTCAATTACATCATCAAAGTAAAGTGATCCGAGAAAAAGATTTAAAAATCATAGTGTGAGGATGACGGCCAGGATGTCACTCACTGTGGCGGCAGATGTCAGGGCGCTGCAGGCAATACCCTCACTGTCCAGGAAGGGAGTGCTGGAGCTGGCTACTCTTTAGGGTCCCCTGCCCCCCCTGCTGCTGAGTAATGAGCAGAACATGGTGATGGTCCCAGAGGAGACCACCGTCACCTTGCCGGGTGTGATGCAAGCTAGGAATAATTGGGGGAAGTAGAGGGACAAAAATTGGGGAATGGAGGGTCTGACTACGAGGGGTGGCAGTATATAAAAGGTGTCCCACATTTATAGCCTGGGAGCTCTCGTCTGTTCCTGGGGTTGGTGCTGAGCAGACGTAATGCATCTTCTGCCGTGTTATGAGCAAGACATGCCGTCTGTCTCAGAGGAAGGGTCATGTGGCTTAGGGAAATATGCCGCAACACAGCAGGAAGTGGGGCCGGGTGGTGGGGTTCCCCTAGGTGGCGTCTGAAAAGAACAAGAAAATAGATTTGACCATCAGGTGCTCTGAGTGGGAGATGGCACTGCGGTACACAGTGAGTTAGTCTTCCAAATGTTGCCCTTGCCATCAGGTGAGGTTTGGAATGATAGGGCAGGGGCAGGGAGGAAAGTGGGAGGGGTTGTTTTGTACATGAGGGAGGGTATAAAGGTCATAGTGATACAAGGAAGCTATGGGTATGAGAAAGGGTGGAGGCTGTTTGGGTTGGTGTAGAGATGGGATCCAGGGCCATTATCCTTGTGGGGGTGGTGTACAGACCACCAACACAGGAGGAGGAGTTGGACAAGGCTTTGGGGGAGGCCACTGGAACAATGGCAAGCAGGGAGGAAGTATTGATCATGGGGGACTTTAATCTGCAGGATGTAGACTGGGGAACACTAGCCGGAGCTACAGTTAGAAGCAGGGCCATCCTGGACTCCCTGCAAGAGGAATTTCATAGGTAGCTGGTTACAGAACTCACTAGAGACACAGGGCAGTGCTGGGTCTGGCACATACAAACGGGGACAGCACTGCAGACATCACAGTAGGTAGCCACCTGGGTACAGGTGACCATTGTACAGTGTAGTTTGGCATACAGGTGGGGCAGGAGAAAGAAAATACTATGACAAGGGTCCTGGACTTCAGTATGGCAGATTTTAAAGAAATGGGAGGCTGCCTTAGTAAATACCTGGAAGGGGGGGAATAGACAGGAAGGAGTGGAGGCACAATTGAAAAGGATAAGGGAAGAAGTAGAATCAGCATTTATATAGAGGATAATGTATAGGGCGCTATCTATAAGAAGTTTGTAAACTCTTTGAGAGGTCGTCATGGCGACGTTTCGAACCTTGAGAGCTGCCTTCGAGAGGTTCACGCGCATGACGACCTCAAGAAGAGTTTTCAAACTTGTTATAGATAGAGTCCTATACATTTTGTTTTATAGTGTATGGGCTGCTACCACAGTCGTAATTTACGTAATATGTGGAGTCTGAAGCTGTACGCCTCCCGAAACCACAGCTGACGGCAAACGGAACAAAAAATATTTTAGAGCCAAAGGTCACAGAAGTTAGTACTATGGGGTTTACAAGAGTGGTTTACTCACCGTTCTCACTGGGATTGACATTGCAGTTAGCCTGCTGTCCGCCTGCAAGGTAATTGATGATTTTTACATTTATAGTCCCTTGCTGGAAAATACAATTTCCTGGATAAACATCTCACGATTGGATAGCTCCCGAGAGAAAACAGCAGTCGACGTAGTTTTTTACGGGGCTCGCATTTTGAAATGACCGTACAGTTAACTGTATGATGGTGCTGTCCACTGCGGTTTGAGAATGCAGCTCAAGCTATCAGATCTCAGTTCAGGGTTCTAAGTTGTTATGCTGCAGTAGCTACGTATCTACTGCAGCATGACAACTTTTTGTCGGGGATAGATTTTTATGCATAACAATGTTTTACCATACATTATATAGCGCTTTTCATACATTGCATCCCAAAGCGCTTTTCAAGCAATGCTAGACTGGTAGTGAAGTGACTGAACAAGTAGTGGCAGCCATATCGCACATCAACACCCAGACACAGCCTTGGACAGTTGCATGAACCGATTTAGGGAGGAAGGGAGTAACTAAGGCAGCTACAATCTTTTTGAAGGAAATAAGTAAGGGTATGAGGAGAAGGAGGCCATTTTGGTTCTCAAAGGAGTCGGCTAAAGGGAGACTAAAACAGCTTTTAGAAAATACAAGGGGACCGAAACAAAGGGGACAGGGTGGTACGTCTGGATAAACAAAGTGAGGAGGGGAAGAGGGTGAAGGCTCATACACAGGAGAGGATCGCCCAGGAGTTCAAAAAAGAGGATAAGACTTTCTTTAGGCATGTGAGCAAAAAGAGGGAGGCGGGGTGGGGGGGCTTATAGTGAGCATCAGGAGAGGAGGGGGAGGGAACTGTCCAGAGGTAGAGCAAGAAAAAGCAGAAATTTCAAACAAATACTTCTGCTCAGTCTTCACAATAGAGGGAGGAGGGGACAGATTGACATGCATTGGCAGTCACGGGGGGGGGGGGTAGATACAAGTCCATTTTTGGAAGACAGAGTCTGCCGAGGATTGGAAGTCTTAAAGGAAAACAAGGCAGTGGGGCCAGATGTGATCCACCCAAGAGTACTCAAAGAACAGGTGTACTACGAAATCCCGACAGTCGGTCTCCTGCACTCCATAAGCCTGAATTTAGGAGACCAACTGTCAGAAGACCGACAAGGTGTTAGTGCAGTACCCTGCACCCCCCACACAGAGGGCTCTGCCCCCGCACCCACGTAACTAAAATAACCAACTCTGCGGGGGAGCAGACCTCAGAGTAGGTTAAAACAGTTTATGGGGGGGGGAAGAGCACTTCGCAAAAGTAGAAACCCTGGAATAGAACCCGGATATGAGCGCGATGGTGGCCAAGCTGCTAGTGGCTTAGCCCTCCACACCACGGGAGCAGCTCGGCCAACCATTGGATTTTCCCCTCTCTTGTGGTGCGTGGCTAGAGGCAGGGTAACGGCTCATCACATTCGCTACCTTACCCCTGTTGGCATCAGCTTCCGTGTGTCAGGTGTGTTGGGCAGCTGATCTCGGGATCCTGAATGCCGGGATTCCGAGTTTTGGCATTTAGTCATACTCCCAAAAGGACAGCACAGTACTAACTGCCCCTCTGGCAATACTGTTCAGTACCTCACTGGAGACGTGGGTATTTCCAGAGAACTCGAGGAAGGCCGATATGGCCTCCCTGCACAGGAGTGGCAACAGGGAGGTGGCTAGCAATTACAGACCTGTTAGTCTTACATCAGTGATGGGAAATTAGTGGAAACTTTGCTGAAGGAGAGACAGAGAGACTGACGAAGTACCTGGAGGCAAAAGTGCTGCACTAGCACCGGCAGCACAGCTTCAAAGCTGGGAGCTCATGTCAAACAAATCTCACAGATTTCTTTGACCGCGTGACTAGGGAGGCGGATGAGAGCAGGGCAGTGGATGTGGCTTATCTGGACTTCAGTAAAGCCTCTGATAACGTACCACACAGGAGGCTGAGTAAAAAACTTAGCAACATGGGGGTGTTGGAGGAGATGGTAAACTGGATATCTAACCGGTTGAACGATAGAAGGCAGAGGGTGGTGGTAAATGGCAGTCACTGGGGGGATGGGAGAGTGACCTGTGGAGCACCACAGGGTTCGGTACTGAGACCTGTTCTGTTCTGTTCAGTGTCTCCATAAGTGACATTGCTGAGTAATTGGAGGGGAAGGTACATCTCTTTGTGGATGACAGAATAATCTGCAGATATCACTACAGAAGACCGACATTTGTTGTGCCTGACACTCCATTGGTTTCCAAGATTAATCTCTCTGACACTAGGGCCCTGATAGTGGATTTGCCCACGGTGGAGTTGGTTATACACCACGGAAGGTGCAGGTGCAGAGCCTCCCAAAACATGTAAAAACAGTCCACCATGGGCAAAATCCCACTGTCAGGATTTTCGTGTGTCGGGAAGTTGGTTTCGGGCAAACGGGTGTCAGGCAAATGAGTGTTGGTCTCCTGTATCCTAATCTGCAACAGAGTAGATACCCAGTTGAGGGTGGAGAGAATGCAAAGGGATCTAAGGAAACTAGAGGAGTGGGTTAAAGGGTGAGAGCTGGGTATCAATGCCAAACCGTGCAAAGTCATGCACCTGAGGCAGGGGAAACCCAGGCATCGTGTATAAGATGGGAGGAGGTATTTACAGTCACCAAGCAAGAGAGGCACCTAGGGGTAGTCATATCTGATGATGTCAGTGTGGCAGGGCAGTGCAACAGGGCGGTAGGCAAGGCTAGCCACATGCTGAGGTGCATAGGAAGGGGGATTTGTAGCAGGAGAAGGGAGGTAGTGTTGCCACTACATCGCTCACCAGTGAGAACCCACCTGGAGTACTACTGTGTCCAGTTCTGGAGGCCACACCTCTGCAAGGACATTTATTTTATTTATTTAGATTTTGTTGACCGGTTAAGTGCACTAGACAAATCCTGCCTATTTTCAGGCACGACCCGGATGAGGGGGATACAGATGAATGCCAACTGACCTTGAACCAGATGAAACTGTTGGTGGTATTTTTAGTGAATGAGGGAAATTTGGCCAGGACTCCAGGGAAATTCCCCTACTTTTTTCGATAAGTGCCATGGGATCTTTAACATCCACCTGAACTACCATCAATCCAGGCAGATGGGACCTCGGTTTACCATCTCATCTGACAGGGTGGAAGCGGTCCAGTGGAGGGCCACCAGAATGTTGTGGGGACTGCATGAGAAACCATACATGGAGAGGCTGCGGGAGCTCAATATGTACTCCCTGGAGGACAGGAGAGTAAGGGGGGGGGATATGACTGAGACGTATAAGTACCTCATGAGGGTGAACAGGGTGCAGGAGGGGAGTCTCTTTCAGAGTAAGAGCATTAGAACGCGAGTGGCATGTTATGAAGTTGGGAGGGAGAGGGAGTTTATGAGGGATGTGAGGAAATATTTCTTCACAAAAGGGTGGTGGACACCTGGAACGGCATACCAGATGAGCTGGTGGGAACGAAGACAGTGGGAAGCTGCAAGAATGTGTTGGATAAGCACAAGGACATAATAGGTAGAGGAAAGGGAAGAGGCAGGGTCACCAGTGACCGAATAAGGTCCAGGATGTAATAATGGGCAGGGAATATAAGGCAGACTAGACCAGGGGAAGAGTACACAATGGGGGTGAGATACTAACAACAACAAAAATGGAAAGGGACCTCGGGGTAGTCATATCAGATGACCTAAAGACGGGCAAGCAATGTGAGAGGGCAGTAAGGAGGGCTGGGGGCATACTGGGATGCATAGGGAGAGGCATCACCAGTAGAAAACAGGAAGTTGTTATCCCTCTGTACAGACAACTGGTGAGACCCCATCTGGAGTACTGCGTGCAATACTGGAGACCCAGTCTCCACAAAGACATAAACAGGATGGAGGCAGTCCAGAGGAGGGCAACTAAAATGGTGCAGGGTCTGCACCGGAAGACCTATGAAGAGAGACTTAAGGAGGTTAATATGTATAGCCTCGAGGAAAGGAGAGAGGGGGGGACATGATAGAAACTTTCAAGTACCTCAAGGGAATCAACAAAGTCCAAGAGGGTAGCATCTTTTAGAAAAAGAGATGTGCAAGAACAAGGGGGCACAATTTGAAGTTAGAGGATGGGCGGCTCAGAGGTAATGTGAGGAAGTATTTTTTCACAGAGAGGGTTATGGATGCATGGAACGGCCTTCCTGAGGAGGTTGTGGAGTCAAAAACAGTGGTGGAATTCAAGAATGCATGGGACAGTCATAAGGAAATTCTAGGGGGTTGGGGGTAGGAAGAAAATAAAATAAAATAATTGGTTGGTAAAAAAAGAAGTAGGCTGTTGGTTAACTAGGATCTGCAGCTTATCCATTAGGTAGGGAAATGGGCAAACTGGGTGGGCCAAGCAGTCCTTATCTGCTGTCAATTTCTATGTTTCTATGGGCCTACTGGTCCTTTTCTTCGGACACATTCTGTGTTTCTATGACTGTTTCATGGAGTGCAAGTACCCGTTTTATGTTTTTGTGTGTTTTCTCTGGTGCAGGTGCTTACAGAGGAGCAGCAGGTGCTGGCAGCGAACCACGACTTTAACTTTGACCACCCTGATACCTTTGACTTTGATCTGATAGTGTACACCCTCCGGAAGCTGAAGCAAGGGAAGAGCGTGAAGATCCCAGTGTATGACTTCACAACGCACAGCAGGCAGAAGGAGTGGGTAAGAATGCTGGCGTGTTACTCCAAGTCTGTGAATAACTGGTGTAGTTAGGCAATTATTATTGTAGATGACATTTAAGTGGAGATTCTGTGCTACTTCTGGGGCCCCCAAGTTCAAATCCCAGTGCGGGTGGCTGGTGGTACTTGTGTGGAGACTAATTCATAAGATCTGAGTTTGAATTCCAGGACACTAGGTTGTCACGCTAGTGTGAATACCATAAAATATGCCTCTGGATGTCGGGTTTGAATCCTACGGGCCTGTGTGGAAAGCTTACAGTTGTGTTATGACCCTTTTGATACCGCTGGGTGCCGCTCCGCATTGGTGATACTAGAAGTGCTTCAAAAGGAACTGGACAATGCAGGATTAAAAAAGGGTGGGGTCAAGGGAGAATTATACCAAATGCATTGGGACTGGGGAAGTCACCAAAAATATTGGGACTGCCAGAAGCTGTGATGGTAGCCCACCCGCTGGCGTTACATTTGTGGGGATATAGTCCTTTGCACTAAGCCTTAATCCACTTAGGAAGCAGATTTTTCCTCATACAGTGCTGGTATTTTCACGTAAATGTTTTTTTTTTTGTGCTCTCCCATGCCCCTTGAATGGCCACTCTTTCAGGCCACCTAGAGACCCCCCCCTTTGCCCACCATCCCTCTTGGCCATCATTACTGTCTGCTCATATGCCATGTCCCAAGCAGCCTGACGTATCCCTTCATTGGGGGGGGCGGGCCTCCCAGGGCCCACAGGAGGAGAGACTGGGATTCACACTAGACTGGGCACATGGCAGGGGGTCAGCTAGAAGGCACTTGCTTGGGCTACGTGGTGCGAGGGGACCCGGTGACAGTCATCTGGTCGGTTGAGCGGGCACTTTTCCCATTTTCTCCCACAACCCGTCCACCTCCCCTGTTGCAGCTATACGCACACGGCATCCTGGGAGGACACACTGCAGCACGTGGTCACCTACACCACAAATATGTCACCACTGTGGGCCACCAGGAGCCGCTATCAAAGCAGCACAGGATCGCACTCCCCTCCCCAGGAGGAGAGCATCCGTCGAATGCTCTTAGCACTCCCCACCAGCCTCTGCTCCTGCTGTCCTGGGCGTGAACCTGCGTTGACAGCGTGCCGAGCGAACCTCTATCACATGGCACCATGGGACTGGCTTCAGTTAAATGTTTGCGAAAACTTTCTGTCACGAAGCAACAGCCACTGAATTTCTCCCTGATGAGGGGCAATAATTGTATACCCGCAGTGAACCCAAGTCTTCATTTCAGCCAGTTGAGTTCACATCTAACCATTTACATCAGAGCCCAACTCTCGTCTATTGGTTCATGAGCTTGGGTACAAACTGACATGAAGGATAAGAAGTCTTTTCAAGTCTCTTAAAAAACACCATTGTTGTCCCCTGTAATGGTATCCACAGGAGTTATAGGGGGCAGAAATCCACAGGGACTCAGAATTCTCCCACCTGAACATTTCCTGCTTAACTGCCGTGTTTTGGTTATTCTAATTTGCTCTGGAGTTTTTTTTTGTTGTTAGAGATGGGCCCCTGTCTGCCTTTTATTCCCCCCCCTTCACAGTTTACTACAATTCCTTTCTATCTATACTGGTTGGGTCAGTCTTGTAAAGGGTTGTCCTGGGGTACATGGGCCCACAGGGGAACTCTCCGTGAGTGTCCACCCAAGACCAGAGGCAGGACAGCAGATCTGCATCTCTCCCTGTCCACATCTATTATAGCTGCTCAGTATATGTCCGAATGCATTACAAAATAAACAATATTTCTGCTTTTTTTTTGTGTGCAGAAAACCGTTTATGGTGCCAGCGTCATTATATTTGAAGGGATAATGGCCTTTGCGGATAAGGAGCTGCTAAAGGTAGGAGTTTAGTTTGAACAAATTGATTGTTTATAAAAGTGGCATTATCTGATGGTCTGTGCCAGTGCACCAGAAATAATCCTCCTACTTAATGACCACCAAGGAAATAAAGACATTGTAGCCCAAAGTGATGTTATTGCAGCCACTGTAGGTAACTGGCCTAAGTTAGGGGCCTCCCCATTCGTTAGTGATAATCATGTGATTTGCTTGGGTTACTATGGTGATTATAATGGAAGCTATGTGATGTCCACACTAACATGTGATGTGGTGTTGGTTATTCTGGGTTCTAAAACGGCAGGGAGAAACAGGCCCATTGTGATTGGCTGAGCCGCATCACATAACCACATTGTAGGGTTTGCCTTACTGCACAGCTGGCTGCTGATCAAATTAGTGGTTGTTTTTGAAACTTAGACATATCTCTGATTGCTTTAGAAGCTCAGTATAACCAAAGCCAGGGTGTGTGGCATTTCAGATCTTACTGACCTTCCCAGGTGGTTGAGAGTCCTCGGCTACACCTCGTGCCTCACCACACAGCGGGACATACAGTAAGCTCTGTCACACTGCACACCCTGTTATTAAGCTTATTGCTTCTTGTTGGACATTGAGTATGCTTTATATGTAACAGTTAGCAGCACGATCTGCACTGTCGGCACTCAGCCAGCCTGTAGTGCCTTTTGAAACAATAATCCAGGCAACAAATGAAACTGTTGGAACTTCCAGGGTCATTTAGCTACACTTGTGGCCCAGGATGGTAATGACAGCATCAAGAGTTAGGTTTTCAAGCCAGCCAGGTAGCTTAGCGGGAGCAAGGACCACTTGTTCGCTGGCGACCTGGGTTCAAGTCCTGAGCCTGGGACGTCGTAGCAAGGCATGGCAAGGAGGGGCATGCACTTACGTTGCCAGAAAATGTCTGCACTATAAGGTAAAATGTGTCTAAATATTGTGTGTTTCAAGGTTTTCTCTGTGGCTTCAGTAGTTCAGATAATGCTGTTTTGTCACATTTTGGAGTTTTTATTTTGGTTGTGTGCAAGTGTCCAATTTCATTGAGGTCGCACAGTCAGGTATTTGTCATTTAGAGCAGTTATTGTCTAGTCTGTGCAAAAATAAATAATATAGTAATAGTAGGGCCTATTCACGAAAGAAATCTGTGGCTACGTGCCATGTAACCCAGGCACATGGCCACTGAGCCCCCTCCACCACATTCCCGAAGCCGATGCGTCCCCCTGTGAACCCGATCCCCCAGCTGATCACAGAGCTCCACGTGGGGGCAAGCCAGCACTGCGGCATGCACAACCTCGTGGAGTGCTGTGCACGGGAGCTTCTGGCTCCACGTCCGGGAGGCAGCTGTAAACCACAGGGGCCGGTTACACGCACACCCCCCGGGAGGCTGCCTCCAGACACGACGGACTCGGTGGGGGGCATGAGCCCCCGCAACAATGCTGCCTCTGCCGTTGGGGCACTTCAGGAGGCCAGGGTTGGCTGGACGGGGTAGACCTCCTCTTCGGCATGGTCGATGCACTGCGCGCCAGCCGGCAACATGGTGCCCATAGCGCAAGGCTGCCCACCAGGATCTGCCGCTACGAACCCACCTGCCCCTCCCCCCACCCGCGGACCTACACGCCAGGGCAGCGGGGCTGAGTAAGGGGGCCGTGGTTCTGAATGTGACCCCTCAGGAAATCCTCAGGTGTGGAGCGCACCCAATACACACCCTTCCAAGATGTTTTGTGAATATGCCCCAATGAGAACAGTAACACCCATGGGAAGAGAGCTTGCCCGAAGTTGCAGAGGGTCTGACATGAACCCCAGCAAGCTCGACCAGTCCGAATTTCCAGTTTGGTGTAAGTCTTGTTCTCAGAATTCAGGCATTTCACACTTAGACCACCTTTTTTTTGTTATTATTCATATATGACACTTTCAAACCCCAGGAAATCTTACTGTATTCTGACAGTTGCAGTATGGTCTCACCATAAGACTGCCCCGGAGCCAAAATGGTTAATAGAACCTATGCTAATAGTGGAATGTTAGGCTCGAGCTTGGTTTTCAAATCACTGTCCCTGGTTGCACTTCCTGTAACCGTCAGATTCTTTACTCCGCTTGCGTCAGTAAGACGTCTCCAGTGAGCTCTCCTTCACTCTAACTGAAGAGATTATTTTCTCGGTTTATTTTAAAGTCTGTTTACTTTATTTCGATTTTTGAAGCACTGCCCTTGGTTCACAGGTAGAATTAGTTAGATTAATGTAGTTTGTGTTAAGTCTTTTCAGTTCCTCCTCCCGGGAAAGAACCAATATTATTTTGTATCTTTATTTAAGTTAAATTTACTGTTTACTGTACAGTAAGGCAGTTTTTGATAGTTTAAATTTACCGGGGTAATTCTCGGTTTAGTTTGGGTTTTCACAACTGATCAAAATCACAGACCAAGAAGCGAACGAGCCCCACAGGTTTCCAACATTAGACAGAGTGTGGGGAACAGTTCGCAAAAGCAGATCCTCATCTTGTTTGTGTGTTGTGCTTGGGGTTTGACCACCTCAGAGAGGATTGCGATATCTATATAAACTTCCCTCAGTCGATGCTTGAGAGGCACTTAAAACGACTGCAGGAGATGTCGGAGAAGGCTGCTGAACCGGTTGCAGACAAACCGATTTTGGGCCAAAAGAACCAGAGGATCTGCCCTCTGACAAAGGTGACGGTTCATCAGCCAAAAAGAGACCTGCTGACCCTGCCGCTAACCTGGCAGCTGCAGGAAAGAGAAAAAGAAAGGAAAAACATTCAGCGGTTGAACCGAAACCGAGTACCCCGGTTCCAACCGCTGAGGAAATAGCAAATGCTATTAGGATAATTTGGTCACTTCAACCGGTAACTCCGGTTCAGGTTTCGAAGCAGTCACATTTGGATCAATCAAGTTCCACGGAACCTGAGTTGGACACCTTTGTTGAGGAATGTGATGATGATGCTGACGAAGATGAGGAAGAGGATTATGGTGAACCCATTGATCCGGATATTTCACGTGATCCTCATTGTTCTGACTCCCCTGACAAGGGAACCGAGGACTTTACCTCTCATTTTAAATTTGTGAAACAGGTGGCTCAGTCCCTGGACCTCCCCACACAGGAATCAACTGATGAGGAGGAGGAACAGGACTATAGAGAGATGATGGATGTTCAGGCTCCTAAAAGAGTTTTGCTGCCCATCCACAAGTCCCTGAAGAAGCAGGTCATGAAAATCCTGTATACCCCAACTTCTATTCCACCAGTTGATAGAAAGGTGGATAAGCAATATTGGGTGGCTAAGGGTGGGGCCGAGTTGTTGTTCGGTCACCCTAGCCGTGAGGGTGTGATACAGGCAGCAGCCTGTGATAAAGCAGGCATTCCCCTGGCATCACATCCTTCTGATAAAGATTCCAGAAAGCTGGATTCTGTTGCAAAGAAGCAATATCTGGGTTCCTCCCTGGCAATTAGGCAGGCTTCATACATGGCCTATGTTGCCAGGTATCAAAGGACACTCTGGGACACTGTGCTGGAGATTACAAAATCTGTGCCAACACCAATAGCAGCAGACCTGGAGGAAGCTACCAAGAGAGGGGTAGAGGCCTCCAGTGTCCCATTCAGGATGGCAGTGGATAGCAATGACACTGCAGCCAGGCAGATGGCTTCCTCAGTGTCTCTCAGGAGATTTGCTTGGCTAAGGGCTACCAAATTTTACCAAGATAGCCAGTCCAAAGCCATGGACTTCCCATGTGAGCCTTCGTCTCTGTTCGGACAGCAGACAGAGGCTTACATGAGGAAGATGGATGAATAGAAAGCAGCATAACAAAGTGCTCCTACTAAGGATAAGGCTCCTACCCCCCAAAAGCAACATGCCAGGGGTCAAAGGGGCAGACCTTACAGACTTTTTTCCAGCTTCAAGCCTATTCACAATATCAGCAGCAGAGAGGCTACTTTAGAGGCAGGGTTAGGAGAGGCACCAACTGAACCAGTCCCAGCACCCAGTCAGCACCTCAAAATAAGCAGACACCCTGAGGGATCTGCTCGGGTCACCTCCCCAGTTCCAGTAGGGGCAGGCTGACCTACTGCCTCCAGGAATGGCAGTCCATCACCACAGATCGGTGGGTCGTGGAGGTAGTGGTCAGGGCCTTGCGCTCAGTTTCAAACTCAGACCAAGACTGAGGGCAAGAGTTTTTCAACCTTCCTCCCCCTCAGAGAGACACCTACTGGAAAAGGAGTTGTTAAATCTGCTTTATTAGGAGCAGTGGAGCTAGTTCCTCTTTTACAGAAAGGAAAGGGCTTTTTCTTAAGATACTTCTTTACAACCAAGAAAACGGGAGTGGTGACCCATATTGGATCTCAGACACCTGAACAGGCATTTACTGAAACCAAAATTCAAAATGGTCACCTTAAAAACAATTCTGCCAACCTTAAGGCAAAGAGACTGGCTGGCATCTCTGGATTTAAAAGATGCTTACTTCCATATCCTAATAAGGCAGTCTCACAGAAAATTCGTCAGGTTCAAACTTCCATCAGGCCACTAGTAGTTCAGAACAATGCCTTTCGGCCTTACTTCTGCTCCAAGGGTGTTCACAAAATGCTTGGCTGTGGTTGTAGCACACCTACGAAGGCAGGGAGTGGCGGTTTTTCCATACTTGGACAACTGGCTCTTAGTGAGGCAGTCTCCCCAGCAGGTCAGACAGTCTCTGGGGTTGACACAGGAATTGTTACAGTCCCTGGGGTTCTTGATAAACCAGCAGAAGTCAGTGCTACAGTCAGTACAGCTCGTGGAGTTTATAGGAGCAGAATTGGTTTCAGTCAGAGGAAGGGCCTTTATTCCTCAGCTGAGGGCAGACACTCTCAGGCAGCTGGTAGGCTCCTTCAAGCCTCACAGCCTCAGACCTGCCAGGCACTTTCTCCAGTTGTTAGGCCACATGGCAGCCTCAACTGCCACAGTGTCAGGAGCAAGGTGTCAGATGAGGGATATTCAATATCACCTCGAGCATTACTGGCATCAGAAAAGAGACAGGTTATCAAAGCTGGTCCCAGTCACTCAAACATTCGTGCAGGCACTTCAGTGGTAGTAGGATCTGGAAAACCTCAGCCAGGGGGTTCCATTCCTCCAAGAGCAACCATCTATGGTGCTCACTACAGATGCATCCCTACTAGGGTGGGGAGCACACCTAGGGGAGCATACTGTCCACGGTACTTGGCTCAAACAGGAGTCGTTGCTGCACATCAGTCCGTTGGAGTTCAGGGCAGTGTTCCTAGCACTTCAGGTATTCGCCAGCAAGGTGAAAGGAAAGGTGGTCCAGGTCAGGACAGACAACATGACTACTGTGTAGTACATCAACATACAGGGAGGCACAAGGTCCACACCCCTGTGCACAGAAGCTATGAAAATATGGACCCTGGCCTATTCTCTGAACATTTTGCTGTCAGCAATCCACCTTCCAGGGAAGGACAATGTGCTGGCAGATACACTAAGCAGAATAAATCAGAACCATCATGAATGGTCCTTTAACAAGCAAGTACTGCAGTTGGTGTTCAGAAGGTGGGGCACTCCAGAGGTAGACCTTTTTGCTTCCCCAGAGAACTACCAGCTCCCTCTGTACTGTTGAAGACCCCCACTGAAGGGCACAGTACCACTGGACACATTGACCCTGGATTGGACAGGGAAGTTCCTGTATGCCTTCCCTCCCTCCCTCCCTTCCCATTGTTGCTGAGAGCCCTAAAAAAGCTCAGATCCCAGCCAGCCACAATGATCCTCATTGCCCCAGATTGGGCCAGATAGCCATGGTATTCCCTAGTTCTGTCTCTATCAGTAGCTAAGCCAGTCAGCCTACCCAGGAGGCACAGTTTGCTTACCTCCTCCCCGGGCAGGATCCTCTACTCCCAACCTTCGATCCCTCAGACTCAAAGCCTGGTTCTTGAAGACCTAGAGTTTGCAGATCTGAATCTCTCAGAAGGGGTAATGGAGGTGCTTTGGGAATCCAGAAAACCTGCTACCAGAAAGATCTATACTTCTAAGTGGAAAAGATTTTCTTTCTGGTGCAGGGACAAAAACTTAGATCATACCAAGGCTGGGTTATCAGTAGTTCTTGACCATCTTACCCATCTTCATTGCCTAGGCCTCAGGACCCCTACTTTGAAGGTGCATCTGGCTGCAGTGTCTGCTTACTTGTCAGTAGGTAAGCCATCCTCTTTGGCCGCTAATGCAGTGTTCCAAAAGTTTTTTAAGGGGCTACTGCATTTGCATCCTCCTCATAGAGTCCCCTACCCCTGTGTGGGACTTAAACATTTGCCTAGCACAGCTTATGCAGCCTCCTTTCGAGCCCATGTCATCAGCTGACCTTAAGTATGTGACATGGAAGGCTGTGTTTTTAGTGGCCATTACTTCTGCCAGAAGGATTAGTGAGATTCAGGCTTTGTCCATGGAGTCCAATTATGTGGCCTTCCATAGAGACAAGGTGGTACTCAGGACAAATAATACATTTCTCCCTAAGGTGGTATCTGACTTTCACATTAATCAGTCCATCACCCTGCCAGTCTTCTTTACTGATCATTCCTCCTCTGGTGAGCGTAGACTACATAGCTTGGATGTCAATAGAGCTATTAGTTACTACCTAGAGCACACAAAAGATCACAGAGTGGCTCAAACCCAGCTCTTTCTGACCTATGGAGAGGTTGGCAAGGGTAAACCTGCCACAAAGAGATCCATAGCAAGATGGATTGTGTCTTTTATCCAATTCTGTTATGACAAAGTGGGTAAGCAGCCCTCACAAGGGCTTAGGGCCCATTCTACTAGAGGGACTGCTACATCAATAGCAGCTTCCAGAGACATTCCTCTTCTGGAAATCTGTAAGGCAGCTACCTGGAAAACAGTTCACATGTTTACCAAGCACTACTGCCTGGACACCCAGGCTAAGAGTGTTGCTAGGTTTGGCACAGCAGTTCTGCAGGGCCTGTTTCCTAAATAGGTCCTCTGCCCGCCTCCAAAGGCACTGCTTGGGTAGTCTGCATTTGTCAGAATACAGTAAGATTTCCTGGGGTTTGAAGAAAACGCTACTTACCATAGTAATCTTGTTTCTTCTAAGGGAATCTTACTGTATTCTGAGCTCCCTCCTTTCCTCCCCTGCTAGGACCTACAGGGCTCTGCTCACTCCTGTATCGTTGATGTTGGAAACCTGTGGGTACCTATTAGTTTTTTGGGCATCTGTTGACTTGAGTCTTAGAGATGCCTCCTGTTGTTTGTAGTTTCTTTTCCTCTAATAGGGGTATTTAGGGGTATGAAACTTAGTTTGGATAGTTAGTATTTAGCTTCTGCATGCTTCATAAGAATCTGATGGTTGCAGGAAGTGCAACCAGGGACAGTGATTTGAAAACCGAGCTCAAGCCTAACATTCCTCTATTAGCATATGTTCTATTAACCATTTCGGCTCCGGGGCAGTCCTATGGTGAGACCGTACTGCATTTGCTCAGAATACAGTAAGATTCCCTTAGAAGAAACAAGATTACTATCGTAAGTAATGTTTTCTTTTGTACTGTTAAACACCTTATCAAAAGGCGAGGGCCACTGTTGTAAACTCAGTTACTTTCTGATCTGTGTTGCTTGAACTAAAGATGAGAACAAGGCCCCCACCCCATGTACACAAAAATATGAGTTTTTGAATAGAGCAAATTCTAAACAATGAGATAAAGGGAACCTCACTGAGTGTCATTCTTGTCTGGAGATGAATTTATTTTTTAAATAGATATTAAATCAACCCTCTGTGCTTTTCCACTCCCTCACTTCCTTCTCTTTTCAAACACCATGAAGTCTTGCTATATTATAACAATAGCAGTCAGCCACTGCAGCTGAACTGCCCCGGAGAGGAAGGAGTTAACTCCAGAAGATCTGGAGTTCTACAGCGCGAGGGCGCTGTGCCCAAAGCTCTATCTGGCAGTTTCAAATGAAACTGTCAGATTCTTTACTCCGCTTCACTGAACAGTCACTCCGAGATCAGCTCCTTCAGCTCGGTTCATTCTCGGTTCAAGCGAGTATTTTTGGTTCATTTGAACCGCAAAGTTATTATTTTACCGCATTTCGGTTTTAAAGCTCTATCTGGTAACCGTAAGTACTAAAATTTAAGTCTGTGTGGAAAATTAATTATCGGTTCGGTTTTGAACCGATCGGTTGGTTTTTCTGCATTTTAAAAGTGTACAGTGGGTTTTAGAGTGCGGCCCGGTTCTTATCGGTTCTAAAAACCCGAATTATAACGGTTTTTCAAATACCGTGACACGGTTAGGAACCGATAAGGGTGTCTTGCCTGGCACTGCCATCAAAAAGGCAAGTTTTGTTAGGGCTGGCATTATGTCTGAGAAACCAAAAGAAAAACGGGCCCACTGGGTTTCAACACTGTGATGTCTGTGGGGACGCCTTTGCCAAGGCTGACCCACACACCACTTGTGTTTATTGTCTGGGGGCTGACCACCTCCTGTCAGACTGCCAGGTGTGTAAAAATTTCCCTGCAGCCACCCTGGAGAAGAGATTGGGCCGGCTCAGGGAACGAGAGGCCAAAAAGTCCGCTGACCCGGATGGCCAGCCCGGTCCAGTACCCACTGGACCAGAGGGAGTGCCCTCTGACCAGGGCGAGACTTCCTCGGGCAAAAGGAAGGCTGGTTCAGAGGAACCAGTCCCAAGTAAAAGACAAGGAAATCAGTAGGTCTGGAGTCCAAAATTGTGTCTCCAACTGCTGCAGAGATAGCTAAAGCCATTCAGATTGTCCAGTCACTGTCTCAGGGATCTGTAGAACCACCAACAGCTGGTAAAGGTTGGTTCGTTCAGTCCCAGTGGTTCAGGATTTTGAAGTTGAGGATTTTATGAACCACAGGAGGGGAGGAGGAATTTGATCAATATATGTGTGGCTGGGGGTCTGGACGTGCCCATTGAACCGACATTTCTCCAGACAGACCTTTAGAATCTCCTCCTATTCTGTCTGAGTCCCTCTTTCTTTATTTTTTACAAAAGGTTGCAGAAACCCTCCAGCTTCCTTTAGAGGAGGCTGTGGATGAGCAAGAGGAGCCTGATTATGTGGAAATGATGGATATTCCAGAGTCTAGGAGGTTGTCTATTCCTTTGCATAAGTCATTTAGGAAGCAAACAACAAAGATTTTAAAAAATCCTCATTCTGTCCCTCCTGTAGATAAAAAAATGGACAGAAGGTATACTTTGTCAGGCTCGGATACAGACTTCCTTACTGAGCAGTGTAGTCATGTAGGTGTGGTACAAGCTGCAGCCTGTGACAAGGCTAATATTCCTCTGCCTCACATCCTCCTGATAAGGATTCCAGGAAGATTGATGCCATGGCTAAGAAACAGTATATGGCAGCTTCTTTGGGACTCAGGCAGGCAAATTATATGGCTTATGTAGCTAGATATCAGAAATCTAGGTGGGACACAGTATTGCAGTTAGCCAAGCAGGCCCATGGCCAGCTGGCTAGTGAATTGGAACAGGTGGCTGCTGATGGCATTGAAACCTCTAAAGTTCAATTTCATACTGCTGTTGATGTTAATGATGTTTCTTCTAGGGTCATGGCCACTTCTGTAGCTTCAGAGGTTGGCATGGCTCAGATGCACTAATCTGTCCCAAGATACCCAGTCAAAGGCTATGGATTTTCCTGTAGTGGGAAATTCTCTTTTGGGAGCAAACAGAAAACTATATGAAAAGATGGATGAATACAGAACTACCTACAAAAGTGCCCAGGCTAAGGAGAAGCATGCCATGCCACAAAGGTATGCTCCCAGAGGTAGGGGCAGGCCCTTTCCAGGCCTTTTACCAGTTTTCAAGCCTCCTCTGCTGTCTCGCAGAGGGGTTTCTTCAGAGGCGGTAGACGTGGCACAAGTAGACCGTCCCCTCCCCTCAGCCTAAGGCTGCTGCTAAGCAGGCACCCTGATGGGGTGTCCAGGGCCGATTCTCCTGTACTAGTGGGGGGCAGGTTGGCCTATTTCAGCTGGAACTGGCTGTCCCTAACTACGGACAGATGGGTTCTGGAGGTAATAGGCCAGGGTCTGGTTCTCAGCTTCAAACACTTTCCAAAGATGAGAGCCAGGCATTTTCCACCTGCAAATCTTTCTCAGAAGCCCTTGCTTTGGAAGCAGAGGTTTCTGCTTGCTGGACTGCAAAGCAGTGGAATGGTTCCTCCTTGCCATCAGGGCAAGGGGCTTTATTCAAGATACTTTCTTACCCCAAAAGACAGGAGAATGGCGGCCCATTCTAGATTTAAGATACTTGAACAAGCATCTGTTGAAACCAAAGTTCAAAATGTTGACTCTGGCAATGATATTGCTTTTCCCTAAGGCCAGGGACTGGCTAGCTTCCCTGGACCTCAAGGATGCCTATTTTCATGTTCTGATCAGGCCTTCTCACCGAAAGTACCTCAGGTTCGAACTGCCCTCAGGCCACTACCAGTTCAGGGCAATGCCCTTCGGCCTTACCTCTGCACCAAGGGTATTCACAAAATGTCTCGCTGTAGTAGTGGCTCACTTAAGAAGGCAAGGGGTTGCTGTGTTTCCCTACCTGGACGACTGGCTCATTGTGGGTCAGTCTCCAGGTCAGGTGAAATCCCACTTGCAAGTCACCCAGCAGCTTCTCACTTCCCTGGGATTCCTGCTAAACTTACCAAAGTCAGTTCTGGAACCAGTTCAGGTCCTAACTTTCATAGGCGCAGAATTGAACACAAGGTTAGCCAGGCTTTTCTTCCCTCGGAAAGGGTGGACAGACTCATCGCCTGGCATCCTCCTTTACCCTGCAGGTCTCTCGACCAGCAAGGCATTTTCTGCAACTCCTCGGCACATGGCTGCTTCCACAGCTGTCGTGCAGGGAGCAAGATTCAGATGAGGGACATCAGTTCCATTTGAGGGCCTATTGGTCTCAAAGGAAGGACCCCTTACCAAGTTGGTCCCAGTTACTCAAACTCTGATCCTAGCCCTCCACTGGTGGCAGGTCCAGAGCAATTTAAGACAGGGGTTCCTTCATTCCATTTCTCACTCCCTCACCCTCACCACGGATGCCTCCCTGTTAGGGTGGGGGCTCACCTGGGCGACCTTGCCACTCAGGGGTATGGTCTCCTCAGGAGTCTCTGCTCCACATCAGTCTTTTGAACTCAGAGCTGTCTTTTAGCTCTTCGGTGTTTTCAGATTCTGTCCAGAACAAAGTGGTTCAAGTCAGGACAGACAATACCACCACAATGTGGTACATCAAAAGCAAGGGGCACTCGGTCTTCAGCCTTGTGCACTGAAGCAATGAAGTTGTGGTCTCTGGCTTACTCCTGAACACCTCCCTGATAGCGGTTCATCTCCCAGGGAAGGACAATGTCCTGGCGGACGCCTCAGCAGAATTTCTCAGGGCCATCACGAATGGGCTCTGAATCCACAAGTGCTGGGGTCTGTCTGCCAGATGGGGCACCTCAGATAGATCTTTTCGCAGCCCCAGACAACCACCAACTTCCTCTTTTCTGTTGCAGGCCTCAGTTCTGGGCTCAGTCCTCTGGACGCCTTTCTGTTGGACTGGAAAGGGAAGTTCTTGTATGCCTTTCCCCTTTCCTCTCCTTTCAGGGTACTAGTAAAATCAGATCTCAACCTTGCAGAGTGATTCTGATTGCCCCAGATTGGGCCAGACAGCCCTGGTACCCTCTGCTCCTGTCCTTGGCAGTCCACCCTGCCCTGCGCCTGCCCAGAGTCCACGACTTACTGGCCTGTGCACAGGGAGAGTGTATCCGACCTCAAATCCCTCCACCTCAAGGCTTGGCTCTTGAGGAGCTAGAATTTGCTGACTTACACCTTTCTCAAGGTGTCATGGATATTTTAAAGGCTTCAAGGAAGCCTTCCACTAGGGCCACTTATAATTCTAAGTGGAAGAGGTTTTCCATCTGGTGCTCTGAGAGGCAGATTATCCCAGAATCTGCTGATCTTCCCATTCTGCTGGACTATTTGGTCCATCTGAATTCCCTAGGCCTTAGACCAGCTACCCTGAAGGTTCATCTGGCAGCTGTCTCTGCTTTTGTGTCAGCAGGGAAGCCTGCCTCCCTTTCTTCTCACCCGTGTTCTCCAAGTTTTTTAAAGGGTTACTTCATACTAACCCTCCTTTTCGGGAACCAGCTCCCACCTGGGACCTGAATATTTGCATTGCTCAGTTAATGTAACCTCTTTGAGCCTCTGTCTTCTGCAGAGCTCAAGTATTTAACTTGAAACCTGCTTAGTAGCTATCACCTCTGCCAGACGCATAAGTGAGCTACAGGCCCTGTCAGTGGAAGAAGATTTTATCTCTTTCCACAGAGATAAGGTAGTCCTTAGGACTAATAGAAAGTTTTTGCCTAAGGTGGTTTCTGATTTCCACCTGAATCAATCTATCTCTCTCCCAGTATTTTTCACTGAGCATTCTTCCTCAGGTGAGAGGAGACTGCACAGCTTGGATGTCAAAAGAGCCTTAAGCTACTATTTAGAGCGCACCAGAGGTCATAGGTTCGAATCCCTCCAACTCTTTCTTACCTATGGCGAGGTTGGCAAAGGGAAACCTGCCACTAAGAGAACAATTGCAAGGTGGATTGTTTCTTGTATCCAATTCTGTTATCAGAAACTGGGTAGAGTACCCCCCAGGATTGAGGCCCACTTCACCAGGGGTATAGCTGCCTCTAGCGGCTGCTAGAGACATCCCTTTCTGGAGATTTGTCAAGCTGCTACCTGGAAGACAGTTCACACCTTTACCAAGCATTATTCCCTGGATGTCCAGTCCAGGAGAGATGCTCGGTTTGGCACAGCTGTGCTTCAGAGCCTATTTCCAAGTAGGTTCTGACCCTCCTCCATGGAGGTACTGCTGTGTATCTGCTATTGTTATAATATAGCAAGACTTCATGGTGTTTGAAGAAAAAATTACTCACCTTAGTAATTGCTTTTCTTCTCATGGAGTCTTGCTATATTATAACCACCCTCCCTCCTGCCCCTCTCAGAACTTCTACTTGGGTAGGGGTGGCGAATTGGTGCAAGCACTGTGTCATGCCATTGTAGTTTTTCCCTTACCCTCTTTTCCTTTGGGTTAGGGATCTAGATTGTTTCATTTAGGTTATTTATATTGCCCCCTTCCTGGACTTGAGTCTTTGGGGGAGGGGGTTCGTATGTGCTTGTCAAGGGTGGTAAAACGAACCATAATACCATCAATTTTTGTTATTATGGCTCTGAGTGTTTCTTTGTTCTTTATATTGTTGTTATTACTACTAGTAGGTAGCCATGGGCTAGTGTAGTTTTTTCCACACAGACTTTCCGTCCTTTGATGTTAGCTTCGTAAAGATCTGACAGTTTCATTTGAAACTGCCAGATAGAGCTTTGGGCACAGCGCCCTCGCGCTGTAGAACTCCAGATCTTCTGGAGTTAACTCCTTCCTCTCCGGGGCAGTTCAGCTGCAGTGGCTGACTGCTATTGTTATAATATAGCAAGACTCCATGAGAAGAAAAGCAATTACTAAGGTGAGTAATTTTTTCTTATCTCTGTTGCAGCTAGTAGACATGAAGATTTTTGTTGATACTGACTCTGACATCCGGTTGAAAGCGACGCCTACGCAGGGACATCACTGAGCGTGGGCGGGATATCAGCGTGCCATCACAGTACAACAAGTTTGTGAAGCCGGCCTTGAGCAGCATACATCGAGCCCACCATGCGCCTGGCTGACATCGTGGTACTTCGGGGTAAACCTACAGCAACAGCAGCAAAAGGACTTTGGTTTTTGACTCAAGTGTTTGTGCCCCTGTCTCCCCCAGCTCCCTTCTGCTTTATCCTGCCCACCCAGCCCCATCACACACAGTTCCTGGGACTGCCTCCTGTGGTGAGGCCAGAAGAGGGTGGTCCATCCTCCCCACTCCCAGTGACTACATTCAGCTATTCTGGAAGCCAGGGCCCAGTCAGTGGTGTGGGGTGTGCAACAGGCAGGAGTTTTATCCTGCTGGCAGGGTAACTTTTATCTGTCTTTGCTTCCGAGACCCCACCCACCTCCCTGACATCGGGCTGTGCCCTATCAGACCTCACGCACTGTAGCGTACCCGCAAAGGAGAGGTAAGCTCCCTCGTGCACTGCAGGGGTGACCAGAGTAGCGGAACTGGATGCTGTCCCTCCCGGGCTGGGAGTGCTGCTACGTGGCAGTGCCTCCCAGCCCTTGGGGTCACCTGACCAGCATCCCGGGCTCGCTTTCTAACCTGGGTCACCTGTGTAGGAGCACACAGCGCTACCCACAGTGCCATCTGCAGCCTGCAAAATTACATTCCTTGTGTTTGTTTCAAAGACTCCCATTTCAGTCTAATGGTTTATGCCAAATAGCACAGTATAGAATTTGGTTTTATATATCAGCTTTCATACAAACTACATTCCAAAGTGGTTTACAAGGTAATAAGGTAACTACTGGTAGTGAAAGGACTGTAGAATAGAACAGAATTTGGATTTATATTTCACCATTCATACACATTGTATCCCAAAGTGTTTAAAAAGCAATGTGCTAAACAGAGGCTGTGAAGGGATTGCAGAATAGAATTGGGATTTATACACCACCTGTCTTACACACTGTATCCCAAAGTGCTTTACAAAGCAATGAATTATATACAGTACTGGTAGTACAGGGGCAGTAGAATAGGATCTAATTTGTATTTATGTAGTGCCCTCAAACACACCTTATCCCAAAGTGCTTTACAAGCCAATGAGTTAGATGCTGCCTTTTGCTTTCTTTGTACATCTTGTATTATTACTAGTATTAGTATCATATTGTTCTCAGATTCTGTCCCAGGCTGCCGCCGGAAGCAAACAGTTGAGCTCAGTAGGCCTTTACTGCTTAAACCTTTCTAAGTAAGTAAATACTGGGGGTACAGGGACTGCGGAGTAGACTAGAAACCGCCTTTATGCAATGGCAGTGTAAATAAACAGTCACAGATATCATGGTTATTGTAGTTGGTCGTCAGTGGCTGTTCTGCAGCCACACCAGAAGGTAGTTCCAGGTCTCCCATGCAGTCCTATAGAGGCATAACATCAGCTATCAGAAAATGTGATTTAGCTGGTGTGCCTCCAGAGGTGATCAGGCTCCCCTCTGACTGCCATCCCCAACTCATGCTTGAAGCTTGCTGCAATCTCATCCTCTACAGCGTCTGCCAGTAGGTCATTCCTGTCATCCATGACACTCCATAATAAAGTATTTCCTCACATCTCTTTAAAAAGTCCTCCCTCTAGCGTCACTGCATGCCCCCGTGCCCTGCTGCCTTCTTTTCTCTGAAAGACACAGCCCTCCTGCACCTTGTTTACCCCTGTGAGGTACTTAGATGTCTCAATCATGTCCCTTCTTGCTCTCCTCTCTGGCTTCTCGTGCAGTCCCGTACTATTTTGGTGGCCCTCCTCTGTACCGCTTCCACCCTGTCTGTGTCCTTTCAGAGGTGCAGCCTCCAGAACTGGACACAGTACTCCAGGTGGGGTCTCACTGATGAGCGGTACAGTGGCAACACCACCATCCCCCCCTCTTCCTGCCAGACATGCCCCTTCCTATGCATCCCACTAGCTTTTCTGATTGCCTTGTTACACTGACCATACCTTGCGGTCATCGGATATAACGACCTCGAGGTCCCTTTCTTGCTTGGTGACCGCGAGTACCTCCTCCCAATCCTATACATAGTTCCTGCATTTCCCGACCTCAGGTGCATGGTCTTGCACTTTTTGGCATTGAAACCTAGGTGCCACACCTTAGACCACTCCTCCAGCCTCCCCAGATCCTTTTGCATTCTTTCTGCCCCTTCCTGAGTGTTCACTCTCTGACAGATTTTTGTGTTATCCACAAAGAGATGCATCTTCCTTACCAGCTCCTCCGCAATGTCACTTTTGAAGACATTGAAGAGGACCGGTCCCAGGAATAATTTCTGTGTCCCTTGAGTGCCTGCCATTTGCCACCACCCTCTGTTTCTTATCCTTCAGCCAGTTTGATACCCAGTTTACCACTTTCTCCCCTACACCCAGGCTGCATAGTTTTTTCACTAGCCTGCCCTTTCCTTGTCCACCTCCCTAGACACCCAGACTCCATCAGCCTCTCCTTCAGTAGGGTTTCTATCAATTTCCCCACCACTGAAGAGAGACTGACTGGCTTGTAGTTGCTAGCCTCCTCCTTTTTGCTGCTGTTGTGCAGAGGGGCCACATCAGCCCTCTTCCAGTCCTCTGGTACCACCCCTGTCTTTGAAGAGGTACTGAATAGTGTTACCAGAGGGGCAGCTAGCACATTGCTCAGCTCCTTTAGGCTCCTTGGGTGAATCCCATCTGGCCCCATTGCCTTATTCACTTTAAGGGCTTCCAAGCCCATTCGGACTCTCTCTTTTCATAAAGGAACTAGTGCCCACTTCTCCCACCCTCTGAAGCTTTCTACTACTCTATTATTTTATTGTATTATTTTGAAGAATGATCGCTGGAATTGTATACTGTACTCTGCTGCATGTCTTCTTGTTATGTATTGAATAGTATATTTGATTTGATGTTGGTTTAATATTTTTGGGAAGCGCTCCGAGCCCCAGGGAAGGGGCGCTATATAAATAAAGTTTCTATCTTCTGTCTACATGTGGTCCCCCTACCACTACTGTGAAGAAGAGCAGAAGTAATCATTTAAAATGTTAGCCTTCTTTTCCTCCTCTGCACAGTCCCTTCCTCCTCCTGCCCATCTGATTCTTACTATCCCTCCCCTCGTAGTCGTCTTCTTCTCACTTACATGCCTAAAAAAATGTATTGTCCCCCCTCTTTACTTCCCTGGCTGTTTTTTCTTCTGCTTGTGCTTTCGCTGCTCTCACCCTCTTTCCCGCCTCCCTTTATTTTGGCAGATATACCTCCCAGTCCTCTTCCTTCAGTGTCCTCTTGTATTTCCTGAAGGGTGTCTTTTTCTTCTTCACTGACTTTGCTACCTCCTTGGAGAACCCGCAGTGGCCTCTTTCTCTTTCTTCCCTTACAGATTTCCTTTAAGCAGCATGCCATCACCTTAGCTATACCCTCCTTCATCTCATTCCATAGGGTCTCCACACACCCCCTGCCATGCCCTACTTCGAGGCAATCTCTGAGACAGTTATCCATTTCTCTAAAATCTGCCCTCCTGAAATCTAAGACCCTTGTCCTTGTCTGGTTTCTCTCCTGCCTGATCCATGTGTCAGATCACACCATACGGTGATCACAAGTACCCAGGGGGATTGCCCACTGTGACATCTGCAGTGCTGTCCCTGTTTGTAAGTCCCAAGTCCAGCACTGCCCCATTTCTTTTTTTTTTTTTCTCCGCCTGAGGCCTACCTTTTCTGTTTCCTTCTGCCTGGCAACTCCACTGGGATGTCCAGCCGCCGCCTGTCCTCCTGTACTCCATTAGGGTCCGCCTTTTTGTCTCCTGCAGCTTACCCCCCACAGTGGGGTGGTGGGGAGCCCCCAACTCACCCACCTGAACGGATCCATCTCTGGTGCGCTCCAAGAGCCGGAGACCTCAAACGGCCATTAAGCCGCACGACAAGGTGCCATATTTCCTCTTTTTCTTCCCCCCCTGAGCCGGCAGGTGTACAGTGATGCCAGCAGAGGAGAGCACGCACTCATCCGCACACGCTCCCTCCTGGCGTCTGCCCCCAGCTCTCCCCAAAGCACAGCGTGCATCCTGTCCCCCAGCCTCCACCAGGGGGCAGCCTTGTGCCAACTGTCGTGGACTCCCACCCCGGGGAGGGGGGGAGAGCAGTCCGTCGGACACTCGATCCCTCTCCTTCCCTGCCAACCCCCAGTGACCTGTGCTCATTCCCGAACACCGGTCGCCGGCGTGGCGCAAGGTGCAGGCGACCAGTGCCTCAGCCCTCAGCGCCACCGGGCCAGCTGCACTGCCCCATTTCTAGTAGGTTCTGTAACCAGTTGCCTGAGAAATTCCCCCTGTAGGGAATCAATTGATGGCCCTGCTTTTTGTTGTAGTTGTGGCCAGAATGCTTCATTCTACATCTGGCATGTTAAACTCCCCCAAAACCAGTACTTCCCCCTTACTTACCATTTCACTAATGACCTCACCCAAGACTCCATCCAGTTCCTCCCTGTGTCGTTGGTCTGTATACCACTCCTATTGGAATAAATGCCCCATATCCTATTTCTAGACTAACCCATAACACCTCTGTTCTATCTTTCTCCCCCTGGTGACCCTGTATCTCTGTGGGCTTAATTCCTTCCATCACACATAACACAATTCCCCTGCCTTTTCTTCCTGTTCTATCCTTACAGAACATGGTGTATCCTGTGATGGCCACATCCCAGCTGTGGTTGTTGTTGCACCATAACTCTGTTATACACAATCACACATACCCCCATAATGCAAAAGCACCATGAAATTTTAGGCTAGTTCAGATTTAATCAGGAATGCATGGCACTAAAGGGTCTCTCACACAGTCTGCAAAGGGTGCAAACAGAAGACACAAACATATGTTTCGTCCTACCAAGTACTCATCAGTGTGCCACATCTGTATAACACCCCAGGGGAAATGAACCCACCCTAAGTTGGTTTTATGGGTTTGGGTCATGATGACTTCGTTATGGCAAGATCTAGGTCTACCTCTGCAAGGTTTCCCAGGCTCCTTGCATTGGCACACATGGCCTTCCCTTTCTTTTTTCCTCCTTTCCTTTTCTTTTTTGGGGCCGATACCTCCGGGCCCCGACCCCACCTACTGCTCTCCCTATCTCCAGGCTTCCACCCGGATGGGGCCACTGGGTGGGTGACCCCTCCATGAGAATGTGGGTCGCGGAGCCCTGGCTTGCCCCCCAGGGTGGGGCCACGGACAGCGGTCTGAGTGGGGAGCAGCGGCAGAGCGGGGGGCCAGCGGGGCCATCAGTGAAAGCCAAAAAGATTGCATTCAGGGAATACAAAAAGACACAGGCAGAAGGGGATAGGGAGAAGTACCAGGAGAAGCAAAGGGAAGCAAGGAGGTCAGTAAGGGAAGCCAAAGCTCAGACAGAACACATTGCAAAATCAGTGGGTAGAGGGGACAAAACCTTTTACAGGTACATAAGGGAAAAAAGAAAGGCAAAGGGAGGGATAGTGAGACTGAAGGGGGAGGATGGGGGCCGCGTGGAGGATGACAACAGTAAAGCTGACATACTGAACAGGTATGTCTGCTCAGTCTTTACTGAGGAAGAGGAGGGTAATGGGTCTGAAGGGAGTACAAGGCGTGAGAATGGTGCAGAAATGGACACAAGTCCCTTTACACGAGAAAGGGTCCTGAAGGAACTGGCCAGATGGGGTGCACCCCAGGGTCCTTAAACAACTAAGAGAGGTGGTGGCTGAACCTCTGGCTATCCTGTTTAGCCAATCACTGGAAACAGGGGAGGTACCCAAAGACTGGAGGACAGCAGATGTAGTCCCCTTATACAAAAGTGGGAACAAAGAGGAAGCGGGGAACTACAGACCAGTTAGCCTCACCTCGGTAGTGGGGAAGATCATGGAAGCACTACTGAAGGAGAGATTGGTGGAACATCTGGTTGTCAATGGACTACAGGACCCAAGGCAGCATGGTTTCACCAGGGGGAGGTCATGTCAGACCAACGTTGTTGAATTTTTTGACTGGGTGACTAGGGAGGTGGATCAAGGGAGGGCAGTGGACATGACCTATCTGGACTTCAGCAAGGCCTTTGACACTGTGCCACATAGAAGACTAGTACACAAACTGGGGAATATGGGTGTGGGCAGGACAGTAGTGTGGTGGGTGGGTAACTGGCTGGGCGGCAGGACACAGAGGGTGGTGGTAAATGGCTGTCACTCCACAGAGGGAAGAGTGACCAGTGGGGTACAACAGGATCAGTGCTGGGACCGTCCTATCAACATCTTCATCAGTGACATTATGCAGGACCTAGAAGGCAGAATTTCACTGTTTGCTGATGACACAAAGCTCTGTAACAGAGTAGACACACCAGAGGGTGTAGACAGAATGAGAAGGGACCTGCAGAAACTTGAAGAATGGTCAGGGGTTTGGCAGTTGAAATTCAATGCAAAGAAGTGCAAGATAATGCGTGTGGGGCACAAAAACCCTGGCACAATATATCAGTTGGGGGTGAGGATATAGCATGCACCAAGCAGGAAAGGGATCTTGGGGTTATCATCTCTGATGACCTCAAGGTAGGGAAACGGTGTGACAAGGCAGCAGGTAAAGCAAATAGGATGCTGGGATGCATAGGCAGGGGCATCACCAGCAGGAAACGGGAGGTCATAATTCCACTATACAAGACACTAGTGAGGCCCCACCTGGAGTACAGTGTACAGTTCTGGAGACCTTACCTACGTAAGGACATAGACAGGGTAGAGAAGGTTCAGAGGAGGGCAACAAAGATGTGGATTGCATCACAAGTCCTATGAGGACAGGTTGAAGGAACTGAACATGTACTCCTGGAGGAGAGGAGGGAGAGAGGATATGATAGAGACATACAAGTATCTTACAGGGAGGAACAGGGTGCAGGAATACACTATTTTAAGCGAAAAGATGTTTCAGGACTAGAGGGCATGGGATGAAGTTGGAGGAGGACTATCTAGAGGAAACATGAGGAAGAATTTCTTCACAGAACGGGTGGTGGACAAGTGGAACACCCTGCCAGAGGAAGTGGTGGGGGCTGAAATGATCACGGTATTTAAGAATGCATGGGATAGACATAAAGGAATTCTGGAGGTCAGGGGTAAGGGGCAACAGACTTCTAGGAAAACAAAGTGAACTTACAAGCTTAAATGGGCAGACTGGGTGGGCCGTAGGCCCTTATCTGCTGACACTGTCTATGTATCTATGCATCATTTGCAGCCGAGATTTGTTCTGCATTTTTTCTCCCTGGGGATGGGGACCTTTCTCGATGCCAGCATCCACCCCTCCCCCCGAAACGTGTGGTGCCGGCCGTGCAGAATCCCAGCCTCCGCCAGGGGTCCTCATTGTGCCAGACATTCTTCCCCCCTCCCCCCGGAGAGGGAGAGCAGTCCTCAGGACGCTCAATCCCTCTCCCCCCGGCCGGCCCTTTGACTCCAGGGTCCATCCCCAAACCCGAGATGTCGGCACTGCAGACGAACGCCTTGCTGCTGTGCCGGCAGGCCAGTTTTTTTCTTCCTTTCCTCTATCCTGTCCTCCCCTCCTGCCTCCTTCACTTGCCTTACCTGCCTCCTTAGGCTTGTCCTCCCCTTTTCTGCTGTCTCCCTGTTTGCCCCCCCCAGCGCCTTCCACAACCTCAGTTCCCCCTGCTGACCCTCCCAACCTTCCTGCCCCCTGGTTCTTTCTTCTCACAATCCCCGGGGAATTCTTTTCCCTTGAGCTTTTCATCACTGATGTTCTGTTCTCCAAGGGGGGTGTGCAATTTCTGCCTCCCTCCTTGACTAGTTTAAATGCCCATCTAAGTAGCATCTAAACCTTCCACCCAGGATTGCTGTTCCCCTCCAAGATGGATGCAGACCATCACCATTATGCAGGTTTCTATACCCCCCTCCTCCCCGGAAGGACCCCAGTCTCTGATGTAGCCAAACCCTCCTCCCCACACCATGCATTCAACCATGTGTGAAGGACCTGGTGTAGAGTCCCTGTCCTTCGCTGGTCATACACAGGTAGCACCTCAATGAATGCCACCATGTGAGCTGTTTCAGGCCCCTCCTTAGCTCCCTGAAAATATCCTGCACTACCCCATGCAGTGTCCCTTGTCAGGTCATTTGTTTCCAGACGGACAATAACATCCAGCTTGCCCTCCTGCCCCACTTCCCTAGCAAACCTAAGGATCTGCTTTTCATTCCGCCATGTTGAGGCTCCAGGCATGCACTTCATCTCCCTCTTCACCTCTTGTCCTGTTCCCAAAACTACCCTCTAACAGTTGAGTCTCCCACCAGAAGTTGCCTTCTCCTCTGCTGGTGTCCTCTGCCTCCCTCCTTGGGGTCTTTCTCTTGCAGAGGGCCCCACATCCTCCTTGGTCACTACCACAGAAGCCTCCTTCTGGCAGTTCTGTCTCGTCAGAGTGGCGTACAAGTTGGCTCATGGCACCAGCTGAATATTGTGTTCTTGACCCACCACCCCACCTCCTAGAGCCCACCACAGTCCAGCCATTCCTCGTACCTGGCACCCTTTGAGGCAACGGTGCTAGACCAGGTGGTCCCTGGGTGGGAGAAGTGGTCCCCTAAATCTTAGCCAGCTCGGGTTGGAGTCTAGCGACCTCTTCCGCCGACCCCAAGAGTTTTGAGTTGATTGGGCAGCACGTCAGTCTCCAAAAGGTCTCTCTGAAGACTGCCGCTCCACAACCACTGCACTGCACCACTCTCAACATTCTGATTTCCACAGTACTATTTGTGACTTGTGCCCTTACCCCACTTAGGGTCCTCTTGAATCCCTCCTGTTTCGGTTACCCCTTTGTACCCTGACTCTAGATAGAGATTTCCTGTACTCCCTCTTTAGCCTTTCCTCATACCTGTTCTTAAATCGCCCTGTTTCTGCTACCTTCCATACCTTGACCCTAGATAAGGATTTCCTACGCTTCCCCTAATACTTATTTCTGCCCTACCTCTTTTTGCTGAGCCTACCCCTTTGTTCCGGTACCCTAGATAGAGAGCTTTACTTATAAACAATCAATCAAATCTGTTTTATGCCCTTATCCCATTTATGGTGTTACCCATATTCCCTCTTTACCAAGAGTTTTCAGGTTACAGCCCTCCTTTGGCAGCAACAGGTAGACAGGTACCCTACCTTACATCAGTGAACTGGCAGAGTCTCCTGTCGCCTACTGATGCCTGCATGCCTTCTGTCACCTACTGATGCCTACATGCCTCCTGTCGCCTACTGATGCCTGCATGCCTCCTGTCGCCTACTGATGCCTACATGCCTCCTGTCGCCTGTCAATGCCTAAGACACCAGTCCTGTTCCACTGCTGCTCTAAATGCCTAAGACACCAGTCCTGTTCCACTGCTGCTCTATTTCCCTCGCGCTCTGGGACGTGAATGCGACTGGAACATGTTGGGTGGATGTGATTTCATAGTCCAAGCTGGCCCTCCTCCAGGTCTGTGATTGATCTGATTTCAGCTAAAGCGTACCCAAAATGACCACACTGTTTGCAATTATGTCAGCCACAAGTACATAAAAAAAAAAAACACAGCCTGTTTTAGAAAGTACATTCCTCTACAAACCTCAAAGTCTTGGTGAAAATCAGTTCACTGCCCTGTCATTAACGATTCAGGTCTTGTGCAAAAAGAATACATATCAGTAGTACAGTATATTTGGTATATTGGATCTGTAATAACAGGTAAAATTCAGTGGCTTTTAGAATAGAAAAATTGTTAGGGACTCTAAGTCTTTCAAGCACCAAAACCCCACCCTACCCCCGCCGTATAAGCAGGGATCAGCAAGCATTCTGTACAAACCCATACTAATTGTCAACCCACTCTACTACCCTGTGATTTCTGTGATAAGCAGGAGTTTGCCCAGGCGTGCCTTTAGGGTCCGTACTGTTTTCATGTCTGCAGTCTGCTCTGGCAGGGTGTTCCATTGGTTCACCACTCACTGGAAGAAAAGTGCATTCTAATGTTCCTCTTGAATTTTTACCACCTCTGAGCTTCAGGGCTGTCCCCTCATCCAGCTGGAGCATAGCAGATCAAACATTTCTGTCTCTTCAACCTTGTTGATACCCTCAGTTTGTGGAAGACAGGCAAGTCCTCTTTCAGTCTCAGATTCTCCAGAATGAGCAAGGGCCTCCAGTTTCTCCGCAGAGCCTTTATCCCCTTTGCCCCGATCATTTTGCTGGTCCTGCATTACACCCTCTCTGCTGTCCCAGTGTCCCTTTGAGGATGGGGCAGCACAGAACTGCATGCAGTACTCAAGGTGTGGCCTGTCATAAGTGTTTTTTTATCGCAGAATATTAGAACTTTGAGAGTGTAACAAACTCAGCATAGCAGTTTCAAAAGCCTTAGATCGCCGCAAACCTCGGTGCGCCAACGATAAGGGGCATGGGGCTTGCAGCAATCAAATGGGATCTTCTGTCTTGTGTGGCAGTTGCCACAAGTTAGACCAACTTTTCTGGTCTATTTACTTGCAGCAATCCTGGCGTCCATTTTTACAGAGCATGCGCCAGATATTTGGCACAAGCTGCTGTAATTCTTGGAAACTGTCGCAACTGTGCCTGAGATTGAAACATTGGGTGCAGTTGCAGCGAGGGATGTGGCGCACCACCAGACCCTAAGTGTCATGGTGCAGGGTTGGATGCAAGCCCTGCGCCATACTTTGAAAATCCTGCCCTCTGTGTTCCGTAGATTCTGTTCTTTGGGACATATTTCAGAAAGTGTTTATTACTATTCTGTTTTTTTTTCCATATGTATTTTATACTTTTACCCCCATTTTTCCCCTGAGAGTCCCGGGACCCCTGTAGACATGACAGTGCATGCACATGGAGGCGCACACACACTCTGAGTACCGGCTCAGCCCCTTCTGCCACCACTAGCTATCGCTGGGCCCCCCGTAGCCCGAACTGCCATCCATTCTCCACCGGGTGGCATCCAAGGGCCGGAAAAACCCTCATCCCTCCCTGGGTGAAGAGAGCTGCCCCACGGCAGCTCAGTCCTGCTCCACGCCCTCCCCTCACACTGATCCTTGATAACCCGGACTCGTTCCCGAACCGGGTTGCCAGTGTGGCACAAGGTGTGGCATCCAGTGCCTCAACCCTCAGTGCCACTGAGCTGGCTCACTTACTGTTTTATTTTTAGTACTCCACTTTATACAGTAACCCCTCGCTATAACGAATGACTTAGGATCCATATTTTATTTATTTATTGAAACTTTTCACCGGGAAAGGCACACTGAATAATATAAAGTTGCTTGTCTCACGGGGTGTCCTGGGGGAAGGGGAACATGGAAATACAGTAATCAAAAGCACATTTCCATGCAGTATTATAGAAAAGTATATATGTAAGCAATAATACCCAACAGGGTGGGCGGTATTGTGCTATACCGGACCGCCCAGGGGCGTAATGAGGCCCGACGCCGCAAGCTGGAGGGCGTTATAGTCCCTGGAAGGTCCGGATAGCACACACCGCCTAATCCTGAGGGTATTATTGCACTTAGAAAATGGGCACTGTAAAAAATAAGTTCAATAAAAGAAAATTAATAAAAATTAGTTTAAAGTAATTTTGTAAAAAAATAGTTCCTCCGCCTGCATTAGAATGATGTTTTTTTTGAGTTAGGTATTTTGTCCTACTGGAGACTCTAAGTTTAAAAAAAAGTCTCTCCTGGGGAGCTCTATAGTGCAGCAGCAGATCACCAATCAGCAATTGTTTTTTTTGTGTCTTTGTTTGCTTTTAAACCACAGAAAGAGGCAAAGGCAGCAGTCTGTGTCTATAATTTGTAAAAGCAATAGGTTTAAAAATATCAACTAAAACGCTATTAACTTTAGTTCCCAGCAGCTCCTAAACAAAAAATTACACAGGCACACTGTCAAATGCTGATCTCTTCCTCAATTCAGCCAAATGTACAGGAGGACTGCGGCGCAGTTTTTTCCAAGCTCGGACATAGTAGCGGGATCCACAGCTCATTTCAACTGCTGCTGTTGGATTTCTGAGGGGACGTTCCAATGCGGTCACACTTTCATGATATGGGAACGTCCTCCTTTTTTTTTCACGGGCGAAGAGACGGGGTACGAGGAGGGGGAGGCAGAGTGAAGGCCCTGCAGAACTGCGGCATGCTGGAGGGGCTGCGACTCTAGACTATCACAAGCTTTGGTGCCAGGTAAGACCGCAGCATTGGTGTTCTCATATGTTGGCCCTTTTATGTACAGGAAGAGGAGCGACAGCTAAGGACGAATCAGTTGTAGGTCCTGACTATCATTCAGAACAAGCTGCCGGTGCAGGGGATGTATTGGCGGTTTACGATCGTGGCGTTATTTGTTTGTTGCTCAACTGGTAAACAGTATACTGATTTGCACTGCTTATGGTTTATTAGGCTTTTGGTTGGTACTGTGTTGCGGTGGGACGAAGGGCTAGGGACGGGTGATAAAGGACAGCTACTGTGTTGATTTCTGACACGGAGCGAAAATGAAGCTATGTGTTTACTTTATTTGGGGACTTTGTAAGATAACTTTTGCTGTTTTACTGAGATGGACATTTCTGCTGTGGATTTTTATCTTTTTACATTGGCAGACGGCTGGCAAGTTTCATAGGGAGGGAATGCTGATTCACGGTCTCGCTAAGCGTGTTGTGCAAATGGTGGCAAGTTTGAAATTTTCCATTCATGATTTGGCCAATTGGGAAGCAGGATGTGTGCTGTGATAGTTCAGTGGGTGAAGGGGCACTGTGGCCTGGCTCTCATTTTTAGGTGGGCATCTATTGTCTGATAGATGCCCACCTAAAGAAGTGTGTCAGCCAATCAGGTAAGGGGATTTTCTTTGCCCATTTTCTAAACAATAATCAACAACACATTTCCAAAGGTAATATAAAACAGAGAAGCAACAGAGTAAAAAACAATACATCAGTTAGTAGTATTGGATAAACATTGGGATTTGATGCAAGAGGAGCAAATCAACAGCACTGCAGACTTAATACATACAATGTGGACAGGGAAGTGCAGCAAAGCACATTGGTTTCATATCAAACATTCGTTATAGTGAGAGACACTGTTCCGCTCCTGTTTCAGCTATGCAGTTACAGTTTCTGAGCACGAGATGAATTGTGCCAGTCCGGGGGGAGAGTTTGTACGTGAGCCATGATGTTTCAGTTGTTTATATTAAAGTTCTTTATGTTGTAGACTTGTGCTTATGTTGTGGGGAGCGTTTCAAGGGTAAAGTACTGTAGCGTAATCGGGTGTAGCAGCATCTTCTGTTAAAAGGCATAACTTTATATTTAGTTACTGTGATTTAAATTAATCCATCACTTTGGTCTGGAGCTTTTCCGCCACTTTTCCTGTGACATCTCTAGCGAATGAGATCAGTTGGCGAAGCTGCAGAACTTTAATTGCATCCGCCTCCTCTGCTTGCAGCCATGCCAGTCTGCCCTCCAGGCCTTGGATCACTTCTGTAGTTCCTGGCACCTGCTTGACATCCTCCTTTTCATCTTCTTCCGTCCCCAAGTCAGAATCCTCCGGTTCAGTATGCATCACAGCACCGACGATCTCACTGTCGGTCATGTGCTCGCTGGTTTGGATGCAATCATCATGTGTAAGCCAATCCTCTATCAGCTCCTCAGCCTTGGAATCCCGTGTGGCTGGAAGATTAAGTGTTGCAGCAAGAGAGATGATCTCAGGGGTATCGTCAGAGTCCTCCTCCTCAGGTGCATCCAATTGTTCAATCAAAGCACCACCAAGAGTGGCAGTTCAGCAATTAGCAATTGTGCTTGGGGAGACAGCATCCCACGCCTCACCCGATAGGTGCGCAACATCCCTTAATGTTAGTTTTTTAACAAAATCAGTGACACCAGCACCGGTGTCAGCAGAGACTAGGTCGCCCAGAAGCCGCTTCCGATAAAGCTTCTTGAATGTGGCAATGATGCCACCATCAAGCGGTTGTAGTCTCGAGGTGGTGTTTTTTGGCAGAAACGTTGCCCTTATCTTCCCATCTCCAGATCTGATCTCACTCTCAGCAGGGTGAGCTGGACTCTAGTCCATTAACAGTAGGGCCTTTTGGGGGAAGCTTCATCCATCTTGGGTGTGCCCTAACTGAGGGAACAAAAGTGTGCTGAAACCAGTCTTTAAAAAGTTCTGAAGTCATCCATGCAGTTCTTCTGTTTCCATACTGCACAGGGAGTGAACATATGTTACAGTGATGGAAACAGCATGGATATTTGAACTTGTCAATCAGCAGGGGTTTAACTTTGTGGCTACCATTAGCATTGCAAGCAACCAGCAGTGTCACTCTGTCTTTGTTGACTTTAAAGCCTTTCGTAGCATTGCTTTCTGTTTTAGATGTGAGAGTGGCATCTGGAAGACAACTCCAAAACAGACCAGTTTCACCACAATTATAGATCTGTTCTGGTCTGCAGCCTGCATCCTGAATCACCTGTTTCAGCTCTGGAATAAACTGAACCGCAGCAATGTCATCACAGCTGCGCTGCTCCCCACAATGAAAACTCACCTGATGCCATGTCTCTTCTGGAATCGCCAGAGCCATCCAGTAGATGCAGTGAATTTTGAACCTGCACTATGGATGCTCTTAGCGAACTGTTCCGCTTTCTCATGGACAGTGGCACCAGACACGGGATACCACTAGCCCTCTGCTGCTGGAACCACAGCCGAGTGGCACTGTCCACTTCCCCTTCATCTGCACAGTGCAGTTTCTTTCTTTTTAAAGCATCCCCCTCAGAGCACTCCTGCACAAAATCTCTAAGTGCTCCTTCTTGTTTGCACCAAGTGCAGATGGTGCTTTTGGAAAATACTGTTTCTTTACTAATCTTTGCGAGGCTGTCACCTCCTTTCAGCCAATTCAGTATCGACAGTTTATGCTCGACTGCATACCCAGAGCGCTTCATCTTTAACATAAAGGTCAATGAAATGAACAAGCAAGGAAGTGGTGCCTTGTATGTGAAGTTTTTGACAAGCATATCTAGGCAACACGACCCCCAACCACCCACTACCAGCAATGATGATGACTGACAACCCGGAACTTAAGCCAGCGCCAAGAATGACAGCGCATGATCGAAAATTATTTTCTTTCTTTCCTTTTATTGTTTTTTTGGGGGGGGATTATGAGACCAGCTACAAGTAATATGTACAGCTTACTGTAGTAAGTACAGCACAGCAGTATACCGTACTTCACAGAGTCTTTACAAAGTTGTGAGTGCCTTGCTGTAAGTGCAGTGTTTATCCTGCCGTTTATTTTCTTGCGAGTGAAAGGAAGTACAGTACAGAAAAAACTTTGGTGTTGGGAGCCATGACGAATGTTCATTGTAGCCGATTATTTGGTATAACAGGTTCGTTATAGCGAGGGGTTACTGTATAGTGCCTCATTCTACTGAATAGATACCATCTGCCATTCCCTGGATATGTGAGAACAGTACGGACTGGTTATAGGGAGGATAATCTAAATGGTTTGTCATTCACTCCAAGTCAGTCCAGTTTTGGGGCACAAGTAGAAAAAGTCATTGTTGAAACTATGTGGATTATCCATTTTGAGTTACAAACATCACAAGGAGGAGGAAAGGAAATATACTATTTATTCATTAATGTGTCAGAGAGAGAGAGAGAGAGAGAGCATATATATGTGTGTGTGTGTGTGCGCAACATACTATGTATTCATTAATGTATCGTGTGTGTGCCCACATTAGTGTATATGTCAATGTGCACATTGTTACGTGTGTCCGCATGTGTGTGTGTGTATCACCTTGAGTTAGTGTGTCTGTGCACGTTGGTTTGCATATTAGTGTGTGTGTATATCATTGTGTGTATTAGTGTGTTTGTGCACTTCTTGGTGTGCCTACCCCCCAACCCAATGCCACAATATCTGATATGTAGATATATATATTCACATCTCAAGACCAGCTGTTGGGGATGTTAGCCAACTCTTGGGTGTGCTCGTCATTCACCTGCAGTGAGAATATAATGATGATATGTGCATGACAAGTATTCTCACTATAGATTCTGCAGACATTATTTCATTTTGGGACTTGATTATACTGGGAAAGTTCTACCTATACAGCTTTAAGTTTAACTTCCTTGAGACAGCACTGCAGTGTCAGTGGCTGGTATTAGCCCAAGTGCCGTGTGTGGGACCTGAACCACTGACCATCCAATCTTCCTGTCCCGGAGGTGAGAGTGCAACCAGCTGAGCTGCTGACACTGGGTGTAGTATCACTGTATAGCTCTTTGTTATTTTTTTTTCATTGTTACCCACCACCCCATGAAGCGATCACCACAAGTACCTGTTCCTCTGGCTAGGAGGGTGGGCAGGCAGGTGAGTTGCTGCCTTCACGGCCAGTCCCAGCATCTGTGCTTGGGGGCAGTGGGAGATGATGGGCGGGCTGCTGCTCTTTATTTACAAGGACACTGCGAGAGGTACATTGAAACATCGAAACATAGACATTGTTGGCGGGAAACGGTCCTGCGGCCTGTCCAGTCTGCTCATCCTACTTGTCTAATGTTTACACACAGCTTCCAAAGCCATGGAGTAACCAGTTTTGTTTCTCCTTTTTTCTCTGGTCTCGTCCATTAAAGGCGGAGGGAACATGGTGGCGATCGATCTGATAGTGCAGCATGTCCACAGCCAGCTGGAGGAGGTAAGAGTGGCCGTCTAGTTGGTGATCAGTTGGAGAAGGTGACAGGAAAGGTCTCAGCAACACAACGCTTAAAGCACAACCTTGGCACTGGGCTCCATTTTCCATATGACAAACCAGGCGGGTGTTTGAGGGTCTGAACAAGCCTACCCCTGCTGCAGCTTTGTAGGTGGGGAATATATGCATGAAAAAACACAAGCCCTGAAATTAATTCCCACCCCCGTGCAATCCGCTTTTGTGTGTGAAATGTTTGCAGAATTACCTTTTGGAAGACTACAGAAGAAAACAGTTCAGTGCTGTTAAACCACGAACCCACACTTTGCCTTCCTTGTGCTAGTGCCACTGAAACCACACTAAGCATCAAACAGAGGCTGCCGTCTGTGACTAGTCCTTCAGCAATTTGCATTTATTTACCAGTTTATGAATAATTAATGCCGACTTTGCCACTCTGGCATGTTTGTAAGTTTGGGGTGGGGGGTACTATCGGATTCTACCCCAGAGATGCAAAGGGCAGATTTCTTCAGGTGCAGTTATCCGCGGATCACATTCTGTTAGACAAAATGACTTGCAGTTCTTTTGATAGAACTCTTCTTGTGCCCCGCAAAGAAAATGATTCTGGCATACCTTTGGCATTCCTTAATGTGATTACTACAAATATTTATTTCTTTCATTATACCCTCAATCTATGGGCATGCTCAGGACCTTGTTCAGCCATCAGCATGTTCTCGTCCATCCAGGGTTCCTGCTGTTTCATTTTGGGATTGGAGGTTGTGGCATCCTCCCACTCCTTGTGCTTAGAGCACAGAACTGTGAACCCAAATACATGGGTTTTAATAATTAACCATTTATGTACCTTGGATAGCTCAAGATGCAACATCTCATTTGTAGTGGGGTTCTGCTTCTGCACTCTCTCTCTCTCTCCTTGTCGCTGTCTCATCTTGTGTGTGTGTGTGTGTCTGTCTGTCTGTCACTGCTTAACCCCCTGAACTTTCCATAAAGGGGCTATGCCTCCCCTTAGGCCTTTTATTATTTCTGATTTAAAATACATTTCAGGATCACTCGCCTGCTGTAGAAACATTAAACCAGTCACCTAAGTTCTTTGTAGGTAACGTCCTTTCTCCCTCTCTCGCCCCCTCCACCTCTCATTTTGTGTCTCTCTCACCCTTTCTCCTGAGCTTTCCTTATAGGGGCTATGGCACCCTCTTAGGTCTTGTATTTCTGGTTGGAAATAACGCATTTAAGTATCGCTCACCTGCTGTAGACTTTGTGTCTGATCTGTCACTAAACCAGTCACCTAACCTCTTTGTGGGTAATATCCTCTTACTCTTTCTCCCTCTCTCTCTCTCTCTCTCTCTCTCTCTCTCTCTCTCTCTCTCATGTTGTGCCTCTCTCACCCTCTCTGTTTAACCGCCAAAGCTTTCCTTAAAGGAGCTATGTCACCCTCCTAGGTCTTTTATATGTGGTTGAAAATAATGCATTTAAGGATCGCTCGCCTGCTGTAGAATTTAGTAAAACTATGAGCAGTTGCTGTAGTCACCCCTAAACGTACTGTGTTTGTAGTCAGCCCTTGATTTGATCGCTGGTGCTGTTTTCTTGCTAAGCTTTAGAAACAGCCTGACACAGCCCAGCCTCTCATGATGCTGTTGTCTCCTCCCACTGTGTCATAAGGTATTTGTCTATGTGGGGTTCCCAAAGGATTCAGTGGGAGCAGATTAAAGACTGAAAACAGATACGTTGTATAGTAACTCGAATGGGGTGGGCAGCCTAGTTTTCACCTGTGTTGAGGAATAGAAAGCAGCTACAAAGCCACTGCCACAACAGCAAATCCTACAGAAGGTGAGCTGTCACTAAATGAGTTTTTGACTACAGACAGGGACTTCTATTTTTTTTTTTTACTTTCATTTTATTTTTCACCCATTGTCCAGCCTTCCCTCCTCAGCCATGCCAATGCCCCCAGCCTCCTCACTCACCTTCTCAGAGAGGTACCCCACCTCTGTTCCTCCCTGTCTTCTCCTCTTGGCGGAGTCAATGGGATACAGGGGTCCTCTTGTGGATGTCATATTTTGTTGCGCAGTTGGGTGCCTCAGTTGGTGGTGCAGGGCCTGCCGTGTGAGGCTGGCATCACACTGCCACAGCCAGGGATTTTTTTTCTCTTTTTTTCACCTGTCCCCTAGGTTGCCGACATGTGAGGTTGACACACAGATAGGTGCCCATTGGTGCTCATCACAGCCTCTCCAGCATCCTCTTTCCCTGAGCTCTACCTGCTGCTTACACCCCCTACCCGTGTTCACCCAGGTGGCAGTAGCACAGTGGAGTCTGCGGACCCTGCCTCCTTGAGGAGCTGAGTGCCCTCTAAGATGCTCGATCCTCTTCCCCCGGCCTGCTATCCGATCACTCGGGCTTGTTCTCAAACCCTGTCATCAGCTTTGCGAGTGGTAGTGCTACCCCTGCGCCAATGGGCCAGCACAGAAGGTGAGACTCACGGGGTCTGCCAGTGTCCCTTTAAACTCCCATTAGTTCCCTCAACTTTTATGTGCTCTTTTGTTTTTAAATGTCAGACCAGCATTCCTTTCATGACAGTACAGTACGTAAACTCACACTGAACTTATTTCCAGTTGTTCAGGAGAGACCCAAACCATTTTAGTTTACTGACGTCAGTGTACCACAAAGCAAAATAAACCACAAATACCTACACCACTCGCTGCACAGTGGGTTTGGTACAAATGTCCCATCCGACCTGCAGGGAAAAGAATATTTTTCCTGGCCTGCCCCTTATAACATGTGATACCACAGCCAGATCCCGCAGCAGCGGTGGCACAGAATCACAGAACACGTTTCCTGTCACCTTCAGCTGACCAGCTTTGTGTGAACCTTTCAGTGTTGTATAATTACTAATGGACATTCTGTGCTACGTGCGGTCACTGCCAATGTTTTACAAATTAGAGCTATGCATGCCCTTCATGTGTGTGGTGAGGGGGGTGCCATTTTTGTGTGTGGGATGGGGGGAGGCTTTGAAGGACAGCTGCATTTAACCTGCAAGACTGAATTTTCCATAGAAGCTGTTTTACAAATACTGGTTCCAGCCATACTGGCCTGTGCAAAGTCGATTCGTTTCTTATTTACATACATACATAATATCACTGTCAGTGGCTCAGTAGGTAGCACACTCGCCTCTGAGGCCGGGAGATCAGAGGGCTGTGGGTTCAGTTCCCACATCTGGCACTTGGGTTAATATCCCAGTACTGACACTGTAGTGCAGCATGAGAGGGGTGCTGCACTTCTGAGGTGCCGCCTTTCGGATGAGACGTTAAACCGAGGTCCCATCTGCCTGGATTGGTGGTAGTTCAGGTGGATGTTAAAGATCCCATGGCACTTATCGAAAAGAGCAGGGGAATTTCCCTGGTGTCCTGGCCAAATTTCCCTCATTCACTAAAAATACCACCAACAGTTTAATCTGGTTCAAGGTCAGTTGGCATTCCTCTGTATCCCCCTCCCCCGGGTCGTGCCTAAAAATAGGCAGGATTTGTCTAGTGCACTTACCCGGTCAACAAACACTAAATAAAATAAATACTGGTGGTTAGCGTAATTTTAGAACTGTATGATACAATATATGTTCAATTTAAGTTCCTTTTTTTTTCTCTCCGACACAGTAGCTTTTTTCCCAGCCCTGACTCTGTAAGGGTATCAGCCCCTACCGTCACCCCACTGACAACTACGTCCCCCAGAACCTACCTTAAGTACTTCCCTGGAGTTCTCAATGCAGCAGGACTAGGAGAGGGTGGACAACCCCCCCTTCACCCTTGGAGCACAGTCCAGTAGAGGTGGTGTGGGATGGCAGTGCGGGTCGGGCTTGATGAGCCGGGGCCAGGCTTTTCAACTTTTCCCCCTTAACTGGCAGTGGGCATGTAGAGGCACCCACGCACCTGATATTGGATGTTCCCCACAAAGATGAGCCGGCGTTTCTGCCACCACTCGTCCACGTTGTGGTGGTCTAGGAGCACTGTAGCTTGAACCTGTCTCTGCAGGAGAGGAGAGCAATCCTTCAGACGTTCAGCCCTTTCCTACCCTGGCCATCCCCCAGCGGCCCTGCCAGTGTGGCTGGAGATAAGGTGTCCAGCACCTCAGCCCTCTACACCACCAGGCTGCCTCTCAATTTTTTTTTCCGTAAGTAGGTTGTACGTTATTCTGCTTTTGTTCCCCATGCGTCCCACACGCATTTGAAGGCATGCGCATGCACTACCAGATGCCCGATCCTACCTGTCATGCCGTTACCACCTGCGTCTCTCACCGGACCTCCATCTGATGATGATGGGACTATAGGCAGGTGACCTCCCCTCCCAGGAGAGGAGAGCCAATGCTCAATCCTGCTCCCACCCCCCCCCCCCGGCCCGCACCCGGACGACCCGAAGTCATTCCCGAACCCGGGTCACCAGCATAGCATGAGGTAAGGCATCCAGCGCCTCAGCCCTACCACCCCTCAATTTAAGTTCTTAATGTTTTGGCACAATGCATCTGTGTTCTACTGAGGTAGTGTAATACATACAGGCAGACTGGATGGACCATCAGTTTTTTTTCTGCAGACAGACTCCGTGTTTCTGCTGCAGAACTCTGTGATAGAAAGAGACATAAACTACATCATGCAGTTCAAAACTGGTGCTCGCCACTGGTGTGTAAAGCAAAAACACCCACTGAATTAACAAAAAGGCCAGCAAAGGAAGAACAGTAAGAGAAATCAAACCAGTATTTTAAAACCAGCTTCGGCAAGAAAAACAAAATGACTTCTGGGTTCAGAGCAGTTCTTCTTAAAGGTAAAGTACATCCGTAGAATGTTGGCCGTAGTTTGATAGCCTTGCTTTGTGTTGATATCATCACCTTGGGTGCCATGGGGTACTCGGCCATGGCCAGTAATGGTTTATGTCAGCAGAAACAAAAACAGAACTGTCCGTTTGTAAATATCAGTAGATCAGAGGACCTTCAGAGCCTTCTCCATCTCCCCCACCCTCTCCCTTTCCGTTACAGACATCAGGATGAGTTCCCTTTTGGGGGGGGGGAGATTATTTTAGCATCTGTTAAGTTATCAGCACTACACTTTGAATCTACACATGGACAAGCAAGGCCCCGTGATTCATGGAGTCACCCCGGAAACTGAAACGCAGGGCCCCTGATTCATGGATTCATCCCCGGAAACTGAAACGCAGGACCCCGCTTCATGGATTCACCCTGGAAACTGAAACGCAGGGCCCCAATTCATGGATTCATCCCAGAAACTGAAACACAGGGCCCCTGATTCATTGATTCACCTCTGAAACTGATAAGCAGGGCCTCTTATTCGTGGATTCACCCCTGGAACTGATACACAGGGCTCCACAAGTTATGTATTCAGACCCGAAACCAATCAACCAAACCCCAAGATTCATGTATTCATACCTGAAACTGCTGAGCAGAGCCCTGTGATTCATGGATTCTCCCCTGAAACTGCAACGCAGGGCCCCATGAATCATGTATTCACCCCTGAAACCAATAAGCAGGTCTCCACGATTCATTTATTCATCCCTGAAACCAATAAAGACCCCGTGATTCATCTCTACACCCCTGAAATCAATCAGCAGGGCTCCGTGATTCATGTATTCACCCCTGAAATCCATAAACAGGTCCCCACGATTCACATATTCACCCCTGAAATCAATAAGCAGGGCCCGTGATTCATACATTCACCCCTGAAATCGATAAATAGGGCCCCATAATGCATGTATTTGCCCCTGAAATCAATAAACTCGGCTCTGTGATTCATGGATTTGCCCCTGAAATCGATAAGCAGGGCCCCATGATTCATGTATTCACCCCTAAAATCAATAAACTAAGCCCTGCGATTCATATATTCGTCCCTGAAATTGATAAATAGGGCCCCGAGATTCAAGTATTCGCCCCTGTAATCAATAAGCAGTGCTGCATGATTCATGTATTTACCCCTGAAATTGATAAACAGGGCCCCATTAATAATGTATTCACCCCTGAAACTGATAATCATAGGGCCCTGCAATGTATGTATTCACCCCTAAAACTAAGCAGGGCCCCATTATTAATGTATTCACCCCTGAAACTGATAATCATAGGGCCCTGCGATGTATGTGTAACCCCCTTGTTACCCGGGGTTACTAGAATCCCAGTAAGACCTAGTGGTAGGCAGGGAAGGCAGCTTGTGAAACTCCAGTTAAATGGATTTCATACTGTCTCACTCTGTTCTCAGTCTCAGCTGAGACTGAGGGATGACATCACCATAGAACTATCGCAGCTGCATGAGCCACAATGGAATCTGCAGCAGGGAGTTGGAATAGAATGTTGGGAGGTTTGAACAGTAGTCTGTAGGTCAGTTGGTGTGTGGAGCTTGTTGTGAGAGGAGCACAGCAGCTCTGTGTAGGCTCGTGGAGCCTCATCCCTGACATAGGGCTACATTCAGGGAAAAGGTGTGTGTTTCCACCTAAGAGAGACACAGAAGCTAGTTTGAAAGTGGTGGAGACCACTGAATCGGGTCTCAGTGCCCCATCCCTCAGGGGATGGGGCAGGAAGGGTTTCCTGCATGTTCCAGGGGCAACCCCCCGGTTTTCTGCTAGTGGAGAAGCTGCCTTATTTGGTCCAAGAGTTTTGGGAAACAAGAAGATTTTGTGAATCGCCTGTGGGGCACCTGCAACCAGAGGGCGAGTTTCTGCTCTTTCTAAAGGGCCCATGTTTTCACCCTGGGAATTGTGTGATAGTGGGGATTGGACTACTGACATAGTGGGAGGCCTAGAGTAATAGGCTTAGCCAAAAGTAAAAGTATGTTCAAGTCCAGCACATAGTGGAAGTCAAGACATGTAGAGGAGATGTGACATACGTCTACCCAGTAATCTACATTGCCAGGCTTTCAGTAAAGAGTTGTTTAGTATCCAGAGAAATGGCCGGGTATGGATTGTGGGAGCAGGAGGTGGGAGACCCCCTATCTTTAGTAAGCAAGTCCACCTCTACGGATTTGCTCTGTGGATTTCTACTTTGCCTCATGCACTTGGCCAGTGATGAGGGAAGTACCCAGACGTGGGAATGGAAGGAAAATTCCCTCTAGGAGTCGAAGGCTCTAAGGTGGTTTGGGGAGCCACCAATTGGAAAACTGGTTCATTTCCCAAAATGGACCGCGGATCAAGTGGCCGGTGGGGGAGCCGGGCCTGTGGGAAAACTCAAGTAGTGTACAAGTCGGGCTGTGTACCCAAAGTCTAAGTGGCAAGTCCAGGCTGTGTGCCCAGGGGTTCAGAGCCTGAGGGCTGGAAATAGTGAAGAAGTGTTCTCTTGTCTCTAATCTGCATTACCAGGAATGTAGCCCCGTGGGGGTCCATCTATGCTTTGTTTGTTCAGCTTGGACATGAATAAAAGCCACACTGTAGAATCCCATTCCTGGTTCTGGACATTACAGTTATTGCTTCCTGTGTTCGGATTTACTTGGGTGCCCCTGTGCAGAGTAGCCAAACCTAGGCCCCCTGTGCCGAGTAACCTCATCCTCCCCGAACCCAGTCCCCACCAGGTACTGCTGTCAGCTTCAACAGCATGCCACCTGTCGTTTTGCAAAAAGGCAGGGGTCGGGGGTTACAAAAATGGAGGCACCGCTTTGGATTTTAATTCTGGGAGGAAAGGTGCTTGGGCAAGGGGCTAGCGTTTTGGCTATCTGGCAGTGGGTAGCCCAGAAAGCTGAAGCAATTTACCTAGTGTGTCGCTGTGTGCTGTGGATCTTATGCTGCTGTTTAAAATGCCAACTGTTAACCAAGGAGCAGTAAAGCCAAAGAGTGTGCCCTTGTCCTGCATCAATTGTTTACAGCGTTTTTGACTGCTTTTTAAAAAGAACTGTGGTAAAGAAAAGTGTGGAAGACTAGGGGTAGCAACCGGAAAATTGTGCCCTGGACAGTGGAAATGCTTTTAAAAAGAACTGTGGTAAAGAAAAGTGTGGAAGACTAGAGGTAGCAACAGGAAAATTGTCCCCTAGACGTTGGAAATGCTTTTAAAATATAACTGTGGTAAAGAAAAGTGTGGAAGACTATGGGTAGCAACAGGAAAATTGTGCCTTGGACATTGGAAATGCTTTTTGAATGAACTGAGAGACTTGCAGGTGTAATGGCTATGTTAAATGGATGAAATGGGCTCCCGCCATGGAGTCAGTTGAGGGGAAAAAAAAATGCATTCTGCAGTTTAAATTTGCCTGCTCGACGATCGCCGTGAGGAGAAGAGCACTCTCGAGAAAGAAGAGGCTCATTTGCATGGCGTCGTGTGATTGGTGAGGCTGCAATCAGTCCCGCCCCTCAGCCAGCTCTACAGTGACTGCCCCAGCATTCGAGAGGGAGTGTGAGTGGAGTGAGTGTACTGGCTTGTGGAGGAGCGTCGCGGAGTCTTAAAAACGCTGTAAACCTTCTAAAAATAAACTTGTTTGCTTAAAATCGGGCTCAACCCGCGTTTCGATCGTCTGAGTAGCAAGAGTGGTGGTCGAGGAGACGATCGGCAGGACTGCTCGCCTGTTTCTGTTCTGAGGCCTCCAAGACTGGCTGCAGGCCGTTTTTTCCCCATCACAGCAAACAGCTACTGATAACAGTAAGTACTAACAGTGAAATTGCTCAAACAGTGATTTTCTGCCCACCAGCAAATATGTGTGCAGCAGTGTAGTCACGGTAAGTAACGATTCAGTCAAGTCCTGCCAGCAAGTGTAAGTCTGTTAAGCCATTGACTGTGTGCATAGTAATGAGTTCAGCATCAGTTTAAAGTTTAAAGCCAGATAGAGACTGTGAGTTGTAGCCAAATGTGCAGCACTAGTTTTACAGGCAATCCTGTGCTTAAAAACCTGAAGCTTTAAGGGACTGTGAGTCAAAGAAGTGTTTCCAGCATGTAAAAAGTCCATGGAAAATCATGTAAATGTGTTTAGAACAAGAACAGTGCAAGTTTGTGCAGTTTGGCAAAAGTTATCAGTAGTGTGTGTAAATCGGGTGCGCAGTGGCTTGACCCAATTTCTGAATGTTGATGCATAGGAGTGCTGCCGCCGCCATTACAGGGTGGGGTAGTAAAGTAAACACAGCAGCAGAGGAGCCATTTCAAAAAGTAAAGAAGGTGTTCAGTAAAGTGGGACTTTCAGTTATAGCGAGTTTTTGTTTGTTTTTTCTGCAGTTATGGCCTCAGAACCAGCTCGCTACCTGGATCATGCCCGGGTTGCAGTAACAGCAGCAGTAAATAGACTGAGGGATATTGAAAAGTGGTGCCATGGAGGACAACTGCCTCCTCATGTGGTGATTCCTGGTTTTCCAGTGCATGTGTGTCAAATATGCTTGAGAGCTGGAAGGGACGTCTTCATGATTCCTCACTGTGCTGGATTCCTAGAAAAATATGGTTTGTATAAAGTGCCTCAAATTCGTTTGGCTCCCACATTGGCAAAGGTTCAGGAATCTGCAGTTGGCAGCACACAGCACCAGGCGGAGCCTGTGGAGGAAGGCCCCTCGGGGGAGTGTGGCACAAAGCTAGAGGGTGCAGAGTTAGAGAAGGAACCAGAAGTTGAAGTTTTGGATGCTGGATCCCAGAAGGAAAGTTCGGATAAAGCATCAGTAAACCCCTGGAGGGGGGGGCCTAGCCCAAGTCTCATAGGAGAAGATGGGATGCGGGAGGCCTTTGAGTGGGAGGTGTCGACCTCCGCGCCTAGTTATGAGTGGATAGTCTCAGGAGTGAGGATGACTGCTCACTCCTGGGCTCAGATCCTTAGTGAGGAACAAGATGAGGGGGAACCTATGTGGCCTTGTGAAAAAGGAACGGGTACACAGCCTCAAGATCTTGCCTTGGAGGAATGCATGGAAGAGAGTGGTGATGCCACTGCCTTGGCTATGCAAGAAGATTCAGGGATCCGTTTTTAATCTCGTTAAGGATGCATAGCTGGCAGAACTAGGACTGGCCACCCCCAAGCCAGGCCAGCAGTCTCAGGTTGACCAAAGCTAGTAAAGAGGAGAGACTGGTTCATAGAAAGGCGAATGAGATCTGTGGTATGACCTTTCCTACCTTTCCTCGGAAAGTCTGGGAGGAGATTGAGAACAGCAGGAAATCCTGGATCTGGGCCGAAGCAATGAAAGGTGTGCATCCTGGGGCAAACAAGCATGTAAAGGACAGACTGTTTCATGAGAAATATACCCAGTGGAAGAGAGGCAGGACACTGTTTATGGACAGAGTGCGAATAGTGGACGGAGAGGGACGTGAAATCTCCCACTGTGTGAATTATGTGCGCCCAGACGGGGTAATAATTCAAGCTCCTGACCCCTGGTACTATTAGGGTGAGTATGTCAGTCACGGAGCCCTGCTTCTCAATTTCAGGGATGAATCCATGAATCATGGGGTCTCCGGATGACCAGTTTAGGTGATGAGTATATGAATCACGGGGCCCTGATTATCGATTTCGGGGGTGAATAAATACATGATTCATGGGGCCCTGCTTTTTGGTTTAATATATACTAAATACAATAATGGATGGGGAAGTGTGCTTAATGAGAAATTAATGGTTGCCCGAGGTGTGGGATGCTACATAAACCCCAAGGGCGAAGCCTGAGGTGTTTATTAAAGCATCCCACACCGAGGGCAACCATTAATTTTGAATTTATGCCCACTTCCCCATCTTTTATTATTTATAATTGCTGGTAAGCAATTTTTTCCCATACTTGATTTTTCCTGTGTCTGAGACAGACACAGACAGAGTCACACACACACACACACACACACACACACACACACACACACACAGCACCAATTAGTTTTTTTTACAGTACATGTTTTCATTTTTGTCATCATTTTACATTTATTTGGCTTCTGGTTTGTCCTTTCTCATTTGGCGCTTACCTCTGAAGTGCATCCGAGGAAAGTTTTTCTCCATTTTTTCTCCGGTGCGGCTGCAAACTGCTCGGTGCAGTTTTTGAACAGCAGGATCAACCAGATGGAATGAAGGAGGAGAGAACTGTTTAAAAATTAAAAATTAAAAAGATGTGCTCTCGCTGTGGCGGCTCCTCATTAAGCGGGACGAAGGAGTCGCCATTTTTTTTTCCGGTAAGCCCGCCATGGGGAAGTTAAAAGCCAATTAGGATGCAACTTTTGTTTGAGTGGCATGGCGCGTGTTTCGGCAAATTATAACTGGCTCGAGCAATGGGAAAAATTGCTTGCCAGTTATTATAATTGATTATTGATTTGGTGGTCTATGGGATGGGGCATTAGCTCACTGTTGAGGGGCCATGGAGCCTTAAGTCGGGCCTGGAGATTTGCATTAGATAAAGATATTCAGACCAATCACTGTGAACTGGCTGGTTATCTCTGGATATGCAACTGCAATATTACACGTGATCGAAGGGTATGGAAATATTACTGCACTTGGCTCCGACTAAACTAAGTTAAACACTAAATGTTAACATGAATTTGTACACCACTAAGGAGGCTCCTACAGTATTTCCTTACTTCCCCAAAATATGAATGCTTATAGGTCAGAGGTCATTCTCTATAAGAGTTGCCGGGGACGGGAATGACCTTCCACCTAGAGGGTGAGGTGACAGGTCCTTCTCCTCCCATAGGCCTTCCCTTAAGGACTGCTTTCTGATCACCATGGATTGGAATTGTTTTATATAATAACTGTTCTAATTAAATGATATTATTGACCTATGATGACGACGTACAATGTGCTATATAATGTATGTTTTGTATTGCTCTTTATTTTTGACTGTGGTCATCTATGAGAACATTTGTCCATATACTAACCTGCAAAGTACATAAATAAAAGTAAATAAATAAAATGATTGCCCAAGTGGAACATCTAACAGTCAAAGGTGATGATATTAACATGTATCCGAGTGGCTTGTTTGGTTTGAGTCAAGTACTAATCCACTCACAGTTCAACAGAACTCGAAGCCTGCCTAATAGAAAATAAAACCCATTTTCTGTTTCTTGTTTTCCCTTCGCTTGATGAATGCGATGTTGACCAGCCACTAACACTGAATGCATTGTGTCTCTTTCTCTTTCTCTGTGTTGCCATCACAGCGTGAACTCAGTTTCAGGTAGGCATGCAACATCTGCGGTAAGAGACCCCCAACTTAAGCAGAAAGGAGAGACATTGAGGGCGGACCTTTACCTGGGAGTAACAGCAGACTGAACTAAGCAGCATCTATTTAGGGAACATTTCTGTTGCCTTTATAAATGGAGGTATTCAGCACACAGTATATTTCAGTTGCAGGAATAAGGGGCCCTTAATGTTTACAAGTGTAGCAATACGTGGTCCTTAACATTTTCAGTTACAGCAATATAGGGGCCCTTAATGTGTAAAATTGCAGCTGCCGCAATACAAGCCCCTTAATGTTTACAATTACAGCAGTATGGGGCCCATAATGTTTACAATTACAGCAGTCCAGGACCCTTAATGTTTACAATTAGCAATACAGGACCCTTAATGTTTACAATTACAGCAATGCACGACCCTTAATGTTTACAATTACAGCAATACAGGGCCCTTAATGTTTAGAATTACAGCAGTACAGGACCCTTAACCTGCATAATTACTTCAGTACATGACCCTTAATATTTACAATTACAGCAACACAGGACCCTTAATGTTTACAATTATGGCAATGCACAAACCTTAATGTTTACAATTACAGCAATGCACAACCCTTAATGTTTACAATTACAGCAGTACAGGACCCTTAATGTTTACAAATATAGCAATACAGGACCCTTAATGTTTACAATTACAGCAGTGCAGGACCCTTAATGTTTACAATTATGGCAGTGCAGAACCCTTAACATTTACAATTACAGCATTACAGGAGCGCTTAATGTTTACAATTATATCAGTGCAGAACCCTTATCATTTACAATTATAGCAATATGGGCTCCTTAATGTTTACAATTACCGCAGTACAGGACCCTTAATGTTTACAATTACAGCAATGCACAACCCTTAATGTTTACAATTACAGCAGTATGGGACCCTCAAAGTTTACAATTGCAGCAGTACAGAACACTTAATGTTTACAATTACAGCAGTACAGGACAATTAATGTTTATAATTACAGCAGTGCATGACCCTTAATGTTTACAATTACAGCAGTACAGGACCCTTAATGTTTATAGTGCCAGCAGTACGGAGCCCTTAATGTTTACAATCACAGCAATGCACGCCTCTTAATGTTTACAGCCACAGCAATATAGGACTGTTAATGTTTACAATTACAGCAATACAATGCCCTTAATGTTTACAATTACAGCAGTAAAGAGCCCTTTATGTTTACAATTACAGCACTTCAGGGGCCTTAATGTTTACAATTACAGCAGTACAGGGCCTTTAATGTTTACAATTATAGCATTACAGGCCCTTAATGTTTACAATTGCAGCAGTATAGGGCCCTTAACATTACAATTACAGCAATACAGGTTTCTTAATATTTACAGTTACAGCAATGCAAGGCCCATAACATTTACAATTACAGCAGTATGGGGCCCCCGAAGTCTATTTGTGTAGTAGTATGGGGCCCTGTTCTGACAACTTTATATTTAAACTTCATCATTGCTGGGGGCCCTCAATGTTTACACTACATCAATGCAGGGCCCATAAGTAGCAGTACAATTACCTTGATGTTTACACTACAGTAGTATGGAAACATAGAAGCGTAGAATCTTGAGAACAATAAAAGGCCCAGGGACCATCTAATCTGTCCTGAAACCTGGTCGCAGGCAGCAAAAACTGGCACCATCCACGTGGTAAATGGTTTAATAACTTTTATTCAAGTAAAGTGCAAAGTGCTCAGACATAAAAGACATGAACTCAGATATTTCATCATGTACATGCATATCACATACAGCGAACCCCAAAAAGCGGTGTCAGTTGTAGCCCTAACCAGTTTTGTGCATGTGTGCATCTTCAGGGAGGCCAAACTGCACAATAAACCCTGATTTAAATACCCCCAATACAGGAAGTGCTGCTTGCATTTTCTGTTGTAACTAAACGTGGAGCAATTTCTGTATTGGGGTTTAATGTGTGGCTCGGCCTCCCTAAAGAAGCGTACATGTGCGAAAATGTTCATATCAGGATATTCATCATAGAACTTGGGCAGAAATGATGTTTTTCCATAGAATGTATTCACAGACTTAATCTGGGCAAGAAGCCATCCATCAGCTAGACAGCCTGGAAGGCTCCCAAAGCAATATGAATCCTACCGACCTTCAGGATTCTAGACAGGATGAAGCAGAAGGAGATTTGTTCTTCCTCACTCCCATGTATGTTTGATACAAAGCATATTTCCTTCCTGGTTGGGAAGTCCTGCAAAATTCTGGAGTTACCGGAGACTCACTCTGCCACTACGCTGAATGTTAATCCAGTGTTGCCCTCTACAGGGAGCGATTCCAAATGCTGCCTGAGTTTGAGCATTTTGCGCTCTCAGGTACACACGCTCTCCGAATTTGTGCATTTGGTACAGATAAAGATGACCGGGATAATGCGGACAAAAAAAGTAGTTTTCTAAGGCACGGGCAAAACACTGTCTGCCCCTTGGTGCGTTGGTTAAAAAACATGGGAAGCTCCTCTGGTTTCAGATGCAGCCATCACATTATCTGTGGTTAAACATACAGATATTCCAGTAAAAGGCACGACAAGCTCTCGGACCATAATCATAAGCATCTGGAAGCAGCTTTCAAGTGGGCATCCTCTGTGTCAGGTTTGGGTTTAGAAGCGGCATCGGTTTCAGCATCAGTAACACGAGGGCCGTATGAATGGCCAACTGCGGTAGCACGTGAGGTTCTTAAGGATTCACCAGTCTGAGACCCCCTGCCCATTCTGAATATGGCAGCCTCTTTTTTAGGGGACTCCTTGGTGTATCTCCTTTGTGCCTCAACAAGGGGTTGTGCTGCAGCTAAGGTGAGCCTTAGATTGGTTTGGCGTCGACATTGGTCGGCAGTGCTTGTCTCCAAGTCACACTTGCTTATTGGGCCTTTTCACCAGTGGTATGTTGTCCAACCAGAAGTTAAAAGTTATTTTTAAGGGGCTTTAGGAGAACAAAGATTATCTGCCACATTCCAGGACTCCGAAAGCTTAAAATATTGGCTTCAAAGGTTGGGGTTTCAGATGTGGCCACAAACTCCATGGACATTTTTCATTTCTGTCAAGAATATAGATGCCAGTGAGACAGCTGTTTTCTCAAGTGTCAAGACTCAGCAGAATAGAGGCACCTGCTCCCATCAGCATTCCGGGAGATAATAACTGTGGAGAGGGTCACTCCACATAAGGAAGTGTAGGCCCATCTTTGCCCACAAGCTCTGGCAGATGGCTACAGAGGTTTTACAACAGATGAGCACAGACCACAGAAAATGCAAAGCAGTTGACCACATGTAGATCATCTGCTCTGAATAAAGGCAGTGATTCCCATTCCTCCTGAAGAAATAGCACTGTCTTTTACTCCACTTCCTTCATACTTCATATGGAGTCAGGAGGATACCATCTGATCAGAGTTCTCTCCAGTCTAAACCAGCTTGTAAGAGCCATAAAGTTCAGATGGAGTCTCTGAGGTTAATTACTGCGGCAATTCAGCCAGGCAGTTTCTAGACTCAGTAGACCTATCAGAGGATTATCTACACATTGTTATTCTCTAGTTGCACCCGACATTTCACAGGTTTGCCATTCAGGGTCAACATTTTCGATATCAGGATCTCTCGTTTGGGTTAGGCTCTGCCCTGAGATAATTTGAAAAGGTCTTACTAGTTGTGGTGGCTCTCCTTTGGTGGGAGGGACACTGTGTTTTCCCTTACTTGGATGATCTCTGGATCTAAGCAGGTTCAGAACAATCGGCCCTTTGTTCAGTGTGCAGGACTTCACAGATTCTGGAGGAGCACAGTTGGGTAGTGTACCAGGAAAGGAACTCCTTTCAACCTGCTCAGTGTATTGAGCACCTCAGAACATATTTGTAGATAGACGTGGTGAGAGTGTTCACCCAAATGGCAGTATGAACAACCGTGTAGATTTCCAGCTCAGGGTGTACAGTGTTTCCTTCTCACCTTGGCCAGGACTGTGAGAACAATACCAGGCCCTGATCTGACTTACTAGGTCAGTTCGCAAGTCATTGCAATGGCTAGAAAACCCACAAGTCCTGTTGAATGAGTGTTTCTGTCCACTGGTGCCAGCCTGATGGGGTGGGGTGCGGTACTAGACCAGGCTCTGGTCCAGGAGTAGGGTTTCCGGAGGGTCAGTCTATCCAAAGAAATATCAGGAAGACCAGAGCAGTCTTATCAGCATGCAGGCTCTTCAAGGGCAGAGCTTTTCAGAAATCGTATAGGTCCAGTCCAGAAATGTAGCGACTGTCGTTTGCAAAAACAAGCAAAGAGACAAAAGAAGCGAAATGATGCTGACAGGCATACATACTTCTTCATTGGGCTGAAGTCAATCTGCAGTCCATCTCGGCAGTCCATTTGGAAGGACAGCTCAACTCTCAGTTGTACTGGCTTAGCCACAAAAGGGTACATTTGGGAGAATGGTCTCTGAACCTAGTGATATTTCAAAGTATTTCTCACAAATTTGGATATCCTGAGATGGATCTCTTTCCCCCGAAGCAGTGCTCAGGTGACAAGATTTTTTCAGTCAGTACAGGTGTTCAGTAGCAGTAATAAAGGGTGTTCTGTCTCAATCATCAATTCAGCAAGCCATGTCTGTTCCTGCCATTCCCTACCTTCTGTCAGTCCTAATACAGATTCTCTGTTGCACAGTAGGTTCTTCTGTTGGCCCCAGAGTGGCCAACAAGATCATAGTTCTCAGGTCTAACAGTGCAGTGTTTTGTGCCATGGTCTGATTTGTCATCCCTGTTGAGTTCCGCTTCAGCTGGCAGCTTGGCGTCTGAGAGGCGGAGGCATCACAAATTAGGATATTCTGAGAGAGAGTGGTCGATAGGTCGATACAAATTTTGGATTTCTTAAGGAAGGGGCAGACTTAAGGTCTGGTCTCAGTGCTTACAAGTACAGGTCTCCTCCTTGGCTGCAGTGCTCAGTCAGTGTAAGAGATTTCCTCAGGGTTCGCACTCAGACATTAGTTGATTTATGAGATCCCTCAGCAGAACAAAGCCGGTCTGTAGCTCTCCATCCCTTCCCTTTGAGATCTTTATGCAATCTGTAATGCACTCTGTGATCCACCATTCAAGCCTCTGTCGCAAGTTTCAGAGGACATTCCATCCATTAAGACATGTTTTCTGTTAGCAGGTTGCTCTGCTAGATGAATAGGAGAGCTGCAGACACTCTCCTGCAAGGAACTGTATTTGATTTATCATCATGACAAGGTAGTGTTGCATAGAGTCTCCTCATCCAGTCCTGAGGAACAAGCATAGCAAAGGATTATGCAGCTGCGAAGTTGACACCGCCTGCTTTGATCAGTGCATATTTGTTAAGAGCTATGATAGTCTGTTAGGCAGAAAGGGCAGTTCCTCAGTTTCTAAAATGTGCAGGTCAGGAACCTGGTCTTCCCTGCATATATTTAAAGAGCAGCTGATGCCTTTGGGAAAACTTTGGAAAACATAACATTTAGGCACAAGTCAGTTTATATTTCATAAGCCTTGCATAGATTTCTCCTCTTCATTATTTATTATTGAAGAGATTCCCACAAAACAAGATCTTTATCTGTCAGACTTCATCTGCCCCTATAGATTATTCCCAGCTTGAAATCATAATGCCCTGTTGTTACGTCACAGTCTGTTGCCATCAGCTGTATTATACAGTGGCCTAGAGACACCAAGTCTGTTTCTGTGGCTGGCCCACCAGCACAGCAGTAGCGTTGCAGCTTGTGACGGCGACGACCTGGGTTCAGAAAGCAAGCATGGTGCATCGGAGGGTCAGCCAAGAGAAGCTGATTCAAGCATCCGAGGGACAGCTCACCTCCAAGGTGGGTGGGTAATGGGCCCTGGTAATAGAGTGCCTCCTGGTGGCAGTATGGAAGCAGTGAGCCTGGGGATGTATCTGAGGTTAGGATTGGTAGGCCACATCAGACATTGGTGCATCTCGTGCGGAAGCATGCATGACGCTCCATGATGTCATTGCACGCCCGCTCCCACCTGGGGAAAGATGTAAGGCAGATAAACAACTGGCTGGGCAGATGACGTCAATCCTTGCCACCACGTCCACCACCGGATTCTGCCTGCCTGCTTCTTGTCTTATTCCCGGCCTTCACCTCCACCTGCCTGGGCTGCTAGATGAGTTTATGGGAGTCACCATGGAGCAGGAGGCATTCCCACCTTGGGGAGTAAGCCAAGGGGTCCTGTTGCAGGTGTACAGGGAGACCAAGGAAGTGAGATTGGGAGTATCTTGGCTGGGCAGAAACAGGTGCTGGAGACAGCTGAAGGAAATCCTAGTCAGCGAAGGGTAGGAAGACAGAGTTGGAAAAAAGTCTGTTTCTGTGACTAACAGACTCCCCCTTTCAGATGACCCTGGGTTGGGGCTCACGATCTGCTCCTGCATCATAGGCAGTATCATCCTCAGCCCTGAGAGGGTGGGCACATGGGTGTCATGTACCTCAGATGTCATTGTCAGTAGCCTTCTCAGACAATGGGTTTGTGATCCCCCCACCCCCGAGGATGAGCACACAGTCGCAGGCTGACCTCTCAAGGCCTGAGGTGGGACACGAGAGCATTCTTAAACCCAACTCTCATACATGGTGGCACAGACTATTACTTTGCTGCATGGAGCTGCTCTACACACATGTAACTGGAAAATGGCACAGTAGAGGGCAGCATTTAGATGTTTGGGAATTCAATTTTGGTTGTGCAGTCTACATTCAGAGCAAAGTAGAACAACGCTTATCAGATGATAGGCTATGAGAAAGGACAGCGCCCTCAGTGCCTCTCCTTAGATTCACAGTACCTGTAGCATTCTCTATGCCAGTTCCTGCTGCTGTATTACCCCAGGCCTCTAGCCTTCCTGCATGATGGTACAGAATAATTTGAACCAAAAGTCTTTAACTATGAACTCAATATACTATATATTATTTAATGTATATTATGTATGGATCTGCTGGCAGCCTGCTGCCCCCTTTTCTATATTTAATGTCTTTATCTATTTAGATGGTAATCTTGTGTTTGTTTTGCAGAAACAGTTTCTAGGGCTACGATGGTTATACAGCACTGGGGCTCACCACTTTTTCCATTCAGATCGGCCACAATGGAGGGGGCTGACAGGAAGTCAGTTTACCTGTTTTAGACACAGGAAGCTGCAAGGCCTCAGAGGAGATGGTGGGAGACCTGTAAAGCCCCCATCTCCTCACCCTACCTCACCCCAGCCCCCTTCTCTTACTTTGTGTGACTGACTGACATCCGCTGACCTTCTGCCTCTCTTTGTGAAAGCCTTGCAACAATTTGAAATTCATTGTCTAAATTAACAAAAACCAAAAATGGTAAACTACGCCAGGCAACTGTTTGAGTCATCACCTACATGTGGAGCGTAGTTACATGTTGGACCTGTGCTGTATCTGTTCGGGTTATGTCACCTCCTCCAGCCCCAGCTAGGGCTGCAGTAATGAAGAGAAAAACAAGAGTATCTGAAAAATGTAATATTTTTTGTATCCTTTCCATTGTTGACACACTGTGAACATGTGTGGTGGTGGTGTGTCATCTCTCAGTAGCATAGCTATGCCTCGTCTGAATTGTACTGGGCTGGATGTGAGGCGAGGGGTTATCGGGATGGGCATTTATATGGATTATCCTGCCCTAGAACATGTAGACTGGCTTAATCCCGTGGCACAGGTCTGTGCCATACTTACACCTGCAGCTGCCCTTGTCGGATTCCTCCTGATTTTCTATTCTTCTGCAGCACTGTGCTGCAGTCCTCTTGCCCATTCCATGGGGGGCTTAGGCGAGGGCTTCCTTACTTAGCAACAGTGTTAATGTGGGCTGGGGGTCAGAGCACAGAACTGTGAATCAGGAGAGTCCTGGGTTCAAATCCCATTGCAGAAACAAACTCGCTTTTGGGTCTTCAGCAAGTCACATGACCTCCTTGTGCTTCTCCCCTCTCAGCTGTAAGTTGGGGAGCCCTCAAATGCAAGGGCAGTTAGAAGGCTAGGCTAAAAGACAATGGGCAGACTAGATGGACCTGGTGGTCTCCTTCTGTTGTCAGCTTCTATGTTTCTGTGTTTAGATGCAGGAACCCCCCCTTCCCCAGATTACTCAAGTTTGGGTGTGGTGGCAGTGTATTGTGCCGCCTCCTGGGAGGCTGGGATTTGCATTTGATTTCCAGTCAGTGGAAGGGTGCCAGCAAGTGGCCTCAGATACTGGGTTGGGGATTAGGGGACTCTATTGTTAAGGCAACAGTTTTAAGTCGTTGAAAGCAGCAGTATTTCTAGTCAGCAAAAATGGCATCATATAGTTTTTTAGGAAAAATATATTTCTGACGTCCTGAGATTCAACTCAGTGAGTTTTAATTTTTTCAGATATTTTTGAAACCGCTTTTATAGCTAACTCTGTAATCAGTGGCTCACGTCATTAAAGATGGCTGCCACTCACAGTTCTTAAAAATCTCTTTCGCTGAAGTTCCCTGTTTAACTCATTGTGTCCGGTAGCCGCCATATGGCATCAAAACCATCCACTGCTGAACCTGACCCAAATTGGCCACCCACACCCAATTTAATGCACATGAAATTTATACCATGGATGTATTAGGATGGTGCTAGCATATGTTTCTGATGGCAAGTAAGACGGCACTGTACTAAAATATTAAATTTTTTCCATGGGACACATGACATGAGAGCAGGAACTTTTTAGAACTTCAAAATCCTGTGTCTTTGTTTAAGAATGAAACAAAATGAAAAGAAAAATAGGCATATATTGATATTTTTGCCAAAAAAGTCTAGGTAAAAAAAACTACATGGTGATTAACAAATGCTGCTGCTTAAACCACAGGAATCCTTCGGTCTCAGATGATGCATTTACTGTGTTAGTGAATAGTTTAAGTAAACAAGCTGTCAGGAGTCGTGGTCTGTTCATCAGGTTGAGCTTTCTTCATTTAAACTCTCTGTTAGCCCAATATAGATATCCTGTGTCTGTAACAGATTGGTGTGGGTGGGGTTGCATGCTGACATCAGTCCACAAACATCGCATCAGAAATTGTTTTACTCAGAAATCTTCTCACGGGAGAGTAATTTAATTATAAAATGGATCGTAGAAATCCTGTACTGTGATTGGTGATTGCTGTTCTCAGTAATTACAGTATAACTGCACACTGTGTTATGTGAGCAAAGTAGAAGGAAAGGAGGCATGCCTCACTTTTTAAGGTGCTGCTGTTTCATACAAAAAAAAAAACAGCACACACAACTGTAAGGAGGACTGGTAATTTATTAAAGTGCAAGAGAATGCTAACCAGCTTCCCCTACGTATCTCTGCCTGCCTATGGCTTCCTCAAGGGGGCGTGGCTTGCTTTCAGTATGAACATATAAATAGTGTACTCACTGATTAAACACAGGTGAACATTATTATAATATCTAATACAAAAATGAATTTCAAGGAGAGTGCAGTCGTGTCAAACTCCATGAAAATGTGACCAACAATTATTAAGTACACAACTCACAATTAAATCAATTATATTATACCACGGTTAACGTGAAAGTAGGCGGAGGATTTCAGGAAATGTGAAAGAAGTTCTGTAGTATGAAAGGGGAGTGGGGGGATCAAAAATCCAGCATATTTCTGAACAGCAAATACTGTATAAAAGACAGATTTTTCAAAAAAAACGGAGATCCTGGCATTCAGGAATAGATGCGGAAATGAATAACTGGCCATTCTTTCAAATCTCAAGACATTAATAGTGCAGTTGATTATGGAAATAGGTGATGGCAGAGATAGAAATGGAGAGTTAAAAAAATATATTATTTTGAGTTATTAAAGTGAACACGACCATCACATTCTAGTAGTGCCTTCAGTGTAATGCCAAACCAAAAACAATACGGTGCCAAAAAATGGGAAAAATAACATGCAGGGCATAAAAGGTTCATTTTGTATTTTATTAACAGGCAAAGAAATTGCACTTGAAAATAAAACAAAACACAGTGCTGAAAAAACTGTCATTCCAAAAGAAAAAAAAATTACTTACCATAGTAATGTTGTTTCTTTTAATGGAGTCTTACTGTAGCCTGACAATATGCAGTTAGACCGACCGGTTCAACTGCCCCGGAGAATCAAGAGTTAAACTCTATGCAAATGCATAGAATGTTGAGCTGGAGCTCGGTTTTCAAACCACTGTCCTCGGTACGTTCTAGTAACTGATCAGATTCTATGAAGCGAATTAGATTAATATGTATGTAATGGCCAAAACTAAGCCTAAACAGGTCCCCAACAGGGGCAACATAAGGAAAAAAAACCAAAGGGCGTATAAAAGACTCAAGTCACAGATGCCCACCGAAAATCATTACCACTAATGGTTTAAACCATAAAGTTGCTGCAGAAGAGCCACCCTTCCCCGGTTCTGAAGGGGAGGTAGGCTGGGAGGTCAGAATACAGCAAGACTGCATTAGAAGAAACAACATTACTATGGGAAGTAATTTTTTCTTCAAACAACATGAAGTCTGTCTGTATTCTGACAATATGCAGACTATAAAGCAGTGCCCCCAGGAGGTGGGCACAGAACCTATTTGGGGAATAGACTCTGCAGTACTGCTGTGCCAAACCTGGCATCACTCATTGCCTGAATATCCAGGCTGTAATGCTTACTAAATGTATGGACAGACTTCCAGGTGGCAGCCTTACATATCTCAAGCAAGTGGACTTCCCTGGCAACCACCAGGGAGGCCGCAGTGCCTCTGGTAGAGTGAGCCCAAAGACCTGCTGGTGGGTCCTTACCCAGCTTACTGTAGCAGAACTGTATACAGGCCACAATCCATCTGGCTATAGTCCTTTTTGCAACTGGCCTGCCTTGACCAACTTCTCCATAAGTAAGAAAAAGCTGGAAACAATCCTTCCTTAGCTCTTTTGTCCTGTCCATATAATAGCTAATAACTCTTTTAACATCCAGGCTGTGCAGCCTGTGTTCACCTGAACTAGAGTGATTTGAAAAAAATACCGGCAAAGTAATGGATTGGTTCAGATGAAAGTCAGAATCCACCTTAGGGAGGAATTTCTTGTTAGTTCTGAGCACAGTCTTATCCCTGTGAGGTGAAATATAGTTGGGCTTCACAGACAAGGCCTGAAGCTCACTGATTCTTCTAGCAGACGTGACTGATAGCCACTAGAAAAACAGTTTTCCAAGTGAGAAACTTGAGTTCTGAAGAAAACATAGGTTTGAAAGGAGGCTGCATAAGCTGACCTATACATATGTTCAGGTCTCATGCAGGGGTAGGTTCCCTATGTGGGGGATGAAGATGCAACAACCCCTTGAAAAACTTTTTGAAAATTGGGTGTGCAGCCAGAGAAGATGCCTTCCCTGCTGAAAGATAAGCAGAGACAGCAGAAAGGTGTACCTTCAAGGTAGATGGCTGTAAATGCAGAGACTAAAGGTGGACCAGATAGTCTAGAAGCTCCGGTACTGCAGCTTGCTGTGGATCCAGATCCTTCTGTGCACACCAGATGGAAAATCTTTTCCATTTGGAGGAATAGGTTTTTCTGGTAGCAGGCTTTCTGGCACCTTTCAGAATATCCAGGACAGATTGAGACAGTTGTAAATCTGCATATTCTAGGTCTTCAAGAGCCAAGCCCTGAGGTGAAGGGACTGAATATTGGGGTACATTATCCTGCCCTGAGAGGATGTCAGCAGGTTGTACCTCCTGAGTAGAGAAATTGGTTTGGTCACTGACAGTGACAACAGCATCGAGTACCATGGCCGTCTGGCCCAGTCTGGGACTATGAGAATCATTGTGGCAGACTGAGACCTCAGCTTGACCAGGACTCTGGCTATCAGAGGAAAGGGAGGAAAGGCATAAAGGAACCTGTTTGACCAGTCCAGAAGGAGAGCATCCAGTAGCACTGAGCCCTGGAGTGGAGGCCTGTAACAATACAGAGGTAACTGGTGATTGTCTGGGGCTGCAAAGAGATATATCTCTGGAACCTCCCACCTCCTGAATACTGATAGAAGGACCTGCTTGTTCAAGGTCCATTCGTGATGGCCCTTGCTGATTCTGCTGAGAGCATCTGCCAATGCATTGTCCTTGCCTGGCAAGTGAACTGCTAATAGTGACATGTTGAGAGAATATGCCAGCTTCCAAATTGTCATGGATTCTGTGCACAGCAGGGAGGATCTTTTTTTTTTTTATATATATATATATATATATACTTTATTTTTATTATTTTGAGTTATTCATACAAATAACATTCAACATATCTTAGACAGACCAGACATTAGTAATACATTTCCAGGAAGGTCACAGCCTTCTTAATCAAAGGATAGGTGCATCCAAAATATTATGATACCACATTTGGGGGTAACAAATTTGAATACTTAAAATCCATCATAAGAAAAAAGCTGCATATGAATCCATGAGCAGTATGACTCACTAAAATTCTAAAGTCCGTATACATAAACCAAAATGCTTTACCCTATTTAGGGTTGATGGTGTCATGCTATATCTCTTAGGAATCTTTAAAAACAAAAATGTAAAAAACTCTTGGCAGCAACATTATATTTCCCCCCATATTATTTCACAAAAGCATACTATATGTTAATGGGGCTTTTATCTAATGCCCCTAGTTAAGTATCTGAGTAAACAAATCTTAAATGAGATAGTCCGTAATTTTTATATTTCTATCAACATGGCTTATCCATAAATGGGGTAATTCTAAACAATGGGGATAATATTGTTTCACAGCAAACGACTGAGGAGAAAAAATAAGCCAACAAACTGTTTATGGTTACTGTACTACCCAGTCCATATTTGGGATCTTAGTGATAAGTAATTAAAGTCTGATTTTTTCCGAACTGGGGAAAAAGTACAACAACCAGCGTGAGAGATTTAGGAGAGATACAGAGCTATACTCAGCCTCAATCATCGTCCTCGTCTTCCAGATCGGATCTTTCTCCTTCCGTCTTGTTTCTTTGCTTGGGGCGGTCCATCTGAAATCTTGTGGCCCATTTACCCGCCTCAGCTGGGTCCGCGAAAATCCAAACTTTCCCTTCGTAGGCTATCTTAAGTTTGGCAGGATAGATCATTGCGTGTGGGATCGATGAGGCTCTCAGCTTCTGGCGGACTGCATCAAACTTTTTACGGCGCATCCGTGTTGCGTAACTAATGTTGAGGAACAAATATATGTTCCGATCATCCTGTGTTAACGAACCTGCTTGCCGTGCCAAGCGTAGCAATCTGTCCCGTGTGCCCACCCCGTCTGTTACCACCAGTAGTGTACGAGGGTTGTCGGTTTCTTCCCTTCGTCCCCTAGGGGTGATGCGGTATGCTTTCTGGCGGGCAGATTGTATCTGCTGTCCTGGGGGTACCAGTTTCTCCATAAACCAGTCCTGAAGAAACATAAGGGGATGATCACCTTCGATACCCTCAGGTAGTCCCAGTATACGGATGTGGGCTGCTCGGGCCTGGTTTTCTAAAGTCCCTAGACGGGCCCGCATTTGCGCATTTTCTTTTATTAACATCGTGGTAGATGCAACTGCAGTTTCCGTTTGTCGCTTAGTGTCGGAAAGATTGATTTTAATACAGTCCACCGCTGCCTTCATCGTAGACACACGTACCCCAAAGGAGTCCATTTTCGTGTTTAAATCTGAAACAGAAGATATCAATCTCTGTATTTTAAGCCCAAGCGATGTGAGAGTCTCCTCAGTCTCTGGCCCTGCATCGGCCTGTGCTGTTGAATGCGAACTCTGAGGTTGGGACATCGCGCTCATTTTCCCGCTGGATCCTCCTGCTCGATCCTTCCTAGGATTCCCCATTTTATAGTATTCTCCACTCGTAATTTCGAATTTAGCACCAGTTTCTTCAGACTTTTACTCAAAATAGTACTTTTTAAGCTTTTGTTACAAATTTGTGAAGAGATGTAAGAAACTGCTGCCAGTCAGCTCGGGCTCCACAGCGCCCCCTCCAGCAGGGAGGATCTTGTTCCCCCCTGCTTGTTGATGTAGTACATGGTGGTGGTGTTGTCTGTCCTGACCTGCACCACCTTGCCCTGTAAGAGACTGGCAAACTCCTGAATAGCCAGGAGCACTGCTCTGAACACCAGAAGATTGATGTGCAAGAGAGACTCCTGAGGGAGCCACGTACCATGCGCTTTGTGATCCCCCAGGTGGGCACCCCAGTCCAGGAGAGAAGCATCCGTTGTCAGTACCAGATAGGGTACCTGAGGGAGAAAGGGAACCCCCACTCTGAGGTTGTCCATCTCCTGCCACCACTGAAGAGCTAACAGAAGGGTGGGAGACACTGGAATCAGTTTGGACAGAGAATCCTTTTTCTGAGACCAGAAGGATCTGAGGTGGAACTGAATGTCCCTCATCTGGAACCTGGCTCCCAGGACCAGAGCCGTGATGGAGGCCATGTGTCCTAGAAGCTGTAAAAAGTACCTTGCTGGCCGAGATACACAAACCTGAAAGGATTTTGCCAATTCTATGAGGGTCTGTGCCCTTGCAGAAGGCAAAAAGGCCCTTGTCTGAATGGTATTCAGCTCTGCCCCTATAAAGTCTAGTATCTGTACTGGAGTTAAGACAGACTTTTGATGATTTACCAAAAACCCCAGAGAGTGAAGAGTATTCTGAGTGAGTTTTAGGGCTTTTGTGACCTGCTGGGGGGATTGACCCACCAACAGCCAGTCATCCAGATAGGGGTAAACTGAAACCCCTTGCCTTCTGAGAAATGCCACCACTACTGCCAGACATTTTGTAAACACTCGTGGTGCAGATGTCAGGCTGAAGGGCATAGCCCTGAACTGGTAGAGGCCTGAAGGCAGTTGAAATCTGAGATATTTTCTGTGAGACCATCTGATGGGGATGTGGGAAGTAAGCATCCTTTAGGTCTAGGGATGCCAACCAGTCCCCTTGCTTGAGAGTAGGTAGAATGGTAGCCAGGGTTGTCATTTTGAATTTTGGCTTCGTAAGATGCCTGTTCAGGAATCTGAGATCCAGAATGGGCCGCCACTCCCCATTTTTATTTGGTGACAGGAAGTACCTTGAGTACAGTCCTTTTCCTCTGTGCTGATGTGGCACAGGTTCCACTGCTCTTGACTGAAGAAGTGTGGAAACTTCTGCCTCCAGCTGGGCTGTTTCTGCAGTGCTGGAAGGTCTGAAAATTCTTGCTGACAATTTTGGAGGCACCTTGAAAGTGAGAGCAAGTCCCTGACCCACTATCTCCAGGACCCATTTGTCTGAAGTGATGGAATGCCAAGCCTGGAGATAGTAGGTCAGCCTGCCCCCAACAGGGTAAGGGGAGGCGGCCCGAACATAGCTTTCAGGGTGTCTGTTTCGCTGCGGTAGCAGACTGGGGGGTGGAGGTGGCCCTGCCAATACCCCTCCTGCCCCTCCCTCTAAAGAACCCCCTGGGTTGCTGGTAAGAGAGAAAAGCTTGGGCCTGGTGGAAGGGCCTGGGGTAAGGTCTTCCCCTGCCCCTGGCCTGCTGCTTCTGAGGAGTGGCAGCTTCCTCTTTTGCTGAAGCACTCCTGTATGCCACTCTGTATTCATTCATTTTCTTCATATATGTCTCAGTCTGTTCTCCAAACAGAGAGTTCTGGACAAGGGGAAAATCCATGGCTTTATTCTACATGTCCTGGGACAGGTTAGTACACCTGAGCTAGGAAAAATGCCTGAGGGATACAACAGAAGCCATAGCCCTGGAAGCTGCATCATTGGAGTCCATAGCCATGTGGAACTGGGACTTAGATGCTTGTACCCCAGTTGACCAGCTCCTGAAGGTCAGCAGAAAGCTCAGGATGGGCCTTTTTAGCTAGTTGTTCGACAGCCTCCCAAAGGGACTTTTGATACCTGGAGGCATAAGCCATATAGGAGGCTTGCCTGATACCAAAGGAAGATGCCAGGTACCCTTTCTTGGCAAGAGAATCCACCTTCCTGGAATCCTTGTCAGAGTGGTGAGAGGTCAAAGGAATGCCAGCCTTCTCGCAGACTGCAGTTTGAACTACCCCTACATGGTTACAATAGCTAGCTAAAAAGTCAATACCATTGCCAGCCAGAAGGTACTTCCTGTCCATCTTCTTATCTAAAGGAGGAACAGAACTAGGGATTTGGAGGATTTTTAAAGTCTGCTTCTTAAGGGACTTATGAATGGGAATCGAAAGTCCCCGGGATACATGAAGATCCATCATCTCCTTGTAATCCTCTTCCTTATCATCCTCCAGCCTGGCCTCTTGTACAGAGAGTTGCAGGGTCTCAGCCACCTGCCTCATAAAAGCAAAATGGGAGGTAGCCTCAGAGATAGGCCTAGAAGGGGATTCGTACTGAGGATGGTCAGGGAGACCTCAGGGTCAATGAGTTCCCCTTCATCCTGTTCCTCCTCCTCCTCATATTCAGAAAAGTAATACTCCTCAGGATCAATGTGTCCCGAAGGAGTTGAACCAGTATCCGGAACTGTTGGTTGCCCAGACGGTACCTGCGACGGTTCGCCAAACCCAGATTGCAAAGACTGCACTATTCAGATGGCCTTTGCAATTTCATCCGCGGTTGGAACCGAGACCGATTGCTTACACAGTTCTGAACCATAGCGTTTGGCTTTCTTCGATGGTGCGGGTTTAGAAGCCGACTCCGAGCGTCATTTACCCATCGACGGTTCACCCTGGCTTGAAAGGTCAGTTGTAGGATCCGAAGGTTCAGTAGAACCAGAACCAGCCTCAGCGGTCTTGTCCATTTTTTCCTTCAAATTACCGAGGCGTCTATCTAAAGTAGACTGAGGGAAATTCTTACAAATATCAGTCTGTTTGTAAGTGGTTAAAACCCAAACAATACAGACAACCCAAATGTGGATCAGCTTTTGCAAATTGCTCCCCACACTCAGTACAACGCTGAAACCCAGTGGGACCGTTTTTTCTCTTGGGTTTCTGTGACATGACCCTAAAATTTAAAGCTTAACCCAGTGGCTGAGTTAGGCCAGTTAAGCAAGAATCAAATACCTGCTTTATCCATAGAGGCTTAGTTAGGCCAGGATAAAGAATTGAAGAAATAAGAAAATTAGCCCTGAAGGCTTAGTTAGGCCGGGTAATAGAGAAGACAAAGTCTGAACTGGCCAACGGTTTAACGCCAGCCAAAAATTAGTCGAGAGCCCCCGGTGCTGGACAGGACTTTGCACAAGTATCCCAATACAGTGAAAATTGAGAGAAAAAGAGAAATGTAGAAGTTCGTTCCCCTCACGGTCACGAAACCGATCGGAAATCGAACACTTACCCAACCTAGGAAATGTGCACTATACCAAAGACAGCGGTTTGAGAATGTACTAAAATTAAAACAACAAAGCGCTTCGAAATAAACCAACGAAACTCAGCTAGACCAAAAGCAGCAAGGAGAAATCTCCAAGGCGTCTTCACTCGTGAGCGGAGTAAAGAATCTGATCAGTTACTAGAACGTACCGAGGACAGTGGTTTGAAAACCAAGCTCGAGCTCAACATTCTGTTCATTTGCATAGAGTTTAACTCTTGGTTCTCTGGGGCAGTTGAACTGGTCAGTCTAACTGCATATTGTCAGACTACAACAAGACTTCATGTTGTTTGAAATTACATGTACTGGTGACATTACAACAAGGCAGACAAGGCAGAACAAAGTGCAAATGTAAAAGACGAACAACATGTTCAATGTGCCTTCCTGGTGAAACATTTCAATAAATAAATAAATTTCCTACTATTATATTGTACTAACTGGATCAATTAACTGCAGATATTAACTTCATTAACTCCAGCAGGTCTCAGTGGTGTTATTGATATGATGCCATTCTTATGAAAAATGTTTCTACCTGTTTTCTGATGCACATGTGTGCAATTCTTTTGGCACTAGATTTCTGCACTTAACTGATCTGGCTAGTACAATTTAATATTAGGAAATAGCAACACTTTTAAATTTGCACTTTGTCTCTGTTCTGCCTCATCTGCCTTGTTGTAGTGTCACCAGTACAAGTCGTTTTTGGAATGACAGGTTTTATAGTCCTGTGTTTTATTTTTAAGTGCAATTCCTTTGCTTGTTAATAAAATACAAAACATAACTTTCACGCCCAGCAAGGTTATTTTCCCTGTTTATTTGGACTGTATTGTTTTGGATTGGTGTTACACTGAAGCACTATTAGAATGTGACGTTCAGATTCACTTCAATAACTCAATATTTTGTTTTACACTCCATTTCTATCTCTGCCATTACCTGCTTCCATAATCAGTTGCACTATTAATGTCTAGAGATTTGAAAGAATGGGCCAGTTATTTATTTCAGCATCTCTTCCTTAACGCCATGATCTCCTGTTATTGATAAATCTGTGTTTGATACAAGATTTGTGGTTTAGGAATATGCTGGATTTTTGACCCCACACACCCTCTCCCCTTTTTAAACTACTGGGCTTGTTTGAAGTTTGTGAGTTTAACTACAGTTGTTTTTAACATTCTTAATTGCATACTAATTATTATTCATATTTTCACAGAGTTTTTGACAGTCATTATTACACTCTCCTTGAAACTCATTTCTGTGTAATATAATTTTGTTCATCTGTGTTTAATCAATAATTACACTATTTGAATGTTCACATTGCAAGCAAGCCATGCTCCCCCGAGGAAGCCACTGGCAAGTGACGATATGTAGGGGTAGCTGGTTAGCATTCCCTTAGACACTTTTATGTATTGCTTGTCTATATTGTTGGCTTCATGTACATGAATAGTAGTTTATGGTGGTGGAGGGGTTGTCCGTAGTGCCCACAGGGCAGCACCGGGTTCCAAGCCTGTCAGTAGTGCTCTCTACTTGTGATAACTGCAGCAGATGTGCCCTCTAGTGTTGAGAAGCTGCAACAGAAGTGCCATCTAGTGTTCAGTAGCTGCAACAGAAGTGCCCTCTAATGTTGAGAAGTTGTAACACAAGTGCCCTCTAGTGTTGAGAAGCTGCAAAGAAGTATCATCTACTGTTGAGGAGCTGTAACAGAAGTGCCCTCTAGTGTTGAGCTGCAGCAGAAGTGCCCTGTAGTGTTGAACTGCCACAGAAGTGCCCACTAGTGTTGAGGAGGTGTAACAGACGTGCCCTCTAGTGTTGAGAAATTGTAACACAAGTGCCCTCTAGTGTTGAGAAGCTGTAACAAAAGTGTCATCTAGAGCTGAGGAACTGTAACAGAAGTGCCCTCTAGTGCTGAGAAGCTGCAACAGAAGTGCCCTCTAGTGCTGAGAAACTGCAACAGAAGTGCCCTCTAGTGCAGAGAAGCTGCAACAGAAGTGCTGTCTAGGGTTGAGATGCTGTACTAGATCTGCCCTCTAGCATTGAGAAGCTGCCACGGAAGTTCTTCTCTAGTGTTGAGATTCTGTAACAGAAGTGCCTTCTAATGTTGAAAGCTGCAAGCCTTGAACACCCAGCAACAGCTATTAGGAGACCACGGAGGTAAAGTAATTAAGGGAGCTAAGGTGGATGTGAGGTTAGAAGGACATTAAGCACAGGAGAGTTAAGAGGCCAGCTCAGGGTTTCACAGAGAGTGGCGATGGTGGGATTCAGACCAGGGTCTTCAGGTTCAAAGATCTGGGCTGTGACCACTACAACTGCCACCACTGGAATGAAAAAAAACAGTACTGACACAAAACAGCATTTTGTAGAAATTAACTGAAGAAATGGTAACTACCAGAGTGGTTCAAATTCACAGTTTAGCACAGTTCCCAATCAGCATGCATGCAAAAATAAAATTAAAAAAACAAGGATTTCACATTGTGGGCAGTGGTCAGGATGCAAGAGGTCCCACACTTGGTGATCATTCTGATATGTGGGTGTTTTTTTGTGTTCTTGTCTGAGCTCACCTTTCAACATTTTTTTTTTCCTTTTAATAAATGGACCTCTTCCTTCTCTCGACCCACCTGTGTTTCCTTCCTCCACCTGCCCTGAATCAAACCTCTCTGCTGCTGATCAGAGGAAGCTGCGCTGGGATATGTGAGAATTTCCCCTTGTTTTATTGCTGCTTGTTGTGAAGCTCTGTCCAGTGAGTGTGTGGTGCATGCCTGTGCATTGTTTGGTGAATGCCAAGATAGGCGCATAATGGATCTTCCCCACCTGATCAGTATTCACAGGATGGTGTCGCCATGTACGTTTCCATCCTTATGAATGAATGATTTTATTTTTAATCTGGAGTAGATAATTAGGTCAGGCCTTTCTGATGAGAAGGGACTTGGCAAGGTTGGAGGAATGGTCAGACATGTGGCAACTTAGATTCAGTACAAAGAAGTGCAAAGTAATGCACCTGGGAAACAGAAACCCAGGAGAAGAGTACACAATAGCAGGGGAGGTACTAACAACAACAAAAATGGAAAGGGACCTGGGGGTAGTCATATCAGATGACCTAAAGGTGGGTAAGCAATGTGAAAAATCGGTAAGGAGAGCCAGGGGGATACTGGGATGCATAGGAAGGGGCATCACAAGTAGAAAAAGGGAAGTTGTTATCCCTCTGTACAGACAGTTGGTGAGACCCCATCTGGAGTACTGCGTGCAGTTTTGGAGACCTCATCTACGCAAGGACATAGACAGGATGGAAGCAGTCCAGAGGAGGGCAACTAAAATGGTGCAGGGTCTGCAGCAGAAACCATATGAAGAGAGACTGAGAGAGCTTAATATTTATTTTATTTTATTTAGTTAAACATCAGTTTAGAAACCTTTGAGCCAGAGGCTCATTTACAAAGGTACCTCGTCACAAAGAGGACATCAGAACAGTAGTACAAGGGACACAGTACTTACAAACAAAAAAGTTACAGTTCAATTACAATTTTGTTACAATAGAATACAATCTCCAACGAAGCAAAAGATAACAAAAGGTGCAAAACTTATGGTCGGGGGAGAGCTGGTGGAGTAGAAGGAGGGAGATAGGGAGGAGGAATTAGTAGGGAAAGGAGGGGGGGAGCCACCAGTGAGCATTGTCAAACAGAGTATATATATATATATATATATATATATATATATATATATATATATTTTTTTACTAGGCTAGCGGCAGTTGCTTTGCAGAGAGCTAAGCAGGAAGTTTCTGAGCCTGGGCTTAAAGCAAGCTAAGGTTAGTGAGTTTGAGACACTGGCAGGGAGGGAGCTATACCAGTGGGACGTACGGTAGGGGAATGCCCTCTGACCTTGAGAGGTCCTGGCTCTCGGAATAACTAGGGTAGCTCTTGACGAGCCGCGCTGTGATCAGGCCCATGCAGCACGCTTAATGGAGTTGGATAGGCCTCATGGGACAGGGCCACGAGGGTTTTAAAGGTGAGCTGGCATGTCTGATACATGAGTCGCCTTCCAGGCTGAGTAGGGTAGCTAGGGTGTACAGCTCACATGTGTGAGTGAGTCTGGGAGCACCAGTGATAAGTCTGCAGGCCTTATTAACTGTGAGGCGAACCTTGTTGAGGGCAGTCTGATCTGCTGAGCCAAGACCGGAAGGCCATAGTCAATGAGAGACATGACAGAGGAGGTGACAGCCAGGCTGAGGGGCATCAGGAGGGAGGCATTTCTTGTGCCGTAAAGAATGCCTAGCTGTGAGTTGGCGACAGAATTTAGGGCAGATATATGTCCATGGAATGAAAGTGCAGGGTCAGAGGTTATACCAAGATATTTATAGGACTGCACCTGGTCAATGACAGATTGGTGGGAGTGGACAGCTAAGGGAAACTTGCTGTACTTATTTTGGGGGTGGAGAAGAGCATCGCTTTTGTTTTCTTAAGGTTGATAACAAGTCGGTGCTCAGTGAACCAGGTAGCTGCAGAGTCAAAGACTAGTTGGAGGGAGTTCTGTAGCAGCATGGGGTCATTGTGGGAGGCAACGAGAACAGCATCATCAGCATAGAGAAGCATCTTACCCATACAACTGCTGGGTAGGGAGTTAAGAAAGAGTGAGAATAGTAGGGGTCCAGGAATTGAGCCCTGTGGCACCCCAGAGCGAATGGGGCATGTTTCAGAGAGAGTACCGCTGACTTTCACACATTGGGAGGGGGGCAGAGAGATAGCTGGTGCACCAGGAACAGGTCCTGAGGCAAAGCCTATTAGGTCGAGGTGGAGAGCAAAACAGGATGCAACGGTATCAAATGCTTTAGACAGGTCAATGAATATAGCACCAGCCAGGGCACCAGAGTCCAAGGAGGCATGGAGGAAGTTGGAAAATTCCAGGAGTGCTGTATTGGTACTATGACCTGCTCTGAACCCGTGTTGTTCAGGGCAGAGAACATTCTACTTACAGAGGTAGTCAGAGACTTGGGACGCCACAATTTTCTCTAACGCCTTAGAGAGGGGAAGGGGGAGAGATATGTATACTCTTGATGATAGGAGGGACGGGGGACATGATAGAAACGTTCAAGTACCTCAAGGGAATCAACAAAGTCCAGGAGGGTAGCATCTTTCAGAAAAAGAGATGTGTAAGAACAAGGGGGCACAATTTAAAGATAGAGGGGGGACGGCTCAGGGGTAATGTGAGGACTTTTTTTTTCATGGAGAGAGTGGTGGATACATGGAACAGCCTTCCTGAGGAGGTTGTTGGGTCTAAAACAGTGGGGGAATTCAAACATGCATGGGACAGACACAAGGCAATTATAGTTGGGGGTGGCAGGAAGTAGGCTGTTGGTTAACTAGAATCTGCAGCTTAACCAGTAGGTAGGGAAATGGGCAGACTGGGTGGGCCAAGTGGTCCTTATCTGCCATCAAAGTCTGTGTTTCTATGTTTCTGCAGTGCTGTCCTGAGATCTAAAGTTACATGTAAGTGTTACGATAATACAGAATTAAAAAAAAAAAAAAAAAAGATGAAATCAACAGTACAGAAACACTCAGTCGGTGAATCAACAGTACTGAGATAATCAGTCAGTTACAACAATTGTAAGTACATACAAATTCTAGAGATAGCCTAGCTATTGAATGGTTAACTGTGGGCAAATATGGGCAGCACCGTAACAGTCAGTTGCTAAATGTGGTCGGGCAGTACGTAGCCACTCCATTTTAGATCAAGTTCCTGTTCTCAAGGTCACATAATAACCAAAATCAACTATACAGGACAGAAATTAACTACGTGATGAAACTGTTTGCTCTGATAGGGAAATGAAACGTGTCCCAGAAATGCACTCTCAGACGCTGTCCGGCGCTCCTTGGATATTGTCAACTCCATTGAGCAGGTGGCCAGTAGTGCAGTAATGTAAACTTACAAGGGAGGAGCGACAGGCAGATCCACAGGTAGTACGCTGGAGGAACAGGCGGCTCCACTAGTCATATGCATGCAAGGAGTAGGCAGATCCTGTAGTAGTATAGATGGGAGGACTAGGTGGATCCACTTGTAATGTGCATGGGAGGAGTAAGCAGATCCACTTGTAGTATACGCAGGAGGAACAGGCAGATCCACTAGTAGTATGCAGGCATGTTTCAGGCAGATCCACTGGCAGTATGCATGGGAGGAGCAGGCGGATCCACTGGTAGTATACATGGGAATTACAGGTGGATCTAGTGGCAGTACGCACAGGAGGAGCAGATGGATTCACCTGTAGTAAACACGGGAGGAGCAGGCAAATCCACTTGTAGTATGCATCGGAGTTGCAAGTGGCTCCATTAGTAGTATGCATGGGAGGAGCAGGCAGATCCATTAGTAGTACGTATGGGAGGAGCAGGTGGATCCACTTGGATGCATGGAAGGAGCAGGCGGATCCACTGGTAGTATCCATGGGAGGAGAAGGCGGATCCACTCTGCATGGGAGGAGCAGGTGTATCCACTGGCAGTATGCAGGGAGGAGCAGGCAGAGCTACTGCTACTGTGCATGGGAGGAGTAGGCAGATCCACTGGTATTATGCATGGGAGTAGTGACAGGTGGATCCACTGGTAGTATACAGGGGAGGACCAGACAGATCCACTGGTATTACGCATGGGAGGAGTAGGTGGATCCACTGGTAATACCCATGGGAGGAGCAGGCAGATCCACTGGTAGTATGCAGGAAAGAGCAGGCAGATCCACTAGCAGTACGCACGGGAGGAGCTGACGGCGGGTCCGCTGGTAGTACACATAGAAGTAGGTGGATCCGCCGGTAGTATGCATGGGAGCAGTAGGCAGATCCACTGGTAGTATTCTTGGGAGGAGCAGGTGGATCCACTAGTAGTACACACGGGAGGAGGCAGATCCTCTGGTAGTACGCACCAGAGGAGTGGGTGGATCCATTGGTAATAAGGAGGGAGGAGCAAGCAGATCCACTGGTGGTACACAGGCAGACTCACTGATAGTATTCTTGGAGGGAGCAGGTGGATCCACTGGTAGTACACATGAGAGGAACAGGCAGATCCATTGGTAGTATGCACAGGAGGAGTAGGCGGATCCACTGGTAGTACAGAGAAGAGAAATAGACCATTCCACTGGTAGCATGTATGGGAAGAACAGGTAGATCTACTTGTAGTCTACACAAGGGAGTAGGTGGATCTACTAGTAGTACACGTGGCAGGAGCAGGCAGATCCACTTTCAGTACACATGGGAGGAGTAGATGGATCCACTGGTAGTACATAGAAGAGGTGCAGGCTGATACAGTAATAGTATGCATGGGAAAAGCAAGCGGATCCACTTGTAGTACGTATAGAAGGAGCAGACGAATCTATTAGTCGTACACATGAGAGGAGTAGGCAGATTCTCAACTAATATACATGGGAGGAGCAGCAGACCCACTGGTAGTACCCATGGGAGGAGTAGGCGGATCGGCTGGTAGTATGTGTGGGAAGAATAGGTGGATTCAGATCCATTGCTAGTGTACACGGAAGGAGTGACAGGTGGATCCACTGGTAGTATGCATGGGAGGAGCAGATGGATCCACTGGGAGTATGCATGGGAAGAGCAGGTTGATCCATTGGCAGTAAGCAGGGAGGAGCAAGCAGATCCACTGGTGGTACACAGGGAGGAGTAGGCAGGTCCACTGGTAGTATGCATGGAAGGAGCAGGTTGATCCATTGGTAGTATTCATGGCAGGAGCAAGCAGATCCGGTGGTAGTGTGCATAGGAGGAGCAGGTCGCTACATTGGTAGTAAGCAGGGAGGAGCAAGTAGATCCACTGGTGGTACTCAGGTAGGAGCAGGCGGATCCACTGGTAGTACGCACTGGAGGAGTAGGTGGATCCACTGGTAGTACGCATGAAAGGAGCAAGCAGATCCACTGGTGGTACTCGGGGAGAAGCAGGCAGATCCACTGGTAGTACGCACTGAAGGAGCAGGCAGATCCACTGGTAGTATGCATGAAAGGAACAACCCGATCCACTGGTGGTACACAGGGAGGAGTAGGCAGATCCACTGGTAGTACCACTGGGAAGAGCAGGTGGCTCCACTGGTAATATGCATTGGAACAGCAGGCGGATCCACTGGTAATACGCATGGGAGGAGCAGGCATTCCACTCATGGTACGCATGGAAATAGCAGGCGGATCCATTGGTAATACGCATGGGAACAGCAGACGGTCCACTGATAGTACGAATGGGAGGAGCAGGTGGATCCACTGGTAGTATGCACGGAAGGAGCAGGTAGATCCACTGGTAATATGCATGGAATTAGCAGGTGGATCCACTGGTAGTACTCATGGGACTAGAAGGCAGATCCACTGGTAGTACCCATGGGAGGAGCAGACGGATCCACTGGTAGTACGCATGGGAAGAGCAGGCAGATCCATTTGTAATACACATGGGAATAGCAGGCGGATCCATTTGTAGTACGCATGGGAGGAGCAGGCAGATCCACTGATAATACGTGTGGGAATAGCAGGTGGATCCACTGGTAATACGCATGGGAATAGCAGACAGATCCACTGGTAGTACACATGGAAGGAGCAGGCGGATCCACTGGTAATATGCATGGGAATAGCAGGCAGATCCACTGGTGTTATGCATGGGAGGAGGAGGTGGATCCACTAGTAGTATATATGGAAGGAGTAGGTGGATCCACTTGTAGTACGCACGGGGGGGAGCAGGCGGATCTACTGGTAGTACGCATGGGAAGAGCAGGCAGACCCACTGGTAGTACGCATGGGAGGATAAGTTGATCCACTGGTAATATGCATGGGAAGAGTAAGCTGATTCACCGATTGCATATATGGGAGGAGCAGGTGGAGTGACTGGTAGTGAAAATTGTGTACCAAACTTTTGTTGCGAAATACTGCCCAGACTGGTGTCTTGGATGGCAGCCAACACACTCCTCCATGCCACCTGATGCTTGTATCGCCCCACAGCCTACCCAATCCCACATTCCAGGCCATTGTCTGTTTCTGTTAGCAGTTTCCTCACATTCTGGTAGTTTGGTGGTCTCCCATAAAGGGAAAGGTTACATCCAACCTCTTATAGTAGAGGCCCTGGGGTTTCTGGTGATGGTCTGTACATGACTGCAGGGGAAGGGCACGGGGTCAGAACCCCACGAACAGTAACAGCGTGGCAGTCAGCGCTACAAGCAAAATGCAGAGCGCCAAAATAAGGTAGGTAAAAACATCAACCGTCACAAACACAGCGCACGCCATGTGAAATAATATGACCTTTTTGTTTTTGTGGGGGGTGAAAACTTAGAATAATCAACTCTGAGGGGGTGTGGACTTTGAGGATGGGGAAAAACTCTTGGGGGGGGTTCATTTATTTAACAATAAAAGAAGTAGCAACATCAGGAGATCTGAGGGAACCGAACTGTGGTCCCAGGTCTCTAACACTGCCCTGTGCTGGTGCTGTAGCCACTCATGGGAGCGGCTCGACCAGGCATCACACCAAGGGCAGCTTGATCCCTCCCTACTTTCAGCGCACAGCGACAGGGGTAGCAGTAATTCACTACTGTTATTATACCCCTGTCACTCTAATTGTATTTGCGCTTTGCACAGCACAGTTCTTGTTGTGCTGTTCTAGCAGTGGCATAGTGACCTGGTACCCATGGGGAGCTGGGTGGGCAAAAGAGCCTAGGTAACCAGAATGAGTGAGGTACCAGAGAGCAGAAGCGTGCAAAAGAAAAAAACTAGATATACACATGAAATCCCTGTAGAGTGTGTGTGTGTGTCTATATGTATATACACTTACTGGCATTTCTTCCATCTAAGCTGATCAGTTATGGGGATCGACTCCAACCAGCTGTGGAACCAGCTACCTTCTCAACTGCAATCCTGTGCAGACATTAACACTTTTAAAAAGCAATCTCAACACTTTTTTGTTGCTCAGCTTATAATGTGTTTTCTGTTGTTCCTTGTGTTTTCTGGAAAACGCTTTAAAATGTTCTAATAACTGATGATCCCCTTTATCACACTAAGTATTAGTGTGATTAAATGCCGTAATAACTGAGTATGGCATCAGACCCAGGTTCTGCGGTGTTTGGAGCACTCACGCTTTGCTTTCCCTGTTGGGAAACTTGATGTTTATGCTCATGTCCCTGCACCAGTTATTATAAAAAAAATAAAAGATAAGCGACTGTGTGCATATGAAATTTTTTACACACTCTCAGTGTGATGATCACATAACTCTCGAGCTTCACTCTCAAGCTTTATGTGTCATTGCACATCTGGGGTGTGTAAAAAAAAAAAAATTAACACAGTGGCGTATGCATTATTCTCTGATTAAAGCGCTGTAGTATTATTACATACTCACCTACATATCCATCACCTGGTGATCGAGATTGATAATTACACCCTGATGTGTCCCTTGTTCATATCTCTCTGTCTTCAAAGATATTTCTTTTGCAGTGTTATGGAAGGCGGAACGAGGCATTCTTGGCACATGGGTTACCTGGTTTGGCTGACCATGGCTTTGCTATGGTCCACAGAGTAAAATAACAAATCATGTTTGATGACGGAGTGGCTGCCAGTCCATTTTAGTAGCCCAAGCTGCTGTGATGGCTTTTTTCATGCAATTGGACTAGCTAGGTTCCACAACCTAGTGGCCAGCCATCATTCCCACATTTGCTGTTGGCCACTAATGATTTGTTCTACATCCCACTGCTGTTCTCTCTAATCTCTCTCTCTCTCTCTCTGTTCAATTTCAGGGCAGCCCTGGCCTCTGCCCACCAATTCCAGCCTCTCCCTGCAACCCTCAGCGTACTAAAGAGCACCCCCCAGGTGAAAGGGATGCACACCATCATCAGGTAAACTGGTGGGAATGGAGGGGAGCCTTCCACACGCACGCTTACAGTTGTATGTGAACATTAGCGGAGAGATCTCGGAGTTGGCAGTCCTGTAGATGAGACATAACATTGAGGTCCCTTTTGTCCGTCTCTGGTGGCTGTTGGTGTGCTAATTAAAGAGATTTGCAAGTTTCCTGCAAAGCAATTACAGCTGGAATTTACAGTCCTAAAATCTTGTATTTTCACCAAAAATCCATTCTTTGTTACTAAAGACTTTTGCAGAACACCGTTTTTGTGCCCCTTTATATGTCATCTGTTCTGGCTGATTTTCCTGCCCAGAAGTTATAATGCTGTTCTTGTGACATTAGACTCATTTCCATGGCAGCAGCTTGTGATGTCACAAGCAGAAGACTAGGACTTCATGGCAGGTATCAGTAATATGAACAGATGGTGTCCATTTTCTTGAAACCATACACAACACAACACCCGTCCATGGATATGTAATCTGTGAACAAATCATGACGTAACGAAAATTCATATAGGGTGTTTCATTTTTGATTGGTGGGAAGAATCATTTGTGTGCAAATGATCTGGATATACCTGGGTGTGAGGCAGGAAAAACAGTGTGCACACCAGATACATAGGACTATGAATTTACTGGTGTATTAGAGATAAGGAAGTCGACCCACCAGCACAGTTGTATTGCTACTGCCCACAATGCTGGTGTCCTGGGTTTGGGAACAAGCCTGGGTTGCCAGAGGGCCAGCCGGAGGGGTTTGTTCAGCATCCGCTCAGATGCTCTCCACCTCCAGGAGGGTGGTTGAATGGCTGCTGGTACACTACCGCCACCTGAGTTACCTGAGGTGGTGGTACAACTGGCATCGTCAGACCAGGATGGGAGGATGCTGGAGATTCTCTGGTGCATGTGCACGCCGTCCTGGGGGGGGGGAGAGAAGACCATAAAATGTCTGACTGCTGCAGGAGGACATGCACCCTGTGTTGCAGGGATCTATGCCTCCAGTTTGACAAAACTTGTGTTAATTGGCATTACAGCGATAGCTTTGTTGCGGTCGGCATAAAGCAGTCAGGTAAACCGCCCATACAGCAGGCTGTGCCTCCCCCATCCCCCAGTATTTTAATATAATCAACTCTAAGTCTGAGTTGATTTGGGGAGAGGGTGCAAGACCCGGAGAAGCAGTGCTGGGGTCCCGCGGGTACATTACAGTGGCAACATCAGATTGGCGCTGTAATGTACTTCGTTGTTGAAATGTCGCTGTTGCATCTGCATACGCATTGCAGGTCCCATACCACTGACCATCACTCACTCCCAACCATGCTGACCAAGCCTCTGCCAGGGTAAGGGGGAGTCCCCGGTGTCCCCGACCTGGGGGTCAAGCTAGGGTACCTAGGGAGTCTGAGTTAAGTCCCAGAAAGTGGATGACTGGATGGGCACAGGGGTTGGACCAATAGGGGGCCAGTCAGCCATAGGAGAATAAAATGCAGTAATTTGAAAAAAAAAAAAAAAGACATAACGAATACCGACCAGCTGGTCTCTAGTGCACCAATAAATATATGGTCCTATGTATCTGGCGTGTGCCCTGCTTTTCTGCCTTTCTTAGTTACTACTCGTACAAAAGCACCTTTGTGAGTGGGGAGTGCTCTCACCTTTTTGCTTATTGTGATATACCTTGGGTGTGCCTGATGCATCGCACATGATAAATAGAAGGTTCTGAAATTCAAATTATTAAGAAATTTTGTGTTACTCTGCCAAAAGGAAATAAAATGGATTAAATCTACAGGCACGAGTATGGAGGCAGCAGTACAGTAGAGCCTTGCGCCCCCCACCTGATCCAGGAGACTGTGAGTGATGTCAGGGCAGGGAGAGGGCCAGCCTAAGCCTATTGCGAGGCATCTGGCCAAAAGAACAAAACTCTGTAAGAAAAATAGAAATTGCCTAGTCTTCCTGCTGCATGTAGCTTCATATAATACAGACAAGGATGTGTACGCAGATGACAGATGTATGGTCCAGCAGAGGGTATTATTTGCATAAGCCCTCCTTCTCCGAAGGGCTAGTGACCGAGTCAGGATAACGGTGACTGGCCATGCTCACTGTCCATCAGATCTGTGAAGACTGCTGCACTTCTAAGCTTCCAGTAAAGCAATGGACAGTAAAAGTTGGCTTGCAAACACTTTACTCAATGAAAAATGCCATATAATACAGAGAAGCCCCCTGGTAAAGAGGTATTCAGACTTCAAAACGCTGAGCTGATTTCAACAACTGTGACCTTCGGAATTTGCACTTTGAACTTTAATTGCCCTTTGCACTCTATTATATGGGCAGGCAGGCAATTCATGAGCACCCCTGGAACAACTGGGACACAGGTCCATGAATTTAGACCGTGTAATAAATAGTTTGTAGTAAATAACACATACATAAAACAATGAGCAGTGAAAAGGTGTGGCAAAATGCTGCAAAAAAAAACTTACATTTCGCTTAGCAAGCTGCTAAGCTTCCTCAGAGTGATCTGATGTTCTCTCAGTAGTGCCTCACATTTATAATACATAAAATGCCACACGTTGGTGTATCCACCAATCATGTGTCTCCATTCAGTCAGAGTGCCAGTTTAAAAAGCAAGGTATTTAATTAATACATGGTCATGCATCCATGCTCCTCCGTACCACTGCTTTAGTTCAATTTCTACATAGAGGCAAGGTTCCAATATCCCCACTGTCCTTTAATTCTTAAATTAATTTATTAGAAAAAAGACAGTGCCACATTTTAAGTAGAACTCAAACTGTCATTAGCTATTTTAGCAAAAGGACACAAGAAGGCAATGTGCTCTGACCAGGCACAAGCTTAAAAACATTGATCACAATGCGGGTTGACTAAAAAAAATTCACATCTTAGAACTTGACTCATATTATATTTACAGTCTCAGTAACACTTCTGAGGCTTGCACCTGAACTTCTTCAAAAAAGCTGCCAGGTCTATGCTTTCATTCAAGCCTCCCATATTTCTGGCTCCAAACTCAAAAATCCAGAAGCTTTCCCTTCTTCTAGTGAGTTTCTCTAAGTTCCCCCCCTCTGGGTCCCAACTTTACCAGTTTTATACCAGTAAAATTAATGGTATGTTCCACATTGGGTGAATTTTTTACATGCTTCACTATAGCATAAGATTCATCACCCCTTTGCAATGCCCTTACGTGTTCCCCCACCCTACTCTTAAATTGTCTGGTGGTTCGGCCTATGTAAAAGACTCCACAACTGCATGAAAGTAAATGAACCACTCCCTGGCTGCTACAACTAATAAAATGAGGCATTGTCTTTTTTCTAATAAATTAAGAGGCAGTATAGCGCAGTGGTTTAAGGCTCTGAGCTACAAATCTGGTGACATCCAGTAGCCCAGACCTGGGTTTGAATCCCCACAGCTTCCACTTGCATACTGTGTGACACTGAGCAAGTCACTTAACTTCACTGTGCTCCCAGGTTGCGCCTGTAAAAAAGCTTTCAGCTTAGTGTGTCTCACCTGCTTAAATAACTAAAAAAAATAAATAAATTTAAAGAACTTAAGGAGAGTGGGGATATTGGAACCTTGCCTCTATGTAGAAATTGAACTAAAGCAGTGGGACGGAGGACCACGAATGTGTGACCACGTATTGATTAAAAGTTTGCTTTTTAAATTGGGACGCTGATTGAATGGAGACACATGATTGGTGGATACACCAACATGTGGCATTTTATGTATTATAAATGTGGGGCACTTTTGCTAGAACATCAGATCACTCAGGAAGCTTAACAGCTTGCCAAGTGAAATGTTAGTTGTTTTTTTGTGGTGTTTTGCCATACCTTTCACTGCTGGTTGCTTTATGTATGCGTTATTTACTACAAACTATTTATTAAATGGTCTAAACTCATGGACTTGTGTGCGAGTTGTTCCTGCTGCATTGGGTGCTCATGAACTTGCCTGCCTGCGTGTTGTAACTTTGCTTTTGAGCACCACAGTGTTCCTCATCGTGGTGCTCACTCCCCACTTTGCTTTTCGTATTGACTCTGTTATATGGCATTTTCCACTGAGTAAAGATTCTGCAAGCAGACCTTTATTTTCTGGTGCTTTTTTGGAAGTTTGCAAGGGCAGCACTCTTGTAGATTTGATTATGTTTTAGGGCTGGCCGCCCTAGTGTTTGCACCCAGCCCCTACATGACAGTGCAATCTTTGCTCGTTTTGTGTGGTCACTGTCCCTCAACACTACCTGTCAGATCTTTAGTAGTTGGAACCTTTCACAACCAGCAATTGGACAAAGTTGGCAGCCACGGGCAACACACAAGATCCTCTTCCCTTTTAGCTTTTTTTAATTAATACAATTTTATTGAATTTTCATAAAATCAAACATTGCAACATAAATAACTGTATAAACATTATAAATTTAAATCGTTCAGTAAGTTAGCTACAAACAAGCCTAAATAAAAATAATACAAAATCACACATGCCCCCACAATGCAAAGCATCATGGGCTGCATATGCAAATCACCACAGAATATTGTGCTGGTTCAACTTTAAGCAGAAATGCATGGTGCCGAAAGGCCTCTCACGCAGTTTGCAAAGGGTGCCAACAGAATAATGTGAGTGACCGAGCTGAGTAAATTATAATACAGTGGCCATTATAGCTATCTGTATGTTCTAGAGTAATTACTTATATGAAAGATAGTATTGCTAGTACTGTATTCATTTCCCCTCTTAGATAAAATAATTAACTAAGAGGAAGAGAGAAAACATAGACTAGCAAAAGAAGTACAGAGAGGAATAGAAGAAAGGAAATTAAATGACTGGGGAGTTTCCAGTTGAAACTTGAAGTGGACATCTGGTAACATGCTGCCAGTGGCGTATGCCAAGGAGTTAAGAAAATGCCGTCCCTTATCACCAAGCATTGTAGCGGTTAAAAGAATCAGCTATGTAATAGCAGAGAAGTAAACGTAAGAGGGCTGAGCATTAGTAAACCATGACAAACCCATGTTATATATGAGTTTCCAGTGAGACAGGAAAATGTCATCTTGACTGGCCATGTCGTGGGCTCATTTTTCCATTCTTAGGCTTTCCAAACAGTTATTTTTCCCTTCATTGATCGTCAGGGCTCTATTTTCCATCCCTCATTTAAGCATTTCATTTTTGACTCTCCCTTTTAGTTTTTATAAATATAAAGATCTGCTGTGTGGGCCCTGGTGTAACTCAGGTTTGTTTTTTATGAACAGGGACAAAGACACGAGCCGGGATGAGTTCATCTTCTACTCCAAGAGGCTGATGAGGCTGTTGTTTGAACACGCGCTTGCCTTCCTACCTTTCAAGGTGCGCTATAGAACCAGAATATTAAACAGCCATCTGTGCAGCAGTAGTGTGGTATTAATTAACATAACAGGGTGCTGATTGCTGAATAGGTATTCGTAAACAGTGATGTGATTGATGGTACTAAAGTTAATAAACAATGATCCGATTGGTAATGGAGATATTAATAAACAGTGATGTGATTGGTGGTACAGATATTAAGATGTGCCCAGTAATTTAACCAGCAGGGGACAGACCACCCACCCACCCACTGCAGGGGCACTGCTGCACCTAGTAACATCCAGCGGGGTTGGGCAGGCAAGTCACCCTGGAGATACTGTTGTACCCATTAATACCGAACGGGAGGGGGGGCCAGGCCCATGCCCCCAAGATTATGTTGTGCACAAGCAGGGCATTATGGGTATTATGTGTGTGAAAACAAAACCAATGTCTCTGTTCTTCTGCTTTCTTTCACATAGACCTGTGCAGTCCAGACCCCACAGGAACAAGACTATGAGGGGCGAATGTTTGAAGGGAAAAGGGTAGGTGAGGTGAGAACATGACGTCACCTAGAACTGGTTTGTCTGTGTGGTGGCAGTGTTCTCTGTTACCACCTGGAGCGTGCACATTTGTGCTTGGACTGTGGTATCCTGAGTGTCCTGGTGGTCAAGTGCATCGTTGAGGTGAGAGACGGTGGGGGGGGGGGGGAGGAATCACCCAGCAATCAAGCACCAATACTGACTGGCGTTCAGTTTTTTTAATTGCATTTTTGCCAATCTTTTACCCTCTTGCTCCATTCTGATGATAGTGGTCACCACAGCAGCACCTCTTCCTCCAGTCAGGAACATGCGTTAAGTGGCTGTTGTCACAAATGATATTAATGCAACTCTGGGATCTGCTGGCACAGTGGGGGTTGGGAATGCATGAAAGCCAACTGGCCTGTCCTAACATGCCCTCAGAGCTGAGTGCCTGCCCTGCGCAGTGTGTTCACATCCCCAGCCTATCCTGCATGGGATTCCCAGAATCCCACATGAACCCCGGTCTCCCAGGTGTTAGCACTGTGCACTGCCGCCACACCATTGGTCCAACTCAAAGGTGTTGATTTTTATTTTGATATTTTGTTTCTTGGTATTTAATACATCACATCCCAGTTGCTGCAATCAGACAGCACATGGTGGATTTCATTGTACTGGTGCTCAGAGAGTGCCTGTGGGATCCAAGTGTTCTCCAATGGATGGTTCTGCTACCCGTCTTCCAAATCCCACCTTCATCTGACCAAGCACAGGTATTAGCTCCCCAGTCCAATTTTTTGGATTCTGGATCAGTGTTTGGATCTGAGGTTCAGATTTATGGTTCTGACCCTCAGTTATGATCCAGTAGGATCTGACCATCAGATCCTTCAGATCCAGTTGGATCCTGTGTTTCCATTCGGATCCATACATGGGATCCAAGGTGATTGGATCAGTGGTCAGATGACGTAAATATCTGTTATGTATCCGAAATCCAGCAAAAAGGGATTGTATCCATTGGTGTCCAGTTTTGGCAGATTATATCCATGCAACACTTGATGACAAAACTGAAAACGTGTACGTGTTCCAAGTCCAGGAACCATGTGTTTTCTTGCATCTTAGAAACAGCAGTATCTGTTAGGAATGATTCAAAAGTCACTCTGTTGTTAACTTGTGTGTGTAATAAAGCTAATCGAGTTTAATGGGAATGGACTTTGACTGTTTTACAGACACTTTAGGGACCAGCTCATCAGTTATGCCTTGTAGAGAAGAAGGGTCAGCGGGGAAAGGGGGGATAGTTTAGAAGAAGAGATGTAGGACCTAGAATGATGTCCTGCAATGGGGGGAAACTCTCTGGAAAAGTCAAGTAGCTGGGGATACTATAACTGTTGGATTCATATTATGCCCACACACCATGTACGCCTCTGCAAACTTTTAAGAAAAATGTATAGGAAATGTGATAAAATCTTTATGTATTAGCTAGGGTTGAGCTTGCAAAATCTTTTATACTTTCTTCTTTCTGGGCATAGGGCCAGAAAGATAACTAGCCCACCAGAGAAAACTGACATTATTGTGGCCTTTTCTCTCCTAGCTTCTGAGTCCTTGTTCTCCCTCTTCAAATCCTTGTTCCTGAGGACCTTCTCCGAGGTCTGTCATTGATTCAAGTCAAATCAAATCAACTTTATTTTTGTAGCGCCTTTCAAAGCCAAGGCGCTATACATAAAACCAAGTATATCAAATATAAATAGAATTAAAACAAAGGCATTAAAACAGATCATCCATAACTAGGGAAGACTGTGTTAAATAAATGCGTTTTTAACTCAATTTTAAATCTACCGATGGTTGGGCATTCTCTTAACCGATGAGGTAGAGAATTCCACAGGGTTGGAGCTGAAAAACAGAAGGCATGAGAACCAGATGTCTTCAATCGTATCCTGGGAATCTCCAGCAATCCCTCGTCGGCGGATCGGAGGGAGGACGGAGGTAAATAGGCACTGTGAGATCTTTGCAGCAACCGGGTCCGTGGATCATGTAGGACTTAAAGGTTAGCAAGCCAGCCTTAAAAGTAATCCGCCACTGAACAGGCAGCCAGTACAGCTCGCAGAGCACAGGCATAATATGACTGGTTCTAGAAGTCCCAGTCAGAAGCCTGGCCACTGTGTTCTGCATCAGCTGCAGGTGGCGGATATGAACCCCTGGTAGCCCTAGGTAGAGGGAGTTGTGGTAATCAAGCTGGGTAGTGACAAAGGCATGGACCAGTATTGGAAGATCATCCGGAGGAACCAGGTGTTTCACCCGGGTGATATTCCTCAGATAGTAAAAAGAGGATTTGACGACAGCTGACACCTGAGATTTTAGAGTCAGACCATCACCAAAAATAACACCCAGGTTACGCACCCAATCTGAGGTAGTGAGTGACATACCACCAAGTAACAAGCCTGATGGTTGTCCAGCCCCCAAACCCTCCCCCGGATGACCTGGGTCCACTACCAGCACTTCAGTCTTGTCTAGATTCAGTCTCAGCCAGCTGGAACTCATCCAGGATCTGATCTCAGTAAGGCAATTATTTAGCACGGAGAGTGCATCATTCTGTCCAGGCAGAAAGGACATATACAGTTGAGTATCATCTGCATAGCAGTGAAAACTCAGACTGTATCGCCTGATATCTCCCAATGGCAGCATGTACACTGCAAACAACATGGGGGCCAAACTGGAACCCTGTGGCACCCCACAAGGCAGGGAGTGAGTACCAGAAGAATAAATTCCAGTGACAACTCTCTGAAACCTGCCTGTGAGGTATGAATGGAACCATTTAAGGACTGTACCAGACAGTCCACAAAAAAGCCACAGGCGCTCCAGCAGCACACCATGGTTTACAGTGTCAGATGCAGCAGAGAGATCAAAAAGGACCAGAATGGTACGTGCGTTCCGATCTCTGGCCATTAGGAGGTCATTCAATACCCAGACAAGAGCATTCTCCGTGCTATGCTTCTTCCTAAAACCAGACTGGAGAGCATCATAGCCATTGTGAGTTGTAAGATGATCATCCAGTTGCAACGCAACCACCTTTTCAATAACCTTACCAACAAATGGCAGGTCAGAGATAGGCCGGTAGTTGGCTGGACAGTCTGGATCCAAGGAGGGTATTTTAAGGAGTGGTCAAACTACTGCCTCCTTGAGAGGGTCAGGAAAGACCCCCCCTCTCCAAGGACGTCCAGACAATGTCAGCAAGGATCGGGCAGATAACATCTACACATCCCACTAAAAGGGGTGTAGGGCCTGGCTCCAAACTACAACTGGTTGGGTGCAATGTTTGGACAATCTTCACAATGTTAGTGAACTCCAGGTGGCAGAAATCTGACCAGAAAGACCGAGTGCATGCCACTTCCTGTCGACCACTGCAGTCACTCATAAGAGAGGTTGGACTGATGCCAGACCTGTTGCTGGCAACCTTATCTGCAAAGAATCGAGCGAACTCCTCACATCTCAGCTGAGAAAAAGCTTCTTTGGGCTGGAGACAGATTGGATTGCACAATCTGTCAACAGTCCAGAAGAGCTGAGCCAGTCGATTCTATGCGGCAGAAATCTCCCTGGACAGAAATTCTGCCTTCTTACAGGTGATTTCTGATTGATAGCCATCATAATGTGCCATCAGCCTAAGCCTGTCAGCATCATGGCTGGACTTCCGCCAGGCTGTCTCCATCCTTTGGCCAACTCACCTCAACTCCTTCAAGGAGCCATCAAACTAAGGACTTCTTGGGCGAAGGGTGAGAGGCCGAACACGAACAGGAGCAATCTTGTCCAGAACATCTCCCACAGCCTTATTATAGGCTAGTACGAGATCATCTGGACTCATGCATTCACCCGACAAGCCCCATAGGTCCAGTATCGCCGATAGGTCACTAGGGTTAACCCCCCCTTAAAGGGCAATACTGAACCATCTCCGTAGGGGCAGACCTATTGGGGGACCCTGAAGCTGAACCTTGTGGTGTGATGGTCAGACCAGCTGACTGATTCCACCCCTAGATCAGCAATCTCCATACCCAAAAGAAAGATGAGATCCAATGAATGACCCCCTATGTGGGTCAAGGAGGTAACTACCTGTGTAAGGCCCAGCATCATCATCAGCTGGAGGAGATTTTGACCAAAATGCAAGAGTTCATCATCGACCCAGGCATTGAAGTCCCCCAGAACTAGCCATCTGGGGGACCTCAACACCATGTCGATGATGAAGTCTGTCTCCTGCAGGAGTTCTCCTCCGTCTCCTGGTGGACGGTAGATGAGGAGAATCCCGCAACCTACACCCTTTCCCAGGATATATTCGAAGGATCTGGTACTTCCCAATAGCACATCCACAAGGCCCAGCTCAGTCTTAAACATAATGGCCACCCCCCGCCCCTACGATCCAACCCTGGATGGTGTATCACCGAGAACCCGGCTGGAGTTGCCGAGGCCAATACAGGGCTTGCATTTTCATCCAGCCAGGTCTCGGTGATGCAAGCCAGATCAGTTGTTCCAACAAGATCAGCTATAATAGCTGTCTTGTTTTTAATAGATCTGGCATTGCATAACACCGCCAAGGTAGGATTAGTTGTTGGGGAAGACCTCGGCACCTGCCCACTAACGTTGGAGCCCTTGGGTATGGGGACAAGACGAGGATAACCTCTATCCTGACTCCATTTCACCCCAGGGTGTCTCCTGGACCCCACAACTCCAATTCACCTTCCCCTTTCCTGTCCCCCACCAGGTTCAGCTCTCCCCCTTCTTTTACGCTAAGTATGCCCAAAGCATGACACCTAAAATAAGTGTCGGATGACAGCAGGGAACAATCAAAGGGACATAATTCCCTGAGCCTGGTGGGGGAATAATGCCCAACCATCACTAAACTTCCTCAACACATTATAATACTATACAAAATAACAAAAACCAAATAAGCTAAAATCAAGAACCCACCCCAAGTAAGGTAGGTAAATCTACTCTTAATAAAGTGCTAAATTAAGTACTTATTAATATCCAATAAAGTATGTTATCAAATGTCTTTGCCCCCCCCCCCCTTTCTCAGATATCCAAATAATTTACTCCTCCATTCCTTCTCTCACAGAGTGGGGGAGGTGATGAAAAATAAAATAATAAACATAAGTCAAGGTCTTAACATCATGATTTGTTACTGCTTTAAATTCTGGACTTAAACCTCAACCATTGCCTGTGGCATCTGTCATGTTTCTCCCTTAGAACAGTCCTTCCTCCCTAGGCCATTATGTCCAACCCTCTCCTATCTCATCTGACCTTCCCTCCTCACTCCCGTTACTCCCCTCCCCTTCCCGCCCCACCTGCCAGGCCATGCCTACAGTACTTATCATGGGACTCTTACATCTCAATCTTCTTCGCACTTTGACGCTAGAGGAACTGCCACTCCTGCTCACTATGACTCCTCCAATGATGTTTACTGTATAAACTTTAGCTCATTACCTTACGTCCACATATCTGTATCTGTGCAACTGTATTTAAATGGCACTACCTCCTGTTGAACCTATTGCTATGTTCAGGTGGAAGTATCTTGTTACATGTGGTTAAATGTTATTATGTTGTTATTATTACTATGTAATTGTTATCCATGTTCACTCAACCTGTTAGGTCTTAACCCTGTTGGCAATTGTTTTGCTCCAGGTCCATCTTGTAAATGAGCTTGTCTCGATGATGTTCCACCTGGCAAAATAAAGATTTTGATTGATTAATTGATACCTCTGTGAGATGGAAGAGCTGTATAGAATAGCAGGGTAGAAGCCTGAATTGCTGTTTTCCTGTATTTTTTTCCCTGTGTAAGAAATACAAGTCTGGGGTAACGATCTCCCTGAAGACTGCATTATTTAAGGAATAAGGCGTCACACAGAGTGGTTCCTGCTGAGATAACGGCACGCCTTGACTGGGTTGAAGCAGAAGGCCACAGGCCGAGTGCTTCTGCTGCTGAGAAGTGCTGTTATTTATTTATTTTATTTTTATTTAAACTTTGGTAACTGGGAGAGGCACACTGAGCCATGGCTTGTTTACAGGTGCAACCTGGGGGGAGGGGATAACAGGAGGAACAATATACAAAATGAAATGTTGCAGTAATAAAGGGGGCAGGGACAGTAGCTCAAGCTGTGGACCCTGTAACATGAGCAGGCTTGATAGACCAAATGATCTTCTTCTGCTGGCTTGTTCGTATGTATGACATATAATAATGCAGTCAGAGTACAATGTACAGGAATGCAGTTCATAAGTACAGATGTGCAGTAATGCCAGCATAAAGCACTCCGTGGAATGCCTTTTTGCAAGAATGAAATGGGTCCATTAGGACTGGTAAAGCAATCATTTAAGAAAAATCAAATAAGTAAAAATGAGAAAAAAAAGGTAAAAAATGAGAAAAGGAAAAATATAGTTCTCTATAGCCATTGTAAGATTGCTGTTCGGCCAGTAGATGGCAGGTTCTGAATGTTATTTAAAATACAAGTGACCTGAGGTGTATTGATACAGTGGGCCTGGGTAATGGAATCAGGTCAGTGAAGTCACGGATCTTTTTCCAGTGCTGTTGTGCTGGGATATTAGCACTGGGTTCTGAGCTTCTCAGCCAGTCAGGTTTATGGATTTTATATACCCATTTTCTGCTATTTAAGATCTCCAGTTTTTATGTTTTCTTAATAATTGAATGATGTCTTTTTTTGTAATTTCCCTGTTTTTAAAAAAAAAATTGTCAATAGCTAGTGGCTAAATACAAATAAAATTAACCTAAAGACAAAAATACCCATTACATAATTTGCTGTCAAGTATAGAGATGTCAGTAGCTCGGGGAGCCCAGCATATGGCTTGCACTGGGTTTGCAGGGTTCGAGTGTGTGCATATGGATCAGAGAGGTGCTCAGACCCAAAGAAATAGGACTAGCAGGAAGTGACACTTTACACTCAAGGTGCTGGGGATGTTGACTGGACTGCCAAGGAGGTAGTGGAGCTGGAGAACATTACGGAATTCTAATATAAGCTGGACAGATAACCCTAGGACAGCTTGGGGGGAGGGGAATTTATGTGTGTATTTAGTCTTGGTTGACCAGGTTAGTGCACTAAGCAAACAAATGCCTAATATCAGGCACAACCCGGGAGGTTACATAAAAAAATACATTACAGAGAATAATACAGAGAAATGACAATTTGTGTAACAGATATGGGCAAGAACAAGTCGGCATATGCTGCTACAACAGTAGATTGACTAGACAGGACACATGCCTTGCCTTGCAACCATATCACTTTGTCATTATCCCAGTCTGTGAATATTTTGAGCTTCCTTTACCCACATCCTGTACTCTAGTCCATGTGATGAGCAGCTCTTGTTTTGTAGATTACGGGAGTGTCCATTCTGAGAGCAGGCGAGACCATGGAGCCGGCACTGAGGGCGGTGTGCAAGGATGTAAGGATCGGAAAAATCCTTATCCAGACCAACCAGGACACTGGAGAACCAGAGGTAAAACATGCCGCAAGTCCTTGCTGGAGTGTTCACCTTTCAACAGTGATGTCATCTGTAAAATAACCATGTTAGTTACCCCAGCTGTAGTGTGGCTGAGCTGTTTCAGCGGTGCTGGAGTGTAGGTCGTTGGTACAAGCTAGAACTGGCCAGCACCACCTTAAGAAATAACGTGTCATTTCTCCCGCATGCAACATCTATCCTTGCATGGATCCCTTGGGGTGATGTTCTTGTTTCCCTTCATATAGGCTTGCTGGTGAGTGATGTTTTGCTAGATGATTGGGGGGGGGGGGTTCTCTAACTGTGGCTGTTTTGTCGAGGACAGGATATGCTATCCCATAACAAAACCCTGCATCAGTAAAGAGAAGCTGAGTACCAGCCATCACTACACCGCCCTGTCCAGTGTGCACTACCCATGGTAGGCACCCCCACCCTTTCACGACAACCGTCACAGTCCCATTTACTAACTTCCATGGCCGCCTGTCGCCATTTGAATGCCTGAGTGTGATTTCAGTCCACAAAAGAGGCCAGTTGGCTGTTAGTCCAGGAGTCCTAGTGAGCCAGAGCTGCCAATTGAAGAGGCAATTTTACAGTGAGAGGATGACAAGACTTTACTAGCTTGCCCCTTCTGACCCTCTGAAGTCTGTCTTGGTTGGTTGAGCTAGGATTGCAATTGAGCTTAGTCATTCAAATGATGGCCAGCCACAGAGGTGAGTGGAGAGATTGCACCGGTCGCCGTGAAGGGGTAGAGGCGCCTACCATGGGTAATGCACGGTGGATGGGGGGGTTGAGCACGCAGTGATGAGGGCTTGTGGAGGACATGATGGGGGTTGTCTTCTTAGGGCGGTGGGGGACACTTACAGTACCTTGGGAGTATGGCTGGTATGGCATGAGAGTGGGGGTTACAAAGCTAAAAGAGAATTTGACAGAATTCCAACGGCGGGGTTACAAAACTTAAGAGGATTTGCAAAATTCTGACAGTTTTTGAAAGGAGGAACCACTGTGACTGGCTGCACGCTGCTGATTGATTTTGGTGGCGTTCCCCCCACTACGTCACATCCATGGCTCACAGCAGTCAGTGGCACCAGACACAGCATCAAATATGGCAGCAGTGTAGAATGATTAAAAAAAAAAAACTCTTTAACAAACCACTAAATAACTGCAAAACCACCATACCGTTGACAACTGCACAGCTTGGGGCGACTGCAGTACTAGGATAACTCCCTTTTGGTGCACTAGCTCTTTAATAGATGTTTTAATGCTTTATTTTAATAAATAGTTTTGCTTTTATAGATTTACAAGTTACAGCTGAGCAGGACTTTCATTCTCCCAGTCAGTGGCATTTTCCTACATGTCCCTGGCGAAGCAGATACACAGTGGGCTGTCTACGTGCTGACCGAAAGTGTCACCAGGCGGATTCTCAAATGTAGCACGTCATTGTCTGCTGCTTCTCTCCCCCAGTTGTTGGGCTCCTCAGGCACCTCACCTCCAACCGCCGTAGAGGTCAGGCAAGCACCAGAAGCCACATCACTCCCTCCCAGGAGGAAAGCAGCCCAATGGATGCTTGATTCCCTCGCCCACCCCCCGGCTGGCGATCCAGTGCACCAGATTCGTTTCTGAACCAGGTTAATTGGCATTGCAAGCAATGCCACTGCTGATGGACCAGGTCAGGCTTATTAAAGGTATGTTACTGCATTCATTCCTTTGTTATTGGGGCTTAGATCCTCTTCTAGAAAATCTCGTGTAGGGTGTTTGTTATGCAGGGTATGACACTGTCATTGGTGGTGATAGTGGGGGACGCATGCTGGGGAGCAGCTTTCATTCTGTTCCAAAAAAGGGCTGTGCAGCAACCTGAAGACACCCTGTACAGCTGCACATGCACTCCTTCTGCCCTGGCTGAACGTGGCGTGACTTACCCATCATGCCTTTTTTCCACTAATCTTTTATCTCTACATTTTTAGCTGCAGCAACGGAAACTCGAGTATAGAAAAATGAAATCTGTTGCATCTCTCCTCCCCCAACTGCCCAGCAATGGAGGACTCATGTTTACTGTTCACTGACCGCCTGTCTGGAAATGACTTGTCTGCAGTGAAATAGTACAAGAGTTCTGAGAGCTGCTAAAGCAAGATAACAGTTTACCTGTTGTAATGTGACGCAGAGTACATAATCAGACATAGACTGTCCTTTCACTAAATGACATGTGTCTCTCATTCTTGCTTTTGAAGAACAGAACTGCTCAGATCATTAAAATGCATGGCCATTGCTGACGTACAGATCAGGGACAGTGCCGGGCCATTCTTTGCAGATGTCATGTCTAAAGTGTGGACAGAACTATCGTTCACAGAAACATCATTGGAGGTGTATACCTGTTACTGAACTGTTAGCTAGACAGTGAATAGAGGCAAAGTCATTGTCCACTAAGCTGTGCTGCAGGCCTCCATTTAGTAATCAGCTAGTTTGATTGCACTACACAGCGCTCTGGTTTAGGACAAGGAAGAAAATTCTGTTGGAGGGTCAGTCTCGTAGCACTGGGGTAGCATGCTGCATTAGCGCATAAGAGACCAGATTCATGCCTCAAACCTGCCTTTTTGCACAGAGGGCAGTTGAGACTGGTGCAGTGCAGACAGGCAAGCCAGCAGGATTTGGGAACACGATGAAGGCCCAAGCAGTGTTGGTGAGGCTGAGCTGGGTTTGTGACCCACTGAGCTAAAGTGCAGTGATCAAACTTCACAAATGAAAATGAAGGAGCTGGCCCATCACTGCAGCGCTTGTTATGCTGGCAGGCTCGATTTGGGAACGAAGCACAAGTCATCAGAGGGCAGCCAGGGACAGGAAGGACTGGGTGATCAGAGGATGCTGTTCTCCAGGCAGGTAGCAGTCCAATCCCCATCACTTGAGCACTGCTGGGTGATGCCTGGATGGGGTAAGCTCAGCGGAGACAGCAGAGGAAGGGGAGATGCAAGAGCCTTGCGGCATGCAGGACTGTTGCTTGCATGGCCATGTGTTCATGGCCCAGCATCTCAGGAAACTGAAATTAGGGGGCAGAAAAGCCCTCCACAGCTCGGCAGGATACTTGGATCCAGTACCCTTCCCCCAACAGTACAGAGGAGCTCCGCTGCCACAGAGCTCATAGACTCCTGTTAGGGTGGGGGATTGCCTTCCCTTCCCCCTGATGGCCACACCACGGGAGGGTTACCTAACAGGGCATTTAAATGGGGCTCTCTCGGGTCTGGGGACAAGAGATGGGGCTACATTAGACCAGCCTGTAGGCACAGCAGTAATGCTACCGCTTGCAACGCAGGCGACCTGGGTTCAGGAACGAGCCTGGATTAGTGGGGGCTGGCCGGGGGAAAGGACTGAGCATCTCCTGGGACCCTCTCCCTCTCTGGGAAGGGTGAGTTTCCATCCTCTGCTGCAGTAGTACTACCTGGATTATTGGGGGCTGGGTGGGGGGAGGGACTGAGTGTCCTATAGAACCCTCTCCCTCTCCAGGAAGGGTGGGTTTCCATTTTCCACCACAGTAGTACCACCTGGATGACCACAAGTGGCAGTGCAGTTGGAAGAGCAAGGGAGGGCAAGACTTCGCTGACATAGCACCGCTTGATGTCACAGCACAACGGAGTCCCTAGAGGGTGGACAGAAAAAGTGAAACTGGCCCTGGTCGTTGTAGATAGCAGACGACGATATATCTGGGGCTGCACTCTGCCGACCAAGTATGCACTTCCTGACATGCATATTATGCTTTGGGGGTAAATTCCCCACCCTGACCCTGCCCGGGGGTAATCCAAGGCAGCAGGGAGAAGGCACGCTGGTGCGATGACAGTGCCCATTGGAGGTACTGTGGGGGATCTTGAAGGAGTTGAGGGACGGGAGAGGAGAAGAAGGCAAGAATATAAAAATTGAGAGAGAGAGAGAGAGATGGGGCAGATTGGTAGCCAGATCAAGGCCAGCCTGGCTGGGAATGGAAAAGGACTAAGCCCAGGCCTTCTGGCTATAGCCTGTTGAGCCCCCACAAAGACAGTGCATTCAGACTGTGAGAGGCAGCTCTGTAAAACTCTGGGGGCCCAATTGTCAAAGGGCCAGGCAAATCCCCGTACCAGTGAAGATGTTATTTACAGCATTTTCTGTGCACAGGCAACATTTACTCAACTTTGAGTCTAGCAAAACATTTGCACAGGCTGTTGTAAATAGAGGAAAAAGTCACAAAAAAGCAACCATTTTTATAAATTGTATGCCAGCGGCAGAAATTATGTTGGGCATGGCGACCCTCCCTTGCGCAACTTTTTCTGCGGCACGTGCACTGTTGTTTCCTTTCAAAACTTCGGCCCATGGTGTTAAAGGGAATTCTCCTCCATCGTATATTCAGTGTCTTTTACTCTCATTGCATTCAGGAGTACGTTGTTTCCAGAATTATTTTATAGTTGGTTATTCATTTTGTCCACTCACTCTTCTCATTCCTCAACTTAATCATGTTGTAGCTTTATCTCCCCTTTTACAAATCCTTCTTGCTTTCTTTTTTTAAATTGAATGTACTTTATTGAGATTATCCTTTTTTACAAAAACATGACAGACATAACTTAACAAGCAAAATGATAAACAACAAAACCCCCAATTTCTGCAGTTATTCCTCCAGACCAGAGTGCTGAAACACAAAATGTACCGCTCAGTTCCTACACATGTAACATTAATTCTAGGGACATGGATATGTTGTTCTATCCACACTTACTGGCAGGTTCCTTGCCACTTTAAATCTTGCTGGGAGGTCTTCAAGCTGGCTCCTCCCACCCACCCGGGTGGTAAAACTCTCGGCTCCGCCCCATGACGCCAGATCTTCCTTACCACTTGGAAGCTCAGGTTCCCTCCTTGGCGCTCTGTGTTTTAGGCCTGGATCCTAACTCGTCGGTTAATCCAAAACTCATTCTAAAGTTTAAAAGACTTCGGTCTTCTTTTTCCCTCACGGCTGCGATGGACAAATCGACTCCCAGATTTCGGCGGTGCCCTTGTGAGTAGAAGATGTCTCGGACCGATCCGCACTCCACGTGCGTTTACTGCCTTGGCCTCGAACACGGTCCGCAGGCCTGTGAATTGTGCAAGTCCTTTACGGTCAACGTTCTCGAAGACCATGCTGCCAGACTTCAACTTGGGCGCCCCGAGAGACGTATTCCTCCGGTTAAGTCGAAGGAGGCCCGTTGGGTGGTGTCCGCTGCGGCAGGCTCAGCTGAGCAACTTGAGTAAATGATCGCCCTCACGGAGGAGGTGGCCCAGGCCGCATCTTCTTCTTCCTCGGTCGCGGCATTTATCCCGCTCTCCTTGGGCTCCTCCTACTCGGCTTCATTTAAGGAGCTTTGTCAGTCCCTCTCTACTAAAGGAGAGGGGCCATCGGGACACTCCTCTCGGTCCAAGAAAAAGGACTCGAAAGGTAAGTCCCACCGTCGACGTTCGTGGGAGCGGGAAAGGTCCCTTTCCCTGGATAGTCAACACTCAACTTCGGTTGAGGTTGCAGCTAAGGCCGCTGGCTTCACGATGTCCCCGTCAGGTCAACCGCCTGAGACACCCGCCGATGCAGTCGAGATTTTTCTCGACCTGTTAGACGGGCTGTCGACTGGAGAAGCTGACAACCCATCTTCACCGGTTCCCCCGGTGGAAACCAAGGAATTGCCCATGCCTCCTGTGCCGGAGTTCCCAGTTAAGGTCCCTGAGCCGGGGGTGGAACAGGTTTCCCCCACTCCCTCCCAGACCCACCCTTGAAAACACAGAGGATCTCGGTCTCGGACCTCCTCTCAGTCCAGCCGATCCCGCTGACATCGGCGGTCTCGGTCTTGGCACCGAGGGAAGCGGCGACACCGCTCATCCTCGTCATCGTCCTCCTCAGAGGATAGGCTCTGGCGCAAGTTGCATCGGCGCTATGAGGATCTTTTGTGGCAGCAGCTCCTTTTGTCCGGGAACAAGCCAACTCCGCCGCCTTCCCCGGCCATTAAGTGGCTGTCACCTGATCGGTCGAAACAACCCCTCGTGGTCATCGAGGAGGCCGCGCCGGTTGTTCGCCGAAAACCAGCTGCACCACCCATCGTGGTGGAACCCCGCCTCACAATCAAAACTGGGGCCCGACCAAGGATTCTCGGTCGGGTCATGGGTTGCCCCATCGGTTGTCGGTCACCCTCACTCCCGATCGCCCTCGGCAGGTGGAGGGTGGCTCAGGCCCTCGACAGCTGTTTGCAGACTCCTTGGAGTCTGACGATGACTCTTCCCTGCTCTCCAGGCCTCTCGACCTGGAGTCCTCTGGGGGACAGTCGGTGGACAAGAGCCCATCCTCGTTCATGGGATTACTTCGGCTCATCTCAGAATCTACTGGGATGAAGCTTGAACCCGTGTCAGAGTGGGCCAGGTATCCCCTCACGGAGATACTGGACCGATGGGATTCTCCTACGGAGGCCTTTCCTGTGGCCGAAGCCATTGTTGGCCCGGCTCTGGAGCTATGGCAGCGGCCAGCTTCTTGTCCAGCTCTCTCGGCCAGGATGACCAGGAAGTATGCTGTTCCCACCGCTCACTCTCTGATTCTCAGAGCCACTCTCATGGAGGGGTTCAGGATCTACATTGTTTTCTCCGCGCCTGAAATGCTCAGGACAAGGACAAGCCACCGGATAAAGAGTCCAAGAAACTGGACTACTCTGGGCGTAAAGTTTATGCTGCGTCCTCCTTAGGCCTTTGTCAGGCTAGTTCGGCCTTACTGATGGCACACACTTCCCACGTCCTTTTGGGCTCCCTGGATGAGGTGATTCCTCATCTCCCGGCTGACCTCCAGACTACGGTCAAGTTGGTGCGGGATCAGGGAAGGGCGGTTGCAGAGCAACAGCTCCAAACTGCCCTCAACATTGGAGACTCTTGTGCCTGGTCAGTAGCGGCTGCAGTGGCCATGCGCCGCAGAGCTTGGCTGCGGATCTCCACCTTCACGGCGGATACTCAGCACAAGCTGGCAGACGTTCCCTTCCTGGGTACCAACTTGTTCGGTCCCAGGGTGGAGGGTCAGTTGCAGAGGATCGAGAAGTCCAATGCCACCTTGGCCTCAGTCACGTCTGCCCAGAAGGACAAAGGCCGCCAGCAGCAGCGTAAGCCCTTTCGGTCTTCTGCCCCTGCGGCACGTCCGGCCCAGCAACACCAGCATCAGGGCCAGCAGGCTCGCACTTGGCACCTCCAGCAGGAAGCCGGAAGGAAAAGGCCCAGGAGGTCCCTCGGCCGGTCCTTCCTCCAAGCCTGCCCAGTGATGGGTTGAGGGGTGTTACCCCAGCCCGCCACTCCCCTGGGTTCTCCCCGCGGGGACGGCTCCACACTTCTTTTCCCGCTTCTGGTCCACTCATCACTGCGGACCGCTGGGTGTTGGAAGTGGTAGGGAAAGGTCTGCTCTGAATTGAAAGAGGCCCCACTTATCGGGCCGCCGCCCCACTGGGCCAGGTCCGTGAGCTCTTCTGTCGGCCCGCCGAGCCGACATTGCTCTGCCCTCCAAAAGGAGGTGAGCAGGAGGCAGCGGATCCTCACTCAGACCCAGGGTTTGTGTCCAGGTATTTCCTGGTCCCAAAACGGACAAGGGGGGGCTGGTGCCCCATTCTAGACCTACACAACCTGAACAAGTTCCTAAGGTCCCGAACCTTCAGGATGGTCACTCTGGCACAGATCATTCCATCCTTGGAACGAGGCACGTGGTTCTGTTCTCTGGACCTCCAGGACGCGTTCTTTCATGTCCCAATCTGTCAGTCCCACCAGCGATTCCTTCATTTCAGAGTGGAGGGTTCCCTTTATGAGTTCTGGGCCATGCTCTTTGGCCTCTCTCCAGCTCTCAGGGTCTTCACCAAATGCATGGCAGTGGTGACAGCATTCCTGCGGCGCCGAAGGGTCCGGATGTACCCTTACCTGGACGACTGGCTGATTGCAGCCCCCTCCAGGCTGGAGGTGGAGTGGTCCAGGGATCTGGCCCTCCAGGTCTGCTTTCAGATTGGCCTCCTCATCAACAAGGCCAAATCAGAACTCATGCCAACGCAGGTGATTCAATTCATCGGGGCAGAGCTCGACTCTCTTCGAGCCAGAGCACGGCTCCTGGAGGACAGGGCCGAGGTTCTCTCCTCCTTTGCCCAATCATTTCTGGTTGGGCAATTGTGCTCAGCCCGGGACTTCCTGCGCCTCCTGGGCCTCACGGCAGCCTGCACCAGCATGGTCCAGTGGGCCTGCTGGCACATGCGTCCCCTTCCATGGGGGCTGGCCCACAAATGGTCACAGCGCTCCGGTCCTCTGGACCAGCCAGTGGCGGTGACCCAGGAGATGTGGAACACTCTCCAGTGGTGGATCATTCCTGCTCATCTGCAGGAGGGCATCCCGTTTGTCTGCCCCGAGCCGACGGTCATTCTAACGACCGATGCCTCTCTGATGGGTTGGGGTGCCCATCTGGGGGAGCACAGAGCACATGGCCTCTGGTCCCCAGGAGTCTCGATGCCACATCAACCTGCTGGAGCTTCGAGCGGTCCGACTAGCCCTCACCGCCTTCACTCCATTTGTACGGCGTCAAGTGGTCCAGGTCCAGACAGACAATACCACGACCATGTACTACCTAAACCGCCAGGGCGGGACGCACTCCTTGCCCCAGTGCAAGGAAGCTCTCCGCACGTGGTCCCTCTTGAGCAGACTGGAGGCAGATCTCCTAGCCATCCATGCGGCAGGAGCCTCCAACACTCTGGCCGATGCCCTAAGCCGGATAGGTGCTGCATCTCACGAGTGGTCTCTCCTGCCAGAGGTAGTACACGGTCTGTTCTCCCACTGGGGCACACCTCAGGTGGACCTGTTTGCTTCCAGGGGAGAATGCGAAGCTGAGGCTGTTTCATGCCCGCCCCCCCTTAGCAGGGCTCGCTGCAGGGGGATGCCTTCTTGAGGCCGTGGACCCCGGGCCTCTTCTACGCCTTTCCCCCATTTCCCTTGATCCGCAAGGTGCTTCTCAGGGTGAGGAGGGACAAAGCACTGGTGATTCTGGTAGCCCCAGACTGGCCCCGCCAGTTCTGGTATCCAGATCTCCTCAGCCTCAGCTCCAGGCTCCCGAGGCAGCTTCCAGCCCGCCCCGGACCTGATCTCAGTCAACCAAGGGAAGGTACTACACCCGGACCTTCAATCCCTGCACCTGATGGCCTGGGTCCTGAGCGGCTAGAGTTCCAGGCCTTGGGTCTTTCCTACGAGGTCCTCAACGTTGTTGAGGCATCCTGTAAGGAGTTGACCAGAAAATGCTATACCTTCAAATGGAAGAGATTCTCCATTTGGTGTCAGGATAAGGGGTTGGACCCTTCCTCCTGCTCCTTGGCCAGCATTCTGGACTACCTATGGTCCCTTTCTCAGCAAGGGCTTCGGTCGACGACCCTTAAGGTGCACCTGGCAGTCATCTCTGCTTAACGGGCGCGGGCTGGAAAGCAGTCGGTGACGCAGGAGAAGGTGGTCGGGCGCTTTTTCAAAGGCCTTGATCACTGCTATCCCTCCAGTGTGAGAACCCCACTCCATGGGATCTACTGCTGGTATTGGCTAAGCTCATGGGCAAGCTATTTGAACCAATGCACAGGTGTGATATCTCTCACCTGTCGAGAAGACCGCCTTTGGTGGCTATCTCGCCAGCCAGAAGGATGGGAGGCTCCAGGCGCTTCCATCGAGTCTCCTTATCTGGTCTTCCACAGGAACAAGGTTGTCCTGCGCCCCCACCTGAAATTCCTTCCAAAGGTGGTGTCGGAGTTTCACCTTAACCAGGTGTTGACTCTGCTGGTGTTCTACCCCAATCACACCTCGAAGGCCGAATATAGGCTCCATACTTTGGACCCTAGAAGAGAGCTCCCTTTTATAAGGAGAGGACGGCTGAAATTGAGAGAGGTTCGCCAGCTCAGTTTGTCACCTACGCTGAAGTCACATCTGGCAGACCTACAGCCAAGCGGACGATAGGCAGGTGGGTCACCTCTTGCATAGATCTCTGCTATAGGTTGGCGGGCATGGAGCCTCCCAGAGGGATAAGAGCTCATTCTACCTGCCATACCGCTGCTTCGGTGGCTGCTTCCAGGGACATCACTATCCAGGAAATCTGCAGGGCTGCTACCTGGAAGTCAGCACACACCTTCATTACCCACTACCACATCGACCTTGAGTCACGCCGGGATGCTGGTTTTGGGACCTCAGTTCTCCAGTCCTTATTTCCCAAGTAGGGGGTGTGCACCTTGCCTCCCTCCTCCCGGAGAACTGCTAGGAGTCTGCCAGTAAGTGTGGATAGAACAACATATCCATGTCCCTAGTAATACAGGTTACTCACCTGTAACAGGAGTTCTAGGAATGGTATATGTTGTTCATCCACACTACCCACCCGACCTCCCCGGCTTCGACGCACAACCTGGCTTCCAGCGGGCTAGATCTAGCGTCATGGGGTGGAGCCAAGAGTTTTACCACCTGGGTGGGTGGGAGGAGCCAGCTTGAAGACCTTCCGGCAAGATTTAAAGCGGCAAGGAACCTGCCAGTAAGTGTGGATGAACAACATATACCATTCCTAGAACTCCTGTTACAGGTGAGTAACCTGTATATTGCTTGCATTCATAAGGCAGGGAGTAATACCGGGCTCAATTTCCAAACACCCGAGAATGCCACAAGTCTCTGGTGCACTGATCATACGACGCATGGGGCTTGTGGCATTCTCCCAGCACCGATTGGGATTTTCACTCCCATGCGCCAAATACCAAGTTAGACCAGCTCCCCAGTCTAACTTACGGCATGCTGGAGACTGTTACGGGTCTCTGCCAAATATTTGGTGCAAGCCGCTGTTAAGAGTGGAAAGTGTTGCAACTGCACCCGATGTACTAAAATCAAGTGAAGTTGCATCAAAGAACAAAGCTGATGCAGGGTTTGATGCAAGCCCTGCGCCAACCTTCGAAAATCGTGGCCACTGTGTTAACTTATTCTGTGGCGTGGTCTAACCCCTCTGCAAACAATTGCAATTGCAATGGCTCCAAACGTTTCTTAAATGACTGTGATCTGTTATTTATACTTAACATGATTTTTTTTGTATGTGAACTGCATATAAAATCTCCCTGTGCCATTGCTGGTATGATGGGTTTACTGGTCCAGCCAGTGTCTTAAGATTAGCTTGTAATGGCCACCACTGAGGTCAGTGCCATGTAAGGTTTCTGTGGTCCCATGAGTACATTCCTGTAAATCTCCAACATGCATACCGAGGGGCTGAATCTTTGCTTATTTCTAGTACGGGATCTATTTGTGCTTTAAAAGCCTCCCACAAGGGTTTAGCTTTCGGGCAACTCCCAACATCTGTGCATTAAGGAGCCCTCATCCTCCCCATACCTTGTACACGTGGGTTCTGACAGTTTACTCATTCTGAATAGTTTTGGGGCATAAAATACATATTATTTAGAATTTTGTACTGGATGAGCCTTAAATGATCTGTGTCAATGCATTTTTTGTATCTTCCTACATGTTCTCTCTGCTGCTTTTTTCTCTTCCACTATTTCGTTTTACCATCCTTAACTATGTCCTGCCCTTCATTCCTTCTCTGCTTCATCTTTGCCCCCACTTACTCTCTCCTGTCCCCCACTGTACCCCTCCATCCACACCCATTCTCTCCTGTCCCCATTGTCCCCCTCCATCCACACTCACTCTGTCCTGTCCCCCACTGTACCCCTCCATCCACACCCACTCATTCCTGTCCCCCAAGGTACCCCTACATCCCCGCCTACTCTCTACTGTCCTCCAGGATATCCCTCCATCCCCACCCACTCTCTTTTGTCTCACAGGGTACCCCTACATCCACACCCACTCTCTCCTATATCCCCACTGTATCCCTCCATCCCACCCATGCTCTCCTGTCCCCCATTGTACCCTTTCATCACCACCCACTGTCTCCTTTCCCCCACTGTACCCCTCTATCCCCACCCACTTTCTTCTGTCCCCCACTATACCTCTCCATCCCACCCACTCTCTCCTGTCCCCCATTGTACCCTCCATCCACACCCACTCTCTCCTATCCCTCATGTACCCTCCATCCCACCCACTCTCTCTCATGTCCCCACCTGTATCCCTCTATCCCCACCCACTCTCTCCTGTCCCCACTGTACCCTCCATCTCACCCACTCTCTCCTGTCCCCATTGTACCCCTTCATCTCCACCCACTCTCTTTTCCCACCTTGTACCCCTCTATCCCCACCCACCTCTCTCCTGTCCCCCACTGTACCCCTCTATCCCCACCCACTCTCTTGTCCCCACTGTACACCTCCATCCACACTCACTCTCTCCTGTCCTCCACTGTACCCCTCCATCCACACCCACTCTTTCCTGTCCCCCAAGGTACCCCTCCATCCCCACCCACTCTCTCTTGTACCCCTCCATCCCACCCACTCTCTCCTGTTCCTCACTGTACCCCTCCATCCCACCCACTCTCTCCTGTTCCCCACTGTACCCCTCCATCCCACCCACTCTCTCCTGTTCTCCACTGTACCCCTCCATCCCACCCACTCTCTCCTGTTCCCCACTGTACCCCTCTATCCCCACCCATTCTCTCCTGTCCCCCGTACCCATCCACCCCACCCACTCTCTCTCCTGTTCCCCACTGTACCCTCTATCCCCACCCACTCTCTTGTCCCCCACTGTACACTCCATCCACACTCACTCTCTCCTGTCCTCCACTGTACCCCTCCATCCACACCCACTCTTTCCTGTCCCCCATGTGCCCCTCCATCCCCACCCACTCTCTTGTACCCTCCATCCCACCCACTCTCTCCTGTTCCTCACTGTACCCCTCCATCCCACCCACTCTCTCCTGTTCCCACTGTACCCTCCATCCCACTCACTCTCTCCTGTTCTCCACTGTCCCCTCCATCCCACCCACTCTCTCCTGTCCCCACTGTACCTCTCTATCCCCACCCATTCTCTCCTGTCCCCTGCACTCCATCCACCCCACCCACTCTCCTCCTGTTCCCCACTGTACCCTCCATCCCCACCCACTCTCTTCTGTTCCCACTGTACCCTCCATCCCACTCACTCTCTCTGTTCTCCACTGTACCCTCCATCCCACCCACTCTCTCCTGTTCCCACTGTACCCTCTATCCCCACCCATTCTCTCCTGTCCTCCTGCACCCATCCACCCCACCCACTCTCTCCTGTTCCCCACTGTACCCTCCATCCCCACCCACTCTCTCTGTTCCCCACTGTACCCATCCATCCAGCCCACTCTCTCCTCTCCCCATTGTACCATCCATCCCACCCACTCTCTCCTGTTCCCTATTGTACCCCTCCGTCCCCACCCACTCTCTCCTGTTCCCCACTGTACCCCTCCATCCACACTCACTCTCTCCTCTCCCCCACTGGACGCATTCATTGTCACCCACTGTCTCTTGTACCCCTCTATCCCCACCCACGCTCTCCTGTCCCCTACTGTACCACCTCTATCCTCACTCACTCTCTCCTGTACCCCATTGTGCCCTTCCATCCACACCCACTCTCTCCTGTCCCCCACGGTACCCCTCCATCCACACCCATTCTCTCCTGTCCCCCACGGTACCCCTCCATCCCACCCACTCTCTCCTGTCCCTCACTATACCCCTCCATCCCACCCACTCTCTCCTGTCTCCCACTGTACCCCTCCATCCCACCCACTCTCTCCTGTCCCCATTGTACCCCTCCATCCCACCTACTCTCTCCTGTCCCCTACTGTACCCTCCTTCCCCACCCACTCTTATGTTCCCCACTGTACCCCTTCATCCCCCACTCTCTCCTGTCCCCCACTATACCCTCCATCCCCACCCACTCTCCTGTTCCCCACTGTACCTCTTCATCCCACCCACCTCTCCTGTCCCCACTGTACCCTCCATCCCCACCCACTCTCTCTCTGTCCCCAGTGTACCCCTCCATCCCACCCACTCTCTCCTGTCCCCATTGTACCTCCATCCCCACCCACTCTCTCCTGTTCCCCACTGTACCCCTCCATCTCACCCACTCTCTCTTGTCCCCCACGGTACCCCTACATCCACATCCACTCTCTCCTGTCCCCCACCGTACCACTCCATCCCACTCACTCTGTCCTGTCCCCTGTGTACCCCTCCATCCCCACACACTCTCTCCTGTTCCCCACTGTGCCCCTCCATCCCCACCCACTCTCTCCTGTTCTCCACTGTATCCTCCATCGCACCCACTCTGTCCTGTCTCCCACTGTACCCCTTCATCCCCACCCACTCTCTCCTGTCCTCCACTGTACCCCTCCATCCCCACACACTCTCTCTTGTCCCTCACGGTACCCCTACATCCACATCCACTCTCTCCTGTCCCCCACCGTACCACTCCATCCCACTCACTCTTTCTCCCTGTCCCCCACTGTACCCCTCTATCCCACCCACCTCTCCTGTCCCCACTATACCCCTCTATCCCCACCCACTCTCCTGTCCTCCACTGTACCCCTCCATTCCCACCCACTGTCTCTTGTACCCTCCATCCCCACCCACTCTTTCCTGTCCCCACTGTACCCATCTATCCCCACCCACTCTTTCCTGTCCCCCACTGTACCCCTCTATCCCACCCACCTCTCCTGTGCCCCACTGTACTCTTCTATCCCCACCCACTCTCTCTAGCACCCCTCCATCCCCACCCACTCTCTCCTGTTCCCACTGTACACTCCATCCCCACCCACTCTCCTGTTCCCCACTGTACCCCTCCATCCCACCCACTCTCTCCTGTTCCCCATTGACCCTCCATCCACATCCACTCTCTCCTGTTTCCCCACTGTACCCTCCATCCAACCCACTCTCTCCTGTCCCCATTGTACCCCTCCATCCACACCCACTCTCTCCTGTTCCCCACTGCACCCCTCCATCCTCACCCACTCTCTCCTGTTCCCCACTGTACCCCTCCATCCCACCCACTCTCTCCTGTTCCCCACTGTACCCATCCATCCCACCCACTCTCTCCTGTTCCCCACTGTACCCATCCATCCCATCCACTCTCTCCTGTCTCCATTCCCACCCATTCTCCTGTCCCCTACTGTACTCTTCTATCTCCATCTACTCGCTCCTGTCCCCCACTGTACCCCTCTATTTCCATCCCCTTTCTCCTGTTGTCCTTGGTACCCCTCCTTCCCCACACGCTGTCTCCTGTTCCCCACTGTACCATCCATCTCACCCACTTTCTCTTGTCCCCCAGAGTCCCCACGTATTCCCTTCTGTCTTCCACTGTACCCCTCCATCCCACCCACACTCTCCTGTCCCCTACTCTACCCCTCCATCCCACTCACTGTCTCCTGTCCCTCACTGTACCCGTACATCCTCACCCACTTTCCTGCACCCCCTGTAATGCCCCTCCATCCCCACCCACTCTCCTCTTTCCCCAGGGTTCCCAATACCCACCCTCATCTGTCTTCCATCTCTTCTTTCCCTTCAAGCACTCACTATCTGTTTCTCTTCCTCGGCCTAGCTGCACTATCTGAGATTGCCAAAGGACATCAGTGAGGATCATGTGATCCTAATGGACTGCACGGTGTCTACTGGAGCTGCTGCCCCGATGGCTATAAGAGTACTACTGGTAAGCATGATATAAAGTTCATCCCTATGATTTGTGTGACTAGTAACAGCAACTTCCTGTTAAGACCTATAGTAGATGATGGTGGTAAGAGCTGCTTACAGACAGCAGCTGTAAGTACAGTTCACAGGTACAGACTTGAATCATCAGAACAAAGAGTGTAACCTGGGTCAGAGATTTCATTTTCTGTTGCAACCTGCAAAACCAGTAACTCAGTGAGTTTAGTGGCCAGTCACAAACTTAAGTAGCCAGAGTGAACTACAAACTTTCTGAGCAACACTCAGTCAGATCGGGCCTTAAAAACAAGCACAGAGGCAGAACTGGCTTGTCTTGTGCAGTGGACAAACTAGTTTTGTTTTTGTGTTTTGTGACATTGAATAATTTCATACTTCTGACAAAAAACGGGAGTAAATTGCAAAGTCCAGAAAGTGGAACAGCATCACTTTCTGGTGTGTTGTAGCTCGAGGAGCCATGGGTGCACCATCTGATGCACACTGTCTTATGAAATTTGACCCATTTTCTGCTTGATACCAGTGGGCATGGCCATACATTGACAGAAATCTGCCCCATATGGTGCTCGATGCCAGTGGACACAGCTGTACATCATCTTCACCAGGAGCTCTAGAGGCCTTCAGAAAACACATCGCAAAAGCAGTCCTTCACCCAAAGCGCTGGTCGCCATCATTGGTCCCGCTGCATTCATGGGAAAACAATTCTTCAAATTCCTGCACTTTTGTTTCAGGCTGTTACCTGCATGATGTGTGAATTTGTGCACAGACATGCCCCCAGTTTTATGGTCTCGCTGATGGGGCAGGGGCAGTTGGATCACCATCTTGGATATGCTGGCAGCCTGAACAGTATCTTGATACCCCCTGGCTACTGAAGTTTTCTGTTACCAATTTAAAAAAAATTAAAACTAACACCAGAACCAGTGACAGTATCCAGCTCTCGCAGGCTAGCCTGTGGAAGATTGTGTTTCATGCTACACTTTGCTGTTTGAACCCTGGATAGTGTTGCTTTACAGAGGAGCACAGGATTGTCAGGTCTCTGATAATCTGAAAGTCCATGAAGATCTCTTTTAAATGGGATATTGGACTAACTTGTAAGTATCAGCAAATTTGGCACTATCCTTGTCTTAAGTCAGCCCTATATTAAAGCAAGGCAGAATTGTTCCTTGGAACCTTGAGACAGGAAGTGATGTCACGGTTGGGGAGGCTGTATGTTGCTAAGCATGGCTTGTCCTATTCCAGTGGCTGCTGCTGTCTCTGGACAGCTGACACAGCTCGGCTCAATATCTTGTATAACAGAGCTTTTCATTCTTTTAGGCTTTGTGGGACCCCCGGTCACTTGGCATAGTGCAGTGTGATGTATCGTCCCCCATGGAGGAACTTTCAAAATAACTCTGTACAAGACCTTTTCATGGCCTTTCAGACTTTTTTTTACTTTCTCTTTTTTTTGCCCCCTTACTCACTCTGCTCCCTAGTCCCTATCTGAGCCCCATGCACCACACAGCTACACCTACTTTGAGAGGCCCGAGGTGTCTGCTCCTAAGGTACTACTCACTCCTGCTTACCTCTAGAGCCCCCAGATAACCCACCGGGCAGGACAAGGGAGGCCTTCCCCTTACCTCCCCCGGACATCATGGGAGCGCGCACAGGTGGAGCCTTCTCTTGTAGATGTGTTGCTGGAGGTTTGTCGCTTGGACCTTGAGCAGGGCACATTTTCCTTGTTCTCCCCGCCCCAGACATTCACAGGCAAGGAGGACCAATGAGCTGGAGGTGCGTGGTTACATGCCTCCGCTCTGGTCCTCGGCCAACGTTTGTCCCTCCCATGTCTTCTGCCTCCTCTGCTGCACCGTCACCACCCATGGTCACCCAGGTGGTGGCGGTATTGCGGTGAGGAGCGCTGCCCACCCCACCCAGAGAAGGAGAGCGGCCAGTCGGATGCTCAGTCCCTCTCCCCCCAGCCGACCCTCCGACGACCCGTACTCACTACCGAACCCGAGTCACCGGCATCGCGAGCAGTAGCACTACTGCTGCGCCGATGGGCCAGCTAGCCCTTTCAGACTTTTAAGGGACTCTTCATACATATGTTCCCCTTTAAACCTGACTGGGGGTCTTTGGGGGGTTATCAGTGCCCCTGCCTGCACCTGGGAGAGATGGTTTCACAAACAAACTCATGTAGCCTGCCTGGAAACCAAGAGTGGTCTGGACTCGCTACAGAGATGAGGTGCTTGGCTCCTGGGGCATTTGGAAACCACTGTCTTGGCAATCCCCCCCCCCCAAACTGACAAACTGACTGGCTTAAACCCAGTCTGTGTCAGTTGAGCTGCTGTCTTTCTGCTATTTACTTTATCTCCCAATGACAGTATAGAATTTAAACAAGCATTACAGAACTGTTACTGATAGTTCCACTCAATTACAGTGTCTCCTCTTTCAAACTATCTCCCTCCCCAGGACCATGACGCTCAAGAGGATAAAATCTTTCTGGTCTCCTTGCTGATGGCAGAGATGGGTGTGCACTCCGTGGCATACGCCTTCCCACAAGTCAAGATCATTACCACAGCCGTAGACAAGAAAGTCAGTGACCTGTTCCATATCATCCCTGGGATAGGTGAGTACCCACACAGACTGCTCAAGTAACACCCTCTCCCCAGCTACCCCACATCAGCCTTGGGGTCGGTGAGCACAGTACCCATGCAGACAGCTCAAGTAACATCCCACCCCCCTCACTCCTCATCAACCCTGGGATCGGTGAGCACAGTAGCCATACAGACAGTTCAGGTAACATCCCACCCCCTCACTCCACATCAACCCTGGGATCGGTGAGCACAGTACTCATACAGACAGCTCAGGTAACATCCCACCCCTCACTCCACATCAACCCTGGGATCGGTGAGCACAGTACTCATACAGACAGCTCAGGTAACATCCCACCCCCTCACTCCACATCAACCCTGGGATCGGTGAGCACAGTACTCATACAGACAGCTCAGGTAACATCCCACTCCATCACTCCACATCAACCCTGGGATCGGTGAGCACAGTACCCACACAGGCAGCTCAGGTAACATCCCACTCCCCTCACTTCACATCAACCCTGGGATCGGTGAGCACAGTACCCATACGGACAGCTCAGGTAACATCCCACCCCACTCACTCTACATCAACCCTGGGATCGGTGAGCACAGTACCCACACAAGCAGCTCAGGTAAAACCCCTCACCCCATGTCTCAAAACAGACATGTGATCCAGCTCTGTCTACAGGCCACATAACTAGCAAGTGTCTGTGAACATGACTTCATGTCCTGTCCCTCAGCCTCTGTGGAATCCAATATGGCACCTCAGAAGAATCTAATGGATACCTCCTTAAAGAGACACTGTCAACCTGTTTTTCATCATATTATTTCTAGCTGAAATCCCACATATTATGATTGCTTACCCTCTCTAAAATTCACTGATGTTGCTGTTTCTTTTGTCTGTCTCCTTGTTTAGTAGAACTGAAATGCATGACAATGTATAATTATAAATGACCTTGTTTTGTTTACAGTCCTGGATCTGTTCTTACTACGTATTTCCTGAGCATTAGAAACACACCCAAACAGTGCAGTCACTCATGAGGCAGTAGCCTCTTGAACTCCCACTGCATCATGAGGGGCTACACTGTGTTATGGGTTTTCCCAAGTCCAGGAAAGATGCATTTGGAGTTGATCAAGGAATATAAAAAAAACTGTTTTGGTGTGGTAACACCAGTATGTTGGGCAGTCTGTTTTTCACTTTGGTAAAGAAAATAAGAGTCAGAATGAAACTACCAGCTACATCAGCATATTTATAGAATGTTGGCAATCATAAATGGAATCGAGCGGCCTCCGCTCAGCATTCCTTCGTGGTTAAACTCTTAAATAAATAAATAAAATAAAATGTGTTTTTTAAACTAGGGACATTTTGAGCCCTAAGGGGGTTGACAGTGTCCCTTTAAGTTCATTCATTGAAATGAATGAACCCCTGCAACCTTTTCCCAACCTCATGTTTTTATATCTGGAGCTGCTGTAATAACCAGGCATGTTTCCGTCTTCTTCGAAGATATCTCTTTCATCAGGCCACACCTCTGGAAGTATAACCGCCAGGCACTAGGACCATATGGAAACTTTTTTAGCAAGCAGTCCACTAGGGGCAGCCACAACGACATCCTGTTGCTTCTCCCCCAAGTCTATTCACTGAACATCACACTTGGTTAATTTTCCTATTCATTATTCACAGTATTTGCTGATGGATGGACGGATAGATGGATTGAATAAACTTTTATTTATCTGCACTTGTGGTAAACTGCCCAGAAGACATTATGAATATTTAAAATACAAACAAAAAAATAAGAAAACAATAGCCGCCTTTCTCCTGTACTCTTGTCACCCCCTTCCCGAAAAAAGAAATCTCTTGGGCACCTGCCATCATTGCCCCTTTACTCAGACCAGGCCCCTTTCTTCAGTCTGTGCCCCTGCCATCATTGTCCCTTTACTCAAGCCAGGCCCCCTGGTTATCGCTTCACCTTTTCACATTCCAGGCCCCAGACATCACTGCCCCTTTTCTCAAGCTGGGCCCCAGACATCACTGCCCCTTTTCTCAACCTGGGCCCCAGACATCACTGCCTCTTTCCTCAAGCTGGACCCCTGACATCAGTGCCTCTTTCCTCAAGCGGGGCCCTTGACATCACTGTCCCTTTCCTCAAGCTGGGTTCCTGCTGTCACTGCCTCTTTCCTCATGCTGGGCCCCTGCAGTCATTGCCCCTTTCCTCAAGCCGGGCCCTGCCATCACTGCCCTTTTTCTCAGGTAGGCCCCTGCCATCACTATCCTGTTCTTCAGATGGTGCCCCTGCCATCACTGCCCCTTTCCTCAGGTAGGGCCATTGCCATCACTGACCCTTTCCTCAGGCAAGGCACCTGCCAACACTGCCCTTTCCTCAGGCGTGGCCCTTACCATCACAGACCCTTTCCTGAGGCAGGAGGCCTCTGCCATCACTGCCCTGTTCAGGCTGTACCTCTGCTATCACTGCCCCATTTATCAGGCGGAGCCTCTGCCATCACTACCCCTGTCTTTAGGTCAGGTACCTGCCATCTTTGCAGGGAAGATGACAGGGCTCTGGCAATCCAGACACCTGAGGAGTGTGGTTGGATGAGGCTCAGTGGTTAGGAAGATGGCACATGGCGATGGTGGAAAGCAGTCTGGTCAGAGGGTGCAAAAAAGGAAAAAGTAATGTGTGTTTAAAAAAAAAGACTAAATATACACTCAAATTTCCTCTGATATTAAGGAAATTTCTGATATAAGGTATTGGGCTTCATAGCCCATTACCTTATATCGTTGTTAGCTAATGCATGATAACATTTTAATTGAAAAGTGCCTCCGTTTAGTAGTGGAAGGGATCGTAACTGGTGCCGAACCCACGGCCAGCCGATCCCTTCCAGCTTCCTGGTGCCTCTGCTCCGTCCCGCTCTGCTCCCACGCTCTGAGATTTTGTGATGTGTGAGCAGGGAGATTTTGGGGGCAAGCCACATACAAGTCTATGGGGACTATTTTTAAATGCCGTTTTTTAGTAACTTTTTAAACACTCATACAAGAAAATTAAAGCCACCGCTCAACTTATAGGGCCCCTACTAGGTAAGTGATGACTTTAATTTTCCTCTAGCAGTGTTTAAAGTTACTAAAAAACAGCATTTAAAACCGCCCACATAGGCTTGTATGGGGCTCGCCCTCATGCTCTCCCTGCTCGCACGTCACAGAATCTCAGAGTGTAGGGGCAGAGCGGAGGTACCAGGAGGCTGGAAGGGATCGGCTGGCTGTGGGTTCGGCACCAGTTGTGATCCCTTCCACTACTAAATGGAGGCACTTTTAAATTAAAATGTTATCATGCATCAGCTCACACTGCCATAGGGTACTGAGCTATGGGCCCGGTGGTGCTGAGGGTTGAGGCGCTGGATGCCACATCTCGTGCCACGCTGGCAACCCGGGTTCAAGAACAAGCCTGGGCTGGCAGGGGTGGGGGAGAGAGGATCCAGCATCCAGAGGACTTCTGTCCTCTCTTGGGGGGAGGGTCCCATGTCATCCCACTCACTGTTTGCCCTCTAGTGGTGACTAGAGGGCAATACAGGTTGGGAGGCATGCCCTGACGTGGTTACATTGGTGGGGAGGGGGGACAGGAAAAAGGGGAAGGAAAAGGAGCCTGGCAGGGCCCCATGATGGTCCGCTGCGCCGAGGGCTGACCCTGGCTTCTGGATTGGGTCTCCAGGGAGGGGACGCCACCTCCCCAGTCCCGCCACAGGGGGCAAGCCATGGGGGAATCTCTGGGGTCAGCGAATGAGGTGCGGTGGGGACCAGAGAGAGTCTCCCTCCTCTGAAGGGCCAAATCCCCTGCCAGAGCTCGGGGAGCATAAATAACTGAATGAAAAACAAAAGGTATTGGGTATGAAGCCCAATACCTTAAGGCACTAGCTCGGAACTTAACTTTAACAAATGTAAAAACAGAGTTTTATGTCCCTTTTAATTAATCATAAATACTGAATCATATTCCACAGCTACTGGTCAAAACATTACCCTACATTTTGATAAACAATTTAATCCCTAGATACTCAAGCTCTTGGATATGGTCTGTGTTTACTAATACAGAGTCTGGGTTCTCTTTCCTCAGCATATTAAAGAAACAGTATTTTCTTGTTTTTTTGAAACTACCTGTTTTGGACATCTGTACCTGGTGTGTGTTTGTGCAATGAAGATATTTTATTTGTGAGACTCTCTCACCCATCTCCTTATCTCTTCCCCTTCCACTAGGAAACTTCGGGGATCGGTACTTTGGCACAGATGCCCCTGCAGACTGGAGCGATGATGATGAAGACACTCCCGCCATGTGATATGCGCATCCTTCTGGTGCTCAGCACTGTGGCACTGCCCCAGGATTGAGGTGGCTACAGTAGATCCCTTGTATTGCAAAGTGTCCCGAGATAGAATAACTTTAAGTATGGCTGACAAGAAATAAGTGCGAGATGTTAATTTTTTTTAACACTTTTTTATTTAGAACTGTACACTATAGTAAAGATGGGGCCTGACCAGTGATCCGTACAAGGGCATTACAGTGTCTCTCGACCTGCTTACAGAGTTTCTCCTGATGCATTCCTCACACTGTTTCCCCAGTTCATAAAGTATTTGCTAATCATCCATCCCCCCAGTACTTTCCCTGCTGAGGTTTCAGCAATCTGTATGTTGTTTAGGTAGTGTTTATATAGTCTTCTTTCGTGGATGCATCATTTTTTTAAATTTTTTTTTAAAGAACAGATAAGTAGTGAGCAATCACAATGCAGAAAGACAGTTCGGTACATAGCGAATAAGGAGCTTGCAATAAAAAGAAACAAGTGAAAAACTTCATGCATAAAGAGCCAGGTACAAATACAGCAAGACTAGAAGAGCTGACTGAGTGTATAAAAAAACACCTAGGCTAAGCTGTCTGGTAATATATCACTTTGCATTTCTCTCTCTCTTTTGTTTTTAAATTAATTATTACTTTAAGGGGTCTTACAATCTCGGGGAAACCTGCTTGAAAAAAAAAAAAGAGTAAAATTACCATATTGGTTTGTCATCAACTACATTTGTAGCGTGCCTTGTGATATTAACTAGGGATGGGCGTCTTGTTTTTTTTGGGGGGGGCAGCTTCAACATTTATTGCAATTTCACCGACTCCATGAGTAAAGGGATATAGCCATAATCAGTGCTTGCACTACAGAGGACAAGGAAGGCTCCCACTAGTCAGTGTTGCGACTTTTTGGTGTCTTACATCTGGAAAATAAGGAGAGGAGCCTACATATTAACATACATATACACACACACACACACACTGTTGTTTACCTGTCATTCTGTCACTAAAGCAGCAGTGCCAGCACCTAGGCTCAAAGTAGAGGTTTCCCCAGGGCCCTTTGTTAAAAAAGAAAACCAGAATTAAGATACCCATTAAATATGCAACATGTCTCTGTGGTGGTGGATATTTTTTCGAGTAATTATTTTTCATGGAAAAAAATGTCTGTAGAAGAAACTTGAACCCATGTGACTCACCAGTTCAAGAAGGAAAATGAAGTACATTTAGACTACGGTGGGTGTTTAGAGGCCATGCCCCACCCCAACCCCCCACAGTGTTCTTGCATATGCAAGACACTTGGCATTTTAAGCCTGACAGTGCTTGTCTGCGTCCAAAGAAAGTGGATTCTTTCAAAGTTCTTGCATGTAGACCATAGAGCTACAGACTGACATTCAGATACATTTTTACAACCTCTTGTATACTTTTTATCTGAACATATCTACTATACTGGCAATATTTCAGTGCTGAACCCTTTACTGAAATCTGTCTAGAGAGGATTTTTTGACTCTGAAAGTTAATTACAGCAAACAGACCTTGTTGCTCTTGCTTTGCTGAGGTTCACTTTACTGATGCGTGGGTGGGTGGTTCTGTCTTTTCTAATCTTACTGATACTACACACACTCAGACACACATCCATTCATACACAGACACACACATCGTCTGACATGCTCACATCTACGTCCACATCCACATATACACACACAGCCACACACATACACCTGCAAGCACAAAACGTACACACAGACTGTTATTATCAAGGCCACTGATTTATGGTGATTAAAGTAATGAAATTCCATTTCCAAGACTTGAAATTCCGGGAATTGCACTGATGATTGTTAGTCTAATTTCTGGATTTTACTGGAATTCTGTTGTGGTTCTTTTAATATGTATATAAATAATTAGAATAAAAGAAGACTTAAAATACAGAGCTTTAAACAAAACAAATTGAAAACAGTACAGGAGGCAATTATGAGAAAAATGCAAGTTCTGTAGATTTACTGATCTGATATAAAATGCCAAATTCTGTGAAATTCGTTGTTTTTAACCGGTGTGCAGGAAGTCCAAGTTCTGGAATTTTACCAGATTTTCCAGTAAAAACCGAAAACCAGTGGCCTTGTGGTTTTTTTGCAAGACAGTAATTCGGGCTGATGCTGAGAGTGACTTTGTACAGTGGTACAGAATGAGCAGCTGAGTCCCACGCTTCACTCTGTAACCAGTTTACAAGCTGTGACATCATTTTAGCTTTTAGTATTATTATTATTTTTAAATCATTTTATATATTTAAAAAAGGAAAAATTAGCCAGATTAGTTAAGTTATTGAATTCACAAGCGGCAGGGCGACACACTCGTAGCACTCCGTGTCGGAGAGTATGCCTTATCTGCTCAGACAGGGGTACAGACTCAGTGGCACTAAATATGAATGTATTTAAATATTTTCGTTTTTGAAGGATTCTGGTTTATCTTATGCTTTACTGTAAAATAAATAAAGATGTGTATATGTATATATATATATATATATGAATAAGATGTGATGGTGTCATTTGTGTGGTGTTAGCTGCTGGCTTGTAGATTGACAGGTTCCATGGCCAGAAATAATTTTAAGATGCAAAAACACACATGGAAATGTCATAACATATCAGCTCTTACTGTAAAAGTTACCATCATCCCCCCAACTCCCCACACACACACACACACCAGTTTGAAATAGTCTGTAACTAAGTGAGGAACTAGGAAACAGTACAAGACTCTTTTCTCAAGAGAGGCTCCCAATCCCTCGACCTCACTCTAGCTGAGCAACAGACTGGGACGAGACTCTGTGTCAGTGTACCCTTTTTATTATTGTTAGTCAAGACTGCCCGACAGCATGTGGTGTAATTCATTCCAGAATAATAAAAAAGAGGAACTGAGATAGAGGCTCAGTCCATTTTATGGTCTAAGGCACTGGGTCCTACCACTGTGAGAGTTACACCGAACTCATTTGGTGTAACTGGGGGGGTGAAGGATACTGTTACGGTATGCAGTTTCTTTCCTGTTGCAGTGAATAACAGGTGGGGTACTCCCTAAAAGTTTACTTGAGTGTCAGGATCAAGTAAGGGGATAGATACCTGGGGGCAGTAGAGTGGTGAATGCTACCACCAGGTATTTCAGAACTCCTAAACAAATCCTGTCTGGATTACCCTGTTTAACAGATCCCTGTAGGGAAGACAGGTTCAGCGTGGCTGGCAAGCAGCTACTGTAGTTGAGTGACCACTAGGAGAGGAGGCAGGGCGGAAACCGAGGGATACCAGCGGTGAAGGATGTGGAGAGTTGAAGGTTGACAAGTAGGAGGGGAGAGGGCATAGGATGCAATACCCACGAAGCAGCTGTTTTCATGGAGGTCTTCAGGAGACAGCGGAGCTGTCTGGTGCACAGTACATTTATTGCACTCTGTGTGGAACTAGCCAAGGTAAAGGCTGATCCTGACAGTGCGAGCCCTGCTGTGAGGACGAGAAGTTAACAGGTACATGGCAGCAGCAGCAGCACCTCCTTAGCAACCTATTCTAAAATAGTGGTAAAGGCTGAACTTAGCTTCTCTGTAGCTGGTCCGAGCTGGGTGGGTGCAGGCTGCTACTACCCCTCTTCCACAAAGGACGCCAAGGGTCTGGGGGGGGCAGGGCAAAGGATTCACTCCGGCAGGGGTGGGGGCCATGGGGTGGTGACAGTGAACTGGTTCACTCTCCTCTGTGATTTGGTATATCTGGCCTCCCCAAGGAGGGAACAGAACTTGATGACCCTTAGATGACACATGTAACAAACTCAGAGTCCAAAGGGAAGGTGAGCTGTAGCAAGGTACTAGTGCTGAGGGCCTCCATAGCTAGGGGATGGAGGGGGTGGTGGGTGTGGAGGACCAGTTAAGTAGAATATGTTTGTACCTATCAGGAGCTTTGGCTGGGAGAGACACACATAGAGTGAAAAATCCAGGTCTGTGATTAGTCCAGAGCCACTCACATGACATTGAAAATTTTCAAACTATTGCCCAGCCAATCTATCACCCTTTACCATGCTCCCCCTCCACTTCCTGGCATCAGTTGTCTGCATGTTTTTCCTACTACTCCCACCCCACCCCGCTTTCTACAATGCAGAGTTTTTATTATAAAAGTTTAGTCGTCTTAAACCCGCACCGACCTAAACTGGTGCCAAGTGAGAGAGTTGGAGACTTCCGCAGAACAGTGGAGCGTGAGCGAAGCTTGCCACAGCAACGCTCAGCACTCACTCTCCACTGTTCACACTGTGAGAGGCTTTTAATGTCGCTGAAGACATTTGGCACTAATTTCTCTGGTTCCCAACCCTCATGCAAGTTTGTGGGTTGGGTGAGCAGTTCATGAAACTGGTGCAAATTTTACAGTCCTCCCGGCTCCGTTTGCAACTCCATGCCAGGAGAACACACCCTGGTGGTAGAAAACTCAGTGGGCACCATTAAACGTCTTTCTCTCCCCAGTCCCAGTTGGCTGCTTGGGATGGGAAAGGAAGAAAACTGGAACAACAATCAACTTCATTTGAAAAACATAAATATGTATCATTTCTGCTCCCAGCCCTGTTTAGCTGGTTTGGGTGGGTGGGTGGGAGAGCAAAATGGGATAACAGAAAATGCTGTCTAGCTCTGTTTGTCCAGTTCATTAGTGGTCTTGGTGAGCACAGAAAGACAGTCTCCTTGACCTTTGTGAGGGGGGGTGGGGGAGCAACCTGCCATTCTGAGGATTTACAAGCCTGCAAAGACAGAAACTACATTTATCAACTCAGGTTAGTCTTAATTTAAAAAAAAAAAATGTATTTAAAGTGTACAAATTGCCTAATGGTTAAGGCAGCATGGGAGGTTCCTTATTGTGTGTGTTGGGGGGGGGGGGGCAACATTACTGACACGAGGTTATATAAAACAGATATTGACCAGAGCCATTTCAGCCTATAGTAGCAAAACCTTGACCCCTCAAGATAAACCATTGCCTTCCAGTAATTACATTGATTGCCCTCAGCCTTCAGCTCTGGGCGGTATAACGATTGTCATTCATCTGGTTCAAGGTTTTCACACCTTTCGCCCTTGACTCGGGTCAGTATTGTATATTATATATAATACATATTCTAGATGTACTGAATGCTGCTGAGCCTATAGCCTGCCAGGTTTGAGGCTATATGGTGTTACAAAAGACACATATTTCTGTGAAAGCAGGTTCCACATTCACTCTGCCCATTCTTTGCTTTATTTTATTTAACCAATGGTAGATCTTTCTTTTTAGTTTCTTTGAAAACTACAAGCTTTGGTGTTTGAGCGTGCAGGACAGCGTGTAGGAAAAAGTGCGTAGGTGTACAAGGGCCTTAACCCTTCCTTTCCCACTCTGGCCACAGCAGAAGAGAACAAAAATAGTAGCAACAGAAAAACAACATATTAAAGTCACTGCTGCTCAGAGGGCCCGCGTTAACCTGGGTGCAAGCAGCGGAAAACGGCAACTGGCCAGTGAGCTATTGTTTTCCATTTATGGCAGTGGCGTCTTCTCTCAGTAACCCCTTTGCAGTTTCACAGTAAAAGCAGCCCTCATATACTACTTACCACCCAGGAGCCATGAAACTGTAGTCTGCCTCATGAGCTGTCCTGCTGGGAACGCCTGCTGTTCTTTGACCTTCCCCCTTTCCTTCACTACCACTTTTCCACCCCACATCTGTTGAGCCAGTTGCACACACATCTACAGTCTGCCAAAAGGAAATGTCTCTGGCTGTAGCCATGCACCTTTGTTACTTGTTTTAAGCGGGTAGTCACCTACATGTGTACGTGTGTGTGTAGGTGTAGGTGAAGGTGAAGGTGGGGCCAATTTAGTGAACAAGGTTTGATAAACCAGATATGACTGGGATGAACTGTTGACTTGTAATAGTCAATGCCCTCAGCCTTTGCTTTGCAAGGCAGCAGTATCAGTCTGATACAATCCACTATACTGCAGTAAACAGTAAATAAGAAAGAAATGTTGGGGTTGGGGAATAGGGGTCAGTCTTCTTACCCATGTTGTTCATTGTGTACGTGGTGCCCGGGGGGATCATAAATCAGTACAGATTGGGGTTTCACTGTTATGTAGATGATACCTAGCTGTACCTGTTGTTTGCATCTGGAATGCCTGGTGTGGAAGACGTGCTGAATAAAAACGTGGCTCAGTTTTAGGACTGGATGTCATTGAGCTGGTTGAGACTCACCTGGCCAAGACTGAGGTACAAGTAGTGGATCTGGGCCATAAGGGGAGAGTGGCTGCTGTTGTGAGGGAGACTGGGCTTGGGCTCAGCTCTGCTAGGCTTTCAGTGAAAAATCTGGGGGGCATTCTGGGTGAGGGGCTAACACTTGACACTCAAGTGTCAGCAGTAGTCTGGTGGGACTTTTGCCATCTAAGTAACATCAGCAGGATTAGATCCCTTATCCCAAGTGAGGATTTAGTGAGACTCGATTACTGCAATGCCCTGTACCTTGGGGGTCAGTGGAGGGAACGCTGCTGCACCTACATCAAGTGCAGAACACAGCAGCCAGGACGCTGACAGGCCTTCCTAGGATGTGCCATGTCTCCCCAGTGCTACATGATTTGCACTGGCTGCCAGTAAAGTGATGCATCTCCTTCAAAGACAGTTTGCCGACTTATGAGGCCCTACATGGGTTGGAAGCTGACTTTCTGTCAGAGCTCCTGTACCCTCACTTGTCCTCTCACCATCTCCGCTCCACTGAGATAGGACTCTTATGATTGCCAAGGGCCAGACTGAAAATCTTGGACACTGGGCCTTCAAAGTGGCTGGCACAGTTTTCTGAACTCACTCCTGAGGGCCCTTAGAGAGGCCCCCTCGATGGGGGCTTTTAAGAGGGATCTGAAACCGAATTTGTTTAAACAAGCATTTGCTGAATGCTGAAACTACTAATTGCTATCTAATCAATCCCAGCTAATTTTATGAATATATATTAAGTTATTATATATTAGTTTTATGACTGTAATTTATTCCTGTATTGTATAATAAGGCACCTTTAGCCTCTGGAAGGGTGCCAGTATAAAAATCTACCACTACTACTGCTACACATAGAAACATAGAATTTGTTGGCAGATAAGGACTGCTTGGTCCACCCAGGCTGCCCATTTTTTCCCTGCCTATACTGCCACTGTACACCCTACCTCATCTCCGGCTACCTCCCCCCTTCATTTCCCAAGATTCCCATGTGCCCATCCCATGCATGCTTGAAGCCCACCACTGTTTATGCCCCCACCACCTCCGCTGGAAGACCATTCCATGCATCCTCCACTCTCCTCAGTGAAGAAGTACTTCCTCGCATCCCTCCTAAATTTGCCCCCTTCCAGCTGAAGTAAACAGTAGGTTAAAAAAATATATTTTTGCTTTGCACACAGAATTTAAATTGGGACCAGCGCCACACTCAGGCGTGGGTCTCTTAGTGCTGACTCTTCTTCTTCTTCTTCTTCAGTATTCTGTATTTATCTCTTTCATTGTTTATTACTGAGGTCAAATGCATGAAAACAGGGTCTCTGTGTGTGGCATGTCATCTCTTCCTCCTGCGTTTCATCCTGATGCAGTCAAAATGCCATGTTTGACAAATCAGAACCCTTTCCACAGTAACAGACTGTGATGTCACAGTGAGTTATGGCTTCAGTTGAGGAAGACGTACAAGGACGACATGAAGTCTGGGTGACAAAGATAATTTTGTCATGCAGATGTCCGCATTAAATGCAAACTGCCATAATCTTGCTTGTCATTTTGCCCAGTACAAGCTGATTTCAAAGTACTGGCTCAAATTCTCTTACTGTTCCACCTCTACAGACTTATTCGTTATCTTAGTGAGGGGTTCTGATTTACACACAATAGTGAGTACCATTTTAGAATTGCATGACATAGTTTATATCCTTGCTCAGCGCTTCCATTGTTGGCATAATGCATCCATGTTCTACTGTAGAATTATGTGATTGAGAGGAATATAAACTACATCATACCATTCTAAAACAGCTAGTTTACAACAGAGTGTTCAGAGCAGAGCTGGAGTGCCAAAGACTTTGCCAAAGACTTTGTTGAACTTACTGTTTATAAGGGGTGTAAAGTATCTGCCAAATCAGTTTTCCAAATTTGTTTACCAATCTGAATCCATCTGACAATTGCTAATTAGGTCTTGTGCTTTTTTCCATGCTCTCTCTCTCTTTCTCTGTCTCTTTCTACTTCCTGACGCATTCCTCGACCAGAGTGCCTGAACTAAAGAGCAGAATTTCCATTTATGTAGTAGTGTTCATGCACTGCATCCTGAAGTGATTTACAAGAACACACACACACACACACACACACACACACACACACACACACACTGATGCTAGTAATGATCAGTGTACCTGCTTTGGAAATGGAGTCATTGGCTGTTTATGTATTTATTTAGTTTTTGTTGACTGAATAAGGTGCGCTAGCCATAGCAATGACTATTTAAAGGCATGACCCGGGAGTTTACAGAGACAAAACATTTGATTAACAGAGGCAGAAACAGTACTATACAGTAAAAGCTTAGACAGTAATAATACAGTGTAGGCAGGAAAAAGCAAAAGTACAAATTGAATCAACAATGATGTATAATGTAGAGTGAATAAGAGAGCAGATACAATAAATAGAACCATTAGGCAGTAATTCAGGAAGAGAAAAGGGGGAAAGATATAAGAACAAATACCAAGAATTATAATTGTAGTAAAAGGATCTAGTAAAGTCAGGAATTGACTAGGGTGGGGATGCAATAAAAGAGGGAGGAGGATAGGATAGGAAAAAGGCAAAAGTAAGGGGATGGGGACTTGGTATACTAAAATAAGGGCAAGGAGGCGACTGGAGGAAAGTACAGAGCTTACCTGTTGAGGTGAGAGGGTGCATAGATCAGGAGAAAGATAATGGGTTGGGGGGGTAGGAAGCAAGAACATGAACAGGAATCAGCAAGATGATCATGAAACAGTTTCTTGAAAGAGGCGTGGGAAGGTGCTGACCATATAGCTAAAGGGAGGGAATTCCAGTGATGGGGGCATAACAGGAGAAAGCACTAGCACCTTTGGGGGAGTGGTGTCGAGGGATGAATACGGGGCATTTGCAGTCGAGCAAAGACCATATTTGGATGGCTGGATTAGAAATAGTTCCACCAAGGGCTTCGGTGTTTGGTTACGGATGATGTTGTCTATGACCGAGCCATACACAAAGTCTCTTGATGCATTCGGAGAAAGCCACCCTAGTTCAGCGTATAGGAGGCAATGGTGTTTCATCCGATGTGAGGAGGACGCATATCTACAGATATTGTTGTAAGTGACATCCCACTTCCGAAGACTAGTTTTACCCGCTGAGGCTTACACTACAACCCCATATGTGAGTGACAGAAGGAGTATGCCACGAGCAATGGCAAGCCTCGCTGATGGTGTGAGCATATAGCTGGAACAGTAGGCCATACCAAGTGTTATGTTAGCCAGCTTGCAGGATTGTTGAATATGGAGATCAATAGTAAGAGCTGGGTTGAGTGTGAGACCAAGGTATTTAAATGAAGGTACCACTCCAACACAGGACCCATTTATGGTAGTAACAGTGAAAGTGGGTTGAGAGATTTTGAGTTTGGCATTTGAACCAAATAGCATGGCTTGAGTCTTAGATACATTCAAGAGAAGTTTATGGCTGAATAGCCACTGCTGAATCCGTTGAAAGTCTAGGGAAAGTCGTTGGTTGATTTCCGTAATGCTTTTCGCACTAGCATAAAGGACAATATCACCGGCGTATAACAGGGAGACAGTCTGAAGAAGGTTAGAGGTAATATCGTTTATATAAATGGAGAAGAGCAGCGGACCAAGAATAGAACCTTGTGGCACACCAATGTTTATGGTAGCAAAATCAGACAAGGTGGAGTTGGATTAAACTTGCTGGGTGCAATCTGATAGGTAGCTGCCAAACCATGCTGTGGCATTTGGTGAGAAACCTAGGGATCTAAGAGTAGCAAGGAGGATAGGATGGTCGACCAGGTCAAAAGCTTTTGTCATGTCTATAAAAATTGCCCCTGTTAGGAAACCAGAGTCCATGGCTGATAGGGTATCAGATGTGAATTTGAGTAATGCGGTGGTGGTGCTATGACCCTTGCAGAAACCATGCTGTGCAGTCATAAGAAGGTCATGTTTCTGAAGAAAGGCTAATTTGATACCTTTTATTAGAACAACATATGTCTTGTACAAAGGTTTCTGGGCGGCACAGGTCCCTTCATCGGGTGCAGCTGCATTCTAGACTATCATAAATTATTTTGAAACAATGTAATTTTAAGTATACCTTCAGCTTCTTTTGCTCAGAATGCTATTGCACCTGATGAAGGGACCTATGTGTGTGTGTACTGTAGCAACTTTTTACATAACGTAAGTTGGTCAAATACAAGGTGTCAGACTATCCAGCAACTCTTGATCTTCCAGGAATCAATCTTGACCATTGATTCACAGTAATGAATCCCAGTCAGAGATGCTAGGATTCTGCAGGAACCAGGACGTATCAGGAGGGTTGGTGCTGAGGCAAGCTGTGCGCATGCATGGCACTGCGAGAGTGGCTCGCAGCGCCATGCTTACCTGGGCATCAGCCCTCAACCATCTCAGTTCCATTTTTCCTGCCATTGAGTGCACATCAATGACATTGCTCGCCCTGCCAGGAGTCAGAACTTCACGTCTGTATGACAGTAGCATTCAGTTCTTCTCAGTTTTAATGCTTAAAGCTAGATTTTGTTATTTTTATGTCAGTTCAGTGATTTTACAAAAATATTTCTGTCAGTTTCTCTCAGCCCTATCAAGTCTACGATCGATGGCCATGGAGGATAACAGTAAGGAGCCTTTCAGACAGGCTGCTCTGGCAGAGGGGCCATGTCTGGTCTACTTTCCCTGACAGGGAAGGGTTCTGACCATGGGCGGTCCTGGACTTGGAAAGGCAACCCCACTGAAGCACAAAAAAGCGGGTCCATTTCTGATTGAGGTCGGGTTCTCGAAGCCACTTGGCCTTGGGTTCCTTCTCTTCCCTCGGAGGAGAAGAAATGGTACCACTCAAGGTTGTCCTCTATGAGGTCTGCTGCAAGACCCTCGGTCTCCTGCAGCTGGAGGTCCTCGAGGGGGCCTGTGGTACTGGAATATTGAGGTGTCACACCCGGAATCCCCTTCTTCCTATAAGTGGGGACCCCAGTGGGCAGTTCCACCCTTGGCAAGCTCTTTGGAGCAGTGGGTGCAGCGTCAGGCTCATGTGTCTTGCCAGCAGAACCGGTCCTTGGCCCTTTGGGATTGGCTTACAGAGCCATGGCAGGGTCCTCAAGCCAGGTAGGGAATTTGGCTCCAGTAACAGCCTTCAGCCCTTGCCGGCAACCTCGCCACCAGTTTCTTTCCCACAGGCCATACCCCCCACTTTGTGTCATTTAGTGGGATCGGCTGGGTACCATTGCTGGTCACTTCTTAGCCTGGACTCTTTGAACCCATGGTCTACTACTGTCCTAAGGAGGTTCTGAATTTCAAAGCTTTGCTCAGAGAAATGCTTCTGCACTTAATTCTGAGCCTACAGCCATTGATCAAGGTAAACATATCCATCTGCAGTGGTTAAATGTTTCTCAATGCCAGTCAGTTTAGTTCCTCCTGTTCTTCCTGCATTGATACCCTGCCTGATGTGGTCTGGAGTAGGCCTGCTTCAGTTCCCTCTGTCTGCATGCAGGTAGATAACAAAGTACACTGCCCATATCAATCAATCAATCAATCAGTCAGTCACTCAGAAGTTTATTTTTATAGCGCCCCTTCCTGGGGGCTTAGAGCACTGTACAATTTATACACACATCAAACACTGACAACATATTTCCAGAGCATATCCCGAACCCTCCCCCCATCTCCCAGTAAAATTTAAAATGCAATAATACTATTTGCAGTAGCTAATATCCCTAAAATATAACTATGTGAGGCTATATACCTGTTCAAACAGGAGTGTCTTGAGCCCTTTCTTAAAGATTTCCACCAAGGGGGGCCTCTCTAAGCTGGAGCAGTAACAAGTTCCATAGGACAGGTGCAGCTGCCGAAAAAGCCTGGTTGTGTAACAGCCACAACCTTGTCCTGGGAACTTACAGGAGGCCTCCCTTGGAGAACCAAATGTTGCGAGACGGACGATGAGGAACCAGGAGATCTTTCAGGTAGCCAGGTCCCTAACTGTGTAGGGCTTTATAAGTCAGCAAACCGACCTTGAAGGCAATCTTCCACCTTACTGGCAACCAGTGCAGTCCGAGGAGAACCAGCATAATATGTTCAAATCTAGAAACACCCATTAACAGCCTGGCCGCCGTGTTCTACACCAGCTGCAGACAGCGGAAGTTGCCTCCAGAAAGCCCCAGGTATAAGACATTACAGTAGTCTAGCCTCAACGTGACAAAGGCATGTATTAGGGTGGTCAGGTCCTCAGGCAGTATCAGGGCACAGACCCAGGCAGTGTTCCTCAGATGGAAGAAACTACTTTGAACGACAGCCGACACCTGAGCATCAAGTGTCAGGCCATTGTCAAGAACAATGCCCAGATCCCTACCCTGAGCGGAGGGGATCAAGGATAAGCCACCCAGTTTTAAACCTAGGTCACTACCCTGTACCCCCTGCCCTAGATAGTACAGTGTATGTTTTTCAGCCTTAGCTACTGCCTTTGTTCTCCCTGAGACTGACAAGGCCATTTTCCCCAAGAGGTCACAGCACACCCTCTTACGAGGATTTACGCAAAATGGACACTATGGAAAAATGGGCCAGCAGCAGCAACCACCTATGGCATGGATTGCTAGCTTCAAGGGCATTTCCCTTTATGACTATCCCCTCTGGAGCTTGCTTAAGTCCCTGGCAGAGACTAAAAAAAGGATTCTGATGACTGCCATATATGGAATTTAGTCCAGCAGTCATCTTGCTAGGCATCTGCCTCAGAAGACATCTCTGGCTCGTGCCACTGGTTTGTTCACGGGGGCATGCCCTCCTTCCTCAACCTCAGAAATCTAATTTTCTTGAATCGAGAAATTTTCATTATTCTTCCAGGATTGGTTAGCTCCCTGGATATGCAGGATGCATAATAGCACATTTTGGTACACCTAGCTGCCTTAAATTCCTCTGATTCTTTGTGCTGGGGCAGCTTGCATGTTCAGAGTCCTACTCTTTGGGCTCTCCTTGACACCTCGAGTCTTTGTGAAGTGTTTTGCAGGGTATGCCATCAAAAGATGTCAGCTATAGCGCGTTCTCGACTGAATTGAAAATCAGGAGTTGTGCTCAAGTCCACGAGTGGGTGCTGTGTCAGGCTGCTGGCAGCATAGCATAGTGCATAGAGTCATAATCTGTGACTGAGCATGTTACATCCAGCAGACCTGGGCTTGGGTCTCAGAACCCTTTTTGTGGTTTTTGTGGTTGATCGGTTTAAATAATATTTTTTTTTTTTTGCTGTAAATTGCGCCCCCCCCCCCAAACTGGCAAACCCCCAGAGTTGTAATAGTGAATCACGCCACCCCGCATCACCCCTCCGAGCTGTAATAGTAAATCATATCCCCTCCTCAACTGTCAACCCCCAAGTTGTCTTAGCAAATCCCCCAGCTTTCACCCCCAAATGTCACCCCTCCCGGAGTTAGGTCGTGCTATGACTTATATGTGCTCCATTTCTGAAGCGCAGTTTTTGATTTTGGCGTTTTGCCTGTGCGCTTAATGACTGTGGTGACATTTTTTTCATGGAACTGTGGTAGAACCACCTTGCAGTACTCATAACACAAATGAGAAAATTAAGACTCCAGGTTTACCCTTACCTGAACAGTTGGCTTTTAGCCAGTCCATCCAAGCATGAAACAGAACAAGCAGTGGCCATGGCCTCTCACTTCCTTCCCTCCACGGGGGTTCTGCTGAATCTAGACGTCTCAGCGCCAACCCTTATAGTGGCTGCTGTTCATAGGAGCTCTTTTGGATATGACCACGGCCCAGCCTTCCTTCCACAGAGCAGACTGCAGGCGATCCTGCAGATAGCATGCTACTTTATGGAGTGCAAATCTGGTTAACCCACTCCATGCAACATATTCTGGATTTGATGACCTGCTCAGTGTTCAAAGTGACCCTGGCATAGTTACACATGACAGCAATTTCATGGATACTCGGTGTACAGTGGTCACAAGCATCACATCCTCAGAACTACCCCATTCAGGTGACTAAGCCCCTAGTTTGGTCATTCACGTGGTGGTCACTGGAGGACAGTCTCCTCCAGGGCTTCCCTTCTCCCAACTGGAGCTTCAGGTGACTTTCACCATGAATGCTGCCTATTGGGGTGAGGAACCCACTGTCAGGGTCTCCAGACACAAGGTGTGTGGGACATATCGGAGTCTCATCTCCACATCAGTGTGTTGTAGATGTGAGCTGTTTTTGTATGGCCTGTGAGCCCTAGTGGATCTTGTCAGCTGTGAAACAGTCCTCCTCCAGACAGACAAGAAGTCTGTGAATGTATTACATCAACAGACAATGAGGAGCACACTCTTACCCTCTCTGCAGGGAAGTGATGAGAATGTGGGAAGGACACCTGGCACAGGGGTTCCTACTCCAGGCCATTTATTTGCCAGGAGTCCAGAACTCTGGCAGACGAACTCAGCCGAACAGAAGCTGGTCCTCACATGTGGTCACGAACTCCAGACATCATGCGATTGCTGATTGACAAGTGGGGTACCCCAGATGTGGACCTTTTCTTACATCTCCATGCTACACCAAACTGCCTTGATTCTGCTCCAGAAATCCAGAACATGGCATTTTCTCTCAGGATACATTCAGACTGCAATAGCAAAATCTTTTTCTATATGCATTCCCTCCAGTCCCCGTACTGCAGAGGGTGCTCAAACTGGAGACACACAGGGACAAGGTAATTCTGATTGCCCTCTGCTGGCCTCGACAGATATGGTTTCTTCTGTTGAACAGACTGTCCATTGTAAACTGAGGATCCTTGCACTCAGGATGAACTTATTGACTCTGAGTCACCTGGTCCATCCTAACTTGCGCCCCCTTCATCTTCAGACGTGGCTCCTAAACAGACAGAAGTGAGCAGGTATGAGGTATCTCAGAGGGTCTCTGAAATACATTTAGTTGCCCATAAACCTTCCACTAGGAAGCCTCACACAGCCAAAAGGAAGAGGTTTTCCATCTGGTGCTCCAAAGCCTGCGTGTACCCTTTTGGGTGCCCACCTGACAAGGTTCTGGAGTATCTGCTGGACCTTTCTGATGCTGGCCTACAGTATTCCACAGTTATGTTTGTGTGCTATTTCTGCTTACCATAAGCCCCTTGGTACCCTCTACCTGGCACAGCTGCCACTGTTTAAGAGGTTTCTTAAGGGCATCTTAAACACAAGGGCTCCCATCAGGAAGATAGTGACTGTCTGGGATATCAACCTTGTGCTGGATATGTTCACCCACTAGCCTTTTGAGCATCTTGCAGCATGTGAGCTGAAGTTTTAACTTGGAAAGCAGCTTTTCTTGTGGCCATCTCTTCTGCTGGCAGAGTGTCTGAAATCTATGCCTTGGTCACAAGTCCCCCTTATATTATTTTTCACAAGGACGGGATAGGTCTTACTTCGAGAGAGCTCTTGCAGTAGGTAATTACAAATAGGACTGAAACCAGCAGGCATCAGGAACCCACGGGAACATTTCTAGCTAGCAGTCTGTGGCAGGGGACCACCCTCACGTCAGGTGACGTCAGTATAAAGGGGCGGTCCCCCATGCCCGCCTTCCAGTTCTTTCCCGCCGTTAGTTCGTGTAGCACCTCGCGGTAAAGTTCACTGCTTTGCAGTCAATCGTCGGTAGTTTGTACCATCTATTTTCATCTTTTTTCCTGTTTATCGTCAGCCTTACCTAAAGCTGCCATGTATGTCATCCCCGGCTCCCTCTGAGCACAAAAACCAGTGCGATTCTTGCGGTGCCCAGCTCCCACACAAGGATGGACATTCCCAGTGCCTTTGTTGTCTAGGCCCCGATCATCCCATCGAGAAATGCCAGCTCTGCCAACAGTTTAACGCAGCTACCCGAAAACGGAGGCAGCAGTCCCTGGAGGCCCACGTTCTGAAACTCAAAATGACCTCCATGGAAAAGGAGCTGAAAAACTCAGGCAGTCGTCTACTTCTCCGGAGGGTCACCACAAGAAGAAGCACCAGGACCGGGACTCCCCTTCAACGGTCACGCGGCCTTGGCTGGATTCGCAGTGCTGCAGGTAACACCTCCCCAGTAGGCAGTTCAGTAGTGGCCATCTTAAGGCTTCCAAGGTGGCGTCAACCCTCCCATCGGGCTCGCGCTAGGGCCCTTTGGGAGCCTCCGGGTCTAAGGAGGCAGCCGCTCCCAGTAAGACCGCCGCCATGCGGCCTTCTGGTTTGAGCAGGTATGATAAGTCGGATGTCGGCTCCTCCAACGCCCGCCCGGGTAAGGCCGTTAAGACGCCCGACCCTCTGGGGTAGCGCACGCCAAGGCTGCCCCTCCTTCAGGGGCTGGATCCGATAAGTCAGACGCCGGCTCCTCTGTCGTCCACCTGGATCCCACCGATAAGTTGGACGTCGGCTTCTCCGACGTCCGCTCGGTGTTAGAGCCAATGCTGGACCCCTCGGGCCTGTCGGTCATCCTGAGCTCGCCGCAACGCTCGCTGCATTCCGAGGCGCCAGCATCTCCTTTGTTGGACCCCGGGGATGGTAATCCTTCTTCACCAGGTGACATGGAGGAGGTGGGTTCACTGCCGTCGGGTCTTCCTCCCACTGGGCCGGATGACCCGACGCTGGATCCTCGGATGCCAGCACCGACGCCGGCATATCCGACGCTTGACAATATCCCATTGCCGGATGCCGCCCCTAGGCTGGGCCCCCCTGTTCCGGGTCCATCCGCTGGGCTGTTTCTGGGGCCCTCTGCTCCCGCAGACCCCCTGGTACTTGGGTATCCGACCCCGTCTTATCCAATGCCGTCCTACCCAGGCCTGCAGTATCCGGCACCCCAGTACCCAATGCCGGCCTACCTGACGCCGCAGTACATGGTGCTCCAGTACCCGACGCCAGGCTTCCCACCATCGGGTTATGGATACGCGCCTTATAGATACCTTCAGTATCCATACCCCACCCTCCTCCTCCACCGCCTCCTCAGCCGCCGGTGGACCTGATGGAGACTGTGGCTTCCTGGTTGGCTGAGGCCAAGGCTCAGCTCACCAGGGAGGTAGAGAGCCATCTTCCGACACCAGTCCCGGTTCCGGATCCCCTATGTCAGAGACAAGAGACCCCCTCCGGATACCAGAGGCGAGCCCTCCGGTTCCAGGGCAGGGCAGGATACGCTTCCCCGTGGGCTTCCCAAAGGGTCCGTTCCTGCCCCGCATCGGGAAGAGGAGGAGTCTTCTTCTACCTCTTCTTCCTCCTCAGAGACCTCAGATGACTCCAACGGGCATTCCGATCTGGACGACGAGCCACACTCTCCGGACAAACCCAGGCCAAGGACTCCTCCGAAGTCTCCTTCATTTTCGGAGTTGCTGCATAAAATCCAGGCAGTTCATCAGTGGCACTTCTTAGAGCCAGATCCACAGTGTAATAAACTTGCTGCGCGCCTGGATCTGCCCAAGACCTCTCCTACCTTGGTGCCACCTTGGACTGAGCCTCGTGCCGACCTTGTCTCCACTATGTGGAAGCAACTGTTGGCATTAGCCCCCCTTCCTAGGAAGTTGGACCGGCTTTATCAGGCTCCGGAGAGTGTTGACTCTTTAAATTCACACCCTCAAGCTGATTTGGTCGTGATTAGCACTGCTCACGGCCGGACGGTTAACCCTAAGCACTTGAGCTCGTCGTCACCCGACAAGGAATCCCGTGTTCTGCACCAGTACATGAAGAAGGTCTATGCTTCTTCCACTCTGGGTATTAGGGCCCTGAATTATATTGCTCATATGGGGGATTACCAGAAGGCACTCCTTAGTGAGGTGGAAGCTAAATTGGACTCCCTTCCTGAGTCTCAGTCGAAGCAGGAAGTGGCTGATCTAGTCTGGTCTGCGCATTCGGCCAGTCAGCACGTGCTTCGGGCCACGTACGTGCAGTGGATGCTGCTAGTCGGAGCTAGGCTTTCGCCATGAGTTTTCGGCATCATGCCTGGCTCTGGATGTCAGGTTTGGTCCTGGAGATGCAGTCCACTATCCTGGACATGCCCTTCAGGGGTTCAGTGCTCTTCGGTGGCGATGTCAAGGGCGTCATCACCAATCTGCAGGAGAAAGGTACTGCACTTAAGTCTGTCGACTGTTTGTACAGACCGTTTCAGGCTCAGCGTCGTCCCTTTCGCAGAGTCCTCAGCAAAAGGCGAAGCCTAAGGTAAAGGGGCCAACAAATGTTGGGCCCCTCCGGCTGCCAAGCCCCCCCACCCAAAAAAGCAGCGGGGGCTTCAGCTGCGACACTGCCCCACATCTCCTGACTCCTTTCCTCTCCCACAGGCTCTGGGCTTTCCAGAGGAACTGGTAGGAGGGCGATTCTCCTTCCATCTACCAGGTTGGGAGAGGATCACTTCAGACACTTTGGTGCTCCAGCTGATTGCGGAAGGACACTCAGTAGAATTTCTTTGGAAACCTCCTCGAAACCCCCCCCCTCCCCAAGGTCATCTTACTCCCCAGAACAACTTTTTCTGGTCTCGGAAGAAATGTATTCTTTTCCTCGGAAGGAGGCGATAGAGCCCATCCCACCCCATCTTCGGGGGACGGGTTACTACTCCCATTTCTTCCTGGTCCCGAAAAAGTCAGGAGATGTGATGCCGATCCTCGACCTCAGCTCCCTGAACTTGTTCGTGGAGTACAAAAGGTTCAGGATGCTCTCTCTCTGCAGAGTCTTATGCCCCCTCCTTCGGCCGGGACAGTGGCTGTGCGCTCTGGATATGCAGGATGCTTACCTGCATATCCCTGTTCCCCCTTCCCACCGCAAATACCTGCATTTTTTATTCCGGGGGACCACTACCAGTTCAAGGCCCTCCCACTTGGTCTTTCTTTGGCACCCCGACTGTTCACCAAATGCCTCTCGGTGGTAGCGGCCTACCTGCATACCCAGGGGGCTCAGGTTTTCCCATACCTGGACAACTGGCTCCTGGTGGCCTCATCCAGGGAGGAGCTCCTGCGCTTCCTTTCCCTTACCCTGCAGGTTTTCACCAGCCTGGCTATTACCGTCAACCAGGCCAAGTCCCATCTGATCCCGTCCCAGAGGCTCCAGTTTATCGGGGCGATCCTGGACACGACCTCTGGCATGGCATTCCTGCCACTGGACAGGGCGGCCACACTCCAGGCTCAGGTCAGCCTGTTGTCCAGCCACAGGCGGGTCAGCGCCAGGTCAGTCCTTTGCCTCCTCGGGCTCACGGTGGCTGCTATTCCAACAGTCCCTTGCGCTCGGCTCCACATGAGAATCTCTCAGTGGATGCTTCGGTCTCAGTGGGATCAGTTGGTGGACAACCTAGATCAGTTAGTTCAGGTCTCCAATCCCATGGCTCAGGACTTGCTTTGGTGGATGGTTCAGGAGAACCTTTGCCGGGGAGTTCCCTTCTGCCTCGCTCCCCCCCTCCCAGATGCTGACTACAGACGCCTCGGGTGAGGGTTGGGGAGCCCATTTGGGGTCTCACAGGACCCAGGGCTCCTGGTCCAGGCTCGAGAAATCACTCCATAGCAATGTACTCGAGCTTTGGGCCATGCTGTATGCTCTTCAGATTCTGCATCTGTATCTGCTTCCCGGGCATCTGGCTGTCCAGATGGACAACATGTGTGTGTGGTCTGGTACATCAACAAACAGGGAGGATCTTGTCCTACCCTCTCTGCATGGAGGCAGTGCGAGTTTGGGATTGGGCAATGCAGCACAACCTTCACCTCACGGCAATTCACGTCCAGGGGATCGAGAACATGTTGGCAGACCACCTCAGTTGGTCGTCTACTCACGCTCACGAGTGGGAACTCTTTGGGATTGGGCAGTGCAGCACAACCTTCACCTCATGGCAATTCACATCTAGGGGGTCAAGAACATGTTGGCAGACCACCTCAGTCAAGTCATCTGCTCACGCTCATGAGTGGGAAATCGATCAGGGGGTAGCAGACGATCTCTTCCTATGTTGGGGAACACCACAGGTAGACCTGTCTGCGTCTCCTCACAACGCAAAACTTCCCGACTTCTGTTTGCTCGTTCCAGGGCACAGCATTTTTTGGAGAGACGCTCTGTCTCTAGAATGGAAGGGCAGATTAGTCTATGCCTTCCCCCGATCCCGTTGATTCCTAGGGTCTTACAGAAACTCAGCTCAGAAGGAGCTCGCATGATCCGAATTGCTCCTTTGTGGCCCAGACAAGTTTGGTTCTCTCTTGTGCAACAGTTTTCAGAGGAACCTCCGCTTCCTCTTCCTCTGTCTCATCTTTTGCTGACCCAGGATCAGGGGACCCTGGTCCATCCAGGCCTCAAGTCCCTTCAGTTGCACGCATGGCTCCTGCAGACATAGCTCAAGCCCGATTCGGGGTTTCACCACTGGTGGCTGAGATTTGGTGGAGGCCAGGAAGCCCTCCACTAGATCTACCTATGCCATGAAATGGAAACGGTTCTCTATTTGGGCCACTTCCAAAGATTTTGAGCCTTTCTCATGCTCTGTTGGGCGACTTTTGGATTACTTGCAACACCTCTTTGATCTGGGTCTCAGTCATTCCTCTCTGAAGGTTCACATGGTGGCCATCTCAGCTTACCATGTTCCTTTTGGGGACAGGACTTCTGTGCAACTGGAAGTCTTCAAGACCTTTCTTAGAGGGGTCCTCCACTTGAGGACCCCCAATTCAGGTTCCTGCCCCTCCTTGGGATTTGAATTTTGTCCTTGAGAAACTTACTCTGCCTCCTTTTGCGCCGGCAGCCTCAGCAGACCTAAAGTTCCTTTCATGGAAGACTCACTTCCTTGTGGCCATTACTTCTGCTCAAAGGATTTTCGAGCTCCAGGCCATGATGTGCAAAATCCCATATTTGATTGTTCACAAGGAACGTGTGGCTCTGCATACCATCCCTAAGTTTCTCCCCAAGGTGGTAGCAGAATCTACACTGAATCAATCCATGGAGCTGCCTGCTTTCTTGATGCAGCACTCCAATCAAGGGAAATACCTCTTGCATACTTTGGATGCTCACCAAATCCTGAGATACTATACCACCAGGACAAAGGATCTCAGAAAGACTGATCAACTGTTTGTCTCTTTCGCTCATAAAAGGGAAGGCAATGCTGTTTCTAAGCAATGCCTGTCTAAATGGTTGGCTCATTGCATCACTTTCTGTTACGACAAGTACAACAAGACTCTGCCGGGTCAAGTTAGAGGCCACTCCACCAGAGGGGTCGCTGCCTCCGCTGCTTGTTTCAAGAATGTGTCAGCGGCAGACATCTGTGCAGCCGCTGTTTGGACTTCTGTCCATACTTTCATGAAACACTACAGTTTGGACATTGCCTCTCGCCGTAGAGCGGGCTTCGGGTTGGCTGTTCTGCAAAGCCTTCTTTCCTAAAACCTTCACAGCCAGAGGGTCTACTTTTGGGTAGTTTTCCTCCTCCCATTTGCTTCTACTTATTCCAGACTGCTTGGGACTCATTCCTGTTTGTAATTACCTACTCCAAGAGCCCTATCGAAGTAAGATAGTACAGTTACGTAAGAACTTACCGTAACAGTAGATCTTCAGAGAGGCTCTTGCAGTAAATGCTACTCCACAAATCCATCCCTAAGCTTTTTCAGCTCCTTTTCAGTGAAGGAAACATCCGCTTCTCTCTCATCTTGCCTTTTATGGCCTTTGTCGGGCGGGAAAGAACTGGAAGGCGGGCATGGGGGATTGCCTCTTTATACTGACATCGCCTGACGTCGGTCACCTGACATGGGGGTGGTACCCCGCCAGAGACTGCTAGTTAGAATTTTTTCTATGGGGTCCTGATGCCTGTCAGCTTCAGTCCTATTTGTAATTACCTACTGCAAGAGCCTCTCTCGAAGATCTACTGTTACAGTAAGTTCTTAAGTAACTGTACTTTCTCTGCACACACGCTAAGTTCCTTCCTAAAGTGGTGCCGGAGTTCCATTATCAGCCACTTATGCTGCCTACCTATTTTGCCAACTTCCAGAATGAAGGAGGGCACACTTTTCATTCTCTGGATGTTCAGAGGGTCCTTAATGCTTCACCTGGACAGAACTAAGGACTTCAGGCAATCCAAACAGCTATTTGTCTCTTTTGATTCCAGTGAAAAGGGACAGCCTGTTATAATCACTGTGCAGTTCTGCCTGGATTGTGAGCTGTCTAAGCCACTACTGTGCCGTGGCACAGATCCAGCTGGAAGGTCGGGTACATGCACACTCCACTAGAGCATTTGTCATGTCCCTAGCAGAGATTCACTCTGGGCCTGTCGGTGATATATTGCAGAGCAGCAGCTTGGAGCACAGTGCACATATTTGTTAAGCACTGTGCCCTGGATATGCAAGCCAGACAGCATGTTACCTTTGGTAGGACTATCCTGAGTGGTCTTCTGTTGTGAGTGAGCCCTTAACTCCTATCACCCTAGTCCGACTTTTTTTTGTCTGAGCTTGGTACTCTGACCCATTAGTGTGAATTAGTAGTGAAGCTTGATTCTTGAAATATAGGAAACTTACGTACTCACCTGTAGCTCTTGATCTACTAGGTATATCTTCACCATTGATTCACATGCCCACCCACCATCCTCTGGGCTCACTCCAGTCTGTTTAGTGGTCTTCCTCCCTTTTTTCTTGGCTTGGGCTCTGAAGACGCTGTGTTACTGGTTGTTGACCCTTGCTACACGGGTCACTAAGGCTATCTTATGCTCTCTGGTTTAGTGCATAAGTACATATTAGTTTATGCTGCACCTCCTCGGTTAAAAAGGTATTGAGGTGGTTGAGGGCTGGTGCCAAGGTACACTTGGCACCACAAGCCACTGTCACAGTGCCGTGCATGCACACAGGTTGCCTTGGCGCCGGCCCTTTATTTTATTAATAATTAATGATTCTTCCTTTTTACCATACAAAAACCATGGTGTTATTTGCCATAATAAAGGAGTGTTTATTACGCAAACACACGCACAGTTTTCCCTCAGTCTGCATGCGCCTGCTGCTGCTCTTCCTCCTAAACAGCTGACCGCCTTGTCTTTCCGACAGAGATGGGACCTGCTACTCTGACTCGGCAGTAATGAGCACTAAAAATTAAAAAAAATGAAGAACCAAGCTTTCAGATCACGACAGAAAAAATTGCAAATTTTTAAATAAATACGTTAAAACAACCGCAGACCACCACGCACTCCAGCCAAAGTGGATTGTGGCTGCAAAGGACTCGGGGACATCTTTTTATTTTATATAATTGCTGTGGCCGATATAATTGTTGAGGCAGTATAGCGCAGTGGTTTAAGGCTCTGAGCTGCAAACCTGGAGACCTGGGTTTGAATCCCACAGCCCTACTTGCATACTGTGCGACCTGAGCAAGTCACTTAACTTCCTTGTGCTCCCAGGTTGCACCTGTGAACAAGCTTTCAGCTTAGTGTGTCTCTTCTGGTTAAAAAAAAAAAAAATAGGAAGACTCAACAATTGTATCAAATAAAATATGGGTCGGTGTGTGTAAACTCGAAGTTTACACACCCTCAGGATTAGATGCTATTCATAAATCATTTATGTAGCATCTAACCCCTTGGGTGTGTATAAACTTCTCATTACACTCACTGGCTCATACTTTATCCTATGCTTTATATATTTGTTTTATGATTATGCCAGCTGCCTACTTGTGGATGAAGTTTTGATCCAGTATTGGTCTCAACTTTTCTGAGAGAGAATGATTCTGTTTGAGCAAGAGTTTGGGAGTCAGTCTGTACTGGTTTGCCAATAGCCACGTTAATTTATTTATTTAAAACTCTTGCCAGTAAATGCACATGGAGCCAAACCATTTTCCAAGTGCAGCCGGGGTGGGTATTGCAAACAGAGAAAGCAAAATAGGCAAAAATGTGCATGTTAGTTGGCCAGCTGTCAGCACTGCGATAATGCTACTGCTGGTGGCCTGTGTTTATGAATGACCTTGAGCCCCATTGGGTGCTGGTTGGGGGGGAGGAGTATCGTGCATCCCAGAGGATGTTGTCTTCCTGCGAGGAGCGAGGGCCACCGCTGTGAGACTGCCACCTGGGTGACCACAAGTGGCAGTACAATTGGGCAGCAGAGGTGTGAGGGGATGTTGGCTGAGGCCTGCAAAGGTACGCATTGTGTGCACATGCCAGGGCCTCCTAGCATGCTGACGTCCCATGGGCAGGGCTTACCAGGGGAAAGGTTTGTGCACCATGAACCCCTGGCACACTCAACCCATGACACTAGCCACTATCCTCCCCATGGGCATCAAGGGAACCCCCCCATGGCACTGGAGGAGTTGGAGGGTTGGTACTAGCTTGGCTGGCCCCCAGCATGAGGGGGCAAACTTATGGGGTTGAAAGACCCTTGCAGGTAAGTGATGGGCCTGGGTCTGCATGATATGATATAAACTTTTAAGTACCTCAGTGGAATCAACAAAGTCCAAGAGGCTGGCATCTTTCAGAAAAAGAGATGTGCAAGAACAAGAGATCACAATTTGAAGATAGAGGGGGGACAGCTCAGGGGCAATGTGAGGAAGTATTTTTTCCACAGAGAGGGTGGTGGATGCATGGAACCACCTTTCTGAGAAGGTTGTGGGGTCTAAAACTGGGGGAGAATTCAAGAATGCATGGGACAGACATAAGGCAATTCTTGTGGGGGGGGATAGGAAGAAATAGGCTGTTGGTTAACTAGGATCTGCAGGTTATCCAGTAGATAGGGAAATGGGCAAACTAGGTGGGCCAAGCAGTCCTTATCTGCTGTCAAAGTCGATGTTTCTATGCCGGGGAGGGGGGCGAGGGGGGGGCCAGACTGAGCAGAAAAGTGTAAATTAAATAAATAAAAAATAGATTGGCATGCCAGATTACAAACGCAGACGTGCAAGCACAAATATTGCAGAGTTGCTAAATCTTGCAGATTGAAGGCCACGCTAACAGGCACAAAGGCAGTGATGCCTACAGTAAATGGAACAGTACAGTAGTGTGCGGCACCCCCTCGACCTTTTATCCCACAAATGCATGCAAATGGGTAAACTGTGTGCCACATTATCAAACTATTGTCAGCTCTGGACACTGTAGGTTTCAATGCACTCCTGTGTATAATGTTTGCTGATAACTGATCCTGATAGAGTAACATGAATTCTAGGGACATGGATATGTTGTTCATCCACACTGTCTGGCAGGTTCCTTGCCGCTCTAAATCTTGCCGGAAGGTCTTCAAGCTGGCTCCTCCCACCCACCCGGGTGGTAGACCTCTCGGGTGCGCCCCATGACGTCAGATCTTCCTTACCGCTTGGAAGCTCAGGTTCCCTCCTTAACGCCCTGCGTATAGACTGGATCCTAATTCTTCGGTTCGCCCGAAACTCATTCTTAAGTTTTCAAGACTTCGGTCAAACTACTCCCTCGCGGCTACGATGGACAAATCGACTCCCGGTTTTCGGCGGTGCCCATGTGAGCAGAAAATGTCTAGGACGGGTCCGCACTCCACGTGCATCTACTGCCTCGGCCTAGACCATGACCCGCAGGCCTGCGAGTTATGCCGTTCGTTTTCGGCCAATGTCCTGGAAGACCGCGCTGCCCGGTTACAGCTTGGGTGCACTGAGAAGTGCTACCCGCCGGTGAAGTCAAAGGAGGCCCATTGGGCGGTGTCTGCGGTGGCTGGCTCAGCTGAGCAGCTTGAGCAGATGATCACCCTCGAGGAGGAGGCGACACAGGCTGCATCTTCTTCTTTCTTGGTCGCGGCATTTATCCCGATGTCCTTGGGATCCTCCTACACAGCTTCTTTTAAGGAGCTTTGCAGTCCCTTTCCACGAAGGGAGAGGGGCCATCAGGACATTCTTCTCAGTCCAAAAGGAAGGACTCAAAAGGTAAGTCCCACCATCGGCGTTTGTGGGAGCGGGAGGGTTCCCCTTCCCCGGACAGTCGACATTCAATTTTGGTTGAGGTTGTGGCTAAGGCCGCTGGCTTCACGGTGTTTCCATCAGGTCAGCCAGCCGAGACATCCGTCGACGTGGTCGAGATTTTTCTCGACCCGTTGGACGGGTTGTCGACCGGTGAAGCCGACAACCATTCTTCATCGGTTCCCCCGGTGGAAACCGAGGACTTGCCTGTGCCTCCCGTGCCGGAGTCCCTGGTCAAGGCTTCTGAACCGAGGGAAGAACGGGTGTCCCCTGCTCCTTCCCAGACCCATCCTCGGAAACACCGAGGGTCTCAGTCTCAGTCTCGGACCTCGTCTCGGTCCAGCCGATCCCACCGACATCGGTGGTCTTGGTCTCGGCACCGAAGTAAGCGGCGATGCCGCTCATCCTCGTCTTCCTCCTCGGAAGAGGAGAGGCTTCGGCGCAAATTACGTCGATGCTACGAGGACCTAATGTGGCAGCAGTTACTTCTGTCCGGGAACAAGCCGACGCCGTCGCCTTCCCCAGCCATCAAGTGGCTGTCATCCGAACGACCGAAACAACCCCTCGCTGTAGTCGAGGTGCCCAAGCCTGGGCCAGTTGTTCAGCCGAAACCAGCTGCCCCACCGATTGTGTCGGAACCTCTGCCTCCACAACCGAAATCGGAGGCACCGACCAAGGACTCTCGGTTGGGTCAGGGTCTGCCCCACAGGTTGTCGGTCACCCTCACTCCCGACCATCTTCAGCAGGTGGAGGGTGGCTCAGGCCCCAGGCAGCTCTTTGCAGACTCCTCGGAGTCCGACGATGACTCCTCCCTGTTCTTCAGGCCCATTGACCTGGAGTCCTCAGAGGGCCAGTCGATGGACGAGAGCCCATCGTCCTTTATGAGTCTGCTTTGGCTCATCTCAGAGTCCACCGGGATGCAGCTCAAGCCTGTATCCAAGGGGCCAAGTATCCCCTGACGGAGATACTGGACCAAGGGGATTCGCCCATGGAGGCCTTTCCGGTGGCTGAAGCCATTGTTGGCCCAGCCTTGGAGCTTTGGCAGCGGCCAGCTTCCTGTCATGTGCCTTCGGCCAGGAAGTATGCAGTCCCTACTGGCTCTTTGTCCAGTTTTTCAGAACACCCCTCCACCGAGGGGTTGGTCACCGATAGTGTTTTCCGGCGTTCCGGGAATGCTAGGGATGTGGATAAGCCCCCCGACAAGGAGTCCAAAAAGCTGGACTGTGCCGGGTGCAAGGTGTATGCTGCGTCCTCCCTTAGCCTCCACCAGGCCAGCTCGGCCGTGCTGATGGCACACTTCTCCCACACCCTCATGGGCTCCCTGGATGAGGTGATCCCTCATCTCCCGGCCGACCTGCAGACCACGGTCAAGCAGGTACGGGATCAGGGAAGGGTGGTGGCAAAACAGCAGCTCCAAATGGCTCTGGACATGGGAGACTCCTGTGCCAGATCAGTTGCTGCCGCAGTGGCCATGCGCCACAGAGCATGGCTGAGGATATCCACCTTTGTGGCGGATACCCAGCATAAACTGGCAGATGTCCCCTTCCTGGAGACTGACCTCTTCAGCTCTGGAGTGGAAGGTCACCTGCAGTGGATCAAAAAGTCCAATGCCACTCTGGACTGGGTCACCTCCGCCCAGAAGGACAAGGGCCGTCGCCAACAACATAAGTCCTTTCGCCCTTCTACGCCTGCGGGCGTCCGGCCCAACAGCACCAGCATCAGGGCCAGCAGGCTCGTGCTTGGCACCCCAAAGCCAAGCCTGCAGCTTCCTCTAACAGGAAGCAGGGAGGAAAAGGCCCAGGAGGTCCCTTGGCCGGTCCCTCCTCCAAGCCTGCCCAGTGACGGGTTGAGGGGTGTCGCCCCCAGCCTCGTCACTCCCCCCTGGGTTCCCGTGGGGGGACGGCTCCGCCACTTCCTTTCCACTTGGTCCACTATCACCACGGACCACTGGGTGTTGGAGGTGGTAGGAAAGGGCCTGCCCCTGGAGTTTGAGCAGGCCCCACCCTTCCGAGCCGTCGACCCTCAGGGGGCTACAGGGTCCGCAGCCTCTCTGCCGGCTCACCGAGCTGATATCGCCCTGCTCCTCCAAAAAGAGGTGATCAGGAAGGTGGCGGATCCTCCACCATACCTGGGGTTTGTGTCCAGGTACTTCCTGGTCCCAAAACGGATGGGGGGGCTGGCGCCTCATTCTAGACCTGCACGACCTGAACAGGTTCTTAAGGTCTCAGACCTTCAGGATGGTCACTCTGACTCAGATAATCCCATCCTTGGAACGAGGCATGTGGTTCTGTTCTCTGGACCTCCAGGATGCGTTCTTTCATGTCCCAATCCGTCCGTCCCACCAGAGATTGCTCCACTTCAGGGCAGAGGGATCCCTCTACGAGTTCCAGGCCATGCCCTTCGGCCTTTCCTTAGCTCCCAGGGTCTTCACCAAATGCATGGCAGTGGTGACGGCATTCCTGCGGCGCCGAAGGGTCCAGGTGTACCCTACCTGGACAACTGGCTGATTGCAGCCTCCTCCAGAATGGAGGTGGAGTGGTCAGAGATCTGGCCCTCAGGTTTGCTCTCAGGTTGGCCTCCTCATCAACGAGGCCAAGTCAGAACTCGTGCCAAAGCAGGTGATACAATTCATGGGGCAGAGCTCAGCTCTCTCTGAGCCAAACACGGTTCACGGCGGACAGGGCCGAGGTTCTTTCCTCCTTTGCCCAATCATTTCAGGTTGGGCAATTGTGCCCTGCCTGGGACTTCCTGCGCCTCCTGGGCCTCATGGCGGCATGCACCAGCATGGTTCGTTGGGCCCGTTGATACATGCATCCCTTTCAGTGGGGACTGGCTAGCCAGTGGTCACAGGACTTCGATCCTCTGGATCAGCTAGTGACAGTGACCCAGGGGATGTGGAACGCTCTCCAGTGGTGGACCGTTCCAGCACATCTGCAGGAGGGTATCCCATTCGTCTGTCACGAGCCGACGGTCTCTCTATCGACCGATGCCTCTCTGATGGGTTGGGGTGCCCATCTGGGGGAGCACAGGGCGCACGGCCTCTGATCCCCTCAGGAGTCCCGATGCCACATCAACCTGCTGGAGCTTCGAGTGGCTCGTCTAGCCCTCACCGCCTTTGCTCCATTTCTATGGGGTCAAGTGATTCAGGTCCAGACGGACAATACCACAACCATGTACTACCTAAACCGCCAGGGCGGGACGTGTTCCATGCCTCTGTGCAGGGAAGCTCTCCATATTTGGTCACTCGTGCGCAGCCTGGAGGTGGATCTCCTTGCCATCCATGTGGCAGGAGCCTCCCAACACTCTGGCCAATGCCCTAAGCCGGATAGGGGCTGCGTCCCACGTGTGGTCTCTGCTGCCGGAGGTAGTACAAGATCTGTTCTCCCACTGGGGCATGTCTCAGGTGGACCTGTTTGCCTCCAGGGAGAATGCGAAGCTGAGACTGTTTCATGCCCGCCCCCCTCAGCAGGGCTTGCTGCAGGGGGATGCCTTCTCGAGGCCGTGGAACCCGGGCCTCTTCTACACCTTTCCCCCATTTCCCTTGATCCACAAGGTGCTTTTCAAGGCAAGGAGGGACAAGGCGCAGGTGATTCTGGTAGCCTCAGACTGGCCCCGCCAGTTCTGGTATCCAGATCTCCTCAGTCTCAGCTTCAGGCTCCCGAGGTGGCTTCCAGCCCACCTGGACCTGATCTCAGTCAATCAGGGGAAGGTATTCCATCCGGACCTTCAATCCCTGCACCTGACGGCCTTGTTTCTGAGCAGCTAGAGTTCCAGGCCTTGGGTCTTTCTGACGAGGTCCTTAACATTGTTGAGGCGTCCCATAAGGAGTCAACCAGAAAATGCTACGTCTTCAAATGGAAGAGATTCTCCATTTGGTGTCAGGGCAAGGGCCTGGACCCTTCCTCCTGTTCCTTGGCAAGCTTTCTGGACTACCTGTGGTACCTTTCTCAGCAAGGGCTTCGGTTGTCGACCTTTAAGGTGCACCAGGCAGCCATCTCTGCTTACTGGGCATGGGCTGGGAAGCAGTCGGTGGTGCAGGAGAAGGTGGTCGGGTGCTTTTTCAAAGGCCTTGATCACATATCCCCTCCGGTGCGAGAACCTCCACCTCCGTGGGATCTACTGCTGGTATTGGTTAAGCTCATGGGCAAGCCATTCGAACAGATGCACAGGTGTGACATCTCTCACCTGTCATGGAAGACCGCCTTCTTGGTGGCTATCACGTCAGCCAGAAGGATGGGAGAGCTCCAGGCGCTTTCCATCGAGTCTCCCTATCTGGTCTTCCACAGGGACAAGGTTGTCCTGCGCCCCCACACAAAATTCCTTCCGAAGGTGGTATCGGAGTTTCACCTTAACCAGGTGTTGACTTTGCGGTGTTCTACCCCAGTCACACCTCAGAGGCTGAATATAGGCTCCATACTTTGGACCTAGAAGGCCGCTTACTATGAGAGCGATGGCTGAAGTTCGGGAGAGGTTCGCCAGCTGTTTGTCACCACGCTGAAGCTGCACCTGGCAGACCTGCAGCCAAGCGGACGATAGGCAGGTGGGTCACCTCCTGCATAGATCTCTCTATAGGTTGGTGGGCATGGAGCCTCCCAGAGGATAAGAGCTCATTCTACCGCCCATACCACTGTATTGGCTGCTTCCAGGGCGTCCCTATCCAGGAAATCTGCAGGGCTGCTACCTGAAGTCAGCACCTCCTTCATCACCCACTACCACATCGACCTTGAGTCACGCCGGGATGCTGGTTTTGGGACTTTGGTTCTCCAGTCCTTATTCCCTAAGTAGGGATGTGCTGCTTGCCTCCCTCCTCCCGGAGAACTGCTAGGAGTCTGCCAGACAGTGTGGATGAACAACATATCCATGTCCTAGAAATACAGGTTACTCACCTGTACAGGAGTTTAGAATGATGTTGTTCATCCACATGACCCACCCAGCCTCCCAGCTTCGACGCACAACCTGGCTTCCAGCGGGCTAGATCTGGCGTCATGGGGCGGAGCCGAGAGTTTTACCACCCGGGTGGGTGGGAGGAGCCAGCTTGAAGACCTTCCGGCAAGATTTAAAGTGGCAAGGAACCTGCCAGACAGTGTGGATGAACAACATATACCATTCCTAGAACTCCTGTTACAGGTGAGTAACCTGTATTTTCTGCATTAATGTCTTAGTGGGCAATGTGGAATATTGCCTTCTTCATGAAGGACAGATTTTCAGAGCAGTAAAATGAGTGACGTACCTTGTGATGTGGGATGGTTGAGAGGTATGGTGTGAAAATAATTAAAAAAAATTGCCATAAAAATTGTACTTATTTTCAAGATCCAGTGTAATAACATTCATGTACTGGAAAACGGCGCAAAAAATGTATCACCATGTGCCAGTCAAAATCAAACACCATAATACACGGTATGAGTGAATTTCCAAGCATCAAAAGAGAAATTACTTTTACAAATACACACTGTCTGGTTCTGAATTTAAGTTCATGACATCATGATGTAATACTAATATATCTAAAACAGTTGCCATGTTTACCGTTTGCTATCGTAGTCCCTGACTGTATTAAGAAAGGGACCCAAGATTTTCGCAAACTGGTCAGGCTGACTGATGAGTAAATAGCTGATTGTTTGTCATTTTCCCCATGTAATTATACTAGTCCTGCAGGAGTGGTATTTTGTCTGATTTCCAGTTCTGAACAGCAAATATTTTTACCCCTAACATTGCAGCTAGCACACATAATCTCTGATTTTTATCCAAATTTAATTCAGTTCATTTACTTTACCAGGAAAAGCTCCATTGAGCAAGCTCATTTTCAAGGAGGTCCTAGGAAGGACAGTTGAGTTATCAGCAAACAGTATTACAAGGCACAAGTACAGGAAAAGTACACAGAGTTATGCATAAGAAACAGTGCTACAGCGTACATATACAGGAAGAATACACAGAGTATACATAAAGAATAACCTCAAGGAGATGTAGGGAAAAATATAAGGAGACATACTTGGTTGCTCTTACTTAAATCAAAAGTGCCATAAAACATTCCCCCACATACAGGAACAAGCTACTAATCGATGAAGTGCCCTCTTAAATGCATGCCAACATACGTGACTTGGTAAGACCCAACCCAAGACTGGTCTCAGACAGTATAGAAAAAAAGAATGGCGTCAGAAGTATGTGCTGCTTACTAATTTCAGTAGTGTTTTTTGTACTCTTGACCACAGTTTTGAATGGTGTGAAAATGATTAGCAACAGCACGTTAGCAGTAAATGGCAGCCCAGAGTGGGTGGGTGGGTGAGTGGGCGGTATACTGTCAAGAAACTGCAGCCAGTGGGTGTCCATGGGGCAACTTATCGAATGCATCCCTCTCAACCTGTCCGCCCCCACTGAAATGTATAGCAGTGTGCTTCAAAATGTGAACCAGACAGCCAGGATGTAAATCACTCATCTTAATTTAAACATACAGTAGGAATGTGACTATTTTATAAGTCCTTTGGTTTGTACAATGAAATTAGTTGGGTTTCACCTTCACTTTTCAAATTGCTAGTAAAAAAATAATTTACTCAAATTCTGGTATTCTCAGAAAACTCAAAATTTCTAAGGAGCTCGGAGTACTTTGATGAGAAATTGTAGTTGTTTTTCTTCAAGTAAGTACACTGTCAGTACCAGACTGCACCTTTTGTATAGTTGTGATGTTTTCATTCGTCTGCATTATTTAAAAGAGCAGCTTTTGATCTAGTCTTCCCAAGAAGCACAAAGAACCCTTCCCTGTCCCCAAATCAAATTCTTGTAAAAGTTTCTTTACCAAGTTCTCCAATTTAGGAAGGGAAGGGATCGTATTTTTGCTCCGTGGAGCTCCATCTTGCCAATCCCTTCCACTTCCGTGTACCTCTGCTGACTGTGATCCGCCCCTGATCTGCTCCGTGCTACTGCATTTTGTGATATCACTATATGAGGAGCGCGGGAGCATGCGTCCATTGACATGAATGGGACTGTGTTTAAATGTTCAGTTTTAGTAGTTTAGATGGCCAGTTGGAATAAATCATGGCCACTGCTTAACTTTATGTAACTGTTCTTTTTTCAGAATAAGCTTTAAGATGTAGCTGAGACAAGCAGAAGAGGATATAATTTGATTGTAGCAGGCTCATAATTAGTAGTGGCAACGCTTCGATTGACAAGATTTTTTTTTTTTTTAAGTACTTTTAATTCAAAGTTACCACATGGAATTAAGTTTACTTCCTTTTTCCAGTTCAGAATTTCGGACCAGAAATGATGAGACCTAGGTTCAGATTTGACCAGAGTCTCTTACTCACCGGGTGACCATGAGTAAGCCCCCAAGGGCACTAGTGAGATCACTTTTGGAATACTGTCTGCAGATTTGGTTAGCACAGTACAAAAAGAAAGATGAAATGAACAGAACAGAGCTGCAGAATTATCTAGTAGTTAAAGGACTGGCTTGGAAACCAGGAGATCATGGCTTTAAACCCTACTAGAGCCTGGCATTGACAGTGTGATCTTGGGCAAGCCACTTAACCTCCCAGTGCTCCAGTCCACCCAGCTGAGGAAATGGATAGAAGCAGAACCCCACTGGAAATAAGATGCTGCATCTCAGCTTGGCTAGCCTGGGTAAATTGTGAAGTACATAAGAAGTAGCTTAGCTGTGAGGAGAGGTTGAAGATGCGAGGTGTGTTCACACTGAAGAAGAGAAGGGGGGACATGACAGAAATTTTTACAGTTTTGAAGGGGAATGCTAGGAGGGACCAAGGGAAGGTTTTTCAACCAGTATAGGGTACTAGAACAAGAGGGCACAACATAAGGTGGTGGTTGGGGGTGTTGGATAAGACCGGAGTTTGATTCCCACAGCCTCCACTTGGATAATATGTGACTCTGAGCAAGTCACTTAACCTTCCTAGTGCTCCCAGGTCATCCCTCAAAACAGGCACTTGTGCCTGGTGGGCCTGCCCAGTTATCAAAGAATAAAAAAAAAGGAAACATCGTAACACATGTTTTTGGTGAGGATGTTGAAGCAGGGAGTGTGGACACTTTCAGAATTTACTGTGTAAGTTCTTATGGCAGCAGAATATTACTGTGGGTCAGATCTGATGGCCCACTTCTCAGTCGAGTTCTGAAACAGCATGAATGTAATTGCCATGAGGGTGGGGGATGGACGGACTAGATGGACCTGGGGTCTGCTTTCATCTTGGAGATCCTATGCATCTGCAGTTCCCTCTGCTCCCACGTTCCTTGAACTCCACATGTGTATTGAATGCAGAATGTTTTGGATTGGTTACTGTTTAACCATAATACTAAATGCAGTCACATGAAATGACAAAAATGAAAATATATTGTACCAGTCATAGCAGTTCTCTCTTTTAAGGAGATGCTCAGACAGAAGTTTCCTGTCTGCTTGTCCTGTGGTTACAAAAGGTCAGTTTCCCCAGGACAGGGTGTGTGTGTGTGTGTGTCTCCCAACTACACACACACTCTCTCTCTCTCTCTCTCTCTCTCTCTCTCTCTCTAAGCCCTAAACTAGTACAAAGCATCCTGGGTAGCAATATGCTATTCTTTGCATAAGGACAGCTGACTAGGTGTCACCTGGACCAAAAGTTGCCTCAAAACAGGGTTTTACATTTCTTCCAATGAAGGCTGAGGACAAAATACTGTGACACGTATGTCATTTTTTGGGGGGACTCTTCAGCATAGTGTCTTCACTGTCTTAGCTAACTACCAGACCTGCCACAGAGGAAAACAGACATTTTGTGTACTCGCAGGTAGCAGACACAAGAGGAAGTGTACAAGAAGAGAAGAGAAGAGCATAGGCTCTATAAGAAGGATACAGGAAGAGAAAAAATGTCCAAACTTTTTTTCTTGCTCCCTTCCCCCACTGCATGCACTCTGTACAATCCCAAATCTAGGACAAAGCATCATGGGTAACAGAATGTAAATCCTTCACCAGGACCAAAAAAATCGCTTGACAGGGACAATGTTCTTTAGTCAGAATATTATGCTAATGAGAAAATATTTGCAGTTTTGATGTGACTGCATGGAGGCAGCTGCCAAGCATTATAATTCAGCTATATTATACATAGAGGCAGTGTGACCAGCCAGTCAAAGTATGCCATTCCCTTGCGTGTAAGACTTATTCTGGCTCATATAATGGGCAACAGAAATTCAGCCTCCTGATTGGTGCACAGGGAAATGTAAGGTGAGTTTTTACACTTTTCTTTTTTGCAATTATTTCTATTTTACAATGCCTCACCAGGTTTGATAATAGTGGTATGGCAACTCTTGGGGTGGGTGGGGTTACTGATCAGTAATTCCATATTTTTAAACATGAGGATATTCTTCACAGAAGTATGAAACCAGCACACACTTAAAAGGCTCCAAACTATAATTCTCTGTATTTTTTACAAATGTGACATGACAAGGATGCTGTTTTTTCTTGAATTACCCCAGGCAGTATTTATAAGTAGCCTTTATGGTCACAGCAGCATTATTAGTTAGCCAGCAAAACATGCCATTCTACATTTTTTTTTAGTCATCCCATGTTTCTTCTGATACTACTTCACTGAGAGTGGTGCACACCTTGAACAGACTGCCAGTAGAAGTGGTGGAAGTGAAAACAGTAGGGGGCTTCAAGCTTGTTTGGGATAGACATAGGGGAATATTAGTAAATAGGCAGGGAGAAGAGAGGGTTACCAGATACCAGCTAGGGTCTACAGAGACAGACTATGCAGGGATCATCTGGGCAGACTAGGTGGCCTTGCCGACAAATTCTGTGTTTTGGGGGGGGTGGCGTGTTAGCAGCCAGCAGTAACAGGTACTCTGAATGTTCTTTTGTTTGGCTTGCAGTTTTCTATAAAATATAAATATACTAACACACTATTTGCCAGCAGATTAGGCCTACGGTCTATCATCGAATCTGCTCAAACTTTAGATCCTAGTTGGGTGCCGAGACCCTCCCATCCCTTGTGCTCCAGAAACCCGATCATCCATCCCCACCCCCTGGGACAGGACATCATCTGATACATCCACTTTCTGTGTCTGTCCCATCCTCTCTTGAAGCCTCCACTGTGGATCTCTGAACTAGCTCACCAGGCAGTGCATTCCAGGGTCCACCACCCTCTCGGTGAAAACCTCCTCCTCTTTCCCCTTACCTTCCACCTTCCAACTTCAAACCATGCCCTCTGGTGATACCTCCCTGCTTTAGTCTAAAGATCCCTCCATGTTTACTCCTATTTATTCCCTTTGAGGTACTTGAAGACCTCAATCATGTCCCCTGCCTCTCCTCTTCTCAGTGAAACAGGCAGAGCTCCTTAAGTCTGTCCTCAACGCCAAATCCCCTAGCCCTCGATCATCTTTGTTGCCCTCCTCTGTACCTCTCTAGGAGCATGTTCTTTTAAGTGTGGTCTCCAGTACTGTACACAGTATTCAAGGTGTGGTCTAACCAGTGCATTGTACAGCGGCAGAATCACTTCCTTGCTCCTAGAGGTGATCCCCTTATGATGCATCCCAACATCCTGTTTGTCTTGCTAGCCGCCTCCTGCACTGCTCAGAGTTATTCATACATGCATCCACCATGACCCCTAGGTCTTTTCCCCTATTGAGGCCTCCAGCGCCTCCCTCCCAGGGTGTACCTGTGTTAGGTTTCCCCAACCAAGATGCAACACCTTGCACTTGGTGATATTGAAATTTAATTTCCATGTGTGAGCCCAGCTTCCAGGGTGTCCAGGTCCTTGCAGGGCCAACCTCCCTCTTCTCCCTCAACTACTGCTCCCATCTTGGAGTCATCAGCGAAGAGACTCATTTCACACCCTATATCCTCCTGATGTCCGATATGTAGCATTAAACAGGATCGGACCCAGGACTCAGCCCTCTGCGGTACCCCACCTACCAACCTCTGTAGGGTTGAGAGCTCCCACAGACCACTACTCTCTGAGTGCATCCAGCTAGCCAGTTTTCAATCCATCTGACCATCAAAGGCCTACTCCTAACCCCATCAGTTTCTTCCACCAGACCATTGTGGGGACAAGAATCAAACGCTTGCTGAAGTCCAAGAATAATACATCCACAGGCTTACCCCTGTCCAGTTCTGATGTTGCCCATTCATAGAACTCCACAAGGTTGGTTTGACATGATCTACTAGCACAAACCCATGTTGCCGACTATCCAGACCTCCCACCTCCAAGTACACCCCCAATCGCTCCTTTAGTATACCCATTAATTCTTACCACCGAGGTCAAACTGATGGGTCTATAGTTACCTGGTACTTCCTCGACTCCCCTTTATGGATTGGTACCACATGTGCCTCTCACCAATCCCTAGGTACCCTCCCTGTATCAAGTGACCTGCTGAAAAGCTCCACCAGGGGTGCAGCCAGTATGTCCACCAATTCCCATAGTACTCTCGGATATATGCCATCCGGCCCAGGAGATTTGTCTTTCTTTGGGGCCTTGAGGGCTAACCACACCTTTTTGGCGGAGATAGCATCATCCGTCCCCTCCACCTTACTGACCTTTTTATCTTTACCCAGATGTACACCCCTGGGGTACCTCTCTCTCCCTCTTGCTCCATTTTTGTTGCTCCCCTGATCCCACTTACTGATGTTTCTATCCCCTTCGTGCCTTGCTTTGTAGATATCCCATCCCCCTCCCTAGTGAACACAGAGGCAAAGTACTGGTTAAATACCTCTGCCTGGTCCCTCGCCTTTTCCACCCACCCTCCTTCTGATCTCAATCTGCTGAGATGGCCCTTAGTTTTTCTCCGCTCCCCAATGTACCGGAAGAACCCCTTTTCCCCTCCATGTATCCCCTGTGCCAGCCGCTGCTCTTTACTGGACTTTGCTCCCCTCACCATACGGGTGACTTTTCTAGATGCAAGCTGGTACATTTCCTTATCCTATCCCTCTTGTTGTTTTATATTTTTTTGAGCGCCTTCTTTTCTCTGACTGCTACCTGTACCTCACTGGACCACCAGCATGGTTTATGTGACCTTGCTCCCTTACGTTTCAACTTAGTGCAGATCCTGACTGCCTCATGTAGTCCCGTTTATGACCTCCCATCTCCTTTCCACACTTGTCATTGAGGTAATCCCATCAAGTGATCCTTGAGAATATTTCCCATGCTCATGAAGTCTGCCCCTAGAAGTCCACTGCCAGTGTCCTAGATCTCACCCCCTCCCCATGCTTATTTGAAACCAGACAGTATTGTGGTCGCTCCCAGTCAGGATCTTGTACAACCATGTCCCTTGCAGATCCCCATCTGCCAGAACCACATCCAGGACATGCCCTCCCTTGTGGGCTCCATCACATGCTGTGTAAGAAGACATCCTGGAAGCCATCCAGCAGCCTCTGCTCCTTGGCCACCTTAGAGGACATGGTTCCCCAGTTTGTACCTGGCATATTAAGGTCCCCATCAACACCACTCCTTCCCCTTTGGTCCACACTGGGCAATGATGTTGTCCAGCAAACCATCCTCTAGAACCTCACTCATCCAGGGGCCTATATACTACACCCAGCTTGACCTTATTTCCTGCTGAGGATCGTAAAGTGACCCATAAGGCCTCCACGTTTCCCTCTGCCTCTTCTACCTAGCAATTTCTATGTCATCTCTAATGAACATAGCCACTCCACCCTGTGCCCTCCTCTCTATCCTTCCTGAGCATAGTGTGACCCCATGCGTTAGGTCCCAGTCATGGTTTGTTGGTCCATGTTTCGTGACCGCCACATCCACCCCCCTCGAACAGCATGGCCTGGAACTCTGGCAACTTGTTTCCCAAGCTCCTGGCATTTACTAACACCAACCCCACCTTATCCCTGATTCTCTTTGTCAACCCCACCCAGATTCCTTATACTTCCATCCTCCTCTGCTCCTCCTGAAACCTCCATCCCCAATCTGTTTCCTTCCCCTTGGGCATGAAGGCTACTCCCTCATCTGGGGGAGGGCTCTGGTCAGCCCTCCCTTATCCCTTCCCCCCCACAAGTTTAAACCCCACCTTTCTTGTATGTAGTCAGCCATCCCCTGTTTAAGGACTTCCTTCCCTAATGGGGCAAGATGAAACCTGTCCTTGGCATATAGTCCCTTATCCTCCCAAACTCCATTCCAGTTCCCTAACACCCCCAACCCACTCTCTTCACCCCACTTCCTGAGCCAGTCATTAACCTCTGTGGTCTTCATTTTTTTCTCCACTGAGGCCTTTGGTACTGGCAATATCTCCGAAAAGGAAATGTTGCATCCATTATCCAGACAGACTCTGGCAAGTTCTTGGAACCTTGCTTGGATTTCCAAAATGCTATTTCCCTCTAGATCATTAGTTCCCAAATGCACCAGGAAATCCGGTTTCCCTCCACAATCCCTAACCATTTCATACACCATGAACTTTGCTCTGTGCAGTGTCAGCCCAGAGATACACACTACCTTCACCTGGCTATGGCATCCACCCCCCTGTCCCTCCCACTGGATACCCCTAATCATCGAGTCTCCCAATAACAGAACCTTAACACCGCCATCATCCTTATGGTTACCTCCACTATGCCCTCTCAGCCCCCCTTTATTCATGATCTCAATTTCGTGGGAGTCTTCCTGCCTTACTAGAGACCCCCTTGTCACCCTCCCCTTTCTGCCTCCCTTGCTATTTTGCCCACTTAACTCAAACTCCCTCTGAATAGGTGTCCCCTTTAACCCTCTCTTATCCAAACCATTTATCCTGGCCCTGATGGTTTCTCCTTCCCCCACACCGCCATCCTCCCCCCTTGTAATAGTACAACTGCCTCCAGAGTCTCTCTGTGGGTCCCCTTTAGCTAGGGCCCCATCCTTGGTACTGACCCCCCTGCTGAAAGGGGGCTCCTCTCCCACCTCCTTGTCTCCCAGTTTCTCTCCAATCATGCTGTCCTCTCTCATGTCTGGAATATGTTGCATCTCCCCCATTTGCTTAACACATATGTTTCCCCTTCTCCCTCTGGGACTATTTCTATCCTTTCCATTGCCGGTCTGTGATGCCCTATGGTGTATCAGACTCCCTCCCGGCCTCTGTATAAGTTTTCTTATTTCCACCAACCCCTTCCTCCTCTAGGTTGCTTAGTAGCTCAAATTTATTATGACGCTCTTGTCGGCCTCCATCAAGTAACCAGAGTTCCCTAGCTGCACCTCTAAACTGCCCCTCTTCTTCCCTCTTGCTCTGTTCACCTTAGAGCTCCTTCCCACAGTCTGCTGTTTTAGGCTTCCACACAACAGCCCCTCCTGACTCTTCCCCCTCCACTATCTTTGTATTCAGAATGTTCACCCGTCGCTTTCCCCTTAGCATCAACTTCCCTATCTAAGGGTCCTCTGTCCCTAATATCCCCCCTCCTGCTTGCTGTAACATAACGTCCTGTAATTTCAGAGCGTTGCCCCAGCCTTCCCTCAGCCCCACCCTTCTGCTGCCCATATCCACACCCCTTATCCTTGGATGCTCCCCCAGCTTACTCCTTAACCAATATACCTCACTCCTGATGCAAGATAACTGTCTACAGAGTGGGCAGCCTCCCTCTCTCCAGGCCCAATTTAGAATTATTGCCATCCCACAGCCTGTATAGCCTACAACCCTTCCAAAGATGCCTGCCATGGTGGAATATGGCCACCCTGTTTATTCCTCTCTGTTTATAATGGCACACCCCCTTTTCTCAGTCCCTTTCCCCTGGAATACAGTTTCTCTCTATACTGACTGTAGTTATTTACAAACCCAATTTCAACCCCACCAATAAAGTTCCAAAGTCTCACAAACACATACAGTCCAGTGTGTCTTCGGTCCCACTAACAGTGTGTGTAAGCAGACATCAGGTACTGTATGATGTCACAGGCCCACCAGCTGCTGTTGCTTCAAATTTCAGTCCTAAAACAGAAATACTCAGCCTTTCAATCCCAACCCCCAGTGGTTTTTCAGTATTTAAGAAAACCTACAAAACAGGGTGGGAGGGCTCTTACCAAACACCAGGCAAACAACACATTTAAATTTCCCTCTAATTAACCCTGACAAACAACTGTCCCCAAACCTCAAAAGTTACAATATCACAGCCCAAGTAACAGTTCTAATTCAAGGTAATAATTTTTATCACATAGAGCTAATTTCACTTACAAACTATTCCAATATTTCAGTTAAAACAGAATATAAACCCAGACCTCTGTCCAACCAACCTGCTGCTTTGAGTTCCCAAGTGAACAATGGAGGCCAGGGTAATTCCTGTTTAAAGACAAGGTAATTGCAGCTAATGTCCTTCCCTAACACCAGGCAAACAACACATTTAAATTTCCCTCTAATTAACCCTGACAAACAACTGTCCCCAAACCTCAAAAAGTTACAATATCACAGCCCAAGTAACAGTTCTAATTCAAGGTAATAATTTTTACCACATAGAGCTAATTTCACTTACAAACTATTCCAATATTTCAGTTAAAACAGAATATAAACCCAGACCTCTGTCCAACCAACCTGCTGCTTTGAGTTCCCAAGTGAACAATATAAGCTTCAGCTTTGACTTTGCATGAAGTAAATTAACATACCTTATACTCACTGTTAAGTAGCAGCCAACGGTGTCAGACTTGTAGTGTTTGGAGATGGTGAGACCTCGGCAGCAGGTTGCTCAGCCGTGTGGCAAGCCTACCAGCCAGAAGGTGCAGGAACAGGTGGGAGGCAGCAGCGCCAGTCAAGCAAGTGGTGGCAGTCTGCAGGATGAACCCAAAACTGTGGCTGTACTGCAGGCTATCCATGAACTGGATAGGAAAGTTGATTCTTGTAACACAAGAATTGTGAGAATGCCTGACCATCAGTAGTTTTAAGTTTATGTTAAAAACCCATTTATTTTCACTGGCTTTCCCAGACTGATTTTAAATAATTTATATTGCTGTTTGTTAGCATATCTCTCAGCCCCTGATTGGGGAATCATCTGAGCGGCCGGGGCTACCTGGGCCAGCCGTCCACACCACCACTGCTCACCGCCAAGGAACCCTCCTCTTGCTGATCTCTCAGCCCCTGATCGGGGAAACATCTGAGTGGCCGGGGCTACCTGGGCCAGCCGTCCACACCACTACTGCTCACTGTCAAGGAACCCTCCTTTTGCTGATCTCTCAGCCCCTGATCGGGGAAACATCTGAGCAGCCGGGGCTACCTGGGCCAGCCGTCCACACCACCACTGCTCACCGCCAAGGAACCCTCCTTTTGCTGATCTCTCAGCCTCTGATCGGGGAAACATCTGAGTGGCCGGGGCTACCTGGGCCAGCCGTCCACACCACCACTGCTTATCGCCAAGGAGCCCTCCTCTTGCTGATCTCTCAGCCCCTGATCGGGGAAACATCTGAGCAGCCGGGGCTACCTGGGCCAGCTGTCCACACCACCACTGCTCACCGCCAAGGAACCCTCCTCTTGCTGATCTCTCAGCCCCTGATCGGGGAAACATCTGAGCGGCTAGGGCTACCTGGGCCAGCCATCCACACCACCACTGCTCACCACTAAGGAATCCTCCTCTTGCTGATCTCTCAGCCCCTGATCGGGGAAACATCTGAGTGGCCAGGGCTACCTGGGCCAGCCATCCACACCACCACTGCTCACCACTAAGGAATCCTTCTCTTGCTGATCTCTCAGCCCCTGATCGGGGAAACATCTGAGTGGCCAGGGCTACCTGGGCCAGCCGTCCACACCACCACTGCTCACTGCCAAGGAACCCTCCTCTTGCTGATCTGTCAGCCCCTGATTGGGGAAACATCTGAGCAGCCGGGGCTACCTGGGCCAGCCGTCCACACCACCACTGCTCACTGCCAAGGAACCCTCCTCTTGCTGATCTGTCAGCCCCTGATCGGGGAAACATCTGAGCGGCCGGGGCTACCTGGGTCAGCCGTCCACACCACCACTGCTCACCACCAATGAACCCTCCTCTTGCTGGTAAGCTCTCAGGTTGAACTGGGAAGTGCTGAAAGACTCCCATTGGCTGCTGCCTGTTGCTTCCATCTCCTGTTGGACTGTTGTGCTCCGCGCGGCCACTGATTGGCCCTGCAATCTTGACTGATTCAAACTGTTCTGCTGGGCTCTGCGCTCATAGACTTCAGTGGGTTTCGGAAGAAAATTTTTGTTAAATTACTAGACAGCTTGCTTATTTTTCCGTTAAAGTCTCAATTAATGTGTAGACCAGTCTTGATGTTCTTAGCACTCGACTTCTAAAAACTCCGGGTCTCAGCCGATAATCTAGGCTAAATTACTAGGCTGCTTGCTGTTTTTTTGTCAAAGTCAAAATTAATTGTGTAGACCTGCCTAAATGTTTTAGCATTGAACTGTAAAGTGCAGTTGGAAACTGCTGTAATTTAGAGCTGTGAAGTAATTCCTGCCCCTCTGCATTCACTCTTTCTCTCCACCCTCCCCCGCTGCTAAACCCTGCATCTCTTCTCCTCCTTGTAAATTTCATGTTCTACTAAATCTCCCTCTGTCCTCCCCTGGTGCCAGTTCAAGCTTATTTCTCTTGTCTGTGGCAGCCTCCCCCCACCCTCTGTCAAATTCCCCTCTCTCTCTCTCTCTCCACCCACACCCCAGATTTACTCTCCAGTGTCACCCTTTGTTATTACTGTGACTCACAATCTGTTGCTCTGTTCCTTCCCTCAGATCTATCAGCCCCTGATTGGGGAAACATCTGAGCGTCCGGGGCTACCTGGGCTAGCCGTCCACACCACCACTGCTCACCGCCAAGGAACCCTCCTCTTGCTGGTAAGCTCCCAGGCTGAACTGGGAAGTGCTGAAAGGCTCCCATTGGCCACTACCTGTTGCTTCCATCTCCTGTTGGACTGTTGTGCTCCGTGCGGCCACTGATTGGCCCTGCAGTCTTGACTGATTCAAACTGTTCTGCTGGGCTCTGCGCCCATAGACTTCAGTGGGTTTCGGAAGAAAATTTTCGCCCACCTTCCCTCCCCCACCTTCCACCTTAATTAAATCAGCCTTAGCTCTGCCCACTTCTGCCTAGGGAACCACCCTTTTGTTTCCTATTGGATACTCTATCTCCTGTACCTCGTCTCTTTACTGCCCACTCTCCCTCCTCCCTGCTCCTCCTCCCCCTCTGCTAATCAACTCAGTCCCCTCACTGCCCCTGCCTCCTTTCTGTGCCTGACACCCTCCTTATATCTCCTAGTGCCAGTCACTCCGTGACTGGCCAATCCCTCCTTTGGCATTCCGTAGCTCCCATGCACCCTTTCACTCCTGAACTCTATTCTAGAGCTGCTACCTCCTGTCTCCCTGTCTTGTTACACTCTGTAATGCTCCCACACTACCTCTCTGCTACATCCTCCTCTTTTGCTACTGCCCTTGTGTCCTCACTGCCCCACCCTCTGCCTGTTCTCCCTCAGCCACCTGCTTACCTAGTTCCTCCTGCCCCCGAGCCTCCACCTCATTGCCTGCCTCCTGACACTTTCACTAGCTGCCTCCCACCTACCCAGCACCCTGTGCCCGCTCTCCCCATTCACATTCAATCATTTATGACACCGCTACTCTGTACCCCTTTTCCCTCACCTTATTTGCTCTCTTCGTGCTCCTGCATCCCCCCTGCTCATGTTTCCCCCACTGTCCCGAACATCTACCAACTCACGCTCGCTCACTCCCTCCATGGTACCCTCCCTCTCGATCTCATGTACCCGCCTTGGGCATCTCCAAACACTACAAAATGGCCCTCTCCCCCAAATGGCCGTTGGGTACTTCCCCTGTCCACCTCTACTACTGCCACGCTTTACCCACGGCTCCACCCGTTTACTTGCCCTGGTGAATCTCGGAGTTCTCTGGCCCAATAAAATAGGTGCCAGTCATGGGTATCTCACACCAGTACTCTAAAACGTATACTTCTTCTCCTCCTGCTGCTGTTGGGAAACATTCATCCCAATCCCAGACCAGCCCCTACAATAAGAACAACTCAGACCAATCAACCAGGATCCCTCTCAATAATCTCACTTAACATATGCAGTCTTCTTCACAAAATTGATGCCCTTCAGACTTTTGCCTGCCAGCATAATCCAGACATACTAGCAGTCGTAGAAACCTGGCTGTCACCTTCGGTTCCCGACCATGCTATCACCCTCCCTGGGTATAATGTCTACCGGCTTGATCGGTCATCAAAAAGAGGTAGTGGCTGCGCCCTGTACCTTAAGGACACAATCCGGGGCACCTCATCAACTTAACCCCCCAAACCACCACTGCACATATTCTTCCTGTCAAGATCCTTCTTGGTGCACACAATAAAGCCATCACAGTTGTCACAGTCTGCATTCCACCGAGAGAGCAAGGTAATGGGCTTAACGCAGTCCTGGAGTTTACCAGATCTCTCTCACCTGATTCAGAAACCATCCTCCTCAGTGACTTTAATATTAACTGGCCTGCTGCAGAGGCAGGCATACAGGGACTTGATAGCGGCAGCAAACCTTTCTCAGATGGTTAGCTCCCCAATTAGGACAAACTATAAAATGGGTACCAGCACCCTTCTGGATTGGATCATAACAAACCATCCCGCCAGGATCACAAACACCACTGTCCTCCCTGACACACTTAGTGACCACTCCCCCGTCATCTGCTACTGGTCCAATAAATTCATCAAGCTCCCCCAAAAAAACCTTTACTAGCCGGGTTCTACCTAGAGGCAAGCTACCTCATCTCAAAACCTTCCTTCGTCAACAGGATTGATCTCCAGTTCTCACTGCAACCAATGTGAACACCACACTGGAGCACTTCATCAGGATCTTCAACTAAGCATGCAACATATTTGCACCCTTCAGGAAGCGCAAGGCCAAAGCCCTATGTAACCCCTGGCTCACTGGAGACCTACTTAGACGACTAAAAGCTCGAGACCACCTTTGGGAGATTGCCAGAAACACTAGGAGACAAGTTGATATTGCTAACTATAAACGTGCATGAAATGACTGCACCAAATATATCCGGGATACGAAGACCACCTATTTCCATAATGCTCTCACTATCTCATGGGGCAATGGTAGGGACTTCTGGAATAACATTAAAGAAGTCACTGGGAAGCAATCTAAATCACCCCTGTCAGTACTCAGCATACATGGTGAAACTACACTTGACCAGAAACTCATTGCTGATACATTCAATGACACCTTCATGGACCTCAGTGCTGTACTCCCACAGGGTTTTTTCAATGAGGTGGTTCCCCTTGCCCCCCCCCCAGCCACCTCCAGTCACCCTCCCTTCTACTTTACAGCAGTAAAAATGCATCAAGTCCACAGCTACATTACCAAAGCCATTTGCAACTCCAGAGCCAGCAGTAACTCCCTTGACCTCAGACTGCTATCACTCACACTTGAAGAAGTACTCCGACCACTGACCAGGATTTTCAACCTCTCCCTCAGCCTCAGCCAGTTCCCTGGCTTATGGAAATCTGCCACGGTAACCCCAATTCATAAAAGTGGTGACAAAACAGCTACTGAGAATTACCGTCCAATTTCCATCCTACCTCCACTCTCCAAGGCCCTAGAATGGATTGTGTCAGACCAGCTCACCGACTTCCTAGACAATCACAGCATCCTGTGCAAGGAGCAATATGGCTTTAGAAAAGGTCGTAGCACCTCCACGGCGCTACTTGAATCCACTGGTGCAATCCATCACTCACTCGATAACAGTCATCTTACTGGGTCCACCTTCATCGACTTAACTAAAGCCTTCAATACCGTCAACCACAATCTCCTACTTGCCCAGCTTTGACTAGCAGGGCTGTCACCTAACTCGGTGAACTGGTTCAAAAGCTACTTAGACAACCGCTCCCAAAGAGTGAGAATTGCTGGCACACACTCAGACCAAAGACCAGTCCGGTCCAGTGTTTCACAGGGCTCAATCTTGGGCCCCCTCCTTTTCAGCCTTTTTCTGAACTCACTGCCAGAATTCTGCCCTGAACAGATCCTACTCTATGCAGATGATGCTGTCATCCTGGCATCCCACCATGATCCAGTCCATCTACAATGTAACCTCCAACAGGCCTTCTCTGCAGTCGAAAACTGGTTCACAAAACACAGACTTATACTTAACCAGAAAAAAAAACAAAGGCCATGATCTTCTGCAGCTCCCAAATCAAATACAAACAATATCAGCTCTCCATTAAAACAAGCAAGGAATCACCCTCGAACAAGTTCATACCTTCAAATACCTCGGCCTCACCCTCGGCTGTAATCTCTCCTATGTCCCACACATCAATAACTTGGCAAAAGTAGCCAACACCAGGATGGGCCTACTATTCCAACATAGGAAACATCTAACCCCAGAAGCTCTGTCCATAGCTGTCCAGAGCTCCATCATCAGCATCATTGACTACGGTCTCATTATCTATGGATCTGCCACAACCTCATTTCTCAGGCGTGTTTCGACTTCCCTCAGTCAAGTCTGCCGACTCATTACTGGTTCCCAACGTCTCACCCACACTTGTGACCTCTACTCCAAAACAGGCTGGCTGCAACTGAACAACTGAATCAAATACCAAACCTGCATCACTGCTAAGAAAATCATGATGGGAAAGACACCACCAGGAGTCAGCACCCTCCTCAAACCCAAAATCAACAACCGCAACACCAGGAGCTCTAAGCCCCAAATCCTTCAAATCCCCCGCTGCCGCATGTCCCAAGGCCAAAGGTCATTTGCATACAGGGCTTCGAGTTGGCTAAATGAGCTCTCTAGTAACACCTCATCCACAGCAACACTTGGAGCGCTCAAAAAAAAAGCTCCGCCACTCCATAACTGGCACTTCAATCTGTGCTTGCACCTCATAACATCTTCATTCCCTATGCTGCTTCTGACCTTACAGGTGTCAGTTTCTGCCCTCTCTTGTTGCCCTTACCTGTCCATGCAACTTCTAATGCACTTGCCTGTATCTGTCCTGACAAGGCCCCTCGGCTGCCTCACCCTGACCCTCTACACCCATGCCTTCCCCTACCCTCAGCCCTCTCCCCTTCTTGCCCTCTTCCTCCTACTGTTTCTTGAGTTACTCATCGCTCAGTCTGATTTTGTCAAGCAAAGTTACTGTCTAAAACCATGTACCTGTAACTGTTTTATGTTTTAGTGTCTGTTACCCTGTAACCAGCATGACGTGGAACCTTTGTAAAAGAGCCTTGGCTCAAAGGCACTTTGTAATCCTAGACACAAATAAAATAAAATAAATATTTATGGTTTATACTCTGTACAACACCTTGTTTTTGAAAGGCGCTATATAAATAAAGATTTGCTTGCTTTGCTTTGCTTGCAACAGTGGAAGCCCAGGTAGACATAGTAACTACAGAATCCAAGGCCTCACAAGATTCAGCTAACAAAATGGCCACTGTGGTCGAGAAAACAAACTTCTTCGCAGTTGACTTGAGCAATTGGAAAATGGCTCAAGGATGGCCAACATCAGACTGCTGGGTGTAGAGGAGAATCACAAGGCATGGATCCAATCTCGTTTGGGGGGGATCTGTTCCAGATGTGTTGGATGTGCACTTAAGGAAGCAGATATACAAGATTTATTGGATCACACCTTGTTGACGGCCTCCAGAACCATCCCACTCAAGAACACTTTCGCTGGTAACTCATGGATCACATGTTTGGGACCTAATTTTACAAACTGACAAAGGCCATGGTCCACAAACATTAGATGATGAGTCACTGACCTGTTTATTCCCAGATCTTTGCTTTTTGACACGGCAGCACCAGAAAGCTTTTGACTCTGTCTGAGCTGACTTCCGATCACTGGGAGTTGCCCATGCTGTCTAACTTCCAGCCAAACTGAGTGTGACATACACGGGTAGAGTCTACCTCTTTACAGATCCCCAGGAGGCAGGCAAAAAAACTAGAAGCTATAAAATCTGATTTTGCTGGCAACCAGAGCACCCTAGCCTTGGATGCAGAGGGTTGAGAAGGCAAAGCATAAATGTACTGTAACACAGTGTTATGTTCTGTTAATACAAGAGAGACCAGGTCTGTATGCTGCTTTCTCGGCTCAGTGTACTGTTTAAGTGCTCTGGTTTACAGTGTTGGTCTGACCGTGTAGTTTAACAGGGGGAACAGCACAGCTTCCTTAAAGATATGCCAAACAGTCAACTGTTAATGCTGTGGAATGCTGTTTGCACTATAACTGAGATGCATGGATGGGGGGAACCAATTCCTATACCGGGGAGCCATGAAGGCAAGATGGCAACAGCCATGTGACAAATATGTTAGTGTACTATGTGTGCAAGGTGGTGGTCGTTCTGCAAAGTGTCCAGATTGCCAATCAGAAAACTGTGAGTACCCCATCAAATGTTATAATAGTCTATTTTTGTCTGCAGTTACTCTTTATATTTGGCAGCTGATGCTGGATCTGTGCAGTAACATGGAAACATAGAATTTGATGGCAGATAAGGACCGCTTGGCCCACTCAGTCTGCTCATTTCCCTGCCTGATGGATAAGCTGCAGATTCTAGTTAATCAACAGCTTACTTCCTCCTGCCCCCCACTAGAATTGCCTTATGCCTGTCTCATGCATTCTTGAATTCCACCACTGTTTTTGACTTCACAACCTCCTCAGGAAGGCCTTCCATGCATCCACAACCCTCTCTGTGAAAAAATACTTCCTTACATTACCTCTGAGCCACCCCATCTTCAAATTGTGCGCCTTGTTCTTGCACACCTCTTTTCTGAAAGATGCTACCCTCTTGGGCTTTGTTGATTCCCTTGAGGTACTTGAAAGTTTCTATCATGCCCCCCCTCTCCCTCCTTTCCTCAAGGCTATACATATTAAGCTCCTTAAGTCTCTCTTCAAATGTCTTCTGATGCAGACCCTGCACCATTTTAGTTGCTCTCCTCTGGACTGCCTCCATCCTGTCTATGTCTTTGCGGAGACTGGGTCTCCAGAACTGCATGCAGTACTCCAGATGGGGTATTACCAGCTGTCTGTACAGAGGGATAACAACTTCCTGTTTTCTACTGGTAATGCCTCTCCCTATGCATCCCAGTATCCCCCAGCCCTCCTTACTGCCTTCTCACATTGCTTGCCCACCTTTAGATCATCTGATATGACTACCCCCAGGTCCCTTTCCATTTTTGTTGTTGTTAGTTTCTCACCCCCCATTTTGTACTCTTCCCCTGGGTTTTTGTTTCCCAGGTGCATTACTTTGCACTTCTTAGCATTGAATCTAAGCTGCCATACATTTGACCATTCTTCCAACCCTGCCAAGTCCCTTCTCATCCTTTCTACCCCACCTTGTACATCAACTCAGTTGCAGATCTTTATGTCATCTGCAAAGAGACATACTTTTCCTTCCAGTCCCTCTGCAATGTCACTTATAAAGACATTGAAGAAGACTAGTCCTAGTATTGAACCCTGCGGTACCCCACTGCACTGCAAATGTTAAAGGAAAGCAGTCATTTGTAGGGGCTTCTGCCCCTGCAAACCTTACCCTCTGGTTTAGCTTTTCAGAGAAAAGCACCTTTTTTCTTGCCCCGGAAAGTAGTTTAATTTAATAATGAAAAGTCCGCTACCGGAAGTATGGCAGACTATGGGGTGGCTCCATCAGTTGTAAAAGTGCGGCGCCACACCATGTGCTTCAGTGCACTGGTATTTGTCCCTCTGTGGTCTTAGCTTACAAGCTTCTTAAATATAAGTATAATTGAATTGTAGAAGCATCCTGTCTACCTTCTTAACGCTCAGGTTAAGTTCAGGAGGCAGATCTGTCATACTGCCTTTATGCTTCAGTGTGTTCTTTCTGTATCTATGAAGCCTGTACCTGTTTTGGAACAGTATTCTAGAAATCTGAACTTGATTGAGTAATTACAAATGACCATGGCATAGCACTTAAGACTGACAGGGGTGAGGTTCAGAGGCTGTTGGAAAATGTACGTATTAACAAATTACAGGGGCCAGATGGTTTGCATCCGAGAACCTTGAAAGAGTTGGCCTCTAGGTTGGCGGGACTTGGGATGAAAATATTCAGTATGTCACTGGAGCAAGGAGTTTCTCCTGAGAGGCCTGAAGGGTTACAGTAGTGGTGCCTATTCATTAAAAGGGCAGTAGGACAGAAGTGTCTAACTGTAGTCCTGTAAGCCTAACAGCAGTTTTAGGGTAGTATTTGTAAAGTTTATTAGTGTCGTAATGGACACCATAATACCTGACAACAGTATGGGAGACAAGTCGCAACATGGCTTCCCTAAGGGCAGGTCATGCCTTACCATTTGGTAGATTTTTTTCAATGAGGTGAGTCAGGCCTTAGATAAGGGGAAAGTTAACCCAGTGGACTTGTTTATCTTGACTTGAGCAAGGCATTTGACACCGTGCTTCAGAGATACATAGATACATAGACAGTGTCGGCAGATAAGGGCCTATGGCCCACCCAGTCTGCCCATTTGAGCTTGTAAGTTCAGTTTATGTTTTCCTAGAAGTCTGTTGCCCCTTACCCCTGACCTCCAGAATTCCTTTATGTCTATCCCATGCATTCTTAAATCCCGTGATTGTTTGTTTCATGTAGAACTAATTGAAACATCACTAAAATATAAAATATACCAACATTTTAAACGGATACAGTCGTGGTTCACCGATCGAACACAAATTGTCAGGATCCTGGGTTGTGACTTAGCGGAGGTAAGGGTGACGAGTGGTATGCTCCAGGGGTCAGTATTAGGATCAACTCTATGTAACATCTGTGTTTCCTGACTACAGAGAGGGGAAGGTGGATGGATATCCAGGTTTGTGGATGATGCAGAAATGGGACAATAGGTGGAGAATAAAGGAGTGCGTAACAAAATTCCAGTCTGATCCAGATAGAATATATGCTTAGTCCATTACTAATAAAATGAGGTTCATTCAGGCAAAGTGTGTGGTCACTCATTTTGAGAAAAACAATACAGGATTTAAATATAACATGGGTGGAACTGAACTGAGAGACTAACAGTGAGAGAGACCTTGGACCTTGGAGTAATGGTAACAATCTTATACACTCAAGTCAATGTAATAAGGCTGTCTTGAAATGCAATAGAATAATGTAATGCATTAGGAAAAATATTACCATATTACCATATACAATATTGTCCCAATATATAAAGCCTTGGTGAGACTACATGTTGAATACTGCCTACAGTTTTGGTCATCACATAATAGGAATGACATTGTTGGAGCAGAGAGGTTACAGAGATGAGCCAGTAAATTGATAAAAGGATTGTGGGGAATGTCATACAATGAAAGATTGGAAGAAGTAGGGCTGTATAGTCTAGAAATGAGAAGAACACACAGAGATTTAATCACAGTATACAAAAGCCATCAACAATACTGATACTGTGCAATGTCTACAGCAGTGGAAAGGATGGTTTTCCGAGAGGATGACGGAAACCTGCAATAGCTTACCAAATGAGGTTGTAGACTGCAGTTCACTTAATGGCTTTAAATATCCTCTTGATAAATATCTACTGGAGGGTAGCTTCACTGGAGTGAACCGTTAATACGGCAGACATGCTTGAAAAAAGCTCAGCCCTACTCATGTCTGTATTACCTATGAACCTATATGCTATATCTGAAAAGTAAAGTGATTTCTTCTTTGCAAGTTGGTGGAGTCCTGCTGCTTGTCTCTTCTGTCACTGTTTTTTTTTTTTTACAGTTACTGACATTAATGCCATGAAAGGTGGCATGTGGTGCTGAAGCACTTGCAATTGTTTTCAGACATTACAAGTATTGGCATTATCCTATGCTATGCTCCTTAATAGTTCATCCTAGTGAAGTTTCTTGTGGAATTTTTATTAACTTTATCAGACCCCCACTACGAAATGATGCAGGAAGATGTGTTTTTTTTTCTCTACTGTGATACTACATTAAATATTCTGTACTTTGAACCAAGCTGTTTTTATATAGCTGTTGTGTATTTTTGAAAACTGAATAAAAATAGAATAAAAAAAAATGCTATGTTTCTAAGATTGTACTCCGTTAATTGAATGTTACAAATGTTATATAACTGGGAGTTTCAAAACCAGGATTATAAACTCTCTTTGGTAGTCAAAGTGGACAGGATCACTGATGTTGTTTGTTTCCTTTTGTCCTGGGGTCCAGATGTGGACAAACTGTCATGTGCATGTCTTAGATGTGAATGAGCTGTCATGGATGTGTCTAAAATGTGAATAATCAAGTAAGGGAGAGGTAGTTGTAGTTTTAAGCAGTAATCCACAACAGAGCGTGGGTTATGCTGGGATTTACTCACCCCTAGTGTGATTTGGTCATGAGGTCGCAGGCTGAGTGACCAAATCCACACCGGGCATGGGTAAATCCCAGCATAAACCACACCCTGGAGTGGATTATTGTGATTATGCAATGTGAAAATTACCTAAGGATCATAAAACAAAACTCAATAAAATGTGTTTTTTTTTTTTTATACTTTCATAGAAATACTCTTCCGCTGTATATTAAATAGTGCCTCGTTGCTTTGTAGACTATAGAGGAGCAGTTGGTGTTGGAAGAGTGAGGTTTGCAAGAGACTGAGGCAGCGTGAACAAGTGCTGGAAGCTGGGAGAGAGAGAGAGAGCAGTGGAACAGCGTTAGTGTAATTGTGATCAGAATTGAAAGGTTCGGCTGGGTATTATAGCAGTTTGTTTGGGAAGTAATAGAAATCTGTGGCTTTTGTGATCTAACTGAATCTGGGAGCAGCAGCTAAGAGAGAACGCAATGTGCAAGTGGCTTCTGTTTGGACGTTGAATTTGTAAACCAGAGCAGCAGCTGCCAAGAGGCGCTTAGGTCTCTCTCTCTACTATTTAGGAGACAGGGCGCCGATGTGGTAGAGTACATTTTCGGAAATATGATAGATCTGAGGTATGCTGCTTTGTGTTTGTCCAGTGCTCAAAGCAGGAGAAAAATGGCAGCTCAAAGCTGGTGTTAAGTTCTGACATTTTTGTCTGATTTTCCAACATTTTCAGCTGGAGCAAGTTAGCAGAAACAAGGATGGCAGTCAACATGTTTACATTTCAGGCTGCGGGGTGGATTTTAGTTTTCAGTTGTGGTTTAGATTTGTGAAGAGTGAGTTATGCAGGAATTTACCCACGCTAGAAAGACCCAGTTAGCCAATCAGAAATCTTATTTTGGGGTTCTCATTATATAACGCGAGGTAGTAAATGGTAGTTTTCCTGTATCCTGATTAGCTTACAATAGATACCTTTCATATAATATGAGTTTAAAGAGCAGGTAACACTTCAGGGGAGATCTTTGGAAATTATATACTATTCTAGCTGCATTTCCAATATCTGCTGTTGTCATCTTCCCCATATTCTCTGTTGCTAAGGAATTGTGCATGGAAACAGGACCCTTGCGCTTTGGACTTCATCTGTGCCTGCTGATTGACTACACACAATGTCACAGTCTTCTGCTTGTGACATCATAATCATTTCCATGGCAACCAGTTGTGATTCATAAATGGAGGATTGTGACATTACATGTAGACAGGCCACAGGCTCTGATTACATTTGAGGGACAATGCGCCTGTTACCATGCAGCTGTCCTTAAAGATAAAGAAAGAGGGGGTAGATAAATAAAACATGCAGGTGAAATAGAAGCAGAATTGCATGTAAATCTTATGTTTTTGAAAGCTGTCTCAGAGGTTTTACAAGCTCTTTGAAAGGATCAGATTGGGTCAGTAGATGTTGCCTTGGTTGCAAGTGCTGAATTTTCACTCAGATGAAGACTCCCTGCATTATCTCATTGAATTAGCAGAGATATTCACACCTAGTACTGGAAGCTGCTGAAGAAATGTCAGTTGTAAAGTTCTATAATTAACATGGTATCTACATCAAGATACAGGCAAACCCTGCATTGCAATACAGCAGATAAAGATCTAACCATGCGTCAGAGGACAGGACTGCCGGTACAGTCAGGAAAAGAAAGTTATTTCTATTCGGCTGGGGGGGGGGGTTGTTTGGTTCATTGTGTTTGTTTCCAGTAGAGGTGACAGTGCTTGACATGGCTTGTAATGGCAAGAGATGGTGTAAAGTGTATGTTTCAGGAATCTTTCTATCACAAGATTCAGCTTTTCTCTCATCTGCAGCTGATCTCCATCCCCCTTTAAAGGTTTATGTGAACAGACCAACAAGTGACCCAGTTCAGATCAGTGAGGGACTGAGTTCAGGCCAGTAAGAGACCCAGTTCCGACCAATGAGGAACCCAAATGACACCAGATGGAGACCCGGTTGGGACAGGTAACAGACTAGTAAGGGACACTGTTCAGATCAACATGGGAACCAGTTCAACCAGTGAAGAAACCAGTCCAAAGCAAAGAGGGTATACCAAACAAAACAAAGCTTTTTGCAAACAGTCAAGTGGTACGGGAGTGCTTGCATTCTTTTTTTTTTTGTATTATTGTTTTTATTGAAATTTAAAAGAACAAGCAGGATACAAGAAAAACGTCATGAAAACAGAAAGAAAAAACTAAAAACTACATGTATGCAAAACTATATACAAACAGGGTTAAGATAGATAACCCAAACAAGGATACAAGACCTAATCCAAAATCCAAAATAGTAAGTTAATAAAAACCATACCGGAAAATCTGAACAAAGTGTTGGAACTAAGGTCAAACAACACCATAAAAGTATTCTTATGAAACATAGACACTGTCCTCAGATAAGGGCCTTTGGCCCACCCAGTCTGCCCATTTGGGCTCGTAAGATCACTTTAAGTTTTTCTAGAAGTCTGTTGCTCTTTACCCCTGACCTCCAGGATTCCCTTATGTCTATCCCATGCATTCTTAAATCCCTTGATTGTTTCAGCCCCCACCACTTCCTCAAGTAGGGTGTTCCATTTGTCCACCACCCTTTCTGTGAAGAAATTCTTCCTCATATTTCCTCTGAATTGCCCTCCCTCCAACTTCATCCCATGCCCTCTAGTCCTGAACATCTTTTTCTCTGGAAAATAGTGTTTTCCTGCACCCTGTTCCTCCCCGTAAGGTACTTGTATGTCTCTATCATATCCCCTCTCTCCCTTCTCTCCTCCAAGGAGTACATATTCAAGTTCTTCAGCCTGTCCTCATAGGACTTGTGATGCAGTACCTGTATGATCTGTGTTGCCCTCCCCTGAACCTTCTCCACCCTATGTCCTTACATAGGTAAGGTCTCCAGAATTGGACACTGTACTCCAGCTGAGGCCTCACTAGTGTCTTGTATAGTGGAATTATGATCTTCCTTTTCATGCTGGTGATGTCCCTTCTTATGCGTCCCAGCATCCTATTAGCTTTACCTGCCTAACAAGTAACTTTGCCACATTTAAGAAAGGGATTCCAGATCTTATAAAACAGCTCTAGTTTGTTCAGTAAATTATAACTAATGCATTCATTATATGTACTGTCCCACAGACCAGTGAAGAAACCATTTCAGACCAGAGAAGGACCAAGCTCAGATTAATGAGGGACCCGGTTTATACAAGTGAAGAAACCAGTACAGGCCAGTGAAGGAGCCAGTTCAGGCCAGTGAGGGAGCTAGTTCAGACCAAAGGATCGCAGTTCAGGTAGTTCCCACTGAATTATTTTTTTAATCACAATCCTGGACATACAAAAAAATTATTTTAAGAAAGAAAAAAAATACCACTGATCCAGCAAGTTGTTTTTCCCATGAGCTTAGTAGAAATACCCTGACTGCAGCACTGGTTCTGGCATTCTCAGGGCGCTGTGCAAACCTAGTTGGTGGGGCCTGATATCAGGAGACAGGGAGCCCCAGCAAACAAGCTCATCCTTGCAGTGACCTCCTCATATCTTCAGGTTCAGCTTTGTTTTGGTTTTTTGTTTGTGGTTTTGCAATTTTATGGAAAAACATCATAATCACTAAGAGACGAGGAGGTGCAAACAGCAGCAATAAATTCTGTTGAAATTTGGACAGAGACATCAAGGGACAGTAAGAAAGGAGGCCAGCTGGACAGCTGAAGCCTTTTGGGGGCCCACCTGCTGCCAGAGCCCTGTGCGGATGCACACTTCGTACTATGCTAAGGCCTCTCACTTGTCCCCTTCTGTCTTCAAAGTACCTGTCAAGCCTGAGTTTCTAAGTAAAGTGATCACCATGCTCTGGATTAAAATAGTAAGCAGTTTAGCCTCGTGGTTAGAGAGAGAGTTCAGAGCTATAAACCTGGAGACCAAGGTTTGAATCCCACAACTGCCACTTACTCACTGTGTGACCTTGAGCAAGTCAGTGAACCTCCCTGAGCTTTGTCTTTCTCTCTCTCTTTTGTTTATATTCAGCTTTGTGGCATCTGGCCACCACCTATGCCTGACATCAGGCATTTCCCATTCTCCCAGTCCCATCCACCACTGTTCCTGCTGTCACACCACCAGAGATCCACATGAGGTGATACCTGAGAGTACTGGCATCCTCTTACAATGAGATTTTCCAATTTTCATCCCTGGACCCCACCCACCATCCACACTGCACAAGGCATTGCCACATCAAAAGTAAAAAACAAAATTGGCACCAGAGACGAAGTGTAAAATCGCGGCTTTAATCCAAAATGGCCAAACAGCTTGAGCAAGACAGACAAAGCCTCAACCAGTTTGGCCATTTTGGATTAAAGCCAAAATTTTACACTTCATCTCTGGTGCCAGTTTTGTTTTTTACTTGTGCATTTAGTTTACTTCGCACGGAACTGTGGACTGGAGCGGAGCTTGTCCTTTCTTTTAATTGCCACATCAAAGCACTCTAGCACATAGCATGCCCTTGTGGAGAAGGCACACTACCCTGGCCCACCTGCAGGGGTCACTAGTGCAGAAAAATCTAGCACCTTCCCCTCCTGGCTGGGAGCCCTGCCATATGGCAGAGCCTCTCCAGTCCCCCTAGTTTACTCGCACAGTTCCCCGACTCGACTCTTGAACTTGAGTCACCAGCGTGGAAGTGTGATGTGCCACCCACTGTGTCATCGGGCAACCCAGCTTTACCTCTCTCTCTGCTGTTTGAATCTTTACGTACACTAAATATTGTAGAAACATTCCTCCCCCCCCCCAACATTATAAAGTTTTGGTATACAGACTGTATGGAAGGCACAGCATCAAACCAAATTCCTATCTTTTTTTAAAAACCTGATGGAATGTTTGAAGCCAGGAACCAGCATTCTAACTGGCCAGGTACTGGTCATTTGGATTCTGCATGTCTCTGAAAAACACACATAGGGGTAGCAAACAGGAGATTCTTTAAGGATGTAAAGATAGAACAGGACCTGGATTTTCAAATTGCTTGAAGCAGTACTTGCAGCAGTTGTATTACATTGCAGTTCATTTCATACAAGACTACAGGGTACAGTACAGTTCACTAACATTAAGTAAAGTACAATGCAGTACAGTGTACTACAATACAGTACAGTTCAGTACTGTACAGTACAGTACAGCAGCGTGCAGTACAGCACGATACAATATAACACAGTATAGATCCATTCAGTAAAGTAAATACAGTACAAGCCAGTACGGTACAATACAGTACAAGATAGTACAGTACATTGAATACAGTACAGCATAGTACAATACAGTACAAGATAGTACAGTACATTAAATACAGTGCAGCATAGTACAATACAGTACAAGATGGTACAGTACATTAAATACAGTGCAGCATAGTACAATACAGTACCAGATGGTACAGTACATTAAATACAGTGCAGCAAAGTACAGTACAGTACAAGATGGTACAGTACAATAAATACAGTACAGCATAGTACAATACAGTACAAGATGGTACAGTACATTAAATACAGTGCAACATAATACAATACAGTACCAGATGGTACAGTACATTAAATACAGTGCAGCATAGTACAGTACCAGATGGTACAGTACAATAAATACAGCACAGCATAGTACAATACAGTACAGCATAATACAGTACAGTACACAATGGTACAGTACATTAAATACAGTACAGCATAATACAGCACAGTACAAGATGGTACAGTACATTAAATACAGGGCAGCATAGTACAATACAGTACAAGATAGTACAGCACATTAAATACAGTACAGCATAGTACAATACAGTACAAGATAGTACAGTACATTAAATACAGTGCAGCATAGTACAGTACAAGATGGTACCGTACATTAAACACAGTGCAGCATAGTTCAATACAGTACAAGATGGTACAGTACATTAAATACAGTGCAGCATAGTACAATACAGTAAGAGCGTACAGCACATTAAATACAGTACTACATAGTACAATACAGTACAAGATAGTACAATACATTAAATACAGTACAGCATAGTACAATGCAGTACAAGATAGTACAGTACATTAAATACAGTACATCATAGTACAATAAGTACAAGATAATACAGTACATTAAAAACAGCACAGTACAATACAGTACAAGATGGTACAGTACATTAAATACAGCATAGTAAATACAGTACAAAATAGTACAGTACATTAAATACATCACAGTACAATACAGTACAAGATGGTACAGTACATTGAATACATCACAGTACAATATAGTACAGTACATTGAATACATCACAGAACAACACAGCACAAGATAGTACAGTACCTTGAATACAGTACATTAGGGTACAATACAGTACAAGATGGTACAAAACAATAAATACAGTACAGCATAGTACAGTACAGTACAAGATGGTACAGTACATTAAATACAGTACAAGATAGTACAATAAGTACAAGATAATACAGTACATTAAATACAGCACAGTACAATACAGTACAAAATGGTACAGCACATTAAATACAGCACAGTACAATACAATACAAGATAGTACAGTACATTAAATACATCACAGTACAATACAGTACAATATAGTAAAGTACATTGAATACAGTACAGCAGAGTACAATACAGTACAAGATGGTACAGTACATTAAATACAGTACAGCATAGTACAAGATGGTACAGTACATTAAATACAGTACAGCATAGTACAATACAGTACGAGATGGTACAGTACAATAAATACAGTACAGCATAATACAATACAGTACAAGATGGTACAGTACATTAAATACAGTACAGCATAGTACAATACAGTACAAGATGGTACAGTACAATAAATCAAATACAGCATAGTACAATACAATACAAGATGGTACAGTACAATAAATACAGTACAGCATAGTACAATACAGTTCAAGATGGTACAGTACATTAAATACAGTGCAGCTTAGTACAGTACAGTACAAGATGGTACAGTACAATAAATACAGTACAGCATAGTACAATACAGTACAAGATGGTACAGTACATTAAATACAGTACAGCATAGTACAATACAGTACAAGATGATGCCATACAATAAATACAGTACAGTATAGTACAATACAGTACAAGATAGTACTGTACATTAAATACAGTACATCATAGTACTATACGGTACAAGATGGTACAGTACAGTAAATACAGTACAGCGTAGTACAATACGGTACAAGATGGTACAGTATATTAAATACAGTACAACATAGTACAATACAGTACAAGATGGTACAGTACAATAAATACAGTACAGCGTAGCACAATACGGTACCAGATGGTACAGTACAATAAATACAGTGCAGCATAGTACAATACAGTACAAGATGGTACAGTACATTAAATACAGTACAGCATAGTACAATACAGTACGAGATGGTACAGTACAATAAATACAGTACAGCATAATACAATACAGTACAAGATGGTACAGTACATTAAATACAGTACAGCATAGTACAATACAGTACGAGATGGTACAGTACAATAAATCAAGTACAGCATAGTACAATACAGTACGAGGTGGTACAGTACAATAAATACAGTACAGCATAGTACAATGCAGTTCAAGATGGTACAGTACATTAAATACAGTACAGCATAGTACTATACAGTACAAGATGGTACAGTACAATAAATACAGTACAGCATAGTACAATACAGTACAAGATGGTACAGTACATTAAATACAGTACAACATAGTACAATACAGTACAAAATAGTACAGTACAATAAATACAGTATAGCGTAGTACAATACGGTACCAGATGGTACAGTACAATAAATACAGTGCAGCATAGTACATTACAGTACAAGATGGTACAGTACATTAAATATAGTACAGCATAGTACAATACACTATGTAATGTGGTCTAAATGTAAAGAAATCTGATTGGCTAACTAGAGCCTTTACCCATGGGTAAATCCTGCAGTAACCCACACATAAAGATCCAGTAACCAGAGATGCCAGTTTACAAAAAAAAATCCTTCATCACCACAGCAAAATGTAAACAAAATGCCATTGTATTATTTCTCATTAAGCACTCCTCTTCCACAAATGGAAACAGTATCTGAACAGCTAGTACTACAAAAACAAAGTTTCCCAGTACTTAGAAACCACAAACGGTACCAGCACACAACTCATAACCTCCTCACTTCACCATCATTGCCACAAAAACTCGAAATGACAATGTGGGCCAAAGTCTGACCACAGCTCTCTCTCCACTCAGTGCCATTTATCAGTGACTCCACCCCTGCCAGCACTCCAGTCCTCTGTTCTCCAGTATCAATCTCTCTGTCCAGCCTCTGCCCCCGAGTACTGATCTTTCTAACCAACCTGTTCTCTCTGAGTGATGCACTGACACCTACTAGACACCATGTACCTGTGAAAAACAAAAAACAAAATCCTGCACCAGCTCTTCACAGGATGTTCCTTCCTCCAATACTAGTGATTCACAAGTCGCACCAGTCTCTGTCTTATTAAAAAAAGAAAACAAAAATTAAATATGTATATGTGTGTTGGGGGGAGGGGGGGCCTGTGGTGAGGTGAGGTCCAGACAACTTCAACCATAATCTGCCTAGCAACAAGGCAGTATGTAATAATGAAGGATACTACAAAAAAATATTAAAAACAGCAAAAAATTTTAACAACTTTTTTATAATTCTTTTTTTGCAGCTCTTTGTGTAATCACAATAATCCACTCCAGGGTGTGGGTTATGATGGGATTTACCCACGTCTGGTGTGATTTAGTCACTCAGTCTGTGGCCTCATGACTGAACCACACCAGGCACGGATAAATCCCACAATAATGCACACCCTGTTGTGGATTATTGCTTCAGTACAGTACAGTACAATACAATACAGTAAAATGCAATACAGTACAAGGCAGTACAGCACAAAGCAGTACAGGACAATACAGTACACTACCGGAAAATGCAGTACCATATAATACAGTACAGTACAATATCATTCAATATAGTACAGTACAATATAATACAGTACAATTCATTGCAGCATAATACAGTGCAGCATGATTCTGTATGGTAGAATACAATACAGCACAACACTGTACAGTATAGCACAATTCAGTACAGTGCAGTACAGTACAATACAATACAGTGCAGTACAATACAGTAAGTACACTACAGTTCAGCACAGTACAATACAACAATGGAGTTGGAGGGCCAACTTTCATCAAAGATCTGTTTCTTTAATGTGGGCTGCTCTGGCAGGGAAGATAAAGCAGATAGTTGGTAAGCATATTCCTGTCAAAGCTAAATATAATAGATCAGGGAAGATTCTGGTCTGGATGACTGATAAAATTAAAAAACTGATGAAAAAATAGAGGTTATGCTAAGGTCAAGAAAAGTGGCCATGAGAATGATAGGGGCAAATATAGATACCTACTTAAGAAGACCAAAAAAAAAAAAATCTCAAAAGCCAAAAGGGAATACAAACTAAAACCGGCTGATAAGATTAAGGATAACTATAAAGCTTTCTCTAATTATATCAGTTGCATAAAAGAGGGACCACAAGGGATAGGCCCACTGAAATATACAGATGGTAGTTTGCTGCAGGATAATGCACTTATGGCTGAAAGGTGTAATAATTATTTCTCATCAGTATACAATATTAAGACCAGTGGCACCAAACAACATAATGAAAATCACCATAGTATGCCCAGACTAAAGAAGGAAGACATTAAAAATAGATTGCTCGGCCTGAATCCTGGTAAATCCCTGGGACCAGATGGAATCCATCCTAAAGTAGTTATTGAATTGGCTGAAGTACTGGCCAAACCTCTAACCTACCTATTCCAGGCATCTTTGGATCAGGGAGAAGTGGTAGATGCATGGAGAGAGGCGAACGTAATCACCGTATTCCAGAAGGGTTCCAGGCAGGATGTTGGTAACTATCGACCAATAAGCCTGACTTTGATACTTGGAAAGGTATTAGAAGGGGTTATCAAGGACCATATAGAACTGGATATGCAGCAGAGAGGGGATATTGATGATGCGCAACATGGATTTAAACATGGTAGATCATATCAAACTGCTCTTGTAGTATTCTATGAGAATGTTAGTAAGCCCTTGGATGAGGGTAGGCCAGTGGATGTTATTTTTCTGGACTTCTCCAAAGCCTTTGATAAGGTACCACATGGGGAACTAGTGGATGCCCTGATAGATCATGGCATCCAGGGAAACAACGCATTGGTTTAGCTCCTGGCTGCATGACAGGAAGCAGAGAGTGACAATCAGGGGATGTAGCTTGGGATGGTCGGGGGTGACGAGTGGGGTCCAGCAGGGGTCTGCTTTGGGTCTGTGCCTCTTTAACGTGTATATCCATTCAATGACTGTCAGAAGGGGAGTATGGGAAGCAAAGTTTGCAGATGATACTAGAACTGGCTCCATGGTAAACAGCAACCTGGAAATTGCCAGACTACAGGAAACCCTGACTAAGTTGCAGGGCTGGGCACAAGATTCTAGGTCAACCTTTAATGTGGATAAGTGCATGGTCATGCACTTTTGCAGAAATAACGTATGGGCTACTTATAACCTGAATGGGCATCTATTACAAGAAATTAGCAAAGAAAGGGACCTAGGAATTAGGGTCTCTTAATTACCCTAAATTTAGTCAGCAATTGCAGCCAGGTGGTCAAGAAGGCAGGTAATATATTGAGCTGCATAAACAGACATATTAGGAGTAGGGCAAGGGAGGTTTTACTGCCCTTGTACAGGTTGCTGGTGCGACCGCATGTGGAGTACTGCACGCAGTTTTGAGGTGCCTACCAGGTGCCACGGCATGAAGGGATGGGAGGACGATCCTGGGGATCGCTGGGAAGGCAAGATGGGAGGGTGAACTGGATGTCATTATCCACCTAGGTACCCATGACCTGGCAAATGGGGAGCCAAAGGAGGTTCAGGAAGAGTTTAGGAAATTGGGAAGGGGTCTCAAGCAAGTAGCTACTTCTGTCACCCTCTCAGAAATACTACCTGCGAGAGGCATGGGAGAGCATATGGGTGCATACACCTGGAACTTTAACTCATGGTTGAAGAACTGGTGCTGTGAGGAAGGATTCATTGGTGACTGGGGACCCACCTGGAGGGATGGAGGCTTGTTCAAGCCTGACGGTCTGCATCCATCCTGGAGGGGAATCCATGCACTCAATGATAAGTTTAAATGCTACATGGACAAGCATTTAAACAAGCCAAGGGGGGTGGCAGGCCAGCAAGAAGGGTACCTAATTGCCCATCCCCACAGCTAGCAGTGGAACCAGTGAACTGGAGGAGTGGATCTCTCTCTACAAAGCAGTGTGCAAAAGATGGAGATAAGCACCCAAGAGGTGGATAGGCAGAAAAGGGGCAAAATTTAACAAAAGGGCAGAGAGCAGAGAGAACCAGGGATAAAGGACAACCAGGGAAGGGGCAGGAGTAGAATAGCTAAAAACTAAACAGTCTAGGGAGGTCAAACCATGGAAAGCCATGTGTGCCAATGCCAGGAGCCTTAGCAACAAGATGGAGGATCTGTAGTCTGTCATGGTGCAGTCAGACCTGGACATTGTGGCCATCACAGAAACCTGGTGTAATGATAACCATGACTGGGAGATGGCTATACCTGGCTACAACATATTCAGAAGAGACAGGGCAGGTAGGAAGGGGAGGGAGGAGGAGTGGCACTTTATGTGAAAAATGACATAAGGGCCATAGAGATACAGGAGGAACAAAATGGGGGCGAGATACTGTGGGTTAAGCTGGAAAGGAAAATGGGGCCCGCCATCCACACAGGTGTGGTCTATAGACCACCAGCCCAGGAGGAAGAAACAGATAGGGAGCTGATACTAGCCATCCAAAGGATGGCAGACAAGGGTGAGGTAGTGCTGGTTGGAGAACTCAATATTCCAGACGTGGACTGGAGCATCCCAGCAGCAGCATCAACTAGGAGCAGATTTATCCTGGACTCCCTTCAAGGTGCCTTCCTCAAGCAACTGGTCATGGAACCAACTCGGAAGAAAGCAATACCGGACCTTGTGCTCACAAACAGGGACAGTGTGATGGGGGTAACAGTGGGGGAGCACCTGGGGAACAGTGACCACCAATCATTGTGGTTTGAAATCACAGAAGGAGCAGAACCAAACCACACAAAAACACGCATCCTGGATTTTAGGGGGGCAGACTTTGGGAAAATGGGGAGATGCTTGAAAGAGGCATTAAGTGGAATGGGGCAGGAATCAGGGGTTGAAGAACAGTGGGCAGTATTTAAAATGGGGATTACAAGAGCAACATAATTATGCATTAAGCAGGTTAGCAAGGGGAAAAGGAAGAGGAGGCCATTATGGTTTTCCAAGGAGGTAGCGGAGAAAGTGAAAGCCAAAAAGATTGCATTCAGACAATACAAAAAGACACAGGCAGAAGGGGATAGGTAGAAGTACCAGGAGAAGCAAAGGGAGGCAGGGAGGTCAGTAAGGGAAGCCTAAGCTCAGACAGAAGAGCATATTGCAAAATCAGTGGGTAGACGGGACAAAACCTTTTACAGGTACATAAGTGAAAAAAGAAAGGCAAAGTGAGGGATAGTGAGACTGAAGGGGGAGGATGGGAGCTCCATGGAGGATGACAACAGTAAAGTTGACATATTGAACAGGTATTTCTGCTCAGACTTTACTGAGGAAGAGGAGGGTAATGGGTCTGAAGGGAGTACAAGGGGTGGGAATGGTGCAGAAATGGACACAAGTCCCTTTACACGAGAAAGGGTCCTGAAGGAACTGGAAGTAATAAGAGTTGATAAAGCAATGGGGCCAGATGGGGTGCACCCAGGGTCCTTAAAGAACTAAGAGGGTGGTGGCTGAACCTCTGGCAATCCTGTTTAGCTGATCACTGGAAACAGGAGGTACCCAAAGACTGGAGGACAGCAGATGTAGTCCCCTTATACAAAAGTGGGAACAAACAGGAGCGGGGAACTACAGACCAGTCAGCCTCACCTTGGTAGTGGGGAAGATCATGGAAGCACTACTGAAGGAGAGATTGGTGGAACATCTGGTTGTCAATGGACTACAGGACCCAAGGCAGCATGGTTTCACCAGGGGGAGGTCATGTCAGACCAACTTCATTGAATTGTTTGACTGGGTGACTAGGGAGGTGGATCGGGGAGGGCAGTGGACATGGCCTATCTGGACTTCAGCAAGGCCTTTGACACTGTGCCATATAGAAGACTATTACACAAACTGGGAAATATGGGTGTGGGTAGGACAGTAGTGTGGTCAGTAGGTAACTGGCTGGGTGGCAGGACACAGAAGGTGATGGTAAATGGCTGTCACTCCACAGAGAGAAGAGTGACCAGTGGGGTACCACAGGGATCAGTGCTGGGACCAGTCCTATTCAACATCTTCATTAGTGACATTACGCAGGACCTAGAAGGCAGAATTTCCCTGTTTGCTGATGACACAAAGCTCTGTAACAGAGTAGACACACCAGAATGAGAAGGGACCTGCAGAAACTTGAAGAATGGTCAGGGGTTTGGCAGCTGAAATTCAATGCAAAGAAGTGCAAAATAATGCATATGGGGCACACAAACCCTGGCACAATATATTAGTTGGGGGGTGAGGATATAGCATGCACTAAGCAGGAAAGGGATCTTGGGGTTATCATCTCAGATGACCTCAAGGTAGGGAAACAGTGCGACAAGGCAGCAGGTAAAGCAAATAGGATGCTGGGATGCAAAGGCAGAGACATCACCAGTAGGAAAAGGGAGGTCATAATTCCACTATACAAAACACTAGTGAGGCCCCACCTGGAGTACAGTGTACAGTTCTGGAGACCTTACCTACGTAAGGACATAGAATAGAGAAGGTTCGGAGGAGGGCGACAAAGATGGTACATGGATTGCATCACAAGTCCTATGAGGACAGGTTGAAGGACTTGAATATGTACTCCCTGGAGGAGAGGAGGGAGAGAGAGGATATGATAGAGACATACAAGTGTCTTACAGGGAAGCATTAAGTACAGGAATACACTATTTTAAGTGAAAAAGATGTTCCAGGACTAGACGGCATGGGATGAAGTTGGAGGGAGGATGATTCTGAGGAAACATGAGGAAGAATTTCTTCACAGAATGGGTGGTGGACAAGTGGAACACCCTGCCAGAGGAAGGGGTGGGGGCTGAAACAATCACAAGATTTAAGAATGCTTGGGCTGGACATAAAGGAATTCTGGAGGTCTGGGGTAAGGGGCAACAGACTTCTAGGAAAACAAAGTGAACTTACAAGCTTAAATGGGCAGACTGGGTGGGCCATAGGCCCTTATCTGCTGACACTGTCTATGTATCTCTGTATCTAGGTGTGTCATTATCCCACTACAAAGCACACCTTGTCATGTCTTATTGTTTAAAAAAATACAATACATAACATACAATACAATGAAATATAGTACAGTTCAATGCAATAGCGTAGAATAAATTACAATAAAATACAGTGCAATACAATACAGTAGGTGACTAAACAGTACAGTACAGTACAATACAATGCTATGCAATAAAGTACATTATACAATGGCAAGAAAGAATCTTGGACTGTGATTGGTCAGTTTGGAGCTGGACCCATGACGTTATCCCAGCATAACGCCACAGGTCTACTCTCATCATTATGGAGCAGCCTACTCTCTTTTTTTTGCATCTCCTCTTAAGAAACAAAAATATTTTTCCACACTAATAAAAACATTCTTTAAAACTATTTATTTTATATATAACAACGAGCCATTGTATAATAGGAATAATGCACTCCAGGGTGTGTGTTGTGCTGGGATAACGCCACACCTGGGGCATTGGACTCACTCAGCCTGTGGCCTCGTGCCCAACCCACCAGGCGTAGCATTATCCCAGCATGACACACACCCTGTCATGCATTATTCCTTTAACAAAACACAGTACAATGCAATACAGTGCAGAAGAAGACTGAACAGTACAAAATAGTATATTTAAGCAATAAACCATAACAGGGTGAGGGTTATGCTGGGATTTACCCTCACTGGTGTGGTTTGGTCACGAGTGGGTTATTGTGATTATACAATGGGTAAAAGGTTATGTTTAAAAACATATTTATTTACAAGCTGATATTTCTTTTAAAAAACATTTTTTTATTGATTTTTGCTTTAATGTCCTTCCTCATTATGTCGGCTAGTCCCTTGTTGCTAGGTAGAGTACATCAGTATGGTTGCAGATTGTGCTGGCTAAGAGTGTGTACTGGCTGGCACAGTGACAGTGCAAGTGTTGGGGGAGTCAACCGCGACAGGGAAAGCAATTGTATAGCTTGGCTTGGAGCTGAGTTTTTTCCCCCGTTTTCCAATACTGTACTCAGGGACCCATATTATGCAATGGACACAGCGTTATACGATCGCAGAGATGCTGCAGTCATTCGTCATGTGGTGCCCGGGTGACTAGGTTTTGTGGCTGGGAGGAAGTAGCCATTGGAATCTGTTAATATTTTGTTTTATGTGATTGTGAGACCTGGCATTCTTCTTGGAGGACACTGGTCAAACTGAAAAGGAGAGTTTCAGCATGTGGTTCCAGGGTGACTAGGTTTTACGGTTGGGAGGAAATCTGGCAGGTACCAATCTTGTGGGTAACATGGGACAGAGGCATATGTGAGCAGCAGTAACAGAGGACTGTTGGTTTAAAAACAAGTTTGAAAAAGTTTACCCCCGGATTGTCTGTGTGTTGGGGGGGGGGTGCAGAAATGTACAACTGTTGAAACCACTGTACTTTTGGGCTGGGAGGTCATGATTCTACGTTGGGGTTTACGGAGAATCTAAGATGGCGGCTTTACTGATTTGATTCTCAGAGGGTTGGATTAATTTGATGTGATAACTGCAGATTCAGCTGACTGGGTCTTTATCCGTGAGTTATGCTGGTATTTACTCATGGATAGAAGATGCAGTCAGCCAATCATGTTTCTAGTTTTACACATGCCATTGTATAATATCAAATTGTACAGTACAGTACTGTCCTATACAGTACATTGCAATAAAGTACTGTACTATAAAGTACAATAAAATAGAGTACAATAAATACAGTGCAATACAGCACAGTACAGGTCAGTACAAATCACTGCAATACAGTTTAGTACAATACAAAACTGTACAATTGTATATAAAATACAGTACAGTGCAATACAATACAGTACAGTAGAAGGCTGTATAGTACAGTACAGTCTAGAACAGTGCAATACAGAACACCATACAATAACGTCCAATAAAATACAGTACAGACAATACAATGAAATACAGTACAGTAGAAGACTGCAAATACAGTAGAGTACAGTACAGTGCAATACAACACAACACGATTCAGTACATCACAATACAATACTACAATACTTTACAATAAAGTACAAAACAGTACATACAATACAATGAAATACCATACAGTACAATAGAAGACTGCACAGTACAATATGCCACAGTGCAATACATACAATACAACACGGTACAGCTCAGCACAAGAGTGTGTTATACAATATAATACAGCACAGTGCGATGCAGCACAGTACAGTTCTGCACAATTCAGTAGTGTACAACAAAATACAGTGTGATACAGTATAATACAAATTAATACAATACAGGATAGGACAGTAGTATACAATATTTTATTATTATTTGGTAACCACGTAAGGCCCACTAAGCACAAGTGCCTGTTTTCAGGGTCGACCTGGGAGCACTGGGTGGTTGTGACTTGTTCAGTCACACAGTATACAAATGGAGGTCTTGGGAATCAAACCCAGATCTGCTGGATGTACCACGCTCATTCACAGCTTGGTACTCTAACCTCTAGGCTATACTTTCAGGCTCGTAATACAGTACAGTATAGTACTATACAATACAGTAACATACTGTACAATACAATGCAGTACAGTATAGTACAGCACAATACAATACAATACCGTTCAATACAATAAACTACAGTATAGAATAAAATACAGTATTATACAATACAGTACAACACAGTGCAGTACTATGTAATACAGTATACTGCAACTCAATACAATACAATTCCATTTGTGTTTAGTATCTCGTACAGAAGTATGATAACATGCTTCATAGATGCAATAAAGAGAATAACACGCTCACACAAAAAAAACAACATAAAATGTCGACAAGCAGTAGAGTTAATAAATATGCTGTGAAAACAAATTCCAGTTTTACTATCAGCATAAGACCGCTGAGCTACAGTCTCATTTACAATGGTGTGCATTCGCAAACTTTGCCACAAAGTTCTATACATTTGATGTTGCATTTATTTACTGCACTTTGTCTTCCCTGCCTGAAGATAACAAAAATCAAAAACTCTTTAAAAACTTTCTGCATATCTTTAGAGAATACTGAGAAGAAATTTGAGAGTTTCACATTGCGGCTGGTCTGCATTGAACAGTCTGTGGTCAGTCTGACTGAAAAAGGTAGGGAACCCTCCCGCCATGCGGACTGGGCAATGGTGGCCTCCAACAAGCTTGTGCAGGAGAATGTACAACTTACATTGAGACTAAAGCATACAGAGAATGCCATCAGATAATGCAATCTTAGGTTTATTGGTCTCCCCCAAGGGTATGAACCCAAGGATCCCATTCCAGTTTTTGAGAACAGGCTTCCAACACTTTCATGCTGGGGCCCACTGCCACCGCCGGGATTCATAGACTGGGTTTACAGGGTGAATCCGAGACAATTCAGTGATAATCCCTGCACACTGTGGACTATGCTGATCATATTAATCAGGGTAGTACAGACTAATCGAGCACTCCAGTTGGCATGGAGACTATAGGAACTTTTGGCAGGGGTTGCCATTTCACATCTTTACCTGGACTTATCCTTCACCAACAGCACAAAAAGAAAGGACTTTGAAGGGGCTAAACAATGTCTGAGGACTCTTGCCATCCCCTCTCTGCTTCTACTTCCAGTAAGTCTGAGACTGTGTATCTTTTCTCTAAACTACAAGATGCTGTCAAATTGATCACAAAACTTGAGAAAAAATGCTCACAACTCAACACAGATGAGGGCTGAGACCCAGCCTTGGCAGGATCTGACACCAAGGTGGGGTCATGAATACCACTGTGCATTGAAGTTTATTTATTTATTTATTTGCTTTTGTTTGCCAGGTAAGCACACTAGACAACCAAGTGCCTATTTTCAGGTGCAAGTTGGTGCAGTTTTGGACTTGCATGGACTGGGAGACTGATACAGTTTTAAATGTATTGTTGAATATTTTCTGGGGCATTCAAGATTCAGAGCCTGTTGGCCTGGATGTTTTATGGGGCATATCTTAGACTGCAGTTCTGGCAGGAACACCTGCATGGTGCAATTTTATTACTGCGGCTAACAATCTCTCTGTATGTCAAGCTTTGCACCGAATTTGGTGTGCCTCGGGCCTCTTCCTTCCCCAGGTGTGGTCATTTCTTACTTGGATATTGGACTCACTAAATACTACCTCTATAAATGTACAATGGTTTTTATTTCAAGACTGTATAATACAGTAACATGTGGGAGGATCCACATATGGGTGTTATTTTTGTAACAAAAACTCTATTCGGTACAGATCTTGCAGTCATTTTAAACCCTAGATTGTGGTAGTTCATATACCAGTCACCATTCCTTATAGTAGTAATTATGTTCCAATGAGCATTAGAAGTGAGAACTGGTATAGTCTCTGACCATCTCATACCTTACTGATTACCCGGTTCCTTAATACACTCGTGCAGCAGCTCAGGGTCTATAACCACTGTGTTTTTGGTACATATTTTCAATAGTTCACTTAACTTGAGAGCTCAGTTTGCCCGTAACAAAGAATGTTTTCTTTTCAGTAATTAGCATATTTGGCTTGCAGCTGGGAGCCTCCATGTATAGAGCTCCATTACTCGCTATTGTATGACTCAAGCAATCTCTAGGATCACTCCTATTGAGAATTTCTGAATGTTACTTTTAATCAATTGTTTTATACTCATCACCCATGACAGCAGCGCTAATTCTGACTCATTTATACACATATATCCCCCCCCCCCGTCTGTATAAACTCGGGTATATTACTATTATTCTGTATTAATGGCAAGGTCCTCTGTACCATTGATTGTGAATACTACCTGTCTGTAATTTCTTTTATTTTTTTTTCTACTTTCTATTTATACTCCCCTTTATACTCCCCCTTCATCTGGTGGCAGTCTATCTCAGAGTTTCTGGATGGCCACAGCCCTATCTGCCCTGCCTTCTCCCAGGTCTTACCTGGCTCTAGGAGTGTGGCCCCGTGCTGTCCCTTCCCCACAGTGGAGGTCATCAGGCTGGACCCGTTCTCTTAGAGAGCATTCCATGGTGCTCTCAGAGTGTGTGTAGGTCAGCGGAATGCAGGGTCTGTGAGCCACCCAGAGTCCTCATGGGGCACGGCTGTTTTTTTCCATTTCTCCTGCTTCCAGGGATGCTGGCTAATGGGCGTGATGACGCAGAGCATGCATGTTCATCTGACCAACCAGCAGTCCCCAGTCCCAGAACTGCACTCCTGCCTGTACTGCTATGCCTGGCTACCCACATGGCGGTCGCATGGCAGCAGTAGAGCATCCTGTGGGATTTTCGATCCTCCTCCCCTAGCCAGACCCCAGTGACCCAGGCTCCTTCCCAAACCTGTGTTGCCTGCATCACAAGCGGTAGCGCTACCACTGTGCAAGTCCATAAATAAAAAGTAAAAAAAAAGTTCGGAGAGGGGAAAGGAAGCCCTAACAGAGCACTCCACTCAATCATAAAACAAAATGTGTTGTAAAGTGTTTTTTTTATTTACAAAAATATAGTTCCTGCTGCCTGGACTCTGTGCACACTGAGTACATAAATGGTTAGCAGCAGTCTGCCTGCTGTCCTCACACAATTTCCACCAGCCTCGCTTCTTTTCAATGGGTCCTACTCCCTGCATTGAAATGTGGGCAGAGGAAGGGAAATGTGTGCCCCACCCAGCTACAAAATTGATTGATGTTTCCTGAGCCCCCTGCTTCTGCTAGCTATGAATAATATCATTTTAATTTGTATGTTTCTTGTGTCTCAACATGGCCTGTAGGTTTTATTCACATTTCATGACAGGAAGGATACTGTGGTTCTCATCTTCACATGGAAACTTGTCAGAATATCTGCAATCAGTTTCCATAATTAAACACAAAGCATGATCTAACTCCTGTCTTTCTTTTCTTCAAAAGTTTTTTTTATTTTCTTGAAAAGTTGTTAAGGTGGATAAATGAATGGGTCTAGATGAGTCGTACCTTAGCATACCGAAACAAATGGGACAGGGCAGGCTGCACTCATGGCTGATCTCTTTAACGACTGGCTGGAATCAGGGGTGGTGCCATGGGATGGTAGATTAGAGAATGCAGTTCCCCTGCACAAGGGTGGAAAAGGGACATGCCAAGGAACTATAGGCCACAACCTGACATCCAGTGTTTAAGATGCTGGAGGCTATTACAAAGGAAAGACTAGTGAATCTCCTGGAGGCAAATGGATTCTAGGACAAAAGGCAACATGAGTTCACCAGGGGAAGGTCTTGTCAGGCAAACCTGACAGACATTTTTCACTGGGTTACAGAAGCAGCTGATAAAGATCAGGCTACGGATATGTTGTAGTTGGACTTTAGCACAGCCTTTGCCTCAGTCCCACATGAATGGCAGATTAAAAAATTGAGGGACTTGGGATGGGGGACCGAATTATGGGGTGCAGGGGTGCAAACTTTTATATTGGTCAGGCGAGCTTAATAATAGGCCAGGAGGTCAAGGAGCAGTCATTACAAGTCTGCAGAGGAAACTTGGCAAATTTTTGAATGAGAGGCTTGACCCCTGCAGCCCCCACCCTCATTGTCAGCACCCATGATGGGATGGATCAGAAATTGTCCGGGAGGAAGGATGCAGACTGGGTTGTCTTAAATGGGGACTTCTGAGAGGTTAGAGAAGTCACAAGTTGGGGTGGGGATCAGTCTTGGGTTCAGTCCTTTGTAATGTCTTCATATGCGACATTGGGGAGGGAATTCTGAGAAAGATATGCCTCTTGGTAGATGGCACAAAACTGTGTGGCAGAGTGGACGACAAATATGGATGTAAGGGCAGTGAAAGAGGCTCTGGGAAGTTGTAACGATGCTCCACGGTCTGGAAGCTGAAATGTAATGCAAAAAAGGCAAGGTCATGCTTACTGGGGCCAGGAACCCAAGAATGTAGTGTGGGGGCAGAGGGGGGAGGGGATGGAGGTGCCAACAGAGGTGAAGGTCCTTGAGGTGATAATTACAGACAACCTGAAACAAGCAGCGTGATTTAATAGAGCAGTAATGAGGGCAACTAGAATGCTAGGGTGCATAGATAGGGGTATCAGCAGCGGAAGGGGGATGATTCTGCCCCTGTACAGATCACAGCTGAGGCCGGACTTGGAATATTGCGCACAATTCTGGAGTCTGCACTTTTTTGTCTTACTTTGTATCGGCACACCCCTGTTGTAGATATATCCCAAAATAACATGATTTATTTACTCATTTTATTCACCACTAGTGTGGTATATAAAGTGCTATCTAGACCCACCACAGCAAGATAATACGATATTATCTTGCAAAGTATCAGTATCACAGTGCATAGTGAACCAGTGAAAGATGGTTCCACCCTTGGAATGTGCCAGCGTTATGGTGCTGTGTCATTAAGGCACCAATCAGCAATGCCACCGACCACTGTTTTTGCAGAGGGGGCTGTGCCCCCCACACCCCCAACTATTGATACCAACTCCAGGGGGTGGACCTCGGGGATAGGGTGGTGAATCCCAACATTCGTGCCCCAATGGCTCAGTGTCCTAATGCTGGTACCCCGAATGCCTGCTGTGGTGAAAGATCAGCTTTCATAGTGCTGATGATATCACAATAGCCATGAGCAGCACTGAAGCCAGCAGTTAAAAATCAAAGACAAACAGTTATGCTTTTATACAAACAGCAAATTAAAAAGCTATAACTAGTAAGCTGACATTGTATAAACAAAATATACAATGGTCTAATTCAAAATATGCAGTTTATTGTCACTTGTGAAGGGCAGGACTTTCGTATCTCGCTCGTGGCTCTGCTACTCGTGAGTTATGGTTCTGACACCTCAAGCTGAATTGCATATTTTGAGTCAGCCTATCGTATATCTCCTATATGTGCCATGGGTAGCTAAAAATATTACATTTATTTTTATCCATAGGTTTTGACCTTCATTGACATGCCACTGAGCTCAACCATTGCAGATAAAAATAAACGTGATATTTTTAGCCAGCCCATGGCAGTAACAGCACCTCTCTAGCAGGGTAGATCCTGTTGCTCAGATCCTAGTATTTCATTAAAAAAATTACTTTCCATACCTTGATTCTGGATCCTCCCCCCCCCGCCCCAAGTTATCTATTGTTGCCACGCACATTCTAATGAATAAAGTATTCTGAACATTCCAGATAAGTTTTTCCATCATTTAGGAATTCTGACACATGTTCAGGAATGTGATGATGCTCCTGGCATGGAAATTAATCCAGGAGCTTCATAATGGATATTTCAACTCTGGGAGCATCGCTGGATTTCAGAACACATTCTCAGAATTCCTAATTGCCATAAGTTCTTAGCAGAACTTGCCTGGAATGCTTTATTCATTTAAATGTACACCGTAGTGTTGGGTGAAATGTCTAGTACTCTTGCAAAATTGTGTAAAATCACTGATTTTGCATTCGTGCAGGTTTCATGAAATTGCACCAAAATCCAGTGTATTTTCATTTCCCTTTTTTCCTGAAATTGTGCATTTTCCCCCAAATTGCACATTTTTTAAAATGTAGTTCTCGAAAGTATGGCATTTCAGCAAACAGCAACCCCCCCCCCATGGTATACATTTTTAAAAATGTGAATTCTTAAAAATTAGCAATTTCAGAAAATAATGCCTCAGGCTGTGCATAAATTTATGAAAGTGTGCAGTTTTAGAAACCTTTTTTTTTTTTTTGTAAACTTTATTACATAGGACACTTGGATACACTCATTTTCATGTAGATTTACATGTGTTACATAATTTACAGTCATACTATTGAACATCTTTACTTTTGTTTTTATTCGCTATGACACCAGAATGCCAGCTTATAAACTGTTGATTATTTTCCTTGCAATGTTTATGTAAAAGTCTTGATTATTGTGCTCCTGGAATGTCTGCCAATGCATTTCTTGTATGTCAAATGTTTATGTCAGTGGACTCTATAATCCTGTCTCCCAGCCTGTAGGGTTTAAAATGCAGGGAACCAGCTGGATGCCATGGCTTTTTCTAAAGGATCCCACATTTCTTCATATCTTTGCCTTTGGCCTGAGACCTGGCATTGAGTGTGTTCTAGTTTCATCAAGCAGAGTAATTCCACCAACCATGTGGTGACTGAAGGAGCTTTTGGGTTTTTTCAGTGCAGTGCCACTTCTCTTAATCCAACTACCACCCCTATTCTTTTCAATTTATTCCCATCCTTGGGGTGTCTGCCTCCCAGTCCTGGGAATCCCAATAGGATCTCGGAGGGGTCCATGCTAATATGAGTAGAGAGAGTCTTGGCAAGAATTGTCTCAATACCTACCCAGAAGGGCCGGATCTCAGGGCATTTCCATAGTATGTGGAAGAAAGTTCCCACATGTATACCACATCTAGGACAGAACTGTGAATTTTCTGGATTTATTTTATATGCTCTTTCTGATGTAAAATATGCCCTCATCATAGTGCTATACTGGAGGGACCGGAGTTTATTGTTAATTGAACATCGGAGTAGATTTTTTTGTATAAGGGCCCAGTCCCTTCCATCAAACCATTAGGGTGCAAATCTGTTTCCCAGTGCCTTTTTATTGCCTCTAGTGGGTCTTCCAGGGAACTTACCAGAAGTTGATAACATAATTTCAGGGGGTTGAATGTCTCTAGGTTAGAAAATCTCCCAAACATCTCCTCCAGAGGTGAACAATGCATTTCTGCGTGTCCCTCCCTCTCTGCCAATTGTCATTCAACCAACGATTTCACTTTTAAATATGTGAAGTAATGAGATGGGAGGAGCCCATAAATCATTTTCACCTCTTGGAAGGAGAGGACCTGCCCTTTCTGCATCACCTGCTGGACTCTAGTCAGACCTCTCCCAGACCACTTGTTTAAATGTTGTCTGGGTGTTCCTGGCAACTGTTTCCCCCTTGCCAATATTGACCTCAGGGTGGTGTCTGGTGGCATATATGTTTGTCCCCCTAATAATAAGTGGGCCGTCTTCCAAACCTTCAGTGAGTTTCTTGTACATGGGTTGGGGATCCTCTTCTCCTCAGTTTCAAAGGATGAGTCTACCAAAATTGAATAGTATAAGGGTATCTCACCCTCTTCCTCTAGACCCGTCCACTGGGGGCACCTGTGAAAATCCCTTTGCAGCAAGTCTGGGATCTGTGCCAGCTAGGCAGCCAAGTAATAGAATTTTATGTGTGGTAGTCCCAAGCCTCCTTCCATTGTTTTGCACCAGAGGGCTTGCTTCTTAATGCGAGGGCATTTTCCCTGCCATAATAGTTGTGTGATGGCCCCCTGAATTGATTTTATATATTTGGTGGGTAGAGAAAGAGGGATTGTTTGAAATAGATATAGGATTTGAGGCAGTATTGACATTTTCATAAGGTTGACCCTCCCTATTAGTGATAGCGGAAGGGATCTCCACCTGAAACAGTCTTCTTTAATCTTTTTAATCAGGGGAGGATAATTTAGTTTGATTGTTTGAGATAGTTTATTGGGAGAAGGACCCCTAAATATTTTACCTCATTGGAGGGTTGAACCTCCACCCCTGCAATATTAATTGTCTTCCATATCTTTCCCAATGGGAGCCATTCACTTTTTGACCAGTTTATCTTATGACCTGAAAGTGGACCATACCTGTCAAAGCATTTGTTTAGTTCTGATAACGCCCTATCAGGGTCATCCAAAAATAGCAGCACATCATCTGCAAATAACGAGATTACATGGTCCCTCCCTCCTTCCCTAAGTCCCTCTATATTTGGGTTTGTTCTAATATGTGCTGCTAAGGTTTCAATACATAATACATACAATGGGGGGGAGAGGGGACATCCCTGGTGTGTGCCCCTTGTGAGAGGGAAGGGGGTAGACAGTATATTATTGGTCAGGATCTACGCCTTGGGGGATCTATATAGGGTTTTCAGCCAGCTCACAAAAGTAACACTAAGGCCAAATTTTTCGAGAACCGTGAACATATATGGCCATACTACTCGATAAAATGCCTTCTCGGCATCGAGGGCAAGGAGCCCCCTCATTCTATTTTTCCCTCCTAACCATTTATGAGTAATGTTCATTGCCTGCCTCAAATTATGCTTTGCTTGGTGGTCCTTCACAAACCCCCCCCCCGATCCAAATGGACCAGATTAGGCAGAAGAGGGTCCAGCCTCCCGGCCAAAATCTTGGCCACAATTTTGTAGTCTGAGTTAAGCAGAGATATCGGTCTGTAAGAGCCGCAAAGTTTCGGGTCTTTCCCTGGTTTGGGGAGTACCACAATCATTGCCTCAGACACTGAATCAGGGAGGGCACCCTCCCTTAATGTTACCTCCACCACTTCTCCCAGCAGTGATCCCAAGGATTCCCACGTTACCCCATAAAAATCTACTGGGATCCCATCTGGCTCCGGGGCTTTTAATCTCTGCATATGTTCAATTACCTTTTTAATTTCTTCCATCATGATGGGTCCATTTATAACTTCTCTCTGATCGGGTGTTACTGTGGGAAGGGGCAATAGATCCAAAAAGGTTTGGGGATCGGCATTCCTCAGGAATTGGGAGGTATACAGAGAGACATAGTAGTCTCTAAACATCTGGTTAATTTTAACTTGATTGTATGTGGGGTCACCAGTGGGTGTGTTTATAGCCAAGATGGTGCATTCCACCCTTTTCTTCTTCACAAAATTAGCCAGCCATTTTCCCACATAGTCGCCCTCAAAGTGTGTTCGAGAACTAGTGATTAAGAGATCTCTCTCTATACGTTTATTAGTTATTTGACTATGGCGTCCTTTCAGAATCCTTAAGGCCCTGGCTCTCTCCCCGGATGGGTTCAACATGCTTTCCCTTTCTGTCTTTAAAATTTGGGTTTCTGAGTTATTTTCTCTTTCCTGTTCGGCTCTCTGTTTATGTGCAGAATATGAAAGGGTCTTGCTCCTGATGTACGCTTTCATGGCGTCCCATACATATTTAATATGAACGTCATGAGTATGGTTGAGGGAGATAAAGTCTGTAATTTTATTATTTATAAAACTTATATAATCGGGGTCTTGAAGCAGTATTGGGTCTAGCCTCCCCTGGAAGCTTGCCGGCTCCTTGGGGCCTAACTCAATATCCACCTTCAGTGGAGCATGGTCAGAGATCACCATTGGGCCATAGGACACCTCCATGTCTGGTCCCATTATGGATGGGGATACAAAGAAATAGTAGAGATGTCAACAAACCTGATGGGCATGGGAGTAAAAGGAATACTCCCTTTCCCCTGGGTGCAGTTGCCTCCACACTTCCACCAACCCCTCCACTAACCCCTTAAATGCCACTACCTTCAAGGTGTGAGTTAGTTTTACTATGGGGTGATCCAATTTGGGGTCTAAATATATATTAAAATCCCTTCCCATAATCAAGTTCTCTTTGTAGGGGGCCAGAGTCATCTGTAAATGGGCAAAAAAGTCAGGTGAATCATAATTCAGTCCATATATCGAGGCGATGGTCAGTTCCCGACCTCCCACCTCAACCTCAATTATTAAAAATCTGCCCTGAGCATCCGCCCTTCGGGATATCATCCGGTGAGGGATTCCTGGACGAATCCAGATTGTGACTCCCCTCGCCTGTGTTGTGAATGGGGACACCAGTAGCTTTCCCCCCCCCATGACCCAGCCAGCGAGGATACTTCCTCCTCAGTGCAACGGATTTCTTGAAGTAAGGTTATATCGCATTTCTGTTTTTTCAACTGGGTCCAAACCCTCTTTCTTTTTACCACTGTGCATAGCCCATTGACATTCCAGGTCACACATGTTAATTCAGCCATTATCATATTCACAAAATCTTGTCCTGACATTCTTTTTTCGTTTTTTGTAGTTAATCCTTTTTACCTTGTCTGGCGCCTCCGGTCTGCATCCACGTCCTGGCATCTATCCTTTCTCCAGCCACCATCTGGTTCTGCCTCAGCCCCACAAGGAAGCTCCCACTGCCCAATTACCCCTGTGGCTTGCCCCCCACAGTGGGGCAGTAGAGAGCCCCCCTCACTCCTCACCGAACCAGGATCCAGTACCAGCAGTGGTGTCCCCTGAGGCCAGGCGTCCCCAAGACGGCCATCAAGCCGCCGCGACCGAAGCGCCATGTTTTTCCCCTATTTTTCCCTTGGCCAGCATGACTGGGGTGTGCAAGGATGCCAAGGAGGAGAGCACGCACACGTCCGCATGCACTCCCTCCGGCGTCATGCCCCAACGTCACTCCCTACAATGCAGTGCCAGTTCACTGCCCCCCAGCTTCCGCTAGAGGTCACAAGCGAGCCGACAACTGGTATCCCCCCTCCCCGGAGAGGGAGAGCAGTCCCACGGATGCTCAATCCCTCTCTGCCCCTGCCAACCCCTGGTGACCCGAGTCTGTTCCCGAACCCGGGTCGCCGGTGTGGAGCGAGGTGTGGCGTCCAGCGCCTCAACCCTCAGCACCACGGGGCCGGCTATCCTGACATTCTTTAAATGAAACTTGAGTGACTTAGCTATTATGAGTGTACAAAATCTCCAGTGTCCAACTTTTTGAAACTTTCCCCCTTAAAATCCCCAACTTTTTGATGCTCCTCCCCTCCAACCTTCCCCATCTTCCATTTCCCCCCTTACTACACGTTCCCTTTGTACTAAGTGTAGTATTACCATATAAAGCTGCTATTCTTCATCTCACTACTTCTCGGTAGGTGGGCTGGGGGCTCAACCAGTCTGCAAAATTGAAGAACACAACTGTTAAGCACATCCCTTACCTACGTCTGGGGGCGTGGAGCGAAGGAACTGTCCCCTTTCTGGACCGATCTATCCAGCGGAGGGCCATAATAATAATGCTTATCCAGGTATCGCTCCGGTTGGCACAGCCCCCTCGAGATCCCTGAAATTGCCCACCCTGTGTGGTATGGTCATCAGGGTCTCTTTTAATGCATTCACAGTGTTGTCTTAATTGCTCTTCCGTAAGGATAATTCTAGAAGGGCTGCCCTTCCCCCCAACTGATGCATCCTAAATGCAGTCGGTTTGTGCCACCCCCCAGATAACTCTATGTTATCATAAGAGACCATTTAATCCAGGATCAACATCCCTGTTGTCCTACTTCTAAAATGTAAACCTAGAACATCTTAAGTAATATCCTGAACTAGTTAATATAACACGGAAAAAAACTTACAAAATCTAACTGTTTAAACAAACTAACATTGCAAATATCTTGACCCCAGTGTTGGGGCTCTAATCTCCCTGATTCAGCACACACCTCTGGGAGTGCCGTTTTATTTAGTTGAGCACCTATCCTGAGAAGTTTATAAATAAACAGTACTAGTTGTCTCCCTCAGTGATAAGTCCCAATGTTCAAACCAAGTCTCTGTACTTTTAATCACGAGGGGGACTGTGAAAGTTCTGCCACTTCTCTGTATTATTGTCACCCGACTCAGCGTGGGGCTTGCCTAAGGCCTTCAGTCCAGCCGGGCACCCCAAGCACTCCTTGCCTGCATTGCCTTGGAAGGAGGGATAGGGAATACAATGGAGCTCTTTGCTCACCATTATAGGCCTCCTGCTAGTGTTTTGAGCACCCGAGCCTCCACCCCCCAAATATCCACTCCTTCCCAGAGACAACCAGCAGCTAACTTATGAAGTAAAAAACAGAAATGTATGAAACTTATCTCCTTTAGTTTTTTTTCTATTAAAGTTCAGCAGTTCTCTCCAGCATCGTTTTTCTGGTTCCTGCTTTCCCATTCATTTAGAAAGGACGTGGCAGCCACTGGTTTGTTGAATGCCTTCTGCTTCCCCCCAGGAGGCCTCACAATTAATTGGGCTGGGTAGACCAGAGAAAGGGGGCAATTCAATCAGTGCAACCATTTCTTCACTTCCCCATAAGCCTGACATCTGGACTGAATACTTCTGGAAAAGTCGGAAAAAATACTTACTCTAGATTTGTTTATTATAATTGGGCCTGCTTTCCTAGCCGCTTCCAAGACTGTCTGGCGGTCCTGATATCTCAAAAACCTGATTAGTAAGTGCCTGGGTCATTGTTCTGGTTGTGGTTTGATCCCCGGGGAGCGGTGTGCTCTTTGCACTTCAAGACTGCAGTCACCGGGCAGGGTGAGAGCTTGTCTAAGCCACTGTCTCATAAAGGTACTACAGTCTTTGCCTTCTGTATTCTCTGGTAGTCCGACAATACAGACATTATTCCTCCTCTCCCAATTTTCGTCATCATCAATCATCTCCTTAAGATCTGCAATTTCTTTCAGTGCTTTTCTCAGGTCAGAAGAGGTAGAGGAAGTGAAATCTTCCTGAGTGCTGATCCGGGCCTCCATCTCTGTGATTCTCCCCTCATGGACATCTACTGTATCAGACACCGAATTCACCGTCTGCTGTAAATGCTGCATCTGCGCTGTTAGATTATCAAATCCGGTCTGCATTGTAGTCCCCAGGCCACACTTGAGATCTTTAATAAGGCGTTCCAGTGAGACATAGTCGTTTCCTCCCTGTGCCATTATTGCCTTTGTGCACTTGAGAGCCTGCTCGGGACGTTGCTCCTAATTTAGATGTTCTGGTCTCAAATTCAAGTCAGATGTGCAGGATTTCTGGTGGATCCTCACGTAGCTCTCAATTAGTTCCCGCCATCTTTGCCAGCCAGGCCATGCTCCCCCCCCAGTTTTAGAAACCTTAATCTGCAGAATTGCACAATTTCACTCATTTTGTGCAGAAAGCTACACAGCGCTCAGTTCACAGCATTGTGCGAAATTATGTGAAAATGGTGCAGTTTCACAAAAAATGTATGAAACAGATTTCACCAGCATTAGTGCACAGCAACAGCAGATTCATCCACTGGCAGAAAAACAAAAAAAGTCCAAAAATCAAATTTTTAAAAGTTAATTTTTAATCAAATACTTTGATTTGGGAACTAGAACCTACCTTACTAGAATGGTGCTGTCACTGCACAAACAGTATTTGTGACGGACTGGCTAAAATATCATTTTATGTTATCTGCAGATGTTGACCTAGATAGACCGTAATGGTGACTTCGCCACTCATGAGGTCAGTGGAGGTACAGACCAGCAGATAAAAATACATGCGCTATTTTTAGCCAGTAACATCAGAATTCAGCTCATATCATCTTGTCACTGCTGCCCAAAAGGGCCTTCAAGTTCATTTATAACATTTTTTTGTGTTTACTCTAACCTCAGCTTGAATGTGAGTCTTTTCCTTTCAGATTTCAGGCTGAAGTGTGGGCAAGCCTGGATAACGATCTAAACATTTCTGTCAGTGAGCCATTGTCCTTCTCTTTTATGTTTTAACTCACTAGTGAGCTGGACTAAGGCTGCGTTCTCTCAGTATCTAATGCCAAAGAGCTCCAAAAGCTAGCTGTGGTCATAAAGTTATACAGCACTGCTGACAAGATACCACTGGCAACCACTTAGGGAACATGTTAGAGAAGGAAGAGCACGCCTCTCCCTAATTAACAGTCCAGAATGCGACATGCTCCAACCAGCACCCCTTTCATAGCAGTATCATTTTAGTTAAATTAAAATGTACTAACAAAGAGGCTTATCAGTAATAACCAAACTCAGCACTCATCATCATCATCGTCACTGCTGCCCCCAAAAGGGCCCTCCCCATCCAACACATTCCCTGAGCTAAGTTTTCCCACACTTCAGTCTGAACTCTGGAAACGAAAGCCTCCCATTCAGATGGGGATAAGAACTGACAGAGAAACATTTGAAATGAGTTACAGACCCTTTGGGCAGGCAGCAGCAGTGCCCTGATAAACGGTTTTGATTTTTTTTTCTGATTAGTCACTTTGTTAGGCACCCTTATTTGAAATATAAATAAATTAAAATGGTACAAATATTGAAAGGGACCCAGTATGAGCATGTTATATTTTGGCATATATTTTTATCCAGCCCATGCATGTTCCATATGCAGTATCCATGCGATGCAGTGGAATAACACATTTATAATGTATGGGGAGCGGTTATTATACACTGCCTGCTATCTTTTTTTTTTACCTTGTAATCTCATCGTTCTGACATCAAAGATGTAAACCTTTTTTGCCTACGTCAGACTGGTGAGATTACAAGATAGAACAAAAGTCTTTGTCATCATTCTTTTTTCGGAATGGAACTCCTGGTAGCATGTGCTCAATTGCAAACCTCACCTCGATGCGACAGTTTAAGCACTAGTCCCTGCAGGCTTTTTAAACTGGTGTTCTGTTCTCATTTTTTTGATACCATAACAACACTGGCAGTACTGCTCATGCATGTCCTTCAGTGTTAGTGTATTTTTTTTTTCAATGCTGTTTTTTTTAATTTCTACATAAATAGAAAATTAACCTCACAGATATGTTACCTTTCTCGAGTAGCAAAATACACAGGCTGCGATCTTATGCACACAACTATGCCGACTGATGGCTGTGATGTTGTGACCCATAATTCACCTCAACCACAAGTTCAGCGCTGACCAACCGGATTGCTCTACATAGCACTGACCAACCCAATTGTTCCAGCTTGTTTTATTTTTAAAAACATTGCCGCTTCCTTTGTAGTTGAATTATTAAAAACTTAGAAAATGTCATGGGAATCTCTGAATATGTTCAAAGTGCAGTTAGTTTGTTCATGCCTTTCCAGCATGTACTATCAAACGCTCTTTTGGTTGAATCCTTCCTGCCTGCTCTTTGTCAACAAAAGTTAAATAAAACTACCTGAGTGTAAAGTGCACATTAAACCATAACTAGCTCTTATAGTGTATGGAGCTCCATACGCATAACAGCTAATGGATAGCCAACAGACAATAACCTGACAATCCTTCTCGGGGTTTCCGCGGCAACTAAACCTCTCGAGCTATGCCTTGAGGTTTTACCTGGTATCATGGAAACCTCTCAAGCATTTACAGCATGGTTATTGTCTGTTGACCACCCATTATCCTCTATATCTCCACCAATGATGAATGGTCCAACCCATAACTCACGAGTGGTGAAGCCAACAGTTAGTTATGAAGGTGTTACCACTTGTGTGTGAGGATAAATGTGTAATTCCAGTACAAACTACTAGTTGTAAATAATGTGGGTAAATAAATCATGTTATTTTAGAATTAATATTAATTTCTACTTAGAACACATTATTAGTTAGAATATGTTATTTCCACTTAGAATCTGGAAATAGAACACAGAGAACAATGGATCACCTAGAGACATTACAACTGAAAGAAAGGCAGTTTTAAGTTAAAACAAGGTAAACACTAACAAAAGCAATACAGATCATGTGGTATATGATATATCAAATACATGATGGTCTGCAGTGGAATAACACATCTCCAGGAGTGAGTAGTAAGACTCACTAGTGGAGATAAATGTGTTATTGCCATGTCCCTTCCTAATTCCCTTCTCTAAGCCCTAGACCTTCTACCCCTCTACCGTCACCTTTATTTTACCCTGTGCACTCCAACCCCCCCCAAATTTCTAGCTCTCCCTTCCCCAAATTGCTCCCCTTGCGGCCTCCCTTGATCTCTCACAAAAAGGGACCTGGATGCTCTCCATGGCTCCCTCTCTTACCCCCGAGGCTTGTATCTCTCATCTCTCCCTTCCCCCCACCATCCTCCTATCTCCCTAGACTTGCAGTCCTCTTGCAGGGTTCTTAGCTATTTGAAGTGGTCCTACTGCATCTAGACTTGTCTCCTCTTCTTCCCCCTTCCCATCTACCTGTCCCCCTAGCCTTTGCAGTCCCCTTGCAGGGTTCTCAGCATCCTGAAGGGGTCCTACTGTACCTATGCATGTCTCCTCTCCTTCCCCTGCCCCATTCTATCCTTTCTCCCTAGCCTTCGCAGTCCCCTTGCAGGGTTCTCAGCATCCTGAAGGGGTCCTACTGGGCCTAGGCATAGCTCCCCTATTCTATCTAGCCACTATCTTGGCTTTCCATGACTACTAGCAGGGTCCAATGCATCCTGATGGACTATTGATTAGGCCCCATCCCCTCCAAAGGTGCAAATTCTCTTCCCCTCAAGGGTTCAATTCTCACTCCCTCCCTCCCTCTTCTATCACTCTCTTAATCCCTTTCTACTGACTTTCTCCAACCCCCTTGCAGGGTACCCGCATTCTGAAGTGTTCTCTCTTGGTTGGGTCCTGTTCCCCTCCAGCATTAAGTCCACACCTCCCTTCTCTTGCCTCCCTGTTTAAACCGATTTGCACAGCCTCATCCCCTTTTCTATCTAGTCCCCACAGCCCCCTGCAGTACCCACATCCTGAAAGGGGTCTCTGGGACACTGCCATATCCCTTCTCTCTGGTCCCCACTGTCCCCACAGTCCCCTTGCATGGTTCCTCGCATCCTGAAGGGATCTCCAGGGACATGACTCTCCCCCCACCACCTCTCCTTCCTCTCCTTTCCCTCTTTTCTTTCATGTAAGCACTTGTTTACTTATTAACCCGGCACTTATGATTGTCCACTCTTTCCACCTATTATGCGCAACACTGTTGTAACACTGTTTGTAACACCTACTTTACAACTGTATGTTAATGTTGATCTTGTAACTTGAATGTTTAATGTCTCATTCCTGTTGTACCCCTTCTCCCCAGGTCACACCAGGAGACGAGCGACTTGTCACTCAGTGTGTCTTCCTGGTGAAACATTTCAATAAATAAAATTCCACTGCAAGTCACTATATATTCCCTATAAACCACACTGTTTTTAAAGTTTGTACTTTACCTTATTTTAGCTTAAAAAGGCATTTCTTTCATAGATTTCATAGAGTTGTATGAGCATTGTAGGCAATAATGCCCTTTGACTTCTCAACCTATTCTCAAAGGGTATATTCCAGTAGAGTTACGAGCATACGAAGAAGCCAGCAGAAGAAGGCCATTTGGTCTATCAAATTATTGATACAGTATTCATCCACTCTAATCTTTAAAGTCTCCATGTTTGTACAGCCTTTGACTTTGATTAGTAAACTGTTCCAGAGGGACACCACTCTCTGTGAAAAGCACATTGCCCTCCCTCCTCTTAGTGTGGTTTAATTCCCCTCTAAATTGTAGTTCATGCACTCTAATATCTCTATTCATGTCTCTCATCTCGACCCCCAGACAATGCCACAACTTCCCATGATTAAATGCCTTGAACATCAGGCACATATCACCTCTTAATCTCCAATACTCTAGTGTATAGAGACCAAGACTGTGCAACCTTTCGTCATACTGTTGGCCTCGTAGGTTTCCGACCATCCTTGTTGCCCTACGCTGCACTCCCTCCATTAACCCAACCTATTGTTATTTCTCTAGCTGGCCCATTGTTCTCTGTGTTCTATTTCCAGATTTTAAGTGGAAATAAATTTCAATCCCAGCTGTATGTATAAAAAAAAATAACAGGATTTATTTACCCAATGTGTTCGTCACTGGTACAGTTTATGTAAGTAATAATGCATGACAGGGTGTGTAATCATGGCCCAGTAAATCACACACCTCAGGTGTGTTGTTAGGCACGAGGTGTAGCTGAATGCCTTTAAACACACCTGAAAAGTGAGATTATTGACCACAATAATGCACCTCTGACAAGCCTGTTTAAGAGGTGATGGGCCAGATTTTCAAAATGCTGAGCTTGCCACAAGCCTTGTATGTGCCACAGATATAGCACACTGAGCTTGCAACAGTCTAATGGGATTTTCCATCCCGTGTGGCAACTAATGCAAGTTAGACGAGCTTTTCATGGTCTAGCTTGTGTCAATCTAGGGGACCGTTTTTATGGAGTGTGCTCCTGAGATTTGGCGCAGGCTGCCTTAAATCAAGAAAACTATTGCAACTGTGTTCGACCTTTGAAAATCACGTGCAGTTGCAGCAATACGGACTGGCGTAGTGGCAATTTCAAAGTGTTGTGGAGCAGGGATCGACACAAACATTGCACCACACTTTAAAAATTTGGCTTGATATCTGTTCTGGTGAAGTCTTATTGGCCTGACTTTGCATGAAGACTTGCATACCCATAAAGCCTCACTCTGGGAATGAGGCTTGCGGGTATGTGTATGGTTTTGGAGAAATAAACAAAAAAGCAAACACATTGGCCATAATAATAGATCTCTAAAGTGCCGTACTGCACTTATTAATGAGCCTTTAAAAATACAAGAAGGGAAGTGCCTTAAAAATGTGTTTTGGGACATTTCTTTGACAGGATACAAAGTCTCACCCTGGGTGATTTTGATAAGATAATTATGCAGGTTTTAATGTTCAATAGCCACTCAAATTCTTTTGCCTGTCTTACAGGTAAAAATAAATGCGATTTTTTTTTTGCCAGCCTTTGGCATATGTCATTCAGAAAATGACAACACCTCTTTAGAAAGGAAGGTCCAAGTGCTCAAGTACTGATTGTTTCATTAGAAAAATATAACTTTTAATAGTTTAATTTGAGACTCTTTTGTTTCTCTCCTGATAGGACAATGCACTGTTGTTATGCACATTCAAATAAACACATTCTGCTGAACCCCATTCAAATAAATGAGACATGCTAAGCATTCCGAAAAAAAAAAGCCCACGAAGGACTTCCATCATTTAAGAATTCCAGCAGGTGTACTAAGAATCTGAAGATGATCCTAGTGTGGAAACATCCACTATGATGCTCATCAGGATTGATGTCTACTCCAGAGGCATCATCAAGAGGAATGTATGCATTTATCAGGACATTTTTATTCTCACAGGCAATGGCTTGACTGACTAGGCCATTTACAGTATCTTCTTTTTTATACCATCTTGTGTTTCTGCCCCCTTTCTCCTCTGTCCCCCTTCAGCTTCCTGCCTTCCCAGACTCATCGCCCCCCCCATCTCTGGGAGTGATCACTGATCCCCGTGGATTCCCCACTCCTGACGGGGCCAGGAGGAAGGTCCATAATAATCCACCTCCCCACTGGCCACATTCAGATGGGGGAACTAGGGGCCCTGTTGGTGGTGTGGGCCCAAGTACAGCTTCATCCTGGCTGGCGGTGTCCTAGGGTTTTCCTTTGTCCTGTCCCTCTCCCTCAACATCAGGCCACGCCTCCAGACCTCGCACACATTAGCATACCCCTTCGGGAGAGGCAAGCTCCCTGGCCCTCCACAGGGGTCATTAGTGCAGCAGATCCTGATGCCATCCCTCCCCAGCTGGGAGTGCTGCCACATGACAGCGCCTCCCCAGTCCTCAGAGTCACCCGACCGGTATCCCAGGCTTGCTTCCGAACCCAGGTTACCAGTGTGGGAGCATGCAGTGCTACACACAGGACCATCGGGCAGCCCTTTATAGTGAGTTATGGAAGTCCTGCCCCCTGCACACATGATAAAAAGTCACATATTCTAGGTCAGACTCAACTAATGCTTTCTCCGAAAGTACAGCACTTCTGTGGGTCTAAATCTAGAACTCTTGCCAGTTCCATGAAAGTCAAAATACTTCCCAGATTACAGATTTTGGAAGTCAGTATGAAAAAAAGGTCAGGTGGAGCTGTCCTGATAGCATAGCGGGAGTGGATCACGCTGCCACACAAAGTCCGGTCACCACATTACGGGAACGGGTCCTATTGCGGTAACTGGAGCTTGCATCCCAGTTAGGGAGGGCTGGCAGTGAGTTACGGTGCCAGAGTGACCCCCTGTGGCTGGGTCAGGAAGCTTATCTCTTGCCATTGGGATGCTGTAACCTTGGGGGCAATGTTGGCATCATTCATGCTTGGGGGTGGGGAGGGACCTAGGGGAAGTAATGGGGCAAAAGAATGTACACTGATGTGTTATATGACGGCCCTGTTCGGTGTTGATCTCCACTGACCAGATGGTGGGGAGGAAGGGTGGCTGACAAGGTTGAGGGGTCAACATCACAATGCAAGAGTCAAAAGAGAGGAGTAGATAAGATGGCACGGGGGACAAAATGCAGGATTGGGGGAAAAAAGGGGCTAATGAAACATCCTTTCTTTCTTTCTTGCAAAAATGAAAGTTACTTAATTTACTTTGTTTTCCATTTTTGGTGTCAGTCCTCTTCCCCTTTATTTTGGAAGTATCTTTTTTCTTGTATTTGGATGTCAGACTTCTCAATGGAGTTCTAGATGCGGCATCAAGCCATACTAGACATGATGGCACATACAAGGACTGGAAGGAATAATATTCTGTAGTTCATATAACTTGCAGTTCATTCCAGATTTGACATACACATTCAGATGTTGGCTAACAAATTGCAAATAGGAGCTGACATGTCCCTGCTGCTACGTTTTGTTTTCTAAATGAACCTGACTCATCTTGAAAACCTAAATAAAGAACGAGCTGCGTGTCCTGAGGGTTTCAGAAGAATTCTCTATCATTTTTCTTATGAAGGTAAAAAAATTGATTTAGTCGAAACTAGAAAAAAAAAGACTTGCCGCCAAGCTTGTCCAGTAGTGTAATGGAAACTTTACCACAAACCATTGTTATAATCAACGAACAGGAAGCTGAGCAGTTGAGTGGTGGAGTTTCAGTAGCCAGTTAAAGGTGAGAGTAAGCCGAGGAGGGGGGAGGGTTTGAGGAGGGCGATATAAAAATCTGAATCAAAGAGAAGGGGAGGCAGAGGTAGGAGACAGGGTGGAGCTGGGGCTGTTGGGGGGTTGGGAGGCCAGGGCAAAGATTCTGCAAGACTACACAGAAGGAGAACTCATAGAGCAGAGCATGATGAAGGGCAAAATAAGAGAGATGGAGCAGGTGACACTGCAAAGACAGGTAAGTTGAGCATGTGTTATTTTCCAAATTAGCCATGTAGATTCCAATTCCGAACTGTGAAATTTGGGCTTCATTTAGGATTTGTGTTACAGCCGTTTTATTTCACAATGTACCTACCCAAGATAGCCCAGCTGAGATGCAATATCTTGTTTTCAGTGAAGTCCTGCTTTTATGCATTTTACAATTTGTTTACTCAGGATAGCCCACCTGAGATGCAGGACAGTACTGCATCTTGCTGTCAGGGAGTACAGCCTTTACTCATTTTTGCAATGCATTAACCCATGATAGCCAAGCTGAGATTCAATATCTCATTTTCAGTGGGGTCCTACTTTTACTCACTTTACACTGTATTAACTCAAGACAGCCCAGATGAGAGGCTTTTTTTACCCATTTGTTAACAATTTTTTACCCATTGTTTTAGCAATTTATTTACCCAGCATAGCATAACTGAGATACAATAGCTTGTTTACAGTAAGGAATTGACTTTACCCATTTTTATACTGTAGTTACACATGGAAGGCCAGCTGAGATGCAGTATCTCACTTTCATTGGGGTACTGCTCTTACCAACTTTTTTTTCTTAATTTAAGTTTTTATGGTCCCAATTTTTTCCCTGTTTTCTTCTGACCCCTGTCCTGGCCATGTGCATGCATGTGGAAGCCCCTCCTACTACTTGCTGCCCCCTCCTGTCTCGACTGACTATCGGACCTCCATCTGATGGTAGCAGAACTATGGGGGGGGGGGCAACAGCCTCCTGGGAGAGAAGAGCTGCCTTATGGCTGCTCAGTCCTGCTCCATCCCCCCCCATGCAAGCTCTCTGATGACCCAAGTCCATTCCCGAACCGGGTCACTGTTGTGACGTGAGGTAAGGCATCCAGCACCTCAGCCCTCTGCACCACCAGCCAACTACTCTTGCCCACTTTCAGTGTATATAACCCAAGACAGCCTAGCTAAGCTGCAATATCTTGTTATCCTTGGGATCCTGCTTTTAGCAGTTTTTATAGTGTATTTACCCAGCAGCTGAGAAGAACTATCTTGTTTTCAGTGGGGTCTGGCTTTTTCACATGTGTGCAGCTGGGTAGGACTGACATATCAGGAGGTTAATGGAGTTGCTTGGGGTTATACAGCAAATGTCTGATATTCATTCATTTGTTCATGTGAAGTTTGGATCCAAACAGGAAAACAGACTGGCCCTATGAGCTGCAACATCTCATTTTTATGGGGGTCCCTGGGTAGAGTGAGTTGCGGAACAAGCATCTTTCATTTTCATCTTAGTATGTTTAGATTTTAGTGCAACTGGTTGTGCATTCAGCAGCAGTTCATGTACGTACTGGATAGGTGCAGAGGTGTTGCACAGGTGTGGTGCTGCACCCCTTGCTGAGTTTCAGACTCAGCTCTCAGGTGAGGTAGAACGGTCTGCAGTGAAAGTCCTGTACATTCCTATCTACGGGACAGGGACACAGAGTTTCTATAGAGTTAAAGAACAACCCTTTTAGAGTGAAATTTGATCTGTCCAGTAACCATGGCATTGTAAGAAGGGAAGTCATAAAATGAGTAGGGAATTCCCTATGTCTTCATAGCTAAATAACTTCTGAAACCCATACTGCATGTTAACAACCCCCCCCCCAATGCACAACTGGGAAAAGTTCAGGCAGTGGCATTTGAAACTTGAAAATAATCCTGTGCAGAATTCATGAACCTCTTTGGTTTTTCCTTATTGCCATCACAAATATGGCTGCCACTGTTACTCACCGAAAACCATCAACTAGGCCTTAAAAAGTAAAACTCCCTTGTATTTAAAAAACATCATTAAATGGTCTTTCCTGTCATAATCCCTGAAGCCCCCTCCATACACACATGAAAAAATGTATCAAATTAAATACTGCTCACAGTTTTAATTCCTGGTGTTTCTTGATCACCATGGAATAACCCCCTCATGTCGCTACCAGTTTGCCAGGGAAATCTCAGCTACTTGCCGTGCCACTGATAACACTGAATCCCTAACTCTGTGTGAGACTGCTGTGCGTTTGAGCTAGCTTGAGGTGGGGAGGGTGTGCAAATATTCTGCCAGTGGGATTGAGCAGAATCTGAAAATCTTGTATTCTATGGCATTCATACATTCTGGGTGAATTCTGCTGATGGAATGTTAGCAGAATACATTTTAAACTAGATAATGAGACATGGGTTGGTGTGTGTAACCCGAATTTTATACGCACCGGAGGTGTGTGGTTTATAAAAGCATCACACACACAAAGGAGGTGTACAAAATGTTGGGTTACACATACCAACCCCCTTTTTTTCTATAATTCCTGGGTAGCAGTTTTTAATTGAATTGTGAGACTATGCCACGTGGTTTAGGACCGCATGCTTGATAGACAGGTCCCAATTACACAGATGGTTGTAACCCATAATTACGACACAGTTATGTGTGTATGAAAAATGCTAACCAAATAATTATATTTCAATAAAAAAATATTTTTTAACAAAAAAAAAAAAAAGTTTACTTATCCCTACTGGTGCCATGGAGTCAGGTTAAAAGTTTTTAAGTGTTAATGCTATTATTATTATTATTTTTGAACTGCTTAATGTTAAAAGTTTTTATTTTTTTCATGTTGGTACAGAAATGGGGCCACACAATCTACTAGTCAGGGTAGTAGTAGTAGTAAAAATCGTTATTTTTATACAGGAATAGAATATTACAATCACACCATTTGGACCCAAAGGTCCTGTTTACAAGGCGGTCCTGTTATCAAGGTATTTTTTTAGAGTTTAGAGTACAGGATCACACTCTACCGTTTAGAGTACAGGATTGGAAACCATGGGATACAAGAGACCCAGGTTAAAATATTCAGTAGTGTTACCCTGAGAAAGTTGTGTAATGTGTCAGAAAGGAGGGAGAGGGGGAACATGATAGAAGCTTTCAAATACCTCAAGGGAATCAACAAAGTCCAGGAAGGTAGCATCTTTCAGAAAAAGAGATGTGCAAGAACAAGGAGGCACAATTTGAAGATAGAGGGGGGTGGCTCAAGGGCAACATGAGGAAGTATTTTTTCACAGACAGGGTGGTGGACACATGGAACAGCCTTCCTGAGGGAGTCGTGGGGTCAAAAACAGTGGGGGAATTTAAGAACGCAGGGGACAGACATAGGGCAATTCTAGTGGGGGGTAGGAGAAAGTAGGCTGTTGGTTAACTAGGATCTGCAGCTTATCCAATAGGTAGGGAAATTGGCAGACTGGGTGGACCAAGTGGTCCTTATCTCCTGTCAAAGTCTATGTTTCTGTCTACCCTGCTGTAAAAATAGGTAATTGCAGGACCCTGCTGAGAATAAGATAACCTTTAGGGCTCACTTCTCATTCCTATGTAGGGATAAATGTGCCGTTCCACTGCAGCCTGTCCTGTAGAGGAAGAATTTGCATTAAACTGTGCTTGTCATACACACCGTATCCCAAATCACCTGACAGGTAATGAGAGAGGCAGGTGGTGATGTGACTGTAGGTGTGTACTGGCAACAGTTCCCCTCATCGATGTATATTTTATATCAACTACGGTGTTTAGATTTTTGTGGTTTTATTTAAAGCAGCAGTATTTGTTAGTCAGCAAAATATTTCATCACCGTTTTTTTAGCACAAATGCATTCCTGACATCCTCACACTCATCATTCTTACATTTTTAATCCCCTCAGACAGATTTAAAACAGCCTTTATCACTAATTTTGTAATTGATGGCTCACGCCATTAAAGATGGCCGCTACTTAAACTATTTAAAACTCTTTTCCTGCTGAGGTTACCTTTTGAATGTACGTACTGTATTTATGTTGTGGATATATTAGGATGGTGCTGCCACGTTTTGATGGTAAGCACTGAAGCATCACATAAACCTATTTAATTTTTCATGGTGGGCATGGCAAGGGGAGCAGCGACTGTGAAAAACTTCAAAATCCCATATTACACTTCAGGAATCAAAGTCAATGAAAAGAAAAATGAATAAATTGATATTTTTGCAGCAAAAACATTATTACTGGAAAATGTGATATGGTGACAAACAAACACTGCTGTGTTAATTCAGCTGGTTGGCCCTGGGGGCTGTCTGCTCCTCCTCCCTTCAGGCCCTGGTGCCAGTGACCTCCCAGCAGTAAATGGGGTTACTACATGGGGTAAGGCCTGGGAGTGCAGATGGGCATCAATCAGATGGACTGGCATACATGTTTATCCTGTTTTTCCCACCTCCTCTGACCACCACACACAGCATGGGCGCATGCTTGAGTGGCCATGCACACACAGTTTAATACTAATGAGAGAGCTGGTACCACAGCCTATCACAAGGAGTATAGTGGCAACAGAACCTCACACTATCCTTCCCCAAAGTGGGAGCAGTGCCACGTGGCAGTGCAGCCTAGCTAACCTGTCCACCTGCTCCAACATCTGAGTCCACTTCTGAACACGGGCCCCAAGCATGGGTGCACAGTGCACAATTCGCTGGGCCAAAGATCGACCCATTTTTTTTTTTTTTATGCGATGCCATCTAGCAAACCTCTGTTCCACTGAAAACTCAAAACAACAAGCCTTAGAAATTGAACATGGCCAGCAAATTCTAGACAATTTCAAAAGTTTGGTCTCTAGTTTTATGTTCACTAAGGGTACGGAGCTCAACCTTTGTTCTTGTGTCTGGGATACTTCTCCTCAGCACAGATTGTCAGACATGATCTACTCAGTTTTCAACTTCTGATGCACAGTTCTCGTAACCTGGGAACCACCAAGTGAGTCCTCAAAATACATTTTAAATAGTGATATAGTACCATGGTAATGAAAGGGATTTACATTACACATTAGTGTTCAGCATCTCTACCTCTCCTGCTGCACGGCAGTGACTCAAACTGACTCTACCCAGTTTCAATATGGACACACATCTAAACTGAATAACCAGAATACAGTCCCTACTCATGCTGTGTAACCCTCAATGCCATTCTCCCCAGGAATCTGTCTAGTCCTGTGTTACCCCTACTCATGCTATGTAACCCTCAATAACATACTCTCTCAGGAATCTGTCTAGGCCTGTGTTACCCCTACTCATGCTCTGTAACCCTCAATGCCATTCTCCCTCAGGAATCTGTCTAGGCCTGTGTTACCCCTACTCATGCTGCATAACCTTCAATGCCATTCTCCCTCAGGAATCTGTCTAGTCTGGTGTTACCCCTACTCATGCTGTGTAACCTTCACTGCCATTCTCCCTCACAAATCTGTCCAGTCCTGTGTTACCCCTACTCATGCTGTGCAACCCTCAGTACCATTCTTCCTCTAGAATCTGTCTAGTCCTGTGTTACCCCTACTCATGCTGTGTAACCCCTCAATGCCATTCTCCCTCAGGAAACTGTCTAGTCCTGCTTTGTGAATTTGATCAGTGCTATCTACCACAACCTCATGGGGTAGGCTATTCTACATGTTGACCACCCACTATGTGAAGCAATGCTTTCTGATGTCTCCCCTTTTCCTGGACGCCACCCCCCCCCCATTTGAGTATGTGTTATTTTGCGTTTTCGACTCTTTACAGCATGGCATCTTCATTAAACATGTACAGAAAGACAGAAAGTGCAATTTGAGATTATCATCTCCATGTTGCGTCAGTACCAGCAGCACATTTCAGGCCAAGTACTTGAAAGGGGTCCATTCTGAGGGGCCCTTTCTTCAAATGGGGTCATGCCTTGCGGCCCCATGGTTACACATTAGCTGTTTAATGGGGCCATGTTAAAGGTTGCCTAAAAATGATTTTTCTAAGCATTAAGGAACTCCAGGGGATGGGTTACTGTCCATTAATCTAACCCTGGGGTTAACAAGACAGGAGGTATAGGTGAGTACCTTATGCCCATAGTGTTAGAGTAACAAAGGTAACCTAACCCCTAGAGTACCTTAATGCTGTTGTTAAACTAAAATGTTTTAATTTCTTTTAAACTAAATTTTTTGATAGCTCAAATTCTAATTGTATTATTATAAATGAGGGTTTCCATCCATTAACATAGTCCTTTTAAAATGCTGTCAGCCAATCAGAATGTACCATTTCCAGCCACTGTATTATCATTTGAATTCTTAAAACGGACCACACAAGCCACTGTGTTTTCCATTACACTGTCACAGTGTTCTGCCTGTATCAGAAGCCTCAGGTCTTGCTGTATACACAGCCAGTTTCAGACGCCCGTGATCTGGGCTCACAAAGGGGAAGCAGAGCAAGAATCAGAGCTTGAGTACACATGTTTTGTAATTGTTACTTTATTGCTTTTTTTTATTTATTGTAGTGGTAAATCAGTAATAAAGGGCGGCATCATTATTTATCATCCTCAACGTGACCGTATGTTATTCAGCAATCAGAAAAACCGTTGAGCAAAAACTCACTTTCAGTTGGTGTCTGATGGGCTGTGCAGAGTCCCCTGGGCACAGTTACAGGCAGTGAATGACTCATCTTAAAATGGCGGTCAAGATTTGTAATGAAATCTCATCTGCCATTGCTGTTTTAGTCACTTGATGAATGAATTAAAAAGTGTACATTGGGGTGTAAAGCCCCCCAACCAAACCTCTCCATCCCCCCAATCTCAACCTACACTGAAATTCAAATTAACAATATTTAAACCTTAATCGACCCCCCAAAAAAAAACAACAATCACAACATGATTTGACAGAATCTCTCACACAATTCCTAGCAGCCATTTTGAATAAATCAAGTGAGTCAGAGTCAAGAATCTACCCGCCTTCAGATGTTGCATCTAATGTCACAAAATTACTTAACCAGGTGTGACCCAGTCAATCAGAGGCAGATGGACTTAAATGGATTGGGTGGAATAGAGTGGCCACAAGGAATAACATGACCGCTTCCCTCTAAAAAATAAAGATGTTACTGGTTGACTGAAAGGGTATGGCTAAGGTGGGTTGGTTGTGGGTCCCCCTAGGTTAATCTCTCTGAGGCACCCAAAATCTGAAAGCAGATTCTTTCTGACCATGTCTCCAAGCACAAGAACAGCTATGTGAAATTGAATCTTTTTTGCTCCAGATTGCCCCTAGCTTTTAAAATGCTGGGTGTTAAGAGTTCAGTTTCAGTGCTTAAAGGATGTCTTGCTATTCATAGAGCAAACAGAGAATACCCCTCTAGCCCAGTTGCACTGCACATAATTTAAAATCATCTTTCCCAGGTTTTCTGGCAGCTTGGAGGTCAGAAATCACACATTAATCAGTCATAAAAGATTTATTTTGCTGCCTTCAGAGAGAGGCAGTATACCCAGGGCCCCTACTTTTCTGCGGCACAGTGGGACCAAGTTCTGTGGCAAGACTACCATTTGCTGCAGAACTTCTGCGGCGCTGATTTGTAATTTCTGTGGAAGTTCTGTGGCACTAACAAACTACCACATCACCATGTCCGCTTGTCATCCTGACTTTACTTTCATGGCAGTGGTTATAGCAATCAGGATGGTGGAAAGCACAGTAACACTAGTTCAAAAAATAACAGACCTATAAAAATAATTTTATGCCTAAAAAGGCAAAACAAATGTCTCTCTCTCTTAAGGTCCTAGCCTGTTGCATAAATGACATATGCAGAGGGGATCTTATGTGATAAATAAGGTATTTCTATAGGCATGCTATCTGTCCCACTAACGAGGTTTCCACTGTCTATCACTTATATATTTGTATGTGCTTTCTACACCACTCATGAGGTTCCCACTGTGTATCACTTACTGTATATATTTATATGCAATCTGTAACATACATACAAATATATATGTCTGTGTGTGTGTGTGTGGTGAGAGAGACAGAGATACTATAGGGGTGTGTGTGTGTGTGTATGTGTGTGTATATATATATATATATATTTTTATTTCCATGAACTTGCATCCTCATTCATACGGGTCCCATTGGAAATGAAATAGAGGAGTTATTGCAAAACTCATTTTTCATGCCAACCTGTTTTCCCTGACACATTGCATAACACCATCAGGCCATGACATGCATGTGAACCGATTGTGAGATAGAGCTCTCCAGCCCATCACAATGTGTCCACCATGTGACGGAACACTGCACCATACCTTCGAGGGCTCCGAGCAGTGATGTGTTCCACCAATCCTTGTGCTGCCCAGCCAGCTCCCAAAGCTAATCTCTGAACCTGAATTGCCGGCACAGAAACACAGCATGCTACCTTCTGGCCCAACAGCTGTCCCTGCACACAACATTTCTCCATAACTTTTAGGTGATTCTATCAACCAATGACAATACGTATTCAATAACCCTGGCAAAAATGCGTAGAGGGCAAATATTTATTTAACAGGTCTATTCTTTCAACAGGTCTACACATTATTATATTCCACTTTTGGGGCCATAATTACTTTATCTTTCTTAAAATGACAGTTAAATTCATTTTTACCAGTTATTCATTTCAGATGGCATCTCCATACCTTAAAGGCACAAATAGGTTTGTACAAAGTGAGGTATGGACTTAACAGGTCTGCGCTTATTAACAAGGTTTTGTTTGGTTGGTCTTAGTGCAACAATTTAAGACTGAAAATTGTGTATTAGGCTGTAGTGCAGGTTGAGCAAATATCTCCATGCATGACGGGCTGTGGCACCTGTCTCTGGCAGTGGAAGCTGTGGTAGATTAGTGACTGTTCATTTCTGTTGCAGAATGCAGCCATTTCATTAGCTAATGTATGATGTTATAGTATTGATAACATTACATTCTGAGCATATAGGGGGTTTTGGATATAAAAAGAGGGGCCGGGAACCAGATTCTATGGATAAACAGAAATATTAATAAAAAATCACCAAGAAGAGTGAATTCTGCGGCACCACAGAAGTTCTGCGGTAAATTGCAAGTTCTGCACAAAATTCTGTGGCCACAGAATTCTAGGGGCCTTGAGTATACCACTTCAGATGGAGTGGTGCAGTGCTCTGCAACCCACAAGCTAAAGACGAGTGTGAAGCAAGGTCTTTTTTTTTTTTTTTTATTTTATTTTGTTGTTTAACCAGGAGTAGCACACTAAGCTGAACGCTTTTTTACAGGAGCAAGCTGGGAGCACAGGGAAGTTAAGTGACTTGCTCAGGGGTCATACAGTATGAAGGTGGAAGCTGTGGGATTCAAACCCAGGTCTGGTCTGCTGGATATCACCAAATTTGCAGCTCAGAGCCTTAAACCACTGCGCTATACTGCACATATAACACACCACATGGTCCAAAGTCAGATCTTCACAGCAAAAAATACAAATCTTCATCAGGAGAGTTTTGTGGTTTCATGTTTATTGTATGTGTTTTTTAATTTTAACAGTCTTTAATGTCACGACTGGCATACTGATGGGGGGATGTATATGTTTTTCTAGGTATAGTAAAGCAAAAGCAAGTATACCATGGGTTTGAGTGAGACCCCCAAAACCTTACATCTCCACTACCTCTGACTGTCCAACTAGCTACATCACACCACGCCAGTCCTCTGGAGGTGGGGAGGGTCTGTGATTGGCTATCTTGGCTGTGCAGAACAATGGTGCTCCTGCCTGGTCCGCTGGCTGTAAGGACTTGTGACCTCCCATATGTGACCTCCATCACACACCCTCTGTCTAACCACCAGTGGTATCCAACACTGGGCCCAGTGCTGACCTTACGTTTTTGTGGGGGAGGGCTGCTCAGTGAGGTATGGGAGAATGAGTTATCAACATATTTCACCCCCCAGTCTCATAATGTTTGGGCTGACCCTTGGTGAGTCACCTCATGGCGACATTCCAATGCCATTTTGAAAGTTTCTGCGTATCCCTGTGGTGACCTATGTCTGCCATTTCAACAGGGCATGTTTAAGGCTGATGTCTCATTTTCAGTGGTGGCAGCAGCAGTGTTACAGCAGTCAAACCTCATACAGAGCAGAAATATTATTATTATTAACATTTGGGCTGCCAGCAGATGTTGGACATATAGGAATTTAGGATGTGTATATAAGGCCATGGAGCAGCAAGGCTTAATAATATATGGCATATCTCATTATAAGCAGTGTCAGTGGCTGAGGAGATAGCATGCTTATATCTGAAGCTGGAAGATTGGAAGGTCATAGGTTCTAGTCCCACACAAGGTACTTGAGGTAATATCCATAACTGACACTGTAGTGCAGTATGGGGAGGATACTGCACTGTAGCGGTGCTGTCCTTCCGATGAGAATTTAAACCGAGGTCCCCTCTGCCCATCTCTGGGTACTGTCCAGGTGGAAGTTAAAGATCCCATGGCACTTACTGAAGAAGAGTAAGGGGAATTTTTATTGAGGTATACACAAGACAGAACATTATCACAAATAACTCCAACAGAAGTACATACATCAGTCAATCAAAAACACAATTAAGAAAGAATAACGAGAGAACAATAAAAAAGCAAGGGATGAAGATTCATGAATAAAACAAGAAAATCCAACTAGGAACAAATCAGTAAATTAAGAAGAAGCTCTATTTACAGGTATAAGGTCACCACCCAGAAGAAAAGAAAAAAACAATATATCATTCACAACACCAATGAGAGGAGGACCGAGCATTCCAGAGGGAGCGTTCTTCCTCCGGAGAGGAAGGGTTGCCACACCCGCTGTGATACTGCCACCTGGGTGACCACAGGTAGAAGTGCAGTCAAGGACACCAGGGGAAAGGGGCAGATGTTGGCCAGGTTCCGGGAGCAGTGTGCATGCACTTGCTGCCTTGAGTTCCCTTCTGCATACCGACATCCTCAAGGAGAAACTGAGGAAAATGGCTTCTGCACTGACAGATGACAGAGCGCCGGCACTGCCTTGGATCCCTCCTGCCTGCCCCACTGCTCCAGCTGTCCAACACATGTAAGACTTTGGGGGGTCTGCCCCCTACCCCATCCCTGGCTGGGGGGAAACCACGACCCAATGGGGGGTTGGGTCTGAGCGCCAGTGTGCAAGGTATGGAGAGACAACAGCAACTTGGGTGCCTTGGCATCTCCTGAAGGAGTGTGAGTGCAGTAGATGGGAAAGGGCATACAAAGAAATGTCAAAAAACAAAAAAAACGGGTCCATGTGATCCAGCTCCCAGGACACATCTGGAAACAAGCTCTCACAGCTTAGTGTGCCTTTCCTGGTCAAAAAATTACAAATAAATCAGTAAATTTAAAAGATTCCTAAAATATCACAAACAGCTGTTTCAAAAATGGATGTAAGGACACTAGTGCACATAGGCCCTACTGAATAGTGTCAGTGTTTACCTTGGTAATCCTTGTTTAAAGCTGTTTTGTGGTATTTGAATAAAGAAACATTGTTTAGCAGTTTGCCAACACTTTGTGAGCTTTTAGAAGACTTTTTAAGTGCCCTGTAAAAGTGATACCTGCAGCCATCTGTTACTGCAGACACGATATATGAACTGACATCTGGACATAAGAGTGAGCAGCAGGCTTTGGAGACATGCTGGACTGAGCTGCAGAGTTTCCACGGATAGACTGCTGAAGAAGTGCTGGGGATCTCTTCATTTGGCAGCATTATGTACGGGTTCGATTTTTTTAATGTGCTATCAACAAACTGTACTTTCTGTCTGTGGGCTGTGTCCTGAGCACTACAAAGTGAGAGCATTGTTACACCAAGAACTCTAAGATGTTTTATCCTAGTTCAAAATAAAAAGCCGCAACTCTGAACATGTGCATTAGTGTCGACATCAATGGGCATTTCCAGAGTCACGGCTTTTTATTTCAAACTAAGATCGGTTTATCACGGCATTCACTATGTAGCGCTCAGGACACTAGGCAGCGGGTCTTTTGTTTCTGGGTGATGGCCAGTGGTATCAGTGATGATGTCCACAGGGCCTTCGAGTGAGCTGCAGGCTTTGGAGATGTGCTGGACTGAGCTGCAGGGTTTCCATGGATGGACTGCCGAGGAAGTGCCTGGGATCTCTTCATTTGGCAGTGTTTGTGCAGCCCTGCTGAACTTGCTGTGCAATGATATGTTTATATGTTGTTGCGATAAGGTTCTTTTGGCTAAAAGTGGATCTGGCATGTAATTGAGGGTCAGTAATTACATGCCTGTGACCTGCTCATAGCCAATCAGAACAGTGGACATTTTCTCAACATGTTATAAATGTGTGTATGTGCCGAAGTCCTTTCCATTAATGTCTTCTTCTCCTGTTTCGTGCCCCAGCAGTTTCTCCTTCTGTAGCCCGTTACCCTATCAGACCATTTAGCTGCTCCATTTCCCATCTGACATTGCCCTGTGGGACACCTGTCCAGATCCTCCTGATCTTTCATACCCCTTGCTGTTTGTGCCCCCCTAGGCGGGACTCTGTTAACTTGGGCTGTGGTTCCTGGCCTAGTCTGGACTTTAATCCTGTGATGAAGAGGAGGGGGGGCCCAGGTGCTGGTCAAAAATTGTGAGTGGGTGGGTCACATATGACCATCTTCCATGAAGGGCATGGCATTTTTCCTCCTGTCAGATGCTCCCCCTCACCCCTTTTTGGAGATCACCCACAAGGTGACTTCTTTTTTTTTTTTTTCCCCCTAAACATACTTTATTCTCGTTCAGTGCCACAGCCTGAAACTTCCTCCTGCTACTTCTGTTGCAAGCTTCAGCCTCTGTCTGAAACCGCACTGCATCCATTCCCGGTCCCCACACCCACCCGTGAAACACCCCTGTGCTGCCCCACCGCCATGCTTACCCCAGGGGCTGTACCTGGGTCAGGCACACCATCAGCCTCTTCAGCATTTCTTCCCCGCATTCATATGGTCCAGCCGGGGCAGAGGTGAAAATGTGGTTTGTCTGATGAGTGGTACAGCCAGTGTCCAATGTGAGGGTGGACCCCTGAGGAAGTGTCATCTGTCTGACCTGTGTGCTCTTTTCACATTTTCTCCCCCCCAGGACCACACATCAGGATTGGCTGCCGGCAAGGCTTAATTCAGCCAACCCGTGGACACACCCCACTGATCCCTCACTTCATTCACATGTCTCCTGCACCACCACCACCACCTGTGGTCAGCTAGGTGGCAGTAAAGCAGCAGGACATGAAAGCACCCCTCCCTGGAGGAGGAAAACATTCTGTGGGATGCTCGATCCTCCTCCCCCGACCAGCCCTCCAACTGCCCAAGCTTGTTCCTGAACCTGAGTTATCAGTGGCTCAAGCGGCAGCACTACCACTGCGTGAGCATGTCTACAGGTCACTTCATTTGGTGGGGAGACTGATATCACCACTGTCACCTGCATCATCAATACTGTCCCACACCCACCGCCCAGTGGTGCTGAGAGTGGAGGCACTTGACTCCACACCTCACTCCTCGCTGGTGACCTGAGTTTGGAAGCAGACTTGGATTGCTGGGGGTCGGCGGGGAAGGGGGAACTGAACATCTGTGGTACTGCTGTCCACTCCTGGGGTTGGAGGGTTTGCTTGCCCGGCCTCTGACTGCCACTAGGTGGAGGCCTGGTGGCAGTTCAGGCTAGGGCAGCATGGAAAGGAAGGGCTGTGTCCTGGTGATGCATGCATTCCTCCACATGCATGCATCACGTCGACCACAGTGGGGAACGGGGTGAAAAGTGGAAAAAGGGGGCTGAGGCTCAATGAAGCCCTGCATATCTGTCCAAAGACATGCACTGTCACCCAGGACCACCTCGGTCCAAACTGGATATGTGTCTCGGGGTTGTGGGGGAGGAAGACCTTGCCATGGGGGGAATCCTTGGGATTGCTCAACTGAAGGTAGGTCTGGGAGAAGGCAATGGCTGGTCTGTGGGGACAGAGACAGGGTTGACAAGCTACCCCAGTCATCTTAAAGGAGATAAACCTACATGGGAAAAAAATACTGCCTCAGACTCTATTGTAGGAGGCACTGCCAGAGTGAGTGAACCTGCTTCTCCCACTGGAGTTCAAATGTGCTACTTTTATAATATGGCCAAGACTCTGCCAGCATGGGGCATGGGATCCAGGTTCAGGACACAAACCGGCGTCTATCATATGATAGGGCAATGCATTACTATTGAAGCCACCGGGGAGGGCGAGGTGTGAGATAGAAGGGTGGGACCTGGGGAAATGGAAAAGCCGCTGGAGTGGAGGACAGGAGAGAGGAGTGGGGTGCAAGGGATGGTGAGGGAGAGGGGTAGGATCTGGGGCTGGAAGGGCAGCAATAATTAAATCGACAGCCTGACATTGCCACAAAATGGCTAAAAATCTAACATGCAGTGAAAACTGGAATTCTGCCATGGTGTTGGGTCACTTTCACCTTGCAAAATAATTGAGGCTTTTGTAGTTGTTCTTGTGTTCTGTTGTTTGTCTTGAATTTTTTTTTCCTGCAATTATGTTGGTGTGTGTGTGTTTATTTCTTTTTGTGATTTGTTGTTTTTGTGAGAATCTGGCCTCCAAGCTTTACAATAAAGGCTGTTAATTACATGGAACATAAACTCAAATCTGAAACTATTTCTGCTCAAATTCTATTTCCATGTGGACAGAGGAGGGACACAAAGCATTATATATGATGAGAGGCCGGATCACCTGTGGTTATGCCTGAAAATAGGCAATAGGTCGTGCCTGAAATAGGCAAAATCTCTTGTCTAGTGCACCTACCTGGTTAACAAAAACTAAATAAATAAATAAAATTCTTCCTGGAAAAACAGAGATGGGTATAACAGAGATTCAGACTCATGATAGGTTATACTAAAATAGATCAGGAACAGCAGAATGCCAGATAGCAGAATTGGGCAGCATGAGTACAGCCTGAGGGGAGCAAAAGTCAGGAGGGATGTGCAGAAACACTTGTGCACCCAGAGAGTGGTAGAGTTGTGGGATGGATTACCAGAGGAGGTGATAAATGCAGACAGTGTTTAGAGATTCAAGGCCAAGCTGAAGTCCTGAAGGGACAAGGCATTTCTGATTATTTTTGTTAGGATAACAGAGAGGTGATCAAACCAAGCCACAGTACGGTCTTACATTGTCTCACTACGTCAAGGTTCGTGAGTAGATCTAACAAGTCTGCACCATGCGGGATTCAGGACATCATGGGAGCAACTGCATTTGTTTTCTGTCAAACACTCAAGAAGAAACCTCTAACTTGATTTAAAAAAAAAACACCTTTGTGCTTAAAGTGACAGTATTTCTTAGTCGACAAAAAACTACCATAATTTTTATTTTAGCAAAAAAGTATTTTTTGACATCCTTAGAGTCATCATTGGGGTGCTTTTAGTTTTCTCATATATTTTTAAAACAGCTTTTATAGCGCATTTGAAATGAGTGGCTCACTATTGTTACAAAGTCTGCTGAGATCACCCGTTAAATGCACATGCTAGATTTATTTTGTGACTGTATTAGGATGGCGGTATCGCATGATTCTGGTGGTAAGCGACATAGCATTGTACAAAGACTGCACCCAATTTTACAATCTCGGGTGCAGTTGCAACAGTTCTCCAATTTACGTCAGCCTGCGCCAAATATCTGGCACAAGCTCCATAAAAAGCATTTGGACTGCCACATGTTAGACCAGAAAAAGTTGAGATCTGACTTGTGACAATTACCGCATGGGCTAAGGCCAATCCCCATTAAGATCTCCGGAAGCCCCATGTGCCATATCATCGGCACACTCGGGGTTTGCGATCTAAGCCATTGGAAACGGCCCCCTAGGTGTAGTTCTCGCTCCTGCAACCTGGCACATCCCAGTTGAAAGCAACCAAGGACATTTCAAAGAGCCAGGCTGGGTGGATTAGTGTGAACAAAGAAAAATTCCTTGCTGAGTCAGCTTTAAAGGACTGTGACATCACAGCTGCTGAGGAAGAGCCACTCAGTAGCTACCAGGTCAGTCACCGGTGATGTCACAGTCGGGTAGGTCATGGTGCTGATGATGTAGGGAAAGAAATAGAACTGGATATGTCAGCTGCCAGGCAGAGTGCTGTTCCACACACCCAGCATAATACTGTCACAGAGAAAACTTTATAGTGAGCAAAGGGAAAAAGAAAAATACTTCAGAAATAGAAAGTTACAACTGACTATTTAAAAGTTGTTACATTTACCTGTCTGCTGTTTTTGGTTCCACTTGCTCTTTAAGAGTTCTCTTCAGTACTCCTGTAAGTATATAAAATAGTGGAAATATATCCTTCCAGTTACGTAGAAACATACAAACATAGAATCTGTTGGCAGGGAAGGATCGCCTTGCCAACCCAGTCTACCCATTTTTCCTAACCTACAATATCACTGCAGACCCTAATCGGTCTCTGTCTCGTTCTCCCCCCCTTCCTTTTCACTAAGATACTGTCATGCCTGTCCTATGTATTCTTGAACCTCACCACTGTCTTTACCTCCATCATTGTCCCAGGGCTGTTCCAGGAATCCACCACTCTTTCTGTGAAGAAGCACTCCTGCACATCTCTCTTGAATCTACCCCCTCCAGCTTCATAGCATGTCCCCTTGTTCTTGAGCTCCTTTTTTTCTGAAAAATACTCCCCTCCTGTACCTTATTGCCTCCATGAGGTATTTAAAGGTCTCTATCATGTCCCTCTCTCAGCGAGCAGTAATTTCATTACTTGAACAGAGCTCTTCCGGTTAAGAAGGATTTGTTGCATTTACAATTGGTTTTGGGTCACGTAACTCCCACTCTCTAACAACCAAATCTGTTGACCTACATTATGCAACACACTCAATACATTTGGTAAGTAAGTTGCTGTGAACCACATTTTTTCATTCTTTTTAGCATTTAATAAAAAATGAGGCCATTTGCTTGACCTTTGGAATGCAGGCAGGTGGTGCGAATTGCTCAACTTTCTGCTGTTTTTGATTTTGTCTCTAGCAACAGCTAATCAGTCAAAGTTCAAGACATGAGACTAAGGCATTCTGTACTGTATTTTGCTCACCTTCATGGCAATGGGCACACATTGTGGTGAGAAGAATACTGAAAAATGTTTAGGATGGACTGTCCTTTCCTTAGGATGGACTGTCCTTTCTCTAGGATGGACTTCCTTTCCTTAGGATGGACTGTTCTTTCTACAGTATGGACTGTACCCTCAGGATGGACTGTCCATTTCACAGGATGGACTGTCTTTTCCTCAGAATTGATGACACTTCCTTCAGGATGGACTGTATTTTTCTCCAGATGGGACTGTACCCTTAGCATGGACTGTCCTTTCCACAGAATGGACTGTCCTTTCCTCCGGATGGATTATACCCTTAGCATGGACTGTCCTTTCCACAGATGGACTGTCCTTTCCTCTGGATGGACTGTACCCCTCAGCATGGACTGTCCTTTTCTCAGGATGGACTGTCCTTTCCACACGATGCACTGTCTCTTCCTCCAGATGGACTGTCCTTTCCACAGGATGGACTTTCCTCTGGATGGACTGTGCCCTCAACATGGACACTCCTTTCCACAGGATGGACTGTCCTGTCCACAGGATAGACTGTATTAGCCTCAGTCTGGACTGTTGTTTCCACAAGAGGATGGACTGTTCCTTCTTCAAAATGGACTGTTATTTTCTCAATGAACTGTACATTCCTTGGGATGGACTGTCTTTTCCTCAGGATGGACTGTCTGTTCCTCAGGATGGACTGTTGTTTCCTCAGAATTGATGGTACTTCCCTCAGGATGGACTGTCCTTTCCTCAGGATGGACTGTCCATTCCTTAGGACGGATTCTTCTTTCCTCAGGATGGACTGTTCTTTATTCAAGATGGACTGTACTTCCTTTGGGATGGACTGTCCTTTCCTCAGGATGGACTGTCCTGTCCTTAGGATAGACTGTTTCCTCAGAATTGATGGTATTTCCCTCAGGGTGGACTGTCCTTCCCTCAGGATGGACTGTCCTTTCCTCAGGATGGACTGTACCCTCAGGATGGACTGTCCTTTTCACAGGATGGACTGTCCTTTCCTCAGGATGGACCGTCCTTTCCACAGTCTTTTACATAAGATGAGCTGTCCTTTCTTCATGATGGACTGTTCTTTTCACAGAATGGATGGTACTTCCCTCAAGATGGACTGTTCCCCCAGGATGGACTGTCCTTGTTTCAGGATGGACTGTCCTTTTTTCAAGATGGGCCGTTCTTTTCACAGGATGAGCTGTCCTTTCTTCAGGATGGACAGTACTTCCCTTAGGAGAAACTGCGCTTCTCTGAGGGTGGATGGTCCTTTCCTCAGGATTGTCCATCTAGACTAGGGTGCCAGCTCTAGAATCCTACACTAAGGAAGTCTGGGGGCTGAGGGTGTTTGGGATGGGCCCTCAGGTCCTGGGGAGAGAGGTTGTGGGCTAGCCTGTATTCATACACACCGACTGGGAAACCAAGAAGCAGCACTGAGGGGCCCCTGATAGATCAGCAGAAGTGTGTCATGCTTCCTTGCCAATGACCCACGTTCTGGTGTGTACTTGGGGAGCATGTATCCTAGAAGCCCAGGCTTAGGAGTGCTGCTAGGAACAATGCAAGCTAGCCTGGGGAGGGAAGTGTCTGATTCCAGTGTTGCTGCAGACCTTGTGCTAAGCTGTAGAGCCTACACCCGTGTGAGAGGGGTGGGTGAGTGACATCTGCCCCACTCTGCAACATCTGTGGTTACCAGGGGCACGAATCGATATTGGGGGACATGAGAGAAGATTACTGTATTTTACTTGGTAAGCAAACAGAGTCTGGGAGGGCTTGTTTCCAGTTGCAACCTGGAGGGGGGAGGAACAGACTACAGCAGAGGTAATAAATACAGTCATACACAGTAAATACAGCATTTTACATGCATAAGTGTAGCCCAGGCACCATAGGCCAGTGGGCTACTACCCCTGCCTGTTGGCCCTCTAACAGTTTAAGGGGCCTGGGTCCAGCTACGGTGGTGATCAGGGGTCCTATCCCAAAGTTGTGAGAAATAGTGTGGTGCCTCCATCCAGTTAAAAGCGGGTCATGTGACCAGCTGGCACAGCCCTCTGGGATGTTGCACCTAATCACCTCCCCTACTAACCACCCCACACACTGGATACCCAACAGTTCTTTAACACCATAAACCATAAACCAGCAATAACTTGGCAGACACAGAAATACCCTGTATGCAGTTATTTAAAACAGTAAAATCACAGCTTTATGGGGGGCAAGGGTTAGGGTAGGGGTACCTGGATAAGGGGTAGCTGTGGAGGAAGAAGTGGTTAGCAAGAATTAACAGGTCAAAGACAACTTGGGCCCAAAGGCCAGACCACCCCTGGCTGCCCACCCCCACTGGTACCAGTGTGTTGCCCTGAAAGTCTTTTGGGTACCCACTAATTGCAGGCCTGTGTGTTGCCATGGGTTGGCCAGTTGTTGGGGCCCTAGGATGTTGAAAGGCTAAAGTTAAATTTAAACTGAACACTTTCCTTTTTTTCCCGGGGCAAGTCTTGGGTACTCAAGGTTTGCAGCTCTACAGCAGTGCCTTAAGGCAGAATCCTTCACCAGTCCAGGACTGGGGAGTTCCATCCATAAACACAGCAGTGGGCAACAGGATGGGGGATGGTCTCTCTTAAAAGGCTTGATCTTGATTGAAGGTCTCACAGTTTGTCCCCTTGATTAAAGATATGGCCACTTGTTACCTTCAGCCTCTTCTGGCCCATTGCAGAGCTCCAAATGCAGGTCCCAACCAGCCTCAGAAGGCCCACACCCAAGAGTAGCTCCACAGCCCAGCTCTCCACATGGGTCGTAGGTACCCTAGCACCCCAGCAAGTGCTGGTGACCGCCTGAAACCAGTAGGCCCCACTCAGAAGGGGTTAGCAAGTTCTGTCCCTTGCTCTGCAAAGTGCCTCCAAAGATGTAGAGTTCACTCTGTTCCTGCACCAGCTCAGCAATTCCAGGGGCAGCCAGGCAACTCTCAGTTTTCAAAATACCAGTGCCAGTTGGCCACTGATTTTCAGTTTTGACTAGCAGCTCCAGTTCACACTGTAGGGCACAGCAGCAGCAGGAATTCTAGAACATGCAAACACCTGCTCATCTTTCACACAGTCTCTGTATGCTCAAACAGCTCCCAAATGTAGCTTCAGCTGGGACACAGCTCTCAGCCAAATCGGTCAGTTCTCAACCCAGTTTCCACCAGCCTGGCTAGCACCCAGTTCCAGAGACATTTGGCCTCTCCGAACAGCTTTACTAAGTCCCAAGTTCAGTGCAGGGTCTCTACAGCAGACAGTCTTTCTAAAGGAAAATAGCCCAGTCCAAACTGCAAGGAGCGTTCTCAATCCAGTTCAGTCTTTCTCTCTCTGCCAGAATGCACTTTGCCCTCAGCAGTGCCCCCAAATCAAAGGCCTTAGAAAACGCAACCCTCCTCACACTGGTTCCTCCTGACTCAATAGGAGCCTGGACAGACTGAAAACAAACTTCCCAAAGTCCCTGGGAATCTCTCTTCACAAGTCTATCCTCTGATTTGCTGCCCTTCATTATCAGTCACACTTAATGACCCTCAGAGCCCTCTGATTGGCTGGCTCCTTCTCCCAGAAGTCCTCTGACACAGTTCTAGGTGCCTAGTTACTTGAGTGGCTGCTTGTAGGGGGTCAAAGCATCAACAACATGGCAGCCCCCATCCAGTTCCATACTGTTCTATAGTAGTCCCAACTTCAAATATTTATTGCAGCCAGGGTGTTCACATGTATTTTATCATTTTCCCTGTAGATGATGGGGACCCCTGTATTAAACAACTGCATAAACATTTACAACAGCTCCTGCAGTTCCCCATCACTAGTTCGGTTTCAAGCAGTTCCCACAGAGCAGCGGCCAGCTCATTAATATTCATGAGCCTGCATCAATATTCATGGAAAAAACATTTCCTAAGCGCTCTCCAGCACTGTTTTAAAAATGTTAGAGCCGCTCCCTGGTCACCTCCCCAAGGCGCCTGACTCCCATTTAGATAGAAGAGGGGGCCGAGAGCACCGGGGAAGTGGAAAAATGTCTGTAGTGGTGGCTGCCAAAATAGAGCAGGCCACGTGCTACTGCACATGTGTGGGCTGACGAACCTTTCCTAAACATACACTGAGGTCGTCGGTCCCCTGAGATGGATCTTCCAAAGCCTGTTTCAGGCGAAACACAGTCGGGGAGCCCCCAGAACCCAGGTAAGCCCCCAGAGGGGGGTTACATAAGTAATATAGTGAAGTAATAAACTCATTGATACACAGTAGATCTAAAATTTACAATGGCAAATAAAAATAAACACAAACATCAATAAAATGAGCAGCAAGGGGCTCGGGCATGGTAAAGTGTGGAGCCCACAGCATGCTATTTGTAGAGAGGCGCATGTTAACTGAATCAGAATACTGCTAAAGTACACCGTTTAAGTTGTGGTTACACTATAAGACTGGATGTTACAAAGGAGACATGCCAGAGGAGCAGTTATACGTAAGTAATAAGTCACGATAGGGTGTGCATTAAAGGATTTTAATGCATGCCCCAGGGGGTGTGCTAAGGCATGAGGCTGAAAGCCGCGTGTTCTTACACCCCAGGGAAGTGCATTAAAATCCTTTAATGCACACATTGGAGTGGCTTATCACACTTATAAAATGGGACACCATCATAAAAGAATTAGTCTGATGTACTCTGATAGGGATTACAACTTATTTACTATTTTCAAAAGAGTGTACAATACATTACCTCTAAAACATGTAAAAACTGAAAAAAGTAGTCCCTATTAATGCATAAAATAGGATATGTCAGCAATAGGTTAACTAGTACAGTACTTTGTAGTAAAAGTATTTATTAGTAGAGTTGGTTAAAAATAAATACTTTCTCAGTCACATGTAAATTTTAGCATGTAAATGCAATGTAACATTTGTAAATTTGTAAGACATAAGCAGTGTTTAAAACTTAATTTTCATTACACTGTAGTTATATATTGTCATTGAAGGCAACCTTCTCTTTATTTTTATTTTTTTATTTATGTGCTGTAGTCTAGTACATGAAAGGAAAACTGCTATAGGATTGAGGTGAAAGGTTAGCAAGAAAAAAAAACTTTAAACCTGCCAGGTTCCCTTTTTTTGGTGGGCAAGGAGGGTAGATTTCACCTAAAAACTCCTATATAAGATTCAAATATAGTGTATAGTGAAGTGTCGTTCTGTATAAAATTCCATCCCTTTCAGAATGCTGTTCTACCACAGTTCCAAGGTCATGGAATGCTGTTCTACCCTATTGTGGTAGAACAGCATTCTAGGACCTCTAGAGACTGCATGAGTCAGTTTCATTTTGAAAGCAAAAGAACTCACAAAACACATTTTTCACACAGTACTATACACTATAAAAAATACAGGATGAGCAACTCTATGCACAACCAGTGTGTTTTATCACCTCGGAGTTCTGATTCCCATGGACCTCTCGAGCTTTGCTCTCGAGGTAAGAGGGAATCAGAATCCCTCTGTGGCAGAACACACTGGTTCTGCATAATTGTCCATCAGTATTCTTTATGTATGTGCTTTTATTAACATTAGCAATGTATTTGGGCACTTTGGGTTTGCCTCTGACTATTTAACTGTGTTTTCCCATCTTTTTGTTTTATTTATAAAATATTACTGTATTGCCTACTTACTTCATCCTGTTTTTTGTTTTCTGTTTTTCCCCACATTCAAGACATAGAATGTTTATCATGGAATGTTTATCATGGAATACAGGGATTCAAAATTCTGCTCTATTCCACTTGTAGAATGTTACTCTCCTGACATTCTGTACACACAGACAACAAAGGCCTGTTTTAGAGCCAGAGACTCAATTATATCACTGTCAGGGCAAGCATAAGAGATTTCCCTGATGAGCAGGTAAAGACAGAAGGTGGGATTTTTCACTGTTAGTAAACAAACAGTTGTAATGAAAACTGTAACCAATACTTAATGTTTCTAATTTGTGTATGTGTGTAAGGAGAGTGTGATGATCAGGGAAGCAACATTTAATTAATTTATTTTATTATTTAAGGAAGTTTTAATTTTAGGGCCCAGTTGAAGGTTTTTTTACAGTGTAAAGGCAGCAGCCATGTTTATAATGGAAGATCAGTTCTGGTTGAAGGGGGACTGATGAAAGATAGTTCTGGTTGTATGAGGACTGATTTGCTCATTGTTTGATGTGGTTTAGGACCAGGATGACTGTGCATATAAAGAGATTTAATGTACAGTCAGCTGATGTCTCTTGGCCAATGAGATTTCTAGATTTGTTCTTGCCATTTTATAAAGTAAAAAAAACTCTTACAGAGGAAAGGAGAAAACAATAAAATGCTTTGAGTGGTCTAAATGATGGTAGCTGACTACCTCAAGCTGTATTCTGTGTAGGTCCCCACTTGGCTTTGATGGTGGGGAGGAACAGCAATCGGCGTTGTGGGCAGCTGGCAGGGGCCTGAGCAGTAGAGGAAGGTGGTGGCTTGAGGGCTGCGCTCTCGAGGTACTCTGTTACCAAGGAAACCTCTCGATACAAGAATATCCTTGTTTGTGTATGACTGCTCATACATAATCTTTTATAGTGTATGAGCAGTCACAGCATAGAAAATCACACAAAACCAGCTGGAGAGGACAACAGAGAATAGAAATGTTAACATTTTCCTTTTTTTTAACTGACACAGTGTGCTGCAGATGTTTCTGCAAGTTCAAGTTTAAAAAAAAAGCAACTTTCAGTTTAACTGGATTGAGGAAAGCAACTATGTGGCAGCATTCCAAGTTGTTATGCTGCAGTAGTGACATAACTAGTGCAGCATAACAGCTGTGATGACATAGTTATGCTGCAGTAGTGACATAACTAGTGCAGCATAACAGCTGTGATGACATAGCTACTTCAGCATAACAACTCCATTCTAGTTATGGATTTCTATCCATAACAACATTCTACCATAAACTATAAAACAAAAGCCACTCCACTGTCAGCATGCCTGAATCATCAAGCAAATCATGGAAACAGAAAGAGGGCCAAACAGCTCTGTAGAAAAAAGGCATCAGCATACACAATCAAAGTCACTCATCACCCACCCTTCCAATCAGGGAATGGTGTGGTAGCAATGAGTGCATCATCTGTGTGTGTGTGGGGGAGGCAGCCTAGTACATATACAGCCTCGAAGATTATTTATTTTTTTTTTATTTCATTTTTATTAAGAAAAGAGACATGGTGTTACATATTGATGTTTGCCGTTTTCATACATCCATAGCTAGTAAATATATTAGCAGTTTTAGTTACAAGGCAATTAGTATTGCTACAGTTAATTCCACACAACCTTCTTACAATAGCTTTCTCTTCATTCAGTCCTGCCCTTTCTATTAATTCTCTCTCTCTCAGAGGCAGGCAGCCGTCCCATCCTCTATGTTTGGGGTCCAGAACGCAAGGCCTCAGCTACCCTCAGTCATCATCCCCCCACCTCATGAAGGGGAAGAGGGGCCTCCCCAAATATGGGGCAGCCACAATCTGGCCGTGACCCCTCAAATCAAGGAATAAATTCCAGATCCCTACCTGAAGTATAAAGCACCCATCTACGCCATTTTATTTCAAACTGGGGAAGTTTATCGTGAAATTTGGCAATAAGCTGTTCAAAATGATAAATTTCCTTTATGATGTTACGGCAGTCTTCAATTGAGGGTATCAAAGTGGTCATCCATCAAGGAGTGATGGCCTTCCTGGTGACTAAGATAAATAAGGGGAGCAAAGTCCTGTCCCAGCGTGGTCTGTGAGGGGGGTAAATAGATAGAGCTGCCATCTCCGCTGTTAATTCAACATCCTCTCCCAGGCACTCTGCTAATTCTATCTGTAAAGCACACCAAAATGGTGTCAACCTGGGGCAAAACCAAAAAATCTGACCCAAGTTAGCCAGATTAGTTACAACCTCTCCAGCAGAAACCATAGGAAGCAGGGAGGTATTTTGTAAGTATCGCCAGAGAGCAGAAATACCAGGATCGGGATTTCCATGCAAACTCCCTCCATGTATTTGAAGCCATAATTTTGATGGCTTTCAGGGTTGACTCTTTCCATGTCACAAAAGGGACTCTTAACTGTAAATCTCTGTTCCAGGCTTCCAGTATCGATAGGGAGGAGTCCCCCGGGGCATCTCTTATTATTCTGTAAATGTGGCTGATTAATTTGCCCCATGGATTGCCACCCAAAATGTCCTTAAACAGTTTCCAAAAAGCTGGAAGGGGAGAGGGCAAGCAGGCTTGCATCTCTCTCTGCCTGAATATTAGGTTTCTCACCTGGGTATAGTGGAACAAATTCCTTTCTGGGAGGGAGTATTTGATTTGTAAGTTGGAGAAGGGGATTACTCCGGAGCTGTTAAGGAATTGGTGATAAAAGCTAAGGCCCAATCTCCTCCATGATTTAAAAGTGGTATCAAGAGTAGCTGGGATAAAAAGTTTGTCAGCTGAGATTAGGGTAAATGGGAAAAATATTTGTTTTAGGGACTTTTTTTTGTTTTATCTTTTGCCAAATCCTCAAAACCTGGGCTGTAAACTAAGAAAAGTCCCGTAAAGGGGGAGTTCGTTCCCAAGATACAAAAGCTATTTTTTCCATATCATAGCAGACGTTAAGTAAGAATTCGATATCCTTCCATACTGACTGGGTCGTCGTAGAGAGTCAAGACATAAATATTTTTAAGAAAGTGGCTATCGCATTTTGTCAGCCTGGAAGATTATTTCTGTCACTTTTGTAGTCACACTCTCCTGGTCACTTGGCACCCTGAGACTGCGTTATAGTCAGGACATCATGCACAAGGATGGGTGGTGCCCTGGCTGAGCAATGCAGTAGCATGGACTACGGCAAGTTTCCTTCCTTCCTTTCCAGCTGTTTGTTGAGGTTTCTACCAAGAGCAAATCAGGTGTCACAGATTATTCGCACCATTATATCTTGGAAAAAAATTGCACCTCATTTAAATTGGGCTTCTGTATGTTGCTGTCTGAACCCCATGCATACACTCTAAAGCATCATGGGTAGCATTATGCAAATTATTATGTTGGCCAAAAGGCTAGGGGCTGGATTTTCAGCCCATCTGATATCGGCACAGGTGTGGGGAAAACCGCCACAAGTGAGGCTTCACTTGCGGAGCAGCAGTTTTCCTCACACATGCTGTATTTTCAAACTGGAAGCCAGTTGATTTACGGCAGCTTCCAGCCAGTTTTTTGGTGCAGCTGCGCCGAAATGTTACTCCTGATTGAACCAGGTGTAACATCCCCCGCAGCTGCACTGGCTGAAAATACAAATCTGTGCAGGTGTGGAGATTTTGTACTGCAGTGGTGGCTGCAGCACGAAACTTAGTCTTTGACCATTCTGAAAATCTTACCCCAGGCTTTTACATTGTTTTCAGTGCAGAGGGAGAGCAGGGAAACTGCCCCTGCACAGATTTTCATAATGCTACCCATAATGCTTTAAACTGGGTTTTGAGCTGCAGACAGTATATGAGGCTGACAGACAGACAGAAAATAAGTAGTTTGAACATCTGTTCTCTTGCTGTATCATTCTAATGGATTCTACGCACTGCCCTCCTTGTTGATCGCATGTAGCGTACTGTACCTCTGACTACACTAAAGCTCTGTCTTGTGTTGTCAAGGAACACTGCTTAATCCTATAAGCACATATTATGGGCTTTTATCATTTTAAAACAGAATAACATCCTTATTTTTTACTTGGGCAAAATGCTGCTGCTGCTGCTGTTGCTGTAAGTATTGTTTACTGCTAAGATTTGTGTTTTAATTGTTAGCCCCCGGGTCTTACCTATCTTCAAACCCTGCATCATCCACTGCAGAATCATCTCCCATCAAAGGTACAGGCTGTTGGCTGCTGCTGTGGGCTCCCCCACTTATGGCAGGGACCTGAGACAGGTAAGGCTCCATCGTGCCTACCATTGCGTACAACCAGAGTTCGTTTGGGGGGAGGCCTTGGGCATGGTTGAAACACAGGCAATACGGGTACACTTGAGGATGTCAAGAGTGGTAGCAAGTGATTCTTGTGCACTGCATTAGTACCCACCGACCACACTGACATTCTTGGATGAAGCCAACCTGGTGGGGGAGCAAGTGCCTCCCTGTCACTAACAGTACCAACTAACCCCTGACCACAGGTGGCACTGTGCAGCATGCGATCAGCAACACACCCCTCAGAGTCTGAGGGCATTACCTCCATGGCCCTCGCAGGACTCCACCAGCCCAAGGCCAGGAAAGGAGATCAAGACACAAACTTGTGTCCCCCACATTGTGGTGCAACACTGTCTCACCAATGCCACTGGGCAGGGCTGATTATTAAGTTTTTTAATGGACTTTTGATTGTTGTTTGGCACTATATAATCCTATAACATGTTCAGAGATACACTTTACTGGAAAGGTGCAACACATACTACTTAAAGTTGCAAATGATCTCATACCTTTACTCTTTAGTTTTTCAGGTAGAGGATCTGTGGAGGAAGGGAGTCCCATTGGTATACAGAACTGTGTTTTGAGGACTGTCTAACCTGAGAATGGTGAACAAAAGGGTCAATCTCAGGTTCGTCAGCCCATGAAACGCAGCTTCAATTCCAAGCCGGAGATGAGCATGCCTCGCCACAGTCCATGAAACACAGCTTCGATTCCAAGCCAGAGATGTCTATGCCACCCTACAGCCCATGAAACACTGCTTCATTTCCAAGTCAGAGATGGCCACACTGCACCACAGCCCAAGAAAAGCAGCTTTGATTCCAAGTCAGAGATGACCATGCTTCACCACTGTCCAAGAAATGCAGCTTTGAAATAGCCCAATTTCTCAAGACATTGAAACACAAATTACCAGTCGAATATGTAAAATGCTTTAGAACCAAGATAATTCTGTCTTCTAAATAAGCTATGTTGGAATAAACTGAGATAGCTGACTGAACCATCTCCAGTCCATGGAAAATAGATTGCCCCTTCATGAAGCCCTTTTGGTCACTATGAATAACTCTACTAATATCATTAACAATACAACTAGTGATTAGTTTAACAATAACCTTATGGTCACACTTTAAGTGCCAGTTTCAATGTAACTATGGGTAGGTAATCATTAATTACATGGATAGTTACATTATAGTTACACATGTGTTGCATGTAACTACAGTGTAGTTAAGGAAACTTAAGTAAAGTGTTACTATTTATTTTATTTATTTAAAAGTTTCACCAGGAATACATACAGAGCAAGTTGTTCATTTCCAGATGCATCCTGGAGAGACGGGAACAGGGATAAACAATACAGTTTACAGATGCAATGATGGTACAATGCATGTCAAGTAGCCAATAACAATTTCAGAATTACAAGTGCTTACAATAACAAAAACAAGCATGACTCCCAGTAACAAGAAGTTCTGTTACGTTGAAAACACACATGGCTTCACACATTGGGGATAGTGAATGGGGGAGTAGTAATTTAGGGAAGGCAAGAGATGTTAGAAGCAGTTGCAGGTAGGGGAGGTGAAATTCTGAAGGAGGGAAGAGAGGGTATGAACAGAGGGGGCATGTCAGATGGAGGAAGGAAGTGAGTTCTAGAGCTGGGGGAAGCAGTAGGAGAAGGATGCCTGGCCAGCAGAAGAGGTCCTAGAGAGAGAATGGCAAGGGTGTGAGCATCACTACTAAGGGAGGGAGATAGAGGAATAAGGAGGCATGAGAGGGAGGATGATAGGTTGGAGGGGAGCACACCAAACCAGACTTTACCAAGGAAGCTGCAGCAATGAGCCAGACATCTATCCTTTAGTGAAGGGAGTGCTAGAGATTGATATAAAGAACTGTGGTGAGTATGAGGAGAGCAGTCAAGAGCAAAGTGATAGAAAAAATGGAAGAGAGTGTCCAATCTGGCTAAGGAAATTTTGGGGGTAGCACTGTAGACCACATCACCATAGTCAAATGTTGGAAGGCTCATTCTGTGGAGAATTGCACAGCAGGCCGGCAGAGGGATACATCCACGGTTCCTGTGTAAGGCTTCAAGTTTGGGGAGCAGTTTCTTGTGTATAACATCCACGTGGCCAGAGAAGTAGAGATGTTCATTGAGTCAAACCTTGAGGCACCTGAATGAGGTAATGTCTGCCAATGTAGTCCCATCTAGGGTGTGGAAAGAAGGAAGGGAGAGATACTAGAGAGTCTGCCTTGTGCCGAAGGACATGGAGACAGTGATCTTGGTGTTCAGGAACAGTTGGTTAGAGTGTAGCCAGTGCTGGACTTTGTCGAAGTCCTGCTGAAGTCTGAATGCCACAACAGGAATGGAGGGACTGGATGTGAACAGAACAGTGTCATCTGCAAACATGTGAATGGATGCAGATGAGCCCAAAGGGAGATCATTAAGAAAATGGAGAATAGTGGTAGACCAAGGACAGAGCCTTGAGGGACCCCAGTGTTGATAGGGAAGGGCGAAGAAAGGGAGTCACTGATTCTGACTGATTGTGTCCAACCTACAAAGTAAGATCTGAACCAGCTGGTGGCAGTGGTTGTGAGCCCTGTGGCTGAGAGATTGTCAAGGAGGAGGTAGTGGGAGACAGTGTTGCAGGCCTTGGCCAGGTTGACAAGGATGGCAGGTGTGATGTGACTCTGATCCATTCCAGAGAGGATGGAGACAGTAAGCCTGAGGAGGGAGGTGGATGTGGAGTGGTTTTCCCAGAAGCCCAATTGGAAAGGGGTGAAAAAGGAGGTGGAATCAAGGTAAGCAGAGGTAAGTTACCAACCTTGTATTCCTGGGTTAACAGAGCTATTAGTCTGCAACTATCTGTTCCAGACAGATCTTCATTTTATTTTGATATTAAGATAATAGAGTCATAAATAGAGGCAGGTGTTTGGTTGCAGATAACTATACTGTCCAAAAGGTGAGACCAAAGGGGCAGCATAGAGGGAAGAAATGTCATGAAAAATTCCGCTTACTTGCATGCATATTTGACTATATAAACACATATATACTTACATAGAGGCACACATGCATACGTACACACACACATTTATACAGACACACACAAACACACACACACTTGCTTATGTACATGCTTACAGAAATGCAAGCTACACGCACTGAGATCCAGGCAGTCAGTTAAGGTCTCCGGAACCAGAGGACAAAGAAGTACAGATGACCATACTTGGGTTGCTGTCCTCACTGAATGAGCATGTTCCTGTATGCGCTTATGTAACAGACAAATTGTCCTGCCTATGTATACCAATGTTCATGTGCTCATGGCATACACAACAAACAACATATTAAATCAGAGCACTGAGCTGTGAAAGAATATGAAAATGGCAGTACTGACATGCTAGCAGAAATACTAGGTTGTTAAAAATGCACTGTAGCCAACCTCGTGGCGCCGGGCGATGAGGGATTGCTTGGCACACTGGCGACTCGGGTTCATGTCCGAGCCCAGGGCATCAGGAGTGGTGGCCAGCAAGGAGGGCTCAAGAGCATCCTCTGGACACTCTCCTCCCGGGGGGAGGGCTACAGACACACCGCCCTTTGGAGGCTCCTCATGGCTGGATTCAGTCTTGCACTTTGCGGCGTGAGTGACAACATGCCACATGCACAAGAAACAAGGATGTTGTGGCGTGCATCCTGAAGGAGCAAGGGAACAAAAGGCCACCCATGCTGGCTGGATGATGGCAGCCCACCTCCCCTGGCCGTGAAGCCAGGAAGCCCCGAGCTGCACCCTCGCCACCCAACATAGAAGTAAGGCGGTTGTGAGATGGTGTGGGATAGAAAGGCACTCGGACAAAAATTAGCAGAACAAAATTAAAAATTTATTACATCTAGCGGACTGGAAATGACAAAATAACAAACCAAGACATAAAGTCTATAATTCACATATCTGAGTTAGTACTGACTATCTCAGGACAGGGTGTTGACAGCTTCACACCTTCCCTCACACTGCTAAACTTCCTAGGCAGTCTTCTTAAATAGAAGTCCCTTTAGACATGTGACTTCAGTGCTCCGCCTTTAAAGTTTTTATAATTAAATCTTTTCAAAATTAAGGCATTTTATTTTATTTACACATAAATTAACAAATTTGAAATATTTTTAATATTCAGCACTTGATTTTAACAATTTTATGTATTGTTTTAACATTTTAACTTTCACAAGAGGTCACAGAAGGGAAGTTCCTCTTAGAAGGGGATAAAAATAGGGGAACTGGGGCCGGCCGGCTCATAAGTAATAGGGCAGAAGGAAGAAAACACCTGGCATGGCAGTGTTCTTGAATAAAAAGAAATAAAACCTCGAAAAATAGAAAGGCTACTTTTTATTCTCACATCCTTTTATTGAGAAAAAAGGTAAGCCAAGTTTTACTTAACTCAGTTCTGAGAGTGAAGACAAAAATACCTCCGTGATTATAAGTTGTAGTGATAATCACGAGTGTTTGAGCGCTTATCAGGAACACAAAACAATGCTCACTCGCATTACCAGCACAAGATTCAGTCACGCTTCCAGAGTGCGAACCCCTTCTGTGCCCCATATGAAGAATGTATTTTTAATCCATGGGTATAGCTAAAGATAAGAATTCAGCACCCAACACCAGTATTTTACAGGCAGCATATTTAGTTTTTCTAACGGACCGCCAACTAAACGGCAAAGGCAGACCTAGGCGGAAGTTTTAGCGCAAAAGTCTGAACTTTTTCGGTTCTCTTACTGCTTAAGAGATTTTACTACACTGAGCTGATTTATTCTTTCATCCCTTTTTAAAATACAAGCGGACTCATTTACAAAGAAAAAAAACAATTACTATGGGACTTTTTCCTTTTGCGATAGTGCGAGCGTTCGAGCTGAAACTTAAAGTAGCTCCGCACTATCGCAACGCCTTAATTTCAAAAATGGATTAAATAATGGCTTGAACGAAACAGTATATTTATTCCAAATTAATTTCAGTTTTCTACTTAAACGTATGGCTTCCATGAATTAACTCTGCTAGGATTCTGAACGAGGTCCGAGGTGTACACGAAGAAAGGGGGTGGGTAAAACAACAAACAGACATTATGACAAACAACAGATTGTGGGTGGCCAGCCCAACGAACACGACATACACCACTAAACAAGACACAGTGTACATCTTGGAGTCTTTCTGAATGCCTGCAGTATTCAGATTATAAAAAAAAATAGAAGGGGGGGGTTCTTTATCTCCCTCTCTCACAGCGGTACCGATGGGCACCTTGATCTTCCCTCCCAGTTGCCTCCTTATGAGCAGGGGGCCCCCAATGAAGGGATATGTTGGGTCATTTGGGTGGCAGGGGCAGCGGACGGCAGAATGGGGGAGTGGCAGAGGGTGAGACTTGGCCACCTGAAGGAGAGGGTGGCCAGATTGGCAAGGAGATAAAAAGACACCACAAAAAAATACACACAAACATAGAACACATAGTTACATAAATATTTGCATAAATACACATATACATACTTACAAACATAAATATATATGTATACAGATACACCTACATGCATACATACTTGCATCCATCCATCCAAAGACACACACACACACAGATATAATATATAATAAATACACACATGGATATACACACATGCACACATACACATGCATACATACTTACATCCATCCATCCAAAGACACACACACACACACAAATATAATAAATACACACATGGATACACACACACACATGCATACACTCATTCATATAAACTACATACTTACGTGCATAAATGCACCTACATACACACACATATACCTACACATACAAACATACACATACATGGTACATACATCCATGCCCAAATAAATAATTGCAATTATATATATATATATATATATATATATTAATTATAAAGGCGTGATCGCGCCTCTATAGTTAGGGTTTAGTAGGCAGTTTAATGTTAAACCCCAAATTTTGCACATTGATAACTTTGCAACCATTCAACAGATTTGCACAAAATGTGGAATACACGGTCTCAGATGGTAGATCTCGTGATTTTCCAATTTGCATTTCAATCGGATTTGTGGTTTACATGCAGTAAAGTGCCAATAAATGCATTTTTCGCCTTTTTTGGCAAATGTCAGAGTAATTTTTCGAGATCATGCTGTGCACACACTGTTTGGAATATTTGACTGAAATTTTCTAGGTAGAAATAGGTTATCCTAAGGAACAATCCAGCATTGGTTTGGTGAAAAAATTATTAATCCGTTCAAAGTTATTAAATTTTGAAATGTCGGGATCTGAGCATGCTCAGTTCAGTCTTTGGGATAGATGCACAGTATGAAAAGTGATTTAGGGCTCACAAAAAGGGATTTTGACAGCTCACAAAGAGAGATTTTTAAAATCCCTCTTCATGAGAAAAAATTCCCTTTTCGCGAGCTGCCAACTTGTTTTCATTTTTCTTCAAAAACAAAATATTGTAACTTTATCTACGGATGTGTTCTGAACCAAATAAAGCATGGATTTTGTTCAGATGGATGTCCTCTACAAACCTATGCCTTTGGTTTATTTAACTTTAGTCACAAAATGCTAATTTTTAAATTTAAAAATCCCTTTTTGCGAGCCAATCGCTTTTCATGAGCTGTCAAAATCCCTTTTCGTGAACCGATCCCTCTTCATGAGCTGTCAAAATCCTTTTTTGTGAGATGACAACTAGATGGCTCTATCTCGCAAAAAGGGATTGGCTCATGAAAAGGGATTTTGACACCTCATGAAGGATCGGCTCATAAAGGATACATTTATACATCCCTTTCACACGAGCAGTCAAAATTCCTTTTCACAAGCTGTCAAATCCCTTTTTGTGAGAAATCCCTTTTTGTGAGATGCCGACCAGATGGCCCTACCTCGCGAACAGGGATTTCTCATGAATAGGGATTTTGACACCTCATGAAAAGAGATTTGGCTCATGAACAGGGATTTTGATAGCTCATGAAAAGGGATTTGTTTCTTTGCCAGTTCACTACAAAGAAATGGTTAGGACCTTTGGCTTGAAATTTTCAGGGTACAAAGGGGTTGTCCCACAGATGTGACTTATGCTCATTTGGTGTAAAAATTGTCATCGGTTCCATAATTATGCCATTCCAAAGTTGAGACATTTCCCATAGGATAACATTGTGGCGAATGCGGTGCCTTTCAGTGCTTATATCTCAAAAATGGTTCAAGATACACATTTTTTGCTAAGCAGAGCTTAGTACACCTTTAGGTGTACTAAGCATGCGTAGAGGTTTCCACTCCATAATTACAACTGCAGTGGAATTTTTTTCCCAAGGTTACTATGGTTACTGAGATATTGCACCATTTGCAACACAAGGGTTATTGGAATGTGTCTAGGCCTGCGCTGCATCTCTACAATTATAGGCAGGGCCCTTTACAGATAGATGGGAGGCACTTCAAAAAACTGGTACCAAAAACCATATAAGGGTAAGATTACAGTTTCTCAAAAACGTAAGGAAATTCATTGCAAAAAACTTTGTTAATGCATCAGGGTTGAAGCAACAAAAGTAGGGAAATGAGGCATTAGAGTTGAGACCCTAACACCCTCCACCTTACCACCCCACCCCCACCCTCCACAGACCAACAGGCGATGGGTGTGCCTTGGGATCACTGGGCTAACTCCTACACCTTCTCTCCTATACTGTACCATGTCAGCTTTCTTACACATGGGATGGGGTGAGGTTAGGCCAGTGACTCTAGTACACCCATGTATTGTGAAAGTGGAGTAACAAGGTAAGGGGTGTATCCTCAACACCAACACCTCATTTCCCTACTTTTATCGCTTCAACCCTAACTGATTTATTAACAAAGTTTTTACAATGAAATATATATATATATATATGCTTCAAAACATACATGCATGCAAACATATATACACATATGTTGTAACTACATACACACATACACTTCTATACATTCTTACATACATACAAACACACAAACACAAATATGTACACACATATACATACACACATTCATAATATATACATATATGCATAGACTCAATACATATGTACATATTGACATTCATACATACATCCTTACATAGAAATGTACATACACATATATATATATATATATATATATATATATATATACATTATTTCATATACACGTGCATTCACAGATATTTACATACATAGACACATGCGTACATGCACATACATGCACACATATACAAAATTACATATATCGATAGATGGGCACATTATTTATTTATTTCAAGAGTGTCACCAGGAAAACATACTGAGGTAATAGCTTATTTTCAAATGTGTCCTGGGTGGAAGGAGATGTGGGGAGTGCAGTAATAAGTTACATCAGTAATGTTATAGTTATAAAACAATAACAATTGGGTGGGAGAATTATCAGATCATCTTCTTGTTTAAACCCTCTAGCTAGAGGCCGAACAAAATCTAGTAAGCCCAAACAAATTATCAGATTTCTTATTTAAACCCTTGCCAAATGCCCAAAGATCTAACCCATGTACTAATGGCTCCCTTAAGGCAATTAAGAAGTTGCAATATAAGATCAGTGTTGTTCAACCGCCGGCTCAACTGATAGCACTTTGGGGGAATCCAAATATACTCGAGAACAGAGAGGTAATAGAAAACCAGGAATGGGATGAGCTGGGTATCACGAATACTGGTGATGTGACAGACCCAGACTCGAGTTTCCTTATGCCCTTCGAGGATCTCAAAACTAAATTCAAGCTTAGAAATCACAATTTTGTAGTTTACTTGCAGGTCAGGAAGTTTTTATCAGATACACTACTAGGCCCTACCCTGAAGTTACTCCCATGGATCAAGAGAAGACTACAGTTGCAAAATTAACAAATCTTAGGAGAAGAGTCTCGTGGATTTATAAATACTTGGCTAATAATGATGGGCACTGGGTTGTGGTTGAATCTTTGAGGTTTAAATGGCAAAAAGACATTGGTTCGAATATATCTGCAGATGACTGGATGCCCTCGTGGTCTAATGCACACCACTCTTGCAAAAGGTGCAAGGCAAAACTATTCAGTTAAAAATCCTACATTATAATTATTATTAACATTATTATTATTATTCACCACTTAGGCTAGAAGAAATGGGCTACCATACAGGGGGCAATTGCTGGAGAAGTGGAATGCCACATGCGAATCTCTTACACATGCCCTGGGATTACCCTTGTATTGTAAATATATGGGTAGAAATCAACAAGCTCTGCATGGATGTAGTCAAGACAACAATTGTGTTTTCACCCCTGACCTTCATATTAGGCTGCTCCTCTCACCTTTCAAACCTCCCACAACTAAAAGCGAATTGGGTTCTTGAAGCTGCTTTAGTTTTAAAATGCTTACTTCTTGCCAGATGGAGAGATCTGAGGCCTCCTACCCTTATTGAATGGTTTGATAATATGGCAATATTAGCAAATAATGAAAGAATCTGTTATTTGTTGTTTGATAAAATAGAAGTATACTATGAAACATGGAATCCGTTTGTTAGTTTAAACCTCTGAATGCTGTTTTAAATGCAAACAGGCCCCACCTAGCTTCTCTTTAGATTGTAGCTTGTATTATTAATGTTTCTTACTACAGTCTTATGTATGTTAAGTAATTTATACCTTCTCTTTTATGATATAATAGTGACATGTTTGTACTTTCATCTTGACTACAGGATAACCCAGTGTTTTAACTGTTTGTTGGCTTAAATACTTGTTGTAACTCTAACATTTTCAAATTGAAAAAAAAAGTTTCATCAGTAATGTTACAGTTATAAAACAATAAACTGGGTCGTATTTTTACTCATAGGAAAAGCTGGTTGTAATTCACCCTTATAACTAGCTGGTTATAACAGTGAACACGCACTACTCTTCCTATGAGAAAACTGAGAGCCAGAGTGTGGCTCACACTACACTGTCTTCTAACAAGCACCATAAACTGCTATTTTACATAACTGCTGTGGCAAAAAAAATGTGACTCCAGCAATTATATAAAATAAAACATGGGGTGGTGTGTTTAACGAGAAGTTTACACACACATGAGGTGTTGGATGCTTAAATAAACCCACCAAGCTTTGCTCTCTGAGTTAATGTAGCATCCTACACCTTGGGTGTGTGTAAAATTCTCATTAAACACACCACCACATGTATTATTCTATATATAATGATAATTATAGAAAGTAAAACTTGTGCTGTAGACAACTGAGAGAAAGTACAAAGTAAGCAGTGCAAAACATTGCATATTGACAGCATATCAATAGTAACAGTTCAGCAAAGTGCAACCGGCAGGGGCATGAGGGAGGGCAGGGAGACTGCAAGTACAGCGGGGAACTAGTCAGGTGGAGAGGTGGCCCATAAACCAGGGCAGCGGGGGTGGGGGCATGGAAGGAGTAGTAGTGGAATAGTCTAGGATCAACAACTGCAAGAGTGAGTAGTGAGGTCACAGAGGAGGGATTTTAGTGATAGGGAAGAGGAAGCATTGAGACAGCAACATGGAGGGTACTCCAAAGTTTGGGGAAGTGGAAGGAGAAAACAGCTTGAACAGCTGACAGTTTTACAGGGGGAAGAGTGAGAGAGCGGCTGTCAGAGCTGTGAAGGGAGTAGGAGGTGGAAGGAGAGGAACAAAATGAGGAACGGTAATGGGGAGGGAGCCCAGCCAGAATTTGGAGATGAAGGTTGCACAATGAGCTAGGCACCTGGCATCAAGGGAGGTCGGGGGGGGGCGAATACAGGGCTCAGTGGTAGGTTTTGGGAAGGCAATTCAGGGCAAAGTGACAAAAGGAGTGAAAGAGGACATCCAGGCTGGCAAAGGTGGACTTGAGAGCAGTGTTGTTTTCAATGTTGCTGTAATTGAAGATAGGTAGCATCATCTTCATGACAATCTTTCTATGAACAGGAAGCGGGATACTTGCTTTGTGTCTGTAAAGTACCCAGATTTAGGCTGCTGCTTCTTGTGGGTGGCATCCAGATGAGTAGAGAAGTACAGGTGGCCGTGAGGTATTTAAAGGAGGAAACATCCTCAAACACAACACCATCAAGGGTCAGGTAGGAGTGGGAAGGGGAGTGCTTGGCAAGTCTCTGCCTAGTGCCAAAGGTCATAGAGACCATTATGTTGCACTGAGGGACAGCTGACTGGCTCAAAACCAATGCTGGATGTTGCTGAAATCCATTTGGAGATGGGTCATGAGGTCAGAGGTAGAGGAACCAGAGGCATAGAGAACCATGTCATCTGCATACATATAAATGGACGCAGAGGAGCAGGCAGGGGGAAGGTCATTTAGGAAAATGGATAATAGGATAGGGCCAAGGATGGATCTGTGTGGGATGTCAGAGCAGATTGGGAGAGGAGGAGAGATGGCGTCACCAATACGGACAGCTTGGGTCCTACCCTCCAGGTAGGAGCGAAACCACTCAACCAAGAAGAAAGGGAGCCCAGCTGCTTTTACCTTGCTCAGGAGGATGGGGTGGGGTGGGCAGCAGTGCTGAAAGCTTTGGCCAGGTCAACAAAGATGGTGGAGGTGACCAGCCCCTGGTCCATGCCAGAAAGGATGGAGTCGGTGAGTCAAAGGAGGAAAGTGGTGGTGGAGTGGGATTTCCTCAAGCCAGGCTGGAAAGGAGTGAAGAAGAAGGAGTCATCAAGGAAAGGGGAGGCTTGGGAAAGGATTAGGTTTTCCTGAAGTTGAGCCAGGGAGGGAAGAGGGAGATGTGACAGTAGTTGGCAGGAAGGGAGGGGTTTCCTCCTTGGGGAAGGGGGATGACAGCAGCCTGCTTCCACAGATCAGGGACTGAGGTAAGTGAAAAGGAGCAGCTGAAGAGGGTGGTGGGAAAGGCAGTGGCCAGTGTGGAGAGAGACAGGAGTTTGGAGTCAAGGTCACTGGGGCTCCCATACACTCATACATGCCTGCATACCTACACATATACTTCACACATACTTACATACACACTTACATCCATCCATCCATCTAGATACATGCATACATACAGATGCACACATCGATACACATACATACAGACATATGCACACATGGTTCTATGTCATGATAGCGAACACGAAACAGCAATCACTATTATGGCGAGTGTATATCGTTGAAAAGCAATTCGGCAATATACACATGCTGGTGACTAAACATCCAGCAAATAGACTTAGTGTCTACACAGGGGTGCTGTGCCCCCCCCTTGCACGGGGCTTTTCTCCCTGCACCCCCCTACTGACGGATTCCTAACTCCAGGAAAGTGCACGTCAGGGAGGGGGCGACACTCCAGATTTACAACATAAAAAAAAATGGCAGCCGCAGCCAGCGGCTAACATTTTCCCCCAAGTCCCCAGCCCCTGCTGTGCTGGAGCTAGCCACCCTCACAACCACACCACATGGCTGGCTTGGCTGCAGCAGGCACACTACATGGTAATAACCCTCTTCCCTATTTCTCCCTTTCCCCTCACTAGCCTCCCTTTCAGGCCACCCTCCCCTATCCTCACGGTAGCAGTGAGTCACTACCTTTGCAGGTTGCCCATGATAATCGGACTGAATATGAGTCACCGTTTTGATGGTTGCCCATATTCACTCGCTATTATCACAGGATACCCGCAAACATACCTACCTACATACATTCATATAGATTTACTTATATTCATACTCATATAAGGCAAGATAATTGTGTGTGTGTGTATATATATATATATATATATATATATTTTTGCCATATCCCTGGAGCTTAGAGTGCTTTGTATATATTCATACATGCATACTGTACATACACATACATACACGTATACTTACATACATACATATACACACATACGCCCACATGGATACACGCACATATGTAACTCTTTGCATACATACATACATATTTATATATGTACACATACTTGCATACACACACACACATACTGTATATGCATATATACTTGCATCCATAAATACATATACATGTACATACATGGATTTGCATACATACACACATACTTTCAAACATACAGAAATGTACATACATACTTGTATACAGTACGTACATATATGTGCTGGCACCCTCAGCACTGTTGGGCTATATGGAAATAGGTTTACCCTCCATTTCTTAAGGTGGTATAGAGGTTAGCTAGCTGCCTTCCAAGCAGTGGACCTGGGTTCGATTCCCAGCCAAACAGTAAATGACTCTCTTTATAGTTATCATGATTGGCTGTCTTTAGAGGATAGAAGACTTCTGCACAAGCACTCATTTGTTCCTTTATTTTTATAGAGGTTTTTCTCAATGGTCACTTTTGTCCCCCAAAGATGTACCCTGTCAGGCCTTCAACCTCTGGCACCCCTGGGCCTTGGTAACCCATGGGTTACCCCCATGATCCTACCATCTGTGGCAGAGGCTCCAGGGGGAGAAGCATTCTTCTCCCCTCAGGCAGTCTGGATCCTGTCCTGACAGGCACTAGGACCCAGGGGTGTCCTTAGGCCCAGTCTGTCACGTAGATGGAACTGGGATTTTTTCCTCACACTCTTGGCTCCTACGGCCTCAGTTGCATGCAGCTAACCCTGCAGCGGGAGAAGCTCCTCAGCCTGGTCGAAGTGCACTGCTGTACAACAACTCCTTCAGTCTGACCTGTCTCCAGTGCGATGACCCAGGCTTGCTCACAAACTCAGGTTGTCTGCACGGCAGCGAGACGCACTGTCGCTGGATCACTGGAGCAGTGGCACTTGTTTGTTCTGAGAGGAGTATCTCCTAACTAAAATGCTTCTTTGTTTGCATTTTCAAGGATTGCAAGGAGTCAATTATGTTGCACACAACATCCACAGATCAGATTAAAATGTGAGTGAATGTGGCCTTCAGCTTTTCCTGCCCCTCCATTTGGAATTGTCTTCCAAGTTATTTTCACTGTTCACCTCAAAGCTCCTGTCATCTTCCCTGTGCAACTGATTTATTCATCCCCCCCCCCCCCCGTGAAACCATACTGTGCTGGTATAACTTGAACGCATAATGTTTTCCTCATAATTATTTTGTTTCTATATTGTTTATTTGTGTAGGTTTTAAATCCTATACATGAAATAAATAAATAAAATAAGCAAATATATTTTTATTCTGTTTCTGTATCCTGTTATTTTTGAATATTCCTGGACACTATTGTCAATGACTTTCAGTGGGGCTGGCAGTATAACCCAGAGGTTACAGTAATGAGCTGTGAGTAAGCTTGGTACATCCAGCAGCCCTGGGTTTGAGTCCCACAATCTTCACTTACATACTGTGCGACCCTGAGCAAGTCACTTAACCTTTCCAGTGCTCCTGGGTCACACCTGAATACAGGCCTTGTGCCTAATGGGCCTTACCCAGGTACCAAAAGAATGAATGAATGAATAAATAAATAAATTAATTAAATACATACATACACATACATATATACATACGTACGTACATGCATACATAAATAAAATAAAATGATATCTCACCCCTGACTTCCATTGAAATTCCGCCATTAGTATCAAATGCTTTACTGAAGTCCAGATGGCACCCACATGCTTTCCCACATCTAGTTCCACGGGGATGCTTTAAAAAAACATTGAGGTATGTTAGGCATGATTTACCTGCACAGAGTCCATAGTGGGCCATGGTGTCAAACTTGCTGTGTTGTAATTGTTTGACAATTTTGTTTCTTATGACTTGTCTTCAAGAGCTTCACCTGTATTGACAAGAAGCTGACTGGCATTTAGTTCCCTGGTTCTACCTGAGAGCTTTTGTTGAATGTCAGAAACATATGGACCACTCTCCACTCATCAGGCACGTATGCAGTTCTGACAGACTCACCGAATACAAATGGTAACAGCCCAACCTGATAGCCCAGTGGCATCAGGCCACCTTGACAGTCCAATGGCAGTGTATCCACCCTGATAACCCAGTGGCAGCGTATCCACCCTGATAGCCCAGTGGCAGCGTATCCATCTTGATAGCCCGGTGACAGCATATGCACCCTGATTACCCAGTGGCAGCATATCCACCCTAATAGCCCAGTGGCAGTGTATCCATCTTGATAGCCCAGTGACAGCATATCCACCCTAATAGCCCAGTGGCAGCGTATCCATCTTGATAGCCCAGTGACTGCATATGCACCCTGATTACCCAGTGGCAGCATATCCACCCTAATAGCCCAGTGGCAGCGTATCCATCTTGATAGCCCAGCGACAGCATATCCACCCTGATGACCCAGTGGCAGCATATCCACCCTGATAACCCAGTGGCAACGTATCCACCCTAATAGCCCAGTGGCAGCGTATCTACCCTGATAGCCCAGTGGCAGCATATCTACCCTGATAGCCCAGTGGCAGCATATCCACCCTAATAGACCAGTGGCAGTGTATCCATCTTGATAGCCCAGTGACAGCATATATACCCTGATAACCCAGTGGCAGCATATCCATCTTGATAGCCCAGTGACAGCATATCCACCCTGATAACCCAGTGGCAGCATATGCACCCTAATAGTCCAGTGGCAGCATTTCCATCTTGATAGCCCAGTGACAGCATATCCACCCTGATACCCCAGTGGCAGCATATCCACCTTAATAGCCCAGCGTATCCATCTTGATAGCCCAGTGACAGCATATGCACCCTGATTACCCAGTGGCAGCATATCCACCCTGATAACCCAGTGGCAGCGTATCCACCCTAATAGCCCAGTGGCAGCGTATCTACTCTGATAGCCCAGTGGCAGCATATCCACCCTAATAGTCCAGTGGCAGTGTATCCATCTTGATAGCCCAGTGACAGCATATCCACCCTGATACTCCAGTGGCAGCATATCCACCTTAATAGCCCAGCGTATCCATCTTGATAGCCCAGTGACAGCATATGCACCCTGATTACCCAGTGGCAGCATATCCACCCTAATAGCCCAGTGGCAGTGTATCCATCTTGATAGCCCAGTGACAGCATATCCACCCTGATACCCCAGTGGCAGCATATCCACCCTAACAGCCCAGTGGCAGCGTATCTACTCTGATAGCCCAGTGGCAGCATATCCACCCTAATAGCCCAGTGGCAGTGTATCCATCTTGATAGCCCAGTGACAGCATATCCACCCTGATACCCCAGTGGCAGCATATCCACCCTAACAGCCCAGTGGCAGCGTATCCATCTTTTTTTTTTATATTTTCTTTTTACGCCCTCATCTCACCCCAGTGCTTCCTCACCTTCAGGAGTTTCCTACAGCCTTGTGCGTCGCTGCTCATCTGTCGGCATCGGGTGCAGTCATCCCCCCACGCTGCCTTGGTTTGACCCCCAGGCGGGTAAGAGGTGGGGCCCCCCTTCCACTGCCCCGAGTGACTGTGATTTTGTCGGGGATCCGTCATCCATGCCGGCAGGGACCCCGGGATCGGGGCCTGAAGCTCCATCTACAGGGAGCACCGGAGGGTATTTTTTCCTTTTTTCGCCCGTCCCCGTAGGACATCTGCGTGCTAGGAGAGCCTAGGAGCGACGCACGTCACAGCGTGCTAATGCTCAGGCTCCCGACAGATGTCCTCCCTCCCTGCTACATGCAGTTCTCGCTGCACCACCACCCGTGGTCACCCAGGTGGTGGTATCGCAGCGGGACCTGCATCCCACCCCACCCGGAGGAGGAGAGCAGCCTCTGGGCGCTCGATCCTCCTCCCCCGGCGGCCGGCCCTCCAGTTCCCGAGTCCGCTCCTCAACCCGGTCGTTGACGCATGAAGGTAACCCTACACGCGCCGGTGGGCCAGCCCTAGCGTATCCTTCTTGATAGCCCAGTGACAGTATATCCACCCAGATAACTCAGTGGCAGCATATCCACCCTAATAGCCCAGTGGCAGCGTATCCACCCTAATAGCCCAGTGATAGCATATCCACCCTAATAGCCCAGTGGCAGCATATCTACCCTGATAGCCCAGTGGCAGCATATCTACCCTGATAGCCCAGTGGCAGCATATCTACCCTGATAACCCAGAGGCAGCATATCCACCCTGATAACCCAGTGGCAGCATATCCACCCTAATAGCCCAACGGCAGCATATCCATCTTGATAGCCCAGTGACAGCATATCCACCCTGATGACCCAGTGGCAGCATATCCACTCTAATAGCCCAGTGGCAGCATATTCACCCTAATAGCCCAGTGGCAACGTATCTACCTTGATAGCCCAGTGACAGCATATCCACCATGATAACCCAGTGGTAGCATATCCACCCTAATAGCCCAGTGGCAGCATATCCACCCTAATAGCCCAGTGGTAGCATATCCACCCTAATAGCCCAGTGGCAGCATATCTACCCTGACAGCCTAGTGGCAGCATATCTACCCTGATAGCCCAATGGCAACATATCTACCCTGATAGCCCAATGGCAGCATTACATGTGGAGAGGAGAAGTAAGGCAACATCTTTAGTTAGTATTTTGTATATTTCCCCCAAAACCCATCCAGTCCAGGACATTTCCCTGATTTCACTGTTTGTATAGCTGAAGTTGCTTCCAGCTGTGTAATGGGGGTTAATAGTTCCAATTTTTGTTGCAGTGTCAAGGAGGGGAGACCCAGTTCCTTAAGGAATTTTTGTTTTTCCTCTGGAGCAGACTCCCTGTGAGCCTAATAAAGGGATCTATAGTACTCTACAAAGGCATTCACTATTTGTTCCCCTTTATATGTTATCTGGTTGGTCTTAGAGTGTTTTATCTTAGGGATAATAGCCTTTGCCGCTCTCTGACTGAGCTGATAGGCCAGGAATTTTATGGCATTTGTCCCTCCTTCAAAATAGGTTTGTTTTAAGTAGGTCAGTGCTCTTTCTGTCTCATTATTCTGGATCTTTTGTATTTTAGTTCTAACTATTGCTGCAAACTTTTGACAAATTCGTTTTCTCTGCTGGTAATCCTCCCCCAGGTCACACCTGGAAATGCCTTCTGGCTCATTGTGCCTGACTTGTCTGGACAACAATTTTAAATAAAAAAAATATATAAACTGTAATATCTGATCAATCAATCAATACATCAATCAATCAAAATCTTTATTTAACCAGGCGAAACACCACTGAGCAGAGCTCCTTTTCAAGGTGGACCTGGGTGAACACAAATACAAGATAATATACAGAAATACAATACACAGGTATGAATAAACAAGCATGGGCAATACAATGGGTGGACTGCAGGATAAGTGCAACAAAATGTTTTTAACAGATACAAAACTGAGTTAGCAAAAATAATACAGATTGAGTCAGGGATAACGGGAAGCATGGGGAAAGGGAGAGTAACCCCTAACCACCATGAAGTGCTAAAGCAAAAGCAAAAGGGCCCTGGAGCACCTGTAAGGGAATATAAAAGGTGCAGTGAGGCAAGAAAGGGGTGAAGGGCAAGTTAAAAAGAGAGAAAAGGGGGGGGCAATATGAACTCGGAGTGCAGAGCGAGTGAGGAACCTGACGAAGAAGATAGACGGAGGGTGCAGAGGGAGGGGAGAGTGCAAATACTGCAGGGAAAGATCAGCGGATAGATGAAGGTAAGAAAGGAAAGGGAAGAAAGGGATGAAGGAGAGAAAAGGATGAAATGGAGTGGAGTAATGGAGGGGAGAGGGCCATGCAGAGTCTGGGATCAGGGGAGGAATGAGGATGGGGGGAGCGACAGGAAGGGGGCAGGGGGGGAGAGGGCCATAAACCAGCTGGGATCAAAATCTCTGGTGAGGCAAGACAAAAAGATAAGGGAAGTAGTTTAGTCAGGGTAGCAAGCATAGGATTCTTTAGGATGTGCTGAGGGTAGAGTGCTTTGAAGGCTGTGAAACTGACTTTGCACTTTAATTTCATAGTTTTTTGCAGATTATTCCATAGCCTGGGAAGTGCATAGCTAATGGCCACCCAGCCAAAGCGAGATCTGACTTTTTTTTAGCTTTAAGGTAATATAGGAGGTGCTTCTCAATGCATACCTGCTCAGGGTGCAAGGAGGAAGGCAGACCGAGATATAGCCAAGCAGTTTATTGATAATAGCTTTGTATGTCCAGAAGACGGCATTTCTTTGTCGTCTGAAGGCAAGAGAAGACCAGCCTACAGCGGTATACAACAAACAGTGGTGAGTGGAGTATGGAAGATCTGATATGAACCTTAGAGCTCTGTAATAGAGCGTGTCTAGTTTTGAAAGTGCTCTGACTGATCCATGACTATAAAGGAAATCAGCATAATCTAGCAGGGGTAGGAAGGTAGTTTGGACTAGTCTCAGCCTTGCATCTGATGGGAGGAGATTTTTTTTATCCTAAAGAATAGGCCGAGTCTTTGGCAAAGCTTCTTGATCAATTGATCGATGTGCTCTATGAAGGAGAGTCTGTTGTTGATCCAAACGCCCAGATATTTGAAGTGAGTTACATACTCCAACTGTTTGCCCAGGGCAGTGCATATCGGGGAGAGAGACCCGGCTGAGGCAGGGTTAGGTCTGTTCGGAAAGGGTGAGAAGATCATAGCTTTTGTTTTCTTGGCATTCAGCAGCAACTTTTGATTTAGGAGCTGATGCTGCAATAAATTAAAGTCATCCTGGAGAGCTGTGCCACATCTGGGGAGGGGCTGCTAGCATAGAATACCGTGTCATCGGCAAAGAGGTGTATCTGGGCTTTTTTGATGGTAGCATCTATTCTATTTATATAGATAGCAAAAAGTAATGGCCCCAGGATGGAACCTTGAGGGACACCCCTCAGGAGGGGTTTTAAAGGAGAAACTTCACCTTCCACCTTTACCTGCTGGTAGCGGCCTGAAAGATAGTTCTGAAACCAACTAGAGGATAGAGAGTCCAAACCAACGTACTGGAGGGCTGTAAGGAGCAGGTCATGATCAATGGTATCGAAGGCTTTGCTTAGGTCTAGGAACACTGCACATACAAAGTTTTTTCTGTCTAATTCACACTACCAGTCATTAGTAACTTTAGCCAGTGCTGAAATTGTACTATGTTGCGCTGTAAAGCCTGACTGTAGTGGATTAAGCAAGTTTGCGGATTCCAGATAATTTCTGAGCTGAGCATTCACGATTTTTTCTAATAGCTTGGAAAGAGTTGATAGGATGGAAATTGGCCTATAATTATTCAGGTCACTGGGATCTCCCAACTTAAACAAAGGGATAACATGTGCTGTCTTCCAGATGGTGGGGAGATCACCCCGTAAGAGGGATAAGTTGAATAAGTGAGTGATAGTTACTGCAAGGACATGGAGACCCAACTTAAGGAAGTAAGGCTTGATAAGGTCTGCTCCTGTGCTTTTCCTGACATCCAACTGAAGTAGCAGGTCCTCCACTTCCTTCAGGGTTGTGGGTTGAAATGAGAAGGATGCGATTGGGGAGGAGAAATCATGAGTAATGACTCCCAGCTGTGAACGGAGCGAACTTGCAGGGGAAGTGTCGAAGGCGAGCCCTGCGGTGGCAAAATGGTTGTTGAAGGCATCAAGTATTAACAGTTTGTCAATTAAAATATTGGCCCCAGATGAAATTTTTGATGGCAAGGAGGCACCAGGGGGATGACCTTCAATATCATTAATTAGTTTCCAGAATTTTGAGGAGCAATTAGCTGACTGATCGAGTTGGGTGCAGTAGAACTTAGCCTTAGTTTCTCTGGCCATAGAGGTACAAAGGTTCCTGGCCTTCCTAAAAAGGGTCCAGTCATTTGAAAGTTTAGATTTATGAGCATTTTTCCACAGCCTGTCTCTGTTACGCATAGCCTCCTTCAGTTCGGCGGTGAACCACTGGCAGGACTTATTCCTGACACGAGTTTTCACAAGGGGTGCATGTCTATTTATGGCACCTAGTACTATGCCTTGGAAAATATCATAGGCAGTGGACACTGAGTTTGCTAAGTAGAAATCCATCCAGTGCACAGAATGAGACAGTTCTGATACATAAGCACTGGGATCAAAATATCGGAGGCACCTTTTGAGGGAGAAGTTAGATACACCTGGGGATGAGTGATTTGACCTCATGCAGGCAACAAAACAGTGGTTACTAATGTCTGAGAAAAAAACAACAACATGAGTGAATAGGTAGGGATTGCTGACAAGACTAATATCTAACAAGGTGCTATTTGAGGGGTTTGATTTGTTAGGGTGCGTAGGTTCACTGATGAGTTGTATCAGCCTGAGAGAATCACAGAAAATGTTTAAGGGAGTGGAAGCACAAGACAACCAATCTAGGTTGAGGTCCCCTAATAATATAGTCTCAGATGATTTTTGCTCCAGAATAAGGCTTAAATGGTTTAGAAGTTGCAACCCAGCAGACGGTGGCCTATAGCAGCCAAACACACAAAGTGGTGTTCCAGGTGCAATCTGAACCTGCAATGTGAGACTTTCAAACTCGTGCGTGATGGAAGTTGAGTCAATGATGGAGACCGCATATTTGTCTTTTACATAAATAGCCACCCCACCACCTCTAGTCTGCCTGTCAGTATGGAACAGAGTATAAGAAGAGAGGTTTATTTTGTTTTTGTTGGTCACTGGGTGGAGCCAGGACTCTGTAACGATCAATATGTCAGGTGCAGTGTGACACATCCAGGCCTGGATAGCGGTAATTTTTTTCAACAAGCTGCATGCATTGACATGCATAAAGCTTAGTCCTTTGAAGCTAGGTAGGTCTGATGGAAAGCCATTATATGCTGGTGGGCCTGGGTTCAACTCAACATTTTCTGAACATAGTAGGAGAGGAGCAGCAACTTCCTAGTCAGGTCTAATAAAACCTTAAAGAATTTGGTGCATTCCCACTTACTAGGAATATGGGTATGGCACGGAGGAGCCCTAGTGCTAAAACCTAACTGATACAGAGCTACAAATAACAGTACCTTAGCTGCAGAGTACAGTGTATGGTGGTCTAAGGTGGGAAGACAAATAGGAGGACTTAGGAGGATGTACAGCAAGGGTTCCCCCAAAGTGAACAAGGTATGTATTCAAGGTCGGAGGGGTAAAGCTGAATACACCTATGAGGTAATTGATGAGTCCCAGGATGTCATTGAGATCCCAAACATGGAAGATCTCCCCTGTCCTAGTGAGAGATGGGTGAGATGTGGGGTTTAGTGAAAATGAGGAGAGCTGTGTACCAGCCAAGAAGAATAGTGCCCACAACCTCCAAGATACTGAGCCAGTATCCATGATACAGAGGTAAGAAGAGCTAAGTTACACTAGACAAAACAGAAAGAGGAAGCCTGAGAGAGAGAGAGAGAGAGATAGGTTATAGGCTATATATATATATATATATATATATATATATATATATATATTATGGTAGCACGGTATTGCTACCATAGTTAGGGTTGAGGAGCCATTTACATGTTAAACCCCAAATTTTGCACCTTAATAACTTTGCAACTATTTGACGGATTTGCCTAAAATTTGGAATACATAATCAAGACCCATTCGTCTTGGGATCTGCCAAGTTTCGTACTGGTCGGATCCATGGCTGTGGAGTTATTAAGCGTGATCTGCGCATGTGTTTACGCTTTTTCTGGAATTCTACGGTCGCACCTACAGGTAGCATGGTTTGCGCAACCGGTCTGAAATCTTCAGGGAACGTGTGGCCAGGGTCCTCAATGTGCCTTTTGAAGATTTCGTGAAAAAATAATAAACGGTTCAAAAGTTATTAAAAAAACAATTTCCCATTATAAGTCAATGGGAAAAGTTAATAAAAAGTTCTACAGTGTCGCAAATGCACTTTTTACTGTTGCAAATGGCCCTTTTACTGTTGCAAATCTGCCATTTTGTTTTCAGTTAGTGATCAGAAAAAGGCTTGGCATTTAAAATTGGGACCCTCTAGCAACCTAATTCTTTTTGTATTCACCTAGTCAGGCCCTGAGGATGCTAGCCATGTCTTTATTTTGGGGTAAAACACCCCAGAAATATGTTTTTCAAATTTCTGGAAAAAGTACTTTTGCAAAGTAGTGTCGCACTCACGAAAATGTCACAAATTTTTGCGAAAGCTTTAGCAAATTGCGACAGTACTTTTCTAGGCTGTGGGAAAATGACAGCAATTCTTTGGCACCCTGCGGCAAAAGAATGGTTTGGTGCTTTGGCCTGAAATTTGGAGGAAATGCAGCCGATATCTCACAGATGTGCCTTTCAGTGTTGTGTTGAAAAAATATTACATGGCGGAAAAGTTACAGCACTCCAAAATGGGCGCTTTTTCCCATAGGATAACATTATGGCATCCGACGCATTGCAGCAATCCTTTGGCGCCCTGCTGCAATATAACGGCTTGGTCTTTTGGGCTGAAATTTGGAGGGAAGACAGCCAACATCCCATAGATGTGCCTTTTAGTGGTTTGGTGGAAAAATATTACAGGGCGCCAAAGTTATGGCACTCTGAACTTCTCTTTTTTTCCCATAGGATAACATTACGGCATTCGCCGCGCCTTTCAGGGCCTGTATCTCGGAAACGGTGCGAGATACGGACTTTTCATTGAAAAAATGCTAAGTGCAAAACTAGCCAGGAAAGTCATAAATCATATGACTTTTAAATTTTTATTCTACGTCATATGGTTCCTGAGATATAAGCTATTTAGCATTCCAACTCCTCATTTTCTGCTCCGAGACCCACTATTATGCATACAGTCTTTGTGCTCACTGTCTTTCTCTATGCAGCTTTAGGGGAAAACCAGCCTGTGTGCTTACATTACTGTTACCGCTGCCCTTTCCGCTTGCGGTTCTGTACCTGTTTCACTTACCGTTCACGTCTACGCCACCATGTGCGTTATCTTTTGCGTTTTCATTTGCGCTTGCGTTTCTGTTATTTTTTGCCATTTGTGTCTACAGTACTGTTTCTCTTTCTGTTTTGCTTTGCGTCACCATGCCCATTGACATTTCCATTTGCGGGCACCATGTTACTATGTGACAAGACATCATGTGGCGGACTGTTCCTGTCTACTCCACCATGTGAGTTACCCTTTCTGTTCTCATTCGCACTTGCGTTACCATGTGCGCCACTGTTAGTGCTTCTGTTTGCGTTGCTGTTTCTGTTACTATGTCACAAGACATCACGAGGCAGGAGCGCGGGGCCCTTATTTCTCGTATCGTTCTCAAAAAGAAGGGAAATTAGAGGCAAAAAACTCAGTTTAATGCATCAGTTAGGGTTGTTCCACAGCGACAAAAGTGAGGAAATGTGGTGTTAGGGTTGAAAACCCCCCTTGCACCCTCCAGCCCACCCCTCAACCAGCATTGGGGTGCGCATTGGTGTGTTTGGTCCTAACTCTCACCCCATTCTCCTATGCTTCTGCTGCTTTACACATGTGATGGGGTGAGAGTTAGTGCCGGCAAACCCAATGCGCACCCCAATGCCGGTTGGGGAGGTGGGCTCGGGGGTCCAAGGGGGGGTTTTCAACCCTAACACCGAATTTCCTCACTTTTGTCGCTGTGGAACAACCCTAACTGATGCATGAAACATAGTTTTTTGCCTCTAATATATATATATATATATCTATGTAGGTAAGTTAATAGTATAGTTATTACATCTTCTTGATATCTGGGCAGAAAGTTCTGGGATCCAGGATATAGTGGTAGGAAGTCAACAATAATAGAATGGAGACAGTACGATGTGTGATGTGGGGTGGCAAGGAAGGGGGCATGGAGAAAGAACAGAGAAGGAGATAAGCCAATGGGGCAAAGGTTTTAGCTAGGTGGGTGGGGATAACGGTGTATTTAAGGTGACCTAGGGAGGGGGCGGGGGTGTGTGACAAAAATCAGCAGCACTAAGAGGTTAGATGCAGGAACCGCCGCCTCCCTCTAGCCACAATCCCAGGAGCAGCAGCAGAAGACTGGCTGGTGTCAGGGAACAGACGCAGTTCGGTTGGCTCCTAAAAGACTCCGGATTGGGATTCAAGTCAAGTGGCAGCAGACAGATCAAGCAGTTACAGTGCTAAAATAGCGAGCTGTCCCAATAATTCAAAAATGTCCCGGGCAAATGGACAGCCCAATCAGGATGCACTATCTGAATGAACAGTCAATGAGAGCATACCCAAGAGTGGTGCCCAAGGTCTGAGGAGAAAAGCTGGTCCAAGAGTTCCCCAGAGAAGCCCGGTCTGCGGCACCGATTTCCATACCTGGTTAAGGTAGCAGGGGCTTCCGAGCACCTTAGGGCGCCTTCCAGACAGTTCTGTCTGCAGCGGCGGCTGGAGTCCTGCGGAGGAAAATAAGGGGAAAAAATGCTCTTTAAATGGGTTCAGGAATGAGGGGGAGGGTTCTGGAAGACAAAGGCATGAAGTTTATAAAAAGTACAGACTGGGGGAGGGTGCTGTGTAAAGCTACCAGAAGTACTTTCAACTCTGACTTTTTTCAGTTTCCTGGTTTATCTCACACGAGATTGCAGTCTGCAGGAGGATGGATGGGGTGGGTCAACCTTCAATTTCCTTCTACAGTTGCCTTTAAAATAAATGTATTGAGATGCAGAAGTTATCCTTTTCTTTTTGTTATATTCAGTATTAGAATAAGAGAAAAAACAAAAAAGATAGAAAGCAAGGAAGGGGGGGAGAGAGAGGCAGGGGTGGGGAGAGAGAGCAGTTGAGAGAGTGCGAGAGAGAGGAGAGTGGGGGAGGTAGACAGAGAAGGGAGGGATGAGAGAGTGTGCAGGAGGGAGAGATGGGGAGAGAGAGATGGGGAGGGGACTGGTGTAGGAAAATAACATTTGTAAGCCAGAACCCTTTGGTTCCTATTTGCTACCCCCGCTATAGGCATGACCATATTTAGCTGTGTTTACATGGCTGCTCTGTGGTAATTTTCTTGGCAGCTTCTGTGCTGTCCTGACCTCCTGCCTCAATCTGTGTTAAGTTTACATGGCCCCTATCAGTGCCGATGCAAGCCATGTTGGGCTGTAAGTGCAGGAACTGGGAGGAAGGAGGCAGGGACCATAGACTGTGTGCCGGTGTGAGTCGTGCAGCCTGCGCACATGGTCACGTAACACCGCTTACTCTGGAATGTGTCCACAACTTGGCAGCAGTTCAGGGAGAGGAGCAGGGAACAGTTTACCACAATTGGGTACTCATTCACAGTACCGCAGGGGTTCTCAAATGGTGAGGCCAGCCTCCTTGGGGAGGCCCCAACCTGTTCCAGGGGAGGCTCAAGCAATCTTTGAAAAAGTATTCTATTTCAGTTTTGAACTTTATAGATTTTGTGTGAAGGGATAAGGCAAACTGAAAGAGGATAACAGTAGATGAATTTATGTATTAATTCACAAGTCTGTGACCAGGGACGCACTGTACACTGGGCCATGGCTTATTTCAGGTGTACTCAGGGAAGGGTAGTGAGAGAATACAATTCAAATGTAACTACAAAACACTCAAGCAATACAAAATGGAAAAAGTGCAAACAAATGAAGAACAATAAACAAACAATGCGAGAACAATTGATCAATTAGACTGGAGCAGAACTGTCCAAACACAAGAGTTAAACATACAGGTACTAGGAATAAGAGCAGGAAGGAGCAAAATTATCCCTGAGAAGTTGCTTAAAAAGCAGGGTGAGAGGGGGAAAGAGGCAGAGTCAGCAGGAATGTTATTCCAGTTAGAGGGGAAACAGAAAAGCAGTCTGACCCATGAAGGTATGGCAGTAAGAGGTAACAATGGTTCAGAGTCAAAATATTGGAGCAAGTAAGTTGTCCTGTTTTGGGGGGTTACAATAAGCTAATAACATGAGAGACAGCTATGCAAAGAGGTTTCAATTTATTCCAGATGTACTGTTAAAAGTAGACTATTTTTCAATGGGGAGGCCCAAAAATATTTCAGTATTTTGGGGGAGGCTCAAGATCTTTTTCATGGCTTAGGGGAGGCTCACTATGACAAGGTTTGAGAACTGTTGCACTACCGTATTTGTACTGCAGCAACCCGAGCAGTCGGGTTGCTGAAGTGCAATTGTGGCTGTGCAAACATGCCTTTGTTACCCAGACCCCTTGTACACTCTATACTGTACTAGTTTTATGCATTCAACATCAACATCAGTTAACAGAACAGAAACACCATGTTATAACACCAGTAGCGGCAGATATCAGACAGAAGAAGCAATCAAAACCAGTGGCCAGGGCCCAGAATGCTGGCTTCCCAATCAACTTGTAGGCCATATCTGGGAAAGAGGGAGTGCAGTGCAGAAAGACAGATAATAGGAAGAGAGAGGAAGGAAAAAAAGACAGAGTGGCGAGAGAGAGTGGGAATGAGAGACAGAGAAAGGAGAGGAGAGAGAAGAATGGAGGAAGGCAGGGAGAGAATAGAAGAGTGGGGCGGGACTATGAGTTTCATCTAGCGTCTGATGACAATCTTCTGATTTTTCACATCCAGTTCCTGTTCTAAATATAAACTCTGCACTTGTGGTGAATGTTTTTTCCACAAGGTACTTCACAGACTTGTGTGTTTTGACTTCCTGTGACCAAGGCTATGATTAGTAAAGAAACCAAGATTAAAACAAATGAAAAAGGAAATGACCAAGCTCCAGTTAATTCTTTTTATGGGGTGGAGGTGGGATGCTCAGTGAACATGCCACCATATATACAATGATGCCAAACATTTAAAAACATCTTTCAGGAGCAACTTGAGACTGTTTTATGTGCACACGTACACACTCACACACACTGTGTGGCTCTGCCCACACTCTTGCCTGGACATTTGCCCCTTATAGTGTTACTAATGCAAAAAAGCTGACCAGAAAACTTTCTAAGTTTTAAAAGTAGTTGCTACTTTAAATTTTTAGTAGAATTTTTCTGCTTTCTTTTGCCGATTAATATATTTTTTCTGTATACTGTTAGGTGTGCGTGTGTGTGTGTGTGTGTGTGTGTGTGTGTGTGTACAGAACCATACTCCACTTAGCAGCTAGAAGGCAGGTGCTGTATATCATAAAAGCAATCTACACAAAGCTGCAACATCTACTGGTAAAAACTATTGAAATGTTCAGATTCAGAGTTGCAGGTTTGTTTCTCAGCGAAGGTTAGAAGTCCATCCACCCCAATAGTGGGGACAGACATACCAGTGGGTTCCGAGTATCAGGGACAGAACATCCCAGTAGAGCACATCCTTCTCCAATGTGCTCAGTGTACCAGGACATCAACCCAGAATGCTGATGGGGCAAGCTGCACCCAATTAGTATTCTTTTCCAACATGGTTCCCCCTCCCCATCAGATATTGGGGTTCACCTCTCATTAATTTATTTATTGCTTAATTTATTGATTGATTCATTGATTTATCAATCTATCTATCTATCTATCTATCTATCTATCTATCTATCTATCTATCTATCTATCATAATTATTGTTTGGTAACTGGTAGGGTAGATTGAGATGACAGTCCCGCTTTCAGTTACATCCCAGGTCAGGAATGACAAGGCTGCACATAGATGAGACCACATAAGGTTGCTGATAAACAGACACACATGTCAGTGACCTGGTTTTAAGTCCCACACCAGGAGTATCAGAGGGCCAGCCAGGGAGAGGGGGAGGAAGATTGAGTGTACCTGAGGACGTGCTTCTCTTCCTGAGTGGGTTGCTGCTCCTGCTTCACTATTGCTACCTGAGTGAACACAACTGGTGATGGAAGCCACCATGCTGGTGGGGGAGGAGAAATGCCAGCAGGCATTCTGCAGCACATGCAACATCAACATTCCAGGGGAGAAGGACACTGAACAGTGGAAACCCATGCCTTGGCAAGGTGATGGCCAATACAATCAGGCTCTGTGCAGCTGCCTGCACCTCCCACCTTGGGAATTCTGGAGGTGGATGCTGACCCTTCAGTCCTGCGATGGGTGAGAGGGGCAAGCCAAGGGGTCAACAAGATGCAGGTAAGGCTGTGACATGTCTGAGTAGTCACATCATAGGGCAGAAGTAGGCAGACCCAGTGCCATATACATTCATAAAATGGCACTGAAAAATCCACAAACATGCTCTGCTCAGATGTGTCACATGCCCATGGATTAAAATGCTTTAATGCACACCTTATCTATCTGTTTATATATCTATCGACAGTATCTATCTATCTATCTATCTACAGAGAGTAAGTATTTAGCTATCTATCTTTCTGCCATCTATTGACAGCATCTATCTATCATCTATCTACACACAGTATCTATCTAGCTACACACAGTATCTATCTATATGTCTGTCTATCTATCTGTCTATATAGTATCCATCTATCTAGCTGTCTATCTGTCCATCTGTCTATATATATATATATATATATATATATATATATATATATATAGGATATGCAGCGGTTCAGTGTGTGATAATGCATTTATCTTGTACAGTTTCCAGTGACCTCAAGTAACCTCCACAGTGCGAGGCCGGTGGCAATCTGAGAGGTCACTGAAACTGTACAAATAATGCATTATCACACACTGAACTACTGCATATTCCATTTATGCAACAGGTTTAGATGTTGTGTGAACATTTTGATTTTGGCAGGTGTAAATAATTTGTCAAAAGGGAAAAGAAAATTGAATTTTATGCTGTTTTTGCTAATTATAAAAAAAAAAATGGTATCTATATATGAAACACCACTCATTTTGTGAGATATTTTTGAGCTGAACATTTTTCGTGCTCACAGTACCATGCTATAATTTTTGTTTTAAAGTTATTTATATTTGTTTGTCAAAAAGTAAACAAAAATTACATTTTCTTCTGTTTTCTTGCTAACCATATACAATATACAGGGTTTATATAAATGAAACAGTATTCATTTTGTAGATAATTTTGTGCTGAACAATTTTCGTGCTCACAGTACCATGTTATCTTTTTAGTTTTAAGTTATTGACATTTAAATATGGTTAGTACTGGTTCTGAGGCCGAACATTCTAAATGAATTCTGAAGAGAACTGTGTAGATAAATGAGCTAGTGATGTAGTTACTGTGTGGATAAATGGGTGATGATGTAGTTACTATGTGGATAAATAAACTTATTACCATAGTAGTGAAGATAAATGGTTTTATTCTACAGTTTTTATCCTGACCCCTGTTGCATAAATATATATATATATACAGACAGTACCTATCTATCTCTCTATCTATCCATCTGCCATCTATTGACAGCATCTATCTATCTACACACAGTATCTATCTCTCTATCTATCTTACTATTTATCTACACATAGTATCTATCTGTCTGTCTATCTGTCTGTCTGTCCATCTATCTATCTGTTTATCTATCTATCACTCTATCTATCGACACACATTATTTACCTATCAATCTATCTGTCTGTCTGTCTGTCTCTCTATCTGCCTATCTGTCTGTCTATCTCTCTCTATATATATATCTGTATATCTATCTGTCTGTCTGTCTATATATCTATCTGTCTATCTATAGATCTATCCATATATATCTATCTATCTGTCTACCTATCGATCTATAAACAGTATCTATCTATGTGTCTGTCTGTCTATCTATCTATCTATCTATCTATCTATCTATCTATCTATCTACCTATCCGTCTATCTATCTACTGACAGTATCTAACTGTCTGTCTGTCTATCTATCTATCTATCTATCTATCTATCTATCTATCTATCTATCTGTCTATCTGCCTATCTATCGACAGTATCTGTCTGTCTATCGATTTATCTAGCTGTCTGCCTGTCTATCTATTCATCTATCTATCTATCTATCTATCTATCTATACACAGTGTCTGTCTGGCTGTCTGTCTGGCTGTCTATCTGTATATCTGTCTATCTATCTATCTATCTATCTATCTATCTATCTATCTATCTATCTGTCTGTCTGTCTGTCTATCTATCTATCTATCTATCTATCTATCTATCTATCTATCTATCTACCTATCCAGCTATTTGTCTGTCTATCTATCGACAGTATCTGACTGTCTATCTATCTATCTATCTATCTATCTATCTATCTATCTATCTATCTATCTGACAGTATATGTTTGTCTGTCTATCTATATATCTGTCTATCTGCCTATCTATCTATTGACAGTATCTGTCTGTCTATCGAACTATCTAGCTGTCTGCCTGTGTGTCTATGTGTCTATCTGTCTGTCTATCTGTCCATCTGTCTATCTAT